>JAOEGL010000002.1:266832328-271832328 GCA_034509955.1 Urosaurus nigricauda
ATGCGCAGAGCAAAAAGAGTGACCTCATCAGCTCCGAGCCAACCACGGGATTCGTCCGCGCCTGTGTGAAAACCGAATGAACTTTCTACCATTAGTATTTATGTTTATACCATTTTTTATGTAATGTGTTTTTAATATTAATGTTAATGTTTGTAAACGTATTTATAATGTGAATGTGAACTTTCTACTTGGTTATGATTAATATTTATATAATGTTTATAATATTAATATTAATGTTTGTAAACATATTTGTAATGTGAATGTGTACTTTCCACCGTGTTATTATTAATATTTATATAATGTTTATAATATTAATATTAATGTTTCTAAACATATTTATAATGTGAATGTGAACTTTCCACCGTGTTATTATTAATATTTATATAATGTTTATGTAATAAGTTTATAATATTAATATTAATGTTTGTAAACATATTTGTAATGTGAATGTGAACTTTCTACTTTGTTATGATTAATATTTATATAATATGTTTATAATATTAATATTAATGTTTGTAAACATATTTATAATGTAAGTGTGAACTTTCCACCACGTTTTTATTAATATTTATATAATGTTTATGTAATATGTTTATAATATTAATATTTATAAATATATTTATAATGTAAATATGAACTTTCTACCGTGTGATTATTAATATTTATGTTTATATAATGTTTATATGATATGTTTATAATATTAATATTAATCTTTGTAAACATATTTATAATGTGAATGTGAACTTTCTACTGTGTTATTATTAATATTAATATTTATTTTTTAATATGTATTTAAATCTATTATTTGAATAAATAAATTTATTTGTTATTAAATTTATTATTTAATATTTGTGTAAATATTTATAGTGTTTAATATTTATATTTATACAAAGTTTATATAATATGTTTATAATAATATTTATAAATATATTTATAAATATTAACTTTATACCATGTTATTATTAATATTTACATTTATACAACATTTATATAAACATTATGATTATAATAATTTTATAATTATAATTATAATATAATATAATTATAATATTAATTTCTATATTTATATAATATATATACATATATTTATAATTTTAATATCATTTATATTTATATTTATATAATATTTATAAACATACTTATAAATATGAACCTTCTACTGAGTTATTATTAATATCTATATTTACACAATGTTTATGTAATATGTTTGTAAGATGAACTTTCTACCTGGTTATTATTAATTTTTATATTTATACAATCTTTATAAATATATTTATAATATACATATTTATATGTATGGTAATATTTTTATTTATTTAATATTTATAAATATATTTATATAATATTTATAAACATATTTATAATATAAAGATGAACTTTCTACCGTGTTATTATTAATTTTTATATTTATGTAATATTTATAAATATATTTATAATATAAAGATGAACTTCTTGCCATGTTGTTATTAATATTTATATTTATATAATATTTATAGATATATTCATAATATAAATATGAAATTTCTACCATGTTATTATTAATATTTATATTTATATAATATTTATAAATATATTTATAATACTTATATTTATATAAATATTTATAAATATATGTATAATATAAATATGAACTTTCTACTGTGTTAATATTTATGTTTATATAATATTTATCTTACTAATATTTATTATTAATAAATTATTTTTATCCTGCCTCTCCAGAAGGATCGAGAGGCTTACACAAATAAAAACATATAACACAGTAACAATGATATAACAGAGTAACATAAGAATAAACCCCCATCCCCTCATCCTAAACAAATCCACATAATTACATATAACAGAACTAATAAATACAATAACATCATTAAAATAATTAAAATCCATAAAAATCATCTAAACAGAACAAGGCAAGGCATCATGGTGACTGTTTTCTCTGCGTGAAAACCATTATTTTCCAGGATGCAGACACTTTGCTCATTTTAGGAATGGATCGACATGTGATTAAATTTTATATGTATATATTTAATATTCCTTATACTGTTTTTAATTGTATCACTTTATACAGGTTGCTCGCCACCTTGAGTCCCTTTGTTGGGAGAAAGGTGGAATATATGATGATGATGATGATAATGATGATGATGATGATGATGATAATAATAATAATAATAATAATAAAATATTTCCTACCCGCCTACATAGTTGGCAGGTTACAACATAGTTAAAACACAGTTATTATATAAAATACACATATTAAGCTGCATAAAATACACATTTTAAGAGATCTATGCAATATTTATATTACAATACATAGAACCATAATTAAATATAAAATTTATATTTAAAAATCCATGAATTAAAAACTGCCTGGAGGAGTCTTCAAATGTGTCTTAGGGTCCAAAACACACTGCAGTTTGAGACCGCTTTAACTGCCCTGGCTCAGTGCTAAGGAATCCTGGGAACTGTAGTTTATTGTGGCACCAGAGCTATCTAACAGAAATGGCGAGATGTCTCACAAAACGACAGTTCCCAGAATCCCCCAGCATTAAAGCAGTCTCAAACTGGGTTAATTTCTGCAGTGTGTTTTGGACCCACGTCAGTGGAGCTGTGAAAGCTTGCATCGTCGTGGTGCGTTTTGGTTGTTCAGAGAGAGGTATCCTCATTTTGTGGGTTGTAGCCTAAGGCTTTTGGGGACCTGAGGCAAGTCTACGGAAGATTATTTCGCCACAGTTAATCTCCAAGGTGCATAATAATAGTGGAAGCTATAGTACAGGAGCCGTTAAAAGGTGCTTTTGCAGAAAAGAGAGATCCTGTAGCGCCTTTCAGACTAACTGAAAGAAAGAAAGGAGTTGGCAGCATGAGCTTTCCTAGACTTCAGTCCACTTCCTCAGATGCAAGTATCCAGTGATACCTGTGATCTCCTTCGTACCGAAATATGGGATTTCCAAGTAGGGCACTACCTTAATGTGAGCCACGGATCTCAAGAAGCAGAGGGTCAGTTCATTATTAAGAAGCAAGTAGCCTGGGTTTCCCTTCACTTTTCTTCCAAGTTGGATGATGATGATGATGATGATGATGCTTTAGCTTTATTTATAGCACTGTAAACCTACACAAGATCACACGTGTCTCTTTTCATTAAAATGAACAATATGCTGCTCTTCACCGAGTCGAAAAATATAGCCACTTTTACTCAGCCTACTACGTGGTGTAGCGAAGTAGGAACTCAAGAGGAGCAGACCTCCGAGGCTTTCTGTATGGATCTGGAGTCATTCGAGAAAAGCCCCGATGGGGATCCCTTTGGAGGGAGCCTTTCATTCTGAGCAGTAGATGAAGTGATAATGAGGCTTTCAAAGTTTATTACCTGCGATAGGTTGCTTTGTGTTGTTTTGCCTTGGTTTCCGATTTATGGCTACCCTAGGGTTTTTTTGGGCAAGTTTCTTCAGAAGGGTTTTGCCATTGCCATCTTCTGAGGCTGAGAGAGTGTGACTTCCCCAAGATTAGCACAGAAATGATACCTGAAATGGAAGGGAAGAGGGTCAAACAGTGCCAGGGCAGCCTCTCCTCCCCCTCTTTTAAACGGGCTCCCTACTTTTACATTAAAAATGTAAAAAGATAAACACTTCTTTGCAGCGTCGTCTCTGCGATCAAGATTGAAAACTTCACCAGATCTTTGGTTAGAGCTGAAGGTCGGGGCTTCCTTTTGTCAGGAAGCCTTTAACCAAAAAAAAAAAAAAGCACTACCAAAATAAAATAAAATAAAATAAAATAAAAGGCTTCTGTCCCTCTGTCCTTCTAGGTCGATGATTATCATAATTATCATAACGATCCCTTGCTCTGGAAATGTTGCCATCTATAAAAAACCAAGTTGGTGGAGGTTCATCCCAGAGAGTCCATCCATAATTTCTGGTGCGGACAGGATCCGTGCAGCCTGCTTTGACTCTCCCCCCAAAAGGAGCATGTTCTAGAGGATTTGACCAGAGAAGGTGTACAACTACGCTCCGCTCTGGGCCCCACAACAAACTACAATTCCCAGAATTTCACAGCATTGAGCCCTGGCACTTAAACCGGTTTATTTCTCCACCGGAAAATGTGGGAGATTCCTCTGCTCTTTGTCGCCCGTTGCCTCGGCCTTTGAGCCACGAGGGCCCTTTCCACGCAGAGCCACCCCGACATCGTCTGACCCACGCTTACGAAGCATTGCCTTGAAGTGGACACGATCCAATCTCTGTTATTAACTTCCATTTTGCACCACGCTGGATACAAAACAAATCCCCCTTCGCTTAAAATATAAGAGAGCAAATAACACCAAGGGATTGTTGTTTTCCGTTGTCAAACAAGGCCCATCACCAGGTCAAGATTAGTCCCTTCGCTTTTTGAACAGGAGAAAGTTATCTGCGACATTCAGGAGTAATTTTCAGGGGAAATGAAAGAAGTTGGCAGCGTGAGCTTTCCTAGGCCAAAGTCTACTTCCTCAGATGCATATGGATATGCCCATGAAATGCAGAGGCACATGCCCATTAAACCCATTGGCATGTTAGGCTTCTGATTAGGTTAAATTTGAATGGGTTGAAGACCTCGGACAAAGAACTGGTGCTTTAACTCTATTTAACTCTAAAACTGATTTAACTCTAAAAAAGTATCCGCCATCCTTCAGTGAGAAGCACTGCTTACAGCACTGTGTAAATTTACAGCGCTATATAAATAAAGGTTAATAATAATAATAATAATAACAACAACAACTCGGAGGGCACCTGTAAAGTTTAGCCATTTTAGAAAGCAACAGTTGATAGATAAACGGTCAGCTATTCGTATCAAAAATGTGACAGGGTATCATTCCCATGGATCCGTCGGATTCTCAGATGAATTCAACCGGGGTTATTCCCGGGGAGGCAAAAATAAGTAGGTCTGACGGACACGACTGTCCTTTGGTACTCATATTCCACCTGGCATATAAATTAATAAACAAACAATCAAATAATTAATACTCCTCACTCCGCCATCCGTCCCCCAAGGGTGGGTATAGGACAGGCAATCTTAAATGGGTCAAATAACCTAACAACAAACTTTCAACAAATACAAGTACCTGTAGTATTTTCATTAAGTGCAAGCAGATCTTTGCTGGCAGCATAATGCAGGCTTTGCCTGGAAGATGCATTATATTTTAATGAGTGTGCCTGTCTGTCTGTCTAGTGGAGAGTCTTATTCGATGCATTTCAATGCACTGATGATAATACCGAGTAGTATTGTGAGGGGGAAAGCAGGACATTAATTTCCTAAACCACCTACTGCGAGTCTAAATTTTTTATTTACAGAAGGAGGAGGAAGTAGAAGAAGAATGGTTTTTCAAGCAATACTTTGAGTCCAGGCGTCATATCCCCCCCGCATCTTTTCTAAGCGAAGCAGAGTCAGCACTGGATAGTATTTGGATGGGAGACCACCAAAGAAGAGCAGGTGCTGTAGCCTATATTTTAGGAGCTAGCAAAAACCGCTTCTGAGTACAGTATTTCTTCTCCTAAGAAAACTCTATGCAATTCCTGGGGGCAACCATAAGCGGACAGGATTCCATAGACTTCAAGCGGAGCCAAACTGGGTTATTGCCCTAGTCTGGAAGCAGCCCAGGTTAACTCCAGGCGCAGAGGCTTCCTGGAATGGCTTCAGGAGGCGAAGGGCGAAAGGAAGGAGGGGATCTCCCATTAAAAAAAAAAACAAAAAAGGGGTGGGGAGAGGGGCTGTCAGGGACCCTCTGGAAGAGGGGGGCCAGGTGCTTCCCTCCGCCTTCCACTGGGACCCATGGGGGGATGGGGGGTGGGTAAGGGCCGGGGCGAGGGGGGGGGGTTCATGGTTGGCATTGGTAGGGATCAAGTGCCCTTGCCCAGGTACTTCCCCCCAAGACTTTAATCCGTCCCGCCTCCCTCTCCCTCTCCCTCTCCCTCTCTGTTTCTGCGGATGCCGGTCCCCCCCGTCCAGTCGGAGCTGTATAAGAGGCCGTCCTCTGGAGCAGCCCCGGGGCGGAGAAAGGAAGGGCCGGCGGAGGAAGAGGAGGCCGAGGGGAAGGGAAGGGAGAGGAAGGGAAGGGGCCCTGCGAGCGAGGCCGCGCCTTCCAGCCGCCGGAGCCGGCCCCTCCGTCGGGGCTGAGGGCGGGAGAGGAGCATCGGAGGCCCTCGGAACCTCTTCCCAAGGGAGCGGAGGACGGACCGGGCCGCGGCGATGCCGCCCTCCTCGGCCTCCCTCCGGAGCGGGGCCTTGACGGAGCGGAGGAGCCTCTAAACCGGGGCCCGGGGGCTTCCAGGGGAGGCTGGGGGTCTTGGGCCCAGAAGGAGCCATGCAGCACCCCTTGGACCTGGGCCCTGCCGCCGCCGCCGCCCACTACTTCCCCGCCGCTGCCTCCGCCGAGCCCTTCGGCGACCCCCGACGCCACCGCTACCGGAGCTTTATGATCGAGGAGATCCTGACGGAGCACCCGGACGCCAAGGCCTCGGGCCCCCCCGCGGGGGAGCTGCTCAAGTTCGGGGTGAAGGCCCTGCTCTCGGCCCGGCCCCTACCCGAACCCCCTCGGTACGTACCTCCCACGGCCCCCTCGGCGCCCCTCTCGCCATGGGCCATTGCTATCGCTCCTGGCGGCGGTGTGGGGGTGGTGGTGGTGGTTGTTGTCGGTGGGATGGGCAGGAAACTTCCTTTCCTCTTCCTCTTTCTTTCTTTCTTTCCTTCCTCTTCCTTTGTTCTTTCCTTTCGTCCCCTCCCTCCCTCCCTCCCTCTTTCTTTCTTTCTTTCTTTCTTTCTCTTTCCCTTCCTTCCTTCTTTCCTTCCTTCCTTGTTTCCTTCCCTCCCCTTCTCCTTCCTTCCTTCCTTCCTTCCCTCCCTCCCTCCCTCCCTCCCTCTTTCTTTCTTTCTTTCTTTCTTCCCTTCCCTTCCCTTTCCTTCTCTTTCTCCTTCCTTTCTTCCCTTCCTTCCTTTATTTCTTTCTTTTCCTTCCTTCCTTTTTTCCTCTCTTTCTTCTCTTCCCTTCCCTTTCCTTCTTTCCCCTTCCTTCCTTCCTTCCTCCCTTCCCTTCCCTTCCCCTTCCTTCCTTCCTTCCTTCCTTTCTTTTCCTTCCTTCCTTTTTCCCTCTCTTTCTTCTCTTCCCTTCCCTGTCTCCTTTTCTTTCTCTCTCTCTCTCTCTCTCCCTCCTTCCCTCTCTTTCCTCCTGGGCTCCCTTAAGGCCTTTTTGCCGGCCTTGCGATCCCTGCCGGGCCCTCCCTGGGGGCCGCTGGGACTTGGCCCCCTTCAGCCGCTGGGGCCCTGAGGAGGAGGCCGGGCAACGGGACCCACCGAAGGAGAGGCCAAAGCTCGCAAAGAAAGGCAGGCAAGGGAAAGTGGAGGCGGAAAGGTCGGCCCAAACCGCCGGGACTCCAGGCTCCCGCTCAACCCCGAGGCTCTTGGGGCGGCATCCTGAACTCCTGTAGCCCTCCTTGGGGCTGCCTTCTCTTGGAACCCATGAAAAGTGATGCCAGAGTGGCTTCGTTGCTTCCAAACGGCGCAACCTCCTCCGGCTATCACATCTAGTCTTAAAACTTTAAAAAGCGGCCCCGAAACGATATACAGGTATTTTGAGAGATCCTCAAGGAGAGAACTCCAAATTAAATTATTTCAGTCTTAAATTATCCTCCCTCCCAGTAGCCTCCTTCAGAGCAAAACGCCTCTGACAGAATAAATTATTTCAGGGTTATCTTTTAAAGATAATACAGTAATATGAGGTTCAGGGTTTAAGCAGCCTGCAATACTCAACGAATAGGCCAGATCCACAGACCCAGTCCATCCAAGGTCTTCAGCGAGGCAGGCGTTGTGGTTGTTGTTATTGTGTGCCTTTCCGATTTAAGGCGACCCCGAAGCGACCCCGTCATCTGGCTTTTTTGGCCTAAAGGGCCAAGAGAACGGGGAGAAAAGGCCCAGATTCCCATCAGCATAATATCTTTGTCGGGACAATAAAAACACGGGCCTTGGGGAAGTGATCTGAGGCAGGAAAAGGTGCGGAATCGAGTGGTTTAAAGATTGAGATCCTGAACAGAACTGAAACGGAGTGAGGCTTGGTTGTTATTCATCCCTGTCCAACTCCGACTTATGGCAAACCAGGGTGAGCCGGATTCCTCCTTTTCCCGGACACGTCCTCCATTCCAGCCTCCTGTCCAAGAGGAATGCCAAAATGTCCTCCATTTGTGGCAGGACCAAGAAGCAAGCATTGATATTTACATTACCGTTTATAGCTTTCATTTTAGTAACTTCCTCCATTTCTTCCCCCCCCCCCCGAATGTCCTCCATCTTGCTCTGCCTTGTCCTCCTTGGCGTTGAGGACAAAGTTCCAAAGTATGGCGGCCAGTTCCCAAAGAAGAGAAAGAGAGTGGCTTAGGCTGCATCCACACTGGAGAAATAACTCGGTTTGTCACCGCTTTAACTGCCCTGGCTCAAGGCTATGGAATTCTGGGAGTTGGAGTTTGTTGCGGGGGGCCAGCTCTGTCTGGAGTCCAGGCCCAAATCCAACTGTTAGTCCCCTCTAGAGCCAGCCTGGCCGAGTGGTTTGTTGGCCCCTTGGTCCCAAGTTACACTACAGAAATAATCCAGTTTGAGACCGCTTTAACTGCATTGGCTCAATGCCAGGGAATTCTGAGAACTGTACTTTTGCGAGCCTTCTATGTCAGAAACGCTGGTGCCACTCTAAACTAAAGTTCCTAGCAGGGCAATCAAAGCGGTCTCAAACTGGATTATTGCATCCGTGTGTTTTGGACCCTGGAAACCAAGGGCTCGATTCTCAGCTGCGCCATGGATAAACCCCTGGGTTGCTTTGGGCACGTCACACTCTCTCAGCCTCAGGGGAAGGCAAAGGCAAACAAACCTCCTCTGCCCGAATTTGGCCAAAATCAAAAAATCAAAAACTTCAGGAAAGAGTCGCCTGAAGGTCGCCCTGAGTCAGAAACGACTTGAAGGCACACCGCAACAACGCAGACGTCCTGAATCCATAGGAACTTGTTAGGTCAACCTTTTTTTTTTTTTTTTTTTACATTAAATGGATCCTTTCAGTCTGTTCTGGTTGAGACTAACAATGTGTGTAGGCCACAGATTAGGCGTGCATCTGGGCCAGCTTGGCTTTTGTGAAAAGAAAAGAGGCCTCTCCGCAAGCTACAGTATATTTCCCCCCCTTTTTATTTTTTTTATTTTTTGCGGGGAGGGATGCCTAGTGGTTTGAGTGTTGGACTGCCACTCTGGAGACCAGGGTTCGGGTCCCAGATCGGCCATGAAAACCCATCGGGTGACCTTGGGCGAGTCACACTCTCTCAACCTCGGGGGAAGGCAATGGCAAACCGCCTCTGAACAAAGCATGCCAAGAAAGCCCCATGGTAGAGTCAGTTTAAGGAAGGGGAAAAAACCGACTTGAAGGCACACAACAACAACAACAACAACAACAGTCGGAAATGAGTCCTGTTGATTTACAAAACATATGTATGTATGTGTATATATTTATATATTTTTGTTCCAGTTTTCCTTTGGTTTTGAATCCGGAATTAAGCCCACAGCAACATTAGCTAGCTCAAATGCATCTCAGGAAGTAGACTGAAGTCTATGAAAGCTCATGCTGCCAATTTCTTTCTTTTAGTTAGTCTCAAAGGGGCCACAAGATCTCTCTACATACCGATTCTACAGACTAACACGGACTTCTTCGACCCTCTCCCCTGTAAACCTGGTGGGATTTTTCTGACGCCGCCTCATATTTTTCTTTTAGGAAAAATGCAAAACAGATGAAATCCGAAGGATTTCTTTTGGCCTTTATTGTGCATTGAGAAAAGACGAAGAGTCAAAAGGAGCGGCAAGCTCCCAGAAAGAGTAGCCTTTTCTTGCTTGCAGGGGCTGGAAACAACACAAGTCCCTGGAGATGATGCCCTGTGGGCCAGGATGGCAAGGCGTAGCTGGGTTCATCTGGAAAACCAGTCTGCCAAAGGATCTTGCAGCACCTCTCTGAAAAAGAGAATTCGGGAGCAGGAGCTTTCGTTTTTGGAGCCTCTTCAGTAGGTGGCTGCGCTGTTTAAATCTTTGAAGGGCTTTTCATATTGAGGAGGGAGCAAGCTTGTTTTCTGCTGCTCCAGAGAACAGGGCCCGGAGCAATAGATGTAAGCTACAGGAAAAAGAGGTTCCACCTCAACATTAGGAGGAACGTCCTGATAGTAAGAGTTGTTTGAGAGTGGAAGTAAGAGTTGTTTGAGAGCGGAATGTAGAGTATGGTGGAATCTCCTTCTTTGGAGGTCTTTAAACAGAGGCTGAATGGCCATCTGTTGAGGGTGCTTTGATTGTGAGTTCCTGCATGGTAGAATGGAGATAGGACTGGATGGTCGTTCCAATTCTGTGATGCCGTTTCACACCAGTCGGGGAGATCTGTTTGCTCGAGGTTCGCCATAGGAAATGGAATGGCCTTGGCAGTTGTAGCAGGGCGAAGGTGCCACCAGGGAAGAGGCCTTTCGTGCCTTTGGGTTGCGTTGAAAGCTCTTCTATAAATGCCAGGGTGTTCCAGATGGGCGCTTTCCCCGTCATTCCCCCTCCATCATTTCAGGAAGGAAGGATTGATCCCCCATTTTAGATCTGCCAGAAAGAAGAAATTTTCTCATTGATTGCTTCTAGGGCACTTTAACCCGACCTGATTCCGATTCTAAACAGGCTCTTCTTTCTTCCTTTTTCCTCCAAAGCACCCGAGGGGGTTGTGGACCGATTTCCAGGCAGTGTGTTTAAGCGGGGATGAAAATGCGGCGTAGAGTTGGATTTCAGAGGCTGGGGCCAGGAATCCATAATCTGGATTTACAGGCCAGAGATAGAAAAGGGATCCCTGTGGATAATTTATTGTTGTTTTTTTAAACACTTCTTTCCCGTCTGCTAGAAGGAGAGACATGAAATAATAAGATTTCACATCTCTCGCTCGCTCTCTTTTTTGTTTAAAGCAAGTAGTCATCGGATACGGAGTACTTCTCTTTCAAATATAAAATACGGATGGACTTCACTTGGCTGGTGTGAATGTGTAAATTGCACTTATTTCCCGTTCCCTCCGCAAGATCAATAAATGGGGGGAAAAACCCACCTGGATAAAATATGAGGGAATTTCCACGACAGTTTGAGATCTCATCCTATAACTGAAGACCCCTCGGGTACCTTTGCAGGAACAAAGTTTACTTCCAAGTGAATTGCCCCAGAAAAGTGCTGTGCAGACAGAGACAAAAAGTGTGCACTGGAGGCCGCCCCGTTATTTTCCATGAGGAAAATCCAGCGTCTTTTGAATTTTCGTCCCAGGAGTGGGGGTTTTTTTTTTAAATGTTAACCTGACTGGATCTTGCGTTTGCTTCTTAATTTTGTAGTTTTTGTGGCTACGATGTTTTGGGATCAAGGGAGGGTATAATCCTGACATTGTGGACGGAAGTAACGGAGTTTGTGTTGGAGTTTAGAAACCTTTAGAGCTCATTCCTGTGCGTTTGTCGGTAGGTGGAAGTCTAAAGCCGACGTTTTAGATTTGGGAATGAGCCCTATTGAAAGCAATGGGACCTACTGAAAGCAACCTTATTTAGTACAGGGTTGCGTAATTAATACATAAGTGATTCCCCCCCCCCCCCCCCCCCAAATTTAGAAATTAAAGCACTGTTCTCATTCCCTTAAAAGTCCCTTTATTAAATCCTATTGTTTGCCTGTATGTTATGTGCTTCCAAATCGCCTGTTCTTTAATGGGGACCCGATGGATTTCATAGGATTTTCTTAGGCAAGGCATACTCAGAGGTGGTTTTGCCGGTTCCTTCCCCTGAAATATAGCCTACAAACCTGGTGTTCGTTGGCAATCTCCCATCCAAACAACGACCAGTTTCTCTTCCAAGATCAGAGTGTTTTAGGATATCCCTCTCAGATTTAGGGTATTTATACCCTCTCAGATTCAGGGTATATGTACTCAGCGTGGTGTAGTGGTTGGAGACCAGGGTGTGAATCCCCACTTGGCCCCACTGTGTTACTTTGGGCAAGTCACACTCTCTCAGCTTCAGAGGGAGGCAAAAGTAAACTTCCTCTAAACAAGTCTTGCTAAGAAGACTCCGCGATAGGTTTTAGGGTTTCCATAAGTCGGAAACGCCTTGAAGGCACACAGCAGCAACAGCAAGGGGTTTCTGGGTAAATTGCTATGCCAAGGAGATTCGCCATAATTCAAACATTCAGACCTCCACATTGGCGTATAAAATCTGATATATGTCTCCCTTCAATCCAAATGTTGTGTTACGCTAGGATTGGCCAGTAGATAGGTCTATGACAAAAGACTGAAAGACAGGTAGCAGTTTAAGTTTAATAATCTTTGAAATCTCCTGCTCCGATTGCTCTGTTGTTGTTGTTGTGGTCGATACATTGTATGGAAAACAGGGCTAGTTCGTTAATAGTGAGAGATTTCCACAGAACTCTGAAATACTGTAATCTCTGAGCAATGGCAGTCTGTATAGGATTGGTGGGGTGAGGAAATAGCCATTTCCGAAACATATTACTTGAAATTTAAGTGAACCAAGCTTATTAGTGAATTTCCTCCTAAATTTCAGAGAAAATGAATATGTCTAAAACTCGAAAATATTTTCTCGTAAAGACTAACATTTTAAGGAAGCATTTTCAAGGGGTCTATGTTATTTGCTTTGTAAGTGAAGGAAATTTGATCTGTTGCTATATATAATATGATCGATGGGGCAGTTTAATGAAATAGCAGTACTTCCAAATCCAGGGAGTTGTGTCAAAACTTTTATAGAGAGACTGCTACCCATAAAACAAAGGAACAAAAAACAAAACCTATCCACCTCCAAATCAAAACTAACTTTGTATTAACTTCCATTCGCATTAGGAAAGAATCTGAGAGTAACAGTAGAGTCATCTTCGCTTTTTAAATAACTGTTTTTGTTGTGTGCCTTCAACTCGTTTTCGACTCATGGGGTTTTTCTTGGCAAGATTTGGTTCAGAGGAGGTTTGCCTTTGCCTTCCTCTGAGGCTGAGAGAGTGTGACTTGGCCAAAGTCACCCTGTGGGCTTCCATGGAGATTTGAACCCTGGTCTCAAGAGTCATAATCCAACACTCAAACCACGAAATCGTGCTTGTTCTCTTTTATTTAAAACCCTGGAAAGATCCAGCTCGTCCTCTTTACACAAGTGGTGGACTGGGCACCTTAATTTGTTCATAACTGAAGCCCAGCACTTTTGGAGTGAACCGGACACTTATTATTATTGTTATTATTATTATTATTGGATCGGGCATCTGTAGAAGTAGCTGGGATCGCAATGCAGATCCTGAAAGATTGCAGCCACAGACACATTTACCTTGGAGCAAGTCCCATCGAGGTCAATAGGACTTATTTCTGAGGAGACATCCGTGGGACTGCACCTTTTTCTTCTTACATATCACCAAAATATTGGCTTGTGAAGGGTCTCCATACCGAAGATTACAGAAAAGACAGACGATGCATTTCTCGCATATACTTCCCTTATCTAAACCAGGTTAGAAAGTGGCCCCCTCTCGCGCGATCCTTTGCATGTTTCCTCGAAAGTAAATCCCACGGAATTGAATGGTGCTTATATAGTCAAGCATAGCCTTAGCTGACCGATTTGGATATGAACTTCTGAGTAAACCTGAATTTCCCCTGCAACCCGAGCAGCCCCATCTCAGCCACGTTTACTTGGAAGTAAATCTTATTTAAGCAAGGTTCCTCGCCAGATACCTTCGTTTAGAAAGACAGTCCTGGCTGCTAAGGGAGTTCCCGTCTTCCTCGCACCTCCTGGCATCTTTTGGCTAAAAAAAGCAGCCATCCTGCATCTGCTACATCTTTGTTCGGGGAGACTTTCACAGATAAATGCGCCTACACGGGTCCAGCCTTGAACTTGTGAGTCCCAGGTTCAACCTCCTTGGCCTTGAGAGTCTCAGGTTCAAGGCAAACCTCCTCTGAATGAATCTGGATACTTATAGTGCACTACTCTTCTTGTTTTTGTATGCCTTCAAGCCGTTTCCAATTTACGGCGACCTGCTATGATAGTAGTTTACTACCACTTTAACTCCTAAGAGTTATGTCCTGGGATTTGTAGTTCGGGATGGTACTTCGCATTCGCCGCTAGACCTCTGTAGTCCACTAGAACTCTCCGGAAAAGAAAGCTAAGTCCAATGTGAAGTCGGAGGCTTTCATGGCCGGCATCCATAGTTTTGTGTGGGTTTTTCCGGGCTCTGTGGCCATGTTAGTTTCTGATGTTTCACCAGCATCTGTGGCTGGCATCTTCAGCGAATGCATTCTCTGAAGATGCCAGCCACAGATGCTGGCAAAACGTCAGGAACAAACTCTTCTAGAACATGGCCACATAGCCCGAAAAAAACACAAAAAACCTAATGCTAAGTCCCTCCAAATTACACCTTCCAGAATTCCATAGAAAGGATCCACGGCCGTTGAGTCGGTCTGGAACTGCTGTAATTGTACAGTGGGAATATATGCCAAGAAAATAGGGTCGCCCTAAGTCGGAGTCCACCTGAAGGTGCCTAAGAACAACTCTGCGCAGGACCCTGAGACAGGCGGATTAATGCATGCAACCAAGGTCTTGAGTTGGAAAGACTTGAGGGGTTCTTGGAGGTGTCTCATGCCTATGTTTCCCATAAAAGTCGAAACTGATTTGAGGGCACATGCTATGACAACAAAAGGGCTGCTAACAGGATGAGACTGACATCCTCAAACAACGAATTGGAAATCTGTGCCCTCCTCCAGGCACCGATGGACTATGAATCCCAGAGGCAATGCCCCCTTGCCATCCTCAGAAATCCGGAGGGGGTGTTCTGGGTTTGGGAGATGTCAGAAGACCTCCCTGGTTGGGAATGCCAAATGTCCAGCCCTTCATTGACTGGCCTAGTGGTTTGCGTGTTGGGAAAGGACTCGAAAGACCAGGATTCGGCGTCCTCTCGGCCGTGAAACCCACTGGGTGACCTCGGGCAAGTCACACTCTCTCAGCCTCAAGGGCAGGCAATGGTAAACCTCCTCTGAGCAAACCTTGCCAAGCAAACCCCACGATAAGTTCGCCTGAGGGTCACTATAGGTCGGAAATGACTTGAAGGCACACAACAACAACAACCACCGCTGCCAGTCCCAGGATTCCACAGGATGGAACCAGAGCAGTCAAAGTGGAATCACAATACTACAACTTCCTACTGCCGAAGGCACGCCAGGGTCCATCCTCAGCAGAAGCGAGCGAGAACTTTTCCTAGTGCCTCTCTCAGGGTGAACAGGCATCCTCCTTTTCCCGGGCACCTTTCAGCCTGGTCTGCCCAGGAGGAATCCCAAAATGTCCTCCGTTTGAAGCATGGCTCAGAAGCAGTGAAATTGACGTTTATCTGAGTGTTTTGAGCTTTTATGCGGCCGTACCCTACATTTCTCCCCTGCGTTTTGCGGTGTCCTGTCCTCCCTGGCGGTGAGGACATCTGGCCACCCTCTCCTGGCTGGAACTGAGCCATCATAATAATAATAATAATAATAATAATAATAATGTGGAGTCGAAGGTTTTCATGGCCGGCATTCGGAATTCATAGTTTTTTGTGGAGCTTTCGTGCTATGTGGCCATGTTCTAGAAGAGTCAGAAAGGAACTCTTCTAGAACATGGCCACATGGCCCAAAAGCTCCACAAAAAACTAATATTATTATTATTATTATTATTATTTATTTACAGAACACAATAATATACATGATAAAACTACCTAACAAAACATACTGGCAAGACCTTCAAGCGAAGTCACTCTGGATCCTATATCTCCCAAACTAGGAGGGTGGAAGGGGGATTCTGGGAGGTGCAGCCCCCCCCCCCCGCACAAGTTACTTTCCAGGGCTGTGGAGCAGAGGAAAGCCTGAGTAACTTTCTCCTTTCTCCTTTCTCTCTCTGTCTCTCTAGCGGTTCTGAAAGCGGAGCAAGCGGCGGCCGTCTTCAAGTTCCCCCTGGCGCCGCTGGGCTGCTCGGGCCTGAGTCCGGCGGCTCTCTTGGCGGCGGGATCGGGGCTGCAAGGGGGCTCCCCGGCCCCCCACCTGCCCCTCGAGCTCCACTTCCGAGGGAAGCTAGAACCCGGGGCCGCCGGGCCCACCGCCGAGGCCGGCAGCAAAGCCAAGAAAGGCCGTCGGAGTCGCACCGTCTTCACGGAGCTGCAGCTGATGGGGCTGGAGAAACGCTTCGAGAAGCAGAAGTACCTCTCCACGCCGGACAGGTGGGCAAGAGGGGGGGGGGCGAGCTGGCAGAGCCCAGGGCCGGGGCCCTCTCGATGCCAGGCCCTAGCCGGCAATGGCCGAGACCTTTTGGACTCCGGCTCCCAGAAGGGCATCTTGGAAGAAATGGTTCCTGGGTGTGCTTTCTCCCAGTCCAAAGGTCTTCTTGTGTGGAATACAGTTCCGACATTCAGATTGTATTGAATAGTGATTAAAAAGAAGAAGTTCATGTACACCTAGCAACTTTTTATTATTATACAGTTTGTATTGTAACCCGCCTAGATCCTTCTGGAGAAGGGGGAATATAAATAAAACTACTACTACTTCTTCTTCTTCTTCAGCACACCTCAGTTAAAAAGAAGAAATTTCTCTAAAACTCTTTTTTTTAAATGATTTAAGCGTGCAACTATCTCAGATTGCAAACGTTTTATGAAACAGTAATAAGAGTTTGCAGTAACTTGCTGAAAGATTAGAGACACAGGGGTGGGAATCGTGCGGTTCCCTGGTTCAATTGTCGGTGTCCATTTGTCTGCACTGGGTGTCCCAGAGCCAAGGCTGGGTGTTTCTTCAAGCTCTAGGAAGGGATCGGGATCGGAAATAGCTGGTCTGGCAAGTCTGTCTTGGTCCTCCCCGCACAAAGGCAACTGGCCCAGTTCTTGGAAGCTAAGCAGGGTCAGTCTTGGTTAATATTTGGATGGGAAACAACCAACGACTATCGCGTACTGTAGGCTATATTTAAGAGAAAGAAACTGGCAATGAGAGCTAGCCTGGTTTGAAGCTTGTACTATAACTCTGGAGATCAGGGCTTGAATTCCCGCTCAGCCATGGAAACCCATTAGGTGAGCTTGGGCAAGTCACACTCTCTCAGCTTTAGAAGGCAGTGGCGGCCCACCCCCGGAACAATCTGATCAAGAAAACCCTGTCATAGATTCAGCTTAGAGTTGTCATAAATCAGAAACAACCTGAAGGCAAACAATAACAACTGCACAACTGGCAAAACCACCTCTGGATATTCCTTACCTAAGAAAACCCTATGAAATTCATGGGGTTATAAATCCATGAAGGCATACTGTACACACACATATGCCACCAACCCTCATGACCCCAATCCTTGCCTCTCTCCTTCCTACCAAGGTAATCCGAACTAGGCACAGCTTTGGGGGTTACCTAGGGGCTATCCAAACATATCATTGAAGGATTCCAAATAATTATTCATCTCTCCTTCACACCCCACCCTCAACCCCCGAATTAACTACTGTATATACTCAACTATATGTCAACCTCGCGTATAAATCGAGAATAGGTTTTTGGACCAAAATTATAGATTTGGATATAACCCATGTATGATAGGTCAAGGGTAAAACTTAGGGACATGTAGCAAAGAATGTAAAAGATGGAGCAAGGGAAAATTATGCCAAAACATGCTTCTGTTTTCCTTCCCAGGCATTCAAAAAGTCCAGAAGCAGCACCACAGTATTGAGAGTAGAGGTGGTTGGTGCTTCTTTTAGGTTTTCTTGTGATAGACAAAGCTCTCGCCTTTCACCACCAGAGAAGGGGATGGTTCCTATTTTGATAAGAGTTAAGGTGCAGTACTTACATTGACCCATGGATAAGTCAACCCAGGTTTTTTGGGTTGATTTTTTAAACTAAAATTTCTGGACTTATACATGAATATATAATATTATATATTCAGTCAAGGAGAGCAAAGGAACTCAGGTTGGCCATAAGACAAATCTGAAAAACTAATTGGGGTGCTGTCTCTTTAAGGTCCACTCAGAAGTTTACGAAAGACTTTCTCAGTCCCTTCATATACGTCTCGGAAGGCATGCTTTCTTCTGGAGAAAAATAAAGTAGGAGTAGTAGTTTGAAACTGAATGGATTCAGATTTGAGCAAGTGACTTTCTGAGTAAATTACTTTCCCCCCTTCAGATAGCCTATTTTGCACAGCTTTGGAGAAGATATGCTTGAAAGAACAGAAGTTTATTTAATTCCGGGAAAAGTCATGCAATTCTCCACATATTGTTATCTGATCAGCAGAGGATTAAGGCCCTAAACCATGTCAAATTCAAGAGGCCCAATAGCATTAATCTAAAAATATGAATTATGCAACAACAGTTATTTTATTTATTTGTTCATTGACTAGCCCATCTTTTTCCCAATATGAAACTCAAGGCATCTTACAATACAGATTAAAGCAAAATATACCTAAATTAAATCATAATAGTAAAAAAAAGAAAAGAAAAGAAAAGAAAGAAAGAAAGAAAGAAAGAAAAGAAAAACAAATAAATGTGTGTGTGCCTTCAAGTCGTCGACTTATGGCAACCCCATCAATGTCACCTGGTTTTCCTAGGAAAGGGATATTCAGAGGTGGTTTTGCCAGTTCCTTCCTCTGAAATAACCTAAAACATAGGATAATATACATAAAGAGAATATTTCCCTTATTTTCTTTCCACCCCCCCCCCCCAAACAGTTGAGCAAAACTTGCAATATAGTAAATAGCCTTATGTTTCCATTTTCTTATTTATTCAGAAGCTCCCCATAATCAGAAGACCTAAAACTGTGGCTTACTTAACTTGTGTGTACATCAGGTGCTCAGTGTGATGTATCCAGCAACATCTGAAGAGCCACTGGACCTCCACTTTTTTGTTTTGTGTGTGTGTGTGTGTGTGTTTTTCCCTGCGGGGCTGTGCTAAAAAAACCTGGAAAGAGCGTAATCCGTTGACAGAGGAGGAAGGGTGGTGGCAGTGAAGACATCCAAAGGGAAACCGATGGGGCTGCAACGGAGTGGATATGGGCAGGATGTTGTAGTGACGCTGCTTTGTTTCTCCCTTGCAGGATAGACCTGGCAGAATCCCTGGGCCTTAGTCAACTGCAAGTGAAAACCTGGTACCAAAACAGGCGAATGAAATGGAAGAAAATAGTAAGTGTGCTTGGGGACTATATTCTGTTTTAACACTCTACTTACATGGACAGCCGGCAGGCAAAAATAACCATCCCACCTAATGAGTTTTCTTTGCCACCTGGAACAAGCAGAAGGGACAGATTTATAGCCTCCAACCAAATCCTTCAGATATGGTCCACTACAACTCCTTTCATCCCAGGACACTCAGTGGCCAATTTGCAGGTGTTGTGCTCTACTACATCTGGTTGTGTAAGGAAGCTTACTTCATCTTAAGACTTTTTTTTTGCGGGGAGGAGAAGTTGTGGATGTGAAGGTGTTGCTGAAATACAACTCCCAGCCACTGGGGTTGATGGGATCCAAAGGTCCCTCACCCTTGCTCTGATGGATATAATGGTACTGGTAAGCCTTCGTTTTCTCTTCACCTCATCCCCATGTAAGGGTTTCACCTTGGCCCTGCTCACCCCAGTCCAGATATATGGCTTATCATGAAGAGGATCAGTCTTGAAAGTGTCGCTCAATCAGAAAGCCATATATCTGGACACCCATTGATTTCCTCACTCTATAGGGATCAGCTGGTGTGTTTTTGGGACCACACATCCACAGAGTGTGGATAACACAATGGTAGAATATCTTTCTCAAATAGTTATCTCAGTAGCTTGTAGCAGGGTCAAAGATCTCTGCTCTGATATTCCTCCAGCCAAAGCTGAACCCATCAAGTGGAGGGATTTCAGCCGAAACCCTTTGGTTCCAGTCCTCCTAAGGTTTCAGTTCTCAGGTGACCTGAAACTTTGGGGAGTGGAAGTCCCCCAAAACATCTCAAAGGCCAAAAGTAACTGGCAGACACGTGTGTATGTGGCTGACTTTGAAAACCACCCCACATGTCCTGGATGCAGTCCCCACCAAGATAAATAGAGGTGCAGTGGATTTGGTTTTTCTAATACAGAGATGAAGACCTTCATCTCTTGCTTTGTAATGGGGTAGGCTTCATACACCAAGAATTGGGTCAAGAGTAAGGCTGCAATCCCTAACCACACTGAACCAGAGTTGAACCAGTTTAGCACGCATCCATAGAGGATCAAACTGTCCTCACTCAAGCTTTAGCAAAAAAACATACGAGACAAATTAGTAATGGTGAATTACTAATGAGCTGCCTTGGGTCCCACTCTAGGAGAAAGGTGGCATATAAATAAAATAAAAACATTTAAAAATTTCTGAGGAAGGAACTGGCAAAACCACATCTGAGTATTTCTTGCCTAAGAAAACCCTAAGACATCCATGAGGTCACGTTAAGTCAACATATTTGAAGGCACACATACACACAATTTTCAGTGGAAACTATGGTATGGCAAAACAGTGTGGATCTAACCTTTATTTACCGATAGTTTAAATGTGGAGCTTTAGTGCGATGGTAATCAGGGCTTTCACACTAATGCCTTTAACGGCTCGGCTTGATTCAGGGGGCATGAAGCTGATTTTCCAAAACAATATCATGATTTGCCTAAGCTTTTGGGGGAGAGGGAGAGACTGTAATCTTCCCTAAATAGCATTTGCTGGCCTTAATGAGATGATGTCATGTTTATTTTCGTGGCTTTAAGTCAGTGCCTTATATGCTGATCTTGCCCATGCTTACTTCAAAGTAAAGAGAGAGGCCATTCTAGCTGCACATATGTGGAAATCAACTTCATTTATATAAGTGGGACTTGACTCATGCTCAGGATTATTCTATATTACTAATAATTCTGTCAGTGTACATTTTGGGGACAAAGCAGCGCTAACTAAGTTGGGGAGACATGAGGAAATGAGAGGCAAGTGAAACAGGGGATCACAGATAATCTGTGATTGCAGGTAGGTGGGAAGTCAAACGAATGAGAATGCCTTCCAAATAAGTGCATAATATGAAACATAATATGACTAGGAATTGGCTATGCCTGCTGTGCTGATTCTCCTATTAAGGCAATGTCCCTGGGAATAAGCTCCATTGAATTCACTGGGACTGGACCTCTTTCTTGCCCTTGCCTCCAGCAATTTGGTAGAGACAAGCTAACAAAAGCAGGTCAACCCTTTATATTGTGTATATGTATGTGCCTCCAATGGTTTTCTTAGTCAATGAGTACTCAGAGGTGGTTTTGGCAGCTCTCTGAAATACAGCACCTGGTCTTGTGTGTGTGTCCCATCCAAGTACTAACCAGGGCTGATCCTGTTTAGCTTCCAAGATCAGACAGGATCTGTTCTGGGTCCACAACAAACTCCAACTCCCAGAATTCGATAGCCTTGAGCCAAGGCCATTAAAGCGGTGCCAAACCGAGTTATTTCCCCAGTGTGGATGCAGCCAGATAGGGCTTCTGCACTTTCAGTACCCACCTAAGAGTGTAGCTTCCACAATATGCTTAAATACAAACAGAATCAAGATGCAAAGCTAACTGGGAGTAAGAGGTTTGTAGCATAAGCTTTGTTAGACTCCGTTCATTGTAGGCTTCATGCCCATGATGAAGTAAACTGCTTCCATGAAAGTGTACACTACAAACTTCTTTCTTTTCAGTTATCCCACAGCTGTTACAAGATCCCTTTCCCTGCTCATGCAGACTATCACGAGTCTGGTTTCAAATAGAATCAAGGGCAATAATACAAGAGTAACACAAATCCGCTTTCAAACAACCCAGCAGGTATTTTAACGGTCAGGAAGGAATGCTTTTAGGGAGATTGTTTTCCCAGACCCAACATTTAGATGCAGGCAAAACTTCAGGAATTAACTCTTCTAGAACATGGCCACAAAGCCCGAAAAACCCACAAAAAACTATCGATGTCGGCCATGAAAGCCTTCGGCTTCACGCTATTCTTTGGCAGTTGTTGTTGTTGTAGTAGTTGTTGTTGTGTACCTTCAAGTCATCCCAGATTTATGACGACCCTATCACAAGCTGAGAGTGTGTGACTCACCCAAGGTTGCCCAGTGAGTTTTCTATGGCTGAATCTCCATCCAACAACAACAACAACCAATTTATTTATATCTGCTTTTCTCAAAGGAATCAAAGCGGATTGCCACAGTATAAAATAACACAGCATACAGCTAAAATTACAACGAAGAGAAATAATCCCAGAACCTAGCCCTCCCCACAATCATAAAAACTTAGATGCAAAACCCTAAAATGAGACCAAACAACGAAAGATATAAAACAAGCCAAGGGGAACATAATAAGATAATAAAGAAGCATAGCGCTGGGGAAAGGCTTACCTGTTGGGTGTCTGCCTGCTGAGCTCACGCTGAAAGCCCAGGAGCCCTGCTAGGCAGAAGTAAAAAAGACACAAAGTTTGGGGTTTTTTTTAAAAAAATAAATGTTTGGACTTCCATGTGGGTCCATGCTTGCATCCGCCCGCATCTTCTCCTCTTTTGTTTTGTTGTTTCCCCCAGGTCCTGCAAGGCGGAGGGCTGGAGTCGCCGACCAAGCCCAAAGGCCGCCCGAAGAAGAACTCCATCCCTTCGAGCGAGCAGCTGTCGGAGCAAGAGAGGACGAAGGAGCTGGAGAGGCCGCCGGAGCTAAGCCTGCCTTCCCCGGCCCAAGTCGGCCAGGAGGAATGACCCGCCGCAAGGAAGACCCCGGAGGACCACGCCAAAAAACAAAAAAACCTCTTTTTTGGGACCTCCAAAGTGTGGGGCCTTGCAAATCGACTAGACCTCATTGAGGTCCTCGCCCACCGGACACAGAGGGCCCTGCAAACTGCTTTTGTTGCTCTGAAGCTGCGAGGAAGAAGAAGAGGAGGAGGAGAGCGAAACAAGCAGGGTGGCCTAATGGTTAGTGGAGACTGTTTTTCCGCTTCGGTTCCGTTGTATTTCCTGGGCTTTGGAGCTCCCTTCTCGTTTTCCTTAGGGAAGGGAAAGGTATTCCCCCCCCTAGGGTTTTTTTGGCCTTGAAGGGGGGGGGAGATAAAAGAGGGTTCATGAGATCCAGGGTTGTGCGGAGGAGTTTTCCATAAAATATTACACAAACGCATTTCCCCCCCCCCCCTCTCCGTTCGGCGTTTAATTAAATAAGAAGATAGCGGATTTTATTTCAATAAAAAATATTTTATGAACTGTTGGTCCGAGCTCCGCGATGCCTTCCTTTCCCTAGACCTTCCTCTCCGGAGGCATCCTCCGCCAGGATCAGGGGCTGCGTCCACATTGGAGATTTAACCCGGTTTGGCACCGGTTTAATTGCCTTGGCTCAAGGCTGTGGAATTCTGGGAGTTGGAGTTTGTTGTGGGCCCAGAGCGGAGCGGAGCTCCGCTCTGGGCCCCACAACATACTCCAACTCCCAGAATTCCACAGCCTTGAGCCAAGGCAATTAAACCGGTGCCAAACCGGATTACTTCTCCAGTGTGGACGCAGCCGGAGATAGCTTTGGTGGGTCTACTCTGGAGGAAGAAGACCCACCGGGTTCAGGGCCATTGGTTGCTAAGGGAAGACCCAAAGTTGGAGTTTCTACCCTTTCTTTGGTCCAAAACACACTGCGAAAAATAGTCCAGTTTGAGACCGCTTTAACTGCCTCGGTTGAAAGCTAGGGAATTTTTGGGAACTGTCGTTTTGTGAGATATTTATTGGTGCCGCAATAAACAACAATTTCCAGGATTCTGCAGAACTGAGCCAGGGCAGTCAAAGCGGTCTCTCAGACTCCGTCCATGCTGCAGAAATAATCCAGTTCGACACCACTATATCTGCCACGGTCCAGTGCTATGGAATTTTGGGAAATGTCGTTTTGTGAGGGACTCTGTCAGAGAACCCTGGTGTGCCACAACAAGTCGCAATTCACATAGCATCGAGCCACGGCGGTTAAACCGGTCTCACCTTGGATTGTTTCCGCAGTGGGGATGCAGCATTAGCTGCAACTACGTCGAGGGACTAAAGTGTCGAAGCAAAAGGGTTATCCAAATGGAAAAAAAATATATTCACTGCATTAGTGCCATTTGACACAAGGCTCCTGGGGGCGACCCAGCCAACAGAACAGGCTGCACTTGAAATTGAATCCTAGCATACGATAGACTTTAGCCTTCCGTCGGGAAGTCTGGCTCTTCCTTGATCCCCTCCCATTGAAAGCAATGGCAAGTGTTCCGCTTTGCACGGTCCTTTACACGCAAAGAATGTGTGCGTTGTGCTACCAGAGTGTTGAGGGTTGGATTTAACGGTTCTTATTCTTTCAGGAGACACAGTTTAAAAACTTTAATTCCACTTTGTCTGCGGAATCCTGCGATTAGCAGTTTGGTGGGACATTGAAGTTCTCTAGGACAGGATTTCGAAATATCTTACTAAACCTAGGACACTACAAAGGTAGAAAGGCAGGACGTTCAAGTGGAAGTTAGGCCCATAGAGGTCAGTAAGACCTCAGGCTTAAGTTCCCCAAGGAAGCAGGACAATATTTTATATCTAGTTAACCCTCAAATGTCTGGGAGTTAGCTTTGGAGCCAATGGCCTCAGCAAAGGCACTTTCAAAGTCCCATTGGGTTCTGTGGGAACTTCCCATTGATTTTGCGGGATTAAATGCGGTGGGTTTTCTTTGGGCCGAGTTTTGCAATTTTGCAAGAGGGAGGAAGCGGATGTAATTAAAACTGCCAGCCAGGTTTGGGACAAATCAACTGGAGATGGCTGTGGGTCAGGTCAGAGGTCCCTCGGGGTCAACTTCCTTCAGTGGTCAGTGGGGATTGCCTTGTAGGAATGCACCCCTTTAAAGAAGCCAAGCACAGGTGAAAGAATCCACTTTGCTTGGGGTCCCGAAATAGAAATGCAGAGGTCCGTCTCGCGTCTAAGGCTGCATCCACACTGAAGAAATAATCCGGGTTAACACCGATTTAACTGTCATGGCTCAATGCTGTGAAGTTCTGGGAACTGCAGTTTCTTGTGGCCCCAGAGAAAACCTCTTGCAAGGGTAAAGCACATCTGGGTTGCAGCCATGCAGGCATGCCCTAAAGATATCAGATCCCATCTTATCTTGGGAGCTAAGCAGGGTCAGCTCTGGTTGGTAAATGGATGGGATCCTGTAAACTATATTTCAGAGGAAGGAACCACTTCTGAGGGACTCCTTGCCTAAGAAAACCCTCTGAAATTCATGGGTAGCGTTGCCATAAGTCAGCAGGCAACTTGAAGGCGCATCCTCACGTCTCCCTGAAGTCAACGAAGCTGATTTGATTTATTTATTTCGAGGATTTATATCCTGCCTTTCTCCCACAGTGGGATTCAAGGCGGGGGTTTGTGAATGTAGAATTGTATTGTTAGATCGCAGCCCAATGGGTGTCTTTTCAAAAGCCCCATTGACTTCAATACGACAAACCTTTACTTTTATATGGAAATAAAGGTCCTCAAAACACAACGCCTCCGGTTTCCAGCATCTATTTGCCTCAGATCGAGGTGCGCCAGTCCGGTGCGACCTGGCTTTAGAAGTTAGTTGTGTTGAGGGGGTTTATGGATGATGTGGGAAATTCAAGTTTCGTAAAGTTTCGGCCTTTGTTTAAGAAACAAAAATATTTAAACATCAAAAATATCAAAGTCAAGCATTTTAGGGTCTAGCTTTTTAAATCAAAAGAGTAGCAGAGGATTTTTTTTCTCGACTAAGGATGCTTCTCTAGGAACTGAGACTGACTCAGAAACAACCCAAGTGGCTTGCGGTTTAAACAAAAGTTGACGAATAGCTTGATGCTGCATCCTAACCTAGCTAAGGAATGGTTCGGGTTGAAGAAGAAATCTTTATCTCATCATCTGTGGAAGAAAGCTGAAAGAGGAGGAAGATGGGGTAACCCGCAGAAGCAAGAGAGAATCTTTTTCTGTGAGAGAAAACGCCCTAAAAGGAAGTGAGCTGAATCCCATGAGTTGTTTATTGGCCTACAAAGGTCTTTATTGTCCCGTGATTCAGTTAGAAGCAAATGGGGGTGTTTGCATAGGGGAAATCCTATCTATCTATCTGATGAGAGGAAGAAGGAACGGTAGAATTGTTCAACAGGGGATGGTTCTGATAACATGGCGACATTTCTGCCTAGAGTCAATCTGTTAGAAACATCATTGAGCCTTGCTGGCTGGCGGATCATGGGAGCTGTAATCCAATAAACCTGGCAGTCACCAGGTTTGGGGAAACCGCTGTTATTCTTCCAAAGACATTGCTGCTTTAAGGCAAATAGGATTTTTGGGCCGGTGTTTTTTGCCTGATGTTCGAATTGGTGGGAATTCGACGACTCAGTGTAACGCAGAAGTGAAGTCTAGATTTCTCTATTTGGTGGAAGATCTGAATGCCTCGCTTCTTAAGCCTTTCACTGTTTAGTGATTCTTGTTTCTCAGCTCGGCCACGACAGTGGACCCAGCAATAAGCTTGGCTAAATATAGAGATACCAAATGCCTCTCAAGTGATGTCTTTCGTCGCCTTTTCTTCTCCTTAACAGAAGCCTTCTGTGAGCTTTCTGGGGACACCGGGGTCTCCATCTGCTGAAGACTTCTGTGCCACGCTAAGGCAGGCATCGCTGATACCTCCGGGGGGGGGGGGGGAACACACCCAGCAGAGCCCCTTTTAAAATAAAATAAAATAAAATAAAAGGTGCCTTTTAATCCAGGGGTGAGGAACATGTGATCCAACGTCGCCTACTATTGATCCTGGTTAGGGCTGATGGTAGTCTTATCAGCATTTTAAGGACCACACCTTCCCTGCCCCCACTTGCCCAGGCGTTTACATTTTAGGCTATGATTCGAATTAGGTAGGCACCTGATCCCGTCTGATCTTAGACGCTAAGCAGAGTCAGCCCTGGTTAGTACTTGGATGGGCAACCACCCACCAATGCCAGGGGTTGTAGGCTATATTTCAGAGGAAAAAACAGTCAAACCCACCTCTGAGTGTCCTTTGCCTAAGAAAATGCTGTGAAATTCATGGGATCGCCATTGGTCTTCAGGCGACTTGAAGGCAGGCACACATCCAGACACACATATTTGTGTTAATCAACTGACATTGTGTTAATCTGTACACGTCGCAGATGTGGCTGAAGTTATACACTTCTGTTGTTGTTAAGAACAACATCTTGGCTCGTCTCAATGGAGACAAACTAAACATCCACTTAATCCTTGCCCATTGAAATCTATGGGAGTGAAATGTCCCAAACTTAAGCTGGACTTAGGCCAGCCCGTGTTTTCCAGAGGACCTTAGCTTGCATTCCAGCGATATTTGCGTTAAAGAAGATTTCCCCTCAGGAGTGTGGGACTCTCCTGGTCATGCAGGATGGGAGTTGTCCTCCAAAACTTCTGGCAGGCACCAACCAAAGCAAGATCCTCCTCTGAGGAGTCGCTTTCCGAATGTCGGTGTTCAGGATGTCTCTGGGCATCCCAGCGCAACTTCTAGGACCAGCACTGTGGGCAATTCAATATTCCTAAGGCTTCAGCCTTGGTTTAGGAAACAAAAATATTTCATTATCAAAAACACCCAAAGCCGAGCCTGTTAGAGTCTAGTTTTAAATCAGCAGAGTCGCAGAAACTTGTCTAACGATGTCCTTGTCTTTGTCCTTGTCAGTGTCCCTGTCTAATGATGCTTCTCTAAGAACTGAGACTGACTCAAAAACAAGTACTTTGCAGTGAGAGGGCTCTCTGTCGAGAAAAAGCAAAAACCAAAAACCAAAACCATAAACCATAATTTGGTAACTGGTTATCTGGCTTATACTTGGTCCAGCCTGGTTTCCAAGACGAGCAGCCCAACTAGCTTCCGAGGCCTTCCATAGACCCATGGGACCTTTGGCCTTGGTTCCCAGCAAGGCTAGAAACCAGAGAGGCACGGCAATAAGGCGGCTATTGCCCCAGCTCTGAAGGAACCTGGAATTTCCCCTTAAGCGGGGTGACCAGATGTCATCATTGCAAAGAAGGACCACACGTGATATCCTAAGGTGCAATTATTTTAGCTATAGACCCATTTAAAGGGATACATAGGAATCAGCTGCACTTACGTCAGCCCGGCACGTTTTTGTCTTCATTTTCATCGAGCTGGACCCAGATTTAGTCATACTAGGCAGGATCCTGTTTGAATCAGGTTGTTGGTTGTTGTGGTTGTGGTTATTGCTGCCTGTCTCCAAGTCGTTTCCGACTTATGGAGAGTCTACCTCGGGGTTTTCTGGGGCTCACCCAAGGTCACTCAGAGTTTCCATGGCTGAGCAGGAAATCCAACCCTGTCCTCTGAAATCGTAGTCCAGCACCGAAACTACTACGCTTTCCTAAACTTGAGCTTTTCTAAACTTGAGCCTGCTTCCTCAGATGCATGTTTGGCAATTAGGCTCAAGTCAAGGAAAGCGCATGCAACCAAATTCTTTCTTTCAGTGAGTCTCGAAGGTGCTGCTAGATCTCTTTTTTGTAGGATTTTCTGGAATCGAATTAACTATAGGAGGGGAAAAAAATTAATGGGGAATGTTGCATGGGGGGGGTTTACTCCAAATTTAGGCTGTATTCAAGGGGTACCTGGCTGGATTGCCATAAGGAGAGTTAGGTCCAAAACACACTGCAGAAATAATCCAGTTTGAGACCGCTTTAACTGCCCTGGCTCAACGCTCAAGCCACTGCACCCCATACTTCCCCGGAATGAAAGACATGAAACTGCAACTGGAGGTCATTCTTCAGGACTCATTCTGCGTCCATTGTTTATGTTCAGTTCTTCTTGAGTACAGACACCTCTTCCTCCTCCTGTGTCGGGTTGGTGCCGTTTTGGTGCCACCAACCGGTGTGGATGGCCAGCAGCGGATGGTTTTAAGGAGATATTATCAGGAACCTTTCAGGGAGCCTGATCCCTTCCATATTTCCTCGGAAGTCATTCCCATTGACTCCAACGGGACTTGTGTCCTGGGAAGGCTGCTCCCAGAATGGTTAGAGGAGGAATGCACATTTCTTTTGCCACCATTTCTTCTACAATCAGGATGTCGGCCCCCGTAGGTTTCAGGGAAACTGGTCCTCAGGTTGGACAAAGGGAGAGGTTTGCAAGAAAGTAAAACAGCCAGCCTCTCGGGAGACATCCACATGACACAAGTACAGTGTTTTGATTCCACTTGAACTGTTCCCGACTCCATCCCGTGCAATGCTGGTATTTCAAAATTCAAAATTCTTTGCCAGAAATATGCCAAGTGCACTCTCCAAAATTCCACAGCATGGAACCATGGCAGTTGAAGTGGTGTCAAACCGGATTATTTCTGCGTGGACTCTAACAACTGAAGGAGCGAGTTAGCTTTCAAGTTTCACAGAATTCCTCCTCCAAGCTGGACTTTGAACTAAAAAGGGGGAAGGAGGGAGAAGGAAAGGAAAGAGAGTTTCTGCTGAAAGTGGTGGCCAGGCGGGATGTAGTGGAGGGACCAAAATGAGGACTATTGTTCCACCAACATAATTTTTTTTTAAAATTCCCTCATGAGGTTTCCTTTCAGTCTCTTAAAATTTCCGTGGAAGTAATGGTTGAAATGATTGTTTATCCTTTATGTCTAGGAATGATTAGTTATATGTTTTGTGTATTTTGTTGTATGATTGCAGATCAATGTTTTACTCCGCGGAGTATGTAGAAATATAGTTTATTAGACAACCAAAGGAAAGGTGAAGAGTACAAACAGAAAAGTGCTGAGGGTGGATGATTTTCAACGATGCCGCCGTCTCTGCAATGCTAGAAATTTGGAGACTGAGGGGAAATTTCATGGGGTGTGTGAGTGTTTGTGTATATATATATGTTATAGAAATGACTTCATTGTGTTCTTCTCTACCTGTACTCCTCTTGTAGTGTGTTAACTAACTTACACGGTCTTAAGATGGAGAGCCACCAAACTTCCAGAGACCCAGGAAGCTGAGTTTGGGCCCAGGACGAAAAAGGCCAAGCATCCTGGTTTAGGTGGATTAGTTTCGCGGTCCTGGTATAGTTGTAGAGAATGCTATTTTTTCTCCTTAGAGAAAGACAAAAGATTAGGTCTTGGAAAGTCACTTCTTGTATTTTCAGGCGTTTTCACGCTGGACCCGCGAAGTTCTGTATTCTTTAAAGAAGACACAATTTCGTCCGGGGAGATCGGAAGGACACTTGTAACGGTGTGTCTAAAATCTTCTGAAATCCACCCTGCTGTCATTGCACAAAGTGGGACGTAGAAAGTGTTGGCTTTCCAGTTCCCTGGAGCTCTTCTGCACTCTCCTTTAAATATCCCTCCTCGGGAAGCATTCTCCGAAACATGCGACCAGCTGGGATCCCTCAGGCTGATCTTGCCTAGAAAGGTTTTGTGCTGCTGTCTCTGGCGTTTGGATTTCTAGCATATTGTGTTATCTGTATTTAAAAAAAATATTGACAGAAGATGCTTTTAAATGGAGAGGGAGAAAGAAGAAACATCAGGGTACGGAATTCGGAAAGTCAAGGCGGTTGGGTGACTTGAAGGTGGTCGCCTGTCTTCAAGGTGAGGACAACAATCACCAGCTCCAGAGGTGGCCCTTGGCAACCTCGACTTGCCACACTGCAGAACTGAAGTAGTTTAAATCCGCTTTAACTGCCATGGCCCCATCCTATGGAATCCTAGGACTGAGAGTTTGTTGTGGCACCACGGGAAAGGATAAAATATCTCACAAAACTTACAAATCCCAGAATTCCAGAGCCATGGTAGAGAAAGCGAGGTCAAACGGCATTATTTCTGCAGTCTGGATGGAGCCTGGTCCTACATAGCAATGGCAAGTACATTTCTATACCTTAAATTAAAAAGGGGGAGAAGTGTCGGGCTTCTGTGCCCCACTCTGGTGCTACAACAAACTACAGTTCCCCCACAGTCCCATAGCATTGAGCCACGGACAGTTAAAGAGCTGTCAAACCGGATTATTTCTGCAGTGTGGATGCACCGCGCCGGGTCTCCCAGATTGAATTCGCGGCCAGCTTCAGCATCACAGCAAAGGGAGAAGAAACCAAGAAACCAACTGCTTCCAGCCTCTCTCCCATGAACTGAGTGGCCCCTTCTGCCCAGGTGTTGGCAGACTCCTTCGTGGGTCCGAAACCCCATTTCCTGGAAACCTTGTGGGCTTCTCAAGAGATCGCCAGGACCCTTCGTCTGGAACACTCTCCCTTGCCTCCAGTATAGGCTCAACAACAACGACGACAAATCGCAAGGCCTTCCTGCTTTCCGGGAGGTTAACGGCCAAACAAATTAAAGTGTTGATGCTGTTGTTGAAATGAGAGCAGGCTTACATCGTTCACCTGCGACCACATCGCTTCACTTACACTGGATCGTTAAAATGGTGCTACATTAATAGTGATCGCTCCATTTTATGGAATCATGGGATGTGCAATTTGGGGAGCGGTATTTAGTACTTTCCGCCTAGGGTCCCCTACTGGGAGAAAGACGAGATACAAATTAAATAAATGCATTTTATATTATAACATAATTTATCTGACAGAGGGTTCTAGAGCCTCACCCAACCACAGATCCCAAAATTCCGTAAAATGCAGCTATGGTGATGGTGGTTGTGACTGTGGTTGTGATGTGCTTTCAAGACGTTCCCGACTTATGGCGACCCTATCATGAGGTTATATAGGCAAGAGGGGTTTTGCCCTTACTTTCCTTTGAGGCTGAGAGAGTGTAGCTTACCCAAGGTCACCCAGTGGGTTTCCATGGCTGAGCAGGGATTCGAACCCTGGTCTCCAGAGTTCTAGTCCCACGCTCAGCTGTGAAACCACTATAGCTGTGAAAGACATGAGATGGGATGGAAGCCGAATATATTAAAAGGACAAGAGACCTTATCTTTTGGAATTCAACTCCCAGAAACCTCAGCCAGCTTGGCCCACAGTAAGGAATTCTAGTAGGAACTGAAGTCCAAAAACATCTGGAAGAGGAAAGTTTGGGAATCACTGAGTAGGATCTAGGAACATAAGCAACCAATAAATTGGGGGGGGGGGGGGGCTATACCCTGACAGCGAAGTCCCTACAGTTGACTCGTTTGCATGCAAGAAAGAAGAAAAACATCCTTAGAGGGAGAGCCTTGTGGCTCCATCCATCTTGGACCAAGGCAGGAAGAAAGACGTTGGAAGAAAGAGTCTTCTTAACCTTTAGAGCAGCGTGGGAGGAGATAGGAAGTGACCATAGAGACAATCAATACAGTTACAAGGATTGTTGGAATATTAGTATCGATGATTGTTTTGCAGAGCTGTGTTTTCTTTCCTTGAGAATCATAGAATCATAGAGTTGGAAGAGACCACAAGGGCCATCAGGTCCAACCCCCTGCCATGCAGGAACTCCCACACAGCAGGGACATTGGTGTATATATATCTCTGGTCATTTGGTCAGTGTTGCTTGGGAAGAAGTTTGTTGCCCTTTGTTCTCTGCTCTCTTCCTCTCTCTGCTCTCACCAAACAAGAAAGCAGAAACCAGGTTATGCTACTAAACCTACTTTTCTTCTTACACACATGAGAGTCAGCTCTAGGGATCCTTCTACCAAGTATAGTTTTCTCCACTTATTAGTCATTTTTGTAGAGCCTGGGTGAAGCAATAAAGTACGTTTCTTTTTACCTACCAGTGTATCCAGTTTATTTGCCAGAAGCTCAGATCCAGTAGATTTTTACCAAATACCTGTGGATTACATGCTTGTTGCTGTTGGTGCTGCTGCTGCTGCTAAACTTTCTTAATCACAAGTAACCAAAAACTACAATCAATTTTCTAGGAGGATAACTCCCAATTCTGTTAGATACAGGCACTGATGCAATACTTCAACAGGACGTTACAAAACAATAGCTAAAACACTAATCTAAATAGAAATTGACGCTTCTTCCTCATGCTCAAAATGGAGGGGATTTTGAACTTCCTCCTAGAAAAAAGTCACAGGAGGTGTTTCATCTTTTTAAAACAACCCTCTGCAACGTTGTTTGAGGGAGAGATGGCAGTGGAAGAAGCAGTGTCTCGTCGAAACTTCCTTCTAGAAAGACCTCTTTGGGTTTCTTAGGACTGCAGCAATAATCCACTTTGAGATCGCTTTGACTGCCCTGGCTCAGTGGTAGGGAATCTTGGGAACGGAAGTTTATTGTGGCACCAGACAGAGAAGACTCAATGTCTCATATTTGCAAGAATTCACTAGCACTGAGCCAGGGCAGTTAAAAGAGTGGTGTCAAACCGGATTATTTGTGGCCTGTGGCTGCAGCCTCAGAAGGGAATCTGGGAGAGAGAGGCGAAAACGAGGCCCATTTCAGTCCTTCTCCCATCGCCTGCTTTCCTCCCTTTCACCCCTCGTCCAAAAAGTCGCATGTCTTCAAACACCCCTCTTTTCCAGTCAGTTTTGTCTGTTTTTATTGGTATTCCCTCCTCCCTTCCTTGGACAAGTAGAATAAAAAAGGAAAGAAAGAAAGAAAAGAAAAACCACGACGGTAGAAGTCTATTCCTGGCACACATGAACCCCTGTCCTTCAAAAAGTAGAATCTGAGCTATTTTCATCAGTAGCCAGAGATTATGAACCTGAATCCAATTCTTATGCCAACCGGAGTAGACTAGGAAGAGAAGTGGGTCAAGCAAACCCACTGGAGCAATGGGATTTACCTAAGTGTCGCTTTGTTTTTTATGCTATGGCCAGTGGGTGAGATTCTCTTGGGTCCGCTCTTGTTGTTGTTGTTGTTGTTGTGTGGCTCCAAGTCGTTTTTGACTTACGGTGACCCTAAAGCGAACCTATCATAGGACTTTCTTGGCAGGTTTCTTCAGAGGGGGTTTACCATTGCTATCCTCTGTGGCTGAGAGAGTGTGACTTGCCCAAGTGGGTTTCCATGGCCGAGAGGGGATCCGAACCCTGATCTCCAGAATCCAATGCTGAAACCACTACACCAGGCTGTCCCTCATGGTCCACTCTAGTCTTTGGATAGGGCCTCTATCCCTAACCAACTAGAGAGGGGATAGGGTCCCTATCAATTGGAGTCGGCCTGAAGCCACATGACAACCACAGTATCCTAAACCTCGCTTTCGGCTGCCTTCTCCCTTTCTCAACATCTTTTCTGAGGAGTCCTGCCTTCCCAAGATATGGCCAAAGTAGGACAACCTCAAGTGTGGATCCCAAAATTGGGTCCACCAGGTATTTTGGACTTCGACTTCCAGAAGTCCCAGTCTCCTTGGCCAAAAGGCAAAAATGCTGGGAGATGAGGTCCACAGCACCTGGAGGACCAAAGTTTGGGGACCCCTGAGGGAGAGCTCGGGCTTAAGCTGTTCTAGGCTGGGAAGAGTCCATCCACACCAACCCGAAATGCAGCTTCTCTGCGAGATGGACATCCAATCTGTGCTTTACGGTGGAGTGGTTGGGGTGTTGGCTCTGGGTTCGAATCCCCGCTCAGCCACGGAGACCCACCGGGTGGCCTTGGCCAAGTCACACCCTCTCAGCCTCCTCTGACCAAATCTTGCCAAGAAAACCCCATGATAGGATTGCCTTAGGGTAGCCATAAGTCGGAAAGGACTTGAAGGCACACAGCCACAACCCCGACTCCAGAACATCTTCCTCAGGTTCATCCCCACCGTTTAGTTTAGTCCCAGCACATTACTCTCGCTCTTTTTAACGGATTGTTTTGATGAGCATCACATTAACTGTGTCCGGTGGATTTCCTTTTCCTTTTGCGGACCCCTTTGACTTTTCAAAGAGTCCCTTTCCCCTTTAACCCATGGCTGGGAATCCGGAGGCATCCCAGATGTTGTCGGAGTGCAATTCCCAGAATCCCCCCCCCTTGCTGGCTATGCTGGCTAGCACCTCTGGGAGCTGCAGAAAGAAACACCTCCTGGTCAGGGTGCCACAACGTCCTCCATTTTGAGCAGGACTCAGAAGCCCATTGAGTAATACCACGTTTGGCGTTCGCCTTCAAGAAATAATACAGGATCTGTAACATAGCTGTAAATAGACTCTATGGAATGAATACATATGAGGGTTTTAATGTCATGTCCTCCATTTTGCGATGTCCTGTCCTCCTTTGCGGTGAGGACATCTGGTCACCCTGCTCCTGGCAGTACTGCTATTGGCTGCTGATACATAGAAAACTTAGGAAAACTGAGATTCCCTAATAATGGTCTCCATTGAGACTAACTGTGCAAAAGAATTTGTAGCACAAGCGTTCCTTTCCTAGGTGCATCCGAGGCAGTAGACATAAGGCTGCATCCGCACTGCAAAAATAATCCGGTTTGACCTCGCTGTAACTGCCATGGCTCCATGCTATGGAATTCTGGGTCTCTGAGACTCCGAATTTTGCAAACCAGCCGAAGTGTCTGTGGAGTGAATTCAGTATTGCAGTAGACAGCTTGGACGGCCGACTAGGGCTGCATTCACACTGCAGAAACAAACCGGGTTGACCCCGTTTTAACTGCCATGGCTCAATGCTATGGAATTATGGGAACTGTAGTTCCAATACAATCGCATTGGAACGACAGTTGACTATGGAGTTGTATCGGAACTACAATTCTAACGCTACGGAGATGCAGCATTCTAGTTCCAAAAATTCCATACAGTCCCCAGAATTCCACATCATGGGTCCATGGCAGTTAAAACGGGGTCAAAGGGGATTATTTGTACAGCGTGGATGCAGCCCCTAGGAGAAAGAAGCCAGCGTTTCGGGAGAGAAATGTTGGCTCCTTGTGACGGATCCCTCCTTTCCATTTTGCAGCCGGAAAGTCGGGTGTGTTGTCGGCGCTGGTTTTGAAGGCACTGCTGGCTAGGAAAGCGCTGTTTTGCTTTCTAGCTTCCCCCAGGAATGTTCTCCTATCGTGGCAGCATATAAAAATAAGGCACGATGGCATTTCACATCCAAACGACACCTCGAAGTCCAATTAAAATGAGACGAGCAGTCGTGGCTCTCTCCACTTCTTTAAAGAAAACTTCTTGTGTGTGTCTCTGTGCTTCCAAGTCGCCTCTCCATTTAGGGAGACCCCATCCCATTTCGTTTCATAGGCTGAGACCAGGGTGTTAAAAATGTGGAGGTGGGAAATGTTGCTGTGGTATCTCTGATCATGCGTCCCCTCAAGGATTCCCCTCAAAATTTTAACGGATCCACAGGATTTCTATGAGAGTAAGGGTATGCTCCTTTGAGAAGAAGTTTCTTTTACATAGTTTGCAGTCACACAAACAATGTCACTGCTGTTGTCGCATGGGTAAAGCAAAAACTAAAGAGCAGGAGGTAGTTGGTTCAAAATATAGCATCCAGAGCACTAAGGTATATAGAGCAAATATTTGAGACTATTGTTCAGAAAGTACAGAACCGACAATTCTAAGAAGTGCCTGAAACAGAGACTTTGTAATTTTATCTCCTTCAATGGATTCCACAAGGAAACTCTTATGGGAAGAGTTAGGAATTCGTTCTCAAAAATCACTTTCTCCTGAAATTGTTTCCATTCCAGCTTACATGCCCCAGGTTCAAACTATGCTCAGTGCAGTGTCCCAAACCCTCCACAAAAAGACAAAACAAAACAAAATCATGAAGATAAAAAGAGGCAAAAGTAAACAAAGTCGATGGAGGGAATTTAAAAGGACTAAAAATTATTTACCGAGCTTGCAAAAAAGAAAAGAAAATGAGCCAGGACTGATTCACTAACCATGTAAGGAGATATGGTCCCATTGACTTCCATAGACTTACACCACTGTAAATAGTCCTGAGTCACTCTTGTTTGGCTGTTTGATTAAACGGCTAGTTTCTACTTTCAGGAGTAAAATACATATCCTCAAAGATCTCACAATTTAACAGAGATCTACTATGACCTCAACCTTTTTTTGTTTTTTTTGTTTTTACATGAATTATATTTCTCTGTAGGGCTTTTTGGAAAAGAAATTGTTACTGGGTGTCCCTTCCTCCATTCAATAGGTTCACTAGTTTAAGCTTCTAAAGTATCCTGAAAGTGATTTTTTTTTTAAAAAAGGGAGAAGGTCAGTATAGAGCTGCAAACTCATTGAAACACATCAGTTTAGCATTTTAAAAATTATTCTACCCATTACCAGAAAGTACCAGAAATAAAAATCCCTTGAACTCTTACCAAAGCTTAGGAAAAAAAATGGTTCAAAACGTGACTGATTGCAGATTGCAGAAGAGAAATATCCAGGGAATGATTTGCAGTAATTTGCAAAAAAGCACTGAAAGAGGAAATCCTATGGTTCACTGATTAACATGTCTGTGTCCATTTGTCTCCATTAGGAGTCCAAAGACCAGGAATGAGTGTCCATTTGGACACATTATTATTATTATTATTATTATTATTATTATTATTTAAATCTGCTCTGTCCCTCAGAGTCTTCAGTTTCCCTGATAATACACATCACTAGATGCTCAGGTGTTCATATAACTCAAGTGCTATATATAAATCTTTGGACAGGGTTAGATTTTGATCAAAAAAAGAGAAGGACTGACTGTGAGAATAAGGAAACTACTCCAGTCTCAAACCTTCTAATTCATTTGGAGAACGCTGGGGAAGCTGAAGTGGCCTGCTCCTTTTGAAGTTAGATTCTGACTTTTTTGCCTCTACTTTCAGTCTTCCATCTTTCTTCTTCTAACCCCACAAATAGGTTCGACCAGTTCAGCTCTGCCAAACACTTATAGGTCTTCAGGCTCCAGCTAAATGAGTTATTGAAATGACAAGCTCTTTGAAACAACTTCCATATTTTCATAGGCATCCCAATTTCTCTTTTCTTACCTTTCCATTTCTAAGAACTGTCTCAGCAGGAATTTGAAAATGAGTTGCACACCTCATCCTGCCTTCTGACTGCCGATCAGGTAAAAGGGAACTGAGCTGATAATTCACACTGCAATTCATTCTGTACACCCGTCTGTTCTTTTATGGCTGAAAGGGTGAGGCACCTGGTTCACATTTTGTGGGGAAATGGGTTAGCTGTGCCTTCCCAAAACCGACAGCATGAATCTGTTGCATCTGTGCTATTTTCATTATTGTTGGAAAAGAAATTCTTTTCCAGTTCTGTATTTCTTCCAACAGACCATTTAGAAAAGATTAGTTTGAGATGGTGGCAGCTCGCTTAATGGTACATGTTAACAGGCTGACCATTCACCGGTCCAGAGCAGTGGATTGTCATGTTTGTTGTTCTTGTTGTTATGCACTGTCACTTCAACATTAATTTACGGCAACTGTATCAAGGAGCCCTGTTCATTAACAGCTGAGCTCAGGTCTCCAAAATTCATGACTATATGTTTTCTTTTATTTCATCAGTCCATTTATATGGTCATTTTTATCCTCTTTTCCTACTGCCTTTGGCTTTACCAATTAATTGTCTTTTCCTATGATGTATCATGAAATGTCCAAAGTACAATATCCTCAGATTGGTAATTTTGGCTTCTAGTGAGAGTTCAGGTTTGACTTGCTCTTGGATCTACTTATTTCTCTCTTTGGTGATCCATAGTATCCATGGAGCTCCCCCCTCAGCCCTGTAGGTCAAATGAGCTGTTTCCTTTGCTGTCAGCTTTCTTCCTTATTCATCTTTCACAATCGTACATATAAACTGAGAATAATATAGAATGGATGTTTTTGACTTTGATATTTAATGAGATAATTCCTTCATAATTTCCCTTCCAAATTTTAGTCATCTCCTGATTCCATGATTACAGTCACTATTTTGATTTATAACCAAATCAAGATATAGCAAATCTTAAGATCATTTGTAATCTACTTCGTAATCTACTTTTAAGTTATGCAAAACACATCATTTATGGACATTATTTTTGTGTTTTTAATGTTTCACTGCAGTCCTGCTTTCACACTTTCTGCCTTAACTTTCCTCAGTAGTTCCAAATCTTTCTTTTATTCTGTTAGAAAAACAGTGCCAATTGGATGTCTTCAATTGTTAATATTCTTTTGCCCAGTTTTTACCTATCCTTCATCTTAGTCTAATTGCTAGGTCTAATTAAAACCCCCAGAAACAGTAGTGACAAGTGAAATGGTTGACTGGAAAAAGAAGGTGAAGGAAGAAGAAGTGAGGGAATGAGGTTTTGTGGCACCTGTGAAGCTAACTATTTTGTTTAAAATAAACCAGTTACTTTAAGACTCTCGATTTTTCTCTTCCTCTCCTTTTTACACTGATACAGACTAACACAGCAGTCTCTTAGAAAACTATGCACAGGAAGGCACTGCCTGCTACAGGATAAAGTAATCAGAGTGAATGGAGGAGAAACCATGTTCTTACTGGAGACGGCTGACAAACCAGGGAATGACTTTTGATCATGGGCAACAGGAAGACATAGGCCAGAATAAAATGATGACTTCTGATAAATGCTGCTGCTGTCATTATAATCTGTGATTCCCACATCTTCCTGTTACTCCTCTAGCACCCTAATGCTCTGTCCTTCAAAATCAAGAAATTCTCATAGGTTTATGGTGAGCTGCAGCAGGAAGTAGAGAAGGGGAAGATAGTCCCACTTTTGCAGGAGCTTGATCTTGGCCTTACAAAAAGCCAGGCCTCTGGGCTAAATCAAAGTCTGTAGCATACGCCTTCCTGCACTCTTGAACACCTCACCAAAGTTTATGGCAGATGAATGCTTCTCCTTTCCCCTTTATTATCTCATGGCAGGTTCAGTGATTTTTGCCAGTGAGTCTTACCTCCCTTAAATCTCAGACTACAACCTGGAGTAAAATCACTGTTCCCCTGACCTGGATGCTACCAACTGCCACAGCTGCAAACTGTCCAGGAACAAAAGTAAAATATTGGCCTTCAAAGATCCTGGTAGCAACAGCAATGATGCCATGAATCTCAATAGCAAGATCCATGTATATGTGTCCCACTGAGCTTTTTTGCAAACAAATGTGCATGGTGGAAAATCTACCTTAGGATGAGTTGTTTGCATGAAAATGACTAGGGGCTCTTTCACATTACACCATTATAGCACTCCGATTTGACTTTAGGCACCATGACAACTTCCTGTGGAATCCTGGGATTGTCTGTTTCATGAGGCTGGCTGAGAATTCTAAATGTCCTTCCCTAAAATCCACATTCCAGGATTCCATAAGATGCTGCCATGACAGTTAAAGTGGAATCATAGTACTGTAACTGTGTAGAGTGCAAAAGAGTCCGCAGGTGACTACTGCATCAAGGGATTTGTCTTGTTTGTAAAACAGGCACTGAGAACCAAAACAACACAGAGAAAACATATGTACTATTAAACAACAGGTGTAACAATACTGTTCATGTTCATGTCCACTTTTCAATTGGTTTCATTCATGTATCTAAATGTGGTGGTTGCATTCTGTGTAAGCCCTCCCTCCAGTCCATCTGCCTTGGTCCAGGCCCCCTTCCCACCACCTTCCCCTTCCCCTTTTGTGTTGTCTCTTTTAGACTGTAAGCCTGTGGGCAGGAATAATAAGCTAAGGACTGGAATCAGAACTGAAGTGATGTAGCCTCCAGGGCCAGTATGAAACATATTTCCTCTTCTAGTATATGATACCATTTAATTAATTTCTTTAGTGGAAAGCTACAGAAGTCCAATCTTCTTTTTAAAGATGAAATCAAGTATTTTCTATAAAAGAAACTTCCATTCTCTTCACCCACTCCAGCAATGTCATGTATTTGGAAGAAAAGAAATAGCTTCTGCGAATTATCTTCAGATTTGAATGGTTTGGTTTAAAATAAAAATTCCTGTTAAACCAGAGCCCCTGAAATTGGAGGTTACCAGTTTTACAGCAGAGACGCTGGCATATTGGTTTGTTTTCTTCCCTTAAAAATGTACAACACCATTTTTCCTGGGCACAGGCACACAGTATCCACAAGGATTCCCTTCTCTGACCTTTTGTTTACATATCTCACTTTTCCCAGTGATATTTTTATTAGTGTGCTTTTAGTAAACATGACCTTGACTGTCCTCCAGAATTTCTCCACTATACGTTCAATCAGATCATATTCAGTTTAAGGGAGAGCTGCAGTGTGAAGACCATATAGCAGCCAGTATGCTGTATAAAGGGACACAGGTTAGACAAAATAGACAAAAACAAAACAAAAGCAAGAACTTAAGTGTTTTGGGGAAAAACTATGGGATCTCATTCATGAAAAAAAAAATCTCCCTGTTGCTAAGGTCATTTGTGCCTAAGTAATCAATGGAGATGCACATAGTGAAATGTTTTGAAATCACTACTATAAATGCTTGGGTGGAGGTTACTCAAAAGTTGTTTTCTCTCTTGTAATTGAAAAGGAATATCTTTTTGATCCAAAAAATAAAGCAAAACTCTGCTTGTTTTAGATTTGTTCATAGAAAGTATGTTTAACACTTGAAAAATGCAATCTAACATCCTCTCAGTGTATTGTGAGTTATCTGTGCATGGGGAATAGCAACATAGCAGAATAGCAACATAGCACAACACACGTTAATGACTAGGTGCCATTGTCTAATGCAATATATCATGCAGAACTGCAATGTACAAATCACAGTGACAAAATGGAAAGACAAGGCACAGAGGAACATGATGTTTGTGCCACTCCACCCTGTCTGCTAACAGCATATTGCACAACAGCAGCTTTCTGGTCCTGCACATGTATGATTTATCTATAAGTATGTCAGCCAATGAATGCAGCATTTCTCAGGTGGTAGGCATTAGCCACCCTGGTCCCCAAATGCCATTAATGCCATAGAACTTTCAGATCTCCACACTTTTCTTCAAACTTTGATGCCTTTCAGTCAAGGTATTTCACATGTTCCATTGCCCATTGGCAAAATGTGTGATGTCATCACATTTTCCGGCTTGGACATATGAACCTCTGTGGCTCAAAACATTTGGTTCAAGCAGAAAGTAAGCACTGTGTCTTCTTTTTGGCAAGGATTTTAATATGAGTTAATCCAAGATAAGGAATTGGATCTGGGGTTTCCCCACAGGGGGAGAACTGGGGGCAGGGCCTGGGTGCCAACATGGTCCTGACTCCCAAGTACCTCAGAACGGTGGTGGTGGGTAAGCTCGAATAAAGGTTGCTATTTTCTCAGTTAGAGGGAAATTGTTTGTTAATCACTAATAATCATTGTAACTGTAAAAGCCCTTGAAGATGGACCTACTGATGGTCAAGACAACTGCAGCTACCAGAAAGGGATTGAATATATTATTTATTTATTTTATTTTTATCCCACCTTTCTCCCAAGTTGGGACCCAAGGCGGCTCACATTGAACTCAGGGAAAGATATATCTCTTGAACTTACAGACCCTTCTGTACTGGAGGATTTTCCTTGCCTCACAAAAGATGTTGAGCTAAAATGGAAAAAACAAAAAAACAAAACCCCAGATACCAGATCTGTGGCATATTTTTAACTGGTGAATATACTAATTAACCACTTATTGAATTATATATACACACACACACACACACACAACAAGAATAGGACTGTCCTGTAATCTATTTCCACAATGATTATCTTGAACAATCATGTAGATTCAGGCTAGACAGAAGATTTATACATTCTGTAAATGAGGGCTAATAAATAAGAATTACACTAGCAAAATAAAGCTAAGTAATTAACAACAACAAAACCAAAATTTTCATTTTTGAAAGGATATATGACAATTGTATATTTTGCTCAATAAATTATATAACAGTTTGGAAAGGAGGAACAGAATTTAATTGGAAAAAGCTGTGGTGAAAGCATTAACTTCCTGTTTTAGCACCTTAATCCTGATGTGATTCATCACGCCCTTAACACAAATACTACTTTTTTTTAAAAAAAATGTGGGTAAATCCTTATTCCCAGTTTCCTGTATCTTGGTTAGCTGTCTTCTTGCATATCCACATTTGACACTGATCACAATGCCTGTTTTTCAACACTTTGCTGTACCATTCTGTTTCTTCTCCTCTCTTCCTCTGCTTGATCTAAGAAAACAGAATTACACTAGCAAAGTAAAACTAAGTAATTAACAACAACAACAACAACAACAACAACAACATTATGTGGAGTGATTTATTGTTGTTGTTGTTGTTGTTGTTGTTATCCTGCCCTTTCCCCAAAACTGGGACTGAGAGTGGCTTACAAGATTAAAAACAGTACAATTAAAACATAGAAAAATGTTACATTAAAAGAGAATTAAATTATTACAATATTAAAACAAATTGCATAAAAAATAAAATATAGTTAAAAAGATAAAAGTGTTTAAAATACTTTAAAAGAATACAACATCCAGCCCAGTCTTCAAAAAACTTCTGCTTATGGTATCCTTCTTTATACATATTTATTACAAAGTCATCCTCAAGGCCAAATATATCTTTGAATAGTTTAGTTTCAAAACCTATTATTATGTTTGATTTTGTGACTGTACATTCAACACCATATTTAGTTTTTCTAATCTTTGTACAACATCTAATTATAACAAATATTAAGTAAAATGAATGTTGTCACTTCAGATGAAAAAGAATAGCCATTTGCAATGTGAAAGGATTTTATCAAAATGTGTTTTCCTTAACAAGCACGCTAATGTCCCATTTGGGCATGTTGAAAATATTTATCTTCTGAGACAGCAAAATCATTTGCAGAATGCTTTAACTACTAAATAAATATTTTACTGGAAACTTCTGAAGCATCATAAATGCAGTCAATATAAACAAAGCAATGTGGAAACAAGCTTTAAGTTTAAGTGACTGCTGGCTAATTCATTGTGAAACTGGATTCTGGTTTGCATCAAGCAACATATTAGCATTTGGAAAATCTGATTTCTTCCCACTATAATAAGCAAATATTCTGAGCTTGTTTGCAATTTCTGCCAACAAAAAAGCACATTGAGCTCCAGGCCTTGTGATGCAGCTGGAAAGTCCTTAAATGAGTGCCAGTTATTAACTTAGCTGCATTGTCATTATTTTTAAATTGTGTTCGCTGCTTATAAAAAGGTGATGGATTCAAAGACCTCCGTGAAGAAAAGGATTGCCTTCTTGGCCATGGGACAAGAATGCCATGTGCTGTGGTAGCATAAGCATATTCCATTCTCTCCTGTAATATTTTCATGGTGAGTCATTCTTCTAAATGCACCCACATGTGGTAAAATCCAGCCACGTGAAATGCAGATTTCTCTCCACTCTGGAAAAAAATTGTATATTCTTCTGTCTTCTACTTACCACATGAGGGCACATTCATGAGTGCAAGGAACCACAGAAGTATTATCTTGTCCCTCATTAAAGTAGATGCTAAGAGTAGGCCTTATGTATTTAGGCTTATTGCAACTATTTCATTCTTTTACTAGAGCTCTGAGATCAACCCAACAGGGCCAAGTGCAAAAGCCATGTGCTTAGAATGAAAGTGGAGGGTATATCTGAGAATATCTTGAATGAAGGAATTTATCTTGAATAGTAGAGATGAACAAAGCTCACACTTCTTCCACTCAAAAGCCAGTTACTACTTACCTTACTATCTTCATTTCAGCAATCTGGCCTTAGGAGTAAGCAGTATACAGGTCTCCCAGCTGCCTGTAAAAAGCCACTGTAATAGGGAGAAGGGGTTTCTTCCAAATCTGAATGCCCCCACTTGGTCCCAAAGTCCTGAATGTCCCTAAACATTTGTAGATTGTCCCTTGGGGGATGTAGCAAAGTAGACCTCATTATGCCTACAGCTAAGAATCAGTGTCTGAGCATTAAACAGAACAACCATATTGGATCGAAACAATGGTCAGCTAAATTGCCCAGAAGCAGGTTATATACCCAAAACAACATACTCAAGAGTGTAGGAGGCTTGAGCGTGGGCAAGTGGGCAGTCTTGGAAGACAGCCCAAGACATTTCACCATCTGATGTAAATCAGCATATGTTGCCCTTGGAGAAGAGGCTGATCAACATTTGTTTATTTTATATTATATTGCACATCCTGCCTATTCCTGTATGTGTATATGTACATATATTGTAGGCCCTTGATATCTGCTGGGATTTGGTTCCAGGACTTCCATGAATACCAAAATCTGTGGATGTTTAAGTGTCATTGTATACAATGGTATAGTAAAATCTTGCGAAGAAAACCCCAAAATTGGTTCTTCCTAGGGTTGCCATAAATTGGAAATGACTTGAAGGCACACAACAATGACAACGACAACAGTAAAATTGTGGTCCTTTATATATAAGATTTTGTTTTACGGTGAATATTTTTGAACCATCTGGTTGCATCTGTGGATGTAGAATCCATGGATACAAAAGGCCAGCTGTACACACACACACACACACACACACACACACAGAGCTTCCTGCAAAGGTGTGTCAGTAGCTATTGAATGGATTGGGTGGGTGCTTCTGGGTCTGCAGTTGAGCAGGAACAGTAGGAGAGGCAGACCTCCACCACCAGCTGATCAACAGTGGAATGATGCTGTTCTGCCACTTGTACCAAGAAGCTCACCTTTGCTCATGAAAGAGTTAGCTCTGACATGGATGATGGTTTAGGAACTTTTATAATGCTGTTTTAGCATACAGAGAAATGTCCTATAATATAAGGTGAACAGTAGAAAGCAAGAGAAAGAGTTGGAATTAATGGGCAATTCTTGCAATGGAGGAATAGAAACATCAGGATCTTATGTGTTGTTTGTGTGTGTGTATGTATGGAGAAAGAGAGTATTTGTATGAGTACTTGCTACAGTGGCAAAATAGCTGGCAGAATGTTGTCCTCCTCTGGCTGCATGTCCAATGTCTTGCTTTGAGGAATCCCCTACAGAGTTTGATATTGTAGAACAAGAGAGCTCCAGAGAGCCTGTATTAAATCTCAGCAAACAATAACATCCCCTCACCTCAGAGCACAACAAAACAAAAACAAGGTTTGAATCATATTGACCATTGCAGCAAAGCAGCCAATGTTGGTATGTACCCCAGTAAGGAAAGAGCTTTCTAAAGCCATATCGCCTTTCCACTCAATGCCTTTCTTTAAAGAAAGAATGCATCACTGAGATTAAAGTGAGGACAAAATTAGTAGTCCCAGTCATCGCTGTGCCATGGAGGTGGGGTGGAGTTGGGAGGGAGGGAGGGAGGGAGGGAGGGAGGAAGGAAGGAAGAAAAGAATGTAGTGGCAGTGATAGTTGGCATCGCCAGGAGCAGCAGTGGGCAAAATCTGCCAAACTGACTCAAGGCAAAATGTTTTGGGCTGTCTATCTGTCTGTCCAGGCCCTCAAACCAACCACTGTTAGCATCCCTGACATACCCTGTGTTTGTATTTGGGGTCTTCATATTTTCATATCTGGAGCCAGGCATTTGGGATACCTGGAGACTTTCCCATGAGAAGGGCACATAGACCGGAAGACATGTGAAGGTCCCAGGTAATACCAAGACAAAGACTAAATGGGTTTGTTGATTGCTCTGTCTTCCTCCCAGGCTCTCTGTATATTCCCTCACACTAGAAACAAAGGCAAAGGTGAGTATGGCAACACTTCCTCCCTACCTCTTGTTGTGTTCCCAGCCAACTTCCCTATCCATCTGTTTTGGGGTTGTCCTAAATCCAATCAATGTTTTTGTTACTCCAAAGTTAAAGCCATCAGTCATTCCAGAATCCCATTGTCAATTCCCTGGGAAAACCATCATGTCTTTGGTACATTGCAAGACAGCACCCAGCACCCCTTGAGGCTAGGATCTCAGATATAAATATCAAACCCAGACCTAGCCTCCTTGCTCACAGTTATCCTCCAGTGTGCACACACAGCACACAGATCACAGAGAGACTCTCTTACCTGCTGCATTATCCTCAGACTCTGTCGGAGTCATAGCCCACTTTTTGTGGTCTTTCCCTCAGACAGATGAATATTTCCTCTATAACTCTAAGCCTCCAATTTCCACATCTCTATTTCAGTTAGCACTGAATGATGTGTCTGTTAGATTTGCTATTGTGTGTACAATTGCACTCTTGCATATATCTTCTTTATTCATTGCAAATTGGAGTCTGTCTCATTTAGTACTAGTATAGGCTGGGATATAGAAATGATCTTCAAGTTACCCAGGCTCTCAAAAGAGCCAAGGAATTGCCACAACATTTAAAGAAAGCTGACACAGTTGGTGGGGACCCCCTAGTCCCCCTACCTTCTTTTGTGTAACACCACCATTTGTTTTTATATTGTACTGCTCATCCTGTTTCTTTTAATAATCAACAAAGAAAGTAAAAACTGTATAAGAGAAGAGAGGAAAGGGTAGAACATCAGCATTCCTTTCCCTTCCTTTTAAAGAGAATGGAATGACTCTTTCTAGTAGAGTAATTGGATTTCTGGATGGCCAACAGCAGAACAAAATGAAACACCTGTTCAAAGTGTATATATATGTGTGTGTACACACATGCTGTATGAACAGCACATGAAATGCTGATGGACCATCTGTAGCCCACCTGTTAGTGGCTACTTCTATTGACCTAGAAGAAAGTAGGGATTTTGAAATGAGGCCTAGATCCTACAAGCTAATCAGATCTTGGATCTTCCTTACTGTTTCATTATTTTGAAGGAATTCTTCAGACATCACTCTAAAGAAGTTTCCAGTGACAATGGAACCAAAACTAGGGACCCAGAGAAATTAGCGGTTATTGAAGCTACGACAAGGGAAAAATAGCAACTGTAATAAAAAGCAACAGGATACCGGAAAGATAGCCAAGGGGATACTTTTTGTACTTCACGAGATGAGAAGAGAACCATAGTTCATATGACACTGTGGGAGCAGCACTACATGTTGCAGTAATGAGCAGCACATTTGTCTACCATCTGAGGCAATATTTGAAAATTTCTGAGCTGTGGCTCATATGTAGAAGCAGAGACCAGTTTTTCTCATGTGTGGGGTATAATTCAATCAAATATGAGTCATTTAATGTATACCACAGGCCCCTATGATTTAATTTTTCTTTCTTTCTTTATGTAATATGTTAAAAACAGAAAAAGCACTCCTATTTTAGGGAGTGAGTAGTTTCCCCCTCTTTAGCGCCTCCAATCCCACACACCATGTTTGAAGCATGATTGAAAACATCAGAAGAATGTTGCATTGTTCAGGAAAGATGAACATGCACTTAGTTCTTTTAAAATGTATTTTTCCACAGATGTGACTGGGTCTATGTAACTGCTACAGTATAAGCAAATGAGAAAAAATAATATCTGAATCAATTATTTTCTCGGGTATTCTTCATGATACAGACAATTTAATTTTTAAACTAACAATGGTTGTTAATCTAATGCTCACATGCTAATATCCCTGCATCCATCTAATGGATCAGGAAACTTTTGTTACGATTGTTTGAAGATGCTAAGCATGTACTAGTCTCTTTCAACAGGAAAGATGAAATGAAGCTGACACACAGTGGGGATAGCAACCATCAGCAGCAATGATTCCACCTTCCAGCTTGAGCGACATTCTAGAGTAGATATTGGGGAACATGGGGAAAGAGAGCCAGCATGGTTTAGTGGTTTAAGTGTTGGACTAGGGTTCTGACAAACCAGAGTTCAAATCCTCACTTGGTCGTAGAAGCTCATTGGATGATTTTGGGCAAGTTCCACACTCCCAGCCTCAGTGGAAGGCAATGACAAAGTCTCTTTGAACAAATCTTGCAAGGAAAATCATAGAATCATAGAATCACAGAGTTGGAAGAGACCACAAGAGGGCCATCCAGTCCAACCCCCTGCCATGCAGGAACTCTCCATCAAAGCATCCCCGACAGATGGCCATCCAGCCTCCGCTTAAAGACCTCTAAGGAAGAAAACTCCACCACCCTCCGAGGGAATGTGTTCCACTGTCGAACAGCCCTTACTGTCAGGAGGTTCCTCCTAATGTTGAGGTGGAATCTCTTTTCCTGGAGCTTGCATCCATTGTTCTGGGTCCTGTTCTCTGGAGCAGCAGAAAACAAGCTTGCTCCCTCCTCAATGTGACATCCCTTCAAGTATTTAAACAGGGCTATCATATCACCTCTTAACCTTGTCCTCATTATATGTTTGCATTATCGTTGTCATAGGTAGGTTTTGAAGGCACTCAACAATAACAACAACAACAACAAATATGGGAAAAATCAAAAGGACAAGCAGAGAATGGGATAGTTCTGTTGAATGAGCAGAAGTCCCCTTGTGCAACATTAAATCTATTCCTAGGTTAAGCTTGTATTATGTGACTCATTAAGGTGTTCACTAGCTGTGTCTAGTCAATTTATGAATATTTGAGAAAAGACCTTCCTTGATCTTTGAAATAGAAGACTATCTTTTCTTAACTAGGCAATCTCCCTATAAGTGTTGCTTTCTTTAAGGTTTCCATGACTCATCAGTTGCCAAGAGTAGGCCAGATCTGAACCTGTGAGTACACTAGCTGCGGCTGCTGTTGCATACACATGGCAAGGGACATTGCTCAATGAGGTACAGGATAATAATAATAATAATAATAATAATAAATATTTATTTATATCCCACCCCTCTGGGTAAGCAATCGGGCGGGGTACAACATTTATATTATATTTTCCCCCATTTTTATGACACCTTTCTCCATGACATCTTCCTCCCACAACATCTAATATACACAAAACCAGATATTATGCATACTCATCTCATCAACAGGATTCTAGCCTTGGTCTAGAAACTTTAGCTTAGACTGTTACATTTTGTGCGGGGGTGGGAGGGACTGGATGGAGTACTAGCAATGTTCATATCGTTGCAGATGGTGGAACTTGTCTCACACTGTTTCATCTACCTAGAAGATTTGCTTTTCCCCAGCTTGTAGTATGGTGTTGAGAATCTGGTTGTCTTTCCTGATTCTTGTGAGACCAGCTAAAGGCTAATACTACATATCTTGGCACCAATGGTTGACAAAGAGTATAATGGTCCTTGATTGTTTGAAATCTCTTTCCAGCCTTTGGTATTGCATACCCATCTGTTCTTGGAACAGAAAAACAGCTTGAAACAGTTTGAATATGGGCAAAGAGAGAGAACTCTAAAGTTTAGTCGGACTTAATTAACTAAAGTTTGCACTGGGAAGAGAAAGAAGGAGAAGAAAGGTCCATGCTATGGCTCCTTGGGGATCTGCTGCAGGATGAATTAATGCTCAGCTTGCTTTAAGAGGCTAATTGACTCAAATGGAATCTGCTTGTAAACTGTAAATACACTGTGTCAATAAACAGGGACTATACAGATACCAGATGTCTCTAGTGATCTCTCTTCACAAGAAAACACACCCTGTAAATGGATTTCCCTAGACCTTTGCACCATTCAACAAGGTGGAAAGAAGTCTCCATTGCTTTTTAAAACATATTTTGAGTAGAAAAACAAAACCATCTTAGTCTGGAATATCAGTGTGCAAAGGGATTGACTAAAAGAAGATCTGAGGAAGTAAACATAAGTCTACAAAAGCTTATGCTACAACTTCTTTCTCTTAGTCTCAAAAGTATGACAAGATCCTTTTGCATAATGTATTTTGAGTGTGACATCTTTATTCTCTCTGTTTAACTACAGAACCTCCCCTCTCAGAGATTCTCAGAATATGGTTGGGATACTTCTAGCACAGGTTTACAAACACTTTGTCTAGAGAAGTCCTATTGAATTTCTGTGGAAATTCAGTTGCCTCCCCCTTCCCTACCACATCCCATTCACAATTCTGAGAATTGCCAAGGAGTCCCTGAGAATTTCTATAATATTTCAGTGATGAAGCCCAGATATTTCATGCAGAATATCCCAGATTCAATCACAGGCATCTCTAATTAAAATAATTAAGAAGCAGGTAATGAAAAAACCACTGCCCGAGATTTTGGAGAGTCAATACAGGGTTGGACAGTCTGACTTAGTATAAGATGGCTTCCTAAATTAGACTCAGAACTTAGAAATAGTTACTTGTCTGACTAAAATGTTATTTTGAGTACTATTCTGGAGGAAGGGATGGATACTAGGACAAATATCAGCTTTGAGTGGATGGTTTGTACTCAGAAAATGCTGGTTAGAGAAAAGATAAAATGACCATTACCTACATCCCAGATCCAGATCAGCACCCTGTCCAAGCTAGTTGTTTGTTAGAATTGTAAGTGAAGGGAGATTCAAGTCATGTCTCTTTGTTGCCTCATCTACAGTAGTTTGGTCCTTAAATGCTCTTCTACAAGAAGAGAAGGAGGCACAGTATGAAGCAACACATTTTAAAAACTTCCTCTTGGGACTGATAGAAAGGTCAGTAGTTGGCAAAAGCAAACTGTGGGTTTCATCCTGACTTACAAACCTCATGAAATTCCATTGCCCTTTTACTGCAAATGCTGCACCCACTGAAAGAGCCTTGTGTTTCTGGGAAGCAAGTTAACATACAGAAACCTTTAGATAATATCCTCCTAAACTGTAGATCACCCTCACCCCCTTTGAATACCACATATTAAAACTATTTTATTAACTATACACATCTAGACCACACTCATCATTGGCCTGTCACAACCCATTTTATTAATGTAGCCCATTTTATTATATACTGCGTCATGAAAGTCCAAACCGCAGGTTCGATTCATTCAACTCCAGCATTTCTCCCCTCTCCTGGCTTCCCTCAAGAAATCTTGGTACTAAAAAAGGGTATATTTTCAAGGAATTTAGACTTGTCAAAATTAATAATTAACATAACATTTACTTCCCCCATGCACACACAGTCTGTTTTATTCACCTACATACTAACCTAAAGCAAAGTTAATAGTCTAACAGCCAAGCAGGTATGGTTCTAAATCAAATCTTTTTCATAGCAGAAGCACAACCAAATGGCTGGACTTGCTGCTCTAAGTTGCCCTCCTTTGCTTCCCTGTGCTTTTGTATTCAAAACATTGCCTAATATCTAAGTTGCTACTTCTGATGAAGGATAAGCATTCCCCACTTTTTGATGGGCAGAATGGACTTGAAAGATTTCAACACTAAATGACTGTGACAGAAAAAAGAAACAAACAGGTCTCTTATGAACATCCATCATTTCAATGAAGGCAAAAAAAGCACAGCCAGCCTGGTGTAGTAGTTTGAGTGCTGGACTATGACTCTGGGGACCAGGGTCCAAATCTCAGCTCAGCCATATAAACTAACTGGGTGACCTTGGGCAAGTCATACTCTCCCAGCCTCAGAGGATGGCAATGGCAAACCCCCTTTGAAGATACATGCCAAGAAAACCCTGTGACAGGGTGGCCATAAGTCAGAAATGACTTGAAGGCAAACAACGCACAACACAAAAGGGTATATATTGAAACTATTGTCTTTAGCAGTATTTCATATTTTCTGCTTCATTTAATGCTAGAAAGTTCCAGGGCAGCCTTTTCTCTTTGGAAAAAAGAAAGAGTGTGGAAATGAAATTATACCAGACATGTGGTATTTGTCATTTTATATTTTGATAAAAGGGAACAGGAGGGTACACATAAAGACACTGCCAGCCCTTAAATCTGCACTCATTCTTTGCAAATAGTACTCTTACAGCTTCTTATTGCCAGGCAGTTGTCAAATTAAATCATGTTTTTCCTTCAGTCACTGCTTTCAAAATTTCAAGACTGTTTCTTTCAGTCAGAAGAAGTGACATCTAATATCCACTAGCCATAACATGCTGCTAAGCAAATACTTCCAGCTGTAAAGCTATAGACACAGTAATATATGAAGGCAACCTTATACGAGGTTACACTCAGACCAATTGTCTGTTTACTTCCATATTATCAGCTACTGGGATGGACAACTCATGTCCTTCCATATGTTATTGGGCTCCAACTCATGCTAGCCCAAACCAGAATAGCCAATATTTAGGAATAACAATAGCTGCATTCCAGCAATACCCAGAGGGCAGTAGATATCTCATTTCTGCTCCAAGTGGCAGATGTTTTCCAGGGAAGCCCTGATAGGCTCTGAATGCACTAAGACTATCTTGCCAGTCCTTAAGACTGCCAAGTTGTTTCCAAGTTGTTTCCAAGCACAATTCAAAGCTTTGGGTTTGACTATGAATCCTTAAAAGTAGGGGCCTACACCCATGAGGACAGTTATGATCCATGTGAACATGGCCTTCAGTTAACATCTTCAAATGGTGTCCTGACCCATGAGCCCCTGACTTTAGAAGTTAGAAGTGTATGAAAGGGTGTTTTAACTCATGGAGCCCTGCTGTGGCATTCATCCCCTGGCAAGTTTCAGGCAAAGTCAATGCTTGAAACCAATTTTCCTGCTCCATTCATGGGTAATGAAACTGGAGAAGCCATTTAAACCATCTTCCATCACGTGGTTGGAATTCAGCCACTTCACCAGACTTAATTCTGTCAGAGATTAGGGAAGCTATTAGTGAATCTAAAGGCTGACATCAATTTTTGTCCTTGGAACAGTGGTGGGGTGGGGAATTTCTACCTGGAATAGAAGTGGGGGAAATGGCTATCAAATTCTAATGGGGGATGGAAAACCATAGTTTTAAATGTACTACCCCACCCCAGTAGATTATTTATATTACATCCCTTTTTTAATACCAGTGCAGGGCTTAAGGCAACTTCCCTTAGTAGATTTGAGGAATGGTCTGTAACTTGGATTAATATCCCACTGATCAGAATAAAAACCACAGCCAAGAAATCAGAAAAAGACTAGGACTGGGAAGGGCAGCTGTAAATGAATTAGACAAGATCTTAAGAGCAAAGACATAAAACTGAATGCTAAAGTTAGGACGGTCAAAGCAATTGTATTTGCCATCACTATATACAGACATTAGAGTTGGACAGAGAAAAAAGCTGATAGAAAGAAAATCAACTGGTTTGAGATGTAGTGCTGGAGAAGAGTGATGAGGATACCACGGAAGGCCAAAAAGATAACCAAATGGGTCCTAGAGCAGATCAAGCCAGAACTCTCACTGTAAGTCAGGATGACTAAACTGAGTTTGTCATACTTTGAACACATTATGAGAAGACAAGACTCATTAGAAAAGACAATAATGCTGGGAAAGATGGAAGGTAGTAGAAACAGAGGAAGATTGCATACTAAATGCATAGACTTAACTAAGCAAACCACAGCCCTGAGTCTGAAACATCTGAGCATAGCAGTTGAGGACAGGGGATCATGGAGGTGTCTCTCTAAAGAAATCACTATGAGACAAAGTTGACTTGAACAAAGATAACAACCACCACCACCCTTGGAAAACAGATCTAATTCCACACATGGTACCTCTCCTTTAAATTTCAGCAATCTGATTCACAAGAAACAAGTGGATGGATGAAGAATCAAATGGACTCAGTAAGGCACTGGAATGAGAATATTATAATTGACTCCCTATTTGGGATAGGATGTATCTTAATCCTTTAGTTGATCCAAGGGTCTTGTTCCTTATCTGCCAATATGGAAGTCAAATAAAGTTGGTTAGTTCAGGAAGAAAGCAAAATCAAAGCCTTAATTTTGTTCATGTATTTAAATGGAAAAATGTGGCTAAATAGTTTTTAGAAAGGGGTACAGGTTTAAGGATTGAGGCGTTAACAGCTTTGCCTTTTAATGAAAATATATTAATTCAAATTAAATTTTTTCCATCAGTTGCAGACTATAGTTGGTTGCATTTAAAAATAATAGTTATTTGTCCCAGAACGATTTCCTTTTTTAAATGATACAAATCACAACCATCTTTTCATAGTTTCCTCCATTTTTTAATTTTGTTGAGAACATTTTACAGGGCTATAAAAACATCAAGACGATCAGTATTTATAGAAACAAATCTTTTCTTTCAAATATCACATGTGACTTGCATGATAAATAATAAATAACCTTTCCAGATACAGAAATGCTTCAGTGGCAATACAAATGTCTAAATGTCAGTGAGAAAGAATGACATTTTATTTCAAGGAGTCCAAAAGAAATTTGTTTTTCTGCATTGTGATAATATTTATAAATATGGCAGTCATGGTCACTTATGAGCTGAATTTAATGACAGATGGAATTTGCTGTCCCACTTCTGCCTTGTATGATGCAAGCATGTGGATAGTGAATCTTTGGGAGTAAACATATTCAGTAATTGGTCTAGTGACCCACAGGACCCTCATGGGACTTCATCAGGTGATCTACAGAAAGTACGAGTAGATAGTTAAACATGGTCAATGCTAAAGTAGGATGGGGGTATAAACAGCTTTCTTTGTGAGAAATGAACCATCTTTTCTTTGGTCAGAGAGATGTTCAGACCAACCTTTCTTGATTTTTATGCTAAGAAGGAGTAGAGGATGGAAACAATGAATTGTAAGTAATGCAGTCCCTACAGCAAATTATCTCTTTACTTGCTGAAAGATGTAATAAGGTTACATTTGAAAAGTAATGGGGAAAAAGCAGGAATGAGGCAATCAATCATATTTTCTAGTTAGTTTTTGAAAGTTACTTTTCAAAGCCATTTCTGTTACTATTTTTCTCGATCCCTGAGATTTCTTCAAAAAAGCAATGACAAATAACAAGAAAGTAACAACAAAAAGGTAAGTTTTTTTTTAAAAAAAACCACACACACCTGTAGCTAATAAATACAACAATTTACTTTTTAAAAATGCTAGAATATATAAAGAAACAGGATTACTTTTAAAATGTTTGTTACTCAGTGGAAAGGTGAAGCTAGGCATAGTCAGACACGCATTCTAGACTTTAGGAAAGCTGATTTCAATAAACTTAGAGAAATACTGGGGGTGATCCCATGGTCAAGAATACTAAAAGAGAAGGGAGTTCAAGATGGATGGGAGTTCCTCAAAAGGGAGATACTAAAGGGACAATTTCAGACAGTTCCAATGAGGAAGAAAAATGGGAGGTGTCTCAAGAAACCGGTATGAATGACTAAGGAACTTACAACTGAGATAAGTTTTAAACGGAACATGTATAAAAAACGGAAAAAATGGGGAAATCACCAAAGAGGAATTCAAACAAATAGCCAGTACATGTAGAGATTAAGTCAGAAAAGCTAAAGCGCAAAATGAACTCAGGCTTGCTAGAGAAGTTAAGAACAATAAAACGGGCTTTTTTGGATATGTCCACAGCAAAAGGAAGAAGAAGGAAACGGTTGGGCCACTACGTGCAGAAGATGGCAAAATGCTAACAGGAGACAGAGAAACTGCAGAATTACCCAACACCTTCTTTGCTTCATTCTTCCCAGAAAAGGCAAAGGGTGCCCAACCTAAGGATAATGGAGGAGAAAACAGAATAGGGGAAATTCAGCACAGAATAAGTAAAGAAATAGTACAGGAATACCTAATCTAAATGAATATAAGTCTCCAGGACCAGATGAACTACATCCAAGGGTATTAAAAGAACTGGCAAATGTGATATCAGAACCACTGGCAATAATCTTTGAGAACTCCTGGAGAACAGGAGAAGTCCCAGCAGACTGGAGGAGGGCAAATGTCCCCATCTTCAAAAAGGGGAAAAAAGAGTATCCCAACAATTATTGTCCGGTTAGTCTGGCTTCAATACCAGGACAGATTCTGGAGCAGATCATTAAACAGAGAGTCTGTGGATATCTAGAAGATAATTCCATCATTACAAAAAGCCAACATGGGTTTCAGAGAAACAAGTCATGCCAGACAAATCTGATCTCTTTTTTTGATAAAATTACCAGCTTGGTAGATGAAGGGAATGCTGTGGATATAGTATATCTTGACTTCAGTAAGGCCTTTGACAAGGTTCCCCATGACATTCTTGCAAACAAGCTTGTAAAATGTGAACTGACCGAACCCAAAGGGTGCTCAGCAATGGTTCCTTTTCATCCTGGAAATAAGTGACAAGTGGGGTGCCACAAGGTTCTGTCCTGGGCCCAGTGCTATTCAACATCTTTATTAATGACTTGGATGAAATTATTGAAGGCCTAGTTATCAAATTTGCAGATGACACCAAATTAGGAGGAGTAGCTAATACCCCAGAGGACAGGATCAAAATTCAAAATGACCTGAATAGACTAGAAAGCTGGGCCAAAGCTAACAAAATGAAATTCAGCACAGAGAAATGTAAGGTCCTGCACGTAGGGCGGAAAAATGAAATGCACAGATATAGGATGGGGGATACCTGGCTGAATGAGACCACATGTGAAAAGGATCTAGGAGTGCAAGTAGACCACAAGTTGAACATGAGTCAACAGTGTGATGCAGCAGCTAAAAAGGCCAAATGCAATTTTAGGTTGCATCAATAGAAGTATAGTGCCTAGATCAAGGAAAGTAATAGTGCCACTCTATTTTGCATTGGTCAGGCCCCACCTGGAATACTGTGTCCAGTTCTGAGCACCACAATTCAAAAAGGATGTGGAGAAACTGGAACGTGTCCAAAGGAGGGCAACTAAGATGGTGAAGGGTCTGGAAACCTTGCCCTATGAAGAACGCCTTAGGGAACTGGGGATGTTTAGCCTGGGGAAGAGAAGGTTAAGAGGTGACATGATCACCCAGTTTAAATACTTGAAGGGATGTCACATTGAGGAGGGAGCAAGCTTGTTTTCTGCTGCTCCAGAGAACAGGACCCGGAACAATGGATGCAAACTGCAGGAAAAAAGATTCCACCTCAACATTAGGAAGTACTTCCTGACAGTAAGGGCTGTTTGACAGTGGAACACATTCCCTCGGAGGGTGGTGGAGTCTCCTTCCTTGGAGGTTTTTAAGCAGAGGCTGGATGGCCATCTGTCGGGTATGCTTTGATTTGGAGTTCCTGCATGGCAGGGGGTTGGACTGGAGGGCCCTTATGGTCTCTTCCAACTCTAAGTTTCTATGATTCTATGATTCTATGATTTACTAAGTAATTTCCCATGTTCTGAGTAGGAGACAGCAAGAAAGAAACTGGGCTCCCATTCTGAGACATTTTCCTATACAGCTCCTTAGGAATCATGTAGCCCTCCAGATGTTGTTGGGGCTGCATCTCCCAGCATTCTTCACCATTTGTTATGCTGGCCAGGGCTTCTGGGATTTGCAATCTAACAACATATGGAGGGCTACATGATTCTAATCCTCCAGTTTATGAGAACATGGAAGGAGAATAAAAGGAGAAGGAGGAGACAAATGAGCCACTTACATGAAGGAGAAGACCAGCAAGAAGAAGATAGCATGGGCCAATCACCACCTCCTCCTCCTCCTCCTCCTCCTCCTCCTCCTCCTCCTTCTTTGTATTAAATTGAGATGATAATGCTTGGTAAAGTGGAAGTCAGTAGAAAAAGAGGGGGACCACCCCATAAGTGGATTGACTCAATCAGTCAAATCAAGCAATCAATTCAGTCATGATGTTATCCAAAAAGGTGGAAGGGACTTGGGGTCCTCACCAGCTGTGTCACTTCCTTTAAATGTTTGGGGAATTATTTTAGCACAAAGTATCCTTATGAAAGATTGGGTAACCTGAAGACAATTTTCACCCATATATACTGGTACTAATTGTGAGAGAACTCCAGATTTAATGAAATAAAGTAAGTTTTATTTAGAGACAGGGAAAGTATAACACATACATGTTAGTACTTTGCACAGACATACCATACAGTGCTAAGACAACCCTAAGGGAGATGGACAGGGAAGTTGGCTGGGAACATAGCAGTGGATAGGTAGGAAAACTGGCTTACTAGTCTTGGTGCTATGAGAGTTCCTTTGTCTCTTGGTGCAAGAGGATCTGCAGAAAGCCTGGGGAAGGATGGAGTGATCAGCACACCCATTTAACCTTTTCATTGATAGTATCTAGGCCCCCTACATGTCTTCATGTCCACGTTCCTTTCCCATGGGAAATTTCCTAAAACCTGCCCTATTCTAGATATGAAAAATATTAAAATATGGAGATCCCTATATACAGTGCAGGGATGCAATGTGTGCTGACAATGGACCTTATCACACGGGAGGGATTCCTCACAACTTCGAAAGAAAAGATAGCGAGGTCAATTCAGAAATGAACGCAATTGTGTGAAAGGTTATTACATGGGAGGGGTTCTGCTCAATTTCAAAAGAAAAGATAGCCTGGGAAAAAAAATAGGATTTCCAAATTTGCTAGTTCACTGAATTTACTTACATTTGGATTGTGTTCAGATTGCGTTCAGACTGCATCCCCACTGCCAGTGATTGCGTGAGATAATCTCTCACGAAATAATGTGAAACCCCATGATTGCGTTTAGAAGGCCACTGGATTATACTCCCAAAACAGTTGTGTGATAAGGTCCAATGACCCTGAGTCTGCAAGATTTGAGCAGGCCTGTTGTTGACTGAGGCTCTTGGAGACCTCTCATTCACAGGTTATCATAAGCTGAGGTTGACCTGATAGCACATAACAACAACAAATTAAATACCCTGCTCTTTACCTCAGCCCAGAACTCAATAAGTTATAGCAAAAATTTAAAATGAGTATAGATTAAAAAATAGTTTAAATTGATAAATGAAAAAAAATTGTAATTGTCAATAAAATAAAAGCCAGTTAAAACATAATTAAAAAGAAAACAACAAATAGACACTAGAGCAATCAGAATTCAAAGGCCTGCCAAACAAACAAAAAAGTCTTCTCCTGCCTGAGGAAATACATAATGGCAGATTTTTCAGGTAGGTCCCTAGGAGTACTAGTCCTGGAATCTCTCAGACCATGCTGACTGGGGATTCTAAGAGTGCTAGTCCAAAAAGGGGTAACATTTGCAAGTTCTGCCTAAGCCTAAGAGGAGGTGAGTAGAAGGCCACCAGCAGCACCTGAAACACCACCAATGGTAAGTTTCCAAGCCAGGGCTGGCCTTGCCATGGAGTTGAGTGAAGAAATCTTCCCCAGGCAGAGGAACTCCTTGAGGCTAGGGGTAAGTATTAGTGTCCAGACAGTGCAACAAAACCTTTTAAAGTTGGGGATGAATGGGGAGAGCATGGCTGCAGATATGTTTGACTCTTTCATCTGTGTGGGGCAGAAGAGGTCCAGAAGCAGTTGCCCCATTTAGACTTCTAGACAACTGTAATCATCTGGAGTCAAACTGAAGAGGGAACCATCCACACTACTATTAGGTAACCTGACTGGCTGCCTTTTAGGCACAAGTCCAAGGATAACTTTTGTTGACTATCACAACATGGCTTTCAACTCTCTTATAAGGCAGGTTTCCTATTCAGGTTCAGAAGCAATCAGTTAGAAATACGGCAACTGTGTGTAGCTACTTAGTTGTTTGTTTGTTTTTTTGTGGGGTGGAGTTGGGTAATTAGGATGTAACAAAAGCACGTTTCAAAAGCAACATGAGCATAAAAGATCAAAGTTGCTTTACTGGTGTAACAAATAATGTGTCTGATTTACTTTAGAAGTTACTATTCAAAGGCATTTCATACATCTTTTATGGGGTATTTTGATAGAAATTCTTCTATTGTGCCTTCTTCTTATCAATCTTAAGTGGACCCTCTTTTTTAATTAACAGAAATGACTGGAAAAGTAATGAGCAGCTCAACACTCAATGTAGCAAGTTACCTTTCCAACTCTGTAGCAAGTAACAATGCTTCACAAACACATAACTTTGAAAAATAGTTTTCCAGTTTTTGCCTCCTATAACCTGTTAATCCAAATCTGGAGATCAGAGTAAAACTTAATTAGTTTCAATGAAGACCTAGCAGAAGCTGGTGGCTTCTGTGTCAATGGGTCAGTGAATCTGCCCCAGGTTTCATTCAGGATGTAAAGGAGCAATTCAAGGTGCTTCCCCCTCCCAGGTTCAGCACTTTGAATAGCTTGCTCAGAAATAGCTGCACTTCACTAACACTGGGGGCTACAGCCACCATCACAAAGAGCAATGCTGCAAGGGCTCCAATATTGAGAAACTTAGAAAAACATTCAAGTGTGTCACAGCTATGTGTAAAGAACAAGTGCCTTCTGGGTAGCAATAAAATATACATTTTAAATTCAGTTGCCAGTATTTTTAATAACTTGTGCCAGGCATCAAATGGAGACGTGGTCATGCCACATAAGGCCATCCAAGGATGGAAACTTACTTTGTCACTAAAGATAATCAAGGTTTGGAGCAGAGCTTGGAAAAAGTTACTTTTTTGGAACTCCCAGAATCAGCGACCAGCTGTGAATTTCTGGGAATGGTTCAAAAAAGTAACTTTTCCATGCTCTGGTATGCAGTAGCTCAAAAGCCACCAGCTCTATAAAGCAGCTTTGGGGTCAAAGGAGCTCACATGAGTTCTGCATTTCTCCAGCCCATTAAGCAAATGATTTTTAAAAATCTATGCTCCAGTTAGAAGAACTCAAGACATTTTCTTTAGAGAGAGTTGACATTTTTCATTTCAAATTCAATCTGGGGCAGTTGGGTTTAAGACAAAATTGCTGCAAAGCACACAGAAAAAAGCTGTGAATAAGTATGTCTCATGCAAAGTACAAGAGCAAGTGAGTGAAACTATTTTTCTTCCTCTTTCATTGGTGCCACTATTTCAACTTTGTGAGAGTAAAACTGGTGTTTAGCTTGGCTCTGGCAAAGCAAAATGAAATAAGCTGGCCTACCAAACAATCCCGGCTTTGTATGCACAGTAATGATTAGACCTTGTGGAAATGAGGAGAAATATGGCACTTACTCAAGGTTCTGAGGGCAATTGGAAATTAGGATGCACTGGAAAGAGAATGTTGTTCTCTAGATGGAGCAATTAACAATTGTGGTAATAAAACATCTCAAAGTAGCCCATAAGAGCCAAATTAAGTACTAATTTGCAATAGGTAGGAAAATATTTTTTTTAGTTTAAGACTTCATAATTTGTGTGTAAAATACTTGAAATGGAAAAAAAAAACCCCATAGTTGAGATAACAGACTTTTCATGGCTTAGGGCAATTGATTTCTATTGGATTTATGTGATTTTAAACCAGATTTTTTCCCTGTACCAAAATGTTCAAGCCTAGTCCTTTAAAAAACATCTGGCATTATGATCATGTAGACATACACAGTTTTATGAGGATACTATGCTAGGAGAAAAAGCTGCTAAAGAAGACAGGATTCTACAAATTTTCATAGTTGGAGTGTTAACCATGTTGCTCACCTCACCACTGGCTGACAAGATAAACCTGCTACAAATATCTGTGTCTTAAAAACACAAGAGTCCAGACAGCTTTATATTCTGTGCAAGTAAAATCATCTTGGTTTTGCTGTTTTACATGCTTATGAGATGTGTTTATTCCATGTCCTACTTTTCTATTAAGAGCTCTTTGTTTTTTTTGTTAACTACCTTCAAGTCAGCCCCAACTCATGGTGACCCTGTGGATGAGACATCTCCAAGGCTTCATTCCCACTATGGTTTAAACCGGATTGTGATTCGACATGATCTGGTTTAAACCACCATGGTTCCCACTTAATCCGAATCACTGAAGCGACTGTCTTCTACTGCTCTGCTCAGGTCCTGTGAATTCATACCCGTGACCTCCTTAAAAGAATCTATACCAAGGTGAATATCACTTGTATCAGACAGATTCAGCTAGGTTTGATAGCTCATTTTTAATCAACATTATTATTATTATTATTATTATTATTATTATTATTTTAGATTAGACAACTGAGGGGCCGAACAGACTGCTCCTAAAGGCTGGCCTGCAGCTGCCCCTTTCAGCATTGGACTGGGGCCACAGAAACTACCAGTGATGAGCAATGATGGGAGATGCAATCCAGCAACATTTCGAGGGCCATATATTGCTCAGTGTTGCAACAGAGCCTTTTCTTAGGTAACTGTGCATATGATTGCAATCATGCCATATACCATTTAACTATAATATTTTATTACAATTTTAGTTTTTTGTTGGATGTCTTTGTTTTATGGTAGTTTGTTAGTGTCTTTGAGTATAAATAATGAAAAAGAAGGCTATAACTCCTGAAGGAGTAGTGAGCAAAGCTGTCCTTGTGATCAACTACAGCTAAGATTGTACCAGTGTCACACAGTTGCTGGGCCATCAAGTTTCATCTCTCTTGGGCCAGGCAAGGTCTCTGGCTCTGATACCTGGAATCTTTTAAAACTAGAGACTGAATCTAGTATGTCTTGGAAAGAAAACAAAATGTATGTAATTCCATTGAACTCCCCTGAATCTCTGTCCCTTTGTGAAGTGTGGTGAACCAAGGATTAATTAGACATGGGGCAAAACAGACAGCCCCGATGGGGCGGCTTGGAGCCACCCCATTTAGGCTGGATTGGGGCCACAGCAAAGGGATGAATGGCTCCAATTCAGCAAACTTCTGTTTCAAATAGGAGCAGAAAAAATCTGCTCCTATTTGGGGTGGAAAAAAAGCAGCCCCTTTGCTTCTGCAGCTAGCTTTTTGCTGGCTCTGGGGCATGTGGTGTCTAAATGCCATGCCATGCCCACAAGTTGCCTGGAAGCTACTTGGCATGTAATCACCTGAGTGATTTCCAGGCAACTTGGGGGCATGGTGTGTGTAAAAACCATGCCCACAAGCTGACTTGAAGCCAGCTGAAGCTGCCAGTCTGTTTTGACCACAAATGCCAGAAGGCATTTTTATTAATTAATTAAAAAAAACACCTTATAGTGTACTTGGATCATTTGGAATAACTTAAAATAATAAAACACAAAAATAAAAACAAATCCAAAAAGAAGTAAAACAAAAACAGTCAGAAATATAGCAGAGAAAGAATGTTGTAAGATAGATGTCTGCCATTTCAGGTAATCTGAAAGCCTTCTCATAAACCTATCTGAGATATTTGGGTATAAGCATCTGAATGGTTCAGGTGTCTTCGGGATTAGTCATTATACTACAAACTGCCCAGAATCATATTGGGTTGTTACCAATATGTAACTGACAGTTACACATTCATGATTGTATTTTGTACTGCTATGTATCCCCTTGTTTAGGGAGTTATATGGCAATTGTGTGATGCCACCTCATTAGTCAATTGTGACATCACACAACCAAATACACAATTAAATATGCATGCATGTCTGCTTGTGCAATGCAGATCAATGCACAATAATGTGCAATGCACATGTGCACTGCTGCAGATTGCACAACCATCTGTAATGGTGCCACAGTTCTACTTCTGAAAGCTTTAACTAATTACATCTATCCTGTGTTGTGCAATGATTGTGAAAACATGTCCAGCTGCTTCTGTAGAGGATCTTGCACATTTGTAAGACACCAACAGATTTCCACCAATTATATTACAATATTAGTATGCATGTTATCAATGGTCATTCCTGACACACACCCAATCTGCAATCCACCCTCTTGGTAGGATACTGACAACCTTGTTTTGGCTGATGCTATTGTACCAAAGTGTTTCTCTTGCTGCCTTTATTCCCCCTGCCCCCAATGGCACCAGTGATGATGTTATGCTAGAGTGATATTCTGCTCACTTTTGAATACTGTTTCCTTGTATGACTGCTGTGCAGGTATGTTGGACTCTTCTCTTTCAGCACATCAGTAGTTTCTTTCAGGCTATTTTCTAGCTCAATCATGATGCATGTCTTCCTTTCAATTGTCTCAATTAGCACTGCAGGTCCCCTTTTGTTTTTGTAAGGTATTTTAGTGCCTGTAAGTAAGCTTTCTTTTCTCTAAAAAAGACTATGCATGAGTGATCTTTTGATATATCACTGTGAACTTGGTAAGCAAAGAGCAGCATGGCTAAGAAGAGGTAATTTATGAGACAAAGGCCCAAACCACACATGAAAGCATCCAAATTCAAGCACTTGAAAACTTAGGAGTTTGAAATCAGAAACCAAACTGTCCCAGACTGCTTTGATTTAGCTTTTGTGTGGAGAGTTTGTTTGTAGTTCAAATGTTCCAGCCAAACCAAGCCTGGGTTTTGGGGTTTAGACTCTCATCCTGACATTTCACGATGTATCTCAGAATGTAAGTCTGGCCAAAAGTACTGTGAATTGGTTGATCATAAAACAATTTCCAGAGCACCTCAGACCTGGCACTTTCCCTTCACTCTTACATAAATTCACTGGCTGCTATTGTCCCTCAGCCTTATCTCCTACTCTGCAAAATGGGAACATGAATGACATTCTGAATGTTAAATGTACTTCTGTCACCATGACTCTCAGAAACTCTTAACAGATTCAGCCTCAATGCTATCCTCTCTTGATTGTTTGAGACTTTCAGGACCATGTTGCATTCTTAAATTATTCTTTGAGCATGAGCACACAGTGGGTGTGAAGAAGTGAACTCTTGTTTACTTTGAGCCTCCCATTTTTGACTCACATTTTTGGGTATTAGAATCACTATTCCTAGTCTCCAATTATGTGGAAACTTCAGCTTCTTGATCCAACCCATAAGTGGGAGCCAAGGGGGTGATACAGACCCCACAAAAAGGGTGGTCTGGCACCACCTTTTTTGCTGCGGAGCTTCACAGCAGCAGCTAGATGCAGTGGTGAAGCTACAAAGGAAAAAAAGGAGCAGGCAAACCCTGCTTCTTTTTAGCACTGCAGTTGTGGCGCAATTAAAAGAAAAGGTGCCATTCGGTGCCTTTACTTCACCGCAACTGCGCAGCTACATCTAGCAGCTGCTCAGTTGCGGCGGTGTGCTTACTCATGCTGTTTTAGATCTCCTCACACTGTGCCTCTCTGATCTCACCACACTGGGTCCAAATGATGTGATGACCACGAGGTTCCACAAGTTTCTTCTCCTGCCTGATCCTAAATAGTTTGAGCCTTCTTTTCCCTCAGAACTATCTTCTTAACCCTTGGTCCTCTCACTAACTTATGTGTCTCTATTATTAATTGGTCTTATTACTCTTGGTAGCATGTTTGATGTTATCTATAAATCACTTCAGGCCAATCCTTGGTGAACACAAAGAAAATGACTTTTATTTACATGCAGAACTTATGATAGCATCTCTGTTACTAGTTGGTTCTCAAGCTTGTTGTTACAGTATACACGTTACTTCAATTGTTACAAATTTACTATGTTTAAGTTCTCTCTATATATTGATTCACACAGAACACACTCCTTTAATAGCACTGGACTTCTCTTGTCCTTTTAAAGTTCTTTTCCCTGATATGATAATAATAATAAAATAAAATTTTATTTATATCCCACTTCTCTGTTAGAAAACAACCGAAGGGCTTACATATTAAAATTCCATACAAAATGCAGTGCAATGCATTATTCCCTACTTCCCCCCCCCAAAGAATTAAACATGTTATAATTAAAACAATCAGTTAAGATAAACAGTTTAAAATTAAATTAAATTAAACAAATGAGGAAGGTGGTACACAATACAGAGGGGAGGCTCATTTTGGCTGGGTGTTTCTATTCAGGAAAAGCCTTCTGGAAGAGATCCATCTTGACAGCTTTCTTGAACCTGTCCAGGCTAGTAATTTGACGGGTGGATGGCCGTCTGTCGGGGATGCTTTGACTGGGAGTTCCTGCATGGCAGGGGTTTGGACTGGATGGCCCTTGTGGTCTCTTCCAACTCTATGATTCTATGATTCTATGAGAGGATCTCCTCTGGCAGGCCATTCCACAATCTCAGAGCGGTGGCGGAAAAGGACCTCTGGGAGGCAGCAGTCAGTCTAGTCTTTTAAAGCTGCAATAAATTCCCCCCTGAGGATTTGAGTGTGCGGGGTGGATTATACGGAAAAAGGTGATCCCTTAGATAGGTTGGGCTTAGGCCCTGTAGGGCTTTAAAGGTCATAACCAACACCTTGTACTGCTCCCGGAAACTAATAGGCAGCCAGTGGAGTGATTTCCAAATAGGTGTGATATGGTCACTCCTAGATTTTCTGGTGACCAGCCTGGTGTCTGAATGGGAGTCTAACTCCCAATCAGACTGAGCCCTTATTCCTAACTGCACCTCCTGGCTCAGCAGGCTTGACACACTCAACTCTGCTTTCTCTCGCCTCTTAATGGCTCCTTCTCCTCTTATATCCACTCTTTTTATATCCACTCATTGGGCAGGTCCCCACCTTTTCCCCAGCCTGTCCCTGATTGGCTACTCCTGACATTCCATTTGCCAGCACTTCTCCATTTGTTCAGAGGAGATTTGCCATTGCTTTTGCCCTGAGGCTGAGATAGTATGTCTCGCCCAAGGTCACCCAGTGACTTTCTTGGCTGAATGGGGAATTGAACCCTGTTCTCCAAAGTCACAGTCCAGCACTCAAACCACTACATCATACTGGCTCTCAAGCTTCCAAAACTACAAATCCTAGAATTCCGTAGCATTGAGCCATGCCACTTAAAGTGGCCTCAAACTACATTAATTCCATGGTGTAGATGCAGTCAAAGAAGAAACTTTTTCATGAAATAGTCCCCCTCCCTCTTTTTTTGTGGTAGTTTAGCAGAACTGTAGATGAGCACTGAAAATGGTCAATCTGATAGGTTCTGTTGAACCAAATGGAAACAAATTTCTAGAGGCATTTCTGAAACACTCAACGTTATGGTCCTATTGTTTCTTGGATGGTAATATTCTTTTTCCTGAACCTGATTTTTCTTGATAGGTGGGTATGAACTATTGTTTTCAATCAGACTCACAGCAGTTTGGAACCATTTGGCAAGCATGGATCTTGCCCATGTGTAAGCTCATTTCTCACTTATAAATGCTTTTTAGCTTCATATGATTTGAGATCTTAAACAGTTCTGACTGGTATTCTCTACTTTGCATTTGGCAGAACTAGATATGTTTTATGCTTTGTAGAAAGTGAAAATTAATATTGATATTTCAGTTCTCTTCCTAGAGGAGACAATCCAGGCAATTTTGTTAATACAATTGAGTCATCTTCTTCAAACCCAGAGTTCAGAACAGAAAAATTGTGCTTAGTATATCTTGAAAAATACTTCACTGAATCTTCTTTTCCAGCATAGATTCCTGTGGCATGCATTGGGCTGAAGAAGCAAAATGTCAACTTTAATTTTTTTAAAATGCTAAGGTTATTACTTCTTATGGATACAGAGAAATGGAAGTTGGGGCTTGTGCACACAATCAAGAACCAAATGTATCTCTTTCACAGGGATTTAACTGCAAGACAAAAGGATCAACATATAGTTTCATTACACTTTTTTTCCTTAGACCAGTCAAAAGGAATTCTATTCCCCAAAGAAATCAGTCGTATTATTATTACAACATATGTTCATTAATTTTGAAATAAAGAAGATAGAATGTTGTGTCTTCTGTAGGGACATTATCACATGGGAGGAATTTCTCTCAATTTCGAAAGAAATGAAAGTAGGGCCAGTTCAGAATTGAGTGAATTCGCTAGTTCAGCGAATTTACATGACTGCGTATTGACACTGCATTGTGTTCAGAACTGCCCGAAATTGCCCCCCAGTGCCTGAAATTGTGTGTGATAGTTTCTCACACAATAACATGAAACCCCATAATTGTGTTCGGAAGGACTTCCTATTGCCCAAAAATGTGTGTGACTGGCTTTCATGCAATAATGCAAAGCCCCATTATTACATTCTGATTGCCATTGGATTATACTTCCAATTCCTGTGATAAACTCCTAGAAAATGTTAATGGTCCCAGCATACTTCAGTGTATGAATTTACCTCTTGAACATGTACAGAAAGCAGAGACTGAAGTATCTTCAGAAAGGCTAGCCTTCTTAAGAGGCTTAATCAAGAAGTGTTCTGATCAGGAAGCAAGTCCAGTTGAATCAGAATGTCTTACAAATAAGACACATTTAGGACCAGTTGCTAAACAAGATTTCTGTCCACTTAAATCCAAGCACTTTGATGACTGACTGATTGATTTCTAGATGGACAACCAGCATCCATTAAGTCATTATCCCTAGCACTTCATGTTGAAATTTAATTAAATTTGGGAATCCACACCAGCTGTGGGCATAATGAATCTCTAAGCTTGCTTTGGCACCCTTGATCCTCCCAGAGTCCTCTAGAACCCCACAACTTTCTTAGAAAATGGCCAATTCTTCAGGAATGTCATGAGAGTCATATTGACAACCATGTGTTTTTTCAGATTGCACATGCACATGCTCACATCCACACAAGCACACATAAAATAATCTTCCTTTTCATTCCAGTCTGCTAAATCATTTACCCTTTCAATGGTATCATCTTCTCTCATTTCATTTCTCCCCTTTTTCCACCTTAAGGAACTGAACGTTTTGTTAGCTTCCTTTGTCTGTGTAAAGTTGATGTGAACTTTAGACTGAAACTACAACTGTCTAACAACCAAATAATTTGCATCAGTCATAGCATCTTTCCCACTTCTTCTTATGCCAGAAAGCCACGGTACTGAGATGAAGGAATTCTGTTGAGTTCCGTTACTATGAACAATATTTCCCCTGGCAATAGATGCTATAGTGGATATTAGATGTTGGGATGCTATCCTACATAGCAGTGGTTACTTGATGTCACTGGAAAAGTGAGTGCTGCATAATTATTTTTCATAATAAGCAACTACTGCATCAAGTTGCAACTGGCTCCAAGTTAAATAAACTCATGTTCTCTTAAGCCTGCTATACCTTGATCTACTGAGACATTATTTCTGCTATATTCAAAAGTATGTTAAAACCTTAATTGTTTTTTTTTAATGTATGACTAGTCTTGAAGTTATACAGCTCTATTAATTTGTCAGTGATATTATTGGAAACAGTCCCACAGCAGGCTCATGAACAAATGGGACCCTATTTAAAATCAGCTGGAATTACAACTATGAATATAACATTGCTTAGGATCAAGTTTGTAGACCTTAGATTAGCACTGTTAATCACTGACAATTCATCTCATTGACTAATAACTCTTTTCATAACTAATCAATAGACAACTGATTTGATAAATTTGCATAGTACCCAAATTTGAAAAGGATGCATTTGAAATAATAAAGGCACGTCTGATAACTTACATGTTTCAAAACAGAAGTGCCCACTAACTGCAAAAAGGAAAATAAAATGTTGTCTTTGTTATCCTTATTTATCGGGATATTTTTACTGTAGCATATTTAGTGGGGTCTTAGGTACAAGTATCTTCTTTTCTACTCTAAAATGAGCATGAAACGTCTAATCATGGACCAGTCTAGATTAAACCAATCCAGCACTTTGTTCCCCACTTGATTTGCCTCCCTTAAACTTGGGGGCTTAAAAAATGAAGAAGAAATTGTTAGTCGTGTCTTCCATGTGAGATAAGGCAGATGGAGATGAAAACGAGGAAAAACAGCCAGATGAAGCAGGAAGACTCTTCTTTCTGGTGGCATCCCACATGTGCAAAGTATTCTTCAAAATGTTTGCCTTCTGCCTCCTCTGCTTTGCTGCTCTTAACTTCATTTCTGTTTTGGCACCTTCCTTTTTTAAATTTGCAATCTGCTTTTATGCTGCATTTTGTCATGTAATTTGATTTGTAAATTGGCCTGGAAATATTCAGATTGCATATATACATCTTTGGAAATAAGACCATAACAAGTTGGCCTCCTTGGTTGCTGCTGCATTTTGAGCATTTGTAATCTGTACCTTCAGCACCTGCCCAATGTGCAGAAATTTGGCATATATTAATCTCCATGCCAGGAAGACCAATTTATACTCCCAGGCCGTTCTCAAAATACACATCTGTAGAGTTTAAAAGTGGAAAGCCTGTTCCCTCCAGCATGTGTGCCTCACAGATTACAATGGGTGATTCATGTTGCACTAAATCAACTCACTGAGTTTTCTTTTATTTTTTGATTGAGATCAAATTCAAAGTATGAACAGAATTCCAAGGCACAGATTTGACTGCCTTTTTTCTTTCTTATTATCTAGCTGCTGTTGCTTAGCCTGTTTTCTTCCAGATTTCAGCCAGATATCAAATCTAGGAGGGCATCATTCAGAACTCTTGAAATAGATGTGGTTAGGCTTGTCTTCAAAAACAACAATTTAGTTTAATGACGATTGCCTACATTAGAAGCCAACTATACTAAAAGGCCCCAAAATCTTTTATTTCAAAAGCTGATTATGTTTTCAAAATTTCAACCAGATATCACATCACTTATTGAATACAACCACTTAAAAAGAAGAAAGCAGTTAAAAGCACCACAGCTATTGTGCTGCCCACATAGCCTATCTACGTCATAATCAAATGTTAAGGAAATAACTACTTCATCACACATAACAATTTTCACTCTGGTATATAAGTTGCTGCAAAGATTTGATTTACTTTTTGGCTTTATGTCAATTCCACTGCCTGTTTAAAACACTGCATTTAGGGGAACACTATTTAAATCTTTAGAGCTAATGTGGTATAGTGGTTAGAAAGTTGGACTGAGACTGAGGAGATCCAGGTTCAAATTCCCCGCCCAGCCATGAAGATCAGCAGCCGTCCCTTGGTCTCTCAGCCAAACACATTTCACCGTTTTTGTTTGTAAGAATAAAGGGAATTTTTTTTAGTGTCCCCATGAGCTGTATAGTGGAATGTTGTAATAAAACAAATTATGAATATGAATAACAGTCTACAGAATTAGGCATGCTGAAAATTGAACTCAATGGGATAAAATATGTGTTGGCATTCATATTATAGCTGATTATGCCATTCATGGTGAATTATGAGACAGCACTTCCTTGAAAGTTGGCCTATAGCTTACACCTGATATAGAAAGGAGAAATAGAGTGTCAGGATGTGTAAAATAAGAACCCCCAATATAAATAATAAATTTCTCAGATTAATGGAAGGCAAAGAAAGTTGAATTAGAGAAAATATAGAAACAAATGTTCCCATTGTTTATAATTCTATTGTTTACTATTGCTTATGAGAAAGTCTTTGGGATTTTTGGTTAATAGGGCAACACTTTCTTGTTACATTTTTCAGTAACTAATTTATAAGTCCCCCTTCATGTATTGGAAGGAAAAAAAAACCCCTCTACCTGTGTCTGCCAAGCTATGAGAAATATAAGTGATGCTGTTGTTTTCATTATCATTTCTAAATAAGAAAATTGCTGGTTTTTGGAAGTGTGGTATGGCCCATGCCCACATCTGCCTTTTCCTTATCCATGCAATGTTTATATACTTACAATGGGTTGCCAGGATATATCTCACTCCTGCCCCCTGGAGAAAGGGGTTAAAGGGATTGTGGTATGGACGCTGCTAAGTACACACATAATCCACTGGCTGTCGGTGCACTTCCAGGCACAATTCAAAGTGCTGGTTATGACCGATAAAGTTCTATATTGCTTGGTTCCAGGCTATCTGGTGGATTGTAACTCCCTATATAATCCTGTTCAAACTTTAAGATCTTTGGGGTAGACCTTTCTCTCAATCTCCCTACTTTCCAAAGCATGTTTGGTGAAAACAAGGGGGTACACCTTCCCAAAGGCTACTCCTAGACTTTGAAACTCTCTCTTTAGGAAGGGTAGGGCTACCTACACACTGCAGTGGCATGGTTCAATGCCATGGAATTTGGGATTTGTAGTTTTGTGAGACATTTAGCCTTCTCTTTCAGAGAGCTTTAGTGCCACAACAAACTACAGTTCCCAAAATCCCACAGCACTGAGCTATGGCAGTTAAAGCAGTGTCAAACTGGATTATTTCTGCAACGCGAATGAAGCCTAGAAAGGTTTCCTTTTTGCTATTCTTCTACTGGCAAGCGAAAGCTTCTATTGTGGCAGACTTTTAGAAATTGATTTCATTGAGCTTTTAATTGTGTGCTGTTTTGTTGAATTTTTATCCTTTCACTTTTATTGAATTTCTAAATGTAAAAGTGGAAGTAGATACAGTAAATAGATATCACTTTGGTGGAAAGGTTGCAGTGTTCTGTGCGGTCATGCTGACCAGATGATCACAGAGTCGTCTTTGACAATGCTGGCTCTTTGGCTTAGCAACAGAGAAGAGCACCCCCTCCCCTACAGTTGGACATGGCTTGACAATCATGTCAAAGGGGAGACCTTTATCTTTTTATAGCTATTTTAACAGAATCATAGTATTATAACTGAGTGGCATGAGAAGCTGCTAGTTCCTCCTCTCCCCCTCTACATTTCCATAGAAACATGGGTTTGGCACCCCATGTCCTTCACTGATCTGTAATTTGAACCCAGATGTTGGTAAGGAAAGTGTGGTTACATGATGATGATTTACTGCTTTACTTTTGGTATGCTGACCTTGCTTCCCATCACTGCTTCCTTCTTCATCCTTCTTACTGCTTCTTTCTTTACTCAAAAATGTGTGGATTATTCAGGTGAAAAGCAGAGGTCATTCAGCAATACTCGACATTTTCTAAAAAAATAAATAAAATCAAAATAAAATATAAAGCTAAATTCTAATGGAAAGTATAAAGGGAAAATAAAGTTTTTTTAAAAAAAGTTTTTCTGTGATGTATTTTAAAGGTAGATAAGGTTAACAAGAGGCTTCGGCCTTGTTTATGTGATTATGAATATCCAACAATATTTTAGAGGATGCTGCTGAAGTAGCACTCATGCACTCAGTATGCTTGATCAATAAACAACACTGGGCCATAATTAAATCATTGGTCTTTGCTTCAGTCTTCTCAGAAAAGGCAATTCAACCTAAGGATAATGGAGCAGAAGACAGAATAGGAGAATTTCAGCACAGAATAAGCAAAGAGATAGTACAAGAATACCTGGTTAACCTAAATGAATACAAGTCTCCAGGACCAGATGAACTACATCCAAGGGAATTAAAAGAACTGGCAAATGTAATATGAGAACCACTGGCAATAATCTTTGAGAACTCCTGGAGAACAGGAGAAGTCCCAGCAGACTGGAGGAGGGCAAACGTTGTCCCCATCTTCAAAAAGGGAAAAAAGAGGATCCCAACAATTATCGTCCAGTTAGTCTGACATCAATTCCAGGAAAGATTCTAGAGCAGATCATTAAACAGAGAGTCTGAGAACATTTAGAAGCCAATGCCATAATCACAAAAAGTCAGCATGGGTTTCAGAGAAACAAGTCATGCCAGACAAATCTGATCTCTTTTTTTGATAAAATTACCAGCTTGGTAGAAGGGAATGCTGTGGATATAGTATACCTCGATTTCAGTAAGGCCTTTGACAAGGTTCCCCATGACATTCTTGCAAACAAGCTTGCAAAATGTGGGCTAGACAAGGTAACTGTTACATGGATTTGTAACTGGTTGACTGGCTTCACCCAAAGGGTGCTCAACAATGGCTCCTTTTCAACCTGGAAAGAAGTGACCAGTGGGGTCCCACAGGGTTCTGTCCTGGGCCCAGTGCTATTCAACATCTTTATTAATGACTTGCATGACAGAATTGGGGGCCTAGTTATCAAATTTTCAGATGACACTAAACTAGGAGGAGTAGCTAATACCCCAGAGGGCAGGATCAAAATCCAAAATGACCTGAATAGACTAGAAAGCTGGGCCAATGCTAACAAAATGAAATTAACCGCAAAGAAATGTAAGGTTCTGCACTGGGGGGGGGGGGGGGATGCAATGCATAGGTATAAAATGGGGGACACCTGGCTGAATGAGACCACATGTGAAAGGGATCTAGGAGTCCAAGTAGACCACAAGCTGAACATGAGTCAACAGTGCGATGCGGCAGCCAAAAGGGCCAATGCACTTTTAGGCTGCATCAATAGAAGTATAGTTTCTAGATCAAGGGAAGTAATAGTGCCACTCTATTCTGCTTTGGTCAGGTGGAGAAACTAGAGCGAGTCCAAAGGAGGGCAAATAAAATGGTGTAGGGTCTGGAAACCATGCCCTATGAGGACCACCTTAGGGAACTGGGGATGTTTAGCCTGGAGAAGAGAAGGGTAAAAGGAGATATGATAGCCCTGTTTAAATATTTGAAGGGATGTCATATCAAGGAGGGAGCAAGCTTGTTTTCTTCTGCTCCAGAGACTAGGATGCGGAGCAATGGATGCAAATTGCAGGAAAAGAGATTCCACCTCAACATTAGGAGGAACTTCCTGACAGTAAGGGCTGTTCGACGGTGGAACATGCTCCCTCGGAGGGTAGTGGAGTCAACTTCCGTGGAGGTCTTTAAGCAGAGACTGGATGGCCATCTGTTAGGGATGCTTTGATTTGGAGTTCCTGCATGGCAGGGGTTTGGACTGGATGGCCCTTGTGGTCTCTTCCAACTCTATGGTTCTATGATTCTATGAAACTATGACATAGCTATCCCCATCACTTCATAATTCAGAAGGCTATTCATTCCATTTAAAAACTTATTTACTTATCTCAGTACGAAATGGAGGTGAGCAGCAAAACCCTGGTTTAGTTTATAGTTGGTTCCAACAAGAAGAAAACTCCCGAGGGAATGAAAAAAATTGTGAGGTTATCTGATGGCAGCTATAAAAACTTAGAGAGAAAGGATGGAAGACTGTGGCAATTGTAAAGAAAAACTTGTTTTTGCTAATATGTGAAACAAACACTGAAGATTAAAACATGAAGCCAGTGTTAGGTAGGTAAGAAAGAATAGCAAGGGTAGTTGAGAAACCGTTGAAGTTCATAAATGAATCTGGACCAAAGTGATGGAGGAGTGTTAGAAACAAGAAATATGTTTTTAGAATGTGAAGCATATAAAGAAAAATCTCAAAAGCACCAGCATAACACATTATAGATCTTGCAGCAGGATATATGATGCTTCATAGCTAGGTATGTTTTAAACAAAGAAGGTTCCCAGTCTTGGTTTCTTTTTATATTTAATGACATATTTTTCTATAGCAGAATCATTTTCTCTTTATTAAATTACAAATCTGATGAAGTAGATTTACCCTACAAAAGCCTATGCTTTTTTCTCTCAGTCTCAAAGGTACTACAAGATGCCTCTGGTTAACTGGATAATCAATTAGAAATGGTAATAATTGTAATATAAGTACTTATGACAAATATATAATAGACACCTTCTTAGGACATGTGTTTCACTTTCACACAAGTACTTCTTTCTTCTAAGATACTCCTGTTTTAACAGCATACATGCATCACCTTAAGAAAAGGCAGATGTGTGCTTTTGTTTAAAGCAGATAATTGCTTAAGTAATTTGGAAGTGTGTGCTGATTGAATCAATCAATTCATTAATTAATCAGTTAAAACCCAAATGACTAACTGAAAAATACTACAGTCTATATATAGTAATGCAGAATTAAATTCCATTTAATTTAATGAGGCCTAATTCAAGTGTTAATGGAATTATAGCTGAAGATTTCTTAAATTGGGCAGCACCTCTAAAACAGACCCATGAAGTAACACAATGAGCACATCAAGGTAAGTCTGGAAAACAGTTATGTATTTCTGGCCTTTGTTTATGTGTTTCTGGTCCAGCTCAGAGCAAAGCAGCTATTTCTTTAAGTAATGAAAACATTTTATCCTTGATGTCCACACATTTCAATCTGATTTAAAATTCAACAATAAAACCAGAATAAATATCTACAACTATTCTGCCCCTTACCTTTTGAAGCAGAATTTCTGAATTTATGCCAATGTTCTGCCATCTACTTTTAATTTTATTGCAGAAAACCAGAATTTAATCTCTGAGCTTTACATTACTGACAGAAAGGCTAGAGGGAGACACATAATCGTGTCTCTGACAGAGCTCATTATAGAACCCTAGGGATACTACTGAAAAGGCCCTGCTTCTTGTTGGATTTGGTTTTTATAATGAATTATGCTTTTAATGTTGTGGTTTTAAATCATTGTTAATTGAATTTATTTTTAACGGGTGGGTGGTTGGGAATGGGCTGTTGAAATATTTTAATTTGTATGTTTTAATCTTGCTGTACCCTGCTCCGATTGTGTTCCACAGAGGAGCGGGCTAGAAATAAAGACGATCACGACAACGATTATGATGAGGAACAAGGCTCCTTAATAATTATCTAAACAGGTAGCTGAGGGCATAATATGAATTGCCTCAGTAGTAATATCTGAAAATGGCTCTCAGTCTCGATTTGCATTCATAGCCATTATCTTTTCAATTTACCTTGATTTTTAAAATGACTTCTATATCTGTCCAAGTATAAATTCGCCACATATTGACTTGCAACAAATCCAGCTGTTACTTTGCAACAAAAGCCTATAGATGGCAAAACCCTACTGGCATGTCCACTTTTGACTACTTTTTTGTAAAATTCAAAAGACAGTTTGGTGGACAAAAATAGTTATTCATCTCTAATTTCTTTCCAGGAGGTAAGTCCCCCCCCCCCCCCCGAAGTGTTACAACAGTAGTTTGAACAATTCTCAGTTCAATCATAACAAGATTGACATGGCAGCCCTGGGATGATCTTCCCAGCAAATCCATCTCTGGTGTGCTCCAAGTCCAAGGACGAACTTTTCAAAGCAAACTGCAATCACAAGAAAGAGTCACTCCAATGGAATCTGCAGTTGTAGATTTCCATCTGAGATGCAATTTAATCATTAGGTAAAGTTTCTGCAAAGCCAGCCCAGCATGCCTTCCTAGGAGGAAGTTGACCCCAATTTTGTAAGCGGGTGTTTATGAAGTCAAAGGTCCACTCTTAAACAGACTCAAAAGCTGGCCCAGCAGCAGAATGCCCAATCTGGCACACACAGGAGAAATTATCCACGATTAAAGAGTTTCTGATTAATATGACTTGTGTGCCAAAACTGCACATGCTGCGTATGATCTCAATTAGACTGAAACCTTATTCTTCAAGGCTGAGCTCCAGATTCATTCTGTAATTTCTCCTTTGTTTAACTTGGACATTTTTGACAGGTTTTTTTTAAAAAGTAACCAACACACACACACACATCCACACACACCTCATTATAAATTATACTTCTATGTAAATGTCTTTCTTATGGTGCCTTTAGTGTTTTAAGCTTTTATCCCTGAAGGCTGTGTGAAGTAAGGGGGCTGTTATGCATTCATCTAAAATACACTACCATGTAGTTTTGCTAATGGAGCTTTAACAGTTTTCGGGAAAGAATGAGTCCCCGTGTGTAAGTTTTCAGTTTAAAAAAAAGGAGAGAGAGAGAGAAAGTAATTCTTGCCAAAGAAAACTCCTTGAAGGTGGAAAGGAATAAGTATATAATCACACCACTGTCATTACCTCTGATATTAAGAAAGTAGGAAATGTCAAAGGCCTGTAATATAAATAAGTCCAGATTTAATGAGTCCACTGGAGAGGAATTATCAACATTAATCATTTTGGCTAGTGTACTAAGACAGTTGGCAACAACAAAGCTACCTTTTCCAGTCTGTGTTTATATACAGCAGTTGCTTTGGGCTTCTTTTGAAGACTATTTTCCTTTGCCGTGAATCCTAGTATTTACAACTTCATCTGGATCATTATTGTCACAATGAATGGTACGTTTGCAAGCAGTTGTGAGTATTTCACCTTCCAGCTCAGCCACTGCACACAGTATCCAATGGCGACTGGGCATAGAATATTCTTGAAAAATATAAAAGAATAATAGTTTTTGTCATTATTAATTTTTGTAGTTTATCACAGTTGAATTTGGAGGTGACAGCACTATACAGACAGAAATAAGTCCCAGAGAACTCAGTAAGCCTTACTTTTAAGTAGGTAACTGTGAGAACATGCTATAAATCATAACTTTTCTTTATTTTAGTTTGCCCCCAAATTTATGCTGAAAACTAAGCTAAATAAGATACCTTTCTAATACATGAATACTGTTTGTTATGATATTTATACAGCAAATGTCTCTGTAATGCTGGCATCTCTTGTTTCTAAAGCTTTATGGGGGCTCTATCACAGTGGATTGTTTACTGTGAATACAGTTGTTATTCTTGCAATCCAGTAGGGGGAGCTAAAAAGTTAACTTGCTGGCAAGCAAATTAAAATAAGGGGTTCTATTGGTATTAATTAATCAAGGAATGAAACTGTGAATGAAATGTAAATATTTCCAGTCTATAATTTTGTGAAGCAACAAGAAAGATGTTACGATTTTAACTTGCTTTAAATGGATTGTATTCCTAGAGGACTATGTATCTACAGAGAAAGAAACTGCAGCATTTTAATTAACCAAGTTTTTCTCCCTAAGGAGAATACCAAGAAAGGAATTTGTTAGCAAAATAAAATCTAGCTCTGTTGAATTTATAGACTCTATGAATATGTTCATCTGTTTCAGTATAAAATAGAAAACAAGAAAGAGGAAGTATGTACAGCACTGTGTAAATTTACAGCGCTATATAAATAAAATTAATAATAATAATCAATAATAAGAATGAATTAACTTCTAAATAATAAACAAATAAATAAATAAATAAATTCTTGCCCACCTCTTCCCATGGACTGAGGTGAGAAACAGCAACAACAATTAACAGACACACCACATCATTTAAAACACATCAGTTAAAATACACATACCTGTACATTTAAAAGGACACATACTGTACATTTAAAAGAACACACATACAATTTAAAAAGACAATATTTATACATATTAAAACAATCCACATTTAAAATTCACAATTCAAAAATCATCTAGGTAAGCCTGCGAGAAGAGACTGGTCTTTAATGCTCTTTTAAATTCAGACAGTGTATTCAGCAGTCGAATCTCTTCCGGCAGGTCATTCCTCAGTCTAGAGGCGACAGAAGAAAATGTCCTCTCGCTGACAATTACCAACCTAGTCCTGGCTGACTGGAGTAAATGCCTTTCAGATGACCTGAGCATATGTGGTGGATTATGTAGGAGGAGGTAACCTGCACCCAAACCATGTAGGGCTTTAAATGCAATATCCAACACTTTGTACCTTGCCTGGCAACTAATTAGCAGCTAATGAGTGATTTTAATGTTGGTGTAATGTCTTAAATGTCCTAAACCAGTGTCTGTCTTCAGTAATGGACTGGATGCGGGCAAACAATTTGAAACTTAATCCCGACAAAACAGAGGTGCTCCTGGTCAGTCAGAAGGCGGATCAGGGAATAGGGAGCCAGCCTGTGTTAGATGGGGTCACACTCCCCCTGAAGACACAGGTTCGCAGTTTGGGAGTACTCTTGGACTCAGCTTTGAACCTGGAGGTCGAAATCTCTGCTGTGACCAGGAGTGCTTTCACACATTTAAAATTTGTGCGCCAGCTGCGGCCGTTCCTTGAGAAGCCAGATCTGGCCAGGATGGTACATGCCTTGGTTACATCCTGTCTGGACTACTGTAATGGGCTCTACATGGGGCTGTCTTTGAAAAGTGTTTGAAAAATTCAGCTGGTTCAAAGAGCTGCTGTCAGGCTGTTTACAGGGGCAGATTACAGAGACCATACAACACCCCTGTTGAAACAGCTTCATTGGCTGCCAGTTTATTTCTGGATACAATTCAAAGTGCTAGTTGTCACCTATAAATCCCTACAGGCTCAGGTCCACACTATTTGACAGACTGTTTCTCCTGGTATAAACTGGCCCAGATTCTGAGATCCTCTGGATAAGCCCTTCTCTCCGTCCCAACACCATCACAAACACGGTTGGTGGGGACGCGAGAGAGGGCCTTCTCAGTGGCTGCCCCTAGACTCTGGAACTCCCTGCCCAGGGAAATCAGAATGGCTCCCTCCTTGATGGCCTTTCACTGGCAGGTTAAGACCTACCTGTTCACACATGAGTTTAAGGAATTGCTATGAGAACAGGCTGGGATGTTGGACCATTTTTAAAAATGTTTTAATTGTACTGTTTTTAATGTTGTGAAACTGCTCTGAGTCCCAGTCCTGGGAAAAGAGCAGGATACAAATAAATGATGATGATGATGATGATGATGATGATGATGATGATGATGATATCTTCAAGAGTGCATCTATTTGTAGCCCTGCAGCTTTAATGTGAACCTGGCAGCCTGATCCAAAGGCACTGTACTCAGTGACTCAAACAATTTACAAAGCATGGTGAGAAGAGCGGTTTTGGGAAATTAGTGGCAGTTGGTGATTGGGGAAGAATCTTCCTTTTTGCTTTTTTAAGCATTGGGGCCCCTACCCTATCAGGGGCCTGGAGCAACTCTACCAGTTGAACCATGGATAATCTGAATCTGATCATATGCATGTGAATGGGAATGACCATGGCTTTTCCCAATCCCAACAGGTTAATATTCAGTTAATATTCGATGGAAAAATCTGCATTATTGGCTCACAAACATTTTGATACACACATGCCCAGCTTCTAGGATCATATTGTCAAGAAGTCTCTCTCTCTCTCTCTCTCTCTCTCTCTGTATAGGTGTTTGTGAGAGAACTTTCACATATATGTATGAAGAGACCTTCAGAAGAATAAAGATGTCATATCTAAAAATTTTTACATTATATGCCAAGATATACCTTGTAGTCTCCCTGGGTTATTAACATGGCATCAGGAAGAGGAACTTTTAAGAACTGATGATAAAACTGAAATGAATTTTTTTAAAGTGCAAAATTATGACATAGGCCCTAGCCACCACTAAGGGGAGAACTTGATTTTCTAATTTATTGAGGTTTTGCACCCCAGATGTATACCCTTCCATTAAATGCCCAAATAGGTCTACTATTCTCTTAAAAAAAAAAAGTCGGCATCTCACCTCAGCTCTAATCCTAAAGTTCATGGCACACATAGGTGCACGCTGGATTGAATTCAAGTAGGATAGCTCCTTTCCCAAATTGCAGCAATAATAATTTCAATATCTTTTGCCCATGTTTTGCAGATACTTCCTTGTAAATTAAATCCACATGTAAGGCTTGCTTGCTAAGGAAACCAAATCTTTTGTGAATTGCTCTACTGAGTCTGTATTCCCATGTCAACATTAACAACCTTAAATGTAAGACAGAGTCCAAATAAAACACGTTAAGTTCAACCATAACATCATTGTTATAGTCGTGGTCATTGACTGGGGAGGACACTCTAAATAACACTTAAGCTCTGCTGGAATCATATGTTTAATGGAGCCAATTAAAAAAATAGTCAAATTTTTCATTTTAACTATAGATATTTCACAGTGGTCATACCAGTCTTCATGTACAGCCCCCTAGCAGTTTAGCGAGTATGCTCAATTGTTATAGTTTTGATATTTTTAAATAATTGAGCATGGATTGTTTCTGGCCTTTAGGAGTTTAAAAAAAATGTCCACTGTTTAAGCCAATTAATGGAATGGTAACAAGCAAGTCAATATGATAATTTCAGAAAGGAAAGGGAAATATGGAATAGAAAAGGGAACATAATTAAAAATAAATGTCTCTGCATAATTTTTCTATGTTACATATCACAGTTTACAAGAATCTCTTTTTCACATAAAAATGCATTTCACTACACATATTATTAAACAGTAAATAATTTCCCCCAAGTCTTCATAATACTTTAATCCCTCTTTCCATTTGCATACCCTCAAATATTTAATAGATAAACATGTGTGGCCAAGCAATAGCAAAGTATGTTCGAGATGATAAAAGTTATAAATGAGGAAGAACACACAAGCTAGGAGAGGCTGCAGCAGTTTGCTTTGGCTTGAGTCTACTGGGAAAAAGAATTTGCTCCCCCCTTCTCTCCTCTGCCCCCAGCTGAGCTAACTGAGTACAAATGAAATGCCTAATGGAAGTTAACTGAAGTTAAAGGGAGAAAATGAGAGGAGGAGTGAGGAACTTGGATATTTTAAACGAAGCTCAAAAAATGAGATGACAGATAATTAATCAGGACTCCCCCTATTAAACTGGGACAATTGGAGAGAATATATTTGCATTTTAGGACTCTAAACTGCTTTATTTTAAAGCTGAATACCAAGATACTGAATGCAAATTATGAAGACCATAAACAAAATAATTTTATGTCTCGTGCCATCCTTACCTCCCCATTTTTGCTTATATTTCAACAGATGTTCTAATGTCCGGTGTCTGTCAAATGGTCTCCACCAAAGGACTAAATGACAGACTCAAAGTTTGATTTTTTTGGAAATCTATTTTACTTTTCTAGGGGGGCATGAAAGCTTCCCATAGAAAACAATGAAGAAATCAAAGATTTCAGCACAGCTAATCTGGTAGCTGTGTGTTCCCCTTATCCACAAATACCAAAGGGCAGTAGTAAAGAAGGGTGATCCTGCCCTTACCATTCAATATGAACCCAGAACATCTTTGCAGAAAATAACAAATGGATCTTATAGCATTAACATTATTTCTGTCTGACAAGTTGTTGTTAGGGCCATTTGTTAGTTTTATTTTTTTATGCACATTTTTATACACTCAGTGCCCCAAAAATCTTGTTGAGATCCACAGAATACTCTGTATACCCCCCCCCCCTTTTTGGAAAAAAAAACTATAGATAAAAAAATCCAGCCACAAGGCCTTGCCATGTCCCTGGCTGTTTCACCATACTGGGGGGGGGGGGGGGGGGGGGGGGATCCTAGCAGGAGAAGACTCAAAAAAGTGATTTTGAAATTAATCTAAAGGAAGTAAAACCTTTAAAAAGGAAGTAACCCCATAATGGACATGCAAAATTCCCTCCCATACAACCTCGCTGTGTGGGGAGGCATCCTGGGCCATGTTGGAGAGTTAAAATAGTTTAAAAAAATTATGGGTGACATGCAGTAGATGCAAATTCCAAGGCTCCCCTGGGGGCCAATGCAGCCCCTGAACACCTGGCAACTGCTCTCTCCTGACCTATGGGATCCTGCAGTTATGTAGCAACTACTCCCTCATTTTCAGCTGGACCTGTTGTGCTTCCAAACTGACAGGAATTCAATTTGCAATTGTTTACCACATTTACTCAACCAGCAAGGTGGTTTTCCCGGTTTACAGGTGAACTTAATATTTTTTAAAGTACAAATAGTATATTATCACGTAGTCATCACAAAAGTTCAGCAAATATTATATTTGCTTTACTTAGTGAACCCTGTAATACTCTTAGCAACACCTATAGCTCCTTTATCTCAAATAAAGAGATTCCAAAATACTGTAGCTGCAGATATTGCAGCGGCATTTATATATTTATTTGTTGCATTTTTCCCCTCCAGGGAATGCCAAGTGGCATAGAATCATAGAGTGGGAAGAGACCACAAAGGAAATCCAGTCTAATTCCTGGCCATGCAGGAATATACAACCAAAACACCCCCGACAGATAGCCATCCAGCCTCTGTTTAAAAACTTTTCTAACTTTATCTTCACAACAAATATATGAATTAGGTCTAGCTTAGAATAACTGGATCAAGGTTATCCATTGTGTGTCATAAGAGAGTGACTCCATGAACCTGGATCCTCCAAGTGTCCTACCAGCATTCTAAACATGACACCACACTGGCTCTCAGTCCTCTTTCCATACTGCAGTTTACTTTTGCAAGAAACTTGATTTGATACGATCTTGCCCTTGAGTTTGCAGAACCCCTGTTCTCAGGAACAACTGCCAACCTAATTGCCATGAAATCTCAAAATAAAATAACCATTCCATAAACACACAGATTTTACTATTTAAACGTTTTCGAGTGTGAGGAGGGTTTGTAATATATATATATAGTGCAACCTGATGCCTGGAAGTTTTAGGTGGCATGATAATTACATTACAATTACTCAGTATAAGCCTAATTACCTTGTTGATTATGGCAAAACATTGTAATGGCATGATGACTAAATAGTATAATGACTTGTAAGTTAAACTTCATAGTAATTGCTGCACTAGGTTAAACGTTAAGTAAGAGTAATAATAAAAGGCCAACCAAATAATGGGAGATACAATCCATAAGGCCATCCAAGAGGTTGCAGCTGGTAAAGAATATATTGTCCAGAGTTTGGGGGGAAATGGAGGATTCAATAAGTGCATATAAACTGGTCCATGTGGTAGCTTTCACAACACATCATTCATTTGGCTGCTTCATCCATGCCATGTTCTCCATGTTCACCTTTTTTTTCCTGATGCTGTAAGATGGTTAATAATAATAATAAAACTTTATTTGTATACCGCCCTTCCAACGATCAGGGCGGTGCACAACACAACACAATACATACATGGTTAAAAAGTTATAATAAAAGCAAAAACAAAACAGTAAAACCATAAGAGAATTATATATCAATAAAACAATAACATAAAACAATAGCATGTAAAAATATGCCAGGGCAGCTTGCAAAGCGGGGAGGAAGGGGGGGAGGGTCACAGTGGAGGAGTGGAAATCAGGAGTATGCCTGACCAAATAAATATGTTTTTAACCCCTTCTTAAACAAAGTAAGGGAGGCAGCCAGACGGAGCTCGGTGGGCAATGAGTTCCAAAGGCTGGGGGCCGAGACGGAAAACGCCCTCTTCGTAGTGGTTGATAATTTTGCCTTCGGAACTTTAAGTAGTTGTTGCCCAGAGGATCTAAGTGTGCGGGGCGGATTATGTGGGGAGAGGCGGTCCTTCAGGTACTCTGGGCCCAAGCCATTTAGGGCTTTATAGGTAATAACCAGCACTTTGTACTGAGCCCGGAAGCGAATAGGCAGCCAATGAAGATCTTTCAGTATAGGTGTTATATGGGCGGCCCTGGGAGCGCCAGTGACCACCCATTCTGCACTAATTGCAGCTTCCGGGTGTGATACAAAGGCTTGAGGTTGAGAGAGAGGAAAGCATGGCCTGCAAACCACATGTAGACACAAAAGCCTGTGGCATCCCTTTAATTGTTTTTACAAAAATGCACTCCATGAACCCTAGGGATGTTGATTTTTCTTCATGGTTAGAAAAAAGCCTCTTCTGGGCCTAAAAGTATTGGATAGTGGACATTATCAAATTGTCCCCTATCCAATACTTTCAGGCCTAGAAGAGGCTTTTTTCTAACCATGAAGAAAAAACAATGGGAGATGTTGGTTACATGGTTTCCTATCCTTTTAGTCTTTCAGTTATTCTTATTGTTTTTAATTATTTTAAAAATGATTTTATTGCATGTCATCTTGAGATCTTTGGATATGGGGTGAGATATCAATACCTAGATAGATAAAAAAATAAATAAGCAAAGAGCCAATTATGCTACACTTAAACAAGCATTCCTGGTCAAATTTGTCATGGGGGAAAAAATCCCTGCATTCAAACATTAAAACAGAATCTCCATGACACAATAGCACTTTCCATTGCCAGTTTTGCCTTAACATCAGGTATTTTCACCTTCTGTATCTTGTGGATGCACCTTGTTTATGACTTGCACTTCCAGGATGATGACTTGGCTTTGGAAGAAGATGCATGCTCCACAGAACATACTTTCCATAAGGCTGGGGCAACTGCAGCAAATTCAAGGACCAATTTTCTGCTGCTGTGACCCACAGGGACTCAGACAAACTGCCAAAAGTGCAAAACATAAACAGAACTCACCAAAGTAGATCTGGGAAAGCTTTTGATTTGGAAAAACTGGTGTTTGTGATGTTAAACAGTGTAGGAAGACACTGGAAGCTGTTTAAAATATGAATTGGTGCTTCTGGAAGCTTTTCAGAGAGGGAATTGACACGGGGGGGGGGGGGATGAGAAAGAACCCCAGTTCAGAGAGTCAGGGGGTAGGGGTTGAGAGTCCCAAACCAGCTGAGCGGGCTGTATGTGGTCTCAGTGCTGCATTCTGCCTTTCCTGATTTAGGAGTTCAAAAAAGAGCATGGTCATATTGAGACAATATGTGCAATACTATGTGTTCTTCTGTAAACACATAGGAATTTATGGCACCAGTGCCTGACTTACCTATTCTGAATTTAAGCCAAATTCGGAAGTCCATTATTTTATCGCATGGACTTTTACCTCAAAATGGCTTCCCGTTGTCTCTAGTGTTGAATTTGGGCCCTGTAACTCACTTTGGTGGATATTATTCCAATTCCAAAGCTTCCAGTTTGGAAAAAAATGACCACCAAATCAACTTATGGGGTCCAAATTCAACACTGGAGACAACGGGAAGCTGTTTTGAGATAAAAGTCCATGTGATAAAATCAGCATAACTTCCAAATTTGGCTCAAATTCGAAAGAGGTAATTTAGGCACCAGAGGTGGTGCCATAAAGTCCATAGTGGGAAGGGTATATGATTCCAAATGAAAAAATAGCATGAGGTGTTACTATTGTTGTTACTATTGTGGTTGTTAGTCCATAAGGCTTCTTGATACAATATATTCTCAAACTCATACAAAGCATGAAAAATGAAAGTATTTTTTGGAACAGTACACATAAGAGTCTTGGAAATGTGTCTCAGTGTGTCCATTGTCTACTCAAAGTTCTAAGAGCATGGGTATGTATACATTGTTGTATTGACATACAAATAACTTCTTATGCAAATTAGTCCTGGAGTTTTTAAAAAAATCATTAATTGCTGTCAAGTTGACTTCAACTTACAGTGACCCTATGAGTGGTATACAAAGGATTTTTGTAGCAATGTTGAGACTAGCTGGGAGAAAGATGTTTGCAGCATAAACTTTCATAGATTTAGGAGTTTATCACATAGTACAGATCCCATGCAGAAACTGAATTTAAACTAGAAAAAAACCACAAAAGCGGGTAGCTTTTCAAGCTACGTTGGGGGTTAACCTAGCAAAAAGCAGGCAGATTTTCAGACAATGTTTGCGTGAAGGAGAAATAACGTGACATTAACCTGAACAGAAAGTTGCCAAAACCTTCTCCTTTTTATATACAGGAACTTCTGAAAGTAAAAAGGAGTGGGTTTTGGCAACTTTCCATTTGGGTTAATGTTGTATTATTTCGCCTTTACACAAACATGTCTGAAAAACAACCCTCTTTTGCAGGCTTTTGCTAGACTTTTAAATCCCATTTCTGCACAGGATTTCAGCAATTTTCCTCCATGTGATGAACTCCTTAGTGTGCTCCATCAGATGCATGAAATACTAATTATTATTAGTTATCATAAATAACTAAATAAAATATCAGTTATCTTATTAACTAATGAGTCATGTTGTCTCATGATATGGCCAAAGTACAATAGCATCAGTTTGATAATTTTGGCTTCTAGGAAACTTCAGGCTTGACTTGCTCTGGGACTCATTTTAAATTAAAAGTTGAAAATATTGTCAGAACAATATTAATAAGTATCTCAGATTACAAAGGAAGATTCTTAATTTTTAAAATCTATTTTTTGTAGTACAAATTAGAGCATTTGTGTAGAAATATGTCAAAAACTCCCAGGAACTATGAGGTTATTTTTGTGTCGATCTTACTATAACTTCTTGGTTTTCTGTTCTACATTATGTTTGTGGGCCTTTGGAGACTAACAACATTTATACGATTAACTTAACATGATTTTACACAAATAATTTTGTTGGGAACTCTGGGGTTTGTTGCATAAAGTTCATAGAGCTCAGAAGGCATTGAATTACAGCATTTACTTCAATAGTACCCTATGATGTCATCCATGAGTAATTGCACTTTCTTATGATTCTCCTAGACTTTTGTTTTACAATAGATAGATAGTACATTTAATTTAGTGTACAGTGGGCTCTTCATATCCACTGGGGCTTTGTTCCAGGATCCCCTGTGGATACCAAAATCCATGGATGCTCAAATCCTATTAAATACAATCGCTTAGTGAAATGGTGTCCTTGTATAAACTAGCAAAACCAAGGTTTGCTTTTTGAAATGTACATATTGGATGTTTTCAAGCAGTGGATGCTTGAATCCAAGGATAAAGAATCCGTGGATACGTAGGACTGACTCTCTGGCTTTTCTTTGCTAACGAAGATTCAGGAAGGACTCATCCCACGCTTTTTACAAGTGCGTTGATGACTAAAAAGGCCGATCCAAGATAAACAAATCCAGTTGCAGAAAGCACAGCAGAAAGTCTTCTTGGGTGATGTTTCCAAGTTGTAGTTCTTTCTGCATTGTTGTTTCTCTTCTTAGCTTTACTTAGTTGTATAATTAGAAGAAGACTAGGAGGCTGAACAGACTGCCCCAAAGGGGTGGCCTGCAGCTGCCTCTGTCTTTGCTGGATTGAGGCCGTGACAGCTATACACTGGGGTCCTGATCTGGCCTTTCTGTGGCATAAAAAGAAGCCACAAAAGTGGCTCCTTTTTGCACCATGGAAAGGGCACCATAGCCAGCAGCACAGCACCTTTTTGGTGCTACTTTGGTGCTGCATCATCTGGATGCAGCACCAGAGGAGTGCTGTGATGCTGCTCGCTATGTGGTGGGGCATGGGGCAGTACATCAGCATGGGGGTGGAGTTGGGGCAAGCATCATGTGGACGCCACACCCTCACTCTGCCCTATACCAGCTTTGATGCCAGTATGTTGAGGCTCTAGGACTTGAAAGGGAACCTATGAAGGAAATATAGAAGATCCTGAAGGGCAAAAATATATCACTGAATAATAAAGTTAGGATTGTCCATGCCATTGTATTTATCATTTTTATATATTTTTTGTGAAATCTGGACACTGAAGAATGCTGATAGGAATAAAATGTACTCATTAAAGGTGTGGTGCTGGAGAAGAGTTCTGCCAATACCATGGACTCCCAAAAAGAGAAATAAATGGGCACTAAAGCAAATAAAGCGTGAACTCTCACTAGAAGCTAAGATACCTAAACTGTGGTTGCCATACTTTGGCCATTCCATGAGAAGGCACGACTTGCTAGAAAATAATGCTTGGTAAAACAGAAGGCAGTAGGAAAAGAGCAAGACTGCATTCCAGAAGAATAGCCTTAGTCAAGGAAGGCATGCCCATGACTCTGGGAGACCTGAGTAGGGCTATTGATGATAGGGTGATTTGGAGGTCTCTCATTCATAAGATCACCATAAACTGAAGTTGACTTGATGGCAATTAACAAACAATATCTGTACTACACAGTTGTTTCAGTGAGAGAGCACTTTAACTGATGTGGTTAAATTCTGAAGAATACTGAGAAATCTCTATTGGAAACCTGTAATCCCCTGAACTACAAAAGTAGAGCCCTCCAAAATCCAGGTTCTCTCTAAACTTGCATGGGGTGGCTGATGATAGGGTGATTTGGAGGTCTCTCATATATAGTGTTGCTATAAGTCAAAGTTGACAAGAAAACAACAAGAAATGGTTGATTTTAATGCAGCCACTGATTCCTTGTCTTGCTGAGAGATTTTCATACCCTCCAATATGTCACAGATGAAAATCTGAGACATGTGTGACTAAGCAACAACAGAGTGTAGTCAAGATGGCAAATGTTATTAATGAGGAAGAACAAACAAGCTAGAAAAGCCCGAACAGTTTGCTTTTTGCCTCATCCTACTGGGAAGGAAAATTTTCTGTCTCTCTCTCCCCCTGCTCAGTTTACCAATCATAAAATACTTTTGCACTTTGAACTTGATTTACAGAAGTTAAAGTAATCTGAGAACAAGAGGAGAAAGTGGGAGGACAGAGAAGCTGGGACATTTTAAAAGCAGCTGAAAAAGTTGGATTGATCGGGAGTGTTCCAGCCAAAATGGGATAGGTGGAGGATGTAATCTTTATGACTGATAGGTGTTGAATCTTCTGGGTGTAGATCTGGGAAAGTAGTGGTGAACTAGTGGGGGAAAGATAGATTATATCAATGTAGTATGTAACCAAGACAACATGTTCTTTTTCTCAGTTGTAAGGATATTAGAAGTACTGATCTGAAAAGCCCTTTCACCTTCTGTTCCCCAAACACAAAAACATGCATCAAACCTAGCCTGAAGACTTCAAAGTCGTTTATAAACTCTCCAGAGGAATATTAGTCTCAGAGTGTGCCAGCATTTAGAAGCAGAGCCATGTATTGTGCCGATATCAGTTCTTTCTTTGGATGCTACTGTGGAATAAGATGACCAGATGGGGAGTAAGTATGAGATCCCAGAACACTCCAGCCAGCATGTACCTGAGGGCTAAATGTCCAGTGATGGTCTTAGGGCAAGATCCTACTGAATGCTTTTGGAGCATAAAATGATACTGCTTTTCACTGTGCACAAGGCAGTCCCTGTTCAAAGGATTCAGCTTCTGCTTCAGCAGTGAGGTCCTGGAAGCCTCATTGTGAGATTTGAAAGAATATCAGATCACTCACACTCACTGTGGGTTGTTGAGCAGTTTGACTTGATAGGATCCTGACCACCCCTCCCAACTCACTTTTCTGAGCTTTGACTGTCATGCACAAGAGCATTGAGCATAACAGCTGTAAATACTGACACACAATGAATTTCCCTTACAAAATATGACATGAAAAATAAATTGACATGAGTCCCCTTGTTCCATACACCTTAGAAAGAACTGCCCTCTTAAGAAGATTGTTTCAGGCATAGGCCAAGCAATAATTTAATGTCTTTTGTGCACACAAACACTCTTCTCAAAGTCACAAATCACAGAAACCTAATGTGGAAGGTCTTTTAAAATGCTACTAACCTAAAACTGGGAGATGAAAAACATGTGGCAGACCTTTTCAGCAAGAGTTCAGAGAAGGGAGGGGGGAATCGAGAGGTGGTGGTGGGGAGAGAGGATGTTTGCATCTGCTTAGGAGGGCCTAAAAATACTCCACAAGCCGACAGTTCACTTAAATCATTAATCCTTCATTGAAGACATTTCCACATTTTAATGGACTGCAATTAAACCCAATATTTCTTAATACCAGTGTCAGGTGTTTTCAGCAATAGAGCAAATGAGTGCTTAGTGTTATAATTCTGAAGAAGAAGGCATTTAGTCTGGATTCATTTGAACAGCCAAATATAAACACCAGAGCATAATTCCATCTGCTTTTTGGCAATTTGTTGTTCCTTTTAGGTTCCCTTTCCCCGTTTGTCTTGTGGACACAGTTTGCAGGAAATGTCAGCTTCTGTGATTGATAGCATAAGATTGGATGTACTGACTTCATGCTTTCATAAAGCAAGACAGCTGTTGGAAGAAACTTTTCCTTCAAGAGCTGGAAAGGTTTAAATTTTCCATCTCTTTGACTATTTGGCTTGATGAAGAATAGGATTTTACCATGCAAGTAAATAAAGGAATGACTAAAGATGTAGTAGAAGGTCATTCAAATGATCTTTAAATAGCAATTATGGAAGGAACCAAAAGATCAAAGATGAAGAACAAATAACCCCATCTTGAGAGTGTGAACCTTGAAAAGTATAAATGTGTTCTATAAAATATCATTTAAAAAATCTTGCCCATGTTTCGCAATGGAGTTCCAGCCATGCACTGCCATGTTTTCTTCTGCCGCTGCTGGTAATACAGGCCTTCATTCGTGTTTATCAAGGTTCCTTTCTTGACAAGGTTATCACCTTTAAAGCCCTACATGGCTTGGGCCCGAGTTACTTGAGGGAACACCTCTCCCTACACAATCCGCCCCGCACACTCAGAACATCAGGAAAGAAATTATTAAAACATTTAAATACTAGGCTGAAATCAACTTTTGAGAGATCCTTCACTGCTGCCTTCCAGAAGAGATCTGTCTTATTAACACTCTAGAGGCCTTCAAGAAGGCACATAAGACGGATCTCTTCCAGCGGGCTGCCTTAGTCGACCCTTAAATATTCTAGCCTTCAGACGACTCAAACATTGGACAGACAGCGATACTCTGAGATTGTTTTTTTTAGGATTAAATGTGTGATGTTTTAAGTATATATTGTATTATTGTTTTATATGTTATACTCCCGCTTTGATCCATGGGGAGAGGCAGGAAATATAAATAAAGATTTATTTATTTATTTAAATCTCTGGCCTAAACAAGTGCAACGGACTGTTCCTAAACCGTTGCCTATAGCAGTTGCAAGGGAATACAGAAGGCATACGAACTGGTGCTGGAAGTAGTGGTGTACATTGCTATACAAGGGGTTTTCCTTCTTTGCAGTGGTAGGGGAGTCATCACAGTAAGGGCTAGAATAGATTTAAAATTTTTTTTAATAGAATCATTGAGTTGGAAGAGACTTCAAGGGCCATCCAGTTCAACCCCCTGCCATACAAGAATACACAATCCAAGCACTCCTGACAGATGCCCAATCCAGCTGTTGTTTCAGAATCTCCAAAGGAAGGGACTCCACCACTCTAACATGTGGTGGTAATGGGCTCGCTCATTATCTGGGGAACACAACTGAGGGTTCTGAGCTCTCCTCCAGTTAAGCAAAATATTAATGATATTATTATTATTATTATTATTTATATAGCACTGTAAATTTACACAGTGCTGTACATACAATCTTAAATTAGACGGATCCCTGCCCTCAGGCTTACAGTCTAAACATGTGATGGGTTATATTAAATTTATTAGGACCAGCATCACATAGAATTGACAGAGACCATGAGACACAATTGTCTAGTGCAGATGACCAATTTGTGAGAAGTCTGCAAGTAGTGAGTGGCAGCAGCTGATTAAATTTAGGGGTCTCCTTCTCCTACTTAAGAACAGGACATGGGCCAAGTCCTAAAACAAATGTGGAGGTGGATTGTTTAGTCAGAGGAAGGAAAATGAACTGGTGTGAGGCTGGTTGGTTTCTAAAGGTGTGGTGTTATGTTGAAAAAACATGCATTTATTGTGCAGTTTAGCTTGGACCAAACCAGTGAGAGAGTATGGGTCAGATTGAACCCCATCTACATGTTTACAAATTGCATTGAATCAACACATGAAAAGGGAAGCATGTTTGTGAGGCCAGACAGGAAAGTTTCCCCTGTCTGCATAGAATGTTCTTTAAAAAATTGGGGTTACTAACAGCATAAAGTTCCAAATTACATGTAGAATACCTCCTCTCCTTGTAGGGGGAAGTCTTGTGTTTAGATTCTTTGAGATTGTCTTCATGGGAAAACCTGGTTGTGCACATGCATGCTCTTTCCCTTACTGGCTGTCACCCTGACTAAAGATGCCTGGCCATGTGGGTGTTTCCACATCAGACATGGTGATGTGGAGGACTTCTTCAGTAGGGCAACAGCTGGCAGGGCAAGGGGCTTGTGCCTGTCCCAATCATGGGTTGGTGAGGGGACAGGTGGGTAAACACTGAACCATCTCTGTGCTGACCCAGGGACCAACCCGGGTGATCACTGGGGCCAGGAAAGCACAGACCTGGCTCATGCTTTCCTGGCCTGTCTGCTCAGGTTCTTTGTTCTGTGTGAGGAGAGCAACAGAATCAGAAAGGGAAGGGGATGGGACTAGCACCAATTCAGCACAATTTGTAAATGCCTGAATAGCTTTATGGTGGCTCTCTCTTTGAGAATTTTGAAGAGTGGGGATCATTGGGCTGAATAGCAGAGCTGGCCTGCTATTAGGTAGACTGAGGCAGCAGATTTGGAGTGTCAGGAAAGAACAGGAAACTGACATTGATGTACTTTGTTATTCTAGTATTTTTGCTACCAGGAAGTGGGAGAAGGATCTGCTGCCTTTGCTGCCAAAATAACTTGGCATGTCTTTGGGCACCATCACTGTTTCCTGCTCCACTTCAGGCAGCAAATGTCTTGAACTATCCCTAGTGATTAGCTATATGCCCCTCTTATGTTTAAGATGAAAACAGGCAGTCAAATTTAGAAAAATAAGTAGTTTCATGAGCACTTGTCCCTCATAATAAACAACCAATTCTGCCTTCAGTAGTCCTAGGATCTTTTCACTTACAGAAAAGTTCAGTTGTGTGGACAGCTGTGCTGCCTTCTTGACTTTCTTTGTGGCTGCTAGATCAGTGCTTATGTGGTATGCACTTGTTCCTGTCCAGAGTTGGAAAAGTTACTTTTTAAAGCTACAACCTGGCCCATAATTGACCAGCCAGCATGGCCAGTGGTGTACTGTTTATGCAGCATAGCATTACCCACCAGACTGGCCCAAAGGAACAGTGGAAAAATTTAATCTAGAGATTGTATCTCAGTTTTCTCACTAGAAAAACCTATAAAGAATCACTATTCTAACCCATATTCAAAGGATATAGTTCATTGATTCTTCCATTACAGCAGTAGGCTTGTGGTACCTTCCACTGGTATGAAGACAGCTGCCTCCCAGGCTTGACAGACACGAACAGAGTGTTAAGCTGTTAAGAAATATGCACAGTTTTAGTTGTGCTGTCAGTCTGAGCACTGGGGACAGTGATTGGCTAGAAGAACATAGTGTGGAATGTGCTTCACTGATGACCAGATGTGCCCCAACTATTAATTCCATTCTCTCAGAGACTCCCCCTGTTCAAAAAAAGCTGCAGGTTCATTGCAAAATAATTAGGCAGAAGGAAAAGTCTTTAAATGAAATGATGATTATAAAAACATTTGATATTCTAAAAGGCCCTCAAATAACTTTGAGATTAAGAACCAAAATTAAATCAGAGTTGCTTAGGGGCAGCCAAAGCATGGCATTACTATTCTGTGGGTGGATTCTCAAGTATTTTGAGGTAAGAGGATATTTGGGTCACCACTGTTAGAGCTAGTAAACATTTCCATAATTACTAATCATCTGTACAACTGCTTAGCAAAATCTGGACCCAGTAAAAATCTAATCGGTTATGAAAATATACAGTCTCAACCCTGGCAATTATCATGATTGTACGCAACTGGAAGAAAGCCAGTTAGTATTATTTTCGTATAACCACAGTACTGTCAGAACACTAGAAGCCTTCTTCTTTAAAGACTTAAAAAGTTTTCATTTAGCAAAATGTTTAAGAAATTTGCGGGCCCAAATACTGATCTACCCACAGGACTGAATTGTCTCCTATTGTAATGTCATCTTATACCTCAGGTAGTAACTATGGACTAGACTACTCATCACACTAAAAGATCCATGATTGATCTCTCAACTCTTTATTTTTTAAAATCAGTGTAGTTAATGTGGGGTTAGAGCTATGAATTTGATTGAGGTAACAACACAGTCTGGGGATAGTTAACTCTTTCTTCAGTCTGTTTAAAAAAATCTTTGTTTTTCCAAGATGATAAAAAGAATATAGGCACATAAATGAAAATACAACATAGAACTATGATGTACTAAAACATGGTTAAAAACAACAATGCGAAGAGCTAATAACATGAAATAAAGCAGTAGTTAAAACCACCAAGAAACAGGGATTAAAATAGCAAAGATTTAAAAGTCTTGGCAGTACCAAAATGTCTTAACCTGCAACACAGCAAGAATGTGAATGACAGGCATATTTTCACAGGATGAATATTATTTTTAAATTTGTATTAAATGACATTAGAACTCAACAATACCTACTTGTTCCACAAATTCTATACAAACCCAAATTAACTTCCTTGTACAACAGCTGTTCACTGGCTGCTGGTCAGTGGCATCACTATCGTTGGCATCATCTGGTGTGGCAACTCATGGTGCCCACCCCCCACTGACCCCCTCCCTTATTGTACCATACATAACTCTTAGTAATGTTTTTTTGTATTAATGTTACTCATCCATCGTAATTTCCATATGTCACTTAATGTAATGGCAAGAATTGTGACATAAACAACTAACAAAAGTAAAATTATACTTTAAATGACAATATTATACACACAGCCTAAATGTACTTACAGTAGAGTCTTGATTATCTGAGATAAACTGGTGGCCAATAGTTGGATAGCTGGAAATGTCGGATAATCCGAACCCCCCCCCCCCCCCCCCCGGGCAAGGCCTCCTTCTTCCCCACACAGCTTCCCCACCGCTGGAGGAGGCCTGGATGCAGTGAGGCCTCCTTCTCCAGGTCTTAGCTGGCCAGCTGGCCAGTCCCCCCCCCCCCCACAGCTTCCCCACATAGTTTCATGTGGTTAAAGTAAAAATTTGGTAAGATGTAATTTTTTTTAAAAAAAAATTCAAAATAATAAAATGTTTAAAATTAATTTTAAAAATTAATTTTGTTTTGTATAGGCTAAAGGAAGGCTTGTCTCAGCCTTCAGAAAGTGAGGAAACCCCAAAACACTTCAGAAAATGGTAGAATGTCTATTGTGGTTATTTCACCTCCCTTCCCAAATGTGTGTGTGTGTGTGTGTGTGAGTGAAAATGAGGATACAGGCCTCCAGGGTCCTGTGAAGGGGCCAGTGTGTGCACACACACTGCACATGGCTCTTCCTCCACATGATCCTGGCATCTGTGTCTCTTTACATTACTATCTTAAAAATGCTATGGTCTAAATCCAGTTGTTCATCCCAGTTAATGTACACCTATGGAATCAACTGAATTTACAGAAGTGTTTACTTACCCAGTTCTCACTGATTCAATGTGTGTATTCTAGTTTGGACTAGCCACTGGATTTAAGCCAATGGCAATATTCTCTGAGTCTCTCCTTCTCCCATTTCTGCAACATGGGATAACAGCCTAAATCTGCTTGATACTCCTGAGCAGACCAACTTAATCAGTGGGAAGGTAATAAAATAATACGTACAAATATTCCAGTAATTCAATGGGTTTACTCTAGTTGGGATTAAATTTGAATTTAGGCCAACAGTCCTAGCTTGCTATAAATATTTTCTTGCTGAGAAAATATTTATGAAATCCTTTGAAGATTCAAAAAGTTCTATAAAAACATTGGATGATGATGTTAATTTGATTAAAGCAAAGTGATGCGTCATTGCAATGTATGATGACTAGTCATTCCTGAATAGCCACCTAATAATACATGAAACTGTTCTTGAGTTTTGTAACAAAGAGGATTTATTAAAGAAAAAGAAAAAAGGACCATTTCCTCACACCATCCACTTATATATATATATATATAAAATCAGTTCACTTTTGTTACCTTATAAATTCCAATGCAGGATCCAAGCATCATTTGGTAGGACCCAGTACAAATTTGTTACAGGTCCATATTACACACATGAAAATATAAATTGCACTCAGTTGGGGTTCTTTTTTTTTTTTTTTTGTACTTTGCCTCCTTATTTTTCGTTTTTTATTTAACAGCTTATTTTCTAATTTGTTACTTTTCAGATGTTCCTTGTAAAGGTACCCTATCAACATTTTCATTTTTAAAATAATGGACAATTTCAGAAAGGTCTTGTCTATTTTGAGCAACTGAAGTATGGATTTGTGTCTTAGCTGAAGTGCACATTTCTTCATGTAGAAGAATCTTTTGGTACAGAACTATATTTTTCGGTACAAGATGTTTGTGTTTGTGCATTTGGGGCCTGTAAATCCTATCAGTAGTGCTAGCTCCCACTGCTCCTGGGATCAATGTCCATGGGTGCATCTGCACTATAGAAATACTGCAATCTGACACCACTTTAAACACTGTAGCTCCATCTTATGCAATCCTGTGATTTTCCAAGGTCTTTAGCCTTCTTTGTCAAAGAGTGCTGTTGCCTCACAAAACTACAAAATCCAAGATTCTGTAGAATGGAGCCATGGCAATTAAACTGGTGTTAAACTGCATTATTTATACAATGTAGATGCACCCCATGATTATTACAGTGATTGTTCCTCCTACTAGCTTTACTTTTCTATTGCTTGGGTTCAAGGGACTCTGACTTGTAGTTCTTGAGAAAGCTTGTCACATTCTCCTCATTCTCTAATGGTAACCCATAGTTTAATGGCACAAATATACTGCCTCTCTTGTGGAGAAGGGTTCAGAGTGTTGCTTGCTCTACTGTAGCCTTGCTGGTGACAGGCTCCAGCAAATCATAAAAAACCAGACAGTATAGGTACATAACTTCACAGAAATAGTTTTCTATATGTTTTGCAATGTAGCCTCATTGGCTAAATGAGTAGTGGAACTGCAGTCCAACTGCCTACACTCCAACTTTTGGAGCCCTGATAAAGTGCCCCCTTCACTTAGTTCTTGCTTAGATGAAGATCAATAATGTATCACTTTGCTCTGCCAAGTGTAAGGAATCTATGCAAATGATTATAGACACTTCTACTTTGTTCCCATTATGAATATCCAAGCAACAATTTACTGTGATGCTTTCTTCAAAAAATGAGTTAGTTCACGATTATTCTATTTTGTTTAGACGGAAGTGATGAGTTAGAATAAGTTGTCCCATGCCACACAACAAATCCACAGATTAAAGCATCATTGGTCTTTTTCATGTCCAACACTCTGGTCAAGAGATCACTTGACTGCCAGCAATTTTAATAACCCAAAGAGTGTATATCGACTGTCTGTACTGCTGTCTACGGCAAATTCAGTTCACTGTGAAGAGGGAGAAAGAGATCATAGGAAGCACACTTAAGACAGCACACCTGATACAAGACAGGACATCCTCCCTCTGAAAGTACGATAGCTGGTCCGCACATCCCAAATGTATTCTTCCAAGCAAAAGCAAATGTAAAAATGTGCAATATAGCTGGTAAAGGTGTTCTCATAATAATACTTAGCAGAGACATTGCACTTTAAAATGCTTTGTATCACATGTCAGGGCAGAGATTCTTCTAGAGCTACCCAGCAGTTTCATGAATGAGTTGATATTTACACAGGAACTTTGCATTGCACAATTCAAATTTCATTTCACAACTTATTTCCTAGCCCACTCACTATTCTGAAAATTAATGTCTTAAGTAAAAATAAACTTAACTAAAGAATTAACACATTTTGGCAAATTAAATAATTTCAGTCATCAAGAGTAATGGCCATGAATTAGTCTAACTGCCAGCATTAACCATGTAATTTCCAAAACTAATATCAAGCTCTGACTTTACATTTCTAATTAATGTAACATATATCACATTTCTATACATTGTTGTTGTTGTTATTTTTATTCTATTCATAGAATCATAGAATCATAGAGTTGGAAGAGACCACAAGGGCCATCCAGTCCAAACCCCTGCCATGCAGGAACTCCAAATAAAAGCATCCCTGACAGATGGCCATCCAGCCTCTGCTTAAAGACCTCCAAGGAAGGAGACTCCACCACACTCCAAGGGAGTATGTTCCACTATCGAACAGCCCTTACTGTCAGGAAATTCCTCCTAATGTTGAGGTGGAATCTCTTTTCCTGCAAGTTATATCCATTGTTCCGTGTCCTAGTCTCTGGAGCAGCAGCGAACAAGCTTGCTCCCTCCTCAATATGACATCCCTTCAAATATTTAAACAGGGCTATCATATCACCTCTTAACCTTCTCTTCTCCAGGCTAAACATCCCCAGTTCCCTAAGGCATTCCTCATAGGGCACGGTTTCCAGACCCTTCACCATCTTAGTTGCCCTCCTTTGGACATGCTCCAGTTTCTCCACATCCTTTTTGAATTGTGGTGCCCAGAACTGGACACAGTATTCCAGGTGGGGCCTGACCAAAGTAGAATAGAGTGACACTATTACTTCCCTTGATCTACACACTATACTTCTGTCAATGCAGCCTAAAATTGCATTGGCCTTTTTAGCTGCCGCATCGCACTGTTTACTCATGTTCAGCTTATGGTCTACAATATTCAATACAATTTGCCCTGAACTGGGACTGTGTGTGACTTCTAAAAATTAAAACAGACTCAAATGAAAATACATAGGTTTAAAAATGCACAAAAATGTTATGTTTGAAGTATCATAAAAATCATTAAACATTCTATAGCATTAAAGCAATTTAAAACATAACAATTAAAAGTAATAAAATCTGTATAACAGCACAATATCGAAACATGAAATATTGAAACAATATTGCACTCAGTTCCCAGTAGCCTGTTGGAACAGAAAGGTTTTTGCTTGCTCATAGAAGAATAGCAAGAAGGCAGCCATTCTAACCTTCATTGGAAGACTGACTGCCTCCTTCTTGTCTTTCCATTATCAGATGGGAAAAAAAAAAAACAGTAATAGAACAAGACAAAAGTTTAAAAAGGTGAATGAACAGAAATTACAAATAATTAGTGATTATTAGTATTTAGAACCAGCCCTTCGATAAAGCATTATTGTAAGCTACAATGACATGGGTTGAGTTCACATGTGTTTATGTATATTTCCAAGTAGTTCAGCATTAAGTGATGCTTTACAAGTGTTAAACTGCCATTGTAGAGATAGCATCACAGAGCATTTCTGTCATCAAATGGAAACATCAGCCATCAGCTCAACATAATATTTTGAAAAGTAGATCAGTTATACATTCAGCTGTGAAAACTAAGTGATAGTTCAATGTGTAGTCTAATTTGGAGGCTATAATGGGAATTTCTTGGCAAGATTTGTTCAAACAGTGTACGATTTTCCCAAGGTCACCCAGTGGGTTTCCCTGACTGAGCAAGGATTTGACCCCTGGTCTTTAGAGTTATAGCTCAATGCCCAAACCACTTTGCCACACTGGTTTCCCCCCTAAGCTAAACATGTGCTAATCTGTTAGTTTTGTTTTCCCCACATCAACTTTTGCAAGAAATTTTGGCATTTTTTTTATAAGCAAAGAAAAGAAAAGAAAAAAGAAAAAGAAAAAAAAAAGAAAAAAAAGAAATTCTCACCAGTTCCTGTTGTAACTGCCCTTGAATTGACATCAATTCACGGTCACTCTGCGGATGAGACATCTCCAAGACCCCGGTCCTCTACTCAGGTCCTGCATACCCAGGCCTGTGACCTCTGATTAAGTATAAGCATATGGCATGTGGCATCTACTGTCTTCTACATTTCCTAGCATCATTTTCTTTTTCAAATAATTCATTTTTCCTCATGATGTGGCCAAAGTACAACAGCCTCAACTTAGTCATATTAGCCCATTCCAGATGGGTGCTATGAGGCGCCCTCGTCACGTGCTAGCATTGCCTCGGGGTGGGGCTTCCATATGCCCCACAACCCTAGCACGTGGTGGGGTCGTCGTACAAAGTGATGCCATCACAGCTGCGCAGTTTTGAAACGGAGCTGCACAGTTATCACAGAGTAAAGGCGCCCTATGGTGCCTTTTACTTTTATTGCGTCGCAACTGCGATTCTAAAAAGGAGTGGGGTTTTCCCGCTCCTTTTTAACTGTGCAACTTTACCGCAGCATCTAGCTGCTGTGGCGAAGGTCTGCAGCAAAAAATGGTGGTGCCAGATTGCTCTTTCTGGGTGATCTGTACCGCCCCCATTGTCTCCCAGAGATAGTGCAGGCTTGATCTCTTCAAGGACCCATTTGTTTGTCTTTTTGCCTATCCACAGTATCCTCAGCACTCTTCTCCAGCACCACATCTCAAATGAGTTGATTTTCTTTTTATCCACTTCACTGTTCAGCTTTCACATCCATACATGCTCATGGGGAATACAATGGCTTGGATGATTCTAACATTAGTGTTCAGTTTTATATTTTTACTCTTTAAGATCTTGTGTAGTTCCTTTATAGCTGCCCTCCCCATTCTTAGTCTTCTTCTGATTTCTTGCCTGCAGTCTTCATTCTGATCGTAATATTTGAACCAAGATATGGGAACTCTCTCTCTGTTTACATCTGTTTTTAGGCAATGGGAAATAAAGGTCACATTTCCCCACATTCAAACTTTATGGATTTTGTTCACACATGCCTTTATTTAAACACAACTGGAAATTGCATCAAGGTGGTTTAGAAACTTAATTACTTAAACTGTTATAAAAATAACAATATTAAAGGCAAAACATTCCTTACCAGTAATGAAACAGCAGCAGCTATTAAAAAGTTTCAGCTGCAGTCTAGCATCACTTAATTAATTTAAAACAACGTTGAAACAACAGAGTCTTTAGTTAATGCCCGTAAGTTTTAAAGCAGTCAATGAGGGAGACAGATGCTCTTTCTAAGGAAGGAACTTAGTTCCACAGTGATGGGGCCACTACCAAACAGATCTAGTCTCTCTTGCCTGTCAACTTGAGTGAAACCTGTATGGACAACCATAGTGTATTTTCATAAAAGTACAAGTGATCCTTTAGTTAACACTTCCCAAGCCATTTAAGGCTTTAAAAGTAACAATCATTGCTTTGAATTGAGACAAAAATGCATTGGTAAACATTATGGCTAATACAGAACCACTATTCTAATTCTAGGTGCTTCTAATTTTAATTATATTCTAACTGTTTAATCTTTACAAAAATTAGGCACCTGTATTCTACACCAGCTGAACTTTCCAAACTGGCTTCAAAGGCTATCCTATACAAAGTATATTATAGTAATCAAATCTAGGTACAGTATAACCATGGCAGAAGTAACACTGGTACATTCTGCCACATTTTGCCTTCTGTAGATAGGATTGCTGCTGGTGAATCATCCAACACAATTTCCCCTGGGCATTGATATCAAAAGCAAGTTCAACAAGGTGTTTTGTCTTGCATACTTGAAACAGAAGGCCAAGGAAATTGTCAGTAGCAGATTTAGTTATGAGTAGGCATTTCAATCAGCAATCACAAAAAGCAAGATGGAAAGAGACAATATCCCTAACTAAACAGATATTTCAAGGCTAAACATAAGAGACTCACTGGAGTGTGAAGGGGGGAATGGGATTGGATGGGGAAGCCATCCAATGACAGTGGTAAGACTGACAGGAAAACAAGGTGGTTATTGGTTGATAGGTTTAATGAACACAGGTAAGGAAAAATAAAGCAGAGCCATCACATTAGTATGAAAAAAATAAACGGATACAGCAACCATGTGGAACTGATGGGACACTCCCTTTAATCCTGAAGTAGGTTCAGGGGGTTTGGCTGTCAATATACATTCAATGTGGATTATATCAGTTAAATGTGATGCTAAAGGGAGTCAAACTGTTGCAGGATAATGTACAGTGTAGCTGAATTATTTTGCTAACGAGGATCCAATCTTAGTATCTTTCCATACTTTCTCAGTGCAGAATCATTTAAGAACAACCTAATGAAGGCCATCACCTGGAATGAGGTGTTGTCTCAGGGGCTGTATAGACAGCCCTGAAAGGGCAGTCTGCAGCCACCCGGTTTTGCCCCACACGAAAGCTGCACCAACCAAATGGCGCAGCCTCCAGGAGGCATAAATTCTTTCTGGGATGCACCCAGGGTGCCATTGGTGCCTTCACATGCATTGATGATGTACGCATGGCGAGGTGCTGTTTGGAGGCTGTGCTGCACATACATCATCATGGCAGCCCCATGTGGATGGGGCGAGCCATAATGGCACCAGGGATGTGCGGTAGGACTTAGGATCATGCAGATGCTCCACATTCCTGGCACTTTGTGCCAGTCTGTACCAGTCCTTGATCAGCTATTTCTTCAATGTCTGGGACATCATCTGAGAAACAGCTGATGCAGACATGCTCTTAATCATTTGGGATCCCACATATAATGAATTCCACTGGTTTGACTCATGTCTGTGATTGAAAATAAACCAACAGTAATGCTAGGGAAATTGTGGAGTCATGCTAGTGTGCTACAGACCTACAATAATCAGTTTGTGGAAATATTCACCTACAAACATTTTTTCAAAAGATGAAATAAATTATGCCTGTGTAACTTTTAAGTACTTTCTAAGGAAGATTGCACAGTAATGTAAAAACCTGATTAATATATATCTTTCATGTCTACCCACAGTTGTGTGCTGGCTTTACTGCAGTCTTCGATCAATGAACTGAGGTGCAGTGTATAAAAAAGTGATAAAATATTATGCAAACATTCGAAGCATTAAAAGGCTGGCTTTAGGAACAGCCAGTCCAGTTTGTTCTGTCTCCTGGAACTGCTGCTGCAGATTGTTGTTGTGGTGTGCTTTCAAGTTGTTTCCAACTTATGGCATCCCTAACAAAAATGTATCACTGGTGTTTCTTGGCAAGATTTGTCATTTATATTTCTAGTCAAGAAGAGGCATCAAGTTGTCATTTTCTGAAAAGATTGCCACTGGGGCTGGACAGAAATAAAGAGAGAAATAGAGGCACAGATAAAACTAGAATAGAGCTCTGGGAGAGTCATTGTTGGCTCTCTTCTGTCCTGCTTGATATGCAATAAAAAAAAACAAAACCTTTGGCCCACCAGAGATCGCAATTTATGGTACTGTCTGAAGTAAACACACTCAGAAGTAGCTAAAAGTAGCAGAGTACGTAAGCACCAGTTCAGTTTAAGTATTGGCAATGCACTGACCACATTTCACACTCAAACAAACTTATAGACACAATTGATATCTTCCAAGTCCTTAAGTTGCAATATATATAAATATGTACAAACTCTTCTTACAGACTACCATCAACCTTCACAGTCTGTTGTAACAGAGCAACGTTCCACAAACTATCCAACCCACACAACATCAACCCACACATACACCGAGTCTTACTGCTTTATCACACTAGGGGGCAAACAGGATTTAAACGAGAGTTAAACAAGAGTTAAACAGGAAATGTCCTATGATAAACATAGGGCATTTCCTGTTTAACTCTTGTTTAAACCCTGTTTGCCCCCTAGTGTGATAAAGCAGTTAGTGCAGTTATATAGAGAGTTCCTTAATGGTTATCAGCTGTTGCCACTTAACATGATGTAATCCCAATTGCAAGCCTTTGTATCATGTCAAGTGCTGTTAGCAATCTCAGCCATACAAAATATTTTTACCATTTTTTTTAAAACAACATTGTTCTAACAGTCCTAGGGTGCTAGATCCCTGAAGGTTTGAAACGGAAGTGATGGGTTCTGGGTATCTGTCAGAATATTTAAACTGCATGCTATTATTATAACCAATCTGTATTAGTTGCAAATACTAGGAATCAACCACAAGTTTTCCAGAGGAGGTGAAACCTGGGTAAATGCCATGTACTTGGAACTTTTTTATTACTCAGAGATAAGGAGTGGGCATAGCATACTCAGCATGTGAATGTTCAAATAATGCAGGGGTGGCCTACAATTCTCATCAGTCCTCCCCATTAAGGGAGATGATGGGGGGGGGGAGGGGAGATCCAACAACATCTGAAGAACCACAAGTGATCCACTGTTGAAATAATGCATCTTTAAAATCTGTGAAGCCAGAAAGTCCCTCACTTTCCTCTGGTATCTAATCTATTATTTAATCTAGTCTCTTCAGTCAAAAAATGAATCGATTCCTAGCCCCAGGAGAACCATGCAGTAAGTTATGTGCATGCAGGTAAGGCTTCTGAGGCACCTATTTCCAGAGCAGAAGCTGATGCTGTGTTACTGAGAAGCTTCTCCTGAAATTGGACCAGCCCCTGGACAACACTTGAAAGTTGGAACAATGGCTGTACATCTTGATGTGTGCACAGAGGCAGCTGATTGCACAAAGGGCTCATTCATGATTGAAGTAAAAGTCATTGGGGATTTTGTATTTGTCCTTGTACACATTGTCATTTTTTTTACTCTATCAAAGACCGTGAGACACCTAACTTCCTCCTTTTGACATCACATGCCTCAAGGAAAACATGCTGGGGAGACAGGTTTTGTGCTACATTCTGGCAAGAGTTCCTGGCTGTGATGACAGAGCAATGGAAGCCATAGCCATGTTAATACTGGCCCCTGGCATTTTTATGGACCTTAAAATACATGTTATTGACAGATGCTTTTTACGTTGCTGCTCCTTCTCTTATTCACTGCTTATAGAAAAGCCAGGGAGACAGTTAACAAAATAAACCTTTGTCAATTAACAATGCAATAGACACAGTTGTTGATCTAACTTTAAACCCTTTGGTTTTAACATGGGGTTTGTTGTGGATATGAGATCACGCAGTTGTGAGAAAGGAGCTGCAGAGTGTTTCAGTAACATCCCCCCCCCCAAACCTGACATTAAAGGTATTGATGCACTTTGAATTTTGTCTGCAAGCTTTTCTTTTCTTTCCCTTTAAGAGAGTCAGTGGCCTTTGCAGGATGTCCAGGACAGGATCTGGGACATGGTAGGCAAATAGGGCGAATTTAAATCTCACAATTTTCTTGATGAAAACATTATTGCTCCATCCTGTCAGGAAATCTGCTCTTTATTTTGGAAGAAAGTTCTCATGCCTGCAATTTCCTCCCTATGCCAATAAGAGAATTTCACTAGGGATATTACAATGTCCATTAGAATTGGGATGGTGGTGGTGATGGGTTAAAGTAGAGGTAGGAAATCCCTGTCCTACCTCTAGAGGTACACCACCTCTAAATAAAAGATTTATTTCCTGGCTACATGTAACTGTATGTGAGATCAATATAGTACTCACACACAGTTACATCTAGCCAGGAAATAAATCTTTTATTTAGAGGTGGTGTAGAAATACTAGATTTGAGGGGACTATATTGACTTGGCGCTTTAAATATTTACCCACATTCAGAGAAGGAAGAAAGAAAGGTTGCCGGGGGTTGGGGGGTTGGGGGAATGAATTTGATACTTCTTTAATTTTTTCTATATTATATATGATTATATGTTTTGCATATGACATAAGTTTTATTTCTATGTAACTATGGGAAATCAATAAATATCAAATACTTTAAAAAAGCAATGAAGTGGTTGCATATAGGGAGGAGAGGGAGAGAGTGAGTGGCAGGAGTGTTGTACAAGGTTCATGAGATGCAATGTGGGCACTTCAATCCCTGGCTTTTCCCAAAAGACACATTGGGCCCAAGCAGATGCATCTACTATTTCTTGTCCCTGTCCCGTCCCCTTTCTCCTGGTTATTGGGTGCACAAATATTGGCCAAGCACAACACATAGAGAGACACCTTTATACTGAGTCAGAGAGGTCTGGCCCCAATTGGGAAAGGCTGGAGAAAGATGATCAGGTTCAAAAGTGATGATAAATGCAAAAATCAATCTTTGTTTTCCTCTAGATTTTTCTTTTTCTTGCCTTCAGATTTGTCTCCCTATTCGGTGACACAAAGAATACAGCTTCCTGAGATCTAGCAATCCTAAATGCAGGTTTTGTTTTTCATGTGTCAGGGTTTATTCTGTATGGTATCTGAGTCTTTTGAAGAGATGTAAAACTTTGCTAAGATACTTCCTGTATTTTCAGGTTCATGGTACAACAAGCTGCCATGCAGTTGTGACCTCAGAATTTTTATAGCTTTTTCAAACATGTAAAAATTATCTGTCCCTGTAGTGGTCTAATGTTGAACTATGACTCTGTGGATCAGAGTTCAGATCTTTGCTTGAGCGTAAAAAACCACTGAGTGATTTTGGGCAATTCTCAGCCTTTGAGGGTGGCAATGACAACTCCCATCTGAAGAAATTTGCTAAGAAAACCTTATGGCCTTAGGGTCACTATAGGTCAAAAATATCTTGGAGTCACACAACAACAACAAGAACAACAACAACAAGATTTCCAAAATGTGGAATTAAAATATTTGGTGCTGTGGGGTGAAACTTGTTTACAGCTTTAATAACATTACTGTAATGCAATGAATTTAGAAAATCACTTCATCAATACTATTTCTTATATGTGGGCAAAGTCAAGTGAGGGCTGCAAAGTGCATACAGATATTTACGTATATAAATACAATCACTCTCAAATGCTAATGAAGTTATCTCCCTTTGGTGCACATTAGAACATTGTAATCTCCAGAATACAGAATTGTCCTTTGGGTTTAATATTCCATTTGCCCACCACAAAGCCTTTCCCGATGCACTTAGTGGATTCTGCCTCACTTGTGGGGGAGCATGCTGAGGAATGGATCCAAACTACATAGCTGTGAAAACACTAGACAGTTTCCGCTGAATGTAAAGCATTTATTGTTAGTGTTTTCTGACAGGAACAGAGATTATAAAGACAACTTGTTCACATAATGTGTGCAGCTGGTAGAATGGGGGCAGGGGTGTTCTCACAATAAAACCCCCCTGAAGGATCATTGCTGGGATTCTTGTGAGTAAGATATTCAGAGATGGTTAATTGGATATTAATGTGTCAGATTCTCAAAAGAATAACAAGAAATTGGCTTTAAAAAAAAGAGGTGACTCAGAGGAAGCACCCCTCCAAGTTTTACAACAAAGCTTTGTTTAGAATAGGAGCTAAAGCAGTTGAAGATTTATGACATGTTGACATAACTGATGGCAAAGGAGTTGGCCGATGATCCGGTCCAAAATGAGAACATCTGCATTAAGAAGCTAATTCTCTTAAACACACTGATCAAAATATTAATGCTACATGTAAACATGAGTGCTTTATCTGACAGTGATTTACATTTGGAATGGCCTAATCCACCAATGCAGTGCATCTTTATTCATTACCCGCAGCCTTTACTTAACACTTCATGCCCGCTTGCACAGGTGGACAATCTACTCTGAGTGACTATTGTGTTTATGTTATTTTTTCATAAGCTGGGTTTGAAATTTGTCAAACTGCATCATTGTTTAACTATGTGCCAGTCAAAGGGAAATTGCCAGATGGAGCAGCTTTCCCCTAACCTTGCTCCAGGCAATGAAATTACACATAGGCCACAGTCTTATGTCAAGTCTTTTTTTTTAAAGGCCATGAATAGGTATGACTATGTGCATTCACAAAACCTGGCTTTCTTGTGCCACTAATTTTATATGAAGGCTCATGCCAATGGTAAATAAAACTTCAGGTCCGTCATGTCACTCATTAACTGGGTTCTCATAATTTATGTATTTAAGGCCTCCTTGTTCACCAGGCAATCAAACAGTAAACCATGTTTTATAGGTGTTAGTGTTTATAGAAACTGTAAATAAATGTAAAACACACACACAAAAAATCCAGGTTCAGAAAAATGATCAAGCTTAAGTCATTTATCATTGTTCCAAATGGAAAAATCTGAGAAACTCTGGTGCCAAAGCAAATGTTTCTCTGACCTTTATTCTCCCGAACTCACAGCTTAAAATGACTAGATTGTAGAATTTTGTTAGCACTATTGATGAAATGGAAAATTCTGCAGATCACATGTTTTAAGCAAGTCTATGCTTAAAAGCATGGTATTTGTTGACCATGATAATAACCCTTATTTATTTTAATTTAACAGTAGTGATGAGCTCGAAGGATACAGGTTTGTCTGAAAATCAGTGAAGTAAAAGCTGACATGTGAAATTGAAGGCATTCACAGCTAGCATCCATATTTTTTGTGGGTTTTTCAGGCTATGTGGCTGTGCTCTGAAAGAGTTTGTTCCTGACATTTCACCAGCATCTGTGGCTTGCATCTTGAGAGAGTGCTGGCATGGAAGTGGCAAAACATCAGGAATAAGCTCTTATAGAACATGGACACATAGCCTGAAAAACCCACAAAAAACTGTAAAAGCAGACAACCCATCAAATCAAGAAATTGGCTATATGTTCTCCTCTACTCCATTTAGCTAATCTAATGGGCTGGAGTCTATGACAGTTTATGTCACATAGAACTTGTTCATCTTTAAGGGGCCTTCATTATGTTTTCAACTCATGTTTTCCATGTCCATGTCCCTACAACAGAAACATTTTACCTGGTTAGCAATGAAATAGCATATTGGCTAGAATCCTGCATCAGGAGACTTACCATATGTATAAGTCGACCTCATGTATAAATCCAGTGCAGGTTTTGGGGCCAATATTATGGATTTTGATATGACTTGTGGATAAGTCAAGGGTAAAACCTAGGGGCACGTAACCAAGGATGTAAAGGATGAAGCAAAGGAAAACAATGCCAAAGAAGTTATAAAATTCCAGCAGACATAACTGTTTGTGTTCAACATAAAGGCTGGATGGATAAGAGATTGGGGTGGGGATGGTGGTCAGTGCTTCCAGGACAGATTACACACTTGCCTTTCATGATTCCTTTTTAAATAAGTGTCAAAATACAATATTTACATTGACCCATGGATACGTTGACTCAGGTTTTTGGGGTCAAATTTTTGACTAAAAATTTAAATACTGTATATTAACTCTTCTCTGAGTAGAGTAGCAAAAGGCGAGAGCTTAGTATATCCCAGGACAACCTAAAAGAAGTACTGACCACCTCTAGTCTCTCTGCCACAGCTCAATTTCTGGCACTTTTGAATGTCTGGGCAGGAAAATAGTGGTAGTGGTGTCTCTTTGGTGCTTCGCTTCAAAGGAGTGCCAAAAGAGTAGAGGGATCATATTAGGTACATATGTGCATGTACTGGAATACCATAATGTTTGGTAATATTTGGTATGGCTGCAGTGCTAATCTAGTCCTTTTACAAATGTTCATGAATGAGCAGTGTGGTGCCTACAGATCTCAGTAAAGTTTTCTGCTGATACCTGTTCTTTCTTTCTTTTTTTATTAAATTTTATTTTGGGATGTATAGGAGAATTTGAAAAGAAAGCACATTTCGTCTCAAGCTCTCTGTTTAAGGCGAGTTCCAGAATGAAGACAGGAGAGAATGAACAGAAGAAGAAAAGAAACATGTGCCATTTTAATAAGCAATAGAATTTTGAAATTCATAATGGCACAACCTCCTCACCCCCTACGTCACTGTCTGAAGGAACCAGGAGTAAAATTTCATCACAAGAACTTCACCAGCTTCAGAAACACGAACAAATATTTTTTTAAAAAATCAAAATCAAAGTGATCATTTTCATGTTTTTGTTGCAGGGGTTTTGGGAAAGTTCATGGGATTCTGTGCCTTTTTTTGGTTAAAAACCCCAACATTTCTGGAGGTATCAGAAAGCAATTTTTTCATGGGAAGATTGAGGAAATAGTTAAATCGTTCCCATACCTAGGATCAAACATTGGTCAGAATGAAGACTGCAGTCAAATAATAAGACTAGGAATGGGAAGGGCAGCCATGAAGGAACTAGACTAAATCCTAAAGATGCACAACTGAACACTAAAGTTAGAATCATCCAAGCTATTGTATTCCCAATGTGTGTTGTGTTGTGTTGTATGTATTTATCTATCATATTGAATTTACATCCCACCTTTCTCCCAAAATGGGATTCTATTAGGGTAAATTGAATGCCATTTAATGATCTTGCAGTATGTACAGTTATTACACTCTGATTGTAATGCATCATTCTTAGAAGCAATTTGCCACACTTGCCTGTTGTGTAACCAGTTGTGAAATCGAAGGCTTTCATGGCCAGCATCCATAGTTTATTGTGTTTTTTTAAGGCTATGTGGCCATGTTCTGGAACAGTTTATTCGTTATGTTTCCCCAGCATCTGTGGCAGGCGTCTTCAGAGAATGCTGGCATGGAAGTGAGCGGGGTATATATACAGTATATATACCCCACTCACTTCCATGCCAGCATTCTCTGAAGATGCTAACCATAGATGCTGGTGAAATGTCAGGAATAAACTCTTCCAGAACATGGCCACACAACCCACAAAAACTATGTGTAACCAGTTCTTTACCATTTTGTTAGGCAATCATATAGCAATGCCAATTTATAATCCCATTTGAAGTACCTGGCAGTTTCTCTGAAAATGTTTAAATAGCCCCTGCAGCCAAACAAACAGGATCAGGAACATGGAAATTTGTTGATGTGCAGGTGATCTGTGTTTATGTGTGTCCAGATGATTTGGTCAAGGTCTACAGCATAAATTTCCCATTAAGAAGGCAAGCCACTCTTATCCCAATTTTGTTAATCACTTTCATGAGTATCATATGTAAGAGGTTAATCTCCTTGTGTTGATTTAGGCACAGTAAATTAATTACACACTGTTCTCTGTATAAAATGATCTCCAGACCTCACCCCATCTTCTTCATAGTCTGAAAAAATCCTATTACAAATCTGTGTTAAGAACAGCCCTGTTTAGGAGTTGTATGCAAGCATGAAAATAAACCTGTTGTTTTCTATTCCCTGTGCTGTGTGAATTCGAGAGACGAAGTTCAAAACTGAAGCTTAATCCTTGGATTGCTTATCCATTTTAGAAGGGATTCACCTCCCCTTCAAGTCTCAGGTAGGGTACACTCCTGAATTCAGCTCTGAACCTGGATGCCAACATTTCAGCACTGGTCTGGAGTGTGTTTGCACAGCTAAGGTTACTGTTCCAAGAGCAGAATCCTTTCCTGGAGTTATCAGATCTGGCCACGGTTATATATATGAGTTGCATCTCATTTGGAATACTGTAATACATATCAGTATCAGGCTGCTTTGGAAAGTGATTTTAAAAAAAGCAGTTGGAGAATCTTTAGTGAGAACCATCTTGACTAGAGATGGTTATATAAGGGCCATATGGTGCCCTTGTTAACAGCTTCACCAGTTCATTTCTGGACACAACCATTCAAAGGGCAGGCTACGATTTATGAATCCCTGAATCAGAGTGGGTAAGATGCCACTTGCAGGATCAACAGCAGCTTTCATGAAACTCTTTCAAACTCTTGCTGCCAAAGTGAGTAGCACATCAGAGTAATTTTCCTCCCTTTTTTTGTTAGAAAAAGGAATGTGAAAAGAACAAGTGCCTTATCTGAGAGTAGAACATTTCTGGGAAGTCTTGATCTACTTCAGATCAAGGTCTGTGCTCCCAGTGTACCAGCTTTTAGCAACAGAAAAACTGCACAGTGTCTTGGAAAAATAGAATTGAGATGTTCTCACTTCTGGGCACACACTGCTGAATTTGGGCAGCATGCAAAGCAACCAGGGGCAGGGGAGGGGCAAGGGCAGGATAGTGTGTCTGTGTTGTCTTCCCCTAGACCTGGTTAAGTTATATCCTATATGATTTTGTTGTGATTAATTGCTGCCAAGTTGACTATGACTTAATGTGACCCTATGTGTTAGAGACCTGCACATAAACCTGATAACAACAGCCCTGTTCAGGTTTTGCAGACAAAGCTGTGACTTCTTTGCTTGAGTCTTTCCACCTTTGTCTTTTCCTACAGCCTCCCATCTTACTAACCATTATTGTCTTGTATAATGGATTTTGTCTTCTCATGATATGTCCAAAGTGCAATGGTCTCACTTTACTCTTGACTTTTAGCAAAAGCTCAAGCATGGTTTGCTCTTGAATTCATTTACTTGTTGTTGTTGTTTTGACAGTTAATGGTACCCACAGAACTCTCTTCCAGCAGCACATTTCAAATGAGTTGATTTTCTTCCTATCAGCTTTCTTCACTATCCAGCTTTCACAGCCATACATAGAAATCAGAAATACAATAGCACAGATAATTCTGACTTTGGTATTCAGTTATATTGAGTATTATTAAACACATGATTTAGAAATGGCCTACTTGAAAGCCACAATCTCTCTTCCTAGGATCTGATCCAGGGCTTTGGAGTTGCTCTGTGGCTCTGGAACGTATTCAGGCAGAGTCAGACTACCTCCATATTTGTTGTCTATTCCCTGGCAAAGATGTTTTCTTTTTTCCAGACAGGTGTTTGGCTTTTCAATTGACCTCTGTGCTGAAATGGATTTTGATGAGTGCGATTTATTTCCTTTTAATTTATATACTTTTGATTTATTTGTCTCTATATTCTAATTATAATTTCTCTCTCTTTCCTGGTGGTGCAGTGGTTAAATGCCTGTACTGCAGCCACTCATGCACAAATCACAAGGTTGTGAGTTCAGTTCCCACCAGGGGCTCAGGGTTGACTCAGCCTTGCATCCTTCCAAGGTTGCTAAAATGAGTACCCAGCTTGTTGGGGCAATTGGCTTACACATTGTAAACCGCTTAGAGAGTGCTTAAGTGCACTGATAAGTGGTATAGAAATGTACTTGCTATTATTTCTGCAGTACAGATGCAATCAGGGAAGAGAAAAGAGATATGTTATTTGTATGCATTGCAAAAGAAGTAAGACACATGGCCATTTATAGACCTTTAAAGTCTAGAGTATAAAATTATGTAGCTGTACCACTATACACCTAGAATATTTTGAAGCTCTCTCTGGCCTGCACAGATGCAGACTGGCTATCTGCTGTGGCCAATATGAAGTGTGGGAAACCTCATGTGGCCTTTCCTATGGTGATGCCCCTTTCAGTATTTAGCTAGGCAGGTCCTCAGAAAATAGATACATAGGGGCTTTCTAGATTGGCAGGAAAGTGTGACATGAAGTTGCCTTTTCCTTAAAGGCTTGCAGCCTTTAGATGGAGCTGCGCTGTTCCGCAGTTTTTAAAAAAGAAGCTGGGAAAACCAGCACCTTTTTAAAGGCACTTCTTCTCCCCTAAAACACAAAAAAAGCAGTTTCATGGCACACTTTCCCTTTTTCTCATCTAAAGGCTAGAGTTTCATGCAGCCATGAACACACTTCTTTTTGCCAATCTAGATCAGGCCATAGTCTGCCACAGCCTGGTAGAGCTTTCCAGAGCTTAGATTTCACTGGCATAGCCTTTGAGAACTCAGTGTCACATCCATTCTACAATGAAGGATTGAAGTAGGACTTTGGGGAGGTGCACATACATATGACTTACAAATGGCTCTAAAACAATTCTAGTGATTAGAAAGCACTTCTCATCCAGTGATCAGGACAGGTGATCAGGACAGATGCAAAGACAGCTAGTGCAGCTAGCCAAGGCTAGATCTGAAGAGAAATTCTAACAGTAAAAAACATGCAGGTCCAGCCTTGACTAAAAGTTATTAGCCCCATGTAGATGTTCATCTGTGGCCTAAATGAAGTTACCAGAGCCCATTTGATCTTTGATCAGGGGCCAGCTCTGGTTGGTACTTGGCTGAGACATCACCAGAAATACAAGGTGCTGTAGGCTATATTTTCAGAGGAAGGAACTGGCAATACCACCTGTCAATGGAACACACCAACAAATTTCAGAAGAAAACTAGCCTGTCCTTTATAGAGGGGTTCCCTATCTTTTTGACTCGCAAAACCTTATTTCTATGGTGAAGCCTCTAAGAGGTCTTCCCTATATCTTACATGTTAATGGTGTTTAGGAGTATATATAAGAATATATTCTTTAAACTCAAAGATCTGGATTTAAAAGATGTTTGGACAACCTTATATAATGACACTAAAGGTTACACATTCCACTCACAACAACATAACTCCTTTTCTAGAATCAATATGTTTATGATTTCTGCACTTTTAACACCAAAATAAAAGAAATGTCAATCTTACCCAAAATCGATTCTGACCACAATCCAATTTTATTGGTATTAGAAGATGAACAGAAAATGATGATTTTGTTCAGACTATGAAAAAAAATCAAACTTTTCTTTACAGAGAATAGTAAAGAGGACTCACAAATGAAAGTAATATGGGACACGCATAAGGCAGTTATGAGAAGACTCTTCACTAAAAAAGGATCAGAAGAAGAAAAGAAACCACAGGAAGAAACCGAGATAGAGAATAAAATAAAATAAAAATAAAAAATTATTTAAAAATCCATCTGAAAAAAATAATAAAGAAACAACTTACCATTTTGCAGAAACAAATGGATTTGATTCTTACCTATGAAATGGAACAAAAAATTAAGAAAGCTAAGTTTTCTTAAGGCTATATGGTTGGCCAACAGATTAAAGAAAGAGAAAAGAAAGCTATTGAGAAGATAATAGATGGTGAAGAGGTAATAACGACACAAGAAGCAATAAAAAAATTCACCCAATTTTATACTAATATTTCTAAAAAAGAACTGAAACTGGTAGATACAGAAGAACTTCTTTATTTTTGGAATACAGAGAAAAGGACATTTTTTAACACCAAAAAATTGAACAAAATTTAGATCAATACTTTACTAGCTCAGAAATCTCAATAGCAATCCAAAAGATAAAATCAAGTTAATCACCTGGGGCAGATGGCTTCACAGCTGAAAACTAATTTTTTTTGAAGAAGAAGAACGTAGAAACCCTCTGAAAGATATGTTAAATGCCACCCGCAAGGAAGGAATACTGGAATCCTTCAAGTCAGTGAATATAGTATTGTTACCAAAAGAAGGGAAAGAGAAAATATCTGTAGGAAACTATCCTCCAATATCCCTTATCAACACAGATTATAAAATTTACACCTCTATCCTGACATCATGACTGAAAGGTATACTGAAAGACATCATTCATGAAGACCAAACAAGATTTCTTCCACATAGAGATATGAAGGACAACATCAGAGTGGTAATTAATATGATTGAATACTCTGAAAAAAATAATAAAAAGCTAGCTATGCTTTTTATCGTGGAAAAGGCATTTGATTTCGTAAGTTGGGAAAGTATGTTAATGATTCTAGCAAAACTTAGCCTAGGCAAGAAATTTCTGTGTTGGATTAGTAATATCTATAAAGAACAAAAAACACACAACCCCCCCCCCCCCAAAAAAAAAAACTAATGGAGATAAAACTGGTGAAATAATGATTCAACATGGGGTCAGACAAGGATGTCTTTTATCACCTCTTTTCTTTATTTTGATTTTGAAATTTTAAATAATAAAATAAAGAAAGATAAGTTAATAAGAGGAATCAAGATAAAAACTTATGAATATAAGCTTAGGGCACATGCTGACGACTTTGTGATATTTTTAGAAAATCCACTAGAAAGTATAAAACACCTGTTGGACATCCTAGAAAAATTTGGTTGTTTTACAGGTTGCAAGATAAAGAAACAAAAGTCAGATATCATCACCAAAAACATGACTCCCAGTGAAGAAAAAGAAATATCGATTATAACTCAATGTAAAATGGCAAATAAAGTGAAATATCTGGGTGTCTGGATCACAAAGAAAAACACAGATTTATTTGATAATTACTACAAAAAACTTTGGTCTGACATTAAAAAAGATTTAATTAATTGGTCAAAGGCAAAATTATCATTCTCAGGGAGGATGGTAGCTGTGAAAATGTTAATCTTACACAGATTAAATTTTCATTTTTTGAATATCCTAATCATAACTAATAAAAACCATTTAGTGTATGGAATCAAGAACTTTAAAAAATCATCTGGGAAGGAAAAAAATCCAGAATAAAATGGAAACTGCTAACTGATACCAGAAAGAATGGTGGTTTTGATCTCTCAGACTTTGAATTAAACTATCAAGCAAATGTTTTGCTTCAATTAACAGAATGGATTAAACTGGATAATGCAAAATTATTAAATCTGAAGGAATTCAATCCAAGGTTTGATTGGCATGCCTACCTCCGTTATGAAAAAGTGAAAGTCCATCAAGATTTTCAATATCATTCTTAAGAAAGCCAAATTTTAAAGTATGGCTTAAAATTAAAATTAAAATGGACTTCTACAGAGGTATGCCAGGTTGAGTTTCACCACAGGAAGATTTAACAGAACACATTTAACCCGTTACAAAAATGGCTAAGATATACTGATATTTTGAAAAAAAGGGAAAACAAATACTGGAAAAGAAGAACTATGAGAAATACAAGATATACAAGGATTAGAGAACAAATCCCATTGGTTACTGTACTTAGAATTAAAAGATAGGCTCAAAATTGACCAAGAACATCCAGGGACCAACCTACAAAGAAATGAGTTAGATAAAATAATGTAGAAGACAAATCTAAGTAGATCTCCATACTAGAAGCTGATCTGGTGAAAGATAACATGATTAATTGAGCCAAAGAGATAGGAAAGGAAATGGACCTTGAAGGTTGGTCCAAAGCCAGAATATATACATACAAATTTACAAAATGCCAGAATATCAGAGATAATCATCATAAAATGGAACACAGATGGCATTTAACCCCAACAAAACTTGTTAAATATATGAACAACAAGAATTGGTATGTTGGAAATGTCAGAAAAGCACTGGATCTTGGCTTTGTATGTGGTGGTTGTGTCCAGTGATTAGAAATTTTGGGGGGGAAATGTCATAAAACAATCTGTAGAATGCTTAAGGTAGAATATTCTTTAACTCCTGAGATATACCTTCTTAATATGATCAACAAAATCCCAACAAATTTCAGAAACAAACACTGGAAACCCATCCTCTACATAGTCTCATCAGCGAGAATCTTGATAGTGCAAAGATGGAAATCTACTGAAATATCCACTATTGTAGAATGGCTGATTAAGCTGTTAGAAGCCAGAGAAATGGATAAACGATCATTAGCAATAGACAGGATATCTAAGGATGGGAAAGACTGGGATTTTCTTCTAAAATACTGTATAGTAAAGAAAAGTGGAGTTGTTAAGAAGATTATAGTTCCTGAAACATGATTAAATCCAATAACAAATCTTCTAGGCAAGAAAGTACAGCAAAAACAAAAGAAATTTGAAGTAACATAAACATTACATTATAATGAAGTGTTAAGAATGAAAGAATAAATCACAATGAATGAACTGACTATAGGAAGGACTAATAAATATTACTATAATAATAGATCTTTATAACAACTTATAAACACAGGTGGTGGGCTATGGTGCGTATGGGTAATGTAAATGGGTGAGGGTGAGGGCAAGGGTTAAATTTTAAAAACCAAAGCATTTATGTATTATTATGTACTCTGTTTTTTTGATTTTCTGTGTATGTTTTTTAAAAAATTAAATAAAAATAAAATAAAAAAGAAGAATATATTCTTATTCTTTAATTTCATTCAGTTTTTATTTCTTTCATTTTCCTGAAGTGGCCGCGGAGCACTTGGGAAGTGCATGCAGAGTCCTAAGGGCTCCTCGGAGCACAGGTTGTGAACCCCTGGATTATAGCAAAGCCTATGATTGTGCAGATCATGAGAAACTGTGGATCACTATTAAGAAAACTGGTGTACCACAACATTTGACTGTGTTGATGCATAACCTTTACTCACTTGATTATCTTTGATAGAGAGGTAAGATATAAATAAAGATTTGTTATTTTTATTTATTATTTATTACTCAGAATATACCTTCAGGACAGAATATGGAGAAATGGAATGGTTTCCAATTGGCAAGGGAATCAGGCAAGGCTGCATTTATCACCCTATCTGTTTAACTTGAATGCTGAACATATCATACATAAAGCATGATTAAACTCAGGGGAAGGCATGAGAACTGGAGGAAGAAACATCAATAATTTAACATATTTAGATGACACCATACTATTAGCATCGAACACTAAAGACTTGGAATGTTTACTGAAGAAAGTAAAGAAAGCATTATGAAAACAAAAGTAATAGCAGCTTCATTTAGCAATAGCAATGTAATGTCCACAGATGATTTACATGCCTTTAAAGTAGATTATGAAGACATTGAAATAGTTTGCAAATTTCCATACTTTGGCTCAGTCATTAATCAGAATGGAGACTATGGTCAAGAAATCAGAAGAAGAGTAGGAATTGGAAGAGCAACAAATGAAGGAACTAGACAAGACCCTTAAGTGCAAAGATATGTCACTGAATACTAAAGTTACGATTATCCATGCCATCATATTTCCCATTTCTATGCAAGGTTCTGAAAGCTGGATAGCAAAGAAAGCTGATAGGAAGAAAATCAACTCATTTGAAGTGTGATACTGTAGAAGAGTCATGAGGATACTGTGGGCAGCTAAAAAGACAGCCATATGGATCCTAGAGCAAATCAAGCCTGAACTCTCCCTAGAAGCCAAGATCACTAAACTAAGGCCTGAAACAGATGGGCAGGAAAAAGCAGCTTATGACCACCGGGGATGGAGCATGTACATGATGCATGCCCTGAAAGTGGTTGGAAGCTACATGGGGAGCACACTAAGAGCGCTCAAACCTGGAAGAGCTAGTATATATAGGAGTGGTGAAAAGCTGCTTCTGCCAGTGGCTGGATTGGATACCATGGCAACAGCCAGGACACTGATTGGTAGGTGACCCGTGCTGCAGCAGCCAGAGGTTGCTCCAAGCTGTCAGTCTGCATGACCCCTGAGACTGTTGTACTTTGGACACGTCCTGAGAAGGTATGACAGTACTGCTTGGCAAGGTAGAAGGGAGTAGAAAAAGAAGAGTGCATTCCAGATGGATAAACTCAATCAATGAAGCCACAGCCCTAAATCATCAGGACCTGAGTGTGGCTGTTGACTTGGAGATCTCTCATTCACAAGGTCACTATAAGTCAAAGTCAACTTGATGGCAGTTAACAACAACAATTTATTAGGAATACAATTTCCTTCCGCAACATTAACTGTAGCAGAGAATGAGAACAGCTGCTATGAGGGTGAGGATGTGCAAAAGATTCATATATCAAGCAGAGGTGGACAGGGTGATGTTATGGGGGGTGGGAAGAGAGAAAGCTCTGCCATGCTGGAGTAGTGCTTGGTTTGAATTTTTCTTCTTCCTGAAATGAACACCCTCCAAAGTTTTTAGGAAAAGTAACTGTTAGTCTTTTGCAGCAAAAATAATAGCATCTAGTGGCACCTTAAAGTTTTATTTGGCATAAACATATGCACATTGCAGCTCACTTCCTAAGATGCATGGAGTGCTAATTCAATTGGCAGATTATTATACATATGGGTGGGTGAGAAGATGTATTAAATGAGGTGAGAAAGAATGGAAATGTAGAAAAAAGTGTAAATGTTTGTTATTGTCTCAACTGGTCATTTGACAAAGAACAACTGAATGTTAGTGCAGACATCCTAGCTTACATGAACCAATTAGCATATGTATTGTAATGAAAGGTCAAATAGAATAAAGAAAGTTAAACTGGTCTCTTTTCTAGATATGTTTAGATATTTCATCAGTATCTGTCACAGAATCAACCTTTTCCCTTGCAATTATTACTTTTTATCCTTTTCCTCTATGAATCAGGTGGCAATCACTCTCACGTGCTTCCTGTGATATTTTTATGGATCTATACATTCTTGCTATCAGTAAAACAAACAAACAGTACATACAATGATCTGATGAGAATAGGCTGCTATTTATCGTTCCTGTCTTGCCATTGATCCCTACAACAAGGTAAATTTGCTGAGATGTAAGGCTATATAACATGAAACTTGAAAAGTGGAATTAGAACAGGATAGTAGCATTTGTGATCCTACCTTATCACATAACGCTTTGCTTGTCCAGTAGCTGAGCTATAATCCACCCACTGCTGGAGTGTTCCTTTCTTATAGCTGAGCAAATTCCATCAGTTACTCCTAATCATGTTGCTTTTGCACTGTTGATGTATGTGTGATAAGTTCCTCCCAAAACAGTTCTAATATGTGGGCAGTCATGTGGCATGAGTGCCTGTGATTATGCTCCTCTCCTATCTCCCCCTCACTATTTCCAAGAGGGGTATTTTTCTTTCTTTTCCAGTTTCTTCTCTTTTCTTATTTACTCAATGGTTTTCCATGATCACCCAATCGAAGCTAAAAATAAAAGTAAATAAAAATCAATACAGACCAAAAAGCATGATAAGAAGTGCATAGGGCAGGGTGGTGGGGCTATGGGGGCTGGCATGTAGAAGACAGAGACCAGGACAGAAGGAGCACCATGGTGACTTGGAAGAGCTGTGTTCCCAATCTGATATGTCTGCATTTCCTAGACCTTACATGGTGTCTTAAAAGCCTGATGTGATAAAGTCCATAGTCATGGCCCAAAGTAATGCTAAATTCCATGAGAAATACTATTCTGTATTACATACTATACTATACTCTCTGTCTCAGAATGTCTGTCCCTGAATTGCAAATCCCAGGATACCACAGGATGGAAGTGGAACTGGAAGGCTAAAATTAACAAATGTAAAAGGGTGGCTGAGCCTTTTACCAGCAATAATGAAAAACAATGCATCAGTATTATAGCTCTGAGCACTCCTTGCCTAAGAAAACCCAATGAAATTCATGGGGCCAGCATACACACACACACACACACACACTAATTTGCCAGGGCAATAAATGATGTCTCATGGTTGAATGAATGAAATTTATTATGGTCAGTGACCAGCACAAAACAGTACAATGCAATACAATATAGTATAAACTGGTCAAACTGGTGCTAGACTTCTTTCATGTTCTCTGTGTTTGTTTTGCTGTTTCACATATGTTTTGACAAATTGCTACTTGGCCTTCTGAATGAGATGAGTTTAAAAAACAAACCGACCACCTAAAGTTCATGATCTTATATTTACCAAGAATTTCTAACTTATTTTCTTTAAAAGGTTGAAGAAAACAGGGGATTATTGCCATTAAATTATTGGTGAAGAGAGAATGAGTTTCAGATGCCATTAGATTGTACCAACTGTAAACAACTTCAAAGCAGATCTTTTCTCATTCAACTCTTCGTTCTATTTGTTGTTCTTGAAAACCAATGGCAGTCAGGCCACTGGATTGTTATTACTGGCTGCCTCTGTTGAAGAGTCCAAAATGGCAAGCAATACTGACTTCCAGGCTACAGTGTAAACAATGCAATATGTTGCAGGTGTTTTCCACATCCACCATCACCTCCTTGAAACTTTAGAGGAGAATTTCTTCTTCAGATTTTTAAATGAAGAACCAGGTCAACATTTAAGTGGTCAGATTAATAAATCCTATGACCTATTGTGTAAGCTTCCAGCAAGTATTTGCCCTCATCATAGCTATGTTCCTTTTCAATCAGCATGGCATAGTAGTTTGAGTGTTGGACTACGACACTGGAGACTAAGGTCCGATTATCTGCATGGCCATGAAATCCACTGAGTGACCTTGGAAAAGTCACACACTCTCAGCCTAAGAATAAGGCAATAGCAAACTTCCTCTGAACATATCTTGCCAAGAAAAACCTGATTAATCCTCTGTCATCCCACACTGTCATATGCTTTTAAAATGTCCCAGTTCCTCCCCCCTTTCCCCCTCTATCCTCAGTTTACCCTAGTTTCTGCAAACTGGATTCACTTTGCATTCAATTTACTCAGGAAATTGGAAGTTGGAACGAAAGAGGAATTTAAACAAATAGCCAGCACATGTAGGGGTAAAGTCAGAAAAGCTAAAGCGCAGAATGAACTCAGGCTTGCTAGAGAGGTTAAGAACAATAAAAAGGGCTTTTTTGGATATGTCCGCAGCAAAAGGAAGAAGAAGGAAACAGTAGGGCCACTGCGTGCAGAAGATGGCAAAATGCTCACAGGGGACAGAGAAAAGGCAGAATTACTCAACACCTTCTTTGCTTCAGTCTTCTCAGAAAAGGCAAAAGGTGCTCAACCGAAGGATAATGGAGCAGAATACAGAATAGGGGAATTTCAGCACAGAATAAGTAAAGAGATAGTACAGGAATACTTGGTTAACCTAAATGAATATAAATCTCCAGGACCAGATGAACTACATCCTAGAGTATTAAAAGAACTAGCAAATGTAATATCAGAGCCATTGGCAATAATCTTTGAGAACTCCTGGAGAACAGGAGAAGTCCCAGAAGACTGGAGGAGGGCAAACGTTGTCCCCATCTTCAAAAAGGGAAAAAAAGAGGATCCCAACAATTATCGTCCAGTTAGTCTGACATCAATTCCAGGAAAGATGCTAGAGCAGATCATTAAGCAGAGAGTCTGCGAACATTTAGAAGCCAATGCCATAATCACAAAAAGCCAACATGGGTTTCAGAAAAAGAAGTCATGCCAAACGAACCTGATCTCTTTTTTTGATAAAATTACCAGCTTGGTAGATGAAGGGAATGCTGTGGATATAGTATACCTCGATTTCAGTAAGGCCTTTGACAAGGTTCCCCATGACATTCTTGCAAACAAGCTTGGAAAATGTGGGATAGACAAGTTAACTGTTACATGGATTTGTAATTGGTTGAGTGGCCGAACTCAAAGGGTGCTCAACAATGGCTCCTTTTCATCCTGGAGAGAAGTGACCAGTGGGGTGCCACAGGGTTCTGTCCTGGGCCCAGTGCTATTCAACATCTTTATTAACGATTTGGATGACAGAATTGGGGGCATACTTATCAAATTTGCAGATGACACTAAACTGGGAGGAGTAGCTAATACCCCAGAGGATAGGATCAAAATTCAAAATGACCTGAATAGACTAGAAAGCTGGGCCAGTGCTAACAAAATGAAATTCAATACGGAGAAATGTAAGGTTCTGCACTTAGGGCGGAAAAATGAAATGCACAGATATAGGATGGGGGACACCTGGCTGAACGAGACCACATGTGAAAGGGATCTAGGAGTCCAAGTAGACCATAAGCTGAACATGAGTCAACAGTGTGATGCGGCAGCTAAAAAAGCCAATGCAATTTTAGGCTGCATCAATAGAAGTATAGTTTCTAGATCAAGGGAAGTTATAGTGCCACTCTATTCTGCTTTGGTCAGGCCCCACCTGGAATACTGTGTCCAGTTCTGGGCACCACAATTCAAAAAGGATGTGGAGAAACTGGAGCATGTCCAAAGGAGGGCAACTAAGATGGTGAAGGGTCTGGAAACCTTGCCCTATGAAGAACGCCTTAGGGAGCTGGGGATGTTTAGCCTGGAGAAGAGAAGGTTAAGAGGTGATATGATCGCCCTGTTTAAATATTTGAAGGGATGTCATATTGAGGAGGGAGCAAGCTTGTTTTCTGCTGCTGCAGAGACTAGAACGCGGAACAATGGATGCAAACTGCAGGAAAAGAGATTCCACCTCAACATTAGGAGGAACTTCCTGACAGTAAGGGCTGTTCGACAGTGGAACACACTCCCTCGGAGTGTGGTGGAGTCTCCTTCCTTAGGGGTCTTTAAGCAGAGGCTGGATGGCCATCTGTCAGGGATGCTTTGACTTGGAGTTCCTGCATGGCAGGGGGTTGGACTGGATGGCCCTTGTGGTCTCTTCCAACTCTATGATTCTATGATTCTATGATTCTATGATTCTAGGAGAGAGGTGAGGCGAGGAGAGAGCAGAGTCTTGCCCTTCCTGGGAGACTTGGGCAAAAGCAAACTGCTGCAGCCTCTTCTAGATTGTGTGTTCTTCCTAATTTATAACGTTTGCCATCTTGACCATAGTCTGATGTTGCTTGGCCACACGTGTCCCAGTTTTTATCCATGAAACATTTGTATGCTGTTCCTAGAGGCCATCAAGAGAAGCAATTTATCTTCTTTTTTTTGCCAGAAAGAGGGATTCCATAGGACTCTGGAAAGACTTCATCTGTGAAACCATCTGGTTTTCATCTGTGAAATGCTGGAGAGTATGATAACATAAAAAACATGGCTACCTTTCCACCTTATATTACCAGCAGGAAAACCACAATTTTCAGGTGTGTGTGTGTGTGTCCCATCAGACATTAAACTGCTGTGTCCCATAACAATACTTTGATTATAGTTTGTCTGTAGAAACACATTGTGGTGATGTTTAGTGTTACATAAACAACGGCAGGATGCAAGGTGTTGAAAAGAGTAACTTTGTCTTTGAAGTCCACTCCAGTCTTTCAGTAAAATGAATGACTGCTGATTTGCATTTAATGCTTGATTTGTTTTCTTTGGCTCCAGACCATGAAAAGCAGACCTGATCAGGTCAGAGAATCATGGCTTGATCTAGTATGTTTCACATCGATTAAATACCTCTGTGTCATTCTAATTATATTTGGCCCAAGAACAGATATGATTTTGAACAGGGATAGAGAGGTAGGATGATTTCTGTAACTTTAGACCAGGCTGCTTTTTGATCTGCTGAATTTATCCATATTCCTGGAAGCTTCATGTACAGGCCCCACATGGAGGTTCAAATAAAGCAGTATCTCATTGTGATTCCCAATAGGTTGCATTTTGTCAGTTGCCCTTGTGAGCTTATGCATAATTACATGGCTGCCAGCAAGACACTGATCTGTGATCCATGCCTTTGTTGCCTTGCTTCAGATTCTGAACCCTGTCATCATGCTACACAATTATAGTCCTCTGACTCCCCCTTTAACCGCCATGGCTGTATCCTAGAGAATCCTGCGATCTGCAGGTTGGTGAAGCAGTAGAGTTCTCTGGCTGAGAATTCGAAGTGCCCCTCATCTAAACTGCAGATCCCAGGATGCCACTGGGTGGAACTATAGCAGTTAACATGTAATTATAGCACTATAACTGTGAAAGGGTCCTTTGTCATCTTGTGTCCACATAGTACTGGTTGCCAGTTGGACACTTGTCATGTAAAATTGTAGCCTCATTTGCATGATAGCCTCAATTGTATAAACTCCAGTGGTGTCACTATGGGGATGCAGGGGTATGTGGTTTGCACCGGGTGACACCCCAGAAGAGGGGTGACACCCATCAGGCCCTCCTCCTGCTGTGGGGTGAGAAGGGCAAATGCAAATGCGCCTCTCCTGACTTTGCCACAGTGGTGGCTTCTTGCTCAGGTCACCACCACAGTGAAGGAGAAGAGTGAGCATGCCCCTCTCGGCTTCACTGAAGAAGAACAAGTGTGATCCTCCCAGCTTCATAGCAGTGGTGGCTTTCTCCTGAGGAAGAGGCTGCCACCATGGCAGAAAAGGATGATCATGTCCCTCCAGGCTTTGTTGTAGTGGTGGCTTTCCCCGAGGGGGATGCCCCCACCACAGTGAAGGAGAAGGACAAATGCTGTGGTGGTGAAGAAGAATGAATGTACCCCTCCAGGCTTCACCACAGTGGTGGCTTCTTCCTGAGAGAGAGGCTACGGCTACAGCAAAGGAGAATAGGTGCACCCTTTGGGTCACTGCTGCCCCACCAGTGGCCCCTCAGCAGCCCCTTCCTACACCAGGTGATACCAGGGAGGGGACACCATGGTAAAACAGCTTCATTTATATACTGCTTCATACCGCCTAAGGTATGCCTCCAACAATCTGGGTACTCATTTTAGCAACCTCAGAAGGATGCAAGCCTGAGTAGAGCTTGAGCCCTTTTGCTGGTCTTGAGCTCGCAACCTTATGGTTTTGAGTGAGTAGCTGCAGTACAGGCATTTTTAACCACTACACCACCAGAGCTCCTGGTGGTAGACTCCACGTGTCTATTCTAGTGAATGAACAAAAATGTACAACTGAGGATTCTACTTCTGCAAGTATCCAGCTCCAGGGTGATGGTGAAACTACAATTAAACGCAACATAACATGCCACATTATATCTGTATTGCCCAAATATCCATATTATGTGGCCCTTAACAGCTAGAGGCTTCCAATATTTTGGTGCTAGAGTGCACATGGAAAACTTTTAATACTTCTCAAGCTGAAAATGCTGTTGTTAATCCAATCTATATAAATATAAATGTGGGAGAAACTGATTAAAGAGACAAAATTCCCTTTGAACAGGGAAGGGAAATGTATTGGAAAACACTCATTTATAAGCATATTTAAGAGATGGATAGTATTGTTGCTTAACATCAAGAATTAGCAAATTTATGTGAGCTTCTGGGTTTTGGTTCCAGGACCCTTCTGTGAATACCATAATCTATGGATGCTCAAGTCTCATTAGATACAACGGGGTAGTAAAATAGTGTCCCTTATATGAAATGTCAAACTGAAGGTTTGCTTTATGGATTTTTTTAAAAAAAATTCAAGCTGTGGATGGTTGAATCACTGGATACAGAATCCATGTAAACAAAGGGCCAACTGCATCTGATACTTCCAAAGCTCACACAGATTTAAAGGTCAAAACATTCCATAAAGTCAGAATGCTTTAAATGGGAAAGATAAGGCAATGGGGTGCCAGCAACTCCTGTCCTCTATAATTATCTTGGTGGCTGCAAAAGGCCAGAGGAAGCCAGTGGCATCACCTGGGGGGTGGGTGCAGTAGTGTGGCCCACACTAGGTGACACCCCAGAAGATGAGGAGGCTGTCAAGGGGAAGAAGAAGAAGGGGGTGAACTCAGCCTCCCACCCCCTGCACTGGGTGACACCAGGGGTGGGAACACCACTGGAGGAAGCCAGTGTATCTGTTACTGTACTGTTTGATTAATCCACTCTTAAGACTTTTCCAAATGGGGGCATATGTTTCAAGGGGTTGTGGTATTTGTTCCTGTAGTTAAAATTGTTTTTTTAAAGCAAGGAAACAAACATTGAAAGAATGTTTCTGTTACTGTAGGCTACATTCTGCAACTGACCCCACTGCTTACCACCCTCAGGTGGATTTGTTTTGAATCTTGAGGAATAATGGAACAAAAAAACCCTCCTTCTGTTCTCCTTCTTTGTAGTAAGTTAATCAGTGAATCAATGAAGTGGTGCTTTTGCAGTATGGCACTATAATGCTTAAAAACAATTTTTAAAGGAAGGAGGGAAAAATTGGTCCTTCAGACTTCACTTCCGCTAACCATGCCCTTCAGCTGACCATTGTTGTTGTTATTACATACCTTAGAAGAGCCCTAATGCAGATTCAGAGAGCCAGCATGATGTAGTCAATTGAATGTTGGACTACAACTCTAGGAGACCAGAGATTGAATCACTGAACAGCCATATAAATCCACTAGGCAAGTCACTCTCACTCAACCATAGAGGAAGGCAATGACAAAATTTAGGCCAAGAAAACCCCATGTTAGGTTCACCATAGAATCATAGAATCTCAGAATTGGAAGGGACCAGAAGGCCCATATAGCCCAACCCCCTCCCAATCAAGAAGACACAACTAAAGCACACTGAAATATGCTTATCCAAGCTCTGCTTAAAGACCTCCAAAGACTGAGGCAGTGTGTTCCACTGCTGGACAGCTCTCACAGTAAAAAAAAGTTATTTCTGATGTTTAGGTGGAATCTCTTGTAATTTGAATGCACTGGTTTGTGTTCTAGTCTCTGTAGCGGCAGAAAGCAAGCTGGATTCGTCTTCTATATGATATCCTTTTAGATTTTTAAAATGTCTATCATGTCACCTCTAAGGACCTGTCTATACTGACCAAAATGCTCCTCATTTTGAATTGTCCTGATCAGCAATAGCCCCACAGTGACCATTAGTGCCACATAATAACAAATACAAGTGAGGTGACACTGGACCTAACTGGCCGCACATCTTCCCCTGGCAAACTCACTTTGCTCACTGTTTTTTGCCTTCCCAACATACAACACTCTATCAAGTAATAGTAGTTATTATTTGCCTGTCAGTCTAGATGACCTTGATGCTTTCCCATCCAATCCTACTTCCCCCTTTGCTGCTCCAGTTGATGTATTTAAATCTACACACACACATATACACACAACAGAGAAGGGGAAAAAACACCCTCTATTTAATTTATACAGCCATGAGGTCAGCAGTGAGGGGCTAGATCAGGCTACACCTGTCCTCCTCCTCCTCCTCCTTGCCCTAGCGCTGCATTTGTTTTCACTCTTTTATTCTGTCCCCCACTCCAGTTCCCCTCATCCAATCAGTGTTGTGTTGTTTTTCTTTTTATTTCAATGAATGGAGTGCACACATTTCTTCCTCCTCCTGATCATTCACTTCCTCATTCATGTAGAGATCTCACACACTCCCCATTCAACCCTGTACATACATAGCAGATCTTTGCATTAGAAAGTGAGTGAATGAATTATACAAGGGAGCAATATTATCATGGGGGACCTTGTCAAAAGCTTTACTGAAGTCAACATATCCTACCTCTACAGCACCAAGACTCTTTCAAAAAAAAAAGAAAAAAAAAGAACTGAAATTAGTTTAACATGCTTTGTTTATGGGAATCCTATGCTGGACCTTAGTAATCACAGTGTTCCTTTCTAAGTGCACATAGACTACTTAATGATCTCTAAAACCTGTCCTGGAATTGACATCACATTTATTGGTCAGGTTTGCTTTTACCTCTTTTTGAAATTATAGAAAATTGGCCCTTCTCCAATCTGCTGGGATCTTTTTCTTCCGCCGCCCCCAGATTGTGGAATTATCTGCCAGAAAAGATTTGAGAGTTGAATATGCTGTCTGAATTTAAAACAACCAGAAGGCTTATCCAGATGATTTTTAAATTGTGAATTTAGATAATGAATTTTAAATGTGGACTGTTTTAATATGTGTATATCTTGTCCTTTTTAAATTATATGGATGTCCTTTTAAATTGATGTGTATTTTAATTGATGCATGTTAACGGATGTGGTGTGTCTGTTTATTGTTCCTTGTCTTGATTGTCTCTAATTGTAGTGCAATGTGTGCGCAGCCACTAGCATGGCTGCGTGCACACATTGCCATTTGAGATAACAGGGCTTGCCATTTACGGATGTGCAAATCCATGGATGGCAAGCCTGCAGAATGCAAGGTACTATGCCATCAACTGTTCATGGATCCCCTGACATAAACTTGGCTCAGTGCATACAGATGGAAGAGATATAAGCCCTTCTCTGCACCTAGAAGACTTATTTAAAAGCTTTAAAAGCGATAATAGAATTACAGAATCATAGAATCATCTCAGTTTTATATAATAATTTGAGGACTGCAACTGAATGCTTAAAGATGTTATAATTCACCCTCTGGAGTCAGAAGATTCAGACACAGAGGAGTCAGATTTCCATGAATTTACAGCTCCTGATGATGGTGGTCTTGCTGAGTTTTGAGAGCTGGGGACAGAGGCAGTAGCCCCCCCCCCAACACACACCCCAGAAGAAGGTGGCAGAAACTAAGGGCACACTGCCATCCTATGTAGACTGTCAAAGAGATAAGGAGAGATGGCACTGATCCCAGCAGCTGTTAAATAAGAGACACTGACTCATTAAGCACCTGGTGTCTTGAGATAGATGCCTATTTGTCTTCCACAGCTCCCTGACATCTTTATTGCTTGAAGCCATTTTGTCTTGCTAACTGGCAATACTCTTTGGGTTTAGTGTCTTGATCTTGGACTGGCTATGTCTCATGACTCTGTTTTGCTCCTTCCTCTTTGTTGACTTTGCTTGGACTACTCACTCACTGTAATGACTTCCAACCATGGTTGACAACCATCCTCTTGGTTCTCCTTATTTGTTGATGCAGCTAAAAACATACAAAAAGTAAATATTAAAATGGAATTAAATTAATCACAGTATTTTCAGATCTACACTTGAAATAATAACTTGCAAATCAAAAGATAAAAGCTATTAAAAACAATACAGTGCACCATAGCCTGTTCTTTTTAAAAAATTGGTATAAAAACCTGTTGAAATAAAAAGGGGATTTACCTGTCAATGGAAAGAGAAGGAGGGACCCTTTCTGGCCTATTTCAGAAGGGAGTTCAAGAGTAAAGGGGCTGCCACTGAAAAGGCCTTCTTTTACATTCCCACCAGCTATGCTTGTGACAGTGATCGAACTGAGAGAAGGGCCTCTCCTGATGATTTCAGGGACTAGAAAGGCTCATACAGGGAGACAAAGCCTGTCAGATAGCTAGTTTAGATAAGAATCTAGTATAGGGAAAAGTTCAATCCTCCCCTACTAAATCATACATCTTCCAATCCAGATTTTGATCATGTGCATTTTTAGATTAAAAAAAAAAAGACTTCAGAAGCATAATGTAACCTGTAGTTTGACCATTCTATCCCATTGACCAAGGAGGGCTTTGGGAATATGTTTTTAGGAGATTATCACATGCTTCTTTTCACTCAACCTGGCCGTGGGCTGGGCATAGGTTTAAATGGAATTTATCGCATGCCTCCATGCCCAACTCAGTTGCATCGTGTATCCGATCTGGACACCTGGTATACGTTTCAAAGAACGGGAAAGTATTGTTCTTTGAGAAGTATGCCAGGAGTCCGGATTGGGTATGTGATGTAAACTGGGCATGGAGGCATGCAATAAGATCCATTTTCACCTGTTTAAGCCCATGCGCAGCCCATGCCTCTATCGGGAGAAAAGAGACATGTGATAATCTCCTTAAGCAGCAGTTTCATATGCTACATGGCAACTTGATTTAAAAACTGATTGAATTTTTCAAAACTGGGTAGTGATAGTGTGTATATATATATTGTACAAAGAAAGGGAAGGTTCAAAAGTTCACTGTCCTTGCCCAAGATTTATAGTGAGCTCACAGTAGCTTAGTAGATCCTTGTTAATGATATTGAGAATAATAGCATTAATTTTGCACTTCTCCCTCAAACCCCACTTCAGTCATTTATTAAGAAGCTGTATTAATACTATTCCATATGTGTTCAGGACCCTCCAAGGACTGGCTTTCCTTGGCTCATTTAGCTACACTGTTGGTGCTCTTAATCCACTCAAGCAACAAAAGATTCACAACTCACTCTTAGGTTTCCTGTGAGGTCTTGACCCACTTCTTGGGAGCCAGCTGACTAGATTGTGTTGCCACATCCTGCCATTAAAGAAAGAATGTAGGTATAAAGCTAAAGTATCCAGATATGGGTTTGGCTAAGCCTTTCAGAATGATTCCTTGCTTCCCTATTTCACAAAATGATATTAAATATTTTCTGACCAAGACCACCCTCTTTGGTGACCAAAAATGCATTTCATCATGTTGTGATAACAAGCTGATTTTGACTACAAATTACAATTATTTTTCTTGTAATTTTATATGAGTGCCTGAAAGCATATTTTTGGCAGGCCTCATGCTGGTCAAATAGCTCGTAATTCACATGGGATGTTCATGGGAGCCTTTGTGGCCAAGTTGTCTGTGGCTATGATCTGGTTTTCTGTTCCCACACATCACACCAAATGGTTAGTGTGACTTTTTTTTTTTTTTAAAAAAACCACAACACCTTGCTTTTAAACTTATTTTAAAAAAAGAACTATCTTGTTTAAAACTTTTAAAAACATTAGGAGTAATTTGTTTATCTATATTTTATTTAGCGTCCATAAATTCCTACTGGTAAAATTAAACAAAGAGTGAGGAGGCTATTAGAGAGCTCACAAAAATGATGACAGAGGATTATAATGCAGTGTCCAAAACAGCCAATGCAAGTCTAAGGTGTGTCCAAAGAACTACAACATCGGGATCAAGGGAGGTGATGGCACTATCTTATTCTGCATTGTTTAGACTTCACATGGAATTCTGTGCCCAGTTCTGGATATCACAGTTAAATAAGGATGTTGACAAGCTGAGCCATATCTAGAAGAGAGTGACCAAGATGGGAAAAGGTCTGAAAACCAAGCCCTGTGAAGAATGGATGGGGGAGCTGGGTATATTTAACTGGAGAAGAGAAGACTGTGGGATGCTATGATTATCACACCAGGGTCAATTCCAGAACCATCCCACAATTATCCCACTGTTAATAATGGGATATTCATTGCCAATAATCAGATAATTGTAGGATGGTTCTGGAATTGACCCTAATGTGATAATCCTATGTCAGTCATCTTCAAATATCTGAAAGGTCACTACTGGAAAAATACAAAAAGCTTGTTTTCTGCTACTCCAGTGAAAGGGACACAAACTGACAGATTCAAATTAGGAGAAAAGAGATTACATCTAAACACTAAGAATCAAAAGTGCACAATTCTTCCTCAAACTAAAATTGTTGTTAGACAGTGGAATAGGCAATTTCAGAAGGCAGTGAATCTTCCTCCTTTGCAATTTTTTAAACAGAGGTTGTATGGCTATCTGGCTAGAGTGTTTTCGCTGGGGACTCCTGGACATAAGAGGCTGGACTAACTGGAATTTGCTTTCAATTTAGGGAGCAATTTGTACAATCCTATGAGCTACTTGTACACCCTCTGTATACAATTATGTACACAGTAATTATGACATTTGTGTAATTATGAAAGAAGTGAATCTCTCCCCACAGTGAATACATTGTTAAGGCAAGGAGCATGGGAATTATAGTCATAGAAATGCAAAGCTGTATGTGAGAACCAAAGTCTGTAAATTTCCAGCACGAGGTGAGATAGTGTAGTCAGACACGTACACAACAACAACAGATGTGGGTATAGCCATAACACACACGGAATAGCAACACAAGTTCCGGAAAGGAAGGTCATGGAAAAGGTAAACAACGACATCATTGAAAACATCACATGAGTGTTTAGGTCATAGTAAGAGGTTGGACTATAGTATGGGAAAGTGTGGAAATAACCAATAGTATTGTTTGTATACACCCAGTACACACCCAGTGCACACCCAGTGGGTGGTAACCAAAATTGAACTATTTCAGTATTGTTCCGGTGAGCCATTGCATCCTACCCTGCATCCTATCCCTCCATGATGCCACACACACACACATCCTCAACAATGTGAACTAGAAGGTGAACCTGAACTTGTAACTAAGCTTTTGTGCAGGAGGAGATGAGTATGTATATAGCTTGATTAGTATAGCCAGAGTGTGTTTAGCAAGAGCAAGAAATGTGTTGCAAAGATGTTTATTGTTTTACTATAGAGTTTGTATTATTCAAGTAGTCAATAAAGATAGTTTAGTGCACAGCTCGCGTGGTTTGTTGACTGCATGAAAGGGGAAGCAGCAACAGTGATTCCAGAAGTTCCAGAGCTGATGTTTTTGTTCTTGAGCCGCTTCATGGGCAACTCTGCTACCTGCAACACATCACACCATTGATCAGTACTGATCAGCCCAGCTTTGACCAGATGGTGAGGACATGAGCCTGGGTAAAGTGCACCACCTGCCATCATCCCCAACATACATTTATCCCATAAATATGTTATTTTGTGTGTGTGTGTAATTTATACCAGATTTGCATATTATGAACTTACTTACCCATGAGGAATGAAAGGTCAAGGCAATGAGGAGGAGGAGGAGGAGGAGGGGGGGGGTTACACACAGACAAAATAGATTGGTACCTTGTACCATGGGAGGGGGAGCTGATTCAAAAGTTCCAAATAAAATAAAATAAAATAAAAAACCTGAAGGAACATTTATCAGTCCATTGAAGCAGCTGCCTCACCCTTGAATACCAGCATTCATCACCATAAGCCAACTTCTGGCATTACATGCCCCAACTGGAAATAAACTCAGAAAGTGCTACAGCACAAAGGAGGTGTATCCTTGGAAAACACACCCAAGCTGCACCCACAGCACATCTATCCCTTGTCACTTGACCTATAAAGCAATAAAGTTCATTCATAGCTGTTAAAGAAAACAGGACTTTAAAGCGACTAAAAAGTATTGATAGAGCCAGTGGGGGGAAGGGGGGGCAGGGAGAACAGAGTTGGGGTTTAATTGAAAGACAAGTGAGATGTTGTGATAGCTACCTGTTAAAGGGAATACTACCTCTCCTGTAGTATTCCATCTTAAATCCGATGTGACAAAGACCCAGACTAAAGGCCTACAACCATGGCTGCTGTGCACCCATCTCTTGGGTTGGAGCTATTGATTTCAATGGATTTATACATGCTGAATGCTGTGGTTTTGTCTTTCAAGAGTGGTCGTTGTATGACCTAAACTATCTAAATACATTTTAAGATTCCAGACAGTGGAGATCTGCCACTAATTGTTATGTGTTTAGAAAACATTTGGGAAACTCTGTTTTAGTAATCAAGGAGAGTTGATGGTTTATAACAGATATGCATAATCTCAAGGTTGAATTACACTGGGAAGAACTGGGCTTTTTTTTTTTGGTAAACATGGGTTAAATGCACTTATACCAAACTGGTCACTGTGTGGTCCACATAAGTCTTATCTCCACTGAATCCTGTGTGAGTTATATACAAAAAGAGAATGCTGATTGTTGTGATTTCGGTGGCAATCTGTATTCACATTAGACTTCTAAGATAAAGCAGTGCCTACAAGCCACTGGGTTAGTAAAGTGGAAAGTGGGTCAAACCTCTTTTGCCTACTCCATCTTTCTCCTTTGCAAAGACCTCATGTATATGGAAACATTTACTTTTCTTTCCCTACAAAGTAGATATATGCTGTTCAAATACTGAATGGAAAAGCAAGGAGTGGTCAATATCTGATCAACATAAGATAAAATGAAAAATCAGTCCTGTGAAATCCACTTTGCAGCAGGGTTGGCCCTTACTTTCCTTAACTGACCTTCTGTTGTTGGAATGGGTCTGGGGAATGGAGATTAATTTCTTGAGTCCCAAGGAGAATGAATCTGGTCTAGGCTTTAATCCAAATGTAAAAGATCTATCCAAGGTGCTGAACAGGTTCTGCACTTTGGATAGTTCCTTTGGAGCTTAGATTAATCCCTGAAACTGAATCACTGCCCAACGGACAGAGATGTTGCCAGTTGCTACTACATGAGGTTGGTTCTTTTTAATTTCTCTCCTTTCTAGCTTCTATAAACTCGAAATTGTAAACAATTGCTTTAGTTACTGTGACATAAAACAAGAATCCCTTGATTGAATCTACTTTAAAAAGCAACCCAGAATAAGTCCAGAATGCATCTGGCCTTTACTTTTAAAGGCTTTCATTATTTGTTACAAAACAATAAACTGTATTTCTTCAAAAATAGGTCCCCCCCCCCAATTTGGAAAAGTTAACTTTGGGGTTACAAGTTTCAGAATCCCCCAGCAAGTATGGCCATTCTGTTCCAAAAATGTACCTTCCACAATAAGTTTTTCCAGGGAAGATTCTGTGAAATTGCATTTGAAAGGGTTGAAAATAGTAGCAGTTGCATTCCTTACAGTTATCAGTTATGAACCTGGGACAATTATTCTAATCATTACATAGAACTGTGGAAAGAAATACTGTGCTGATTTATTGCAAGAAAGTCTTGGTAACTTAGCTAAAAAAAAGTAGGGAAAATAATTTCTCTGTTGTTTTCCTTTGTCTCTTTAGTAATTGCATACTTGGCAAGCTTACTGTCTGCTTAGAGCCAATTCACACGATCACATCTGGGACTTATTTTCCATCTGTAGTAACGATTCTTTTTTTTTTCTTCTTTTTTTTTGTAGTCAGCCTTCCAGATTGTGAAGCAGTGATCTGACCTCCCCACCACTGGGTGAAATTCAGCCCAAGTCTACCTCTGCAAAACTTTCAGAAAGACTATTAGTTTCTTGACAAGTAAGACGCTAACTTGAAATACATACACACACAAACACACACACATTCGTCATTGTGGGTTAATTGAATAGGCAAGCTGGGTTAACTGAATAGGCAAACAACTTATACAGTGGGCCTTTGGTATCCACCCCGAATATCACAAGTATTAATATATACAATGGCATAGTAAAATGGTGTCCCTTATATAAAATGACAAAATCAGGATTTGCTTTTGGGTATATATTGGATAATTTCAGGCTATGTATGACTGAATCCATGGATAAAGAGTCCATGGATAGGGAGGACCAGAACAATGGATGCAAGCTATAGAAAAAGAGATTCCACCACAATATTAGGTCCTTCCCAGTGCAGATATACTTCTCAGGCAGTCATGTGGTTTGAGTGGGTGTGATTCTACTCCTCTACTCCCTTCCCCTGCATCAGCCAACATTTTCCCAAAGACAGCTGCTGTGTGCACAGCAGCAAGTTTTGGAAGATGGTTGGCAGCACTGAATCTCTTGTTCCCACCCTTACTCCCTGAATACAGGGTTTGACAGTGAAGAAAACCAATCATGAATCCACTGATAACTGAGGTGCTATTGTGGAGAAAAGTGTGATAAGAAATTATGCCAAATCAGTATGCTTTTATTCTTAAATTAGCACAATTATGACGGGGCAGCAGACTGGTGTGATAAAGTTCTTGGAAGGAGTTAATTGAAACCTTGAGATTGTACTTTTATTATTTTTATTAGAAGACACAGGGCAGGATCCAGGGGTGGACTTCCACTGACTGTTGATTCCAGCAGAACTGGGAAGGGGCCAAACCCCACCCTCCACTTCAGGCCCTCATGCACCCTAAAACTAGCATTGGAGGCCTAGGAAAGCTTGGGAGAAGATCTTCATGTAGCATAGTGGGCTACAGGAGTGAGGAGAGGGGCAGGAAGTCCCTAAAATCTGTTACACCTTCTTCCAGTGGAAGGTTTGCTTTAGCCTACTAGGCTTATTTTTTAGAAAAGTAAAAGAAAGACATTTTAATTTGGAAAAAAAATCTATTCCGTATACAGTTTAAAGAGTACATTCCTTATGTACATGACATCTGTAATTAAAATGCATTTTAGATGTTATGCTCCTGTTATATTACTGAAGGCTGGCATGTTACAATCAGTTTAGTTAAATATCTGAAGTTACAGTATTTATGTTTCTTAACTTGCCATACCCTTGTGTTATGTGAGATGTTTAGTCATTTCACTGGGATGCCATAAATATTCCTTGGCTGGTGCACATGCTATTATGAAACACATCTGCATGCAAATTTAATATAACTAGATCTAAACAAATCTTAAGCTATGCCTTTTTCTTTGAATAGCTGTGTTCTTCAGAGCAGTCCTGGCTTTGATGTCCCAAGATAGGAATGTTGAATCAGATTTATTCTTTGCCCCTTTATGTACATCAGATCTTACTAATACAATTTTGAGCATCACTGGGAATGAAAACCAGCCAACTTAAAGTCTATAAAGCCACTTAAAATAGCTTCAAATGAGAATTAAGTGGCACAAATGCCTTTGTTGCTGCTGTCTGCTACCTGAACATTATACTGGATTCCATGTACTACACCAGAAATTTTCTCTGTTCTCGATTGCTGTGAGAGAAAATGAATTGTCTTATTTTCTCCTTGTATGAGGCTTATGAACTCTACAGGTAGGAATTCCAGGATAAATTGCAACAGAGTTGCCTTTGATATACAGGCAACTGGTGGTATTTATTTTGTTCTAATAAAATAAATACCAGTTAAGTGTAGAATTGTAGTCCTCTATATTAAAAACAGAAGAAGAAGTATGGAATCCAACCAGAAGCCCATGTAGTGCAGCATTCTGTTCTCATTGTGGGCAACTGCAAAAGGCCTTGCAAGTAGTGCATGGGTCCATTAGGACCCTCCTATTCATTTCCTCCAGCAACAGAGGCATATTATGGCTGGCATCTTGTTAAATTCTTACATCTGCTCATGTCCCTTTTTGTTCAGGGTGCAGAGTGCTATTCCCTTACCCTTGTTCTCTATCCAAAACTTTCCCATGTCTGGCATCTGTCAAGCCCTGGAGAGGGCTGATGCTGCTTATTACCAGTGGGAAGAGAAAGGAGGGAAAAAGTGATTAAGATCTTGAAGATCTGGCTGCTCTGAACCTTTAGGGGAAGGAAGAGGTGGGTACACTCTGTTTGAGAGCATACCCTCATTTCTTCCTGCCCCCAACTGAGTTGAGACCACCAGCTTCTCTATGGTCTGAATCACCTTCCCCCTCCCTACCATACCAGTAAGCACCAGCTGTGGAGGGCCCTGCCAGAGCTTGATTCCTGCCAGGCAGTGGAAGGTCATGGAACTGCATGTGTGGAACTATGCACAAATGCAAGATCTTGACATAATAATGGCTAGTAGCCATTGTTAGTCATATCCTCCATTGGCTAATCACCTTTTAAAGCTCTCCAAGTCAGGGGCCATCACTGCAATTTGAGGAGGTGCTTCGTTTTGTACATCCAAAATCTGCACAGTTGAGCTTCAGTGAATGATCTTGAGCTCTAGTGTTAAGCAACAGGGAAACAAAAACTTTATCTGCTTTCTCACAACTTGCATCATTTTACACACCTCTTTATCACATCTTTCCCTGCTTGCCCCCCCCCCCCCAACCTAAACATTGATGAACATTGAAACTTTCCCTCTTAAGGGAGTTTCACCATTTCTTTGATTGTTTTCATTGCGTTGTTCTACATTGTTTTCAGCCTTACAATATCCTTTTTCAGATGTTGAGAATAGAACTATACACAATTTTCCATGGGTGGTCACACCAATGAATTGTATTGAATCTACTATGATCTTATCAGTTTTATATATGGTTCCTTTCCTAATTACGCTCAACTGAAAATTACATTGAGCTTTAGTTGCTAAAGATCACATAAACTATGTGCATGTGTTGTGTACCTTCAAGTTGTTTTAGACTTATGATGACTCTTGCACAAACCTATCACAGGGTTCTCTTGGGAAAATTTGTTCAGAGGGGGTTTGCCTGTGCCTCTTTTTGAGGTTGAGAAGATGTGACTTGCCCAAGACGACTCAGTGGGCAAGCAAGGATTTGAACCCTAGTCTCAAGAGTCATAGTCCAATGCTCAAGCCCTTCACCATGCTGGCTCTCATATAAATTACATTAATCATATTAAGGGGTAGCTGTGTGGGCATTGCAACAAAATACAGCAAAATCTGAAGTCCACAAAACAACTAAAATGTACCAAACACATCATGAAAGGTTTTGAAGCAAAGATGTTAAAAATCAGAGGAGAAGAAAAAGAAAAATGTTAGAGTCATAGGCCTACATTCTGAAGTGCCAAAGTGCCCCTGGTGTACTATAGCACTATAACTCTTTTAAAATGTTTTTTTAAAGAAAGGAGAGAAGACAGTGGAACATGTTGTTCTGATATGCCTTGGAATTAAAAAGAAACCCCAACTGGGAGCAGGAATGAAATATTGCAGCTAGTAGTGGGAATTGGCAGAAAGGTGTCCAACAGAAATGTTTGGATATATATATATATATATATATATATATATACCTGTATATATATATATATTTTGAAACAATCTTGAGAACTCCAGCAAAAAATACTGCAACTTCCCAACACATTTACCCTATCTGGAAGAGACTTGAGAGCCTAGGGGTGCATCTACACTGTAAAAATAATGCAATTTGCCATCACTTTAAGTGCTGTGGCTCCATCCTATGGAATCCCAGAGTTTGTAGTTTTACAAGGTCTTTAGCCTTCTCTTCCAAAAACTACAAATCCCAGGATCCTATAGGATGTAGCCATGACAGTTAAAGTGGTGTCAAACAGCATACATTCAACAGTTTAGATGCACCCTGGGATAGATAAACTGAGAGGTTTTGGTGCTTTTTAAGTTAATAGCACCTAGTTCTGTGGGGCTTCCTCTCTATGGAGAACCATCATATAGATTTTACTGATCTTGGAGTATTTAGCTATTAAGTTATCCTGTCAAGGAAATCTGCCATCACATGTAAAGGAATTATTCCTCACGGTCACTGACAATCATGAATGGGGCCTTTGTTAAATGAATGACTGTCCCTGCATTGTGACAAATTGCTCTTAATTTAAGTGGATAACCACCTTTTCCTAGATCTTTGGTAGTGTACATCTCCTAACACAATGCCTCTACTATTCTTATAGCTAGCTGTCACCACATAGCTAACCACTCGGTGCCCTTCCATAGCTGGCATAGGTGTGGGACAAGCATTCTAGTCCTGGGTGAAGTTTGCAACAAAATATCTCTGGGTGACTGAATGGTCCCAACTGGTAGGATAAGAGTTAAATTAGGCTATGATGTCTCTCCTTTTTTTCCTGTGGAATATGAGACAGTCAAATATTTATATCTCTCATTCCATGAAGGACAGCATCCTTTCTAAAATCTTCATCACTACCATTGTAACAAAAATATACTGACAATAGAGATTACAAATTCCTGAACTATGTACTGTGCATATCTGCTCTTTAATCTGTATATATTGCAATAAAAAACCAGGCACAAGGTTATACAAATAGCCTAAAAGTGATTGACATGCTAATAATGCCCAATCAAGCCAGTAATGCTCATGTAACAAGCTCCTGAGAAAATAATATTTTTGGTCAATAATACATTTCTAAGCGAAGTGTTTGTTTTTAATTAGCCTCATATTTAGCTATTTAGTCATGCTGTGTCTATCAGCCATGGCTAAAAGGAAAATAACACAGGCTGATTTGAACTGTACTGTTGCCTTAAACTCTTTAACTTTTGTCTCTTCCTTTTTGGCTTTCTTTTCTGCATTCCACCATAGTTCGCTTTTGAGCATTGGGGGCATATCCCAGCTTGTCCCTTTCTCTTCTTTTCCTGAGTGCTTCCCCTAGCATTAGGTGATTCTTCTATGAGGAACCTCCTGCTATCCTGTGATAGGTCACCCATGTGGACTTTTTGAAGGCATCTCTCCCAGCAATGTGTTTTCCTTTTGTGTTCTCTTTATAGGCAGAGTGCATTTGATCTTGCTCAGTTAATAAGTGAAGCCCACAGATAGATCTCAATTTGAGTGACCCAGCCTTAGAGGCAGCATTTGAGAGGGTAGGTGTAAGCAGAGAGATGTAGATTTCAAGCAGAGCAAGAATATTCACTCATTGTTCAAAGGCCTTACACTGACTAAATGCAAAATTACTATGCCAAAAAAGTGTATTCCATATTGTAACAATTCAATTTAGTTATTCTCTTGCCATTTATTTATTTAAATTATTCTCTCTTGCCTCACAGTTTGCAAGGCTCCTGAGATGATGAACAAATAAAGACCAATTAAAAATATACCAAGATAAAAACATTTTAAATACATATGAAAATATTCTTTAATAATACCAAAAGGCAGTCTAAAAGCAATTCTAGGATCCAGATTTAAAAGGGCAAATTTGGTTAAAAGGGCAATTTCAAACATTGATTGTCATATGGAATAGCACTGTTGCCCCCTGGTAGCTTAAAAGATATTGGGCAAGCCCTGTGTAAGGAGTTCCATAGTCAAGGTGCTGCTACAGAGAAGGACCTATTATGTGTGCCCAGCAACCAAACAGGAATCCTCTGAAGAGCTCAAATTTCTGGCAAGCTCAGATGGGAGGAGGTGGTCTTTCAGATATCTTAGCCCTACATCATTTAGGACTTTGTAGGTCAATACCAGCATCTGCAAATTGGAAGCCCATGCAGTTCTTGTAAAACTGGTGTTATATGGTCTCTAAAATACATACCAGACAGCAATATGCCTGGTGCGTTTTGCGCTAGCTGCAACTTCCAAACACTTTTGAAGGACAGCCCCACATAGAGTGCATTACAGTAGTCTAATTGAGAAATAACTAAGCCATGAAGCACTGTGATGATTTCCCCATGAAGGGGTGTAGCTGGTGCACCAGCTGAAGCTGGGCAAAGGCTCTCCCAGCTACCACAGCAACCTGGCATTCCAGGAACAGAGCTGAGTCCAAGAATTCACCCAACCTATGAACGTGATTTTCAGAGGGAGTGCATACAAAACACAAATTAATTCCATGTTTAGAGTTGGATCCCATCCCAGCTCCATGATATCTCATTACGTACATGCAAATATTCCAAACTTTTTTTTTAAAATCCAAAACACTTCTGGTCTCAAGTATTTTGGATAAGGGAAACTCTACCTATAGTTTATTAATGAAAGAGGAGTCTTTAGTCAGGTAACCATAAGAGATGAAAAATTCATATGTTCAGATCCAGGAAGATGGTTGGATGCATCATGGCTCACCTCCCTACTTTTCAATAACTTGGAAATGGCCATATTGGGGGAATATGGTGTAAATGGTAGAGATTTTTTTTGGGGGGGGGGTTATATGGGATTATAGTGAACTGAAATATTAAAAGCCAAACTTAATGATAGCATAAATGCTGAACAGGATGCCAGCCAACATTTATATAGATTGAGGGACACTGGATCCATCCCCCAAAGCACTGCAATTGGAGAGACCTGTAATCAGGACATAGATGTGTCAGTCATGAAACATCTCTTTCTCTCTCTTCACTTCTCTTCCTATCATGGGTTCTTCCATATATGGAGGATATCCACTACTCAGGGAGTTTCCCATGGAGGTACCAAACCAAATACGGATTGACACACCATGAGAGGCTTGACCAGGCACATTCTACCTACTGCACAAGATGCACAAACAAGGCAACCCTGGACAATCCATAATCTTAAGCACTGAAACACTCACAGTTGGCACCTCCAGATATAGGACAATATCTTTAAATCATATGCCACTAACACTCCAAGCTATGTCAAGAACACTACTGACTTCCTGCAGAAAATACGATCCATCCACAGCCTCCCAGGGAACACCATCTTAGCCACTATGGATGTGGAATCCTTGTACAACAACATCCCACACAAGTATGGCATACATGCTGTCAGGAACATTATTCCAGATGGAACCTTAGCAGATTTAGCCATCAAGATCTTCCACTTTGTTCTCATACACAGCTACTTCATCTTTGGTAATAACATATACATTCAAGTTAATGGTACTACCATGGGCACACACATGGCACCACAATATGCCAACATCTTCATGGCTGGCCTAGAACAATGTTTCCTTAACTCCTGCACCCAGAAACCACTCCTCTACCTGAAGTACATTGGCAATATCTCCAAAATCTGGACTCATGGAGGATACTCACCAAAGCTTCAACAGTTTCCGCCCTACCATCAATTTCAGCCTGGAATTATTAACAGAACAAGTTTACTTGCTGGAACCACCATAGAGCTACACAACAGAGCAGTGTACAGCATTTTACAGTGTACAGCAACAGGCGGTGTACAGCATTTTAACAATAAAACATTACAATAAATGACAGATAACAGCAAATAAAAACATTACCACCTCGATACTATATTCAGTGGTGATGTTTCATCAGGTTAACAGGAGGGCAAATTATATAAAGGGTGGGAATCAGGGATAATAATAATAATAATAATAATAATAATAATAATAATAAGTTTATTTTTTTACCGCCCTTCCCAAGATCAGGGCGGTGAACAGTTAAACAATTAAAACACATATAAAAGTTAAAAACATCCGATCACAATAATACACTAGTACACAATAATACACTAATACACAATAATACAGCCAGGGAAGCATAATAAAAGAAAACAGCAATGTGATTATGGTAGGGATATAGAACAGCAGCAGGGGAGTAAGTCAAGGGTACGCAAGTTCAAAGAGAAAGGTTTTCAGTCCTTTTTTGAACACATTGAGGGAGGCGGCCAAGCGGAGCTCCGTGGGCAGCGAGTTCCAGAGGCTCGGGGCAGATATAGAAAATGCTCTTTTGGCAGTTGTTGATAGCCTAGTCTCTGGAACATTCAGCAGATGGTGCCCACTTGATCTAAGTGTGCGGGGCGGATTTTTAACTTTCAAAGACAGGTCTTACCATGTTCTCCTGCCTGAAACCTGTACACAGCCCATACACAACCCAGGTTTATCCCTCGGCTTTTCAAGGATGGGATTTTCCTGTACTTCAAAAGCCACAGGATAAGCCTGAGTTGTGTACAGGCTGCATAAAGGCTGCATATTGGAGAATGCGGTAAGACCCATCTATAACAGTTAAAACACACATGTATCCTGTCAGGAAAACAATGGGATAAGGCATGTGCGATAATCTCCTGAGACTATTCAGATGTATCATCACTGTCCTACAACCTTTACTGGCCAATAATGCTGTCCTCTCATGGACTCTTGGTGGCAGGCCTTTACTTACCTACAGCCAGCCTCCAAATCTTAAACTGTTACTTACCTACAGATAGACACAGAATACAGATGTGGACATGGGTACAAAGTCTTGCCACAAACTCAGATACTAGCTCTACCTGCACATCTATTCTATATATGGAGGAGTGAAAGTAAATTAGCAAATTTGGGCAGATACTTTTCTGTGGCCCTCTGAAGGTTCAGGAAAATTCAGATTTTGTTCAGAAGAACTCCACATCAGAGGGCCAAAAGGTCCACATCAGAGGACTAAGAAATCTATCCAAAGCATTCCAGTCCAGCCCATAATTAGTTTGGGTCAGATGCATATCCCAGTTCTCACCTCTTGCTGACCATACCACAGTCAAGTCTAGGTTCAGATTGAGCAGACCAAACTATTACAGAGAATGGGGAATGTTTGTCCCTCCCACTGTTCATCAGCTGCAATTCCCATCAGCCCACGCCACTGGCTATGCTAGCTATGGCTGATGGGAGTTACAGTCCAACATCATCTGACAAGTCATAGTTTCTTCTTTCTTGCCTTGCAGGTGAGAGTGGCTTGTATTTTAGTTGTCTGGGAAAGTGAACTGCCTTTTCCCCTCTCCTCAATGACCAGGCTGTACCTAAATATAATCAAGCATGAAATTGACTACAGTGTGTGTAAGCAAACAAAACAGCTCTGAACAATATATTTCTTCTAAAGCTATTCTCTGTAAATACTACTTAGGAATGCTTGCAATAACAAATAGCAGATACACCATTAATAACATTTATGCGCATCATTCCATCTCACTGCACTTCACTGAGCTGGAATCTAAATAGCTGACTGTTTTCCAATGTCAGCTGAAGCCATTTGATTTTATTGAACTATTGACTATTTCAGAATCTGGTTGCCAGCTGTCACTGAGGCATGCAAAGCATCTAAAATGACATTAAAATCAGATGATGCCAGATTGAAGTGTCTTGAATCAATAAATTTGCTATTAATATTCTTTTAGCCGGAACAAAAGAAAAAAGTAGCAAAAAAGTCATTGTGCTAATACACAAAACAGCAGATCTGTACACCTGTTCATAATCTGTGTTATGGCATTAGAATTAATTTTTCTACAACTCCCCCCACCCTTGTTTCACTGTCCCTATAGGCTGTAATGCACCCTAAGGGATGCAGTGGCTTAGCAATTAAGACATCGATTCGAAAGACAGGAAGATCAGAAGGTTGCCAGTTTGAGGCCTGAGTGCCACATGATGGGGTAAGCCCCTGTCACTAGTCCCAGCTTCTGTCAACCTAGCAGTTCAAAAGCATGCAAATGCAAGTAGATAAATAGGTACTATTTCAGTGCATTATCCTGGCCAAATGATCCCTATAATAGTCCTTGGACAACACTGGCTAATTGGTTTATTATCAGAGATGAGCACCACCCCCTACATTTGGTTACGACTAGACATTCATGTCAAGGCACTACCTTTACCTTTTAATGCACCCATGTCTACAACCAATTTGTTGATGTTATGAGTCTTCAAGTCAACTCTGATTTATGACAATACTACTATAGGGCTTTCTTGGAAATATAAATGTGACTTACATTGCTCTCTCCATAAGAGTTCAGCCCCCTGAAAGAAATTTTCTTTTAGTCCACAAATTCCTAGCATTATAATACTGTAACTCAAAATTTCAGTTGAACATTTGCACATACAATTTAGGCATCCCCCCCCCCCCAAAAAAAAGAGACAGGCAAAATTACCAAGGGATGGAAACACAGCAAATACAAGAGTTCTAGGTGTGCATTATTTTCAGTACTTCACTCTGCAATGTGAGAAATTTGGTCACTAAAGTAAATTTTAGTGGTTCAACCTGGACTCGACTTCCATCTTCCTTTTTGCTTGCCAGTCATATGACAAAAGCAGTACTTGATCCTTGCCTCAAGCCCATTACCTAACATGTTTGCTGTTCTCTTCCAAAAAACTCAGCACACACTATGGGGTCAGCCTTGCCTAATGCTCCTAGGCAAAGTTTTAGAAGGCTCCTTCAATGTGCAGCAATGATAGGCTGCTGAGTAGACCTCATTTTTCTAAAATGAAATTTTAATAAATTGCCTATGTTAATTTAATTATTTTTACCTAACTTTCTGTGTATCTTTTTGATTATCTAGTTACTGAAATACCAACCATCACCCCCACACCCCACCACTACTTCCTTTTTTTCTGTTAAAGTTGGCTCCCAGACTTGAGATTTGACTTGACTCTTGACTTGAAAGTACCTTGCAAGCTCTTTCGACTCAAATTGAGACTTGGAGTAAAATATTTGAATATACTGCCAAAGCCCTCCCATGTGCATGCAATCAGATTGTACAGTATGTCAGACAAGGACTGGATGTGTTGATAATACAAATGTGAATAATTTGTTAAACATTTGTACCTTTAATAAATTCAGCTTGAAATTCAGATTTATGAAATCTAACTATTAGAAATACCCTACAGTAGTGGCTGAGGGCTCTCAAACCCATTGAGTAGTAAGTCATCTCTAGGTTTTAACCTGAACTTTAATGGGAATAGTGTTCTGCACTTTAGACAATTCCTTCAAAACTGGGATAAAAGAGTAGACTTGCTGGCCCATAGATATGGAAGCCATGGGCTTCTGCCGATTCAGAACAGTTACTGTTCAGGAATGTTCAGTCAAAAATGAGATCACCATAAGTTCTATCAATGCTCAGTCCCTCAAAACAAATGTAAGGATGATCTGTCCTTTATTGCCTCAAATCAAAGCCTGCCTGAGTGGGATATAAGTAGTGGGGAAGCATGTTCTGAAATGCATAGCTAATGCACCATATTCATTACAACATCTATGTTATTTAGGGATGTGAGCATGTGGTTTGTGCAGTCCATCTCTGTCAGGTGTGGAGCCTGTTAATGCTGGTCTCATAATTCTAGTTGGCAGTGAGGCCCTACCAGGGAGCTCTCAAACCAGTTCTATCAACAACAGAGCTTGCTCTTTTGATGGTAATGTGCACCAGTCCCTGAGGAAAAAAAAAATCAGAGCCAGGGGCCTTTCATTGATTTCTTTCGTGCTTTATTTCAGCAGCTCAAGCAGAGGCTTAAAACAGCCCAATTGTTCTTCAGGAAAACCCATGCTTCAGATACACTTGAAGAATTCAGTGACTGCCTCCTGTTCCTTTATAACCGATAAAATACACCTGGTTATAAAGTAGACATTCTCTCCATGCATCTGTGGCTGATCACTTGAATCTTCACCACATACTACTGCAAACCTGCTGTTAAAGGATTGAATATTTTGGTCCTACTAGCCTTTTGTCTTCACTCATTGGCAACTGGACTCTGGCAGCCAGTGGCTACTTTGGTCAGGGGATCAGCGAATTTGCTCTGGATCTTAGACCCATGCTTTAAAAGAGTTATCCAAATTGCTGAACCCTTCCTACAAAATATGTTTAGCTCCTTTAAAGTTTGGACTTAAACTTAGAGCAGAATTATTATGCCAATGGCAGCTGCTATTGCTGTTACTGCTCAGAGGTCACTTGCTCTGGATGAACGGGTGAGGCAGCTTCCTTGGAGAGAAACATCTGATATTTCTATCAGTGGTAGGTTTTAGTTAGAACTTCACAGGAACTGCTACAGCACCTCAGACAGTTACTTCAACCCGCACCCCCCCAAGATAGAGCATTCTGTGCAACCATATAAGCTGCATCTGCACTACAGAAATAATATGCAGTTTGACATCGTTTTGACTACCATGGCTCCATATTATGGAATTCTAGGAACTGTAGTTTTGTGAGATATTTCACCTTCTCTGTCAGAGCTCTGATGTCACAACAAACTACATATCCAGGATTTCATAGCATTGAGCCAAGATAGTTAAAGTGGTGTCAAACTGCTTTATTTCTTCAGTGCAGATGCAGCCATGAATGTCCTGGCATGTACATAGCACTATAAAATAATCTGTTCATTTCAAGGTAGGTTTATCATCAAACTGTATTTTCTAGACTGAATGCAAGTTGTAACATTACAAAAGGCATTTGTTATGTTACAACTCACCATACAAATGAAGTGAGAGTGGCTTTCACTGGGTTTGCAACTATGCACTGACAACAGAGCCCTCCAAGCCAGGAAAAAATATTTTATCAGCTTGATGGCTTTGTTCTGGAAGCAGGTCTCTGTCTCTTAACAGTTCCCTCTGCCCATTATCAGAAGTTTATCAGAAGAAGCTTCACTCCTGCTTGGGAGTCCCTGTGGTGGACAAAGCCATGATGGTTGAATTTCTGCCTGTGGTAAAAAAATGCCAGAGGTTTGCCAGGTTTCTCAAAGTCAGTGGAGCTAGTGTCCCTCATCCTGTGGAGCTGGCCAAAGTGCTGAACCTATTTTGGGCATAGAGTTTATAACCATGGATACCAAACCATTAAAGTGGATTAAACCCTAGAGTAGATTCACCACTCCATTAAGACAGAAGCCACCAGCCACAACTCTCAAACTACTTGTTATTCATTCGCTGATAGTTCCAGTCTATTTTAAGTCATTTTGAGAATTTAGATTATATCAGTATTTTAGACAGGGCTCTGCTGCCCAATTTAAGACTTTTTACAATCCTGTCTGAAAGATATAGTGAGAGAAGAGGAAATGACTAGGTTTTTCAACACAGCCTATGACAATCACTCTAATGCCTTTGCCACTAACCACAGAGCAGGGTGATTTCTCTTTTCCCTGAACAGTCTTCCGTCATCACAATCAACAGAAGCTTGTCTGTGGTGAATTGTACATATCAACATTTTGTCTCCAATCTGAAAAAACAAAGCACTATGGAGCATCTAAAATTGCATTCAATGTTTTATTCATGCAAAATCACCAGTGTCTCATAAAGGCAAAATATGGAAAGTTTATTACGATTTGGCTTGAATCTTTATTATCATTTGTGGCTATTTATTGATGTGCATGCAGAATCAGATTGTAGCTGAACAATTGAAAACATGTGTGTCAAAGAAAACAGAATTTATATAAGGAGCTGCCTCATTCTGATGCTAAGCTGGCCTAGTAGACCATGGGGGCTAGTATTATGATCAAGCCTAACTAGAAGCAGTTTTCTTTTCTTTACCCCAGATTCCTTAACTAGAGATGCTGGCAATTGAATCTACAACTGTCTTTGTAAATGCTATGGCTCAAATCTCCCCCTCCCTCTAATCTCTGTTATATCTCAGTTAGTAAAGTAGATGTGTTCCTGGGCATCGTTGCTTTGACCGAAAATTTGGTAGCAAAGGCAGAAATAACATGGAAAGAATAGGGACATATTCCTACATCACAAAAAAGAAGACCAGTTCACCGTGTTTCAGTAAACTTATTTCAAATATAACAATATACACATGTGAAATGAAATAGCTGGGCCAGGTAAACCTTGAACAAATTAAATCAAATCATTTTGAACCATCTAGCGATGCTTAAAAGTTTTCCCCCAAAATATATCCAGGGATTATATTTTTCCCTTTCTTTCATCAACTTCCTCTTTTCTTGTAAGTTCGGTTTTGACAACACATTTATGCTTTTTTTTTTTTTTAACATGCTGAGGGGAGTTGATGAGGTAGGCTTCTCTGCCTTCCATTTTTTCTGATTTACTGTTCACACATGCTTAGCGAGAGATTCTAGAGGCAGCTATTGTAGGCAGGAAGACTTAGCTACAGTGCCATACTTTCCCTCCTCAAGCTTTATTGTATTGTTTACTGCAGACATGCTGCTGCAACCCCACCCAAAAAGTCTGTATTTCCTCAGTCCTCCATCACCATCCTCCCAATATCAATGCTGCTAAAAACATTCCATCTGGACAGAAGACAAGGAGGAAAATGGGAGGGGGCTGGCTAAGGATAAAAAGACTTTGTAAAAAAGGAACTGCTTCGCCAGAAGCTATGTTAGCTAAGGTATATATATCATATATAATTTTTGACAAATAAAGATAAGGTAGAGAGATCTGACTCATATAATGCAAATAATGTTGATAATAAAACTGCAGGGATATATGAGCATAATGTACATGATGATGGCTATTTTTACTGCATTTCCACATTTGTGACATTTCTATTTTTAACTACTGTTGTGAAATAAATGAATGGGACACATTAGTTCGTGTATAATAACTTCTGAACAACAAGGGATCTAGCAGATATGATTTCAGCTATTGATATGACTTCAGCTACTGAACTGTGAACCTGAACCATTTTCATATGTTCTTGGAAAATGAGGACTTCAGGCCTGCTTACAGGACAGATTCTGCTTTGGTTGCCTTGGTAAATTATCTTAATCACTGCAGACAGTTTGTGACAATTTATTCATATGTATATTCATTCGGGCATTCTGACATCACCCACGGTGCAGTCACAGTTATCACTCTGACCCTGGTCTCAATATAATGTTTAAAAAGGAGATGGCACTTATTCCTGCTTCCAGCTGTTGAATGGTTATCAGATGGAGATAAACTGCACACTTAGCCTCAGTTTTCTTCCTTCTATCTTTTTCTATATGCACACAGAGGAAATAAGTGAATTAGGACATATTAGTCTCTTTTATAATAATTTCTGCACAACAAAGGATCTAGCAGATATAACTTCAACTACTAAACTGGCCTAAAAGAAATTTAGGTAAAATTTAAGAGCTCCTTCCTTCCTTCCTTCCTTCCTTCCTTCCTTCCAATTGCCTGCATTTTTAACCCTTCATTTAGTTGAAAGGATCCCAGGGCAGCATACATAAAATCAATAAAAACCTATATACTTACTACTCAAAGACTCATTACTCAGATATATTGATACTTTCATAGAGAATGTTCTTATAGCTAATGGTCTTTCAATGGAGAGCATTTGCTGACATGCTAATTGTGTACTGCTACTTTTAAAACCTATCCCTGAAAGATCTCATATGTAAGTGTCCTTGTTTCTAACTTATAGTTCTTCACATACTGCTGTTAGACCTTTCATTACTGCTCAGTTCATGAAACGAATAAAGATCAGTGTCCAAAGTATAAAAGAGGCAGCGAGGCACAAAATCCATTCACAACAGGACCCTTAGCTAATGATTTTAGAAGGATACAGATCAGTTACAATTGAGCTACCATGAGATCAGGAGATGCGTGCAACTTATAGAGGCCATTTCCTTACCATTCAACCATTAACGACGGCAACAATGTACTGGTGACTAATTCCCAAGTGTTAAAGAAAAACCATCCTTTTACATATGTTTTTAGCATTAGTCGCTTTCAAAGGAATATATGTTCAGTTTTTATTACTGAAATATAGCAGCTTGATTCCAGAGTTAACCAGACATAGGATGGATATTAGAGCACTTGCTGACAATATAAGCAGAGATCACCAGACAAGGTATAGAAAACCAAAAACCCACTGAATAAATTCAGTTACATCAATTGGCCAAAACACAAATCTCTGCAACTTATGCACTGTCTGTAGTTGATGACACCTGTGGTACCCCACCTTGAGCCTTGGAGAGGAGGCAAGAAGTATTATCATTATCATCATTATTATCTGTACAGATTCGAGTTTCTCAGCTAGAGACTGGACCAGGAGGAATGAGGGGAGTATCGGAGGTACTACTATGGGAAACTGTCTTTGCTTTAGTGTCAGTAGCAAAAGCCCTCCAGGAACTATTGCAGGAAAGAACTGTTGCAATTCCCCAATCCCCCAAACCTACCTTAACATACAGAAGCTGTATCTAGCAGTGGAGGTCTGTTCTGCAGGTGACTGGGACCCATGAGGAGGATATTTCCAGCTCTCTCCTACCAGTTAGTGATGATGCTTTGTGGTATTGCCACAGGGGTCCTACTTTTGATTTTAGCAGCCTCACTTGCTGATGGGAAAATTAGGAAATATCCTCTTCCTGTGTCCTGACTGTCAGCTGAACAGACCTCCATCTTTCAAAGTGGCTACTGGATGTTAAGGAAGGCTAGGGAAGGCATTTACAATCATGACAATAGTGCCACAATCATAAATACTTGGTCTTATTGAATATGGAGTACTGTAGTTACATAGCTATAACTCAAGGTTAGGAATCCATAATTGCAATACAGAATGCCAGCCTATTTCTTTAATTATACATTTGACATAATTCCTGAAAACCTACAATGTATTATTAAATTAATTTCACACCCCTGTAAGTATTCAGATTGGTTAATTGATAAGCATGTATTTTAACCACTAGAGGCTGAGATCCAGTGACCATAGTCAAGCTGTCTCCAAAAGTTATAACATATGGAAATGAAGGTATAATCCCCTCAGATTCTTCTATTTTGTGTTTGCTGAAATTGTAGAAGTTTATATTTTTTTCTGAATTGACATAACATCAATGGCAACATATCTGAAACAGAAGTTCCAACCAGGGAGTATTAATTTATCATCATGATCAAATTATTTTGTATCCTGCCTTCCTTTCAAAACTGGAACTCAAGGTGTCTTATTTATTTATTTATTTTGCATTTATGCCACCTTTCTCCCAAAAAGGGACCCATGGCGGCTCCCAAGTTAAAAACACTTTAAAAACAATAAAAAACACAATGAAAATAATGGAGTTAAAACAGTATAAAATTAAGATTGAAAACATACAAAAGCACACCTACCCCATATAAAAGCCACCTTGTCATAATTTTAAAAAGCCTGCCTGAATAAAAATGTTCTCACTTGCCGGCAAAAAGCCAGCAGGGAGGTGTACAGTTTTCAAAACGGCAATACAGTTAAAAACATATTAAAAAGTGAATATTAAAATGTTGAAACAATGCAACTGAAAAGGCCAAAAGCAAAAGGTACTATAAATAATTTTTATCTATATCTGCTTAAAAAATAACAAAGCAGTGTATATAATAAAAGTATCCAAAGCCAATATATACAAAAGATACAAAATGGGCCATAGTAATAATGGCAAACAGAATAACACAAAATAACAAATACAATAAATAATATAAACTACAATGAAGCAACTGTACATGAAACCATTGCTGTCCTTAATGGCTGTGAGGTTTAATACTTGCTGTGAAGTTCCTGCTATGAAAAAATGTATTTACATGAAAACCATATGATGGAACCTGCACATCTATAGTATTATTGTTATTATTAGTAGTAATCGTGGTTGGGATTGTAGCTCCAAATGATGCATGACATTCTTTTTTTAAAAGAAAGTAAAAGTAAACTATAAGCCAAGTTAAATGAAGTTTAAAAGTGAACAAGCTTCATAACAGATACAATGTTAAAACTGAGCAGACAAAGCAGATAGAAATTCTGTCCTTTTAATGGTAATATGTTTAAATGTATTTGCAATGGAGTTTGAAAAATTAAAAACAGTCCTCTTGTGCATATCTGATGAAGATGAAATTTTGGAGTTTGCATTTGAAAGGATGGCGATGCAAACAGTATAGACGGGTGAAATGTCTATTTGAATTAGCTTGGTTGGGGAATAGTAGTCTTAAACTGATGATCACATATAATCTGCAATGTATTAGGAGCATATTCTTTATTGCCATCCCCATATTACATTTCAAATGCTTTTCCATGGAATGCTTCAAAATGTCAACTAAAATTATTATATACTTCATAGAAATGACATATGTCCCTTCAGCACTGATCTAGGACTTTATTATTATGAATATTTGGACAGTTTAAAGACAAGAGATCACTTACTGTGGTTTTCTGTGTCTCATTCTACCTCTGTCCTTTATATTGCCAACTCTGCTTTCTTTTTATCACAGCTTGGTCCTAGATCTTCTGCATCTGCAGCTTTTGCTTTAGACAACACAGTCATAAAGGGGAATGTGTCCATTGCGTCCACCACAGTTCCAGATCTATGAAACTTAGGCACCTGAAACTTGACAAGCATTTTTTAAAAAATCCCAGAAGTGTTCACCTTTCAAACATGGATTTATTTGTGCTAGTTATTTTTTTCTGTCTGGAGCCTGGACTAACATATTCATTCACTAGGTGGCAGACTGTGCTGCCCACCAGACAAGAAACTGCAGTCAGGACTGGCACAATCATTTCTTCAGAGGGCTTCTAGGCAGGTCCATATAAACCACAGGGCCAGCACAGAAAAGAACATGCTTCCAAAAATACAGAGGGAGGTGGCAGGAAGAGAAGAAGAAGAGAGAAGGAGCTTGTGTTGCCCTGGTAGGGAGCATTGAATAGAGCAAGCAGAAGGAAATGCTCAAAAGCAGGGGCATCACTAAGTCTGTGTGAGAGTGTGGACTGCACCCAGTGATACCTTGAAGTGGGGTGACAGCTCTACTCTCCATACATCTTTTTTTCCTTTTTTCCGGCTCCAGAAAATAGGACCCAGAACAATGAATTGAAATCACCAGAAAAGAGTTTCCACCTCAACATTAGGAGGAACTTCTTGACAGTAAGAGCTGTTCAACAGTGGAATATGCTGCCTTTGAGAGTGGTGGAGTCACCTCTTTTGGAGGTCTTTAAACCAAGATGGATGGCTCTTGACATCTCCCCCAACTCTATGATTATATGATCATCCTTCTGGCAGAAAAAGGCAGTGGTATTTTCTATGTCCCTGTGTTTTCTGTATTATAATGCTGGAGCTAAGCATAAGAGATGGTGTAAGTTGGCAGAGGCTCAGTGGAAGGAGAAAAGAGAAGCATCAGGGTTTTTTTTATTTAAAAATTTTGAGTTTTAAATTTTAATTTTTATTTAAAAATTAAAATTATTCTTTTAATTTTATTTAAAAATTACATCTTTACAACTTTCTAATTTAGCCACAGGCACATGCAAATACATACATGTAAAGACATTCAGGCTAAACATATGATATTGTAATTTAAAGGTATAATGTTTAATTTAGCTAGTTATTTATGTCACAACAATTGCCATTGCATTCAGTGAATTACAATTTATGAGTAACTTTAATACAAAAAACAACACTAAGGATGTATGTGGTGTGGTATAGGAGGAGGTCAATGGGGTGGTCAGGTTTATCACACAAGGGGGGCAAACAGGATTTAAATGAGAGTTAAACAGGAATTAAACAGGAAATGCCTTATGTTTAACATAGGACATTTCCTGTTTAATTCTTGTTTAAATCCTGTTTGCCCCCTGTTTGCCCCCTAGTGTGATAAACCTGAACTGGGTGATGCCACTGCTCAAAAGAACACTGGGATGAAGAAAGAGAAAGATGAGTGACAAAGAAAATGAGTGGAGATGGGAAGAAAAGGGGAAAAACAAAACAAAAGGAAAGAGTAAAAACATTCGGGCTTAGAAGAAGAAAACCATCCTTACCTGAGTGGATAAGAAGAAAGAGCATCGAGGTGTGAAAGAGAAAGACAGGGCATTAAGTCTGTAAGATAAAAAGAGTATGAGTGTGGCTGAAGAAAGAAAAATGTCAGAGTCAGTGTGTGTGTGTGTGTGGGGAGAAGCACCAGGTTTGGTGTGACACACCTATTTGTGAGCTATGTGAAGTCATATTAATAATAATAAAAATAGGATTTATTTCTATTCCACCTTTTCTGGTGGGGAATCAAAGTGGATTACAGCAGTCAAGCAAACAGATTCATTTATATACCACTTCATACCACCTAAGCAGTTCTAAGTGGTTTACAACTGTAAGCTACTTGCCCCCAACAATCTGGGTACTCATTTTAGCGACCTTGGGAGGCCTGAGTCAAGCTTGAGCCCTTTTGCTGGTCTTGAACTCACAACCTTATGGTTTTGAGTGAGTGGCTGCAGTACAGACATTTAACCACTGCACCACCAGGGCTCTAATAATATAAAAATTCTTCTAATTAAAAATAAATTAAAAATAAATCCCAGTTTCCATTACAGCACCCTTTTATTGCTCTGCACAAAAGATGCTCAGTGTCAGATTACACAAAATTAAATTGGTGAGAACCTTAAGATTTTAATCATGTTTTGTATTTCTAAAAATTAATACTGAAATAAGTAGTGGACATGAAGTCCACACATGGTCTCTAGAACTGGTTAGTTTAGAAGCTGTGTTGATGGAATCAGTCCATGCTGTTTTGTCTGTTTCTTGCATCCTGCCTTTCTTCCATTATGGAATTCAAGGTATGTGGAGTTTCCAGGTGGCTCTATCCAGACATTGGTCAAATCCAGATCTGTTTAGCCTCAGCAAGATTACTGTATCACATCCCTTCAGACTTTGCCCTGGGTGACTTAGATGGTAGAAAGTAGTTGTGTGCTGTCATAAGTGATATCCTCTTTTATATTTAATTTCTATATTTAAATCCTGGAATTAACAGGATTTTTATGTAACTGATATCCATTTTTTAGAAAATCAACATCTGGCATCTCTCAGAGTTATTATACATTTAAAAGATATTAAGATTTTTCCGGTGCCTTGCAGACACTGTACAGACATTGCAGATTTTCAACAAGGCAATTAAAGTTCTCTGATTAACATTTCTATTCATGAGTAGAATGATGTGCAGCAGGGGGAGGAGGTTGGACATGCTCTCTCTCCCTGCTGTGTGCTGTTTTGCTCACATGTAGAGCAAAGTGTGGCAGTGCGAGAGTGTGCCCAGCTCCCTTCCTGCAGCATGCTGTTCTACTCATGTGTAGAGTGGCACACAGTAGGGGGGACAGGGCATGCCTCCTTGATTTCATGTGCCATGCCAAGGCAACAGCACCGAGGGGAGGGAACACTTGACTCCCTTGGTGCCATTGAAGCATTCTCCTCATGATACTGTTCTTGTGAAGAAAATGAGGTGACGGCACCGAGGTTATGGTGGCCCAACCAGATGTCACCCCTCTTCTTGGGTGTCACCTGATGCAGTCTGCACCCCCTGACAACAACAACTGGATGACAAATTCAACCCACATTCTGTTAATCTGACTGTACTCTTCTCAAATTAGATTAACCTATATGATGGTACATTACTTGCTTTACTATTTTCAGTTCTTCTCATGAAGATTTAATCTCCAAGTGGTAGAAGATTATCACATGAGGCTTTAAATCTGTTATTAAAGCTAGAGAACACCACCTTTGACAATACTTATCGCATAATATGTTCACCATTCCATCATTCCTTTGCTATGACATGTTGTTGGAGTGTCCCTTTTCATTGATGGGAAAAACCCAACAATAAGATCACAACTGTCCTGTTGTGAGCCATGGCAGTTCCAATATTGGCAGTCACTTGGTGTCAGTGGCTCCCCTTCTTCCCCATCTCCCCTCCCCCTCACTATCCCATAACAGGCTGGTTTCCTTTATTCTTCTCTATTTCTTTTCTTTTTAAATTTAATTATTTTGGCACAACTACAGAGTTGCATTAAAAACAAAACAAAAAATTTAAAAACCACCCAAAAGGTATGCTGGGTAGGGCATGAGGCAAGAAGTCAGAGTTAAGAGGGAGTGTGGAAGAGACCACAAGGGACTATCAATGGCAGAAACAGGCCCAGTCATGCTGTTGCAGAGATGTGTGATAAGGAAAGCTCCCCAACCAGTATGTTTGCATCTTCATTCATTAATACGATTGCAGAAAGAACAAGGCTCATGTGATAATGTCTGTGGTCTTTTTTCTTTCAAAATCAATTATCTAGAAGCCATTGGAACTGAATAACTGAATATGTGCTACTTAATGATGGATATAATTCAGAATGAAGGTAATTTTGATGGGCCTAAAAAAACCCTAGTTCCATACATATCAACTCTGTTCAGGACCAAAAACCCTGAAGGCTATGAATGAGGAGTCTACCTATTTTAGCAACCTTCATGCAAGAGCAAAGCATTCTGGCTCCTCAGAACTGGGCTAGCTTTCAAACATGGCTAATCTTAGAAATTCCAAATATTTTCTATTCTATGTTTTCTATTCAGAATGAAATTTCTAGGCAGAGGGCAAAGAAATCCTTTGGTATGAAGTTGAAGGCTTTCTTGGCCTGAATCCATAGGGTTGTTTTTTGTGTGTGTGTGGGGGGGGGGGGGGGGTTGGGCCATATGACCATATTCTGGAAGAGTTTATTCCTGACATTTTACCAGAATCTGTGGCTGGCATCTTCAGAGAATGCTAGCATGGAAGTAAGTGAGGTATATATATGCTGTGGGATCCTTGGATGAGAGAAAGTGATTTACATGTTAATCTCTGTGTTAGAATCATAGAATCATAGAATCATAGAGTTGGAAGAGACCACAAGGGCCATCTAGTCCAACCCCCTGCCATGCAGGAACTCCCAGTCAAAGCATCCCCGACAGATGGCCATCCAGCCTCTGCTTAAAGACCTCCAAGGATGGAGACTCCACTACACTCTGAGGGAGTGTGTTCCACCGTCGAACAGCCCTTACTGTCAGGAAGTTCCTCCTAATGTTGAGGTGAAATCTCTTTTCCTGCAGCTTGCATCCATTGTTCCGCGTTCTAGTCTCTGGAGCAGCAGAAAACAAGCTTGCTCCCTCCTCAATATGACATCCCTTCAAATATTTAAACAGGGCTATCATATCACCTCTTAACCTTCTCTTCTCCAGGCTAAACATCCCCAGCTCTTTAAGTCGTTCCTCATAGGGCCTGGTTTCCAGACCCTTCACCATCTTAGTTGCCCTCCTTTGGACCCGCTCCAGTTTCTCCACATCCTTTTTGAATTGTGGTGCCCAGAACTGGACACAGTATTTCAGGTGGGGCCTGACCAAAGCAGAATAGAGTGGCACTATTACTTCCCTTGATCCTAAAATAGCATTGGCTTTTTTAGCTGCCGCATCGCACTGTTGACTCATGTTCAACTTATGGTCTACTTGGACTCCTAGATCCCTTTCACACGTAGTTTCATTCAGCCAGATGTCCCCCATCCTATATCTGTGCATTTCATTTTTGCGTCCTAAGTGCAGTACCTTACATTTCTCCGCATTGAATTTCATTTTGTTAGAGTTGGCCCAGCTTTCTAGTCTATTCAGGTCATTCTGAATTTCAATCCTATCTTCTGGAGTATTGGCTACTCCTCCTAATTTGTTGGTCCCTTGTTGAATAGCAAGGCCTCAGAGAGTCTAATTAATTAATGATCCAATGCCTGCTGGGAAACTCTCCCCCCCCCCCTCATCCTGGGTGGTTTTCATTTGCATGGGCTGGGTCTTGATTTTGATATTTTTCAGGACTGGTAGCCAAACTTTGTTTACTTTAAGGTTTTCTTCTTTCCTGTTGAAGTTGTCCAGATGTTTATGGATTTCAATGGCCTCCTTGTGCATTTTGCCCTGATAGTTGTTGGCATGGTCCAGAATTTCAGTGTTTTCAAACAGCATTTTATGCCCTGGATGGTTTATAATGTGTTCTGCTACTGCATAGTGCATAGGGACCACCACATTCAGCATCCAAACATGAATCAAGGAACACAAGAGACACTGCAGACTGGGTCAGCCAGAAAAACCAGCAGTAGCAGAACACATTATAAACCATCCGGGGCATAAAATGCTGAAATTTTGGACCATGCCAACAACTATCAGGTCAGAGTGCACAGGGAAGCCATTGAAATCCATAAACACCTGGACAACTTCAATAGGAAATAAGATCGTTAATTAAATAGACAACCCGAGGCCTTGCCATTCAACAACAGAACAACGCAGAGATTAACATGTAAATCACTTTCTCTCAACCAGGGATCACACTATATATATATCCCACTCACTTCCATGCCAGCAGTCTCTGAAAATACCAACCACATACTGGTGAAACATCAGGAATAAACTCTTCTAGAACACGGCCACAGAGCCCGAAAAAACCACAAAAAACCTAATGCTAAGTCCCTCCAAATTACACCTTCCAGAATTCCATAGAAAGGAACTGCTGTAATTGTACAGTGGGAATATATGCCAAGAAAATAGGGTCGCCCTAAGTTGGAGTCCACCTGAAGGTGCCTAAGAACAACTCTGCGCAGGACCCCTGCGACAGGCGAATTAATGCATGCAGCCAAGGCCCTGAGTTGGAAAAGAGTGCACAGGGAAGCCATTGAAATCCATAAACACCTGGACAACTTCAATAGGAAAGAAGATCGTTAATTAAATAGACAACCCGAGGCCTTGCCATTCAACAACAGAACAACGCAGAGATTAACATGTAAATCACTTTCTCTCAACCAGGGATCACACTATATATATATCCCACTCACTTCCATGCCAGCAGTCTCTGAAAATACCAACCACATACTGGTGAAACATCAGGAATAAACTCTTCTAGAACACGGCCACAGAGCCCGAAAAAACCACAAAAAACCTAATGCTAAGTCCCTCCAAATTACACCTTCCAGAATTCCATAGAAAGGAACTGCTGTAATTGTACAGTGGGAATATATGCCAAGAAAATAGGGTCGCCCTAAATTGGAGTCCACCTGAAGGTGCCTAAGAACAACTCTGCGCAGGACCCCTGCGACAGGCGAATTAATGCATGCAGCCAAGGCCCTGAGTTGGAAAAGAGTGCACAGGGAAGCCATTGAAATCCATAAACACCTGGACAACTTCAATAGGAAAGAAGATCGTTAATTAAATAGACAACCCGAGGCCTTGCCATTCAACAACAGAACAACGCAGAGATTAACATGTAAATCACTTTCTCTCAACCAGGGATCACACAATATATATATATCCCACTCACTTCCATGCCAGCAGTCTCTGAAAATACCAACCACATACTGGTGAAACATCAGGAATAAACTCTTCTAGAACACAGCCACATAGCCTGAAAACCCTACAAAAAAAACCCTATAGATTCATTGGTAGTCTGGAGATGAATTCAGATTCTGGATGAGGCAAAACAAAAGTATCAGCCATGGCAATTCCTGAGCACAACAAACAGTTCTATGAAGATGAGCAGCTCTCTGTTATAAAATAGTCCTATGAGTTCTGCTGGGCTTTCAAGTGAATACTACCTGGTCCATAAGAGAGGGTTTTTTAAAAATCACAATGCAGCTGGGAAGGAATAGATTCTCTTCCCCATGAACTGTGGTCCCAATGAGAAGAATTCCCTAGAAGGCCCATCTGTAGTCAATTAAAGAAAAACAAAAGATGTGGCTATATAATATGCATTTAGTGTATCCTGTTATTCAGCCAAAGTCTGGCCCCTTTTTTTTTTATTTCTTGCAGCTACATGTCTTTAGAGAAAGCATGCTGGTCATTGTAGAATGATGGCAACTTCTGATCTGCATTACTGTGCTACTGTGCAAAACACTTTATCTTCCATTCTGAGGCAGATAAAGTCCTGTTCATCTACAATGCTAATAGGATTCAACCCTTTCCCTATTGCCTAAGGTTGGATGTACACTGCAGAATTAATGCAGTTTGACATTGCGTTAACTCCAATTGCTCAATGCTATGGAATTCTGGGATTTGTAGTTTTGTGAGAGATCTGTCAGAAGACTCTGGTGCCACAAAAAACTGCAAATCCCAGGAATCAATAACACTGAGCCATTGCAGTAAAAGTGATGCCAAACTGCATTATTTCTATAGTGTGGCACCAGCCTAAGCTAGGAGTGGGAACTGTGTGGCCCTCCTGATGCTCTGGGACTTGCAATCCAACAACATTTGGAGGGCCACTTGATTTAGACCCCTCACCTAATGTATCACAGTCCACACTGCAGTAAGTAGGAAAGACAAATAAAAGAAGAGGGATCGGCCACAGCAATACTGTAGAGGGCTTTAAAATATCAGAGCTGCCTAATAAGGCTAGAAAGGCTAGGCCTGAACACATTTAGTTTATATTGCTTTGGGAAGGCCTCTCTGAAGATTTATTATTCTTGTAGTTACTTCTTGGTTCAGTTGTTGATAAGCAACTAAACTGGAACAATATGTTTAAAAGAGCTGAAACCTTAAAATACTCAAGATGTTTTTTCCCCTACTAAAACATTTTTTTTTACAAAAAAAATGTTCACAAAGATTTTTTTAAAAGATTAAACAGTAGTCTAAATCAAACCCTCAATTATATTCTAAAATATATTGGAATTCAGCAAGGAGCCACAAGAGCAGATTAAGGGTGACGGGCTTGCTTTAACTCTGACTTTACTTGTTTTCTCTGGTTTCTGTGATGCAGCTTGGACACAGAGTAAGGTTCTTTTTTCTTTTTAAAAGTATGCCTTTTTTAAAAAAAAAAGGATTAAAGAAAATAAAAATAATACTCATTCAGGAACACTGAATGAAAACCACACACTCTCTATTCAGCATTCATGTCTGCTACAGGGTAGGGCTTTCATTAAGAACAAAAATTGCTTTAAAAGCACTGCAAATGTATTCAACAAAGCTTTAGAGCTAAATCCAATTATTAGTGTCTACTAATATGATATTTGCACATGTGTTGAGTTTGCAATTCTCAGTCATTCAGTGGTTCTACTCTAGATGGAATTAACATCTCCTTTAGACTCTAGAGTTAAAGTGAAGGAAGGATTGACAATTTTCAAGCAAAATTCTTAAAGATTTAGACATTTTAAAGACATTCACCTTCTCACAGGTTTTCATCAATCACACTGTTTCTTAAACAATGGTTATATTTACTATACAATATTTCTCTTTAAAATATTCTATTAATATCAAACCAATGAGAACCAATACAGCCTTTTCTTACTCACCCTCTTTTTCAGAGCCCAGAGAAATATGCACAGTTTCGAGGTTGGGAGGTTTATGGCCTATATACAGTTAGAGACCTGTTCCACAATGGCATGACTATCGCAACAGAGCAACTAACCTGTGCTCTGGGCCCTGGTCATCAGAACTGGTATCAAATAATACAGATACAATTATTTTTAAAGAAACCGCTTCAGATACAGCAATATTCTCACACTTACCTTTTTTTTTGAAAATATGAGCATCTCTCTAGGTAAATATTCTGAAGGCCAAATATTATTGATATATAATTGTCTGTTAGAAGAAACATTTGGGCACACAACTCTTCATAAGGCAGGACAGGAAGCAGAATTTCCCCTTTCAATTGATAGTAAGACCTTGGAAAATATGTGGACTCATTTATCATTTAAAACTAAGTCTATTGCCATTAAAGAGAATACTATCAAGTTGGTCCATCAATGATACCTAACGCCAGTCAAATTGGCTCATATGTCTACCAATGTTAATCCAAAATGCTGGAGGGGTTGTGATGGTAGGGGAACCTTTGTACATATGTGGTTGGATTGTCCCTTAGTGAATGAATACTGGACAGAAATTTTACAGCTAATCTCCAAGATCACTAAACAAAGTATACAATCATCACAAGTCCTGCTCCTGTTCTCCTTTTTTTTTTTGAAGGAAAATAAAGCCCTGCAACACAAAGAACTTATCAGTTTCCTTCTGGCTATTGCCAGGCTTGAGATAGTCAAGAACTGGAAAACTGGAAAGTTGAATATTGCAGGATGGTGGACTAGAATCTTAAATTGCAGATAATAACAACAGAGCAAGAGGCTTACACTCTGGATTGACTTTTCATAAGGTTTGGCACCCATTTATTGAATACATTCAGTAGGATTTAGTTGCTAGACATCCCCCCAATTTTAGCTTTTTTTTTTTTAATGGAAACATGTCTTTCAGGATCCTTGAATGCACTTTTGGTCTATAATTTCCAGGGCATTATCTGGGTTATTGTTTTTATTTATTGTTGTTTTGGTGTACTGTTGTCATGTTTTGAATAGAATGTATTAAGAAATGAAGAAGAAGAAGAAGGAGAAGGAGGAGGAGGAGGAGGAGGAGGAGGAGGAGGAGGAGGAGGAAATGTAGAGATAAGCAGCAATAAAGGCTGAACTAAAGATGAAGACATTTTGTGAGAGTTTATGACTAAAAGTCCCTAGATCCTTTTCTTTGAAAGAAAAAAGAAGTGGGAGTTCCATCGTAAATCACCCAACTAATTCTTGTCCCATATTCATCACCATCCTCAGCCATGGATGAAACCAGTGTGGTCTGTAAAGTTTTATCAGCATGGATTGTAGAGATCAGATGTACTTTATCCAACCCACAAAGAAACACCATACCAAACATGCAGAGAAAGAGAGACAGAAAATAAGAGAGACACAGAGAGAAATAAACTAAATATGGTCTAAACACCACTGAAATTAATAAGATCTTTATATCAGGTTGTGCCCCGCAGGTGCAGTCAACAAAAAAATTTGAAAGGCTCTTAAATCTCCCTGATGTTAATAGATCTGAGCATTTCACTGTGAGTTCTGTGGGGCTGGCAATCTGATTTCAGGCATATTTACTTTGAAGTAACTTCCACTGAGTTCAGTGGTAGCTACTCTTGGGTATAGTATTGCAGCCTTAAGCACAGATTATGCTCACAATGTTTGGGAATGGAAAATATGCATTGGATGGCAAATAGAAGCAATATGGGTAATTGCTCAGGCCGAAGTATTTTTCCTATTTTATGACATTTAAGGTTGCATGCAGTTGCTTGCCAGAGACATCTGGTGTATGTGATTAAAAGAAGGAGACCTGTTTGAGGCAGGGGGCAGCCATGGAAGAGCACTGCATATCTCAACTAATTTTCCGTTCCTTTCATTTTAATACCTGCCCTTGCTTTACTCTGGGCGTTTCTATGCTGGAAAAAGGCCACCACTAAAATGGCTGTGGAGTTCCAGGAGCATTTGAGGTTTGGATGGGGTGTATGAGTGTGTGTGTGTATCTGCAGTGAAACAAGAAGAAAAACATGACTGGCAATTAAAAAACAATTTTTTCCCTCCTGGTATCATTAATCAAACGCATAAGCAGTTCATGCAGTGACACCTGGCAGGGTTAATGTTTAAGACCTACAGCAATTACAGTTCCCCTGAAAATCGCTTGGCCAGCAAGTCACATAAAAGCCTGTGATTATGAAGGAAATGGGAATTAGCAGAAAAATTTAGGGAAACCAGTTGAAATGCACTAGTAGCAAAGAGGCCAAGAGAAATCTAACTGATTGGAGCTCCCCAAGGGAGCGAGAAAAAGAGACCTGGGGTCACGCCTTCTCCAAATTAGTAGTGTCTGTCATTTGAAACCTAAATAAAGCAGGAACAGACAAATAAGAGATTTTTTTTCTCCAGTGGAGGAACTCCTCAGCTTTCTGCTGCACCTAAATTTAGCAAGGCCAGGCACAATTAAATGCTCAGATTTTGCAGGTTTTAATTCAGTCATTTTTCATCTCCTTTAGTTTGAAAAAAATGTAATACGTGTAGAGCCCCATCCAGATCTCAATATTAAGCTGGTTTATACATTTTAAAATGAGAATTAAGTATTAGGTACAAAAATTATCTTGTTTCCTTATTTGACTTTACGTATTTATTTGCATACATCCCCAAGTGCAAATATAATTATGGAGAAACCTAAACCACTAGTATCTGGGACTTATTTTATAGCCTATGCTTATTTGCAAAATGTTGGCAGAACACTTTTAAGACCAGACATTTTAATGTGCTAAAGGAAAAAAAGAAATTCTAAAAGTAAACAATAGTTTAAGAGCAGCATGTTTACTATTACAGCCAAACTCTTTAATACTGAATGTTTTAAAGCATTAGCCACAACTTCCATGGAAATACATCTTGACTGTAGAATGGTGTACTTTGTATCTAGTGGAGATGAGCCCATTTTTTGGAATCCAACAGAATAGTCCTTTCTCTTCTAAGTGAGCAATCACCACTTTTAGATTCCTTGAATTTAAAACTAATCCAAGGAATGGAATTGCTTTTTATATCAATCTGTACATCAGATTGTGTACAATTGATGATTTCCTGAAATGAGAGATAATTGAAATGAGTATTTACAGATATTTTGGCAGGATTCAAAAGTGAAATCTTACAAGAAGCCAAATGTCAAATATTTGGTTTGGTTTGGGGCTAGGCCAACTTTACCTTTAGGCAGAGTAAGGTTGCTGCCTTGGGGAGCAGAAATGTCAACAAAATGTTGGTGGAAGGACCTTCACATCATTGCCCTACTTTTGTCCTCAAGTCTGCTGCTTTCCAATGTAAAAATCGTCAATGTAAATTCAGGATGCATATAGCCAAACAACATCAGAGGGTGGTCAAGTCAAGATTACAAAGGTTATTAACTAGGAAGAACATACCAGCCGCAGAAGTGTGGTTCCCAGAAGCCTACTGGGAAAGGCAAGCCTCTCCCAATCTTTCTCCTTTTCCCTTTCTGAATTAACTGAGGAAACTACTTTTTCACGGTAAATTCAATTTATAGCATTTGAAGTAAGTGAAGAAGCTAAGGAAAAATGAGGATGGGGGAAGGGGAAGAGGAGAGATAAACTGGGATGTTTGAAAAGCAGCTGAAAAAGTGAGATCTCAGAGAATTAATAAGGACTATCCCTGCCAAACTGGGATGGTTGGAGGGTAAGCAGTGCTGTTAAAATTTGTACTGAACATGAAAGAGTCCTGTTTTGTTCTTCACCTCAGGTAGCAAAATAACTTGACCTGCTCTGTTTTTGAATCAGACTTCAGCATTTTGGTTTACTGCAGCATATCTTCACCATGGACCTTAGTTACTCACCATCATCATCCAGAGTTTCTTGCTTCTTCCAAGCAGGCTCTTCTGAACAACAGCTCCTTCACAGAAGGAAACTGAAGCCCTGCTCTGTTTGGAGGGACTGGTACCTGACACCTTTAAACATCAAGGCTTCTGTTCAAGTGTTATACTGTGTCCAAGAAAGACAAGACCAATTTGCACATTTTGGATGTGACTCCTCACCTGTTAATGTTAATCGCTCAGCTGGTAATGCCATTTCATATTGCCAATTCACAGCTGTCATTTTTCGGAATTTTCTTCTGTTAACACTTGCCCTCAAGTATCCAAGGATACAAAGCTAACTTTGTTTCTGCTGTGAAAACTTGTCTGTCAACAAGGAAGTGCACAGTCTTCCATCTAAATAAAAATAATAAATTTTACCATTTCCACATGACCAGGTAAATAATTAGATTGAGAGATGCAAGAATTTCTTTCTCTCTCCTGCCTCACATCTAACCTTCAAAGTGCCCATACTGGTCATTCCATTCACCTGTTAACTGCCAGGAATCTCCCCACTTGCCCTACTCTATTCCAGGTATATTTATCCAAGTAAATATACAGAATAATTTCATGACCCCAAACTGTATATTAAATCCATCTATATCTGATAAATAAAGTGGAGGCTGGTGTCAAACAGGATTTCATAGTCTCTGAGGCAGAGATGGGGAGTGTATAGCCAGACACCACAGGCAGCCTGAGCGTACCACTTTTATTGTGCCTGAAGCCTCCCAGGAATCACCTGAACACCCTCAGTTCCTCCCAGATTTTCATAGAATGCTAGAGTTGGAAGAGACCACAAGGGTCATCTAGTCCAACCCCCTGCTATTCAGAAATACCCAAATAAAGCACTCACACCAGGTGGCCATCCAACCTCTGTTTAAATAGGTGACTCTGCTATAAGAAAAAGAAGAGGACTGCAGTGTAAAGTAATAAATACACAAGAGTGTCAAAAAGCACCAAAGTGCAGGAGTGAAAAAAAGAATTACAAGTCTAAATCAAATACTGTATCAACAAAAGGAATAGCAAAGTCATATACTGCAGCCACTCACAAACCTAAGGCGATGAGTAGTTTTTTGTTGGTTTTTCAGGCTATGTGGCCATGTTCTAGAAGAGTGTATTCCTGACATTTCGCCAGCATATGTTGCTGGCCATCTTCATAAGGTGATGAGTTTGATACCAGTCCAGAGGCTCAAGCTCGACTCAGGCTTGCACGAGGTTGCTAAAATGAATACCCAGCTTGTTGGGAGCAATTAGCCTAATTATTATTATTATTATTATTATTATTATTTATATCCCACCCAATCAACAGGGAATCAGGGTGGGTTACAACAGTGGGAAAAATACAATCCAAATAACAATAACAATTAAAAAAAAACAACAAATTCAGCATAGCAATAAATTACAGAAAATTACATAACAAATAATAACAATGAAATAATAAAAGAAATTCAGAATAGCAATAGATAACAGAAAATCACATAACAATTCATAACAGTAAAGATTAATGAAAGAAATTACATTCAGTTCAGCAATTACCAAAGAAAAAAATCCCTATTTCCACCCCCCACCCCCCGCCACCAATTAAATCCTGGAAAAGCTTACACTTGGAAACTGCTTGGAAACTGCTTAGGTGGTATGAAGTGGTATATAAATGAAGGTGCTATTGCTAATGCTATTGCTATATATCGTAATAATTTTCAGTGTCCTCCTAGTTGGACTCACAGCTGGCCAAGTGTTCACAAACAGCATGGATGTTGTCGTTGCACCCCTTTGTCAACTCCATACCATTTTAATTTCAATTAATTTACCCTAAATTTTGAAATCAACATTGTCCTGGAATCAGTGTCATATCTTCATTCTGCTATGTAATTTTTTAATTCTGTCCTCCACTCAGACATTTGTTCACAAAGCTATCCATAACCAGACAAAGAACATGGTGGGGATTTTCAATGAAAATGTTGAGGTCTGGGCTGCAAGTCCCACACTGTCTCTTTATTTCTTTTACCCCTGGTTCCTCTTTGTGAATGGCACACATGTGCACACACACATGCAAATACCCGTTTGAGAGGATTAATGTGCATTTTAAGGCAAACCCTTTGTGATATCTATACAAGAGAACATCAGAGCAACCTCAGGGAACATCTTAAGGTGGAAACAAGCTCCAGAATTGCTATCTGCCTTTACTGTAGACAGAAAATGAGCTCAGGTAAATTGTCACTACTCAACACCTGTCATGTACAGTATCAATTCAGTTCAGAAATCCAGGCTTCACTAATGAAAAAACAGAAAAAAGGGACAGGATAAAAATATTTTTTATTATTATTATTATTATTATTATTATTATTTTATAACCCACCCCTTTGAACAAGCAATCGGGGCAGGGTACAACAAATAGATCAATCCCATCCCAACCTCCCTCTCCTTAAAATAAGATTAAATTAGCAATAAATTAAAAACATGGAACACAGTACAAAACAACGTGAAAACCTAAAAACCTTCTGTTACTTCTGTGCATGATTCTGCCAACCTCTGCAGCCAGTTTCATATTCAACTACTGCCCATCCAACTGCCTGTCAATAAAATTCTTCAGGTGTGACCATTAAATGTGGTCCTTGCTGGATTATTAAGTAAACCAGAATACCAGTATTCTTTGGGGTTCTAAGTTTCCTTGCTGCCTTTCTTAAGCAAGGTGGTCGAGAAAGCGGTTGCATCCCAACTCCAAGCTGTCTTGGATGAAACCGATTATCTCGATCCATTTCAAACCGGCTTCAGGGCAGGTTATGGAGTGGAGACAGCCATGGTTGCTCTGACTGACGACCTCCGCCTGAGCATCGACAGGGGTAGTGTGACCCTGTTAGTGCTCTTGGATCTCTCCGCGGCTTTTGATACAATCGATCATTCCATCCTTTTAGATCGGCTGAGAGAGTTGGGGATCGGCGGCACCGCGCTCCGGTGGTTCCGTTCCTTCCTCTCCAGCAGATCTCAAAGGGTGAGACTCGGGGACAGCTGCTCTTCTAAAATCGAGCTTAGCTGTGGAGTTCCACAGGGCGCTATTCTGTCCCCGATGTTATTCAATATTTATATGAAGCCGTTGGGTGAGATCATTCGGAGGCACGGAGCTCAGTGTCATCAGTACGCTGATGACACTCAGATCTATTTCTCCATGACCAGATCGTCTGCTCAGACCTCAGATGGCGTCTCCCCTCTCAATGACTGCCTTGCGGCGGTAATGGATTGGATGAGGAAAAACCGATTGAAGCTTAATCCAGACAAAACGGAGGTGCTCACAGTCACAGGCCCGAAACCAGGTTTGGGAATACAACTTCCAGTCCTCAATGGAGTCACACTCTCCTCGAAGGACTCTGTTCGCAGTCTGGGGGTACTCCTTGATCCGTCGCTTCACATGACAAGTCAGGTGAATGCGACGGTCAGGAGCGCTTGTTACCAGCTTCGGCTGATACGCCAGCTGCGCCCTTTCCTGGAGAGGAGGGATCTGGAAACTGTGATACACGCGCTGGTAACCTCACGTTTGGACTACTGCAATGCACTCTACATGGGGCTACCCTTGTGCCTAACCCGGAAACTACAAATTGTCCAGAACATGGCAGCCAGGCTTCTGGCTGGAACATCCAGGAGAGAGCATATCACTCCTGTGCTAAAAGCCCTCCACTGGCTGCCGATCAGTTTCCGGGCACAGTACAAGGTGTTGGTTTTAACCTTTAAAGCCCGTCATGGCTTGGGCCCATCTTATCTAAGGGACCGCCTCCTCCCATATGAACCCCCCCGCACACTCCGGTCCTCTGGGAGGAACCTGCTTCAACCCATGAAGACCAAGCTGGTACAGACCTCCCAGAGGGCTTTTTCGGCTGTCGCCCCCAAGTTGTGGAATGACCTGCCGGACGAGATGCGTCTCATTACATCTTTAGAAGGCTTTAAAAGAGCCCTAAAGACGCATCTCTTCCGGCAAGCCTTTCCAGAGAATGTGAATATCCCCAGCTCCATACCTAGGTTTTAAGGGCTTTTTAAATCTTTTCCTGCATTTTTCTCCATACAACCTAAGCTGGGTCCACTCCCTACTATTGTGTATTCCTGTTTTAATCTATTATGTTTTTTAACTCCATTGTGATTTAATTCTTTTTTAAGGGAGGGTGGTAAGGGTAAGGAAGGGGTATTTTAACTTGATATTGTTTTAACTTCTGCTGTACTCCGCCCTGATTGCTTGTTCAGAGGGGCGGAATAGAAATAAATATTATTATTATTATTATTATTATTATTATTACTAAGAGGACATTGGTTAGGTGCCTGATGCTCTACATTACTTCTTAGAGGGCTAGTCTGCCTGCCGAGTGCCCTCTGTGATATCTTTCATTGCCGCACTTTACCTTCCTCATCTTATCTGAATGTTTGGTGTAGACTTCAAGTGTAATGTTTGGAGATGAAAATCATGATGTTCTACAGATTTGTTGAATTGCAGTTCCCAAATTCCTCACCATTACCTATGTTGGCTAGGGCTGTGAGGAAACATCTGGCAGTCTACACAATTCCCACTCCTACTCCAAGGAAAAATAAACCCAGTACTGGGAGTACAAAGGTATAAGCAACATGAACTAGCAAGATTGTTTAGTCACATAAATACAAATTTGTTTGTTTATTTATTTTTGAAAAATGTGTGCCAGATCGGGCCTGTGGCAACTACATGCCATGGCCCCAATCCAGCCTTTCCAGGGTGCAAAAAGGAGCTGCCAAAAGCAGCTTCTTTTTGCATCCTGGATAGGGTGCGATAGCCACAGCGCCATGGCTTGAAGGTGCTCCTTTGGGGCTGTGTCATGTGGACGCAGAGCCAGAGGAGTGCCATGATGCTGCACACTGTGTGGAGTGGCACACGGCATCATGGCAACCTGGAGGCAGAGTCGGGGTATGTGTCATGTGGACGCAATGCCCCAGCTCCGCCCCCAAGCTGGCCTTAATGGCTGGTCTACACAGGACATATATCTCCATAGTTCATATAGATGTATGGAAAAAATAATAATAAAACAGTCCAATGGCCATTTTGATTGCTCAGTTGGTGCATGTCAATGGAAGGGCTGGCAATACAGATGTCTGTATTTTGATTCGGATCTGGGACTGAGAGCAGATTGGATCTGGTCCCTTTCAGTCTAGATACATCAATGCAGGATCCGATTCACCCAATCAGGATCTGAACTAATTTGAGAATGATGGACCCCTGCAAATCCCTATCATGTCTAGAGAATCCAGAACAGCCCATGTCATTTCTGGTTACGGTTGGGGAGAAACACCACAAGATGTAGAAGAAGACAATACTCCACTGCAGTAGTTCTTAAGGGAGTTAAGAGAATTTGTTCCTCCTAGTGTTTTCAGCTCCCAAAATCATTGCCCATCAGCCTTGCTAACTGACACTTCTGAGAGTTGAAGTCCATAACATTTAGAGGAACAAAGGTTGAGAACCACTGCTCTAGAGAAATACTGCTATTCCTGGAGACTTGCAGGACCAGCAATTTTCACTTGAGAGAGAAAGAGAGAGAGAGTTTTCTTTGGAGTTTCAAAAGGCCTTAGAGTTACAAAATAGTCTTGGAGATCTGCCTGGGTCCTGTGGGATGCATGTTTGCCACCTTGGTTTTACAAAGACAAGTCTGGGCAACCCTTAACTCTCCCAATGTTAATGCAACCCCTTGATCCTTTAGGCATTCTGGCTGGGGTTTCTGATAGTTGTAGTCCAAAATATCTGGAAGCAGAAAGGTCCCCATCCTTGATACAAATGAATGTAATAAGATGAGAGTGTTTTGGCTCTTTGAAGCTTAAACATTAACTATAGTTTTTTTTTTTAAAGTGTTCTAACTTTTGCCAAATGTCAGCAATACAGTGCAGTGGGGAGGAAGGTAAAATATGAGGTGTATGTGTGACAGTAAACACAGTCCAAAGCTGAATGCAAACATATGGTTATTGTTTAGTGAACTGCAGAACATAAAGGCACAGAAGAATCCCACACAATGCAGGTAAAGCAGAAGGTATAGAGCTAATCCAGAAAGAGAGGAAACTTCTAGTATGAATGGAAATAGCTCAGCAAAAGAGCAGCTAGGATACAATAGGATCAATCATTTTAAAATTTATTTAAGACACAGCCATTTCAGGAAAATTTAGATGCCGGACATACTCTGTGTCATTTTACAGTATAGATTTACAATGTTGCCTATTTTAATTGGATATCTTTCCACAAAGCAACATCAACTAACCTTGGGGCTCCACATATTGTGTGTTTCATATGTTTAATGTGGTTTTGACAGTAAGAAAATGTGCAGGCACGACTGGACTAAATGATTTCAACCCATGTGGATATAAAACAACCATGTAGTTATTCAACACTATGGGGGTTCGAGTGTGCCGTAGAGGTTTGATCACTGGGCAAGGACTCTGGACACAATGGTTTGATTCCCCCTTGGCCATGAAACCCACTGGGTGTTGTTGGGCAAGTCACATGCTCTCAGGAAAAGGCAATGGCAAGCCTCCTCTGAACATATCTTGCCAGGAAAACCTCGTGATAGGTTCACCTTAGGGTTGCTATAAGTTAGAAATGACTTGAAGGCACACAGCATGCATGCACACATTTAGAATTCTACTTTTCTCATGCAAAATCCTTTTTTTTTTTAAAAAAAAAAAAAGGTGCAACATTCTGTGCAAGTATGTTCTAGATATTGGTATCTCCAGTATTCTTTTCTTAGGGTGGATTCACACTGCAGAAATAATCCAGGTTGCCACCGTGGCCCAATGCAATGAAATTCTGGAAACTGTAGTTTGTTTTGGCACTAAACCTCTTTGACAGAGAAGGCTAAATATCCCAGAAAACTACAGTTCCCAGAATTCCATAGCACTGATGCATGGCAGTTAAATAGTGTCAACCTGAATTATTTCTGCAGTCAATAATCCAGTAGCCTGGTAGCCTCCCAACTCCAGAAATTCCTGGATGAAACAGATCATCTCCATCCATTACCTTCTTGGAACTCTAAAAGTGGTGATGTTTGATTCTTTGGCCAGTGGCTTATATAGTTCTTTCTAGTTCAACTCTGATCTTCATATTGTTTGACATATACATGAAACCACTCAGGGAGTTTTGAGATTGTATCACCAGCACACTGATAATACTCAGCTCTCCCTCTTCCTTTAAACTAATTCCAAAGCAGTATGTGCTGGGTTTTGGTTCCATGCATCTTCAAGTCCCATTAAATACAACCAATAGTAAAATGATGACCCTTATATCAAATGACAAAATCAAGGTTTGCTATTTAGAATTTATATATTATTTATTTAGTTTTTTCAAGCCATGGATGCTTAAATACATTGATAAAGAATCCATGGATATGGAGGTCTGACTGTATTACAGAGACCTGGCTGGATGAAACTGAGGGAAGACTCATCCCTGAACCTGGATGCTCAGGTTTTGGCAGTAGCCAGGAGATTGCTTGTCAAACTACAACTAGTGCACTAGCTAATTTGTTTAATTCCATTTTGTTTAAGTCCGTTTTAATTTGTTTAATTCCATTTTAAGGAGGGTATTATATATATATATTGTTGTATGGTTTTAAATACTGTAAGCCACGTTGACTGCTCCAGCAAAAAGCGGGGTACAAATAAAATTTTTATTTTATTTTTATTATTAGCAACAACTATTTCTTGAGGGGCCAGACTTGGCCACAATAACACATTTCTTGATTATATGATGATTGGATTTCTGTAACACACTCTACATGGGGGCTGCCTTTGGAAACTGTTCAGAATGTTCAGCAGCTTCAAAATGCTGAGGCTAGACTGCTGACTGAGGCTGGTTATAACGAGCATTTAACTCCCTTGCTGAAACATTTTCACTGACTACCATCTGTTCATGGGCACAATTCAAAGTCATAATTTTGACCTGGGATTTTTGGGGCCCTATAAATATTAAATAATAATAAATAAAATAAAACCTTGATCTGCATCCCGCTTTTTGTTACAACAATCAAAGCTGCAAACAACATATAAAATCAGACAATGAAATACATAATAACTACCCTTAAAAAGCTTTAAACAAATTAAACTTAAAATTACATAAATAACATTAAAATCTAATAATTATGGGCAGAGTCATGGCATAAACCAAGGATGTCCATGATGTATGGGAGTGGTCATTATGTGGCCAAGGACTTTATTCTGGAAAGGCCTGCTGGAAGAGATCTGTCTTGACAGCTTTTTTGAAAGTATCTAAATTGGTGATTTGATGGATCTCATCTGGCAGGCTGTTCTGCATGCTGGGAGCGGTTGCAGAAAAAGTCCACTGGGAGGTAGCAACTAGCCTGGTCTTTAAGGGTTGCAATAAATTTCTCCCAGAGGACCTGAGTGTACAGAGTGGATTATATGGAAGTAGGTGATTCTTTAAATAAATTGGACCCAAGCCATGTAGGGATTTAAAGGTGATAACCAACACCTTGTACTGTGCCTGGAAACTAATAGGCAGCCAGTGGAGTGACTTCAGTATTGGTGTTATGTGGTCACTCCTAGATGCTCCAGAAACCAGTCTGCCTGCCATATTCTGTACCAGTTGAAGTTTCTGGACTAGGCACAAGGGTAGTCCCATGTAGAGCGCATTACAAAAATGGAGTCGTGAGGTTACCAGTGCATGTACTACAGTTTCCAGGTCTCCCGGTTCCAGGAAAGGGCGGAGCTGGCATATCAGCTGAAACTAACAGGTGCTCTTGACTGTCACATTCACTTGATTTGTGAATCACACACTGCCTACACAGACAGTGTGAAAAAAAGAGATGGAGCACATTGCTAAGGCAATAACTGCTGCTAGAAAAAATTGTAATGACAAACAGAATCTCTTCCTAGCTTTTTCCTTACATAAAGGAATGAATCTAATGTTCTAAAAACTGGGATGACAGTCAAGAGGATGCATATTAATTAGCTTTGTATTTCTTGGGCAAGAAGCATGTGCAGATCAAGGAAGAGCTGGAAAATTCCATTAATATTCCTGTGATTTTTGAACATAGATTAATGGATTATCTATTAAAGCATAAGGGAAACCAAAGGGCTAAACCCAAGGGAAAGTGTCTTGTATACATTATTAAAAGGAGAATTCTTTATAAAATATTGATGAACAACACCTGTTTGCTTATTGATGCTCTTACTTGCATTATTCAGGATCCAGCATCATTGTACTGTAAGATATTGAGCTGGATCCAGAGTTATATTCTGAGAACAACCCGGAGCTTCACTGAAAATGGGACTCCACTGGCAAAAGGACCAGTTTTCTCTATTCTAACAGATGCAGGGCCCCTGATCTGAAGGACACCCAAAAGATTTTTCAGGTGACATAATGGTGGAAGGAGGCAGCAAAGGCAATCTACTCCTCAATTCAGTGAGAAGAAAAACTCAATTTGATCAAATGATGCACATGCAGATCAAGAAAGAGCTGGAAAATCCAATTAATATTCCTGTAATTTTTGAAGATTGGTAGATTAATGCCTCATTTGTTAAAGCATGGGGGAAAGTTTGTTAAAAGTTTGCATTAAAAGCAAGACTGTTAACAAAGTAAAGTCAACTGACTGATAAATGCAACTACTGTATAGAAGCCTTTTCAAAGACACAGAGTATATTGTGGTCGGTTAGGCTTCATTGAAGACAAATAGCTATAAACCATTTGTAATATGATCATTTTTATATTCCACTATCACACACAGAATAACCTTTATAAATACAAATTATTAGTTGATACTGCTACTGATTAGAATAGAGCATCTAATCAAATTTGTTCACCAGCAATTATTCAAGTACAGTATTGTAAAGCTAGTTCAGTGATAGAAACTAATTGAAATCAATTATGTTATCCATTAAGTTGGAATTTTTCTGATGAAAAAGGTAGCTTAATTTATTTTGACACAGTAGGTTAACATAACATGAAAGTCCACATAATTACACCACTTAATTCCAGAATTAATTTATTAAGTTATTAATTCATTAAATGAGAGACTATGCTAAAGATCCAACACATTTTACACTTTCCAGATGGTTCTTAAATGTTCTGCTACAGAATTGTAGTGGCAATTAGGAAAAATGTTTTTCTCAATTCTAACTTAAATGTAGTTTAATTAGATTTTAAAACTTTTAAATGATAAACCATATGCATTCATGAGAACCATTGTATTGTAGCTGGTTTAAGTGGTGGAATGAGGCTGATGCTACACTGCAGAATTAATGCAATTTGACACTGCTTTATCTGTCATGGCTCCATCTTATGGAACCCTGGGATTTGTAGTTTTTTGTGCCACTAGAGCCTTCTGACAGAGAAGGCTAAACCTCTCACAAAACTACAAATCCCAAAATTCCATAGCATGGAACCGTGGCAGTTAAAGCAGTGTCAATTAGTTGCAATTAATACAACTAACTGCATTAGTTGTGCAGTGTAGATGCATCCTTAGACTCTGGAAGACCAGCATTCAGATCTCCACTCAGTCATGGAAACCACCTGAGTAATATTGGGCAAGTCACACTCTCTCAGCCTCTGAGGAAGGCAATGGCAAATCACCCTGAATAAATCTTGCAAATAGCCTTGGAATTCATAGTCATCTTAAAGACACATAACAACAATAGGCTTTGCCATGTTTCTATCAACATCCCCATCTCTGAACTGGTTAGTTCAGTTAAAGCTTGCTAACTTTTAAAACTGATTTTGCCATTGCTGTGACCAAAAAGGAGACTGAAACCTAAACTTCAGATGTGAAATATTTCTGTATAAGGGATGCTCATATGCTTCTTCTTTTTGCAAACTCGGAATAAATTGGTTGGGGCTACCGTAAGCTCCATTTTATAAAGTAGAGGAAATGAAGAGAAGAGAGAAACTCTAAATAAATGGCACTAGATTCTTTATTGTTCCGGCTCTTTCTTTTCATGCCAGCCATGTGCTCAGAAAACACATTCTAGCCTGGTTCTGGGTACCAGACGGAAAGGATCAGAGTGAGGCATCAGGTTAAAAGAAAGAGGGAAATCTGTGAAGCTGGAGAAAAGAGAATTTGTAACACACAGTAGAAAAGGAGTTGCATTTCCTATAAAAGTATTGTAAAAGTTGTTTTAAATGAGAGCCAGACATCAGTAGTGAAAGTGCATATTTGTCACAGATTGCTTCTTCCCTCTCACACTACATCTCTGTCAGACTCTATCCTTTCCTGCCTCATCTGCAATGAGACATGCTAGACAAGCTTTCTCACTTCAAGACTAGATTTGGTGGAAATTCTTCTAATTTCTTCTGCTATGATGCTCCTGAAGTGCTGGAATGGTGTAGTTGAGGTGTGTTGGTGTGGGAATGAATACAAGTGGAGGGATGAGGTGGATGTGCATTCATAAATGTCATGTGTTTAAGAAACTGAGAATACAGGGTTCTGGCTGGTCTGTTTGGATACCCACTGCTGGGGTGCTGCCTGCTGGATATTTTCCAAGTGGAACTTTGGCTTTGAAGGCAACAAAGATCCTTCATCCTTACCTTAGAGCTTGAATAGCCTCACATTCTCCAGGTACAGATTTTTAATGGATAATAGTCAAAGATGCAGGAAAAATACTGGAAAAGCTCCTGGGAGTTGTTTTTGGCATTAAAACTGTGCTGGTGAAAACTAGCCGTGTGTGTGCATAGTCACACTATGAGCTTATAATCTGAGGTCACTTGAGTCAATCAACTAATTTGCTTGACTAGAGGTCAGATTCCAGAATCAAAGTAACAATCTAGGAAAAGTAACTTTCCTCTGTGCAGCCACACAGCTGATGGGCACTTCCATAAATGTTTTTTACCTAACGTCTGAAATGCCCAGCAAAATGTAATTGGAAGGAAAGCCATTGGATCATGAAACAGCATTTCAATTTGCTGTTTCATTTCATTTCTCTCCTGAAGTATTTTGTGTTCATTTTAGTTACATGGAAAGCATCTGCTAGAGAGAGAAGACTAGCTGCTCTACCACCTCTAAACCTGAAGGATTAATAAAATATAAAAAGTATATAAAGAGTCAAGCCAGCATTCTGTAGTGGTTTCAGTTTTGGGATATGACTTTGGAGAACCGGGTTCAAATCCAGGCTTGGCCATGAAAACCCTTAGGCTATCCACACTCTTGCAACCTTAGGAAGGCCAGGCAATGCCCCTTTGAAGAAATCTTGCCAAGAAAACATTTGCCTTAAGGTCAGCATAAGTTGGAGATGATTTGAAGGCACATAACACAGAAAGAGCATGTCAATTGGATACTACATCACTGACACTTTTTTTTTTTTAATGGTCTCAAGACTTTGGCTTCTCTTTCCATAATAGCTGTTTTGTGGAAGCTCTAGAGTTCACACCAATCTCTGGAATAAACTGCGCTCTTTTTATATTTTGTCACTGAAAAGGATTCTGTAATTTCATATTTACTGTATTTTGGTGTTGTTTCTTTTGTTGTCTTTCTTGTTATTTACTTATTATTTCATTGTATTATTATTTAAATTCAAAAGATGCAGAAAAAGGAAAAAAAAAACAAATAAAGAAAAAAAACATATATAATCTACTGACATCCTAGTAAGAAAAGGGACAATTCACTTACTATTAATCAAAAGTGAGTACCACAAAATAATGGGGATAATCTCTTTTATCATCTTATCTTAGACACAATCTTTAGCCTTGAACTTCAAACCAAACACAGAGCTTTTAAAAAGATTATCCACTGAGATTTTACTGGGCACATCTAACTATTCAACCCACCTCAAAAACAATGTGGAGGTATCTTTTTTCAAAACACATACCTGTGGTTTATTAATCTGGAGGGTCCAGCTCCAGTACCATGGTGAAAGAGTGGTTTTTTCTTACCATGACACAGAAAATGTCTTTTGTGACCAGATAATATAACAGTATATTATCGGAGACTAGTGATGTAACGAATATTCGTCAAAAATCTGTAAACAGAAGAAATATCTGTTATTCAAAAATTTCAAAACTTTTTAAAGAGAAGAAATTATGAGCACTTCTTGATCAATGAGTAAGAATTTTGGTTTTTAATTCGATGGCCAGGATTTAGAATTTTGCATAAGCAAAGCTACCATTCATATTGGGGTTTTCTAGCAGTGGAATGTTCTTTAAACATCTGCTGAACTCCTTTTGACATGCTAATTGAGTTTGAAATGCCAGGTAATTAGTGTAAATTTTTTGCCTTCCTTGTATTTTATTTTCATTCAAGAAATCTGTGAAAAATACTTCCCGACAAGGAGAGAAAAAATAACCTTTTGAAAGTGGGACTTTTGAAAAGAATATATTTTTTAAAAATTGCATCTAGTTCTCAATGGGCGAGAAGAAAAAAAAAAAAGATTTGTCACAACACTATCAGAAACCTTCATTCCACCTGACTACAGAGAGGTCACCAGTGTTCTTTGTCTTTGTCAAAAAGTAATGGAAAAACTGTGCAGTTTGCAATTTCCTGAGGCTGTCGGTTTGTTCAAAGGGATGGACATTGTATAATCAGGGAAGGGGACAGAGAACAGCTTTAATCAAGATCTTGTAGTGCCATTCCCAACTCAACGTAGTGTGATATAGCTTCCTGGCCCACAGCTGTCCAGATTTCAAAGGGATAATCTCAGTTCAATTCTCTGTTGTATCCCTTTTTCAGCTGATTTTAAAATGTCCTAGTTACTCTCTTCTCCTCTTACTTTGCCCCTTTGTCCCCAGTTTACTTCCATTGGTGCAAACTAAGGGGCTGTACATACAGCCCCTAAGGGGTGGCAGGATGCCACCCCTTTCCTAGCCAGATGAGGGCCACGGAAACCTCATGCCACGGCCCTGATCCAGCAGCTCCAGAGAAGCACCATGACACCACGCTCAGTGTGGAGCGGCACGTGGCGTAAGGGTGCCCTAGGGTGTGGAGTCGGATGTGCGTTGTGATGATGCTACGTTGTGAGGATGTTAGGGCCTAAATTCAAAGTGTAAAAGTAGTTTGCACTCAGTTAACTAAATAGGTGGGCAAAAGAGAGGAGAGGCAGAATTTTGTCCTTCTCAGTTGGCTCAGGCAAAAGCAAACCTCTGCAGCCTCTCCCAACTTGCATATTCTTTCACTGTTATAACTTTTGTCATCTTAACCACACCACCACCCCTTCCCTACCCTCTGTTCAGCTGAGTGAAAACCACCTTTGCACCTTGAATTCAATTTGCACTAAATGAAGTAAGCTAAGGAGAAAGTGGAAGGAGGGGAGAGAAATGGAGACATTTGAAAAGTAGCAGAAAATGTGAGATAATAGATGATTAATCAGGACAGCTGGAGGATATGGACAAGTAATTAATTCTTAAAAGAGTTGCAAGGCCCCCCTGAACATTTCCATATTTTTTGAAGAAATTTCCAAAACTAGTCGCAGTTCTCTAGCCACATTGACTTGCACATTGTTCTTCTGGACTTGTGTATAACAACTTAGAATGTAGGTGCTGAAATTAGCTGTTCCATGCCTTTGTCAATTTAAATCTGGACTGAAAGAGCTTAAAGTATAAGTTCAAATACATTGTGTGAATTCCTAGATTAAAATCTTCCTAGTTTCCCCCTCCCCTGCAATATCTAATAAAATGTAGAACACTTTAAAAGTATTTGGCACACCAAATTACAACTCAACTGCCACTGATCAGATTCCATTAGTGGCAAAGAAAACGTTTCATTTCAAGAATCACAAAACATTCATAAATGAGCTGGACATGGTCACAAATTGCTTTTCGCTTATGATCAAACTTTTATGTTAGAATTTCTAATGCAGCTCAAATTAAGTTTCTATGCATAATGTTCTTCTGAACTTTTCAAACATTCACAATAATTGCATTTGGCAACTGCCTCTTTGAAAAGGGGTTATATTACTTTTTGAAAAAGAACAAGTTTAAAATAGAGGGAAGGTTTTTTTTTTTTACTAAAACAAGTAATGTTTCTGTATAAGATCACATTACTTCAGTGTTCTTTCTTTCTTTCTTTCTTTCTTTCTTTTTTACTTTTACATATTTCCACTTCTGATGGTATATCTACCCTTGCATCTTGAGTGTATTGTAGTGTGGAAATGTAATGCATATTATTTTGATACTTGGGGTTGGGGGTTTGGGGACAGGAACACCTAGGAATAATATGCCTAAATATTACTAGTCACAAACTAGATACATTTAATCATTATTTATTTCCTAGATTTGTATAAAATCTGTCAACATAAAAACAGAAAAAATTATTCCTATTACTGCTGTCAGCACAGAATCAACTTGCTAAAATGATGCATCAAGTCAATATAGCTGATATTGCTGTACATGTGGCCTAAACAAAATGGGCAAAAATTAGTAGAAGAAATATTCTCATTTCAAGACTCAATACCCAATAACTTTGCACATTTTTGTGCAGAATATAACCAGAGATAAATAGAGAAAGCTAAGGAAAACAACAAAGGAACTGAATATTGATGGCCTTATGAAAATTAAAGGGCTGTGCAGACCACATCTAAGGGGCAAGCTGCAGCCACCTTCAGGTACACCAGATCGGGGCTGTGGCAACTGCACGCCACAACTCCAATCTGGCCTTTTCAGGGTGCAAAAAAGGAACTGCAAAAGGCATGATAGCTAGTGTCACAGTTTTAAAGTGTTCCTTTGGCCCTGCATTGTGTGGACACAGTGCCAGAGGAGCACCACAATGCTGCGTGCGGTGTGGAATGGTGCGCAGTGTCACAGCACCCTGGGGGCAGAGTTGGGGTGTGCATCATGTGCATCAAGCTGGCCTTAATAGCTGGTCTGCACAGGGCCAAAGTCTTAGGGCTGAAACCTAGCTCTTGTTTTACAGCAGACCTTTTAAATCAAAGGAATTTGTGTAGTGTTTACTTAACAAATTACAGTGGGCTCTTCCCTTACATGGGGGATCCGTTCCAGACCTCCCCCCCCCCCCAGCATAAGGGAAAAAAACGTATATGCTTAGAAGTAATGGGGCTCGTGCAGGCGTCGGAGGGCACACTGTTCCATTATTCCAGTAGTTCCAGTTAATCTACTCTAGTTGGGACTAACAATAGGAGTTTGGCCAATGTACTCATATCTTAGAAGCATGAATTGGTGTAATTTAGCCACATTGGCTCTGTGTGATCACCATGTTACAATGCCACAGTGACCACAATAGCTACAATTAACAGAATCTCCTTCTCGCACAACTCTCAAAGAGGCAAGAACTCTGTTAAACTCAATTGCCTATGCCTTCTTGGTTTCTCTAAATTTTCTGGGACTTTCTGTCTTTCACCTAATGTGAAGCCTTGATTTGACAGTTCTTTCTTCTTGTTCTTTACAAAACATCAACCACCTGTTCATGCTCTTCATCCTAGCACCTATTTAATGCTATTGTGGTAAGTCATTTTGCTCAAAATGTCCTAGGTCATATTATCTCCTCAAGAACATAGATCCTCCTTTCCAGGATAATATTTTTTTCAGATTGTCTGAAGAATCTGTTGCTTCGAGAACTTGCCTCCTTTAGGAATATGAGAGAATTCTGTCTTATTTTCTCTGTTTAATATTTTCTAAAAGCAACAAATTTATTTATAACAGTGCAGCAATTTTAAGGAATTGAATATCAAGGAACACAAAGCTGAGAGACGGGTGGATTCTGACAAAACATGAAATTCAATGCAGAGAAATGTAAGGTACTGCACTTAGGACGCAAAAATGAAATGCACAGATATAGGATGGGGGACATCTGGCTGAATGAAACTACGTGTGAAAGGGATCTAGGAGTCCAAGTAGACCATAAGTTGAACATGAGTCAACAGTGCGATGCAGCAGCTAAAAAGGCCAATGCTATTTTAGGCTGCATCAATAGAAGTATAGTGTCTAGATCAAGGGAAGTAATAGTGCCACTCTATTCTGCTTTGGTCAGACCCCACCTGAAATACTGTGTCCAGTTCTGGGCACCACAATTCAAAAAGGATGTGGAGAAACTGGAGCGGGTCCAAAGGAGGGCAACTAAGATGGTCAAGGGTCTGGAAAGCATGCCCTATGAGGAACGACTTAGAGAGCTGGGGATGTTTAGCCTGGAGAAGAGAAGATTAAGAGGTGATATGATAGCCCTGTTCAAATATTTGAAGGGATGTCATATTGAAGAGGGAGTAAGCTTGTTTTCTGCTGCTGCACAGACTAGAACGCGGAACAATGGATGCAAACTGCAGGAAAAGAGATTCCACCTCAACATTAGGAGGAACTTCCTGACAGTAAGGGCTGTTCGACGGTGGAACACACTCCCTCGGAGTGTAGTGGAGTCTCCGTCCTTGGAGGTCTTTAAGCAGAGGCTGGATGGCCATCTGTCGGGGATGCTTTGACTGGGAGTTCCTGCATGGCAGGGGGTTGGACTGGGTGGCCCTTGTGGTCTCTTCCAACTCTATGATTCTATGATTCTACAGCGAATTTGAATCCCTGTGTATTGTGCCCCATATTTGTGGGGCTGAATTGTAGCCCCCCCCCCACCCCCCAGATATGTCTCATTTTTACTACTTGTACAACAAGCAGGAACAAGATGGTCCTCTCACTGTGGAAATATCTATGCCTTGAATTTGCCTGGTGTAAAGATGTGATTATTGCATTCAGTGCATGATTTTGAATAACAGTTTATCAAAATTCATAAATTTCTTCCTAAATGGGACAAAAAGATTTTAAAGAAAGCCAGATCTTGGAGAAAACAAAACTGACTGGTTCATCTGTTCGTGGTCATCTTCGCCATTTTCCTAACAAGATTTTCTCATGTACCCTTTCAAATGCTTTGGTGCAGGTTTCCATATCATTTAGCTTTTCTTACTCTTCCAAATCGACTTCTTTCAAATCTACAGTCTTTCTTCAAAAAATAATAAAAATAATTCCTTACTTTTGAACTCGTGTGAATTTACAATATCAGACAAACCACTTTAACTGACATGGCTGAATACTGTGGAATACTAGGATTTGTAGTTTGTTGTGACACTAAAGCTCTCTGATAGGGAAGGCTAAAACTATAAATCCCAGAATTCCATGGCATTCAGCCATGGCAGTTAAAACAGTTAAAGTCATACTGCATTATTTCTGCAATGCAGACAGCACCCAAGTCAACACATAACCTTTTCACCTTTCAGGAGTACATTAGCTGATGAGTTCATGTATAGCTGTGGAGTTGTCCAAGAAATAAGACAATTAGTGTAATTTCATTGCGTATCCACACTGTACCACAACAGCCATTTGATCCCATTTTAATTGTCATGAGTTGTTCTTATGTAATCCCGGGTTTTGTAATTTGATAAGGCACTAGGGTATAGTAACCAAGAAATCTGAGATCCTTGCCACCAAACTGCAACTCCCAGGATTCCACAGGATATAACTGTGGACACCATTGAAGTGGTGTCAAAACACTATAATTGTGTAGTGTTGATACATCCTCAGAGGGGGATCAGTGCCCGATGCAGCTATTTGGTGGGACACTATGATTTCACCATCTCTCATGGGTCTTCACCAGTCCATTAGACTGTGAGTATTCAGAAATATTTCCATTCAGAAATACAGAACAGAATTGTGGTGCTTCTATTGCCCAACCTCTCCAGTTTAATTTTGACCTTGGTGCCTGGAGTTCCCTATTGTCTTATAGAGTTTTTATGTCCCTTGGTGACTCAGCTCTGAGTTCATTTTTTTTCTTGAGTGACTACATGAGCTTTTCAGATGTCTATTGCATGAGGTAAAATCAGCTTAGAGTCTCTTTGTGATTGCTCTGTTAATTTCAGCTTCAGCCATGCAGAACTCAATTTTATTTCTGAGTGTTTTTTAAAAAAAAGATTATATAGGAAAGTACACCCAGGATTCTGATGCATATGCATCCACCAGGGTTGAAATCAACTATCTAATACAATAGCAGATCATCAGTGTCTCTCAACAAAAATAGCTTGCTAGTTCTTCAGTTCTATAATATATTTGTTAGTCTGGGTTTCTGCTAAATGAGAGTAAGGGTAGCTTTCAAAAGCAATGGGCTAAATTCAATGTTCTTCTTGCCTAGTTTCAGACAAAGTTTCTCTTCTCTCCCCATTGCTCCTAAATAAGCTCTGGGTTTCTGGCTAACCTATCAGCTGATTTTGAGAATGCATGAAAGGCTCCAAATGGGATAGGATACCCCCCCATCCCATTTATATTGGATGCCATCATTCTGTCAGAGGAGTATCAATAATCCCTGATGCTGTTAAAACACTATGATTTGTATTCTGATGGTTAGTTCCAAATGAGTCAATTTCTGAATGTTGAATCAACATATAGGTAAATCCCATTGATTCAAGGGAGCTATTCTAATTGGGACTAGCAATAGGTTTCAGGCACATATATTTTAAGACTATCATTTGCTGTTGTTCTAGAGCAGAGTTAGATGTTGAATCTGACTTTAGTACTACCCTTAATGCCAAGTTTTGGAGAAAAGACAGAGTCTCTAAAGCAAACCAATCAACCCATGAATGAACACCAGTAATGGGACAACATCTTCTACACCTGAGGTATGTGGCACACACAATTCTGTTCTCCAACAGAGATGCCACTTTGTCTAATTATAGGGCTGACTCTGCTGCAGAATATTATAAAAAGTTTCTTTAATCACAGTGTGTAACCAACTGCCCATTTTAGAGCCTCATGGAATCATAGAACCATAAAACTGGAAAGTATCATCAAGAACCATCTATTTCAACTCCCTGCTAGTGTGCGGGGGTGGGGGTGGGGGGGACTGACTGCCAACCAACCCTGAGAGACGGCTATTTAAACTCTCTTTAAAAAGCTCCAGTGAAGGACAGTCTATCACCTTCTGAGATATTCTAGTAGAATTTCTGAGGTAGCTAAGCCCTAGAAGTTTGAGGCCCCCACCCAGTAGTTCCACCACACATTTTATCCCACAGACTATTTTATTCCACAAAGTATATCAGAATTTGGATTTAAAGACACTACCATGTCATGTTTCAAAGTAAAAAAAAATCAAGTAACAAATTTAAAACAATTGAAATGAATTAAACTATTCAGTTGATCGGTGGTGGTGGAGCAAGAGGACAAGAAGGAGGAGGATTGCAATTGTGGTTGTTTGTTCATGCATATTCTGCCTTTCCTTAACTGGGATTTAAAGTAACTTACAAAAATATGAAAAATTATGAAACCTAATGAAAAGAGCAAGAAAATGGAAGAAGGAACAATAAGAAAAGGAAAATATAAATGTCAGGTGCATGGATTTTTATATGCAGCACTTAATGACATTGAGGAGTTATGAACTGTTGATGGAAAGGGATCAAAAAGAACAGAGAGTTTGTATTGACAGGAGGTTTGTTGTTAGGAGAACAGGATCATAGGGGCCAGGAAGGTGGTAAAGAGGACAGTGGGTTGAGTTTCACATGCTGATTCGATTTAAATGTCCAGATTCTTGGATGTGGACTCCTGTCTATAAAAGAAGTTTTAAGGGTACAATAAAATGAAGGGAAGCCCCTTTCTTTCTTTATTGCTATTTATTTCTACTTTTAGAGTTAGTTGTGCACCACAAATATTTTCTGTTATCTTGCTGGCTTTTGAAAGTTACTAGATCAGGTTATCTGATCAGAAGGAGGCTGCAACTCAATAGGCTAGATATGGGTCATTCTCACATGAACTTGATGGAATGTCCAGTGGCTTAGGGGTTAAGATGCCAGTTCTGATGATTGTAAGATCAGCATGTTGGCAGTTTCAGGCCCAGGTGCCACAGGACGAAGTGAGCACCCATCACTAGTCCCAGCTTCTGTCAACCTAGAAGCTTGAAAGCATGCAAATGCAAGTAAATAAATAATAACCACTTCGGTGGGAAGGTAACATCATTCCATGTAGTCATGCTGGCCACAGTCACCTTTGGACAATGCAGGCTCTTTGGCTTAGTAATGGAGATGAGCACTGCCCCCTATGGAGCCCTGGTGGTGCAGTGGTTAAACACCTGTATTACAGCCACTCATTAACCACAAGGTTGTGAGTTCAATACCAGCCAGGGGCTCCAGGTTGACTCAGCCTGGCATCCTTCCAAGGTCATTAAAATGAGTACCCAGCTTGTTGGGGCAATTAGCTTGCACACTGTAAACCACTTAGTAAATCTGTAAGTGGTATAGAAATGTACTTGCTATTGCTGTTGACCCCTACAGTCAGTTACAACTAGACATTCAGGTCAAGGGGAAAGTTGTCCCTTTACCTTTTACCAGTCTACTTGGTAACCATTGGTGATAATCTATTCCTCCTCTGTTGTACTTATGTCAAAGGCAGTGGAGGCGAGAAGGAAAAGCTGGTGAGGTGTCAGTAAGAAAAATAACAAAAAGAAAAGGGAAAAAAAACCCCAAAACAACAGTAGTACAGAAGAGGGCAGCCAACTCCAAGTCACCCATGGTTTCACTGCCTGGCTTCAGGGGAGAAAATGGTCCTTACAGCCATGCCACTTTTTAGAGGGGTGGCTTAGACAATGACTTCTGCCACCACCTCACTTCTTATTTCCAGAAATACAGAGAATGCTTAACTGCTTTTATAATAGACATTGGCAGTTTGTTGCTATGAGATCCTAGCTTGTGTAGGATCCCAAAGTCACAATCAATGAAGAAGTAATTATTTTGAAATAACTTTTCCTTTTCTCATGACAAAGGATGGGATATACCACCTTTTTCCCAGTTTGAGGCTCAAGAAAGCTTACAGTAGTTAAAAATTCATAAAATACAAGTTAAAAAGTTATAAAACTATCATAAAATTAAAACCAGTTAAAAATATAAGCTATAAAAACACAACAGCACAACAAAAATAACAGATGAAAAATCCATCACATTGTACAAGACCTATAAATATTTTAATAAAGTAAATACAACAACAACAACAACAATAATAATAATAATATTTATTTCTTACTCGCCCCTCTGAACGAGCAATCAGGGCGGGGTACAACATGTTAAAAACATATGCAGTTAAAATCCTCCAACATTCCCACCTCCCTCCCCTTCTAAAAAAGAAGGAGAAAAAAAAAGCTGGCACCTAAACCATGTGATTTTCCCCTTCCACCATTTAGAGAGGCCTATAACCATAAAATTAACTAAAATGTTACAGTTACACCACAAATAAAAATGAGAGACTTCTGTAGCATTCTTGGGAGTATCTAAGGATATGTCTGCACTGCAGAAATAATGCAGTTTAACAAGATTTTAACTGCCATGGCTCAAGCAGTTTTATGAAATATTTAGCTTTCTCTGTCAGAGTGCTCTAGTGCAACAACAAACTGCAAATCCCAGGATTACATAGCATGGAGTCATGGCAATTAAAGTGGCATCAAACTGATTTATTTCTGCAGTGCAAATGCACCTGAGAAAATAAATTCCCAGCACAAACTTTCATGGACTTAATTTTCCTTAAACAGACACTTGGACGAAAGCTTCTGTGCACAGACATATATACCAATGGATGATGGGGAACTGAATTGTAATAGAAATGTGTGTGTGTGTGTGGGGGGGAACCCATGTGGATAGGCAACAAGATCTATCTCAATGATGGTTGTGAAGGCTGGTTAAAGGGACAAAGATGGGAAACATACAAGAGATGTTACATACAAGCTAGGATGGGTAGGTAAGCATTTGAAGAGTCAAAGAAATTTCTAATCTAGTGCACTGAAATGGGTTCTGTCTTCAAGTCATTTATAATTTAACAATGACTCTAAGACGAACATATTACAGGCTGTTTTTGGCAAGATTTGTTGAAAGAGGCTTTGCCACACTGAGTTTCCAAGGCTGAGTGAGAATTTGAACTCAGATCTCTGGGAGTATACTCAAATCATTACATCATGCTGGTTTCACACACTGATGTGGACAAGATCAGTAATGTGTTGCAATACAGTAGGCATGACGACCTTGGTTAATAGCTGGGAAGCCAACTAGTATTTTAATTTGTATGGTGTGCCAAAAAAAAAAAAAAAAAAGCAAAGAAAAAACAGCACGGGCTGTGTTCAGATCACTGGCAATGGAATGCAGCTTATGGATATATCCTAAATTAGATATTTATTTTTTCAATCTCTCTTTGATTTTTTTATTTTGATTTTTGATTTTTTTTTTGGTTCAATCTATTTGTTCACACCATGAATGGAGTGAGGTCATCCTTCTTTTAAGTTATTGTTGTACCATAATGTAACTGCCTGAACAGACTGTCAAGAAATGCCGGTATGGGGTAGAGTGAGGAAATGACAACTGCATGCCGCACACCCCAACTCCACCCCAATGCCAGCGTCACGCCGCATGCCCAACCAGACGGCAGATGGCATCACCCATTTCTTTGGTGCAGCATTTAGATGTGCTGAAGAAACTTTGAAAAACCACTGCCGCCGTGGCAAAGGCAGCTTTTCGCCATTCTAAAAAGGAGTGGCATTTTTCTTCTTCTTTTTAGAGTGGCAAACTGCCACACTAGGGTTGTGGCATGCAGTTGCTGCAGCCCTGATCCCACGATGAAAGGGGCGGTGGGACGCCACTTTCTTGGGGTGATCTGTTCAGCCCCAGTGCAAAAATGAATTTGTTACAGTAATTATCTGTTTGTAAGTAGCTATTATTATTATTATTATTATTATTATTAACCTTTATTTATATAGCGCTGTAAATTTACACAATGCTGTACATACAATCTTATAATTAGATGGTTTCCTGCCCCCAGGCTTACAATCTAAGAGAGACAACACAAAAAGAGAAGGGAAAGGTGGTGGGAAAGGGGATGAGGTCCAGTGGTTCTTCTCTCGCTCTGGGGCCTGGACCAAGGCAGGTGAACTACAGGTTATGAAATACACACAGGCACACCTACAAAACAAGTTGCCAAATGGTCCTGATAGTTACCAACCTCAAAATTCCAGGGTAAGGGTATGTATGGCAACCAACAAAGAAGGGTCAACATGGCTATGTGACCTGTATACATTCATTGTATCCTTCTCTAAAGGATGAATGATGGAAATCACTTAATAAGTAAAACAAGTGAGAGGGAGAAGGAGAAGTCATAAGATAAACATGGAAGAAGAAAGGAGCACAGAGCAGGAAGTACAAGAGGGTTTATGGAGTAGAGGATGCAAGCAGCAACAAAGGGCAACATGGTAAGTTAGGGCATATGCAAAGCAGGGCAAAAGAGGTGAAAGTCTGCTGAGGCCATAGCATGAATGACAGCAAGGCCATCAAGACAATACATATTTATTCTTTCATGTGCAAAAAGAGAAATGCACCAGTGCTGACCACAGCTTGTTTGTCATTGAATCTCTTATTTGGCTGGTACGCTGACTGCACCCACTGCTGTGGGAAGTGAGAAGTGTCTAGCTGCTACTACAAGCTATCCCACCAGCAGCTCCACTAATTGGCTAGAGCCATCTGGAGAGTCCCTTGCTTTGTTTTACTTCCTCTCCCCTCTGCTCTACTTGGAGGCCAGGTAGGGAATGTGAAGCCTCAGGCAGGTACAAGAGGGTGGGTGAGAGCAATTGTTTTAAAAATGTGCATGGGACACTTAGGTCAGAGTCCAACTGATATTCTTTGCTTTGCCAGCAGACCCAGGGTGATATGATTCCCATTACTGTGTAGTCATCTGCAACAAGACAGTTGTCTTTCTTGCCTTTCTTCCCAGTTTTCCATACCACCCAAAACTCTGTTCTGGGGGGTTAACCACACTTTCAGAGGAGATATGGAAGACATTTGGGGGTTATGTTGCAGCATCTGTGGATTACAGAATCAGATGCCTCCAAGCCAGCAACCCTATTTGGACTTCCTGTCATAAATGTTAAAGGAAATGCCCATAGAAGGTACTAAAACCAAAGGATATTTAATTGTTAATATTTGATGGTTGCATGCATGTAAAGAATGGCCCAGAAAGTTACACATTCAATTTTTTAAATTTGCAATCCGACAGATATATAAATACACACTTAAAAAACCAACACCTTATATAATTGACACAGTAAAGTTATTCTTCTACCATCTAAAGTTTTCTTTTCAAAGTAAAGTTCATAGTTGTAGCCACAACATATTTTCCAAAGATTAGCTTTCCAATCATAATCCAAAATTTGAAGTTCATATTTCCCCTCCTCATACTCATTTTATAACCACATTCTGTTAATTTAATAATGACACTATTTAGCTGAGGTAGGTGGCATGTTGGCTAATAGAACAGTAACATAATTTTGGTAGTTAAGGAGTCAGTACAGTATAACTACAGCCTTCCCATCATCTGAAAAATAAAGTCTCCAGAATCCCACAAATTCTGTAAAATAGGAATAAGAGTAGAGACAGAAACTGGCTGCAAGATGACAATAATATTAAAATGTATGCAATCCAGTTTAATCCTGAGTTAGTTAGAATAATAGAATCATAGAATTGGAAGAGACCTCAAGGGCTATCCAGTCCAACCACTTTCAATGCAGGAACTCACAATCAAAGCATTCCTGACAGATTTATTTATTTTTATTTTGAGGACTTACATCCTGCCATTCTCCCACAATGGGATTCAAGGCCATGCAGCCTCTGTTTAAAAACCTCCAAGGAGAAGACTCCACTACATTCTGAGGGAGTGTGTTCCACTGTTGAACAGCTTTTACTGTCAGGAAGTTCTTCCTAATGTTGAGGCAGAATCTCTTTTTCTGTATCTTACATCCATTGCTTTGTGTCCAATTCTCTGGAACAACAGAAAATAAGCTTGCTCCATCCTCAATATGACATCCCTTCAAATATTTAAACATGGCTATCATGTCATTCCTTAACCTTCTTAATGAGTGAGATAAATCTAATTCAGCAGTTTTTCAGACGGAATAATACAAAAAATGAAATTACTTACAGCATACTCTCTGTTGAGGTACCAAGTAGATAAATAGATGTACCATTTATTTATCTACTTTCTATCTTTTTCTTTTAAATTATAGTAGCAAAGCTAGATAGAGATAAAAATAAATAAATAGATCAATATTAAATAAATTAAGGTGTCTTTCAAGCCTGCCGAAGTATTTTTTCCTCATTGCAAGAAGTTGGTATTCTGTAAAATTCTATAGATTTAGACCTAAACTAAACTGTTAGTGAAGAAGAATGGTTCCTAAACACCTTTCTCCTTATGTGAGATTTCTGTAGGCCAGTTGTTATTTGTCAGTTAGTCTGTATCTGTTTGGACTCAGAATTTCCTGGAGTCCTAGCCTTCAGAATTCCCAATTCATCCAAGTGTCCAAATTTGCAGACAACAGTATTATCCTAACAGGCAGACGTAACATCAATTTTCTCTTTAAATAATCTTAACTATTGAAATTTCAGAATTTTAGACAAAGGGAAATAAACATGCCACTTTGTAATTTCTTTGGCTACTTATTTATATTATAAAATCAGCATCATTCATACACACACACACACACACACACACATTCCCTTCAGAAAGGAACATAAGGAATTAAACATCTTGTATCATATTGAAACATCATATCCACCTTAGGAAACATCACAAAGAGGCAGTCATAGACATTATATTAGTTTGGTGAGGACATGAGACATGAAGCCTTCTCCGTCATTGTTCCTATCCTATGCTGTCTGTCTGAAACTGGATGGTTCCTGGAAACTCCCCACCACAGTCTCACTCTGAAAGGGTATTCTGGGGCCTTCTGTTGGGGTTGTGTGCCTGTGTTATATGTGGGTATGCTTTATGTGGGTATGCTTTATGTGAATGAATCTCCTGCATAAGGGAAGGGTGCCCTGTATACTTACAAAACAATTTACTGTATACTTCCTTCTTAGGGTGCATCTAGATTATAAAAAATATGTGGTTTGACACCACTTTACGTGCTATAGCTCCATCCTATGGTATACTGAGATTTGCAGTTTTACAGGGTATTTAGCCTTCTTTGGCAGAGTTGTGTGACTTACAAAACTACAGTTTCCAGGATTTTATAGGATGGAACCATGGCTGTTAAAGTTGTATCAAAGTTGCATTATTTCTATAGTGTAGATATCTTCCAGTGAGAAAAACATAAGATCACAATTAAAAAATACAAATGTTAAAAACAACAACAGCAAGTTGAAGAGTGACAAGATTTTCTTCCTCAATAGCTCTCCCCTATACTTGCTACTAGAGAGGCATAAGGCTTTTCTACTAGTCTGACTCCTGAGCTAATAAGCAATGTACAGTAGAAAATATATCACAGTTTTATGGGTTCTGCTGGTTGCATGCCAGACTAAAAAGCTGCAGTTCAGCAAATAAAGCTGTTGAGACAACAGGACCCAGAGAGGCTCTTGCATTAATGTTTAGTTTGGGTTTGTTCCTGTGCAGATGCAAGTCAAGACATAAATTTAACCTATTAGTCCTATACTATGAGCTATTGTGATCAGTGTAAGCCTGCAATTTGTAGCTTATTTTATCTTTTCATCTATTGCTAGAGAATATCTTTTCATCTATTGCTAGAGCATTGTGTAGTAAATACACTTAATTTACTATGGGCTCATAGTGAATCTGGCCTGATCCAATTATAAGAATTAGAATGTAAATATACTGAAATTCTCTCACATTTTCCAGGCAGCATTTGAAGAATTACAATTTAAACAAAATGACAATAACAATAGTCATTGAAGTTGACTTGGAAATTACAGCTAATGCAAAATGCAGCCATTAGACTGCTCACTGGGATTTCATTCAGACACCATAATGTATAACGCCAATTCTCAAAGAATTGCACTGGCTGCCAATAGGCATCTGGTCTGAATCCAAGGTGCTGGTGATAACATTTAAAGCCCTACATGGCTTAGGACCTCAGTACTTGAGGGAGCACCTCTCTTTCTCTTTGCCTACCCAAGAACTGATATCTCTTGGAGGGGCCCTCCTTTGTGTCTCACCAGTGGGGGAAATATATTGTGGGAGGACATGGGAGAGGGACATCTCTGTGGTGGCATCCCAGTTGTGAAATCCTCTTCTTTTGGAGGCTCTATTGGCACCAACACTGGGTTCATTTTGGCACCAGGTCAAAACTAAATTTTTAATAAAGCATTTAGGCCTAACCAACTTTATCTAGGATGCACATAGGCAATTTTAAATCAAATGGCTTTCATTGAGACATTCTGTAGCTATTTCCTATCACAATGGAAATTGCTCATTGGAGGGAGTGGGACCATCACTCATCTGCTTCCCAGTCGAAATGGAAACAGTCCTACATGAACTGCACTAACTGATTCCTAGTTAGTGACCATCAGGGAGAGCAGGATGGGATTCTCCATGTTTCACCATAACTATGGTATGGAACAGATGGGCCAAATAAAGCAGTTTCCAGCCACTTTGAAGGTGGGACGTTTAGATGACACACAACCTCCAAAGTAGGTGGAAACCAGACTGAAGCCATGTTCCAGGGCTAAAACCAGGAGCATACAGAACCTGGGATAGTTCAACTCAAGGCAGACAATGTGCACCTTTGTGCCTGCATATAAATGCCCCAATGTGAGTGCAGGACTGTGGCAAAGCAAAGAAATGAATGTGTGCCAACTCCAATGGATGCAGTTACAATATACATAAACCAGACAGTCCAACAGGAGGGCATGTGTGGGAGGGTGCATGGATTATGCTTTGCCAATGTATCACTCACACGCTGATGCACTGATGCCCTATACGGGCAGAGAATTGCACGTACGACTGTGTGGCCCATCAGAGGGGCAGCCATGCACTGGGATGGCATCTGGGCAGGCAGTGGGAGGTTATTAGAGGTCACTAGTGGTATGTTTGTGTGATGGTGTGGATGTATGATGAAGAGTAACCTGGTGTAGGGGGAGGGACTTTTGGTAGGTGTAACTTCCAGGACAGGACTTCCAGATTGGGACTTCCAATGGGCAGGGCTTCCAGGATGGAGCTTGCTCGCTTTCCCCATGCCACTTCCCTGTGTGTGCCACTCCATTATCACCCACCCCACCCATACACCAGTCTGCTCCCTGGAGACAGAGCATGTGGTGGGTGGAGCATGATCAGGGGATGAAGCAGCACACACATGGAGCATGGAATAGCATGCGCAGGACAGAGAGGCATGCATAGGGAAGGAGAGTAGGGGATGGTGCGGGGGCTGACTGGGTGTCACTGCCCTCCTGGGGTGTCACCCAGTGTGGCCAGCACACCCTAGTGACGCTACTGCTATGTGGTCAGGCCATGTGCATTTGACCTGCCATGGGAGTGGGCTGTGTGGGCAGTGGGGTTTCGACCTGCTTTGGGAAAAAGCAGGACTGAGCTGCTTTTTCCTGCCCATCTGTTCTGGGTATATGATATTTATGCTTATGTAAATCTGCACCATATGGGGATTCTGGCCAATAATTTTGAAAGCCTAAAAATATATTAAATCATTTATTGATTAAAAACCAGATAATTTAAAAAATAAAACAAAACAATTTAAGATAGTGCCAACTTGGCACATGAGCAATCTGAAAAAAAATCACTTAAGACCTGCAGCCTTTAATAAAAAGTCATGTTTTAACTTGGTGCTGAAACTGTATCAGAATTTGAGTCAACTGGGCTTCCAAGGGTAGGATATTCAACAACTGGGGTTGGTAGCACAGAAAAGGCCTTCCCTATGTCATCCCAAAATGTATTCCCCTATTGGTGGGACACAGAGGAAGGCCCTTACAATATATTTCAGTTCTCAGGCAGGCATATATAGCACCAAGCATCCAATATAAGAAAGACACATACACATAAGGTAGTTTTCTTTGTGCATAAGAACCAAATTGCCTATGAATATAGACTATAGTACCCATGGTTTAGTGAGGATGTGCAGAAATAGAGAAGCTGTTAAATAAAAGAACTAGCCTGGGAAAATAACATTTATTTATTTGTTTGTTTGTTTACATATTTATACCCCCACCCTATAATAGGGATCTCAGGTTGGCTTGCAAATTAAAACATGCTAAATTGGTTTAAAAACAGTAAGGGGCTTTTTAGATTGGCAGGAAAGTGTGACATGAAGTTGCCTTTACCTTAATGCTCAGCAGCTAGACTGCAAGCCCCAGGTGTGCATTTAAAAGGTACAGGGCAGCTAGACTGAGGGGTGTGGGAACGACTTATCTGAAGTCTTTTCTGTGGCTCAACAGCTACATTGGAAGTGGTCAGAACGCTACAAACACAAGCGGAGCAGCTACATGGGCGGCAATGAACGCGGCTTTTAGCCGCAGTGAACCTTTAAATTTTTTTTCTTGCCGGCTGCGAACTGCGCAATTCCTCAATGCCCTGCAGGTGTAAAAGCTGGGGTTTAACCGCAAAGTTTTTAAAGCTCCCAAACCCTAGCTCCACCCCTAATCCAAACCCTAGACATGAGCAGTAGGGACTCTGGGATGCTGTTATTCTACTGTGGATAACATGTCAATTCATTCACAAAATAAGGGGGTTCATTCATGATGCACCAGTGCAACGGCACAGTTTAAAAAGGCAGAGGAACCGCAGTGATAAACCGCTGAACTTTTAATTTTTTTTCCTTGCCGGCTGCGAATTGCACAATTGTGCAATTGTGCAGTTCCCAGCAGGCAATGATAATGTCGCTGTATTGTGTACCTGCGCAATTGCGCAATTCGCAGCCGGCAAGGAAAAATTTTTTTAAAGCACGGCTAAAAGCCGCGTTCCTTGCCGCCCATGTAGCTGCTCTGCCTGTGTTTGTAGCATTCTGAGAGCTTCCCATGTAGCTGCTGAGCCACAGAAAAGACTTCAGATAAGTCGTTGCCAAACCCCTCAGTCTAGCAGCCCTGTACCTTTTAAATGCACACCTGGGGCTTGCAGTCTAGCTGCTAAGCATTAAGGAAAAGGCAACTTCATGTCTCACTTTCCTGCCAATCTAAAAAGCCCCAGCAATGTTGCGCCCTTTTTAAAAAAGTAGTGGGGAAATCAAGCTACTTTTTAAAGGCACTTCTTCTCCCTTAAAACTCCAAAATAGTGTTTTCATGGCACACTTTCCCTTTTTCTCATCTAAAGGCTGGGCTTTCATGCAGCCATCAACACACCTCTTTTTGCCAATCTAAAATGGGCCTAAGATAATTTAAATAAGCTGAAAACATATTAAACATTTAGGTCCAATATACACTGCAGAAATCATCCAGTTTTACACCGATTTAACTGCCCTGTCTCAGGGCTAGGGAATCCTGGGAACTGTAGTTTGTTGTGGCACCAGAGCTCTCTGACAGAGAAGGCTAAAGAACAGTTCATGAAAGAACAGTTTCCACAATTCCCTAGGATTGATCCAAGGCAGTTAAAGTGGTCTCACATTGGATTATTTCTGCATTGTGTTTCAGACTATAATGAGTTAAAAGCACTTTTTTAAAAAAATAAAAGTTTTAAAACTATATATCTTTGGGTTGAATTAATGAGTTTTAGCTTGTTACCTAAATGACATGAGTTTTGCTGCCTGTCAAGTCTCAAGGACAAAAGTGTTCCACAGTTGGGGTGCCACAGCTGAGAAGGCCCTCTCCCATATCCCTACATAATGTATTGACCTCACTAGTGAGACATGGAGGAGGATCTCCCAATAGACCTTTATTCTCAGGCAGGCACATTTGGGAAGAGGAGAAACTTCCCAAAGTATCAAGGTCCCAAGCCATTTAGAGCTTTAAATATCCTCACAAGGACCTTGAATTCAGACCAGAAATGTATTAGAATTGGACCATGATGGTCCAGTCAATAGTTAAGCTGCTGCATTTTGCACTAGCTATAGATTGCAAGTCTTCCTTAAGCCCTATATAGAGCCCATTACAGTAGTCTTATCAGGATATTAACAGATTGTGGCTAACAGGAAAGGTTGTAGTTGGTGCACCATTCAAAGCTGGAACCAAACACCAGAGTCCACTGGAAGCCCCAGTGACAGGGATGGATCCAGGAGCACTCCTACACTGCGTAACCACTCCTTCAGGGGAGTACACCACCACCTAGAATGGGCTGTTTACCCCATTCCCAGACTCAAGAACTGCCAATACATAGAGCCTCCATCTTACCAGGATTCAGCTTCAGTTTATTGATTCACATCCAGACTGTTACAGCATCCAGGCACTGTTCCAGCACCTTCAGATCCCCAGATGACTGATGACAAGGAAAAATAGAGCTGAGTGTCACCTTAGTACCTCACTCCATACTCCCTATCACATCCTCATGTAGATATCCTCCTTCACATAGAAATTGAACAGCATGGGGAGTAAAATGAATCCCTGTAGTACTCCACAGTTTAATTGCCATGGGACTGAACAGGAATGCCTCAGTGCTACTCCCTGGAACTGCCCTCTAGATAAGAATGGAACCATTGCTGTACAGTGCCTTTTATTCCCATCCCACAGAGCTGGTCCAGTAGCATATCATGAACAATGATATCAAAAGCCACTGGGAGATCCAGAAAGAGACCATACATTGGCCTGAAACCAGACAAAAAGGGAATATTTGCAATAAGGCTATATTTCTCATGAACCTCTAGGTCCAGGGAAGTCCTCTTCAGGTCCTCTTCACATCACTGCTTCCTTCAAGACAGCAGGAAGTTCCTCTTGGTGTAGCAAGGCATTTCCTGTTAAGGCAAGGAGCATGGGAATTATAGTCATAGAAATGCAAAGCTGTATGTGAGAACCAAAGTCTGTAAATTTCCAGCACAAGGTGAGATAGTGTAGTCAGATACGTACACAACAACAACAGATGTGGGTATAGCCATAACACACACGGAATAGCAACACAAGTTCCGGAAAGGAAGGTCATGGAAAAGGTAAACAACGACATCATTGAAAACATCACATGAGTGTTTAGGTCATAGTAAGAGGTTGGACTATAGTATGGGAAAGTGTGGAAATAACCAATAGTATTGATTGTACACACCCAGTACACACCCAGTGCACACCCAGTGGGTGGTAACCAAAAGTTGAACTATTTCAGTATTGTTCCGGTGAGCCATTGCAGCCCAGACCTGCACCATCCTCCACACCACACCATCAACAACAATGTGAACTAGAAGGAGAACCTGAACTTGTAACTAAGCTTTTGTGCAGGAGGAGATGAGTTTGTATATAGCTTGATTAGCATAGCCAGAGTGTGTTTAGCAAGAGCAAGAAATGTGTTGCAAAAGATGTTTATTGTTTTACTATAGAGTTTGTATTATTCAAGTAGTCAATAAAGATAGTTTAGTGCACAGCTCGCGTGGTTTGTTGACTGCATGAAGAGAGAAGCAGCAACAGTGATTCCAGAAGTTCCAGAGCTGATGTTTTTGTTCCTGAGCCGCTTCATGGGCAACTCTGCTACCTGCAACACATCACACCATTGATCAGTTCTGATCAGCCCAGTTTGACCAGATGGTGAGGACCTGAGCCTGGGTAAAGTGCATCACCTCCCATCATCCCCAACATTTCCCACTATCCAGACCCATCTGGTCAATTCCCACTAGATCAATTATGAAGGATGAGGGTTATGTTTATATGTGGCAGGCCGAATTGCTTCAAGCATCTTGCCCACATTATCAGGCCTCAAAAAGCCGAGCCCATAAAAATTGTCTAGAGAGGCCATGTCCCAAATGTGGCATCAAGTTCTGAGTGAATGCAAGGAACTTTTTCCTTGAAATATCCAACACACTTTTCATTTTTCAGGTAGCCATGGATTCCATACCTGAGCTCTCTGAGTCCACACCCAAAGTACTTCTCACAACTTGGAATAATCCTAGTGGATAGGAGGTTGAGGATGCAGTCCTAGAGGATTTCTGACTGCATTCAAAACCTACACCACCTTCAATCTAGCTGTCATCCAGCCTGCTTCATTGCCAGCATATCTTCTTTAAACCAAGGTAAATTATGGGCTCCACAACACTAGATTAGGTGTTCAGGGGTGACTGTATCATATGACAACATATACATGACATATATTAGATAAACTGTGTATGTGAGTCACAACACTTATGCTATTACATTACAAAACCCACAGCACACTGAGAATGTGCACAAAGATATCTAGATATTCAGTAATCCTAACAGCACAAAGTGGTCCAGATTTTAAAAACCACAATTAATACATTTGCCCACTCACTCACAGTTCAGGAAGTGGAATTTAGTTGCAGATCCTGCTAGAATTACACCCCCCCCCCCCCAATATAAAAATGCAGCACTTAAATGCTTGCCATACTGTCTTAAAGAAAAGCTAAGCAAACAGTTGACTGTCAAAATGCTTCTAATGGCAAAGGCATGCAAGTGAACTAGTGCAGAAGAAACACTGACAAAAGGGTGTTGAAAAGGGAGGGGGAATAAATGATAACTCCTCCTAGCAGGGCAAACTCTAGCTGAACAAAAGAATAAAGCCTGAATAGCAGCTGCAAAGACAAGCTTTGTGAGCAAAATGAATCTGAGGCTTACTCCCTTTTGTAATACTGACAGTTTACATGTTAATTGGTTTTTTCCACAGACCTTAACGACTACATTGGGTTTGTAGAACCTCCATCAACAGATATTTATGCATGAACAAATACAGGTGTGAACGTCTAAGTAGTTTTTTTGCAGTGTAAATATAGTAATAACCTAAGTGGAGGAATAATGAGAATTTAACATTTCTGTTTGGATTCTCAAAAATACAACCAAGGCTACATTCACAGTAACCTTTTTGTGCCGAGTAGATTGGGGGAGATTCAATGATGAAATACTGAATCAAAGTTCCCACTACATTTACTCCAACTGAATCTTTCCATGGCAATTTAACCCTGTTTGAATTTCACATTACCATTTTTATTGATTTAAAATGAAGCTGAATTTTGACCGTTCTCATTTTTTAAAAACTATCAATCAAATGATGCAAAATTACATCACACTGTTTGGCCAAATCCTCCGGTCAGCCTCATAGGATGGAAATGTCAAACCCCTAAGAACAACCCCTAGCAAGAGACCCTGGGATAGATTAGCTTTGGGGGAGTCACAGTCTTTCAGCCAAGAAACCCTTGCAGGTTTAAATGTGGGGTATAAATGCAATATTATGTGTGTGAGAGAGCTTTAGTTTGCACCAACTTGGGTGCAGAGTCTGTTATGATTTTATTTCTTGGAAATAAACAAACCTAACCCCCAGCCCCACTGATAGCATTTTTTTAAAAAAATGTCAAGCAAATCAGGTGCACCTTTTTCATAGCAATGACACATGTATTTAAAGGTGCTATCTACTGCAGCCATGCAATAGCAAAGATGTGCTTAAGATGTCAATTTTTTTTTAAAGTACACAGTCTAATGATGTTCCCAGGAGAACCCCTCCCTGGCTTTGGCTTTGGCTAGGAGGGAGAGAGCAAAGGGGTGGGCATGATCTGCCCTCTGCACATTAACCCCTCCCTTTCTATACTCCTAACTGAATCAACAGCAAGTTCCCATTGGCAGATGGTAAAAAAAGACAGCTTCTTTTGAAAAGTCACACTGAAATCCCTGTTTCCAAAAGAACCGGGTTACGGGGTGTATGTGTGCGCTCCCCCCCCCTCAAAAAAAATTCAGGTTAGGAAAAACTGGCGCAAGTGTGAAGGACCCCCTTTTAAACCAATTTGCAAATTGGTTTATAATGTAGTGTGAACAACCCCCAAGATTATAAATCATTCTATTGCACCTTCAATATTGCTGGAAACAGGTCCCACATTAGCTTGTTCTGATATTGTCTTGATTACCATTGTCATAAACAGTCAGCATGGCATACAGGTTTGAAAGTTGATTCTGGAGATTAGGGTTTGACAGTAGAATCAGTAGGGCCAAAAACAGACACAATAAATTGTTACAACTGCAGATATTGCTGTACTACACTGTAGAGTAAATGGTGGGAAGACTGGAATACTGAAAATAGGAAAACAAGTTTGCTCTGTTCCGTGGGGCAGAGGGGATAATTGAACCAAACTGTATTTGCCAGCTCCTTGAATGACTCCAATGGAGATACATACATCTAGAAAATTGAATACACCTTCAGAATTAGTGCCTAAACAATAGAGTAAAGCCCCCCCCCCTCATACAGTAAGCATTTGCTTTAAATAAATTTGTCATAAATATCTAATAGAATTCAGAAGAAATTGTGAGACTTTTTGGATATGCATATAAGAGACCAGCATGGCATAGTGGTTAGAGTGTTGGACTCTGGAGACCAATTCCCCATTCAGCCATGAAATCCACTGGGTGGCCTTGGGCATGCCACACACTCATATTCCCAGGGAAGGCAATGGCAAATCTCTGAACAAATCTTGCCACAAGTCTGAAACAACTTGAAAGCACACAACAAAAAATATATTAGACCACAATGGCCTCATATTTTTGTTTTTGTTTTTTGTTTTTTTGGGTCACTGCATGACTACACTTACTCTATACAACTGTTCATATACAAATATATTAATAACCACATGCTAATTGGTATTTTGTGAGGAAAATATCTTTTCCCTAGTGTGTTTATTTTACTATCTTTGCTCCTTAATGATGCACTTGATTATTGGACTGAGAAAAGATAGCGCCTCTCAAAAATCTAAGAACTCTTTCTCATCCAATTTTTTTTTATTACATTCAAAGCCATCAGTCTGGCAAAAGTAAAAAAGAAAATTACTTCTTCATTCAAGATGAGGATGTTTTTGATGACCAGATGTACTTCCACTACACATTTATAGCACTACAGTTCCATTTTGACTGCCCTGGCAACATCCCAAGGAATAAAGTGATTTACAGTTTAGGGAGGGATATTTAGGATTCTTGATCAGAGAGCTCTAGTGCCTCTCCAAGCTACAAATTCCAGGATTCCATATGGTATTTCCCATGGTAGTTCAAATAGAATCATAACACTATAATTCTATAGTGAAAAGACACTATGGCCCAATCTAGACAGGCAAAAAGAGCCGCGATAAGGGCTCTTTGAGGTGCCTTTAGGGTTAGGGAGGGCGCAGCGTTCCCACCCTCCCTAACCCTAAAGCGTATGGGCGCCACCATTTAAAAATGGTGGCGTCCATATGGACGCACCATGATGTCGTCATGGAAATGCTGCGCACGCCATGACAACTTCACGCTGTGGGAGGGTGCCAAGCATGCCCTTCCCACGGCGCAAAAAGGAGTTCCGAAACGGAGCTCCTTTTTTGCGCTGGGTCCTTTGCGCAGCCTTTAGACGGCCATGCCAAGGACCCAGGGGAGAAAGGGGCTGCAGCAGTGGCCCCTTTCTCCCCTTGCCAGCTGCACCCCGCTTTGAGGCTGCGGGGAAGTGGCAGTTTGCCGCTTCCCCGCAGCCTCCAGAAGTCGCGGGATGGGGCCTTAGAGGCTGCCAGTGCGGCAGCCTTGGCCCCATCTTGCCACTTAAAGGGGCAAGTACGGACCGCCCCTTTTGAGCAGTCTGGAAAGCCCCAACGTGGTTAGCATATTACTCTGGAGTCAAAGAGAGCTTCAAAGTGAAAGTGTCCCACAAATTTAATTTACTGATATTTTTGCATATTCAAACTTATATCCAGTGGTTGTCTTAAATAATGCAGATCCACTCAATCAAAGGAACTTGATAAGTTAATACTAAATTTCAAAATAAAACCTATAAAAATGCATACCCTCCAACTCTCCCTATTTGGTAGGGACAATCCCAACTAATCCTTTGTAGTACCACTTTTTCAACAACTTATAAAATGCCCTGGTCTCTCTCTCCTTCACTCTCTTTCCTCTTTTGCCCTCAGCTTACTTCAGTTGCTGAAAACTGAGTTCAAAATGCACAAGGAGTTTCTGCTGAATTAACCCAAAAGGGGTTGGGAAGGAGAGAAGAGGAGGTCAGGCAAAAACAAACTCTGCAGCCTGTCCTATTTGCTGTTCTTTTTCAATAATGTCTTTTGTCCTCTTGACTACATTCTGCTGTTGTTTGGCCGCACATGTCCCAGTTTTCATTGTGAAATGCTGGAGGGCATGTAACACTTGTGTAAATCTTAGTTGGGAGTAACATTGGATTTTGGTCTCTATCCCATCACTTACTGTATATACTAGTGTATAAGTCTAGAAATTATAGTCAAAAATTGACCTCAAAAACTGGGTTGAGTTATCCATGGATCAAAAAAGGAACCACTCTTTTTCTCTGTGTAGAGTGGCAAAAGGAGAGAGCTTAGTCCATCCTAGCAGCACCTAAAAGAAGTACCAACCCTTTCTACTCTGCCCACCATGTCTCCACTTCTGACCTTTTTGAATGTCTGGGTTGTAAAAGCAAAAACCATTATGCCTACCAGTTCTTTGGCATTGTTTTCCTTAGCTTCATCCTTTATATCCTTTGTTATATGCTTCTAAGTTTTACCCTCAACTTATCCATTGGTCAGATCAAAATCCATAATTTTGGTACCAAAACCTGCTCTCAACTTATACATGAAGTTGACTTATAGTCAAGTATATACAGTAATCAATATGAGAACATTTGAGTACACTTATGGAAAAAATAACACATGTTTCTCCACTTATCTGTGACCTAATGCACACATTATAGTATTAGATGGGGCAGGAGGTGGGCAGGTGGTCACTGAAATGATAGAATGTGTATTTATTTTATTTGAAGCATTTTTTTCTATTACCTCTCAACTCACCATGCCCTACAGCAATGTATAACAGGGGAAAGCATTTAAAACATTATATGAACAAATAAAAATATTTGAAAACAGACTAAAATTACTTCTTTAAAAATAGATTTAAAACCACAGTGAAAACAGCTAGAGCAACCACCCTTGGTTTTAAGGGCCAGAAGCCATACAAAATAAGACAACCTTAGCTGCTTGCTGAAAGCTCAGAAGAGATGGAGGCAGACTTTCTTTGAGCTAGAGTTTTGCAGTCAAGGTGAGGTAACAGAGGGTGCATCTACACTGTAGACATAATGCAATTTGACACCACTTTGTCATGGCCCCATCCTATAGAATCCTGGGGTTTGTAGTTTTGTGAAGCACCAGCAGTCTTGGGCAGAGAAAGGATTTGTAAAACTACATCCCAGGATTGTACAGGGTGGAGCTACAGCACTTAAAGTGGTGTCAAACTACATTATTTCTATAGATGCACCCAGAGAAGGCCCTGTCAGGTATCCACAACTCAGCTTCCAGTGAAGATCTCAAATTTCAGGCAAATGGGAGGAGGTGGCCTCTCAGATATCTATTTGGACTAGATTTAGTTGTTAGACTTCACTAGACTGAATCTAGTGGCACTTGCATAAATGTTGATTTCCAAGGTTTCCAGATCAGGACTATCTCAAGCCCTGAGATTGCAGCACTGAAGTCTGACTCTTAGGGATGACCCCCATGTGATGTCACAGGGGTGGGTCTCAATGAAATTACAAGGGGCAGGCCTGGCAAAAAAGATTTTCACACTGGCGTTTACTATGGGTTAAGCGCTGGTAAAGCGCCTGTAAAACGTCGTCGAAGCATGAGGAAGTGAAAGCCGGTCGCACTTTTGAAATGTCAGTGATGTGTCACCTCTACCATCCTTGAATCATACAATGAGCAGCCATTTCCTATTAACAAAAAGTTCCTGTTAATAGGAAAAAATGGCTGCTCCACGAATGATTCGAGGATGGTAGAGGTGAGGGGATGCTTCACTGATGTTTCACAAGCACAATCAGCTTTCACACCCTTGTGCTTCAGGGATGTTTTACTGGCGCTTAACCCATAATGAGCACCGGTGTGAAAATCTTCTGACCCCCTATACACACTGTTTGGGGCGGAGTCAGGGTGTAGCATCTACAGGACGCATGCCCCAGCTTCACCCCCAGGGCAGTGTGACACCGTGTGCTGCACCACATGGTGTGCAGTGACATGGTGCTCCTCTAGTGCCGCATCTGCATGATGCAGCGCTGAAAGAGCACTGTAAAGTCACGCTGCTGTGGCTATCACACTCTGGAAAGGCTGGATTGGGGCCATGGCATGTGGTTGCCGCAGCCCCAATCCAGCAAAAATGGAGGCACCTGAAGGCCACCCCATTAGTCTGCACAGCGCCATAGTCATTAAACATCATATCTTAAACACTAACCAGTTACACACAGAGTGCCATTCAATTCTTTAGAGAAAGACCAAGTTTAACAGGTTGCTTTGAGATTACACCTTTTCTCTCTGGGAATCTGGAACCCTCCTTGCCAACCTCTCATTGATTCAGTGGATCGATTCAGGTTGGCACTAACAATGTGATTTAAGGCTTTGTATGTAGCAGGTGGCCATTCTGGTTGGCTGTTTGTTTATTCAGTGGAAGAAATGGTTCCACCAATATGATGGGCCATAACTGCTACCAAAAAAAAAAGGGGGGGGACTTTCATGGTGACTCAGAGACTGAATATGTACTTCAGAAATAATGCAGTTTGGTAGCACTTTAAATGTCATGCTATTTTTTATTATTTATTATTAGATCAATGCTATTGAATCCTGGGATTTGTCATTTGTTACGGCACCAGAACTCTCTGACAGAGAAGGCTAAATGTCTGACAAAACTACAGATCCCAGAATTCCATAGCATTGCCTCATGGCAGTTAAAGGGCTTTCAAACAGCATTTATTCTGCAGTGCAGACTCAGCCTGAAGTAGCACAGATTTCTCAGAAGTGTTAAGCAGCTGAAAAGTAAAACAAAATAAAAAGGTCACTCACTGGCTAAAAGAAGCTGTGATGGGTCAAAGATGTTGGGATCTCTGTTTCAGCTGATAATGTTGATAAGAGGAAATTCTGACCTCTTTCCTTATCATTTTTTTCTCCTCCATGCTGAAGGAACTGAGTGCAAAATACTTTTGCACTTTGAAGCCTGTTTGCAGCATCTGATGTAAAATGAAGAGAAAGGAGGAAAGGGAGAGGAGGAAAGAGAAGCTGGGATTTTGTAAAAACAGTTGAAAAACTGGGTTGACAGAGGGTTAAATGGGACTGTCTGCCACATCAAGACAGCTGGAGGGTGTGGAATGGCAACCAAGAACAGTTTGTTTCAGTCGGGTGTTCAAAAAAGACCTAGAAACTGGAATGTAGAAGGCTGCTTCCTGACTCCTACTCCTCTTTGAGAATATCTTAATTTAAAATGGTGAAGGAGGGAACACACTTGCATTTGATTTGCTTTCAATTCCTGTGTATTCCAACCTCGAACTTAATGAAACATTTGTGTTTATGCTTGAATGTCATCTGCATGCATGCTAGAAGATCAAGCACTTTCAAGTACTTTAGGAAAGCGAGTGTTAGTGTTTATTTTTTATTTTAATATTTACAGTCAGGGCCGTAGATTGAAACAAAATGTCCACAGACTTTACCACATTTTTAAAAAGTCAGGCATTGCTTAACCGGTTCTCAGTCATAACCATATGGGCCTGTTTTTTTATGTATTTTATTGTAACCGAGAGCAGTAGGAAATTGTTATATTATATGAGTGGAATTTAAAATGTTGCTAATGTGCTTAAAGATGCCCTTCCCCCAAAAAGAAGAATCATAATATGACTATACTTTATGAAAATGCAGTTACAACAGTTCAGCAGCCAGCAGACACAAAGGTTCAATCCAATGGGAGAGAAGAGGGAAGAGAAGGGACAAGACTGCATTTGTAGAGAATTAATAATAGTTTAAACTTTCTCCTAAATAGATGTTGGTTAATTTTAAATCCATTTGTAAAAACTCAGCTTTGCCAGAAAGTTTCCTAAAACCACAAAGCCAAGTATGATAAACACCACCAGTTAGTTCAGTCTAATCTACTCCATATTTTTTTAAGCCCCTAAAAGGATTACTGTAATTTTTCAAGTTTGAAAAAAACCAGACTGGCCATTTCATTTGCACATTCTGTGTTGGATTTTATTTTTTGACAAGTGTTCCATTCCACCTGACGGAATTATGTGTTTTCATATTTCAATATAACATACTTCCAAATAATTTATATTTAATTTTATGCTTGACATGCAATTTCTTATTGACCTAATGTCACAGAGCTCTTTCACACCAGTGAGTGAAAAATGTACTAATCCAGTCAGGTGAAACAGCAGTCAAAAAACCTTTGGGGAAAACCTTCTAGCTGTTTTAACAACACAGACTGAACTGATAGATTAATTGGTTAATTCATGAGGAAAATGGAACATGAAAAGGTTATCCTTTCTCAAGGTGCACCTATACTGCATAAATAGTGCAGTTTAACACCACTTTAGCTACCATGGGCCCATCCTACAGAATCCTGGGAGTTGTAGTTTTGTGAGGCCCCAGCACTCTTGAGCAGAGAAGGCTAAGGACCTTGAAAAACTACAGATCTCAGGATTCTATAGGATTCTATAGGCTGGTGTCAAACTACAATATTTTTACAGTGTGGATACACTCTCAATCACTGAAGTGAACAGAATGACACCCAGTGGACAGAATAAAATCCATGTGAACAAGAACAAAGCACGACACTGGTTTTCAGTTCTTTCTGTACTTATGAATCTGTCCTCTGTGATAATTATGCAGGGATATCTCTAATGCAGGCTTCACAAATTGTAGCCCTCTGTTTATTGTGGGATTGCAATTTCCCTCATTTTTACTATGCTGACGGAGCTATAGCTTAATACAACTGGGAGATTCACTTGATCCATCCCTGCTCTATAAGTTATCTATATACTTCTTTGCTGTACTGCTGAAGAATCAATCATAACCTAAGTCCGCTGGGACCTGATTGCAGAACCTTAAAAATTAGTTCCAGTTCTACAAATTTTATCTGTCTGTGACTCATTCTAGTAAGCGCCAACATATTGCCAGTAGGTGAAACTATAAGTGTTGCTACAGTAACTAAACATCAAGATGGGCAACCTCTGAGAGTACAGGGGGCATTTTTCTCTTTGCTGATCTCTTCCAATTTCCTTAAATAATTCCTCTTTTGGACAAAATAATGCCTAGAATGGGGAAAATTACATCTCAATGACAAATTGTAACCCTGCTCCAAAGCCTCAGGGGCTAAATTTGCCATTTGGATGACCAGGAGGAGTATCAAGGGATTAGAGGGTAGTCTGGAGTCACATAGGAGCACACTTTTCCTAATATAACATTGACTGAAATGACATAGATTTCTTACTGCATCTTATTACAATTCCCAGGAATAATTCTTCTAAATATTCTAGTCACACTTTCAGAGGGCAGGTATATTTCAAGCCTTACTTATTGTTGTTCATCTGTGTTCTTGTGAATCACAAGTTCAGAAATGATGCTAAATGAATGCCCTTTGGGCAAATAGAAGTATAAGTAGAGCCATGCTCACACTAATAGTCTATCTAATCCAGCATTATGTCTCTACAGGTTGGCTATGAAAAGCCCAGAAGTATTGTTTCACTAGCTGCTGCCCCTGGTACTGGATGTAGTGTACAGTAGTCATGAATAGTAACTGCTGATAGACTTATCCTCCCTGGATTTATTTCATGCTCTTTTGAAGCTGGTGGTGGAGTGTCACACTATTTCATCAAAGTGAATTAGATAGTTTTACTGATATTTCCTTTTATCTCTCCCATTCTACTTCATTATGTGACTCTGGCCTCTATGAGAGAAGGAGACAATTTCCCCCTTGTCTACTTCTTTCATATAATGCATAATGTCATATACAGTGGTCCCCTGGGTTACGAAGGTAATCCGTTCCGGATTACCTTTCGTAAACCGGAAGTTTTCGTTTCCCGGGGGACCCCATTAGGAGACGGACCGCGCGGCCGATTTAAAGGGGCCGCGCGGGTTTTCTCCTTCGCATCCCGGGGGATCCTTCGCACCCCGGGGGATCTTTTTTGGTCCCGCCGGTTTCGGGACCCGGGGATTTCGTTTCCCCGAGGGATTCGTAAACCGGGGGACCACTGTACCTCTGTAATGTTAGCAATAGCAATAGCAAGTACACTTCTATACCACTTACCGTTAGACTTACTCAAGCTAGGTACTCATTTTAGCAACCTATGGAAAGATGCCAGGCTGGGCCAACCCAGAGCCCCTGGCTGATGTTGAACCCACAATCTTTTGGTTTGTGAGTGAACGACTGCAGTACAGGCATTTAACCACAAACAAACAAACAAACAGCTTCATTTATATACCGCTTCATACCCTTAAGGAGTGTCTAAGCGGTTTACAATTGTAAGCTATTTGCTCCCCAACAATCTGGGTACTCATTTTAGCGACCTCGGAAGGATGCAAGCCTGAGTTGAGCTTCAGCCCTTTGCTGGTCTTGAACTCGCCACCTTATGGTTTTGAGTGAGTGGCTGCAGGACAGGCATTTAACCACTGCACCACCTGGACTCCCTCACCTCCCTTGCTTTTTAACAAAACTAATAGCCCCCAGCATTTTAATCTTTCCACATAAAGGGGTTACTCCAGCACCTTGACCATTTGGGTCGCCCTTCACCACACTTGTTCCAGCACCCTTCATAGCAGCCCTTGATAATCTGAATTATAGTAAAGACTCCACTGTTACTGCTATAACTAAAGCCTCCATAAAGCTCAGGATAAATTATTGACTGCATTCTATTGATTCTTGAAAGTACCTCACAGCCATAAAACTAGAACTAACATGAATTACACAGCATCAGAGATCTGTTCCATGTCTACTGAGTTCTAACTACACTGATTTTACTACATCTATCTACATTATCCATGAAAAGACTGTAATATATTTATTAGTTTCCTAGTTTAGAAATTCTGGTTTAAATCCAATGGAAAGTCCACCACTGCATCAGTGGAAGTTACTGTTCTTACCAAGTTGCCATTGATTAAGCGGGTCAAATCTGGTTGGGACTAACAATTAGAGTTATGCCAATGTGAAGTAAATGGAGATTGTTAGCACCTGGCAACATCTAAGAGGTGACTTTAAAAAAAAACACCTTTGTTCTACAGTTGCCTTCTGAAATTTATTTAAAACATATATAAACTCCTGTCTTTACCATTTTAATTTCACTTTTAATTTAAGAAACCTTAAATTGGTTGACCACAAAACTATTTTTATAATAAAACTAATTGCTAAAAACAACACAGAAACAATAATTTCATTACAAACAATTCATTAAAAATAGAGATAACTGAAAATGTTAAAAATCAGAAAAAAATAATCAGGAAAATTCCTTGCCAGGTAAATAAATATGAAGTGGGTGTCAAAAACAAAACAAAACAAAAACCCAGCACTGTAAAGCTGTTTAATCTCAATGGGGAAATCATTTTACATGGTAGATACTGCAATAGAGATGACTTTCCTCTGCTGTGCAACCACATGAACCTCACTAGGCTTCTGTACAGCAAATGAAGCTCTCATTCCTCCTCCCAAAAGCATGAAGACTGGGGAGGTCTAATATGGGAGAAGGAAGGTGGTCTCTCAGATGTTGTCCTGAACATAATGAAAACACCATTATAAATGACAACACCTTGATAACTAATTGGCATCCAGTAAAGATCTTTCATTACAGACATTATACATACATGGTAGGAGGCCCAACTAACCAACTGGCACTTTTCATGCTAGTTGTAATTTGTAAACCAAGTCCAAAGGTAGTGCCTAGAATGCATTACAATAGTCCAATCTTGAAGTTGTCAAATGCAAGGATCATTGTGAATTAATGGATGCTTAAAAGTGGATTATAAAAACATTATACTATACTATAGCATGTAGGCATGTGGTTGTTGTTTGCCTTGAAGTCATTTCTGACTTATGACAACCCTAAGATGAACCAATGATGGGGTTTTCTTGCCAAGATTTAATCAGAGGAGGTTTAGCAGCATGCAGTTTATGGAAATGAGGAAATTGCTTTTGAAGGCTTAGCATCAGTATCCTAGAAATGTAAAGCTGGAAGAGACTCCAAATATCAACTGCAATGGCTAAAATATCTCTGACATCCAACCTCTTGTTTTAAAAATTCCAACAAAGCACTGGCCATCATGCTTCATGGTGGTTCATTCCACTGGCCAACTGCTCCTGGTATCAGGAAGTGCTTTGTAGTATTTAGTCAGAATCTGTTTTCCTGTAATTTGAATCCTTTGGTTTGAAACTTACCCTCTGGAGCAGCAGAAACAAGCTTGCTTCATGTGACAGAAGTTCAAATATTCAACTGTCATATCATTTCTCCATCTTTTTCTTCTGACTAAACAAATCTATTAGGCCCTCACAGAGTCTGGTCTCCTTCCTCTGGATGTATTCCAGCTTGATGGCATCCTCCTTAACTTGTGGTGTCCAGAAGTGGATATAGCAGATGAGGTATAATCAAGATAGTATACAGTACCTTGTTTGATCTAGATGCTATATTTCTGTTATGTAACCTAGAATTGCATTAGCTTTTGAGACCCATTATTATTTATGTATTGGCTTATGGTCTGTTTAAATACCCAAATTCTTTCCACATGTAGTGTTGTCAAGCCAGTTGTCATCTATCTTATATTGGTAGACATAATTTTTCCTCTCTAAATGTAGAACATTATATTTTATCCCAGCTCTTTCTTTTATTCAGATCATCTTGAATACTGATGTCTTCTCAGGTATTAGCTACCCTCCCAGTTTGGTGTTGGCTGCAGATCTGATGACCATGCTAGCTACCTCTTGGTTCAAATAAAGTTGTTGAGCAACACCAGGCCCAGGACATTTGCTGAACCCCAATTGTCACTTTTTTCCAGGATGCCAAGGAATCATTGCTGACCATTTTGTGGAGTACAATCCATCAGCTAACTACGATACTAGTTTGTCATCAGGAGTAACATGGGGGACTTTATCAAAATATGATATTTAAAAAAACAAACAAACCATAATATTAAAAAAACAACCCCATGATCTACTACATCCATAGCATTCCCTAGATCTATCAAATTTGTCATTCTATTGAGATAGGAGGGAGAGGGTAGAAATAAGGTTAGTCTTGTATGACTTGTATTTTTTTAAACATACTGGATCTGAGTAACAGTGTTCTGTTCAAAGCACTCAGAGGTTGACCTTTTAGAATTTGGCTGGCATTGATGACAATAGTTGCATGGGTCCTTGCATGATGTTGTAGTTGCCTCAGTCCCTGGACACTTCCATTTGATCACTTCTATAAATTTCTTTGGAACCTGCAATGCATTTAAGTTGGCTCTGAAGATCTGAATTCATTTTTCAGTAGTTAGATATTACCTATTTTAGGTTAAAGCAATCACATTGTATACTTTATTCTGATTTCACACTGTTTTCCTTTTCAGATTCAACAGAGGTAAAGTAGGTATTGAGCATCACAACCGAGCAGGAAGGAGGAACTTAGTAAATAAATGAATACATAGAATGCATAGAATATCTTTGCTAATTGCAGCTGTAAATCAATTATGAGCTTTGCAAACTGTAGCAAGCTGCTAGTGCACTGGCAACCCTAGTAAAGACTCCTATGAATGGAAACAGTGAAAAGACAATCTTACTCATTCTTTTTCACTCTCTGGTCCTGTAGCCACTTCTAGTATTTCTTGGAGGCTCCCCAGTTTTCTGACTTGGGGTCATAGCGGGAAGGGGTAGCTGAGAACTGAGTGTTCTATGAGAGAAATCTACTACTGAAATTCTGGATCCAGCTCACTGTTTCAAGACAAAGAACAAAGACTGTTATTAATGGGACTTTTGTTACCATCAATTTGAACCATTGATTTAAGTGGGACTTACAATGCTCAATACTCTTTGCACAGGGTCTAGTGTACTTCATTCTGTGCATGTTTGCACTGATTACATTAGCACTGTGAATATAAAAAATACGAGAGCCTGTAAAAGTTTTTCTAACATAAAAGGGGGGAGCATAATTTTCAACTCATAATTTTGTGAGATTTTCATTTTGTCAATATTATAGAAAATGAAAAGAGAGTTTTTATTTTACTATGCTGAAAGCTATAGTATATAACATAGGAATCTTGTTTCCCTTAAAAGCCTTTACAGCCACTTGATTATCTTACGTTCCTTGTTTCCCATGTTGTCCCATGAGATGATAGTGTTGATACAGTGTAGTTTTATTTTTGGAAGGCTAATAAAACATAACATTAAGTATTGCACCACATTATTTTAATAGTGTACTCCCTATTAAAATTCCTTCAATCCATTAAATTGGCTCATGCGTGCAATTACCATTAACACAGAATGATAGGGTGGCTGTGGTAAATCAGAATGTGTAGAATTTTAAAAGAATGCATTTATAGAAGCCGAAGGTGTAGCCCTGCCTGTTTATTGCTGGAGGTATAAAAGGAGTGTAACCACAAATCCTAACTCATTCCCCACACCCACCCACATTGAGTGCTGCACAATATGGAGGGCATCTTCAGAATACATACTTCCTTGCTCTTTTACTAATAAGAGAGTGGTGGAAAGCCATGGGAAATTATAGCCCCTGAAATGTTCCACAGGGAAAAAGTTAGAAAGGGGAGGGAGAAGAAAAAAGAAGGGAAGAAAGGCAGATGTTTGACTCTTTGCCTGGCTTTACTAATATATTTTTTTTAAAAATAATTTATTGAGAATGTCAAGATTTTACACAAGATAAACAAATTGGTTTAAGACCCAAACTTCTTCTGTATTATTTCATTTACATAAACATGTGGAAATACCCTTAATAAGCAGGGAATTAGTCAGCACTGTCAGACATGTTTTCTCCTTTCTCTAGCTCTCTCCTTTTAAAGGGGTACAGTAGTTTCTCAAAGGGATACACAACAACCCCCCCCCCCAAAAAAAAACAGCTAAGCTAGTCTTCAGTGGTTTGCTGTTGTTTGCCTCCAAGTCCTTTCTGACTTATGGCGACCCTATGGAAAACATATCACAGGGTTTTCCTGGCAAGTTTCTTCAGAGTGGGTTTGCCATTGCCATCCTCTGAGGCTGAGAGAGTGGAGTTTATCAGACGACGGAAATTATCAGATGATGGAAACTTGCCCAAGTTCACCCAGTAAGTTTACATGGCTGAGCTGTGATTCGAGTCCTGTTATCCAGAGTCATAATTAAATGCCCAAACCACTATGCCACACTGGCACTCTCATCTCTCAGACTTCAGTGATACCTACCACCAAATAAAACATAGGATGAAAAGGTCAGGAAACATAGACATTCATCACGATGATGCAGAGTTAAGAATGTTTTCTGCTTTAGATATGCATTCATTTATAGGGGAAGACTATGCTTTACATGTAGAAAATCCCAAATGTGACATTCTTTGTGGATGTGATTGATGGCAAAGGCCTCTGTGCATACTGGCATAAGCAATTATTAAGTGTATTGACAGAGAGGAAAATGTGAGGGACACAGAGGAGGGGTGAAGCCTGCTGCCTTATAACTATGCATCTCCTTATTGTTTGTTCTTAATATTGTCTATTTTGCAACTGTAAAACAGATGACCAATGGATAATTTGAAACATAATGCATTTTTGTTGCTGTTCTTTTTATGTACTTTCAAGTTGACTCCGACTTATGGTGACTCTACCACATCATCATCATTAGTATAAGTATTATTATTACCATCATTGTCATCAATCATTTATAGAAAGTGTGACTTGCCCAATCTCATCCACTGAGTTTCCATGCCTGAGCAGGATTTGAACCCTCATCTTCTTAAGTTCCAGCCCAACATGCAAGCCATTACACCATCCTGGATCTCAAAATAGTTATCCATAATAACCTTTAAATTATCCATTAGTAGTATGTAGGTTTAGTTGCACTTAATGAATGTTCCCTTAGTATGAGTCTTCCAAAGACTTGATTAGGAATCACTAGGCTTAAATCTACCATTGATGGCCTTGGCTGCAAATGCCTCCCTTCTGGACATTTGCCATATTGCACCACTAAATAGTTTGACATGAACAGTAGCCTTTGCATAAGCCCAGCCACTGGCTTCCTGGGAAGAGTGTTGTGTTTGTGGGTATGGAAAGCTTTCAAAGCACAGCAACTCCTTACTTGCAACAGATTTGATTTTTTATATCACTAATACTAGTAAATCTAGCATAATATAGGCACTGAGTTCTCAGCTGAATGTGTAAATAAGCTGTGGTCACCACACTACTTTAACTGATTATTAACTTCCTACCTCGTGAATTCAGCATTGAATATTGCCAAACATCTGTGGCCATTCTGTGTCTTTAATAAACACCAATTTCTGATATAAATAGAAACACCATTTAATGCAAAGAGTGGTTCATCTGGTTATGCAGGATATTCTGCATGAGATGTTTATACTAAACTGTAAAACTTTTAAAGTTTTTGGTATAACTCATGGTAGAGCATTATGTATCATACTAACAATCCAACCTGGAACAAAACCTTAAAAAATAAGATATTTGATGGACTATTTCCACTTCCCTAGTCAGAGATCCCATTTATAAAGGGAGTCATTGTATGCCCAAAATAAAAATCAAATCCCACAAATATGCTGTTTCACATCTGAAGCTGGAAATTCCAAGTCCTGGTTATCTTCTTGCAGTGCTGAGGTAATGCTACAATTTTCCATGCCAGCACAATTGTTAATGTTCTCCTTCCTGAGGGATTATTTTCTAGTATCTTAGGCTCAAGCCACTCATTTCTAGTTATTCCTGATGAAGGCTCCTTAAATTCTAAAATTGTTCACAGCAATTAAAGGGCAAATGTGCCTATTCTCCATTTCTTCTAAATTTCTGCAATTTCATGAGCTTCTTTCTATCTCATGTTTTATTTTGGGCTACATCTCCTGGCATTCTGTATTGCAGTTATGGATTTGTAATCTATAGTTACAGATCTGTAACTGATTCTTATTCCCTAACACTATGCAGTCAAAATTGTGGTACTATTACCAAAATCATAAATACCCTCCCAAACCTTACTTGCTAGATAGCAACCACACAGAGATGGAGGTTTGTCAAGCCACAACCTCACTCTCTGAAATATATGCTCCCTCTGCAATATATCTCCAGGTGAATGGAACTACATTGCCCAATCTGGCAACAGGCTATCAAGGTGGATTGTGGGGTTCAGCCAGGAGATATTAGTTACAGAGACACAGCTAAGCAAGTGATGCAGAATATGGGTCCATGTTTACATCTGGAATATACATATGAATTTCTAGAGGGAGTATCCTACACTATGCAGGACCAATATCTAACAGCTCATTGGCCACTGAAACTTTTTAAAAGCAGTTCAGATGTCTACATGCAGATCTGGTAGGCTTACAGCTATGCCATAGTATTTCTAATTTCTATGTACAGATATGAAAGCTAGACAGCAAAAAAAGCTGACAGGAAGAAAATAAATTGATTTGAAATATGGTGCTGGATGAGAGTTCATTACCATGGACTACCAAACTGACAAATGCAAGGGTCCATCATTGAATTCTCACTAGAATCCAGGATGACTAAACTAAGGCTGTTGTACTTTATACTTATCATGAGATGCCATGATTTACTAGAAAAGATGATAATGTTTGGCAAAGTAGAAGCAGTAGGAAAATAGGACGATGGCTATAGGTGGATTCATTAAATCAAAAAAGACATAGCCTTACAAGTCTTGAGCAAAGCAGCTGAAAGGGAACAACATCATTCTCACTGCCTACCATGATTAGCCGTGTACTGCTGGGCATTCCCCTCACTAAAATGGGCCTCCTAAAATAGCACACTGCCTCAGGTGTGGTACACATGATCATATCATCAATTTAGAAATAAAGTTTACTGTCAATCCAATTGGTTTCTGTACAAGGAATGTGTAGGAGACACCATCTTGTTCATTTTGAAATGTCTTAGGCCAGCCCTGTTTTATGGGGAAAATATTGGCCCCATTCATACTAGCCTATTTGCCCTGGTTAGATCCAGATCAAATCGTGCATGCCATTACCAAATCTCTCTGGAAAGAAGTTCATACTACCCTTTGCCCCGATCGATGCTTCCTGGTGCATTTTACTCCACTGAAGTTCATACATGCAAAAGTAAATATTCAAGATGAAGCCGCCTTGATGTCAATCAAATGATGTCATGGACTGATGCAGCCATTGGCTGCGCGAGTGCTCCATCTGCACTTTGCTTTTTTTAAATACTTTTTTAAATTTGACAGAATATGCGCATGGAGCATAGGGCTGGGAGCAGTGCGGCTTGTGGGGATCCCTCCTCCTCCTCCTCCTCCTCCTCCTCCTCCTCCTCCTCCTCCTCCTCCTCCTCTGTTTTTCTCAGCACCAGGAGTGCTTCGTCAGGCACTTCTGAATTTTTTTTAATTTAATTATTCTACATGGGGCTATTTAAATGGGAGATGGAACCCCCAATCCATATATGGATAGTTGGCTTCCATATATGAATTGGGGTTCCCTCTCCCTTCGTTTAAATGCTCAATTTGAATGGGGCTCTTTCCTTCTCCCATTTATGGGGCGCGGGGTTATCAGTACGCTGATGACACCCAAATAGTCTTCTCTATGTCTCCGACTGATGCAGTGACCAGGGATGGCGTCGCTCCTCTCGTGGCCTGTCTGGAATCGGTAATGGACTGGATGAGGGAAAACAGACTCAGCCTGAATCCAGAGAAAACGGAAGTACTCGTGATAGGCTCCCCTGGCCCAGGGATGGAGGTGGTTCCACCAGTCCTGAACGGGGTCACGCTCCCCGTGAAGGACAATGTACGCAGTCTGGGGGTGCTCCTTGACTCGTCGCTCCACCTGACCTCTCAGGTGGATGCGACAGTCAGGAGCACCTGCTTTCAGCTTCGGCTGATACGCCAGCTGCGTCCCTACCTGGACCGGAGGGACCTTGAAACAGTAGTACATGCCCTGGTAACCTCTCGATTGGATTTCTGCAATGCGCTCTACATGGGGCAGCCTTTGTATCACACTCGGAAGCTTCAACTAGTGCAAAATATGGCAGCACGGGTGGTCACTGGCGCCCCCAGGACCGCCCATATAACACCAATTTTGAAAGATCTACATTGGCTGCCTATTCGCTTCCGGGCTCAGTACAAAGTGCTGGTTATCACCTATAAAGCCCTAAATGGCTTGGGCCCAGAGCACCTGAAGGACCGTCTCTCCTCACACAATCCGCCCCGCACACTTCGATCGACTGGGCAACAACTTCTAAGAGTTGCAGAGGCTAGATTATCGTCAACAGCAAAAAGAGCGTTCTCCGTTTCGGCCCCTAGCCTCTGGAACTCACTGCCCATGGAGCTTCGTTTAGCTGCCTCGCTTAATTTGTTTAAAAAAGGGCTAAAGACATTTCTGTTTGAGCAAGCCTACCGATTATGATTTCCTCTTTTGTGTCCCCCTATTATTCCCTCATTATGATCAGACTTGATGTTCCATGAAGCCCTGGCTGACATTGTACTTCTACTTTGTATTTTTACTGTGTTTTTGAATGTTTTAATATATGTTTTTAATTGTTTAATTGTGCACCGCCCTGATCCTGGGAAGGGCGGTATAAAAATAAAATTTATTATTATTATTATTATTATTATTAAAGAGCCCCATGTAGAATGCGCATAATCTGTCAAATTGTAAAAATAATAATAATAAAAAATCAGAAGTGCCCGATGAAGCACTCCTGCTGCAAAAAAGACAGCACCGGATCAAAGCCGGTGGTTGCAGGGAGAGGAGGCATGTTCTGCCCCATGGCCTTTACCCCTCCCCTGAAATTGACCCGATCATGATCGGAGCCAAGTTCACATTTGATTGAAATACCACGCTTTCGGAAAACCCGGGTTTAAGGGGATTTGCGCCTCAACAGGTGTGCAAGATCTGGATTCCCTAGTGAAAAAACCAGCGCCAGTATGAACTTCTTGAATTTAAACTGGGTTACAAACCAGTTTATATGGTAGTCTGAATGGTCCCATTGTCTAGTCTTGACAGAAAGCTTTTGCCAAGTTAGCATCTGCATGGAAGCAGTTCTGATTTTACTAAACAGCAAGTGAATGTGTCTTTTATTTTAAATACAATGTTGACACTTTGATACAGAAAAGTTGTATCATTTGGTGAGTCAGGGGAACTAGATAAAGTTTCAGCATACAGCATGTTGGCACCATAGGCGGGCTTGCCATACATGTATTCAATGTCATGCAGATGGCAAGCCCCCATAGAACGAATGGCATGCACGCCTGTGCTGTGCGGTGTGCGGGAGCGCACACCATTCATACAAATGGGACTTGAGGTCCCCCATTTTTTGCCTTACACAGGAGGGGGGAGGGTCCAGAACGGGGGTATGGCAAGGGCAGACTGTAAATATATGCTAGGCTATTTTCAAACTCAGAGGGAAAGTCATACTGTATTCAAATACTTTCTGCACTTTCCAAAGTAAATGGAATCAGTTTGCAAAGTACTTGTAGAAGTGTAATATGTTTCAGAATTAACAAGAACAACAAAAATCCATCTGCATTAAAAATAGGAGTGAAAGATACAGTCATATGGTTAAGTAAAGGCTGCCCTGAAGCACCCACAACCTACAGGCTGATAAACCAGGTATACATCCTTGCTTGCATATTCATATGTATGTTGCAGCAGTCTTGACAATCCCCTTATTGAATGGCACACATGGATAATCCTATACATAAATGGAGATTTATATGCCTGTCTTCATGCTCTTCTCTCAACAATGTAGTTTCATTTAGTATAACTCCAAGCATTAGAAAGACCATAAACTTTTACATAGTTCCCTCAATATTCGTTCATAGGTGTGAAAATAAACCTGCTTTGGTAATGCTTATGTAACCACCATATAATGTAAAATTAAAAACAGAACTTATCACACCTCATTTTCCATTTACACATAATCGTCTCAACAGTGCTAACCATGCCTTTAGGGTCACTGTTGTGACCACTGCCAATATTTTAGCAAGAATTACTTTAAAAAGAGGCATTGAGCACTTTCCCCTCTTTAAAAAAAAGGGACAGGAAAGAAAAAATAAAAGGCAGAATCTGGTCCCTTCCACACACAGAAAGAGAGAGAGAACATAAGAACAGAACCTCCATAATCATTCTGTTTCAGTGATTAAATGTTTCTGTGCATTGTAAGGAGACAACAAGATATGAAAAAAGGAAATGTGATCATGGAGGATCTACATAAATTCAATCTAGACAATGAGAAAATTGAAATAAAGATTCCCCATACCTTCGATCAAATATTGATAAGGAAGGAGAATGTGAAGAAGAAGACTAGGAATGGGAAGGGCAGTAATGAAAGAAATAGATAAGATTCTAAAGAGTAAAAATATACAAATGAGCACTAAATTGAGGCTACTCCAAGCCATTGAATTCCCCATCACCATATTAAGATGTGAGGGCTGGAGAGTGAAGAAAGAGGATAAAATGAAAATAAACTCATTTGAAATGAGTTGCTTGAGAAGAGTGCTGAAGATACCATTGATGACCGAAAAGGCAAACAAATGGGTCCTTGAACAGATCATGCCTGAATTCTCCCTGGAATCCAAGATGATTAAATCGTGATTGTTGTACTTTGGCCACATCACGAGAAGGCATGAATCACTGGAAAAGACAATGCTAGGAAAGGTGGAAGGCAGTAGAAAGAGAGGAAGACCACATTCCAGACGACTCAATTAGGAAGGTCATGGGAATGAAACTACAAGACCTAAGCAGAGCATTGGAAGATAGAGGGCTTGGAGATGTCTCATACACAAGGTCACCACAAGTCAGGGTCGACTTGAGGGCAGCTAACAACAACAACAACAAAAGTGACTCAGAGGACTGACAATCAACAAACCAACAGTGTGTGAAAATAAATAAGAAAAACTTGTATAAATCTACTGTAAATAAATCAATTTACAACAAATCCATATGGAAAATTAATGCACTACAATAAATGCATGATCCTTCAAGTTTTTCAATAACACTAAGAGCACAATACTATACATGTGAAAATTGACTTGGCACAAATTTTTGCACTTGACAAGATCGATGATCACTATAGTAAAGTAGTCAACACTTGAACTAAAGCCAAGCTATGACTAATGAAAGTGAGAGACATTCTTATTCCTATTATGTGCCAAATTTTAGAACAGAATTTTTGGCTCTGACTAGTAATAATAATAGTAATAATAATAAAGTTTATTTATAGCCCACTCCTCTAATAAAATACTCGGAGCGGGGTACAGCAAAATAAAAAGATACAGAGTAAAAACAACAATCACATCCCACCCCAACCACCCCCCTTAAAACTGAATTAAATCTAGACAGTTTAAAATTAACACAGTTAAAATTGGTCGGCAGTTATTAAAACAAAGTGCATTTTCATGAACAATCCATGTGCAAGGCCACATTAAATCGATTCAAGTAAGTATTAAGTAAAGGGATCACTAATAATTTCCAGTACTGTTTATATTTTTAGAGCAGGGAACAAGGGTTTCATTTATTCTCTCCTTCAGGGAAAGGCCTGCCAGAAAAGATGCGTCTTTAAAGCCTTTTTGAAACTAGCCAGTGATGTAATGAGACGCATCTCGTCCGGCAGGCCGTTCCAGAGCTTAGGGGCAGTAGCTGAAAAGGCCCTCTGAGAGGTCTGGGACAGCCTGGTTTTCATCGGCTGCAGTAGGTTCCTCTCAGAGGACCGAAGTGTGCGGGGCGGTTCATACGGGAAGAGGCGGTCCTTAAGGTAGGATGGGCCTGAGCCATGCAGGGCTTTAAAGGTTAGTACCAACACCTTGTACTGTGCCCGGAAACTAATGGGCAGCCAGTGGAGAGCTTTGAGCACTGGTGTTATATGCTCTCTTCTAGATGTTCCTGTGATAAGCCTGGCTGCCATATTCTGAACCAATTGAAGTTTCCAGGTTAGGAACAAGGGTAGCCCCATGTAGAGCGTGTTACAGAAATCCAGACGTGAGGTTACTAGAGCATGTACCACAGTCTCCAGGTCTTTCGTATCCAGGAAAGGGCGCAGCTGGCGTATCAGCCGAAGCTGATAGCAGGCGCTCCTGACTACCGCATTCACCTGGCTAGTCATGTGAAGCGAAGAGTCAAGGAGTACCCCCAGACTGCAAACTGAGTCCTTAGGGGAGAGTGTGACTCTGTCTAGGACTGGGGACTGTATTCCCAATCCTGGTTTCGGACCGGTAACTGTTAGTACCTCCGTTTTGTCTGGATTATAGTAGAAAGAATCAGAAGATTTCTAGAAATTCTATGTTCTAGGAATTCAGTGTTGCTTTACTAATTAAAACAGCTGTAAAAAAGACATCAAGCATGGCACATAATGTTACCCAGTGGCCTACTACTTGTTAGGCTACGGATAAAGGAGATTACCACACTACCGCACTACACATGCAGCAGCCCTGGTGGCGCACTGGTTAAATGCCTGTACTGCAGCCACTCACTCAAAACCATAAGGTGGCGAGTTCAAGACCAGCAAAGGGCTGAAGCTCGACTCAGGCTTGCATCCTTCCGAGGTCGCTAAAATGAGTACCCAGATTGTTGGGGGCAAATAGCTTACAATTGTAAACCGCTTAGACACTCCTTAAGGGTATGAAGCCGTATATAAATGAAGCTGTTTGTTTTTGTTTTACACTCTTATAGTGCTGCTATTCCACTTTTACTGCTCTGGCTGCCTCCTGTTGCATTCTGGGATTTGTAGAACTACAAACATCAGAATGCAACAGGAGGCACCCAGAGCTGTAAAAGTGGAAAAGCAGCACTGTAAGAGTGTAGTGCAGTAATCTACAGATTCTACAGCTCTTCAGATGTGGTTGGCTTCCTATTATTCCTGACAACTGGCCATGCTGGTTGGAACTAATAGAAGTTATAGTGCAAGGATGCAGTTCCCCATGTGTGTTGTACAATTGTAATGTTCTGACATACTAGAAGAAGGCATTTTTGGAGTGGGTGTACAGCACCTGCTGAGGGAGGGGGATATTCTCTGTTACCAGAGAAAATTGCCCTGCCAGCACCCAGATACCTCAGCTTTCTCTCTCAACAGACCTGACTTCATATCTCATTCCCCTCTACTGCCGGCACACATTCCTTGGGAATGCTGACCAATACCACCTAGATTCTCTGCCTTTGTCTGACAAAATCCTCTTGGTCCCTATGATGTCCTCATCATGCAGCTGTCTGAGATCTGGGTACAGTTCTTTGAGGTCTGGCAATGGGCATGTGCTTTCCATAGACACTTGGAGGTTGCCCACCCCTACCATATACCTTAAATCCAATGCAACATTGGAAATTTTTTCTCTCACAGCCTTCAGGGTAGATTTTTCAGCTGTCTAGGAGAGTAAATTGGAAAGAGGAGAATATCCTATCTACCACATGCTGCATTTCTTTCTTGCACAACTGGACATGGAGAAAGGGCATTATATCTCAGCATACAAATGGGACATCACTTCAGTATGAAAGATGTTTAGAGCTGGATTTATTATCTATCCCTCTGTTTGTACAAAAAAGATTAAGAGAAGCTCAGTATTTAATGTATTTACTCTCTATATATTTCCTAGGGCATACTTTTTTCATGCAGAGCATCTCAGGACCTAAAGTGATATACCTGTTAAATGTTGATTCAGTGTGTTCTTATTTTCCTGATCTGGCACCTAACCTCAAGCCTGTTTATTACTATACCTCAGTCCACCCTATTCATCTCAGACCCAGATTCTATGGTAATCTGTTACAAACTAGGCCCCAGGCTTGATGCTTTGGTTCAATGTTGCTAGTTTGTGTACATTTGGAACCTCTTTAGCACATGTAGATGGTCATATGGCAGCTGGGAATGTTAGTGTGAAAAACAACTGATTCCTGTCAGTTTAGCTCTGCAAAATAATACCTCACTTCATATAAATGGCCATAACCTAAAGGCATGTATGTATTAGGAAGGTGCCATAATCTAGCCCATAATGGCAGACATTTTGGAAATCTCTTGTAATGTAATTAATGTAAGGTTTATGGGCTCTTCCTGTTTTCTTTTTATCTCTCCAGCTTACTCCACTAAACCATTTTTCAAATAAACTGCTTCTCATCACCACCTTTCTCAGTAAGGGAGCAAGGCAGAATGCAAGCTATTATACTCTTGTACGTAATGTTTGTACTAAAGCTGTCATGATTTTTTAAAATTGAAATAGTGATTTAGTGTTCTGGCTTATTCCCAAAATTCTTTGTCATGATGTTAAAGTTTTCCCCCACCCCTCTTTAAAAGCCAAATCAATTATTATTGAGCATTTTATATTTCTTATTAACTGCAATGGAATGGGGCATTTCTAACACTGAACACTCCCCATGATTTATGAAGCTGTATAAATCAAATACAAACAAATAGGTTAATTATTTTGATAACTCATTTTCAGCTTTTGGGGGCAGACTAGAAGGTTTGTCTCTCATTCTCCTTTTCATTACATTCAATAGGATGGTTATGCATGTAGACCAAAAAAAAAAAAGGGGGGGGGAGGAAGCCAGTCATTTGATAGATCTATTTATTAGACACTTGTGGATAATTTTCAAAGTGATAGTTAGTAATGTATTGACAAATCACCCTCTGGAGTGAGCCCAAAGTATATGCCACAAAGCCCTCTGTCCTGCTTAAAAACATTCCTCCTTGGGTGAAGAAAACAGAGCTGTGGAATAAAAAAAAGAAAGAGAATCCCTTGGGTGGAAAGTGCAGTGCTTTTAAGAAATCACAGCTCTAAGTCCTTTTGCAAAATCATTTATTAAGTGTTACTCAGAGTGTACAAATGAGTTAATGACCAGAAACAGAGTCTCAAACATGTGCTTATTTACAATGACGTTTTTATAGGATTGCAGTAAGTTAGAGAAAGTTTATTACCATTTACCAAAAGGGGGACCAAGAAAAAAGAGCAAAAATTGCACAAACAAAAGAACCCTTCCAGTCCCTTTCAAAAGAGGTGGCTTATCTGAGTTTTAAATTACAGTAAGTCCCTGTCATAAGCTACTGAGTCTTGGAAGAATCATAGGCATAGGTTTAAGGGAAGAGTTTTATTATTTCAAAATCAGTATGGTGTAAGTATAACCATCTTCATGCTGATACTGTTATGGAGTTGAAACGGTAGAAATAACACACAGCTTTTCAGCTGTTCCAATGACTCTTTCAAGGAAGGAATTTTTATTTTAATCTTCCTGAGTAACATTTAGATTAATTAATTTGCCAAAAATTCAAGGAATAATACAGGTGTGTCAAAAGAATTCCCTCAAAACTCACAGAAGAAAGCCAGCCCCTACAGTGCAGTTTGTATATTGAATTAATTTATATCCTGCTTTCCTTCTGAATGGGACTCAAGGCATTACACAATATGAATTAAAACAAGTTGCACGAATTAAAACCTAGTAATAAAAAAGTTTTAAAAAGTAAACTCAGCCACTATATTAAAACACGAATGCTTCAGAAAAATATAAAATCATTTTAAAACATGACAAGAACAGTAAAATTCAAGCCCACACACCCCATTAAAGACCTTTCTGCATAGCTACTTAATCACCAAAGACTTTTTCAAATAAAAAGACCATTACCTGCTGGCAGAAAGAAAGGGAGGGTGACAACCTAGTCTCTTGTGACAGAGAGTTGCATAGCCTGGGAGCAGCCACTAAGAAGTCTGTCTCCCATATCCTCACCAGATGGGCTTCTGATGGTGGATTTACATAAATTCAACCTAGACAATGAGATAATTGATATATTTAAATATTTTCCATACCTTGGATCAATAACTGATCAGAATAGAGAAAGACATCAGAAGAAGGTTATTAGGACTAGAAAGGCCAGCTATATAAGAAACAGACAAAATTTTAAAGTGCAAAGATTTAAAAATGAGCACTTAAGGATATTCCAAGTCATTGTATTTCCCATCAGCCATGTACAGATGCAAGAGCTGGACAGTGAAGAAAGCAGACAGAAAGAAAAGCAACTAATCTGAGGTGTAGTGCTGGAAAAGAGTTCTAAAGATACAGTGGACAGTCAAGATATCAAAGGTCCTAGAAAACAAAACAACAACAACAAAAAAACCAAACAGCTTCATTTATATATCGCTTCATACCCTTAAGGAGGGTCTAAGCGGTTTACAATTGTAAGCTATTTGCGCCCCAACAATCTGGGTACACATTTTAGCGACCTCGGAAGGATGCAAGCCTGAGTCGAGCTTCAGCCCTTTGCTGGTCTTGAACTCGCCACCTTATGGTTTTGAGCAAGTGGCTGCAGTACAGGCATTTAACCACTGCGCCACCAGTGGAACAACTGAAGCCTGAATTGGTTGATGACAGGGGAGCTAGGAGGTATCTCACTCATGTTGAAGCTCAAAGGCATTTAATAACAACAATTATCCAACCTTTGAATTAATCATAGCTTATTCCAGGTAAGTGTATATAATATGTAACTACAAATGTACCAGTATGGATCTGCCTCATTCAATTATTTATGTGTATGTGCATATTGGGTCACCTATGTATATCCAAGTACCTGAATACTCTAAAGGTACTAGATCTTGTCTGATCTTGGAAGCTAAAGTCAGCCCTGAGTAGTATTTGGGAGAGCACTAATGAATACCAAGTGCTGTAGCCTATGCTTCAGAGGAAGGAATTTGCAAAAATCACCTCTCAATATTCTTTGCCTAAGAAAATCCTATGAAATTCATGGGTCCAATATAAGTCAACAGGTGACTTGAAGGCACAGATATATAGACATGTGTATCCAATAATTCATCACCATCATCACTGTATTTGGAGGTGGACATACAATTCACCAACTGATGACTATACGGTATTTGTATATTAAAACACACTAGAATCAGTGAACAGTACCTGCATCACACGTATCATGGAATCATAGAGTTGGAAGAAACCTCATCAGGTCCAACCCCTGGCCTTGCAGGAAAACACAATCAAAGCACCCCCAACAGATGGCTATCCAGCCTCTGTTTAAAGACCTCCAAAGAAGGGGACTCTACCACTCTCCAAGGGAGTGTGTTCCAGTGTTGAACAGCTCTTACTAACTTCATAATGTTAAGATGAATCTTTTTTTTTCCTGTACTTTGCATCATGTCCTATTCTATGGAGCAACAAAAAACAAGGTTGCTCCATCCTCAATATGGCATCCCTTCAAATATTTAAACAGGACTATTAACCTTCTCTTTTCAATGCTAAACAAGCTTTTACTTCCTTTGATGTAGACACTATGCAGTCTAGAATTGCATTAGCCTTTTTAGCTGCACCATCACACTGTTGACTCATGTTCAACTTGTGGCCTATTAGGACTCCAAGATCTGTTTCACATACTGTTTTCAAACTAGGTGTCTCCCATTCTATATGTGTGCATTTCATTTTTTCTCTTTAAGTGTGGTACCTTAGATTTTGCCATATTGAAATTCATTTTGTTAGTTTTTACCCAGCTTTCTAATCTACTGAGGTAATTTTGAATTTTGATCTTGCCCTCTGGGGCATCAGCTACTACTTCTAATTGGTGCTATATGCAGATTTTATAAGCATGCCCTCTTTTCCTTTCTCTAAGTCATTGATAAAGACGCTGAATAATGTATAAATATAGCATATAGATACAAAATTGGTTTGAAGCAATTCTTGATGCAAAAGAATATGTATACCATATGCATACAATATAAATTCATACACATGCATTGCATTTTATACTGTAGACCTGTCCAATGCTTTCCTATCCCTAAGCAGAAGAAATGCTTATTTAGCTCTTTAAGTTTATTAATTAGAAAATTATCTGTTAAAAAATATCTCCTGAATAAATGGAAACAAATGCTAAGTTCCAAATACCATGTTCCACTGCTCTTGGGAAAGGAAAGAGGTAGCGCATCATCACTGCTCAACACAAACTGTTGCTTCTCATGGTTTATCAACATTGAGCATTTTTTGCTACTACTACTACGATTTCAATAGACAGTGCCATCTAGTGGTACTGTGTTTCACTTGACTTGATGACAGTCAAGGAAGAAAGTGGAAAAGCTTGCTTACAGCTGAATATGGGTAAAGATATTGGTATAATTAAAGATTTTCTATACCTTGGTTGTTAATCAGAATAGAATCAGGAAATCAGGAAATGACTCAGATTTGGAAGGGAGCCATGAAGAAACTAGATAAGATCCTGATGTGTAAAGATGTATAAATAAATATCAAAGTTAGAACCATCCTTGCCACAATATTTCTGATAAGAAATATGGTTGTGAAATCTGGATAGTGAAAAAAGCTGATAGGAACAGAATCAACTTATTTGAAATGTGGTACTGGAGGAGGGTTCTGTGGATACCATGGATTGCCAGAAGTGCAAATAAATGGGTCCAAGAGCAAACCAAGGATGATATCCCTATAAACCAAGATGACTGAATTTATAATATTTTATAACTGAATTTATAATATTTTAGACATATTATGTGATGACATTACACATTAGAAAAAATAACAATGCTTCGTGAAGTGGAAAGCAATAGGGGGGAAATCTGAGACTGCATTACAGGTAGATTGATTCAATAATGGGAGCCATGGCCCTGAGTTTGCAAGATCTGAACAGAGTTGTTGATGACCAGGACTTCTGGAGATTTCTCATTCACAGGAACACCATAAGTAAGTTGAATTGACAGCAATGAATAACAACAGTGAATCTCATTGGTGGTAAAGATGAAATACAGCCTGCCACTCTGCTCATTCACACCCACCCACAGAGACACACTTTGTGTTGCTACCTTGTCACTTCTCTGCTCCAGCTGCCCTAATTCCGTAGTCCTCAAGTGGGAATAAGACCAATCAATCAATCAATCAATCAATTGTTTTGTATTATCACAAATTTTTACTAGTACAGAACTCACTCTGTTTACTATTAGAAAATTTGTTCTCTGAGTGTGGATTATAGAATGGCATCAATCACACACAGGAGAGAAATGCTTGGGGAAATAAAACCCTTTGCAAAATTTTGTTGAGGTAAAACTTAGAACAAAGCAAAACAAAACAGCGAAAAGGGTCCTTAAAATAGCTGAAGACCAAGAAGACTGAGTGGCTGTGAAATGCTACTTTTTTGTTAGAAAGGTGGCAAAATTGATAACTTGAGTGGGTAGGAGGGGAAGGGACTATACTTGAAGAAGGCATGGCTGACTAGCTAGAACATTTCATTGCAATCTCTTGCTGCAAATTCCACTTGTTAGGTAGTGCATAAAGGTATACATAGGAATAAATTAGCTGAAAGGTACTATTATTGACAACCAATAACCATAACCGCAACTACCTATTATTATAGGAAGGAAAGAAACATCAATTTGATTTCTCTTATTAAAAAAAATTGGGTCTTTTAAATTTTGCCCTAGCTGTATGGGAGCTGCTTTTCCATGAATGATCCACACAACTGAGGACTTTATAGCACCGTCTCTGGAGCCTGACTTACCTCTTCTGAATTAGGCTCAAATTTGGAAGTTACGCTGATTTTACCACATGGACATTTCCCTGAAAATGGCTTCCTGCTCCCTTCATTGATGAAATCGGGCCCCGTAAGTCACCTTGGTGGTCATTTTTTCCAATACTGAAGCTTCCAATTTGGAAAAAATGGCCACCAAAGCAACTTACGGGGCCCAAATTCAACACTGGAGGGAACAGGAAGCCAATGTGAGGAAAATGTCCATGTGGTAAAATTGGTGTAACTTCTGAATTTGAGCCCAATTTGGAAGAGGTAAGTTGGGCACCAGAGGCAGTGCGATAAGTCCTGAGCCTCCATTCCAGTGAGCAAATAATCCAGAGATGGAGAACTACATGCACTTTTTATGCAGATTGACATCTCATCCCAGCTAGGTACCACTATTTGAAAATATTTTTTAAAAAAATATTTTCCAAAAAGCAAACCTTGATTTTCCCATTTTATACAAGGGACATCATTTTACTATGCAATTGTATATGATAGGATTCGAGCACCCATGGATTTTAACTATCCATGGAGAGTCCTGGAACCAAACCCCAATGGATACCAAGGGCCTTCTATATAAGGGGCCAACAGAAATGTGATGGTAACCACAGGTTTCTGATATGAACGTTCCATGTTTGTTCCTTCATCTCTGCCAAAGAGGCATTGCTTGCAACAATATTTAGTCTACCATGGCTGGTCTCACCAGGGGTGGGAATTATAAGACTCTCTGGATGTTGTTGTACTACAACTCCCAGTGGTCCTTATCAGTATAAGCAATGCTGGAAGCTGCAGTCGAACAACAGCTGGAGGCCTGAACAATTCCCATCTCTGTGTTAGACAGTGTGAGGAAGGGGCATGTCAAGCATGCCTATTTGAGGGATCACTAAATGTAGTAAATTCTTTGCTGTTTAATTTACCTTTAATGTATTTTTACTGCCATGAATGGGGAGAGGTATTTGTTTTTATTTCTTCAGATATCAAAATAACTTGGGTATTTTTAGGTACTATGTATCTTAACTTTGATGAGTGGGCCCATTTGTCACTCTTCCCCAGGCAGCAAAATGTCTCAGGCCAGCTATGAATTGCACATGCAAAGGGAAGTATTTTATAAGTGGTAAGTACACAAATATGTAACATGGCACCTTGAGAGTATTTACATCTGCAAACATATTTCATGTGGCCACCATTACACCTTTTTCAGCCTCATCACTATCCCAGCCACTTGCATAAAAATGATTAGGATGTAACCATATACAAATAGGATGTAACCATATACAAAATTATGTGGAAGCAGGATCACTGGAGAAGGGGGCAGGATTTAACTTCCAAGAAGGTGTGTACAGTTTTGCATTGTAAATGAATTTCTTGACAACAGCTTGGGTATTAATCTTATTAGAATGACATTTGGTCAATTGGTGGCTTGCACCAGCATATCTTTACACAGGCTTAATTAAATAGAGTCCAGGTCAATGTTCATTAAATCAAATAAACCCCTTCAATAATACTGAAGTTCATCTATCCTTAAACCATCTGTGCCTAGCTGCACACAAACACACACACATATATTGCAACACTTCACCTCAAAGGGATGTTATGAATATAAATACAATAAGGATTGTAAGATACTTTGATCAAGTTGTCCAAAGAAGTAAGTTGGATAGTGTTTGAATAAAGATGTGGAATGAGTTTTTGATTGCATTTTATTTCTTCCAGATGTGTGGATTTTATGCTGGCCAACTGGGATACTGAGTTTTAAAAATTCAGAATGTTCCTCCATTATACAGAAACTCCATATTTACTTTAGTGAACTGTTTTGATTTGGTTTTTTGTATTTTCTGATGTGCTGCCCCCAAAGAGGACTCAAATCTACCCCCATATGTTCAATGGCTTTCTAAAAAAATTGAATAATTTGTTTAATGTAAAAAATTTAGGAACATGTTCTCACTACAAGGTGTGTGTGTGTATACAGAAAGCAACCCAAATTGGCCTGGATAACTATAGAGGGTACTTGATTCAATACTGGTGTTAGTTTGCAGATACATGACTCTCCCTTGATTTTTTTTTTCAAGAAATCAACAAATTGCTGTAATATTTCTGCTTTTTCTCATAATAGGATTAAAGTTCCAAACATGTGAGAAGATGAAGGTGGCCACATTTTAAACAACTAAGTGGAGGTATGTTTTTCTGGAAATAACCCTTGAATTTTGATTATTATTTTTAAAAAGTTAACTACCAACTACTTGCTTAATTTCTGAGCAAATATAAATGAAATTGACAGATATGTGTAAGTCCTCTGTCAAATTTCAGACAACTACAGCGATCTGGAGATAAGTGTATTTTTTAAAAATGGATTGATTTACCTTCTGTGGCACATGACTCAATTTTTATAACTCCTTGCCCTGTAGTGGTGCCCCTGAGGATGAAACCTGCAAATTTTGAGAAGGATAGGTGAAAGGATTTTAGCACTGATTTTGGAATGAGAACTAAAATTAGATTAACAACAGTATATTTGTGTTTGTTAAATCAGTGAAAGGGGGAACAAATGTGAAGGTCCATTCCATTCAATTCTCCCCAAAAAGCTCAATGGGGGTCCAGTTTTCTTCCCATGCCACATCCACCAACCTGGCCACCCACACTTCTGAAAAATGTTGTGGGTCCCCATGCTTGAGAAAGAGGATGGAAAGGAGGAAGCATTTGCAACCTTGGCCCATTCCGATTAATTTCAGGGCTGTGAGTACTAGCAGCTGCATAAGTCTATCAGACATTTGGCATTTTTTTAAAGAGCTAAAAGGGCAGCTGTAATGGAAACACCCCGGGAAAAATTCCCCATCAATTTGCCTGCTTAACTTCAGCACTTAAACCATCAGTCGGGTCAGCTTCAAGAAAAATGAATGACATCAGTCAAAAAAAAAAAAAAAAAAAGGATATGCATATCTCTCGGCAGTGATTATCCCCATGTAGTACAAAACTTAAAATAATTTGTTCTTGGAAAAATGTGATGATTGATTGGCTTCCATTAGGCTGGGAGTTTTAAAACATTCCATGAACTCTTAGATAAAATGGCACTAAAATGTTAATGCAATAACCAAATGAATCATATCTGGCTATAGTGTATATAAGTACTGTACTTTAAAACATTAGAGGGGTTGACCATTTGTGTATAATAAAAAAAAGCAAAGAATGTAATCAGTGGAGGATTTTTAAAAATGCTTTTGCATTACCCCAATACATCATACATTCTTATTTTATGTTTCACCTTATTGTGAAATCACTGAAATTCACACTTCTACCAAATACTTATGATATCTTCATTTATCATGTACTTGGGGTGAGTGAGATATTTTGGTTATTAATCACAACTGTGCCACGCTTTAGAGTTTTCCAATATGTAACAAAGACTTATAAAAATAAATTAGGATATATTGCCATGTTTTTCATAGATCCTTCTTGAGTAAACATCAAGGGGTTTTTTGTTACAAATGTCTGCATATGGGTGATATCTAAAGAGAATGTCTGCAAATGGGTGATATCATTAGTTATACCGGTACTGCTCTCAGTCATCTGAAATTCACTTGCTCACACCATCTCCTCATCTGCACTTTATGCCTGGAGTGCCTTCCCCAAATACTTACACTGCTGAACATAAAGAAAACAAAAATAATGAGCATGGAGGACCTACATAAATTCAGATCAGACAATGAGGAAACTGATATAGTAAAAAAATAAAATAAAATAAAAAAAAATGTTCCTGAAACTTGTTCCTGAAATGGAGACTGCAATCAAGAGATAAGAAGAAGACTAGGAATGGGAAGGCATCCATGAAAGTGTTAGAGAAGATCCAAAAGAGTAAAGATATACAACTGAGTGGTAAAGTTAGAATCGTCCAAGCTATAGTATTCCCAATTACTATGTATGGATGTGAGAGCTAGACTGTGAAAAAAAAGCAGATAAAAAGTAAATCAACTCATTTGAGACGTGGTGTTGGACAAGAGTGCTGAGGATACTGTGGACAGCCAGAAAGACAAACCAATGGGTCCTTGAGAGACTCAGCTCAGAAATATCCCTGGAGGCCAAGATGGTTAAACTGAGGCTGTCATACACTGGCCATATCATAAAAAGGCATGACTCAGTAGAAAAGACAATAATGCTGGTAAAGGTAGAAGGAGAGGTAGATCACATACCAGATGGCTAGAGTCAATTAAGGAGGACACAGGTATGAGTGTGCAGGAAATGAGCAGAGCAGTGGAGGCCAGGGAGATTTGGAGATATCTCATTCTTACACGGTTGCCATGAGTTGAAGTCAACTCGAGGGCAGATAACAACAATCGGACAAGATTATGTAACATCACTGAAGTTACATAATCAGTAATCACTCCCTGGCATCTTCTCATTCTGTTTTAGGAGGAGATCATGCTGTGGTGAATGGAAGACAGTTGATTGTCATCTGATTTGGTCTTACTGAGTCTTTTAATTTCCTTTTGGTTTGGCAACTAGTCTGTTTTAATCTTCTCTTTGCCTTTCTTGTTAATATGTTGGTTTTATTGAGGCAACAAAATATATTCTCCTTACTGCCAATTGTAGCAAGTTGTTGCTGCTGTTGCTCCTTTTGTTGTTGCTTACATATGAAATAGGAGACAGGCAGTATAAGTCACCAAAGGAAAAGCAGACCATTGTCTGGTGCCACTTTAAGGTGGCAGCAGATCCCAAGATTGTTATCTACCTTCACTCTAAGCACTCTCAGCAAGAGTAAACAAACAAACCATCTTACTATGTCAGCAGCTTGCTGTAACACCTTAAGGTGCCAGCACTGTGTAAAAGTATGGAGGCTTTTACACAATCAAAATGCCTTTAGAACAGAAGAAATTACCTTTCTGATCTGTGGGATTATAAAAGCTCCTTGCATATTTTACAATGCATTTATGATTAACTGAATACTCTGCTTATTGACTCCTCCACAGTGCCTTTGTTGCCACCATATTTTTAATGAGACATTTCATGGGGCTGTATTTCATTATTATTTGTGTGTTCCCTTGGGGAAAATCTTTTTGAAGGGCTGTAATTTTTTATAATACATAATGCTGCTACAAAGCACACAGTAGACATTAAATGCCACTGAGCAGTGGAAAAGAATATGCAACACAGTTACATTAAGATGCCAAGAGGAAGACATGTATTGGGAGTGAAGCACAAGGGAAGTGTTAAAGTCAGTGGTAGGCCTTGAAAAGGTCATTTTTTGGACTATTCTGTCAATTAGTGGTTGTAATAATGAAATGTGTAAAATTATTAAAACTAAAAGTTAGCAAAAATAAAATCATAGAACCTACTGGCTTTTGTATTGTTCTCGTTCTTGGTTTACAAATGTTATCTACACTGGCGCCTGTTCTCCTATTAAATAAAGTTTTAAGCACAAGTACTTTGCTTTCCTATGGAAATTGAGAAAATGTAAGCAAATGTATTGCAAAATATTCACTTCCTGTAAAAAGAATAATAATGATTGAACTAACATTTTGTATCTATTAGCAATCATCCTCTCTGGGGTCTTTTAGGGTCTTTAAAAGAGGCTATGTCAATGATGTATTCTTTACTGTTTTGCTGCTGCAGGCTACATCTTAACTCTACACAGAAATCCAGTTCTGCTGGAAATTAGGAGAATATGTCCATAGATTACTATCAGTGGCTTTATGGGGTGATTATCAGTCTCAATTGTCTGCCAAATGGCATTAGCCTTAATGTTTCCATCTGCCTCATCATTAAGCACATGTCAGACTCAAAGTAACAGTGGTAATTTTTGCAATTAAGTCCCCCATTATTGTTTCCTTTACTTAGAGTGAGTCAGAATTGCATGTTTTAAGTGTAACCACAAGTTTCTCCCCACACACAGCAGCAGAGATTATATATATATATATATATATATATATTAATTGACAATCAGTTGAATCTGCTACTGAAAGCAGCAGATCTTATTTATAAAAAGACTGTATCTCCTGCAGCTGCTTCTCTTTCTAGAAAACATTGCACTCTGGTTCTGAAGAAAAATTATATTACCTGAAATTCTGGTGTGACTTTTAAAGATCTTATTCAATATGTGTGGGAGAAGAAAAGGATTTTTTAAAAATATAATTTGCACACATACTCATACACCCTCTCCAAATTGCACTTCTGTATATCTCCCACTGGCTGCAGTACCACCTTCAAGCTGGACTGAAAATGACATTACATCACTTTGTTTTATTTTGGGCTGACTTTCAGTTGTTGGATGATGCTGGAGGTGGTGAGGAATAAAATAATCTATTGGATTCTCAGGCAGTTTGGAGATTTTTTGGTGAAGATTACCCCTCACACTGAGTTGGGATGGGGGTCTCAGAACTCTCTTTGCTTTATTTCAAGGCATGAAGCACCTCTGAGGGTAACTGAAGCTGATCAAACTAGCACTATGTAGTATGAAAATACAAAGGAAAACCAAACCAAAGCAGACCCTGAATGCATAATTTCTAGTGGTGTTCTCAAGTCTAACAATCAGTTTTCCAGGAAATGTTGCTGTAGGAAGGAAGGAACTGGCAAAACCACCTGTGAGTATTCCATGCCTAAGAAAACCCTATGAAATCCATTGGGTCTCCATAACTCAACAGGTTACTTGAAGGCACAAGCACAAACACACACACACACACACAAACATACACATGATTTTTTATCCATGGATTGAAGCATCCACGTCTTGAAAATATTTTTTTAAAAGTATAAATTCCAAATAGCAAACCTTGATTTTCCATTTTATATAGGAGACATCATTTTGCTATGCCACTGTATTTAATTGGACTTGAGCATCCACGGATTTTGCTTGTGGGTCCTGGAACCAAACCCCAGAGGATACCAAGGGCCTACTGTATCTTCAGAATTTTGGTCAGAACAGCCCTTTAGAAATACTCCCGTACAATTACTCAAGGTATTGACACATGTTTAGGGATGAAAACACTCTTCTAAAATGCCCAGTCTTGGATCTGCAAAATTTGAATGTTGACAACAAAAATCCAATTTTAATTTCAATGGATGCAATATGAATACTGCTGCCAAGACAGCAAGGGGTTCTGAGAGAAGGCCTCCTACATTTATATTCAAACCTGAAGTGATGTGTTTTCTTGGTTTACAGAAAGCTTGTTATCTCCCACTTTGAACTAGCAATGTGAACATCTTCAAATGATGCCCCCCCCCCCATGAAACAAGTGCCTAGCTAAAGTGCTCCATATAATACCCTTTAGCTTTGACATTGTCATTGTGGTCTGTAATAAATTAGAGCTGTGCTTGAACCCAAAGAGCAGCAAATTAACAGTTAATTAGGAGTTGATAAATAACAGTCACATAGGACCTCCAGTTTAGCTTTGTTTCAGCAGCACCCTTTCCTTCATATCTTGATGCAGCAAGTGTTTATGTGCTTGTAACAAGTGCCTGAGTGGCCTGTTATGTCTGCATTTCGTCATGCCTTGGGATTGCTCTCACATGTTCACCTTCCCCTCTGCTTCCCTCAGTACACTTTGGAGACTATCTCTCAGAGAAGTTTTATCTGAATTTATTCCAAGATAAAGAAACATGGCAAATCTTTACAGGGATTACATCATTCTTCTCCTCACAGAGAGGAGAGACTTTGTTTTGCTCAGCAGACATGGTAGCAAATGTTCTGCTCATTTCCAGGAAAAAAAGCAAAGCAGAAAAAGAGCAAACTGTGTAATATTTTTGTCCTCTGCTTCAGGCCAGTTTGCACATATGGTAAGATGCTCAGATTCATATAACAGTTTCGTTTGGGCTGATGTAAAACAAAATAAAAGAAAAACAAGGGCCTGTCCAGGCGTGCTGACCAAATGAGTTGGTGATGGTGGTTTTTGCTTCTATACTTGTGGTGGCTTCTTCTTCTTCTTCTTCTTCTTCTTCTTCTTCTTCTTCTTCTTCTTCTTCTTCTTCTTCTTCTTCTTCTCCTCCTCCTCCTCCTCCTCCTCCTCCTCCTCCTCCTCTTTCTTCTTCTGAGATTTAGATGACATTTTGGCAATTCATACACCACCAGTGCTTTCCTGATCCTTTTTTATTCCTACCGGCAGGGTGCATTTTTTAAAAAACTCAAGAGACCAGGGCTTGAATCCTTGCTCAGAGATGGAAACCCACTGGGCGACCTTAGGCATACTCTTCCAGCCCGAAAGGAGGAAAATGGCAAGCTCCCTCTGAACAAATTGTGCCAAGAAAACCCCATGACAACAAACTTGTCAATTACATTTGTAGCCAGATATTTTGTTGTGACGTTCAACATTGGTATTTCTAGTCCTTTCACTCCTCCCTGTTTACCAGCTATTTATGTCATTCTTCTTCTGCCTTTTCAAACCTCCTTTAAGTTTTTAAAAATTTTCTGGTAATCTCTCTAGAGGAGAGGCTCCCAGTGTTTTTGATTCACAAAACCCTTTATAGAATCAATTTCTGTGGCAGAGCCCTTAACACGCCTATGCTATGCCTTACAAATTAATGGTGTCTGGGAGTAGTGTTACTTTTTGTTTCTTATTCTTTAATTTCCTTCACTCTTTTCCTGCATATTTTAACTTTTCTCTATCTTATCAAGGAGGAAAAAAGAAAAGGGATTAGGGGAAGAAATCAACCCTGTCTCTCCCCAGAACTATAGGTACTGGGATATTATATTGTTTTAATGGCGCGGTACATTCACATGCGCCCCCAGCCGTAACACGTATGGACGGCACCATTTTTAAAAGGTGATGTCCATACAGGCATGCTTTGATGACATCTCAGTGTGTGCCACATCCAGATGGACAGGCGTGCACCTGATGTCATGGTGCTGCTGGAGGGCGCCTAGGGCGCCCTTTCAGTGGTGCTGAAAGGAACTCCGAAACGGAGCTCCTTTCCCTCAAGCACGTCATTCCCTTGGCAACCAGACTGCCATGAGAACAAAGTGAGGGAGAAAGGGGCCAGGAGGCCCCTTTCTCCCTTGCCTCCGCCGGTCGAGCTGTCCTTGGGGCTTCATGCTCCAAGGACAGCCCTTTCCAGGCTGCAGAGAAGGGGCATTTTGTCCCTTTTCCACAGCCTGGATAAGCGGCAGATTGGGGCTTCTGGGACAGCCCTGGCCCCAATCTGCCGCTCAAAGGGCCGGCTACAGACCGCCCCTTTTGGGCAGTCTGTAAAGCCCCAAAGTATTTCAAGCATTTTTATCTTTTTAAAGTATTTGATAGTTTAGCATTGAATTTGTTTTAATTATTGTAGTAATTTAATCCTATTTTAACATATAGTTTTTGCATGTTTTTTTACTGTATGTTGTTTTTTTTAATGTTGTAAGCTGTCCTGAGCCCCAGTCTTGGGAGAAGGATGGGATAATAATAATAATAATAATAATAGTAGTACAGGAGACCCAAAATGAGGAAATTCTCCCTCCGCCATTAATTCTGCCCCCCAATTAAATTTATCATCAGTCTCCAAATTTCTAGGAATGCAGACAGTAAGATACTGAAAATAATTCACACTTAGAACTGCTATATTTGCTGTGTTCAGCCCCCATCTCTTTGGCCATCTAAGCTGACATTTTACTGCAATACTTGAAGTTTGGGGACACAAGGAAAATTTCATGGGGGAATAGAATTCTTATTTTGGAAAAGCAATAGGCTGTTCTCTGTGTCTTTGTGTGTTTGTGTGTGTGTGTGTGAATGTGTGCCTGCACGGATGTAGAGGAGAGTAGCAGTAAGAGGAGAAAAGGGTAAGAAATGAAATGCTTGGAAGACTCTCATTTGAAAACTGTCTTGTTTTGTGTGGTGGGGAGAAGGGCTGATCTCATCCAGCATACCAATAATGGCATTGCAGTTTAGAGATATAATAATAATAATAATAATAATAATAATGCTCAAGAGGGGTTTTATAAAACTAAATATCCAAAAAGTTCATTTTGGAACGAAAGGAAGAAAAGACATTTAATTTAATTTCTTCTTTTTTAAAAAAAGAGGGAAAAGATGCCCAAAGCAGCTCACTGAGATATTAAATGGAGTGGACTGAATTAGTAGTAGTAGGATAGATAAACCCAAGCTCCACCCCTGCCTCTGCATTCAGTGGGTGTCAAATCTCTCCCTGAAGAAGTACTGAAACATTCATATTGGCAGGTCTATTATTCTATAGGTTTACCTTCACCATTATAGTCAGCTGTATGCTGAAATGGTTTTGTGCTTTGAAGTTTCACATGGCAAGAGAAATAACTGAAGTAAGTTGCTGTATAATTTAGGATAATACCAGTGTAGAAGTCTATATGATTTCATTTCTATTTTTATTAGTTGTAGGTACATCCCATTTAGCCACTAAAATTAGTGCTGAATAAAGATGACAAGAAGAAACAGGGGGAAGACCCCAAAGGAATAGTCGAAACATTAATGTTTTAATGATATCTCTTTAAGTTTATTATTTTATCAGTATTTTATGATCCATTGTCTTCATGTTTAAACACATTCACTAAAAGCACCAGTAAAATCCAGTAGTAGTAAAAAAAATGCAACACTTTTTTTTGGATGAAAACCTACCTCAATATGGCCAGATGTCATTCTTTATTTGTACTGCATATAGAGTCTCTTTTGGATTGGTAAAAGCCTGTATGCATAATCATGAAATGTATTCCAGAATGTACCTACAACCTGTATAAGAGTTACTAAAATACAACACAAAAATATTAAGGCCTACATTTTGTTGTTAGTCCTAACTAGAGTAGACCCATTCAATCAGCTTTCCACACAACAATTGACTGAATCGGTCTACTTTAATTAGGACTAACCAATAAGATGCCAGCCTAATAATTATTCAGTGATTCCTTGGAGATCTATTTTATTTTTTAAAATGGAATGGGAAAACACCTATATATTTTGAAATTTTGGCAAATGTCATATTTTGGTTACATTTCACATCTCCAGCAGACCACAAGCTGAACATGAGCCAACAGTGTGATACAGTAGCTAAAGTGAATCTACTGTTCGCTGTATCAATGGAAGTATAATGTCTAGATGGAGAGAAGTAATATTTTGATTTGATCAAACTTCACCTGGAATACTGTGTTGAGAAGCTGGAGTGTGTCCAGAGGAGGGTGACCAAAATGGTGAAGGGTCTGGAAACCATGCCTTATGTGGAATGACAGAACAGAATAAGTAAAGAGATAGTACAGGAATACCTGGTTAATCTGAATGAATATAAGTCTCCAGGACTAGATGAACTACATCCAAGGGTACTAAAAGAACTGGCAAATGTAAAATCGGAACCATTGGCAATAATCTTTGAGAATTCTTGGAGAACCGGAGAAGTCCCAGCAGACTGGAGGAGGACAAACATTGTCCCCATCTTAAAAAGGGGGAAAAAGAGGGTCTCAACAATTATCATCCAGTTAGTCTGACATCAATTCCAGGAAAGATTCTGGAGCAGATCATTAGACAGAGAGTTTGTGAATATCTAGAAGATAATTCCATAACCACAAAAAGTCAACATGGTTTCAGAGAAACAAGTCATGTCAGACAAATCTGAACTCATTTTTTGATAAAATTACCAGCTCGGTAGATGAAGGGAATGCTGTGGATATAGTATATCTTGATTTCAGTAAGGCCTTTGACAAGGTTCCCCATGACATTCGTTCAAACAAGCTTGCAAAATGTGGACTAGACAAGGTAACCGTTACATGGATTTGTAATTGGTTGACTGGCCGCACCCAAAGGGTGCTCAACAATGGTTCAACAATGGTTCCTTTTCATCAATGTTTCCCCCACATGCACGCCTCATCACTTCCCTAACCAGGTTCAAAACTGAGTTAAATATATTAACTTTAACTTTGTATTAAGAAGCCTTGTCCTCCCTCCAGTCCATCTGCCTTGGTCCTGGCCCCAGAGGGAGAGAAGAACCACCGAACCTCACCCCCTTTCCTATCACCTTCCCCTCTTCCTTTTGTGTTGTCTCTTTTAGACTGTAAGCCTGAGGGCAGGGATCCGTCTACTTTAAGATTGTATGTACAGCACTGTGTAAATTTACAGCGCTATATAAATAAAGGATAATAATAATAATAATAATAATAATAATAATAATCCTGGAGAGAAGTGACCAGTGGGGTCCCACAGGGTTCTGTCCTGGGCCCAGTGCTATTAAATATCTTTATTAATGACTTAGATAACAGTATTGGGGGCCTAGTTATGAAATTTGCAGATGACACCAAATTAGGAGGAGTAGCTAATACCCCAGAGGACAGGATCAAAATTCAAAATGACCTGAATAGACTAGAAAGCTGGGCCAAAGCTAACAAAATGAAATTCAACACAGAGAAATGTAAGGTACAGTGGTCCCCCGGTTTACAAATGCCCCGGGGAACGAAATCCCCGGGACCCAAAACCAGCGGGACCAAAAAATATCCCCCGGGATCCGAAGGAGAAAAACTGCACGGCCCCTTTAAATTGGCCGCACGGTCCGTCTCCTAATGCGGTCCCCCAGGAAACGAAAACTTCCAGGTTACGAAAGGTAATCCGGAATGGATTACCTTCGTAACCCAGGGGACCACTGTACTGCACTTGGGATGGAAAAATGAAATGCACAGATATAAGATGGCTGAACGAGACCACATGTGAAAGGGATAAAGTAGACCACAAGTTGAACATGAGTCAACAGTGCGATGCAGCAGCTAAAAAGGCCAATGCAATTTTAGGCTGCATCAATAGAACTATAGTGTCTAGAGCAAGGGAAGTAATAGTGCCACTTTATTCTGCTTTGGTCAGGCCCCACCTGACCAGTTCTGGGCACCAAACTTTAAAAAGGATGTGGAGAAACTGGAGTGGGTCCAAAGGAGGGTGACTAAAATGGTGAAGGGTCTGGAAACCATGCCCTATGAGGAACAACTTAGGGATGTTTAGCCTGGAGAAGAGAAGGTTAAGAGGTGATATGATAGCCTTGTTTAAATATTTGAAGAGATGTCATATTGAGGAGGGAGCAAACTTGTTTTCTGCTGCTCTAGAGACTAGGACCCGGAACAATGGATGCAAGCTACAAGAAAAGAGATTCCACCTCAACATTAGAAGAAACTTCCTGACAGTAAGGGCTGTTTCACAGTGGAACACACTCCCTCGGAGAGTGGTGGAGTCTTCTTTCTTGGAGGTCTTTAAGCAGATGCTGGATGGCCATCTGTTGGGGATGCTTTGATGGAGAATTCCTGCATGGCAGGAGGTTGGACTGGATGGCCCTTGTGGTCTCTTCCAACGGGTATGTTTAGCCTGGAAAAGATAAGGTTATTAGATCACACAATAATAGCCATATTTAAACATATGAAATGGTGTCATCTTAAGGATGGAGCAATCTTGTTTTCTGCAGGCCTTCCCAGACTCTTAAATCTTCCCGGCTCCAAAACTAAAACTAGAACTCCCCCCAGCCTTCCCCAGCCACATATCAGACATCTTCACCATACTGCCAAAGAATGATTGATTTTAGATATTGTTTTGTTTTACTATTATTGTTTTTAATTCTGTGTTAATTTAATTCTGTTTTAAGGGGTGGGAAGTAGGGATCGAGGTGTAAGAACTTTTAATTGCAATTGTTTTTAATTTTGTTGTACCCTGCCCCGATTGCTTGTTCATAGGGGCGGGTTATAAATAAAACGTTATTGTTGTTGTTGTTATTATTGCTCCAGAGAATAGGACACAGAACAATAGATTCAAACTACAGAAAAGGTGGTCCTACCTAAACATTAGGAAGAACTGCCTGATGATAAAAGCTGTTTGACATTGGAATATGCTCCCTCAGAGTGCATGGAATCTCCTTCTTTGGAGCCTTTTTAACAGAGGCTGGCTGGGCATCTTGGTTGTGTGGAAGAGATTGAACTGGATGGCCCTTGTGCTCTTCTCCAACTCAATGATTCTATGATTCTGTGTACTTTTGCTGTATTTTGTTTGTTGTGTGCTGTTTCAGGTCCTATAGCAGGAGAAGGTGAGATATAAATACAATAAATTAATTGAAACTTACTTAGGTCAGTTGTTGCCTTTTAAATCATCAGGCCTACTGGACAGCCAACAAAAGTTCTGGATGAACCCTCACTGGATATTTTATGTACATATAGAGACCCTAGTCATACTTTCACACCATTTAATGTCATATCATATTTGAATGGTGCATTGATACACTTGGCTTTAACAGGGCCCAGTGGGAACCTTCTCCACTTCTATATTTTTTGCTGAAAATGATAGCTATTTAGAAATATATCATGTAAAACTGATGGAGGAGAGTCTCTGTTTTGGAAGGTAGAGTCCAAAATGCCTCATGGAAAGTGACCCTCTGCAGAATGAAAAACTCTATCAGAGATATTTATAATGCAAAAATATTATTGAGAGCTCCCAAACTTGCCACTCCATATCCCCTTGTTCTGACACCTAGTTAACATTTTCCCTTTATGGTGTTTTGGGCGTAGAACACCTTGTTAATGTCAGGCAGCACAATCTCCTTTGCTATGGTTGGCAGCTGTTCACTAATTCAGGTTTAAATGTGTTCTCACTTCTTAGAGATAATGATTTTCGGTGGGGATTGTGAATTAAAAGGTTTTTTGGGGGAAATGTTTCTAGCTTTATTGCTTTGGGTGCTTTGATAACATAGAATCACTTTATTGTTTACAGTGCTACTTGACAGCTTGCTGGCATTTTTTTATTTAGGACTGGGGACTTTCAAGGTCAAAATGACTGTTTTGTTGAGAATGTGAGGGGGGGGGGAGTACCTAACTGCAACATAAACACTCATTTTTCTCCGTGTTTCAGTAAAAATGCCTCAACTGCTTAAGGGGACCAAATTCTGTCCTTCCTCTCTTTTTCACATATGATTAATTATCTGGTTTTGTGAGAGGTGAGCCTAATTCAAAATGGAGTAATCATGAGACAAGGCCTATATTTGCAGTGGTTCAGAATATGAAGCTAAATAATACCCCTGAGCAGGAATTTTGTTAATTGCACAACATTGGAGAATAAGAAAGAGTTATTGTTTCATCTTTACCAGAATGTAACAACTACATAGTCTCATTTAGTGGGCAGGTCACTTATCCAATTCACAGATCAAAGAACCACTGATCCACAGGGCCTCAATCGTACCCGAATTCAGGTTCAGATTCAGTTTCTATGGTGCCATCCAGCCCATTGCAGCATCCAGGTATTGGTCCAGCATCTCCATACCCCAGGTGAACACAACAACAAGATGTAAAGCTAAAAGTTGCCAACTCCAAAACTCTTAATGAGCCTACCTAGCACCTTCCTACAAAACTGTGAGGGAATAGGATTAAACCCAATGGTCTTGAGTCCCTCCAGTGCCATTCTTTGGAATTGGCCCTATTGGTAGGAAAAGAAACAACATAAAACAGTGCCTCTTACACCTGTCCTACCAAGCCACTCCATGATGAAGTGTGCCCAATGAATATTGCAGGGCTTATAAAGTTTAATATGTTCTTGTTCTTTGCTCTCTGTGTTTAGCAACTGAAGCATTTTGTATTACCTTTTGTATGTTACGTTGGTTCTGTATTGCTAAGTTGGTCAATGCAGAAGAAGCCTGTGTTGCTTATTACATTTTTAAGGCAACAGTTAGTCTTTTGAGCAATTATACAAGGTTTTGCTTGAAAAAGAACCTCTGGTTCTCAAAGAGTTTGGAAAAATTACTACTTCAGCAAAGTGGCATCCCTAAGGTTGGTGTCACCCCCACACTGATTTCCTCTTCCCATTTCATGCCATACAGAATCCTTAGTAATGCTTTTTTACATTCATGTTACTCATAAATCATAATTCCTATATCCCACTGAATGTAATGCTAATAGTTGTGGCATAAACAACTAGCAAAATTAAAATTATATGTTCAAATTACAATATCATGTGCACAACCTAAATGTATTTGCATATACATAGTGAAGATTTGGTTAAAATGTGTTTTTTTTTAAAAAAAGAAAATCTAAAAAGAATTTTTAAAATTCAAAATTTCAAAAAATTAAATTTTTAATTTTTTTAAAAAATTAAAGTTTGAAGTTTGACATTTAAAACATTGGGGGGGGGTCCTTTTCTCCTCCCACTGAGCTTCACCCAACTTCCACCATCTCTTAAAGTATTTTAAAGGGGAACAGATGAACACTACAACCTGTTTCTGCCAAAATATAAATGGTTTAGGAGCAGTGGTGTCACCCCCCCCTTTAGGGCATCACCTGGTGTGGTCCACACAAACCCCAGTGATGCCACTGCTCTCAGAAGTCTCTATCATTAGGGCTGATGTGCTTTGTTGGCTGAGAGATTCTGGGTAACTTTTCCTAGCTCTCCTTTAATCTTCCTGAAACCCGATGTACTGGAGCAAATTGGTAAACTTTATCACTGCAGCCCCTGCGACCATTCCCAAACTAGATTTCTGCTCTAGTAAAAAAGAAAAAGAAAGAAAGAAATCAGGTTGCTTTAATATAGTGGGCAACCTTCAAACACTTGAAAACATAATACAATAGCAGTGATGATGAACCTTTTAGAGACCAAGTGCCCAAATTCAAAGGTGGTCCCACACTGGGTGTCACCTGGTGCCGGAGCAGGGACTTCCAGTGAGTGGGACATTGGCGGGTGGGACATCTGCCTTCTAGGGGCAGGACTTCCCCAGAGACAGCTGAAGGCCTGAGAAGGCCAGGAAGAGGAGGAACAGACCGTGCCTGTTCCTACTCCCCCCACCACCATATACCAACATACTTTCATATACCACTGAATGTGAGGCTAATAGTTGTGACATAAACAATGAGCAAAAGTAAAATTATAGCTTCAAATTACAACATCATATGCAGAACCTAAATATATTTACATGTGCATAGTGAAGATTTTATTAAAATGTGATGTTTTTAAAGAAAATTTTAAAATACTTTAAAAAATTAAAAAATCTCAAAACTTTTAAAAATTTTTAAGATTTTGGAATTTTATGCTGGCTATTTGCTGTAATAAATGAAATGAAATGAATGGATGGATGGATGGAATTTGAAAATTTAATTTTAAAAAATTCCAGGCTACTAGACAGTTTGCAAATAACAAGTAATAGCAATTTGATGATGATGATGATGATGATGATGATGATAATAATAATAATAATAGTTTATTTATAGCCCGCTTCTCTGATATCAATTGGAGTGGGTTGCAGCAATTAAAAAACATCAAGATAAAACAATTACAATGGTCCAACATCCCAGCTCGCACCCCTTAAAATTAAATTAAATCAGCTTTAAGTTAAAATCCGGAAAAACACATACAACATAAAGCATAAAAACAGCTAGTCATACTATGGACATTGTAGATGTAAACTTGTAAAAAGTGCTGAGAACTGGAAAGGGAGCACATCCCAATGTCTTAAAACCAGTATCAGGGCCAGGCGTTAAGATGTTTCTGGAAAGGCTTGCCGGAAGAGATGCATCTTCAAGGCCTTTTTAAAGCTCTCAAGAGATGTAATAAGACTCATCTCATCTGGCAGGTCATTCCATAGCCTGGGAGTGGCAGCAGAAAAAGTCCCCCGGGAGGTCTGTGACAGCCTCGTTTTCAAAGGCTGAAGTAGATTTCTCCCGGAGGATCGGAGTGTGTTTGGGGGATTATATAGGGAGAGGCGGTCCCTAAGATAAGATGAACCCGAGCCCTGTAGGGCTTTAAAGGTTAAAACCAACACCTTGTACTGCGCCCGGAAACTAATCGGTAGCCAGTGGAGGGACTTGAGCACAGGTGTTATGTGCTTGCACCTCGATGTACCAGTAATAAGCCTGGCTGCCATGTTTTGGACTAGTTGAAGTTTCCAGGTTAGGCACAAGGGTAGCCCCAAGTAGAGCGCATTGCAGAAATCCAATCGTGAGGTTACCAAGGCGTGTACCACAGACTCCAGGTCCTTCTGATCAAGGAAAGGGCACAGCTGGCGTATCAGCCGAAGCTGATAGCAAGCACTCCTGACCGTCGCATTCACCTGACTAGTCCAGGATCCGTTGAGGAGAGGGTGACTCTATCTAGGACCGGAAGGTGTATTCCCAGACCTGGCTTCGGTCCTGTAACTGTTAGTACCTCCGTTTTATCTGGATTCAGCTTCAGTCTATTTTCCCTCATCCAATCCATTACTGCCACAAGACAGTCATTGAGAGGAGAGACGCCATCTGAAGTCTGGGCCGATGATCTGGGCCGATGATCATGGAGAGATATATCTGAGTGTCATCAGCGTACTGAAGACACTGGGCTCCATGCCTCCGAATGATCTCACCCAGCGGCTTCATATAAATGTTGAACAGCATCAGGGACAGGATGGCACCCTAAGGGACGCCACAATTAAGTTCGATCTTTTAAGAGCAACTGTCCCCGAGCCTCACCCTTTGGGATCTGCTGGAGAGGAAGGATCGGAACCACTGGAAGGCGGTGCCTCCGATCCCCAGCTCCCTTAGCCGGTCCAAAAGGATGAAATGATCTATAGTATCAAAGGCTGCTGAGAGATCCAAGAGCACGAGCAGGGTCACACTACCCCGTCGATGCTCAGGCGGAGGTCATCGGTCAGAGCAACCATGGCAGTCTCAACTCCATGTCCAGTCCTGAAGCCAGTTTGAAATGGATTAAGATAATCGGCTTCATCCAAGACAGCTTGGAGTTGAGAGGCGACTGCCCTCTCGATCACCTTGCTCAGGAACGGAAGCAAGGGGGTCAAGGGAGGGCTTCTTCAGGAGGGGTCTTACAGCTGCCTCTTTCAGACTAGATGGTAAAGAGCCCTCCCTAAGGGAGGCATTGCTTTTATCTTGAAGGAATACCCTCAGTGCATCCCCTCCCTGGATGACCAGCCAAGATGGACAGGGGTTTGAGAGAGCAAGTCGTCTTTTTCATACTTCCAAGGAGCTTGTCCATGTCCTCAGTACTAACAGATTGAAACTCATCCAGTAAAATGGCAGCAACGGAGTTGTCGGGCGCCTCACTTGTAGATTCTGCTGAAACATTGGCGTCCAAGTCGGTTTTTATCCGAGAGATTTTATCTGCATAGTGGATGTTAAACATGTCACAGAAGGCTGTTGTTGGGTCAAGTAGGGGGTTTGGCGCAGGAGGAACCCGCGTCAGCTCCCCTACCACCCTAAACAGTTCTGCTGAATGAGACTCTGTAGACGCAATGCGTGCAGAGCAGAAGGATTTCCATGCTGCACGCAAAGCCTCCCGATAGGCACGAAGATGCTGTCTATGGTGAGTTCTGTCAGATAAGAGTCGAGTCTTCTGCCATTTACGCTCTAGTTGTCGTCCAACCCGCTTCATCTCCCTAAGTACCTCTGTGAACCAGGGCTTGTGGTTAGAAGCAGGCAGGGTAGGACACTCGGGAGAGATTGCGTCAAGAGCCTTGGGAAGATCGGTGTTCCAGGTGTTCACCAAGGTTTCGATGGAGTCACTGGTGTTACCAACCATCAAACCCTCAAGGGCTTTCTGGAAGCCGATTGGCTCCATTAGCCTTCAAATGGGTCCCCCACCCCCAGGGGGGCAGAAAGTGGCTTTCAGTACCGTCTTGATCAGAAAGTGATCCATCCATGACAATGTGGAGGATTTGATTACCTCTGCCCACGGATGTTCCTGTTCCGTACTAAAGATCCCATCGAGTGTATGACCCACACAATGTGTGGGCCCGTCAACCAGTTGGGATAGGTTCATGCTTGTCATGGATTCCATGAACTCCCAAGTTGCTCCAGATAGATCAGAAGGGCTGGTCTCGAGAGGAATGTTGAAGTCGCCCAAAACCAAAAATCTGGGGGACTCCAGCAGCAACTCAGAGATCAGCTGAGTCAGCTCGGTCAGGGAGTCTGTTAGGCAACGGGGTGGCCGGTGTACTAACAGAATCCCCAAACTATCCCTGGAAACAGAGTGAACTGAAGAGGGGATAGATACTAAACATCGATCCCTACTTCTTTTGTAACATGTACTTCTGTTGTTGTTGTTGTTGTTATTATTATTATTATTATTACACTCAGGTCCAAAATGTACTGCAGATACTACTTTAACTTTCATTCTTCATAATGCAGAGATCTGTATAGTTTTGTGAGTACTTAAGAGAAGTCTCTGCCAAAGAACTCTTGTTCTGTAGTTCAGGAAGAATGCCCTAGAGCTCACAAGCACTGAATTTTAAGTACCTCATAGTTCCTAGATTCTATAGGATGGAGTAACAGAAGTTACAGTTGTATCAAACTGCTACAACTATGTAATACAGAAATATTCAAAGAAATAGTGGTGTTGGTGTTTATCAGTATACAAAGGGCTCCTGTAGCACCTTGGAAACTAACCAGGAGAACAAAGATTGTGGTAGAAGCTTTAGTACAAAACATGGCAGCTAGGCTCGTCACCAGTACATCTAGGAGGGAGCACATTACATCAGTGTTTAAATCCCTCCACTGGCTGCCAATTAGTTTTCAGGCACAGTACAAGGTGTTGGTTTTAACCTTTAAAGCCCTACATGGCTCGAGTCCATCCTATCTGAGGGACCGCCTCTTCCCATATGAACCCCCCCCCCCTGCACACTCTGGTCCTCTGGAAGGAATCTGCTACAGCTCATGAAGACCAGGCTGGTCCAGACCTCCCAGAGGGCCTTTTCAGCTGTCGCTTCCAAGCTGTAGAATGACCTGCTGGACAAGATGCGTCTTATTCCATCCATTGAAGGCTTTAAAAAAGCCCGAAAGATGCATCTCTTCCGGCAGGCCTACCCAGAAGATGTTTAACACCTCCTGACTCCGAAATGCTGGTCTTGTACGTTTCCACCTTCTCTCCAGCGTTTCCACCCTATATAGCTAAGATCACCGGGTCAGAACTTTTCGTTGCTGTTTTAGCTTATTTTTAATTGTTTAAATTAGCTATTTTAACTTTGCTCTGGTTTAATCCTATTTTAAGGGGGGAGCTGGAGAATGGGATGGGATATTTTAACTTGTATTGTTTTTTAACCTTGTTGTAATCCGCCCCGATTGCTTGTTCAGAGGGGCGGGCTAGAAATAATAATAATAATAATAATAATAATTATTATTATTACACTCAGGTCCAAAATGTACTGCAGATATATTCCAGTTTGAGACCCTTTTAACTGCCTTGGCTCAATGCTAGGGGATTCTGGGAACTGTAGTTTTGTGAGACATTTAACCTTCTCTGTCAGAGAGCTCTGGTGCCAGAATCAACTACAATTCCCAGGATTCCCTAGCATTGATCCAGGACAGTTAAAGCAGACTTTATCTGAATAAGTAGCCAGAGTCTACAAAAGCTTATGCTACAAACCTCTTTCTCTTATTCTCATATGTGTTATGAGATCCTTTTATATACATAGAGATGCTCTCAGTAGCAATGTGTAGCAGCAGAATAAGTAGATAATAGCAGAAAAACATTTGAACATGGAGAACTGAACATGAAATGATGCTGCCCTTTCCTTTTCCTTTCATTTTTTAAGGAAAGGAGGAGAACATTTCTCTTTGAGTTATTTCATTTATATTCAAATGTGATATGACAGCCCTGCTGTATTTGTCCCAAGCTCAACTTGTTCTGTTGAGTGAGGCCCTCTGTTCCTGCCCCAAAGACTTTCCCCAGCTAAATGACACATGCTTTATATTCTGGTCAATACCAATTTAACATAGCATTATTATACACCAGGTAGTCAGACCGGATGCCATAGTTGCCGTCATTTAGGTAACAGGTTCCACAATTTTGCACTCATCAATTTTTTCAGTGGTTTATCAGTTTCCATCCACCAAGTCAAATGTAAGAAAGCAGAGCTGTGGCTGTAGTTGCAGAATTATTGATTATGCTTAGGACCTTATGTATGCAACCTCTTTTTTATGCTACCATAATGCTGCAGCAATATTTCAATCTCCACATTAAAACTATAATGCTGAACTATAATGCTGAAATTAAGAAAGCTAAAGTAAACTGGAATGGATTTTTACGTGGAAGAATTATGAGCTCCACTCATTTTTGCTTCTGTATCTGAAGAAGTGAAAGCCCATGCAAAAATAAACCCAGTTAGTCTTGAAGATGTTGCCACATTTATTTATTTTTTCCTTCCCCTTTCCTTCATCCTTTTAAGCTTTGATAATGAATGGTATTCTCTAAGCAATGGAAGAGCATGACCATTATCACATATTCTGGCATTTTAAATGATGTCTCACCCCTACAGTACTTCATCTACAATTAAAAGGAAAATCACAAGCAATAACCCCTTCAGTGATCACAGTGTCTTTCTCAGCTTTGACTGCCCTGTATTCCCAGTATACTTTCCATTAATGTGCTAGGCTGACAATGAGCTGCAGACAGAATATGAAAAGTGAGCTATGGTCAAATAAGCTTCTAACTAGGTTTGATGACAGGACCCATCACCTTAATGGGCCCAGCCCATCTAAAATATAACCGTTGACAGTTATGCACTTATGATCATAGAACAATGACACTCCCCCATCTGTGCATTTTCTGCTGGCAAATCATCTCTTATCTAGTTCCAGCTTTACATGTTCATCCAACAAGTAAGAGTCCTGTAGCTAAGCTGCTGCTGACATCCATAAGTCCACATAGTCAAGGAGGGAGCAAGGAAATTGTTACTGAAGATTTCTGCCTTTAATTTATAATCTTGTCTTTATATTGTTTAGGCATTTATGAATCTACCGTATCACATGGAAGGAGCAGGGCCTTGCTATGCAGATTGCGGTTTCTAAGTATTCAAACACTGGATTCACTTTCTCAAAGATTCTCATAATCACCAAAGAAAAGGGCACTCTTCAAAAGTTAATTTCCTCTCCCTTTCTCCCAATAGTATAATATAAGCATTAAATTATCTCTTATTCACAGAAGAGGGTAGGACCAGGTCTTTTTAATTGCAAATTGGAAGGGACTTAACATTTTCTCAATGTCTAGAGAGGTGGTGGGGTCTCGTTCTCTGGACATTTTCAGAAAGAGGCTGGACAGCTATCTGTTGTGAATTCTCTAGCTGGAAATCCTAAATTCAGCAGGTGATTGGACTCGAATATTTTATTCTTGTTTGGATTCAGGGAAAACCAAATGGCTAAGCTTATTTCATCTTTCTGTGGTTGTTTTATTGGTGAATTTCTAAATCATTTAAAAATCCATTTCCTCCCTAACGATAATTTTCCCTGGTCGAGTTCATAAATATTCAACACTGTTTCTATAAAAACTATTTCCATAAATGGAGATGTGGGGAAAAATAAGGTCATTAATTGCACAATTAAAATAAATCTTCATAAAATGTTATAATGCTATTCATTCGCCCAACTCTATTCCCATAGTTAGCAATATTCAGCGTTTAAGGCAACATTCAGTTAGATCATCTTTCCCAAAACATGGATTAAGGCTGGTGATTACTTCAAGCCAAATAGTTATTTCTGGGCCAATTAAGGCAGTCTTTCATGTTAGTTTGGTCAGACTGCATATCTAAAATATGACCGTTTTTACACCACTATCCGGTTTGGGAGACTGCCTTTTTATTATTATTATTATTATTATTATTATTATTCCCTCCTTTAGAAGTGCACACCTCTTTGTAAGGACAATTGACTCCACCATATCTTGTCCCACCTTTATCACAGTTCAGTGAATCAACCTTTTTCTTTATTCACTCAACTTAGGCTTCAGTTTGCCATCTCTAAAGAAAGGAGACTCTCCTCTGTATTGTTGTTGTTGTTGTTGAATTTAATCAAAACTGAATGTAAATAGCACTTTGCAATTATGAGTGTTTAAATTCCAAATTTTTCAGGCTAATCACTTTCAGAAACAAACAAGAGATTGAATTTATATCGCCTGCAGTTGTTATTGGAAAGGTACAGCTCGAGATTGCTAAATGAACTCAGTCCCACTGCAATTATGACCACTCAAGCGTGCTTTCAACGTATCGTGCCAAATTAGGTAGATTTGAGCAATTTGACTTCCTGTAAGAAATCTCCAGGGCACCTTTGAGAAAGTACAGACTGTTTACAAACACTCTCAAATTTCATGAGTAACTCTGGGCAAGAACTGTCTCAGCAGCGCTGGAGCACACACCTGTCAAACTATGACAGCATGGGCCTTTTATGCCACATGTGCTGGAGGGAGACCCCTTCTCTCGAATGTTTTGTTATCTTTTAATTGCAATTTTTAAACGAAAAAACCAGCAAAGCTTTAATGAGCTTGTAGCAAAAAAATAAAAATAGAAATAGAAAGTGGGAAAAGGGGGGAAAGGGGAAAAAAAAACCAACCCAAAGAACTACAATCAACAAAATATAAATGTAGAAGTTCACAGTATTTGTTTTTAATCACTACATTAATTGCTGCTAATTTGAAATCCCAGACTTTTTTCAAGACATACCAATGTTAGTCTGGAAACTCAGTATGCAAAGGGATCTTGTAGTACCATAGAAACTAACTGAAAGAAAGAAGCTGGTAGCATGAAACAAACAAAATAAACTAACAGCTTCATTTATATATTGCTTCATACCATCTAAGCAGTGTCTAAGCGGTTTACAACTCTAAGCTACTTGCCCCCAACAATCTGGGTACTCATTTTAGCGACTGAGTCGAGCTTGAACCCTTTTGCTGGTCTTGAACTCACCACCTTATGGTTTTGAGTGAGTGGCTGCAGTACAGGCAGTACGCGCATTTAACCACTGCGCCACCAGGGCATTGACTTCAGCCTACTTCCCAAACATACCCAAACATGCATCTAAGGAAGTAGACTAAAGTCTATGAAAGCTCATGCTACTAGCTTCTTTCTTTCAGTTACTCTAAGGTGCTAAAAGATCTTTTTGTATATAGACAAGTTTCTCTAACTGAGAAGGTATTGCCTTGGAAAAGCTTTTGCCATTTAAGTCCAAAACTACTTTCACTCCCATTTTCTTTGGAAACAGGAATGAAAAGGATATGCCAGGACTCACACCAAACTACACAGTTCAATTGAAGGGACTTAATTTCAATTGAAATACATGCCTGCCTCTAATGGCAAACTGAGCTTCTCAGGGCCCAACAGTTTGCAGTGGGAGCCATACTTTTAAACTGTCCTGAGTTGCTGGAGTGTTGGACTTGATTCTTGGAGATGAGGGCCATACCCGCCAACTGTCCTGATTTGGCAAGGACAGTCTCAATCCTCTGTCATCCCACTTTTCCGGCTACTTTTAAAATGTCCCATTTTCTCTGTCTTCCTTCCACTTTATCCTCAGCTAACTTTGATTACTTCAAATTCAGTTCAAAGTGCAATAGTGGTTTGTACTCAGCAGAGTGGGAAGGGAAAGGAGCAGAATCTTGCCCTTCCCAGTAAGCTGAGGCAAATGCAAACTGCCACAGCTGTTCTGGCATGTGTGCTCTTCCTCATCAATTAACTTTTACCATCTTAATCAGACCCTGATGTTGCTTGACCACATGTCCCAGTTGTCATCTGTGAAATGTTGGAGTATATGCAAAGCAGGGCCACTGAGAAACAACAGAGGAAGTGTCAATGTGCTTAAGGATACCTTAAGGTTTGAAGAAGTACAAAAATTATTTTGTAAAAACCATTAAGGAAATTATTCCTCACACCCAAAATAATCAAATGAGGAATAAGCATCAACAGAGTGATGAACATCTGTTGAGATGGATACCAAACATTTAAGGAATGGGAGGAGATGAAACTGAGTTTCCCAAAAGAGACCACGGCTAGGTGTTTGGCTACAATTAAAATATAAACATTTCATACTCACTCTCATACTACAATGGTATAGGACTGTTATTCCACTTTAGCTACTGTGGCTGTTTCCTATGGAATCCTGGGATTTGCAATTTAGGGAGGGGCTTTTAGAATTCATAGCCAGAGAGGTCTTAGGGCACTAAACTACAAAACCCCTACATTCCACAGGATGCAAACACAGCAGTTAAAGTGGAATAATAATGCCATAACAGTGTAGTGTGATGTTGTAACTGTTGCAGGTCACTTATAAATAATAAATTTACCATTCAGTGCAAAGTGACTGCAAATGTATAAGAGCAACTTGGATATGGATTCTGGTCTTTTGTTATACTGAATTTCATATTTCAGAGAAACATTTAATACTCACAACAACACGGCTGAGTGATGTCGTACCTGGAGCTCATCTATGGCAATCACTTAATCTCTGAATTCCTAAAATGTAGTTTAACAATCATGGAAATTTCTACAGTTGAACTCTCTTTGACCTCCATCTCATATTGCAAATGTGAATGGAATCCACCTGTAAGCAAATAAAATATCCAGAACTGTGTCTGAACCATCCCACAGAGACAGAAGAAGGAAGAGCTCTACAATTTTCCACAGATAAACAACCAGGAAATAGCTAGTTCCAGAGGGATGCCATATTACTATTTTGCAGGGGAAACAAAAGCAAGTATTTTCAAAATTACTACCACTGCGGGGATGGGCATACACTTTTGTGGATCCTACTTTATGAAGTGCTGATCTTGGAAAACTTTCTTTTAGGGATTTTGGATTAAAATTTCCAGAATCCTCCATCCACTGAACATACTGGCTGTGGGAATCTTGGAGTTGTTGACCAAAAAGTAACTTCCCATCCTGATGAAATCCATTTTTATACTCAATTGGCATATTTAAATTCATATGTACATCCTTTTGTAAGAATAGAAATTCAACCAATAAATAAACAATGGGATCAAAAGACCTCCAATTTAGAAAGGAACAGGCTGTGATATTTCTATTTACAGCAAAAATGCATGCACAGCTAACATGTATTTTTCATGTTTTTTTTCCCACACAACTTGTCCGTAGCTTTGCTAGAAGATTGCTTTCATAGAACTTGGGTGATACATCAGTTCTCCTTTATATACAGCCCTCTAACTTAAAATGGCCAGCACCAACAAATGGCCACCAACAGAAATGTGACTGAAGGGATTTAATTTATATTCTGCAACAAGGCCAAAGCCAATTCAGTTTCCCCTATCTATTCAGACAACTATTGTGATATCTGATCATATCAGTAACGAAATGATGAGTTCACTCACCTACCTGTTCATCTCCTAGTATGATTTGTGCTTCTGCCCAGAGCTAGAAAAAGTTACTATTTTTAGACTATGAAAGTATTCAGCCAGGCCAAAAGCTCTGCTTTGTGTACTAAAAATGTGGCTGCTGCGCACACAGGACTCCAAACTTTTTTTGCCCCATACTCTTACAATTTTATCATACTTTCCCCTCTCCAGGCCATTTTGGCCCAGGCAGATGCCATTTTTTCTAACAGAAAATAACACAGAAATAGATTATTTGATCACTTCCTGTTTTTAAAGACCTCTTGGCCTAAAGCAGCCAGAGGGAGTACTAAATCTTTGGGGTGGGGGTAGCAGAAGCAGTGGCAGAAGGGGTTTGGCCCTCCCATAGTCCTTAGGAGTGCAGGGGTGCCCTCCAACCTCTGACAATTGTCCAGCCCTATTGTGTCCTTCAATTGTTTTTCATTGAATATTAGGAACTACTGCTACAACCTGGAAATGCTCTAAGCCATCCATGAATGCCATTCAGAATGAACCCATTTACACAAAAAGTTATATGTAGTTGTTGGTGTTAAATGTCTGCTACTGCTACTTATGGTAACCCTATCATAGGGTTTTCTTAGCATAATGTGTTCAGAGGTTTGCCACTGCATTCCTCTAAGGCTGAAAGAGAGATGTGAAGTTGAAGACTTTCATGGCTGCAATCCACAGTTTTTTGTGGAGTTTTCGAGTTATGTGGCAGTGTTTGGGAAACATTCTGGAAGTTTTGCCAGCATATGTGGCTGTCATCTTCAGACAAGCCCTGGAAACAGCACCAAAAAGCCCACAACTTGGCTCTGATACGTGGATGACAACATCACTATTTAGACCCATGGAAAAGATGATCTGATCATGTTTCTGAACCATGTGAACAACATCCATATGAACATCCAATTTAAGATGGAAAAAGAAAAGGAAAGAATAATGCCATTCTTGGATTACCATTCAGGGAAGCTGGTGAGGAAACACAACCTCCAGGCAATCTTCAAACCAACCAAGAAAATCCAGCAAATGCTGTACTCAGCGAAGGACAGGAGAGAATCACAACATCAGGGGTTTACCGCATACTGTGCAGCAGTGGACAAGTCTACATAGGGACCACCAAACACAGCATCCAAACACGAATCAAGGAACACAAGAGACACTGCAAACTGGGTCAGCCAGAAAAATCAGCGGTAGCAGAACATGCTATAAACCATCCAGGGCATAAAATGCTATTTGAAAATACTGAAATTCTGGACCATGCCAACAGCTATCAGGTCAGAATGCACAGGGAGGCCACTGAAATCCATAAACAGCTAGACAACTTCAGAAAAGAAAAACCCCTTAAACAAAGTTTGGCTACCAGCCTTGAAAATACCAAAATCAGGATCCCTAATACAAATAAAAATCACCCAGAATCAGGGGGATTTCCCAGGAAACAATGGATCATTAATTAAATGGACAGCCTGAGGCCTTGCCATTAAACAACAGATCAATACAGAAATTAACATGTAAATCACTTCCTATCAACCAAGGGTCACACAGTATGCATATATATACCCCACTCCCATGCCAGCATTCTCTGATGATGCCAGCCACAGTTTTGAAAAGAGGCACCATTTGGCGCCTTTGTGGCACCACAACTGCGCAGCTCTGTGTGGAAGATGCGCAGTTGCGCTGGCGCCATTATGTACGCCATGTAAACAGTGTTACATAATGGCGCCGGCACTATTATATGCTAGGGTTTGTGAGCATGTGAACGCTGCACGCTCACAAACCCTAATGGTGCCGCCCAGGTGCCGCATAGTGCCCGTCTAGATCGGGCCTATGTATTTATTTTGCCACTAGATTTCTTCCTTAGCTGAAGGGAACTACATTAGATCTTTAGTGAAGAGGGTAAATACAAGGAGGTTTCCATCACAATTGCCCTGATATATTTAGGAAAAGGTCACATTTTTGAAAAAGTGTGTGGGGGGGGGCACCAAACAAATCACATAATGTAAAGCATTAAACAATGAAAGCATAAGGTGAAAAAGCATGAAGTAATTTGGTGTTCTGAATTACTTTAGAACCTACTCAGCAGGGCTATTCCAAGCCATTTTGCTGACCAAGACAAAGAAGATGGTGAACACAATTCTCATTCCGCATACGAAATCTGACCAGCCACAAAAGGAGCAGACTTTATCATTCGCATCCCAGTCCCATTCGAAACTGTGGCAGCAGCTGGCCTTGGGACAGCGGCATCTGGTCCCCATTGTCCCACAGCAATCAGGATGGGAGCAGCCTCTGGCCGCTCCTTTTGCCCTGTCTGCTGGAGGGCAAGGTCAGGCAAAGCTGTATACAGTCACCCTACTTGTTCAAGCTGTATGCAGAAAATATCAAAAGAAGATTAGATTTAGACCCAGAGGAAGGAGGAGTGAAAACAGGAGGAAGGATATGCAGATTATACCATTCTACTAGCAGAAAACATCATAGACTTGGAACAATTACCAAGGAAAGTCAAAGAAGAAAGTGCTAAGGAGGTTCACTGCTGCTGAACACAAAGAAAACAAAAATAGTAACCAAATAGATTCAACCTAGACAACAATGAAATTCAAATAGTTAAAGATTTCCCATGATTCAGATCAAACATTGATCAGAACTGAGACTCCAGTCAAGAAATAAGGAATGGGGAGGTCAGCTATGAAAGAACTAGACAAGATCTTAAAGTGTGAAGATATACAACTGAACAGTGAAGTTAGAATCATCCAAACCATTGTATTTCCCATTACTATGTACATATGTGAGACCTGGGCATAGAAAGAAAGAAAGAAAATCAACTCATTTGAGATGTGGTGTTGAAGAACAGTACTGGGGACAACCAAAAAAGACAAACAAATGGTTCCTAGAACACATGAAGCCTGAACTCTTCCTGGAAGCCAAGATGCCTGAATTGAGGCTATTGTACTTTGGCCACATCACAAGAAGGCATGACTCACTTAAAAAGACAATAATGATAGGAAAGGTAGAAGGCAGAAAGACTACGCACCAGATGATTGGACTCAGTCTGCAGAAACTGATCAGAGAGGTTGAGGATAGGGAGACTTGGGGAAGTCTCATCTGCGAGGTTGCTGTGAGTCAAGGCCGGCTGGATGGCAGTTAGCAAAAACAAGAAGAAATGTTGACTTATGACCACCCCATGAATTTCATAGGATTTTAATTGGCAAAGAATACTCAGAGCTGGAACTTTATTGCACACATTTTTTTGCCCATTATGGGCACTGGAAGGGAATGCTCAGGGATGCACATGACCAAGAAAAAAAGGATTTTATTGCACATGAAAATGTCCTCAAAACAGCCCCATTCTGGTGCACAGCACCAGGCCATTTCCATTCAGTGCTGAGGCACATCATTTGGCTTGAATGGAACCATTTTGAGGACATTTTCGTGTGCAATAAAATCTTTTTTTTTTTTTTTTTGGTCATGCATGCCACCAAGCATCCCTTTCCAGTGGGATGGGCAAAAAAAATAAAATAAAAAAGGCAAAAAATGTGTACAATAATGTTCATGGTTTGGCCAGTTTCTTCCTTTGAAAAATAGCCCATAGTACCTGGTATTCATTGGCAACCTCTCATCCAAGTATAAGCCAGGGGTGATGCTGCCTAGCTTCCAAATCAGACAGGATCTGATGCCTTTTTAAAAGAGTATCCTTAACATATCTTGGAGCAGAACAAGATACTGTAAAGCTTCATCAAATGGGATGAAAGGATCTATCCACTCTCATCTTCTGAACTCCCATTTTCATCTGTGGTCATCCCCTTCCAACAAAACTATTGTCTATTGGTGGAAGCTGGGGATAAGCAGGTGGTATTATTTCTGATGTATTGCTCATATGTGGAGTCGAAGGTTTTCATGGCTGGCATCCATAGTTTTTTGTGGAACTTTCAGGCTATGTGGCCATGTTCTAAAAGAGTTCCTTTCTCACGTTTCGCCAGCATCTGTGGCTGGCATCTTCATTCTCTGAAGATGCCAGCCACAGATGCTGGTGAAACATCAGAAAGGAACTCTTCTAGAACATGGCCACATAGCCCAAAAGTTCCACAAAAAACTATTGCTCATATATTTATTTCTAACATATACATTTCTGCATATACATAATGAAACCTTATTAAAACTCCTAATAAATCAGAAGAAGATATGCATATTTTGTTAAAAGTATAAAACATCAATGGCTATCCATTGGATCTCTTAAATTTTCTAATCACCAGAAACATTTTTTACGTACCAAAGACAGGCTGAAAACATTTTCCTGTGAATTAATGAACTAATTTATGGATTACACTCAGGGCTGTTGCTCGAGATGCTGGTTTCGGTCATTGTAATATATTCTGATAGTCCCTGCAGAAGGAGTAAAGGAAGTGCACAAACTACAAAGAGTTCAAAGCTTTTGATTGCACACAGGTCCTTGAAGCTCCCAATCAACTACTTTCTTGTGCGCTTGAACTCAATTGTGAAGGAGCACCCACATGACAGAAGGCTGACTCCAGACTTGTGAGAAAGGCTGCCTGAGCAATTCTTTCAAGATGTCTGTAATCAGCTAGCATCAGACTTTGAATCAATTTCTCACAGCTATTGCCGAAGAGGTTTCAGGTCTGCTGTGTTTCTTAAGGAACCGTTACAGTTAATCTCAATACCTTGGACTCTCCAAAAAGGAGTACCAGAATTTGCATATGGCACAGCAACATTTCAAATAGGAACTATTTATTAGAGGCTCTGGGGAAATCTTTTCCAATATATTTTCCCTCCAATTTTGAGAGTGCTGTGGTTCTTAAATGTCCATGGCACTGTTGGAATTCCCATAACAGATTCTTAGAATATTCATAATCTTAGACTTTTAATGCTGAGGCCCAAAGGGGAACTTCCTATATAGTTTCTTGACATTGGCATTACAGTGCTGTAAAGACTGTACCTGCAGGAGCTCCAGTGCATATGTAGCCACTGCTTCTGTATTCAGAGCCTCAAACTACAGGAAAAGAGATTCTGCCTCAATGTTAGGAAGAACTTCCTGACAGTATGAGGTGTTTGACAGTGGAAAACACTCCCTCAGAGTGTGATAGAGTCTCCTACTTGGGAGGTTTTTAAACAGATGCCGGATGGCCATCTGCCAGGGTGCCTTGATTGTGTATGCCAAGGGGTTGGACTGGATGTTCTTTGAGGTATCCTCCAACTCTATGATTCTGTGATTTTATGTAATATAAAAATATACAGCAATTATACAAAGAAAAAAGTATAGCAATGAAAACATGCAAACATGGTTGTACAGGGTTAGACCAAGGCAGTGGACTGCCTATGGCATACCACCCACCTGCCCACAACACACATCCAAGTCAATGTGCACAGTACCAAAGCTAAAGAAGTTATTTTGTTACATCAAAGACAAACTCCAACTAGAATGTCTCCCATGTCTGGTGGTAAAAATACATTCAACTTTACTTCTCCCATCCAATCCAGTTCCACATTGAGCCAAAGAGCCTTAGTTTACTCTCTACTGTTGAACAGAGAAAAGATTAAAATAGCTGGAAAGTTCCAAGATTAAATTTTAAAAAATCGTTCTGTGTGCTTAACCAGAACAGGTTTCAAAGCAGCCACCATTTTATATATTTGGTTGGATAATTACAAATTGTATACCGAACTGAGCTTATAATTGGAAGATCAGATAACACTTCCACAAGGAAGAAAACTTTTTCTTCCTGCACAGATAACTGTGATGATAAGTCTCCAAAGGAAAGTGAACATTGAAAGACTTCTGCTTCTCACTCAAGAGCCTTATACCTTCCTCATAAGCAGGCAATTTCCCAATTAGGAATGTTTTACAGATTATTGTCAAGTATTTTAAAAATGCAGGTTGACCCTACAATCTGAATTTAAAAATAATAATAATAATAATAATAATAATAATAATAATTGTAGCTTCTGAACTAACACAGCAATTGAATGGAGAAATTATTAGCAAAGTATTTTTGGTCAAATATATAAGCACCTGAAATATGCTTTTCCGGCACATGTGTTCAATCGAACATGTGCAGGAGCCAGAACTATTAGAGGAAAACAGCCTTTCTAGTTGTAAGAGGAGAGAGAGAGATCCAAGAAGCATAGTTCTGATTTAAAACAGACATTTGGGGCATTTGAGTATAGTGTTTGATTCAAGCTCAGATCTATTTCATATGCTACTCTGCCCTATCAGCTACTAATTACTCTATGCATCAGAGTTTATGACTACATCTTAAGATTTGCCTTTGATGGTGACTTTCTATTTGCTCTTTTGTTGAAAGCAGCATTAATTTCCCCAGTTCTGAAGGATTCTCCTTTCAATCAAAGGACTTTAGCAAGAAGTTATTTATATCCAATGGGTTCCTTAAATGGAAAACAATGCTGTTGCATTTGTGTAATGCATTTATAATTCCTGTCAGCTGGTGCAGTGTGTGTATGTGTGTGTGTGTGTTTAAACAGCATAACCCAACTGTGGATAAATAAGGCCTGAGTTTTGTGTATGCTTCACAATATACATTTTTCCAAGAGTTTGAAGTCATAAGACTGGTTTGGCTTGCAATCCATTCACCTAGGGAAGCTGTGCTCACATATAACATCTGGTTTTCAGTGTGTTTCCATTTTTTGCTTTGTTTGGGAGCAAACTGATTGAGACATAAGGACACCAGTTGACTTAAGGTCACATATTGGGAATGAAACACAGCTGGTATTTAAACCTAAGATGCTTCCAGTCTAATCATTAATGGCCATTTTTGATTCCCCTCATGACACTGGAATGTAATTACTTGCATAAGCAGTTCTGAATGAACCAGTGGGTTCAGGCAATGTAGCAAACAATAATTTCCCTATAAGTAAACTAGATTGTGTCTCTGACAGTTTCCATACACTTTTTAATTTTTATATTTATTTATGGTAGGGAAAGCAATATGAACACTCAAGCTATAATTTTCAAGGCCAGGTAAGGGGAAGCAGGAAGCTGCTTTATGTATATGGTATTACATAATGCATTATCTTTTGTTTCTCTAAGAGAAATGTGCTTTGATAGGGAATAATCAGTTTCATATGCCCGTTCTTAAAGATTCCTGCATGGCTACATAATCTGAGATGCTGCTGCTAATGACGATGACAACGACAATAATGAAGGTCATCTTTATTTCTTCTTGTTGTATGCCTTCAAGTTTTTTCTGACTTTTGATGACCCTACGATGGACCTATGATGGGGTTTTCCTGGCAGAATTTGTTCAGAGGGGATTACCTTCACCTTCCTCTGAGGCTGGGAGATTGTGTATTGCCCAAGATGACCCACTGGGTTCCCATGGCCAAATGAGGATTCAAACCCTGGATTCCTAGAGTCCTCATCCAACATTCAGTCTATTGCACCATGCTAGCCCTTTATTTCTATCCCACCTTTTCTCCTACAATTGGGACTCAAGGCAGTTTACAATTTAAAACATGTACAATGCAGCTAAACACATACAAAAAGTGAATATTAAAACAGAATTAAACTATGCACAATATTTTAAAAAATAGAAATACAATTAAAAGATAAAAAGCAATTAAAACACTTCAATTTAAAAGAATACAGACCTCTTGAATAAAACTACTTCTGTTTTCAAAGCATGTTAAAATAAAACTATATTTGAAAGACAGCAAGGAGGGGGCCTTTCTGGCTTCCGTGGCAAGGGAGTACCAGAGCATGAGAGAGCCACCAAGATCTTAGTAAACTCACTGTCTCCTAAAAACCAAATTACATGTAAGGTGATGATCCTATGATTAGATCTCCCAGGCTGCATCTACACTGCAGAAATTATCCACTTGACACCACTTTAACTGTCATGGCTCAGCTATGGAATAAAATTTATCTGGGGATAAAAGCAAAAAAAGTTACTTTTTTGAACTACAGTTCAGGATGCTGGGACCTCTCATGCAAAATAATAATAATAACATTTCCTAACTATGATTCACACTGTTCTATTTTGACTGGAGGAAATGACACAGCAGGAAAAGATTAAGAATCCCCTCCTGGTTTCCTTTCTGTTCCCAATCCCATTTATTTATGTATTTATTTATTTTGGTTTTAAGGGGGGAATAATATGTACTTTGGTCTTAAAACAGAGGAAGTGTCAAGTACAAACAGCAGGCTAGTAATATGCCAGTGAAAATGGAATTAAAATAGTTAAGCCACAACAGTGATCCTCTTTTGGCTCCTACCTTTCTAACATATGATGTTGCATTTTACCCCCCAAATCCCCTTCAGTTCTGTTCTAGATCAGAAAATGAAGACAATGCAGATTTATACCCTTAGTTTCATTATCTTCTTAGTTCCTTTTTCTCTACCGATAGTGAAATAAATGCTACTTTTCCAAATCAACACATTCAGTCATTGCACTGTATCTGCAACCAATTAGCCCAAAATGGTACCAATTTAAGCTATAATCATCTTAATCTTCCTATGCTAGTAAATTCCTAAATCTCAATTCAATATTTTGACAGTTCATTTATTTTATTTGAGAACACTGGCATTCTGTATAACAGCATAGTGGGTGACAAGTAGTGTCTTTTAATAGAGGACAGAATTGGTTAAGTGACCTTTTTTTTAAAAAAAATTGGGCAACGGAATAGTTTTGCATGTTTTCAGTTTACGAAATCTATGTTGTCTTCATTTTCTCCTGCTGCTCCATTCTGAGTTTAATTCCAATTATTTTGTTAAGGGGTGGCAATCTGTGTCCAGGTGTTGTTGGACTCCAGTTCTCACCATCCTTAGCAAGCATGACCAAGGATTAAGAACAATGAGTTGTAGTCCAACAACATCTGCAAGGGCACAAGTTGCCCTCCCTGTCAGGATGATGGAATAAGTGGTGCCTTCATCTTCCTTTTTATTATCTCACCTGTCTTCTCATTTTCATTCTTTTGCTGGCCAACTTATCTTTATGAGATAGATCCAACGATTAGTACAAACTAGAATAAAATCAATTGGACATATATTAAATCAGGGAATACCAATGAACTAATCTGACCACAATGAAATAATCTACCAACTAACCCAGGCAAGTAGTTTTTCTTTTCTTTTTCCCCTTTAGGTTCTACATGTCTCATGGATTGACATGTCAAATAAATCCCTACATACAGGCAGAGCTGATGGCTAAAGTCCTATTCTCTTGGTCTGTCCCTTGGGCTCAGGGGCAAAATAGACCACCCCTGCCCCTTAATGAAATTGGGGATGGAGGAAGTTTGACATTGTTACCATATTCCCTGAAGCATGGGTGGGCAACTGTGTTGGGGCTAGGGTCAATTTTTCATACATGACCACCCTATGGGCCTCCTCACATGCTCACCTAGCCCAAACATCTCTATTTTCTTCTTTTGAAAGACAGAAATTTCTGCTGCAGATCTTCTCAACATTATCACAGGAAATGAAGATATAACTGTTCCCTTTTTTTCATTTTCAGAGTGACTACAGAAGACAATTGAGGCATATAGTACAGGGTTCTGGTGTATTGTGGTGAGGTGTTGGGGTACTTATGCATGCTTTCATGTGTCCTGAGGCTTTTCTGCATAATTTTAGTGCAAGGTTTCCTGTAAATCACACTAAGTTTTTTTTTAAAAAAATGGGGTGGAGGTGAAGGGGCTTTTGAGGACTGCAGAAATGGGTCCCAGGAGCTTCATGTGGCCCAAGGACCACACTTTGCCCACCTCTGCCCACAAGCATGGCCATTCTCAATTTTTTGCAATGCTCTTTTCAGCTTCTTAGGGATTAATCTCATGTTATGTCAGATCTATGCTTTGAGATCTGATAATAGATTTCCTGGTGTCAAAGGCAACAATATACTTCCAGATGATGAAGACAATGATGATGAGAAATGGATGGCATTCTCTACTGAAGTTCTGAATTTGTAACCTAGAGCTTTGGCTCCATAAGTGCTCTGTACTGAGTAAGACTACATAGTGCAATTATCTAGACCCATTTTAAACCGGCTTCAGAGAGAAGTACGGAGTTGAGATGGCCATGGTCACCTTGGTCGATGATCTCCATCTGGGCAATGATAGGGGAAGCGTGACCCTCTTTGTGCTCTTGGACATCTCAGCGGCATTCGATACCATTGACCACAATATCCTTCTGGAACACCTGAAAGAGCTGGGAATTGGGGGCACTGCGGTCCAGTGGTTCCGTTCCTACCTTTTGGGCAGATCTACCTTTTGGGCAGATTCCAGATGGTGAAGCTGGGAGACAGTTGCTCTCGTAAAAGAGAGCTAACATCTGGCGTCCCACAGGGTGCCATTCTGTCTCCCATGCTATTTAACATTTACATGAAGCTGCTGGGACAGATCATCCGGAGACATGGGACACCCAAATATATTTCTCTATGCCTCCAACTATTGCAGTGACCAAGGATGGCATTTCTTCTCTGAATGCCTGTCTAGAGTGGGTTGGATGAGGGAAAACAAACTCAGGTTGAATCCAGAGAAAACGGAGGTACTTGCGATAGGTTCCCCCAGCCCAGGGATGGAGATTTGTCAACCTGTCCTGAACGGGGTCACATTTCCCCTAAGGACAATTGTCGCAGCTTGGGGATACTCCTGGATTCATCCCTCCAGTTGACATCTCAAGTGGAGGTGACAGCCAGGAGTGCATGGTATCAACTATGGCTGATACACCAGCTGTGGCCTTACCTGGGTAGGGAGGACTTTGAAGCAGTGGTACATGCACTGGTAACCTCTCGTTTAGATTTCTGTAACGTGCTCTACATGGGGCTACCTTTGTACCAAGTCCGGAAGCTTCAGTTGATCCAGAATGAAGCAGTCAGATTGGTTACAGGGGCATCCAGAACAGACCATATTACCCCTATACTAAGATTGTTACATTTGCTGCCGATCAGCTTCCGGGTGCAATACAAAGTGTTAGTTCTTACCTTTAAAGCCCTATATGGCTTGGGCCCGAGTTACTTGAGGGAACGCCTCTCCCTGCATAATCCGCACTGCACTCTCAGAATCTCAGGGAAGAACATGTTGGAATACACCAACACCAGATTGAAGACGACTTCCCATAGGGCATTCTCAGCCACGGCCCCAAAATTATGGAACAACCTGTCGGAAGAGATCTGTCTTATTACTAACTTGGATGCCTTCAAGAAGGCACTTAAGATGGATCTCTTCTGCTGGGCCTACCCATCCAACCTATTGCAATGAATCACTGGACAATATCTTACTCTGGAACTAGAATATATAACCATTGGGTTGGCAACTACGCAGGTATATGTTAGTATTAGGGACTGGATTGCACTGTATTATGTTATATAGTGATTTTAGGATATTGCTTAAATTGTTGTTTTAATTTTGGACAGTGTTTTTAATTACTTGTTGGAATCCCACCTCGATCTTAAAGGAGAGGCAGGAAAATAGAAATAAAATTTATTATTGTTGTTGTTGTCTTACAGTAAGACTACATACATGTCCCGTCCACCCTCCTACCTTAACAACCAGCAGCCACATCAGGCAGAGAAGGCACAAGAAAGAGGACATTTCCATCCCTCCCACACCAATGAACAAGGCGGTGACAATCAGAAACAAGATCTCTGTTGAAATTCCTCATCACAGCTTTGCTCATTGGTGGGAGGGGACATCCTCCTCTTTGCACCCCAACTGGCAGCTTAATAGACTTTCTTTGCCCAATGCAGCTCTGTCTGTTAAAGTGGGGGAAAGGGGTTGAGCCAAGACATGTTGCTTAGTTATGCGTATGTAGTGGCTGTATGATATTGGTGATTATCTTTATTTAGATCCCATCCTTTCCCCCAAACAAAGGTCTCATGTGTACCAGTTGATAATTAAAGAAACAGAAAGATTAATAAATCAGAATGATAGTAACTCAACATTTCTTTCATTCACTTACATTTCTGGCAGTAAAAGACCATTTCCCCTCTCTAATATGAACAAATAGCCTTGACAAGACCCTTTTTTCTTAGGACTTTGAACTCCTTTTGATGGAAACCACTTTATACACTTACAGCCTACTGTGCAAAACAATTGCTCATCTGTTTACCTTGCAGTCCATACAAGCAGAAAAATACAGACTATGTGCAAGACATGTGTAGCGATCTAAACACAGGCTGTATGCAAGTGAAAACGCTTGCAGGAATTTCATTGCATTTGAAAGAAAGAATGCAAAAATAAACTCAAGAGAACTCCATATTTGTTTAAGAAATTACTTTCTGAGGTTGCTTGATACATTTGGCTGGGTTCAACTTCCTACATTTTCTAAGGGCCAAGCTACACATTACATTGGAGATCTGTGATTCAGTCTACAGTATTTTATTTTTACTTTCATTCAGCCACAGAACAGCTGCCAGTTTGTTTTCAATATTACAAGAAAAAATTGTGATGTCTTAGCTCCTTCCTACCATGTGTTTTCCTGAATGAAATTGTCCTTCATCCCTTCCTGTTGTTGGGCCTATGGCAAGGAGTAGGAGATACATAGGACTCTGACATATATATCTTTCCTTGGTAGATCTACCTGCAGTGATGGCTGGTGGTTCTCATGTAGGTGGGGCAATGAATCTGTTTTTTATCCAAAATATAAAAGAGCTATTCAAGGCGATGAACTCTTATTTCCAAAATTGGTTCAGAAACCTGGATAGCCCTTTGAAAGTCCATATAAGAACCCAGAGCAGATTCACTATTTTTCTGGACTGGAAGTCACCAATTGCCACTGTCTACCTGTGGATATTCCCATGGAATATTAATTTCCATGAAATATCCATTTTCTACTTGCAGTTACCATTGAATAGTGAGGAGAGCACTAGGAAAGGATTTTGTGCAAAACATGTAGTTAAGCAAAACATGAAGGGCAACATTATATAATAGTTTGGTGATGTGCAGAACCAAGCTTACATTTGGCAGTAATTACAAGAAAAAAAAGTTTTCTTAGCAATGAGCATATGTGGAAGAAACATCCTGCCTGTTTCTTCTCAATAATGGCATATAAATCTATCTGAAGGCTATTTGAAGGACTGTATCTTCCCATATGAACCTGGCCAAACAGGGCTGCTGGAAATGTGGGAGAAGGCCTTCTCTAGGGCTGCTCCCACACTTTGGAATTCCCTATCTCCCTTGGCAAATGAGGATGGCTCCTTTGTTGTCCTTTTGGCAACAGGTTAAGACCTTTCTTTCTCAATAAGCTTTTGGGAAATGGTTTTTAGAAAGATAGCTTTTATGGTGCTATATTGATTTTAATCCACTTAAAGTAAGCTTTTAATTTGTTTTAATTCTGTTGTTATTTAATACTATTTTTAATCTTAATTTTGTTCTTTTTAAAACTCTATGTGTTTTGTTGTATTCTCTAAAGCCATCTTGAATCCCAGCCTGGGAGAAAGGTGGGATATAAATAAAGGAATGGATAAATCTACATATCTACTAATTTTTAACATTTCTGTGAATATGCATTGTATACTCATTATGATGGACATGCACATGGATAGACAGAGAGAGAGAGAGAGAGAGAGAGAAGTAATTATAAAAATAGCTTTCTCTTTAAAGCAATATTGTGGTTGTTCAGTATTTTTCATTCTAGATACCTATGTTTCAAACTTTATCTCAACCTCTGTTCCTGAAGATCTGGTGGTAATTTTGGAGATCTCGGTGTGAATTGTGCCCTTGCCATTTCTACTCAGTTCATATTTTCTGTGCTTACAATGGAACATGTGTCTGAATTTTTAGAAAGTCCTAGAAAGTATTTACACATTTCCAGGAGTAGCTTTGCATTAGGTGAGGAATATGGCTAAGAGGTAGCCAGAGTTTAGACATTGTATGAACACCTTTTATATTCCCTCCAGCCACCAGGAGATTTGAAAATTTGTAGGTTTTGCAATTCACTAAGCAGACTTCTTGTCAGGTTTACAGTTCAGGATGATGTAGGATATGTCTGTATTCTTCAAGATAATGAAGTTACCCTGGTGCAGTGTAATCCTCTTCCAACATAGCTATAGGTAGTCAGGGAGGCAGCCAGTGTGATGTAGTGGTTTGTGCAATGGACTATAATTATGGAGACCAGGGTTAAATTCCCTACTCAGCCTTGGAAATCCACTGGGTAATCTTGGACAAGTCATACACTTTCAGCCCCAGAAAATCCTGTGATAGATTTGCCTTAAAGTTGCCATAAGTCAGAAGAGGCACACAACAATAACAAGTCAGAGAGGTGATGGCTTCTCCCATTGCTGTGCAAAAGCGGCCAGAAGGCATAGCTCCTCTTGTGGCACTTTGAGTGTAACTAGGAGCTATCTGACTCCTTGGATAATTGGGAAAAGCTAAGAAGCAGCAATCAACCTTCACTACATTTTCAGCACTATAAGCAATGGTAAAGAATTTTCAACAACTGCTTCTATACAATGCAGTCTTGCTTTCAAACTTTGAAATATCTTTGGTATCTGCTGCCATTAAGAAAGCATGAAAACATACTGACTTCCATACAGTATGCATTTCCCATTTCCAGTGCACAACTGACATGCATTTATACCCATATCAATATTCCGTAAGTGTTTCCACAGTTCCTAAAAGAAATATATTTTCTGCCAAGACCCCTTGTAAATTGCAATGACGCATTTAAACTCCAAGTGTGGATTTAATTTAGATTTAATAAGATATTTGTAGTATAGCACACTGACTCAATACCAAATGATTATTGCAACCTGTTGAGAATTAGCACCTTTATAACATTTTTCCTGAAGATACTATCGCAATTCATATCCATAAGCAATATTAAATCAGTATGTCTTTTTCATCTTAGCTAAAACTCAACCTATTTATTTACTAGACATAAAATCAAGGTCAGTGCAGACCATGTGAATTCAGGTTGTAAAAAAGAATATATAGTCAGATGATGCCATCATCCTGATGAGCTTGTTGCAGAATGAGTCCAGTTCATAAAACTGGAACTGGAACTAATCAGCAGGCAAAGCGATAAACCCCTCTGGTGTGTGTGTGTGTGTGTGTGTGTGGGTGCATGTATACTCATATGTATTTTCCCTCCACAGAGCAATCAAGACTGGAGGGAAAGTGCACGTGAGTTGTCAGTGCCACAACTAGGGAAAAGCTATACTTCAGAAAACAGTTCTTACAATGACACAAGCAAGAGCAACAGGCCACAAATGGGAGGGCATGAATCTCAGCTAATTGGGGTGGGGGTGGAATTGTTCCCAAACTCAAAAATGAATCATACAATCATAAAATTATAGAACTGGAAGAGTCCACAAGGCCATCCAGTCCAACTCCCTACCATGCAGGAACACACAATCAAAGCACCCCTGACAAATGCCCATCCAGCCTCTGTTTAAAAACCTCTGTTTAAAGGAGATGCACCAGTCTCCAAGAGAGTGTGTTCCACTGTCAAACAGCTCTTACTGTCAGAAAAGTCTTCCTAATGTTGAGTGGACTCTTTTTTCCCTGTAGCTTGCATCCCTTGTTCTGAGTCTTATTCTCTGGAGCAGCAGAAAACAAACATATTCTATCCTCAATGTGACATCCCTTCAAATATTTATACAGGGCTATCGTATCACCTCTTAACTGTCTCTTCTCCAGGCTAAATGATAGTAGTTGATCATATTTTGGGCACAACCAAAAGCAATTCTTTAATTCTTCCCCAAACTTGAAGCTGCATCTTTAGTGACATCCAGAACATATAATATCATCAATGGAAGGACTAAAGCCAAAGTAAAATAGGCCCTTGGTATCCCCTGGGGTTTTGTTCCAGGACATACACAAACACAAACACCACGTGGATGCCAAAATCCACATATGGTCAAATCCCATTATATGCAATGGCATAGTAAAATGGTGTCCCTTATATAAAATGACAAAATCAAGATTTGCTTTTGGGAAATTCCCCACCCCACCCCACCCCAGATATTTTCAAGCCGTGGATGATTGAATGTGTAGATGCAGAATCTGTGGATATGGAGAACCAACTGTAACATTCAAGGTGATAAGATGCAAAATGCCATCATGAATTTACTGTCAGCTAAATATGAGTTGTAAGTGTAGAAGCAAAGTTTGCTGAGAATCAATCATAACTACCATATTTGAAAGGCATATCCAACATGAAAGAGCTTGGAAATATTAATTTATTGGAATAAACTCCCATAATTCCCTCACTTTCATGGCCAGTGATGATGATGGCTGGTGGGTTCTGAGAATCCTAATCCAAAAAAAAATTAACATTTCCAAATTTCAGCCATGAAACTGTCATTGACAGGCCAGAACTTTAAAACAAAAAGGTTCAAAGATACCTCTACTATCTGACGTTTAGGTAATTACCATCTTTCAAACTTATCTACCTCGAAACATTGTTGTAAAGATAAAATATGACAGAGTAAACTGGATGACAGCTTGAACCTCTGGAGGGGATGTGTGGGAAAAGAGTGAGTGAATGAATGAATGAATGCAGTCATTCCCATGTAAGGCAGTGACCATAAACATTTCTTGTGGCAGACAATTCCACAGGATAATTGTGTGCAATGTTAATAGGTAAAGTTCAAAACCTTTGTAGTAATGCCATTACCCTTAAGATCCTACCCTAAAACACATTTGGACACATTTCATTTGGACAGGCTGGGATCTAGCTTTAAGAATGGCAGAGAAGTGACAACCCAGAATTGCCTAAATAAAGCAAATCTGTCAACTGTCTAATAGCTAACTTACAAATGGCCAAATATATTATACTCTGCTTGCAAGAGACCTACCATGCTTTAGACAAAACATTAGGACTGTCAGACAAAACAGTGGAGCCAAACTTACATCCCCCCTTGCACAATATCTGTTTTCACTGTTGATCTTCAGCTGACAACTTCTTTTAGTTTGTTGCCTGAAAAATGAAGATTTTTTTCTCTCAGCACTGGCGTGGGATATGGCTCTTCCATAAATCAAATAAGTCACAACATGCATGACCATCTGATAACATCAAGCCATTCAGTCTTCAAAATACCTGCTAACAAGTCAGCAACAGGAAGCTGTGTGACCATTGAGTGAAAGATGATAGAATCACATCAGGCTGTTCATAAAAAGCACAATAAATTATTATTATTTTAACTTGACTCTTTTCTAAGTGGTATTTCACTAATGAAAAAGGAAAGAAAAGAAACCTTTGTTTCAAAACTGGCACAAACTGTGTAAATCATTCTTAAATTATAACCTGAATATGAACAGTTTAACCCACAAACCTTTAACAATAATGTCTCTGGGTTTTAAAAGGATCTTTTTAATGATTATGTTGGTACCCAGTTATTTCAAACATTAATAACAATAGGACATGATACCCTCATGCTGACTTCTGAACTTTTAACCACTTACTAATGAATACATTTCTGAGTTATTACCAAAACCTCTCTGCAATCTGCTAAGTATATATTATTATTTACTGTGCTCTGTATAATCTTGCAAAAGAGATTTAGCTTAGATTAACAATAAAAGGTTCTGTCATCAGGGTATGTTTAAAATGTTATATGAAGATATTATGAAAGTGCTTTGGATGTTATTCTGTAAGAACTGGTTTCAAAGCTCCCCAGCAGGTAAAATTAACAGCAAAATTATTTCAAAGCTCATAACTTTGGCGTTGGATTCAGCTAGGTTCCATGAACTTGTGATGCCATTTCTGATAACAGATAAAGAAAAATAATTAAAATTTACAGAAGTGTGTGAATGTTTTCTTTAACTTTCAACTGTTCCAGTTTAGCAGCGACAGACTCGGTTAATATTTTGCTGTCCCACTTTTCTAGCTGCTTTTAAAATGTACCAGTTTATCTCTATTCCTCCCATTTTCTCCTTCACCCTCATTTTACTTCCAATTGCTGTAAATTGGGTTCAAGGTGCAAAAGTAGTTGGCATTCAATTAACTAAACAGGAGGGAGAGGAGAAGAAAGGGTAGAATTTTGCCTTCTCTACCATCATTGGCAAATATTAGGAAAAGCTGAGCGGCTGTTTGATTCTGCCTGAGTCTACTGATGAAAACAAGATTCTGGCTCCAATTCATCTGTACCCACTGCTGAGTTAATTCAGTAGAAAATGTTTTGGCACTTCAAACTCAAGTTGAAATACCTGAAGTAATGTATGGACAAAGGGAGAAAGTGGAAGGAGAGAGAAACTGGAATATTTTTAAAGTAGTTGAAAAGGTTAGCCAACAGAAGATAGACTGGTACTGTACTGTCCCTTGCCAGCTAGTTGAAGGTTATGGGAGAAAGACTAGTGATATGGTTAATTATCCTGACACCATTTTTACTGAAGGTTGGGATCAAAACTGTGCAAATAAATAAAATGACTCACATGCTGCTTTTTTAAAAAACTCCATTGGTACAATGCATAAAAGGGACCTACAATCTGATATTATGTGCTCCTGGAAGAAAGCAGGTAGGCAAAGGCTGTAGTGAAAGTGAAAGCATGAAAAGCAGGATCCTGTGAGCTGTATCTGATGCCAGTTTTCCACTTACACAAGAGCCAAAACTAGTGGGGTAGCAAAATCTTCCCTCCCTGGTGAAGCCTCCTGAATATTCCAAGAACCTGCTATAGAGGGTTGAAAAAGCCTGTAAAGCAGATTTCTTGTTTAACTGCCTTCGAGTCGATCTCGACTCATGGCGGCCCTATGTCCTCCCCATGTCCTCCACTACTCTGCTTAATTTCTGCAACCCCAAACCCATGACCTCCTTAATAGAGTCCATCCATCTGTCATATGGTCTTCCTCTCTTCCTAGTTCTTTCCACCTTTCCCAGCATTATTGTCTTTTCCAGTGAATCCTTCCTTCTCATGAGGTGTCCAAAGTACAACAGCCTCAGTTTCATCATCTTAACTGCCAGAGAGGTTTCTCGCTTGACCTGCTCTAGGACTCATTTGTTTGTCCTTTTAGCTGTCCATGAGTTCCTCAGCACTCTTCTCCAGCACCACATCTTAAATGACTTAATTTTCTTCCTGTCATCTTTCTTATTTGTCCCACTCTCACATCCATACATGGTAATATGTAATATGATGTCTTGTATGATTCTGACTTTTGTGCTCAGTTGTATATCTTTGCATTTTAGAATCTTTTCTAGTTCTTTCATGGCTGCTGTACCCATTCTTAATCTTCTTCTGATTTCCTGGCTGCAGTCGCCATTTCTATCAATGTTTGATCCCAGGAATGGGAATTTGTGTACTATTTCTGTTTCTTCATTGTCTAGATTGGACTTGTGATGGTCCATAGTGGTAAATATTTTTTTTTCTTTATGTTCAACATTAAGCCTGTTTTTGCACCTTCTTCTTTGATCTTCCTTAGTAGGTGTTCCAAATCTGTGAGGTTTTCTGTTAGAAGATATTTGGAACCAAAAAGCAGATATTTGGTAACAAAAAGGGCTGCAGGATTGAACACTTTGTGTACTAGGGACTCTTTCACACAGGAGGAATTTCTCCCAACTTCGAATGGAGCCAATGCAAATTCACGTGAATTCGCTAGTTTAGTGAATTCACGTGAATCCCCATTGTGTTTGGAAGGCAATCGGAATGACTTCCCATTACCCGAAAATAACTCCCCCTTGTCCGAAATTGTGTGAGAAGCTTTAATTCGCAATAACATGAAACCCATGATTGCATTCAGAGTGACTTCCCTTTTGCCCAAAATTGCATGAGAAGCTCTAATTCACAATAACGTGAAACCCCAGGATTGCGTTTGGATTGCCCTTGGATTATACTTCCAATTTCCCACATCTGAAAGAGTCCTAGGAGAAAAACAAGGGCTTTACTTAAGAGTTGGCTCAAGTCTTTGCCCCTGAAATCAGTGAAATTCATTTGTCATTTAAGCCATTGTGTTTGATTCAGAGGCTGGAGGCAAAGCATTATGACCACTGCCTGCAAAGTAACACACTATTTTAAGAGTGGGTAATAAGGACAAAGTTGTTTACATGAAATAATATAATGACTTGAATAATAATGAGTTCTTGTGTGTAATGGTTAATGTTTACTTGTTTACTTGTTTTTTTCTGAGAAAATTTGGGGGCATTTTCCTATTTCCTTTGCTCAGTTTTCCTATTACTTGTGTTTAATTTTTCTTTAGAAAAACAAAAAAGGTAGGATAACAACAATACACTACTAAGTTATTGTTATGAGCTGGAATCCTGTTGGGGATTGCGGTAAGGGTAGACATGGTTACAGTGCTACACACTGAATCCTACCCCAACACCCACTTACTGAGGAGCAGCCACAGACAATGAAGGGGAGCTGGTCCCCTGATGATTGGGAAGCAACTGATGGACTGTCCCACCTCCTCCCCTGAGCAATCTCCTGTGTGACAGGCAGAAGCAAGAGCCTTTCACAATTCCCCCTCATGCTGGAGATCGCTTACACAAGGGGAGAATGGAACCAACAGTCAGCTGCTTCCTGAGTGACAGAGGAACAGATCCCTGTTGACTGCAGTGGCTGCTTCCTGGTAAGGAGACTGGGAAACCTTCACAGTCCCTATGTAGCTTCTTAATTAGGAGCTACATGGGAATCACAAATACAAAACAGTCATGAGTGCATAACTTTAGGTTATACACTCAAAACTGAACAAGAATATTCTAGCTATGCTGCTACTGCTGCCACCGCTACTATTACTGCCTTCTTCTTCTTCTTCTTCTTCTTCTTCTTCTTCTTCTTCCTGTCTTTTCCATAGTCTTGGATTCAAGCCAGTTTTCAAAAGTTAAAACAGATGCAACTAAAAAATGTATGTCATGCAAAAGTTAAAAATATAATTAAGCGAACAATATAATTAAAAGCATGGTGTAGTGATTTGAGCATTGGACTATGACCCTGGAGACCATGGTTTGAATCCCAGCTCAGCCATGCAAACCTATTGGGTGACCTTGGGCAAGCCACACTCTCAGTTGCAGGGGAAAGTAAAGACAATCCCCCTTTGAAGAAACTTGCCAAGAAAACCCCACAATAGGCTCACTCTAGTGTCATCATAAGTCAGAAATGACTTGAAGGCCTACAACAACAAACAACAATAGGATTAAAAGCAGTTAATAACATGGGATGGAATACTGTTGGGTCATTGCAGGCTTGTAAGTGGACTTGCATCTGTGGGAAATAGAAGTGCATAGATGCAACATCTGTATCCAGTAGAGAGGTGCTGATACATAACTATGTATCCAGTAGAGGGGTGCTGATGCATTCGGACTGATGTGCTAGGGTCTCCAATACACACCAGGCACACACTGTACGTTAGGCACCCCTGGTGCACATAACACACTCTTGCCAGTTTCCCATTACTCATCTTCAGTCATTGGGTTTCTTAGCACTTCTGCCACTTAGTTAAATGCATGTTAATTTACCTTAAATGAAAGGTCATACAGATTTCTGGCCCTGATCTGAAAAAGAAAATAACAAACATTACTGCACATTTCAAGGCCCTTTCATCTGAAGCAATCAGCCTTCAAAATCTGCCAAAACAAATAGATCTTCACCTGCCTGTAGAATGATAGCAAGGAGGAGGTCAACCTAACTTTTCTAGAAAAGGTGTTCCAGAGCCTGGGAACAGCCACCGATATCCTCCTGATTTTTCATGTTCCCACCATATGTACCAGCGAGAGTGGTGCAACTGAAAGAAGGGGCTCCCTAACATATCTCAAAACATGAGCAGGCTCATATAAGGAGATACGGTTCTTCCAATAACCTAGACCTAACTGTATAGGGTTATATCCACGCAGCAGAATTACAACAGTTTGACACTATTATCCTACAGCATCCTGGAATTTATAGTTTGGTGAGGCACCAAGAGGTCTCTGGCAGACCTAGCCGAAAACTTCACCAAACTACAGATCCCAGGTTTCTGTAGGATAGAGTCACATCAGTTAAAGTGGTGTGTGTGGCTTAACCCCAGGGCATGTAGTAGCTGATGAAGTAATGCATCTAACAGGGTGACAGCATGAGGTTGAGAGACCCCAGACAGCTCTGGAGTACAGGCCAGCTTTGATTCTTAGTCTATACTTGTCATTTTGACAGGTTTCTGAGTCTGTTGGATCATGATGACTTGAAGAGAGGTGAGAAGGGATGAATAATACAACATGCTGCAAAAGAAAACCAGTTTGCAGGACCTGGGAATGCTTTTTCTCTTGGTTAAAGCAAAAGTAGATATGCAGTCCTAGCACAAAGGATGCTGGGTAATTGGAATGCATGTACTTGGACGACATGCTAACAATTTGAGAATGCCACTTATTATCAGATCTTTCTCGTCTGTTAGGAATCATTCAGGCATATAAATTCCTTTATTCTATTTGGTAACTGAAGCTGCTCCAGAATGTCATTCTGGGACTTTTTGTCAACCTTGGTGAAACGTTTGAGGAGATGGATATGGTTTTACCTTTTTATTTTTTCAAAAGAAGAAATACAACCATTAAGTAATGTGAGTTAAATTAGTACATATCTGAGTGCGGAGTGACCTTATTCAGCCTGTTAACAACAGGTTTCTTTCATTGCTTCAACATGTCAGTGATCATTCTAATGCTGATGCTTGACGGGTAAGACTGAATAATGACAGCAGGTACCCGCTGGAGGCAATGGTGTTCTTTCAACTGGCCTCCAATTAATTATGCTCAGCAGGTTCAGAGGTCAAAAACATGGACTTCTGTGATTGGGCACCTTGCAGAAAGTGCGTGAGCCTCCGAGGAGCAGTTGACATCTTTGATTTTTCCCACACACAAACTGTTGGTACAAGATGCAGTCTATAATACAAAAGGGTTGGGCAGGGTGATTAAGACAGCTCCTCCCTGAAGGCTAGAATGGCTACCCTAATCGTAATGTTCACTTTCCGTGGCCCCAGGACAGGTGAGGTGTCAGGCTACAAAGAGGCACACATGGAAATGAATAGGATTAAGCTGCCTTGATTACAAATATATCACTGCTGAAATGACAGTGTGGTTTAGCAGAGGAAGAATGAAATCCTAGTTAGTGCTAAACTGTTCCATCCAGACCCAAAAATTAACTAGATCACACAGAAAAATGTTTTTCTTTCATTTCTTTCTCTCTGTTTTGAAAAGGCTGCCCTGACTTTGGGATGCCTGATTTCCTTTGTAGACTTTTTGGTTCATTTCTTTCTTTCTTTACATATAAAAGATTGTTTATTCTAAATCTAGTACCTCATCTAAAGCATGTTGGAATCAATGGCAAGATTCACTAATACCTCAGTTATGGTAGTTTAATACTGGCCCCCAATGTTGAGTTTTACTGGACACCAAGCAGTGTTATTCAACAGTGGTGTTTGGCTCAGCTTCAATGTATATATTTAAACAGAGAATAGACAGAGAAAAGCAAACATGCATGCATGCATGCACGCAGAACCGCACACACAACCACTACCACACACACACAGAGAACGAGAGAGAACATCCAACATAACATTTAAAAAGAAGGCAGAAATTAATCAAAGTACTGAAACTTGTGTTAACAGCTGGGGGGAAAACAGTAGGTTTTGACTTATAGGTGTATAAACTATATAAAATATAAAATGATAATATTTGTCCATTGCATACAGCCTATACACTTTTACTTCAAAAATGACTTCTGTATCACTTACTGGCATATACTTATGAAGAAAAAGATAAACATTTTATTTGTTATGAACAGATGCTGGAACAAGAACATTGTGGTTGTTACTAGGCTGAAAGAAAAGGGGATATCTGAAAATTCAAGACACTATTATATGAGTAGAAGAAATTCATCTTTTGTATCTAGAGGGAGGAAGGTTTTTAATTTTAAAATCTATCCTACTTCTTTTATTTATTGGCAGTAGTTATTTTCTCTAATGTCCACAACATGAAGTATGGTAGGTTCCAGAAATGCTGTAGCTGCATCTGCATTATAGATCTTAAATAGAGCAGAGGCATGGAGCAGATTATCTATCTATCTATCCATCCTTCCATCCATCCTTCCATTCACCCATCCTGCCCTTCATCATAAGATTTCAGGGATGTGTATAATACAAGCAATTTAAACATATTTCCCTGATTAAAAGCATAAATTATTTGAACAAAACATGTTAAACATAGCAATAGTTGAAATCACTTTAAAAACTGTAACAATTTAAAGCCACGTACATGCACACTTTGAAATAAATTCAAATAAATTCAAAAGCTTAAATAACAAGCCATGTTTTGTCTAAGGTGCTGGAAAAAAACTAGCATCTGTGCCAGGGGAGGAACATTTCACAATCAGCGTGCACAGATAAGAAGGCTTTCTTCGATGTCCTTCCACTTCATGCTGCCCCAGGGCTCGTGGCAAACCTCTGTTCTCATATAAGTGTACATAGCGAGTAGCAGTCCTGTAGATCCCAAGCTATTTAATGGTTTAAATGTTTTTACCGGCACCTTGGATGTAGACCAGAAATGAATTGACAGTCAGTGCAGGTGCTTTAAGACTGGTTTTATATGTTGTCTGTATGTACTCTTTGCTGCAGCATTCTGCAGTAGCTGGAGCTTCTGAGTTATGTTCAAGGGCAGCCCTACATAGACTGCATTTCAGTAGTCCACTTGTTACCAGTTTATGGACTACTTTGGATATCCCTGCCCAGGAAATAGTTGGTGCACCAGACAGAGTTTGCTCCAAGCACTGCATACCTAGGCTTCCAATAACCAAGATGGATCTATGAGTATACAGCTTTATGGTCATGGGGTTGAACAGGAACCTTGCAGATAGGAGCAACACCACTTTAGCACAGTGCCTCCTGTTCCCATCTAGTAGAGCCTATCCAGTAAAATACCCAGAATCAATGGTAACAAATGTTGCTGAGAGATCCAGATAGATCAAGAATGTAGCAATCCCCTTTTTTTGATCCAGAGTAGGTCACCAGTCAGAGCAATTAAGGCTGATTTGGTTTTGTGCCCTGGCCTGAAACCAGGCTTGATAAGGTCTAGATATGTGTTTTTTCCAACAGCATCTGAAATTGTCCAGCCACAACACAGTCATCAATTTGCCTAAAATGGGAATGTTAGTAATGGGGTGGTACTTATCACGTGAGTATCATAAGAAGGCAGAACTCAATATTAGTTGTCTGAACAGTAGGAGCTGGAGTATTTTTTACTTTCAAGGAGAGGATTTCTTCATTGGGTTCTAGGTTAACTTACCCAGCCTCTAATATTGTGCCTTTTGACTTGAGTATTTCAGGTTCAGGTGCTCTTTCACACCTTAATATGAGCTATTACTGCTGCCCCGGGCCATTCTGTAGCTGGTAAAGAGTGGTGGTGGTGGTGGTGGTGGTGGTGGTGGTGGTGGTGGATCAGAAAAGCATCCATCTATCTCCCAATAGTCAATCACAAAATTATTACATCATCTTCAGATACCTCTGATGGACCCAAGTGGATCTCAGCAGATGCTCTGGAGACATAGGAGATTATAACATGAGGGATGGGACATCATTGTCCCATTCCTGTTGCATCCTCCCATGCAATCGTGGGAAGGACTTTCAGATGACATCATACTTAACTGGACATTATACCATCTGGAAACCATGAATGACAGAAATTGCGTGAAACTCTTTCAAATGACACTGCACTGATCCTATCATTGTCTTATCATTGTGCTGTCATTGAAGTGGCATTATCCAGCATTTTGCATTAAAGGGAGTTCACGCTAATACAATGCTACATCAATTACAAGATAATGACAGAATCAGCACCACATTATGAAAGGCTTTCGGGTGATCACTGTGATGGACAGGATAAGTATGGGGAAGTGATCCCATCCCTATCAAATCTGTATATGATAATCTCCATAGCCAGATGCTTCTCCAATCTCCCTTGTTTGTCTTCAGCCATGCAATGGCAAATAGGAGGCTGCAGTGAATCAACAGTAAGTCCAGAGAATGTTGTATGCTTTCCACTGTACCATAGAGATTCTCAGCCTTAATATGTTATCTAATGGGAGCAAATCAAGGATCATAATAAGGTTTTAAATTTATTTTAATTAATTTCCCCTAAATAAACAATATTATTATGTCAAATACTGTCACATATTACAAAATCAAATCACTTATAAGTAATATATCTATGCTTTTGTATTTCTGTACAAATCCATTGGGTTACCTTGGGTGAGTCACACACTCTCAGCCATAGATAACCCCATGACAAGTTCAATTTAGGGTCACCATAAGTTGGAAATGACTTGAATGCACACAACAACAAGACCTTTATGTAATGCTGATTATTCATTGCTCTATTCTGAAGTACATTATATCTGCTATGCCAATTTTCCAGTTGATTAGTTGGAGGTCCGTCTTCGACATTCAGTTCTTGAGAATATATTAAGGTTTTGGACCTGATCACTGCTTTGGGTACTTTCTGAACAAACACTTGAGATTTTGGAATTTTGTATTCTAGAGTGCTCATTTACTAAATGAATTTGACTAAATATGATCCCAAGACTTTAGGCAGTCTGCAGTGTCTCTCATGTTCCTTGATTCACATTCCAGTTGATTAGTTGGAGGTCCATCTTCGACATTCACTTCTTGAAAATATATTAAGTTGCTTATTTGAACACTGCGTTTGGTGGTCCCTACATAGACTTTAGCACTTAATAGTTAAAGAGAAAAACAACAAAAGTAAAATGTTTTTTCAGTCTGTTTTTACATTTTACTCTACAAATGTACAGTAATCTACATTTTGATAAATTACCACTGGTGTCCTTTGTGTGTCTGGAATGCCAACCAGGAGGAAATAAAAGCAAGAAAGGTTTTTGAAAATATGATTTATTACATATATAGTCACTAGGACTAAGCAATAATATTCTGGTTGAAAATAAATATTTTCAGCAAATAAATTGTTGAGTCATGATCAATTATGAATTGTATGTCAAATTTAAAATGACATTACAGGGCACCACCACTCAATGGTTGCATTCTAAGTTAAATAAATTATTCTTCTAACAATTTGGAGTACAGGCAATTATAGCCCCTAAATATTCAAATTATAACTATCACAATATCAGATCCAGCAATATCTAAAGGCATATTTAAAAAGAATTAGGGCAAATTATGTTTCTAGCACAGAGACAAGAATATTGTGCAGCCCCAAGTAAATGAGCAAGTGTTTATATTGCAGTTGCTCATGCATTTAATATTTACACTTCCATCCAATCTCATCAGGATTACTAACAATTTCCAAGAAATTATCAATCATTCAAACTGGATTTTTAAAAACTGGATTACATGTCAAGACTCTAAATGGAAACGTGTTTGTTTTGACATCAGTTTCATAATATATCCAGCGGTAACGTCTCACATTTTTTTATATTTAATGTTAATGCTTCATTTCCCCTCCCCTATAGTGGTAAATACCCTAAAGACACCAGATTGTCTGATCTTGGAAGCTAAGTAGGGTTAGCCCTGTTGAATACTTGGATGGGAGACTGCCATTGAATACCAGGCACTGTAGGCAATATTTCAGAGTAAAGAAAAACTAGCAAATCCACCTCTGAGTATTCCTTGTCTAAGAAAACACTGTGAAATTTGTGGGATTGTTATAAATCAATAGGTGGCTTGAAGGTACACATACAGATATAGTGGTAAAATTAATTCTTGAAAAACAATAAGTTTAAAATACTGTATGCTCTCAGCAGAAATAAGAGCCATCCCTCTAAGAGAGAATCAGAGGGTGGCTAGAAAGATATGGCCCAGGCTTGATAACAAGACAAAAATTGTTTAAATTTTAAAATCAAAATTATATGAAAACATACCTGCACTGAAAAGTGCAAGCTAAGTGGGAGGGCACACGATTGGCATGAAAATGTCCCAAGTAGAGATGTAAAATTTCTAGAAATTTTAAACCCATGGGGGGGGGGGGAATGTGTTTTTTTTTCCCCTTGCTTTTTCTGGGGAAAAAACAGAAATTTTTGGAAAAATAGAAAATGCAACATTAGCACTTTTTGCAGATTGAAAGTCTGTAACATAAAATATGACTATGTAAAATTGGTACACTGAAATACAGTGTATTCAAGCAATTATTACAGACAGAATTTACTTTTTTAAATATATATATATATATTTGCAACAAATGGAGTAATAATCTCCTGAACTTTGATTTTGCTAGTTTATGTGGCGCAGGCAAAGAAACAAACAAATACAGGAGTAATTATCAACATTAGTAACAAAAATATATTTATATTTCCTTTCCACAGTATCAAATAGACATAAAGCACCCATTCTCTTATGGTGTGTGTGTGTGGAAGGGAGGAGGGACTAAGAGGGACTGAGATTAAATTAATAGGCATCATTATATTTCAGTTATATTTCAGTTCCAGAAATATTCCAGTTTGACACCATTTTCACTGTCATGGCTCAATGCTAGGGAATCCTGGGAACTGGAGTTTGTTGTGGCACCAGAACTCTCTGACACAGAAGGCTAAAAGTCTCTTAAACTTACAAATCCCAGAATTCCATAGCACTGAGCCATAGCAGTTAAAATTGTGTCAAACTGCATTATTTCTGCAGTGTGGATGCAGCCCTGGTTATCAGTTACAGTCTCTGCAGTCTCTGTTATGTTTGTCATCATTACAGTTATCATGGACTTCTGGATTAAAAGAAGCTTCTCTACCCTTTGACATGTCAGTTTATTTCTTGATTTAGAGTGAGTGTTTCTAGACATAGACCAGATTCCTAAAGGAAGAAATGCATCTTGTTCTTGCATTGGAGAGTTCAGTTTGTAACCTAGGATTTGCTTGTCCTCATTCAGTGCACAGAAATTAGAATACTGTAATCTGGTACTGTAAGTAATATTTAGAAATGATTTGAAGAATATATGAACACCTTGTCTTAAAGATTTTGTTCATCATGCTAAAATAAAACATTCCATAATCAATTTTCTTCCTTTTTTCAGGTTTTCCTGAAACAAAACAAAATGCTTAAGGGAAAAACAGTCCCCCTTCCCTCAAATTTTTATGTTTTTTTCCCCTGGGCCTTTCCATCTCTAGTCCCAAGTAACTCCAGGTATTACCAACTGGGAAAGTCTTCCAAAATCTCAGAGAACCTCTGCCACTCAGAACTGGCAATACTGAGTGAAGTGCATTGATAAAAATATTTCCTGCTAAATAACTTCTTCAAATGCAACATCCTGTGCAAATCTTTCTCACCATTTCATGTTTGTTGGAGGAAAATAATGGGATCCCACCTAATAAAGTGGCAATAAAGGTAATATCCATGTTTTCCTGGAACAATCAAATAGTACACAGGAGGAAAATCTCACAGAGAACTAGTTTGATGGAGTAGTCAAGAAGTGATAGGACTCTGGAGACTCAGACTCAAATTTCCACTCATTCAAATTCCCTGCATGATCATCACAACACACTGCAGTTGCCCCTCCTTTTTCGTGGGAAATCACAGACCCTCATGAAAATGGAATTTCACTTATATTCAAGCCCCATAGGCTTGACTATAGGTGCGTGGCTTTAGGAGTGCGCAGGACTGCACCTGGGGCATGCACCCATTTTTTCCCCCTCCATTTGTTCCTCGTACATAAGCAAGGGATGTAAGTTTAAAAACCACAAGAACTGAGGAAGGACTGCAGTAAGATGGGCCAGGATGGGGGGATCCAGAGAATTTCATGACTCCCTGGAGAAAAGATGATCTGCACTATACATAAAAAATTAAATAATTTTCACCTTTCTCCAGGTTCTCTAATGGATACTTATTCAGTATAGTACCACTACTGAAATGGAATGTGCACTGATGTTTTCCATGGTATTATCTAATCATCTTACTCCACAAATAGTGATCTAACCTAATCATTAGATCAGTGGTGTACACACATCTCGAATAGTGCCCTTTTGGATAAAACTAACGGCACAAGTAAACGTTCTTAAAACTATAAATTTATTTGATAAATTTTATGATATTTGGTTTACATATTTTGACTTCATCAACAATAAATTGTGGAGTGGTGTACTCTCTATGTGAAAAAAGGAAGACATACAATTGATCCTTCATATCAACATATCAACATGCACAGCTTGAAAATATTTTTTAAAAAACAAATCCAGAAAGAAAATCTTGATTTTGCCATTTTATCTAAGGGACACAATTTTGCTATGCCACTGTATATAATGGGGCTTGAGAATCCATGGATTTTGTTATCCACAGGGGGACAAGGAACAAAACTCCAGCAGATACCAAGCCCCCCCCCCCAGGCCCATTATACTGTTTATACTTTTCTCATGGTCAATTTTTAGAAAAATACTAATTTTAAGATTATATGGGATGTTAAAATTATACGTAATTCAAGTGGTTAAGCCCCTCCTGAAAAAACCCTCCCTTGATCCCCTGGATGGAAATAACTACAGACCAGTGTCCTTGCTACCATTTTTAAGCAAGGTATTTGAGAGGGCAGTCACCAACCAACTCCAGGCAGTCTTGGACTAAGCTGACTATCTTGATCCATTTCAAACCAGCTTCAGGACAGGACGTGGAGTGGAAACCACCATGGCTGCTCTGACCGATGACCTCCGCTTGAGCATTGACAGGGTAGTGTGACCCTGTTAGTGCTCTTGGATCTCTCAGCAGCCTTTGAAACAGTAGCTCATTCCATCCCTTTGGGTCAGCTAAGGGAGTTGGGAATCGAAGTCACTGCTCTTCAGTGGTTCCAATCCTTTCTCTCTGACAGATCCCAAAGGGTGGGGTTCGGGGACAGTTGCTCCTGAAAAATCAAGCTTAATTGTAGCGTCCCTCAGGGTGCCATCCTGTCCCCGATGCTATTCAATATCTATATGAAGCCACTGGGTGAGATCATTCGGAGGCATGGAGCTCAGTGTCTTCAGTACGCTGATGACACTCAGATATACCTCTCCATGACTAGATCATCGATTCAGTCCTCAGATGGCGTCTCCCCTCTTAATGACTGTCTTGTGGCGGTAATGGATTGGATGAGGGAAAACAGATTGAAGCTAAATCCAGACAAAACAGAGGTACTAGCGGTTACCGGCCCAAAACCAGGCTTGGGAATACATCCACCAGTCCTAGGCGGAGTCACACTCTCCTCTAAAGACTCTGTTCGCAGTCTGGGGGTACTTCTGGACTTGTTGCTTCACATGACTAGTCAGGTGAATGCGACGGTCAGGAGTTATCAAGGGAAATAACGTTTGCTATCCCCCTGCTTAAACTTTTGGATTTCACCTATTGTAGATTTGCACATGCACTGTCCATGGGATCATAGCTGTTTTAATTGTTGCTGATTTTAACTTTAACTGTTGATAATTTTAATAAGCCTTGGTTTAATTTAATTTTTAGGGGTGGGTGGGTGGGTGGGAAGAGAAATGATTGTCATTTTACTCTGTATTTTTAAACTCTTGCTGTACCCCGCTCTGAGTATTTCATTAGAGGTGTGGGTTATAAATAAACATTATTATTATTATTATTATTATTATTGTTCTATTTTATTTGAGGATATTGTTTCCTGTTGTATATCCTCTGTTGAGGATATATAGGTGCACCTGTTCTTCCTCTTCCCCACCCTCCGCGTGCCTTGAAAAAATGGCTTCGTGTGCCATCTGTGGCAAACATGCCAGAGATTCGCCACCACAGTCCTATAGGTTTCATTATACTGTGAGAAAGGCCCAAGATTTAGCCTCCTGGGATCCCATTTTGGGATAATGGTGAGACATAAGTGCAATAAAATAAATAAATAAATAAATAAATAAATGTAAACTAAATGCAAAGCTATAGTACATGCTATCAAGATATAAGGAAAATTCCTTCAAGAACCCTTCCCCTTGCTAACAGACAACTAGCAAAACAGCAAAACCGTGTGCTTCAAGATCCTGACATTTTTACATGAAAGGCAACTTTGTAGCACCTTTGACACTAACTTTTCAAAAGAAGTTGTAGCATAAGCTTTCACAGACCTGCTAGATTATTGAACTACCCTCTTATAGTGCTGCTATTCCACTTTTACTGCCCTGGCTGCCTCCTGTTGCATTCTGGGATATGCAGTTGAGGAAAGGGTGTTTAGAATTCTCAGCTAGAGAACTCTTATGTCTCAGCGAACAAAAAATCCCAGAATGTAACAGGGGGTAGCTGGAGTGGTAAAAGTGGAATAGCAGCACTATAAGAGGGTAGTCTGGTAACTAACTTGGTTGGTCTACTGCCTCAGATTTTCAGAGGACCAAGGGGAATACAGACCGGCACTTTGTGCAGACGTGTGGGCAGAGTCATGGTGTGGCATCCACACCCTCAATGCCATGACCATTTGGCATGCATACCATTTGCATAGTGCATGCCATGACAACACCACTGAGAGACAGTGCCCAAGCAGCGCAGTGCAGAAGGGGTGTCATCATGTTGCCCTATGACACCCTTCCAGGATGCTGAAAAGAAGCTTCTTTTCACAGCTTCCTTTTTGTGTCCTCACGGAGGCTGCAGCGTGCGGTTGCTGGGGCACCAATCTGAGGTGAAAAGGGCAGCTGCATGCCACCCATCTGTCTAGCCCCCCCAGTCTATGAAAGCGCATTCTAGAACTTCTTCCACATATTTAGTCTCAAAAGGGCTACAAGATCCCTTTTGCATACTGATATTCCAGACTAACATTGCTATTTTACTGAATGACTTCTTACAATGATTCTGATTGGATAGTCCTATTGAGATTTTGCCTCCTCACATTGGAAGTGAGATACATCAGTGAACAAAGTCCAGATCCCCACTCCCTCTCCCTCTCCCTCTCTCTACACTGTGGGATTTCCCTTTTATGTGTGGCCTTGCTACGTTTGCAAGACATAAGTGTCATGTTTTTTGGAGGACTGAAATAAAAATGCATTAAATACATAAATATACTCTCCAGGACTGAAAGGAACAAAACCTTAGGAGGAATCCAAATCAGCCTGCTTCAGCCATTGAATCCGTTGAGTCTACATCAATGCAATTGGGAATTGGCTGAATGGATTACAGAACCCTACTTTAAATTCCCAAGGAAATGTTGAAAGTCCCTTGTAAGAAAAGGCCATGAGAGTTGCAGGACTGAGCAGTGGCAAAATAGCCATAACCCTTGTATCCTGCATGTGTGTATGAATAGTAGACAAAAGGAGTGATGCAGCCAAGTCAGAACCTTGAAACTGATTATTCCACAGATGGCAGCCATTGCCATTATTAAGCAGAACTCATTTCTCTGCTAGACTACTACTGTATTTTAGAAGGCCTTTTGTTTCCAGATGATCATGCTGAGATGCTGTGTCCCACATGTTACCCAGAGAAAGCTGCTGCAAATTGTCTGCGATTAGTAATCCACCTACACATTCTCCAAGGCAGCTTTTTAGAAAACAGGTGGGTCACAGACATTTCTCAAGTAGGTCACTAGGGGGATTGGATTTCAGACCAGCATCCATTAAGATAAAGCGTCCTCCTATGCTAAAGAATTCCATGTGTTATTTTTCTACCCTCGTCCCCCTACCCTGACTTACTGCTTTACAGAAGACTGAAATAAACAAGTTATGGAATTTCTCAGAACCAGTATGAGTCCTCATATGGAGACAAAAATGCACCAAATGGTTTATGGACAAAGAGCATAAATTCTTATTTTTGTACTGTTCTTGATTTTTGGCTAGTTTAACGGATGCTAGCAAAAGAAATCAAAATCAAAAATCACATTCCCTTCTGGAACTACAGCCTCTCACCTTTACCTGCCCTTACCTTAAGTTTATCTTTTAAAAGGAGCAGTTGTTTATTTATGCTGCCAAATCCAGCTGCCAAGTTGGCCTACCTTTCCAGGGTGTCCAGGGAGACTACTCACCCACAATACGCAATGGGAATTAATTGTCTAATAAATAAGCAGAGATCAAAGGGCTATAAATCTGTTGCATTCATTTAAGCCACAAGAACAACTACCTAAAACCTGAAAGCACAAATAAATAAGTTCAGAGTTTAAGAGGTGTGTGTGTGTGTGTGTGTGTGTGCTTAGTTAGAGGTGGGGATGGAGGTTCATGGCTTTGCTTGCTGTATATCAGAAACTGACAAAAACATGGATATAAAATGTTTTGGCACAAAATATAAAATGAAGCTGGTCCGGGTTCTACGTTCCCTTTCATTTTGCAAGCAGGGTTGCAAGGGTTGAGAAGTGAGGGGGTTAGAAAGGATAGACTCCAGATGTTGACTTTAAAAACAACGATCCAAGCTAATCCCAACAGAGAATGTTTCTTAATCAATAACCTACGACATATTCTGGTGGCCTATGAGGCTTACATCAGACTTTCGGTCCCATTTAACCCTGGCATTATCCGTGTCAGGAGCTATACTGGTTTCTGACTGTATTTGTATTACAACCTTATTCATATTCAGAGGAAATGCCCTGGTCAGTAAGTGTTCAGCTAGGTAACCCTGAGGTCGGGTTTAATTGCCCTAAAAGGTGGCACATGGCAACAAAGGCTCTCTAATGATTTAGACAGTATCTATTTCACATCAAGACGTTGGGACTCTGAAGAGACCTCATCGAAAGTAATCTGAAAATTAGTGTAAATAAAAACCATGCACATCGTTACCTAAATACCTATTTCCTTTCATTATATGCCCCAAACAACCTTGTCAAGGAGACATTACCTCTTTTTTTTTTAAATTTTTCCACTAATATGCAATTGCCTGAGAGAAATGTTAGATGAGAGTTACTCATTATCAAACTGTGACACTGAAAATATTATTTTTCCAATTAAATGTCAAATGTGAAGGAAAGGTGAGTTGTTTTTCCAAGATCAACAAAAACATAAAAACTTTGAATTTGATTTTGTTTTGTGTGAGAGAAATCTTCTCATGCAAGATGACATTAACTACTGGGTCCCCCATTTATAGTGCGTGCTGTAACTGCACATATTTTATTTTGGACAGTGGAGGGAGAGACTCCATAACAGCTAGTGATAGGTGCAGTATTTAAGGCTACTGTTTTATTTGCTATGGCAAATAAAATTAGTAATTGAATTTCTGATGAAAATGCAATCTCTTGTATGCAAGCTCCATGGGAAGGCCTGACTGGCAAAATCTGTAAACAAGATTTCATTCACACCAGACAGGAAAGGCACTTCTCTCTACATCATCTAGCCTTGTGAAAGTAGGTAGGCAGCCATAAGGCCTAGAACATTTTTAGTGGCTGCACCAAATTTATGGCATAACCTACAACACTGGTTCATCTCAGGTCCATGCTCTCTGAAGGACCATGTCTTCCAATGTGAGTCTACCTGCTTTCACTATGGACTCTTTCAGACGTGGGAAATTGGAAGTATAATCCAAGGGCAATCCAAACGCAATCCTGGGGTTTCACGTTATTGCGAATTAATTCTTCTCACGCAAATTCGGGCAAAAGGGAAGTCACTCCAAATGCAATCATGGATTTAACGTTATTGCGAATTTAAGCTTCTCACGCGATTTCAGGCAAGGGGGGGTTATTTTCGGGTAATGGGAAGTAATTCCGAATGCCTTCCGAATGGAGAAGGGGTTCAGGTAAATTCGCTAAACAAGCGAATTTACATGAATCCACATTGGCTCCATTCGGAATTGGGAGAAATTCCTCCCGTTTGAAAGAGTCCTATGAGAACTTTGGGGTGGGCAGCATCTCTTGATCCACTCATTTTTAAATGCATGTTTGGTGGGAAAAGTGGCATCACTAAGGGGATGCTGGGGGTGGGATGCACCTGGTGACACCCCAGAACAGGTTGGGGGGGGTTTCTGGGCTTGTTTATTTTTTATGTTGTATGTAAATCCTATCCTCCAGCTGTTCTGATCTGGCACGGACAGTACCAATAAATTCTCTTTTGTTTCACTTTTTTTTTGCCTGCTTTTAAAATGTCCCAGTTTCTTTCTCCTCTATCCACTTCCCCTTTATCTCTGTTCACTTCATTGCTGCAGTCTGAATTTGAAGTACAACCCTCCTCCTATGTTTTGTTCTCCATACATTATCATCTTTCCCCCTTCTCTGAACCCACAACTTGTCCATATCCTTCTTAAAATGAGGCGCCCAAAAGGAGGCCTGACCAGCACAGAATATAGTAGAACTATTACTTCCCTAGACTTGGAAACTGTGCTTCTGTTAATACAGGCTAAAATAGCATTTGCCTTCTTTGCTGCAGCATCACACTACTAGCTCATGCTCAGTTTATGAGCAACAATAATCCGAGGTCCTTTTCACGTGTAGTACTATTGATTCAAGTATCTCCAATTGATCCAAGTATTTCCAATATACCTGTGCATTTGATTTCTGTGGCCTTAATGTAGAATTTTGCATTTGTCTCTGTTGAATTTCATTCTATTAATTTTAGCCAACTTTTCTAATTTATCCAGGAACTTTTAAATTCTGTGCCTGTTTTACAATTTGTTGTAAAACAGTCCCATCTTTAAAACCTGAAATTCCACCAAAATGTTTTTGTACCCAAATGTACCCAATGCATCTAGAGGGCTTGGTAGGCAATTTTGCCAAATGTATATGTGTATGAGGAGAGGGTTTTTCAAGTCCTGGAAGCCTTTTTTTTAAACATGAGGTGACTGGAAATATAATTTCGAGGCCACTTGCTGTTACAAACAAACAAACAAAAAACTGTAACCATGTTCTGGGTCTAAAACAGATTAGCCAGTGAAATATGATGAAACTGCCCCCTCCCCACAACCTTTGTGGGCCTTTGGAACAAAAATCCAAAAGTTTTTTTACACTAAGGTGCTGCTAAATGTGGCCTGTGGGCAGCACTGTTACCACCCCTTTTCTAGATGCATAAGGTTATCCCATATTTGGAATACAAAAATATCTTCATGGAGTATAATTCATAGATTTTATTTAGTTATTTATTTGGAATGATTGCATATTCTTTAATATTTCACAGTTGCAAACCAGGGAGTTTATTGCAGGCACTTTTCAGCCTGATCCGGGCATGGGGTGGGATTGGGGTGGAACAGGGGAAATGGGTTTTATGGCACACAGAATTGCTGCTGTGCTGCTGCCCGACCATCACCCATCTCCCAGCTGCACTTCTTCCAGCAATTTTGGTAAAGAAGCTTTTTGTACCACCAAAATCGTCCTGTGGAGCATGGCGAAGGGAAGGCTGATGGTCAGGTGGCAGTGCAGCAGCAATTTTGTGTATGAGAAAATTCATTTTCCCTCGTTCCAGCCCAATCCCGTCCACTGCCTGGATATGGCTGAAAAGTGTATACAATAAACTCCAAGCACACGTATAGCCCAGGAAGATCAGAGTGTGATTAGCACTACACAAGAGGAAGAACAGAACCCGCTAGGGTGAATTACAGCAGTTTGCTTTTTGCCTGAGCCTACTGATTTCCTCTTTCTCTCTCCTCTCCTCTCTGCTGATTTAGTTGAGTGTGAATGACTTTGAACTCAGTTTGCAGGGACTGAAATAAACTGAGAACAAAGCAGCAGTAGGAGGAGAAAGAAACAAGGACATTTTACAGTAAAAGTGTCTGAAAAAAATGAAATGGCAGAGGTTTAATTGGGACTGTCTCTGCCAGATCAGAACAGGTTTAGAGGATATGAGATTGTAGAGGAAGCGCACACAGAAGTGTCTGCATTTATTCTCCACTTCCATTATCAATACCTTACCAATACCAAAGCCCAGCCTTAAATGAAGGGTCACACCATACTTTTGATACTGGAGAAGTAGCAGTCTCACTAAAGTAAAGTTGATAGCCCAGACTAAAATAAATGACTGGCATTTAGATATTCTTTTGGTTACAAATCTACTTTTCAGAGCTGTGTGGTTTCTCCCTTAGTGTGTACTGTATTCTTTTTACACCTATGGCAGTCATTCTTCTCTGTCCCATGATTACTAATACTGGGGGAATAACAAGATCACATATGAAGACCCAGAGAAAAACAGGTCCAGTGAGCAAGTTAAGAGCACAAAGTATACAACCTATTACCATTTTCTTAAAAATAAGTGAAATATATGTTCTGCTCCTGTAAAACCATGAACCTGCCAAAAAGACAGGCAGAAGAGAAAGGGGAAAAAGAACATTGAACTGATTTAGTGTGCTTGAATTGCAAATTATTTAAAAATCAAATCATTTAACATGCTTCAGTTGAGTTCTGTGGCCCTCAAGCATTAGAAAGTCTTGGAAATTCCTTGAAGATGTTCCAAGAAATGTTGAATATAAGAAAGCAAGAATGCCATACCATCCATCTGAGGGAAGAAAAGTAAAGTAAAATGGAACCTGTCATATTTACACAGAAATGGACAGTTGTGTATATACAGGACTTCAAGACCATTGGATTCTTGTTACATTTTTCTTCCTGTAATGCTGAACTGATTTTCGGAGAGCTCTTTTAGCCTTCTATTTGCTGCCAAAGTTATTGCATTTCTTCAAATTAAAGAATATGTATTCATAATTGGCAAAACTAAAGTGTAGCTTTGAGGAATGCTGCCCTTATAGTTATGATGAATAGATGGATATATTGGTATGCTGTCTGGCTGCCAGTGAGCAGTTTTGTGGTTGGATGGGGGGGGGGGGTTCGGGGTTAATTAGGTTTGTTTCCATCTCCTGATAGAATTTCAGTTTCTTAGGCCTGTCCAGTTGGCTGATTCATGTCAATCTGAAATAGTTGTGTAGAGACTGCCAGCCTTACCATGGCAGCATAGTAAGCATACTTTTGATGGTAACTAAAAACTATTAGAGCCAGTGTGGTGCAGTGGTTTGAGTGTTTGACTATGACTCTGGAGACCCAGGTTTTGTTCCTTGCTCAGCCTTGGAAACCGACTGGGTGACCTTAGGGCTGCCATAAGCTGAAAAGACATGAAGGTACACAACAACCACAAGCGAAACCGTTATTTGTTACACCAGCATAGAAACTACTAATCTAACTCATTAGGATTCTACATAATGAAAGTACAACAAAGTTGCATCTCAAAAGTAATACAGTGAATAGGAACAAAGATACTATATTGGTAAAATTAGTACCTATTTCTGTTTCCTTTAAAAAGTTACTTTTAAGAGCATTGACACATTTTTTCACATTTTGTGTTACTCCATTATCATTCTTAAATTTCTTTCCCAAAAAGTGACAAAGTTTTTTTTAAAAAACAGTGCAATAAATAACACAGCAATTTTCTTTTCCAATACTAATAAACAACAGAACAGGTTACATTTTCATCAACTGTTACAAGCAAATTATTTGTCAAAGCTCTGCCTCTGCTCTGGAGATGATTGGAGCAGAGTTGTCTTTTCCAATTTTTCATGCATTCTCATGATGGGGCCAAAGCATAACAACCTCAGTTTCATAATCTTGGCTAACAGAAAGAGTTCAGGCATGACCTGTTCTAGGACCTATTCCTTTTATCTTTTTGGGAATCCATGGCCTCCAGCACCACATCTCAAATGAGTTGTGATGACAAGAATGCCAACGAATGCCAACAAATATGGAAAACAAAATGGTGGCCAACAGACTATCAATATACATCTCAGTCTGCAAAAAAGAGAACAAAAGACTGCAGCAACTATAGGACTATAGCATTAAAATCCCATGTAAGCAAAATTATACTCAAAATTCTTCAGTACAGACACCTATCATATACGGAGAGAGAAATCCCAAAGGTGCAAGTGAAGTTCAGAAAAGGAAGAGGCATTAGTGACCACATTGCAAACATACCGGTATGAAGGACTGCACCAAAGAATTCCAGAAGAGCAGCATGTAACAAAGCCTCTGACTACATACATCACAAAAAACGATGGAATGCTCTTAAAGATATGGGAGTACCACTACGTTTGCTAGTCCTGATGAGAAATCTACATTTGGGACAAGAGGATACTATTAGAACAGAATATGGAGAAAGAATGGTTCCCAACTGGTGAAGGGATCAGGCAAGGATGCATACTATCACTCTATTTGTTCATCTTGTACACAGAAAATATAATATGAACAGCAGGCTTAGACTCAGAAGATGGAAGAGTGAAGACAGGAGAAAGAAAACCAACAATCTAAGATTGCAGATGAGGAAAACACAGATTTGGAACATTTACTAAGGAAGATAAAAGAAGAAAGTGCAAAGGCAGACTTGTTGCTGAACATAAAGAAAACTAAAATAATGACCATGGAAGAACTACTTACATTCAACCTAAACAATGAGGAAATTGAAATAGTTAATGATAAAGTGTAAAGATATACAACTGAGCACTAAAGTTAGAATAATCTATTCCACTGTATTCCCCATCATCATATATGGATGTGAGAGTTGGACAGTGAAGATAGGAAGGCAATCATTGACTTTACCCCACCTTATAACAATGGTCCTGAACACCTTTCCTGCCCAATTGTTAAGGGATTATCTCTAATCTAATCAATGTATTGTCACTCCAGAACTAAAGTCATCAGCCACTCTGGACCCTTTTGGCAGTCCCCTGGGAAAGACCTTTGTCATATCACACAACATACCCCTCAAGGGTATGAAATGCAGTATTAATAACTGCCCCATCCCTAGCCATGATGCTCACTGACTTGGGCTCCGTTTATACACCAGGATCCCTCCATGGAAGCCTCAGACAAGGTCTGAGCCACTCTGCATTTTCCATGGACCGCTCTTCAGGACTGGTAGTTATCATCCTCTTTAATCCCTGACTTCTCTCTATCCAACTTTCCACAACTTTCTTTTCAATATTTTTGTATGATTTTTAATCAACTTGGTTCTTGTATGTCTGTGTGAACCCTTTAACATTTCTAAATAAAACACTTTATTGCAGTTATTAGCAGTATACATAGGTGAAACCTGTCCTGGTTCACCAAACACCCACACAGGCTGGCCAGGAGGGAACTACTGACTGATAATGCAGTCAGAGGCAGTGAATTACAAGCAGCTAGAACGTGTCCTTGCCTGTGAGAATCTGTTAAAAGAAAGGCATTGGTCAAGCAATCCAAGTCAAGGAAGGCAACAGGAATCAAGGTCAACACAGTCCAAGGGTCAAACAAGCCAGGAACTCTGAAGTAGTCTCGAAACAGCTACCGGTATCAGGAATAGGAATGCTGGCCAGGAAACAGACAAGTTGCTTCCAGCGCTCATCTTAGGGAAATTCAGCTCTTAGATAGCCTGACATCACCTGGTTCTAATCAGAGCTGGCTTGTTGCTGCTTGTCCTGCAGCCTGGCTGAATATCTTTGTTGTGTCCTTTGTTTTATTCTTTTGTCTCTCCTCCTTGATTGATGACTTAAGATCCCATCTGTGTCCTCTGTCTCATCAGCAGATGGGTCTTGCCCTTGTCCTGCTGGCTGAGGCTTCAGGATGAGCTGGCTGAGGCTCTTCAGCAAGGAAAGCTGGCTGCAGGTGCTCTGCAACAGGGAAAGCTGCAGGCTGTTCTGTCTAGATCCCTTCCTCAGCCCTTCCTCATCAGACTCTTCCTCCAGGTCCGAGTCCTACAGCTCCTGGCGCATGGCAAAAATGTTCCCTCAGTTACCCTCCTCTTGCAGGCCTCCTTTGAGCTATAATTTCCCCAAATTTCAAGAAAATGCTGGCATCGAGGTTGGGAACCAACCTCTCCCACCTTTTAAGGTAACAGCATCTGCCTTCAAGTTGCTTGCCAACTTACAGCAGCCTCATGAATTTCACAGGGTTTTCTTAGGCAAGTAATACTCAGAGGTGATTTTGCCAGGTTTTTTTTTTAATTCTACTGCACCTGGTATTTGTCAGCAGTCTTCCATCTAAGAATTAATCAGGGCTGATCCTGGGTAGCTTCCACGATAAGACCAGATATGGTGCCTTTAGGATATTTAGGTCTAGTTTGGACATACTGTGAAATAATCACCCACAGCATTCCCTAGCTTTGCCTTCAGCCTGCAAGTCTACAGAATAATTTTCAGTACTGCATGAAGAGTCTACCCATTTCTTAAAGCAGGCTGGGCAGCCTGTCCATAAGAGACTTGTCTTAGGATCCTTGAAAACCAGACTAGTCAAGGCTTCTAATTTGCCACATACAATGCCTATGTCATACTAACTACTAGCCAAATATCAAAATGTGGCATCCCCATTCTTCCTGCTACATCATGCTGTGTTACATTTTTCACCACACCAATGGTGTACCTAGCATATTTGGCAGACAGTGCAAATCATTTTTTAACACCCACCCCAAAAAAATATTTTCAATAATCACCATGAAATGAAACTGCCCATCTTTTCAGGGAGCTTCAGCCTTCCAAAGAGGCAGGCTATCAACAGTGGTGGTGGCTCTACTCCATGTTTCTGCTGCCACTGGCACTGTCTCTTTGGGACCCTGCAGCCCACCAAAGAAATAGGCTATCAGCAGTGGCAGCAAAGTGGCAGAGCCAACTCCATGTTTCTGCTGCCACCACCTTTTATCTCTCCTTTCTTTGCCTATCTTTCCCCCCTATTTGTCAGCTGCATCTGGGTCTGGAAGATCTGATAGCAGGGTTGAAAAAGAATGAGGGAAAGGGAGGAATCCGTGGCTGCCAGGCTTAGTAGATGGAGAAGAAAACACTTGCCTCATTCATTGATGGTGACTTTGGGCAATTTTCTCCTTTCTCCATAGAGTGAGCCACACCTCATCCCATGCCTTCAATGTTAGGGGAGCAGTGGTGTCACCCCAACTAGGGTATCTCCTATTGCAACCCACACCCCTCTAGTGACACCCCTTACAACATACTATATTACATTGTGGCACAATGCTCTGACAGGTGTAGTCATTACTCTGTCACAGACTTTAATCAATGGATGGCATGTCCAAGTGGATTGTATCACAACTAAGGATAATTTGCATAGTTGCTCCATAACATGCTTTTTTGCTTGTTTATTTGTTTTATATTTTTAATAGAAGGAAAGTAAAACTACCATAAGAGAAGAAAATAATAATAATAATAATAATAATAGTAATAATAAATTTATTTATAGCCCGCTCCTCTGTCAAGACAATCAGAGCAGGTTACAGCTGATAAATTACAGAGTAAAACAATTCCAATAACCCACAACCAAACTCCCACCCCTTAAAATTAGATTAAACTAGCATCAAGTTAAAACCAGAAAGACAATTAAAACATAAGCAATATCAGAAACAAACTAACCATTCCGTGGGTGGTGTAAAATGTGGCATCATACGTCAAGGTATCAGGAGCTAGTGGGGGAAAACATATCCCAATTCAAGAGCCAGGAATTAAGGGGTTTCTGGGAAGGCCTGCCGGAAGAGATGTGTCTTTAGAGCTTTTTAAAAGCAATCGAGAGATGTAATAAGACGCATCTCATCCGGCAGACCATTCCATAGCCTGGGAGCGGTGGCAGAGAAGGTCCTCTGGGAGGTCTGTGACAGCCTAGTTTTCATAGGATGCAGAAGATTCCTCCCAGAGGACCGGAGTGTGTGTGGGGATCATACGGGGAGAGGTGGTCCCTAAAATAAGATGGACCCAAGCCATGTAGTACTTTAAAGGTTAAAACCAACACCTTGTACTGCGCCCAGAAACTAATCGGCAGCCAGTGGAGAGACTTAAGCATGGGTGTTATGTGCTCTCTCCTCGATGTTCCAGTGATAAGCCTGGCTGCCATGTTTTGAACTAATTGTAGTTTCCGGGTTAAGGAAAAGGGTAGCCCCATGTAGAGCGCATTACAGAAATCCAAGCATGAGGTTATCAAAGCATGTACCACAGATTCCAGGTCCTTCATATCCAGGAAAGGGTGCAGCTGGCATATCAGCCGAAGCTGATAGCAGGCACTCCTGACTGTTGCATTCACCTGATTAGTTATGTGAAGCAACAAATCTAGAAGTACCCCCAGACTGCAAACAGAGTCCTTCAAGGAGAGTGTGTCTCCATCTAGGACTGGGAGTTGTATTCCCAAACCTGGCTTTGGTCCTGTAACTGTTAGTACCTCCGTTTTGTCTGGATTTAGCTTCAATCTGTTTTTCCTCATCCAATCTATTACCGCCGCAAGACAGTCATTGAGAGGAGAGACGCCATCTGAAGTCTGAGCCAATGATCTGGTCATGGAGAGATATATCTGAGTGTCATCAGCATACTGATGACACTGCACTCCATGCCTCTGAATGATGTCACCCAGCGTCTTCCTATAGATATTGAATAGCATCGGGGACAGGATGGCACCCTGAGGGATGCCACAATAAAGCACCATTTTGGAAGAGCAACTGTCCCTGAGCCTCACCCTTTGGGATCTGCCGGAGAGAAAGAACCGGAACCACGGAAGCACAGTGCCTCCGATCCCCAGCTCTCTCTGCCAATCCAAAAGGATGGAGTGGTCTACAGTATCAAAAGCCGCTGATAGATCCAACAGTAAATACATACTAAAATAAGTACATACTAAAATAATATAACACAGGCTTTGCAAGCAGAATATTCAATGTTGAATCCATGATCTTGCTATGTAGAAACTGAAAATATTCCTGTTGGATGCCCTGGATTGCTGGTGGCAGTCCATGTAGACAATATTAGAACAACATTATCTCTCACTATTGATCCAGCTAGCTTGGACTGATGGGAATTAAGAGTCAAATGAAATCTGGAGGGACAAAGTTTCCTCAGCTAAATGAACCAATGGTCTGACTCTAACCCACTTGCCAAAAAGAATGAATATGTGTTGAATGAGTGAAGCACTCAGGCCATTGGTGGTAATATGGGGTTAGGATACATATCCCCCCTGTATCTAAAGATTCAGAATAATGAAAGAATCACTAAAATGGGACAGTGTTTCATTATTCAGAGCACAGGAGAAAAAAGGGGATTTAAAGCGGGAAATGTTACTCTCCTTCTTAGCCATGTGAGAACTAGGGACAAAAGGCAATAATAGCCAGGTAATCTCAAGGGAAGTTACTTTTCTGATAGTAATGGAGTTGAACTTTTATTACCTGCCTTTTATTGCCCTTTGACCCTAGTTCTCACATGGCCAAAAAGGGAGTAGCCTCTCCCTGAGATCCCTCTAGACCACTTTAACTGATAACAGAAATAACATCTGAGAAAAAATGTAGGCCTGTGACTCTGGCATCACACCTTTTCTTCTTCCATTTGATTTTTAACATCTTTGCCTGATGTGGATTTTTGAAAGTCTGCATATTTTAATCTTTGGAACTGGTCCAATAAAGTTATTGGTGCTTGTGTATTTTGTTGTTATTTTGTTGCATGGCCAACAAAGCTACCACTGAATTCATTATCCAGAGGTGGGGTTTTTTCCATTTTAAAAAACATACCTGTTGCTATTTCTGTCTCTTTTATGATGCAGGTATTTGTCTGCAAAGCAAGGACATTGTAAAATATAATTTGCATTTGTTAACATATTGATCCCAGTTGTACCACTTAAAGCCCACAAGTTTCCCCAAATTCAATAACTATGTTTACATGCAGTAGTCAAAGAGGAAATTGCATGTGAAAGCACTTTCTAAGGAAATGGTATTTTGTTGCAATTATACATAAGCTGTATGTTTACATGGGGTTTTTAAAGAGAATTCAAAGCATATCTCCTTTTCGTGATGCATCAACAAGCATATCAAATGAGTGTTCAAACACTTGTTCATTTCATAAAATAAGAACCAAATGGCTGAGTAATTTCCAGGCCCAAAAATTGCTAGAGCAATTCTATGGTCTATTTAGAATATATTTAGAAAACCTTTTAAATAATAAAACTCTACACTCGTCTTTTAAAAACCCACGAGATCTATTGGATTCACATTTCCAAACATTGTCCATTCCAGAACCATTATGTTAAATGCAATTGTTTCCACCACAGATTGTACAGGCCACACTTTCTCTTCATTAAGCCTTTGGCATCTCTTAAGAGGACTTTTTCCCCCATTTTTTATCCCAATGAATTGCTTGGAGGCAATTTATAATTCTACCTTTTTGCACTATAAGCAACCTATTTTGCCATGACTAAAGAGATGGTTGTTGCTGGCTTAGTACAATGCTTCTTCTCCTTTTGGCTAAGATCAAGTATGTAGTAGTAAAGTAGTTAGATGAAATAATACTTCAACTCAGTATGAGGCAGTATCTTATGTTCCTATTCCTCATATTGATTTTTGTTTTGTATAACATTTTCAGGTTATAGTTTTTAAAACTTTAAACTTCAGTGGGTCAGCCTGAAGATGTGTGCTTGTGTCTGTGTGTATGTCTGTGTGCATACAGATGCACACATACATTATAAAAAGCAAACAGGATAACAATCTCCAGACCATAATACACCTGATCCCAATCCACCTTACAAGTTGTTCTTAGCCAAAATGATTGTCATCAATTCCAATTTGAAACTAAATGAAAGAGGGCAAGCAAAGGAGCAAGAAAAGGGTAGCCATGATTGTCAGTGGAGAAAGAAAAACAAACATTCAGAATTTTGCATCAGGCTAAGTAGCACAAAAATGAGGGAAGAAGTGGGAGAAACAGAAAAGCCCCCAAATCAGGCCAGATGTTACTAAATAACAGAAAATAAGCAAGCAAGCAAACTTTGGAAAGTCTCTTGAAAGAAATGGGCATGACATTACGTTTGGTATTCATGATGAGAAATCTGTACTTAGGACAAGAGGCTATGGTTAGAAAGAAATGGAAAAACAGAATCATTCCCAGTTGGCAAGGTATCATCCTGTTTGTTCAATCTGCATGCAGAAAATGTCATATGCAGTCTTAGAATCAGAAGAAGGAGGGGTGTATATAGGAGGAATATAAACAATCTAAGATAAGCAGATGACACCATACTAATAGCAGAAAGCATCACAGAACAATTACTAAGGAAGGTCAAAGAAGAAAGTACAAAGGCAGGCTTGATGCTGAACATAAAGAAAATAAAAATAATAAACATGGAGGAACCACATAAATTCAACCTAGACAATGTGGAAATCAAAATTGTTAAAGATTTCCCATAGCTTGGACTAAACATTAATCAGAATGGAGATGGTAGTGAAGAAATCAGAGGAAAACTAGGGAGCTGTACAGACGGGCCGTGGGACATTGCTCAGGTCCACCTCCCAGCCCCAGCTGGGGAAGCCAGACAGAGAAGCTACCTCCTCCCCCCCCCATCGGTTTTCCCGCAAGTTGCAGAGAACTGGGAGGCACCTATGTCGGTTCCTGGGGTGGTGGCTGGGCTGGAGGTCTTAAAACCTCTGCTTTTGCCTTCCCTCCACCCACACCACCAGTTTTCCTGAGAACTGCAGAGGAAGAGGAGGCATTTGTACATCTGCTTTTGCAATCCCACCCACCCATCTGTATCTTCGTAGACGTTCTCTGCTGATTATGGAAAGTCTATTTGGCTTTTTATGAACCTGAACTGCTATAATTGTGTCCGCCCTCCCTCCCTCCCTCCCAATAATTGAGATAAATCATGTTTAATAATGCTTGCTAAGGTCTTTGGATTATGGTTTCTCTGATACACTGTATTTGGAAAAAAAATTATGTTTTCTTTTCTTCTATTGGATATTATGTAATGTTTGTATTTAATTTGTTTGACATTGTTTTGATTTGAACCTGTGTTGAGGGACTGAGAAAGGGATTATTTATCAGTTTCATTTGATTGTAATGTTTTTATTTTTTTCATTTGATTGCTATTGTATTTATATTTTTGTTGATTTGTTTGTTTAAGTATTGCTCAGGGGATTGGGAAGGGATTATTTTGTATCTTATTGTAATTTTTGCATTGTATTTTCTTATTGCTGTTAGCCACCCAGATTCCCAGGATACAAATACATACATTATGGCCCCATTCCCACTACATTTTGATTCGAAGTGTGATGCGGGCTATATGACCCTCGTTCACACTCAAATCGACTTCTGATCCTCATCAGATCGATTAGTGGAGGAAAGGACTGGGTTAAAAGCAAATAGCCCGGGCTTTCCTGACACTAGTTTTAAAGTGGTCTTTTTTGGAAAACATGATTCTGAAGCGTTTCCAGTAAGTAGGAATGCTGGTCAGAATCGTGGGTGGTTTTTTTTTGTTTTGTTTTTTGGAGGGGGGTATTGATCGCAAAATCAATCTTGTGCATTTGCAATCTTGTGCATTTGTGATCTTGTGCATTTGCGATCTTGCGCATTTGCCATCAGTATAATGAAGAAAAAGAAAAACACACACACACACTTGCTCCTAGGGGTCCTTCCTTCCTTTCCTCCTTCCTTCCTTTTTTCCTCTTTTTCTTCATTATACTGATCACAAATGCACAAGATCACAAATGCACAAGATTGCATTTGTGATCTTGTGCATTTGTGATCAGTATAACGACGAAAAAGAGAAAAAAAGGAAGGAATGGGGGAAGGAAGGAAGGAAGGAAGGAAGGACGGACCACCCAGGAGCAAGCGTGTGTGTGTTTTTTCATTTTCTTCATTATACTGATCGCAAATGCACAAGATCACAAATGCACAAGATCACAAATGCACAAGATTGATTTTGCGATCGATAACCCCCCCCCCAATAAAAAAATTCCCCTACGGGAAGGGGATGGGTCGTTAAGGGCTGTCACCTTCCATGACAGCTCCAGTGGGAACGACAAGCGTTCCTGGCTAAGAAAGCGGTTCCAAACAAGGCCCCTTTTCATAGTGTGAACGAGGGGCCTTTTGGAATCGCTTTCATAAGTGGAGCACAGCCCAGTCCCAATGTGGGTTTTCCACAAGAGGGAATGGGCCCTAATAATTATTATTATTTCACCCCTGATTTGGGCTGTGGCAACTGCACACCACAGTTTCCGCAGGGAGCAAAAAGAAGCCGTGAAAAGCGGGTTCTTTTTGCAGCCTAGAAGGGGCATCATTGGTGCAGCAGCATGTCCTTCTGATGCCCCTTCCACACTGTGCCATTTGGGTACTGCACCAGAGGTGTGTCATCATGGTGCACACTGTCTAGAAGGGTAAGCACCCAAATAGCACCTGGGCAGCACCGTTAGGACTTGGAGCACGCAGACGCTGAGCCCTCAACCTGCCCACAGGTCACAGGCCCCAAATAGGAGCAGATCTTTATGGGGCCTCAGCACGGCCCAAGAGGAACTTCAGAGCACTCCAGGGGCATGCATCATGTAAACACCATGCCCCCAGAGTGGCTGGAAGCTGCCTCCCTCTGCCCATCTGTTTCAGGCCAAAATCTTAAAGTGTAAAGATATACAACTGAAAACTAAAGTTAGAATCATCCAAGCCATTGTATTTTCCATCACTATGTATGGATGCAAGAGCTGTTCAATGAAGAAGGCAGATAAGAAGAAAATCAACCAATTTGAGCTGTGGTGCTGGAGTACTAAGGATACCATGGGCAGCCAAAAAGACAAACAAATGGGTCCTTGAGAAGATAAAGCCTGAAATCTCCCTGGAAGCCTACATGATTAAATTGAAGCTGTTGTAGTTTAGCCACAACATGAGAAGGCATGAGTCATTAGAAAGTACTTTAATGCTAGGAAAGGTAGAGGGTAGCAGAAAGAGAAGAAGACCTGATACCAGATGGATAGACACAATTAGGGAGGTCATGGGCCTGAATCTACAGGACATAAGCAGTGCAGTGGAGGACAGAGGGTGCAACAGGATCTCCTTTATACAACTTGAGGTTACTTTTACCTCCTACTTACTAGAAGGCACCTTGTAGGTAACACCTGCTCAGCATCCACCCTTTATATTTCCCTAAATGTATAAGGGCTTCCCAAGTGTCTTCTTATAAGTTTAATATCTTTGGTAGAGTGTTTATATATGCTTATATTGTTTAGAATTCACATAGGCAGAAGCTTCTGTTGCAACAAATAAACATTGACTTTATTGAATAACAATTAGGAAGAATGTAACATAGGTAAAATAGTTGCAAGATGGCATGGTTACATAAATATTACAGTTGCAGGCGTTTCAAAATGTCTTCTTTACCATCTCCAGTACACTTTCTTTCCTACTCACTATCCTTCTCTCAACTCAGTTCCCTTCAACTCCTTTCAACTCTCTTCACCTCTCTTAAACTCCCCCTCAACTCCAACTCAACTGCTCTGCACTGAACTACCTTTAACTTAACTTTGAACAGACCGGCCAAAATAAAGCTGCTTCGGTTCACTTTGGAGGTATGCTGTTTAAATGATGCATGTGTCCTGAGAGGCCAGAAGCCACACCAAAGCCATGCTCCAGTCCTGAGCCCCCATTCATTGATGGTGACTTTGGGCAAATTTCGCAATCCCCCACATTTGTGAAGCAAAAAGAGTGCTTTTGTCACCATTTTTATTTTTGTTTTTGTTTTTTGCTTTTCCAAGGGTGGTGCGATGGGTGTGTATCCCCTTCAAGGTCTTCTGCAGGACTAACCTTCTACAGTTGTCCACCCCATGCCCTAAAACACGGTACCGATTAACGTTGAGATTCATATATGGTCCTTTGAGTTTTGTCCCACACAGGGCTTTTTTGTCCACACACAGCCCATGAAAAAAGGCGATTCACAGTATTACAGAGGAAGGAAAGTGAACTTGTTGTGGAAACATGAGAAGGATCTTATATATTGTTGAAACAACTTCACTGGCTACAGGCTTATTTCTAGACAGAATTCAAAGTGCTGATTATGATCTTTATAGCCCTGCACAGTTTGGATCAATGCCATTCTGAAACAGTATATTTTCCTCTATGTCTGCACTGCACTGCAGAAATAATGCAGTCAGACACAGTTTAGCTTCCATGGCTCAATGTTATGGGATTCTGGGAACTGTGGTTTTGTGAGACATACAGCCTTCTCTGTCAGAGAGCTCTGGTGCCACAACAAACTACAAATCCCAGGATTCCATATCATTGGGTCATGGTAGTTAAAGCACTGTCAAACTGCATTAGTTCTGCACTGCAGCTGCAGCCCAAGCACCTGCCCAAATCTAAGATCTTTCTTTCTGTCACACCACCATCACAGGCTCCGATATTAGGACAGACAGCCTTCTTGGTGGCTGCTCTGAGATGAAGGAATTTCCTCCCATGAGAGGCTTCCCTGGCTCCCTATCAGCTCTCTTTCCTCTGGTGGGCAAAAACCTTTGTATTCTGGCCAGTCTGTGGCTCTTAACTCACTGTGGCAAAATGCAGTGTGTCATTAGCTGCCTCGAATCTCATTATTGAGAGAAACGAGGGATAAAAATAACAATAATAGTATTAACATGCTTTTTACTGTGTTTTGAGTTTTTAAACAGTTTTAATTTACTGTTTTCAAATAAATTGTTTATTTATTGGTTTTTATAACTTTTGTATTAAAGAGGTTTTAGCTATACTTTGTTTTAATTTGTTGTAAGCCACACCAGGAGAAAGGCAAGATATAAATATAATTAATTAATTAAATAAATAAATTTATCTCTAGGTCCTTTGGTGCTTTGTTTTATTTTTAAGAATAAATTGCTTTATTAATTTTAGGACACATGTATCCCATGCAGTCTCTAAGGAGTTCCAGGCAGCAATCCAAACATTTCCATTAGTTCAGAACATGGCTACCCACCTGCTGTATCCCATTGCACCTGCTTTGAAACAGCTTCATCTTCGGGCGGGGGGGGGGGCAGCCCTTTTGATTCTTCTCCCAGTCTCAGTCCTAGGCTGCCTTGGTGTCTGTGTGATGCCCAGATGGATCACAGGTCTCAAAACATATATGAAAAAGGGGGGTGTCAAATTTTTACTTGATATTCATAGTACAGTGCAGCAGTTTAGTAAAAGGAGATTTTCTTTCTTTTATAATACTAATAAATCACTTGAAAAATAATCTATAACCAGGTCTAAATGTGCCATTATTATGGGCTGGACCTTTTGAAAAAAAATGAAAGTAAAGAGAAAGAAAGATAATGAAAGACTATGAATTTGGAAAATATTGCTTTATGAAAATGCATGTGAACAAGACCAAACCAGAAACTTTAAGAGATTGTGATTTAAAACAAAGAAAGAAAGAAAGAAAGAAAGAAATGATTAAATTAAAGCAAAGGGGTGAACAACATTCAGGATTGTATGTCTGGCAAGAGGCTTATCTTTTTGATTGAGAAGTGTAGTTTAAATTGTTCTATTTTACATAGACATTTACACAGGCACATCTCTTAATAATAAGGTATCTGCATTTCCATCTACTAAATTAATTTCTCTCTTTAAAAAGAGAGCAAAGAAAGGTCTGCTTGTTTTGTCTTTGCCTGAGCTTCTAGGAATGTACCAAAGCTAACATTTTACATGGTCTGTTGGGTTTAGGACTGTGGTTGTGAGGTGTTTTCCAAATCACATTACTTGCTGTGTGATTAGCAGAAGAGGATCCACATTTGAACATGTCTCTGGGACACTAAACGGCTCGTACAATCTCATCCAAATGCCAACCCTCTACTTTCATTCCTTCAGGTAAGGTGAAAAGGTAAAATTTTATCGTCATCCTTTTTCATTACAGGGATAATAAGCCTTCTCATAAACAATTTCCAGCAAATGATTTTTGGCTCCCAGTCAAAGCTGAGATGCCTACGGACATCTATCTATTTGTGCAAACATGAAGAGGGTGGGAGGAGACACATTCCCATTGCCAGCAGTAATATAGCCTTTTTCATTGCAAGTTAACCATGAATTTAAACAGAAACCCAATGCTTTGCTTTCTTTTTGTGACAGACGTATTGTCGTTTTCGTCATTCTCCTTCAACAGGTCAAAATCTGGCAGACCATACCTCACTATATGAGCCTGCCTGAGATCAACAGAGGAGTCCCTTCTCTCAGTCCCACCACCATCCAAGCATGGTTGGTGGGGATGTGACAGAAGGTCTTCTTGGTGGCTTCTCCTAGAATCTGGAACTCCCTTCCCAGGGAGGCCAGAACGGCCCCATCCCTGCTGTCCTTTTGTTGACAGGCAAAGACCTTTTTATTGCAACAGGCTTTTAAAATGGAAAGTTTTTAAAGAATGGGTTGAGGATACTGTACTGTTTTAAGTCTGACCTGTTTTATTGTTTTAATCTTTTAATTGTATTTTATCTTTTTAAGAGTAGTTTTAAATCATTTTAATATTATCAATAGGTTGATTCCATTTTTATGTTGACTTTCTGTGTGTTTTTAGATGCAAGCCACCTTGAGTCCCATGATAGAAATCACCATCATCATCTTAAAATTGGGGTAGAGGGTGACACATTTCATAGAGAGCCAGTGTGGCATAGTGGTTTGAGTATTAGACTGACTGTGGAAATCAGGGTTTGATTCTCAGCTGAGTCACGAAACCCACTGGGTGACCTTGGGCAAGTCACATGCTCTCAGCCTCAGGGGAAGGCAAAGGCAAACCTCCTCCAGAACAAAATCCATGATCCCCTTAGGGTTGCCATAAGTCCGAAATGACTTGAAGGCACACAACAGCAACAGCAACAGCAACAAGAACAACAATGATGCATTTCATGCAGAATTTGTCCTAAAAATAAAGGCCACATTGTGATTGCAATAGAATATCAAAAATGAACAAACAAGGTCAGTAGTGATTTGAGACGCACACCTATGTCTATTCCTTCAGAGTCAAGGGGCAGCAGGCATCCATATACACATGTACATACATGTGCATGCATAATGCTATTTTGGTGTGCTCCAAAAAGGGAAAGCTTTCTTTTCCACTGCAGGTCTTAAATCACTGCTTCTGTACTTCCACATATCCTCTAAATAACTTGATTTGGCAGGACAGTTCCAATTAATCCTCTGCCAGCCCAAACTTTCAATTGCTTTTAAAGTGTCCCAGTTTCTCTCTTCACTTCCTAATTTCCCACTTTCACCCCAGCTTATTTCTGTTGTTTCAAATTGAATTCAAAGTGCAAAAGTAGTTTGCATTCAACTAAATCAGCAGGGGGGAGAGGAGAGGTTTCCTTTTGCCTTAGCCTCTTGTGTAGGGCAAGAGTTTGCTCCCTCCTCTCCTTCTTCTTCCAGCTGAGTTGAGTGCAAACTATTTTGACACTTTGAACTCATTTTGCAGCAACTGAAGTAAGCTAATGAGAGAGGGGGGAAGGTGAGACGAAGAGAACCACGACATTTTTAAAATCAGTTGAAAAGGTGGGATAACAGAGGTTTCATTGGGACTGCCAAATTGAGACAGTTGTTGGAAGGTAAGTGATTTATCATATCCCAGTAACATTTCTTTAAGGTTTGTATATAACAGCCAAGCATTGGCCAAAGAGATAAAGCTGTGTCCAGCAGATTCCACTTTGTTTTTGTCTGGTGGAGGAAACAGCGGGAGAGAGGGAAGAGCCTTCACTGCTTCCCATAAGTTTACTCTCTCACCGTGCTTATATTCAATAATTACTAGTTAGTAGACTTTTTGTTTGCTTGCTTTTCCATGGAAACTCTCTTCCTGCATTCTCTACATTTAGCCATTTTCTTATTTTGCTTTCTCCTCCTTTATACCATGCATTTGATTATGAACAAGTATTAAAGAAAGTATTTATTTATTTATTTATTTATATTTTGCTCTTCAGCCCTAAAGGCTATCAGAGCAGCTTACATATATTATTTTAATTAGATAGTTTCATGCCCTCAGGCTTACAATCTAAGAAGACACAACAGAAAAGGAGAAGGGAAAGGTGTTGGGGAAGGGGAGCAGGTCCAAAAGTTTTTCTCTCCCTCTGATGCCTGGACCAAGGCAGATGGACTGGAGGGAGGGCTCTGCTTCATACCCGATGGAGTTTGGCCTGTCATAGAATCATAGGGGCTTTCTAGATTGGCAAAAAGAAGTGTGTTCATGGCTGCATGAAACTCTAGCCTTTAGATGAGAAAAAGGGAAAGTGTGCCATAAAAACGCTTATTTTGCGTTTTAGGGGAGAAGAAGCGCCTTTAAAAAGGTGCTGGTTTTCCCAGCTTCTTTTTTAAAAACTGTGGAACAGCTCAGCTCCATCTAAAGGCTGTGGTGCAGCTGCTAAGCATTAAGGAAAAGGCAACTTCATGTCACACTTTCCTGCCAATCTAGAAAGCCCCTATATAGAATCACAGAGTAGGGAAAGACCACAAGGGCCATCCAGTCCAATCCCCTGCCATGCAGGAACTCTCAATCAAAGCATCCCCAACAGATGGCCATCCAGTCTCTGTTTAAAGACCTCCAAGGAAGGAGACTCCACCACTCTCCAAGGGAGTGTGTTCCACTGCCGAACAGCCCTTACTGTCAGGAAGTTCTTCCTAATGTTGAGGTAGACTCTCTTTTCCTGGAGCTTGCATCCATTGTTCCGGGTCCTGTTCTCTGGAGCAGCAGAAAACAAGCTTGCTTCCTCCTCAATGTGACATCCCTTCAAGTATTTAAACAGGGCTATCATATCACCTCTTAACCTACTCTTTTCCAGGCTAAACATCCCCAGGTTCCTAAGTCATTCCTCATAGGGCATGGTTTCCAGACCCTTCACCATTTTAGTCGCCCTCCTTTGGACCCGCTCCAGTTTCTCCACATCCTTTTTAAATTGTGGTGCCCAGAACTGGACACAGTATTCCAGGTGGAGCCTGACCAAAGCAGAATTAGGGGCACTATTACTTCCATTGATCTAGACACTATACTTCTATTGATGCAGCCTAAAATTGCATTGGCCTTTGTAGCTGCTGCATCACACTGTTGACTCATGTCACTCCCTTCTTTCACTCCCTCCTGGGTAAGATGGTGTAGCATGGAGAGAGGGCTCTTCTACTTGAGGCTAGGCCTGGTGGTGTTGCTAGGTCTCCCCAGTCCTTTCACTCCCTCCTGGGTAAGATAGTGTAGCATGGAGAGAGGGCTCTTCTAATTTTATATATCTCACAAAACAAAATTTCTCTGAGAGCCAATGTGGTGTGGAGGCTTGAGTGCTGGACACTAGAGACCGGGGTTCAAATCCTTGTTTGGTGATAGAAACCGATAGGGTGATCTTGGACATGTCATATATTTCAGTCCCAAAGGGAGGCAATGGCAAACACACTCTGAACAAATGTTACAAAAACAAAACCTTAATAGGTTCACCTTAGGGTTTCCATAAGCTGGAAATGACTTGAAGGCACAGAACAACAACAAAATATCCTGTTTTTTGTAACCTTGCCAAAATAATTACTGTTCTTGAGAGATCCATCACTAATTTCCTAACAGACTTCAGGAAGGCAGAGTCTAGGATGATGGTGGCAGAAAACTCAGAGTGAGTCTGACCAAAATCAGGCTAAAAGCTACTTGAAGGCCTATGGTGGGGCAATAAAGGCAGCAAAAAAGGCTTTTCTGGCTACAACTATTGCAGCTGCACAGAATGGTTCAGCTAAATTATTTAGAGTATGCAGAGTCTGGCCCAGAGGAGAAATTAAGCCACAAACAACTCACTGCAAAGAATTTGCCCACTATTTCTCAGATATAATTGGTTGGATTCATTCTGACTTAGACACCAGAACTGATACGGTTCCGGTAGATGTAACCTTGGCTCCTGCTTATCCAGTGTTGATGGATACTTTTCAGTTTGTGTTGTCTGTGAACAGGATTCTTGGTGAAGTGAGGGCCACCTTGCCATTCTGGGCTAAGTTAACAGGCAAGAGTGGATAAGGAAAGTATTAAATGCCTCTGTGGAGTCAAAGGCTTTCACAGCCGGCATCTATAGTTTTTTTGTGGGTTTGGGTGGGGTATGTGGTCATGTTCTTGAAGACTTTATTCCTGAAGTTTCATCAGCATCTGTGGCTGGCATCTTCAGAGAATGCTGGCATGGAAGTGAGTGAGGTATATATACTGTGTGACCCTTGGTTGTGATTTACATATTAATCTGTTGGTCTGTTGTTGCATGGCAAGGTCTCAGGCTGTCTGTTTCTAAAAGGTAAGTGTGATTTGTTGGTGTAAACAAGCAGATGCACAGGTAAAGCAATCTCCGATGCCTTTGGAACTACCGGCGACCTTGGAGCTGTTCGGCTTTATCAGGAATTCCTCCTGCCCACTGCTGATGAAACAGACTGGAGCCAAATCTCTCTCCTCAGAGGTGTTTATTCTTAAAGTTGCTATATTTACAAGTATATACACGCCCGTCCAACAAAACTCTCCAACCATCTATCCACTCCGACTACCCAACAACCCACACTGTGGTGTGCAGGCTATTTATAGATTTGTGCCATGCGGTCACAAACCCCTCCTCTTCTGGTGACTCTTTTTCCTTGTGCCACCAACAATGTTGTCCCTTCACTCAGGAAGACTTTTGATGTTACCCAGGCTTACGTGCAATCAAGCACATGTCTGACCTTGAACACTGTCTGCTGTTCCAGCCTTCAGCTGCAGACAATTATGCCCATGCTTCCTGGTTTCCTTTTGTGCACATCTGTACATTTCATAGTTGAGCCTCAATGCCTAACATGATTGACCCCCTGGAGTCGGCTCTGACACATTTCCTGACATTACAAGATACAGTTTTCTATATAATTTCTGATTTTAGTATCCTGGGACTTGACATATAAAAAGCACTCATAAATTTTTATATGATAAATTTATTTTACCTTCAGGATGTTGAGGCAGCAACATATATCAACATCTAGAAGGTATATTACATTTCTGGCTGACACACATACACATAAGAAGAACTAAGAAGTTTTTGTCTAGTCCTGTGAATGAGAGACTTCCAAGACATCCTGTGATTAACAGCCCTGCTCACGTCTTGCAAAGTCAGGTCTGTGGCTTGCTTGAGTGAGTCTATCTGTCTTTTCCTACTGCCTCCCACTTTACCAAGCAGACACACCTTTGAATCTACAACAGTTTCCCAGAATATACAATAGACAAGTCACAGGTACAATGACAGCAGCTGGGAACAGAATGGTATGCTGGCCAGCATGATGTTTTTAGTTGCGTGGAAAAGAAGGTTCTCATCTGTTTCCAAATCTCCTTTCTTTGCCAGCTCTTTAATCCTTTGCCTGGAGAGGGGTTTTAGTCACCAAGGGCTTTTGCCAGCATCTGTTGAAAAGTTTTCATGACTGCTTATGCTGAACAGTGGCCAGAGAATGGATTCAGTTCATAACCTTTCAAAGGATAACAAGCCTATTTGGAGTTTATATTTCCCTGCTAAGTAGGCAGGGTCTAATTTAGCCATGACAGGTTTTATTTTCAGGAAGCCAGTGGTAGATCATGTAAGGAGGGAGATGTAAGTGGAACACCATACAATAGGTGCCTTTTCGTTCTCCCGAGAGGCAGGTGTGAAGGGAAGAGCCTTCACTTCTTTTAGGCTCATGGGGGCCACACAGAGTGGAAAATATTATATTACATTGTTGGCCCAATTAATATTTCATTCCATCATTCTACTTCATTTCAAGAAACCCCCCGAGAAAGTTTTGCAGGTTTGAAATAAAAAAGCTGTATAAGCCTCAGTGTATTAACATAAATGCTAGTAAGTACAGCTTTCATTTTTATAAAGTTAAAACAAAGAACAAAAAGGTCTGATATTACACTATTCAGCTTTGCACCTTATCCTGTTTATGAGTTAAATGATATGTTTACTACAGGTGCTGCAAAAAATCTCTCTCTCCCTCTTCCCCCACTCCCTGCATCCCACCCACAAATTCCAACATTTCTCTACTGCAGTCTGTAATATTTCATATTCTGTTGGGCTGTTCATTTTTTCACCCAGAGCTACCAAAAATATTGTATAACAGCCATAAAACAAAGCAGCTGCATGGTTAAAAGAGCTGAGTTAAGCATGAAAGTGAAAAAACAAGATGCCAACAGGAAAAACAGAACTGAATCCCTATAAAATAGAATTGAGGAAGACGGGATAGGAATAATAATAGTAGTAGTAGTAGTAGTAGTAATATGACACCCTCAATCCAGTTGTCCCAATGGGACTAGAAGAACCACTGGGCCTCATTCCCTTTCCCACCACCTTTCCCTTCTCCTTTTTTGTTGTGTCTTTTAGACTGTAAGCCTGAGGGCAGGGAACCATCTAATTATAAGATTGTATGTACAGCACTGAGTAAATTTACAGCACTATATAAATAAAGGTTAATAATAAATAAATAATAAAGATGGGATATAACTGAAATCATTTATTGATATCCTGAAACTGTTGGCCTACAATTCCTATCATTCCTAATCATAGGCCATGCTGACTAGGAATTGTAGCCCTCATAGTTCAATGATATCTGGTTGGGAACAACTCAGTAACTGACTGAAACAAAATGTAAAAATTCATGATAGGCAACATAAGGCCAAAGGAAGAATTAGAAATAGACCAAATCCCTTATCTATTACGATACAGTACTTTTTCTATTGTTGTGAGACTTCTATGCACAGTCCAGGTTTACAAAGAAAGAAAGAAAGAACTAGTGCCTTATTTCTTAATACCACCCCTCTGCAGTTGTTTAATGAAAGGATTGTTTCCAAAGACAAAAGAATAAAGATACATTTAATTCAAAAAAGAAAACCGAAAACCAGGACATTAATTTTTCTTGGTATTTGTCACACAGTTTACTTCACACCATTCTGAATCCAGAGAAAACGGAAGTGCTCGTGATAGGTTCCCCCGGTCCAGGTTTGGAGGTGGTTCCACCTGTCCTAAATGGGGTCACGCTCCCTGTGAAGGACACTGTACGCAGCTTGGGGGTGCTCCTTGACTCGTCGCTCCATCTTACTCCTCAGGTGGATGCGACGGTCAGGAGCACCTGCTACCAGCTTCGGCTGATACGCCAGCTGCGTCCCTACCTGGACCGGAGGGACCTTGAAACAGTAGTACATGCTCTGGTAACCTCTCGGTTGGACTTCTGCAATGCGCTCTACATGGGGCAGCCTTTGTATCACACTCGGAAGCTACAATTGGTTCAGAACATGGCAGCTCGGGTGGTCACTGGCGCTCCCAGGACCACCCACATAACACCAATTCTGAAAGATCTACATTGGCTGCCTATTCGCTTCCGGGCTCAGTACAAAGTGCTGGTCATCACCTATAAAGCCCTATATGGCTTGGGCCCAGAGTACCTAAAGGACCGTCTCTCCTCATATAATCCGCCCCGCACACTTAGATCTACAGGGCAACAACGTCTAAGAGTTCCAGAGGCTAGATTGTCAACAACGGCGAAGAGGGCTTTTTCTGCCTCGGCCCCTAGCCTCTGGAACTCGCTGCCCACGGAGCTCCGCTCAGTTACCTCCCTTAATACGTTTAAAAAAGGATTGAAAACCTTCCTCTTTGAACTTGCGTACCCCTGACTTACTCCCCTACTCCTATTCTACACCGCGAGTTGTATTCTTGTTATTGTGATTGTGCTCCCCTGGCTGATAATGCATTATTGTGATTTTAGATGTTTTTAATTTTTATATGTATTTTAATTTGTTTTAACTGTTCACCGCCCTGATCTTGGGAAGGGTGGTATAAAAATAAACCTATTATTATTATTATTATTATTATTATTATTCAGCATTCTTGTCATTTTACCCCTCTCCCCCAAAATCACTTCAGTTGTAGAGAATGAGGATCATCAGCCAGCTAATTACTGACACTGATATAACATTTATTTTTATTTCTCTATATCAGAGATATCATGAAGACCTCTCACAGAATCAGATTCTTGTAATGCATCATCTGATTATATTATTCATCCTGTTGTGGTAAGTGGAATGCTTAGGTTGAAATTTATGTTACAACTGTATAATGTAAGCTTCTCCTCTAAACAAAATTATTTTACTAATCCAGGCTTCGATCCCTGTAGATGTTTATGCTGGACTTGGTTTGTTCTTCTGAAAGCTCAGTTGACTTTAGTAGAACTAAAGCTAGTTAAGCACATGGAGAATTTGAAAGATCAAGTTGTTTGTGATGTCACTGTCATCATTATTTATACCAAGCCATCATTCTTGTTAATGTTAGTGTTTCCTAATGACTCCTATTAATCTGATGTTTGGTTTTTTGATCTACATATCAAAGCATCTGGGCAGTTTATACTTTGATTTTGTTTCTTTTAATCAATCACTACCTACTTAATGCTACCAAATGTGGTTTCTGTTTTTTGTTTTTGACAAGCAGATTGGGATAAAGAAGTAGATGGTGTAAAACTGTTCAAAGCACTAGAACTTCTCAGAAGAACCAACTTTTCCTTCCTTCCTTCCTTGTAAAATTCGAATGTCAGTGTGTAAATGTTACAGATGAAGTGCAATTTTTTTTAATGATTTAGGGTTGAAAATTTTGGAAACCTTTTAAATAATAATAATAAAAATAATAATAATACTTTTATTTCTAGCCCACTTTTTGTAAAAACAAAGCGGCTTACAGCAATTAAAATAATACAGATATATACAGTATTCCCCCCGTTAACAAGAATTAAACATTTCCAAAATTAAAATTACAAGCATTAATAAAAGCTCTAAAAAGTCAATCATACACTAACATTAACAATGGGCAGAATCATCTGGTAATCAGGTAAGCAAAGGCAGTACTATGGCTTACATCTGTGAAATCAGGTAAGTGAAGGCAGTACTATGGCTTACAGCTGTGAAACAGCCATCATTGGTCAAGCACTAAACATTAATTAATACAGTGCTTTTCACCAGAAACAGATCAAATGTTCAGAGCTATGGCACATGTTTTTCTTGGCCTAAATTCAATTGTTAGTCTCAACTACAGTGGACCCATTGAATCAATGAGGAATTGACAAATGGGTCTATTCTAGTTGCAATTACAGTCAATTCTCCATATCCATGGAGTATGCATCCATGGATTCAACCATCCACAGCTTGCATATATATATGCAATATATATATTCCAAAAACAACTTTGTTGTTTGCTATTTTATATAAGGGACACGATTTTACTTCACCTGGTTAAGGAAATCTTCAGAGGAAAAAACAAAACAAAAACCAACCAAAAAAACCTGGAGTTTTCCGCATTTGAATGATAAATAAGCTAAAATAGAAATAAAAAGTTATAAACTGATAGAATTTGTCTATATTTTTGGTTTTGATTTCTTTTCATTCATTATATGTTTTTCTGTTGGCAAATAAAGTGAAAAATGTATTGCTTTGCTGATGTAAGTGTACTCAGGGTAGGGTTTTTTCCCCCCACCATTGTCACTTTGATTGAACAAGTAATCACTTTTGAGGGGTTAGTGCACTGCTATTCTTGTGTTTGGAAACTAATGCAAATATCTATGTAAGTATCCTTGATCATATTAAAATGAGAATGTAGAATTGTATTTCTCAGCCAGGTTTAGTAGGAAAAACACAATGCTTTTTAACTGGTTGATTGTCTAATTGTTGTTTCTTTTCAATAGCTTTTTAAATGACTTTTAATTTTATTGATAACTTAGCTACATTGTAAACTTTTGTAACTGGTAAATTTTTAGCTATGTATGTCTTAGCTATTCTAAGCTGTTCTGAGTCCTGGACTGCAGAAAAGTTGGGATGATAGTAGTGGTGGTGATGGTGATGATAATGATGGCCAGACTTAACGTCTTCATAAATGGACTTGCATCTGTGAGAATCAGAACTGTACAGTTCCATAATGTCCCTATCCAGTAAAGGGCTATTGTTCTGTGACTAAGTAGAGGAGTCCATGTTTCATTTTGCATATTTGCAATTCACTTACGGGTTGTTGTTTTTAGCTAAGTACCTAAGTATACATAAAATTACACCATGTACACCATAATAGAGGATTCTGGCCACTAGTAATAAATTATTGTTATTGTTTTTCTTAAAGTTTAGATACTTACAAGTGGTCTTGATTATAATGTGCATATTTGAGTGCATAATATACTGTGTCATGAAGGAAATTGCAGAGGATGTTAATTTGTCTTTATAGGTCCTAATCAGATAAGAGCCCAATGTATATAGATCTTTAGTGAATGCAGTAATGCAAGGGCAGAATTATTTTAACTTTGAAATAACATAGTCCTACAGTTTGGCCCACACTGTACAGCTGCGGCCTCTGAAAAGCAAAAAGCATTATAATTCATTATCACTATTATACATTTTGAAGAAATAAAGCAGACCATCTGATAATGTACAGAGAAAAAGTTTAAACAGTTTACTGAAATGCTGTGAAATCTGCTATTTCAGTATTCCAAATCCTTGTCAAATGCTAATGGAAATCTCATCATTTTTATGGCAAGATGGCTACATGCCATTGTTTGAAATAACAAGCATGCTTTCTCTAATTTGGCTGGACTGCCAAGATGAATGCAATGTCTGCAAGATTGATGTGGGATGGTGCCAAGTGTCATTTTTGGAATGGCTCTCATTGGCCTAAAGAGAGAAACAGTAGAAACAAAAATTTTATTAGTTATAATTTATCTACAGCAACCGACAGCTCCACCACATATAATCCTTGCAGAAATTACCTCCTCACTAATGGCATCCTATGTTTAGAAAGCAGCAGATTTATGAAGTGTTTCCAGTTGCTGGTCACCATAAAAGTCAATCGCAAAGTGCACTCCGCCCCCCTCAAATGCTGCAATTTTTATATTAGCAAATAATTAATGAGTAATTATTTCCCTGAGAATTTAAAGACTAAGTTATTTCCCTGAAATGGAATGTAACCAAACTAGTTCACTGGAACTATTATGTAGAAGGCAGATGGGCACTGTGGAGGAGGGATTTTTCTGGCAAAATAAGTTAACCCTACCTTTCCCCCTTATGGCTAAATGCCTTAAAGACACCAGATTTTATGCGATCTTGGAAGCAAAGCACAGTCAGCCTTGGTCAGGACTTGAATGGGAGTGATGAAGACTATGTTTCAGAGGAAGGATCTTGCAAAACCACCTCTGAGTATTCCTTGCCTAAGAATACCCTATTCGTGGGCTTCATGAAATTTATGGGGCTACTGTATGTTGACAACTGAATTGAAGGCACACACACACACAGACACACTTTTGTTCTCACTGTGCATTTTCATTATTTCATTGCTTAGCACTGTCACACCAAGAGATTGGTATCTTTGAAGAAATGTTCAGCCAAGAATTGCAAATAGTCAAAGCAGCTTTGCTACTAAAGTTCATTTGGAAGTGCAAACATAATTTAAAAAGATGTAAATGTGACTACAATTAAATACTTAATAGGTAATCCTTTGAACATTAGAATAACATTGCCATCTTAAGTACCAGAGGCAAGAAAAAAATTTATTCCTGATGTTTCACACATATCTGTGGCTGGCATCTTCAGAGAATGTGCATGGAGTATATATACGGAGTGGCCCTTGGTTAAGAGGAAGTGATTTACATATTTATCTATGTGCTGGTCTGCTGGTAAATTGCAAGGCCTCAGAGTGGGAGGATACATGAGGAGGATTTTTGTCTAATTAATCAGTGATCCATTGTCTGCTGGGAAACCCCCTACCCCTGGGTGATGTTCATTTGCATGTGCTGAGTCTTGATTTTGGTGTTTTTCATGACTAATAGCCAAAATTTGTTTACTTTAAGGGTTTTTTCTGTCCTGTTGGAGTTGTCCAGATGTTTGTGGATTTCAATGGCTTCCCTGTGCATTCTGACCTCACAGTTGTTGGCATGGTCCAGAATTTCAGGGTTTTCAAATAGCATTTTATGCCCAGGATGTTTTATAATGAATTCTGCTACTACTGATTTTTTTGGCTGACCGTCTTGTGTTCTTTGATTCATGTTTGGATGGTGCATTTGGTGGTCCCTATGTACACTTGTCCACAGTTGCATGGTATGCAGTAAATTCCTGCGGCTGTGAGAGGGTCTCTTCTGTCCTTTGCTGAGTTCAGCATTTGCTGGATTTTCAATCAAGGGTCACACAGTATATATACCCTGCAAATCTCCATGCCACCATTCTCTGAAGATGCCAGCCACAAATGCAGGCAAAATGTCAGGAATAAATTTTTCTGGAACACGGCCACATAGCCTTAAAAAAAACCCACAAAACTTGCAGATATAGTTTCTCAGTGCCTTGATCTGCAGCGTTTTGGAAACACTTTAGCTGAGATGGTTGCCTGGCTGAAAAGTAAGGTTTGAGGGGGTCACAATCAATTGTTAACAACTGTAAATCTGAGTTTTATACATTATACGATAGTAAGTCCAGCTTCTGGTCTTATAACTACTGGACAGGATGTCAGCCATCATTTACACTATCAAATAAATGTATTCATAATTAATCACAGTGTTGTATCTAATGCCATTATACTCACACAATTTTGAATTGTATGTTATAATATAAAAGACTGAGTTGTAGTATCACATTTCAGAAGAGACATGTAGGAGTGCTAGTACCTAAAATATAGGAGCTCCCACAAAATAAGCAATTTCTGGCAATCCTACTAAAAGGTTGCCATGTGCTTCAATTTGTTATATTCTTGCCTGTTTTCCAGATGTTGAAAAGCTAAAGGGAGTTCAGGGTTAGAGGAGGTTAGGAAATATCTTGCAACTAAATACAGGTTGTCCCTGAACATGTCTATGAAAAGCAGATGGCAAAAACAGTTGACTTGAGTATTATGTTTTGCCACTGGGTTACTGACAATTCTGCATTTAAGATAGTACTGTAAAGTGTGAGCAGATAGAATTCTGGTCATTCAAAAATCAGTTATGATCATAATTCATTTCCTCACCAAAATTCATCTGAAATAATAAATGAAATAAATAAGCAGCATTTGACATATATTGTATACCTATGTTTCACACACAATACTTGATTTCATTAGCTGATGCTTGATATTTTGCAGTACTTCCACACAGTAATATATAGTATATAGCACATATTTCCTGAAATATGTTTAATTTGACTTTATTTAATAGTTGACATATAATCGCATTTATTCCATATGAGTTTGTTGAAGAAATATTTTTAAAAAATTTCTTAGTCTCAGCAAGAAAGGGTGTCACAGCTTGTTCATCACATGCACCATCCTATCTGTCTGTCTGTCTGTCTGCAATCTATTATCTAAAGTGTCTATTGGACTATTTGTTACTGCATTGCACAAAAAAGATAGAATTTAACCAAATTTGGACTGTCTGACTTAAAATATATACTATATGACATACATGAAACTTTCTACCAACATTCCATATTTTTTAAAACTGGATTTTCACTAATTTGAGATGATGTTTTGTGGTGTGCTGTAATGTATAGGTTATGTGACACATATGACATTCACTCTGCCAAAGCCTTAGGAAGCATTTCAGTTATTTTTTCATTCACACAAACTAGTGTAGTTGGTGACCAATTAAGAGAGATGTGCTCTCTGAAGGGCAACTGAAATTGATTTGGAATGTGAGGAATATTTGGGCCTCCAGATTGAAAGGCACTTATTTTCTGAAGCAGATGAAACTGAATAATTATTAACCATTATGTATGGTTCTCCCAAGCAACCCTGGGCACAACAGCTTGTGTGTGTGTATGTGAATTCAAAAAGGAATTATTATTTTGCCCTGTATAACAATGCCAATTACCACCACTACCCCAGCTAGTATTCCATTTGGGAATAAAGCTGCCATATAAGGAGTTTATTTCCACTGGTACTATGGCATACAAGGAAAGTGTTAAATATATCTCCTGCAGTGCTGTGGTTCCAGTACTAATCATTCTTTCCTCATCAAGGAGCTGTGTTCTTCTTATTGTTTTTAAAAAAGAAACACAATGTGTAAAATTTAATCACGTACTTAGGTATCCTCTTGTTTGATATCCAAGACCCACTGTAAACAAAAGGCCACTTTATTTTGGCACTTTGAAGTTACCTCGCTTTCTGTGGGACATCACTGTCGAACATAAGCACACTCGTCCTTTCTAAAGCAACCCTAACTCTATTGCTTCCTAATTACTCTTGTTGAAATTCTGGTCTAGAAAAAGATTGATTCCTTTACTCTGTTAAGCAGAAATTGTACGCTATCAACCGGAAAGTGTTCACATCAATAGACAGCCCTGATAAGACACTTGGTGACATGTTTGCTGCCTGCAAGATAAAGTGTCCTCACTTTGCTCTGTCAGAAAACTGATCAATGGCCACTCAGTCTGACATTTGCTGCCCTTTCTGATGTGAATTCATTTGGAGAATGGGTGCTATTATTTCAGTAGATTTACCAGCTCACTTGTTTGGGAGCTCAGTGTTCAACTAGATCATGCAGCCTAGTGAATGTGTTGAATGGACCATTGAATCTGGAATTTCAAAGTCATCCTTAATTGTGAGCCTCATTCTATGGATGATCTTGGATATGTGGTACATGTCACAATTTCTCACCCCTGTCTTGGGCTGGTAGTGAGAATCAGATTAGATAATCAAATCTGACTTTGTTTAAGCTTCTGTGCCAGTCCGTGTTCAAATGTGGTAAATACATTAAAGTGTTATTCTCAGTATTTTTTTTTATATTCTAAGGCTATGCAAGTACTTCTAGGACAAGACTAAGTAAATATCCTGTACTCCTGTCATGTGGGTAACAACAACAACAACAATAGAGATGGAGAACAGGTAGCTCCCTAGATGCTGCTGGACAGAAAATCCCATCAAACCTAGCCAGAAGTTAATGGTGAGGGATCATGAGATTTGCAGACCAATACCTTCTCCAAACATGGTGTAAAACTATTACCTAATGGTTAGATTGGTTGTAGTGGCATCAACAGGCTTGGTGACATCTGTTGTGATGGTGGGGGGGGGGGCTGCCAATGGCAGTCTTCCCCAGTCTCCCTTCCCACTGTTTTGTTCACCTGCCACCCTTGATGCCAACATGGGTCCCTCCTGGGGAGAGAGCCAGGCTGTTGACTAAGCCATGAGGGTTGTGCTATCTTCTCTGCCACAGGGGGAAGAGGGCACCGTTAGGCATCACCCCTCCTCTAGGGGTGTCAGCTGGTGTGGTCCACATCCCTCACACCTGCCCAGTGACACCAGTGATTGGTTGTGTGCTTGATGAGATTGTTTCCTTGAAGTTCATATAATTATTTCACCTGGTCAGTAGGATCAATGGACAGTTATTCCACTAATCTATAGTATTTCAGAACTGGAAAATACTAATCTATAGTATTTCAGAACTGGAAAGAGCAGCCCTGGTGGCGCAGTGGTTAAATGCCTGTACTGCAGCCACTCACTCAAAACCAGAAGGTGGCGAGTTCAAGACCAGCAAAGGGCTGAAGCTAGACTCAGGCTTGCATCCTTCCGAGGTCGCTAAAATGAGTACCCAGATTGTTGGGGGGCAAATAGCTTACAATTGTAAACCGCTTAGACACTCATTAAGGGTATGAAGCGGTATATAAATGAAGCTGTTTGTTTTGTTTGGAAGGCAATGACAAACTAACTCTGAGTATTCCTTGCCTAAGAAAACTTTATGAAATTTGTGGGATCACCATAAGTCAAAAGATACAAATAAACACACCTATGTGTACATGGGGAGTCGTTTTTGTGTGAGACTTATACTGAACCAGTATTATTAGTTGAATATATTGGTCAGTATGTTTCTGAGCCCTATTTAAGGTGTTGACTTTGACCCTTAACTTAGAATTAATGTTCACTGAGTTCAGTGAGACTTATCTGTGGAGACTTGGGGGCTCTACAGATTGTCAGGAAGGGGTGGTGATAAGCCGCACCAAACCAGTCTCCGTAGAGCACAAAAAAGGAGTCGGAAAAAAGGGCTCCTTTTTGTGCCCTCAAAGGAGTGCCATAGCCACCGTGATGATGCCCCTTGTGCATAGTGCTGTTTGGGCACTGCGCCCAAGGAACGTCATCATGGCAAGCCCTGTGTGTATGGGTGCATGCCAAGATGGAGCTTGGACACTGGCAGAAGGGCTTTGAGGGTGTGCAAGCTTAGCCCTATTTGAACCCTAGTTCAGGCCCAGGCTGGCATAAAGTGCCGCTCTGTATTGGCCCTTACTCCCAGGTAAGTGCCTATAGCAAGGGCGGCGGTGGGGGGGGGTAATAATGCAGTCCTCCAGAAATGTTTGGACTGCAAGTTTCAATGGACTCAGTTGGTGAGGAATGTTGGAAGTTGTACTGCAAGAATGTCTGGAGGGTTTCATGATTCTCACCCCTGGGCTATAGTGTTCCAGCCTAACCTAATTTGCCTTTACTAAAACAGCCTCACCAGTACCAAAGGCTTTACTCTAGAATGGAGTAATGAAGCATGGAACAAAAGGCACATACATCATCCATCTGCTTTTACCTCCCTTAAGATCTCCCCTGCCACTGCCACTGATACATTGCCAAAATTTAGGCAGCATGGCTTAAATTTACTTTAATGGGGGGGGGGGGGGATAAAAAGAGATTCAGTAGTAGGTATGGGTGTGTGTCTCCAAGTCACCTGTCAACCTGTGATGACTCCATGGATTTCATAGGGTTTTCTTAGGCAAGGGAACATTCAGAAGTGGTTTTAAGCTAGTTCCTTTCCCTCAAAAACAGCCTACATTACTTGGCATTCATTCACAGTGTCCTATCTAAGTACTAACCAGGTCTGACCCTGCGTAGCTTCCAAGAGCAGATCGGATCTAGTACAGTGGGCCTTTGGTATCCACTGGGAGTTGGTTCCAGGATTCTCCTATGGATATCAAAATCTGTGGATGCTCCAGTCCCATTATATACAATGGCACAATAACCTGGTTTCCCTTACATAAAATGGCAAAATCAAAGTTTCCTTTTTGAAATGTATGGGTTTTTAAAAATATATATTTTCAAATCATGGATGGTTGAATTCATGGACAAATAATCTGAGAATACGGAGGGACATGGTGGCCCAGTGGTTAAGGCAATGACTCTGACAATTGCAAAACCGGCAGGTCAGCAATTGGAGACCCAGGCACTGTGTGATGGCAGTAGCATCACTGGGGGGTGGGAGGGTGTCGGGCTGCACTGAGTGACACCCAGTCAGCCCCCTTGCAACATCCACATATGCCTCCCCATCTGCACGTGCATGTCCACTCCCCTGCCCCCCACATGTGCACTAATCTGGGCTTCATGCTGCTCTCGTCCACCCATCTCTCTGCTCCCTGTCTTGCCCACCCACTTCTCCGCTTTTGCCTGCCCACCCACTGCTGCCCCCCTCTCCACCTGCTTACCAGCCCACCTGCCTCTCCACCTCTCTGCCCTGCCCATGCCTACTGCTCCGGCCAGTGTGCATGCCCAAGAACCACACAAGAAGTGACACTCCAGAAGAACTGCCATACTGCCCTGCCCCACTCCGCCTCTGCATGGCAGAGTGAGCTCTCATCACTGGTCCCAGCTTCTGCCAACCTAGAAGTCTGAAACCATGTAAAAGTGCAAATAGATAAAAAGATACTGCTTTGGTGGGAAGGTAACAGTGTTCTCAGCTATCATGCTGGCCACATGACCACAGATTTATCTTTGACAATGCTGGCTCTTCAGCTTAGTAATGGGGATGAGCACTGACCCTTATAGCTGGACATGACTGGACAATCTTGCCAAGGGAAAACCTTTAACTTTACCTATGGAGGGCCAACTGTACCTTTAGAGTATTTAGGCCAGTAGTACAGCAGACAAAGTCCTCTGAAAAAAAGCACTTCTGTTTTAAAACAAAGTATGCAGACAGTATGTATATTTTTTAAACACTCTTAGATGAACTAATCAACTTCAAAACTAGGTGTGCATTCCTCATCAACTTGCTGTAAAGTCAAAGCACTTCATTTAATGGATTTTTCCTTTTTTTCCCTTTGCTTTTTCCTTTTACCATTACTGCCCTCCCATCAGATTCTGGGCAGTATGGAAATGGTGTGTGTATGGTCCTTGGTGAAATGAAGGGGTGGCAGAGACTGTGATTTCTCCCTATGTATTTGTATATGCATCTTATATATCTTAGACGTCTGACACATATTGCAGTCTTCAACTCCTTCCATTATGTTTTCAGTTTCCTGGCCCTCCCTCCCATTTCTCATTCTTAGGTTTGGTTGCAGCTGAAACTTTTACCTTGATTGAGAAGAGTAGCTTTCACTTCGGATTTTTAAGTCTGAAATCCTAAACCTGCTATTAAGCTTCATTAATGGATCAGGGGTGTATTGTATATTGTTTTTGTTTTTTTAAAAAATGCTACACATTCATACATTCTCTCTGTACTAAAAACTGACATTGAAACTGAGTTTCAGGCTGCCTCCTGCTGTTCAAATGCATAACTACAGGAGAAGTATTTTGAAATAAATGGGTAAATGCAGGAAAAGGAAAAGCATGTTAACTTAAACTGAATGTGAATATTCATATTTAGCTAATTCACATTCCTAGAAGAAACACATCATTTTTGAAAGGCTTGAATGTTAGATGGGGAGTGAATGAAAGGTCTTCTGGAGAGCTATTGCAAGCATCTCTAGTGATAAGAATTAACTGAAGTATAGTAGTACATGACAGCAAAGTATCCTTTATTAATTAAAATATTATCATTAGGACATCTATACACCACAATAAAAGAGAATAAAATTATGGTAAGTATGAGGGGGTATCCAAATACCTGATATTGTAGAGGTCTGCAGATTGTGCCTGACAAGGATTTTACACTTTAGTCTCTTCTGGCACAGCCAGTCACAAAAATAAAGGACACAATATTGAGTTGCTTTCCTCAGCGACGTGCACTTAGGGACCAATGATGACTCTGATTTTATATTTCTTTTTTCTGTCTGTAATTTCTTTTCTTTTTCTGTCTGTAATTATAAACAAAACCTGCACGATATACAAATTGAGAAGTATAAATTAGGTGTATTCAAATCTATCAGTGTCAACCTAACTTTTTCATTTTCTAACTGGTATTGTCGTTTCATCTTCATCCCACATCAGATTGGAGGTTTTCACTCCCTGGCATGGATACTGTATAACTGTGTGTGTTTTTAAAGGTATTTCCCAAAGTATATTCATTTTTAATTTGTTTTCCCATTGTCTAAAGTGTGTTTGTGTGCATGTTTAAATTGCATTCATTTTTTGATTGTGCATGTGATACACTTTACATCTTCTAAATCAATTCTCAGAAAAGTACAGACTTCCTAGACAAAATGTATTTCATTTCATTGACAGCTTCAGAGAGATACAAAGTAAAATAAAATAAATCACAGAATATGAATTTCTCACACCTCGCTAGATTACATTGACTCAATAGTCAATAATTTTCTAACAGGATGAAAGCTGCATTTTGTTAGATAATTACAATTAATAATCTGATTGCCCCAAACTGGACTCTCTGCCATCATGTTTCCTTTTCCGAAGATAAATTTATCCAGAGAAGACTGAAAGGCTTTAGATGAAAGATGTATACAACTACCCATCAGCTCTTTAACAGACAGAGTAGCTAGCCTACTTTAGCCAAAGATGTCCTGATGAAACACTTGTAATGGACATTTGTAATCCTAGTGTTGAAAACATGGTTGAAGCTACAGACAACAAAAGATAAGAAGAGCCTTTGAAAGAGACTTTTGAAATTGATCAGTGTTGACTCTTAACCAATTAGGGTCCAAAAGGAAACAGTATCCAGTAATTAATGTTCAACATCCTAGTGGTCTCTTCTAATTTATCTATCACTGTGCCAGGATGATAAGACTGAATATTTTATAAACCTTATATCTATTTCATTGTTGGGTCTTAATAATCCTAATTGTAAATTCTTATATTTAAATAATCTTAAACTGCAGCAGGATAGACACCCAGTTTGGTGTAGTGGTTTGAGTACTGGACTAGGACTCTGGAGACCAGGGTTTGAATCCTGGCATGACCCACTGGGTAAGCTTGGGCAAGTCACACTCTCTCAGCCTTGGCTATGGCAAAGCCACTCTGAGAAAACCTGCCAAAAAAAACCCATGATACAAGGTGGCACCCAAAAGTTTTAATGATCACCTTTTTTAAAAAAAATGACAGAAAATTTGTTTTGATTTGTAATTGTTAACTTATCTCTATGTAGTCACTATCTAGGTTTACACATTTTTCCCAACATATCTTGATCCTCCGAATATCTAATATTGTAGAAGTCTGCACATCGCACCTTACGAGGAGGTATCGTAAAATAATAATTATCGCCCGGAAGTTATTATGGCATATTGATGAAATTTTGTCAGTGTCATCATTGGTCCCTAAGTGCATGTTGCTGAGAAAATCAACTCATTGTGTCCTTTATTTTTGTGACTGGCTCTGTCTAAGTGCCAGTGTGACTAAAGTGTAAAAACCTTGTCTGGTGCAATCTGCAGACTTCTACAATAATGGTATTTGGAGGGTCAAGAAACGCTGGGGAAAATGTGTAAATGTGTATGGTGACTAAATAAGTTAACAACTACAAATCAAAACAAACTTTCTGTCAAATTTTTTAAAGGTGATAATTAAAGCTTTTGGATCCCTCCTCTTAGGTTCACCATCTTAGGGTCGCCATAAGTCAAAAATGACTTGAAGGCATACAACAACAATAGCAACAATATTTTTATTATCATTTTGAGCACATTAGAAGGTTACAGACAGGCTAAACACTATATGATTAAACATTTTATGAATTATTCAGGAATAGATTGGGGAAGCAATTATGGATTGGGAAATATAGACAAGAAACAATAGGGACTGAAAGTAGTGTACTAAATTATAAATGACCAGTTACTTGTAATTAATCCTTTAGAATGATAATAAACAATAACTATTACTTTACAGTTATAACTTAATTGGACCTTATTCCTTTTGTGGTGTAACATTTAGCTATTTCTTTATTTACAAGGGTGTGACCTCACTAAATGATGGAGGGGTGAATAGCCACATGTCAAACGTGGGCTTGTGCGGTTCCTCATTCTGCTGCTTTGTGTTAATTTCTGGATGTTGAGTTAATCATGGGCTGGGCAGGAAAAGAACATATTTTGTACTATAGGAGTTTGGCATTCAGACTTTAAAAAATCTAAAAGTAACTGGCTGATTTCACTTGAGAACATACATCTTTAGAAGTAGATTTACATCTGCAGAAAACAGAACTGCGCAGATTTGCAACATTTATATTCAGTACAAATGTGTATTCAGTACAAGGGACTGATTTTACATTACTACATAGGGGAGCCAGCAAAGTGACTATGTGCATCAGGGGCTGATGCACAGTAAGATTCAGTGTGCATTAGGACCGATGTGCAATGGGATTCTCTTGCCTGGTGTCCTGTTGCACATCTTTGCAATTGACTAACAGGGTTCCTTAGCATCTCTGCTACATAGCTAAGTATGCCCAAAATATGCAATGTTAGCTCTATTTTAGTTAGTTTGAGAAAGGGTGACTTAATTTTAAATACTTCAACTTAACAGTAACTAATAATTTAGGGGTTTGGAATTATAACAGTAGCTAAATTACTTGTTAAAATTAATAGTACAGCTCTGAGAAAGAGCAATATAAATGCTGAGAAAATATGTTATATCTGACGTTCATGAGTTACTAAATTCATGTAACCAAATTAATGGACTCAATTGCAAGCAGCACCTCCTAACAAATATTTTTATTTTAAACAAACAGTATTTAAAAACCACAGTGTCTAGCTGGTATTTCTACACCAACAAAATTCTGTACCCTTCCTTTGAATCACATCCATAATTACTTTAATCATCAAAGGGAATACTGGGTACCCTTGTAATTATGACCATGCTTTCATGTACAGTTTCTTTTATGAGCCAGTGTGTGGTGTAGTGGTAAGATGCCTCACTAGGACTGGAGTGACTCTGATTCAAATTGCAACTCAACCATAAAATTCAGTGGGTGACTTTGAGGCAGCCTATTCCTAACCTACTTCACAAAGCTTTTCTGATGTTAGGTTTGGGGAAGAACTATGTATTCCACCTCGAACTTCTTGAAAGTGTGATATAAAACAAAATAACTCTTGTTGTATATAAAATAATAATAAACCATGATAGCAAAGTACTTTTACAATGGTAGAAGAATGGGTTGTGAGAAAATCACAAGTGAACAGTTATTTACAGTTGGCACAGGCTGTGCCTTCCTCCACTACTTGTGCCAGCCCAGACCCATGAAATCCCACACAAGAAGTCTTGATTACTATTTTATTTTATTTTACTGTAGATGATCTTTGCCACCCATACAGGTTGGGGTAAACTGTAAAATTGCCCTGAGGCCATTGCAAATTGCCCATCATTGCCCTTTTTTGGGTGAGTGTAGCAGAGTACATACAATGTATTTAGGTCTAAAGCTATTTAATACTGTCTGTCATCACTTTGAGGAACCTCCTGCAGGAAAACGTGTGCCAAACATGTGTGGATTTCCTACCTCAAAGTGCTGCCTGACCTGTCAGTTATAATAAAACAGGCTCAAGACCTTGGGAGGCAAATTGCATACTGATTTCGGTCTTTCAGCTCTGATAATACAATGGCTGCTATATGAGCTTTATTAAACCCAGGGAGCCAATCTAACTCACACCAAAAGAGACAAGGCCCTGAGGAATAGATGCCAGATCATGAACTATCTGACGAATGGACAGGATCCTTTTAATATACGTAGGCTTATTTAAAAGGGTTTTGTTGTTTATGTCCCTATTTCATATTTTACCATGTTTTATTTATACACACACAAATCAGGAGCTTTGGTTTATTTGCTTTAATCACACTACAAGAGAACTTAAAGCTCTCATTTAATGAACAAAGTGGGACATCAGCTTTACTCAGCTTCATGCCTGACATGCTGACAGGCAGGCTTCAAACATTACAGTCCTGCCAAGTTGTGCCAAAGTACTGTACAATTCTTCTTTCTGTTGTGCCTGCCATGTTCTGCATGCACCACAGAAGGTGTCTCAGTGAATTCTAGGCCTCTTGGTATGCCTTTGTTTCCCACAACCCTCCCACACCAGCAGATTTCTAGAATTTCTATACAAGAGACTCAAGAGATATGAAAGCTAGCCAAATTTGCTTCACAGTCTCAGTGAAGACAAGCAGGGGTGTCATCCTCTTTTGGGCCCCAGGGCAAGGTGTTTCCTTGAAAAGATTTTTCCCCCTGTGGTTGTGGTTGTTTGGAGTGGCTGCTGTAGACTTTCAAGGAGTCAAGTCATTATCAACAATCCTCTAACTCCCACTTTCCTAACTCACAGCCAGCACCAAGGCTCAGATGAAGTGATTGGCAATCAGGGAAAATTTGCAGTGGTGCCCTGGTATTTATTACTTCAGGAGTTGATGAATACAACTGGTATGTGGCATGTGGCTTGCTGATATGTGGCTTTTCCTATCTGACTCTTTTTTGTTTGTTGTTATCTGCCCTTGAGTCAATCTTGACCCATGGCAACCCTATGAATGAGATATCTCCAAGACCCCCTGTCTTCCATTGCCCTGCTTCGGTCCTGTAAAGTCATACCCGTGGCCTCCTTGATAGAGTAAATCCATCTAGCATGTGGCCTTCCTCTCTTCCTACTTCCCTTCACCTTTTCCAGAATTATTGTATTTTCCAGTGAGTTGTCCCCATGATGTGTCTGAAGTACGACAGCCTCAGTTGGGTCATCTTGGCTTCCAGGGAGCTTTCTGGCTTGATCTGCTCTAGATCCATTTGTTTGTCCTTTGGCCTGTCCATGAGATCCTCAACACTCTTCTCCAGCATCACATCTCAAATGAATTGATTTTATTCTTATCTTCTTTTTAACTGTCCAGCTCTCACATCCATACATGGTAATAGAGAATACGATGGCTTGTATGATTCTAACTTTTGCACTCAGTTGCATATCTTTGCATTTTAGAATCTTTTCTAGATCTTTAAGGGCTGTCCTCCCCATTCTTAATCTTCTTATGATTTCCTGACTGCAGTCCCCACTTCTATCAATGTTTGATCCCAGGTATGAGAATCCTTTTACTATTTCTACTTCTTCATTGCCTAGGGTGAATAATTGTGAAGGTCCTCAGTAGTCATTATTCCTGTTTTCTTTATGTTCAACATTATGCCTTTGCATTTTCTTCTTTGATCTTCCTTAGTTGGTGTTCCAGGTCTGTGAGATTTTCTGCTAGTACTATGATGTCATCTGCATAGCTTAGATTGTTGATATTCCTTCCTCCTGTTTTCACTCCTCCTCCTTCTTTGTCCAAGCCTGCTTTTCTTATAATATATTCTGAATACAAGTTGAACAAATAGGTAGAAAGGATACAGCCTTGTCTGACCCCCATTCTGTTTTTTCCATGTTCTGTCCTGACAGTAGCCTCTTGTACTGAGTACAGATTCATTATCAGGACTATCAGATGTGTTGGCACTTCTATGTCTTTGAGAGCATTCCATAGCCTTTCATGATCTATACAGTCAAAGGCTTTGCTACAGTCTATAAAGCAGATGCTGATTATCTTTTGGAATTCCCTGGTGTGCACCAAAAAGTCAACGTGGGTTTCAGAGAAACATGTCATGTCAGACAAATCTGATCTCTTTTTTTGATAAAATTACCAGCTTGGTAGATGAAGGGAATGCTGTGGATATAGTATATCTTGATTTCAGTAAGGCCTTTGACAAGGTTCCCCATGACATTCTTTCAAGCTTGTAAAATGTGGTCAAGACAAGATAACTGTTACATGGATGTGTAACTGGTTGACTGGCCGCACCCAAAGGGTGCTCAACAATGGCTCCTTTTCATCCTGGAGAGAAGTGACTAGTAGGGTGCCACAGGGTTTTGTCCTAGGCCCAGTGCTATTCAATATCTTTATTAATGACGTGGATGGCAGTATTGGGGGCCTAGTTATCAAATTTGCAGATGACACCAAATTGGGAGGAGTAGCTAATACCCCTGAGGACAGGATCAAAATTCAAAATGACCTGAATTGACTAGAAAGCTGGGCCAAAACAAAATGAAGTTCAACACAGAGAAATGTGAGGTATTGCACTTAGGACGGAAAAATGAAATGCAGAGATATAAGATGGGGGACACCTTGCTGAACAAGACCACATGTGAAAGGGATCTAGGAGTCCAAGTAGACCACAAGTTGAACATGAGTCAACATGTGATGCAGCAGCTAAAAAGGCCAATGCAATTTTAGGCTGCATCAATAGAACTATAGTGTCTAGATCAAGGGAAGTAATAGTGCCACTCTATACTGCTTTGGTCAGGCCCCACCTGGAATATTGTGTCCAGTTCTGGGCACCACAATTCAAAAAGGATGTGGAGAAACTGGAGCATGTCCAAAGGAGGGTGACTAAAATGGTGAAGGGTCTGGAAACCATGCCTTATGAGGAATGACTTAGGGAGCTGGGGATGTTTAGCCTGGAGAAGAGAAGGTTAAGAGGTGATATGATAGCCATGTTTAAATATTTGAAGGGATGTCATATTGAGGAGGGAGCAAACTTGTTTTCTGCTGCTCCAGAGACTAGGACACAGAACAATGGATGCAAGCTCCAGGAAAAGAGACTCCATCTCAACATTAGGAGAAACTTCCTGACAGTAAGGGCTGTTCAACAATGGAACACACTCCCTCGGAGTGTGGTGGAGTCTCCTTCTTTGGAGGTCTTTAAGCAGAAGCTGGATGGCCATTCCCCCACCCATCCCTCCTGGTTAAATGTCTTCTTCTTCCATTCTGGCATCACTGGTCATGCTTGCTGATGATTCCCTCCAAAGAGTGAGCTGCAGCCTAAACTCTGCAAAACTATGATAAAACATTTATGCTCCTTTGAGGTGAAAAGGGATATGCTTGCTGGGGTAGTGCAAACTGTGAACTTCTGTTTAATTTCTCAGTTGCACAGTTGGGATTACAAAACAATAAGAATTCTGCCCCCCCCCCCCAAAATAACATTTTAATTCAGTCCCAAATTTCTAGCATAACAGAAGGTAAAGACACTGGAAATCATTCACACTTAGAACTCTTACATTTGCTGTATTGGTAACTTTCTCTGCCTCATTTCTTTGGGTGCTTAAACTGTATTTCTAAATGTTCAACAGAAGTTTTAAGTTACTGCAATGCTGCAAATGCAGTGTTGCAATTCTCCCCTTACTTTTAGACTTTTCTGGAATGCTAAGTAAAGCCTATTTTTGGTGGAAATTTACACTGGAAAAAAACAAAACTGCTAGCCAAAAGTGTAAATCCATTGTTCAATCAATTGCAAAGATTCTCTTCACTTGCAATTAGCGACGTGGAAATGCTCAGAAGATTGACTTAGAGAAATAGCAAAAATGACATTCCCTATGTGGAGCTTATCTACAGTGGTGCTGTGAATCTCATCAGGATTCTCATCCATCTGTTTTCAGTGAAGTTGGAGGCTGGAAACTTTCACATAACTGCCTTGCTCATCAACGTAACTTGCTTCTGGGCCAGACCTACAAAAGAAACAATCAACATGAGAGAAAAGTTAATTCACTTTCTCTATTTTCTCTGTCTCTTTTTAGTCTCTCTCTCTCTCTCTCTCACACACACACACACACACAGAGAGAGAGAGAGAGAGAGATTTAGACTGTCTTTGCTGATCATGAACATTTTATGATTTGAATGAAACAAAAGTTTGAGTGGTAGTGCTGACAGTCCTTTAAAATTTATTTCATACAAAAGACCACAAAAAATGGACCAAAAAAGTCCATGGAAAAGTTCCAGGGATTAAAAAAACAACCCTGGACTTTGTTAGTTGGTGTTCTATAGTATAAGACAGAATGTCAGAGTAAGACTAAAAACTATAGTATAGACTCACACATTGAAGGTCTGTGATTTCACTCCGTAAGTCATTTCATCAGTACTGACCTTGTTACTATTGCACGAATAATTGCCTACTGTCCATCTCCCAGAATCTCACAAGTTTCCAAATATTCTTTTCAGCCTCAGAATTAGGCATTGAGTGTAAAAACAGAACAGTCTTAGTCTTTAATCACTGTTTGTGGGTTTCCTTGAAACAAATTTGAGATTATTGTACAGGATCTTGGACTTAGATGATTTTTCTAATTCCGTGGACTCACCTTATTTTATGCCATGCCTTGTCATTTGCTTCTTGGGATGACTTTTCAAGTGCAAGGTAGTAAACTGTGAGGCTTCACAGACTCCTGATTGTGAAAATTTTAATGTAAGGTAAAACCTTAGATCTGTCTATTAGTGTTCCAGGACCTTCTTTCCCTCCCGTTCTTCCCCCACCCTCACAGCTTTTGAGACTTCCTCAGACCCTTAAGAAGAAATTCTGTCTTCCAGAACAAGAAGAGCATTGGAAGGAGCTTCAGGAGGAAAGGTGAAATGCTATTCTCCCTGGTCCCACTGATGGAAGCCATTCTGACAGCAGAACAGCCTTGTTGGATCCTAGCATTAATATACACGATCAATATTTTTGTTGTGTTATACATAGAAGCCATATGTTGTTAACAAATGATCAGGTCAAAGTAGTGCTGGCTTTCTGTTTACAGCAAAAGAACTTTGACCTGAATCATTCCTTGCAGTTGGACATCTGTTAGTTATGGTCACACAAAATTAATCTTATCATTGAACCTTAGATGTAGCCTGTGCTCACTGTGAATGTTTTATCTGCACAAAATGGTGAATAATGCAGAGGTAGAGCTCCATCTTGTGGGGAGTTAAATCCTGGTTTAACTATCTGGTGTTTTTGTTTTTAATTCTCTATTGTGTTTAGGTTAATTAAACAGCCTAAGTATCTTTTGGAACCAGAAAAAGGATTTAAATGTTTTTTTCTTTTTCTTTTTCCCTTTCTTTCTTTCTTTCTTTCTTTTTCTCTTTCTTTCTTTCTTTCTTTCTTTCTTTTTCTCTCTCTTTTTTTTGTTCAAAAAACCCATGGCATATAGTTTGCAGTTCCAAGACAGCTATTTCCATCCAATTCCCTGATTACAAAATCTGGAACAAGTCAAGAGCCAGGCTGGTAAATCATTACAAATGTGAAGAGATTATATTTCCTGAAAAGTACTCATCATCTGGGGGACAGTCACACTTTGTAAGCCACTGCTTTCAAAACACTGAGAAAATATTCAGACACAAGTTATGAATGCATAACTTAATCCTTAATACAGAGAAGTCCCACCATGTTCCTTGTATCTTACCCTCATATGAATTTGCATCCCTTACATTTGCACATAGAGCTCATCTTTCATAGGAAGCTTTCAGCTCTGCCCAATTTTTTTTATAGACACAAGGTGTTGGCAAAATAAATGATCTAGTTCTAGACACCATATCCTTCTGTTCTCTTCCATCATGGGCTTCTCCTTGAGGGTGGCCCTGATGATCCTGCATTTCTCACTAACCTCCACACCTTGCCTCCAATATTTCCTTTTGTGCCACAGAAACCTCAGGGTGGCACAATTTGTCTTCAAAGTGTAATTCCACCCATGGGGGCTTTTGATGGGGCAATACAGGCCTTTAAACATTATCAAGGGGGATTACATTTAGAGGGCAAATTATGCCCCCAGTGCAGTTTGCCATTTGGGGGATTATTTTTGGAAGCTGCAGGAGGTCAAAGTGTGCATGATAACTTGCAAAGATCCAGAGGCAGTCAACAATGTTCCCCAGACCCACTTGCTTTACTCTTTTTAAAAAGTGAAACATTTATGACAGAATACAGCTTCACAACCCAAAATGCCACTGATGACCCAGAAGATCCCATTCACTTTTGGTAAAAATGTCTGGTTTCTGACAGAAGCACATATGGGCACAGTGGGTGAGTGCTACCGTACTTGGCCTTCTCCTTAAGTCAGATGTATGAACAGGGTTTACTTCTGCCTTTCTAAGTATCTGGTCTTGTTCAAATAATGTCCAGACTGAAAGTGCTGCTTCTATGGTAGGGGGCTTTGGCAAGGAACAAGCAACAGTTGTAGCATAGCACAATATGTTCTTTGATGGCATGTAGGCGCACAATTCAGTTCACCTTGAAAATAAACAAACTGACACCAGCTCTATACAAAACCTGAAATATTTTACTTTTAAAATTTTTATCTAAGTTTACTTAGATTTCATGGACTTGATACAAGAGCATTTGATATGAATCAGTAAATAAAACACTGTAATAGATAGCCACAATAAACTTTGTTAGAAATGTACATGTTGCGAAAATAATAATAATCATAATCATAATAACAACAATAATAATAAAAAACCAGCATGATGTCTGCGTTATATTATAGAAATGCTTGACAAGAACAAGATACTAGGGAAGCTTAAAAAAACCTGCTCGCCATACCCTGGGGCCCTATTCAACTAACAGTTTTTGTCTCCTAGAGTTCTGACCCAGCCTCCCCATCATAACTGTAGAAAGGTTAGTTAATAAGGCCTCAGTTGTCTTCTGTAGCTGTTTTTTTTTCCTCATGGACATCACATCCAGGTAATGTGTATATAAACAAAGCTCATAAGAAATGTACAAATATAAAAAGCTACAAACATTAATAAATTACATCATCACAAAACACAGAAACACTTCACAAGGTGCTAATAAAATAATTGTATCCCCTCATAATACAAGAATTGAAACAAGGAGCTGGTATTATAAAGTTGAAGATTCCTCTTCATAATGTGTCTTAAATAGATCATTTTTGTACTAATAATTCATTCCGTATAAGGCTGCACAAAGTTTTAATTGTTTTTCAGGCAATGCCAAACTTAAAAAAAAGGAAACATAACACAATAAAAACAAGGGCAAAACCCAATATTTCTCTCTTGGAGTCAAGAACCTAAAATACAACTGTTCATAATACTCAGCAAAAAACTTGTATAAAGGTTAATGAATTATTCTATAGAAAGAAATGCCTAGAGATAATTTGCTCTTATAAAAAGAAGGTATTTTAAAAAGCTATTTACAGGCTACATTCTATGAAAAAATATGCTTTAGGAAACATATCTATTAATGAAAACCTGGGATTGCCTGAGAAACAACTTTAACTCCTTAAGTGTTTATATGCAGACAAGCAAGTTTAATGTAAAATAATGCACTCTACACCAAACACTAAGAGAGTTAAGAGACAACAAGTATCCAGTTAAACTGTCAATAAGCTTGGCTCTCATCTTATCAGACACCTGGGTGCACACAGCAGCCTTGTTCCTTTCAGATGAATGAATCTGATAGGAAGTGCTTTGATATGGATGTCAGAGAAGCCTTAGGTGTATCACTAACAGGGCCATACAGTTTTTCCAGCTCATAATATGCCTTGGTATCAAGGCTTGCCCAAATTGTGATCCATTATTGTTCAGATATTGAATGGGTTTATGGGCTCTTAAAGTTTTTTTTGGGGGGGGGAGCCTCAAAGAGCTTGTGCTCATCTCACACTTTTGTAGCACTTAGCCACCTGCACTTCTTTCTCCCCAAAGAAGGATTGAAGAATGTGGGTTTGGTAATGGAGCAGATAAGTGCTTGTTTGTATTCTCAGTTGTCTGAATACAGCTTCTTTGTTCATTTTTCTGGCTTGTTTACGTGATCAAGGCTGAATGGAAAAAGAAGGGAAAGAGGAGGCTGGAAGTAACTGGCTACAAGTAGCCTGCACATGATACATGCAACATACTGGCCTAAATCCAGTGAAGTAGGCCCTTTTATTCAAGAGAACTTACATAAGAGTTGACATACCATGTAGCAGTGGATTCAGTGGATCTTATCTACCTGGGACTAACAATTAAATTTACACCATTGTGGTGGTGGTGGTGGGGAGGGAACTAATGAGGGCTTAACAATGCTCCTTCTCTTTATAAAATGGTAATAAATTGTATTACTTTGTTTTGATGCAGTGTTTTAAAAATTGTTTCCATCTGCCAAATAATTTCTGGTTTATTCATTATTTGGCAGGGGGTGAGGACTGTTAATTCTGTTCTTGATCCAGCATGGTATATTGTTCTGAATTTTGGACTATGACTCTGGAGACCCAGGTTCAATCTCCTGCTCAGCCATGGAAAATTGCTGGGGACCTTGGGTGAATCATATACTCTCAGCTCTAGATAGGTTCGCCTTAGGGTTGCCATAAGTCAGAAACAACTTGAAGGCACACAACAAGAACACAGGCATTCTAAGATCATTTCCCCCAAAATTTTCAATCATTTTCTTACATTTTCAAAAAGTAAAAATACAATTGGCATTAAAATAGGGGTTTCTAAGCATTGTTTCATAACCAATTACACTTCTAATTGCTTGCTTAAAAATAGCATTGCAAGTTCTGGAGAAAGGAAATCTGAGATAATTAGTGCCTTTTTCAGAATAAACGATTGCATCAACAATAGTGCAGTCATGAACTTCTGTGTGAATGGTTAGACACAATTTAAAGGTCATTGTAAGATAATGGCAATCTAAGGGGCAAGTTTCCAAAAAGTAAGAAGATAACCAACTAACATGGAAATCTTGTATTTTCTTACGATTAAACTCTACTGAACTCTGTGGAACTTACTTCTATGTAAATATGCATAGTGTTGTAAGCACGACATATATTACTTTGTGACATGCTTACCCTTTCTATCCAGCTAGATCCCACACCAGTAGGCTGAAAATCATTTAAATGGGAAGACTGAAATATTGGCAGTAGCAGCTGGTGGTTTCTGCTCTGAGTTTTAACCCGAATTTTAAACGAGCTATCCAAGGTGCTGAATGTATTTGGGGGATAAGGTTCACACTTTTGATAGCTCTCTCAAAGTTCATACTATAACCAAGAGTAGATTCACTACCTAACTAACATGGAAACTACCAGCTGCCATTGTGTATGGGACTTCAGATAATGGGATTAACAGGCACAGCACCCCTGTCTTTGTAAGAAACTCAGCCACCGGCTTCTCATCCACAATTGGTGTCTCCCATAATTTCAAACACTGCAAGCAAAGCAAGGGAAACCAAGCATCTTGGCACAAATATAACAAACAAATCGGTCTCAAAATAACATGGACACATAATCTCTGGTGAACAATGGGCATCATTTCCAAACAAGATCCCTGAACTATCAACATCTAGGAGGGGAAAATAGCCCTCTGTTTCCATGATCACGTAAATAAGCTCAGTTAGAGCAGCTGATAATAATTGTTAAAAAGTGCCTCCAAACACAGCCACTTCTGAAGTGCCATTAACTTTTCCCTGGTTATGTGCATCTGTTTATGAGATTTTAGTTTATGGGTATTTTTTTTTTTTTTTTTGGTAAGTTTAGACAAGGCTACTTCTATTACATATTGATTTGTAGTGATGAAAGCAGAGACAATGAGCATGGACAGCACACAAATTGATGGGTTTAAAACACTGCAAAACCTTATAGATAAGAAAAAGTTAGGAAAGTTGGAAATCTATTTGTGAAAGTGTTTGTAGTCAAGCATCAACTGAAGGTAACGGAAAAATTCCCACTGATTTTCAGAGAGCTGCATGAGACCTTTAGGAGTCCTTGCCCAAATCATAACCCAACTGGATCTGATTTGTGATCCAGATTTCACCTTGGATTGCACATAAAAATAAATAAATTTACCCACAGTTTTCTGGTGTCTGGTTACAGGGAAACGTTTCAGTGGTGCTGAAGTGCAATTTCAATATCTGAGCAAAACATATTTATCATGATCTGGGTAAAAAAAACCCTAAATATTGCATTATTCAAATTACTTCTTGAAGGTATTACCATACAATAATGGCAGAAATCTCTTTTCTCTACAAATCAATTTGAGCAATTTTTTAAAAACTCATCTCCTGCCACTTAACCAGATACCTCTTTAAAATTGGTACAGCTTTGATAAATGTAGCATTAACTGAAAATTAATGTGCATACTTTTAAAAACAACTGATTTTTCTTCACTTATAAACAAGTTAAAGGGATACTTTCCTAAAACTGGAATGATCCTCAGCATCTCGGAGTATTAACTTTTTGCGAATTAGTCACTCTCAGCAATTTGAGAAAGGACATCTATATTAAAAAATATTTATAGCAGTATTCTGTACATGTTTAACTGCTGAAAGTTAAAAACAATTTATTAAAGTGGTGGCAAAAAGTTAACTGGTATTGTCCCGAAGATGTCACACAATACTACTGCAGTCCTTCAAGAGTTGAAGAGTTAGTGTCAGCTCAGGGCATTCTGAACTTGGATACAGTCTCAACTGTGGCTGAGTTCTAAAGAAGAAGTTTTCCATTCCGATGAATTTTCAAAATCTTCCCAAGCCTTTGCTTAGCAGTGGCCATGCCTTTTTTTGTACGTTTCCCTGGAGGCATGAAAAAGAAAGGGTTGCATCAAGTCACAAAAAAATGTTTATGAAGATAAAAGACTAAAAATAGTCAGAAAATATGAAGCAAATCATTTTGGAAGGGATCCATAGCATTGGCACTTTCTAGGGACAAATAAACTATTTTCCATGTTCTACTGACAGTGAACACAACATAAATTAAATAAATATATAAATAAAATAAAATAAAATAAAATAAATGGTTAAATGTGTGCCTTAACCAATATGCTGTGGACCTGTCATTTCAATGGAGGTTCAGTTCTGTGACCCAACACAAAGACAAGAAAAAATGCAGATGGTCACACCCCATATTATTAAATGGCAGTGACAGGCACGTGGACACACTGATGCAGCTATGGTCATATCACCACCATTTGATAATACAGGATATAATGATTGAACTCACAAACTCAGAGCTCATGGTTCCAGAGGGTCTGCTGTACTGATCAGATCGTCCCATTCTATATATAGATATGAGCTAACCATGAATTCATAGGTGAGACAACACTGAAAAAGAGTTTCTTCCCAAGTCATAACCATGAAATCTTAGCCATTTCACAGTCTAGCTCTCTATTAAACTTGAAGTATTAGTGCTTATCTAGTATCACTGTTATTATAGAGACCCTACAAATGGTCATCACTTGGCCATCAACAGGTTGCAGACTCAGAGCTGTGACTTCCTTTATTGAGTCCATCCACCTTTAACGTAGTCTTTCTTTTTTCCTACTTCTTTCCACTTTTCTTGTGTGTACAAATCTGGTACCATAAAACACTGAAAAAGACTTTCATCTTTCATCATAAAGTTCAACTGAGTTAATTCTTGAAGCTTAAAGCACTATAAATCTATGTTTATCCTTTTCAATGTAAATATGTCCCAGTGCTAGGAGAAACAGTATATATAACAGGATTATTGTGGCTACTTCAAAAACTCTATCAAAATAATGTCAACCACTACTGATTAATTTAATTAAGTTAAATTAATTAAGTTAAAGACTATATTGTTTAGGGAAGCTTTCCCAGGATTGTGCCATCTGCCCCAGGATGCCTCCTTATAACTATGTATTAAGAAGCCATGCCCTCCCTCCAGTCCATATGCCTTGGTCCTGACTCTAGAGGGAGAGAAGAACCACTGGGCCTCATCCCCTTCCCACCACCTTCCCCTCTTCCTTTTGTGTCGTCTCTTTTAGACTGTAAGCCTGAGGGCAGGGATCCATCTAATTTACGATTTTATGTACAGCACTGTGTAAATTTACAGCACTATATAAATAAAATTAATAATAATAATAATAATACTGAGGGCAAATTAATGTCTATTTATGAAGGAAATTTGGAGAGGGGGTTCATTTTTTTCTTACATACTCTGGCTAGAGATGGAAATATTATTTTTTTAAAAAAAATTGAAAAATTATTGAAAAATATGTTTTTCAGATGGGAAACTCTGACAGTAACAATCATAATTTGACAATGATCTTCACAGTTTGAGATTTATTCTGTACAATATTCACAAGGAGCTGTTTTGATCAGAAAATAGCATTTCTCGACAGTAAACAGTAGTTTCTCAAAAGTAAATAATATTTCTGCACTGAACTGTTGTTTCCAGCATAGAAAATGCTGTAATCTGGAATTTATTTTGCATAAAATTTACACATAGCTGATGTATATAGAAAAGAAATTTTTCTATGCAGATAACAGCATTTTATCTCAGAAAATTAGGGAGTTTATCACACGAAAGGAATTGGAAGTATAATCCAATGGTAATCTGAATGCAATCATGCATGATTGCGTAAAAGATGATTACACACATTTTTCGGCAAAGGGAAGTCCTGAACGCAATCTTGGGGTTTCATGTGATTGCACGAGAAACTATCACACGTACTTTGGGGCACTGGGAAGCAATTTCGGGCAGTTCTGAATGCAATGCAGTGTCAATACGCAATCACGTAAATTCACTGAACTAGCGAATTTACTCAATTCCGAACTAGCCTCACTTCCATTTCTTTCTAAATTGAGAGAAATTCCTCCCATGTGATAAACTCCAGTATTTCTTCATTGAATTACAGTATTATCTTTTACACAGAAAATGCTGTTTTCTTCAAAAATTCATGGTTTTCAGTGACTTTCTCATAGCAGGAAGAAAACAGATAAAGTTACTTCAAGAAGAAACTTAGTGAAAAATTAAGCATATGCTATTGACCATTCCAAAAACAAGGTGGTTAAAAACAAGTGTGTTGAATAGTTACACTGCCATTGAAGAAAAACTAAGAAAAACAGACTACTGGTAGTTCAAGAAGCTAGTCTGTAGAAACCTATTGTTATTCTTTTTAGAAACAAAGAACAATTTATATTATAGTAGCAGATTCTCTTTATTAACTAAACATGCACTTTTTCTGTATCACTTTCTTTTTTGTGATCACTGAAGGGAACAGAGGGATGGTGGTTTCGCTTGCCTCTTCCCATAGGAATAACAACTGATCAGCACTTCTCTCTTTCCAAAACTAGATTTAACTATATGGTCAAGTCAAGTAAGCAATATGATTTTCTATTTCCTTACTATTATTTATTTTTGGTCTAATTAAATATATCTACAGAGTAATAAATCCTGCTATTTCTTCTCTGCATCAGCACTATAGAAAGAATGCAGTTTGACACCATTCTAAGTGCTGTAGCTTCATCCTATGCAATTCCAGAATTTGTACTTTCACAAGGACTTTAGCCTTCTCTGCTAGACTGTTGTTGCCTCACAAGACTACAAATCTCAGGATTTTGTAGGATGGAGCCATGGCAGTTAAAGTGGTGCCAAGCTGCATTATTTATATGGTGTAGATCTACCTGTAGGCTGCTCACACTGCAGAATTAATACAGTTTGATACTGATTTAACTGCCATAGCTCCATCCTTTGGAATCCTGGGATTTCTAGCTTGTTGTGGCACCAGAGCTCTCTGAAAGAGAATGTGAAATATCTAACAAAACTACAAATCCCAGAGTTCCATAGCACTGAGCCATGGCAATTAAAACAGTATCAAAATGGATTAATTTTGAAGGGTTGATGGATCCAAAGTCATCTTTCTACTGAAAGAGATGCCTTAGGCTTTTATTTTCCACTTCCAAGTTGTTTCCAGTTTTAATCGGGCAGTTAGCAAAATAATTGGAAAGAAGTTACATATACTAAAAGGGAGAAACCTCCTTCAGATTGGATTGCATATAATTCTACTCTCCCAAAGGGGTGATGCAATTAACCAAAGAAATCTTTGATCATTCTATTCTAAATAGATCAAAACTATGTGGGTGAAATTCACTGAAGTTGCTGGCACCAGATAGCTACTAGATTTTCCTTGTTCTAAAGGAGTGGCAGACAATTCCAGTATGCCTTGTCACAGTGGAATGTGTGGCTGGATGGGAAAGATCCATTGCCCTCAAAATTTACAAAGATGTGTACATACGTGCCTAAAGAAAATGTTGTGTTACTTCCAAAAGTGATAGACAAGAGAAGAGATGAAAAATATGAAAATACGAAAAAACAAGCATATTTTAGCAAATACAAATGCATATATGTGACAATATTAGCATGCTGTGTTGAAAAATTGATATTATATTATTTTCCAAATTCCACTATAATGGGGGAAAAAATTTGGAAGGACACTCTGTGAATGAGCTAAGAGATGAGAGCACCTGACCTACTTGGATGGATTATGTTTGATTTGTACGTCACTAATCAAAATTACCTTTGGCAGCAGCATTGTTCTGTGATGATGATGAGGGCCTCCGCTGTGTAAGGAAAACTCCCGGAGCCATGGGCTGAGACCCTCTGTTTACTTGGGCGACCCCAAATGTGCTTCCTCCAGCTGTATACTCGTGGTCTGGTAAACTACTGCTGTTGGACTCCAACTTGGGTTCAGGAGAACTGCCTTCCTGAGGGAGTTTATTTGCATTGTTGGGTGATAATTTCTTTTTGGCATTCTTTTTCTTCTTGCCCTTTTGTTCCTCCTTTCAATAAGAAAAAACCTAACATTAGCTGCTGAAGAATAGCCATTAGGATATTTCATACACAGCACAAGGAACAGATGTCCCCATCCATTCACCTCCAAGATGAGATATAACAAGAAATGTGAGAAAGAAGATAATTACACTGTCTATATTGGTGGTTCTTTTTCATTGGCATTCTTTTAATTGCTTTTAATTCTGCCAACTGTTTAATTATATTAAACTTTTGTATGGGGTGTACTTTTAGCTTTTAGGGTTCTGGTTATTCATTGCCAGTTAATTTTATGAAGCAGGTGGGGGTGTATGGCTTTATTTTTGCAGATAAAGGTTTCTGTTTCCTGTATCCCACTTGTGCATGTGTATTTCTTCTTAATCTCACTCATTCACTTTCAAGCAAGAGAATGAGAAAAGTATTTTTTTTATAAATTTCATGCAACTATTTCCTTTCCTCCCAAGCTGAAACAGGGACAGAGGAGAGGCATAAGGGTAAAACCATGGATTTTTCACCTTTCATTCTATTAGGATTTTAATGCAGTAAAGTAAGACAAATGTAAAGTTCCAGTCAGAATTAACACCTGTATAATGAAAGCACCTCTTTCAATGTAAATATAATGTATGTAACATACGTTTTTAAATGTTTCTGGGGAAAATTAGATTGGTTACTTTTTCACTGCTGTTTCTGTCTCTGCCTTACTGTATGCTCCACCTGTAAATTTCTTGGACTAAATTGTACCATCACTGAAATCAAAGATATGCTCTTTCTGAAAATAAGGCCTCATTTTCTCTGAAGCTTTGAACCTAATGTTTGGAGTCTGTCTTCAGCTCCATGCTTCTGACCCTAAAGCTCAATTTACAATGGATCCTCTGAGATTTAGAGCTCCTTTCTGATAGAGTACAGAGTTATTTGCTCAGTACATATTTGAAAATCCCTCATTCAGTGTTCCCAAGCTGCCCAGCCATTAGGCAAAGCAAGATGTTCTCCACAGCAGGAGTGAAGGTAGCAGGGACAACTGCTACAGAAAATATCCTGCCTCTGGCATTTTGAAGGTAAACTCCTATCACTAATGTTGAAGAGAGAATAAATTGCCAGGCTGGCTGGATTCTGTGCATGGAACAGGGAGGGGTGCCATCTTGTCATTCACCTCAAGCAACAAAGTAACTTTGGCTATCCCTGAATGTTGCCTGCTTTCCTGAGTAAGTGACTGTAACAAGAGACAGGAACTCTGGATTCATCAGTTTTCTTGCAAGTAAAATCTTGGTTCCACTGAAATACAAGATGTCTTTGTCTCTGACACCCAGTAGAATTCTTAGAAATCCAAGAGTGCTTTAGAGAAAACCATTCCGACACAATTTAGGTCAGGGATTACAGGATTCCTTTTAACGAAGTAGACCCTCTTGTGATAAAATGATATCCTCGACATGCACAAGAAAAACTGAGTTTGTGAAAAGCAAAAAATTCTAGAGGAGCAAAAATGTATTTGGTCAGCTCACCTGCTGTGATAACTTGGCAGCAGCAGCTGCCAGTCCAGTTTCAATTGAGGCAACTCTTGTACCTTCTCGGACAGGTCTGTCTTGCCGAGGTACTGATGGACCAACTCTTGCTAAATGCAGAAATAAAAGGAAAACCTAATGATGATAATAATAATAATTTCTTACCTGTCCCTCTGTCTAAATAACTGGGGCAGGGTACAACAAAGTTTAAGAACAGTTACAATTGAAGTTAAAATGGTTCAACGATGCCATCCCCAACCTCCTACCCCTTAAAATAAAATTAAACTGACCAGATTTAAAACAAGATAATATAAAATAGAATAAAACAAAACATACAGTATTAAAACCCACAGTTCTTGGCAGCAGCATAGGGTAACATCAGGATACAGAAGCCCGGGGAGTTAACTGGAAGATTCTAGGAGCCGGGAAGACTATACAGTTTCTGGGAAAGCCTGCTGGAAGAGATACATCTTTAAAGATGTTTTGAAACAGTCCGGCAGGCCGTTCCATAGCCTGGGAGCAGAGGCTGAAAAGGCCCTCTGGGAGGTCTGCGCCAGCCTGATCTTCATAGGCTGCAGTAGGTTCCTCCCAGAGGACCGAAGTGTGCGAGGGGGGGGGGGGAGGGTGTCGTACGGGAAGAGGCGGTCCCTAAGAAAAGTTGGACCTAAGCCATGTAGGGCTTTAAAGGTTAAAACCAACACCTTGTACTGTGCTCGGAAACTAATCGGCAGCCAGTGGAGAGCTTTAAGCACAGGTGTTATGTGCTCTCTCCTAGATGTTCCAGTAACAAGCCTGGCTGCCATATTTTGGACCAATTGGAGTTTCTGAGTTAGACACAAGGGTAGCCCCATGTAGAGTGAATGTTATCAAGAATGCAATATAGATGGATAGATAGATAGATAGATAGATGCATACACATACACACCATCAGCCCTCCATATCCACAGATTCATGACTTGAAAATATTCACACACACACACACACACACACACACATATACACACACACATTTCAAAAAGCTATTTTATATGAGGGATACCATTTCACTATGCTATTATATTTAATGGCATTTGAGCATCCACAGACTTTGGTAACCTCTGGGGGTTTGGGGCTTCCTGGAACCAAACTCCAGCAGATACCAAGGAGCCAACAATCCACCTAGATCCATCCCAATATGTTTAAGTCTGAAATCAGTGTATTTCAGTGAGCTTCTCTTTATTGTTGTGGAGCAGTGGTTGAATGCCTGTACTGCAGACACTGACTCACAAACCACAAGGCTGTGAGTTCAATACCAGTCAGCACCTCAGGGTTGACTCAGCCTGGCATCCCTCCAAGATTGCTAAATGTGTGGGACTGGGTTCCTTGGTCATACTTAAACTGCCATAGTTCCATCCTATGGAATCCTGGGATTTGTAATTTAGGGAGGAACGTTTAGTATTCAAAGGCAGAGTAACTCCTGCATTCTATAGGATAGAACCACTGGAGTAAAAGTGGAATAATATAATAGCACTGTAATTCTGTAGTGTAAATGACCTCCTTATCTAGGTGGAAGAAGTAATGTACAGAAAACAGAATGGAAATATGTGACTTTCCAGGTGTAGACAGCAATTCCCATTATTCATCTGCTAGAGCAGAGTTCCAGTTCCAGTAGAATCTGGAGGGGCAAACATTCCTTGCTTCTGCCACAAGAGGGAAGCATATTTATATTCCTAACAGTGCTAACTATATCCAATTGGTTTCAGTTGTCAGTGTTCTTTGGGATTTACCTTCACTTCCTAAGTTTCAAGAAATAAAGTCCAAATAGAATGAACCAAGAAATATAAAAAGTGATTAGAGTGGGCCCTTCCCTTATGCAGAGGATCCGTTCTGGACCCCCCCCCCCACTTGCATGCAGTGCTGTGTGCGCGCCATGGGTGTTTTTCTTGCAGCGTGGTTTCAGCATAAGCTGAAAGCCAAATATGGTGCATCTATGTATGGTGCAGGCACACTGTACTTAGTTTTGATATATTTAGCTGCAGATGGAAGGAAGATGATATTTATTATCAACAGAAACAGTAATACTATGGCCTGGAAGAAAGCCATATAAAATTCAGTAGGACTAATTATGAGTAGACATAGGTCTTGAAATGCCTTCAAATCAACTATGACTTATTGAGACACTATTACAGGATTTTCTGGGCAACATATAATCAAAGGAAGGAGGGTTGCCATTGCCTTCTTCTTAAGCTGAGAGGGTGAGACTTGCTCAAAATCATCTATGGCTGACCAGGGATCCAAACCTTGGACTCCTAGAGGTTTAGCCCAGCACTCAAACCACTGCATTACATTGGCTTTAAAAGTAGGCACATAGCAGTTAGAATCAGAAATCAGTAAGTAGGAGTAGCAGATAAAGGGCAACATTTCCAATCAGGTAACAAAGTACATTGTGACATGACAAACATTATAGAACAGATGTGATTTAGTAGCTTGAACAGAATAAAGAGGTGCTATGCTGCTAGCCAGGATGAGACATTTTCTGCCCTAAATATATACTTAAGTGTATATATTTTAACTGAACCCTAATAGTTTTGGAATTGTCACATATTGCCAGTGTCATATTGACACAAATGGATGGGATTTACTTTGGCTCTTATCAGATGAGGGTTTTTGCAGCCCCAATCCAGAGTCACTCTGCATCCATCCAAGTGAATTCACATGAATGTGCATTGAATTATCACACATAAATGCTGTTACTATGAAGCCATTCCAAAGCCAATCCAAAGTCACCCTAGAATTCAGTGAATGCACATTGAATTATCACACATGAATGCTGTTATTATGAAGCCATTCCAAAGCCAATCCAAAGCCAATCCAAAGTCACCCCAGAATTCAGTTAGTTCAGTAACAACTGGATTCACAGAAATCAGTTCCAAGGTCACTTCAGATTCAATCCAAATTGGTCTGGTCCTTTGTGCCTTCAATCATGGAACCAGTAGTCATGGAGGAGTAGAATCTCTGCATCTAAAGGAAGATATAATAGATTTTACTGTAGCTGTCTATGTCTGAATTTAGGATAGCAGAAATGTTACCTGTTGGGCTATATGGTGCATCATCTGAACTTTTTCTCTTCTTTGATCGAGACTTGAATACTGGATTATCTTCGTCTGATTCAAGGGAGGGATAAACTAGATGAGAGAACAAATACCATAAGAAGTTTATGGCTGTGATGTCTTTCATACATGAAAAAAAATATGTCACAGATCTGAAATAGCCTATAGAAGAGCACAATATGAAATACCTGAGTGCAAGTAACAGATTAACATTGTGGTTTAAAACAAGAGTGGGCAACTATGGGAGGTTCTGGGTCTGAATGGACTAGCAAAACAAAACAAAACAGAAAACCCTGAAGAGCTAGAAAGCAGCTTCGCAAAGCCATTTTTTAAAATGTTAAAAAGCAGAGAGAGGGCTTACAGCCTATTTAAAAGTTAAATTGTTGCACGTGGAGGCTTCCAGGAGGAGCCATTCACCCTCCTCCTTTGGCCAGGAAAAGGGCAGTTTGGGGATTCTGGAAGTGCCAAGAGCCACAAAAATGCCTTTGGAAGGACACATGCAACCCCAGGGCCAAATTTTGCCCACCCCTGGTGTAACTTAACTTAACTTTGACATTCCCAACCAGTTGAATACAGGAGAAAGGATCCTTTGTTAGCATCTTTGTATAAGCATATGAAGCAGGACCTTAACTCTCCCATCGTTCCTCTGCAGAAATATGAACATTTTGTAGTTACAAGTCCATACTGATTTAATGTGCATTTAAAAAAAATCTGTCTGCTTTTATTCTCCTGGGTTCTGAACCCATGCATTTCTGGAACCTTTGTATAACCATAAAGGCTAGGGGGAATCAATTGTTGCTGATCTAATACCCATATCTTGGATGTTCTTAATTCTCTTCATCTTCTATATTTGGGAAGATATCTGGATGCTATTTGTAATTCCCAGACTGACTCAAATTGACACAAAGCATGTGGGGAGATTTACACATAGATTATTGTATAAGGCTGCAGCCATACAGCAACTCACTTTTATTGAGCAGACCTCAGAGATAGAAATTTGTTGCATTGATTGTGTACCCTAATAATGACATCTGTGATATGCCACACCTTCGAGCTCTTTCATTTTCCCAGGCTAAAAAGCAATAGGACTGTTTGGATTAAGCCCAGTTAAGTGGAACAATCTATCAAAAATGTGGATTTAATTTTAATTTCTTTTTGCCAGGGCAATATATGATTTTAAAGTAATTGCATCAGTTTAGCCACTGACTGAAAATGTGCTGACCAGATGTAGGACAAATGGAGCCTTGGTGAACCAAATCATCTTACAACAAAGGGAACCTATTAAATGGTAGCATAAATATATACTTAGGGAAAATGCTGGTACGTGTAATACAGCCCTCTCTTCTTTCAGAATGTCATATTTAGATCGTGTCTATACATTATACTTTCACAAAGTTTTAAAAGTCATTTAATTTGAGTGATAGGCCTACAGGTACTGTAATTGTAACTCATGCTTATGTTTTGTCAAACATGCACAAGTTTTCCAGAAAGGAACAGAGTTTTGTTTTCATTGAACTTCAGAGGACTTCAATGTGTATTTTTAATATTCAGCATGTCAAATGCTGACAGCAGAGATAAATTATATGTTCTTAAAGGGTCAAGGCCAAAGACAACATATGGGAGGAGGAGGGAATGTCATTGTATGTATATTATTTAAAAAATATGCATTTTTAATGGACTTGTCAGTAACCAAGCATTAAATTCTATCCTACTGAAAGCAATGGAGCTATATTAATATTATATATTATCTGATGAATCCCACCTTTAGTATTTTAAATAAGTCTATGTACTCACTTAAAAACAACAGTGAGCAACAGTGGTGAGACTGGTGGAGGCCAATTCTATCCCTATGGGCACCACATGAATTGCCCCAAATGCCATGCACCCACCCACCACCACCACACATCTCCACAGAACTGGCAAAAAATCATTTCTGGTTTTCAAAAAAATGATATTGTTTAATGTTTATCAGTAGAGATGGGCTGAAATCTATTTAAAATGTAAATTGGCTGTTGATGGCCAGGGCTCATGGAAGCCTTTCATGTATAGGGTCACCATAAGTAATAGCAATAGCAATAGCAAGTACATTTCTATACCACTTACTGATGTACTAAGCGGGTTAAAAAAGTTTAAGCTAATTGCCCCCAACAAGCTGGATATTTATTTTAGTGACCTAACATGAGCCTCTGGCTGGTATTGAACTCACAACCTTGTGAGTGAGTGAGTGAGTGAGTGGCTGCAGTACAAACATTTAACCACTATGCAACCATGGCTCCTTGTTTATCCAACCACCCCAGAAAGAACACCAGCTGATATGGCACACAATTCCTGGCAAGCAAGGCTAAGACATCCAATCCTGCTAGCCATGCACAATCTGTTAACTTTTTTTTTTCTGTCCAAAATCTAGGATTGTGTCAAATGGCCCTTAAGATGCTACACAGTAGAACTCACTCTATCTGAAGTGTAGCTCAAACTTTCCAAGGCTCCGTAGCTGTGCCACCTACAGCAGGGGCTGAAAGCAAACCTGGGAACATATGAACTAGTTGTACTAGTCTAGGGTCTGGTTGTGACTTTGACCTGATGCTGGAATCCTCTAAGTCCCATGTGTTATACCATAAAACACTGTCATCAGTTTTTAGCCATTCTTATTTTTTAAAATAAATAAATAAAAATAAATAAATAAATTAGCCATTCTCTTGTCCAAAGGGGCAGGGGATCCCCATTGCTTTAATGCAAACTTTGGGCTGGAGCAAATGGGTGGAAAGGAGCGGCCGAAGTCCACTTCAACCAGAACCGGGTTGGGACCATGCCAACCACACATCCCACACCCAAAGTAGGCCATACCAGCTGACTCTCAACCCAGGTTGCCAGGAGCATTATCCTGGCTCCTTTTTGCTCCAGTCCAAAGGACCGGAGCGCAGCATCGGAGCAGCAGTTGGAGGTGTGCACTGTTTGAATGCCACACTTCCAAAGCTGCTTTTTTTGGCCCATCTGTTCCAGACCTTTGGTGGAGCTAACCAATCTGCAGGGCCTATTCTGGATACCTCCTCTTTAACAGTTTGGACTAAAACCCAGAGTGGAGTCACCATCCCACTGACAAGGAAGCCCCCATCTGTCACTATACAACATCAGACATACTGTGTTTGCAACCCAATTCTTTTCATGCACATAACACAGTAAACATGCAATGACAGCTCAGCTGAAAAATGTACAAAGGACTTTCACTGTGAGGTAGCACATAAAAGTGAAATACTGTAGTATCAAAAGGGATGTGCAAATGTTGTGCCCTGGAACATCTCTCATATTGTATGGGTTCTGTATTTGCAGACCACCAGCAAATATTCAGGTCTTTAATTCATGATCTATTGCCAAAAGGCACTTCCTTTACTGTAGGAGCACCTCCCAGCATTCATTTCATTACACGAGTATATTTGATCAGTCCCAGACACAGAGAAAAGGGAGAGAAGTTTTCCATACCATAATCAGAATCTTTAAAGCAGGCGTCTAAATGATCCTGGTCCTCATCATAATCTTCAATGGCAATGTTGTTTTTTGCACTCTTCTTCAATAACCTCTTCCCTGCATTTTTGTTGTTGTTGCTTCCAGTTTTTTTGGAATTTGGGGCAGAAACAGAATTATTCTTGGCCTGATTGGTGCCCCATGAAGGCTGTAGGCAGGATTCTGAAGACTGGAGGTTTGCCATTGACAACATTCCTTGGATGGCTTCCTGTGTGCTGGGAGATGCAGGTGGCTGACTAAAGGAAGAAAACAAAAAAAGACATTTCAGACCAAAATAGATACAGCAAGCACAAAATAAACAGGAAAACCATTTATTACATATGGGATTTGTCTCCAATATTGGGATACAAATATTTATTTATTTCATTCTCTCTCACACACACACATAAACACATAAGGACAAAAGTTTAAAACCTTTTCTGCTGGGTGAAATTAGGAAGGGTTTGTGCATTTTCCAATGATTTTCCACAAAAAGGTTGTGAAGGATGTGTGTGTGTGTCTATAAATAAAAACAACATTGGGTTTTGTGCAAAATACAACATTTTGTACATAAGATATTGTTATTTCATGCAACATACACTTTTTGTGTGGAAATATTTCATTGTGAGTACCCCCCCCCCCCAATAAAAATCACTGGTCTTTTTAGTTTTATATAAGAGTGTAAAATCCCATAGTAGTTGACAAATTTTTTTTGGTCAGGGAGTATATTGATGTGGGAAGAGACTGCTTCTCATTGAGGATGAAAAATTTGCAACTTCTTTTTACATCTCTACTTCAGAGTGATATGTACTATCATTTACTGGGAGACAGGTTGGATAGAAATAAAAATCAAAATTGTTACCACAATCTTTATGTAGTCCAGAGTAGACTCACATAAGAGCATGGGCAGCGCAGGTTGGATATTATAGACATGTAAGAGAGGTCAAGAGGGAGAAGATTTAAAACATCTCTCATCTTGTATCAAAGACTGTTAAAACTTGAGGCCCCAAATAGGACAAGTTCCTTTCCTTCTATGTGCTGTGCTGATGTGTCTCATCCCAGCCATTAGAATAGATTCTTTGAATGTACTATGGATAACTTGGGAGGTGCCTTGTGCTAACTTCCCTCCTCTCCATCTCCTGAAAATCTCTTGTGGAGGGTTAAGGAACTTTCCAAAACAGCTTGAGATGCTTCGTTTGATGTTTCAGAGGGAGGGAATTGGTGACAATTGCTGCTGCTCTTTACCCCAGAAAAGCATCCAGTTTGCAGAGTGAGGACCACTGCTGGATCCTGCAGGCTTCCCAAAAGAGAAGAGCTTCTGTTTACGGAATAGTTAATGTTAATTTTCTCACTTTCCTAACTTACTTCATTCTTTTCTGCACAGGTATATCCACTACCTCTTTTGTACTTTTCATTTATCTGATGGAATAGACTCATACATACAATTCATTTTATAACAACTAGGGGTGAAACAGATTGGTAGGAAAAAGTGGCTTGAGCTGCCTTTTCCAAAACAACATTGAAATCCCACCAGCTGTATCACTGGCTCCCAAGGCAGCTGGAGTGCTCATGTCATGACCATATGACATGGCTTCAAGCCAGGAAGAAGTGGAAAAAAGCTGCTTCTTTTTGAAATGGTTTTTCTCTGCATATGGTGCCTAGAGGGCACTTTCTTGCTGGCTTCAAGGCATGTGTCATCTAAATGTCATGCTTTCAAGCTAGCCTGAAAACACCTCTTTTTACTTGTCTGTTTCCCCTGTTTCCCCTTATACAGGAACAAAACAGTTATTCATATGATGTCAAGGCTGTGTCTGCACTGCAGAAATAATCCAGTTTCACGCTACTTTAGCTACCATATCTCAGTGCTATGGAATTCTGTGAATAGTAGTTTTGTGAGACTTTTAGCTTTCTATGCCAAAAAGCTCTGGTGTCTCACAAAATTACAATTCCCAGAATTCCATCGAACAAAGCCATAACAGCTAAAGTGGCATCAAACTGGATTATTTCTGTAGCATGAATGCTGCCACATGAATATTTACTTTTTCTTCAGTACTGTATACTAAAATCATAGAATCATAGAATGATAGATTTGGAAGTGACCACAAGGGCCATCCAGTCCTACCCCCTGCCATGCAGGAAATCACAATCAAAGCATCCCCAACAAATGACAATCAAACCTCTGCTTAAAGACCTCCAAAGACGGAGACTTGACTACACTCTCTTCTGGAATTGGTTGCTCATAAAATATGTACTGTAGTCCTTTCTAGAGTAAAACTTCTACAATACATACCTGCCTCCCCTATGCATCTCTATACTCTATAACTGGTGCATAAGGTTCAAAAAGGACTTTCATGACAGCCAATATCAGATGTAACAGTGCTTGCCAAAATCTATTTCTGACACGCCTCCCACTGAACAACCTGGATGTTTGTGAACATACTATGGTACTGCAGTACCTCTGCTAGTCAACTGACAGACTAGCATTTTACACTGTTACACATAAATTACCTATTTTTGTTGTTGTTGTGACCATTGCTTCAGACCAGAAGTGGGGAAATTGCAATTTACTAATGCATGAAGCCCATGAATTTCTAACATGCAGCTCAGGTCCTATATGATTTAAAACCGATTCAAAAGAGGGAGCTGGTGCAAATATTAGTCTGTTCCCATCATCCTGCTCTGGCTCACATTAAAAACAGGATGGCTGTTGTCTGGCATTATATTCAATGTGCTCCATTGGAATGCTAGCATATTCTGCAGCTGTACTACTTGATATTTCTGGTAAGTGCTTAAAAATATTACTTTTTTGGATGACAACACCCAGAATCCCCAGGCAGCACAGCCATGCTGGCTGAGGGATTCTTTGTCCAAAAATTAAACTTTTCCAGACTCTTTTTACTATATAGTACAGTGGGTCCTTGGTATCTGCTGGAATTTGATTCTAGGACACCCCCCATGTATATCAAAATCCATGTATGCTCGTCCCATTAAATATGTGGCAAATTAAATGGTGTTCTTTATATAAAATGGTAAAATCAAGGTTTGCTTTTGAGAATTATTGTTTTTTGGAATATTTTCAAGCCATGGATGGTTGAATTTGTGCATGCAGAATCCATGGATACAGATGGCCAATTGTAATATTAAATATTATAACAATAATACATACTAAAACTTTGTAGTCTCTTTTCTCATTATAGTAACATTAAATATCTGAACAGGTTTTCAAGGACTAGTCCAATGCATCATTTTATACCATGCTTGAACTAATTTAGTTGCAGCAGTTATCATTTCAGACCACTTGCTTATTTTCTCCAACAGCTTCCTTAAAACCTTGAGCCCCCGATACAGTGCAAATGGACCATCAAAAGCAGCCTGCCAAACAGGCAAATTAAAACGGAACTGCCTGAAGCAAGACAGCCTTAAAAAAATAAATGATGGGATATGATCAAAACCAGTGGCTCTTAAAGTGGTAAAACATTTGGGTAAAATCTACTGGTGTTCTCTCCTGAGCAAACCCGTTCATTTCAGTAGTGTGTGAACAGAGAAAGCTGCTGATGGACTGTGTCCTTTAATTCAGCATTCTGTCATTTTGCCATTGGTTTAACACTCAGTTGCCCTGTGATGGAATAACATCCTTTAAATATCAACTTTAAATATCAAATTTTTCTTTTTCATTCTTTCTCCCCCCCCCTTTTTTTTTCTTTCTTTTTGTATTGAATGGGAGATGTTTACATTGGGTTGTGCCCAATGTGTTTTTCATTAGGCAATGTTTGCAGCTTAATGATTATGGATTTGCTTGTAGTGAAATTTGAAACAGGAAACAATTATTAAAGTCTGGGGAAATTGCATCTTTTTTTTAGTTTTAGTGATTATTGATTTATATATATTTTTAAAAAGAAAGTAAAGATTATCTGTGAATTTAAAAAGTATGGATGACAGTAGATTCTGTGTAGATTCTAAGGAATAAACTTCCAGTGCATCTTTTAAAATAGTTTACAACTGACTAAGCAGTTCTCTCAATCAGTCAAACACCACAAATACAATTGAGTCCCCATGTGTACTTGCATCAGATATCTGAGCTGAAAATTTTGGAATGCAAACAATATGCAGCTCAGAGAAGGGCCCTTCTTCAACTTTCATCTAACATTGTGGATGAAATTCCATACAGCTTTTGAAACCTTTCTCTTTGTATACACTGAAATTTGTGAAGTTCACATGTGATTTAGAGAGGAGGGGCCTTTCAAAATTATTTTCTCAGCAAATCAAATGGCAAGAAATGGAATGGCTCAGAGACATTGTGGTTAGAAATGTGCAACACTTAGAGGGATTCCATCAAGTGATGTCTTATCTTCTTACTAAAGTGTAGTGACACAAAAAGAACACCAGAAATACTCTTGTAATATATGTAATTCTATGAAGTGTAGCTTCTGGCCCTGTCATGAGGCAGAATGGGATGTTCACCTCTAGCAATAAATGGCACTATGATGGAAGGGACAACCTCCAGCCTTTGTTTTCTGTTGCAAAGCAAATCTGCTTTCTGGGCAGCGTGTCCTATATCCTCTAATGGCTCTCATGCTCACAGATAAGAATGATTTTTAGTTCCCCATATCAAAGTAAGATTCAAACTGTTAATCCAGCTGTTGTAGTGGTGATGACTTCTTGTCCTTCTCCTGAAGTAGTAAAATGTTACAGATTACTTCTGCTTGTACAACAAAATATTACAGACCACAACTGGGGTAAATGCATTAAGGTATTAACCTCCTCTTGTTTCTTCCAGAAGAGATTCTGTGGGACAATAATTATAGAATCAAAGGCCTGAAACAGACCGGCATGAAGAGGCACCTCGGAAGCACCATTAGGGTTCGGGAGTGTGCATCGTTTACACACTCCCAAACCCTAACATGTAATGGTGCCGGCCTCATTACGTAATGCCGTTTAGATGGAGTTGAGCAGTTGCGGCAGCGCAAAGGTGCTTAATGGTGCCTTTTTTTCTTTGCTGTGCCGCAACTGTGCAGCAAAAAAGGAGTGTGCTTTCCCTGCTCCTTTTTTGTGGCATAACTGCAATGCAGCATCTAGCTGCTGCAGTGCAGTTGCAGCGCTAAAAGAGGTGGTGCCAGACCACCCTTTTTGGGCAGTCTGTACCACCCCATAGAGTTGGAAGAGACCAAAAGGGCCATCCAGTCCAACCCCCTGCCATGCAGGAACTCTCAAATCAAAGCATACCCGACAGATGGCCATCCAGCCTCTTGTTTAAATATTTCCAAAGAGGGAGACTCCATCACTCTCCAATGGGGTTTGTTCCACTGTCAAATTGCCCTTACTTTTAGGAAGTTCCTCCTCAAGATGAGCTGGAATTTCTTCTCCTACAGTTTGCATCCATTGTTCCATGTTCTAATCTCTGGAGCAGCAGAAAATAAGCTTGCTCCCTCCTCAATATGACGTCCCTTCAAGTATTTAAACAAGGCTATCATGTCCCCTCTTAACCTTCTCTTCTCCAGAGTAAACATCCCCAGTTCCCTAAGGCGTTACTCATAGGGCATGGTTTCCAGATCTTTCATCATTTTAGTCACCCTCCTTTGGACATGGTCCAGTTTCTCAATGCCCTTTTTGAACTGTGGTGCCCAGAATTGGACACAGTATTCTAGGTAGGGCTGGACCAAAGCAGAATAGAGTGGTACTATACTTCTATTAATGCAGCCTAAAATTGCATTGGCCTTTTTAGCTGCCACATCACATTGTCGACTCATGTTCAACTTGTGGTCTACTTGGACTCCTAGATCTCTTTCACACGTAGTCTCATTCAGCCAGGTGTCCACCATCCTATATCTATACATTTCATTTTTCCACCCCAAGTGCAGTACCTTGCATTTCTCCATACTGAATTTTATTTTTTAGTTTTGGCCCAGCTTTATAGTCTATTCAGGTCATTCTGAATTTTGATCCTGTCCTCTGAGGTATTAGCTACTCTTCCTAATTTGGTGTCATTCGCAAATTTGATAAGTATAAATTTCTTGGGACACCTCCCATTTTTCTTCCTCACTGGAACTGTTTTAATTTGTGCCTTCAGTATCTCCCTTGTGAGAAACTCCCATCCATCCTGAATTCCCTTCTCTTTTAGTATTCCTGACCATGGGATCACCTCCAGTATTCCTCTAAGTTTACTGAAGTCAGCTCTCCTAAAGTCAAGAATGCATGTCTGTCTATGCCTGGCTTCTCCTTTCCATTGTATAACAAACTCAAGGAGAATATGATCACTCCCACCTAAGCATTCCACCAATTGCACCCCATTTACCAGGTCATCCCTGTTGGTTAGAACCAGCTCTAAAATAGCTGACCCCTTTGTTGCCTCTTCCACCTTTAGGACAATGAACTTGTCTTCCAGGTAAGTAAGGGATTTGCTAGACCTTGAGGATTTGGCTGAGTTTGACTTCCGGCAAATATCAGGATAACTGAAGTCACCCATCACAACTACATCTTTCCTTTCTCTGTGTGTGGTCATCTGTTCTAGAAAGGTATCATCCAATTCCTCAGTCTGACTTGGGGGTCTATAGTAGACTCCTACAATAACATCCTTGTTTTTTCCCTCCCCTTTAATTTTTATCCAGATGCTCTCGACTATTTTCTCCAGCCCTTTTGCCTTCCAGAATACTGTCTCCCTCCCCCACATAATTCAGTTTAAAGCCCTCCTGACCAAATTTTTGAGAATATTGGCAAAAACATTTCTGCCAACTAGAGTGAGGGTTGGTGAGATTATTCAGAAGGAAGGAATGAAAGGAAGGAATGGAAGATTACAGAGAAAGAACAAATAAACTAAAGAGAACGCTGATGAAATGAATACAGACAGACATCTAGAATAGCCTGTTCATGAGAAAACAGAACATTGCTGGCCTTACTCAGCATTAATCAATAAGAAGTTTCATAAGCAGGGAAGGATAGAGAATGAAGCCTACACAATTTAATTTAGTTTAAAGAAGGCCAAAGAAAGTTGAGAAGAGAAAGGAAATCTGAAAATTGCATTAATCTAGAGCTGTATTCTATGCTTCAGTGCACATGACAGGAATCTCAGCTGCTTCTCCAAAAGCAAAACTGACATGACACACTGATACCAAACTACCTACAGAATGAATTGAGATATTTAATGTGAAGTCATCAATGCTGTGGATAAACTGGCTAAAGGAGCTCTAAGATTGCTTTGGAAAGACTTCAGATTCAATTTAAATTGACTTATACACATAGTATATTGAATTGGTGGTAAGGTGTGTTGGCTTGGGAAGCAGTGACATAACTTATATCCATCCATGTAATCCTAGTTTAATACATTACCACAGTAACATGGAACTGGATCACATGGAAATAGTCCTCTGTGCTACAGATTAATGTATGAAACAGGTTAGCATACAGCACTGCAAAGAATTTCAGGATAAATGTATGAATAAGCCCTAAAACAGCTATGCCAGTTCCAAAGCATTGCCTCTTACCTTCACAGTACATTTAAATTCCCGGCTTTCTGGTTTACTACCTCATTTCAAGTGAAAATCTATATTCACTTGAAACCATCTGATATAAACTTTGATTTTCTGTTTAGTAAACACTTCAGTCCACAGGCTTACAGAAAGACAAAGTTGGCGGCAAATAAGCAATGAGATTGTTTCAAATGAACAAGTAGGGAGACCCATTTCATTTTTGTTGCCTTTGGAGAAATTAATTTTCAAAACTGTTTGCTATTTTTCCTAAGGTTTTTGAGCCAGTTTTTTCAAGCACCTCCTCCAAAAGGATTAGGAGAATGAGCAAATTAATCAAAGTCATTTAGTTGTATGTATTAAATGGTTCTCATTTTCTCTTGACCATCTATTTTCAAATAAATAATTGTTACTGTTATTGCTTAGGTAGATTTTCAGCCTTTTTTGTAGGTGGTGTTCCAGTTTTGTAATGGTTTTACACACATATTCTATAGTTGCTTCCCTCCGCAGCTTGGGGCAATCACCACCACCACCAGAATTTATACAAAACAAAAATATGTTTGCCACTGAAAGTCTTGGCTAATATGCACACATGACCTGGAGCATGTCCACAGGAGGGCAACCATAATGGTGAAGAGTCTGGGAACCCTGTCCTATGAGGAGCGACTGTATGTTTAGCCTAGAGAAGAGACAGTTAAGAGGTGATATGATAACCCTGTTTAAATATTTGAAGGGATGTCATATTGAGGGCAGAGCAAGTTTTTTTTTCCTGCTGCTCCAGAGACTAGGACCCAGAACAATGGATGCAAGCTACAGGAAAAGAGATTCCACCTAAACATTAGGAGGAACTTCCTGCCAGTAAGAGCTGTTCGACAGTGGAACACACTGCTTCAAAGGGTGGTGGACTCTCCTTCTTTGGAGGTTTTTAAAAAGAGGCTGGATGGCCACCTGTCGAGGATGTTTTGATTTGGAGTTCCTGCATGGCAGGGGTTTGGACTGGATGGCCCTTGTGGTGTCATTCAACTTTATGGTTCTATGAGACAGAAACAGCAGAAGCCCAAACCCAGCATAAAACTAGTAGTCAAAAAAGTGTGACAACACTTTTAGCTTGCTACCCCTTCTTAAAAACCTGTTCTGAGGCACTCAGAAGCCAGGGTCTGAGGGCAACCTGGGATACTAAGGGGAGGGGAAATTATATCCCTCCCCATAGTTCCTCTGATGGAAGCAATTCCATCAGCAGAACAACACCATTGGATTCTAACTGCATTGCAGATGACACTCTATACTTACCTGTTGGTGTTATACTCTAAACCCCCAACTTCTTTGCTTGCCTGCAAGAGATCCAGGATGCCTGCTGAGCTTCCAGTTTCTTTCTTTCCTTTTGAATTGCGCCCTGGCTTGGCCTCTGTGTCAATGTGGAGAGAATCTTCATCTGAGGAGTCATCACTCTAGAAAGTCAGCAAGAGAAGGTCTTTTAAAATTGAAAGGGCCATACTAATTGGCAATGAATTAATTTGTGGTGTGATACTACATTCTCCTAATTCCCCCTCTGCCAGCAATATAAGAATTCATTTGATGCTCTAGAAACAAAGGGAGCTGCCTTATATCATCTCAGACCATTGATTCACATTGTCTTGGTTTCTCTATAAAGACTACCAGAGGCTCTCCAGGCTTTCAGGAAGTCTGCTTTAGCCCACCAGATAGAATCTAGGAACTGATCATGGGACCTTTTTCCTGCATGGCATGTGGTTTGCCACGGAGTCAATTTAAGATAACAATCCATCCAAAGAAATAATAAACACCATAGTATACCCAATGCTTTTTATCCGCCGACAGAATTATAGACGAAAGAGGCAGAAGAGATTTCCCCACTCCACCCCAGCAAAATGATCCTCTGAGGCACTGTTGCTTTTCAGTATATAGGACTAAGTATGTAAGACTAAACACTCAAAGCTATAACAAGTAACAATATAAGTGTATGTGATATAAGACTGGTCAACATGCAACATCCAAGTACAATATTTGTTATGAATAAAAGTGACTATGGAACAGCATTAATAAAAGAACAGAATACCTTATACAATACAGATTCCACCTTTGATTTCTTCACTGGTGTGGGCTGTGCAGTTTCTTTTGTATCAGATAAAACTAGAAAGAAGTTGAAACACAGAAATGTGTACCTTGCCAGTAACAGTATTAGTGTTCATCCACTTCTACATGTGCAACCTATGCCAAAAGGCCCTTAGGCACCTCTTCATAATATTACTATCCAAAATATACAAAAATAAAACAAACAAGAGATGAAACAACTATTCTTCCTACCTAGCCACACCCAGAATTCATCTTCAGAACAAGAAATCCCATGTATTCCTGCCTGTTTCTGCCATGAGGGGGTATCCAAAAGTTTTAATGATCACCATTTTTAAAAATTGACAGAAAGTTTGTTTTAATTTGTAGTTGTTATCTCTATGTATTTACACATTTTCCCTCAGTGTATCTTGACCCTCCAAATACCTGATATTGTAGAGGTCTGCAGATTGTGCCTTATAAGGGGGTATTGTAAAGTAATAATTATCACCTGGAAGTTATTATGGCATATTTATGAAATTTTGTCAGGGTCATCATTGGTTCCTAAGTTCACGTTGCTCAGAAAATCAGCTCATTGCATCCTTTATTTTTGTGACTGGCTCTGCCAGAAGTGACTAAAGTGTAAAATCCTCATCAGGCACAATCTGCAGGCTTCTACAATATCAGGTATTCAGAGGGTCAAGATACGCTGGGAAAAATGTATAAATGTAGATAGTGACTACATAGAGATAAGTTAACAACTACAAATCAGAAAAAACTTTCTGTCCATTTTTTAAAAAGGTGATCATTAAAACGTTTGGATACCCTCTCATGTGTGTGGGCAAAGTGCATGGCACTGAGCTCAGTGTTATCTTCTTTCATCAGCCACACATGGATCACCCAGCCCATAAAAAAGAATTCTGAATGGCTTCTTAAGGGCGCTAACTGACATATAACTGTTGCTACAATCAGACAGATCATTAGCTTAGTCAGCAGCTTTCGTAACAGAAAAGAAAAATCAATCTTACAGGACAAATCTCTCTTTGTAGTGTTTTTCTTTCTTCTGATTGGAAATTCATCAATTTTCAATTCTCCATCATCCGATACATACTCATACTCATCTTTTACAGGTTTTGTTTTATCTTCTTTGAAATTTTGCAGTGATCCAAATATACCAGGATTCAACTGAGGTTTCACTCCCTTTGAACTATTTAAACAACAGAGATGCTTTCAGAAAGGACACTAGTGGGCCAGATAATCACATTCTCTTTTCCATAAACAAGAAAAGGAAGGTTCATATAATCAACAGGTGAGTATATGCAGAAAAACATGCAAAACATTTAATTTGTATTATTACTCATTAACTGTAATGAGCACAAATCAGAACTAGACTTCACTAGTAAGAGAAACTACAAACAAACATAATTTAGCATAAAATAGCAGGTATTATATTTCTGTATTGCTATCCTAATTTTCACTCATTACCTTCAGATTAACAACCTCTGGATATTTTAGTTAATTGCACAACCAATTAATGAATTAATACATTGTAAACTTTTTTTTTAAAAAAAATCACTTTCTTTAAAGGAATTGAAGAATCAAATTACAATTACAAACAAAACCAGAAATTGTTCAGCCATGGCCCATGAGTTCAGAAGAGGCTTGGATGCAGACTCAAGAGGCTGAGGAATCATCAGTACCTATAGAAAAGGCATTCGGCCCAAGAACCTGTGATCTTGGAGCTTGAGACTAAAAAGATGACCTTGTTGTATCAAAGTGCTTATTTGGAGCTGTCTCAGGTGCTGCATCCTCTGGTCTACCCTGCTGACCTGTTCAGGTCCCAGTACCAGCCTCAACGCAGCATTACAGAACAAAACAATAAACTTGATCCCACAGATCTACTTGTTTAGACTGGCAGAGCTTGTTTAAATTGAAAAGTGTAAAAAGGCATTTTAGCCAAGCCATATATGATGATGAAACATTCAAACTCTGAATGATGGGTGTTCATATCATTGCCATTATCATTATTAATCTGTTTTAATTAATGGCCCATACTATTTCTAGAACCAAAACAAATGTGTGCATGTTTGCGTGCGCATGTACACATGCCTTCAAGTTGCCTGCTGACTTATGGTGACCCCATGGATTTCATAGGAACTTCTTAGGTAAGGAATATTTAGAAGTGGTTTTGCCACACCAGGTCCTTCCTTTGAAATATAGCCTACAGAACCAGGTATTCTTTGGCAGCCTCCCACCCATGCACTATAGCAATAGTAGCTTCATTTATATATTGCTTCATACCATCTAAGCAGTCTCTAAGCGAATTACTACTGTAAGTTAAATGTCCCCCAAAAGCTGGGTACTTATTTTAGCGATCTCAGAAGGATGCAAGCCTGAGTTGAGCTCGAGTCCTGGCTGGTATTGAACTCACAACCTTATGGTTTGTGAGTGAGTGGCTCCAGTAAAGCATTTAACAACTGTGCCACTAGGATTCAGTGAGTGGCTGCAGTAGAGGCATTTAACCACTGCACCACCAGGATTTACCCTGCTTAGTTTCTAAGATCAGATGGAATTTGGTGCCTTTAGAGTATTCAGGCACACTAGAACAAATCTATATAGCAAAATAACAAAACAAAAACAAAAACAAAAAAACCCCCAAAAAACAAAAAACCACAACAACAACAAATCAAAATAAAAAACCAAACAATCAATACATACATCAACTTTGATGATTCAGTCAATAACCTCGTCTATTGTCAATACACCAACTAAAGTTAGTCAGTTCAATTCAGTCATGAGCACCAACTATGAGGTGTGGGGAGGCAAGTTTGGCACTTCCCACCTACTATTAAACATCAAAATTTGTATGTTGTGGTGGACATGAACATGTAGCCTGCCACAAAGTTCATGCTTCTCAAGAGTTCCTCCAGTCTTCAGATAACAGGCATTACAGTATATAGGCTTGATTAAACCATTCCAATATTTTCCTGCATATGTGAGACTATTATTGAACATTTTCACTGGAACCTTCAACTGCATGATACATGTCTTGTGACCACTGCTCATGAGATATAGCCATACAATACTGATTGTGATCACAATTATGTGGTTACACGTGCCCCATGTGCCCATAGAGGGGCTTCTTATAAGGGCTACATGTTTTTCATATTTTGCTTCTCACTCCATTTAATTTTGCTTCAGGAAGCTATTTTCTATTCTGCTTGGTGTATCCAGTTATGGACAGCTAAGCATCTAACCAAATAAACATCTTCCAAATGAGTTAATCATTGCAAATCACCAAAGGTATACCTACCCCAATAGTTTCTTGTTGGAAAACGAAAACAGAAATTTATTGTCCTTATTTCCTGATAATGGTGTCTTCTCTAATTTGTGTTCCTCCTCCATTTTCAGTAATGAATCAGGTTTGCTGTTCTGAATTTAGGAAAACAGAAAACAATTCAGGATAACAATTATTTTATCTGTGCAATATTTGGGTGTGCCTGTTAAAGGATGTGCCAGTTATAATACATACACAGGTTAACACAGCATACATCCAGATCTTGCCAAAATTATATCTGTCTCCATCAGAAAACCTGACACAAAGGGAGGGAAAAAAATCAGTATTTTGGATCACCTGGAAATAGTGCTGCCCAGAATCAGTCTAACAGTAACATAGCAGTAAGGATGCTGGAACTGTCATCATTTAGCTGCAATAAAGCAGCAGTTCACTGAATCTTTGTGAAATACAGAAATAATGCAAGGGAACAACAGCTGCTCTCTTTAGCCTTAAAAATTGTTTTGAGAGCTGTCAGATGGACAATTGAAATGTGCAATCAGTTCTAGATTTCAGGTCTAGATTTTAGTTGAGTTTTGTTTTGTTTTAATGGCTTTCATCATCTCTTTTACTAATGGGACCTATTTTCTGAGTGTAACTCAACTGAAAGAACATAATTTTGGTTAAGAGCCATGCTTATAGACAGTGATGTTGGTAGTGTGAAGGAAACAACTTGCCCTCTCGATCCTTTCCCTTCATGGCTGGTTGTCCATGGTGGAGATGCAAGAATGATGCTTTTAAAGCACATTATTAACGCATCTCTTAGGGAAGGCTAGTTTCCATCTTGTTTAGAAGGCTAAAGAGGGCAGCTTCTGAAAAAGCCTTCCCTAGACTTCTTGGACAGGAACAACTATAGACCAGTCTCACGTTTTTGAGCAAAGTGATTGAGAGGGCTGTTGCTCTTAAACTCCAAGCAGTCTTAGATGAAACAGATTTTCTGGATCAATTTCAAACCAGCTTTAGGGCAGGATATGGAGTTGAGACTTAGAATCATAGAATCATAGAAATTTAGAGTTGGAAGAGACCACAAGGGCCATCCAGTCCAATCCCCTGCCGTGCAGGAACTCCCAATCAAAGCATACCCGACAGATGGCCATCCAGCCTCTGCTTAAAAACCTCCAAGGAAAGAGACTCCACCACCCTCCGAGGGAGTGTGTTCCACTGTCGAACAGCTCTTACTGTCAGGAAGTTCCTCCTAATGTTGAGGTGGAATCTTTTTTCCTGCAGTTTGCATCCATTGTTCCGAGTCCTGTTCTCTGGAGCAGCAGAAAACAAGCTTGCTCCCTCCTCAATATGACATCCCTTCAAGTATTTAAAGAGGGCGATCATATCACCTCTTAACCTTCTCTTCTCCAGGCTAAACATCCCCAGCTCCCTAAGGCGTTCCTCATAGGGCATGGTTTCCAGACCCTTCACCATTTTAGTCGCCCTCCTTTGGACATGCTCCAGTTTCTCCACATCCTTTTTGAATTGTGGTGCCCAGAACTGGACACAGTATTCCAGGTGGGGCCTGACCAAAGCAGAATAGAGTGGCACTATTACTTCCCTTGATCTAGACACTATACTTCTATTGATGCAGCCTAAAATTGCATTGGCCTTTTTAGCTGCTGCATCACACTGTTGACTCATGTTCAACTTGTGGTCTACTTGGACTCCTAGATCCCTTTCACATGTTGTCTCATTCAGCCAGGTGTCCCCCATCCTATATCTGTGCATTTCATTTTTCCGCCCTACGTGTAGGACCTTACATTTCTCTGTGTTAAATTTCATTTTGTTAGCTTTGGCCCAGCTTTCTAGTCTATTCAGGTCATTTTGAATTTTGATCCTGTCCTTTGGGGTATTAGCTACTCCTCCCAATTTGGTGTCATCTGCAAATTTGATAACTAGGCTCTCAATACTGTAATCCAAGTCATTAATAAAGATGTTGAATAGCACTGGGCCCAGGACAGAACCCTGTGGGACCCCACTGGTCACTTCTTTCCAGGATGAAAAGGAACCATTGTTGAGCACCCTTTGGGTTCGGTCAGTCAACCAGTTACAAATCCATGTAACGGTTACCTTGTCTAGTCCACATTTTACAAGCTTGTTTGCAAGGATGTCATGGGGAACCTTGTCAAATGCCTTACTGAAGTCTATGTCATCTTAATGGATGATCTTTGTCTGCGTATCAGTAAATACTGATGACATCCAATTCTTGTAAATACTGTTTTAGTGATTTAATGATTTTAATTGTATTTATTACACTTTGATGGGGAACATCTGGGTTTGAAAAGACTACATGTGAAAGGGATTTAGGAGTCCAAGTAGACCACAAGTTGAACATGAATCAACAGTGTGATGAGGCAGCTTAAAAGGCCAATGCAATTTTAGGCTGCATCAATAGAAGTATAGTGTCTAGATCAAGGGAAGTAATGGTGCCACTGTATTCTGCTTTGGTCAGGCCCCACCTGGAATATTGTGTCCAATTCTGGGCACCACAATTCAAAAAGGATGTGGAAAAACTGGAGCGGGTCCAAAGGAGGGAGACTAATATGGTGAAGGGTCTGGAAACCATGCCCTATGAAGAATGACTTAAGGAGCTGGGACTGTTTAGCTTGGAGAAAAGAAGGTTAAGAGGTGATATGATAGCCCTGTTTAAATATTTGAAGGGATGTCATATTGAGGAGGGAGCAAGCTTGTTTTCTGCTGCTCCCGAGAATTGGACCCGGAACAATGGATGCAAGCTCCAGGAAAAGAGATTCCACCTCAACATTAGCAGGAACTTCCTGACAGTAAGGAACACACTCCCTTGGAATGTGGTGGAGCCTCCTTCCTTGGAGGTTTTTAACTAGAGGATGGATGGCCATCTGTCGGGAATGCTTTAAGAGTTCCTGCAATGCTGAATGGGGTTGGACTGGATGGCCCTTGTCTCTTCCAACTCTATGATTCTATGATTCTATGTATCGTAATTTGTGGTTTATTTTAAGGAAGAGGGGTTTGTGGGATTATTTTATTGTGTATAAGATTTTATTGATGTCAACCGCCTCAATCTCATCATCATCATCATCATCATCATCATTATTATTATTATTATTATCTGGCTCAGGGGGTGGTGAACTGCCTTGCCCTCATGCCCAGACCACTGCTGAAGGGGGAGTATGGTAGCCTCCAAGGCAGCCCTATCATGGCTGCAGCCACACTGGACTCTGAAGGCAGCTCCCTAAGAAAATTCCTCCCACCTGGAAAAGGCCTTCAGGATCTGGCATGAATGCACCATCGCCCCTAGCAGCCACAGAAGAGTGCAGTGCTGCGGCCTCCAGAGGGCCTGTTTATGGTCTGTGTGGCTGCTGATTGAGCGGGAAAGTGCCTTTTCCCACTCTCCCAGTAGCCACACCAGTTCCTCTAAGTGTACAACCTCACTGGTGACACCCACTCTGGGGTGTCACCTGATGTGATCTGCACTTCCCTTGCAACACCACTGCTTATGTATCTCAACCACACTATTTGGCCCATGATTGTTTTCCAGACCAGTAAGTTACTAAAGTTGAGCAACAACTAGAAGTGTGTTTTTTCTTAAAATAAAATGCAACATATTTGCAGCCAAAAATTACCCACTCATTGTCCTGTCCTCTTTGGGAGACAGTAGGAGTGCTCAAAAGAGGTCTGGAAATGGAGGTAATGGGATAAATAAGGATGTGCCCATCTTGAATTAGGGATGTGGGAAAACATCTTGCCATTATCAAGATTCTGGTTAAGAAAACTCAGGACAGTGACCATCTTTCAAAGATTTGCTGATGTGGATATGCACACATTGCTGACTATTTAATAATATGGAGTACAATCGTCTGCATTTTTTCCCATCTGCGTGGAGATCCAAAATTGAACCCCATGGATGGGAAGGGTCCACTGTACATATACACTTCACAAGCACAAATATAGACGGGGTTGATTCTCCCAGAATTGTAATAAATATGCATGCCATCATGTGGTGTCTGAATGGTCTACATAATCATTACCAGCAAGAAAATAATCATATTGTTGCTGTTGTTTTTTTTATAAAAGAGGTACTGAAAAACCTGCAGTTTAATATAACTAACAGGAATAAATAGGCAGCAAAAAAGAAAAACGACAGGTAAGGAGAACTATTGGGGTACAATTCATACTCCCTGTAGCCTTGCTTTCTCCCAAAATATGTTTATTGGTGAACACTCAACAGAAACTTAGACCATATATCTCAAGAATGAACTGAAACATCTGTAGAAGCACAGAAGATGGGTCATACCTTATATTTCCATTTTGCTTCTGTTTTGGTCTTATTTTGCTCCCGAATTTCAAACTTCTCCACCTCATTTTGCTTTTCAGCAGGTTCTTTATTAGGAGGACTCGCGGCATTCTTGGCAGCCTAGTTGAAATAAACAAAGAAAACCAAAAGAAAACCAAAATCAACAGATTATCTCAAATGCAGTAACCCTATTAGGTCATTAGGAATGTGGAGTAGACAGTAGTTGTGCTATTGGAAGATAATGGTATCATTATGGTATCATTAATAGATCATGATTGGACCTTTTGTGCACGATTCCTTATCATGCTATTGTGCATGTCTGAACATTTTCCATATTTAAGAACATTATATATATCCAGTTCAAATAAAATAGTGCACTATACCTGAAAATAAGAAAGAAGTCTACTCCAAAAATGATCATAGCAATGAAAATGAATTGCCTGTGCTGAAGTACAGTCTGGGAAAAGGTCCCCAATAAAGATCCTCAACAGTGTGAATAAATCGCATATAGGAAAAGATCAATGCGGTTTTATAAAAGGAAGACACATGCCTAACTTAGTAGGAAGAGTTTTGAGTAAAATACATGTAATTGGGATGAAAAAAATTAAAAGCAGGAATTTTAGCATTAGATATATTTAAAGCTTTTGACTGTGTGGAATGGCCAACATTAAAAATAATTTTGAAAAAAATTGGAATATAGATCAATTAAACTGTGTTAACACAATAAAGATAATGGTAAATGATGGGATAACAATTACATATGCTAATTTGGTCAATATGAATTCTCAGAATAGTAACGGAATTTATAGACAGCTAAATAAAATGCCAGCATGGTGTGGTGGTTTGAACTTTGAACGATGATAATGGAGACCAGGATTCAAATACCTGCTTGGCTATGGAAACCCACTAGTTGACCCTGGGCAAATCATATTTCTTCAGCCTCAGGGAAAACAACAGCAAGCCCCTTTGAACTGCATAATAGTGTCACTTTAGGGTGACCATAAGTCAGAAATGACTTGAAGGCATACAACAACAACAACAACAACAACAACAACAACGTCAAATGTCAAGCTTGGAGAAAGCAGAAAATCATTTCCCTATGCTACTGGTATGAATAACCAGCCAAGGCCAAGATAATAATGAAAACCTGCCAGTTTTCCTGCTTATTAAGAATGGTTTCTCAGTCTGAAGTATATATAAAGCAGTTCCATGTCCAGAGAACTGCACATTTTCTTTCCTTGTTATAGATGGCTAATTGCCAGATTTCAAACCTATTTACATAGTTTTCCAACCAGCAATCATTAGTTTTAGTAACAGTTTCTCCAATATTTACAGTATGGTGTAATCTGTGTAAAGAACAACAACAGTGATAATGGCAGCAACAGTTCATGAACTCTCAGTTGGAAGATTGACCACTTGACTCCATGATAAATTGCACCAAGGGCCCATGCCTTTAAAGGAGTAGTAAGGCCCTCTACCACTTAGTGTCAATATATCAAAGTGTAGCTGTCTGACCTATGCTAACAGACCTCTAAGGGAGCTCAAAACCTGTGCAACCAAGGTTCCATCACCCTTGGAAGCTAATACATAGAAATTTCCCCTGTTCATTCAATGCATGGATGTCAAGGACATCCATACAATGGGTGACCTGGGGGTGGGTCCAGCACTGCTACCCCTTCCCAAGGTATAAGGGGTTCTTCAGACGCAAATTGTTCTTTTTGAACAGGTAGGACATCTCTACTCACCTTTCCCTTCTTTGGTGTTTCAATCTTGGTTAGGGCTTCTTTTGTGTGAGCCTCAAGAAGGTCCAAGTTTGGAATGGCAGGTTGAGGAGGAGCTTCTTTTGCTTTCTTGCCTTTTTTCTTCCCTTCCCCCTTCACTTTTGGTGCCTTGGGGGGTTTGGGAGGCTTGGGAGGCTTGGGGGGCTTGGGTGGCTTGGGAGGCTTGGCGAGTTTAGCAGGTTTGGGGACTTTCATTGCTTTTGGAGTCTTCTTCTTGGGGGCTTTTTCAACTGGTGGTGGCGGAGGTGGTGATGGTGGTGGTGGAGGTGGTGGGGGCGTCCGTGGTGCAGGAGATGGTATTTCTTCTTTCTCCACTGGACTGACCTCCTCAACATTCACACTGGCATTCACTTCAGGTTTATTGACTTTCAAAGCATTCTAGAGAAGAGAACATGAACAAGGATTCAGAGCAAGCTGTCAAAAATGGATCCTTGATCCCTACATGGTGTGTTCTAAATCTACTTTTAAGCTGAGGAAACTCATTAAATGAATGGAACTTATGTAAATGTTGACTTGCCAAATTGCAATTTATGTCTCCATGCTTTCTGACCACATTTCTCCATCAATGATGAAATGTAGGAAACAGAGGAAGGCACAAAATCACATGGGAAAAATCACATTTTGATCCAGATTCTGCTGCTGATGAACCAAGTGATCTTCCCTATCCCATATCATTTCTGGATTTGTAAATTGCTAGTGCAGAAGGGATGAAGCTAAGTATGGAGAGATCTTGACCATGGGCAAGGCACACTCTCTCACCTTCAAAGGAAGGCAATGGCAAAACCTCCTCAGAACAAATCCCTGTGATGTTTACTTTAAGGTTGCCTTAATTTGGAAACAACTTGAAGGCAACAAGAACAACAACAGTGTATGGTTCTGTCAGTTTTATTAGCCTTTCAGAAATAATGAACAACTTAATAAGCCTACTATATCTATTTTAAAGATTTAAATGAATGTTACATACTTTAATATTGAGCATCAGCATAGCAGGATGTACTTATTTTCTAGCATACTCTATACAATTTTTACAGATTTCAAAGACAAAACATAAAGGGGCAGTCCAGTGCCATGCAAAAACTCTGCAGAAATGTACAGATATAATAGTCATATACTTGCATAATTCAGAAATGCAATCTGTTTTAGAAAAATGATCATCCCCAAATTATAATTATAAAGGCAGTAATTTATTATTTGCTTGGTTTGTTCCCTTGTTTTTGCTTTTACAGTTTCTAACATCTGAGTATTTTATTTCTTTTTGCTAAAACAATAAGGAATGAAAGACAAATGAAGGCAGTGCTTTGTTTAAAAATGCTAATCAGTTTTAAGAGAATGCAAGTCAAATCAATTGACATGGAATATTTGGTATCTGCTGTTTTAACTTGTTTCTTATGATGCTTTTAACTTGTTTTAATCTCTAGATTGTATGCCATAGGCAGGCTGTTTACATATTCTTGATTTTATTTGGTTTTTGTACAGCACCATGTACACTTACGCCGCTTTATAAATAAAGCTAATAATAATAATAATGGAAGAAATCAAACTGAATTATATTTTCCCGCAAGGTTAAAAAAAATACTAAAAGATGTACAATAAAAATGAGTGCATGCAAAATTAAAATGAAATTATTTTCTATTTATGCTGTTATTTTGATAATTATCAAAACCCATATGTTACATGCTAGCAATAAAAATATGCTTCCATAGCCTCTGTGCTTATTCTTCTGCACTCAAAAGCAACACTGGTGTTGTTCATATTATTAGAAGATGGGTTCATTTAGTGAAACTGAAATGTGAGAGACAGAAAGAAGTACTTCATCATATAGCACAGAGGCCACATCTACACTACAGAATGAATGCAGTATGACAATCCCATGGCTCAATGCTATGGAATTCAGGGATAGTTTTGTGAACTATTTAGTCTTCTTAGTCAGAGAGAAAGCTCTGGTGCCACAACAAACTACAAACCCCAACATTCCGTAGGATGCCAATTCAAGAAACGTAACAATTAGTGCCAATTCTGACTTCAATGAAAGGGGACATATGAAAGAGAAGGCCTTAAATGACTAGTGCTCAAAATGGATCTATATTGTTTATACTAGCAGGGGCACTATGAGTGAGAAAATGTTACTTCACTTATGTTCTAGTGTGCTTTTGCTCTGATCCATCAAGTCAGTTGTTATGTCTTTATGTAAATCTGTAGGTCTGACCATGAACTCATTGACAGAGTAAGCACAATTAATTTCCGTTGGTTTCAGTGAGACAAAAGCTACTATCCTAGACAGATCTATTTTAATGAACTCAGCAAAACTTATTTCTGTATTCTATCTGGGAATTTCATTCCACTGTACTTACAGTAAGTTACCCAATAAACTAACAAATCAGGTCCAAACTCAGGATATGGTGCCAGTGTAAGATGTCCTTGAGAACAGAAAATACTATACAGAACAGGTATTTCTAACCGAAAAGGAACTACTGGTGGAGACTGCTTCTAAGGCCATATATGTCATGCAATCCAACCAACTGTTATTACCTGGCAATACAGTTTTTAGATTTTAAACCAGAAATAAATGATATACTTTATAAGGATGCATGCAATCTCTTTCTTATAGAAATACACTAATGTCTGTATTTTTGTGGAAGAATATCACTAGCCTTACAGAGATCTTATGAGTATGAATTAGTGTCGAAAAAAAGCATCTGTTAAATACAGGGATGTATAACATTTGGCACTGTACAGGGAAATGCAGGAAGCAATCGACATCTAAAACAGAATACCAACCTCACTTAATCTTATTTCTTTGGCAAGGTCCTTAATGAGTTGTGCTGGTTTAAAATGTTCTGGGAGTTCATCTTCATGGTCCACTAAAGCCTTGAATAGAACAAAGCAAAATACAAAGGCTTAAAAGTGTGTCAAGAGACACTATAATGTCACATTGTTAAAATCATGCATGACTAAATGTTACTAAGCACTTTGCTTCAAAAGAAAGTCAAATACAGCAGAGTTGTTTCTGCAAATAGAAAGGGCCCTTCAATGAATTGAAATGGGTTAGATCCAGTAGAGCCCTCCACAGGTGAAAGTGGAAATAAATTTCCCTTTTTAGTGAAAACTGCATGACACTTCCCACACTGTTTTGAATGATTCCATATCTATTCCTTTTCCATTTAGGGATCCCCGTTTCTAATTCTGCATCAGAGTAATTTCAATATTCATTCCAATGCAGGCCAATTCTTATCCTAAAATGTATATCTCAGTTGATATTTCACTATGGCTACCCTCTGGCAAGAAGAGGACATTATCCCCCTCCCTCTCCAAAGCCTTCTATGCAGTTTATATTTGCTATTTTTGGAACTGCATAGACTATGTGTTATGACACAGTTTTGCATAGTGGTTTGAGCACTGGACTATGACCTTGAAGACCAGGGAAACCTAATGCAGACAGAGGCTTACCTGCTTTTTTGTCCAAGACCTGAAAGCACCATTTAGAATTTTTGCTCCCTGGACTAAATGAGGAGCAGGTTGCTTTCCAGCTTTGTGCAGTCCTAAACACATAAAAGAATACAATCCCATTTAGTGAAAGCCAACACATTATTACTACTGTAGATTTACAAAATGAATGAAAGAAAATATTTAATTTACAAAGCAGAAATCTAAAAATATGCACACACTCTGAAAAACAATTCAAAGAAGAATATCTATGATCATAAGTTTGTAGCTCCAAACTTAACAATCTGTTTAAAATCTGAATTTGAAAATTGAAAAAAATCCATTTGTATTCAGTACATGTTAGTACTTGCTAATGAATTACTTAGTTCCTGCAGCATGACTCTCTGATCAACATTCAGCAGAAGTCTCACTTTCCAGGCATTTGTAGATCCTCCAGTGCAATTCTATGGTCCCCTTTTGGCAGATGTTGACCATTCTATAGCATTTTTACATTTCTATACTACTTCGTCACTTAAGCACTCTAGGCAGTTTAAAATATGTAAGCCAATTGCCCCCAACTAGCTGGGTATTCATTTTACTGACCTATGAAAGGATGGTGGGACACCTTCCTTTTCCTAGGTGGATCAGGGCCGTGGCAACCTCACACCACAGCCCCGATCCAGACTTTCAAGGGTGCAAAAAGGAGCTACAAAAAAAGAAAAAGAAAAAAAAGAGGCCCCTTTTTGCATCCTCAAAAGGGCTCCATAGTATCAGCAGCGTGGCTATATGGCGCTCCATCAGCACTGCGTAATATGGACGCAGTGGCAGAGGAGTGTCATGATGCTGTGTGGAGCAGTGTGCGGCATCATGGCGACCTGGGGATGGAGTCGAAGTATATCTCATCTGGATGTGATGCCTCAACTCCATCCCCAGGATGAACTTTCAGGCAGGTCTGAAGAGGGCCTCTGTCAACCTGGAGCCCTCTGGGATCGAACTCACAACAGTGTGGCTGCAGTGCCGGCATTTAACCACTGTGCCACCAGGGCTCCTTATAACACATAATGTTGTGCTGTAGGACCTGAAGATTCCTAGACAGCTCTTCTTTCAGTTAAAAAATAGTAGGGGGGGTTTATTTGTGGTTTTTCCACTTTCATGGGGGTCTTAACCCCGGTGAATGTGGTGGGCCCACTGTATACTTGTGCAGGAGGGTTCCCCACTTTCTCTCACACATCTCCTGTAGGCCTGAAGAGCTAGGGCCCTTCAAGAAATGCCTGGAATGCTGTGCAGAGTATCTTGCATGAATATATCATACCTGTGGAAGATGACTCCACATTACCTTCTACAAAGCCTGTCCCATTTCTATGCCATACTGTACCCCTCCTCCCATTGCAAGAAGAATGGGGTAGATAGGATCCTTGCTCATGCAGACTTTTCACTGGTAGTATGATATGAATTAGTAAATATTAACATTTAACAACAGACACAAGAGATCACGGTTAAGCTTGTTTATTTTCATGTAATTTGTGTCTTACATCCTAACCACTTTCATGGCTAAAACATGCAGTACATTTCAACATTTATACAAAATGCAAGTCACATTTTGAGATTATTGTGCAATGTGTTTCATGGGACTACTTGTATTTTGTATTTGGTACAGCATGAACATCCTGTTCCTACTATAGAAACATCAATGTTTTTGAGGTATTTCAAAATGCCTTCAACTGCATGTATATTTCAATTCCAATTTAAGTAATGAGGTTTAACTGAAAGAAAATGGAGATCAGTTTGGCACAAGTGTCTATGGCTGGGTGATACACTTCATGTCCCAAGAAACATTTGAACCTGAAGATTAGATAAAAATACTAGACACTAAGCCTGGATTGCTGAGAATTCTGGTTTATTGGTTTATCACTCGCATTTGGCTCCTCCCACAAGTAGGTGTAACAAAACTGACCAAAACATATTGGATAATGAAGCTAAACCTTTATAATTTTCCATTAAAACATTTTTTGTGGTTAACTGCATTTTAAAAAGTTATTTCACTGAGTTCTACTTGAATCCCAGAACCTCATTACTAAAGTGCTGCCTCTCAAAACTCTTAGGTGTGACTCTGAGGTTAAAGTAAGCATCCATAGGAAATAATACTATCATTCAGGACACCACAGAATGGAAACAAAAGAGATACTTTTATTTACCTTTGAATGATTCCAGCAGGTGTCTTCCTGTATACCAGCATGCAGTTTCAAAGTTGGGAAACTGGGTTAAGCTGACAATTTTTAATCGTCTTTCAACTTCATATGCTCTATGAAACATGGTTAAAAAAAAGTTCAGCTGAACAGATCACAAGCATCTTTGAAAAACAAAAGAATTATTTCTTCCATCATTGCACTGTAACACATCTATGTGACATTTTGATTTCAATCCAGTCTGCTATGCCCTGGCAACTGCTATGAAAATTCCCAGCATAATCAGAGGTGAAATAACTCTTTACATAATTCTTGTTGATTTTAAGTATAGAGCTATCACAGTATACAGTACCATATTTTTAAAGATATACTGTTCATCGCAAAACAAGTATGCAAAATTCACATTTATAATATATATATATGTATAGTGCAATACACTTTTAGACAGAATATAGTCCTATTCATTCATTGGTAACTGTGCATAATAAAGCAGCTAAAAATTCTATGTACAGCACTGTGTAAATTTACAGTGCTATATAAATAAATAAATAAATAAATAAGTCTAATATGAAAATTTCAGTCAGTTATTAAGTGAGCTAAGAATTATGATTACCAATTTTATATAATATTTTTTTCAAAGTGGCAAAGGAAAAATTATTTGTTTTATGAAATTCATTGATTTTTTTTTACATTTATGCTTATTCAACATTATGAGGTCGAACTCATAATGATAAGAGAAATTTAAAAAATTGTTAAGTAAGCCAGTGTAGTGCTACATTAGAACTTAAGAAAATATTTAATTGTTTCCCAAACGCATTGGACTGAGTCAAGATGAACATGCAAGCAACAAGCACGATGGAAAGCATGGTGGAATGGGATATGTGTTCTTGTGGACTGATTGGGAAGGTGCAATCTGCTTAATTTCACGGACAGTGCCAACATGCAATTTTCAGAGATTTCATTGCCATGCTCAGCCCTCCTCCTTACAAAGGAAACATTCAGTAGGCTATCTTGACCCTCTGGGTAGCATTGTCAGGGAGCTGGAGGGCTCTCATGGGGAAGAGTGGCAAGGAAGTCTGCCTCAACAACTCCATTGCACATACTTGGCTCAGATCCAACCTATCATATAATTAGATTTTGACGTGGTCAAATATTATCCAATAAAGACAAGTATAAGTACCTTACCTCATCTGCATTTCAACACTTAAGTTATGTAGAAAATGTCCTGCAAAAGCTAGGCAGTCAACAGGAGTTAAAGTTGCATAAATCCACCCTGAAATAGAGAAGGAAAAACAGCTCACCTTTAAAAACTGAACTGAAATAAACCAGGCTCTTAACTCTTGATCGCCTGTGTTCATTTATGTTGTTTCTTCAAAGGACTTTTCCCTTGAGAATGTCTTTCCCCTGGAGAACCATCAAAAACACTAGGAAGGGGGTTTTTCCTTTGGGGGGGGGAGTGTTGAATAGAGATCAGGGCTGCATTTCAGTTTCACAACTAAACTTTGAGGTGGGTTAAGAGAAATAAACCTAGGGAGCTGCAGGCTTCATCATTGAGAGGTATAGCATATATCTGGCAGCAAGCCCAAGCACTGGAACCTGGGTGGCCAACAAACGGACATAAAGTTTGGAAACATTAATTAGTATCCAAGTTCAGAAACTTCAAATAGTTCAAAATACAGCAGCCAGATCGATCACTGGTACATCTAGAAGTGAGCTTGTCAACTAATATTAAAATCACTCACTGTCACAATGTGTTGTTTATTACCCTTAAAGCCCTACATGGTTTGGGTCCAGGTTACCTATGCGATCATCTCCTCCTGTTATAATCTGACCTGTACACTCAGTTCCTCTGGGGAGACATTTACTTCAATTGGCCAGGGCAACAGTAGTAGTTGTAGTAGTAATAGCTGATTGTTGTTGTTGCTATGGCATTATGTTCAGGAAAGAAGTGGTGGCAGATCTGGGCAGGGGAGTTACTTACCTTCCACTCAGTTCTTTTCCTCTAACTATCCCAACTCCCACCTCCTTTCCCCATATCCAGGTAGTCTTTTTCAAATACCTAAAAAGCTTCAGCTACACTATTTTTAACAATATCTTTTGACAAGGAGCTCAGCAGCATAACTGGCAGCAGCAGACTGATAGGGTTACTTCACTTCCAAATGGTCAGTCCACAAACTACCTATGATTATGGTTTTGTCAAGACTTTCTACTGAAATTGTAGCAAAAGGGGATTTGAACCAGGGACTTCACATTCTACCATTTGCTGGCAGGGACCAATATATGGTAGGCTATTTCTATAGCATGTGAACTCAAGGCCACAATAAACTCCAAATCTCATACCAGAACAAGTCATAATTTTGTGAATAATTTTGTCCATTTGCTAAGCAAGTATTACTATTGAAATTAGGTGGGAAAAATTACAGAAGTGAATGTGGCGGTGGATAGGAATCAGTCTAGGTATTTTCAAGCTATCTGACCTGGGGACCTGGCCATTTTCCCCCACTGTGCCAGGAACCAGTATCATATTTTTGCCCAATAGATACAACTGTTTCTTTCTTTCCTGGATACTTACCCAGGACTAGCAGTCAACGGATTGGGGGCTAGCATCAGTCCAAAGACTACCACTTTCAGTAGCCTTTTGCAGGTAGCAGTTCTCTCTTTAAAATACTGGCAGCCATGCTGATACCTAGAGATGTCCTTTGCCAGCAGCTTTACTCTTTACCAGACATACCTCTATACCTTTAACTTTGTATAGCCCATTTGTAGGGTAGAGGGTGAAAGAGCCTTCAGGAAACATTTCCAAGGATTCAACAGGTAACATAAGCACCCACACCCACCAAAATATTTCAATATACCATGTTTACTTGTGCTTTAGCATTATGCAGAATATATAGAATGTATTTTGCTTCACACCATTTAATTCCATCCTCTGAAAAGATAAATAAATCTATAAATCTGAATTTCAATGGCTAGGTGCTGGGTATTTTCTTCCATGTATTGAAGTATTATCTTCAGAGATTTAAAAAGCAAAAGACACATTTACATACTGTTGTCCAACTGATATTTGAAACCTTATTGGCTGGTACTTCTCTAGAATATTGCTGAAAATTTCATGACTTTCACATGTGATTTCTACATCCAGGGTTCAAATCAAGAAATACATTTACAACCCATTTGTAATTATAATAGCATCCTTACCTGATGGGATAAAGAGTGTTTGTCCTTGTTTCACTGTGCATTTGTAACATTTATCCACTTGGTCAGCAAAAAACATCTCACTATTATTGGCCGCTGACTGCCAGCGTTCATAAAGGGAAATGTTTGCAGAAGTTGGTTTGATGAGATAAAATATTTTTTCTCCCTGAAATAGAAAGAGTACTTTTGTTGTCCAAATCAGCTGAAATCACACTGTAAGCCTTTTGAAGTCTCTCTGTCCCAGCAGCATCCAAAGTACATTTTGGGAGGAAGGTTCTTTTTAGTGGCTTCAGAACTACCTTCAATTTTGTCTTTTCTCCACCTTTCTTTGGCCAGTTGAGATGAGCTTTGTCTTTAGTTGCATGATTTTTAAAATGGTGACTGGTTTTATCCCTTGTATTTTTAGTTGACTGTGTGTACTGTATTTTATTGTTGCTAGCCAACTTGGATGTTGTGCATGGAGAGGCAATGTATATATAATAATAATAATAATAATAATAATAATAATAATAATAATAATATATTATTATTATTATTATTTAGTTACTAAAGAAATAAACAAAGTGGATGTTATTTAAACCATTGCTCCTCAGGCTGATATGGGTACCCAGCAATTAATTTCTTCCAATAATGTTTTTGTACCCTGTGGGACAATTGTTCTGTTCTTTCCTGGAAACCTGTCACGGACCAGCAGCCAATGGCTCAGAGATTGGCAATGGTCCAGGGGATATAACTTTGAGTAGCACTGTTTTAAACAACAAACATACACCTAACACAACGTATGTTAACATAAGCTTTAGCTCAGATTTTTTACATTATTAACCTTTATTTATATCGCGCTGTAAATTTACACAGTGCTGTACATACGATCTTATATTTAGACGGTTCCCTGCCATCAGGCTTACAATCTAAAAGAGACAACACAAAAGGAGAAGGGAAAGGTGGTGGGAAAGGGGATGAGGTCCAGTGGTTCTTCTCTCCCTCTGGGGCCTGGACCAAGGCAGATGGACTGGAGGGAGGGCTTGGCTTCTTAATACATAGTTAAAGGGATGCATCCTGGGGCAGATGGCACAATCATGGGAACGTTTCCCTAAACAATGTAGTCTTTAACTTAATTTTGAATCTGGTTAGGGAAGTGATGAGGCGTGCATGTGGGGGAAGAAGGTTCCAGGAGTGAGGGGCAGCAAGTGAGAAGGGACGAATCCGGGATGGGGCAGTGGAAATCCTCAGCTGGGACAGGAGACCTTGGCTACCAGAACAGAGGGTACAAGAAGGAGTGTGAGGAGAAAGAAGTTCAGACAAGTAAGGATGGGCCAGTCCGTGGAGGGCTTTGAAAGTCAACAACAAAAGCTTGTACTGGATGCGGAAGGGGAAGGGGAGGCAATGAAGGGAGGATAAAAGAGGAGAAACATGGTCAAAGCGGCGAGCGGATGTGATAATGCGTGCAGCTGAGTTCTGGACAGAGATTAAAGGATGGAGGTGAGAGAGAGGAAGCCCTGTCAGAAGAAGGTTACAATAATCTAGTTGTGAGACCACTAGGGCATGGACCAGAGTCTCGGCAGTGGAGGCTGAGAGGAATGGATGGATTTTAGCAATGTTGTAGATAAAGAATCTACAGGTCTTGGCAGTGGCCTGAATCTGGGGAATAAATGACAGAGAGGAATCAAAGGTGAAGCCAACACTGTGGGCTTGCTGAACCAGTTGAATAGAAGTGCCGTCAACAGAAACAGAAAAGGAGTATTGAAGGGTGGGCTTAGGTGGGAAGATGAGAAGCTCTGTCCACTGAGAGAAGGCAGCCAAACAAGAGGAAACTTGCTGTTCAAGCCCCGACGAAAGTTCAGGGGGAGAAAGGTACAGCTGAGTGTCATCGGTGTACAGATGATAGAAGAAACCAAAAGAACTGATGAGTTTACCAAGAGACAATGTGTATAGAGAGAACAAAAGGGGAAGACAGAGCCCTGAGGAACTCCCGACAGATGAGGGAACAGAGGAGGAAGTCTGACCCCCTGTGACCACTGCAAAAGATCTGCCTGACAAGTAAGATTTAAACCAGTTGAGAACAGAATCAGGGAACATGAGGTCAGAAAGTTAGTCAAGCAAGAGACACTGATCCATGGTGTAGAAGGCCGCAGATAAATCTAGAAGAATGAGAACAGAGTAGAGGCCATTCGCCTTGGCCTGCAAGAGATCATTTGAGATCTTGGTGAGGGCCATCTCTGTAGAGTGCCGTGGGTGGAAACCAGACTGAAAAGGGTCCAGGATGGAGTTGGCTTCGAGAAACTCAAGACATCTTCAGTTCTTTCTGATTTTCATCAGGTAAAAGGAGCTATCCACTTCAGGCATGATGACTATGCTCCCACAGTGATTGCATAAACATATACTTACAGGTTGTAGAGATAGGCATGCCTATTAAAACCAGAACTATGTTTATATGCAAAGTCCATAGTGTTTGGTTATACTGTACATATTATTAAAGGACCAATGAAAAGATCACAGAAGTATAAGCCTTATAGTGCAATTGATCACAGCACCTGGCCAAGACAGCAGTGGAGATGACTTCCATGTCAATGGACCACTCAGGGCATCAGTCTGAATTTCAAAGGCGATGACTAAGGTACTGAATGTTGGATAGCTCTTTTACACTTTGGACAGAAAATCCAAGCAAATTCAGGTTCCCACTGGCATGGAAGCCACCATGCAATCCTGATCCAGTGAGGGAAATATGGACCAAGCCTGGTGTTCTGTTCCTGAAGGATTATTATTTACATCCTCAGTCAAATCAACTTTTTTCTGCAAATATTATTGGCCAGAAGTTTGGAAAGGAGATGGGAATAGTGCCATCTCCTTTCCAAACTTCTGGCCAATTATATTTGCCGAAAAAGGTTGATTTGACTGAGGATGTAAATGGGGCCAAAAGTAAATGCCACACATTATTAAATAGAACTTATCATAAGTACAGAAATACCAACTCTGGTATACAGTTAGAGGGGTGTAATATTTGCAGGTGAAAGTACTAAACTTTGATTAAAGACATGTGTCAGGATGGAGTATGTACTTATCAAATGTTGGTGAAAGCTTCTTATTTTACAAATTATAAAATCTTTTTAATGTGCAGTGACAGGTCTATTGGACAAAGTCTGTAGTATTCAATGTGTGACCTGTGAATGTATGAGTTGTTTTTATGGCAGAGAAAGAGTAAACCAGATTTTCAAAATCCCACATAATTTATCTCAGTGGCCTCCATATCCAAAATATGTCCAAAACAGAGGTCAAGAATCTTATTTCCCTGTTAAAGAAAAATGTAGCACTAGGAACAGACTTCACACCACCAGAATTTTAAAAATCAAATATTAAATGGTGGAAACCACTGCTCACTGTTATAATGAATTATCAATTTAAATTTATCCCAAATACAGTAATAGTCCCATACAAAAGAAAAGTGCCTAAACTAAAATGAGCATATTGTCAGCCTATTAACCAGTTTTGTGTAATCAGTAAACAGTACGCAAAACATTTATACACTAATTGGTTAGGTGAGGAAAATGTTTTGTCAAAAAAAAGAAGCAGGGTTAAGACAAGGCTGATTAACTATAGATCACTTATTGACTTCGAACTATCTCATTTGATAGATGTGTTTTATAAGCAGCGTTTATTGAATTAAAAGCATCTGTTTCAATTTATAGCAGACAACATAAGGACATAAAACACTTCTTTTTCTCATCAAAAGCTTGTACAACGACATATGGCTGAAGATATAGCGCATATCTCAAAGACCAAGTGCCATCTACCAAAGTGAGTCAAACAAAGATGTATTCTTGCCCCTGTGTTAATTTGTACTTCACATATTTTGTTGAATTGTTGTCATCCCCAACCTTCTAAGCTCTAAAGATCTCTGTGTTGTTGTATGCAGATCATGCAGTAATTCTGTCACAGACTGAAATGAGACTTACGAGATTATTAGAAGCATTTTATGAATACTGTAAAGGAGAATATCTTAAACTATAATCATGACCAATGGTGATGTATTTTCCAGGTCTTATAAATCTCAAAAATGTTACCTGGTTGGGCATATTATAGAACAAGTTAAATTGCTCAAATATCTGCTAATAAAAATTCAAATTTACTGCAGTCAGCCCAGCAAGACTGTGTGACATAAAAATTATGAGAAGCACACTAATCTTATTGTGTTTTTTTCACATGCAGAGACAGTACTTTATTCTTGAGGTGACTGATGTTTTTAAAGTTAAGCCCATAGCCCAGTTGCCTTTTTGGTACAAAAAGTGGGGCTGATGCCAATATGAAATCATTACAATTTGTGCAATCTAAATTTTTAAGACTTTTTTTCCAATTCTGAATGCTGCTGGATGGTCTGAAGATGGCATCAGATCTGTTATCTGCATTTAGCTGCAATGGATTTGGAGAAAATAAATAAATAAAATTTTGTTCCCCTTAGACAGATTTACATAACAATACCTGATTGAAAGCTGTTAATCTAAGATGAAACCTAATTGGTCTTTCATGTCAAAAGCTTACATTAGATGAAAGAAACTCCCAACAAACATTGGAAGAATGGTTACTACAGAAGATATTGAAGGACAAAATAATGGCAAAACTCTCTCCTTGGTCTGGTGACAATCACCCAGTTTTCTTGATTCTTAATTTTACAGCACTTAACATACCTGAAATATTGGAAAATGTTCTCAAACACTCAATTGAATGTGCTTCTGTCAACAATACTTGACAGTCAACACAGGAGAATCCCATTTCATAGTCAGGTATGTGTACATGTAGATGGATATACTGAAACTGTGGCCTGTGTTTTGTTATTTATTCTTTGTATAGAGACTGACAGGAAGAGTTAATTTGCCTGTTTATTGCTGTTTCATCCAGACCATTCAACTGATTATTCTGAGAATTTTCTCCTTGAGGACCAGAATTATGCAGTTATGCTAAAAAAGAATTAAGCAGTCGCTATTGAAATATAGGCCACGAGCAAATCCTGAGTTTTAAATTTTTGTAATTCATATTTAAACGAACTCAGTGATTTTATATGCTGTTTTCTTGGGCAAGAAGGGAGAGCGGTGTCTACTAAACTCGTCTCCCCAACGCTCCCTACTACATTCAGCTCCCCAACGCCCAACTCGGCTCTACTAAACTCGGCTCCCCAACGCCCAGGACAGAGGACCATCTGCCACTTTGGAAGCCACCCAGCAGCCCAGCTGTTTTCTTGGGTGAGAAGGGAGAGCAGCTTTTATTTAGCCTGGCTCCCCAACGCCCAGGACGGAGGATCATCTGCCCTTTGGGAGCCACCCAGCAGCCCAGCTGTTTTCTTGGGCGGGGTGGGAGAGCCCATCAATGACTAAAACTTATTTTGTATTGTTCAATTTGCTATGCTACTGCTATGTATTTCATATTGTACTTGATTTCTAATTGAATTGCCTTTTTTCCTTACTTTTGTTATGTAATTTTTATCATGATAGATACATTGTATATTATATTGATATGATTTTATATTGCTATTTTTCTTTTTCATTACAATGTTATGAACTTCTTTTATTTGTTGCAACCTGCCTGGATTCCAAGTGATTGGGCAGGATATGAATCTATTATTATTATTATTATTATTATTATTACCTATGATACTTGTTTGATATATGATGGTTGCACTTTCAGTATCTTTTATCAGTATCAATTAGTAGATTAAGAAGCAGAGCCCTCCTTCCACTCCTTCTGCCTTGGTCCAGGCCTCAGAGGGTGATAAAAACTGCTGGACCTGATCTCCTTCCTCATTACCATATCCTTCTCCTTTTGTGTCATGTCTTTTTAGATTGTAAACCTAAGGGTAGGGAACCATCTGATTAAAAATAATAATAATTGTAAGATGCTCTGAGATCCTTTAGGGCTGAAGGCCAGGGAATAAATACCTTAAATAAATAAATAAATCTTTTAATGTTAGTCATGTGAAATGAAATCAGTGATTTTATATGTGTGCCAAAGCCCTTCCATTTCAGTACCAGAGATTTATTTCTCATATACCATTGCTTCAGCAACAGTATTAGTACAGGTTTTATACTGGCCATGCTTGCTCATATGAACTACAATTGTTAATATTGCAATGGTCATTGGCTTGAGGTAAACAAAATTTGATTTGACATTATAGAGGTTTTAGGGAGTATTAGCAAAATAGTTGCCAAGATCACATACTAAAAAACAAAACAAAACTAATTAAAGCCCCATATGTATTTTTATTAACTGTCAAGTCCTTATTTTAGCAGTAGAGCTGAAGTGGGAACTGAAGATGGCCCTGTAAAAAAGGCCTACAATAATTCTCTGAAGATGCCAGCCACAGTTGCTGGTGAAACATCAGGAATAAACTCTTCTAGAATACGGCCACATAGACTGAAAAACCCACAAAAATATGGATGCCAGCCATCAGAGCCTTTAAGTTCACATTGGCTACAATAATGTTTGTTTTAAAAAGATGAATAAAGCTTCTTACTTTCAGGACATGGTACCAGGCTGAGGCTCCACCGGAATCTATGTGAAAATCTGTATAGCTGTCCTTCACACAGATCAGGCAGTATTTGGTCACTTTGGGTTTTGCCAGCAAAGCATCATCAGGCCAGTAATTGTGTACCCAAGAGAGTTTCTTGACAATATCAGGAGATTCTACAAAACTGGACATTCTGTTTAAAGATAAAACAAAATGTAAAAGGTGTGAATTAGTATAAAGCATACTGTCAGAGCTCATCTCAATTGACACATTTCCAGGGCTAGTTTCACAACATGTCATGACACTTGACAACTGATGCAAGTAAAAGAGAGAGCATTTGAAAAGACATCTTCAGGGCCTATGAACACTGTCTTTGAGTCTGTGAGGTTTATTGCTTATGTAGCCAAGGGCATCAAAACTGTGCCTATTCCTTGAGAAGTCAGATCTGGCTGCCATAGTACATGTGTTAGGTACATCTTGTTTGGACTACTGTAACATGCTCTACTTGGGGCTGCCTTTTGAGTTTTTGGAAACTTTAGCTGGTCCAAAGAGCTGCAGCCAGACTGTAACTGGATCAGGTCACAGAGACCATACTATTCCCCTGTTGAAACAGCTTCACTGGATTCCAGTTTGTTTCCAGGCACAATTCAAAGTGCTGGTTATAACTTATAAGGCTCTATATGGCTATCTGGAGGACCATATTTCCCTGTATGAGTCAGCATGGGTTCTGAGATCAGCAGAGCAGGCCATCCTTTCAGTCCCTTCACCATTGCAAACATGGCTGGTGGAGATGCAAAAGAGGGCCTTCTCAGTAGCTGCCCCTAGACTCTGGAATTCCTTTCCCAGGGAGTTCAGAATAACCTTCTCCTTCTGTCTGCAGGCTAAACACCTTTTGTTATTCTGACAGGCTTTTAAAACAGAAAGTTGGTGTTATATTGCTTTGAACTGAATTGTTTTTAATAGTTTTTATATTTTTCAATTGCATTTTATTCTTTTTAACAGTAAACACAGTATCCTGTTAAAAAAGAATAAAATGCGATTGAAAAACAGTTGGCTTATAGAGACACCTACCTTACCTTAAATCTGTACTTCAGTTGGATAAAACCTAGTGTATACCTCCATTGTGAATTAATTTGATTGGTCACCTAATCAGCTGAGTGGGAATAAGGACAAAAGAAAAATAAACTGAGATGTAGCTTTTATCAGGTTGCTTTTTACATGCCTTCAGTGCAGAAGACACTGTTTTGATAAATATTCCTGATAGCCCTGTTTCCCTAAGATGCTGATTTATGATAGTACAGGCAGGGTTATATTAAAAATAGATACACTTATGTTGTAAAAATGCTGTTAAGATATTATAATAATCATCATCATCATCATCTTCAAGGAGACTAACCCTTGAATGCCTGCATTAGACAGAAGTTTATTAGAAATTTGTCATTCTTCAAACAAATGAGAATGTATACCTGAATGGATTACAGGCATTGGGGTGAAACACATGAGTAAAAAAGCTTGATTGGAGACAGTGGGCTTAGACAATACAGAAGGAGTAATGACCGGAAAGTGAAATGAAGTCGTGCTCCAGGGCTAAAAACCAGAGCAAAAAGAAGCTGGGATGCTCCGTCTCAAGGAGGAAAATAAGCACTTTTGCACTGGCATATAAACAGTCTGACGGAAGCAAAAATGCAATTGTCAATAATCCAATGGATGTATTTAGGGAAGCATTCCCAGGATTGTGTCATCTGCCCCAGGATGCCTCCTTTTAACTATTTATTAAGAAACCGTGCCCTCCCTCCAGTCCATCTGCCTTGGTCCAGGCCCCAGAGGGAGTGACCACTGGACATCACCCCCTTTCCCATCACCTTCCCCTCTTCCTTTTGTGTTGTCTCTTTTAGATTGTAAGCCTGAGGGCAGGGATCTGTCTAATTTAAGATTGTATGTACAGCACTGTGTAAATTTACAGCGCTATATACATGAAGATTAATAATAATAATAATAATAATAATAATAATGTAAATACAACACACACAGACCAAACAGTCCAACCGGGGAGGGGGAGAATGGAGTGAAGAGGGCTGAAGTGTGCTCACATGTGGGCCCTCCATGTTCTATTTAATGTTTTAAATGCTTATAGCCATTACATATCACTACTGTGATGGGTTGAGACTCAAGAGGTTTAAAAAAATGAATAAAATAAGTATCTGATATTTTCAACTCTATTCTGTCTGTTCTTTTCTGGGTCTTACCCCATCTTTCTTTTGTTGTAAACCTAATGAGGACACCAAGTTTGAATGCTTAAAGACTACTGGAGCAGGAAAGTGGAAATTCAGGAATGGGGAGAGACTGGGGTGAAGTGTATGGAATTCTCAACAAAAGTACTACACAATCCAACATTTTCTTGCAGTTACCACTTGATTACTCAAATTTGAGAAAGATATTGAGTAGTTGTGTTGGACAGGGAAGTCACTTTTTGTTGCTAATGGAATTAAATTTTATTATCTATTTTTATTGCCCTTTGTCTCTGGTCCCCACATGGCCAAGGAGAATGACCTTTGCCTGCACTGCGATCCCATTAGGAAAACTGAACTACAACACAAACAATATCTGATATAGCATGGAGTCCTGTGATTCTACCATCATCATCTTTCTTCTCCTGTATGATTTTTTTAACATCACTGATGAAGAAGCCAGTGGAGTTTTGAAAGCTTGCATGATTTATTTTGTGGCAATAAAGGTATAATGCTTCTGGGTATTTCAAATATGAGAACAATTATTTTAGAGTGCAATCATGAGGATGTATCAACAGAACTTACTTCTGAGTATGTATCTCTAACACTGGACTGTTAGTGCAGCTAGGTTTTAAATTGGGATGGGCAACTTCCCAAAGACCAGGGACAAATTTTTGGCATCTGTACCTATTCCCACCCCAATGTGTGTGCCTTTTAACTGAAAAGGCCCATCAAGCCCTCTAAAAGTCCCATAACAACAGAAAAGTTGGATATGAATTAAACAAATTAATTTAGTTCACTAAAGACATATTTTAGGCCTTGGAAGGTACTTTTCTCAACATAGGAATTCATTTACCAAAACATCTCATAAAATCCTCATAGCATAGCAAAAATTTTTTTCCCCTCTCCACAACCCTAGAGGATTTTTTCACTAAAGGCTGGTGTGGGGAACTAGTGCCCCTGGACCACTGGATTCAGTTTATGAATTCTACTCTGTCTGCCACTGTCCTGAATAAAAACTACCCCCACAAAAATTACAATCCCAAATCCAAACTGTTTTACCAAAATAATTACTATCCAAAAATTATATGTAAATGTAGGCCCCAAGAAACTGTACTGTCCAAATAGTTATTTATCAAATGCCTTGAAAACATAGCAGCTTGTTTAGAAAGGTGTAGATACAGATTTGTTTTCACAGGTTGTTTTTGCATTTACCTTTTGTGCAAGCCCATACAGCTAAAATGCTCCCTTATGGTACACAGCACTTATGCTGTATATCAGGACAGAGCTTTGGAGCCTGTTAATGTGTCAGGCTCTTTGTTAAAAAAATACATTAATTGCTAACTGTTGATTACATCAGCAGCATGTAATGATAACTCCAAATATTCTTAAGAATAAAATGCCTCCTGTCATTTATTGCTTCTCCAGTAGAATACACCCATAAAAATACCTATTGAAATATACCTATAATCACAGTGATTTGAAATTGCTTTTGATCCATTTGTGCACAAAGAAGGGGTTACATTATTAAAACAATAAATACTGCTTAGAGTGCTATGGATACTACAAAAATGATTTTGCAATTATCCTACAGACTTTCTGTAATCTGCATTAATTACCACTTCTTTCTCTTGTCCAATAAGATGGAAATCTTTTCTAAAACAAGCATTGTTCATTTTGTTTGTGCCAGAGCTCATAATTTTCTCTGTTTATAAAGGAGCCTCCTCCTTTCCCTATAATATTAATCTTTTCATGTGTATGTAGATTACCCAGGAATCCTACAAGAAAAAAGAAGTTTAAATTATATGGTTCAGCTAATCATAAATTCATTGCTCCCCACCATAAGTGAAATTCCCCAGAACAAAATTTCAGTAAATGGATGTTTAAATTAAATAATTTGTCTCAAAGAACTTTAATTGTCTTTCATAGTGTAGGGCAACTAAAAACAAACAAACCCTAATCACATATGTGGTGAGAAAAAGATGGTTTTTCAGATTGATGGCCTCTAGCAAATGCATTGTTTCATTAAAAAAAGAAAAGAGCAAGAAAAACAGAAGGTGCTTTATAGTATCTTTAAGATAACAGATTTATTTTAGCATGAACTCTCCTGGATTACAATTTACTCCTTCAGATCCATTGATAGAATACAATATTCAGGGCTCAGGTATCATCCATGCACAGTTACATGGTTGTGGGAATGGGATCAGGGTGAAATGGGATACTGATAAAGTCAATTGCATCACTGGTCATACACCTTCAAGGTCTAGTTTGTCATGGAAATCCTGACAAGATAAACAAATCCAGAGGTCTGCTAGGCTGTTAGGCTATTAATTATCTCTGTTGTAGTAAGACAATACATTCTGATTTAATGAAAGGCAGCTTCATTGAACACAGCCTTTCCTTGAAGAGAAAAAATGTTTTGTTTATATACACAACTGTAATGAAAACCAGTCCATTAATACATTTAGTGTGCTAAGAAGCCATTGTGGTTGTTGTTGTGTGCCTTCAATTTGTTTCTTATTCATGGTGACCAAAAGGTGAACCTATCATGGGGTTTTCTTGGCAAGATTTGTTCAGAGGAGGTTTGCCATTGCTTCCCCCTGAGGCTGAGAGCATGTGACTTGCCCAAGGTCACTTAGGGGTTTCATGGCTGAGTGGACAATTAACCCCCAGTCTTTAGAGTCATAGTTCAACACTCAAACCACTATGTTACACTGGGCTCTCTAAGCCATTATCTCTGCTAAAACATTTACTAATAGATTGAAATTTTTATTGTATCTTAATCCACATATTCCCCTTACATCTTACCTTGTATCTGAAAATTCCAAGTTAATTACATTGAGGACTCGTTTCCTGTTGGTGCTGTAATAATAATCAACAAATTCTTTCAGCTTCATCTTGCAGTCTTTCTGCTTGGTGACATCAGTGACATCCACACTCCTTTCTGGTCCTGAAAAATAAAGGAAGAAAGCACTGAATATATTGGTAATGTTAAATTGGATCCTATCAGAGTTCTGGGGTATGATAATGCTAAGAGCACCTTTTATATCCTCTCTTTTGTCCAATAAGATCAAGGTGTGGCTCTTCTTCCTATTCATCCTCACAACTGTGTGAGACAGATCAGACTGAATGAAAGTGTCTGGCCCAAGTCACTGCATGGGTTTCAAGGCTCTGTGGGAGCTAGCACCTGCATCTCTCAAATCTCAGGCTAAGTCTTTTAAGTGATAATGGACAACACATAGCTGTAAGTGCATGCTACTTCCCCTGGTCATTTTTGCAGTATGAGGGAAGCTATGCCCACTGTCCCTCAGACCCTGCCACTGATTTTGATGTGGCAATGGAAAAAGATTTAAAGTAAACAACAACAATGCACTTAATTAGAAGTGAAATCAGTTTTTTTTGCCCTTTAAAATTTCCATTGGAAATAAGGTATGTGGGCCAGGAAAAACCTTTCCCACTGCTACACCTACCGTTGTTGTTGTTGTTGTTGTTGTTGTTGTTTACCTTCAAGTCATTTCCGACTTATGGTAACCCTATCATGGTGAAACTATCATGGGTTTTTCTTGGCATGATTTATTCAGAGGGAGTTTGCCATTGCCTTTCTCTGAGGCTGAGAAGTGTGACTTGCCCAAGATGACCCAGTAAATTCCATGGCTGAGCAGGGGATTGAACTCTGGTCTCCAGAGTCATAGTCAACTATGTCACATGGAAAGCAAAGCAAGATGCTTAAATTGTTCTAACTTCCAACCAACAATGGTCCCTAACATGGAATAGTTAATATTATCAGTGTTTTATAAATATTCTGTGATGTTAATGATTTCCTGTACCTTAGCTCATCACTAACCAAAATGGAGACTATAGTCAAGAAATTAGCAGAAGGCTAAGACTTGGAAGGGTAGCCATGAACTAGATAAAATGCCAAAGTGTAAGGACATCACATTAAAGGTCAGAATCATCCAAGCCATAGTTTGGGTCTATATTTGGGTCTGAAAGCTGGAAAAGAAAGTGGAAAAGAAACTGATGAGAAGAAAATCAACATTTGAAATATTGTTCTGGAGAAGAATTCTATGGGTACTCATGGTCTGCTCAGAAGAAAAAAAGTAAGTTTTAGAGAAATCAAGACTATATTCTCACTAGCAGCAAAGATGACTAAACTGAGGATATCATATCTGGACATATTATGAGACAACATGACTCATTGGAAAAGACAAGAAGACTTGATAAAGTAGAAGGCAATGGGAGAAGAGGGAAAAGACACAACTGTTGGATTGGTTCATCAAGGATGACAAAGGCCTGAGTTTGCAAGACCTGAGCAGGGTAGCTGATGACCATACGGTTGCCATAAACCGAAGTCAACTTGACAGAAAATAATAAGAGTCACTGTAAATTCATCTGTAGTTGCTGTTGTGAGAGCTTTCCTTGCCACCAGTTTTGCACTGTGCTGCAAAGCAAAGAGCAGCGGATAGGATGTATCCTGGAGAAAATGTTAAACTCTATGGTTTTCTGTGATAGCCACGTTAAATCCCAGCTATGGGAGAAAGTCAGAATATCTCAAACAGTAGATGCCCTCTTTGGGGACTAGAAATGTCTAACAAAGATTAGACAAATATCTGGACTGGAGAAGTGAGAAAATAATGGTTGTAATTGCTGAAAAGGAATACTGTCTGGGCTCTGGACAAGCCAGATTTAGCTCCTCAGCAATGATTCAGTGAAACTGTACTAATCCCAAACCATTTAAAATGTTAGACTGTCCTGAGCTAAAAAATTAATGAACATTCAGAAGGAAAGAGTATTATTTTCCATGCCTTCACTTATTGTTTGTCCATTTCCTCATTGTTATTTAGTTACTTTTTTCTCCCTTGTGCCATTTATAAATGCATTGAAATCACTTCCTCTGCCTTCAAAGCACTCACAGCAATATACAAATAGATGAACATAAACCACAGCATTCTGTGACATTTGTGATGTATAAATGTAGGAAGAATATAAAAAGGGCAGAGTAACTTTAATAGTGGATGCTACAATTTTGCTGGGAAAAAAGAATTCAATTGGAAAATGCCAAGGCAGTTACATCTTGCCTGTCATTTATAATTCACAAACCCACCCCCGTCTTTCTGATCATGATGGCTAGTTTAAAATGCCAAGCTATGTTCTAGAATCATGTAACCTATCACTAGTAACCTATCTGAGTACCAATTGTTGTACCTGACCCAAAAAGTATGACACATACAAACACTACAAAATGCCACAGCCAGTGGCAGTGACGGGTTCATAGATAAATCAGTGTAAATCAGATTGCCAGTCTGTTCTGCTTTCTTGCTCTTGATTAGAGCACTACTTGAGATGGGTGGGACAAATTTAGCTCTAAGGCCCAAAAGGAGCCAGCTGATGTTATTGTGTACTCAGGTCATGCAATAAAATCTGTGAAGGGCAACAGATGGACAAGAGGAAAAAAAGACACTCCTTCTAGGAAAGAAAAAAATGAGAACTTCTGCAAGATTATTTTAGACAGTGGGGTGATGGAAATTAGTGACATCTTCAGCACTAAACAGTCAAAACACATTTCAAGTTGTGCCAACTACAAAATTATTTCACACCAAAGTTAATGTTTTCTTTTTGTCACTGATGAAAACAGCATGTAAATCACTATCTGCTCTCCACATTAACATACAATCCTTTGAATTTTAAAACACTCTTCTTCATGGAACTCATGATGATATACAACTATTGAGGAACAGAAAATATTCAAATACTATACATGCATAATTAAATATATATAAATGTAACATTTTAGGGAGTAATCAACCTCAGACTGATATTATGCAGAAAGGTAGGATAAGTCTAAGAAGCTAAGAAAAAAGGAACTTCAGACTGAATATCCCTTATCCAACATGCATGGGGCCAAATGTGTTTTGTATTTCAGGTTCTTTTCTTTCTTTCTTTTTTGGACACTTGTATTTGCATATACCTAAGATATCTTCAACATGAGAATCCCAGAATCCCCCAACCAGCATGGCCACCATCATAGTCCATTAAACTAACATCCCAAGATTTCCTCTAATGCAGTGGCAGCTGATGGCTTCCATGACAATGGGATGAATCCTCTCTGAGTTTTTGTCCAAATTTTAAAGGAGTGTTCTGAAACTATTTGCTTGATAAGTCTTGACACTATGGATAGCTTCCTGGAGTTCAAACTAAGACCCAGAGAGCATTCACTACCCCATTTACATAGAAGTCACCCATTGCCACTGCTCCAATGTAGGTACCATAATACCTCCACCTTAGGGGAGTGATCCTTTCTAATACTGCATCCTGGCTATACTGCATACTCCAATACTGCATGCTGGCTAAGATGATGGGTGTAGTAATTCATCACATCTGGAAGATGCCAGGTAAGCCAGGCTGATAAAGAGTTCCTCTTTAGTTTACCTATCTAAATTTACATAGGTTTAGGTTGATTGGGCTGTCTACTAAACAGAAGCAACAGCCCAGTAAATACATACCAACATAGTTTTCGACATCACTAACATAAAAAGTTGGTGCAGGAACTGATATGCCTAAGCCATCCTTCTTCGGAACAAGAATAGGCTCTGTGAATCCATTTTCTTCCATGTATTCAACTGTTAATTGGCTTCCGGTCACTTTTATTACCACTTCTTCAGCACTAAACAGTCAAAACAGATTTCGAGTTGTGTCAGCTACAAAATTATTTCACACCAAAGTTAATATTTTCTTTTTGTCACTGATGAAAATAGCATGCAAATCACTATCCTGCTCTCCACATTAACATGTGATCCTTTGAATTCCTTGCTTTATTTAACCAGGCAGCAAGATCAACAAAGGGGATCTCAAAACAGTATACTTGATCTCTGCTACACGTGCTACACTGTACAACCCTGCTGGCAGAAGAGGCCATGACATACATAGGCCCCATCCAGACTAGCCCATTTGCCCTGGTTTGATCCAGATGAGATCGATCGTGGCAAACCGATTCTATCCAGAGAGGAGTTCATACTATCTTTTGCCCCCATTGAGGCTTCCCGGTGCATTTTACCCCAACGAAGTTCATACATGCAAAAGTACCGATTAAAGATGGAGCCTCTTGGTTGTCAATCAAATGATGTCATGGTGACGTCTGATGCGGCCATTGGCCGCGCGAGATGCTTGTGTTTTTTTTTATATTTTTAAATATTTGACAGCTTATGCGCATGAAGCATTTGGCTGGGAGCGGTGCGGATTGAGGCGATCCTTTCCTCTCCTCCTCCTCCTCCTCCTCCCAGTACTGTTTAAATTATTATTTACTATATGTTTCAATTTTTTTTTATTTTTAAATTTAATATATATTTTATAAAATAAAATATTTTATTAAATATTTTATTATATTATATTTATAATATAATATAATATTTATATATTATATTATATTATATTTATATATTATATTATATTATATTGTATTATTTTATTTTATTAAATAAAATATTTTATTAAATATTTTATTATATTATATTTATAATATAATATAATATATATTATATTATATTATATTTATATATTATATTATAATATATTTATATATTATATTATATTATATTTCATTGTATTATTTTATTTTATAGTTATTTCATTTATTATTTATTTCATTGTATTTTATTGTATTTCAGTGTATTTTATTGCATTTCATTTCTTAGTAATTTATTGGATTTTTTTGTATTTTTTTGGTATTTTTTAAAATAGATTTTTTTCTTTTTTTCCCCCATTGACAGCTGTAATTCGCTTTGGCTGTTCCGTTTTTATGAATGGGGCAGAGGGGGAACCCCTGTCCATATATGGACTGGGGTTCCCTTTTAAAAGGGCCCCATTCATTCCCTTCCAGTTTAAAGAATGAATGGGGCCCTGAAAGGGAACCCCTGTCCATATATGGACAGGGTTTCCCCTCTGCCCCATTCATAAAAACGGAACAGCCAAAGCGAATTACAGCTGTCAATGGGGGAAAAAAAGAAAAAAATATATTTTAAAAAATACCAAAAAAATACAAAAAAATCCAATAAATTACTAAGAAATGAAATGCAATAAAATACACTGAAATACAATAAAATACAATGAAATAAATAATAAATGAAATAACTATAATATAATATAATATAATATAATATAATATATAAATATATTATAATATAATATAATAATAAAAAATACATTAAAAATGTTTAAAAAAATCAGGAGTGCCCAATTTTGCCAGGAGAGGAGGCATATTCCCCCCCCCTGGCTTTTTCCCCTTCCCTGAACTTGACCTGAGTTACTGTATTTTATTTTAGTATTTTTTTAAATATTTTTTTAATTTCTTATATATTTTTTAATTTTTTTTTTTTTTTAGTTTGACAGCTTATGCGCATACTACGAGGCTCCGTTCCCATCGAATTTTATGAATGGGGAAAAAGGGAAACTCCTGTCCATATATGGATTGGGGCTCCCTTTCAATTTTTAAAGGGCCCCATGAAAGGGAACCCCAATCCATATATGGACAGGAGTTTCCCTTTTTCCCCATTCATAAACTTCGATGGGAACAGAGCCTCGTAGAATGCGCATAAGCTGTCAAACTGAAAAAAATAATAAAAAAAATAAGAAATTAAAAAATATTTAAAAAATACTAAAATATAATACAATTGAATGCAATTAAATTACTAATAAATAAAATACAATAAAATACAATAAATAAATAAAAAATGAAATAACTCTAAAATAAATAAAATAATAAAATAAATAATTACTTAAAAATACAGTTAAAAAAATATTTTAAAAATGCTGGAGTGCCCGATTTTGCCTGGAGAGGAGGGATGTTCCTCCCCCTGGCCTTTTCCCCTCCCCTGAACTTGACCCGATCGTGATCGGAGCCAAGTTCACATTCCCCGCAAACCGGGTTTTCCCAAAAGAAACGGGAAAAAACCCGCTTTGGGAAAACCTGGGTTATGGGGGATTTACCCCGCTACGGGTGTGCAAAATCCGGATTCAGTAGTGTTAAATCCAGTTTCAGTGTGAACTTCTTGATTTTAAACCGGTTTGCTAACCGGTTTATAACGTAGTCTGAATGGGCCCATAGTTTGCCAGCTTCCTTACATGCCTATCAAATATTAATGAACCCAGGAACCCTATGTATCCCAGAATCCTTGACACAGATAGCTATTTGAATGTTCTTGATGCCAGGGAGGAACAGTGGCCTGAAAAAGAAGCTTCTCAGTTGTTATCTGAGCCATCTCTGTTGCTATACCCACTAGTTGTCTGAGACAAATGGAAAAGGCAATGGGGCAGAAGAGACTTTCTGAAGAACCCATAGCCTTGAGTCTAAAAGAGCTTAATACAGAAGCTGCTAAAAGCCTAGGAAAATAGTGGTAGTGGTAAGTATCTGTTTCTTCATATATAATTGTATATTATATTCAAGATCTAGGGTCTAATCTTAATCCTACTTAGGTATGAGAGAAATCAATGTGATAAGCTGAATGAGGAATCAATATGATATGTTAAATGCATTAAATTGTCCATTGATTTCAGTAGTGTGTAAACTCAATTTCTACTGATCAGTACAATGGGCAACAAATAAATAGCAGGAAAATGTGTTAATGTATATACTATACAAATGCAATCTCCATATTCTGATGAGTCTAATTATTTTCTGTATTATATTTGCAAAATAGAGGGGAAAACCTCAGTATTCATTATCTTGTTGCTCATTCAGTGCTTTCTCTTTGTTCAAATTTTATTAGACTAAATAACGTTTCCATGTCATTGAAGTTGTGTCCATTACTCTAGAAAGACTAACTAATTACTTCACAGTTTAATCAATGTTTAATCATTAGAAGTGATTAGTACAAGGGTATAATGTTAACACATCCTGTACATTATTTTACTTAGGAAATGTTAACTGCCCTATTTGTGAATGGTAGTTTTCTTTTCCCGCATGAAATGTTATGTCAGGTAACTTTGGAAAAGTTGAAGTGCCACTCATATGTATATTGCAGAGAAAACTCATGTTTCAAGCTAGAGGACATCATAATAACATTAGGAATGTGTATGTATTTTCTCTGGGTGATTAATTTTGAGCAGAACTCTCTCAGGTTTATCGCACAGGCCCCTAGAATGGGTCTGTTGCATTCTGAAAGGGAGCATGATGGGAATGGGAGGCAGCATAGAATGCATCTTACTGCAAAGAAGAATGCCGCCGCCCATTGCATTCCGGATACGTCCCAGAGGGGCTGATGTTTGGGAATGCTTCAGAAGCGGAAGCAACAGCGGCATTCTCCGGTGCTGTAAGATGCATTCTATGCCACCTCATGTTCCCATCACACTCCCTTTCTGAATGCAACAGGCCCGTTCCAGGGCCTGTGCAGTAAAATCAATTGTTTCAGAATTGTCCCTCATAATTGTACTGAAAGAACACAAATCACCAAGATGATTAAAATTCCAAAATAACAGGTTCCAGAGGAAAACAAAATAATTTAAAAGTACTATGTACCTAATGTGGGATAAGAAACTACCATGCTTTATCAGTATGTAAAGGTATCCTGTTGCAGCTTTGAGACTAACTAAGCAAAAGAGGTTGAAGGCTTGGTCTAGATCTTCAGATGAATCTACAAAGTTAGTTTCAAAGATACTTGAAGATCTATTTGCATACTATATCAAAGACTAACAAGGTTATGTCTCTGAATTCTATTATGTTTTATGTAAAGAGTTCTTTAAATATGTTAAAGACTGTTGTTCAACAAGCTTTAGCATTTATAATGTTGTGCATTTAGGCCACTGCTTGCATGTGTGTTCTAAAAACTGGCACCTAATAATAAATGAGAGTTTCAGTCACAACCAAATCTGTACAGAAAGCTATTTACTGCCTTTTAAAAAGTGTGTTAATATCTGTTTCTTACTTGATAATACTGCATTAACTTGAAGTGGCATGAAAGGAAAATTCTGACAATCTGATTAAACAAACATGTTTTTTGTCATGTGTATATTTGAAGAACATCAGGGAAAATTAGATGTGTAGATAACTAAGACACAGGGTATTCTAAGCAGGTATGTTATCATACCCAAGAGTTCATTGGTGTGTATATAATATAATAATAATAATAAAATTTATTTCTATACCGCTCTTCCGATGATCAGGGCGGTGTACATCATATAATGTCTCTTTCAAAAGAAGGTCATTACAAAGGATAGTTGATTGCCAGGGTAATTTCCCCATCAATATAGGCATTTAAACACATCAAAATTCTTTCTGATAATGCATGACTGCCCTCTTCTGTGCTTATATTGAACTACATCTAAGTTTAAGGATACCAATGGCTTTCATGGGACAACAAAGAAAGTTACAAACAAAAGTTTAAGAAGCAGATGAGCACTCTATGCTAGAATAGAAAAAAATTCTCTATATTAATTAATTATAAGTAATTAACCACTCTCTAAATGTAGTGGATTATTTAGAAGTGCCCTAATATATAAACAAATTTCCATTTACCACTGGAACTTTGTACAAATAGCAAGTCTGCATTTGAGTAATTCTTGCTTCCTTCTCAGATCCCTCTGTTTTTGTTTGTTTTTAGTTCAAAAATCCCAGAGAGGACTAAAGGTTTCTTTAGTGAAGATTCTCATTAATTGTCTAACAACAATTAATTGTCTATCAGCAATTAATGAAGAACTGCTTTGTTCAATTGTTTGTTTCTACAAGGCGAAAGTCTACATAGCTGGAAGTGTATGCACATAGGCTTCCAGATGTTCAGGATCCCAGAATACGCAGAATGTACCAAGGCCAATGTACAAAGCATTTCTTCTTTCAGATGACCATGTGTCAATAGTAGGGCAAGTTCATATGCAAAGACAGTTGGCCAGCAGTCCAGCTCCACAGGCTTTCATGTGAATAAGGCATGAAAAAGGCTTTTGCTCATCTGAAAGCAGGTGTTAATCAAGGAATGTATGGGAATTTTCCTCCCACTAGTTGGCTGCTTTGTCAAAATGCTGAGGGAAATGTGTGGGAACAGGAGATAATGACTTTCCTAATCTCTCTGTGCCTCAGTTCTTCTATAATGGAATCATTGGGATTGTAGAAGTGCAGTAGCCGAGAGCTACCAAAACTGTTTCATTCAGGAAAATTAGCAGTGGGTTAGGCTCCAACCCTTCAGTTTTTCTAATTACAGTTGCTAGAATGCCCTCAATGACAGTACACAATCCCAAAAAGTTCCTGGACAAACTGTCACTGGAGATTGCTCTGTGGTACTTCTTGTGAACTTCCATGTAAAATGCAACTGGAGTGTTAAACTGTCCTGTGCAAAGCACTATGACTTTTGGAGTCTTTCATAAGCAACTGCCTACTTGTGACTTCTGCCTTTTGTTGCTTCCATTTCAGCTCAGTTCTAATGGTGAAGAGAACCCTTACTAGATCTTAATTAGTTCCAGTGCATTGCAATTAATTACTGGTTTGTTGGGTTTGTTTTTCCTTTTCTGTTACATAGAGTAATTTTGTTCAGTACTGTGTATCACACTGAATGTAAGCCAATTAAAGGCAGAAACTACATTTAAAACAAATCTAATTAACATTGCAAGAGACATTTATTGAATGCTACTTTCTTGTAAGTAAAGAATATACAAGGATCCTGCTGTTGCTATGAATTGCTGTATAATTATATTGTGTTAATTATAATAGAATCTTGGTTATAGGGGTTCAGTATTATTCAATGATTAATTAAACATAGAACATTTTTGATTGTCCTATTGATGTCAAGGTAAAGATTTCTTAATATCCACAAACAAGCTATTGTAATATTGTTTATTGTGGAAAAGCAAACGTATGGCCCAAAATTTTCCAACAAACAGGGTGCAAAATTCATTGGGGCTAGTATATTTCACAGTGTGTCTCTGCAGGAAATCATACTATTAGCCTAAAGTCTGTTGTACTGTTGGCTACATAAATCTAGGTGGAAAACCTTCTGATTAAAAAACAAAACAAAAAAACAGCAACAGAACATTCAACACACATTCTTCTACTTCACACCATCACCTAACAACAACTGTATGGACAGTGATATAACTGAACAACTCACCTGGGGAATGTTCGACTTCGGAGTTCCTTGATGAAGACCTGACTACCATTTTGTACAGGTTTGACTTCCATCGTTTGACCTGTGTCATGCTTATGCCAATTTCTTTTCTTTTTCACTGCAAGAGAAACAATTGGATAAAATTATGCCTAATCTGGGATATAACTGTGATTGTGACTTTGACAATAATCTTTTAGGAGACGGGGTAACAACTTTAACATAGTAATAATAATAATAATAATAATCTTTATTTCTAGCCCGCTCCTCTGTGAGTACAATCGGAGCGGGGTACAACAAGATTAAAACATACAAATTAAAACACTTCATTGACCCATTCCCAGCCACCCACCCCTTAAAAATAAATTAAATTAGCAATAATTTAAAATCAACAACATTAAAAACATGATTCATCCTCCATAGTTCTTACATTGAGGAAAAGATAACACCAGGCAAGGGGTCAATTTATAGGTCCCATTCGGAGCTGGGATCTAAGAGGTGTCAGGGAAGGCCTGCCGGAAGAGATGCGTCTTCAGAGCTTTTTTAAAGCAATCAAGAGATGTTATAAGGCGCATCTCATCCGGCAGACCATTCCAAAGTCTGGGAGCGGTCGCGGAAAAAGTCCTCTGGGAGGTCTGCGACAGCCTAGTTTTCACCGGCTGTAGCAGGTTCCTCCCAGAGGATCGGAGTGTGCGGGGGGGTTCATACGGGGAGAGGCGGTCCCTGAGATAAGGTGGACCCAAGCCATGTAGGGCTTTAAAGGTTAAAACCAACACCTTGTACTGCGCCCGGAAACTAATTGGCAGCCAGTGGAGAGCCTTGAGCACCGGTGTTATGTGCTCTCTCCTTGATGTTCCAGTTACAAGCCTGGCTGCCATATTTTGGACCAGTTGAAGTTTCCGGGTTAAGCACAAGGGTAGCCCCATGTAGAGCGCATTACAGAAATCCAGGCGTGAGGTTACCAGAGCATGTACCACAGTTTCCAGGTCCCTCATGTCCAGGAAAGGGCGCAGCTGGCGTATCAGCCGAAGCTGATAACAGGCACTCCTGACCGTCGCATTCACCTGACAGGTCATGTGGAGCGACGAATCTAGGAGTACCCCCAGACTGCGAACACAGTCCTTAGAGGAGAGTGTGACTCCATCCAGGACTGGAGACTGTATTCCCAAGCCTGGTTTTGGGCCTGTGACTGTTAGTACCTCCGTTTTGTCTGGATTCAGTTTCAATTTGTTTTCCCTCATCCAATCCATTACCGCCGCAAGACAGTCATTAAGAGGAGAGACGCCATCTGAAGTCTGTGCTGACGATCTGGACATGGAGAGGTATATCTGAGTGTCATCAGCGTACTGAAGACACTGAGCTCCATGCCTCCGAATGACCTCACCCAGCGGCTTCATATAAATGTTAAATAGCATCGGGGACAGGATGGCACCCTGAGGGACGCCACAATTAAGCTCAATTTTGGAAGAGCAACTGTCCCCGAGCCTCACCCTTTGGGATCTGTCAGAGAGGAAGGACCGGAACCACTGAAGAGCGGTGCCCCCGATCCCTACCTCCCTCAGCCGATCCAAAAGGATGGAGTGATCTATAGTGTCAAAAGCCGCGGAGAGATCCAAGAGCACCAACAGGGTCACACTACCCCTGTCAATGCTCAAGCGGAGGTCGTCAGCCAGTGCAACCATGGCGGTCTCAACTCCATGTCCTGCCCTGAAGCCGGTTTGAAATGGATTGAGATAATCGGTTTCATCCAAGACAGCTTGGAGTTGGGAGGCGACTGCTCTCTCGATCACCTTGCTCAGAAATGGGAGCAAGGACACTGGTCTGTAGTTGTTCCTGTCCAGGGGATCAAGGGAAGGTTTCTTCAGGAGAGGCTTGACAGCCGCCTCCTTCAGACACGATGGGACCGTGCCCTCCCTGAGGGATGCATTGATCACATCCCGAAGGAATGTTCTCAATGAATCCCCTCCCTGGACGACCAGCCAAGATGGACATGGATCGAGGGAGCATGTCGTCTTCCGAGTACTGCCAAGGAGCTTGTCCACGTCATCGGTACTCACCGATTGAAACTCATCCAGTAAACTGACAGCAACGGAGTTGCTGGACACCTCGCCAATGGATTCTGACAAAACATTGGCGTCCAAGTCGTCTCTTATCCGAGAGATTTTATCTGCAAAGTAGGTGTTAAACGCGTCACAGCAGGCCGTCGTCGGGTCAAGTAAGGGGTTCGGCGCAGGAGGAACCTGCGTCAGTTCCCCCACCACCCTGAACAGCTCTGCTGAACGGGACTCTGCAGACGCAATGCGTGCAGAGCAGAAGAGTCTCCGCGCTGCACGCAAAGCCTCCCAATAGGCGCGAAGATGCTGCCTATGGCGAGTTCTGTCGGACATGAGGCGAGTTTTCCGCCACTTGCGCTCTAGTCGTCGTCCAACCCGCTTCATCTCTCTGAGTTCGTCTGTGAACCAGGGTTCACATAGGAAGACAAGGTACATTTGTATTCCAGTGAGAAGTCTTGTATGTATGTATGTATGTATGTATTTGCATTTGTTTTTAATCCTTAGCACCATAGCCTGGATGTAGCACAGAGAAGTGTTTTAATCTGATAACATGAAAAGCAATGAGTCATACATTAACTACCAAATTATACAACTTTCATTAAACCACATGCAAACCCTGGATAAAATTTAGGTTAATTAAGCTACATATAAAATTACCACTGTATGACAACTATAACCTGCAGTGTAGAGTATTATGAATATGACACTTTTCAAGGACTGATCCAACACAAAATAGCATCGATTTGGAAGAGTGGTGTGCTTTAGGTGAAGAACAATCCCAAAACCAATTTGGCTGATTCAGACTGGTGCACAAGATATCTGAATTAAATCAAAGCTCCGCTGCAGCAGCATGATTCCAAATCTTTAGACTTCTGAACAATCTGTTTAGATTCAGGACACGGAGGCAAGATATCGTATCTCAAAAAAAGTGATCCCCCCCCCCCATGTTCACCATATAAAGAAAACACAAGGTTGGAGGAGAGGGGGGGGAAATGAAGGGGTGCAGTATTATGGGAAATGGTACTGTGTAACAATAATAAGTGGAAGGTACTTTTTAATAAGTGCTCCCTAATCCCAGTTTTTTAGAGAAAGGGTATTGAAGGTATCGCAAGTGCTCAGTATGTATTACTAGTTCTTTCTCCAGAAGAAGGAACCTTAAAAGTGATCTTAAAAATCTGTGGGACATGGGAAGCTGTAGCCTTGGATGCCTCTTTGGAACCTCCAAATCACACAAAAAAGGACATACACAGGTACAACGGAATGTGCATATACCTGTAACAGGACACCAGCCAAAGACAGATAGATTCCCACTGTACAACTACACAATTATCCAAGCTGCATTATATTATACAAAACAGTAAATAAGGAACATAGGGTAGTGAATCAACTCTTGTGAGCATAGACATGTTTTCAGAATTCTCTTGGGCAAAAACATATCACAAAGCTACCATATCACAAGGACCTACACAGTTTTGCACACTGATGTCACGTTTCTCATACAGCCTCTTCTGTGAAATTAAAAACAACACTTATATGAATGCAAGTGGCTTTAGCTTTAACTGTAAATATCAAATGCACCCCATCTTTTTTTTTAAACTCATTTAAAAGATATTTTGAGGAAATTTAAATAAGGTCAACAGTTTCTGGAAACATTGACAAATTATTAATGGAATCATCTGAAGGATTCTTGCTAAATCTAGAAAGACTCTCAGACTCCAGTCCTGATATTAGCAGGATTATGGGACTGAATTCAAACTGAAGTTGCAGCACACCCAGCATTCTTCATATTGCACCAACTGAGTTGTATCTGAGTGATGAAATGAACATCTTCTGAGAAAGAGAACTCCTTCTGTGCTGCCCAGTCATGTAGCTTTTAAGTATACAGCCAAACACATGCACAGGAAACAGCCTAATTATAATCTGATTAAATGCATATCTACCATTGATTATTACTACTCTAAATGGGCATGTTGTTTTTCCTGGCAGCAGAAAACTACAGAAAGACCTGATTCAGGCACACACAAAAAATTCTGTGCACATATTATCTTGTAACTATGGACTCTACACATCTTGCTGTTCCCATCATGTTGGTATCATCAGTATCAACATGTAAGCCACTTTGGGTCCCATACTGAGGGGAAAACAAGACACAAATCAAATATATATGCAAACAAGTTTGACTTCTTCAGGGCTGTACTAAATACATAAGGAAGGAACACATTGGCCCGATCTAGATGGGCCCTAAAGAGTGTGATTAGGGCTCTTTAGGGCGCCATTAGGGTTCGTGAGCACACAGTGTTCGCACGCTCATGAACCCTAGGATGTGATGATGCAAGTGTCATCACTTAAAAGCTTTTAGATGGCGTGCGTGTGCACGCCGAAGCAACTGCGCAGCTTCCAGATGGAGCTGCACAGTTGCGGCGGCGGAAAGGTGCCGAATGGTGCCTTTTCCTTTAATTGTGCCGCATCTGTGGCTCAAAAAAGGAGCTGGATTTCCCCGTTCCTTTTTTGCTGCGCAACTTCACCACTGCATCTACCTGCTGCAGTGAAGCTTCACAGCAAAAAATTGTGGCTATAGACTGCCCTTTTTGGGTGGTCTGGAGAGCCCCATTAATCTAATAATAGTAATAATAATAATATAATAATAAATTTATTTATAGCCTGCTCCTCTGTCAACCAATCGGAGCGGGTTCTTCTTTTCCTCTGGTACCAGTTCCATGACATATGGAGGGACACTTTTGGGGAAGTCTTTATCCATGAAGGGTCTTTATGTGCTTTTAAACCATGGGAAGGAATCACAAATCTCAAAGTCATATGTATATTGAAGACATCACATGTGCCTGGGGGGCTCATGTGTGACCCTTGGGGCCTCATACTTCTACTGACCCTTGCAAACAAGCTTCCCAAAACTAGCCAAATGTTTTGGCCAAAAAAAAAAAAAATCACTTTCTGGTGCCCCTTTTCATCCTACAATGTTGTTTCAGGGGGCCCAACCCAATACAGTAACAAAGTGTCCCAAAGGTCACTAGAGGCAAAGGAAGATCACTTCTAGTTACAGAAAATGGCAGCCATGGTGGCAAGATGTTGCCCACTTGGACTCAGCAGGTGGTGAAAATGGCCTTCAAACTCAAATTCATGCCCATCCCAGCTTAAAATCTTTTTCAAAAAGATACCCTCCACATATAGAGGATAGTAGAAATGTCAACGGGGAGTTTGGCTAAGAAATATTCTTTCTCATATGTTTAGTAAGCCACATCCTCCCACATTTCATAGATGAAACTCAAGAGAGCAGTATCAGCGTGTGGTCAAAAAGGTATGGCTAGGCAAGAAGAAGGTAAGTTATTAATGAGGAAGAACAACCAAAACTACAATTTAAAGCAAAGAGACTAGGAATTTATGTACTGGATTTAGGAAAACCTGAACAACCTTTTAAAAGTCAGATAAATAAATGTGATACTCTATGTGTGTGCAAGCACAGAATCATTAACAATAAATATGTTATATAAAACATTACTGTAACATCAAAATATCTTTAGTAGGCCCTATTCAAAATTACAGCTTTTTCTCAGATACATGGTCACTGCAGGAGCTTAATGGACTCCCTCCCCCTCCCCCTTCTGAAAATGAACATTATTATCAGGCCAAATCCCAACTTCCCTGTAACACTAACCTTGAGCAAATGGTTCCCTCCTAGCCTAGCCACCTTTACATTGTTGTTAGAATAACAATGGGGATGGGAAGGAAAACATAATGGACACTACTTAGTTCTAGATAATATATGAAATATGAAATATATGAAATAAAATAGATTAAGAAAACAGAGTTGTAAAAGAATTAATCTGTCATAAAGAAATCCATGCATTCCCATGGCCTTTTAAAATGTTTCTCTTAGTTTAGGCTATAATCCTGTACATGTTTACACAGGAGTAAATCTCACTGAACTCACTGGGGCTTCTGAATAAATATGTGCTCCATATTTGATTAATAACCCAAAAGAAAAGGGGGTGAAGAAATCCGGCAAAACTAATGATCAAAGTATAAGATTTATGAAAATCTCAAAAAAGAGACAGAACTGAAGGGAAGAAAAAATTCAAAATTCTATTTTAGGGAAATTAGAGAAGGAGCGGGAATCTAAAATACATTAAAGTGAAAAACTGTATGTCACTGCGGGAAAAGAAAGATTGAGAAACAGTATTGGGGGGGGGGTATTATGGTTAAAGAGATGACTTTAAGGAAAGCCGCTCTTAATACACAGCTGGGTTTACTCTTTTTTCTTACGAAAACAAGCAACTGGGGGTCACACAGGAATATTCCAAAGTTCCCAGGTTGCAGCACATCTTCACAGACACATGTAAGGTTCTGAACTTAGGGAGGAAAAATGAAATGCACAGATATAGGATGGGGGATACCAGGCTGAATGAGACAACATGTGAAAAGGATCTAGGAGTCCAAGTTGAACATGAGTCAACAGTGCGATGCAGCGGCTAAAAAGGCCAATGCAATTTTAGGCTGCATCAATAGAAGTATAGTGTCTCAATCAAGGGAAGTAATAGTGCCACTCTATTCTGCTTTGGTCAGCCCCCACTTGGAATATTGTGTCCAGTTCTGGGCACCACAATTCAAAAAGGATGTAGAGAAACTGGAGCATGTCCAAAGGATGGCGACTAAAATGGTGAAGGGTCTGGAAACCATGCCCTATGAGGAACGACTTAGGGAGCTGGGAATGTTTAGCCTGGCGAAGAGAAGGTTAAGAGGTGATATGATAGCCCTGTTTAAATACTAGAAGGGATGTCACATTGAGGAGGGAGCAAGCTTGTTTTCTGTTGCTCCACAGAACAGGACCCGGAACAATGGATGCAAGCTCCAGGAAAAGAGATTCCACGTCAACATTAGGAGGAACTTCCTGACAGTAAGGGCTTTTCAACAGTGGAACACACTCCCTCGGAGTGTGGTGGAGTCTCCTTCCTTAGAGGTCTTTAAGCAGAGGCTGGATAGCCATCTGTCAGGGATGCTTTGATGGAGAGTTCCTGCATGGCAGGGGGTTGGACTGGATGGCCCTTGTGGTCTCTTCCAACTCTGTGATTCTATGATTCTATTATTCATATTCTGCACTGGCAAGACTTCACTGTCTACTCTCCCCTCCTCTCTTCTGCAGAGTTCTCAGTTCTTAACTGTTGGGTGCAAAGCCAGAACTGATGGACAGTGATGGAAAGTGGCTAATTAGGGGCAGAAAGAAAGGCAGATTTTGGTGCTTCTTAAAACAAACTGAAAACATCAAGGATGTGACAAAGTGGGTATGGCTTACCTGGCTGATCAGTGACTGTTAGAGGCTATGGTAAACATTAGAGTTGCCAGATTAGAAACTGGAAAGGGCTGTTGCAACCTTAATGGATGTATAGGAGACAGAATTCATTTGGTTGCCTCTCACCCAACCAGATAAATAAGCAACATCTGCTTAAATTCTATCTTCATTACTGTGTATCTTCAAATCTTATGGTGACCTTAAGGTGAATCTATCATAGGGTATTCTTGGCCAGATTTGTTCATATAGGATTTGTCTTTGCCTCCCTTTGAAGCTGAGAGTGTGTGGCTTGCCCAAGGTCATCCACTGGACTTCCATGACTGAGCAGGAATCGAATCCTGTTCTCCCAATGTCCACCACCCAAGCCACTATACCATGTTGGCTCTCTCCATCTTGTACACAAAGCAGAGGTGAGCAACAGTGGAAGGCTAGGAGGCAGCATTAGCTTCTTTAGGAGACCTTGGAGGGCTGCACTCTGTCCCACAGCCAGTTCCACAAAACAAAACCAGGTTTTGCATCCAAACATGCTCTAGGGGACATGGGGGTATTCTCAGCATGTCTTGGACCTTCTTGGATTGCTAGAGGGCATATTGGGGTCATTCAGAGGAGGAGATTTTAAAACATTGTAAAACTTTGTTTTGGGGGGGGGCAGGGAGGCCTCCATGTCTCATTCATTTTGGGGCATTTTGGAGGAAAAAAAAAGTTGTTTGACCTCCCCTTAGGGGGGCTGAGGGGGAAAACATTCCTGAAGGCAATGTGAAGCCCACAGACTGCACTTTGTCCACCCTTGCATTAAAATCACTGGACTCCTGTCTAATTTTTACTTTGGTGACTTTTGGAAACACAGATTCATAACACCGAAAGAAGGCTTATATGATCCATGACCAGGAGCTTCCAGCTTAAACAAATAAATATAAATAAAATAAATATAAATATAATCTGCCATGCAGGAGTTATGAAGGATAACAGGAATAAGGATGTACATCCCTGCTTGCATTAATATTGAAATACCTTTTTTTCTCCTTGCCTTCAAAATAATGATGTCTCCTCCCTGCAATTTTTAAGAAGAATTTGCATATTTGCAAAAGACTTGAGTCTCTTTACTAGCCACCTTGAGCACCTGTACTGGGAGGAAGGTGGGATATAAATAAACAGAATAATTGATGGTGGTGGTGGTGATGATGATGATGATGATGATGATGATGATGATGATAATATTTTCCCTCTATGGACCTGAACTCTCCCTGGAAGCCAAGCTGACTAAATTGAGGCTGTCATACCACACCATGAGAAGGTATGACTCATTAGAAAAGACAATGATGCTGAGAAAGGTAGAGGGCAGTAGAAAGAGAGGAAGCCCACAGGTCAGATGGATAGACTCAATCAGGGAGATCATGGGCCTAAGCCTACAGAACCTGAGCAGAAGCGGGGGGGGGGGGGGGGCTTGGACATGTCTCATTCAGGGCATCACCATGAGTCAAGGTCAACTGGAAGGCAGCTAACAACAAATGACATTGGGCAAGTCACACTCTCTCAGCCTCAATGGAAGGCAAAGGTACACACTCCCAAACAAATCTTGCGCACAACAAGAACAATAATAGCTGCTGCCTTACTTCATGGACTTTTAGCATAATAAAAGTTTTGGATGGATTGATTGCAAGTTGATCAACTAGTCCACCTTTCTGTGTTTGTTGTGGGAGCACATTTAACCTTGGGGGGGGGGCAAATTTAGCACACATTTAGCACAAAATGTAGAGAACTTGGCCAAAATAAGCACTTGTCCCCTTCTGACACAAGAGAGTTGTGTGGATCAATACAGCTTTCCATGAGGAGGACAAGACACTTAATGAGATTTCTTCAGATCTCTGGAGAGGAGTTGTCAGGTCATGGAAAATGAACCAGGAAGCTTAACCCTTTCTTCACTACTATTTTACCAATCCAATTCCCCTTCACACACACTTCAAGGTGTTATTTATTGGAGGGGGGAGACAGCAGACAACATGGAAATGGCAATTTCTTAAAAGGGGAAGGAAGGAGTCCTTACACTTGTCATTGCTGCTTTTTAGCTTTTAAAATTGGAGATACTCAACCAAAACAAATCTCCAGCACTGTATCTAGTCAAGACCTTAGAGAAAATGCAATATATACATATGTACATATATTTGTAAGAAAATATACCATGGGTATGATCTGTTTTCCATATTTAAAAAATATAAAAATATGACTATGAAAAATAATGTTAACCATCTTCAGAAAGGACATGTTTGGTAATTAATGCCAACTGCTGACATATGCAGCATGTGTTAACACGTATGTTCAGTAATTGTACTCTCTCCTTATAGCTATACACTAGATGAAATGTATCCATACCTCATACCCTGAAAGAGATCCAGAAGGCATGCTGGTTTCCCATTCCAACTTTTTTTAAAAAAATTAAAGTATCTCACCAGCAGTAAGAGAGCCCTTTGCCATTTTCCTGTTCTTTTGTCATTTCAGGAATCTTAACAGTAATTCCATAGCCCTTGCCTTTCTTCTTCAATTTCTTTCTGACTCCCATTCAGCATTTGGCATATTATTCACAAAATACATTAATGAATGTATACTTCTTCCACATAGCAAGTTTTACAAATAGCACTAAATCAAAATTACTGTAAAATGTCATCCAAGGAGACGTTTTCTAAAAATATATACAGCAAGCTACCATGGTAAAGCAGAAAGCACGAAGAGAAAATTATTTTTATATTTGACATCTGGAAGGCATCCATCATGGAATATGTGTGCCAGACATCCTTTCTTTTGAAAAAGAACATTCCTACAAGTTGCATAATAAGAACAATGAGTACTTATCTTGCAACAAGTAATCCATAACAGTGGGTTGTCAGATGAAGCAGAACACCTATTTTGTTCAAAAATGTAATCTCCTCAATAATTTAATCCTAGACCATAACATTTAATGAGCGAATGACACCAACAGCCTCCTGTAAAGACTCTTGGAGTGATTTGCTCATTACTTGGAAAACATTGCAACTCCAAGCACACATTTCTCAGAGTAGGTTCACAACTTGGAAGTAATCCATTACTTGTAACAACATTAGTCATATTGCCTTCTTTTGTTGAGCAATGAGGCCTGACATGATTACTATTTTTAAAGCTTTTTCAAAATCTTAAAATTCACAACAGGCAATTTGGGAATATGACAAGTAACTTGTAGCCATTATCAGAAAAGTTTGTTTGTGGGAATCAGGGGCTACTTTTGAGTGTGTGTTTTTCCTGTTTGTTTACAAGTGGCAACTGCTTCAGGTCCTACATACAAATAGCTCATTTTTGCTGCCAAGAACATGATGGGGAACACAACTAGAAACTCCTCCTCCCCCCACATCCACTTCAGCTGTACTAGAAACTAAGGGATTTCCATTCCATTTTCTGAAACAAACACACAAACAGTGTTGGAGTCTGTGGCCACTGTTTACAAGATTATTAGCATGTCCATGAGACTTTCTATAGTGCTATTAACTTTTAGAGAGATTCCTCACACACATCACAACTCCTGTGCAGCTTGGATTTTTGTTTAAAAGAGAATAGGAGGTTGCTTTTTTTTTTTTTTTTTACAATGAAGCCCATTCACACTACATATTTATAACTTTATGAGTTCACTTTAATTACCATAGGTACATCTTGAGGAACCCTGGGATTTGTAGTTTGATGAGGCACTAGAACTTTAAATGCTCCTCCCTAAAGTTTGAATTCCAGGATTCCATAAGATGAAACCATGGCAGCAAAAGCAGAATCATAGTGCTTTAACTCTTAGCATGAAATGACCAATGATGAATTTGGCAAGGCTGGCAAGAAGAGGTTTGGAGTCTGCATTCAGCTCTAAAAAAACCCACTTCACACACATCAATGTAAAAAAGAATGAATATCACATTACTCATAAAAATAACATCTAACAAATATTATGTTACTGCTTTTAAGTGATGTTTCCAAGCTCTGGAAAACCCTATTCAAAAACTGGAAACAATTCAAAATGTATGCATTCTTACTTGACAGTATGTCATACTGTGTTCTGTTTTATAGAAACAAGACAAAATGTGGTTAAAATGTTTAGTATTGATTTTTCCACTCCCCAACCGACTTGCCATAAAATTTAGTATGTCATACTTGTCGTGTTTAAAAAGTTGATGAAATTTGATTCTGAGCATGAAAAATTTCCTATCTATTCTGCATAGGTGACCATTACATGGTAGCTGGTGGGTTCTGCATTCAAATATGGGGAACTAGCACCTGATCAATCATATTTTTCAGTGGCAAAGAATAAAACTGCTCTAGCAAAAACATAAATATTAGGCAGAGAAATAATGAAAAGTTGCAAATTCCTTCCCTGTCCATATTTTACTGAGTTTTTCCAGGCAATAAAAATCCTAACTGCTATTAAAATAATCAATGACAATGCTGGACTACTCTGATATGCTGGGATCTCAATTTTGTCACTCCTTCTAATTCTTCTGCCTCATGCGTCCATACACTTTTAGTCATTTGTTCATTTTATCTTTCACTTCTAAATTGTGAGAAATTAAATATCACACACATTACTGTGTTGTTATAGAAGAATTTCATCTAAGGAGTCAAAAAAAATTAACATTTTATCTCTTACAGAGAGGTCATTACTGCCAAGGAGAATTTTCTCCCACACTGCTTCTTTTCCAGATAAGTTATTCAATTGGAAAATTATTCCCTTCAGATATAACTTACGTGATCTTCTTGTGATGCTCGTTATTCGTTAAGAATTGAATACTTGCGGTTTTTAACCCACACCAAGAAAACTGAACGTATTGAAGCTTTTCAATGTATTTTGCCTCTTTATTTAAATTAATTTGTTGCATTATGTCAAAAAAGTGTTGGACGCAAAGAGGAACAAATACTGATAAAGTGATTAGTGAGAGGGGGTAGTCTAAGGACCCTATTGCAGGGGGTTAGCAGTCGGAAGCTTCCATTTTCGAAAAGGGGCCGCGGAAGCGGCTTAGACAACCCGGGCTGCATCCAGGACAGACCTGGGCAGCGATTCAGCAGTGATTTATATGTGATAGGAACCATCTACCTCCTGAATTAGCACTGAATTCGGGAAAGGTAAGGCACTCTTTTAACCCCATGCGATAGGGTCCTAGATAATGCCTTACATTTTGTTTGCATGCCTCTGTATCTATTTTGTCTATGTGCTCAAGCCTTTTCTTGCCTGAAGTTATCACTTACCCCTTCTCTCCCAATAAGTTAATTAGCCCCTTTTTGCTGTTAGCTCCTTGTTTTCCTTTTTTCTGGAAGGAGTATCCATGAGGCTCCAACCCCAGCATTGGATGCTAGCCTATCCCTTCACATGACAGACAAATCCATGGACCAAGACCATGGACCAAGAACATGTGATGGTGTGAGGAAATAGTAAGCTTTATCTCTATGTGATATCTGTGATGGCTTACTCACTCATGATGCTTCTATGCATTAATTGTTGTTGTTGGAGAAAGCAAGCTCTGTGTGCTGTATTCACTAACTGATTGCATGTGTCACGCTAGGAGTTTTAGGCACTCTATAAGTGCATGGTCACTTCCTGTTTGTTTGCTTGCTTGCTTGCTTGCTTGCTTGCTGGCTTGCTTACACACTTCTCTCTTCCTGAGTCATGTACACATCCTTTTTGTTCTTTGGGGAACTACCCTCACACCTTTTTTGTTCATCATCTATTCAGAATGTAGATGGGAGCTTGTATCTCCCTTAGAAGTTCAGACCTACTTTGTACTACCATGTTGGGTTTTTTCTTGATCTTTCTACCTATGTCAAGAAGCTGAACCTGTGTTTGATTGTGCACAGGTATTGTGAGTAAACTTCTTTTTATGGTTTTTAAATGAGATTGAGTTTCATTCCTTTACTTGGCTAGGTGGCAGGTGTCAGGTGGTGGCAGCTGGTCTTGCTGTTCTACGTTTCTGGCTTAACAAAATTTTAAACTTCCTAAAGAAAATTCACCAAATCTCAATTTTTAACTTTTCTCCACAACTGTTACAGTTGTCATATGATGAAGGGCAGGTTACTCACCTGTAACTAGTTCTTTAAATGGTCATCTCTGAACTCACACAAATGGGGTTCTATGCTCCTATGCAGTGGTTTGGAACCTTCTAGAGCTGTTATGTAAGTATTTTGGCAATAGACCAATCCATTCTCTGCATGCCTAACCAGAAAACTTTCTGCCTAAACCCTCAATTCACTGGACACCAAAGCAGAAGCCAAGGAGCTAAGGAAAGGTAGGACATGATGAGGAGATCATGGATGAGCTTGTGTGAGTTCCCAGATGACCACTTAAAGACCTACAGTTACAGGTAAGCAACCTGTCCTTATCTGGTTTCCCTGAGGCTTTCCAGACAGCCCAAAAGGGGCGGTCCATAGTTGCCCCAGGAAGCGGTGGGCCAAGGCTGCCACACCGGCAGCCTCCGCAGCCCCATCCCACTGCTTCTGGAGGCAGCGGGGAAGCGGAAAACTGTCACTTCCCCGCAGCCTCAAAGTGGGGTGCAGCAGGCGCCCTGGGAGCCCACGACACCCCACTTCCCTTGGCGGGGCTGAGGGGAGAAAGGGGCCGCTGTCACGGCCCCTTTCTCCCTGGGTCTTTGCCGTGGCTGTTTAAAGGCCGCGGCAAAGACCCACCGCAAAAAAGGAGCTCCATTTTGGAGCTCCTTTTTGTGCTGAAGAAAGGGCGCACTTGGCACCCTCCCGCAGCACAAAGTCATCATGGCACGCGCAGCGTATCTAAACGCTGCACGTGCCATGACAACATCATAGCACATCCGTATGGATGCCACCATTGAAAAATGGCAGCGCCCATACGCTTTAGGGCTGGGGAAGGTCTAAACGCTGCGCCCTCCCCAGCCCTAAAGGCGGGCTTTTTAGCCCTAATCGCGCCTTTAAATGCCCATCTAGATCAGGCCTATGGGACTTTCCAGACCGCCCAAAAGGGGCAGTCCATACTCGCCCCAAGAAGCAGCGAGATGGGGCCCCATCTCACCATTTCTGGAGGCTACAGGGAAGCAGCAAACTGCTGCTTTCCCATGGCTTCAAAATGGGGTGCAATGGGTGCTTTGGGCACCCGCTGCACCCCGCTTCCCTCAGCAGGGCTGAGGGGAGAAAGGGGCCACCACTGCAGCCCCTTTCTCCCCTGGGTCCTTGGCGCAGCAAAGGACCCGGAAGCAAAAAGGAGCTTCATTTTGGAGCTCCTTTTTGCGCCGTGGAAAGGGCGCACTTGGCACCCTCCTGAGGCGCCATGTCATCATGACACGTGCAGTGTTTCTAAATGCTGCACGTGCCATAACGACAACATGGCGCATCCGTATGGATGCCGCCATTTTAAAATGGCAGCGCCCACACGCTTTAGGGCTAGGGAGGGACTAAATGCTGCTAGATTGGGCCCAAGACTTACACAAATGGGAGACTAGCAAGCTATTAACCAAAGGAGGTAGGCCAAGACAACTAAACTAAGACTGTCATACTTTGGTCACATCATGATAAGGCATAACTCATTAGAAAAAAACAAAAACATTGATGCTAGGAAGGTGGTATGCAGTAGCAAGAGTGGAAGACTGCATGCCAAATGGTCAGACTCAATCATGAAAGCCATGGGCCTGAGCCTGCAAGACCTGACAAGAGCGGTAGTGAATAGGGTGTCTTGGAGATAGCTCATTCACAGCTTGACTCAAATTCAACAAACATCTGGTGGAACAACAAACATCAAATGCAACAACAACAAACATCTGGTGGGAGACAGAGAGACTCTTATCAGACCGAGAGAGGGAAAACTACAGGACACGATTGATTTGTGCTTGAACTAGAAAGATCATTTGAGAGAATAGAAAAGAAATAACTTCTTCCATTTTTATGTATAAGAGTGATGAATAGCTGGCCAATGCACCACAACAATTATGTGTTGGATCACACCAGGTGGAAAAGCTAGAGAAACACCTTCCAGGTAGTTAGCCTCAGTATGGCTATTTCTGGGTGCCTCACTTGCCCTTTGTGAATTTTGAGGAGATCTGGATGATATGGCAGCTTGAGATGGTTGCCCTGAGGCAGGGTATGGGTCTCAGTAATGCCAGACTCCATCCAAGCTTTAGTGTTCTTCAGGACGCTTTGCCAGGAATGGGGTGAGTTTCTCCCATGACAGTTGTTGGTAAGCCCCCATCCAAGTCTCATAATTGGCAATTCTAAGAGAAAGGGCCATGTCCGGATAAAAATTTTGTGTCATAGTATCCAGTTTATTGCCCCCTTTGTCAGATGGACTAGCATAGTTCTTCTGATGTGACTAAGACTGTGCCGCTTCAACAGTAATCAAATTGGGCTTTGGGTGATGCAAGAGCCAATCTGATCTCTCCTCAATGACACAATGGAAGTAGACAGAATTGATGAAGGAAAGATTCAGGAAATGCTCATAACCTTCAGCAAAGATGGCAGCTGAGGAAGCTATGCTTGCATAGATACTTTTGTCAAGATCAGACAGTTCAACCTTTTATTATGTCACCTCCAAATGCAAAGTATTTGCCATCCTCAACATTTGTTCAACAAAGGTCCTGACATCAAAGACCCAGTCAGGGAGACTGAGTTATGCTCAACTCAACAGGGAGAGGAGTGCATCTGTGGAAGTTCCAATGAAGTGGAAGAAGAATATGAATCAGAGAAAATTCCTGCATGAACCATTCTCCTGGGTATATGTCTGTTCAGGTTCCTGGAGATGATATCAATGTCTGACCCTGTTTATATATGGATTCGGACAAAAAAATTACCTACACAAGCATGGGAGGCCAAAGAGACATTCAGGCTCCTGGAGATTGTACTGATGACTGGCATTTAGGTGGAAGAGCAGGAGGTGAATGATGGGTAGCTTCGAGATCTCAAGCCATTCAGGATTTTTTGAAGGCCACTATGCTTCAGGGCACTTCTCAGTCTGCCCAGACATGTGCCTGCTCAGTAGCAAGATGGTCAGTTCTGAGATAAGTTTTAACATATGATACCAACCAAAATGTTAGTAGAGCAAATCTACTTCTCTGTAACTAACAATAAAATTCCATGAACAATAAGTGTGCATACTGATAGTATGGAGCAAGCCTTCTATAGGCTCTATACCCCTCCAATTCCCTGTGGCTATATCACTCAATTTGCATCTATACCAATGATAGTCAGATTCATAGCAATACTGAAGGTGTGGTGAAGACCTCAGCCATGGACTACCAGAACCAAAGAAAATTCCAATGGTGTTGAGCAGACAAATGAGGCAACTAAATGGAAAAATCAATCCACAGGGAGAGGCGGGAAATATAAATATAAATAAATTATTATTATTATTATTAAAAATGAAGTGGCTGAGGAGGAGGAAGATTGTCCACAAGAAGAGCAGACTGAAGAGCTCATTTTGTGAAAGTTTAAGGCAAAGGCAATCTCCATTGCATCTTGTTGTTGAATGCAGTAGTAATGAGAAGCACCTGTGGAGAGTCTTCCCACTGTGGTTCACGAGCCAGAGGCTTGACAGAAAGAAATTGGCCAATCTTGGTACTGAAAGCTCATAAACCTGAATTCCCTCCACTAGAAGTGACTGTTGAGAATGTCCAGGACTTTGAGTTGGAGGAGTCTGAATTGTAGACCAAGTTAATTTAGCATGCTTTGCTCTCTTATTCTTCTAATAAAACGTCCTCTCCACCTGGTGTTCTGATACCAAGATGAAAGCCTCCATGTCGACTGATCTACCCAGCACTGAGGGTACCATGGGCTAGGTGCCGACTCCAAAGCAAGACAGCTGTGTCCTTTGTTATTGAGATACTGGTTCCTGGAGAGACTGTTTCATCACCACCCAGCAAGAAGATCCAGAGCAAGTAGTGAGAATTGTGGTGCTGGTACTGAAGAACGGCCTGATGCACCCACAACAGAGACTGTATGGAGGCCTATTCTCTGCCCCCTGTTAGAAACCTGCAAGGCCCTCTCCTGCAGGACAGCTTTAAGACATAACTAACCATTTCAATGCTCCTTTGGGGTGAATGCCTTACAATGAGAACAGGCCCCCATGTTATGACCTTCACCAAGGTATAACAGACCATCTTTGACCATCTTTTCCAAGTATCTTAGCCCTGAAAGATGTGCACTTTTTAAAGGAGGCCAATGAAGCTATCTTGAAGCCAACCAAGCCAAACTGAAGTCCATTGATGAAGCCAAACACAGTCCAGGAAAGTAAAGTTGTAATCAGAGTCCAGAACAAAGTCAAAACACAATCCAAAGGAGAAATTTTTAAAAATCCAAGTCAAAAATTGTTCATATGTAAGAAAACCAATAACCTCATCAATAGTTTTTTGTGGAGCTTTTGGGCTATATGGCCATGTTCTAGAAGAGTTCCTTTCTGATGTCTTGCAAGCATCTGTGGCTGGCATCTTCAGAGAATGATGCCAGGCACAGATGCTGGCAAAACTTCAGAAAGGAACTCTTCTAGAACATGGCCACATAGCCCTAAAGCTCCACAAAAAAACTATGGATGCCGGCCATGAAAGCCTTCGACTCCAAACCTCATCAATAGTTCCTACAATGCTGATGCTGCAATGAATGAAAACGAACGGAAGGTTTAGGCAGGAAGTGTGCTCGATAGGCATGCAAGAAATGGATGGGGTTAATACCAAAGCATAACAACTCTAGAAGATTTCAAATGCTGCACTGTGCAGGTGCATATAACACCATCTGTGTCAATCACAGATACCATGAAGAAGAACATAGAAGTTTGAATCAGGTCTTCAAGTTGTGAGTTTTAATTTAAGATACTTAACTATAGAATAAAAACCACAGACTAAACACAGAATAAAAATGTAAAAGATATATATTTCAATGGATTTTGTTTGCATACCTTTGAGGGGAAGGAGAATGAGATACTGCAGGGGTGAGAATTATGTAGCCTTTACATGTTGAAGAACTTCAGCCCCCAACAGATCCAGCCAAAGGTGAGGAATGATGGGACTTACAGTTCAACAACATCTGTGGAGGCATACAATTTGCATTCCTGGTATAATAGAAGAACCCTTACTATTGAGGTATTGAGATGACATAGCAGAGGTCAAGGAACTATACTTACAAGTAGATTTTCCATGGGTTTTCTCACAATTTGGACAGTGGTAGATATCAATATCTGGTGCCTCATCTTCTTCTACACCAACACAGCTGAAAGAAATTGAAGCACAGAAAGTCATTGGCAGTCTCTTCTCAAAAACACAAATATGTTTTTAAAAGTTTCACAATACTGTAAGACTGACTTCCCACATCCAAGGTACAGTCTACCAAAGTCATCTAAGGGGCCCTTGGTTGATCCATTATATGATTATGTAGCCTTTGTCAGAAAGAGTCATTTTGATTCATTGTCTGACATACTGGGAGAGTATTGTGTCTCTACATCCCCCCCCCCCCCAAAAGTAATTGTGTCTGATTACAGCTGGTCATCTGGACCTGGGTCATGAGAACACAGTGTGACAGCACTCTTAATATCTTCAGCATAACCCAATTGCCCTGCTGCAGTTGGGTAAATCATTAAAAACAACACCAAGGCCACCCACCTCTTTCCTTTGAGGCAAGCACAGGCAATAAGGACCCAAAATTCATACACCCAATTTAAAAAGAAAACAAAAAAATGCCAAAACGAGTTTCATCAGGTCAGAATGAATGGGACTTTCAGTCCTGTCCTTTCTTTTCTTTTCTTCCTTCACAGATAACACTACATTCAGCTGAGTTCTCCAAGCTAAAGAAGCTGGGGGTGAAAACAGGAGATGAAATTTATAGACTAGACATCAAAGCTAAAACCAAATGAAGAAGCTGCTTGATAATTCTTAAGCTGTATTGTCTTTTCTACCTTTATTAAAAAGCTTTTAATATTTCTTGTGTCTTAAAAACATATGGATGTTTTCTGCTAAATTAACTGAATGGGGTGTTGATAAGATTCCTAGTCACTCTTTGTGTTAGCACCCAGACTACTGCCATTTATTATGAATTCCAAATGAGACTGTATTTTAAAAAATGTAACTATTTTGATCAATATTAAATATGTGCATACATGAAAGATAGGACTATATCGCATACTTTCTTCTGAATGTAGAAACTGTGTTTTTGAGGCCAGAATTATAATGCCATTACAGTTAATACTTCTTGAAAATCAGTTCAGAAAAATACCATATTCAACAATGCACTCCTTTTCTCTTTCAGAATATGGGTTTATTCTGATCACAGAACCTTTTCTTCCAAAATCTAGCTCTGTCACACAGAGAAGAAGGACATATCCCGCAGCATTTTGGGGTGGTCAAAAAGAAGCTTTCTCACCTAACAGATGCTCAGGACATCCAGTGAGGTTGCTGGCATAAAACACAAGGTAGTGTGGGATGCAGGCAAGCTGCTTCATTGTTATTATCTGGTAGAGTAACACTACATACAGCTAAGGAAACTAAATTGCAAAGAAGCCAACTGTCCAAGCTAAACAAAAACAAAATCCTGTGACACAATCAAAGTTGTAAGTCTAGAGCAACCATTCTCAATCCTTTTACCTTGGAGAAACAAATAAACCTCAGATCCCAGGGACCCCTTGCAAAAAAATTTTATGCAAGGATTCCCTGAGACCTAAAGTATACTGTATATGTATATATGTGTGTGTGTGTGTGTGTGTGTGCGCGCACACACACACACACTCGCACACAAATACACACACACACATATATATGCTATGAATTATATAATAAGGTGTGTGTGCATAGTCTGGGAATACTCCTAGATCCATCTTTGTTACTGCACAGATAGATTCCATGACTCAGAGTGCTTGGGCCCAGCTTTGACTACTCCATCAGCTACAACCTTTCCTGGACAGGGAGAATAATGATGATGATGATGATGATGATGATGATGATAATAATAATAATTTATACTCCGCCTTTTCCTTGGGGAATCAAAGCAGGGAATCAAAGCGGGATAATTGTCCATCACTGGTACCACTTAGACTACTGCAATACACTCTGTCTGGGGCTGCCCTTAAAGATGATTCAGAATCTGCAGCCAGTGCAAAATGCAGCAGCTGGGTTTCCATTCAGGTATCATATAACATCTGTTCTGAAGGAATTACTCTGGCTGCCAATATACCTCTGGTCTGAATTAAAGATGCTGGTGATAACAAAACTGTAAACACCTCTCTATATAAAGTAAAGGCCTGCCAAAGAATTGGGATCTATTGGAGAAGCCCTCCTCTGGTTTCACCAGTAGGAAAAATGTGAGAGGATGCGGCAGATGGCCTTCTCTGCAGTGGAACCCCAGTTGTGGAATTTCCACCTTTTGGAGGCCTGACTGGCACCAACGTTGGGATCATTTCAGCAAAATGTTAAAACCTGGTTTTTCTTATTAAAGCCTTCCAGCTTAACTCATTTTATCCAGACTGTGAATGTCATATGGCTGTACAATTTAAAACTGTTTTAGCTAGTTTTAAATTATCTGGATATAATCAATAAACTAATATATATTTTTACTGTTTAAATTATTCCTATTATTTATTGTTTTAAAACTGATTTTATTGTAAGCCACATTAAGACATTCAGATACAGAGAGGAATATAAATTTTAATAAATAAGCAATAAATAATAAGAATTTAATAATATATCTAGAGCTCAAAATAAAATGTTAAATTTTGTCAATCATGATTTCTTATGGATACCCTAGCAACTTTGAGCTGAACCCTTGGGTTCTGCAGAACCCTGGCTAAGAAAATGGTCTAGAGCAACTTTATCCAGAAGAAGTTAGTCAAACAAAAAGTACGTTTAGCCTCAAATTTCTAGGCTTATAGAAGCTATCAACTGCTATTACATTGCCAACAGAAGATCAACACCAAATCGAAACTGAAATGATCCAGACTGCTGCAAGAACAATACGGATAATGTTAGGTGGCCCCCATCATTGAATCATAGAATTGGAAAAGACCACAAGGGCCATCCAGTCCAAACCCCTGCCATGCAGGAACTCTCCAAAGCATCCTCGACAGATGGCCATCCAGTCTCTGCTTAAAGACCTCTAAGGAAGGAGACTCCACTACACTCCGAGGGAGTGTGTTCCACTGTTGAAAAGCCCTTACTGTCAAGAAGTTCCTCCTAATGTTGAGGTGCAATCTCTTTTCCTGGAGCTTGCATCCATTGTTCCGCGTCCTAGTCTCTGGAGCAGCAGAAAACAAGCTTGCTCCCTCCTAAATATGACATCCCTTCTGATATTTAAACGGGGCTACCATATCACCTTTTGACCTTCTCTTCTCCAGGCTAAACACCCCCAGCTCCCTAAGTCGTTCCTCATAGGGCATGGCTTCCAGACCCCTCACCATCTTAGTTGTCCTCCTTTGAACATGCTCCAGTTTCTCCACATCATTTTTGAATTGTGGTGTGCAGAACGGGACACAGTATTCCAGGTGGGGCCTGACCAAGGCAGAGTAGAGTGGCACTATTACTTCCTTGGACCTATACACTATAGTTCTATTGATGCATCCTAAACTTGCATTGGCCTTTTTAGCTGCCGCATCACACTGTTGACTCATGTTCAACTTATGGTCTACTTGGACGTCTAGATCTCTTTCACATGTAGTTTCATTCAGCCAGGTGTCCCCCATCCTATATCTGTGCATTTAATTTTTACGCCCTAAGTGCAGGACCTTACATTTCTTTGTGTTGAATTCCATTTTGTTAGCTTTGGTCCAACTTTCTAGTCTATTCAGGTCATTTTGAATTTTGATCCTGTTCTCTGGGGTATTGGCTACTCCTCCTAGTTTAGTGTCATTCGCAAATTTGATAAGTATGCTCCCAATTCTGTCATCCAAATCATTGATAAAGATGTTGAACAGCACTGGGCCCAGGACAGAACCCTGTGGGACCCCACGTGTCACTTCTCTCCATTATGAAAAGGAGCCATTGTTGAGCACCCTTTGGGTGCAGCTAGTCAACCAGTTACAAATCCATTTAACAGTTGCCTTGTCTAGCCCACATTCTACAAGCCTGTTTGCAAGAATGTCATGGGGAACTTTATTAAAGGCCTTACTGAAATCAAGATACACTATATCCACAGCATTCCCTTCTACCAGGCTGGTAATTTTATCAAAAAAAAAAAAAAGAGAGAGAGAGAGATCAGATTTGTCTCGCATGATTTGTTTCTCTGAAACCCATATTGATATTTTGTGATTATGGCATTGCCTTCTAAATGTTCACAGACTCTCTGTTTAATGATCTGCTCCAGAATCTCTCCTGGAATTGATGTCAGACTAACTGGATGATAATTGTTGGGATCCTCTTTTTTTCTCTTTTTGAAGATGGGCACAACATTTGCCCTCCTCCAGTCTGCTGGGACTTCTCCTGTTCTCCAGGAGTTCTCAAAGATTATTGCCAATGGCTCCGATATTACATTTGCCAGTTCTTTTAATACCCTTGAATGTAGTTCATCTGGTCCTGGAGACGTGTATTCATTTAGATTAACCAGGTATTCCTGTACTATCTCTTTACTTACTCTGTGCTGAAATTCCTCTATTCTGTCCTCAGCTCCATTATCCTCAGCTTGAGCACCTTTTGCCATTTCTTAGAAAACTGAAGCAAAGAAGGTGTTGAGTGCCTTTTCTCTGTCCCCTGTTAGCATTTTGCCATCTTCACCACACAGTGGCCCTACCATTTTCTTCTTCTTCCTTTTGCTGTGGACATATCCCCCCAAAAAGCCCTTTTTATTGTTCTTAACCTCTCTAGCAAGCCTGAGTTCATTCTGCGCTTTAGCTTTTTCAACTTTACCCCTACAAGTGCTTGCTATTTGTTTGAATTCCTCTTTGGTGATTTCCCCATTTTTCCAGTGGTTAAATGCCTGTACTGCAGCCACTCACTCAAAACCATAAGGTGGTGAGTTCAAGACCAGCAAAGGGCTGAAGCTCGACTCAGGCTTGCATCCTTCTGAGGTCACTAAAATGAGTACCCAGATTGTTGGGGGGCAAATAGCTTACAATTGTAAACCGCTTAGACACTCCTTAAGAGTATGAAGCGGTATATAAATGAAGCTGTTTGTTTTGTTTATTATACATGTCCCGCTTAGAACTTAACTCAGTTGAAAGTTCCTTGGTCATCCATCCTGGCTTCTTGAGACATCTTCCATTTTTCTTCCTCATTGAACTGTTTCAAATTGTGCCTTATCTCCTTTTTGAGATACTCCCATCCGTCTTGAACTCCCTTCTCTTTTATTATTCTTGACCATGGGATCACTCCCAGTAGTTTATTGAAATCAGCTCTCCTAAAGTCTAGAATGCATGTCTGACTATGCCTGGCTTCTCCTTTCCGCTGTATAACAAACTCCAGGAGAACATGGTCACTCCCACCTAAGGATCCCACCACTTGCACTCCATTGACTAGGTCATCCCTGTTGGTTAGGATCAGATCTAAAATAGCTGATCCCCTTGTTGCCTCTTCCACTTTTTGGACAATGAAACTGTCTTTGAGGCAAGTGAGGAATTTGCTAGACCTTGAGGATTTGGCTGAGTTTCACTTGCAGCAAATATCTGGATAGTTTAAGTCCCCCATCACTACTACATCTCTCCTTTCTGAGTGTGTGGTTCTCTGTTCTAGAAAAGCATCATCCAATTCCTCCATCTGACTTGGGGGTCTGTAGTAAACTCCCACAGTAACATCATTGTTGTTTCCTTCCCCTTTAATTTTTATCCAGATGCTCTCCACTTGGCCTCCAGTATTGATGTCCTGGATCTCTTTACTGGTGTAAATGTCCCTGACATATAATGCTATTCCTCCTCCTTTCTTGTTTGGCCTGTTTCTCTTAAAAAGATTATATCTATCTATTTCTACATTCCAATCATGAGGCTCATCCCACCAGGTTTCAGTGATGCCTATTACAGTGGTCCCCCAGGTTACGAAGGTAATCCGTTCCGGATTACCTTTCGTAACCCGGAAGCTTTCGTTTCCCGGGGGACCGCTATTTTAGACGGACCGCGCGGCCATTTAAAGGGGCCGCGCGGCTTTTTTTTCTTCGTATCCCGGGAGATACAATGCCGGTCCGCCGCCTTTCGGATCCCGGGGTTTTCGTAACCCGGGGGATTCGTAAGGCGGGGGACCACTGTATATCATACTTGCTTTGCTGCGCTAGGAATTCAAGTTCATCCTGTTTATTTCCCACACTCTGTGCATTAGTGTAGAGACATCGAAGACCATGGGTCCCTTTTACTTGCTGCCTATGCAATTTTTTTAGCCTCCCACTGTTGGGTCCTTGCACTGTTTGCCTTCTTCCCTCTATGTCAATTTGACTATATATTTTTTTTCAGCTCTTTTGCCTCCCAGAATACTGTCTCCCTGGAAAAATACAGTTATGATAATGCTGGACTTCAAAAAAAAAAATTTTTTTTAAGTGGACCAGGCAAAGCAGACCAGGCAAAGCAGATCTGTGAACCTCACTTCATGGAAGATGAATTGAAACACCTAGACCGGGCTCTACAGGTTAATGGTTATTCCAGCTCAGACATCAGAAAGGCAACCAGACCCAGAAAAACCCAGAAGAGTGAAAACAAGCAACCACCCAAAGGGAAGATTTTTTTTTACCATACATCAATGGAGTCACAGACAGAATAGGGAAACTGGGGAGGAAACATAATCTACAAATGGTATTATTATTATTATTATTATTATTGCCTGCTTCTCCTTGTGGATTGAGGTGGGTTACAGTAAAATTGACCAAGAAAATCCAGCAAATGCTACACTCAGCAAAGGACAAGAGTGACCCTCTCACAGCCACAGGAGTTTCCCACATACCATACAGCTGGGGACAAGTCTACACAGGGACCACCAAATGCAGTGTTCAAACATGAATCAAGGAACAGAAGAGACACTGCAAACTGGCCAAACAAAAAAAAAAAAAATCAGAGTAGCAGAACATGTTATAACCCATCCTGGGCATAAAATTCCCTTTGAAAACCCTGAAATTCTGGACAATGCCAACAACTATCAGGTCAGAATGCACAGGGAAGCCATTGAAATCCACAAACTGCAAGGCAACTTCAACAGGAAAAAAGAAACCCTTAAAGTGAACAAAATTTGGCTACCTGTCCTAAAAAACAGCAATAGCAAGACTCAGCAAATGCAAATAAAAAACCACCCAGGGTCAGGGGCTTTCCCAGCAGACAATGATCACTACTTAAGCAGACACTAATCCTCTTTGCATATCCTCCCACCCTGAGGCCTGGCCATCAACAACAGAACAATACACAGATTAACATGGAAATCACTCCTCCCAACCCAGGGTCATAGTGTATGTATATATATATATATATATATATTATACCCAACTATCTTCCATGCCAGCATTTTCTGAAGATGTTAGCCACAGATGCTGGCGAAACATCAGGAACAAACACTTCTAGAACATGGCCACATAGCCCAAAAAAACCACAAAATATAATTACAATAACCTAATTAAACACTACAAAGTTAAAACATAAGACATAAAAAAGTTAAAAATATAATCTAAAAATGTAAAACAATCCCACCCCCCAAAACAACTAGGCTTACATGGGTTTTAAAAGGAGGAAAGGGGGCATGTACGGTGGACCTACACTGTTGTGCTTTGCCAATGAGTTACTGGGGGCACCAATAATAATAATAATAATAATAATAATAATAAACAACTTTATTTTTATACCGCCCTTCCAGCGATCAGGGCGGTGTACAACATATACAGTACAAAGTTAAAAACAAACCAACAAATGCAATACATAATTAAAAACAATCACAAGATAAAACAATGTTATTAAGCAGCAATCTGGCAGTGGTGGCAATGCACTGTACAGGTGGTGAATTGCATGTGCAACTATGTGGCTGGCCACATGGGGCATCCAATGAGATGGCAGTTGGGTGGTAAGAGAGAGGTAATTGCTAGTTTCAGGTGGTGTGCATGTATGGTGGGGAGGCAGGAAAAAAAAAACAAGAGGTGCGGCTTGATGCTGCATAATGCAGACTTCCCATGGTGTTCAGCCCACCTTTGGAGTTGGCTGTGTGGACAGCAAGATTTCCAACCGGTTTGAGAAAAACTGGGATCAATCCATTTTTTCCTGTCTGTCTTCTCAGCCCCTGAATCACCATATGAATCCTCTGGCTTCTTGTTCAGTTTTTTGGCTAACATACTGGGCAGGAAGAAATATCTGCATTTTTGCAGCTCCCTATTACAAATACATCATGCCAGCTCGGAATGAAAGAAATATCAAGGTATTTTTCCTACTTGAGTACACTTATCTCTTTCTCTCATTCTCTCTCTCTCTCCTGAAGGACACAAATGGCTTGCAGCCAGATCAAATGACTTTATGTTCATCAATACTGAATACAGGATATGATATCCCAGTACAGATATATGTTTCATACTCCGGAATCAGAGAGGCTGGGATAACACTTAGGCACTGGTCCTGAATCTTCCCATTATGATGTTGCTGTGATTCATACCTCTCCCATATCTTCCCACTTACAGAGACACAAAACTAATGGAGCTGATATCTAGTAGGGTCAAACAGCAGTGGTATCAGCTAGTGGTTGTCAATTAAAGAGACAAGCACATGCAAGTGATATGTTATAGTAACAAGATCCTGAGCAGTTGCATTACAAATCAGCCAGGCAGCCTAGGCTCACTCTGCAGTGAGTTTGTATCAAGCAAGACAGGGCAAGGATACTGATGTCTAGCACTGAGGTTCTATTACTCTGTCTTTTATGGCAAATAAAGAGTCGTAAATAAAGTATTTTAATTGAGTTCAGAGGGATCTATTTACAGGTAAATCTGTGAGTAGAGGACTGCAGCCCAACTGCCTACTATGTAGTGAAGTTGCTCCCACAGCAAGCAAGATGGGAAACCTAGGCTCCTTTGTACTCTGATAAAACACCACACATAACCCAGTTTCTGAAGTAACCAGATAAATCTAAAAATAAAAATCAGGACTTTTCAGTGTGGAGAGGATCATAGGTACCTTCTCCATTTCAACACCCAACTAGAACTCCCCATTAATTCAATCATATTTTCCTCTGTTTTCTTATGGAGATCTGACAAGCTACCTGCAATTTCAGCTAAAAAAAAACTTTACTTCAACACCTGTTACATAAAACTGTTTTACAACTGTTTCACAAGGTAATCAGATATGTACTGTATATAGCAAGCTTACTTCTTCAATCCAACTTTCTAAGGAAGCAAACTTAAAACATGAGGTTAGACACTAATGACAAGTGGCCGGTGGTTTATCTCATATTTGCAACAAAACCACACTTAATATTAAAATATTAATATTAAAATATCAGTGGCACTCATTAAGGTGAATTTGGAAATACCCATTTGTTATTATAGTTTGACAGCTTGTGTGGTTGTTTGAGTGTTGATTGCAGGTGCCCAGGTTTCAAATCCTAATTGAAGTATGTGGGCTATATATAAAAGATGATGATGATGATGATGATGATGATGATGACGCAGCCATGAAAAACCACTGTGAGACCTAGGGCAAGTCATACACTCTAAACCTAAAAGGAAGGCAATAGCAGATTATCAGATGGTAAATATCTGGACATGCTTTGGAACAGTTGGCCTCCATGGTCATCCCACTCATAATGTCTCAAATTTAGGAAGGACCCCTCAAACCAAGGCACTGTTGGTGACAAAGGATAAGACAAGCTGAAGCAGAAAGCAGCCATTGAAGCTAGGAGAGAACAGAAGCTGAACTGCAAAAAGTGAAGGAGAGAACCACAGAAGCATTGGCAGTGTGTATGGATGGGACAGATGTCCTCTCATCTCAGGCTATAGGAAATTTTACACTATTTCTGTTAGCCATGCTAAGTATGAAGTGATTTCTGAGCAGGATCATATTTGACTGGAATAAACTTTAAGACGTGCAGCTGAAAATGATGTAGGGAAAATTTTGCCAGAATGCGACAATTTCAAGAATGTTCAAGTGACTTGCATTAGATATGATCTGGTCTAAGAGATGAGAGTCATTCTATTTTTCCTCAGTAATAATCTTTCCTGAACAAAGGGGGGAAATGAAACATTTTGCAAAGGTTCTGCCATTTGGAGAGTAAAGCATAATGAAAATATTGTGACAATATTATCTAAAAGCAACTATTGCTGAAAAACTATAAGACCAGATGGGCTTCTAAAATCATATGTATGGGAGTTGGTGACTCCTATGATCAAATTATGGCATCTGGAAATACAATAACCATATGCCAGATAAAATAACGGAGGCAAATCATATTGTAGGGAGCCAAAAAAATTAGTGGTTCCTGAATACAGAGAACTAGGTAGATGAAACTAGGTTCTAAATACAGAGAACTAGGTAGATAAAAATCCTTATTGTGTTCAATAGCAGTGTTTGATGTTAAGCACAAGCTTAATCTAATAGGGTACCTGAAAAAGGAAGCAAGAATCAGAGTGGAGGTCACACTCAGGCATCCTACCTAAATGCTGACCAGGCATGATAAGAGAAATACACAGGGAAAATCCTATTTTTGCAGTGAACTGTAAAATATAACATAATGGGTAAAATCCAGCATTGTACTGTACTATCACTCATTCATTACTATGGTAGAAATTTCTTCATTTCTCTGGCTGGAGTGGCTTTCCTGGTCCTGTACAGAATGTTTTTAGGGTGCATGGTGGGCTGCATGGGGAGGGTGGATCATCTGTCTGGGTTCTGCTAATGAAAACTGTTCCATCAATGTAAGCACCCTTATTGGGCCCAAATAATTTTTACCAATACAGGTCAAGTCTCCCTTATCCAGAATTCTAATACAGGACAAGTCTTCCTTATCCAGAAATCCAAAATCCAAATTATTCCAAAATCCAAAATTGTCCACTAGGGTGGCTGAAATACTGACACCTTTCTTTTTTGATGATTCAATGTAATTAAACATTGTTTCATTCACAAAAAAAAAATTAATTGTATAAAATCACCTTCAGGCTATGTGTTTAAGCTGGATATGAAACTTAAATGAATTTTGAGTTTAGGCTTGGATCCCATCTCCAAGATATCTTATTATGTATGTATGTGGGAATACAGGTGTTTTGAAACAGGGAAAAGATCCAAAATCCAAAACATATCTGGTTCCAAGCACTTTGGATAAGGGAGAATCAACCGTAACACCATTTTCCCTAGATATCAGCTTCACAGTGGCACTAAGCAAGGGACCAATCAAGACAGTCCACATCAGGAGATCAGTGGATCATTACTAATATATGCCCTCTCCAACCACTATGAATATGTGCTTCCAGCAACCACAATAGCAATTTCACTTTCCAGCTGTTCTTTCCTGGATTTTTATTTTATGCATTGGCTCTCAAAACCATATAATTAATTTCCCTAAGTCTTTCCCCATAAGGCATGGTTTCCAGACCCTTCATATGTGAATCTGCACATCATTTGGGATGAGCTAATACAGTTTTCTTTGCAACAACTCACTGGCTACTAGTCCATTTCCGGGCAAAATTCAAAGTGCTGGTCATGATCTTTTATTCCTCATATGGACTAACTAAAAGCTCAACCTTACTTTTAAGATCTTAAGCGGAAGGTTTCCCTCTGTCCCACCACCATTTTAAGTGTGTTTGGTAAGAACATGGGACAGAGCACTCAGTGGTTGCTTATAACTTATGAAATTCCTTTCCATGGGAGATTTGGTTGGTCCCCCGACTATTCTGTTTCCACTGGCAGGCAGGCCTTTGGCTTCTAAATTGCTTTGGCATAAAAAAATTTGTTTAATGGGGTATATTATGTTTTTATCTTTTTGATTTGTTTTAATGTGTTCTTAACTGTTTTAATTCAGTTTTTTTTTAAAAAAATAGAACTGTTTGTTTATTGTTTTTTAAATTTTTTTGTAACAAATATGTTCTTCACTTGATGCAAGCAGCCTTAGGTAACTTGCTGGGAGAAAGGCAGGATATAAAATAAAATGCAATAATGTTTTTGTTTTTTTTTTTTAAAAATAGTAGTATATTATTGACACTTGAATTCCTGTTCAGCCATTTTTAACTCTGCAGTTATATATGTTATTAATTATTATAGGCTGGGTGGCTTTTAAAATTCTTTCCCTTGCCTCACACAGTTTGTTACTGTGTATTTACTTATTTTGTGATGTTAATGTTGTGGGTTCTTTTAATTTTCTGGGCTTTAGTAACACACTTGAAATGAGGCAAACGCAGAACTGCAGCTGTATTTCCAAACAATTTATACCATTTAATGTTTACTCTTAAAACTAGCCTTAGTGGGTGCCTATGAACACAAATACTGTACTTCAATCAGTACCATATTAATTAATATAATTAGCAGATAGTTTTGGCCACAATTCTCATAATAGAGTGTCAAGGGATACATACTGTAAATCTGGAAAGGAATTTCTGGGATTCAATTAAGATCAAGGTTCAGATCCAAAGTCAGCCACAGAAACCCTCTTAGTGACCTTGAATAAGACACATTCTGTCAGTCTAAGAGGAAGGTAATTTGCCAAGAAAACCCTATCATAGGGTCACCATAATTTAGAATTGACTTAAAGGAGCCTCACAACAGCTTCTAATCAACTCTGAAACACAAGCTAGCTGTGGCAGTCTTCCAGTTATATGATGGATGCCTGCACACTGGTATACACTAAACCACTTTCCAGCTGTTTATAAGAAACAATGAGAATCCAAAAGAGTTGCCATGAAACCTATAATCTCAACAACCAAAATAATGTCACATTATCATTTTGTTTGGTTGGAACTGCCCATTTTGTTAGCTGCAATACTAGAAACAAAAACATGGAATCCACAATGCTTGAAAGTATGGGCTTCAGAACATCTACTACACAAGGATTGGGACAACCTCCAGATGTTTTGGACTACTATGCCCACCCTCCCTTAGTACCTGGGTGGAGCTGATGGGAATTGTAGGCTAATGGCTAAATGTTCCCAATTCCTGAGCAGCGAGGTAATTTTTCTGTGCTGAACTAGAATGCCAGCAAACAGTAACCAAATTTCTGACAATTATTGAACAATTTTCCTTTAAGCCTCTACTTACTTCTGGTCTAAGTCAATACTGATGATTTGATCTCTATGAATAGGCATGCCACATGCAACCAAGGTGGAAGATGCAATACATCCCTCTAGTGCAGACTACACAGACACAGAAGACACAAAAAGGACCACTGACAAGCAACTCAGCACTCTATTGCGTTTTAATGCTGAATCAACAGAAAAATTAAAGGGGGAGATGGAGAACAGCAAGATGTCCATTGTTTATTTAAAAGGAAGTTTCTTCTCATGCCAGCCCTGAATAAGAAATGAAATGATTGCTTTTTTCTAAGAAAATGTGGCTGCAATTTTAGAAAACAAACCTCTGTGCGGCACAACTACAAAGGGAGCTGGGGAAATTTTCAAGAATCATTCCCTTTGCATGAAAGTCTGAACTAGATGTGATTTTTTTAATGCATCTCTTGAATGCAATGATGTTTCATATTTTTCTTAACAGGCCCTGATGAATGGCTGTTTGCATAAAATGTGTATCTGAAGAACGTTCAGAAATCCCCTGTATCTAATAAAGGTGGGAGAAGTTTGCAAATGTTTGTGATGCAATATATTTGTTCCAAGATGCTTTTAGTGCATTCAGAAAAAATGAAGTAAAGTGACACTATAGTCATGGGGTTTTTTAAATCAAAAACTTATCCAGAGTTGAGTACTCATAAATGTAAAGATGATACAGTGTCTTGCAGAAGTATTTACATGCACTCTTTCACTTTCCACATTTTGTTATGTTACAAACTAGAACTGAAAAAGATTTAATTGGCATTATTATTGCTTGATTGGCCTCATATTGGGAGAGAGGTGAGATATTAATTAATTAACTAATTAATGTACATAAGCAATGTGAAGGTTCAAAAAGGTGGGCCAAGTAAATTAAAATGAATCTGGCACATGGGTTTAAGTACCTTAAACTCAATTATAAGTCAATCTCATGTAAAAGTAAAGGGCAGGTTTTTGGGGCCAAAATGATGGATTTTGATAATATGACTTGTGGACAGGTCGAGGGTAAAACTTAGAGGTATGTAACAAAGGATCTAAAGACTGAGGCAAAAAAACAGCATGAATAACTGTCTTTGCTCGCCCTAAAGGCTGCTGCTTCCATGACAGATTATGCTATTGTATTTTTTACCAGGGTATGGTTCCTTTTTATGTATATAAGAGTTAAAGTACATCTCTTACATTGACACATGCATAGGTTTTTGGGTCCATTTTTGAATAACATTTCTAGACTTATATATGAGTACAGTGGACCCGCTCTTACGCGGGGGGATCTGTTCACACACACACCCTGTGTAAGGGAAAAAATATGGATGCTCAAGCCCCATTCAAATGAATGGGGCTCATGCCTGCAGTGGCGCAGCGGCAGCACGCAGCACACGCGCCATAGGTGTGCATGCCTTTGTTTCCTTCCAGAGTGTGGGGACACTCTTTCTGGCGCAGGTTCCCGCCTATGCTGGAAGCCATGTAAAACGCACCTGCGTATGACACGGGTGCACTGTATATACAGTACATAACAGAACAAAATAGTAAAGTCAAAGGAGAATGCATACAGCATTGCAGACTTTTTTGTTGCTAGTTATTTATTTATAAAACTTTTATTGCGTGATTTGCATAGGTGTTAACACACAGTAAAGTCACTTTCATGAATAGATGCAAATCAATTTCAGTGCAGAATGAATTATAGATGTTGTGGTGACCCTGTGTATGAGACATTTCCGAGGCCCCCTATTGTCTATTGCTCTGCTTAGGTCCTGTAAATTCACTCCAGTGACCTCCCTCTTTGAGTCTATCCATCTGGTGTGCTGGCTTCTTCCTCTTTCTACTTTCCTCTACTTTTCTAGCATCATTGTCTTTTCTAATGAGTCATGCCTTCTCATGAACTGGCCAAAGTACAACAGCATCAGTTTTGCCATCAATAGTCCAAAACACACTGCAAAAATAATCCAGTTTGAGACCACTTGAACTGCTCCAGCTCAGTGCTAGGGAATTCTGGTAACTGCAGTTTTCTGAGACTTTTAAGCTTCTCTGTCAGAGAGTTCTGGTGCCACAAAAAACTGCATTCCCTAGCACTGAGCTGGTCTCAAACTGGATTATTTTTGAAGTGTGATTTGTACTTTTGTTTCTAGGGAGAATTCAGGATTGATGTAGTCAAGGACTCATTTATTTGTCTTTTTGGCTGTCAGCACTCTTCTCCAGCACTACATTTCAAATGAGTTTATCTTCTTTCTGTCAGCTTTCTTCACTATCCAGCCGTTGCATTTATACGTAGTAATAGGGAATTCCTTGGATGATACAGATCTTAGTGCTATTGTATATCTTTATACATTAGGATCTTGTTAAGTTCTGTCATGGCCATCCTTCCCATTCTTAGGGGCTGTGCAGACTGGCCATTAAGGCCGGCTTGGGGGTGGAGTTGGGACATGGCATGCACACAATGCATGCCCTGACTCCACTCCCATAGAAGCATGATGCCACACACCACACTACACAACACATGTCATCATGGCTCTCCTCTGGCACTGCATCCACATGACACAGTGCAAAAGGAGCACCATAAAGCCACAACACCAACAGCTACAGGAGTGCCTGCTATCAACTTCGGCTGATACACCAGCTGCGCCCTTTCCTGGATAGGAAGGATCTGGAAACTGTGGTACATGGTCTGGTAACCTCACATCTGGATTACTGCAACACATTCTACATGGGGCTACCCTTGTGCCTAACCCGGAAACTTCAATTAGTACAAAACATGGCAGCCAGGTTAGTTACTGGAACATCTAGGAATGAACACATAACACCTGCGCTTAAATCTCTCCCCTGGCTGCCGATTAGTTTCTGGGTACAGTACAAGGTGTTGGTTTTAACATTTAAAGCCCTACATGGCTTGGTTCCATCTTATCTCAGGGACCGCCTCTTCCCATATGATCCCTCCCCCACGCCCTCCGGTCCTCTGGGAGGAATCTGCTTCAGCCCATGAAGACTAGGCTGTTGCAGACCTCCCATAGGGCCTTTTCTGTGACTGCTCCCAGACTATGCAATGGTCTGCCGGACGAGATCCATTTTATTTCCACTCTTGATAGCTTTAAAAAAGCAATAAAGATGGACCTCTTCCGGCAGGCCTTCCTGGAATAACTTCCTGGCTCAATGGAAACAATTACTACCTGGCCCCCTCGATGCCACTGCCTATGCTGTCCCAAACACTGCCTGTGTTGTCCTAAAGCTGGTTTTATTGTATTTATGTTGTCCTATTGTTATTTTAACTTTGCATTAGTTTAGTCTAGTTTTAAGGGGTGGGAGGGTTAAAGACTATGTTGATAGAGTGTTTTTAAACTGCTGTTTATTTTAATTGTGTTGTATGCTGCCTCGGTTGTTGTGCAGAGAGGTGGGTTAGAAATAAAACTTATTATTATTATTAATATTATTAATATTAATATTATTTAATAATAATATTAAAATTATTATTTCTACAACAGCCTTTCTAGGGCACAAAAAAGATCTGCTTTTCGACGCTCATTTTTGTGCTGTGGAAAGGCCAGATTAGGGCTGCGACATGCAGTTGCTTTAGCCCCAATCTGACAAAGATGGAGGCAGCTGCCAACTCTCCCTTATCTGATATTCTTGGCACTAGAAATGGTTTGGTTTTCATATTGGATGTTGGAATATTTTCAAATTCATAATGAATATATCTTGAAGATGAGGCACAAGTCTAAACATGAAATTCATTTATATTTTGTGCAATCATACTGGCCACATGATTACAGAGTAGTCTCTGACAACACTGGCTCTTCGGCTTAGTAACAGAGAAAAGCACCACCCCCTATAGTTGGACACAACTTGATAACCTTATCAATGGGGAATACCTTTACACCTTATACACATAGCCTGAATGCAATTTTATACAAAATATTTTAATATTTTGTGCATGAAACAAAGTTTGTTTACACTGAACCATCAGAAAGCAAAGGTGTCACAGAGCCCGAAAGCCCCACAAAAAACTATCAGCAGCCTCTATTTGGCATTTGTCTGCAACATTCAGTATGACATCAAAACTGTCATCTAGAAGCAAAATGGACTTTTATTGGTGATACAGATTTGTTTTTGTGTACATTCAAGTCATTTCCAATTTATGGCGACCTTAAGGCAAACCCATCATGGGGTTTTCTTGGCAAGATTTGTTCAGAAGAGGTTTGCCATTGCCATTGCCATCCCCTTAGGATGAGATCATGCGACTTGCCCAAGGTCACCCAATGAGTTTCATGGCCTAGCTGGGAATTGACTCCTAGTCTGCAGAGTTGTAGTCCCACTCAAACACTATGCCACTTTTGGACTTTTAGTAGTGATACAGATACTTGCCGCTTAAAAGCTGGACCAAGGTCATCAAATTGTTTAATGGAGCAGGCATTCATCCTCCAACAGCCAGGGGATGCATTAGCAGTTGCTATACTATTTCAGAAAGGAAATACAAATGAATTTGTATTTTTACTTGCCAGCTAAACATCAATTACAGATTTTTAAAAAATAAAAACCTAATTCTCTTTCACCCCACCTCACACTGCTCTGCTCTTTTTGAGATTTGTGGTTTTAACAGCATTACATTCTCTTTGGCAACCTTTTTCTTACAAATGAGGATGTTCATTAAATTGATGTTAAGTGATGACTTCTATAATTAGAATACTTATTTCAAAGACAGCACATCTGATTCAAAGACTATGTTATCCAAGATGTTCCTTTTCCTACTAAGATATAATTTGAATGAAGACGTACAACTTAATACAAACGTTTATAATTATTCCCCATAAGATGAGCTCACAGATGTAATGAGTGGGCCAAAGTTTTATGCATTACAATTGATGACTAGCTCCTGCTGTTATTTTCCCAGATTCATTGTGAGATAGTGTTTCTTCTCAGTTACTATAATTACAAGTAGAAAAAAAATCTGTAGTTCATTGGGTGTATATTTCTCCAGAACCAGTGGGAATTCTTTTCAAAAGATGAGGCAAACAAATGCATACAAAATGGATAGTACTGATTGAACTCCTGGTGAGTGTATTCAGGGAGGCAACATTAAAATGACTTTGCACAAGTTAAGCATAAGAATATAAAACCTATGAGTGGAGTCATACCATAGATCTGCATTGTATTTGGGAACAGCCATTTATGTACAACACCCTTGCCAAGATGTACATGTATATATTCTAAAATGGAACCTCTTTGATTTTCGTACCTTGAAGGCCAAGGATTAGCTGAAAAGACGTCTGGTCAAATCCTATACCTAGCACTCATGCCAAACTCTTTTTTTTTTTTACCAGTACCAAGTTGTTAAGATTCCTGATTAAACGGTTGAGACACAACTGAATATCCCCCAAATAAGGTTATCACTGTCAGCATGTGACCCTGCAGTTGATAAACAATGCATTATACATTATGCCAACGATAGGAAATTACACCTTTGCAAAGGTTAACACTTCTGTGATGTCTTCCTATATGGATGTTTGTCTGAGATGTCAAAGCCTTTTGTTAAACCAAGTTAATATCTATTAGTAAGTGTTAAGACATTCCTTTATTTTAACTAATTTCTTGATCTGATATCACCCTTATTTTCCCACCAGAGATGCTTTACATTTAAAGGTAGTTTGTTATGTGGTTGGAGTTTACTTGAACTATCAACCAAGGACTCTAAGCAACCTCCTCCTTCTGCAGGCCTCATGCTGAAATCCCTACTTCACCTAGGATCATCTGCTCCTTTTAAGCTGAAATCATTCTTTCATAACCCCACAATCAGAGATTTTGGTCAGAGAATCTTATTAGCTCATTTTCTTTCTCAAAGTCCTGACTATGGCTTAGAGGACTTTGGTTAGCTTGCACTCCTTCTTTTTTGTACTGTTCCAGCCAGGAGTGCCAACACTCCCTAGTTTCTCACAAGAAAGCTCCAGTGGGAGCAAGGAGAAATAATTTTTGCCATATCTAGTCTACCCTTCAAGGATTACATTCCATGTACATTGCATTCCCCAAAACATTATTCCCCAGAACACTTATTGTGTATATCTTTATTGCTTTGTGTTCAATAAAATAACTTTTTCAGAGAGTCCTGTATGAATGTGAGAACTGATTGATTCCAGTATGTTTAAGGTGCACTACTGGCCAAGTTCACAAGATTCCTTGTAGGCATATGAGCTCAGGACATGTATGAGTTCATTCATGTGCTCTGTGGCCTCACACCAGATAACAAGAGCACTGATGAAAGCTAGCACTTCAGGGCACTCTCAAGAACCCTGAGACTGTCTTGACTGCTGTCACACATCACCCTCTGGTAAAGATGTAGGTCTGCCATCTCCTTGGAAACACTTCAGTATTGGTGACTTACTACTATATCTGATCCAACAGCTGACCAGTCAGTTTAACAAGACAAAAGAGTTAGCTTCACAGCTCACAAGCTGGCAATATAAAAAGCCAAAAGCATAGTTAGGCTGCTAATTAGGTGCCATTATCCTTTAGCAAAGGAATTTGTGTTGATTGCAACTTATTGCTGAGAAGCAAATTCATCTCTGAATTCTGAGTTTGCTATAATGCTTTGCTTTGTTGTTGTTAACTGTCCTTGAGTTGACTTTCACTCATGGGACCCAGTAGATGAGACATCACAATGCCCCTGTCCTCTACCAATCTCCTCAGGTCTTGCAGGTCCAGGCCAGTGTCCTACCTCATTGATTTTAAGCATGTGGCATGTGGTATCCCTCTCTTTCTACTGTCTTCCACCTTTCCTAGCATGGCATTACCGAATCTCTCCGGAAAGAAGTTCATACTACCTTTTGCCCCCATTGGTGCTTCCTGGTGCATTTTACCCCACTGAAGTTCATAAATGAAAAAGTAACGATTAAAGATGGAGCCTCTTGGTTGTCAATCAAATGATGTCATGGTGACGTCTGATGCAGCCATTGGCTGCGCAAGCTGCTTGGTTTTTTTAAAATACTTTTTTTATATTTGACAGCTTATGCGCGTGGAGCAGTGCAGCTTGTGGGGATCTTTTCCCCACCTCCCCTCCTCCTCCTCCTCCTTTGATCGGGCACTGTTGGATTTTTTTTAGTTATTTATTTATCATTTATCATTTATTATTTTATTTTAATTTATTCTAATTATTATTTATTTTATTTTACTTCCATTTCATTGTATTTATTATTGTATTGTATTGTATTTTTTACTATTATTTTTAGTGTATTATATTTTTATTATTATTTTAGTGTATTTTTTATCTGACAACTCATGCGCATTTATTTCATTTCATTTCATTTCATTTTTTCTTATTGTATTTTTTACTATTATTTTTATTGTATTATATATTCTTATTATTTTTAGTGTATTTTATTTTATTTCCTATTATTTTTATTGTATTTTTTTAATTTGACAGCTCATGCACATTGTACAGGAGGCCTTTTAAAATGGAGTTTGGCCTTTTTATTCGGAGGCCCATTCATTCAAACCGGAGGGAAAACCCCCAGTTTGAAAATCCCCATTCATAAGCCCCAGTGAGTTTATGAATGGGGAATGAATGGGCCTCCGAATAAAAAGGCCAAACTCCATTTTAAAAGGCCTCCTGTACTACTGAAAATGAGCTGTCAAATTTAAAAAATTCAATAAAAATAATAGGAAATAAAATAAAATACACTAAAAATAATAATAAAAATATATAATACAATAAAAATAATAGTAAAAATACAATAATAAATGAAATGGAAATAAAATAAAATAAAATAAGAATAAATTAAAATAAAATAATTAATAAAATAAAATAAAAATATTTTTACAATGCTGGAGTGCCCGATTTTGCCGGGAGAGGAGGCATGTTCTGTCCCATGGCCTTTTCCCCTCCCCTGAACTTGATCCGATCATGATCAGAGCCAAGTTCATATTCCCTGCGAACCGGTTTTTCCCAAAAGAAACAGTAAATATACCGCTTTGGGAGAAACCAGGTTATGGGGGATTTGCCCCACTATGCGTGTGCAAGATCCGGATTCAGTAGTGTTAAAACCGGTTTCAGTATAAATGTCTTGATTTTAAACCGGTTTGCTAACCAGTTCTTATGATAGTCTGAATGGCCCCTTGACTTCCAGAGAAAGTTCAGGATTGATCTCTTCTTAAACCCATTTATTTGCCTTCCTGGCCATTCATGGTGTTCTTAGTACTTTTCTCCAGCACCAAATCTCCAATGAGATTTTTTTCCCCTGTCAGCTATTTTCACTGTCCAGCTCTCACATCCATACATAGTGATGGAAAATATGACGGCTGAGATGATCCTCACTTTAGTGTTCAGAGTTATGTCTTTACACTTTATGATCTTGTCCAATTATTTCATACCTGCCCTCCCTAATCCTATTCCTGTAGGTAAATTAAAATTCAATTCAAGTATTTACTAGCTTAAAACAACTAAAACACTGTGCAGGTATTCCTTAGAATTCACAGTATTATGGTTGGATCACCAGTCAGTACACTGCCTACTGAGAATGCCCATTTTCACTGCATTATCATGTTGACTTATTACAAGGTCAGAAGACAGATTTCATCCCCCAGAGCCTCAAAGTGCCACATAGCCATAACCATACATGCTCAAAAACATACACTTTGAGAGAACAAGTCACCTGGCCTGTATTATAACCACAAATATATCTGAGAACTGAATTTTCCTTTACATTGTTATGTTTTGTCTACTTCCCTTTCAAATAAAATTCACAAATATTTACAAAGTTTCTAACTTGAACCGGGGGGGGGGGGGATCAAAATTTGCCCTGAATATTATTTACATACAACTAGGTTTGTATGTTGTTGGCCATCACAAATACTCCAAATAATGCTAGTTTAGATTTTCAATCCCATTGTTTTATTACAACAATTTACTAACTTTGGTGTTTGTACGGAACATAATTTCCCCTCCCACAAATGTGGTTACACTTCAATTAAGTTGATGCTTTCAAGACTTGACCAGGATTTAGTTTTATATGCTCATTACATGACTAGCCATTTGATCAAGTTTGAAAAAGTTAATGCTTATGTTATTCAGCCAGTCCTGGGTTCCAACCAAAATGAAAACAAATACTCAGGAAAACCATATAGAGCTACAGTGGTATTTGTTCTCAAAGTTAAGCATCTATGATAACACCTATTTACAGATGGGTGTAGCCAGACATGGACAACATTCCAAAGATTCACTGCTTTGATTTAGCCTGGACATTCCAGCTATACTTGGCAAACAAGCTCATCAACTCTGTCAAACCCTTTCCTTCTGACATCCACAATCAAGAAAATAAACATGGTTAAAGAAGAAAAAATATAGAATAAAACTAGTTTGGCTCCAGGTTTAGTCAGAACAGGCTCACTGAAATGAGTGTACTCTAAATATGACTACATCTAGGAACAATCCATTGTTTTTAAAAGCATCTAGTATTTTGGATATAGAGCAATGAACTTAAAGATGGAACATAAATACTGGCCAGTAATTTTTTTCTTCCTACACCTCTACTAGGAGCTTAGCACACACACTTTTGCCCCCAATCTGGGCATGGGCAGGGGATGTGTGTGGCTGAGTGAAAACACATTTTATTACAAGCCATACAGTTCTCAAGGTGTCCCTATGTCAATGCCCAGCACTAAGCCATCCCTGATCAGGGCTCAGACATGTGAATTTTGAAAGACGGAAGCTTTCAAAACTGGGGCAAGTATGGCATGTGATAAAATGCATTTTCATTTAGCCACATCCCCTGCCCATGCCCAGATCGGGGGCAAAAGTGTGTGCAATAAGCTCCCTAGTCTCTATTGATTACTGCTATGGAAGAACTTGGTAATCATAAATATTTTAAAACAATTTAGTAATAGCATGTATGCCTTCAAGTCAATTCTGATTTATGGTGACCCTAAAGTGACCCTATCAAGGGGTTTTCTTGGTGGAATTTTTTTGGAAGCACCTTGTCTTCCTTTGAGGATGAGAAAGTGTGACTTGCCCATGGTCACTCAGTGGGTTTCCCCAGCTGGGATTCAAACCTGGTCTCCCTAGTCCAACACTTAAGTCACTACACCACACTGCCTCTATGATAGCACATTAGTCTATGTTAAAAGTGAATATCTCATATTAAAAAGCATGGGGAAAGTTGCAAGAACAAATGAGAATAGCTATAATGCAACAGAGCCAGCATAGAATAATGGTTTTTGTGTTGGAATACAACTATGGAGACCAGGGTTTGATTCCCAGGTCAGCCATGAAAACCACTGTGTCATCTTGGGCAAGTCGCATGTTCTCAGTCTCAGGGGAAGGCAATGGCAAACCTCTTCTGAATACATCTTGCCAAGATAGCCCCCTTGATAGGTTCATCATAAGTCAGAAATGGTTTCAATACACACAACAACAAACAAACAACATAGTTCAGTAAAAGAACACATGCTTTATAAGAACTCAGTTTCAGTTCTTGACAGTTCATTTTAAAATTTCAGAGAGAAAAAACCCTTGGAGAGTAAGCCAGAGTAAATAATATTTTAAAAATTCAGAGAAAGGCAATCTTGGTGAACAAGCCAGAGTAAATAATATTTTAAAAATTCAGAGAAAAGAAAACTTGAAGAGCCAGTTAGCATACATAGTATTGGGCTACATGGGCCAACCAGTACAATTTGGTTCCTAAATGCTAGTTGCTTTCAAAAACAATAATGTCACTGTGTAACACAGCCTTGTCACAAGATATGAACTATGCAAAAAGGAACTATATGCCTTTTAAAAGAAATAATTTCACTTCATGCTAATCACTTGTTGATGTCAAAAAGAATAAAGTCCTGTTACATATACATGGGAAGCTACATAAAGGTCATGAGTCCCTTCATATACCAATGATTAGGCTAAAATATAAAGCATAACCTTTCAATCTTCTCTTCACAAGCATAAAAGAGAAGAGAAAAGAGACATCACAGAACATGAGTTTGGTAAAGCATTACTTTCTTTTTGGAAAACTGTGATCTCCTGTACATGTGAAAAAACCCACTCTATGTCATATATACAAGCCTGAGAAGGTTATTTTATTTTATTTTATTTTGGACTAAAGCTACTAGGATCAGAGTAGCCACACAGGGGAATTCTGGGAGGGAGGGAGCTCCAAAAAAGTAGGTTTTCCAAGCTCTGCACTATGTAACCCAACAAGTAGGTGGCAAATGGGCTAACATCTTTTGAAAGTGCATTTGGCTTGAAATCAGTCAATACCAAATTGAGGGAGTTTCTCCTGCTTATTCCTTGATTCATTTGCCCTATTCTCAGCTGCTTTCTGTTGGATTCATTTGCCCTATGAATAATGTAGGAACAGTCTCTCTAGACCAGGGCCAAGTCATTTTGTTTCCTAAGTGGCCCACCTACTGCCCCTGAGAAGCCCACAAGGCAAGAGCCCACTCATGCCGTTGTTCCCTAACATCTGTTTTTACAAAAGGCCAACTCTGATCTTGCTGTTGTTGCTAGCTGCCCTGGACTCAACAACAACTCTTGGTGACCCTGTGAATGAGATGTCTCCAAGTCCTCCATCCTCTTCCTCTCTATTCAAGTCCTGCAGGCTCAAGCCCATATCCTTCCTGACTGAGTCTAGACTTCTGGCTTGCGGTCTTCCTTTCTTTTTACTGCCTTCCACTTTTCCTAGCATCATTGCCTTTTCTAATGAATCTTTCCTTCTCATGGTGTGTCCAAAGTACAGTAACGTCAGTTTAGTCATCCTGGCTCTAGGACCCATGTATTTGTCTTTTTGGCCATCCACAGCATCCACAACACTCTTTCCAGCACCACATCTCAAATGATTTTATTATCTTTCTATCTGTTTTCTTTATTGTCATGCTCTCACATTTGGACAATCCTAACTTTACATTCAGTGTTATATCTTTTGTACTTAGGAGCTTGTCTAGTTTTTTCGTAGCTGCCCTTCCTATTCCCAGTCTTCTTCTGATTTCATGACTGCAGTCCCCACTCTGATCAATATTTCATCTAAGGTATGGGAATTCTTTTACTATTTCAACTTTGTTGTTGTCTAGGATGAGTTCATGTAGTTCTTATGTGGTATCTCTGTTTTCCTATTATGCAGACCACCTTAGCACTTTCTTCTGTGACTTTGTTTAGTAATTGTTCCAGGTCTTTGTAGTTTTCTGCCAGTAGTATGGTGTCGTAAACACATCTTAGGTTGTTAAATATTTCTTTCTCTGATCTTTATCCCTCATGCCTCTGAGTTTAAGCCTGCTCTGCATATGTTATTTCTGCATATATGTTAAACAAATAGGTTGATAGAATTAATGCTTGCTTAACTCTTCTACCAATTGGAAACCATTCTATTTCTCCATATTCAGTTCTGACTGCTGCTTCTTGTCCAGAGTACATGTTATGACCAGTGAAAGTGGCTGAGAAACAGTAACAGACCAAAGGAAAATGACAATAAATGTGGTGTGTTTGTCAATAAAGAATAAATTTGTTTATTTATTGACTGATTTTATAGCCTGCTTTTCTCCCAAGGTGGGACTCCAGGCAGCTTACAATAATTCTAAAAAGGTTTTTTAAAAAATCTTTTAAAAAAGATTTTGAGTTACCAAAATGATGAAGGGTCTGGAAAGCATGCTGTACGAGGAGAGACTTAGAGAGCTGGGTATGTTTAGCATAGAGAAGAGACAGTTAAGTGGTGATATGATAGCCTTGTTTAAATATTTGAAGGGATGTCAGTTTGAGGATGGAGCAAGTTTGTTTTCTGTTGCTCCAGAGAATAGGACCCAGAACAATAGATGCAAGTTACAGGAAAAGAGATCCACCTCAACATTAGGGGGAACTTCCTGACAATGAGAGCAGTTCAACAGTGAAACAAACTCCCTCAGAGTGTGGTGGAGTCTCCTTGCTTGGAGGTCTTTAAACAGAGGTTGGATGGCCATCTGTCAAGGGTGCTTTGAATTAGTGCAGGGTTTGGATTGGATTGTCCTTGTGGTCTCTTCCAACTCTATGATTCTATAATTTTATGATCCAATTAAAAAAAATTACAAAAGTTAAAAAGAATTAAATATTATATTTAATTATTACTAATAACGACATCACCAGTTATTATACATTAAAATATCCTATATAATTTTATATTATTAATAATATTTTTAAAACTATTAAAGATAGCTAAAAACACTTAAAGGATATTTAAAATTTAGTACAGACAACATAATGTAAATGCACAGAAATCAGAGTAACTAATCTTATATACATGTTGAATATCTCTTATCCAAAAGACCAGAAGTACTTTGGATTTCATTTCATTACATTTTTGGGAATATTTGTACATACATAACGAGATTATCTTGGAGAGGATAGTCTCTAACCATAAACATGAACTACATTTATGTTTCATATACACCTTATATGCATAGCCTGAAGGTAATTTCATACAAAATATTGTATATGATTTTGCGCATGAAATAAAGCTTCTGTACATTAAACCATCACAAAGCAAAGGTTTCACTATCTTAGGTACCCATGTGGACAATTTTGGATTTTGGAGTATTTCAAATTTTGGAATTTTCAATAAGGGAGACTCAGACTGTACATACTTTGCATACTTATGTAGACAATACATTATTACACAAACTGCTACAATTTGTGAAGTTAGAGAGAATTCTTCTATTGTTGATTTTTTGGAAAAAGAGGGAAGTTTCCCTTATTTCAGGTAAAATTTATGCCTTATAAATTTGTCCAATTCCTTTTCTAAGGAGGAGTTTGCAGCAGTGAATTCCATAGCTGAACTATGTGCTGTTGAAACACTGTGACTATGTTAATGTGCAGCTTCACTGGATGACCCCACATTCTAGTATAATGAGCAAACGTTTTCGCTATCCACTTTCTCCATAGAATTCTCTAAGGGCACATCTACACTGTAAAAATAATGCAATTTGACACCACTTTAAGTGCTACAGCTCCATCCTATGGAATCCTGGGAATTAGGGCTGAAAAGGGCAGTCTGCAGATGTCTCTATTTGCTGGGCAGCAGTGCAGCAGCAACCAGACAAAGCTGCACTGCTGTGCAGCAAAAAAGGAGCTGCCCAGAGCAGCTCCTTTTTGTGACGTCGTAAGGGCTGCATTGTTGCGACGTCATGACCAGATTTATTTGGCCCTATATTCGCAGCCAGGACGTCACATCCTGGCAGCGATGTGTACAGGACCATAGTTTTACAAGGTTTTTTTCCTTCTCTGCCAAAAAGTGCTGGTGCATCACAAAACTATAATTCCCAGGATTCTGTTGGATTGAGCCATGGCAGTTAAAGTGGTGTCAAATTGCATTATTACTACTTTATAGATGCATCCTTAGAAAACTCTACATGGAAAACAGATACACACAATATTTCTAAGTCTTCTATGCACAGCCTTCCTTCGCTCACTTTTCCTCTAAACTAAAAGGCCTCATCATATGTTGTAGCCCTTAGCCATAGAGGAATTGTTCCAGCCTTCTGTTCACCTGGCTGTCCTTTTCTACACATTTTCTAGTTAGTATCTTTAAAAAAACCCAGCATGATGTAGTAGTTTGAGTGTTGGACTATGAGTCTGAGAGACCAAGAGACGTTGAACAAGTCACTCTCTGAGCTCAGAAGAAGGCAAGGGGAAACCTCCTCTGAAAAATTCTTGCCAAGAAAACCCTATGATATATTCGTCTTGTGGTTGCCATAAGTCAGAAATGGCTTGAAGGCACATAACAACAAAGTACCCTTCTTAATATGCAGAAATAGTAGCCATACACAGTATCCCCAGTATGGTCAGACCATGAATTTGAATAAAAACATTACAGTTATGGCAGTTTTAGTTTTAGCCCCCTTTTCTTATAAACCATTGCATGAAATTTGCCATTTTTGCAGCTGCAGTATACTAGGTCAACATTATGAGAGTACAGCAAAACAAGCAGGAGAAACAGGTGTGAACTAGAACAGTTACAGCTTCTTTCATTTGCACCTGGCAACCCTTTGATTTCACGGGGAGCGGGTTTGCCCTCCCACTGCGGATGCTCAGATAGATGGCCTCTCCCACTGTCATCCACTGTCATGGCCATCTGTAGTTATCTTCTAAGTATTGACAAAGAACAAAGTTCTCTTCTAGCAGAAAAACAAAAAGATTTGACTTTCTAGGTCAATGGCACCTCAGCATTCATTGCACGGGCAGAAACTGGAAGAGAAAGAAACATGAATCTAAGTGTCAGATTTGTCTGTGAAGCAGCTGTTCTACACCGGCAGCAATGATACTATCAGTGGCGTGAATATTTGGGCAGTTTGCTGAGACCACCTTTTCATTCTTGAACTCTACAACAATGCCATACACAATATGCATACTATTATTATCCTTTCTTTATCTCACCTCAAAGAACCCCTTTGTTGCTGGGATTTTGAGGGCAACAACCTTCAAAATGAAGATCAGTGGAGAATGATAAGGGAACCCATATTCCTCTTAAGAAACAAAATATCTATAATGGCATTTTTGTAACAGACTATAATTTCAGATAATAATTTCAGTTTCTCCAAAAGAGGGTTTAAAACTACTAGCACCTTGCTACATTTGACTATGAGGAAATCCCAGAAGTGCCAGCTCAAAAGCAATAGTACACTATCCAGATGCACTATTAGCCTCTTATCTTCTTGGCTACATATCTCAAAATCAGTATGTGAAGTGAGATATTCCAATCTTTGTATTAGCGTATCAGAACACCAGAATTCCACATGTATTTCAACTTACTTAAATATTTATATAACAAGTGATTGCCCAGAACTGACAATAATCTGACAAACAGTAATAAATAACACTTGCAATAACCTAACACTCTCACTCTCTCTCAAAAACTCCTCTCTCTGTCTTCTAGTCCACAATCTGCCTCTCTTCTTGTTGTTGTTGTTGTTGTGTGCCTTCAAGATATTTGTGACTTAAGCAACCCTAAGGCCTATCTGGGGGTTTTCTTGGCAGAATTTGTTCAGAAGGGGTTTGCCCTTGTCCTCCGCTGAGGCTGAGAGAATGTGATTTGCTCAAGGTCACCCAGTGAGTTTTCATGACCAAGCAGGGATTTGAAACCTGGTTTCCCAGTGTCCTGGTCCAATATTCAAACCACTACACCATGCTGCTACAAGGCTAAGAATAGCTGTACCACCATTTCCCTTGACTATTACCTGCTTTGAAAGATCTGATAATATCTACAGAAAACAATATTTTTTCTGAACATGACCAGAATTATTTAATTTATTTAAAAATAAATGAATAAATTCTACACTTCTCTCCTTCCAAACTTGAGACCCAAATTGTAAAACACACATGTACAGGAATATGTAACGGTCTGAAAAGTTACTTTTTGCAACTATGACTCCCAGAATCCTCCAGCCAGGTTGACCTTGCTGGCCACACTGGCTGGTGAATCCTGGGAGCTGTAGTCCACAAAGTTAATTTGTCCAAGTTCTGAAAAAAAAAATGGTTCTCCATAAAATGATTATAAATATCTTGTGATACACACAGATGATTCTACATTTAGAGCAGGATATTTTCCGCTGATGTCAGAGCACCCAAAGAAAAGGCATTGCTAGATCCTTTCAATGTAGTGTTTCGCAAATAATAAGAAGCACTTTGAACTAAATTGTAACATTTAAGAATGGCCAGTGCCACTTAAAAAGTACTGATGTTACCTGCATTCTCAAATTTACATCTCTTAGGAGATAGGTCCAGGTATTCCTCACTCTCCGCTACAGTTTGCAAGTTATCTTTGGAAACTAACATTTGTTAACTTCATTGCACATCTGCCTGTGATATTACAAAGTGAAGTATAGTAATAAATAATGCAGCAGTATCCCTATTGCCTGAGCATGTGGTTGAAGAAGCAAATGCTAACATCCCAAACAGGTCTAATCTAGGTCTCACTAGATATTCATTGATTTCAAAACTCACTTCTGACCTTAAGAACTTCCATGGGTATGTATAGGCGGAGGAAAGCATGATTGCTCCAATATTTGCCCCTTGAGTAAAAGAAAGGGTCCTCGTTGTGAGGTTATTATCCAGGGTAAGTTGCCACCATCAGTCTTCTTTGAGCACCTTCGGCTGGTGGCAGGTCTGGACAAAGGTATGTCTTGTCTATTCTTTCATTCCCAGTCTTTCCCAGAGCCCGTCCCTTTCTTACTCTGGAAAAATATGAAAAGTCACACTAGTATACACAACAAGTGGGATGTAGGAAAGGAAAAGAGGAAAGTGAGCTGTAGAACATCAGAAGGCATAATACAGATGTGTGCACCTCCTCCAGGTATAGTACATTGTAAAGTTAGAAAATCAGTTGACATAGGGGATTTGCAGACCGCCCAAAAAGGATGGTCTGGCGCCACCTCTTTCTAGTCCATACCTTCGCCGCAGCGACCAGACAGAGTGGCGAAGGTACAGACTAAAAAAGGAGCCCAAAAAAGCGGCTCCTTTTTGTGTCACAATTGCAACACAAAAAAACAAAAGAAGCACCATAGGGCACCTCTGTGATGTCGCAGCTGTGCAGCACCATATAGAAACCACGCAGCTGTGACATAATTGCTGTGTGTGCTATCTATAAGGTGTTGCGCAGCTGCAACGCCCTCGTCACGTGCTAGGGTTGTGGGGCGTGTATAAGCTCCACCCTGAGGCAACCCTAGCACATGACAAGGGTGCTCCTTAGTGCCCATCTGTTTTGGGCCATAGTTAATTTCAATGGAAACAGAAAACCCTGACACAACTCTCTACACATTATCCCTAGTCAGCTCACACTGAAATTGGTAACACAGTAATCCATGATTGGTCACAACAGAGACACTGCAAATTTCAACCTTGTTATCCAACCTCACTCATGCTTCCCCCATCAGACACAGTAGTAAAAGCTTCTCTCTGCTTTTATTCCTTCTCGCAGCTTAAGATGCTGTCCTTAAAAACTATGGCTCCAATAAATTCCAGAACTTTTCCCAGCCTTCTAATATGCAGAAGGGTACAATGGGCCGAGGAGTGTCCCTCAAGATCCTCAAGCGGTGTTACATCATGCTGCTCCATGGGTCATAATATTAATTGGTTAAAGGAAGTTAGGGATTCCCTTGCCATACCACTGTGCTGTACTTTGTAAAACAAAATCATGGCAAAATGCTATTCTCATACACACACTAGAATCCTAAATGTATTTATTTAATGTAAAACGTATAGACAGACACATGTTCATCTACTCATCTACTCATTGAGTAGATGAGACACATATTTATCTACTCATTACTGTGATCTCCAAGATCTCAATAGTGATCTACTGAGTAGCTAGCAGAGCAGACTCCCATTCTCTGTACCCTTGTGGAAGCAGACAGCTCAGAACACCGATCTTCTGATCTAGTGATACTTATTTTACAAATGTTAGAAATCTGCTTTTGGTATAAAACCCACCATTATGATAATCATATTGAAGGAGATTGGACTGATACTGAGAGACTGTAAATTATGCAGTAGATTTAATTTATATTGCACCTTTTCCCCAACATGGGGATCAATGCAGCTTGCTAATGTTAAAAAATAACAACTAAAAACTCAGTGTACAAGTCTCATGTTAGCTTGCACACAGAGATAATTCAGTACCTAAGTAAAATTGAATACATACAAGATATTAATCTCTATATACATACAAAACAATATAGAAATATTTGTTGTATACTGAGCCTTTCTTCCTTGTTTCATTGGGTTCTACTGGTGACCTATCTCAACAAGAAAATATTTCTCTCCAGTCTTTAGAATCTGATGTTTATAGGTGTCACTTCCACCATTTCCCTTTTCTGTAATATCCCATTCCATTTTTTTTCTTCCCCCCTGATTTCTGCACTCTATGGTCAAGAAGCAGGCCTCCATTTGGGGGCCTCTCCTCCCTCTGAGGATTTTTCTATTGACATTTTTGGTACTCAACATCGGCCAATACCTCCCTCCTGTGTGCAGTTGCCACTGTTTTGTAATGATACTTGAAGAACTAAATAAAAATTAGAATACAAGATTAATTAGAATACCCGATGTTATTTAATATTTATATGAAGTCGCTTGGAGAGATCATTTGGAGGCACAGAGATCAGTGTCATCAGTACACTGACACTCAGATATATTTCTCTGTGACTAGATTGTCTGCTCAGACCTCTGATGGCGTCTCCCCTCTCAATGACTGTCTTGCGGCGGTAATGGATTGGATGAGGGAAAACCGACTGAAGCTTAATCCAGACGAAATGGAGGTGCTCACAGTCACAGGCCCGAAACCAGGTTTGGGAATACAACTTCCAGTCCTAGATGGAGTCACACTCTCCTCAAAGGACTCTGTTCGCAGTCTGGGGGTGCTCCTTGACCTGTCGCTTCACATGACTAATCAGGTGAATGCAACGGTCAGGAGTGCCTGTTACCAGCTTCGGCTGATATGCCAGCTGCGCCCTTTCCTGGAGATGAGGGATCTGGAAACTGTGATACACGCACTGGTAACCTCACGTTTGGACTACTGTAATGCACTCTACATGGGGCTATCCTTGTGCCTAACCCGGAAACTACAACTGGACCAAAATATGGTAGCCAGGCTTGTTGCTGGAACATTTAGGAGAGAGCAAGTAACACCTGTGCTTAAATCTCTCCACTGGCTGCTGATCAGTTTCCGGGCACAGTACAAGGTGTTGGTTTTAACCTATAAAGCCCTACATGGCTTGGGTCCATCCTACCTAAGGGATCATCTCTTCCCATATGAAACCCCCCCCCCCCTGCACACTTCAGTCCTCTGGGAGGAATCTGCTACAGCCCATGAAGACCAGGCTGACGCAGACCTCCCAGAGGGCCTTTTCAGCTGTCGCCCCCAAGCTGTGGAATAACCTGCCGGATGAGATGCGTCTCATTCCATCTTTAGAAGGCTTCAAAAAAGCCCTAAAGATGCATCTCTTCCGGCAGGCCTTCCCAGAGAATGTGAACACCTCCCGGCTCCAAACCTAGGCCCTAGTGTCTTCCAGTCTTCCTTTCCTGTGTTTTTTTCCACCCCCTATACAACCTAGGTTCTTCAGGCCTGTTTCCCTGTTGCTGCTTTTTATTGTCTTATTTTGTTTTATTCCATGTTTTTAACTCTACTGTGATTTAATTTTCTTCTTAAGGGGGGTGGTGAGGGAAGGGATGGGATATTTTAACTGACACTGTTTTAACTTTGGCTGTAACCCGCCCCGATTGCTTGTTCAGAGGGGTGGGCTAGAAATAAAATTTATTATTATTATAAGATAAATGACCAAAGAAATGACAGATAAATGACAGATTCCCAGTTGACTCTGAGGTCATCTGCACTAGCCAAATAAAGTGATTTCTAACTGCTTTGAAGCCTGGCTGTTTGGACATTGTAAGAGGTGAAACTGGGTAGAACGGAAAATGAAATCAAAGTATTCAAAATATGTATAAAACTATCTTTGAATTTAACAGACTTACATTGTGTGCAGCTGTGGATTTGATAGTTTTATACATATTTTGAATACTTATAGGCCATTGAGGAAGACTGCTGTCGAAATGCATCTGGCCTTGACTTTTATTTTTATTTAAAAGTTGGATTTTGGCTATTTTTAGCATTTAAATACTTATTAGTGGGGTATTGTTACGCTTTTAGAAATTATACTGGTTCTTTCTGCTCTTGAGTTTATTTTTATTAAGCTTTTCACATTAATGTCTTAACATCACATTATTATTATTATTATTATTATTATTATTATTAATTATCCATTCTCTGACACTCTGTGGCATCTGAGTCACTCTGGCTTGTTTGTCTGCTCTAGCAAGGGCAGGGGACTTTGGACCCTTCAGATGGTATGGACGACAGTCCCTACAATCACTCACCATTGGCCATGTTGGTGGGGGAATATGGAAGCTGTAGGCTAAAATATCTGGGGAGGTAAAGATTCCCCACCTGTTATCTATCATTGTATTTTAAATTTATTGAGCCTTCCCCAATGCACAGTGATCTGTTTAACCTACATTCAATATACATATATTTCCCTATCCTCTTTTTTTTTTGTTTTACATTTTTGATCAATAATAAATAATTAATAATATTTAAGTTGCAACATTTACAAATCACTTTCTCCATCCCTTCAGAGTTTTATAAAGACAGTAATTTTGGTGGGAGGGGGTAGTCTCATGATTTGTTTGTACATATATATCTCTCATAACTTTGCTCTGTATAAACAAAATAAATTCTATTTTGCTCTATAAAATCTCATTGCTGAATCAATGGATTTTTGGTGAATTATTATACGACTTCTCCAATAATCTTGTTTGCTTTCATTTCACTGCTACTATTTTGCTTGCTGCATTACATATGATCAGCAAAATTAAAAAAAAAAAAAACCTGCAAAGAACCACTATCAAAATATTTACAAGAATTTGCTACTTTTCTTTTATGTTATTAGTGTACCCTGAGATTTTCATTATACTCTGTTTATTCAAAATCTATTTATATTAGTTTTTCAAATAATAATTAATGTTCATACTTTTGTTATTAGTATAATAACATTATTTTGTTGTTATATTGGTGGTCCAGTTGGCCTCTCCTGGCTATCTTCCTGTCAGCAGGTGAAGAAGTTTTCACTTAGGCAGGTTTTTTAATTGTTAATTTTATGAAACTGTAGTGTATGTTGTGTAAATGATGTTCTGTTTTCTAATCTTTTAAGCTAGGGAATCCTGGAAATTGTAATTTATTGTGGCACCAGATATAGCAATAAAGCAACAACAAGCATATTTCCATACCACTTATCAGTGAACTAGCACTCCCTAAGTGGTTTGCAGTGTGTAAGCCAATAGCCCCCAAGAAGCTAGGTACTAGTTTTAGCAATGTAGGAAGGCTGAGTAGACCTTTGATCCCAGGCAGGGCTCCAAGGTCCACTCTCTGTCTGAGATCTCTCTGACAGAGAAGGCTAAATGTTTCACAAAACTACAGTCCCCAGAATTCACTAGCATTGAACCAAGGCAGTTAAAGCAGTGTCAGACTGGATTGTTTCTGTAGAGAGTTTTGGACTTCAGTCTTTCATATCAGCAAAAAGATTTTGCTCATATTTGTTAAATACTTTAACATAACATAGTGAATTCATACCCCAACCCAAAATATGATGGTATGAGATTATTAAAGTATAACAATTTTCATTTGTTTCAAAATGTAATTGAAATATGACATCTTCCATGTAGTTCTGAAAAAAGTATTAGTAGATGGGAAACAACAGGGTGCAATCGTGATACAATTAAAATGCTTAACAGGATACTTCCTATCACCATTACTGAACATTTGAAATGGTAGTCTTATTGAAAGCTGGACATTATTTGAAACTTTTATTATATCAACTAACAGTCATTGCATTTTCTTCTTGGGCCAAAAATATTGCATGGGTCATAATCTTATACTTATTACTAACTGAGCAGTTTATCCAATAAATCCATTAAACTACCTAGTAATTATTTGGCAGGGGAAATTAATGTCTCTTTATGTTCTTCAGAGCACCTTAGACTTATGGTTCTGTCCAAATGGAAATGGTTTTTAATAGCATAAAATGAAATTTGAGAGAAATGAGGAAAGACTTAAAAGGAAAGAGAAAGTATTCAAAAGTGTTTTAAAGCTAAATGGGAATAAGTATGAGTAACAGTATTACACACGTTTCCATAAGAAACTGACTAAAGAAGGTTTGGAAAGTGACCCACAAAGAAAAGCAGTAATTGCTGACATAAGAGAACTGAAATGATATAGAAGGTTTCCAGAAAACATGTATAATGGACTCGTTTCCCCAATTCTGAAGAAACCCTCGCTCGACCCCTCTTCTTTGTCTAGGTATCGTCCGATCTCTCTTCTGCCTTTCCTCTCTAAGGTTCTGGAATGGGTAGTTTATTCTTGCTGTCTTGAGTTTCTCGAAGCCAACTCCATCCTGGACCCTTTTCAGTCTGGTTTCCACCCACGGCACTCCACAGAGACGGCCCTCACCAAGATCTCAAATAATCTCTTGCAGGCCAAGGCGGATGGCCTCTACTCTATTCTCATTCTTCTAGTTTTATCTGCGGCCTTCGACACCGTGGATCACTGTCTCTTGCTTGACTTACTTTCTGACCTCGGGTTCTCTGACTCTGTTCTCAACTGGTTTAAACCTTACTTGTCAGACAGATCTTTTGTAGTGGTCACAGGTGGTCAGACTTCCTCCTCTGTTCCCTTATCTGTCGGAGTTCCTCAGGGCTCTGTCCTGGTCCCCCTTTTGTTCTCTCTATACACATTATCCCTTGGTAAACTCATCAGTTCTTTTGGTTTCTCTTATCATCTGTATGCCGATGACACTCAGCTATATCTCTCTACCCCTGACCTTTCGCAGGCTTGAACAGCAAGTCTCCTCTTGTCTGGCTGCCATCTCTCAGTGGATGTGACATCGGCGCTTGAAGCTCAACATGTCTAAGACAGAGCTTCTCGTCTTCCCACCTAAGCCCACCCTTCAATACTCCTTTTCTGTTTCTGTTGACGGCACTTCTATTCAACTGGTTCAGCAAGCCCGCAGTCTTGGTTTCATCTTTGATTCCTCTCTGTCATTTATCCCCCAGATTCAGACCACCGCCAAGACGTGTAGATTCTCTCTTTACAACATTGCTAAAATCCGTCCATTCCTCTCAGTCTCCACTGCCAAGACTCTGGTCCATGCCCTGGTGGTCTCGCCACTAGATTACTGCAATCTTCTTCTGACAGGGCTTCCTCTCTCTCACCTCCATCCTTTGATCTCTGTCCAGAACTCAGCTACACGTATTATCACATCTGCTCGCTGCTTTGACCATGTTTCTCCTCTTTTATCCTCCCTTCACTGGCTCCCCTTCCCCTTCTGCATCCAGTACAAGCTTTTGTTACTGACTTTCAAAGCCCTCCACGGACTGGGCCATCCTCACTTGTCTGACCTTCTTTCTCCTCACACTCCTTCTCGTACCCTTCGTTCTGGTAGTCAAGGTCTCCTGTCCCAGCCTAGGATTTCCACTGCTCTGTCCCGGATTCGTCCCTTCTCACTTGCTGCCCCTCACTCCTGGAATCTACTTCCCCTATATGTGTGCCTCATCACTTCTCTATCCAGGTTCAAAAGTAAGTTAAAGACTATATTGTTTAGGGAAGCATTCCCAGGATTGTGCCATCTGCCCCAGGATCCCTCCTCTTAACTATGTTTTAAGAACCCAAGCCCTCCCTCCAGTCCACCTGCCTTGGTCCAGGCCCCAGAGGAAGAGAAGAACCACTGCACCTCATCCCCTTCCCACCACCTTCCCCTTTTCCTTTTGTGTTGTCTTTTAGACTGTAAGCCTGTGGGCAGGGATCTGTCTAACTATAAGACTGTATGTACAGCACTGTGTAAACTTACAGCACTATATAAATAATAATTAATAATAAAAATAGTACAAAAGGTGTCCCCCCCCCCCAATTTAGGAATAAGAAACTTCCTTGTGTACATGTGCTTTTTGGAAATGTTATTTTCAGCATTAAAGAAAGCTAAAGAACTTCAGAATATAATTCCAATTTTGAAATGTTAATGCTGAAAGGAGTCTATAAAAAGATTGTCTGATGCAATCATTCTGGAGACTGTCTTGCTACAGGAATACAGTTGGCCCTCCACATTTGTGGCTTTGACTTTTGCAGATTTGATTATTTGAGATTTTGATTAATATGTTCTCTCTAGGAATTTCTTGGTCCTCCAGCACAACTCTGAAAACACTTCTGTAGGTCCTCCAGCATGGTTCTGTGATCAAATTCTGGCAGATGCTCACCACAGAGTTGCACCACAGGATCTGGAGATTCCTAAAGAGGTGTTCTCTCAGGTAAAAAGAAAAGTGTTCTTTTATTTGTAGTTTTTCCACATTCACAGGGATTCTTCACCCCAAACCCCAGCAAATGTAGAGGAACCACTGTATGTAGAAAACAAATGCCTAATTTTGTCTCTGTGCAGAACAAAAATGAAGTATCATATTATGAATGTATACACAGAGAGAGAGAGAGAGAGAGACATATTTATTTGATCCTGAAAGCAAATTTATCCATGTTTTTTTCAGCTAGAAAGAGAGGCATCATATGGATTTTCCAGACAATATGGAGAAATGATTTTTAAAAATCAGGGACAAACCTATGATATTATAATTATCAGAGTATCACTCAAGAAAAAAGGAAAAGGCACTACTGAAGCACCAAGCCCAAGTCTGAGGGCAGATACAGGAATCCTGCAGGGTCCATATGTTGTTGAATTCCTGTTCATCCATAGAAAACCACTGGTTTGAGTAAGTCACAGTCTTGCATCCTCAGAAGAAGGCAATGGCAAGCCATGTCTTGCCAAGAAAAGCCTGTGGTAGGATCACCGTGGGATCTCTGTTGAGTGAGAAATGACTTGAAGGCACAGCAGCAGCAGCAGCAACAATAACATCTTTCTCTCAAATTCAGGAATCAAGGTGGCTCACAAGGTTTGATAGGGCTATGTAAAGGAGCTCTGTTCACAGTGGCAGTGTAACTTCAATTACCTCTGCATACAGCTGTACCTATAAAGGCCTCCCTGCTGCAGATATCTGCACTGGTGTCTGGGGATGAAGCTACATGGTACCCAAGACATCAGAGCCAATGATACTCAGTGTATGTAGTGTGACTATTTTCAGATAATGCTTGGATCCATTCAGGTCTTTCCCAGGCCAGTACTGTTGGTTAAGTAAGACCTACAGCAATTACATGATAGAGATCCTGAGAATCCACATATAGAGGGGTCATTTCTTATAGAAATAGCATGTCAATGTGTTGGCACCTTCCACCCAGACGCATGTGAATCAATAGTGTGGGACTCACAAAAATATGGCAGGCTAATGGTAGTATATGATAGTAAAATGATAGGAGCTTTAGAAAAAGAGATGGCTGGTCTAATTCAGCATTAATGTGGTTGGTAGAATTAAAGAGTTCAGCGCAGATATTCCAGTCGAGATCTCTAAGCCTAGTCAAAACATTATGGAGTTTATCACACGGGAGGAATTTCTCTCTATTTTGAATGGAGCCAACTCAAATTCACGTAAATTTTCTAGTTTAGCGAATTTACGTGAATTCTAATTGCATTCAGAATGCGTTCAGAATGACTTCCCATTGCCCGAAAATGACTTCCCATTGCCTGAAATTGCATGAGATACTCTAATATGAAATAACGTAAAACCATGATTGCATTAAGAATGACTTCCCTTTTGCCCAAAATTGCATGAGATACACTCATACGCAATAATGTGAAACCCCATGATTGCATTCGGATTGCCATTGGATTATACTTTCAATTTCCGTCATCTCATAAACTCCTAGGCTATAAAGCAAGGTACAGTCACTGTGCAACAGTCACTGATTGGTCATTGTGATGACAACTACTTCTGCTGCAAACATGAGGTGCTGGAGCTTGAGTTTTAAGCATTTCTCTTCTGTCTCTTACATTTCAGTGTCTTAATCTCTCTCTCTCTCTCTCTCTCTCTCTCTCTATATATATATATATATATATATATGAAAATCCTGGGAATCACAGCACAATGGTTTACTTTGAACAGTGTTTTGCTGGTTCCCTAATCACATGTTACACTGTTCAGGGTGAAACAGATGCCTTTTGGCTGCATAATCCAAAAATCCATCCTTCATAATCCCAGGCTGAAGTCTGGGATTGTCCTGCATCCCACTGCAACTATGCTGCAAAACAACTGTGTTACAGAACAGCAAAGTTCTATGCAAAAAGGCAAGGCTGAAAATTATGTTGATGTGAAATCTTAATATATTTTTTAAAGGTATGCTTGAAAATTCACAATATTTTTTGAACCAGACATAACAGCATAATGTCCCTCTTAAAATCTTTAGGTCCTGAATCTGAGCCATTTAAGAATTGTATTGTTGAAAAATAAAGTCTTTCCAAATGCAGACTGTTTCAAAGAATACAAAGCAGGGGCCATATGCAACTATATACAAAATATTTTTTCTTTGTACAGTGATGCCTAGTAAATAAGATTTTTAATGTGTATTAAAGAAGGTCATTTTTGCTGCAGTGTCTGTCAGAATTACTGTAGAAATGTGTTGCATTCTGTGCAGCCGGTGGCATTTCTTCCTTCTACAAAAAACAAAGATGATGCTGTTTTCTAAATGCGCCCTGGTGGCGCAGTGGTTAAATGCCTGTACTGCAGCCACTCACTCAAAACCAGAAGGTGGCGAGTTCAAGACCAGCAAAGGGCTGAAGCTTGACTCAGGCTTGCATCCTTCCGAGGTCGCTAAAATGAGTACCCAGATTGTTGGGGCAAATAGCTTACAATTGTAAATGAAGCTGTTTGTTTAACAAATTGTAAGCCGCTCTGATAGTCTTGGCTGAAGAGCGGGGTATAAATAAAACATTATTATTATTATTATTATATCATATTAAGAATAACACAAAATACACAGCTGTTAAATCACAGTAGTTTAAAGTTACTACACCATCATTTGTAGAAGAGGAACTTTACTGTTAAGTGCTACATCTAAAACTAGTTTACTCCAAAGACAAAAATGCATTTCCAGAGCCAAAAAGTGAGAATTCTCAAATCAGCATCAGCAACAGTTTTTTCCTCCCTGCAGTTGAAGGTCACAGTTCTGAAGGACTGGTTTAGTCTCTCACATTTATTTTTAAATTATGTATAAGCAATAGAATTATCCTGTCAACTCAGACAGTCAGTCAAACATTTTATAAATAAACGTTAAAATCACAATCTTGAATATGTATTTCTATGCTTCTGACCTCCAAAAGGATGGCAATTTTCTATCTTTCTTCTGCATGCCAAACCTGTAGTAACTTCAGCAATTGATCCTGTGTGTGGTGTCATTAAACCTACGTATGCTACTGTCACATCATAAGTAATGTTGAAACATTAGATGGGGCTGTATTTATTTGTAAAGGTATACATAAATTCAGCAAAGACCAGATCTGTGCCACGGAGAGCCATAAGTGACAGAGAGCCACTTCCTTCCATTCCTTCCATTCCATTCCTAATACTATGTAATTGAACTAACTACTGAAGTCCAACAGGACAACGATGGCAGGCAAGGACAGAAAGGAACATGTGTGTGAAGTATGGGCAGAACAGAAGCTCTATGCCACTTGGACATGCTGGGGCAATGCAGTAGCCTTCATAGAATCATAGAGTTGGAAGAGACCACAAGGGCCATCCAGTCCAACCCCCTGCCATGCAGGAACTCCCAATCAAAGCATCCCAGACAGATGGCCATCCAGCCTCTGCTTAAAGACCTCCAAAGAAGGAGACTTCACCACTCTCTGAGGGAGTGTATTCCACTGTCGAACAGCCCTTACTGTCAGGAAGTTTCTTCTAATGTTGAGGTGGAATCTCTTTTCCTGGAGCTTGCAACTGCCTTCTATGACCAATTATCACATATAAATCTTTCACTAACCTAGGTCACAGTTTCAAAAGTTTCAGTTTGACCACAAAGAGCATGACAGGTCCAACCCTCACTTGCAGACCCTGCCCCCAATACATGGTCTGTATGGCAGATACATTCTGGCTTAAATTGATCGGGCAGTATTTCCCTGGAGACTTCCATTGCCCTAAATTTTGGCACACATTTCAGTGAAAGAAGCACAGATGCACCACAAAGACAGCTCCACTTGAAATTTTTGTGAAAACAAAATGATGCCCAAGATTTGTTGACTTCAGCCAGCTCTCTTCTCCTTCCCTGTTTGCATCAAGTCTCTCTTTCCTCCCAGTAACAGTGGATTCTAATCTCTGAGAGCAAAAACATTTCCTTACTATTAGTGCTTGCTGCATTTCAGTTTTCTCTGCCGCTCACTGTTTTCATCCCCCATTTATCTAAGCATGTTATAAAAATCTGCCAAGTGAGGTAACACTTAATGAAGAGGACAATGTCTACAAAACTTAATGCCATACTGGATTGGAAAAAGACTGGAGAGAACAAGATCCCACTCATAAAATTATTATTATTATTATTATTATTATTATTATTATTATTATATTTCCCGCCTCTCCCTCTGGATCGAGGCGGGATTCCAACAACATAGAAGTACAAAATCCAATACAATATATTAAAATTAAAAAACATACAATACAATATGTTACAATTAAAAAGATACAATACTTAATAGGGAACATTTACACACTATTCCATATCCGTCATCAGTTAGGTCTCATATTATCGGAATTGAGGTCGTCACAAGAGGTCAGGTGGATAGGCTCGCCAGAAGAGACCTGTCTTTAGTGCTTTTTTAAAAGCATCTAAGGTAGTAATAAGACGGATCTCCTCCGGCAAATCATTCCATAGTTTGGGGACCATAACAGAGAATGCTCTATTTGATGTCGTCATCAGTCTGGTATTCATTCCTTCTAACAGATTTTTACCTGATGTTCTGAGGGTGCGGGGCAGATTGTGTAGGAGAAGGCATTCCTTCAGGTAACTCCTGAATACACCTCTCTCCATCTTCCAAATAAAGATATCTCTTTAAGCAAAGCCTGAATCTATACCCCTATAAACTCTCCCCACAGCTTGCTTCAAATAGATATAAGCTTCTTCCTTTATAACATCCTTTCCCACAAATTAAAATAGATTTCTGCTCTTTTAAATTATTTGATGTAAGAATCCCAATATGTGAATTGTACTGTATGTGGATATATGTGGTATGTATCAATACAGAAAGAGATATACAGTTGTCCCTCCTTTTTCACAGACTTGAGATCCGCATTCTTGATTATTCATGGAGGGGCAACCTCTGTTATCCTCAATGAGGCATGCCCCCACAGCACACACACCTTTTCCGCTCATGGAGGTGCGCCTCATTCAAGCCTATGAAGCTTGAATACATGCGAGTCTCCATTTTTTTGGAGGGGGGTCTGGAACAGATCTCCCACAAGAATGGAGGGCCAACTGTATTATTACATGCTATAGAATGCTCTCAAAGAAATGGAAGTGCCACTATCTCTAACTGTCCTGATGCGTAACCTGTATTCAAGACAAGTGACTACTGTCAGAATTGAATAAGGAGAAACAGAAGGGTTCCCAATCTGCAAAGGGTACATACTATCACCCTATCTACTCAGCCTGTATGGAGAAAATATTGTATGCAGAGCAGGCTTAGAATCAGAGGCAGGAGAAGTGAAGATGAGAGGAAAGCACGTTATTAACCAAAGACATGCAGACAACACAATAAAGACTGAAACCAACAAAGACCTGTAACAATTACTGAAGAAGGTCAAGGAGGAAAGTGCCAAGGTAGGATTAATGCTGAACATTAAAAACCAAAAATAATGACCATGGAGGATCTACAAGAATTGTGAAGTCGAAGGCTTTCATGGCCAGCATCCATAGTTTTTGTGGACTTTTTGGGCTGTGAGGCCATGTTCTAGAAGAGTTTATTCCTGACATTTTGCGAGCAGCTGTGGCTGGCATCTTCAGAAATGCTGGCATGGAAGAGAGTCAGGTGTATGTACTGTTGGTTGAGAGGAAGTTATTTGCATCTTAATCTGTGTATTGTTCTGTTGTTAAATGGCAAGGCCCTCAAGGTATCTATTAAATTAATGATCCATTGTCTACTGGGAAACACCCCCTCACCCTGAGTGATTTTTATTTGCATGGGCTAGGTCTTGATTTTGGTGTTTTTCAGAACTGGTAGCCAAGCTTTATTTACTTTGAGGCTTTTTTCTTTCCTGTTGACGTTGTCCAAGTATTTATGGATTTCAATGGCTTTCCGGTCTTTCTGACCTCATAGTTGTTGGCATGGTTCAGAGTTTCAGTGTTTTCAAACAGCATTTTATGCCCAGGATGGTTTATAACGTTTTCTGCTACTGATGATTTTTCTTGCTGACCTAGTGTGCAGTCTCTCTCATGTTCCTTGATTCATGTTTGAACACCTCATTTGGTGGTTCCTATGTAGACTTGTCCGCAGCTGCACAGTATGTGGTAAAATCTGGGACTGTGAGGGGGTCTCTCTTGTCCTTCACTGAGCACAGCATTTGTTGGATTTTCTTGATCAGTTTGCAAATGATTTGGAGTTGTGTTTCCTCACCAGTTTCCCTACTCTGTCAGTGACTCCTTTGATGTATGATTAAAAATACCTTCCCTTTGTTTTTTGTTTTTGTTTTGTTTTTGTTTTTATGTTTTTTTTGTCTTCACTCTTCTGGTTTTTTCTGGGTCTGGCAGCCCTTCTGATGTCTGAGCTGGAGTAACCATTAGTCTAAGTGTTTCAATTCATCTTCCAGGAAGTGAGGTTCACAGATCCTTTTTGTCCAGTCCACCAGTATTTTTATTGTGCTTCTTTTTTGTCCTGGATGATGGTTGGAGTTCTTGTGCAGGTATCTGTCTGTGTGTAGATTGTCTGTATACTATGCAGCCCAACCATTGGTTTGGTTTGTGGATGACCAGCACATCCCAGAATGGCAATGTTTGGGTGGATGTTGTTCATATGGTTCAAAAACATGGACAGATCTTCTCTGTGGCTCCAGATGATGAAAGTGTCATCCACATATCAAAACCATTCTGTGGGCCTTTTTGGTGCTGTTCCTAGAGCTTGTTTTGTAAAAAATTGCTATCATGGGGCTCAGAGGGCTTCCCATGGCTACCCCACCTTTCTGCTCATGGAATCCATTGTTCCATTGGAAGTAGCTTGTGGTGAAGCAATGTTCGAACAGGGCTGTGATGTCTTCCAGAAAAAAAATTGTTGGATGGGTGCTATAATGTTTATTATGGGGGCTTTGGTGAACAAGGAGACCACATCAAAGCTGATTAGTATGTCTACAGGTTTGAGTTCAAAATTTTTGATTTGTTCTGTGAAGTGAGCTGAGTCTTTGATGTAGTGGGGGTTTGAGCATATGTGGGCGATCTAATGGTGCTCACTATGGGTTGGAGCGGAATGGAATCCTTGTGGATCTTGGGAAGTCCATACAGTCCTAGTGGGAGAGCCTCAGATTTGAAAAAAAAAATAGTGTGTGGTTGGCTGAATTGAAGAGTATTTGATCAAGGTGTTCGTTTTTCTGGTGAATTGGTTGGTCAGGTTTTGTTCAGTTTTTTCATATTACAATATGCAGGAGTTCCTTTTTTGTTTGCATTGTTCTATTTGAAAACACTGATATTCTGGACCATGCCAACAACTATCAGGTCAGAATGCACAGGGAAGCCATTAAAATCCATAAACACCTGGACAACTTCAAAAGTGGAGGACAGGGGGTCTTGGAGATTTCTTATCCAGAGGGTTGCCATGAGTCAAGATCAACTTAAGGTCAACAGTTAACAACATATTCTTCTTGTGAGGGGACTGAAGAACAGAGTTGTAATATGTCCTCTGGCATTATCAATGTAATGCTGTTCTCAGTGTCATTATGTTACAATCTCTTAGAAAACAGACTTTTGTGAGTACCAGGTTATTTATGGGGTATCAGTAGAGGTTGGTCACCTTGGTTTCTGTCCTAGAGTTCACCATCCATCTTACAAATTTCCTTTCCAAGAGAACTATTGTGATCCTCACTTTAATTTGTATGCCACTTTTTCACATAAATATGCCCAGCAAAACTCAAAACACAAGAACAGCAATGCAAAACAAGTATAGGCACCAATATATCAGAAATAGAAGTAGTTTAATGCCAATTCATTTCAAAAAGTATTACAATGCACACAAGTAATTCATTGCACTTACAGTAAAACTCAAAAAAAAAATTAAAGTTGTTACAAAACAAACAATATCAATTGCTGTTTAGTTGTAAACCTATCATACAGTTTTCATGGTGAGATTTATTCAGAGAGGGTTTGTCTTTGCCTTCCTCTGAGGCTGAGAGAGTGTGACTTACTCAAAGTCGGCTAATAGGGTTCCATTGCTAAGTGGAATTCAAACCCTGGTCAACATTCAAACCACGATACCACACTGGCTCTCAATTGCCACTATTTATCAGTAGTGCATAAATCAGAATCAAATTCATTGAAACTGTCCAGTGCATTCACATAAATTTAACCAACCACCAGTTCCTCGAAATGCAGTGACTGGATTTCTTATTGCTTACAATATTAAGATGAGCCAGCACTCATTTTAAGTCCTCAAAAGTTTCAGAAAGGCCAGAGATGGGATGCTGGTGTTTGATTTCTTTCCTTGGACTGATTATTCCTGCTTCTTCTGGAGGGCCCACAGATATATATTAGGCCATTCTGGCCATTCCGCTTTCCAATGGTAAAAAATACCTCATAGCAGATTCTCTCGCATGCACTCCATGCTCTCATCCTGGACAGGTTCATAAAGGTCTTAGACTGAGGTTATGTTCAGTCTCTCCTCCTTTGGCATGAATTTTCTAGTGTCACTTCAAGGTAATTTCTCCATCTGCATACTATCTTCATCAATAATGAACCAACTTTGTAGCCTTCTCTGCTTCCATTGACAATTGAAGCTGAGAAAAATGATGAGTTTCAACTGAAGTTGAGATGGAAGGGAGATGTTAACACTGTCTGGGCACTTCCTCATTTCCAGCAGTTTTCAACCAGGTAATTCCACCCAACATACCTGCAATGAAGAGCTTGTTCTCACACAAAACATGGGAAGGGAGGATACTACAGGGGACCCTCTCAAACTATCCAATTATAGAAATATGATTCCATTTTAACTACCATGGCTGTATTCCATGGAATCCAGGGATTTCTAGTCTGGTATAGTCTGAATTCTAGGCACTACTCAATAAATTGTAAATCCCAAGTTCATGTAGGATGGGATCATGGCAACTAAAATGGAATATGGGTATACCTCTGCTAACAAAGTAGATGTGTTCCTGAGCATTATGTCAGAGTACCAGACACAGAAAGGCATGGAAAGAACAGAGATAGGTTCTCAACATCACAAAAAAGAAGAGCAGTTCAACATGTTTCAACTAACGTTTTATCCAAAATTAACAATATGCAGGTCAAGTAATCTTGCATAAGCCAATTAAAGCATACTCAGCCTTCTAGAGACCACCAAATGCAACTAGAGATTACTTTTCTTTCATCAGACTCCATTTTTCTTATGATTTCCATGCAGGAGGCCAAATTTATTGATCTGTCCTTTTAAAAACATGTTGGGAGCAGCTGATGATGCAGATTTACCTCCTTTCTACTTTTCCTCTTTTTTATCCTGTTTACATATGCTCAATATGAGATTCTGGAGAGAGCTGCTATTTAATGTGCCAATTGTAGGCATAGAAAGCTGGGCCACCTAAATTAGAATCCTGCTCTTTCCCAGTTCAAGCTTTGTTTATTGACCTGCTTAAGCCTGACTCCAAAGTCTATATTGCTTCAATCCTGATGCTGCTAAAATACTTCCATCTACATAGACTCTCTCTGTGTGTATGTGCTTTCAAATCACCTTGCAACTTACAAGAACAACATTAATTTCACAGGGTTTCTTAGGCAAGGAATCTTCAGAGATGATTTTGCCAGTTCCTTCCTCTGAAATGCAGCCTACAAGTCTCCCATCCAAGTATTAACAAGAGCTGATCCTGCTTAGCTTAAAACATTAGATGGGATCTGGTACCTTAGGCTAGACAGGCATAAAAAGTCTTTGTAAAAATGAGTTCCATCATCAGAAGCTTTGTTAACTGAGGTATGCCTGTATAGTGCTATAACTTTGTTGTATAAAAGGGCCTGAAGTCTAAAAGTCAAGCTGGGGTCTCAAAAAAAGGCTCTATTTTTTAATGATGTGCATTTTGTCATGTTACTTCTCCACAGCCACTTCAAGGAGCAACCAGAAAAATGTAAATGGTATGTCGACTTCCCATCCAAAACAGGATGACATCAGAGTGCTGCAGTGCTGGCACTGAAGAAGTCACATATCTTATATTATTTTATGTATGAGCTATTGCTGTTTAACATAGGAGCATGGTAGTCTAGGCAATGTGGAAGTCATGAACATGCCACTGCAAGTTTGTATGAATTGTCTTGATTCTGGAGCAAGGTGCTGATTGTGGCACAAATAGCAGTGAAACAGCAGCTGTAAATTTATCAACAGTGCACCCATTCCATTATCCTTTAATTGCCAAGGTAAAAGAAACACATAAAAATGGTTGCACAAGCCCACAATGTACTATAGCTGTCCATAAATGTTGGAATATTATAAACCCACTGGTACAAATTTGATGAGTTAGTTAACAATTTTATAACCTCCCCATTAATGGCAGCTGGACGCAGTGCAATGTTGCTTCCTTCCACTGTGGTACCCAAAATCACACAGCTGAACTCTGATGTGGTCCAGCAGCAAAACAAGAGAAGGTATATTAGTTTTTGCACTCCACAGAATACCAGCTTCACTGATTATCATGTTAGCATTTTGTTTTCTTCCTTGGCAGCCAGATTGTTAGACTTTCAGGGCTCATAAGCATTTTGCCCCACAGGAGGGGGAAAAAACAAAGTAAAGGAAATTACAGCATGTAATGACTCTGCTTATTTTTAAAAGACTTTCACTCTGTGAGATAGCTGTCAAACTTCGTTGTTAACTGCCCAAGTCAATTTGACTTATGGTGACCCTATGAATGAGAAATCTCCAAGTCACCCTATCATCGACAGGTCTTGCTCAGGTCTTGCAGACTCAAGGCATGGCTTCCTTGACTGAGTCTATCCATCTGGAATGCTGTCTCCCCTTTTTTCCTATTGCTTACTACCTTACCAAGCATTATTATTTTCTTGTGAATCATATGTTCTCATGATATGACCAAAGTATGACAGTTTAATCATCCTGACTTCTAGGGAGAGTTCAGTTTGATTTCCTCTAGGACCCATTTATTGGTCTTTCAGCAAGCCATAGTATCTGTGGAACTCTTCTCCAGCTCTACATTCTAAAGGTGTTGATTTTCTTCCCATCATCTTTCCTCACTGTATAGCTTTCACAGCCATACATAGAAGTTGGGAATAGAATAGTATGGACAATCCTAACATTAGTATCCAATGATATATCTTTACACTTTGGGATCGTTTCTAGTTCCTTCATAGCATATGTAAATCATTTGTGGTGCTTATTTTTGTTTTCTTAATGTTCAACTGTAAACCTGCCTTTGCACTTTCTTCCTTGGCTTTCTTCAGTAATAGTTCCAAGTTTTTGCTATTTTCTGTTAGTAGTACAGTGTCATCTGCGCATCTTAAATTGCTGATGTTCCTTCCTCCAGTTTTCATGCCTCTTTCCTCCGAGTCTAATCCAGCTTTATGCATGATATGTTCAGTGTACAAGTTAAACAGACAGGATGTTTGATCTACAGCTGATCAAATGCCCTGGGACTTTAAAGGGTAACATATTTATGAAGGAAATGTTAGATAATGAGGAAGAATACATGTAAAGATACCATCCAGTCTAAACTTAAGCAAGATTATTTATATGCATGCAAGCTTTAATTGTTTAAGCAGTAAATTATTGAATATATTCATGTATAAATCTAGAAATTTTAGTCAAAAAATTGACCCCAAAAACCTGGGTTGGCTTATCCACAGGTCAATGTAAGTACTGTACTTTAACTCTTATTTTAAAAAAAGAACCATCCCCTGGTGAAAGGGAAGAGCACAATCTGTTCTGAAAGCACTAACCCCTCTCTATTGTCTCAGTCATCCAGCTTTTAGTATGAGTGAAAACAATTATACCTGCTGGAATTTTTAAAAGTTCTTTGGTATTGTTTTTCTTAGCTTCATCGTTTAGATCCTTTGCTATCCATAATTTTTGCCCCAAAACTTGCCCTCAACTTATACATGAGGTTGACTTATAGTTGAGCATATACAATAAACCACTAATTGTTTCTAATGCAATCTTTTAGTGTCTACATAAAAGTTAGTCACACTGAGTTAAGTGGAAAAACATTATTTCAGGATGTGTTACTACAAAACAGAAGAAAATGTTTCAATTTAGATTTACTGTCAGAAGTGTTTCAACCAGTGGTAGACTCAAAAGTGGGATGTTCCAGGAGTGGGACCTATAAATTCAAAGCTCCCTCATTCCTGGAATAGGCCCAGGATTGAGCTCTGGGGCTGAAATAGTTAATTCAATTTGTTCAATGGAACTGAAAACAAAACAGAGAACCACTTTTGAAAACTAATAACTCAACCTGGCTGATGTAAGCCAATAGGACCATGATGGCAAATGTGTGGCACACATTCCCTCTCTGGCACGCAAAGCTGTCTGAGGGCATGTGGTGCAAGTAGGGGCAGGGACAGACCTGGCTCTTTGTTGCATCTCAGTTTGCCTCAGGAGAACTGAGCCGCGACAAGGAAGGGTGGTGAGCGACCCTTCTGGTTGGAAGCCCTGAACCTTGGTATGCACTGAGGTGGAGTTTTTTGGGGTGTAATGAGGCCATCCATGTGGCTTTCTCGGCAAGATTTCTTCAGAGGAGATTTGCCACTGCCTTCCTCTGAGGCTAAGAGAGTATAACTTGCCCACGGTCTCCTAGTGGTTTCATGGCCAAGATGGGATTCAAACCCTGGTCTCCTGAGTCGCAACTCAGACTGCTGGCTCTCTTTGTTCTTGCTATTGTGCTGTGCCTTCTGTGCTTTATTACACTTGTTGTTGTTATTGTTGTTGTAGTGTGCCTCCAAGTCATTTTCAACTTATGGGCCCAGAGCACCCTTCCTCTCTTCTGAGCGCTGGTTCCTGGCAACCCTGAGGTGAAACTATCATGGGGCAAGCTTGGGGGATTTCCACTGCCATCCTCTGAGGTCTGACTTGTGTGTGTAGTGCCGTCAAGTCATTTCCGACTTATGGTGACCCTAAGGTGAAACTATCATGGAGGTTTTTTGGCAAGTTTCATGGAGGGGTGCTATTGCCAGCCTGAGGCTGAGAGAGTGTGTCTTAGGTTTTTCCCTTGGAAGTTCCACCTCTGGAAGTCCTGCCCCCAGAAAGCAGAAGTCCCACCCCTAGAAGTCCCCCCCCCCAGTGACACCGGGTGCAGGAACGCCACTGAGTTTAGGCACTCAGTCTCTAGAAGATTCGTCATCACTGCACTAGGGCTTTGGAAGTGGGACATCATCAGTCACTTCTCTCCCACACATGGGTACAGTGGTCCCCCGGTTTACGAATTCCCCAGGGAACGAAATCCCCGGGACCCAAAACCGGCGGGACCAAAAAACATCCCCCGGGATCCGAAGGATCCCCCGGGATGCGAATGAGAAAAACCGTGCGGCCCCTTTAAATCGGCCGCGCGGTCCGGCAGAAATAGCGGTCCCCTGGGAAACAAAGACTTCCAGGTTACGAAAGGTAATCCAGAACGAATTACCTTCGTAACCCGGGGGACCACTGTATATAGCTGTGATATCTTGCAGTTCCTATATTGGCATTCCAGTTAAATGCAAATGTATTTAAATTTAATTCTTAATTAGTCCATTCAAATTCAAATTGTTTGTCAGCTAAAATTCAGTTTCCATACTGCCATTAATATATTATTTACAGAACAAGAAAACAACAATAACATTTTTGTTTTTCAAGATTCTCAGGTTTCAAGCTTATGGTGAGTAGCAGGGATTGTCGAATTCTGGATGATGATGGCCCTGAGGCTGAATTGTTAACCTGCCAGTAGGAATTGTAGGCCAAAGCTCAAAGCAATCTAAAAAACCATACTCTCCAAGTCAGAAGATAAGACTGGAAAAAACAATAGACAAGAACAAATGTCATTACAGCTCAGCACTCTTTATTTTTTTAAAATAATGTGATGGGCTGTGATTTTCTAAAAATATAGAATTAATTTAATGTACAGTTGCAGGACCCTCCTGACTCTTCCACTATTTGAAATATATTTTGGTTGTTAATCTCCTGACATGTGTCAATTCTTATTCTGGCTACAGTTCCATTATTTCAAGGTAATAGCAAAGGCATTCTAATCTAAAAAGCAAGCAACTAAAGCCAGGAAGCTCTATCGTAAGAACAGGAACATACTACAAAATCAAGAAGAAATAAAAAGACACAGGATACAAAACACAGAACAGCTATATAAAAGAGATGGGGGAAAAAAATGAATGGAATGGAATGAAGAAGCCTATAAAGATGAACCCCAATTCTAGAAAGCGAGGTAGAAGCTGCAATAAGAGAAACTGGGAAGAATAAATCACCAGGAACAGATGATATTCCAATTAAACTGATATAATACAACCATTGGCCGACAGACTGGAAACGTTCAGTATGCATCTCCATTCACAACAAGGAGACACAAAAAAACTGCATCAACTATAGGACCATAGCATTACTTTCCCATACAAGCAAAATTATGCTTAAAATTCTGTAACACAGATTCCAATCACATAAGGAAAGAGAAATCTCAGAGGTTCAAGCAGGGTTCGAGAAAGGAAGAGGCACTAGGGGCCACAATGCAAATATATGCTGGATACCGGAGTGCACCAAGGGACTCTGCATTAAGCAGAGAGTCTGTGAACACTTAGAGGCCAATGCCATAATCACAAAAAGTCAACATGGGTTTCAGATAAACAAGTCATGCCAAACGAACCTGATCTCTTTTTTTGATAAAATTACCAGCTTGGTAGATGAAGGGAATGCTGTGGATATAGTATACCTCGATTTCAGTAAGGCCTTTGACAAGGTTCCCCATGACATTCTTGCAAACAAGCTTGGAAAATGTGGGATAGACAAGTTAACTGTTACATGGATTTGTAATTGGTTGACTGGCCGAACTCAAAGAGTGCTCAACAATGGCTCCTTTTCATCCTGGAGAGAAGTGACCAGTGGGGTGCCACAGGGTTCTGTCCTGGGCCCAGTGCTATTCAATGTCTTTATTAATCATTTGGATGACAGAATTGGGGGCATACTTATCAAATTTGCAGATGACACTAAACTGGGAGGAGTAGCTAATACCCCAGAGGACAGGATCAAAATTCATAATGACCTGAATAAACTAGATAGCTGGGCCGATGCTAACAAGATGAAATTCAATGCAGAGAAATGTAAGGTTCTGCACTTAGGGCGGAAAAATGAAATGCACAGATATAGGATGGGGGACACCTGGCTGAATGAGACAACATGTGAAAGGGATCTAGGAGTCCAAGTAGACCATAAGCTGAACATGAGTCAACAGTGCGATGCGGCAGCTAAAAAAGCCAATGCAATTTTAGGCTGCATCAATAGAAGTATAGTTTCTAGATCAAGGGAAGTTATAGTGCCACTCTATTCTGCTTTGGTCAGGCCCCACCTGGAATACTGTGTCCAGTTCTGGGCACCACAATTCAAAAAGGATGTGGAGAAACTGGAGCATGTCCAAAGGAGGGCAACTAAGATGGTGAAGGGTCTGGAAACCATGCCCCATGAGGAACGCCTCAGGGAGCTGGGGATGTTTAGCCTGGAGAAGAGAAGGTTAAGAGGTGATATGATAGCCCTGTTTAAATATTTGAAGGGATGTCATATTGAGGAGGGAGCAAGCTTGTTTTCTGCTGCTGCAGAGACTAGAACGCGGAACAATGGATGCAAACTGCAGGAAAAGAGATTCCACCTCAACATTAGGAGGAACTTCCTGACAGTAAGGGCTGTTCGACAGTGGAACACACTCCCTCGGAGTGTGGTGGAGTCTCCTTCCTTAGGGGTCTTTAAGCAGAGGCTGGATGGCCATCTGTCGGGGATGCTTTGATTTGGAGTTCCTGCATGGCAGGGGTTTGGACTGGATGGCCCTTGTGGTCTCTTCCAACTCTATGATTCTATGATTCTATGATTCTATGACTCCAAACGAAAACCTGCATGTTCTTTATAGACAATTGCAAACCCTTTGACCGCGTCATTCATGAAAAGCTATGGAATGTTCTCAAAGACATGGGTATGCACTACATTTGATAGTTCTGATGAGAAATCTGTACTTAGGACAAGAGGCTATGGTTAGAACAGAACATGGAGAAACAGAATGGTTCCCACTTGGCAAGGAGATCTAGACAAGGCTACATTTTTATTCAACTTGTATGTAGAAAACATCATACACTCAGAAAGAGGGGGATTGAAGATAGGAGGAAAAAATATCAATCTAAGACATGTGGATGACAAAAAATATTATGAGATAGTTAGTATAAAGTCACTACTTTAAAATCCTGTCAAATGTACAGGAGTAGATAATTGTCTTAATGTAGTACCTACCTACCTCCCACCGACAAAACATATATATACTTTTTGGCCCAAGCAAACCTCAATATGGTCCAGCTTTTTAATTTGCTTCAGCATCATGCCTATCAGTGTTCATGTTTTCGAAAGGAAAACTTAGAAAGTCTTGTGCCCAAACCCAAAATATTTTATTCAATAATCCAGAGGCATGCTGTTTAATGGTACATCTGTTGTTACAGTACCAATACTCCTCCATTAATGAATTAGATGTGTTCCTGGGCATTGCTTCTTCAACAGAAAAACTGGTACCGGAGGCAAAAGTCGCATGGGAAAAAATAGGGATAAATTCCTATACCACACACACACGCGCAGTCCGACATGTTTCAGTTAACTTTTGATTCAAAACTAACAATATTCACATGTGAAATGAAACAGCCAGGTCAGGTGAGCCTTGCATAAGTAAACAAAAACATGTTAAACCTTCTAGAGGCTTCTTCCAAAATGCATCCAGGATGCTTTTTTTCTTTCACCAGACTCCACTTTTCTTATGATTTCCATTTTGGTGGCCAACTGGCCAAACATGGTTGACATGGCCTATGGTGGTGGTGGTTTTTAAACATGCTGAGGGTAGCTTGTGAGCCAGACCTATCCACTTTCTCCTGTTTTCTCTGTATGCAGTTCTTACATGCTTAGAAAGAAGGCAGCTGCTGTTTACCATGCCTGTTGTACTTACACAGAGATTCAATAAGATTGGCTATAGCAGGATCCCATTTTTTCCAGTTGCAACTTTATTACACTGTTTACTCTAGACCTGTTGGTTGAACCCCACATCAGAAGTTTTCTTTTTCCTCCAGAAAGCCTTCATCGCCTTGCCTAAGCCAATGCAGCTAGAAACTGTCCAGCTCAACAGAGGATGGGCAATGGTTTTGTTAACTATCTGTACAAAGGAGCCTGAGCAGGAACAGGAAGACTTTGTAAAAATGAGCTTGTCAGAGGCTTTGTTAAGTGAGGGGTGCCTGTAGTATATGTATCCAGTGTTGTCATTGTGCTCATAGAAGCCACTTCCATGGTTGCATCCGGATTTTTTCATCCCCTCCTTCCTGCAGCTAAAGCAGCAAAAAACTGAGAAGGCTGGTAAACTCTCTGAAGTGGATTGGAGAGCGGGTGGAGAGGGAATCCTAATGCTACCTGAGCATCAAATTGGACTAAGGCCAGTCGGCAGAAATATGTACTTTAAAGCAGTTAAAATATGGGCCTGACATTTAAGTGATTTTAACAAATCAGTCTTTAAAAAATGAAACAATTTTCTTTATTTTTATTTTAAATATCATTTCTTTGCTTCCCCTCCCCTTTTTTCTCATTTCCAATCCCAGTTCTCCTTCACTTCATTTCATTGACTCAGGAAAGCAGGCAAACAGCTGCAGCTGAAACGAACAAAAATGCTGCCTCTTGGCTAGACACTAAGATGTGCTCTTGTGTAAAACAAACAGCTGCTTTCCTCTGAAATAGGGCTGGATCATTAACTGCACATTAAAACAAAAGGATTTAATGCCACACTTTTCTTCTTTTTTGGCATTTCAAGTTGTGCAGCTATGTACAGATGGTTAACAAAACCATTGCCAGATCAGCCTGGTACACAGCTACTATAGGCTAGAAAACTGGACCAAAGCTAACAAAATGAAATTCAACACAGAGAAATGTAAGGTACTGCATTTAGGGTGGAAAAATGAAATGCACAAATATAGGATAGGGGACACCTGGCTGAATGAGACTACATGTGAAAGGGATCTAGGAGTCCAAATAGACCACAAGTTTGAGTCAAAAGTGTGATGCAGCGGCTAAGAAGGCCAATGCAATTTTAGGCTGCATCAATAGAAGTATAGTGTCTAGATCAAGGGAAGTAATAGTGCCATTCTCTCTCTCTGTGTGTGTGTGTGTGTGTGTGTGTGTGTGTGTGTCTGTGTGTGTGTAGAAATGCCTACAAAGTACTTTTTACTTTGTAGGCATTTTTCCAGCTTTTTCATGGAAGGTCAAAATAAAAAATAAAAATAGGGCCACATATATACAAGCCTTCAAACAAGTAGGCTTGGACTGAGTTCTGACTAACAAATGCAATTTGACTTGAATGGATCTACTCCAATTTTTGAATTTTACCCTCTGTATTCCTAAGGAGTACTTTGAAAATGTGATTTCAACAGTTTTCACTATTTTTAATGTGCCTGTGTGGATATATGTGTTTTATGTCACTGCCATTTCTCAGAAAATATCAGGATATTTTTATTCAAATGTTTTACTTGCAGTGTTTTGCAATCCCACCCCCTTTTATGTTGAGGGGAACCCCAGGGGAGCACATGACACTGCAAATCTATGAACACCAACTTAGAAGAAATTCAGCTCAGTCTTGTGGTAGTTGAATATAAGACTGCATGCCTACAGTGAAAACTAGATGTAAAGGCATACAATCCTATATATGTCTGCCGAGCCATAGATTCTAGTAAGTTTGATTACTCTGACACAGATGTAAATTGGCATAGGACTGCAGTCTTAAATGGCATGTTGAGACTCAAAATATATTTGAAAATTAATGAAATCTTGGCTGAGTCAGAATGTGACAAATCTTCTTGTTGCCATGTGTTTGTGCTATGAAGTGGGTGACTAAAACCAGGAAAAATCAGGTCATATACCTTGAAAATATAATTTACATTGTCAGGTGTACATATGAATCGACTCCCACTGTTTTGTGCTCAAAATAAGCAGGTTTTCATAAGCCTCAGTTTTTGTCTCCACACCTATGCTATCCAGGCCAGCAATGATTCTCTGTACATGCCCTATGCTAGAGTTAGATAAAGTGCAAGGGACTTCTCTGTGATGGGCACCCTAACTTAACACTCTCCTACTGGTGTGATTCCTGGCATAAATACTGTGTTCTTTTCAGTGCCAGGTCAAGACATTTGCCAGCCAATTTAGATTATTTTTTAACTGGGTTGAAATATATTTCTTTGCATCTCAATTATATTGTAGTGATACTTTGATTTTGATGGAGTACTGGATGGTTGATTCTTATACACATCATCCTGAAATCTTTAAGATGAAAGTATAGTTTATAATTAAAGTAAAACACAAACAAATACATAAATAAATAAGGGACCCTGTGTGGGACAGAAATGGGGGGGGGGGCTTTTTCCTATCAAGGCACTCAAAATGGTCAACACAAGATTTCTAAATAGTCTCCCATCCATGCACTACCAAGACCTACAGACATATATGTCACCAGAATGTAAGATTTTTCCTCCTTCATATGCTTTTTATGGGGGATGGTGTCACCCCAAAATAGAGTGGCTTTAAATGAATTCTCTTCCACACTTCCAAAAATAGGGGGGAAAACAAAAGATAAAACCAAAAATGGAAACCAGTTACTTCTTTTACATCTTTTCCGGCAGGCCTTTCCCTGAAGGAGAGAATAAGTGAAACCCTTGCTCCCTGCTCTGAAAATATAAACAGCATTGGAAATTATTAGCGATTCTTTTACTTAATACTTACTTGAATCGATTTAATGCGGCCTTGCACACGGATTGTTCATGAAAATGCACTTTGTTTTAATAACTGCCGACCAATTTTAACTATGTTAATTTTAAACTGTCTAGATTTAATTCAGTTTTAAAGGGGGTGGTTGGGGTGGGATGTGATTGTTGTTTTTACTCTGTATCTTTTTATTCTGCTGTACCCCGCTCCGAGTATTTATTAGAGGAGCGGGCTATAAATAAACTATTATTATTATTATTATTATTATTACTTCCAACTTATGTTTTTCCACCTAATTTTTCCACATTTGTTTTATTCTGCTTTTTTTCCAGTTCTGGCATGGCCTACAGTGAGTACTAGGGGTGGGGGGATATGGCCTTAGCCTTGCAAAAGTAATCTGCCTGACTCAGTTCAGTCCCTGGACATCAGCCAACAGGCATTTTGTTAGGGGGTGCTGGAAGAGGCAGTACAAAGAGAACTTGTGTCTGTTGGGTTAAATCTTCTCAGCCCTGAAGAGTGGGACTTTTGTTTGTTTTTGGCCATGTGCTCTCCTTGAGCATATGGTCTAAGGCGAAAGGCTTCTGCTGAGATACTGACTTGCTTGGAGGTGGAGCAAGCACACAGTAGCTGTCTACAACTGTTGCTGCAATCTTTTGAGCTCAAACTCTGAGAGCCAGAGGCATGCTCCTTGCAGTGCATGCACTCATATTAGTACCAGTAAGAGTTGAACAGGAACTCTGCTAGCCAACAAGGCCAGTAGGCATTTTGCATAGGCATGATGGAAGAGGCAGAATAAGGTGATAAGGGACTTAATCACATGGGGAAAATCAGGGCTTTAAACAGGAAAATCACTTGAAAACCACACAATCGTGATTAACATTTTCACACACATCGCCATTAAAGAGCCATTATCCTGGGAATAAAACAGGCAATAATCATCAACAAATCATTCACAGAATTTCCATCTGAATGATTTGTTGCTGTTTTTTGCCTGTTTATTCCCAGGATAGTGGCACTTTAATCATGATGTTGTGTGAAAATGTTAATCACGACTGCACAATTTTCACACGTTTTTCGCTATTTAAACCCTCGATTTTCCCCATGTGGTAAAAGTCCAAGGAGCAAAAGGAGCCCTGGTGGCGCATTGGTTAAACGTCGGTACTGCCAGTACTACAGCCACAGTGTTGTATGTTCAATCCTAGAGGAGGGCTCCAAGGTGCATCTGCCTTCCATCCCTTCATAGGTCAATAAAATGAGTACTCAGCTTGCTGAGGGTAATTGGCTTGCACAATGTAAACCACTTAGGGAATGCTAGTTCACTGATAAGCAGTATAGAAATGAACTTGCTATTGCTATTGTGTCTGTTGGGTTATACATCCCCAGGCCCTGACAGCCTTTTGAAAGAGTTTGTTGGGTTAAAGCTGTTTTGTCTGTTGGGGTAAGGTTGTTTGTGTTAAATGATAAGACTTGCTTGTGTGCTTGATAGTAGCAGTAGTAATAATAATAATAATAATAATAATAATAATAATATTTTTTTATTTATAACCTGCCCCTCTGAACGAGCAATCGGGGCGGGGTACAATAAGTTAAAAAGACAAATACAGTTAAAAATAACAGCCCAATCCCTAACTCCCACCCCTTACAATGAAATTAAACTATCACAGAATTTAAAACAATCTCAATAAAACAATACAAAGTATTAAAAACATCATTCTTGGGCAGCCTGAAAATAGTGCATGATATATGGCGAGGAAAGCTAAGTGAGTATCATTGGAGACCAGGAAGATTAACCACTATCCAAAAAGGCCTGCCGGAGAGATACTGTAGTGCTCTTTTGATCTCTTGTGTCTAAGCCCAAGTCCTCTGACTGAGCACATGATCTCAGGGGGGTGGGCATCTGTTTACAGGAAGTGAGTCAGATATATGGCTGGGGAAGAAACTAGCAGCTTATATGGCCCAATACAGACGTACACAAAGGGATGTCCTGGGGCCATTTCTAGGGTTAGGGAGGGCGCAGCAACCACACGGTCCCTAACCCTAGCATGGCATGGCAGTGCCCTCATGGCGGCCTCCCATTCACACGGGGCCGCCATGATGGTGTCGCCATTGCTGGGCGTCCAAACAGGGCACCCAGGAAGTGGCACCTTAAATGCACCGATTCCTTTAAACAGCGCAGCAAAAAAGGAGCTGCTCTAGGCAGCTCCTTTTTGCTGCAGGCGCCGCCTGAGCGCTTTGTTCCCGCAGCAGTTAGACCGCTGTGGGAACAAAGTCATGGGAAGAAGGGGCCAAGCAGCCCCTTCCTCCCATGGCTACAGCTGTCGGGGTGTCCTTGGGGCATGAAGCCCCAAGGACACCCCTTTCCCAGACCATGGGGAAGCGGCATTTTGCCACTTCTCCGTGGTCGGGGAAAATCAGGGAGGCCTGGGAAATCTCCCCAGAAGGAGCCCAGAAACAGAGCTCCAGGGAGGCCTGGATCCCTGGAGCCTAGAAATGGAGCTCAGGAAGGCCTGGGGAGGCTCAGAGCTGAGTTTTGGTACCTACTTAAAAATATTGATGGTGACGGAGGAGCTGCTTAAGGATGTCGGTAGCTACAGCTGCAGCAAGTGTTAGTTGGTTGCCCTGCTTCAAGAGACAGCTTAAGGCCCATATATCTACTCTTCATCATATTTGGTACCATGAGGTTTTCTTGGACAGAATAGAACAAGCTGTACTGGAAGAGGACTACTCAGAGGAATGTCTCTGAAGAGGAGGGCAATTCCCAAACACAGGACATAGACATTTGGAAGAATGTGACACATACATAGAAGGACCAGGGATCATTCTGTGAGTTTGGAACTACAGAATCAGTTGGAAGCTTTCTCCTTTATCAGTGATTATGAGGAACAGCAACAGGAGCAACGGTGTCAGAGAATGTGCAGTTAACCCCTCTCAATCCTCAGATGTTTGGGTAGCATTAGGAGACTTCATGCTGAGGGGAAGAGAAGCAATGCTTTGTGGGCCTAACAGGATGACATGAGAGGTGTGCTGTCTCCCTAGGTCAAAAATTTGCAATGTCACAGAGGGTGGCAAGATTCATCAAACCAACTGACCATTACACTTTTGGGGGGGGGGGGGTCCATGTGGGAACCGATTACACGGTAAGGTGCCTTCAAGATATCGCAAGGGATTATGAGGCTCTGGGCAGGAAACTGTAGGACCTTGATGCACAGGTTGTCATTTTGTATCTCCTCCCAGCTGAAGGGCATGGCTCAGGAAGGGAGAGAAGAATAGTAGAAGTGAATAAATGGCTCCACAGATGATGCCACCAGGAGCAATTTGGCTTCTTGGACCATAGTGTGTGGTTTCATGAAGAGTGACTCCTGGCAAAAGAAGGGTTGCATCTCACAGCATTTGCCAGGAATATTTTTGCTAAGAGCCTCACAAACCTTATCAGAAGGGCTTTAAACAATTATGTGAAGGAAGGAGATGGTATCCTTGTTTTCTGTTGCTCCAGAGCCTAGGGCCCAGAGCAATGGATTCAAATTACAGGAAAAGCAATTCCACCTCAGGAAAAACATCCTGATGATAAAAGCTGTTCACCAGTGGAATACGCTGCCTCAGACTGCGATAGTCTCCTTCTTTGGGTTTTTTTAAACAGAGGCTGGATGGTCATCTGACAGGAATATTTTGATTTATTCTTCCTGCATGGCAAGGAATTGGACTTTATGGCCCTAATGGTCTCTTCCAACTCTGTGATTGCCTGTAATAAATAGTCCAAAAGATTATCAGAGAACCTCTTCATTCTTTTCTACAAATATGCTGAGATTCCAGTTGATATTTTTGCGGTATCAGCAGCACACTCTGGGTATGCAGGCAGATTCAAGGAGCAATTTCATGTGACCAAGCTAAGGTGCTCTGGAATCTATAACTCAGTGTCCCTCATAAACAAACATGCTATTATTTACAACAGAAAATGTGTGTGTCTTTATGCAAAGCTGATACCTTATGCTCATATTAATGCTTATTTCTCTAAGAAGTAATAAAATACCCCACATGAATTTATGTTTTTGTTTTGTCTTTTCCCAAAGTGGCATTTTTTGATCAATTCTACATCAGCTTCATAAGAAAATCTCTTCAACAACATATGGAAATATTACATCAGTTCATTTAATAACACCATACAAATGTAGCAATGAAAATTCAAAAAACAGGAAAAATGTGTACAGTGTTTATTTAAAATTTTCTGTGGAAGTAATTTTCCCCAAAAGAAATGATAAAAGAGCAACCTAAATGGCATATTATTGGGGCCTCTAATACTTTTTCCCCCTTCTCCTTGTTTAAAAAACCCGAATGATTTTCCCCAGTAAAAAGTGCAAAGGAAACAGCTTTGTAATAATATCATTTAAAGGGGAAAATAAGGGAAGTGGTCATGGGATAACAAAAGCCAAGCACTACTGAGTACTACTTGCCTACTATGGATACTGTGATATGTAATATCTCTGGGTCTGCTTGTCGTGCATGAGAGAGAGAGAGGGGGGGGGGGGATGAAATAGTGGTATCCTTTACATGGTTGTTTCCTAATCATATTATTCTTGCTGGCTCTCTATGCTGCAGCCACACCTAGACCCACTGTGATTTGAAAAGGGACACTGTAGCAAAAACCATCTTCTGCAAATGTTCTCTATTGCAGTGGCTCCGTGCTGCAGCTTGTCAGTTCTGCTCTGTTCACCAAGCAGAAGAAATTGCTCAAGAGACTAGGCAGCCCCCGTCACCCTACTGAGATCAGTATGTTACTTCCACAACACATTGGATCCAAATACAGTTCTTGTCTTACAGAAGTGATGCTTTCTGCTAACAAAATTGGCCAAGCTGACCACTTTTTTTTCTTTTCCTTTTGTATTTAGAGTTTTTAGAGACATTTCTTTTTAAAGGTTCTGTGAATACATTGTGTGCAAGGAAGGGGGGAAACCTAGATGTTGCTTACTAATATGCAGAGTTGACTGTTTTCATTGCACAAATGACAGAGGAGGACATATCCTATAGCACTGCAGAAACCTTTTGCAACAGCACCCAATGAGGAAGGCAGGCCACCCATAGGTTGCTTGGGGTATGAAGTGATGCTCAATCTGTTAGGTAACTGAGTTCCACATTTGAATATCAGCAGTTAGTACAAGCTGTATAGCATTTGCTTCTAACTTCAGTTCTTCTTTGGCTTAGTTGCTTAGCTATTAAATTTGTCTTTCCATCTTTCTTAACTCAAACATGTTCCAAAGGCTTCTGTTAGGGATGGGAAACTGTAGCCTATCGTCAGATGTTGTTGCACCACAGCTCCACAACCCTCTGACCCATTGGCTGGTGCTAATAGAAGTCCAAACACATGTGGAGAATCACAAGACCCTCACCCCTGGCTGAGGGGTGCTGTCAAGATGGAATGCCATTGCCAACACACACAAAGCGTATTTACTCTTTGGAAAATTCCCACCCAACCCCCACTCACTCCCCAAAAATAAACTCCCAAGGATTCCAGAAATGGCCTAATAGATATTGGTTTTCTCTTGTAAGGAATGGATGTGAACATATTTCATGTGCTTAGAGAAGCCCCATAGGCTAAGAAAGACAGGCAAGTTGTGTTTGTGCATGACAAACAAGCAGTGTGACATATTCTAAGCATTCCTCACAATGCTCTCTTCCCTTAAAGGTCAACCAGAAAGCCTTTCCAGCTGCCTCATAATGTTCCAAATAACTTGCTACCACAATCCATTGATTTACGAAGAGCCATGGGACTCTCTTTTAATGCATTTGGCTCTATAATTCAAAACCAGCAGGAGGAATGACATCAAGAAACATGAATTTATTTATGTTTACTATCCAGAACAAGTACCTATTCTATAAAGAATTTAAAAATAGACCTTGGGCAAATCATAATTCTCAGCCCCAGGGGAAGGCAATGGCAAAACTCTTGCCAGGAAAACTCCATGACATGTTTACCTTTGGGTCACCATAAGTCAGAAACAACTTGAAGGCACAACACTAGCTATCCTAGCTATCATGTTGCATCATAACTTCAACAGCTTTCCAATGCTATGGCGTTTCTCACCCATTTCTTCCCCTCACTCAGTCACATACCACTAGCTCCTCTTTCTCTAACTTCCACCAACCAAAAGCAGCTTAAAACAGGGTAAAAAAGCCATGGTATCAATGTCAAACATATTCATTTTTGAGGTTTTAGGGGGAGACTAATGTAGGATGGTATTCATGAAATACCATGTAGGATGGTATTCATGAAAACCTAATTATTACACAAATTCCATGACAGGAAATGCAGGTCTGAGGAGGAAATTAAGACAGTTGGTGATTTTTCTTTTTGCAAAAGAAAAAAGTGGTTGAAAGCAGGAACATTGCTTGAAACAAATTAATAATGCATAATGACTCTAGTAGAAGTATAAGCATCACCTTTTTGCTAGCACTGTTCGTGAATGGAAGAATAGTGCTTTAGTTCATGTAGTAAAATGTTGTTAACAACACTATGGGCCTTGGCCTAATTTTGTATTGGAGGCAGAAGGACAATGGGAGAGAAAGATAGGGGTGGGCAAGTGACTGATGCAAGGTTGGTCGCTTCTATGTCCATGGGATGATGCATCTGTTCTGGGGTTCAAATCTGTATGTCAAAGGAATTATCTGAGAGCTGAATCTACTTTGGAGACAAAATACTTGGATAGCTCTTTAAAGTTCACACTAAAACCACCCTGTTAACATAGAAGCCATCAAAAGCCACAGGGGAAGACATCTGTAGGCAACAGAGAGCAAATGAAAGAAAGAGTAACAGAGGGAGCTAAAGTGAAAAGAAACAGAGAGATGGGAGTATCCTATCTACAACAACAACAACATAATATTTATTTCTTACCAGTCTATGGATCAAGGAAGGAAAAACAGAATAAAATACAACAACAGCATGGACATGTACCATCAGTTAAAAACACATAACACCAGGTAAATAAATAAATGTTTTTATAGTCATACTTTAAAATTCAAAATTTAAAAATAATCTGGATAAGTTTTTATCTACTTTGGCTTTCTGCCTGCCTCTGAAAGATTTCCCTTTGACAGAAATGAGTTTAAATAAGGTGTTCACTCTCCAAAATTTTAAGAGGCTTAGCCCTACCCTAGGAATTCCAGGGACTGGAGCTGGGACTATTTGCATGTAAAGAATGAGCTCTCTACAGAGTTATTATCTTCATCTTCTTTTTTTCCCTCTGACAACTCCAAGGGTGGTACCCCTCTTAAACTACAGAACTCTATGTAGTTTATCTTCTGTACTCTACAATTAGAAAAGCATAATAAGTTTTATAAATAAATAATATCAAAAAATATACACTCATCCATGATTAAGCTATGCTATCTGTATTTGTTCACTCTAACAGAGAGTAACTAGCACTAGCATTATGAAAATCAAATTAAGAATTAAGGAACACCACTTAAAGTTCCTGGGAATCAACTTAATATGATAAAGCAAAAGGATACAACAGGTTCTATTCAAAGCAGCAGCCTGAATTAAAGAATGATGACTTGCTTGGGACTTGGTTTGTTGCTCTGAAAGCAGATGGTGAGACTAAAAGATGCAAAGCTAATAAGATGAGATAGGTACACACCTGCATTTAAAGATCTTTGCCTACAGTTCTCCTGGCAATACCAAATTGACCAGCTGACAATACCATTCATTTACTTAATACAATATTTCTAGTGACTTATTGAAGTACTGAACAGGTGGCCCATAACTATAAAACATCAATCCCCTAGATCTTACATGCACCTGTATTCAAGAGCAGATTTGCCTCATACAGTATTTCCAGAGTTACACCAGAAAACTCCTAATTTTCTCTATTGAACTGTTTCTTTTGCTAAAAATGGGATTTAGTGTGGCTACACTGAGCACCATCAGCCACAGCCACAAAGTCCAATGGTGAAAAATGATAGCAGTTAAAATCTAACAACATTTGGAGGATCACAAATTACCCAGTAGCAAAATGGGGCTCTAAATGACTAGCCTTTTCATCCTTCACAATTCGAACACCATGATTCCACTTTCACTGCTATGTCTGTGTCCTATGGAATCCTGGGGTTTGTAGTTTGGTAAAGCACTACAGCTCTTTGGCTGAGAATTTAAATCCCTTAAAATAGATCATGACATCCTCTTGGAACACCTGAGAGAATTAGGAATCAGAGGCACTGCATTGCAGTGGTTCCGTTCCTTTCTCTCAGGTAGATTCCAGAGGGTGATGCTCGGGGGACAGTTGCTCCTCAAAAACAGAGCTTAATTGTGGCAACCCTCAAGGCGCCATCCTGTCTCCAATGCTATTCAATATTTACATGAGAGAAATCATTCGTAGACATGTGGAACAGTGTTATCAGTGTCTTGAAGCAGTAATGGACTGGATGAGGAAAAAACGACTTAAGCTGAAGCCAGACAAAACAGAGGTACTTACAGATGGGGGCCCCAAACCAGTCCTGGATGGTGTCATGCTCTCATCTACGGACTGTGTTTGCAGTCTGGGGGTGCTCCTAGACCCGTTGCTTCACATGAGAGATCAGGTGAATGCAACAGGAGTGCCTGTTATCAGCTTAGGCTGATACACCAGCGGCACCCTTTCCTGGAAGTAAGGGACCTAGAAACTGTAATACATGCACTGGTAACCTCACGACTTGATTTCTGCAATGCACTCTACATGGGGCTACCCTTATACCTAGTTTGGAAACTACAATCAGTACAAAATATGGCAGCCAGGTTGATCACTGGTAAATCCAGATGTGATCATAATACACTGATTTTGAAATCTCTTCACTGGTTGCCTATTCGTTTCCAGGCTCAGTATAAGGTGTTGGTGGTTACCTTTAAAGCCCTACATGGCTTGGGCCCAACCTATCTAAGGAATCGCCTCCTTCCATACAATCGGCCCCGCACCCTCAGGTCCTCTGGGAGGAATCTACTGCAGCCTATGAAAACCAGACTAACAGCAACCTCCCAGAGGGCGTTTTCTGCTGCTGCTCCCAGGTTATGAAATGCCTTGCCGGAAGAGATCCATCAAATAACAAGCTTAGACAGCTTTTAAAAAGCTGTCAAGACAGATCTCTTCTGGCAGGCCTTCCTTGAATAGAACATTCCAATTCACTTTGAGCTCTCCCCACTCCATCCAACATTGTCACCAGAAAATTTGCTGTTTTAATATTACCGTATGTTGTTGTTTTAAATGGTGAGATTTTTTTCTCTTTTAAATTGTATTATATTTAATTCTCTTTTAAGGGGAGGGGTCTATCCTTTTATCCAGATAATGTTTTATTTAAATCTATTTTATTCACTGTAAGCCACCTTGATTGCCCAGGCAGAAAGGTGGGATACAAAAATAAAGTTATTACAATTATTAACTGCAACTCCCAGGATTCCATAGGATATTGCCAGGGCAGTTAAAGCACCATCAAAATGCTATAATTTTGTAATGTGAAAAGGCCTGCTATCTGGCCTTTGTTCCAGAATGCATTGTTTCCATTCCAAACTGGAAAAAAATGCATCCTTTCCAAACATTTTGTCTTTCTACCTGGGAGCATCCAAACCTTTGGCTTTCAATTATTGAACTAAAAGATATCTGAAGAATTTTCTAGTATCAGCTAGAGCAATAAATAACATGCCAGTTACATTCAAAGCACCCAATATTTCTCTGATCCACAGGTTTGTTTTAGGTTTAATGAAGATTCATTGATCACACAGGAATTGGGTATGCATGTTTTTTCCAAGATTCCTAATTCAGTGGAAAAGGACAGAGTTTGAATGCATGGAGATGTTTTCTTTGCTGAAGTGGAAAAAGAAACCTGCCCACAAAGGAGTCTGGAAGACAGATACAGAGGTCCAAGTACAGCTGCAGAATCAGACACTGAATAAAGTCAGCTAAATGGGTTGGTGTGATTCTCATTGTGTTTTGCAAAGCTCTTTTTCATGGGAAATATGTATAAAAAAGTAAATAATGAAAATGGTTTAGAAAACAATTGTATGCTGCTTCGGAGGTAGTAAATGGGAAAGTCTGTCCCGAATAGATTTTATTGAAGAATACATAAACTTCACCCTTGATAAACAGTTATTCAACTGAGAATCAGTTCAACCTGTGCAGCTGTCTTTGAGTTTGGTATACTGGGTCTAGGACACAGTTTACTAGTATCTCATAAAAGGAACACTATTTACTTTAGCTTACCTAATGTGTGTGTTTGTGTGTGCTATTAATAATAAGGTGTATATTGATCTAGTTCTGAAATATACTATGAGTTGGTTTCTACTGTTAGCAATGTCCACTCCTTTCCACAGTATTCCTTTAGCTGAGACAAACTTCCCTAAATATTTCTTAACAAGATATTAATCTGAAATACAGCTGACAAATTGATACTAACATCCATTGTCATTAGAATCATAGAATCGTAGAGTTGGAAGAAACCACAAGGGCCATCCAGTCCAACCCCCTGCCATGCAGGAACTCTCCATCAAAGCATCCCCGACAGATGGCCATCTAGCCTCTGCTTAAAGACCTCTAAGGAAGGAGACTCCACCACACTCCGAGGGAGTGTGTTCCACTGTCAAACAGCCCTTACTGTCAGGAAGTTCCTCCTAATGTTGAGGTGGAATCTCTTTTCCTGGAGCTTGAATCCATTGTTCCAGGTCCTGTTCTCTGAAGCAGCAGAAAACAAGCTTGGTCCCTCTTCAATGTGATATCCCTTCAAATATTTAAACAGGGCTATCATATCACCTCTTAACCTTCTCTTCTCCAGGCTAAACATCCCCAGTTCCCTAAGGCGTTCCTCATAGGACATGGTTTCCAGACCCTTCGCCATCTTAGTTGCCCTCCTTTGGACATGCTCCAGTTTCTCCACATCTTTTTTGAATTGTGGTGCCCAGAACTAGACACAGTATTCCAGGTGGGGCCTGACCAAAGCAGAATAGAGTGGCACTATAACTTCCCTTGATCTAGACACTATACTTCTATTGATGCAGCCTAAAATTGCATTGGCCTTTTTAGCTGCTGCACCACACTGTTGACTCATGTTCAACTTATGGTCTACTTGGACTCCTAGATCCCTTTCACACGTAGTTTCATTCAGCCAGGTGTCCTCCATCCTATATCTGTGCATTTCATTTTTCCGCCCTAAGTGCAGTACCTTACACTTTCCTGCGTTGAATTTCATTTTGTTAGCCTTGGCTTTGCCAGTTCTTTTATCTGAAATTTAGCCTAAAGCAACTGTATTTGTTGGTGTAATAACCAGAGATCACTCTGCTTAGCTTCCAAGATCAGACAGGATCTGGGGCCTTCAGGGTATTTAAACCATCCTGGTATGGGGTTAAAATTCAGCCTCCATTGCAGTTTCCCACCCCTGATTTAAAGCTTCATGGGGCTACAGTTCAATCCTTGACAATAAGCATTCAGGCTGGATAACTGACACAAAGTATAAGATCAAACAAGTGTATCAACCATGGTTTTGAAGACATACAAGTAGTTTACTTTTTAAAAAAATGTAACAAATGGTTTCAGTAAATACGCATTGGTACATATACATCTTGAAACAGCTGAAACAAATCAGATTTATTTTAGGTTAGAAAAATAAACAATAATTTACATTTTATGTTCTGTCCTTGGCCCAGTGCTATTCAACATCTTTATTGGATGACAGAATTGGGGTCATATTTATCAAATTTGCAGATGACACCAAATTAGGAGGAGTAGCCCACAAACATCTCCATCCCTGCTTTACATGAATGTGGGGAGTGGATAATTTTACAGTCATTGTTAATTATTTCATTTCATTCTTAAGTACGTGGTCTCAGGACATCTTCCAACAATGAAACAACACAAACATTTTTTTGAAAATAAGAGTTATAAAACAATGCTATCTATTATTTAAATACTGTATATGAAACTACACACACACACAAACAAGCAGAACAACAGAGTGTGCATAGTGGATTAAATGTTGGATTATGACTCTACAGGCCAGAGTTCAATTCCCAGCTTGGCCATGAAACCCACTGGGTGACTTTGGGCAAGTCATATGCTCTCAGACTCAAGGGAAGTCAATGGCAAACCTCTTCTCAACAAAACTTGCTAAGAAAACCCCATAATACTGTTACCTTAGGGTTGCCTTAAGTTAGAAACTACTTGAAAGCATGCAGCAACAAACAATAGCTGTGGCTGCACTACAACACATTTTATAGAAATGTTGGTTTATAAGACAGTTTTTTCCCTGCATAGGCTAGAAAAGAAATGTATATATATATATATATATATATATAAAGCTATTGATTTATAACATCAGAAGTAATCCCTTTCAGTTTTCATCCTGTATTTGATCACTAGCATTTAAAGGGAGGGGGGTGTTCATCATTTGGCTTTGTGGTAGTAACTTTGCAAAATGCTGTTTCCAGTCAGAGAAATGAAGACAAAAGCTCAAAACCAGCCACCCACTCTAGTCCAATCATGATGTAATACTGCTAGTTTTCTAAGGTGTAGAAGTAGTTACATGTGACCTCTTACTCAAATATGTCTCCAGCTCCTTTTTTGTTGATGTTATGTCAATTAGGTGCCCTTGGCTTCAAGCGGTTATTTTCCTGATGATGCCATTATAATTCACGATCTATAGAGATTGTTATCTAGTATCCAAAGGCTTTCTGATTCTGTGAGAAAATCAGCATAGTGCCTGCTCACTAACAATACCTAGACATTCAGACTCTAAACTCATGGACAACTAGTTTCTGCTCCTTCTGGTGTCTGCAGCAAAATTTCAGAACCAGCCAAGAAAATAAAGCAACTAAAGCTGGGAAAGAGTGTTTGTGCATTAATGATGCAGCCATTCTGATTTAAAGGGCTTTAGCTCTCCTTCTCTCCTTAAGAATGAATTTAGTGACGCTATCAAAATGTTAAAAGAAATGTATTCTTCTGATATGACAGCATTCAGGCCCCAGTCTGAAAATAACATCAAATGGTGCAGGAGATCACTGACTTACCTAGGTCTTCCATTTATGCACATGAGTTCATTCTAGCCCCTGAATTCGAAGTGTTAAGCAGAGAGGTGAACAATTAAGAGAAACAACGAAGACAAGGGCAAGCGAAGGAAAGGTAGAAAGGGAGAGAAGTGGGAGAGGCAAAGAAGCAGATGAGAGGGCAAGTGGGTCCCTAGAGGTTGTTGGCAGGACTATCTTGATATCCTTAATGTGAGAGCTGAAATAAGCTAAACCTAATATTTCTCTATAAACTCCCGCATAATCCCATGTAAAAGATGTTGAGTGTCTGTTTATAGAACAGCATGTTTTCAGTGCTATACTTCACCTGCTGTCTTGAAGGCTTGATTTGTTTGCACTTGTATTTTTCCTGGAGATTAAGTGACAAATGGCTACACCAAAAACTCACCTTCCTTTTAGTAGCAGTGATGATCAGCACATTATTGGTGCACTTCAGAGTTCTCACACTGCTTTTCAGGTGCTTTTACAATTCACAGATTACCTCAACCACCATTTGTAGCAACAGTGGACAACTTTCACAATACAAAATTTAAATTTGCATTTAAAGCATATTTAAAGCAAATACACAGAACATTAGTTCTACACCCAGTTTTGATAATTTAAATCAACACATGCCCATGATATAAAGTAGCCCGTTTTTCAAGATCATCATAGGTCACTCAAGATCATAGGATGGGGGAGACCTGGCTGAACGAGACCACATGTGAAAAGGATCTAGGAATCCAAGTAGACCACAAGTTGACCATGAGTCAACAGTGTGATGCAGCGGCTAAAAAGGCCAATGCAATTTTAGGCTGCATCAATAGAAGTAATAGTAATAATAATAATAATAATAATAATAAATCTTTATTTCTAGCCCGCTCCTCTGTAGAGCACAATCAGAGCGGGGTAGTGCCACTCCATTGAGCTTTGGTCAGGCCCCACCTGGACTGTGTCCAGTTCTGGGCACCACAATTTAAAAAGGATGTGGAGAAACTGGAGCGGGTCCAAAGGAGGGCAACTAAAATGGTGAAGGGTCTGGAAACCATGCCCTATAAGGAACAACTTAGGGAAGTGGGGTTGTTTAGCCTGGAGATGAGAAGGTTAAGAGGTGATATGATAGCCCTGTTTAAATATTTGAAGGAATATCATATTGAGGAGGGAGCAAGCTTGTTTTCTGCTGCTCCTGAGACTAGGACACGGAACAATGGATGCAAATTGCAGGAAAAGAGATTCCCCTTCAAGATTAGGAGGAACTTCCTGACAGTAAGAGCTCTTCGACAATGGAACGCACTCCCTCAGAGTGTAGTGGAGTCTCCCTCCTTGGAGGTCTTTAAGCAGAGGCTGGGTGGCCATCTGTTGGGGATTGATTGGGAGTTCCTGCATATCAGGGGGTTGGACTGGCCCTTGTGGTCTCTTAGAACTCTATGATTCTATGGGGCATTACAGACCACCCAAAAGGGATGGTCTACACTTGGCCAAAGAAGCAGCGAGATGGAGCCAAGGCTGCCTCACCCAAAGCCCAAGAGGCTCCATCCTGGCTCATCTCCAGGCCGCAGAGAAGCGGTGTACTGCTTCTTTGTGGCCTGAAAGTGGGGTGAAGTAGGCACCCACTGCACCCCGCTCTCCCTGGCACTGCCAAGGAAAGAAAGGGGCCACCACTGCAGCCCCTTTTCCCTTGGGGTCCTTGGCACGGCTGTCTAAAGGCCGCGCCAAGGACAAGGTGCAAAAAAGGATCTCTGTTTCGGAGCTCCTTTTGGCACCGCAGAAAGGGCACCCTAGGCGCTCTCCCCCATGGTGCCATTATGTCAGGTGCCTGCAGTGTTATGTAAATGCTGCAAGCATCCATATGCGTTAGGATTAGGGAGGGTGCAAACGCTGCACGCTTCCTAACCCTGATCGTGCCGGAAAGGCGCCCCATCAAGCCCGTCTGTATCAGGCCAAAGATTCTATGATTCTATGATCATGGGAATTAAAATTGGGGGGGGGGGGGAGAGACTGTTTCTTTACATTCTTCTCACTTTAAATAACTTCAATTCAAAAAGAAGTTCCAATTTTTTTTAAAAACACACATAAAAAGCAATGATACGAAGCAGCTTTTCAGAAAAAAAATAACTGTATGAATTTGTTGATTCTGCTAGAATATATAATAATAGCTTGCATTTTCTGACACATCTTTATAAGATCTAATTAAGTTGTCACTTAACAGCTATTTTAAGTCTCTGACAAATGGCACAGAAGTACAGAGTTTCAGAATTCACATGTCTTTCACAAGAGATCATGTATCTCAGCTACTGTACCTATATTCCTACAGGAGGAAAAATGGATCATAAAACCATTAAGATACTACTTGTTAATTTATATTTTTAAAGGAATGAAAGTATTAACAAACCATAGCTCAGACCAAAATGACTTCCAGTAAAGATGGAAACTGTAATAATTGTGCTACATATCTATGACCTTAGAAGTGACCCAGAACTGTGTCTAAATATGGAGTTAAATCTCCCCTTTGGAGTCATACATCAGTTAACAAAGCCTCTGAAAAAGAACCTTCTTTTTACAAAGTCTTTCTACTTCTTGTTCTATGTCTCACTGGAAGATATGTTTTTAGCAGCACTGGCATTGGGAAGATAGTGGAGGAGGGCTGGAGAAACACAAACGGTGTGAGACTGCAGAAGCGTTGCAGATACTGCGCTCTCCCCTGCCCTATCCATGCTGTGGGGGCGGCCCTTTCAGCAATCTGTACCACGCCAATGTAATAGAACTTAAGATGGGAAAGAATGAGATGCTATGCTAGCTAATCCTACTATAGCTGTGTACCTGCCTTCAATAGGTAAGGTAAATAGCAGCTGCCTCCAGAACCACTTACTGAACAAGTGTAAAAAGCAAGGAGAGATAAATGGGAAAACAGATATTTCTGCTCCATGAGTTCCCTTCAGTAAGTTAAACAAAATTCACAGATCTGTAAATTTGACTACCAAAATGGAAATCATAAGAAAAAAAGGATGCTGATTAAACAAAAGGCCATGCCTGGATGCATTAGGGAAGAAGCTTTCAAGTAATCACTTTGTTGTTGTTGTTGTTGTTATGTGCCCTCAAGATGTTTCTAAATTATGGCAACCTTAAGGCAAACTTGTCATGGGGTTTTCTTAGCAAGGTTTGTCCAGAGGAGGTTTGGCCATTGCCTTCCTCTGAGGCTGAGAACGTGGTACTTGCCCAAGTCCACCCAGTGGGTTTCATGGCCGAGCCAGGAATCAAACCCACGTCTCCAGAATCACAGTACAACACTCAACCTGCTACACCATGCTGGCTCCCTCTAAAAGATTCAAAACGTTTGTGCTTACTTATGCAAAACTTCCCTGACCCGATTGTTTTGTTTCACAGAAGCATATGGTTAGTTTTGAATAAAAAGTTTGCTGAATCATGTTCACCTGCTCTTTGCTGTCGTGTAACAACCTATTCTTGTTCTTTCCATCTTATTTCTCTTTCTGATACAAAATTTTCTGTCAAAGAAGTAACTCCCAGGAACACATCTACAGTCAATCCTCCACATTTGCAGCCTTCACTTTTGCAGTTTTGATTATTTGTGCATCTGATTAATATATTCTCTCTAGGTCCTCCAGTGTGATTCTGCTGGAAGTTGACCATAGAATCATGCTGGATGACTTAGAGATTTCTAGGAAAAAACACTTCTCTAGGATTTGTAGGCCCTCCAAAAAGATACTGTAGTTAGTTTTCGGTGGGTGTTGACCACAGAGTTGTGCTGGAGGACCTAGAGATCCCTAGAGAGATGTTCTATCAGGATTTCTTTTTTTTAAAAAAGTGGTACTTTATTTGCATTTTTCCCACTTTCATGAGGGTCCTCCATGCCTAATCTCGGTGAATGTGGAGGGCCCACTGTACTTCATTAACTGGGGTATACCTGTACTACAGTCTCTTGTACTTGCACTACTAGAAGGTCCCTACAAAAAAGAAAATGGTCCAGCCCTTCTCTGGATTGTCCACACATCCGTTATAAGTACAAGTTATCAGTTATAAGCCTATTGCTCTTTATGGGGCTTTACAAACTGCCCAAAAGGAGTGGTCCATAGGCGCCCAGAGAAGCGCCAGACAGGGGCCTGGGCAGCCTCACTGGCAGCCCTTGCAGCCCCAATCTGTCACTTCTCCAGGCCACAAAGAAGCAGCAAATTGCCACTTCTCCGTGGCCTGAAGCGGGGTGCAACGGGGGCCCTGGGGGCCCACTGCACCCCTTCATGAGCAGCGTTTCCGAGGGGAGAAAGGGTCCACCACCACAGCCCCTTTCCCCTCAGCATCCTCGGCGTGGCCATGTGAAGGCCACACCAAGGATGCGCACGCTGAGAAGGAGCTCTGTTTTGGAGCCTCTTCTTGCGCTGTAGAAGGGCACCATAGGCACCCTCCTGCGGCACGATGGCATCAGGTACGCACTGCGCTGTGTAAACGCAGAGCATGCCATGATGTCATTGCAGTGCATGCATATGAACAGCGTGCTTTAAAAATGGCAGTCCATACGTGCTAGGGCTGGGGAGCGTGCCATCTGGGGAGCGTGCCCTTTTGGGCCATCTGTACCACACCTATGGCACTTTGTTTATTAAGCTACTGCAGTGGTGCCTCCTGTCCAGTTTTTAAAAGCTTCATTTTTAGATACCTATATGAAGAGAAAGGCCAACCTTCAATTAACATATTTGGCCACAGATATCAGAATGATTGCCAGACCAACTACATGAATGTTCTGCCTGGCAGGACTGATGCACTCTCCAAGGCTAATAGCTGAACACTGCCCTTTACATTTGCTCTTTACCATTATGGTTGGACTAGAAATACATAGCAATGGGAATACTCCCATCAGTCATGTCAGTATCACTACAGAACGAACATAATTGTACTTTCTAAAATTACACTATCTGTTCAAGTATTATAAGACTACATTTAGATGTCAAGGTCTACAATTGTGACTACTACATGATATATAGGATAATAGTTACAATTTGAGCAAGTATCAGGACATACTAAGTATGTATGTTTTAGGTAATGCAAATTTCTTCATTCCTAATGGCTGGTCTGTTTTCCAAACAGTGATATGAATCCAATAGTGTCACTGTACTAATACAAGATGCACTGAGAACATTTTCAGAGTTAATTCAAGGAAAAGATCCAGTACCATTTTACACTTTTGTACAAGACACCATTTTGGTGTTTTGTACAACAGTCAAAATCCAAACTATTGTAGGTTTTTGTTCTGCTAATATTATATTGGGTCTATACCAATGGCCTATGTTCTGTAAGTGAATAATTCAGTTTCTTCAAAATCCAAATGACCTAACCTGCAAAACATAAATAAAATATAAGCAATATCATAGTATATGTTTTTCAGTGGATTTTCTTTTCATCCAGATAGCAATGTTTGTTATAATACAAACTAGTTGTTGCATTAATTATTTTTACAGAAGTGCAACATTAAAGTAAATATTAAAGGAATGGAAGGAAAGTCTGAAGCAGCAGCATACATACTAGAGGAGCACAGAATGTGAAAAGCATGAATCAGTGAAAGCTAGACGTAATTAAAAAAAAAATCAAACACATAAACATTGTAATACTTGGGGTGAGGTAGATATAATGAACAGGGATGGGACATTTTGAGTCAGATAATTATACAGTATTTTACCCAGGAAATAAAACTCCCAAGGAGCAACAGGGGTGGTATTAATAGAAAGGACAGCCGTACCAAAAGCAGTCCATGGATAAAATTCAAAGTGTGAATAAATCCTATCAATAGGAGTTCATGGAAAACCCATCAATATAATCACAACCCAAGTTTATATTCCAACTACAGAAGTAGAAGAAGAAATTGAAAGATTCTGTGTTGGAGTCCAGGAAGAAATTGACCACACACCTAAACAGGACTTCTTGTTAATCATAGGCAATTGGATAGCAAAAGCATGAAACAGAGCAGCAGAAAAGATTGTAGGAAAATTTGGTCTAGATATGTATTACTTTATTGCAGTTAACAGACCATTAAAACAGCATGTTAAATACATTTTAAAGCAGTACATTAAAACATTCACATTAAAAATAAAAATACAGTTGAAACAAAATCATCAGTTATAAAAAATGTATTATGTCAAATAGTAATATACATAGACAAGGATAGCCTAGTTAAAACAGCGAGATTTAAAAATCTAGCCACTTTCTGAGTGAGTGATTTGTCGTAGACCTGGAGCAGGATAACTACAAAATACTCAGATGAGCATCCAGGGAAACATTGCATGATGGGATATAGTACATCTTTCCTGGCCCCTTGGTAAAAGCCACAGCGGAAAAGTACATGTAATATGCTTTCAGTTTCATGAATATTATAGGAGCAGCATCTCTTATTCCATTGAGATTTCTTATATATGTTAATTAATAGGTTAGAGGGAAGATATTAAAACTTGCTGGAAATATACCTTTCTGTATATTGGGGTAGTTAACCAGTCTAGGAAAGATATTCCATCCTTGTAAAAAGAGTGTGATAAATCCAATGACTGAGGTGAGCATGGTCTGCTTGCAACTCCTTTCTTGTTATTGTTGTTCTGTGCCTCCAAGTCATTTTTGGCAACTGTAAGGTGAACCTATCATAGGGTTTTCTTAGCAAGTTTCTCCAGAGATGGTTTGCCATTGCCATTCTCTGAGGCTTAGATAGTGAAACTTGTCTAAGGTCATTCTGTTTGTTTTTATACTTGAGTGGGGAATCAAACCCTGATCTCCAGAGTCTTGGTCCAACACTCAAGCCATTACACCACACTGGCTCTTGCAGCTCCCTGTATCTCTTGATAATCTATATCCATTAACCTCTATTTGACAGTTGCTTTAGTCGCATATAGGTCCATGGATAAGAGCTAGGAGGGAGAGAAGCCTACTGAGGCCTCATTCCCACTACCTTTTAAATCCGATTGTGATTCGGTATGAACCGATTTAAAAGAGCATGATTCCCACTTAATTCAAATTGTTGATGTGATTCCGAAAGGGAAGTCATGCTTCTGACCCACTTAACCTATGTCAAAAAGACGCTGTTTCTTTCTGGTTCTTTTTGGTTGAATCAATTTATTTTGAAATAAATCGATTCATCCCAATGTGGATTTGAATCTGCTCCTTGTGATGGGGGGCAACTGCAATGGTCCCGGCCTTCTCCCGTCACCAGCTTCCCTTGCCTCTCTGTCCCCAGCATTCTCCCATCACTAGCCTCCCTTGCCTCTCTGTCCCCAGCTTCTCTGTTCCCGGTCTTCTCCCCTCCCTTGCCTATATGCGACTAAAGCAACCTTGCAATTGCACCACAAGAGGAACAACAGGCACTAGGCAGGTGGGTAGGAAGGTCTGACATGCTGTCCGTGCCACCAGGCAGCCAAAATGCACTCTGGAAAGCTGCACAAAGAGGCAGGCAGGAATGAGAAGGCCAGAAATTGGGCTGGAAGGCTCCCTGGTGATGTGGACAGCGTGCCAGGCCATTCTATCCACCTGCCCAGCACGTGTCATTCCTCTTGTGGCACTGGACACAAGCTCCTGAATTGATGAATCAGCATAAACATAGTGTGAACCAGGTCTGCTGAGGAACCGATTCATCAATTCAGATCAGAAACCAAATTATCAGGTAAGTGGGAACGAGGCCTGAGGCATTTTTATATACCACTGCCTTCACCCAGGGCAGTGGTTCCCAAACTTGGGTCCTGCGGATGTTCTGGATTTCAGCTCCCAGAATTCCTGACAGTTGACTAAGCTAGCTAGGGCTTCTGGAAATTGAAGTCCAAAACACATGGAGAACCAAAGTTTGGGAACCACTGATCCATGGGTTTTGAAGCAGTCTGACACTGTCCTGAACACCAAGGAGTTGGGATTAAACATAAGGCAACAATGTAGAAAAAATGAATAGAATAAGTCCATGCCAGACATTTTAGGAAATGTAAGGTTCCAAGTAAAGATCTGAGAGACAATTTAAGCTTTAAAAACTCAGATAGCTGTTGAAATAAGTTTTCCACCTTAGTGAAACAGAAGTAGGTTAATGCTCCCACATTTTGTTCTCCTTTAGATTTAATATATTTTGCCTGGACCCCGCAACATGTAGCTCCATAAAGCCAAATATTTATATATGAGTCAACCTGTTCAATTGAATTGTTTTCTATAAACCATGAGAATTTGGTCCTCCTTTTGGCAAAAGCAAAAACTGTTGTTTTTAAATAGTCGATTGTTAAAATATTATTGGTGGAGTACTCATCTGTGAGACATTTAGCCTTCCCTGTCAGAGAACTCTGGCTTCACAACAAACAACAAATCCCAGAATTCTATAGCACTGAGGCATGGCAGTTAAAGTAGTGTCAAAATTGTTTATTTCTGCAGTGCAAATGCAGCCTGGGCCATTGAAGTGCAGTTATGAAAGAACTAGACAAGATCCTAAAGTGTAAAAATATATCATTTCCAATTTCTATGTATGGTTAAGAAAGCTAGATAGTGAAAAAACTGAGAGAAAAGAAATCAGCTCATTTGAAATGTGGTGCTGGAAGACAGTCCTGCAAATATTGTAGACTGCTAAAAAGACAAATAAATGGATCCTAGGGCAAATCAAGTCTGAACTCTCCCTAGAAGCCAAGATGAGTAAACTGAGACTGTCATACTTTGGCCATATCATGAGAAAACATGACTTACTAGAAAAGACAACACCTGCTAAGGTAGAAGTAGTAAGAAACAACAAACATCATTACAGATGGATACCAAGGAAGACCTAAGCAGGTCTAATGGTGACTTGGAGGTCTCTCATTTATAGGGTTGTCACAAGTCAAGGTTGACTTGACGGTACTTAACAACAACAACAGCAAATAAATTACTAAATATATCTGTCACACAAAACTTTTCAAAGAACTATAGCACAACTATAGACAAAAGTTTAATTCCAACAAGGTTAAAATTTGATTGCCAAGTTTATGGAAATGGTAAAGCTACTCTCTGAGTAATGATAACCAGTATCTTCAAAAGAATGTTAGCATAAATATGACTCTGGTTAAATTAATATGTTGTTACCTCTAGAAACTGTCTTTTTCTAAATTATTCTGAAATGTTTTATAAATTTCTGCTCTTAGGTTTTAATAAGGCTTGTTTTTTCTTTAAAAATGTTACATCTACATGCACAGTAAAAACATTCTCAAAAGCCCCATACTTTCTTTTCACAAACAAGTAGACTTTCTATTCTGACAGGAATTTGATGAGCAACTAGAGGCCAGTACAGACCAGCCCTTTGAGGCGCCCCTGTCACGTGCTAGAATTGCCTTGGGGCAGAGCTTCCACACACCCCGCAACCTTAGCATGTGACAGGGGCATCATCGCTGCGCAGCACCATTTACATGGCACATGCAGCAATGACATCGCAGCTGCACAGCGTCTATATGGCACTGCACAGCTGCGATGTCGCAAAGGCACCCTATGTTGACTTTTACCTTTATCGCGTCACAACTGCAATGCAAAAAAGGAACCTGGGTTTCATTCCTTTTTTAACTGCGCACCTTCGCCGCTCTGTCTAGTTGCTGTGGCAAAGGTGTGCAGTTAAAAAAGGTGATGCCAGACTGCCCTTTTTGGGCAGTATGTAAAACCCCTACACAAGGCCCTTGCTTACAGAATGTGCTGGACAGGGCTAATTGTTGTGCTGATGTGAGGGGGATAGGTGTGAGTGTATTTAATGATATATGTTTTAATCTGGTTTTAATGGTTTTGATTGTTTGATATTGTTTTAACTTTTGTATCTTGTGGATTTTTAATTATGTCTTTTTAAATTCTTGTAAGCTGCTTTACGTCATGATCTTGGAAAAGAGAAGATGTTGTTGTTGTTGTTGTTGTTGTCACTGTTGCTTCTTCCTCAACTTTTATGTGAACATATTTAAAAGCATCAACTGGTTTCTAAAAGAACAACATTTTTTTAATACACCATTGCCACCAAGCAATAATAGTAACCATGGCAAACTATTTTGGTATGGCCCGACTGTGCACCAGCAGTTTCTTGGATTCAATTCAGATAATTTTAAACAAAGAATATCAATTTTTATCAAAGAAAATTTAAGAACATACCACATATTGTTTCTTTTTGTATAAACATAACAGCTAAACATGCAAGCACCTGGCTTCCTAGGAGCTTCCTAGGAGCTGTGCATTAATTGAGATTATATAAGACTATCAGCTACTTGTACATGAAATTCACAGAGAATTTAAATGCCATTGGAAGCTTATATTTTCAGTCTTTTAAAAATATATATTTCAGCAAAAATGATAATTTCTTTTAAAATTAAACACATGCCATTCTTATGGAAAGTGCAAGTTGAATAGTAAACTGTCTTCTTACAAAACATAATAATAGGAATTATCCAAAGTGTCCCTAAATTAGGGATATCACCGAGTGCCCATGTACATGGGTGTATGTACACAGTATGGAACCATATTCATGAGCACAATTCACAAGTTTCTATGAATACTGAGCCTCCCTTCTTTAAATGTTTCCCCAGTCTTGTAAATGGGGGACTAAAGTAAAAAATAAATAAATAAATTTGCAGCCAGTGTTTGTTTTTATATGTCTTTACATAAAGACTTACTTGACCCTATCCAGTTTTCTTGGCAACATTTGTTAAGAGGGAATTTGCCCTTGGCTTTCTCTGAAGCTGAGAGAGTGTGATTTGTCCAAGATCATCCAGTGGATTTGCATGGTTTAGCAAGGATTAAAACTCTGGTTTCGCATAGTCCTAATCCAACACTCAAGCCACTATACTACACCGGGCCCTTTTGAAGCCAGCATGGCATGCCTTTTTGGCCTATCTTGATTGTATGCAAATACAGATAAAGATATATACAGGTTGAGTCTCCCTTGTGCAGAATTCTGAAATTCTTCAAAAACCAAAACTTTTTTCTTGAGTGGCTGAGATAGTGACACTTTTGCTTTCTGATGCTTCAATGTGCACAAGCTCTGTTTCATGAACAAAATTATTAAAAAATATTGTGTGTAAAATTACCTTCAGGTTATGTGTATAAGGTGCATATGAAAAACGTGTGAATTTTGTGTTTAGTTTTGGGTCCCATCTCTAAGATACCTCATAATGTACAAATATGCAAATACAGGTTTTCTAAAATCCCAACAAAATTCAAAATCCAAAACCACCTCTGTTCCTAAGCATTTCGAATAAAGGAAAGTCAACCTGTATTATTTTCCCTGACATGGAGTATGTCAAAGTACTGTTGCAGACAATTAACAATTGTTTTTGTACACTTTCTAAAGAACCAAGAGTCGAATACAAAATCTGAATTCATATCTTGAAAGACTTCTCTGTATTTGAGATCAGACATCATGAAGGAGCTGAAATAAAATTAGCCTACAGTTTTCTTTATCTATTGTTTTCCTCTTTATTATCATTGCCATCACATTTCTGGCATTAGATCTCTAATTGAAAGGGCTAGAAATTTATTTTCAAAACCGTGGGGGGGGGGGGCGAGTCCCTAGCTTAGCTGAACCTGTGCATAGTGCAAAGGAAACTCTCCATACTTAATGACCTACTTCCTGTCTTGAGGCTAGATCTACTGTATCTCATCAGATCTACTTGCTTTATCCCCCCCCCCTCGCATTAAGAGCCTCATATACACACAGATATTTTAGACACTAATGGAAAGAAGAGCCAGATCTTTCCCTTCAGTATAGAAATAGCTTATCCATCCTTTTACAGATGCAGCATTTCTATCTACATTGAATTGAATGGGAAACCACTTATCAGAACATCCACTGAGAGGGGCAACTGTGAACTGAAGCCACCATAGTATTTACAGTATTGTTTTTTTTTTTCCTAATGAGTGTCTAGAACACCTTTATTATCTGTGTAGTGAGTTAGACCAGATTTAGATGTGTGTAATGGGACTGGCAGAAAGGAGACTTCCCTGCCTTCTTGGTAGCTCCACCAGTACTTCAACAGTGCTACACAAGCACATCAGAATTATTTTAAATATGACTATACAAATAACCTCACTTATGCATTTCAGGTTTGTTATTCACACTATGGAACCACATCTATGTGCATGTCTGCAAGTCTGGGTGCTCACATGTAAATATAACACCTTCAACAGGGGGGAGGGGGAACTGGCGGGAAATCTAAGTCTTCTGTGAGGGTTTTGCTCTCTCTATGTTTATATTTATATTTACATTTGAGAGCTGTCAGTTTGAGACAGAATGGGTAACTTGTGGCTGTAGGGCAGTGGTCCCCAAACTGTGTCCTTTGAAAGATTTTGGACTTCAGCTCCCAGAAGTCTCAGCCATGTTGGCCAATAGTGTGGGATTCTGGGAGCTCAAGTCCAAAATCCCTTAAAGAGCACAGTTTGGGGACAAGTGGTTAGGAGTTTCACTCCACACCTGGTAGGTCTTAAAACAACCCACTCCTGCTTCAGAGCTGTTGTTGCTGGGTGCCTTCAAGTCATTTCCAACTCAGGGTGACCCTAAGGGAAGCCTCAGAGGAGGCAAACCCCTTCTGAAAAAAAACTTGCCCAGAAAACCTTATGATAGAGTTGCCATTAAGTCAGAAACTGCAACAACAGCAGCAATGGCAAACTGACCTCCCATTAAAGTAAGCCCCATCTGTCCATAGTTGTCCCATGCCATCTGCTTGTTTTTTAACTGTTTGAACTGTTTTTAACTATTATATTTATTTTGATGAGATAATTGGTAATTGATTGTTATTATTTTTATGTTGGTGGAGGGTTAGGGATTGTATAAATGGTGATTATGTTTTGTTATGTAACATTATTTCTTTTATTGTAACCCATCTCAATTCAAATAATAATAATAATAATAATAATAAAAATAATATCATTAATATTATTTTATTATTCTTATTATTATTTGCCAGCACTCAAATAAAGATGGATTTGCCAATGTGAATGTATTTGAAGCATGTTCAAGGCATGCAGAGTTTTATCCCAGTTTATCCCACATCTATATAATAATAATAATAATAATAATAAGCGGGGAAGGATAGGCAGATACAGGGGCAGACATCTCTATATCTGGGGAGGGTAGCTAAGTTGGAAAGGCCTGCCAGAAGAGATCCGTCTTGAGTGCTTTCTTAAAAGCTGTCAGAGTGGAAATGTGACGGATCTCCTCCGGAAGGTCGTTCCATAATTTTTGAGCAGTAGTAGAAAAGGCCCTCTAGGAAACTGATGTTAGCCTAGATTTTTTTGCCTGTAATAAATTGCCTTATTCACACTGCTGACAATGCGGATCCTTTAAAAAAACTGGGGGGGGGTTGATATTGATTATAACATAATAAGTGGATTTTCCGGTAGCTCCCCCACCTCAAACATAATTGGACACATCAGAAATATATCTGAAAAACAAAGATTCAACCCAGATTCAACCCACATTATTTTCACCATCTGAATAATCCCTGAGAGGGACGTAAAGGAATGAATCCCCTAATCTCAGTTGCTTCCATAAACAGACACTTTTTGTCCACTGAAGAATCAAGCCACTGTGTGTGCATGTTAGCTATATGGACTCCAAGAACAAGACACTGGACTCTTTCAGACGTGGGAAATTGGAAGTATAATCCAAGGGCAATCCAAACGCAATCCTAGGGTTTCACGTTATTGCGAATTAATTCTTCTCATGCAATTTCGGGCAAAAGGGAAGTCACTCCGAATGCAATCATGGGTTTTGCGTTACTGCGCATTAAAGGTTCTCACGCAATTTCGGGCAAGGGGGGGTTATTTTCGGGTACTAGGAAGACATTCCGAACGCCTTCCAAACGCAATGGGGATTCATGTAAATTCGCTAAACTAGCGAATTTACATGAATCCGAATGGGCTCCATTAGGATTTGGGAGAAATTCCTCCCGTTTGAAAGAGTCCACTGAGAATATAAAGAATTTCATCAAAAGTCATGCTGAATCAAGAAAGAAATACATAACAGCATACAACATGTGAAATCTTAAACTGTAATGCCAAAAGTTGCTGCTTGATAAATGTTTCATATCTGGACAGGCTTTCTAAAGGGTACAGAAAATGGTGTGTGTTTTTCATCTTTGCTTTTCTAAACAACAAGAACACTGTGCAATTAATTCATTATATAACTACTGTATCCTTCTCAGATCTCACAAGACTGGCCCAAATTATATCAACTAACAATGTGATTCCAATAGGTGTATTTTTATAACTCTGCCTACCTTATTTTCAATTTCTAGACCAGGGGTTCCCAACCTGTGCTCTGAGGAGCCCTTAGGGTTCCATGCACATTTTCCAGGTGCTCTGCAGCCACTCCAGGAAAACGAAAGAAAACAAGTCTAGATTCTGATCCTACAATTTACTGGTTGTGCCATTAGGGGAGAAAAACATGGCAATGATCCAGCTTTCCATATTCAGAGGAAAGAAACTATCCACCCTGTTCTTCCTCAAATGACACTCACTATATTAAATAACAACAGTCAAAGAGACTAACTAGCAATATTCCCCATTCAATTTATATAAATGAAAACTGTTTAAATAATCAAAACAGTTAATACTGCATGGATCTGCCATCTTTCCTAACACAGTGCTTATGTCCTCCACTGTCAGAGACCAATCTTTCAAAAAGGAAAAAAGGGTGTGAAGAACTTAAATGATCTCATATCTTCATTATTCTCAAAAATCCCTAGTTTCATGTGCTTTTGTTTAAATTTACATTCATTTGTATGTAACAGCCTTGTCCTTTAAAGTAACAAGAGAAGGATTATTTTCAGCCTAAAAAGGGATCTTGAGGGTTTACGGGAAGTCTAGAACTAGATATTTTCTTTTGTTATGGTTTAACCATCCAATTCATCTTCAAATGAAATCACAAAAACATTGTGTTGCTATACAGATCAAGTGGCCATCTAGCCTCTACAACATGCTAATAATATCCCCAGTAAAGGGTTCTACTGATAAAAAATAACACTTCCTTTCTTCACAAGGGGCATCTAATTCATAATACATCACTAGGTTCACAAAACACTATAAATGAAACAGGCACTATATCTGAAAATTTTTCGCTCTTTCAAAAAGCCCATTCTTGCCCATGACCTATATCCCCTCATAAGCATCACACATTTCATTTGTACACAGTCGAAAGATCCCATTACAATTCCACAAACAGCATTTTTTTAACCTTTGTACTTCTTTCAATGACTCAAACCACGTTATATTTTCAAATGTTCTAGAAAGCAGGATGGAAAACTATATCACTAATTGAGCAATGGTGATTATTTTGAACTAGCCAATTCAGCCGGAGGAGAAAGGGTGCACCATTGCTTAGATTTAGAACAACATGCAGGTAAAAGACTATATAAGTGAATCTTATTGAAACAGTTTGAGGTGGTTAATTACTTTGAAAGCTTGAAGATTATTACTCCTCAGTGAGTCAGAATACCTTGGTATACTACTAACATTACAAATTCCACACTTGATTTCAAATACTGTATACCTTTTCCATTCCTATGCTCAGGGAAAAAAATACATTCTGAAATACAATATGTAAAGATGAATATCAGTCTAAAATACAAATAAACACACACAGGAATACCAGGAAAACAGTTCTTCCAAATACTGAATCAAATAATGGAAAAGCAAACAACATATATTAGACAATATGTACAGAATACAATACCTAATGATAATATAAACTTTTGTATCAGTTATCATCTTTCAAAAACCAAATGCCATGAAACAATTAAATTTAGTTATCTATAGTAATATAAAAGCTGCAGTCCTATGAAAATATACTTTGAATAAACTTACATAGGATGAGGCAGCATTTTCCACTAAAATAATGAAAAATATTTGTCATTGTTTATATCAAGATAATTGTTCTCAATTAGACGTATCCATGATTAACAACTATATAATTGACAGATCTTAGAAAGCAGAAATTGCACTGGTGATCTAGAAGTTATTTCTGAAGTTTGTCAGTTTGACAAATCAGTATTGATTCAAATTATAAAATGAAATATTATCAATGGTCTGCATTGTTTTGACATAATCTTCTATTAAACAAACTCATGAAAACATAAAGTTCAATACTGACCAATAAGAAATAGCAATAGCAAGTACTATACCACTTATACCAAGCAGTTTACAATGTTAATGCTAAGTCAAAGCTGAGTCAACCCTGGAGCCCTACAGGATCAAACTCACAACCCTGTGGCTATGAGAGACTGCAGTACAAGCATTTAACCGCTGTGCTACCAGGGTTCCTCTCAAGTGATGAATTATTTGAAGTGTTACAAGTTCCACTTTTTTTACAAGGTATATTTGCTTGTTTCTTTGTAATTAATGAATACAATAATGTCTTCAGGACACTCTCTACCACAAAGGATAAATGGACACAATCTGCTATTAGAAATGGTGATAAAAAGGGGGGGAAAGCACTGAAGAGTACTTCAGCCTTCATTTTCTGACCTACAAATATCAGTTCTGGAAGAACAACAAAAAGTCAAAGTATGTTTGGAAAGAAAAACAGCTGAATTGAGATATATTCACAAATTCCTATCAACTAGGAGAGATAATGGTTTCTTGACATATTATATTAATATAAGGGCCTCATCAGAGTTACACATGTAACAAATGGATTCTCCTCAGAAAAACCTATTACTTCAGGGGAACTGATTTTGAGGTAAGCAGAATGTATTGCTTTAATATCACAAAACTAGCCAGATGTTTGACAAATCTGTACATACCTACACAATTCCCTGAAGGTTTGTGGCCACTATCACAATTGGTATCATTCTGTATTCCATTACACTTTGATACCACCCCCATGACTACATGTAACTGCTTAAACATCTATGGAATTAATATTGTACTCCATCAGTGTATCTGAAGTAGACTGATATTTAAAAAAAAACTCATGTTAAAATAAATTGTTCTTTAAAATTCTAGTAAATTCCTTCCCCACCCCTTTCCTTTTTTTCTGAAACAAATTCCTTTAAAATGTCTCCTTTAAAATAACCTCCTAAGATAATGAGTTCACAGACTATGGATTGTGTGGCCTGAAAGACTATGATTTAAATCCTATGTGATGTTTACAGTACCAGGATTTACAGTCCCACCTCCCCTCCCCAGCCACCATCTTCAGCATTTACAACCATTCTGGAGGATTTCACAGCTCACTACAGCAGGTATTTACAGTATGCAGTAGACTGCAGGAAAGATGAGAGAGAGAGAGAGAGAGAGAGTTCAACTTCCACTTGTGGAAGCAGAAGCATATTACTGGGTGTGTGTGTATCTTCAAGTTGCCTGTCAACTTATGGTGACCCCAATAATTTCACAGGGTTTTCTTAAGCAAGAACTACTCAAAGTTGTTTTACCAGTTCCTTTCTCTGAAATATAGCTGACTGGCTTTTAATTCCTTTGTATATCTCTCCTAGTATATGGAGTGTGCCCTTTCTCCCTGTTTATAGGTTCATTAACAAGCAAAGTTAATAATCGGCAATCTTATTCCAGTATTCCAGGTGAGACCTGACCAAAGCAGAATAGAGTGGCACTATTACTTCCCTTGCTCTGAACACTATACTTCTACCAATGTGATTCTAGGCTATATCAATAGAAGTACAGTGTCTACTGTAGATCAAAGAAAGTAATAGTGCCACTCTATTCTGCTTTGGTCAGGCCTCACCTGGAATATTATGTCCAGTTCTGGGCACCACAATTCAAAAAGGATGCGGAAAAACTGGAGCATGTCCAAAGGAGGGCAACTAATATGGTGAAGTGTCTGCAAACCATGCCTTATGAGGAGAGACTTAGGGAGCTGGGGATGTTTAGCCTGGAGAAGAGAAGTTTAAGAGGTGATATGATAGCCCTGTTTAAGTATTTGAAGGGGTGTCATACTGAAGGTGGAGCAAGCTTGTTTTCTGCTGCTCCAAACAATAGGATCTGGAACAATGGATATAAATTGCAGGAAAAGAGATTCCACCTCAACATTAGGAGGAACTTACTGACAGTAAGGGCTGTTCGACAGTGGAACACATTCCCTCGGTGGGTGGTGGAGTCTCCTTCTTTGAAGGTCTTTAAGCAAAAGCTGGATGGTCATCTGTCAGGGGTGCTTTGATTGTGAGTTGCTGCATGGCAGGGGGTTGGACTGGATGGCCCTTGAGACTTCTTCCAACTATGATTCTATGATTCTAAACTTCAGACTGCATTTTCCAAATTAATGTAAACACAATGCCAGATAAACTTGCAGATCATAAAAGGGATATATTTCCAAACCCTATGTTCAAAAACACTATGAAATAATTTTGTCATTCATTAGTTATATTGCTCATAATTGTATGTCTTTTTCACACACATACAAAGATTGTATCCTACCAATTAATAATAAAACACCATTATTTTCTTTTAAAATAACTATATTGCAACATCTTTCTTTTGTGTGCTTGCTTTCTAATATTTTCTTACTTCCTGAATTCACAACCTATTATCATGACAGGTTTCTGCAATCAGTTTAAAGTGCTGTAACAACATATTATCATTGTTTTTATTTAACATTTACGGTTTTCAAGTAAATACGCAGGGGAAAGGTTGCATTTGCCATCACATCATATTCTGCACACACACATACACGCACGCACACACAATATACGAGGGGTATCCAAAAGTTTTAATGATCACCTTTTTTAAAAATTGACAGAAAGTTTGTTTTGATTTGTAGTTAACTTATCTCTATGTAGTCACACTCTAGATTTACACATTTTCTAGTTTGGAACTAAATTCTTCTGCTTGTAATGGGGCAGCAAAGCCAAACAACTCTTCTTTCTGCCCCACCATCTTTTCTACAAATATAACATGCATTGGAAGAATTGGTGTATGCTTATATAATTTATACAGCCTGTGAATTGACAGGAAGGTCACAGAAACAGAGCATCAGACATGTGCACAGTGTGGCAAGGAACCACATATTCAGCTTGTTCAAAGTTCCCATCTTGCAAAATTACATGAAGAGCCCTCAAACTGACAAGGAATTTTGCATTTATTTCACATCATATGCAACTTTCTATTTAGCTCACATTATACTTGTCTTGACATCACATGTTCAGAAGGAAATATATCATATACAGTCAGCCCTCTGTATCCAGTTTGCATTCATGGGTTCAACCATCCATGGCTTGAAAAAAAAAATATTTTAAATCCAAAAAAGCAAATCTTGGTTTTGCCATTTATATAAGGGAAACCATTTAGCACCCGATTGTACATAATGGGACTTGAGCAACCATTGATTTTGGTATCCATGGGGAGTCCTGGAACCAAATCCCAGCAGATATCAAAGGCCCGCTATACAGAAGTATTATACATCTGGGAGGTTGTCTATTTTTAACATCACCTTTTTTGCCTCTTACCGTTGCCACACTGAGCACACAGATGGCAGAAAAGGTAATGTGTACCTTATAAAGGTAATGTGTACAAATAAAATAAAGTTAAATAGAAACCCCAACAAAATTCCAATATAACTACAGTATATCCCCCCCCCCCTTAAAACTATTGAAAAAAGAAAGAGTGCACAGCTTTACTTACTGTCAAGTTAATATTTCCAAGGTAAAGTCTGTGTGAGGACCAGGAAAACAATATCCGATTTTAGTTCTCTGAATCCTGCATCTGATTTAGTTCTCAGGCAAGCCACAAGCATTTTGGTCCTCTGCTGAGTTGGCACAGCCAAATCCACCAATAAGGATGGGCTTAGGAGGGGCAAATTTTGCAGAGGATTGGGAGAATATTCTTCAGCGATTGCTGGGGAATCAACCTTGCTAACCTCTGGATTATGTCTGGCATACAAAGCTCTATAGCCAAACCTTATAAACCAGGCATACATTGAATGCAATTGAGTGGGTAACTTGGTGCCATGCAGAAATATTAGAGTACATCTCCCACTATCTGTCACTATTGGCCAACCCAGCTGGGAGAGATGGGATCTGCAGTCCAAAACATCTGGAAGACACCAACTTGCCTATCCTGAGCTTAAATCCCGCCTCTCTTCTCAAAGAGCTCAAAATGTTCTACATGGTTCCCCAATTCATAAGCACAAGAACAACAACAGCCCTGTAGGGAAGGCACAACTAAGTAACTATGATGGCCCTACAAACTACAAAGTTTTTCATTTTTCTGCTGACAACGATTCTCAACAGACTTCTGCCATTCACAGCCCACAGAGGGAGACAAAAGGATGATAAACAAAATAAGTAACTTCCCACACACTGACATGAAAGCATGACGTTTCAAGGAGGCAGACACAAAGTTGGCACCAGAGTTAATTTCAGGCTACATTCTCTCTTTCTTCCTCCCATTCATCCTCACACTTTAAAGTCAGTTTCAGGAGTACAAACCTGCTCTGGACACACTCCATCTGCTGAGATCAAGAAGAAACTGAGCTGCAAATGAGGTCAGCCTTCAGCTGCACCCACACTGGAGAAATAGCCCGGTTTGGCAGCGCTTTAACTTGTCTGGCTCTTTGCTATGGAAATCTGGGAGTTGGGGTTTGTTGTGGGGCCCAGAGCGGAGCTCCGCTCCGCTCTGGGCCCCACAACAAACTCCAACTCCCAGAATTCCATAGCAAAGAGCCAGGGCACTTAAAGCGGAGCCAAACCGGGTTATTTCTCCAGTGTGGGTACAGCTGAAGCCTTTTCTCTTCCCATCGGTGCTTTCTCCAGGCAGGCAGCCACACCACCAACCCTTCCCTGGAACGACTAAGAAGTAGTGACCGTTACAGCCAAGAAACGCCACAAAAGCGGAGGAGGAGGAAGAGAAAAGGGAGGAGAGAGAGAGACCCTCCTCCTGCTGCTCTCCCTTCCTTCCCTCCCTCTCCAGTCCAAAACCCCACACAAGAAAGACACAAATCAAAAGCCAGGCCGAGGGAGTTCCCAAAAAATATTCCCAGCCCCTCCGCGTTACATTGTCTCATGCAGAAGAAACATATTTCAAGCACTCCTTCCTTCCCTTTTTTTCCTTCCTTCCTTTCTTCCTTCCTCCTGACTGAGAGGCAAGAAGAGAGCACGAGCAGTGAACCCAGAGACCTTCCAGTCGGTCCCCTCACCTCAAAAATAGGGGGGCAGCCGCCCACCCCAACCCCCTTTATGTAAGGATTGGGAGAGGGACTTTGGAAGGAATGGAGGAAGAGGAGGAGGAGGAGGAGGACGTGGCAAGCTCTGCTCCTCTCTCAGCCTCAAGGAAGGAAGGAAGAGGGAAGGGGGAAAAGGAAGGAAGGAAGGAAGGAAGGAAGAGGGAAAAGGGAGGGAGGGTCTGGTGGTGCTCCCTCCCCTCCTACACAGACACAGACACTGGGGGGTCTCCCTGGAGGCTTCTTAGTGTTTCAGGGGGGGACAAGTGGGGACTAGTTCTCTCGGCCAGAGCCAGGGCGGCGGGGCTTCCCTTCCCCTTCCCTTCCCTGCCGACCGAGCGCCTGGCTCTTGTTTGTCGTTGGGGAGCCGTGGCCAAAAAGCCCTGACTCGGGAGAGAAGGGCTGCCCCTTGGGTGGGAGACCGAGGAGGCGGGCTCCCTTGGCTCCTTCCTCGGCAGCCGCTTCGCCAGACCTTAATGGGGAACCTCTTGGTCCTCGGAGAGGAAGGGAAGGGGCGGCTCACCTTAAACCTCGTCCTTGACCCGCAACAAAGACCCGGGAAGGAGAGGGGGGGCGGAGGGGGGAGGAGAATGGGCCTAAAGAAAGAAGAGCAAGATCTATCTATATATAACAAAGTGTATTAAAAGGCAAACACAGAGAGAGGGAAAGAGAGAGGAGCGGGCGCCATCCCTGCCTTCCCTTCCCTTCCCTGCGGAAAGAAGGACAATAGCTCTTGCTTCGCTCTCCTCCTCCTCCTCCTCCTCCTCCCCTGCCCCCCTGACACCGGGGTGGGGGGGGTGTGGGGTGGGGTTGGGGGTCTATCTTCTCGGGGGTCCATTGTGTGGGCCATGGACAAAACAAAACACACACACACACAATAACAAAAATGCAAGGGAGCCAGTGTGGCTCCTCCTTCTCCTCCTCCTCGCCGTCGTCTCCAAAAAGGCCTGTGCTGCTGTGTGTGTACTTGGAAGGAAGGAAGGAAGGAAGGAAGGGAGCTGCACACATACACAGAGAGAAGAACAGCACCAGCAGCAGCAGCTCCCCTGCAAAGCCACCCTCTCTCTCTCTCTCTCTCTCTGAGCCTAGTTCTGGCCAAAGGGGAGAGAGAAAGGCCCCTAGTGCCCCAGAGGAGGGAAGGAGAGAAAGAGGGAACCAGGAGGAGGGAAGGAGGCCTAGCTAGGGGCCCTTTTTGTGTCGCTGCTGCTGTTGCTGTTGTTGTTGTTGTCGTCGTTACCTGCCGTGGAACCAGTCCTTGCAAGCGTCGCACTCGATCATGAAGCGGGTTACGTCGTAGGGCAGCCGACAGATGCAATAGACGGGCACCGTCGCCATGTTAGCTCCCTTCAAAACAACGCTGGACGACTCCCGAAGCCTATCAAGAGACAGAGAGAGAGAGAGCAGGAGGAGGAGGAGGAGGAGGAGGAGGAGGAGGAAGAGGAGGAGGAGGATGGGGTGGGCTGCTGCTGCTGCTGCTGCTTTTCTTCTTCTTTGGCCTGCCCTGAAAGGCAGGGAAGGCAGGCGCCTGGCTTGGCTCTTCGTCTTGCTGCTCCTTCCTTCTCTCCTCCTTGGCCGGAGCCCTGCAAACCCGCCAGGCCTTTTGGAGAGGACGGAGAGACGTCGCTCGCTGGCGAAAGGGTGGAAATGATTAAGAAGGAGGGAGGGAAGAAGGAGAAGAAGGAGAAGAGAAAGAAGCAGGAGGAGAAGGAGAAACAGCCGCAGCAGCAGCAGCAAAACAACAAATCCCGCAAATCCAAGGCGCGATCTTCAAGGTTGTCACAAGCCACCAGAACAAAACAAATAACCCTCGAAATCTTCCTCTTCCTCCAGAGCAGCAGCAGCAGCAGCAGCCAAGGTCTTCCGAAAGTTTGGCTCCATGGTTTTCTTGGCGGGAGCTCCCAAGAAGCGCTTTCCTTTCTATAGATAGAAATAGAGATATATTTTCCCTTCTTCTTCTCCTTCTTAATTTGGTCGGTGATGATCCCGATTCCCCAATAAATGTGGGTGCCTTCCTGGCATAGATGCCCCCTGGTGACAGCAGCCCAGGATGGAGGAGGAGGAGGAGGCTCTTCTTCTCTTTTTTCCCCCCTACATAAATAAAAAATAAACACACTCCCGAAATGTAGCCCTTCTTCTCCTTTCCTTCTTGTTGCAAATGTCCTCCTTACGTCAGCTTTGCAACATTGTAATATTTCCTCTCTCTCTCTCTCTCTCTCTCTCTCTGATGATGATGATGGGGCTTATGGGGAGGAAGGAGGCTGCAAGGGAGGAAAAGGGGGAGGCGAATGTGTGTGTAAACTCCCTGCTTCAGAATATATATATATATATTTGGAAGAGAGAGAGAGAGAGAGAGAGAGAGAAAATATGGAGAAGGCGGGTGTTGGAGAAATAGAGAATGGAGGAAGAAATGAACCAGTCTCCAAGCAATAAAGAGGGAGGCGTGCAAAAAAATACCAGAAAGCGATTGAAAGGAGGGAGATTTTAAAAAATTACAAAACGATTCAGGAGGGAAATGATGCCTCCCAAGAAAGGCGGGAGGAAGGACCAAAGCATTGCCTCCCCTCGAAAGGGAAAAGGAAGGGAAAACCCGCCATGAGAAATAGATTTTTTTTTTCCAACAATAAACTACACATAGCAACAACATTGGAGGCCATGGCGAACCTCCTCTGGGTACTTCTTGCCAAGAAAATAAAACAAAAACCAAAAGTCGGGGGGTAGAAAAGACGACACACTAAAAAAAAAGTTGACCAAAGCTCTCTGCTGCCTTAGTGCTCAACTTTCCCTCAGTTTAAGGAAGTTGTTGGGTATTATTGTTATTATTATTCTTAATAGAGAAGCTGACAGGAAAAAAGAAAAGTTGAGGGAAGGGAAGTTGGCAGTGAAGAAGCTGTTTTAAAATAGGACACAAGTGTACACACCGCCACCACCAGAACAACTATCCTTTTTAAAAATGCATCCACATTGGAGAAATAACCCGGTTTGGTAGCTCTTTTATCCTTTGTCTGACTCACTGCTATGGAATTCTGGGAGTTGGAGTTTGTTGTGGGGCCCAGAGCGGAGCTCCGCTCCGCTCTGGGCCCACAACAAACTCCAACTCCCAGAATTCCATAGCCTTGAGCCAGAAAAAGACTTTAAAATGTGGGAGAATTATCCTGCTTCTGTTTCACACTGAAAATTTATTCCAATAGTTACCTGGGTTTTTAAAGCTTAACCTACCCCCTCAGAAACTATGTAAATCCCCCACAAACTCCACATCCCAGAATTCCATAGCACCGAGCCATGGCAGTTAAAAGTGGTGTCAAACTGGATTATTTCAGCAGTGTAGGTAAATTTCACCCAGCTCAAAAGATTTTTTTGAAACCACTCCATGATGTCACTCACTGACTGCTCCCTTGCTTTTGATTTATTCTTGTGGCCATATGTTTTTATTTTAAAGTCTATGGAGTTTATCACGTGGGAGTTTATCGAATGGAGCCAATTCGCAATTACGTGAATTTGCTAGTTTAGTGAATTTACGTGAAATCTGATTGCGTTCGGAATGCATTCAGAATGACTTCCCATTTTCCAAAAATGACCCCCATTGCCCGAAATTGCATGAGATACTTAAATACACAATTACATGAAACCCCATGATTGCATTCAGAATGACTTCCCATTGCCCGAAATTGCGTGAGATACACTCATTCGCAATAACATGAAACCCCATGATTGCATTCAGATCGCCATTGCATTATACCCCCAAATTCCATCATATGATAAACTCCTCTGACTCTGGAGACCAGGGTTCGAATCCCTACTGAGCCATGGAAAATGACTCTTGAAATGTCACACTCTTTCAGCTTCAGAGGAGACAAGGACAAACCTCCTCTGTACAAGATAAGTTCACCTTAGGGTCATCATAGGTCAGAAATGACTGTATTGGATTCCAGTCTGGGAGAAAGGAAGCATACAAATAAATAAATATTCATGTTAATGCCTATGTGAATGTGCATGTGTCTTCAAGTCACCTGCTCACTTGTGGAAAACCTCATTAATTTCAGAGGATTTTCTATGGAGTTTATCAGACGGGAGGAATTTCTCTCAATTGCGAAGGGAGCCAATTCGAATTCACATGAATTCGCTAGTTTAGTGAATTCGCGTGAATTCCCATTGCATTCGGAATGCGTTCAAAATGACTTCCCATTACCCCAAAATGACCCCCCCCCATTGCCCAAAATTGCATGAGATGCTTTAATTTGTAATAACATGAAACCCCATGATTGCGTTCGGATTGCCATTGGATTATACTTCCACTTTCTGATGTCTGATAAACTCCTTAGGCAAACACTACTCAGAGGTGGTATTGCCAGTTTCCCAATTAGGATCTGGTGCTTTTAGAGTATTTAGGCCCTTGTTAATGCCTAGGCATTACAAATTCCAGACATTACAATGACATTGAAAACAAACAACCCCTGCATATACAAACACTTCTTAGTTGTTATTATTATTATCATTATTATTATTTATATCCCGCCTCTCCAAAAGGATTGAGGTGGGTTACAACATAAGATGCATAAAAAAGATACATAAATACATACATAAATCAATACATAAATCCCCTTTCCCCCCATCCTTAAATTATAAAACAGTTAAAATCAGATTAAAATAGTCACACCTGGGGCGAAACATCTTGGGGCAGACATTAGGCAATCCATATCCATGAAACTGAATCCTACTATTGTCGTAGTATTTCTGGTTCGTAGTATTGCTCAGTTGTTGTTGCTGTGTGCCTTCAAGACATTTCCAATTTATGGTGACACTTAATCTGTGGTTTGTGGTCTGAAAATAAAGTCATCTATAGACATAAGACATAAGACAAATAATTATGTAAATATAATTATATGTGGATGTAGGTACATATACATACATGGCCGTCTTTTAAGAGTAGTTTAATTATGTATTCCTATGTGGCAGAGGGACCGGACAAGATGGGCCTTGTGGTCCCTTCCAGCTCTGTGAGTCTATGCAAAGATATTTGCAAACTTACCTAATACTATACAATATAGAGACTACATTATTTTACATATAATAGATAATCTCTACATGCATGCCATTTAGAGATGTAATTATAAAATCATATATGGTTTCCATGACACCTCCAAAATAATTCCTGGTTGAAACAAGAATTGAACCATAAATTGCGTCAGGTTCCAGTTTACAGCCACATTCTTCTGTATGATGACTAGGCTCCTATAATCCCTGTCAATTCCCTTGAACCAATGAACATAATACTGAAGATGGCATCATACCTAAAAATAAAAAATAAAAAAACCCAAAGATTTCAGTTTGGAAATACTTATCATAACCTTTCTGAATCATTCCATGTAGAGTACGTAGAACCACTACAGAACCATTCCATAAATATGAACCATGTCTTGTGTCACTAGCTTCTTGAGCTCAATGGCAAAAACATGCTTCTGAAAAACACTACTTGAGATATACATGTAGGACCAATGGTATACACATAGGCTCAATAAGATGCAATTGTATCCATCAATTTCTATGAGACATTAATTCATACAAGCAGCAAATGCAATACTACACATACCCAAGTAGTAAATTGGGCTGGCTAGGATCCAGGAGTCAGAGTTCTGAAGGAGGCCTGAAGGTCTCAGGAAGACAAATATGGGCAAATCATAATTGAATTGGGAGCCTGCACTGTTATACTGAGTTTTTGAGGTGGTGTTGGGTGCCCACACAATGGCCTCTGACATGCTAGAAAGAATATTTGATAAATCCATTCTGTAATTACCTGCCTAATGTGCTTAGAAATCTTGCACAAAAGCCTCAAGCCTTAAACAAAGAGTGAGTGTGATTCTTAAATTTTGGGAAACTAAAAAGAGAAGGAGAACAGTTACCTCTGTGATGAAATCTAAAACTGAATCACAAATTATTGATGTATTTAACCAACAGATGACATACAGCAGAACAGAATATTAAAAAGTTTACCAGGGACATCCAGACTTACCCTGACATTGTACCTAAGCAAGAACCAAGTTCTATATGGAGTTTATCAGATGGGAGGAATTTCTCTTTATTGCGAATGGAGCCAATTGGAGCCAATTCAAATTCACGTGAATTCGCTAGTTTAGCAAATTCACGTGAATTCGTATTGCGTTCGGAATGTGTTCAGAATGACTTCCCATTACCCAAAAATGACTGCCCATTGCCCAAAATTGCATGAGATGCTTTAATTCGCAATAACGTAAAACCCATGATTGCGTTCGGAATGACTTCCCTTTTGCCCAAAATTGCGTGAGATACTTTAATTTGCAATAATGTGAAACCCCATGATTGCATTCGGGTTGCCATTGGATTATACTTCCAATTTCAGACATCTGATAAGGTCCTATGAAAATCTGCTAACAGGTTTTAAACAGCTAGTTATCATGTTGCTGCTGCTGCTGCATGCCTTCAAGTCATTTCCAACATGGTGACCCTATCACAGGGTTTCTTGGGAGTTTATCACATTGGAGGAATTTCTCTCAGTTGTGAATGGAGCCAATTCACAATTACGTGAATTCGCTAGTTTAGCGAATTTGCCCGAAATTGTGTGAGATACACTCATTCACAATAACGTGAAACCCCATGATTGCGTTCAGATTGCCATTGCATTATAGCCCCAAATTCCGTTGTATGATAAACTCCTTGGCAAGATTTGTTCAGAAGACATTAGCCATTGCCTTCGCCTGAAGCTGAAAGACCGTGACTTGCCCAAGATCACCCAATGGTTTTCCATGGCTGGGTGGGGAATCGAACCCTGTTCTCTAGTCACAGCCCAGTGCACAAACCACAACACCACACTGGCTCTCTGGTCATATATGGGTATAATAAAATGTGCTGAGGCCAACGTTAGATTATTATCTCCCGTTTTCCTGCCCTTTTTAACATCTCAGAAATTTCAGCAGTGATGCCTTAGGTCTCTCTTATTTTCTAGCTCTTTTATAAATTAATTAATAAATTATTGTATATTTCATATAATCTGTATCTATGTTATTCTGGAAGTTGCCCTTTGAGGTTTCCCTTTACAAGTGAAAATAAGGCCACTCCAAAATAAAGCACTGGTTTCTATATAATTAGGCGAGGTGGGCTCAAAGGTCCACGTGTAGTTGTGCTTAGTATTTCTTTTCTTATTTTACATTACCCTGACACCTTGGCTCCAAAATCCATTTTGTCCCACAAACAGCAGCTTGGAAAGTTGCCAAGAACACCACTATGGCCCTGAAGATTGCTTTGGGGTCAGGGTAATTGTGCATGTGGTTTTTTCCATTTATCAGATTAAGCAGAGTTGTCCTATGTAGTGTACATAAATATCTATCAGTTTCCTAAGCCCACAAGATTTCTTTTAAACTGACCCACCCAATTCTGAAGCATTTCCACCCAGTGGATCAACAAGTTTAGAATCCACTTGTGCATCCCTCAGGAATCAGAGATGTAGATCAATCCATCCATCCTCTTCTGTACTGTTCCTGCTTTGAATAGCCACTTTGACACATTTGTTTTTCTTTTCTCTGTTCCATGCAGTCTGGGATCCAACCTCAGAAACTCTGAGTCCTGACCAACTAGTTATCATGTTGTCATTGTCTTTGTTGCTCTGGAATCTAAACTACCCTCATATTTTGGGAATGGTTGTTCTTTCTTTTTCTTGGGCTGCTCTTATTTTGCAGATCCCAGTTCTAAAAACAATCTGGGGTTCTGACTAGATTCAAAGTTCACTTTCCCTAGTGCAGTTCTTTGTCCACTCAGATTTCCCAGTACGGATGTTCCTGTCAGAACATTGCCAACCTCGACAGCTTTAAAAAAGCTGTCAAGAGCTATTGGAATTCACAAAAGAACACATTAAAATTAAAACCAAAGAACAGTTAGAAAAAGAAGGGAAAATAATTGACTGGTTTAATTATTTACAATTAAAGGAAGGATTTAATCAAGATATTAAAACAGGTGGAATAGAAAGTGATCAGAAGGAATTCAATAAAACCTTTTTGGGAGGAGAAAAAGGGTTTATTTTTTAAAAATCTACAAAATTCTGTTAGAGATCGAACTAAAGGAAAAATCTGTAAAAGAATGCATGATCAAGTGGATTATTATTATTATTATTATTATTATTATTACCCCGCTCTTCAGCCCTAAAGGCTATCAGAGCGGCTTACAATTATTATTTTAAAGAGACGGTTCCCTGCCCTCAGGCTTACAATCTAAAAGACATGACACAAAAGGAGAAGGGAATGGTGGTAGGGAAGGGGATCAGGTCCAGCAGTTCTTCTCTCCCTCTGAGGCCTGGACCAAGGCAGATGGACTGGAGGGAGGGCTCGGCTTCATAATCTAGGACAGGCCCGATGGAGTTTGGCCTGTCCTTTCACTCCCTTCTAGGCCAGATGCTGTTGCCATGGAGAGAGGGCACTTCAACTTGAGGCTAGGCCTGATGGTGTTGCTAGGGCTCTCCTTCACTCCCTCCCAGGCCAGATGGTGTTGCCATGGATAGAGGGCACTTCAAAATATAGGAAGATTGATGCCATTGGATATGTGGAAACATACCTGGAAAAACAATCAAAAATTTACCAGATGTAATACTCTAAAAAAGAATTATCTAAAGATCTTTCACAGATGGTATTTAATCCCTTCCAGATTAGCCAAGATGAATAAATGGTATAAAAGTAATTGCTGGAAATGCAAAGAGAAAATAGGTACTATGTACTATGTATGGTAGCAATGCAACAAAGTTAAAAAAAAATATTGGGAGAATATACACAAGGCAATGCAAGAGATATTAAATATAAATAACCCCCTCCACCCAGAATTATTTCTTCTAAATATAGTAGATATAATTCAAACTAAATTGTCACAGAATTCAATTAGTGTAATTCTATATATAATTTCTGTATCATGTATAGAATTTGCCAAACATTGGAAATCGAAGGAGACTCCAACAACAGAAGAATGGTAATCAAGGGTTTATTACTATTTTGTTACAGACAGATTTACAATGTATTCTGCATGGAAATCAACCCAAAAATTTGAAAGTAAATGGAAGAAGATAGAAAAACTATAGGTTTAAGACAAGACACAGACATCTATAAACAGGAGAGCCTGGTTCTTTTCCTTTTCTGAAAATTAAAGTTGGAATTACATATTTATATTTATAGGAAACATGCCAGAACAAAAATAATTTACAGAAATGGTTTTGATTTGATACTACTGTAAGTTTATATTACTATTATTATTATTATACGGAAACAATGATATGAACTTATTTGTATCTCTCCCTACTTTTCCCCCCTCCCCCCATTTTTTTTACAATTCTAAAACTTAATAAAAATATATTTTTTAAAAAGCTGTCAAGACAGATCTCTTCCAACAGGCCTTCCCCGAGTAACCCACCTGGTTTCCCATGGATGCGGACTATCATAGAGAACACCCAAAATTGCCCATCCCCAGTAGCTGATAGTTCTGATTGTTTTGAGTATTTAATTGTTTTATTGGTATTTTATGATGGTATAATTTGGGAGGGAGGGGATGATAGAATGTATTTTAATGTATGTTGCATTTTATTGTGTTCGATCCTGCAGGAGAGGAGGGATAAAACTTTTTGTTTTCCTCCTCATTTGCTACACAAAAACAAGCATCATATATGTTTGTCATGGTCCACTATTCTGTTTAGGTTACCAGCCAACCTGCCAAGATCATTACTGCTATGGTAGAGATGGAAAACAGAAAGGGAGACAAGTCCAACTAGAAACCCCAAGTCTGGCCAGCTTTCTCTTAAGCAACACAGCATTACTTTTTCTCCAGAGTAGCAGCTATGAAGTAGAAGGTACACTTAGCAAGTGTCAGAGCTTCTCTCCCATTCTTCTGACATTATCACTGGGCATTTCCCTTCAGGTTTTTGTAGTCCTGTTTCATGAGAGAAAACTATGTGTGCCAATGCAAATCCAAACCTTAACATAAAATAAAACAGGATTGTCCAAAAATCATGATTTGACAGAAATGCTAAGGAAATTAGCTCACTCCCATTTGACTTGGAGTCCCTCAAGCCTTGTTAATTTGTCCATTCTTACTTTTTCAATTCAAGATTCTTCAGAACTGGACCCAACTGGGTGGCTGGGAAGATTGGCTGGGAGCTGTGCTGGATGCAGTGTTGAAGTCGCCCCATAGGTCTGTAATGGCTGGAACCATAGCAAGTGCACAAACATTTGAAACAGGAGGCGTCAAGTCAAAGTCTAGCAGAATATCTGATGCAATGTTGCCCAATGTGCTTGATTTCAACACTGGTGGGGGTATAACATGACTAGAAATGACAGTTGGGGAAGGTGGAGGGACAGGAGGTGGTGTATTATTATTATTATTATTATTATTATTATTATTATTATACCAAAAGCTTCCAGGAAAATACTACACTACAAAGAACACTACTGTAAGCAAGGCTTATTTTACATATTCCACAGTAGCTAAAGAGCAACCTCCACAGAAATGACCATTTATATTGTTCGGTCACAAAGTTACATTTCACTAACAAATCTCTTCTGTCTTTGGTTATAGGGCTTTTTGATGTTTCTTACCTATAGGAAGGTAACACATTGTACATACATGTTAAAAGTGTGTGTGTGTGGGGGGGGGGTCTCTCAGGCTTGTTTGGTGTCAGAATCCGGAACAGCAGTAGCACCAGCTATGAGAAGAAAGATACTCCAGTTGATTTTCCCATGTAAATCAATATATTTCTTTTTGAAAGAACTGTAAACAATTGTGGTTATATAGTCATGCCCTAGACTAAACAAAAAATTCTTATTTTAAACAGCAGATGCTGAAAATAATAATTATTAAAATTAATAATTAACTGCATGTATTCTTAAATGAGGCCATAGAATTTTTTTATCCCATTTAGACAGAGTAAGTTGGCTATAATTGAAATATAAATGAACTTAAATCCTCCTTGCCCACCCATCGCCTTAATCTTATAATACTTAAAGCAGTTATATTATGTGAAATTGCATATTAAATTTTGACAATATCTGTGTTATCAACACTCTCTGGCATCATGATTTGTCTATCCTCTATGTTCCTTTTGGAGGCTATGCAGATGAGCACCATCCACCTATTCTTTCTGATTTTGTCCATTGTTCTGAAATACCTTTCTTTCATTTCTTCTCTGTGTGTCTTTTTTCTTAAACTTCTTTTATCTCTCTCCACCCACATCCATGCCCACCACACCCTCTCTCATCTTGTCTCTCACCATCATCTTTCATATATTTCTTTTCCCTCTCACATAGGTGTTTATCTCACAGGAGGCTAAGTGGCCAAGTCCTGTCCAGAAAGAGGATTTAAATCCTGGAAAAATCCCACAAAATCAGGATCGTTTTCAGATTTATCAGGGACATTAGGCATTAACACAAATATAACCTGCACAGAAAGTGGACAAAATCAATCACATTTTACTTTTGGGAGAATCCCAAAAGTAAAAATCAGTTGATTCTGTCCACTTTCTGTACAGATTAATACTGGATTAATGCTCAAGGCCCCTGACATGGTGTGAAAATGATCCCACTTTTGCAGAAATTTCCTGTTTTAAATTCAGTTTCTGCATGCTCCATGCATGCTCTGCACCTTCCTTCCTTCCTTCCTTCCTTCCTTCCTTCCTTCCTTCCTTCCTTCCTATACGTGGAATGAAAAACTGATAAGGACAAGCAGGGGCCCTAATGACAATACAGCTAATGAAAAATTATTCCCATATCATTCCCTAGAAATATGAACGGCAATAAGGTTTCATTTGGGGGAAACTGTATTTCACATTCTGGTTTAAAAAAAAAATAAGAAAAAACATAATGTATACAAAGGGATCTTGTAGCACCTTTGAGATTGAGGGTCTCTACAGACTGCTCTTTTTGTGCCAGCCTGCAGCCGCCCCTTTTCGTTCCAAATCAGAGCCGCAGCAACCGTACACCACAGCCCCAATCTGGCCTTTGCAGGGCACAAAAAGTGGCTCCTTTTTGCAAACTGAAAAGGGCAGCATAGCCATGTGTGACATGACTTGGTGGTGTTCCTTCGGTATTGCATCATATGGACACAGCGCCAGAGGAGCACCATGATGCTGCATGCCATGTGGAGCAGGGTGCAGCGTCATGGCTCCCTGGGAGCCAGAGTCAGGGCATACACCATCTGAACATGATGCCCTGACTCCGTCCCAAGGTCAGCCTTAATGGCCAGTCTGAAGAGGTCCTAACTGTGCAAAATAAGTTGTATAACTTGTTTTGTGACTGTGTAAAATATGCTTTTGCAGTTTAGTTTACTTGCTCAGACGCATGGAATGAAGCGTTGCCCATGAAAGACCTTTCATGTACTAGTTTAATTAATATAAATACACTGGTTCTGATCTCTGAACACTTATCATCACATGTATGCACATGGCAATTCTTGATGACATGTAAACAAAAATGCACAGGAACATTCCTTAAGCAGGGAGAAATATATTATTTTTAAACTTAATTTTAAAATAAAAATAAACATAGGAGCTATAAAATACTGAAGATGTCCATTTAATTAAAAAATAAATAAAAGAGGGAAAATAAGCTATTCTATTGGCTGAATTCCTAATAGCTGATTTATCTTGGGTAAGCACTAAGGGGAAGCATGCCATGAAATATAAAATTTTCCTGCCCCACTCTACCTCACATGTTGCATGTGGGATCTTTGTCCTTAAATGTGCCTCCTTCAGGGAAGTGGTCTGTCAGTTTTAAGTGAGCAAATTTGAAGACCCAAATTCTCCTGGAAGCATTAATCTGATTATAAATAATATCAATATAAATAAATATGTTGGCATCTGAAAGACCATATCTCCTTATATAAGCCAGTGCATACATTAAGATCTGCAGGGGAGCGCTTTCAGTCCTACTACCTTCGCAGGTACAGTTGGTGAGGACTCCACCATCTCTCTCTTTGTCTCTGTCTCTCTCTCTCTCTCTAGCATCACTTTTACTCAACTGTGTTCCAAATGTGTTTTAATGTTTAGCTGTTTTTAATCATGTTTTTAAAAATGCTGAAGTTTAATTCCATTTCAACTTTTGTAAATTAATGTTTTAGTTGGACCTTTTCAAAATTATTGTAAGTAATTTTGGATCCCATTTTGGGAGAAAGGTGGGATATAAGTGCAATAAATGAATAAATAAAGTTTGCTTATGTAGGACATGGTTCACTGAAAGCTAAAACACCACTTTTTGAACATTTTTTTTTCATAAGGATGGTGGAAAAGCTGGATGGTGGGTGCAGCCACCATTGAGTTGGGGGTTGGTTATGTGGATGTCACCAGTGATGTATTCAAGTCTTTCACTCCAATTCTCAAGTCAAGTCTCATGTTGTGTTTTAAGTCATTGCAAGATCTTTCAAGTCAAGTCTCACGTATGGAGCCAACTTATAACAGAAAAAAAAGGAGGCAGGGCACTTTTATTGGAGGGGAACAGCAAACACTTTAAGCAATGAAGTTGGGATGGGGGTTTAGTCTACCTGGCAGCCTGTCCCTACTGCACAACATGGGAAGTTTCAAAAGCTTTAGAGGGATCCTTCCATCTCAAACACATTGCTTAATGCATTTGCTGTTTGAGAAAAATGCCACACACTCTGGGGACGAGTACTGCCTGCTGCTCAAAGTGAATTATATCAGCAAATGAGCCCCCAAAATATACAAGTTGCAAGTTGAGTCCAAGTCACGTCACTGACATGACTTGAGTCTGACTTAAGTCTGAATCAGTCAACTTGAGTCTATATTATTGCTGAGTCCAAGCCAAGTCATAATCCGATTTGAGACTGATTTAAGTATGAGTCAATTGACTTGAGTCTTTCCACCTTGAGTCCCTATATTGGAAGAAAGGCGAGATATTAGTAAATAATAATAATAATAATCACTAAGTGTTATTACCCACCACAGTTATAAGCGGAAGTTTTCATTGTCCAACACATTCCAGCTCAGAACCTATGACAATTCTATGCAGATCTTTCTTTTTCTAAGGACCATAATGATCACGTTCTGGTATCAAGCACCAATACCTTCATTAGGCCAAGCAATAGGTACAAAATACAACACAGTAGGTTTCAAAACACACTTGCTTTTACATCAGGCAAAACTGGTTTTAAAAATCATGCAGGAAAGAAAAGTTACAGGTCTGTATTTTCCCTGAAGTGTTTGCTTAAGCTGACCTCAAAGAATGGTCAGTGCAGATAGAAATGTTATCCTGGGAACAAAGGCAGTAAAGGAAATGCAGTAAAAAATTTCTTCTGCTTTGACAGCAACAAAGCATCTCCTTGTGAGAACTGTTTCGGTCTCTGGGCCACTTTGCAGGCAGAACACATTAAGTCTCTGAGGAAGCTTCTATACTGTCAGATCTGTAGATAAATTTAGGCCCCATATGGAAAAAGTATGCCAATAAGAGCTAAATTATGATTGTTTATGTTGGATGGAACAACTATCAGGAAATAAAGTCCCAGTTCCAGTCCAAATTCATATATGATGTTTTAATTGCAAAAGAGAAACATCAGTGTGAATAGAAAATCAACATCAACATGCAAACGGAGAATAAAGAGCATTATGAGATCATCAAGTACAAGAGAGAAGTCGTAAGTTAAATGGCAAGAGCTAGAATGGAGAAAAATGAGACAATAAACATCTTTTTACAGATTGACATAGGAACATGGAGGATGTCTTTTGATTTATGAATTTAGAGAAGTATCAAATAGTATAACAGACTGAACCTATTTGTGGGTGGAATGGATGCAACTTTGAGATTATGGCCCAAATCCAATTGCTAATACCTGTTAAAATAGACCAGTTGAATACGTGAAACTTAAATGAAATGTTGACTAAACATTCAGCAGTTGATTCAGTGGGCCTGCTCTAGTTAAGACTCACAATTAGATTTAGGTCAAAAGCAGAAGATAAAGTCTGAAATTGTGTTCTTAAGATCTTCCTTCCTTCCATTTTTTTTGGGGGGGGGGGGGGGAGGCAGTGGTGGTCTTTGCTTCACATAGATTTCAAATGTTTCTCCAAATTTCTAAAGCCACCCTCCCCCAAGTTTTTCAAATACTGTATAATAAAGAGTGGTGTCAATATATAGATCTTATATTGTTTTTAGAAACTGAGTGGGGATGTCCTTTTACAGAGAATGCTAGTCTTCTAAGAACCTTAACCAAGTCTGTCCCACTGGATCTATCCTTGTGCAGGGCAGAATATCCACCCAACCCTGACAAATTAATAAAAAGCAAGATGTAGTTTTATTTTAAAAGAAATGTAAAAGAGAAAAATTTTGCTAAAGAAACACCTGGGAAATATAAACATTTTTGGCTCTTTAGCAGTGTCTCTCACTTAATTAATGAATAACTGATTAGTTTGTTTGTTTCTTAAATATTTGAAGCATTTATATATCATATCCTAGATCACAAAAATTAATACTTTAATTCTGGAAGAAATCGCACACTGAATTTCCAACCTAAGAAAATAATTTTATTTTAAAAATTAATTTAAGTTACTTATTTTCATTAGACATTTCCCAGCATAATTAATAACTTGATTCATTTTTACCCCATAGCCACTAAATTTGAGATGTTGGATTATTGTTTAAGTGCATCCATATCAGTGTGCGGCTCTGTATTTAATACAGGGTCTGTGGTCCCTCCTATTTTGCCACATCTCTTCCTTTTTTCATCCAGAACGTTATTAGCAGTATCTCAGAGAAGAATCTCCACTCCCCCGCCCCATTTTCTTTTTTTTTTCAATATTAATTTTTATCAAGTATAATTAAGACATTACAACATATAACAACAGTGAAAACATTATTATGTAGTAACATATTTCAAATGCATCAGCCAAATTGCGAGCTTGCTACAGAAACAAAATACTCCAACAGTCTTTATTTCACAATTGAATATCATCCTCTAATGTTCTAACCAGACAAACTTTTGAAGTCTCATATAATATTATATCATCTTAGAGTTTTTACTTGAAAAATATGTAAATAGTATTAGATAATGGATAGTATTCTATCCTAATTTCTTGTTCGCTGTCTGTACAGTACACCTTATTTTAACCCTATACATCATATGCCCAACTTTATATTTCTATTTCAGTTTTCCCCTCTCTTTTCTCTTCATCCTTACCGATTTATAGTATCAAATTAGTTCTTCTTTCAGATTACATTTTTTAAACCAATATTTTTCAATAGGTTCCCATTTCTTTATTACCTTATTTTTAGGTTTATTATTTATTGAGGCCGTTAATTTGTCAAATTCCTTAACTTCCATAACCTTATAAAACCAATCGTCTATTGATGGAACCGTTTTTTTCCAGTTTCTTGCCAGAAGAATCCTGGCTGTTGTAATCAGATATAAGGTAACCCTCCAGTATTTGCTTTCTATTACAGTACCCAAAAAAGACGTCATATTCAATAAATATAATTCCGGGACAAAAGAAAATTTGATTTTAAAAATTTCTTGAATCTTTTCATATATTTTACACCAAAACTTTTTGACTTTCGGGCATGCCCACCACATATGGAGATAAGAACCTTTATCTCTTTGACACTTCCAACACTGACACTTTTTTATTCTATAAATTTTTGCAGTTCTGAGTGGTGTATAGTACCACCTGTTAGATACTTTTATATAGTTTTCCTTGAGGTCTTGAGAAGCTGTAAATCTGTTGGATTTATTCCAGGCATTTTCCCAGTTTTCAAACTCTATATTACGTCCTAATTCCTGTGCCCATTTTATCATATATGGGGAGACCGTCTCCTGTTCTAATTCTCTGCTTAGTAAAAGTTTATAAATTTTAGAAATTTTTCCTCTGTCTTTTTCCCAGAATAGTTTGTCAAGTTCGTTTAAGTCTTTTTCAATGCCAATATTCTTTTTATCTTCATTAAATTTTTGTGATATTTGTAAATGTCCAAACCAATTAATTTTGATTTCTCATTCTATAAGTTCTTCCATTGATCACATTTCAAGTTCTCCTTCCAGGTTTATCCTTAATACATCTTTATATCTGATCCAGTTTCCCCACCCTCCCATCTACCTAGAAAGGCCTCTTGTACTGACACCCATAATGATAGGCCGCGGTAAAATTTATCTTTTAAGATATTCCAAGTTTTTTAATTGAGTCTTTCTCACAGAATGATTATTAAAGTCTCTGTTTACTATTTCTTTACTATACCAGAGGTATGCATGCCAACCAAACCTTAAATTAGATGATTCTATATCTAACAAGTGTTTATCTGACAATTTTATCCACTCCTGTAGCCATAATACATTACAAGCTCTATAACAGGTTTTCAAGTCAGGCAACGCACATCCTCCTAAAGATTTGTCTTTCTTCAAAGTTTTCCATTGTATCCTTGCTTTTTTACCCCTCCAAACGAATTTGGAGATCGTTTTCTCCCAGTCTTTGAATATCTTTTTGTTTGGTATTATTGGAAGATTTAAGAAAAGAAACATTAATCTTGACAGTACACTCATCTTAGTTACTGCAATTCTGCCCATCAAAGAAAGATTATAATTGTTCCACAACCTCAGATCTTTTTCAATATTTTTCCAAACAATCTTATAATTGTTTTCAAACAGACTCATATTTCTATCTGTGAGCCAGATTCCTAGATACTTAACCTTCCTTTCTATCTTTATACCAGTCCTGGATGATAATTCTATTTTTTCTTTTTCATTCATATTTTTAATCATAATTTGAGTCTTGCTTTTATTTATTTTGAAACCTGCCACCTTACCGAATTCATTTAATTCTGCAAAGAGATATTCTATATTTCTTGTAGGATCCTCCAAAAAAATGACTAAGTCATCAGCGTAAGTTTTTAATTTAAATTCAGAGCCTTTGATCTTGGTCCCTTTTATTTTTTATCCCTTATTGAATTGTTTATGACTTCCAGGATGGTAATAAACAGAATCGGAGACAAGGGACAGCCCAGTCTGGCACCTTTGTCTACCTCTACCACCTTTGTCTTTTCACCATTCACTGTAATTTGTACTTTCTGTTGAGTGTAAATTTGTTCGACATTTGCTAAAAAGTTGTTTCCAAAGCCCATTCTATTGAGTACCTCAGAATAAACTGCCAACTTATGTTATCGAACGTTTTTTCAGCGTCTAAAAAAATTAGCGCACATTTTCTTTCATTGTTTACATTATAATACTCTATTATATTTAATAAGGTTCTTATATTATTTCTTATTTGCCTTTCTGGCAAAAAGCCGCTCTGATCCTTGTGAATAATTTCTGCTAGTATGACTTTTAATCTTTTTGCAATTATCGAGGTGAATATCTTGTAATCTTGATTTAGTAAAGCAATAGGCCTATAATTTTTTATATTTGTCTTTTCTTTTCCTGCCTTAGGGATTACTACAATATTAGCGTTGTTCCATGTCATTGGTTTACCTTCCCATTTTACTTTGTTAAATGTACTACACAAAATGTGCTAGATACCCGCCCCATTTTCTTAATGTGAGAGATCCTAGCAGGTGTAACGTTAGTTCTCACCTGTTTTTCCACCTTTTTTCCATGCCTCAGGATTCTATAATATTGCAGTACACTGTTAAAGCACTATTTTACTGCTATGGCTGCCTCTTGTGGAACTGCCTCCTGGGATTCACAGTTGAGGGGGAGGCATTTAGAATTCTCAGTTAGAGAGCTCTTAGGCCTCACTAAACTCCAAATCCCAGAATGTCACAGGAGGCAGGCATAGCAGTTAAAATACGATAATAACACTATAACAGTGTAGTGCAATATTCGCAATGCCTTGGAGAACTCTCTCCTGTTAGGTAGCTAGCACTGCCCATGACTCCATTTGACCTCCTGTTCCCTGTGTTGCCTTTTCATCTCAGGAAATCTTACTAGCAGTACCTGAGAAAACCTTCTCCTAATTCCCCTTTCTCATTCTCTCAGAACTTCCACTGAGCTATATAGCAACAACAAGAACAACAACAAACAATGGTTCTTCTAAGCATTCTTTGTAACCTCCACAAATAGGTAATCTTGGTTCTGAACTTTCTAGATTTCAATGATTTGGCTGGAACTCCATCCTAGCGATTGCATGTGTCCAAGTGCAGCTGGCATCTCTCCCTTTAAGTTTTCTGTTTCAACATCATGAGCAGATAGGTTTGGAACATCCATCAGTATTCATCTCTAGAGTTTATTCAGTATTTTTTCTTTAAATTTTATCTTCATGATCCTTTCTTTCTTCTGGTCTTCAGCAAAGTCCACTTCTAATTGTTTCCTTTTAACAAAAGTTACAGGTAAAGAACTGTTCTCTGGTGGAAGCAAGTAGGCCCAAAGCTGCTGGAAAAGGAGAAAAAGTGGGCCGGGGCGTGTGGGGGTGGAATGTTTCCTTCCTGGCCTTCTAACTTTGTAGGAATTACCCTGCCTTGAGGCAAGGTGGCATTCTCCCCACCCAGCTCAATGGATCAAGGAGCACCCCAACAAGTGCTCTATAGGGCAGGAGATTTAAATTACTTGTTTTCATTAGACACTGCATTCTCTCTGTGGACTCTTTCAGACGTGGGAAATTGGAAGTATAATCCAAGGGCAATCCAAACTGCAATCATGGGTTTTCACCTTATTGCGAATTAGAGCTTCTCACGCAATTTCGGGAAAAAGGGAAGTCACTCCGAATGCAATCATGGGTTTCATGTTATTGCGAATTAAAGCTTCTCACGCAATTTCTGGCAAGGGGGGGTTATTTTCAGGTAATGGGAAGTCATTCTGAACGCCTTCCGAATGCAATGAGGATTCACGTGAATTTGCTAAGCTAGTGAATTCACGTGAATTCACATTGGCTCCATTCGAAGTTGGGAGAAATTCCTCCCGTGTGAAAGAGTCCTGTGTTTCTCTCTTTCTGTTGTGTGCCTTTGTTTCCAACTGATGGCAATCCTAAGGCAAGCCTATCATGGGGATTCTTGGCAAGATTTGTTCAAAGGAGGTTTGCCATTACCTTCCCCTAAGGCTCAGAGCATGTGACATGCCCATGGCCATCCAGTGGGCTTCATAGATGAGCTGGGAATCAAATCCTAGTCTCCGGAGTCATAGTCAAACACTCAAACCACTATGCCACACTGGCTCTTCTGTACTAAACTGTATTAGAGAATTGTCTGTAGATTTTTAAAAAATGAGCTCAGATGTTGAACTGGAGGAAGATGAAGGTGATGCTGAAGAGTTCTTGATCTCCATTACTGGAGGATACTATTGGTGTATAGTACCTGCCTCATCTCACCCCCACCCCCCAGTGATATGACTATTGATTGAACCTGTTTTGATTTGCATGCAGTCAGTTTTAAATTTGCTCAGTTTACACCATTATTAAAGAATTATTTTTTGGCAAGTCAGTTACTTCACCTGAGAACAAATTGTCTGTTCCTTTGCCTGAGGGACAGATAAAACCCACTGTCACTCTCACGCCACTCATATTTTCACATGCCCCTTTCTTCTATTATTTCACAATTACTGCCCTTCTTTTCAGATGCTAAAAGAAAAGTATATTTTTCTATGCTTTCTTGGCATGTGAAATCTAGTCATGAAGGAAAGGTGTCCAAAGAAGGGCACTGTTTATTATCAGAAGAGGCAGCTTTATCTGTGGCCCTTCTGGCAGGACGAGTTCATAAGGGAGAGGCATAGGTTCACTGCAACTTCAAAAGCCATTCTGATAGTTTGGGGCAGGCACATAAGAGCTTCATATTTTCTCCCTACAACTATGTAGGCAGGGATATAATTGTGTTATTTGCATAGAGAAATATTAGTGTGAACTATGGAGCCAGCTGGCAGCTCTTGCCACAATCACAGCTGCAGTTTTCCAGCCACTATAACTACTATAGGAATTACTACATCTCTCAAGCACTAGTATTTTGGTCTATGGCTGTGCTCCTATAAAATATGTATGTGGTCAACGTTTTCATATATGAACAAGGTGACCAGGTATCCTAACCACAAAAGAGGACAAGCCACTGTAAAATGTAGGACATTCAAGGGAAATGTAGGGTAAGAGCAAAGATTAAAAACACTCATGTAAAGATAAATCAATGTTTCTTGCTCAAAGTGGAATACATTCTGGACAGAAGGCTGAAATGGAGGACATGACAGGGAAAAGGATATCTGGGTTACCCTGTGTATGAATGCATGAACAATTGAACTACAAAAGAAACAACATCTGATAAAAAATGTAGGCCTGTGACTCTAACATCATCACTTTTCTTCTCTTGTATGGATTTTTAAAACATTTTTTGTTTGATGCAGAATATATCCACACTGCAGAAATAAAGCAGTTTGACACCACTTTAACTATCATGGCTCCACCCTGTGGGATTCTGGGATTTGTAGTTTGGTGAGGTATTCAGTCTGATCTTTCAGAGAATTCAGGTGCCTCACCAAACTACAAATTCTGAAGGATAGAGTCGTGGCAGTTAAAATCGTGCCAAACTGCTTTGTTTCTGCAGTGTAGATACACCCACAAAATCCAGTGGAGCTTCAAAAGCTTGCATGATGTATTTTCTGCACTTTTGGTTGGCCAATAAAGATACACTTGTTGTGGATATTGGGTTTTGTTGTATTTTGCTCCATGGCCAATATGGCTCCCCCTCAATGAGTTTCCTGGATTTGAAGATATTGCATTTTTTGCATTTTGGTTGGCGAATGGACAGGTTGCTTACCTGTAACAGTATTTCTTCGAGTGGTCATCTGCAAATACATACAAATGGGTTCTCTGCGCCTGCGCAGTCGAATTCGGAACTCTCTGGAATCACTGGGCAGAAAAGCGGCTTGCAACTTTTTGCAACTTTTTGGCGGTAGCCCCGCCCCTCCTCTATATAAGCCCTGTTCCCGCTCTTTTCCCCAGTTCCGAATTTTTTTCCACCGCAAGCAACGGAGGAGCAGAACAATGTTGAGCAGGACACTGAGGGGAGGAAGGGCAGGATTTGTATGTATTCGCAGATGACCACTCGAAGAAATACTGTTACAGGTAAGCAACCTGTCCTTCTTCTTCGTGGTCTCTGCGAATCATACAAATGGGTTAGACTAGCAAGCTTAAGTAAGCGGCGGAGGGAGTGTCATGACAACAGTTGTGAGATGAACCAAAAAACCTTTATTGGTCCACAATAAAAATTGTCAAATTGAACTAACCCTTGTGTGGTTCTTGTATCAAACATAGGACAGAACAACAGTAGTGCAATGCTGCTCACAGAGCAGAACATAAACCAGGTACTCAAAGAGTAAACTATGTACATGGTGCATGAAGTAGTCAGAAATACACCAGAACACCCAATCCTGGATGCAAAGCAAGATCAAGTAAAAAGGCAAACAGTGCAACAATTAATGCAATGTGTCATATGCAACAACAATGCAATGTATCATCAACATGGCATAGTACACAGCATGGCATAGTACAGAACTTGACATTAGTGTAAACCAGACAGTAGCACTGCTCTGCCAAAGGCTGCATCGGTCCTTGCCCTGGTGTCCAACCGGTAATGTTTTATAAAGGTCAAAGGTTGGGACCAGACAGCAGCCTTACAGACATCCTCCAGCGGAACCCCAGTCAAAAAAAGCAGAGGATGTCGCTACCGCCCTAGTTGCATGTGCCCTGACCCTGGCCGGAAGAGTTCTACCCGACAGTTCATAACAGAGGTGGATGGTACCAGCCACCCATTTAGAAAACCTCTGAGCAGTCACAGGTAGTCCCTTCTTGGGCTCTGAGTAGCACTGGAACAGTCTGTCAGAGTGGCTCGAACCCGAAGTCCTGTCCAAATAGAAGGCCAAAGCCCTCCGAACGTCCAACAGGTGCAAACAACGTTCGGTGTCGGTGGTCGGGTTCGGGGCCAGGGTCGGGAGCACAATGTCTTGGCACATGTGGAAAGCAGACACTACCTTAGGCAAAAAGGTAATGTTGGTACGGAGGACAACCTTATCCTTGTGGAACCGAAGGAAAGGTTGGTCCCTCCGTAAAGCACAGAGCTCGCCAGCACGGCGGGCAGAGGTAATGGCTACCAAAAAGGCTGTCTTCCAAGTCAGCAGCCTCAGCTCAGTAGTAGCCATGGGTTCGAAGGGCTTGGTACCAAGATGAGACAAAACAACCTCAAGGCTCCACGCCGGTGCCGGTGCCGGTGTTAAAGCCCTTCAAAAACCCCTTCACCAAGGGGTCCTTGAAAAAGGAAGGTTTCCCATCAAATTGGAAATGGGAACAAATAGCAGACAAATAACACTTGATGGAGTTAAGGCACAGCCCCGACTCCACCAGTGTCAATAAGAACTCCAGCACCGTCGGTGTCGATACCCTGGATGGAGACAGGCCTCTCGAATCCAGGAAGTGGAGGAATCTCTGCCACTTGCAGGAGTAGGACCTCTTGGTTGCGGGTTTGTGGGCCGCCAGGATCACACGCCTCACCGCCGCCGGAAGGTCCACTAAGGCCGGAGCCACCACGCCACGAGAGGGAGGTCCTCGATGTCCGGATGCCGAACTCGACCCTCCTGTAGAGTGAGCAGGTCTGGCCTCGGTTCGATCCTGAAGAACCGGTTCCGAGACAGGTGAAGAAGGGACGGGAACCACGGCTGCCTGGGCCACCAGGGGGTGATCAGGATGGCATCCGTCCGGCCTCTCGACATCTTGGAGACAACCCTTGTGATGAGTGGGAACGGAGGGAAGGCATACAGGAATTCCCCAGTCCAGCTGTGTAGAAAGGCATCCCCCAGCGAGCGTCGGGACCGATCCCGGGAGCAAAACCGGCTGCAGTGTGCGTTGGTCTCCGACGCAAAGAGGTCTATCTGCGGGGTGCCCCATCTGGAGAAGAGGTTCGCGATCGCCTCGGGGTGGAGAGTCCACTCGTGGCACTGCGAATCTGACCTGCTGAGCTGGTCCGGCAAGACGTTCTCTTCCCCGGAAAGATGCACTGCCTGAAGGAAGATGTTTCTCGGGATGCACCAGTGCCAAATCCGAAGAGTTATCTCCAGCAAGGTTGGAGATCTGGTTCCGCCCTGCTTGTTCAGGTAGTACATGACGGTGGTGTTGTCCGTCAGGAGCTGCACTACCCTTCCACGGAGCTCGGATTCGAAGGCCTTCAAGGCCTTCTCGACGGCCAGCATCTCCAGGGCATTGATGTGGAGATCTTGGTGACACGCCTGCCACTTGTCCCTTATGGTGAGGCCCATAGTGTGGGCTCCCCAACTGTCCATGGATGCGTCCGTGGTGAGGACCACCTGTGGGTCCGGCGAGACGAACGGCATGCCGGCGCAGACGTTCTGGGAGTCTAGCCACCAAGACAGGGACCGAGCGACAGGCCTCAGTACCGTGAGCCACTTGCTTGCAGGGTCGACCGACGGGTCGAAGACGGAGAGGAACCATGACTGTAGGGGCCGGAAGCGAAGCCTGGACCACGGGGTGACGAAGGTGGTCGAGGCCATGTGACCCAGTGCTACCTGGGGTCAAGTGAGACTTCTCGAGGTTTAGTACCAGGCCGAGGGATTGGAGCAGGGAGACGGCGAAGGAGATGTCTTGGCAGAGGTCCTCTTTGGAGTCTGCCGTGAAGAGCCAATCATCTAGGTAGGAGAAGACTCTTGACCCTCGCTGGTGCAGATAGGTGACTACCGGAGCCATGCACTTGGTGAAGACTCTCGGTGCCGTGGCCAGGCCGAAGGGCAGGATGTTGTAGTGGTACATCTCCGTCCCGATGGCAAAGGAGAGGAACCGTCTGTGTCCCTCTCGAATGGCAACCTGGAAGTAGGCGTCCTTGAGGTCCAGCGTCGCAAACCAAAGTCCCTGCAACGACAATGGCAAAATGGAAGCAAGAGTTACCATCCGGAACTTGTTGTAAACCAAAAAACTGTTCAGATCCCGAAGGTCCAGTATGGGACGGAGGCCTCCATCCGGTTTCGGTACCGTAAAGTACCTAGAAAAGAACACCCGGTGAACCTGGTCCGGGTCCAGAGGGGAGATGGCCCCTTTGTCCAACAGAGTGCGTACTTCGTCGAGGAGGGAGGGTGCGGGGTCCGTAGAAAGAAGAGCTCCAGTAGGCGGAAGCTCTTCAAACTCGAGGGCATATCCCCTGGATATAATAGTCAGAGCCCAGGAGTCGGTGGTGATTTGGGCCCAGATGTTATAGAAGGGCCTCAATAAGTCCAAAAAGAAGGGACGGGAAGGGGAGGCAACGGAGTACGCTGGAGACCTTCATTGTCCCTTCTTACCTGAGTCAGATCCGGGCTTCCTCGGGAGCGGCCTTCGGTATCGGGACTGAAGGCGCCTGCCGGATGAAGATGAGGAAGGAGAGGAGAACCTCTGCCTGGTGTCTTGGCGACGGTACTGCCTCTCCTGCTCAAATGGCCTGTGTGACTGGCCGAAGGATGGTCTTTGGGCCCCGAAACGCCTCCTGGAGAAGGTCTGTTGGGAAGTGGACATGCCGTGCTTCTTGGCGGCTGACTTCATGCGGTACTTGAAGTTCAGCCGCTCGTCGGTGTCTTTGGCAAAGAGCCCTTCGCCATCGAATGACATGTCCTCTATGGCAGCCTTCGCCTGCGGGGTCAGATCCGAAGCCCGAAGCCAGGCGTGTCTCTGGAGAGCCACACTGGAAGCCATGGACTTGGCCAAACAGTCTGCTGTGTGTCTGGCCGAGGTGATAAGAAGGCCAGCAACCGAATGCGCCTCCTCCCTGAGCTGGTTTGCCGCCGGGGCCTTCTCCTGAGGGAGGACAGCCAGCAAGGGGAACATCCTCTCCATAAGGTACTGGATGTAGGCCCCCATACAGGCATTATAATTCGACACCCGCAGTCCCAGAGCTGAGGCCTCGAAGATCTTCTTGGAGATCCCGTCTATCTTCTTGCCCTCTCGGTCCGAAGGAGACGGGGAAGTCTTCGGGGTGAAGACCTTCTGAGACCCCTCGACAATCGCCGAATTCTGGGGCGGGTGCGAATGGAGCCACTCTGCTGATGATGGAGAGATCTTGTAAATGGAGTCGATCTTCCTTGAGGTTGACGGGATGGATGCCGGATTCTGCCACGACCTCTTGGTGATCTTCTCCAAGGACGGCAGGAACGGGATCGCTGCCAACGTTGGTGCGGAGCCCTGAACTCGTTTCTCCACAGGGTCGAGGGCCTCCTCCTCGGACCGAGACACCTGGAGCTCCAAGGCATTCGCCATCTTGATAACGTGCTCTCCAAAGGTATGCACATTATCGGTAGGGGACACCGGGCCCGGTTGGTAAAAGGCCTGCTGAACTGGCCCCTTTTCCTCGGTGTCGGTATCGACGGGAGAGGGGACCGAGCCTTCGGTCTCGAAGTCCACGTCAGAATCCGAGCTGGGCTCCACACAAAGCACCACGCTGGACGGGGAGTAGGCCGTCTGGGTTGCTGCCTCTCCACGATCGGTGTCCTCCCGCCTGATGGGGGGTGATGCCGAAGCCTCCTCGCTGACTCTCACGGGTGTCGAAACCGGTACTTCCTTGCCCACTCTCGCAGACACATCAAGTGGGCGCCAACGCTTGCCTCACGGTCTGTCCAGAGTAGACGGGTTGACCGTCACAAAATACCTGCCGGACTCGCTATCATAATAGTATTCCGGCTCGTCCTCGGTCTTGGCCATCGGAGTCGGAGACCTGCGAGACCTCTGGATCAGCTGGGGGGAGCGCTGGGCAGGCGTTAGGCTGCGCGGCACCAATGTCTCCCGACGGGCAGCCTGGGTCTGGGGCGACACCTCTGCTGGTACGGAGGCGGTCGGTACGGAGGTGGGCCTTTCGACAGCGGGAATTTCCGTGGCGGGAACATCCCTTGGTGGCGATGCATGTGGCAGCTCGGTTCCCACGTCAGAGTCGGAGCGGGCTTTCTTCCGGAGGGTCTCGCACTCAGAGGAGCGCTTTTTCCGGAGGGATTCCCCCTCGGAGGAGTGCTTCCTCTTGACGGAGGCCTTGGAGCTGGGTTCCTTCAGAGAGGAAGAGCCATCCGCCACGCCCTGAGAAGGAATTTTAACCTTCTTTCTCCGACTCTCATCCCTGTGGTCTTTGCCCTGCCTGGGCTTGTCCTTTTTGGAGGACTTAGACTTCTCACCCGCCTTCTTAGCCGATTTCTCGGCGGGGTGAGCCTCCGCCTCCCGGGGGGACTTGGAGGGACCAACAGGGGAAATGACAGTCACCTTCTCCTGGGACATCTTGGAAGCCGGAACGGATGCCTTAGAGATCGACGCCGGAACCGAAGTCGAAGGCAGGATCTCCTGAAGGGCCAAAGCATGATCGAGAAGATAAGACTTCAGCCGAGAGGCACGGTTCTTCCTCGCCTGCGGAGTCAATGATCTGCACAGGGCACAGCTCTGGGTGTCGTGGGCCTCGCCCAAGCAGATCAAGCACTTGGAGTGGGGGTCCGTGTGAGGGACCTTGGCCCCACAAACAGCACAGTGCTTAAATGGAGCTGGAGACATCAAGTCCAAATCGGGATCCAAAATCGAGGTCAAGCAAGCCGAGAGGTCAGAACAATAGCCGAGTCACAGACGAGGGAGAGTAGTCAAACAACAAGCCGAAGATCGAAAAACCAAGAGAGACAAGCCAAGCGATTCCAACACTGTTCCTTTCGAGTAGCCTACGCGGCAGAAAAAAAGGAACTGGGGAAAAGAGCGGGAACAGGGCTTATATAGAGGAGGGGCGGGGCTACCGCCAAAAAGTTGCAAAAAGTTGCAAGCCGCTTTTCTGCCCAGTGATTCCAGAGATTTCCGAATTCGACTGCGCAGGCGCAGAGAACCCATTTGTATGATTCGCAGAGACCACGAAGAAGAAAAAGGTATAGCTCTTTTGTGGATTTTATATTTTGTTGTATTTTGTTTCATGACCTACTTGGTTATTGCTGAATACTTGACTCATGGTCAAGATTAACATTGATCCTCCCTTCCATATATACATACATGAAGAACAATGTTAGAATACAAACCCAAGCGGAACTTGCAATATTTTGCTATGGGAAGTGCTATGTTTAAAATTACAGCAAACGAGACATGCCAATTGAACATTCTCATTCCCCATTAGACAGAAATTTTGATATATTTATTTGTTTCCTCCTTTCTGTTAAGTGAAATGGTTTTAAACCAGGCTTTTGTGTCTACAAATGTCAGGGTTCTTCCTAACCTGCTGGTATTTTCCTTTTGTACTGGTGGTCAGGATAAGGGAGGCTAATGGATTAATTATATAACCATTGAACCTTATGCCTGAACATCAGAAACAAGGGATTTTTTCCCGTTATGCCAGGGTCCTTATCCAGGTCAGGTTCCCTATAGTTGCTATTCATCACATAAACGTGTCTCTTGACTGCTTACTGTCACATCTAGTTGTGTCTGCTTGCAGTGAATGTTGAATTTAGGGGTTCAACAGACTGCCCTTTAGCGCCAGATTGGGGCCATGGCAACTATATTCTGCAGCCCCAATTGAGCCTTTCTGCAGCACAAAAGGTACCATAGTCACTGGTGCCACAGCTTTTCGGTGCTCCTTTGGCACTGCATCATCTTGTCATAGTGCCAGAGGAGCACCGTGACACCTCCCACCATGTGGTAGGGCATGTGGCATCACACCAGCATGAGGGCAAAGTCAGGGCATGTGTCATGTGGACGCCCCCCCCCTCCACTTTGCCCCAATGCTGGCCTTAACGGCCGGTCTGTCAAGGCTGTCTGTTCTAATGTTGCTTATGGTCATAAGGAAGAATGAATATGAGACTCACTAACATAGCTGTTGTTAAAAAAATGGCTAATATATTAAGAGAGCCACCCTTGCCTATACCCTTTTGCTCTGAAAACATACAGAGATATGGGTCAAGCTGCTTGTTACAATTGTTGAGAACTGAGAGCACTGTAATCGCAACATCCTCCAGTTGCTGAGGCGATCAAACGGATAGCATTGAGCATGAATCAATTTGTAATAAAAGTAACTGTGCAAACAGCATTAAAGTGAAAACCAGCAGAATCGGTTATTTGGCAGGGTCACTGGAAACAGTACCTTTTCTTTTTCTTCATGGAAATTGTTAATGCAGCACTCAGAAAAGTTAATAGGTGCGTATCAGTTTTGCTATTGTCATCCTTTTGCTACATATAATTTTCACATTGTGCTTCAAAGAAGAGACCTCAAAAAAGAAAGCAAACCTGTATTAATTGGCTGAGCCTGGGAATGAAACTCAGACTCTCTAACAATTGCTTGCAATTACATGAACTGTAGTCACAAAAGCCTAACTGCTCTGGTCAGTTACTGTTGCACCTGGTTTTATACAAAACTTCTTTTTTGTGATGAAATTATCAAGACAATTTTACCTTGTTATTAATTACTACTTGCATGCTAACAACTACATAGACTTGGAAGAAAATTGTATGTCTTTAAATGCAATGCTTTCCCCCTTAAATAAATTGGTAGACATGCCCATGAGAAGAATTTTCACACTAGGGTCAATTCCAGAACCATCCCAAAATCATCCCATTATTGGCAATGAATATCCCATTATTGGCAATGGGATCATTGTGGGATGGTAATGGGATGATTGTGGGATGGTTCTGCAATTGACCCCAGTGCGATAGCTGTAAAAAAAACCGAAGAGCCCTGTGACACCTTAAAGACTAATTTATTTTACCTCTCTGGCTGCATCTGCACTGGAGGAATAATCCAGTTTGACACTAGTTTAACTGTCATGGATAAATGCTATAGAATTCTGGAAAATGTAGTTTTGTGAGAAATTTAGCCTTCTCTGTCAGAGAGCTCTGGTGTCACAACAAACTACAGTTCCCACAGTTCCATAGCATTGAGCCATGGCAGTTAAAGTGGTGTCAAACTGGATTATTTCTGCAGTGCAGATGCAGTCCCCCGCCCCTTAAAAAAATCAGTTACTCTAGCTTCTGCCCCATACAGCAGAGTCCAATAATGCTAGGCAGCCCTATTCAAGTTCCATGGGAAAACGAACCATATCTAAATAATGATTCCTTTGATTGATTAATTGATTGTATGTCCTACCTTTCAGGGAGATCAATGAGTATCTTGCTAGGAATTATGACTTTGAGCCTATGGACTTTATTACACAAGGCTGTCAAAAGCAGAATTTAAGCAGTAGCGTCTGTGGCCATACCTTATCACGCGAAGCCATACCTGTCCTGAAGCTGCTTCATTTTCCATCTCTTCCTGGAACACTCCTTTTCATTGTTAGAAAAACCCATCCATGCCTGTCCATGCTTTTCCACTATTGATTCAAGTGTGATACTTTTCTCCCACTTCAATTCCAATATGGAGGCAGTCATGTGATACGAGTTGCCAATTGATTATGCTCCTCTTCCCTTCTCCCCCTCGCTATTCCCTAGTTGGCTGTTTTCTTTTTCTTTTCTTTTTTAAATTTTGTTTCTTTCCTTTTACTTAATAAATTGTTGTAACTGCCAGTTGAAACAAAAATAGAGCTAAACAGAAGGGCATAAGGGACAGGGATTATGACGGCTAGTGTGCAGAAAATAGAGACCGGGACTATAGCAGCACCATGAAGACCTTTGCGAAAATGGCTGTCCCCAAACTTGTATGTTTGTGTTGTTGTTGTTGTTGTTTTATTTATACCCCATCTTTATTGATGGAGCAAAGGCAAAGCAGCAACAAATCTAAAACATTATAAACAGTTTTCAACACTGAAAAGGCCTTTGATAATATTAATTTGATATTTATGAGTGTAGTACAGTGGGTCTTTGTTATCTGCTGGGGTTTGGCTCCAGGACTTCCCATGGATAACAAAATCTGTGGATGCTCGAGTTCCATTAAATACAATGGTATAGGAAAATAGTGTCCCTTATATAAAATGGGGGGGGGGGGGGGAATCAAGGTTTGCTATTTAGAATTTATACCTTTTTGGAATATTTTTAAGCTGTGGGTGCTTGAATTTGTGGATAAAAAATCAGTGGATAAGGAGGGCTGAATATACTGCCAAAGATGAATTTTGGAGAAAATTACATTAAATTGATTAAATCAATTTATGAAAATAAAAATGCCAAAATTATAATTAACAGAGAAAAGACAAAGTGATTATAAGTGAAAAAAGGAAGAAGATAAGGTTGCCTTGTCACCTTTTAATCTTTGTACTGATTTTAGAAATATTGAACAGACAGGTAAGAAAAAATTAAAGTATTCAAGGAATTAAAATTAAAGGAAACAATTAAAAATTACATACCTTTGCAGATGATCTTGTAATTTCATTAGATGGCCCAATATTGAGCATTGAAAGACTGCATGAAAGACAACATGGAAATATTTTTTAAAAAGATATGGATCATATGCTGGTTTCAAAGTAAACAACAAAAAAGACAATTATAACAACAAAGAAAATGTAAAAAAAGAGAGAGAATTTAACTTAAAATACAAATTTAATATTAAAAAAGTAAAATATTGAATTTATAACTATTCACCATGAAAAATATCTGCTGTCAAAAAAACAAAAACTTAAATAAATGAAGTAAGGTGAAGATTTATTAAGGATAATATCTTTCATTAAAATGAATGTCCTCCTAAAATGATCTTCCTATTTCAAGTCATACCAATAATAACAGAAAAATCATTTAAAGAATGGAAAAAAAGATCTATGAAAATATGTGTTTGCTGGGGGAAAAAACTGGAAATGGCTAAAAGAATTGTCAAAGTTAAAGAAGAAAAAAATGCTGCAATTAGAAAAAACTGAATTGAAACTAGGATGATATGAATAATTCTAGTATCAAAAATAGAAAATAAACAAATAATTTAATCATCATTTCATTAGAAGCAAGTATGGCAAAAATGCAAACTTAAATTGTGTCTCAAACTCAAGGTTTCCCCACATGAAGCACAGAAAAGAAATAAGTCAAGAAGATAGATGGATTACATATAATGATTTACCAAAATATCAAGAAAACAAATAGAGAATGAAAACAGAAAAAGAACTAAAAGAGGTAGGAACTGTCTGTCAATCGTTCAGTCACAGACAATTGATAGAGAAATATAAAATGGATGAAAAATTACAAAGAATAGAAACAGAAAAGACAGAATTTGAAGATATTATTTTACAGGAAAAAACATATTTCTAAAATCTACAAATGGATATTAAAAATAAAGATGGAAGGAAAAACTATAAAAGAATGCATAAACACATGGGAACAGAATTGTCAGAATCTGGCACATTCTGTCATGAGGTGGTTGTTGTTGTTGTAATATATGGCATGTTTAACATTTTAGCTATAAAGAAGAATTATATGAATGTTAGAGTATATTGAGATATGAAGAGAGTGATGGGAAGTTTGGTACTAGTGGAAATAACTGATGGTGGTTCAAAGGGGTGCTTGTGGCCAGGCACAGGAATGGGCAGATGTGTGGGGGAGGAATTTTCTCAGACTTTGCTGGTGGAAAACAGAAAGTAGAGAGGAGACCAGGAATGAGTGGAGGGGACTGGACAAATGAGGCTGGCACAGAAGAGTGGGTTGATATGTTTTAATTAGTAAATGATTTAAGATGAAGCCCACAAAATTTTGTTATGACAATGTTGGTGGATGATGGCACTTCTTTCTACAGATGTCTTCCTGCTAAGACCTTGGGTTTTCTGATACAAAGTTTTGCTGTTTGCAATACAGAAGACTTGTTTACTGAGCTCTGGGTTGAAAAGGGAGTTCTTGACAAGAATATAAGGCAGACCACAGTATTACAAAAATTGGGGAGGGGGGTTGCAATAAGAATTTAAAATATATATAATGTAATAATTTGAAAGAAAACTGCTATAAAATGTTTCATAGATGGTATTTAACGCCAGAGAAATTAGCAAAAATATACAAAAGTGGCACTGATGAATGTTGGAAATATGGGAGGGGAAGAGCAACACTGTGAAATAGCAAAAATATTCTTGATCCAAATTCACGCAACGAATTCCTCTATTTCCCCAACGATAGAGGAAATTCTAAATTCTTAAAATTAAGAACCCAATGAAATTAGAATTTTTTTGGTTGAATATGGCAGAGAGCCAAAATTAAAAAAAAAAAGGGGGGGGATTATAATTTATATGATCACAGCTGCCCAGAAGTAGAAAGAAAAGATTCCATCATTAGATGATTACCTGCTAAAACTTATCAGTCTCACAGAAATTGATAGCTCACATTTTTTCTCTCAGACTCAGTTCCCTTTCTAATTCTAGGTGACTTTAATATCCACCTTGATGATCCTAAGAATCCTTCAACGTCTCGCTTTAGCTCTCTCTTAGCTTCTTTCGATCTTCAACCTCATTCCAACTCCTCAACCCATTCTTCTGGTCACTACCTTGACCTAGTTCTCGCTGCTAAGTATGTCATTTCCGACTACTTGGCATTGGACTATCCATTCTCAGATCATCATCTAATTTCTTTTACTCTTACTTATATCCCACCTCCTCATCATGTTGTTCAACGCACTTTTCGTAATCTTCAGTCTGTTAATTCTGATCATCTCATTCAGACCTTGGACGCTTCTCTCTCTTCTCTAAATCTTGGGGACTCTGCCAACTCAGCAATGTCTTTATTCAACTCCACTCTCTCTTCAACCCTTGAAAGCTTTGCCCCTGTATCTGTTCGCATGTCCTCCTCTATGCCTAGGTCTCAGCCCTGGTTCTCCCCCATAGTTAGGTTTCTCCGATCCTGCTCTCGAGCAGCCGAACGCCTTTGGAAAAAGTCCAGGGACTGGGCAGATAGTATTCATTACAAATTTGTTCTCTCCTCCTTCTCATGCACCCTGTCTATGGCAAAACAGAATTGATCTGGCCAATGAGAGGCGCCCACAGCATTTGTTCTCCTGCTTCAACACACTGCTAAAACCTTCCTCTCCCCCTGTCTTCTCATCATTTTCCCCAACTGACTTCGCCAACTACTTCCTCACAAAAGTCACTACTATTAGATCTGAAATTGTTCCTCTTGGTCTGCCCCCTACCACTAATTTCCTGGTACCTTCTACTAATAAACTCTCTGTGTTTCCACCTTTTTCTCTGGATGAACTCTTTGCTGCTAAATTCTTCCAAACTTACAACTTGTTCTCTTGATCCTATCCCCTCCTATCTTCTAATCTCTATAACTCCTTCTTTTCTTTCCTTGCTCCTCCATATCTTTAATCTCTCTCTCTCTTCGGGTTCCTTCCCTTCGGACTTCAAACATGCTCTCATTTCCCCAATTCTGAAGAAACCTTCTCTCAACCTCTCTTGTTTGTCTAGCTATCGTCCTATCTCTCTTCTTCCTTTTCTTTCGAAGGTTCTGGAAAGGGTCGTTTATCCTCGTTGTCTCGAGTTTCTCGAAACCAACTCCATCCTGGACCCATTTCAGTCTGGTTTCCACCCACGGCACTCTACAGAGACGGCCCTCACCAAGATCTCAAATGATCTCTTGCAGGCCAAGGCAAATGGCCCCTATTCTCATTCTTCTTGATCTGTCTGCATCCTTTGACACCTTGGACCACTGTCTCCTGCTTGACCTACTTTCCGACCACGGGTTCTCTGACTCTGTTCTCAACTTACTTGTTAGACAGATATTTTGCAGTGATCACAGGTGGTCATACTTCCTCCTCTGTTCCCTTATCTGTTGGAGTTCCTCAGGGCTCTGTCCTGGGTCCCTTTCTGTTCTCTCTATACACATTGTCCCTTGGTAAACTCATCAGTTCTTTTGGTTTCTCATATCATCTGTATGCCGATGACACTCTGCTGTATCTTTCCACCCCTGACCTTTCACTGGGGCTTGAACAGCAAGTTTCATCTTGTCTGGCTGCCATATCTCAGTAGATGCAGCATCGACGCTTGAAGCTCAACATGTCTAAGACAGAGCTCCTCATCTTCCCACCTAAGCCCACCCTTCAATACTCCTTTTCGACGGCACTTCTATTCAACCAGTTCAGCAAGCCCGCAGTCTCGGTTTCATCTTTGATTTCTCTCTGTCGTTTATTCCCCAGATTCAGGCCACCGCCAAGGCCTGTAGATTCTCTCTCTACAACATTGCTAAAATCCATCCATTCCTCTCAGCCTCCACTGCCAAGACTATGGTCCATGCCCTAGTGGTCTCACGACTAGATTATTGTAACCTCCTTCTGACAGGGCTTCCTTTCTCTCACCTCCATCCTTTAATCTCTGTCCAGAACTCAGCCTCACATGTTATCACATCCGCTCGCTTCTTTGACCATGTTTCTCCTCTTTTCTCCTCCCTTCACTGGCTCCCCTTCCCCATTCGCATCCAGTAAAAGCTTTTGTTGTTGACTTTCAAAGCCCTACACGACTGGCCCCTCCTTACTTGTCTGAACTTCTTTCTCCTTACATTCCTCCTTGTAACCTCCATTCTGGTAGTCAAGGTCTCCTGTCCTAGCCGTGGATTTCCACTGCCCTGTCCCAGATTCATCCCTTCACACTTGCTGCCCCTCACTCCTGTAACCTTTTCCCCCCACATGTGTGCCTCATCACCTCTCTAACCAGATTCAAAATTAAGTTAAAGACTATATTGTTTATGGAAGCATTCCCAGGATTGTGCCATCTGCCCCAGGATGCCTCCTTTTAACTAGGTATTAAGAAGTCAAGCCCTCCCTCTAGTCTGCCTTGGTCCAGACCCCAGAGGGAGAGAAGAACTACTGGACCTCATCCCCTTTCCCACAACCTTTCCCTTCTCCTTTTGTGTTGTCTCTTTTAGACTGTAAGCCTGAGGGCAGGGAACCGTCTAAATATAAGATTCTATGTACAGCACTGTGTAAATTTACAGCGCTATATATATAAAGGTATAATAATAATAATAATAATATTTTAGTATGGCTTTAATATAGCTTGACAATACTAATAAAAATAATAAACTACTAACTTTAAAAATGACTGGTTGAAAGTAATAGAATTTTGGAAAAAGAAATGAAGCAAAACATCTGCTTTAAATTTTGAGGAATATTAATATAAACTGTTATCTGTAAACTGTTAAATATATAAAATAATATAGCTATATTGATATTAAGGTATAGATGAAACTTATAGATTAAAAAAAGGAGAGAGATTAATTTTTGTATATAGATAACTGAAAATGATGAATAAAACAGAAAAGCGGAAAGATCGCTGAAAGGGAATATAATGAAATGTAAGAGCCAGCATGGTATAGTGATTTGAGCACTGGCCTAGGACTCTGGAAAACCAGGGTTTGAATACTGGCTTGACCATGGGTGACCTTGGGAAGTCACACTCTCTAAGGTTCAGAGGATGTCAATGGCAAATCCCCTCTGAAGAAACATGCCAAGAAATCCCCACGTTAGGGTCTCCATAAACTGGAAATGTCTTGAAGGCACACAACAAAAACAAACGAGAAATTGACATTATACTTTATACCCATAGCCTGAAGATAATTTTATCCAATATTTTAAATAATTTTGTTCAGGCAACAAAGTTTGTGTACACTGAAAAGTGTCACTTTCTCAGCAACCCACAAAAAAGTTTGGGGTTTTGAAATATTTTGGATTTTAGATTTCCACATAAGGAAAACTTTTTAAAAAATTAAAAAATAGAATTCCACATAAGGGAGACTCAACCTCTACCTCTTTCTCAAAATCCATGCACTCACTTCTAGGGTTCTTCAATTTAAAATAGCAAACTTTTTAAAGTTTAAATGTCTATTCACAAGAATGATTTCTAGATTTATCTATATAGCTGAACATGCACCTTCTATAGATATGGACCGGACACAGGGATTGTTCACTCCCCTGAGACAACTTCAGTTTTAATTGCATTTCCTTCCTTTGAAAAGGCCAATAGGTTTGGTTCTAAGTTTTCAATTAATTTAGCAAGAAAGTGATGTATCCACAGTAATTTAGGAAGAATGTTTCTTCCCATGAGGCTTTTGGAAATAAAACAATGAGGGCTTTATTTCAGGATGAAAACAAAGCAGCAAAGTGGGGGTTGGATACACCAACCCAAGTGTTAAAAGTATTCCTTCATCAGAAGATGGGATGAAGCTTCTACTGGCAGAAATGTACCCCCCCCCACCGCCTCCTGTTTCATAAAACATTCAACATTCTTTTGAACTCAGTTCAAAACTTCCTGTCCAACTGTCACACCTTGAGTAATTAGGCATTGCACATTAATTTTAACAGAATTTAGCCCTTGGAGCAGAAGAAGATTTGATGCATCAGACAAAGAAGTCTCAGAAGGATGCATAAGAATCTTTAGAGCAGAGAAGCTACACAAGGAAATGTGAAATTTGCACATGAGATGTGCAGTGGTCAGGCTGAGAAGGCATAACACTTAAATCTTTTTAAAACGGGCAACAAAAGGCAATAAAGTGATCTGAAATTACCAATTTAATTGAGAAGCAACCTTGTTGCATAAGAATGAAATCATGTACAGGTTGAGTTCCCTTTATCTGGAATTCCAAAATCCAAACTATTCAAAAAAACCAAACCTTTTTTCATGGGTGGCTGAGATAGCAACATCTCGCTTTATGATGGTTCAGTATACATAAACTTTGCTTCATATGCAAAATTATTGAAGAAATTGTATAAATTGTCTGCAAGCTATGTTTATAAGGTGTATATGAAACATAAATGAATTTTGTTTTTAGACTTGGATCCCTCCTCCAAGATGTGCATTATATATATACATATATGTAAATATGGGTATTCCAAAATCCAAAGGAAAAAAATAATATTTAAAAAATCCAAAATCCAAAACACTTCTGATCACAAGTATTTTGAATAAGATTTAACCTATATGTCTATACAACCATATATCTGGATTTATCTAGAGTCTCTACAACACCACTATTATTATTATTATTATTATTATTTTCATTTATATTCCATCTTTCCCTCAATATTGAGATTCAAGGCAACATACAAAAAATTAAAACCAGTACAGATTTAAAACACACAAACATATCAGTGTGTATGTTTGTGTATGTGTATTTAAAAGCAGTTACACAATCTATGGAGTTAACAAACCATAAAAAATTAATTAAAATATGGTTTATTAAAATTTTGCAAATCAGCACAACATTAAACGTCTTTCAGCATCAGTTTCTAAAAGCCTAAGAAAACAGGAAAGTTTTCATTTGCTGGTGCAAGGACAGGGAGCAGCCACCAAGGAGGCCTTCTTCCTTGTTCACACCAAATGTGCCTGGGAAAGTGGTGGGACAGAGAGAGGGGGGCCTCTCCCAAAGATGTCAGAGTTTCAATAGTCTCATATATATATATATATAAGGACCTTATAAAAATCCAATATACATTCATGTATACATATGTATGTGTTGTTGTTGTTATCTGCGAGAAGAAGAGAAGGTTAAGAGGTGATATGATAGCCCCGTTTAAATACTTGAAGGGATGTCACATTGAGGAGGGAGCAAGCTTGTTTTCTGCTGTTCCAGAAAACAGGACCCGTAACAATGGATGCAAGCTCCAGGAAAAGAGATTCCACCTCAACATTAGGAGGAACTTCCTGACAGTAAGGGCTGTTCGAAGGTGGAACACACTCCCTCGGAGTGTAGTGGAGTCTCCTTCTTTGGAGGTCTTTAAGCAGAGGCTGGATGGCCATCTGTCGGGGATGCTTTGATGGAGAGTTCCTGCATGGCAGGGGGTTGGACTGGAGGGTCCTTGTGGTCTCTTCCAACTCTGTGATTCTATGATTCTATGCCATTAAGTTGACTTAGATTTAAGATGACCCTATGAATGAGAGACCTCCAAGTCAACCTATCATCAACAGCCCTGCTCAGGTCCTGCATACTCAGGTCTGCAGTTTTCTTGATTGAGTCTATCCATCTGTAATGCAATCTTTCTTTTTTGCAACTGGCTTCTGCCTTACCATGCATCATGGTCTTTTCTCATGAGTCATGTCTTCCCATGATATGTCCAAAGTGTGACAGTTTCAGTTAGACATCTTGGCTTCTAGAGAGAGTTGATTTGCCCTAGGCCCCATTTATTGGTCTTTTTAGCAGTTTGTGATATCCACATAATTTTTTTCCAGCATTACATTCCCAGCTTTCACAACCGAAACCTTCTTTCAGCAGCTTCATACATATGTTGAAAAGCACAAGTGATCTGATTCATCAGGTCCAAATGGCTACTCATTAAAATATATTCAACTGCTTCGGTTCTACCCTAGAGAATCATGGGATTTATAGTTTGGTAAGGTAGTTGGAATCCTCTGCTAGAGAGATCTAGTGCACTCTCCTGAACTACAGCACTAAAGCATTCTCACAGGGAACTCTAAATACCTCACCTAGGTCTTGAGAGCAGTATTATCAAACTGCTTATCATTATGTAGATACACAAATTCAGAACAGGATGGTCTAAATATCTCACTATCACTGAAGAAATGGTGGAATGGCATCACAAACAACACGCAGATCAAAATCATATCCTACAGCCATTACAGAGAAGTATATCAGCAAAATGGAAGGAATGTAATTATGATGCACTTACCCCAAGGACCTCAGAAAAGGTTAGAATTGGTGTTTGAATGGGGAAGATAACACACTTAAACTGTCTGTTCTAGGTATCTTAAACATAAACCCCTTGTGTGACTATCTGGCAACACGGTTGCAAAACTGAAGCAAAAGGAACGTTAATTTTGGCATTTTAGATTAACTGGTGATGGACAATTAAATCCAGTTCCTGGAAACAGAATGCCACTCACTTTGGACATCTTTAAAAGCTCTTAAATCACTTTCAGTATTATCAATAGCCCTCACTACCCTCAAGCAAAGGGGATATAGAGGAAAAAGTATTGACTGATCGTGTGTCAGAAAATCCAAAAATTGCTTTTTAAAGCTTCAGGTCATTTATATTGTTGGCTATAGTGTAGCAGAATTGCTAAAGGAAGGCACAGCAAAATGTTCATTTCAGTTTTAGGAAGGGCTCTAATTCCAAAGTGGCCTGATCTGGAAAAAGCTGCCTCTTCAAATTACCAGGCTTATACTTCTATAATCAACATAATTCAGCACAACTACTACCACATTTGCAGCCATGAGAGAAAGGGTTTATACCAAACTCATTTTAGGAAAGAGAAGGCATAGGAAACTACTGGACTAGTTTTAAAATAACCATATCCTGGTACGGTTTTACTGAGACTGAACACTTAACAGAAACCAAACCCTTTTTAATCTTCTCAGTAGGGTACATTTGCAACCAGAATCATAGAATCTTAGAGTTGGAAGAGACCACAAGGACCATCCAGTCCAACCCCCTGCCATGCAGGAACTCTCATGCCATGCAGGAACTAGCATTTGAAAACCACATCCTCTAAGACTGGCAGTGATGTTACTTCTCAGCTTGTCACTTGTTCTTTTTAGGCTGTTTGGAAACCTTCAAGATTTAGGGGCCAGTAACAGAATACCTGTACTACCAGCTGTTTCAGCTTCTTGGTTTCTTTACAATAGGGTGGGGAGATATATGTGGACAGTGTAATTATACAGTTTGGTCACTAGATGGCACTTGTATCTGGGGCTTCTTCTTGTTCTCCTGTCTTCATCTCTGCTGACTGAATAGTGTCCTGAAAAGCTTAGAAGACCGAGCAATCAGAAATAAGCAGAAAAACTATTGGCTCTTAAAGGTCTGCCCTTGCTTCCTGATTTCCTAAATCTTCAGTCAAATCAACTGATTGAAGAGAGCTGCAGCTACTGTTAAAAATGACCTGTATGTGGAACCCTGTGTTCTATGGGTTTTGTTTATTAGCAGCACAGTCCAAGAACAAATAACCTCCGACAGTGCTATTACTATGAGTGGAACAGCAAAAAGGAGTAGAACATTACACATCACTGCAGAGCGCCTGCAGGCTGGTGGCAATGCGCTAAGGAGAATGTCACTCCTCTCTCTTGTTTAGCTTTCCAAGAATAACATTTAGACAGAACACCCAGCTTCAATGAACATTCATTGAACATTTCCTGTGACTCTTCCTCCAAACATCTACATGCATCTACCTCAGGTTAGATTTAGATTAAGGACTCAGAGACATTAGTTTATCATGTTGGCAAGATTTCAACATTCTCAAGCAGTTTAATCTAGTAAGGGATTCTCAGATGTTTTTATTTAGTGCCCCCACTCCCACAGACTAGTGACATTGTAATAGTACTGTAACTATTTTAAATAATACTAACCAACACTCGCGCTTCTGTATTTTAGAATTTCTCAAAACCTTGGCAAGAAAATGTGGGCCCTCTGTTTTTCCATACTTAGAAACAAAATAACTCCATGCTTGGAACTCGTTTTTTATTTTTCCTTAATTACCTTTTTCTTTTCTTCTTATTTTGTCTTGTATGATTGTTACATTTTCCGCATATTTCAAACACATACTCACACAGAGAGAAAGTCAGAGAGAGAGAGAGATGATTAAAATGCATTTCTCTCAAGTTTGTCCTGGGTCCCAGGAGGATGCAGTTAGTCACTAATATATATACACATTTATTGAAACAATTAACAAACTAAAAATATTTGAACAAAACATTGAACAAACTAAAAATATTTGAACAAAACATTTTCTACCTGGAATATTCTAGATACAGCTTAGTTTCATCTTTAGCAACTGAAGGTGGATTTTTTAATGTATATTTTTATTTCTGTTTGTTAATTGCATATACAGTAGACACACACATGCACCCATATAAAAAGAGAGAGAGAGAATACGCACACATACATAATAAAAAAATACACAAGTACTTACCACATGAGGAGTTGCAATCTCATCAAGACACAAGAGAGAGAAAAGGGAGGGAGAGGAACTGGGAAGTGGAGCTAAAGGGGAAGAAAAACTGGATTTTCTGTTTTCTGTCTTGTTCTCACCTAGCAGGCAGAGGTGGAAGTATGAGAAGATTCTCCTAACCACAAGAGGGAGAGAATAACTGAGAAAATGTCTCCTATGTCTGTACATAGGTGAGCCATGTGGAAAGAAACCAAAATATATTAAATGGAAACAGGATTGTTGCTTTTCATTTGTGCAATCGCCACTCCACTTTAAAAGTAAGCAGTTCCTGTCTCCATTGTGTTTGTTTGTGCAGCTGGTAGTAGATCTGGCCTTGTAGACTATACAAAGTTCACCACCAGAGTTTTCAAAGCCCCTCTCCCCCTTTACACGCACTGTCCAAGAAGTCACCAAAAAAGTAGCCAGGATAAGGCTATCCATAGAAGAAATTATTTCTTATGTGTGGTATCATAACTATGTTGCTGAATTTTCCCAGATAGCACAGCAGCTAGACACCAACACATGAAAGAAAGAAAAGCTTTGGTTCCAATTAAAGCACAATTTGGCTTCCCTATATTTGGATGATTTAAGGAACCAAGTAAAGCAATGGAATGGCCATACTGGCCAGTGCATGAGCAGAATGTTGGACTAGTTAAATTAGGTCTGATCCAACAGGGCTGTTCTCATGGTCTTAAGAAACTCCTGACCAGACCCATTTTTCTAAGATTTAACCAGGTACTGTTTATCCATTTTGAAACTTATTCTCTTTTGTGCTAGAAATGTAGTCTTAAGAGTCTTTTCAACACAAACATACCACTGTGTAACAGAGTATTTTTCACATTACACAAATATAGCACTATGAATCAGCTTTAATTACCATAGTTCTCTCCTATGGTATGAGCCAGAGATTTCTAGTGCCTCCTCAAAACAACAAACCCCAGAATTCCAAAGGGTTCAGCCATGGCAGTGAAGGCGGAATCATACTGCTGTATTTGTGTAGTGACCTCGTAGTTTCTGTTTGAAATGAGATGTTATGATGTTGAAAGCAGCATGCAATGACAAACTGTGTTCATGGAATTGTTGCATACACATGCACATGCAACCTTACATATCCTGACTCATGTGCAGCTGGAATTGGATTTCTTAAAAGTAATCTTAGAAATGGATTGTAAAGCAATCTTACAAAAGGAGCTGCCTTTTGACCTTCCTAGTAACATAACATAGAAATATTTCATCTATTATTTTTATAGCAGTATCTAAGTGCAAGGCACTTTATGAAGAAAAATCTCTGCAAAGAACCCAGAGGTCAGCAGTAGCACAGCATATTTTCAGCTTTTTATTTGTTAGTTGGCTGCATTTTGCTAGGTTACAGTGACCTTCTAGTATTCCCTTTTTCTTTTGGCTAGATTGCATATAATTTGAGGCAAACAGATTAGCAGACCATCTCTGATGGACTTCTACCCCAGTTCCTTCATTTCTACAATCTCTGAACTGTTTTAACAAAGGAAGCATAAATTCAGGAACATCCAATAGAATCCACAGAAAAAAAGAAGAAACATGTTTCATAGAATAATATGTTGTTGTTGTTAGCTGCCCTCAAGTTGGTTCCGATTCATGGTGACCCCATGGATGAGACATCTCCAAGAATCCCTGTTCTCCACTGCCTTGCCCGCATCCTGCAAGCCCTTGCTCACAACCCCCCAATTGAGTCTATCTATCTGGTTTGTGGTCTTACTCTCTTTTTTCTACCCTTTACCTTTCCTAGCATTATTGTTTTTTTTCCCCTGGTGATCCATGCCTTCTCATTATGTGGTCAAAGTACGATAGTCTCACTTGATTACCTTTGTTTCCATGGAGAGCCCTAGTCTGATCTGTTCAAGAACTCATTTGTTTGTGTTCTTGGCTGTCCATGGTATCCTAAGTACTATTCTCTAGCACCACATTTCAAATGAATTGATTTTTCTTTCTGTCTGCTTCTTTCACTATCCAACTCTCACATCTGTACAATTGCTTGAACGATTCTGACTTTAGTGCTCAGTTGTATCTTTTCCAGTCCTTTCATAGCTGCTCTTCCCATTCCAACAGGCTGTGCAGACTGCCCCTATGGGGTGGTCTGCAGCCACCTCTATCTTCTCTGGATTGGAGCTGCATCAACCACGTGCCACAGCCACGATCTGGCCTTTCCAGGGTGCCAAAAAAATGGCTCCTTTTTGTGCCCTGGAAAGAGTGCCATAGCTGCCAGCACACAGCTCTAAAGGGCTCCTTTGGCGCTGCGTCATGTGGAGCGCCATGTGGAGTGCTGCATGGTTGTCACACTGCCATAGGGGCAGAGTCCCTGACTCTGCCCCCAGGCTAGCCTTAATGGCTAGTCTACACAGCCCCCTAGTCGTCTTTTTATTTCTCGAGTGCAGTCTCCATTCTGGTCGACCATTCTGGTCGATGTTTGATCCTACATATGGGAATTCTTTATTTTAATTTCCTTGCTGTCTAGAGTGAATTTGTGTATTTCTTCTGTGGTCATTATTTTTGTTTTTTGTTATTTTTGTTTTCTTTATCTTCAGCATCAGACCTACCTTTGCACTTTCATCTCTGACCTTATTAACTGTTCCAATTCCTGAATGTCTTCTGCTAATATTATGTTGTCTGCATATCTTAGGTTGTTAAAGTTGCTTCCTCCTATCTTCACTCCTCCTTTTCCTGATTCTAATTCTGCTTTTCTTACGATGTTTTCAGCATATAAGTTAAACAAGTAAGGTGATATTGGGAACCCCTCTGATTCCCTGATTTCTGTTCTCTTATCCTTGGTACAGATTCCTTATCAGGACTATCAGATGTAGTGCCATGCCCATGTTTTTGAGTGCATTCCATAGTTTTTCGTGAGCTATACATATAGTCTATAAAACACATGCTGATTCTTTTTTGGAACTCTTTTGTGCGCTCCATTAGCCATTGCAGGTTTGCAATGTGGTCCCTACTGCCCCTTCCTTTTCTGAATCCTCCTTGCACCTCTGGAATTTCTCTCTCCATGTATGGTTGGAGTCTATGCTGCAGAATTTTGAGCATTATTTGCTTTAATGTGAGATCAGTGCTATTGTCCTATAGTTGCTGCAGTCTTTTCTATCTCCTTTCTTGTAGATTAGTATGTATAGCAAGTGTTTCCAGTCTGTTGGCCACCATTTTGTTTTCCATATTTGTTGGCATATTTCAGTTAACACTAAAGTTGCATCTGACTGTAGGCACTGTAGTTCAACTGGGATATCATCTGTTCCCAGTGATTTTTTCCCCCACTTCCTTTATTGCAGATTCCACTTCACTTAGAATTTGGGGTTCGTCTTCACATGGCTTCTCTTTCCATTCATGGATTATTTCTGCAATGTGTTTTGGACCTAACATAGCTGTCCTCTAACAATAGGTAACATACATCCAACAAAATCCTGTCATTGCTTTAAAAAACCACAACCACCTAAGCAAATAATCATCTTGCTACTCATGTCTCCTCAGCAGTACTGTAGTCCAGAAATTTGAAAAACAAATCAATGCCATTTATGTTTAAATAAGAAGGTTTATATGACTGGAAATTGCAAATTAGCATTCAGATTGCACTACAGGCTTCTAATGAATCCATCACCTAATTGGAAGTGATGGTCAATTTACCCGCTAATACACTGGGTTACATCCAATGCTGTTTGATCCCCCACAGAATGGAAACCAGTAGTGGAACATGTTACATCCTCATTTGTTCCTCTTCAGACCTGCTTCAGTAAAACAGATTTTGGTGGTGTGTGTGTGTCTTGGGGGGATTGTCCATATGCATGCTTTACTTGGAAAAACAGACATTTGCACACCCAGCAAAAAGTTCCTCAGGTATTTTGCCCAGGAGGGAGCCTACAGGTTCACCTGAAATCCATCTTTAAGTGAAACTTGCTTGTATCTGTACTTCTATATGACTATATGATCTGTACATCTATATGAACTTTTAAAGTTCTTAAAATTTAGTGTTGTTAACATTCTCATTTTTTTTTTTAAAAAATGGGCATTACAAAATCTTTTTCTGTATTTCATTTTTAATGTGTGCTGTAAGCTGCCTTGGGTCCCACACTAGGAGAAAAGTAGGAACTTTTTAGTTAAATCATGCATCCAAACCAACAGGTTTATTTGACAACATGAGGCACGTTTCTTTGGAGACTGGGGAGGAAGAGAGGGATGGTAAGGAAAATAGAGAGCATGAGAGAACCCCAGCTTGGAAGGAGGAACAGCTGGCAATAAGCAGAGGACCACGAGGAGCACTGCTTCACAAAAACTAGTAACCTGGTTCCCAATGCTCAGAAAATAGAAATGCACTGCAGAAGACAATCCACTCTGATTTTATACTTCTGCATTTTCTTTCTCAACAGCCTAGAACAGAGAAATGGATCAAGGCATAAAGACAGCTTAACTCCATCAATTATTTACCCAGATAAAAAAACAGCTGCCTCCCCTTGACAATAAAGATGAGATTCTACCACCAACAAACACTTGATTAGTTAAACACACAACTGCTGGCATCCCCAAGGCTAATACCTCCCTTTGGAAATAGCAGCTGCTTATGAATAACTGAATGTATTTTCTGTCCCAAGTCCTCTGCACAATCTTGCTTTGGGAAGACACCCCCCCACACAAAGCAAGAGTCCCCCCACAATCAGATGTGAAACTATATCATGTGGTAGTCTCATAAAATAATGATTTACGTATTATACCAGTTTTCCTTAAAACCAAGTAGGGAAAGCTGTAGCCATAGCCCCCCCCCCCCAAAAAAAAATATCTCCTGTGACTTGTGTTGTCACCACAAAAATTTATCCTGGATTTGCTTTAGCTTCTTTGCTAACCATGGCTCCTACCTAATTGCACCACATATGGAATTCCCCACATAGCCACTGTTACATAACAAGGGATTAAAATATTACTGTATCCTAATGTGTTGTGATGGTGCATGGTCCTTGCTCTGCATCATTAGTGCTGTTGGAAAGGGCATGGAATCCGAGTATTTGGATGCAAGTAAAATTGACTACATGATACTCAAGTCTATTAGAAGCAACGGAGCATTGTGCTTACTGGTGCTCCAAGAACTCAATTTCCAAGGATCCCTGGTTGAAAACAACAACACACCAATAATGTCCAGGGCTTATTTCATAGGAAAATATTATTAGAGCACAAATGGGCAAATTGTGGCATGCAAGCTGCATATGCCCCTGGCACCTATTTTTTGGACCCCGACACCCACCACAGTTCCACAAATACACCTACATTTTAAAAATAATTGATGTGATTTTCAGTTTTTGCTCCCAAACCACGCAGAAAGCCCTTTCTCATCAAAACATGAGAAAATGCTCCCACCGTAACCCCCAAAATATTCACAATACCATGGTATCCCGAGTATCTCCTTTTTCATCTGCAAAATGTCTCTCAAAATGGTGACAAGAAACAACACATCATTTCCTGTTGCCATTTGGAGACGTACTGTAGAGAAAAGCAGGTATTAGGGCTTGCTATGTGGGTGGGTGGCCCATTGTAAGATTTGTGGAGGAATATGTCTCCATTCATTTGTTCACCCCTCTGACAGAGGCTTATGATTACAAAAGGAACTACAAAAAATACAAATAAGACCCAACACAGCATTTTTATACTAAAAGAATAAAGATTTTTATTAAGCATTGTAAGTTGCATTCAATAGCCTTCAAATACACCACACCACAATCCATCTACAACCAATCAAACCCAACAGTAGTTCATTCTTGCACAGTCCATGAGTTGGGGCAGAACTCCCTTCAACTTACATTAAGATACCTACTTAGCTCTTGCGGGCAGGGAATGGGGAATTACACCTCATTTCTGATCACTAATGTGTGATGAAGAGCATCAGGAGAATTATATGAAAACGAATATAAAGAAATGATTCTGATTTTGAAGTACATTAAGTTTGGAAACACTAACAAAAACATCAAAATGATACAGGTATATTTGCTTATACTAAATTCTTGATGGGAAAGTTCTCAAGAACAAGCCATTTGTTTCCTGCTACAGAAGGGGGGTATTTCTTGAAGATCAAAGCTTTTTTTTGTGTTTTTCCACAGAATTTCATATTTGCTAATATGAAGGCATAAAACAGCAACAGAGAACAATAATGCATACAGCAATGAGTACACCAGGGTAACGTTGATATTCAAAACGGCTAGATAATTTTTTTGTTTTAGAATAAATGCAACAGAGGTCAATAATCACAAAATTTTAAGGTTAGAGCAAGATCAGTCAATGACTAAACATAGTTAACATCTTTTATAGGACTATTACTGATTATTAGCTTTTTTTTTGTTTTGCAAATGGGCACAGTACTTGTAAGAATGGAAGAAAGAGGACAATAACATGCATAATATTAACTACACACTTTAAAAATTATGAACCATGCAGAAGTTTAGCTCAAATAGTAGTACTAATGGTCTACGTCTGATTCAAAACCACATAGTTCATTGATCACGGATGCATGGTATTAGTCACAAAAAGTATCAGAACACATTGTGTTTATTTTGAAAAGGTTGTTTGCATCTTCTATGATTTTCAAGTTAAATCCATTTTAACTTGCTTGTAAAGCATGTATGATGTATATTTAAAATCAGCAGAACTCCAATATTACTCTATCATTTTTTTTATTTTGATAGTTTGCACATTTTAAACATAAAAAGAACCACATCAACAGTGATGAAATTTAAGAAAAGAAAGAACTGTGGTTGTGCCTTCCCCCCATAATCATGAAATCAAAGCCTTAAAGAAAGCTTTGTGACACAGTAATGCAAAATCAAATATAATGGCATACATATGGTGCCAAGTACTAAAAATTATATTTTAAGCTATATATACTGAAAGACTGCCAAAATTTGTTTTTCTTTTAATATATTTCAAGAAACAAAAACTACAAGCTTTTGTCATAACCAGTTTAAATTTTGTGTATACTTCATTTTAAGTGAGGGAGTCAAATGCTCTTCATTCTCTTTCATTTTTGTTGTATTGTAGCATTTTGACTACAACTGGTTAAAACTAAAAATGTGTTCTTTAAATCTCTGACATCCAAGAGGGATCCGAATTTCCAAAGTCCTCATTTTTCTCTTACGGAAAGGAAAAAATGTACGTAACTGTAGGCTCTCTTTCTTTCCAGATATTCCTAATCCTGACCCTTCCAACATCCTTCACCCTCTATAAAAAATAAGTTTACTCTTCTTTTTTTAAGACAGTGGCCTCAAGAGCATCATCTTTATGGCAAACACTGTCTGCATTTAGTGCATTTAAGTGAGGATTTGTATTGCACGTTTTAGAGTCATTACTCAAGGCACTTTCAGACTGGTTGGAAGCCCTGACGTCTGCTGTATTCCCATTCATCTGGGAAGCTGGTTTCTCCTCATTCACTACACCATTTTCAGCCAGGGATCCTTCTGAAGACACAATAGAGGACTTTGATTCCTCTGATTTTGACTTAAGTTCTTTGGCCACTTCTTCCGCTGAAGCAGCGTAAGGAGGTTTGCCCTATTTAAAGAAAACAGAAAAAGGAGGCAGGATATGAGCACAATCAAATACATTATTGATAGAATAAGGCAGCATTTATCTTCAGTGTATTTGAGTGCTTAGAAAATATAACCACAAGACTGCTTTCTCTTTTTTTCCTGCCCAACATCACAATTTCAACCTATGACCTAAGTAGAATCCCATGTCCTATTCTCACAGGTTTGAAGAGTCAGTTGGGGACAGAGGGTGATATGATTAAGTACTTGGAAACTGCTCTTTGACAAGTTACTCTTTAAAAAAACAACCCAAAATCATTAGGAATATAAATAGCTTGCATATGTGTACATGTCAATTCTGACAGTACTCAAATGTTGAAAAAAATCTACCACCTCAATCCTACTATTCCCCCAAATGCCTTCTGCATTCTCTCTCTCACACACATATACAGGCAAAATTCATTTATGCAGTTCCCTCCATTATTCACCCCATCTAGTTGTTTGACGCACATGGCACTTTTTGTCCTGATACATATGTGAAAAAAATCATTTTATCATGCACTCCTGACAATCTCATCTCCTAATGCTAGTAAATTATATTACCGACTTAATTTAACCTCCCAAACTGCTGACCAAATGGAATCAGAGTGCAACTAAAGCAGTGGAGAAATGATGAAGTAAGCTGACCATATTGGCAGTAAACACCATTATCCTTTTGATACTGAGCTAAAAACAAAAAGGGCAGGATGGATTTCATTTTGGACTGTTTCTACTAACCTCTCCACATGCGGCTGCAGTTCACAAATTATTCAGAAACAGAAAGACAAGAAAGTCAGTAGAACAAAAGGACAAGATACTTTTAGTTCTATGGTTGTTTTATTTCATTCCATTTGTTCCAGTTTTCTCATATCAATACCTTAACTGTTAAGACTTGCCTTCCAATTATAAGTTTATAGAAGGACCAATCTTGTTGAAGAAGATTATATGTAGCTTCTTGTCTAAATTCAGCAAATCATTCAGGATTATGTTGGATATACTTGAAAACAAAGCTGCCTTTGTACAAATCTCTTTGTGATAACACTCGGGATACCAAGTAGAAATCTAGGTACCCTCCCTCAAAAATGATTCCCAGAGCCAGAAAAGGTGCAAAAGAGGCATCTAAAATGATTAAGAAGCTAGAGTGACTCCTGTAGGAGGAAAAGTTTCAATACTGGGGTTCTTCAGCAGAAAAAGAATATACCCAAGGGGGAGGCATGATATAAATGTACAAAATTATTCATGATATTGAGAAAAATGGGTAATACTAGAACCCGATGGAGCTGGACATAATGACTTGCTGGAAAAAAGAACTAACTGAAGTGAAGAAGAAATTAAAAAAGACTGGATTGTTCTGCTGGAAATTTTAAATAAATGGTGGAAAGGGGTCATAATAGGAAATTAAATCCTATGTAAAAAGTTAAACGAGAAGAGGAAGGTGGAAAAATTATAAGTAGAAAACACAGGTATAAGTAGAAGAAAGAGATAAATTAAGGATAGACAAGCATAAAGGAAAAGTTTTTTATTTCTGTTTACTCTAAGTTAAATACAAGAGAAGGTCAGGAAAAGAAGTTTGATTAGAAAAAGAATATGAAAAGTAAAGTGTGAAGTGTGAAGCTCTCAGAAATATTAGAAAACAGATGTAACTTTGATTTAGATGACGAAATAAGAGGATTTTCAAGTAAAAGGAAGTTACAATGTTTATGTGCATGTATATATATATATATATATATATGAGATGTCATGTAAGTTTATACAGTACAATTGAAGTCATTGTTTGTAACTCTAATGTATGTATGTAGTGTGGAAAAGCAAATAATAATAATAATACCTGAAAGATCTGGGAGATTCAGAAAAGACCAAAAGGAAGTAGTTCCTCACAAGATGTAGAATGCAAACTGCAGTGATAACTATCAACTGAGAAAAGCTTTGTACATTTATAAACATACATGGACAACAAAGCCAGCAATAGCTGCTAATCATTATGACTATATGGTGCCTCCAGTATCAAGAGATAATACAGTGGACCACTGTTATCCACTGGGGTTTGGTTCTAAGACTCTCCGTGGATATAAAAATCTATGGATGCTCAAGTCCCATTAAATACAATGGCACAGTAAAATTGTGTCCTGTCTATAAAATGGCAAAATAAAGGTTTGCTTTTTTTTGGAATTTTATACTTTAAAAAAAAAAATATTTTCAAGCTGTGGATGCTTGAATCCATGGATAAATAATCGGTTGAAAAGGAGGGCTTCCTGTGTATTTAAATTTAGTTGCTGGAAAACACAAGATGAAGACTGATATTAGACTCATGTCCTATTTGTTGGCTTCCCATAGGCATCAGGTTCACGACTGTGGAAAACAGAATGCTTAGATAGACAGGATCCAGAACAGTTCCTCTTTTCTGTTAAGACACTCGAAACAGGACCACTTAACTCATCATCAATCACTGCTGAACCTAGGTTTTGTACACTAGGCTATTCCTAGTACCTGAATTGTTCCCTGGTTCTTATAAGCTCTTCCATAGTATCTTCCTCCTCTGCCAAAAGTTCTTATCACTGGAGTGGAAATAACTCCTCTAGGGCGCCTAGACAGAACAAGGTACATGTTAAACACTTTATTAATTAATTAAAATATTTATATACAACTTTGTATTGCAGGATCTGTGGGTAGCATTCAGTTCAAATCAATTTAAAACATTTAAATTTAAAAGCGTAAGGTATAATGTAAACTGCATAAAATATATTCAACAAACGAATATTAAACCGTTTAGGCAAAATCATTATACCACATTTAAAAACTTTAAAAAAAAGTTATTCTATATAACTGCGTAATACTGTTTCATGCATTCTGTGTTCCTGACAAACAAAATCCTTTCGTATCCATATGTTTTAAAAATCCCTTACCTTATCTATTTACACTACTCTTTCTTCGTATGTTTTGTACTTCCCACTCAAATACTAACAGAAGGCTATAAACCTGTTTTCCTAATAGCTGTGCAACTGTCCTTCTCACACACTGCAAATTTTCTAAGAATAGAAAGAACTGTTTTTTTTTCTGAATGGGCTTTGACATGATAATTTTTAACACTTAATTTACTACTTAGCTGTCAACATTAATAATCTTACTAATTAGAGTATAATGACCTGAGTCTATATGTTTCACAACAGTAGTTCTTCCCATTAACTTTCAAACACCCAATATGCAAAGCGTTAGCTTTGACACAGAACTAAACCTTAAGAACGAACTCCAGCAGACCTCAAGTTTGTTTGTCCCCCCCCGCCCCCCCCCCCCCCCCGGCCAGGACAGCCACAAAGAATTGAGAAACCTTCACTTCATTTTCGGATTAACTGCAGTTTGCTGTGTCATCTACACATGACTGTCAGGAACTGCAGACTACTGCCTGGTGTGGCAAAGCCTGTAAATGCAGCTTCTCAGGGAAGTGCCTTCTGTATGTGACTCAACTCAACACACTGCCCATGCAAAGGAGGGAATGTAAATATTTTCTTCCAGCTGAGTCTCCCTCAAGCAACAATACTTGCTCCAACATGTCTTCTCAAGTCCAGGCCTGGCCTCTGGTTTAAGATTAGGTCCTAATTGCTTTTTATATCTCACTATGTACTCACCATATGACGACTGCCCTCAGCCCAGCCCTGACAAAACTAGTTAATTACAGTTAACAGAAACAAGCTTTCAACAGTTAAAATTAACCAGTTTAGGGTTCAGGCTGCGCCATACATTGCAGCTAATCTACATTTCAAAAGTTGAGGTTTGTGGCAGAACCTGAGGAGAGTGGCCATGGCTGACACCTCCTCTGGTTCACACTCTCCAATCCAGGCTGACACTCTCCAATCCAGGACAAAGTCCCTCCACATTCACGAAAGTTAGGGGCACAAGACCCCTGTGAATATGGAAAAAATGAAAATAACAAAAACACCATGTTTTTACCTGAGAGGACACCTCTCTAGGAATTTCTAGGTCCTCCAGCACAACTCTGTGGTCAATGTCCAATAGACACTGACCATAGAACTGCACTGGAGGAGCTACAAAGGCCTAGTACAAACAAACAAACAAACAAACAGCTTCATTTATATACCGCTTCATACCCTTAAGGAGTGTCTAAGCGGTTTACAACTGTAAGCTATTTGCCCCCCAACAATCTGGGTACTCATTTTAGCGACCTCGGAAGGATGCAAGCCTGAGTCAAGCTTCAGCCCTTTGCTGGTCTTGAACTCGCCACCTTCTGGTTTTGAGTGAGTGGCTGCAGTACAGGCATTTAACCACTGCGCCACCAGGGCTGCTCTCTAGGTCTTTCAGTGCAACTTTTAGTTAAAGTTGACCATAGAGTTGCACTGGAGGACCTAGATATTCCTAGAGAGGACATATTAATGAAATCCATGGATAAGCGAATATGGAGGGATGAGTGTAGCTGTTTTAGAAAAATGGGAGAAAAACTGTAACAAAACCAGTGATGATTTGGAAAAATAGGTCATCTAGCCAAACTGCAACACCTTAACTGTTATTTGTTGTGTGCCTTCAAATTGTTTCCAGCTTATGGTGACTCTAAGGCGAATCTATCATGGGGTTTTCTTGGCAGATTTTGTTTAGAGGTGGGTTGCATTTACCCCCCTCTGAAACTGAGATTGTGTGACTTGCCCAAAGTCACCCAGTGGGTTTCCATAGTTGACTGGGGATTCAAACCCTGATCTCCAGAGTCAAAGACCAATGCTCAAATCACTACACCACATTGGTTCATTATGACAGGTGTATTATAGAATCATAAAGTTGGAAGAGACCACAAGGGCCATCCAGTCCAACCCCTGCCATGCAGGAACTCCCAATCAAACATCCCTGACAGATGGCCATCCAGCCTCTGTTTAAAGACCTCTAAGGAAGGAGACTCCCCCACACTCCGAGGGTGTGTGTTCCACTATTGAACAGCCCTTACTGTCAGGAAGTTCCTCCTAATGTTGAGGTGGAATCTCTTTTTCTGGAGCTTGCATCCATTGTTCCGGGTCCTGTTCTCTGGATTAGCAGAAAAGAAGCTTGCTCCCTCCTCAATGTGCCATCCCTTCAGATCTTTAAACAGGGCTATCATATCACCTCTTAACCTTCTCTTCTCCAGGCTAAACAGCCCCAGCTCCCTAAGTCGTTCCTCATAGGGCATGGTTTCCAGACCCTGTAATTGTATCTGTATCTAATCTGTAATTAGGCCAATACATGGGCTAAGTAAAACTGCATCAATTTTAAGCCAAAAATTGAAAAATGAAAATTTACCATACCAGTACTTATACCAGTACTTATTCAGATTAAGAGAAGCAACTACATAACTTCTTTCTTTTTAAAGCAACTGCTAGTAAACTTCTCTTCCAAGTGGAAACTACAACTGGTAAAACAGGATCCCTTGTTCATATAAAAGAATGGCAACCTTGGAGGAATTACAGATAAACAGATTCTCTTTCTTCCGTCAAGTAGCTCCATATAAACTAAAGGAGGAATCTGTAAACTCTGAAAGGATGCCCCCCCCCGCCCCTCCCAGAACAGCCACTTGGAACAATCTTGCAGTTATGAAAGTATATGGGCTGAAGATCACTACAAATTTCTAAGAATAACCTAGTGCTTTTTCTCCCATTAAATCCTAATGATCCTAAATATCATGGTAGAAACTACCGGATGTGGTGATTTTATTACACTAATACTGTCTCCTCCTCCCCCCCCCCCCACCACAAATCATGCTAGAGATCCTGAAAATGTACTGTACCAAGAACCTGTTGATTGGTCCTTATCAGAAGTTCCAATTGGAATGTGGCTGATTGCTGCGGCAAGAGCCATAGTCATGTATGCCTTAGGGATATCAAAATGGGATTACTATTATGCAATCTATGGGAACTGTCTTTGAATAGTTGTTGGAACATGTAGTTTGACGCAAAACAGTGTTGCCATGTTTGTGACCGAAGCCTTCTTTAACACATGCAATTTTATTGCTGTATCAACACCAGTGGCTTCTAATTTTATTCTCAGACTTCAGTTCAAATTGCTGATAGTCACTGGCTTGGATTTAGGGTATTTTAAGGCTACCACCAGATGAAGTGAGCATCTTGCCTGTATCATCAGGAAAGTCTCTTCGGCATATTCCTCCATCTTCAGTGGTAAAGTTTGGTGGAACATATAGGAAGCACTCTTCATATGACCATACCAAGACATTGTACTCCTGGCTGTGGAAGGTCTTTCTCAAATGGAATCAGATTAAGCTGGTGTTTTTCTTTCCATCCTGAATACATATTCTGTTTGTTGTGTTCTCTCTGTTTTAAATTGGCTGCTTTAACTTATTTGCTGTTTTAAAAACAGTATCCATGCTCTAAGCCTGAAAAAGGAGAAGAGTACCATTCTGGCCAAGGGGAGGCGGAGCAGAGAGAAAGAGCGAGAGGAAGGTCATCCTCTCCCCAAGACCTTTCTCTGCCTTTTTTACTCTGCTGTTGTAGGCTGACTACCAATCCTGAATCTAAACATTCTACAGTAGGCCCTTGATATTTGTGGACTTGCCATCTGCGGATCCTAGCATCTGCAGAGGCAAGCTTGCAAGGGGAGAGTGGCGGCAGAGGAGCAGGAGAAGGGGGAAGAGGAGGCAGCATGGAGGAGGAAGAGGAGGAGGGAGGAAGAGGTGGCCCTTTGGTGAGCAGCGAGGTGGGTTTTGGGTGGCTGGGGCTGCAAAGTTCCATTGTCCCCAATGGAATTCACAGATTTTGACATCTGCAGGAGGATCCAAAATGGATCCTCCACGTATCTTAAACGCACCAGATCATGATATTGGAAGCTAAGCAGGGTCAGCCCTGGTTAGTGCTTATGAAAGATCATCAATGAATACCAGGTGCTGCGGGCTTTATTTCAGAAAAAAGAACTGGCAAAACCATCTCTAAGTATTTATTGCCTAAGAAAACCCTATGAAATTCATAGGGTCACCATAAACTGATAGGCGACTTGAAAAGGGACACACACAGAAGTTATATAGTCAGAAATGAAAATACTGTCCCTATAGATCACAACTTTTCTATCCTGTATTAAAAGGCACACTAATTAGACTCTTTTCTCCTTTGCAGCTTCGGGTCGCTGTCATTTATCGCACTCCTGGCTCTGCTAACCAATTCCTTTCGGACTTTGAGTCATGGCTCACCTTTTTTCTTTCAGACTCAGTTCCCTCTCTAATTCTAGGTGACTTTAATATCCACCTTGATGATCCTAAGAATCCTTCAACGCCTTGCCTTAGCTCTCTCATAGCTTCTTTCGATCTTCAACCTCATTCCAACTCCTCAACCCATTCTTCTGTTCACTGTCTTGACCTAGTTCTCGTTATTAAGTGTGTCATTTCCGACTACAGTGGTCCCCCGGCTTACGAATCTCCCGGGTTGCGAAAACCCCGGGATCCGAAAGTCGCAGGACCGCTATCGTATCCCCCGGGATACGAAAGATCCCCCGGGATACGGAAAAAAACCGCGTGACCCCTTTAAATCGGCCGCGTGGTCCATTGAAAATAGCAGCCCCCCGGGAAACGAAAGCTTACGGGTTACGAAAGGTAATCCGGAACGGATTACCTTTGTAACCCGGGGGACCACTGTACTTGGCATTGGACTATTCATTCTCAGATCATCATCTAATTTCTTTTACTCTTACTTATATCCCACCTCCTGGTCATGTTGTTCAACACACTTTTTGTAATCTTCAGTCTATTAATTCTGACCATCTCAGTCAGACCTTGGATTCCTCTCTCTCTTCTTTAAATCTTGGGGGCTCTTCCGACTCAGCAATGTCTTTATTCAACTTCATTCTCTCTTCAACCCTTGACCGCTTTGCCCCTGTATCTTTTCGCAAGTCCTCCTCTACGTCTAGGCCTCAGCCCTGGCTCTCTCCCAGTTAGGTTTCTGCGGTCCTGCTCTCAAGCAACTCAATGACTTTGGAAAAAGTCCAGGGACTGGACCAATTTTATTCATTATAAATTTGTTCTTCTCACACACCTTGTCTATGGCAAAACAGAATTACTCTAAATCACTGATCTGCTCCAACGAGGGGCACCCACAGCATTTGTTCTCCTGCTTCAACACACTGCTAAAACCTTCCTCTTCCCCTGTCTTCTCATCATTTTCCCCAACTAACTTCGTCAACTACTTCCTCACAAAATTCATTACTATTTGATCCGAAATTGTTCCTCCTGATTTGCCTCCTACCACCAATCTCCTGGTACCTTCTACTAATTTACTCTCTGGGTTTCCACCCGTTTCTCTGGATGAACTCTCTACACTGCTAAATTCTTCCAAACCTACAACTTGTTCTCTTGATCCTATCCCCTCTTATCTTCTAATCTCTATAACCCCTTCTTTTCTGCCCTCGCTCCTCTATATCTTTAATCTCTCTCTCTCTTCGGGCTCCTTCCCTTCGGATTTCAAACATGCTCTTGTTTCCCCAATTCTGAAGAAACCCTCTCTCGATCCCTCTTCTTTGTCTAGCTACCGTCTGATCTCTCTTCTTCCTTTTCTGGAACGGGTAGTTTATTCTTGCTGTCTTGAGTTTTTTGAAGCCAATTCCATCCTGGACCCGTTTCAGTCTGGTTTCCGCCCACGGCACTCTACAGAGACAGCCCTTGCCAAGATCTCAAATGATCTCTTGCAAGCCAAGGCGAATGGCCTCTACCCTATTCTCATTCTTCTAGATTTGTCTGCGGCACTGTGGACCACTGTCTCTTGCTTGACTTACTTTCTGATCTCAGGTTCTCCGATTGTTCTTAACTGGTTTAAATCTTGTCAGACTGATCTTTTGCCGTGGTCACAGGTGGTCTGACTTCCTCCTCTGTTCCCTTATCTGTAGGAGTTCCTCAGGGCTCTGTACTGGGTCCCCTTCTGTTCTCTTTATACACATTGTCCCATGGTAAACTCATCAGTTCTTTTGGTTTCTCCTATCAACTGTGTGCTGATGACACCCAGCTGTATCTCTCTACCCCTGACCTTTCACCGGGCCTTGAACAGCAAGTTTCATCTTGTCTAGAATCATAGAATCATAGAGTTGGAAGAGACCACAAGGGCCATCCAGTCCAACCCCCTGCCATGCAGGAACTCCCAGTCAAAGCATCCCCGACAGATGGCTATCCAGCCTCTGCTTAAAGACCTCCAAGGATGGAGACTCCACCACACTCCGAGGGAGTGTGTTCCACCGTCAAACAGCCCTTACTGTCAGGAAGTTCCTCCTAATGTTGAGGTGGAATCTCTTTTCCTGCAGCTTGCATCCATTGCTCCGCATTCTGGTCTCTGGAGCAGCAGAAAACAAGCCTGCTCCCTCCTCAATATGACATCCCTTCAAATATTTGAACAGGGCTATCATATCACCTCTTAACCTTCTCTTCTCCAGGCTAAACATCCCCAGCTCTCTAAGTCGTTCTTCATAGGGCATGGTTTCCAGGACCTTCACCATCTTAGTTGCCCTCCTTTGGACCCGCTCCAGTTTCTCCACATCCTTTTTGAATTGTGGTGCCCAGAACTGGACACAGTATTCCAGTTGGGGCCTTACCAAAGCAGAATAGAGCGGCACTATTACTTCCTTTGATCTAGACACTATACTTCTATTGATGCAACCCAAAATAGCATTGGCCTTTTTAGCTGCCGCATCACACTGTTGACTCATGTTCAACTTATGGTCTACTTGGACTCCTAGATCCCTTTCACACATAGTTTCATTCAGCCAGATGTCCCCCATCCTATATCTGTGCATTTCATTTTTCCTCCCTAGGTGCAGAACCTTACATTTCTCCGCATTGAATTTCATTTTGTTAGCGTTGGCCCAGCTTTCTAGTCTATTCAGGTCATTCTGAATTTCAATCCTGTCTTCTGGAGTATTGGCTACTCCTCCTAATTTGGTGTCATCTGCAAATTTGATAAGTATGCCCCCAATTCTGTCATCCAAGTCATTAATAAAGGCTGCCATCTCTCAGTGGATGTGGCATCGGCGCTTGAAGCTCAACATGTCTAAGACAGAGCTTTTTGTCTTCACATCTAAGCCCACCCTTCAATACTCCTTTTCTGTTTCTGTTGATGGCACTTCTATTCAACCAGTTCAGCAAGCCCGCAGTCTCAGTTTCATTTTTGATTCCTCTTTGTCGTTTACTCCCCAGATTCAGGCCATCGCCAAGGCCTGTAGATTCTCTCTTTACAACATTGCTAAAATCCGTCCTTTCCTCTCAGCCTCCACTGCCAAGACTCTGGTCCATGCCCTGGTGGTATTGCGACTAGATTATTGTAACCTTCTTCTGACAGGGCTTCCTGTCTCTCACCTCCATCCTCTAATCTCTGTCCAGAACTCAGCTGCACGTATTATCACATCCGCTCACCACTTTGACCATGTTTCTCCTCTTTTATCCTCCCTTCACTGGCTCCCCTTCCCCATTCGCATCCAGTAAAAGCTTTTGTTGTTGACTTTCAAAGCCCGCCACGACTGGCCCCTCCTTACTTGTCTGAACTTCTTTCTCCTCACACTCCTTCTCGTACCCTCCGCTCTTGTAGTCAAGATCTCCTATCCCAGCTGAGGATTTCCACTGCCCTATCCCGGATTCGTCCCTTCTCACTTGTTGCCCCGCACTCCTGGAACCTTCTTCCCCCACATGCGTGCCTCATCACTTCTTTAACCAGTTTCAAAACTGAGTTAAAGAATATATTGTTTAAGGAAGCGTTCCCAGAATTGTGCCTTCTGCCCCAGGATGCCTCCTTCTAACTTGGTATTAGAACCCTAGCCCTCACTGCAGTCATCTGCCTTGGTCCAGGCCCCAGAGGGAGAGAAGAACCACTGGACCTCATCCCCTTTCCCACCACCTTTCCCTTCTCTTTTATTGTTGTCTCTCTTAGATTGTAAGCCTGAGGGCAGGGAACCATCTAATTTTTAAGATTGTATGTACAGCACTGTATAAATTTACAGCGCTATATAAAGGTTAATAATAATAATACCAACATTTTTTTTAAAAAAATAGAAACTTATTGTTAAATATGCAAACTTCAAATACAGATGTACTTAGAAGCTCTATTCCCCAGAGTTCAAGTAGTGTAAAGACAGTGCACAGTCATCTATGCCATGAGGAGTTCAAAATGAGATTATGTATGTGACTGTCTTTGAAAAGTAGTTGGAACCTGCAGCCTGGTGCAAAACAGTGCAGCCAGAATCATGATCAAATGTTCCCCTCACCTCATGAAGCATGTAAAGATAGAACAACTGAATCAGCAACATCCAAGTACACCACTGTTGACAGGATAGTCCAACTGCTGGAGGCTACTATGTAGTCGCTAGTTGCACACCAATAACAAGTATCAGCCTCTCGTCCCCTGCTAAATTCCAAGGATAATTTCACTGTGACAAAAGGTTTATTCCTGCTTACCCTCTTGTTGCTCCTCCAACAGAAACTACCTGCAAAGGAAATGGCCCTCTGCCACCTCGACCACGTCTGCTTCCAGCCCAGTGGCCTACCACAGTGCCAGCTATTTCAAGTTTCCCTCCCTGAGAAGGAATAGGTTGGACACCTAAACAAAGGAAAACAACAACAAAAATGATGGTTCTCTGTAATTTCACTTTTGAAGAATGGAAGATTAGAGACAGTTGCTGTAAAACATCTCTCTTTCTGAAAACTGGGTTTAAAATATTTGGAAAGGGAATTTAAAAAAACAGTGACGCATTTGTCTCAAAGTTCTTTGAATGTCATTTAAAATAATGAATCAGATGATCTTGTGGTAATTTTACAAGCATTTTGTTTTAAAATAATTAGGTTCATAAGGTAAGTTATAACCCACATACCCATTCAGACTTAAGTCTATTGAGCTCATTAAAGACTAAATGTGCCATCTTCATGTCAATTTATCTACAGTTAAATTGACAGACTGCAGCAATTTGAGTAAGCTCAAAACTGGGTACCAGACTGCAATTGACAATGAGGCAGGAACAGTTTCATAATGCAATGTATTTCTCAAATAAAGGCAGAGGGAGTAGTTTCTAAGCTGCATGAAAGCCAGGGGAAATGGCTTTGTGCTAATACAGGGTAGCACTGATGAATTTTGGTGAGTCTCCCATCCTGCTGCGTATCCCCTGTACTCAGAAGCAGTTTGCGATGTGTACATGTGTGCGTACAGAAGAGCCAGGAAAATTGCAGGAAAAGGACCCACTATTGTTCTATGAAATAGGAGACCTGCCACCCACCCACAAATCTGGACACAACAAATCAGCAACATCCAATTTAAATTTTACTGCCACCATTTGAGGTACACAGTAACCTTAAACATAAACCCTAAATTGTTTTGACTTGCTTTCAGCTGTGTTGCTACAACCCAGAAGCTCACGTCAGAAGCAAAAGTGGGCTGGTAAATGTTTGAACACTATTTAAAAACATATGGTCTTTATTACCTTTGTATTTCTATGTGCATTTTAATCTAAATTTCAATATTAATGTGGGACTATTTGTAAAGTAATGCTACCACAGATTTCCAGTAATCTAATGCAAAGAACATAGCCAATTAAGCCAACAGCAGTGAAAGAGTTAAAAACAGGTAGAAGCAATGTGGTTACAAGTGATGCCAGAATCCTAACACACTAATTACTATAGCAGTAGTGAAGGCAGGGAATTTCATTCTTCTCTACGTTCTACTATCATTCTAATACTACGCCAGCTGCTTCATTTGGCTACTGAGAGCCAGAGGCATTTGCCATTAGTCAGATTGTTGATATTAGAAAGCATGTAGGAATTTGTTAGGATTGATTTAAATGCAAGGATTTCCTGTTCCAATTTTTAAAAAAAAAAAAACAATAAAGGGAAGTCATTTGTATAATATTTCTTTTAGGAGTTCCATTTTCAAGTATAAACTCCTATGAAACAATGATGACATCAAAAAATAAAACTATACTGTTCCATGATTTTTATCATCAGCCTATTTCTAAATAAGCAAAATGTTCAGTAGTAAATACACACAAACTGCCTTGCAGAGACAGAAATTTAAATCAAGACTTTAAACCAGAGGTGAAAACTATGCAGCACTCTAGGTTGTTGCGGGACTATAACTCGCAGAGACAGAAATTTAAATCAAGGCTTTAAACCCGAGGTGAGAACTATGCAGCCCTCTAGGTTGTTGCGGGACTATAACTCCCAGAGTCCTTCACCATTGACTGAATGGTTAGGGATGCTGGGAAGTGCTAAATGAATCCCATCTCTGCTTTCAACGAATTCATTTTTTTTTTTTAGAGGCAGTATATGGCAACAGTAGTTTGCTGTGGAGGTCTTCTACCTGAGAAACTGTAGTTAGTAAGTAACATGACAGCAATTTTGGGGTGCAGGTTGCAGAGGAACTGGCAGCCACAGAGGGGGAAAGAGGCAGAGGGAGAAGAAAAAGAAAACTAGTCACTGGTGAGAAGCCTCTGAGCAGAGTGAGATGAAGGAGACTATTGCTATAAGCTCTAAGAAAAGGGGATTGGTATAATTACCGCCCTGAAACTTGCTAGTCCTGTTGCTGTCATTGCCAGAGAAGCCTCCAGAGTGTCCTCCTGCAGCAGCCACCCGGAAGGCCCGATAGGCGCCTGTTGCTACTGTTTCCCCATAAGGGCCTCCAAAGCCATAGACTCCTGTTGAGACCCAGGGTAAAAGAGACGGGAAAACTGTGAGGGGCAGGGGGACATGTAGGAATTCCCCCAAAAAATAAGCGCTTGGTTTTTTGAGTGTGGACATTTTCTCTCTAAAACACATGATCAAATCTTTGAGAATATGCTGATTTAACAGTCAAGGAGAAAAACATGGAAGACCCAGCTCTCAGCTATAAATGGATAAATTTGCAAGATTTGTGCACAGCTTATGAATTTACAGTTGATAGCTGGATGAAGAAACTTCAGTTTGGCCTCCCTCCCCCATATACCACTGCAGGTATCATGACAGCCACATTTCTACTACAACCAACAATGATTAGATTTAATGTTCTTTGAATGAAACAGCTTTTCCTCAAATTTATATGGTGTAACACAAAATACCAGACTACCTTCTCAGGTTGTTAAATACATGAATCCATGCATATCAGGAGTTACTGTAACATGAAAAAACTTGATAAAAATAAATACCTGGGAAATACGCATGGCCTGTTTCTTTTACAAGTACTGGTAAGAAGTACTTAAAGGATAAAGCAATTGGGATATTTTAATTTTAAAACATGGGCATTTTAATTCAGCTAAATCCTTCATGTGGTTTTCTGTAATTTTCCATATCAATTTCTTTCTGTATCTTCTAACAGCTTCAGACTGTTTAAAGTAAACTGTTTAAAGAACTGGGAAGATAAAGGGTCTTCCATGTAATGTATTTATTGAGTTTATCCTTCAGTTTTATGATGGATGTTTTCTTCCAAAATACATAGCAGTATTCTCTTAATTGCTACCTTCCTTTGGCTCAAAATTGCTTGGTTCTACCCTTTTAGAACAGAGGAAAGACTTCATGTATCTTCTTCCTGTTCCGATTTCATTTTATACAATACCTTAAATGTAAATGCATTTGCTTGTGTCAAATATGTTGAAATCACTCAACACGAAACAGCAAATGATGTGGTTGTGATACATGATACATTGGCAGAAATTTGTGTGTGCATTAAAACACAATACAGGATGGGGACATAGATTAAATTAAATTTATAACTAAACTCAAAACAAATTTGTACATGCACCCAGTGAAAATAAGAATATTAATACTTGTGTAATCTGTTTTGAATTAAATGCCACACATTGCAACAGGGAAGCACACTTACCGGCAAAGCCTCTGCCCCTACCCTGAGGTGGTGGTACTGGCCCAAAATGCCGAGGATATACAGATGTTGGATAGAAAGGCATGGCAGGTGGTGGTGGGAAAGGGAGCGGATGGTTCTGCCTGGAGAAATTTAAACCTTCAAGGATGCTCTGACGCATCTTTTCAACCTTGGCAGCTTGTTCAGCCTGGAATAAAAAACCGGACAAAAAATAAAATAATAATAATAAATAAACAAAAAAATAATAATTTAGGTTATTAATGCAAAGTATATCCATTACACACTTTGTATTATTAGCATTAGCAATAGCAATAGTAATAGGGCCTAAATACCTTAAAGTCAACAGATCCTATTAGAACCTGGAAGCTAAGCAGGTTCAGCCCTGGTTAGTACTTGGATGGGAATCTGTGAACAAATATCAGATGCCCTAGGCTATATTTCAGAGGAAGGAACTCACAAAACCAACTCTGAGGATTGCTTGACTAAGAAAACCCAATGCAATTAATAAAGTTGCCATAAACTGAAGGCATATGCACACACACACACATACACGTAGTAATAGCAGCAGCAGTGTGGTATTGGTCAAACTTTGTTAGTCTAGAAATCCAGGAGATTTCCTGGCCTACTTGAACATAGAAACCCACTAAGTGACCTTGGGTAAGTCATAGTCTCTCAGCCTTAGAGAAAAGCAACAGCAATCCCTTCTGAACACATCTTGTCCAAAAAATCCAGCCTAAAATAGGTTGTCATAAGTCATTAATGAATAAGTAGCCATATTAATTACAATTGTCTCATAATCATCTGTATCACCTTGAAATGGGACTCAAGACACCTTATAAGCTAAAACAAATATGACACAGTTAAAAATTCAAAAGAATCATAAAGCTGGAAGAGACCACAAAGGCCATCCGGTCCAACCTCCTGCCATGCAGGAAATCATAATCAAAGCATCCCCGACAGATGGTCATCCAGCCTCTGTTTAAAGATCTCTACAGACTTAAACAGAATTAAACTATTAGTACCACTAATAACAATTTAGCAGTCAAAAACAGTATTATTTAAATGCCCTTCCCTTAGTTCTCAAGAGCCTGTTGGAATAAAAAAAAATGGTTTTGTCTGCCAAGGAAAGGAGAGCAAGGACAGGACCATTCTAACCTTCTTATAGAAAGGGAGCTCTAGAGCTGAGGCAGACACTGTTTCTCTTTTGTACTAACTTTTACACGACAACACAGATAGCAGTAGCTAGTCTGCCAAATATAAACAGTTGGTGCAATTCACTGAAAAGAAAACATAACAATATCAAAATCCCTGTTCTAAAATAGGAAACTACTCTCTTTATTTCTTTTTTTGTTAAGGGAATTTTTAATTACTAATAGCAAAAGGCTTTGACCAAGTCCTTTCCTAACGAGTCCCGATTAAACTGGTTGATATTCCCAAGCTGGGTGTTGGGTGAGTCAAATCCAAGACAAAACTGAAGGCATAAAGCAAAGACACAGAGCTTAAACCTGGGGAATTGGCTTTACAATGGAAAATATGGTTCAGTATGAAGTGTAAAATGATACACACTTGGTAGATTACCACACTATCCTCTTACAGTGCTGCTATTCCACTTTTACTATCCTGGCTGGCTCCTAACTTCTCATACACACTACTGAATTCTGAGCTTGCAGTAATTTAGGATGAGATGTTGGAAGTGTTATGGACAGCTCAATGAAAATGTGGATCCATATGTGTTTTTAGTGAAAAACTAGGGATTATTAAGAAACTGATAAAAATAAAACTGCCAATATTAATGCTTTTATTCATATAGAGTAAAATAGAATAGAATACTAGAGTTGGAAGAGACCACAAGGACCATCCAGCCCAACACCCTGCCACGCAGGAACTCTTAATCAAAGCTGCTCGACAGATGGCCATCCAGACTCTGTTTAAAGACCTCCAAGGAGAGAGACTGTCAGAAAGTTCCTCCCAATGTTGAGGTGGAATCTCTTTTCCTGTAGCTTGCATCCATTGTCATTGTCACCCGGGGGACCACTGTATTTTGAATTTTGATCCTGTCCTCTGGGGTATTAGCTACTCCTCCTAATTTGGTGTCATCTGTAAATTTGATAACTACGTCTCTGGTAAGACTCCATTTGGAATACTGTACCCAGCTCTAGTCTCTGATTTGTAAAAAAAATTATTACAGAACTAAAAAGGATACAGAAAAAGTATCCCAAATTACAAGCAAATTCCTTAAGACAAAAGGTCACAATATTCAGAGAATGGCAAATAAGCGGGGGAGGGGTAAAGATGAACAAAATTATACATTGTGGAGAGAATGAATAACCATTCTCGTAAAATTAGAGTCCTGGGTAGTGCACTGAATGGTGGAAGACTGAGGACAAACACAAACGAGCACTTCTTCACACTGTACATAGCCAAGTATGGAACTTGTTAACACAAGATCTAGTGGTGGCCATCAACCTGTATGGCTTTAGAAAGTCATTACACATATTCATGGAGAATAGGGCTACTAGTTATAATAGCTAGATATTATCTTTGCTACCAGAACGAGTATGACTCTCAATATCATTTGCTGGAAAACGTGAGTGGGAAGGTTCTATTGCATAGATGCTGAGGACTTCCCAAAGGCATGTGGTTGATCACTGAAGGAAAATAATTGGGAATTGAAAGGACTTTGGTCTGATATACAGCATGAATGTTCTTCTGTTCCAAAAAAAGAAGGTAAATGATTACATAGCTTTTCCCAACACAAGGTGGAATCCATGTATTTTCAAAATCTACCAGAACTATAGGCAAATAATTTTATTTATTTAAGGCCGACTTTGATTTTGCAGGATGCTGGAAGAAGACAAAACCCTGCCAAATCTTTCTTTCAAAGTAACTGCCTCATACCTGTCACAGAGAGGAAGCAACCTAGTGCCTGGATCACTGAATGACAATATTACATGTGGTCTCTAGAAGATTTGAAGAACTCTAGTAGACCTTGATGACTGCTCATTGCAGCTGGGAGTAATAGGACAGTCTGCCAAAATATCTGGTAAGCACCAGTTTGCCTACCTTTGATCTACTCTATGAATACAATGTAGTCACTTCTTCCAAATTCATCTAATATGTTGCTGTACAAAATCATTTATTGATTAAAAGCTAGCCCTGATCAGTATCCAGAGATGTCACTGAATGAGGGCAAAGAGCTGAACAGAAGAGGGGAACCTCATACTACTGTGAGTGTCACAGAATTTAAGGAACTTATCTTTAACTGAAATGAACACATTACAGACTTTACATTCATTTCGTCAAATCTTTAGAAAGAGCTACATTCAATAATGCTATTTGTCAGACACTCATTTACACACCCAAATATATTACCAGATTTTCCTCTACCCCTGAAATGAATACCACAGGCAAATACAATATCAATTTTACTTTATTTGCTGCTGCTGAGAAATGTAATTCACAGATTTCACTGAAAACTAGTGAATCACAATTTATTAATTTACTGAATTAATGTTCCGTCTTTCTCCCAAGATTGGATTCAACCAGTATCACATACATCAGGAAGGAACATACCTGACCATCACAGAGGTCAATGAGGGGAACTTTCTCCCGGCTTGCTTTGATGAGCTTGGTCTGGAACAGCTTCCCATCAAAGTACATCCACGGACAACAATGTTCCCATGGAATTGGCTGCCCACAAGCATCGTTTGCAAACAATGCCATGTCAACACCACTCATAAACAATGCCGACAGTTGAATTCCTCGAGGATCTAGATTTTCAATCTTTAAGACAGAAATGAAACCTCAGTTGACTAAGTGCCATACAAAGTCCCAGAATTAAAACATTTTTTAAAAACTAGTCAGAACTCATTGGAGGACTAATTTTTTAAAAGAGATGAAGTCAGGTAGCTGTGCGATCAGTTAATCTTCTTTGAAAACCCACAGAAAAAGTCTTCACAGATGTGTAGTTCAAGTTATGTTTTTCTTTATTAAGACTTCTAATGGCATATTTTAAAAAGGCAAACAAATAAAACTGAATTTGAGAACTGTATTTCTGTAGACATTAAAGGTTGCTGTTAACAAGCAACTTTAAAGGAGTGGGCCTATATGGCTATTTCTTTACTCCCTCCTTTCTGGCTTTCTTTGCAAAGAAATAAAGTCTGAATACTCCCACAATTACAGAAGAACTGAATAACAAAATCTAGAGGTTTCACTATCTGAATTCAGGATCTTCCTTATCCCTCTTTAAAATAGGACTTGCTTTCTCATGGTCACTGGTGTTTCTGAAGTGCTGTTTTTATTTTATTTCTTTCTGTGGTGACTGAGCTAGAACTCTCCATGGGGGCAGGAGAAAACAAAGAATGCTTGAACAAGTTCAGAGTAAAAGAAATAAATAATAAATATACCCCATTTTTGTTCTTTAAAAAGTTTATTTCATAACATGTGCTCAGGAAATTAAACAGGTATAATTATTAGTGTAATTAAGAGAATAGTAAACATCTGAAATTAAAATGAAGATTTAAGTTCCCTACCAATATATTTAGAATAATAATACTCAGAAACATTGAAAAACATATTGCATGTTTTAACAATTATTCAAGGATTAATATTCAAGAAAATATATTGGACTCGCTTTGTGACATTTGAATGCCCAGAAAAATCACCCTAATTCCATTTATAGGCTCTAAGTTACGTTCTCAACTTTTTTTGATAAAAGCAACAAGGTTAAAATCTTTAACAAAGAAGTAGTTGCAGATGTAATTGACAGGTCACCCATTTATTTGACACTTTCTATACTTAGTGAAAACCAGACAATTTTCTTGCACTATCCAGCTATACAGGCTTGATTTAAAAAATCCCATGAGTATGTTTGTTCACTAACTGTGAAGAAAGGGGTAGGGGAGAGCTCCCTCCACTCCCATTCTTCTGAGTTGTTCCAAAAATCTATCCTGAAGGGATGGGAGATCACTCTGGAATACCATTCAGCAAGAAATGTGGTGTGTGGAGTGAAAGTATCGCATTTCATTAGCAGGAACGTCTTCCATATCAAAACTTTGAATAAAAGGGCAATTCTGGATCCAAACCACACAACTGTACAGAAATCAGTTAGTATCACTGCATGTCTTGAAGGTGGATGCCATTTATGCCATAAATGTATCAGATTCCTCAAACAGATTGGGAGTGGATTTGGAGTAGTAGCATTTAAGTTAAATCCCCAGTGTGATTGGTCTAATCAGAATTTAGAAAACAATGCCAAAAAGCAAGCTCACATGTCAAATCTGCAATAGTACTGCAGCAGTATGGCAATTCATAGTGATACATTACTCACAACATGGCAAAACTAATATGAAGCATGCACTACTGTTGATGTAAAATAATATTCTAGTTCCTAGACTGTCAAATCTAGGTTACTAGAATGATGAACAATTTTGAGGAAAGTACAGAGAATTTATCTAAATGCATAAATTTGAAAATTAAAATAAAAACTTGGTGAATTCTGCCTTTTATTCTTGATAAAGTAAGTGATTTAGTGTCATCCAGGAATGTTCTTTCCAAGTCACTCACCTGTAATGCTAAGCTCACACTGATTTAACTGGGGCAATTTACATTCAGAATACAAATACTGCCTTACTGGGTCTGGCCAATGATCAATTTAGCCCAGCATCCTGTCTTCAACTCTAGCCTATACCAGACGATAGAGTCATGGTGTGAGGTTGGCCTCCCTAAGGAAGTACAAGTTGTTAGCAGGGAAGCAGTGAGCAGTAGCAGAGAAAAAGACAGCAAAGTGGGGAAAGGAAGAGCTATAGAAAGAGGCAAGACAAGCAAAAATGAAAAAGACCCTTTCAGATGGGAGAGAACCTTTATTAAAAAGTTTCATTTACCAAGAGTCTTAAACCCTTATTTCAGTATTTCCATGTTATTTTTCTTCCAAATTTATATCTTCTAATAGGAATGTTTTTCTTCCTATGTGCATCTTTCAGTATCATGTATTATTTGTATATTATGGTATTTGTTAAAACCATGTTAATGGCCTTCAGAAGGCCAAGTGCTAAGAGTCGTTAGAAGCTTTTCAGTGTTCTTGGGTGGTGTAGTATGAAAGTATTTAAATGTATTTGTTAAAAGATTTCTTTATTGCCTTTCATCCCACCAGAGCTTGTGAGATGATGTGTAAAGGACAAATAACGATCATTGTTAAAAAGATTAAGTCATTGATATAAACAAGCTTCTCATTTGCATTTCATTAATTTCCTGAATAGTTTCACTAATAACTAAACCATACAGCTTTGTAACTCTAAACAGGACCTTTACGCCTCCTTCAAAGCCTCTGATTATCAAATCAGATCATTTACATGACAGCCTAATATATGGATGGAGAGAAAGGAGGAAGGGAAAATTGTAAAATTAATGTGTTTTTAAATTTTTCTCTATAAAACATGAAAGGGCTTAAAAATCAGAAAGTCTTTAAAGTCGTTCCTTCAGGAAAGTTATGTCTATTTTCTTAAAACAGAGAGCAAATAAGAAGAAGGGTATTGTTGCTCTATGAGATAGGAAACAAATGACAATCTGAGTCAGTAGAATTACAATTACAGCATCTAATGCTGGACTTCCATTGGAGGTAAAGCAGGATCCAGTGGAAGCAAGAACTGGTGGTGGCAAACTCCCCTTCACAGTGCAGTATCCCCTGCTCATCCACAAAACCCTCCACAGAGCTGGAAAACTTTCCATATTCAGTTTTGGGCAGTTCTAAGGTCTGAAAGGAGTGGCAGAAGGAAAGGAAATTCTAATGCTGCTATGACAGTGCCATGTTGGATTAGACATTCATCTTATTATTTTGGAATGGAACGTACTCCAGATATTGGCTACCAGCATTTAAAAGGTATTGAACAGGACACAAGATCACCTAATGAATAATCCCACAGAGGTACACAGGACAGTATCTCCTACAGCTAATAACATAATACGTAAGGACAGGTTGTATATCTATAACTGTAGTTCTCCAAATGATCATTTGTGAACTCACACAAATGGGTTATCCTTCCCCTGTGTAGTGATCTTTCAGAACCTTCTAGAGCATTATATAAGCATCTTGGCAGTAGCCCCATTCACCTCTTGCAGCCCAATATATGGGCCGGACTAAACTGTTAGTTCCATGGACACCTAGGCAGTAATCCAAGACAAGGGGAAGATGGGTGAGTTCACAGATGACCACTTGAAGAATGACAGTTACAGGTCTTCCTTCTTCATGGTCCCTGTGAATCACACAGATGGGAGACTAGCAAACTACACAAGTAGGAGACAGGAGTGTCATTGCAAACAAATCAGAATTTTACTATCATAGAATCATAGAGTTGGAAGAGACCACATGGGCCATCTAGTCCAACCCCCTGCCATGCAGGAACTCCTAATCAAAGGATCCCTGACAGATGGCCATCATCAAACCAATGCAGGACTTCAAACATAAGCATAACACCCCCTATACATACAAGGCAATATGAAAACACAACAAGTTTCAGAAGATAGAATTCTGAAATGTCAGAATACAATCAAGATTCCCAAAGAAAGTATCAGCTTCAGATCCCAAGTCCACTCTGTAATGAGTTATAAAAAGTCATTGGCTGCAACCAGGTAGCCCAACAAATGTTCTTGAGCAGTCTGCCAGACAGAAAAGCAGATGTGGCAACAGCCCATGTGGAATGGGCTTGAATTCACGCCAGAGGGTCCTTCCAAGCCAGTTTATAAGAGAGGCAGAAAGCCAACACTACCTGCTTTCATCAAAACCAGTCCTTCCTTCACCAAAATGTAACACACAAAGGGCCATTGTGAAGTCCAGAAAGCCAAAGTCTTGTCGACATAGAAGGCCAAAATCTTCTGCACCATCTTGAAGCATTTTGGATGGATGTAGTGACTGATGCCACACAGATCTAGTAGAGGGCTCCTTTTTTGCAAGAGAATGTCCACTTCCTGAATTTAATGTGGATGAGGAAGGTGTGGTGCAAAGAATGCCTGAGGGAGGATACTTCCAGAATTTGATGGCATAAACTCTTGTGATGATGTCAAGAACCCACAAATTTGAGGGGATGGCGGCTCAGATAGGGTAGAATTTTTTTAGTTTGTTCTGAGATGGTGGCATATGCATTGGTGATCCAGTGACAGCAAGGCAGTAATCCTGGAGGAATTCAATAGCAATATTTGAAGGAGTCACTCTGGTGCTTCTTGGAATGGACAGACTTGAACTTAGGGCTAGGACCCCTTGACTTCTGTCCAGCAGAGGAAGGTAGCAGAAAGATATGACGATACCAAGCTTGAGGAGGGCTGCAGACACACTTTGAAGTCAAATCATATCTGTACCAGGAGGATCTGGACTTAGTTCCCACCACAGTCTGCTACATGGTAGGGGGTCATGATCTGCTGCCCACCCAATTTACAGATCTCATACTGAAGCATCAACGACACTCTATGATTCTCATCCCCCAACTTGTTGAAAAAGCAAGCCAGTCCCCCCCTCCCCCGAGCAGCTGGTGATAGATACCCATACATGTGAAGAGTTGCAGTCCATTCAGTCCAGTCCATCCGGTCTGCCCATTCAGTCAAAATTTTTGCCCTCTTTGTCAGCTGGTGCTGAATGTAATCTGTCTGGTGCATGGGACTGTGCTGTGCCCACAGAGTTTGGCTTTATGTGTTGGTCAAAGTATGTCAAAATTCTGAACCCTGTAAAGGGTTCTAATCCTGTTGGATGTAAAGGATATAGTAGAAAGAGTCACTCAAGATTTGTAGATGACCTGTAGAAGGTATGGAAGCATGGGCAGGGTAGCCAGAACAGCCCAATCTAGCAAATTCCACATTCTAAGTTCAACCAGTGCCCTTACACCATCCACAGGAGAGGAAGGTTCCATCACATCCAATAGCATTGGAGGTTTGTTCCATATTGAAATGATGGTTGAGTTGAAGTTTGACTCAGAATCAGAGGACCAAGTGGCCAGGGGTGAAGGCTAGAGTGCCTGAGATGCAGTTGAGAGCTCTATCTGGAAAGACGAAGCAATGGGTGTGAGTGCTTTGGAATGGACTGAGGAGGCCGAGTAAGCTTCTCATGTTTCACTAATGTAATCCCCATTAAGGTAAACTCAGTACAATGAGTTGCAGGCTGGGCTGATGCGACTACCAAAGGATGGTGCTGGTAAAGTGACTGAGAGTGCTTATAGCTTTGATGACACTGTAGGTAAGCCTTGTTCTTACAGTGGTAAGTATGAGACAAGTTGTAATCCCAATACTGTGGGCCCTTCCCACGGGGGATCCACTCCAGACACCCCTGCTGATGGCAAAAACTGTGGGACCTCAAGTCATGCTGTTTTCAATGGTGACACCTGAACAGCTGCTCTATTGGGATTGCATGCACACATAGCTATTGAAGTCAATGGAACTTGCCATCCACTGAGGGTCACTTTGTGAATGGCAAATCCGTGGATGGGACTGGAGCACTGTACCAGAGTTGTCTGGAGAACTTTCATAACAGGAATATGAAGATTCCATTGAGCTGGATCTTGAATACCTCCATTCGTGAGTGACAACTTGAGCTCAAGGAGTCAAAGTCAATGGAAGCTGAGCAAGATCTAGATCAAACTAACTGTCAATCTGTTGGAGAGGGTAAAGGAGGTAATGGTTTTGTAGGAAGTATTCCCAAAGTGGATGGCTTAACAGAAGTAACTGTGACAAAAATTCTCACAATCAGAAAGGACTCTATTCCATTTGGTGAGCATTGTGAGGTCTCTGAGATTCAAAGGGTATTATCACATTCAGAATTAGACACAGTCACCTCAGTTCAAGGAGAGATTGGTTCCTACAGTTAAATTATCACAGAAATGACTTGTGAGGAAGCCCTGGAGACAGAAGCTGAGGAATGGTGACTGTCTTTATCTTCTTGTGCTTCCACGGACCAGCTACCAACTCCATCACCACCATTAAGGATCCACCAAGAGTCCGAGGCATGAGGCCCAACTGTCAATGCTGAACTGTGCAGTCTTCAGCAAATGTCAGGTGTGGGTGGCTGGGATTCTGAGGCAGGCTGCCAGGGCTGACAGCATAGGTGGTGAACTTGGAGAGTTCAATGGGCCAGATGGAGGAGATAAGGTCAGGAAAGAAGCCAAGTTGAGACACACAGCAAGGCGGAGTTCCAGGAGCCCAATGGGCCTGAGGCAGGAGGCAAAGTCAGGAGAGAGACCAAGATCTAAACACAGCAAGGCTTAATGCAACCAGAGTAGCTACAGGCAACACAGAAGACCATGTTGCTGTGGCAAGGATTGAGAGGCCAATTCAGCCAATGACTGTACCTCCAGCTGCTCCAGCTGCCCTGCATGAGTAGAGCCAGATGTGCCTGTTGGCTTACCGTGATCCTTCCAGAACTCTGGCAGCTCAGCTCTGGTCCTGTAAAAACTTTGGCAACAGGACTCCAGCAATCCAAAATAATTTACACTAGCGGACCCTTACAGCAGGGCAGAAGTGGACTCTGAAAGAGAAAGACTATGGGAGCAACCAGCTGAGGACAATGCACTGGCAGCAGACTTAGAAAGTATCTCTGTCAGTTTCATATAGAACAATGTGGAAGGTCTATCAGGCAATAATTGACGCCCAAGGACCTATTCATACAAGACTGTTTCAAATGCAATTCTCTATTCCTTCTTGCTTGAGGAAAAAAGGTGGTACGGTGGGGCACAGGAGACAACCAAATGAGCATCGCCAAGGCAGAGAAGACATGTTGGGTGTCCATCCTATTCCAGAATCTTCTTAAAGGACGCTAGTGAGAAAAAGAGCTGTAAGAGCAAAATTGGCTTCAAATGTTGATGCCAGAACCACTGCTGAGCTACCAGGTCTATTCCTGGCACCAAAGAAGAAGGCCCTGAGGAGAAGGACAATCAAACTCAAGAACATGGTTCCTATTGATGCTGATGCAGTGTCCCTATATAGGGCTGTTGGAGATGGGTGTGGCTACCATCAACACACTTATGTAATGCTTTAGAAGATTAAAAAAAATGCAATGTACAAGATGACTCATTTGTGTGAGCAACAGGGACCACAAAGAATATACCTCTGCCTCAAATATTCTCTGCCTCTTCAGTCTTATTGTAAAAATATTTGACAAACTGCCATGAAATGCAAAACCTACACTCAGGGTAGGCTTTAATATGATTTATGTTGAACTTTTCTTTTCATTCAGATTTAGACACTGTACGATAGCTGAAATGCAAACAGGATGAACAAATAAAACAAATCAAATCTACATAAACACCCATTTCAAAAAAAGACTAGTTTTTATCCAACCTGTCCCTCTGGTAACAAAGCACAAAATGCCTGGAAGACACTTTGTCTTATACCACATTCTCTGCTCCAATACACAGACAAGGGATTGGTTGATTCATTCTAGGGTGCATTTTTAGTTTGTTTAGGGTAACCCAAGTCTTTATATTGCTCCACAGAATGCAATTATGATATGTAGGAATCCTGACATGGGGGGGGGGGGTGTTTCTCAGAAAAAAACAAAAAGGGGGGGGGGGAGACAATGAAAATGTGATGTAAGCAGGGTTCCTTGAAAATAGATGTTTGAAAACCACTCATGTCAAACATAAAACAATACCAGTTAAAGGCATTTAAAAGATAACATGATCAGTAATTGTACCTCAAGAGGAGCTGAAGCCAGACACTTCAAGTCCACAGATTATTTTGCTTAACAGCTAATACAAACAGATGAAGAGTATTAACCAAGAATGACACTGTTCTTTCAAGTTCTTGAATCAGTACAGATTAAATGCCCCACAGATGTGCAGTTTAAAAATTACCTTAAGTTCCTGTAATTGGTCAGGCTCATAGAGTTTTGGAGATAGAGCTTGAGCCAGAAAAGCATCAAGTTCCTGGCGCCGAAGTATCCGAACCCCCGGCCATTGCACCAGATACCTATAAAGACAAATGATACTGGATTCAATACTGTTTGAAAAGTTTAGGTGTTATTATGAGATAGTATTATGATTTCTGGGCACAGAAGAGTATAACAAGAGAGCACCAAGATCAAAATAATGCCCCAGGATGGAGGGATTCCAGACTAAAGGATTTGCTTGTTCAAGGAAAGAACTGGAGAGGTAGTATTTGCTGATTTCTCTTTCACCCTCCCACCTCTGCGATGTCAGGTGGCACAGGGACATCAGAGAGAAAAGAGAACAGAGTAAAGATTCTCTCCCCAACTTCCTCCAGAAGACACCTGTGCCAAAATGCGGTCTCTACCATGGAAATGGAAGTTTTGTGGGGGGTTTTCATTATAGAAACCTTTCCAGTAAATCTGTAATGAATGAATAACATTTACCTCAACATAACAAAATCAAAGGTTAAGTACACTTGTAAATGGTTCTAATTTTGTATATGTCATGCCAACATTCAAACTATCTTCAATTATTTTTTCATATATCTCTGTTATCTGTGATACAGAACAAAGGCACACCATGCTTATTAAATGCTTCTTGTGTTAATGTTGCAGCAATAAATCCCAAGTGGGTCTTTAAATTAATAAACTGAACATGAAAAAAATCAAGTAAGTTGGGCTTGTAAAACTAAACTAAGCTTGGAACAAATACATAAAATGATATTTCCACATTCACTGACAGATTCATCCAGTCTACACTACATGCATTTAGCTGATGTCAAGGACAAGACACCCAGGTTTGGATTTTAAGATTATCTTCTACTCACAGAAGGGAGACAATTTCCACTGATATCCCCTTCCATCTGCATCTCATCCCCAGCTATATGCCAGACCATTCCTAAAGATCTCCCAACCTTCGGGACCAGATTGTCAAGAGGCTGCAGAAGAGGGGAGAGAGACACAGAAAAAGCCCATTCTGTGACTAGAACTCTCCCTGGGAAATTTAGGAGCCAAATCCATAGATAGGACCTACAACCTGATTCGTTTCAATTCCCTTGCCCCATCCGTGGCCTAAAGACAAGGTTTTTTTTTTCCTGGTGTGCTATTCCACATAATTATGTGTCTTTTTAGATCATGCCTAGCTTCAACATTTGGGGTCTGGGTTGGCTTTGCATTTAGTTGCACCATTTAGACAATTCGCTGGACTCTTCTGCACCAAGTGACTGTAAGGATCTTAGCAACATAAAGAAAATAACACTTAAGCAACACTATTACATTACTTCTAGTCATCTACACATTATTGATTAATGCAATGTTAACAATTTCCTCAGTATCTATAAGGCTACAATAAAGCTGGCCTTGGTCAGAAGTTGGTAAGATGCCTTATTCCTATACATTTTTGCTGGTCATCAAATAAATTTAATAGCTCCTGATTCTAATGAAAAAGGGGGGAAATGAAGCATATTCTTAATTATGAGGATATACAGGTGTATTTTAGAATTATATGATAGCTATTAAATTAATAGCAATATAACAAGTTACCTCAATCAAAATATAAAGATAATGAAAACCAAGATGTCATCACTTCCAAGTATGTAAAAAAAAAAAAAAGTTTAAAAAACTAGAATATAGACAATACACACTTGGAAACCACTAGGTAAATTTATGTTATTTCAAAACCAGGTAGGGAATGTTTGTAGATAAACTAAATTCAGTCAACACACTCACCTTAACACACAACAAAGCACCATAAGGTGAGTGGGCACATTAGATGGGTTTAACATTGCTGGTGTATCTGACCTCATACAGGCCAAGAATGCCCTCATGCGTCGATTCTTGTCCTCTACTGCTTTCCCTAGCCATAGCTTCTTCAAATTGGGACAGGTCCATTCCCGAAATGCAAGAGCTTCTACCAACTCAGGGGTCTGGGGAGACTTTCCTTTGTAAGCAGCCCATTCTTTAATTATGACTGGTGAAACTACAGAAGGAGAAAAAAAGAAAACAAACACTTCCAGCATGGTGTGCAAAAAACTTGGAGCAAATTCTTGACACAATATTCTACTTGCACTTACAAAATACTCATACCTTACAGATAAATCTCATAACAGGCTCTGAGATGGAATGTATGGACTGTGCTTTACCTTGTGAAATGTCTTTAACAAGCAGTTATCCAATTTTGTTTTATATAACCAAAACAGACTTAATTTCCACAAATTTAAATGACAGAGTTAAACATTAGTTCAAATTTCTCCAACTGAAATCAGTATGATTTTTGTGTTTATATCTAAATGGACTTCCTGTTTTTTCCTTGTCCAAAAACTCTGTGATGAGCAATACTCCTAAAATAGACATGGATCCCCCTTATGTTAATTTGTGCTTTTATTGATTTATTGATAAGCAGGCAAGCTGTTCTGCTTATAAATAAATTCCCTTCTTTTTGAATGAGCCTTTCATTGCGTTATAGAGAAACTCGGATTATTTAATATTGCAGAAAAAAAAAACATTTTTGAGTCATGGTTTGAGGAAAAGGTCAGGGTGTAAATAAAGCTAAGGAGGAAAAGGAGACAAAATAAAGTAAAGCAAGTATATCAGAAGCTTTAACTGTTATTTAATTAATTCATTACTTCAAGGATGTAATATCCTGTTTTTCTCTCACAACGGGATTCAAGGTGGGTTACAATATCAAATGGACGAAATAGACTGCCCCTTTGGAGCAGCATCCTACCGAACTTTTCCTCGCTGGATCTGGGCTGTGGCAGCTACACGACATGATCCCAATCTGGCAGTTTGCAGGTGCGAAAATGAATGGCAAAATGCCCTTGCCACCATGGCAGCGGCTTCTCGGCACTCCTTTGGTGCAGTGCAAAGGAGTGCCATGACATCCCCCATTGTGCAGTCGGGTGCACTGCATGACACTGGCATCAGGGCAGTGTTGGGGTGTGTGGACGCAAGGCCCCACTCTACCCGAAGGCCAGCGTTAAACATCAGTCTGTTCAGTTCCAAAGTTCCACAAAAGTGAAAGCTGGGGTTAGGCTGCTTACCTGAACATAGAGTTTGATTCATTTGAGCCCCCCCCCCCCTCCCCACATACAGCTTGCTCAGCATCACCAAGATCTCCACTTCTAGCAGTTTGCTCAAGCCAAAAACTAGCTATGTTTGGCCAAACCTATCTAAATGAACCACTGGTCAGGCCTTTCCTTCATTCATGGTATACCTGGATGCAATATGAGAGCTTTCAATTAACCTATAGTTTCCTGTTTCATCCAACTAGGAAAATGTGATATACTAGCTTTGGAACAAATCAGGAAGTTAAACTACAAGCCGGCTGGGTTACAATCCTTGCTTCTTCGAGAGCTGGCAAATGACAGCTAACCAATGTGGACAGAATTCAAAAGTAAATGAAAACAACCATATTTCTTCCAGTGTGCTGCAAAAGGAGGAAAGAAAGGGCTGCATGGGCAGGAAAAAGGCTCAATGGCATCTTCAGTTATTAACCCTAGCAGAGGACACTATGGACTTCATATGTTCAACTTGACTAAGGGTAGGAACTGCTCAGCACAAGATAAGAGAATGGAGTTTCAGTCAAGATATGATTCCCTCTTGTTTGATTCTACACGCAAACTGGCTTACATCTTAGTATTTCATCTTTGCAATCACCCTAATTCTCCCATCTGCTGTTGTTGGGAAAGAGATATTTGCAAATAATATGGTGAACTCACAGTCTTTTGGCTGAACTTTTACTCTTATTATCCTTCATAATTCACAAGGCTTGCAACTGATGGAAATGGCAGTCAAACAATATATGGAAAGCCAAAACCTCCACATCCTGTGGTATGAAGATATGGTGCACGGCCCTACAGCTATATGGAGGCACCAGCAGAAAGTGACCCCACCTCTTGTGCAAGATTAATTTAAAGATACCAGGCAGTATGTATTTTTAACTGAAATTTGCCAAGGTCAGAGACAAAGGTTCTGAAAAACTGGCAATACTGGTAAATGCTAATTTTTGCTCTTCTTAAGGTTCTGCTATACCCTTCAGCTCTGATGTTTCTATAAAAACTGGGACATATCTAGCACTTCTGCCAACCTAAATTCAATCCTCTCTAAATTGCAAGAAGTGTCTAAAATGAAATGCAGATGCCAGAAAAGAAACCTGCAAAAAATTTGAAACCCAGACTAAGGCTAGATCTATACCTTCTGTTGCCAATGAACATTTATCCTATTTAAAACAGGACCAGAGAAAAATACTGACAGTTAGAACTTGTGTAAGGAAAAGGAGTGCAAACCCTTCTGCCTCCTTTCCCCCTCCTGAAAAGTGTCTGGCATCTCAGGTGGTAAACATCCTTTTCACTCAGCACAGGCAATGTAAATATACATTCTTTGTATGAATTTGGTCCAAGGTTTAAACATGGATTATTACATTTTTCAGTAATTCCTAGTTCACTGAGCCCATTATTTAGATTTTAGTTTTCCAGTAATAACATAAAAAATAAGTTACACAACTCTGATATTGGTAGTATTCTGACAGAGCTACTGCTGATTTGTTTTTTGTGTACAGTCAAGGATAGGGACCTATTTACTGCAGAATACAAAGCAGCAGTGTGCTTAGTTCAATTTTTCATTACACTGATTTGAAAAGCTTTCCAACAGAACACAGAAGATTGAATTTATGATTTGATCCATTTATATACTGAATAACTACTTCTAGAAAAGTAATGCTGAAACATGTGTTCACCTTCAGCTACACTAAATTTAGATGGGGTGAGAAAGTGATGGAAAAAAAGAATTTCAACTTAAATTCAGATATTCAATGTTAATAGTTTCTTCCCAGTTTAACAAGCTCACCAAGGTTGTATCATAGAAATGCATAGTACATTCCACTGAGGATGAAAGAGAAGTATACATTTTAAAAGATAAAAGGTATAAAATATTTGGAGAGCCACTGTCATGCAGCAGTTTGAGTGTTGGACTATGACTCTGGAGACCAGGGTTTGATTCCCAGCTTGGCCATGAAACCTACTGGGTGACCTTGGGCAAGACACATGCTCTCAGCCTCAGAGGAAGGCAATGACAAATTTTCTCTGAATAAATCTTGCCAAGAAAACCCCAAGACAGATTCATCTTAGGGTTGCCATAGGCCGGAAATGACCTGAAGGCATACAACAAACAAAATATTTTAGAATTCTAATTTTGAAATTTGTGAAATATTCTCTTGCATAAAGATCTGTGGGTAGGCCTATAAGTGAAACTGATATACTAAACCACAAAAAGGAGGAGGTCTTTTGCATTATAAATTTGATGCAACAGAATCCAGCTGATTAAACTATACATTTGATTTCTTTATAGATGTAAGATGCGTAGCTTAACAAGATTAGATATACGATACGTTTCAGATAAAACACCCAATTAAATATAATCTACAAAAATCAAGCGGGACTACACTTAACTAATTGTTACAAGCATCTATCTTTTTGATAAGGGTGGGAAACGTTGGCTCATGGACTGCCTGAAGCCTCCAACCCCCTCCACAATTTCCCCCCAAACTTTGTTTCACCTAGAACACCCTAATTCTGCCATATTTTCGAACCTCCTTTACAGGCAGTTTCGAACCTCCTTTACAGGCAGAGGAGGTATTTATTTAACAAAGAAGTAAACTGGATGTCGTTGAGGAGGCGATTCTGAGTATTTTTTTCCTTTTATATATAAAAAATAAATGGTGGAGGGCACAGCAGGGTTCAGGGACACAGAAGTAGCCCTCCAAGGTCCTTTAGGAAGCCAACAGGATTTCCACTCCTGGTTTTGATTAAAAAATCAGCAGTTAACAAATGTAATTGATTGCCCTTATGGCAAAATTTATTCATCATTTAATACCTATTGAAAAAGTTACTACTCCAGAAAACAGAATCAAAGCTATTCAAAAGGACTTGTCATATTGTTCTAGTTATAGATTATCTGCTGGGGCTTCTTTTTTCTTTTGGGACTTAATTAAAAGTCCTGGTTTTAATCTTTATATCCCTAAAAGAGCATTCATAAGACCTGTGTACTTCACAAGGGCTGTGCACCATCATACTAGGCCTAGGCACCAAAATCTACCTGTTTTTACTAGGTAATACCTTCATCTTCCCTCACCCCCACTAAAGAAATCAGAACTTATCTAAGTCAGAAAGCATTTGGAGAAATCTCTAATGCTCACAAGATAACTGCTCAATTTAGACTTCACACCATGCCAAAATTAAATAGTCTTGAACTGTGGTTTGACACAACATCTGAATTAACAAACTATAATATGTGATAAATCATATGCAGAAACCATCAAATCATATGTAGAAACTGTGGTCTAAAGTGAGTTTGCAAATGTTCGTTGGTGCTTACAAAATATGTGAGCTGATACACCAAGATCAAGGTATTTCTTTACTCCCAGAAATGCCTGCAGTTATAGAAGCTAAAAATGTGAAAGAATGACAAGTGCAAGAAGTTACACATCATGGTTTTCCTGAATGTTTGGAACTCAGGTCACTGTTTTATTCTATTCTATAACACAGTTGTCCAAGTTCCTGTACACTTTTACTACAGTGTAGTAAAGTTGTATACAGTAGTGTAGTTGTATTAGATTCTATACTAGATACCGTGGTCTTAAGCTTATTTGGTGTGCAATGGCGGATTAATTCCCTCACCCACTGAGTCCAAAGAGAGGCATCGGTGTGCTGCATTATGGACCACACATATGCTACCTCATGAATAATAATAATAATAATGTTTTATTTATACCCCGCTCTTCAGCCAAGACTATCAGAGCGGCTTACAATTTGTTAAACAAACAGCTTCATTTACAATTGTAAGCTATTTGCCCCCAACAATCTGGGTACTCATTTTAGCGACCTCGGAAGGATGCAAGCCTGAGTCAAGCTTCAGCCCTTTGCTGGTCTTGAACCACCTTCTGGTTTTGAGTGAGTGGCTGCAGTACAGGCATTTAACCACTGCGCCACCAGGGCTGATGAACAACAATTATTAAGCTAGCAGTGCCCTAACATAACTGTAGGATATGCCTTGGTTTGTTGTTGTGTGCCTTCAAGCCATTTCTGACTTATGGTTACCCCATCGTGAGGTTTTCTTGGCAAGATTTGTTCAGAGAGAGTTTGCCATTGCCCTCCTCTGAGGCTGAGAGTTTCCATGGCTGAGCAGGGATTCAGATCCTGGACCCCTGGAGTCATAGTCCAATATTCAAACCACTGCACCACACTTGCCTTCATGGCTTGGTACCTGAGCTGAGCTAAGCTAATGAAAGCAACACATGGAATACATACATTCTGGAGGAAGTCTGTTCTTCCTAAAAGCAAGCCTCTCTGTTTTTTTCCTGCTTTCTGCCAAACTGAACAGGACTCCGTAAACATATTGACGAACTGGCCTATAAAGAAGAGCAGCAGGAGGCAGGTCTTTGTTTGCTTCATCTTCAATAGAAACTGCAATTTTAATTTCACCCTGCATATGAAGAAAATGATTAGTAGAACACAAACTCTTGCAGTTTCAAGCACTAAATCAGTTGTGTACTTCCTACTTATTTTCAGCACCATCTTCATAAAATACGCAGCATATAGAAACATTGCCATTTTAGTCTAATACTGAATGCTAAATATAATACTACTAATAATACTAGTAATGTAATACTAATGGTACTAAAGACAATGGAAGATCCCAAATCTAATCCAAACTTCGTTGATTGATAGATACTATTCTTATTCTGTCCTTTCTCCAAGATGCATCAGACATGCCTCCCGCCCCACGTATGGAACTAGTAACCCTATGAGGCAAGTTATGCCAAGCGGTTGGCCTAAAGACATCGTGTTTGCTTACAAACAGAGTATAACTCTGGATCTCATGTCCTGGTCCACCAATCTAACCACCACTTCAGTATTCATTACTAGGGCTGCAACCTTAATTGATTAATAAATTCTGCTCTTCCTTTAGCATTAGTTTGTTAATCTTCAGTTAAGTTTAGTAGATTTCCATGTATTTTAAAAAAAAATTTTCAAACAACTCAAATTGGTATGAAACTAAATGCCTTGCAGTTTATCATCCTCAGCTGAAATAAGTGAAGAAATTAACTGGTGGGATGATTTCTAACATACTATGTTACTAATCCTTAGGCCTTAGCATATAAGGGGTTTGGAGAATGTCAGGGACAAGAAACGGGGATGAAACAGCTTATTAGAACACCTGAAGGGGACTGGCTTCAGAAGGAAATTCTCAACGAGAGAAATGCAAGAGGAGAATGAGAAATCAGCAGCACTCATACCGAATGGCTTTGCAATATCTATTCACTCCACAGAATCTTAGGTACTGCAACCTGAAACACACAGCTGCACAATAATAAAATTTGCATATTCATTTATCAAGGCACATGGTTAGTATGGGGGCTAGCAGCGGGATTGTTCTTCCGAGACAGCCCAAGTTCTAAATGTTTTAGAAAGAATGATTTAACTTTTTAAATCAAAGATTGACTGGGTATTCTTCAAACTACCTTGTTTTCACTTGCAGATACACTAATTCACTGAAAACAAGATATGACAGAAAGCATTCATTGATGTTTCTAGAAGCTCTACCTTTGTTGTTGTTAGCTGCCCTCGAGTCGGTTCCAACTCATGGCGACCCCATAGATGAGACATCTCCAAGAATCTGTATCCTCCACTGCCTTGCCTAGATCCTACAAGCCCTTGCCCATAATCCCCCTGATTGAATCTATCCACCTGGTTTGTGGTCTTCCTCTCTTTCTTCTACCCTCTACCTTTCCTAGCATTATTGTTTTTTCTAGTGATTCATGCCTTCTCATTATGTGGCCAAAGTACAATAGTCTCAACTTGATCCTCTTTGCTTCCAAGGAGAGCCCTGGTCTGATCTGTTCAAGAACCCATTTGTTTGTCTTCTTGGCTGCCCATGGTATCCTAAATGCTTACCTTTGTTAGAACATGAAAGATGTAGGGATACATTAACCCCTTTTTGTGTCTGTGCTCTGCCACTCGTAATACTTCAGGTGCTACAGGAGGTAATGGAGGAGTGGTAATGTCCATATGGTTCCTGGTGGGCATTGATAACAGACAAGGGATGTGTGCACTACTGGTTTGGTTCCCTTTAACTTCAGCTGCCTGGTTTCCTGAAGAAACAGTAGAGGAACCGTCTGCCTGTAATAAATATATATATATACACACACACATATATTTAAAAACACAGATGAATAGTAAACTCTTTCTCTACATTTAAAACAACGTGATTTATGTCTATAAGTACCAGACACCTTTGAATTTTGGAGACCAAGTTTTCTTTGTATAGTGGGCCTTTGGTATCCGCTGTGGTTTAGTTCCAGGATCCCTATGGATACCAAAATCCATGGATGCTCATGTCCTATTATATACAGTGGCATAGCAAAATCATGTCCCTTATTAAAAAATGACCAAATCAAGGTTTGGCTTTTGAGAATTTTGGGGTTTGGTGGGGGGGGGGGGGATCCATGGATGCATCATCTATGTTAAGGAGGTTTTGCCACTCTAGCAGTACATGACAGGAAAAAAATATGTTACATCCTCTAGCCTTCCACAGTGTTAAGCAGACATAAAGCATTCATTCCCCATAAAAAGAGAAAATCATACAAAGACTACTAATTTCAGTGATGAGATACTGTACATTGCCTTACAGAAAAGTCTTCCAGTTTTTAGAAGTATTTTTCAGGAAGTAAATCTATGAACCCTCAATGGCATTGCTTTTCTGCAGCAGTGTGACTGCATCTACCTGTGAGGCAAGAGGCTATGCTGATAGTAGTAATGCTGATAGTAGGGTCACCCATATAAGACAGATTTTTGCTGTGGAGTCCAACTTAATGTACCAAACAGCTACTAGGAAGCAAAAGCAGTGGAGGGTGTCACATGAAGAGGATCTCTCAGAGATAACAGAAGTGGAACAATACCAAACATCTCTAATTTTCCACATGGTAAGCTACATTATTTTCATTATTCCATGTCAGGCAAAGTGACTTCTGCAGGAATGTGTTCTTTTTTGCAAAGATGGGAAACGGACACTTTCTACAAATGTTCCTTCACTGGCAAAGGGATGGGACTAAGCTGGTTTCCTGCTTACCACGATATTTAGAGCTTTTATGTGCTTGTCACCTCTTGGCCAGTAATAAAAGAGTATTCTGCCTCCCTCCACCCCCCCCCCCCCCCCCCCAAATAATAAATCAAAGGTTTAGTGGTGCATTCAAAGCCTCATCAATACACACTACAGTGCTAAGAACAGCATTACCTTTGTTTGGTCTCCTGGATCCACACGTGTTTGATTTTCTGACTGGGTTCCTGTTTTCTCCCAGCTCAATTTGTTCCCACCAACATGACTGAAGAAAGAATATCACACAATTTTTATTCTCATGATTAAGTAAAGTAACAGCACGTTAAAGAGAATTTTTATTTTCATGAAAGGAAATATCAAGATAAAAGTCAAAATCCTTTTTTGACTATCCAATTTTGACTTTATTGACTATGCAAATCTACTTTCATGCTCAGTGCAAAGTCATGTTTTTCCCCCTTTTCTTCACAGTTACCATGCTTTAATTATTCCATACTTCATTCATTATATTATTATTATTATCTTGGAATTTGTCAATTGCCCATGGATAATGGGTTAAAAACAACATTTAAGGGAAAGCCACAGCTGAACGGAAAAACACATGCTTTCTTTGACTACAGAACGTTTGAAACAATTAAGGTTGGACAGAACCCTGGTGAGCAGCTGCCGATCCATGTTAACAATACTTGGCTATTGATTTTATTTTAATCCAACCTTTCTCCTAGTTTGGGACCAAGGTGTCTCACAAAACCATTTAAAACAAACTACAGCTTTAAAAATATCATTAATAATAATAAGTTTTAAAACAGTTAAATAACCTCTCTGTTAAAGAACATTATTTTAAAACAGTTCAAAATGGTATTGCACAGTTTTATATTTGTTTACGCAGTGGGTGGATATGTATTACATCATTGTACATCTTTGGCAGAGCTATTTTTTTGTTCTTTTATTTGAGAAGTGCCATGTATATTGATGGTACAACAATAACAACAACAACAACAAGTCATAATAAACAAATTGATTTTGGTTTAAGGCACCTTCCTATGACAACCTGTAATGTCTTAGATGTACTGGGTTAACATTAGGAGCCATGTACACTATGCTCACCTAATGCTTATGAGGGCTAAGTGTGTGTGTGTGTGTGTGTGTGTGTGTCTTCATATCTCTTACGATGATCCCAATAACCTCACAGGATTTTCTTAGGGAATGAATACTGAGAGGTAGCTTGCCCTGTCTTCTTCTGAATACAAGCTACTGCTCCTGATATTTCTTCCATGGTTCAATTCTCCCCTCAGCCATGAAAACCATTGGGTGGCCTTGAGCAAGTCACATGCTCTCAGCCTCAGGAGAAGGCAATGGCAAACTTCCTCTGAACAAACCATTCAAAGAACACCCCACGATAAGGTTGCCTTAGGGTTGGCATGAGTCAGAAATGACTTGAAGGCATACAAAAAAACAACAAACTAACCAGGAGTGACTCTGCTTAGAAAGGTTGTTTACCTGCAACTGTGTTTCTTCGAATTGTCAAATAGGTTATTCTGTGCCTGTGCAGCAAAGCTCAGAAACTTCTGGAATCACTAGGCAAAACTCTATTTGCAACTTTTTGGCGGTAGCTCTGCCCACCCTTATATAGCCCCTAGCATCCCCGCTCTTTCTCCAGTTCCATACAATACGCCGCATAGCAGCTACAGAGAAAAACTTAGCAGTGAGCAGGACACGACTGAGTGGAGAATGGGTGGGGTTTGTGTGTATTCGCAGATGACCACTCGAAGAAACACAGTTACAGGTAAGCAACCTGTCCTCATTCGTGGTCTCCGCAAATCACACAAATGGGTTAGACTGACAAGCTTCAGTCAGAGGAGGAGGGAGTGTCCTGACACCAGTTGTAAATTTGAAACAAGTTGTATTTATTTAAAAAACAATAAAATTTTAAACTTTGAAAGTGCATTTGTCAGTGTCATTTGTTTTGGTTTCAAAAACACATAACACATGCCATGTAATAAACTTAGTGCAAACCAGAAAGTAAAACTGTCCTCCTAAAGGCTGTGCCCCATCTAGTTCTGGCATCCAGGCTGTAATGTTAAAGGTGGATGGTGCCTGCCACCCACTTAGAGAATCTTTGAACAGTCACATCTAGTCCTTTTTTGGATTCCGAGCAGCAGACAAAAAAACTCTTGGAACGCCTCAAACCTGAGATTCTGTCCATAAAAAATGCCAGTGCCGGTCAGACGTCGGGAGTGTGTAGACGGCGCTCAACATCCATTGTTGGGTTCGAGGCCAATGTGGGCAAAACAATGTCCTGGTTGACATGGAAAGATGACACCACCTTTGGATAGAAAGTGATGTCAGGACAGAGAATCACTTTGTCCCTGTGGAACCAAGGGTAAGGCTGGTCCACACACAAGGCACAAAGTTTGCTCACCTGTCAAATGGAAGTGATGGCCACAAGGGAAGCTCTTTGCAGGCCAGCAATCTAAAGTCTATCGTGGCCATGGGCTCAAAGGTCTTGGCTGACAAGCATGAAAACACAAGGTCCAGACTCCATGCCAGGGTTGGTACTGAGGATGGAGGTTGTTGAACCCCTTAAGGAACTTAAGGGGGATCCAGAGGAACCTTGAAAAAGGAAGGTTGGCCCTCGAATTGGTAGTGAGAGCATATAGTCGATAGGTAACACTTGAGAGATGTGAGGCAAGTTCCGAGTCAGCAAGAGTCATTAGAAATTCTAAGACAGTCGGGATCAAGATGTGAGATGGAAAGAAGTCTTAGCAGAAAGGAAGTCCAGGAACTTGTTCCATTTAATCAGGTAGGACTTTTTTGTCAATGGCTTCTGAGCAGCCAGGATGACTGTCCGTGCCAAGTCTGGAAGGGCCTCTAGGGACAGAGTCTTCATGTCACCAATGGAAGGGTCTCGATATCCGGGTGATGAACTCGACCCCTGTGGAGGTTAGGAGGTCGGGACGGAACTCAAGATGGAGAAATTCTCTCTGAGACAGATGAAGGAGGGGAGTAAACCAAAGTTGCCTCGGCCACCATGGTGTGATGAGGATGGCATCAGAGCTCTCATAATGACTACAACTTTCATGATGAGTGGGAAGGGGGCAAAGGAATGCACCATCTTCCCTGATCACTCAAACAGGAAGGCATCTCCTCGAGAATCCAGCGATCAAATTTGAGAACAAAACTGAGTGCAGTGGTTGTTGAAGTGAGTGGCAAAGAGGTCAAACTGACGATTTTCTCCAAGCGCAGAACAGGCTAAAGACTGTCTTGGGATGGAGGCACCACTCGTGACATGGATTCGAAGACCCGCTGAGCTGGTCTGCTAGTTCATTCTCCTCCCCCGGGAGATGGATGGCTTATAGGAGGATTTTCCTCTGGATGCACCAGTCTCAGATGTGAAGAGTGATTTCTAGGAGTGTCTGGGATTTTGTCCCTCCTTGTTTGTTCAGGTAGTACATTATGATGTTGTCTGTCAACAAAAATACCACCTTCCCTTGAAGGAGGGTCTCGAAGGATCGAAGGGCTTTCTCAACAGCCAGCATCTCCACAGTGTTGATGTGGACAGCTTTCTCTAGTTGAGACCATTTGTTTCTGACTGTGTGGGCGTCCCAACTGTCCATGCAGGCATCAGTTGTAAGGCTGATCTGAGGCCGAGGAGGCAGAAACAGCACGCCAGTGCAGACATTGTTGGGATCGAGCCACCACTGAAGGGAGCATGCTACAGGCCTCGGTACCATGAGCCATTTGATCGAAGACAGAGAGAAATCACTGTTGGAGGGATCTGAGACAGAGTCTTGTCCATGAGGTGACCATGTGCCCAAGGACTATCTGGGTGGTATGTGCCCTGATTCGCCTGTGTGCTAGGCAGTCTTGTATTGATATTGAAAGTGCCCGATACCTGTCTGATGGCAGGTATGCAACGGTCCTGTCTGAATCAAGGATAGTCCCAATGAATTTGTCTTGTTTTGATGGGATCAGGTCAGATTTTTCCAGGTTGACAAGCAGGCTGAGGGAATTGAGGAGAGACAATGTAAAGTTTATGTCCTTGCGAAGCCCCTCTGGAGAAAGGGCTGCCAAGAGCCAGTCATCCAGGTATGAGAAGACCATGATACCTTGTTGGTGAAGATAGGGTACAGGCCGGTCTCCCTGCTACCATTCTTGGGCAAGGTGATCGAGAGGGCGGTTTCTTTCCAATTCCAAGCCGTCTTGGATGAAGCTGATTATCTAGACCCATTTCAAACTGGCTTCAGGGCGGGATACGGAGCGGAGACTGCCATGGTCGCCTTGGTCAATTATCTCCATCTGGGCACCGACAGGGGAAGTGTGACCCTGCTGATGCTCTTGGACATCTCAGCGGCATTTGATACCATTGACCACGGTATCCTTCTGGAACACCTGGGAGAGTTGGGTATCGGAGGCACTGACTGATTGTATTATTGACTTTTATGTTGTTCTCCCACCTGGATCCATGGGGAGAGGTGGGATATATAAATAAACCTTTTATTTATTATAGGCTGCAACAGGTGCCATGCACTTGGTGAAGACTTTCAGTGCTGTGGAGAGCCTGACGGGAAGCACCCTGTACTGGAACATGTGGGAACCAACAGAGAAAACACAGAACCTCCTGTGATCTTTTCAGATTCCAATATGAAAATATAAGCAATCTTGAGGTCAAGGGTCACAAACCAATGACCTTTCTGTAAAAGTGGGAACATAGAAGCAAGGGTTACCTTGTGAAAATGACGGTAAACAACTAGTACAAGTCCAAGACAGGCTTTTGGGAACAGTAAAATATTGGAAGAAAAAAAACACATGACATATAGAATCCTGGGCCATCCACCTTCTTGCTTTCCTTATGTACTAGGGCAAATGTCAGCCAACCACCTTTGTCGATGGCTGAGTTAGGCCTTGGGTGTTCGAAAAGCCAGGAGGAAGACGATTGTGCAATCCTGTACAAGTTCTCAATCCTCCTCGAAGTTGAGGGAATTGTGGCTGGAGTAGCCCAGGAACACATGGCTATCTTCTCCAAGGATGGGAGGAAACCGAGGGACGGAGGTGTAGGAACCTTTCCATGGACCCCATGCTCAATAGCATCCACAGCATCATCATTGGTCCGCACCACCTCAATCTCAAGCATGTTGGCCATCCTGACAACTTGGTCAGCAAAGGTTTTAACATCATCCATAGGAGAAGCTAAGGTCAAGGGTGACTGTGGCTTACCCAAGTCTGACGCAGGCAAGGATGAGTGCAGGGACTGAGAGGCCTTGGGAGAATTCACAGGTGTCTTAGGTAAGGGCTTTTCTGTATGTGAGGGGCGCTGGGCCAGAGGGGTTGGAGGAGATGGAGTCGAGGCTCCAAAGACCTGAGCTTGAGTTGTAAACCAAGAGGTAGGGTGTGGAGAAGGTGATCTCTCACAGTCAAGATGGCGAGGAAGCTGAGATAAGGGTCCGTATCATAGTCGTAGACTAGATCAGAGTAGTGTTGGAACAAGAGGGCATCAAGATCCTCCTGGACAGCATCGTTGGCCTTGGCCAAGAGAGCAGCTTTCTCCCAACAACGAAGGGATTCAAATGCTTCGTCCCACTCACGCTTGGTATCGACGAAGGAGTTCTGGTAGGAGGTCAAGGTAGGCAAATCAGGGTCCCAGATTTCCCCTTCAGATTCACTGTTGAAGTCGACATGAATAACCTGAGAAGTCTCAGCAGAGGTGGCACATGTACGAGGAGCAGATAAGATCTCTTCAGGTTCCTGAGTGGACCTCAGTGTGGAAACCCGGCGCTCAGAACCTAAGGCTGCCGATGGAGGTTTAGTTTAGAGGCTTTTTCAGCCTCTGGATGATCAAACGTCTCCTGAGAAGAAGAGATGTGGGATTTCTTTGAAGCTGAGTGTTCAGAAGGCTTCTCCACTTAGATTTCTTGTCCTTATAGGGTGTCTCCTTATGTTTATCCTTAACTTTCTCCTTCTCAGGGCTTGGGTGGGGATGGAAGTACTCTCCAGGGCCAGAGTGGAAGAGGGCCTTAAGGCTTGCTGGTACAAAGAAGCACTAAGTCTCAAGTCCCAATATTTGTGGGCTTGCAGAGTCAAGGCCTTGCAATGGGCACAAGACTGAACATTGTGGCTCTCGCCCAAGCACAGAAGACAAGAGTTGTGCAGGTCTTGGCCAGGGATTTTCCCTCCGCATTTATCACAGTGCTTAAAAGAAGCAGACCATGTGGCCATTTTCAAACAGAGTTGAATTTCCAAAGCAGGAGGCAAATTCAAAGTCAAAAAGGCAGTCCAAGGCCAATCAATAACCAACCAGAACCCATAGTCGAAACCCAATAGTCAAATAAATCTGAAGTCAGTATCTTTAGGCAACTAGCAATTACACAAGAAGAATTCCTTCTAAGCTGCTAACATGGTGGGGATGAAAGGAAAGAGAAAGAGCTGGATCGCTAGAGGCTATATAAGGCTGGGAGGAGTTATCGTCAAGAAGTTGAAAGTAGAGGTTTGCCCAGTGATTTCAGAAGTTTACAAGCTTTGCTGCACAGGAGCAGAATAACCCATTTGTGTGACTCACAGAGACCACAAAGAAGAGTTACTGTATATACACATGTGTAAGTCTAGAAATTTAGGTCAACAAATTGACCCAAAAAACCTGAGTCAACTTATCCACGGGTCAATGTAAGTACTGTATCTTAACTCTTATTTAAAAGAAAGAACCATCCCCTGGTGAAATGCAACAGTATAATCTGTCCTGGAAGCATCTCTCATCCATCCAGTCTTAAAAATAAGCACAAAGAGGTATGTCTGATGGACTTTTGGAAGTTATTTGACATTGTTTTGCTTTGCTTCATCCTTTAGATCCTTTCCTATATGCCCCTAAATTTTACCCTCGACATATACACGGGTCATAGCAAAATTCATAATTTTGGCCCCAAACCTGCCCTTGACTTATACATGAGATTGACTTATAGTATATATGGTATCTCCAAACAACCATGTAGAGAAGCTTTGCAATAAGATAGTATTTCCTTCCCTTAGGCTACAATTGGCTTACACCTGGAAGCATGGTATTTATTTATTTCATTTATATCCCACCTTTCTCTCCAGAGGGACACAAGGCAGCTCACAGATAAAAACCTTTAATATTATTATAAAATTCGAACAATTAAAACATCTATATATAAAATCACATAAAATATATATACAATAAAATATAATTGAAAATTACTGTTAAATATAGTTAAGTTAAAAACAGACTAAAAACCCACCTGCTCCATAAAACCACCCTGCTATACATTATGTAGAGAAAATCTGCCAACATAAAAATGTTTTTACCTGGCAGTCAAAGGCCAGCTGGGAGGGGACAGCCTAGCCTCCCGAGGAAGGACATTCCAGAAGGTGGGAGCAGCCACCGAGAAGGCTCTCTCTCTTGTCCTCACCAGGTGGGCCTGTGATCCTGATGGGACTGAGAGAAAGCCTTTTCCTGCAGATCTTAGGACTCTTAAAGGTTCATATGGGGAGATATGGTCTCTCAAATTGTCTGGACCCAGGCTGTGTATGGCCTTATAGGTCATGACCAGCACTTTGAATTGTGCCCGGAAATGAACAGGTAGCCAGTGGAGCCATTTTAACAAGGGAGTTATATCCTCCCTGTAACTGGCCCCAGTCAGCATTCTGGCTGCAGCGTTTTGAACCTGCTGAAGTTTCCGAACAGTTTCCAAAGGTGGCCTCACACAGAGTGGATTGCAGTAGTCCAAATGGGATGTAATCAAGGCATGTGTCACTGTAGCCAGATCTGATGTTTCAAGGAATAGGCACAGCTGGCGCACAAGTTTAAACTGTGCAAATGAACTCCTGGCCACTGCTGAGACCTGGGCATCCAGGCTCAGAGCGAAGTCCAGACTACACCCAAGTTACAAGCCTCAGATTTCAGAGGGAGTGTAACACCATCCAGCACAGGCAAAGCCCCAATTCCCTGATCGGCCTTATGACTCACCAGGAGCACCTCTGTCTTGTCTGGATTAAGCTTCAATTTGTTTGCCCTCATTCAGTACATTACAAAAGACGGAAGAGGCAACAAGGGAGTCAGCTATTTTGGATCTGATCCTAACCAACAGGGATGACCTAGTCAATGGGGTACAAGTGGTTGGATCCTTAGGCGGGACTGACCATGTTCTCCTGGAGTTTATTATACAATGGAAACGAGAAGCCAGGCATAGTCAGACAAGCATTCTAGATTTTAGGAAAGCTGATTTTAGAAAACTTAGAGAAATACTGGGGGTGATCCCATGGTCAGAAATACTAAAAGAGAAGAGAGTTCTAGATAGATGGGAGTTCTTCAAAAGGGAGATACTAAAAGGACAATTTCAAACAGTTCCAATGAGGAAGAAAAATGGGAGATGTCTCAAGAAACCAGGATGGATGACTAAGGAACTTTCAACTGAGTTAAGTTTTAAATGGAACATGTATAAGAAATGGAAAAATTGGATAATCACCAAAGAGGAATTCAAAAAAACAGCAAGTACCTGTAGGGATAAAGTCAGAAAAGCTAAAGCGCAGAATGAAGCCAGGCTTGCTAGAGAGGTTAAGAACAATAAAAAGGGCTCTTATGGGTATGTCCCCAGCAAAAGGAAGAAGAAAGAAATGATAGGGCCACTGTGTGGAGAAGATGGTAAAATGTTAACAGGGGACAGAGAAAAGGCAGAATTACTCAACACCTTCTTTGCTTCAATCTTCTCAGAAAGGACAAAGGGTGCTCATCCTAAGGATAATGGAGCAGAATACAGAATAGGAGAATTTCAGCACAGAATAAGTAAAGAGATAGTACAGGAATACCTGGTTAACCTAAATGAATATAAATCTCCAGGACCAGATGAACTACATCCTAGAGTATTAAAAGAACTGGCAAATGTAATATCAGAGCCATTGGCAATAATCTTTGAGAACTCCTGGAGAACAGGAGAAGTCCCAGCAGACTGGAGGAGGGCAAACATTGTCCCCATCTTCAAAACGATGAAAACAGAGGATCCCAACAATTACCATCCAGTTAGTCTGACATCAATTCCAGGAAAGATTCTGGAGCAGATCATTAAACAGAGTTTGTGAATATCTAGAAGATAATTCCATAATCGCAAAAAGTCAACATGGGTTTAAGAGAAACAAGTCATGTCAGACAAATCTGATCTCTTTTTATGATAAAATTACCAGCTTGGTAGATGAAGGGAATGCTGTGGATATAATGTATCTTGATTTCAGTAAGGTCTTTGATAAGGTTCCCCATGACATTCTTTCAGACAAGCTTGTAAAATGTGGACTAGACAAGGTAACTGTTACATGGATTTGTAATTGGTTGACTGGCCACACCCAAAGGGTGCTCAATGGTTCCTTTTCATCCTGAAGAGAGGTGACCAGTGGGGTGCCACAGGGTTCTGTCCTAGGCCCAGTGCTATTCAATGTCTTTATTAATGACTTAGATGACAGTATTGGGGGCCTAGTTATCAAATTTGCAGATGACACCAAATTAGGAGGAGTAGCTAATACCCCAGAGGACAGGATCAAAATTCAAAATGACCTGAACAGACTAGAAAGCTGGGCCAATGCTAACAAAATGAAACTCAACACAGAGAAATGTAAGGTACTGCACTTAGGATGGAAAAATGAAATGAACAGATATAAGATGGGGGACACCTGGCTGAACGAGACCACATGTAAAAGTGATCTAGGAGTCCAAGTGGACCACAAGTTGAATATGAGTTTTAGGCTGAATCAACAGAAGTATAGTGTCTAGATCAAGGGAAGTAATAGTGCCACTCTATACTGCTTTGGTCAGGCCCCACTTGGAATATTGCATCCAGTTCTGGGCACCACAATTCAAAAAAGATGTGGAGAAACTGGAGCATGTCCAAAGTAGGGCAACTAAGATGGTGAAGGGTCTGGAAACCATGCCCTATGAGGAACGACTTAGGGAGCTGGGGATGTTTAGCCTGGAGAAGAGAAGGTTAAGAGGTGATATGATAGCCTTGTTTAAATATTTGAAGGGATGTCATATTGAGGAGGGAGCAACCTTTTTTTCTGCTGCTCCAGAGACTAGGACCCGGAACAATGGATGCGAGCTACGGAAAAAGAGATTCCACCACAACATTAGGAGAAACCTCCTGACAGTAAGGGCTGTTCGACAGTGGAACACACTCCCTCGGAGAGTGATGGAGTCTCCTTCGTTGGAGGTCTTTAAGCAGAGGCTGGATGGCCATCTGTTGGGGATGCTTTGATTGGGAGTTCCAGCATGGCAGGGGGTTGGACTGGATGGCCCATGTGGTCTCTTCCAACTCTATGATTCTATGACAGCAGACACTGGTTCAGTACAGAGATAGCTTCCATGGAATCAGATGGAAAGGAAAGATAGAGTTGGGTGTCTTCAGCATACTGGCGACACCTCACTCCAAAACCCCAAATGACCTCTGCCAGCGGTTTCATGTAGATATTGTATAACATGGGGGACAGAATAGAACCCTGAGGGACCCCACAGGCTAGCGGCCAAGGAGTCGAACAGGAGTCCCCGAACACCAACTTCTCAGTTCACCCCTCCAAGGAAGACTGGAACCATTGCATAACAATACCCCAAGTATCATACCAGAATGGTGGCCCAGAAGGATACCATGGTCAATGGTAACGAACGCCACTGAGAGATCCAGCAGGACTAACAGGGGCACACTCCCCCTGTCCAGTTTTTTTTGTAGGTCATCCACCAAGGTGACCTAAAATGTCCCTGTCCCATAGCCAGGTATGAAGCCAGACACATGCATACATTTGCTCCCTCCCTGCCTTACACCATCAATAACCTCTCTGTGTTGAATGAATTTAGTTTTATCAGTATAGTACAGCTAAAAGCATGATAGAACTATCTGAAAAATATATCCCCTATCACTCCTGTTAAACTAAAGCTTTTGACAAAGTCACTGTGTTCAAATAGGAGAATCTTTGGGAGCAACGATGGAAACCTGCAACCCTCCAGATATTGCGGGACAGCAATTCCTAGGCAATGGTGATAAATGTTGGGAGTTGCAGATCAGTAACATCTGGAGAGACACTAGAATAAATATTTCAGGAGCAGGAACTATGTTGCAGGTTAAGGAATAAAATCAGGAATAAAATTAAAAATAGGTAATAAAATCATTATACGGTACAGAAGCAAACAGTAGGACTGACTGCATAATATTTATGTCAGGTTTCAGCATCCCTTCCCCTCACCACATGTGGGTGAAGGGGAATATATCAACTGCTTAAACTGAATATAAATCTCTTTTTTGTTAATCTGATTATTGCCAGTGTGGAACAATTCGTTTATGTACAGAAAACACTATTGTCTCCAAACATTCAGTACGATGTGACATACCAACCTTGCATATAACTGATCTGTACATGGACTACTCCTCTGCGCCATCCAGAGAAGAGGGAAATTCAGCAGCTGTTGCTTGTCTTGCAAGCAGGTAACAAGCAACACCTGTTGAAATTCTGCCAATCCCCCCAAAACATGTTGAATGGAGTGAGCTTTGATATAAAAGGGGGAATCCTTGATACTTGGGCAACAGGACCTTCAAGGGGTGGAAATTCTGTTCATGCCATTTAAAATTCCTTCTTTTGGCACCTTACACCAGAGCCCATCCCTTTCAGCAGACATGCCATACCCCTGGGGAAGCCTTTTCAGGAGAGCAGAAGGGAAACATGGTGTTATCTTTCAGACTTTTCTTAAAATGAGTGAATTCAAAATCAGCTATAGTGATATCACCAAATCCTTCTGAAATCATGTGTGGTACTTACTTCACAGCACCCCCACTGCCTTCGTCATTGTCTGAGGAAGATGATGTTGATGAGGCAGGAAAATAGGTTGAATCCACGTGATTTGGGCTCCCACTCTGAGCTGGGTTTATTGGAGAAGATCGTTCATATAATGGTGTATGTTTTCCTTCATGAGGAATGTTGCTGTAATTGTTCTGCTCAGAAAGACTTTTTCCTCCTGTGTCCAAGGTGATGGCTGGTTCTGAAAGGCTATAGGGGTATGGACCTTGACCTTGGGAGTTACCTTGATTAGACATATGCTGGGCCTAAAGAAACAATATTTCAGAAATTAGACTTGACTTTTCCTAAATCTGTGCAAACTACAAGTGGGTCTAACAAATATTAGAAGGGGTGGGGGTGGGGACAACAAAAAGAAAGAAGAGAGTATACTTGCCACGTGCTTTCCTTGCAGAGGAGGCTGTGGAATGTTAAGCATCTGAGGAGAGACATATGGTGGCACCATACCCGGCATTCCAAATTGATTGGGTCTGGCTAAAAATGGAAGGGATATATTTTTAAAATTATGTTCACCATAAATTTGCTGTATACATAGTCTGGCAAAAAGTGTATTTTTTATTATTTCTTTACCTGAGTTTTAAAAAAACAAATCACATTAAAAACGCATGCCTGATTATAGGCTTCAGTTGTTTTTTTAAAAAGATGATCTCATTTCCTCTATTACAGTTTATTAGGTCTTGTTCTCCTTCAGCGTCCAGTGTCTGTGTCAGTTTTGTTTCATTTCTGCCCTTCTCCTAAGACATTCACTTTCTTCCTGTTTATTTTTTTCTTTCCAACCTCTCTCTCTGTTCTGCATGCATTATAGTCACTTCCACCATTTAATCTCCATTGTTTACTTTCTATTTTTGGATAGAACAGGAAGTGCAGTATTTAGGTCCAGTTTCCAATTATGAAGTAAAATTTGCTTTCAAGGCTCCCAATTCAATGTGAAACCCCAGAACAGTAATGGAAACGACAAATCTTGGGAATCTACACTCACTTTAACCAGGATACTTTCCTAGCAACATTATTTGAAATAGTCAGTAGACTACAGTAATTCAGTAGATTGATCAGATCTGATCTAGCCATAAAATAAAATAAAATAAAATAAGAGAAAATAAAATACAACATTCATCTTTGTGATTAGTAACACATGGTTCAAAAACAGGGCTTAAAATTCTTAAAAGGAAGAGTCAAGCACATGGAAATAGTCTTCTTTTATAAAATGCATCCAAGATCAAACAGTACATCACAGACCTGATAGCTCTGCTTTCAATTAGGCCAATGAAGACTGGTTCATTAGTATTTACAGTATTCAGAAAAAATAAGATTGATCTTTTACCTTTCAACTCAAAAAACAGAGAAGTTAACTGCTACTACAAATCAGAGCTGTGCTCTTTGAAAATGGTAGTTTATCTCAGAATAAGCAGACTATTGTAGAGTAAGCCATACCTCTCAGCACTTACCATCATCTGTGAACAAGTCTCAATTACTGTGATTTCCATTGCAAACTGAAGTAGTAAATACTTCAGTACAAACAAAACCCACAAATGGAGATCTAACATTTACCCAGATGGTGTTTTGCCCCAGTTTCAAGAATTTTCTGTCTTTAAAACCTTGAAATGCTATTGCTAAAGCAATCTTACCTTCAATAAAAATTCTAGTTTTAGATTTCCATATGGTTATAAGTGCGAACTGGAACAGCTGCTTTGTCATAACAACAAAACACTGTTCTATTTGTATAGAGAAAGAAGCAGACCAAGTCCTTGGATGGGAGGGGGGGGAGCGTCATCCCGGACTGTGTAAAAACTTAGCTGGATGCTCTGGCATAAAATGAAGCCCCTTGTAGGGAGACAAAACACTCATTGTCTCACACATGCAAGCAGAAACACTCTAATTCATGCATATAAACTACTTCATACATATACATATTAGCAGCACCTTGGCTCCTATTTATGCAGATGAACAGAAAGGGGGAGGATTTGTTTTACCCAGGAATGCTATTTGAATCATTAGACTGCACGTAAATGGGTAGACACATCATTACAAGTCTGTATCAAGCATTCACATACATTTAAATGAGCAATAGAAGGGGTTAGCTCAGGTCCATATAGGAACAACCCTGTACCTGGTATGATCTGTATCAAAATGTCATTGAGTGTCACTATAGTAGAGTTTCCCCAACATCTCCTATTTCCTCCAATTGTGAACCCATCTTTAACAGAGACCACAGTATTATAGTCAGAACTTCAAAACTCACCTAGGTAGTGTGGTGGATGAAATGGCATAGGCTTATTTGTTGCTGAATAATAGGCAACCGCTCTCTTGAATCGTTTAACTTTGTCATCTGTTCTAGACTAAAGGAAAATTTACATTTTTTATTACACACACACATGAATAACTATAAGCAATCTTCACAGCCTAAAAAAATAAGTATTTCCATTGTAACATTAGTAAATATGCCCCAGGGACATCTGAAACACTCTAATACATTTATTGGGGGACAGATACACAAACTTATGAATACATATGGCCACACAAATGGACATACACACATTGTCTGTCATATATCTGTCAATTTACTATTTGGCAATAGGCAACATGCTTTAACAAGAAGCCACACGTTTATTCTTTTACCTGTGAGTACTGAAAAACATCTTTAGCTATGGCATCCAAATCAGAAGTGTCCTGAATATTGCGGACATAGTCAGCTACAGCTTTGATCACTACGTCACAGGGCGGTAAAACTAACTGGTGTGCTCGTACCTAGAAACACAAACACAAGTTAATATCCTCCAGCCTATATCAGCTCCCTACAATAGCTCAACTATTCTACGTAACTGGCTGAAATTAAATTCCATGTTATAATAAGACACAAGCAATTCTATTAATACAAGCAGAATTTACTAGCTTGAGTGTCTGACATATTCACCAACTCCTGGGGATACTTTAAGAGAATAAAGGCTCTCAACAAGAATGAAAAAAAAAGGTAAATATGATCTATTAATATTCTTCTGATTCAACACGAGAGAAGCCTACTGCTATGCATGCAGCAGTTATTTTAGTAATTAAATGGCAGCCACTGAAGCATTTCAGTTAGGGATACATGTAAGCATAACCAAATGAAAGCCAGGTTTTTTAAAAACTATGATAACAAGCAGGGAGAAGAAATATCTGGATGTATCATGAAAGGGAAATATGGAAACAGCAGTTTAGGAAGTTGCAAAGTGGATAACTATCAGTGGTCTGACTGAACAGGACCACTGAATAAATGGGATTTACCTATTTGTTGACTCATAATTCATTTGATTTAGTCAATGGGTCTACTCTACTGGTAATAACAAAGATGACTCAAGCCAATTATTTTAAACATTTTCACTATATTGTTGTTGTTGTTTTGCCTTCAAGTAATTTCTGACTTATGGTGACCCTTGACGGAGTTTTCTAGGGCTGACAGTGTGTGACATACCTAGCATCTTGCTAATTCTTTAAAATGAAAACTGAATACAAAGCAACTGAATAAAAGTCTTTTTTGTTACTTAGACATATGTTAAAGGCTATTATTTTAGGCTTCTGGGGAAAATGTTTTCTTTAACATGTATTTTATGATAAGACATTATGGCCTCCTTGCTAGCAGACCCAAGGTACAACCAGTCAGCATACATGTTAGAATCCAGGATACATCACTCACCATTTTATCTATAAATGCTCCCCAAACCATATGAGAACTTATGTCCCTGTTTATGCAGGACAACTTCCTGAATTCTTCAGTGCATTCTTTTTCAAAATTATGAATATTAAGAACTCTCTCAACAAAACAGAATTAGTGTTCTATTTTCACCACGTATAAATGCAACTTTACCCATTACATACCAAACATACGCTTGGAAAGTTGTGAACACTACAGCCTGATTCAGTGCATGTTTAGTCAGAAGCTAAGGTCTCACTTTGTTCAATGAGACATGCTTAAAGTAACTGTGTATAAAGATTTTAGCTGAATGCAAATAATCTTTCTTAACATCCCTGAATGTGTACAAACCAGATCCAACCAGATCTAATTCTGCAGGTTATTTGGGCAATAAGGTTAAGGATTTTACAGTCTGCTATTAGACTGCTCAGTATTTATTTAGTTCGAAATGAATATTTGTAACTATTGTAATATTAGATAGTATGCACATTTGCCCAGGAAATATATCAATTTCACAATAAGAAACTTAAATCAATCAGTTCTGGGGCTGTGTTGTGTTAAGAGAACTGTGGGTATTGACATTTAATAAAAAATTAATATTCTTTGAGTACCAGTGGAAAATTTCAGACCATTTTGGCATTTATCAATACGTTTTAAAGCCAGCCTAAGTTGGAAAGGGCCTGATAAGTTTCTTCCATTCTCCACTTAACCTCAACAGCCCAATTCTATGCATACTTGCTATTGATTCTATGCATGCTTGCTATCAAGATTAACTGAGCTTATTTTTAAGTGTCAGAAGAATTATATCTTAAAATCCTGGCACGTTCAGAGAGGCACAGTTTAAGCATAGTGCTATGAAACCAATACAAAACCAAGCTTGAAATATCACTATGATATTATCCTGTTTGGGGAGCATCCCACAAATCTCTGCTCCAAATATAAATGAGAAAATCTTGATTCACAATTTTAACCTAACTCGCAGGTTTACTAGAAAACACCTTATGCAACTCTCAACATCAGCAAAAGCAACATCCATGGAAATGAGGTTTAAGTGGTGACAACCTGTCTCCAAAAACAAAACAGGAATTCTCTGCACAGTCCTTCAGTCAACATGCTCAGTACATTACCACATTAAGGGTACAAGCACTAAACCGTTTGGATCTTTTACCACGATCATGTCAAAATCTCTTTATAGATTTTGTCTTTCTAATCAAATTCTAGAAATGTACTTGGCATTGCTTGGTCTGATAATGATTTTGCTTATGATGTGAAGGAAACAATTTTGGGGGGTTAATCTCTATAATCCTGAAAATTTATATCACACCAAGTTCTATTAAAAATTGATTAAAACCATCATTTAAAAAAAAGCCAAAGTTTGCTGATCACTTGAAAGCTTGTAGCACAATGTTTAGGAGTTCAACTAAAGTGTAAATACCAAGTTTGGTCAATACTGGTCATAAATGTGCATACTAGAACAAAATAATTTAGAAATCTGAACTAAGTACACAAAGAAGTTGATTTTGAGGATCCAAATTTTTACTAGTCCTAATTTTGATTCCATTAGATAATACATTCAGTTTGATGACTCTGTGATTATCAGCTGTACAGCACAGTATAGATAATATATTTCAATCCTGACAACTATTTAAAATGTAGTTGTCTAATGTGTATTCTAGAGCAAATATTCAAAGACATGGAAGACTGGGAGGCAAAATTCTGGCTAGCATTTCTAGAAGATTAGTTACATTCAGTTAAATCACAGTTGGGAATCAGACATCCTTCAAGAAATTGCTGGACTGCAACTCCCAGAAATTGCTGACTAGGGCTGCTATGACATGCAGGCCAACAACCTCTGAAGGGCCACATGATACCCATCCTGATTTAAACTTTAAGTCATTTTATATTTCAGGGGCACAGAACCAAGCATCAGTATGATATACAGTCAGCCCTCCACATTTGTGGCTTTGCAGCTTTTAATATTTGCAGATTTGAGCAATACATTCCCTCTAGGTACTCCAGCACAACTCTATCTCAGCTTGACCATAAAGGCACACTGAAGAACCTAGAGATTCCTAGAGAAAATACTTCTCTAGGCATCTACAGATCATCCAGTGTAATTCTAAGGCCAGCTTCTGGTGGATGTTGACCACAGAGTTGTGCTGGAGGCCCTAGATTCCTAGAGAGATGTTCTTTCAGTTTTTTTTTTAAAAAGAGGTCTTTTATTTGCATTTTTTTTCACTTTTATGGGGTTCCTACACCCCTAACCGCAATGAATGTGGAGCGCACACTGTACAATTGATTTATGGTACTTTATTGGCTTAGCTTTATCCTGTAAAAGCCAGACCAAATGAAAACATCTTACAATGCTTCCGAAAGGTCCGCGAGCTTTAGCAAGTCTCCAAGGGAAGAAAGTTCCGTAACTGGTTGAGCCGCCACCAAGAATGCCTCTCTCTGCATTCCTGTTATATGGATTCTGCACAGAGATGGTATAGTGAGGTGAGAGCTAAAGATTAATTGAACAAATTCTTACATGACATGGGAAATGAGGCACTCTTCATGATGGACCCAAGACATTTTGAAAGCTTTGTATGTTAGGCTTGCACTCTAACCTAGGAGTGGGAAATAAAGGAGCTAGTGTAGATGAGTGTACTAGAATAATGTGTTTTAGACAACATATGCCCATTGGAGCAGGCTGTTCTGCATTGATTTCAGCAGCAGGCCTAAAGAGTCAAGAGCCATACTGAACAGATCACAAGCTTTGCATACCAAATGCCTAGGTTCAGTTTCTAACACCTGTAGTAAGAGGTTCTTAGGTTTCTTGTTGAACAAAAAACCCAAATATTTATTATATACTGTATATATAATTATATACAAAAAATTTGCTAGGTCTTACTTTCGGGGGAGGTCTTAATTCAGCAAATTCAGCAAAACCTCTACTAGGTCTTATTTTTAGAGGGTGTCTTATTTCTGGGGAAACAGGGTAGTACAAGGACAGGAATAACAGTAAAGAGGAATGTTACTGTTGTAACATCATAGCCAACATCTTTTTAGCAAATTGGTGGGGGTCACATGGAGGTGAGAAGTACAGAGGACACAAGTGTTGCAATCCAAGATGTAAGCTATTAATGGGAAGCATTTTGCAAAATACAGTAAAAGAAAAACTAAAAAACAAAATAATGACCACCAGTCAACCCAAATAATGTTGTTGTAAAGAGATCTTGTAGCACCTTTGAGACTAACTAAACAAAGTTGGCAGCATGAGCTTTCATAGACTTAAGTCTACTTCCTCAGATGCATTCAGATGTGATTATAGTTTTGCATAAATGGCTTGCAACACAAAATCGTGCCTACACTTCTTTGCACCCTCACCATACCCATGTGGCTTTAATGAAACAATGTTTAGATTTTTTTTAGGGAATACCTTTTCCGTAGCATGATGGATAGCAGAAAAAGTCATTATGCAAGATAGTGGAAATAAGCATGCAAACAGTGGATATGGTTAACCTTTCTGGTCTTACCTTTATTCAAAAGTTGAAGAGTTCTTTTTTAAAAAAGATACCTAATATCATCCACATGGTAGGCACTTCTCTATGTGTATGTATTTGCCTTCAGTCATCCACAAGACACTTCTGTGTGTGTGTGTGCATTTGCCTTCAAGTTGCCTGTCAACCTATGGTGACCCAATGAATTTCATAGGGTCTTCTTAGGCCAGGAACACCCAGAGATTGTTTTGCCAGTTGCATCTTCTGAAATATAGCCTACAATCCCTGGTATTCCTTGGTTTGCCATCCAAGTACTACTGAGCCATATTTGAATTGTAAGAGTTGAAAGGGGCCTTGGAATGAAAGTTCTGCAATATCAGATGCAGCTACACTGAACAGAGGGCTGGACTAAGTTATCTCCAGACTCCTTCCAATGGTTATGATTCTATCAATGCGCACTCTCAATAGTTTACCATCTTGAGATCACACCTCCTTTCATAAAACATTGAGAAAGCTATCCAATTTATTTCTCAATAGTTATCCACTACACTCTCCCTTACATACACTCAAGTATCTCACTCGAAACCCACCCTTGCCACTACAGTATTTTTGAACCCCTAAATGTCACATCTTTAATTAATAGAATAAAACAGTTCCTAAAGGCTAAATTAATGAAAGACCCAGGCTAATTCCACTCAAGTGGTGAAAGACATCTGTCTGATACTTGACTTTGTCCACCTAGGTTTCTTGCAGCAACCTTTGTTTTGTGGCTGACTGTTCCAAATCTGATTGCTGTACCTTGAGAGATATGAACGCTCTGGTTTCCTCTTTTCTCATACAATGGGAAGAACAACTGGGGGAGTGGTTCCCCTTTTTTCTGAAACTTTAATTTTTTGGGAATGGAAAACAACAACAAAACCCAAAATGGACTGTGGAATATTTTCTTTACAATCACAAATAAACTATTTACGACAAAGCGATCCTGTACAGTGGTCCCCCGGGATACGAATCCCCCGGCTTACGAAAACCCCGGGATACGAAAGAGCCAGGGCCGAAATAATGGCCCCGGCTTGCGAAAGTATCCCCGGGTTACGAAATGGCCCTTTTCCTCCGAAGCCAGGCTTCGGAGGAGAAGGGACGGACTTTCGTTCCTTTTCCTCCGAAGCCAGGCTTCGGAGAAAAAGGGACAGCCCTCCGAAAAAGGGACAGCCAGGCTTCGGAGGAGAAGGGACGGCCAGGAGGCCTCCGCGGCTGAGGAGAAAGGAAGGCCCGATCCGGCGGATCGGGCCTTCCTTTCTCCTCAGCCGCGGAGGCCCAGCCTGGCTGGGGAAGCCAGGCTGGGCCTCCGCGCCTAACGAAAGGAAGGCCCGATCCGGCGGATCGGGCCTTCCTTTCTCCTCAGCTGCGGAGGCCCAGCCTGACTGGGGAAGGGAACCTTCCCTTCCCCAGCCAGGCTGGGCCTCCGCGGCTGATGAAAGGAAGGCCCGATCCGCCGGATCGGACCTTCCCTTCCCCAGCCAGGAGGCCCCCGCGGCTGACGAAAAGAAGGCCCGATCCGCCGGATCGGACCTTCCTTTCCTCAGCCAGGAGGCCCCCGCCAGGCCAGGCTTCGGCCAGGCCTCGGAACGGATTACCTATTTCCTATGGGAAATAGGCCCCGGGTTACGAAATTTTCGGCTTACGAAAAAGGTGCCGGAACGAATTAATTTCGTAACCCGGGGGACCACTGTATTTATTTCACCCACATTATTTTTGAAATCTGTGGATGCATCTAAATTGAAGAAATAAAGCAGTTTGGCTCCACTTTAATTGTCATGGCTTGATCCTATGGAATCTTAGGATTTGCAGTTTGGTGAGGTATTCAGCCTGGTCTGTAAGAGAGCTCTGTGCCTCATCAAACTACAAATCCCAGGATCCCATGCGATAGAGTCACAGCACTTAAAGTGGTGTCAAACTGCTTTATTTCTGCAGTGTCAATGCATCCTATAGATAGCACCAAAGTGGAGGTCCACAGATCAGTCCTGGTGAGTTTCCAGCAAAAGAAACAGATGCATTCAAGGACTATAAATGCTGCACTGGTTCCTGGCATAAATAAAGGCAGTTCTCCACACATCAAATAGCTCAAGAAAAACTGTAGTACAATAAAAAATAATTGCAATTACTGGCCCAAGTTTCCTTTTCCCAGTTGCTTTTTTGTGGAAATGAGCGCTTTATGTCTGTTTGATACTGTGGAGGACTAGGGAGACAATTTGATTTATGAATGTTGTGGATTTCTTCTAGCCTTACTGGTTGTCTATACTAACATGATCAAATAAGTTATTTCTTACAGTTCCTCACACTGTAGATCCATTTGAAAGAAAATAAATAAAACTGAACTCATTTCTGAATAAATTGTATTTTTAATACATCAATTGTAATATTTTATTCCAAAGCAAGTCACATATTTTGTGTTTCCAAAGTACCAATTTGACTTACCACCTATATGGGGTGCTAAAATGGCATTTTCTTCCAATTTGACAAAACCTTCCAGGTTCTTTTTAAGAAAAAAATCCTAGTTTAAAATGTTTTCCACCATGCTTTTAAAATTTCCAGAAACTTTACATCTCTAAATCTCTTCCTCGGGAACATACATTCCCTATAATAATCATATTATATATAATTGATCTTTAATACTTAAATTGTTAAGCGTTAAAACTCTCAAATGAATGCCACAATAGTTAGCTACCAGGGGGCTTCTCATGAAGTCAAAGGAGAGGGTGGAAAACAATTTCATCTAATTCGGTGTGGAGATAAAATACAAAGAACCCTGAATTTCTAGATCTGCCTGACAGACATGATTCCAAGGGTACCAGAAAAAATAATTTTGAGAGAAAATAAAATAAAAATCTATGGGAGATTAGTGTAATAATAAATAAAAGCAACTAGCCTGTCATGTTGTGGTCAACTGCTTTCGAGTCAACTTTGACCCCAGCGACCACCAAATCAGCCTATCCTCAACCATCCTGCTCAGCTCCTGCAGATTCATAGCTGCAGTTTGATTAAGTCTTTCCATCAGTCTTCCTCTTCTCCTGTTGCCCTCCTCTTTACCAAGCATTATAGTCTTTTCTACTGATTCCTCTCTTCTCATATGGCCAAAATATGACAACCTCAATATTTTTTTTTCCTAACGGCTTTTTTCACTGTCCAGGTCTCACAACCATACATAGAAATGGGATATACAATGGCATAGACAATTGTCTTCAGTGATATATCTTTACTTCAGGATCTTGTCTAATTTCTTCATAGCTGCCCTTCCAAGCACCAGTCTTCTTCTGATTTCTTAACTGCAATCTCTGCTTTGATTGATGATTGAGCCCAAGTATGGAAAATCTTGAACTATTTTAATGTCTTCATCATTACTTTAAAATTACGTAGATAGTCTGTAGTCATAATTTTTCTTTTCTTAACGTTCAGCTATAAACCTGCCTTTGTGCTTTCTGCCTTTTCCTTCTTCAACAGTCTTTTGACTGGATGGCCCTTGTGATCTCTTCCAACACGATGATACTATGATTCCTTATTTATTTTACTTTCTGCTAGTATTAAAGTGTCATCTGCATATTTTAGATTGCTGATATTCCTTCCTTGAATTTTATTATTATTATTATAGCGCTGTAAATTTATACAGCACTGTACATACAAGCTTTTTTAGTTAGATGGTTCATACCTCCCTCCTCTGAGTCCAGTCCTACTTTTCATATAATATTCTTGGCATGCAAATTAAACAGCTAGGGCGACAGAATACAGCCTTGCCTGATCCCCTTTCCAATTGGAAACCATTTTGTTTCTTCATATTCTATCCTGACAATAGCCTCTTGTCCTGAGTACAGATTACACATCAGGACTATAAAATCTTATGCCACACTCATTTTTTTAAAAAGAGCGATCCATACTTTCTCGTGATAGTCTGTAAAGCATAGGCCAAGCTTCTTTTGTTACTCCTTCGTACATACCTTAGTACATCCAACACATATTTGCTACATGATTCCTCTTCCTTTCCTGAACCCCACTCGGACATCTGGAAATTCTCGTTCCATATATGGTAAGAGTATTACCATATCATGTATACCATATCATATATGCACCCTAATTACCATATATACTTGACTATAAATTGACTTCATGTACAAATTGAGGGCAGGTTTTGGGGCCAAAATTATGGATTTTGATATGGATTATGACCTGTGGGTAAAATGAGGGCATAATTTAGGGTAATGTAAAGGATGTAAAAGATGAAGCAAAGGAAAACGATGCCAAAGAACTTACAAAAGTCTGTGCATGTGCTCACCATAAAGGCTGGATGGATGAGGAGGGAACTATAGTAATTGTGGCTGCACAATGTTTGGGGAGGTGACAAAGTGTGAGGAGGGTAAGAAAATGCACACATATCAGAAAGGATGAAAAGGCAAAGCAAAGACAATAACAAATACATTAATCATGAAGATAGCCTTTAACTTTAATGTGAAAGCTTTGCCTTATTTTAATCCATAAAAGCTGACAAACATACACAAACGTCTTATTCAGATCCTTCAAAGCCTGATTTCTCTTGGTGCACCTTTGATGAGAAGCACCAAAGAGCTGCCAACACCAACATTTTTCCACCCAGCTATTTCAAAAAGCTCAGAAGTGGTGTTGCCACAGAGTGTAGTGAGAGTTGGTGCTTCTTTTAGGTACTCCCAGGATATACTAAGCTCTTGCCTTTATTCACTAGAGAAAGGGATGGTTCTTTTTTATATAATAGTTAAAGTAACAGTACTTATATTGACCTGTGGATAAGTTGACCCAGGTTTTTGGGTCAATTTTTTAACTAAAATGTCTAACTTATACATGAGTACATACTCATTTATCTCTCCCTCATGGTAGTTAGCAAGAAAACAATGCAAAAGGGCAGGGCTTTACTTCAGGAGCTATGAGCAGGTTTTGCTTTCACAAAAACCAAAAACTATCCAAAGCTTCTCTAGTTTGGATCACATGAAGTAGGATTATGTGATGGCCAGGGCCATGGGGCTAATCTTGTCTCTTGCACCACTATCTACCACCTGTTGCCATGGTCTTTTGCACCAAAGAAGTCATCATCAGCTGTCAGCAGGAATTCTTCCATAAAATTTGGAGTCCAATTTAAATAGGGCAGCTCTTCATGTCCATGTCAATGCATGAGAGAGCCTAACCCAATTAGCTGACTGAAACCTGTAGGGGGTTCGTGAAACAATGGCAAAAAGTCATACCTTGGTTAACAAACATCTGACAATGAAGGTCCTTTTTACAAACTCTTCTTATGTCCAACCAACCCAACTTTCCTTCTCATCATCTCTCTAGTTTTTTCTTTTTAAAAACAGAATTGACACTGGAGGATGGTTGAAGGAGGAAAGAGAAACACAGACTTTCATTATTGTGTTGCTGTAGCACACCTGCATCAAAAAATGAAATAAACCTTAAGCTGGGAAAGAATGGGATTCTACTGTAGCCCATCCTACTGTAGGTATGTGTGTCTCCCAACAACAGGCAAGGTAAGCAGCAGCTGCCCCTGAGCAAAACAGAGAAAAGGAGAGAGCAGATAAGCCTGCCCTACCAGTGACCTCCAGCATGTTATATATATTTAAAAAGCATAAAAGTACAAGCTTGGCCACTCTGGATGCATTTTTTTGCTGACATATGCATGGTTTAAAATAAAGTTTGTTGAAGAATGTTAAATTTCTCAGCTTCATTTGTGGTGTATAAAGTTATCCCTGTTCGTTCTATGTTATTTCTGCCTGAGTTATCAAAAATTCTGTTAAAGTAATGCCTAAAGAACACCAGTTTGCTAACTGAAGTGTACCATTATAAAGTTTGGAACTCACTCATGAAGCTCATATAGCTATTTTATTCTGGGGTTTTTCATTACAATGTAATGTACACTTGTCCCTCCCTTTTCATGGACATGGAGTCTGTGGACTTGCTCTTTGCAGGAGGGAAAAGAGGAGAGGGATAAAATGATGGTGTGCGCTTGCGTGGCCACCGTTATTTTCAATGGGATTTGGATATTTCCAAGTTGCCATTGGGGGGGGGGGTTAAGTCTATTTAAAAACCAGAAGCCTCTCCAACCTCTTCTGCTGGAATCAGAGCTCACTTCTATTTTTAGAAGTGTAAAACGAAATCATTAAACTTAATCTGTAGCCATTCATGTTTCAATTATATTCACGCAACTACTTTCTTTATGCTACAACTTCTATCATAGAATCATAGAGTTGGAAGAGACCTCAAGGGCCATCCAGTCCAATCCCCTGGCATGTAGGAAAAAACAACCAAAGCACTCCTGACAGATGGCCATCCAGCCTCTGTTTAAAACCTCCAATGGAGACTCCACCACTCTCTGAGCGAGTATGTTCCACTGTCAAACAGCTCTTACCACCAAGTTCTTGCTAATGTTTAGTGGAATCTCTTTTCCTGTAGTTTCAATCCGCTGCTCCACATCCTAGTCTCTGGAGCAGAAGAAAACAAGCTTACTCCATCCTCAATACAACATCCCTTCAAATATTTAAACAGGGCTATCATATTACCTCTTAACTGTCTCTTCTCCAGGCTACACATACTCAGCTTCCTAAGCTGAAAAATCATAGGGCATGGTTTCCAGACTTTTCACCATTTTGGCTACCCTCCTCTGGACACATGCCAGCTTGTCAACATTCTTTTTGAACTGTGGTGTTCAGAACTCTACACAATATTTCAGATAAGGCTTGACCAAACCAGGATAGAGTGATACTATTACTTCCCTTGATCTAGACACTATATCCCTATTGATGCAGCCCAGAATCACATTTGCTTTTTAGCTACTACATCACACTATTGGTTCAGGTATGCTCAGCGTTCTTGACACCTGGTTATATTGGCTGAGGCTTAAAGGAATTGCACTTTAAAACAACATGAGAAACTCAGGTTGGGAAAGGCTTCTTAGGGGTTGTATGCATGGGCCAAAACACCATTTCCACCCTGGCCTGGTGTTGGCCTGTTTAGACAATGCAAGCAAACACTCCTGGGCTGGGAATGGGTAGACTGGATGTCATTTCGGCAGATCCAGACTGACCCTGGCCCTACTGGTTCATATCCTGGTGTAAACAAAATAGCTGCTTGCTTCAGAATTTCCCAGAAACTCCGCCATGGCAGCCAATAGTGGAGACAGCTGCATGCCCCCTTACCTGCCACTATTCTCCATGCAGGCCCAGTGGCCTGGGAGGTTGGAAGAGCGCACCTGACCATGTTTCTGTCCCTATAGGCTGCAGTGGAGGACAGTAGCAGAGGCTCCAAGGCATCTGATCATGCACCCATCACTGCACCGGACCAAGTGACATCCCTAATGTTCGTGTTACCCAGTGTCGGTGCCAGATGGTGCTGGGTTAGGGCCACCAGCCACCCAACTGTTCACCCAGGACTGCCTGGGGGAAGGGGGCATCCAGGAGCTAAGCCATTGGGGAAGACTGGAGGGGGCGCATGCACATTCTTCTTTTCCTGGTGCCTTGACTGGCCAAAGCCCAGGGAAGGTGGAAGAGGCACATGTTGCATGTACTCATTCATCTTCCCTGTTGTCTTTGTTTACTGCACTCAGACCGTGCGGGTAGCAGGGAAGGAGAGGGACAGCAGACAAGGATCCACACCCCCCCCCCACACACACACACATATCAGGAGGAGGGAACAACCAGGTGTCACCTGGCCTCTGTGGTGTCACCCCATGTGGTCTGCACCCCTCCCCAGTGATGCCACTGGCTGGACCAGGTAAGAGCTGAGGGCACGAACAAGTTGGACCACCGGCCAGGATACAACACCATTGACACATCATATCATGGCTGTGTGTTCAGCGCCTTAGGCTACATTTCTTGAGTATAAGAGGCTCACCTTCAAATTTAGGTAAGTGCATAGAAAGGAGGGAAAGATAACAATACAGTTTACATGCAGACAGTCCTTATCACAGTTTCTAGCATCTGTATTTAAAGGGATCAAGTAGAAAGAGAAGTGAAACATCTTGGAAAGCAATTGTCTGATGAAAAAGGCAATACTTGACTAAATAGAATCAACAGTCCATTCTACACAAGGCAGCTTTGTGCAATTTTTAGTTTTCCTGTAAAGGCAAATTTGGGTAGGGAGCACTACTGGGTAATTGAAGATTAAAAGGAGCATTGCAAAACAAAGGTTTTTATATTGCTTCATGACATAATTTGATGGAATGGGGAGGAAATAACAGCAGAGCAGTGTAATATCCAAACAGTAAATACTTCAGAAAGCTAACCCTGCTGGCTGTAACCCTGAAGTTTCAGACAGCAGCATAAATTTTGCATGCAAGAAGTATCCAAACATAAAACAAACCAGATTTAAAGTGCTGTACTCAACAACACCTTTGTCTTGAAAATCGGGAGATAAGACAAACTAAACAAAAAATGTTTTTTAAACCATCTATATAATTCCAGCAGCTCCAGCATGATGATTGGGTGTGGGAGGAAAACACATCTGAAATCCAAGAACAAAAATATTACCTGAAAAGCAAAGCAACAGTAGAGCCCATTCAGAAAACTGGATGGCAAAGCAACCACTATTCACCCTGAAGAAAGGAATTCTCTGTAGAAAATAGCCCACTGTAAGACTGCATTTTAAACAGCTTAGTGTGGATGTAAAACTGTTCAGCTACTACAACATAAAGGCAATGGCTAAAGGAAAAGGCTACTTGCTGGTAATAATTATAGTTGTTAACATTTTTATCTTTTATGATAATTAGAAGATAGCCTCATGTGGGATACAAAGATTCAAAGCCCTAAAAGTAGTTAAGAGGCACAAAAAGTTTATTACACAGAATGCAAATGTAAAACCAGTGTTTTGAGCACTAGTTCACATTTTCCTTCCTATGCTGTATGCTGCCATCTAATGTTGTAATGGCACACTTACTTTTTAAAAAAGACACAGTAACTTTATTCACTGTATCTGTATTCTAACACATTATTCTATGTTAGTATAGCTCTGTTATCAAGGGTTTGAGCTGGAAAGTCATCCCAGCCAAGAATATTACTGCATACGTTCAGGCTAGCATTTGTGGCCTTCTGGAAATTGTTGGACTACAGTTCCAATCATCCTTCACCACTCCCTATGCTGGTTACAGCTGCTGAGCAATAGCCAGTATATAGGGGGCCATAAATAGCCCTACTCTTATCCTATAAGGTAACTGTAACAATTTTTGATACTACCTATGTGGAGCATTCTGATAGATTGCATAGCTACTTAAATAAATAAAAGTTATCTCAGTTTAAAACACATTGTAGATGAACATTTTTTTAATGATGTTGCTCTCTGGCTTTTTGCAACTCCATTAATAAGATCAGAGTCTCTGGAACAACCATAAAATTTAACTTCTGTAAACAGATTTAAGCCTACATCTAAATTTAGGCTAAATTTAGGGCAAGGGCTTGCGGGCATGTGCTGAATGGAAATACCAATAGCACCTGGTTCCCAATGACAGCACCTCTACAACAATTTGAAGTCGGCCGTCCATCTCCACAGATTCTTTATCCACAGAATCCACAACCATTCACAGCTTGAAAATATCCTAAAAACATTCTAAAATATTCTAAATTCCCAAAAGCAAACCTTGATTTCGCTATTTTATAAATGGGATAACAATTTATTATGACACTGTATATAATGGACTTGAGATTTTGGTATCCACGGAGGGACCTGAAACCAAACCCCAACAGATACCAAGAGAACAGTGTGCTTCACATATACAGCTTTCTTGTAACTACCTATTTGCGGTTGGGCGAGGGAGGGGGGCTGCCTAAAAGAAACGGAAAGAAATGAAAAGATAGCAGTATTGTAAAATTCTGTTAAAAATGAGCGAGGAAGCACAGTACAGGATTGGTCTAAGGAGCGAGACTGTGTACTCCAGCTATAAAGGGAGAAGTATTTTATATCTAAGTGTGAATGGACTTGGGTGACAGCTGTGCTATTGACAGTAAGTGAAAGCTATGCTAATTTTTAAAACTTTTTACTTTTTCATTGGACTATTTTAATTGTTTTTTAAAGTGTTGTTTTAATGTGTGTTTATATATGTCTGTGTGTGTGTGTGTAGTGAGTGGCCTTGGGTCCCAACTTAGGAGAAAGGCGGGATATAAATAAATAGATAGATAAATAGACAGATTCTGCCTTTCAAATCCTTTTACCGGTACTTAATTATATGTGAGATCAAACCAGGGTTCAGTTTTCAGAAGTAAGAAATGTTATTCTATGCTTATTAAAAGGTACTATTAACATATTCTAGCTGGCTAATAAACTCAGGTACAATCTGTGAATCACTAAATCTAACCAAATGGAAGGCCAATGCTCCAAAATCATTAATTACAGTAAGGGGAAAAATTCACTTGACTCTCAATCCTTCCTCAGAAATGTGAGGTGAAAAATAATTTTAAAACAGTAATTATGCATTTATATCAAGTTTTACTACATTTATTGTCCACTTCTGCCTTCAAAGGAATGAGAAGTCATGTAAGCTAAAAAGAAATCAACATTTAAAAAGTAATCTCATGTCTGATCTTAGATTCGGAATACACAGAGCTCGATTGATTTTCTATTAGAAAAGAAAGTGATTTTTGGAGGGCCTTCTAATTTAATATTTTAATATGAAAGAGATGGTTATATTTTTGACCATAACTGAATTTCAATGAAATACAACATCAAAACTAACTTCAGATGGACTGAATGGTAAATACTCTGGGAGTCTCCTTATTAATTAAATATTAAAGGCAAAGTCTGAAATTGTTATTATAGTTTCTACAGCCATAACATATAAATGCTTTAACAAAGCAGTTAACTGCATGGTAGTCAGTTACAAAACACACTCAAATGGGTACTGAAGACTGTTTTTTTTTTTTAAAAAAAAAATCAATCTTGGTAGCACTATAAGTATGGAGGAGGAAGTGACATCACACCTGGAAAATGGAAGTTTGAAAGGAGAACTCTGCAATCCTGGAGAAGATTAATTTTTTTTTTACCCAGTAACTCGAACCGAGAAGTCCACAAAAGAAAGTAGCAGCAGCAGCAGATTAAGTGGCTGAAAAAGACAGGCAGTGAATAGAGTTTTATTCTATAACTACAAGAAGAAAAACCTCAAACATGTCTGATAGCACAACAAGGATGCCATGAAGTATATAAGAGACATACAACTGAAGAGAAGATTATGTTACAGTGCACTATCCAAAAAGTTAATGGGAGTGTGTGTGTAAAAGAAAATTATTACAGATTCCTTTAAAGAAAACAAGAACCTGCACAAATGTATAAGCTCACATAGACAGTGCAGAATGGAGGTTAGTTTTACCAAAATTACTGTGCAAAACTGATAATTATGACATATAAATGAAAAGAGAGGAGAGTGATAAATGATAACACAGGAGATTCAGCAACATGACAACATGGAAAGCAAAGCCAATTTTGAACCCCTTTTTGCAGATGAAAGCTAAGAGTGACAACTTCCACCAAGTTCCCAGACTGTGACTTTTTCAAGATTTAAAAGTAAAAAATTCACATGGTCTGTTTCAAAGGCTCTTTGCATCATTTTCCAGGCATGACTTTCTGTCAACAATTTCTCATATGGATACTTCATACAGAATGGTAGCACTGAACAGTTGTATCTTCACTCTGCAGAAGTGTAGAGTACAACAAGCAGTGCGTACCCATCTAAAAGTTAATTTATCTAATTACATTTGCATTTATAAAGGTTCTTGCACACCCAAACACACCACCTGCCCAAATGTCCACCCAGGGCTACCAGGGACTAAGCAGGCAGCTGGGCAAATGAGGCAGCGAGAAGGGATGAAAGAGGTGTGCTCTAGCCCTACTCCTCTGATGTTTTGGCTAACTCACCCAACTGAGCCATGACAACAGAGAAGGCAGGAGGTGGGTCCAATGGGGTCTCCCCACTCCTCTGAGGTGTCACCGATGCCCCCTAGAGACACTACTGCTATGCAATCATACAAGAGTTGTATTTTGGGAAGGCAAGGCAAGCAACTTGTTCACCGATAACTCACTTGTTGTTGTTGTATGCCTTCAAGTTGTTTCCGATTTATTGCAACCCTAAGGAAATTCTATCATAGGGGTTTCTTGGCAAGTTTCTTTGGGGGGGGGGTTGCCACTGCCATCTCAGAGGCTGAGAGAGAGTGACTTGCCCAGGGTCACCCAGTGAGTTTACATGGCTGAGCTGGAATTCAAAACCTGGTCTCCAGAGTCATAGTCCAACACTCAAACCACTACACCACGCTGGCTCTCTCCAAATTCACTTAATTATCTATCTGTTAATGATTGCCTATCACTTTGCATCTCTTTTATTTAGAAGTACGCCTGTTCTAAGCAATAGAGATAATCAGAGCAATGAACAAACTTCCTTACTCACTTTACTGAACTGTACCATTTCAAAATACAGGTGATGGACCCTCTGCACATACATAACTAGGATGCAAGAGAATGGGTCCTAGACAAGCATGTTTTTAATCATACTATTATCATACTATTTTGATATATGGGGAGCATACAAAAGTGCAGACTCACATCTGCCCTCTGAAATGGCACAGTCTAGAAATTTGCATTTCTTCCTGAGATTTGCATTACTATCTTTAGGAGTCATTTTGCAGCAATGGCACTACTATGAAAAGAAAGACTCCAGTGGAGAGTGCATAATATAATACTGGGGGCAACGGGGACAATACTGTCAGAGGATAAAGATAGCAAAAGGGATCATGGAAAATAAATGAACAGATAAGTGGATGGAAGCGAATGAACATACTGGAAACTCAAGAGACAGAACACAAGATGAAGGAGTGAGCCAGTGTACACAACAGAAGAATACAATTACTCTGACAAGAAACAGAAAGACAGAACTATATGCTCGTGTAATCCTTGTGTGGTCATGTACATCCAGCTTGCATTTCTACACAGCATTCTTAACAGAACAGTGGCACACTGTAAACAGTGGCACACTCTAAGAACCTGATGGGACCTGTCAGAAGCTTCTTTTCTGTGAATCAGATCCAACAATATGATGGTCCTGGTGGCAGAAAGAAGAAGCAAACACTGCATATCCTGACCTCTTATGTATTTGTAATAAGATCTTTAAAGAGTACCCTTGCATATCAACATACACACATATACATGGCTTCAGCAACATTACTAGGAATACTAAAAAGGCAAGTTTTCTAATGATGCTGAAAGAGCCTCACCTGCAATCAAATTGAGAAACTTGCCTTTCCAGTTGTGAAGATGGAGCCCTATACACATGCATGTACATACAAGATAGCTCTTTTCAGATGTCCTAATGACCACAGGGAGATAAAGCACATGTCTCTATAGAACATTAGAAAGAGGACTGTGTGGTCTGTTGAGATGGGATGTGGTGGTGATTCAAGTTAAAACTTGAATTTCTCATTTCAATGGATACTTACTCATTAGCTGCTGTCAGAAGGATGGAGAAATCGCTACACAGGTTCCATCCAAGCATCAATCTAATTTTAAAAAATCTTTCTAGACTTTAGTCGAGGGTGGGAGGATGATACACATCATCTAAGACTACTTGCTAATTTCTGACTTTGGAAATGCTGGGACTGAAAAAAACATATGTATGGGTTTATGAGGCACTTCTTATACTCTTAAGCAACAGTATGTACTCAGGAATGCCTAAATAGTTACACCTAAAATGTTAAGATACCTTAAACACATTGGTGTATCAGAGAAATTCCACAAGCAGTAGAGCAAAGTCAACCACACAAAAGTGAAGTTAACCCGTTCTTGCCTCAGAAAAGTAAGGCAGAGAAAGCATTCAAAACTACAAGGCTTCTTAGGAACTGACCTCACATTTCTTAGTTTCAGACTTTAAACAACAGTTCAGATAAGCAGCTTTGTAAACTTGATGACAACAATTCAAACCTAAAAACTAACCAGAAAGCACATGAAAAAATTCCAAGGCATATGCGTTTTCTCAAATAACAATGCCGAACAAATATGGGACAAATGCTCTACCAAAATGGAAAAGAGGAAACAGTCCCTCTGTACTTATGTCATTCAGGTTTTAATAAGTGTCAAAACCATTCTTGATTTGTAGGTGATGCACAAGGACAAAGTACAAAATACAGACAATTGTGCTTTGAGCGCATCAAAAATAAATAAATGCAGTGCTTTATATAACTGCCTTTAATAATATAGATAAAAAAAGCAGAAGGATGGGGGTTATAACTTCCGCACTGCATAAAGCAGAGAAGGAACTTTTTATTTATAAAATAAATAAAATTACATCCACAATAAGATAAACAAAAATGGAATGAGCTGGAAAGGAGAAAGTAAAATCATGCAGTTGGCAATCCAAAATTTTGTTATCAAATGGGGCAACAAACTAACCAATCCAGAAAGAACAAATGGAGATCTTTCTCCATTTTACTGGTGTGATGAAATTATAAGTAAAATGCTCAACAGAATAAATGCCTTAGCAGTAGGAACAGGATTCAGCATTCTGAAAAGCAGAAATAAGGCTTTACGTTTAATAGTATAGTATATCTAACTAAGAGCCAGTGTGGGTAGACTTAGCAGGTCCAAATCCCCTTGGAATCTCACACAGAAACTTGAGCAAGTCACACTCTCTCAGTTTAACAGGAAGGCGAAGGCAAATCTCTGAATAAATCTTCTCAAGAAAGCTTTATGAAAAGGATGGCCTAAGTCAAAATCAACTAGATGGAACAAAACAACAATATCTGATTTTGGTTACCCATCAAGCATTAATTCAAATCATTGTATATGAAGAATTCCAACTCAAATGATGTTAGAAATGAACAAGTGATCATAACAAGCAGTCATCAAGTCTATTCAAAATAGAGCTGAGAGGACATAGAATGTATGTAAGATTATTTTATATTTATGTTCTAGAAAAAACTATTTAGCTTAACTATAAATGTGAATCTAAGAAACCATTATCAATTAATAAAATAGGATTGAAGATCAACTCAAAGACCCTTGGCTTCTAAGGTTATAAATTTAAATCCTTCTTCTTATAAAAAGAATAAATTACTTCATAAAGGAACAAAACACTTCATGAAATGGTATGGCCCTGAAGAAACTTTCCATGAACTCAACAATCTAAACAACTGTACTGTAGACTCATTTGCTAAAATCCACTTCCTATATAGGATACTTCAGCAAGTGGTTGCTAGTAAACTCTATTTTTAGCTGAAACTGATTTTCTACATCCACCTCACCTGAGTTTTAGGGCTTATGTGAAAACATGTGAACAATAACAACCCTAGTTATTCCTGTGGGAATAAAACAAGAGAAATTGATGTTTTGAATATCTATGGCCATGGTATCCTTCATGAAAATCTGGATTGGAGCTTGGAGGTTCTGTATTCTACTGGCTTCACTCTTTATTTAGAGAACTGATTCTAGATAGTAATGCTGGGGGATTATTACTTTGCACAAGATGGCTGTATACTATTTCATGTTGTTGCTGTGTGCCTTCAAGTTGTTGCCAACTTATGGCAATCCTGTCCCAGGGTTTTCTTAGTACATTTCTTCAGAGGGGGTTTGGCACTGCCATCCTCTGAGGCTGAGAGAATATGATTTGCCTAGGGCCACCCATTGGGTTTCATGGCTAAGTGGGGATTCAAACCCTGTTTACTAGGAGTCATATTCCAAGACAAACAAACAGCTTCATTTATATACCGCTTCATAGCGCCTAAGGAGTGTCTAAGTGGTTTACAACTGTAAGCTACAGTGGTCCCCCGGGTTACGAAGGTAATCCGTTCCGGGATTACCTTCGTAACCCGGAAGTCGTTCGTAACCCGGGGGACCACTTTAACCAATGCACAGCGTGCCGGAAGCGCGCTGTTTTAAAGCGTCCGGGTTGCAAAATTTTTTCGCAACCTGGGGTTTTTTTCGTTGGCCGGGGCCGTTTTTCCGGCCCCGGCGGTTTCGGGTCCCGGGGATTTCGGATCCCGAAGGATTCGGATCCCGGGGGACCACTGTACTTGCCCCCAACAATCTGGTTACTCATTTTAGTGACCTCAAAAGGATGAAAGCCTGAGTTGAGCTTGAGCCCTTTTGCTGGTCTTGAACTCACAACCTTATGGTTTTGAGTGAGTGGCTGCAGTACAGGCATTTAACCACTGTGCCACCAAGGCTGAAACCACTACACCACACTGGCTATTCTCCCCCATGCTATTAAAAACTAATGAGGAGGATATCATCCAGAGATGTGGACTGAAGTGCCAATAATAAGCACATGACACCCAACTCTATTTCTCCATTTCATACAGTTCAAATGATAATGTAGATACAGTACTCTGTGTGGCAGTGGACCAATGCCAGTGGACCAACTGCAATCTCATCCCAATATGATTGAGTTAGATTATCTGATTGGCTGGGTGAGTGGTATTGTTGTGGATTGTTATCCCCCTTCAAGGATCAGTTTTACAGTCTGGGAGCACTCTTTGGTCCAGAAAACAATGGAATGTGACCATCCCCCATGGTTAAATGCTTTCGAAAGAATCAGATTTAGATGATATACCAAATGCAACCCTAGTCAGACAAAGATCTTCTCACTACAGTTACCCATGCTCGTTAAGTTCATGATTGAATTATTGCAATGCAATGCATGGGATGTTGCCTCTGAAAATCATCTGGAAAAATCTGATCTGATGCAGGTCAGCAAGATTGTTAAATGGAAATGGGTGGTATGGTCATATCACACCAGTGCTTTGTGATCTGCCATTTGGGAGCATCTTTCCCTCTAAAAACTTAGCTAGACTTAAGGTTATTGTCCAAGTCCCTTCTCCAGCTGCCCTCACCAAATGAGGAAAGAGGCTGGCAGCATGAAGAAAACCTTCTCCAGAGACATATACCTGGTATCTATATGGTGATATTTATGGCATCAAGTATTTTTTAAAAATCTGCCAAGCTTTTAGTTTTTCCATTTTACTCTATGGTTCTTCATCTACTTTAAAGTTTATTTATACAGGCACATCTCAGTTAACAAAACCTCTGACAAAGAAACTTCTTTTTATAAGGCCTTTTTTATGTCTGCCCAGACCCCTTTTCATCATCCTCTCTCTCTATCCGGAAGATTTTTAGCAGCATTGGCATTGGGAGCATGGTGAAAGACGGCTGAAGAAGCAAAGGTTTTCAGTATCAGGTCGCAGCAGTATGTCTGAACTAGACAACACAATAAAGTTTTAAGAATTAAGTACCCTCCATAATCACATAAGTGAGAATGTTTGAAATGCAAAAGGGAAAAAAGATAGACCTGCCATGTCATCTCCCCACAGTATGTTTTAAAAATAGAAAAAAGAAATGAGCAGAAATCATAAAAAAGGCAAAAGGAGAAAACATGTCCCTGGTTGCATTTTGAAAAAAGCTTTCAGGTGGTTTCTAGAAGGCACAAAATGTTATATGATTACTTTTAATCATAGTTCATTTGTGAAACACTGAGACATTAGGGTCAAGCGGGTGGGATAGTTGCTACAAGACCCAGAAAAGGAACAAGGAATAAGGAAAAGAAAACCTCACCAAAAATCAAATATTTTATTATTATAATCTTAAGAGAGAATGGTAAAATCTAATATAAATAGTTACACTGGAAGGATAATGTTTTGCAGAGTATTAACTAAAATAAGTACATTATAAGAGATTGTTTTCTGAGTTCCAGCTCACTTTGCCACTCCCAGAATATAAGATTCCTGTTACTCCAAGATTTATAAAGTTAACAAAAGTAATCCCTAAGAAAGGTTTTTAACTTTCAACTTATATATATCCCATGTGTCGAGGAGATTGTTTGTTAATATATCATATTATAAAGAACATTTTAAAATTTTATAATGTAAAATGTATATTTTATTATCCTGAATTTTATTTTATTCTCGTATCACTAACAGCTGACTGATCCCAAAAATTGGTACTGGTATCTTCAAGATATCAATAATTAATTTATAATCACCAAGTCAGGACTGCATTTACTCAGGTTTCCATTTCTTCCCCAGGAAATAATGACCCAAACAAACTTCCTCCACCATTGCTTCCAACACCTTAAAACACTTTTTCCTCCATGCTTTCATCATCATCATCATCACTAGTCTCCACGAGACAAGGAGGAACATTAACCATGGCAAAGCTTAGGCTTCAAGTTAGCTCTATAATGAAAAATCCAATTCCTGCTTTTACAGATGTTGATAAACTTGCATGAAGCCTTCTGCATACCATAATATACATTATCTTTGCCAAAAAAGAAATTTAGATGAATCTTGATGTATAAAATTGTTACTATTAAAAGCAGCCTAAGGGTCAAACTACGTAGGATTAGTCAACCACTCTTGTTTGCTTGTATGCCCACACAACACACCGGAATCAAGGGGTGGAGACAGGTACCTAGGATATCAGGATTGAATCAAAAGAAACCATCCATGCATCAGAACAAATAGAGGAAGCAAAGGGCAGGAATACATCTCCTTTAACAGATTAATCCATTTTGTTGCAAGAAGCTTTCCTCTCCATTTTATGCATCAAAAGCACAGATATTGCAACAACACACATGCCTGACTCTTTCACAGCCACTTCAACCATTAAGTTACTAACATTTGTGCAAGCAAAAAGGGAGCATCTCCTATCAGATTTGCTAGTGGATGTTAAATTGTTTTGCTCATCTGTATTGCAAATGGCAGCTCCCCAGCTTGAGCCACCTAGGTTATTTTATTTATCTGTCTAGACAGACACAAAGAGGCTAGTGCACACAGGCACACTTGCCCACAAGAAGGTTCTCCATCCTACCTGCAACCTTCTTCTGTTATTGCCAATCCATGTGAAAAGATAAGAGACTATTTAAAGCAAGAGAAACTGACATATAGAATCAGACTAGCTCTTAGCAGCTCAGAAAGTTGTTACACTGCAATTTGTTGCCCAACAGACATTCATGGACAGGACCTGTGCTTTGTACGATTGATGGGGAACTGAGTATAGCAAGAATTAGACCTGACCTTTCCTGAATTGGATGTTGGCCCAAGAGTTGGATATGTAACAGGAACCTCAGAAATAAGCCAACACACATTAACCCTGTCTACAATGCATTTCCAATGGTCAGTTGTACTGAATAACTCCGGTGAAAGTATGTAAAAATAAAACACACACACATGCACACTAAAGCAATTTGATTCATGTTCCCAATCAAATGATGAATGACATCTACACTACTCACATTATTTAATATATAGCGAATGAATGTGAAGCCCAGCAATCTGCATGCAGGTTCGTAGCAGCCGATCTATGTATGACGGCTTTGAATGTCATGACCTGTGATGCTGCAGGTTGGAGCAAACCAAGGATGGCTCTGTTCCAAGTATTTTATTTTTCAGATGATTATGAAACACTCAATATCAATTACCACTGAAAGGAGGAGAGAAAATCATCCCGACACCCTAGGTAACCCACAGAGCTGAATCAACCTTCATTTAAGGTTATAGTCCTAAAATACAATTAATTGAAAGCAAGTTCCACTAATGTCAGCAAAACTGATTTTCAAGTAAATTAGATAAGGACTGGGCTGTTAGTATATGATGGCTTTTTACACCTCCACTATCTAAAAAGTAGTCAAAATGCTTTTCTTGAGCATACACATGCTCATTCAACCAACAACAACAAAAAAACATTATACATTTGCAATGAAGGATAAAAATTCCTGTCACACTTTTGCCCTGTTGAAAATTAACTTCAGTGCTACAACTGTTTCTAAAAGATGTTTATACATGCTATGAAAGTAGTAGAATTTAAGAAAGTAAAGGAGTTATTTTTCATGGCTAAGTAATTCTTTGTCATCTCTTAATCTTCCATACTGATAACTAGTATGATTGTATAATGTTTTAATCTGGCAAAACTAGTTTTCTTTGTATTAACTATAAAATATTTTTTCTACCATGCAGCAAATGAAAAATAGTCCTAAAACGACTTTTCAAACTACAAGAATAAACTTCCAGGTGCCCTTCCCTGCTAAATCTCACAAACGACAGATCTGCCCAGAGAACTGGAATCCTAAGGTTGTTCTTTCTGATATTTAAACCATCACAAATTGTACACAAACTATATCCTCATAAAGGCTTTCAAGCCCCTGTAAATCAGAGCAGGGATGAGAAAACTTTAATTCTACAGATGATTCCCATACACTAGCCAACATAGGCAATAGTTAAGAATTGTAGGAATCATAGTTCACAACATTTCGAGGGACAAAAGTTCTCCATTCCATTGTAGAGGACAAGGGTATACAGATTAAGATAAATTCTATTCTCTCACAGCTAACTACCAATCAAAAAGTAATGAATGCAGTGAAGAAAGAGAAAATACAGTCAGTTTTGCAAAATATAACTGGTGCTTTTATGATAAAATGAAAAAGAAAACTACAAAATATAGGGTATCTGCTACCCCAGCTATTAGCATAGGTGTAAACAAATTTAAAGAGTATCAACTGTAATCTTGCACAGTCCTCTTTAAGTCCTGGCACTTTACTTTAGATTAAGGGAACTCTGGATCAAACTTTTATCAAAAGCACCCAGTATTTAAAGTTGGAAAGATCCAATATTAAAAGCTACTCTATGTGAAAACTCATTTTTATTCTAGTTTATTAGTTGAAATACCTGAAATCATATTAATGTTATACCTTAAGAGAGGCTAGTGGATGTTCTGGACCAAGTAAACTCCAATGAAATGAAGCCAAATCTTCATCAGGTAGAATGTGATTACCTAGAATATATAATATGTAACATTTAAGACTGCATGCTATATGTATCGTATGCTTATAAAGCAAATCCTTGAATCAGCACTTGATATTACTGAAGACACACAGTGTTAAAAAAATAAAAATAGATAAATTCAGAGTTTATGTCGTTAGTGAAGCTACAATAACTGAATGTAGTAATAAGCATTTCTAGTCTATTTTCCTAGTATCTTCTAGTTCAGAAACATGTTTATCAGAAAGCATCTTCTACATCACATAGTTCTGCAACCAAACAATTATTTCTAGGACTGCAGATTTATTTCTGATACCCCCATAACTACATCCTAGCAAAGGTGCTTGCAATCAGGTACTAGATACAAATTTCTTGCACTACTGTGCATATGCCCTAATCCACAACTTTGAAAACACAAACCACAAGAGGACAAACATATCATAAATAGGTCTAGAAAAAACATAATCCTTCAATTAACACATTTTAAATATGACTTTAACTGTGGAAGTCCATGTGTCATTCCACCTACCTAAAAGAGCAGCAAAAATAGGAAACCGATTTGGATTCAGGTCCAGTTGCTTGGCAACTTCATGCATCAGGTATTGGCTTGTCGTGAGGCTTTTTCCATTGCGGCTCAGTTTAAGGGCATGGGCACTGAAATAATAAGGGATGTTGCACAGTGCATAATCTGAATCATATGCAACCAAGCCATGGAAACCCTTTTCTCGGCAAAAAGCAATTACTTCTTGATGGTGATCTTCAATGCTCTGTGCAACCTATGTTTAAAAAATAAGGGAAGGGGGAAAAAAGGAGAATGCGCAAAAAGTTAATATCACACTACACAAATTACTGAATGTATAAAGTTTAACATGTTAAAAATGCTTAATGTTATGAGCATGTTAAAATAAAGTTAACACCAAGAATGTGTAGTCCCAATTTACCAAACCCTGTTAGGCATAGCATAGGCACACAAGATGGAATCCAGTACTGCTGACTTCAACCAAACTTTGGTGCTTTTTGAATACTTGCCCATCTAAACATGGTATGTACCGTATGTACATCAAGAGATTCTCCCAATGAAATGAACAGTGTTGCAAACAATGCCCTCACACGCATGCTTGACAGATATTCCTGACTGTACTACTGTATACATAGAGGAGGGAAGTAACAGAAGAAGCCAGATTCCCTACGTCTATCCTCTCACGCTTAAAAAACAGACAAGGTCTATCCTCCAGCCCACTTTGGGTCACTTTCTGAGAGAAAGGTGGCATAAAAATGAAATAATTAAATAAAAACATACATATCCTTTTTTCATAGCAAATATTTGCAAGACATATACTTCTTCCAATTAAGTGGCTGCTAACTGATCATAGGTTTATCAGGGTCTATTTTGACCTTCTGCTATTGAGAGCTCAGCCGGGGGGGGGGGAATGACCTCCATGGTTTGACATGGATACCATACTAGTCTTCTCCTCCTCACCCTCCAACAGGAAAGAACTTGGAACTTGTTTGGAACTGGGAACTAGCTCAAAGTCAAGACTGTTGTACATATATCATTAGTGATGGTTACTTTATTGATTTAAATTTAAAATGAACATTTGTACTTAAAGCAAGATTGTGTCTACACTGCAGAAGTAGAGCAGTTTGACACCATTTTAACTGCTGTGACTCAATGTTATGGAATTCTGGAATTTGTAGTTTCTTGAGATATTTAGCCTTCTTTGTCAGACAGCTCTGGTAACAAAGACTACAAATCCCAGAATTCCATAGTTCTGAGCCATGGATGTTGAAGTGGTGTCAAACTGCTTTATTTCTGCAGTGTGGCAGCAGCCTAAACATCTTAATTTGAAATTCAAATATTTTAAAGCAGGTGTATTAACTGGTTGTTATAACAATGAAGAAACTTTGGAGCATAGCTTTAATCCTACATGAAAATGTTACTGAAATCTTTTTGGAAATCAGTACAAATGTCACTTGAACCACAAATTACCTAGGCAGAACAAGAGGGCATTTATTTGGCTCTTTCAGTATATTTGCAAGGGTATTATTTGCAGAAAAGTATTCTGAAAGCTTTAAAGTGATCTCTAGAAAGTTCAGGATTTTTTTTATTATTTTTGCTGTCTTGCACAAGGCTTACCTGACCTGGTTAGTTCATTTCACATGTGCATATTGTTAACTCTGAATAAAAAGTTTGCTGAAAATGTTCATATCAAAATGTTTTTCTTTATAGTGGTGCAGGAATCTATCCATATTCTTCCAATATTATTTCTGCTTTCAGTACTAAATTTCCTGTTAAAGCATGCCTAAGAACATTTTGTTAACTGAGATATATCTGTACAAACCATCCATGCTCCTTGGTCAATAGAATAACGAACATAATTAATTTGAGCACAACACTTTGGTTTAAGTAGCCAAGCAGCACAAGATCATCCATGCGGATTTGCAGATAAATCTAAAGGAATACAGCCTGGCATATCCTAGATTTTAACAACTCTGATAATAATCCCTAGAGCCAGTGATAAATTCACCAAAGTAAATAAAAAATATGATTTGCAGGGTAAACCTGAACGTGTCTATTCAAAAGCCCCGCTGAGTTCAAAGGAGTTTCTAGGTAACTGGATATAGGATTGCAGACTTAGTTGCTGCACTTAAGCGGGGATGAGTGACAAAAGACCTGCCTGCTTCTGAACGTCTGCCAGGGTGGCCACCAAATCTGCTGCCATGCCTCTGACCACTGAAATTTGGCAAAGATGCTGCAATTCCCTTTTAAAACAAGGAATACAAGCGGTATGAACTTTGTTTCCAGCTGAGCTGAACTACCAGAAGTGCAATTAAGGTGAAATTAGACCTGTGCTTCCTGCAACTACATGGTTGTAGTGGTGGTAGCCCAGTGGCCCATCCCTGGAAATATCCTGCTCCTGCACTATACCATTATTAGCACAATGAATGAGAGTTACATTGGCCCGCAGGCTCATGCCTCAACAACCTCCTCCAGTGTAATTGAGAAAAGTAGTCTGAAAGCCTCTACTTCCTGTTTAGATTAATTTAGGCTGCATCCAAACTGCAGAAATAATCCAATCTGACATCACTTTAACTGTCATGGCTCAGTGCTATGGGATTCTAGGAACAATAGTTTTGTGAAACATTTAGCCTTCTCTGTCAAAGAGCCCTGGTGCCACTACAAACTATAATTTCCAAAATTCTAAAGCATTGAGACATGACAGAGTGGTGTCAAACTGGATTACTTCTAAAATGTGGATTCAGCCTTATCTTGCCATGCCGTTTGAGGGGTACATAAACTGCAATAAATCTTAAGTACAGACTCTTTAAAGCTAGCCATTATCAAGCCACAGGTTATTATGCTGGCTTGTTTAAACAAACCAATGATAACATTAACCGTACTTTGTGGAATTTGGTCATCACACTAAACTATGATTAATTAAAATTGGAAGCAAAAACTTCAATCTCCTTTTTGTTGCTCCACCAGAGAGTTGAACAACTTGAGGTTGGATGTATGTGGTTCACGCTTATCATACTAGATGGCTCTTGGTTCTGGGTGTCCAGGGTCACTGCTGCCACTCCCCAAATTACACATAATACTAGGAACAAGGGCCCATTTTACATTGGCAAAAAGAGGTGTGTTGAAGGCTGCATGAAAGCCCAGCCTTTAGATGAGAAAAAGGGAAAGTGTGCCATGAAAACACTATTTTGGAGTTTTAAGGGAGAAGAAGTGCTTTAAAAAGGAGCTGGCCCATTTTACATTGGCAAAAAGAGGAGTGTTGAAGGCTGCATGAAAGCCCAGCCTTTAGATGAGAAAAATGGAAAGTGTGCCATGAAAACACTATTTTGGAGTTTTAAGGGAGAAGAAGTGCCTTTAAAAAGTAGTTTGATTTCCCCACTACTTTTTTAAAAAGGGTGCAGCATTGCTGGCCCGTTTTACACGGGCAAAAAAAGGCGCTTTTAGGGCTAAAAAGCCCGCATTTAGGGTTAGGGAGGGCGTAGCCTTTACACCCTCCCTAAGCCTAAAACGCATGGACGCCGCCATTTAAAGATGGCGGCGTCTACACGGTGGCACCATACAAGCGTCATCACGTGCGCAGCGTTTTGACGCGCTGCACACGTTTTGACGCTCTGGCGGCGCGGGAGGGCGCCAATCGCGCCCTTCCCGCGCCGCAAAAAAAGAGCTCGATCCCGGAGCTCTTTTTTGCGGCGGGTCGTTGCGGCGGGATGAGGCCTCTGGGGCTGCCCGTGTGGCAGCCTAGGCCTCATCTCGCCGCTAGAAGGGGCGAGTTTGGACCGCCCCTTTTAGCCAATGTAAAAAGCACCCCTATTGCATCTAAAGGCTAAGGTGTAGTTGAACGGTTAAATGGGGCTCTGTATCTTTAAAGCGCCCATTTAAAGGCAGCGATACAAGTGCGGAGGGAGGGAAGGTGCCAAGACAAGAAGAGACCTTCAGAGCCCGGCCAGAGTGCGCCTGCACCTTCCTTCACCTCCTCCCTTTGGTTGAGAGAGTGTGACTTCTAGGGAGAGAGCAGGGCACTGGAGGCGCTCAGCCAGACCAGGGCAAGCTGGCAAGAGGAGGAGGAGAAGGGGAGGGACCTGGAGCACCTCCGCTGCCCTGCTTCCCTGCAAGTCACACTCTCTCAGCTGAAGGGGGGAGGAGAAGGCAGGCCCAGGCACACTCTGGCCAGGCTCCATGGCTCTCTCCTGGCTGCCTTCCTCCTCCCTTTGGCTGAGAGAGTGTGACTTGCAGGGAGGCAGGGCAGCAGAGGGGCCCCATGTCCCTCTCCTCCTCCTCCTCCTCCTCCTCCTCCTCCTCCTCCTCCTGTTTCCAGCTTGCCCTGGCCCAGCATCAGGAGGACCTGGAGCACCACCGCTGCCCTTCCTCCCTGCAAGTCACACTCTCTCAGCCGAAGGGGGGAGGAAGGCAGCGGGGAAGGAGGGAGGGAGGGAAGGAGCCAGGAAGAGACCCCCAGAGCCTGGCCAGAGCATGCCTGGCCCTCCTGCTTCCTCTTCAAAAAGAAGGCTGGAAAAGTAGGACGTGTCCTGGCAAAGGAGGACGTGCCTGGTCAACTTGGAAAAGGGGGGGCCTCTGCTCAAGAATGGAGGACATATGGGAATCCCTCCTGGACAGAGGGCTGAAACCTCAAGACAACTCAATATAATGCTCTGACAGAACACAGACTACAACTCCCATGAGCCTTTGCTACCATTTCCCAAGATGCCTTAATTTGCAACAGAAAGCCGACCAGTATGTTCACATGTGATGAATTCTTTCGTATTGACTCTGCATTTTCTTTTTGTGTAGATGCTCTCTTGTTTTGTGTGTGATGAGCTTGTGCGTAATCATGTGCATTTCCGAACTGACCTCACTTTCTCCCTCTTTCGGAATGGTCCTGTACTCCCCCATGTGATAAGCTCCGACTGTATGGTGTACCTGCGCAATTGCGCAATTCGCAGCCAGCAAGGGAAAAAAATGTTTAAAGCGCGGCTAAAAGCCACGTTCCTTGCCGCCCATGTAGCTGCTCCACCTGTGTTTGTAGCGTTTTGATAGCTTCCCATGTAGTTGCTGAGCCACAGAAAAAACCTCAGTCTAGCTGCCCTGTACTTTTTAAATGCACACCTGGGGCTTGCTGTCTAGCTGCTAAGCATTAAGGAAAGTGCAACTTCATGTCACACTTTCTTGCCAATGTAAAAAGCCCCAAGGAAATGTCAGTATCTCTATGGGGTGAGAAACAGAATGTGTAAGGAAAGACATTCCTACACTCCTCCCTTCCCAGGGCAATCGGATTTCCAGTACTTGTCCAACAGCTGGATGGCAAGTCAAGGACCACACAGAAGACAGCATCCTTTTTTCCCAGCAGGATTTGCCTTGTTGAGAGGGCAACAACATTTAATTCTCTGCCTAACTGGCACCCAACTCCAGTACTGCATGTGGCCCTAGGGGTCATAAGAGTTGCCTGCCCTGATTTAATATAATGCCTAAATGCAGACAGTATGTTATTTGTAATGCTTAACTCCACAAGGCATTTATTTCCTATCCTTCTCGTGTTTCTCTCTTTTACCCAGAAAAAGGCTTAGCCTAGATTCAGTTTGTATGTTTGATCCTTGAATTACATAGATTTCTGTGTGCTGTTTTTATTTTATCTTTATTTTTTTTTTTACTGAGACTGATTTTTAAAAGATATTATAAAATTCAGTTGAAAAAACACTGCTTTTTACTTATTTATTTATATCCTGGTTTTTGACCCCTTGTGGGAATTCTCAGACAGCTTATATCAATTACATTAAAAAAATGATGTCTTCTGTATTGAGAATTCCAGACCAAGACATCATAACTGAAAAGGCATCGTCATATGTAATAACCAAACGAGCCTGCTGGCTTCAAGGCATGTGTCATCTAAATGCCTTCAAGCCAGCGTGAAAGCACCTTTTTGCCTGTCTGTTTAGCCCCATAGTTTCATAGTTGGAAAAGACTACAAGGGCCTTCCAGTCCAACCCTATGCTTACAGTATTTGTATTTTTGTTGTTCCAAATGGGATTAAATTAGATAAAGATGATGTTAAATGATGAATAAGCCATATTTTACTACTACTACTATAATTTTACTTATGCACTCATAATCTAAATATATAATTGAAAATACGCTGTGTATTGACAGAATACTTTGCCTTATGAATAATTTCCTATGAGCTTCTTATAATCATACTCTCCATGTTTTTCAGTGAGTGCACAATCTGCTATAAAAACGACTCGATATTTTATAATATCTGTTCAAAAAAATTATTACCTCACTTTAGTTGGCAGCATAAAGATCTATTTATTACATATGAATGTTTACTCCAGTTTAAGCCTAACAGAATGTACCTTAATTTTTCTATAGAGTCATATCAATTGATTTTAATTATCCTATCTTTTATTCACAAGTGCCACTGAAGGTGACTCACAATACTGATCAATACCAGATGACACAGTGGCCTACACTCAACAACATTTCTTCATTTACAGTACTCATGATTTTGTCAGAAGGCTCTGATATGCAAATACAAATAATATTGAAGAATAAAAGGGGCAATCAGCGTATTCTATCCAAAATAGTTCAACCTCAAATATATATGTTAAAAATTATCTTTATTTTTTTAAAAAAAAAGCAAGGTATGGTAGTTCCATAAATTTCACCACTGAACATTAAAGAATCAAAATAAAGCAGTTTATTAGAACTGCATTCTGAGATAAAATATTTTTTTTTCAAAAAAATTAGACAAGCACAAATCTTTGGAGTCTCATGTAAGAAGACAAATTAAAACAGAAAATTCAGACTGGGGAATAAAGGCAAAGTTTGAAATGATGACAAAAAGAAGTCCTTAATCTAGCACACATTTAAGCAGTATATACAAAGAAACAGGTTTTCTGTGAGTCAACGAACAGAAGCATTATTACTACCAAAGCTGCAATTTTACACTGCAGATTTATCTAACAATCAGTATCACACTTTTTAATGTACAGCAATGTGGGGGATATATCAGTTCAGTTGGGAGGGGGGCATATGCAAAAACTTGTCATGTACAGTACTTCTATCTTCTAGGCAAGAATGTGAATTATGTGATGGACAGAGAGGCCTTTCTTCCATTAAAAATACTGATCAGCACTCCTAAAGAGCAAACATGATTTGCTTAGACCAAGACTGTTCGCCTCATGAACACTGTGCATTTTTTTTCAGTAGGGAATACTGTACGAACAAGTTTCTCGCCTCAATCAGTCCCTCCTTTATTAGAAATGCACGTCACATCTGATTAAGTTACCAGGGAAAAGTGTGGTTGCACTTAACAGCTTTCCACTTCCACACTGAAGAAGAATTTAACAAGCCGAGGCGAACAGAGCAGTCTAACTTGTTCATAGTAGTGCTACACTTCACGTCTGTCACTCCCACAAGCCAATCATTACATTAGATCTGTCAACTTGTACGCTTATGAAATTTCTTACCAGTTACAACTGAAACTAGGGGTGGGACTTCCACTATCAACTTAGTCTGAAGTATCACTGCCTCTCTAAAATGCACGATGATTTCTAGGCCTTCAAGCACTGGTTGCAAGCTAATAATAATAATAAAGTCCCTTAACTCAAGCACACAGGATGATCTTACTTCTTTTAGTTTCCATGAACTCAAGGCTGAAATATTGAAACTCATTTTAAAAAGTATTTTGCAGAAAGTTCTCTCTCCCACTCCATAGAGAGAGAGAAAAAAAACTTTGTCCTGGTTATAGGAATGGTTTAACCTGCCAAAAGGATAGTACAAAAGCCTGATAACATTAAGCTCTGATTACAGGCCTGTGCATGTCTCTGAAGGTCACATCGTACTCACTATACTACTGTATGCATCAGACCTGTCTAAAAGTCTGCAGCTAGTTACGAATGTCCTCAGCACTCCCCCCCCCCCCCGCTTCGTGAACAGTTTCAGCAGAATAATCCAAGGATTATACACTTTCACTAACGGATTTCACTTCAGTGAAACAGATTTCAGAACAGATTTCACTTATGACAAAAAGATGAAAGAATACTAGTTCAAATGTATTCATAGAAAACTATTAACTAGTTCTTTTGACTTTACATGCCCAGTCATCAATGGGACACTAAGTTAAAGACCATTAAGGCTAGACAATAATCCAAATGAAGTTTAAAACTATTAGCCCAGTTCATTTTCCCCACAGCAGTTGCCTACATCTTCATTACTGTATACTACGAGTAGCTTTTGAAATGTGAAAACTTTTCATCGAAGTATATTCCACTTGTTTATAGCCAACCTTTCATGGAAGTTCTACATTTTGAGCTGTAATGGTGGCTTAAACCACAGTTTCTCTCACAATGTTCATTTGTTAAAAAACTTGTTGCTTACTTTCTTTTTCTTAATAAATTTATGTCCAGAGTCCCTTCATATCCACTCATAAGTTAGACAAGATGCAGAAGCAATTTTTAAAAAGAAAGAAAGAAAAAAGCAAATTTCTAGAAGACTAGCAAGGGGCATTTTATAAATCTGAGTGAGCAGAACAATGGCCTTGGAAAAACATGGAGTCAGAAAACACTTTTCTGGAGTTTTCAAGATGAGGAAATTGCACACATTTCAAACATTAACTAGGACAGATCTGGAGAAGGACTACTGAAGATCCAATTTGTTACCTGCTCATTTTCTAACTCTCAAGCAGTGAATAGGAACAACACCCTCATTTTGTACTATGATCAGGCAAAATGGATTCTGAGGTGTAGAATAATAAAGGCCTTTTTGTCAAGGCAAAAGTGTGTGCTTACAAAAAACAAAAAACAAAAACAAAACCCAGATCTTTGAGAACAGTGGGCAAAGCAAAGGATGGCTGCAGCACCCAATTTAGTCCTGCAAACTCATTAGGCCACTTTGGAGGGTGGCTGGGCAGCTTGGGATGTTCCAGATCACCCTCATCTGGTTTTCAAAGCTTGACAGGTATGTATAAATAGAAAAATCCCTGCAGAGATTGAGGACATCAGGGTGCTTACTAAACCCTTGCCTTCGGCAGCTAAGGGCACCCTGCAGCTCTGTGGCTACTAAGGACTTACTAAGGCAAGAAAGGACTTATGGGCAAAGTCTGTGTGGTGAGGGAGAGCCAGCGTGGCATAGCAGTTTTGAGTGTTGGGCTACAACCCCTGGAGACCAGTGTTTGATTCAATGCACTGCCCTGGCCAAGTCACACTCTCTCAGCCTCCTCAGGCGAAGGGAATGGCAAACTTCCTCTGAACAATTCTTGCCAAGGAAACCAAACGACAGGGTTTGCCTTAAGTCAGAAACGACTCGAAGGCACACAACAACAATATATATATTTATATACGGAGAAGGCCACGGCATGGCAAAACCTCCTCCAAACCAAATCTTGCCAAGAAAACTCCTAGATAGGTTCGCCTTAGGTCAGAAGCGACCTGAAGGCCCACAAGAACAGCAAGAGCAGCGTGGTGAAGGGGGGGAGAAAGAAGACGAAAGGGAGGGAAGAAGAAGAAAAAAATATTCCCTGCCAACCAACCCAGAAGCACCAGGGACTTTGGGGGCACTATGGATGGGCCAATGGCGACCATGTTTGCTTCTTCCCTGGAAAGCCACCTCTCCCTTCCCCAGTTGCCACCATCCCTGCCAGCTTTTGGACGACATTTTGTGGAAACAGGGGAAGAGAGGGGAGGGGGGAAGAGAACTACTTTTTCTTGTTGTCCCTTCACTCTCTGAAGCCAGGGAGCAGAAGGGCACAACCTGCTGCCATCTTAGGAGGGTGGCTGTCGTTGCCCCCTCATGAAGCCCAACAGCACTAGGGCTGAGGAGGAGGAAGGAGGAGCCCAAGGGAAGGAGCAGGAGGGTTGTTGCTTGCCATGGGCAGGCGAGGAAGAGCCACCAGGGAGTTGCCCACTAAATTGCGCCCATGAAGGCCTCTCTCTTCCTCCCAAGAGAGAGTGGAGGGGGGGGGGATTAGGGGGAGAGGAGGAAGGGGATAATAATGCCAAGAAGTGGGGCAGGCCTCGCCTGGGACCAGAGGGGTAAGAGGGGAAGGCAAATGGCGCCTGGTGCCAAGGCAGGCTTAGGACCAGGAAGGGGATGGTGCCCAGCAGTGCCAGGGCAGGCCTTCTCCCCCTTCCCTTGCCTCGCCAGGGGCTGAAATTGGTCGCCAATATATAGGGCGAAGAGGGGAAAATGAGGTGCTGCCCAGTGCCAGGAGAGGCCTCCTCTGGAGCCTGCTGCCATCTTACTAAAGGAGTGTGGCTGCTGTGGCCCTCGCCCCCTCATGGAGGGGACCAACAACGAGGCTAGGCCTCCTCTCTCTGAAGCCAGAGAGCAGAAGGGGCACCCAGCCTGCTGCCATTTTAGGAGCGGTGGGGAGAAGAAGGGGCCTGAAGGCATGCCATAAAGGGGCAAGTGGGGGGGGGGATAAAGGTGCCCTGTGCCTCCTGCTGCCATTTTACAGGAGTGTGGGCCTTAGCCCCCCTCAGGAAGGCGCCCATTGCCAGCCAGGGCAGAAGAAGGGGCACAAACTGGCTGCCATTTTAGGAGTGGGGCTGAGTAGTCGTGAGGGGGGGGGGAAGAGAAGACTGGGTGGCTGATGTGCTGCCAAACCATGTGCCTCCTCCTCCTCCTCCTGGGTGCCCTGTCCTGGAAAAGGAAGAGGACGACTTCTGGTCCTGCTCAAAATGGAGGACACTTGGACAGAAATCCTTCCTGGACAGGAGCCTGGAATGGAGGGCATGTCCTGAAAAAGGAGGAGGAGGAGGAGGACTGGTGGCCACCTCGGTCCTGCTCAAAATGGAGGACATTTGGGCAGGAATCCTTCCTGGACAGCAGCAGCCCTGGAGTGGAGGCCAAGTAGCCTGGGTCTCTCTCTCTCTCTCTCTCTGAAGCCTTCTGCTGCCACCATTTTAGAGGAGCGTGGTGGCTGTGGCCTTAGCCAACCCTGGTGCCAGGGCAGAAGGGGCTGCCATTTTAGGAGTGGGGAGAAGAGGGTGCCAAGGCAAAGAAGGCATGCCTCCATCCCCCTCCAGGCAGCGGTGCCCCATGGACCCCTGCTTCCTTCCTTCCTTCCAGATCCTACCTTGATGTGGAAGCGGATGAGGGCGAGGCGGATGCAGTGGGCCATGCAGACCGGGGGCAGGAACCAGACCTTGGGCGGCGGGGTGCCCTTGTTCTGGACGTGGCTGACGATCTGCTGGGCGGTCTGCCTCTCGTTGCCCTGGCGCTTGACCCACTCGTGGAGGCGGCTCTTCTCCAGGGCGCCGTTGAAGAAGACGAAGAGCTCGATGTTCCCGTGGAAGCAGGCCTTGGCCAGGGCCGCCAGGTAGCCCAGCATGTGGTTCCACTGCCCGCCGCTCACCCAGTCCGTGTAGAAGCCCCCGTAGAGCCGGTGCAGGCAGTTCTCGGCGTCCACCAGCAGCCGCAGCGGGGTCTGGGGGGGCCTCTGCCGGCCGCCGCCCACCAGGCTGCCCCGGGCCAGCTTCTGCAGCTCCACCGGCACCACGGCGCTCGGGCAGTGCTTCTCGATGTAGTCCTGGAAGCCCTGCACCCCCATGATGATGGAGGGAAGGAAGGAAGGAAGGAAGGGAGCGAGGAAGGAAGGAAGGAAGGTGATAAAGAACAACGACGACGACCCTAGAGAGAGGAGGAGGAGGAGGAGTTGGGATCTGTAGTGCTCCTTCTTCCTTCTTTATTCAGTTTCAGGGGGGAGTTGTGTGCATCAGGCTCATGGCTTCTGCTGCTGCTTTGGCTTTGGCCCTCTCCGCCATGTGCTCCTCCTCCTTCTCCTTCTCCTCCTCCTGCTCTTCATAGAGCCATGGCCCTGTTCTTCTCTTGCTCCTGCTGCTCTTTCTGCCGGGGATAAGGAAGGGAGGAAGAGAGAGAGAGAGAGAGGGAAGGAAGGGAGGAAGGAGGAAGGGAGGGAGGGGAGAAGAGAGAGAGAAGGGAGGAGGAAGGGAAGGGGAAAGGAGGAGTGGAAAAGGAGGAGGAGGAGGAGGAGGAGGAGGAGAAAAAGCCAACCCACTACTCCTCCTCCTCCTCGCCGTGGAACAGGCGGGTCTTACTCTTGCCTCGTCGTCGCCAAGGAAGGGAGGAAAGATTTAAGAGAAGGAGGACTGGGCTCTGGGGCTGGATGGGGGCTGGACTAATAGTGGCCCTCCCTCCCTCCTTCCTCTTCCTGGGAGTCCTCCTCCTAGGCAGGGCCGGCTCCTGGCTTTCGGAATCGGCCCACCCCAAAGGCCTGGAGTAGTTGGTGGAAAGAGGAGGAGGAGGAGGAGGCTGCTGGACGTGCTGGGCCTGTTGCATAACCCAGGCATGCGCATGGCGAGGAGGAGGAGGAGGAAGAAGATGGAGACACCGGAAATGAGGGGGAGAGGCTGCTGAGGGGAGGAGGAGGAGAAGGGGCTCCTTGGTGGGTGCTTCCTTCCAAGGCTGAGGCCCCACTTCACACAGCAGGCCCTCCTTCCTTTTCTAAGGCCTGCTGCTGCTGCTGCTCTAGTACCAAATGCCCTCCATTTTGAGGGGGAACACAGACCCTCCTCCTCCTCCTTCTCCTCCTTTTCCAGGATTTATCCTACCTTTCAGTCCAGGAAGAATTCCCAAATGTCCTCCATTTTTAGCAGGCCTAGAGTGACCAGACATTGTCCTCCTTTTCCAGGACATGGCCTCCCATTCCAGGCCCCTGTCCAGAAGGAATTCCCAAATGTCCTCCATTTTGAGCAGGCCCAGGGTGTCCAGTCGCCCTCCTTTTCCAGGACGTGGCCTCCTTTCCAGGAGGAATTCCAAAATGCCCTCCGTTTTTACCTCTTTTTTCCAGGGCCTCTGCCCTACCTTTCAGTCGAGGGAGAATTTCCAAAAGTCCTCCCTTGGGAGCCTGAAAAGGGTAACCAGACATTGTCCTCCTTTTCCAGGACTTGTGCTCCATTCCAGGCCCCTGCCCAGGAGGAATTCCCAAATGTCCTCCACATTGTGCAGGACTCAGAAGCATCAGTTTATATTTAGATGAATGTTTTGAGCTTTTATTGGTTCAGCTCCCCTTTAATGTTCTCCATTTGGCACATGACTCAGAAGCATGAATTTATCTTTGTACGGGTGACTTTGGCTCTTATTTGGTCATGTCCTCCATTTTTCTTGAATGTCCTCCATTATGAGGCGCCTTGGCCTCCTTTGCAGTTGTATGGCATCTGGTCACCCTGGATGTGAGGGGCTTATGCAAGAAGAGGAAGGTCTCCCTGGTGGCAGCTTCCAAGGCAGGGTGACCACAGATCCTCCTTTTCCAGGACCTGCCCTGCCTTTCAGTCCAAGGAGAATTCAGAAATCTCCTCCATTTGGAGCATGACTAGGAAGCATGGATTTATACAAGTGGATTGTTTTGCTTTTATTTTGAGATGTCCTACATTTTTTCTTGCATGTCTACATGATTTTATGGTGCCTTGCCCTCCTTTACAGTTAGGATAGCTGATCATCCTGGGGAAGGGGCTCCTTGGTGGCAGCTTCCAAAGAGGAGGCTTCCCTGGTGCCTGAGGTTTGTGAGCTGCCCGGTCAGTTCAAGCAGGCTTGCCATAGTGGTTTGAGTGTTGAATTACCACTTTCCAGGGTTGGATTTGCAGCTCAGCCATGAAACTCCACCAGATGACCTTGGGTGAGTTGCTCTCTCTCAGCCTCCTCTGGAGAAGGTCATTGCAAACCTCCTCTGAACAAATCTGGCCAAGAAAGCCCCATGATAAGCCATAAATTGGAAATAATTTGAAAGCACACAACAGCAAACATCTCAGTCCCAGAGGAAGGCCATCGCAAAACTACTCTGAACTGCTCTTGCTAAGAAAATCCCATGATAGGGTCACCGTAAATCTGGAACAACTAGGGTGACTTTAGGGTCACCATAAATCCGGAACAACATGAAAGCACACATCAACAACAACACAGGCTCTCCCAGCTGGTTATACAGTCAGTGAGCAGATAAGGGAAAGTGGGCAAGGGAGGCGGTGTGGCTATAGTCCACAAAACCAACCTAACCTTGATCAGGAAGCCTGTCTGGAAAATGACCCACATCGAGTGTATGTACCTTAGCCTGATAGGGATAGTTTGGGGATTCTGTTAGTATACCGGCCATCCCGTTGCCTAACAGACTCCCTGACCGAGCTGACTCAGCTGGTCTCTGAGTTGCTGTTGGAGTCCTCCAGACTTTTGGTTTTGGGCGACTTCAACATTCCTATCGAGACCAGCCCTTCTGATCTATCTGGAGCAACTTGGCAGTTCATGGAATCCATGACAAGCATGAACCTATCCCAATTGGTCGACGGGCCCACACATTGTGCGGGTCATACACTCGATGGGATCTTTAGTACGGAACGGGAACATCCGTGGGCAGAGGTAATTAAATCCTCCACATTGTCATGGACGGATCACTTTCTGATCAAGATGGAACTGAAAGCCGCTTTCCGCCCCCCCGGGGGTCGTGAACACATTTGAATGGTCCACCCTCGAAGGCCTTCCAGAAAGCCCTAGAGGGTTTGATGGTTGGTAACACCAGTGACTCCGTGGAAACCTTGGTGAACACCTGGAACACTGATCTTCCCAAGGCTCTCGACGCAATTGCTCCCGAGTGTCCTCTCCTGTCCGCTTCTAACCGCAAGCCTTGGTTCACGGAGGAACTTAGGGAAATGAAGCGGGTTGGATGATGACTAGAGCGTAAATGGTGGAAGACTTGACTCTTATCCAACAGAACTCGCCATAGGCAGCATCTTCGCACCTATCGGGAGGCTTTACGTGCAGCGCAGAAATCCTTCTGCTCTACACGCATTGCGTCTGCAGAGTCTCGTTCAGCAGAACTGTTTAGGGTGGTAGGGGAGCTGACGTGGGTTCCCCCTGTGCCAAACCCCCTACTTGACCCAACAACAGCCTGCTGTGATGCATTTAACATCCACTTTGCAGATAAAATCTCTCGGATAAGAACCGACTTGGATGCCAATGTTTCAGCAGAATCTACAAGTGAGGCTCCCAACAACTCCGTTGCTGCCATTTTACTGTATGAGTTTCAATCTGTTAGTACTGAGGACGTGGACAAGCTCCTTGGAAGTATGAGAAATACGACTTGCCCTCTCGACCCCTGTCAATCTTGGCTGGTTGTCCAGGGAGGGGATGCACTGAGGGTATTCCTTCGAGATACAATCAATGCCTCCCTTAGGGAAGGCTCTTTACCATCTAGTCTGAAGGAGGTGGCTGTAAAACCCGTCCTGAAGAAGCCCTCCCTCGACCCCCTGGACAGGAACAACTACAGACCAGTGTCCTTGCTACCGTTCCTGAGCAAGGTGATCGAGAGGGCAGTTGCCTCTCAACTCCAAGCTCTCTTGGATGAAACCGATTTATCTTAATCCATTTCAAACTGGCTTCAGGACAGGACATGGAGTTGAGACTGCCATGGTTGCTCTGACCGATGACCTCCACTTGAGCATCGACAGGGGTAGTGTGACCCTGCTTGTGCTCTTGGATCTCTCAGTGGCCTTTAATACTATAGCTCAGTCCATCCTTTTGGGCTGGCTAAGGGAGCTGGAGATCGGAGGCACCGCATTCGTAGGGACCACCTCTCCCCGTATAATCCCCCCCGCACACTCCAATCCTCCGGGAGAAATCTACTTCAGCCTTTGAAAACGAGGCTGTCACGGGCCTCCCGGGGACCTTTTCTGCTGCCGCTCCCAGGCTATGGAATGACCTGCCGGATGAGATGCGTCTTATTACATCTCTTGAGAGCTTTAAAAAGGCCTTGAAGACGCATCTCTTCCAGCAGGCCTTCCCAGAAACATCTTAGCGCCTGGCCCTGACACTGGTTTAAGACATTGGGATGTGCTCCCTTTCCAGTTCTCAGCACTTTTTTACAAGTTTACATCTACAGTGTCCATAGTACGACTAGCTGGTGTTTTTTTTTTATGTTGTATGTGTTTTTCCTGATTTTAACTTAATGCTGATTTAATTTAATTTTAAGGGGTGGGAGGTGGGATTTTGGACCATTGTAATTGTTTTATCTTGATGTTTTTTAATTATTGTAACCTGCTCCGATTGATGTCAGAGGAGCGGGCTATAAATAAACTATTATTATTATTATTATTATTATTACAACAACAGAGTTGTGAGGGGGAGAGGCAGGAGGAAGAAGATGAAAGGAAAATCCTAGGCTAATCCTGAATCGGCCATGTAAACCTATTGGGTGACTTTGAGTGAGCCACACTCTCTCATCCTCCTTAGAGGAAGGCCATAGCACACTCCTCTGAACAAATCCTGCTAAGAAAACCCCAATAAAGGGTCACCATCAGTAGGAAATAACTCAAAGGCACACAAGAACAAACATCTCAGGGGAAGGCAATGGCAAACCTCTGAACAAATCTTGCCAAGAAAATCCCATGACAGGTTCACCTTAGGGTCACCATAAGTCAGGAATGACTTGAAGGCACACAAGAACAACAACAACAGCCTGTGCATGTTTATTGAGGAGTAAAATCCATTGTGTCCAGTGAGGTTTACACCCAGGTAAGTAGGCACTTGGAAGGGCAGCTGTCAAGGAACTCAACAAGATCCTGAAGTATAAAGATATATAATTGAATCCTAAAGTTAGGGTTGTGTATGCTATTGTATTTCTCATTTCTATGCATGGTTTTGAAAACTAGGCAGTGAAGAAAGAAGATAGGAAGGAAATCAACTCATTTTAAATGTGCTGGAGAAGAGTTCCGCAGACATCATGGACTACTAAAAGGACAACTAAATGGGTCCTAGAGCAAATCAAGCCTGGACTTTCCCTGGAAGCTAAGATTTCTAAATTGAGGCTGCCATAGTTTGGACATATGAGGAGGCATGGCTCACTAGAAAGACAATTTTTGCCTTCAAGTCATTTCTGATTTATGTTAACTCCATGAAAAGCCTATCAGATTTGTTCAGAGGAGGTTTGTCATTGCCTTCCCCTGAGGCTGAAAGGATGTGACTTGCCCAAGATCACCCAGTGAGTTTCATGGCTCAGCAGGGAGATCGAATCCTGATCTCCAGAGTAGTAGTTCTACACTCAAATTACTATGCCATTCTGGCTCTGACGCTTGGTTAGATAGAAGGTAGTACGAAAAGAGGAAGATCAGATGCTATTGATGGAAAGGAATCAGATGCTATGGATGGGGGAAATTATTTGTCTGCAGACTTTGTTGAAGGTGCTCCAATTAGAGTAGTGTGGGGCAATGGGAGATACAGTGGTCCCCCGGCTTACGAATCCCCCGGGGTATGAAACCGGCGGGACCGCTAAAGTATCCCCCGGGATACGAAAGATCCCCCGGGATACGAAAAAAACCGCGCGGCCCCTTTAAATCGGCTGCGCGGTCCGTTGCGAATAGCGGTCCCCCGGGAAACGAAAGCTTCCGGGTTACGAAAGGTAATCCAGAACGGATACCTTCATAACCCTGGGGACGACTGTATAGCATTAACAGGATGGAGATGAACTATAAGTGAGGGCAAGATCGATGCCTGAAATCTATCCTGCCTTTCATCCACCCTGTTAGCCCAATAGAACCGAGGGTCATCCCAACCATGCTATAGACCCTTACCTTGTTTCACGGAAACGTGGCTGGGGGAGGACAGTAGTGCGACCTGGGCTAGGGCCCTCCCAGTGAGGTATGCTGTTAAGGAGCAGGTCAGGGAAAGTGGGCGAGGAGCAGACTTGGTCCACACAAGTACCATCGCTTTGACCAGGAGATCTGTCCAGAAAACAGATCACATCGAGTGTATTTACCTGAACTTGAAGACTACGGACAGTCTGGGGATTCTGTTGGTCTACCGTCCACAACGTTGCCTAACAGACTCCCTGACCGAGCTGACACAGCTGGCCTCGGAGCTGGTGTGGGAGTCTCCGAGGCTTCTTGTCCTGGGGGACCTCAACATCCTCTCCGAGGCTGGCTTATTAGATCTGACGGATGCAGCTCAGGAGTTTATGGATTCCATGACTACCATGGGCCTGTCCCAATTAGTCTCAGGTCCAACACATTGTGCTGGTAATATACTTGATGTGGTGTTTAGTATGGATCAGGAATATCTGTGGGCAGAGGTGCTTGGCACCACTGCCCTGTCATGGATGGATCATTTTCTGGTCAAAGTAAAACTAAAGGCAACTACCCATACCCCTTTTGGAGGTGGAGGGCCTATTAAAATGGTCTGCCCTCAAAGACTGATGGAACCCAAAAGGTTCCAGGAAGTCCTAGAGGGTTATATGATTGGGAATGACGGTGATCCTGTCGAAACCCTAGTTGATACTTGGAATATTGGTCTTGCTAGAGAAATAGACACGATGGCTCCCGAGCGTCTTTTTCAGCTTGCTTCCAATAAAAAACTATGGTATACTGACAATCTTCGCCAAATGAAGCAGGCCACGCAATGACTAGAGCGCCGCTGGCGGAAACACCGACGTTTATCCGACAAGACACTCCTTGAGAACCTATTGAAGTCTTACAGAGTGGCAATAGATGCAGCAAAGAATTTTTTCTATGCTGCACATAGTGTCTGCAGAGTCCTGTCCAGAAGAGCTGTTCAGGTTGGTTAGAGAGCTAACGCAACTGCCTCACACCCTGAACCCTTTACTAGAACCAACTAAAGCCTGCTGTGACATTTGTAATGACTTTTTGCAGATAAAATCTCCTGGATAAGGGTCATTCTGGATGCCAGCATTAGAACATTAACAGTAAGAGAGATGTCCAGCAACTCCGTGGACTATATTAGACTGGATCATTTTAAGTTTATTAATACCAAAGAAGTGGACAAGATTCTTGGAAGCATTAGGAAGACAACGTGACCCCTTGATCCTTGCCCATCGTGTGCTGACTGCCCATGGAGGGGATGCAATGAAAACACTATTACAACTTATAATTAATGCATCCCTCAGGGAGGGAGTATTTCCATCTAAAGTAAAGCAGGTGATAGTGAAGCCGCTTTTAAAAACACCCTCCCTGGACCCCCTGGAGAGAAGTAATTATAGAGCGGTCTCCCTTATACTATTCTTGGGCAAAGTGATCGAGAGGGCAGTTGCCTCCCAGCTCTAGGTTATCTTGGATGAAGCCGATTATCTGGACCCATTTCAAACCGGCTTCAGGGCGGGATACGGAGTTGAGACTGCCATGGTCGCCTTAGTCAATTATCTCCATCTGTGCATCGACAGGAGAAGTGTGACCCTGTTGGTGCTCTTGGACATCTCAGTGGCCTTCGATACCATTGACCATGGTATCCTTCTGGAATGCCTGGGAGAGTTAGGCATTGGGGCACTATTTCTCAGGCAGATTCCAGATGGTGTTGCTTGGGGACAGCCATTCGTCCAAGAGGGAGCTCAAATCAGGTGTCCCTCAAGGGGCGATTCTTTCCCCAATGCTGTTTAACATTTACATGAAGCCGCTGGAAGAGATCATCCGGAGACAGTGTTATCAGTACGCTGATGACGCCCAAATATACTTCTCTATGTCTCCGACTGCTGCAGTAACTACCAGTAAGGATGGCATCTCTCCTTTGAATGCCTACCTTGTGTCTTTAATGGGCTGGATGAGGACAAAAAAAACTCAAGCTGAATCCAGAGAAAACAGAGGTACTCGCAATAGGTACCTCAAGTCCAGGGAGGGACATTTGTCATCCTGTCCTGGACAGGGTCACATTTCCCCTAAAGGACAAAGTTCGCAGTTTGGGAGTACTGGATCCATCTCTACAGTTGTCATCTCAAGTAGATGTGATGGCCAGGAGTGCTTGGTATCAACTACGGTTGATATACCAACTGCATCCCTACCTGGACCAAAAGGACCTTGAAGCAGTAGTACATGCACTGGTAATCTCTCATTTAGATTTCTGCAATTCGCTCTACATGGGGCTACCTTTGTACCAAGTTTGGAACCTGCAATTGGTTCAGAATGCGGCTGCCAGATTGATCACTAGAACACTTAGATCGGATCACATAACTCCGATCCTAAAATCTCTTCACTGGTTACCAATTAGCTTCCAGATGCAGTACAAAGTGTTGGTTATTACCTTTGAAGCCCTACCTGGCTTGGGCCCCAGTTAATTTAGGGAATGCCTCTCCCTACACAATCCACCCTGCACTCTCAAAACATCAGGAAAGAATTTATTGGGGCATCTAAAAACCAGGTTAAAAATGACTTCTTATAGAACATTTACTGCTGCAGCCCCCAGACTTTGGAATAGCTTACAGGAAGAGATCTGTCTTATCACCACCCTTAGATGCCTTCAAGAAGGCACTTAATACAGATCTCATCCAGCCAGCTTATCCATCTGACCTCTTATAAGAGACCTTAAGAAACACACCACTTATCTGTTGGTATGAATGTAGATGAGTGTAAAGCTGTTTTAATTTTACTGTATAATAGTAATGTATTTTATTGACTGGATTTATGCATCGTTTTTATTACTGTGATCCCGCCTCGATCTGTAGAAAGAAGTAGGAAATACAAATTATTATTAATATTATTCTATTGTTATTATTATTAAGATCACATTCCAGATGCATAGATTGAAATCAAGGAAGCCATGGCCCTTAGTCATGCTCCTTAGTCATGGCCCTTAGAGCAGGGTGGTTGATGATTGGGCAGCTTGGAGGTCTCCCATTCATGGGGTCACCATAAGGAAGCTGACTTGAGGGTAGCTAACAACAACAAGTAGGCACCAGATTCCAGCTGATCTTGGAAGCTAAGCAGGGTCAGCCCAGTTTAGTACTTGGATGGGGGACCACCAACAAATACCTGGTGATCATAGAATCATAGAGTTGGAAGAGACCACAAGGGTCATCCAGTCCAATCCCCTGCCATGCAGGAAATCACAATCAAAGCATCCCCTACAAATGGCCATCCAACCTCTTCTTAAAGACCTCCAAAGAAGGAGACTCCACCACTCTCCAAGGAAGTATGTTCCACTGTTGAATAGCTCTTACTGCCAGGAAGTTCCTCCTAATGTTAAGGTGGAATCTCTTTCCTATAGCTTGTATCCATTGTTCCGTGTTCTAGTGAAGCAGCAGAAAACAAGCTTGCTCCATCTTCAATGTGACACCCCTTCAAATACTTAACCAGGGCTTTCATATCACCTCTTAACCATCTCTTTTCCAGGTTAAACATACACAGATCCCTAAGTCTTTCCTCATAAGGCATGGTTTCCTGGCCCTTCACCCTTTGGTGGTCCTCCTTTGGACACACTCCAAATTGTCAAAATCCTTTTTGAATTGTGGTGCCCAGAACTGGAGACAGTATTCTAGATGAGGCATGACCAAGGCAGAATGGAGTGGCACTATTACTTCCCTTGATCTCGACACTGTACTTCTATTGATGCAGCCTAAAACAGCATTAGTCTTTTAGCTGCCACATCACACTGTTGACTCATGTTCAACTTGTGGTCTAGATCACTAGGTCCATTTCACATGCAGTCTCCTTAAACCAAGTGTCCCCTATCCTATATCTATGCATTTTATTTTATTTTTCTACCTAAGTGTAGTATCTTACATTTCTCCCTGTTGAAATTCATTTTGTTAGTTTTGTCCCAGCTTTCTAAATCTATTAAGGTCATTTTGAATTTTGATCCTGTCCTCTGGGTATTCCTTGCCTGAGAAAACCCTATGAAATTCATGAGATTGCCATAAGTCAACAGGTGTCTTTAGGGCACATACACACACACTAGTATGTATCGGGATGCTAACATGTAAGATACCTAGATTAATGCTGCATCTGGTTGTGACTCCAGGCCACAACCATGCAATCATAACCAGCCTTACAAGATATTAGAAGTCTTCCTTTCATATTTTTAAATATAAAATAGGGTGGGAGGAGGGATGATCTAGATGTGTCTAGACTCCAAACCCCATCAAGCCTTGCCAGTGTGGATTACAATCCTACAGCATCTGGAGATCCACCTTTTGCCACTCCTTATAAATGTTCTATATAGTGCTATGGTTTGCAGCACATCTGCTATCTTCAGAGTGGTAGAGCCAGAATAATGCTTATCAGTGCACAAATTACTCCAATAAGATAGATACAGATGTGTTTGTTTAAAGCATTTCTTACCATCTTTGGATGTGAAGATAAAATTTAAAACAATAAAATACACTTAATACAATATAATAATAACATTATAACAAATAACATAACAATAGTTTAGCCTGGGTATTACCTGATGTCATGCAAGTTCCCATTTTTCTTGATAGAGCTAGCAAAATAGCCAAAGCCAATAACCAGAGTTTTATACATTTCAAGAGATAGCACAGAATCCAGGAGTACCTCCCAAATTGTTCACTTAGTCCTTCAGGGAATGCAGACCTATGTAACAGGTTTCCCTATCCACAGTATTTTTGTGCTATCTGGATTAAGCCTCTTTGCCTTCAACCATCTAATTGATGACTTCTTTCAATGGTAGATGTTTATTAAAGACACAATAGAAGACCCCAAAGACCCATTTTTACAGAGCAGAACCATCTATTCATGGGGTGGTACATTCTCAAGGGAGGACTGGAGCCATTATAATGCCATGCTTCACAGTCCTATCCCATCTGGGCAAACCAAAAGCATATCATATTCAGTATTTTCAGAGGATGCTAAGATGTCAGAAAGAATGAAAAGGGTTGTATTCTCCCTGTTTGTTACCCAGCACAAGTCATCCACCAGGGTGACCAAGAGAGTTATGCCCCACAGTCAGGCCAAAAACTGGGCAGAGTCAGATATTTGAAACAAGGGTCACCTGCATGCATCTCCCAACTCATCACCAAATCTCTTTGTCTGCAAATCCACCCCCACAGGATTCTTTCATAGATTACATTTTACGAGAACAGCTACAATTTAAAAGTGTGACAGTTGTAAGTATGGCAGAGGCAGATTAGTCAGGGAGCAGATTGTGGTGGTCCTTACTAAGGATACTCAATACAAAACCAAATTTGCTTTTGTGTCATGTGAAATGGTTCACATTTTAGAAGACAATGATACTGATTTTAACCCTTATTAATTAGGTGTGCAAATTAATGTAATAGCCCTCTAGAATATGAGCCATTTCACACACTATTGGTGCTTCATATCTATAAGGGTTCCATTCCACCCACTCCCCACAGACAGCAACTTCTGCAGGACCTCAAGTCCCATTCTCCTCAATGGCAGCATGATTGTGTTGGCATGGCTTGCATGCATTCTTCAGTCCACAGATGGCAAGCCCACACAAGAGAAGAGTCAACTATCACAGTAATTTGCATCCCTTATTAAACAGTTATGGCCAAAATACCCAAAGGCACGAGATCTCATCTGAACTTGGAAGCGAAGCAGGGTCAGGTATGGATAGTACTTAGATGAGAGACTGCCAAGGAATGCCAGGTGCTGTGGGTTATACAGTCAGTGCTTCCCTTCGGGCTTGGAAGAGGCAGAGAGAGAACGGGATCCCGATCAAGCTTTAAATTTAACGTCACCTTGTTTTTCTCAGAAAAATCTTTCTCTGCCCAAAGCCTTTCATTATGTTTCATATCCCTCTGCTCCTTTGCAATACTCACAGTTAGGCTTTCCAACTATTGCTTCAGTAAATTAATCTGACCACACATTTAATGTTATCTTCCGGCTTGACCCTGAGATTTACTTTCACTTAAACGTGCTTGAGCTTGTAGTGCTGCTGGCACATGTTGGGGTAGATTTCTGTTTCATTTCTCTAAAACTTCATTGCTCCGTAAATAAAGAAGATAACATGAAAATAAAAATCTTTACATCTGTAGTGTGTTTCCACTGTTAGTTTATTATTTATACATAAGTTTCAAATAGATAATCAAGTGTAATGATACATTGCTGAATGTCAAAGTCAGGCTCATTCATACCATGGTATTTCTGATTTCTTTGTATTGATGTGAAAATGAAAATGAAGGGAGCTGGGGGAGGGGAGCAAGAACTGGCTTGCAGTCTGGAGGATTTCTGCTGGAGGGAAGTTTCCAGGATATCATGGACTACCAGGAAATAAATAAAGTGGCCCTAGAACAAATTAAGCCAGGACTTGAAAAAAATCCTAGAACGATAAAAATTAACAATGAAATATAAAAGCCAATTTGATAAAAGCAAAAGCCAACTCTGGAGGCAGGGGAATAGAACTCTTGCTCCCTTTTTTGTTGTTGTTGATTTTAGATCCTCAAGGGTTAAAACCACCATCATATGATTCTATGATTCTAAAATAGTCTTAACCTGTTGGTGGGAAGAAAACTCTGGTGGTGCCAATTTCTGGTGGGAGAGTTCCACAGTCAGCAGACTATTCCTGATCAAGACCTCTAGCATGCTCCATCTGCAGTGAAGAAATAAACTGTCCTGACACCACTTTAAATGCCATGGTTCACTGCTATGGAATTCTGGGAATTGTAGTTTCCACTACAAACTACAGTTCCCAGAATTCCATAGCATTGAGCCATGGCAGTTAAAATGGTGTCAAACCATATTATTTCTGCCATGCAGATGCAGCCACAGTCACCGTCTAGACATCAGAATGAGAGGACATTTGAGTCAACTTTGGTGACATAAGGGCTCAAGCAGGCATATGTGCCTGTTCCATCAGGTGCCAGTGTTGCATGCTGGGAATAACTTCACATGACAAAATCAGTACAAAAATAACCTGAAAGCTAATATAAGTGGGATAGAGCAGATAACAATAACGCTTACAGCTCTTGGTTCCATTGGTTCCTTGTTTTGTGCCAACTGTAGCTTCCAAACCATCTTTGAAAGCAGCCCCGTGTTCAACATAATGCAGTAACTGAGTTGGGAGATGACTAGACCATGTATCACTGCAGCTAACTGAGAGGCATATCTAGGATTCCAACTTTAAAGTTGATAAAGCACTGTGCACCACAGGGGTCACCAGAGCCTTTAGTAACAATGTACGTAACATTCAAAATCCACCAAATGGTGATACTGTACCTTTATTTGGCCAACCAACAATGGTGATCCAAAAGCATTTACCAAGCTATGCATGTTTTCCTTTGGAGTGCAAGTGCAACCATTTCCAAGAATAGGTTGCATCACATACATCTAAACTGGGGAATTATCTACATATCTGTGCCTTTGCCTTGTCTGAATGGAGTTTGTTACCTTCTGAGTTCATGATTATTACTATTTTATTATTCTTATCCCACTTTTCTCCTAGAATAAGACCCAAGACAGCTTTCAAAAATTAAAACAGTTAAAACCTATTTGATACAAAAAGTGTCTTTAAATTAAATAAGCAGTTATGTTAAAACTCTAAACTAAAATAGTTTAAAACAATACACCCACAGCCTTCTTTGGCTCTGTGCAGGAGAAACAGTTGAACATCAACAGCATACCAACTCCATCAGCTGAAGCAGTTTGGCAGCAGTGTTTCTGGGATTTATTTTTCAATATATGTTTAAATATCTAATGAATTTGCAATTGTTTGTGTAATTTTGTTTAATGTTTAATGATGGTTGTATTTTAGTTAAGGGATGGGGATGGAATTTTAGTTTGTATACGTTATCCACTGTTTAGATATTTTATTTATTTGCTTTGTAAATCTTTTATGTATTTTATGTGTTTTTATATAACTTTGTAAACCACTTTGATCTTTTTGGAAAGGCGGTATATAAATTATTATTATTATTATTATTATTATTATTATTATACTAATGATAGCACATGTTAGACCTCCAATGTGCTGGTCACATACATCCCATGGACATTTTTTATGTCCCAAGGATGGATGCCTGTTGCTAATGCAGCAGCAGCAACAAAAACAGTTGATCTTTCAACAGCACACCTTTTTTGGCTGATGCCAGCTTGGAGAATTTGTCACCTCCACAGCATGGCAGCAAACATGTTCAAAGCCTTCCCCCTACACACACACTTTTTTTTTTTTAATGGCTGCTTCTGTTTTAAAACAAGGCATGCAGGGACAGTTCTGGCTCACTACTTGGCTTCAGAACATGTGAGCTCTGCACATGCTATTTTAAAGCTTGAGTGCTTTTGGAAAGTTTTGTTGTCAGTGGTGCCAGCAGGATTTGTGGCTTCCAGTTGGGTGGCAGCCCCACCCCACCCCCACCCCACCCCATGTTGCCCACCTTTGATATAGTGTTTGAACATTTTGGAATTAGGAAAGAACTATGGAACTCCAAAATAAAGACAACCACAGAGTCAAGAAGGAAATTTGCACAATTGGACTAACTGAGATTTTCCACTCAAATGTTTCAGAACAGAAGGAACATTTTTTCCTTCCACTGCTACTTTTAACAAGACCACTGAGATCACTTACTCTCTTTAAAACACACACACACACACACACACAGATTACCTCAAAACAAGCCAGCTTCCCCTTTTTTTGCCAGATGCAATCATCCATGAGAAGCAAGGATGAAGCAAATAGGATGAATCCTAAAAAGCACATGCACTCGCCCAGATTTTCAGGTTCCACAAAGTGGGAGTCAATACGGGACCAGAAAGAGCTTTGAAGGTCATACCAGCCTTCAAGGAGTGACCTATATCAAGATCAAAGTTCTATTCTCAAAATATCTTGCAAAATGTCTTCTCATGACATCTTTCTACAGAGGGTTCTACTACATCACAACAAAAACCAGATTTTCGAAGGTTTTTAATCATTCAGAGAACCTCAGTGGGATGACACTGACAAAATGCAGTGATGATGTAGAAAAGTGGTTACTTCTCTAACATCACCAAAGCTGCTGCCAGAATAGGTTCAGTAATAAAGTCACATTAGTGTTTGGTTGGATGTTTTTCTGACTTTTACTCTACTTGTATTCCAGATCATAGAATCAGAAATTTGTAAGAGAACACATCCAGTCCAACTTCCTGCCATGTAGGAACTCACAATCAAAGCATCCATAACAGATGGCCATCCAGCCTCTGTTTAGAAACCTCTAAAGAAGAAAACTCCACCATACTCCATGGCAGTGTGTTCCACTATCAAACAGCTCTTACTTTCAGGAATTTCCTCCTAATGTTGAGGTAGAATCTTTTTTCCTGTAGCTTGCATACATTGTTCCAGGTTCTATTCTCTGGAGTACCAGAAAAGAAGCTTGCTCCATCCTCATTATAACACCCCTTCAAATACTTAAACAGGGCTATTATATCATTATATCACCTCTTAACTATATCTTCTCCAGGCTAAACATATCCAGTTCCCTAAGCCTCTCACTCATAAACAGCTTTTCCCCTCCCAAGCCATCTGGAGGACACTTCCATCAGGAGGAGGACTTTCCCTCTGCAGCTGCCTGGAGCCTGGTGCCTTCAGGAGAGGAGGGGGAGGAGGGGCTGGTGAGAGCAGCCTCCCCTATAACCTTCCTGACCCTGAGGGACGCCAGAGCTTTTCCCCTCCCAAGCCATCTGGAGGACGCCAGCGCCAAGGAAGACCTGACCCGCACAGCGGAGGACTGTTGGGGGCGGGGAAGCCGGTGGGAGCGGTTTCTTCCTTTTTAGCCGGCCTGCCGGGCCCCAACCCAAGCGCCAGTGCCAAGGAAGACCTGACCCGAGCAGCGGAGGACTGTTGGGGGTGGGGAAGCCGGTGGGAGTGGCTTCCTCCTTTTTAGCCGGCCTGCTGGGCCCCAACCCAAGCGCCAGCGCCAAGGAAGACCTGACCCGCGCAGCGGAGGACTGTTGGGGGCGGGGAAGCCGGTGGGAGCAGCTTCCTCCTTTTTAGCCGGCCTGCCGGGCCCCAACCCAAGCGCCAGCGCCAAGGAAGACCTGTTTCCGCCCAGCGGAGGACTGTTGGGGGCGGGGAAGCCGGTGGGAGCGGCTTCCTCCTTTTTAGCCGGCCTGCCGGGCCCCAACCCAAGCGCCAGCGCCAAAGGAAGACCTGACCCGCGCAGCGGAGGATTGTTATTGCTACCCCCCCCCTGCTAACAATGGTTGTTGTTTGGGTGTTATCCTTAATAATTTTTATCTCCTTTTTATCTCCCCCTCTACTATCACTATTGTGTTGTGAAGAAAGAGGGGACTACCAACATGGGAAGAGGAGATGGGTTAGCTGGAGAGGGAGAGGGTAACTCCCTTGTTACAAGCGGGGCTTCTATTCAAGTTGTGTGGGGCAAGGGGAGGTATGACGGTAGGAGTAAGAACTGGCGTTGCAGGGGAAGGCGAGATCAATGTTTAATATCTAAAACAAACAAAAACAAACAGCTTCATTTATATACCGCTTCATACCCTTAAGGAGTGTCTAAGCGGTTTACAATTGTAAGCTATTTGCCCCCCAACAATCTGGGTACTCATTTTAGCGACCTCGGAAGGATGCAAGCCTGAGTCGAGCTTCAGCCCTTTGCTGGTCTTGAACTCGCCACCTTATGGTTTTGAGTGAGTGGCTGCAGTACAGGCATTTAACCACTGCGCCACCAGGGCAGATCTATCTCTCCTTCCAGTCCTTCTCCTAACCAAAGGGACCTGAGGGTCACTCCAGCCATACCACAAACCCTGTCTCTGCTCCTGTGCAATGCCAGGTCCATTAAGAACAAGTCCCACTTATTACACGACCTGATAGAGGACAACTGTGACCTGGCTTGCATAACCGAGACCTGGCTCGGACCTGAAGGGGATGCTGTGTGGGCTCAGGTCCTCCCTTCCGGGTACTCGGTGAAGGACCAGAACAGGTTAGGTGGGCGGGGGGGTGTTGCCTTGGTGCATAAAAACACCTTGTCTATAACCAGGAACCTTGTCCGTCAGACCTCCTATATCGAATGTATTTACCTGACCCTAAAGGCCAGAGACAGTCTAGGGATCCTGTTGGTCTACCGGCCACCCCGTGCACTAACAGACTCCCTTAACGAGCTGACACAGTTGGTCTCGGAGCTGGTGTTGAAGTCCCCCAGGCTTTTAGTCCTGGGAGACTTCAACATCCCCCTCGCGGCCAACAATGTTCCATCTGGTGCAGCTCGGGAATTCATGGATACCATGACAGCCATGGGCCTGTCTCAGGTAGTTACGGGTCCTACGCATTTTGCGGGGAATACACTTGATTTGGTTTTCTGTACGGACATGGAAACTCCGTGGGCGGAAATTACTAATATTTCCGCCCTGTCATGGACGGATCATTTCCTGGTGGAGGCAAGCATCAAGGCATCAACCCAGATCCCCTCCGGGGGTGGCGGACCTATTAGAATGGTCCACCCTCGAAGGCTGATGGAACCTGATAGGTTCCAAGAAGCCCTAGAGGGAAATATGGTTGGAAGTGACGGTGACACTGTTGATGCCCTAGTTAACATCTGGGATACAGATCTCTCCAGGGCTATACACAGTATCGCTCCCAAGCGCCCTCTCAGGCCTGCTTCCAAAAAGAAGCCCTGGTATACGGAAGATCTCCAGGGCAGAAAGCGGGTTCTGCGACGGCTAGAGTACGCCTGGCGGAAACACCAGCGTTTATCCGACAAGGCTCTCCTAGACCATCTTTTGAAGGACTATGGAGAGGCGATACGAGCAGCTAAGAATTCGTTCTATGCTGCTCGTGTTGCGTCCACGGAGTCGCGTCCAGCAGAGTTGTTCAGGGTAGTGAGAGAGCTAACTCAGCTCTCTCCTGCCCCGAACCAGATCCTTGAACCTACTAAGGCCTGCTGTGACCAGTTTAACAACTTCTTCGCAGATAAAATCTCTCGGATAAACGAAGGTCTGGATTCCAGTGTTAAAGCAGTATCCAGAATAGAGGCGTCCAGAGCTTCCGTGGACTCAGTTGTACTGGATCAGTTTGAGTCTGTCAGTACCGAGGATGTGGACAAGATCCTTAGAAGTGTTAGGAAGACAACCTGCTCTCTCAATCCCTGTCCCTTGTGGCTAGTGGCACAGGGGCGACCGGTAGTAACTTCTTTGTTGCACCGGATTATCAACACATCATTGAGGGAGGGACAGTTCCCTGACCATCTTAAATTGGCCACAGTAAAACCAATATTGAAGAAGCCCTCCCTCAACCCCCTGGTTCATAATAATTATTGGCCAGTTTCGCTACTGCCATTTCTGGGGAAGGTGATCGAGAGGGCGGTTGCAATCCAGCTTCAATCGATCTTGGATGAAACGGATTTTCTAGATCCATTTCAAACCAGTTTTCAGGCGGGCCATGGGGTTGAGACTGCCATGGTTGCCCTGTTCGATGATCTCCGTCTGGGCATCGACAGGGGTAGCGTGTCCCTGTTGGTGCTCTTGGACATCTCAGCGGCTTTCGATACCATAGACCATGGTATCCTTCTGGAACGCCTGGCAGAGGTGGGAATCGGAGGCACTGCGCTCCAGTGGTTCCGGTCCTACCTCTCTGGGAGGTTCCAGATGGTGCAGCTGGGGGACGTGTGCTCCGATAAGAGGGCCCTCACCTCTGGGGTCCCTCAAGGAGCCATTCTGTCCCCCATGCTCTTTAACATTTACATGAAACCGCTGGGAGAGATCATCTGGAGGCATGGGGTGCGGGGTTATCAGTACGCTGATGACACCCAAATAGTCTTCTCTATGTCTCCGACTGATGCAGTGACCAGGGATGGCGTCGCTCCTCTCGTGGCCTGTCTGGAATCGGTAATGGACTGGATGAGGGAAAACAGACTCAGCCTGAATTCAGAGAAAACGGAAGTACTTGTGATAGGTCCTCCCGGCCCAGGGATGGAGGTGGTTCCACCTGTCCTGGATGGGCTCATGCTTCCCGTCAAGGACACCGTACGTAGCTTGGGGGTGCTCCTTGATTCGTCGCTCCATCTTACTTCTCAGGTGGATGCGACGGTCAGGAGCACCTGTTTTCAGCTTCGACTGATATGCCAGCTGCGTCCCTACTTGGACCGGAGGGACCTTGAAACTGTAGTACACGCCCTGGTAACCTCTCGGTTGGATTTCTGCAATGCGCTCTACATGGGGCAGCCTTTGTACCACACCCGGAAGCTACAACTAATCCAGAATATGGCAGCACGATTGGTCACGGGGGCATCCAGAACCCACCACATAACACCGATCTTAAAAGACCTTCATTGGCTGCCTATTCGCTTCCGGGCCCAATACAAAGTGCTGGTCGTTACCTATAAAGCCCTAAATGGCTTGGGCCCAGAGTACCTAAAGGACCGTCTCTCCCCACATAATCTGCCCCGCACACTTAGATCAAGTGGGCAACATTTGTTAAAAGTCCCAGGGGCTAGGCTGTCGACAACTGCCAAGAGAACGTTTTCAATATCTGCCCCGAGCCTCTGGAACTCATTGCCTGCTGAGATCCACCTGACTGCTTCCCTCCCCCACTTTAAAAAGGAGCTTAAAACGTATTTATTTAATCAGGCTTATCCTTGATTGCTAATTGTTATTGCTACCCCTCTTGATAAGCCATTGGAACAAACCATTGTACACTGCATTGGGACGATAAAGTTTTTATCTGTTGTTTTATTGTAATGTTTTTATTGTACTGGTTGGAATGTTTTTTAATTGTAAAAATGCTGTACACTGCCCTGATCGAAGGAAGGGCGGTATACAAATAAAGACTATTATTATTATTATTATTATTAGGCATGGTTCATCATTTTGGTCACTCTTCTTTGATCATGCTCCAGCTTCTCGACATCCTTTTTGAATTGCGGTGCCCAGAACTGGAACAGGATTCCAGGTGAGGCACGACCAAAGCAGAATAGAGTGGCTCTATTACTTCCCTTGATCTAGGTGCTATACTTCTATTGATGCAGCCTAGAATCTCATTGGCCTTTTTATCTGCCGCAACACACTGTTGACTCATGTTCAATTTGTGGTCTACTAGGACTCCTAGATCTCTTTCACATGTAGTCATGTTAAGCCAAGTGTTCCCCATCCTATATTTATGCATTTCATTTTCTCTGCTTAAGTGAACCTTACATTTCTCCCTGTTGAAGTTTATTTTGTTAATTTTGGCCCAGCTTTCCAATCTATTAAGGTAATTTTGAATTTTGATGCTGTCATCTGCAGTATTAGCTACTCCTCCTAATTTGCTGTCATTTGCAAGTATGCTCTCTAATCTGTCACCCAAGTCATTGATGAAGATATTGAATAGCACTGAACCCAGGACAGAACCCTATGCCACCCTACCGGTCACTTCTCTCCAGGATGAAGAGGAGCCATTGCTGAGCACCCTTTGGGTTTGGCTGGTCAACCAATTACTAATCCACCTAACAGTTGCATTGTTTAGTCCCCATTTTACTTCCTTTTTTGCAAGAATATCATGGGGGACTTTGTCAAAGCCCTTACTGAAATCAAGATATGATGTGTCTACGGCATTCTCTTCATCTACCAAGCTGGTAATTTTATCAGAAAAAGAGATCAGATTAGTCTGGCATGTCTTGTTTTTGACAAACCCATGTTTTGTTTTTCTTTTTTGTGATTATAGCATTCTCTTCTAATGATCTGCTCTAGAATCTTTTAATGATCTGGTCTAGAATCTTTCCTGGTATTGATACCAGACTAACTGGGCAATAATTGTTAGGATCCTCTTTCCCCCCTATTTTGAAGATGGGGATGTTTGCCCTCCTCCAGTCTGCTGGGACTACTCCTGTTCTCCAGGAGTTTTCAAAGATTAATGCCAGTGTCTCTGAGATTACATTTGTTAGTTCTTTTAATATCCTGGTTCATCTGGTCCTGGAGACTTAAATTCATTTATGTTAAACAAATATTCCTGTACTACCTCTTTATTTGTTCTGTGCTGCATTTCCCCCATTATCTCCTCTGCTACATTTTCCTCAAGTTGAGCACCATTTTCCTTTTCTGAGAAGACTGAGGCAAAGAAGGTCTTGAGTAGTTCTGCCTTTTCTCTGTCCCCTGTTAGCATTTCTCCATCTTCTTTTCACAGTGGTCCTACCATTTCCTTCTTCTTCTTTCTGCTACGGACATACCCCAAAAAGCCCTTTTTATTGTTCTTAACCTCTCTAGCAAGCCTGAGTTCATTCTGCACTTCAGCTTTTCTGACTTTACCCATACATGTACTAGCTGTTTGTTTGAATTCCTCTTTGGTGATTTCCCCCTTTTTCCATTTGTTATACATCTCCCATTTAAAATTTAGTTCTGTTGAAAGTTCTTTAGCCATCCATCCCATTTTCTTCAGACACCTCCCATTTTTCCTCCTCACTGGAACAGTTTGAAATTGTGCCTTCAGTATCTCCCTTTTGAGAAACTTCCATCCGTCTTTTTTAATATTCCTGAACACAAGCTTGCCCGCAGTATTTCCCTAAGTTTACTGAAATCAGCTCTCTTAAAGTCTAGAATGCATGTCTGACTATGCATGGCTTCTCCTTTGTACTGTATAACAAACTCCAGGAGAACATGATCACTCCCACCTAAGTATCTCACCACTTGCACCCCATTAACCTGGCCATCCCTGTTGCTTAGGATCAGATCTAAAATAGCTGATCCTCTTGTTGTCTCTTCTACCTTTGGACAATGAAATTGTATTTGAGGCAAGTGAGGAATTTGCTAGACCTTAAAGTTTTGCCTTATTTCCAGCAAATATCAGCATAGCTGAAGTCACCCTTCACTACCACATCTCTCCTGAGTGTGTGGTCATCTCTTCTAGATAGGCATCATCCAATTCCTCAGTATGACTTAGGGGTCTGTAGTAGACTCCCACAATACAGCATTGTTAATTGGTGAAAAGCCACTGCCACCACAGCAAGAGTGGCTTTTTGCCACTCTAAAAAGGAGCAGCATTTTGCAAGGTTTTTGTTTTGTTTTGTTTTGTTTTGTGTTTTTTTTGGAGTGGCAAACTGCCAGATTGGGGCCACAGCATACATTTGCTGTTGCCCCTGCTGGAGTATGCAGACACGGGTAGTCTAGCATACATACATGCAAAGTTGATGCACGTAGGCAGAAACACCTACCCTGTTTCCCTGAAAATAAAACATCCCCCAAAACAAGACCTATTAAAGGTTTTGTTGAATTGCTAAATATAAGGCCTCCCCTGAAAGTAAGACCTAGCAAAGTTTTTGTATATAAATATATATGCAGTATATATAAGGCCTCCCCTGAAAGTAAGACCTAGCAAAGTTTTTGTATATAAATATATATGCAGTATATAATAAATGTTCATTTTTTTGGTTCAACAATAAATGTGAATTCTTCTTTATGGAAAAATAAAACAACACCTGAAAATAAGACCTACCACATCTTTGGGAGCAAAAGTTAATATAAGACACTGTCTTATTTTTGGGGAAACACGGTAGCAGATGTTCTCTGTGAAGAGTTTGACTTTTGCACAAGAAAAATCCTCTTATGCTTACTGCTGCTTCTCTTTGAGAAACGAATTGCAGGACAGTTCGAAAATGTTTACAAAGATATAAAGAGTATCAGACAGTTCTATCTTGAATACTCACAATGCTATAAAGACTATTGAAGTGCTTCGCCAACCAACAACAACCAACAACGGAGATTCTGTCCCTCTCCCTTATATAGGTGGTCCCCTTGAGGTCATGTGACAGCCATGACTTGCACTATTGAAACCTGGCTTGTTTCACCCTGAGTTCATGTTGCATTAGCCTACCCATGATGCATAGCTCACCAAATGCTGACTCATGTAGCCTGCCACTTGAACTATAGTGACCCAGTCACCTTTGTCCTAGGTCTTGTAGTGGTCACATCCACGTCATTTTCTAGACCAGGGTGCATTTGTGCCCTGACAGTCCCGATCTGGCACTGAAAGGGGTGCCAGGACACCTCTCTATTGGGGTGGACTGTTTTGCCCCCATGTTAGCTGGGATTATAGCCTTTAACTTTAATGTGATAATGTTGCCTGATTGTAACCCAGAAAAGCTGAAAAACTGTCAGGATCAGCAGACACAGGCCCTGTACAGACTGGTGCTTTGCATTGGTCTGGGGCCAAAATTAGGGCTCAGTAGGGCTGGGCAAGCCCTAATATTGGCGTGCGGGTGCCATGATTGCATGCACCCATCCATATGGGGCATGCAACAATGATGTCCACATGGCACAGCGCTCAAAGAGTGCCACAACGCACTGCGCAGACATCATCATTGTGCATGAACGCACCAATGCCCCCTCTCGCTCAGCACAAAAAGAACCCACCAGGAGCAGGTTCTTTTTAGGCCTCATGGAGGCCACAGCATTTGTCTGCTGTGGGCTCCATCCAAGAGAGAAAGGGTCAGCCTCTGGCCGCTCCTTTCTCCCAATCTATACAGCCTCTCAGTTCCCAATAACCCAACTTTAAAAGATTTTATTCCAGAAATTGAGATAGAAATTCCTCTGTCCAGGGTTTGTGTCAGAACAGAAAAGTCCCCCTCCCCCCCAAAAAAATCATACTTAAGAATTTCCATCATCCAGCCCCAACCTCCCTGGCTATGATCCCATGTGTTTGATCTGGATCAAAGTGACCTTTTATGTTTCCTTTTTCTTTCCTGCATTATCATTCAATCACACTTAAGGAAGGAGAGCATCCCTAGTTTACAGCCCTGATCCACTTGCAAGAACAACAGGGTCATAAAACCACAAATCTCTCTTACCTCTGGCCATTTTCCCCCTCCCGTTGTTTCCCAAGCTTGGCTTCCCACAGGATTCCTATTCCCCTCTCAATAAACCACCATTTATCCTAACATTATATCACCATGTCATCTTACCATCATATCATCATATCATCATGGCAAAACCATACATATGGATCTGACACAAACATACATAAATGTCCTGTTCAGTCCTTATTCAGTGCTTCTTTTGGGTTCTCATGGAACAGACTAGGCTCTTGCCTTTCAGCACTCTACTCATAGAAGGGGATGGTTCTTTTTAAAAAATGAGAATTAAAGTACAGTATTGTCTCATCATAAGTTGACCTTGGGCGCATTTCCACTTGTTGATTTGCTGCGGATTGGCTGCAGATTTTGTTCAATGCGATTTGACTCCGTTGTGAATTCGCTGTCACAGTGATGTGTTTCCATTTCATTTGATTGAGTATTCAATCCGTCTCAAATATACTTCGGGTCGGTTCCATTGGGTTTAATGTGCATTATATTATCCCGCAGTATATAGTATCTTGGTTTCTACTCATGCTCCCGAACCGGATTTTCCGGTTTGTTTTTTCTTTGTAGCTGTCAATCTCCGCAAAAGCAATTAAACGTCACTGTGATGTCTGTTGTCCCTCTTTAGTATACTGCGGGATATGTTTTCTCCTCGTTTCCAGTACCATTTCAAAAAGGGCATTCCGGCGTGTTCAGCCAATCAATTTGCTGGCAGTGAGTCTTGGGCATTCCACTTGCTCTCTTTTCTGGTCAGTGATTTTGCTGCATGGTGAAAGCATCATGGCTCCCAGAGCCCCACAGTTAGTGCAGCAGGCATGTAGCCAAGGGTGGGAGGGGGGTCCAGACTCCTACTTGGGGTGCATTCACACCCCTTCCTCCTCCTCCCGTCAGTAGCTCTCTCAGAGAGAGGGAGTGGGAGTGGGCCTCCCTCCCTGCGACATCTTTCCTTTTTCTCCCTCTTTCCCTCCCTCTTTCTTTTTTTTTTAAGAGAGAGAGAGAGAGAGAGAGAGAGAGAGAGGGCAAGTAAGGCTTCCCTCTCACTTCAGTGCCTGCCTCCAAAGCCAGGGATGGATCATGGGGGGGAAGGATGGCTGCAGGGCAAGCACCCAGAGAAGAGACCAAACAGGTTGCAAACATTTTACCGGGGGGGGGGGGGAGAAGAGCAAACACACACACTGTTTTGCCAGGCAGGACTGGGGTAAGGGGGCTCAGTTAAAGGCTTGGATGGTGCAGGTTTTCCTAGGAAGAGTGCTCCAACCCAGGGAGAAATACTATTGTCGTTGTTGTTGTTGTTGTTGTTATTATTATGGTGGTGATGTTTGGGTCCCACCTTTCTCCTCAAATTGTGACCTAAAACAGCTTTGGGTTATGTAATAATAACAATAATAATAAGTGATGGGTGGTGGTGGTGATTTTTGTACCTACCCCACTTTCCTCCTCGGATTGGAATCCACAAAAAAGCTTTGTGATTATTATTATTATTATTATTAAGTGGTGGTGGTGGTGGTGGTGATTTTTGTACCTACCCCACTTCTCTCCTCAGATTGGGTCCAAAAAGAGCGTATTATTATTATTATTATTATTATTATTATCTGTTGGTGGTTGTGGCGGTGGTGGTGGTGGTGGCGGCGATTTTTGGACCTCACCTTTTCTCCTCAAATAATCAATTTTTTTGGGGGGGGGGGTAAAATTTCTTGACTTATAGTAGGTACCTTTTGGGTAAACCTCCTTTCTACCAATGGTGCTTGCATAAATAATAAAAGCAACGTCTGTGACATTCATGGATAAAAGCCATGTTAGGTCTGAAAAATAGAACAGTCTCAGTCCTTGATTAATAATGGCATTACAGTGGAGTCAATGATGGATGCCAAAGTCAGCACTATCATCCTCTCCTGTAACTGTTTCCAATATCATGGTTGATAACTTTCAACCACATGGCCTAGATTTAGCTTCGAATGCTAGCCGGCATTGTGGTTGCACACAGTTTATCACTGTAATATCCACATAGTGTATTTTTATTCCTATATACTACATATCTGTCTATAGATGCCCCAGATTAAATATTATTTTGCTAAGGAAATATTAGTCATCGTTACCATTACAGCAAAGAATACACAATCTCTTTTCCTTCCCCCCCCCCCCCCCCCCCAAATTTGGACACTTCATAGATTCAACAGCTTTCATGATAAATCACTTTGAAAAGCAGGTTTGTGATGATGTGTTAGTACAATAATTAGTAAGTCTTTGTATCAAGGTGAAAAGGATACACTCGGGGTAAATACTTTTGAACACTAGCATAAAACTAGGACAGAAGAGTTTGAAGAAATAGGCACACAATTGCTTATCACAGCCAGAGAATGTGGGTTCTACACTTAAGAGTTTTAACTTTCTTTTTGAATGTGGTTTCACCTACCAAGGATTGTTTAAAGAAAGAGAACAAAGTCTTAAAAGATTAATCTTTATTGTGGGGTTAATACAGTGGCCTACATAATCCATAAAAACATATGATATAAAAGGTGGCCATGGGTGTACTCTAGTTGCCAAGTGTGGTGCAGTGATTTGAGTATTGTACTACGACTCTGGAGATCAGGGTTTGATTTCCCGCTCAAGCATTAAAAAAAATCCCACGGATGACTCTGGGCAAGTCACACTCTCTCAGGCTCAAAGGATGGTAGCGGCAAACCCCCTCTAAAGAAAATTGCCAATCACACTCTATGATAGGTTCACCTTAGAGTCACCATCACCATAAGTAAAAAAAACCCAACAACTTTGTATATTGCAATTGTGTTAACTTTCATTTCAATAATTCCTATGTTTGTGTTGTACAAATTTTAGGTGAAGACATGAAAGGACAAACATTCAAGTTAGCTCATTTCAAAACAATAGATGAAATCTATTTCTATATATGGAGCAACACATTAGAAGTCAGGTTCATTGTATCTTGTTCTTTTACATTGCTTTTAAGTAGAAATTAGCTACTGAAACTGAGAGATTTGCTGTCTTGCACCAGCTGCTTTATCTTCTGCAAGTCTACTGTCTCTAAGGTAGATGGGTATTGCTTTTATATGGTACATGTATGCATTTATATTTTAAAGTCTGCACATTACTTTTTAAAAGAAAAGTTATAAATAGCATGATAAAAACAGTAATAGACAATATAAAACTAGTAAATCAACTATGGAGCTGATAAAAAAAAGACATAAGAACGAACTTGTTTGTGTACCACATTCACCATCTGAGACCTTGTTCTATGCGCCAGCACCTTAGGAGGTGTACTAGGTAAAGAGACAAAGATTCTCTTCCCAGATTCTGCCCTTGATCTGTTTTAATTCTTTTAACCTCTAGTGCCAAGACTCTGGTCCATGCCCTAGTGGTTTCACGACTAGATTATTGTAACAGGGCTTCCTCTCTCACCTCTGTCTTTTAATCTCTGTCCAGAACTCAGCTGCACGTATAATCACATCCACTCACCACTTTGACCATGTTTCTGCTCTTTTATACTTCCTTCATTGGCTCCCCTTCCCCTTCCACATCCAGTACAAGCTTTTGTTGTTGACTTTCAAAGCCCTTCATGGACTGGCCCCTCCTTATTTATCTGAACTTCTTTCTCCTCACACTCCTTCTCGTGCCCTCCGCTCTGGTAGTCAAGGTCTCTTGTCCCAGCCTAGTATCTCCACTGCTCCATCCCAGATTTGTCCCTTCTCACTTGCTTCCCCTCACTCCTGGAATCTCCTTCCCCTACAAGCACAGATCATTACTTCTCCCCCCAGTTTTAAAATTGAGTTAAAGACCACTTTGTTCAGGGAAGCATTCCCAGAACTGCGACTCTGAGCAGCTTCACAACATTAAAATATTTAGCCTAAAGAAAAAGGCCCTCCCTCCATGCCATCTGCCATTGTCCAGCCTCAGAGGGAGTGTTAAGGAAGACCCAACACCATCAGGCCTTGCCAGAGTAAGAAGAAGGGCCCTCCCTCCAGTCCATCTGCCATGGTCCAGGCCCCAGAGGGAAAGAAGATCCACTGGACTTGGTCCCTTTCCCCACCACCTTTCCCTTCTCCTTCTGTCTCTTGTCTTTTTAGATTGTAAGCCTGAGGGCAGGAAACCGTCTATCTCAATTGACTGTATGTACAGCGCTGTGTAAATTTACAGTGCCAAATAAATAAAGCCTAATAATAACATTCCAACATCTGCCAGTGAAGACCGGATGAGAGAGTGTTTGTTTGCCCTATTTCCACCTGGGCTCCTCCCATGCCTTGGTTCCTGGACTTAAGGAGGAGGAATGGCCCTCTTTCCATCCTTTCCAACATCTGCCAGTGAAGACTGGTTGAGAGAGTGTTTCCTATCCTTCTACCTTGGCTCCTCCCATGCCTTGGATCCTGGACTTAAGGAGGAGTCTTGTCTCCCCCTCTTCTTTTCTTTCTTTTTTTTTAGATTGTGTATAGTTCATATTGTTTCTAGGATTGGGAAGGGGGGTTGAGAATGGGGATTATTTTCTTTTTACTTGCTTTGGTATGTTAATTGTTATGTATTTTGCTTTGTTAATTTTATTATTATTTTTGGGTTTTTTGTTATAATTACTATGTATTTTGTTGTTGTTGCTATAACTGCTATGTATTTTTGCTTTGTTAATTGTTATGTATTTTGCTTTGCTAATTATACTGTTACTTAAATTACTATGTATTTTCATTGCTATAATTGTTATGTATTTTGCTAGTTATTGTTAATTGTTATCTGATTTTATTGTTATTGCTTAATACATTGCCATTTGTTTTTTAATTCATATTGTTATTGTGTGTATAATCCCCTCTGTTGTAACCTGCCCCGATTGCTTGCTCAGAGGGGTGGGCTAGAAATAAAAATTATTATTATTATTATTATTATTATCATTATTATTAATAACTAGGACCACTTAACTGATTTGGCTGAATCTCAGACTAATTGGTATCTATAAGTGAAGTTATAGATTCATAACCTAGAGTTATGGATCTGTAACTGGCTTGTATTCAGTAGGACTATCTGGACTTAGTAGAAACCTATGTAAATACCACCCAAATCCACCTTAAGATCCAACAGCCAGATCAGGTGAAGGAGGTACATTCAGGTTCCAGTCGGGGGCATCACTAGGGGGTGTGGGGCCACACAAGATGTCCCTCAAACATCTGCCTTTTGGCAGAAATAGGCTGTGATATTTGCCTGCATTCCTTTAAAACCCTGGAGCTCAGCTGAAGGGATGGTGTGAGTGGAAAGAGGCCCATGGGAGGAGAAAGGAGAGGCCTCAGGGTTTAGCTTTATTTTTACATTAAAAATTAAATTTTATAATTAAATTACTTTTAAAAAAAATCTTTGAAAACATCACATCTTATCAAATTTTCACTTTAATCACATGAAAATATTTACATATACAGTCAGCCCTCCTTATGCACAGACGCTTTATACATGGATTCAAGCATCCATGACTTAAAAATATTCCAAAAAGTATAAATTCCAAATAGCAAACCCTGATTTTTCATTTTATATAGGAACATCATTTTTCTCTGCCATTATATTTAATGGGACTTGAGCATCCATAGATTTTGTTATCCACGGGGTGTCCTGGAACCAAACCCCACTGAATAACAAGGTTTCACTGTAAATACAATTAGGCTGTGCATATGATATTGTAATTTTAAGTATAATTTTAATTTTGCTGTTATTTATGTTACAAATATTGCCATTACATTTAGTGATGTATGGAAATTATGATTTATGAGTAACATTAGTTAAAAAAATAGGGTGCAAAATGGATGATGTTTTCACCTCCTCTTGCCTGTACCAGTCAGAAGCAGGACATCACAAATCCTTCTCACAGCTTGTCACAAATCCTTGTCACTTACTCACTGGCAGGAAAAGGATGGAAACACCCTTCTCCTTATGCCCCAATTGGAACCTGAAGGGATCTCTTTGGCCCAATCTGGCTGCTGGCTATTAAGGTGGGATGTGAGGGGATGGGCCACAAGACTTTACTTAGTTACATCTCCATAACTACATGTTACTCAGATTGGATTGGATCTGATTGGATATCACTGATTAATTTGGCCATCTGGAATTAACCTGCAGTAAAAGGAAGGTCAGGCAGTATGTACCCATTATTTATTTACTTCGTTTCATTTCATTTATATCCCACCTTTTTCTATATAAGATCAAAGGCAGCCAAATGTTGCAAAACAGAACCTACGGGGAGTGAGGGGAGAAGTAGGTATAAGGAAATGAGGGTTGCAAGAGGGGAACTGGACTTTACTCATTGACAGATCTAGTTTCAAGGCTAAGACAAGAATATGATAACCACTCTCTAATCACAATGCTTGCGTGGAGTGATAGTATAAGATTCCTGTATCTGGGGGCAGCTGGTGCTTTCTGTGCTAATGGGACAGTGAATCCACTCTGAGGTTTAGTTTTAATTTTAAAGGAGCTGTCCAAGGTGCTGAACACTATCCCAAAATAACTTCACCTCCTCTGAAAGCTCTTTTTAAAAATGTCACCTAACACCTTGAATGAAATGGAAGTGACCAGTCACCATTTTGCATGCTGGTTTGTGTATTTTGTACTGCATTAAACTAGTAGCAGCAGATCTTGGCCTGCCTGGCCATCTGTCTGTACCGGCTGCTGCTTGCCCACTCAGTACCCACCGTGCTGCTTTCAGTGCAGTATGGTACTTTTATTTCTGGTCTTTATCTGTTGAGTGTGGCTGCACTTGATTTAAGAGTTTTAAGGATATTCTTGGGGGGCTCTTGGACAGCACCTATAATACTGGGATGTGGAATTGTGCCATACCTCTTCCTCTCTCTCTCTCTCTCCCTCCCTCCCTTTTTTCTCTTATGTCCATAACTGTTATGTGTGCCAGATACACACACACACACGCGCAATCTTTTTACTACACAAGCAGAATACATAGTCACAGAATGCAGAAAACAGCATGTACTGTATTGACAGAATTGTTTAATGCACTCTGCATCCTTTTAATAATGTGTTTCATCTTTTGGAGAGAGAGTAATTTAAATCTGGCTATCTCAAAAACCCTGGAGGTACCTGTCTCTAAGCTCATGGGGGTTATCTGTAGGAGATACCATTTCTCAAAATGCCATATAATTCCTTAATTAAAAAAAAACATGGAAAAAAGGGTTTAAAATTATAACTATTTTGCTTCTTCCATGAAAGTCAATGGAAGAAACAAAGATTCAGATTTCTAAACTCAACATTCATATTCATTTGGACTGGGTCTAAATCAGTCCAAACTGAATTAGGCCCGATCTGAAAAACTGGTTCTGAATCAAGTGCAATGGCTTCCATAGCTACATTTAAACAGCAATGTCAGTAAAGATTAAGTGACAAACTAATTTTGCTTTTTCTCTTTACTTTTAAACATTAACATGTTAGTTTTCTTTAATGACCTAATATTAATATATTCGTTGCAAACAGAAATGCTACATGTTATTCCCTGCTCCCTTTGTGAGTGTTTTGTTGCAGTACCATCAATATAAAACTGAATCTACCATCTTCTATGCACCTAAATAGACAACTTGCAAAGTATCTTTACATGTTTTTTTTTAAATGTGCTATGAAAGGAAGGAGAAAGACATGGTGCATGTGGGGGAGTATACTCACTTATCTATATAAATATGTGCATTAGGATTAAGAGTGATTCCAGAATCATACATGTGAAAGAGCTGATTATCCCCAAGCCACAGAGGTTGAAAATTTCTGACATTGTTCCATGTGTGAGACATTACATTGGATTTGGTTTTCTGTATCTGTATTGCTGAGCTAAATTGTGAGTTGAATTCTAGCTTCCTATGGGATTCTATATACATTTCTGATTCAGGGGTGGAATTGCATGGATAGCCAGTTCTGATGGAGCATTACCACATGGAAGTAATCACAGGCTCACTGAACAAAAGAAATCCCATGAATTCCAAATGGTGTATTACTAACTTCCCCCAAGGTAAGAGAGCTTTTCTCAGGAAATAGAACTTTCCCTTTACTCTGCTTTAGTGCTGACAACAATTCCTGCCATTATTTTTTTGGAAATGAAGGAGATGCCAGTAGAGCTGCTGAAATCTTTAAAGGAGTCAGGAAGTTATCATGATTGACTCATATAGCGGACAACTTCTTGATCTATCTGCAGCTAAATGGTATTTGACAAATATTTTACTATTTGTTGAAAAAACAGAATCTCACCACTGCTAGTGAGAAGCATTTATCACCCTTTCTTGGTCTTGGTATAGGTACCATTTTGTTGTGCTTACCATGCATTCACAGTTGAGTATATATCAACAATCTTAGCACCGAAGAAATTAATTACCAATCCAGTTTTGTAGATCTCTATTTTTTCAGATTATACTAGGAGACCTCATTGTGTCCTCAGAAGCTTATGAAGATTTAATTCTTTCAGACATCCTGAGCCAAGTTATTTGGGGTTTAAAAGCAATAGCTATCACCTTGAAACTAAATGCACACTGAGGCTTTCTAATGCCTGATTTAATTATCACTGGGTAAATGAGGAGGAAAATGTGTCTAATGTTCAATGTCTGGTTTATTTTCCATCTGTGGGCATGTCATATCATGGAATAACATGGTGTTATGGTATTCATTACTGGCTATGTGTGGAAGCCAGAATACAAGGCTTGGAATAAGTGACAAAGACTGTTCTAAATAAAAGGATTTTTATTACAGGAGCTATATCTGGAGATGATCATGCACTATGCCAGCACAGATGGTGGTAGCAAGGAAGAAAAAAGCCACAGGTACAGTAGCTCTGAAGGAAGTCAGACAGTGGAGAAATAAAATGCTCACTGCTGGCAGGTTATGTCTGCCTTCCCTTGCAACTGCTGTGAAACCCTGGGAAAAGTGCAACAACTACTATAGTACACCAACATGATTCCAACCAGAGGGATAAAATATGGATGTTATCAAACTACATGTATAGGATAGAGAGGGAGCTGAAACTGATAGGAGAAATGAAGTCAAATCCATAGCTTCAGTCTTGGTAAGACAAAATAAAATAAAATAAAATAAAAATTAGGCAAGACTAACTGCTTTATTACACTAGGGGGCAAACAGGATTTAAATAAGAGTTAAACGAGAGTTAAAAAGGAAATGCCCTATGTTTCTCACAGGACATTTCCTGTTTAACTCTTGTTTAACTCTCGTTTAAATCCTGTTTTCCCCCTAGTGTGATAAAACAGTAAGAGAGGTTATATCAGATCATGCTGGGTGTCTGTCTCTACTGTGGCCCTTTCTAGATACATAGCCCATTGGAGAGTGTGGTTCCACTCTGTATCCAAGACCCATGCCATGGCTCTCTGGTTTTATTAATAGTGAATGTTTAGGTGAGCTGCCTCTGTTTAAATTACATTCTGTCTATATGAAAACCATAACAAACACATAAACCTCTCATCTTTACCTTTATTCCTGAATGTTCCCAACTCCTCAGGGTGGCTTGAGAAACTCTACTGTTAGTTGCTATGTTTTTTGTTTTATTGCCATGGTTTAGGAAGGTTGTGATCTCTAAGATGAGGCCATTTCCTTATCCTCTTCCACCCAATACACTGATAAATATATAAGCATAGTAAAATGTATTACAACAATTTTATTGTATAGGAAGCCTTCAGTATGCTTCCTTACATCCTTTGTAGAAGATCTTGTTGTATCTCTAAGCAGATACCAAGTGTGAAATGACACACAAGGGAGGCAAACCTGAATCTTCAAACATGGACCTTCCCCAACACCTGGAGGATTTGGCGGTAGTTTTAAGAAGGAAGATCATAGACAAATGTATTTGCTGAACCCTTCTTCCACTTGTCTTTGGTCCCCACAGAGAAGAATTGTATGTTGTCTTTTCAAAGTTTATTATTTTTCTTCTTATTGTTGCTCTCTGCTCCCAATACCCAATCACGTTTTGGGACCATGAGAAGAAAACACACACACACACACATACAAAACAGCCCTCAAACACCCCAAACCCCTTGAAAGTATTTTATTAAAAAAACTCTATAAAATAGTATAAATCCATTGGGTGACCTTGGGCAAATCACACTCTCTCAGCGTCAGAGGATAGCAATGGCAAATCCCATCTGAACAAATCTTCCAGGAAAACCCTGTAATAGGCCTTAGGGTAGCCAAAAGTCAGAAATGACTTGTAGGTACTCAACCACCACAACAGCAACAGCAACAACCAAGCTTCCCCGACCTGGTATCCATCATATCTATTGGACTTTAACTCTCATACCCTTCTAGCCAGCTACAGTGGGACAAATGAATGTTAATATCAACATCATAGCTAATGATGCCTCTGTAATAATACTTTCATTTTTTTAACATACTAACAAACGTACTCTACATTAGAGTCTTCACTAATCTACTGACATGGAAACCACCACTTACTGCCACTCTTATCATAGACTCAAGAACAATCTAGAAAATTATTTTTTAAAAACCTTGGTTTGGTTGGAAAGAAGGATTTTTCATCTATAATCAAAAGATGGACAAAGAAATACAGATGATGGAGATAGAGTATGGTTTTCTTGCCGTGGATGTCTAGTGCAAAGAGGAGAAGAGTACAAAGGAGATTGTATATTTTGGGCATAAGCTTTGATGGGTAAGAATGGATGATACTAATAAGTGTCTATATTGTGTTAGCCATAGGTTTTCCATTGCTTCACGCCAGGCACTTTTCCTCTTTGGCTCTTTATAAGCCAATCAGTAGTTATGCCTGGAGGACCCAAATGTATTAGGAATTGACCATGGAGAAAGACATTTCTACCTTTTGGAGATCACACACCTGCTGGGCAAAGAGTGGGGAAACTCCTTTAGCATCTAATGTGCTAATGGAGGGAAATGGTATACATGTTGCAGTTTTCTTGCCCTTCTGTGACTAAACTTCTGTTTACTGTCTTCTTGAACAAAATTAGTATTTTGGAGCCAAGGTGTTAGGTACAGTTGAGGCTCCTAATACCATGGCTTTCTCTCTTCTTTCACAAACTGATTTTTTTAAAAAAACATATCCAATAACTTCTACATCTTGTAAAAAAGCAAAGAAACAGTTAACAAAATGTACTGAAACACTGCAAATGATAAATAAGCAAAGTAAGTGTTGTTAAACACACTGCACAGAGCTATCCAACATCAAATGGTTCTTCTACCATTGTGTTTTCTATTGCAGGCACAGCAGTAGTAAATGGTGGTTGTAGTGGTAGTATAGAGCATAGCTTTCAGTTCTGTAGTTCTCTAACTGCAATCTTAACTGGACTGCAGGAAGGACCATATTCCTCCATTCGAACCTTCCCAGGCTTCAAAATATTTGGAGAGATACTTCTGTCAGGATGCATCTACACTATAGAAATAATGCTGCAGTTTGACACCACTTTAAGTGTGGTAGCTCCAGCATATGGAATCCTGTAATTTGTAGTTTTACAAAGTCTTTAGCCTTCTTTGCCAAAGCAAAGTGCCTCATAACACTACAAATCCCAGGATTCTGTAGGATGGGGCCATGACAGTTAAAGTGGTGTCAAACTGCATTATTTCTATACTGTAGATGCACAGTCTCTCACAGGTACATCTAGTGGGGATGCAGGAGAAGACAGTTTCCATGGCTGCTCCCAGCTTGCAGAACTTCCAAGAGAGACTAAGCTGGCCCTTCCCGGTTACCTTTGGCCAGCAGGCAAAGACCTTTTTATTTAGGCAGATTTTATTCAGGAGACTGATGGCTGAGGAAAGGGCTTTTAATGGATTTGTGCTGTACTATTCAGTTGATGTGTTTTTAAAAACCGATAGCCATGAAACCCACTGGATGACCTTGGGCAAGTTACGTGCTCTCAGCCTCAGGGGAAGGCAATGGCAAACCTCCTCTGAACAAATATCACAAAGCAAACCCCGTGATAGGTTTGCCTTAGGGTCACCATAAGTCAGAAATGACTTGAAGGTGTTTACATGTTTAATTGTGTTTTGACATTATAACTTTTTTTAAAATCAGTACCTGTTTTAACTTTGTGAGGCACTCAGCGCACCTGGTTCTGGGATAAAGTCAAGGCATTAACAAAACAAATTGTTCCCTAGTTCTGTATCTTAATGTCATAATTTGCTTGGTGATGTTTTAATGTTGTAAATTTGTGTTTAATCTGTGCTTTTATTTTGATTGATGTTGTGAATTGCTTCTAGTTGTCTAAATCAAGCAGAACGGTGGGGTGTGATCGAATAAAGAAAAATAAAACAAAATATTCCTAATTTACTTGATTCCTAACTCAAATTGCATCTTCAGGTGCATCAAAAAGAAGGTCAGCCATCTGCTGCATATGTTGTATAGTGTGGCATCCACAACTCTTCTCAGGTGGTAAATTACTTGTAGGTAACTCTTGGAGGCATGGTCTTTGAAACTGTAAAGCTGCTATCATTGAAGTGAAGCTTAAGCCTGAAGAAATGTCTAAAACGATGTACAAGGAAAAGCTTTCCTATGCGGGAGTTTATGGGTGTTAATCTTCCTGATGTTTTTTAGACATAGGTCAAACTATGATCCTCCCCTGCTCATAAACATCATAGATATTTTTGGAGGGGCTCTCTTTAATTCATTTATAAAATAAGTCAGAACTGTGGGTGCCTTTGATCTGCTCCTCTTCAGGAAAGTACAGAAGAGAAGAACATGTTGCTAAGCAACAGTGTGCAGCAGAATGAAACTTGTGGAAATCAGGAAGAAGTGGAGGGGGGCTGAGGAAGGAATGAATGGTCTAAAATTGCAAAGAGAATGAAGCAGCAATATATGCAGCACAGGAATGGCTTGGGCAAAAAAACAACCTCTATACGAAAATAAGAAGACGTGAAGAACACATGTATAAGACTCTCCCTTTGGCACAACCTCCAATCAGGGAAATGACGAGAGATACAAAACACATCAGGCTGTCCCTACCACAGCTTTGTATTTGCAAAGGAACCCAAGTTATATTTTAGCTCTTTTTACAGTAGGCAAAGTTATTTTTAGCTGAGCAAGCTCAGCAGACTGAACTCACAATCGTTTGGCAGCTAGAGTGTCAGGCCCACACAGTGTGACATGCCAGCCCAGCATATGCATTGAGGGACTTTGGTTCAATGACTATGTTGTCTTCGACGTTTTATGCAACATACTATTATAGTTCTTAAGGCACATGCTGGGGCTCCTTAAGGGAATGGACACAGTTGCTAAGGGATGCACAAATGCTCCAGCCCTACAGTTAGGCAGAGGGATTTGGCTCCCTTGGGGAACAGATTCAGGGTGTCACAAAAGGACAGCAAATTCAGAATTTGTTGGTGTTACTTGTGGCTACCAGAGATGGCATGAAGGGTTTCTGAAATGTTCTGCCACATGGCCAAAATAACTAGCCTGGCTTTTGATATTATGCACATTGGTGGTGTGTGTGTGGGGGGGGGGGGGAGGGAATGTGGCCATTGCTGTGTCACTTCAGGCAGCAAAATGTCTTGAACCAATTCTGGGCTTAGGTTATTCCATATTTGTTCATTGTCAGGAAACAGACTATCCTTCTTAGCTCAAACCCCTTTCAATAACTCAGGGCAACAGAGCTGTGCTCTCTTTATTTTATTATGTTGCAGATTTAAAAAAAAAAAAATTTCACATGAGATGACATCCTCAAAGAATGTGTAAGGCCAGAAAAGGTTTAGATTGCAGTGTTATTCCTGTCATCTGAAAATACAGACTGCAGAACCTAATAGGATATATGATACACCCTTAGTATCTGCTGGGGTTTGGTTCCAAGATCCTCCATAGATACCAATATCTGCGGATGCTCAAATCCCATTATATCAGTGATTCCCAAACTTTGGTCCTCCAGATATTTGGGACTTCAGCTCCCAGAATCCTCACTGTTGGCCAAGTAGGCTGGAACCTCTGAGAGCTGAAGTCCAAGACACAAGGAGGACCAAAGTTTGGGAATAACTGCATTATATATAATGGCACAGTGAAATGGTGTCCTTTGTATAAAACAGCAAAATCAAAGTTTGCTTTCTGGAATTTATATCTTTTTGGGATTATTATAATTAACCTTTATTTATATAGCACTAAATTTACACAGTGCTGTACATACAATCTTATAATTAGATGGTTCCCTGCCCTCAGGCTTACAATCTAATAGAGAAAACACAAAAGGAGAAGGGAATGGTGGTGGGAAAGGGGATGAGGTGACCGTACTATGGCAGTTAAAGTGAAATCATAGTGCTATAGGACCAGGCTGCCCATTGTTTCATGCAGATTGTGCTGCTCTTTCATAGAGTGCAGGTAGCAGTGGCAAGGGAGGCAAATGGGTATGGCAGAGGGAAGAAGGGATATTTCCAAGCTGTGGATGCTTGAATCAGTGGATAAAGAATCTGTGGATATGAAGGGCTGACTGTACTTCAAAGGACTCATGTACATGATGGCATGGTGAGGTACCCTTTGAGCTCCTTTCCTCTAAGCCAGGAACATGCTCTGGAGCCCAGCACAACACAACAGCCACTTTTGGGCTTCTCCAGAGCTGTTGAGGACCTAGCTGCATGGCCACCATTTTAGTCACTAGAAGTAATATTATGTCATTCCTATCCTAGTTTCTTTTTTGGCTATTTGTTTTGGAGGGGAGGTGTTTTTGTTTCAGGTGGAGGACTCTCAAAACAGCACACTTTACTACTTTAAAGCTGTTCAAAGTTTTCTTCAGCCAAAAAAGTTACATTTGGAGAAGTTCCAGCAGCTTGACTGGCTCAGTGAAGTTTCTAGGGGCTTCAAAGCATAGATTTCCTGAGTAAGAGAAGGAGCTTTTACATTAAGGCAGTGAATTCATCCCTTAGGTAGAGTCCAGCATCTGAACTCCCATCTCCCTTAGAGTACACAAAGACCTGCTGCAGCCCTATTTTTAGAGGTCTCCCAGAGTTGTATATACTTTTGTTATGCTACTGGCCATTCGGAACCCCAATGAATAAGCAAAGTTCAGCAGAAATAAAACATGACAAGCAGATCTTTCACACTGTAGAAGTATAGTGCTGTGATCAAACTATGGCAGTTAAAATGAAATCATAGTGCTATAGGACCAGGCTGCCCATTGTTTCATGAAGATAGTGCTGCTCTTTCACAGAGTGTAGGCAGCAATGGCAAGGGAGGCAAATGGGTAGGGCAGAAGGAAGAAGGGCAGAAAGTAAGCTAGGGGCCACTGGCAGTGATGGTGAGGGGAAGAGGGGTGGTACTTCTCAAACAAGAATGTTCATACTATTGAATAGCTAAACATATAGTTTAAAAAGGAATTTCCTTCCAGAAGATGTAGTGGCTGGGTGGCTGGGTGGGGACTGCTGTTAAAATGTGGATGACTTTAAAAACAGATTCTGAGACGGTAAGGTGATCACAGCTGCTAGTTATAATGGCCATAGGTTATCTCCAGTATCAGGAAATTTGGCCATCTGCAACAGTTGTGGAGTCCGGTTACAGAAAGCACAGCAGAAAGTCTCCTTGGGTGATGTTTCCAAGTTATGGTTCTTTCTGCTTTTCGTTTCTCCTCGAGACTCGTTCGGTGTGAGTTCTCAAAAGAGGCTGCAGCACTGTGGATAGTGCATCTCCATGCCTCCCGATGTGAGGCCAGGGCAGACCATTGTTGGTGATCAATTTGGGCGAGCTTGAGATGTTGTTTCAGGGAGTCCTTGTATCTCTTCTTTGGGGTGCCCCTCTTATGCTGACCCCTGGTGAGTTCACCGTAGAGTACTATGTTGGGGAGGTGGTGGTCCTCCATCCTAGAAATGTGCCCTGCCCAGCACAGCTGTGTTTTCAATAGCATGGCCTCAATGCTGGTGATCTCTGCTTGCTCTAGGATAGCAACATTTGTCACATAGTCAGTGTATGTTTAGGATTGTTAGGAGGCAGCGCTGATGAAAGCGTTCGAGGAGTCGTAGATGTTGGCGATAGGTGACCCATGTTTCAGACCCATAGAGGAGAATGGACAGTACAATGGCTCTGTACACACTGATTTTTGTGCTTCGCCCCAGGTATTTGTTACTCCAGACTCTTTTGTGAAGCCTTCCAAATGCACTATATGCCTTTGCTAATCTGTGATCGATCTCTTTGTCGATCTTGGCGTCTGAGGAGATGATACTTCCCAGGTAGGTGAACTGCTGGACAGACTTAAGCACAGATTTGCCTATGGTGACATGAGGGTGATAGTGCTCTTCCTGTGGGGCAGGCTGGTAGAGAACTTCTGTTTTCTTCAGGCTGACTTCCAGCCCAAACAGCTCTGCCACTGTTGCAAAGGAGGATGTTAGACGCTGCAGAGCTGCTTCTGCATGGGCAACAAGAGCAGCATCACCAGCAAAAAGCAGCTCATGGACTAGATAGTTTAGAGTCTTCATGCAAGCCTTCAGACAGCTTAAATTAAACAATCTACCATCAGTACAGTAACATATATAGATGCCGTCGTCTTCTTCGAGGTCTGCTGTAGCCCTTTGGAGCATCATGCTGAAGAAGATTGTAAATAGAGTTGGAGCGAGAACACAACTTATCCACTTATCAAAAATGACAAGCTTCTCTTTTTTGAAAAGCTGCTGGAGTCTGGGCTGCAAGCTTTTTAAATGCAACTTTATCCATTCAGGAATAAGTTACTTTAAAATGAATGTGATAATCTCCTAAGACTGGAAAATAAAGGAGAATCCAGTGGTACAATGAACGAATTTTAGACTCTGTCATTCATGGTCTTATGTGAGGCATTCTTCAGGTAAGGGGTGGGCAAGTGTGGTTCTCCAGCTGTTGCTAAACTTCAGCTTTCAGCTACTCTTGGCCAGACTCCACCCAGTGTAACCAGTGGTAGGAAGAGCAATCCAACAATTCCTGATGAATGAATGGCCACATTCTGCCTATTCCAGTTTTACATTGTAATCTGAATTACTCTGCCTCAAAGTATTATACACCATTTAGGTTAAATTATATAAACTTTATCAGAGAAAGTTACAAATGTGCCACTTTCTACCTAGGCAGGATATCTGTCTGTACATGTTTGGCTGACTGCTGATGAAACAGCAGTCAAGATAATTAATGGGTGGGTCCCCTTCCTTGAGAACCCATGATGTACGAGTATACTCAAAGCTGAAGCTGGTCTGTGACAGTCTGAAAAAATTCTTGCATGAAGAAGTGTACTCATAAATAAAGCTATCAGCAAGAGGCCAATTAGAGTACAACACCAAATAAAGGAGAAAAGACAAACAAACAATATATATTTTCCAAGTAAAGTTAAGTCAAAACCTAATTATCCAGAGGAACTTCTGATTTTTCCTGTATCTTCTTTTGGATGTGGTTACATTCCCCCTGAAATCTCGGGTTTGCAGCTTGGGTGTGCTCCTGGATTTGGTTCTTTGCCTGGGTGCCTAGGTTTCCTCTGTGGCCAGTAGTGCATTTGCACAGTTAAAACAACTGCACCCATTCCTTCATAAGTTGGATCTGACTATGGTAACACATGGCTTCATTACTTCCATTTGGATTATTGTAATGTGCTTTATATTGGGATACCCTTGGAGACTGTTCGGAAACTGCAGTTGGTCCAAAATGCTGTGGCCAAGCTGTTGACTGGGGCTGGCTACAGAGATCATGAGAAACAGCTGCACTGGCTGCCAGTCCATTTCCAGGCAGAATTCAAAGTGCTGGTTTTGATCTTTAAAGCCCTAAACGGCTTGGGTCCAGACTATCTGAAGGACCATATCTCCCTACCGGTATGCAAGCCAGCCTGAGCACTAAGATTGGCAAGAGAGAGCTTTCTCTCAGTCCCACCATATTTGCAGGTGTGGTTGGTGACAGAGTCTTCTCCGTGGCTGCTCCCAGACTGTAGAACTCCCTGTCATGTAGGTCAGGTTGTCCCCCTCTCTGCTCTCTTTCTGTCAGCAGCTGAAATTTTTTTCATTTTGGCACGCATTAAGTGGTTGAATATTACTTGTACTGTGTGTTGTAAATGCTTTTTACAGTTTTAATCAGTTTTAACTATGTGTTTTTAACATATGTTTTAATAATAATAATGTGCGATTATTTTTTAACTTTTGTACTTCTGTCTTTTTAAAGTATTATACCCCGCCTTGAATCCCATTGTGAGAGAAAGGTGGGATATAAATCTTTGAAATGAATAAATATAATTCCCCCCCCCCCGAAACTTCCACATTACTAGATCAAATATTAAAATCATGTTTTTTTCCATTGTTAACTATTCTACTTTTCTCTTGTCAGAGTAGCAATTGCTAGACATTCTAGCATTAGTGACACCGCCACAGGAGAGATCCATATTTCAGGAATAGTGATATGGGAAGCTTAAATTGCTGAGGCTTACATAGCTGTGAACACTCAGTCATTACTAATGTTGAGGAGGAAACAGAAGAGAGGCATTTATAATGCAAATGAACATTCTGAATTTTACATATGTAATACAAATCAATTCAATCAAGACTACATGAAACTACATGAAACTAGCCTCAAGCAGTGCTCACCCTTGTGCTTGTGTCAATGCTGTCACCAGATAAATAGTCACTGTTTTCAAGAGGAATATGGGCATCCAATATTTCCCCCAACACAGTGCAGATGCTAATGGAATATTTCTCAGCCTCAAAGGAAGGCAAAGGAAAGCCCTCTGAAAAAAATCTTGCCAAGAAAACCCCCTGATAGGGTTGGCTTAGGTTTGCCCTGAGTTAGAAATGTCTTGAAGCCACCCAACTACAATAAAGTAATGACTGCTGCACATGACCTCTTTAAGGGATAAACCTCCCTTAAGGGATAAACATCCCAAAGGTCTCCATGCCAGAAAAGCCATGCTAGTTTACAGTTTTAAGACACTTCCATCAGTTTTGGATAGATAACTAGGGTTCTTTAGTTGAGGTCTACATAACCTTTGTAGAAGCCAGAATAATCCTTGGCCTATTCAATTAAGCTTTATGCTAATTGGGCCAGGGTAGTGTAGTGGTTTAAGTGTTGAACAATGACTCTGGAAGATCAAGATTAAAATTCCCACTCAACCTTGGTTACCCCATGGGAAATTAATAATAATAATAATAATAATAATAGTAATAGTAATGATAAAAATAATAATTTATTTATATTCCGTTTTTTCGCAAAGGAAGAAAACCCTATGATAGGATTGCCACAAGACAGAATTGAGTTGAAGACACATACTAGCTGCAAAAATTCAGCTAAGTTCTCTGTTTCTTTAAAAACACATGTTCTGTGTTTTGGAAGGTTTTAATAGGAAGTATTAGTTGAGGATATGTGGGTAGGGCAGTTTCCCATATTTAGAAATGATGTCACTGACAAAGGTATCAAGTCAACTTTGCAAATGTATGATTGTAAGAGTATGGTGTGAGTGATCACAGCAAGGAGCTTCCAGAGTCATAAATCTGATTCTCTTAGAGTGCTGTGAGCTATATTTGCGACAGAAAGAAGGTTTCTGTTCTGGCATCTCTGGCACTGGTGAGTTAATACAAGGAATGTGAATGGACATACAGATTCTTTGAAGCTGACAATTTCTCCAAGTGTAAATAATGGGGAAATTTTACAGTTTAATTGCCTATGTTCGTCTTGATCAAGAATGTATTTTATTGATTTTGCATGGCTGTGGGGAAAAGAGTAAACAAATGTGTTGAAAACGTGGCAGCTCATTGCAATTGCATTCCAGCCCAGAAAGCATGCTAGCTGCCACAAGAACCTAGGCTAGGGATGTAATTCTTCAGTAAATTTCTTTGCAAAGGTAGCAAGAAATAAGTCCAGCAATTCGCTTTCCACACCAAGAAAGTATTTGAAAAACCACAGAGTGTTCAAAGACTACTCACAATTCGGAGCTTGTTTCACAAAAACAAAACAAAACAAAACAACTCCCAAATGGTTGTTTTGTGCAAAAACCAGCCTTTTATCTCTGGAAAATAAGATTTCAACACCGAAATATAAATTCCTGTGCAGAAAATGCTGTTTTCTGCATGGAAAATGCTCTAATTCAGGATTTATTCTGTGTAAAATTTGAAAATGGTTGATCTGCATAGAAAACAGCATTTTTAAGACATGAATTAATATTTCTGCATTAAAATATTATTTTCCATCTAGAAAAGGCTGTTATCTGTAGAGAACATGCTGTAATTGGGGCTTTATTATGTGTAAAATTCACACAAGGTTGATTTACATTGAAAAAAAATTCTGCACAGAAAATATTTTCTTCACAGGAATTAATATTTCTGCATTGAAATACTGTTTTCCATGCAAAAGTTTGTTTCCTGCACAGAAAATGTGGATTTTTGCACAAAACAACCACATGCACATTTTGCAAAGAAGTAAGTCCTCAATTGTGAAGATGGTTGTCAGTCCAAAATTCTTCTCATTGCAGTTTCTCAACACTCAAAAACATATTTAAAAAAAAAAACAACATTTGAAATATTCTATGTGTGTAGTCCAATATTCTTTCCTTGGTTCAAAGATTCTCAGCTTGTTCCCCCTTAGGCCTTGCCAGAAAGTATTACTTCTGGACTTTTAAGCCAAAGAGGTAATGTTAATCAATATTGATAATGATTATTATAGATGGGCTTTGTCCTGGAACATACATTTGTTTTGACTTATGCACTGGAACAACCACTCAAGACAGTAATAGTCTATGCTCTTCTACTGCCATATAGTATAGGGTACTACATATAGTAAAGTGCAGCCCTCCAAATGTTGTTGCAGTACAGTTGTCAGGTGCATTAGCCAGAAAAGCTCAATGTTAGAAATCCTGGGAGTTGCAGTCCAACAACACTGGGAGAGCTGTACTTTGGCAGAACAGGTCTGTCTTGATTGCTTTTTTTTTTTTTAAGCCGTCAAGGTTGGTAATATTCTGGGTCTCCTCCAGCAGGTCATTCCATCATTTAGGGGCAACAGAAGAAAAGGTCCTTTGAGAGACCATAGTAAGCCTTTTTTTTTTTTTTTTTTTTTTGCTGCAACAACTTTTTACCTGAGGATCTAAGCATGCGGGGTGGATTATATGGGAGAAAGTGTTCCCGTAGGTATCATAGAATCATAGAGTTGGAAGAGACCACAAGGGCCATCCAGTCCAACCCCCTGCCATGCAGGAACTCCCAGTCAAAGCATCCCCGACAGATAGGCTGGGCCCAAGCCATGAAGGGCTTTAAAGGTCATAACCAACACCTTGTAAGGTGCCCAGAAACTAATGGGCAGCCAGTAGAGGGATTTCAAAAGTGTTATATGGTCACTCCTAGAACTCCCAATGACCAATCTGGCTGCCATGTTTTGAACTAGTTGAAGTTTCCTGACTAGGCACAAGGGTAGCCTCATGTAGAGCACATTATAGAAAAAAAGCCATGAGGTTACCAGTGCGTGCACCACAGTTTTTAGGTCCCCAGGCTCCAGGAAGGGGCACAGTTGGCGTATCAGCCAAAGCTCGTAACAGGCACTCCTGGCTGTCACATCCATCTGAGCTAACATCTGAAGTGACAGATCCTGGAGTACCCCCAAACTGTGAACATCTGGCTTAAAAAGAAGAGAGAGAGAGACTGGTCTATAGTTATTAATATCTAAGGGGTCTAAAGAGGGCTTTTGAAAAACTGGCCAAACCATGGCTTTATTTAAACAAGATAGAAAATAGCCCTCCTTGAGCGATGCATTTATAATATATTTTAGATAGATACTAACTGTCTCTCCTCCTTGGACAACCAGCCATTATATGGTAGCGTTCCCCCACCCACATGGAGCTTCCATGGGGAATGGATAGCAAAATCTCTCAAGGACAAGTATGTTTTCCCTGTGCTGCAGCATACATTTGCACCAGATCCCAAAATATATTTACTTTGAAAGAAGTACTCAAGTTCTCATTAAAATAAAAATTCAATGGACTGGGATATATTTCCAAGTGACTGTATCTGGGATTGCAACTGTAGATGTTAAGAGAGTTTTAAATATTAATATCCACATGCATAAATATATGGCTACTTTCCTTCATCTGTAATTCTGTAGCTGACTGGTTTCAACTTAACTAATGAAAATTCTGGAAGGCTTGCTTATATTCAAAGGGCGCAAAGTCAATAAGAATATGTTGGTTGAATGAATAGTGGGATTTTCTTTTTAGTATTTATGTAAATTTAGAGATGATTTGTATCTACATATTTTCCTCCTCTTTATGCTTTGCCTTTCAGAACTGCTAAAGAGAAACAATGAGTAATTTTGAAAATATGGAGATTATTAGAGAGCCAGAAAGAAAGAAAATCATGCAAAGTACTTGAGTGCTTCAGGTTCTTGTTTGACCACCCCCATCCTAAATGTTGTTTAGAAGATTATCCTTCTATAAAATGCTAGCAAAAATACTCAGTTTCAATTGAGGTTAAATTAGGATTGCCTGTTCAGGACTATTCCAGGCCCTGAGACTTCAGGGCCAAAACTTGAGACCTAAGGAAGACCCCTTGGGATGTCAGAGCCACAGGCCCTGGTAATGACCTTAAGGATGATGCCTTAATCACAATTGCTCATGTGATACCATTCAAATAATAAGCACCAAGCTTGTGAGTGTGGGGAGAGAGAGAATTTTTAAACCTGTGCTCTTGCCCTGAGATTCCTCCTCCTTTGTGGCATCACTAGGGGGTGTAGGGGATGTGTACCACACTGAATGATACCTTAGTGGGATTGTAAATCCGGTGGAGTGGCATGACTTCTGGGCAAGCGAGATAGTATTGTGTCCCTTTCGCACTTGCTTAGTGGCCATGCCAGAGTCCAAACAGCCCTCCAGAGGCCATAGACTGCTTCCTCCATCAGCAGAGGATATTGGGAGAAGGGAATGCCTCCCTTTGGGTTCGGGTGTGGCTGATACCATGCCAGACCCCAAACAGCCCTGCAGAGGATATGGGAGTTGCCTATGCATGAGACATCTCCAAGACCCCCTGTCATCCACTGCTCTGCTTACTTCCTGCAACCCCATACTCGTGACCTCTTAATAGAGTCCATTGATCTGGCATGTGGCTTTCCTCTCTTTCTACTTCAGTCTACCTTTCCCAGCATTATTGTCTTTTCCAATGAGTCTTTCATTCCATGATGTGTCCAAAGTATGACAGCCTCAGTTTAGTCATCCTGGCTTCCAGGAAGGTTTCCGGCTTGATCTGCTCAAGGACTCATTTTTTGTTCTTTTGGCTGTCCATGTGATCCTCAGCACAATTCTCCAGCACCACATCTCAAATGAAAGGATTTTCTTCCTATCTTCTTTCTTAACTATCTAGCTCTCACATCCATACATGATAATAGGGAATACAATGGCTTTTATGATTCTAACTTTTGTGCTCAGTTGTATATCTTTGCATTTTAGAATCTTTTCTAGTTCTTTCATAGCCACCCTCCCCATTCTTAATCTTCTTCTGATTTCCTGGCTGCAGTCCCCATTTCTATCAATGTTTGATCCCAGGTATGGGAATTCTATTATTTCCATTTCTTCATTGTCTAGGCTGAACTTGTGAAGGACTTCAGTGATCATTATTTTTGTTTTCTTTATGTTCAACATTAAGCCTGCCTTTGCACTTTCTTCCTTGACCTTCCTTAGTAGGTGTTCCAGTTCTGTGAGGTTTTCTGCTACTAGGTGTCATCTGCATATCTTAGATTGATGATATTCCTTCCTCCTATTTTCACTCCTCCTTCTTCTGTGTCCAAGCCTGCTTTTCTCATAATATGTTCTGCATACAAACTGAACAGATAGGGTGAAAGGCTACAGCCTTGTCTGACCCCTTTTCCAATAGGGAACCATTCTGTTTCTCTGTGTTCTGTGCTGACAGTAGCTTCTTGTTCTGAATACAGATTCCTCATCAGGATGTCTTTGAGGGCATTCCATAGCCTTTCATGATCTATGCAGTCAAAGGCTTTGCTATAAAGCACATGCTGATTTTCTTTTGGGAATCCCTTCTACGTTCCATTAGCCATCATATGTTTGCAATGTGGTCCCCAGTACTTCTTCCTTTCCTGAATACTACTGGGGTTTCTCTCTCCATGTATTGTTGGAGTCTATGCAGAATTTTGAGCATGATTTTGCTTGCATAGGAGTGCTATGGTCCTATAGGTGCTGCAGTCTCCTGCGTCTCCCTTTTTGTGGATGGGGATGTATATTGCCAACCAACTCCAAGCAGTTTTGGATGACACCAATTATCTTGATCCATTTTAAACTGGCTTCCGGTCGGGATGTGGAGTGGAGACTGTCATGGTCGCTTTGGTCAGTGATCTCCATCTGTGCATCGATAGGGGAAGTGTGGCCGTATTGGTGCTCTTGGACCTCTCAGTAGCCTTCGATACCATAGACCATGGTATCCTTCTCAAACACCTGAGGGAATTAGGAATCAATGGCACTGCTTTGCAGTGGTTCCGGTCCTATCTTTCAGGTAGGTTCCAGTTGGTGTCACTTGGCGACAGTTGTTCGGCCAAGAGGGAGCTCAAATCGGGCATCCCTCAAGGCACAATACTGTCTCCAATGATAATGATAATGATAATAATAATAATAATAATAATAATTATTTCTATTCTGTCTTTTCCGGGTGGGAATCAAAGTGGATTACAACAAATATTAAAATAGAGTACATGGGGTGTGTCTTGGACTGTACATGTCTTGGACTGCTGCAGTGACCAAGGATGGCATCTCCCCCCTGAATGACTGCCTGAAGTCAGTAATGGATTGGATGAGGGAAAATAGACTTAAACTGAATCCAGAAAAAATGGAGGTACTCTCTATAGGCAATCCTAATCTAGGTATGGTGATATGTCCACCAGTTCTGAACGGGGTCACACTTCCCTTAAAGGACTGTGTTCGTAGCTTGGGGGTACTCCTGGACTCGTCGCTTCAGCTGTCATCACAGGTGGATGCGACGGCCAGGAATGCCTGTTATCAGCTTTGGCTGATACACCAGCTGCAATCCTTCCTGGAATGGGAAAACCTAGAAATGGTTGTTCATTCACTGGTAACTTCTCGCCTCGATTAATGCAATGCACTCTACATGGGGCAACCCTCATGCCTTGTTCAGAAACTGCAACTCATCCAAGATATGGCAGCCAGATTGCTTACAGGGAGTTCTAAATTTGATTCTATTACATCTGTTTTGAAATCCCTGCACTAGCTGCCTATTAGATTCTGGGCAGAGTATAAAGTGTTGGTTATTACCTATAAAGTCCTACATGGATTGGGTCCAGCTTACCTGAGGGAACGCCTCCTTCCATACAATCCTTCCCACACCATCAGGTCCTCTGGGAAGAATCTATTGCAGTCAAAGAAAATCAGACTGGTAACAACTTCCCAGAGGAAATTTTCTGTTGCTGCTCCAAAAATTTGGAACGACCTGCTGGAGGAGATCCACCATATAACATTTCTGGAGGCCTTTAAGAAGGCAATAAAAACGGATCTCTTCTGGCGAGCCTTCCCAAACTGACCTCATCGGAACATAACTCTCCACTGCTTAGCTGTTCCCACCGGATTGTGATTGTGATTGTCACTGATTTCGTGATAATTTTAATGGGAATTGTTGTTTGATTATTATTATTATTATTATTAGGAAGGGATTATTATTATTATTATTATTATTATTATTAGGGGAAATTGGATTGCTTTGTTTTGCTATGATTTTATCTACTGTTGGATGTGTTTGATTTTATTGTTCCTTTGCTTTTTCTTACCCGTCTCGATCCAATATAGGGAGAGGTGGGATACAAATAAATATTTCTTATTATATTGTTTATTATATAGCTTCCAATCTGTTGGCCATCATTTTGTTTTCCATATCTGTTGACTTGTGTTGGTTAGCATTACAGTTGACATAGCACTATGATTCCTCTTTATTTGCTGTGATTCCATCCTATGAAATCCTGGTGTGTGTTTGTTGCTATTGGAAACCCTAAGGTTTCCTCAAACCTTTGTTTGCCATTTGTCATTTTGCCTTTGCCATTTTGACAACATTGGAATTTAAATAATTATTTTGTTATTTGAAAGCTTTGGGGGCGGGGCTGAGGTTGGTTACACTGAAAGATTGATTTTTAAGAATTAATAAAATTTACACTTTCAACTCCATTTGAACTGTCCTTTATAAATACAAAACCCTTATACAAAAGGTGGTTGCCTCAGTGTTGTTGTTTTTTTTAAATCAGAGCTTGGAAAAAATTACTCTTTTGGGCTATATCATCATCATCATCATCATCTCAATTTTCTCCCACAATTGAGACACAACACAGCTTACAAATTAAAAAGAAATACAATTAAAAACCTGCAAAAGTAGGCTTCCACTATAGTTTCCACAATGAAATGCTAGCTGTGAGATTCTGGGAACAATGGTCCAAAAAGTAGCATTTCTGAGTTCTATTATACACCTCTGCCACATAGGGCTTCTTATGCAAATCTGTATGAATGTTGCCCCAACCAATAAGACTATTAAATACTGATGGTTCATTGTAGGATCTTAAAGGCTGTGAAATGTTTCGCGTAGTGTGAACCATGGCTTGGCATGACAACTTACCGTATATACTCAGCTATAAGTTGGCCTCATGTATAAGTCAAGGTCAGGTTTTTTGGTACAAAATTATGAATTTTGCCATGATGCATGGATGGGTCGAGAGTAAAGGTTGGAGACTCCTTCAGTGTATGGCAAGAGAGACTGTCATTGGTTTTTGTTTCATCATTTCAGGTTTCATTCCAGATGCACTGGCAGGAGAGGGACTCTTAAACAAACAGCAATATCAATCAATCACCAAAAACTCTTTCTGCTTGACTCCAGAGAGAAATAAACTCCTCTCCATACCCTATGGGGAAATCTGAAAAAGCTGCTATCACATTACCATAGTGTCCCGTAAATAAGTCGACCTAGGATTTTGGGGTCAATTTTGGGGCATAAATTTTTAGTCTTATAGGGCTGATCTAGACTGGCAAAAAGGGGTGTGTTCATGCCTGCATGAAAGTGTAGCCTTTAGATGACCCACACTGAACGTTTGGCATGAATGCACTTCTTTTGCATTTTAGTGGGGGAAAAGCAGCTTTAAAAAGGACCTGCTTTTCCCAGCTTCTTTTAAAAAAGGGTGTAACAGTGCATCTGCGTCTAAATGCTGCAGTGCAACTGTGCAGTTTTTTAAAGCTCCCAAACTCTGGCTCCAGACCTAATCCGAACCCTAGACATGTGCATTAGGGACTCTGGGATGCTGTAACTGTTATGCAACTGTACATAAAATAAAGAAGTTTATTCATAAACTTAAATTGTAACAGATTTAATATCTTTTTAAGGGGGGAGGGATGCAGTTTGTTTTATTGATGTAATAGTATTTGAATGTGTAAGCCACCTCAATTCATCTCAAAGGGGTGGGGTATAAATAACAACAACAACAACAACAACAACTATTATTATAATATAAAGGGGTTCATTCATGGTGCACCGATGCAACTGCGCACTTAATAAAGGGAAGCAAAACCACAATGGTAATTTGATAGATCTTCATAACTGCACAGTTCATGTGTGATGTACCTGCACAACTGCACAGTTCGCAGCTGGCAATACAATTGCCTGTATGATGTACTGGTGCAACTGTGCAGTTCGCAGCCGGCAACAAAAAGAAATTAAAGGTTCAGTGCGGCCAAAAGCCCCATTCATTGCCACCTGTGCAGCTGCTCCGCCTTTGTTTCTAGCATCCTAACAGCTTCCAATGTAGTTGCTGAGCAACAGAAAAGACTTCAGATAAGTTGTCCCCACACCTCCTCAGTGTAGCTGCCCTATGCCTTTTTATTACACACCTGGGGCTTGCAGTGTAGCTGCTAAGCATTAAAGAAAAGGCAACTTCATGTCTCCCTTTCCTGCCAATCTAGAAAGCCCCATAGATGAGTATATAGAGTAATTCATGATGTCATCAGTTAAATCTGAGGTATTTTTGGAGCTGTGTGCCAATAAGACTGGATCAATACAATTATTAATTCTTACTAATTTTTTAAAGCATATGCAACATCCTGGCTGACTGGAGGTAGTCTCTTTCTAATGTACAGCTAAGTCAAGTTCCTGTATATTGTCAACTCAGCCTTTTAAAATGTTTTCTTGTTGTTGTATGCCTTCAAGTAGACTCCAACTTGTACACACCCAGGTTTTCTTGGCAATATTTATTTAAAGGCTTTCCATTGCCTCCTTCTGAGACTGAGAAAGTTTGACTGGCTTAAAGTCACCCAGTGGGTTTCTATGACTAAGTGGAAATTTGAATTCTGGTCTCCCAAAATCCTAGCCCCATACTCAAACCACTACATCATGTTGGATCAATCTTTAAAGCAGACAGGTTTATATTTTATTCTTTCTTACAGACCACTTTTGTGTGTAATTTACTCCACAGTACTTTCCACAGAGCATAAAGGATTGCAGCCTAAATCACTGATCCATCATCACTTAATTGTCCTGATGTAATATTATTGTTATTGTTATTCATGGGGAGTTCTATGGCAGACAGAAACTCCTGCTTGTGACTACAAACATGGAGGCACACTTACACACAAAGAGACACACAGTGACTGCCTGGTTCTGAAAATCCGGTGAATGACTCCTTGTGCTGGGAAATCTAGTGATCAGGGTGGCCTAACAGTAATCACAATTTCAACAATATAACATTTTATGATAGGCAGGTTTTTCAAAGCAGGGCAAAGCACCATTTTAGCTGTTCCTGAAGTCTGGAGACTTAAATGCTATTGAAAATGAAAATATTCTAGGAAATTTACCTTTGAACTACTTGGTAACAGTGCTTAATTAACAGTAAAGTGGCAGAAGATGCAGCTACTATATATTTATGCAAGACAGAACCTTGTGGTTAGAGCATAATTATAGGGATTAAATCTATGCAAGAGAATAAAGCTCCAGAGTACATGGAGCATTTATTTTATGTTGCCTTCTATCACTAGATCCTCAAATGTTTCTCAGCAAACAACTGCCTTGTTCTGATGGTAGACATATGCTATAGAAAGAAAGAAAAATGGGTTGTCTCCAAAGACAATGACATTCTTGAATAAGCTCCCTGGATATAGGACTGATCACGGTGGAAGCATTTCTGTATTAGACAAGACTGTTCCTATATGAATAGCAATCCAATCCAAAAAAAATGATATCAATAGCAATGAATAACTTTCCACCCTTAAATAAATGACTTTTTTTCCTTTGGTTAATCAGTGCATGGTGCAATACAGATTAACCTTCTATGCCACTGTCTAATACAAACTGAAAAACACTGAACTAAACTCAGATGTTAGTCCCAGATAGACCTCTTAAATAAATGGAGGTGCTTGCTTACAGTTAGCAAATTTTCATTGATTCAATGGGTCTGCTCTAGCTGAAACTAACAATTTGATTTAGCCCTATAAGTTCAAGAAGTTGTTGTTGTTGTTGTTGTTGTTGCTGTTGCTGTTGTTGTTGAATGATATGGATTTGGTCCTGCCAGGTTTTATGTGAGTTTTATTGCATTATTTAGATGATGGTAGCATGTGTTTGAAGGGATGCAGTGGCTCAAGTGGTTAAGATGCTGACTCTGCTGATTGCAAGATTGGCACGTTGGCAGTTTGAGGCCCAGGTGCCATATGATGGGGTGGGCTTCCATAACTAGTCCCAGCTTCTGCCAATTTAGCAGTTCAAAGGCATGCAAATGCAAGTAGGTACCACTCTGGTGGGAAGGTAAACAGCATTCTATGCAATCATGCTGGCCACATGATCACAGAGCAGTCTCTGACAATGCTGGTTCTTTGGCTTAGTAATGGAGATGAGCATTGCCCCTATGGTTGAACACAACTTGACAACTTTGTCAATGGGGAATACCTTTAGCTTTAGCTTTAACATGTGCTTGAGCCAACTCCAACATCTCATCCCCCTGCCTCCTTGAAATATCCATCTTTTCTATGTGATAAATTTACTAACCCTGTTCCAACTCTTTCCATACTGCTTTAAATACATTCTGGGGAGGTACCTGTGCACTCCATATAGCAAAATTTGTGATGACAAGGAGTACTTTAGCACCTTTGAGACTAATTGAAGACTTTATCATGCGGGTTTGTCTCCCACTACAACAGCATTATTTCTCAAAATGCTATGCAATGGAGGTTGCTCTGTTTTCTGTCATATCTAAAACCTTTCTGGGATTACAGCATTAGTTTGTGCCAAAAGCTTATCGTACACTGTCAAGACGTTATCACATAGGCATGTGCGTGTGTGCACACACACATGCACACACCCTGTGAAATAGAAATGAAATATAAACGAAAACAGTCCTAGATTTTAAAAGAGCTTTATTTTGGCTTCTCTTCCCTTCTCCTCCACTCTTTCTTTATCACTCTTTAAGTCACACCCAAAGTGCTCAAAGCCTGCCCACTGACCACCCCCACCACCCAAGATAGATATTAAAGCAGAATTGAACTATTACACTATAAAGTAAAGCAATACAGTAGCAAGAAAGGGAGTCATTAACAGATTTTTTGCTTTAATGAAAAGAAACACTTTTCCAACTCTGTGACTGGGAGAAGAACAAAGCCAATGCTGTGTGATAATGCTCAGCTAAATACGTGATTATCCTGCTTCAATTACAATTTACTGCCTTGTGTGATAAAGTTCTGAGGAAAAGAAAGAAGTTCGAAGCATACGCATTTGTCACCTTCAGTCTACTTCCTCCGATTCATGGAGTGAGGTCTGTTCCTGGACACTTCACTCCACGCTGGTGAAGACATAGACTACAAGTCTACAAACGCTTATCCTACCAACTCCTTTCCTTCTCTCAGTTAGGGGCTGAACAGACTCTTAAAATAAGAAACCTTAATTTCACAAAATACATGAGACGATGGAATGTGAAGTTGCTGGATTCTTCCCTTTCCCTATGTGATTCAAACACTGCCAAAAGAGAAGAGAGAACATATATAGCCTCTATTCATGCAATGTGTTTTAAATACATGATGCATTTTGCACCATGGACTGCCAGATTGGGGCCATGGCATTTAGTTGCCACAGCCCTGACCTGGTGATGAAAGAGGTAGTTGCAGGCTGCACTTTAGGGGCAAGGGTGTGGTCTACAGCTACCGCTTTCATTGCCAGATCAGGGCTGTGGCAACTGAATGCCATGGCCCCAATCTGGCAGTCCATGGTGCAAAATGCATTGAGGAAAGGGCACCCTAGCCATGGGGGCAGCGGCTTTTCACCACATCTTTGGACTGTGCCAAAGATGCAGCATGATGCAGCCTGCCATAATCAAATGGGGCAGAAGCGTCACCAGAGTGATCATGCTGCAGGTGCTTCTAAAGTGGAACGGAAGAGTTATCGCCATGGAATTGCCATGGAGTCATAAGGGAAGCAGCCCTTTTCTTATTAATGGATTCATCCATTAATTAATGGATTCATCTATTAATAATAAGAAAAGGGCTTCTCCACTGATGATTCCATGGCGATAACTCTTCCATTTCACTTTAGAAGCACCAGGCAGATCACACTGGTGATGCTTCTGCCCCATTTTGATGATGTTTGGGCGACGGTAGTGAGACGTTTGGAGCTCCATGTGATAAACTCCTATGATTCCACTTTAACTGCCATGGTAACATCCTATAGAATTCTGTGGTTTGTAGTCTGGTGAGGCACTCTGCTCTTTGGAAGATAATTCCTAATATATCTCCTAAACGGAAAATCAAAGGATCTCATAGAATGCTGCCATGGTCATTAAAATGGAATCATAGCATTATACCTATGACATGTGAAGTCTAGAGTTCCATTTGCAAAAAGGGAAAGAAAAAGGATTTTAAGGTAGGACAACCAAACAATAAGTGAACGCCCTCATGAAACTGCATGACTTTATTTTTTTGAGGCTAAGTTTCAAGGGTTTGCCAGTGGTTGCTTGTTGACTGAGAGAAGGGGCACTTCAACCCTAAACACATCCACATCTGCACTTTCATGCAAACAGTTTTCACCAAATATCCTTGTTCAGACAATTTTTTCTGGATCCATCAACTGAAAATATGCCTGTTTGTTATCAAATTACAAAAGAGAAGTTGGGAATACTGAAGTTGTGTTTTTCCCATGAAAAGCTTTAAAAAGTAAGTTAAGTAAATGTGCTTTACGGAGAAAGGTCCATTAAGTCTTAGTGAGGTAGACTGTCTGCATTTTGGCCAGAATCTTGACACTTCAAGCAGCAATAAAGTACTGATGGCTTACTGACCTCCTGATTTCATCCTCAACCTCCCCCCCCCCACTTCCTACAGTTTAGTGTTCTTGTGATAACAAACAAAGAGGCATTGTTATGATAGGGGTATAATGGTTTGAGTATTGGATTAGGGCTGCTGCCAGACTGCAGAATTAATGCAGTTTGACACCACTTTAACTATCATGGCTCCATTTTATGAAATCTTGGAATTTGTAATTTGTTGTGGCAAAACACTATAATCTCAAGAATGGATTGAGGAATATACTGTAAATGTATATGTAGTTTATAAAGTACACTTGGACTTTGGTATTCAAGGGGGATCCATTCTGGATCCCTGCCCCTGCAGATATGAAAAAGGTAGAGGACCTCAAGTTCCATTGTCCCTAATGGCTGCACGATGTGCACACACCAGCACTGGGGACAACAGGGCTTGCTGTCTGCAGTTGCTTAAATCTGTGGATGGCAAGCCTCGGATATCAAGGCTCCACCATATACCTAAATATGTGACTGCAGAATAATCAAAACTATTTATAGAAACTACAAAAATGACTAGTTGTTGTGTCACACAAAAGACATAGAGTACTCAGTATGATTATGCAAACATAGGACAACTGATTCCATAAGCACAAAATGTATTTATAAATAGAGTCCAGATACAATGTACAAAAAGATCAGGAGACAATAATACATAAATGATACAAGCAACTCAGACAGGATGATGGCTGTATAAAGACATCCATTCCTGGGATATTAAACTAGATGTTTTGACTTGATTAGTTTTCTTCAGCTCGTTTTATTAAATTAATATTGCTTGTATCATTTATGTATTATTGCCTACATAGTCTTGAAGCTTTGGAACCTTGATACGTGTAGGAGCATCCATGTCTCCATATTTCTGCCCACAACTGAGATCTATTGGAGGAGCCCTCTTCAGTGTCCCTCCAGTGGGCATAATACATTGTCAGACAACATGGTAAAGGCCTTGTTTGTTGTAACACTTCACCTGTAGAATGCCCTCTCCTTAGAGACCTGATTAGCACAAACCTTAGCTTTACATTGGTGTCAAGTTAAAACACTGCTGTTTATTGAAGCTTATGCATTCTAATGATATTGCCTACTTCATAAGTACTGTATAAAGTCAGCCCTCCGGAACTACAGGGTTCAACCATCCACAGCTTGAAAATATTATTATTTTTTGAAACATCAAAAAGCAAAGTTTGATTTTGCCATTTTATATAAGGGACACCATTTTATTATGCCATTGTACATAAATGGGACTTGAGCATCCAGGATTTTGATATCCACAGGCTCACCTTCCCCTTCTGCATCCAATCAAGCTTTTGTTGTTGACTTTCAAAGCCCTCCACAGACTGGTCCCTCTTTACTTGTCTGAACTTCTTTCTCCTCACACTCCTTCTCGTACCCTCCGCTCTGGTAGTCAAGGTCTCCTGTTCCAGCCGAGGATTTCCACTGCCCTGTCCCGGATTCATCCCTTCTCACTCCTGGAATCTTTTTCCCCCTGTTAGGAAGTCTCTTACTTAGGGGAATTATAATTAGCTCAAATGCAGAGAGGAAGATCCTAACAGTCTTACGCTGGAATCGTGGTCCTGATATTGTCTACCAGAGGTCCACCAACAAACCCCAAGAGAAGTGACACTAGTCCAAGTGAGTCCAATAAGAATACACAGTTTATTAGGGGGCATAAACATCACACAGCAAGGGACACACACACATTCATTCAATGCTAGAGAAAAGGGAGGGGTAAGATTGGGAGTTAGGTCTGAGAGAAAGAGACATCGCTGGAATAACTACCACAGAAGTCTTCTCCTGGAAGCCAGATCGAGATGGATGATGATGATGAACACGACTGCTGAGATGAGGGGGAGATTGGCCACGGCAGCTATAAGCAGAAGTCAAACTGGCGTGGACCAGCCTGTCCTCTGAGAATAGCATCGAGGAGTGGTTCAAATTGGGAACCTTATATAGTGCTGAATATATCCAGAGGCTACTATCAATGCTAGACAAAGGTGTTGATTGCCTGGGTTTTCTTAAGCCAAGAGCAAATAATCGGTGTACAATGCGCTTAGGTTTGGGACACAGTTCGGAGGGGAAGCCGGCTTAATGGCTGAGTGGTTAAGTCAATCACTGACACATTAAGTGTGAAGCCAAGGCTATTGGCTGAATCTGCTGAAGCCTATGAAAACCAGGCTGTCGCAAACCTCCCAGAGGACTTTCTCAGCTACCGCCCCTAAACTTTGGAATGACCTGCTGGACGAGATCCATCTCATTACATCTTTGACCAGCTTTAAAAAGGCCTTAAAGACGCATCTCTCCCGGCAGGCCTTCCCCTGAAGAGGGAATAATATATCACCAACCCCCGACCCTAATAATGCAAATGAAAATGTAAATGGCACCGGGGGATTAACTCTAGCTGTCCCTCTGTTCAAACTTTCCGATCCCACCCACTGGGGATTGCACTCGTACTGCCCATCAACTGCACTTTATTTTTATTATTTTAAAATTTTTTAACAGATGTCAATTTTAACTAGTTTTGATTTAATTTATTCTTAAGGGGGGGGAGGTTGGGGAGGGATTTGACTGCTGTTTTATTCTTGTTTTTTAATTTGCTGTACCCCGCTCCGAGTATTCTATTAGAGGAGCGGGTTATAAATAAACCTTATTTATTATTATTATTATTATTATTGTTGTTGTTGTTGTCTTTTCTCTGGAGACTGTGGCAAAACTAGTCTTGCAACTCCTGACTTCCTCTAGAGAGCTGCTTACTATGAACTCAATTCATCCAAGCGGGTCTGCCTACGTGATCTCCTAGCTTGGGACTTATGGAGGGTCTTTGAATAGGTCAAGCAGGGGTCATGATACAGTCCACATGTCTCCCAAAATTTTATATCAAATGTAGGTATTGTAACACCCACACATGTGCCTCATCACCTCTCTAACCAGTTTCAAAACTGAGCTAATGACTGTATTATTTAGGGAAGCGTTCCCAGAACTGTGCCTTCTGCCCCAGGATGCTCCTTCTAACTATGTATTAAGAAGCCGTACACTCCCTGCAGTCATTTGCCTTGGTCCAGGACCCAGAGGGAGAGAAGAACCACTGGACCTCATCCCCTTTCCCACCACCTTTCCTTTCTCTTTGTTGTTGCTCTCTTAGATTGTAAGCCTGAGGGCAGGGAACCATTTAATTTATAAGACTGTATGTACGCACTGTGTAAATTTACAGCACTTTATAAAGGTTAATAATAATAATCCTGGAACCAACCTCAGCAGATAACAGGGGCCCACTGTACAGTTTAGCTGTTCAACTTGTTTTATTGTGTTAGATAGTTTGATATTACACCCTTTGATATTCCATAGATTGAAAAGGGAAGGGTATACCAATCAAAAATCAGAGGGTGGTCAGTATTAATGAGGATGAATGGACGAACTGGGAAAGGTTGCAGTAGTTAGCTTTTGCCTGTGCCTATTGTGAATGGCAAATCTGGATCCTTTCCCCTCCTCTCACTCGGATGATTTATTTGAGTGCAAATGACATACTTTTGCACTTCGAATTCAGTTTTCAGGAACTGAAGTAAACTAAGGACAAAGGAAGAAATGGGAGAAAAAGAGGGAAACAGAGATGTTTTAAAAACCATTGAAAAAGTAGAATGACAGAGGATTAATTAGAACTGTTCTTCTACTGGACAGTTGAAGGATGTATGTTTAAACTGTAAATGATCTTTTACATTGTAATGCTTTTTTAAAAAAGTTACTTTATTGTCCCTCTCCCTGAATTGTTTGGGTATAGGGCTGGATATAAATATTTTAATAAACAAGCAAACAACCTTGTAGAGAATTAGGAGAGTTAGTGTGTGGTACCAAAGTTGGAGACAAGAGTAGCCTTTTGTACAAAGTTGGGGAGCACTATCTTTTCCTTTCCTTTACCTCAGGCAGCAAAGGTACAAGATGAGCAAATATGAAATCTCACTTGCATAGTTTTTAGACTTGCACAAATATTTCACAAATAATCTGAAAGCTGAGTGTCACCTAGCCCCAAACTGGCAAATGTTTTGAAACCAATCTGTTTGGTGACATATATTAGAGGGAGTAAAATCATATTACAAAAATTTATTTTAAGCAGAACACAACGTTTTGTGCTCTCAATGCCAGATTTTTGATGCTGAGAAAAAAACCCCTAATGTTTCACTATTCAGTACCAATATCTAATATCACTGTCTGAATTTTCTGGTTCATTAAAAAAAAACCTAGCAAGGTTTAGTACTCCAGCATTTCTAATACACAGAACATCAGGTTTCTCTTCTGTTCTCTAACTAGCAACCTGTGCTTTTTGACACTTAATTTTGCTTTCAACAAGGGATGGGGGGAGCCACTATTTTTTTGTCCCTAGGTACAGCCTGATTCCTGTAGCTCCTAAGAGCGATAGATTAAATCATCCTGCTGGAGGTGGGTCCTATATTTTTAATGGTTGTGTTAAAGAGAGGATTTCACCAACTGTTGCTTGTCATGCAGCTAGGTAACAAGCCACATTTGTTTAAATTTCCTCTTTTACACAACCATCAAAGGTACAGGAGCCCAGTTTTTGCTCTTCCAACCCTAGAAGTGACTTGTGGCTCTTCCATACTGCAGTAATAAAGCACTTTGACACCACTTTAGCTGTCATGGCTCCATCCTGTGGAATCTTGGGTATTACTCCTGGTTTGCCAGAGGGGTCTGGTGCTTCACCAGGTTACAAATCCCAGGATTCTGTAGGACAGATTGATGGCAGATAAAGTTGTATCAGACTGCTTTATTTCTGTAGTGTGGAAACACCCTGAGTTTACATTGTTATGGTACTGGACTAGGATTTTGGAGATTCCAATTTTAGTCCTTACTGATTAAAGAAAATCTCACTGGCTGACCTTGGTCCAGTCACATATTCATTCCTTGACTTACATCATAAAGTGGTTATGATATTTAGTGGGGAGGAACAGTACACCATCTAAAGCTAATGAAAATTCACTGGAAGAATTTGACAACGTCTTCACTGTTTATTGACAAGGTGGTTGATCTCAAGAAAAGTGCTGCCCAACTGTGAAGTTTAGATATACCTGGTTAGTCCTAGTCACAGGATGAAAGTGCTTTGCAGGCCTCAAATCCTTCATGGATCTTCTGAGTCTACACCTTGAGAGAGGTCCTGAACTTGAAGGAGTTGCACTGAAGCCCAAAATTTAGCAGGTATGACTTTTCTTTTTGGTGTGTTTAACTGATGAGTTCATTTTGGCCAGTATCTTTACTGTTATTGAGAGCTGGGCATGGAATGGGTTTGCTAGTAAGGATTTGGGAATGTATTAGACGCCTTCCTAAATTTTGCTCAGTCTTTTTCTTTTATATTCAGAAGTACTTGTTCTCTTTACGCCCCATGTACTCCTTCACCTCTATGGACTTTTGTCATACTAGACTGCTAAGACACCACAGTTGAGATAATGTAGGAAGCACAAACATACCAGGGGACAGTCATTTTCACACAGCTCTAAAGGCATTGCTTGTTAATGCCAGTCCAGTTAAGGGCTGCCAGAGTAAAAACTGGAAAAGACTCGTGTACTTTACCTGCTTCTTCTACACAGTCATTAATGAGCACTATCCAGTTTTCATTCTGGCAACTTTAAATCCAGTAGATAAGACAGACTTCATCCATGATTTCGCTGTGGATAAGGAAGCCAAGGTAGCATGGGCCACTCAAACCAGATTGGATTATTTGGGAGGAGTGACTCTGTTCGTCTTGGTATATCAGTTTATCACCATCACGGGCTGGAGAGAGTAGCAAGACTTCTGTCATTAGTAGGAATTCCACCCCCACCTCCAACTGGAAGATGTGGTTAAGGAATGAATTTGTGCATTTGTGTAGTCAGCTGTCCATATCCACAGATTCCTTATCCTCAGACTCAAGCACCTGCAGCTTGAAAGTATTTTTAGTTACATAAATACCCAAAAGCAAGCCTTGATTTTGCCATTTTATCTAAGAGACACCATATTACTACTCCATTGCATATAAAGGGACTTGAGCATCCATGGATTTTGGTATCCATTGGGGGTCCTGGAACAAACTCCAGCAGATACTGAGGACCCATTGTACTGATTATTTGGCCAGTCAGAATGCGTAGGAATTATGTTGGTTCACAATTTAATCTTTCTGTTGGTTCATAGTTTAAACACGCATCCACCCATTTTTAAAACCTAAAGTTATGAATAAAAGCAACTTAACAATACAAACTGGGACAGTACACAGTGTCCATGTGGTGTGAGAGGGTCTTGAATGGAATAACTGAGGACATCATACTTTGCACATATCATAAGAGAACAGGAAAAGATGTTAAGGCTGGACAGAGTGGAAGGCAGTAGGACACGAGAAAAATCCTCTTACAGGTGGATTGACTTAATCAAGGAAGCCACAGCTCTGAGATTATGAGACCTGAGCAGAGCTTTTGATGACCAGAACTCTTGAACGTCTGTCATTCATAGGGTCACCACAATTGGAAGTCAATTTAATGGCAAATAGCAACAACAACAGCTGATCAACCTGCTCTCTGTCCATCCCCTGCAGAAACTGAGGGAGGTATTTTCTGGCAGAGTTTGGGAAAACCTCAAGAAAATTGTCTCAGGCAGTTTCAGCAGCCAAAATGGAAATCTGTTAGGGTCTGCAGCTTAAGGTATCATGGGCCTATTCACTACACTTTAACTGTCATGATGACATTGTATGGAGGTTTGCAGTTTAGGGACAGACATTTAGAATTCTGAGCCAGAGAGCTGTAGAACATTTCACTGAGAGGCTAGGTTTTTGTAGTGCCTTACTAAACAAACAATCCCAGGATTCCAATTACAGTGGAACCATAGGGCTATAAATGTATAGTGTGAATGAACCCCATGTAAACCATGGGACTTCCTCAATACATCACTAACTCAGCAGATGTGGAAGAACATAACTTGTATTTTCAACTGAGTATGGGACTAGAAGGTTGAAATGGAGGGGAGCAGATTCTATTACCCTGTGTCATTTCTTTTGACTATTTCTTGGTGGAATTTACATTGGCTTTGGCTGTTCCATTCTGGCCTATTAAGATGATTAATCCCAGAAAACCTATGGATAAAAATCCATGTGGAGTTTTTAATTAACCTGGTTGGTGTTTCTGCCAAGGTTCTTGTCTCACTATGGCTGCATCTATACTGCAGAATCAATGCCGTTTTATATCACTTTAACTTCCATGGCTGAATGCTATGGAATTCTGGGATTTCATGAGTTTCATGAGATGTTTAGTGTTCTCTGTCAAAGAACTCTGGTGCCACTACAAAGACACAGAATTCCATAGGATGCAGCTATGGCATCAGTTTTTTGTGGTGTGGCAGCAACCTATGGTAGGTATAGCTCTGTAAATAATATTTTATTGAGAGGTTAGGTTTTTTGATGCATAGGGTAAATTTAATAGGAGCTATGGGTTTAAATGGGGGTTGAGAATCATGTGACTACCCAGATGTTGTTGATTTTCCATTTCCAGCTGTTCTAGTCTAGTGGGAATTACAGTCAAACAATACTTTGAGGGCTATATGAGGTACATGTTGTTGGTAAAATGTTCAAGTGTTTCAGTGTTACATTGGACTATTGTATTTTTCTTTCATTCTTTTAATATTTTCCAGCAGTGTTTTCTGCCATGGTGATGTGCAGTATCACCATGTGCATGATGACCTCAATTTCGCATTTTTATTTTTCTCCATTGTTTGTTTTCTTTCCTATAGTTTTAGGTAATCTCTTTCTTTTCACTAAAATCAGCAGCCTTTTATTTTCATAGAATTAGTCTCTGTTCCTTTAACTCATCTCTCCTCTGCCTCTGATTCAGCTATTTATTAGCTCCCTCAGTGTATGTGCTTGCAATAACTACCTGATGTATTCTTTATGTCAGTGATTAGGTCTACTATTACATGAGGCTGATAAGTGTACTTGTTGTACGAATTGCTTTTCCTGCCTCCCACGGTATGTTTTTTCCATCTTTCACGTATAAATTATTGTAAGTGATTTTTATTTTCAGGAGCACTTTGCCTGATAAGAATAAGAACTGCTGAAGTTTTGTTTCATACACTGAAATTCCTACCTTTGAGATTTCTTCAGTAGCTGATACTTATACTTATAATGAAGAACATTGTGAAATGGCAACATGTACCCAGTGTTTCTGGGTTTATTTTTGTTTTGTTATTTTTTATTTATTTTCAGACTATTCAGTTTCAGTTTCAGACTATTGAACTTTGTTTTGATAAATCACAATCAATATCTCTGAGTATAGGACCTATAGATGATCATAACACATGGGCTTCTCTTTATTTTTGCATAAATGCTCTCATACTATACAAACAACACATCACTGCTCAAATAATGAGCCATATATTCTTCACCATTGTTAATGTATTTTGATTATAACATTTGATTACAATATGGATTTTTAAAAATATTTCCCCTCTTCAATTTGTTTTTAAAGTTTCATTTTCTTATTTTATTTATAGGTTCATCTTTTTTTGATTATCTGTTTATTGGACCCCTCCCACTTGTGATCTCTATTGAACCATCACTACTATATGCTTGAATAATCATCCAGTAGGATTTTCAGGGTGGTAAACAAACAAACAAATGAGAGCCAGTATGGTATAGTGGTTTGAGTGTTTGACTACAATTCCAACACCCACTGGGTGACCTTGGGCAAGTCACTCTCTGTCAGCCTCAGGGGAAGGCAATGGCAATCCTCCTCTGAACAATCTTCCTCTTGATAGGGTTGTCTTAGGGTTGCCATAAGTCAGAGATGACTTGAAGGAACACAACAACAACAACAACAAATAAATTAGACTTAGATGAGGACATGTCAGAACCTGTGAAGGCCACTAGAGTTTGCACTTTGCAGACAGTCACTCACAGCCATACTGCACTTCTTTCCTGTAATGAAATATTTTCAATGGAAGTACCTAGAGCTCTATCTTGGACCCTTTTCCATTACGCACCTGTAGCACTGTGATTCCACATTAACTGCCACAGCAACATCCTGCAGTTTCTAGTCTGTGGAGGCACTAGAATTTTCTAGTTAAGAATTCAAAATACCCCTCCCTAAACTGCAAATCCCAAGGTTCCTTAGGATGGAACCTTTCTGAATAATAGCACAATAATTGTTCTGGGATCCATTTTAGTTAATGCAGTCTGAGATTGTGTATGAAGTGCTTCTAGGAGTCTGTCCAGCTTGCTGAACTGGAGACCTTTGCTTATCACAGTTTCTAGCAGCAACCGATGGCAAATTTGTTGAGGTGGGTCCAAGAAACCCTTAATGCCTCCTTACAAGAGGAAGTGGAACCATTGGCTTTGAAAGAGGAGATTGTACATTATTTCTCTTTGGGCCCAAAGTTTCACCTTTCATGGAAAAATCTTGGTAGAAGGTACTGGCAGCTCAAGGTTACAGGCCTTTGAAGGAAAAAGGATTTATTTTGAGACATTATCCTTTAGATTCAGTCCTGGGTTTTATAATGAAACTGAAATGGCTTTGACAGGTGACCTTTCTCAGGAGTGAGACAAACAGAGTGCAGACTTGTTGATATGTCTTGATGTCCTTCTTGATTGACCATAGTAGTTTACTGAGTCTTTGATTTGACTCTTGGGTGCAAGGGCATGTTGTGTTTTTGCTTCTGGAGCAGATGATGCAATAGGGGAAATGCAGCACAGAATAAGTGAAGAGGTAGTACAGGAATACCTGGCTGCTCTAAATGAATTGAAGTCTTCAGGGCCAGATGAGCCACTCTCCATAACCTTTGAGGATTCCTTGAGAACAGGAGAGGTCCCAGCGGACTGGAGGAGGACAAATTATGTCCCCCATCATTTAAAAAAAAGGGGGAAAAAGAGAATCCCCCAAAATTAATGCCCACTCAACTTGACATCAGTGCCAAGAAAGAGTGTAGAGCAGATAATTAAAGAGACAGTCTGTAAACATTTAGAAAGGAATGTCCTGATCACTAAAAGTCAGCATGGTTTTCTCAGAAACAAGCCATGCCAGACTAATCTTACCTCTTTTTTAAAAAATATAAAATTACCAACTTAGTAGATAAAGGGAATGCTGTGAATATAGTATATCTTGATTTCAGTAAGGTCTTTGATATCCTTGATATTCTTGCAAAAATGCTTCCAATTCTATGATTCTATGCTAGTAACATGGAAGCTAGACAATGCAATTGTTAGGTGGATTTGTAGTTGGTTGACCAACCAAACCCCAAAGGGTACTTAACAATGGGTCCTTCTCATCCTGGAGAGAAATGACTAGTAGGATGTTGCAGGGTTCTGTCCTGGGCCCAGTGATATTCAACTTCTTTATCAATAAGTCGGGTGATATAATAGAGGGCATACTTATCAAACTTGCAGATGGCACTAAATAAGGAAGGGTTGCTAATAGCCTAGAGGACAGTATCAGAATTCAAAATGATTAACACATTAGAAAGTTCGGTCAGAACTAGCAAAATGAATTTCAATAGGGAGAAATGTAAGATACTATACTTAGGCAAAAAAACAAACAAACAAACAAAAAACCCCCCTGAAATGCTCAGATATAGGATGGACAACATCTGGATTGATGGCAGTACTTGCAAAAAGGATCTAGGTGCCTTAGTGGACCACAGGCTGAATATGAGTCAGCAATGTGGTGCAGCAGCTAAGAAAGCAAATGGATTTCGAGGGTGAATCAATAAGAGTATAGTTTCCAGATAGAACGAAGTAATAATACCACTCTATTCTGCTTTGGTCAGACCTCACCTGGAATATTGTGTCCAGCTCTGGGCACAACAAATCAAGAAGGAGGTGAACAAGCTGGTATGTGTGCAGAGGAGGTTTGATACTGGAATACACTGCCTTGGAGTGACCCTTGTGGTCTCTTTCAGCTCTATGATTCTAAATTCCACTGAGGGAAAAAAAATTTTTTTATCACAAGGAACACAACTTTCCCCCTTAACTTTATCTAGAATCTTGAAAATACCCAGTCCAGCATTCTTTGATCTCTATACTGCTTTATCACATTAGGGGGCAAACAGGATTTAAACGAGAGTTAAATAAGAATTAAACAGGAAATGTCCTATGATAAACATAGGACATTTCCTGTTTAACTCTCGTTTAAATCCTGTTTGCTCCCTAGTGTGATAAAGCAGTATATTGTCTTCTCATTTAATGTTGTCTCTTTCCTCTTTGTTTCACACAAGTATAAGGTGATACCATCCATGCCTCTTGAGAGATCCCTCCCAGTAATATGTGGCATTTTAACACTACATGGATGTCCCTTCCTATAACTTTAGGCAGACTGCAGCTTTCTCTTTACAAAAAGATACATCTCACAATGGTGAAATGCTTTAAAAATATTGTTAAATATATCTTTCTTTGGTTTATTCAGTTTGGTTTATTTGGTTTATTCAGACCTGCAAAGCTTTGAATATATCGTTCTGTTATCTTATAATGAAATCCCTATATACAGCTCTGGTATACATTTACTGATCTATTGTATATTTTAGTGTTTGGGTTTTGTGTATGTATGCACTGGTCCTCTGGACAAACAATGCAACTGGATGCATCCTTTCACTACCAGAAACTTTGACAATAACAGAAATAAAGGTGAAAGAATAAACCAAATAAATCAAAGAAAGAATGAATGATGGACTAAAGAAGTGACTTATCAGAAGAGCTTAGTGGACAGAGGGGACTAGATATAAGTCACTTCACTGGTCCATTATTCATTCATGCTTTCATTTATTTGTGAATATATTTATTTTTTTAAAAAGTTAAAACTACACTTAGTCCTTATGAATACCAGAACAGTGTACAAACAACATTAAAACAGTAAGAACACCAGAAGCACTTCATAAAGTAAAGAAAAATAGATTATTCTTGCAAACAAGCTAGTAAAATTTGGGCTAGACAATGCAACTGTTGGATTTGTTATTAGTTGACCAGCCAAACCCAAAGGGTGCACAACAGTGACCAGTGGGTTGCCATGGGGTCCTGTCCTGGGCCCAATGCTATTCAGCATCTTTATCAAGAACTTGGACAAAAGAATAGAGGGCATGCTTATAAAATTTGCAGATGACACCAAATTAGGAGGAGTAGCTAATCCCCCAGAGGAGAGGTTCAAAATTCAAAACGATATTAAAAGATTAGAAAGCTGGGCCAAAAGTAAGAAAATGAACCTTGACAGGGAGAAGCTGCATGCACTTAGGTAGGGAAACAATGACATGCATAGATATAGAATGGGGGATACCTGGATTAACACTACTACATGTGAAAGGGATCTAGGAGTCCTAGAAGGCCACAAGTTGAACATGAGTCAGCAGTGTGATGCAGCAGCTAAAAAGGCCAGTGCAATTCTAGGCTGCATTAATAGAAGTATAGTATCTACATCAAGGGAAGTAATAGTGCCACTCTATTCTGCTTTGGTCAGGCTTCACCTGGAATAGTGTGTCCAGTTCTGGGCACCACACTTCAAAAAGGATGTTGAGAAGCTGGCAGAGTGGGGTAGGGTAGTTTGATTACCAGAGGAGGGTAACCAAAATAGTGAAGGGTCTGGAAATCATGCCCTATGTGGAGAGACTTGGGGAGGTCGGTATGTTTAGCTGGAGAAGAGAAGCTTAAGAAGTGATATGATAGCCCTGTTTTAAGTTGAAGGGATGTCATATTGAGGAGGGAGGAAGCTTGTTTTCTGCTGCTCCAGATAATAGGACCCGGTACAGTAGAAGCAAGCTACAGGAAAAGAGATTTCACCTCAACATTAGGAGGAACTTCTAAACAGTAAGACAGTGGAACATACTCCCTCGAAGGGTGGTGGAATCTCCTTCTTTGGAGGTTTTTTTAAACATAGAATCCATCTCTATGATTCTATGATGCTATAATTCTAAGATGTCACTGGGATAAGCAAAAGTGACCATACAGAAAGACTAGAATCATCAAATCTTAGAGTTGAAAGAGACCTGAAGGGCATCCAGTCCAACCCCTTGCCATGCAGGAACTCACAATCAAAGCAGTCCCAAGGTCATCCTGCCTCTTTTTAAAAACCTCTAAAGAAAGAGACTCCACCACACTCCAAGACAGTGTATTGAATAGATCTTACTTTCAGAAAGTTCTTCCTAATGTTTAGATGGTATCTATTTTCCTGTAGTTTGAATCCATTGTGCCATGTTCTTGTCTCTGGAGCAGCAGAAAACAAATTTGCTCCATCCCCAATATGACATCTCTTCAAATAATTAAACATGATTTTCATGTCTCCTCTTACCTTTCTCTTCCCCAGGCTGAACATACCCACCTCTCTAAGCTGCTGTTTGTAGGGCATGGTTTCCAGACCTTTCACCATTTTGTTTGCTGTCCTGGACACCTCTTCAGAGATGAGTACCTCAGCAATCAGACTTGTGAATTTAGTTTGTGTTTAATACTCCCAGTGACCAATCACTAATCAAAGCATATTAAATGCAATGCAAGATACACAGTTGAGGACATACAGGTATCTTTCACCAGTTAAAATAAATATTCCAATTTTGCTCTTGGTCATAAAATAAACAATTTGATCCTGATCTTCACCAAATTTCTGTGTGATAACAGGGAAGAAAAAGTTCTTCTGCCCTATCTTCTATCCTATTTTGAGTACAGTGGAGAAAAGATAGGCCATCACATGTAAATAATAAAATACATGAGAGACAAATTGGCTCTCAAAAGTGCCTAAATTTATTGGAGTCATTCATATAAAATGTGACTAAGGATAAAGCTAAGGAAATAAATGGCTTGAATGAATAAGGAGGAAGATGATGATCAGAATGGGGATGGCCATGTAGGAGAGTATGTACACAGAGACATGGCACCACATCTCTGCCAAGAAAAGCTGGACCTGACAAATTTCTCCATGGCAGGCAAAACCTCTAACAAGCCGTCTGTAATATAGTGGCTAAGAAATCGAATCAGGACCTTGGATTGTCTCCTCTGTCAGGAACTAACTAACTAGTTTCTCTCACTCCAATTTGGTTCTTTCATATGAGACATAATAATATTGACTTTGCTCCAGCTTGGAAAAGTTACCTTTTTAGCCTCCAGCTTACAGAACCTGGGATTCTGGTGATGCAGTCCAACAAACAAACAAACAAACAAACTTCCCAGCTCTACTTAGCTTAAATCTAAACAATGCTGGCAAAAAGCTTTGAATGCTTAAAAGCTCTAGTCAAATATGGTGATGTTGTCATCCAACCTTCACTCCATTGGTTAGACTGATTTATTAAAAATCACACTTTTCCACAGGGGATCAGATAGGCATACACTAAGAACCCTGAAAAACAGTTTAGAAATAACTAACAGTAACATAGCAGCCAAAATGTCTTGGGAAGCCAAAGAACTTGATTAAAATGCACACCCTCCAATGTTTCACATATGAAAACCAAACAGAGGTGGCCAAGAAAGATCAGTGTGTGGTTGAAATGGCAAACCTTATTAATGAGAAAGAACAGACAAACTAGGAGAAGCTGCAGCAATTTGGTTTTTTTCCTCTGGGCAAGGTTTTGCCTCCCCCTGCCCCTAGTTAATTGAGTGCAACCTATTTTTTCACTTTGAGCTCAGTTTGCAGCAATTGAAGTAAGCTGAGGACAAAGGGGGAAGGTGTATGGAGGAGAGAGAAAGTTGGATGGCAGAGGATTAATCAGGAATGTCCCTGGCAAACTGAGATAATTGGAGAGTATGAAAATGTGTTTATTTTATCTCCCCAAATTGGACCCCACCATGTTGCCAACCTAAATGCAAGCGATGAAAGAAGAGCCAGGTGGGTTTCACTATGGTGTGATCCAAAGACTGGGCCAATGAAGGTGCCAAAAAAATCCTTTTCCTTTTTGCCATCTTGCAAATATTTGGAAAGGCAACAAGAAGGGCTTCTGTAAGAAAATCTCAGTTTTCTAATAGGAATTTCCAGAGGAGAGAAATCCTGTAGGTAACTTGGTCTCAAACTTTTTATGGTTACAAAGTTCAAAATTTGTAATTATTTATTACAATTTGTTATTATTGTTTTTATTTATTATTTATTGTCTTATTTATTAGTTAAAATATTTATATCCCACCCTCTGTTGTGAGATCACTGAGCAGCATACAATTAAAAGAATACATACAATTTAAAACAATTTCAGATAAAACCAATAAAATAATTGGAACAGCTGAAACTGGAGAAAAGGCTCAAACATTTAAAACCATGGATATGTATACTTAAAAAAAACATATTAGGCCACAAAGGCTTTAATAAAAAGCCATGTTTAACTCAGTGTCTAAAAAAACCCAGGAAACCAACACTAGTACCAATTGAACTACCAAAGGAAGGGCATTCCATAAATAAGGGGCCACAGAAAAGAAGGTCCTTTCCTATATCCCCACACAATGTATTGCTTTTACTAGTAGGATATAGAGGAGGGCTTCTACAGCAGCTCTCAATTCTTGAGCTGCATATATTGAATTACACACAAAAAACAACAGTCAATTAAAGCAGGTAATATTGGTAAGGTTATGCAAGCCTGATATTCCTCTCATAAGAAGTTGATTGGATCATGTGGAATCAATGAACATTTCCAAATCGTCTTCAAAAGCAGTGCCATGTGGCATGGATTACAGTACCCAAGACAAGAAATGATTTAGTTAAGATTGTACTGCAGAGGAGTACAGCAAACAGGCACACTCATCTCTTACACCTTTTGACCCAAGAACGGTACATGTCTCCTTTCTGGGATGATTGTCCTCTTCCACCGAGTGTGCAGCTTTGAGAGGGATACATGGAGCAATGAAGGAGCATGGAGACACTTGCCTAGCCAACCAGATCAACCAAATTAATCCAGGTGTTCAACGGGGTGACAGATGTCACAGTGAAATTGTCCTCACTTTCCACAAACCCATCATAGTTATGAATGGTGCTGTTGAGCACAGCAAAGGGATGAAAATTTTACCTAAAACCAGGCTCCAGAGTGCACCCTTTTAGAATGTAGACACAATACTATTTTAATATATAGTGGATTATACAGACTGAGTCTCTCTTATCAAGATTTCCAAAACTTGAAATACTCCAAAATCCGAAACTTTTTTCATGGGTGGCTGAGATAGTGAGATCTTTGCTTTCTGATGGTTTCTTAGATGCACAAAATTATCTTTAAAATATTGTATAAAATTACCTTCAGGCTATGTGATATATGAAAGAAAGGAATTTCATTTTTGTGTCCCATCTCCTAGATATCTTGTTATTTATGCAAATATTCTGAAATCTAAAAAAATCCAAAATCCAAATCACATCTGGTCCCAAGCATTTCAGATAAGGGGACTCAATCTGTACAATTGTATTATAATCAAACACATGTACAGAGATGTAGCTATGGGGGAGGAGTGAGGCCACCCCCCCCCCCCAAACACACATAAGAATCCCCACAAAATGAAATCATTCACATCTTTGTTGTGTTCATTTTGCCTGAAGTTTAAGTTATGGCAAGGCTAAAAATATAAGGATGGAAGGAAAATTTCATGAGGGATGGAGAATTCTCATTTTGGAAGGGAATGCCCTTATTCACCCCCCCCCCCCAGCTACATCTTTGCCTATGTATTTCTGCATGTCAAATGAAGAAAGATCAATGAAGCACAGAAGTTACACATTGGTTTAGCTGTTTTATTTTGGAGCCCTACAGTATTGGTACAAATTCTGTTAAAAGTAAAAGGAATTCCATGGAGAAGTCCCATTAAATGCCATGCTGCTATTCCTCCTCATTTGTAAATTGGATGCTTCCTGTTGTCATACAACTCATTTGCAAGGCTACTTCGGAGAGAATGATGGCTCCTAGCAAGGCTGCCACAAAAATAGGTTGGAAAATTGATTTGTGGTCAGGTTTAAGTAATGGGAGCTATTTCCCTTTGAAATAAAAGTGTGGTTTCTCTGTCTCATTAGGCTGCCAATAGTAGGATATTAAACAGCATCACCAGTTTTCATAAACACCCCAAGGAAGGAAACAGTTTTCTTTTTTTATGTACTTGCTTTTTAATGATCACTTTGTATTCCCAGACATTTTGTGAGGACAAATGAGTTGTGTTAGTAGGAGACAGTCTCTCGTTGTCATTATTGCTGTGTATGGGCTTTCACGGTGGGGTATGTGTGGGGCATTGACAGTGCAAGTTCTTAACCAGTATATATAGAAGCATAAAAACAACAATAGTGCTACTATAAGGGCTGCTTACTGCTGAGAGTGGCTGGGATTTTTTAGTATGCACAATCCTGCTCATGCATAGTTTCAGCCCCATTGGCCTGTTTGTATTGTACAAAGCATACATTTATGGGGAAATAAGAAGACATTTCGTCATGAAGAGTTAGCTTTTTTTGGTTGGAACATGGCAAATCTTAAGCTCCATACACGTACAGTCACTTTGATAAGATTCAGAGTGTTCCTTTTCTGAAAGCAAGACCATATAGGACATGGTTTGTTTACAACAGGGGTGGCTACTTTATTGGGTCCGGTAGCTCATTTTCTGCACTGTGGGATTGGTTGCACTGACTGCCAAGAAGGTCACAAAATTGGGGGGGGGGGGGAGGGGGGGGAGAGTAAACCTAACTGGAAGTAGCCAAAATGTAAAGGTTTAGCCCAGTCCCCTGGTCTATGAGACTATATTTTTTATTTTATTTTATTAAAATATTTCTGTCCTGCCCTAATTTCCTGCTTCATCAGAAACCTCCTTCAGAATCTGTAATATATGCACAGTGTGTATGTAATAGCCATACTTACCTTATGTCGCCCTTGTGAAGTTCTTAATATCTAGACATCATTTTCATGACATATACAATGTAAATAATGCCCTACAGGGTAAGGTAAGCAAAAAGATGGACCAATGTCCCAAAGAGATGACAGTTCTGTGGTGGGAAGGGAGGAAACAAAGAAGGAGGAGAAGACATATTACACCAGCAGAACAATAAAACAAGAGGCAGAGAAGGAAGGAGGAATGTACTGGATGCAGTTATATATTTATGTTTTCTTATGACTGAAGAAAAAGAAATAGAGTAGGTGTTTTGGAGGAGCTATAGACATACAACATGATGCTGAACATGGGAAGGGAATTAACAGAAAACACCATTATGTATGGTTTCACTCTAGAGACAAGTTGTTGTTGTTGCATCATCATCACTACCATCATCATCATCATCCAAAGTAGTTGACTCCAAGGCCTCTGAGTACAAAGAATGTTTGTTCTAGGTTCTGTACAGCAAAATTAGCCAATAGTAGTAGTGGTAATATACTAGTGTGAGCCACCATGGTGTAGTGGGCCTTATTCAACCATGAAAACCTACTGGATGACCATGGGCAAGTCACAATCTCTCAGTCTCAGAGGAAGGTGAATGCAAAGTCCCTCTGAACAAGTCTTGTCAAGAAAAAACCATGATAGGATCACCATAAGTTAGAAATGACTTGAAGTTACAGAAGAACATATTAGTGATACTATTTTAGCCTTCTGTGCTATGGACTGATAATGATGATTGATACAAGGACAAAGGTGGCTTCTATATCAGTGGTGGGACAGAGATTGAATCTCCTAGGTTCAATAGTTTGGAGAACTCAATCCAACAAAATGGACTACCCCAGCTGCCATCAATTAAGGATATTCTTTTTTACCCAAATAGTGTTGGGACTGTACAGCATTACGGTTGGAACTTTATAAAACCAAGCTGCTAGCAAGCTACAAGTACTACAAAATATATGTAGATATTGGTACTCAAAGGGGATCTTGTAACACTTTTGAGCCTGTGTGAAAGAAGTTCATTTTTTAAAAAAAAATAATTTTTATTGAAACTAAAGTTCATACAATGAATTTTATACATACATAATTCTCTCTCTCTCTCTCTGTATGTGTGTGTGTGTGTGTGTGTGTGTGTGTAAAGTTATCTAACCATCTTTAATATCCCACCTCAGTGCTCCCCTTCCCTTGGGGAAGTTCATAAGCTTTTGTAGCCTTGGTCTACTTCCTCAGATATAACAAAGTCTAAAAAAGCTTATGCTACAATGTGAAGTCGAAGGCTTTTATGGCCCACATCCATAGTTTTTTGTGGGTCTTTCAAATTTTGTGGCCATGTTCTGGAAGAATTAATCCTTGATGTTTTGCCTGCATCTGTGGCATCTTCTCTGAATACAGAGTGAAATGACAGAAATAAATTCTTCCAGAACACAGTCACATAGCCTGATAAACCTACAAAAAAAATCCCTTATACTGCAACCTCTTTCACACAGGAGTTTATCGCTCACCTTTTAAAACTGGTTCAAGCCTCCCATGCTGGAGCTGGGCTGCAGGATGAAGGTGGGGATTATTGCTCAAGCCGTCCCAACCATTCTCCACCAGAACTTTTCAGAAGCCAGAAAGCTTCCAACTTCTAAAAAGTGCTGGCGGAGTGCAGCTGGGACTAGGTTTGGACCTGGGCTGATGGTGGATGGCACTTCAGCAGCAATTTAGTGAGCAATAATCCATGCCTTCATCCCGCATCCTGGCTCCAGCCCAGGGGGCTTGAACCAGTTTAAAAAAGTGAGCTATAAACTCCATAGTCTCAAATGTCCTACAAGATCCCTTTTATATTCCAGACTAACACAGCAACATTCAAATTACATAGATATTATTCAAATTACATAGACTGAATGACTTTTGAAGGTCACAACTAGTAACTGATTACTGGTTATAAATAGATAGCATAACAGAAGTGTGACTCAGTTTAGAGAATGGAGGGAGAAAGCAGGAAGCACTACAGCTGTCCATAATTTCTGGCATTTCATTATTGCTGCAAACAGTGACTAAATTGGTCACCACAGGTAATATTAAATGTCCTTTTCGTGTACATTTTCTCAGTCTTTGGTATCTACAAACATATGCTATTCACCCACAATCAGCACAGCCCTTTGGTGCTGTGCAGGTAATTAATGTCCTCACTATAGAATCATAGAATCATAGAGTTGGAAGAGACCACAAGGGCCATCTAGTCCAACTCCCTGCTATGCAGGAACTCTCCATCAAAGCATCCTTGACAGATGGCCATCCAGCCTATAGAGGAGAGATTGATCTAAATTTTGACAGGGGAAAAATACCTGTGTTCAGGGAAGGCCTTTCAAAAAGGAAGGAGAGATATTCCCCACATCACATGCTTTGCTCATTTTGAGAAACTGACACATTCCCCTGCTGTACATAGAAAAGGCAGAATTATGATGGAACTACCTTTTGAAAAATTAAGTTAATTAGTTTTTTGCAGTCTAAAGTGAATAACAGATTGATTTGCCGTTTGAATGATTGGTAGCTTAGGTATGCAAATGGTAAGGAAAGTGGAAGAACTGCATTATCTAATCATATGTAATTGTCATGAGGAAAGTTGCAAGTCGTGTATTTTTTTTATTTTGCATTTATTTTTTTTATTTTGCACCTCACTAACATTTTTTGTTATTTTTCTTTTTTCTGTATTTTCTGGCTTTTTTGTATTTTTCCTCTCTCTGTGTTATTTTAATTGTACAGGAAATTCTTCATACAATTTTTTAAAAGAAAAATTAAGTAAAGCCTGGAATTGCTGATTTGCCCTTATGTTGACAATTTATTTATTTATTCTTTACACTGCATCAGAAAAATTCAGCTCCCCCTGGTTTCTTAGTCCTCTAGGACATATTTTGAGAATTCTAGACAGCAGAGGCCATAGTGTCCCATGTGTTGTTAGGTCTGTCACCAGTACTTGAATACTGTACCATCTTAGTTATGATTGTTAACAGGGTGATGCAACATTTATCCATCCATCTCTTTATTTGTATCCCTCCTTTCTCCCAGGCTGTGACTCAAAGAGGCTTACAAAAAGGTTGTAGAATGCAAGAAGACTCATATAGTGTCTTTTTTATAAGCCACTTTGAACTCCAGCCTGGGAGAAATATAAATAAAGATTTGGCAGGATACAGTTAAAACATATAGAATTAAGATAAATCAATATTAACTAACAACATTAAAACCAATTAAAAAAAACATGATTGCACTCTTTAAATACCTCAAGGGTTGTCACATAGAGGAGAGAATAGGCCTGTTCTATACTGCCCCAGAGGGTAGGAACAGCTCTATTGATTTGAAGTTACAGAACTGTAGCTTTTTACTGAACTTTAGAAGTAACATTTTGACAGTAAGAACAGTTTGCCAATGGAACCAAATGCCTAGAGAGATAAAATGAAGCTACCAGCTGGGGATGCTTTACTTGGAGATCCAGCACTGAGCAGTGAACTAGACTTGGTGGCCCACAAGGCCCTGTCCAAATGTGTGATTTGGTAGTTTAATTAAAAGGGTATCTGGGAAGCCAGCACTAGGGCTGAAGTCCCCATGTGAACATAGCTGGGCCTCACCTCTGATCAAGATGTGTAGGATTGTGGTGCAATGGTGGAATTCTGTTAGAGGAAACACAAGGCTCTCACTTGGGCAACTATCCCATGTCCTGATGCTATTACAGAGTATTTCTTTTGATCCTGCCTATACATCTTTGGATGGCTTCCAAGGCAGTTGGATTAAAAACAGTCACACAGAGCAATGCTATGTAGTACTACAGCTTGGAACAGTTACTTTTTTGGACAACAACTCTGCTCCATTCTATGTTATGGAGGGGCAGACACCAAGTGCTATTTTCAGCTTGTTATACCCTCTATTTCCATGTTGGTTCACGAGCACTTCCCCTCCCCAATTCACAAGAAAGCTACTGAGAACAAGATATAACAATGAACAGAACTGAGATTGCTGTGATCTTTGAATAATGTCCCAGAAGTATGAGGAATGCTGCTCATCATCTGGCAACAAGCAATTAAGTCTGCATGCCTTAGAAAGAAAGAAAAATAGCTGTATTCCAAGATCCTTTAATTTGGGGCTCTTGAGGCATAATCTAGAAAAGGTTTTGATTTGCAGAAACCCTCTGATATTCTGGGCTAGTCCCAGACTACCTAAACAGCACTTATTTACTGTGTATTTCTGAATGGGATGGAGTTTTAAAAAGGAGGCTGTAGCATCATTACTGGGCATCCTGTTGCTGAGGCATGTGATGTCAGCATTGATTAGTACTCAGCAGCACCCAGGCATTCATGCGCAGCCATATCGCGTATTCAGATCACCACCCTCAGAACAACAAAAGCCTTTCATGTTGGATTCTCAATGTGGCAGCTCCCAATTTCTATTATCAGTCTGGGATCGTGCAAAAACCAGGTGCAGGAGAGACAGAGAGAGGAGAAAGGACTATATTTATCCCACTATTTCTAGCAGTTGTGACAAAGTTTTGGCAGTGGAACTAATGACCCCATTTTCATTCTACAGCTGCAGAGGAATCTGCCAAACACACATACCTTATTTGCTAGAGAGAAAATTTAAGAGACAGGAAGGTTTTTTTAAATACATACAGAACTGTAAGCAGCAGACACAGCAAGCTTTCAGGGTCATCTGATTCAAAAGCAGCTAGACTTAAAACAGTGTCAGTTTACTTCCACCTTAAAAACAATACTAAGCCATTAGAAATCAGCAGATTTATCCATCAGCATCAGCATCATAACCCACAGCTGGATCTTGGTCCTGAAGGGAAGGATTCCTGAAGAGCATCATCTCCATCTAAGCATCAAAGTAAAAGCTTGGTTTTTCATAGATACCAAGCGGGTCAATCAGCATGGTGCATCCTATTCCTTTCATCAGATTATCCATGGTTTAGTTGCAAGTGATTTTTAGCAGCTACAGGATGGCTTCTGAAGTGAGCTGTGTTGCATACAAAGCTGTCTTGCTAAATGGGTCATAGATAAACTTGTTCATAGCTAATATGTAAATGACTGTGGAAGTTTGCAGGACTACTACACATTGTAAACCACTTAGGGAGTGCTTAGTTCACTGATAAGCAGTATAGAAATGTACTTACTATTGCTATACTCAACCTGGCAAATATTGTTATGGTGCAATGAGTGTGTGAATCCTTGATACCATCAAAATTGGTTTTGCTCTCCCTTTGCTTTCCTCCTCCTTTTTAATGTTGATCAGCCATATTTTAGAAGTAGTTTAATTAATTAATTAATTTAATGATAACAAGAAAAGAAAAAGGAAACTTAATACAGGTTTTGGCAGTAATCCAGGGTGATGTGTTGTATCTTTTGAAACAACAGATGCTACAGGAATGGCATAATTAAGGATACTGCTTCAATGAACTCTGTACATTGAGTTTCCCTTGCTTTTAATTTCTCCATCGAGTTACTTAGATTTGAAAGGTCACAGAATTTGCATTTTGCTATGGAATACACTTATTAAAAGTATTTAAAATTAAGTCCCTCTAAGTTACTTAGGAGGAATATTGCTTTCTCTCCCAGTTTTTACAAGCCAACAAAATTGCACATCAGTAGTGTAGTTTTCTCTGTGTATTTTGTGGGCAGTAGTTTTTCCAAAGCAAAGCATGAACTCAGAAGCCAAACATTTTGATTGGGCGCCTGCCATCAGTAGGACAGTGATAAGGAATGCAACTTGTTTGAAAAGCACAGCCTTTCTTTCAGCTCTTCAAAAGAAAGGGTTTTTTTTTAAGAGAGTCTTTCAGATTCCAGGAGTATATTTGGAAGAGCAATTAAATGCTTGATGAACTTTGGGCAGAGTTACCACCAGCTAGGATTACCAAGCAGAAGAAAAGACATGTGGGGTTTTGCTTTCTTCTTCTTTTTCTGGAGTACTCATAAAAATGGGTGAATCTGAAACTAGCTATTGGAAGAACAAGGGTCTGAAAATAGACCACTGTTGTTTCCAGTTTCAGGTTTATACACTCAAACTATGAATAAGAAACCTTAGCAAAGTTGCTGGCTGCAGACAGAACTCTGCAGCCATGACAACAAGAAAGCATTACTGAATCTCCATGACAAAGAGATTCAGCCAACTGCTGTTGCTACAAAAAGCCAGATTCCATAAAACAAAGTTTAGCACTAGCAGAAAAACAGAAACAGCAAAATAAATAAATACATAAATTATAGTTAGTGTATTATACTGTTGACCTGTTTATATGTTGATCTTGATCAGTTTAAAATTGTATGAAAATAACTGGATGTTCTCATGTCTGGGTTATTTCTCTTTAGTACAGAAGCAAAATTAATTTGCATTTAGTTCAATTATTGTAAAAAAGAAAAAGAAAAAGACCCATCTTTTCTGATCATTTTGGGGGTAATAACTTCAGTGTGAAACAGCTGCAGTTTTATCCTATGGTCTTCTATCAGTTTATATCAACTTTGGGCTTGTCTATACTGACAAAAACAACAACCAACCAACCAACTGATCTCAGCTCACATCTTTCTGGTCTGTAATGATCCCACAGCAACCCACTAAAACCACACATTAAAAGATATAATGAAGCAACATCAGCCTAACTGGCCACACATTTCTCCCTGGTGAACCTACTTTGGTGGAAGGGGGTGGTCCACAGGTCTTCTCCTTCATATTATTTTTGGACTTTTGGACATATTATTTTTGTCTTTTGCTTTCCCAGAATGTATCAACCTATCAACCAATAGCTGTTATTGTTTGCTTGACAATCTAGAACACCTTGCATCTGACTAGATATCCCCTTTCCTGCTTTGGCACCCCCTTTGTGTGAGGGAGAGAATTTAAAATGTACATACATAGACAAATGCACACACAATGGAGAAAGAAAAAAATGCATTGTATACATCTTTACATGAATATAATAATGTCCATCCATTAGATCAGGGGTGAGAAGTTAGTTCAGGATGCCTGCTCCTCTTTCTGCCCACCCCTTGCTCAAATGTCATGCTTGCTTTTACTTTTTTTACACACACACACACACATCCTAGTCAATTAGTGTTGTGTTATGTTTGTTTTTACTTCAATGAATGGTGCATGCAGATTTCCCCTCCAAAATTCACTTGCTTTCTCGTGCCGTCTCATGCATCGGTTCCCTTTTCCCTCCAATATATTGTGGATCTCTGCATGAGTGAGAAAGTGAATGATGGGAGGGCTGAGGGGGAGGGAGCATGTGAGATCTTGGTATAAGTGTTAGTATCAGTATTCAGTATTTCATTAAATACTAAAATACGCATTAGAGTGAACAATCCAATTGTTTCTTTTGAAACTGTGGTTCCCAAACTTGGAACTTAACAGATGTTGGGATTTCCTCTCCCAGAAGTCCCAGACAGCTTGGTCAGTGGTTGGGGACTGCAGGAGCTGAAGCTCAAAACACAGGAGAACCCTACATACAAAGAACTGCCCATCTGCCCCATACCCTCCAACATTACACAGACTGAAACAAGGACATATGTGACAAAGTATCATCAATGTGTGGTCAAGGTGGGAAAAATATTAATGAGGAAGAACATACAAGCTAGGAAGGTTGCAGCAGTCTGCTTTTTCCTGAACCTACTAGGAAGGGCATGATACCACCACCCCTCTTCTCTCCCTGCTGCTGAGTGAGTTGAGTGCAAGCTGCTTTTGCATTTTAAACTCAGTTTGCAGCCATTGAAGTAAGCTGAGGGGAAAGGGGAAAAACAGGAGGAAGAGACAGAAACTGGGAAGTTTTAAAAGCAGCTGAAAAGTGGCATGACAGAGGATTAATTGGGACTATCCCTGCCAAACTGAGACAGTTGGAAGGCTGCTGAGATTCAGTTTTCTGCCCAAGCATTTAAACCTCTATATGGTTCCAAATGCAGCATTTCAACCCCCGCCATATCAGCTTGTGACAGGACAGGGCAAAGTGTTGCTAGACTACAACAGAAATTGTTGGACTGCAGCTCCCATCATCCCATATCTAGCAATGAAAAATGCTGGGAGGTGCAGTTCAGCAAAATCTGGAAGATCACACTCTGCTGTCCTGCCTCCTGGCTTTACAATATTTCTAGTTTTATTTTTATTTTACTTTATTTGAATAATGATTAATAATGTCATTTCAACATAAAGCTATGGTCCACTGATTTTATCTAAAATGTCATCAGGAGTGTTTTACAGTAATAGTAATACTATGCTCTGTAGGATTGCCAGATTAAATGATGCCATCTTCTATAGGTAAAGGTAAAGGTTTTTCCTTGACATGAATGTTTAGTTGTAAGTGACTAGCGGGCAATGCTCATCTCCATTACTGAGCCAAAGAGCCAGTGTTGTCTGAAGATGACTCCAGTGGTCATGTGGCCAGCATGACTGCGCCAAATGCTGTTACCTTCCCACTGAAGTGACACCTATTTATCTACTTGCACTTTTACATGCTTTTGGACTGCTAGGCTAGCTGAAGCTGGGACTAGACGGGAGCTCCCGCTGTCCCTTGGTACCTGGGCCTTAAAATGCCAACCTTCCAACTGAATTGGTATCTTAACCACTAAGCCACTGTGTCCCTATTAAAGGGACAGAAGGCCTGACCCTTATTTCACCTGGGAAACCTATTGTTGGCTGTTTCTCTTGATACTTACTATATTTTAAAAATTGCAGTTGCAATAAAATTTGATCTGATGGTGAGCTGGAAACTGAAGAAGAAAATAACTTAAAGCTAATTGATGAAAGTTATTTCTTTGTGGCTAGTGCTCCCCAACCTCCATGCTCCTCCTCCCCCACACACCTGGGGCATTTCAAACAGTATGTTCAGTCAACACTGAGCTAGTGAGCTAAGCTCCATGCTTGTTCAGCTTGACACACAGGGCAAATGCCCAGCTTTACCTACCTCTAAGGCCACCCCTGGCTAGGAAGGAAGAATTTAGATCTAGTGATCAGGATTTCACATGAAAGAACTCAATCATGCAGTTTAGGGAAAGGACATTTATACCATGGAAACAATAAACACAGACTCAAAGTATTGCTTGCTTTTTTCCTAAATGTCGACCTGTTCTCCACAGTGATTCACTTGTTCTCTTAGGATATTTACCACATGAGCAAACAGCCTGTCTTACTCATGGAGAGCGTTTTTTTTTTTCTTACCTTGAACAAACAAATTAAATTTTAATAAAATTATAGTTGTCATGTTCTACACTGACCTTCTCCCATTACTCAAAACTGAAATAAAGTAGAAGATGGAAGATGGAGATTTTTAATTTGACAGGCAAATCAAAACTATTATTCACAGAGATGGAAATGACTCAACAGAAAGGGTGAAATCCTCTCTCTTTGCTACAGCAATGTCTGAATGGTCCAAAACACACTGCAGAAATAATCCAGTATGAGATGCTTTAACCACCCTGGCTCAGTGCTAGGGAATCCTGGGAATTGTCCTTTATTGTGGCACCAGAGCTCTCTGACAGAGAAGGCTAAATGTCTCACAAAACAATTCCCAGAATTCTCTAGCACTGAGCTGGGGCGATTAACGGGGTGTCAAACTGGATTTCTTGCAGTTGGACCAATATGAACCTATTCTGCACTGTGGCTAAATATGGCTGAAATATTTGGAGTTAAACACAGCACTAAGCTACCCCTAAGACTACCCTGAGAGACAAAACCTTAGATTTTTTTTTCTTTCCCTGAGATTAATTTTAACATTTTTAGCCTTGAGTGGTCTCTGTCAGCCATGGCCAAATATTCTGTACTGAAAGTGAATATTGCTTTTAGTATACCAGCTGAATAAACAAAAGATTGTGAATCAGGTACTTTTGTGCATATATTGATTTTTTTTTTGTTTTAAGTTAGATAGTGTAATTACCTTCCATCTTAGTCATCCTGGTTGAGAATAACAGGGCAAAAACAGATTCTCTTTGAAAAACAGATGCTGTGAACATTATTCTTAGATATAAAACAGAACAACTAAAACATTATTAGAAAGGCACACTAATTACAAAACACTGTTACGTTTAAACCCATATATGTTTCCAGCTGCAGCTGGAATTGCATTTTTTTTCACAGTAAGTAAATATTTTCCTCTTCTCATGTTACAGATAGATCTCTTGATATACTGTATATACCTATTGAGGATGCATACACACTGCACAGTTCTAGCATTCTGATAGCACTTTAACTGCTATTGCTTCATCCTATGGAATCATGGGATTTATAGTTGATAGTCTCAAGTGTACTCTTCTAATAATTAAAACATGGAGACTTCTTGGGGAATCCATTTTCCTCTGCTTGCAAAAAGGCCTGTGGTCTCACAGGAATGGAGGCATATTGGATTGCAAAAGAGGAGTCCTTGTTGATATGCAAATAGTCTTTAAATTTCCTGGACTTTGCTCAATTGCTGCATGGCCTGCTTAAGATACCGTCCCCATACCTAACTAAGGACAGAAACAACAAAACGCAGGCATCTTACTAACATCTCTAATTGTTCTCCTGTTTGGTATGTAACAGCTTGCCTGATGAAGAAGCCAGTGGAGCTTCGAAAGCTTGCAACAAATATACTGTGCATTTCAGTGGTATCACTGGTGGAATTTTCTTTGAATCTTCTTCTCATAATTAAACAGTAATTATGTAGTGTAATATGAAAGGGTCCCAAGTCTTCCTTTAGACAGCTGTTTTAGCCTCCTCTAAAATTTCAGTTGCTGTGTCATTCATACTGTAATTCTCAGGAACAATTCACTTGATGTCTAGGGATTTAGCTTTCTCAGTCTGAGTACAGCATGATGTTGTAAACTATTCAGGTTCAATCCTCTTTTGAAAGATTATCCTGTTTGGGCTTTAAGACAACTTATTCAATTTATGGCATCTTTACCAACCTGTCAAACTGTCAAAATATCTACAAGAAACTGAGATTTATAGAGCAATCCTATCTAGAAAGCCAGGAAAACTTAATGAGGAAAGCAGCATAAGTGCCACTATGCAGGTAGAGTGTTACTGGCAGGATTGTATTTGTACTGGTGGTATGCATAGATGTCCCACCTTCATTGTTTGACAAAATGGAGAAAAACCTAGCATCTCAGGAAGTGAATCATGAAGGATATGTGTTCTCTGACATGCCTAGAAGGGTGAAAGAAAACTACACCAGCCTTAGTGCTGGCACATAAAGATAAGGGCTGAGCAAGCTAAGGAAGAAGATACCCCCCCCCTTTCTATTCTACCCTCAGTGATATAGGAGGGTACAGAATGTGACGGTTGCTTCCCCAATGCTCCCTTGCATGTCCTCATCCTGCCAATGCTCCAGTGCTAACAGGGGAGTGTTTCCTAAGCAGAAATGGATTACCAGAGTTTTTATTAAGTAGAAAGGGATAATTTTATGACTAAAGTAGAGCAAGAATGTTAAACAATTGTGTGGCTTTACACAGGGGTCACAGAGAGTCACTGTGGTATACTGGTTTGAGCATTGAACTAGGAGTCTGGAGAACAGGAAGTCCCCACTCAGCCATGGAGGTCCACTGGGCGACCCTGGGCAAGTCACACCTTCTCAAAGGCAAACTCCCTCTGAACACTTGAATAAAGTCCCAAAGGTACATGTCCTCTGATGGAAAACTATCTATCCATCTTGCTTCATGATGGGGAAAAAGATAATTCATGAACAAAAAATATTTCCCTCAAAATAATTATAGTTTATTTTTTGCATAATGTTTGAATTTCCAACTATAAATTAAAAACAAAAAGCTTAGAAAGAAGTTACAAAATTGAATTGAATGGACAAGAATAGTAGAATGTCTCACACATGACATCATTTCCCAGATTTTCTTCTTGGCTAGTTGAAGTAAGATTTTGTACTTGACCCTATGTCCGAGCTTGGCCATGTATCAGTCGGTGGTGTTCTCTTCCTCAGAATCTGAAACAAAAACATCCAAGACCATATATGATTATAGATGATCAATTAAAGATAAATAGTTCATTACGAAAGTTGCCCATTAAAAAAAATAGAGCAGCTGCCTTAAAGAATCAGAAAGCCAAACCCCACTCAGGTCATGACAATCAACACACAAGTGTGCCATGCTGAAAGCTCAATGAAGTTATTTCCTGCCTGCCTTCAAACCCAAGTCTTTGGCCAGTTGAAGCAAACAAAGGGTCCCCCACAAAGCCATTCATTTTGGGCACAATGTCCACAATGCAAGCCGAACTGTCTTTTCTATCCTTTTGAAACTAGCAGCATACTTTGGATCCCAATGAAGATGGACAGATGAAAGCATCCAGCAAGCATCCTCGGATAATGACTGTGAGTGTGTATGTTAAAGGATGTAAAACAAGAAAAGCACATTTGACTGGATTTTTAAAATGAAAATAAGGAAATAGAGATGCTATGTATGAGTTCCTCCAAGGGCTGGGAAATGCCACAAAAATATAACCATGAGATTCTCAGAATGAAGTATCACCTTGTTTGAGTGACTCAAGAAACCTCTGGAAAGATTCCAGATAGGGTTTAATTGCATTAAGAAGCCGAGCCCTCCCTCCAGTCCATCTGCCTTGGTTCAGGCCCCAGAGGGAGAGACGAACCACTGGACCTCATCCCCTTCCCCTCCACCATTCCCTTCTCCTTTTTTGTCATGTGTTTTTAGATTGTAAGCCTGAGGGCAGGGAACCATCTAATTAAAAAGATTGTATGTACAGCGCTGTGTAAATTTACAGCACTATATAAATAAAGGTTAAAAACAACAACAACAACTGCACTGTCTTTTCAACCAGGTAAGTTCCCCACTGGACGAATCAATAATCCTTTAAGGAACACAGAGAATTATAAATGTAACTGGCACAATGGAGACAACTTATTTCTCTGACTTTGTAGTTAGCTTGGCCATTTGTCTTACTATACATAGCAGACTCCCTTGCTGAAGTGTTGTCAAGAATGGCTTAAAGATAAAGAACCATAAGAAGAGAGAGTAAAGGCCCATCTCCAGTGAGCACCTGGACAGCACAATGAGCAGGCCCACAAGTCACATGTATTCATATTATGGTAACAGGTACTGCATTTCTATGGACATTCCAGCAATTATTCCTGAATTTGTACTGTATATAAAGATTAGCATACACATATTATATCCACAGTCCCTTCAGTCCTTTTAAATTTCTGACTGTTATCAAAGTAATAACAGTGTGATCTTGGTATCCACTGTGATTTAGTTCAAGGAGCCCCTGTGGATAACAAAATCCATGGATACTCAAGTCCCATTAAATATAGTGGCACAGTAAGATGGTGTCCCTTGTATAAAATGGCAAAATCAAGGTTTGATATATATATATATATATATATATATATATATGGATTTCTATATTTTTCAAATATTTTCAAACAGTGGATGCTTGAATCCATGGATAAAACATCCATAGATATGGAGGGCTGACTGTAAATAAGAGAAGAAAATATGAAGTAAGCAGTTATTAAAGTAGGCTGTATGGCCCATGCTTACATTAATTCCAGTCCAATAGAGTGCTGAAAAACTGTTTCTTCCTATCATTTGAGAGAAAATATGGGATAAAACAATGCACAGTACAGTTGAGTATTGCTCAGTCTCTAAACAATTTGAAATGGTAACAAGACCTTTTAATCTGTATGCTGTTTTTGACTGCTTTGTGTGTGTGTGTGTGTGGTTATTACTGTAAGCTACTTAGACTATATGTTGGCATAGAAAAGTAGAAGATGTATATCACTTAATGATAATGGTAGACTAATAGACTCAAAGTAGAGAGAGATCCCAAGGGCCTTCTAGTCTAACCATGCATCAGTAAATTCACAGCTAAATTGTCCCTAAGAGATGGCCATCTAACCTTTGTTCAAAACCTCCAACCAAAAAAAAAATCATCTCTTTCTGCAGTAAGCTATTTCCTTCTTAAATAACACTTCCTAATGTTTGCAATCTCCTTTCTTATTGTTATCACCACCACCGCAACATGATGAAGCCCTGCGGGAAGAAGTTGAGTATTCCACTGTTAATTTCAGCCAATCTCACCAAAACATACTGCAGAAATAATCCAGTTTGATACCACTTTAACTGACCTGACTTAGTGCTAGGAAATTCTGGGAAATGTAGGTTTGTGAGACACTAAGCCTTCTCTGTCAGAGAGCTCTGGTTCCACAATAAACTACAGTTCCTAGGATTCCCTAGCACTGAGCCAGGAGAGGTAAAGTAGTCTCAAACTGGATAATTTTTGTAGTGTGTTTTTGATCTCTGTGATAACCATAGGGACCTGGTTTCTCATGGCTTCTCTTAACGGAACAGAATACTAGAGGGATGGAAATTGCAAATTTCCTGTGAAATAATACTGCATTCTAGATTATGGCTGCTGAGTCCTCCCAAACAGGGTGAGCAATGATAGCACATTGTGTATTACAAATATATGTATCAAGAAATACCCTATGCATGAAGAGCTAATTGATCTGAATAGTTATTTAAGGCTTCAATTCTATAGACAATTACTTACAAGGAAGTATAATTGAACTTAATGACACTTACTTCTGAGCAAGCATGCATAGGACTGTACTGTACATGATTTAAACATTGTCCAATGGTGTTATATTAGGTTATATCTTTCATGGCTAGATAGCCACAGAATTGTACTGCAACATGTAGGAGATTCAGCTATAAGACATTAAATACTGTCAAAATATACTGGCATCATGCAACCACAGTCAAAACATGCATTAGCTAGTTGGCTTTCCCAATGCCTAATCATGCTAAATCAAGTAAAGGCACAGGTTATTAATGGTTGGGTTCCAATCCTGTGGAAAGCCAATGTGGTTTAGTGGAGACCAGGGCTCAAATCTCTGCTTGGCCATAGAAATCCACTGTGTGTTCTTGGGGAAGTCACACTCTCTGATCCTCAGAGGAAAGCAATGCCAACAGCCCTCTGGACAAATCCTGCCCAGAAAACTCAATGATAGTCCATGTCACCATAAGTCAAAAATGACTTGACGGCACACAACAATCCAGTCTCATGAGTACTTACATATGACGGAACTATTAGATTGAGTAAATATGCAGAGGACTGTGGTGTTCAAGAAACCAAATAAAAATGATATTTTCCAGTCAAAATCACGCAGGCATGCCTTTTAGGCCTTCAGATTGGAAGCATGGGCCTTCTGTGTATGTACATTGTCTGTGTACCTGATTCATTAAGGCTGTGAATCAAGATGTGAACAAGGAGAGAAACACTTCTGCTGGAGTGAAGCTACTTTCAGTTTCTCTCCTACTGCAGCAGGCTCTCATGTCCCACAATGTTACAGAGGACCAATTGACTCTCCAGCTTTCATGGAGCACAGGAGATAATGTGCTAGGGAAAACTGGATTCTCCCTGGATCCAGTATTAGGCCTTTTAGCCTATGGAACTAGACAGAATTGGGCTTTTTAATCTGACTGTAATTGACTGACCCAGATGAGAAAGCAAACCAACAGGATACTGCCCAGGACCTTTCATTTTCCTACACCTGTTTTTGGAAGTTTTTTCTTTTTTGTCCTACTGACAAGATGGGTTCAGGCCTGGCATTAGGGCCTAACAGATAACATATGTTGTCGCCTCCTCACTTTTAGCACAGGAGGGGTGTATGGTAGAGTTAGCTGATGTTGCTGGAAGAACATCAATACAAAGCTCTGCAGTGGAAGGATAAAACAAAACAAAACCACCCCCACCCCCCACAAAACAGCTTCATTTATATACCGCTTCATACCGCCTAAGGAGTGTCTAAGTAGTTTACAACTGTAAGCTACTTGCCCCCAACAATCTGGGTACTCATTTTAGTGACCTCAGAAGGATGCAAGCCTGAGTCGAGCTTGAGCCCTTTTACTGGTCTTGAACTCGCAACTTTATGGTTTTGAGTGAGCGGCTGCAGTACAGGCATTTAACCACTGTGCCACCAAATCTACCCCAAATCTTCTTAGTTAATTACATTGGTTTAACCAGAGGTTACACCAGCATAATTACTTTGGCGAACAAAGTACAAGAAGTGTATTAAAGATGGCTGGTTTAAGTCTTCATTGCTTTCTGAGAGGCATCCCACTTTTGGTTTTCAAAATAAGAATCCTAATTATTCTTGGTTTTGTGATCTCAGACAACTTGGCAAACACTTGATGAAGGTGATGATGCCAGAAATGCATGTAGCCATTGAAATTAACTTAGGCAACACTGTCACAAATCTAAACCGGAATAAAGGTTATGCTTCCTTCCTTCACCTAGTATGCAAGGATCACATAGTGAACAAGATGATATTAGACAGCCAGTCAAATCTGATTGTGTGACAGATTTGAAAAAGATCACTTCCTCTCAGGGTAACAGGGTAATGTTTCTGTCTGCCTACAGAATGGATGAAAATGTTGATCCTATTTGTAGTTTCTTCTCAATAGCATAAAGAGGAGGCACCCCCTTTTATTTTTGCAGTTGACAAAAACTTAATATCTCAGTCCATTTGTGGGAACCTACAACCTGCTTCCTACCCTGCTAGATCTGAAGTGTGAACGTGATGATCTAAAATTCTGCTAGTTACTCCCAACTAGACTAGAACTGTTGATGTTTGGAAGGTCTGCAGGATTCCCATTCCTGCCTTAAAAATTTCAAAAATCAATATCTTGAAATCAGCTAGACATGAGACCCTGCATGGTTCCAGCTTGTTTCTTCTCCATTTTAATACATACATAGGCAGTATCATAGAATCATAGAATTGTAGAGTTGGAAGAGACCACAAGGGCCATCCAGTCCAACCCCCTGCCATGCAGGAATTCTCCATCAAAGCATCCCCAACAGATGGCCATCCAGTCTCTGTTTAAAAACCTCCAAGGAAGGAGATTCCACCACACTATGATTTAGTGTGTTCCATTGTCGAACAGTCCTTACTGTCAGGAAGTTCCTCCTAATGTTGAGATGGAATCTCTTTTCCTGTAGCTTGCATCCATAGTTACATGTTCTAGTCTCTGGAGCAGCAGAAAAAAGGTTTGCTCCCTCCTCAATATGGCATCCCTTCAAATATTTAAATAGGGCTATCATATCACCTTGTAACCTTCTCTTCTCCAGGCTAAACATTCCCAGCTCCTTAAGTCTTTCAAGGCATGGTTTCCAGACCCTTCACCATTTTAGTCGCCCTCCTTTGGACACGCTCTTTTCATAACATCCTTTTTGAATTGTGGGGTCCAGAACTGGACACAGTATTCAAGATGAGGCCTGACCAAAGCAGAATACAGTGTTAGGATTACTTCCCTTGATCTAGACACTATGCTTCTATTGATGCAGTCTAAAATCACATTGGCCTTTTAGCTGCTGCATCACACTGATGACTCATGTTCAACTTGTGGTCTACTTAGACTCCTAGGTCCCTTTCACATGTGGTCTCCTTAACACAGGTTTCCCACATCTTTTATCTGTGCATTTCATTTTCCACCCTAAGTGCAGTACATTACATTTCTCCATCTTGAATTTCATTTTGTTAGCTTTGGCCTAGCTTTCTAGTCTATTCAGGTCATTTTGAATCATGATCCTGTCCTCTGAGGTGCTAGATACTCCTCCTAATTTGGTGTCATCTGAAAATTTGATAAGTATGCCCCTAATTCTGTCATCCAATTCATTGATAAAGATGTTGAATAGCACTGGGCTCAGGGAAGAACCCTGTGGCACCCCATTGGTCACTTCTCTCCAGGATGAAAAGAAAGGGCAGGTTACTTACCTGTAACTGTAATTCTTTGAGTGGTCATCTGTGGATCCACACAAATGGGTTATTCTGCACCTGCACAGCAAATCTGGAACCTACTGGAATCACTAGGGAAGACTTTTTGTTGGTAGCTCCGCCCACCCTCTATATAGGCTTGGTGTCTTCCCGCCCTTTCTCAGTTCCAAAAAATGTCTGCCGTGAAGCAACGGAAGAGGGCAGGGCATGAGAGAGGGGAGGATGGGCGGGATTTGTGTGGATTCACAGATGACCACTCAAAGAACTGTAGTTACAGGTAAGCAACCTGTACTTCTTCTTTGTGGTCTCTGCGAAGCACACAAATGGGTTAGACTGACAAGCTGGTCACCTCCTGGAGGAGGGAGTGTCCTGACAATAAAGACATAAAAAAAAGAAAACCAGTATGAGTGTCAGTTATTGACAGGTGTCAACTAACCTTAGTGGATGCCGGAAAGGAGGATGGCTCTGCCAAAGGCTGCTTCTTGACAGTGTCTGGTGTCAAGCCTGTAGTACTTGATGAAGGTCACGGGTTGTGACCAAACAGCAGCCTTGCAACGTCTTCCAAGGAAATTCCGGAGCGGAAGGCAGATGAAGAGGCTACCACCCTAGTGGAATGGGCTCGAATTCGAGCTGGAGGAGTCTTCCCAAAGATCTCATAGGCAAGGAGAATGATGGAGGTCACCCATTTGGAAAATCTCTGTGTTGTGACCGAGAGTCCCGAATTATGATTGGAATAGCAGACAAAGATTCTGGGAGAATGGTGAGAGGACAAAGTCCTGTCGAGGTAGAACGCCAGTGCCTGCCTGACATTGAGGGAGTGGAGTTGACGCTTGGTGTCAGTGGTTGGGTTCGGGGCTAGCGTCAGGAGAACAATGTCCTGATTGAGGTGGAAGAAGGACACAATCTTTGGTAGAAAGGAGATGTCTGGTCGAAGGACAACCTTGTCATTAAAAAAAATTTAAGTAAGGAGAGTCAGTAAGGAGGGCACAGAGTTCGGTTGCCCTTCATGCTGAGGTCAAGGCGACCAAGAAGGCAGTCTTCCAGGTGAGGAGCCTGAGGTCGCAGGAAGCCATTGGCTCAAAAGGAGAGGTAGAGAGAGCTGCCAACACGAGCTGGAGGTCCCACACTGGGGCTGGAGGGTGGCTTCAAGTTCAAGTGTCCCTTGAGAAATTTCTTTACCAGAGGGTCTACAAAGAAGGATGGTAGGCCAGAGAACTGGTAGTGGGCACAGATGGCTGCCAGGTACCACTTCAAAGAAGGGACGGAGAAGCCGAAATCAGAAAGGGAATGGAGAAAGTACAAAACGACCAGTACTGTGATCATCGTGGGGGAGAGTTTTTTTCCTAGACAGGAAAGCCAAAAATTTGGCCCACTTTAGGACTGGAGATGATCTCTCCTACGGGTACCAAGAGATGATTCAAGGCAGAATCCTCCATGCCACTAGACGAAGAATGTCAATGTTGGGATAGAGGACTTGACCGTCGTGAAGGGTCAGGAGGTCGGGCCAGAGAGGAAGAGGCCTGAACCAGTTGTTGGAGAGGTGGAGAAGCAGGGCAAACCACGGCTGTCTAGGCCACCACAGGGTGATCAGGATGGCGTCTGAGCAGTCAGCGTGTAGCTTAGCTATCACCCTGGTGGTTAGTGGAAATGGAGGAAAGGCGCGGAACCTTTTGCTGGACTGGTGGAAGAGGAAAGTGTCCCCCTGGGACCGAGATGAGAGGATCCTGGAACAGAACTGGTCACATTGAGCATTGAGATGTGAGGCAAAGAGGTCGACGTCTGGAATTCCCCACATGGAGAAGAGACAGTGGATGATCTGAGGATGCAGCTGCCACTCATGGCACGAGTCCAAAGCTCTGCTGAGTCTGTCTGCAAGCTTGTTCTCGTTCCCAGGGAAATGTACAGCTTGCAAAATGTACAGCTCCCATTGGATACACTAGGTCCAAATTTGAAGTGTCAGGTCGAGCAGAGTGGGAGACCTGGTACCGCCTTGCTTGTTTAGATAATACATTACAGGAGTATGGTCCATGAGGAGCTGGTTCGAAGGACATAAGGGCTTTCTGAACTGCTACCATCTCCAGAGTATTGATGTGGAGTTGGGTTTCTTTGGGAGAACATCTTCTGTGAACACAGAGGTTATTGAAGTGAGCTCCCCAGCCAGTGTTGGAGGGGTTGGTAGTGAGTGTAGCCTTAGGTTGTGGGGGCAGGAAAGGTATGCCCCTGCAAACATTGCTAGGATTGTGCCACCAGCATAAGGACCGAACCACTGGTCTCTGAATGGTAATCCACTTGTTCGAGGGGTCAAATGCAGGATTGAAAACTGACAGGAACCACGACTGGAACAGGTGCATACGAAGTCAGGCCCATGGGGTGACATAAGTCTTTGACGCCATGTGGCCAAGTGCAACCTGGGCTGCCCATGCTCTGATCTGTCTGGAAGCAAGGCAGCGCTGGATGGAAGATTGTAGATTGATGAATCTGTCCTGGGGCAAATAGGCCCTCAAGATGGAGGTGTCTAGCATGGCCCCTATGAAGTGCACTTGCTGAGTTGGGATGAGGGTAGACTAATTGAGGTTGACCATCAGTCCCAAGGCCTTAAGCAATGAAAGGGCATCCTCGAGATGAGCGATGAGTATCTGTCTGGATGGGGCGACAAACAGCCAATCGTTGAGATAAGGGAAGACGATGATGTTGCCTTGTCAAAGATATGCTGCGATGACTGTCATGCATTTGGTGAACACCCTTGGGTCCGCACACAATCCGAACAGGAGTACTCAGTACTGGTAACAGTCGGGGCTGACCGAGAAAGCAAGGAAGTCTTGATGTTCTTCTCTGATGCTGATGTAGAAGTAAGCATCTCGGAGGTCGAGAGTGGCGAACCAATCTGATTGCTGGAGCAGAGGGAGATTGGAAGCCAAGATTACCATATGGAAACGTTTGTAAGAAATAAAAGAGTTCAAGAAACATAGGTCAAAGATGGGTTGAAGCCCCCCCCCCCATTCGCTTTTGAAACAAAAAAATATCTGGAAAACAAGCAGTGGTGGACCTGGGATGGAGGTACGGGTTCGATGGCACTGTTGTCAAGCAGAGAGCGCACTTCATCAAGAAGGGTGTCTGAGGGGAGGGTGGTAAGGAGAATACCCCTTGGGGGGAGACCTTGAAACTCCAGGGCATAACCCCTACAGACGATGGAAAGCACTCATGAGTTGGATGTTATCACGGCCCAAGTGTGGTAAAAGTGGGCCAGACAGTCTCCCAAGGGAGGTGAAGAGGCAAAGTGCACTGAAAGACATCAGAAACGGTGCTTGCCCTGGTCAGCATCCTTCTTATGGAAGGGCTGCTTGTACTTTTGCTTGGGCTGACATTTCGTGGCAGAAGAGAGCTGTTGTGATGGGAAATGTTGTTGTTGGTAGTCAGAGGGTTGGATAGACTTACCCTGGCTGGAGGGGTAAGAAGGCTTATGCTAAGCCGGTCTGCGTTGGGAAAAAGGAGAACGAGAAGTTGAAGAGGAGGACATGCCGTATTTCTGGGCTGTGTTCCTCATTTTGTTCTTGAACTCCAGCTTCTCATTGGTTTCCTTATGGAAGAACCCTGAAGAGTCGAAGGGGAGTTCTTTAATGGCTTGCTTGGCTTGTGGTGTTAAGTCCAAAGACCTCAACCAGGCATGACAGCGAAAGGCCAAGGCACCAGACAGTTGTCTCACTGAGCAATCAGCGGAGTGGTGGGCACATGGGATGTGGTGTGAAGCCAGGGTATGGAGGGCCATGGCTGTGTGCCTTTTATCCTCGGGAAGGTCTTCATAGAGAAGAAGGGCCTGTTCCCAAAGGTGCTGTTGGTAGACTGCCATGCAGGATGCGTAGTTCTGGATCTTCAGGTTGAGGACCGCTGCAGCATAGGACTTGTGGGCCATGGAATCCAGTTTGTGGCCTTCAGTGTCACTTGGAGTGACAGCCATCTTGGGTGTGAAACGGGCCTGGGAGGCCTTGACAATCTCCAAATTCAGGTGAGGATGCTCGAAGAGCCACATCTCATCCAATGGGGAAATCCGGTAGAGGTTGTCCAGCTTCTTGGTTGAAGGATGAGCTGATGAGAGGGAAGTCCAGGAGTGTTTGGCTATCTTGGACATCAAGGGAAGGAGCGGGATCAAGGTTGGTGTGGGAACCTTTTCTCCTTGATGGGATCGAGGATTTCCATGTCGGTGTGGAGGACTTCAATGGTCAGTGCTTGGTCCATATGGATCACTTGCTGAGAGAAGGAAAAAAATGTCATCCGAAGGAGAAAGTGCCTCGATGACTGCAAGTGTCTGAGACTGTCGGAGGTGGGAAAAATCTGATTCAGAATAATCAGAAGATTCTGATGAGACTGAAACTGCCCTTGGATGGTTTACAATGGCTGGAGGAGGGAGAAGTGTAGCAGAGATGGTCTGACAAGGAGGGACCAGGAATCGGGTTGATATTGAAGTGGCTGAGACTGATACCGGTGGCAGCTGAGGTTCCACTGGCTGGAAGGTGGGAACAAAGCGACCGCCCCTGACTTCAGAGGGGTTGAGAGGCAAAAGGTAGGTGCCTGAAGCCCCATCGTAGAACAGGTCCTGCTTTTCAGGTTCAGTAAGGCCAGCTGAGATGTTGCTTTCGGGCTTGTCTTCAAGGGGGACGACCTCCAATGTTTGAGAGAGGTGGTCTGCAATTATGATTTCAGTATAGAGCTGGCTATCATCCTCATCGTCTGAGAGGCAATAAGGTTGAGGTAACCCTTCAGTCAAAGAGGCCACAATCTGGACATCATGGTGGGAGTGTAGAGAAGACTGGGGGCTGGGCACATGGTACCAAGGCCGTACGGCATTGTCGAGCTGGGAAACTTGGTCGACCCGCGATACGGTCGGTGTCGGTGTCTCGAGAAGATTGAGGCTTCTTGTTGGACTGGTGAGAAGAATCTCTGCTGCCATCCTTAGAAGATTTGTTCTTCTCCTTGGAAGAGTCCGAGGATTTCTTTCATTTGGAGGATGATGGGTGGCCAGCCACATCCTTGTCTGACAATTTCTGCTTTTCCTGGGTTGGTGACCCACGAACAATGGGTTTGACATTGGCTGCAGTAGCTTTGGCAGGGACCCCTGATGGAGAAGCGGAGGGTATGCCCTTGGCAGCAGTAGCCTTGGCAAGGACCCCAGAGGCCGAAGAGGAAGATTTGCCCTTGGCTGCAGTGGCTTTGGCAGAAGCCTTTGGAGGTGCCCGGAGGCTTCAGGATTTTGCCATACAGCCACGAAGTGAGCAGCTGCTCCATTTTTCCTGACCTGCAGAGTAAAGGCCAAGCAGTGAGAGCAAGTAGAAGTCAGATGGCCCTCTTCCAGGCAGAAAAGGCATCGGGAATATCTGTCATGCCTGGTGATGTTGGTGCTGCATTGCTTGCACCGTTTGAAGGGCTGGGTAGACATTCTGCAAAGGATAGTCAAACAAGCTGAGTTTTACTGTGAATCAGAGTCCTGAACAACTCCAAATCACAATCCAAAAGAGTAGTCTTGAGGCAGAGGAGAATTAAAGCTGAAGAGGTGGTCAAAAGCGAAAGTGAAAGGAAGGAGCGATTCCTGAGCAAGGTTCCTGTGCTGCTCATGTAGCGGACAAAAGGAACTGAGAAAGGGCGGGAAGATACCGAGCCTACACAGAAGGTGTGTGGAGCTACCACCAAAAAGTCTTCCCTAGCGATTCCAGTAGGTTCCGGATTTGCTGTGCAGATTCAGAATAACCCATTGTGTGCTTTGCAGAGACCACAAACAAGAACCATTATTGAGCACTCTTTGGGTGTGGCCAGTCAACCAATTACAAATCCATGTAACAGTTGCCTTGTCTAGCCCACATTTTACAAAATTGTTTGCAAGAATGTAATGGGGAACCTTGTCAAAGGCCTTTCTGAAATCAAGATATGCTATATCCACAGCATTCCCTTCAAGCTGGTAATTTTATCAAAAACAAGCAAAAGAGAGAGGGAGGGAGGGAGGGAGGGAAGGAGGGAGATCAGATTTGTCTGATATGACTTGTTTCTCTGAAACCCATGTTGACTTTTGTGATTATGGCATTCCTTCTAGATGTTCACAGACTCACTGTTTAATGATCTGCTCTAGAATCTTTCCTGGTATAGATGTCAGACTAACTGGAAAATAATTGTTGGGATCCTCTTTTTTCCCCTTTTTGAAGATGGGGACAACGTTTGCATAAGGATAAGATCATGGGGATAATTAGAGTGAGCTACTGACTTAGTCATGCTGTCTGAAAGCCTTTTTGGTCACTGATGATGGAGGAAGAATGAGGAGGAGATATATAGATAATATACGATAATATAGTCTGATATGGGAGAAGGACATTCATCACTGATATTTTTTATAGTTTACTATCTTGCATTGATACTTTGCATCAGTAGCCCTGTCGTAGTGAGTAATCTGTCCAAAAGCCATGATATAAAGATCCAAGGTTGGAACTACTGTGACACCCCCCCTATATGGTCCTGCCGTTGATGAGCAGGAGAGGGCAACATGCAAACCATGGGCCCATGTGGCACCAACGCCACTTTTGCCCATCCAGTGTGCCATACCATTCATTTTTCTTTGGCCAAAACTGCTCACTTTATTACTCTAGGAGCCTTCCAGGAGTGAAGGATATGGACTAACATAGCCTCATCCAACATGCAAACCCAACTCACCAAAGAAAAGAAAATATAATTGAAGGGTATTTCCCACTGTTGTGGGCTTTGATAAGTCCTGGAGGGCAAATAATTGCTCCCCAGTTACGAAGTTGGCCACCCTTTGTTTAGAGAGTACAGCTCATTCCTTGTAGGGAAGCCTAATGTACATCATTGTTATTTCTCCTGAATAAGAACATGTGAAGATCCATGTCCCACTAAAAACCTACCTAGTTCACAATGGTGAACCAGTTGTCCACAAGAAGCCCACAAGTGACACTTGAGTGCAACAGCACTCTCTTGCTCCCCAGCAATTGAAATAAGGAGGCAAACTGTATCTGGTAATCTTGAAGACAGAAATCGTAGTTCTGATATGAAAGTTTTCTAATGGAAAAATATCTGATATCTAAATAAGAGAGATATGAGGATGCAGTCTCCTCATGACTTCACCATACATCTCTAAAACAATTTAGCTGACAATAGTTTCATGCTCCTGAGCCTATATGAAATGTGAAATCATAACAAAACTGAGTGTGCATGGGTGGGAGGGACTGCCAACACATTTTTAACACAAGAGAGTCCTGTGGCATCTGAAAGGTGAACAAGCTTTTTATAGTACCAGCTTTTATGGATTAGAGCCACTTCATCAGAGGGAAGAAAAAGTCTAAAATACAATTGGAGAGTAACCTTGCAGACTTCCGGCAGTTGAGCTTAGAATGGAAAAAAAAAAAAAAAACCCCCGAAAAAAACACACATCCTGAAGACCAGTTTCCCTACAAGCAGAATGTAATGTGCCTCCAGTTACATATAGGCAGGAAAAAAGTGTTTCTTAGCTAAAAATTTAGGAAATTTATTCAGGAGTAGCTGTGTTGGCCATACAGCAAAATACAACCAAAATCCACAAAAGAGCAGTACCTTTATAGGCCAACCAAAATGCAGAAAATATATCACACATGTTTTTACCTGGCTTCTTCATTGGCTAAAGATGTTAAAAATTATACAGGAAAAGAAAAGTGATGATGTGAGAATCACAGGCCTACATTTTGTTTCAGATGTTACTTCTGTTGTCAGTTAAGATGGCCTAGAAGAATATCAATGCAGACAGAGGCCACTCCCCTTCTTAACTATGTGGGAACCAAGGACAAAGTGCAATAAAAGACAGGTAATAAAGTTTCAACTTCCCTTGAGATCTAGGCTGTCCTTTTCCTGTGTGAAGCTAATTATCCCATCCTTAGGCAGAGAACAATAAATTTCTCAAAAAGTTCCTGTATGGTTGCATTTGGAAAAACTTTTAGTTGCTATATGTAAATTTTTGCCGATTGTAGTGCAAATGAACCAGTTTTATATTTGTCAGAGTAAAAATCTAAAAGAATTAATTCTCAATCCTTTAGCTCTCTCTTGTTAAAGTTTCCTCTGTTGCAACAAAATTCAGTACAGTATCTTCACATCTAGAAAACATATTTGGACTTGAATTTCATAGGGCTTTTTTTAGCAGTCTTATTAATAATAACTGGGTCTCTTTTTAGTTAGTTATTTTAGCTGATACTGAGTACCTCAGTAGTTTACTACATGCCCAGTCACTTCCATCCTTTAAAAGACGTAACACTCCTAAGGAGCTGAGACAAGATGTTGAGCAGATAGAAATGTTTGAACTTGAAAATCCTTCACTGGGGACTATATATTCTTGGTGATGGTTTGTTTTGTTTTTTTAAATAGTGTATCCTTCTGCCCTTTAAGCATTCCTGATCCAAGATAAGAGGTTCATTTCTATTCCTTGGCCAAAATTGTTTCGTGTATGTGTGTGTGTGAGAGAGAGGGAGGGGGACTGGGGCAGTGGGTAAGAATTCAACTCTTGCCCTGAATATCAAAGCGGAATGGGTTAACTGAATTATGGTTTATAATTTCATTCTTTTTTTAGACTTTAAAAAAGTGAAATTTATTCAGGATGATGTGACACAAACATAAGATTTGCCAATCATTCATTTTTTAAGGCAAGAGAGAGCAACATACTGTTTATGGGCCCTAACCATGTGTACGCATGCACGTGAACACACACACCAATTTTGTGGGGCACACTACTAAAATAGTGAAACCTACAAATTTGTTGCTATTACTTTGCTGTCAAATTTTGCTGCTACAGTGGTAGTAACAGCATGATGTGTGGCCCTGAAAAGCTTGGGGATTCCCATCACATTCCTCAGCTACAGGAAGTTGCTCACTTCTGCTTTAAGGGTGTCATCTTTGTGCCTACAGCAAGGAGACATAAGGAGGCATTCCTGGGTAGCTGCTCTGCTCTGCCTCAGTCATAGAACACTGTCTTGGAGGCTTTCCAAAGTTCAAGACTGAGGATCTGTTAGAAATGCTATAAGACCCTTTTGCTTGCATTGACTTTTACCAGTTGTACATAAACTGGGACAGAGATGCATACTACTGATGATCAATGTATTCTAGATCAGCTTGCTGCTCCAAGGCCTGGCCCCCCCTTCCACACCCCCTGTTTTCTGACATCAAGTTGATATCAAAAAAGATGTTTTAGACATGTAGCTGAAAAGGCACCCCCAGTGCAGGAAACTAGCCAGGCCATATAAGGTTGTCTGTGACCATATAACGAGATTTGACTGGCTCAGCATGGGGGAAGCGCAAGAACATATACCTAAAATAGATCTATCAAGATCGGAATCTACATAATCCCTGCATTGATAGGAGTGGTGGTGAGTGATAGGCCTGGTGTTTGCAAAACAACAAAAGTCCAAGTATACTTTCCCTTGAAGGAAATACTCCCTTGTCTTGAAACATGAGTCTGTGAATATATAGAAGATAATTCCATAATCACAAAAAGTCAACATGGGTTTCAGAGAAACAAGTCATGCCAGACAAATCTGATCTCTTTTTTAGATAAAATTACCAGCTTGATAGATGAAGGGAATGCTGTGGATATAGTATATCTTGATTTCAGCAAGGGCACTGACAAGGTTCCCCCATGACATTCTTGCAAACAAGCTTGCAAAATGTGGCCTAGACAAGGTAACCATTACAAAGATTTGTAACTGGTTGACTGGCCACACCCAAAGGGTGCTCAACAATGGTTCCTTTTCATCCTGGAGAGAAGTGACCAGTGGGGTGCCACAGGGTTTTGTCCTGGGCCCAGTGCTATTCAATATCTTTATTAATGACTTGGATGACAGAATTGAGGGCCTAGTTATGAAATTTGCAGATGACACCAAATTAGGAGGAGCAGCTAATACTTCAGAGTACAGGATCAAAATTCAAAATGACCTGAATAGACTAGAAAGCTGGGCCAAAGCTAACAAAATGAAATTCAATACAGAGAAATGTAAGGGTCTGCACTTAGGGTGGAAAAATGAAATGCACAGATATAGGATGGGGGGACACCTGACTGAACAAGACCACATGTGAAAGGGATCTAGGAGTCCTAGTAGACCACAAATTGAACATGAGTTTTAGGCTGCATCAATAGAAGTATAGTGTCTAGATCAAGAGAAGTAATAGTGCAACTCTATTCTGCTTTGGTCAGGCCCACCTGGAATAGTGTGTCCAGTTCTGGGCACCACAATTCAAAAAGGATGTGGAGAAACTGGAGCGTGTCCAAAGGAGGGCGACTAAAATGGTGAAGGGTCTGGAAACCATGCCTTATGAGGAACGACTTAGGGAGCTGGAGATATTTAGCCTGGAGAAGAGAAGGTTAAGAGGTGATATGATAGCCCTGTTTAAATACTTGAAGGGATGTCACATTGAGGAGGGAGCAAGCTTCTTTTCTGCTGCTCCAGAGACTACAACATGGAACAGTGGATGCAAACACCAGAAAAAGAGTGTCCACCTCAACATTAGGAGGAACTTCCTGACAGTGAGGGCTGTTTGACAATGGAACACATTCCCTCGGAGTGTGGTGAAAGTTACCTTCCTTGGAGGTCTTTAAACAGAGACTGGATAGCCATCTGTCGGGGATGCTTTGATTGGGAATTCTTGCATAACAGGGGGTTGGACTGGATGGCCCTTGTGGTCTCTTCCAACTCTATGATACTATGATTCTATGATTCTATGACATTTGTGTCGATTGTCCAATCATTTACAAGTTCTTTTTCTCATTCTTCTCTCCTGGGAACTTTTTAATCCCAAAATCTGCCCCAGAATACATTTTGCCCTATAAATGTACCTGCCAAGGCACCTCCAATTTGGTCTTGCTGAGATTCAGACAGACACTCTAGTATCTCGTTTAACTGCTCAGCATTTCTGGAAGCTGTTGAGCCATTTCACTTCACAGAACCCCCTGATGGGCGCATTCGCTCTGGAACTGGTACAGTATTACCTTCTACAATCCATAAAGTCACTATCTGATAACATGTTTTATATCATTAGTTCTTGTGAGTGCATGTATGAGTATGCTTTTGTGTGAGTGGTGATTCCCTTTTACAAATAAAATTACATTTGGACCTTGCATTCTGGAGTTCTGTTTCTCAGAACTTGTATACATAGTATCGATCCCTGCTTTTAATTGCCCAAGTGTTTCCATTGCAATATTTATCCTATTAAATATTGATTGCCTTCTCGGGACCCTGACATTTGGGGGTAACAAGTAACTTACAGAGAAACAGCGAAGTAATGCCTACTGGCCTGAATCCCTACAACAATCCCGACCTTAAGAGGTGAAGGTTCAAGTTCTGACTGATGCAAAAGGAGGACATTTACACCCCCATCTTGCCAGCAAATGAGGCTGCAACTGATTGTCACAAACTGTCCTTTGCCTATCTGGTGTATTCAGTAGTCTTCCTGAATCCAGATCAGTTACAGATCTAACTAATCTGTAATTGCAATACTGAATGCCAGCCAATATTTTTTATGTGGTGAGGTTTCAATTTGCAAAATGAACTGTTCCCTTAACCATTTAGGATGGTCTTCACTATAAACCCAGACAAATAAAAACCATGTTAAACCTCTTCTCTCATACTAGTTTTTTTCTGTACTAGTGATTAGGGGCTCATTCATACTAGACATTTGCAGTACTATATTACACTTTAACTGCCATTGCAATGGCAACACTCTATGTAATCCTGAAAGTGGCATTTAGAATGTTCAATCTGGAGAGGTCTGAACAAATGTTTTATCTCTTGAATCACACTACAAAGATGACATAGGAAATGTATTTTAGTAAGGATTTTGTTGTTCCTATCAGAATACTAAGTGTTGTTCTACAGTTATAGTGGGGCAAAAAAGAGCCCTGGTGGCACAGTGGTTAAATGCCTGTACTGCAGCCACTCACTCAAAAACATAAGGTTGTGAGTTCAAGACCAGCAAAAGGGCTCAAGCTTGAGGTCGCTAAAACGAGTACCCAGATTGTTGGGGGCAAGTAGCTTACAGTTGTAACTGCTTAGACACTCCTTAGGTGGTATGAAGTGGTATATAAATGAAGCTGTTTTTTTAAAAAATTTATTTAGTCAGCCACCAATTGTGCAAGTTTTCCCACTTAAAAAGACGAGAGAGGCCTGTAATTGACATCATAGGTAGACCTCAACTATGAGAGACAAAATGAGAAAAAATATCCAGACAATCACATTATCTGATTTGGAAAGAATTTATTTCAAATTATGGTGGAAAAATAAGTATTTGGGAAATATCAAAAGTTCATCTCAATACTTTGTTATATATCCTTTGTTGGCAATGACAGAAGTCAAATGTTTCCTTCCTGTAAGTCTTCACAAGATTGGCACACACTGTTGCTGGTATATTGGCCCATTCCTCCATGCACATCTCCTCTAGAGCAGTGATGTTTTGGGTCTGTCGAGCCAAAGGTTTTCTATGGGGTTGAGATCTGGAGACTGGCTAGGCCACTCCAGGACCTTGAAATGCTTCTTATGAAGCCACTCCTTCATTGCCTGGGCAGCCAGCCCCATGCTTCACAGTAGGTATGGTATTCTTTGGATGCAATTCAGCATTCTCTCTCCTCCAAACACTACAAGTTGTCTTTCTACCAAACAGTTCTACTTGGGTTTCATCTGACCATATGACATTTTCCCAGTCCTCTTCTGGATCATCCAAATGCTCTCTAGCAAATTTCAGACAGGCCTGTACATGTACTGGCTTAAGCAGGGGGACACGTCTGGCACTGTAGGATCTGAGTCCCTGGCAACGTAGTATGTTACTGATGGTAGCTTTTGTTATGTTGGTCCCATCTCTCCGCAGGTCATGCACTAGGTCCCCCCGTGTGGTTCTGGTATTTTTGCTCACCGTTCTTGTGATCATTTTGACCCCACGGGGTGAGATCGTGCATGGAGCCCCAGATCAAGGGCGATTATCAGTGGTCTTGTATGACTTCCATTTTCTAATTATTGCTCCCACAGTTGATTTCTTCACACCAAGCTGCTCGCCTATTGCAGATTCAGTCTTCCCAGCCTGGTGCAGGTCTACAATTTTGTTTCTAGTGTCCTTCAACAGCTCTTTGGTCTTCACCATAGTGGAGTTTGGAGTGTGAATGTTTGAGGTTGTGGAAAGGTGTCTTTTATACTGATACTGAGTTCAAAAAGGTGCCATTAATACAGGTAATGAGTGGAGGACAGAGGAGCCTCTTAAAGAAGAAGTTACAGGTCTGTGAGAGCCAGAAATCTTGCTTATTTGTCAGTGACCAAATACTTATTTTCCACCATAATTTGCAAATAAATTCTTTCCAAATGAGACAATATTATTATATGGATTTGTTTTCTCATTTTCTCTCTCATAGTTGAGGTCTATCTATGATGTCAATTACAGACCTCTCTCTTCTTTTTAAGTGTCCCAGACTGCGGCCAGCACACACCAACAAAAGCTGATAAGGCAGTTCCATAAACTTAAACGTTGATCCTAAGAATACTCCAAAAGACAGAGCCGAGGTCAGGGTTGGGGAAATCAAAGAAGTCAGTCCGGTCCGAGGTCAGGGCAAGGAGAAAGCAGCAAAAGTCCAAATCGTTCCAAGGTCAAGGCAAACCAGAGTTCCAAAGACAGAAGCCAGCACACAGTCACACCAGGAGACTTACAGTAAGTTCTGGCAAAGGGATGGCGTCCCACAGGTGCTTAAGTAGGAGACACCTTCCCTGTTGGCAGCTGTGCTTTATTACCAGCTTGCTTTTCAGCAAGCCTGCTGGACCGACGTACACAAGCACTCTCAGCCCTTCTTTCCTTAAAGTAGGGAACCACCAAACTGGATTCTTCATTTGAAACCTCACTCAGCTGCTTAGCCTCTGAAGGGAGCTCCACAGTGCTAGAGCCTGGCTGGGCTGCCACTCCTGGGGTGAAATGTCAGGACTGGGGTCTGGCATGGCAGAACAGGGACCTGGTCTAGCCTTCAACTCCTCTTGCTCCTGAGGAGCCATGTACTCCTCCTCATCCTTTGACATCATCTCTTGGCTGGCCATGACATTAAGTGGGAGAACTTGCAGAATTGGTGGCTGACTAAATACTTTTTTGCCCCACTGTATTTTCTACCTCAGATTGGAACATCTGTTCTGAAGATATAGGAATTTAGAAATTCATTGAGAAAATACTGATAGCATCCAAAGCCTACTTTTTGTTTTGTTTTGTTTTGCACATTAGTAATCCATTTTGACACAGGCAACTAAAATTACAGAAAATTCTTTAATGCATCCCCATATTTTAAACTAGTTTTAAGAACTGCTCTGCTATTCTGGAAGTCAAACTCTGAGAAGGAGTTATATCATGCTATACATCAAGTGTTATATTGCTAATGCTGTCATAAATGCTGATGTTAGCATTTCTGCACTCATCAGCATCTGAAATAGCAGTTAAATGGAATAGCAAGAGCATAATGAAAGTTATGCTGCACCTGAACAATCTTATCCATTCAGTTATGGACATCTAAGCTATGAACTGGCTTTATGATGCCTTTAAAATGTCTGCAACTACAAGGAACAGGATTCAGATGTGGAACTGTTGTACATAAGTTAAGAATTGTACACTAAGTTTCCAAAAAAAAATTTTCAAGAACAAAAATGTTTATTTTTTTTCATCTTGAATATTTACAGTATCTTGAGAGTGAGGGGTCCGTACCACTTACTGCCAGTATACAAGGGGCTGGACTAAACAACAGGCAATAGCAACAGAGTAGAAATTTTAGTGCAAGCCATGGGGGAAATTGTGAAAACGGATTTTTCCATATTTTACTCATATAGCATACAGACATGAATCCAAAATAAAATCTCAAACTATAGATACATGTTAATGAGAGAATAGAAATCTCTTACTACAGTATGTATTTTGCCCAGGCAGAAGAGCTGCATCATGTTCTACAAAAAAAATCAATTCTAAATGAATTGATGGAATAATATCAATCATACTGTACTAACAAAATATTTTAGACTCTTCTTCATGTTCAAATAACAATTGAACTTTACAACTCACAGCAAAATCTCCACCCTTCAGTAGGTTGTTCAAATTGTATTTACCTTCTATACATAAATGATCTTGGTTTTTAAAAATAGTATATTTGCCATAAAGAGGAGGGTAAAGAGAAAAAGAGAGAGCGAGAGAGAGTGCAGTATGTCTTACACTTTACTATTGTAATTTTTTTAGGCACACCATTACATCTGTTCTTGGGTCCCTCCTGTTCCCCACCCAAGGACATAAGAGACTCACCAATCTACAACTCAGTCCTAAAAGGCTACCCTTGTGCCTTTTAGACTGAAAGTGAAGATGCAGATTCTATGCACAATAAAGTAAATATGATGAAGAGAGGAGTATAAGTCAAGCCAGGCAAGAGGTGCCACTCTATCCACAGTGCAAGCCATGTTCAAATGTCAAAATTAATTAATTTCTTTAAAAGGGGAAGTAAGACAGTTGGAAAGTTACATTTCATATTTAAGTCCACTTCAGTAAGAATGCTTTAAGCACTTTGGGATCAAGTATGGTTCTCAACTAAGACCACTTGGATGGATGGAATATATGCAGATATCATGCAAGTAAAATTATGTACTTACATCATTCTTATAGTTTTGTTTGGGATCTGCTACGATCAAGACTTTGGTTAGGTTTATTTCACATATAAAACATGCATGGATTTGTAATTTAACTCAGTTTTATAATTTTTACAGAATGGGAGGCGGTTTTACAGAATTGTTCTAACTAAACAAAAAGGAGAGGAGAAGGAGAAACACTGGAAAAGGATGGAGAGAGAGAGAGAGATCTATCTGCCCCATTTGTTATTTCAAAGAATAAATTATTCCTTGCAAAAGCTTTTTCAAAAAAACGCATAACAAAGTGATTACACTGTTCAAAGCTGTACCAGAGCACATATATACAGCTAACTTTCTAACTCTTGTAAATGCTCTATGTTTTTTAAAAAAAAACCCTTCCTTATATCATTTTTTAAGTCCAAGGAAGAGAAATTTCAGTTACTAAGGTGAAGTAAATGTTTGTGTGCAAATGTGCAAATGTTTGCACCACCAGTTTAAACCAATTCATTAATCACCAGTTAAAATAAAAGCATTTACAAGAGAAAATGCAGCAAAACTTTTCAAATGTAAACCTTCAATATTATAAATATTTATTGCAAAATAAAATTAAAATTTAACCTTACACAAGCAGACTGTAAATAAAATACACATTATTATTATTATTATTATTATTATTATTATTATTATTACAACATCTTTCCAGATAGGACTGGAAAGCTTGAATTCAAGGCACGTTCAAGTACATTAATGCTAAAGTTTGCAGTTTCGTACACCAGAACAAAAAATAAAGTGTCTTCGGCAATGAAGGTGAAGCAAATATTGCCATAACAACAAACTACTCAGAGTGAAAATATTTCACAGTGATCACTTGCTGCAGTATATGGCTGTGCGCACTAGCAGGCCTGAACTGAGTGCCAGCAGGTAAAGACATACTGCATATAGGCTCAAACACTCTGCGCGTACAATTTGGACACCATCATCAGCTATCAAATGACAGAGCTAAGTTATTCACAAATTTGGGCCTGGTGGACTGACAACAGGTTGCTGTAGTTGAACAGGAAACAACTGGAAGCCATTCTTGGCCAGAGCTGGAAACTCTGCACGGCTCTGACCTCCCACAATTCCAGACTGTGCTGTTGAGCCCAACCACTGCATTCCAAAAAGTGGCATAGGGAAAACTCCTCCATATTGACAAAAAGGCATCACATAAGGTTTTACTGTGCCAGAAAGGGTAGTACCTGTCATAGGCACTGGCAAGGATGGTGAAACTCCAGCAGTTAATGCGATGGACATTGGGCAAGACACTGGAACAATGCACTTTTCCCCCACTCCTGTTCTTACTGAGTTAACCTATAAAAACAAACATAAAAAGCACAGCTATATTACGCTTGTACCAGTCTAGCAGAGAGGTGCAACAGAACTGCTTTATTCAAACTATCATTTTCAGTGCAACTGTGTCATAGTCTCCTCTGTTCTGAGGGTATATGCTAGTCTTGCTCCCTCCAGTGGCTGAGACTTTGAATGAGGTGATAAATGCAGAAGTCTGCTCTAAAACAAGAATTCCATTGGTTTCACACAAAACCACAATGAGCTCCCCCTAACTGAACTGAATCCTCCAACCAGGCTACTTTGCCAAGGAATTTAAGATACAGTGGGGCCTCCCACAATAGCAGCCTTTTCTCCCCATCAGAATATCTGAACTGAAAAGCAAACTACAGTTGGCCTTCCTTATCCACGGATTTCTTATCCACGGATTTGAGCATACATGGCTTGAAAATATTTCAAAAAAGTATAAATTCCAAATAGCAAACCTTGATTTTCTATTTTATATATGGGACACCATTTTGTTGTGCCATTATATTGAATGGGACTTGAACATCCATGGATTTTGTTATACACGGAGGGTCCTGGAACCAAACCCCAGCAGATAACAAGGGCCCACTGTACTGGAGAAGCAGCAGCAGCAGCAGCACCACCCAAAATTTGACTCACTCCTTCAACAACACCAAGAAAGCCTGTGGGCCTGCACACACCCATAGCAGTATACAAACAAAACTGAAAACCCAGTGACCCAATGTGTAGACTGAAAAATGTAGAGCAAAGCTGTTAACTCTTTCAGTCACCATCCCAATAACATCTTTTACATATGTTACAGCAGCACTTCGGAAAATTATGTTTTGGAACTGCAACTCCCAAAATGTGAAAGTATCTATGTTGGCCTGGGAGCTACTGTTCCCAAAATTAGCTTTTTCAAGTGTACTCTCTCTCTGTCTCTCTCACACACATATGCATACACAGACAGACAGGCACGCACACATGCACAGTTTCACTGTTCATTAAAAATATGTAGGCACTGAAAAACTGGATGAGAGAAAGAGGGTTGTTTTTCTAAATACACAGAGCAGCTGACTTCTTGAGATTTATGAGCTTAATATGGACCAAATGCCACAAAAGCTGTTATTGTACAGGAGACCGGCTGGTTCCCCTCATGGATTTGGCTAGCAGGTTTTTGTTTCACTTATCGTTTACAACTAACCCTAATCCCATAGATAAAATGAGAACTATGGAAGCACTGAAAGTTAAAAATAATTTAGGTTAGAATTATTATTATTAACCTTTATTTATATAGCGCTGTTAATGTACACAATGCTGTACATACAATATTAAATTAGCTGGATCCCTGCCCTCAAGTTAGAATTTGTATTAAAGGGGAAAGTGCTCCAGAGACTAGGACGCAGAACAATGGATATAAATTGCAGGAAAAGAGATTCCACCTCAACATTAGGAGGAACTTCCTGACAGTAAGGGCTGTTCGACAGTGGAACACACTCCCTCGGAGTGTAGTGGAGTCTCCTTCCTTAGAGGTCTTTAAGCAGAGGCTGGATGGCCATCTGTCAGGGATGCTTTGATTGGGAGTTCCTGCATGGCAGGGGGTTGGACTGGATGGCCCTTGTGGTCTCTTCCAACTCTATGATTCTATGATTCTATGATTGCTCTGATGCAACTGCGTAGGTTAAAAGGAGACAACTAAGTGCAATTCTATGTCTACTCAAAAAAAACCCCAAAAAACCATAATCTCCCATTTAGGTCAATGGAGCCTAGGAGACAGTGAAGAATCAGGGAAGAAAAAGGCACACTCCCAGCAAAGTTGCATGATTGCGCTGAACATTTTCAGATGACGTTGTGCTTATCCAGAATTTAACCTGTGAAGATCCAGAAATGCTCCAGCAACAAACCATTTATGGGAATTCCCCATGAATGGTTTGTTTCTGGAGCATTCCTGGATCTCCATGGGTTAAATCCTGGATAAGCATGATGCGTCTGAAAATCTTCAGTGCAATCACATGACTTTGCCAGGAGTATGCCTTTTACTCCCGACTTTCCTCGCCTCATCTGATAATCTCCTTAAATGCAAATGTGCCCAGAACTGCAGCCTTAGACTCAATTATATAACAAACAACAACAACAATAACAATAATAACAAACAACAACAACATTCTGCCTTTTCCCATTGGGAATAAAGGCAGATTACAACAAATTAGGTGTTCTCAGAGAATCAGATGTTCTCTGAGGCTCCTGAAAAAACACTCCTAGGATCAGAGCTTCCCAGAGGACAGGAGGCAATTTGTCCTGGCCCCCTACAGAGCAAGATAGCCTCAGTTCCTTTGTTCCATACTATTGGCTTCTGCCTCAGCCTGGCCATGTTGCTCACCAGACCTTTTGTCACATATAAATTATTGGAAGGCAGTGATGGGAATCATCCAGCCCTCCAGATGTTGTTGGACTGCAAAGCCCAGCAGCCCACACCAGCAATGTGAATCATGTTGGATTGCAGGTTCCAGCAGATCTCATCAGCATAGCCAATGATAAGGGATGCTGGGAGCTACAATTCAACTCTTCAAGGTCATGTAATGCCCTTGCCCTTTTATAGGGGGTGGGGTGCCAGTGGGGTTCAATATCACATATGACCATACCCCCATGGTATTTGTACTGCTTAGGGCTGCACCTAGTTGCCTAGATGAACCCAAGAATCAACCAAGGGACCATCTCTCTTTCTGTCTGAACAAATGAGAGTGGTGAGGCATTCTGTTTATAGTCTTAATGCCCTCTCTTCAGAACAAATGTAAGAAAGTCTTCATTGTCTCTTTGTGGAATGTAAACTCATGCTATCTGGACAATCTAATAACAGGGATTTGCAGGGGCTATTTTAACTCAATCAGTGCCTTTGGCTTCTGCTCCTGGGTGGTCTAACTCTTGCCAAGACAGTGCAGCTAGAGGCTCTTTAGCAGCCATGGTCAACCACTCCCCACATCATTAGGAGTGTCAGCACGAACACCTGAACAAAAAGTCCAGAAATTTAGGCTTGGCAATCCAAAATGTCAACTGGTTATACTCTCCTGCACAAAGGTGAACAGAACTGATATTTTTATATCAATAAGGGGAAGGGTGTTAATCAAGACTAGCTAGAGGATATGCATCCACCTTTGGTTTTGTCTAGTTGCTTTGAGTGGAACAAGAGCTCTTTTGGTACTGGACTCTGTCCTTCAGATGTACGAGTATAGTGAAGAAAGTAATTGTATCACTATTTTCTTTTGGCCAGCCCTCACCTGGAATATTGTGTCCATTTCTGAGCACCAGAATTCAGGAAGGATATTGACAAGCTGAAGCATGTCCAAAGTTGGGTGACCAAAATGGTGAAAGGTCTGAAAACCATACCCTATGAGGAGCAGCTTTGGAAGTTGGGTATGTTTAGCCTGGAAAAGAAAAGGTTTAAGACAGTGGTCTCCAAAACTGTGCTCTTTAAGGGATTTTGGATTTCAGCTCCCAGAATCACAGACTATTGACCATTATGGCTGAGGCTTTTGGGAGGTGAAGTCCAAAATCTTTTAAAGAGCACAGTTTAGGGACCACACGTTTAAGAGGTGACATGATAGTCATGTTTAAATATTTGAAGGGGTGTCATATTAAGGATGGAACAAGCTTGTTTTCTGCTACTCCAGAGACTAGAGCACTAAGCAATGGATTACAGGAAAACTACAGGAAAAGGGATTCCACCTAAACATTAGGAAGGATTTCCTGATGTAAGAACTGTTTGACAGTGGAATAGGATGCCTTGGAGTGTGGTGGAGTCTCTTCTGAAGGTTTTTAAACAGACACTGGATAGCCAACTGTTTGGAGTGCTTTGATTGTGTGTATTCTTGAATGCCAGGGGGTTGGCCATACCAAGGTGCTTAAGGTTTCTTCCAATTCTATGATTCTAAGAGTTCTCCTGGCACTGGCCTCTGTTCCTTCAGACGTTCAGCACCAGCAGAGTTCCTGTTCAACTCAGAGCAACTGGAGAAGCAGAAGGAGCTGAGGTTAAGTTAAGAATGGATCTGTTGCTCCCTGGCTTTAGTAGGTGGTGTTTCATGCAAACATGCTCTAATCCATTCCAGTCGTTATTGTGTTGGTTCAGCACAGTATTCCTACAGCTGCTGTGATGCATGGTCTTGTCATCAGCTTTCCTAATGCTTTCTGGTCAGTGATAGTTGGTGGCTTCAAATCCAGTATATTAAGATAAAGTTTAACTGCTCAGTCTTTCTCTAGAATATAAGCAGGGATCTTCCTTGCCTCAGGTGATCCTTTCTTGTGTATTTTTTTGGTTTTCTGATTCTAGACTTTCATGGAATTGGAATATTTATAGAGTTTTATGACATCTTGTGGCTGGTCCATATAGACATCTTCCCAGATGCTGACCTGATGGATGGCTGTGCTTTCATCCAGGTATTGGACCTGAATCCCATTTCTGCTAGGTTGTTGTACTGTGGGACTTTGGTATCGGCTGGGGTTTGGTTATAGGACCCCCTGTAGATACCAAAATCTTTGGATGTTTAAGTCCCATTCAATAGTAAAATGGTGTCGCTTAGATAAGATAGCAAAATCAAGGTTTGCTTTTTGGAATTTATATTTTTTGGGAACATTTTCAATCTGTGTGTGCTTGAATCTGTGGATATGAAGGGCTAACTATATATCACTGGAACAAATGTCTTAACATTCTTAACATATTTCTGCAAGCATCTCTTGTCAACTCCTTCATTTATCAAGAAGACCAGCATTCTGTAGTATTTGTCTCACCATCTGTACCACAAATGTTCCTTTGTACAACCCCCCCCCCCCCCGCACTCTCCGGTCCTCGGGGAGGAACCTGTTTCAGCCTATGAAAACCACCTGACACAGACCTCCCAGAGGGTCTTCTCGGCTGTCGCTCCCAGGCTATGGAATGACCTGCTGAATGAGATGCGTCTTAGGACATCTTTTGATTTCTTTTTAAAAGCCTTAAAGACGCATCTCTCCTGGCAGGCCTTCCCAGAAAGTCCTTAATGCCGGCTCTGTTCGGGTCTAGCTCTTCAATTTTTTAACATCTCGGCCCTGTTATCCATGCAATGGTTCTGTTATTTTACATTGTGAATTTTAATTATACTATTTTAACTTAATGTTAGTTTAATTCAATTTTAAGGGGTGGGTGGTGGGGTATGGGTTATTGTATATTTTATCCTGTAATTTTAATTGCTGTAACCCGCTCCAATTATCTGACAGAGGAGCGGGCTCTAAATAAATATTTATTACTACTACTACTACTACTACTACTACTATTACTACTTCATTGTGTGTGTGTGGTGTTGGTGGTATTCCAGTCTGTTTCTCTATCCTTTCTTCTGTTTACTTGCCCAAATACTTTCCTCCCTGTGCCTGAACTGCCATTTTTTTTTTTTTTTTTTTGGCTGGAATTTGCTGCTACAAATTCCTTCAGTCTGTCCAGTGTTATATTTGATAAGATACATGCCAATGTATCTGGAAAAGTTATCAACAAAATTTATCATGGCAACTGTCTTTAGTGATCCATGATGGACTTTGGTGACAGAGTGAGTTGCACTGGTCTTGATGTAGCGTATGCATTTCATCCGTATGGGGCATACCAAAATCATGAAGTCCTCTGTCAGGTCCTTTTTTCATGTTCTTGTACTCCTTCAGGAATTTTTCTGCCACACACTAAAAATACAGATGCCCTTAATATGGGAGGTTTGATCTGGCTTCCTCAACCCAAACTTAAAAGCCTGTACAGATAGCGATCTGCAATATATTGTGCTGGGACTTCTTCCCCATTGCAAACAAAGTCCCCTTTCCTGTGGAAACACATTTTGAGCCATGGCTAGTTGGCCACTTCACTGAGAACTGCCTTGTCTCTTGGATAGGTACACACAAGGTCTCACAAGGATCCTCTTTCTGCCTTTGGATGATGAGGTACAGCTTACAAATTCATCCATTGGCAAAGCTGACATTTGTCTTTTGCACTGTAATCAGTCCCCCTGAAAGCCATTTTCTTGTTGGTTGTGTATCTCATTGCCCACAGCTATCTACTAGCCTGAAGATTCACTTTCCCTTTAAGCAGTTGATCTACTTCTCCACAGTCTGCATGTGGCCAGATTAACCCTTTCTTTGGCCATTCCAGGTGATTATCTATGTTGCTTGGCTTTCCTCAACTGTATAGTTCTTCTTCAGGTAACTATTTCTCATACTGAGACAGTAAACTGACCTTTTTTAAAACCTCTTTTTCTGCTACTTTTGCTTACCTTGACCACTTTCTCAGGTCTATCTCCTTCCCCACCATCTTTGCTCTAGGTGTACTCATCTAACAGTCTTCATTTTGCATATTCTAGTATAAGAATATAAGTTCTTGTTCTGGTTTCATCTCATGGATATTACTCAGAGTACCCTATGGTTCAGAGAGATTGCAGAAGAATAATACTGTAGCATGGTTATCTTATACTTCCTTCCTTATTCCCTGTAGTGCTCTACAACATGCAATTAAATTTTCAGAGCAATTAATTTCCACTGCTCAGTTTTCCTTTTCCTGGTGTGACATCTGAGCTGTGTATCATCTCCTCAGGAGACTTTTCTGAGCCCCTTCCTTCCTTCCTTCCTTCCTTTCTTCCTGGATTCAGTCATTACTGGCTACAGCATCTTTTCCAGGCCTATATTTCCTAACTTCGGTGGGAGAATAACAGTCTACAAAGTGAAGGCTTAACACAGCAAATTTTATTTTAAAAATGATGAACAGAAAGTATCTATTTATACACAAATACCCCTGGTTGAATTGTTTCCTAACCCAACGGCTAGACATGATTCTTTACCTTCGTTACCCTTGGGCACACCCAAAAATTCTTTAATATACCTAAAACAGCAATTAGTTCTATATCTTAAATGGCATTTGTAAACATCTTAAATGGCATTTGCAGTTGCCCCTACTACTGTAGATGGTTAGCAAACTCTCCTAGGAGAAAGTAACTCTTCATTTTTTTTTTCTTTCCCTCTCTCTGATCCTCTGCCATGGTACTCCAATACCTCCACTCTTCTGCATTCTCCAGATAGTGTCTGGAAAATGGAAATCTATTTTTCTGCATTATCTCACTCTCACACAGTTAGGCTATATAAATGAAGTAAGTGCTATCTAAATATAAGTGGTGCACTTACAAAATGCATGTGTTGAACCTCAGAACGAACATGAGAATGACACATAATAGAAAATATAAAGGACCTTTGACTGGTTTTCTTATTAGTTGTTGGCTGGGGCATTGTAAAGAATAAAGCAATGTGTGCCTTGAAAATGAGTAATCTATCCTGTCTCTTCAAATTTTAATTTTTTTTAAAATTTTTTTTACAAGTTCTATTATGTGCTTTCCCCAACTTTGTTAAGAACAAAAGGGTCACCTTTTGCTGGAGTACTGCTGATCTTTAGAACCACTGTTGTACCTCATGGCATCAGCCCAATTAAACTGAATGTAATAGTTCAGACATTAAATACTATTTAGAAAGTAATAACCATAGAATAGAATTTGGAGGGGCCCTATAGTCCAGCAGGGACATCCTCCTGCTAAGTGCAGAAATTCCAGCTAGACTCTAGTTGGAGATCCTGCACTGAGCAGGATGATGTCCCTGATGGCCTATAGGGCCCTTTCAAACTCTATTCTATGATTATTATTTTCTAAATAGTATTTCATGACTGAACTATTACTAAATAGTATTTAATGTGTGAAATGTCTAGCTGCTAGAGCATCCCCAGCAGGTAGCTGTCCAGCCTGTTTTGAAAACACCCAGGGGGACGAGAATCTGCCATCTTTCTAGGCAATTGATTCCACTGCTGAATCGCTCTCACTGTCAATAATTTTCTTCTAATGTTCATTTGAAATCTACCCTTCTATAATTTCAAACAATTAAAACTAGTTCCTCCCTCAGAGACAGCAGAGAACAAACTGCATCCTCTTCTTTGTGGCAGCCCTTGAGGCATATAAAGAGTTTAATCATGTCACCCCTCAGTCTTCTCTTCACCAAGCTGAACATACCCAGCTCCTTCAACCCCTCCTTATATGTTTTGTTCTCCATGTCATCCTCACTGTCTTCTCTGAACTTGATCCAAATTGTCTATACTTTTCTTAAAATGAGGTGTCCAGAATTGACCACAATACTCCAGAGGAGGACTGATCAGTGCATAATATAGCGGGACTATACATTCCTTGACAAAAACTATGCTATTAATGCAGACACAGAGAGCCTTTGCCTCGCCCCCCCCCCCCACAGCATCACACTGTTGTCTCCTGTTCAATTTATAATCAACAGTAATCCTAACATCCCTTTCACATATAATACTGCTGAGCAAAGTATCCCCCATCCCTGTACATTTAGTTTTTGTGGCCTAAATGCAGAATTTTGTATTTGCCTCTACTGAATTTGATTTTATTAATTACAACCCAATTATCTAGCTTATCAATTCTATTTCTGTCTTCCAATGTGTTAGCCACTCTTCTTAGTTTTGTATCATCTGCAATGGATTCTTTTCATTCCATCATCTAAATCATTGATAAAAAATATTGAAGAGCATCATCCCCAGGGCAGAATCCTAAGGCACTCCACTTGAGAAATGTCTTCCAATTTGAAACACAGCCACTGATGGCAACCTTTTCAGCTCCCCCCCCCCCCCCCAGTTTTCCAGTCAATTATGGATCTGATAGTGTTTCCATCAATGGGGATCCTATGAAATGCTCTGCTGAAATTCAGAAAAATGACATCTACAGCTTTCCCACCATTTACTAAACTAGTGGCCTGATCAACAAAAGATATAAGGCTAGTTTGGCAGGAATTGTTCTTGACAAACTCTTGCTAGCACCTACTAATCACTACATTGTCATCAACATAGTTGAAGACTCCTGTATTATCTGTTCTAGTATCGTTTCTGGTATTGACTGTAATTTCCTAGATCTTCTTTTGCCTTTTTTTTTTTTTTTTTTTTTTTTTTTTTGAAGAGAGGGACAATGTTTTCTTCTCTCCAGTCGTCTGGCATATCACCCCTTCTTAAAAGATTTTTCAAAAATGCTGGCAAGTGGTTCTGCAAGTCTATCAGCAAGTTCCTTCAATACTTTGGGTTGCAGTTCATGTGGACCTGCAGATATGAACTGCAGGTAATTCATGACTAATTTTTATCAATTTTGATTTGCAAGATAGATTTCTTGCCAAGGCTTCTGATGTTGCACGGAAGCACATGGTCCTTTTTTGCAGTGGGCGGTGGTGGTGGTGGGGAGATCTGAAGCAAAATAGGTACTGAGCTCTTCTGCATTTTCATTGTGATCTGTTAACATTTTACCATCATTGCTGAGCACCAGCCCATTCTTTACTTCATCGTTCCCTTGCTTCAAACATAATGAAAAACAACAACAACACAGAACCTTTTGTTGTCCTTGCTTGACTAGCTAGCTCATTTTGAGCTTTAACTTTCCTTATACTATTCCTGCCAGCGTGGGCTACAAACTATGTATATAGCCTGTATATAAAACATAAATGAATTTTATGTTTAGACTTGGGTCCCAGCTCATTTCCAAACAAGTGAGTGATTCAGCACTGTCACACAGCCAAAAACGAACAAAAGCCCACATAAAAAATTAACACTGACACTAAACGCTGCACATGCCATGACATTTTCATGAAGCACCCATTAAAATGCTGCCACTTTAAAATGGCGGTGTCCATACGCGCTAGGGTTAGGGAGGGTGTAGATACTGCACCCTCCCTTAACCTATTCGTACCGCACCGACAGCCCTTTTGGGAAGTCTTATCAGCCCTTAGTGGCTTATTCTATTAGCTTGACGTCAATCTATGAAAACTGATTCCAAAGGAACATATCTATGAGCCTTATCACACTAGATGAATCCCACGCACAAAAGGGATTTTAAAAGTAGAAAAAACCTGCAAATGTGGGAAGTTTTTCAGACATGTTTGTACCTAAGAGCATTAACGTGAAAATGTGAAAATAAAGTGATCAGAAAGTTGACAAAAATGACACTTTTTTACTTTAGGAAGTTCCAGAAAATAAAAAAGTATAATTTTTGTCGACTTTCTGTTCACCTTATTTTTGCATTTATCCTCTTTGGAAGAAACATCATCTGAAAAACCTCCCGCATTTGTGGGTTCCCCACCCCCTACTTTTAAATCCCATTTCTGCCTGGTATTCGTCTACTGTGATAAAATTCTATGTAAATATGCTTAGTTACAGGGTCCCATATATTTTCATGTTTGATTGTGACCATCTACCCCAAACACACAGCAGACACATTGTTCAATAATTATGCTCCATTTGCCAAACCCACTGAAGGCAGTGAAATGACCATGCATTAAAGGTTCAGAGTCTAATGAGTGTGAATGTTCCTACAGCAATGTGAACAACCCTGCATATCTGCCATTTTTGCCTCAGCTGCTTTGCTGATGCAGGTCGGGAACTACTAATGGAAAATTCAGAGGCAGGGAAAGGTAACAGGGTGGGATAGTAACACCATCAATTGAGGCAAAATAACTCTAAATTCTTATGGGCAGAAGGAATTAAGAAGGGAAAGCCAAAGGAAGAGTGATGTAATTCAGGCTGCAGTGCCCCTTTGCTAGGATAGGGAGAACCATGAGAGGCTGGGCAGGATTTTTGTCATATTTTGGGATCTTCTGGGCCAGTTTAATCCCAGGAGAGCCCCTTTTTAGTAACAGAAAGTCATTTTCTGTTTTAAACAAATTCTCTCTTTGACCAAAATGCCTCTCACACTCATAGAGGTCACTTATGGTGCCCCCCCCCAAAAAATGAATAAAAAATAAAAAATAAAAAAATAAAAAATTAAGGAAAAAAATTCAAATCGCCCAATGGTCCTGGGATCTCAAAAGCAGCCAATGCAGGGTAGACTGCAGGTTACACGTTGCCTTCCTTATTCCATTTCCTGCCAATACACCAAATTACATCCCTCAGTTGATACTAATTAGCTCAGGTAGTATCTAGATGGTTTCCCTTCACTAACTGGAAGGAATCCTTAGTGCAATGGGAAGATTTTCAGCTATTCAGTCTCACTTTGCAGCTGCCTATACTAGTGTTTCTCAAATTATCTGATGTGGTGAACTGGTAATTTCCCTCCTTCCAAAGTTCCAGGGCCTGGTACCATATTTGTTTTTTTTCCTGGAAACTAGTTGCAGACCAGCAGTTGATGGCTTGTGGACCTGCACTGACCTGCAGTCCACCACTTTGAATAGCATTGGCTGATACCAGCTCTTATAATGCCCTAAATGGTCTCCCATTTTGGGGGTACAAACATTATTCAAAATCATCCTCTTTTTTTGTGTCTAGCAATTTGCTCTTGAATTTCAGATTTACATTTTGTTTGTCCACATTTTACATTTTTTTCTTCTCTTGACTGCTATTTAATAAAATTGGCATTTCTTCTGTATCTTTCCTTTCCCTTTTCTAAACATGGTATCAATGTTACTGGTTTCTTTAATGATTTCAAATAATATCCAAGATTTTTGAAGGAAATTGATATTTCTAATACTTCTCCATTTTATAAACATCTCACATATTCTCTGTCTTTGGTCTGTAAGTTAATCTTTGACCTTTGTTAGGTGGAGATTATTGTCTACATGGGCACAAAAGCCACTATTATTTGTTCTTGCTGTATACATTAAGAAAACTCTTCCTTCTTATCAAGATCTTGAGTTTCTACACACACAGAGAGAGAGAGAGAGAGAGAGAGAGAGAGAAAGAGAGCTAGCATGAATCATACCACTGCCTTCTTTTGTTCAGTCATCCAGCTTACTTCAGCTGCTCTCCATGTAATTCAAGAGACTTATTTTTCAGTAAATATAAGTAGAATATGCTGAAAATGTATCCAGACCATATTGATAATCATTTTAGATCCAGTATCTGCCACACAAATGTAGTTAGAAAGATCTTTAAACATACTATTAGGAAAATGTCTTATATTGATCAGGCTATACTATTTATCAATCTAATGCAAGGTTGGTTATTCTGACAAGGAGAATAGTTTCACTGGAGTTTCCAGGGACTCCATTAGCCATTTCTGATTCTAACCTGGAATACTAGGTATTAAACCTGGCACTTTCTGCACAGTCACCTACATACAAACTTCACTTGCTATCAAAGTGTATTTAGATATGCATTTAGAGGCATGTCTCATGAACTCTACTGACATAGCACAGGAGAGGTCAACAGGGTCACCTCCAGATGTTTAAGACTACAACTGACGGGGGCCCATGGCTATTCTAGTCCAACATATCTGAACGGCACGAGTGTAGTTACTCCTAAATCTGGATACATCTTTAGGTGGATGCACAACTACATCTAGGACCACAAGTTGCTACATGTGATCAGATATAAAGCCTATGTTTATTGCAGAAAAGAAAGTAAACCAAAGTCTTAACTAGATTTCACCTTGAACATATAACAGTCTTTTCTAGTGAGAACCTCTTTCTCTGGCTGGCCTCCAAAGTTTTGTTATTATATTTTCTTTCAAATACAGGTAGAAATTTTGAATTGCTAATCAAACATCATATTATCCAGAAGGCAAGAGACATAATTCTCTTCAAAGTAAGTACTGACTTTATTCCATCCAGTTTTCAGATCTCCATCTTACACCCACACAAGAATCCTTGCTTTTTATCCAACTAGCTAGAGTCAAGCCCAGAAGGATGCAAATTTCTGCTTTTTTCAGTTTGTTTAACTTACCACTTACTACAGGCCAGGCACTGAAACAGGATATGTGCCTTTTATATTAGCTTTGTCATTTATTCCTGTCTTGCGATTTTTCCTCTCTAAACTTTTGAGAATTTTTTTTCCTGACAAAATAGTTAGGACATAAAAGTAAACATAGGGGCAGTACAGATGGGTGGCTGGAAGATGCCCCTTCCTGCCCCGGGCCGGTGCCGCAGCCACCACATGCTCCCTGACACGCTCCCTAAAAGAAGCTGCTCTGAGCAGCTTCCTGGAAGGGCAGTCATAAGTGCACATGTGCACCATGATGACGCCCCTTCCAGCCAGCGCCATTTGGGCACTACACCGTGTGGACGGGCATGCACCATGATGGCATGTGAATGCTCCACCCTAGTTCAGTCCTAGTATGGGGGTCAGGTCGGCACAAAGTGCCGGTCTGTACTGCCTCCTAAACCTCTGTTTCAAGAATTTTTACACTGTTTTTAGGAGTTTTAAGAATATTTTAATGTATTTTTAAAATGTTTTTATCTCTGTATTGTTTTAATTAGTAGAAAAAAATAAAATAAAATTCTATATACAATATAAACCAAGGTGCTCTGCTTGCTATGTAGTTCTCACAACAGAACTCTCTGAATATGAAAAAGCTTTTTATGACTAAAATCATTCTATATGATGAACTATGGCCAAGATGGGGCGGTGGACTGTGATGATCTGTCAGGCATAGCTACATATCTTCCTACATTGATGCACACTTGACCTACCTGTTTCTATCTAGGTGTCTTCCTGTGGCCCTACAATGGCCAGCAGGAGGATAAGGAGGAGATGGGGCTACTAGGCAGGTCCTCAACTCCATTCCCATTCCCATCTGCAGGAAGGATATCATCTTTGTTGACATCTGGAAGACCACTGGAAAGTCAAGTTGGATGCTTTTTTTCCCCTGTGGGTAGCTACAGGAACTGAATGCCCATGGAGAGGTGTGCCCAACAAGAAAATAACTTGGTGGATGGAGGAGGGAGATGTAGGAGATGAAAGTGCCAAATATCTAAATTCACCATGATCAAAGAAGTTGAACACAAGTGAATTTTTCAGTTATATCTACCGTATGTACACTGCTAACAGGATGCCAACCTACATACCCCCTTCATTTTTCAAAAATTACACTCCATGCACATTTCTTGTTCCTTTAAAAAACTACAAGCTAAAAATAGCCACACGTTCTTGTGAGCAATTTCAAAAACCTAAAGAAAAACCTACATCTCTGCAGACCCCTCATGCTTCATAATAAAACTAAGAAGGGAAGTACTTTATTGTAGTTCTTACTGCAACAGGAGCAAAAAGAGGCAAGTTCCTTTTTATCAAAGGAGGAACAAAATGTGTGTTATACTGCCTATTGTGTTTTTGATAAACAAATAAAACAGGACAAGAAAATTATTGTAAGCTTTTATGCAACTGATTCAAGTCACCAGCTTTTTTTTCAAGTAATATATACAAAGTTTTCTTGGATAAATGCTGCTGCTGAAAGCAACAAATCTATTTGCTCAATAAAATAACACAAAATGAGTACTCTGTATATAGTGTATTGCAAGGAGTGGGATAGATAGTACATTTGTACTGAAACAGTATGCATGCAACTCTCATCATTAATAGAGATTTGCCTGCAGTGTCATTGTGTACATTCCTAAGAACAAATAAGATCTGATAGGAGAAACTATGTCTTCTTTTTGTACAGTATTTCTCAGCCCTTTTCTTCACTCTTGGGACTGGCTACAAGAGTATAAGCACATTGTTTGTAAAAGCTTAACACTAGGATTAGAAGAACAAGTGTGATGTATTTGCTCTTTTGTAATTGTTATGCCCAATTGGCTAGAGGATTAGTGAAATGCAAGCCTACTTGCTGCATTTAATTGTCTCACTGGAAGGGGAAAGGGAAAAAAAAACATGTTGAAATACTACTGGTATACTACTAGTATTTCTATTACGGGACTCTTTTATATTATGACAGTGCTCTTTGAATCGATTAATATTTCAGATGAGTAAGTACTGGTGTTCCAGGGTTGCAGTTTGAGACTAATTTCATCACAGGTAATTTCCTTGAGCAATGAAAGCTCTTGAAATAGTATTCAGGGTGTGTTGGACAAATGAATACTAACATGCAATCTACAGTGATCTCTATTAGATATAACAGAAGTGTGTTTTTACAGAGAGACATTTGACTCAGCTTGCAACCATTTGCAGCTAGTTAGATCAAAAACCCTCCTAAAAATAAGACCTGAGATTCTGGAAGAAAAAACCCCCAAAACTAATTGCTAAGGCAGATTTTCTATACTCACTTCCATTCTGTATGTCACTTTCTTTTAACAAAACAATCTAATCATTACAACAAAACCCCATAATCCTGTGAAAACTGTGATGCAACTTTTGATTAAAAATATTTTAACAGAGAACCAGCTCCAACATTCAAGAATTCCTTTTCTACAGAAAGTACATAGGAGTTATCTATGAATCATAAATTATTTTAAGGGCAAACAACTCTTCCCCTTATACAAATACATTCCCTTCTCTTTCCCATTATCATAGTTTTCCTTTCTTTCTCTAGCCTTGTGTTTCCCATCATTATAACTTTATGCATACCCCTTTCAGACAGTAGAAAGAAAAAAAAGCAGAAGTAATTTTCCAGGGAGTTCTAGAAATTCAAGGTAAAACTATGGGAAATTTGATAAATGACACATATCTGAGAATTGTACTTTAAAATATAGCTTTAAAATGTTTTATGGTCCTGCTCTCCAAGTATCTCCCCTAATTTCATGTGCCCCGATTCAGTATCCTTAATGTATTACTTTTTCAGGGACATAAACACAGAGCTGTATTTGAAGAGGGGCTTCACCAATCTCCTCAACTACAGAGGATGCTGCCCATTTATATTTTACATATGAAGCATCCCGCCTTCATAGAAATTGGTGCCTGCTCCTGTTCATTGCAGCTGGTCCTATGTGTGTAGAATAGGGGTGGTAGAGTAGTGGATCAATTCCATGGTACTATGGCTTAATATGTGCATACTTTCTTTTACATGCACTCAGAAACACATGGTGCTTGAGGATTGCCATTTGGATGGAAATGGGTACTGGTGGTGAGATGGTGAGGCATGGTGAGGAGATGACAAAATGTTCACCTTTCACTTTCAACCACAGGTGTATTATTAAATAGAGTTTTCTATAGGGAAAATGCATATGAAATATTATGTAATTATTTATGTAATTAAGAAATAACATTTAAGCTGAAATCCCATACATACTTGCCTGGTAGTAAGTCCTACTGAATTCAAAAGGCCTTACTTCTAAGTAGGCATGTACAGGATTGCATAGCCAGTTGCCATCTTTCCCTTTTAAAGATGGAGTATTGGCACAGTCTGTTGCAAAATGACAGTTAATAAACTGCTATCACCATACCAAGAAAGTTAAAGATACATAGAAAAAGAACATAAAATAAATTTCAGCAATGTTGTTAGAATGCATTTAAGACAAGGAAAATTTGATTACCAATTAATGTATTGCTGTATACCAACTATTGTCACAATTCTCCATTTGTAAAAAGTATATACAGAACCATACATTATCAACATCAAGTTCAAGTAGACAAAACATTCTTAAGCTATTTTTAATAGTTAATGAAGTGAAATGGATATTTATATGGGATATGCTCTTTTAAGCTCATGTCCTCCAAATATCAGCTCTGCAATGGCTCTCAGGCACAAAGTAAAATGTAACACTCTTCAAGGAGTCCCACTTACTCCACATGTCTCATTCTGTGTCTGCATGGGATTAGCCTTTGGCTCCATGTCTTGCCGTTTTTGGTTCTGCTTAAGTTGGTTCAAGGATGGTTTTGCTTGTACAGCTCCCACAGTTTTGCTTGTCCATTGATCCACCAATTTGTGGAGATCGTCTGTGAAAGTTCCTTTCTTGTTGTTACTGTTGTTGGCTTGTACCTGAACCTGCAGCGTTGTTTGTGGTAGAGGGTCTGGATATGCTACAAGACTGTTTGTTGAGGATCCTAAGACATCACAGAAAGATAACAATCAGCAGTGTACATCAAAAAAATATCAGTTTACTTTCCTCCCTTTGTTAAGTTCACTTCATTTCATGATATTTCCAAAATGACAACTATCTGTTTTTCATCTAGTTGCTTTCTCTGAAGAACATTTTTGCTTCAAAAATAATGTAATAAATTACATACATTCTACTAGTTAGGAATGATTCACAAAATTGCATTGTAAATATACTATTTTATATGTTTCATAATGATTGGACATTTGCTTTTATACAGATCCACTGGAATTTAGATATAGAAAAAGAACATTGGTTTCCACTTAGACTCTGGTTGTTCAAGTTGCAACCCTACACACACCTATCTGGAAATAAGTCTACTAAACTCATTCGTGCTTACTTCTTTGTAGTGATACAAAAGACTGTGCTATTAATATCCAAAACCTTGAATACTGATTTGAAACTTTCAAATTTCTTATCCAGAACCATTACTACCACCTCACTGGACGTTCTGAAGTCCAGTTTTTCATTTTTGTTTTACTTGCAGTCCAGGCTACTAATTACACAGTTCCTTTGCAAAACATGATTCAATATAAGCCCTAATAAAAGAAAGGACCAAATTAAATTTCGGAGAATTTTTCAAGGGACACATTCCAGTGACAGGAAGACCAAGAGGTGTAATTACTTGGGGAGGGGCAATAAAGACATTGCCCCCCCAATGAATTCTGCCCCTCCCAAATGAAATTTTCCTTTAATCCCCACATTTCTAGCTCTGCAGTAATTTAAAACATTGGCTGCACATTTAGAAATAGAGTGAGGGCGTCCCAAGATAACAAAGAGACAAGACTACCAAAGGAGTGCAAACACAGCAACTATAAGAGTCCTAGGCATGAATGATTTTCAATGTCTCATTCTTTGACATGCTAGAAATCTGAGGACCAAAGAGAAATTTCACTGTGTGGCAGAATTCTACTTTGGAGAGGCAAGGCTCTCATTTTGCCCCTTCCTCGTAGCTACAGCAAAATGGAGGGAGCAGAGAAACATATTTTTGATTAAAACTGTTACTAAGAGTGACCAAAATTTAAGGGACGCATTGCACTCTTTTACAATTAAAGGGGAATTAAAAAGATGGAAACCAGCCAATGATAGTGTCATAAGAATGGTTTCACGGAGAGCCCGGAGTGTCAGACAGGAATACAGAAAAGCCAGTTTAGGCCCAAGTGTCTCAAATCCTTCCATTCTGATCTAAATGAAATCGTAACAAAACTGTAACTTCAGCCCTCCAAATGTTCCTGTTCTTATGGAAATCCTAATAATCCAGTTCCACTCTCCTGAGTTTAAAAAGAGAATAAGTATTTTACAAGAAAAGGAAAATATGCTAGAGGCACCAGCAGTAGTAATTACAGAAGACCATGATCTTAAAAATTAGGGACATGGCATATAAATGCAGCTGATCTAGCAATATTGAAAAATGGGATTGCCAATGCTGAAATAATTACTTAGAATACACTGTGAGTCAAAGTGATAAAATCAGTGTCTACACATAAAGTGCCACAGAGCAATATCAATGAATATTTTAAAAAACTGTCTGAAAAATATCTGATTATGAATTCCTGAGACCAAAATTTGAAGCAAAAAAGTTCAGAGCTGTAGTGAAATCATATTTAAGATGAGCAAATGTGCTAAAATCTTATTCCCATTACCCTGAGTTTTCAGAGATAATGATATGTACTATGAGTATATGTACCAAGTGATTAAAAAAGAATGGTGCACAAACAAAGCTGTTCTTATCTGGTTTTGCACCATTCCTTTTGAATCACCCTATAAGTATGAGGGTTTTTTAATCCATTCATTTACACCTGCATTTGAAAACCTGTTGCACACCCAACATGTGTGTTTTACACTCTTAAAAAAAGGAAAAGTGCCCACCCTTAAACCTCAACTCCTATTCAGTGCTACAAGCATCTCAATAGGTGTGAGGAAGTGTTAAACTGCATTAGCCAACCAGCCACAGAAAAAGCATTGTAAATAAGCAGTGTTAATTAAATTAATGAACTCACAACTTAGCATTGTCTGATATAAACACATGTACATACTGAAAACACACTGATCTTGCAACAGGCATGCATCCAAAAGCAGCACTTGCATGCAAAGCTACCAAAGAGATACCTGCTCTTAGTTCATATCCAGCCTAATTTAAATGCCAGTACTAATGCAGTGTCTCCTGTTTAAATAAACCACTACATTATATTTAAATAAAGCAGCCCATGCTCAGAAAGAAATATCAAAAAGCCAAAAACAAAAGAGAGAGGGATAGTTACTACTACTGTGATCTTTGCCTAGACATAGTCGTTTCAGGGTGGACCCTACAAGGTAAAAATGATACAAGACATAAAGAGTTAGGCAAGACTAAAAAGGGGGAAATGAAAAAAAATTCTGATGGAAAATCTTCTGCATTTTTAAACAATGAAAAAGAAATCATTATGCAAGAAGGAACAGACAGAAAGTCAGCAGTTCAGGTTGAAAAAGACTAATAAATAGGCAGCTCAATGTCTATAGAAATTTTCTAATATAAAAATGTTATGTATATTTTCTTTCAGAATTTTTTAAAATAAATATGAAGATTTATTGTTGATTTTCAGTAAATATTCAATTTTTTAATAAATAAGAAAATCAACACTGCTTTCAAAACATCTTTTTATTTTATTTGTGTGGCAAACTATATTCATCTGGTAAATCAATTAGTGATAACAAATTACTTAAGGAACAAGTTAAATTAGGATGATTTCAAACAAAATCTATTACATCTTGTTTTACAAGACCATAGACTTCTGTAGGACTGACATCTTTAATCTCTACAAATTCATCAAAATTTCATATCAGTCTTTATGGTTCTATTGCACTACTTCAACTGAATATTTCTTAGCAACTGAATTTGCTTGGTGAGAAGTTACAATTAGGTAAGTGACATATTGATCATAACCATAATATATTAAATTATTTAGATATATCATCCAATTTTTCTTAAATCATTGAGTTCCACTTATGCTTTCTTAAAACCATTTTGAGTAAACAGTGACAGATAAGAATTGTATATTTTATTATCCAAAATTTGAAAATAAAATATAATTATTGTTCCCACAAGATGTCAAACTTTCTTATATGCTTTACCTCATTATGTGTTGCAGACTAGGCCAAGGACCTTACTGCAGACATCTCTCAGTGATATTAAAATTTAACCAACATTTTGTTAAACACCATGAAGCAGTCCAAGCAGTTGGAAATAACAGATTCTGTATGTGAAGACCATGCAAATACAAAACTGTGTTTAGTGCCTGAAAAATAAAACCAGGCTTCTACACACATGTTGATAAGGGACATAAATAGACCTAGAACTGAACCAAATATTGTTTTTACATGTGGTGACAGGAGTCAAGTGCAGAAAGAACCTGCATACAGGGGACCTTGATAGATATTTCCCCAAGCCCTGCACAAGCCATACCTGTAGAGAAAAGGAATTTTATATTATCATGTGCAGGGCAGATAAATGTTCCCAAATAAGTGTGATACAGCTTGGACCAGGTGTTACTATGTTCAGACAGTTATGTAGATGCAGAATTCTTAAGTTTCTGGTATGTAACTTCTGAATGAACTGTTTGGGCAGGATCCTTTCCTGAACTGTTTAAACAGGAGTCAAAATAATTAATAGGAGAATCTATTTAATTATTTCAGTCAAATTTACAAATTTTAATTCACTCCAGATTTTTGGTTTGTTTTTTTGTTTTTTTAGAGGGACCTTTTATGAACATTTCTCCCATTTACCCTCACTGACTGTATGTAATGTTTACATATATTTTATAGGGCATACAGTATTTAACTATCGTTTTAACTGAAATTTTGACATGCATCAGTTCATTGGAAAGACAGGTTGAAACATAATGTCAGTAGAAATGTAAATTTGTCACATGTGAACATAGTTTATAAAGTTCAGGCTCTGGGAATACTGTAGCTGTAGTATTTTTCTACAAATTATACAATTTCAAAGTACTATTTTGATTCAACTTTAAAAGGCAGTCTGTTGTCCAAATCACACTGCAGAAATAATCCAGTCTGAGACTGCTTTAACTGTCCTGGCTCAATGCTAGGGAATTCTGGGAACTGTAGTTTTGTGAGACATTTAGCCTTCTGTCAGAGCTCTGGCACCACAATAAACTACAATTCCCAGGATTCCCAAGCACTGGGCCAGGGCAGTTGAAGTGGTCTCAAACTGGATTATTTCTTCAGTGTGTTTTGGACCCTTTTTTAAAGCATAGGAATCTTATTGCATTCAGATATTTGTTTAACTTTACATTTATGTATATTCAGATTATTTGTATTTGGAAAAATTGGTCTTTTTCTATATTGTGTTTTTAAAATGTTTGTATTTCTCTCTTTCTCTATCTTTTTCTTTCTTTCTTTAAAAATTACATTAAATTAAACACCTTTGACAGGGCTCTGTTTTATTTTTGCACAGTGCCTAGCACATTTGATGGTGCTATATAAAATCGTCATGAACACCATCACCTATAACCAGCAAGGGGGGAGTACAAGTCAACAGTTTTGCTGGTTGCTCATACATTATTCAACAGTCCACTCAGGGGGGAAAGATGCCATGCTGCATAAAGGCAACAGGGTAGCTCACAGTCTTGGGAAAGGTGTGTATCTTGAAAGTAGTATTCAGACCTACTATATTTTTCTAGTGAATATTATGGTGAATTTCTATATAGGTGAACTATGTGTATGTGTGTATGTGCTTTGTAAATTTTTATTATTTAAAATGTGAGGCAGCCATAGATATTCAGAGAAAAGAAACGAAAAAGTCCTGTTCAAATGAGTGAAGTAAAGGAAGAAGAAAAGTTGTTATTGGATAACAGACCACTGTCTAAAGTTTTTGTGAGACTTCAGGCATGCTATCTCAAAATGCCAGCACCTATATTCACAAAGGAAGGCACAGGAGAGTTGCTATTCATTTTAAATGAAAGCAGGAGTTAGCATTATCTGATATGATGTTATGCATGGGAGAAGACATATAGGAATATAGGAAGCTGCATTATTTTGAATCAGACCATCTGGAAATAGATTAAAGGTATGGTTTTTCCCCTAGCCCTGCCTGGAGCTCCCTGGTATTCCCCAATCCAAGTACTAAACAGGCCCAGCCCTGAAATCAGATGCCAACAGAATTAGGAACCTTGAAGTCTAGATTATGAAGAAGACGGATTCAATTTTGCAGTATTTCATAATTTTGTTCTGATCATTGACTTTGCCTTAAATTGTATAGGTTGTTGAAGGGTGGGCTATATAGCCCATAAATAAATAAATAAATTCCAAATAAACACCTGATGCATTCTGCTAGGCCAGAGTGAGGAAGTAATGCGTTTTTCCAACGAATTGCTTTAGTATCTTGTTACTTTGTTTACTGTAACAGCCATGGCTGGAATTCACTACTTTTCGGTGTCTGCCAGTTACTCCTTACTGTGTGCATATGCTGCTGCAGTGTGAGCAATGGGACATGGAAAAGGAGTCACAAAGGAGTGGGTGCTCATGCTGTAGCCAGGAATTATTGTTTTGTAACATCTTCTGCATTTTCTCAGCATTTCCAAGGTTGAAGATGTGAACTGGCCACTTGAGAAAACCAGGGACAAATTTCCTTTATTTTCCATTGACACAACTGTAACAGTAAGAGTAACTTGTTAGTAATTAGTAACTCTGAGAGTCACCGTTGTGGTCAACAACTTATGACCTACTGGGTGATTAGAATAATGAGTAATTAGTCCTTTCAAAATATAATAGTCCATGTTCTGTGCTAGGTCCATGATGGGTATCTGTGACAGTAACTGACAGGTGGCCAAAGTTTATAGTGGTCATTTTACAGGCAATGAAATATGGCTAGTCTTTATTACATTTGTCGCGAACTGATTAGTGTATCTTTCTGTTTAGCGTATTTATGAGACTTTGCCCAATTATTAGGAACTGAAAAGCAACATTCCTCTATTTTTTTTTTCTCAAGACAGATCTGATGCTCACACAATGATAAATACAATCATAGCATATTAATTAAGTTCAATATTGTTTGCTTGGATTCCTTCAAATCTTGACAAAATTGCATCAACTGGAAGATAGCTATTAAGAACTAGAGGACCATATGATTTGTTAAGATACTTAAGTTTTAAGAATAAAAGAGTTTCACTGTTAATTCTGGTCATTATGCTACGGACCCAAAGAGGTTAGTAACATTTGTATTTGAAATAAAAATTATTGCAAACAGAAAATCTGTGGTAGTCAAATGTTCTGGCTGTTTGTAAGCACAGAAGAAATTACTTCCTCCAAATTGCAAACAAAAGCAAATAAATATATACAGAAAATAACAATAACTGTTTTTGGATTTTGCAACTTCTGATAAAATTTAATATATTTGATTCCATGCGCTAACATCAGTTTTCACCAGCCCTTTTAAATCAGAGTTTAATGGAGTTTTAAAATAATACAAAGGGGAATTATTTGGAAAGCTGGGAGGATGCATTTTGAGTAGTCTTCTGCCTTTGCTCTCTATCACCTTAATAATGAAAAAAATGCTTACTTCCATGATAAAAGTTGGATACAAATGAAAATGAAGACTGAATTAGCTGAATGTTTACTTACAAAAATGTCAACTCTATTTTGGTATTTCATGTAATTATGTCCTAAATTACATTTTTATAACAATATATCTTTATTGTACCAGAAAAATCTATTTGCCTCATAATAAACAACTGCTTTAACAAATTAAGTATATCTGAGAGTTGGTTGAACTGCCAATTGTTGGGATAGTAGAATTAAGGAAACATCTATTTGTTTCTGTTACAGTTATCTGAAATCATCCTGGGCATTGTATCAATCAACCAGGCATCAAAAATGGTAACATCTGAAAATATATTCTGTGCTTTGATGAACTGCTTCTTGACTTCATCTCTGAGGTCACATAAGGTCATAATAAAAATCAACTGAGTAAAGTGCTCCAGCTAGGTGATTTTACCAAAATCTATACTGTACTTTGTGGGAGAGTAACCAGATACCTGCATTTAATATAATTCACTTTAAGTAACCCAAAGAATACAATATGATGGCAAAAATACTGCCTAGAAAAGATGATACTAAAGTACTAGCAGGAGCATTTCTCAGCATTTCCACATGCAAGGGACGGGAGAAATAACAAATAATAATACTAATAATACTAATAATAATAATAAGTGGATATAAACAGTACTGTATATTGTTTGAATACAGCCCTTCTGCAGATGTTATACCCTTTAGTGACCTTCTAGATTTGTACCAGCCTGCTACATGCATGTCTTCATAGTCCAAACATGTGTGAAAGAGACCAATCGTCTACAGAAGGTTGGGTTTCTTTTTGATATCGCTGGAACCAGGACAGCAGACATTTATAACTGCCACATTGTAAATTAAAAATTACTTAAACATAAAATCACATAAAGATACTTCCAGGGCAAAATTTACCATAAGGCTATAGAATAAATTATGAGATCTTCCACACATGCTTTTGGTACCCAGGCATGAGCCAAAAGCAGTGCACAAAAGCTTTCCATATGAAATTAAAAAAAAAATAGGGAATGCGAATGATGATTAACTTTCTTTTTTAAAAAAAGGAAATCAAAGGGATTGTCTAGAAAAAAAGGGGGCTTCCTGCCAAACATATTAGATATATGTATATATGAAGGTGAGTTTTTGAAAAGGGGGAGGCAAAAGAAAGATGGGCTGTGATAAAATACAAAAGAACAAATACAAACAGATGGACAAAGACACAGGTCCACTGAGGAATCTGGTACGAGGTTTGCTATTAGATTTATAGGTCACTCTCTCAGACGTTTGGTGGAAAACCGTCCAGCCTGCAAATGAATATAAAGGGAAGAAAACAAAGACACTTATAAAGTACAAATAGCTGTGATCAGTTGTCACCATCAGTCATATCAGCTTTGTTAGTTTATCATCCACATCTCCATTTTAGCCTTGCCAAAGAGAAGTTCATTGGCTATGTGCAAAAAAGGGTGCAAAACAACAGCAGAAGAAAATAGATATTTTATAGGATTAGTTTGGCAGGACATGCAGAACTGAGTACAATATGGTTTGTAATCATCATTACACTTTACAACAGACAATGCTACTGTATCATGTTGAAGCTAGCAAGCTATCCATACTACAGCTATATCTAACTATGTGTATATTGCGGTAGCATTTGTAATGAAGCCAGAAAACCATGAGAACTTGCAAAGTGGCAGAAGTTCAACTGCTCCCCATTGATATTCTTTTACAGGAAAGAATGCCTTATGAAGAAAATTCTGCATCGTGGCAAAGGATTTGGACCTAGGTGCATGAACTAAGGAAAAAGTAAGCCAAACTTTCCTGCTACAAAATGGTTTCAAGCTACAAAAGGTCATTTCCATTACTATTAAAAAAGGTCTACCATTCCCTAATAATTCTTTCATAATAAGCATTCAAGACATGAGAAGCCTTCCTCTGTTCACATACTGCTAATCTTTCTAATATTGTTCATTTTCAATGGCACACTAGTGATTCAGTTGTCTACAACTGTCAAGATTAGAAAAGACCACATCAGAATTATTTTTGTCACCATGATAGCAACCTTCCTCTTGATACCAAACATAGCGTTTTAACACTCTTATAAAACAGATTTGAGTGGGTGACACTTACTCAAATCTGTATGCTGAGCAAGTTTTTGAACCCACAACTCCCATTTCCAACGTTTAACACACCTTTGATTTCAATGTTGCAAAATAATTACGAATGTCAGCATGGAATGAATTATGTTCCTAAACATATAGAATCACCTGGGCCAGAATTTCCATGAGCATCACCTGCTTCAGTAGCTAATCCAGAACAGATGTCAGAAGACAAGGAAGCTTTGACAGAGCAGGGCTGCTGTGTCTGAACTGACTTTCCAAGTATGGCTGATGTGGATGATGTTAGTGCAGTTCCTTCAGTAGAACCAGGCTTAGCTTTAGTATTTTCTTTAGCCAGAACATCCTTGCAGTCTGATCCATTGCCTAAACAGGATACATGCAAAAATCATTAAGTTCAAAGAAATAAAATAGCATACAAATGTCAACTCAGTGCTAAGGGGGACTTGACCATCTTGAAAAACCGGAACAACTCTACAGCTGAATCCAACTCCACAGCAGAAATATAAACAAATATGATTGTTGAACTTTTGTTTTAGCTTGACAAACATTTTGTTGTTAGCCATCCAACCAGCCATTTGCCAGTGAGAATGACAACATGAGACCCACAACAGTAACAGCTTTGCAATGTGTAGCTTTAGGATACTCGCAGAGATCCAGCTGTCAATTCCAGAAAGAAAGAAAGAAATATATATACTGTATACACACACACACACACACACACACACACACACATATATATATATATATATACTAGACTAGACCATGGCAAAAGTTTTGTGGGGTTGTTAAACTTTTGTTTTAGTCTGACAAATATTTTTTTCACAATTTAGGGGCAGAAGTCATGTAGCCCTTCAGATGTTGTTGGACTACAACTTCCAGCTGTTCCAGCTAGCACAGCCATGGTTGAAGGATGCTGGGAGCAGAACTCCAAAAGTATCTACAGGGCTGTGTGGTTACGCTCTTTGGTGGGGAGGCTGTTGCTTAAGAAACAGACATTGAAAATTCCCCATGGGCACACAAGAGTGGTGCAGCCTTTAGGGTCCTGGCCATTAAAATAAAATAAAATGGATTGACATAAGCTGGAAATGACTTGAAGGCACATGACAACAACATATAAAATATATACATCTCATAATATTGCTGTTTGTAAAAAAAAAAATAAACAAACATATTATGGGGAAGGAATGTGGTCTCTGCCTGTCAAATTTTATTCAATGATGATTCAGCAAAAGAAATGTATAATAAATCTGAGGAGAATTCCAAACCTCCAAGACATTTCTCAAATATTTAATTCCTTGGTTGCCATCTGGTGGTAACCCAGAAGCAGGCCTCCTCACTGGTCCACTTTGTGGACAGTCCTTCCTCAGTATTCAGGAGGTACCACCTATCATGTGCATGAAAGGCCTGTTAAAGAACTGCACCAGACTTCAAGGCCACTTCAAGGACTCTGTTGTGAGGTTCTTATTTTCAATGCTTGTTATTTCTTTAATTTTCTTTTAATATTTCCATCTTGTATTTTAAAATAGTTCATATATATATCTTTTAAAACCAGCTCATCAGTTCAAGAACATTAGATATAGGAAGCAAGTATAAAAATAGATTAAAGGATAATGGTGAAAATGACAGTTTAAAATCTCAGACACTGGACTGGAAAGGGCACAATAATAGCCTAAATATTTGTTATTTGCCAATTCTTCCATCCTCTATGTGTGTCTCCTGTTGGCTTATGGTGACACAAGTAATTTCATAGGATTTTCTTAGGCAAAGAATATTCAGAGGTGATTTTACCAGTTCCCTCCTCTGAAACACATCCTACAACGCCTAGTATTCACTGGTGGTCTTCAATCCAAGTACTAACCAGGCTTACCTTGCATAGTTTCCAAGATCAGATGGGATCTGGTGCCTTTAGAATATTTAGGCAATTTCTATTGTTGTTGTTGTTGTTGTTGTTGTTTTTGCTGCTGTTGTTATGATTTTATTTTCTTATATCCCGGCTTTCTCCCAATATAGGGACTCAAGGGGGTGAACACATTTTTATCTTCTGTACTAACCATAAATCAGCCCCAGAGGGTAGAAAGGACCTCTAAAATGGAACAGTGGGTGCTGGAGGCAGCAAAAGGAAGGGGCAACTGGTGAAGATTGCCTCCTACCAGCAGCAAGTGTGTTCTGCTTGGAAAGCCACTCAATATAGAAATAGAAATGCAAGTGCTTATACATGCCATATACCAATATACATGGAATACAATAGTTGGAAAAACAGGTGATGGAAGCTAGATAAGATAAGAAGAGGAAGAACTCAAAAGTTCAGCACCACCCTTTTACCATTATGATTTTATTGATTATGCAGTTACAAAAGGTACAGCTTTGTTAGCTGTCATGTTAAAACCTTACTGATTCAAAAGAGTCTCACCAAGTGTAGGAAAAACACTACAGAATTCTCTATGCACAGATTGTGAAGCCAGCCCCTTCCTTATCCACTGTGGGAAAAACTGCAAGGAAGGAGAAAACTGCTAGGGAAGGTAAGTCCATTCAGGGTTGTCTTTCAGTGAAAGAGAGCAATAAAGGAAGATGATACTATTAACAGTTAGGGAGCATGATAGTATCATGTCAAATCTATAGTAAGGTAAGCAACATTATTTCTTTACCTCCCAAATATATGTCTAAAGTATACAGTATTTCATTCTGGTTCCCAGGGCACATTATAAAAATAAGAAAGCAATTAATATGTAACAAAAATAATAAACTCACCAAAATCATAAAAACCCCATGAAAAAGTCAGTTGGGTTAAAGTGGTTTCTGAAAAGCTTGTGAAAACAACAAGCACTGGAAAGATAGTTTGAATAGGTACCAGCTAAACATCTCAACTGGTTTATTGTTGTTGTCATCTTCAAGTTGTTTTTGATTTATGGTGACCCTAAGGCAAACCTGTCATGGGGTATTCTGGGGCTGAGTGTGTATCACTCACCCAAGGTCACCCAGGGGGCTTCCATGGCCAAATGGGGACTCGAACTCTGGTCTCTAGAGTTTTAGTCCAGTGCTCAAACCACTACTCCACACTGGTATGTTCCCACTAATAAGGCTTTCACACTGCTTTCATTCACTGAATAATGTTATTAATGCATGAGTAAGCACATATGGAGATAGGCATACCAAGTCTCCATACTTTCCAATAAGTGTTCCCTTTCCAAAAAGTGTTAAGCTTATCTATAGGGAGAGCTATACTCAGCATATATCCAGTTCAATAAAATTTCCATGCTATGGGGCACAATATCTGTTAAGCACATACTGTTCAGCATATATTGAAATGCTGCTAAAAAAGGGTTAATGTGTTTGGTTAACTACTAGTAGCTAAAAAGAGAAAAAACCAACCCAATCTGTTTATGTCAGTGTGTGAGGATTTTTAAAAACCATCTTATTTGCAACAGTAATGATAAAAAACGGTAATGGTAAAACAAAAAACTATGGGATTGATGGAGAAGACAACTTATTGCAATTTGGTTGACAGAATCACCCACGTGTGGCATATTTTGTGGCTGGCTGTGTTCTGGAAGAATTTATTCCTGACATTTTGCCTGCATCTGTGGCTGGCATCTTCAGAGAATGGTGGCATGGAGGTGTGTGGGGTACATATATATGCTGTGTGACACTTGGTTGAGAGGAAGTGATTTACATGTTAATCTGTGTGTTGGTCTGTTGGTAAAAATAAATAAAATGTTATATTTGTTACATCAAATGAGTAATTATGGTAATTATGCCATTACCATTTGTTAGGTTATTCTTTAAATGTATTGCACTCTAATTACAAAAAAATTAAATTAAAAAAGTCTCAGGCATGTAACTACATTACTTTGATTCATTATTCCTCATCCCTTCTGCTAAGCATGATATTGGTGTTGAGTGGCATCAACAATTCGCTTCAGTGGCCTGTTACTCTGCATTCTGATTAAACAGCATTGCTTTGACAACTGACATTAAAGATTCTCAGTGAGCATTTCAGTGAGCCCACATTTTCTTTGTTTTAATCTGTACTGTAAGCCACCTTGATATAAATTGAATTAATGAATTAATGAATCGAACTATTAAGTGCTATTTATCTAGTATGTTGCCAAGACTGCTCTGGTGAACTCTCACTGGAGGGGGGGGGGCAATGGTTACTGTCTCTTCCACATTTGTTTCCTGGCTCAGAGAAACTCTTGCCGGCTGCAGATTGTGATAGAAAGACATTGTCTCTGGTCCTGTGGGTTTTATTTCATATTTACTGTTCCAACAGCCTTCCCTCTCTCCTACTCCAAATGATAAAATTTGAACTGGAGTGGGAAGAAAGGCAGCTGGGAGGAAGTTGTAATGCTCATGCAAGTGCTTGTGGAACAGATGGCTTAGGACTGCAACAAATGCAGTACGTGTACTGCTGTCTGCAGTAAACTACATCAGTCTAAAGACTTTACTATACAAGGGCTCTTCTCCTGCTACAACAGAATCATTTTTAAAACTGCAAGGCAGCCAACACAGTTCAGAGACATTGTGAAGGGGGCAGGGCTGTAGGAAATCAGATAATATATAAAGCAAGAGTGTGTGTCTGAGGAGATAGAGACAAAGGCCGGGTACAAATGGGCTGGAAGTGGCATCCTGGCGCCAATTCTCAAGTTCGGGAGCGCGCAGTGACCACACGCTCCTGAACCTCAGTATGTGCTAGTGCCAGCATCATGGCAGCCAGGATGATGCAAGCGTGGCGCAGCATCCGCACATCGCGGTGCCATGTCATCGACGCATGACAGTGCAGCAATGGTACACTCGTTGCGTCAGCCGCGCAACCCCCCAAAAAAACTCATTTTAGGGGGTTCTTTTTGGTGCGGAAGGAGCCCACGTGGTTTGGTTGGTGTGGGTTCCCTCAGGAAAAACACAGATTTGCCTATGGTGACGCGGGGGTGATGGTGCTCTTTCTGTGGTGCAGGCTAGTAGAGAACTTCCGTTTTCTTCAGGCTGACTTCCAGCCCAAACAGCTCTGCAGCTGCTGCAAAGAAGGATGTGAGGTGCTGCAGAGCTGCTTCTGTATGGGCAACAAGGGAAGCATCATCAGCAAAAAGCAGCACATGGACTAGATAGTTTAGAGTCTTTGTACAAGCCCTCAGACAGCTTAAGTTAAACAAGCTACCATCAGTACGGTAACGTATATAGATGCTGTCCTCTTCTTCGAGATCTGCCGTAGCTCTTTGGAGCATCATGCTGAAGAAGATTGTAAATAGAGTTGGAGCGAGAACTCAGCCTTGTTTCAGACCATTAGTTATTAGAAAGGGCTCTGAGAAAGCATCGTCATATCTGATTTGACCGTGCTGGCTCTCATGTAGCAAGATGATCATTTTGAGGAATTTGGGGGGACATCCTAGTCGTTCCAGGATCTGCCACAGTCCTTTTCTGCTCACAGTGTTGAAGGCTTTGAAAAGGTCGACAAATGTTACATAGAGTCCTTTGTTTTGCTCTCTACATTTCTCTTGTAGTTGTCTAAGAGCAAATACCATATGTGTAGTGCTCCTATTAGCTCTGAAGCCACATTGGCTTTCAGGGAGAAGTTCTTCTGCAACAGCAGGAACTAATCTGTTCAGGAGTATCCTTGCAAAGATTTTTCCAGCAATGGAGAGCAGTGTTATATCTCGATAGTTTGAGCAATCAGATTTTGCTCCTTTTTTCTTATACAGGGTGATGATAACTGCATCTCAGAGATCTGATGGCAGTTCACCTTTTCCCTAGCAATTCACAAGGAGCTCGTGGAATTTAGCATGGAATACATAACCTCCGTGTTTCCAAGCTTCAGGTGGGATTCCATCAATCCCGGCTGCCTTGCCGTTTTTCATCTGTTATATGGCCTTAATGGTTGCTTCCAAAGTGGGAGCCACGTCCAGTTCATTTTTCATCGGTTGTTGTATCATATGTTGGACAGCTGAGCCTTGGACTTCTTGGTTGGCACTGAAGAGACTTTGGAAATGTTCAGCTCATCGATTCAGGATGGAGGCTTTGTCTGTGATTAGTGTTTGACCATCTGTACCATATAAGCAGCTTTGGACCTGATAAGTAGGTCCAAACACTGCTTTAAGAGCTTCCTAGAATCCTCTGGAATCACCCAGATCTGCAAAACGTTGTGTCTTTTCTGCTAAATTGATCCACCACTTGTTCTGAATATCTCAGAGTTTTTGTTGGAGCTTACTACATGCAAGATGGAAAGCTGCTTTTCTTACATGGCAAGATGGCTGAGCGAGGTGTGCCTGATGAGCAGTTCTCTTCTTTGCCAATAGCTCCTGGATTTCTTGGTTGTTTTCATCAAACCAATCTTGTGGGAGAACCCGAGGGATTCCTCTGCAGACTGCAGGATACTGTTTTTGATATGTTGCCAAAGCACTGTAGGAGAAGAATCTATAGGATGGTCTTCAAGTTTTGATTGCAGATTTGCCTGGAAGTTATCTCTCATGGCAGCTTGTTGAAGATTGTTGACTTAGAGTCTCCTCTTTATGACGCCACCCCTCTTAGGTTTGAACTTAAGATGAAGATTAAGTTTGCATCTTACAAGATGATGATCTGTTTCGCATTCTGCACTGGGCATCACTTGAATATGACGGACATCGTGAATGTTTTTCTGGTGCACTAGAACATAGTCAATGAGGTGCCAGTGTTTGGATCGCGGATGCATCTAGGTTGTCTTCAAGCTATCTTTCTACTGAAAGATAGTGTTTGTAATAGTCAGCTGCTGTTCTGCACAAAATTTTAGCAGGAGGCGTCCGTTATCATTACAGTTTCCAACACCATGCTTGCCTAGAACACCTTTTCAGGCTCCTAAGTTCTTTCCTACTCTGGCATTGAAGTCACCAAGGATAATGATTTTATCTTCTGCAGGGACTTTTTGTATGAGGTGGTGTAGGTTTGAGAATTTGTCTTTCAGGGTTGGCTTGCATAGTTGGGGCATATATACTGAAGAGAACAATACGAGGGAGGCGTAAGGAAATAATGTGATCAGAGTGACCTGTTGGCAGGGTTTCGAGTTTGGAGGCAATGGAGTTTTTAATCATAAAGTCTACTCCTGAAAGATGTTTTTCAGTTTTTGGTTTGCCAGACCAGTAGAGTGTATAGCCAGCACCATGTTCTTTAAGACTTCCTTCCTCATGGAGACAAACTTCACTTAGAGCAGCGATGTCAATATTAAGTCATGATAATTCATGAGCTATTAGAGCAGAATGACACTCAGGACATCTACTATCTGCAGAATCTTGCATGGTTCTGGTGTTCCAGCATGCAAGCGTCAGTCTGTTTGCACCTTTGGAGGCCGGTGCATGCCTTTGTATCTTTGTTTTTGTTCAACCACATCAGAAGATGCGTGTTGACCGCAGCTCGCCAACTGGGTGGATGGAGATGAGCTTTCTTTAGGCCATCTTTTCTAGGCCCCTCTCCATATGGAACAGGCAGTGCTCTCCTTAAAAAAGGCTGCTTGGTCATTCTGGATGCTGCCGAACAAGACTGTCATCTCCCAGTCAGTCTTGAGCGGCCAAAGTCCAGACCCTGCATGCAAGGTTGGGTCTGCGGCTTCCAGTACATCTTTCACCTGCTGTTTCATCACTCACCTATTGCTACAGGACTTGGGGGAGGGGATTGGATGTGTCCTTCGAACCTGTGCAATGGATTTTTCTGGTGGAGCGCAGCGTGCACAGAACTGGCCTTACCAGAGGTTCATTTGCCGGGGCCAAGCAAGCAAGGACGGTGGCAGCAAGATCCTTGGGTCGTAGGTTTGATTAGAGTTTCCTTCTCTTAGATGGTTTACCCTTTGAGGCTCTTGGTCAGACCCTTCAGTTGTGATCTGTCTGGCATGGGAGGCCCTACTGGTGGCTGTTTATGCCACCACCAGCATAACTCACAGCTTCATTAGGGTACGCAAGCCTCTCCTCCATAACAAGGGGGTGTCAATGGAGAAGCTCCATTTCTTCATTTCTCCATTTCTCCATTTCTGCATACAGGTTGAATAAATGGGATGATAGTATGCAGCCTTTCCTGACTTCTTTGCCAACTGGAAACTGTTTCTCTGTATTCACTTCTGTTGGCATCCTCTTGTCCTGGGTACAGGTTATGCATCAGGACAATAAAATATAGTGGCATTCTCATTTCTTTGCAAACATTCCATAGCTTTTTGTAACCTATGCAGTGAAAGGCTCCGCTGTAGTCAATAAAACACATGTAGGTTTTCTTTTGGAATTGTCTGGCTGACTCCATTATCCATTGTATGTTTGCAATGTGATCTCTAGTGCCTCTCCCTTACTTCAATCCAACTTGCACCTCTGGGATTTTTCATTCCATATATGGTAGATGTCTGTGCCACAGAATTTTGATCATGATTTTGCTTGCATGGGAAATTAATATGAGGGTCCTGTAGTTACTGCAATCTTTTTTGTCTCCTTTTTTATTTATGGGAATGTACACTGATCTCTTCCAATCTGAGGGCCACTGCCTCCACCTCCCTCTCACCCCATATTTGTTGGCAGATTCTAGTTAAAACTGAGCTTGATTCTGCCTCTGTGGCTTGTGGTAGTTCTATTGGTATGTCATCTGTTCCTGGAGATTTAGGTCCTAAACAGACAAGCACTTTGTGCTGGCCTGGGGCAAAAGTAGGGCTAGATAGGGCTGGGCGTCCACACATGCCCATCCCTAGCTTCACTGCTCGTGCACCATCTTGGCTTGGACCCGTCCATATGGGGCCGATCATAATGATGAAGGGTCATCAGAGCACTCCAACGGCATTCTGTGGAAGCGGCATAATCAAGGTGTGTGAACGCCATATTGGTGCCCTTTTAAAGAAGCTGCCTAGTGTGGCTTTTTAGGGAGTGGGTCAGTGCCGCAGCGTGTGGCTGCTGCAACATTGACCAGGGGCAAAGATGGGTGGCTTTTAGTGGCCCATCTGTATAGCCCCTTATTGTTCTCTATTAGAGTCAGAAGCATCACGGGGGGGGGGGGTGGACCCAAGAAGGGGGATGACACCTAAGAAGGAGGGGTGACACCAGGTCAGCTTCCCACCCCTCGTGGGTGCTATTTGGACTGCACAGAGGTTTTTTCGAGCACCAAGGCCCAGGCCCTGCACAGCACACTTTTCCCAGTGCCCAGGTCCCCGAGGGGGCTTTTAAAAGGCACCCCTCATGCCAGAAACCCCACCGGAAGTCTGGGACCAGAAGTCCTCCCTCCCCCCCCGCCCGGAGGTCCCATTCCACCACCGGGTGTCATCCAGTGTGGAAACACCACTGGTTTGAGTGCAGCTTTCACTTTGCTTCCCAAAATTTGGGGTTCATCTTCATAAGTTTCTTCTTTCCATGTATCATTTATCATTTCATATTTTTATACAGTTCTTTTGTATACTGTTTCTATATTTTTTCAAAAAAAAATCATTGTGGTCATATATTATGTTTCTCTTCTGATTGTACAGTATCCTTACCTTGACTTAAATTTCTCTTTGAATCCCCAGAGCTTGTGGAAGAGATGTCTTGTTCTTCCTTTTTTGTTGTTAGCTTCTATTTCTCTGCATTGATTGTTGAGATAATTCTCTTTGTTCTTCCACACTCATAATTGACCTTTTGTATTCATGGTTCTGATTTTCTTATTATCTCCCTTTTATTTTGCTTCTCATTTTAATTTTACTGCTTGAAGAGTTTAATCTGTCATCCGTTGTTTCTTCTTCTTCTTTTTGGCCAGTTGTGTTCCTGCACTCCTTTTTATGCACATAGTTCTGGTTCATGGTCAACAAATCTTAATAGTGCAAATTTGTTTCTCACACTTTCTTTAAATTATTTTGGAATGTTTTTCAGGTCATATTTTGGCATGATTATTGATCTGGAATGATTTTTGGTCTTCTTCAGCTTTATTTTAATCTTGGATATTGGTTCATGTTCTGTACTGCAAGAAATGAGCTTTTCCATCTTCTGTTCCCTATTATGTCATATTTGTTTTTTTGTGTAGATCATCCATCCAGTGATGGATCATCCATCCAATATCCACATGTACAGTCTCCCCCTCAGTTGTATGAAGAACATATTTGTGAAAAATAGGTTGTTGGCCTAACAGAACTCTTATCAGTCACTTTCATGCTTCATTTCTTGAACCTAGCTCAAATCTCCCTACTCTCATTGATACTGTACTTCTTATTTTGGCATTCCAATCTCCTATGATTATCAGGCAATCCTGTTTTGGTATGTTATCAGTTTCTTCTTGGACTCAGCTGCAGAATTTCTCAATCTCTTTTTCCTCCTTCTCTATGGTTGACCCATATACTTGGATTATGGTGATGTTTATTGGCTTTCTCTGAAGCCTTATTGACATTATTTGATTGGACTTTACATTATATCCTTTGAATGATTTTTGTTCTTTCCTCATCACTGATGCCACTCTATTCTTTTTCCTTTTTTCATTTCCTGAGTAGAGCATTTTGTAAATATCAGGGATATCTAATGAGGTTAAGTAGGAGAAATGTTGAGGAAAGGACAGGAGTGGGGCTTTTATTCAAGTTGAGACTAAGAGACAGTCTGAGAAGGAATAAAGATCTGTCCCTGCCTGTCACACTATGCAATTGGGGTTGCTGTGTTTTTTATTATACCTAAAAAATTCCCAGAATTTCGGAGTTAGATTGCTGTAGAAGTTGCAGACATTATCCTTGCCTCTTTTGGCACACAGGCACATACACAGAGATACACCTCTTTGCACAAAATATAACTGAAATATAAATGAAGTCAGTCTTATGTTTAAAAGAACTTTTTCCTGGGGGGGGGGGGGCTTTCTGACCAGACTAAATGCTGGCAGATGAAAATAAGCAGGAAGCAGCTACTGGTCAATCTGTCAGTGCTTAGTCTGATTTTTTTTTTTTTTTTATAAAATTACCAGCTTGAAGGGAATGCTGTGGATATAGTATACCCCGATTTCAGTAAGGCCTTTGACAAGGTTCCCCATGACATTCTTGCAAACAAACTTGTAAAATGTGGACTAGACAAGGTAACCGTTAAATGGATTTGTAACTGGTTCATTGGCCGCACCCAAAGGGTGCTCAACAATGGCTCCTTTTCATCCTGGAGAAAAGTGACCAGTGGGGTCCCACAGGGTTCTGTCCTGGGCCCAGTGCTATTCAACATCTTTATTAATGACTTGGATGACAGAATTGGGGCCTACTTATCAAATCTGCAGATAACACTAAACTAGGAGTAGCAGCTAATACCCCAGAGGACAGGATCAAAATTCAAAATGACCTGAATAGACTAGAAAGCTGGGCCAAAGCTAACAAAATGAAATTCAACACAGAGAAATGTAAGGTTCTGTACTTAGGGCGGAAAAATGAAATGCACAGATATAGGTTGGGGGACACCTAGCTGAATGAGACCACATGTGAAAGGGAACTGGATGGCCCTTGTGGTCTCTTCCAACTCTATGATTCTATGATTCTATGATTCTATGATTCTAGTCCAAGTAGACCACAAGTTGAACATGAGTCAACAGTGCGATGCAGTAGCTAAAAAGGCCAATGCAATTTTAGGCTGCATTAACAGAAGTATAGTGTCTAGATCAAGGGAAGTAATAGTGCCACTCTATTCTGCTTTGGTCAGGCCCCACCTGGAATACTGTGTCCAGATCTGGGCACCACAATTCAAAAAGGATGTGGAGAAACTGGAGCGGGTCCAAAGGAGGGTGACTAAGATGTTGAAGGGTCTGGAAACCATGCCCCATGAGGAAAGACTTAGGGAGCTGGGGATGTTTAGCCTAGAAGAGAAGGTCACGAGGTGATATGATAGCCCTGTTTAAATATTTGAAGGGATGTCACATTGAGGAGGAAGCAAGCTTGTTTTCTGCTGCTCCAGAGAATAGGACTCGGAACAAAGGATGCAAACTGCAGGAAAAGAGATTCCACCTCAACATTAGGAAGAACCTCTTGACAGTGAGGGCTGTTTGACAGTGGAACACACTCCCTTGGAGTGTAGTGGAGTCGCCTTCCTTGGAGGTTTTTAAGCAGAGGCTGGATGGCCATCTGTTGGGTATGCTTTGATTGGGAGTTCTTGCATAGCAGGGGGTTGGACTGGATGGCCCTTGTGGTCTCTTCCAACTCTATGATTCTATGATCTAACCAATCAGAAAGCCCCACCCCAGTGGGGATGAAAGGTATTTTTTAAACATAGGACTGTTCATTTTTTTTATTTCATTTATTTTTGAAGGTACTCTGAAGGGGGTCTGAAGGTAGAAAAAAGCAAGAAAATCCCTCTGACAGGAAAAACTACAATTTGAAAACTTGCCAATCTGACAGAACTTTTTACTATTATTATTAGGCTTTATTTATATAGCGCTCTAAATTTACTATTCACTCTCTCTTCACTATTCAGAATATCACAAATATACAATTACAAATAGACTGCACTGTAAAAGTCACCTATGATAGACAGGCTTGTATCTGCTGAACTTACTTGCATTGGATGTTGTTGTTTTAAGCTGCTGAACAACAGGGTTTAATAATTTCCCAGTTTTTAATTTGTTCTTGCTGGTTCTTCTTCGACGGCCACTTGGTGGGGCAGAATGAAGGAAGCCAACATTTGGTGGTAAAGGTTTTCCCAGTCGAACGTACAGAGCTTCTATTTCTTTCTTGTGTTGACTCTGAAGTTCAGCAATTTCTTTCATATGTCTAAAGAATAACAGTAAAAGCAATCTGTTATGTGTCACATTTAAGTAATGCTTTAATTAAAACAACTACATTTCCAAGCACACATCTAAAAAGATAGTTTATACGTATTATTCACAAACAACCTTTTTGTTTGGGGCAAACTGCTTATATGTAAATATCTTCTGCTAGCTGGTCCAAGAACAGAACAATATGCCAGCAGCAGAACCCCCCCCCCCCCCAAAAAAAGGGTCAATAAAAGGGGTAGGGCCAGGAAGGTGATTCATTATGCCAGAGATAAACCTCCACCAAGTCCAGGGTCATAGCAACAAAGCTGACACAAAGTTTGTGCAACCTTCACAAACTGAAGCTGCAATCTAAATTTGGGAGGAACAAGCAAATAAGAGGATTCTGGCTACATGTTTATTCAATAATGTGAATGGTGGATAACAGAATGTCAATAAAGAAAAAGGGGTTGAAGAAAAAGCAAAGGTGCTAGTTTCAACCAGGGCAGCCCTGATGAACTGACTGCTTAATGGTAAATCAACAATCATGCAAATTCCAGTGAGTGTACTCTATTTGGGATGACCAAGTAGATTAGGCTGAATTTAAGAGTTCAAACTGTAGTGTAAGATAAATATTTGGAGATGCAAGACTGGATGGAGAACATTCTAGAGTAAAAACATAGAGATGGGCAACATCAAGATATAGATAGCATAGAAAGCCAGAAGGATGGAATGAGGCCACAGATAGAGTGAATGGAGATGGCTAAGAGGACCATAGATGAAAGAGTGAAGACAACAGAAGAACTATAAGGAAACAATGAAAGAGTAATTAGGCAAGTAGAAAGAAAGCCATCTAAGAACAGAATCACTGTAACCCAGGACAAAAAGGAAGACAAATGAAAGGGAAACAATAATAATAAGGCTTGTGGCATCTTGAAGACAAACCAAGTAAAGGAGCATAATGAATGAACAGAGATTTTTTGATTTAGCAGGGGGTGGTATTCAGTGGTATACTGTTGCCAGGAGTTGGGTAGCAGAATGATGAAGGTCAAGCAGAGTTGCAGAAACCAAAGAAGAAAATAAGAAAAATAATGCAGGAGCTTGAAGATAAAATGACAGAAGGGAAATTGGGTAATATTATTGTTTTCTGAGAATAAGCAACAGTAGCAAGAAAGAAGCAGCCAGAAGAGAAAGACAGTTTGAAACTGAGAAGTTGAAGGCTTTCATGGCCAGTATCCATAGTTTTTTGTCGGGTTTTGGAGCTATGTGGCCATGTTCTAGGAGAATTTATTCCTGATGTTTCACCAATATCCATGGCTGGCATCTTCAGAGAATGGTGGCATAGATGTGTGTGGGGTATATATACTGTCTGGCCCTTGGTTGAGAGGAAGTGATTTACATGTTAATCTGCATGCTGGTCTGCTGGTAAAGGGCAAAGCCTCAGGGTGGGAGGATATGTGAGGAGGATTTGTGTCTAATTAATCAGTGAACCATGGTCTGCTGGGAAACCCCCTACCCCTGGGTAATGTTGATTTGCACGTGCTGAGTCTTGATTTTGGTGTTTTTCAGGACTAGTAGCCAAACTGTGTTTACTTTCAGGGTTTCTTCTTTCTTGTTGAAGTTGTCCAGGTGTTAGTGGATTTCAGTGGCTTCCCTTTGCATTCTGTTCTGATAGTTGCTAGCATGGTCCAGAATTTCTGTGTTTTCAAATAGCATTTTCAATGGGAAAGAAGAAACCTTGAAAGTAAACAATTTCGTTTTCATCATTGGAACTTGGCAGGGTGTGCCTGACACCCCCAACCCCAGCCCCAAAATGGCTAATTGCAGCCCTCAAATATCATAGCATCATGGAAGACACCACAAGGGCCATCATGTCCAACCCCCTGCCATTCTGGAAGACACAATCAAACTACGACCAACAGATGGCCTTAAGAACGTCCAAAGAAGGAAACTCCATCACTCTCTAAGGGTGTTTCACTATTAAACAGCTCTTATTATCAGAAAGTTCTTCCTAATGTTGAGATGGAAATTCTTCTCCTGTAGTTTGAATCCATTAGTCTGGGTCCTATTATCTGGAGCTGCAGAAAACAAACTTGCTCCATCCTCAGTTTGACATTGCTTCAAATATTTAAACAGGGCCATCAAATCAGCAATTAACCTTCTCTTCTCCAGGCTAAACATACCCAACTCCCTAAGTATTTTCTCATAGGGCATGGTTCCAGACTTTTCACCATTCTGGTTATCCTCCTCTGGACACACTCCAGCTTGGATCTTGGGGGACTGATAATTTAAACGCTATTTTGGGGAACCACAACCTGCTTTAGCAGCCTTTTCAGACACTCTCATTCATTCTCTCTCTCTTTCACTCTCTCTCAGCTGGTTTTTAAAGGCTAGGCAACTTTGGCCTCTGGATCAGGACTAACCATTTTTGCAAAAGAATGTGATGAAATGCACATGGGAGTACTGGGGAAGTGCTCTGCTAATTTGCCCATCCCTGCTATAGACTGCAGGGACATAATAAGATGAATATTTTGTCATGTGTTCCATCCATCACTTTCCATAGTATAGCCGAGATACAGGTTTACCTCTTTGAGAACTAAGACATAGAAAAGGAAATTATATGTATCAAGTATTTTGGAATCCCAGCTTGTGGCAAACAGCCATATAAAAAAGGCCAATTGTAAATGCTGTAAGAACTTAGCATTTGGTCTATGCATAAGTGCCCAAATGCACCCTCACATTCGAATGAAAATACAACATACTTTTCTCTCAGGCTCTGCAGTTCTTTTTTCATGTCTGCATCTTCAAACTCTGAATCATTGTCACTGCTCACATATGATGAGTGCGAGTGGAAAGATGATACATTGATAGTTGGTATTTTTGACCCATGACCATTAGGAGAATCAAGAGCTTGAGAGCTTGACTTTCCAGCCTTTTGAAGAAAAGAGGAGTGCTTTTTAACATAGTCATTTCCTGCACTACTGCTCTGAGGTGATGAGGGAGCTGCAGTTGGTTTTCTCTGAAGAGATTCATCTCCAGAATCACTTGAATCATGATCACAAAGAAGATCAACAGAGGACGCTGTCTGCACACGCCGCAAAGAGGTCTTCCTATCGGGGCTAGAAGGCTGATCATCCAGATAAACATCTGGTGGTGCAGAGTATCTCAGGGATTGCACTAACGGTAAGGTTAACTCATCCTGTGTGCTGATCACTGAAAATCTGCCAATTGTTTTTGCTGGTGTACTGCTATCTATTTCAACTTGCTTTGCACTTGTGCTGGAGTCTAGAAAGTCATCTTTTTCAGATTTATTTTTCTCTTCAAGTAATGATAGAGCATTTTCCTTTTCATTCCTGTTAGAAGCATCTTTCTGGTCAGCTACATTTGATGATGAAAAAGCAACCTGAAATAACAAATATGAAAATGATCTAGTGGGAGATTGTCATCAGACATAAAACATTTATCCTCACAGGAATTAACAGTGGCATTCACTAGTTCCAATATGTAGAGGAATGCAATTAAAACAATGTAAAAAGAAAAACAGTACACCAATAAATTTTAAATTTACAATACCTGAGGGAGTCCTGATGGTTTGGCAACAGTAGCCGAAGTAACAGAAGCTGAAGCTTGACCTGTTTCATACATTAGAAACAAACAAACAAAAAAAAGCACATACATCTGGATATCTAGATTTTTGGACAAACTACAGATTAATCACATTGAATCTTTCTTTACTTAATGGAATCATATGCACAACGTACAACAGTCTATAGCCTAGTTCTCGACAGGATATACTGAGGTGCAGGATTGTAACTGAGATGTACAAGAATTATGTGGAGATAGATACAAATCCTGAAACCATCACTATATACGTGCTGTGAATATTTAGACATATGATCAGTGCAACAAATTTGTTATTTCACATAGTACAGGTCTGTGGAAGCTAAAGAAAAAATTAAGGTTTGAAGCAAAATCAGAGGGAATTTTAATTTGTTTTAATTTATAAGTGTGTCCTTGGCAGCCATTGTGGCTTGGTTCAAGGATCCCCTGTGGATACCAAAATCCACTGATGCTCAAGTCCCACTATATACAATGGCATAGTAAAATGGTGTCTCTTATTTAAGGCTTGGCAGTGCTCTTGTCCCTAACTTGTCAAATAAGCAAGGGTGTGCTGTATGCTTAAAAATCAATATGCTTTTCTCCCATATTTATAATATAATGGCTGCTGAGTTAGGCTGCAATGACAGTACATTTTACTGCAAGCAAGGAAGCAAACAAACAAACATAGCAATGATCTCTTTCTCTTTTCTAGCTGCTTGGAATTTTAAAGATAAAATATCCCTTAATGTCTTGTACACTCTTATTAAATGATATTAAAATCCCTTGAGCAACTCATAGTAAGATTCCTGTTCATGCAAGATTCCTGTTCATGTTTTTCCTATTCCTTCTTTTTTTAGTCTTCCTCTTTTTATATACAGTGGTCCCCCGGGATCCGAATCCCCTGGGGAACGAAATCTCCGGGACCCGAAACAGCCGGGGGCGAAAAAAAGCCCCCAGGATCCGGAAAAAAAAAACCCCGGGTTGCAAAAGAAATTCGCAACCTGGAAGCTTTAAAACAGCGCACTTCCGGCGCGCTGTGCATTGACAAAAGCGGTCCCCTGGGTAACGAATGACTTCCGGGATACAAAGGTAATCCTGGAACGGATTACCTTCATAACCCGGGGGACCACTGTATAGTAAAACAGACTAATACAGCTATCAGAAAAATATACAGAGAGAATGTTCATGAAAAGCTTTTTCTCCCTTCTCTTTGGTACAGAGATCCAGGTTATCTGTAATTAACAAAATTCCTGTTTAAAGAAAATATGAGGTTGGAACTGTTCTGTCACAATTAATGCTGTTGGCACATCCAGTTTTCCCAGTAATAACTAGTTTGTGAAGCATGGGATCTGAGTCAGACCATAGTACTCTGTACCCTATGTGAGGTCATGAGCAAGATCACACCTTTCCACCATATGCTGCAAAATGTAACATCTCAATAGAAAATGCATATATTAAAAATTCAAAGCCTTCTAGCCCAAACTCCACAGTCAAAATGGATGTGATTTTGCTCCGCTCTCCCACTGCATGTACAGGACATTGTCATCCATATTTGGCATAAATATGCCATGATCTGTATCATATGTTATTATTTAGGTATGTGTAAATAGTTACATATATATACTGGCAAGACAATGAAGTTCTATTGAAATTGCTGTAACAAACCTATACTATGATGTTCCTAGATCTCCTGATAATATCTAGAGAATTCGCAAAGATTAGTGTACATCTATAATATTTGTTATTCCAAAGGCTATTTATAATAAAGTACAGACATCAAAGTTTTTCCATGATTTGCTACCTGCTCTGCTTGTTGACCCATGGCTTACTTCTGAAGACTGGAGGCTGGTGCCAGTAACATCTGATTTCCCCACCTTTAATTAAAAGGACCAAGATATACATTAAACTTGCTAAGACCAAGCAGAAAATTTTATTTTTATGAGTTTGCAGAACCTCTCAAGCTTATTTTTATATTTTGTCCCAAAATAAGTCTAATTATTTTGCATTTCCTCCTCTTCCCATCTCTGCATTACCTTTTCCTAAGACAATAGATACTGACAAACCACATACAGTTGAAGTCCATAGCTGGAATCTTGCATTGCAGTTACAGATTCATAACCTAAACTTTGTATTCAACTATAGTATGTATTCACATTTGTCGTACTAATGCCATGAGTGTAAATAACGCCCATAATCCACCTTATATAGGAGCCGCAGTGTGATGAGTGGGGTGAGCATGAGGGACTAGCTTCATGTTCTGAAGTGCCCCACTTGCCTGCACCGCAGACGTCCATGACACAGTGTGTTCTTGGGGCGGGGGGATGGTGTTCATTTTTAGGGCAGTTGTAACTATGTTTACAAATGTGAAGTAGGATCTCACCCAATATTTTAGACAGAATGATTAACTAAACATATACAAAAAATTGAGGTGGACATTTTAATTGTGAGTACATTCTGATGGAATCTAGATTTCATTCTGAAAATTTCCCCTAACATGAAAGGATTCTGATTACTCCAGAGATTCCTATCTACCACTATCATCACCAAGCTTTGATGTATCTCTGAGAAGAGAAGCAATGTGCATAGCTGCAGTTTCCCCAAAGCACTGCACTGCTTTACTGGGCCACTGCCACCCAGGGTAATTGTTCAGATGCTTTCAGAACTTGAGAGCTTCCTGAATTTATAGGATAGAATCCACTAGAAAGGCACACTCCTGTACACACATTGGTCTGAGAAATCAGATAGGAGATGAAGCCTGTTTTAATTTCCATCTTTTGCCATTTCCACAGCCTACGTAATCCAGCCCAAAAAGAGAAATGAAAGTGTCAGTCCAACCTGTGTATTTCTGCTTTCTGTTGTGGCTTGTGGGATGCATGCAGACTCCAGGGCCTTTTCATGGCCCCAGGGCCTCCTATGTGTAGATTTTAGAAGAATGACTCCCAAATGCCCTGTAGAGGTTTGCGGGCATTTCTGCCACATTATTGGCCTCCCTAAAGGCATACGACAGGCCTTTATAAAGACCCCACTGGGTCACTTATTGTAATTAAAAATGCTTTGCTGGGCCTAGAACAGCTCAGGGAATGAAAAACTGGACAAGAATGTCACCATGCCCTGCAGAGGACATTTGTTGGCATTTTGAGGGATTCCCTCCCCCTCCCCCTTCCAGGGATCTTAAGAGGCTAACATGGGACCCTAGCCTCCCACAGTTATCCACTGCTGATATATACACACTTAATTTGCAGCAATATTGGACAATTGTGTATTTTGCTTTGTTATCCTTGTGATCATTGTTACAACAGAGTAACAATGTTGGATCATCAATTCTGAATTATAATTTGATAATCCACTAGTACTAGAGGCAACATTTTCAGCAGATGTTTGATGACTTGTACTTCAATGTGTGCACTTGCCAAAACAGGAGCTGTTGTGCTGGTTACAAGGTGGTCTTCAGCTGCATGAACATCCATGTCAGGTCCTGGCACTTTCAAATCCAGCACAAGTGGAGGCAAAGGTGCCAAATTAAATTCACCATCCCCTTGGTCTAAAGGTATGAAGCTATCTGGCGTTGCGGCTGATGCAGAAGATGTTGGGACGTACTCCTGGTAAAGCAGGTTGCGCAGTTTCTCATCCAGGCTTTTTATTGTGTTGTCAGCAAAATCAACTCTGGGTGGTCCTTCGCCATCTGATTCTACTGCACAAGGAGGCTGAGGTGCACCTGCAGCAAGACCAGTAGGCTGGGATTGCGTTGGCATTAGGGGTATCTGAGGAACAGCAACAGACATGGGAGGAGGACTTGAAAGCTGAGGTGCTGTAGGAATCAGAGGATCAGGGACAGCAGTCACAGGAAGTATCTGGCCTTCAAAAGAATGCTTCATCTGGCTAGGCTGACTGTCGTCTGGCAGACTGGGGATTTGTGTTGGAAGCTGACATTCCAAAATAGTACCATCAGAGACAGTAGGGAGTGGGCAGACTTCTGCTGTCTGTGCAGGAATAGGCTGAACCTGTTTTGGCAGCCCAGCCGTTCTGGGCTCAGCTTCTACACTGCAGACACAAGCCTTTTCATCTATTTGCTGCTGTGCCTGCAGAGGGGGATTTAGAAGTGGTTGAGACTCTTCAAGCAAAGTGGCACTATGGGCAGGAGTGTCAGGTCGGCTGGGTACCACAGGCTGTAGTGGAGGGCATTCTCGTTTACTAATTTCAGCAGCCTCTTCGAGAGGATGTGGAGCTGTTCCTGGGGGTGCTGCATTAGGTATTTCTGGCTGGACTTGTGAGAGGGAGGTTGATGCAGACTGAGCAGAGACTTGTGTCAGAGGAGAAGGAGGAGGTGTTCCTCTGGGGCTCTCATAGGCACTCCTTTGACTAGAAAGTTGCTGATAAGCCATGTTTGTTCGTCTGTCTGTTATGGTAGAACTCTGCTGCTGATCATCCAACTGCTCTAGATCTACAAACAACAACAGCAGCAAATAAATACTCTGATTTCAGAGAATTATGTTTTCCTTTGTAAAAACCTAGGTTTTAATATTTGATCTGCACATTGCAATGCACCGCAGAAATATTTCAATAGGAAATATAAACTCTAGAAAATTCAATAGGCAAATGAACACCTCTTCTCATTAAGGCAATTTTGTTTGGGATTATTCTTTTGAAATAAGCAAAAATAATGTTTACAGTTTGCTTTGCAGCCGGGTCCCCAGCTGAAATGTCATTAAAAAAAGCTATTCTCACTAGCTGTGGCAGTTCTACCTGGCAATATTTTCTAATGTGAAATATATTACATTTTTATTGGCTATTAGAAGTAATCATGCACTGCTCCATTTCAGCCAGCTGGAAAATTAGGATTAATAACAAGGTGTTCTGTGTATTACATAGGTCTTTAAAATTCATTTGTTTGACAAGAGCTGCAATTACTTCTGCATGTGTAAATCAACATATGATCAAGTTAAATGTCCATAATTGTGTACTCCTTAAATAGTACAGTTCTGACACTAAACTGACTCTTCACTTGTTCTCACAAATGGTAATGCTTGCCCCTAAGCTATTCCAGTACCCCAGGGTAATGAATGATTCAAACAAGTACCTCTTCCTGAAAAGATAATTGCTACTTTAAACTGCTAGATGATGTCTCCCTGCTCCTGCTTCTGGATTTTTGGCTATGCTTTGTCAGTGGGTGGTGACAATATATATCTCCTGAACAAGTGCATGACTATTGTCAATACCTCTATTTTAGTATCCAGATCCTGGTGATGATGACAATGATTGTTTATTTATATAGTGTCATCAATGTACATAGTACTTTGCATGTAAAATAACAAGAAAAAGTTAGCCTTGCTTTAAATGACTTCCTACAGTAATTTTTCTTATCCTTTCATGCTTTTCCTTTCTGGAAGGTACTCTGAAGGCAAGTGTCTAGAAGCACAGAGTTAAATCTGTAACATTTGCATGTACTGGTTTTAATTATGCTGTTTTAACATGTTTTAATATCAGTAATATTTAATTATTTTTTAACTTTTGTAATTAATGTTTTAGTTCTGTCCTTTTAAATTATTGTAACCCACGTTGAATACCATTGTGGAGAAAGGAAGGATATAAATCCTTGAAATAAATAAATGAAAAAAAAATTATATATACCTGGGGCTTCAGCTTGTTTTGAAGTCTGAGGAATGGATGAAGACAATTCTGGAGCCTCAGCAGCTGGATTTTCCACAACAGGACAAATGATAAACCAACGCTTCCCTGTATGCAGAACTAATCAGAAAAGGAGGCCATTCAAAGTCTGTATACCTCTCAAAGGCAAGACGTGGGTATTATTTCAGCTCATAACAACTACTAGTACCACCACCATTACTACTAGTGTTGTGATAGTAATAATATTTCAGAACTACCACTTTTAAAGATGATGCCTCCAGAAAGTTAATTGATCTAGTGAAAATTAAAACAGGTAGTGTTACACTTGCAGCCAAATCATAATTTTTAAAGAAAACACTTACATTTATAAATTATTTTAAAATAATTCTTCACATATTTCCTTTCCAAAAACAAATATATGGAGCTAAATCAATATTAGTCCACTGTAAACACTGAACAGCCCACTGTGAAGAATTTGCAAGGCTCGCTGTATACAAAATCATTCACACTGGCTTTGATTTGGATACTTGGTGATATGGTCCTGTGAATGTAATTTTGGACCCTGCTTTTCCTGTTATTGGTTATGCTTTAGTTTCTGCATTCTGAAGATGTAAGTAGTATCCTTGGAGAAGTAGACAGTATCCTTGGGGAGCCTGAGCCCAATATCCACATGCATATTGGACCCATGTTCTTATAAAATTGGTCAGAGAGGAACTGACTGAATGGGTAAGAGGAGTGGCATATATCTTCTTACCAAAAAACAGGGTCCTTGCCTGCCTAAAAGAGTTTAGTTAAAGACTTCATTGAAAAGCCCCCTCCCTGAAACTGTCTAATTATTGGCCACTCTCCAGTCAGAGTGGAGCCAGTCAATTATGTCTACAAAGTGGTAGCCTTCCAGCTACAGGTGTTCCTAGATTGGATGGATTTATTTCAATTTGGCTTCAGGCCTGGTTATGATATGGGGACAACTATGGAAAGTTGGGTAGATGGCCTGCAACAGCAGCTAGATGAGAAATTTGTCCCTGTTCATTCCGCTGGACTTGTTATCAGCTTTTGATACTCCCAGCCATGGTATACCTCTGCCTCACTGGGACAGGACTGGAGAGCACCATTTTACAGTGGTTCCATTCCTTCTCAGAGGGGCAACTTCAGGAGGTGCGCCTGGGGGTTTCCTATTCAACACCATGACCATTGGCCTTTGGAGTCCCTCAAGGTTCACTATCATCCCACATTCTATTTAACATACATGAAACCCTTGAGAGAGATTATCTGTAGTTTAGGGGTTAAGTTTCATCAGTATGTCAGTGACACTCACATTATCTCTTCTTCTCATCTAATTCTAAGGAAGATGTTTCACTATTAAACAAGTGTATGGTGTCAGTAGTGGATTGGATGAGAGTTAACAAATTGGAAAGTTAATTCAGACAGGACAGAATTGCTAATGGTCAGAGAATAGGGATTCAACCTAATCTGAATGGGGTTACACTCCCTCTGAAATCTCAGTTTTGCAGCATGTTTGTACAGCATGGATGTTCATATTTTAGCAATAGCCAGGAATGCACTTGGACATTAAAACTAAAGTACCAGTTCAATCAGTTCATAGAGCCTGGTCTGCCCATGGTGATGCATGCCTTAATTACATCCTGTTTGGTTCAATGTAATTTACTCTTTGTAATTTGGCTGCTTTTTGAAAGTATTAAAAAACTTCAGCAGGTCTAAAATTCTGTGGCCAGACTGTTGACACAAGGGAACATTTAGCTCTCTTAAAACAACTTTATCTTCTGGACATAACTCCAAATGCTGGTAATAACCTACAAAGCCCAATATGGTTTAAGTCCAGGTTATCAAAGACTGTGTATATTCGTTTATGAGTGTAATCTGAGTTTTCAGATAGGTAGAGAAAGGCTCTCTCTTGGTCCCACCATAGTTACAAGCATATTTGGGAAGGATCCAAGTATAGGTCTTTCTTAGTGGATGCTCTCAAGCTGCGGAATTCCTTTTCATTGGAAACTAACTAGCCCCTCCCCTCTGTTTTCTGTCAGGATTTTTTTTTTCTTTAGACAAGTCATTTTGCCTTTAATTGATTGATACAGAAAGGTTTTTAAAATTTGTAGTGTTATAGTTTAAATGCTTTGAAACTGTTTTAATCCAGTGCCGTTTTGTTAGTCATGTTAGTCTATGTCAGGGGTTACCAACCTTTTTGATTCACAGAGCCCTTATTTCTATGGTGGAGCTCTTAAGAGGCCTACCCTATGTCTTAGAAGTTAATGGTGTTTAGGAATATATATAGGAATATATTCTTATTCTCTAATTTCATTCAATTTTTTTTTTCATTTTCCTGGAGCAGCTGCAGAGCACCTGGGAAGTGCACACAGAGGCCTATGGGCTCCTCATAGCACAGTTTGGGAACCCCTGGTCTATGTAATTATTTTAAAATAGTTTTCTATTTAAATAATCATGATTGATTTAATTGATTTTGTGAGCTGCACTGTGTCTCATACCAAGAAAAAAAAGCAAATAAATGAATAAATAAATAGCCCATGCAACCATTTAACTAAATGGGGGTTCTATTGAAGTCTTATCAATTGCAGTGGGTCTACTCCAGGTAGGATTTAACCCATGTGTAAATGTGGGCAGTAGTAAAAGTACAGTAACAGCTGATATATCAAATAAAGAGAAACAAAATTTACAACATAGTTATGCAAAGAACTGTAGCCCTGGAGAACAACAACAACCCCCCACCAAGTAGTATTTGCACGACAAATACAATACTATGCATAGGATTATTGAAGATATGTCTCCCACTTTATTTTTTGCCCAAAGCTAATAGCTACATGAAAAAGCCATCAATGATGCACAAATACATGGGAAAAATCTATCATAGATCAAACTACCATCTTGAATATGCTGTTATGAACTTGTTAACTGATTTACTATACTAAAGAAGAGTAAGGAACAAAGATAATCTGGAATGGTAAAAACCACCAACCACCTTCATTTCCATTAGTCTTAATTATCAACATGTTTCATACTTGACTATTGGTCAGGTTGATACAATTTCAAAATGGGTAAGTGTTGATCTTCAATATAGGTAATGAATGACTTCATCATTTTGGGATGATACATGCACACATATGCTTATAACAGAAACACTTTTACCATTCTGTTGATACACTGGCATTCTTGCTTGGGATTGCCGATTTCCCTGTTTAAAAATTTTAAAAAGACAATTAGTATACTCTACAGGCATTTATCTTAGAAATACTTGTGTTTGAAACCAACTTTAAAAAAAATTACATGCTTAAGTGTTTAAACATTTATTTTTGTGCTAATTAAAGTAAGCTACAATGTCATCATGTACCATTGTTTATTAATAAGAAAATACCTCATTGATTTCCACCCTGTAAGTATCTTGTTGAGGGCTTGCACCCTGATCAGAACTTCTTTCTCCTTCTGTATCTTCACTAAGCATATCTTCTGCTTTGTCAATTATTTCTTTCAGTTGCTCAATAAATATCTCTTTCTCAGTAGGCAATATAAATTCATTTTCTACCTATATGAATGGATGAAAATATTTTAATAACTGCAGTCTACGTTTAGTCAATAGGTTCTCCAAATAACTGTGCTGTCTGTTTCTCCCTTTTAATATATATATATATATATATATATATAGCCAAGGATGTTTACATCTACCAAAAAGAGTGTGTCTGTGCTGTAGCTTAGGGTTTAGATTTGATCAAAATTAATCTTTCTATCCCAAATATTTCTGATGAAAAAAAATATATAGAGAAATTAGCTATTGTTATTATAACAATAGGGATGAAACAAACCCGTGGCTAGGAACAGCCTATGGCTGCTCCAGCCATGATCAGGCCCTGATCAGCCCGGGACTGCGGCGACTGCATGGCTGACTCTCAAAGTGGGCTGCTGACATGATACCAAATGAAACGCTTGCAGGAGCGATTTTTTACTGCTTACTTTAAGCCACCTTAAGCGGTCTCAGAGCAATTTCTTGCCACTCCAGGGATATGTATCATCTGCACACCATGCCCCCAAAGTGGCTGGAAGCTGCTCCTTTTGGCCCATTTGCTGCAGGCCTGATTTAACTTGATTTAGCAGTAAATTAATGCTTTACTACATCAAATGGATATGCAGAAACTACAAGGACTAGCTGATATATCATTAGGAACTTTCAAGTTGCCCTTGTTTTGAATCTATTATCAGAACAAAAGGAAGAGATATTAACTTTTCTGAACCAATTCAACAGCACATCTATGTATGCCTCAGTAGCAAATTCTGGATACAGAAATTACATGTCAGTCGCAAATTTAAAGGATCAAAATTATTCCACCTACCTCATATTATCTGATTCCTAAATAACGATGAAACAGCAGTAGTCGTTCATTTACAAGCAGTAAATAAACATATTTAGCTTTGTTACCCTACCCACAGATTGAAAGCAAATTCAGAAACAGAATGCTGAACAGAAATTTTCCAGCTCTTCAACATCATTATCTTCAAATGACCTCAAATATTTTCTTCTTGCTGTACAAGAATGACTGTGACATATAAACATGGTTGACTAAAGTTTCCAAGCCAAAAAAGATCTTACCATGTAAGTAGCAATTTCTTCTGGAGCATCTCCATCCAAATCAAATTTAAATGTAACCATTTTGTGATTGTGTGTTTCTAGCTGACATTCCACCATCTTATCCCCTGTGTTGCATACCTATAAAAAGAACCAGAAATTATGTCATTATCAAATAAATAAATAAATAAATCTTAAACAAAGGTAGCTAACTTACATTTAAAATTGTCAGTTTGGGCCTGTTAGATTTCTCCTGACGAGAACGAGTACGTGTTGATTTCTTATGTTTCTTTGAAGATTTTCCTTCTTGTTTCCCACTTCCACTTGTACCTTCAAAGCTGTCACTCATCTCTTTTCCAGAAGCAACATCAGGACTCATATAGCTTTTCAGTATGGAGTAGAAAAGGCATAGGAATTAAAAATAGAGAAAACTAGCAGTCAAATAACATCCATAGGGCTACATAATTCCCACCCCTGCATTAATGCAAGCAAACATGAAAGCATATTTTCCTAAGAATGACAAGGATTTGGTTGTGCCAACAGCCATTATTATAAAAAAAGGAAAGCTTAGAATATCTATAAAATGCTGAGGCCAGTGGCAGCTGATGGTGACATCAGCTAAAAATCATAAGGGAGCGATGGAAAGGAGGCAATGCCTTTACCAGTGTCTGTCATGTGAAAGCGATTTTGGGAAAAGCATTTGTCCACTCCATAACAATGTGGAACCTCTCTCTATTGGTACAGTCAGCATCAGACTCACCAAGTTGGCTTGGTGAGTCTGAAATCACTGTTTACTTTGAGGTTACATTGAGTGAGGGAGGAACCTTTATTACAACATACATAGATGCCACAAAAATATAGAAGCTACCACGTTTGCTTCTATGTAAAGGTGCTGCCAAAGAAGAATCAAAAACAGTAGGCAGATTTGGACTAAGCAAAAGGCACAAAGCAGGTAAGCATCTGATAGATCATTTTGAAGCCAACAACCTATTCATTGCAAACACATTTTTCATACAACCAAAGAAAAGGTTATACACATGGACATCACCAGATGGCCAACACAAAAAACAAATAGATTACATAATTGGAAGTAAAAGATGGCAAAGCTCCATTATGGTGGCCAAAACTACACCAGGTGCTGATTGTTGCACAGATCATGAACTACTCATTTCAAAAATAAAAGTAAAACTCAAGAAGAGAATAAATCCAGTTGTCATATCAAAATACGATTTAAACAACATTTCCACAAAATTCATTGACAATCTAAGGAACAGATTTGCATTACTAAGAATAATAGATCGTGAATCAGAAGAGCTTTGGTCTGAAGCCAGAGACATAATAAAAGAAGACTGCATAAAGACACTTCCAACAGACAAAAAGTGAAGTGAAGAAACCATGGATGACAGATAAAATGCTACAAGCAATAAAGGAAAGAAGAGAAAACAAAAAGGAGATAGGAACAAACTAAGAATCATGAATGCAACAGTACAACAGCTAGGGCGCAAAGATAAGAAAATTACTACAACAACCAATGTAGAGAAACAGGAGACAACAACAAAAAGGGAAGAATGAGAGGCCTATTTCACAAGATTCAAGAAATCAAGGGAAAGTTCAAACCAAGGACCAGGATGCTCTACGACAATAAAACCAGGAAGGAAGAAAAAGACAATGGATGCAATACACAAAAGAGTTATATAAAAGAGATGACAACATGAAAGACAAATGGAACAAAGAGCCATATAAAGATGAACCCCAAATTCTAAAAAAATGAGGCGGAATCTTCAATAAAAGGAAATAACAAAAAAACAAGACTCCAGGAACAGATGATATTCCAATTGAACTGCTGCAATCCACATTGACAGAGTCAACTCTAGTGCTAACCAACATATGTCAATGGATATGGAAAACAAAACAATGGCCAACAGATTGGAAGTGATCAATATACATCCCTATCCACCAAGAAAGGAGACAGACGAGACTGTAGCACCTATAGAACCATAGCACTAATCTCCCATGGAAGCAAAATCATGCTCAAGATTCTGCAACATAGGCTCCAACCATAATTGGAGAGAGAAATCCCAGAAGTCCAGGTAGGGTTCAGGAAAGGAAGAGGCACATTGCAAATATATGATGGCTAATCGAGCATAGCAGGGAGTTCCCAAAGAAAATCAGCATGTGCTTTATAGACTATAGCAAAGCCTTTGACTTCATAGAACATGAAACACTATGGAAAGTGCTTAAAAACATGGGAGTGCCAATACATCTAATAGTCCTAATGAGGAATCTGTACTCAGGACAAGAGGCTACTGTCAGCACAGAACACGGAGAAACAGAATGGTTCCCAATTGGCAAAGGAGTCAGACAAGGCTGCAACCTATCTATTCAACTTATATGCAGAACATATTGTAAGGAAAGCAGGCTTGGACATGAAAGAGGGAGGAGTGAAAATAGGAGGAAGGAATATCAACAATCTGAGATATGCTGACAACACCATAATACTAGCAGAGAACCTCACAGACCTGGAACAACTACTAAGGAAAATCAAAGAAGAAAGTGCAAAGGCAGGCTTACAGTTGAACATAAAGAAAACAAAATTAATGACCACAGGGAACTTACACACATTCGAACTAGAAAATGAAGAAATAGAAATAGTAAAAGAGTTCTCATATCTGGGATAAAACATTGATTGGAACAGGGACTGCAGCCAAAAAATCAGAATAAGATTAAGAATGGGGAGGGCGTCTATGAAAGAACAAGAAATGATCCTAAAATGCGAAGACATACAATTCAGCACAAAAGTCAAATTCATAGAAGCCACTATATTCCCTATTACCATGTAGGGATGTGAGAGCTGGACAGTCAAGAAAGAAGACAGGAGGGAAATCAACTCATTTGAGATGTGGTGATGGGGAAGAGTGCTGAAGAATCCATGGACAGCCAAAAGGACAAACAAATGAGTCATAGAGCAGATCAGGCCAGAAATATCCCTAGAAGCCAAGATGACAAGACTTAGACTGTCATACTTTGGACACATCATGAGAAAGCATGAGTCACTGGAAAAGACAATAGATAGGAAAGTTGAAGGGAAGCAGAAAGAGAGGAAGGCCACATGCCAGATGGATGGATTTTATTAAAGAAATCACAAATATGAGTTTGCAGGAGCTGGGAAGAGCAGTCAAGGACACAGGTGGCCTGGAAATGTCTCATCTATAGGGTTGCCATGGGTCGAGATCAATGCGAAGGCAGTTAACAACAACAAAGGTATTGCCCAACTGTTGCCTTCTGTAATGGACAAGTATTCTCTTTTTAAAATTGGTCTTAAGATATTTACAATAAAATGTTAAGATCTGACATTTAAAATTTCATCCATGCTTGAAGCTCACAGAAGTCATTCAAGTCACACTACAAACCAGTTGCTCCCCACTAAGTTAATTTTAATATTGATTGTATTATTGTTGTTATTGTTGACTCTGTTGGAATCCTGCCTTGATCCGCAGGGAGAGGCAGGAAATACAAATAACATTTCTTTATTATTATTATTTATTACTGTAAGCTAAAAGACCTCCCATATTCCTTTTAGTACATGTACGGACCTTCAATAGCAACCCAGTGCTTTCAGTTTCACTCTCTTTTCCACAGGCTTACACTAGCTACAATATATCCAGATGCTCTGCATTTTGTGGCATGTTAGCAAAATGGAAGGTTTGGAGGCACTTGACTGTTGCTTTTAAAATGGTATTCTGACGAGGAGATCAATAATGGAGAATTAAAACACAATTTGCTCATTGTGATTAAAATCTCATGCAGGAAACAGCCACCAGATAGTGCTGGGCATATTCCACATTATACTTTCAGTTTACACAGGGCAATGCCTAAGAAATATAGTTGCTATCCCATATGAACTTAATGCACAACCTAGAAAATGTTCCAGATCCCCTGTGCTTGGCAGGAATTTTGATAAGGATACCTTTCGCAGCTCTGTGACAGCGACTGCTGCTTCTCTAGTACTGCAGGCTCCTATAATGTAAAGAGGCAGAAATTATTTATCTGCAGATATGCATATATGTGCAAAATAAACACATTTTTTCATGTACCACAAACACAACTCTAACCATGGTTGAGAGTCCATAACTCCCACTGATTTCAATAGTTGATTTGTTTCAGAAATCTTTGTGCCAGCAGCTCAAACTGTCTTTTGACCAGACTTTTTTTAAAACAAATTTCTAGACATTATAGCTATTCATTCAAATAAAAAGTATTAAGTGTTGACAGCTGCAATACCTTCGATGACAGTTCTGTTCAAAGACTTATAAAAGTTTACTCTTTAAAATGTAAGTGCTTGTGTATTATTACTGTGACATTTTAATAGAGGAAGCTGAGTGAAGGAATTATACAATGTGTATAACAGGAAGCTACTCAGCTAAATGTATGAAGACTAACAAAATTTGAGTGATTTCCTAAGAGTGACATTAAATCTCAGTGAAATATAACAGATGAAGACCTTAAAAGACACACAAAAAGTGAATCTATTTACTTTTTACCTAGGAGATCAAGAAAATAACTTTTCTGAGTGAATCAATTAGTTTGCTCATACTTAACAACACCAAACATTCATTACTAAGGGATACGTAACAGTAAGAAATATGTAATACCTCCTGAGAAGAGTCTGTTGCCTGTGGGACAACTGGGCCTGCAGTTGGAACCTGCTGACCTAGAGGCTGATGATTATCTGGTTGAGTTTGCAGATAACTAGAAGACTGCACAGGCAGACCATGCTCTATTGGCATTGCCACATTAGCTGCAGTTATTATGCTCTGTGAAAGACCTTCAGGACCAACGCAAGAAGGCAATGCTTCAGGCTGCAATTGCAAAGGTGGTGACATAACTGCAGAGGGTTGCACTGGCAATGCAGGAATCTGGGTTCCAATATCCACAGCATACTGCGGGTGTCCAATTATCTGTTTTGATACAACAGACATCTGTTATTATGGTCTCCTGTCTAGAATACTAATCATTCACTTATATAATCCTGTATTATCAAAAATAAATCTTGGTTAATAAAATGATAGCATTACTCTGTAATGAAGCTGTGTAATTGTTGTTTTTAGGAAGGAAGGACAAATAGATGGATGGATGAAAGGACAGATGGATGGAAGGAAGGAGGGAAGGAAGGAAGGAAGGGCCATTAACACAAACAATGATGCCATGGGTGATGAAATGCAACCCAAGTGGAAACTGCTCACCACAGCCAGCTGCTCATGTGGAACAATTCAATTCTGGTATCTAAACATTTCCACACCACTGTAAAAAGCTAGTTAGTGCTGTGGTGTAAATCACAAGACATATATAGCAAATTCCTGCATACCAGTTATCCATGTAGATCTATATTTTTCACTTACATAAGCCTCATATCTGGTAAAATGTTTCTTACCCTTTGCTACAGAGACCTGTTTTTGCCAAAATAAGGGGAAGATTACAAAAGTGATGCCTGGATATTTTAAAAAAAAGCTAAAAGTAGTTGCATTTCAAATTATCACACTTTCACTGATTACCTCTGTGAACTGGGTTGACATGTTGGATATAAGATTTTTTTAAAAAAAAAACAATGTAAGAAAGATAAATATCACACATTTATTCAATGCTTAGACTGTGCATTTAGGCTTTTCTATAAAGTGATATCCACCTGAAGACCATTTCAAATGTATGATTAGGACACAGAGACCCAATGCTACATGAACAATGTTAGCAGAACATGTAATGGTGACCAGTTGTGGAACACTTGATGAACAAGTGTAGATTGAAACCAAAACAAATTCTTGAAGTTGCAAGACATAGTTCTGTATTCGCAATTTTGTAAATATGAGGAGAGTGATTTGAATTGATTCAATTTCCTTTACCATGAAAATAAAGCATGAAGGCTACATACAATTGAAAGCTATATTGTGCTTAAGAGGAGGTACTGAGATTGTACTGCAACTCCTTTTCTGATGTGTACATCAAACAACCTATGGTTACATATTTATTAAAAGGATAAAAGGATGTTTTCTGAAACTGCACAAAGCATGGGCACATCATTATGCAGGTTTCCCCCTTGGTCTATGAAGCCAAAATTACAGAGTCAAGCTTTACCTGAAGGGGAAACTGAAGCAGGGATGGGATACAGAAGACACACAGACAGACAGACAGAGACAGCAGCAACAAGGGAAAGCACAGAAGACAAAGAAAAAGCACTTTTAGTACCAATAAACTGCCATATAATGAACGTTTGTATGTGTTTTACAATGCTTTCTCTCTCTGTGTGTGTATACACATTGCATCTCAGCTATGACACTGAACAACAACAAAAATAGGCTGCATTGTTTGCACAAAATAATTTTAAAATAATTTATAAAAAATTCAGCCATGTTAATTAATGGTTAATAACACAATACAATTGGGTGAAAAGAAAAACTTCCTTGTGAGGACTGTGTGAGCAGGAAAGTCTAATCAGCTGTTTTGCTATTTCCGTATACTGTGGAAAGATAATGAAGATCAAACATTTTTGATCCATTTACAGCATTAGAATAAGTTAAATGAGTTTAATAAATCAAAAATAAAGCAAAAATATTTTATTTATGAAAAGAGAAACTAGTAGCAGCCATCACTGGAACAGGCATGCTGGGATGCCCTTTTTCTCCCCATCCTCCCCTGGCAAAGCTTAAAAGGCCAATACATGTTTTTAAATACTTTCTGGTCAAGGCTGCTTATAATGTACCACAAGTATTTTCCAATAAGTCATGAATCTGAGTCAAAACTGATACAGGTATATCAGTATAAGATATGTGACATGCTTAGAGCGCTATAGGACATGGAATAACTACTGTGGAAACCAATGGGGATACCACCATTGGTGCAATGGAGGCTGCCTGGTATTCAGATGCATATACATTCTTCACAAACAATATTTATGTACCAAATATATGGCCAAAGACAGAAATTTAGATACAGTAAAGCTGGAAGTACAGAAAAACAGATTGAAATGGAATGTTATGGATTTTAAGAAGGTGGATGGATGATGAGATAAAATGCAATGGTTTCTTATTAAACAAAATAAATTCTTAGCAAGCCATTCATAAACAGCTTTCATATTTACTATAAACCCCTTAATGCTCAACTTATACAGTACTCAAATTTCATTTATATTTCTTAATATATCTCTATATATCTGTATATGTAATATTTTTTAAGATTAGGAATTCTTATTCATCTTCATTTTACAAATGCTGACATTTATTTAAAGTCACGTTTTTCTCCACGCATCCTAAAAAATCTGCAGCTATAACAATGAAGATATTTCTTATATAAATATCCTCAAAAAGTATTTCTGAAATTATTGTCCTATAAGAATTCCCTCTTGTTTAAAGAGAAGTCTGTGTTGTGAGCATACGCTAACAGGATAATACTATCCATATTTACTTAGAAACAAATCTCCTCAGATTAAGAAGATTTATTCCACAGGGAGGATATGCACACAGGTATTATGTTTTAAAGTTGAAAAAATATCTTGATATTACTCTGTGTGCAATTACATACCGTAAGACACTATACAACATATCATCAACTTACCTATCTTGAATTGTATTTGTATTATTGCACTTTATTGTAATCTATTGCAATTGTGTTATCAATTACTAATGCAAGTCTTTTTTCATTGTAGAAAGGAAATGGCTCTCCCAAACAAACCATGAGAATGTTATCATTTTGAATGAAAACTCTCAGAACCCTCCTGCCACTAGCCATTAGCTGTTCTGGAGTCAAAGTCCAAAACAGTAACTTGTCAGACTGTTTCTGGCATATGAGTTAGTAGTTAAGGTACTTTACATATATGTTCACATACTTTCATTCTGTGACTATCCTACATTCACCTCCAATTATTTGACTTCACTCAGTCATATGACTTTTAATAACATTACTTTTATAAATCTGTGGGAAAATATTTTTAATTAAAACAAGGAGAAAAAAAAAATCCCTCAATTTGTTTGCTTGATTATTTGTTTAATAGTAGAACAAACTAGAGAACCATAATTAGGAGCAATACTCCTATGTTCTAGTGCCAAGAAAACCCAATGTCAAACAGATTACCTGGTTACCAGCCCCAGATGCAGACATAGTCTGTTCTGAAGGATGAATTATGCTTGGTTGAAGTGACTGAGGAAGTGGAGGCAGCTGCTGCTGCTGTTGTGAAACTGCTTGCATGTTCTGAGTGTGATGGGGAGAGGAAAGAACTTCATTCTGAATTATCTGCTGGAGGGTAGCCTGGTACATTTGCTGCTGGGAGAGCTGGGCTACCGCATGATGTGTTGGCAAAGCTGGCACTCCCGATGGAGCCACAGCGAGTAATGGTATTGGAGCAGCCGACATATTTGGCACAATTGTTTGGCAGGGCAAGACCAAGGAAGCCACAGTAGTATGAGGAAGGTTGACCGCTTGCATGGGTAGGGCAGGGGAAGTTGATGTCAGTGGCAGAGCAGGGTTCACAGGGAGGCTTGGTAAGATCACAGCTGGAGGAAAATACTGAGAAGGAGCAGGTATAGGGGGCACATTTGCAGCAGGTAAGTCAGACAGGTTTGGAGGATGGCTGTCAAGTCCTGCCAGAGGAGTAACTGCAGGAATGACAGGAAACTGAGGAATCTGAAAAAAAATATAATATTACATGAATTGCAAGAGTGTTCCTGGATGGCACCATTTACCTTTCTAATACAACTATAATGAATAGTGACATTCAACCATTTTCATGAGTCTATAGGAACAATGAGAGACATTGTTCCATAACAAACACAGAACAAGACTTCAAAGCAGTTGCCTATCCATTAGAGCAGACCAAAACTAAGGTAAAGGAAATGTACTCCTCATGCAGTTGTCTGTCATGTACCTGATATGTACCTGCATTACAGACATTATAAGTGGATGTTTATACATATATCACAGAAACTCACCCTGATGCACGGGATTCTTATTAATGCCAGTGGAATTTGTATGCCTAGCCAGTGCTACTCTCTTAACTAAAGGAAAACAAACATTTTGTCTACATTGAAAGTGCTGTGGTTGCAAATTGATGCTAAGTCAAGCCAACATTATTTTTTTAAAACAAAACAACAACAACAACAACAACAACAACAAAACAAACAAAAACTACATGCAGCTCAGTGTTTCCCATAAACTGATCAGTGTTTCTCAGATTGGAAGTAGGAGTGATATTTCACAAAACATTGGTACCTGGTCTTACAAAGTGTCCAATTCTATATTTTCTGATGTGTGGAATGAGATCATACTAAAATCACTGATAGAAAGTGTATGGTGCTTTAAGTTCTCAAATGACAGAGTACCTGTTACTCAGACTGCATCCACAATGCAGTATTAATGCAGTCCAATATTGCATTAACTGACAAGACTAAATGCTGTGAAATCTTGGAATTTGGTGGGGCCCCAGAGCTCTCTTTACAGGGAAGGTTAAATAGCTCTCAAAACTATAAATCCTAAATGTCAGGGAATTGTCCCTTCGCCTCCAGCATCCCTGAATCATTTGTGGAGCACCAATTTCCTATGAACAGAAACTGCTTTAATGGGAAATGGCTGCTCCCCAAACGATTCAGGGATACTTGAGGCAAGGGGACAATTCCATGACATTTAGCAAGCATGTCAGCCTTTCACACACATGCGCTTCCCGGATGTTTCTCTGGCATTTTACCAGTGCTTAACTTGGGGAAAGAGCTGGTGTGGAAATCTTCAAACATATCAAATAAGAAGCAGGAGGCGAGGGAAGCACTAGTAACCTTAGATGAGAAACACCATTTCCCAAAGTTTGAGAAACCCTTAATGAAATCCAATAAGCTTAAATAGTCTGAATGCATGCCATTCAAGATACTAAACTCAGATGAAAAGTTTATTCATGCAATTAACCATCTTATGAAAAACAAATGCAGGCAGATATTCCCAACAGTCCAGAATTGAAGAATTTTCAGAAAACCCTCATTTAATACAAATACTTCTGCACCACAAGGTAGCTTCTGTGGTGCTGCGGAAGGCAATCACACTTATTACAGACATGCATATGAATTTTCAGCATTAAACAGCTTGACTTTTTGGAGACTCATAGTCTCATTTAATGCATACACTCATTATGAAGCAAATTCTGGGATATAATTTGTTTTAACAGCTCTTTTAAAAAATCTTGCATTCTTCTTGGATTACTCAGCAAAGATATGATCCCCCTCTAGAATAAGACTATGTCCTATATAACTATGCAAAGATTATATACTTCCTCTTCTCTTATCACTTGTGGTTACTAATGATTGCTTTTAGGCAATAAGGTTTTTCTAATCCTATATGAACTTCCCTATTGAAAGCTTCAGGCTCTACAATAGACATTCAGCTTGTCAAAGCCCTTGTTGCATTCTCTGTCTGTCACAGCTGGACCTTATTACTGCCAGCTCAGTTTCCATCTCCCCTCCCACCATCTTTCATGATTTTATTTCTCAACAGCCAATCACTTGCAGTTAAGCAATATAACTCTGAAAGTGAGTAGAACCATTGAGCAACATGAACTACCCTGAGATTTCAGGAAAGGACTCAGTTGCTAAGAGAGAATTTAGTCAGGTGACAACACAGGAAGTTGAGATATAAACAATTCAGCTGCTAAAAATCTAAAATATACCATTTTTACATGTCTAATTTGGGGCTAATAGGACTTGAGAAAGAGCAAGGAAAGAGAAGTGTTTGGGGTTTTGGTTTTTTTTTTGGTAGGAAGTTGTTATTCTTCTGATTCAGGCTGTTCACACTGTTATTCTTACTGTTAGACTGTCTCCTGTTTTGTGATTACTACCAACTATTAAGTATTTTAATTTTTTAAAAAAATGCTGGTGTTAGTCCAACATTTAAACTAAATTGTTCAAGAAAAACAAATATAATTTAATCGATGTATATCTCTACATTCTGAAATTCAGAGGACTAGAATGTAAAGGCACTTTGAAACATATGGTTTGTTCCTGTTGTTGTGCTCTGCATTCTTCCTTTTCCTGGATCTCATTTTTATTGCAATCTGAGTTGACAAATATGGTGAGTGGCTTGCTGCTGTCATTCCTATTAACATCTGAATTTTAATTGCTAATACTCTATTTAAACATTCCAGTTTAGGCAGATTAATACATCTAGCCTTTGAATTCCAACAATGAAGCAAACTGGATCAGTATGCAAAAGGTTTCCCAAACCTTTGGTCCTCCAGATGTTTTGGACTTCAGCTCCCAGAATTTCTGATTGTTGGCCAAACTTGCTAGGGCTTCTAGGAGTTGAAGTCCAAAATGTCTGAAGGACTGAAGTTTGGGAAACACTGTGTAGCACCATTGAGACCCTGGGCCAAAACAGACAGGCCTGCGCCAGAGCTATAATAATAATAATAATAATAATAATAATTTATTATTTATAGCCCACTCCTGTCAAGACAAGCAAATGTGCCTGGCACTGATCCAGACTGCTGCCATGGTTTTGAACCAGGTCAGCAAAAGGAGCAGTATTTTACCACTCCTTTTGGTCCCTGTTCTTTGTAAAAGATGTGGCCTTGGCAGTTTCTGGCCACACATGGGGTATGCGACATCTAAACACTATGACCTGAACATGGCCAGAAACCAGTTTATTTGGCCCATCTGTTTGAGGTCTAAGTGAGAGAAAAAAGTTGGTAATGGCTTTTGCCACTGAATTTACTAGTTTGTTTGTTACACTGCAGTGATAAAAAAATGATCTCTGTGTGTGTTTCCATATCCACATGAGATCAGTTGATTTCCCCTTCTAACTACAGGCTCTATGCTTCATGGAATGCTGTTCTTCCAAGTCACCAGCTGTGATTTCACTTTCAGGCAATGGACACAAGTTTATGATAGTTATGATAGCTGGTGACTCAGGTTCATCTCAGGCCAAGATTTTGGGAACAAAACCCAAGAGCTAAAGAAGCTCCCTTGTTGGTGTGATTAAGTATGAATCAAACACAGTTGCTCAGAACATGTAATTCAAATCACAAACACCAAGTGTAGCAAAATGAGAAACTACTTCTTTGGTTGGAAATTAGGCTTCCCAAACTTTATATTAAGCAGAACGGAAACCACAGTTTTTTTAACACCTGGTTTTTACACTTTTGCAAGCATGATTTTTAAGAATATCTGGGATTGTAGTCCATGCAAGAAAAAAATCCCAGACTCTGCTTTGAACAGAAAACAATCTGCAGTAACCACAGCAACAAAGAGCAAAGAATACGCAGAGCTATCTAACTTTCAAGCTAATGCTCTCATCCTAAGATTCTTGCTCCTTGCTCTGAGGACCAGAGGGCAGCATGGAGTTAAAGAGCCATCATGCATGTACATGTTGGTCACAACTGTCAGTATCAGCTGCTGTTCTATTTGAAAGGTTTGCTTAACAAGTAAGCAATTTTAAAAATTATAACCTGCACAAATAAAATGATTGAGCACAACAACTGATGCACCTGCTCAAAAAATTCACTGCAGAAATGATGAGAAAATATCCATTTGCTCTCACACAGAGACAAACCTACACAATTATTTTTAGAATCAAAAAGCTGTCAAAATGCTTAAAACTAAGTACAGTATCTACTTTCTCCTTTATAAAGCATAGTTAGTGGGTCATGTTTAGAAAACAATTTATTAATATGTAAGAGGAAAATGCATTTAAATGCAACTTAGGGAATTATCATCTATTAATATGTAGACTGCATATTCTCCAAGTGTCTTGTTTAACCATCCATTGTCCCACTTTTTGAGCTGCTTTTAAAATAACCTGCTTTCTGTCTCCTCCTCCCACTTTCCCTCTTTGTCCTCAGCTTACTTCAGTTTGCTGCAAATTGAGTTTAAGATGCAGAGGTTGCTTATGCTCCATTAACTCAGTAGGGGAAGAGGATAGGAAAGGTGAAATCTTGCCCTTCCCAGTAGGGGAAGCAAACTGTGACAACCTCTCTGAGCTTAAGCTTGTGTGTACTTCTTCATTAATACCTGTTGCAATCTTAATCACACTCTGGACTCTTTCAAACGGGAGGAATTTCTCCCAACTCCGAATGGAGCCAATGCGGATTCATGTAAATTCGCTTGTTTAGCGAATTTACATGAACCCCTGCTCCGTTCAGAATTACTTACCATTACCCGAAAATAACCCCCTCCTGCCCGAATTTGCATGCGAAGCTTTAATTCGCAATAACGTAAAACCCATGATTGCATTCGAATTGGCTTCCCTCTTGCCCGAATTTGCGTGCGAAGAGTTAATTCGCAATAACGTAAAACCCATGATTGCATTCGAATTGACCTTAAATTATACTTCCAATTTAGCCTCGTATGAAAGAGCCCTCTGATGTTGCTTGACCACATGTGTCTTGGTTTTGAGCTATCAAATGTTCGAGGTTGTGAGCCTGACGTTGGAATCTTATACATACTTACCTGGGACTAAGTTTCATTGAATTCAAAATGATTTGGTTGGTTAGAGATTCATATGCTTTCACTGTTAATGTAGGTAATAAGCAACATAAGCATAAAGTGATGTGCAAAGACCTTGTCCTCAACAAACATTTGTTGTTTTCTTCATGCAGCTGCCAGCATTCACCACAGCCCTGTTTTGGTACAGTCGGAAACAGAGCACAGGTACTTTCTCTGCCTGCAGGATAGTTCAGATAGAACTTTTCTACTAGAAGCCATGAAAAGAATCTTCATTTCTGCTCTTACTAAGGGAAGTGAAACTTGACATAGTAAACTAAGAAATGATGGGGAAACAACTAGAGAAATGAAATGAAAACAGCTAGAGCTCATGAAAAACATGGGGAGTCAAAATTTGCCTATCATGCAGAAAAATAAAATGAAAAGGTATCAGTAATAACTACAATTCATTAGTCCTGTAACAACTTGCAATACAACAGTTCAGGCAAATTAAAAGCTAATAGAGAAAAGGGAAAATAAACAATACCATCTCTTCAGAGATGCTAAAACCTTGTTGCTAACTCAAATCATGCCAAACAAACCTGATCTCTCTTTTTGATAAAATCACCAGCTTGGTAGATGAAGGGAATGCTGTGGATGTAGTATATCTTGATTTCAGTAAGGCCTTTGACAAGGTTCCCCATGACATTCTTGTAAACAAGCTTGCAAAATGTGGACTAGACAAGGTAACTGTTACATGGATTTGTAACTGGTTGACTGACCGAACCCAAAGGGTGCTCAACAATAGTCCCTTTTCATCCTGGAGAGAAGTGACCAGTGGGGTCCCACAGGATTCTGTCCTGAGCCCAGTGCTATTCAATATTTTTATTAATGACTTGGATGAAATTATTGAGGGCCTAGTTATCAAATTTGCAGACGACACCAAATTAGGAGGAGTAGCTAATACCCCAGAGGACAGGATAAAAATTCAAAATGACCTGAATAGACTAGAAAGCAAACAAAATGAAATTCAACATGGAGAAATGTAAGGTTCTGCACTTAGGGAGGAAAAATGAAATGCACAGATACAGGATGGGGGATACCTGGCTGAATGAGACAACGTGAAAAGGATCTAGGAGTCCAAGTAGACCACAAGTTGAACATGAGTCAACAGTGTGATGCAGCAGCTAAAAAGGCCAATAGTGCCACTCTATTCTGCTTTGGTCAGGCCCCACTTGGAATACTATTTCCAGTTCTGGGCACCACAATTCAAAAAGGGATGTGGAGAAACTGGAGCATGTCTAAAGGAGGGCAACTAAGATGGTGAGGGGTCTGGAAACCATGCCCTATGAGGACCGCCTTAGGGAGCTGGGAATGTTTAGCCTGGAGAAGAGAAGGTTAAGAGGTGATATGATAGCCCTGTTTAAATATTTGAAGAGATGTCACATTGAGGAGGGAGCAAGCTTGTTTTCTGCTGCTCCAGAAAACAGGACCTGGAACAATGGATGCAGGAAAAGAGATTCCACCTCAACATTAGGAGAAACTTCCTGACAGTAAGGGCTGTTCGACGGTGGAACACACTCCCTTGGAGTGTGGTGGAGTCTCCTTCCTTAGAGGTCTTTAAGCAGAGGCTGGATGGCCATCTGTCGGGGATGCTTTGATGGAGAGTTCCTGCATGGCAAGGGGTTGGACTGGATGGCCCTTGTGGTCTCTTCCAACTCTGTGATTCTATGATTCTAACTCCTGTTCTCACCATCTCTCTTTTAATCATCACTTTGGGATGGATATTTACTTTTTAAGTAGGTCTATGCAAACAACTCAGCCAAATCGTGAACAGAAATGAGCTGATTTACACCAATGGAGAGGAGGACAAGGTAAGATTGACAGATTCAAAGTGATCTAGTGGTCCAGGCATCCAACCACAGTAAACAAAAGCTAGACAATGTGTCTACCACACATTTCAAAACACCACCATATAAGGAAAACACCAGGGCAAAGAGAGGGGAGTAGAGAAGGCAATCTGGATTTAGCTCATTGATAATTCTAGTTTCCAATCTAAGCCAAGAACCTCACCAGAACCCCCCACTCACGGTGCTCATGGATAGGGATCTTGAAGAGTATAAAATCTATTATCTTCCATTTTCTGTGTTCTTAAAACTAGTAACCCCTCCTTTCAGCTTAAGCCTGTCATGAAGCTATGCCCCCCACCCATGAATGTGCAATATACTGAAGTTTTTAATTGTTGCTGGTGCTGGTGATAATCCATCATCATCTTTATTTCCTAAAATCAGGCCTCAAAGAGGCTTGATTTCTTATCTTGGAAGCTAAGCAAGATCAGCTCTGATTAGTACTTGCTTGAGAAACCACCAATGAATACCAGGTTCTTTAAGGCTGTATTTGAGAGGAATGGAACTAGTAAAAGAACCTCTTAATATTCCATGCCTTAGAACCCACCACTTTGATTGGTGTTGCTATAAATTGACAAGAGTTTTGAAGACCCCCCCCCCCCCCACGTACCAGTATCATCAATGGGCGGTGCAGGAGGTGCATGGGGAGGTTCGTACTGCACCAGGTGACATACTAAAAGGGTAGTGGTAGTGGTGACACCACTTCTCCTCAAACATCTGCATTTTGGCCTAAACAGGTTGTGGCATTCATCTGTTTCTGTTTAAAATGCTGTAGGAGATGTTGTGAGTGGGGTGAGGTTCAGAGAGGTTTTTTTTAAAAAATATATATTTTATTTTGTAAATTTTTCTTTTAAAAACATCACATTTTACCAAATTTTTACTTTGAAACTATGCATATGTAAATACATTTATTCTGTGTGTACAATACTGTATTTGAAAGGTATAATTTTAATTCTGCTAGTTGTCTATGTCACAACTATTGGCATTAGATTCAGTGATATATAGAAATTACAATTTATGAGTAACAGTAATACCAAGAACATTATTAAGGATTTTGTATGGTGTGGTATAGGAGGAAGTCAATGGAGGGGGTGACACTAATAATAATAATAATAATAATAATAATAAATTTTATTTTTATACTGCCCTTCCCAAGATCAGGGCGGTGTACAATTAAACAGTTAAAAACATATATTAAAACATTCAAAAACAGGGTAAAAATACATAGTAAAAATACAATGACAGCCAGGGCTTTATGGAACATCAAATCTGATCATAATGAGGGGATAATAGGGGGACACAAAAGAGGAAATCATAATCAATGGTAGGCTTGCTCAAACAAAAATGTCTTTAGCCCTTTTTTAAACAAATTAAGCGAGGCAGCTAAACGAAGCTCCATGGGCAGTGAGTTCCAGAGGCTAGGGGCCGAAACAGAGAACTCCCTTTTTGCTGTTGACGATAATCTAGCCTCTGGAACTCTTAGAAGTTGTTGCCCAGTCGATCGAAGTGTGCGGGGCGGATTGTGTGAGGAGAGACGGTCCTTCAGGTGCTCTGGGCCCAAGCCATTTAGGGCTTTATAGGTGATAACCAGCACTTTGTACTGAGCCCGGAAGCGAATAGGCAGCCAATGTAGGTCTTTCAAAATTGGTGTTATATGGGCGGTCCTGGGGGCACCAGTGACCACCCGTGCTGCCATATTTTGCACTAGTTGAAGCTTCCGAGTGTGATACAAAGGCTGACCCATGTAGAGCGCATTGCAAAAATCCAATTGAGAGGTTACCAGGGCATGTACTACTGTTTCAAGGTCCCTCCGGTCCAGGTAGGGACGCAGCTGGCGTATCAGCCGAAGCTGAAAGCAGGTGCTCCTGACTGTCGCATCTACCTGAGAAGTCAGGTGGAGCGACGAGTCAAGGAGCACCCCCAGACTGCGTACATTGTCCTTCACGGGAAGCGTGACCCCGTTCAGGACTGGTGGAACCACCTCCATCCCTGGGCCAGGGGAACCTATCACGAGTACTTCCGTTTTCTCTGGATTCAGGCTGAGTCTGTTTTCCCTCATCCAGTCCATTACCGATTCCAGACAGGCCACGAGAGGAGCGACGCCATCCCTGGTCACTGCATCAGTCGGAGACATAGAGAAGACTATTTGGGTGTCATCAGTGTACTGATAACACCGCGCCCCATGTCTCCGGATGACCTCGACCAGCGGTTTCGTGTAAATGTTAAAGAGCATGGGAGACAGAATGGCTCCTTGAGGGACCCCAGAAGTGAGGGCCCTCTTATCGGAGCACACGTCCCCCAGCTGCACCATCTGGAACCTCCCAGAGAGGTAGGACCGGAACCACTGGAGCGCAGTGCCCCCGATTCCCACCTCCGCCAGGCGTTCCAGAAGGATACCATGGTCGATGGTATCGAAAGCCGCTGAGATGTCCAAGAGCACCAACAGGGACACACTACCCCTGTCGATGCCCAGACGGAGATCATCGACCAGGGCGACCATGGCAGTCTCAACCCCATGGCCCGCCCGGAAACCGGTTTGAAATGGATCTAGAAAATCCGTTTCCTCCAAGATCGATTGAAGCTGGAATGCGACCGCCCTCTTGATCACCTTCCCTAAAAATGGCAGTAGCGAGACTGGCCGATAATTATTATGAACCAGGGGGTCGAGGGAGGGCTTTTTTAATAACAGTCTTACAATGGCCAATTTGAGATGGTCAGGGAATTGGCCCTCCCTCAGAGATGTATTAATAATTTGGTGTAACAGCGAGGTTACTGCCGATCCCCCCTGGGCCACTAGCCATGAGGGGCAGGGATCGAGAGAGCAGGTCGTCTTCCGGACACTTCTAAGGATCTTGTCCACATCCTTGGTACTAACAGACTCAAACTGATCCAGTACAACAGAGTCCACGGAAGCTCTGGACGCCTCTATTCTGGATTCAGCTTCAATTCTGGCGTCCAGACCTTCGTTTATCCGAGAGATTTTATCCGCGAAGAAGTTGTTAAATTGGTCACAGCAGGCCTTGGTTGGTTCAAGGATCTGGTTCGGGGCAGGGGGGAGCTGAGTTAGCTCCCTCACTACCCTGAACAACTCTGCTGGACGCGACTCCGCGGACGCGATATGAGCAGCGAAGAACAAATTCTTAGCTGCTTGTATCGCCTCTCCATAGTCCTTCAAATGAAGATCTAGGAGAGCCTTGTCGGATAAACGCTGGTGTTTCCGCCAGATGCGCTCTAGCCGTCGCAGGACCCGCTTCCTTGCCCGGAGATCTTCCGTATACCAGGGCTTCCTTTTGGAAGCAGGCCTGAGAGGGCGCTTGGGAGCGATACTGTGTATAGCCCTAGAGAGATCCGTGTCCCAGGTGTTAACTAGGGCATCAACAGTGTCGCCGTCACTTCCAACCATATACCCCTCTAGGGCTTCTTGGAACCTTTCGGGTTCCATCAGCCTTCGAGGGTGGACCATTCGAATAGGTCCGCCACCCCCAGAGGGGATCTGGGTTGATGCCTTGATGCTTGCCTCCACCAGGAAATGATCCGTCCATGACAGGGGGGAAATGTTGGTAATTTCCGCCCACGGAGTTTCCATGTCTGTACAGAAAACCAAATCGAGTGTATTCCCTGCAAAATGCGTTGGACCCGAAACCAGCTGAGACAGGCCCATGGCTGTCATGGTATCCATGAATTCCCGAGCTGCACCTGATGGAACATTGTTGGCCGCAAAGGGGATGTTGAAGTCTCCCAGGACTAAAAGCCTGGGGGACTCCAACACCAGCTCCGAGACCAACTGTGTCAGCTCGTTAAGGGAGTCTGTTAGCGCATGGGGTGGCCGGTACACCAACAGAATCCCTAGACTGTCCCTAGCCTTTAGGGTCAGGTAAATACACTCGATATAGGAGGTCTGACGGACATGGTTCCTGGTTAGAGACAAGGTGTTTTTGTGCACCAAGGCAACACCCCCCCCCCGCCCACCTGCTCTGGTCCTTCACCGTACCCGGCAGGGAGGGCCTGAGCCCACACAGCGTCCCCTTCAGGCCCAAGCCAGGTCTCGGTTATGCACGCCAGGTCACAGTTGTTATCTTCGATCAGATCGTGAAGCATGTGGGTTTTGTTTTTAATAGACCTGGCGTTGCACAGGAGCAGAGACAGGGTTTGTGGTATGGCTGGAGTGACCCTCAGGCCCTCTTGGTTAGGAGTAGGACTGGAAGGAGAGATAGATATTAAACATCGACCTCGCCTTCCCCTGTAACGCTGGTCCTTACTCTTACCGTCATACCTCCTCTTGCCCCACACAACTAAACCTAGTGATGCCACTGCCATGTACATGAAACTATACTCAGGTATGGAGAAAAACAAGCAATTAATAAAGATACCATTAAATCCAAAATGCAGTCTGAAACCTCTGGAATTCATGTTTTTGAGATCTACTGCTTACATTTTGCCCTTTGCTACCTATGCATATACAGTTATCCCTATGGATCTTTATTATTGTTGTTGTTGAAGAAATGGATTTTTCCTACTGGAACCTCTCAGCCTAATCTTGATAATGTGAATACACAGCCTTTCTTCAAAAGGACCTGAATGTAAAGATAAGGGATACTTAAACAGATTTTCTAATGGATGTTGTTTAGGGTTAAGTTTTTTTTCAGACAAATCTCTGTTTTCACAGGGGATCCATTCCAGACCCCCCCCCCCCCAAAACAGAGGCTTGCCCATATTCAAGCCTCATAGGCTTGAATGAGGTGCATGCTGGGTGTGTGTGCTATTAAAAATAGTGGAGGGTTGCCCCCTCCGTGGATATTTGAGGGCACAGATCCCAGATCCGTGAGTTAGAAATGAGTGTGGGGTGACTTTTATGAGGCAAAGAAGGAGTTTCTTATACTCTATTCTGGTGCTTAGAAGAACTCAGCTGTCTTCTGATTACAGTGATGCCATCATTGCTATTGCTGTCTTTGAGTTATATCACTTTGGACTGAGCTCCTAAAATAAATCAACACTAGAACTGTGGCCTCTCTTCCCTAACATATCATTGGGCAAGAATATTTAGAATATTTGGCACCAACTGACCCAGAAGGGAAGGTGTAAGCACTCCTGGCACACAGTGTGTCATGTTTAGTAAATGATTTGAAGATAAAATACACTCCAATGCTCCAAAGCTCTTACATTCTGTGTTCTGTTAGTTATATTTTAGTTATTGCAGCCTGAGAACATGGATATGCTGATTGGAAAAGCATGTGGCCTACTAACTAATTGCTTACCCCCTTGACTTCAGTCATCAATACCTAGAAGCAAAAAACTGACAGGCAAGGTTCAAGAAGGACCATATATATCTTTATGAGAGGAAATGATCACAGCCACTAGGAGGGAGTTTGGAAACAACCCCTGAAGAAGCACTCTGTCTGGTTACCAGTAATTCCATTTTGGGAAAGCAGATTGGCCCAAGCTGATTGGTGCCACACAGTTCCAAATCACTGATAAATCCACTAATTTCAGCCTGGGTGTAGGCCTGGTTTTGTCACTGTAACTGCTTTGCTTGATGCTAGGGGTTACCAGTGCCATGAAAAAGATAAGGAACATGTGAGCCTACTGCTCTTGGATTTCCAAATAGCTTTCAGGATTATCGTTGATCCATATCTGGGTTGGTAGCACTTTTTCTAACAGGAGGGACAATTTCAAATGATGGCATTGAGGGAAAATATACCTCAGCCCCTCTCATTTATACCATGCAGTCTTGGAGATTCTATTCCTTCATTTTAACATTCTCATGAAACTATTGATGATTTCCCACCACTCAACAATTCTACAATTTGTTGTTATATAATTAGCTCTCCATATCCACAGATTCTGTATGCACAGATTCAACCATCCATGGTTTGAAAATATTCCTAAAAAAACAACAACTAAAAATCCAAAAAGCAAACCTTTATTTTGCCATTTTATATAAGGAACATCACTGTGCTACATCATTGTTTATAATGGGACAAACATCCATGGATTTTGGTATCCACAGGGGTCCTGGAACCAAATCCCAGTGGATACCAAGGGCCCAATGTATTTTTTTGTCTTGCAAGAAGATGTAATAAATAAAATGAAAAAAAATATATTGGATTTCAGTAAATGAATAACTTACATTCCAAAGAAACTATGAATATAATTGCAAAGATGAAGTTCTATCAACATAAAAGAATTAGTCATAAATTTTTACTTTTCTGTTTACTATGTACACACACACATACAGAGAGAGTTTTAAAGACTGAAAAAGGTAACTTCCACCCATTTCCTGTTTATAAATTATAGTAGGCCATCCACAATTGCTGGGGTTAGGGGTGCAGGACCCCCATGGAAGTGAAAAAATGCAAATAAAAATATTTTTTAAAACCTGGGAGATCACCTCTCTATGCATCCCAAGGTCCTCCAGTGCAACTCTATGACCAATCTCCAGTGGGCGTTGACCATAGAATTGCACTGAAGAAGCTAGAAATACCTATAAAAGTATTTTCTCTAGGAATCTCCTGGTCCTCTAGTGTATCTCTATGGTCGATGTCTCGAGCTGTGCTGGAGGAACTAGAAAGAACATGTTAATCAAACCATGAATAATCAAATTCACAAATGTCAAATCTGCAAATATGGAGGGCCAACTGTACATCCTTTGCATATTCTTCCCTTTTACCCTTTTGGGACAATATCTAGGGGCAGTACAGACTGGCGGCTCAAAGCTCTAGGCAGCTCCTTTTTGTGGCATCATAAGACGCTTCTATCAAGAGGCCTCTGTACACTGCGCCATACCTGTGCAGCTGTGGCACCTGCTATGTGGAGACGCCCTATCTAGCTCTAATTTTGGCCTCAGGGTGCCACAAATTGCCCATCTGTACTGGCCTCTAGACTATAAGCCACCAGACAGTGATGTATCCACTTCAATTGTTATCAACTGCTCCATTTGTTTTACACACAGTACTAATAAACAATAATAAAAATATTAGTGAATTTTCTGAATTTTAATGTCACAAACGCAAAGCAGATAAACAATAATTGCAAGGATGAAGTTCTATCAACATAAAGTATTTGTAAAAGAATGAAGATCTTTACTGAACTCTGAGGTCAACTTACCTGGGTAGGAGGGACAGATGGAAGTGGCTGCACAGGAGGAATCTGCAGAGGTGCCAATGGTGTACTGGTAGCTGCCATCTGAGATGTGGAAGTTTGATACTGGGGTAACATTTGAGGTGTGGGCTGCTGCACTGGGCAAATAGGCTGGCTGGCGATAACTTGTGGTAGAGGTGATGGGGGTGGGATGGAGTGCTGGTAAAGAGAAAAGAAATGCACAGGACAAAGAGAAAGATAGAAAAATCATACATTTGTCACAAGAACCATCTAATAGCTCAATATGGATGTGAGCAGAATGATCTTTTGAGCACGGAGCAAGGGAAACATGCAAAACAACCCTAATCTAAGAGGAGAGGAGGAGGAGGATGGATGGATTAATTTAGTATGGGCAGCACTCGCTCTACACACCACCTTCAATGTTTGAAATACAATACTCTAGATGCAATCTGAGTCACATTTTAGTAGTTCAACCTTGGCAATTGTATTTTGGCTTAATAAGCCAAGATATAAAAAAGGTTTATGGCCTATTTGTGCATTCCTTTGCTCCTCCAGACATTCAAAGGAAGGAAATTAACCACTGGATGAGTAAACATAACATTGGGATCAATTCTGGTACATTACACAAAGTTGGCTTAATATCAGGGTTTGTTTTGCATGATGTAACCACTACTTGAAGGAGGTAACAGAAAAACACTACTAATCAGAAACTTCAAACTCACAACTTGTGGCTGCAGTACCAGCATTTAACTACCGAACCACCAGATATGGCGGAGTGTATAAAGATTATCAGACCAGCACTTACCATGGGGTAAGCACTGGTAAATCGCTGCTGAAACAAGTCTGGCATGTTTCCTAGATATCAGGGGATCGTCAGCTCCCTTCCAGCATCACTCAATCATTCAGGGAGAGGCAATTTCCTCTGAACGGAAACTTTGCGTTCAGAGGAAATTTCCTCTCCTCGAATGATAAGTCAGTGATGCTGGAGGGGAGCTGACATCCCCCTGATGTTTAGGAAGCATGCCAGGCTTTCACACACACACACTTCCTCAGTGATTTAGAGGCGATATACCAGCACTTAAGCGCTGGCCTTCTATGTATGTCCCTGTGTAATAGATTCAGTTCTGTGTGCCCAACAGATTGCACTTCATCTCATTTCTTGTGCTGGTGGGGTGAATTATGACATCAACTAGCCCATATTTTCCCCTCCCTATCTAGCCTTGGAAGTTGTCATTCCATCAAGGTAAGGGAGATTTGAGCCATCGCCACCTGTGACACCACTGGCTACTTCCTCCCTAAAGCTTGCCCTGTGGTCAGTGATTATCTTCTTTGCAATTCATATCAGCTTGCAGATATAAATTGAAATCTGTCTTTTTTCCTCTAAGGAATGAGGCTGAAAATATTTCAGATGCTTAGGTGAATAATATAGTAAATGGCACATTTTGCAGCAATGACCTGGCATTGGACAGGATAGTCTCCCTTCCTTCATGACCACTGTGAATCTATAATGAAAGGAGGTTGGGCAGGGCAACAAAGAAGGGTGGAAGATGAATGTCCCTGATTCAAGTGTGCTGTCCACATCATTAGGCCACAACAATTGAAAAGGATCCCAATAACCTGATCAAATGCCATGCTGGATACTTCCCCAGACCTTATATTGACAGTGGCATTCAAAGTGCTTACCAAATCAATCTTTGCTGAAAAATTGAGGACCATAGTTCTCTCACCCATTTAACATATCACAGATGAACTGATACATGCCTAATTTATTGTTGTTGTTAACTGCCATCAAGTCAACTTTGATTTATGATGACCCTAAGAGATTTCCAAGTCCCCCTTTTCCCAGCTGCCCTGTTCAGGTCTTGCAGACTCAGGCCTATGGCTTCCTTGATTGAGTCTATCCATCTAGAATGCAGTCTTCCTCTTTTTCTGCTGCCTTCTACCTTATCAAATTATTGTATTTTCTAGTGAATCATATCTTCTCGTAATATGCCCAAAGTACGGCAGTCTCAGTTTAGTCATCTTTCTTCTAGGGAGAGTTCAGGTTTGATTTGCTCTAGGACCCATTTATTTCTTTTTAGCAGAACCTTTTAGTAAAACTTTTTTCCAGCACCATATTTGAGTTGACTATCTTTTTATCAGTTTTTTTTACACTGTCCAGCTTTCATACATAAAAATGGAAAATACTATACAATGGACAACATTGACTGTAGCATTCAGTGATATATTTTTACACTATAGGATCTTGTCTAGCTCCTACATAAGTGAACTTCCAAGTCCTAGACTTTTTCTCATTTCTTGATAGCATTCTCTGCTCTGATTAACTATTGAGCCAAGGTATGAAAAATCTTAAACTATTTCAATGTCATCATCCTAATTTAAAATTATGCATATAATCTCTGGTCATTATTTTTGTTTTCTTAATATTTAACTCTAAACCTGCCTTTCTACTTTCTTTCTTGATTTTCTTCCATAACCATCTCAAGCCTTTGTTATTTTCATGTAGCAATATGGTGTCATCTGCACACCTTGAATCGATGATGTTACTTCCTCCAATTTTCACACCTTGTTCTTCCTTATCTAATACTGCTTTATGTACAATATGCTCAGTTTACAAGTGATACGTTCAGTATACAGGGTGATAAAATACAACATTGTCTGACCTTCTTGTTTATTGGAAACTATTCAGTGTCTATATATATTCTGTCTTAATACTGGCTTCTTGTCCTGAGCACAGGTTATGAACCAGGACCTTCCTAATAGTTTGTTTTAAATTTAAATTCAAACACTGCATTTGAAGATTTGCTAATAAAGCTTTCAGTGCATTCACTATTATGTGCAAACAGGCTTGAAATGCAAGCTTTTAAAAAATCCCCTAGATTTATTCAGTGTATTTCCCTAATGCTAGAAAATAAAGGTTCTTACCTGTTGGCTGGCTAAGACAGGCTGTGGTGGTCTCATCTGCACAGGGGCAGCTGAAGTGGGATGGACCACGGGGAAGGGGATTGCTGGTTCTTGATAATGTTGTGGTCGTTGAGAAACAACAGCAGAAGGAGCCTGAACCACTGGAAGTCCAGGCTGAAAGACAGTGAGAGAAAAGACACACAGATTACTTTAGAAAATGATATCCTACTAGGATTATTGACTACAATGTGAAGATAACAGAGGATCACAGCCCCACTGGCAATTGTGTAGCTGTTCAAGAAGCAACGTTCACTATGCATCTGAGGAAGTAGAATAAGTCTATAGACTCTTTCACACAGGAGGTATTTCTCTTTATTGCGAATAGAGCCAATTCAAATTCATGTGAATTCCTATGGCATTCGGAATGAATTCAGATTGACTTCCCATTACCCAAAAATGAGCCCCCATTGCCAGAAATTGCATGAGATGCTTTAATTCGCAATAAAGTAAAATCCATGATTGTGTTCGGAATGACTTCCCTTTTGCCCAAAATTGCATGAGATACTTTAATTCGCAATAACATGAAACCCCATGATTGCATTCAGATTGCCATTGGATTATGCTTCCAATTTCCGATGTCTGAAAAGGTCCTATGAAAGCTAATGCTACAATGTCTTTTGTTCAATTAGTTTCAAAAGTGCCACAAGATCCCTTTGCATAATAGTAATTCAAATTAAGATGAACTGGCACATGTTGTTTGAGTAAAGTATAATTTTGCCATAATTATCACAGTGGAGCTCAATACCTGAACAGCTTATGCAATTATGGAAAAAAAAATCATTAAAAATAGAATATGTTCACATGGAAAGGAAAGCTATATCAATGTAATTTAAAAATTTGGGAAAGGCAAGTCAAAACCTAGTTATAAACATTTTCTCCATTTCAGAGCATGCATGCACTGATCTAATACATACACCAGGAATAAGAAACATGAATGACTCCATATATAAAAATGGTTTTGGATTATTTTTTAAAATGTATTAGCATTAGAAAGCCTTTCAGCAAAATGCTGTTCTCTATCAATTCATAGACTATGGAAAGTTATAAGCAGAAAATGGTAGAATGCTGAACAAAAAACTGTGGAATAAAAAAGGTTTCCAAAGCAGAGCGGGGGAACTGAGCCCCTCCAGGTATTAGACCCCAGCTCCCATCATCTCTTACTTTCCGCTATGCCATCATACATGCTGAAGCCCAGCAAATTTACAGCACACTACACTTTTCCCATCTTTGTTTTAAATCTGTTGGGGGTGCTTTGATTGTGAGTTCCTGGTTGGCAGGGGATTGGACTGGATGGCCCTTGTAGTCTCTTTCAATTCTATAATTCTATGATTCCATGATTCTATGATCTTATATAGCTACAGACTAGCAAATAAACTTTAGGGGCTTTTCTATGGAATTACAGGAAAAGCTGCAGAGTCTAGACTGAGCAGCTAGCAAACCTAGAGGATAGGATAATACCATACACTGAATAGAGGGAGGGGAAAAATCAAACTATGATTTAGTGGCCTAAATCTAATATTTAGTCTGTACTAAAATAGACCTACTTAATCAGCTGCTTGATGGTAAGTCAACACTTATGTAAAGCTCATTGATTCTATTCTGGCAGGGGTTAGCAGTTGGCTTTAGGGAAATAAAATAATGTTCAAACAACTAAGTGTTAAGCAAAATACTTCTTTTATGAAATAATATTTTACTTTTTAAGCTACCACTAGTGCCATGTTCGTTCCTTACAAATGACAATCAAAATAGAAATAAAGATTGGAATGGACCAAAACACCCTACACGTTGAATTTGTTATTGTCCTCCAAAGCTAGTTTCATTTAAAAAAGCAACAAGTTAAAATAAAACCTGAAACATGGTGTATTATATGAAGAACTGCTTCAATAACAGCAACAGCTGTTCTAGCAGTTAACATGTGCAAGAAGCCTTCTGTAAACACTGATAGGGTACATTTTCCTCTTTCTGGATTAAGACAGTGAGGCTACTGTGAGATATATGGGACCATCCATGCTAAGTACATCTTAGGTTTATTACAAGCATTTTGAAAATAAGGGGAAAGCAGGGAAAGCATGCCTTTTTTTAAAGGACTGGAAGTCATTCCAGGTCAAAAAGGATGCATTCAGTGTCATTCTTGGAGGTGTTCATACTTCTTAGTGGAGAAGGGAGCAGAATTTCTACCTACCACATTACTGCTGTATTTTTTAATTAGCTAGGCTGCTCACAGGGTTTTGCCCCAGCTTGAATCCAGTTGTCATTCTGTATCAATGAAGTTTAATCTGGACTAAGTTTGTGACAGGACTGTGTATGTTTAGGCACATTGGCTGTCTCAGAAATAAACTCTAAACACAGGACTTTTCTAATGATGTATGATGTTCCCACAAGAGCAGAGCTAGATTGTGGATTAATTAGGTGCTGCAAAGATTCACTTAATAAAGTCTGAAGCTTGCTCATTAGGCTTACTTTCTTCATGAAGCATTTGAGATACACAGCTAGTCTTTAGATTATCAGGGAGGAAAGAAGGACTATATATGGAACATTTGAGAGGCATTAATAATTCAGTTTTGTTCAGATCTGCTCCAGAATGAAGGAGACAGGCCAAACATTCATGACAGGAAGGTTTAATGAGCATCAATTCAGCAGAATTTGAAGACTTCTGTAATCGTAGTAGCTGTGATTCACTTGATTCATCTTTTTCTTGCAACGGTTTTAGATTTGATTCCTGCAGTTCTGCTGCAAGAGGCATCACATTTGGTTTCAATGCTACTGCTGAATCACTATGGCAACGGCAGCTATAGGAACTGCTTGGCATCAAAGGTAACAAATACTTGTTAGTACAGAAGCACTGTGTCCCAGTGGTCTCTGAGGAGTCACATACAAGGCATGTGCCAGCTTTGTCATTGGAAAGAATGGAAGGTTTATGTTCAACTGCTTGTAATTCCTCTTCCTGTGTCAGTTCCATTAATTTCTTTTGGCCAAGATGGTTGTAAAAGGAACATGAAAGAAAATATGGATGCCTTTCTAGGTACTGGTTGTTAGATTTTGGAACTTCTACAACAGAAGTGCTTCTTCATCTCTGTGAAGTATTAAATCCTGGGGCAGAGCTACAAAGGTACTGAACAGCTGTTTGAACTTTAGCACAGCTGGAAGAAATATCTGACCTCAAAGGTTCTTGAACAATAATACGTGGCTATATAAATGGCAAGAAAACACAACAAATGAAATAATTCATTATGCAAAAAGAAAGAATGCATTGTAGAAGTCATATGTTTCATGGCATGAATTCATGCATGGGGGGGGGGGGGCGGAGTACAAATGCAGAGCTTGGAATCATGAAAATATAGGATTTATCTTTTCATTATTTTTCAGTAAGATCATATGTGAAGCCCCAGAAATATTAAATGTTTTGGGATAACTTACTTACTACTTACTTACTTACTACTTACTACTTACTACTACAGTATACTTACTACTGAAGGCTGCTGGTAGGGTCCCAGTTGCTGAAGACCATGCGGCAAAGCTTGGTTTTCACTGAGAGGTGGGCTATAAACCCGCTGAATAGCAGGAGGTATTGCATCAGGCATAGAGGAATAAATGACACTTTGCTGACTGCTCTGGGAGTCTGAATACACTGTTGATCCCTGACCACTGTCAAATGTGCTATCAGCTGAAAAATAAAAAATAAAAAGTTAAGGGTGCCATTTTAAAAAATATCAAAGTGACAACTGTTAATTTAATAATTAAATAATGCATTAATTAAACAATGCATTTAGGAAATAATGTATCCCACCCCCAATCTCAAAACAGTAGCACAGGTGTAGCAGCCATTCTGCAACACTGGAATAAAATGTTTGCAGTGCCTATTGTGTCTGCAATAGGCATTACATGGATCGTGTGACTGCACAGCAGCAGCCAGCAACTCCTCATGCTGTACATTTTATATATTATTTAGCTTGCTAATCAAATCCTAAAACTGTGTTGCTAGCAATAGATTGGAAATAATTCCCCTTGGTTTATCTCCTTTGCCAGTTTTATTATTTCTATGCTTATCCAGAAAGATTTGCATCCAGAATCCAGATGTACTAACTCCTCCTCCTCCTCTTTTCCCAGAACTGGGACCCAGAGCGACTCACAACATTAAAAGAACAATGCAGTTAAAAACATAGAAAAGTAATACATTAAAACAGAATTAAAGGGTTACAATATTAAAATAGATCATAGAATCATAGAATCATAGAATCATAGAGTTGGAAGAGACCACAAGGGCCATCCAGTCCAACCCCCTGCCATGCAGGAACTCCAAGTCAAAGCATCCTTGACAGATGGCCATCCAGCCTCTGCTTAAAGACCCCTAAGGAAGGAGACTCCACTACACTCCGAGGGAGTGTGTTCCACTGTCGAACAGCCCTTACTGTCAGGAAGTTCCTCCTAATGTTGAGGTGGAATCTCTTTTCCTGCAGTTTGCATCCATTGTTCCGCGTTCTAGTCTCTGCAGCAGCAGAAAACAAGCTTGCTCCCTCCTCAATATGACATCCCTTCAAATATTTAAACAGGGCTATCATATCACCTCTTAACCTTCTCTTCTCCAGGCTAAACATCCCCAGCTCCCTAAGGTGTTCTTCATAGGGCAAGGTTTCCAGACCCTTCACCATCTTAGTTGCCCTCCTTTGGACATGCTCCAGTTTCTCCACATCCTTTTTGAATTGTGGTGCCCAGAACTGGACACAGTATTCCAGGTGGGGCCTGACCAAAGCAGAATAGAGTGGCACTATAACTTCCCTTGATCTAGAAACTATACTTCTATTGATGCAGCCTAAAATTGCATTGGCTTTTTTAGCTGCCGCATCACACTGTTGACTCATGTTCAGCTTATGGTCTACTTGGACTCCTAGATCCCTTTCACATGTGGTCTCGTTCAGCCAGGTGTCCCCCATCCTATATCTGTGCATTTCATTTTTCCGCCCTAAGTGCAGAACCTTACATTTCTCCGTATTGAATTTCATTTTGTTAGCACTGGCCCAGCTTTCTAGTCTATTCAGGTCATTTTGAATTTTGATCCTATCCTCTGGGGTATTAGCTACTCCTCCCAGTTTAGTGTCATCTGCAAATTTGATAAGTATGCCCCCAATTCTGTCATCCAAATCGTTAATAAAGATGTTGAATAGCACTGGGCCCAGGACAGAACCCTGTGGGACCCCACTGGTCACTTCTCTCCAGGATGAAAAGGAGCCATTGTTGAGCACCCTTTGAGTTCGGCCAGTCAACCAATTACAAATCCATGTAACAGTTAACTTGTCTATCCCACATTTTGCAAGCTTGTTTGCAAGAATGTCATGGGGAACCTTGTCAAAGGCCTTACTGAAATCGAGGTATACTATATCCACAGCATTCCCTTCATCTACCAAGCTGGTAATTTTATCAAACTTGGTAGATGAAGGGAATGCTGTGGATATAGTATACCTCGATTTCAGTAAGGCCTTTGACAAGGTTCCCCATGACATTCTTGCAAACAAGCTTGCAAAATGTGGGATAGACAAGTTAACTGTTACATGGATTTGTAATTGGTTGACTGGCCGAACTCAAAGGGTGCTCAACAATGGCTCCTTTTCATCCTGGAGAGAAGTGACCAGTGGGGTCCCACAGGGTTCTGTCCTGGGCCCAGTGCTATTCAACATCTTTATTAACGAGATACTTATTAAAAGAATAAAATACAGTTAAAAAGATAAAATTTCTAAAAACTTAAAATGATACAACACTCTAAGCCAGTCCTTTAAGAGCATTCTTTAAAAAGTTTTAAAAAGCCTGCCTGCATAAGAAGGTTTTAACCTGCCAGTGGAAGGCCAATATGGAGAAGGCCATTCTGACCTCCCCTGGCAGGGAGTTTTTGGATTTTTGTGTTACTGCTGCAATTTCCAAACTAAACCTGCCTTCACATTTTCTTCTTTAACTTTCCTTAGTAATTGTTCCAAATCTATGGTGTTTTCCATTAGTAGTATGGTGTCAGCTGCATATCTCAGATTATTGATTATCCTTCCTCCTGTCTTCACACCTCCTCCTTCTGAGCCCATACTTGCTCTTCATATGATATTTTCTGCATACAAGTGGAACAAATAGGTGACAGAATGCAGCCTTGCCTGACCCCCTTTGACAACTGGGACTATTCTGCTCCCCAATATTCTGTTCGTACAGTGGTCTTTTGTTCTAAGTGCAGATTTTTCATCAGGACTGTCAAATGCAGTGGCCCTCCCATTTCTCTGAGAGCATTCCATGGCTTTTCGTGAGCTATGCAGTCCAAGGTTTTGCACATACTATAAAACACATACTGATTTTCTTCTAGAATTCCTTTGTGCACTCCTTTATCCATTGTATGTTTGCTAAAGTATTACATTCCAATGGTATTTTAAAAAGTAAAGCCAGCCTTCCATTTCCATGGATTCTGCATCCACAGACTCAGCCATCCATAGCCTGAAAGTATTTTAAAAAAGAAATCAAAAAGCAACCCATGATATTGGTATTTTATATAGGAGAAGCCATTTTACTATGCCATTGTAACAGCCCTGGTGGTGCAGTGGTTAAATGCCTGTACTGCAGCCACTCACTCCAAACCATAAGGTTGCGAGTTCAAGACCAGCATAAGGGCTGAAGCTCAACTCAGGCTTGCATCTTTCCAAGGTCGCTAAAATGAGTACCCAGATTGTTGGGGGGCAAATAGCTTACAGTTGTAAACCGCTTGTATACCTTAAGGGTATGAAGTGGTATATAAATGAAGCTGTTTACTGTATCCAATAGGACTTGAGCATCCACAGATTATAGTATCTACAAAGGGTCCTGGAACCAAGCCCCAGAGGATATCAAGGGCCTGCTGTATTATATTCTTTTAAAATAAAGCATGTTTTTACAAAAGAAAACTTCCTTCACTTCCTAAGAAATACATACCCTAATAGGAACCAAAAAGTCAGGTTAAACACTGGATTTATGCATACATTTGGGAAGTTAATTTCTTCTGACTTTAGGAGATTGAGTTCTGCATCACATAGGCCTGAATTTACTCTTCAGTTATAAAAATTCCTCAAGGTACACTTCAACCTTTTTTTTTCTGTATGGTGGGGAGACACTTCCAGTTTTGCTCATCTCTCCAGTTATAACAAAACTCTAGGCATGTAATAATGCAGAGTTCTTTCTACTACAGATAAATCTAATCTCATTATAGAAATTATTTGTAACCACAAAGGGCATAGGGGTGGGGGAAGAATGTAACTATACAAAGTTAAAGCAGCAGCTGGAAGCCAAGCTCCTATTTTTTAATGGCTCATCATGTTGTACAGAGATGCTGAATTATTTATCTGTGTTTCTGCCCTCTTTGAATATCACAGGCAGAGTAAAGGAAATTATTTATAGGGCTTTTAAAAATGAAAGCACTGTTCAAGCATCCAAAACAGCATATGAGACTGATGTTATAAAGTACAACAAGAAAATATTGGAAATAGTGGGATCAGACATCAATTTATTTTTAAACATACACTTATGTCTTGTAGGCAGCTAAAGTAAATTATCCATATGCCTTAGTGAAGCAAAGAGCATCATTTGAGTTTTTAAGTATTTTAGTTAAAAGTGCATATAGCTGTTTCAGATATGGTTCTCAAGTCAATTTAAATAGGTTTTACAAAAATCGTGTCCAAGGGAGGGCGACTAAAAAGGTGAAGGATCTGGAAACCTGCCCTATGAGAAATGACTTAGGGAGCTGGGAATGTTTAGCCTGGAGAAGAGAAGATTAAGAGGTGATATGATAGCCCTGTTTAAATACTTGAAGGGATGTCACATTGAGGAGGGAGCAAGCTTGTTTTCTGCTGCCCCAGAAAACAGGACCCGGAACAATGGATTCAAGCTCCAGGAAAAGAGATTCCACCTCAACATTAGGAGGAACTTTCTGACAGTAAGGGCTGTTCGATAGTGGAACACACTCCTTCCTCAGAGTGTGGTGGAGTCTCCTTCCTTAGAGGTCTTTAAGCAGAGGCTGGATGGCCATCTGTTGGGGATGCTTTGATGGAGAGTTCCTGCATGGCAAGGTGTTTTTGAAGAATCAGGCAGAAACAATTAGCTTTTGACTGGTTCCCCAGAATAAGGTTTATGTGCAGGCCTGCACTGTAGCTACTGGAGAGGCAATACAAGTCATAATATGCACTTTCTGTAGGTTAGCAAATGTGTTTAGCACCAGACAAATGATTTAATGGAGATGCTTGAGTATTCAAGGTTTTTTTTAAAAATGATCTCTTCTTTATTTTGTTCCCCAAACAAAGATGTTTTTGCGCTAGATTACATAGTCCAATCTTCTTTTCTTCTCCTTTTAGCATAATTTACCTGCTGTACAATCCACAATTGTGCGGGCAGAGCAATAGAGCCCACACAGTCCTCCACTGCACTTAGATTAATTTATGTCCATTCTTCACTGTCAATGCATAAGGCACTTGAGCAATTAAACTTCAAACCTAATTTAACACAAAATTCCAGTTCCTAGTGGAAAACCTCTTCCCTTCCCCTGAACCCTGAAGTACACAAAAGCTATGCAGGAAACTGAAGTGGGAACAGAGGCTGTCTTGCCTGTCTTGCCAGTTGAAGTCTGCAAGTAGTTCTCTTACTGACAACAAGCACATAAAAATAGAAGACTTACATGCAAGTGAAGTAACGCTTGTGGGAAGAGTCTGTTGAGAAAGATGCTGGTCTGCTTCAGGCTCTTCTGGTTCTGACAAGATATGGTGACCAGTGTTAGAAAGGTAAGTAACCTGAACTGGTTGTGCTTGTGGGGCCTTCGTTTTTTCTAAACTCTCAGGATCCCGTTGATCCTCAGATTGCAACATGGGCCATATCCTCTCTCTTCTCCACTGTATTAATGCTACTCTGTCACGTATTGATTTTGCAACTATTTTGACATCATTTTCATGAAAAAATCCAGCATCAACCTGAAAGAAAGCCATAACAAATTTTCAAACATGAATCCACATTAATACACAGGTTCATTCACTACATTAATTACATCAGAGATTTAGGATACAACTGAAATAATATGTTCCATTAATCTGTTCTCTTAAAAAACATAGAAATTGCAGTAAAAGTAACATTTGTTCAGGTAGTATAAATTTAATTTTACATCAGGAAGCATTTGAATGAGCAACATTATTCTATATGAATATATGTAACCTAACAATTCTAATTTAAAGATCACTCCAGTTTCATATAACGTCAGTCATTAGTAGGATTTTTCCCCAGTCAACACATAACAGATGGCTGAAAGGGAGGGGGCATTTCTAGGAATAATTAAAACCAGTACATACTGCATGCCTATCTGGCAATCATACAATTCACATAAACCTGTGTATCTGCTTCATGAATAACTAAAGTGAGAAATTTCCAAATTGAAATGCAGCTTGAGAAAACTACTACTGAAGACAAAAATCTGCAGTGGTTACCTGTGTGGCAAATTTATCAACAAAAACAAATAGGAAATAAATTAAAAAATATGCATTGGCAGATAAGATATATGGATATGAAAGAATGTTTAATTTGCACTATTTAACCATTTGTTTTATGCCAATTTGCATCTGAGGCTACTTTATAATTTCTTCTATACATACTAATCTTTGTATTTTGAAACATAATGTACAACGCAATAGATGGATTATAAAACAAGTGCTTCCTTGCTGTAATATAACAGTTGGCAGCTGCTCCAAGTATGGCCTTACCAATCAGAAATATTACTATAATTTTAAACAATATTACTATACTAAATACTATTAATATAATACCAAATAATACTTCAGTAGGAAATAGCTGAACATGGAATCTTACTTTTTGAAATTAATTTGTTATTTATTTTTAGAAATTCATGTTAGTTATTTTTAATGAATACCTTGTTAATGTTACTCAAGAGTGGCACAATATTAGCATGTTAATTTTTAAGTAGTTTTCTAAAACTGCCACGTTAATCTATTTCAGTATGAAAAGAGTTGAGGGTGGGAATAAACTTTGCAACACTTTAAGACTAACAATTTATTTCAGCTTCCAAGAATTATAGCTTACTTCTTCAGATCTGTTACCATTATGGGTCTTCAAGCTGACTCTTACTTATGCCAACCCTATCACAATGCTTTCTTGGCAAAATTGGTTTGGGATGTGTCTGTGTGTATTGCCACTGCCTTTCTCTGAGGCTGAGAATATGATATGCCCAAGGTAGGTTTCCATAGTTGAACTCTGGTCTCCTGGGGCCTAGTCCAATACTCAAATAGCTATACCACAATGTCTCCCATATTTTCCAGAAGCTGAAATGTTTTTATTTATTTTTAAAATTTAAAATATTATGCTAGAAATAGGAGGGAAATGCCGGATTTCCCCCAAAAGCAATGTCTTAGAAGTGAAGTTAGCTCTTTACATTGAACAAGTAATTATGTTTTGCTTGGCAAGATTTACTCATAGAAGGTTTGCCATTGCCTTCCTCTGAGAATGAGGATTTCCATGGTTGAATGCAGATTTGAACTCCTGGTCCAACACTCAGACCATTACACTGTTACTATTTTTTTCCAAATCAATAATATTATGCACCCTCTTTGATCACAAAGCTAGGATGACTCATTATTTAAATTGTATCACTTTTAAGGTCTATGACATTACAACATGCAAAAATGAGCACTGTTCTTAGCTTATGTTTTAATACTTGCATTGTTTTATTATTTTTTTAACTTTTGTAATTAATTTTTTAGTTTTATCTTTATAAATTATTGTAAGCTATCCTGAACCCCATTTTGGGAGAAAGGCAAAATATAAATCCCATAAGTAAAAATAAAAAAAGATCCACATGACACCATATCAAGAGCTCACTTGGGAATGTTGTTTTTAATTTTAAATCATAGTCAGATTTAACTATTCTTTTTCACCCAAACAGAAAACAATCTGACCATTTCCACATTTATGGTAGGGCCCATCTTGTGATCTGAAAGATCAAAACCAAAATGACTCAATTTGAAATATTTTGGGAATTCCAATTAAGCTTTTTTAAAATATGTATACAGTACACTCATTAAAAAACCTGGTGAATCAGCTTTCACTTACAGCACAGAAAAATACAGTAAATTCCACTCCAAAGATTATAATTACTACTCAAAACAGGAAAGTAATTTTTAGCCAGCTGATAGGGCCTTGTTTAAAGAAGTTGGCCTGTTTTCATGAAAGAAAGCTTGGTGGAAGAGATAGAAGGGTACTCAAAACTTTTTGCCCAGTTCTGAGCAGGTAAACAGAACTCCTTTCATCCTACAGATGCCTCTCTGTGACAGACTGATCTGGGATTTGCTCCATAAATTCTACTGACAATTTCACCAAGATATGTGTTTAACCCAGCAACATTGTGGTCAGTCCACTTGAAAACCCTTGATATACCAGTCAAATTAATTCCATTAAGTTTCTATGGATTGTAAAAAGCTTTTATGTGAGGAACCTATTATTGTTATTCACTTATGGTTCCATATACATTTGAACAAGGCTAGAATAGCTCAAATAATTAGAACTAGTCTAGGGTTCGCTATGGGGATTTAAACCAAACAAGTCATCCCTAAAATGATTCCAGTGGCAATACACAGCAGTAGGCAGCATATTTATGGTGAGAGGGCCTATGTAGCTTTCTGTAGTCCATAGGCATCCTCCAACCATGCCACTGAAATCTAGCAACAAAACACACTGCCAAATGTCAGCAGCAATCTCGTTAAAAAGACACAAACACTTGCTTTGAAGAAGTTTTTTTCCCTGGTTTGCTTTCCAAGCTAGGGAAGCATTTTTAAAACAAGAGTTTACTACTGAGTGTTTTTTTTTCTCCCCAGTTTGCCACTAACAGTTAGTACAGCGATTTCCACCTGGGGAAGGGAGAACTGGGCCCCACATTAATACATGTTGCCATGCCCTGCATTCAGCAACATTATGCCAAGGCTCATGCAGATCCTAACACCGAATGCATCTTGTAGAGGGACAGGATATAAATAAATTTTATTATTCTTATTTTTATTCTTATTATCCATGTTTTATATCATACAAATGTCAGCAATATAATTTTCTGCTCTTTTACCTAAGGGATTTTGAAGAAATATTTTGCAAGTCTGATCCAGCCCCCAGTGCTTTCTGCTAGTTCTCTTGTCCAAGATCAGGCATGCTGAAAGCTGTGTGGTACACTCTATAGGACCTGGAAGGTCTGTCACCATGCTTGCTTGGAAAAAAGTGAATACAAAAGTTCTTCTGCCTCTACCACCAGATTCACCATGTCTATTGTCTAGTCTAGTCTTATTGCAGTTTTGGTGGCTTTTGGGATCATGTGAACACAAAAGAAAAAGGTCTGGCATTTTCTTAACTAGAACCACCTTTATTGCCCTCTTTTTTGCCATTGTGATAACTACTATCCAAAACCTAAACATCCCTAAAGGGCTAAGTGCATGCTTGGCTGACATCCTGCAGTGCAGTTACATCCCCAAACTCTCAACCTATCTGTTTCTAATCAGAAGCCCCACTCCATGGCCAGAGAAGGACAAAGGACAGCCAGGCAGCCAGCTGGCCACAAGAAGAAAATGTCACCCCTAGACCTCCAGAGGATCCCCCAGGAGGATGTCTCTCTTCCTGTGGACATTTGTAGGAACAGAGAAATCTGCTGTCACCTACCTGCTCCATACTTCCCTGGCCACTGATTAGATGGGGGAAGGGGGGGGGAGCGCCCAGCTAGAAAACAGATATGGGGGAGCAGGGTGGGAGTTGCAGCAGATGGAGGTGCCTAATTCTTTCATCTACCAAGCCAAAAAAATTTCAATATGCAGAAGTAATTTTCAGTTGTTGCTGCATCTGTCACTAACTTGATGTCAGTCCTTACTCTAAGACTTGCATGTTATAGAGGTTGACCTTGTAGAAAACTCATGATACATATTCGTTTGAAACATTATCCATTGGTAAGTGAAAACTAATAATAATAATAATAATAATAAAAAAAATTTATTTCTATTTCCTGCCTCTCCATCAGATTGAGGCGGGATTCCAGCATATCAATAAAATACAGTGTTACACAGTCAGTACTATAATCATTGTCCTAAAACCATCACATTACTACAAACATCAATATCAGTAAACACAACAAACAATAAAATGCATCCTTCAGTGTAATTGGTTGGTGTTGTTCCTTCCAGGAATCTCTTTTCCTGCAGCTTGCATCCATTGTTCCGTGTTCTAGTCTCTGCAGCAGCAGAAAACAAGCTTGCTCCCTCCTCAATTTGAAGGGATGTCATATTGAGGAGGGAGCAAGCTTGTTTTCTGCTGCTGCAGAGACTAGAACACGGAACAATGGATGCAAGCTGCAGGAAAAGAGATTCCACCTCAACATTAGGAGGAACTTCCTGACAGTAAGGGCTATTCGACAGTGGAACACACTCCCTTGGAGTGTGGTGGAGTCTCCTTCCTTAGGGGTCTTTAAGCAGAGGCTGGATGGCCATCTGTCAGGGATGCTTTGATTTGGAGTTCCTGCATGGCAGGGGGTTGGACTGGATGGCCCTTGTGGTCTCTTCCAACTCTATGATTCTATGATTCTAACAGCAGTCAGTAATCTATTACATATGTCAGGTGGGTAAGCCTGCCGGAAGAGATCCATCTTAAGTGCCTTCTTAAAAGCACCTAAGGTGGTAATAAGATGGATCTCTTCCGGCAAGTCATTCCACAACTTTGGGGCTGCGGCGGAAAATGCCCTGTGGGAAGTTGTCATCAATTTAGTGTTTTTAAGTTCTAAGAGATTCTTCCCTGATGTTCTGAGTGTGCGGGACAGATTGCCCTAGGCATCCACTGGCGGTTAGTTCCAGGAGCTCCTCCCACCCCCATGGATACCAAAATCTGTAGATGGCAAAATCAAGGTTTGTTTTTGCAATTGCATTTTTAAAAATATTTTCAAGTCATGGATGATTGAATCTGTGGATGGAGAATCTGCAGATACAGAAGTCTAACTGTAATAGTCACCCCCCCCCCTCCAAAAAAAAAAAGATCTGGATTACCATGTCAAATCTCACAAAGCCATGTTCTCAATATCTACCATTTTTACCCAAGTAATGAGTTTAGACATATGTCATGTTTCTGCAGGAAGTGATACAACTGGTGCAGAATCTATTCTGGCTGCTTACACAAAAACACACAAAGTTATACACCTGCTTTTTTAAACTTCCAGTGCTAATTTATACTGATGTCTGGAAGAGGATCTATTAATTTTAAAGAAACTGAATTTTAAAGTAGACGGATAGATAGACATATACCAAATACAGGATTTCCAACTGCTATATCATTTATAGTTTTTTAAAAATATTCTGTGCTGAAATTTTTTAATGAAATTTACTTTACCAGATTAGTTCCTGGTGTCCTTTGAGATTTTAAGTACTACTTATATACTTTTTTTTTTTGTCAGGAGAAGTTTATTTTACCATTTCTTGTGCAACATCATCAGGAGTTTCCTTCTCCAGATCAAAAGTAAACTCAATGGCTCCATTATCTTTGGGTTTTCCTTTCAGTTTCTTAGGATCTTCTACCCAGAGTCTTAAGGCAATAGAGGATTTCCTACCATCATCTTCTTCTGCAAGTTCCACTCTTACCCCAGTATCTTCAGCAAAAAAAGCATGGCTTAGCAAATCTTTAATTTCATACCTGAAGGAAAAAACAAACAAACAATAATAATAATAATAATAATATTTATTTCTTACCCGCCCCTCTGTAAAACAATCGAGGCGGGGTACAACAAGGTTAAAAACAGATTGCAGATTAAAATAATTCAAGAATTCCATCCCAACCTCCCCCCCTTAAAATAGGATTAAATTAGTTAAATTTAAAATTAAATTACTAACAATAAAAGTACAATAAAACATAGTACACAAAACCGCAATGCTGGCCACAGCATGGGTAGCAATAAAATACAGAGGGGGGGGGGATAAGGAGTTGAGAATTGGCTGAAAGATTTTAGGAGCCAGGTAGATTATACAGTTTCAGGGAAGGCCTGCCGGAAGAGATGCGTCTTTAAGGCTGTTTTAAAACAGTCTAGTGATGTAATGAGACGCATCTTGTCCGGCAGGCCATTCCATAGCCTGGGAGCAGAAGCAGAAAAGGCCCTCTGGGAGGTCTGCGCTAACCTAGTCTTCATGGGCTGCAACAGATTTCTCCCAGAGGACCGAAGCGTGCGGGGGGGGGGGTTCATATGGGGAGAGGCGGTCCCTGAGATAAGATGGACCCAAGCCATGTAGGGCTTTAAAGGTTAAAACCAACACCTTGTACTGCGCCCGGAAACTAATCGGCAGCCAGTGGAGAGCTTTAAGCACAGGTGTAATGTGTTCTCTCCTAGGTGTAGCGCTAACAAGCCTGGCTGCCATATTTTGAACTAGTTGGAGTTTCCGGGTTAGGCACAAGGGTAGCCCCATGTAGAGCGCGTTACAGAAATCCAAGCGTGAGGTTACCAAAGCGTGCACCACTGTTTCCAGGTCCCTCTGATCCAGGTAGGGGCGCAGCTGGCGTATCAGCCGAAGCTGATAACAGGCACTCCTGACTGCCGCATTCACCTGACTAGTCATGTGAAGCGACGAGTCAAGGAGCACCCCCAGACTGCGAACAGGGTCCTTCGAGGAGAGTGTGACTCCATCTAGGACCGGAAGATGTATTCCCGAACCTGGTTTCGGGCCTGTAACAGCTAGTACCTCCGTTTTGTCTGGATTGAGTTTCAGCCTGTTTTTCCTCATCCAATCCATTACTGCTGCAAGGCAGTCATTAAGAGGAGAGACGCCATCTGAAGTTCGAACCGACGATCTGGTCATGGAGAGGTATATCTGAGTGTCATCAGCGTACTGAAGACACTGAGCTCCATGCCTCCGAATGATCTCACCCAGCGGCTTCATGTAGACATTAAATAGCATCGGGGACAGAATGGCGCCCTGAGGGACGCCGCAGTTAAGCTCAATCTTGGAGGAGCAACTGTCCCCGAGCCTCACCCTTTGAGATCTCCCAGAGAGAAAGGACCGGAGCCACCGGAGTGCGGTGCCCCCGATCCCCAACTCCCTCAGTCGACTCAAGAGGATGGAGTGATCTACAGTATCAAAAGCCGCCGAGAGATCCAGGAGCACCAGCAGACCACAAAGTCAAGACACAACTGAGTTTGAGACCATTTTTAAAATAATGTTTTATGAAGGGCATGTGTCACAGAGAGCATTAACAAAAGGGGGGAAATGAAGGAAGGACACATAGGTTGTGCTCACTCACAACAGAATTCTGGAGAATCCTAGCTTACCATGAATAAGCTGTTTTCTCTTACTTCTAACTGCTTCTCTCCTCTCACCAGAGGGAGCAGATAAACTAACCAGAAGCCAAAAGCTTGACTTCCACCCACAGGATTCCTGGTTTATGGAGCCCTTATAAAGTAGGGTCAGGAATGAAAACTGAGTTGCACCAATGCAATATGTCAGGATACTTGTAACATGCATTGTTGTATGCAAATATAGCCAAAGAAGATAGAATAATTGAATTATAGAGTTGGAAGAGACCACAAGGGCTATCCAGTCCAATGCCCTGCCATGCAGGACACACAATCAAAGCATCCCCCACAGATATCCATCCAGCTTCTGTTTATAGACCTCCAAAGAAGGAGACTCAACCACACTCCAAGGGAGCGTGTTCCATTGTTGAATAGCTCTTACTGTCAGAAAGTTCCTCCACTTTTTCTGTAGCTTGCATCCATTGTTCTGGGTCCTAGTCTCTGGAGCAGAAGAAAACAAGCTTGCTCCATCCTCAATATGACACCCCTTCAAATACTATATAGTGCTATCATATCACCTTTTCTAAGCTGATGCATAACTCACCTTCCTGCAGAGATGGCCATGGTGGCAAATGGTATAAAAACCAAATTTCAAAATAAAAACACCCAAATATAAAATCAAACTATTTTTAAAAGATGCATGCAGGTAAAAGACAAGAAGGCTAAGCAAACAGAGTAGCAGCCAACCAAATTATACATGACTGTAAAAAAATAAAATTCCTTTAAAGCCAGCCAGTGTCAGAAGGATCCCCTAGGCCAGAAAATCAGTTGACAAAGAGAAGACTTTCATGTACATTTCAACCACGCATACCACAGCTATACACAGAACACACAAAAGGAGAGGGGGAAGTATCCTTTAATATACTTTGGTCCCAATCCAAAACCCAAAAAAGGACCTTGATCTAAGCCCAGATATCAGTGGCTACAACTGAGACAATGAAGGAGTTACATGCTTCAGAGAACTACTCCTTGGAAGATGTTCTGAAGGAGCATTTTGAACATGCTTCAGTGTGTGAATGCTTTTCAAGTAAATCTCCGCAGCAGTCCATGTGAGAGATAACTAAGGCAGGTTGTCATTCACCATAGTACCGGCTGCACTAACCTAAGCTGGGCAATGGAATTCCAAGCTATGACCACAATTGACACTTTTATCAGTCAAGCTGATAGCCTGATTTTAAAAAAGAAGTGGATTGATATCCAAGATAGAAAATAAGAAAACACCTTGATTGGCATTCTGAGAAGATACACATCTTCTGGACTGAGTTTTACTTTGTTATCCTATATCAGATCTTTCACTCATGCCATGCACTGATTCTGGACTTCCAATGCCTGCATGACTAAGGTAGCAACATCATCCCCTCCACCAGCATCCCACTGAAAAATTTCAGTGGTGTTGGACCACCACCACCAGCAACCCTGTCAGCAATATGATTCTAAAATAAATCATGTAGAGAATGTGCCCCTTGATTTCAAGCTAAATTGTGCACCAGGAGTATGTCCAGAGGAGGGCAACTAAAATGGCGAAGGTTCTGGAAACCATGCCCTGAGAGAAGAGACTTAGGGAGCTGGGTATGTTTAGCCTGGAGACGAGATGATTAAGAGGTGATATGATAGCCCCGTTAAAGTATTTGAAGAGATATCATATTGAGGATGGAGCAAGCTTGTTTTCTACCGCTCCAGAGAACAGGACCTGGAACAATGGATGCAAGCTACAGGAAAAGAGATTCTACCTAAACACTAGGAGGAACTTCTTGACTGTAAGAACTGTTTGACAGCAGTACATACTCCCTCAGAGTGTGGTGGGTCTCCTTTGGAGGTTTTTAAACAGAGGCTGGATGGCCATCTGCCAGGAATGCTTTGATTGTGTGTTCTTCCATGGCAGGGGATTGGACTAGATGGCTCTTGTGGTCTTTTCCAACTCTATGATTCAAAGATTCTATGAACTTTTCTGCAAATCTGGTAGTGGTAGCATGTTATTCCTGAAGAATTCAGGGAGGAAAAAAATATCCCCATCGCCCCACTGCAGAGCTTGTATATCCCTGATCTATGTGATCTGATAGAAAAAAATACAGAGCTTGGTGTGATCATATTTATCACTATTGACAGAAATCCCATGATGATCTCCATCAGTGGTTTTAGATAGATGTTAAATAACATGTGCATTAAGATAAAAAGATAATAGTCATGTTAAACATAAGAAATGTTCCTGTTCCACTTTCTGGACTATATCCCTAGAAAGTAATGAAATTAGTGTCAATAAGTGCCCCCAAAATCCCTCCTCAGAAATCACTGAGATCTAGTAGAAATGTGCCTTGTCCAGTTTTTAGTGAAAATTATCCAACAGAGTGATGAAAATAGTTTCTGTTTTTCAAATGGTGAGCAACAATATTGAAAATAATTCATGTAATGTTTAAACCAGGAAAATGTATAAGAAAGCCCCAAGCACTGCCTCAATTTACAATTCATGGTCCACAACTTCCACTAGTTCCTTCCAACCAATCAATCAGTTTAAAAGCAGTTTAATGGATCTGTTTTAAATGTAACAAAAATTTAAACAAACCTTTCTTCTTTATTTTTGCAAATGCACTCTCCAATTATCTCCTTAATTTCAGGGTCAGTAACTTTATCAAAACTTGCTGGTTTGACACCCTGCAAGGAAGAAAAACTTTAATTGAATAATCCTCATCTTATTCAAAATAGATTTGAGTGCAGTCTGATTTAATTACCAGTATACTTGCTTAATAAAGGGAAGATAATGAACAACTTTTTTTTAAAAAAAGGCTAATAGTCTAATCTATATATATTTGTCAGTATATCATCAAATTTCATTGCCATTTTGTGTTCCTTGGATAAATTTTCTCAGACTTGACTACTGAAAGAAAATAGTTTTGAGAAACATTAAAATTCAAATTAATTTTGTATACTTTATGTTTTTTACATTCCAAGGCAATAAGAACTGCTTACAAAACAGCAGTTACTTGTGAATATATTTGTACTTATGCAACATGATTAATCAGAAGAATAACTGCTGCCTTGTGTGTTGTCCCAGTAACTTCATATATAAGCGAAATGTGCATACACACAAAAGTGATCTAATAATCAGACTAGGGCAACATTCTCCATCCTTGTGCCCTCCAGATGTATTAGACTGTAACTTTCACTATCATTAGCCAGCTTGGAGTTAATGGGAATTGTTTTCCAACACATCTGCAGAGTGCCAAACTGGAGAAACTAGGTTACAGTGATATATATCATATCTCTTTTTAGTAGACAGATTGACTTTCCCAAATGTCTAAATTTCTTCATAAACAGAGCATTCAATTCTACATTCAGATATTTGTAGCATTACATATTCCACTGTGGATAGACTTAGAACACAATTATTTGAAGCTTTGAAAGAATACTTTGTTCCATGCAGATTTAATCACTTTAATGAAAGAGATCCATTCTAGGCTATTTACAAAAGGCATTAACAAAGATATGGCATAAATGTAACTAAATGATGCTAAAAAATGTATCCAAGAAGGCAAAGATTTTGTCATATAAAAGGAAAGTACTAACGATAATAATTAGAAAAGTACTGGTCTCCTAAGGCAACATCTAAAAGTTAAGCAAGAAGTCTCTCACTTGCACAATAAGTATCATCCATCCCCTTCTTTCCCTTCCACCCCCATGAGCCCCTGAAATCTGCCCCAGATAGTCCCCAACCTTTCAGAACAAATTGAGGAGATACACAGGGGCTGAGAGGGGCAATAAAGGTGGGATCTGATTCATATTCCATCCCAAACTTTAAAGTCCATATCCAAGCTGTGGAGTAGGAGTTGACATCTTGGATAGTTTCATATCATAGTTTGGGACTAGAACCCAGCGTTTATTCACCACCCCACTCTCATTAGAATCATCAGCTTGTACAGCAGAACACACAAACACCTAAGAAAATAACCCTGTATCACACAACATACAATGGCATATGCAGAAACTTTTGTCCAAGTTAGTTGCTCCTGCCAGTCCAAGTAACCTTCCCAAGAATGCCCCATAGTTGTTCCTGATGTGTTCTAATTGGCTTGAGTGAACCAATCAACAGAAAACTATGTGTGTGTGGGGGGGGGCATGAGGAATGCTGCCTTTTTTAAAAAAAATCTAAGCAACATATGTAGAAGTCACACACACGCGCAAATCCTACATGTGTACATTGACCATTAAGGGACAAGGTGTGGGTTACAATGCTGCAGGCTCAACAGTCTGTGTTGCACCTAGCTGTTAAGAATAGAGAAACAGGCAACTTGATTAATTTCAGCAAATACAATGACTTGTTGGGTGGGTTTGAGCATGGGAGAATGGAGGGAGACCCACTGGAAAATTAACTACCCTCTACATTTAAATATGAAAATGTAAAACACTGATAATTTCAACAGCAAAGTGGCAGTGGGGTTCAAGCTTTCCCAATAATATCCTAATTTATATATGCTGAAAGAGTTAACAATAAAAAAGTAGACTGAAGAAGAAAATGCCCATATTAAAAAACCTACTCACACAGGTTACTTTTCTGTAAATCTGAGCAGCATTCTGGCATTCTGAATAAGGATATTCTGAGGTAGCCATTTCCAACATACACATTCCAAATGCATATACATCCACTGATTCATCATAGTGCTCTTCATACATTTCTGGAGCCATAAATTCTGGAGTACCTGCATACAAATAAAAGGAATTTGGTTTACACAATTGATTTGAATGTGCTTATCAATCCACATCAATTCTTTTATTTCCATCTTCACAAAGATTTTAGAAGATATTAAAATGACAAATCTGAATAAGAACACCTTGTGCAAGTATGCTCAGCATTTTAAGTTGACGTTAAAGTAATTATAAATACTGAAATACTGTGTTGGTCCCAAGGTACCATTCTGTGTACTGAAGAGATTTTTCCACACACAGAAGGGCTGTCTTACCTATTACAGATTTGCTAGGGGGAAAAAAGTGAAACCGAAGGAGATGATCACACCCAAGCTTACCGTGATTAAAACACGCTGCAAAAGCATGAAGATGTGATAGCTGGTCGTGCTTCTGAAGCATCCCCTCTCCTCTCCCATCATCAAGACATTAGCAGAGCAGCCATTTCTTCATAATGGAAGTTCCTGTTATTGAACAAATGGCTGCTCTGCAAACACTTTGCTGATGGGGAAGGAGAGGAGACTCTTCAGTGACGCTTCAGAAGCATGACCAGCTATCACGCCTTAACACTTCTGGTGCATTTTACCATCATTTTAATTATGGTAACCCTCCCATGTAATAATCTCCACCTGCACTATTACAAGCTCAGAAGCAGCCAGAAGATTTTCACACCAGCACTTTACCACTGTGTGAAAGCCTGATGTGCTTCCTAAGCGTCAGGGAGTCATCCCCTCGCCTCCCACATCCCTAAATTGTTTGGAAAGCAGTCGTTTCCCATGAATGCAGTTTCTATTCATGGGAAATGACTGCTTCGATTTACCAGTGTTTTACCAGCGCTTACCTCATGAAGATGAGGGGGGAGGGGTATTCTCTCTCAGTTTTTTTCCACCAGGATTCTCTGCGCAGCAAGAATTGGGGGACAGGGAAGTGGAGTTGCAGTGGTTTATTGGAATAATATCCTCCTGACCAGGCATTCTATCCCTCAGTCTACAGTGTTTGAATGTGTTTATTTAAAGGTGGGCAGCCAGAACCGATTAGGGATTCTGTTGGTGTACCGTCCACCCTGCTGCACAACAGTCTCCCTGCCTGAGCTAGTCAGGGGGGTCTTGGCAGTTGTGTTGGAGTCTCCTCAGCTTATAATGCTAGGGGACTTCAACATCCCTGCCTTGCTGTAAAGAGGCATTAATCACTTCCCTTACCCACTCCACCAGTCCTCCTCTGACCTGTTTAATAAGCCAGGAAGGGCTAGGATCTAGTCTGTGTGTAGTGGCTCTCACCTCTTCAAGGATCCTTCCCAGATTTCAGTGAAACCTGAATGTTATAGCACTGTGTGAACCCATATGGGAATTCTTGTGCATGAGTCAACAAGCTATTGCTGTTGGCTGTTTCCTTTGGAATCAATCCTTGTATTTTGTCTGCACACAATTAACTTTTAGAAAATAAGTATTTTTAATTATTTTATCTGTTGCATTCATGCTTCATCCCTGCTCCATTTTCACCTCATTTAAGTTATCTGTTGCATTCATGCTTCATCCCTGATCTTTCCTAGAGGGGCGCTCTCAGAAGGTGGTGCCTTGGGGATACCTGTTCAACTCCTTAGCCATTGGCCTGTGGGGTCCCTCAGGGCTCAGTCCTGTCCCCTACATGAAACCACTGGGAGAAGTCATCCAGAGTTTTGGAGTAAGGTGTCACCTATATGATGATACCCAGCTTTATCACTATTTTCCACCTAATTCCAAGGAAGTTGTTTCTGTCCTAAACCAGTGTCAGATTGCTGTAATGGACTGGATGAAGGTAAACAAATTAAAGGTCAATCCAGACAGAGGTGTTCCTGGTCAGTCAGTTTTGGGCTGAGCCTGGAAGCTGTACCTGGAAGCCCTGCTTGGGTTAACCTGGAAGCACCCAGAGTTGAGCCTAGAAGCCCAGCTTGGTGATGATAAGGAGTGTCTTTGCACAGCTAAAACTCGTGCGCCAACTATACCCGTTCCTGGCCATGGTGGTACATGCCTTGGTTACATCCTGTTTGGATTGCTATAATGCGCTCTATGTGGGGCTGCCTTTGAAAAGTGCTCAGAAACTTCAGCTGGTCCAAAAAGCTGCAGCCAGCCTGTTAACTGGAGCCAGTTACAGGAAGCATACAACTCCCTTGTCACAACAACTCTATTGGCTGCCAGTCTATTGATGGCCAAAAATCGAAGGGCTGGTTTTGACCTATAAAGCCCTATACAGCTTAGGTCAGGCTATTTGAAGGATCATATCTCCCTGTACGAGCCTACAAGAATATTGAGGTCATCAGGAGAGGCCCTTCTCTCTGTCCCACTACCCTCTCAGGCATGTTTGGTGGAAAGAAGAGAAAGGGCCTTTTCAGTGGCTGCTCCCAAGCTCTGAAACTCCTTCCCTAGGGAGGCCAGGATGGCTCCATCCCTGCTGTCCTTCTGGCAGCAGGTAAAGATGTTTTTATGCTGTTTTTGTTTTGTTTTTAAGAGCTTTAAACTTTAAACTTTAATAATGCAATGTTTTAATTGTTTGATCTGTTTAATTGTTTTTTAAACTTGTATTTTGAATGTTTTATAGTGTTTTAACTTGAACTGTTTTAGATTTGTTAGCTGCCTTGAGTCCCTGTACTGGGAAGGTGGGATACAAATAAACATAAACATAATAATACACTAAAGTGAAAACTACTTAACAATTACTCTTCTACACCCCAAGCCTAGTAGGCCTCATCATCTCAGAAACTACCATGAGCAAAGTTCTTTGTGCCTTTCTGCCTTGGGTTTTCAGTTACAGCTCCTCTAACACACGAACAAGTTTTGTTAAAAACAAACTGTAGTGCATGACAATGATTAGAAGATTAACAAACAAATGAAGAGTAGCATTCTGTTACAAAGAGTTAACCAAGCAACACTTTGATCTGAATAATTAAAGGAGTGTTTATTCCAAAAAAGAATATATTTATTTAATTATTTTTATTTATTTGCAGTATTTATACCCCGCCCATCAGCCCTAAAGGCTCTCTGAGTGGCTTTCAGTTATTATTATTATTATTATTATTATTATTATTATTATTATTTACATGGTTCCCTGCCCTCAGGCTTACAATCTAAAAAGACACAACACAAAAGGAGAAGGGAATGGTCATGGGGAAGGGGATCAGATCCAGCAGTTGTTCTCTCCCTATGAGGCCTTGACAAAGGCAGATGGACTGGAGGGAGGGCTCGACTTCTTAATCTAGGCCAGGCCTGATGGAACTGGGCCTAAATCTCTCCCTCCATGGCCGGATGGCACCTGATGGAATGGAGGGAGGGCTCAGCTTCTTATACAACTAATAAGATGCACTGAAATAAACTGCATATCAAGGCCAATATGCAGCAGAGCAAGGTATTGTTTGTATACAATAATTGAAATTGCTGTAGGTTTTAAACTGAAGAAATAAATTGTCCAATTAGGTACTGTATACACTTGTCTATAAGTCTAAAGATATATGCCCCAAAATTGACCGATGTGGTGTGGAGAACAGTTTATTTCTCTCTGGAGCCAAGCAGAAAGAGTCCTGGGTACTGATACTGATACTGCTGTTTGTTTCAGAAGATTATCACATGGAAGCTTACCATCCTTAAAATGTGGCTAGTTTGTCCTAAAGCCAGAGGGTGTAATTGCTGGTCATGATTATCTCCCATGATGAAATCATCATGGAGGCGTCCTGTCATTAAAGTGTTTGCAGAGCAGCCATTTCTCTGCATAATGGGAATCTCTGTTATGCAGAGAAATGGCGGGTCCAAAAACACTTTAATGATGAGACACCTACATGATGATTTCATCATGGGAGAGAAGCATGACTGGCGATCACACCCTCATGCTTTAGGAACAATCTAGCCGTTTGAAGGATGGTAAGCCTATGTGTGATAATCTCCTAAGAGTCCCTCTCCCACCCAGAAGTCTGGCTGAAACGAAAGCTGAAACGATGAAGCAAAAAGTTTCAATCAGAGTCTTGCCATACGCAAGACTGAAGGAGCCTCCATGTTTTACCCTCGACCTATCCATGGGTCATGGCAAAATCCATAATTTTGGCCCCAAAACCTGATCTCGACTTATACGTGAGGCTAACTTATACAAGGGGGTGTCCAAAAGTTTTAATGATCACTTTTTTAAAAAATTGACAGAATGTTTGTTTTGATTTGTAGTTGTTAACTTATCTCTCTGTAGTCACTATCTAGATTTATACATTTTTCCCAGTGTATCTTGACTCTCCAAATACCTGGTCTGCAGATTACGCCTTACGAGGGGGTATCGTAAAATAATAATTCTCACCCGGAAGTTATTATAGCATATGGTTGAAATTTTGTCAGTGTCATCATTGGTCCTTAAGTGCACGTTACTGAGAAAATCATTGTGTCCTTTATTTTTGTGACTGGCTCTGCCAGAAGTGACTAAACTGTAAAATCCTTGTCATGCGCAATCTGCAGACTTCTACAATATCAGGTATTTGGAGGGTCAAGATACACTGGGAAAAATGTATAAATCTAGAAAGTGACTACATAGAGATAAGTTAACAACTACAAATCAAAACAAACTTTCTGCCAATTTTTTTTAAAGGTGATCATTAAAACTTTTGGATACCCCCTCGTAGTTGAGTATATACATTATATTCAAACAACCTATCTTCCTCATTGAATTGCTTACTGGGGGAGGGGGGAGGATTTATCTCATACTGTAATGTACATATGTCAAACTAAAGAGAAGTAATAGAAGGAAAGAAGACATGATGTTTTGATTATAATTCTATATGAGAATACATTATTTTTTTTTCCTGACAGTTCTGAAGATCAGTCTTTCTGATCACTGAAATGACACCTATTGATTGACCATTTGATATCAAGATATATATCCATTCTTTTCCTATGTATTCTATGACAGGGGGGGAAAAAACAGGAATGATTACTAATATTAAGGTTGTCGGATTCATTTTCCTTTAAAAAGATGATTTATCAAATTGTCTGCAACACTTATTTATTTAACTGAATTTGTAATCATAATAGCCTCAGCTCCAGCAAACAAAGCCAATGTATCTTGAAGATGCTATATTTCATATAAAGTTATTTGAACGTAGCCAATATGTTGATACAAAAACTAAACAATGCTGGTGTTGTTGCTTCATGCCTTCAAATAATTTCCAACTTATGGCAGCTATAAGCCAAACCTATCATTGGGTTTCCTTGGCAAAATTTGTTCAGAGGCCATTTGGCTACCTCTGAGGCCGAGAGTGTGTGACTTGCTCAAGGTTACCCAATGGGTTTCCATGGGCAAGTGGGTATTCAAACTGTGGTCTCCAGAGTTGCAGTCTAATACTCAAACCACTATACCATGTTGGCTCTCTCTTTCAAATATTGTATAGAATCATAGAATCATAGAGTTGGAAGAGACCACAAGGGCCATCCAGTCCAACTCCCTGCCATGCAGGAACTCCAAATCAAAGCATCCCTGACAGATGGCCATCCAGCCTCTGCTAAAGACCCCTAAGGAAGGAGACTCCACCACACTCCGAGGGAGTGTGTTCCACTGTCGAATAGCCCTTACTGTCAGGAAGTTCCTCCTAATGTTGAGGTGGAATCTCTTTTCCTGCAGTTTGCATCCATTGTTCCGCGTTCTAGTCTCTGCAGCAGCAGAAAACAAGCTTGCTCCCTCCTCAATATGACATCCCTTCATATTGTCATAGTATCAAGAAAGCTAGTCTGAGGAAAAAATGATCTTAGGTATGTTATAGTTGAAGCACTATAACATACCTAATAGTATAACTTGATTATATTATCTTATCTATCTATTACTATTTTATTAAATAGTTGTGATAATTAATATTGTTAATAAAAGCATAACTGATGCAAATTCACAATAAGACAGAATTTCTTCCAAAACAAAATAATTCTTCTGTTTTTGTGTGTAACAGATTACAACATTATAGGTTAGGGAAAAAAAAGTTAAATTTTCAAACATTAACCCAAGAAAGTTTTATGAAGCTGAAGGCAAAGATTTATTGAGTAAAGGGAAATTCCATATTGGCTTTCAAACTGGTGAGACTCTTCTGTTCCTTTTTAATTCAATTTAATCTTCTTAAATTAAAGTTAAGCCAAAATTACTTACCTATCACACTTTTGGCAAATGAAGCTCTCTTGAGAGTTGCCAAACCTAAATCTCCTATTTTCACAGATCCAGTTGGTCCAGTTATAAAAATATTGTCACATTTTAAATCTCTGTGAATGATTGGTGGAGTTCTGGTATGCAGAAAATGGAGACCTTTCAAAATTTGCCGGCACCAGCTACGAAGGACTTTTGGTTTCATCACTTTAAACCTTTTCAAATATCTGAAACCAAAACATACCCAATGCAATAAAAATTAAACTTCCATACAAAATTTCAGACAACAAAACAACAGTGAATATAAAGTTGGTGTAGAACTTCACCTGGATGTTAGGGCTACTAATGATGTAAATTGAATAATTCAAGTCCCAAAACATTAATGGTCATTAATTCCAGTTCTGTGGGGTTTCTTCTTCATTAAGACCTTTATGTGTAGCGTACTGATGGTTTAAGGAAATTATTTGCCAGAACTATACATTTGCTGGTATCTGTGGCATATTTTCAAGCTATAGTTTTATTGACATCATGCTCACATTCCCTCAGCATTTAATATTTTTTAAAATATACCTTGCTTTTAAAACAAGCAATGAAATATCCCAATGGGGCAAAAAATGCAGAGTATTCTCATAAGCAGTTCAATGTTTTCAGTTAATGCCGTCATCAAATTTAACAGGCTTATAAGCATAATAAAATATTAATTAGTATAATTCAGATTAATAAACATGTCAGTTTGTTTTCAATGAGCCAAATGCTTCTTTCCTTCCTCTCTCATCAGCAGTGAATTATTTTACTGTGGCATGATAATAGATGGTATGAATGATGAACTAATAGTTTCACTGCAAAATACAAGAGGAAGAGGAAATAAGGACAGAACTGCTGGCGATTACATAATAAAGCAACAGACGAGAACACACATCAACAAAATTTAGTACTCAATTAAGTTTGAAAACAGGCAGCCAAGCTGTCCTAAGATAGGAGGAGTTCATTTCTTAATAGTGAAAATATCTGACGTGAAGCAAGTGAGCAAATTGTTTCAACAGGTGAAATAGCTGTACAGCTCATGGTGTGGCTAATACTTACGTTTTCAGGGTTCCCGAGGTCATCAGTTCTGTAACCAGCACAATACACTTCTTTCCTTTCAAACATGATTCCCAAAAGTCATAAAACCTAACAATGTTTGGGTGTTGAAGGCCTTTTAACATCTCTGCTTCCTCTTTAAACCTCTGCCTTTCCACTTTTGTCAGCTTTCGATCCTACATTTCAAAAGATAATACTGGTTAGTATCAAGCATAACAAAACTAGAATCCAAACATTCTGCTGCTGTAGCAAAAGACATTTCTGCTGACAATGGTGGGGATTTACCAAATTCACCCATACATGCCCTTCCCTAAATGCTGCTGAGAGTTTTGCTAACCCTCTGGATTTTGTTTGGAGGAATACAGGAGGATTCAGATGGGAGGAAACTTCAACAACATCCCTTATGTAAATGGAGGCATTTTTCACCCATACAGGAGACTCTTTGGCTCTAAACCATTAGTTTTACCATCTGTAAATCAACCACACAAAACTTAATGCAAGTATTCCTGTAAGGGCCAACCATGATTATAACCCATTTGTTTCAATATTTGTTTCAAGTGAATTTCATAAATTAAAGGATACATAAAAAGGACTTTGATTCCTAATCTTGTCATATCTAGCACAGACTAAATCCATAGGCCAAGATTTAGAATAATGAAGCAATGTGTTACAACTTCTCAGCTAATATCATAATACATGATGAACATCAGAGACCTTAAATGCATGTATCCAGCTTCAAACGACTAAAACATAGCAATGTCTACTTTTCCCTGTTTCCTCTTACTGTTTTCATTTTCTAAGTCAGACCTATGCCTGGAAAAACTGGAAATATTTGCATCTGGCATGCTGTAGCTTGTTTTGTTTTTAGTGTATGTCTTACACCATGCTTTGATGCAACTTCTTCATTTTGTACACATGCACGTGCACAGGTCTCTGCCCTCTGGGAATCCAAATGCAATATTTTACATATCTTCAGTTGCTCATACACTCCCCTTATGTACATATGTGTGTTATTATCATGATTAAAAGCATCAGACAACATTAGACTTCCTGTTTCAGCTTTGATTTACTCAACAGGTTTGTCTCAGGAAGGAACATATCATAACTGCTATTGATTTAACATGTTCACTGAGGGTTACAGATCTATATTATATGATACTACCATATATCTACACTATAGTATAATCTATACGATAGTGGCAGGAACCAGCTAAATTGATGTAATGGTACAGAAGATTTATGAAAATTCTCACTACCCAGAAATTAAGCAGTCAGAATGTTTACAGTATTTTTTGTGAAGGAAGGGATAGTTACCCATTTGGCTAAGATTAACAGTTTGCTTGAGTGAGACAGTTTTTTTTTTCTGAAGGAGGCTAGAATATGTCATAAAGACTCAGGATGCTAAGCATGAATGAGCCAAGAAACAGAGTGAAAAAGAAACCTAAACTAAGCAGAATTCAACAGAAACCTAATGGAAAGTAAGAAAATGAGAATGAAGTTTGAGAAAAGGCAGACATAGGAAATAAGATCACAATGGAAAAGAGGTATTGTAGTTTTGAGGTAACCTGCCAGTGTTTACAGTTAGGACAGAATTTTTCTAGTTAAGGTTTACATTTCCACTGTAGCATATATTTCAGAGGTAGGAACTAACAAAACCATCTCTGAGTATCCCTTACCTAAGAAAACCCTAAGAGATGGCTTGAAGGCATGTGCACACACACACACACACACACACACAGCAACTTGGCAACCCTAACAGCACCTAGGAAGTGAGAGGGAGCAGAGGAAGAAGTCCATATAGTGGTTTCCACTACCTACCAAATTCTCCAGCTACAGGTTTCTACTCCATAGCACTACCTCTTTATCCCACAGCATATAAGTAATATTAAATAATTTTAGTCAGGTCTAAGTCAGTAGTGAAGGTTGACCCTGTAACTCCATGTTTATTACACAAATTCCAATACCAGACTCTTGATTTAAAACAGGGGTGGGTAACTATGGGAAGCTAGAGGGCTACATTGGTTCCATAGGAGACCTTGGGAGGGGTGCACCTCCCGCCACAAACTCTCATGACATCCTATCTACCTCTAGAGCTAGGTGGGGCATTGTAGTAATATTTTTAGGTCCAGGAAATGGCTTTTTTCTCTTTCTTTTTGCAGAGCAGGAAGTGATGGGAATGCATTTTCCCCAAAGTGTGGTGACAATGCCCCCACGCCCCTAGAGGCTTATTTTTTACCCCTGTGATATTCCAGGGCCCACAAAAACAACATGGGGAGGGGGCACATGAGGCCAACACTTTCCCCAGTGCTGGTTTAAGGAAAAGCTATACCTATGGAGCGTGAGCATAATCTCAAAATTGTTTTATAATCATCTCCAATACCTCGTATTAATGATTTTTTCACCAGAATATAGAAAAACCTTTGCCTGAGATCCAGATTCTGAGACAACTACAAGTCAGGGCTGACAATATCTAAGCCAGTGGGCCACTTCACAATCAAGTATAGCACAGTCTTCCAAGCCCAGTTAGCAAGATCGTTCATTTCTTCAGAGATTGTCCTTCGGATCATTATTGTAACTAACATCACTTCACTATGCCACTTTCAGTACAAAATTCTAAATTGCAAGTTTAAGAGCTTTGATAAATCAGCAGGAAAAATTAGAAGACAGGCCTCATTATTTTAGCAACAAGGCAGGACATAGAATCATAGAATCACAGAGTTGGAAGAGACCACAAGGGCCATCCACTCCAACGCCCTGCCATGCAGGAACTCCCAATCAAAGTATCCCCGACAGATGGCCATCCAGTCTCTGCTTAAAGACCTCTAAGGAAGGAGACTCCACTACACTGATCCACTGATTGACAAGATCCACTGAAGGATTTTTGCTGACAAATAAAGCAGATTCTAGTGGAACTGGGAAGCAGGTAACCCCTCTCCTCACTACAGTCTCTCTGTGCATCCCCTCCATCCCAAACTAGCTGGTCATGGAGAGCAAAGAAACCATTCAGATATGATTTACTGCCAGTATTGAGAGCTGCATGAAGGAAGTGAGGACAAAAAACTTTCAAAAGTTTTGCCAGTATGTTGAGTATGCTACTAGGAAGACATAAAATTCCATCTGATCATGGAAGCTGAACAGGATCATACTTGGTTAGTACTTGAGTGTAGGTTAAATTTCTGAAGAATGTAATGGCAAATCGCAACTGATTACTCCTTGCATAAGAAAAAACTATGAAATTCATGGGCACTATAAAACAAGTGATGAGAGTACATTCACAGAACATTGTTGTTGTTCTGTATCTTTGACTAATTTCTGACTTATAGTGACCCTAAGGTGAATATATCACAGGGTTTTCTTGGTAAGGCTTGTTCAGAAAGGGGTTGCTCAGAGAGTGTGACTTACCCAAGGTCACCCAGTGTGTTTCCATGGTTGAGCAGTGATTCAAACCCTAGTCTCCAGAGTCACAGTCCAACACTCACACCACTACATCATGCTGGCTCTTACGCTGAACATTGTTGTTGTTTTTATATGCCTTCAAGTCATTTCTCTCGCTGAAAGTTGGTGCACATTTTAATTGTCGAGGAGGTTTAATGTCTCAAAGCACAATGAATAACATAGTATTTTGGTTTTCCCAGCACAGTGGCCCATTATTTAGTATTGCCACTATTATACAGTGTTTAGTTTTGTCTAGATTTCATCAAGTGTACTTGAAGGAGCAATCCAAGCCAGGTCTGCCTAGAGCAACAATGGCAATTTCCTTGATCAGGGCAGCTGTTTGGATAGAGGCAGGGATATATCCCTTGTAATGAGCTGGGGTGGATTTCTCCAGTTTGCAGCTCACAACATCATTACTTCTGACAGGATGTAAACAACTTTGGTAACTGCATTCACTAACAAGGCACCCTCGTGGCTCCTTTTCTGCATAACATAAAAGATTCTGACAATGCATCAAAAGACCATGCATTTCCAGAAAGTCCAGCAAAAAAGCTGCCCAACCCCTTCTCTTCATCTATTGTTTATTTTGTCTCCAAATTTATGCCAAAGTGATTAAATCAAATTCTGCACACCTATTAGAAAAAGAAGCTGGGGTAGCTCTGTGTACAAGTGTAAAGATCAACAATGTTCTAGTGCAGGTAGAAAATAAGGATAACAAAACAAGCCATTCCAAATATATATGAACCGGCACAGTGTCTGTGTATGTGCCTTCCAGTTGCCTGTCAACTTATGGTGACCCCATTAATTTGCACTACCTAACCGCTAATTTCTCATAAAAGTCAGCCTGTGATAGAACTGAAATGGCTGTCAAATCTGCTGCAAATCCAACTTTGCATTAAAAATGTTTTGCACTAGTTCAATAAAATAATTAAAGAAGCACAAGTACAAACAGAATGAAATATATCCCACCTATCTCTACTATTCTGCTACATAAAAAGTGGTATTTAAAGTGTGTGGGTATGTCCTATGTTTTTGCCTGTATATTTAATGCTGCACACAAAAACTACTATCTCAGTTACTTAAGAAAATTAGGGATATTCTGGGAACCACAAAAACATATCTGAAATGTATTTCTATGATGAGAAACATACCTGAGACATTGGTGAAGATTGTTAAAATGCTATTGTATTCATACTACAGTATCCCAGTCATATAATGGGAATGTATCACTTGTTTGTGTAATGTCCTTGCCAAGCTTCATATTTAGATTCTGTCAACCATCCAAGGGCGAACTTGCCACTAAAACCTAGCCAAAGTACAAGCTCTTTTGAAGAGGCTTAAGAGTCCATCTCCTCTGTGACACAAAACAACTCCACCTAGTTGTGGTTTGTGGCTGAGACTACTTACGAAAAAGAGCAAGACAAAACAACCACAAATAATGACCCAATGTGACCACAAACTACAATCTTTATGTTTTCTCTGTGTATTCACAGAGTACACTATGTTTAGGGAAGCGTTCCCAGGATTGTGCCATCTGCCCCAGGATGCCTCCTCTTAACTATGTATTAAGAACCTGTGCCCTCCCTCCAATCCATCTGCCTTGGCCCAGGCCCCAGAGGGAGAGAAGAACCACTGGACCTCATCCCCTCCCCACCACCTTCCCCTTTTCCTTTTGTGTTGTCTTTTAGACTGTAAGCCTGTGGGCAGGGATCCGTCTAACTATAAGATTGTATGTACAGCACTGTGTAAACTTACAGCACTATATAAATAAAATTAATAATAATAATATTCAAAAACTTTGTAGGTTGAAAAACAAATACTTTATACAGATACTGAACTCATAAAGTACAAATATCAGGAGACTATAGCAGCTGCTATAGACTCTTCATGGGCATTATCTGGCCAGTTTCTTTTCTCCAAGCCTTTCAAGCCATCACAGTACCAGGGCTGAAGGTATAGAAATAGTCAGAGTGAACAAAGCAAGTATTTCCTGCCTCAGGACTCTGCCTATGCAACACATGATTGCTGTTTTTGTGGATATTTCCAATCTACTAATTTACTCAGTTCTGTTCCCACCTTCCACACCATATCCTAAAGGATTGAAAAACTGTCATTTTGGTCTTCATTGTTCCATTGTCCTATTATTGTTGTTATTATTGTGAGCATTATCATTATTATCTTCACCATCCTCTACCTACATGGCACAGTAGTGATGACAATGGCAATAACACGGATGAGGATCTGAGGCATGAGAAATGATTCCACAGTGCTTTTAAAATAAAAATGTGCTCATTGAAGGGAACTGATTAATAGGAGCAATAAACTAAAACAGAGTTTGATAAACTTTCTTTTTATCTGGAAGTTTCTTCAGTTGGATTATAGCTCCCATATGTTAAAACTGATGCTTGCATCAGTGTTGTGGGGTGTGTGTGTGTGTGTGAAAATTTGGGGTTTTTTTCCCCCCTCTTCAAAGCAGAGGTTGGAAAACTTTCTTTAATGGACTACAACTCCAAGATGTTATTAAAAGCAGTTATGTGGGGAAAGTGTTAAAAACAAAACTGAGAAAAGTTCCACCCCTCTCCAAAGCAGAGTTTGGAAAGCTTGATTTCCATGCAGGGTTATGTTTTGTCATTTGTTGGAGTATGTGTTTTTTGTCAGAATGACATGTTCCAAGCAATTGTGGTTTATACTTAATATGGAGTTTATCAAATGATGGAAATTGGAAGTATAATCCGACGCCAATCCGAAAGCAATCATTTGGTTTCACGTTATTGTGTATGAGTGTATCTCATGCAATTTCGGGCAAAAGGAAAATCATTCCAAACGCAATCATGGGTTTTACGTTATTGTGTATTAGAGTATCTCATGCAATTTCGGGCAATGGGAAGTCATTTTCAGGCAATGAGAATTCATTCTGAATGCATTTGAACACAATTAGAATTCACATAAATTCACTAAACAAGCGAATTTACGTGAATTCGAATTGGCTCCATTCGAAATAGAGAGAAATTCCTCCCATCTGATAAACTCCAACGACTTACTCCTAGATAATCATATTTGGGATGCAGCTTTATCCCCCTTTTGTTCAATCTGGACAGAATTAAGTTTTTTTTTCCAATGCCATTTTTGACAGAAATAAATTGTGATCAAAATCAGCTTGCTCAAATTTGGCTTAATTCAGAGCCAGTTTTGTCATTAATTAAAACTTGTAGTATTTCATCCAGAATATTAATAATGTTCCCAAACTTGCTGACTGAAACAAATGGACAAAGGGACACATCCATTTTTAAATAGGCAGTTGTTGCAGTATCAGTTTGTATTTGCTAATTGTAGCACCTACAAGTTGTTTCAAAAAATATTTTTTTCCTTAAATGTAACTTCCAGTACCAAACTTTTTTAGAATGTTTATGAGATTGGAATTTGGCTCTAGACAAAGCCTCTCCTTGTTCTCCATCAGTTCTAAATCCTAAAAATTTGGCTTATGTTTACACCTTCCACTGCCCTATCATGACAATTGTTGCATTAATAATTCCTGCTCAGTATTAAATCTCCACATTTGTGGTATTGGAACAAAACTGCAAAGTGTAGACTAATAACTAAGCACTTCTAAATCATAACCCCACCAACCAGTATTACATTCTTCATTCCCAATTTTATTCAAGTTCTTTATCCTTGTATACACTGCCCAACTCCATGGCTCCATAGGGAGAAAGATTATGGCTGAGGACAAACATGAGCTGATAGCCATTCCCCAAATCGCAGCTGTCCCCATCCAGCATCTTTCTGTACCTAAGGTACTACATCCAAAAACATTCAGTGGAATTTTGCATTATAAATCCTTCCATTTCTTCTCAGATCTAGTACAATAGATAAATTCTCTCTGTTTTCAAAAGATGTACAAAGACTGTTAATCAACTGGTTTGATGATCACAATACTGTATATTGAATGACAAAGAAGTCAGCCTGTGCAATCTCCTTTCATTGTACAGGCCTTAAATGTCATAAATATATTTGGACCTTGGCATTATAAGGAGAAGAAAAAGAAACCTTTCCATAACCTCTTTCAGTGTGAGCACAAATGTTATGTAAACGGTTACATTTTTCACCCCCTTATAAGGCTAGCCAGCCTTTTAGCTCTTTTCAGTTTGGGTTTTATCTTTACTGGAACATGAAATCTTGGCACTCAGGGATGCACCATATAATTTCTTTTAAAATAAATGAAAGCCTTTCATAACTAGCAGGGGCAGCAAATGGGTCTCAAATAAACTTTAACCTTCAAATGTTCAGCCATGTTGCATGAAAATAAATTTAAAAACCCAGTGCAAGAGAATAAATTTACAAAGATTAGCAAGTGACTTGCTTAGTTTAGACCATTAAAAAGGTATAAAAGATGTAGGCTTCTCTACTTTTTTGCCACAATTAATGACAAATAGAGATATACTGTATTTTATCATCTTTGAGAACCTTAAAAATGGGGGAAAGTGAAAATAAAGTATAACTGAATACAGATATAAAAATCCTAAGAAATCATTAAGTGGTCCCCTTTTGATAGGTTATACTAGATGAATGTGAACAAGCAAATGAGTGGCTGTACCTGTTGTGTCCATCCACCATCAGAATAGACAGATGTTGTTGATGGAGCAGACTTCCCATCCCCCTGCAGACTCCCATATGCCCCTAAATATCTTCCAGAAAATTTGGTGCACTTCCAGGGAAGATTTGGCAGGACATAGGGCCTGCAGGAGAAAAGAGAATTCCAACTGCATAAGCAGTTAGATGGAATTCCATATAGATGGACCATTTATGTTTATTGCTCATGTTAGTTTGTATACAATCTGTTAATTAGAAGACACCTAGTTTTTGGAAGTTTATCCAATATTTCTTCATATCAATCTATTCTAGTAAATCTTTGTGCATCATATAAAGTTTAAAAAACCAAACTATTACACGTACACACACACAATGTAAAAACTACTTGCAGGAAAAGTGGCATTGCCATTGTTCCTACTATGTTTAAATCAGGATCTGGGTTAAACGGGCATGGTTCCCACTGAAACCGATTTCAGAAATCCATTCAGAAAGGGGAGCATGCTTTTTGCCCCTTTTCACCCATTTAACCCATATCAAAGAGATGTTGGTAAAATGGGGTGTTTTGTTGGGCTGAATCAATTTATTCAAATAAATCGATTCAGCCCAAGTGAAAACCAGGCAGATTCAAATCATAATCGAATCTGCCCTGGTATCCACTGGCAGTCCGGCCCAGGGGGCAGCTGGCATGGCCCGGCCTCTCCTGGCCCTGACGTCCCTGGCTCAGCCTCCTTATTGGCTTCTTTGACTTCCCTGTCCTTTTTTAAAATTTCCCGTGGCCAGGGAGGCTGGAAGGAGGCCACGGAGAAGCTGGAAGCCTTGCGACCTCCTTCTTGGCTTTCTCCCAGCTTCTCTGTGACCTCCTTCCGGCCTCCCTGGCCACAGGAAATTTTTAAAAAGGCACAGGGAACCCAGTCAGCAGCCAAAGAAACTGGTAAGGAGGCTGGACTGGGGAGTCTGTGGCCAGAAGAGGCCAGAGACAGGCCGGGCAATCAAACTGCCCCCTGCCACTTGCCAATTCCTGAACCGATTCCTGAAACCCGCACAAACATAGTGGGAACTACATGTTTTCAGAACCAGTTTCAGGAATCAGTTCAGGAAACAGATTTTCCGGTAGGTGGGAATGGGCCCATTAATATAACACTCTTAGTAAAGCTCCTGATGGAAGAAAACCTCTGTTTAAGAGATCAGAGAACTTGTCCCTCACCTTCCTGCATTTAGAGTTATATGTAATGTATCAGTATTCCCTTTTCATGTCTCAAGTATAATTGTGGTTTTGTATACTAAATTTAAGCTTATCACTGCTTTGTAGTATACACAGAAACAAACAGCTATTCTTGTCTCCATGCCAAAGTTTACTTATGCAATGAGATTCCCCACCTAAGATATAAACTGAGAACAATAAATTAGTAATATACTCTAGCTTTCTTATACTAGGGATGCCCTTGACCAAGGTCAATTAATAGATTTTATATAATCCAAATTGTTCAAAAAAATTACACAGTTATGGACAATAGAATTATATTAGGAAACTGCATTTGGAGCAGTGGGGGGATCTTACCCATAAAAAGTGCATGTGACAAACATCTTAGCCACAATAATGTTTTTATGCTGTTCCTATTCACAGTGAACACTTCAGCTTTATTTTCACATCTATGGAAAACTTTCCTCCAGATGGCACCCATGTGACAACAACTCTTGTTTACTTTAAGGCATGCAGTTCTTGTATTTGAAAAGCAGTACCAGGGTACATGAAGAAATGTTATTCTGGTTGGCAAAAAAGGTAAAAGAAAAAACAGAACTGGCCTTCAGAGAAGAAGATGTCAGCCACAGATGCTGGCAAAACATCAGGAATAAACTCATATAGAATATGGCCACATAGCCCGAAAAACCCACAAAAAACTATGGATGCCAGCCATGAAAGCCTTTGACTTCATATCTCTATGGTGCTTTGAAGAAAGGGAAAGGGAAAGTAGACTATATTTTTTTCTATCAACTGCAAATACAGACTTAAATACACATTATCTGAAATACTTGGGACCAGAAGTATTTTGGATTTCAGATTTCTGAATATTTATGTATACATAATGAGATATCTTGGAGATGGGAACCAAGTCTAAATGCAGAATAAATTCATATTTCATATACACCTTATACACATAGCCTGAAGGTAATTTTATACAATATTTTAAATAATTTTGTTCATGAAAGAAAGTTTTTGTACACTGAACCATTAGAAAACAAAAATGTCACTATGTGAGCCACCTATGAAAAAACATTGGATTTTTGGGCATTTTGGATTTTCAGATAAGGGACACTCAACCTGTCCCACAAACAGTTACCACAACAAACACTGAAACATGAACAGTATTTGCAACCAACAGCCTTACCAGTATTCAGTAGTAGAACATATAATGTTTATAGCAACAGAATCCTGTCATCTCATATAATGATATTTTACTTTCTGAGGACAGAATTGATTAGACTGTTATTCTGAAACAACAGATAAGGCTTTCTTAGTAAAATCACAGATAAACTAGAGATGCAACATATGTTTGTTTTACCTACACAGGAGTTAGGAACTAATTACACACAAATGCATGTATGTTTTTGACACATATTTTTCCATCTGACAGTTCATTTCATCTATTATACACCTGATTTGACACCTACTTTGATTGTTAAAGTGTTCTGAAAGCCCAATACCAAGTAAGACATATTTTCCTGAATAGTTTTCACACAACAAGACCAGCAGAATTGGATAGCCTTTGTCATATGGTAGCAGAGTGCTAGAAATAACTCCCAATGAAGTGGTATGCTGGGGTAAGTGCAGGGAGGTTGCACATGCTTGAATCATTTCCAAAATATGTATTTGCTTTCATTAACTAAGCAACATCATAGCATAATCATATACCCTGATTCATAACCCTTAAAATATATCTACAGGGATTCAAGCCAAAAATCTGTCCAATGCTGTGCAAGTAGAGTTAGAAAAATAGAACCATAGAATGACAGAGTTGGAAGAGACCAAAAGGGCCATCTAGTCCAACTCCTTGACATGCAGAACATCTGCTCACATAACATAATGTTCCCATTTCTCTGTGCAGCCACTGTGTGTGTGTGCGTGTGCGCACACACACACACACACAAACCAATGCATACAAATAGTCTCTGAAGGCCCATCTAGCCCTTCACATATTTGGAGTATGGAGAAAATTCAGCAGGGCAAGGAGGAACATAATGTCCCATGAATGGCCAGGCACAACTGGACTTTGTCAAAGGATCCCAAATTAATGATCTTTCCTCTAAAAGTTCATTTGGAATATATGTAAAGGTAAAGGTATTCTCCTTTGATAAGGTTGTCAAGTCATGTCCAACTGCAAGGAGCAGTGTTCATCTCTGTTATTAAGCCAAAGAGCCAACATACAACTCCATAGTCATGTGGCCAGCATGACTGTACCCAATGCTGGTCACATGACTTCTCACGGATGTAGTACCTGTTTATCTACCTGTACTTTCATTTTCATGCTTTCAAACTGCTAGGTTAGCAGAAGCTACGTTGAAATATTTTACATATTCAGAAAACAGCATTGGAGAGCCAAGAACAGCATTATGCTTCAGAGAGTATCTAGACTGGTCACCAGCCAGTATACCTCTGGTGACAGAAGACATTCATCACTGGGACACTGGGATATCAGTTTTGCTGTGCTTCCTGTGCTTCCTGCACATGCCATTCATAGCCTGCTCTAAATGGTCTTCCAGAGCAGCAATCTACTGTATATTGCTTAATATAAAGACAACTACTGGCCCTAGGTAAAGGAATGTCACAATGCTTTTTAACCACACCAGCTCAATGTGAATCACATCAATATAACATCTGAAAGAAGTTAAATTTATTGACAGTTGCTTAAAAGTGGACTAGTCCACTGTGCTCACATGTGGGTCCATTTTGTCAAAACTTTTTAGTAAGTCAACATTGTTAGGTGATGTGGAATCTTAATAATCTAATTTCCACCCATTCTGCAGCAAAAGGTACCTTATAGACATAAAGACTTTCTAGTATCGTACAGAGATACAGAAAGTGATATTTGGTGTGTCCGTGCTGAAAACAAACAGAAAAATGGTAAGTTTTTGCTTATATCTAAGCTAAGGTATAAAGTAAAAAGCAAGTTCTAAAGCAATATTGGTAGAGAGGGAGAAATTCATAGGAAGGATGTTGTAATTAGTTGCCAGGCAAGGGAAAGATGGGTAAAATGGAATGGAATGTTAATAAACAAACAGGAGATATGCTTTTGTGTAAAATTTTACGAGACAAGAACGTAGATATATTCTGCTCAATATAGCACTATAAAGCATAACACAAGGAATTACTGGGGGAGAGGATGAAGGAGGTGTGATAATGAGGGTGATCTATGATCAAGATAAATTCTAAATTCTCAGTGAGGCTGCTAATTGTATCAAGGAAGTAGTGCTACAAGAAGAAATGATGAACTCTTTCTTCCCACACAATTTCCAAAAAGTCCCACCCACCCCCCATCCCCAGCTCCTACTGGCTCTGTGACCAAGGAAGGGAAATAAGGTGGAGTCAAAGGCTTTCATGGCTGGCATCCATAGTTTTTTGTGGGGCTTTCAGGCTATGTGGCCATGTTCTAGAAGAGTTCCTTTCTGACATTTTGCCAGCATCTGTGGATGGCATCTTCAGAACATTTTTACTTGTCTTTTCTCTCTTTCTTGCTAACAGCAGCTTCAGAAACCTGATTTAGATTGAGGAAACCTCATGGAAGGTCACTCTTAAACTCTTCTCAGTGCTGGTTTCTCAACAAATTACCAGCATCACCTTACTGTTTTACTTTGTTTTAAGGTAAAATATAGATCTCCCCATCACATTTAATTTAAATCCTTAAATACTGACTTTCCTGTTGTGACCAACGACAACAACAAAAAAGTACTTGGTCCTGTATTAGAATTCAAAATGAGGTGCAGAGCGTACCAGCTGTTTGATGAATGTTCCAAGACATAGTCTGAAACAAAAATCTGAGACAGATATTCTGTTCATTAAATGTGCTGTAAATGTTTTACAGTCTTCCTTTCACCAGACTTGCCAAGGTTTTGCTGGATCGTGTGAAAATGTACCAACACAAGTGATTGTCAACAGTCTAAATGCCAAACAAATAAAATAAATAAATCAGAAAACAGATTTCATAAAAATATGATTTCAAAATTATTTCTATAACAAAACTATATACCCAAGTGCTTGAATCTTACACTGAGCTTCATAAATACTGACATACTTTTCTCTCTTGCATTGCTTGTTTGGCAGGTTAAAAGATTTTCACACTGGAACAGAAAACTAGAAAAAATGCCAGATAACAACAACAGCAACAAAAAGACAAAAACACGAATTTTGTATTAAAATGTAAGTGTTAAAATTTAATAAACTTCATATTCTGCCAAGTAGTTAGCATGATTGTTACTTGAGGCTAAGAATCCAGCCCAGGTAAAGAATTATGTACTCTGAAAGCATTAACAAGCTATATCAATGTATGCAAAGGACGCATACTGGCACCTCAAATTTCCCCAGACTTGCTTCCTCAGGACATGATATCAACCCAGAAAGTGGGCACTGAAAGGAGCTTCCAGTGGCATTTGCTTGAAAGCACGTAGAAACTTCTGTAATCATTAGGAACTCTGATCTAGAGTATACAACTAGAGTGAACTTGCATTCATTTTAGTGTAAATAGAACTACCCTCCAGACTTTCCTTTTCAACACTGGAAGGTCAAGGAATAAACAGAGAGGACTATGCTACACACAAGCCTGATACATACCAGCATGAAGAGGTGCCAGGGCGGCACCATTAGGATTCGGGAGCTCGCATCGTTTACATGCTTCCAAACCCTAACCTGTAATGGTGCTGCCGTCATTACGTAATGCCGTTTACATGGTGTACATAATAGCACCACCGCAACTGTGCAGCTTCCGCACAGAGCTGCGCAGTTGTGGTGACGCAAAGGTGATTAATGGTGCCTTTTTTCTTTGCTGCACCGCAACTGTGCAGCAAAAAAAGGAGCATGGTTTCCCCTATCCTTTTTTGTGGCACAACTGTGCTGCAGCATCTAGCTGCTGTAGCACAATTGAACCACAAAAAGAGGTGGTGCCAGATCATCCTTTTTGAGCAGTCTGTATCGCCCCATTGTGACACTGAGTAACTGGACAACATATATGGCCCCATACTCCTTACACATGTTGTTGTGACCTAGAATCATAGAGTTGTAAAAGACCTCAAGGGCCATCTAGTCCAACCCCTGCCATGCAAGAATACATAATCAAAGCACCACCACCATCCACCAATAGATGGCCATCCACCCTCTGTTTAAAAAGCTCCAAAGAAGGAAACCCTACCACTCTCTGAGGGAGTGTGTTCCACTCTCAAACAGCTGTTACTGTCAGGAAGTTCTTCCAAAATTGAAGTGGCATCTTTGTTCCTGTAGTTTGAATCCATTACTCTGGGTCCTATTCTGCAGGGAAAACATGCTCTATATTCAATATGGCATCCTCTCAGATATTTCAAAAGGGCTATTGTACCACCTCTTATCTGTATCTTCATCAGGCTAAACATAACCAGCTCCCTAAGTCTTTCCTCATAAGTTATGATTTCAAAGCTTTCACCATTTTGGTTGCCCTCCTCTGGAACACTCTAGCTTCCCAACATCCTTTTTGAACTGTGGTGCGCAGAACTGGACACAGTATTCCAGGTGAGGCCTGGCCAAACCAGAATAGAGTGGCATTATTACTTCCCTCAGTCTAGACAGTATACTTCTATTGATTCAGCTTAGAATCACATTGGCTTTTTAAGCTGCATCACACTGTTGACTCGTGGTCTACTAGGATGCCTACATCCCTTTCACATGTACTGTGGTCAAGCTAGGTGTCCCCTGTCCTATATCTGTGCCCTTTCTTTCTTTCTTTCTTTCTTTCTTTCTTCCCCCACCCCCAAATGTAGTACCTTATATTTCTCCCTGAGAAATTAATTTTGTTAGTTTTGGCCCAGCTTTCTAATCCATTCAGGTCACTTTGAATGTTGATCCTGTTCTCTGGGGTCCTGTTCAGGGATCGTGCTGAATAGTTGCCAAAATGTCCTCCTCCTATCATTTACAGCGAGTAAACCACATAGCAGAACATCAGATACACCCTTATTTGGCTTAACTCCACCATCTGCTTTCATGGATAAAAAGACAATTAAAGCTAATGTTGACAACAAATTTTTCTCCAGAGAAATATCTTGTGGGAATGATTTATGCATTTGTTAAATACTACCATACGCTTTCTCTGATTACACAAGAGGCATAGAAGCCCATTTTTGGTTAAAGAAACACTGTCAAGGTTCAGTAGGCCTACGTCTATCATCTCTTGAAAAGCAAGTAAAAGGCTGAGTCTTTCACTTGAACTGGCATTTTACCAAACAACTGTTCTTCAAATCAAATGCGTTTAGAAGGAAAATCAGCAAGGAATTTGGAAGCTAGAAATCAGTATGCAAACTGGTACAACAACTCTTACCACTACCAATGTATTTGCCCCCCCCCCCCTATTTTGGATACATCATACTTCATCTATATAGCTATATAACCATCCATATTTTTACATATATCACAAAATCAAAGTAGCAGTCTTGTAAAGAATGTAATAGCTTTCCAAGTCTAGAGCTGTTCTTGTTTGGCTGTCAAGCGGTATATGGCTTCTTCGGATGCATTCTGAAGTGCTACAATCTCAAGATGATTCTGCCATGTGTTCTTTCTGAATGTTTAGAGCAGAAGGAAAGCTTGTACATGCTGCTTGTTTAAATGCATCTGAGCCAAAAGACAATAAGATATAGAATCTACAAAGTTAAGCTGTACAGTCAAGCCAAAGTTAAGCAGATATTTTCAATTATTCTAATCTTACCTACTTAAGAGTTCACTGAGACTTACTCTCCAGTAAACAAGTAAAGAATTTCAGCCCTAGGGTATGATCCTAAGTACAATTCATAGGGAATAAACACTACTGACCAAAATGGTATTTAATTCCAAATAAACAAGAATAGGATCATGCTGTTAGTTACCACTGAAGCAGATGAGATCTAAATGCCTTTAATGTAGATTTATGGTTGTTGTACTTGTGTGCCATCATGTCATTTCTGACTTAATGGTAAATCTAGGATTTCTTGGAAAGATTTGTTCAGAGGGGGTTTGCCCTTGCCTTCCTCTAAGATCGGGAGAGGTTGACTTGCCCAGTGTCACCCACTGAATTTCTATGTCTGAGTGAGGAATTCAACTCTGGTCTCCAGAATCGTAGTCCAATACTCAGACCACTACATCACAGTGGCTTTGTTGTCACCATTTGTTGTTTTTGACTGTCTTAAAGCCAACTTTGACTTATGACAACCCAATGAATGAGAGACCTCCAGGTCACCAGATCCTCAACTGCCCTGCTCAGGTCTTGCAGGGCCATGGCGTCCTTGACTGAGTATCCATATGGAATTCAGACTTCCTCTTTTCCTACTGCCTTTTACCTTATCAAGCATTATTTCTTTTCTAGTGAGCCATGGCTTCTCATTATATAGCCAAAGTACTACAGTCTCAGTTTAGTCATCTTAGCTTCTAGGGAGAGTTCAGGCTTCATTTGTTCTAGGACCCATTTATTTGTCATTTTAACATTTCATGGTATCATAGGACTCTCCTCCAACATTAGAACTTGAATTAGCTGATTTTCTTTGTAGCAGTTTCTTCACACCCAAGCTTTCACAATCATATATAAAAATTGAAAATACAATACCATAGACAATTCTAACTTCAATGTTCAAAGATACTGTATATCTTTACACTTCAGGATCTTGTCCAGTTCCTTCATAGGTGCCCTTCCAAGTCTTAGCTTCTTCTGTTTTGTTTTTTTTAAAATTGCAGTCTCCATTTTGATTAATGACTGCTCCAAGCTATGGAAATTCTTGAACTATTTCAATGTGCTCATCTCATCTACTCATCTACTGTCATTATTTTTGTTTTCTTTATATTCAGCTGTAGACCACCCTTTGCACTTTCTTTCTTAACTTTCTTCAGAAATTGTTCCAAGCATTTGATTTTTATATTGGCTGTTAGGTGATGTCTATGTATACAGTTGCCTCTTGGGTTGCCTGAAGAATGTGTTTGTGATGAACAATACTGCTAGCCTCTCAATATTAAACCAGTTGTTCTCATTTCTTGATCCAGGTCAAATTTTCCAGCAGTCTTGATTCTGCTCACTTTAAGCACCTATGATTAGCAAGAAGCCCTGTTTTGGTGTATGACAAATTTCATCCTGGACTCCAGCATAAACTCTTTCAATTTCATCTTCTTCTGCTTCTGTAGTTGGAGCATAAACTTGGATTGTCATTATAATGTTGGTTTTCTATGACATCTTATTGATATTACAGTCAGCCCTCTGTATCCATGGATTTCTCATTAATGGATTCAACCATCTACAGTTTGAAAATATTTTAATAATATATAAATTCTGAGAAACAAACCTTGATTTTTCTGTTTTAGATAAGGGACACCATTATACTACATTGTTGTATTGAATGGGACTTGAACATTTTGGTATCCAGGGAGGGTCTTGGAACCAAAACCCAGTGGATACCAAGGACCCACTGCATTTGGTCAGACTTTGTATTACACTCATCCGCATTTGCAGCTTTGACTTTTGTGGATTTGATTATTATAGTAATATGTTATTTCTAGGAATATCTAGGTCCTCCAGCACAATTATATGGTCAACTTTAACTAAGAGTCGCACTGAATGATCTAGAGATTCCTAAAAAAAACACACCACTAGACATTTGTAGCTCCTCCAGCACAACTCTATGATTCTATGATTCTATGATTCTAATTCTATGGTCAATGTCTGGCAGATGTTTAACACAGAGTTGCACTGGAGGACATAGAGATTCCTAGAGAGGTGTTCTATCAGATAAAAACATAGTGTTTTTTGTTATTTGCGGTTTAGGTCTTATGCCTCTAACCCCAGTGAATGTGGAGGGAACAGTGTATATCCTTTGATGTTTTTTGTTACATCTCTCCTCTCCATTAATAGGACCTCATTTCTTCATAGATTTTTATTTCTTGAGTAAAACAATGTAATTATTTGACTGTTCCATTCTTATCCACTTCAGCTTGCTCACCTAAAGTACTGGAGTGTTTAATCATTTCATTTCTTGTTTTACCATATCTAGTTAACCCTGAGTCATGCTTCTCACATTCCATGTTCCTTTAATTGTTAACGGGCACAATTCAAAGTGCTGGTCATGACCTATAAAACTCTACACAGCTTAGGTCCAGACTATCTGAGAAACTGTATCTCCCCATATCAACCTACCAGAGCCATAAGATCTTCAGAAGAAGAGTTTCTCTTGGTCCCACACCCATCACAGGCTTGCCTGGTGAGGACACGAGAGAGAGGCTTCTTGGTGGCTGCTCCTTCCACAAGAAGCAAGGCAGGCCCCCTTCCTGCTTGCCTTCCATCAGCAAGCAAAAATAGTTTTATTCAGGCAAGATTTTAATGTGTGACCATGGGATAGCTTTTTATATGGGGTGTTTATTATATGGAGTGGGTATCATGCTTTTTTGAGGTTTTTAGTGTGTTTTTATTCATGATCCACCTTGGGTCCCTTTCTGGGAGAAAGGCAGCATAGAAATAAAATAGAATAAAAATATAAATAAATAATATGTGTTGTGCATCCCTGGACTTTTCTTGCACCACTGAGCACATCGACAGATGAATGTCCTTTTGTTTTGAGTCCTGGGCCAATGCTAACAAGATGAAATTCAACACAGAGAAATGTAAGGTTCTGCACTTAGGGAGGAAAAATGAAATGCACAGATATAAAATGGGGGACACCTGGCTGAATGAGACCACATGTGAAAGGGATCTAGGAGTCCAAGTAGACCATAAGCTGAACATGAGTCAACAGTGTGATGCAGCAGCTAAAAAGGCCAATGCAATTTTAGGCTGCATCAATAGAAGTATAGTGTCTAGATCAAGGGAAGTAATGGTGCCACTCTATTCTGCTTTGGTCAGGCCCCACCTGGAATACTGTGTCTAGTTCTGGGCACCACAATTCAAAAAGGATGTGGAGAAACTGGAGCGGGTCCAAAGGAGGGCAACTAAGATGGTGAAGGGTCTGGAAACCATGCCCTATGAAGAACGCCTTAGGGAACTGGGGATGTTCAGCCTGGAGAAGAGAAGGTTAAGAGGTGATATGATAGCCCTGTTTAAATATTTGAAGGGATGTCATATTGAGGAGGGAGCAAGCTTGTTTTCTGCTGCTGCAGAGACTAGGACGCGGAACAATGGATATAAATTGCAGGAAAAGAGATTCCACCTCAACATTAGGAGGAACTTCCTGACAGTAAGGGCTGTTCGACAGTGGAACACACTCCCTCGGAGCGTAGTGGAGTCTCCTTCCTTGGAGGTCTTTAAGCAGAGGCTGGATGGCCATCTGTCAGGGATGCTTTGATTTGGAGGTCCTGCATGGCAGGGGGTTGGACTAGATGGCCCTTGTGGTCTCTTCCAACTCAATGATTCTATGATTCTATGATTCTATGATTCAGGTGTGTCATTAGCCACAGTACTACTTGTACTTTTCCTCTGCTTTATCCAACTAGCTCAATGAGTGTAGTTTGCCCTGGGAGTCTCATCTTCTAGCACAATCTAGTAGCTCTTAATATTGTTTTGGTTTTTTTTATGGGGAGAGGAGGTAAAAGACATTCAAATAGAGTTTACTGTACCTCCTTCTGTGCAGTACTAACAAGTGTTACCTACGCTGCCACTACCATTGTCTCTGAGAGATTCTCCACTAGTATCAGCCCCACTAGTACTGGCATGCTAAGGGGCAAAACAAATGGGCAGAAAGACAGAAGATGGATTGAGGCCACAGCAACCACATGATGCAGCCCTAATCCGCCTTAACCCCAGTTTAAAAAGGAGCGGCAAAAATTCGCTCCTTTTTGGTCCATTAAAAAGCCACCTTTAGCAGCTGTGTCGCAGCCTCATGGTGGCTTCAAGATGCTCCAGGGGTGTGCAGTATCTACATGCTGTTCTGCTGTAGCATCATGAAGCTGCCCACATCTAGGTGGCTGCCCAGCTTCTGAGCAGCTTCAGGGTATCATCAGAATGCGCGGTGTGTGAACACCTCACTTTGATGATGCCCTGAAGGCATCTTTTAGGGGCCAGCTTTTCCATCCCTTAGTCTGGAGGGGAAAACATGAGAGTTCACAGTTATGAAAATAACATACCACATCCATGGGACAATGTGTAGTCAGCATCAGAGATCAATTAAAACTACATGGTGAAAATATCAGATTTAGGACAAATAGTGAGATAGAGGCTATGTTAGGCAAATGTTTAGGATTTAAAGATCTGGGAGCTAAGACTGAGACAAAAAGAAACAGAATGAAGGAGAATCTGAAGGGTACTTCCTAGGGAGAATGTCATAGCCTAGGCCACTATAGACCCTGGGCATGAAGTAAAACTGAAAGCTACAGCAGCTAGGTCTAACCAATATTTAGCTTGGTCTCTTTAAGATTAATCCTTATGCATTCTACCTCAGCAGAAGGTATCTACCCTTTAACTGAATTTTCACCAAGAGAACAGAAAAGGATTTACTCAAAGATCTTAGTTCAAAACCATTTTCCAAGTCGTTAAGCATACATTCAAAAACACTTTTAAACAACATCAGTTTTGAAGCTCATTTAATGCATAAATCTGAGGCTCCATTTCATATCACACATGCTTTTCTATTTAATTTATAAATAAAGAATGAATGGGAGAGAAAGAAGGCATGGAACTCTAAACTGCATGAAAGTTCTGCCCTCTGTCCAGACAGTATTTGCCCCAATTCAACCCATTTTTGGTGGGAAATAGTGCATGAGTACATACACACACATGCATGCCTAATGGGCATTTATTTTCCACATTATTACTTGATACAGATACATTCCAATTCTTAAGCCATTTGAAAAATTGCTAAGTGTGCACACTGAATTTATGGTTCAGGACTAAAGCCATCAAGGCAATCTACTTAGTAGTTTCAGCAGTCTTAAATTTGAACAGTCCACAATAATTTGTCCCTCAATGAAGGTGAAACCTGGATTCAGCCAAAGCATTTGGCAGAAATGAGTAGCAACTGGAACACAAGGTATGGAAACAGGTTTTGTTTTTCAGTCACTTGGCTGCTAAAGACAATATTTTGCTTTTGCTCTGCAAGGTTACCAGTAGGGATTAGGAAAACAGTGCATCAAGAAGTGACAGGTTTTAATCCTTTATTTGACAGGTTCAGTATTGTGATTATTGCTTGCATCCTTTACTGTGAATTTGTATCTTGTCATTCTTTTAAAACAGCCGTTAAAAAAAAAAGAAAAGACTGCAAGCCATTAACCTTGACACAGCGATCCACAAGGTTTTAATTTAAAATATTGTATATTAGATGTTAAAAGACACTGGTTTGACATTGCTCATTACTTTTATACATTGGTCACAGTGAGAAAAAAAAGATGAATCAACTGTTATCTCTACTTGGTCATGCTCCAAAATTAAAAGCTTCCTAATAGCCTTACATTCACACAAGATTTTTTTTTAGTCTATTAATTATATTAGACATTGCCTTGGCCATTCTATATAATATGCTGAAGGACAAAAATGATACATTAAAAATTCTAAAATATTTTTAGATATAAAGGTTAAAGTGAAGATACAAACATACCTCTGTCAAATAAGCTCCTTTTTACAAAGTCTATTTATGCCCACCAGCATCCACTTTCCTCCTTGTCCTCTGTCTACCTGGAAGTTTATTTTGTAGACTCAGCACTGGGAGGATGGTGAAGAACTGGAGAAACACAGACTTTTGGTATAAGATTGCACCAGCTTGTCTGCAGCATATGAATTAATGCCTAAGGTGGGAAAGATTGTGATTCAACTCTACCTGATCCTACTATAGCTGTGTGGGCCTGCCTACTATAGACATTGTTGAAATGGGGCTGCCTCCAGAATCCTTTACAGAGCATGAATCAATAGCAAAACAGAGAGAAAAGGGAAAAGCAGATATGCCTGTCCCACCAGCAACTGCTAGAATATTAAAAAGCATAGATCTATAAGTATGGGCACTAAAACAGAAATCATAAGAAAAGCAGAAGCTTGCGGAAGAAAAAAAAATGATCCTAAGAAAAAGTGGACTCTTTGTTGTTCTGTGCCTTCAAGTTATTTCCAACTTAGGATGACTCTAAGGCAAACCTAGAAGCCAAGTTGACTAAACTGAGGCTCTCATACTTTGGCCACATTGTGAAAAGGCATAACTCATTAGAAACTTCAATAATACTTGGAAAGGTTGAGGGTAGAAGAAAATCCAGGGGCCTTCCAAGGCTGAGCAGGGAATCAAACCCTGATAGTGTTGTAGTCAAACTCTAGAAGGATAAAATGATTCTTTTTTACTTATGCAAGGCTTACCTGACCTGGTTGTTTCATTTCACATATGAAAATTGTTAGTTTTGGATAAAAAGTTTGCTGAAAATTGTTGAAGTGTTCTTCTCCTCTGTAGTGTAGGAATCTACCCCTGTTCTTTCCGTATTATTTCTGCCTCTCATACCAAATTTTCTGTTGAAGAACTGACACCCAGGAACACATCACCTTTGTTAACTGAGGTACATGTGTATTTGCAACTGAGATTCTTCTTTCATAAATGGCATCAAATTTACCAGTAAATGAGAGGTCCTTGACTATTTTATCCTGAACCCTGACTATTTTTGCCTGGTTGGCATGTCTGGAATTTAGGAAGTATTGTGGCCATCATCACAAAATGACTTCTGTGGGGCATGCACATTCAAAAAATGTGCTTGGCTATTCATAAAGCATGCATTTGAAAGAAAAGGAAACTGCAGAAACTGAAAGAGGAGTATGCATTCTACTCCAGCAGAGGGCATCTACTCTTGAATTCAGAAAGAAGGGCTGACCCATTGGCATTATTAGGGGTGTGGGGGGGGGGGTAAGGACTACACCAGGTGACACCACTGCTCATCAAATGTCTGGCTTTTGGAGAAATAGGCTGTGACATTTGCCTGGGTCCCTTTAAAATGCTTAAAATATGGTGTGAGTGGGGTGAGCCTCAGGGAGAGGAAAAAGCAAAGCCCCCAGTTTTTTAAAATTTGAATTTTCACTTTATATTTTTAAATAATGTTTTAATTTAAATTGTTATTTTTAAAAAAAAATTCTTTAAAAACATCACATTTTACCAAATTTTCACTTTAACCACATGATATGATGTATATATAAATACATTTAGGCTGTGCAATGTTATTGTAATTTAAAAGTATAATTTTAATTCTGTTAGTTCTTTATGTCACAACTATTACAATTACATTGAGTGATATCCAGAAATTATGATTTATGAGTAACATTAGTACAAATACATTACTAAGGATTCTTTATAGTGTGGTATGAGAGGAGCCCAATGGAGGAAATGATAGTCTGAGTTACTGCGCTGGGTGATGCCAACCTTAGTGCTGACCAACATCCATTTGTAGTACTTTGAATCTAGTCTTCTCTGACTCTCTGGGCACCTGAATCTGATATTCCTTATCAACCAAGAAGACAAAATCAGATTATCCTCATTCTAGCTGCCAATATACAAGAGTCACACACACTTACGTTTGGGTTCAAACCATGCAAAAAGCCCTACATAACTCTCTCATTTATATATATGAATTTAACACCACCACCCCAACCATTCATAGTGGAGCTCTTTTCCATCTAGCCTGGGCTGCCCTATAATTTCCTCCACAAGTGAACAGTTGCTCTACAAGCCCTCCCAAGTCTCCCAAATACATTGTTGCTCTCCTTGACAGCCCTAGGTCATTCCAAGTTGCACCATCAAATAATTCTTTTCCTTTCCTTTCCCTCCTTTTCTGAAGAGGACAAATGAAGCTGGCTGGCAGCTGACAACCATCTTCATTCTCTAAGAATGTTCTAGGCCTACATCCTGGAGAGAGAGTATGAAAATGGAGGATAACTGCAAGTTAACTGCTCTTTGCTCTGCATCTCTCCAAGATATTATGAAGGGAAAGGAAAGGGATCTTGCTAGGCACTAAGGGAGGCACCCAGACACATAATGGAGCCCAGAAATGCCCTGCTGGGAGAACCCAGCTTTAAACTAACTAACCAAACATACAAACAAAAACAAAAAAAGAAAAGGAAAAAAAACCAATTAGTCCAGGAAATGATAAAAAAGCACATGTATTCAAAACGTTATTACCTTTTCTACATGAAATTAATAATTTAATTAGGAATTTACAATTACATTTCTTTTCCTATAAAGACATGTTAGCAACTTCTCTCTTGTCATATGAAATGTGAGCGGTTTGAAATATACCTGCATATCATCTGTTTTCTCTGCAGTAACATGACACAAAGTTTCACTGGGGCCATTTTCTACTACACAATTAATTTACAACCCTTTCCTATAACACATTTAAATTAGTAATTTATAAACCCAGATTATGCATGTGTTTTATTATACTACTAAATATTTTGTGATGCAACTTCAAGTGATTATTATATTTGAAAGAATTTCCATGAAACACTCCACCCCACCCTAGAACTTTATGTAGATGTTAGAAGTTGTGAGGGACAAAAATAAGCCTCCTGAAGAACCCTGCAGTGTTATACCAGCCAAATGATCATGGAGAATACCAAATGCCACTTAAACAGTATCAAACATCATTTAAACAGAAAAGCCAACAGGGACACATTTTCCCTGTATATTCAGTAGCAAATGATAGTTTTGCTCTCATTTTTTCCAAGTTTTTCCAGAAACAATATAACAAGACATAAACAAAAACAGGGAACATGAGTCAGGAGCACTATTTGTCAAGGATGTTGAGCAGACCTCACTGTTCCCTACTATACAGGAGCCTCCATGTTTCCAACAAATCACTTCAAACACAGAAACCCGGATATTTTATCCACCATGAATCTGTCCATTCCCTTTTTAACACCATGCAAGCTGGCGAGCCACCACTACATTCATATAAACAGCCGAGCCTTGGAGGACATGGTTATGGAACCAAGAAGAGTGGAGTCAACTCTGTATTTAATGCTAAGTGTTGCTTTTCAGGACAACCTAGTGTTGAGTGTGAACAGCAAGATGTACAGTATATTGTAAAGTAACGGCAATCTTAGATACAAGAAGACAGAGCTGAAAATTATAGAATCTGTACAGAGTTAAATTGCAATTATGAACCAAAATAGGTAAAAAGATGGTCCAATTTCTTGCAAAGTTAGTACTAATTGGAACAGGCAATAGAATGACCAGTGTTCTGACAGATGTGGTTGAAATTCTAAAAGGATCACAGAACAAAGCGTGGAATGAATTACACTAAACCACACCTTTAAAGCAAAGTTCAAAGGTAGCTGTCATCAAGTTCCTGCCTTTCCTGCCTCAAACTTACATCTGTAGAAAGATTTCAGCAACAACACTGAAATGTATCACTTTTGAGCTCAGTGGCATGTGCTGTGTCAGTACATACTTGCTAAGTCAACATGGTGACATGCAACTGCCTGATGCACAATGTGAAGAATCAAAACTGAAATTATCTATATAAATGGGTGTAGCAAGGCTTGAATGGTGGGATGATATGAATAAAAGAGATGGTTCTGAGTATTATGCAATAGGTCAGTAACAGAAGTGGTTAGTGAGCAAGCTCTAGTGCAGACAACAAGTCCTGAGATCCAGCATACAGGATGTTTTAGCAAGGCCTACAGACTTAAACATTTACTAGTCAGACATAGTCAGACATAGCAGCCTGCTAATGGGAACTCAACTGCATGTGAGCCAGAGCTATGTTTTGAATTTGCTGTAACAAAATGCTGTTCTCTCATCTTGTCCACCTCTGTAAAGCTTTTAGACTAGAAACAATTTATTTTCTACCAAGCTATTCTAACATTAAGGAGTCATGAAGACTTCACACAGCTTCAATTCATTTCTTCTTTGAAACAAGTATTTAAAAACTGAGTGAAAAGCTGGAAAAGCACATTTTGCACCAGCTCTCCTTTATCAGCTCCAGATATTCTAAGCCAAAATAAAGCCTCAGAAATATTGTTTGGTGCAGTTCTTCCACCACTGTGCCAGATTAGATTATACATGGGAGTCCACATGCTTAAATGCCTTCTCAGTCTGCCTATATACAGAGAAGTAGTTCATGTGGGAGAAGACTAGGGTTGTGGATGCAAAAGGTGGTCCTAAGTAGGTTATGGTACATTGTATGTGCAGGTGGAAGGTTATACTAGAATGATAAACTGGAACAAAAGCAGTGTTTAAAAGTTTTGGGTTGTTTTTTTTAAAAGTGTATCAAGTAGCATTGGTATATTACAAAAGGATGCCAAAAAAGGGGGAGGGGACAATTTTAATTATTCTGTGGATTTTTCATTATCACAAGAAGAAAAAGAGATCCTAAAATATTTCTAAACATATGATCAAAGTATAGGACTTAGGTTCTTATTAGCAATCCAAGCAAAAGTGTGCCAAAGGTATGTCAGTAGTAACAATTATTCATTCTACCCTGAGCTCCAAAACACAAGGCTATATTGCTCAGGCAAGAAAGCTGGTTCTGTGTTTTCTGCTTTCTGTGTTATGTAAAGCACAGGCAATGATTCAAATTTGGGTCACTGGAGAGTGGCAATGCCAGGTTGTAATCAGAGTTATTTGCTACTGCATGACAGGCCATAAAGGCTTCAAGTGTGTCCTGAGACCAAAAAACAGTTTCAATCCTGCTTCAGTTGCTGGACCCACTGTCACTGAAAAAGAAATAATGCCTTTGTGTTACTGTAATCAAAGCTGTAGCTAACATAAAAAGACATCTCCAGGGTTGTTAACCTGCACTAACATGCAAACACCCCAGTATGGAAGCCTTCTAACAAAGGCATTATAGACTTTCTTTATAGACTCTGGCTCTATACGGACCAGCAGAAAGCACCGGCCTGTGGGTGGCGTCAAGGTGCAGCATCCTGATGCTGGATGCCCTAACTCTGCCCTCTTGGTGCCATGATGGCACACGCCAATCCGGACGGCGTGCACCATCATGATGCACCTCTGGTGCTGCATCCACATGATGCAGCACCGAAGGGGTGTCATAAAGCTGCACCGCCATGGCTGCAAAAAGGAGCCACTTTTTGCAGCACCTTTTTGCACTCTCCAGAGGTCAGATCGGGGCCACAGCATGAGGTTGCCGCAGCCCCGATCCAGCCAGAAAAGGGGCAGCTGAATGCCTCCCCTTAGGAGCAATTGTATGCTTTGTTGTCATTCCTGAGTGCCTTCATATTGTTTCCAACTTCTGGTAACCCTAAGGTGAGCCTGTCACTGGGTTTCTTCAGAAAGGGTTTACTATTGCCATCCTCTGAGACTTTACTGCATACAAAGCAATTATGATCTCTTAGGAACCACAATAAATTTAAGCATAAAACTATCATATTACAGTATATATTATATCAATATGTTTATTCAGTCATTGACCAATATAAATTAGAGACCAATAAAATAATAATTGTAAAGCACCATTATTAAACTATTATTAAAATTCAGTTCGAGGAGCATATAGCAGAGTCACTCTATCTGTTATCATGAACCAATTGCGAACATTATCTTATGTACAACATAACAGAATTTAGCTACCTTAATTAGATTATTTGGATTCTAATTATTTAGCAAATAACGTAAATAAAAGGTATCAGAGTGTGCAGAATATTTAATTAATAGAGGAGTAATCATCCGATAGCGAATGTCCTTATAGAATTGGCAATACAACAGAACATGGGCTTTAGTTTCTATAGTACCATTGTCACAAAAACAGAGCCATGAATCATAGGCTGTATCTCCCATCTAATACTGCAACTGGGAGAGCATTAAATCGAGCTATATTACAGTAACTGGATTATTAGCAGAGAAAAACAGCCAAAGTGCTGTTTTTGCATTAAAAAGATGGAGAAGGAAAGGTGCAGCTCCTTAAGTGGAAGTGAAAAAATGAAACTGTGTTTCCTATGTAGTGCCTTCTGGTTCATCTGAAAACTTGAGCAAAATTGTCATAACCCATCTGAAGAAGAGCTGAGAATTCTCCCAGTGTAGATAATACAAAGCTCAGTAATGATAAAAATAAACTGCAGTGTAATATGTGCATTTTCTGATTTAACTAAACCGTACATGAGAGCCAGCATGGCGTAGTGATTTGAGCTGGACTATGACTCTAGAGGCCAGGTTTTGATTCCCAGCTCAGCCATGAAACCCACTGGGTGACCTTGGGCAAGTCACATACTCCCAGCCTCGGGGGAAGGCAATTGCAAATCTCCTCTAAACAACTCTTGCCAAGAAAACCCCATGATAGGGTCACCATAAGTCGGAAATGACTTGAAGGTACACAACACATACACCCACACACAAAGAAGGCAGTGGGTCTTAAAAATGTTGAAAATTCAGTGTTGGGCTTAGAAGACTGGGTTCAGTTTCTCTGTTAGAGGAAAAAAATGGAGCAAACACTATGACCCACCATGCCTGACTAGAAACGTAACACCAGTAGGTCACCTGATTCTCTCACATCCATTTCATTTCACATCCATGCAGACAGACTTTGCTTTGTTCCAGCCACTCAGCTAAATAACCTTTGAGTTGGGATGGGGACACAATGAACTCAATGTTGGCACTGAATTCAGATGTACTTCATTTTGTATGTAAGCAACAGTGAACTATAGCAAGTTCACAGAAAACCCCCTACAATGAACTGCATTCTACTTTCGACATTTCAACTTCCCACATATACCCCCATTTTACTGAGTTTAGAAGCTTATGTCTATCCCACAATTTGCTACAGCATCATTCACAAGACATTTCAATAACATTAGCACAATTATTATCATCTGGAAAGCTGACTCTACTTTTATTGCTACAAAAAATAAATCTTAAAAGGGATGTGCCCTATCCTAAACAGTGTTAATCTATTTTATTCTTCCTTTCTAAAGCAAACCCTATATATAGCCTAATAAACAAAGATGGTTCTAGCCCAATCAATATTTTATTAAAGCATGGAATAAATGTGAATTTTATTTTAGTATTGTGGTCTCTATAGATCTAAAATTCATGACTCATTTAGATCAGTACAAGGAAGAAAACAGTCCTTTCACTGGTGGCTTATTAGTTATTAAGCCACATTCAAGGTTGTATGGTTGAAATGCAAAGCCATAAACACTTCAGCACCAAGAACAAATATGAACACCAAGAACAAATACTAAATTAACAAATAATAATTGAAGAAATAAAGGATGCCATTAAGAAATCAAAAGAGGGGAGGGCACCTGGACCCGACGGGTTTACCTCCAAATATTACAAAATCTTTATAGAAGAACTGGTCTACCCACTTCACAAAACCTTTAATGCCATCTTAAGGGAAGGGATCCCAAATTCCTTGAAAGAAACTGATATAATCCTTATACCAAAAGAAGGAAAAGATATTACTGAACCTAAGAACTATAGACCGATTTCTCTCTTAAACCAGGATTATAAGTTATTTACATCTATCTTGGCCGAAAGATTGAAATCTTGTTTAAAATTATGGATCGACGAAGACCAAAGAGGCTTCCTACCACGAAGGTTAATGAGAGACAACATGCGGAAGGTTAATGAGAGACAACATGCGGACTACATTAAATGTGATAGAATATTACGATAGGCATATTGGAGTGAAGCTAGCTTTGGTCTTTGTCGATCTTGAGAAAGCTTTTGACTCTGTGAATTGGACAACACTAAAGATAATAACTCAAAAAATGAATCTAGGAAACAATTATTGTACAGTGGTCCCCCGGGATCCGAATCCCCCGGGGAATGAAATCCCCGGGACCCGAAACCGCCGGGGGCGAAAAAAAGCCCCTGGGATGCGAAGAAAACCCCGGGTTGCGAAAAAAATTCGCAACCCAGAAGCTTTAAAACAGCGCGCTTCCGGCGCGCTGTGCATTGGCGAAAGCGGTCCCCCGGGTAACGAATGACTTCCAGGATACGAAGGTAATCCCGGAACGGATTACCTTCGTAACCTGGGGGACCACTGTAATTGGATTAATGAAATTTACAAAAATCAAGAAGCAAGGATCCTAATTAATGGGGAGAGAATGGAAAAACTAGTAGTTAAAAGAGGTACACGGCAGGGTTGCCCCCTGTCCCCACTTTTGTTCTTATTAATCATCAAAGGGTTAATTTGCCAAATCAAAAGCGATACAATTATAAGAGGATTTAAGATTAAAAACTATAATTATAAGATGATCCACTATTAAGTATTACAGTGGTCCCCCGGGTTACAAAAGTAATCCGTTCCGGATTACCTTTCGTAACCCGGAAATTTTCGTTTCCCGGGGGACCACATTCTTTGACGGACCACGCGGCAAATTTAAAGGGGCTGCGCGGTTTTTTCCTTTCGGATCCTGGGGTTTCATTCGTAAGCCGGGGCCGTTTTTTGCGGCCCCGGCTCTTTCGTACCCCGGGGTATTCGTAACCCGGGGGACCACTGTACTCCTTATTAGATTTAATCAATAAATTTGGAGAGGCAACAGGTTGCAAAATAAATATGGAAAAATCTATAATAATGACGAAGAATATACCTCAAAAAGAAAAACAATTACTAGAAGAAACATCAGGTATTAAGATTCAGAAAATGGTAAGATATTTAGGAATAAATTTACCTAAGAAAAACATTAATCTTTTTGAGGAAAACCATTTAAAAGTATGGAGAGAGATAAGGAAAGATCTAATCAAATGGAATAATTTAATTTTATCTTTGTTGGGTAGGATTTTTGTCCTCAAAATGTCAGTTCTACCCAGGATTCTATATTTTTTTCAAATGATTCCTGTTATAATAAATGAAAAAAATTTTAAGACTGGAATAAAGAACTTTCCAAGTTTATATGGAATGGGAGAAAACCCAGGATCCACCTTAAAGTGTTGCAAGACTCAAGGGAGAGAGGAGGCTTGGGAATCCCTAACTTGAGAATTTATTATGAGGCTTGTAATTTAATGTGGATCAAAGATTGGGTGAAATTAGAGGATAACAGATTACTCGAACTGGAAGGGGAAAGCTTAAGATTTGGGTGGCATGGATATCTTGGTTATGAGAAAATGGAATGTAACAAAGGTTTTAACGAACATTGTATAAGAAGGCCACTACTGAAATCGTGGAAAAGGTATAATTCTAGAATAATAAATAAATTACCATTGTGGTTATCGCCCCACAAAGCTTTCCATAGAAGAGAAATGATATATAAAGAAAAATAGTTAACATACAAATCTTTATTGAAATTCCAAAATGACTCATATAAATTTAAAACTCAAGCAGAACTACAAAAAGAAGGTTATGAATTAAATCGGTTCTCATATAGACAACTTAAAGAAAGATTTTTTAAAAGATAACAAGACTGTGGGCATTGAATCCAAGGAATCGGAAATAAGCAAAATGTTAACAGGAAGTCCACAAAAATCAATTCAAACACTATATAATGCCCTTCTGAAAATAGAGATGGAGGAAGAAGTTGTTAAAGAGGGAATGGTCCAATGGGCTAGAAATATAGGGTATCCTCTTGAATTAGATAGATGGGAAGAAACTTGGACTAAAATACCAAAATATACAGTGTCACAAAACCTAAGAGAAAATTATTATAAAATGTACTTCCGGTGGTATTTACCCCCTGCAATATTATCAAGAATGTACAAAAACAGTAGTAATCTATGTTGGAAATGTAGAGAGAAAATAGGAACCTTTTACCATTGCTGGTGGACTTGTAAAAAAGTTTAAAAATATTGGGTAATGGTGAATGATACAATAAATAACATGTTAGGTGTTAACTTACAAATGAAACCCGAATTCTATCTACTAAACATGACTGGGAGGGACTTAGAAAACAAATATGGAAAACTACTTTTCTACTTGATTACCACAGCACTTATAACACTGGCACAGAAATGGAAAGTAAATATTATACCTGAAAGGGAGGAATGGCTAATGAAATTATTTGATGCAATGGAAATGGATTATTTTAACTCAGATGCTTCAAGAGAAACAGAAAGATAATATTTTAAAGAACTGGCAACCAATACTTGAATTATATGAATACTCTATGGAAGATATAAAATGTTTAGATGTGTTTTCTTTTGAGTATATATATGCAATATTATGAGTGTCGGTTATTAGATGAAATTGAAGGTTTATTTTTGTTGTCACAAAGGCTTTAAAATGTGTGGTGAAAGCAATAATGCTAATATTAATCAACACTAATTATTATTTAGAGTTGTACTTATATGGTGGGGAAAAATTAATTTCCTATTTTAAGAAAGAGCTAAGCCAGATGTCAGTTATACGTCTTTAAGAAGAAGAATTATAATTATATAAGCTTGAATACATAATAGTAGATATTGGTGAAAATAGAGTGAGATTTTTGCAAAAATTATAACAAGGATTATAATAGCATATGTAGATAGGACCGTTAGTACAATAACACTTGTGGAAAGTTATCAATATACGGGGAAGGAATCAAATTGACAGAAGTTGCGAAGGAAGAAAGTATGAATGTTGAAGGCATTGTATGTGATAGAAGGTATAGAGTAGGTGAATGAAGGTATGTGGGAAGTGTTTGAAACTGGAGATGATAGACAGAAAGGAGAAAAGAAGATATGAAATGAAGAAGAGATAGTTATGAGAGGGATATGTAGTTGCTGGGGTTTTGGGAAGGTGCAAATTGAAGGATTAAGAAGGTCTAATGGAAGATGACAAAGGAATGAGAAACTGGTATGGGTATGTATGTTGGTATTTGTGTAATATAGAACTTGTGAAAGAATCGGTGTATTGTTTGTAATTGTCTGTTAGTATGTATGTACAGAATTTTAATCAATAAAATTAAAAAAACAACAACACTTCAGCACCGTGACAACATGGAAACTACCTACCCTTATACTCATCCTGTTCGTTACTGGATTGTTCAATAGAGGTATTATTGGTCATATCCATTAGAATGTCATTGCATAACAGGGACAGGACTTCACAGGGATGGTACACACTCTGTGGGGCATCCTCCCATACAGAATCTGAGAGGCAGAGGCTGTATTCAGCTTTATATGCCTGCCTAAAAATATGCCTTCTGATGCCATCCTTCCTTAGCTGTTCATATTGTTATATATCTTCAAATTATTTCCAAATTAGGGTAACTGTAAGGCAAACCTATCATGGGGTTTCTTGGCAACATTTACTCAGAGGAGGTTTGACACTGACTTCCTTTGAAGCTGAGAGAGTGTGACTTGCCCAAGGTCACCCTGTGGGTTTTCATGGCTGAGCGGGAATTTGAATCCTGGAGTCCTAGTCCAACACTCAAGCAGTTACATCACATTAACTCTCACTAACTGCTTTTTATTTGTTTATTTTTGCACTATTGTTGTAGTTAAGTACTTGTTAGCTTTTAAATTGTTTTATGTTGTTAAAAAATGATTTTGAATCAATGGGACATATGTGTGTGTTGACTTCCCAAGTTGATTCAATAAGTTTACTCTACTGGTGACTAATAATTGGATTTAGTCCATATGCAACACTCTTATCTAAGATGCTTAATATTATAATATATTCTGTTTATATCTCATTTACTTCATTGATTTACTATTCATTGTTTCAATTTGCATCTTTTGCTACTTGTCACCAGCCTAAATACATGTGCTTAAGAAGCATAAGGCACAATAATTTGTAGTCTTCTTTGTAATATAGAATAGATTTACAATTTTGCTTATATATAATTTTAGCAATACTTCTGAAGATGTGCATGCTTATCTTGGCCTACTAACCAGGGTGAGTGGGTTTAACTTCTAGTACATGTCCAAGATCACTCAATAAATATCATGTATGTCCAAACTGTACAGTTCTATATGCTAAAGCAAGTTACAAATTAAACAATTGATGTTGTTCAAACTTAGCCATATTTTTGTTTGTTTGTGTGAAGAAAATAAAATAAATACCACACATTTTTCAAATCTTACCCAGATTTCAATCCCTCCCCCAAAAGGGAAATCATCCATCCGCCTTGTCACAAACACTTGTAGTTTTGAAATACCTGGAAATGTTATACTGTTTCTATTTTGTAGAAATGATATAGTTTTATCATTGCTATACAGCTCAGCCCTGTGACCTACTGAATTGAAAAACTATGTGAAAACAACTGCAAAGCCCTATGCTGACAACACATTGGTCAGAAAGTGTAACAGGAATAAACCAGCTAAGGCACTGAATATTTGCAGAAGGTGTTTCATAGGGATTATTATATTTATGGGTATAAAAGGCTTAAATCTTGCATGTGACCATATTTCTAAATTATTCTGTCAAGAAAAAAAAAGAGTATTAGTAACAAAAGTGGAATCTCTTTTAGCATTTACTGTCTATTAAATACGAACACACCTAACTTGGGACTCTTTCAAACGGGGAGGAATTTCTCCCAACTCCGAATGGAGCCAATGCGGATTTATGTAAATTCGCTTGTTTAGCGAATTTACATGAACCCCTGCTCCGTTCGGAATTACTTCCCATTACCCGAAATTAACCCCCTCCTGCCCGAATTTGCATGCGAAGCTTTAATTCGCAATAAGGTAAAACCCATGATTGCATTCGAATTGGCTTCCCTCCTGCCCGAATTTGCATGTGAAGAGTTAATTTGCAATAACGTAAAACCCATGATTGCATTCGAATTGACCTTAAATTATACTTCCAATTTAGCCTTGTATGAAAGAGTCCTTGCTCTCATCCATTCTTGCACAACTGTTTTACATTTCAGCGCTATCTTTAGGGGGATTATCATCCCCATCATCCCTGTATCCATATTGGTAACTACTGTTTTATTATCAGTATTTCACAGCATCAGTAACTATGGTTAGAAGAGATCTCTCTCTAGGCATCTGGAGGGTCTCTCTAAGCATCTGGCAGTCTTCCAGCATGAATCTATGTTCACCTTCTGGCAAAGGTTGACCATAGAATCATACTGGAGACATCCTCTCCAGGCATTTTCTAGGTCTTGCTGTGAGATTTTATGGCATTCTGTGGATGTTCATCATTATGTATAATGAAATAATGTACAGTGGGCCCTTGTTATCCGCTGGGGTTTGGTTCCAGGACCGTCCGTGGATAACAAAATCTGTAGATGCTCAAGTCCCATTAAATATAATGGCACAACAAAATGGTGTCCCATATATACAATGGAAAATCAAGGTTTGCTATTTGGAATTTATACTTTTTGGGAATCTTTTCAAACCGTGTATGCTCAAATCCATGGATAAAAAATCCATAGATAAGGAGAGCCAACTGTACTTGGGAGACCACTTTAACTGCCATGGCTCCATTCTACAGAATCCTGGGATTGGTAGTTCTGTAAGGCACCAGCACTCTTGCTCAGAGAAGGCTGAAGTAAAACTACAAATCCCAGGACTCCACAAAATGGAACAACAGCACTTAAAAGTGGTGTCAAACTGGATTATTTCTACAATGTAGAATAGAGGGTGATAAAAAGGTCTGAGAATTGGATGACCTTGGAGACCAGGGTTTCCATCCCAGCTTGGCCATGGAAACCCACTGGATCACACTCTCTCAGCCTCAGAGAATGGCCATGACAACCCTCCTCTGAAGAAAACTGGTAAAAAAAAAACCACAATAGGGTCCCTTTGTGGTTGCAATAAATCAGAAATGAGGTGAAAGTACACAACAACAACAGCATGGTTTGAGTGCTAGACTACAATCCTAGGAGACCAGGGTTTAAATCCCAGCTCTGCCATAGAAATCCACAGGGTGACCTTTAGTGAGTCACACTCTCTCAACCTTAAGGGATGGCAAGGGCAAACCTTTAAAGAAAATGGCCAAGAAAACCTCACTATCGGGTTGTCACATAGGTTGGAAAGAACTTGAAGGCACACAACTACATAATGTCAACAACCCTTTATAGCTCCCCCTTGAATTAGTGGGGCAGAGTCTGCCCCCATATACTGGTATGTGTGTGTGTGTGTGCGCGCGCGTGCACGTGTGTGTATGCACATACACATATATATACCCCATATATATATATATATACACACACACACACACGTACATACACCACACACATATACACTCACCTACCCATACACACACCCATACATTTATACCAACCCATACATATATACAAACACGCATGTGTGCTCACACGCATACACACACACATATATTCACACACAAACACACATAAATACACACACACTGTCAGAATCCTTGTAGTATTCTTCCAGATATAGGTTTGTAGTTGTAGTTGGGGATGATAGGTATGTAGTTAGTTGCTAGATAGGAGGGAGGAGTGCATAACAGTGCCAGGAGGATTTATCAGTTGACCTTGGAGCTGCTCTGCTCTAGGTTTGGTATGTAGCAGTTTCTGGTGGGTGCTGGGAGGGAACTGGTCAGTCTCAGCTAAGAAGCTGAATGGTGTGGTACTGCTGATCCTGGAGCATCAATAAAGTTCTGTTTATTCAACTTAAAGCTGACTGGTTGATTGTTTGGGATTCTGGACCCCTGTTCTGACAGTTAGCTGAGACTCACCAATCCTTCTCTGAGGCAATGCAGAAGCAGGAGGCTTCAGAGGAGTCATCTACCACTCAAACAACAGAGGCTGCGGAGGAGGCCAAGGCCTCGGCGGCGGGGGCAGGAGCGTTGCCAAAGGCTATGAGACCCCCAGTGCTACAGACTCCAGTGAGAGGAGGGCCCTGGTTTGGATACCCTGTGGCCCCGATACGGACCCGAGAACGGAGGAGGGCCACCCGGTGGTCTGACTGGGACACGGGCTTCACTCAGCCCCTGAGAGTGCACACACACGTATTTATATATAACTCTCTCAAACACATATACCCTCCCCCCCCCCAGACAGTTGAAGTTGAAAACGACTTGCAGGCACACAACAACAACAAGCATTTAAAAAGCACAGAAGGCACACAACAACAATAACAACGGATGCAATAAAGAGAGCCAGCATGGTGCAACTGGGGACCAGGATTTGAATCTCCACTCATCCATGGAAACCCACTGAGTGACCTTGGACAAGTCACACTCATTCAGCCTCAGGAAGGGTCATGCCAAATCTCTGAACAAACCTTGCCAAGGAACCTCCATTATAGGTTCCCCTATCTGTATGCTTCTACCTGTGGCTAAAGTTATTCTAGTTTGGTTCCAGTTCAGATAAATAACTAACTATTTAGTAATTGGTTTGGCATACAAGTACAATCTCAGTTCAGTTTCAGTTCAGGAGAAAAATGGAATATCAATGGAGTTAAATATCCATTTATTCTGCATTTCCTGAGGACCTATGTAGACCTAACCATGACAGATGCAATTTATTTGTTCAACAATTAAGATATGCCCTATTGGCAAGCTTGCAATGACCATGTTCACTTCTAACAGTAAACTAAGATTCCTTGGTTATTATGAATGGTCTTTTTGTGATATAGAAACCTACTTCTGGTTCCTCCCCCCCCCCCCCATATCTGCCTCTGTTACCAAATTTTCTGTAAAATAATTAATACTCAGGAACACTTCTACTTTGTTAACTCAGGGGTTGTCCGCACAGGCCAAATGGCCCAGCTTCCCCCCCCCCCACCCCCAGCTCACCAAAAGACACTCATTGGACTGGGCCCAATCCTGCCTGTGCAAACACAGATCCAGAGGATCTGGTCTGACCCTGAAGTAAAGAGTTTTTACTCCTGGGTAAAACAGCCTTTGTTTACCATGTAGTTTCTAAGAAACTCTGTAGTAAACTTGGTTGTTCAGACAGTACTCCCCTGCACTCCTTACTTTTCCAGCAGGCAATCCATCTGAGTAGTCCCCCATCTGCCCCATCTGATGTGGAAAAGGGGCACCTGGCTGCACCCATGTGGTCAGGTGCCCTGTTTCTGCATCAGACAGTGTAACCACAGAGGTAAGGAGCAGCCCTGGGTCTGTATGGGCAGGCCGACCCAGGGTCTAATCTGGGTGAGCATCGGGGGGGGGGGGGGGGACAGGATAGCAGAGGGCTCAGCCCATGCTATCCTGCCCCATCTGCTCAGGCCCTGTGGTATAGCTGTACCAATAAAACCTGGATTGAACGAGTAGTAATATTTACGGACTAGGAAAAAAGAGGTATACACTGATTCCTATGAGGAAATCACAGTTAATGTAGAAGAGGAGAAAGGTGGTAAAATACGGAAAAAAAAGAGTATCAGGAAAAGCAAATGAGATGCAAAATTTGAACAGCATTTGAAAATGGGAAATGAGAAGTTTGAATAAAATAGTATTGCCATAGTCAAATAAATAGGAACATAAGACAATAAAGAAGATTCTTTATCGTACTAATCAGTAAAAGGGATGATTAAAGACAGCACGGCAATACAATACAATTTGATTGGTGACTCGTTTATTTCATGTACAGAAACTAACTGGATTGTCAGCTAAACCCTTCTTTAACACTGGCAATGGATTAGGAACTCCTCCATTCATGAAGTACCCCTTAGGGCAAAGGTGGAGAAAGTGCAGCCCATGGGACACCTGCAGCCACCCCAATGCTTGTGTTCCCCAAATCTCCTGATTCTAACCCCTTTTAAAATACTCCTCTTCCTCAAACGTTACAAGAGCATCCCAAGGCACACCTAAGGCATTCTGACCAGAAGTGACTTCCAGAGGATTCAGAAGGAACAGCTGTCGGGTTATTAGGAGTTTTGGGGTAGGGTGCCATCAGTATGCTGATGACATCCACCTGTACTTCTCCTTGTTACTGGTGTCAGCCAGAGTTGCACAGGTGCTAGACCAGTGCCTAGATTCTGTAATGGGCTGGATGAGAGCCAGTAAACTGGGAATGAATCCTAATAACATGGAGCCTGTAAGGACTGGTGGCTTCAGGTACAGAAACTAGATAAACTACCTGAGTGGGATTGCACTCCCTCCAATGGGGCAGGTGTGTAGAATGCAAGCACTTCTAGATCCATCTGTGTCACTGGAACGCCAACTGGACTCTATGACTTGGAGGTCTTGACACCAATTTTACTGGTGAGTAAGCTATGGCCTTTTATGGGATAATTTAGCCAACAATAATCTACATATTGAAAACTCCTAAATTAGATTAAGTAATATGGGTTATGGACAGTTACCAGGTAAACTAGAAGGAACAGCTAGCACAAAATGCAGTAGCCAGATTGTTGACTGGCACACCATATAAACATATAATATTGGTCTCAAAGGAGTTACACTGGCTGCCAATTACCTTCTAGTCTGAATTCCAAGTACAAATGATGACATTCAAAGTCCAAAATGGCTTGGATTTCAATTCTCAAAAATGTGTCTCTCCATTTACATACTTGCCCAAGGACTGTGGTCTTTTTCCCGTCAGTGAGGTCAATACACTGATGAGGGCATGGGAGAGGTCCTTCTCAGCTGCTCTACCCAAATCTCAGCTGTTCTACCCAATGCCCTCTTCTTGGAGGTCTAAGTGATGCCAACATTAATTTCTTTCCAGCACCAAGTCAAAACATGCTTTTTAACTAAATCCTTCAGCATCTGATTTACGTTTCAGATATATATGTACATGGTATTAACTCTTTTCATACTTAAGCTCTTTTAACTTACTGAATCTCTTATTATGTTTTCATCCTGTATAAAGTATTTTATTACTTTTAATCTGAAATTGTGTTAAATCATATATACAGTTTTACTTGTACATTGCCCTGAAAGCCTAAAATAAAGGACAGGATATTTTAATTAATAAATAAAAACACTGATGCTCTAAATATTTTTGGCCTGAGGCACTACCTTTTCTCTGCTAATAGCAGAGTCAGCTCTCTTTGAGAAAGAGAAACAAGTTTTAGCTAGCAGAGATATTAATGGATGAAAATGAAAGATCAAGTAAAAAAAAAACTCCTGAATTATGGTGAATGTGCAGAAGATAAATGGAGAAGAAAAATATAAAATACCACAAGCTGAAATAGTAAGTCAGATCCAAAATTCCAAAGGCTAAATTCAGTTTAAAAGATAAACTATTAAATGATGAGAAAATAGTAACATTTAGGGGCTAAACAGACCAGCCAAAAGGGCTGGCATCAGGGTGGAGTGTGCGCATGGCAACCGCATGGTGGGTGGCATCATGGCGCTCCTTTGGTGCAGCATTGAAATGACACGTGCCAAAAGAAGAGCTGGAAAGTGAAGCCGTGGCGGCAAAGGTGCCTTTCTTCTGGCTCCAAAAGGAGCAGCATTTTGCTGCTCCCTTTTGGGGCCAGAAAAATGCTGGATTGAGGCTGTAGTGTGTGATGCTGCGGCCCCAATCCATTGAGGAAAGGGGCGGCAAGACGCCAGTCCAAAGGGGCGGTCTGTTTCACCCCATAAAGAAGACAAGTTTAAAGAGAGAAGAAATTGGGAATGGAAAAATACAACTGCAAGACTATACTGAACGCTATAGCAAGAAGGGCAGTGATCATCAGTACACAAAATATGTTATTTACAAAGTTGTCAAAGTGGATTGCTAACAAACAAATCTCATATCTTATGTCATTGGATAATGATTTCTACAAAGTGTTCCTTTGAAGATAGATACTGAGGTCTGCCATTCCCTTAAATGCCCTACTACAGCAGTTTTGCAGAGGCTGGAATTTTTGCAAAATATTTAAGCAGCCCATCAAACATTGCACATATACTTTATGAGATAATATCTGGCTATGCATGGGATATTGGGATATCACTGTGGGCATGCTTCTGTTTGGTTAGAATAAAATCAGGCATCATTGCAGGCATTAGATGTGATGGAGTGGCATGAATTGGCACCTTTACACTTATAAAAATGACACGGTTTGGCAATAGATAAAACTGCATATGAAAGAGCTGCACCAGAATTTTAACTATTGATCCAGTGATAGATGCCAGGCACTGGTGCATCTAAGGTTCTTAGATGAAATCTTGCAGCTTTATGCCTACACTGTTTGCCAAAGATTAGTGGTGGGGGCAGGAGATGCACAGCAAATAATCTGATGAAAACTGTTTTCTCTGTCAATATCACACTCCCCGTCACAATTATGCCCTGCCCTCAGCCAAACACAACATGCATGTTCAAATTTATCACATAAGTATTCCAAACTCCAGAACATATGAAGCTTAAACTGTAAAGCTATGTAATTGCTCATAAATATAATGTATGTTTTCATTCAGTGAGAGTGGCATTGCCATTTTGGTGCAGTGTTTTGCAGACACATGAAGTGTGAGCTGATCTATGTTGTGAATGAGGTCTGCCTCAAGCAGAGGCTAGGCAGATTGCTTTAGGTGGCATAATGTGGTTGGTATAGCTGAAAGGCAAGAAATGGTGTCTTAAAATGTGGAGTGGCATTTAAAAATCTTGGCATTAGAATGGGGAAAGGGTGCCATCTGGATTCTGGTTCAGGCAGCAGTATATTTTGGACTGGCCCTGGTGTGAGGTAATATGGCAATGAGTTAGCTTGTTTAAGCTAAGTACAATGTCTCAGTCCTGGTCATGGATGAGTAATGGAAAGCCACTGTTTGGAAGACACACAAGCAAAGAGTAATCTAAAACTAGGTTGCACTAGCAGTTTTTGCTGCAATAGGACCATCGAAAAATTCCATGGGAATGATAAAGACAGAATCAAATAGTGTATTCTTTGTTTTTGGTCCACCCGCAGTTATCCTTGCCTGCATCTGTTCTTGGCTGGAAAGTCATACATAGTTTAAGTTAGTTTGGTTACATAAGCCATAAAATAATAAAACAAACAAACTCTTTTGTCAAAGTAAACTAATTCCCTAAGAGGTTTAAGCTAATGCTGAACAGGTTTTGGAAAACAAGGTGGAGGAAGGTCATAATGCCAACTTTTTCCTAATAGGATTTTGTGCGATGTAATGGTAAATAACTCTTGCACCTGCTTAATAGATATTTTAAATGCAGTTTGTCAAGCCAAACCCAACCTGAAACCTAGAGTAATTCTGTTTTTCCCCCTGAACCACAAAAAAACAACCAAAAACACACCTTCAGTCAATACTGTAGATATGGAAGACCAGGCTTCATAGGAATATTCCATGCCTTTTATTTAATTCTCAGCTACACATTCCACAAGTATATCTCCAGTCTATATACCTGTAGTGGGAACTATGCAGCCCTCCAGATGTTGTTGAAATCCATCTCCCATGAGCCCTCAGACAGCATAGTCAAGGATGAAGAGTGCAGTTCAAAAACATCTGGAGGGCCATACCATTCCCACCCTGCTTTATATAGAGAGACACAGGTTTTTTTGGTTTTTTTTTAAAAAAAAATAAGAATTCCAGAGGTGACTTTACTGAGCATGTCAGTAAAAAGTAAGTTTGGTACTGTGTCATAATTTTTTTTCTGGATACCAGGTCACTAGATGCTGGTATAGTTAATATGATAGGGTAGAGGTAATGTCCTGCCTGATTTCCCAGTACTGTTAAGTATCGACCACTGCAGAATTTCAGACTGTTTGTGCTTTCTTCAGTTGTCTACTATGGGGGTCATTTTAGTGGCAGCATTTGTTTGTTTTGTTTTGTTTGGACTGGCAGAATCAGCATTTGATTTTCCTTGCTAAACAACAAATAAATGGGCATATGACACTGATAAAGCTGTTACAAAAGTTCATTTGATGATTTTATCATGTTCAAACTTTTTTCCAAAAATGTACATTTAAAATTAACTTGTAGTTATGGGGCTTTGTTAAACTATTATTTTAAAGTATCTCCAGCTTTTAAAAGTGATTGCACCCAGACTAGACCAGAGTGGCAAAAACAATTTTAAAACTCTCTAACTAAATTAAAGATACTTTTTCAAATGGAATGTTTGAAAAAAAAGAATCTTAATGTCATGATATGCTCAGTGGCAGTGTCACTAATCATGAGTACATATATCACAATATTTTACCATATATTGAGTGGAATATATAGACAAGCAATTCAGCTGAACAATACAAAGAAGGACAGAAATCCTCTCCACTCTTATTTCTATGCCATCTCTCTCTGGAGAGTTGGGGAATGTTCTGAGGCAATATGATATGTGGTTTCTACAGGTAGCTGGGTGATAGTGGTGGGGAAACAGAGATTTACAATGCCTTCTTCATTTTATAGGCCCAAGACATGCTTTCTGAGAACATGGTACCTCCCCTTCCCCATCTAGCAAATTCACAACAGTAAATAGCTAAGCCTTAGCCCTGAAACATGCTCACTGTTATGTAGACAATTTTTACATAAATGTCTAAACAAAAGGCACCTTTTATTTAAGAACAGCATAATGCTCACCCTCTGTTACCAAACCTTAAATCTGTTCACTGAGGAGATGAATTGGAACTATTCTGATTGTCCAGCTGAAATGAATTTTTCAAAACCCTCCAGTTGGGGAGAGAGAACTTAGTAAACTACAAGATTTACAAATCATAAGCAGGAGATAATGCACTCCTAATTTTGTCTACTCATAAATTCCTCCATCCCAAGAATTCAATTGGACTTACTTCTAGTTTAAGGTTGATTCTGATTGTAGTAACTGAAATGAGAAATCCTTCAGTTCCAATGATTTTGGTGAACAGTTTTTTTGTGCGTTTTTTTTTTTTGTTGTTGTTGTTGTTGTTGTTTTGGAGGGGGCTATGGAACCTTATTCTAGAAGAATTTATTCCCAAGGTTTTGCCAGCAGCTGTGGCTGACATCTTCAGATAATCACAATTGTGATGAAGTCTGACTCATCCATATTGGGGAGTAAGCCCTACTAGATGCAGAAGGATTTATTTTTTGGTCAACATAAAAAGGATTGGGTTTCACATAATCTTACACATACCTGGATTCCCACCTGAAGTAGGAGGGAAATGAGAATGATGATCTCCCTTGCAGGGTCATTCTAAAGAATAACAAATGTTATGTGGATCACATTGAAGACCCAAAGCAGAACACATGGCTAGTCATTATTCTTCTTTTCAAAAGACCCATGAAAATGTGACTTAATAGTCACACCAATGCTTTCATGCTTACATTGTTGCCAAATGTGCAATATAATCTTATGCACACATAAGCAACATCAGTAGGGCTTACTTCTGAATAAATATGCATACAACTGAACTGTTAGCAGTCACCTCTGAAAAGAAAGGGAACCTCAGAAAAGTTGCAAATGATATAGGAAAGGAAGGGAACTGTCCTTTGGCCAGATACTGACTTTCCCCTTCTTTCTGTTGCAGCAAATTTTCTGCTGTGGAGGGATGAGGAGTATGGCAAGGCTTTTGCAAACAAAACAAAGCACAACTAGGAAAAAGAAATGTCCTTTGCAAAATGAAAATCAGCTGCAAGTGAGAAAATTTTTAATATTGTCTTTAGAAAACTAACTCCTGAAAGCTTTGTATTCCGGGCTACTCAAATCCCCCTGCTTCAGCACAGTGGACAGAAGACAGTTTAGCCTCTTATTTTCAATTCTAGCTCCCATGCCAGGAGAAAGGCAGCATATAAATAGAATAAATAAAATAAACTCTATGGAGTTTATCATACGGTGGAATTTGGGAGTACAGTATAATGCAATGGCAATCCGAACGCAATCATGGGGTTTCACATTATTGCGTATGAGTGTATCTCGCACAATTTTGGGCAATGGGGGGTCATTCCAAATGCAATCATGGGTTTCACGTAATTGCATATTAGAGTATCTCACGCAATTTCAGGCAATAGGGAGTCATTTTCAGGAAATGGGAAGTCATTCTGAATGCATTCCAAACGCAATTAGAATTCACTAGCGAATTTATGTGAATTCAAATTGACTCCATTCAAAATTGAGAGAAATTCCTCCCGTGTGATAAACTCCTATGTCTTCTTCTCCCAATGCACTGAAGAAAAACAGGAAAAGGAGAGGTGACAGTACTCCCATCCACACAGTTTGGGACTTTTCTTTGAAAAAATTACCTTAGGACATCAGCACAGACAGTTCAGAAAGTCTCACCTATATGGTCATCTATATTGAACTTCTGTCCCAGTGAGCCACAACAACACAGCCAAAGCTATTTAATTTAGTTCCAAACTCTGTACTGACACAGCAACAGTATTGTGACTGTGAGCAAAGTGGAAGCAGTAAGAATGACAACAGCCCTAGAGACCATTATAAGTCACAACCTGTTGGTTACTGATCCTTCGCTACTTTGGGACTTGAGAAGGACACTTAAGGGTTTCTTTTCTGCTTCATTTTTGGCAACTTCAGCCACTCCTCCAAGCAGACAGGAAGACAAAGAGACAGCAAAAACTAGCTTGCAATTCATGAACAAGATCCCAGGAGCCTCTGGAATTTTCACTAATTCTTATCTGCCAAATTGCAACCCAGGTGGGTATCTGCTGTATAATCCACAAGGCTTGGATGGAATATGAAAAGCCACAAGCACACATACAAAAAAATAAAAAATAAAAAAATTATAAAAAGAAGAAAAGAAAAAAAGAAAAAGAAAGAAACCCATAAGGGAATGCCTAAGTGAAGTGCACAACAGAAAGGAAGATTAATCAGTGACATAGTCCATGTTATTTTCTTCATCCACATAGGAAGTACACTTTTGTAGCAGTTCCTTTCTGACTTACAATTTAAATCTTTTCATTTGCATATATTTTGGCTTCAGGAGATAAGAACACTATATGGTTTTCATATTCCTCATGGATTATACAGTGCTTTGTGTAACTTAGTTCCAGATCCACACCAAGACAAATAAACAAACAAACAAACAAATCAGCCACAATATTTATCTGCTAGGTATCAGACATCTGAGTGGTTGCTGTGATCATGAGCTGTCACTCTACAGTGGAAAGATAAGGTGCCCCCATGTCTGCAACTCAAAATTCAGGTATATATGGAGGCACAGAATATCTGTTTCTTTGTTTTTTAAATCAGGCAGATCTACCTGTACTGCAGAGTTCCCTGTGATCCCATCATGAAGGCTAGCAAGGACAGAACTCCTTCTCCAATAGTAGACTTTCCTTCCCAGTCTTGGAGCACAACATCTCCTCTGCCCTTGGAGATATTCTCTCTAAGGGACCAAAGAATTGCAACCTTAGGACTAAAATTCAATTCTCAGTCCCTACTAGAGCAGACCAATGAAATCAATGGAATTTACATAAGTGTTAATTTTCCAGGTTCCCATGGACTGAATAAATCAACTCTGGTTTGGACTAACAATTGGCTTTAGGCCAATGGAATCTTCCGTGGCATCCCAGCCGCAGGTGTCACCTGGTGCAGGGGAGGGCAGGGCTTCAGGAGTGAGGCCAAAAGGGGGCACCCTCACCTTCCTGCTGCATGCTACTTTACTCATGAACAATGTGGGACAGAGAGGTGGGGGGTGTGCCCTGTCCCTCCCCGCCCCATGCTGCTTTACTCCTGAGTTAAGTGGCGTATGGCAGGGAGGTGAGGGGGGCACTTGGCTGGGTGTCACCCTTCTTCTGGGCTGCCACCCTTTGCAGTCTGCACTCCCCGCAGCCTCCTAATGACATCACTGGGAATCTTTATTATTTCTTACCTTGTATCCCACCCTTCTTAGTGTTGCAGTATCATAATATGATAAAGTAAGGTCTTAGAACAGCAACACAGACTGATTTCCATGGTAAGAGTCTTTATAGTCTCATGCAATCGCATTCTATGTATAAACAGAAAAGAAATCAGCATGTGTCTATTATCCAAGCACACACACTCACGAACTCGCAATGAAACACATTCAAAACAATTCAACATCCCAACCATTTTAAATAAAGATGATAGAAATGCTTCCACAAAGAAAGAGGACGACTCTGTGCTGTTACAGTAATAGTTCTGACCATGCCCTTCATAAAATCCCATCTAAACAGAGGTTGCTAGCTATTTGCTTATTTCAAACAAATCATTGGAGAATATATTCTGACAAGTTCAAGCCAAGATACATACACATCACAGTTCTCCTCTTGTTTCAAATACATCTCATTAGCTGGCAAGCCTAAAAACCTATTCAGACTTCTAACTTTTGTAAATTAATGTTTTAGTTGAATCTTTTCAAAGTTATTGTAAACTGCCTTGGATCCTGTTTTAGTTCCCATTTTACACCTAGCAGCTTTCCACTCAGTCTCTCATAAACTGCGCATGACAAAATAATATGGACAAACCCAATGGCATCTTCCCTTTCAACCTGAAGTCTAATGCTTCTATTGAGAATATCACAGTGTTAGCTCTATATATGTGGTTGGCATCTTCCCTTTCAACCTGAAGTCTAACACTTCTATCGATAATATCATAGTGTTAGCTCTATATATATGATTCTGAGATCCACAGAAATCTGCAGATATGGTTATCAAATGGCCATGATCCTACAAACTTGCCCCAGTGGACTAAATTTCTTTTCCTCTGGTTTTCTGTATGTTGTAGACAGTAGTGTGTACCTATAATTTTCTGTTAGACAGAGAAACAAATCCTGTCACTCTCCGAAGTTCTTTGACATGCGTTAAGATGGTGGGGAACTGGAAATAATAGTCTCTAACTTCAAATCCGTTTTTGTCCATTCTTAGAAATTTTCCCACCTGTGAAAGTCTGACTGCTTCTTTCACAAAAATCCTATGAGGTATCTGAAGACTGAATAAAGTTCCTAGTCTGGGACTTACCACTGTCTGTTCACTGCTGCAGACTTCTCTTGGCTATTTCTCCTCAGGACCTTCACAGGAATGTAAATCTCTGGTAAAAGCTGATGACTTTAACTTTGAGAGGGGTCTTTGAAACCACACTGAATACTTCAGGTCAGTAATGTTGCTGAAATAGTGTAGATGTACAGGAGACTACTGAATTTATTAAAGTATGCCAATTCTGGATGTTTATACTTTTGAAGTACCAGTAGATGTATTAAACGTTACTGATCAATTCAGAAAAGAAACAAAAGGAAAACAGTCACCTATCTAATATGGCTTTGGGGGTTTATTTAGCTGGCTCTGATGCTTAGAAGAAGAAGTTCCAGAACATTAATGCTAAACTATAGTCTGGCATTATAGGAACAAGTCTGGTTCAGCCTTGACCTAATGCAGACATTTCTCATCCTCCAATTTCAAGATGGAGTTTTTATGTACAGTATTCCTAGCACCATAGTTAGAGGTAGGGCAAAATAATCCCAGCTTGTTTAGATGAGGCAAAGTTAAAACTAAGCACAATTTGTTATTTGAAAAGGAACTCCGAAATTCTTCCAAGCTGATACTCACAGCCTTGTTGGAAGAGGAGAGAGTGCAAGGCTAACTCCTAGGATCTTTTCCACAGCAAATAAATTATAGATTAGTATTACATCCAGATGAAGTCAGAAACTGATTAGGTTTAAGATTCACTGTACGCATAGCTTAATAAGAGAAATATTAACATGCCTAAGGATGACTAAATTCATTCTAACTCACAAAGACACACAGTTTAAAGTCCCCCCCCCCCTTTGTCCTGGCACTCTAAACTTATCCGGCCTTCAGGCTGAGGTTTACAGATTTGGGAGAAATTTGTTTTTATGTAAATCCTTCTGGGTGCTTGGTTAGTTGTTAAAAGCAAATAGGGTAGGGAAGGAATAATGATCTACCAGGACAAAGTTATTTCTTTTAGGTTTATCAGGTAGGCAGGATATGTGAAACAGTGGGGGGAAACAGCAGTTTTGTGACAATACCCTGGGAGCCTGTGTACTGTTTGCTAGAATGTGATTAATCTAATGTGTCCCCATGACCGGTCTATAATTATAGGTAAATGGGGTTATCAAAAGATAACCAACAAGGAATTTTTTGTAGGAGGTGGGCAATTATCATCCTGCTAAGACAATATAGGCCTTGGAGATTGTGCTCAGGTTATCCTAATGGAAATGAATGGAGACTTCTGTCTCTTAACAGTATGGGTCTTTAGACAATAAAACTGACTGGTGGGAGATTTAAATGCTATAAAGAATTATAAAAATAAAGAGCGAGTTATTTACTTTGGTATCCAATGCCAAAGCAACATGGGCAGCTTTTCCTTCTGCCACAGCACTCCATGGTGCCCCAACCTGCTCCAGCGGGTTTACCTGCTCGTGGCTGCTGACTTCAGAAGAACCAGAGGGATCCAGAAATCCATCATTGGATCTTGGCTAAAATCCACATCAGTTTAAAAAAAAATAAGTTTTTATGACTTACAAAATTGACTGTTAACTACAGCTATGTGACATTAAAGAGATCAGATTTATAACTGGAAGACTTAATTGCTAAATTGAGTTACATACCACACTCCTCCTCCTACCACCATTACAATCCTGAAGCATCAGCCAAAAATACAGTCAGGATGTCACTTTGGTGTTGGCTGATAAGCAGGATGCAAACACTACAGATAAACTGGTGTAGCTTCCCTCCTACAATGTGATCTACTTGCATTACTAATTCATGTGCTAACTCGGCTATTAGACTTTAGTTTCGCAAAATCCTCAGTGCATCTTTCTCGATTTTAACTTACACAATTCTATTAACACAGTATATCAATCACACTTTTGCTCCAATTTACATTTTGATCCCTGTAAACAAATTCAGATCTGAGTTTTCCACTGTTTTCTTTCCTTTTCTTTCCAGAACTCATTCTGGTCTTACAGAACAGTCTTGCTGTTCTATAATTTAGTATTGCCAGCCTGCTCTCAATGATAGATCGTAAAAGGCAGTATGTGATGAGAAAGTGATGAGAAAGATATACACCTAAGTCATCATTGTATCACTGTGGAATGAAAAGTATGCATTATTTGCTGACGGAGAACTTTGCGGAGGAATTTCAAGAAGGATTTAAAGTATCTGCTTCATCCTGTTCATTAACTATTGTTCTCAGGCATCATGAGATCCAATATTGCATTAAACACACACACACACAAACAGACCCTGGCTACACATATTTTAAAAAAGAGGTCACAACCAGTTAATGCAAACACAGTTAATGCAACCGCAGCTAAATATAACAGTTGTCTTAAATACAATATACTGTACAACAAAGAAGTAAACAAGGAAGAACAGAAGTGAGCTGAAAGGTTCACAGCATCCATCCTTTTTTTCATTTGAGTGTATACGAATGAAGAAACAAATCTACAAGGAATAAAGAAATAAATTCAAAAAGTCAATTCTCCTTAAAAAATAAGCCCCACAAACTTGGTCCAGCACCCTATCTATTATATGATTCATGTAATGCAAAGCCAATTAATGTTAGCAAAATCTCTCCAGATTTGGTATTTTTAAACTAAGCAACACAAACAATACAGTGTTGAGATAAGCTTGTTAGAGACTAAAAACCTTAAACATTAAAACCCTTCATACGTAAAACAAGAAAGCCTCTTTTTTTCTTTTTTTTAAGGAGGGAGAGAAGACACAAATGGAAATCAAATCAGATCATGTTCAACTGAAGGAAAAGTAACATTAATAGCATTTCTTCTTTCAGTTCCATCCATATCAGGTCACTTCCAAGAGCACGCTAGCTAAATTAAGAAATTCAGATCGAGTTTTCACTGTTTCTTTCCTTTTATGTCCAGAACCCATTCTGATCTTTCAGAACAGTCTTGCTCTTCTACAATTTAGTGTTACCAGCCTATTGCAGGCTGCTTCTGCCAAACAGATCCTACTGTGTTCTGTGAAACTCCTTACAATTATATGAAAATGTACTTTGGATTGGCCACTATAGGACTCAATGGGATTTACTTTTGAGTGAACGCAGGGTACATCTACACTGTAGACATAACGTAGCCTGGCAGCACTTTAAACACTGTAGCTTCATCCGAGGGAAAGTGGGATTTGTAATTTTACAAGGTCTTTCGCCTCCTCTTCCGAAAAAACTATAAATCCTAAGATTCTGCAAAACGGAGCCAGAGCAGTGTCCAACTGCACCGTTTCTACAATGCGGACACACCCACTACTGCCCTAGATGATAACTGCAATTGTCTGGGTCCACTTTATTTCAGAGCAAGGCCTACAAGACCTCAGTGGCAACTTACTTCTGGCCATAGAGCTTAATAAGTTTAGAGAGACCTATTCATTCTCTACCACTGTCACCGAAAAAGGACAAAGCGGATCGGTCCAACAGCATCCAATTGTCGGATGATTTTGGCCCCGCTTTAAGTCTTTTCTGGCTCAAGGCTCTGGAATTCTGGGAGTTGGAGTTTGTTGTGGGGCCCGGAGCGGAGCTCCGCTCCGCTCCGGGCCCACAACAAACTCCAACTCCCAGAATTCCAGAGCCTTGAGCCAGAAAAGACTTAAAGCGGGGCCAAAATCATCCGACAATTGGATCCCTGTTTCGTATGGACATAACCAGAGGTCCCTTTTGACATTGACTAAGACAGCATGAAAAGTTGGTTCCAAAAGCAACCCCCCAAACCTAAGCCTTGAGTAAAAACAAACCCAGGAGGGGGTTTAAACCTAGGAGTAGCTGCGTGCGTCTATTTCTCTCTACACATCCGAGGCTGCTGCTGCTGCTGAGCAGGGTCAGGGCCAATGAACAAGGGCCGAGCTATAGTTAGCCCCGGGTCGGCTAAGCTCCTCCGCAAAGAGGCTTTTTCGGGTCGCCGGCGTGAGAGCTCCGTCCTCAGCTGCCCCTTCCCTCCCAGGCCCAAAAAGAAAAAAAAGGGGGGGGGTTGTTGTTAGTGTTACCTGGAGCTCGCACCAGGCCACTTCCACCCAGGTCTCGGTGTCCAGGCCTTTGTAGACCGTCTTGAAGGACCCCCGGCCGAGTTCAATGTCAAACTTGAGGAAGCGGCCGTCGGGGGAGGTGGCCACGGCTTTCATGTCGGCCTCTTCCTCCTCTTCCTCGGCCTCCTCTCGCTTGGGCTTTCCCGAGGGCTCCTTGGCGGCCTCGGGGGCTTCTTTCTTCTCCACTTCCACCCCAGCTGGACCCCCTTCTTCTTCGATCCCCTTCCCCGCCTCCGCCTGAGCAATTTCGGGGGCCGCCGGGGCCGCCGCAGCCACCACCACCCCCTTCCCGTCCCCCGTCGTCGTCCCCGAGGATGGGGTCTCCTCTTTGCCCAGCCCGGTCCCCTCTTCCTCCACCACCTTCCCGGGCCTCTGGGCCGCCTTGGCCCGCTCCGCGATGATCCGCCGGGTTTTGGAGATGAGGAGGATCTTCTTCTGGGGCGGCGGGGGCTCCGGTTCGGCGGCTTCGAAGGGGGGCTCCTCTTGGTCCGAGTCCACCACGCTCCGGCGGAGGAAGCGCTGGTGGACGGTTTTGGGGTCCTTGGCGTAAGGGAGGCGAGCCGCCCCCGGAGGAGCCCGGGACCCCTTCGGCATCGCGGACGAGGAGGATGGCGCCGCGGGGTCTGGGATGCGGGGCCCATCCATATTCAGGCCCTTTCCACCCGAAGCAGAAGCAGCAGAAAGAGCTGGAGGTTGTTCTGCAGCAGTGTCTCCACCGCCTCCTTTACGCCGCGGAGGGGCCGCCCTGGCATCCCCTCCACTTTCCATCCCGGTGTGAGCTGCCTCGCTGGGGGGCTAGTTGGCATCACGGGGCATCAGGCACCTGCGGGAAGGACAAAGAAAATAAGACCAAAGGGGAAAAGTAAGTGCATCCACACTGGAGGGATAACCCGGTTTGGCCCCGCTTTGAGTGCTGAGGCTGAAGGCTCTGGAATTCTGGGAGTTGGAGTTTGTTGTGGGGTCCAGAGCGGAGCTCCGCTCCGCTCTGGACCCCACAACAAACTCCAACTCCCAGAATTCCAGAGCCTTCAGCCTCAGCACTCAAAGCGGGGCCAAACCGGGTTATCCCTCCAATGTGGATGCAGAGTCAACTTCACCTTCTCTCCCAGCCTCCATTTCTCCCCAAAACATGAGAAGACCTGCGATAAAATAGCCTCTCTCCACACTCCCTCCCCACCTCCAAGGGGCAGAAGAAGAACTGACAGCCAGGGAGCCTTGCAAGGGGAGCTCTCTTCTCTCTCTCTCTCAGGCTTTATTTCTCCCCACTTGGGAGGGAAGGAGGGACGGTGAGGGAGGAGAGGACGGACACGAAGTAAAAGCCTCCCCTTCCACACACACACTCACAAGGGGCAGAAGAGGTGACAGGGAACCTCTCCCAAAGGAAGCTTGCAGGGCCATTATTATCATTATCATCATCATCATTATTATTGTCTTATATATCTCCCAACATAGGGTTTCTCCACAAGGCGACTCCAATGAACGACCTTATTCGAAAATATATACACACACACATACGTGTGTGTATATCTATCTATCTATCTATCTATATATATATATTCTAGAGGCTTTAGTTTGGCCACAACAAGGCCCCTCTCCCTCTCTCCCTCCGAGAGCGCCCCCTCTCTGCCCCTCAGCTCAGCTGGTCCCTTTCCCACAGCATCCCCGCCCCCTTCGCTTCTTCTCTCTCTCACACACACACAACTGTCTGTGTCTTTGCTGGGGAGGATGCTCCCTCCCTCTTGTCCCTCGCCCTCTCTTCTCAGTCCTCACCCCCTTCACTGCAGCCCCCCTCAATGGAAAAGCCCCACTGATAAAGAAGCTGGGGAGGGAAAAAAAGGGGGACCGACCCAAGGCGGAGAGAGCGCTAATAATCAAAGCCCAGGCACACACCACTGTCACGGACAGCCCCCCCCCCGGTCCGGCCATTTTCCCTCCTCCCTCCGCTGACTGCGCACCAGAGGAGAGCCTAGTTATGGGGCCCCTAATTGGCCTTTTAGGGCTTCCTTCTGGCCCCGGCTTAATTAGCGGGGAAGGTCCTAAAGGAGGAGGAGGGGAAGAAGAAGGGGAAGCGGCCAGGGAAGGCCTCCCAGTCCCCACCCAACAGCCCCCAAAGTAAAAAAGGGGGAGGCTGGGGGGGGGGTCGGGAAAGCAGAAGCAGGGCTCCTCATCAATGCAGCCCCACCACACCTGTGCAGTACTTACGTGGAAGAGGAGGAGGAGGAGGAGGAGGAGGAAGAGGGAAAGACGAGGAAGCCACCCATGGTCTTCTCTAGTTCAGAGGCCCCCCGAAGAAGGCAGGCAGCAGAAGAAGAAAAAGAAGAAGGGCCCTCTTCCTCTTGGCAGGTCCGGGCCTCCCTCCTCGCCCACCATGGAGCCTGCCTTCGTCGTCCTTGCCTTTATCCCCTTCCCTGAATCAGCTTCAGGGCTGCTGCAGCAGCAGCAGCAGTAGAGCAGACCAACCCACCCTCCTCTCTCTCTCTGCGTCTCTCTCTGGCCTCCTCCTCCTCTTTTTTCCTCTGAGGTTTCTCTCTTCTTCTTCCCCTCAGCAGCCCTTTACAAGGTGCCCAAAGGTGGGCCTGGAGCAGAGATAAGAGAGAAACAGAGAGAGAGAGAGGAAGGAGAGAGGAAGGAGAGCCGCCTCCTCTTCTTCTTCTTCGTACGGAGCCTCCACCCTCAGCCCCCTCCAGCCCCACTCCCTCCTTCAGCCTCCCAATGGGTCAATGGCATTGGCGTCCCATTTAACGGAGGGCTCCAGAGAGAGCAGCATCCCTGGGCAGCCAATGGGAAGGAGGGGGAAAGAAGGGAGATGATGATGGTGGTGCTAGTGCTGGTGGACCCCGGCTAAGTCTAGACCCGCCCCGCTTCGTCAGTCCTGGCCCAGAGGAGGAGGAGGAGGACAAGGCGGTGCTGCTGGGTCTGGGTGCCCTGCTGCTGCAATGGCTCTTCTCCTCCTTCTCCTCCTTCTCCTCTGCCCTGGTCTGCTGCCAGCTTGCAATGTGACTCGGAGGGAGAAGAGGGTTCTTGCGCAGGGCCTGGGAGGGGATCTCTGGGGGAGGCATGGGAAGAAAGGGGGGCCTGAAGGGAAGGGAGGTGGTGGTGGAGGAGGAGGGCCAGGGATTGTGAGGACCGGAGGGCGTGCGTGCCTGCCGCCATGTGTGCCAGGGCGAAGGATGGATGAGGGGCACGGAAGGGAAAAGGGAGGGAGAGAGGGAGATTGTGTGCCTCGCGCTCTGCCTCCGCACTGCAGAGGTAACCCGGTTTGACAGCGCTTTGAACTGCCATGGCTCCAGGCGGTGCAATTGCACCGCCTGGAGCCATGGCAGTTCAAAGCGCTGTCAAACCGGGTTACCTCTGCAGTGCGGAGGCAGCCTTGGTTTGCAACCTGGCCCTCCTGCGCAGTTTCCACATGATGCAAGCCAAGGCCTTTCCTCCTTCCTCCTCCTGGGACTTGGGTATGCTCCGCTGTATTTCTCATCCTGGCCTCCCGGCGGAGGCTTTTTGTTTTTGTTTTTCCCGGTGCCTAATGAATCTTTCAAAACCACCTGCAGCTCCTCCGGATCTTGGAAAGAAGAAGAAGAAGAAAGAAGCAGCCGCTCTTGTTCGTGTCTCCCTCCCTCGCTGTTGTTGTTGTTGTGGCCTGAAAAGCTCCGATGAAGGATGAAATCCTAGCCCAAGAGGTCCCAGACACGCTGCAGATCATCACCCGGTTTGAGACCGCTTTAACCGCCCTGGCTCACTGCTAGAACATCTCGGGAAGTGTAGTTCATTGTGGCACTAAAGCTCTCTAACAGAGAAGGGGAAATGTTTCACAAAACCACAGTTCCCAGAATCCCCTGGCAATGAGCTAGGGCGGTTAAAAGCGGTCTCAAACTGGATTGTTTCTGTAGTGTTTTCTGGACCCTGACCTGCCACAGCTCCATCCTACCGAATCCTGGGGTTTGTAGTTTTATGAGGCCCCAGCATTCTGGCAGTGAAAGCCAAAGACCTTGTAAAATGATCCACAAAACTACAGATCCCAGCACTTAAAGTGCTGTCAAACATAACATGTAGAGGCACCCACTTGTAAAGTCTTTCCATAGGGTTGTTGTTGTTAGCTGCCTTCAGGTTGACCTCAGTGCAATGCCAGCCTTATGATGAAGGAGAGGCCTCTCTAGTCAGCCTACCATCAACAGCCTCCTCAAGGCCTTGCAGATTCAGGGCCATGGCTTCTTTGATTGACTCTATCCATCTGTAATGGGGTCCTCTTCTTTTCCTATTTCCTTCTATCTTACCAAGTATTATTGTCTTTTAAACTGAGTCATGTCTTCTCACAATATGTCCAAAGTACAACAGTCTCTGCTTAGTCATCTTGGCTTCTAGGGAGAGCTGAGGCTTGATTTGCTCTAGGACCCATTTATTTGTCTTTTTAGCAATCCATGGGATCATAGACCTCTTCTCCAGCACCAGAACTTGAATGGGTTCTTTTCCTTCCTATCAGCTTTCTTCACCATCTTCACAGCCCCCCATAAAAATGAATACACAGGACAGGAGAGCTCAATGGTTTACCTTGACCCTAGAGGTTGAAAAACACAGAGCAGGTTGGCATGAATTTGGAAACCCATGTGAGGATGGGCATTACAATCCAAACACAGCATTTCCATCTCTGACGTTCAGATTATTCTATAGTTTAAAAGGGTGTATATGAAGCTGGAAAGAGGGATGTGCAATACACACATTGCAGAACAAACCTCCCTTTCAAATGATAGTCCAGTGTAAAAGGCAGCTCTGAGGATCAGTCAACAAAGACTCTTGTGACACCTTAAAGACAAATATTATTACAGCATAGGCTTTCTTGGATACTGTCCATCTCATCAGATGCCTGTGCTACTGTATATACAAATTTGTATGCAAAGCTGCAAAGGCACCAGATCCGTTCTGATCTTGGCAGGTAAGCAGGGTCTGCTCTGGTTAGTACTTGGATGGGAGACTGCCAATGAATACTAGGCGCCCTAGGCTATATTTTGTAACTGGCAAAAATCACCTCTGACTTTTCCTTATACAAGAAAACTCTATGGAGTTTATCATACGACGGAATTTGGGGGTATAATGCAATGGCAATCTGATCACAATCATGGGGTTTCACATTATTGTGTATGAGTATATTTTATGCAATTTCAGGCAATGGGAAGTCTTTCCGAATGCAATCATGGGGTTTCACGTAATTGCGTATTAGAGTATCTCACACAATTTCGGGCAATGGGGGGGGGGTCATTTTCAGGAAATGGGAAGTCATTCTGAATGCATTCCGAATGCAATCAGATTTCACATAAATTCGCTAAACTAGCAAATTCACGTAATTGTGAATTGACTCCATTCTCAATTGAGAGAAATTCCTCCCATGCAATAAACTCCTATGAAATTCATGGCATCACCATAAGCCAGCAGGATAAATGTACGCATACTTGGGTGAGCGGAGATTGTAAATGATGAGGTTGGACGGAATGAAACTGAAAAACATACAGATTTATGATCACCTTAACAACAGCTATTCACAACACATTGTTGGGTACATACAGAGGCATCCTAGTACTTGTAACATGCCTTTGGGTTTCTTTTAAAAAACAAAACAAACAAGCCACATTTGTTCTTGTTCCATCCAGACAATAGTCTTGACTCTCTTGATAGATCGTTCAGTGATTTTATATTGCAAACTGTCTTTAAAGATCCTTTGTTCAAGAATTAAGATCGCTATCAGAGTGTTTGGGGAGGTTGAAATGTCCCTGAACTCCATTCTTTCATTCACGGTCTCACAAGACTGTTGTTAGGGAACAAATCCAGTTCTCCATTTGCAAAATGCAATCACGCTTATTTTGTAAGCTTGTAATGAAGGTAATAGGAGGTAAGGAAACATTCCTGCATGCCTGCCCAGAGTGAAATGGTCCACTGAAAGTCCAGCTTGCTGAACATAGCAATTCATACTGACATTGGATTATATTGTGATTCCACCTGTTTGGCAGAGATTTCTTCTAAGGTAATGGAAGCAATCTCTGAGACCATCTTTTTTTTCCTTTCTTTTGGTTGGTTTTTGAAAATGAAGATGGGAGAGAGATGCTCATGTTTCTGGCCCAGGGCAGAAGGGGGTGAAATTCTGTGCTGGACAGTGAGAGTGTTCATTCTCAATGTAAAAGCAATAAAATGTAAGAATTCACTGAGCATATTTTCTGAAAATGAAGAAAGCTATTACCTTGGCAACCATGGCTAGGTTTTAAAAAAAAACTTAAAGAAAATAAAGCGTATAAAACTGAAATGAGATCAAACAGATGGCTATTTCAAATGGTGTGAATATTCTGATGATTTCATGTGTAACCATCTTGAGCGAACAATGAACGTCACATGAGAACATAACAGGAAAGTCGTAATAGGGCCACCTTCTGTTTAAATCTACAGAGACTCTTCTTCCAGCCTCTGAAAAGAAATAATATGAAAATGGCAAGAAAATGAATTAAAGAAAAGTATTAAATAGGACAGAATATCCCATAAGCACATGTCATTTTACATTTATTATGCTATCCCCGTAATCCCCCTGCAAGCAAGTAAAAGCAGCAAAGAGAAGAGCCATTCGGAACATATGAAGCAAAGAAATAAGTAAGTTTCCCTGTGTGTGTGTATACACACAACAAGATAAACCAGAGTGGTTGGAAAAGAGGAAGACTTCATTCCTGATGGACAGATTCAATCAAAGAAGCCACAGCTATGAGTCCCAAGACTTGAGCAGGGCAGCTGAAAATAGGGGGCTTGGTAGTCTCTCATTCATAAACTGGAGTGGACTTGATAGCAGTTAACAACAAGAATATTTTCCATTCACATATCTATGTGCTCCTTCCCTGTTTGAACCCCCTTAGACTATTGTCCTTGGCATGCTGCCCTGGCAGTGGATGCTATTTCAAGAATCACAGGCTTCATTTGGGCCTCTGATTGCAAAGTTCTGCATGGATATAGCTATTTTCTAAAGGAACTAGAAAAACTCTTATATAAGATGCTAAAAATAATTAAAAGGCAATAAAAAAGTCCTTGCTAAAATTAATTTCAGTCTAAGGATGAATCACACAATGTTACATGAATAATTCCTTCATCCAAAACCTTGCATTTCCTTATTAGATGTAAGCTGGATAGGAATGGACTCAGAAGGGAATTTTCAACCTTCCCGGAGAATAGCCTGTGTCATATTGCAGCCATAAAGTTACCTAGGAAGAAAGGAAGAAGGAAGGAAGGAAGGAAGGAAGGAAGTTTCAAGTGATGGTTCTTTCCTTGGTCTTCTCTGACATTTGACTTAGTGTTTCAGTATTATCTTCTCCATTTGATAGTAAGAAAACAAAACAAATCACTTCTGCGTTTTTAACACTGTAAACTATTTGGGAACTTTTTAAGATGAAAAAGCAGTATTAAAATGTTTTACATAACAACAACAATAAGTTGATTTATAACTAGAACTGTGACAATTTAAATCAAGCAGTCTTTATCATTTTTAATCTGGAATTCATCTTTGTTTCTGTATGATTTGTAGCTAAATTTTAAACTGGTCTTATCAATCATCAGTTAACAGATGTTTAACATCCTCTAAGGCAGCTTCTTGGACATATGCCTCTGTGTATCAGAGTAAAATCTCCTAAAATAGAAACAGACACTGGAAAATGTATTCCCGTTGTTCATATGGAACCACTAAAGGTTAAATCCTCTTGGTAGAGATTATGCTTATTAGGCAACAATAATTCAGTTAATAAATGGGGAACATGCACTGTGGTTCATGTGCCTTTTACTCTACAATAGACTCACAGAGGTATATAGGATAATTCCAAAAGATAATGATTTGTTACTTGTAACCAGTGCAGTGTGTGAGTATCCCAGGGCCTGTGGAAATTAGTTTCCTAGTAATTAATTCTTAATAGAATATTAATGATAAATAAATTTGTATTAAATTATATATGCATGCATATTAATTAAATAATCAATCAAACTTAATTAAATTAACAAACAAATAATGGCTAATAATACATCCTCCAACATTTCACGGCTGAAAATCAGGAACATGTGACCAAGCAATATCCAAGTATGATCAAAATGGCAAAGGGAGAATTTTTGCAGGAAAAAAAAGCACCTCTGAATATTCCTTATGCCAGAAAACCCTATTAAATTCATAGGGTCACCACAGGTCAACAGGTGACCTGATGGATAGACTCAACACTTTGCAGAAATATGCTGACGCCAAAAAATTATGCTGAGGAGGAAAAAAGAGAAACAGAGACATTTTATAAGCTGCTGGAAAAGTGGAGTGAGAGAGGATTAATTGGGATTGTCCCTGCCAAATCAGGACAGTTGGAGGGTTTGCAATAAATGACTGTGGGAAAAGTCCTTCCTAGCTACACCTCTGATTCTGGGGGGACAAAGGAGAAGATATATATGGAATTGATGTATAGTTAGTTACATTATTACCATATATATTCATCTTTAAGTCTAAAAATTTATGCCCAAAAATTGACCCCAAAATCCCAGGTCAACTTATTTATGGGTTAGTATGGTAATTATATCAGATATTTCCCATTTCCCCATGCAGTTTCTTTCTGTCCTGAGCCAAGCAGATAGAGTCTTTGGTGATTGACTGATTGATTGATTGATTGATTGCAGTTTGTTTAACAGTCCCTCTCCTACTCGCATTCGTTGCTGTTTTAGGAGTGAAGGCTGAAACACTGAAGTCTTGTATTGATTGCTGCTTCCTTCTTGCCACTCGCATACACACACTGAAGGAGCCTCCAAGCTTTCACAGAATCATAGAATCTGAGGCCCGTTCTAGACGGGCACAAAGCAGCATTTTAAGGGCTAAAAAGCCCGCCTTTACGGTTAGGGAGGGCATAGCTTTTACACCCTCCGTGGGCCTAAAGCGTATGGACGTCGCCATTTTAAAATGGCAGCGTTCATACAGACGCACTTTGAGATGTACTGCACACATGATGACGCTTTTACGCCACGGGAGGGCACAAATCTCACCCTTTCCACGGCGCAAAAAAGGAGCTCCAAACGGAGCTCCTTTTTGGCGTCGGGTCTTTGCCATGGCTTTTAGACAGCCGCTACAAAGACCCTGGGAGGAAGGGGCCTCGGTGGCAGCCCCTTCCTCTGGCCTCGCCTCTGCAAGCGGGGTGCAGCGGGCGCCCAGGGCACCCGCTGCACCCGCTGCACCCTGCTTAGAGGCCTCAGAGAACCGGCAGTTTGCCGCTTCCCCACAGCCTCTGGAAGTGGCGGGATGGGGCTGCGGAGGCTGCCGGTGTGGCAGCCTTGGCCCCATCCCTGTGCTTCCTGGGGCGATTGCAGGCCGCCCCTTTTGGGCAGTCTAGATCGCCCCATAGAGTCGGAAGAGACCACAAGTGCCATCCAGTCCAACCCCCTGCCATGCAGGAACTCCCAATCAAAGATTCCCTGACAGATGGCCATCCAGCCTCTGCTTAAAGACCTCTAAGGAAGGAGACTCCACCACACTCCGAGGGAGTGTGTTCCACTGTCGAACAGCCCTTACTGTCAGGAAGTTCCTCCTAATGTTGAGGTGGGATCTCTTTTCCTGCAATTTGCATCCATTGTTCCACGTCCTAGCCTCTGGAGCAGCAGAAAACAAGCTTGTTCCCTCCCCAATATGACATCCCTTCAAATATTTAAACAGGGCTATCCTATCACCTCTTAACCTTCTCTTCTCCAGGCTAAACATCCCCAGTTCCCTAAAGTGTTCCTCATAGGGCATGGCTTCCAGACCCCTCACCATCTTAGTTGCCCTCCTTTGGACACGCTCCAGTTTCTCAACATCTTTTTTGAATTGTGGTGCCCAGAACTGGACACAGTATTCCAGGTGGGGCCTGACCAAAGCAGAATAAAGTGGCACTATTACTCCCTTTGATCTAGGCACTATACTTCTATTGATGCAGCCTAAAATAGCATTGGCGTTTTTTTTAGCTGCCGCATCACACTGTTGACTCATGTTCAACTTATTGTCTACTTGGACTCCTAGATCCCTTTCACACATACTTTCATTCAGCCAGATGTCCCCCATCCTATATCTGTGCATTTCATTTTTCTGCCCTAAGTGCAGTACCTTACACTTTTCTGTGTTGAATTTCATTTTGTTAGCCTTTGCCCAGCTTTCTAGTCTATTCAAGACGTTTTGAATTTTGATTCTGTTTTCTGGAGTATTAGCTACTCCTCCTAATTTGGTGTCATCTGCAAATTTGATAAGCATGCCCCCAATTCTGTCATTCAAGTCATTAATGAAGATGTTGAATAGCACTGGGCCCAGTACAGAACCTTGTGGGACCCCACTGGTCACCTCTTTCCAGGTTGAAAAGGAGCCATTGTTGAGCACCCTTTGGGTGCAACCAGTCAACCAGTTACAAATCCATGTAACAGTTAACTTGTCTAGCCCACATTTTACAAGCTTGTTTGCAAGAATGTCATGGGAAACCTTGTCAAGGGCCTTACTGAAATCAAGATATACTATATCCACAGCATTCCCTTCATCTACCAAGCTGGTAATTTTATCAAAAAAAGAGATCAGGTTTGTTTGGCATGACTTGTTTCTCTGAAACCCATGTTAACTTTTTGTGATTATGGCATTGGCTTCTAAATGTTCATTGACTCTCTGCTTAATGATCTGCTCTAGAATCTTTCCTGGAATTGATGTCAGACTAACTGGACGATAATTGTTGGGATCCTCTTTTTTTCCCCTTTTTGAAGTTGGATACAATGTTTGCCCTCCTCCAGTCTTCTGGGACTTCTCCTGTTCTCCAGGAGTTCTCAAAGATTATTGCCAATGGTTCCAATATTACATTTGCCAGTTCTTTTAATACCCTTGGATGCAGTTCATCTGGTCCTGGAGAATTATATTCATTTTGGTTAACCAGGTATTCCTGTACTATCTCTTTACCTATTCTTTGCTGAAATTCCCCTGTTCTGCTCCATTATCCCTAGGTTGAGTACCCTTTGCCTTTTCTGAGCAGACTGAAGCAAAGAAGGTGTTGAGTAATTCTGCCTTTCAGCAATTTTTTTTTGCCTCCCACTGTTGGGTCCTTGCACTGTTTGCCTTCTTCCCTATATGTCAATTTGAATATTTTTTCCAGCCCTTTTGCCTTCCAGAATACTGTCTCCCTCCACCACATAACTCAGTTTAAACCCCTCCTGATCAGATTTTTGAGACTATTGGCAAAAATGTTTTTGCCAACTGGTGTGAGATGCAACCCATCCCTTGCCAGAAGTCCCTCCTCATGGAACCGCAGCCCTTGATCCAAGAATCCAAACCATTCTTGACGGCACCATCTATGGAGTCAGTTGTTTACATCCATTATTTTCTTCCCCCTTCCTGGACCATGCCCTTCAACGGAGAGAAGAGATGAGATGACAACCTATGCACCGATCTCTTTCAACTTCCTAACCAGAGCCTCATAATCCCTTATAATATTATGAAGGCTGTGCTTTGCAGTATCATTGGTTCCCACATGAACCAAAAGAAAGGGGTATCAGTAGGCTTGACCAGTCTTGTCAGCCTCTCCCGTCATGGATCTTTGCCCCTGGGAGACAGCACACCTCCCGAGACATCTTGTCAGGCCCACAAACCACTGCTTTGGTACCCCTCAGCAAGGAGTGCCCCACCACGACCACACGCCTCCTCTGAGGCTTAGCAGGTTATGTTGAAATCTATAATTTTGGCTCCAAAACATGCCTGTGACTTATATATGAGGTCAACTTATATTTGACAGGATCTTTTGAGCTTGTCTTTCCAATAACCATATTAATACTAGGAGGGTTTTATATAGCCAGAGCATGTACTCTGTGACTGAGCTATAGACTCTGATCCCTTTCGTGTCTCCTTCAATGGATTTTTTAAAAAAGGGTTTTGACTGAGGTAAGCAAAATGTCTATTACCTACTGCTTTGACATCCTATTTGAATGCAAAATCCATATGTGCACAGAGTTCATCTGCATGCACACAGGGCTGTGCCCTCTATTAAAAGGAATGGGAGCTTATTGTGGTTTCTGTTTGTGTAAAAATGCCCCCTTGGACAGGCTTAGTTGATGGCACTCCAATATACCAGGAAGAACCACTAGAGTCTCATGTACTTAAACTGTATGCTGTGCAGATCAAAACTGATTATATAACATAAAAGGTTTACTATAACCTTTATCATGTTCTATATTTTTAATGTCATTTTAAATAAAGCAGCTTCATAAACATGAATAGGATATAGGGCCTGTTCTTTATACTGTTGCACAAAAAAGCTAAGAATATAAAGCACACATTGTAACTTTTTTCTTCTTTTAGAAATTTTGTTTAAAAATGATATTTCACTAGCCTGACCAAGGAAGCAGACCCTTGGTGCCTTCTATGCAACTGAACACATGCTTGCTCCTAGACTAGAGCTGCTGTCATACTGTAGAATTAATGTAGTTTGATACCACTTTAACTGTCATGGCTCCATCCTACAGAAGCCTGGGATTTGTAGTTTGTTGTGGCACTGAGTTCTCTGACAGAAAAGGCTAAATATCTCTCATGACTACAAATCTCAGAATTCTAAAGCATGGAGCCAACTGTATCCATTCTCCAGTGTAGATGTAACTTCAGTTAGGGTATTTCAGATTACCAGGCTGTCAGCAAGCAGAGCTTGGGAAGAGCTTGGCAGAGAACTCTGATGATCTGAAGAAGACCAAAGCTGCCTAGAGAGGGATCTATGATCTAATTCAGTCAAAGGCACCTTTGGAGGCTTATGGCCCATAAGATTTCATTGATCCTGATCATCAAATTTTAGACAGTAGAAACATTTAACATATTCTTTAATTTTTTTCAATTGTCTTAAAGGTTGTATCATGATCCCAATCTGGATCTGATGCACGCCCGAAATAATATTCAAGTGACAGTGAGTTGGCAGAACTGTGATCTTTTTTCAAAGTCACACTTAATATTACTTCTTGTTATCTTTCCATGCCAAGAAAAATGTTAGATGTTGGTTGTTAAATAACCTGTTAGTAAGGGAGCCAGTGGTGCAGTAGTTTTGAGCATTGGACTATGACTCTGGAGACCAGAGTTGAAATCCCAGCTCGGCCATGTGAATCCACTAGGTGACCTTGGGCAAGTCACACTCAAGCCTCCAGGGATGGCAATGGCAAACCCGCTCTGAAGAAACCTTCCAAGAAAAACCTGTGATTGTTTCACCTTGGGGTCAAAATAGGTCGGAAATGACTTGAAGGCACACAGCAACAGCAACAATGTACAATAACATCCAAAATCTGGCGACTGTGTAAACCATGCAGGAGAGGAAAAAAATATGCCTGATTAAGAGGCCAGTGGAGCTTGAAAAGCTTTCAATATGCATTTTATGCATTTTGGTTGATCCAATAAAGGTATCATTGTTTTGTGCATTTTGGATGTTAGGGTACTCTGCTACATGACCAACATGGCTATCCCTGGATCTGTTGCTAATGCATTACTTTTCTTTTACTTTTTATTGAATATTTTATTTGTTTTATAACAACATAAACAAACAATTCAAAAATAACAAAAGGCCTTGAAGAGTCATATAAAAGCCATGCAGAATAGCAATCTGAGTAGAGGTAGTATCAGTAACCAAGATTCTAAAATCGTTACTTTTACAAATATGTTACTTACAATACTTTTCTTGACTTTGCATTAATTTACAAAAGATACACTTAAATCTAAATAAATGGTCCCAAATCCCTCAAATGATCCCCCAAAGCAATATTTTAGAAACGATGAGTAAATGTTACTCTTGCATTTTTTTAAAAAAAGGTATTAGGTTATTGGCCATCAGATTATTTCTCAAATGGATTGCCATCAATTCCCTAGATATGTAATTACTTTCAGTCTATTATTTCTAAACTCTGGTAGAATCTCAAATGTTTAGGTTTTTCTTTCATCAGCCTTGCAGTCTGAATAGATCCACTTACAAATACTCATCCTACACTTCTTTCTCAAATACAGAACCATCATACATTAACACCGGAGGAAAGGGTTCAGAGCTTGGAAAGTTATTTTTTAGAAGTGATATACGTTTCTTCCTCCCCCCTCCCCCCCGCACCCCCTCCATGACTTGTTGACATTGATTGTTGCTTCAGAGTGGTGCATTAGCCAGCATATTTATTAATTTATGTCTGGTCTTTCTCCTGATGTAGGGACTCAAGGTGGCTACAACCATATATATTAAACCATATATTTTAAAACAACATAAAAACATTAAAAGTATAATTTAGCATTAAAAAAAAGCAGCAAACCATTTATAAGCACCTCTGTCTTGTCTGAATTAAGCTTCAGTTTGTTTGTCCCCATTCAGTCTATTACAGCTACTAGGCACCAGTTTAGTAGAACAGCCACAGAGATTATTGCACTACCTTTCCTCCCAGCCTCAGCACAAGCTTAAACTTTTGAAAACTTTTTAAAAATTGGTGTTATCGCACACCTCTATGCCCAGTCCACAGGAATTGCATACCCAATCTTGACATTCTGTACCCGATCTGTACTTCTCCCACACTTTTTGAAAGAATCTCCAAGTCACTATATCGTCAACTGCCCTGCTCAGATCTTGCAGACTCAGAGCCATGGCCTCCTTGACTGAGGACTCTTTCAGACGTGCGAAATTGGAAGTATAATCCAAGGGCAATCCAAACGCAATCCTGGGGTTTCACGTTATTGCGAATTAATTCTTCTCACGCAAATTCGGGCAAAAGGGAAGTCACTCCGAATGCAATCATGGGTTTAACGTTATTGCGAATTTAAGCTTCTCACGCGATTTCGGGCAAGGGGGGGTTATTTTCGGGTAATGGGAAGTAATTCTGAATGCCTTCCGAACAGAGCAGGGGTTCAGGTAAATTCGCTAAACAAGTGAATTTACATGAATCCGCATTGGCTCCATTTGGAATTGGGAGAAATTCCTCCCGTTTGAAAGAGTCCTGACTCTATTTTATCTGCAATGCTGCCTTCCTCTTTTCCTATTGCCTTCCACCTTACCAAGCATTATTGTCTTTTCTAGTGAGTCATGTCTCCTCATGGTGTATCCAAAGTACAACAGTCTCAGTTTAGTCATCTTGGTTTTTAGAGAGAGTCCAGTCTAGATTTGTTCTAGGACCCATTTATTTGTCTTTTTAGCAGTCTGCCATATCTGTAGAACTCTTTTCCAGCACCACATTTCAAATTTCTTCCTATCAGCATTCTTCACCATCCATCTTCCACAGCCAGATATAGAAATGGGAAATACAATGGCATGGGCAATCCTAAGTTTAGTATTCAATGATATATCTTTACACTTCAGGATCTTGTCTAGTTCCTTCACAGGACCTTCCAGGTCCTAGCATCTTCTAATCCCCCCCCCCCCCTTTTAACTGCAGTCTCAATTTTGATTAATGGCTAATCAGGGAATTTGAGCCTTGGACTATGACTTTGAAGTCCAGGGTTCAGATTGCTATTAAACCACAAAAACCTACTGGGTGACCCAGGGCAAGTCATACTCCTGGAAATGTCTTGAATGTACAAAATAACAACTCCCAGAGTCCTAGTGTAAGACCCAAACCACTACATCACAGTGGCTCTCCAGTCAAGACTTAACTGTTTCATATAAATGGCTCCTTAAAGCTAGGATACCTTTTTTGTTTGTTGCAACTATGTGTGTTTTAAATGCCTCATTTCAAAAGATGGTTATTAAAGCGTGTTTTTACTTGTTCTATCCATTTATATTTGTTGTGCAATGATGGCAGTCAAAATGTAGTTTTTGCTGCCCTTCAGATAGATTTTAGTCCCTTGTTTGGTCAGATTTGACTAAATCAATATGCTGTATTAATTCAGTGGGGGTACTACTACACTTGGGACTAACAATTGAATTCAGTCTCAAGCTTTGTCCAATGTGATAAACACTAGGAACATTCATGGAGCTTCTTATGAAAAAGGAAAACTTAATGCCATCTATGGAATGAAAGTGACTGCAGTTTTGTCAAGCCCGTTTCCTTCTGACCCAAGGGTAGAGCGGAATGGAACACCAGAGAAATTGGTGGACTTTCTTGATGCAGATAAATTTTAGTTACATGACAATGAAATTCAATGAAAAACACTGCTTGCATTGTCAATGCATTGCCAATGGAGTCCCAGTAGGAAAACAGAGAATCAGGGAAGGGGCGAAACAAATTGAGGGTTTCCTTGCTCCCTCCTCCTCTGCCTTTTTAAGGGAAATAATCTGTTCTGCTTTGTATCCTGTTTTAGGAAAATGTACAAAAAACAGTATTTAGCTCTTTTGGAAAAGGAAAGACCTTTTAGCATATGGTGAACACAAAGGCATAGCTAAAGAAGGGGTGCAAAATGATGCCACCTGCCCCAAATAAATTTTCCTTCAACCATTAAATTTCTAGCATTTTAATAATTCAGACCATTAACTGAGCATTTAGAACTGATTGTGCATTCAGAGAAAAGGGCCAGTAAAATTACCAAGGGAAGGCAAATATAAGAGTTCTAGGTATGAATGACTGTCAGGGTCTCATTCTCTGTAAGGCTAGAAATTTGGGGAATGAAGGAATTTTCATGGAGGGAAGGAACTGTTACGTGGGAGGCAATGCCCTCATCCCCCCCCCAACCAGGGTAGCTAGACTTTGGGATGGGCAAAATGCAGTCCTGAGGCCACAAGTGCCTCCCCCCAGGCTGTGTTTGTGGTAAAAATAGAGAAATTGTAGAAGGATTAATACATCAATGTAAATTATTCAATATGGAGGATTCCAGCATGTCCAAAAATTTTAAAACAAATAAATAGCCAATGTACTTGGATACCTAAATGTCAAAAACAAATGCTTTCTCTTGATCTAATACCCCAGGTTCATAAGGTGAGGATCCCAGGTCAGCTCCAGAGATATATAAGTAAGAAATTGAGGGTTTTACATTTCCACAAGCTTTAAAAGCAACCCAGGTAGTCGCTGGTTTTCCAGAAATTGGAAGTATAATTGAATGGCAATCTGAACGCAATCATGGGGTTTCACGAAAGCATCTCATGCAATTTTGGGCAAAATGGAAGTCATTCTGAACACAATCATGGGTTTTACATTATTGCGAATTAAAGCATCTCATGCAATTTCGGGCAATGGGCAGTCATTTTCAGATAATGGCTAGTCATTCTGAATGCATTCCAAACACAATAGGAATTCACTTGAATTCACTAAACTAGCAAATCCATGTGAATTCGAATTGGCTCCATTTGCAATAAAGAGAAATTCCTCCCATCTGATAAACTCCTATGAGTTGTAGTTAAAAAAACACACCACAAATCTCATAGATTAGGGAATTATGTACATAGGTTAAAAATAATTTAGACAGGCATTTCAGGCTGTCATTTCACAATATTTAAAGAGATACTATTGCAAAACAGTAGATCAGTGTCTTTGTATAAGTGGTCCCCCAACATGAAGAAGACCTATTCAGAACTAAGAGAAAGTTGTTATTTTGAAAAGCTGTTAAGAGGGCAAGGGAAGAAATCAGAATTAGCATCCTCATCATCATGCTAAAACTATTTTCTCTCTAATTCTGTGCTGTTCAGTTTGTAGCAGACAGAGCAGTGAGATTTTCAGCAGCCACTTAAAAGTTGAGGAGAAGCTTTGTTCAGTTTAAATTTGGTGAATTATCAAGATATAATGTGATATTTTCAATTAAAATTCATATACAATTTCAGTTCATTCAATTCATTATTTTCATCGTATCTGATGTTAGTAAGCAAAAAAGGAAGATTTACATTTAGGTTTGCATGTAAAGGTTTTGGTATTTTTACTGCTTAATTGTGTATTTTAATGGAAAGGAAAATAGGATATATTTTTATACTTTTTTTGTTTCTAGAGATCTTTCTATTGTTTTAATTTGTCTTTTAATGTTTTATGTGTTTGCAGGTAATAAAACCATAATGCATGTGACAGTTATGCCTAATCAAGCATTGATGTATAATGTTTCCCAGCATATTCTCTGGATATGAGAATCAAAACACAGGGCAGGTCACCCTTTTATCTGATCTGAGTCTTTTAGGACCCCACACAGACATAAGGAGATGTCTTATCAACATTCAGACCGATAAAAAGAGTTTGGAAAAGTTGTGATTTGGACTGCAGCTCCCATAGTATTCCAGCGAACATGTTTAGTGGTCACACTAGTTGCCAATTATGGCTCTTGCAAAACCAGTGGATATCCCAACATTATGTTGTTAGATATAATAATAATAATAATAATAATAATAATGTTTTATTTATAGCCCGCTCCACTGTATCCAATCGGAGCGGGTTACATCAATTAAAAAATACAAGATAAAATATACACAACCCATACCCAACCACCCCCCCTTAAAATTGAATTAAACTAACATCAATTAAAACGACATAATAAAAATTACAATTTAAAACAGTAACCCATTGCATAGACATCAGGGTCAAGATGTTAGTGTTAATGGGAGAGCTTAACCCAAACAGAGCCGGGAGGTTAAGAACTTTCTGGGAAGGCCTGCCAGAAGAGATGCGTCTTCAAGGCTTTTTTAAAGCAATCAGAAGATGTAATAAGACGCATCTCATCCGGCAGGTCATTCCATAGCCTGGGAGCGACAGCTGAAAAGGCCCTCTGGGAGGTCTGCGTCAGCCTAGTCTTCATAGGCTGCAACAGGTTCTTCCCAGAAGACCAGAGTGTGCGGGGGGGGGGGTCGTATGGGAGGAGGCGGTCCCTCAGATAAGATGGACCCAAGCCATGTAGGGCTCTAAAGGTTAAAACCAACACCTTGTAATGCACTCAGAAACTAATCGGCAGCCAGTGGAGAGATTTGAGCACCGGTGTTATGTGCTCTCTCCTCGATGTTCCCGTGACAAGCCTGGCTGCCATATTCTGAACTAATTGAAGTTTCCGGGTTAGGCACAAGGGTAGCCCCATGTAGAGCGCATTACAGAAGTCCAATCGTGAGATTACCAAAGCGTCTACCACTGACTCCAGGTCCTTCAGCTCCAGGAAAAGGTGCAGCTGGCAGATCAGCCGAAGCTGATAACAGGCACTCCTGACTGCCGCATTCACCTGACTAGTCATGTGAAGCGACAAATCGAGAAGTACCCCCAGACTGCGAACAGGGTCCTTTGAGGAGAGTGTGACCCCATCTAAGACCGGGAGGTGTATTCCCAATCCTGGTTTATATAGAAGAATATAATTTTGCTAAGTTCTACCAGTGGTGCATTTATTTCAGGATTGTCTGCACTGATGAGCAGCAGATCTGAAATCAAAGGGCTTTCCCAGCCTTACTCCATGAGATCTGTTCAACTGCAGTGGTTGTGGAATGAACCAGGTATTATTTCATATGTTCTGCCACTGAGTTATGTTCCTTTCCTGCTGTGGGGTGAGCTAAGCAGATAGGCAAATGAGAAGCTAATTGCTTACTTTCTTTCACAGTGGATAATTGCAAGATTTAAATTATCTGAGAAGCACATGTAATCTAGGTGAATGAACATAGCAGTGAGAGTAAAGCTTTTAATTTCCCTGGCTCTTTTGCTATAATAGCTCAATTGCTATGCAGAAGGATCCATTTTGCCACCATGAATATCCTTGTTCAATAAAAGACAGATTAGTTTAAAATGTAATAGTGTCGCTCTATTCTGCTTTGGTCAGGCCCCACCTGGAATGCCGTGTCCAGTTCTGGGCACCACAATTCAAAAAGGATGTGGAGAAACTGGAGCATGTCCAAAGGAGGGCAACTAAGATGGTGAAGGGTCTGGAAACCATGCCCTATGAGGAACGACTTAGGGACCTGGGGATGTTTAGCCTGGAGAAGAGAAGGTTAAGAGGTGATATGATAGCCCTGTTCAAATATTTGAAGGGATGTTATATTGAGGAGGGAGCAAGCTTGTTTTCTTCTGCTCCAGAGACTAGAACGCGGAACAATGGATGCAAACTGCAGGAAAAGAGATTCCACCTCAACATTAGGAGGAACTTCCTGACAGTAAGGGCTGTTCGACAGTGGAACACATTCCCTCGGAGTGTAGTGGAGTCTCCATCCTTGGAGGTCTTTAAGCAGAGGCTGGATGTCCATCTCTTGGGGATGCTTTGACTGGGAGTCCTGCATGGCAGGGGGTTGGACTGGATGGCCCTTGTGGTCTCTTCCAACTCTATGATTCTATGATTCTATGAAAAAGAAACTACGTTTGATGCTGTCATTCAACAACAGTCATACTTTCATTTCTATGAGTTGTTGAACATGGATTGTTCAGCAAAACATCCCCAGACCCTTTCATTTTATTCTGTCCTAAAGTTCATCACAGTTAATAGGATGTACAAATTTCTGAGTCATTAAGAGCTAAAATGTCATCAAAAGTCAACAGATAATCACTGGAACATTTAGTCTCATTGCTGAAGATACTCAAATTGAGCAATCACTAGGGTGTATTTCACACCACACAATTACAACACAATTCTACTTTTACTGTCATGGATCCAGTGTATGAAATGTTGGAGTTTGCAGTTCTGCAAGAGAGCTCCAGTATATCACAAAACAGACAAAATAGTAGCAAAGTGCTATAATTGTGTGATGTGAAAATAGATCTTAGCATAACAGTAGTTAAAATTAAAAACAAGCAAGCAGTATACTACTGAAATGACAAAGGAGGATAGAGTGTTGCTATTGTTGCAAATTTTTATGTGCTGGCTTACTCCGTAGTACAATTAACAATGGCATTGCAGCAGGAGGGAGTATTTTGAAAGATGTCACTGTGGAGGAGTCAATTCTCTGCTAAGAAAATGATCAGAAGGTATAAGCCCACTCAATAGCTTTTGAGAACACGTAATTTCTAACAAGAGGCAATTTGTTCACTCAGTTTCTTAATTATGGCATGTTGTCTTTGTTTTTGCCCAGAAAACAACAATGGTCTATTCAATGGGTTTTCTCTATATTCTCAGTTTTATTAAGGAAAAAAGATAGTATTTTCCATTGTTTAAATGTGAACTAACACGGTGCATTTCAAACTTCTCCACAATAGTATTTGTTTTATGGATCCATGTTCTTCTTTGTAACATAGACTTCTTTTACTGTTCCTGCCCTTGCTGCCTCTTGGAGCTCAGAGGGCCAGATATTTGTTTCTATGAATCCATTAGGAGCCGCAGAAGATGGGTTTCACTGATTTAACTTTGTTCTCCTAAACTGGTCATTATGCTCAATAGGATGCACTCATTTCTAAGTTATTAGAATTTGAGGAAAAAATTCTTCCATATCCAAAATAACTTCAAGCATCTTTTTTCATCATTTCCTGTTAAAGAGAGCTAATTTACAGATTAATTTGTGATAATAATAATAACAATAATAATAATAATAATAACAATAATCCATTTCAAACCGGTTTCCGGGCGGGCCATGGGGTTGAGACTGCCATGGTCGCCCTGGTCGATGATCTCCGTCTGGGCATCGACAGGGGTAGCGTGTCCCTGTTGGTGCTCTTGGACATCTCAGCGGCTTTCGATACCATCGACCATGGTATCCTTCTGGAACGCGTGGCGGAGGTGGGAATCGGGGGCACTGCGCTCCAGTGGTTCCGGTCCTACCTCTCTGGGAGGTTCCAGATGGTGCAGCTGGGGGACGTGTGCTCCGATAAGAGGGCCCTCACCTCTGGGGTCCCTCAAGGAGCCATTCTGTCCCCCATGCTCTTTAACATTTACACGAAACCGCTGGGCGAGGTCATCCGGAGGCATGGGGCGCGGTGTTATCAGTACGCTGATGACACCCAAATAGTCTTCTCTATGTCTCCGACTGATGCAGTGACCAGGGATGGCGTCGCTCCTCTCGTGGCCTGTCTGGAATCGGTAATGGACTGGATGAGGGAAAACAGACTCAGCCTGAATCCAGAGAAAACGGAAGTACTCGTGATAGGTTCCCCTGGCCCAGGGATGGAGGTGGTTCCACCAGTCCTGAACGGGGTCACGCTCCCCGTGAAGGACAATGTACGCAGTCTGGGGGTGCTCCTTGACTCGTCGCTCCACCTGACTTCTCAGGTGGATGCGACAGTCAGGAGCACCTGTTTTCAGCTTCGGCTGATACGCCAGCTGCGTCCCTACCTGGACCGGAGGGACCTTGAAACAGTAGTACATGCTCTGGTAACCTCTCAATTGGATTTTTGCAATGTGCTCTACATGGGGCAGCCTTTGTATCACACTCGGAAGCTTCAACTAGTGCAAAATATGGCAGCACGGGTGGTCACTGGCGCTCCCAGGACCGCCCATATAACACCAATTTTGAAAGATCTACATTGGCTGCCTGTTCGCTTCCGGGCTCAGTACAAAGTGCTGGTTATCACCTATAAAGCCCTAAATGGTTTGGGCCCAGAGCACCTGAAGGACCGTCTCTCCTCACACAATCCGCCCCGCACACTCCGATCGACTGGGCAACAACTCCTAAGAGTTCCAGAGGCTAGATTATCGTCAACAGCAAAAAGGGCGTTCTCTGTTTCGGCCCCTAGCCTCTGGAACTCACTGCCCACAGAGCTTCGTTTAGCTGCCTCGCTTAATTTGTTTAAAAAAGGGCTAAAGACATTTTTGTTCGAGCAAGCCTACCACTGCCTATGACTTCCTCTCTTGTGTCCCCCTATTATCCCCTCATTATGATCAGAATCGATGTTCCATGAACCCCTGGCTGTTATTGTATTTTTACTGTGTATTTTTATCGTGTCTTGAAAGTTTTAATATATGTTTTAACTGTTTAACTGTACACCACCCTGATCTTGGGAAGGGCGGTATAAAAATAAAATTTATTATTATTATTATTATTAATAATGTTTATTTATAGCCCGCTCCTCTAATACTCGGAGCGGGGTACACCAAAATAAAAAGATACACAGTAAAAACAACAATCACATCCCTCCCCAACCACCCCCCTTAAAACTGAATTAAATAAAGACAATTTAAAATTAACACAGTTATTAAAACAAAGTGCAATCTCATGAACAATCCATGTGCAAGGCCGCATTAGATAGATTCAGCAGATTTAAGTAAAGGGACAGCTGGAAATAATTCCCAGTTCTATTTATGTTTTCAGAGCAGGGAGTAGGTTTTCCATTTATTCTCTCCTTCAGGGAAAGGCCTGCCGGAAAAGATGCATCTTTAAAGCCTTTTTGAAACTAGCCAGTGATGTAATGAGATGCATCTTGTCCGGCAGGCCGTTCCAAAGCTTGGGGGCAGTAGCTGAAAAGGCCCTCTGGGAGGTCTGCGACAACCTAGTTTTCATCAGCTGCAGCAGGTTCCTCCCAGAGGACCGAAGTGTGCAGGGCGGTTCATATGGGAAGAGGCGGTCCTTAAGGTAGGATGGGCCTGAGTCATGCAGGGCTTTAAAGGTTAGTACCAACACCTTGTACTGTGCCCAGAAACTAATGGGCAGCCAATGGAGAGCTTTGAGCACTGGTGTTATATGCTCTCTTCTAGATGTTCCAGTGATAAGCCTGGCTGCCATATTCTGAACTAATGGAATTTTCCGGGTTAGGCACAAGGGTAGCCTCATGTAGAGCATGTTACAGAAATCCAGACGTGAGGTTACTAGAGCATGCACCACAGTCTCCAGGTCTTTCGTGTCCAGGAAAGGAAAGGGTGACCACCATGTGCATATAGTATTACAGGTACATCCCAATGCAGATTGTACTGTATCCCACAAGATTGGTAGAAGCTACCTGGCAAATTATCATTTCCTTTGGCTGTCATCCATAATATACATGGAAAGATATGACTACAGATGACATCAAGAAACCTTCAGTAGCAAGAAATTTGCCATCCAAAGAATAGGGGGAAGGGGCCCTGAACCTGAGCCTTTATTTGGATGGTAGAACCATCTACTCCCAACTTTGCATTCTTTTTTTTTTTTTTTTTTTTAGGAATATCAAAGAAAGACAAGCAAACACAACAACTTGACTTTGTTATAGTTTAGGAATTTACAAAACTGCCTTAAACCAAACCAGACCATTGGCCTGAGTCAATATACTCTACTGACTGACACTAGCTCCCAGGAGTTTTTAAAAAGAGTCCTTCTTAACTCTACCTGGAGATACAAGCATTGAGTTTTAGAACTTTGTTGTGTACAGCTTGTGTTCAACCTCTCATTTGTTCCTTCTCTTATCTCCCAGCCATAAGCATGGTGTCCTCAGAGCATGGGAATAGCAAGTTACAAGCAATACAGTTACATCTGACTATTTACTTTATTTTCATAACTAGGTTGTACATTTCAAAAGTAGCACAACGAGTGAGAACAGCATTATTTGGAGGGATGTTAGCAAGTAACATTTTCTATCTTCTCTCCTAATGAGGTAGTGGCAAGTTTATGTTTGAAAAATAACACAGTAAGTGGGAATGACATTAATTTGGGGGAATGTTAACAAGTAACATTTATCATTCTTTTGTTGTAACAAAGTTGCATCTCCAAAGTAATGCAATGAATGTGCATGATGACAATTTGTTTGGTGTAGCAAGTAACATTCCCTAGTTACTTTTAAAGTTAATTTCTATAGGCATTTTGGAAAATTTTAAATCTGAAATGTCAAGTTTTTATGTCATCCTCTTATTAATCCTATTGTGATTTTTGTCCCACAAACTTTCTTATCCCCAAATCTTCGTGGCAGGGTGGGGTGGGGGGGACTATCACAAATAGGTACTGTTACAGGCAGTAACATGAGTTATCTTTTTGGGAAATGTTAATGGTGACTAATACGGACCTTATCACACTAGATAAATCCAGCTCAGAAACAGGATTTTAGAAGTAGAAAAAAATACACAAATTTGGGAGGCTTTTCACATGCGTTTCTGAAAAACAGAAATAATGCAAAAATAAGGTGAATGTAAAGGGGACAAAAATGACACCTCTTAACTTTTGGAACTGGTGTCCCGAGACAAAGAAGCAAATGACTCCCTGCACCCACCAAACTCAAATAGTACCTGAAACCATTTACTTTGGCATAGGAGGCAGAAAATCCCACAAGTGTCTCTCTTACTCTCTGGGAGTAAGAAAACAAAAATAATAACATCAATAGATAACAATTTGCTGCTGATTTATTACACCCCAAATCTGCTGCCTGAAACAACAAGCAACTATAAATGGTCCTGTTCAGTCTACACAATAAGCCCACCACATTCTCTGAGCAATCTCTCACTTCATTTTGGAAGAATATATCCTAATGGAACAGCCATAGCTTTCACATTAGCATATACTAAAGTCACAAGTTTGTATACTGCATTGCTTAGCATTTCACACATACAAAGAATAAGTGGTTAGTGGAATATATTTCCATTTGTAAAGATCTGCATGTGCATAAATGGTTTACAGACAAGAAAGACCTTTTCACTAAGACTCGTGCATTTTGCCTCAAATACCCTTTTCTAGTTAGAAAATAAAATAATAGACACATTGTGTAGAGCTTATTTCCATTCACAATTTTCACCCAGCATGTAGCATTTAGATTTTGAATTGACCTGGAGAGTCAGAGGAAATCCTAATAAGAAATCCTAATTAAAATACCAGAAATGTTTCATTGATCCAACTTGAGTACTATTTGTTATATACAAAGTAGGTACTTCATTGACTCATAAAAATGATTTCCATAAGCTGTTACAACAACACAAGTGTTGTTGTTTATACACATTATTGAACACTAGAAAAAAATCCCAACACTATGGTTTGTCTTTTGCCTATTTTTTTTTAAAAAACCTTAATGTTACAGTTTATACACTATTCAAGTACACTAACACCCATAATTCACAAAACAGTAATACCTTTACTGGCCAACCAAAATGCAAAAATAAAATAAAATAAAATAAAAATAAAAATAAAAATAAAAAAAATACATGATGCAAACTTTGGAAGCTCACTGGCTTCTTCATCAGGTAAAGACTTCTTTGGAGGCAGGTAGCCTTGGCACATCTCAGTTTCTTTTTGTGCTAAATTTATTTTTCCTAGTGTTTACAACCTTTTGTCTCCCAGAGCCTGCATGGCCAAGAAGGAGGAAATTTTGCATAGATATTGCATAGATATCCCTCCATACCATCTTAAATATAACAACCTCTTGACAAAAGGTTGACCTGTAACTCCAACATTATTAATTTATTTCCTCCAGTTTGATTTAAAATTTGAACTAGAACCCCAGAGCAGACTCATTGGCCCATTAACATGGAAATCACTAGCTGCCAGGTCTTTATATTAAAAAAGAACAAATAACCAGGAAGAACTGGCTATGAGCCAAAAGCTAGACTTAATCATGACCCAAATTTTTAATGCTCTTTCTCACTTCCTGGTGGTGAAGTTCTTTCCTCTCCTTGTGAGTTGATGGATTTCCCTTCCGTCTCAATTTCTCCATGGCTCTGGTGATTACGCTGCTTATCCTCTGACCTTAAAGCCATTGCAGCACTTGTACCACTGAATGATTGGTATCAACGCCAAGTCCATAGTCCTGATTTTCCAGAGGATAACACAACACTCCTGCTATATGCCAGCACAGACAAGCAGTCCAGAACTCAAAAACAGCTTTAAAAAGCTAGCTGACTTTGCATAGCAAAACTGAATTAAACTAAACAGTATATCCCTATAGCTTACAAAAATTCAAAGGTCAAAATGCAATTGTCAGACCAAGTTAGACCCACTGAATCAATGAAAATGTTAGATTTGAACTTACCAAGTTACCATTTGATTTAATGGTTCTGCTTGAGATGGGGTTTACAGTTTGGATTTAGGCCAATTACTTCTTCCATCCACGTAGAAGTGTACTCTGGAAATGTGCTTGAGCATTAGGGAATGAAGCAGTCAGGCTTGAAACATACGAGCATAACACACATACATCACACTAGACAATGAAAATTGAATCCATTAAAAAAAGCTCTCCATCCATACCACTTAAAATATACAACCATATCTGTTTAAACATTAAGACCAGTATGATGTGTTGGCTCAAATGGTTAAGACGCTGACTCTGTTGATTGCAAGATTAGCAGGCTGGCAGTTTGATGCCTGGGTGCCACATGATGGATGAGCTCCCATCACTAGTTCCGGCTTCTGCCAACCTAGCAGTTCAAAAGCATGCAAATGCAAGTACAGTCAGCCCTCCTTATCCACGGATTTTTTTTTTTATCCATGGATTCAAGCACCCACAGATTGAAAATATTGTAAAAAATTATAAATTCCAATAGCAATCCTTGATTTTATGTTTTATATAAGCGATAATATTTTGCTATGCCATTACATTTAATGGGACTTGAGCATCCATGGATTTTGTTATCCACGGCAGATCCAGGAACCAAACCCCAGTGGATAACAAGGACCCATAGATAGATAGGTACCACTCTAGTAGGAAGGTAAACAGTGTTCTGTGCAGTCATTCTGGCCACATGATTACAGAGTAATCTCTGATAATGCTGGCTATGCAGCTTAGTAAAAGAGATGAGCACCACTCCCTATGGTCAGACACAACATGACAACTCTGTCAATGGGAAATACCTTTACCTTTTATTTTATTTCAACCAGTTTTTAACCCTACTCTTTTGCTAAAAAAAAAAAAGCATTCCAGCATTGCTTACAAAAATGACCATTAGAATAAAACACGCACCTTGATGTTGTACTCAAAACATGGATTTTTGATGCAAAAGGAAAAGGGGGTTAGGAGGAAGGAGAAATAAAGCAAACTCTGACACTAAAATCTTAGTTACCAAGTTCTTATTAAAAAGGTGGCATTTAAGGAGAGGAGCAGCTAAAGTTGCTGAACGCTTCCCTTCTTCTCTCCAAAATGGATTTGATTGATATTGCCATGCAACTGATGAAGGAGGCCAGATGCTGATGCATATGGCAGCTCAGCAGAACCTATCATACAACCATAGAGTTGGAAGAGATCACAAGGATTATCTAATCCAACTTTCTGCAGGAACACACAATTACAATACTCCTAAAAGATGCCTATCCAACCTCTGCTTAAAGACCTGTAACGATGGGGGCTCCACCACCCTCTGAAACAGACAGTGGACACACTTCCTCACTATAGTCTAAGGCAGGCTTTTCAATATATCTTGCACATAAATTCCATCTTTCTTCCATCAAAGAGGTTAAGGGAGGTTCAGGTTCCTACGTAGCTTCCAATCCAGAATCAGAGCTGACTCAGACTCTTAGCATCAGTAGGGTGGCTACAGCATTGTGTGCCTTTCAGGCAGGCTTGTGTAAAGTGCACCTGTAGGCCTCATACAATCACCACTGGGCTCTCTAGCCCCACACCCATTTTTTAAATAGCAGAATAAAAATCTCTGTGTCCCCTGTAGAGAACATAAGGAACCAATTTCCCCACCTTCCTGCTCCAACCCTGATCTGCTGTGGGCCCACCAAACATGGCAGGAGGTGCAGCAGGTGGTGTATTTAACCCTTGGACCTCAGGAAGCTGCCCACTTCAGCTTTAGACCACTGATCATTACCTGGTAGCTTGAAACACAATATTGAGTTTCAATCAAAAAGTGGACTGAAAATTCAGCACTTCTACCATGCAGGTACAATAGACACATTAATGACATTTTCTCTCAGTACATATTTGGGCTCAAGGGAAGTCCAAGGTCCAAGAAAATGAGAATGGACTATAGAATCTTAGTACTGTAGAGCTGGAAGGGAATTAAAGCACAGCTTACACACACCAATCTCTGTTTAAAAACCTAAAGCTCTGTGGCGGAGTGCACATGATTTGCACATCAAAGATCCCAGGTTCATTTCCCAGTGTCTTCAGGGCAGATATGCCCAAAACATTGAAAAACTACTTTCTAAAATAGAAGACAACTGATTTTGACCATATGTCAGGACCAATTGTGGTATAATGATAATGGGATCATTGTTTCAGCTATTCAAGCATGATTTAGATAGTCAGCTTGAGAGAAAAATTTTGTTTGTTTGCTTGTTTGGTTTACAATAACTCCTAGAATTTCTCAGCCAGCATGCTTACACAGGCTGGAAGCTTCTGGGTGTGGCAATTTAAAATGTAACTTTTTCAAGCTCTGCCTCAAAAGCTGGATAACAGCTTCATGATGTGGACGTACATTTCTGCTGTGTAGATTGGGCCTTATGCCCTTGGGTCATGTCCCTCATTACTTCTAGTGAGTAACTAGAGAATAAGTGTAGAATTCATTTATCCAGTGTCACACTGTTATCACACAGATACTTCCACTTGTGCCCAACTGCCTTACAGTTCTTTCCTTGACAAGGTCTTGCTTTGTTTCTCTTTGTTCACTGTCAACATCCAGAAAGAATGTCCAGTATCCTTTTACCTCAAGTTGAGTGGATGGAAAGATATACTGGCTAATGTACCCTAACTTTCATCCCTCAATATGACATTTGATACACAGATAAGGAAGCCCATAAAAAGGTGCTCTTCATTCTTTGGGAATGGATACCTCCCTTCTGAAGCTACAGCAAACCTGAGTTTTTAATGGCATAATTTCAGTGATAGACTGAGCAATCAATGAAAAGCTTTGACCACCCTGAATAGCTGAAAATGCTCCATTATAAGCAAAACATTAAATCAATAGGCGGATTTAAAATTCTACTTTGTGTGGTCATTTTATGGGTGTTTGAATGGAAGAACAAGGAAATTATTTCAGCCACAGATCAAGCAATGCAATGTCCAGTGTCCCCAGTTTCTTATAGTGATACAAAAGCAAGGAGTTGGTCCAGTTTAATCAGTGTTCTATGATATTCCACAAAAATAAAATCTTTTTAATATGAATTTTTATTATTTCCTACTGTGCATTTCTTCCCCCCCTCAAATAGTTATATAAACAGAAAAGAAAATGGTCATGTATAGTTACAAGCATAAAAGCCATCTGTTGATTTTGTTTCTTTTTCCATGAGCGTTTACATTTATTTGGTGTGTTCAGACCACCACCTATATATTTTCTCTGTAGTATCTAAACAGATTTATAAATTAACTATTTTTATTTCGGACTCTCTAACAGTAATAGTAGAAAAAGCAGTAATAGTAAAAAAGTAATAGTAGTTTAAAAAGTAGTAGTAGTAAAAAGTAACTTTTTTACTGTAATTGCTGTTTGACAATGGGATAGAGTGCCTCAGAGGGTAGTGGATTCTCCATCATTGAAGATCTTGCAACAGAGGTTGGATGGGCTTCTTTCAGGAGTGTGTTGGGTTTTCCTGAATGGGAGTTGGATCAGATGACCCTTGTGGTTTATTCCAATTCTAAGATTGCATGGCTATAGGTCATGGTAGTAACATTAATATTGCAATAACTGTCTTTGGATGGGATTTGGAGTTGAGACTGCCATGGTTGCTGACCTTCGTCTAGGGGTAGTGTGACCCTGTTGGCTTTTGATGCAATAGACCACAACATCCTCTTGAATCGCCTGAGAGGGCTAGGGATTGGAGGCACTGCATTGCAGTGGTTCCGTTCCTTCCTCTCGGGCAGGTTCCAGAGGGTGGTGCTCGGGACAGATGCTCTACTAGGATAGAGCTTAAGTGTAGCATCCCTCAAGGCGCCATCTTGTCACTGATGCTTTTCAATATATATATGAAGCCGCTGGGAGAAATCACCCACAGACATGGGACAGGGTGTTATCAGTACGCTGATGACACCCAGATATATTTCTCCATGTCTTGGTCTTCAGCTTTGATTTCAGATGGCATCTCCTCTCTCAATGACTATCTTAAAGCAGTAATGGACTGGATGAGGGAAAACAGATTAAAACTGAATCCTGACAAAACAGAGGTACTTACGGTAGCAGCCCCGAACCCAGGCATTGGGATACAACCTCCAGTCCTGGATGGGGTCACACTCTCCTCTAAGGATGGTGTTCGCAGTCTGGGGATGTTTTTAGATCCATCGCTTCAGATGACAAACCAGGTGAATGCAATGGTTAGGAGAGACTATTATCAGCTCTGGCTGATACACCAGCTGCACCCTTTCGTGTAAGTCAGGGATCTTGAAACCATTGTACACTTACTGATAACTTCATATCTGGATTTCTGTAATGCACTCTACATTGGGGCTAACCTTGTGTCTGATTTAGAAAGTTCAACTGGTACAGAATACGGCAGCCAGACTGGTCTCAGGTACATCTAGAAGAGACCATATCACACCAGTTTCCAGTCCCAGTACAAGGTGTTGGTTATTACCTTTAAAGCCCTAAATGGTTTGGGTCCAAAATATCTCTGGGATTGCCTCCTTCCGTATAATCCACCCTGCACACTTAGGTCCTCCGGGAGAAATCTGCTACAACCAATAAAAACCAGGTTATCTACAACTGCCCAGAGGAACTTTTCAGCTATTGCTCCAGATTATGAAATGGCTTGCCAGATGAGATCTGTCAAATAACCACCTTAGACAGTTTTTAAAAAGCTGTTAAGATGGATGTCTTCTGGCAGGCCTTTCATGAATAGATGCCTGGCCACCAAATAGATAAATAAATGAACCGATCCCATTTGCTGTTTGTTTAATTCTATTTTAAGGAAGGGAGGGTTGGGGGATATGATATGTATAATTTTTAATGCTGTAAGCAGCCCAGATTGCCTGAGTGCAGATGGGGCTGGATAAAAATAAAATTTATTATTATTATTATTATTATTATTATTATTATTATTAACAACATTACAATAAAGGCAGATATGTACCTAGTGAGTTTATGGGCTGGGATGAGATTTGGACTAGCACTTTTCTAGCTCACACCAGCTCCAAAACAAGCCAGTAATGTATTGTCATATTAAGAGAGACAAATAAAGCTCCAAGAATTGGAGCTACCAATCTAGATCTTCATTGCTGGAATTCTTGCAGTAACACAGCAACAAGCATGGCCAGGCTTAGGCATATCACAGTTGCCTGGCTCCTTTAGACTCTGATAGTTCTTATTGTAAATTAGGGAGTAAGCCATGCTCCCATTTTTGATTCCATGCAACAAAGAGCTACCTTGACTTTCTATGTCCATAACTGATTGGACAGCTCAGGAATTTCCCATGAATTTCCTAAGAACCTGTTTACTTCTTATAGGCATGCTGGGCCAGATGGCAATGATTACGTATTCAGATGGATGATATCAAAAGGAGAATGTGATGTTTAAAACAAAGTTAAAGTGCACCAATAGAGTTGGTTTAAATTAATTCACCATCTCAAAACAAATAGGTTTCTTATCTTCACTCTCAATTTGGTAAGCAACAGATGGCTTATAATTGTACCTTGTGTGGTGATTTTCTATTTTTATTTTTATGTTTTTTTGGTTTGGTTGTTTAATGTGTTTATCATTTTCTTGTAAGGTATCCTAAGCAGCTTTTGGAAGAAGTGGGGGAGGTATACAGTAAATAAGACAAACAGAGATGCTAATGTGATTAATTTAACATCTTATTTTCTTGCAACACAAGTCTATACCTGTCTACCCTGTCCCAAAGGGTGAGGCTCGGGGACAGTTGCTCTTCTAAGACAGAGCTTAAGTGTGGCGTCCCTCAAGGCGCCATCCTGTCCCCGATGCTGTTTAACATCTACATGAAGCCGCTGGGTGAGATCATTCGGAGGCATGGAGCTCAGTGTCTTCAGTACGCTGACGACACTCAGATTTACCTCTCCATGACAAGATCGTCAGCTCAGACTTCAGATGGCATCTCTCCTCTCAATGACTGTCTTACGGCAGTAATGGATTGGATGAGGGAAAACAGGTTGAAGCTCAATCCGGACAAAACGGAGGTACTAACTGTCACAGGACCGAAGCCAGGATTGGGAATACACCTCCCGGTCCTAGATGGGGTCACACTCTCCTCGAAGGACCCTGTTCGCAGTCTGGGGGTACTCCTTGATTCGTCGCTTCACATGACTAGTCAGGTGAATGCGGTGGTCAGGAGTGCCTGTTATCAGCTTCGGCTGATCCGCCAGCTGCGCCCTTTCCTGGAGCCAAAGGACCTGGAGTCAGTGGTACATGCTTTGGTAACCTCACGATTGGACTTCTGTAATGCGCTCTACATGGGGCTACCCTTGTGCCTAACTCGGAAACTTCAATTAGTTCAGAATATGGCAGCCAGGCTTGTCACGGGAACATCAAGGAGAGAGCACATAACACCAGTGCTCAAATCTCTCCACTGGCTGCCGATTAGTTTCCGAGCGCAGTACAAGGTGTTGGTTTTAACCTTTAAAGCCCTACATGGCTTGGGTCCATCTTATCTGAGGGACCGCCTCCTCCCATACGAACCCCCCCGCACACTCCGGTCTTCTGGGAGGAACTTATTGCAGCCTATGAAGACTAGACTGACGCAGACCTCCCAGAGGGCCTTCTCGGCTGTCGCTCCCAGGCTATGGAATGGCCTGCCAGACGAGATGCGTCTTATTACATCTTCTGATTGCTTTAAAAAAGCCTTGAAGACGCATCTCTTCCGGCAGGCCTTCCCAGAAAGTTCTTAACCTCCCGGCTCTGTTTGGGTTAAGCTCTCCCATTAGCATTTTAACATCTTGACCCTGATCTCTATGCAATGGGTTGCCGTTTTAAATTGAAATTTTATTATGTCATTTTAATTGATGTTAGTTTAATTTAATTTTAAGGGGCGGGTGGTTGGGTATGGGTCATGTATATTTTATCTTGCATTTTTTAATTGATGTAACCCGCTCCGATTGGATACAGAGGAGCGGGCTATAAATAAAACATTATTATTATTATTATTACCCTGAAAGTGTCTCACTGAGTTTAACTCCCAGGTAAACAGATATAGGATTTTACCTTTAACATTATTATTTTCACCTCTAGATCACTAAATATGACCCCAAGGGAAGAAGCAGAATAGTTAATTCATTGTCAGAATACTGAAAAGGTCACTTAAGCAGAACAAGTGAACACAACTTGGAAGAAAATATGAATTATATCCGAACACAGGATTCCATAAGCAAGCATAAGATCACCAAAGATGAGCAAGCATAAGATCAGCAAATTATGAATGAATTCACAAACCAACGAATCTGGAAAGAAAGAGGGGGGGGGGGGGAATAGCCTTGCTTCAATCAATAGGTTATATTATTTACCTTGTATTTAATATCATGATATTCTATTGTTTGGGGAGACTTTTTTTTTTACAAGCTTCATTAGGCAGTTACTGGGATGATTTATGATGTAATTCCAGTCTGGTTTTCTGTGTCTGCCCTACTGCCCTCTCCCTGCAATACACATTGAAACATAGCCATATTTATCAGATGACAACTACTGCTTTTAAGAAATATCTAAACAAAACAAAACAAAATTCAGAACTCTTCTAGTTTGTATGAAGTCAAGCCACCAATATGAATCATAGATAGACCCCAGGCTGAAGAAGAAAAGAGGAAAGCTGTCATTGTATATTGAACGAAGAGATCAATGATGTGTGAACAGAACATCCTCAGACAGGCTGGACTATGGTCATCATTGATTACTTCAAATGATGTGCACATAATTTATCATTCCCTACATATGCAAATGGGGTTCTCCCAAGATAAAGAGGTTGGGGGGGGGGAAGAGAAAGAGAACATATGTCTTAGTTCTGCACCTAGGACTTGTGCCCAGCCAAGGGGCAAGAGGCAAGGTCTTTTCACAAAATGTCACGGAGACAGTAGCTTAAAAGGCAGCTCTTTTCAGCATCTTCTCTGGCAAATTCAACAGACACTTAACATTACATAATTCAGATTGTCACTAACAGCAATACATTTGAGAAGCAATACACTATATGAAATGGGAGAGGGCCCTCTCTGCTGTGACATTCCAAATACCTGACCTTGGAGGTCTCATTGGTCCATCTTAAAATATAGCTTTTGATAATAAGTTTCTTTCTGATCCAGCTTAAAATACAGATAATGGTTTTGCCCAACCTGTATAGGTTTTAAGTGTTTAATTTTTTAAAATTTTATTTATTTATTTATTTATATCCTGCTCTTCAGCCTTAAAGGCTATCAGAGCGGCCTACAATTATTTTTTATTAGACAGTTCCCTGCCCTCAGGCTTACAATCTAAAAGACATGACACAAAAGGAGAAGGGAATGGTGATGGGGAAGGGGATCAGGTCCAGCAGTTCTCTCCCTCTGACGCCTGGACCAAGGCAGATGGACTGGAGGGAGGGCTCGGCTTCTTAATCTAGGCCTGATGGAGTTTGGCCTCTCCTGTCACTCCCTCCTAGGCAACCAGATAGTGTTGTCATGAAGGGAGGGCTCTTCAACTTGAGGCCAGGCTTGCTGGTGCTGCTAGGCCTCTTTCACTCCCTTCTAAGTGGCCAGATAATTTGGTTCAATTGTTAACTTACTTAATAACATTTTACACTATTTAAATAATTCCTCATTGTTCTACAAGTGTTTTAACACACCTTTGGGAGTCTTGGTTTCTGAGAACTTCTTTACATAAACCACCCTGTCTTCTGACCATGTTTTAAATCATTCATAAGTTTGGAGGTGCACAAGTGAGTATGTCCATTATAATGATGCAATTGTGGTAAAAAAAAAAATAGGAGGAAAACAATGAGTCAAATGAATTCTCCTTTCACCTAGAATAAGAGAGCTTTCATAGAAATAATGGGCCAAATTAATTCTCTTTTCAGTACAACATAGGCATTGTGTCAAGCTTCTGCCTCAGCTGGATGGGAACTACTAGATACTATCTATCTGAACTGAGCTGCCACCACCTACTGATTTGATCTTTCTAGTAACTCAGCAGGAAGTTATGGGGAATTCTACTTACACTTGCTTTCCATCTGACTCTGCAGGTAAACAAACCAAGCAAAGGTGTGTGAAAGAGGAGATATACTTTCAAGACTGAAGAAAAAGTCCTCTGGGTAACAATTGCCAACCTAGTCTTGTCTGACTGGAGTAAACATCTGCCAGAGAACCTGGGAGGACATGGTCATGTAGGTAACCTGAACCTAAACCATGTAGGGCTTAAAAGGCAACAACCAACACTTTGTAACTTGTCTGGAAACTAACTGTAAGGTAGAAGGCAGCAGGAATAGATTCACTGAAGGTAGCAATGGCCCTGAATCTGCAAGAACTGAACAGGGCTAACAAGAATCTGTAAATATCTCATTCATAGGATCACTATAAGTCAAGACAACTTGAACGCAGTTAACAAAGAGAAGATAGACATGAGAAAAAATGTTAAGAGAACAACTGAATCATGTATTAGTGGGTCATTGGTGCTGGTGAAAGTGGTGTTGAACAATAATGACTTAGAAGCAGTGCCTGTCCTGGTCATGCTGCTCCCACTCTTGCAAGAAGGATCCAGAAAAGTTCAAAGAGGCTGAGAAACTTTTATTTTCCATAGCTGTGCATTGTGATAAATGTTAGTGAGCAGAAACTCACTGCCAACTGGAAAAAGATTCGACCTCATTTTATATTATTTATTTTATATTTATTGTGAACCCACAAGACAATGTTCATATAATTTTTTTAAACAAAAGAACATCATTTATAATTATAATTTATAATTTGAAACCAGGTAAAACAGCAGAACATCATATGAAAAGATCCCAAACTAGTGTCATTCTGAATGAATACTATAATTTTTGTGATGAAATTCCAAAAACTTCCATTTTCCATGAAGAGCACAGATAACGGATGATTTCATAGAAATAGTGCAACCCCTTGTGATCACTCGCTGAAACTTGGATGCTTTGACTTGCTAGCTTATATAAGGTTCTCTAGAGAGGGTTTGTCAAATGTCTTAGGAAATATTTAATTAAAACTAACGTTTGGTAGAGAAAGTGGAATGCTTGTTCCATCTCAGGGGATGACAATAGGGATCATAGCGCTGCATTCAAGCACTTGGCTCTGGATAAAGATGTCTCATTTAACCCTCAGTATTTCCATTTAGGAGCATATGAGATCAAGTGCTAGGAAAAACTTCTGACAAGAGGAGATGCTAGTCTGCCATTGTATACTTTAATAGACTAGATAGAATTATGGTATAATCCACATAAAAGGCATGATGTCTGGATATTACCATTTTTCAGGTATGAAAATGGGGTTAATATTAATGGTTAGGGAATCCTGGCTATTTATGTGTGAAGAGCATGCTGGTACATACTGCTCAGTCACTCCTATTTGCAACAGAAGGGGCTTAATGAATCACAGAACATTATTGTGTTCTAATGCAGATAATTTCCCTTTTCTGGACTGATCACTCCCAGTAGCCCAGATGACAAATTCAGGGGTTCTTTTAGGTTCCCTCCTCAAATCTGTTTGAAGAGAAATACATTTGGGTAATCCTATAAACAAAATGCACAGCAAAGCTTAACGGTGGCCACAGGTTCCAAAGTTTGGAGGATCACATGAGCTGATTTTTGGCACCTCTTAAGGCCTGCTGTCACGACTGCAGTTTTCAGGATGGGAAGTGGTGATGTATCTCTTTTATTCACCTCTTGGGCTATTTGGTGCATGGGTTTCTTTTTAGTTTGGGGTGGAGGGTGCCTGAAGCACTATATTTTACTGAAGGTGGGTGTTTTTCAGAGGAAAACTTGTTTTTTAGGATGCCAAAATTGGAGAGGCACATTAGAAGTAGGGGTTGTTGTTTGTTTATTTTTTTCACATCTGGGAGGAGCCACTGGGAAGACCCTCTCATGTGTTTACATCAGCTAGTGGTGTTGAACTTAAAGAAGGACCTGGGATATATGATCTTCAAGATAGTCAAGATGGACATACTGTGTCCAGTTCTGAGCACCACAGTTCAAAAAGGATGTTGACAAGATGGAGCATGTCCAGAGGAGGACAACCAAAATGGTGAAAGGTCTGAGAACCATTCCCTGTGAGGAGCAACTTAGGGAGCTAGGGATGTTTAGTCTGGAGAAAAGAAGGGCTATATGAATCCTGTTTAAACATTTGAAGGGATGACATACTGAAGATGAAGCAAATTTGTTTTCTGCAGCTCCAGAGAATAGCACCCAAACCAATGGATTCAAACTGCAGGAAAAGAGATTCCACCATTAGGTAGAACATCCTGATGGTAAGAGCTGTTCAACAGTGGAACACACTCCCTCAGAGAGTGGTGGATGAGATGCGTCTCATTACATCACTGGCCAGTTTCAAAAAAGCTCTAAAGACGTATCTTTTCCAGCAGGCCTTTCCTTGAAGAAGGTATAAATGGACCATCAACTCCCGACTCTGAAATGTAAATAGAACTGGGGAATCAACTTTAGCTGTTCCCTTATGCAACACTGCTGATCCATCTACTACAAATTTGCACATACAGTATATTGCTCAGGAGACTGTATTTTCTTTTAATAGTTGCTGACCAATTTTAACACCTCTAATTTTAACATCTGGTTAAACATCTGGTTTAATTCAGTTTTATGGGGAGAGGGTGGTATAGGAGGGATACAATTGCTGTTTTACTTTGTATTTTTAAAATTCTGTTGTATCCTGCTCTGAGTATTTTATTAGAGGAGCGGGTTATAAATAAACTTTATTATTATTATTATTATTATTATTATTATTATTTGGAGGTTTTTAAACAGAGACTGGAGGGCCATCTGTCAGGAGTGCTTTGATTGTGTATTCCTGCATGGCAGAGGGTTGGACTGGATGTCCCTTGGGGTCTCTTCCAACACTATTGAGATTATCACACTAGGGTCAATTCCGGAACCATCCCACAATTATCCTATTACCATCCCACAATTATCCCATTGCCAATAATGGGATAATTGTGGGATGGTTCTGGAACTGACCCTAGTGTGATAATCGATTCTGTAATTCACCAGACATGCTTACATTATAAAATATATGAAAAGCAGCCATGTAGGTATTATGTTTGAACTGGCACCTGAAAAGAACATTGGGAAAGATTTGTATAGTGGGTGGGCAACTGCACTATCAGCCCTAGTCAGCATAGTAATGGTGAAGCATTATGAGAGTTTTAGTAAAAAACAAAACAAAACAAAACAAAACAAAAAAACCCAAAACTGAAAGATCCGCTGTTGTCTACTAGTTTTTCATTGTCTCCTGCTTTCAGTCCCCATCCGCACCCCAATACAATGGATAGTCTTTTTAAAATGAATTCTTTTAGTAGCTCTAATACTGTAGAGGGGAAGTAAAATGTTTAGTAATTGTTTCTTCAGGAGCTTTTCTTTCTAAATAGCTCCCTTTGTTTTCTTCATCTGGAACTTTCTCTTAAATGCAGATTGAAATAAGACCACACTGTAGAACTCCACAGCCCCCTATTATATATTGAAAGTTATCTGAGGTCACCAGGCCATGAATCATAGCAGAAAATGCTGAGCATTTACCTTTTGGTGGTGGTGGTGGGGGGGGGGGGCTCCAATAACCATGCAGGAAACATTCATTATTGCATTTCAAATAGATCTTCCATGCTTGCAGAAGTATTTTAGTGGAGTTATGCATGTAAAGAGGATAAGGTACAACACTGAAACACTGTACACTGTGTTCAGTTGTTACAGCAAAAAATGCCTTAGAGCATAAGCCTTTCATTCGTAGCATTTTTGCTTATCGGCTACAATGAATCCTTTCAAAACTATATGCATTTCCACCAAGGCATTCAGAAAATCCATCAAGCCATGGTTTGAAGGCACATGAATAAGCTGAGGACTTGGATATTCTTTTCTCTTTTCTAACACCCCTCTCTCTCATGTAATTCCTTACCATTGCTTATCTACCCTGTTTCCCAGTAAATAAGACATCCCCCAAAAATAAGACCTAGTAGAGGTTTTCCTAAATTGCTAAATATAAGGCCTCCCCTGAAAGTAAGACCTAGCAAAGTGTTTGTATATAAATATATATACAGTATATAATAAATGTTCAATTTTTTGGTTCAACAATAAATGTGAATTCTTCTTCATGGAAAAAAAATAAGACATTCCCTGAAAATAAGACCTACTGCATCTTTGGGAGCAATAAATAATATAAGACACTGTCTTATTTTCGGGGAAACACGGTAGGGCCCTACCACTGGAAAAAGGAAGATGGCTGTCTCAGACATCAGAGTTGACAGCAAATTGTTATTTATTTAATTTGTTATTATTGTAGTGGACAAATTTTATAATCAATATTTAGTTCTCTGCCTTTACTTCACTCTGTCATGCTGAGGACTGTGCTGAAGTTTTTTGTGGAGCTTTTGTGGCCATGTTCTAGAAGAGTTCCTTTCTGACATTTCGCCAGCATCTGTGGCTGGCATCTTCAGAGAATTATAGCCTGGAAAAGGATTGTATATATATATATATCCTGTGTGACCCTGGGAAGGAAAGAGTAATTTGCAAATGTATTGTTCTGTTGCTAATGGCAGTCCTCAGAGTGGCAGGATATGCAAACAAGGGTTAATGTCTGCTAACTGGTGCTCATTGTCTGCTGGGAATCCCCTGGCCTTAAGCTGTTTCTTATTTGCATAGGTTGAGCCTTGACCTTGCTGTCCTTCAGGACTGGGAGCCAAGCCTTGTTTACTCTCAGGGTTTCCTCTTTCCTGTTGAAATTGTCCAGGTGTTTATGGATTTCAATGCCCTCTCTGTGCATTCTGACATGGTAGTTGTTGGCATGGTCCAGAATTTCAGTGCTTTCAAACAGCATTTTACGCCCAGGATGGTTTATAGCATGTTCTGCTACTGCTGATTTTTCCGGTTGACCCAGTCTGCGGTGTCTCTCATGTTCCTTGATTCTTGTCTGTGCACTGCATTTGGTGGTCCCTATGTCCGCAGCTGCATGGAATGCGGTAGACTCCTGCGGCTGTGAGAGGGTCTCTCTTGTCCTTGGCTGAGCGAAGCATTTATTGGATTTTCTTCGTCAGTTTGTAAACCACTTGAAAGTTGTGTTTCTTCACCACTTTCCCTATTCTGTCTGACTCCTTTGATGTATGGTAAAAATATCTTCCCTTCCTAGCTGAACCCATTTTCCGTTAAAATGATCATTTATTTATTGCAAGATATAAGAAGTGGTGCTTATGGAATTTTGTGCCACATGTACCAAAATAATTCTGCATATCTTGCTAGGAGGCAGATTGCGTGTGTGTGTCTGTGTGTCACTAGTTTCTCTTCCTCGGGCTGCAAAATGCCTTGAGCTGGTCCTGTCACTAATCATATTTTGTCAGCTGTAAATAAGTTATAACTACTGCTACAATACTTGTCTTCCAAACTATATCAGAATCTCATCTTTCCCTGCTGATCCAGTGGAGACTTCTGTTGGCAGAACAAGACAGAAGTGAAGGCAGCTTTTAAAATAATCTCTCCTTCCTCCTTTATTATCATGCAACAATGTTCCAAGAGATCCCACAATCCTCTGGAATGGATTTTGGTGGTGCAGTCGCTTCATGCAGAAAAAAAAAATTAATGGACTCCTGCACTGTTTTGCTGACATATGCTTCTGTCTTAACACTGGTAACTGTCTCTTATATGTGTTTTTCTGTTAATTTGTATCCTAAGCCTGTTTGAACATTTTGTTGGTGGTTTAATATACTTTGTGTTACGGAAATAATTAAAAAAAAAAACCCTCTGCTCAATTAAAGTGCATTCTGTCAACAGAGTGATACCTGTTGAGTAATTCTAATTCTGCTATGGAGGGCAAACAGTAATTATAACCGTTATTTATAACTACTTAGATAACAAACCATTCTTGGCAGATTTAGATTTGTTTTGGATTCATACAATGGGACAGTGGAAAAGGATTCTTCCACAACTCAGTTCCATTCCTCAAGACTGCATTTAGATGGAGAACATTTAAAAGCAAAATAATCACACATTTTGAACAAGAACAATCAGGTTCATTTGGTAAGTATATCTTTACATATTGAACTATAATATGTATTGCTCAAAATGTGTATGCATAACAGATATCTCAACCATAAAAGTGTGTAAACACTTTGGGTCTGTAGTCAGATACTTTATTATCTGAGGATAGGGTTGTTCTTGTTGTTTTTACTTCCTGCTGCAAAAAGCACCTGCACTAACACAGGCAGCATCTGTAGTTTTCTACGACATTTAGCCTTCTCTGTCAGAGAGCTCTAGAGCCAAGACAAACTGCAATTCCATGGCACTGAGCTATGGCAGTTAAAGTGCTGTCAAACTAGATTATTTCTACAGTGCAGGCACAGCCTCAGGAACACCCATACAAGGAAAGTCAATATTTCTATTTAATAAATACAGGATATTGAAATCTTGCTGGTTATCCTGTCTGAAAACATCTCTTCCAGAGCATGCAGTTTTCTTTATGGCTGGTTTGATGGTTTAGATAACATGTTTACATAGAAGTATGCACTGTCTGTATTCTTTTTATAGCTTGCTGTTATCTTCCTAGGATAGAAACTTATTAGAAGAGAACAACACAGATATACACATCCTCCAGCATTAAAGCCAAAAAATAGCATTACCAGCAGGAGAAACCATCTGGATGACAAGCCAGAATTGCTTGCCCACTGTGAATATTCCAATGCATAAGAATGCTTTTTCCTGTGCCTTTCTTATATTTCAAAAAAGAAAAAAAGTGGCCAATTAAATGCTTCACTATCAGAGCTTGGAAAAGTTACTGGTTCTGGACTATCACTTCAATCCCTAGCAATGCTGGCTAGAGGGATATGGGAGTTGTTGTTTAAAAGAATAACTTCCCCAGCTCTCATTGCTATACATTTATTTATTTATTTCATTTTTTTTAAAAAAATCCTGTTTTTCTCACATCATGGAACCCAGGGCTGCTTGTAGCATCGATTAAAACAAGGAACAGGTTTAAAAAAAAAGAAAAGAAAACAGACAACAAACAAATGTTAATAAATATGCTACAAACCCAAACATAAAGTATCCTCTAAATATACCACTAATTTGAAACCATATAAAAGCATTTTATACATCCATCTTAGAGACACCATGCAGTGTATATATGGGGACTAACTACCTTCATATCAGCAGAACATAGAATGAAGAAGTCCATGTTTGAGTATTCAATGCAGAATTCAAATAAACCAGGGATTAGAAATAATTGAAGAGAAAAGGGCAAAATTTGGTTCCATTCTTGCTAAGTGCATACTCACACTCATAGACAGAGACACACACATCCTGTATTCTAACAAAATTAGTTTCTAAAGTATGGCTGGTCATGGAAGCAAGTGTGGTAGACGTATACGGAAACAACAGGGGTAACTCAAACACTCACAACTCAGAGGCCTGGAGCAAACGTCCTCTATTTCTAGGGGGTGAGCCAGCTGGCTAGGCAGAGTGTCTAGGAATTCTACCTTTTGTTATGGTGCCAACCAGGCTGCTCTGCCTTTCTGCACATGAAAGGGAACTGAATTGTATTGTTGCAGAGTGGGGAGGGCTCCTACTGCTGCTGACACAGTGAAACATCAAAGCGGGAAGAGCACAGTGTTTTGTTTGTGTGTCCAGAATAAAGAGACATTGGCACTGAAGTGCTAGGGGTAAACATAGCCTTCTACCAGGGCTTCTTTTTTGTTCATAGATCTAGATGAGGGGAAAAAAATCTTTCAAGTATAGGAACACTGAACAGCAGGTAGGAAGTTGGCAATGGGAGCAATAGATGGAAGACCCATTAATTCTACTTGTCTATGGCTGGATAAAGTTGGAGTCAATATTCCATTTTTTTTCTATATGGAAGGTCAGTCATTAGAAGCAACAAAATCAACAACCAGGCCTAAACAAATTTTCCTTGCAGGAAATCCCACAGTGATGTGAGTTTCAGTTTGTCTAACATTGTTATTTTTACTGATCCTTATTTCTACAGCATACCCTCCAACTGTCCCAGTTTGGTAGGGACAGTCCAGATTAATCCTTCCCCAATTTGTCTTCAGCTTACTTCAATTGCTGCATATGGAATTCAAAAAAGTAGTTTGTATTCAATTAAATTAGCAGGAGGGAGTGGAGAGGAGGAGGTGGAACTGTGCCCTTCTCAGTGCATTCAGACAAAAAGGATTCAAGAAGGATGTTGAAAAACTGGAGCATGTCCAAAGGAGAGCCACAAAAATGGTGAAGGGACTCAAAACCATGTCTTATGAGGAAAGACTTAGGGAGCTGAGTATTTTTGCCCTGTAAAAGAGATGGTTAAGAAGTGATATGATAGCCTAATTTAAGTATTTGAAGGGGTGTCATACTGCGGATGGAGCAAACTTGTTTTCTGCTGCTCCAGAGATTATTGCTTTTCTTGATATATCAACATCTTATCAACTCTAGTTGGGTTGGACATTTCTTTGTTTTCTTAAAAGTCAATTAGATAAGAACATCTATCTTGGAGTAAATCTGTTTCACTGAGAGCAGGGGTGGACCAATGGTTGAAAGCCAGGGTGCAATTCCTCCCCAGGCCACCCATAAGCCTCATGCCCCCTAAGGACTCATTTCCTTGTAAGTCCCTCTCAAAATGGTGACAGCTACTGCAGGGGGAAATGAAGGTGTTTGGGAGTATACAGGGTTCTGGAGTGTTTGAGATGGGACTGATTTTTCCCCCATTTCCATCTATTGAGGGTTCTGTGTGGTTTGAGGGCAGAAAATGTCCAAGAAAACATGTTGACTTTTTTTAAAAGTTGGGGATTGCTGGAGAATTTAAGGAGCCATTTACAGCCCTTTGGCTGCCCTGTGTCCACTCCTGGCTTAGAGGGACCTATTTGTAAGTAAACATGCACAAAATTGAATCAATTTTGTTTATCTCAATTATTAAAATGGTACTTTCCTACATCCTGTTCTCTATATGTTTTGTGTACTATATGTCATAACAAAGGGGCTTTCTAGATTGGCAGGAAAGTGTGACATGAAGTTGCCTTTTCCTTAATGCTTAGCAGCTGCACCACAGTCTTTAGATGGAGCTGTGCTGTTCCGCAGTTTTAAAAAAAGAAGCTGGGAAAACCAGCACCTTTTTAAAGGCGCTTCTTCTCCCCTAAAACGCAAAAAAAGCATTTTCATGGCACACTTTCCCTTTTTCTCATCTAAAGGCTAGAGTTTCATGCAGCCATGAAAACACTTCTTTTTGCCAATCTAGAAAGCCCCAAAGAGTCTAGATAAATTTACAGCTGGTCAGGGAATTTGTTTTATAGATAGAGATGAGAAACATGATTATTTATTATTTCCATAGCAGGCTTTTCATCCCACAAAACTGAGGAATCACTTCATAGGTTCATTTTATAGTTACTGATGTATAATACAATGAGGCTTCTCAGACACTAATGAAGTCCATAAATTAATTATACGTTTTGCTAGAGTTTCTCCTTTCAGTGGTTTTAAAGCTGATATTCTTCAATTTCACTAACTGCCCACAGCTCTTATGTTGTGAACAAAGATGTTACAGTGTGCTTCTTCCCCCATATTTATTATGATTTTCCTGGCATTGCAGTTGTCCTGTGATTTCAAGTTGTTTCCAGCTCTGGTGACTGTATTGCAGAGTTTTCTTTGCAAGATTTGTTCCAAAGAGGTATACTACTACCTTCCTCTGAGGCTGAGAAAGTATGATTCATCCAAGGTCACCCAGTGGGTTTCCATGGCCAAGCAAGGATTCAAGACCAAGTTTCAGGAATCCTAGTCGAATACTCAGAGAGCCAGCATGATGTAGTAGTTTGAGCATTGGGCACCAGGTTCAAATCCCTGCTTGGCCATAGAAATTCACTGAGTGATCTTGGGCAAATCACATTCTCTTGGCCTCAGAGGAAGATAAAGGCAATTCTGCTATGAGCAGATCTTGCAAAAAAAAAAAAAAAAAAAAAAAGCGATAAGAGTTATCTTGGGGTCTCTGTAAGTTGGAAATAACTTGAAGTTACATAACAAGTAGCTAAAAATGTTTTACATTTTTACAATCAGAGACTATACCTGTTTACTCCAAAGTAAGTTTCTTAGACTTCAACTGGCTTACTCCTGAGTAAATGTGCAGAGCACTGGTGACATAATCATTTTGAAATAATTTTTGTGTGGAATACCTTTTACAGTTCTAGTATCATCTGAAGTGATTTTGGAAGCATTTTCAAAAACCTGTCCTGCATGATCTTATAGCATTTCCACGGTCAGAACCTTGCCGACTGTGGTGCCTTCCTGATTGTCCCAGCTATGGAATGTGCTCTCCTTAGACACATAGCAGAAATACAGCCACCGTTCCATCATTAGCCTGAAACATTTTTGGCTGCCAAGGCATTTTAATTGGATGAGCCTGTCTATTTCATTCTGTCTACTGCCTTCCTCCAGTCTGACCACATGCTTTTTGAATTGTTACAGGCTGAAAGAGATGTTAGAGGGCTAGTGTGGTGCGGTGGTTTGAGCATTGGATACAACTCTGGAGACCAGGGTTTGAATCCCCACTCAGCCATGGAAACCCAATGGCTGACCATGTTCAAGTCACTCTCTCTCACCCTCAGAGGAAGGCAAATGCAAATCCCCTCTGAATAAATCATGCTGAGCAACCCCTGTGATACATTTGCCTTATGGTCACTATACGTTAGGAACAACAACAAATGAATTAGATGTTATTTTTTAAAATGTGTTTGCACATTGCCCTTGTTACCCATAAAGATTAACTAAAGTATTAACTAAAATATGTTTAAAGGATGTAAAAATAAGGATGAATTATAAATATTAAATATATAAATATTTCTCCATGCAAGATGGAGTGGCACGTGCCCTTGCACAACATGTCATATATGATCACTCAAATTTTTCTGATTTCCTTTCTGAATGAATTAGAATCTAATTCCTCAACTTAGATTTGCATTTGATACACTGAGTAAAAAAGCTTTTTTGTTTGTTTGTTTCAAGTTGTTAATCTTGAATTCAATGTATTGAATTGCATGTAGTTCAATTTGTGATTCAAAAATTAGAAATTTGACTTCTTCACTTTCAAATGTGGTGTTACTTTTGTAAGGGGATGAAAACATTAATTAAATATTCCTTAGCGGTGTGGGGCTTCTTAAAAGATGATGCAATTTCACCTTTTGAATTGTTTGCAGGCCCTTCTAATACTGTTTAATATCTAAAAATCATATTGTAAGCCACATAGGGTTTCATGTTGGGATAAAGGCATGATAATAAATAAATAAATAGGTTTTTTTAAAGTTAAGTGGACCTTATACCACTTCTGTTTTTATTCTTTTCATTTTGGAGGCATTTTTAGCAGTCCATGTAATCAGTCCATAGGTGAGAAAAACTGCTCACCCTTGAATTAGCCATGGTCTACAATTTTCTTTTCTTTGGATTCCAATAAGTCTGAGGTTTGCTTTGCTACCTTAGGGGAGGCTACCTTAGGAAAATGTAGCTACAGAAGCACTTCTATGTTACATTGGCACTTACTTTAGAAAAGCAAAGTCTAATTATTATTCCTGTGTGATTTTTGTGTGCCTATGCATGTTTAGCAGTATATTACAATGTCATTTGTGCAAATCCGACTTCATGGCTAGATAGAACATAAATGTGTATTATACAGGATTATGCCTTCAGAAGGATACCTGCAGCAATCTATCAAGTCTGTGTCACATTAACAAAACCTTCTAATATCCATTCTGCTATATTGGATTATGAATGCTTCCACACAGTAGAATTTATTTTTATTTCCTTTTCTTTCTATGCCACCTTTGTCCCAGAAAGAGAACCAAGGGAGCTCATAGATAAAATTGTTTAAAAACTTTAGAATAGAAATTTTAAAATGATTAACAACAACAAGCTAAAAACAGACTAAAATTACATAAAACAAACAAAAAATTAAAACATAACTAAAGCACATAACATATATAAAAGTTTCCCTGACATGATTATGTATTAAAAGGCTGTTTGAAAATAAAACTCTTTGCCTGCCAGTGAAAGGCAAGCAGAGGAGGCCAGCCTAGCCTTCTGTGGCAGGGAATTTCAGAGAGTGGGAGCAGTCACTAAGAAGGCTTTCTCTGGTGTTCTCAAGCAAGCCTCCAATGATGGCAGGACCAAGAAGAAGCCTTCCCCTATAGATCTTAGGATCCTTGCAGGTTGGTATGGGAAGATATGGTCTTTCAGATCGTCTGGTCATAAGTCATGTAGGGATTTATAAGTCATGATCAGCACTTTGAATTTTGCCCCCAAATTAAATGGTAGCCAGTTGAGCTGTTTCAAAAAGAAAGTTAGCCCTGGTCAGCATTTTGATGCAATTTAACACCGCTTTAACTGTCATAGTGCCATCCTACAGAATCTTGGGATTTGTGAGGCACCAGCTGAGTCTGGGAGAGAAGGCTAAGTACCTTGTAAAACTAAAAATCTCAGGATTCCATGGGATGGAACTACAGCATTTGAAGTGGTGTTAAACTGCATTATTTCTACAGTACAGCTGCACCCTAATGATGCTAAGCTAACACAGAAATGAGATAGGTTCACTTTTAGTGAAAGTGGGTGAATATGGAGGGGGAAAGTGAAGAGGTATAAATATCCCTATGTGTATTACAAGTTTACATCTCAAAGGGGTTAAGACAGGTGGGTAAGATGCTTGAAACTACTTAAACCTTTCACTGTTACTCTATATTTTAAAGTGTTCTCTTTAACTTTTTAAGTGATGTGTTTTGTTGCATTTCCAACATTTAGATACCTCACTATTCTGCAGCCTTAGTTCTCTCTTATCCAAAATCATACACAAGATTCATTAACTGCGTCATATGAGAGACTTCATTTTTTAAAAAGGCAGTTATGAAAATTATTCTTATTATCAAATGAAACCTATATATACATACACTCAACTAAGTTGCAGACGGGGTTGTTGCAGCCCATAAAAAAATGAAAGTTACCCTCTGAAATGGATACCTACTAGAAGTCTAGAAAGACGTATGATATTTCCGTCCAGACTGAAGTTCATTTTTAAAAGAACCAGTCTGAAAAGCTCTAATTTACTTGCCTTTATCTGTATTTCTACAGCAGCTTTTGTTCTGCTTGTAAGGTTAATTAGTAACTAGTCTCTAAAGGAAGTATATAATTTGAAACACACTATCTTTGTTATAAAATACCCCTAGACATTTATTGCATTTTTGAGAAATGGGAATCTATTTATGGATATGCAAAATAGAATTGAGGCCTATCTGGCAGCAACCTAAACTATCCTTTAAAATTAACTAATATTTAGTCTTTGCTTGTTTATCAATCAAATAACACTAATTTGATTAATCAATCAATCAATCAATCAGTCTATCTAAAATGTTTATTCTCTATCCTTGGAAGAAGCTACAACAGTGGCCTACAAATAACTTGAAAAGCCATGCCTTCAGGTTTACAATTAAAATACAGTTGGCCCTTGGTATCTTCTGAGGCTTGGTTCCAGGATCCCCTCTGGATACCAAAATCCATGGATGCTTATGTCCCATTCAATGTGGTGTAGTAAAATGGTGTCCCTTATATGAAATAGCAAAATCAAGGTTTGCTTTTTAGAATGTATATCTTTTTGGAATATTTTCAAGCTATGGATGGTTTGAATCTGTGAATGAAAAATCCATGGATATGGAGAGCTGACTGTAAGAGACAAGATACAATGGATGGGGAGGTGAAAAATTAAGTTCGGCAACAACAAAATCCCAGCTCGGTGGAGGTGTGCATTTCTGCCCTTCTTCTCCATGGGTAGCCAAAGTAATGCCAGTCAAAAAAGTAGTGAGAGGGGCTTGTAGCAGCTACTGGGGTCCAGGTAGGATGGAAAGGGTGCTTGGCTGCTAGTGTCCTTATTTCTGAATCCAGAAACGTGGAAAATACTGTATATATGACTGAAGTATTTTGTTAATGTGTAATGTCTGTGTATATGCTTTCACATCAACTGTTGACTTGTGGTGATGCCATGAATTTCATAGGGTTTTCTTAAGCAAGGAATACTGGGTGGTTGTTGTTTGCCATTTCCTTTCTCTGAAATATAGCCTCTGGTATTTCTTGACAGTGTCCTATCGAAGTACCAGGGCTGACTCCACTTATCTTCCAAGATCAGACATGCCTATAGGGTATTTAGGCCCTAAACATTTACTAATGACCTTGTGTGGTATACTGATTTGAGTTTTGGGCTAGGATTCCAGAGGCCAAGGTTCAATTCTATGGTTGGCCATGGATACCCACTGGGTGACTGTGGCTGAGTTACACACTTTCAGCCCCTGAAAAAAAACTGTGATTGGTTTGCTTTACTGTTGCCATAAGTCAGAAATGACTGGAAGGCATACAACAACAACAATTTGCTGATGTAGGATGGAAAAAAATGATAGTAGAAGGATAATAGAAATATTGGTAAAATAATAGTCACACATATCAGATAGACAGTATTTGGCATTATTCTATTTAGAAATGAGAAAAGTAGGGAGGGGGCAAGTTTACTGCAGCACCTAGTACTGTATAGGTCATTAAAAACAACATATAACTGTTTCTGCTTAACTCATTAGCAAGTAGCAATAGCAAGTACAAGGGATATTCAGAATTTTTGTCTAGATTGCTTTTGTTATGCTTCACAAAACTACAAACACCAGAATGACCTAGTCTAGGATGTTGCTATGACAGTTAAAATGAAATTATAGTGCTATAATTGTGCCCCTGATCTGTTCTATTCTGCTTCAGTGGAAGAAGATTTACAAATTTTCAGGTGGGCTTTCCACCTGATAGGGAGTTTCCACCAGGTTTTCATTATTCTTGTTGTCATATCTTCTACTTTTCTTATTATCATTGATTTAATCTGCTTTTTTTCCGCATTAGGTTTCCTTTATCAAGTAGTTTTATAGACCTGAAAAAGAACACAGAGACAAAAAGCAGCAAAGAAATGGCTTGGGTGTGTAGAACTTTGTTGAGTACTTTGAGCAACTTTAAACATGGAGAAACATATTTATTAGGTTCCAGCTAAATATGTGAGATGTGAGATGCAGATAATTATGGAGGAAATGGAATTTGCTGACGTTAAGTGAAACTCAGTATTTTTCAAATGTGCATATGCAAGAGGCAACATGTATTCTCCTGTTGAGAGAATATGAAAGTAGCTGGCCTATGACAACACTGATGGCCTGAGAACAAAACCCATTTAAAAACCTATTTAAAAACCAATGTAAGCAAACTTGCCTGCCAATGCAAGAGAGCCAGTGTAACACAGCAGCCAGAAAGCCAGTCTCCTTCAATGTTGAAAACTCGGCTCAAAGCCCTCTTCACAGAACCAACTGTGGGTGGCCCTGGCACATTACCAACTTCATTGATTTTCCAAATTTATTGAGGGAAGAACAGTAGAGAACTGAATGTACACAATGAGAGATGGAAGGATACAAATGTGGTAGGTAGATAGATAAAGAGAAGTCACATTACACATACAGCTATTGGCTGCATGAACACATGCATATCATGCTCCATCATTAACAACATGCCTTTCACAGGGGTTTTCTTTGTAATATCACCCAAATTTTTGGGAAATTTATTTTTGAATTACAGCTTCCAGAATCCCACAGCCTCACATTATAGCAGTTGTAACCTCCAGAAAGTTACTTTTCCCAAGACCTGGTTTTGAAAATAAAGAATGCATATCTGTATTGGGTATGAGATTAATTTTCTTTGCATGTTGCTTATACCAGTTTTTAAAAGAAACTTGGAAGTTAGGTACCCAAGTTGCTGAAAGGGATTGTTGAAGAAGAGGGCTTGATCTATTTTGTCTTTTAAAAAGGCACTGTGTGCTTCTTTGAGGCTAATCCTGAAGGGAACACTTTAGAAAACTTCACATTCATGCACTTTTGGTCTGCAGCTATCAAAACCAGATCTAGTAATAGCATACGACTAAATTTAGCTCTATTTGAAATGGGATAAATATGAAAGGAAAGAGTAGTTAAACTTGATTCCCCCACTCCTGCTTCTTCCTCATCTGAATCTTCTATCTAGATGGAGCTGCCCCAGTTGCTGTTCACATGGCCTTTGAGGCCAGATATCATATTACCATTTTCCCTTCTAGTTTTGTTGGAAGGGATTCCAAATTTCAGGGTTTGTAATCAACAAAGCTGTCCTTTCCTAAGTGAGAGAACTAACCCTGTATGTTATTTGCCTTACCCTGTGCCCTGGTAGCACTGACAGAAATGAGTTTGAGAAAGCAGTTCAGGCCTCCTATTCAGAAGCATGAGGGTCCTCAGATACACCATGATTGACTTGCCAAATTGGAAGTCATTAAAATAAGATACCTTTCCATCTACTTGTTCTCCCTATCTCTGCAAGATAGTAAAATGGAGAGTCTAAAATTAGCTAATGAAGATTGAGTTTCCCTTGCCCCAAATGCTTGGGATCAGAGAAGTTTTGGGTTTTGGAATACCTATGTGTGTGTATGTGTGTGTGTGTGTATGTGTGTGTGTGTATAATAAGATATCTTGGAGATGGGACCTAATTCTAAAAACAAAATTAATTTATGTTTCATATCTGCCTTCTGATCATAGACTGAAAGTAAGTTTACACAGTATTTTGAATAATTTTGTGCATGAAACAAAGTTTGTGTACATTGAACCATCAGGAAGCAAAGGGGTCACTATCTCAGCCACACATGAACAAAGTTTTGGGTTTTGGAATATATTGGAGTTCAGGATTCTGGATAAGGGAAACTCAACCTGTAGAAAATATGAGACTGACATATCTCACAGTGTTTAAAAGCCCAACATATTTTGGACTGTAAATGGTCTTTAGGCCTTCTTCAGGCCTTCTATACAAGTGTAATGTGTCCAGCTTCTTAGCAAATAAAGATAATGTTTTAACATCCTGAAATGTGTGCCTTTCTTTTGTGGATTTTGTTGGGTGCTCTCCAGGTTTTTTAGAATCATAGAATCATAGAATCATAGAGTTGGAAGAGACCACAAGGGCCATCCAGTCCAACCCCCTGCCATGCAGGAACTCCCAGTCAAATCATCCCCGACAGATGGCCATCCAGCCTATGTTTAAAGACCTCCAAGGACGGAGACTCCACCACACTCCGAGGGAGTGTGTTCCACTGTCAAACAGCCCTTACTGTCAGGAAGTTCCTCCTAATGTTGAGGTGGAATCTCTTTTCCTGCAGCTTGCATCCATTGTTCCGTGTTCTAGTCTCTGCAGCAGCAGAAAACAAGCTTGCTCCCTCCTCAATATGACATCCTTTCAAATATTTGAACAGGGCTATCATATCACCTCTTAACCTTCTCTTCTCCAGGCTAAACATCCCCAGTTCCCTAAGGCGGTCCTCATAGGGCATGGTTTCCAGTCCCTTCACCATCTTAGTTGCCCTCCTTTGGACACACTCCAGTTTCTGCACATCCTTTTTGAATTGTGGTGCCCAGAACTGGACAGAGTATTCCAGGTGGGGCCTGACCAAAGCAGAATAAAGTGGCACTATTACTTCCCTTGATCTAGACGCTATACCTCTATTGATGCAGCCTAGAATAGCATTGGCCTTTTTAGCTGCCGCATCACACTGTTGACTCATGTTCAACTTATGGTCTACTTGAACTCCTGGTTCCCTTTCACACATAGTTTCATTCAGCCAGATGTCCCCCATCCTATATCTGTACATTTCATTTTTGCGCCCTAAGTGCAGTACCTTGCATTTCTCAGCATTGAATTTCATTTTGTTAGCGTTGGCCCAGTTTTCTAATCTATTCAGGTCATTTTGTTTTTGCATTTGAGACTGGGCAATGGATGTAAATTAGGCTTCTTTGACAGTGGCTTTATCATTTCTTGCTTCAAGGTGGCTTAAATGCCACCACTTCTAAAGTGATCTTTTAGCAAAAGATTATAACAAGAACAGTTTAACATTTGTAGTACTCATATATTCAGGCGTCCACTGCTTCATTGCCCAAACAGATGCCATGTTTTCTTGATAAGCATGGACAATGCTGAATGAAGGAGATCCACCAAAACTATATCAGTGGAGCTTTCCATGCCAATGGCATTTCATTAAATCTTTTCCCAAATATATATCTCAGCTCAGGCAGGTTTTCATAAGATGATAAAGGCAAGCATTCAAAGAGGAGGAAGAGGAGGCTTGTCTCAGTCTGGGAAGCAGCTTGTCAACATCTTTGGGCTGTACAAGCAGAAAAGAATTCATATATGAAAGGAGACTCAGTGTTGATTTAAAGTATGGATCACAATCCCCCAATACAGAAAACTTAATCCAGTTCTGTCCTGCCCAAATAGATTGGACTAGATTTAATTTGAGAGACAACCATAGTTGTCCTTATGATCATGAATCTTTGAACTGTCTCAAGGAAAGCAGGCTTGGCATGAAGTACCCAGAGGGCTAAAACCACACTGCCATCTTGGAGTAGTGGTTGATGGTAGCTCCCATGTCAGTTGGGCAGTGAATCTGTTCCAAGTGTTCATATTCATGGAATGCTCTCCAACTGTCCTGATTTGGCAGGGAAAGTCTCAGTTAATCCTCTGCCACTTTTCAGATGCTTTAAAATGGTCCAGATTCTCTCTCTTCCTCCCCCTTTCCCCACTTTTTCCTCCGTTTACTTCCATTGTTGCAAACTGAGTTTAAAATGCAAAAGTAGTTTGGACTCAGTTAACTTAGCAGGGGGAGAGAGAAAAGACAGCAGAATCTTGCCCTTCCCTATAGGCTCTGGCAAAAACAAGCAGTTGCAGCCTCTTCTAGTACATGTGTTCTTTTTCATTAATAGCCTTTGCCATCTTAACCATTCTGATGTTACTTGGCCATGTATATCTCAGTTTTCATCTGTAAAATATAGGAGGATATGTAACTTAAAGGATCTATCCAAGGTGCTGAATTTATTTTGAGTTCAATCTCTTGCACATCTCCTTTACAGTTCAGACTAAAAGGCAGACCAAATTTACTGATCCTAAACATGAGAAAAACCAACTCCAACTGCTCTGGTATCATCAACTAGCAGAAACCAACAAAAATGTGGTGCAATTATTGAAGGTCAAGGAGGAAAGTGCAAAGGTAGGCTTGATGCTGAACATTAAAGAAACAAAAATAATGACCTTGTAAGATCTACAAGAGTTCATCCTGGATAATGAGAAAATTGAAATAGTGAAAGAGTTCCCATACCTTGGTTCAAACATTAATCAGAATAGAGACTGCAGTCAAGAAATTAGATGAAGGCTAAGACTGGGAAGAGCCACTATAAAAGAAATGGACAAGATCATAAAGAGCAAAGATATAACTCTCTTTCTCTAAAATGAGGATCATCCAAGCCATGGGGTGTGACAGCTAGAAAATGAAAGAAGCAGATAGAAAGAAAATTAACCAATTTGAGATGTGTGCTGGAAAAGAGTCTGGGGATACTGTAGATAGCCAAGGAGACAACAAATAGGTTCTAGAACAGATCAAGCCCACTACCACAAATTAGGCAGTTGGGTTTCCCGCATTTGGTTAAATCGCAAGGGTCAGCACACCTGGAGCCAGGATGACTAAACTGAGGCTGTTGGGTTTTGGCCATATCATGAGAAGGCATGAATCATTAGAAAAAACACTAATGCTAGGTAAGGCAGAAGGAAGCAGAAACAGGGAGGCCACATGCCAGATGGATGAAGAGGCCACAGGCCTGAGCCTGGGACCCAAGGTGGCTTCTATAACAACTAATTTTGAAAATTTACAAAACATTTTAAAATCAGTTTTAAAAATCCCTATTTAAACACTATAAAACTGTTTTAAAAACATACAAAGGTTAAAAAACAAAAGTTAAAAAAACAAATACAAATACATCTGTTTTAAGAACCTTCCCTGATTAAGCATTAAAAGGTTGCTGAAATAAAAATCATTTTGCTTGCCAATGAAAGGAAACCATTCCTAATCTTCTAATTTCTTGACTGCAGTCTCCATAGTCTCTCCATATGTGATTGGAGTCTATGCCACATAATTTTGAGCATACTTTTGCTTCTGTAGGAAATTGGTGCTCAGGTCCTATACGATGTGATATTTTATGCCTCCTTTCTTGCAGATGGGGATATATATATATATATATATATAGATGATTTCCAATCTTTTGGCTACTGTTTTGTTTTTCATATTTGTTATCATATTTTAGATAGACACTGTAGTTGATTCTGTTTGTGTGGTTTTTAGCAGTTCAACTGGGATATTGTCTGTTCCTGGTGCTTTGTACTTTCCAATTTCTCTGACTGCCACTTCCACCTCACTAAAATTTGGGGTTCATCTTCATATGGTTCTTCATTCCATTCATCTCACCCCCCTCATTTATATACATCTGCTATGTATTGTTTCCATCTCTTTTTATTTCATGTTGATCTTGTAGTATGTTCCTCTTCTGATCGTACAGCATCCCTATTTTTGGTTTGAATTTCTCATTGAATTCATTGATCTGGTGGAAGAGGTCTCTCATTTTCTCTTTTCTATTGTATTTTATTTCTCTGCATTGATTATTTAGTGCTTCTCTTTACCTTATGCACTAGTCTTTGGACAGTTGCATTCATAGTTCTAGTTCTGTTCCTATCTGCTTTTTCTTTTGCTTCTCACCATTACTACTTGAAGCATTTCTTCTATTATCCAGTGTTTCTTCTCTTTCCTTTTGGACACAGATACTGTCTTTGTGCATTTGTCTTTGATTATGTTCCTAGCTTTTGTCTGTAGCTCTTTTAGTTCCCAGTTGATTATGTTTAATAAAGCAAATCTGTTTCTCACATTGTTTGTAAATTCTGTTGAGATGTTTTTCAGATCAGGTGCAATGTAGAAAAGCATTGCAAAACATTATTGTAAAAACAGCTACAATGTTGGGGGGGGGGGAAGATTCATCAAAGGCCTGTGTTATTAGGATGTTGAGTTTTCATTGCTAAAAACAAGGGAAAACCTTCACCAGAGAGAGGAAAGAATAGGAGAGACAGGATAGAACTAAAATACTGCCATTAGATATTTCTGAGTAGAATGCAAGAGCTAAAGCCTTCTTTTTGATTTCATAGAACAGCTACTGTTCCCACCTTCAATAACTGTGCCAAGAAATGTGTCACAAGCCAATCAACCTGTGCTAAAAGTTAATGATTTAAAACCTGACATCGTTTTTCTAAATTACTGTAGTAGTTATTCTCTGTGTGTGTATATGCATTTGTATGTGTTTAAAGGGCTTCTGTATTTCTTCAGTTCAAATCAGCAAGGCCAGATTAGTTCATCTGAAAGATGATTTGTTAACTAGTTGCATTTCATTCTATACTATTTAATGAATTATTAATCTTAATAAGAGAGGGTACAAAGTTCTGTTGGCAGCTTCCACAGGAAGGTGCTATAGCTCAGATATCTCTAGTGTGAGAATTAAATAGTTGTCTCTGGCAGTAACTTGTAGCTGACAAAGGTCCTAAGTTCAAGCTGTAGCTGTGGCAGGATGGTGATAAGAACAGCCTTTGTACTGATGAGTGATTTCCACTCAACAGCATGGACAGAATTTGGAAATGTTACTTCTTATACTCCAGTTTACAGAATCCCAGAGCCACCATTTTCACTCAAGTAGGCACTTACATGGTCCAATTTCTGGAGTTGCATGTGGAGTCAGAAAAGTGTTTCATGGGATGCCATTTACTCATATTTAAATGTATTTTGGTTTCATTCATTCCAATTGAATTAGTATATTGTTGGGTTGCACCAAGACACCTCTGTGCCAACAGATGATCTAGGTGCTGGAATATTTCACAGAATCACTCCTGCTCTTGTCTGGGGACAAATAATGACTGGGGACTTTATCACACCAGGCTTGCAAAGCCCTCAAATGTCTGTGTAGGAAACATAAACACACTGGGTTGGGAACACTCATTATCACATAGCTCTTCCAAAATGCCATGGTGCTGCTTCTGTCCTGGCCTCTCCTTTCCTTATGCTGGCTTCCATAGCTCTACCTCTCTGCCCTAACCCATTCCTAGTATGCCTTTTGGTCTGTATTTATTTTTATTTATTTTTATTTTTAGCACAATTGCATGATATGGCAATCCATTCAGTAAAAAATAAAGAAAAGAATACTGAAATTGCATATCAAAACTGCAACAGGAGGAACTTATCACATGTGAATCAAAATGGAAAAGCCGCAAAATGGGAAGGCATTGATGGGTTTTGCCAGCACGACAGCAAAGATGGACTACAGAACAGATATTTGACAGACACAATGTCATGTGATAAGGTAAGGCCACAGACCCTGCTATCCTGCTCTAATTCCACTTTTCAATCCATGTGTGATAAAATCCTGATACTGTTGCTTATTTCACCAATCCCTTTTTAAGAAGCAATTTGTCATAGGGGTGGGGAAGGATATTCCTGGTATTCATTAATTTGCTTTCTTTTTCCACCTTGCAAATGAAAGTGTTTTCAAAGTACCATTTCCCATGAACATACTGAAATTATGGTCAGTGAATTATGGTCACAGAATCACTGGAAAAGATCACAATGGCCATCTATCTAGTCCTACCCCTTACCATACAGGAATACACAACTAAAACACTCCTGGAAAATGGTCATCCAACCTCTATTTAAAAGGATCCAGAACACCCTAAGGCAGTCTGTTCCACTGTTGAATGGTTCTAAGGAAATTCTTCATAATGTTCAGATGGGATCTATTTTCTTCTCATTTGAATGCCCTGGTTTATGTCCCAGAGTAACAGAAATCAATCTTGCTCCATCATTTACATGACATTCATTCAAGTATTTAAAGACAGCTACCATTTAACCTCTCAGTCTACTCTTTTCCAAGCTAAACATACCCAGGTCTCCAAGCCATTCCTGATAGGGTTTGGTTTCCAGACCTTTTAACAACTTGGAAATCCACCTCTCCAGCTTATTGCTACCTTTCACAAAATCATGTCCACGGCTGTGTGTCTGTGGTCCATATATACCTAAGTATGTAGACTTTGGGGGGAATATGTCTAGTGGTTAGAGTGCCAGACCAGAACCAGTTTAGTTTTTCCCATTAAGCCATGAGGTTCATTGAATTACTTGGGATTAGCACTGAAGTGATGGACATGTTAGTGTGCCACAGCATAAAAAGGGGAATGGGGTGGTGGGAAGAAGGAATCAAGTAGCATCGTATTTTAGCCTGAGCTCTCATGGATACTAATTTAAAAGGCAGTAATGGAGTATAATATTACAGCCCAGATATTTAAGCACCAGCATGGTGCAGTGGTTTGAGTGCTGGATGAAGACCCTGGAGACTAGGATTCAATCTCCCACTCAGCAGTAGAAACCCACTGGGTAAGTCTCACACTCTCAGCCCCAGAAAACATGTGATAGGGTCACCTTAGAGTCACCATAAGTCAGAAACAACAACAACAACAACAACAACAACAATTTAAGTACAGTTACATAATTGTGGAAACAGTGTCAGAATGTAATAGGACACAGACAAATACAAATTGTGTCCTGGATTTGAAGAGTATTGTATGATACAGGTCTTTCAAGTACCTTATGGCCCTGGTGCACAGTGGTTAAATGCCAGTACTGCAGCCACTCATTCACAAACCACAAGGTTGTGAGTTCAATACCAGCCAGGGGTTCAGGGTTAACTCAGCTTTGCATCCTTCTGAGCTAACTAAAATGAGTACCAGCTTGTTGAGGGCAATTAGCTTCCAGTTGTAAACCATTTAGAGATTGTTAAATGAAGTATGAATCGGTATATAAATGAAGCTGCTATTGCTATTGCTACCAGGTCAGTGGGGATAATCACACAGGGAAAAGGATGCCATTTTCCCATCCTTGTCATGTGATCACGTGAAGATCATGCATATCCCCTCATTATTTTGTCTAGTAGAATTATCACACATCGGGCGAAAGATTATCAGATGATGTTGCAATTATCCCATCCGGGAAGTGGAATTGCCCTGTCATTTTTCATTAACGGAAGTTTCCATTATTGAAAAGTGATAGGACAATTCCACTTCATTGACAGGATAATGACTGGATAAGCATGACATGTGTTAAAGTCTTTTGTGCAACTGAGTGATAAGGATGGGATAAGGACGGAAGTGATCTTCTTCGCTCTCATCCTCCCCCTTCCCGTCTATAGTCTCCAGTGTCTCTCAGCCTATTTTATACCACAGATTTCTAAAGAGGATAAAGAGTGAAAAGTTATGTGTGCCTTCAGAAGACAGGGAGATCTAATGAAACAGTGAGAATACTATCCAGAACCACCAATCAGTGCAGTATTTGCCTTTCCTACATGGCTGTGTTTTCTGTCCTTTCTTGTCTACACAACAGACATAGCAGCCATAATGAAGCTTGTTTAATTACAGTGGAGTACTGAGCAGGGTTGGTTAGAAAAGGGGGAGCTTTTCTCTTCTATCGCTGCTGGCTAAGATTCCAATCCAAATAACTAGATCTGACTGAGTCCTCCTTGCTTATTCTTCTCGGTTTATTCAGGAAGCAATCATTTGTCAGCAACAAAAATGACATAAATGAGGGTGGTGCCAACAGATTCTCTGCTTGTGAAAGCTGCAGCCTGTGCCTTCTGTGTGACAGCCCTCTCAGGGTTCAGAGCATTAGAATAAAGGGAGAAACCATTTTATGAACACGAGGGTTCCATTTAAGCTCTAATGATCCTAACTAAGGATTATCAAGAAGAAAATCCGATTGGGCCGAGTCCTTTAGTGTGGTAGGCATTGAGCCAATTAATCTGGTTTATGTGCATCCTCTTATTCCCTGCCTTCACTGAGTGGTTTCTTTTTTTAGAACTTAGTGAAAAAAGCAAGTTTTTGATATGATAGGATTTTCCTTGCAAACACTGCTCTGCTGGTGGGTGAAATAAAGTAAAATAAAACAGTGGATATGAACATAGACTTAACAATGTCAAAACTTCATCCTTCTCTTCTCTGGGTTAATCCATTTCTTGTATATATATACAGGCAGCTCTTTCTCAGTTCTGTGGGGCTGATTATAATTGAATATTGCAAACACAATCACATGTCCCAACATATATATTTTAATACAATTATACAATTAATACAATTATAAGAAATTATATATTAAATTTGGCACATAGGCACTGACCCAAGTGTTCCATGCATCCAACGAGATGCCAGTGTAGGACCTGACTGCAGGATTCTTTTGCCTGTGTGGCTCAGTAGTACTGCAAAATTTGGATGTACCAAAATGTTATTCATGCTGTTTCCTGTGAATCCTATTATCTGTTTTGATTTAAGGTTAAAAAAATTAATTAACAATAGTTTGACTAACTGAATAATCTCAATTGTTAATGTTAGTTGCAAGAAATTAAGCACTTTGTTTGAATTAATTTTCAAACCTAATGTTCCATGCCTGATACTGGAACATGAAGCACAAGTGAGGCAGCTGCAGTGGCACCTGCCACCATCTTCATTATCGACAATTCCTCTAGGCAGTGAACTAATGTATGTTAGGGCAGGTCCTAGAAGACTGTGGCAATTGCAGCTGCCTGGCTCTGCTCTTCTCTTTACAGTGCCAGTCTATATCTGTATATCTATATCTGTATATGTTTGAATTTATTTTTAAAATATCTTCCATGGTGGGCTGCAGTATTTGCATTAATTTGCCAGAGGCCACTGTCAGGCCTACTGGGAGCTCTCAGGATTGTTCAGGAGAAAGAAAACTGCCCATATGTTTAAATACTTATGGTTTTCAACACTGCCCTTCAACTTACATTGAAGATAGTCTAAAAATAAAATGGCTGAGTGACAAAAGAGAGGGGGGGGAGGACAAGAGAACTGGTTAGGCTGGTTAGAAACCAAGCAGAAGAGCCTCTAACACTTCCTTTTGCAGGCTTCATGAGACTATTCTCTTGGCCACGATTCAAGACTCTTGGGGGAAAACCAGTTCTAATATTTGTTTTACAACAGTTAAAATCCACACTGAGGTTAAGAAATTTTTTAAAAATATTATGCATTCATTAAACAGGATATTACAGTCTGCTCGGTCTTCCAAGGTGAAAACACAAACTGAAAATATAAAGATTTAATCTGCTTCTTCCTAGCAATTACTAGACTTGAATTTGCAAAAACTGGAAACTAATGAATCTCTCCCTTGAAAACTGGTTGAACAGAGTATGGGAAGTGTGGTTAATGGAGAAAACTATCAATTAAATTGTCACATACTATAGGACCTATGAATCAAAAACCATTTATGGAATCTTGGTATCTTCTCATGAATACTGTACATTAATGACAATATACAGCTTTTGAAACCTCCAACCCATTACTTGTGGAACTGGAATGATGGACTCTTGGTAACCCAGTATACTTAACCACAAACCCATATCAAACCTAAACTTCTCTTGTATTATTATACCCATGAATGTTTTTTAATGGTTGCTGTTTTCTGTAATTCATTCTACACTGAAATTGATTAGCATCTATTGATGAAAGAGACCCATGTCGTGTATTAACACATATGTAAATCATACAAAAAAGGCTTTTTTAAAAAAAAAAAAATTGTAAAATAAAAACCCATACGTGAAAACCATCAAATGGATCCAATGTGATCAGAGGGTAGCCTCCAGATGTTGTTGAACTGTAACTCCTACTGTTTAATTTAGAAGCAATGAGTTGCAACTAGCTGAGTTATCTGCCAGGAGTAAAAATAAAAATCTCCCCCCCCCCCATTTCTTTTTTTCTAGCAAGGATCTAACAAAGTTACATTTCAAGAGTAAGGTAGCATATAAGAACTAAGGCCCTATAAAGACAACCACTAAGGGACATGCTGGGGCCGATTCTAGAATTAGGGAGCATGCAGCAACTACACACTCCCTAACCTGCACGACATGGCAGCACCTGCATGACATGGCAGCACCATCATGGTGGCCTCCCGTTAATGCAGGGGCCACCATGACAGCGTCACCATTGCTGTGTGCCCAAATGGGGCGCACAGGAAGTGGCACTGTAACAGCGCCGCTTTCTGTTGACGCCATAGCAAGAAAGGAGTTGCTCTAAGCAGCTCCTTTTTTGCTGTGCATGCTGCCTGTGTGCTTCGTTCCTGCAGCGGTTAGACCATTGCGGGGAAAAAGCCATGGGAGGACTCCCATGGCTGCTGCTATCGGGATGTCCTTGGGGCATGCAGCTCCAAGAACACCCCTTTCCAAGCCATGGGGAAGGTGAAAAATGCTGCGTTTTGCCGCTTTCATGTGGCTTGGAAAAGTGGTGGATTGGGGCCTTTGGGCTGCCAGTGAGACTGCCCTGGCCCCAATCCAGAATTTCTAGGGGTGGCTGGAAGCCGTCCCTGAAGGGGCGGTTTGTAAAGCCCCTAAGTTACTTTATTGATGTAATGAGTACTGGTTTCCAGTTACTTTTAAATAGTGCTTCTTGAATTATAGTGCCATCACTAGGGGTGGCACCACCTAGTGTAGTAATTCATGGTGTCACCCTCCCATTGACCTCATCTCATATCACATGTGAGAATGACCCAACCACTGCCACCAATTTATATATGATGATGATCTGTTCACTAACTGAAGTGTCTTTATTATTAATTGTTCTTATTACTCTTGGTAGTGTGTTTGTTATTAACTGTAAATTACTTCAGGCCACTCCTTGGTAAAGTTAAAGAAAATAACTTTATTTACATTCAGAACTTATGAATCTTTCTTGGTGGATGGTTCTCAAGCTTGTGATTACAATTCTCAAGTTACTTCAGTTCTAACAAATTTACTACATTTTACTTTCCTTCACTGACTTAGTTCACGCAGGACATATTCCCTTAATAACACTGAACTTCTCTTATCCTTTAAAAGTTCCTTTCACTGAACTGGGAGTCCAAATCCCATCCAGCTGAACCCTTTTCCTAACTGCACCTCCTGGCAGTTTTAAAAACACCTTCCTGCATCAGCAGGCTTGAGATACACATTCCCTTTTTCTCTTTTCCTTTTATATCTGCTTCTCAGGCAGGTCCCCACCTTTTCCAGCCTGTCCCTGGTTGGATACTCCGAACATTCTGTTTTGCCAGTGCTTCTCCACACCACACCCTACAGAATCCTTAGACATGATTATTTGTACCAATGATACTCATATAATTCCTGTATATCATTGCATGTAATGGCAATAGTTGTGACATAAACAACTGGCAAAATAAAAATTATATCTTTCAGTTACAATATCATATGAACAGTCTAAATGTATTTACATGTGCAGTGTTTCATGTAGTTAAAGTTAAAAAAATTGATAAGATGACATTTTTAAAGGGTTTTTCATATTTTTGATTTTAATTCTATTTTTTAAAATTCTATTTGTTTAAAAAATAATATTTTAAATTTAATTTTAAAAAAGAGCTGGAGCCTCACCTTTCTCTTCCCACCGAGCTTCATCCCACTCACACCTTTTTAGCATTTTAAAGGACTGCAGGTGAATGCCACAGCCCATTTCTGACAAAAGGCAGATGTTTGGGGAGCAATGATGTCACCCACTGTTAGGATATGATTCTAACTGCTCTATAACATTAGGGGGCAAACAGGATTTAAACAAGAGTTAAATGAGGACATTTTAGAAGCATTTAAAAATAACAACCCTCCCCACAAAGGGTTTAAGTCAGTGTCTTATTCATCTTAGGTCTTGGATCAGGGAAAGTAATAGTACCACTCTAGTCAGACCTGGAATATTGTGTCCAGTTTTGGGCACCACAATTCAAGAAGCATGTTGACAAGCTGGAGTGTGCCCAGAGGAGGGCAACCAAAATGGTGAAACCTTGGAAACCATGCACTATGAGGAGAGGCTTAGGGGGCTGGGTATATTTACCCTGGAGGAGAGAAGATTAAAAGGTGACATGATAGCCATGTTTTATTTGAAGGGATGTCATATTGAAGATGAAGCAAGTTTGTCTTTTACTGCTCCAGAGACTAGGACATGGCAAAATGGGTTCTAACTACAGGAAAGGAGATCCCACTTAAACATTAGGAGGAACTTCCCAACAGTAAGAACTGTTCAACAGTGGAACACACTGCCTTGGACAGTGGTGGAGTTTCCTTCTTTGGAGGTTTTCGAATAGAGGCTGGATGGCAATCTGTTGGGAGTGGTTTGATTGTGTCTTCCTGCATGGTAGGGGGTTGGACAAGATGGCTTTTGTGGTTGCTTCCAACTCTATCATTCTAAGTGTCTGTGTCTCTCCAGCATTTCAGGCAAGGTTCTCATCTACCCAGCTTGGAGATTTGTGGACCTAGGATGCTTTGCTTGCAGAGCATGGTTTGTACCACTGCAAGTTCCCCTTTCCTCCAAGAATGAAATGATGATGACACCATTCTGTGGATGGGCCTCTCTGGTAGGAGTTTTCTGGGTCTTGCAAGCATAGAGATGAAATTGACAAAGCAGAGGTTTAGCAATAACCAGTAATGTTGGGGCATATAGAGATGACCTGTGTCCCTTCCTCACACATACAGAGTAGATGCACGTAGGCAGGACACCTAGACGAAGGACTTTGTGAAGAACGAAGGCTCTTCAAAGGCTCTGTGTTGCACAGGAATTTTCCTCCCACACACAGGGTGCAGCTTTGAGCTCCCAGCTTGCAGGAATGACTCTCTGGACAGCAAGATATCACTCAACACAAGGGCTTGTTTAATCTTTGTTATAAACAATATACAAAGATTACCCAAAGTACCAGACAGCCGTCTTGGATACTCGCAACTATACAGACTAACAAAGTGCTTTGCCAACCACTGACCACAACCCAACAATGGAGATAGTCACCTTCTCCCTTATATAGGTGCTCTTCCTGGAAGTTATGTGACAGCCATGCCACCAATGAAACCTGGCTGGTTTCATACCTAGTATTGCATCAGAATACTACCCATGATGCTCTGCTGGCTGGCTTCACCTTCTGTGCAGATTTCCCATGATGCACAGCTCAACAAATGCTGATTCATGAACCTGCCACTTGTACTGTAGTAACCTCTGCTCCAGTTCCTCCTAATGGCCAAATCCATGTCATTTCCAGACCCAGTGTGCCACATGGTCCTGACAAGTAATACATCCACCCACATAACATCTAGCAGAGAAAGAAAATAACAAGCTTAGCCTTCTTAGAAAAACATATCAAAATTCCTTTACTTACAACACATGCACATGAAGGGTCTAGTGGACCCTAATGGAAGAAAAATAGTTGCTGGTTTGATACAGGAAGAGAGAGGATGTAGAAAAACCTAACAGGGAGTTACCATAAATACATGTTATATCAAAACTTCTAGAGAGCAACATGCAAATTAGGAAGTGGAAATAAGCAAAGGATGCTGACAGCGTCTCCAGAAATGCCAGCAAAGGGGCCAAGTGCTAAACTGGAGAGGCACTGTACAGACAATTGCTAGGCTGTGTTGCATTCGCAACTCTGAGGAAGTAGTCAGAGGTAGTGCAACCTGTCCATCTCACTGAACAGAATGGATGTCATTGTCAAAGGCATAGTGGGAGTATGGTATAGAGACAAGGAAGGAATGGTAAGAAATCTCTATCATCACACCCCATTGTCTTATCTGCTTATTTTCCACTGTTGGTTGTAAACCTCAGTACATTCATTTAGTCTATCCAGTGTTGGTGCAGGATTGCATGGAAGACCTCTGCCAAAATGACCCAGATTGCTTCTTTAGGTGATAACAGTTTATAGAGCAAAATATAGGCCAAATAAGAAAAAAAAGCATATTTAAATATGAGTTAAGAATCCACAGAAGGACATGCAGCTCAAGTATCATACTAACACCAAAGAAACACAAGGGTGTCTCTGAAAGAAAACTATGCCTAACAAACTTGGGGTTTGTATATGTACCAAATATACAGAAAAGTAACAAAAGAACATACAGAAAGTAGCTACTAATAATAGTGAACTAAAATTATGCAACTCCCCCCCCCCCCAATCAAGAAAGTAGCTAACAATTATATAGTCATATACAGAAAGTAATAAAGTGTTCTGCAAAATTTACTGACAAACAGTACTTACTATACCAGTATTTGGCTTAAATTGCTAAAGTACTAAATTGAAGTCCATGAAAAGAATTGTCTCTATCACACAAGCGTTAAGTCTTGTATCCTGGCTTAAACACTACTTGCTTTCCTCAGGTGTAAAGCTGTAGTAGTGGAATAATAAACAAACCAACTTCACAGAGAATTGTTTCTATCACAACAACTTCAAGCCTTGTATCTCTGTATGTTTTTGGTTACTTTTATATATTGTATTTGATACCTATACAGTTGAAGTATCACAGCCACAGAATTGTATTGAAACACTGGGATTCCTGGTGGAGATCAGTCTATTTCAGTCTGACCAGGCCTGGTTATGAATTGGAAAAAGCTTTGGTGCTTTTGGTGGATGACCTACACCAGGAACTGGTCAAGGGAGGGAGACTGTATTCCTGTTGATTCTTCTGAGCAGCTCCGCTGTTTTCAATATGTTGATACATGGCATTCTTCTATGCCACCTCTCTAGCATGGCATGACATTTAAAGATATTGCTTTGTGGTGATTGTTCCTTTAAAAAATATGTTTGGATGGTGCAAGCCTAGGCGAGTGGATTCCTTCCAATTTCTCTGACCAGTAGTATCCCTCAAGGTTCTGCCTTGTCCCCCCTCTGGCTACTTAATTTTATCTATCTGTCTGTCTGTCTATCTATCATATCTCGCCTTCCTCCCAGTACAATGACTCAAGGCAGATAACAAATCTAAAACAGTCCATGTTAAAACACTATAAAACATTCAAAATACATGTTTAAAAACCAATTAAACAGTTCAAACAATTAAAACATTACATTATTAAAATTTAAAGTTTTAAACTCTTTAAAAACAAGCACAAAACAGCATCCATGTCATGTGAAAGCCTGACAGCATAAAAACATATTTACTACCACCAGAAGAATAGCAGGGATGGAGACATCCTGGCCTCCCTAGGGAAGGAGTTCCAGAGCCTGGGAGCAGCCACTGAAAAGGCCCTTTCTCTTGTTTCCATCAAAAGTGCCTGAGCGGGTAGTGGGACAGAAATAGATGGATAGACTAGTGCAGCAGCTGTGCCCATTCCTGCAGATATTTGATTAGGCCACAGTCACACTGGCTTAGTTATCTCCCATCTGGGCTACTGTTATCTGTTCTAAATTGAGCTGCTTTTTGAAGAAAGTTCAGAAACATCAGCTGGACCAGGCTGCTGTAGGTAGATTGTTGACTAGGACTTGTAGTATCACGCCCCTTTTACAGTAACTCCACTAGTCCATATCTGGCACAATTATGACTGCTAGGTGTGACCTGTAAAACTCTGCTTGTCTTGGTTACAGACTGTCTCAAAGATCCTTGCTGTTTCTCCTTATCATTTTTGCTTCTTTCTCCAGGAGATGGTGGAGAGCAGATTCAAAATGGGCAATGATATCTTCAACTGGGATTCTGGTGGTGGTAACCACAAACTGCAGATTTACTATATACTTCCATACAACCAACCTCTGAAGATGCCAGCCACAGATGCAGGAGAAACAAGGTGAAATAAAGAGACAGGGCTCCTGAATATTTAAAAATTGTGTAGAATTGTTGGACTATGACTCCAGAGACCAGGGTTTGAATCCTCGCTCAGCAATGGAAACCCACTGGGTTACCTTGGGCAAGTCATATTCTCTCATCCTCAGAAGAAAGCTGCAACAAATCCCCTCTGAACAAATCTTGCCAAAAAACAAACAAACAAACAAACAAAAACCTCTGTGATTTGCCTTATGGTCCCCATATGTTGGAAACAACTGAAAGCAGGCAAACCAGAAAGGGAAAAAAATCCAGCACACAAGTAATATCTGTTGAATTTCCAGCTTGTGTACAACCATTTAAAGGACAGGAGCTCTGTTGGTTATTTCACCTTGCAAACCAAATGACACTGTATAGCTGTGGAATGTTGTTTTGTCTAAGATAACACATGCCATTATTAATCTTCTATCATCTTATGGTTGCAATGTGGTCCCTAGTGCCTCTTCCTTTCCTGAACCTTGCTTGGACCTCTAGAATTTCTCTCTCCATGTATGGTTGGAGTCTATGTTGCAGAATTTTAAGCATAATTTTGCTTCCATGGGAGATTAGTGCTATAGTCCTATAGTTGCTACAGTCTCTTAGATCTCCTTTTTTTGCGGATAGATAGTATATTGATTGTCTCCAATCTGTTGGCCATCATTTTGTTTTCCTTATCTGTTGACATATGTTGGTTAGCACTGGAGTTGACTCTGTCAATGTGGATTGAGGCAGTTCGATTGGAATATCATCTGTTCCTAGAGACTTGTTTTTTGCCATTTCTCTTACTGCATCTACCACTCTCTTTCTAGAATTTGGGGTTCATCTTCATATAGATCTTCATTCCATATGTCCTTCATGTTGTCATCTCTATTGTATAACTCTTCTGTGTGTTGCATCCAGGGTCTTTTTATTCCTTCCTGGTATTGAATTATATTATTTTCATTGTCGTAGAGCATCCTGGTCCTTGATTTGAACTTTCTTTTGAATCTTGTGGAATAGGTCTCTTGTTCTTCCCTTTTTGTTGTTCTCTTCTATTTCTCTGCATTGATCGTTATAGTAGTTTTCTTTATCTTTTTGCATTAGCCACAGTACTGTTGCATCCATGGTTCTTAGTTTATTCTTATCTCCTTCTTGTTTTGTTTTGCTTCTTTCCTTTATTGCTTGTAGTGTTTTATTAGTCATCCATGGTTTAATTCTCTTTCCCTTTGTTTGTTAGAAGTGTCTGTCTGCATTCTTCTCTTATTATGTCCCTGGCTTCAGACCAAGGTTCTTCATGTTCACAGTCTATTATGCTTAGTAGTGCAAGTCTGTTCTTTATCTTGTTGGTGAACTCTGTGGGGATATTGTTTAAATCATATTTTGGTATGATGACTGGTTTTGTTTTCTTCTTCGGTTTTACTCTTATTTTTGACATGAATAATTCGTGATTTGTATCACAATTGGCACCTTGTCCAGCCTTGGCCATCAGTATGGAGCTTTGCCATCTTTTACTTCCAATTATATAATCTATTTGGTTTTTATGTTGGCCATCTAGTGATTTCCACGTGTATAATCTTATTTCTGGTTGTAGGAAAAATGTGTTTGCAATGAGTAGGTTGTTGGCTTCACAACAATCTATCAAACAATCACCTGCTTCATTTCTTTTGCCCAATCCAAATCTGTCTAATGTTTTTAATTCTTCTTTGCTTCCAGCCTTTGTGTTCCAATCTCAAATAATAATCTTAGCATTCTGTGCTAGTGTATTGACAATTTCTTCCTCTACACCTTCATAGAATCTATCAATTTCTTCCTATTCTTCCTCTGTGGTTAGTGCATATACAATTGTCCCTCCGTATCTGTGGACTTGCCATTTGCAGTTTTGATTATTTGCAAATGGCAAGCCTGCAGCTCCCTCCCCCCTGTCCTCTTTCTTCCCCTTCTCCAGACTTACCTTTACCTCGGGGGATGGGAGGGGGCCTTCCTTAAGTCTGGAGGGGGGGCAGTCTCAGCCTACTCTTAGCTGCATCAGCCTTCCTCAACACTGCAGCCTTCTCTCAGCTGCACCGGACTTGCAGTAGCCAACTATCTTTCTACAGGTCAGCATGGCTTTTTCTTGTGCGCATCAGCTGCCACAAGGCTACCACGGCTTTCTCCAGGCCGGCACTATGATGTCACTGCTGTTATTTCACTTTATTGACATCCAATACTACTGCTGCTGCACAGTACAGTGGTCCCCTGGTTTACGAATACCCCGGCCTACGAAAACCATGGTTTAAGAAAGAGCCGGGGCCGGAAAAACGGCCCCGGTTTACGGAAAAAAAAACGGTTTAAGAAAAGAAAGCGGTGGGAAATTCAAATGGTGTGGGGGCTGGTTTAAGGAGCCCCGGTTTACGAACTTTTCGGTTTAAGAAAGGGGTGCTGGAACGAATTAATTTCGTAAACCGGGGGACCACTGTAGTTGTTTTCCTATGTCATCCTCAGGCAATCCCCATTATTGTTGAATTGGTTGTTTCCTTACCCGTCTCCCTCCCTCCTTTTCCCTTCCTATCTCATGTTCTTCTTTCTTTTAATTTCTCATCTGTCTGTAGTGACACCCTCTTGGTCACTGCTGGGGGAGGGGTCTGGTGTCCTCTGTCCTCCTTCCTTTCTGCCCCTCTGCCCGATCTCACTGGTAAACAGAACACAGAAGGACTCTATTAAAGAGATCACAAGTATGAATTTGCAGGAGCTGGACAGAGTTTGGAGATGTCACATCCACAGGGATACCATGAGTCAAGATTGATGTGAATGCAGTTAATAACTTGATTTTTTAATCAAGTATTCATTGCAGCTTCTGCTAACCTAGCAGTTTGAAAGCATGCAAAGGCAAGTAGATAAATAGGTACCACTCCGATGGGAAGGTAAACAGAGATCTGTGCAATCATGCTGGCCACATGATCATAGAGTACTCTCTGACAACACTGGCTCTTTGCCTTAGTAACGGAAATGAGCACTGCCCCCTATGCTCAGCCACAACTTGACAACCTTGTCAACAGGGAATACCTTTACCATTACCTTTACACATTACAACTATTCAATTAGTAATGTGGAATCATTCAATAATTATGGGTGTTCAACATGAGAAACAATGATGGCTCTTACTGCATTTTAGCTTATTTATATTTATCCAAATTTTTCGCACCAAGGGAGACTGACATCAGCAGAAAAAGTTTTGTTCTCGCATGTGGAAGGATTCCAGCCCAACCCCCAAATGTCCCCATACACCAGAGAATATAAGTGCAGTAACTGATCAGGATTTTTAAAAAGAAGTGGTGAGATTTAAGCATCTTATTGCATTAAAGAAGTTCTGATTAGAACTGTCTAAACCAGAGAAGCATAACATAAGAAAGTTGGCCTATTGGCTACAAGGCAATCCTTTCTATATTGAGCATTGTGGTAGGAGTTTGAGGACTTCAGACATGGGTTTGAAGAATTCCACCATACACAGATACATAGATGGCAGACAGAGAGACAGAGATACATGGTCATGTTTCCTCTCATTCTTTTCATGTTGAACATTTCTGGGAAGAAAATGCTTTTTGTTCCCCCCCCCCCCCCCCCACTGGCTAAATTTAGTCTTAGCATTCTGTTTGGAAAGTGGCATGCATACTTATTTTGTCACCTCCTTCTGTTGGTGAACAAAAAACCCACAGCTATTTTTATATGACATATAAACAGTATGCTCATAGATATTTGTAGAGCTCTGGTTTTCAGAATTGCTTTTTTCCTCTGAAGATTACAAGCACAAAAGTGTACTGTAATTTAAAATGGCATTGGATTAGCCATAGGCAAGAAGCAAAATGGAAAGATGAAGAAACAGCACATAAAGATTTGATAATCTATTCCATGTAAAGACAGAAAGCAGCAAAAGTGAGGGAAATGGAATGAAATTGTGTGGTAAAGGAGACAGGGTCTCTGGCAGCTATCAAGTAAATATAAGAAACTTTAGTATGTTGAGAAGCTTGGCATCATTTAATAGAAGAAGGCAAGAAAGTGAACTACAAGAAGTAAAGCTAAAAACTAAAGTGCAAAAACCAACATGACAGTACAAAAGACAGTGCAAAGGTTAAATTGAAAACCATGTGCTATTTAATCAACAGCAAGCTGAAATTACATGCGATAAAAGGAAGTGTCATGTTATAGATCACTGCTTGTTTTTCAGGAAGTGAACCAGGGTTAGTCAACTTTGGCTGGTCTAGGGGTTCTTTCTGAGGACTGCACAGTCAATCAGAATTTAGTCTGAGACTTTTTCCTGTTTCAAAAGTAGACAAAGAAGTGGTACCAAGGAGATGCTTTCTTGAATCCATCCCAGACCATATGTTATTTTGTGTGACCATACAGCATATAATAGAACGTTGCAGCAGCTTTCACTGGGGTTCAGCAAACTCCACAAAAGAGCAATACCTTTATTGGCTAATCGAACTGTAAAAAATATATCATGCAGACTTTTGAAGCTACATTTCAAACACTTCTTCCTCTGGTAAAATGTTAAAAATCATACAGCAGAAGAAAAGTAACAATGTTAGAATCACAGGCCTGCCTTTTGTCTCAGATGTTATTTCTGTTGTCAGGTAAAATGGTTAGAGGATATCAATATAGGCAGAGGCTATATTGCCCTTTTGCTCTTTTGCCCATGTAGGGATAAAGAGCAATAAAAGACAGGTAATAAAATTTCAACCCAATTAGCAACAAAAAAGTAACTTCCCTTTAAGTCCAAACAGTCCCTGTCCTATGCAAAGCCAACTGCTCCTTTCTCAGAGAACAATGAATTTCTCAATAAGTTACCACCTCTTCTCTGAGGAGAGGATGGCACTGTGGATCAAATTAGGACAGACAGAATGTATGCAGTGATGAAAATCATTACAAAACCTGGGGATGAGAAGTGGTACTTTCTGCATACAAGCTGAATGGGAACCAACAGTGCTGGACAATAGTTCAGCACCAGCAGAGCATCAGTTCAATCCATGGTGGTGAATCCACTTGCCACTCCTATATGGGAGGATTTGTCAAATACTGAAATAAAATTAAGATATACTATGATATTCCCATCATCGACAGAATTAGGAACCCTGTTTGTAAAAAGGGAATAAAATTTATCTGGTAAAACCTATCCTTGGCAAACCCTGCTTAGTCCTAGCATGCAAGTAACTTTATTTTAGATACTCTCTAGGCTTGTTCTAGCATTATGTGGCCTTCAGTTCTCAGAATCCCCCAGGCAGCATGGCCAGATCTTGGAGCTCTGAATTTCATCCAATATCATGTATGGCTGACAAAGACATACAATAGTACTGCAGATCTACATTCCCCTCTTCCACTTCTCTCTTTTTATGTATGAGGGACAAATTTGCCCATTTCCAGTAATCTGATACCAAGAATTCTTAAAGAGTACAGAAAGAACGTCTATACTGCTGAATTGATATACAAGACTACCAGAAAATGCTCTTACAATTACCAATTCTTCCACTTGCCTCTTACTTTGTGAAAAGTGTTAAAATATAGAAGGTGCCAATGTGACATGAGAGCCTAGATAGACTGATTACAAAATCTCAGCTTCATTCTAGCAAACTTTTACAGTTCTTTGCCTCAACCCTCATGCTCTATGGTACTGATGAATTTCATTGACATTCTTCTTGCCAGAACCTCGAGTACAAAAAAGTGCTGTTCTCAAGGGATTTTCAGTTCTCTTTGTTTTTGCAATTGCTCAAAACAAAACTAAACACCCCAAACACACACACACACAAAATCCAGATCCTGATTTGCAAGTCATGTCGTCTTAATTTCATTAAACAAATAAATAAGGAAAAGGGATACTTTTAAAACCTGCTATTTCTTTAGTATTCTGTTCCATTTTCTACTCTCTGTGAAAGATATGTTGTGCCTGTTCTGCCAATGCAAATATTTTTTTAAAAAGTTACTTCGAAGGGACCAAGAAAACCAAACAGTTTATCCTGACTGTTTGTTTACCCTGCTTCTACACAATATACCTCTGCCCAAATTCTTGAAATAAACAGCTCTTTTTAAAAAGACTATGGAATGTGTGTGCAGCCCTCCAGATTTTGTTGGACTGCATCTCTCAGTATTTCTCGCCACTAGCTATACTGACTTGGCTGCTAGGAGGTGACATTATACACCTGAACTGCATCTTCTCAGAGCTCTTTCACACAACACAATTATAGCACTATGATTCCAGTTTTAAATGCCTCTCACAAATCCTGTGGAATTCTGGGATTTGATGTTTAAGGAGTGGGGTTGAGACTTCTCAGCTAGAAAGTTCTAGAGCCTCACCAAACTCCAAATCCTAGGATGCATCTGTGGCAGTTAAAGTGAGATCATGGTGCTATAACTGAGTAATGAAAAAGCCTTTGAATCTTCATTCTGTACAAATTGCTGCTTGCAGTGTTTCCATGGTTTTATGATTAACTGAATTCTGGAATAGGAACCTTCATAAACCAGATACACTTTCTGTGATAAGATAATTCGGTTCTATAAAAGCAGCTGGCAGATCAACTAAATGGTTTTTTTTTAATTCTATTGCTTTAAAATGTCTGGTTCTGTTTCTCAGGAGGGGTGAGAGAATATATCATATAATGATGGATATGTTATCAAGCATAGTCACAACATTTTCCCAGAATGTAAGGTATTCCAGGTGAAAACTATCAACATGGCAAATTTGTCATCCCACAAGTAAAGGAATACTAACGAAAATATAGGGTGCCTCCAGATTGGTAAAAATCTCAGAAAGCACCAAGTTTCATTCCTGCACAAACCAATTTTTTTTTTGAGGTTCCTGTTACCTTTTGCTTTTCTTCATGTCTATCCTTTGCTGCCTTAGATGTTTCATCTGTCATCCACTGAGGCTTCTCTTTCTGTTTTGCAACAGATAATGTCTGTCTGCATTCCTCCTTGACAATGTCTCTGGTTTCTGTCCTTAGCCCATCTCATTCCCAGTCAATTAGGCACAGCAATGGAAAACTATTTTTCACATTATCTTTAAATTCTACAGGGATGTTCTTCAGATTATATTTTGGCATAATGGTTGGTTTAGTGTTCTTCTTTACCTTTACTCTGATTTTCGTTATTAATAATTGATGATTTGTGCCACAATCTGCTCTTGGTCTCATTTTTTCAGCAAGAATGGAGCTTCTCCATTTTCTGTGCTGTCTGTGTATGCAATTGTCTGTTTGGTGTCCCAAAGAATGTGATTGCAGACTGTTCGTCTCATAAACATCTGTAAGTCACTCTCCTGCTTCATTTCTTGACCCTAGGCCAAAGTTTCCCACAATTTTTGATCCTGTTCTGCGTCCTACTTTTGCGTTTCAATTGCCTATGATTAACAAGAAGTCCTGTTTTAGTGTGTGATCAATTTCCTCTTGGGCTCCAACATGGGAACTTTCAATTTCTTCCTTTTTTGCCTCTGTGGTTGGTGTGTAGATCTGGATTATGGTTATACTGATGGGTTTTCTTTGAAGTCTTATTGGCATTATTCAATCAGATTTTGTGTTATCTCCTTTGACAACTTTTGCTATATATCTCCTCACTGAAAATACCACCCCATTTATTCGTTTAGATTTCCCTTTTGCATCTTAGCATGTCCTTTGAGTTTGACTCCAGTTGTATCATTAAGCAAATCACTAGTCATAATTTCCCTCTGCTCTGCCCTATTATCTCGTTGCATATTTTGTATAGTTCATTTTAAATCCCATGAGTGCCAATTAAAAAAAACAAATAATCTGCAGAAAGATTTTATCTATGGTCTTTGCCATCCAGTTGGATTCCTTTTGTCAATGGGGATGATATAATACATGCAGCTAGCAGCTCTAAAATAAAAGCAAATAACAGAGGACATATATGATATCCCTTCTTAATTCCCCTTTCCAACCAAAATGCCTTAGAATTCATGCAGTTAACATACAGGAAGCATTGTTATAGCTATGGACTCTTTCATACGAGGCTAAATTGGAAGTATAATTTAAGGTCAATTCGAATGCAATCATGGGTTTTACGTTATTGTGAATTAACTTCGCATGCAAATTCGGGCAAGAGGGAAGCCAATTCGAATGCAATCATGGGTTTTACGTTATTGCGAATTAAAGCTTCGGCAGGAGGGGGTTATTTTCGGGTAATGGGAAGTAATTCCGAACGGAGCAGGGGTTCTTCCGAACGGAGCAGGGGTTCATGTAAATTCGCTAAACAAGCGAATTTACATGAATCCGCATTGGCTCCATTCGGAGTTGGGAGAAATTCCTCCCGTTTGAAAGAGTCCTTTGACTTTATCAATTAGATTGCCAGAGCCCCAAATGTGATCTATCTTTCTTTAGACTTCGTGTAAATCTGAATAATGGGTGCATTCCTTGCCTGGTGGGTATTTCCATCACCATACATCATGCAAGCCCTTAGAATGAAAGACTGATGAATCCTCTAGAGTATAGCCTCATGTGTTTCCTTTTGCAGGGCGGGGTGGTGGTGGGTGCTGTGTAACATCATCAAATATTGTATTGGAGTATCCTGTTAACAGAATAGACTTTTCCATGAAAGACATCAAATTATCTAGTAACAGAAATTTTATAAAATCTGTTTGGTTTTTTTTAGGCAAACAGTATGACTCCACTGTAAGTTTTTTTTTTCAATTTCCACATTCCCCTTAACAAAAATGAATCTGCTATCTGGGTCTGCTAAAATATCATATACCTGTAGAGGGCATGACTTTGTGATAAGAACTGTTCTCCTTGCCTTAGAAGACCCACCTGCAGAGTACTTCTCTGCTAAGCTGTGATGTTACAATATATTTTTAACTTTACTATGCTGATGTGTTTCTTGTAATAAAATTATATCATAAAGTTGTGGGTTCAGAGCTTTGAAAACTCTTTTTTTTTTCAAGATCTTAACCCAAATGCCTATGGCAGAAAGCACTTTTAATTTGTCTAGGATTATAACTTGTAATTAGATCTGAACAGGTATTAATTTTGCCATCTGTCACTCTGAAATTGACAAAATGCCAACATGAATATCAAAGAATACAAACATTCCCCTTTCTGTCTCCCCTCCATGCATTCTAGCAGATGGCTAGAAATAACCATCCCCAGTTGTGGCCTATAAACTGTGTTCTTTTGCCAGAATCTCACTAAAAAGGCAAGAGTGTTTGGTAAAAAGAAACAAGGTATAACTATTCTTTTGAAAAAATATCCACCCCTTCTCCATCTTCCATTCAATTAAACAAGACAAATAAGTATGTAAATTCAGAGCCAGAATCTAATGGGAGATTGCCAAGTGCATTTAGCATTAGAACAAATCTCAGCAGTAGAGAGCAAAAATGATGATGGTTTCTCCCTCTGTCTTACTGCAAAGGGTCAAAATGGTAATAATTCTAAAATCTTTTTCTTGGTTGCCACCAAGAAATTCATGTACAATTCCCTGGTTTCTTCTTCCATCTGGTTTCCTCAAAACTTGTCTTTCATTTTTTTCTTGATCTCAATATCTTCTACATTATCCCCAAAGCCTCTTTGAAATGGTACTTCTATTGCTTTACATATTTCAACTAGTTGTGACTTGTTTCTTGCCACCAGATTTCTTCCTTCATGTCTAATCCAAAGCTTAAATGGGGTTTTCCTTGTGTCTTTGGAATCAGGTCTCCTTTAGGTCTTCCTCCCCTTGTTGCCTTGTAGGACTTTGGCCGGATCATAAGATAATCTAAGTGGCCCATTTGGTGTCTGTGCAGTGACTGGTTTTTAAGAAGAAGAAATGCTTTTAAATCCTTTTTTTTTTTTTTTTTTTTTGAACATCACCTGCTACTCTTTTCATGCCTTGGTGCACTTCAAAATAGGTTGCTGCAGTTCAGATCAACCTAACAGGCTCTTGATAGTAAAAATGGGTAGAAAGGGTGCAGAGGACCCCTTGTTTCTTTACATCTCACAGCCCATTGATAGTTCATTAGATTAATTAAACATTAAATCACCAGTACATCTAACAGTAACAACTGAGAAGAAAAAAAATCACATGGAACAGAAGATGAACCAATAGAACTGCTACAACCCACAGAGACAAATTCAAGTATGGTTCTAACTAAAATCTGCCACCAAATATGGAAAGTGAAGCAGTGGCCCACAAACTGGAAGTGATCATACATGGGAATAAATAATCCCATTCACACACACACACACACAAAGGAGACACAAAAGATTGCTGTAATTACAAAGCCATTGCACTAATTTGCCATCCAAGCAAAGACTCCTAGCATATATGGAGCAAGAAATTCCACAGGTGCAAACTAGATTCAGGAAAGGAAGAGACACCAGTGATCACATTGAAAAAACATGATGAATAATGGAGTACACCAGGGAATTCCACCAAAAAAAAAAAAAATCTGCATGTGCCTTATTGATTACAGCAAGGCTTTTGACTGCATAGATCACAAAAATCTCTGGCTTGCTCAAAGAGGAATGAGAGTGCCACAACATCTGATTGTCCTGATGAATAATCTATACTCAGGACAAGAGGTTGTGTTTACAACAGAATATGGAGAAACAGCAAAGTGGAGCAGATCGAGTCTGAACTCTCCCTGGAAGTCAGGCTGACTAAATCGAGACTTAGGCAACATTATGAGAAGGTATTATTCTTTAGAAAAGATGGTGATGCTTGGAAAGGTAAGGGCAGTAGAAAGTGAGGAAGACCACACACCATATGGTTAATCATAGAATCATAGAATCTTAGAGTTGGAAGAGACCACAAGAACCATCCAGTCCAACCCCTGCCATGCAGGAACTCCCAATCAAAGCATCCCCAACAGATGGCCATCCAGCCTCTGTTTAAAGACCTCCAAAGAAGGAGCCTCCACTACACTTTGAGGGAGTGTGTTCCACTGTCGAACAGCCCTTATCGTCAGGAAGTTCCTCCTAATGTTGAGGTGGAATCTCTATTCCTGGAGCTTACATCCATTGTTCCGAATCCTGTTCTCTGGAACAGCAATCATAGATTCAATCATGGAGGTTGCAGACTTATGCTTCCAAGACCAGAACAGGGTAGTCTAAAACAAGATCTTGGAGATGATCTACAGGGCCACCATAAGTTGAAATTTACTTGAAGCAGTTAACAACAACAACAACAACAACAACAACCAGACATCTACATCATACTTGTGATTTCCAATATTGCAGATCTTGATTTAAAAAAATGCTTGCTATAGGAAGCCCTTTTTAGGAAGCCAGGTGTCACTTATGCTAGCCTGCTTCATCCAATATGAGGCTAGAGCCATATACACCAGCTTTAAGAGAGATTAGCCCTGTTTCAACTCTTAAAAGGGAAGCAGGTGAATCTTTTGGGACAGCCAGCAGGGATTACAAGAAAGCATTCTGCACAGTTTCCAAAGGCAATACATTATTTTATTCCCAAATATCTGTGCCATACAATAATTGTGGAACATTTTTCTTCTGGAAAACCTCAATTGTAGGAGCAACCAGGTTCCCCCCCCCCCCCCCCGCTTCCCCCATGGAGTCTACAAAATCTCAAAAGGGAACTAATGGAATGGGAGGATTTCAATTTAGCTGCATAAAAGTGAGCTTTCCAAGACAAAGTTGAATTAAATCACAAACCCAGATATTTAAAGTAGGATTGCTGTTCTATGGGTTTTGCATTCAGTCTCCAGCTATGAGATTTCTTACCAAAGACCACTACTTTACTTTTAGAGTGAATCATAGAATCACAGAGTTGAAAGAGACCACAAGGGCCATCCAGTCCAACTCCCTGCCATGCAGGAACTCCCAATCAAAGCATACCCAACAGATGGCCATCCAGCCTCTGTTTAAAGACTTCCAAAGAAGGGAGTGTGTTCCATTGTCCAACAGCCCTTACTGTCAGGAAGTTCTTCCTAATGTTGAGGTGGAATCTCTTTTCCTGGAGTTTGCATCCATTGTTCTGAGTCCTGTTCTCTGGAGCAGCAGAAAAAAAGGTTGCTCCCTCCTCAATGTGACATCCCTTCAAGTATTTAAACAGGGCTATCATATCACCTCTTAACCTTCTCTTCTCCAGGCTAAACTGCCCCAGCTGCTTAGGTCGTTCCTCCTAGGGCACAGTTTCCAGACCCTTCACCATTTTAATCGCCCTCTTTTGGACCCACTCCAGTTTCTCCACATCCTTTTTGAATTGTGGTGCCCAGAACTGGACACAATATTCCAGGTGGAGCCTGACCAAAGCAGAATAGAATGGCACTATTGCTTCCCTTGATCTAGACACTATACTTCTATTGATGCAGCCTAAAATTGCATAGGCCTTTTTAGCTGCTGCATCACACTGTTGACTCATGTTCAACTGTGGTCTACTTGGATTCCTAGATCCCTTTCACATGTGGTCTCATACTTTTGCTTAAAAGAGTAGTTAATGGTTGACCATTAACTAATCTTTCAAGCAAAAAACAGTCAACTTCTTTAAAAGTCTCTGCATCCTGACCAAGGTGGCAGAAATCAAGACAATACTGTCTCTGTACAGAAGAACTGAAAATTTGGCATCCTGTATCAAAACTGGGAAATATTCTAACCCAGATAGATCATGAAACTAATTTATATAAAAATTAAATAAAAGGGGGACCATAAGGCATCCCTGTCAAACTCCCCTACCTGTCAGGATGTTTTCGATAATATTAATTTCATGAGGTTATTGGTTCCCAATCAGGGCAACATGACAGCACAAGGTGTGTCCAGAAAGTAATCAGGATAGACCCAGCGGATGAATAGAAGTGGGCCTGCCATTGCACAGATGTAATTTGGTTATCAATATGGCCATGTACAATTCTTGTCCCTTTTGCCACCAGGGCCCAGAATCTAATAGAATCCCTTTCCAAAAGTACCTGGTCTAGTTTCATCCAAGTCTTATGCATGTATATCCATATATGTGTATGTGTGTGTGTGTATATACACACATATGTATATCCACCATCTTGAGGTGGAGAGAAAGGCAAGCCAGCTCCAACAGGCCTTGCCTGCAAGCAAGAAGAGCCCTCCCTTCATCCACCATCTTGAGGGAGAGAACCGCAAGCCAGAGCTCCAACAAGCCTTGCCTGAAGGGAAGAAGAGCCCTCCCTCCAGTCCATCTGCCTTGGTCCCTGCCTCCAAGAGAGAGAAGATCTGCTGGACTTTCCCCCCCTTCCCCACCACCATTCCCTTCTCCTTTTGTGTCGTGTCTTTTTAGACTGTGAGCCTGAGGGCAGGAAAATGTCTAATTAACAAATTGTAAGCCACTCTGATAGCCTTGGCTGAAGAGCGGGGTATAAATAAAAATTATTATTATTATGTATTCTGACCTTTTCCCCCTGAGTAAATTTTTGTAGATGTATGTAGAACCTATAATTTTCTAGCAAATCTTCCCTTCTTAATTTTCTTATACCTCTTGCTAAAATACACTTCTGAGAGGCATATTGTACATCAAACCAGCTATAGTTGGATTGTTTAGTTGGGTACCTGCATTTAGTGCTGATCACAGAGGGCACAAAGGACGGGGAAGTGGGAGACAGAAAGACACACTAGGACAATTTAAAACCAGCTGAAAAAAATAGGATGACAGAGGACCAATCAGGATTGTCTGTTAAATTGAGACAGTTAGAGGGTATGCTATGGCTCTTCAGATATTGGTCAAACTACACCTCCCATCTATCCTATTAGTCATACAGGCTAGAATCAAACAATTTTTGGAGGGTCAGAGACTCCAGAGCCTTGTTCCATGACAGGGTACCCAGAAGTATAAGATATATAATTGTTAAACAAACTTACAATCCACAAGGAAAGGCTTGTAATATTAGTATCAGTGACTGTCGTTTCCTTTTTCATCAGATAAGAACAAAAGTGGTTTCCTTGTTTTTGTTGTTGGTAGTGATGGTGGGAGCCATTTATACAGTAAAGTGTGATATTGTAAAGTCTAGAAATGAGGCCCATTCTGTCTCCAGAGTTATGCAAGAGAATTTCATACTGGAGAAAATTGCTTAGATACGAGTTGAATCAAAATTTAATTGTTTATTTGAAGAAAACCATAGATCTGGAAATACTCAGAACCAGCCAGTCTGCACATCTTTCTGATGAGTTCTTGGTGTAATTGGACTGGACTGCTCTAAATAGAAATAATTTTTCAGAAGTTCTTCCTGTTTAAGCTGACATGTTTTTCTCTGCTTTTTCTTTAACAAAGATCAAGGCTGGAAGACAGTGTGCATGCCCTGTAAGAATAAAACTGTAAGCTTGAAAAGGTGCAGGCATATAGAATATAATGAGAGACTAGAATTCCCATTTATCCACAGGCTACATTTCACATATAGTCTCACAAAATAGTCTCACATTAGAAAAACAAGCAAATAGTTCAAGCATAACACACACAGCTGGCCACAAATCAAGTTCCAGCAAAGAGTTCTGAGACACATGGCACATGGATTCACTTTTGTTAGACATCACATAGTAGCCTTACAGGAAGGTGTTAACTTCAATACCCACATCCAAACTCATGTTCTCTCAGCAGTTAGCATCTTGTTCAACATTTGTATTTGTTGTGTGCTTTCAAGTCACTTCCAACTTATGGAGACCCTATGACAAACCTATCATTGGGTTTTCTTGGCAAGATTTGTTCAAAGGTTGCTTGCTCAACCTTTGAACAAATGTTTATTTGATGTTTATTCTTTGGTAGTCCAGGGCCACTTTTCTGATATAATAAAAGATTAAAAAATACTTTAAATTTTTTAAGTCTTTTAAATTTATTTTATGACACACTACCCTAGGAGGGCCAAAATACCCAAAAGGTACCAGATCCCATCTGAACTTGGAAGCAGGGTCAGCTCTAGTTTCTGTTTAGATGGGAGACTGCCAACAAAAAGAGCTGTAGGCTATATTTCAGAAGCAAAACCACCTTTGAGTATTCCTTGCCTAATAAAACTCTATGAAATTCATAAGGTTTCCATAAGTCAAGAGGCAACTTGAAGGCATGTACATATGCACATATGCACACACACACACACACACACAGACAGACAACTCTGGGGTCCTGGAATATAGGCTTAGATATAAACATTTAAATATATACAGAAATATTTGAACATGGAAGCTTTGGATCTGCACCAAATAGCTGTCATAAGATCTTGGAAAATCCCCTAGTAACATCGCCACTGGCGATGCTGGCTGGGGGATTCTCTTGGAACTTCATTCTCTTGTACTGGGCAGTGGATACCCTGTGTCAGGACATCGCACCCCTTGTCTCTAACAAGTAGGGTCTCCAATCAGTTTGATTTTGTCTGTAGGCACCTTTTAGTGAGATAAGTGCCAATGCTTCTTTCTAAGGCTGTCATCCTGTTGGCCAGTATAACAGCATTGATGTAGATGACCAGATGTCCTAACTGCAAAGGAAGACAAAGCACTGCAAAATGTAGGGGATTCAAGAAAAAAAAAAGTAGGGCATTACAAAATAAAGCTTAAAACATTCATATATTCATGCTTCTAAGTCATGTTCAAAATGGAGGACATTTTAAAATTCCTCCTGGACAAAAGGGTGAAATGTAGGACATTTCATGGAAAGGGGGGGCTGTCTGGTCACTCTGCAGTGATGCTTACATCAGTTATGGTGATGGCAGCACAGATGGTGGCACCAAGACAGGGGTAAAATTATGTGGCAGTGATGGCAAGGGGCAGCCTGAGAACTGGTCTTTGTCAAGAAAGGAAGCTGCCTTGTTAGGTCCTGAGATGGCTTTCTCTTCTACCTCTCTGCATTGGCAGGTCTGAGAAATAGTAGTCATCAAAGATCTTCTGGCAAGGTTTATGGCTCACTAAGGATCCAAACCCAGATCTTCAAAGCAAATTGTTATATCCCTCATAATACATCAGGTATATTGGGCAGTCTATAATCAAGGAGAAACAAATATTCTTTCCCCTTCCTCCTTCTCTTAAAAGCAGTGAAATCTTGGCCTTTGTCAGCCACAGCTAGTACAGTCATGTTTAATAACATCAGCTGCTCAGTCTTCTATCATGCCACCTCCCTCTTCTAAGGGATCATAGGAAATCCTCATTCTCCACTTGTAACTTTCATTGGTTTTCCTACCACTGCTTCTTTCTCTTTTTAAAAAAATCAGCAAAAATTCATTACAGAGAAAAACTTGGAATAATTGCAGATGCCTTCTAATTGCTAGGGAGCCATCTGAAATACCCTCTGTGCACAGAACCAACAGTCCCTTTACAGACATTATTTGGATGTTTGCTTGTTATAGACCCTTGCAATACTATACAAAGCAGAGGACTTTCTATCTATTCTTCCAGGAATCCTGCTATTTAAGAGTTTTCCACAACCTTTGACCCCTGCATCTGCTATCAAACAGGCTGTGATTTGTTTTAAATCTTTGACACATTTCTCTGCAAGCCCGTCCTCCGCTGGACATCCAGGACTAGTCGTCTCATGTTTGATTCCCACCTTTTGGAACCAATTTGACAATTGTTTACTCAAAAATTCTCCCCCTCTATCTGTGACTAATGTGCCCACTTTGTGATCAAACTCTCTTTCAATCATTCTTACCCAAGCTTTTAAACTGTCCCCGGCATCTGACTTGTTTTTCAAAACTCTTACAAACGAAAACGTAGAATACCGGTCCACTATCACAAGAAAATATTTGCAGCCACTAAGTGACAAGCAATTTGCCTGTGCCACATCGGCATGCACAAACTGAAACGGTCTTTCGGCTATCCTTTTTGTTTTCTTAGCTACTGGATAAGCCTTGACCTTCACTTGATTACAGACTGTGCAATCCAAGTGATTTCTGCATTCATTTACTTTCACTTCAGGACACAACTGAAGTAATTTTTTCAAACTTTTGAAACTGGCATGGCCAAACTTTCTGTGTAACTCATGAATGCAGTTGGAATGTAAAGGCACATTATCAACATTGTTAACATTTTCAACATTGTTACCATCAACTCTATCTTGCAAGTAATATAGTTTCTCATATTTGTTTCCAACACCACACAATTTTCCATCAAGAGTTATTTGACACTCATTGCCCTGAAAAACTACTTTGTAGTTCTCTTCTGTTAGTCTGTTTACAGATAACAGGTTGTTCTCTAATTCTTTTACATACAGTACATTATCAAAACTTGCATTCAGACCTGGAATAAACACTGTTCCCATTTGCCTAACTGTTCTGGTTTGCTTCCTATCAGCTAACACCACAGAACTTACATTAGCAGGTTTTAAATTTGTCATTAAATCAAAATCTTTACACATATGAGAACTGGCTCCAGTGTCGACCAACCAATTATGTACATTGTTTAAATTCCCTTTAATCACTTTAGCAACTCCCTTTTTGTTACCACTGTCCTTAAAACTTTGAAGCCTTTGTTGTTGTTGTTGCTTCTGCTGCCATCTCTGTCGCTCTGGCCGTTTAAACTGCTGCTGAAACTGCTGCTCCTTCCGATCTGCAGCTAATTTCCTACAATGCCTTTGTATATGTCCCAACCTTCCACAATAAAAACATCTCCGTTGCTCCCTTGAAGAAGCTGCCTCATCACGCTGCCATTCGCCTGTGAAAGTTTTTGAAGTTGCCGGTTCTCCTCTCTCAGACTTTCGCCTCTGGATTTCCTCCAAGATTCTGGCAATTATCATGTCTTTGTTTAACTCAGTCTCTGGGAGGTTTTGTAAGAAACTGGTGATGTTTTCCCACTCAGAATTTAGGGATTCCAAAATAATGCAACACTGTTGATACCGGCTTATTTCAACTCTCCTCAATTCAGCTTGTACAAATAAGTCCATCATTGTTTTTAAATGCTTCTCTACACATTGTCCCTTCTCCAACTTCTGCCTGTAAATACGTTTTGACCACAAGATTTTTGAGTAATTAGACTGTGAAGCGTAAATTCTTTGCAAAGTGTCCCAAATTTCTTTTGCAGTTGTCAACTCTCTAACTGCATTTAACTCACCAGGCTCGATCAGTAGAAATAAGGTTGCTACTGCTTTTTCATTCCTCTCCTGGTCTGCTCTGCTCGGATCCGCTGGCAGGCCATGAACAACTGAAGACCATAAACTGTCCCGTACAAGCAGAGACTTAGCATAAATCTTCCAAGTGCTAAAATTGCTGCTGTTTAGCTTCTCAAACTTCAATACCTCCATTGTAAACAACCAAATGGAGCTTTCTATTTCAACACACGAAAAGAGTTAAAACACAGTCTCTTGGTAGACGTGTGCAGTGACTCAATTTAACACAGTCCTTCCGAGTGTGCACAGACCGATTCCCTCAGGAATAATTAAGACTGTTGATTTATTGCTTACTTACATAAGCCGTAGTCAAGCGTTGACTCCCTGCTCCGGTCCGGTCTGCAGACTCCGGCCAGGAATTTCAATGAGGCTTTAAATTTTGTAATCCACAAAAATGTCAGCGTAGCACAAACAGCTTACTCTGACCTTGCCTTCGAAGAACTCAGCTTCGGCTTTCAGCAGTGTTTAGCCTTTTCAGGAACAACATATAGCATCCACCTGACTGTAGCATCCAGCATTCACACGCCTGGACCTACTGGAATGCCCAGCATCCACGTAACTGGGCCCATAACCTTTGTCAGGGATGATGGGAGGTGTTGCACTTTACCCAGACTTAACTCCTCACCATCTTGGCAATGCTGGGCTGACCAACTCTGGTCAATGGTATGATGTGTTGCAAGTAGCAGAGTTTACCGAGAAGCTGCTCAAGATCCTGACATCATCTTGCAGTGCTCTCTTTCCAGGAACAAAAACCGTCAGCTCTGGAACCTCTGGAATTATAGTTGCTGCTCCACTCTTCTTGCAGTCAACAAACCACACGAGCTGTATACTAAACTATCTTTATTTGCTACTTGAATAATACAAACTGAATAAGAAAACAATAAACATCTTTGCAACACATTTCTTGCTAAACACTCTCTGGCTACACTAAGCAAACTATATACATCCACATCTCCTCCTGCACAAAAGCTTAGTTTCAGCCATGTTGGCTGTTCTCCCAAATAGCTTACATGATTGGATACAGAAACAGGTACAGTGTCGTATGCAGGACAGGTTAACAATGGCTCACCGGAACAATACAGAAATAGTTCAGTTTTGGTTACCACCCACTGGGTGTGCACTGGGTGTGTACTGGGTGTATACAAACAATATCATTGGTTAATTCCACACTTTCCCATACCATAGTCCAACCTCTTACTATGACTTAATTACCCATGTGATGTTTTCCAGTGATGTCGTTGTTTACTTTTACTCGACCTTCCTTTCCGGATCTTCGTGTTATTTCTTGTGTGTTATGACTATACTAACATCTGCTGTTGTTGTGTACGTGTCTCACCACACCGTATCACCTCATGCTGGAAATTTACAGACTTTGGTTCCCACACATACAGCTTTGCATTTCTACTACTATATTTCCCATGCTCCATGCCTTAACATTATTATCTCCATAGGAGCTCCTTTGGACCTTATAAAGATTGTGTAGAAGTTAGACACATGGAACCCAGCTAGCTAACCATATGTTCCTATTAAAACCAAACAGGAGTACTGAGATGGCCAGATATACAGGCAAACCAGAGGAATAATGACTATGAGCCTATGGAGAGCCATCTGTTCCTCTTCTTTCCCTAAATGGGAATGGGAATGGCCGGCATGATATCCAAGCAGGAATAGTATGGTATTGTGTGACTTAATGACAAAAAGCTTTTGTCACTGAGAGAGGAGAAGAAAGTCATGTGTTTAGTACCAGGATGGATTGATATTAGCAGGTGCTAGACTTATTTCCCATCTGTTGGTCCTTTTGGCAAGCCAGACTAAATGTAGAAACAACAACAACAACAAAATAGTGATCTGAGTGTTTGACAATGGGCTCCTCTTGCAATTGATATGCAATTAATATGATCCTAACCACAACTCATTTGGAAACTTTTTCAATAGTACCATTCTGGAGAGAAGAGCCTGCAGCAGTGTGTTTAGACGAACATTCCCTGGTCTGGTCTTAGAATTCAAAGATATAGCCATGTTAGTCTGTACAATCAGTATGTATAGAGATCTTGTAGCATCGTTAAGACTTAACTGAAAGAAAGAAGTTGGCAGCATGAACTTTTGTAGACATAAGTCTACTTGCCCAGATGCATTTGGTGGAGTGGAAAGCCAAGGAATGGTCCTTGGCTTTCCAGTCCACCAAATGCATCTGAGGGAGTAGAGTTAAGTCTACGAAAGCTCATGCTGCCAACTTCTTTCTTTCAGTTAAGTCTCAACGATGCTACAAGATCTCTTTACATATTCTAGTATGTTCTGGAACTGGCTGTAGTTTCCAGTCTCCTCAAGATTTCATTTGATGTCAGATACAGAGATGTGTAATTGCTATTACATCAACTTTAATGGTAGTAAGTGATGGAGCAGATGGACAACAACAAAGAAGTATTCCAGGCTTGTTGCTGATGGGGACCACAATCCTCTCAAAGGCAATAGCAGAACTAGGCCCCTGAATAACTGTATAATTGTAGCCAGACTTTCCCTGGCAGGCAATCCAATTTTTCAAGGCTGGCTAAATGGGAAGCCCCTGGATTGGGGAGCAGCCCCTCCCCCCCAACCCAAACAAGGCCAATGGAAAATGGACTTCCAAGGATTACGTATTCAGGATGCAAGCAAATAAAAAATGTGGGCCATTCCCCTCACCCATAGCTGTGAGAACTGTGCAAGCAGGTTAGTAACAGAGGAATATTCACTCCCCTAGGTCATTTCCAGCCTTCATATCTTTTCCCACCATAAAACTGCAAAGCTAGTATCAAATAGTATCAAACGAATCACCACAGGTTGAATACCTCTTATCCAAACCACTTGGGACCAGAATTTTTTTTTAGAGTTTTTTTTTTAAAGGAATACAAGCAGCATAGTATGTAGCTATACTGTCTTTGCGATGCTGGAAAGAGATGTGGCTGGAGACAGGCATGAGGATCTGTAAAATGGCATGAATCAAAGCATAGTGCTTGGCATGAATCTACACCTCTTGCAATTTTACAGGTTCTTGCATCTCTCTCCAGCCTCATGTCTCTCTCCAGCCTTGCAAATACGGTATAATAGGTACTGTATGCTAGACCTCTCCATTGACACCCCCTTGTTGTGGGGGAGAGGCTTGCATACCCTAATGAAGCTGTGAGCTATGCAGGTACTGTATGTTTTCCAAAATCCAAATCCAAAATATTCCAAAATCAAAACCTCAAAGCACCATGTTGGTGTTCAAAAAAGTTTCAGGAATTGGAGGCTTTGGGGTTTTTTGATTTCTGGTATAGAGATTCTCAACCTGTACTACAAAGTAACTCTTTCTGTTCTACTGAACAGTTGTTAATATTTGGCCCTGATGTAAACAAGGACTCCAAAACCTAGCAGTAGAGGCCAAACTCACTACATCTGATCGTTCATTCCAGAGTGACAAACAGCATTGTTGATAGGAAAAAAGATGCACGGTCTTTATGCAAAACACTGAGATACATTGTAAGTAATCACAGTAAGATCTAGCACCAAGCTGGTTAACATCTGTGGAATATCATCTAGTCAAAACCTTAAACTGATCTGGTTGTTTTGCATTCTTCTCTGGAAATCACAGTGATTAGCTCGATATTCTAAACTAGGGCCTGGAAAAGAGTTCATGTGATTTATGATGGTGGCAGGGTAATTTTGAAATATGCCCATAGGGGAATTCATACACTGTTCTGTGCTGTGAATGACCTTCACCCCAGGTCCATCCATTTCAGTCATTTTATGACATCTCATTTTCTTATAATACCCTGGGCAGACATGCACATCCTTAGGTATATGGGGAGGTGCAACCAAACATGTGAGCAGCATCTCCTGCCTTCCCAGTTTAATTCATAATGCATAAGAGCAGCAGAATCACAGCTTCAATTTACCTCTAAGTCAAACAGCTGTTCTGTGAAGCCAAAGCAGATAGGACAGGGCCACATGCATTTCTGGAGGGGAGCATTGAAAACAGTGGCCTGGAGCTCAGTTGCAAATACTGGAAGTTCTATTGATTTTGAGGAGAAGACACAACCAGATCCTTACAACAATTAGTGTCTTAAATTACATTGCATGAGGGAGGGAACAAAGTCATGTATTTTGGTTTTTATATCATGCATTGCTATGTTTCATATTTTTTACTACGTTCACCATATTTTCTATACTTATTCTGCTTTATTATTATTATTATGTTAGTTAAGTTTTAATTGGTGGGGAATATACTTTGTATCTAATGCTTGTGTTGTAATTCACTTTGATTTCATGAGAATAATCAAAGCCAGCAAGAAGTGGAACAGGGTCATATATCATAGAAAGTTCAAGATCAAAAACACTGAAAGTACTGCTACTTGTCAAGAAAGGAGGGTTGAAAGCAAGAAGCAGCTAGCAAGTGGCTGGAAGATTCATAGGCAGTGGTTACAATCCTCAGGTGCTTAATTAGGTCAGCATCTACTATTTAGTAATCTTTGGGAGCTAAAGTGTTGGGTGAATGGTGGCAATTCATTTCCAGCACCTGCAGTCTCCTGCAGTTACCCCTCCTTTCTTAAGCATCCTTTGAGCTTTAATTTCCCCAAATTTCAAAGAGATGCTGGCATAGATGGTGCCCCCCACCAAACCCCACCCCACCCCACCAAATTTTCCCTATCTTTTATGGTACCAAGTGGGTAAATTATGACACTTATCAAGAAACTAGTTTCAGTTATTTTTCATTCTGAGCAAGGCCATGTGTTTTGTAAGGCAAATGGGTCATAACTGCACACTCAAGGAGGCAGGCAATGCTCTACCATGCCTATACCCAGACACAGATGAAAGGCATCCTTCCATCCTAAATGTCTCTGACCTGGTCTCAGGGGGAGAGGAGAGGAGGCAGACCCAGCTCCACCATGCCTAGGCCCAGAAGCAGATAAAAGGCCTCTCTGTCTCTGTATCCCAGCTGCTAGTGCCTGACCTCACAGGGAGAGTAGCATCAGGGCAGGTCCAAATGCTATGCACTGTATCAGGGATTGCTCACAACAATATTCTGGGAAAGTGCATTCCTTTGGGAATGAAGGTGGCATATGATATCATTGTCCCTGTTTATTTAAAAATCCTGGTCCTGAAGCCCAGCATTTGAAATACTGTGCTGTCTTAATAACCTGAAGAGGAAATGCTAGCATATTAGGGATTATTTCCCAAAAAGACAGCATTAAAATCAGAAGGGTGTTTGATTTTTTTTCAAGAGGAAGTCCATATTTCATTTCATTTTCTAATATCTTCCATCTTCGATGCAACATACAGGCTTTCTTCAGTTCAAAATGTACAGAGCTGTGTAGGGAACAGCTCTGTAGAGCTCATTTGTGCCTTTGCTTAGCAACCAGCCTCCTTGATGTCTCTGAAGAATGACAGTTTCATTAACAACAAGGATGACAAAAGTCTGTCCTTCTTCCTTGGCATTCTTTTGTTTGTTTGTTTGTTTGTTTGCCCAATTACTGCCAATAGGGGTGGAAATCAGAGGAAGTTAGTGCTGATAGGGAAGAACACATGAAGCTCATAATATATTTTTATTGCTGCTGCTGCTGCAATAGCTAAATTGCAGTGTCTTATTAATGATCTAATCCTCTATTAAGTCACCAATACTTCAGAAGAAAATTCAATAAAGTGTTATTTTATTGCCTGGTATTACATCAAAATAAATGTCTGTCATAGGAAACATGAGCCTGCATTGCAACGTGGTTTGAGCATTGGACTACGAATGTGAAGACCAGGGTTTGAATGCCTGCTGGGCCATGGAAACCCTTTGGATGACCAATGGCAAGTTGCACTCTCTCAGCCTCAGAGGAAGGCCATAGTAGGATGCGCTTGTCAATATAGCACGATTTGACAAAGATTATCACATGACATCACACAACATTGTCTGATAATCTTTGCCAAAGCACATTATATTGATGGGAGCATCCCGCTATAATAATGATAAACTCCATACACATTTTACACCATCATCACCAACATTATCTCTTCCTCTTGACCTTTCTCTCCAGGACTGATACTCAAGGCAGTTTAAAATAGTTTAATGAGATTGAACTACCAACAGCATTTTAAAATAGTTTTAAAATGTTAAAAGGAGTTTTAAAAACTACAGGTAAGATAGGACAGCATCCCCTTAAAATCCCTTTCACTAAAGGTCTTTAGTTCTCAAAAGCCTGTCAGAATAAGTGATTACAATCTCCTCCCAAGCATACAATTTATTGTATGATACACATTTTTGTGTACACTTTTTGAGTTGAGGTCCACATTGTGAAATTGTGAAAAGTGAACAAACTATGCCCTGCTTTGTATGTTGGTTTGGAAAGGCAGATTGTCTTGATTTGTTTAAAAATACATTGGAGTGACACAGAAATGCACAAAGTATCATTTCAAAATGGGAAAATGTTACATGTTCATTCTCAGATTAGGCATAAATCAGAATGCTTGTTCAGGGAGGGTTGAACTGGAACAATTTCCTTTAGACACACACAAAGCAAGGATTCCCTTCAGCTAATATTTGCCACTGCCATGAGGTCTACCATCACCACTTCCAACAGGTGTAGATCCTTGTGGGGGCAACAAGAGTGCTTCAATCTCCACAAACCCTTTCAGCAGCCCTGAGTCATGCCCTTCAACTGTCCTGATTTGGCAGGGCTAGTCCCAATTAATCCCCTGTTGCTTCACTTTTTCAGCTACTTTTTTAAAAATCCAGTTTCTCTCTCCTCCTCTCACTTTCCCCCTTTCTCATCAGCTTACTTCAATTGCTGCAAACTGAGTTCAAGTACAAAAGTAATTGCATTTAATTAGCTTGGCGGGGGTGGGAGGGAGGAAGATGAAAAGAGGGGCAGAATCTTGCCCTTTCCATAAGCCTCAGTTTGCAAAAGCAAAGTGCTGCAGCCTCTAATAGCTTGTGTACCCCTTTTCATTGATAACTTTTGCCATCTTGACCACAGTCTGATGTTGCTTGGCCCACAGGTGTTTCTGTTTGCATCTGTGAAATGTTGGAGGGTTTGCTGGTTCTATATGATGTTTCAGGTAAAACATGTTTTATTTTCTGGATAAAGAAATGTATCTGCAAGATTTTCAAGTCTGTGTTTTGTTCACCTCTGAAAAATGTCAGCTGACCACCTAAAATGCTAATGTGCTTTATGTTTTTATATTTTAGTGCCTATAGTTCCGTCTTCTGAATGTTTCATGGACTCTCTGAGGCAACTCAATTCCACAAATGTTACTATGCCTTAACATCAGATTTCTTTTTCTTACCTGCTGCTCTAAAATATTGTGTACATTTGAATAGAGACAGCATTTTAGATTTGTTTTTGCAGAATGGTGAGAAATTTCAAGAGGTGAAAAAATTCTCAGCAAGGTTTAAAGTGCCTGAGTATAATCTAAAGTAAATTGAAAACAAGCAGCCTATTTTGAAAGCATTTGTTAGAGAAAAGGTGATAAAGTATACCTTCCCACTCCCTACAATATAATTTTAAAATGTCTAACTGAATATATACATCCATATTTGAAAGTATTTCTTACACCAAATCTATGAAAATAGGGATTATACCTTTCTGAAAAACATGATAATCATATATCATCAGCAAGATTACTTGCCTAACGTCTTCTTGTCATCTAAACCTATTCCAAAATGTAATAGAAAGATGCCATTTTTCTAGCAAAGCAGTAGTTATATTAAGTTCTGTCGTCCCACAGCCATTCAGAGAGCAGTCCTACACTTCTATTGCACCACTCCACCAGTGAAAGATCTGCAGGATCTTTCCGAAGATCTTTCGGAAGATCTACAGGAAGAGAAAAACACACTTTCCCAAGGAGCACAAAATGCCACTTCCTTAGGAACAACTTCAGTGTGTCCAACAGCCAGAGCGTTGTGTGGAAATGCTGGCAATAATGGCAGTGATATGGCCATATCTCCAGCCAAAAACAGCAGAGGTCAGTGTGTACAATGTGTGTATGTCCTCCATCCCACCTACAACACACAACCACTCGTTTACATTGATGCCTCAGTGCTTTCCAACATTTGCATAGTCAGAAAGACACCAGCACTAAGAGGTCACAGGTGACTCTCTGTATACAGATGTTTCAACCTCCACATAGGAGACTATCAACCAGGGGATGGAATGTCCTTGTCTCTTCCTTTTCCTATCCTTTTCCCATTGTTATAGTATGATTGCAAGAAGATTTTAATATGATGTCGCACTGATCCTATCATTGTCCCATCAGTGAAGTGGAATTGTCCCATCCTTCATTTTGTATTAACAGAAGAATGTGATAACAATTCCATTTCACTGTCAGTTTAATGACAGGATCAGTGTGAATGTAAGAATGTCTTTTATGCGATCTCTGTCACAGACAGGATAAGGATGTGTTTTGCTCCCATCACCTGTCTGATAACCTCCATATTTGGCAAAAATTTATTTTGAATTACAATGCACAAAAGACTGAATGAATAAAAGACTGCCAATAAAATCAACTGTCTTGGTTAATCCTCTCATTCCACTTTTTCTTTTTTTAAAATTTTATTCACATTTCAAATATACATATACAAACAAAATTTACATACACACATATACAAAATAATAAAACAGTTACAATACACTGTGTTGCTTTGTTAGTTCATTCTTCATTCTTCTCTTCATTACAAAAGTTTATATACATCCTTTCGACAAGGAGTTCAACATCTTTTCTTTGTATTATATATTATCTTAAATTGTTTTGATTTTAACTAGCTTTGTATATTTTGTATCTCTGTCTTATTTCTATGATTTCTGGTATTAATTATTTAAAGGTCTGTTTTATTTTTACTTCTATTGTCTTCATAGTTTCCAGTACTCTTTACAGAATTTCAAAAAACTATCCCAGCATTTATCCTCTATCAGACTGGAAAGTCTATCCATCTCAATGGCTTCATGCATTTTTATTAGACTGCCTTCAATTGTGGGAGTATCTGATAGTTTCCATTTTTGAGCGATCACAATTATTTCTATTGATATCATATATAGAATTGTTTTTTATTTTGTTAATCATATTCAATAAGTAAATGTCGGATTCCATATTAAATTTTATGCTAAGAATTTTACATATGCATTCATGAATTTGTTTCCAAAATTTCTTAGTACGGGGACAAGTCCACCACATATGCTTCCATGATCCTATGTCTACTTGACATTTCCAACAGTTGGGGCTTTGATTTTTACATATCTGGTTTAGTTTAACTGGTGTCATATACCATCTTAATTTCATTTTATGGTAGTTGTCTCTGATATTCTGTCTCTTAGTAAATCTATAAGTATGTTTCCTTGCATATTACCAGCTCTCTTCCCACAGGGGAATTTTTTTTGGTGGGGGGGGGGTATTGATCGCAAATGCAATCTTGTGCATTTGTGATAGATTACATTTGCAATCACTGTAAAGAAGAAAAAAAAAAAAACCCACCCACGCACACTAATCTGCAGTTCCTTTTGGGGGGGGGATCCTTCCTTCCTCCTTCCTTCCTTCCCTTCCCCCTTACTGGGGGAGGGCTCTCCGCTGCTGCTGCCGCTGCTGCCTACCTCACCACAGTGTTTCTTCCCTGCCACTTGCTGCCGCTGCTCCCAGCCAGGTCCCACGGGCCTTCCTTCCGACAGGGAATGGAAGGCCCGGGAGTCCGGCAGCGGGTGGCACAGCGCCGCCTCCTCCTCCTCCTCCTCCTCTTCCTCCTCCTCCACTGGGCCTGTCCTGCTCCCATCAGCCCCGGGAAGAGCATGGGCCCAGGCAGCAGCACAGCAAAGCACTTACTGGAAACATTTCAGAATCGCGTTTTCCCAAAAAACACCACTTTAAAACTAGGGTCAGGATAGCCCGGGCTATTTGCTTTTAACCCTTTTCTTTCTTTCACTAATTGGTCCGATGAGGATCGGACGTCGATTCGAGTGTGAACGAGGGTCATATAGCCCGCATCACACTTCGAATCAAAATGTAGTGGGAATGGGGCCTTAGTTTACTTACTAGAACAGATGTCCCCATAAACTGCCCATAGTTGAAATTTGGGTGGTGGCTGACAGCTCCTCTTTGCCTTTTTCAAAAAGTCTGACTGAAAGTTCCCAGTGACAAGGACAGGGAAGGGTGAGCTTTTACAAAAGGAAAAAAAAAAATTGTCCTCCTTGTTTATACACTCAGTCTGTACATTCAGCAGAATCTTAAAAGGTGGAACTAGAGTATGCCACATCAAGTGCTAAGTGACATAAAGAAAGAGCACTTACATAAAAGCCTGTTGACAAGTAAAAACTAACATGTATTAGGAAATATATTCCAGTTAACTCATTTAGCTTTCTACTACAGCAGAGAGAGAGAGAGAGAGAGAGAGAGTAGGAGCAGCGGGGGGGGGGGGGGAGATATCCTTCACAGGCAATTTGAAGTGCTATTATTTCAGGAGTCTGCTGTCTCATTCTGATGAGATATATAGACCCTATATTGCAAATATTGAGATTTAGGATGATCCCATTGTGATGTCACTTGGGACAGATCCTGGTGATTTTAGCAGGCACAGTCTTTGTGATGTCAGTAAACATGATACATTAAGCATCTGACATGGTTGCACACAGGAATATGTATTCATAGCCACAAACACACTTTTCAAGGCAATGGCCTCACCCTGATTTTATAGTTATTTTATTTATTATTTATTTCATTGTTTTTTTATTGTACTTTAGAATGAATGGGGCCCTGAAAGGGAACCCCAGTCCATATATGTACAGGGATTCCCCCTCTGCCCCATTCATAAAAATGGAAGAGCCAATGTGAATGACAGCTGTCAAGCTGGGGGAAAAAAAGAAAAAATATATTTTAAAAAATACAAAAAAAAATACAATAAAATCCAATAAATTACTAATAAATAAAATGCAATAAAATACACTAAAGGACAATAAAATACAATGAAATAAATAATAAATAAAATAACTATAAAATAAAATAATACAATAAATAATGAATTAAAAATACAATGGAATATAATAAAATATTTAATAAAATATTTTATTTAATAAAATATATATTAAATTAAAAAATAAAAAATACAATAAAATAATAAATGAAATAAAACACAATAAAATTAAAGAAAATAAAAAATAAAATATTAAAACATATAATAAATAATAATTTAAAAAGTACTGGAAGGAGGAGGAGGGGACAGGATCTCCTCAACCCGCACTGCTCCCAGCCCTATGCTCCATGCGTATAAACTGTCAAATATTAAAAAGTATAAAAAAAGAACCACAAGCATCTTGCGCGGCCAGTGGCTGCATCAGACGTCACCATGACATCATTTGATTGACAACCAAGAGGCTTTTGTTGGGGTAAAATGCACCGGAGGGGGCAAAAGGTAGTATGAACTTCTCTCTGGAGAGAATCGGTTAAGCCATGCACTATCTCATCGGATCAAACCAGGGCAAATGGGCTAGTCTGAATGGGGCCTGAGATTCTTCTCCCTCTCCCTGAAGAAAGGCAATGGGGAGCCAGGTCCTGAGATCTGGCAACTGTATCTGGGAGACAGAGAAATCTGGATGGTAGTTTCCCATCCTAGTCAACAGATCTTTCTAAATAGGGGATTTCTCTGAAGGAGGGTATAAAGAGTTAGCTTTCACCCCTATGAAAAGTCTCAGCTAAAATGAATCCCTGGCAGAAAAGGGACAGATTTGGTCTGATTTGTCGTCCATCCTTTTTTTGGGTCTGATTTGTCATCCCTATTGTCCATAGCTTTTTTGATTTATATTTTTAAAGACCCAAGTCATACAGTATGTCCAAATAACTTCCAAGCAGACACAATGGGACTTACTTCTGAGTAATTATGCATACAATTAAAGTGGTGTTACAAAGTGGTTTCTTGTCTCAGGCTAATGCTTTTAAGCCTCCTTGAATTTGGTAGGTCTCAGTACCAGCAAAAGGGAACTTGGGACTGTAACTTCAGATGGTTTGCACATGTTGTTAACACAACTGTCATCATTTTCACATTATTCACAGGACAGCAACTTTCCATCAAACTCAAACCCATGAAAAATAAAAGAAAATAAATAGCCAGAAAGTTGCTGTACCTGTTACCTGGAACAGGAATGGGCTTCCTGCACAAAATAAAAGTCACATTTGAGTATTAGAGGAGAATAAAAGTAAAGAGACAATAAAAGAGAAGAGAAACTAGGATGATCAAAGGCCTGGAAACCAAGCCTTAGAAGGAATGGATTACGTGGTTGGATACGATTAGCTTGGAGAAAAGAAGAGAAGACTATCTTTAAATTTCTGAAGGAATGTCATGTAGAAGATGGAACCAACCTTTTTTCTTCTGCTCCAGAGACCAATAGTATAAATTACAAGGAAACTTGTAAACATTAGGAGGAATTTCTTTACTTTAATAGCTGTTTGATAGTGGGACTGACTACCTTGGAAGTTGGTGGACCTTTCTTCTTTTATGGCAGAAACAGAGGGTGGGGGCAGGAGAACACAAAACCTTTTGTCCCCTCACACCTGCTCAGCCACAGGATTTCCCCTTGAGTTGTAGGCTACAAACAAAAGCTCTGCTACTGAACAGATGTGACCTGAAGGGGACTGGGAGTGAGGGGGAGAAGGGAAAAACGTATTTTGTTGGTTTTGCATCCTAAGCCTGATGATAAAGTGAGGCGCAACATAACCCTCAATCCCTTCTGCTCTTCCTGAAAATATCCAGGGAAATCACCTTATTGGAGTCTGGAAGAAAAATGCCCGCACACAATTCAAAGTGCTGATAACAACGGATATATATGACAACAGCCTAGATTGTATAACAGACTGTATTTCCACAACAGAATGTGTCTGTGTTCTGAGATCTTCTGGGGAGCCCCTTGTCTCTTTTGAAACATCCAGTACATCTGATGGGGACATGGGAGAGGGTCTTTTCAGTGGTTGCTCCCATCCCTCTGGAACTGCCATCCTAGAGAGGAAAGATAAGCACCTTCCTTGTTATCCAATAGGGAAGTGAAGACATTTCTTTGTTTCAGAAAGCCTTTAAAGACTGCTTGTTCATGGGGAAAGTATTGTTAATAAGGTGCTGTATCAGCTGTATTTGTTGTTGTTTTCTTTTAAGGGATATGTTTTAAATTGCTTCCATGATACATTTTAATACCTGCCTTTTTAAAGCAGGAGCACACAACACTAAAACATTGTGAGAACAAGATATTCCCTGTTACATTACATCATAGTAGCAACGAACTTAGTGGTAATGTTCATCATGTTTTGGCTGTGCCTTGGATCCCCCTGAATCAGTTTGAAGCTGTGTGCTATAATCCTAGTACTCCTGTCTTTGTTTCCCTCTCAGTCACTGTGTGATGTTATATCTGACTTATTGAAATCAGTGGAAACATGCACAGTTAACAATGGCCAGGCAGGGTCAATGCATCGGTTGCAATTCTTGTTTCAGACCATGGCAGACTCATCCTATACCTCTTGTCCTGCTCCTTTTATGTGCAAATTGAGACAGGCTGCAGTCCCATTCTGAAGTTGCATCCCCCACCCCACCCCAAGCAGGCTAAATGTTTGTCTCAAAATACACTTCCTTCATTTCCATGTGCTTATATTGGAAATTAAATAAATCTTGTACAATGCACGTGCTACATCCATTAGACAAAAATGCATCACAGCGCTGTAACAAAGTCTACATTGCTGGTTCTGATATTGTTTTTATGAGCATCTTCTTGTCAAGAGGGGTTTCTTTCATCTGGATGTGAATGACAGATAGCTTCAGTTAGTACCAGATGCCTGAATATGATATACCTGTTGACAACAATGTTTGCCTTCTTTGACTTTCTCCCCTCCTTTTCAGTACAGTGAATCCTTTTTTCATGTGTATGTGTGTATGTCTTCACATCGCCTTTGATTTATAGCAACAACATGCATTTCATAAGGTTTTCTTAGACAAGGAATACTCAAAGGTGGATTTTGTAAATTCCTTCATCTGAAATATAGCCTACAGCATGTGGTATTCATTGACAGCTTCCCATCCAAATATTAACCAGATCTGACTCTACTTAGCTTCCAAGATCAGATGGGATCTGACACCTTTAGGTTATTTGGGTCCTTTTTTCATAGTCCAGATAAGAATAGAGTTATTGAAGTTGCTTTTTAAAAATGCAGATAAGTGATGTACTGTTTTATATCTGAGCCCATCACATGCCTCCTGACTTTCTTTTTATAAAAGCGGCATTAGTAACTGTTTTCATACTGATAGTTTCAGAGGTTTTAGAATCAATGTAGTCCCCAACAATTGTTTTGTATTTATTTTATTCATTCATAGTCATATTTGAAGCCTCAAAGGGGTATTTTAGAAATGTGCTGACTTCATAGCTTCTGAGTCATTCAGTTTGAAAATGTGCTTTTAATTTTTTAAAAAATTCATGGATTATTAACTTTCAAGAGATTAACATATTTGTAAAAAACAAACAAAAAACAAACAGAGAACAGAGGACAAACATATGTTGTGACAAAACCCCAGTCTGCAGTAGCATTGTTTCCTCTTCACAGATACAACAGCTGTGGAACAAGCTATGAAGGATTACAGACTAGTTAAGCACATTGGAGACAAAATGAATGGAACAATGAAGCAGCCAAAACAATGCTAAGCACAGGCACTAGAATGGATCAGGCAGTGAGAATGGATCAGTTCACAAGCATGATCATATCACCATAGATGGAGAATAATGAACTAGAGGATTTAAACTGCTTCTCTTTCTCCACCCCACCTGCCTCATTTCCTCAAATAAACATTGATGCCTATGGGATCTGCATATCCTCCAACTGACCCAAACTGGCAGGAACTGTCCAATTAATCCTCTGTCATCCCACTTTTTCATTGCTTTTAAAATGTCCCAGTTTCTCTTTCTTCCTCCTCCTTTTCCCCTTTGTCCTCAGCTTATTTAAATTGCTGCAATCTGTGTTCAAAGTGCAAAAGTAATTTGCACTAAATTAACTTCAGGGGGGTGGGGGCAGAAGAGGAGAGGGGTCACACCATCTTGCCTTTCTATGTAGGCTCAGGCAAAAGCAAACTGCTTTAGTCTGCCTTTGCTTTTGTGCTCTTCTTCATTAACATTTGTCATATTGACCACACTTTTGATGTTGCTTGACCACTTGTGTCCCAGTTTTTATGTTGGAAAGTATGAATCTGTATACAGTGAGATCTTTACAACTCAGACCTATGCATTTTTACTGTGGAAAAAGTCACACGCTGCTGAATCCTGTAACCAACTTCCAAAAAGCAAGCTCTGCTGAACTCAACATCATTTTGCATAGATATGCACAAGATTATTTTACAGCAGAATTTCATACTTGTTTATTCAGAAGTAACCCTTGGTTTTACTCACAGATCCATTTGTGCAGGACTGAAGTACTGAGGCAGAAATCTGCCACATCACAGCATGTGTGAGCAGCTTACAGACAGTTAATTAGACAGTTCCCTGCCTTCAGGCTTACAGTCTAAATAGACACAACACAAAAGGAGAAGGGAATAGCAGTAGGGAAAGGGATCAAGTCCAGCAGTTCTCTCCCTCTGAGGTTGGATGATGGCACATTGTCTATAAAATTCTATATTAATGCTGCAGCCTAATAACTGAAGCTTGTTTTAAAATGTGATAATCTTAATTTGTAATAATAGAAGTTTGTTCTGAAGATAATTGTACATGTTAGAGGTATTGTTCTAACTGGAAACTCAGTTTCTTTATAATAACTGTTTTGTTTAGGGAGGGTACAGGGAAAGAGTCCTAAAGTAAAGAAATGCAGTAGATCTCACTATTGGGGATTTCCATGGTTGCATGTGCCTGTGATTGGAGGCCCTTTCACACTCTGCAATTACAGTTAGTTTGGTGAAGCACTAAAGCTTTGTAGTTCAGAATTCCATCTACTACTCCATAAACTGCAAGTTTCAGAACTCTATTTTGTGTTGCCATGGCAGTTAAAATGCACGCATAGTGCTATCCTTAGGTCTTGTGAAAGCCCTAGGGTGACCCATGTGCCTGCTGAATCATTTGTCCAAGCACTCAGTGCGGATGGACAGCTGCCTTCTTATGGTTCTTCTCTGAAATCATTTTAGACTAGAGAGGCTTTCAAATAGAAGGTTACTATTATTAAAAATATATTACATTAATTTTTACTAATAGAAGATTACTATTATTGACCACACTACTACCTTTCCTCCAGTTGGCTCGAAGTGGTGTAGGGGGCCCTCCATCTTATCCTCACAATGATCCTGTGAGATATGTATGTGGCTGTCCCAAGTTCACCCCACAGGTTTCATGGCTCAGCAGGGATTTGAAAGTGGACCTCCAAGTCCCAGTGCAACCAACAGAAATTTGTGTTCTGATTGCTCTTCCGGCTGAAGACTGGCCTCTGTAAAATAGGACGCATGGCCACGCTTGCTTTTCCTGCCTCTTTCAAGCATTTAGGGTCTCCATTTTTGGCTTCCCCTGTTTCCCTCAGGGGAAATGGGTACAGAAGTCAGCTTTCACTGCTGTCCTGGTCTCTTCTTCAGAGCAGTTGTATCAGCATGTATCAGATAACCCTACATCAAAGCTCTCTTTTGTGCTTGCTGTTACTACAATGCTTCTGAAGTCAGTTCACAATAGACCATGCAGTAAGATTAGATCTGTGTGATGCCTCTTGTTCCTTGGTTTTCTTTTTTCCTCTCCTTCAAAGCAGGAGATCTGTTTCTTTGTTTGGGAACCCGATCTACTTTTTCAGCAGTAGCTGCACCACTCATACAAAACATGAGAGACATCCCCCACAACAGGTAGAAAGTAACTGTTCAGGGGCATAATACACCAGGAGCTTCTCCTCCACTGGCCCTTTCACACAACACAGTTATAGCACTATAATTCCACTTTCACTGCCATGGCTGCATCATGAGTTTGGCACAAGAGTTTCATGAGGCACTAGTGCTCTCTGGTTGAGAATTCTAATTACCCTCTCCCTAAAATGCAAATCCCAGGATTCCATAGGACAGACTCAGGACAGTTAAAGTGGAATCAAAGTCTTATTGATTTGTTTATTTTATTTTATTTTATTTATATTTTGACTTTCTCCCAACATGGGATTCAAGATAAGACAACTTACAACCATTTAAAAGTATATACAGGGATCATATACCACCTTTGAGACTAACTGAGCAAAAAACATTGTAGCATAAGCTTTCATAGGCTTGATCTACTTCCTCAGCTATTAATAGAAAAGTTAAAACAAAATTAAACTAGATTTCTATTTTTTAAAAGGTTTAAAATACAAATTAAAAGCAATTTTAAAAACACACAACACTCCCCATTAAAAGCTAATTTGCTTCAGTATAGTAAAAGCCAAACGCCTCCCTAAATATAAAGATCTTTACCTGCTGGTGAAAAGACAGGAGGGAAGAAACCAACCAGACTTCCCAAGGAAAGGACTTGGAAGCAGCCACTGAGAAGATCTCTCCCGTTTCCTTACTATGTGTTCCTATGATGCTTTTGGGACTGAGAGAAAGCCTTCCCATGCAAATCTTAGAGCTCAGGCAGGCTGATATAGAGGTACAGAAAACAAACTGTGCAAGAGCATCATTGTGAATTGTTGTGGGTCATCATACACTCAGAACAAGGTCTGTAGCACAAAACATGTTGAGATAAACTGGAGCTGTACAAAAATGTTTCCATGTTTCTATTCATTTCAACAATCCCCATGGATTGTGCCCTTCTGTGCACTCCCTCCCCATCTTACTCTTATTCTTAGTTGTAAGTGTTTTAAACTCTACATCAGAGATTTGGATGTCAAAGCAATATTCTTGATTCATGAAGCAGCATTTTATTTTTGTACATACACACACACACACACATCACTTTTAAAATAAATTCTCATGGTATTCCTCCCCCAACCCCTGACACGTTTTCACTAGCCTCACAGGATACTTCTCAGCTTACCTTTTTTCCCCTTTTTTTTTCCAGGTGGTTTGACATGTTTCAAATACAATCCGCTAGACTGCAACCATCGAACATTTTTTACTTTCTATAAATGTCTTGGGATCCCACGAGGCCCCCAGAAGCATTCTTAGAAACAAAATAAAATGCTGGAGGCCAGCACTTCACTTTGTAGCATGCCAGCCTGACAGTTATTTTTTCAGAAATTGAGATAAAATTCAGGTGCGGCAAGGAGGACTATGCCAAGCAAATGCCAAGAAAAGCCTGTACAGGCACGCTAGGCAACCTAGGCTTACAAACTAATTTCAGTCAAATTTATTTATATTTGCAGAGAGAATTGCTTGCTTAAATTTTAAAAAAATATTAGGTTTTGTAACAGATACAAGCACAAGGAAAGAATGGATATAAAGAACAGCAAATTAGACAGGGCTATCAGATTCTGGGTAAACAGCAACAAGAGCTTGGCAAATTATTTTGTTAAATCCCCACACAGATCACTAGGAGTTTTAGGCAGTGGGGTGAGGAGGAAGACACAATTAATTGAGTTGGTATAGTTAATAAAAGGAGGGCCAGCATGATGTAGTGGTTTGGGCATTGGACATTGACCCTAGAGACCAAGGTTCAAAGCCCAGCTCAGTCATGGAAACCCACTGGGTGACCTTGGGTAAGTCTCACTCTCTTAGCCTCAGAAAAACCCATGAAAGGTTCACCTTAAAGTTGCCATAAGTCAGAAATGACTTGGCAGCACACAACAACAACAACAACAACAACAACAACAACAACAACAAAGTTAAAGAAAGAATGGTTGTTCATAAAAGTCATCAGTGCCATGTGCATTTCTCCTGGCCAGTTTGCCCATAAGAGCACCCTTGGAAATCCATGAAGATTTGGAGAAATTATTTCTCCCCCTTCATGTGTGACATAAACACTCATCTAGCTACCAGGCACATGGAAGCAACTAAGGGTCTTTTCATACTGTACAGTGATAGTGCTATAATCATTAATTGTGGTGGCCTATAGAATCGTGGGATTTGCAGTTTAGGGGGGATATTTAGAATTCACAGCCAGAAAGTTCTAGTGTCTCAGCAAACCACAAATCTCAGGATTCCACAGCGTGCAGCATGGCAATTCAGTGCTATAACTGCATAGTGTGAAAAGGCTCAAATTCCTTATGCAGATGAGTAGCTTTTACAGCCCCCAAAGATTTTTATTCCCTGCTATATGATAACCTCTTGTATAATTTGTGTGTAAGACTGAGACATTATAATAAGATATGGGTTGCCTTTCATGATACAGTACATCAAAGAGAATTTGGTACATAGTTTCTGTATACTTTATTGGTCCCATTGTTACAGGTTTCCTCTCAGATCTTTATGAGTAGATGTATCACTATGGGTTGCCCTGACCAGGATCTAGGACTTGACTAGAGTATTAACAGCCCAGCCATGTGTTCCCATGGAAACTACTTGTTAGAACATTTCCCTTACTTTTCTTGAAAATACCTGAAGAGAGAGAGAGGAGAGAGAGGCAGAACCTTTCTGTATCCAGCTACAGATGAAATAATTGAAGTATTTATGAAGGATTGTTTTTTAAAGAAAGGAATCTGAAGTTTGAATTAAACTGAGAAAAATAGGAAGACAGGTGTTTATATATCAATGGATAGCTATGCTGACCATGTAGCAAAGTACAATAACAGCAAAAATTACAAACAGTGATACCTTTATCAGACCAACCAAAATGCACAGATTATATGTTGCATGCTTTGTTCCAAAAAAAGACAGTTTTTTGTATTTTGGAAGTTATTGTAAACAAACAAAACAAACAGCTTCATTTATATACCGCTTCATACCCTTAAGGAGTGTCTAAGCGGTTTACAACTGTAACCTATTTGCCCCCCAACAATCTGGGTACTCATTTTAGCGACCTCGGAAGGATGCAAGCCTGAGTCGAGCTTCAGCCCTTATGCTGGTCTTGAACTCACCACCTTATGGTTTTGAGTGAGTTGCTGCAGTACAGGCATTTAACCACTGTGCCACCAGTACTAGAGAATTTTGTTGTAAGAATCTTGGGATGCTGGTTGTCTCCTAGGAAATTAGGAGACCTGCTTGTCACAGGAAAACCTAGGAGCGAGCACATAACACCTGTGCTTAATTAGTTTCTGGGTGCAGTACAAGGTGTTGGTTTTAACCTTTAAAGCCCTACATGGCTTGGGTCCATCCTATCTTAGGGACCGCCTCTTCCTGTATGAACCCCACCCACCCCCCGCACACTTCGGTCCTCTGGGAGGAACCTGCTACAGCCTATGAAGACCAGGCTGACGCAGAACTCCCAGAGGGCCTTTTCCACTATCGCCCCCAAGTTGTGGAATGACCTGCCAGATGAGATGTGTCTCATTTCATCCATCAATGGCTTCAAAAAAGCCTTAAAGACGCATCTCTTCCGGCAGGCTTCCCAGACAGTGTTTAACATCTCCCGGCTCCAAATTCAAGATTTAGACTTCCCCCAGCCTTCTTCCTCCATGATTTCAGCCCACCCATACAGCTCAAGAATTTTTAGGTTTTGATATTGATATGTTTTAACTCATTGCTGATTTAATTTTATTTTAAGGGGTGTGAGGTGGGGATGGGATTGTTCTATTTTAATTGTTGTTTTAATCCTGTTGTATCCCGCCCCAATTGCCTGTTCAGAGGGGCGGGCTAGAAATAACTATTATTATTATTATTATTATTATTAGATGTAGGAACAATGGAATCCGTTGGAATATTTAAGTGGTATTTCCATTCTGTAAACAAATCAAATGTAACAAAATGCAATAAGCCTCCAGTGATCTTGTGCCAAAGGAAACCTGGGCAAGTGTTGCCCTTCTAAACATCTCATTGTGTGGAAAAGTTGAGAAATTCTACAGAAAAATCCTGTCTACATTTAACAAGGCCCAGTGTCTTTTTTGTGAGCAGTTGCCTGGAGTTTGTACCCCTTTGCCACTGCTGCTGCCTCTTAAGCCTGTTTTAATCCACCTGTTTAATCCACTTTGGTCCAGGTTATTCATTTTCTTAAAGCTCTTATAAAATAAACTGTAAAAACCCTTCTGAAACACCTAATTAAATTACCCACACCAAGTCCTGTTATCAGCTGATTTTCAATCCTACCAAAAATGCTAATAGGCCCAAGAGTGGCATGCTATATATATTCTCTGTTATGCTACTTTGCCTCCTTCTTGCTGGGTTATTATGCCCATTGAGCCCTAGTGATAATCACTTCTATATTACACTTTTAATCAATTTCACAGGCATGGCAGCCTTGATAAGTAGCAATGGGAACTGCAACCAGTAAGAAGCCCAGGGCCCTTTCAATGAGTTGGGGTTACACATTACAAGGATGGAGCTGTGTATAACAAGGATTCTTGAGAGGACTCAAGCAAGTGGGTTATATATTGCAAAGTACCATGGAAGGCAACACACCTCCTTGCAGGGTTTCTCCACAGACCTTCACTCATAGCTAGGTAGGTGAAAAGATTACAAAAATTATATCTAAGTTAAATGCTTTGTTTTTCACAATAGGCGTTAACAGACTCCCCCAAGTCTCACTCTGCCACTTCACTGTGGTAAGGAGCAGATCCTGGGTTCTCATGGTGACCCTGCAATTTTGATCATGCTGGTATGGCTACAAGTATGGTTTCAGGTGATGGACTGCATATGGACCAAAGATAAGCCCAGCTAAGCATGGAAGGCTTTTCCCACCAGATTTTATTTAGTATTTATTCAATTGATATCCTGTCCTTCTTCCTCTATGGGATCCAAAATAGCTTCCAGTGCCACCAGAAGGTTGGCAATGCCAGATGATGAACTGGCCACAGTAACTAATGATGTGAAATAGATGGAATCTTTTCCAGTGGAGGGAAGGTATGAACACCAGTGAAATCTGCATCTTAATGTTAACTTTCAGAGCTCTGAATTATGAAGCACCATGGCATTGAATAATACTTCCTGTGGCATTCTGTGCCAATTCCATATGTTCTGCAGGCCCCATCAAAAATTTACAGAATTGGTGATGCTGAAGAATGGATAGCCAGCCACTTGTCCTTTTGCGAATAGGTCTCCCCTAGATGCAAGGAGGCTGCATTCCAGGGGAAAGGGGAAGCCTAACCTTTCCACTCACACCATGTTCTATAACATCTAACATTTCACAATTGAAACCAAGTATATGTGTGGCCAAGCAAAATCGGAATGTAGTCATGACAGTAAAGTTATTAAGGATGACCACACAGGCTAAGAGAAATGGCAGAGGCTTTCTTTCACCTGACCCTACTGGGAAGGGCAAGATTCTGCCCTCTCCTCCTGTTGAGTTAATTGAGTGCAAATTCCTTTTGCACTTTGAACTCAGTTTGCAGCAACTGAAGTCATCTGAGGACAAAGGGGAAAGTGGTAGGAGGAGACACTGAAACATTTTAGAAGCAGCTGAAGAAGTAGGACAGATCTGAACTGCCCCTGCCAAATCATGACAGTTGGAGGGTATGCATGTTTCTTACCCAATTCAGTCTATGAAGCTACTTTTAGCTGTGGAGAAGAAAAAAAGTTTTTCTCTCTTGATTTCTGAATCTACTGCCTATCAATTTTATTGATAGAACTTTCTCCACAACATGTATAATTTCCTAAGCATGTGTCATGTCTACCTTTTGTCTAAGCTAAAAAGGCCAAATGTTTTAGTTTAGGTTTACCATTAACCATTACCATTTAGTAAACGAAACTAGAACATGCATAATCTCACAGTGACATTGCATAATATAGATCATTCCACATTAAATATGCCAAAGGGCTCTTGTCAGGTTACACTGACCTTCTAGCTAGCAGGGACTGGAGGGAAGCATTGGCACAGGCTTGCTCCTTTTATGTCATCATTTTATGTGAAATACTTCCAGGATTTTATTACAGATACCTGAGATTACAATACTTCTGGTTTTTAAATTCACACTGCACAAGGCAGGCTAGAGGGCGCTGTGTTCATTAAACTGTTTTAATATTACATCCAAAGATATTTACATGTTTAAAAGAAAATTCAAAGAGAATTTTTCTTTCTCATTTTAGGGGACCAATTGCCTAGTTACCAGCTATCCAGTGTTTCTCATAAAAGATTAGGCTAACACTCAAACTAACAATTTTCATTAAAACTCACCATTTTATATTTCCCAGACTTTTTAACCATCACCCTGCCATTCATTAACCAGCATAACATTGGATACATTGCAGTACAGCACATTTTGAAGGAGGGCACCAGTATAGAGAAGAATGACATGAAGTGACTGGTCATGCTTGCTCCTTCTAGTGTTTTCTCCCTGAAATCCCACAACTTCTTTAAAATGTGGTTGTTAGCATACCCTACACCTATCTTGCTGAATATGGGGTTTCATATCTGATATCTAGCATCAGGCATACAGTGGGCCCTTCTCTTATATGGGGGATCTGTTCCGACCCCCCCCCCCCACGTAAAAGAAAAAAAGTGTATGCCCCATAGGAAGTAATGGGGCTTGTGCCCACAGCGTGGTGCGGGGTGTGCGCCATGGGTGCCCTTCCCATTACTCCTTCTGGGGTGTTAGAGGCTTTTTTCTGGTGCAGCTTCTGCGTATGCTGGAAGCCGCATAAGGAGCACCCATGTATAATACGGGCACACTGTATTTTTGAGAGGCCATGGTGACCTTTGTAACACTAGGAAGTTACATGTGTGAGAAGGCATGCCAGCCCAAGGACATGTGGGAGACCTATATAATACTAAAATAAAAGTGAAATGGGGTTGATGTTCACTGCATCCCTCCTTTAGACTTTAGGCTTTCTTCTTATAATGGAGACAAAGGGAGTCGCATCACAAAAGCAGTTAAAGACCATTGTCTAATTCACCCTGTGCTATGTTCCTAGTCATCCTTCCTGTCCAACTATCTCGGGGTTGTCCCAAATCCAATCACTTTTCTGTCACATCAGCTGATTCAGCCCCTTTTGTCAATTCCGTGGGAAACAAGTCTTTGTTACACCATGTGGTAACATCAAGTATCCCTTGATGCTATGAAATATGGTATAAATATCTGCCCCAGGTCTAGCCTCATGTGTGCACAGAGGTTCCTCTCACTCTCTGTGTTGCCCTCTGATGCTGTTTGAGCCATGGTCCATTTTCCGTAGACCTATCTTCAGGACTGGTAATTACCACCCTGTCTAATTCCCAATTTCTCACTATCCAGGCTTCCACACCTTCCTTTCTGTTAGCCTTCTATGGTTCTTAAGGTTGCAGTGGTTTTGTGTGTTTGCATGCACCTTTGCATGCACCTTTATATTCACTGAAACCAGAGTCTGTCTGCAATTAGTACTGGTATATGTAGGTCCAAAGATGCTAGAAGTTACCCTCCTCTTGCAGGTCTTCTTTTGAGCAAATAATTCCCTCCAAATATGAAGGAGACCCTGATACTGCTGGTGGGGACTCCAAGTCCCTCTCCTATTTTAGAGTAACATGGTACACAGATTCTCACAGGTTGAAATTCTAGAATGCCCAGACTACATAATTACAGTGCTTTGATACCTTGTCATGGCTTCGGCTGATGCAAGCTATCATTTTGTGAGGTACTGTACTAGAAATTTCTGGCAGAGGGACCCCGTGCTGTAGTTCAAGGGAGTGCACTAGAGAATTCTCAGAAACATACCAGACATTCAGTTCTAGGATTCCAGAATCCGAGAGCAAAATCATCCCTGAACAAGATGACTAAACTGAGACTGTTGTGTTTTATGCATATCATCATGAAAAAACATGACTCACTAGAAAAGACAATAATTTTTGATAAGATAGGAGGCAATAAGAAAAAAGGAATACCACATTCCGGTTGGATGGATGCCATGACTCTGAGTCTGCAAGACCTATGCATGGCTGTTGATAATAGGGTGACTTGGAGGTCTCTCTTTCATAGGGTCACAATAAGTTGAGATCAACTTGAGGGTATTTAAAACAACATGCATCTTATTGATTCAGTAGATCTACTATAGTGGGGCCTTGGGCAACCGACTTTAGACTACCTCAAAAAAAAAATCTTTTGTACTGAACTGTACTAAAGAAGTATTTGCCATGGAGGTGGGGAATCAGCTCCCCTAATCACTGTTTGACTGCAATTCCCATCATCCCTAACACCAGCCTGCATCATGGCATGTAGGTGAATTATCGTGTCTGTGTGTGTGTTTTGTAATTTATCATTATTTTGTAATGATGTTGTCATGAAGCTACTTTTAATGACAGTGCAGAGATGTTGCTTCTTTTTGGCGTAATAAGTAATGTTTTCTAGTTATTTCTGAAGTTACCTTTAAAGATCATTTCCAGGCATTTTTCAGAGACATTTTGTGTGAATTTTTACAGATTTTACATCATGCTTTTGAGTCTTATTAAGCATAAGGTTTTTCTAAAAACAGCAAAAGAAAACTCTTAACAAAAATCCATGGAAAAATAACAAGTGCTATGACTAATGTAACATTTTATAATGTTGAAAAAAGTGAATTACTTGTAAGATGAGATTGAAATGAGTTGCAAAATTAATTGCTTTTAAAAGAGAGAGAGAGAGAGATTTCAAGCTCTCATGCTGGCTGGTGGGAACTTTCATTCACTCCTCCTGTGGTCTCCTGAGTCTCCCTTTCTCAGATCTTCCACTATCCTTAGAATTCCTCCTCAGGATTTCCTAAGACAGTTCCCTAAGGTTAAAAAGAGTTGTGCCCCTGGCATTCTACAGGACCTATATTACCATAAACTAAAATATTGAAGCAGAACTGTAATATCAGTCAGTACAGTACTGTGGCAGAGCAAATATTTGTAAAGCTCATGAGCACCAACTAGTGGCTCAGTTCACAGAATGTGTGAACATGGTGGACCTTTATTTATTTATTTATTTATTTATTTATTTATTTTAAACTGTCTAGGGTTCCATTCTTGATATACTTCGGGGAAAAGGAGTAGCAAGAAGGGAGCCCTGCCTGCTGAGCTTCTATCTGGGTAATAAAACTTTTGTTTGACCAAGTGATGTGGCTGAGTCAGCACATAACCAGACAGGATTCCATCCTTCTCACATCTGCTAGTAGAAACATTGCTATGTTGGAATGGGACCCAGGCCTAACAAAAGGGTCCCTCATTTTTTCAGTCATCTCCTATGTCACATATAGGAGATAAAGGGACGATGGACCCTTTTTAAAGGCCTGGTTCCCATTCTGATGTAGCAATGTTTCTAAGAGAAAAGATGGGAAGGATGGAACCTTGTCCAGCAAAAATGGAGGGCCAACTGTATTCTTAAAAGCACACATTCTGCTATAATCTTGTGATAGATTTATAAATCAGTACCGTGCCTGGATAAAATGGTTCACAGAGGAACTCAGGGAGATGAAGCGGACTGGACAACGACTAGAGCGCAAGTGGCGGAAGACTCGGCTCTCATCCAACAGAACTCGCCATAGGCAGCCCAGCAGAGCTGTTCAAGGTGGTGGGGGAGCTGGTGCAGGTCCCCCTTGCACCAAATCCCCTACTTGACTCCACAATGGCCTGCTGTGACGCATTGAACACCTACTTTGCAGATAAAATCTCTCGGATAAGGGCTGACTTGGACACCAATGTTTCACCTGTATCCACAAATGAGGCAATCAACAACTCCGCTGCTGTCACTTTACTGGAGGAGTTTCAATCCGTGAGTACTGATGACGTGGACAAACTCCTTGGAAGTGTGAGGAAGATGACTTTCTCTCTCGATCCATGTCCATCTTGGCTGGTTGTCCAGGGAGGGGACGCATTGAAGACATTCCTTTGGGATGTAGTCAATGTGTCTCTCAGGGAAGGTATCATTCCATTCTGCCTAAAGGAGGCGGCGGTAAAGCATCTCCTGAAGAAACCCTCCCTGGATCCCCTGGACAGAAACAACTACAGACCAGTTTCCTTGCTACCATTTTTAAGCAAGGTGATCGAGAGAGCTGTCGCCTCCCAACTCCAAGCTGTCTTGGATGAAACTGATTATCTCGATCCATTTCAAACCGGCTTCAGGGCAGGATATGGAGTTGAGACCGCCATGGTTGCTCTGACAGATGACCTCCGCTTGAACATTGACAGGGGTCGTGTGATTGTGCTAGTGCTCTTGGATCTCTCAGCGCCATTCAATATTATAGATCACTCCATCCTTTTGGATTGGCTGAGAGAGATGGGTGTAGGGGGCACTGCGTTGCCCTGGTGGCGCAGTTGTTAAATGCCTGTACTGCAGCCACTCACTCAAAACTATAAAACCATCAAAACCATAAGGTGGCAAGTTCAAGACCAGCATAAGGGCTGAAGCTTGACTCAGGCTTGCATCCTTCCGAGGTTGCTAAAATGAGTACCCAGATTGTTGGGGGGCAAAGAGCTTACAGTTGTAAACCGCTTAGACACTCCTTAAGGGTATGAAGCAGTATATAAATGAAGCTGTTTCGTTTTGTTTTGTTTTAGTGGTTCCGCTCCTCCTTCTCTGGCAGGTCCCAAAGGGTGAGGCTTGGGGACAGTTGCTCCTCCAAAATTGAGCTTAATTGTGGCATCCCTCAGGGCACCATCCTGTCCTCGATGCTCTTTAACATCTATATGAAGCCGCTGGGTGAAATCATCTGGAGGCATGGAGTGCAGTGTCATCATTATGCTGATGACACTCAAATCTACTTCTCCATGACTAGATCATCTGCTCAGACCTCAGATGGCGTCTCTCCTCTTAATGACTGCCTTGTGGCGGTAATGGATTGGATGAGGGAAAACAGATTGAGGCTAAATCCAGACAAGACAGAGGTACTGACAGTCAACGGCCCAAAACCAGGTCTGGGAATACAACTCCCAGTCCTAGAAGGAGTCACACTCTCCTCAAAGGACTCTGTTCGCAGTCTGGGGGTACTTCTAGATTCATCGCTTCACATGACCAGTCAGGTGAATGCGACAGTCAGGATTGCCTGTTATCAGCTTTGGCTGATACGCCAGCTGCGCCCCTTCCTGGACATGAGAAACCTGGAGACTGTGGTACATGCTTTGGTTACCTCATGTTTGGATTTCTGTAACGCGCTCTACATGGGGCTACCCTTGTGCTTAACCCAGAAACTTCAGCTGGTCCAAAACATGGCAGCCAGGCTTATTACTGGAACATCGAGGAGAGAACCCATAACACCTGTGCTCAGGTCTCTCCGCTGGCTGCCGATTAGTTTCCGGGCGCAGTACAAGGTGTTGGTTTTAACCTTTAAAGCCCTACATGGCTCAGTTCCATCCTATCTCAGGGATTGCCCCTTCCCATATGAGCCCCCTCGCATGTTCCGGCCCTCTGGAAGGAATCTGCTACAGCCTATTAAGACCAGGCTGTTGCAGACTTCTCAGAGGGCCTTCTCTGCCATCGCTCCCAGACAGTGGAACGACCTGCCGGATGAAATGTGTCTTATTACTGCCCTGGATGGCTTTTAAAAAGCCGCCAAGACGCATCTCTTCTGTCAGGCCTTTCCAGATAGCGGCTAACCTCCAAGGCACCTATCCAGCCTCCCCAGCCACATCAGATTCACCTTGAGGCTCCCCATAAATCTGGACTGGATACATTGTATTGTTTTTGTTTGTATTGTTGCTGTTTTAACCTTGTGCTAGTTTAATCTTATTTTAAGGGGTGGGAGGAGGGATTGGGATGTAACATTTTAATTGCACTTGTTTTTAAATTGTTGTACCCCACCCCCGATTGCTTGCTCAGAGGGGCAGGTTATAAATAAATTTATTATTATTATTATTATTATTATTGGAGGCAAATGCTAAAGGGCCATCTATGTTAGCAATCCTACACTAACCCTGAGTTCTGGGAAATAACACTCACAACATATAGCTAACAAGTGGAGTCATAGGCAAGGTAAATGGAATAGCTTGTAGCCACCTGGAAGAACTGTAGGCACAGAAGAACTGGGTTTAAATAGTAACTGTGTAGAGCTACACTCGTGTGTGAACAGCAGTTCAGCTTCAGCTGTACGTCAGATCTTCCTTTCCTCAGTCTTTTCCTGCAGAGGTACGTTTGTATTGTAATAATGCCAGAGTCATTTCCCTTTCCAAACTTGTAACAGGGACCATCTGTTCCACCTCTCAGTATCCACACAGTCTTTCACCAGCCCTCTCAGGTATTTTCTAGAAACTTAAGACTTTTTGCAAAACCAGAGGGGCAGAACATGGCAAGGTCTGTTGGGAAATTTAAACCTGAAATATTTCAGAGACATTACAATGAAAGGCACAATTGCCCTGTGATAAAGATTAAAAAATAGCCCCTAACAGCTACAACCAATCACAAAATTCAGGCCTTTTTCTCTTATGCTTTAGTGCATGAGTAGGTAACCAGGTGCTCTACTTATATTTTGGACTGCAACGCCCAGAATCCCTGACCAAATGTAATCCAAAAATTGTTGCCTCCCTGTGCTCTAGCCACTAGGTCCCCCTTTTCACTCCACCTTTCCTTACATGGAAATAAATGTCTACCATCCATTCTTAAAAGAAGAAGTAAAATTCTGCATTCAGTGCTACAATGGGGATGAAAACCTTTCCATCATTCCTATTGTCAAGGGGAGTTGCCTTGTATCTCTCTGCACCCCTCAAAGAGAAGGAAGTACTTTCCACACAGAAGTTGCCCTTTACAATGCCAGCCTGTAAATAAGTAGCAGCTCCAGTAAATGATGTTTATCAAACTTTGCACAAATGCCCTTGTTTGCCTTCTAGCATTGCTGATCTCTGACTGAACATTTTTCTCCCTCCCTAACATGAAGTGGCTGTTGGCAGAATTTTCAAAAGGGCCTTGTCTTTGAAACTAATGAAGGCTTAGATGGACATGCCCTCTCCCTCTCTTTCCTAAGAGGGGGCTAAAGTCCAGCACATCATTTCTCTCTGAAGCATGCCTCCCACTGTGTTCAACATGGTGGCAGAGCCATCCTTAGCACTGTTAAAGGGCCTTCTTTGGTAGGCATATTCTTTATCTGTAAAAATGTGGAGCAGTCAAAAGGCTGGTGCAGAGAGGATGGCTATTTTTATATATGCACTACCAACATGATGACCATTTTGGAAACATGCTAATGATAAGAGGAGAGCAAACCCAGGGGAAAAACAGACTCATGAAACAAGCACTAGTGTTTGCAAGAATGCAGGTTCACACAAGGACAACTTTCTTCAGGCAAGAACTGCTTTTTCTCCTCTCTCTCTCCCTTCCTCCCTCCCTTTCTCAGCTCTTCTTTCTCTCTCTTTCTCAGAGACAGACTGTTGTAACCCTGAGGGTAGGGAACCTTCCATTTTAATTGTTTGTATGTGCAGTGCTGTGTAAATTTACAATGCTAAATAAATAAAGCTTAATAATAATAAATAATAATAATAACATAATACTGTCCCTTTAGATAAATAATAATGAGAATGTCAATATGATGAAATCTCTGCATTTGTCAGTTCTCTCTCTCTCTCTCTCTCTCTCTCTCTCTCTCACACACACACACACACACACATGTCCCAGTGCAGGACAGTTCATATTGATGACAGGCAGTATCTGATTCAGAAAATGAGTAACTCTGTTCATTTATTTCTGCATGGATTGCTAGGTAGGTGGCATTGATCCAAGGCAAGCTGAAAGACTAATGTTGTGTGTGTTGGGGGGGGGAGGTATTATAGGAGGGAAATCAACAGAAAATGGGATTTTCCTGGCTCTGTGTCAGTCGTATAGCCTGTCATGAAAGGGATGGGGCTGAGGGAGTGGAATCCTAATCTTCTGTTCTTTTGACACAAATGACTCATTATTTAACGAAATATCTGGGTATTGTTCAAGTGTAGGAGGTGCTTTTTAATTCTTCTTCATTTCAGCATATTTGAAAACTGGAAGACAAGCATCCATCAATTTTTTACTAACCAGACATGGCCTGCTATCAACAGTTAGACAATATACTCAATGCAGTTGCAAGTTTTGGGTTGTGTTATGGGCTCAAGATAGGATGTGGTGGCTCGGCAGTGAAGATGTTGATTCTGATGACTGCAAGGTTGGCAAGTTGGCAGTTTGAGACCCAAGCTCCACAGGATGGAGTGAGCTGCCATCACCAGCTTCTGCCAACCTAGCAGTTTGAAAGCATGTAAAATTGCAAGTAGATAAATAGGTACCACTCTGGTGGGAAGGTAACAGCATTGTATGCATTAATGCTGGCCGCATGACCACCGGAGTTGTCTTTGACAATGTTGGCTCCCTTGGCTAAGTAACAGAATGAGCACCGCCTCCTACATTTGGATACAACTTGACAATCATATCAAAGGGGAAACCTTTACATTTACCTTTTATGGGCTCAAGGCTAAATTTTGGTACATGTGGCAAAAACTCCATGAAGCCTAAACATTGATGTTAATTACATCAGTGTGGGGGCAGTTGCTTTGCAGTTGCCACACCCCCACTGCCCTCATGCCAGCATTTTGCTGGTCTGGAAACCAGGATCCCACTCAGCAATGGAAACTTGGTGACCTTGGGCAAATCACACTCTCTCAACCTCACAGGAAGGCAATAGCAACCCTTTGCTGACAAATTATGCCAAGAAAACCCTGTGAAAGTTTCACCTTAGAGTGTCCATAAGCCAGAAATGACTTGAAGGAAAACAACAACAACAACAACAACAACGTAAATATAGGAGTCTGACTGAGAGAGGGGAAAAAAGCATTAAAAGTTGCCCAGATGCAGTTAGAAGCTGTACAGACCGCCATCAAAGGCCAGCATCGGGGTGGAGGGGGAGTGTGACATCCGCACGGCACATGCCACAACTCTGCCCCCATGCCGTGGCATGTGGCATGTAGTTGTTGTGGCCCCCAATCCAGCGAAGAAAGAGGCAGCTGCAAGCCACCCTTTAGGGGTGGTCTATTCAGCCCCTTAATTAGTGAAAGAGATTTTAGTCATGCTGAGTTGTGCTTGATAACAGGTAGTCATTTCTTAAAAACAAAACAAAACAAGCAAACTAACAACAGTGAAGTTGTATCCTTATTGGTAGAAGACAAGTTAAAATCTTATCTGTTTAATGTCCTGTGGAAAGACTACTAAAATTCTTATATGATTGGATATGTTAGTGGCCTTGTACATTTCGGAGGCATAGATGTGTTAGTCTGGAATATCAGTATGCAAAGTGATCTTGTAGCACCTTTGAGAAGGGATCTTGTAGTCACAAGAGTGCTACAAGATCCCTTTGCATACTGGCCTTGTACAAAAGACTTGTCTCTATTGGCCAGTTAACAAAAGAGCAGCAAAAGGTACTGCTTATAGGAAGGGATGAACAGATAGAAAGAACTTGAGATAGTATAAAAGCAGGTCCAAAAGAGAGAGAGGAGAAGCAGTTGGCAACTGCTTCTACCAGACTGTACCTACAGTCGTTTCTAACAACTGCCCACTATGCTGTTCTCGGCTGAATGCCATACCAGGCCTAAGAGGAAGGCAGGATAGAGAGAGTGATAGAGCCTTCTCTCTAGATATTAAACAGTGTTCTGTGCAATCATGCTGGCCACATGATCACAGAGCAGTCACTGACAATGCTGGCTCTTCAGCTTAGTAATGGAGATGAGCACTGTCCCCTACAGTCAGACACAAATTGACAACCTTGTCAACAGGGAAAACCTTTGCCTTTTTGGACAAAGTATATATTTCTTGTTTGGGTAGATCTATGCCTGTTGTAGAGATAACAGATGCTTTTTTTCCCTTTTTTTGTATATAGATAAATTTGTAGAGGTGCCTATAGAAATGCCATAGTACCAACACAGAGTCTGCAGCCCTTAGAGGTTAATCTTCCACTTCAAAGTTTTCTGTCTTTCTTTTCCAAGGAACACCCAACACACCATGGCTCCTAGAGAGCACTGGGACTGTTAGTCATTGTTAACCTGTTTAGGGCAGAGCATTGTATTATCTATGTATTCCCAAAGTTATATGCTTTTGCATACCTGGAGAATCGACATCAAGTATCCAGAAATTACTGTCTTATTTGTAGAAGAATCTGGTTGTTGTTGATTTGTTTGTTTGTTTGTTTCTTATCCAAAAATGATAAACACTTGACCACCTGAGTTTGCTTCTTGTATTGCTATGGGATCTCCCACTTCCCCAAGTTATAAGAAGTTCCAGAGATACTGCAAACACCCAGGTTTTGTTCCCTTTGAAAGAAATTAAATGGAGACATGTGTTTTATAATATTTGGTTGATATATAATGATTGAGTTTGGTAGAAGTACACAGGGTTTTTTAAATATTTATTTTTATTAACAAATAAAAGCATACACTTGGCATGTTAGCAGTCTTAAGTACTATGTTTTCGTGCAAGGTGGGACAAAAATATAATAAGTAAAATCGTGTGCCCTCTCACACACAACCACCCAGTGGTGGAGGGTGATTGATCCAATGAGTCATCTCTAACCCTGACCATCTTGGTAATATTCTTGGACCATCTTATCTCTCATAGTAAGGGACTTCATCTAGTTTTATCTAACAAAGTAATTTTTATTTTATTCATTTTACTTACTATATTTTACTAATTACATTTTTGCCTCACCTTTCTACTAAAACCTAAGGCTGCTAACAAGCACACATAAAATAATATAATTAAAATCAGCACAATAATAAAGAAACATCAAATATGTTTAAAAGGCTATGTATGCCTTCACACTTCTTCCAAAGGGCAGGGAATTTATCATTTTGAGAGTAGTGCCTTCCTCAGTCTGCAAACAGCAACACAGGAGAAAGTGTCTTTCTTATTAGTCTGTAATATAAAATTGTCTGTATTCTAATTTTAGGTCTAATTTTAGTAATATTATAAAGAAAAAAAATCAGCATGACCTGGCTACAGCCTGAATCTGATGCGTGAAAGACAAAGAATAATAATAATACAGTAATAAAAAAAAATCCAAGGCTATGTGTTTCCTTCACAGGGTGAATGGGAACATTATTGACCATGATAGAAAATGTATGTTGTAAAGTAGGTTTTGGAGGAAAGATGAATAATTCTGTCCTAGCCATGTTAAGTTTTAGATGCCAATGAAGCATCCTTGATAAAATAGCTAAGAGACATGATGTAACACATCATTCAATAGCTGAAGAAAGTTCTGAAATAGAAAAATATAACTGTATATCACTGGCATAAAGATGATATTGGCCTGATACAGACAGCCCAAATGGGCCATCTGTGCGGCGGGATTAGCGTTAGGGAGGGCGCAGCATTTACACCCTCCCTAAACCTCGCGCGTATGGATGGCACCATTTTAAAATGGCACCTGTCCATACGCGCACCATGATAATGTCATGGCACCGCTGGAGAGGCGCCTTTCAGCCATGCCAAAAGGAGCTCCAAAATGGAGCTCCTTTTTGTGGCTGGTCCTTGGTGTAGCCTTTATACGGCCACGCCAAGGACCCCGAGGGGAAAGATGCCGTGGCAGCAGCCCCTTTTTCCCCTTGGGACCGCTGGGGATGGCAGGGTGCAGCAGGCACCCAGGGCGCCTGCTGCACCCCGCTTCCAGGCCACGGAGAAGCAGAAGTTTGCCGCTTCTCTGTGGTCTGGAGAAGCGCTGGGATGGGGCCTCTGGGGCTGCTGGTGAGGCAGCGCTCTCCCCATCCCAGTGCTTCTTTGGGAGCTGACAGACCGCCACTTTTGGGCAGTCTGTACAGCCCCATTGAAAAACATACAAACTGATAAGATTACCAAGAGATAAGGTGTGTAAAGAAAATAACAATGGGCCCAAAATTGAACTGACAGAGGAAAAGGAGAAGATGCCTCCAGCTACCACAGCAAATTACCAATTTGAAATATATGATGTAAACCAACTAAGGACTAATTCAGTAAATCCTAGGTTCTGAAGCAATTCTAACAAAAGACCATGACTGACTGTGTTGAAAGCTGCAGAAAGATCAAGGACAATGAGAACTAAGCATAAGCCTTTTGACTTGGCCTGAAGCAGATCATCTGTAATTTTTGTGAGAGCCAACTCCGTAGAGTGCAAAGGGCAAAATCCAGATTGAAAAACATCCATCATGATATTATTAGATAGAAATTCAAGACAGTATATAAAAACAGTGCATTCCAAGTCTTTTGGGAAAAAAGGCAACAGTGAGACAGGACGATAGAAAGAGAAGTTAACAACAACATTATAACAGAAGTGAAGTGATGTAGTAAGTTTCAGGGGAAAGGCGACAGAAACCATGAAGACATTGCAGCTATTACTGATACCAAGCATTGAATTTGTACCCTCTGTTCCCATGTGAATTAAAGCCCCCATCACTGCTTTTGTGTATCTTCCACTTGGTTTCTGTTGTGCATGAATGAATGACATCCGTTTTACCTTGTGAAAAAGAATGCTGTATCAATTCAAGTTTGTTTAAATTTGCATGCTTGCTTGGAATCATGAGCTTGCATAACATTGTTTTATAATAGCTACATAATGACAGCCAACTTCTAACAATGCCCTTTTTATTTTAGGGGAGCTCTTTCTACACTTTCTGTATTTACAGATGATGATAATGTTTAAAAATTAACATATGAGATTTTAAAAACTGAACTTTATTTTTTTAAAAAAATGAAAGAAGTTTGTTAATACATTGCAGAATGTACAGTCATTTATTCCTCATGAAATACCAGACCTTTTCTTTACTGGAAATTCATCCTCAGCAGACCAGTTTGTACGTATTACAATAGGAAGGAGTTCAGGAAAAGTAAATGGACCAGGGCTGGTTCAAATTATAATTGCTTTTATAGATAGATATCACTATGGAAGAAAATACGTAAAAGAGAAGTACATCATCATGTGTGACGGTATCACAAGTGCCACTTTTGTTGTCTGCATACATCTGATTACTTTGTGAGAACTGCCACTTGTTGACCTTCAGTGTGGTGTATACACAGAGAGACAAGCACTTAACCCACTAACCAACATATAGTAGCATACATGATGGTCTACAACATGGTTACTGTCTGCTTTCCTATTGAAAAGCACTTTAGCATACATGATGGTCTACAACATGGTTACCTTCTATCTGCTTTCCTATTGAAAAGCACTTTCTGTGCAGGGAAAAAAAATATAAAACATGAGACACGAGGCACATTGCAGAGAAAAAGAAAGATCTAAGTGCTTCTGCAATTGAGGTTTTTGGCAATTTCCTCTTCCAACCAGAACTCATTTTGCTGAGTCAACTGCTCATTCAAAGAACTGGCCACGTTCTGAATGCAAATTAAGTAGTAACAGAAGGCCCCTGGGTTCAAAAATGCATATATAGAAGCTATCCAGAATCCTATGGCACTTTGTTATCCTATTACTCAGGATTATTTACAAATGAGCCCTACTCCAGCCTGGCCAAAAAGCCTTGGAAATTGGTGGGAATTGTTCCTGTACTTATTAGGGGTGTGTGTGTGTGTGTGTCCTGCCCCAGTCTATTTATTGTGAATTTCTAAGACTGGCTTTTAGGTTTTGAACCCAAGACAGGGTGGTTCCTCCCACCATCTCAGGAGCTTGTGGTACAGGTAGGGGATTCTATGTCTGTATCCATTCTCCTGGTTCCTTCTGTACATCTAGGCAGGCCCACTAGTGACCTGTTGAATGAAGGTGCGACTTTTGCCCTGGCAGTTATCTTCTGCCACTTCTTCCCTTATTACATTTCTGGTTACTAGGCTGAACAACTGCTCTACACTTTATTTATTTATTTATTTATTTATTTATTTATTTAATATGCCTCCTTTCTCCCAGAAAGGCACCCAAGATGGTTCACAAATAAAATCATTTAAAAACTTGACAATAAAAACCTTTAAACAATTAAAATCATCTTGCTAAAACTGTATAAAATCACATAAAACATACAAAAGTTAAAAACATAAAAAGAGCACACACCCCTTATAAAAGCCTCACTGACAATGATTATATATTTAAAAGCCTGCTTGAATAAAAACATCTTTGCCTTCTGGTGAAAGGAAAGCCAGCCCAGCTTTCAGGGGAAGGGAGTTTCAGAGGATGGGAACAACGACTGAGAAGGTGCTCTTGAGTGTCCAAGAAAGCCCAGTGGGACCAAGTGAAAGCCTTCCCTTGCAGGTTCATATGGAGAGATACGGTCTTTCAGATGGTCTCTAGACCTAAGCCATATAGGGCTTATTAGGTCACGAACAGCACTTTGAATTATGTCCAGAAATGAACTGCTAGTCAGTGAACCTACTGGTTGCTGCATACACAGTATATTTCATTTGTTTTGTTTTTCTACAATGATAGTGCTAAATTGGTATATGGCATGTTTGCACTACGATTGTAAAAAAGGATTTTAACATAAACATGCCAGGCCAGGAAGATGGAAATGGGAGAGGAACATGGGGAGGGGGTGGTGTTGAATTTATAAAAGAGGTGATGGAGAGGGAAGGAAACTCCACCCACACTTTGGTTAACCACAGCTCAAGCGGGGGGGGGGGGGGGGGGAGGGAGTCGATGAAGCACAAAATCCATTAGTTTTTGTAGTCCTAAAATAGAATAAATTGATAGATAAATTTCTCTTACCATTCTCTTACTGAAAATGCTGAGATCACTTAAGGAAATTAACAGACTTGTGATAAGACTGGCCGCAGTTACCATTATTTTGCAATGACTTTATGCTCTGTTCCCAAACAAAGTAACCAACAATATTATCTTATCACCACTTCATTACAACTCTCCCAACCAATTATATTGGGTTGCTTTTTCCTGACTGCTGTTCCTGTTGCTGGTTATTACAAAAATTGTTTGTATGTTTTATTACATAGTATGCAAAACCTTTTTTTGACAAATTAAGTTGAAAGAAAATAAAGGATTTGTCCAAAGTGAAATTACTGCTGTCCCTTGGTATCCACTGGGGTTTGGTTCCAGGACCCCTGTGGATAACAAAATTCATTGATGTCAAAGTCCCATTAAATGGAGTCAATAGTAAAATGGTGTCCCTTATATTAAATGGCAAAATCAAGGTTTGCTTTGCTTTGCTTTTCAAGCCATGGACACTTGAACCCAAGGATAAAAAAAATCATGGATATGGAGGGCTGACTGTACTTAAAAGACTCTTTGTCAGATAGAATTTATAGAATTTAAAAGGGTGAGATAACAAGAAGAGAATATGCTTTGCCTTGTGTTATGCTGCCAAGGGGGGGGGGGGCGGGGGGCAGCTTTCGTATTACAATTGGCCCTCCATATCCACAGCTTCGACCAACCATGGTTCAAAAATGTTCACACACAAACAAAAAATTCCAAAAAGCAAACCTTGATCTTGCCATTTTATATCAGGGATGCCATTTTACTATGCCATTGTGCAATGGGACTTGAGTATTCATAGATTTTTGTATGCATCAGGGTTTCTGGAACTAACCCCCAGCAGATACCAAGGGCCCACTGTACATTATTATAGCACTGTGATTCCACTTTAACTACCATAGCTGCATCTTACGGAATGCTGATGCTTGTACTACAGCCCTCTAGCTAAGAATTCTAAATCCCCCTTCCTAAATTACAAATCCCAGGATTCCATAGGATGGAATCATAACAGTTACAGTGGATTCATAGAACTAAGACTGTATAGCCCCGATAAATGGCCAATTATCTTTTTACTTTTGGGGATGGTCTATAGTCCAAGCAGAAAGGTGCATTGCTTCAAATGATCTGTTGAGGTGTCTCTTCCTTGCTCAGACCATGAGCCACTTTAGAGAGGTATGCCTACGTCAGTAAAATGTGCATGCACTGTGCTGAAGCTTTTTATTTTATACAACACTGTCAAAGTTTGGCCAAGGGAGGACTGGATCATCACTAATTAAAGAACCAGGTTGGTTGTTGTTGCTGTGTGCCTCCAAATCATTTTTGATTTACTGAGACAGAGCAACCTGTCATAGAGTTTTCTTGGCCAAGTTTTTCAGAGGAGTTTTGTCACTGTCATCCTCTGAGGCTGAGACAGTGTGACTTGCCCAAAGTCACCCAGTGGGTTTTTCTGCTTGAGCATGTCTCCAGACTCATAGTCCAATGCTTAAACCACTATACAATTCCAGCCCCAACCAACCCTATATCATAGATGGGAAGCATGCAGCCCTCCAGATGCAAATCCTCCATATCTTAGCTGGCATAGGAATGCTAGGAGTTGCAGTCCAACAACTCCCAGAGGGCTCCACGATCCAAGCCTCCACCCCACCCTGCTGCCATGATGGGGAATGAGATACCTGTTTCTTTAACTCAGATATTATGACCCAGTCCTTCCTTGGCCAATAGTCTGGAACTGTTTAAAATAAAAAGCTTCAGGCCAAAAAAAATACTGGAGTGCTTGTGTTTTCAAAGAGCTCGTGCACACATCCTTCTTTACGCTTGATAACACCCAAGGATTATATACTCCACTGGGGCTTAAACCTGAATGCAAAATGAGAAAACCATTTCTTTTACTTCATTTGAACACTGGTTCCTTCAACCTTTGTGGTAAACCGTTGGACTAAAACTTCAGCTTAACCTTCACACTTTTGTTATCTCACAACTGTCTTGAAAGCAGACTTGCTTCTGCTACAGAAAAACTGCTGGGAGAACTTTGCTGATGTGTATCAACTCTACTGCTGTAGAGGTGGCCTACATTTTTAGACCATCCTTCTAGGAGGGACTCATAAGGACTGCCACAATGGGTTCCTGCACTTACTGAGCTACAATTGTATGTCCTCCTGAAATATAATTTAAATTCCTTGCCAAACTATAAATCCCAGAATCCCAGGACAGTGCCATGCTAGTTAAAGTTGTATCAATGTGGTATAATTGAGCAGTGTGGGTACATAACTGCTCTGTTGCTTCAGTTCTGTGCTTTATCAAATCTTTTTCCATTTAATTCCCTTGGTGTCTCTTTTGCTGTAATTTAGCTAACATATTAGGTCAAGGGTGTTTTTTCCAGTCATTCTACTCAAGGGTGAAATGTTTCAGGTGTGGTTATTGTGCTACCTGTGATGCTAAACTGGGCAGAGTCCAGTCTCCCAGACTGAACAGCCCACCAAGCTACTCTTTCCTTTGCAGGCAGAAAAAAGCAGCTGATTTTCTAAGTGGCATCTCCAGAGCACCCAGAAAGACACACTTGGCCTGTATCTGCACTGCAGAAATAATCCAGGTTGACACCACTTTGTGCCAAGACATATTGCAGAAATAATCCAGTTTGAGACTGCTTTAACTGCATGATTCAATGCTAGAGAATTCTACAAATTGTAGTTTTGTAAGACATTTAGCTGTCTCTGTCAGAGAGAGTTCTGGTGCCACAGCAAACTACCATTCCCAGGATTCCCTAGCACTGAGCCAGGGCAGTTAAAGCAGTTTCAAACTGGATTATTTCTGCAGTGTGTTTTAGACCATAACTGCAGAGCTACCACCCAGCCTGCTGCACCTATTCAATGAAACTTTCTCTGCAGTGTTTGCCAAAGGACATGGCCATCAGGGAGGGTGTTTCTGCTGTTTCCACCCGTCTGGTCACACCTCCAGCTAGTAGCAGCTTTCACTAGGGAGTTGCTGCTAATATGGATGTATGAGAAGGTGCTCACGCCTTTTTCACAATCCGCTTTAGTGAAGATATATGCCCAGGAGGGTTCCCCCATCCCATCTTGCTTCTTTTACTTATCTGTTGCTTAGAAGCCATCAAGGAGACCAGGAATCCTACCATGAGGGTACCCTTTCCTGGCTGGAAACAGAGGTCCCCTGGCAAGAAGAGGGTCTCTTTCTCTAACGCAGAGGTGGCCTATCTGAAGTGCTGTGGGTTAGCTTTCCTTCTTTTGCTGTAAATTTGCTATGAGCAAGGTTTCCTCCTGTTGGGTCTTTGAGCACAAACTGCTCAGTGGGCTGTGGAACGTTGCTGTTATTTTAACAGTTATATGTGACAACAGGAGGGTTGGAGGGTAGGGGAGATTAAGGAATGTTTTTCTTATTATCTATGTATTTGTACTTGATATGTTGTGACCCGCCTCGATCCTCACATAGGCAGGATATAAATAAATATTTTGTTATTATTATTGCTCTTGTGTGCTTCCAAGTTGCCTCTGACTTATGGAGACCCTAAGGTGAATCTGTCATGGAGGTTTCTTGGCAGGATTTATTCAGAGCGGAGGTTGTCTTTGTTCAAGTATAATATTGATACCACTGTTGTTTGGATGTTATTAAATTTGCTATATGGCCAGCACGGCTACCCCTGGATCAGTGGTTCTTGATCTTCCTAATGCCACGACCCTTTAACACAGTTCCTCATGTTGTGGTGATGCCCAACCATAACATTGTGGTGTCTTGGTTCCTAAGACTGTAGGAAATATTTATCCCGGTAAAAGGTTTGGACAACCCCCAAAGGGGTTGCAACTGACAGGATGAGAACTCCTGCCCTAGATGTTTTATTGACACTATTGGTATTTGATATGCTTAACAGACCTATGTGTGCGTGTTATTTCAACTTTTAAGATGTTTTAAAATAATGATAACTGAACTGGTGTTATGATGCCTTGCAACTGTAGTTGTGGTTGGTAGACCCTTTTGCTTTGCTCAAGTAGAGAAGAGATGGTTAAGAGGTCCAAGTTTAAATATTTGAAGGGGTGTCAGGATGGAGCAAGCTTGTTTTCTGCTGCTCCAGAGACTAGGACGCGGAACAATGGATATAAATTGCAGGAAAAGAGATTCCACCTCAACATTAGGAGGAACTTCCTGACAGTAAGGGCTGTTCGACAGTAGAACACACTCCCTCAGAGTGTGGTGGAGTCTCCTTCCTTAGAGGTCTTTAAGCAGAGGCTGGATGGCCATCTGTCGGGAAAGCTTTGATTTAGAGTTCCTGCATGGCAGGGGGTTGGACTGGATGGCCCTTGAGGTCTCTTCCAAAACTGCAGAGAACTTGGCTCCTGCCACCCTGAGTTAACGTGTCAAATATAACGGGAGAGGTAGGACTCCCCCTGGTCTAGCAATGGGAGGGAGGGAAGCCGGGGACTATAACGTGACCCATTACGTGACAGAGCCTGGGGCCTATGGCTCTTCAGCTCCAGCAGCAAAAAGAAGCAGCAGCAGCAGCAGAGAGCCTCCTGGAGCCTCTGAGGCGGGAACAACTGGGCGCCTGCTTTCCAAGTCCGACTAGTCCAAGGAGCAGTGAAGCCGGTGCTATATTGGCTGAGGCTCTACTCCTGCCCTGTGAGTGGGGTTGAGAGGCTGCTGCTGCGGGGGCCTCTTCCTTCCTCTTCCTGGGGCTCCATCATCCTTCCAATCCTCCTCCTCCTCCTCCTCCTCCCGGCTCTTGAGGCAGCAGCAGCAGCAGCAGTATGGACTCCTCCGGCACAGAGACCCAGGAGCTGAACGGCCTCACCGCCGGGAATGGCGGCAACAACGGGGACGCTTCCCCACAGCCCGACCAGGTAGGACACCAAGGAGGAATGCCTCCCAAACCTGACCTCCTTTTGCGGTTATAGGGTTGCATCCAGACAGGGGAAAGAACCCGTTTTGGCCCCGCTTTCGCTCTTTGTCTGACTCACTGCTATGGAATTCTGGGAGTTGGAGTTTGTTGTGGGGCCCAGAGCGGAGCGGAGCTCCGCTCTGGGCCCCACAACAAACTCCAACTCCCAGAATTCCATAGCAGTGAGTCAGACAAAGCGTTAAAGCGGGGCTAAAACGAGTTCTTTCCCCAGTCTGGATGCAGCCTTTTTTTCTTCCCGGTCAGAGGTAGGTTTGGGGTCTCCCTAACTTTGGGGCCTTCCCTCTCAATCCCCTCCCCCCCCTCTCTCTCTCTGGGCGTGGGCCGCCCTTGGACCCCTGCCACCAAAGGGCCGGCTGGAAACAAGGCGGCTCCGGAGGGAGGAAGATGCCGCTGGCCTTGTTTTCCAGGCGGAGACTGGCGCGTTATTATCCATCTCTCTGTATGATGATGTCTTCATAATAACAACTAACTATAGATCTCTCATCGTTTGGGTGGCTGTTGTTGTTGCCCTGCTGCCCTGGCCTTTCCCACTGAGGGAAAACCACCTGGAGAGACCTGGACAGTAGAGATCCATCTGAGATGTGGTGCTAGAGAAGGGTGCTAAGGTTTTCACACGCAAAGCGGTTCTTATCCCATGCAGAATCTGAGCCCAATCTGCACTTGCGGGCAATGCATGAATGGTTTTCACATGATGGGACCAAATGTGCCTCCATCCTGATAATAAGGAAAAGTGTGCGCATCCCGAAAAAGTGGTCAAATGCGCAAATGATTTTCGCACGTAGACTGCGACAAATCTGTGTGTGTATGTCCCTCCCTTCCCTCAGCAGCTGTTCCTTTAAGAGCCTTGGCTATGGGGACTGAAACTGGAGACAGGCAGACCTGTCAGACAGGAGGAATTTCTCTTGATTGCAAATGGAGCCAATTCAAATTCACGCGAATTCGCTATTTTCGCGAATTCACGCGAATTCCTATTGCATTCAGAATGCCTTCAGAATGACTTGCCATTACCCAAAAATGACACACACACCCATCACCCAAAATTGTGTGAGATACTTTAATTCGCAATAAGGTAAAACCCATGATTGCATTCAGAATGACTTCCCTTTTGGCCAAAATTGCGTGAGATGCTTTAATTCGCAATAACATGAAATTGGATTATACTTCCAATTTCCAATGTCTGATAAGGTCCATAAACAGGAAATGCTGAAAAAGTATGTGCACTTATCTGTTCACTCAGAAACCAGTGAGATGCAGCCATACAGTTGGCCCTTGGTATCCACAGGGTATCCATTCTGGACACCCCTCCCCAAAACCTGTGGTTGCACAGGCCCATGTTGTCCTCAATGGCAGGGCATGTCCATAGTCACTCTACCATTAGGGACAGCCCTTGTTTTCCTATGGTGGCTTATACATGCAGCAGCGCCATCATTGGGGACAACAGAACTTAATGGCAACACAGCCATGTGCATGCACTGCCACAGGACAACGGGCTGTCCCTAATGGCAGTGCTGCCGTGGGCATGTGCATAACATTGGGGACATCAAGGGCAATGTAGACCAGTAATGTAGGGCATCCATTCTTATGTTCTTATTTTGCTTCTTCCTAATATTTTGCCCATTACAAGTGATATATTCATACCAGGGCAGTAGTACCTGGGCCTCAATAGTATAGTGCACTGCACCCGCGTCATACGCAGGCACGCTATACATGGCTTTCAGCTTATGCTGAAAGCCGTACGATGGAACTGGCAATGGCACGCATGTGCCGCACCACACCACACCGCATGCATAAGACCCATTATTTTCAATGGGGCTCGAGCATATGCGGTATTTGCCTTATTGGGGGGGGGGGGGTCTGGAACAGATCCTCCACATAAGGCAAGGGAGCACTGTACTGTAGTAGGAATCAGCACAGCGTAGTGGTTAGTCTTTTGCACTTTTGGGCTTAGACGTCTTGAGAACATGGTTCAAATCCCTACTCAACCATGGAAACCCATTGGGTGACCTTGGGGAAGTCACACACTATGAGGAGAAAGTGATGACAAAATATCCTCTGAATAAATCTTGCCAAGAAAAGTCTAGGATATGGTGGAGTTGATATGAAGGTACAGCACAACAATAATGTACACTCAGATTACAACCTCTCTATTGTGATCAATTCCTGATTTTTATTATTTCTAAATCCAGAACATAGGTGGACAATTTGTAGCCCTGCAGATTATGATGGACAACAATTCCTAATTTCCCTTGTCTTTGGCTATGCTGGTCAGGGCTGATGGAATATGTAGTCCAACAGTATCTGGCAACAAAATTCTCATTCTTGGCAAATGGAGAACAGTACTAAAGTCAATCTAAACAGTACAAAACATGCAGGCATCAGACTAACATCTCACATTGGTTTTTTCCTTCCTGTTTGGCTTGTAACATCTTCCCATGGAGCTTTGACAACTTGCAACAAGTATATTGTGCATTTCGACTGGCCAATAAAGATATCACTGATGGATTTTTGTTTGTATTTGTTAAGTGTCCAACACAGCTACCCCTGAATATTTAATGGAGTGGATTTACTAATCATACTTAGAGACTGATTTCTATGTATCTCCTCTAAATATGACTAAATCTGGATTCCACTTATTCTTTTCAAACTTAGAGTGCATCCCATCTTTGAACTATTGTGGATAAAGATTATAATCCAAGCTTGCGCTCAGTCATGGCTGATGACTTCCATATCCCAAAAGAATTTGCTTTGGATATTATTCTGAGGCTATCCAGAGCACTATCCCTACGTACCCGAATAGGTTCAATACTGTGGATAGCATTTTTGGACTAAAAACCGGAGTGGCAAGTATACTAACATTGACATGACTAGGTGCCAGTGGGTTGTGCCACAATTAATGGTGCACTCCCTTAATTGATGCTATTTGCACTGCACTCCCTGTTTTGTTTTGATCTTTGGGTAAAGCTCTGTGCTCCAGGTATCATTTTGTCAAATTTCCTTAGATACAATTTCAGCTTCTTTCTCTTTCTGATATTTCAGAACAGGGAGGGGACAGATACTTAATGCACCTGTTTGCCTACGACAGAGAATCCTTTCTGCTAATACTCACCAAGCCTGTAGTCCTAGCACCTGTTTTAATGCCAGGGCTGAAAATGGGGCAGTATGAAGTAAGAATAGATCCAGATACCATGACCATACGCAGATACTGCTTGGGATTACTAGCCAGTAACCCCTTTTCCACTTCCAGTGTGCATAGAGGACTTGGGAGAGAGGTGAAGGTTTCACACATTTGTGTTAGAGTACAATGAAAAGCTACCAGGAGAGACATCTACTATTTCTTATCCATACTTCCCTGAAATTGACCAGAAACTCCCAAGCCCTTTGAGTACACCAGAGAGTTTGCACAAAAGGTGGTTTCATCCACAGCCAGGAGCTAAGAAATGGCTACCTCCTTGCAGTAGTTCTTATCAAAACCTTAGCATGAGAGTTGTATGGGGAGCAGGAATGTGTGCTGCTAATTCTCTTTTTTTCACAAATAAGAGCATGGACAGGAAGAAATGCCCCTGCTCTTCTTCTGGTGTGCAGATTTTGGGCACTTGTAAGCCAGCACATAATGTATTTCAGTTACATTTGAATGACGACAGAGTCCTCAGCAGCTCAGAAGAGTCTTTGCTTCAGAACAGATCTTTCTTTGTCTAGAAATGAAGTACTGTATGAATCTGTTACTGTGGGAGATAACAAGTACTTTGGGAGGAAGAAACTGCTGAATGGTGAAAAACCCTCTAATTTTTGAGTGGTCTCTCATCTCACTTTTTGGGGAAATATGACTGATTCTGTCATTTGCTTCACAGTTCTGAAGCAGCTTTCAGTAGTAAACATTTCTTCAGTATGCTTCAGTCAGGTTTCTGGCCTTGCTGTGGAAGTGAGGCTACTTTATTTGCTCTCTGGAATGAGAAATGTCTGGAGGTTGGGGTGTGGTAGCAAAACCAAATTGATTTTCAGCAGCCATCAGAGGCTGTTATTAATATAGAGCACCACAGTATTCTGTTGGAAAACCTGAGAAATCTACCAATTTAGAAGACTGCTTTTAAGTGGTTTCACTGATTTCTAACAGGTTGGCCCCTAAAATAGCATTGGCACACAGTTATTCTAGTTCTTAGTAATTCTCCAAAAGGAACTTGCCTGTCTTTTCAAGTTTCTTTTAAAAAAAGCTCTTGGGAAAGTATTACATTTGGGTTATATTTTAACATAATGATGGAACCCAACTTTGTTTTTCTCAGGTTCAAACCAGGTCTAGCATGGCTTCTTCTACTTTTCTGTATATCATTATATATTTTGTTTGCTTTTAAACAATGGAAAAAAAAGAAAACTTTCTACTTGTGTTTTAATTCCACCTCTTAAAGGTTTGCTATAGACTCACTTCATTGCATACATAAATTTGTACAGTACTCCTATTGGATAAACTGTTTACCATGTAATTTGCATTGTTCATTCTGAATTCTGTGTTAATCTATTGCATATTTTCATTTTCAAGTTTATTGGGAAACTGTTATCATGAGGATAAAGAAAGGCCAGGTCTCCACAAAAACAGAAGTAGTGTTTTCCGTATTTAGTGTGGGAATATCCTCTCATAAGGCTTCTTGAAAATGCATAATTTCCCCCAGGAATTATGTAATATGGGGCTTCCCCATGCCACTTGGTAATGTAGTGCATGCAAAAGTTTCCAAGACTGCACTGTGTAGTGGTTTTATCACCAAGTATTCTGCCTGTAAAGAACCATAGCTACGTATTTGAGACTGCTAAATGTGTGCCCAAGGAAGACACAAAAGCACTTTTGTTACAAACTTAGACAAGAGGCTGTCATAGAGGAAGAGTAGTTTGAAAACACATGAGGAAGCCAACCCAGAAGATTTGTGCCTTCTCTGGGAAACAGATAATTTGTATTAACTTTCCAGGAGTACACTGGTAACATCTAGATATACCGTAGTCTGTATAGCAATAGAAAAATAACATAACAAAAGAATATTTGGCTTTTGAGGGGAAATATATACTACTACCTTCTGTGGATAGGGGAAGCTGGTATGTGCAAAATGATGACACAGGGGTTTAGTGCACAATTCCTGCCCTCACAACAATTGCAACATTTAAAAAAAATGGAATCACAGTTCAGAGTCCCAATGGTGTATATTTTTGGAATTGTCAACTGAGGCTGCTGTCATCATCATGCTCTCCTCTTAAGTCCCCTTTAACTCCCTCTTCCTATCTAGCATGTCTTTTTTTTTCTGGTATTTTTATTTTAACTCATGCAGTTCCAGAGTTCTGCTACAGCGATGTAAGTAAAAACTGACACCATGTGACTGAATATAAGAGGACTGCCCTGACAGTGATGTTTTGCACCTGAAGATTTGTGTTATTGAGGGCTCACCGATGAGTCTCCCGTGTCATTGGAAAGGGATGTCCTAATTGTGGTTGGGGGATGCAGCAGCTGTGGGTGAGAGGCGTTGTCATGCACTTGGTATTGCCAAAGCCCCCTTTTCCCATCACAGTTTAAAAGATATCATAGTAATCTCCATTCTTCAAAGGCAAAAGTAATAAAGTCAATATGATTATCATACTTTTAAACGCTTAAGAAATTTTAAACGAATACATTTCAGAACATTGTATAATCAAAATAAAGATTTGAGTTTATTACCAAAACGGCTGAAACAAAAGCATTCTTTTTGTATCTATAGCTATACCTAAATATTATTTACTGAGGCATCTGGTGGCACCAGTGTCATTGGGTTGGTACATCCATTTTTGGCTCTAGTGCAAACTTTAAAGGAATAATCCAGGGTACTGAATTTACTTGGGAAGTGAGTTTGGCATGTTGGATAATTCCTTTACAGTTTGGCCTAAAATCCAGAGCACATTCACAGCCCCACTGATATTGGAGCCACTAGCTGTCACCGGTTTGCAGCCATTTGAAGGCATCCAGTGCTGCTGAAAGAGTTGTCAAGATGTTCTCTTTCTTGGTTCCACAGTCTTTTAAAAGCAGGACAGAAAAATCAGACCAAAAAACAAACAACAACAACAGCAACAACAAAACCTCCAGTGTCATTTAGGAATGCTGGGAAATGAATGGTCACCATCTTGCCCCCAAATGGAACACCTCGCTCCAAAGAAGAGAAATATGTGATTGGATTCTGCTTCAGAAGGTGACTCACATCTGCAAAGAAGGTTCAGTTGCCTTCTGGATCCAACTAGTCACTGTCCCTTAATTTATTTCTATCAGCTGCATAGGGCAAGAGTCCATCTAGTGAGTGGTATGACCACAATCTCCCAATTTGGCTGGGTAGGATTTCTAGGACTTGTTGTTATAAAAATAATATCAGTGCTTCCAAATTCTATTTGCCCCCCTTCAACCATTCTGCCCACATCTTTGTGATGGTTCACTTCCCACTTCCTTCCAGGTGTGAAACAACTTCTAAGATGTCATCAGAATGCAGATATATATGTCATGTGGAAGAAGCTGAAACCTTTTGATTTGGGTCACACATTCTGAGGACTACAGTCCTTTGGATATCATTTATTAACGCCTCCAATTTTATACTGGAATGTTAAAATTAAAACTAGTGGTATTTTAATTTCAGTTATTGCTTTAAAGTATATTTGCCTTTTGTCTGTTCTTAACAAGAGCCTGAGTGGTGTAATGTTTTGAGTATTGAGCTACAACTTTGGAGACCAGGGTTCAAATCCTGGTTGACCTTAGGCTGGTCACACTCTCCCAGCATCAGAGGGAGGCAATGACAAACTTCCCTCTGAACAACGCTTGCTAAGAAAACCCTGTGATAAGTTTGCCTTAAGTCCTAAACAACTTGAAGGCATATATCAACAACAACTGTCCTTGAACCTAGATAGGTACAATGGATTAAACACCTAAATAAATTAAAGAATCTACTCACAAAATTTTTTTCAGTTTTTCATGCTTGGAGACCTGAAGAGGCATAGCAGGGTTTTTAGTTAGATAAGAAATTGCATGCTTTAATACCAAGCTTATCATGCAGAATTATCCACTGAGGCCTACTAGCTAAGCTTCAGTTTTTGTTCTGTAAATCCTCATAAGGGAGCTGCACACAGTTCAGTGATTCTCTGTTGTGTGAAAACAATCAGTAGCACAGCAGAAATAGAAAAGAGTGCCAATCCATAGTGCAGGGAATAACTTGACTCTGAGCTAATTAGTCTGCAAGCCTGAAGACATTAGAAAATGCATGTGTGTCATAGTATTAATCCCATGATCCAAATCCTTGCTGATCTTTTCATCTCATCCAAGTGGAGATCCATGTGCAGGCAGGAATCCCTCTGCAATTTCATAGGTGTGTCTGCAAGCCTCAGCAGGAATTCTGCAAGATACAGCTTTAGCAGGATATATAGTACAGTATCTGCCAAGAGAATATTCCTGAATAAATGAAGGCCTACCTAGGTAATTAAGAGGTAACACTTTGTGAAATTGTCTTCATATTGTAGCCTTTCAACTTAGCAACTTAATATGCAGTTGTAATTTAAAAAACACCTTGGAACTGGAAACACAATTATATTGGATTTAGGGCATAAATTCTTAATCTAAAAAACTTACTGGACTCTTTTCACCAATCCATGATAGAACAGGTCCAGAAATACTGATTCTTCTATTTCTAATCAATAGGACTGAAATCTCTGATTGTTTTAATAAACATATGTTGTATGTATATAAATATTAAATAATGTACTTAAATAAATTATAAATATATTAACCCCAATCCAAAGTAGATGGAATCACATTTTATAATGGGATGGAGTCAGTCTTTAACATGCTACTGAGCACCTTAAAATGTTACATTTTTTTTATCACTTCATAGTAAACTAAGCACGCGGTTTACATTGTGTAAGCCAAGTTCCTCCAACAAGCTAGATACTCATTTTACCAACCTATGAAAGAGCGTAGCATTTAAAAGCATGGCCTTAGCACGAACAACTCTGCAGCTTGCCATTCTTTTTAATGAGGTTTCAGAGATGAACCTGGAGCCAATCTATGTATTACCTTTGTGATGACAGATGAACGGGAAATGGCATCTATGGGACAGATTCTTCCTGTGAGATGTACTACTAATTATTATAAATCTTTTACTGTGCCAATACAAGTAGCCACAGGATCATGCTAACATAAATATAGCCTGGGGCTTGGCTATTTTGAAGAAAGAGATTTTCACATACAAGCCTTCCCAGGCTTTGAAATCCTTTGAAAGCTTTCTCTCAGTCATAGCATTTCAGAAGGGTATTTTGCAATGTGAGAGAGGGCCTTTTTGGTGGTTGCTCCTAGGCTGTGGGGTTCCTTTCCAGCTAGGTTGGTTTTTCCCCTGTCATTTAGGGTGGCATTTTAGTGGGGAGGTGCATAGGTTCAGTAACAACTTGAAGGCCAACAACAACTGTACCTTTTATCAATCTGTTTTTTAATCACTTTTTTCATCCAATACTGTTTTAATATTGTTTAATTATGCTTTAACTGTTTTCTGCCTATTGCTGTATTTGTGTTTATCTGGCTTTCGAAATCTTTATAAGGCTATTTCCAGCTTCCCCATTGTGGTGAAAAAGGTTGTGCAGACAAGCTCTCAGGCTTAGCTTTGTATAGATAGAGAGGTTTTGGTAGTGCCAACATGTCTTATAGATTTTTGTATTCTATACAAGGCTGAAAACATTAGAAGTCATTCTTTATAGAGCCAATTCTGGTCAAATCGTTTAATGGGATTCATAGATTAATGAAAATGCCTTCATATTAGACATTAAATCATTCTTCAACACAGGCTTAGCAGCTTCTCTGATGCTAATTTTTAACAGGAGACTTAAGCACTGTAGTAGAATGTAAAATATCTACATGGAAAGTAGATATTAAAGAATATATATTCTGGTAAGCAGTTCATTGCAACAATTAAATGTGTGAGATTTCCATTAAAATTACATTTAATTTAATTCTAATAAATAGGCTACATATTTTCTTTTGGAATTTAGCTTGAAGAAACAATTTCTCTCTTCCTTTAAAGCCTTAACCCAGTTTCCCCCTAGCATTCTTGAAAAACAAGCACTCTAGTTTTTGACATAAGAAAAGCTAGAGTTAACCTGAGCAATATAAAAGCCTTTTGTTTCTTCATTTGCCTTGCCTTGGACAGATACTTGATTTACAGATGGCCTGTATCCCAATTCAGCACTTAGTGGTATGGAACATCTTCATCTTAAAAGAATGATGTCATTCCAACTTGTATCCAAACCCTAGAGACTGGCCTTTGCCTTTGACTAAGCAAAGTCAGAGGAAAGATAGTAAAAAGCAGGTTGGCATGACAGCAATTAAAAGCTGCATTCCTCCTAGTCACTGGGTAAATGAACATGTCTCACAGTGTGGTGTAGCATGAAGGGCTCCACCTAACTGAAAGTACTGAATAAACAAGTCCCCCACTGCCTCTCGCTTCTTTACCTACATTTTCCTGGCAGACGTATTTTGGGGAAAAACAGGGTTGGATTTTGAACATTACAAAGTTGGGGAACTTAGGGAAGGAGTAAACCAAAAATTCCTTCCCTCCCAACAAGTTTTTCAATTTGTAAGTTTTATTTGTATATTTAAAAACAACAACAACTGCAGACAAAGCCTCTTTGTATACTGGTCCTTGATCAGAAAACAGATCTTATGAAAGCAGTTCATATTCCTGCAGATAAGTGAATGGATTTTATTTGTGTTTTTGATAGATCAGGAGCTGGTTTTCTGAGATTAAATTATTCTAATTCTATCCTCTTAGAAAACATATGTTTGACAGGAAGAGAGTATAAGTCACTAACCAGAACAATCTCTTGCGGCATGCCAAGATTAACATTCTGTTTTAAGATAATTCCACTTTTGAAACTTCCAGTGTAGGAACATAATTAACAAGATGATAACAAAGAGCCAGGCAATAGTGAAGTAGCAAAATAATTACCAAAGCTATTGGTTTCAAAAACATTATTAATGTGTAAACAGCATAAAAACCCCTGAAGTACAAGTGGCATTAAAGATGATGTTTGCTTGCTAATCTTAGATTTATGGGAATGCCAGGGTGCAGTCCCTAATGATGGAATGAGGTAAAATTCTTGGCAGATGCAGTACCATCTCTCAAATGAATTCATTTTCTTCCTGGTCACCTTTTTCATTGTCCGGCTCTCATATCCAAACATGGTGATGGGAAATACAATGGCTTGGATGATTCTAACTTTAGTTTTCAGTTGTATCTCTTTGCACTTTAGAATCTTATGTAGTTCTTTCATGGCTGCCCTTCCCATTCATAGTCTTCTTCTGATTTTGTAACTAAAGTCTTCCTTCTGGTCAATATTTGATCTGAGGTACAGGAAATTTTTAACTATTTCAATTTCCTTGTTGTCTAGGTTGAATTTATGTAGATCCTCCATAGTTATTATTTTTGTTTTCATTGTGTTTAGCAGTAAGCCTGCCTTTGCAATTTCTTCTTTAATTTCCCTTAGTAATTGTTCCAAGTCTGTGATGTTTTCCCCTAGTATTATGGTGTCATCTGCATATCTTAGATTGTTGATGTTCCTTTCTCCTATCTTCACTCCTCCTGCTTTTGTGTCTAGTTCCGCTCTTCTTATGATATTTTCTTCATACCAGTAGAGTGACAAAATGCAGCCTGTTTATCTGTTTATCCATGTTTTCATTTAACAGTTGCCTCTTATCCGAAGTACAGATTTCTCATCAGGACTATCCAATTTAATGGCACTCCTCTGTCTTTAAGGGCATTCCATAGCTTTTCATGAACTATGCAGTCAAAAGCTTTGCTGTAGTCTATAAAGCACATGGTGACTTTCTTTTGGAATTCCTTTGTGCTTTCCATTAACCATTGTATGTTTACAATGTGGTCCCAAGTGATTCTTCCTTTCCTGAACCCTGTTTGCACCTCTGGTATCTCTCTCTCCATGTATGATTGAATCCTGTGCTGCAGAATTTTTAGCATAACTTTGCTTGCATGGGAAATTAATGCTTGATTAATCAATTAACACTTGATTCTGTCTGTATGATGTGGCAAAGCATCGGCAAATGGAATGCTCAGAGTATCCAATCAGGGACAGATGGGGGGGGGGGCTGCCTGATGAGTGGATATAAAAGGAGTGGATATAAGAGGAGGAGGAGGAGGAGGAGGAGCCATTAAGAGGTGAGAAAGAGCTGAGTTGAGTGTGTGAAGCTTGCTGAGGCAGGAGTGTGTTTTAGAACTCCCAAGAGGTGCAGTTAGGCATAGGGGTTCAGCCTGATTGGGATTCAGACTTCCATATCAGGGAAAAGAACTTTAAAAGGACAAGAGAAGTCCAGTGTTACTAAAGGAGTGTGCTTTGTGTGAATCAAGTCAATGAGGAAATTTTAACATGGGAAATTGTTTCACACAGACGGGATAGGGACGTGATTGATCCAATGACCCTTTCCTGTCATTAATCTGTCCATGACTGTGATAGCACAAAAGGCTTTCAAATCATAGCACCGATCTCGCCATAAGCCTGTCGCGGCATTGCAATAATGTGAACTTCCGATAATGCAAAATGCCGGCCAATGCTGTTTTAATGACAGGTTAATGCACAACGGGATCTGCACAATGCCATCTGAAAGTCTTTTGCATGATCAAGGTCAATTGTGCTTTTTGAATGTGTTAATGACAGGATCTGCATGATGTCATCTGAACATCCTTCCCGCAACTGGACAAGGATGGGATAACCCCCATGTGATAATCTCCATAGTAAATGTGTAACAACTGAAGTAATATGTATACTGTAACAACAAGCTTGAGAACCAACTATTAAGAAAAATACTATCATAAGTTCTGCATGTAAACAAAAGTTATTTTCTTTGTGTTCACCAAAAGTGGCCTGCAGTGATTTATAGATAATATCAAACACTCTACCAAGAGTAATAAGAACAATTAATAATAAAACCCCTAAAGTTAGCGAGAGGACCAAGAGTTATGAAAATAAGGGCTCAACAGATGGGTGGCTCAATACTGCCCCTTTGAGCCCTGGAAGCAGGCCGTGGCAACCAAACATCTGGCCTGCACACAAAGCAAAAAGAAGCCCCCAAAAGGGCTTCCGTATAAGGGGCACCATAAGTGCTGTGCCATGGAATTATAATGCCCCTTGTGTGCAGCACTGTTTAGGCACTGCACACAAGGGACATCATCACGGTGCACTAAGATGGCGCCCTGGCAAAGGAAGAAGGGCTTGGAGTTTGTGAACACTCAGCCCTTCTTTAGCCCTAGTACACGGTCAGGATGGCCAGTCTGTACTGCCTCATAGTTCAGAGGGAAAAGAAGTCTCAAACTGTTTAGGACCACGCAGGGGAAGAAACCTATGGAACTCAGTGATTGTCACATCATTTGACCCAGTGTGGTGGGTTCTGAGAGGCACAGTATAGAGGGGATCTAAAAGTGTCACATACGGCTTGTAGATGTTCAGTTGGAATATTATCCAATTGAATATACCTCCCTATTCTATTACTAATATTTGTATGTACAGTTAATCCTTGATATCCACCGACATTGCGTTGTAGGACTTCCATAGATACCAAAATCTGTGGATGCTGAAGTCCCATTATGTACAATGGCATAGTAAAATGGTGCCTCTTATATAAAATGGCAAAATCAAGATTTGCTTATTGGAATTCTTCTTCTTTGAATATTTTCAAGCCATGGATGCAGAGTCTATGGATATAGAGAGGCCACTGTGTTTATAATACATTTGTAACACATATTTTCTATATGTGGCACATATGTTTCCCTTGGAAACTGAGCTCTGTTTTTTTAAAAAAAAAAAATACTAAAACAGCACTTGTTCACACAGTAAAACTCCAGAAAGCACTGTTTCTAGATAGATAGATAGTATAAAGGGTGGCGTATTTATTTGTGTTACTTATTTAAAGCAAGGTTATCCCCTCTCCTGAGCCAAGGGGCAGAAGCAACTAATATGGAATAAATATAAACAAGGCAGTTCCTGCCCAAAGACTGAAAGGAAAGGGGCTAGAGGTGGGGAGGAAAAAGGGGGAAAATAAGCAGGACCGGTGAAAGAGAAGTGCTTCCCATCCCCTCTCCCTTGGCTACAGCCTGATGCATTAAAATGTTATAAACAAAATTTATTTTAACCATTTGCTTTTCTAATTTATTGCTTTTATTGTATATTTAGGGCAATATGATTTTCAGGGGGCATGCTAAACAGCTCAGATATTTTTTTTTTTAAAGAGAGCGTAGAAAAGTTACTTTTTGGACTATAATTCTCTTACCTCAACAAGCATGGCCAGGGGATTCTGAAAGCATAATCTAAAAAGAAAAGACAAGACATGACAAGAAAAGACAAGACAAAAAATCCTTTAAAAAAACTTACAGTTTTTCTAAACAGTAAAAAAATAGAAACAGTAATAGTTGTAGTTTCATTATGGCAAAAGGCATTTGGTATAGTGTTAAAGGTACCAGGCTAGGTCTGAGAATACCCAAATTCAGATCCCATATAGCCATGAAATCCACTGTGTGATCTTGAACTAACTAACCCACCTGGCAGGTAAACATGGATAAGAATATACATGCTGCCTTTAAAAAAAAAGATCACAATAAGAAAGATGTATCACAATAAGAAAGATGGCGGCAGTGTGCCTTTTCAAGTCATTTCTGGCTTATGACAGCTTTAAGGTGACTTATCACAGGATTTTCTTGGCAAAATTTGTCCAAAGGGAGCTTGCCTTTGTCTCTCTCTGAGGCAGAGAGAATGTGACTTATCCAGGGTCTCCCAGGGGATTTCCATGGCTGTGCAGTGATTTGAACCCTGGCCTCCCAGTGTCCTAGTCCAATACTCAAACCACTATGCCATGCTGGCTCAATAAGAAAGATAGAAAGGCTCTAAAACAGTGATTCTCAACCCTCCTAATGTCGCGACCTTTTTATACAGTTCCTCCTGTTGTGGTGACCCCCAACCATAAAATTATTTTTGTCTCGGTTCCTAAAACCATTGGAAATATGTGTTTTTTGACGGTCTTAGGCGACCCCGTAAAATGGTTGTTTGACCCCAAAGGGGTCACGACCCACAGGTTGAGAACTGCTGCTCTAAAAGAAGAGAGAGAATGGTCCATCTGACATTCCTCACCCACTACATCTGTGGGCAAAGATGCTGCCAAAGAAGTCCATTAACCTGCCCTTCTCTCAGTCTCTCCTGTGAGTACATATTGTGCCAAATGCAGTCAGAAATTACCATGGAAATTGAGCCTTTTTTTCACCTTTCATATATACATAAGAAGAATGTTGCTGGCTCAGCAAGTGGTTATTGTTTGTGATTATTGTTGTAATAACAGCCCTAAGGAGAATTTATCACAGAATAAGTGAGAATATTTCTAAGTTTTGATACTGATTGAAGTTGGAAGTAAAAGCTTTGGCAGTTGTGTTAAACCCATTGTTACTCAAATGCCAAGGTCCCAAAGAAGGCATCCACAATTAATAATCAATGAGGGAATATTGCTAGCTCAACTGAAATTAGCAAAAGGGCATGGACAACTTAAAACAGGGATCAAGCCTGTGTATATCTGTTCTGACAACAGAACTCCAGAGTGTAAGGTTCAAATTAGTTTTATTTATTAGTCACAAGGAAGATACCATTCACACAAAGACACTCTCATGCACACATCCAAGAAACTAGGCTGTCGCAGACCTCCCAGAGGACTTTCTCAGCTACCGCTCCCAAGCTTTGGAATGGCATGCTGGATGAGATATGTCTTATAACATCATTGACTAGTTTCAAAAAGGCTTTAAAGATGCATCTTTTCTGGCAGGCCTTTCCTTGAAAAGAAATAAATAGGATATCAATTCCCAGCTCTGAAACTGAAACTGGGTAGATAACCTTAGTTGTCCCCTTTGTTTAATTTCTGTGATTTCATCTATTGCATATTTGCACAAGAACTATTCATGAGATTGCACTCTGTTTTAATTGCTACTGATTTTAATTTTAACTGTCATTGATTTTAATACTTGCTGGTTTAATTTAATTTAAAGGGGGGGGGCAGTCAGGAAGGGGTATGATTGTTGTTTTACACTGTACTTTTTAACTTTGCTGTACCCTGCTCTGATTACTTTGCTAGAGGAGCAGGTTATAAATAAACATTATTATCATTATTATTAATGATATAGCAGGCATAGCAGATAGCAATTTGAGAGGGTGCAAAGGACAATGCTATACTGGTTCAAGAAGTGTGGATCCAATTTGGGGGCCATTGGTAAGTGAAGTGACTCTGCAAGTTGCCCAGGGATCATGTATTGGCCAACAAGCTGAGAAGTCAAATGAAATACAGACAAAAATGGTTTGTCTGATCTTAAGCAAGACCAGGTTGGTGGTGTCCAAACAGGCTTATTTATAGGGCAAACCCCATAATGGGCCAGAATTTAGGATTAAAGTGAAGTTTCCAGGAGAGAAAAATAGGATGGAAAGTTTGGAAGGGCCAGACAATTGGTGCAAATGTCTTTGGCCAAAGAGTATAGCTGACAGAGGGAGATATTCTTGGAGTTCTATTCACATGTATTCTTGGAGTTCTGTTCAGTATGCTGATGACACTCAGATATATTTTTCCATGATAAGATCATCTGCTCAGCCCTCAGTTGGCTTCTCCTCTCTTATTGACTGCCTGGCAGTGGTAATGGATTGGATGAGGGAAAACAGATTGAGACTTAATCTAGACAAAATGGAAGTACTGACAGTCACCGCCCAAAACCAGGTTTGGGAATACAACTCCAGTCCTAGACGGAGTCACACTCTCCTCGAAGGACCCTGTTTGCAGTCTGGGGGTACTTCTAGACTCGTCGCTCCACATGACTAGTCAGGTGAATGCGACGGTCAGGAGCGCCTGTTATCAACTTTGGCTGGTACGCCAGCTGCGCCCTTACCTGGAGATGAGGGACCTGGAAACTGTGGTACATGCTCCGGTCCACCTCACCTTTAGATTACTGCAATGCGTTCTACATGGGGCTGCCCTTGTGCCTAACCTGGAAACTTCAACTGGTTCAAAATATGGCAGCCAGATTAGTCACCGGCGCATCTAGGAGAGAGCACATAACACCTGTGCTGAAATCTCTCCACTGGCTGCCGATTAGTTTCCAGGCACAATACAAGGTGCTGGTTTTGACCTTTAAAGCCCTTCATGGCTCAGGTCCATCCTGTCTTAGGGACCGCCTCTCCCCATATGAGCCCCCTCGCACTCTTCGGTCCTCTGGGAGGAACTTGCTACATCCCATGAAAACTAGGCTGGCACAGACCTCCCGGTGGGCCTTCTCTGCCATTTCTCCCAGGCTGTGGAATGGCCAGCCTGATGAGATGCACCTTATTACAACTTTGGACGGGTTTAAGAGAGCCACCAAGACGCATCTCTTCCAGCAGGCCTTCCCAGAAAACGACTAATTTTTCTGTCATCTCCCTCCAGTCTCATTCATTGAGACATTTGATACTCTTGAGGCCGCCCACTTATCCAATTTTAGTTACAGCCATTAATGTCTAATGTTTTAATGTCCCAGTGTTTTAAATCTTATCCTTAGTTTAATTTATTTTTAAGGGGTGGGAGGGGAGACCGAATTGTTATTTTAACTGTATGTATTTTTACATGTTGTACTCCACCCTGATTGCTCACCCAGAGGGGAGGAATATAAATAAATTATTATTATTATTATTATTATATGTAAACACAAGGTCATCACCCGCAATCACTCTTATCAATGAGGGGATTATGCAGATTCCAATCGTGATTGATTTCTCTGTGACTATGTGCTCTCATGCTGCCCCATGAATGAGCCTTCTGGGCCTCATTTCCACTATGGTTTAAACTGGAGTGTACCGAGTTGTGATCTTGTTTAAATCACCGTGGTTCCCACTTAATTGGAAAGGAGGGCCATGTTTTTGACCCATTTAACCCACATCAAAAAGACGCTGGTTAAATCAGGGTCTTTTGGGCTGAATCATTTTCAAATAAATTGATTCAGCCCAAGTGGGATCCAAGCAGATTTGAATCTGTCCCTGTGACTGGCAGGAGGGGGGCAGCTGCAGTGGCCCCAACTTTCTCCCCATCACCGGCCTCCCTTGCCTCTCTGTGCCTGGCCCAGTCCATCCTCGGCTTCTCTTCTTCCTTCTGTGGCTTCCTTCCACTCTGCAACCTCTTTCCTGGCTTCTCTGTAACCTTCTTCCATTCCTAGCTTCCCTGCAACCGGGGAAGTCAAGAAGGAGGTCACAGAACAGAAGGAGGCCACTGAAGGCCGAAGAGAAGCTGGGGATGGACTGGGCCAGATACAGAGAGGCAAGGGATGAAAGGGAGGCCGGTGATGGGGAGAAGGCTGGGCCATTACAGCTGCCCCCCCCCCCGGTCACAGGGACCCACCACAAACGTAGTGGGAGTCACGCTGGGATCGAAATCAACAATTTGGATCAGGAACCGAAACATAAATGTATGTGGGAATGAGGCCCTGGCTTCCCAAGTGTGGTCCTAGATTTCCTTATATGGCATGTCTGTTTTCCAGCACTGGGGGCACCCTTGCTGTTATGTGCCTCAAACATCCCATTTGCTGTCAACTTAATAGCAGAAAAGAGAGGGGTGAAAGGAGGCTGAACCTTGGAGCAACACCATGCTATTTAATAACTTTTTAAAGTAAATAATTCCCTTCAGAGCCCATTGGAAAACTCCATATTTTTCTGGTTTTGTTTTTTAATTCATTACCTAATCAATGAATTGTCAAATGTCACACAGAATATATATATATATATATATATATATATATATATTTTCCAATCCCGCCCACCCCCTGTTGATTGTGTGATACTGGCTTCTTTACTGTTTTGTAACTGGTTGAATAATCCCCATCTCTTGACAATACAAGCTTCCCTGAACTGTAAAGTATGAGTCATACCATGTGATTTCCAAATACCTCCTTGCTAAGCACAATACTCTTGCAGCACTGCTAACAGCTATGCTTTGCCCCCCTTTTTCTAATTTAAAGTTTCAAATAATGTGACAATGTGACAAAAAAGGAGGAGAAAAAGCTGTGAATCAGTAGAGATGATACCAGGCTGATTTAGATTGTTATCTCAGTAGGAAGATTAACACTACATTTTGCTATAAATTTACCGCAGCAGATGAAAAGCCTTTCCACTTGGCAGAATGACAATGATAACCCAGTTTCCCTGATGGTTAAATCCTTACTGTTTTAAGTTTGCCCTTTGTAGTACATGGCTCTGTAGATTCATCAAGAACCTGTGTGTGGCAAATGGGACTGTTAACCCATTTCCCATTAGACTCTGCCATAGCACAGGGAAGGAAACAGGGAGGGAAACAGCTGGGTGGGCGGTAATAAATATTCTTTGAAGAAAGCATCATGTTACACTGCTGTATTTAAGAAGCAAACAAAAAATTAAATAAATAAAGTTTGGTTATTCCTTTTATTTCCACCATCCTCCCATTATACTGAAGGAAATAAGAAACCTAGCCACAGCTGTCTTGTATAAAGCTGAAGGGGAGGAGGAACAATCACTTGTGAGTAGAAGCATCTGGCCAACCTTGTGTCATTTGGCACCAACGCTCAGACAGGAAGTCCAAAATCTAACCTAGTTTTAATTCCATACCATTGTAAGAACTCATTCACCATATTAATCATTAGCACACATGCAAAACCCAGACTGTAATTTTGTTTAAATGAAATGGAGACACTGGGAAAGTGAAAGGATCTCATAAGATCAATTGCAGCTGCAAGGTAGGAGGGTCAGCTACCTTGGCCAGCCCGAGAAAGTTGCTTTTGGAGGGAAGGGGATGATCACAGGATACCGGGAGTTGCAGTCTACAAAAAGGAGCTTTTCCACATGCTGCTGATGGACCTTTCCTGGATTTCCCAAACTCTGGATCTCCAACAACTCCATTAGTAGCATGCACAAAGCTTTTTCAGTTATTCAGTAACTGGTGATTCCGTGATTTCTGTTTAACCCTGGCAAACCTGGGAATGCATTGGAATCAAATTGAAGAAAGCTTCTGGGGCAGTGTTATTTTTTTCTGATCAACATTTTCCTATTAGGAGAAATGTTTGAATAAACATGGGGCCTATTCACGATACACAGTTACAGCAATATTGTTCCATTTTAACTGTCATGATTCCATTTTATGGAATCCTGGGACTGGCACTTTAGGGGAGGGGCATTTGAAATTGTCAGTCAGAGTGGTCTAGCAACTCAACAAACTACAAAGTCCAGAATTTTATAGGATGGAGTCATGGCAGTCAAAGTGGAATCATAGCACTATAGTGATGTAATGTAAATGGGTCCAAGTTCTCCTGCATGAGTTAAGAAGTTCTGGCTGTATTATCATCATAGAATGTTGCAGTTGTTTCATTATATTTCTTCTTACAATCTCAAAAGATATTTATCACAGAATGTATTTACTAGACCTGATTTTTCGAAAGTCTGAAAAGATCTGCATAAGCACCTGCTATCTAGTGCCTGAAACAGTATGGAAGTGTGCAGTCCTGATGGTTTGATCTGTGTTTTTCAAGGGTATGATTATGGGGTCTGTTATAATGGGAAAAAACACACACACCCTAACAATCTCTCTCTCACACCCACCCAACACACAGTAGTGATTCTACCCAAAGAAAATAATTATGAACTTTTAAAAAAATTCCCTGAGGTATGCAATTTAAATACATCCTATACTTTCCTAAATATTGGTTTCCACATGAAAGGCATAATCTGAAAATACTGAAGCTATGTTTAGTTGTTGTTGTTGCTGCTTCTGTTATTTTGTGCCTTCAAGTTTCTTCCAGCTTATGGCAACCCTAAGGCAACTCTGTCATAGGGTTTTTGGCAAGTTGATCACTATCTGGTGGGGTTTAGACTTACTGGGCCTTTCCAGACTGCCCAAAAGGAGCGGTCCGTACTCGACCCTTTTAGCGGCAAGATGGGGCCAAGGCTGCCGCACCGGAAGCCACCACGGCCCCATCCCACTGCTTTCGGAGTGGCCTCAAAGTGGGGCGCCCGCTACACCTGCTTCCCTCAGCGGGGCTGAGGGGCCATGGCCCCTTTCTCCCCTGGTCTTTGCCACAGCCGTTTAAAGGCCGCGGCAAAGATCCACGCCAAAAAAGGAGCTCCGTTTCAGACGTCCTTTTTGCACCATGGAAAGGGCGCGCTTGGTGCCCTCCCGCAGTGCAAAGGCGTAATGACGCACGCAGCATGTCTGTATGGACGCCACCATTTAAAAATGGCAGCGCCCATACACTTTAGGGCTCAGGAGGGTGTAGACACTATGCCCTCCCAAACCCTAAAGGCGGGCTTTATAGCCCTAATCGCGCCTTAAAATGCCCGTCTAGATTGGGCCACTGGGACTCAGAGTCTCTGCAGGGGAGATTAAGATTGCCTGCCCAGGAGTCTTATGGAGCCAGATAGATTCCTGATGACTCTTGGGGAGTTACCTTTTGCCTTGGCAGATGATCCTGTCAGAGCCCATGCTGATCTCTGGAACAGGGAATTGCCCCTAAGTGTCCCCATCCATGAAGTGGAGCCAATTGAGCCACCTGGTTCACTAGGGAGCTGGCAGTGATGAAACGAATGGGATGGAGACTAGAGAACTGATGGCAAAAGATGCAGAATGAGTCTGATTGAACACAGGCTAGAGCTCATTGGAAAGCGGTTTCCATAGTGATGATGGCAGAAAAGAAATTATATTTTTCTGCTACCATCGCATTAGCACACTGTTGTCTAGCAAAGCTGTTTCAAATGGTCAGGGGCTTTTTATACTCTGGCCCACAAGAAGGAAATAAAGACCACTCAACCGCACGCTGTGAAGAATTTTCAAGACACTTTGCAGATAAAATCGCTTTGGATTCACTCTGACTTCGATACTGTAGTTGACACAGGTCCAGTGGATGTAATCTTGGCACCTGCTTGTCTTATATTATTGGATTAGTTTCAGTTTATCCACCCTGAGGACCCTTGGAGAAGTGAGGACCACCACATGCATACTGGATCCTTGCCCTTCCTGGCTTCTGAAAGCATTACAGGGGTACTGGCTGAGTTGGTAAGGGAAGTGGTGAATGCCTCACTGCAGTAAGGCAGATTTTAATCCTATCTAAAGGAAGCTGTGATGAGGATGTTACTGAAAAAGACCTTCTTATATCCCACCATTCTGGACAACTATCAGCCACTCTCTAACATTCCATTCTTGGGCAAGGCTTTGGAATGACCGGTGGCCTCCCATCTTCATGGGTCACTGGGTGGAACAGATTATCTAGATCCATTTCAATCTGGCTTCAGTCCTGGCTATGGCACAGAGACAGTGTTGGTTACTTTGGTGGATGACTTACGCAGGGAACTGGACAGGGGGAGTGTATCCCTGTTGGTCCTGGATCTCTAGACAGATTTTACTACCATCGACCGTGGTATCCTTCTGAGCCGTCTTTCTGTGAGGGGGCTTGGGGACACTGTTATGCAGTGGTTTTCATCTTTCTTGGAGAGGCAAACTCAGAAGATGGTGGTGGGGGACTCCTCTTCAACCCCCTGGCTGTTGGCCTGTGGGATCCCTCAGGGTTCTGTTCTGTCCCCCATGTTATTTAACATCTACATGAAACTGCTGGGAGAGGTCATCCAGAGTTTTGGGGTGTGGTGTCACCAGTATGTGGATGGCACCCAACTCTGTCTCTCCTCTCAATTTGACTTCAAGAAAGCTGTCAGTGATGGACTGAAAGACTGGCAAACAAATTGAAACTCAATCCAGAAAAGACAGAGGTGCTTCTGGTCAGTCGTAATGCAGATCAGGGAATAGGGGCTTTGCCTGTGCTGCATGGGGTTACATTCCTCCTGAAATCTCAGGCTCATAGCTTGAGTGTTCTCCTAGACTCAACCCTTAGCCTGGATGCTCAGGTTTCAGCAGTGGCCAGGAGTGCATTTACATCTAGTGCACCAGCTGCACCCATTCTTTGAGATATCAAATCTGGCTACAATCATTGAGTTGGAAGAGACCACAAGGGCCATCCAGTCCAATCCCCTGCCATGCAGGAACTCTCAATCAAAGCATACTCAACAGATGGCCATCCAGCCTCTGCTTAGAGACCTCCAGGGAAGGAGACTCCACCACTCTCCAAGGGAGTGTGTTCCACTGTCGAACAGCCATTACTGTCAGGAAGTTCCTCCTAATGTTGAGGTAGAATCTCCTTTCCATTGTTCTCTGGAGCAGCAGGGTCCTGTTCTCTGGAGTAGCAGAAAAGCTTGCCCCCTCCTCAATATGACATCCCTTCAAATATTTCAACAGGGCTATCATATCACCTTTTAAACTTCTCTTCTCCAGTCTAAACATATCCAGCTCCCTTAGGTATTCCTCATAGGGCATAGTTTCCAGACCCTTCACGATTTTAGTCGCCTTCCTTTGGACACGCTCCAGTTTCTCCACATCCTTTTTGTATTGTGGTGCCCAGAACTGGACACAGTATTCCAGGCGGGGCCTGACCAAAGCAGAATAGAATGGCACTTGATCTAGACACTGTACTTCTATTGATGCAGCCTAAAATTGCATTGGCCTTTTTAGCTGCTGCATCACACTGTTGACTCATGTGTAACTTGTAGTCTACTTGGATTCCTAGATCCCTTTCACATGTGGTCTTGTTCAGCCAGGTATCCCTCATCCTGTGTCAGTGCATTTCATTTTTCCTACCTAAGTGCAGTACCTTACATTTCTTTGTGTAGAATTTCATTTTGTTAGCTTTGGCCCAGCTTTCTAGTCTATTCAGATCATTTTGAATTTTGATCTTGTCTTCTGTGGAATTTGATAACGATGCCCCCAATACTATCATCCAAGTCATTAATAAAGATATTGATGCTTTGGTTACATCCCATTTGGACTACTAGAACATGTACTACATGGGGCTGCCTTTGGAAACTGTTTAGAAACTGCAGCAATTGCAAAAAGCCGCAACTAGAATGCTGACCTGGGCCAGCATATAACTCCTTTGTTGAAACAGCTTTACTGGCTACAGGTTCGTTTCAAGGCATAATTCAGAGTGCTGGCCACAAACTATCTGAGAGACTGTATCTCCCCATATTAACCAACCAGAGCCCTAAGATCTTCAGGAGAAAGCTTTGTCTTGGTCCTGCCACCATCACAGGCTTCCCTGGTAGGGACAAAAGAGAAAGCCTTCTCAGTGGCTGCTCCCACCCTCTGGAATGACCTTCCATGGGAAGCTAGACTAGCCCCTTGCCTGCTTGCCTTTCACCGGCAAGCAAAAATGTTTTTATTCAGTCACACATTTGGTATATTATTCATTACAGAGTGGTTTTTATGGAGCAGATGACTTTTAGTTATGTTTTTAACTTTTTAATATTTTTATATGTGATTTTATATTGTGTGTAGATGTTTTTAATTGTTTGAATTTTGCTAAGATATTAAATGTCTTGTCTGTGAGCTGCCTTGGGTCCCTCCAGGGAGAGGGGCAGCATACAAATGAAATGGAATAAATAAATAAGTAAATAAATAAAATAAGTTTCTCTGAGGGTTTTGCCATTGTCATCCTCAATGGGTTTCCATGGTTGAGTGGGGATTCAGATGCTGTTCTCCAGAGTGCTCAAACCACCACACTATGCTAGCTGGTATAGTTACACCTTGTGGAAAGGCATTTTACAGAAATAAAGGTAAACCTGATTTTACATACTTAACTTTGGTGCGTGTCAGGGTTCTGGCAGTGACACTGATATCAAGAAAGAAAGATGCAGTTTGGATCAGGATCACATTACTCAGGTACTTTGAGTGACTCCCTTGGAACAGGATAAGAAAATAGGAAGGGTTTCAGAGAAGTATAGCTACACACATGCCCTGCCCAGTGTCAAAATTCTATGGATTTCTCCATATCTTCAGGTCACTGTGCTTCTGAGGGTTATGCAGTGTGAATGGGATGGTGGGAAAACTGGATTGCATGCCCTGCCCCTACCCATGCGTTCATTTGAAATTAAAAGAATCTAGACACATATAATTCCATGTACTGAGGGCTGTCAATACAGCAGAAACTTAAAACATATATGGTTTCCAGGAATCTCCTAAAATAGGAGAAGGGAACTGTTTGCTCCTATTTATCTTTCTTGGTGTTGCATGCCAGTGGCAGGCATGTCCAAAGCCACAAAAAAAGGGGGGGGGAGTGAGAAGGACAAAAGCAACATTCTCTGTCTTCTACCTTCTTGCCCTCTATTACTTGATCTCTCTCTTATTCTTCCAACTGCGCATCCTCACCATTCTTCTTTTTCTCATGCTCATTAGCTCCCCTGTTCTCTCCTTTTTCCCTATTTCCCTCTTTTTCTTTTCTCATTCCTTACCAACTTTTTCTGTCTTGCATTTTTTTTTATCTCTCTCCCCCCCCCCCCCCCCGCCCCCTTACTGATGTGTCTGCAAGGAGATATATTCTTGGGGGAGGTTGGAGGCAGGCTTCCTTTTCTCACCCCAGCTTATACTTGACTGCCTTCAAAAACTGACCCCTTCCCTCATGTAGCAATTAGTGTTAGAGCATTTCCTAATGCCTAAAATTAGTCTATTTTTCTAATTGCGAGAGAGAGAGAGAGAGAGAGAGAGAATGGAGGCCATTTCCACCTATATCCTATTCTAATCTTCAAATAACCAGATAGAGGTCAGCAGTGGAGACATTTCCAAGCCCCATTCTCTTTTGGACTACAGCTCCCAGGCTAGCTTGGATACACTGATAATTATAGTCCAAAAAGGTAGCATTACCAATTATGTCCTTCCCAAAGCATTGTAAAGATATGTAAAATGCCTATAGCGTGTTCCATAGCAGAGTTTCTCGCAGCGTGGTTTCTGTTGTTGTTAATGTACCATTCAATTTAAAGTTTAAAAGCACTACAGTCCCAACAGACCAATATAATGTGATTTTTCCCCTTGCTACAGCACAAGATTATTGTCACTCAGTATCCTAATTTTAGCCAGTGCAACCTTTGACACTTTAGGCAAGCCTGCTTGCATGGAATGTGTTCCATATAAAGATATGGAAGATTTCGTCATAGATCTGAGAAGGATACCACTGGACTTCTTATTACAAACCATTTATAGTGGTAGTAAAGTTTCTAATAACTTCCCAGAATAGGATTTATGGGTGATTGACATGAAACATGATTGGTGTATTTGAAAATATTTTCTAAATATAAAATCTGCCCAGAAAAGTTAAATATGATATGTATATATCATTAATGAATTCATTAACTCTACTCTTTTCCTAACTATGCTGCTTTTTTCATGTAGTTTGGAACTCTCAGTTTATCCAGAAATTTGCACATATATGCATGTTCCTGCTTTTATCCTATATTTGAAGTTAAAGGACGTAGAATATATTTTTCTTTGGTTGTCTAAGGCTAATTCCAGTTTTAGTCACAACCATATATTATTTTACTGCAATGAAAAGTCAGAGGAAATTTTCAAGCACATATCTTAGAATTTAGGTAGAGTTACTACTTCTTTCCTGGAGCCAATGTGGTTTAGTGGTTTGAGCATTGGACTTTGACTCTGCAGACCAGGTTTTGAAGCCCTGCTTAGCATGGACAACTCTCTCTCTCTCAGCTTTAGAGAATGGCAACAGTAAACCCCCTCTGAAGGAAGTTGCAAAGAAAACCCCATAATAGGTTTGATTTAGGATTGCTGTAAGTTGGAAATGACTTGAAGGCACACAAAAACTCCTTCTTTTTCAAACTGAGTAGGGGAAGAACAGGTGAGTAATCATGTAGTTCTTTCTCTCCAAGAATCATCTTAATTGATACCCATGTGTAACTTGGATTCTGTACTTATAATTTATTTCATAGGCTTCTTCCAAGAAACTCAGAATTCCATAGGTGATTTTCATCCAGCCATTGTCCAAATCAAAAAACTGTTAAACTACTCTTTATATTAGATGTATGGATCTGTCAATGAGTAAAGAAAAGGTATTCCCCAGGCCAGGTTCCATATGTTAGCAGATCTGTGTAGCTTCCATCCAACCTGTGTAAGGACTGGCAACTCAACCTGTGTAAGGACTGGCAACTCAAGTTGAACATGATGGCATCAGGGAAAGCCCAGTAGCTAAGATTTCTCAGCCCACACAATAATGCTTAATCTGGGTCTTTAAAATGATTAAAGCTGAAATGTTTAGAGTTCATAAATTCTGAAACTGTGCTAGCAATTGTCAGATTTGGAACTGTAATAAACAGTTCAGTTTTAAAGTAGCTTAATGGGTTTGTTCGAATTGTGGTTGACCAGGCCTGAATCCATTGGTAATCCCAAGTAGATCAATTCTGTTTAAAGGCATTTACATAAGTATTGGTTCTTCATTCAACAGTTCATTCAATAGGTCTGTTCTATTTAGACTATAGGTAGCATTCAAGCTGTAGAATGTAGATAAGCCATATGTTCTTCCATCCTTCACAAGAAAGTTCATTGAGGTCCAGTCAGAATTAATTAGTCTCACACATCCCTTGTCTAGCTATTTCCCCCTGAAATTCCATTCCTATATGTACATTGATGGGGAGGGGGAAAATGCTGAAGATACTGTTTTCCTTCCAGCTTGTTAACATGCTGTTGATCTTCCTGCTGTGATCATGTTTCTGCTACTATCTATACTACTACTCTTTGACATACGTATTTGAATTTTTGTCTTTCAGCCTCAAAGACAATGGCTACAGAGAAACAACAGACCAATTAACATTAACCATTATGCCAATAAGAAGAGTGCAGCAGAGAGCATGTTGGACATTGCTTTGCTCATGGCCAATGCATCCCAGCTGAAAGCAGTCATGGAACAAGGACCTTCCTTCTCGTTCTATGTCCCACTTATTGTACTCATATCCATCTCACTCATACTTCAGGTTGGAGTAGGTGTCCTTCTAATATTCCTTGGTATGTATGATGGTATTAATAATTATTCTTGCTTTTCTGCTATAGTGCCATAAACCTTGTTTATGATATCCATCTTTCTCTTTAAATAGGGGTGTACAAAGGTGGTTTGTTCAAATGAAGATATTTACTCAGTAACCTGTTTCAAGTGTTCCTACTCTATGATTTTAATTATGTGGAAGAGTGGACTGAAAGGAAACTTGCTGGTTCCCTTTTTGTGTTCCCTCTGTAAAAGAAAGCCTCTTGTACATGCAGAACCTGGGAAAGTTACTTGTTGGGACAATAACTCCTAGAATCATGCAACTGGCTGTCTGGGGAATTCTGGGAGTTGTCAACCAAAAAGGTAATTTTTCCAGGCTCTCCTATATACTACATAACTGCAAAATATGGCAGCCCGGGTGGTCACTGGTGCTCCCAGGACCGCCCAGATAACACCTATCTTGAAAGACCTTCATTGGCTGCCGATCCGCTTCCGGGCTCAGTACAAAGTGCTGGTTATTACCTATAAAGCCCTATATGGCCTGGGCCCAGAGTACCTTAAGGACCGTCTCTCCCCATATAATCCGCCCCGCACACTTAGATCAACCGGACAATGCTTATTGAGAGTTCCAGAGGCAAGATTAGTGAACACAACAAGGAGGGCATTCTCCATCTCTGCCCCTCGCCTTTGGAACTCATTACCTTCTGAGCTCCGCTTGTCCCCCACCCTCAGCCAATTCAAGAAAGATATGAAGACCTATTTATTCAGACTGGCATATCCCTGATCGGACCGTCTTATGTAAAGTGCTTGCCAATTACCCGCTTCCCCATTGTCGCTGCCCTTTATATAAGGGATAATCTTTTAATGTTTTATTGTATTATTGTTATTGTATTATTGTTTTTGTTTTATTTTATCTTGGATGTAATTCGTTGTTTTAATCTTGTACACCGCCCTGATCTCTGGAAGGGCGGTATAAAAATAAATTTTATTATTATTATTATTAACTGCTTATGTGTGATTTGAGATCCTGAACAAATATGGCATAGTGCAGTAGTTCCCAATCTTTTCTATGGCCCACACCCCAAGGAAATGTTTGATTAATGTTTGCACCCCTTACAAAAGTAGTATCACATTTGAAGATGAAGAAGTCTAATTTTGAATTTTTGAACAACAAATTGAACCACATGCTATATGTACAAACTGTGCTTTTTAAAAAGCTTTTAACTCACTGCATAAAATGCAAATCTAAATGAAGCATTTCAATTCTATTTTATTAAGAATAAGAACTCTTTATTCAAGGACACAAACCACTCGTCACACCATCTCAAATTCCATCTGGCATCCCCTTGTTACCCAAAATGCAAGGGCCCCAAGAGGGTGCCCACAGTTAATATTCAAATGCTGGGATTACATTAGCTCAAAGGACAACAGCCAAGAAGGCTCGGGCAACTAAAGTGGGGATCAATCCTGTGTATAACAGTTCAGAGAAACAGGACTCCAGATTGCAGATTAAACATAATTTTATTTATAAAGGAAATCACCATTCACGCAAGACACCCACTCATGCATATATTCAAGAATTAATGATATAAAGGTAGTAGCAGATAGCAACTTAAAGAGGTTTGCAGATGGTAATACCTTAGCAATTCCAGATGTGTAGTTACAATCAAGAAGACACTGTGAGGAGGAAAATGGCTCAGCTGCCTTAGGATCTTGGCATGACCAGCTTATGCTAAGGAGTTAAGTGAGATATGAACAGAATGTCTGTCTGACCTCAAATGAGACTGGATTGGTGGTGCCTGGTTAGGCATTTTTATAGGGCAAAGCATATCCTGGGGCAGGTTTCAGGATGTGAAAGGATTTCCAGGAGGGAAGAATAAGCAAGGAAATTGAGAATGGCTGGACATTTAGTATAAATGTCCTTGGACAAAGGAGTATTGCTCCCAGAGGGGAGTGTACTTGGAATTCCGTTCATGTGTGAACACCAGGTCTATTGTCCACCATCACTCTTTCAGTGCAGGATCATGCAGATTCTGATCTTGTTATATCCATCTGTCTACATGCTCTTTAGCTCCCACATGCTGAGTTTACTGGATTTCCTTATATGACAAGGTAATTTTCCACATTGGGGTGCCCTTGTGGCTATGTTACTTAAGCATCTCATTGATGTCAATTTTGTATTGCTATGGACGGTGTGTGCAGAGGGATAACCCTGGGGGAGCGGGCACCCAGGCTGGGAACCCCTGGTGTAGTGGTTTGAGTGTTGGACTAGGACTCTGGGATGCCAAAATCAAATTCAGTTGTAGAAAATCACTGGATGACCTTGAAAAAGCTCCACTGTCTCTGCCTTAGATGAAAGCAATGGCAAACCTCTGAATAAATCCTGCCAAGAAAGCCCTAGGATAGGATCACAAGAATAGACTTGAAGGTACCTAACAACAACAGTAACAACAGCAATCAAGATACCAAATCATGGGAAACATTTACCTGTGTACCATTGACACAGACAGGGTTTCCTTTGTAGATGTTTTCCCCAACACATGGGCAGACCAGCAGGAGATGCAACAGCACTGACAGTCCTACAAGCCCCACTCTCCCCATTCCCTGTGATTACAGTTACACAGAGGGCGTATCTTTACAAATCTAAAAAGTACTAGGGTTTCCTAAGTATTTAAGAACTCAGCAAAAATATATTCAGCTGTCTAGATGAAATCCAGAAGATTTATATATAGGTATGCCAAGCCATGATTTGGTGGTTCAAAGTTGTCCCAAATCATATAGTTCTTCACTACTGAAATCTGAAATGATGCACATGAATAAAACTAATTCAGGGGCTTTCCTCACTGCATGCTGTGGCCCTGATCTGGCTTTTCTGCAGTGCAAAAAGAAGCTGTAAAAAGCAGCTCCTTTTTGCATTATGGAAAGGAGGCCCTAGCAATGGTGGCAGCAGCTTTTGGCACTCCTCTGATGCAGCACATTTGAATGCTGCACCAACAGAGTGCCCCCATCATGTGGTTGGGCATGTGGTGTGATGCTGGTGTGGGGCAGGTGTGGAGGCACCCAGTGTGCGTACACTATGCCCTCATGCTGGTGGATAACAACGGTCTGTGTAGGCTCTCAGCCACCTTTTGCATTTCAGATGATCAGGTTTGCAAAATCTACTTTGGGTTCTTTGTTTTGTTTTTCAGGAGTTTTTTTCCCCAGGGATCTTAAGGCTTTCTAATCAAGGACAAACAGGATTAGAGAATTCTTAGTCCATCTGATAGTCTCTCATTCTTAACTTGTGTAAAGAAGAACTAGTAGATTGTACTTTTGATTCTAAGGAGTAATTTTTAGCTCAGGAAATATGTAGAAACTGTCCTTTCAACCCCAGTATTTATAGGCTGAATTATACTTATGCAACTGAATTATACTTGTCTTCCACTAGCTAAGTATTTTAACTACTCTGTCATTTTTCAGCTATATAAATAGTATTCTATTGAGTTACAGCTTTGAAAATAACAGTATTCTACCTTTATTAGGCCATCAGGGTAAACAGTTTGAAAGCCATCCATGATTTGGAAAGATATAGTAGTTCAAAGGAGACTTGGCTTCATGTGCAAGGACTTGTAGCTATATATTTCCAAAGCTTGTTCCTAAGTAGATTCTACTAGTTTAAACCAAAATGGATTTTTTTTTAAAAAGTCACTTGGGTACCTTATTTTTTAACTTTAATTTTCTGAAATCAGTTCCCTGTTTTCTGTAACATACTGTTCCAAAGCAGTTTTCAAGGTATTCTCTTTGAAATACATGCATCTGAAACTGTAGACAGCAGATAGTTAATGCATATTCCTGTCCATCTATTTTGAAAGGGTGGAAAGTGAGACAACTGCATCACTCCAGTTTCTAGTTAGGGATATCACTCTTAAGTTGCAGCCTCTGAGCTGTCAAATAGTACACTGAAAGATAATGTTTCTCGCTCATCTACAGAGACACTGAGTAAAGTCCAACATGGGTTCCACTTAGGGAAGAGACATTGAAATGTACAGGACTTGTTAGTCATGCTAAATTAAATCCCATCAATTTAAATGGCTCTTCTCTATCTAAGGTTAGTGATGATCCTGGATCAACCCATTTTGTGGAACGTAAACTGTTGTTCCACCTCGGATTTTGTTTGAACTACACCAGTTTTCACTGCATGTAGGACAGAGAACCAATACAACAAACATGCCTTGGGAGGCCATCTTTGAGAGATTTCATACAGACATTCAGTTCTTGGGGCAAAAGAAAGGCAGGGGAGCCTACAGCCATCAACACATCTATCTGTGTCTTCTCATGTTATTGATATTAGCAGGAAATGTTTTTGATTCAGGAAAATACAGGTCCTAGGGGCCAGTCACACTTATGTTTTTTGCACAGAGAGATTTGCATTTGTGAATCGATTTAAAATCTATTCACCATTCCCACTACGTTTTAAGGCAGTGAATCTTTCCATGCCATTTAAATCTGGTCTGAAGTTTCCATTTGCCACCATTCCAGATCAAAATGAGGGTGATCCAAATCGATCCAATAGCTTACTCAGGCTATCAGAGATGGAGATCATTTTGGTTCTTAAAAAAAGAACTGCTAAGGGATCTGGTGCCAAATGCATCAGTTTAAATGGGCTTTTTGGTTGCCCTCCACCCCACAAACTGCACCGAGTACAATGGGTGCAAGTCTGAACAACAAGCAAATAACCCAGTTTCCAAACTGGGTTATTTTGTAGTGTGAATGGGCCCCAAATTGGTCACTCTTCTCTTTAAACTGATTGTTTTTGTGATCCTGATTGTTGGCTGGCTCTGAGTTTTTGGGCAGAAAGGGAAGGAAAGAAGGAAGGAAGTGGTTAGCTCAGCTGCTAGGAACCTTTTCTATGCCTTTTGCCCTGTGTTTTCAGAGCAGCTTCCTCTTAGCAGATCCCAAGCCTGTATTTTTTTAGTAGAAATCTCCGCTCTTTCCTGCTCTGCTCTTATATCTTTTTTAAAATTTTGACAGCTAGAAGTGGTTGAAATCTTTCATTTTTTTTTTCATGTTGCCTTAACAGCCACTTGTTCTGTTCCATAAACGAGAAGAGAAACATGTGTTCCTTGTTCTGTGTTGAATTGGGAAGTGAGCAAAGATGAACCTTTTGCCTGTTTGAAAATGCCAGGACTTCCTGCCCAGATTACAACATTTAAAAACTGTAAGAGTGCCAGGGGAGGATGTTTTGAATGGGAATGTTCCCATTTGAGTTGTGTATGTGAGGAGGATCTTATTAAGGTGCCTTTACACTACCACTTATCAATCCTGTAAAAAGCTCACTTTTAATCATAACAACCGTTTCATTTCTTTTTTAAAAAGTGAAAAAAGAAGGAAAGAAAGAGTCTGCCTAAATGACAGTAGGATTAGATTATTATAATAAAATCCTTAACAATACCTGTACTTAAGAATGGCTTTGAGTATAGCTCCATTTTGTAGTACTATAATAATGGAATAGGATTACTGTAATTCCCCTTGAAAACTCAGAACATTGCTTTCTTAATAGACATTCTTGCTTTTTTTATCCTTCTCACATGCCCACAGTGTTGAAGAATCATTGCATATATCAGCTGCACAACTAGAGGGCTTTTTGAATACATTAATCAGGGAGTTCTACACTGAAACAGTAGCAGTTAGAGCAGCCTACTGGGGGGAAAATGCCCTAATGTTGTAATCTAATAGCTGTATCAGCTCCTAAAAACCCCATTGCATCATTTGGATAACTCTGGACTGTTTCCATTTCTTGGAATCATGCTTTTTATTTTGAATTATTATAGTTTCTGAGAAATGAGGTGCTGTGGCCAAGTTCCATGAGAACAGGCCTGCATACTTGGGGAATTTTGGACAGGAATCTCCCATGAGAGATCACACAATAGTCTACTTCCATCCCTTGGGGGAGTTTGCAAGGTATTTTGTGAAGGAGGGAATCCTACTGTTCAAAAGAATGATAGAACCATAGACCCTTATAGTTGGGAGGAACCAAAAAGGTTTTCTAGTCCAACCTTTCATCATGCAGAAATAAAGCACTCCTATAAATGAAGTAAGTAAAATCTCCAGCACTTTTTCTGTAACTGGTTCAACCCGATGTACAAAGAATATTTTACTTGAAACTTTTAAAGCCCTTACTTCATTTTTCTTATTTTGCTGGAATCACCTTTAACAAATAAAAATGAAAGAAGGGTTTGGTGATCATGCCAATTTCACCTGTCCATATCTTCTCAGTCGTCGTTCTGTGGATAAACTGGAGCCCTGACAATGCTTTCTGGCTCATCCATTTTTGTGGTAGAAAATACAACAAAGCAAAAACATCTTGGATTCAGATTTGTTCTATTTGTTCTTTGCTCTGTGACAAGTCAGCTAGTGGAAGGTCATTTGGGGAGAGAGCTGAGGAAGAGAAATGTGGCACACTTCTTCCAGACCATACAATTCCATGAGCAGTCATACATATTTAATTTAGCCCATTTATACATTTTTTAAGAACTAAGAATAAAAATAACTCCATGTGAACTACATTTCTGTTCATCCAACTGTCTTTACCCGTTAATAACTTAGGCAAAGAGAAAATACAAGCAAACAGAAAATAATGATGCTTTACACAACTAAATAATAATAATAAAGTTTTATTTCTAGCTCGCCTCTCTGAATGAGCAATCGGGGCGGAGTACAAAAGAGAGTGAAAACAAGGCCTGCTGGAAGAGATGTGTCTTTAGGGCTTTTTTGAAGCCATCAATGGATGAAATAGGACACATCTCATCCGGCAGGTCATTCCATAGCTTAGGGGCGACCGCTGAAAAGGCCCTCTGGGAGGTCTGCACCAACCTGGTTTTAATAGGTTGTAGCAGGTTCCTCCCAGAGGAATGCAGTGTGTGTGTGTGGGGGGGGGGGGGGGGGAGGATTCATACGGGAAGAGGCGGTCCCTAAGAGAGGATGGATCCGAGCTCTGTAGGGATTTATAGGTTAAAACCAACACCTTGTACTATGCTCAGAAACTGATTGGCAGTCAGTGGAGAGACTTAAGTACAGGTGTCATATGTTTTCTCCTGGATGTACCAGTAATAAGCCTGGCTGCCATGTTCTCAACCAAAATAAGCCTAAGCATCACTTGCAAGTCTTTGACCCATGCCATTTGGTTAAGCAGGTGAAATGTTCTCCATTTGTAAAAATGAAAACAGCAAGAAGTAACTGCCAGCAGAGATCTGATTTGGAATAAGAGGCAAATTTTGGGCAAAGATTTTTTTTCAGCAATCAAAAGATAAATTTTCATATACCATTTAAAATTAGGTAAACACTAGATTCCAGGTTAAGGAGTCTTTTGACTCTGTTGATTATAGTATTTCCTTATTTAAAATATTTTCTTTCAAATACTTTAACATGCTTAAAATTGGGCTATATTTGCAAATGTTTGTCAAAAAGCTAATGAAAGGCATCAAGAGAAAAAAAAGTAGCTCATTAGAATCTGAATCAGCCTTTCCCAACCTAATGTTCTCCATATGTTTTGGACTTCAGTTCCCCTCAGCTTCCATGAACAGAGCTAATGATGAAGGATCAAGGAACTTGAAATCCATAGAATCATAGAGTTGGAAGAGACCACAAGGGCCATCTAGTCCAACCCCCTGCCATGCAGGACCTCCAAATCAAAGCATCCCTGACAGATGGCCATCCAGCCTCTGCTTAAAGACCTCCAAGGAAGGAGACTCCACTACGCTCCGAGGGAGTGTGTTCCACTGTCGAACAGCCCTTACTGTCAGGAAGTTCCTCCTAATGTTGAGGTGGAATCTCTTTTCCTGCAATTTATATCCATTGTTCTGCGTCCTAGTCTCTGCAGCAGCAGAAAACAAGCTTGCTCCCTCCTCAATATGACATCCCTTCAAATATTTAAACAGGGCTATCATATCACCTCTTAACCTTCTCTTCTCCAGGCTGAACATCCCCAGTTCCCTAAGGCGTTGCTCATAGGGCATGGTTTCCAGACCCTTCACCATCTTAGTTGCCCTCCTTTGGACCTGCTCCAGTTTTTCCACATCCTTTTTGAATTGTGGTGCCCAGAACTGGACACAGTATTCCAGGTGGGGCCTGACCAAAGCAGAATAGAGTGGCACTATTACTTCCCTTGATCTAGACACTATACTTCTATTGATGCAGCCTAAAATTGCATTGGCCTTTTTAGCTGCCGCATCGCACTGTTGACTCATGTTCAGCTTATGGTCTACTTGGACTCCTAGATCCCTTTCACATGTGGTCTCATTCAGCCAGGTGTCTCCCATTTTATATCTGTGCATTTCATTTTTCCTCCCTAAGTTCAGAACCTTACATTTGTCTGTGTTGAATTTCATCTTGTTAGCATTGGCCCAGCTTTCTAGTCTATTCAGGTCATTTTGAATTTTGATCCTGTCCTCTGGGGCATTAGCTACTCCTCCTAGTTTAGTGTCATCTGCAAATTTGATAAGTATGCCCCCAATTCTGTCATCCAAATCATTAATAAAGATGTTGAACAGCACTGAACCCAGGACAGAACCCTGTGGGACCCCACTGGTCATTTCTCTCCAGGATGAAAAGGAGCCATTGTTGAGCACCCTTTGAGTTCGGCCACTCAACCACTTACAAATCCATGTAACAGTTAACTTGTCTATCCCACATTTTGCAAGCTTGTTTGCAAGAATGTCATGGGGAACCTTGTCAAAGGCCTTACTGAAATCGAGGTAAACAATATCCACAGCATTCCCTTCATCTACCAAGGTGGTAATTTTATCAAAAAAAGAGATCAGGTTCGTTTGGCATGACTTGTTTCTCTGAAACCCATGTTGGCTTTTTGTGATTATGGCATTAGCTTCTAAATGTTCACAGACTCTCTGCTTAATGATCTGCTCTAGAATCTTTCCTGGAATTGATGTCAGACTAACTGGACGATAATTGTTGGGATCCTCTTTTTTTCCCTTTTTGAAGATGGGGACAACGTTTGCCCTCCTCCAGTCTGCTGGGACTTCTCCTGTTCTCCAGGAGTTCTCAAAGATTATTGCCAATGGCTCTGATATTACATTTGCCAGTTCTTTTAATACTCTAGGATGTAGTTCATCTGGTCCTGGAGATTTATATTCATTTAGGTTAACCAGGTATTCCTGTACTACCTCTTTACTTATTCTGTGCTGAATTTCCTCTATTCTGTCTCCATTATCCTTAGGTTGAGCACCCTTTGCCTTTTCTGAGAAGACTGAAGCAAAGAAGGTGTTGAGTAATTCTGCCTTTTCTCTGTTCCCTGTTAGTATTTTGCCATCTTCTGCACACAGTGGTCCTACCATTTCCTTCTTCTTCCTTTTGCTGCGGACATATCCAAAAAAGCCCTTTTTATTGTTCTTAATCTCTCTAGCAAGCCTGAGTTCATTTTGCGCTTTAGCTGTTCTGACTTTATCCCTACATGTGCTGGCTATTTGTTTGAATTCCTCTTTGGTGATTTCCCCATTTTTCCATTTTTTATACATGTTCCGTTTAAAACTTAGCTCAGTTGTAAGTTCCTTAGTCATCCATCCTGGTTTCTTGAGACATCTCCCATTTTTCTTCCTCATTGGAATTGTCTGAAATTCTGCTTTCAGTATCTCCCTTTTGAGGAACTCCCATCCATCTTGAACTCCCTTCTCTTTTAGTATTCTTGACCATGGGATCACCCCCAGTATTTCTCTAAGTTTATTGAAATCAGCTCTCCTAAGGTCTAGAATTCGTGTCTGACTATGCCTAGCTTCATCTTTCCACTGTATAGCAAACTCCAGGAGGACATGGTCACTTCCACCTAAGGATCCGACCACTTGCACCCCATCAACTAGGTCTTCCCTGTTGGTTAAGATAAGATCTAAGATGGCTGATCCCCTTGTTGCTTCTTCCACCTTTTGGGCAATGAAATTGTCTTCCAGGCAAGTGAGGAATTTGCTAGACCTTGAGGATTTGGCTGAATTTGACTTCCAGCAAATATCAGGATAGTTGAAGTCCCCCATCACTACTACATCTCTCCTTTCTGAGTGTGTGCTCATCTGTTCTAGAAAGGCATCATCCAATTCCTCTGCCTGAGTTGGGGGTCTGTAGTAGACTCCCACAGTAACATCCCTGTTATTTCCCTCTCCTTTAATTTTTATCGAGATGCTCTCCACCTGACTTCCAGTATTGACTTCCTGGATCTCTTCACTGGTGTAAATATCCCTGACATATAATGCTATTCCTCCTCCTTTCCTGTTTGGCCTGTTTCTCTTAAAAAGGTTATATCCCTCTATTTCTACATTCCAATCATGAGACTCATCCCACCAGGTTTCAGTGATGCCTATTATATCATATTTCCCTTGTTGTGCTAGGAGTTCAAGTTCATCCTGCTTATTTCCCATACTTTGTGCATTAGTGTAGAGACATCTAAGACCATGTGTCCTCTTTACTTGCTGCTTTTGCATGGTTTTTTGCCTCCTACTCTTGGGTCTTTTCACTGTTTGCCTTGTTCCCTCTATGCCACTTTGACTATTCTCTCCATCCCTTTTGCCTTCCAGAATGCTGTCTCCCTCCCCCACATAACTCAGTTTAAAGCCCTCCTGATCAGGTTCTTCAGACTGTTGGCAAAAATGTTTTTGCCAACTGGCGTGAGATGAAGCCCATCCCTTGCCAGAAGTCCCTCCTCATGGAACCACAGCCCATGATCCAAGAATCCAAACTGTTCTTGGCGGCACCATCTACGGAGCCAGTTATTTACTTCTGCTATTTTCCTCTCCCTTCCTGGACCATGCCCTTCCACCGGGAGAAGAGATGAGATGACAACCTGTGCATTCATCTCTTTCAGCTTCCTTCCCAGAGCCTCATAATCCCTTTTGATATTCTGAAGGCTGTGCCTTGCAGTATCATTGGTTCCCACATGAACCAAAAGAAGGGGGTAATGGTCAGTAGGCTTGACAAGTCTTGTCAGCCTCTCTGTCACATGATGGATCTTTGCCCCAGGGAGACAACACACCTCCCGAGACATCTTGTCAGGCCCACAAACCACTGCTTCAATACCCCTCAGCAAGGAGTCCCCCACCACCACCACACGCCTCCTCCGAGACTTAGCAGTGGCCATTCCCTTTGGTGCTATTCTCAGGCTCCCCTGCTCTGTCCCTGACGTCTGTCTCTGCTGCTTTTCCTCATCATCTCTGACAACAGAGAGAGATTCAAAGCGATTCTGCAGCTGCAAGCAGCTCACAGAACGTTCCCTGGTTTCCTTACTTCTGTGTGTGACCTTCCTCCAAGCATCTACCTCTGTTTTATGTGCAGTGACCTCCTCCACCCCAGCAGCTTCCTCTGTGTGTTTCCCACCCAAGACATTCTGGCCTGTTCTGTTCAGGAGAATCTCCTGCTCTCTATGATGCTGGAGTGCAGATATCTGCTCCTCTAGCTGCTGTACTTTCTCTTCCAAGAGGGCTACCAACTTGCACTTGTGGCAGGTGTAGTTCCCCACCTCTGTAGGCAAGAAGACAAACATCCCACAGGTGTTGCAGGTGACTGCTGCAGGGCCTTCAGTGTCCATACTGAGAAGTCTTAAGGAGGCACTGAAACAAGACTGTGGGCTTCCCTTGCTAGACTTGGCCTTTATTCCCAAGCTCTGTCACTGAGTTCAAGTCACGGGGCCTATAGGTATGTAGTGAGCTCCTGGCTAATAGCTTCTTCCAGATGCAAGTCTCTGATTCACTTCCTCTGATGCTTCAGGCCAGCTTCCCTTCTATAGTCTAAAAACTTCCTTGACTAGATAAGAAAAATGAAAATTAAGCCTTGTGTAGCTTAAGAGGTCTGGCTTCTCCCAGCAGTGGCTCCCAGTAATGCAATGGGCTCAAGTGTAAATTAGATTAGATCTCACCCAAGCACATGGACTAAAGCCCCCTCCTCCTCCTCCTCCTCCTCCTCCTCCTCCTCCTTCTCCTTTCTTAAAGGAAAATGCAGCCTCTCCAAGCCTTGTGTAGCTTAAGAGGTTTGGCTTCTCCCAGCAGTGGCTCCCAGTAATGCAATGGGCTCAAGTGTAAATTAGATTAGATCTCACCCAAGCACATGAACTAAAGCCCCCTCCTCCTCCTCCTTCTTCTCCTTTCTTAAAGGAAAATCCAAAACATAAAGAGACTGGGAGAGACTGATCTCAAAATAGTTGTTTCACACTTCTCATATGAGATCTCTTGTTACATGGTTTTAAATATTACTTCCTTATGCTGACTTCTTTTCTTCTGAAGCAATTGTTAGAAAACAGTGGTTTGCCCACTTGCTTATGGAGAACCTGTCATGGGGTTTTCCTGGCAAGGTTTATTTAGAGGAGGTTTGCCATTGCCTTCCACTAAGACTGAGAGAGTGTGATTTGGCCAAGGTGAGCCACTGGGGTACCCTGACTGAGCAGTGATTCAGACTCTTGTCTCCCAGAGTCTTAGTCCAGCCTTCAAAATGATACACCACACTGGTTCTGCTTAGAGAACAATACTCACATTACAGCCCTCGTAGATATTTAGAGAACAGTAATAAGTACCTGCTACATTTGTAATTGTGCTTCGGTGATAAAATCATCCCTTTCACGTTATTTTTTCTTGCAGTCAAATATGACCTTAATAATCCTGCAAAACATGCCAAACTGGATTTCCTGAATAATCTTGCAACTGGACTGGTGTTTATTATAGTAGTTGTGAATATCTTTATTACTGCTTTTGGAGTTCAGAAGCCATCAGCCTCAATCAGTAAGTGATATAGAGGTAAGTTGCAATCCCTAATGTGTGGTTACATATCAGAAAATGCATTGAAATTAATACTGGGGATTACAGTATCTGGTGCTGTAGTTCTCAAGGTTGGTTTTGTTTTGTTTGTTTGTTTGTTTTTTAATAACTGGGCAAATTTTCTGTTGCCCCAGACTATTTTCTGATAATTCCTGGCATGAACTGCAACATTTTATTCCCATCCTCAAATGGGTGTCTTTTCCCCTCTCCCTTCAAAACAATTTTTAATATGTATAGTGCATCAGTGGAATTGCATTTTTGCACTATAACACTGTATCCCTAAGAACATTTTGTTTAATTCAGAGAGAATAAAATTTGCCCTACAGACCACAGGTGGTGGTGGTAGTAGTGGTGGTTGTTGTGCAAAGGGATAGAATCATAAATTCATAGAATCTGTAGCATCTTTGAGACTAACTAGGCACAATTAGTTGAAACATAAGCTTTTGTAGACTATGTCTACTTGCTCAGATGCATGTTGTTGTTGTTGTAATGTTTATATCCTGCTTTCCCCCCAAAATTGGGATTCAAAGTAGCTCACAATTTAAAAGAACAATACAATTAAAAACATAAAGAGACCCAAGGCTGGTTCATACGTGGTCTGCCAAATAGCCTGGACCTGAGCCATATGGGATTTTATAGGTCAAAACCATCAATATAAATTGTGCCCAGAAACAAACTGGCAACCAGTGGAGCTGTTTCAAAATGGGTATTGTATGGTCTCTGTAACCTTCCCCAATTAACAGGCTGGCTACAGTTTTTTGGATCAGCTAAAGTTTCCAAACATTCTTCAAAGGCAACTCCAAGTAGAACATGTTACACTAGTTCAAATGGGATATAACTAAGGCATTTACCACTGTAGCCACATCCAGCATTTCAAGGAATGGGCAGGGTTGGTGCACAAGCTTTAAGTGTAACCCTTTGTGGGAGAAAGGTGGGATATAAATCCTTGAAGTGAATAAATAAATAAATGTACAAAGGCATTTCTGGCCACCACTGAAATCTGGTCTCCAGTTCAAAGCTGAGACAAGGAGTACACTCAAATTGTAAACTTGTGTCTTCAGGGGAACTGTAACTCCATTTGACACAGGTTGCATCTCTGTTCCCCGATCTGCCTTCCTAGTGACCAAGAACATTATGTTTTGACTGGATTAAGTTTCATTTTGTTTGCCCTCATCCAGTCTACTACTGGTGATAGATCCTGGTTTAGGACAGCCTTCTTGAATTGCAGAGGAAAGGAGTAGTAGAGTTGGGTGTTATCTGAATATTGATGGCACCACACCACAAAACTCTGAACAACTACTCTGAGCAGTTTCATGTATATATTAAATAGCATGGGAGACAAAACAGAACCCTGAAAGACCCCACAGGTCAACTACCAGGGGGTGGAACAGAAGTTTCTCAGCACCACCTTTGGGTTTGCCCCTCCAGGAGGGAACAGAGCCACTGTAAAACAATCCCATCGCAGTAAGGCAGCCCAGAAGGATACCATGGACTGAGTTGGCTCCACTTCCTAAGAGGAGACAGTCTGAAGCTAATGTATCCATCACCCTGGCCATTTCCCTATTCCAGAGATCAGCCAGAGCTTCAAAAGAATTACTTGCTGAGGTGACAGGAAAGTCTCCAAAAGCCATCTGGATCCATCAACCTGTGGGTGGACCATCAGTCCCCCAGAGATTCTGAGTCCCAGTGAATCTAAAGTGACCAGGTAATGATCTTCCTGTGACAATGAAACTGCAGAGGCTTCCTTCTGACCAAGGTGCAGCACAGAAAACAAGGTCCAGAGTGTGCCCAGGAGGATGAATAGGGCCAGATAGCAGCTTGGGACAGACCCATAGTTCTTATGGAGGTAATAAGTCCTGAACCACACCTGATAGAGCAGCCTCAACATGGATGTCCCATCACTACTGACTGCAGAGACTGTAACACCAACCCCAAGACCATCCTGGTTAGCTCAGGAAGAGAGACGGTTGAGCAGTAGGGTGAGCAGTGCACCAGCTGAATCCCTTTTCTGATTCAGCTACCCATCTTTAGATATACACATTCAAAACCTGTAGACTGTGGAAAAGAGCATCTGATCAGGGGGATGGAATCATTATAGACCACTGCAACTCAACCCCCCTCCCCAGGTCTTACCTGTTGCTACACAAAAATCTTGGTGGGCAAAACTGAGAGAAATTACCCCCTCCCCACCCAGTCTCATCCAACCAGGTCTCTGTAATACAAGCCAATTTGACATGCTCATCCAAAATGAAATCCTTAATGGCACTTGTTTTTCCATTCACTGGAAAAATGTTGCATTCATTGAGCAGCAACATTTTCAACATGTGGGACTTTCACCAAGCATATCCAGGCTATATAACGTGAGGGGAGGGGGCAATGCGTTTGGGGGCCATGAGTACACTGTTACACTCCTTTCTTCCATGATATTGTACTTGTCTCCTCCCTCCATATCTACCTCTGCCCTGTGTGATTTTAATGGCTGCTCCTTGAATCTGTGCACCCCTCCCTCATCTTGAAAATGCCTGCTTCTTGTATTGGGCAGGGAGAGCAATAGCTGATAAAAGCAACAAATACAAAATTCAGACAGACAGATGGTAAAAAAATAGAATCATGGGACCTTATCACACTGGGAAAATAGGGAGAAATCAGTGGTTTAAACAACTATTACCCCATGCAATGTGCAACATTGCAATTAAGATTTTCACACACATCACTTTTAAACAGGCAATAAACAGCAACAAATCATTTTCAGGATTTCCCTGTGAATGATTGTTGCTGTTTATTGCCTGTTTAATAGCAATGTCATGTGGAAATCTTAATTGCAATATCATGTTTTGCAAGGGATATTCACTGTTTAAACCCCCAATTTTGCTCAATTTCACCCATGTGATAATTTTCATAGAGTTGGAAGAGACCACAACATCTAATCCATCCCCCTGAAGAAATGATCAGTGTGGTTTCTCTGTTTCTGTCTGGACAAATAGAAGAGTATTTCTGTTTATTCCATCTGTGGCTCTTTTAGTTCCTCTAAGAAGTTAGGGACCCTATTTATCCAGCCTCTGGTTACTGTCACAATGTATTAAAGTCACCTTTTTGTTTAATCCCATGATGAGCTATTGCAATGCTGGGGGCAAAAGCCAGACCAAGACAGAAAACCAGCACAAAAATCTATACCAAAACTCTTTCAGTTTTATCAAAATGATAGAAGTAGTTTCTAAAGTATAGAAAGCCATATATATAGATATCACTGCCAGCTTTTCCAAATCGATTGCACAGAAAGCCAGCATGATGTAGTGGTTCTGTGTGTTTTACTACAGCTCTGGAGATCAGACTTCAAATCCCCTCTCTGTTCTGGAAACATTCTGGGTGACCTTGGTCAAGTCACTCTCTGCCTTTGAGGAAGGTAATGACAAATTCCCTCTGAACAAATGTTGCCAAGAAAACCGCCCTATAGGTTTGCCTTAGGGTTGACATAAGTGTAAAAAAATGACTTGGAGGCACACAACAACAACAAACTCTGGTACAGTAACAATATTTTAGTCTTGTTAAGCTTCCATCAAATGCATAGAGAGTAACAAAAGAAAACACTGGCCATGTGGCACACAGAAAATGTCAACAGATTCAGGTTGTTTTGGACTAATGGCAAGATGGAATTCTTGGGCTGTCTGTCTGCCAGTACTTCTACTCTATAATGTCACTTTGCCTTGTCAAAACAGTAGCACCAATATTTGCTGATATCATCTATCAAAGTGAAAGGAAGAGAAACATTCTTTCCAATAGTTTATGAATGACTTTGCAGCTCAGATGTATTTTAAACAAAATGAGTACACAGTTTAATACAGTAATATTAACCTGTATTAGAGATGGAAATCACCTTTAACTTTCCACAGGTAAAACTATAAAAAATAGTTTTATTTATTGTACAATTTTGTCTTCTCTCTCTCTTTTTAAAAAGTATTACTCATTATTGTTGTATTTATACATTGTATTTCTATCTTTCCCTGATTACTGTGGCCTTTTTGCTTGCTAATCTGCCATTCACGGTAAGTTTGGCTGAACACAGTAGAGTTTGTTGAGAAAATGAGAAAAACTGTGGTGGATCAGACTAAAAGTGTAACTAGTTGAGCTTGCTGTTCACACAGTAGCCAACCAGGTCCCTATGGAAAGCCTACCAGTGAGACATGAGTACAACATCTATCTTTAATGTGGGGATGAGACACAGTCATTCTGACTAGCAACCATGGATTGTTTTTTAGCGTCCATTAATTTATCTAATGCCATTTTAACCATATGCTGCATGAGGAAAGACATCCCTATATATGTCCCCACCATTCATATTTAGTAGATAACTCCATTGGATTCTAGTAATATGTGAGAGGATGAAAAACTTTTCTCTATCCAGTTTTCCCTGCTCATTCTGTAAATGTTTCTATAATATCTTTACTTCTGAGAGAACTTGAACAGATTTGGGCTCCAAGAAGATGTAAAATAAAAAAATTAAAGAATATTTGCCAAGGGTTACCTCCAGGCTCCACAGGAGGAGACATTCTGTTATAATAGGCAAAATGCTTTTTGTCTGCTGATTTATGGTCTTGTGAAGGTAATAGTGATGTTTCTGGTAGTGGTATAGTCCATCTTCAGGACATGTCCTAATCTTGGGTAAAGGTAGAAGATGAAGATCTGGTAAAAACTTTATACACTTGTTATTCTACATATTTCACAGAATTATAGAAGTCAAAGATTTGGCTTTCATTGAAATATTCTGGAATGGAATTAGTTGTGAGAACTAAATTAGAAGTATGCCTATTTTCTAAAATAGTCGCTATTGTGTACCATGGATTCTTTTAACTGCATTTTCCTTCCTTCCTCTCTTTTCCTAGAGATGTGAGCTTTTGAATTCTGTAAAGAATTTCTGCATGTGGAGATAATTTGGATAGAAAACATGAAGAACTTGTAACAATTCAAACAAGGATGTCTCTGTCATTCAGCTGAACTCTGTGGCAGAAAGATTATTCTACACAATCTCTTAACTTTGTACAAGGATGATGAACTGTTCCTGTTGTGAAAATTGAATTTAATTTTGCAGTGCAAAAGATTCCGCCCAAGGAACTACTAGAATCAACGTTTGATACCGGCATCAATTTTTCACATAAAACTGTTGCCATTTTATCACAGAAGACTGCTGTTTAAGCCCTATTTTATGACTTCCATCACAGCTGAAAATTTCTCACTTTCCTGAGAGGTGCTGAACAGTGGAGATAATTCCTATATCAGAAAACATGGCCTCCACATATGCATTGAAAAGCATGTGTAAATTCTGCATAAAGAAGAACAGACTAGGCTGTTAACCCCTCTAAAAGTCTGTGAAACCAGTGTTTTATGCAATTTAAAGAAGTTATGCAATTTTATTTATTTATATAATCCCAGATAAAGTATGTGTCTTATCATTACAGGGCATTCATTTGAAAGGGGTAAGAAGTATTGGGACAATCTACTTTCAGTTCTCTGAAGGTCATTTGAACATACCTCATGTTTGTTTATTCATGGTTTAATGCTCTAAATCCAGGTCTTCTAATGAAGCTAGAGTCCATCCTTTTAAATCCTTTCCATTAAAAAAATCTTTTGTTATTCTGTATGAATTTATTGAGGCCATACTTAGCTTGGAACATTTAGTTCAAACAGGAAGCAGTATCATAAAATGAAGTCCATAATATGCCGAAGAAAAGCCCTGTTGAAGTGGAACAAAAAGTTATGCAGCCCGACAGCATCTCTCTCGCATAAGTCCAACAGCAGGACCTAAGCACAATCTGAATAATAGAGGTTCAGCTCTGGTCTCTAACTGATTTCTCCAATGATTAGCTTGTTCCTTTTTTAAAAAAAAAATCTTTCTGGCACTCAGGAGAATTCTTAGAGAAGCATGCAGATGCACTGTTATCTGTTAAACTGTGAGCAAAGGCCAGATCCTTCAAGAGGGAAAAATAGGGATTTGTCCCACAATAAGTGTACAGTTGCTTGCAGTCTGTGGTTGTTTAAAACTCCAGCAAGCCTCCCTCACCCCCAATGTGATTTCATCTTCACACCTGTTTTCTTTTAATAACTGTGCACTAGAAAACATCATTTTTGAAAGGGGAATATCAGGAAATAAAATTATTCAAAGGACAGACTTTTGTCCTTAAGCAGTTGTATACATTATATGTATTTCCTTTAAGCAACTAAGCATTGTATTCCTTATATATCATACATTAAAAAGAAACTGCCTACAGTTTTAGTTTTATAAAAACTGCCTGAGATGTATCTGTGCCAATGTCAAAAAACTGTTCTAGAGACTTTCTCAGCCATCTAGAGGAGGTTTGGGGGGGGGGGGGGGAGCACAGGAAGGACCAGAGTTGCTGATGGAAATCCAGTAGGATCCTGACGCTCAACAAGAGGGACTTGGTGGAAACAGTGGGCTCCATTATAACCACATCACTGGATCATGGCCATACCTTTATCATTGCTATATTTCATTATTTTGTGTGTGTACATGCAAACATATCTATCCTATATAGCTCATTATGATAGCCATGAGCATGATTATCATAGCATTTTCTTTCACTATTTCACTAAGTTCTTCCACTGATTATAATTGCAAGCCATTTAAAAAGGCAAAGTTACATTACTTTTTCTGGGTTTTTTCTTTTTTCTTTTTCTTTTCTTTTTTCTTTTTTTTTCTTTTTTTTTGTAAGAAAATAGAAGAGGAGTGCATGAAAAATCTCAGTTCTTTGTTTTTATTAATTGGTTTTGCTAAGTAAAAAAATGGATTGTACCAGAATGCTTAACAATAGTCCCACTGAAATATGTGAGGCTCAAACTGGTCACAATTATCTTAAGTGGCCCTTATTTCAGAGGGCATGAATCCAACATAATGTCTTTTGAGATACGTTTTGTTGTTGTTGTTGTTTTGCTGTTCAGATTGTTCTTTAGAACTAATAACTGGTTTAGTTAGTAGCTCTTGTAATTACTTACTAATTTGCAACTTCATAAAGAGTGCAATGCAACATTCAACTGACTCTTCCTAACCCTAATATTCAAATTCTTGTACATTTTGAGTTTAAAATATTATTTTTTTACTTATCTGAACAGTGTAATGCTTCAGTATGATCTAGAGTCAGCATAAATGTGAGTAAATATTTTCTAGAATTGAATGTATATTTTTTATATATTTTTTCAAAAGTGCGTAAAGCATATGGTTATTTAAAATTTTGTGAGATTAAGAATATTATTTAAAGAGAACCTTCTCTTGGAATAGACTTACTTCCAAGTAAATATGCTTAAGAGAGAGCCAGCATGGTGTAGTATTTTGAGCTTGGACTACAACTCTCGAGATCAAGGTCCAGTTCCTGCCTCAGCCATGGAAACCTACTGGTTGACCTTGGCCAAGTCACATGTTCTCAGCCCCAGAAAACCTCATGGGGGTTACCATAACTTGAAAAGAACTTGAATGCACAGAACAACAAAAATATGCTTATGATTGACCTTTAACTTCCAAATTTATGGTTGATAACAATCTTACAGAGAGCCAGTGAGTGTAGTGGTCTGAGCATTGCACTATGACTCAGCAGAATAGGGTTCAAATCCTCGGTTGGCCATGAAAACCCACTAGGTGAACTTGGGAAAGTCACAATGTCTCAACCACTGAGGATGGCAATGGCAACCCCGCTCTGAAGAAACTTGCCAAGACAACAATCTTTTGTGGTATTAATTTCATGCAGAGTTAAGTGCACTTATACAGTACCTGTTGATTTCCATAGGATTAAGTGTGTTTAACTCTTTATTTGAATTAAAATATATATGAAATTGGCATTGAGTAGGCCCGTCAAATAAATCTGAAAAATGAAGATGGGAAAGACAAAACAGTTCACTAATCAGACAAATTCCCTACTATATTCCTTACTAGTACCCATTTGCACTCCCACAACTGGATTCCTCAGAAATAAGTGCCTCAGCAATCAGACTTGCAAATTAAGTCTTTGTTTCAGTAATCAATCACAAAACCAAGTATAATAAATGTAGGGAATATAGTTTGGAAAAATCACATGCTATGACAAAAAGAAGTCTCTTTTTCAGATGTGTTTCAGATGTGTTAATGTATTGTCTAGTTTGACCAAACTGCTATAAGTATATCCTTGTATGTAACCTTATTGGATTCATCATTTCTGAAAAAGAGTTGCATCAACATTTCTGTAAAGGTCCTCTGAGAATTAAATTTTGTGGGTGTGTTATGCTGCTTGTCACAAATGATATCAGAGGACAGTCCAATAGAGGGCTGCAATATTCATACAGCCATTTGACACCAGTGGTTGGAGAGAAAATCGCTTGCCCCACCCAATAATTGCTGTTTGAGAAACAAGGAAATGCAATATATCCATAACAGACACTCTGTCTTTAGGAAAAATGTCTGGCTCTGTATTTAAGTAGTCTAAAATTATATTCTAGAAAGACTTCCAAGTCATGACAACTAGACATTTATATCTTGAGTGCCTCGTCGCAAAGTGTATACAGCCATATATAAAATGTCCATTGCTGGAAGTGGGATCTGAATAGTTCTGATCCTTCTACTCAGGTTTGGATCCTTGTTTTGTTTTTTAATTGCAGCTATATTATATTGTTTGTACTTTAATTATTAAGATGAATTTTCCATCTCTTATTGATCAATAAAGCATTTTTGATAGCTGGGTATGTCTCACATTTTATTCATACCTTCACTTTTGCAGTCTTGCAGATACAAACTTGAAGTGAATGGGCACAGTTTCATTGAGTCAGGTTCAGGCCATTTTGCTTCTATTCTACAGTTTCAGTTTACTTTTTGGGTATCGACTTTCTCTTAGAGAACTATGCTTGAAAAAGTAATTAACATTTCTGAGGCCTCAACACAGTAGAAGCATAGAATCATAGAATCACAGAGTTGGAAGAGACCACAAGGGCCATCCAGTCCAACCCCCTGCCATGCAGGAACTCCCAATCAAAGCATCCCTGACAGATGGCCATCCAGCCTCTGCTTAAAGACCTCTAAGGAAGGAGACTTCACCACACTCCGAGGGAGTATGTTCCACTGTCAAACAGCCCTTACTGTCAAGAAGTTCCTCCTAATGTTGAGGTGGAATCTCTTTTCCTGGAGCTTGCATCCATTGTTCCGGGTCCTGTTCTCTGGAGCAGCAGCAAACAAGCTTGCTCCCTCCTCAATGTGACATCCCTTCAAATATTTAAACAGGGCTATCATATCACCTCTTAACCTTCTCTTCTCCAGGCTAAACATTCCCAGCTTCCGAAGTTGTTCCTCATAGGGCATGGTTTCCAGACCCTTCACCATTTTAGTTGCCCTCCTTTGGACCTGCTCCAGTTCCTCTACATCCTTTTTGAATTGTGGTGCCCAGAACTGGACACAGTATTCCAAGTGGGGCCTGACCAAAGCAGAATAGAGTGGCACTATTACTTCCCTTCATCTAGACACTATACTTCTATTGATGCAGCCTAAAATTGCATTGGCCTTTTTAGCTGCTGCATCGCACTGTTGACTCATGTTTAACTTGTAGTCTACTTGGATTCCTAGATCCCTTTCACATGTGGTCTCATTCAGCCAGGTATCCTCCATCCTATATCTGTGCATTTCATTTTTCCTCCCTAAATACAGAACCTTACATTTGTCTGTGTTGAATTTCATTTTGTTAGCTTTGGCCCAGCTTTCTAGTCTATTCAGGTCATTTTGAATTTTGATCCTGTCCTTTGGGATATTAGCTACTCCTTCTAATTTGGTGTTGTCTGCAAATTTGATAAGTAGGTCCTCAATAAGTTCATCCAGGTCATTAATAAAGATATTGAATAGCACTGGGCCCAGGACAGAACCCTGTGGGACCCCACTGGTCACTTCTTTCCAGGATGAAAAGGAGCCATTGTTGAGCACCCTTTGGATTCAGTCAGTCAACCAGTTACAAATCCATGTAACGGTTAACTTGCCTAGTCCACATTTTGTAAGCTTGTTTGCAAGAATGTCATGGGGAACCTTGTCAAAGGCCTTACTGAAATCAAGATATACTACATCCACAGCATTCCCTTCATCTACCAAGCTGGTGATTTTATCAAAAAAAAAAAAAAAAAAGAGATCAGGTTTGGCATGACTTGTTTCTCTGAAACCCATGTTGGCTATTTGTGATGATGGAATTATCTTCTAGATATCCGCAGACTCTCTGTTTAATAATCTGTTCCAGAATCTTTCCTGGAATTGATGTCAGACTAACTGGATGATAATTGTTGGGATCCTCTTTTTGAAGATGGGGACAATGTTTGTCCTCCTCCAGTCTGCTGGGACTTCTCCTGTTCTCAAGGATTTCGCAAAGATTATTGCCAATGGTTCCGATATTACATTTGCCACTTCTTTTAATACCCTTGGATGTAGTTCATCTGGTCCTGGAGACTTGTATTCATTTAAATTAACCAAGTATTCCTGTACTATCTCTTTACTTATTCTTTGCTGAAATACCCCTATTCTGTCTTCTTCCCCATTATCCTCAGCTTGAGCACCTTTTGCATTTTCTTAGAAGACTGAAGCAAAGAAGGTGTTGAGTAATTCTGCCTTTTCTCTGTCCCCTGTTAGCATTTTGCCATCTTCTGCACACAGTGGCCCAACCATTTCCTTCTTCTTCCTTTTACTGCGGACATACCCAAAAAAGCCCTTTTTATTGTTCTTAACCTCTCTAGCCAGCCTGAGTTCATTCCGTGCTTTAGCTTTTCTGACTTTATCCCTACATGTGCTGGCTGTTTGTTTGAATTCCTGTTTGGTGATTTCCCCATTTTCCAATTTCTTATACACAATCTTAGGAAGGCAGTGACAAACATTCTTGCCAGGAGAACATAATACAGTTGGCCCTCCTTATCCATGGATTTTTTTATCCACGGATTTGGGCATACATGGCTTGGAAATATTCCCAAAAAGTATAAATTCCAAATAGCAAACCTTGATTTTCCATTTTATTATGGGATACCCTTTTGCTGTGCCATTATATTTAATGGGACTTGAGCATATATGGATTTTGTTATCCACGGAGGGTCCTGGAACCAAACCTCAGCGGATAACAAAGGCCCAATGTAATAGGTTCGCCATAAGTCAGAGTCAACTTGAAGGCACAAAACAGGATTTTTTTTTAAAGGTTAAAAGGTTAAAACACACACACACATCAACAGTCCCACGAACCATTGGCCTGTGTTTCAAAACACCTATGAAGAAAGGCCACACACCCATAACTAAAACAGTTAAGCTCCCACAGTTACACCCATAACTAAAACAGTTACACTGCAAAAGGGTTGAAATTATTTCTCATTTTGCAACTGTAATGACACAATAGCATCATTGTCACCCCTCCTTGGTGGTTTTAATTGTAACTAGTTACTTCCATGGAGATTACTCCCCATGGAAATACATTTATGGGGATGAAATAGTACCAACAGACCAACAAAGTGCTGCATTTATTATCAGTTCAAGAATTTTTTATATTGCTTCGACAGCTCTAATATGCCCAGATAGTTTATATGGGAGACCAAGGGCAATATTATTATTATTAGTATTAGTATTAGTATTAGTATTAGTATTATTAGTATTTCCCACCTCTCCCTTCAGATCGAGGCGGGATTCCAACAATTAAAATAGGTATACAGTTCAATACAATCTTAAAAGCATTAAAACAATTATATAAACAATAAAACTCACTACATGTTCTGTCCTTAATCCAGCAGTTGTTACTATATCTATTAAAGATCTAGTATTCGTTCCCGATACATTAGAGTAGGTCGTGTGGGTAAGCCCGCCAGAAGAGATCCGGTTTTTTTTCTTATTTATTTTCTTTATTATTATTAAAAGCAGGGGAAGAAAAAATAACAACAAGAAGAACAATCATGTGTAACAAACAAATTAACAAATAATAAACAAATAATAAATCCATAAACATACTTAAAGACAATTACAAAAAATACACATACGAGGGAACAAAATGTAAAAGGAGTGAGATACAAAAGGATTCTTTTGACTTCCTAGGGCTTCTTTCTGAAGAGATCCGTTTTAAGAGCCTTCTTAAAAGCACCCAAAGAGGTGATAAGACGGATCTCCTCCGGCAAGTTGTTCCAAATAAGCCCTCCATAGCTCCTGTCTACAGAATGTGTGGCATTTTAGAGCATGGCTGGGCAACTGTGGAAAGCTAGGAGGCTGCATTGGTCCCCAAAGATCTTGGAGAGCCATAGTTACCAATCACATTTGCTCCTGCAAAATTAAAATTCAATATTTTACCCCCAAAATACTCTCTAGAGGACATGGGATGCACTCTCAAAATGGGTTTGGTCTTCCTGGGCCATTAGACCTTTTTTTAAAAAATAATGCAGACATTTGTTTTTATTTTTAGAGAGTCTGAAGGGCTTCCAAATGTTGATGAAATTCCCTCCACAACCCCACTTGGGGTCATTTTGGAGCAAAACAAGTTGAAAAAATTCATATTGGCCCGACTTTTTCTACGCCTGTTTTAGGGGTAAGGCAGCCTTTAATATTGTCTTGAACTACAACTGGGAAAGGCATGCACTGGGGGATGAGGGCCATTTTCACCATGACTCCCATTTTCTGTGACCAGAAGTGACCTTTTTGTCACTAGGTGGATATTTTTTTTTCTTTAGGGATGGAGTATTTAATTCCAAAACCATGGCCCATGGAGGCTTTTTACAACCATTTTTTTAAGTTGCAGGAACTTCAGGGGACTTGAGGGCTGCAAGGTATGTGTGTGTGCACAAACACCCCATGGTGCATGGAGCCCACAGGCCACACAATTCACACCTTAATTTACAGTAACACACAAATGCTGGGTTTTTTTAATCTTCATAATGTGAAATTTCTTTATTGCTGAAGATGAAGCCACAGGTGAAATTGCACAGCTATAAAAGCCAATGTAACACCTGGCAATCCTTGTTCCTATTGTTGTTTTTTGTGGAGCTTTCAGGCTATGTGGCCATGTTCTAGAAGAGTTCCTTTCTGACATTTCGTGGGCATAGAATGAAAGCCTGGAAAAGGATTGGATGGATGAATATATATATATATATATATATATATATCTCCTGTGTGACCCTGGGACAATTTGCAAATGTATTGTTCTGTTGCTAATGGCAGTCCTCAGGGTGAGAGGATGTGCAAACAAGGATTAATGTCTGCTAACTGGTGCTCATTGTCTGCTGGGAATCCCCTGGCCTTAGGCTGTTGCTCATTTGCATCGATAGAGTCTTGACCTTGCTGTCCTTCAAGACTGGGAGCCAAGCCTTGTTTACTCTCAGGGTTTCCTCTTTCCTGTTGAAATTGTCCAGGTGTTTGTGGATTTCAATGGCTTCCCTGTGCATTCTGACGTGGTAGTTGTTGGCATGGTCCAGAATTTCAGTGCTTTCAAACAGCATTTTATGCCCAAGATGGTTTATAGCATGTTCTGCTACTGCTGATTTTTCCGGTTGACCCAGTCTGCAGTGTCTCTCACTTCCTTCTTCCAGAGCTGGCCTGCAGCACCTACTAACACCGTCTCATTTCAAGAGCTAGACTTGTTTTTCTTCTAGCAAGAGGTGAAACAGGCAGGGATTAGCTGCTGAACATACTGCTATCGCCTTCCTTCAGTTCTCATTGTATTTACCTGGAAGAGGACCACAAAAGGCAGGCTTGCACTTGAGAACCAATGGCGTGAGAATAAATCCTGCTGTACTGTCCACTTGCCTTTCAGCACTGTGAGTCTGTTATGGCAGACCAAGGGTGACCAAGATTATAGGATTTGAACAACTGCTGAAGCTTTTTCTGACAATACTTGGAAATTACTATTTTTCAGGGGGCTTTAAGCAATAAAAGGCTCCTGAGTCTCTGTGCATGACAACCTACAGTTTTGTTGCCACTGTCCTTACTTTTTCTGTATTTACTTACTCTGCTCATTACGTTATCTGCATTTCCACACTTCCTTCATTATTCCTCGCTTTGCCTATTTCCTATGTGCTGTTTCCCCATACCTAACCAGAGTTCCCCATTCAGATACTTCCACTTCCTTTGGGTGGGCATTCAAGGGCAGTTTTAACAACCTTCTCAATATCAGGAAATGACAATTTACTGCATTCTGGTAATTTGGAGATGAGGCATGCCCAATAAGACTTTTTGCTGTTTCCCATTTGAACCACAAAACTGCAGAATGCTATCACAAGCATTTTTTTTAAAAAAGAAAGGTCTCCTCCATTTCACAAATATTTATCTTTGTTGGAAGGAAAGGGTTTTTTTTTCAAGTACACAACTCCCTAAAGCACACAGAAAACTGGCTTAAGGGATATTTTACATGAGATCAGAGGCCAGTGTTACATGAGATCAGAGGCCAGTGTGATGTTTTGCTTAGAGTGCTGAACAGAGAAATGGATGGACAAGGTTGAAGCCCCTGGTGAGGCGTGAAATTCACTGGGAGACCTTGGGCAAGCCATTCTCTCTCATATCACAGGGATGTTGTGAGAATAAAATGGGAACAGGACAGTCAAGAATCCCTCTTGAGCTCATTGGAGGAAAGGAGGGAGACAAATGCAACTAACAAATTAAAAAACAATGGGGGTGCTGTGCAAGGAAATGTAATGAGGCGCCAGGAGTAAAAATGTAATTTCCTGTTTTCTCGTAATACCAGCACGGTGGGCCCTTGGTATCTGCTGGAGTTTGATTCCAGGACCCCCAGGGATACCAAAATCTGTGGATGTTCAAGTCCCAGTGAGACAGTAAAATGGCATTCCTTATAAAATGGGGAAATCAAGATTTGCTTTTTGGAATATTTTTGTTGTTGTTGAATGTTGTCAATCCATGGGTGCAGAACCCATAGATATGAGGGCCAACTGTATTGGCAATTTGTAATGCTCAAAAAGAATTATGGACCTGTGAGTTCATCTCCACCACAGGATTGTTCTTAAGGTTGAAAAACAACTCTGCTATCCCTGTTTTTTTTCTCTCACTTTATAAGGCTGGTCTCATAGTGCCTTTTGTCTAAATGTGAGATCATAGTGTCAAGTCAGAGTTTCTCTAATGTTCCTGACATACACTAAGAGCTGAGCACTGCGCAGCACTGGGCAATTGTTTCAACAGCAAAAAATAAAATAAAAAACAAAATGTGAATAATAAAGCAATTTGAGCATTTGTTACTCACTTTGGGACCACTGCTCATTATAATGCCTCTCTCTTCTCTGCAGAAGTGGGTGAGTTAGAACGTGAGGTGACTATTGCTTCCTATACCATAGCTGTCTTTATTAGCACTGAGCCCCAAGTAGTATTTTATAGTAGAACTCTTCCTGCGAGTTGGTTTTCATTCCCTTAAGCGCATGACATGCTGCATTTTACTGGAAGGAAAAAGCCATTTTATGAGTAGAGCTTGTTATCTGTGCTATTAGCTTAGAGCTAAAAGCACTATTTAAAAATGACTGGGCTTATCAATGTGTTTTTGGTTAAAAGTTGCTGGTACTTCGGAAGAATCTAAATCTTCCTTGAAGAACTGACTGTATGCTATTCTTCTCTGAGGAAGCTTGGGTATTGTATAGTGGTGTACTTGGCATATTTGACACCTAGTGCAAATCATTTTTAACACACACACTGCCAATAAAATAATAATCATGAAATGAAACTACCCATCTCTTCAGGGTGCTGCTTCACCCCAAGAGATGGGCTTTCAACAGCAGCAGTGCAGGTGGCAGGCTGATTACATGTTTCTGCTGCCTCCTTGTTTCCTTCCCTTCTTTTGCCTACCTTTTCTGTCCACCTAGGAGCCTCTTTTGGGTCTGATGGCTGGGTGGAAAAAGAAGGTGGAGGAAGGAGAAGAGTCCACAGTCATTGAGGTTCAGTGAGCAGAGAAGGAGATTCTTGATTTGCACACTGATGGTGACTGCAAGCAAGCATCTCCTTTCTAAACCCACCAAGCCAAACCTCACCTCACATCTTCATCATTTGGGGAGCAGTGGCATCATCCCAATTAGGGTGTCACCTAGTACAGTTTGCACTTCCCTCACTTTCATAGTGATGCCCTTGGCATAGATTATCTTTCTCACAAAATGATCTCTTTTTTGTGTCTATGCAGTGTGAACAGACACAGAAGTGTCTAGGACAGGAAATCTAACATGCCCCAAGCTGCAAATTCAGTATAGTTCTAAAAAGTATCCACACTCTGAAGAAATTGTTTATTGTTCCTGTGAAGTACTACTCTGTTCTTCACACTTCCTAACAGACACCCTTGGAGATGGATAATGTTGAGATGCTTATCATTATCAGAATAACTGAGAGAAAAGAGTCTTTTGTATCTCTGGGGCTTTACAATCTGCCCAAAAAGGGCGGTCCAAAGATACCTCATTTTCCTGTGCACCTTTGCTGCAGCAATCAGACAGAGTGTCACAGGTGCTCAGGAAAAATATGAGCCGAAAAACCTGGCTCCTTTTTGCATCCCACCTGCAATGGAAAAAGCACCAGAGGACACATCCATTACGTCATAGGTGCACAGCTCCGTTTGGTTGCTGTGCACCTGCGATGTCATCCCTTCATACACCGTCTGTATGGCACTATGGAGTGAGGACACCCTTGTCATGTGCTAGGCTTGCGGAGTGTCTATTGCCTCCGCACTTGGGCAAACCTAGCACATTACGAGGGTGCCCTAAAGTGTCCGTCTGTATCAGGCCTCTGTTTGAATCACTATTCCCCCCCCCCAAAAAAAATTATTTTATTTCCAAGAATTAGTACTTTGCTTCTCAGCAGGACTACAAGATGTAAGTAATTCTTTACATCTCACTAAGAGGACAGAGGAGAAACAGAAGCAAGCTGCATTGGAAAGTCCAAAGACATTCTGCTTGTCAAATAACAGAAATAAAAAGTGTTTCTTTTGCACCTTCCACTAAATCAATATAGTCCCACACAGATCCTCTGCCCCTGTGAGGGAGGGCTGTTTTAAGCCTAAGAAAATATTTTTCCAATCAGAGTGTAAAACAGAAGTCAGCCTTCCATTGGCCCCTCAGATTGTTGGGTTACAGTTTACTTTCCCTACTAGAAAAACAAGATTTTTCCTGGACAGAAACAGGAGGGGAGGGGAAAAACTCTCCATTTCTAATGCAGAGTATGAGATGAACCTTTTTACTAATTTAAAAAGTAAAAATTCAGGATACATAGCAGGCGGAGGTGTGACACACCAGGGTCCCGTGAGAGGCCAACACACCCTCAGCATCCCTGCTTTACATTTATATGCTGTATTCTAAAATGCATACTCTCCAACTGTCCCAATTTGGCATAAATAATTTGAATTAATCATCTATCATCCCACTTTTTCAGCTGCTTTTCAAATGTCCCAGTTTTTATCTCTTTTTTCTTTATCTCTTTACTTTTTTCTCCTCAACATGCTTCAGTTGCTGCAAACTGAGTTCAAAATGCAAAAGTAATTTACCCTGAAGTAACTCAACCGTGAGGGACAGGGGAGAGGAGAGGAGACAGACTCTTGTCCTTTCCAGTAGACTCAGGCAAAAACAAAGTGCTTCAGCCTCTCCTAGCTTGTCCATTCTTCATTAATAACTTTTGCCATTGTAGCAATAGCAATAACAGCTTCATTTATATATCGCTTCATAACACCCAAGCAATCTCTAAGCAGTTTACAACTGTAAGCTAATTGCCCCCAACCTGGGTACTCATTTTAGCAACCTCAGAAGGATGCAAGCCTGAGTCAAGCCTGAGCCCTTGGCTAGTACTGAACTCACAATTTTTTGAGTGGCTTTTAACCACTGTGCCACCAGGACTCTTGACCACATTTTGATGTTGTGTGGTCACATGTGTCCCCATTTTCATTTGTGAAATGTTGGAGGGCATGAAAACAACATTACAGTCCCCCTCTCTGTCCATGAATTCTGTATCAAAGAATTCAACCATCCATGGCTTGATATTCTCCCCCCCCCCCAAAAAAAAAAGAGCAAGCCATTTTTTAAAAGAAGGGACACCATTTCACAATGCCATTGCATATGATGGGATCTGAGGATCCATGGATTTTGCTATCAATGGATGGGTGAGGTGGGGGCTTGGAACCAATTCCCTGCAAATACCAAGGGCCTGCTATATTTCTTTTAACCAAATGTTGCAACCCTAGTTTTCTTTGGGAATAAGGAGGAGAGGCATCTGATTTGATGTTAGTGGCTTGTGTTCTGATGCATGTCAAAAATATTTTATTTAAAGTTTGTCTCATAAAAAAATGTGACATTAATGCAGCACCAGGGCCAAAATCCAATTGCCTGTCCCAACGTAGACTCATTAAATCCGTGGGATTTACAAACCTGTTTACCATTCCATAACTGATCGAATGGGTCTCCTCTAATTGAGGCTTATTATTAGCTAGAGATCACAGCAGAGGAGAAAGGGAAGGCAGTACAATGGGACCTTGCGACACTTGTTCTGCATCTACATGAGCAGCTATTTAGGTCTGGGCTGGAACTGTTTATATATAAGCAGCATTACTCTAGTTTAATCAGATGAAAGGCTGAACAGGAATGGAAGGGAATGATCCAATTCCCCAGCACTTCCTTCACTCTTCCCTTTCATGCACAGCACTCAGTTTTTTCTCTTAAATAGGGTGGAGAGCTGGATTTGCACAAGGACTCTGTTTGTGTTATTTTGCAGGCAGGTCATGGATGGAATTTAAAATTTAATTTAAGATGCTTGGGAACCAAATCCATCCCACATTTACACAAAATGCATAGGCAGGTGAAGTCAAATAAATGGGAAAGGGGAACAAGGAATGGTTGCTGCTAACAGGAAACACTCTGCACCTCCACCATATGTTCACACATGTACTTGACCTTTAAAGAGGAAGAAGCAGACAGGTACCACTCAGCCATGCTGCTGGTGGTTTGCATTCCCTTTCTTTCTTTTTGTACAAAGTCTGCACTTAGGAGTTGCCAGCTGAAATAAGGGACAGGACTTCTCTCCTTTCAGTGATAGTGTAGAAGAGACAATTTCAGCAAGTGTAGAAAGGACTAACAATTTTAAGTAACACCTGCTGAAATTCCTTCTTTAACACAACCATTAAAGGAACAGGAGCCCTGTCCCTTATTTTACCTGGCCAATTTATCTCCACTGAACTATAAATAAGCTGTTTTCTTTTGTGACCTTAGTGCAAGCTTGGAAGTACAGTAAACGGTTCTTTGTAATCAATTTCTGTTGAGTTTAATGAGGGGTAACAAAATGACATTATAAAAGTAACAGAACAAGTAGAAACTATGCTGTCTCTTTTTCTGGTGTGGCAAGTAATGTCTTCTAGTTACTTTTAAGACATTTTACAGGCATTTACTTTGTTTTACAAGGTTTATTCATTTGCTTACAAGGATTTCCCATCTCCAGAAGAAGCACCAGAAAAGTAACAGGCAACATATTGAATCATATCACTAGGATACTGTAACAGGTAACAGAATAAACAAAGTAGTTACTATATGTCATTTATTTTATGCAGTATATTTATAGTGTTGCACTTTTATATTACATTTATAATGTAACACAATGAAACTGTATCTCAGAGGTGACCAGTTACATAATACACAAAATTTTAAATGTAGCTTCCCAAGCTTCTTTTTAAAGTATATTCATCCATTTCATTCCCTCATCAGTCTGTGACATATTCAGATTGCCATTCATGTATTACTGTCCTTACACATAGTTTACTAAAATGCCAACCTTACTCCTTGGTCCTTTCTCTATTGTATCTATCCAGTCAACAGGTAAGGCCATTTCGTCCTTAGCCACAGTGCTGATAATTTTGTATATATCTGAAGAGTGGTCTACACATAAGTGTATTATGTGAATTGCTGCAGATTTTTGCAGATTTGTATCAACTTCTAAAAGGTTGCTTAACTTTCCTAGCTGTTTCCATTACCCTTCTGGACCTATGGTATATCTTAGGCAACCTTTTACCATGTTGACTTCACTAAAATTGAATCCATGGCCCAGGGATCCCCAAGCTTTTAAGTGTATCCTTCCTTCCCTTGTAAGTGACTATTTTCCACACACTCCCATTATATTCACGTTACTTTCACACACACATTGTTCTTTTCCTCTTGTGCAATTGCTTGCAATTGTGTTATGCTTGCAGATGGAGGGGGATGAAGAGAAGAAAAGAGGATAAACAGGATGAATGTATATGCACACATGGACTCTGGAATAAAGGGCAGAGAGGGCTCAATTCCTCCACTGATCAGATGTCCTCCACCAAACTGATCAGATGTCTTGGACCACCAAGACACTGATGTAGCTGAGTTTCCTTAGGAATTATCAATCACCAATGTACTAAATGATCAAGCACACACACAGACAGATATTATAGCTGAGTCCTCCCATGAATAGCAAAAGGTTGCATGCTATCCATCCTACGCATATTTACTTAGGAGTGAGTTACAGTGAACATATGAAAGGGACGTCTAAGTATATATTGTGCTTGTGACTCTGCATATTTAAAGATGACTTGAGGGGATGCAGTGGCTTAGTGGTTAATATGCCAATTCTGATGTTCAAAGCCCGAGTGCTGCATGATGGGGTGAGCTCCTGTCACTAGTCCCAGCTTCTGCCGACCTAGCAGTTCAAAAGCATGCAGAGGGGTACCACTTCAGTGGGAAGATAACAGCGTTCGGTACAGTCATGCTGGCCACGTGACCACCAGAATAGTTATCAGATGATGCTGGCTCTTTGACTTAGTAAGGGAGATTAGCACCACCCCCTACGATTGGTTACAATTAGACATTCATGTCAAGAGACTACCTTTACCTTTAAATATGGATGCGAGAAGTCTCCCTGTGACTGTGTCCCACATCTTATTCTATACACCTCAGGCTTGGTAGATATACATACTTTTGCATTTTCTTTTGAGAGTATTATGTATACAATTCTGTATCTTCTAACACATCTACACAGACTTTGCTTTTAAAGTAGGGTTGTGCAAGGATGGTTATGATAAACAACCTTATAAGGCACTTCCTCAGTCTCCTAAAATGTTCTTAACATATTTTCCTCTTTGCTTGATATATTGTATTCTTTATTCAGTTTTTGGGGGAAAATCATAATTTTGTCATTCCTTTCATGGTGGTCAGATTTTTTTTCCTGCTTCAGTTGTCTGATGTTGCTGTTATTTAAATGCAATGCATTCTATATTTTTGCTATTTTGTTTTAAAGAAGAGATACCTGCAAGCAGGAAAAATTAATAGCAACCTGCTTGCCAATGTTGACCCACACACACACACATTAAAAATAGTTGTGTGTGTACACATGCATTTATTTGTGTGAAAGCATGTGCATGCTTGCAGACCTTAACCTACAAGCCAAAAAAGTTACAGCCCTGCACTAAAGATAACTCTTGGCTGATGCAACCAATGTGCAGTTGCAACTGTGCATTCCTATGTATTTATCAGTGTTAGATCTTGTTTTTTATTTTTGCTGCAGTGAATTCGGAGCAACATTTAATCCCAATGTTTCTTCCACTCAGGGCTGTAGATTTTTCTAATTTACAATCCTCAGTAAAGGAGTCGTGACAGAACTCCATTTTACCTGCAGGGTATTTCTGGGAATAGACTCCCAGAGCTCATGTAGCCCCATAACTTTGTTCAGGCCCAGCCACTCCTTTTTTTACTGCTGCAAAAGCAAAATTAATCTTTCCAGTCCCCTCACAGGAACTGCTCATTCTGGCCCTGAGGACTTGTAGTACTCTTTCAAACCACAGAACAGTTAAAAGAAATGTTGAAATATATGTACAAATCTTTTATAAATGAATACGCTTTGGCATTGATCATGGTGTATAGAAAATGCAAAGGAGGAATGAATTCCCAGAAGTGTCAGCCAGTTGTGGCAGATGAACCCACTTCTGATTTTAGTCTGAATGCCAAAGGAGTTGTACTAGGTGCCAAATCCAACCCACCCACCCCAACAATAAAACTGGGCTTCTCAGTACTGGGCTGTTTTCCTTTTGCTCTGAACAGGAACCCAGATTGTACAACTGGCACACTCCACATAAAATTCTTCCCAAAGCCCATAAGACCAACCCCACCCCCACGCATATAATGGTGCTTCAAGATACTACCGTGCATATGGGTTCAGTAGATGTTTTGTGAAAATATAAATAGGTGGGCACTTGCTTACTAGGAGCCTTTCACACTTCACAATACCACTATGATTCAGCCCTGGCAACATTTACTAGAATCCTGGGATATCTAGTTTGGTGATGCACTAAAAGATCTTTAATGATGAATTCTAAATGCCTCTCCCTAAACTGCTAATCCCAGGATTCTGCAAAATGGAACTGGGGCAGTTGAAGTGGAAACATAACACTATAATTGTATAGATTGAAAGGGCCTGGGATCAACATGTTTGTTCCTGCATCTGCCTACCAACATTGAGGTAAGGAAGACATTGTGCCAAGAAGGCATTGGCCCTGCTCCAATCCCAGGGAGAACAAAAGGAGCCTATCCCATGGTCCCAGCCTTTCCTCCAGTTTCTCAGCAAGGCCTCTACCAGCAGCCATGTTGCACCAGGATGCCTCTTCTTTCCACAAGAAACCCCAAGATCCCCTTCCCCACTTTGTAAACCTTCATGAGATCTGTTGGTATACCTTCACGAGATCTGTTGCTTGGGGATGTATTCCAGCAACAGAAGCAGTAGCTTCTTTGCCTGGAACAAGGTTTCAGTGTTCAGTGGAATGTATCCATGAGCACCAGAGGCTTCTCTTGCCTTTTCCATGTAAAGGGAAGTGAGAAGGTAGAACTGGTGACAGAGGGGTGGGACTGGAATACATAGCCTTCTGGTATATTTTACAGCACAGACATTCTGCATGGCTGAAGAGAGCCAAAGAATAACTAGCTGCTTAGACCTCTCTTTATGTGAGAAATTATTAACAGCAGCAAGCAGGCACCTGCCTGATTATTTTGGATCTACTTATTCATTGGGGCGATATAGACTGTTCAAAAGGGGCAGTCTGTTCTTGCCCCAAGAAGCAGTGAGATGGGGCCAAGGCTGCCGCACCAGCAGCCTCAGAGGCTCCAACCTACTGATTCTGGAGGCTGCAGGGAAGCGGCAAACTGCTGTTTCCCCATGGCGTCAAAGCGGGGTGCAGCAGGCGCCCTGGGCACCTGCTACACCCTTGGAGGTGCTGAGGGGAGAAAGGGGCTGCTGCCGCAGCCCCTTTCTCACTGGGTTTTGGACGTTTGAAAGTTGTGCCAAAGATCCGGTGCAAAAAAAAAGCTTCCTTGCAGAGCTCTTTTTGGGTGCCGCAGAAAGGGCGTGCTTGGCGCCCTCCTGCAGTGCCATTGCTTCATGGCGTGCAGTGTATCTAAACGTACATGCCATGACACAATCATGGCGTGCCCATCTGGACCCCATTTTAAAATGGCAGCGTCCATACGGTTTAGGGTTAGGGAGGCTGTGGACCCTGCGCCCTCCCTAACCCTAAAAGCGCCTTTTCTAGCCCTATTCGCGCCTCTGAATGCCCGTCTAGATCAGGCCATTGTGTCCAAAGGTATGGTACTCTATTGACACTATCTTCAGCAAAGAAATTATTTGAAGCATGCTATATTTCATATAACTGGGTTTGTTTTCTGTTTGCACCTAGGGCCTTTTTCCTTGTGCCAGGGTGGGGATCATGAAGCCCTCCAGATGTTATTGGGCTGCACAGTTTGCAAGGAATGCTGAGATTTACAGACCAAGAACATCTGGAACGCCAAACAATTCCCACCTCAGGCCTAAAGAAAAGGGTGTTTGTGAATGTGCACGTGTGTCCAAATGTAGTTGTGTTTGCAGGAATCTGTTGTCTCTTTACCTTAACTCAATAGTACTGTAAGACACCAAAGGAATACCAGTCTTCTACCAACCAGTGAGACTTGGATAGAGATATTTTATTATTAAACACATTTTCTTAATGGTATACATACATGGACATTAAATGTTGCTTTAAAAAACAGGTGCATTATATTAAAGCATTATTACATTTTCAGTAAAGCTTCCCCTCTGCCTTTTCCTTCATTCATACTGGTCACATGTTTGAGAAGAATGTCACACCAGAAATAATATATTTCCAGAGTGTCAAAAGCTTTACATTCTTTTAGATATCAATACACACAACACACACAAAGAGAGACCCAAAAAGCTATTTTAATTTGTGCTTAGACCATTTTTTTTATTCTTGCCATTTAATATATAATTTAAAATGGCTTTAATTTTAAAAATTAATTGCATTCAATGTTTTCCCTCTCTGTTTTTATGTGCATTTGTTTTAGTTGCTATAAGACACATTTAGTCCCAGTTCTCGGAGAAAGGCTAGATATAAATGAATTATTTAATAATTTCAATAAGCAAAGCCCTGGGATTGTTTTTAATACAAAGAACCTGAGCCCAAAATTAAGTCAACTACTTCAGATCATGAAGAACATCCCTGAGTGAATCAGAATATGTTACCAAACATATTTAGAGCAGTGGAGTTGCCCTGTAAAACCCCACATTACACCTCTATCTTTCCCCATCTTGCTCCACCCCCAGGTATGTAGGACTACAGCTCATATCATCCACACCCTTAGCAAAGCCTGTTGGCTGGCATGGTGACAGTTGTAGTCCAGTGAATCTAGGGGGAATCACATTGGACAAAGATGTCCTAGGGTCAAATTTTGGGGGGAAATGGGTCTCCAAATTTCAATCTGAAAGACACTATTGATAGACTGGCATGTAAGGCAGCACCCCTTCAAAGCCATTTTTATTAAGAAAAATACTTTTAATCAGGGTGCACACTACACACACAGCCTAGGAGCTGCAATGACCCTTTGGGAAGGAGGTTACCATATAGACCTTGCCATCCCAGTTGCCTTACACCTCATTTTTTAAAAATGGCAAAATTTAATATTTTTTCTTTGCAGAGTAGTTTTGGATATGAAAGTATACTTAATCCCCTCCATCCCATAACAGAAAACAAAAAGTATAAACATGATCAGCAGTTGCTTCTAGTTGTCTGAAACCTCTGCTCAGGTTGCTGCCAGAGGCCCACTGTAGGTTGGAAGAAGTAAAAAATGACTCTCTGACCCTATGGGAGTGTGCACCTTTGCATTAAACCTATGAAGTTGTATGTGTCTTTTTAGAAAATAAAAAGGAGCACAACTTGCCAAACACAGGAGGAAAAATATTAAGTATAAAGACTGCAAAGCATCTGAGTCACCAGCAGGCACATCATTTTATTGCAGCCAACAATAGAGAGACATTCAAAGATCTGCAATATTTGGAGGCACCAGATCCAATTTGCTCTTGGAATCTGAGCAAGGTCAATGCTGGTTGGTACTTGGATTGGGAGACCACCAAGATGGTATAGACTATATTACAAAGAAAGGTGACAGCAAACCACCTCTTAAGAAAACCCTATGAAATGGAAGGGGTCACCATAAGGTGACAGGTGAGGCAGCTTGAAGGCACACAGAGAAAGAGGCACTTGCATGGGGAGGCAGACACCCTTGTTTAAACTACATTGGCACAAACTCATTTGCGGATCTGTTGTTGTGGTGATGGTGTGCCTTCAGGTCATTTCCAACTTATGCTTACCCTAAGCTGAACTAGTCATGGGGCTGAGAGCATGTGATTCACCCAATGTCACCCAATGGGTTTCCATGGCTGAGTGCAGAATTGAATTCAGATCTCCAGAATTGCAGTCCAATGCTCAAACTACTACTCAAACACCAGAGCCCTAGAGGCGCAGTGGTTAAATACCTGTACTGCAGCCACTCACTCAAAACCATAAGGTTGCGAGTTCAAGACCAGCATAAGGGCTGAAGCTTGACTCAGGCTTGCATCCTTCCGAGGTCGCTAAAATGAGTACTCAGATTGTTGGGGGCAAATTAGCTTACAGTTGTAAACCGCTTAGACACTCCTTAGGTGGTATCAAGCGGTATACAAATGAAGCTTGTTTGTTTGTTTGTTTACTACATATGCTGAAGTCTAAAATTGATCAGAAGTGATCAGAAGTGACTTCTAGTTGCCTGAAACTGAAACACTACACAACTGAAATGCAAATCCTTTTTGGTGCTCATCTAGCCAAATCCTATGCTTGTGTGATCATCTTCAAGTCAGTATCTGAAACCAAAATTAACTGGTTAGACACTGGATCTTCATGGAAATGCAAGGTTTGGCCTGAAAATGTCATAAACTAACAGTGAACAATCTGGCATAAGATTGATTCAGTTACAGTAAGTGTGCAGCAACTCCACCAACCTCTGCCATATGCCCCTCCCAAGTCCCATATCACTTAGAGCAGCTGTATGGCAGTGTGGTAAATAAGAGAGGAATTATAATCAGTTTTACAGACAATGATGTCAGCATTACACACAATGATGTCAACATACAAGAGATTCTTTCCTTGATTTACTTAACCTATCATCTCAGTATAGCAGTTCGGTTGTGCTGATCAGTCTGCTGTAGCTCCTTGAGTGTTTTATACAGTAGTGGTTTCCAATGTTGAAACTTCACATGTTGTTGGAGCTCAACGTCCATTGTTAAATAATTTTTCCCAAATGAGTCTCCCTCCTCTCGACCCCACCATGCTAGTCCTATGAAAGGGGAGGGGAGAAATGATGCATTTTTTTGTTTTCTTGAAAGAAATTACACAGGGGAAATAACAAAGCAAATGGTTGCCATTACCATACTGTTTCCAAAGAGTTAAATCAGCTGTAGCAAAGACAAGTAAGTCCCATTAAAGACAAATACGTTTATTACAACTTCAACTTTTGAAGACTACAGCCCCTTTTATCAGGAGTATGGGTGCTACCCAAGGGAGGGATTTGATTCCTTTGCCACTGTCCTGTAATCAGAAGTACAGTTTTTATACATTCTCCAGCTATTGTATTGTTCAAGAGAGAGAACATACCATTTCTTTGTAGATTCTTCTAGCATGATAATGTGAGTTGTTTTGCATGGAGTAGGTTGTTGTATTGCTTACACAACCAGTGCGACTGTACAAAGCCACTTTCCAAACTGACTGAAGTAATGGCTTAGCTTTCAAATACAGTGGTCCCCCAGGTTACGAAGGTAATCCGTTCTGGGATTACCTTCGTATCCCGGAAGTCGTTCGTAACCCGGGGGACCGCTTTCGCCAATGCACAGCGTGCCGGAAGCGCACTGTTTTAAAGCTTCCGGGTTGCAATTTTTTTTCGCAACCCGGGTTTTTTTTCATTGGCCGGGGGCTTTTTTTTGCCCCTGGCGGTTTCGGGTCCCGGGGATTTCGTTCCCCGGGGGACCACTGTACAAGTTATTTCTTGTTAATTTTGCTCTTATATGTGAGCTTGGAAGCTTCCTAAGATTTCCAAGAATACACGGTACATACTGCCATGTCATAACTTCTACTATTTAAAAAAACAAAACCCTGAAATAAAATAAAGAAAATTCATTTCCTCAATGAATCCTCTGTTTTCCAAAGTGATTGGTCAATACCCTTCTTCTACACAATCATATCTATTATTGATTTGTTATTTTGTTATTAGATGATTGTTGCTGTTTTTTGTGTTAACATTTTATACAATTCCTAAATTGTAATACAATAAAATTTGGGAGGAAATTTAAAAAGATTGGTGATACTCCATACAACAGGGCTCCTATTCTAGCACTGAGTAACAGGCTTTAAAATTAGTGGACCTGACTGAGCACTGGGTAAGCAACTGGATCTGCCCCATGTAGAAAAGAAATGACTGACACCTGGATTTCAATAATGTAATTTCAGAATTAAGGCCTACTAATTTAGCTGGAAAATGCAGGTGGCACCCAGAAAATAGGGATGGATATAATTTAAAACAATTTGCATTTCAGAGGAATTTCCTGGTTTCACACATCCAAAAATAATAGACAAATCAGAACACAATTATTTTTCAGTATTTGTATTTCTCAGAATTTTGTTGTATGGGTCTCTGAACAAAAACACATGCAAAAATGCAAATATTATTGGGAAAATGTTTTAAACACTTTCTGTAAGAGGAAGCTACTTGTAAAAATATATACTCTAGTCAAAATTCGGTACAAAAATGTGTATATTAAGGGAAAGGCACATAAAAATGCATGTAAATTTCATGCAGATAAATGTTAAAAAAACATGAGCAAAAAACCTCAAAACAAACCTACAGTTTGAAAAAAAAAATAGATAGATTAATCCTTCCCAACTAGACATACAGGTCAAAAAACACATCTGATGCTTACCTTGTAAGTTTTTTTCATGGAATATAAGCAGATTGGTTTAAATTCTTCCACAAAGAAATGCTTAAATCTTAAGCAGTAATTCATATGAGATTTCATTTAATACAATATTTTGTTAAGCGTAATTTCAGGTGTCAAAACACTCTATTAAATAGAAGACCATGGAATATAAATGCGACAAAAGAAGAATGTCTATTGCTCAGTGTCAATATAACAATTCTCCAAACAGGCAAACCTTAACTCATGGCCTAAAACTGCTAAACTAATTTTTGAGCAACAAGTGCAAAAATCCTTCAAACAAATGGAGGAATAAGCAAAGCCAAGCAAAGCCACTCAAGTTGTGGTCCTCATGCTCCATCCTGTGGTAGTTATAAGAACAGCATGTTTATTATGTTAATACTAGGCATGGGTTCTTCTTTCTTAAAGCTCTTTTCAACCAGTTATTTAGAAGAAAGACACATTTACATTTAATTGCTGTGTAAGGTCCCTACAAGAGGCTTATAACCAAACTCACACCCATGTTGAATTTAGACAGCAAGACAGATGCCTCAGATTAAAACACACCATTGCCAATGCAGCCAAGTGCACTTAGTTTTTCTGACAAACAAAAAAGTGAAATTAGTCAGCCTTCTGTATCCATGGATTCTTTATCTATGGATTCAAGCACCCATGACTTGAAAATATTCCAAAAATACATAAATTCCAAAAGGAAATTTTTGATTTTACCATTTCATATATGGGGCACTATTTTACTATGCCATTGTATTTAATGGGACTTGAACATCCATAGATTTTGGTATTCACAGGGATCCTGGGACCAAACCCAGCAGATACCAAGGGCCCAAGGGAAGTACGTGTCTAGAGAAGGGCACTCATGAATGGTAAAAAGTCTGGAAACCAAGCCTGAAGAGAAGCAGCTTACGGAGCTGAATATATTTAGCCTGGAAAACTGAGACTGTGGGTCATCCCTAAAGAATACAGTAGCCATTGCACCCAAAGGTGGTCCTTGCAGTCCATTCCAACTCTATGATTCTCCATACAATGTTCTGACATATGCACAATGTTCTGAGCTCTATTATATAGAGTATAAAAAAACCCATCCTTGTTGTAATGTGACCGTTTATGACAATAGTGTTCTGAATTCAAATGCAAGGGCTGCTAGGGGACTACCATCTATAGCACTGAAGAGGGCAAAACAGTGGGACCAAAAACAACAGTGTTTTTTTTTTTCAAAAAATATTTCCCCCCTTTTTTTCTTTTGTTGTGTATCTATCTTTGGTTTTAACAATACATTTTCAAAAACATCTCTGTATTTATGGCTTAAACCTTTTACTGCTATGCCTCACAAGCAGGATTTCAATTTCTTTTCAAATGGGAAGGAGTCCTTACTGTAAAACCATGAAACTATGTTTTCATGGGGAAGGGGATATAGCTGTCTGGGGAATCTCTAACAGGGTCTCAAGTCCCCCATCTCTTGTCTCTGGCCTCATCAATTGCAGGAATGAGCCTCAGGCCCACCAATTCACCCTTCCCCTCTTCATCTTTGGCATGGTCAGGGTCACCATGCCCTTCTGAGTAACTACAGTTCACTGTTATAACCAAAACTAGACAAACTGTGATTAGGTTTCACTTTCTTAAGTCTGGCTACATCCTGTCTGTGGAAAAAAAGCTGTATCTGGTTCCTGATAAGGTGAGGGAGGTCAAAAAGCCTCCTTCCAAGCACAGCAAAATAGGCAATACAGTTTTCCAGAGTCTTGGGGATGGATGTTCCTATTTACCATCTTGGCTGGAAATAAATTATCCAAATTGTGGGTTAGTGGAGAAGACAAAATGGCGACACAAGCCCTTCTGGGGAGGCAATCCCAGACCCTGTTACACCCTGATGCAAAACCACTGTTGAGCTTCATGTGTGAAAAAGGACTATGTGTGATAAAGAAAACAAGGAGCCTTGCGCCACCTTAAAGACTACCAAATGGTTGCATAAATGTGCATGGACTAGAGTCCATCAGATGTATGAAGGTCCCCCAAACCTTCTGTCATAATACATTGGTTTGCCTTTAATTTGCTACATGACCTTCCATTGTTTTTGCTGCAACAGACTAGAATGGCAACTCTTTTGGTATGTAGCCCGCTCAGAGATGAGGAATGTTACAGAATTATAATTTAGGGAAAAGATGGAATTTGTGAGGTTTGCCAGTGGTCACATGTGCAGCTTTAGACCACAAGCACTGCTCCAGCAGTTTCTCTACTTTTAGCCAGCTCACAGATTGTATGAGTGAGATGGTGACAAACAAATAAATGAATCTATACAAAAGGCATGTATGCAGAAGATACATTTGGTTCTAAAAAAGGATGGGGGTTTGGGGGTATGCATCAAGCTAATAACACTGTTATTGATGTCATGAGTACAGAAACTAATGCTCTTAAAAGACACTCTTTCTGCTAGTTTAACCATAAGCAAGCCAGGGATTTGCATCTTCCTGAATTCCTTCTCACACATTAAAATGGTTGTCCCTAGAAACTGATGTAAGAAACTAGAATGAAATCTTGCGCAGCTGGACTGGCAACCACATATGTATAACAGTCTTTTCTTTTGCCTCAGTTATTTATGTCACTCTGAGTTCCTGGAGTGTACCAAGAAAAGAAAGAACAGACAGTACCGATGCTTAAAAGTAAATCTACATGGTCCATGTTTCAATAAGGCTTTGGGTTCATTTGTTTCAAGTGCTGCTCATAGCTTTCAAGTGTTGCTCAAAAAGAGGTCATTACCCAAACCTGTGTGTGCTGCTTTTTAATATAGAAGAACCCTACCCTCAGTTGCCAATGGAGGAACTGATGCACTAGGCATGATGTCTACAGCATATACCTGAATCAGAAGTAGCATAAAAGTCACATTCATGTCCTATGAAATTGTGTTTCTAGGAGAAAGAGCATGCTAGACTGTTGCTGCTTTCATCATTCTCCATCTGTGTAAGTTTTCCAGTTAGAAAGACAGTCTGGGACATTAACTTCCCAGTAGGCTCCACAGACAGAAGAAGAAGGCCTGTCCCTTCAGGAAGCCACCATTCACAATGGGAATGCAAAAGAAGGGAGTGGGGCTAGCATGATCCCCTTCTTCCCAAGTGTTTCTTCAACTTGTTTTTATGATGGTTAAATAGAGCTACAGTTTACATTTGTAATAAACGGAATATTTCTGATTGTCACCAAGCAGAGAGGCTCAGGAGGGCTCCCATGTGGAGCTCACAATTACCTACATGAACATCCAGACAATCCCCTCTCTTCTTTCTCAAGAACCCCACACAATATGACCCAATGTTGAGGACAAACCTCAGCAATAATACAGCTCATTCTGGAGTGGAAACCACTCTGTGTGTCCCTCTAGACGAAGGCCAACAACAAATAGCCCTGATTGGACTTTTAAGACTTTGTAGCAATGGAGGGCTTGTTCAAATGCCTCCAGTAAAAAACAAACAAACCACAAAACACCTACATTATCAAAGTGATAAATATTTTAAAATACATTTGTATAAAAATAAAATAATCCACTCTCACAAGTAAAAGGCACATATACTTGACCTTTGGAAAGCCCTTTGAAGCATAATATAGTCACTATTAAAGCCACTTAGACCACAACCCTATGAATGTTTACTCCCAGTTGTGTGTGTATAGGATTGTAGTCTTAGTTATATCTTTGGTATAAAAAACATATCATTTTGCAGTGTAGCTTTTTTCATTGGTGTGGACCTTTGACACTAGACCACAAAGTGATTTCTTCTTATTGTTTCCTTGATGAGTCTTCCATGTATAGCATGCAAATGTTTCTCACATGTCTTCCTATGATGATTGGGGAAAACCCCCAAACCTTTTTGGCTCCTCCCAGGACTTTTGAATCTAGAATAAAACAAAATCCAAAATGGGGTGGAAAAGAGAAAAAAATGGAGTCAGAGGAGCAATAAAAAAGGAAGGTCTTCTTTCATGACATGGTATTTGACACAAAACATCTCAAACTTTTCCCAAGAACAGTTGGTCTATTCCAGCCTTCCAGAATCTGATACTCCTCAGATGTGATGAACTATAACTTCCATAATCCTCACACAACATGCTGGCTGAGGTTGACTGCAATTCTCCAACACATCAGGGACACTAGGGACACATTCATGCTAAGCACTTAAAGAACAATTATTCCACTTTAAACTGTCATTGTACTATCCTGTTGAATCCTGGGGTTTACAGTTTGGAGAGGCACTAGAGCTCTCTGCCTGAGAATGCTAAATGCCCCACCCCCAAGTGCAGATCCCAGGATTTCATAGGATGTTGCCATGGCAGTTAAAGGGGGATAAATGCACAATTCTGCAGTGAGAATTGGTTCCATATTGTAAAAGGAAGTGTGATTCATAAAGCTAACAGGTTATTTTTTGTCATAAATTGAATTTTTATTCTAATAATCCCTTCTAGCTTACTTTCAGTGAACTATAAACAACTCCAGAACTCCGGTGACCAAAATGTTGGACACAAGCATGTGAAACCATTTTCCATGTTTTTTTTTTATATTTTTCCCAGTGGTCTCATCTTCCTAGTTTGAACACAAAAAACAATTCATTTTCAGCAGTACCACATAAAGAAAGAGGACTGTTCCCAAGACTGCTAAAATATGAATCACTGCAGTAACATGCCAAAATAATCATTGGGTCACAGGATGTAAAAATCAATACTCCTAAATTACAGTGACAACAAAGTACAAGGTAAGAGAAAGACAGTATTTTTTGAGCCAGAATGTTTCTGTAGAATAACAGACACTTAAGATAGTGTCCAAATAAGAAGTAAACTGAACTGAGACTTCTACGATCAGTAGTGGCTTATGTGTCTAAGGAGATAAGTACATAATTAGAATGTATTCACATTATACAGTAATAGCAGTTTAATACCACTTTAACTGTCATGACTCTGTCCTACAGAATCTTGAAATTTGTAGTCTAGTGCTTGGAAATTTTCTGCTAAAGAGCTCCTGTGCTCCAGTTCCAGGAGGACAACAGTTAATTGTTTTTCTCAATCACAAATTGCAACTGGATTGTGTGAGAGAGCTCCTGCTTCATAGATACCAACTGGTCATGGAGCTGTGCCCTATGCTACAAATTTGGAGTTGCAAATGTGAGTATGTTTGTTTTAAAAGTAGGTACCTGGATACCTCCTTCAACCTATATGCCATAAACCTGGTGTTGTGAGGGGGCATCTGTTGCAAAAGGAGATATCCAGATACTCCCTTCTGCAATGAACAAGTACATATGCTGGTGTAACAAAATGTCGCAAGTATATGCAAGCCATATGATTCCATCCAATATTTCCAGGTCTCAGATGGTTTATAAAGAACATCAATTTTGCCCAAAATGTATAACCATGAATTATGTGACATATGTCATTGGGGCTCCACATGTCAGCCACGTCTGAGACATTCCTTCTTGCTCCTGATACTGGAAAGCTTCCAAAACATGCTTTAGGCCAAGATAAAGAAGCCCACCTGCATTAAAAGAAAGAAAGAAATTTAAAAAGAAAGAAAAAGGTCTCAGACTATTACCTGGGTTACAGCAATACATAAAGAATGCTAACCCTGCAGCAACACTGAAGCAAGCAAGGAAGAATGTTGGGCCTGGAGAAAAAAGGAGAAATAATCTGTTTATTAAAACAGCTGAGAAACAGTAAAGTTAATTAATGGATTAAAATTGATGGATCAAATTAATGGATCACTGACTACACTGATTCAAATAAAACAGGAATAACAATATTTGTTTTTGTAGTTCATGCACTGTGACATATTATTACCATTTCACACAATAATTATTTTGTATTACAACTATTGATCATGAATGTCTTTATTCCTTGCACCATGCAAGGAAAAAGCCCATTGCAAGAAAAAAAAAAAAAGAAAAGAAAATATCCTATCAGATAAATCTGCCTTGTCATTAAGCTACATGTCTGATTATAACATTATAAAAGCAACCACATGCTTCCTCTAGAAATGTCAGGTGCTTATATATAAGGCCCCTCTATGGCAACAGAAATAGTGAGTCGCTTTTTTCTTTTTCTGCTGGCTTAGACAAGGTTACAGAGGAAGCCAACTGAGTTTCTGTGCAGTTTCCATAAAGCATTCCATGTCATAACCTTGATATAAATGATGCTCTATTGTGGTGGTGAAAATTGTGTGGCCCACCAGATGTTGTACAACTGCAGCTCCCAGCATGCAGGGAAGTGCAGTCCAATAACATCTAAAATGCTGCATGTTGCCCACCATTTTATAGGAATCCTTGGTACAGAACCCACCAAATATTTTGATGTACATGTTCAAATCTTTGTTCATTCCATTATCGCATGGAAGAATGAAGAATCTTAAAAGTTTTATTCCCAATGGTTGAAACTAAAGAATTTTTGGATCCCCCCCCCCCACACACACACACCCTCTTCTGGATTTTTAATGGAAAATCTGCCTGTACATTAATTTTTTCCCCCACACAAAAAATTATACAGAAAACTGCATCTTGTACAAAAATTACATTGCTTGACATTTTTTTTTTTGGTACAAATCCTTTTTGGTATTAAAAAGTAAGGCTTTTTTATGTAAGTCTTGCAGCACCCAACACTTTTCTCAACATGCTGTTTCAATGGGCCAAGGCACATTCTCACTGGGGATAAGAAAAATTCTTTATCCCTAGGGTAGACACTTTTGGGCATGATTAGGGAGGAATAAGTCATTGGAAGGTTGCTGGATGCAACCCCAATTTGACATCAAATTAATGTGCTTTATAATAACGCCTAGGGTTTCTTAGAATGCAGAAGGAGCCAAGTGTACAGCTTTCAGGAGATGATAACCTCAGCAATTGGCTGTATTTGCATGATACAGCATGAATTAGAAATGTGGCTGCCTTAGTTCCCTCTGGCTTTCTTGCTTTAAAGAGACACAAGAGGCTCCAAAGGAGAACAAGAGTGTGAGGGAGGGAGAGGGAGCTCTGCTGGGTAGGTCAGGCATCTGAAATTTTATTCACAGACCCATTTTAATCTTATCTCTTGTACAGATTTGAAAAACCAGATGCTCTCCAAACATCTGTACAGGTGGACTAAACATGGGGATGGACTTCATATGAATGTGACATTGCCCATGTTAGAAGGCTAATAAAACCTATGCAGATGTTCAAACATGACAGTGCACAACTGGCTTACTAGACCTTGAATTTGCAGTCCCATTGTTGTTATTATTTTGGTGATCATGGGCAAAGTCCCTTAGGATATTCTATTCAGCAAGCCTCACTGAAACAAACAATACCTGTATAGCACCTACTTGTTTCAGTGGTACTTGCATAGACAGATAATACTCTGAATCTTCTCAGCTCTTAGAAAACTTTAGATTTTATCACATCTGATGATCAGTTCAAACAATCCAGAAATTATTTCTTAATAAAAATCTTGAATACACCTATATAACTTAATTTTTTCTAACAAAAAATTCAAATTACATGTCATCAGCAAGCACATTAAAATGAATTTCATGGAAACAAATCACAATTACATGCATTCTACTCCTTATTAAGCTTACTACCAAACATTGATTTAGCCAATAAGACTTGATACATATTATTTACCCCTGTCATTTAGAATATATTGCTCCTTCTCAGGGTTTATCCCTGTGGAATCTGAGGTTTCTAGAAACAAAAGCAACACACCAAAGAGTTAGTGCTGTATTCAGGCTTAAACACTTCTGAAGCAAGTCATGCAAAGTGGAAGGAAAGATATTTTCAAAAGATATCATAATATGACATAAAATGGCTATTAAACCCTCCCCACACATTATGCCAACAGTGCTCTAATTAGAAAGGAGTATTGTGGGGAGGGGGGGGGGAATGCATGGAATTTAGAAGCCTCACTTGCTGACTCCCTCCCCACAGAATTTTAGCCAAATCAGTTTGCTCTTTCCAGAAGCTTTCAAAAATTGGAGCTGTGGGCTTTCACAAAAGGTTGCTAAGTAGCTGGGATGAGGAGAGAGATGTGGCCTTCAGCTGAAGTGCCATGGCTTGTCAAACAAAAGTGATTACTAAAGAAATACAGTGCAATGCAAAAATGAAATAAGAACTGAACAAAATACAGCAGTTTTCTACTTCTTACTGTATTTTCATGTAAGCTGACTACATACACGACCATAGCCCCATGATTTTCAGAAAATGGTTAATCATGTGGATGCAAGAAGGTAGTTTTAAAATGCTGCCTCTTGGTCCACCAACCAATGAACCTCAGAACATCTGCCAAAGACGGAACCCAGTAAAGTGGAAAATCAGGAAGAGACCCATATAAGTCATTTGTGTGAGAAAAGGTCAATTCAAATTCAGAATCCTTTTTGTATGGAAATGAAAGGGCTCAACAGGCCACCCCTTTTAGTGCTGGATCAGGGCAGTGGCAACTACATGCCACAGTCCCGATCTTGCCTTTCCTCAGTGCAAAAAGGAGCCACAAAAAGTGTCTCCTTTTTGTGCCCTAGAAAGGGCGCCACAGCTGCCAGTACGTTGCTCTTCCACACTCCTTCGGCACTGTGTCATGTAGAAGCAGCGCCAGTGGACCGCCGTGATACCACGCACATGTGGTGTGGTATGCGATGTCACACTGGCCTGGGGATGGAGTTGGATCATATATCATGTGGATGCCACACCCCAACTCCACCCCTAGGCCAGCCTTAATGGCCGGTCTTTACAGCCCCTAAGTCCCTGTGTCAGAGGGACATAAATCAGACATTGGGACTGGCAATACACAAAACCCAGTGGCAGAACACTTCAGTCTCCCTGAGCATTCCATCTCAGACCCCAGAACAGACCTTTGTGGAGCTTCATGTACCAAAATGGTAATACATGGAATTAGGAGGAAATGTGCTTTCATTTCAAGCTGGGCCTAAAATCTATTTAATTTTATATTTTAAAAGGGTTCACTTTACAAAACTTGTCATTGTGAAAAAGAGAATGCTTCCCTCCCCTGAACTACTCATTTCTTGTATAGTCAGGTTATATCTTATGGCATTTTCTATGGATTTTTAATGTGCAGTTGTACCTACAGCTCCATCTGTATGCAACTCTCAGCGGAAGTGTTATGCTCCACCTGGTCACATGTAACCTGTTTCTGAATACTGAATGGAAAAGGATTCCCACTCCCTCCCAACCCCTTTGAATAGACTTTTAATTCAAAGGGGGTGGAGTGGGAGGTAGTGGAGATTATATAGAGTGACAAAGATTAATTCAGCTGCCTGAAAGCAAAGGCCTGTTTTCCTTCCACTCTCAAACAAGCACATGCACCATGTGGAGACTTCAAATATTTGCGCTCTGAGACAATTCACATCAAGTGCTGAAGATATATATGCCTGTGTTTGATAGCATTTTGCACATTTTTCAAGCATCCCCCCCCAAAAAAAATCCTGCATTTTCACATCAAATCCCCCTCCCAATTTTACCATGAAAGGTTTCAGATCAATGTTTGAAAAGAAAACATGAGTTTTGGAATACTGTACTAGGATGGATAAAAGCTAACCACAGCCTACCCATTTGCCTCTTCCCAATGCAAATTGCCTCTGAAACCCATCAGTGCTTTGCAACCTTGGAACTTCAGTAGAAGCAGCTACTATGTAACAAGTAATGCAGACTCTCCCAGCATGCAGTACAAAGTACAGTACAATTCAAAGACATAGCTGTGTTAATCTGAGAATTCAATATACAAACGTATTTGTAGTACTTTTGGGCCTAACTGGAAGAAAGAAATTGGGATCTACACTGAAGTCTATGAAAAGCTCACGTTACCAGCTTCTTTCACTCAGTTAATCTCAACAGTGCTACTAGACCCCTTTGCATAAAGTATGGTACAGTTATGTAGCACAACAACCAAAAGTTTAAAACTCATATTTCGAATGAAGCTATTTTATGTAACTGCAGCTGATGGATCCTTTTAGGTTTTTATTTAATCATGTTGAACTGCAACTGAACCACAACTATTTTCCAGTACTACATAGTTATAGAAATCTGGGGGTAAAGAGAGTTCTGGAAAGTATGCAGGCAGGCTCTTGAAGTCACATGAGCTTGAATTTGGAGCATCTAGCAATGTGGGAAGCTGCACAGAAGCTATCACAGAATAAATACATCCATTCAATATTGGCTATGGGCTGCTATTAGCAAACTTGATTAATAATATATTGATTCAAAGATTGACATTAGATGACATCACCCAGTCCATGATTTATTTCTACCAGGCCCTCTGTACTAAACATGCAGCCAACTCTTGTATTAATCTTTCCCATGACACAAAGAAACATATTAAACGGAAGCAACCAGATATTTTATTATCAACAGAGTCAAAGCTGATGGCTAATTTGTCTCAATAGTATTGCAATTGGAAGAAATTTTATATATGCTCAGTCAGTTCCATTAAATTCAAAGGAATTTTCTCTGAGGTAAGTGGGTATAGGACTAATAGTGCAATTTTTGCAGATTTATTGGAAAGCAATTCAGGGGCAAAACAGACTGGCATAATACGCCAGCTTGGGGGCAGCATGGGGGCATAGCATTTAGATGGCACATGTCCCGATGCTGCCCACAAGCTGGTGTCATGCTGCCTGCTCACCCAGATGGTAGGCAGTGTTGTAGGGCTCTGGTGATGCATCATTTATACGCTGCATGCCAGAGGAGCACCAAAAAGGCCCTGCTGCAGCTGAAAGGGTGGCTTTTTTTCCACCCCAAAAAGGAGTGGCATTATGCTGGTTCTTTTTGGGCTGGAAAAATGCTGGATATGGACCATGGTGTGTGGTTGCTGCAGCCCCAATCTGTTGTTCAAAAGGGAGACATCAAGTCGCCCCTTTAGGGCCATGAGTACCAGCCCTCTGTGGACCTTTCTCCTAAATAAGTATCTACAAGACTGCAAATCCTAGAGCATCATCAATGTTCCATAAATTGGAGGGCAGTGGGTATCATGTGGCCCTGTAGATGTTGCTGGACTGCAAATCTCAGAGGTTTTTGCCAGCATAGCAAATGTCAAGGAATCCTGTGACTTGCCATGCTACAACATACAGAGAGCCTGACATGATTGCCAACCTGCCATGAATAAAAAATAACCAGTATCAAGGCCTCCAGCAGTGAATTTTCAGAATTTCTTTCTGCCTCTAAGAAAGCTTTTGGCTACAACAGTAGGCAGCCTTGTGCCCAGCAGCTATTTTAGACAACAGCTTGCACAATATCTGGCCATGGCCATCCCGACTGGGAGCTTATGGGAGTTGCCTAAAAAATCCAAAGGGCATCAGGTTGACAACAAGAAAGTCTTGAAAGCTGACCTGAAGCAGAGGAATTTCCACTCAGGGAGTTCTCCTCACACATTTTACTTTTTATATGTACACCTAAGATTTTTCTGTTAGAAGACTACGGGGCTGTACAGACAACCCCAAAGGAATGGTGTCCTGCCACCCCTTTTTGGCAACAGGGGCTGCACCAATGGCATGCCGCAGCCCCAATCCAGTGCTTTGCCAGCTCTAAAAGAAACAGCAAAATGCCAGTCCTTTCAGAGCCATCAAAAAGGTGCTGTTGCTGTGGGGGTGGCACTTTCTGGCACTCCTTTTGATGTGCATTGTATAAATGCTGTGCCAAAGGAGTGCTGTGACACTGCCCACCGTGCAGTTAGGCCAGTGGCATGACACTGGCATGGAGGCAGCATGGGGGCACACATCATCTAAATGCCACACTCCACACCGGTGCTTCAAGCCAGCCTGTACAGCCCCTACATCTCCAAATGTAGCAATAGCAATAGCAAGTACATTTCTATACCACTTATCAGTGCACTTAAGCACTCCCTACACAGTTTACAATGTATATGCTAATTCCCCCCAACAAGCTGGGTACTCATTTTAACGACCTTGGAAGGATGTCAGGCTGAGCTGACCCAGAGCCCCTGGCTGGTATTGAACTTACAACCTTGTATTTGTGAGTGGCTGCAGTTCAGGCATTTAACCACTGTGCCACAAGGGCTAAATCTATAAATGATATAACTGGATATTTGGAAGCAAAAATATTGAACAGATGTTCCTATAAAAGAGCTGTGACTTACTGCAATGTTATTAAAACTAACCTCGTAGCCAAAGGGACTGCCTCTTCCTATATGACCCCCCCCCCCGCATACTTCGGTCTTCTGGGAGGAACCCGTTACAGCCTATGAAAACTAGGCTGTCGCAGACTTCCCAGAGGACTTTCTCAGCTACCGCTCCCAAGCTTTGGGATGGCCTGCCGGATGAGATGCATCTTATTACATCATTGACTAGTTTCAAAAAGGCTTTAAAGACGTATCTCTTCCGCCAGGCCTTTCCTTGAAAAGGAATAAATAAAACATCATTTCCCGGCTCTGAAACTGAAACTGGGTAGATAACCTTAGTTGTCCCCTTTGTTTAATTTCTGTGATTTCATTTACTGCGTATTTGCACAAGAACTGTTCATGAGATTGCACATTGTTTTAATTGCTACTGATTTTAATTTTAACTGTCGTTGATTTTAATACTTGCTGGTTTAATTTAATTTTAAGGGGGGGCGGTTGGGAAGGGGTATGATTGCTGTTTTACTCTGTATTTTTTAACTTTGCTGTACCCCGCTCCGATTACTGTGCTAGAGGAGCGGGTTATAAATAAACATGATGATGATGATGATGAAACATCGGTCTGCCATGATAGAATGAATAGAATCACCCTCAGCTCACTGGGCAACACACTCTCTCTCTTTTTCTCTCTCACTCACTGCCTGCCTCACAATTGTTGTTCAGCTGAATTCTTTGAAGGAAGTCAGAATGATTACTAAAATAAAATCCTAAACACATTGAACATTGTGATTATTAAAAGGTAATCCTAAATACGTTCAGAAGATTTCAGTGTAGGAGAGAGAATGTGGAAACATCACTTTTGGGGGCTGTAACTCCCACGATCTAGTTTAGGCCATGCTAGCTGGGGGATTCTGGGAGGTGTAGTTAAAAAAAAACTTTTTACAAGTGTTGCTGAATCATTTAAGAATTTTGTCATCTATTCAGATCTAAAAAATCAGTTACACAAGCCTCCTAGACTGTAATAACTACTTCCACATAGTACCTACAGGGGAGTGAAAACTAAGAACCAAGGAGCTTTTTTCCCTTTCTCGTCCAGCAGTTCAGAGGAGTGACCCCATGCTGTTGTCTTTGATGCTGTTTCAGCTAAAAAGATATGCCAGGAACTAAGTCTATTTGATTTGTGTTTTATCACAGCCACCACAGGAGAAGGGAATGCCTTCTAAGTCAACAAAAGTGAGATAATGCATACATTGAGAGTAATAACACTGCCAGAACCAAATACTCACAAATTATAAGAATAGAGGATAGAACAGTCCATCTATGACTCACCTCTGCTACCTGCAGTGTGCTTATTAGAACAATCCTACCTTGAAATCAGAGTGGATTTTCCTTTCTGTGTTGGCAAATAACTTACTGTGAAGTGAGAAATCTGTTGAATACTGATGTTCCTTCCCCTAGAAACAGCTCCAAAATGGCATGGACTGAAAAGCGTATGTCTTTCTTGACCTTAACTGTGGTCAAGGCTAATTAAAGGCTCTACCATCACAACGCTCTGAAAGCATCTTGTGAACTTTCATTAGGAAGGAACCTTGTTGGCTAGGAAAAGCTTTAATCTTGCTCAAAGCTATCTGGGGAAAGGCAGAATCAATTCACCTATAAAAACAGAGAAGCTGGGGGGAGGGGGAGGAGACAATATGTGATGCCACAGCCCACACTCACGAAGCAGTATGGTTAAAGATAGTGGGGCATTTGATTTACACTGGATTTTTTCCCCCATACCTCAAATTTCAATTTTAGGTCATTGAATAATAGACTCATAGAGTTGGAAGATACCACAAGGGCCATCCAGCTCCCTGCAATGCAAGAATATACAGTCAACACACTCCTGACAGATGGCCATTCAACCTTTGTTTAAGAATCTCCAAAGGAGACTCCACCACACTCAGAGGCAGCACATTCCAGCTCATTGGAAATTCAATTTCTTTCAGCCTTAGCACATTGTTACTACTGCAACCTAGTATGTGGCTGCACAGGTGTCATGGATGCTAACTAGATAGTAGGAACCAGTCCCAAGATACTGGGGATTTCTCTAGGTGCTACCACTACAACAGGCCCATCCAGTGAGGATGCATTCTGGGTGGCTGCCTTTCAGATGTGAAATCTGGTCCCACTGGAAGCCTGGCTGGCCCTTTCTCTGCTCACCTTTTGCTGGCAGGCATAGACCTTTTTATTTAAACATGCATTTGATGATTAATTGATTATGCAGAAGGGTGTGTATATATGTGTATGTGTGTGTTTTATTAAACATTAACACAATAGCAAACAAATTTTATAGATATCGCTAAAACAAAGACAAAATAACAAAACAAACTAAACTAAAGCAAATTATATTAAGGGTAGGCAAAACGTGGGAGATTCTTATGTTGGTTTTGCTGTCCTTAACAGCCCTGGACCACTATTTTTCTGCAAAAAAGAAGGGTGAGCTGCCTCTTAAAAATTTCCAGCTTTTAAATAGACCCCATTTAATACTGCCGTCCTGAAAAAATGCCACTTTCTTTTTAAAAAACAAGTGTATCTCTGGTCACTCGTAATTGGGGAGGAGGTTGAGCAGGGAGTTTGTGATTTCCAATAATTTGTGTGTTCCCAAGAAGACTCTAGGGGATGAACATTGCTATGCAGATCCCTACCTTCTGTGTTAAAAGGTAAAAACCACTAGGGTCTTCCTTGGCTTTCACTAGATCCTATACTCAACATGTAGCAGAGGACTGGTACCTAACTGCTTGCCTGCCTTCCAAGTAAGCACACAGCACACAAGACCCTGAGGTGGATGAGAACTGCCATACTAAGGCAGGTTTAACTCCTCATCTAGAGCAGTCTGGGGGTACTTCTTGATTTGTCGCTTCACATGACTAGTCAGGTGAATGCGACGGTCAGGAGTGCCTGTTATCAGTTTCGGCTGATCGGCCAGCTGCGCCCTTTCCTGGAGCCGAAGGACCTGGAGTCAGTGGTACATGCTTTGGTAACCTCACGATTGGACTTCTGTAATGCGCTCTACATGGGGCTACCCTTGTGCCTAACTCAGAAACTTCAATTAGTTCAGAATATGGCAGCCAGGCTTGTCACGGAAACATCAAGGAGAAAGTACATAACACCGGTGCTCAAATCTCTCCACTGGCTGCCGATTAGTTTCCGAGCGCAGTACAAGGTGTTGGTTTTAACCTTTAAAGCCCTACATGGCTTGGGTCCATCTTATCTGAGGGACTGCCTCCTCCCATATAAACCCCCCCCCCCCCGCACACTCCGGTCTTCTGGGAGGAACCTGTTGCAGCCTATGAAGACTAGGCTGACGCAGACCTCCCAGGGGCCTTTTCGGCTATCGCTCCCAGGCTATGGAATGACCTGCCGGACGAGATGCGTCTTATTACATCTTCTGATTGCTTTAAAAAAGCCTTGAAGACGCATCTCTTCCGGCAGGCCTTCCCAGAAAGTCCTTAACCTCCCGGCTCAGTTTGAGTTAAGCTCTCCCATTAATACTAACATCTTGACCCTGATATCTATGCAATGGGTTTCTGTTTTAAATTGTAATTTTTATTATGTCGTTTTAATTGATGTTAGTTTAATTCAATTTTAAGGGGCGGGTGGTTGGGTATGGGTCGTGTATATTTTATCTTGTATTTTTTAATTGATGTAACCCGCTCCGATTGGATACAGAGGAGCGGGCTATAAATAAAACATTGTTGTTGTTGTTGTTGTTGTTGTTGTTGATAATTCCCTCCTTAAATTCTGCCTGCCTGCGCCTCCCACCAGCAAAGGGGTTATAAAGGAGATATTGGGTATATTCCCACTACATTGTTATAACAATTTGATTCTTCTTTTACTGTCATGGCTCTATTTTGTGGATTCTTGGGGTTTGTAGTTTGGTGAAGGATTTAGTATTCTCTGCTATGGTTCAAAATAATGTATTAGACCTTTCTGGGAGAGAAATCTAAATCCCTGAGTATAGAACAAATCCCAGAATTCTATAGGATGAAGCCACTGCAGTTAAAATCCCATCAAACTACAATATGTGTGCAATGTGGATAGATCCAAATTCTCCAGTGATACCAACAGAGGTTTCTCTTCCCTCCTTTTCCAGCCCTGGTAAATTTAGTGGGGGAAACAGTTAATGGGGAGAGATTTTGTCCAATCTCACAAAACATTGGCCTTACACCTTAAGATAGTTGCCTTGGTTCAAAAATATTTTATCTAGGTTCAAAAATATTTATCTATACTTTCCCTCAAAGTCAGACTAAACCTACCAGTGTTTTGTAGCAACAAGCAGCTATGCCTTGAGATGTTAGTTCTGAACTGAACACCACAGATTATCTTCAGGAGGCTTAAAGTACAATCCCTTCATGGTATCAAAGTGCTCTGAAATATGTACCCTCTGACATTTCCAAAGCACTTGTGAGCTTCTGTCAGAAGAGCAGTTTGCTGTTCTTCATCCATTTGTTTCTCTGCTTTGCAAGCAACACAGGGAAATGATTCTAGGACTGCTCTAATGTTCCCCTGTGTGGTGGTTTGTGATAGGAAGGTACTGGATCCCAAGTAACAAGAGTAGGGGTGGACCAAGTGCAGCTCATAGGCCTATAGTTCATGTAAACTTCAGCCAATGTGGCCAATGGTTAGCAATTATGGGAACTATAGCCCAAAGCATCTAGAAGATGTCCCTGGTCTACCCATAACCCATTCCTTATGGTTTGCTTAGAGATGAGAACATTTTTCTCACTTAACTTTCTATTAAGTAGTTTGGAGTTACTCAAGACTATGCGGTTAAATATGACCTATTATCAAGAGCTCTCAGATATGAAGAATTGGTTGTAACTGGAAATCAAATTATAATTACATTTTTAAAAAGAAATGATTGAAGATATTATGTGAATGAGCACTGGTAACAGTGACCAACTGCATTTCCTTTTAAAGAAATATTAAAAGAGACAGAAATCTAAACCATTAAAGTACCTAAAACTCCTGCCTTATAGAAAGCAAAGTAGCTGCCATATTTTCTCAGTAATTATCTCAGACACAAACTGAACAGCCTCATTTTACAGAGATAGCAAAATCTCAGAGGACTAGAAACACTCAAAGCTGGACATCAGACATCTTTTCCTTAGCAAACCCACCACTTTATTCCTAAACCCACCTTTTATAGCTCCTAAAAGAACCCCATACATTTGTAAAAAGCCAAAATGTGCCACATTTCAATAACACCCTATTGGTGCAAATGCATCCGCAACAGATACCAATAAACATTGGGCTGAAAGATCACTCAGGCACCTTTGAGTATTTCTAAGAAACAGCATGTAGGAAGTTTTACTTAGTTCTTGAAAAGAAGCAAGTCAGAACATTTGAAGAGACAACATTGTAACAGAATGATGGGTGCAAGGAAAATGCTAAGGTTCCAACTTACTTAGAATTTTCCTGCTTGGCAAGTTGTTATACAGCTGTTCGGCATTGATTTGCAAAGCACGGTAAAATTCTTGACACGGTTTGTCACCTTTCTTCTGCAAGTGGGCTATAAGGTTTGACAACCGGCTATGAAGAGAAGCTTTGGGACTTCGAAACTACATGGAGAAAAAACATTGATTAGAGAGACTGTAGAGGAAATGCTGGATTTCAGTGCAGCAACATAATGTTAACGCAAGTTTTGTCTCACTTCTACAGCACATGAAAAAGTACAAAGCTAGCTTTGTAGTTTATTTAAACATACATGGAAACAGAGCATGAGATTCCATAGGGACTGTTTACAGTGCTTTACTGACATGGCATCATGTTGTTGCCAAAAGGGGATTAAGAAAAAGTATAGGAAGATCAGAGAGCCAGCATGGTGTAGCAGTTTGAACAATGGACCAGAACTCTGGTAACCGGGGTTTGAATCCCAATTCAGCCACGTAAACCCAGTGGGTGACCTTGGGCAAGTAACACACTCTCATCCTCAGAGGATGGCAATGGCAAAGCCCCTCTGAAGAAATGGGCTAAGAAAACCCCATGATAGGTTTGGCTTAGGGTCAACATAAGTTGGAAAACATGAAGGCAGATATCAACAACACACTAAAGGAAAAACAAGCAGCAGTGTTAATCTGTTAAGGACTTAGATTAATAAATAATGAATACACACAGAGAGAGCATATTCAGACATTCAATTCTATACTGAAGAGAAGGTGAAGAATGTGGCCCTCCAAATGTTGTCAGACTGCAACTCCCATTAGTCCTAGAGTAGGATTTCTCTCAGGACATTATCACATGAGCTGTTCTTAATGCAATCGCTTTAGTTAATAAAAATGGAAACATACTGGTTTTAGAAAAGCTATTATTATACTTCTCTACAATAGCACAAATGGGACTGTTTCTGCCATTTCACTCTCTTCGCCTTCCCCCTTAACCCTGCCTTCCTGCCCTATACCCTATATGACGTGCCTTTTGGATTTTTAAATTTTATTTTTACTTTTTAATGCAATTCTAGACTTATGCTAATGTGATATAAGTTTTAAAACTAAGAAAAGAAATAGGGCAAAAAAGTAGCCTGCTTGGGAATAGCAATGAGGATGGAGGGATAAGGAGAAAGGAGGAGACACTGGCACCATGTAATTGTCAGTATTAGAACTGCCTGACAACAACATTGCACACCTGAGAACTAATGAGAAAGCAGCACAACTGATGTGTTTACCCTTGTTGATGTATTTTCCCTGTCAATTAAAAGGGGTGCCCTAATTATGCTTCAGAGACACAGCAGCTATGGGTTAGTGACATCATGTGATACATATCACCAATGGCACTATTTTCCAATTATAATTGCAATTTAAAAGCCACATGTAGTAATCTCCTCAGTTCCACCACTTTTATAGGCATGTTTCCTGAGAACACACATGGGAAGGTCTTCTTGGTGGCTCCTCACAGTTTGTAGGATTCTTTTCCATAGGAGGATAGACTGGCTTTACTCTCCTTCCACCAGCAGACTCAGACATTTTTAGCTGTTGACTGGTTACTGCAGAAGGGTCTTAATAATAATAGTTGTTGTTGTTGTTATTATTATTATTATTATTCTGCTTAATCTCCAGGAATCTGAGAGAATCCAAGTGGATAATGTAGGATGCTGTCCTTTCATTTCCACTGTAATACGTTAAATGTTTTAAAATTAGCAGTTTTTCTGTGGTTTTAAGCTCTGTTCTTATATTAAAAAGTTCACATTATATTATGTGTTTAGCTTAGCAGAAAGGTGTAATACAAATAAAATAAAATACCTAACATAGTCAATGATGAAGGATTATGAGAGCTGCAGCCCAACAACATCTGAAGGAATATACATTCTTCACCTCTGATTTAGAAGGAAATTAAAGGAAAGTTACTTGTATTAAAAGCAGGCAACAAAGCCCCAAAGTGTAGCTTCAGAAAAGACAAGGGTGTGTCTGTGCTGCTGGTGGTGGTAGTGGTGTGTGTGTGTGTTTAATAACTTATTTTAAAAAGACACAGCCACAGATAGCAACATTAGGCTGAGTATAAAAGCTGTTTCTGCCAGACTTTTATTCTCCCCCAGTTTCCGCATCAGTTTAGCTCTACTTACTGTACCACAGTGCCACAGCAGAGAAAACTTGGTATTTTTTCTCTTGCAGAGAAATCCGCAAGGATTTCACCTGGTGTACAGACCAGTGGGCAGCATCCCACACTGGAGTACCACTGGAAGAACAGCACAATCCAGTAGAAGCAGAAAGAGGGAGATCTAGGAAACTGCAGAATATGCTAAATGGCTGGAGACAAAAACAAGAGATATCCTTAAACATTGTATTCTTCCAACTACCTTTTCAGCTTCTTTATTGGTGAGAATTTGGGGGTAAACTCTGTTCAGTTGAAGGATGATTTTATCAACCAGCTGTTCACTCAGTCTGCTGTGGCTTGTTAGAAAAACCATGTCCTGCCGTAAACGATCACAGTACGTCTGATCTACAAGAACAAAAAACAACATTTTCAAAAACACAGGTTGTCACAAAGCATAGCTTAAGGTAAGTACTAAATAATTCACTTTCAATACTAAATGATTCACACTCGGGTGTGGCCTCAAACACACATTGTCATATTCTAACCAACATTATATGAAGGCATCCATACCATGGTTGACACTCATAAAATAACAGAATCATATAGAAACATTGGAGCATTTATACACTATATTTCATGGGTTCAGAATACCCACTTTCAATACAAACCCCACCACTTCTCTGTAAGGCAGAGTTCTCATTGAACCTATAAGTCCCTGGTCATCAGCTAACATTCTTTGCTGTTTTAGGCTGTAGTACTGCACTTCAGGCCCACACTGCATGGGATGATGCAAAATAGTATCTTGAATTTAATGGCTGAATTGAGATCTGAAGCAGGGATTTCATAGCTCAGATTTTTAATTAATATACTACACTAGATGCACTAGCTCTCTCATGGCAAACCAATAGGACTGTGTGTATAAGCGTGAGTGAGGGATTAATGTACATATGTGACCAGGCTTTCTCGGTTGAATTCACAATAGGAATCTGGCACAGCCAGACCTTTGCTAGGCCTGGGATGAGAAGCATGGATGAGCATCACACATTCTATGAACCACACGTGGCCCTAAACTACTTTTGTGGCACCTACAACAAAAACAAATCCACAAAAATATGCATTCCCCCACCCTATCTTTTAAAAAATTACAAGTGCTGTTCAAGGGTTCAGTTTTCATCTAAAATAAAGTGTGCCCGATTCAAACCTTGTTTCAGCAAAAAATCACAGTAAAAAATGGAAGCCACTTCCAGTGTCATTTGTGGGACAATGAAGCCCTCAAGCTTGCTTACACACACACTACGTTAGGCAGAAACAATTGGGAAAAGGCTATCAGTGGCAGTTGTTCCTCCTGATCCCTCTCCTAATGGAGACTGAAACTATGTAGGCTACACCACCTCGCTCTAAACTGGTCTGCCAACCTCCAGAACAGTGAAGGATCTTATCCCATTGACAGTGGTGAAGAAAACTCAACCATCAGTCCAGACAGTTTCTGTGCAGGGAATCAGAAGGATGGGATGCCATCTGATCTTTTGCATCAGGTAGCAAAACATCTTGGGCTAGCCCTACACACCCTATAGAACTCAAATATTCCCGTCATGGCAACAAGTGTCATCTGGTACAACAGAGGTTAAATTTGTTGTTGTTGTTATGTGCTTTCAAGTTGTTTCCAACATATGGTGAACTTAAGGCAACTCTATCATGGAATTTTCTGGGACTGAGAGTGTGTGACTCACCTGAGTTCATCCAGCAGGTTTGCATGGCCAAACTGGGGGCCGTACTCTGATCTCTAGAGTCATAGACAAACGCTCACACTACTACAACATGCTGGCTCCCTAGAGGTTAAGTCACAATGCTCAAACAGATTACAAAACAATTAATAAACCCAGATACAGCAAAAATGCTTCTCAGGGACTGATTATTGTTCTCTGAATAGAAGCAATGAGGGTGGTTAAAACCGTAGTGGGTGGGAAAGAATTAAAACAATGGCCCATTCCTTCCTGCCACCAAAAATAGACGTGCCTGCTTTACCCCTGAGCCTAGAACATACTAAGAGTGTTTAGAAGATGACTCTAATAAAAAATAATTTCAGAAATATAGTTAGGGACTAAATTTAATTGCTAGTCCCAGTTAGAGTAGACCTACTGTAATGAATGGGACTTGTTAAGGCAATACTCATATGCCACTGATATAATGGTTTACACACATACGTCAATTAACAAAGCTTCTGACAAAGAAGCTCCTTTTTTACAAAGTCTTTTTATGGCTGCCCAGATCCCCTTTTCTTCCTCCTTATCTGTTGAGCCAAAAATACGTTTTTTAGCAGCATCCACACTGAGAGGTTGTGGGAGGGGACTGAAGAAACACAAGATTTTCTGTGCCAGGTTGCAGTAGTGTACCTGTAGTAAACAATGCAGAAAGGCTTTTGCTGGGGAAGACCAGGATTCTGCTTTAGCTGGTCCTACTGTTACAATATGTGCCTGCCTGCCTACCACAGGCAAGGTAAACTGCAGGTAATTCCATCATCCCTTACCACAGCAGAGAAGACTCTCTTCCACATCCTCCAACTGTGTCCTGCATCCACTGGTGTGACAAAGAGGAAAGCCATACTATCAGATCTCAGTGTTTAGGCAGGAATATATAGGAAAACTCACTCCTTCAAGTATCAGGATGATATGTGATATTCTTGCAAGCAAGCTGGTAAAATGTGGGCTAGACAATGTGACTATTAGGTGGTTTTGTAACTGGTTGACTCAATGGTTGCTTTTCATCCTGGAAAGAAGTGACTAGTGGGGTGTCAGATGCTATTCAACATCTTCATCAATGGCTTGGATGAAAGACTAAAGGGCATGCTTATCATATTTGCAGATGACACCAAATTAGGAGGAGTAGTTAACACCTCAGAGGACAGGATCAAAATTCATAGAATCATAGAGTTTGAAGAGACCACAAGGGCCATCCAGTCCAACCCCCTGCCATGCAGGAACTCCCAATCAAAGCATCCCCGACAGATGGCCATCCAGCCTCTGCTTAAAGACCTCCAAGAAAGGAGACCCCACCACTTTCTGAGGGAGTGTATTCCACTCTCGAACAGCCCTTACTGTCAGGAATTTCCTCCTAATGTTAAGGTGGAATCTCTTTTCCTGGAGCTTGCATCCATTATTCCGGTCCGGTTCTCTGGAACAGCAGAAAACAAGCTTGCTCCTTCCTCTGTGACATCCCTTTAGATATTTAAACAAGGCTATCATACCACCTCTTAACCATCTCTTCTCCAGGCTATACATACCCAGCTCCCTAAGTTGTTCCTCATAGAGCATGGTTTCCAGAGCCTTCACCATTTTAGTCGCTCTTCTTTGGACACTCTCCAGTTTCTCCACATCCTTTTTAAGTTGTGGTGCCCAGAACTGGAGACAAGTATTTCAGGTGGGGGCTGACCAAAGCAGAATAGAGTGGCACTATTACTTCCCTTGATCTAGACACTATACTTCTATTGATGCAGCCTAAAATTGCGTTGGCATTTTTAGCTGCCTCATCACACTGTTGACTCATGTTCAACTTGTGGACTACTTGGACTCCTATATCCCTTTCACATGTAGTCTCGTTCAGCCAGGTGTCCCCAATCCTATATCTGTGCTTTTCATTTTTCTGCCCCATTTTCCTCATTGGAACTGTTTGAAATTGTGCCTTCAGTATCTCCTTTTTGAGGATCTCCCATCCATCTTGAACTCCCTTCTCTTTTAGTACTCCTGACCATGGGATCACCCCCAGTATTTCTCTAAGTTTATTGAAATCAGCTCTCCTAAAGCCTAGAATTCGTGTCTGACTATGCCTAGCTTCTCCTTTCCACTGTATAACAAACTCCAGAACATGGTCACTCCCGCATAACATTCCAACCACTAGCACCCCATTAACCAGGTCATTCCTGTTGGTTAAGATCAGATCCAAAATAGCTGACTCCTTTGTTCCCTCTTCTACATTTTGGACAATAAAACTGTCTTCAAGACAAGTGAGGATTTTTTTTTATTTTTTAATATACAAACAAACACAAACATTTATAACAAAAAACAACCATCTATAACAAAGAAAAGAAAAACAATTCAAATAGTTTTTTGTGGAGTTTTCGGGCTATGTGGCCATGTTCTGGAAGAGTTCCTTTCTGACGTTTCACCAGCATCTGTGGCTGACATCTTCAGAGAATGATAGCCTGGAAAAGGATGGAGATATATATCCTGTGTGACCCTGGGAAGGAAGGAGTAATTTGCAAATGTATTTGCAAATGTATTGGTATACATCTCCATCCTTTTCCAAGCTATCATTCTCTGAAGATACAACATAACAAAGCCTCTAACATATTAGATATAAGCTAATATAACTTCCAGATTACTTAAACTACTTTTATCCCAGCACTCCCTCCCCTACATTGAGGATTTGGCAGAATTTGAATTCCAGCAAATATCAGGATAGTTGAAGTCACCCATTACTACTATATTTCTCCTATTTGAGTGTGTGATCATCTGTTCTAGATTACCATAATCATTTAGAAAGCTGGGCCAAAGCTAACAGAATGAACATCAACAGAGATAAATGAAAGATACTGCACTTAGGGATGAAAAATGAAATTTACAGATATAGAATAGTGCCGCTGTGTTCTGCATAGGGTAGGCCTCATCTGGAATACTGTGGCCAGTTCTGGGAACTACAATTCAAAAATGATGTTGACAAGTTGGAGCATGTCCAGAGGAAGGTGACCAAAATGGTGAAGGGTCTGGAAACCATGCCCTATAAGGAGAGACTTAGGGAGCTTGATATTTTTAGCCTGGAGAAGGGACAGTTAAAAGGTTCTATGATAACCCTGTTTAATTATTTGAAGGGTTGTCACAGTTAGGACAGAGCAAGCTTGTTTTCTGCTGCTCCAGAGACTAGAACATGGAACAATGGATGCAAGCTACAGGAAAAAAGATTCCACCTCAACATTAGGAGGAACTTCCTGACAGTAAGGGCTGTTCAACAGTGGAACACACTCCCTCGGAAAGTGGTGGAGTATCCTTCTTTGGAGGTCTTTAAACAGAGGCTGGATGGCCATGTGTCGGGGATGCTTTGACTGTGATTTCCTGCATGGCAGGGGGTTGGACTGGTTGACTCTCATTTTCTCTTCCAACTCAATGATTCTGTGATTCCAAGGTCCCAAGCCACTGAGAGCTTTAAATGTTATCACCAGCATCTGGAACTTAGATCGGAAGTACATTGGCTGTGGAAGTGCAATTCCTTCAAAGCTGGTCTTACTTAGGGGATTATCACATGGAGGCACTTACCGTTGCTAAAATGTTGGTGAAATGTTTCTGAAGTGTTCCTGAAGTGTGAAGGTGCAATAGCCATCCTCAAAGCATTTGTGGAGCAGCCATTTCTTGACTCACGAAATAGCTGCTCCATGAATGCAATGACGATTTAGAAGCGGGACTGGGTATCACTCCTTTATACTTCAGGAACACTTCAGGAATGTTTTACCAACAGTAAACCTCTATGTGATAAGGGCCACAGTTTCTATATGGAGTTTGGCTGCATTTTGCACTAGCTGTGGCTTCCATGTCATCTTCAAGGGCAGCCTCTCATAGAATGTATTCCAGTAGTCTAACTGGGGCATTAATGATTATTGACTACCATGATTTAGTTATCCCTGCTCTGTTAGTTTTAGGACATGAAGCACCACTGCCTTTTGGTCAAAATGCATTTCAAATAAAGCACATTAGAATTCTCTCAGCAATCCAACCTCGGCACATTCTCAAATTGTACTTTAAGTACTTCATATAGCCAAACATGAAGTTGTTTTCTAATCATTGCTTTAAAATTCAGAGGTTCTGGCAATAAACAGGATGTGGGATGTGCTTTTTAAGTTTTCATTGCCTTCACATTCTATGTCTTTTCTTTTTAATAATGTGATTTTCAATAGGACCAAAGAAGTATTCATTTTAAAAAACCTTCTCCAACAATTGCTATAAGTAATGGCTCTTTGAGAGCCTGAGTCATTCTTATTAAACTGAAAAAGGCTATCTCCTGACACTGCACAAGTTTTGCAAATTCCATAGATCCAACTGGGTTTCCTTTGGGCTATTACCATTCACTCCATAAAGTTAAGGCTTCTAATGGCAAGCAGTGTATTGCCCATATTGTCTCCATGCAACTTAATAAAATTAATGTACTTCATTATACTACCTGCTATAATTTTTTCCTGGTTGAGAAGTTATATGGCCTTCTATATTACTTCAGACTGTGAGGAAAAAGGAAGGTAAAGATTCTGAGGGATGAGGTCAAATGTTACGTTTAGAAAGAGTCACTGAGAATTGATGGCTGCAGAAAAGACAAAACCAACAACAAGGCTGGGCTGTCTACACCAACCATTTTATCTAGGGTGAGGTCAAAGCACTATTCCACTGCCACCGCTGCTGCAGCCTTGCCAAAAATAAAATAGCTCCCTCCGAGAGCTCAGTACACTGTCACTTCTGAGAAACACTGGGTTTTCCCTGGTTTTGCGTAGTTTGGTGCAAAGTTGGGTGAAGGGCAAAAAAAATGCTCTTATCTTCCTGAAAGTACTCATGCATTGTAAAGATTACCAGTACCAGCTTTGGGGTGAGTTTGCCATTTCTCCAGGTATAAACAAGCCCTTAGAGATGCTGGCTGCTCATACATGCATGAAGATTGCAATTGTTTCACGAAAGATTTTCTACAACTACATGTCAAAAATAAATGTGCATTTGCTTCTAACATGTTTCTTTCCTCTGCTGTTTCCTCTTACTGTAGAAACCTAGACTGTAAGTTCCTTGGGTCAGAAACTCATCCCTCTCTTGCCCTTCCTTTGTAGTGTAAAGTATCCTACACTACTGGTAAATACAAAAACAGTTGGTAGTATTCTACCCTTCTGGAATTCCCCAGTACTATATTTAAATGTCTTTCAAAGAAGCTCCATATTAGCAGTGTGTCCCTACATAAAAGTCACTCCTAACAATTTCTGACACATAGTCATTATCTCATAGAGGACAAGTCAGTTTTGTCTACCTTCTCTGCCATGAATTGCATGTGATTTTTTTTAAAAAAAGTCCTTTTGGATAGCCTTCCATAAAATCTTCTATAAAATATCCATAATTATTCTGAAGTTATCAGTAGTTTGCAGATATACGGGCATGTATATTTTCCAAAAATGGGCCAAATCTGAACACATGTTCAGGAGCACTGAACATGGGGGGACATACTTATGAATACCTCTGAATAAACATTCATAGGACAGTGCTGCAAATGTACAAGAAAACATTTCACATTTGGCCTGATGGTTGTTGTTTGTTTTTTCAGCATCCACTGCTACAAATCACAGAGACAGCTTGCAACATTATGTTAGCAATACAAAGAAGTTACTCTTTCCTAAATTAACAATTCAGGAAACTAGAATTATGCCTATAACCACAGGATTTGAAACTGTGCCTCCAAACAACTTCAACCATTATCTGAAGGTTTGTGCTGACACATTAAAAATCCTGCATTTTTACTGCACAGATAATTATGCAATGTAAGCGTCTCTGGGATTTCAGATAAGATTCCTTTTATAATTGTCTTGAATAAACAGCAACTGTGGGATGACTTAGGTTCACTAAAGGTAGAATTTCCACATACACTACCCTGTTGTAAATCTAGACCCAGCTCAAAATTCAAACAAGCACAGCTAAAAAGTGTTTATGCTTGAAGCATATTTAAGGTAAAACTTTTATGAAAAGGAGCTGCCCTGGTTACTTGTATAAAACCATACAATTAAATTTATGTGTTAAGAGCTCTTACATTATGGAATGTCCAGATCTAATCCACAGGTCCCCCTTTTCATGTTTTTTCAGGGTGATTTATCTTATCCTTCTTCTGATGTGCATCTCATTCTATGACTGTCTCTTTTTTTAAAAAAAAAACAAACACAAACCTTTGTCCACATATCAACACTAACATTTATTGTTGTTTCACTACCTGTCAGTCCTCCCAGATGACTCACCAGAATCTCAGCATGGTAAGGATACACATTTTAATTTTATTTAAAACCCCATTATTCTATATTCCCCAAAAGGGATGGTTTTGCATAGATACAGATGGCCTGTGCCAATATCTAAATGAATCCAAAATATTTCTGAAACATCACTACATATCAGTATTTATTTTTAGGGTTTTGCTTTGGCAACAGTTCTGTCTCTGTCAACATAAACAAATAGTTAAAAATCCAGGCCGTAATCTTTTAATCCATTTTTAGCTTTATTCTCTCATGAAGCAGTAAATATACTCCATCACAGACTCTGAATGCGCTGGATACTGAAATGAATTCAGCTTTATCTTAGACTCCACTATGAAAACAGATAAGGAAGGTGGCTATTTCAATGAAACTGACTAAGAAAAATTTTAAAGGCAGGGGCATTTTATAAGCATAAGAGAATTAATTTTCTATCTTAAATGATAATGGGGAAAGAAATATAAAAAGAGCCATTTTTTTCATGGAACAAAGTGATGCATGCAGTCTAAGTACAGTTGTTCCTCTGGATTTGTGGGGGTTAGGGGAACAGTATCCTCGCAAATATGGAAAATTTGTAAATAAGGTAAACCCCTTCCACTTCCCCTCCCATGCCGGGGATGGCTGTCTGGGATATGGGAGGTGCCAGAGGGAGCTCTTCCCCTGCCCTCCTCTGCCTTTAACCGGCTCTGGGAAGGCAGTTAAAGAGACAGGAGGGCAGAGGGAAAGAGGCACATCCAGCCAGAGGGACAGGAGAGTGGGGGGATGAGGAGAGGTAGATGCACCCCTGCTTCTCCTCATCCCCCACCCTCCTTTCCCTGCACTCCTGTCCCATTTGCAAATAAACAAAACCATGAATCTGAAGTCTGCAAATCTGGAGGGACAACTGTAGTTTTACCCACAAATAATGTTTATAGTCTAAGCAACAGCATACTTCTGTTTGTATCTGCATGTACTATGTCTTTGGAAGTAGCAGAAAGTGCAGGATACGGTAGCCTGATAGCTCTGTGGAGGTTTCTCAGAATTCCTTTTATGACTCTTATGCCTAACACTGTGCATTGGGTCCCACATAGCTCAAGGTGTTACTTTTGGTTCATAAGATCAGCTGAGGATTGTTTAGGGTCAGGTCATTGCAGAGACTGCTTTCTTCTGTATGGGCTGCACTAATCTGTATGCTCCAAGGAGAAGGTCCTGCTGATTGTACCCACAGGGGGTGTCACATGGTGGGGTGGTGCACAGCACTGACATGCTACTGGGCAAGTGAGAAAGGGGCTTTCCTGCTCACCCAGTACCCTGACCACTGAAAGCCTTTTTTTCAAGAAAAGAAGCGTGCCCACCTCAGCAGTGGTCTGGTTAGGCAAGTGGGCAGTTCCCAACACCACCGGGTCACATCAACCTTAATGATGCCAGTGACTGTATCACAACCTAGCGGTGTTCATTTCAGCCCAGAGCAGAGGGGAATCTTCTGCTGCAGCTATTGCCATGCAGAATGGTCTCCCCTGAGATCAGGCATGCTCCTACTGTGGAATGTCACCAACAAATAAAAACATGCTTGCTTGCCCATGCATTTTTGACTGCTAATTTTGTCAGCCACCTATGGCATTATTTTACTATTTTATCACAGTTTTATTGTTTATTTCTCAGTTCTTTCATTGTGTTTATTTATTGTTGTAAACTGTTTTAGGAATATTTTAACAACGAAAATTTGAATATCTCCCCCTCCAAAAAACTCTAAATAAATAACTGAGCCATTTGACACTATACCCAACCTGTCATTCACTTTCCTTACTCTTTCATCTGCTGAGGAGCTACAATTCTGCAGAACAAAGCTCTTAAGAAAAACAGAAAAATGGCAGCTTCAAACACAGGCAATGGAGGGAAGGGACACAACATCAGCAGAACAACAGACCTTGCTGTTGTTCTCAAGCCTTTTAAAATACACACTGACTCTCACACTGAAAACTCTGTATAGTAACATCCAAAATCCACAAAACAGCAGTATATCTGGATATGTTGACTGAAAATTCTGTTTTTCTCATTCGTAGTGATACGCTGCAAACAACATGTTTTTCTTTGTCATGCATTAACATTACACAGTGTGATTGCAGCTTTGCCACATGGATTTGTAAAAAATGAAATGCAAAGGCTTGTTCAATATTTAATCAAAAGCCTATCCCAAAACAAACCACATCCTCATAGCTCATATTGCCAAGCAATCTGGCAGTATAGAAAGCAATAAAGCAGGTATTTTAGTGCACCAAACAACAAATAATACAAACAAAACAAAATGTTCATTGTTTTGGCCTTCGGGCAGTTCCTAAAATGACAGAACATTATTCTTTCCACAAAGCAGGCAATTATAGCACTAACAATGATTGCTGAATGGCCGGGTCATTATGATAACTGCAGATGGTTTAAACTTTCCCCATCTAACCCTCCCCAGCATTTTAGTCATTCATTTCTTGGAAAGAATCAAACAAATCCATAGTTTCTTGCAGACTCTGCAAACATACTGGGGGTTTGATTGCTGATGGCAGCAAAGAGGCTATTATTATATGGCACCATTGGATGAAAAAAAGAAGTTACAAACCTGTTCGTGTTAGGTTCTTTTCCATATTTTGATTTGGAAGGCCGTTTCTTTGCCCTGACCCACCACCTCCATTTTTGACCCTTGAGGGCAAACAATTGTGCCATGGCCATATTTTTCTGCAGTCTCTCTGTTCATCCAACAGAGCGGGTAAGGAGAAGGAGAAAGGCACCTCCAACCTGTTCTACTTGTGAACTTCTCAGGGGCATCTACTCAGGCTAAATCAACCTGTGAAATGATCCAGTGTGTGCCGTCTTTATGTTCGCACAGACCAGCAGTTTAATGTTTTACAAATATCTTTGAAAATAAGGTGCAGACATTTCTCAGGCAACCTGAAATTACTTTATCTTAGAAATTGGAGCACAACAATTAAATAATGTTGTTTAAATCAGAGTAATCCAGAGTGGTAATATCTGGGCAGCTGCCAGTCCAGGAGCTGTTGGCTGCTGGTCTCTAGCACAGTTCCAAGAAAGAAAGAAACAGATGCAATCAATGGGGACAAATACCATGGTACTAGTCCCTGGCACATTTGAGGGTGGTGAGAAAGACTGCTGGTTCCCCATGTCAGATAGCTTGAGAAAAAATGTGTTAGATTATCCATAAAAATATGGCTTCCAATTTGCCTCTTGTTTTTGTTATTGTTGCTGTTGAGTGCTTTCAAGTTGTTTCCATTTTATGGTGAGCCTAAGGGGTTTTCTTGGCAAGTTTCCTCAGAGGGAGTTTGCCACTGCCATCCTTTGAAGTTGAGAGTGTAACTTGCCCAAAATCAACCAAGGGGTTTACAATTTGCTTCCTAGGGCTAGAATATCTGAAAGATCACATGTTCCTAGGAATATAATCCTGCCTGAAATTTGAGATTTTCCATCAAAAGCCCTGTGGCCTGTTCCACCACCCTGAGAAGTAGGTAAGTATCCAAGATAAGGCTTTCTTTGCAGTAGCCCCAGGACTATGGAACTCCCTGCCATACTGAGTTTCCAACAGTTGGTCAAAATTTCACTCTTCCTTCTAGCCTTTGCTTATTTAATTGGTTTGAATCATTTTTAAACATATTTTATGGTGTATCACTTTTGGGATGAGGGTGTGCAGAAAAGCAATTAACAAACACTTCATATAAATAGTGGCTGCATCTACACTGCAGAATTAATGGACTTGACATTAATGTTTGTGAGATATATAGCCTTCTCTGTCAAAGAGCTCTGGTGCCGGAACAAACTACAAATCCCAGGATTCCATAGCATTGAGCATGAAAGTTATAGTGGTGTCAAACAGCTTTTATTCAGCTGTGTGACAGCAGCCAGTGTATAAGCAAAGGGTGGCAATTAGTATGGAAGCAACTCTGCCCTTTGAAAGCCATCTGCTACATGTCTATTAAATCAATACAGCTTTTCTCAACCGCAAGGCATGTCAGAATACAACTTCCATTTGACAAACACAAATGAGAAGGGGTTGCCAGCCGTAGAATATAACTAATATACTATCCACCTTTGTATAACTTTTCACTGATACTACTCCATCTGCCCTCACTCTTTTGTAGCAGCTAAAGCTAGCAATTTGATGACTGGGATCTTTGAGTCTCTGAACTCCATTACTTCCCATAGATAGAGTCACAGCTCCCATTTCCCACTCTACCATGCAATGATTAAGTATTCAGGATAAACAACTGAGAGAATAATGGCGGTTCCATTGCCTCCTTGGCTTCTCCACACTGAGGCCTCTTAAAAATAACAGATATCTGTCCTTAGAGATACAGTGCAAGACCCCAGAATTGCTTTACATTAAGAAACAGCTGGCAGATGCTGATAAATTTTAGTCTCTGAAGATCTGGCTTTGAAAGGATGGGTTCTATGTGAAAGGCTCCAGGTCAGATAACCAGCCATATGGATCACACAGGCATTTGTTCCAGAAAACAGCAGCTCTGAAAGCTTGCAGTTAGAATTAAAGGCTATATGTAGATAGCAAAAACCAGCAGGCTATTTCAGCATGTCCAAAATCAGTCCATCACTTCAGGAGGGCATTAAAAAGCACTTGACTCTAATAAGCAGTCAAGTAACTGTTGTCTTATGTCTACTTAACTTTTGTATCACCTTCATTCAAGCATTAAAATAAATGTTTCCATTTCAAGCATCAGCATGTTCCTGCATGAGTGACTCAAATACCACGGCTATTTTTGGAATAGTTCAGATATAGTCTATTAAATTAACCTGGTTGTTCAACACCATTTGATACTGCAGGTTAAGGACCGTATTGTTTTGGAGGTCTTTCAGCCACAGATCAATGGGCAACTTGCAGTTCAGAATACAACAGCTCTACAAATGAAGCCCCAATAGCATACCCTGTTGTAGCTGTTCTTTCAAAGTTGTCTAAAAAGCAGTCACTCAAAAGCCGGGTCCATTGGAATTTTCCATGTGTGGGCTTTACAAAATGATAGATTTTAAACAATTGTAAGATATGTTTTCTGCTAGATGGAATGGGTAACTGTGCAGGGAAAAGGGGGCATTTTTGTCTCTGCACTCACTTGGTGTGCCATAATGACACATTTCAGTGTGAAGAGCAGCCCTGGTGGCGCAGTGGTTAAATGCCTGTACTGCAGCCACTCACTCAAAACCATAAGGTTGCAAGTTCAATACAGTACCAGCGAAAAGGGTTCAAGCTCGACTCAGGCTTGCATCCTTCTGAGGTCATTAAAATGAGTACCCAGATTGTTGAGGGCAAATAGCTTACAGTTGTAAACTGCTTAGACACTGCTTAGGCAGTATGAAGCGGTATATAAATGAAGCCGTTTCTTTGTTTTGTTTTGAATGAAGGGATGCAACATCACTTCCTGGGTGGTGTTTTGGGGAACTTTGTGGGGTTAGGGGAATCCAATTGCAGCATAGTTAGGTTGTTTGGGACAATTTTGGCCAGTTTAAGTCCCTCCAAAATACCCAAAATCACCTCCCACAAAGAATGAAAAACATTTTGTGAGAGGTCTGGGGGTTTGGTGGGGGTCCCAAGAGCCACGCTTTGCTCATTCCTGAGCTAGATTTTGTTGCACAGTGGGACCTCAGTATCCACTGGAGTTTTATTCCCAGACACACACACCCTCCCAAATGGATACCAAAATTCATGGATGCTCAAGTCCCATTCAATACAATGGCATAGTAAAATGGTGTCCACTGTATAAAATATCAAAATCAAGGTTTGCTTTTTGGAATTTATTTTTTAAAAATATTTTTTAAAAATATTTTCATGCTGTAGATGGTTGTATCCATGGATATGGAGGAGCAACTTTAGGAAAGTAGAGAATTTCAATCAAGAGAATAAAAACATGTTACTTTTCTTTCCATACAATGCGTTGACCAGATGTATCTGCTAAAACCTTTACATTTTCATTGTTCCCTTCCTCATAGGTCTTCAAGATGGTATGCCTCTTTCTCAGCCCATTCCCCCACTTTTTCCTCAAAATAAACCTATGATGTAGAGTTGTATGAAAGAGAATGGTCCACAATTTTGGCCACATGACGATGTGAACACAAATCTTGCTAATTCTAATCTAGCAATCTATTAATTCACAAAGACCTCCTACAACTATTAAAGACATCGAAGGTAGCGCAAGCAGTCATTCCTGTTCAGGTCTACACAAAATGAGGTTTGTAACCTGACTGTGCATTTTTCTTCCTATTCATGGTCCCCTGGGATAATATAGAATGCCCACTCTTTCAGTTCCTGCTCCAACTTTGTTGAATCTACAAAGTTATGTCAGCTACATACCGGTAGGCATTACTACAGCTGTTTAGTTCACTGTATCACAGTAAAGGCACATGGCCCACTTAAAACCTCACTTAAAATCAAAAGCAAGGTGTGGATGGGGCTTTTATCACTCCACCTATATTCTTCTCTAGCTCCTTGGATGTTGTGTTAGTCAAACTCTGTATGATGTTCCCATCAAAGCAACACAAACAAAATAAGAGGCAGAAGGAGACAAAAAGGAAAGCAATATCAGGGGGAGATGGATGGGAAAGAAGAAAAAGGGGGTGACTGATGCAGACCCAGAGAGAAGAAAGCAAGTGCTGCAAACTGGAGAGACAGAAGATGGAATGGGATCGGATATTTTAATTGGTGTTGTTTTAACCCTTTTACTGTACCCCGCCCCAATTGCTCATTCAGAGGGACAGGCTAGAAATAAATTATTATTATTATTATTAGAAGATGGATATAAGTAGGGTGCATCCATTCTACACCATCATAGCAACTGCATACTACTTTAACTACCATGGCTCTGCTTTAACTACCATGCAAACTGCAGGAAAAGAGATTCCACCTCAACATTAGGAGGAACTTCCTGACAGTAAGGGCTGTTCGACAGTGGAACACACTCCCTCGGAGTGTGGTGGAGTCTCCTTCCTTAGGGGTCTTTAAGCAGAGGCTGGATGGCCATCTGTCAGGGATGCTTTGACTTGGAGTTCCTGCATGGCAGGGGGTTGGACTGGATGGCCCTTGTGGTCTCTTCCAACTCTATGATTCTATGATTCTATGATTCTATGATTCTATTCTATGGAATTCTGGAATTTGTAGTTTGATGAGGCACTTAGAATTCTCTGCCAGAAAGCTCTAGTGCTATAATTCAGGGAAGTGGGCCAGAAAATTCTAAGTATCTAACCAAACTATAAATCCCAGGATTCTACAGGGCAGAGCCGTGGTAGGTAAAATGATATTAGGCTGCTATAATGATGTACTATGGAGCATAGATATGAAATGTATGCTGTGAATGGAGAAAAGCAGAGTCAGTAGACGAGAAAGATTCAGGCAGGTCTAGCATCATAAAGAAACAAGGAGGACTTATGGAGAACAGAAGACAATGGGATGTTAGTAACTTTTTCCCCCAGAAAACTAAATTAAAATAATGGGGGGCAAAGTTTCTCTGTGGTTAAAGCAGCAAAATAGTCCTCCTGGCTTAATAAAAATGGAGCAGTACCACTGGAATGCCTTTAAGTTAATGGCATTCCAGTTAGCAAGCTAACTACTTCAAAGACAATTCTTTGCTGAGGTTCATCCTCAGTGGAGAAAAATACACACAATGAGTAGTTCCAGTTGAAGCGATAAAACTTGATTAAAGGCTAAGAGCAGAAGACACGTTTTAATTTCTTGCGGGTAAGTTTCTTCTGTTGTAAGGCATGGAACAAGACTATTCTATATATAAAAGTTTCTCCAACTAGCATTTGCCAAAAATATTAGGCTGTACTTCCACCGAACAACACAGATGCCAGTGACTCACATCCACAGACTGAGTCACTTGACACAAGTCCATCTTGAGTATTGAAAAGTGGCCTCAGTTACATATTATCCATACCATCATTAAGCCAGTATGGTGTTAACTGTTTGGCATTGGACTAGGACAGTGGGAGATCAGGGTTCGAATCTCAGCTCAGCCATGGAAACCCACTGGGTGACTTTGGGCAAACGACACACTCTCTCAGCCTCAGAGGATGGCAATGGGAAACGCCTGCTGAATAAACTTGCCAAGAAAACCTTATGATAGGTTCACCTCGAGGTTGCCATAAGTCAGAAATGACCTGAAAAAGGCACACAACAACAACAACAACAACAGGTTTTTCAAGTGGATGAAAAGCAAAAAAACAAAACAAAACAAACCCCACAAATATAAAACATATGAATGCATGTGTAACAACAACAACAACAAGCACTGTTTCAGACAATAAAGGAAATAGGATTAAAATAAAGTCTCCTGAGGGTGGGAATTAACTGTTTCTCCATATATTGAAGGCTCTAGTAAACATGTACGAGGGGTTATCCAAAAGTTTTAATGATCACCTTTTTAAAAAAATTGACAGAAAGTTTGTTTTGATTTGTAGTTGTTAACTTATCTCTATGTAGTCACTATCTAGATTTATACATTTTTCCCAGTGTATCTTGACCCTCCAAATACCTGATATTGTAGAAGTCTGCAGATTGTGCCTGATGAGGATTTTACACTTTAGTCACTTCTGGCAGAGCCAGTGTCAAAAATAAAGGATGCAATGAGCTGATTTTTCTCAGCAATGTGAACTTAGGGACCAATGATGACACTGACAAAATTTCATCAATATGCCATAATAACGTCCAGGTGATAATTATTACTTTACGATACCCCCTCGTAAGGCGCAATCTGCAGACTTCTACAATATCAAGTATTTGGAAGGTCAAGAAATGCTGGGGAAAATGTATAAATCTAGAGGTGCTTTTGCCAGCACCTTCCTCAGAAATATTATTATTATTATTAACCTTTATTTGTATAGTGCTGTAAATTTGAACAGTGCTGTACATAGAATCTTATAAATTAGATGGTTCCCTGCCCTCAGGCTTACAAACTAAGAGGTCCAGATATAGGTCCAGAACCCACTACAGAAACATAATCCAGTTTGAGACTGCTTTAACTGCCCTGGCTCAGTGCTAGGGAATCCTGGGAACTGGAATTTGTTGTGGTTGGTCTATGACTCAGGCATGAGGCAGCCTGGCAAGCCTCCACACCCAAGTCAGAAATGTACTCTTTGCTGCTGTTGTTGTTGTGTGCATTCAAACCCGGTTTGGCACCTCTTTAGCTCTTTTTCTGGCTCAAGGCTATGGCATTCTGGGAGTTGGAGTATGTTGTGGGGCCCAGAGCGGAGCGGAGCTCCGCTCTGGGCCCCACAACATACTCCAACTCCCAGAATGCCATAGCCTTGAGCCAGAAAAAGAGCTAAAGAGGTGCCAAGAAGAACGTACTAACCTGGCATAATGGCTGCCTGGAATGGAGAGGCTTCCTTGGGGCTCCTTCCCAGGGAAAGCCTGGAGTCTGTCTTCTTCCTCCTCCAGACTAGGCTCCGGTTGCAGAGGCCAGGAGGAGTAGCCAGAACTTCAGTTTCCGGATATAAACTTAAGAGACACTGTCATGCCTCCTCCTCCTCCTCCTCCTCCCTTCCTTATTCTATTCTGAGTTCTATCACGCGACAATTACGCAGTGCGGACGCAGCCTTGGGGGTGGATTCGCCATAAGTAATAACAGCGCAGGGCAGAGAGCACCAGCCTTTCAGTCCTGCTGCTGCTTCTGCTGCTAGCCCCCTGGTAGGGTGGCCCACAGGTCGTCCTCCTTTTCCAGGACCTGTCCTCGGTCCCAGGCCTCTGTTCAAAATGCCCCCCCCCCCCATTTTGAGCATGGCCTCCTTTTCCAGGATATGTCCTCTATTCCAGGCTTCTCTGTCCAGGAGGAATCCCCAAATGTCCTCCATTTTGAGCAGGACCTGTCCTCCATTCCATCCTTTTCTGTCCAGGATGAATCCCAAAATGCCCTCCATTTGGTGCAGGACTCAGAAGCATGAATTTACATGTATATTAAGTATTTTTAGTTGGTAGCATGAGCCGACTTCCTCAGATGCATGCGGTGAAGTGGAAGGGCCAAGGACAGACTTTTTTTTTAGTGCTGTATCGCTTTGTTATTTTTGTTTGTTTTTTACTGTTACTTACTTGCTGTCACCCACCTCGATCCAACACAGGGAGAGGAAGGACACAAATAAATTATTATTATTATTATTATTATTACTATTATTTCAGTCTTTCCACTGTGCCCCAGGCATCTGAGGAAGGAGGCTCAAGGCTACCAAAGCTAATGCTACCAACTTCTCTCATTCATTTGCCTTCAGTTGCCCCCCCCTCCCCCACCCATATCCACAGACCTTTTTATCCACAGAAACAACCATCCTCAGTTTGAAAATATTCCAAAAGATAAAAAGTCCAAAAAGCAAACCTGGATTTTGCTATTTTATGTAAGAGACACCATTTCTCATTACACCCCTGTGTTTAATGGGGCTTGAGCACGGATTTTCATACGGTGGTGGTCCTGGAACCAAACCCTAGCAGATACCAAGGGCCCACTGTAGTCTCAAAGGTGCTACAAGATTGCTTTGCGTACTGATGTTCCAGACTAACGCAGCTAGGTCTTTGAATTCTACCAAAATATTAACGGTAAACAAGATAACCAGCACAACTACTGTGACACATCACTATGTAATGCAATGGCCATTTTACAAGCTCTTGTTGTATAAGGGAGTCAATGTGGTGTAGTGGTTTGGTTTGCATGTTGGGAGTCCGGGAAACCAGGATTTGAATCTGCACCCTGACATGGGAACCTTGGGTGGCCCACACACTCTCAACATCAGAAGGAGGCAATAGCAAACCGTCTCTGTACAAATCTTGCCAAGAAAGTCTCCTGATAGGATTGGCCTAAGTTGGAAACAATGTAAAGTATACATCAAGAACAGCTGTATAAACTACAAGTAAATGTACACTGGGTTTCTGAAAGGAAAAAAAAAGTTTACGTGTGGCCTAAGCCTAAAAGTGATATCTTGTTGCATTTTTCCAATATAACAATGCCCCTTTAGAAAATATGGAAGAGAGATTCTGATCAGGCAGTTGATAACGGCAGCGTCCTCACAATGAGAAAAGATGAATGCCTTGCAGTTCAGATTTTGGAAATACGGGTCTTTTAGTAGAAATTAAAAAGAGGGAGGGGACTCAGACTGCTTCTTATAGAAACACAAGGGCCTCTTACACACTACACTATTGTTGCACTATGGTTCCACTATAACTGCCATGGCAATGTTCCTGGGGTTTGCAATTTAGGGAGATGTATAAATATCCTAAAGGCACCCAGATCATGTCTGATCTTGGAAACTAAGCAGTCAGCCCTGCTTAATCTTAGGATGGCAAACTACAAACAAACGCCATGTGGTGTGTTCAAACAAAAATCCACCAAACAGTGATACCTTTATTGGCCAACCAAAATGCACAATATACTTGTTGCAAGCTTTCAAAGCTCCACTGGCTTCTTCATCAGGCAAGATGTTACACAGCAAACAGGAGAAAAATTAAAGATGCTAGTAAGATGCCTGCATGTTGTTGTTTTTGTTAAGATGGTAATGGGGAGGGTATCTTTAGCAGGTCATGCGACAATTGGCAAAGTCCAGGAAATTTAAAGTCTATTTGCATATCAACAAGGACTCCTCTTTTGCAATCCAATATGCCTCCATTGCTGTGAGGCCACAGGCCTCTTTGTAGGCAGAGGACAATGGATTCCCCAAGAAGTCTCCATGGTTTTGCATCAGGGACATTTTGGTAGGTGTAGAGGTAAAACATACCAATCTGGTCCAAATTTGAGGGGGGAAATTGTGGTGCGGGCTGTTTCAGAGGAAGGAACTGGCAAAATCACCTCTGAATTGTTTTGATTTGTAGTTGTTAACTTATCTTTTTTAAAAAATCTGTTTTTAACTCATTATATTTTTAATATGTTTTTAGTTTTTTAACCTCTTTTAAAGCTATTTGTAAGCAGACCTAAAATCTCTTGATATAAAGGTGTGATGGCTACCTCCCTAGCTGCCACCAATAACTAATGGGGTGCCCTGTGAGATTTTTCACTCTGAACCCCCTGGTTAGTTTTTTCTTATTTCACCCCACTGCTTGCCACCAAATTGCATAAGATCCTTGAATTCGGATCTCTCACTTGAGTGACTCCCACTCTTTTCTTCGCCTCTGGGCCACTTTGTAGGAAGACAGAGCCCTCATTATTTTGAGTGTTCTCAGCAATAAAGTATTATTAATTCCTGATAGCATTTTATTTATATTTTCCTAAAATACCTCAAGCGACCACATGTTGAGCCAAACAAGAGAAAACTTCATTTACAAGATAGTTGGTTACAGTATTTTCCTTATGACTGGTATTCAGAGTTGATATGGTGGTTATTTGCTTAAACAGTCACAAAGATTTATAGTATCTATTACTATATTCTATAAGTGGTCTCTAGTATTTTTACAATAAACTGCTTGTAGCTTTCAGATAGTTTTTATAAGTAACTAAGCAACATGGAAGGAAAAGCTACTTGAAAGAATGTAACTACCAGTATAAGGGTAGATAACTGATTTTGTGTGTGTGTGTGTGTGTGTGTGTGTGTGCATAACAATAACTATTAGAAGTAACCTTTTAAACATAGCTTTACAAGCTCCATTTTTATCATTCTAATTCTCTGGAACCCAATGTAATTTTCTGGGACCCTATTTCCACAGGACTTTACAATTACTGTCTCCTTTTCCAAAGCCAGTCTACCATTTCCCAAAACCAAACATGGCACTGAGGTTTCAAGCCAGATGCTGCAGACAAGTTCAAGCCAAGAAGTGAAACATGTTCTACACCCTAAATTTAAGGCCTGACTGCACTCCATTCACTTTGTCCATAGAATCCAATAGAAATAACGCAGTCTGTACAGGTTATATTTCTACATCATATCAGAGGAAAATTAAATACTGGGAATAAGCATTATAGGAAATTTAATTTTCTACCCAGAAAATTAATGGCTCCAAGGCAACATGGCCCCTTCAGTCAAAGATCTACCATATATACTTGTGTACAAGCCAACCTTGTGTATAAATCGAGGGAAGGTTTCAGGATCAAAATTATGGATAGATAAGTCAAGGGTAAAGCTTAGGGGGCTATAAGGAAGGATGGAAAGGGGGAAATACCACTTCCATCCTTCCTTCTCATTCTCTGGACCTCTCCTGACCATCTAAACACCAATTCCCAGGTGCTGGAGGAGAGGCTTCAACATCGAATTGAGAAGGGAAGCAAGTGGTATTAAATGGGAATATTTTTTCCTTGGGAAGAGGAGGCTTGCAAATCAGACTGGGAAGGGAAGGAAGTGATGTTCAACATGGAGATTCTCCCACGGGAAGAAAATGCTTGCAAATTGGGTTGGGAACCACACACACACACACACGAAAAACATGTGCCTCGAGGCACCAAGAGTGGAGTAGTATTTGTGCACTGACCCATATATAAGTCGACCCAGGATTTTAGGGTCAATTTTGGGGCATAAATTTCTCAATTTATAGTCAAGTATATACGGTAATTCAGCAGTATTTGTTTTCTGAATGATGCTCCTCCTGAGATCACATCACTTGTGGTGTTTCTCCCCACTCATCCTCCATCACTTCTATCCCCTGCCCTCAATAGTCCCACCCCATTCATCCTCAGTGGTACAGGTTGCATCAGCACTGCAAAAAGAACCCAATTTCATACCACTTTTAACAGTCATGGGACAATTCTATGGAATTCTGGGAATTCAATTTTGTTGTGGCACCAGGGCTCTCTGACAGAGAAGGCTAAATATTTCACACAACTACAGTTCCCAAAATTTCATAGCATTGAGCCATGGCAGTTAACGTAGTGTCAAACTGGATTATTTCATCAGTATGGATGCAACCACAGGGGATCTCATTTGAAATTCAGCCCATACTTTAAAGGAGCTATTCAAGGTGCTGAACCCATTCCCAAAATAGGTTCAACACTTTGGGCAATTCTTTTATAGCCAGACTCCTACACTCACAGCCATTGGAGTGACCAGCTGTGACTGATAGGAGGGATCACCAGTCTGAGTGAGTAATAACTGATTGCCAGTGACTCTGTAAGGCTGCATCCACACTGGAGAAATAATCTGGTTTGTCACTGCTTTAACTGCCCTGGCTCAAGGCTATGGAATTCTGGGAGTTGGAGTTTGTTGTGGGCCCGGAGCAGAGCTATGTGATCAACAATCCCTTGCAACAAACACCACACTGCATATCCCATCAAAATTACGTCCGTATACAAACACACATTAACCCCTGTTACAGCTGCAAGTATTTGCACTAAATCTGTGCCAGGCAAAATGCATGATATAGCTCCTGTCACTGGTGTTTTTGGTTCATAATCCCTGACTACACCATGATCACTGAGACCTCAGTTCTGGACCATGTAGAAATATATATGCAGTATATATTTCCTTGGAATTAAGCCTTGTTGAAATGAAAGGATGTGTATCTGGATAAGCATGTGTAAGATTGCACAGTAAAAAACTTCAATCTTCAAGAGATAATTTTGCAAAGAATTTAATTTGAAGTGTTTAATCCTTTTGTTTGATATTCCTATAAGTCTTACTGATTTTCTTTATTATCCTGTGGGCTGAAATATTCTAATTCATAATTCTTAGTTATAGCTATAAATAAAAGTCAATGGGAATCTTAATTTGCTTTGAAGAGTGAACTGTGAATATAAATTTAGAGGTATAAAATTAATTTTCATTTTTTCAGCAACTGCTTGGTTTTTAATATCATAATGTAGTTATCATAAATTTATGTGTCCCAAAAATTTCTTTACTTTTTAAAATTTGCATGTGTGATTTATTATTTGTCTGCACTATTTAGTTTAACAGTGGAACCAGAAATATGAGCTCATTCATCTGTGTGCAAATATGAGATATAATATATTTTTGACAGGTAGTTTTTGCACTCTAAAAGGACTACTGACTTCTTTGAAAAATATTTGAAGCTATGATCCTAAGCATAATTACTTTGAAATTAACCCTCTTAGCATCTGCATTACAATATGCAATCTATATCAGGGTTACTCAACCCTAGATATAGCATATCTTGATTTCAATAAGGCCTTTGACCTTAATAGATTAGAAAGCTGGGCCAAAACTAACAAAATGAAATTCAACAGGGAGAAATGTAAGATACTGCACTTAGGTAGAAAAATGAAATGCATAGATATAGGATGGGGGACACCTGGCTTAAGGAGACTACATGTGAAAAGGATCTAGGAGTCCTACTACACCACAAGTTGAACATGAGTCAACAATGTGATGTGGCAGCTAAAAAGACCAATGCTGTGTTTTTGGCTGCATCAATAGAAGTATAGTGTCTAGATCAAGGGAAGTAATAGTGCCACTGTATTCTGCTTTGGTCGGGCCTCACTTGGAATACTGTGTCCAGTTCTGGACACCACAATTCAAAAAAGATGTGGAGAAACTGGAGCATGTCCAGAGGACAGCAACCAAAATGGTGAAGGATCTGGAAACCATGTTTTATGAGGAAAGACTTAGGGAGCTGGGTATGTTTAGCCTGGAGAAGAGGTGGTTAAGGGGTTATATGATAGCACTGTTTTAAGTATTTGAAGGGGTGTCACATTGAGGATAGTGCAAGCTTGTTTCCTGTTGCTCCAGAGACTAGAACATGGAACAATGGATGTAAGCTACAGGAGAAGAGATTCCAGCTCAACATTAGGAGCTGGGTTTGTTGTTTTCAAATATTGGCAATAGCTGAATGGGCTGAATTTTATTTATTCAAATAAATGACACATTTTGTACTAATCCCATGAATAACCATAGTTTGATTTGCTTCCCCCATCAGTTAATCTGAAAATACAGTTCTTTATGCATTTCAGTTTTAAATAATTGCTAGCAAGCCAAAAATGAAATGAATTACATGCAAGGAGCAAATCCCCAACTATTGATTCAAGGTATTATTTTTCACTTCTCACATCATGGTAAATACCCATTTGAACAATGCCACTTTTACTGTCTCAGGTAGACTGAGGGGTGTTCACAACCCAAGTGTGGATTTGAAAATGACAGTACTGCCAGTCCCACAGCTCTGAAAACAGAGAATTTCTGTGCACCCATTTCACAGACGTATTCAGATTGGCCTGGTGCAGTCCCATGGTGAGTTCTTAATGGCACCACTGTGTCATCAGAATTGGGAAGGAAATGAAGGAAGTGGGGTATTATTATTATTATTATTATTATTTATATAGTGCTATAAATTTACACAGTGCTGTACATACAATCTTAAATTAGATGGATCCCTGCCCTCAGACTTACAGTCTAAAAGAGACAACACAAAAGGAAAAAGGGAAGGTGGTGGGAAGGGGATGAGGTCCAGTGGGCATGATTCAGCCCTGTTAGATTTCTCGGTCTGGAGCTCTGATCCTACAGCTTCATGGTCTAGAAGTTCTCCCATTATGCAGCCTGGTTGGGGTGTGCACATGATAAAACAGTGCCACTCTGAAAGCAAATCATTATAAACACTCAGGAGACTCTGTTCTGTTACAAATGTTGAAAATCACAAAGAATTCCTGCTCAGCCATGGAAACCCATTGGGTAACTTAGAGCAAGTCCCGCTCTCTCAGCTCAGAGAAAGGCAATGCCATACCTTTTTAATAAGGCTCACTGTAGGCATGATGTGACTTGAAAGCACATAAAAACAACAATAACAACAAAGTTACGGCAAACTAATACAGATTGAGTCTCTCTGATCCAAAATGCTTGGGACCAGAGATGTTTTAGATTTCAAATTATTATTATTATTATTATTATTATTATATTTTGGAATACTTATATTTGCATATATGTACATAATGAGATATTTTAGAGATGGGATCCAAGTCTAAATAGAAAATTCATTTCATATACACCTTATGCATATTGCCTGAAGGTAATTTTATACAACATTTTTAAATAATTTTGGGCATCAAATAAAGTTTGTATGCACTGACCCATCAGAAAGCAAAGCTGTCACTTTCTCAGCCACCAATCAAAATAGTTTTGAATCTTGGAATATTTTAGATTTCAGAATTCCAGATAAGGGAGACTCGACCTGAAATGATTCCTTGTCCTAATGAACACACCAACAGTGAGATGTGGAATAGCAACTATAAATTAGCAGTTTCTGAAGCAGCTCTTGTATCTAAATTTATGGAAACAACCTTGAAATATTGTCCTGTTAAAGGCATTGTATTTTCCATATATCCCTTCACAGATAAAAGTACAAACACCAATAAGAAAAAACACCGACCACTATTATCTTCACATTATCTGCAACTGGGGTGGGGTGGGGGAAGCACCCACCAATCTAAATAACTGTGAAACTCAGTATCCACAAACATACTTCTACGATAGTGTCATTCACAGTAACAATTCTGGGAGAATCTATGGATCTTCTGGAGTGACATATCTTAAAACAATTGGTGAGGAAATTTTTACCATCAAACATATTGTTTCCCTTCATGTCACGGTTTTTATTCTAAATTATTATAATGCCAGACATAGAAATCATGAAGCATGCAAGCTTTATACTGAAGATTAAATTCCCAAATAAGATTATTTTCAGTTGAAAAGAGGTTGGGAGACCATATGGCTACTGGCTCCCCACCATCATTGCAGCATGGACAGATCTCTTTGTTAAAGATTATAAACAGGAAAAGGCAAATTTCCATGCAACAAGAATGTAAAACTGATTCACAGTAAGAAAAAAGGGAAAGACGTCTGGGAGGGGGAGGAATTAAGCTTACAGTCACTCCCTTCCCCACCCATAGCCATTTACAGCTCCTCTTATTCAATCCACAAAGCTTTAGATTGTTGCTTTGAAAAAAAATCCCTTTGGGAAACTCAGCTGATGGATATATCCTTTAAGAAAAGAGCCATAGAACTTACATTTTCTGAAGAGCATTGTCCAGGGGTTTGACAGCTTTTCCTACTAAGGATGAAATAAATCCATGAAATCTGGCAAGTTGAAATGATCGTCCCCTTAACTTGCTGTTAGGCAGGAAGCTGAGTGAGGACAAGCTTGTGAAAAAGTGAAAGTAAAATCTAAGGAGCCACCCCAAGGCTTTGGCCAGCAGAGGACTTCACTGTGCCCTTGGAATACATGCCAACGCCTGCTCTGTGCCATTCACGAGGGAAGGAAAAAGTCAGTGTGGCATTTATTTGTTCTGTAAGTACAAGCAATGAAACTTCTGTGGGTTTTTTATACACTTCAATGAAGTTGTCAAACGTGTGTATAACAATCATTTCTGTTGACATTTTCCAGCCGAATGAAACATTTCTTCCAACCACAGAAAGTTTAAGATGGGACACACTCACAAATAAATTGATACACTGTTAACAAAATATTGTTATGCTTAGTTTTGATTTCTATGTAAATTGCTAAAAATATGCTGATGTATTGATATGTGAAAGGTTACAGATGTCCTGTGTGTGTGCATGTGCCTTCATGTTGTCAGCCAACCTATGGTGATGCCATGAATTTCATTGGATTTTCTTAAGCTATTAATACTCAGAAGTGTATTTTAGCTCCTTGTTCATCAGTAATCTCTCGTCCAAGTACTGACTAGAGCTGATCCTGCCTAGCTTCCAAGATCGGAGGGAATCTGATGCCATTAGAGTATTTAGGCCTTTAGCAACCGCTGAGCAACATCCCATAGTAACTGTTGAATGAGCTTCCAAAGAGATATCAGACAGAGCTTAAAAAGGAAAATGGAGGTGGAGTGGGAGAATCCAGTAGTAACTTTGAGATTAACTGGTTTATTTCAACACGATCTTTCATGAATATTAATTCACTTCTTCAGTTGCATTGATGGAGTCTAATATGACAGGCCAGGTACTTAGCTACAATTACTATATAGAAGTATAGTTGTCAGGGTAGGATCAGAATGTAGTAGGACATAGAAGATGCAAATTGTGACCCCTGTGTTCAAAGAGTAGAATAAGATGATATAACACTTTCAAGTAGGTGTTCTATAGTGCAGAGGTATGCAAACCATAGATCTGCCTACTAAAAGACAGTTTCCTTGGAGTCAGAAACTCCTCCAAGGAGAATGCTTTGATTAAATTCCAGTTATGAAAACCTGTATATTAATAAATGTAATGTGCCAAGAAACCATTGGCTGGCATCTTGTTCATCAGTTACAATGGCATTAAGTCTGATTCACACCATCGCAGTTCATTGTCAACATCATTGTACAGACTGGAAGTCTCTTCAAACCATGTAATGAACAAAAGCTCCCCTCAACCTAACTTGTAAGGAGTAGAGTGCCTTTGTTACCAGAGAGTGGGGATAGGAGTAGGGACATGTCCAGCTTTTCTCCTGTCACTGGATGCAGTCCTTGCAGATCCACAAAGGAGCATGTTGAAAGAAACCAGTGCATCTCAAATATACTAGATTCTTCCTTTTCACCACTAGGACATTCCACAGGTATGAGGTTTGATGGTTGGTTGGTTTGTTCCACTTATATTTCACCTTCCTCCTGAAATGGGACTCCAAGGTTGGAATCTGGCCTCTGGAAGCCCTGGTTCCTAAACATTATCACTCCTCGGTGCCTGCAGTATATTGTGCCAGGTTGCAGCCTGCAGCCAAAACAACAAATTAATTATCAGGTAAATTGTTTGAGTTTTTTCTCACCCTCAGGACAACTGTTTGAATTGAGTTACTGTTTTATACACACGCAGAATTATAGTCAAGACTGGGAGTTTTCTTGCTGATGCCCCAGTGCCACTCCACAGCTAACACAGAAATGGCAAAAACAAAACACTCTGTGCCTGTCATTCTGCCCATTATTCTACTGGCTGTTAAAAAAGATGAAGGTTTTATTTTGATAGTGAAATAGCCCAGGTGGGCTTCAGAAGGTTTCTGTACCAACTGGTGCCCCATCACCCTGAACTGAAATTTCCCTCATGGGAATGGAATTTTCAATAATATTGCCTTGCTTGCGATCAACCCTTCCCCCTCTTTTATAGCAATACTGCACCATATATTCTTTGAAAAATGATCTAAGAAAGTGGCTACTTAGAATAAATATTTATTTCAAAAAACCTGGAACTTGCATGAATAGCTTTACTGGGAACAATAAAAAAAATAGTATAATCCTATGTGGCTCATGTCATGGGCATGAGAGATGGTGATCCTCTGGTGGGGGTGTTTGGCCAGGCCTGTGATGCCATTTTGTATTGCTGCCACAGACCATTCTGCCCAATTTTTGGTGTAGTTAAGCCTGTCTCACTTAGCTGGCAGATACTGGAAGAGGTTAATTTAATCACTGCATTCCATTATGTGCTTGCTTAATAGTCTCAACTGCTTTCATCTTTCTCATGTGCTTTTTTCTGCTGATACATAATTTTTACACAAGCAATAAAAGAAAGGTCCAGGGGGTATACTTATCATAAACCAAACCATAATCACAAGGGAACGAGAACCCCAATCATCACCTGAATGATCTGAATGCAATTTTGTTACATGCTTATAACTCTGCAGTTTATTGTACCAGCTTGCTTAAATAAATCAGTGTTTTAATAACATCACCTCTGTAAATCTACCTGCCTTTCCTATTACTTTCCCAGGCTGTAAATGAATGCTGTAATAATCACAATCATAATCATAACAGGAGGAGAAAAAGAAGAAGAAAAGGCAGCGGCAGCAACTAGTTAGTTACATTTTCAGTGTCTCTTCATCCTGTCAAGCACTTTCTCTGTGCCTTCTGCTATCATGCATTCCTATATTTAGACATACTTTCTCTGTTCTCTATTCATTGCTCTTTTCCCCATGTTACTGCTGAACTGTTTCCACCACCCTCTACTGATGTTTTAGCTTGCTTTTCTTCCCAAAGATATTTTGCAGAATCTGCCTTTCAATCACTTAATGAAAAGGCAAATTATATGTCCTTTAAGTACATTTTTTAAAACTGCCCTTAACATGGGTTCACTGCAGGATTGGAAGTTTGCCCTAAAAGCTGAACAATAAATCCACTAGTATAGTTGGCAACTTTCTTATTTTTTTAAAAAAATGTTTATTGTAATTACTTCATATTATTGTGCAAAAATACATTTTAGAACTTCCTGGTATGTTTAAAAAAACAGAAGATAAAAAGAAATTTGCAGTCATGTGCTTCTGTCCTTGTTCGTAGGGAGTTCACATGCAGCAAAAGTACCAACAATTGAGAAATGATATATAGAAACATACGCCATAACAATTTACTATTAGTTCTTTGATGTAATCACTTTTTTAAAATTTTTTGCAAATGGCAAAAATGGCAACTTCCTGTAAAATAGCAAGACACATTGTTTTATTCAAATCAGATCAGGATATATTTTCAAATATCTCTGTTAAATCTGCAAATATACTCTGACATTTACTCTAGCAGATATATAGGAATAATCCAGTCATTTATTTCGATGCAGTCTGTAAGGCACATTCAGCAAGTATCGGCTTTGGTCCAGCAAATCCTTCATCGTGTTTCTGAGGCTCTGTATCCAGGTAAATGAGTGTCCAGAGTTCCAAGTGTATCTTTTTCATGACTATAGACTTCTACAACATGTATTGTACTGATGGTATGCAAGGCAATACTATGACCTGGAACTAACTGTTGACCAAGTGCACCGCTAGTTTTGGCTAAATTCCTTTGTAAATAATTTTCTCCATAGCCATCAGTCCCTGTAATGTCTCCATTGCAGTCTTCGTGGAAGCTGTAAAACAGAACAAAACAGCAGATTTTACTTCCATTTTGTGGGGAGGAAGGGGACAAGGCCTGGATCTGTTTTAACCATTGATTTTCTCTTCTTTTTCAAGGAATAAAAGCTGCTGACAATAAATAGCACTGCACATAAGAATGTGAAGTCCTGCTTTTTACCTGTTTTTAACATTCGTTTAGAAACAAACCATGGACTAGGACAGTTGCCACACTGCAGAAATAAAGTGGTTCAACACCACTTTAACTTCCATGGCTAAGTGCAATGGATTTATGGGATTTGTAGTTTGGTGGGGCAGCAGAGCTTTCTGACAGAGAAGGTTAAGTGTCTCACAAAACTGCAAATCCTAAAATTCCGTAGCACTGAATCATGACAGTTAAAATGGTGTCAAACTACTTAATTTCTGCTGTGTGCTGTATAATTGACAGGAAGTAAAAAGTACCCAGAGTATACAAATGAGTTAGAGAGAGAAAGAGAACTGTGGTATTTAATGGTTCTTAAAATCATATACTCTTAAATCCTTGTAATTACATAAAATAATCCCATAGTCAACAGTTTTTTTTAAAATAGCCAGATTAAAATAATGACGTTTTGATTTGTATTAATGCAGATTTTCCAAGGGAGAGTCATTCATTGCAAGTATAATACAAATCCTATGTGAAACTGGGATATACATTCACTAGTTCCTGGAACAGTTAAGAAAAAAAATGGCAACTACATGAATGAGAAAGCTGCATGCTTTGCAATCTACAGTTGTTGATGTGTGGACTGATGGGAAGTCTTGAAGATGTCACCTTGGACATGAGACACTGAACAGGTTATCTGAGGTGCCTTTTCAGTCCCTAGGCTGAAGAACCACCACACCTACAATCAACTGTATTATTTAAAGATACATACTTGTTAGGGGTATGCCTTGGACTACAATCTGTCCACTCTGCAATCCTCACATATGAGATGCATATTCCTCTGGATTTTGACATTTCTAAGATCTTTAGTACTAGCCTGAATAGCTAGGCTCATCCAAGAAACTATCACATCCAGGAAACAATTATTTTATAGTAATAAGGATAGATTCCTGCTGCACTACTGCTAGAAACAGAAGCCAACAGAATAATGTATTATGGCACCTCCCAATGAATACCTGATTTTATGGGCTATATTTCAGGGGAAGGAATTGGAAAAACAACCTGCGAGTATTCCTTGCCTATAAAAAAACTCGTGAAATCCATGGGGTCACATAAGTCAACAGGCAACTTGAATGCACAGAAACACACAAAGAGAGGGACCACCTCCCAAAAGAATGTTTACATTGTCATCTCCACATTGGCTAAATAACCACAGGGCTGATCTCATCTTCCTTATTGTCTTTCACATTCTTATCATGTTGCCTTTCCATATACTGCGCTTATAACATTCCTAGATCTTGTATCTACAATTTGTGAAATTCCTTTCACAAGACTGGTCACTTTCTGAAGACACGTAAACAGGCAGAAAAAGGGACCTAAAGGATTATGACCTAAAGGATTATGTATGGTTGAGAGTAGACATAAGTTTACTTCCTCCAAATGCATCTGAGGAAGTAGACTTATGTCTACAAAAGTTCATGCTGTCAACTTCTTTCTTTCAGTTAGTCTCAAAGATCTATCTACATACTGATTTTACAGACTTACATGGCTATATCTTTGAATATGGTTGGGAGAAAGAGAGAGGGGCTGTATCTACACTGCAGAATTAATGCATTTTGAAACCACTTTAACTTCCATGGCTCAATGCTATTGAATTCTAGGATCTGTAATTTTATACAGTTTTGTGAGATATTTAGCATTCTTTGTCAGAAAGCACTGGTGCCACAACAAACCTACAAATCCCAGGATTCCATAGGATGGAACCCTGACAATTAAAGTGCGTCAAACTGCATTAATTCTTCAATGTGACAACAGCCAGGGAGCGAGGATAATAAAATTGCCTGTTAACCATGTTGTTTGCGTGACAATGTTGCAGTTTACATATGATCCCTTCTTTCCTCTGATAAAGTTAAGGTAGTGTATGTGGCTTTCCTCCTCCTCAGTTTAGCGCTGTAAGAATAGGCCAGCCTGAGAAAAAGAGTGGCCTAAGGCCTTGCTGTGAGCTTGGATCTCTGAAGCCTCAGTGCACAACACTACAGTTCAAAATTTTTATGCTCCTTTACGACATAGAGTGTGATGCCTTCATAAAAGCTGCTCAAGATATATATAGGCTCCCTCTTTCTCCCTATTTCCAAGCAGAGGAAATAGATCAAACTTAATGCAACATAATTGTTGTAATTTTCAGCCTTTACAACTGTTCAGACAGGTTCTTTGTAGTATCGGTATCTGAGAGATGACAGCCATTCTTCAGAAGCCACATCCAATGTTTCCTTAAATTAGCTTAGCATAGCAAAAGAGGAACTCAATATATTTCAACAGGAAATAGGATGGAGCTGAGCAGATTGTTTAGCAGTACTATAAACTACCACAGATGACACATTGTAAAATACAACACTCAACAGCAGTTAAATAAGTATGTTGTAGAAAAATCAAAGGGTAAAGATTTCCTAATCAAGTGCTGGTAATTCACACCCAGTGTAAAAATATTATTGATTTATAGTTTTTGAATTACAAACATATGCTTTCAGGATTTACAGGTAGTGCATCTCACCAAGCACTGTATGTTACCAAAAGCGTAGGTCTGTCATATCTCACACAAAGAATTTAGTTTGCTTGCCATAATAATTCAAGTGATTAAAAGTCAAGAGACAAACTTAAGCAGCAGAAAAGACACAGGAAGACAAAGTCACTTGAGGCAAAAAGTGGGGTTTCCTGTGATGTTTATATCTGATTGCTAGATGCTGCTGCTTTCATTTTCAAGGTCAATGTCAGGAGGCTGATACAGCACAAGCATTTCTTCAGTACAGACCCCTCTTGACACTCAACAGCAACATCAAGCAAAAGGTTTAGTTTAGAGGATGACATGTACAGCCTGCTCCCACCAGCAAAAAAAAAAAAAAAGAGAGAGAGAGAGAGGGAGAGAGAGAGAGAGGGAGAGAGAAGGCTATGACAATCAGAAGCAGGACTCCTCTTGCAATTCCTTATCACAGCCATGCATGCTGGTGGGATGTGTTAGCACCCCCTACACCCCCTGCATTGGATATGAGGGTTTATATTTAAAATCTAGCATCTGGGCATGTTTTTGAGAGGTCACGATGACCTTTGGAAACTAGGTCATGCTGATCTGAAGATATATGGGAGACCTAGGAGTTTATCACACAGGGCACTTACTGTTGCCCAAACATTCCTGAAGTATTGCCCAAATGTTTCAGAAGTGCTGGAAGTGGGGTCATCAGTCACACTTCTGAAACGTCATAGAGGCTTCCCACTTTCCTTCCGTCATTGAAGCATTCACGGAGAAGCCTAGGAAAAGCCATTTTTATTAACAAGATCTTTTGTTAATAAAAATGGCTTTTCCGAGGCTTACCCACGATGGAAGGAAAGCGGGAAGCCTCTATGACGTTTCAGAAGCACGTCAAATGATCCCACCTCCAGCACTTCTGAAATGTTTGGGCAACACTTCGGGAACACAAGAAGGATGACACATACAGCAGTAAGTGCCCCGTGTGATAAAGACCCTAGCTAGATAAAGTTAAATGGGTTTGCTGCTTACTCCATCCTCTCACAGGCTTTCCACATATCCTATCACTAAGCAAGTCCCATTGCAAAGCAGTTGGACTATACTTACACCTCACCCCAGGCTGTGTCCCTATGACCTTTCCTGTCCAACTATCTAGGAGTAGTCTCAAATCCTATCAATATTTTCTCACTGTGGAGTTAAAGTAATCAGTCATTGTGGAATCCTTTTGTCAATTCCATGGGAAACCCATCAGGCCTTTGTGACACACGGGGATAGTGTGATATTGGATATAAATATTGAAATTGGCTATGAAATTGGATATAAATATTGACTTCAGTTCTAGCCTCATGCACTCACAATTTGCCCCTATAACTTGTGTGCACATAAGGTCCCTCTCACTTACTGTGTCTATCTGTTAGCTGTCAAAAAGAGTGAAGGGAGGAGTCAAGTGGAAAAATTGGGCCATGTATCAAAATGGAAAGGTAGCCAAACAGATCACCACCACCGCCTCGCTTTCACTGTCTACCAGGGGTTATTGACTGGATGTTTGGGACCAACAATTATTGGGATTCTATTGAAGAATCTAAGTACTAGTCTAGTAGTGTGTGTAGTAGTAGTTTCAAATACTGTCATTTGGGGGGGGGGGTGTAATTGTGCTTCTGTGATCTTCTCTATGAAAATTTCATTCATATTTATTTTTGGTCTGTTCATTTGCTTCCAGAACACCTTTTACCACTGGGACCAAAGCTGTTTTCTTTTCCCAGAGATGCTAAATTTTAATTTGTCAGTCTTGATATTTCATATTCTCTTTCCTCTCTTTGTGTTCAATTCTGCTGTCCCCAAGGATTGTCACATCTATAATCCAGTTATTACTACAGCATCATCAAATGTACATCCTAGGCCAAATGGACATTGTTAGTACTATAGAGATTATCACATGACACTGTTATACTGCAATTGCACTGCTTTAGTACTGTCCTTGTCTGGACTTTATCACATAGCATTGTAGCAATCCTGGTGCTGTACCATGCTGTAACTCTTTTGGGTCATTTTGAAACTTATTTTTCCCTCTTGAAATAATCTTTTAATACCTCACCCTTTCACAATATGGTTTAGTAACCACTTTGAGTGTGATTGTCTCATTCCACTTCACTGCAATATTGGGAACATAGTAGGTGCTGTAGGAGTGCAGTTTTATTGCTCCTCTAATTCCACTGGTTGAGCTGGGAGGCCACCAGGGATTTCAAGAGTTCCCAGGAGAACCACTGTATACATGTTCTCTGTTATCCAGCATTTTAAAAATATTTTTTAAAAAAAGGGGGGGGGGAGCAACAGCACAGTTCCAAAGTAATTCTACTAAGGATTAATGCCTAGAAAACCCATAGGGTTCCAGAAATGTTTAAAGAATAAACATATAAAAGTTTAAAGAGTACCATACAAAAGCAAAATCAGGCAAGTATTAATTGCTAGGAGAAAACATAGAAAAAGTGCTTTTGGAAGGAGTGTAGTATGTATTCTTCTTTTCAATGTAGACAGGGAATGAAGGTGGTTCCATAATAGCATCATTATGTAATAGTGCAATTGGGTTTTTGCTTGGTTTTTTTTTTTAAGAAAAACACCAATTGTGGGTCAGGAAGTGGAGCAAACAGGGCCATGTAAATGTTGTTATTGTTTTCCATGTTCAGGAAAGCAAATACAGAAATTAACACCACTGAAATGTATGAGGGGGTATCCAAAAGTTTTAATGATTACCTTTTTAAAAAATTGACAGAAAGTTTGTTTTGATTTGTAGTTGTTAACTTATCTCTGTGTAGTCACTATCTAGATTTATACATTTTTTCCAGTGTATCCTGACCCTCTGAATATCTAATATTGTAGAAGTCTGCAGATTGCACCTGACAAGGATTTTACACTTTAGTCACTTCTGGCAGAGCCAGTCACAAAAATAAAGGACACAATGAGTTGATTTTCTCAGCAACGTGCACTTAGGGACCAATGATGACACTGACAAAATTTCATCAATATGCCATAATAACTTCTGGGTGATAATTATTACTATAAGATATCCCATCGTATATTTAGAATGTATCCATCCAGTTTAAAAAAGTGTGACTAAGAATTACATTGTAGACTGAAATGTGTAATCTGCACATTCACCTACAACCGCTAATACATGTGGGATTCTGTATTCACATGTCAATCTCTCTTGTATGACCATTAGAATACTCTCTGATAGGATTTCTACTCTCTATAGTTTTGATCTCAGTTTGGATTCTTCCATATATATACTACAATACACACACAAACACACACAGAGAGAGAGAGAGAGAGAGAGAAACAGAGATTGAGAGAGAGAGAGAGAGAGAGAGAGAGAGGAAAAACCTTCAAAAGAATAACCTTAGTTCTCATTTATTTTGATGATAATATTAATAGAACTGACTATATAAAAACTCCAGCACAGCACGAGACGTTCCAAGTATGCTTCTTTGTTTTCTAACTGATGGGAGAAATTGCTTTGCAAGCAAATTTCCTCTGAAAGGAGGTGAGTAGAAAGAAATCTTCTCTTGTTTTAAAATGCACAACATTGGCAATAATGCTGTTTTTATGGAAATAATAATGGCAATTTTATGAAAAAGCATATATTCAAAAATAATGCTTCCAACAGGATAATCTTACAATAAGAAAAACATATCTATGCTGTGATAAATTGGACTAGAGATTTTCCCTCAATCAAATGGTTTGAGAAAACTATAATCAGTTGCAAATGACATAGCATAATATCAAGGACATTACTTGTTCTATATCTAATCCAGATCTGATTGGATTCATTTTTAAAAAATTTGTAGTGGGAAATTAGGTTTTAAAAAACAATGTATCTCCATCTTTTCTCCCTATGTATTTTACACAATGTGGCTTATTGTGATCAAAACAAGATAGCTACTGATAGGATAGCCAGACCTTAGCACCTGTTCCCTCTTCTCCAGTCTTCAGCACGAGGTGGAGGAATCTCAGAATGATAGCACCAACTTGAAACATATGGCTATATATACTGTCCTCATTTTTAATGTATTTAATGGCATAGTTTGTGCAATAGTAGTTAATGCTTAATGATACTTAATGACATCATTAGATGCTGATCCTTGTAACATTCCCAGAGCCTGTTTCCTGTGGCATCAGCAAAGGTGTAAAGTTTTGGCCTGGAAATCTCAGAGTCTGAAATAGTCTTGGCCTGACAAGCCTACTGCTGGAAGAGTCAGATGGAAGCATTCTGCTTCTCCTTCACAGAGGAGGGGAAATACAAACAATGCCATAATATCCTAAAGGCCTCAGATCCTGTGTGATCCTGGAAGCTAAGCAGGATCAGCCTTGTTTAGTACTTAGGTGGGAGACTATCAAAGAATCCCAGGTGATGTAGGCTAGATTTCTGGGGAAGGAACTGGCAAAATCACTATCTATATTCCTTGCCTAAGGAAGCTCTGTAAAATTCACGGGATCACTATATGTTGACAGGTGACTTGAAGGGACATACACGTACATAAGCTACAGACAGGTGGGATTTCAACATGCTGACTGAAAATACTTTCATCTTCCTACCTTTGTTATGTGTGAATGTGACATAATTAGAGGATGGAGAATAAAATGAAGGCTCTGGCACATGGAAGCGAGAAAAGCTGAAACCGATGAGTTGAAAAGAAATGTGCATAAGCAACTTAAAAGATAAAGACAACATAATGCAAGGACATGAAACTGAATGTACCAAAACAAGAATGGAATGTGTACAACACAACCTAATGTAAGGAGTACCAGAATAAGAATGGAATGGAAACAACAAGTCAGTCCTTAAGAAAAAAATGATGCACATATTAAAAAGTATAAAGGAATATTCAAAACCATGGTACTAGTGTGCCAGCATCAGCTGTAACTGACACTCAACCCATTGCTTTTTCAGAGAACCAATGAACCTCTGGGAAGAGTTGTGTATGTGAACATTGTATGAATATGAGGCCTCTTGCTATGTACTTTGTTAGAGTAGATATTATAAATGTTAGAATAAATATAATTTGTTAGAATAATTTGTTAGAATATACAGTATGTTAGAATGAATGTTATATACAAAGTGTTGAAATCCAGATCTGGTCACTTAAAAGTCTTATAGTCTAATACTTTATTTACTCACTTCTCTGGATTTATTGGTGACACATTCCTAAGAAACAAAACTGATTCTTGGTCAATGTGCTGGGTAAAATTTCTCAATCCCGTATTTCAGCTTTATCTGGACTTGGGGTTCTGTGAATGGAACCTTATTTTCAATCGCTTGTCTTTAAAAAAGAGGTGGGCATCTTTAGAAGATCTGGGGATCGATTTTCAGCCCCAGCCACTATACTCCCTAGATAGCACTAGTTCTAGAAACAAGCAAAATAAGTAAATAATCAAAACTGAAACTCCCTTCCAGTTTTCCATTTCTGAGGGTTTGGAGAAAAGGTATGTTTCCACACAATACTACTAATTCACGTATGGACGGCACCATCTTTTCTGCACGCAGCATACGTGCGCACTATGATGACATAATGGCACACGCCGTGTTTAGACAATGTGGTACGCACCTGACATCATGGCACCGCTGGAGGGTGCCTAGGGCGCCCTTTCAGCAGCACCAACAGCAGCTCCAAAATGGAGCTCTTTTTTGCTGCTGGTCCTTTTTTGCAGCCGCACCAAGGACCCTGAGGGGAAAGGGGCTACTGTGGCAGTCCCTTTCTCCCCTCAGGACCACCGGGGATGGTGGGGTGCAGCGGGCTCCCAGGGCACTTGTGCACCCTGCTTTCAGGCCACGGAGAAGCAGCAGTTTGCTGCTTCTCCATGGCCTGGAGAAGTGGTGGAATGGGGCCTCTGGGGCTGCCAGTGAGGCAGCCCTGGCCCCATCCCAGCGCTTCCCTGGGTGCTTACAGACTGCCCCTTTTGGGAGGTCTGTACAGCCCCATGGATAACCTGACCTATGTGTTCTTCCAAGTCCTGTGTCTGTAGACTTCAATTGTTCTAATTAGGCAAGGGCAGTCCCAATTAATCCTCTGTCATCCCCCTTTTTCAACTGCTTTTAAAACATCCCACTTTCCTCTTCTCACTTTCTCTCTTTGTCCTTACCTTGCATCAATTACTGGAAGCAAAAGCCATTTGGGAGAGGAGAGAGTGGATTCTTGCCCTTCCATGTAGATTTGGGCATAAACAAACTTCTATGGACTCTTGTGTGTTTTCTCCCTCATTAATACTGCTTGTCATCTTGATCACATGTCCCAGTTTTCATCTGTGAAATATTGGAGAGTATACCATTGCAGTCTTTTGCACATGGATATAAGGTGAAGGGCACATGTGGACACAACAGTCTTGGGGTGACATATTCCACTTCCTCAAAACTGGGCTCTTAATTTGCATTACATTTATGCAAATTCAGCTTAATAATTGTTACATTTTTTCTTCCATTATGTTTCAATCTTCCCACTACTTTTTGCAGGTACAACTGATCTGAGAGAACAGGGATAGATTAATGTTTAAAGTGCTGGAAGGTGCAAATCCTTCTTGGTGATGGAATTTTCCAATGACCCTTAGGCTGTCACTCCCTCTCAGCAAAACAACCTTAACATTCTTTTGCTTCTGGCACTGAACTGCTTACCTTCCATTCACTCCCCTATCTCAAGCTATCAGAGTACTGCCCTCTCTTGTTTCTTACACACCCAAATGCACACAGTGCACTCCCCTTCTCTCATATTTCTTCCTCATTTTAGTGCTCAAAAAACCCTTTCTCCCTTGTTTCTCCCACACTGCTGCTCACAACACCCACTCTCCCTCCCTATGAACACCTTGCACCCTCACAATGTGCCCTCCTTGCTTTTCACATGCTGATATTTACATGGCTTACTCCCCTTCCTCTTGCTCCCTCCCCTCCCCTCCCCTCCCCTGTCTAGTGTCTTTACAATGCTTCCACCTGCCATCTTTTGTGCAGCTTACTAGTAGTATCTTTTCCACCTACACCCTCCCTAGCTTCTCCTCACACCCTTGCAAGCCTTCTTATATTGCCAGTGCTCAGACTACTCTCTTTCGCTCTTTTCACACCTGATAGGCAAGAGCAGGCTTCTTTCTTCCAGAACAATGTCACACTCACACAATAGTGCCTCCACATTTTGCCCCATATCTCATCTCCTATAAGGGCTGATGACTTACTTCTTGGGAGGGAAAAATGCAAGCTCCAGATCTGGTCGAGATGATGGCCCAAATAAGCTCTGGGAAGCATGCCTAGATTCTAAATAAAACCTAGCCAAACCAGGGATATGACAACCATACAATAGCTGTTCTTTCTTGAACCATTTAAAATGCACACAAAAGACAGATGTGAGTATATCTGCTTTTAACTATAACAAGCAAAACAGCAGAGCCCAGAGCCCTTCCATCTCAGTTGCCTGTCACCTCTGTCTTCATCCTGAAAAGAGATATATATGTCTTTGCTATCTTACTTTTAATCTTATTATATTCACTGGTCATACTCATACTGAAAATAGTTCTTCTCTTCCCCCCCCCCCATCCTACCAATCATAGTAAAGTGGATAGACCTGCCAGAAATCTTTACCTGTGAGTGTGGTTTGCCTCGTGATGTTATCACCCAGAGCCTAGATGTAGACAGCATCTTCTTCTCTCCACTGACAAGCCACCACTGTGTTGCCACCAGATTAAAATGGTGACAACTAAAACATGAAATAAAGCAATAATGCCACAGAAATGCCACATTTGAATTGTCAGATCTATGAGCAATGTGCTGTCTTAAAGAATGTATAGAAAGTCACTTTAACACTGGAGGCTGCAAGCACAGGTGGAACAAGAGGTCCTGTGCAAGAGCTGTTAAACTGGCAGTTGTGCCACTTGTCACAGTTTTGGAAAGGTTAATTTTTGGATTACAAATTAAAGACCCAGATACTGTATACAGTGGCTATACTTCTTGAGGATTAAAGATCCAGATACAGGATAAATAACTCAACTGTTGGTGCAATGTAATCAAGGGTTAAAGGACATCAGAGGATAAAACAATCCTGTACACAGAAGAAAAACAGAGCATTTGAAAAAAAGCAAAAAACAGTAAGTGGTATTATGTGGCTTCAGAGCCAGCACAGTGTAGTGATTAAAATGCTGGAATTCTATTCTGTAACAAGTCTCAAACTCAGTCATGGAAACCCTCTGGGTGTCCTTGAGCAAATCCCACACTCTCTCCACCTCAGAGGAAGACAATAACAAACCCAATCTCAAAAAATCTTGCCAAGAAAACCCAATTAGTGGGTTGTCATAAGTCAGAATGCACATAATAACAATAACAGCTAACATTTCCCTTCCCCTGAGCTTTTGCACTTCATTAGTGCTTCACACTGGAAAAAAATAATATATGACCCTATTCTATATAGTGATTTGAGTGTTGGACTCTGGAGAGCAGGCTCTCTCACAGAAAGCCACTGGGTGACCTTCATAGAATCATAGAATCATAGGCCCAGTACAGATCAGGAGAAAGGGGTGGCCAGAGGCTGCCCCTTTGTCCCCCGGATGGAGGCCACACCAACCAAATGGCATGGCCTTTGTGATGCATAAAAAGAACCCGCTGCCAGAGGGTTCTTTTTGCAATGTGCGTGCAGTGCCATTCCCACCTTCATATGCACTGAGGATGTACATGCAGCGTGGTGCCATTTGGACAGTGCACTGCACATACGTCAACATGGCGCCGCCACCCCCACCCCCCGTGTGGATAGGGGTGAGCCATGATGGTGCCTGGATAGCGCAGTAGGGCTCAGGAATGTGTGGACGCTCCAGTCTCCCAAGCCCTACTTTTGACATATTCAGGGCCATAGAATCATAGAATCACAGTTGGAAGAGACCTCAAGGGCCATCCAGTCCTACCCCCTCCCATGTAGGAACTCACAATCAAAGCACCCCTGACAGATGGTCATCCAGACTCTGTTTAAAAACCTCCAAAGAAGGAGACTCTACCACACTCTAAGGACCTTATCAGATGATGGAAATTGGAAGTATAATCTAATAGCAATCCGAACGCAATCATGGGGTTTCACGTTATTGCAAATTAAAGCATCTCACACAATTTCAGTCAATGGGGGGTCATTTTTGGGTAATGGTAAATCATTCTGAATGCATTCCAAACACAATTGGAATTCATGTAAATTCGCTAAACTAACAAATTCACGTGAATTCGAATTGGCTCCAATTGGCTCCATTTGCAATAAAGAGAAATTCCTCCCATCTGATAAGGTCCTTAGGCAGTGTGTTCCATAGTCAAACAGCTCTTACTGGCAGGAATTAAGTAAGTTCTTCCTAATGTTTAGGTGGAATATCTTTTCCTATAGTTTGACCTTGGGCAAGTCATACTCTCTCAGCCTCAGAGGAAATCAAGGACAACCCCCCCCCCCATTGAACAAATCTTCCCAAGAAAACCCTGTGATAGGTTCATCTTAGGGTTGCTATAAATCATAAATCATTTGAAGGCACACAACAGCAACAAATTTCATAATGGCTGAAGCTCATTTTTTTAAAAAGACCTGCCTAAAATTTAGCAGTCTACTGTTTCAGTATGTCTCCTCTGTGCTGGTAACATACTGAATAACTGTAGTCTACACAGAGCTCTTTAGATGTCACCATATGAGGAAAGGTAAGGGATTTAAGAAATTCAAGAGATTGAGTGAATAGTTTATTGACTTATGCCATTTACTTAGATGGTTACTTAGACCAGGGTTTAAATCCCTGCTTGCTCATAGAAACCCAATGGGTGACCTTTGGTAAGTCATATTCTCTCTGCCTCAGAGAATGGCAATGGCAAACCCCACCTGAAGAAACCTGCCAAGAAAACCCTTTCATAGAGTCACCATAAGTCCAAAATGACTTGAAGGCACACAACAACAAAAGCAACAACAACTACTCAGAATGCACAGTTACTGAGGTTTCAACTCAACAAGAATTATGGCAGTATGAAACCCTAGAGGGTGGCAGGATCCTGGCTTTTATTTTGGGCTCTGTCCTACAAAAAGAAGATTCCAATGTCTTATAGCATTAATAACTGTATATTATAATTTCAAAGAGACATACTGATAATGCTAAAGTTTGTTCAGATTTCCCTTCCTTAAAATGAGACAATTTTGGCAGCTAATTTTCTGCCTGAAGAAGAAAACTGTGGGTCTGGTTTTAGCAAGACAGTATTTTGATTGAATAGACAAAACAGCATTAAGTTTTTAAAAGTTTCCTCGAGTAACAGTAGCTATATAGTATTCTTCACATATTCCAGTAAATGTATAGTAGGCCCTTGATATCTGCTGGGATTTTGTTCCAGGACCACACCCCCACAATACCAAAATCTGTGGATGCTCAAGTCCCATTAAATGCAATGGCATAGTTAAATGTTTTCCTTTATATAAAAAGGCAAAATCAAGGTTTGATTTTTGGAATTTATATATATAGTTGCACGGGGGATCCATTCTGTACCCCTCCCCCACAAAAACGGAGGCTTGTGCATACCATTAAAATTAATGGAGATCATCCCTCCGCACATAACCGAGGATGCAGATCTGAGATCCACGAGTTAGGAGGGGTGACTGCATTTTTGAATATATTCAAGCTATGGATGTTTGAAATTGTGGATAGACCAACTGTATTAATTTTCAGTAATGACAAGCACAACAAAAGAATCCAGCGGCACCTAAAAGAAACAACCAATTTACTGTGACTTGTTCTTGGAGAACTAGAGTCTTCCCAGATAAAGCCTAACTAAGCCTGTATAGTTTAGACTGGTACAGCAAAATAAAAACTACTGGTAGAAGGAAAAAAATGACTAATTTTGAATCATGTCTGCCTTTTCCAAATTGGTAGCTTTGTTAATGTGTGTGGTAGCAGCAAAATGTTTTATAGCTCTTTAAACAGCACATCCCTATCCATGCCTCCTCAGTGGTAAGACCTGCTGAGTTATTCTCAGGTTAGAGGGTCTATACTTGTAGCCTTGATTACTTTTCTTTTCTGCCCATGTTTCTATAGGCAACAGAGAACATCGCTGAATATTGTTTTTATTCCTAGTTTTCCAACGGATTTCAGGAATTTATGGATCTTCTCTTTCTTTGTTTTCACTAAATGAGCTACTTGCCAGTTGAGTCTTTGTTCAGTGCTAAAGCATTCTGACTGAACATTTCAGAAAAGCCAGGTATCTTGTATCTCAGTCCTTCAGAGGTAACATCTAAAAATACCTGCCTGTACTTCTGTGGGAGTCTACCAATTAGCAGCTCTGCAAACAAGGTTTTTCATGGTAATGTGGCACAGGTTGCATCTAATGTGCAAGGCAACGGAGAGTTTCTCACACCTAGTCAAATTCAGGGACTTTTTGCCATTCTCACACCAATTAGCTGGGCTACTCTGTGATGTTTTCCCTTCAGTATTTATGTCAGATAAAACAGCTGCAAATGGAAAGTGTTCTTCGTGTCCTTTTCAAAAATTAAGTGCCATGCAGGTTGTTTTTCTTTTTTAAACAAACAAACAAACAAAAAGGAATAAAATGGCAAAACATAATTTTCTGCTGTTGTCACCACAATTTTGGAGGGGAGGCTCATCCTGCAGCAGTGGGGGTGAGCATCTTCCATGCTCCCTCCTCAAACTATAGTCTACTAGTATCTGTTGAATCGGAAGTCAAAACTAGATCTGTCAGTGTTTCACACATCTAGGAAGCCACTTTAAACAAGTCAAGTGATTTCTCCATTTAAGGCCATTCTTGGGGCAGCTGCAGGCCTCTCCAAAGGGCAGTCTGTTTAGCCCCCATTGTCTCACTGGAACTAGCTGCCCAGGATTTTAGACAGAGGTCTCTCATATCACCTTCTCGTCTGATTCTTTTTGCTGAAAATAGCAGGGATTGTTCCTGCAAGGTTTTCAGCAAAGAGATGTTTTGAGAGTGGTACCAAATCTACTGAGGAAATAGTATATGGGAAAAGCTTAAATCGCCACCAGCAGGCTGAAATGGTGTGTGTATATAAGGTGGTATGAAGAACCATTCCACCAGCCCTGCACCTGCTTCCCTCCCCCTTTCCTCTGCATACCCTTTTCCTTTCCTGTTGAGTCTTTCTTTCTTTCTTTCTTTCTTTCTTTCTTTCTTTCTTTCTAGAAAGACTTTATCACATGCCATTTTTAAACCACAATTTTAGCAAGAGAATAGTGCCTTGGGCAGTACCTATTGCATGGTGTTGCCTCTGACCCATTGCTGCTGTTCTTCTGAAGTGTTTTTAGAGCAAATCTTTACATCAAGGGGAAAACCCATCAATAACCAGGCAATCACATTACTACCCCATTACTTCACAGGTGTGATAAGTTACTCCTGCGGCAGTTGAGACACTGGACAGTCATGTGGTGTCAGTTCCCTCCTTTTCCTTGTCCCCTCCCACTTGCTATTCCCAAGCCGCCTATTTCCTTTCATTTTTTTCCGTATTGTATCAATGACACAAAAAGCATCAGTTGTGCCATCAAAGACACATGGGATAACAAAAGCTCCAAAACTGGTATGTTTCTGTTCTCTTTAAATAATGCAATTGCAGCAAGATGAGGCTTGGGAGACAAGGTGTTAAGCCTCTTGGAATGGGCTGTTTTTTATTGATTGTACATAAACTAGTCCAACAGTAGCCTTTTTGCCTGAGGTGTGGGATAAAGATGTGTTAAAATCCATCCCTTTCCCACAACACTGCTGTTCAAATATAAATTGCACACTCTCTATGGCTTCTTTAACCAAAAATAAAAGAGATCATGATACCCAGTCCTGACCTTCCACATCTGGGGATATTAGGTGGCTATGATGCCAAGGCAGCAGTGATTCCCCTCCAGGTTTTAGACTCAGATTCAAAGGAGCTGCCCAAGGTATTTAGCCTATTTTGGGGGATGGGGACAGAACTGTTGGGAGTTCTAGAGAGGAATTCTCTGCCCCACAGATACTAGAGCTGCACACCTCCCTTCAAATGGCAGGCATTTTCATTAGGGGTCTTCTTAGTTTGTCCCATGTGCTCAAGAAATCCACTCTTTCAGGAGGCAAAGAAAAGAACAGCAGCTTCCAAACAGTAGCCTAGAAAGTAGTATAGTTGGCTCTCCGTTCCCACATATTCGTTATCCACAGATTAAGACATTCACATCTTGAAAATACAGTTTTCATCCATGGATTCCTGAGGGCAGGGAACCATCTAATTTTAACATTGTATGTACAGCACTGTGTAAATCTACAGCGCTATATAAATAAAGGATAATAATAATAATAATAATAATAATAATATCATCATCATCATCATCATCATCCATGGCTTGAAGATATTCAAAAATATGTAAATACTAAAAAGCAAACCTTGATTTTGCCATTTTATATAAGGGACATTATTTTACTATGCCACTGTATTGAACATCCAGAGATTTTGGTATCTATGGAGAGTCCTGAAACCAAACTCCAGTGGATACCAAGGGCTCACTGTATTTTAAAAAATACATTCTAAAAAGCAATCTTTGATTTTGCCATTTTATATAGGGGACACAATTTTACTCGACCATTGTCTTTAATGAGACTTGAGAATCCATGTATTTTGAGGTCCTGGAACCAAACTCCAAGTGGATACCAAGGGTCTACTGTATATTCTTTGGACGAGGACCATGGGGACAGATTTGGGGAATATCAAACTTGTGAAGGTGTCAACTTTCTTATTTCAGGTGAATGGAAGGGGAGTAGAGTTGTACAGAACATTGTCTCTCAAACTAGTGTCATCCTAATGTCTTGGGCATCCTATCATAGAATCATAGAATCATAGAATCATAGAATCATAGAGTTGGAAGAGACCACAAGGGCCATCCAGTCCAACCCCCTGCCATGCAGGAACTCCAAGTCAAAGCATCCCTGACAGATGGCCATCCAGCCTCTGCTTAAAGACCCCTAAGGAAGGAGACTCCACTACACTCCGAGGGAGTGTGTTCCACTGTCGAACAGCCCTTACTGTCAGGAAGTTCCTCTTAATGTTGAGGTGGAATCTCTTTTCCTGCAGTTTGCATCCATTGTTTCGCGTTCTAGTCTCTGCAGCAGCAGAAAACAAGCTTGCTCCCTCCTCAATATGACATCCCTTCAAATATTTAAACAAGGCTATCATATCACCTCTTAACCTTCTCTTCTCCAGGCTAAACATCCCCAGCTCCCTAAGGCGTTCTTCATAGGGCAAGGTTTCCAGACCCTTCACCATCTTAGTTGCCCTCCTTTGGACATGCTCCAGTTTCTCCACATCTTTTTTGAATTGTGGTGCCCAGAACTGGACACAGCATTCCAGGTGGGGCCTGACCAAAGCAGAATAGAGTGGCACTATAACTTCCCTTGATCTAGAAACTATACTTCTATTGATGCAGCCTAAAATTGCATTGGCTTTTTTAGCTGCCGCATCACACTGTTGACTCATGTTCAGCTTATGGTCTACTTGGACTCCTAGATCCCTTTCACATGTGGTCTCATTCAGCCAGGTGTCCCCCATCCTATATCTGTGCATTTCATTTTTCCGCCCTAAGTGCAGAACCTTACATTTCTCCGCATTGAATTTCATTTTGTTAGCACTGGCCCAGCTTTCTAGTCTATTCAGGTCATTTTGAATTTTGATCCTGTCCTCTGGGGTATTAGCTACTCCTCCCAGTTTAGTGTCATCTGCAAATTTGATAAGTATGCCCCCAATTCTGTCATCCAAATCATTAATAAAGACATTGAATAGCACTGGGCTCAGGACAGAACCCTGTGGGACCCCACTGGTCACTTCTCTCCAGGATGAAAAGGAGCCATTGTTGAGCACCCTTTGAGTTCGGCCAGTCAACCAATTACAAATCCATGTAACAGTTAACTTGTCTATCCCACATTTTGCAAGCTTGTTTGCAAGAATGTCATGGGGAACCTTGTCAAAGGCCTTACTGAAATCGAGGTATACTATATCCACAGCATTCCCTTCATCTACCAAGCTGGTAATTTTATCAAAAAAAGAGATCAGGTTCGTTTGGCATGACTTGTTTCTCTGAAACCCATGTTGGCTTTTTGTGATTATGGCATTGGCCTCTAAGTGTTCACAGACTCTCTGCTTAATGATCTGCTCTAGAACCTTTCCTGGAATTGATGTCAGACTAACTGGACGATAATTGTTGGGATCCTCTTTTTTTCCATTTTTGAAGATGGGGACAACGTTTGCCCTCTTCCAGTCTGCTGGGACTTCTCCTGTTCTCCAGGAGTTCTCAAAGATTATTGCCAATGGCTCTGATATTACATTTGCCAGTTCTTTTAATACTCTAGGATGTAGTTCATCTGGTCCTGGAGATTTATATTCATTTAGGTTAACCAGGTATTCCTGTACTACCTCTTTACTTATTCTGTGCTGAATTTCCTCTATTCTGTCTCCATTATCCTTAGGTTGAGCACCCTTTGCCTTTTCTGAGAAGACTGAAGCAAAGAAGGTGTTGAGTAATTCTGCCTTTTCTCTGTCCCCTGTTAGCATTTTGCCATCTTCTGCACGCAGTGGCCCCACTGTTTCCTTCTTCTTCCTTTTGCTGCGGACATATCCAAAAAAGCCCTTTTTATTGTTCTTAACCTCTCTAGCCAGCCTGAGTTCATTCTGCGCTTTAGCTTTTCTGACTGTACCCCTACATGTGCTGGCTATTTGTTTGAATTCCTCTTTCGTGATTTCTCCATTTTTCCATTTCTTATACATGTTCCGTTTAAAACTTAGCTCATTTGAAAGTTCCTTAGTCATCCATCCTGGCTTCTTGAGACATCTTCCATTTTTCTTCCTCATTGGAACTGTTTGAAATTGTGCCTTCAATATCTCCCTTTTGAGAAACTCCCATCCGTCTTGAACTCCCTTTTCTTTTAGTATTCCTGACCATGGGATCACTCCCAGTATTTCTCTAAGTTTATTGAAATTAGCTCTCCTAAAGTCTAGAGTGCGTGTCTGACTATGCCTAGCTTCATCTTTCCACTGTATAGCAAACTCCAGGAGGACATGGTCACTTCCACCTAAGGATCCGACCACTTGCACCCCATCAACTAGGTCTTCCCTGTTGGTTAAGATAAGATCTAAGATGGCTGATCCCCTTGTTGCCTCTTCCACCTTTTGGACAATGAAATTGTCTCCCAGGCAAGTGAGGAATTTGCTAGACTTTGAGGATTTGGCTGAGTTTGACTTCCAGCAAATATCAGGATAGTTGAAGTCACCCATCACTACTACATCTCTCTTTTCTGAGTATGTGTTTATCTGTTCTAGAAAGGCATCATCCAATTCCTCTGCCTGAGTCGGGGGTCTGTAGTAGACTCCCACAGTAACATCCCTGTTATTTCCCTCTCCTTTAATTTTTATCCAGATGCTCTCCACCTGGCTTCCAGTATTGACTTCCTGCATCTCTTCACTGGTGTAAATATCCCTGACATATAATGCTATTCCTCCTCCTTTCCTGCTTGGCCTGTTTCTCTTAAAAAGGTTATACCCCTCTATTTCTACATTCCAATCATGAGACTCATCCCACCAGGTTTCAGTGATGCCTATTATATCATATTTCCCTTGTTGTGCTAGGAGTTCAAGTTCCTCCTGCTTATTTCCCATACTCTGTGCATTAGTGGAGAGGCATTTAAGACCATGTGTCCTCTTTACTTGCTGCTTTTGCACATTTTTTTGCCTCCTACTGTTGGGTCCTTGCACTGTTTGCCTTGTTCCCTCTATGCCACTTGGACTATTCTCTCCATCCCTTTTGCCTTCCAGTATAATGTCTCCCTCCCCCACATAACTCAGTTTAAAGCCCTCCTGATCAGATTCTTCAGACTGTTGGCAAAAACGTTTTTGCCAACTGGCGTGAGATGCAGTCCATCCCTTGCCAGAAGTCCCTCCTCATGGAACCGCAGCCCATGATCCAAGAATCCAAACTGTTCTTGGCGGCACCATCTACGGAGCCAGTTATTCACCTCTGCTATTTTCCTCTCCCTTCCTGGATCATGCCCTTCTACCGGGAGTAGAGATGAGATGACAACCTGTGCATCCATCTCTTTCAGCTTCCTTCCCAGAGCCTCATAATCCCTTTTGATATTCTGAAGGCTGTGCCTTGCAGTATCATTGGTTCCCACATGAACCAAAAGAAGGGGATAACGGTCAGTAGGCTTGACAAGTCTTGTCAGCCTCTCCGTCACATGATGGATCTTTGCCCCGGGGAGACAACACACCTCCCGAGACATCTTGTCAGGCCCACAAACCACTGCTTCTGTACCCCTCAGCAAGGAGTCCCCCACCACAACCACGCGCCTCCTCCGAGGCTTAGCAGTGGCTGTTCCTTTTCGTGATACTCTCAGGCTCTCCTGCTCTGTCCCTGATGTCTGTCCCTGCTGCTTTTCCTCATCATCTCTGACAACAGAGAGAGATTCAAAGCGATTCTGTAGCTGCAAGCCGCTCACAGAACGTTCCCTGGTTTCCTTACTTCTGTGTGTGACCTTCCTCCAAGCATCTACCTCTGTTATATGTGGAGTGACCTCCTCCACCCCAACAACTTCCTCTCTCTGTTTCCCACCCAAGACATTCTGGTCTGACCTGTTCAGGAGATTCTCCTGCTCTCTATGATGCTGGAGTGCAGATATCTGCTCCTCTAGCTGCTGTACTTTCTCTTCCAAGAGGACTACCAACTTGCACTTGTGGCAGGTGTAGTTCGCCACCTCTGTAGGCAAGAAGACAAACATCCCACAGGTGTTGCAGGTGACTGCTGCAGGGCCTTCAGTGTCCATACTGAGAAGTCTTAAGGAGGCACTGAAACAAGACTGTGGGCTTCCCTTGCTAGACTTGGCCTTTATTCCCAAGCTCTGTCACTGAGTTCAAGTCACGGGGCCTATAGTTATGTAGAGAGCTCCTGGCTAAAAGCTCCTTCCAAAGGCAAGTCTCTGATTCACTTCCTCTGATGCTTCTGCTAGCCTTGAGTAGCCTTAAGTAGCCTCCCAGCACTGGCTCCCAGAATGCAATGGCTCAAGTGTAAATTAAATTAGATCTCACCCAAGCACATGGACTACAGCCTCCTCCTTTTCTTTCTCCTCCTTAAAGGAAATGAAGCTTCTGCTAGCCTTGAGTAGCCTTAAGTAGCCTCCCAGCACTGGCTCCCAGAATGCAATGGCTCAAGTGTAAATTAAATTAGATCTCACCCAAGCACATGGACTACAGCCTCCTCCTTTTCTTTCTCCTCCTTAAAGGAAAAGAGTTGAGGATTCTGTCAGAGTTGAGGATTCTGAGAACAGTAGTCCAACACATCTGGAAGGCATCAAGTTGAAAAAGGCTGAACTAGACTGTCTCACTACTTTGTCTAGGCTGTCAAGTGTGTTGAAACTAAGAACAGTTGAGTTTTTATGCAAGAGTAGAAAGCTTGAAAACAATGTTCCAAGAGGACACTTCATTTGTTGTTTTCTAATTTTATCATTTATATAATTTATTATAGGATTTTTTCAAACTGTATTACTCTAGTCATTCTTCTTGCTGCCAGCAGCAAATTATGTATTCGGAATAATGAAAAAAATTGACTCCATCTAATTCATTATACAAAAAAATGTCTCTAAAGTGACATACAAAGCTGACACCTCATTTCTCAGCTTTGATGCTCCCAGAATGCACTGGATTTAATGCCATACGTCATCCCTTACATATAGACACTCATGCAAGAACATATAATATGATTCAAGCAAATCAAGTACCTACTTGTATAAAAAGATGCCTGGTTTCTCTCAGGATTCCTTTTCATCCTGGAGGGAAGTGACAAGTGGGGTGCCACAGGGTTCTGTCCTGGGCCCAGTTTGATATGTTTATTAATGACTTGGATGACAGTATTGGGGACACCAAATTAGGAGGAGTAGCTAATACCCCAGAGGACAGGATCAAAATTCAAAATGACCTGAATAGACGAGAAAACTGGGCCAATGCTAACAAAATGAAATTCAACATGGAGAAATGTAAGGTACTGCACTTAGGGAGGAAAAATGAAATGCACAGATATAGGACGAGGGACACCTGGCTGAACGAGACCACATGTGAAAGGGATCTAGGAGTCCAAGTAGACCACAAGCTGAACATGAGTCAACAGTGCGATGCAGCAGCTAAAAAGGCCAATGCAGTTTTAGGCTACATCAATAGAAGTATAGTGTCTAGATCATGGGAAGTAATAGTGCCACTCTATTCTGCTTTGGTCAGACCCCACCTGGAATACTGTGTCCAGTTCTGGGCACCACAATTTAAAAAGGATGTGGAGAAACTGGAGCGTGTCCAAAGGAGGGCAACTAAAATGGTGAAGGGTATGGAAGCCATGCCCTATGAGGATTGACTTAGGGAGCTGGGAATGCTTAGTCTGGAAAAGAGAAGTTTAAGAGGTGATATGATAGCCCTGTTTAAAAATCTGAAGGGATGCCACATTGAGGAGGATCTCAGGTTCTCCCATGTTTGCTAGTCATACTGTATGTTTTTTATATTCTTTATCATACAGGATGATGGGTTTTTCTGTACTAGATTGTTTTATGTTTTTAAATCTGGCTAATGAGCAGATATGAGGGAAGGAAAAATAACAAATTGATGCTCCACTCATACTTGTACTGAGATCTGAGCTCTAGTCTCCAGAGATGAACTGCTAAAATCTAACTGCCATCATCTATCACTTACTAAAACTTAAATTAAGAAAGCTATCAGAGTGCAATCATGAAGTGCTATCCTTCACCACATGTAGCAAAAGTCAGAGGTGTACTTTTTGTGGTCTTTATTTCTCGATGACTGGTTTGGCTTTCCCTTGATATTCCACCTTCTTGACAGCTGCTTGGATTGCTTCCTCGTCACCCACAATGTGGAGGACTGCCTTGCCTCACCCAACATCATCCCAGAGCCTCAAAAGGCAATGGAGGGGTCAGGTGGAGGTTGATTGTTTTGATTGTTTAATGCTCCTGGTCTCCCTTCCACTTTTTGTGAGTTTAGATTGTAATGTTCTTTCTTTTTTGGTGTGTGCATTTTGAATATTGTTTTATTTTAGAATTGGGATGGGGGGTTGAGAAAGAGAAGAATCTTGTATTTTACTGATTTGCTATATTAATTGCCATATATTTTTCATTGTTAATTGTTATTTTATCTTAGTTTTATTGTTTAATATATTGCTATGTTACATTTTTAAATTTCATTTGTATTATCATTTATTTATTTATTTATTTATTTACAGTATTTCTAACCTGCTCTTCTCAGCCCCCGAGGGGGGACTCACAGCGGCTTACAAGGCAATCATTAGATGCTGGCAGTGTACAATTTAAAACATAAATACAGCAAAGTTAAAACAAGCACAATCAACAATAATTAACAATCAAACAGTTTAAGATCTCAATATATGATCCTTCCATATCCCAAAGCAGTAATCCATGTTCTTATGACCATCAACGTTAGCCAGTCCCAGTGAAGTGCTGCATTACATTAATGTGCAAAAGCCTGGTCCCACAACCATGATTTTACTTTCTTCCTAAAGGCCAGGAGGGATGGAGTTGATCATATCTCACTCAGAAGTGCATTCCACAGGCGGGGGGCCACTGCCAAGAAGGCCCTGTTTCTCGTCCCCGCCAGCTGCAATTGCGAGGCTGGCGGGAGGAAGAGCAGGGCCTCCCCAAAAGATCTTAAGTTACGAGGAGGGACGTAGGGGCAGATGTGTTCGGTCAAGTAAGCCGGGCCAGAACCGTATAGAGCTTTAAAGGTCAAAACCAGCACTTTGAATTGAGCTCAGAAATGGACAGGTAGCCAGTGGAACTGACATAACAGGGGGGTAGTATGCTCCCTGTATGAAGCTCCAGTTATTAGTCTGGCTGCCGTCCGTTGGACTAGTTGAAGTTTCCGAACCGTCTTCAAAGGCAGCCCCATGTAGAGTGCATTGCAGTAATCTATTTGAGATGTGACCAGAGTGTGGACCACCGTTGCCAGATCAGACTTCCCAAGGTACAGGCCCAGCTGGCGCTCGAGTTTTAACTGTGCAAATGCTCCCCTGGCCACCGCCGAAACCTGGGGTTCCAGGCTCAGTGATGAGTCCAGGATAACTCCCAAGGCGCGAACCTGCGCCTTCAGGGGGATTGTGACCCCTGTCAAGCACAGGCTGTAACCCTATGCCCTGTTCGATCTTTCGACTGACTAGGAGGGCCTCTGTCTTGTCTGGATAAAGTTTCAATTTGTTAGCCCTCATCCAATCCGACACAGTGACCAAGCACCGGTTCAAGGTCGGGACAGCCTCCTTAGTAATAGGTGGAAAGGAGTGACAGACAAGTTAAAACATCAAACATAAAAGCAAGTCACATCAAACAATATCAGACAGCCAGATGACAATCACAAGTTCCCTGAGAATGCTTCCCTAAACAATAAGGTTTTCAGCTCCACCTTAAAACTGGTTAGGGAAGTGATGAGATGAGCATGCAGAGGGAGAAGGTTCCAGGAATGAGGGGCAGCAAAAGAAAAGGGACGGATCCGGGAGGGGGCAGAGGAAAACCTGGGTTGGGAGAGGAGACCTTGGTTACCAGAGCGGAGGGTACAAGTAGGGACGTAGGGGGAGAGAAGATCAGCTAGATAAGGAGGGGCCAGCCCATGGAGGGCTTTGAAGGTGAGTGACAAAAGTTTGTACCTGATGCGGAAAGGAAGAGGGAGCCAGTGAAGGGAAGACAACAGAGGAGAGACATGATCATAACGGCGAGCAAGTGAAATAATGCGTGCAGCTGAATGCTGAACAGAAATTAATGGGTGGAGGTGAGAGAGAGGAATCCCAGCCAGGAGGAGATTACAGTAGTCTAGTCATGAGACCACTAGGGCGTGGACCAGTGTTTTTGCGGTAGAAACTGAGAGATATGGACGGATTTTGGGAATATTATAGAGAAAAAATCTACAGACCTTGGCTGTGGTCTGGATCTTGGGAATAAATGACAAAGAGGAGTCAAAGATGAAACCAAGACTGCGGGCTTCCTGGACCGGCTGAATAGAGATGTTATTGGGAGAAATAGAAAAGGAGTAGTGAAGAGTGGGCTTAGGCGGGAAAACCAGAAGCTCGGTGTAGTGAAAAGACCCCAGAAACAGCACACCCCGGAAACAGAGATAGCCAATCAACGAGCACCAGGTGACCAGCCAATTAGAAGCTGGCTGGAGACCCCAGAAACAGCAAACCCCGGAGACAGAAACAGCCGGTCACAGAACACCAGGTGTCCAGCCAATGAGGAGCTGCCTGGGCAGGGCTATATAAGAGCCTGAGCAGAGGGAGACAGGGGTTTTTGTTTTAGTTGGAGTTTTGGCTGGGGAGAGGGACGCCATTGAGGGGGTGCTCTCTAGGTTCCTGATTGGGACAGGTGTAGGTTAGTTTTTAGGCCAGACAGGGTCTATGTAGAGTCCAGGAGAGGGACTGATTAGGCTTGAGGTTGTAAGCCAGTTGATTTAAGCTGAGAGTATTTGGCAGACTGCCTGAGGGTTGAAGTATTGTGTCTAGGTAACTGTGGTAACGTAACTAAGAAGAAAGAAATGCAAAAGCCTTGAAAGTTGTTTACTGATTACTTTGATGTTTGTTATTAAACTTCAGTATTATTTTATTACAACTTGGCCTCTGTGAACCATTGTGGCACGCTACTAGAGATAACAAAGCCTCAGTCAAGATAGGCAGTGGTGGAGAAGATCTCCACAGAAGAAAAATACAATTGGTGGCAGCAAAGGTGAAGACAGGCATTCTGTGTGGGTGGACTGAGAGAGTCTGAGTGAGTGTCCACGCCACCACACTCGGTCTTAGACATATTGAACTTCAGACACTGATGGTGCATCCAGTGGGAGACAGCTGTTAAACAGGATGGCATTTGCTGTTCTAATTCTGGCGAAAGATTAGGAGTAGAAAGGGTGTCATCAGCGTACAGATTGTAGGAGAAACCAAAGGAACTGATTAGTCTGCCAAGGGAGAGTGTGTATAAAGAAAACAATAGGGGACCCAAAACAGAGCCCTGAGGAACTCCAACAGATAAGGGGACAAAAGACGAGGTCCGACCACCCGAGACCACTGAGAAAGATCTATCTGACAAGTAGGATGTGAACCAGTCGAGAACAAGGCCCGCGAAACCAAGGTCAGAGAGTAAGTCTGTCAGGAGACAGTGGTCTACTGTGTCGAAGGCCACAGACAAATCGAGAAGAACAAGGATAGAATTAAGGCCATTCACCTTGGCCCGCAAAAGATCATTTGAGATCTTAGTGAGGGCTGTCTCTGTGGAGTGCCGTGGGCCAAAACCAAACTGGAAAGGATCCAGAATGGAGTTGGTTTTGAGGAACTCAAGACAGCATGAATAGACAACTCGTTCCAACACCTTAGAAAGGAAAGGAAGAAGAGAGATTGGACGATAGCTAGCCAGGGAAGAAGGGTCGAGAGAGGGTTTTTTTTTCAGAATAGGGGAGACTAAGGCATGTTTGAAGACCGAAGGGAAGGAACCCTAAGAGAGGGAGAGATTAAAGATATGGAGGAGGGAGAGTAACAAAGAGGGGGCTATAGAGATTAGAAGATGAGAAGGAATTGGGTCAAGAGAACAGGTGGTAGGTTTGGATGAGTTCAGTAGTGAAGAGAGTTCTTCCAGGGAAACTGGAGGAAAGACAGAGAATTTGTTAATAGAAGGAGTGAGAAGATTGATGGTAGGAGCCAAATTGGGAGGAGTTAGCTCAGAATGAATAGAGATGATTTTTGTAATGAAAAAATTGGCAAAGTCGGAGGGTGAAAATAATGGAGAGACGGAGGGAAGAGAGGGTTTTAATAGTGTGTTGAAACAGGAGAATAGGCGCTGCGGGCACCTCTTGTTGGCACAGATCAATGATATAAAGTAGTCTTCTTTTGCCATTGACAGAGCGCGTGAAAAGGATAAAAGAATGAATTTATAATGGATAAAGTCGGCCCACTCCCCTGGACATTCTCCAGAGACGTTCAGCTGCTCGGGAGCAGGACCGGAGAAATCTAACAGTAGGAGTGATCCAGGGCTGAGGCCTAGTCATAGAGGAAGAGGAGGACATGCGCGTAGAAACAGGGGTAAGGCTGTCGAGAGTTGAGGAAAGGGTGGAATTCAATAATGACATAGCTGAGTCAGCAGAGTCCCCAAGATTGAGAGAAGCAAGGGATGAATCCAAGGTCTGAGTGAGATGGTTGAGGTTAAGAGAATGAAGATTGTTGAACTGATGGAAGACGGTGTGATGGGGAGGAGGGATATAGGTAAGGGTAAAGGAAAGTAAGTGATGATCAGATAGAGGAAAATCGGAAGCCAAGTAGTCAGACACGACATACTTGGAGGGGAGAACTAGATCAAGGCAGTGACCAAGGGAATGGGTCGGAGAGTTGGAATGTGGTTGGAGACCAAAGGAATCTAAAAGAGAGGTGAAGCGAGAGGTTGAGAAATTCTTGGGATCGTCAAGGTGGATGTTAAAGTCACCCATGATCAGCGAGGGGACTGTATCTGAGAGAAAAAATGTCAACCAAGACTCGAAATCTGTAAAAATCTGAGAAGCTGAACCAGGAGGACAGTAGATGATGGCAACCCGGAGTTGCAGAGGAAAAAGGAATCTAATGGAGTGTAATTCAAATGAGGAGAAAGAATAGCTGGGGAGAGGAGAGAGAACCTGAAACTGGCAAGACTTAGATAATAAGGTGCCGACCCCTCCTCTGTGACCCTCAGGGCGGTCAGTATGGGTAAAAGAAAGACCGCCAAAAGAAAGGGCAGCAGAGGTAACAGTATCATGGGCTGGAAGCCAGATTTCAGTGAGGGCGAGAAAAATTTAAAGAATGTGACAGAAAAAGATCATGGATTGCTGTAGCTTTTGGGGCAGCGGAGCAGCAGTTCCAGAAAGTGCAAGAGAATGGGAGTTGGGAGATAGGGAGGGGGCGAATAGGGATGAGATAGGGAGAAGAAGAGGTCCGAGGAGCCATGGGGGAGGGAGGTTTGGGTGACAGACAGATGGCAGGAGGAAATGTGGAAAGGAGAAAAGCAGAAAAATAAAGATACAGTCTGACAGTGCTGGATGGAATGGACTGGCGATCCCAAGACATAAGGGAGTTGAGACAGAACAAAGGGTAACTATGGGGACCTCCAGACATCCCAGGTTCAAAGGTGGCAGAGGGAGGGAAGGCTGATGGGATGCTATCTGGTGTCCCGAGTGTTACTCCAGCTCCGCCCCTCTCCCCGCTGAGCTGAAGGTGCTGCAGCTGCTTCCAGAGAGTCCCAAAGTAGTGGGAAGAGGGAGGGAAGGTCAGCGTCCAGGAGAGGTTCCTCTCAGGTGGCAAGGTGGCTGTTGTTCACAAAGGGAGGGAGGCTGGAGCAGTGCCCTTTTAAGGGGAAAGGCAGGTCCCACCTCTCTCCCTGCCGAGCTGAAGGTGCTGCTGCTGCTTCCAGAGAGTCCCAAAGACTTCAGATGTATTCAGATTGTACTGCATCAACACTGCTCCCTCTGATGTCATTTCTGTTGCATTCTTAATGGGAGTGGGGTAGCAACATTCCTAAAAGGAGATATTCAGGCTTCTGCCCACTGCAGAATTTATGGAGCTTGATAATGCTTTCACTGTTATGGCGCCATCCTATGGAATCCTGGGATTTTCAGTTTGCTGTCACACTAGAACTCTCTGACAGAGAAGGCTATGTACTGTATCTGACAAACCTACAAACCCAGAATTCCACAGTACTGAGCCATGGCAGTGAAAGTGGTATCAAACTTCATTAATTCTGTAGTGCAGATGCAGCCTTGGTTAATGCAATGGAGCATCCTAATGTAGCTGCAGGAATTCAGACTGTTGTCCCAGCCCATGATCACAGCCTCTGGTTACAGATGTGCTTAGACCTTAATATAAAGGGATACACATATGGGCAACAGACTCCTCTCCTTAGATATTCCCTGATAATATACTTTGGCTGAAAATGATGCCATGAAACAGATGGGGGTTGTAAGCACATTGCCCCCTTGCTTCTGGCATAAATGGGACTGCAGAAAGTAGGGCCAAAAAGGTCTGTAGTTCACAGTCCCTCATTCAAAGAGAGAAGAACAGAGGACTTCTGAGGCTTTAAATAAACAAAAGGGGCTCATTCCCACTACAATTTACCCCAAATTACAGATTGGGGTATAGGACCCTCTTTCCCACTTGAAACCAATTCCGATCCTCATTGGATCAATTTCTATTGGGAAAAAGTAGGGCAAACTAAAGGAGGAGGAGGAGGAGGAGGAGGAGGAGGAGGAGGAGGAGGAGGAGGTTTTCCAGAGAGTCGTTTGAAAGAGGTTCTTTTCAGAAGAATTGATTCTGAAGTGTGTCCAGTTAATGGGAACACCAGATCAGAATTGATTCTTTCTGAGGGGAAGGACAAATGGCAGAAGGGTGTGTGTTTACCATCCCTCCCCAGAGATGTCATGCACACCCCCAGTCTTGCCCTTTGGGGTTCTTTTTTTAATTAAAAATTAATAGAAAAATTGATAGATTGGTAAAGCAACTACTTGCAAAGACAAATAGTTGCTAAACAATTCTGGGGCAGGGTAGTATTAGTACCCTGATGACACCCATTTGTTTCTCCATGTCTCAGACTGCTTCAGTGACCAAGGATGGCATCTCCCCTCTAAATGATGATCTGAAGTCAGTAATGGATTGGATGAGGGAAAATAGACTTAAACTGAATCCAAATAAAACAGAGGTACTCGCTATAGACAATACTATTCTGGGTGCGGATATAAGTCCTTGGGTCCTGGATGGGGTCACACTTCCCCTAAAGGACTGTGTTTGTAGCCTGGGGGTACTCTTGGACTCATTGCTTTGCCTGTCATCTCAGGTTGATGCGACAGCCAGGAGTGCCTGTTATCAGCTTCAGCTGATACACCAGGTAGGGCCCTTCCTGGAACGGGAGAACCTAGGTTCCCATAAATCTTAGCCATTTCCTCTGTTTTAACACCTTCCAAAAAGGAAATTTCTGGAATTTGCAACATTTTGTCTATACCTCTCCAATACTGAGAGGGAGGGAGGGAGGGAGGGAGGGAGGGAGGGAGAAGCCCTTTATGAACACTTATCAGCTAATTCTCCTGCCACGGATATCATCACCATCACCATCACCATCATCATCATCATCATCATCATCTTGATTTTTACTCTGTCAAATTCCTTTTATTTCACTCGATGAAGAATGGAAGTAAAGAAAATAGTCACACATCCAATGCAAATATAACTGCAGCTGTAGTTTTAGGTAGCACTATTACACCAAACAAGACTGCATAATATATACCGAGGTGGTGTATATTAAATTAAATCAGTGAATCACTACATATAGACAAAGCCTAAAGGAGCAACTCTGAGAATGATCAAAGGGTTTCATTTTGCAACATGGTTTTTGTACTGAAAACAGAACATTTAACAATGCTTTGAATGACAAGAGGCACTTGAGCACTCTGTAGGCTGAAATATACACTTTTAAACCCTGTATATGACAAAGAAAATAACAGGTTTATGTGAAGATCAGACAATGTCTAGCATTTTAACATAAAATTCTTCTTTCATGAGAAACAATGTAAAAACCATCCAGAAATTCAGCATAATACAGTCTAGTGGCTTCCTTACCTGCAGAAGCCTCGGTTATCATATGCCGTATGACTACCACCATCAAATACTGGCTTATTCTTGACCTTTTTATTATTGTTGTTATTTCTTCCTTTAAAACCAAAGTAAGCTGCTTGCATGTTTTCCAGTTCTTCACTCCTGAGCTGGTACCACAGCTGCATATCCCTGTCAAAACAGACACTGGTTTTAATTGGCAGCAGGCATCCAGTGAAGATATATCCATATATGACTGGAATCATGCAGTTTAAATGTTTTAAGCATCTGACCCTAAAATTAGAAATGCACCTTCCCACTCCATCCCATCTATTCTATGTGACACCAGCATTTGGTACTGAAGGTACAATAAAAACATGGAAGTCTAAATGGCATCCTTTTCACTGGTCACTGAGGAAGGCTGTTAGTTCAAACCCATCTAACTTCTGTTTTAATGAAGAATTGGATGAAACTGTGGACCATCTTTTTCCTTCCAACAAATGATTTATGCCCTATGGATTTTCTCCCATACTGCTTTTTATGATGTGGACTGTGAAGTGAAAATTTGAGTAACTTATTATTTTGGTATTTTATTATATTTGTGGACTATGCTGCCTTGGACAGTGGTGGAGTCTCTTCCTTTGGTGATTTTTAAACAGAGGCTGGATGGCCACCTGTCAGGAGTGCTTTGACTGTGTCTTCCTGCATGGAAGGGGGTTGGACTGAATGACTCTTGTGGTCTCTTTCAACTTTGTGATTCTTTGATTCTATGATTCTATGTTATAAACCCCTACATATATACAGTGCTCTTTCCTTCATTATATCCTAACTCTCTTCGCATATCCTTGTCATGTATGCCTCGAATGAAGGAAAGAGCACTGTAACTACTGATCCTTTTCTTGCCCATCACACAGTGACCTGATGTTTAGAATAAAGTTTGGAATTTGAGAGGAGGGAAAGTGGACACAGGACTGGATTAATGAACAAACCACATGAGCTACATCTTAAGGGTGCAAATTATGAATCCTCAATTTAAAAACGTCAAAATACAAAAGAATCAGTAAAAATAATACACTCCTAACCATGTTTAAGGCCTCAGTATGTCTTAATCTGGCTCTGTGTGCACAGTCCTGTGCTGGGAGTAGGAACAGTGGACACACTCCTGGGGCCACATTATAGTGCTATGAGTCCACTTTAATTGCATGGATATATCCCATGTAATCCTGGGATTTGGAGCTTTGAATTCTCAGCCAGAAAGCTCTAATGCCTCATCAAAATACAAAGCCCAGGATTCTAGAGGCTGCAGCCATGACAGATTCTTGGTGATAAAATTTTGTGAAAAAGCCGCTAATTTCTCCCATACATGAGTACTGGATCAATCCAAAGGGCCTGTCTAATTCAACAGCTTTCTCCGAGTTCATAAGGGAGAACAGTCTAACCTCACACTGTGCTTACACTTTTACATTGACTGTAATTTTTGAACATTTGATGCAACTTGTATATTTTAATTTTTTTAAATAATTTTATTAATACAATTATTAACATAAGCTTGATATTTTATAAACTTGCCGTTTTAAAACTAAAAAGACAACTACAATCAACAACCATACAACAAGGCAAATGAGAAAATAATAATAATAATAAATAAATAAATAAATAAATAAAAGTTCCTTTCTCATCATAGAATCATAGAATCATAGAGTTGGAAGAGACCACAAGGGCCATCCAGTCCAACCCCCTGCCATGCAGGAACTCCCAATCATAGCATCCCCGACAGATGGCTATCCAGCCTCTGCTTAAAGACCTCCAAGGATGGAGACTCCACTACACTTCGAGGGAGTGTGTTCCACTGTCCAACAGCCCTTACTGTCAGGAAGTTCCTCCTAATGTTGAGGTGGAAACTCTTTTCCTGCAGCTTGCATCCATTGTTCCGCGTTCTAGTCTCTGCAGCAGCAGAAAACAAGCTTGCTCCTTCTTCAATATGACATCCCTTCAAATATTTGAACAGGGCTATCATATCACCTCTTAACCTTCTCTTCTCCAGGCTAAACATCCCCAGCTCTTTAAGCCGTTCCTCATAGGGCCTGGTTTCCAGACCCTTCACCATCTTAGTTGCCCTCCTTTGGACCCGCTCCAGTTTCTCCACATCCTTTTTGAATTGTGGTGCCCAGAACTGGACACAGTATTCCAGGTGGGGCCTGACCAAAGCAGAATAGAGCGGCACTATTACTTCCCTTGATCTAGACGCTACACTTCTATTGATGCAGCCTGAAATAGCATTGGCCTTTTTAGCTGCCGCATCGCACTGTTGACTCATGTTCAACTTATGGTCTACTTGGACTCCTAGATCCCTTTCACACGTAGTTTCATTCAGCCAGATGTCCCCCATCCTATATCTGTGCATTTCATTTTTGCGTCCTAAGTGCAGTACCTTACATTTCTCCGCATTGAATTTCATTTTGTTAGAGTTGGCCCAGCTTTCTAGTCTATTCAGGTCATTCTGAATTTCAATCCTATCTTCTGGAGTATTGGCTACTCCTCCTAATTTGGTGTCATCTGCAAATTTGATAAGTATGCCCCCAATTCTGTCATCCAAGTCATTAATAAAGATATTGAATAGCACTGGGCCAAGTACAGAACCCTGTGGGACCCCACTGGTCACTTCTCTCCAGGTTGAAAAGGAGCCATTGTTGAGCACCCTTTGAGTTCGGCCAGTCAACCAATTACAAATCCATGTAACAGTTACCTTGTCTAGTCCACATTTTACAAGCTTGCTTGCAAGAATGTCATGGGGAACCTTGTCAAAGGCCTTACTGAAATCAAGATATACTATATCCACAGCATTCCCTTCATCTACCAAACTGGTAATTTTATCAAAAAAAGAGATCAGATTTGTCTGGCAAGACTTGTTTCTCTGAAACTCGTGTTGGCTTTTTGTGATGATGGCATTCCCTGCTAAATGTTCACAGACTCTCTGCTTAATGATCTGCTCTAGAATCTTTCCTGGAATTGATGTCAGACTAACTGGACGATAATTGTTGGGATCTTCTTTTTTTCCCTTTTTGAAGATGGGGACAACGTCTGCCCTCCTCCAGTCTGCTGGGACTTCTCCTGTTCTCCAGGAGTTCTCAAAAATTATTGCTAATGGCTCTGATATTACATTTGCCAGTTCTTTTAATACCCTTGGATGTAGTTCATCTGTTCCTGGAGACTTATATTCATTTAGGTTAACCAAGTATTCCTGTACTATCTCTTTACTTATTCTGTGCTGAAATTCCCCTATTCTGTCTTCTGCTCCATTATCCTTAGGTTGAGCACCCTTTGCCTTTTCTGAGAAGACTGAAGCAAAAAAGGTGTTGAGTAATTCTGCCTTTTCTCTGTCCCCTGTTAGCATTTTGCCATCTTCTGCATGCAGTGGCCCTACTGTTTCCTTCTTCTTCCTTTTGCTTCGGACATACCTTTTTATTGTTCTTAACCTCTCTAGCAAGCCTGAGTTCATTCTGCGCTTTAGCTTTTCTGACTTTATCCCTACACATGCTTGCTATTTGTTTGAATTCCTCTTTCGTGATTTCCCCACTTTTCCATTTCTTATACATGTTCCATTTAAAACTTAGCTCAGTTGAAAGTTCCTTAGTCATCCATCCTGGCTTCTTGAGATATCTTCCATTTTTCTTCCTCATTGGAACTGTTTCAAATTGCGCCTTCAGTATCTCCTTTTTGAGAAACTCCCATCCGTCTTGAACTCCCTTCTCTTTTAGATTTCCTGACCATGGGATCACTCTCAGTATTTCTCTAAGTTTATTGAAGTCAGCTCTCCTAAAGTCTAGAATTCATGTCTGACTATGCCTGGCTTCTCCTTTCCGCTGTATAACAAACTCCAGGAGAACATGGTCACTTCCACCTAAAGATCCAACCACTTGCACTCCATTGACTAGGTCATCCCTGTTGGTTAAGATCAGATCTAAAATAGCTGATCCCCTTGTTGCCTCTTCCACCTTTTGGACAATGAAATTGTCTTCCAGGCAAGTGAGGAATTTGCTAGACCTTGAGGATTTGGCTGAGTTTGACTTCCAGCAAATATCCGGATAGCTGAAGTCCCCCATCACTACTACATCTCTCCTTTCTGAGTGTGTGGTCATCTGTTCTAGAAAGGCATCATCCAATTCCTCCATCTGACTTGGAGGTCTGTAGTAGACTCCCACAGTAACATCCCTGTTGTTTCCCTCTCCTTTAATTTTTATCCAGATGCTCTCCACCTGGCTTCCAGTACTGATGTCCTGGATCTCTTCACTGGTGTAAATATCCCTGACATATAATGCTATTCCTCCTCCTTTCCTGTTTGGCCTGTTTCTCTTAAAAAGGTTATATCCCTCTATTTCTACATTCCAATCATGAGACTCATCCCACCAGGTTTCAGTGATGCCTATTATATCATATGATATACATGCTAAACCAGCCTTCTTCAACCTAGTAACTCCAGATATCTCAGACTACAACTCCTATTATAACAAGGCTTTATAACTAGTGCTGGCTGAATATGTTGGGAGTTGTAGTCCAAAATACCAGGAACATGCCAAATTGCACAATTCTATGCCAATCCCTCCCCACAAATGTAATTCATCGTGTGTAGGAAGGTTGCCATGGAAGGACACTTGAAGCAAAAGGGGGAGGAAATGATACGATGGCGAACATTGTAGCATTAGTATCTGATGTACTGAATGCTTATAAAAATGGCTGTTTGGAATTCAGGGAAGCCTAACACCACTCGCAGGACATGTAAAAGCAAAACACAGGTGTCAAAAAGTATGGCAGTTTTATGGTATGGTACATCTAATATTTTAGCTGAGAAATAAAGTCTAATCTCCCTGGTCTGCTTGCCTGAATAACACTTCAACCCATCTGTCCCTCTGTCGCTGCTGTTAGCAGCTGAAAAATGGCTTCAGTTGCTTTCATGACTTTTCCCTTCATCTGTGTTAAGATATTAAATCTGTTGAGTCAGGGCCTTCCCTTAAGCACTGTGCTTCCTGAAGTAGAAAATCCAGATGAGGGTCTCGCACGACAGGGCTAGTAGAAGTATTAGCAGATCTTAACACTGATTAACTACCCCTTAGTCCACAATATTGACTTTTTAAATAAAAGGGCAAAGTTTCCTTTTCCAAATGACTGGGAAAGACAAGAAAATTAAAACCCTACTGATATTGCTATAAAAGATGGGCAAAGAAATCCTTTGGGGTAGGAAGAGCCATGGGGTGACTGGGATTTTCTGTACCATCAACAATCCCATGCTCTGACCCCACTTTCCTGTCATATGCCCTACCTAGCATGTCTTTTGTTATTTTAATTTTTATTTGTAACACAATTCCAGAGTTATGGGAATGTGATTTAGTAAAAGCAGGAGGAGGAAGAGGAGGAAGAGGAAGAGGAGAAGGAGGAAGAGGAGGGGGTGAAAAGGTGGGCAGGGGAGAGGAAAAAAGGCTGCTTGAGAATAACAAGATGGAGAAAAGGGGAAAAGTAGGAGACTGACACCATGTGACTGTCCAATATCAGGACCACCATGAGAACAATTTATTGCACATGTTGGAGTAATGAGTTGGCAGCTTATTGACTGCTTATTGAAAGGGGAAAGTTTATGGTGTGGATATTCTTCTGACACCAATGAGTATCTGTGGATCCTACCATCTATTTGCCAGTATTGTGAACAAAGCAATGAGAACTGTCTAATGTGGAATAAGGAATAAATACTTATTTTTTCCATTTATGTCACTTTAAAATCTTAACATTAAATTGCTTTTGCTGACATACCTTTGAGCTCTTCTTCTTTCACTTTTCTTAACACATTTGATGAGACAGCAAGTTAAAAAAGCCATAGACATCAATAGAATAATGGCACAGCTCACAATGGAGGCTATCACTGCAACTTTAAAACCAAAGGTTTCATATCTGGATATAGCTGAAAGAAAGCAAACACAGTCATAAACTGATATCTGCATTGTTATCTTACTTCTTCACATTCCTGCTAATACAGTCCTCATTTTAGTATGGCACTGACAGTTGAAGAAGTTTAGCTTCATTTCAGTGTAGGAACATCTCTGTGTAGACTGTTTAGAAGTGTCCTATTTATAAGTGAGCAATTAAATCATCCCAAAGAATTTGGCATAGCAATTATTCCAGAATAATGTGCAAGTGTTTTTTTTTTTTTAAAGTAAAAAAGGAAAGGAAAGGAAACTATTTCAATTGCAACACAGGGCCAACATCAAGGAATAGCATTCTGAGGCAACTTGTAAGATTACCGCATTGCATTCTCAGAACGTTCCCAGAACAATACAAAACGGGAGTGGATGGGACCGGAAGTGGCCGTTCCCGTTTTGTTTTTGAGAACGTTCTGAGAACGTAATGCGGTAAACTTAAGAGTTAGGACTTTACCATACAAGGTTAAAAAGTGGAATTTTAATAGGATAAAAACACTTTTGGCTGGTGCTTATCAAATGACATCATGTCCATCCTGCTGCCACTGTTATTGTAGTGTACCTTTTCACTGATGGGCAAAACCCATCAATGAGCTCTCAATCTAACTATTAAAAATGCACTGGAGCAAAAATCTCTTAGCTTCAATTCTGGCATTACTACGCTTGTGTGGTAGGATGGGGCCAGATTCTCCTCCTCCCTCCCTCCTCACTATTTCAATGCAGGATAACTACTGTGCCTGTCAGAATTTTTTTAAAAGACCCACTGTCACCCTCCAGTCCACCCCAGATTTTCCACAACCACCCCTCCATTGTTGCTGCCTGTACACTTGTCCTCTCCAAGTAACTGAGCAGTGAGAAGAGGAGGAAGATGCCACTTCCATAAGCTTTCTCTTTTCTGTTGACAGTGGGGGAGATTAAGTCCTGAGAAAGAGAACTTGGAAATGATAGTTTTACTTGACTGCAATACCCAGAATCCCTAAACCAGCATAAGCACTGGCCAAACTGGCTGGAGAATTATGCAGCTGTAATCCAAAAAGATATTTTCCTCCAAGATGGTTTATGAATTCTTTACAGCAGCTGTTGCTACCAGCTCCTTTCTTTTTGCCTATCATTCACTAAGGTAGCTAGATAACCACAGTTCTGCATATTAAGCAAAGAAAGGTGAATGGGGGCATGCCATTTAGTTCTGGGTCATTTTAAAGTAAGATGTGAATCTGCTTCAAATGTACTAAGGTTTTATAGTGCTCTTGACATACTGCAGTGGAAAACCTAGTCCTTGGCTTTGGGTGTTCTTCCCCAACTCAGCTATTGTCATTGTTGGAATAAAAAGCTCAGAATGAAAAAGACCTTGTGTTGTTGCCATTTGAGCCTTATTCATCAATGAAGTAGCTGTTTCTCTCTGCTATCCACAGGTAATTGCACTCTAGCAAACTATCCATGTTCTTAGGAGAGCCATCATTTTTCAAAAGCTGAACAGGGAAGGGGATTGTGTAGTAGGTTGGGAGGGGGGGGGAGGGAGTAATGAATACTTACGCTTACATGCAGGAATGTCTGCTGTCCATTCGGTACTATTGCCTTTCCAAATACATGTGACAACTCCTTGTCCAACCAGCTGGTGTTCTGCGGAACACCGGAATGTAATTACTGTGCCCACAGTGGTACCATTGCCATGGATGATCTCTGATACACCAAGGTGAGGTGGAAATATTTGGCTGCATTGTCCTATTAAAAGAAAAGGAGAAAGGGGAAACAGTTGCTATTCCATCTCTTTAGTATTAACCTATGCTGGTAGTATCACAAGATTAAAATAGCTCTGATTAAATAAATGCAGCAGAGTGCTTAAAGGTGTAAACCAGGGACTTGAATTGCTGGATTCATATCTGAGCACAGAAACATATTCACTAGGTAGATATAAGCAGCCTTTCCAACATCTCCTTCCACTTTTACAATAGGGATTAATTGTGTTGGCCTACATTACAGTCCTGATGTAAAGATTATTCAGATAATATATATGGAATGTTTTACATGCTTGAAATGTGCTATATAAATGCTAAGCAGTACCATTAGAATATCAAGAGATGAAGCAGAAGATGTACAAGTTCTGGATCTATTGTATGATGAGTAAACAAGTTAACTGGATTGGTAGTGCCGAACTGCCAAACTTGAGATAGCGTGAAATATATGTTGCTTCCTCTTCACTGAGGGGAGAGGTCCTGGCCCCATATTTCATGTCCTAAAGCAAAACCATTTCATGTCCTAAAGCAAAATTGTTTTTCAAAATTGGCTGCCATAGCATGGATGGGGAATGACTTTGGGAATCCCGGCAGCATTGGCAGCATTCTCCAGTGCAGTAAAACCTGTTTTCACCCGTTCTGTGCCGATCCCATCCTGTGCCCAGAATGATCTGGAAATGGTGTGCGATAAACTTAAATGAGACAATAGGGAATGAATCAGGACTGTACCTATCAAATCAGGATTGTTGGAGTGCATGAGAAATCACACTAGTTTGTAATGTACCCTAATATGAACAAATGAGTGATTACAGTACTGATAAATCTCCAAATAAAAGAAGTTGCCACAATACTGCTGAGTCTGTTCCATCTAAAGATTTGTTAATCATTATTCTACTTTTCACCCATTGCAAGCTGTGCATGTTAATGCTCGAGTATTTTTCTCTAATCTCAGTGGGGCTACTCCCAGGAAAATGTGCAAAGGGCTGAAGCCTTTAAAAACATGATATTTTGATGGAAATATTAGGTAGTGTTATATATTTTGCTGCTTGTTTAATTAGTCCATGAAAAGTAGGCTATAATTTTTAAGCGTTAAGCTGTGGCAATGTGAAGCATTTAAAGTATTCTTGATGTGAATGTTACACCTAGGTATGAAGTCTTAATTAATTCAGATATGATAATGCTTGGCATAAAAACAATTTTGCACCATTCTTCAAAAATCAGCCATCCACAGATGGGGAACAGCTTGGGGATTCCCGGCAGCATCGGCGGCATTCTCTTGTGCAATAACACCTGTTCACACCCGTTTCATGCCAATCCCATCCCATGTCCAGAACAATCTGGAAATGGCATGTGATAAACTTGTTTCAGCCACTTTTGAAATATCCAAATTACTCTCTCCTCCTTTCTTTCTCCACCTCCTTATCTACTTTCCTCCATTGTCCTTAGAATACTTCAATTGCTGCAAAAATGACTTCAAAAGGCCAAAGTAGTTTGCACACAGTGAACTCAATGTGGGAAGAAGAGACAAGAGAATGGAGTCTTGCCCTTCCCAGTAGGCTCAGGTAAAAGCAAAGTGCTGCAGTCTCTGCTAGCTTATCTGTCTTCCATGTTAGTAACTTTTGTTAACTAGACCACACTCTGATGTTGCTTAGTCATGTGTGTCCTGGTTTTCACCTGTGAAATGTTGGAGGTTATGTTTTCTCCACATCCCTTCCTCCCATGGCAGGGGGACGGACTGGATGGCCCTTGTGGTCTCTTCCAACTATATGATTCTATAATTCTATGTGCAGCTTAAACAGTGAGAATAACTGAACAAGCCTGATGGCCAAAGTTATTCAGATCTGTTTTTATATTGGATTTTTTATACCCTGCCTGTCTTCCTGACTTAATAGAACTTTGAGTATTTTGACACTTGAGTATTTTGACTCAGTAGCATTGAAGTCTCCAGTTGCAGCATAATGTCTTAACTACCAATGCTCTAAAAAGGTGTAGGAAAACCATTCCGAGTAAAAAAAAAATCATGAGAATTCAATTGTCTCTGACTTATTTTGAAATTGAAAAGCATATTAATTTTTCTCGACCCTATTATACATGGGACTTATTGTACGTATATACTCATGTATAAGTCTAGAAAGTTTAGTTAAAAAAATGAGCCCCAAAACTTGGGTTGAGTTATCCATGGGTAAATGTAAATACTGTACATTAACTCTTATTTTAAAAAAAGAGAACCATCCCCTGGGGTCCCGGAAACACTGACACACACACAACCCCCCCCCCCCCCCCATTCTAAGCCATCCAGCCTTTAGGGTAAAACCAGACAGTTATGTCTGCCAGAATTTTGTAAGTTCTTTGGCATCGTTTTCCTTTGCTTCATCATTTAGATCCTTTGTTGCATGCCCCCTAAGTTTTACCCTTGACTTACCCATGGGTCATATTAAAATACATAATTTTGCTCCCCAAACCCATTCTTGACTTATACATGAGGTCGACTTATAGTCAAGTATATACGGTACTTCCTGGTAAGTGTGTACTGGATTACAGTCTTAAGCTTTATTTAATGCACTTTAAAATGGCTTATTAACTAATAATTGTACATTTAACTAATTAAATTAATAAGTTAATATATCCTCCCTTTCTCCTAGCATGAAACGCAAAGCAGCTTACAACATATTTTAACACTATGGACTCTTTCAAACGGGGAGGAATTTCTCCCAACTCCGAATGAAGCCAATGCGGATTTATGTAAATTCGCTTGTTTAGCGAATTTACATGAACCCCTGCTCCGTTCGGAATTACTTCCCATTACCCGAAAATAACCCCCTCCTGCCCGATTTGCATGCGAAGCTTTAATTCGCAATAAAGTAAAACCCATGATTGCATTCGAATTGGCTTCCCTCTTGCCCGAATTTGCATGCGAAGAGTTAATTTGCAATAACGTAAAACCCATGATTGCATTCGAATTGACCTTAAATTATACTTCCAATTTAGCCTTGTAGGAAAGAGTCATATGAGTTTGTTTTAGCACTATATAAAACTAATATTTGGACATTATAATTAGTTTGTGTTTCAGTATTAGTCATAGAATCATAGAGTTGGAAGAGACCACAAGGGCCATCCAGTCCAACCCCCTGCCATGCAGGAACTCCCAATCAAAGCATCCCCGACAGATGGCCATCCAGCCTCTGCTTAAAGACCTCCAAGGACGGAGACTCCACTACACTCTGAAGGAGTGTATTCCACTGTCGAACAGCCCTTACTGTCAGGAAGTTCCTCTTAATGTTGAGGTGGAATCTCTTTTCCTGCAGCTTGCATCCATTGTTCCGTGTTCTAGTCTCTGGAGCAGCAGGAAACAAGCTTGCTCCCTCCTCAATATGACATCCTTTCAAATATTTGAACAGGGCTATCATATCACCTCTTAACCTTCTCTTCTCCAGGCTAAACATCCCCAGTTCCCTAAGGCGATCCTCATAGGGCATGGTTTCCAGTCCCTTCACCATCTTAGTTGCCCTCCTTTGGACACGCTCCAGTTTCTGCACATCCTTTTTGAATTGTGGTGCCCAGAACTGAACACAGTATTCCAGGTGGGGCCTGACCAAAGCATTATAGTGTGGCACTATAACTTCCCTTGATCTAGAAACTATACTTCTATTGATGCAGCCTAAAATAGCATTGGCCTTTTTAGCTGCCGCATCGCACTGTTGACTCATGTTCAACTTATGGTCTACTTGGACTCCTAGATCCTTTTCACACATAGTTTCATTCAGCCAGATGTCTCCCATCCTATATCTGTGCATTTATTCTCTGTCCTTAACCTGTCATAAATCCCTTTGAGGGCCACCTTGATATGTTTGAAGCCAGTTTTTTTCAGTGTTGTTTGTGAATGTGTTACTATAGTCAAAGGTTTTTATAATCAGTTTTAAAATAGGATTTATTTTAATTTGGCTAATTCTCTCAATATGTTATTTTGCAAGACAGAAGGACAAAAATACTTCTGATCCATAAGTCCTGGGATAAAAATCAAATGAGTGGATGGATGCATGCATGCATTAAACAAGCTCCAGCATAGTTTCCCAATTTCTGGATTTCATTTTTCCATGACCTCACTGCTTTCCATCCCATCCATTCTGAATCTTGTGGTATGTAAATGGGGATGGGGAAATCTTCTGTGTACAGCTACCAACTTAAGTTGACATTTCATGCAAGTGATAAAGTGGACTCTAGTCCAGAAAAGCTTCAACCACAATACATTTGTTAGTCTTTAGCCCTGCAGGTTCGAACTCACAATTTTGTGGCTGTAGGACTGGCATTTAACCAGGGCTCCTTATGGGCTCACTATGCTCTAGTTGTAGAATCCAGAGACATAGCCATGTTAATCTGGAAAATCAATATACAAAGGGATCTTATAGCACCTTTGAGTCTAACTGAAAGAAAGAAGCTGGCAGCATAAGCATGCATCTGAGGAAGTAGGTTCAAGTCTATGAAAGCTTATTCTACCAGCTTCTTTCTTTCAGTTAGGCTGCATCTACACTACATAAACAATACAGGTTGACATCACTTTAACTGCCATGGCTCAATGCTGTGGAATTCTGGGAATTGTACTTTTGTGAAACATTTAGCCTCCTCTGCCAGAGAGCTCTAGTGCCGCAACAAACTACAATGCCCAGGATTTGATAGCACTGAGCAACTGCATTTAAAGTGGTATCAACCTGGATTATTTCTGCAATGTGGATGCAGCCACACTGTCTCATTAAGTCTCAAAAGATGCTACAAGATCCCTTTGTATGCTCTGGTTACAAGTCCATAAATAAGAGCAAATGTAACAGAGAAAGTAGGTTACCTCAAAAGGCTGTGTAACCAGCAAGCTGCTTGCACAGCTAATCTTTCCTCAAACCACTACCTTGTAAACCACTCTTCGTTGGGATAAAAAGTCTCTCCTAGGATTCAGTAAATATACAACCAAAAAGGAGCTGCAAATATACCTCAAATGAGCCTGCTGCCCTGATTCTATAAGTAGGGAAATTACAAAAAGTCTCCTGAAATGTACATCCCAATATGGTTTACTGTGTATTTCAAAACAATGACAAAATATGCAAGACATCAGTTGAAAGTAATTTTAAAATAGCATAATTAGCACAGCACCCAATTAAAATTACAATTAAGACAGCCCAAAGCTTCAGTTCCAGTGCTTTAAAATATAGCATCATTCCATGGCTATTTTAGAAACAGTATTAAAAAAGTAATCATGTTGTAAAAATTTAAATGTGCATGAGAATTAAAAAAAAAACCCTAACTGTCAAAGTTTGAGGAATCTATTATGATTTCCTGATGAGTTATGGCACATGTCCTGTTTTACTTCTTGTTTGATATTTTGACTTTTCTGCTTGAAATATTGGACACTGAAATTTGAGGAAAACAACTTCTGTCAGATGTTGATGCTTCGACCATAATTCTCTAAAGTTTTATGGCTCTCCCTTTTGCTTTCAGTGAGCTTCCATCCATCTGGAATGTTGACTTGAAATTCAGCACTGCCACTTGGACAACAACCAAAAACACTCTTGACAGTGACAGCAATTTTTTAGGTGTCTAGCAGGATGGGTTATGGCTCCCACAGACATTTTATTTTATTATGACTGTAGTGACAGCACCTTCACACACAGCCAGATGAGGATGCTACAATGAGTCTTTGAGCAAGCACTATAGATAATTTGACCTGGAAAATCACCCATGCTGTGGAACAGGCAGTTATCCTGGTCACTCCTTCCATAGGTCCAAAACACACTGTAGAAATAATGCGGTTTGAGACTGCTTCAACTGCCATGGCTCAATGCTAAGAAACTTTGTGAAGTGTAGATTTGTGAGACATTCAGACTTCTCTCTCAGAGAGTTCTGGTGCCACAGCAAACTACAAATTCCAGGATTCCCTAGCACTGAGCCAGGGCAGTTAAAGCAGTTTCAAACTGGATTATTTCTGCAGTGTGTTTTGGACCATAGTTTCTGGTCCTGAGAAGTCTCCAAGCCAAGCATTTAGGAAACAGTTGACTATATGTAGAACTATATGTGTGGGGAGGAAATAATTGCCTCCTCCTTCTACTGGAGTGCAATTAGGTGCTGCCACCTCTTCTTCATTTTCTTCCTCCTGTTGCTAAGCTATGTAGGTATGGGGGTACACCATCTGGCTGTGTATAAAGGTGGTGTCACTACCATCATCATCTCCTCTTCCTTCTCCTCCTTCTCCATGGTGGATGCAAATGCAGCTGCTCTCTTTTGATATGGTGTGGGAGTTGCTGTTATGTACCTTCAAGCTGTTTACAACTGATGGCAAGCCTAAAGCAACCCTATCATGGAGATTTCTTGGCAAGATTTGTTCAGGGGAGTTGAGCAAGGATTTGAACCCTGGTCTCCAGAGTCATAGTCCAATGCTGAAACCACACCACTATGCTGGCTCATGGGGCGGGGGGGGGGCAGTTTGTTATTGTTGTGTACCTTCAAGTCATTTCCGACTTACGGAAACCCAATGCAGAATGTGGAGGGGGCTTTTCACTTCTTGCTTCAGGCAGTAGGCCAGCTGAGTTTGAAGGTTTGAACTGGGAAAGTTTTCTGACTCTGAATTGTCCAACAATAGACAAAAAGTCCCCCCTACCCTTGATGTTGAAAAAGAACATCAGGCAAAAGCCAGAAATAGTTTTTTTGTGTGAAAGGATGAGTGAACTGTTATTGATCAAAACAAAATCTGGATTGAGCCTCTGCTCAGAAGCAGTCTGCTCCTTCTTTCTTAGCACACATCCATGCTCCTGTACATTACTTTGCTCCAGTGGGTGAAGTGTAAAATTCTAGTTTTAAAAAAGCAGTAGTCCTTGAAGGCCTGAAGACAGCACATCACCAAGATGATCGTCATCTGTAAGTGATTTTACTTAAAATTAAATTAGGAGAGCCAATGTAGAGTAGTGGTTTGAGTGTTGAACAATGACTCCAGAGACTTGGATTCAATTCCTACCCTGGTAACAAAACCCACTGGGTGACATGCTCTCAGCCTCAGGGGAAAGCAATGGCAAACCTCCTTTAAACAAATCTGGCCAAGAAAATCCCAGGATAGGTTCGTTTTAGGGTTGCTGTAAGGTGGAAACAACTTGAAGATACACAACATCATCAACATTAAATTGCCTTGGCCTAAGCAGCTAGTGAGAGGCCTTCCCTCCAGATTTCAACTGCTATTCCTCTGGTTTCTGAGGGACAGAAGAGCAGTCAGCAATTACTAGATTTAATCTACTTTATTTAGATTAAGTCTGAGTCAGTAGTGATCTGAGCACTGGACTACAGCTCTGGGAGACAAGGGTTCCTATCCCTGCTCAGCCATTGAAAATCGCTGCAAGTCATACTCTCTCGGCCTCAGGGAAAGGCATGGCAAATCCCCTTTGAACAAATCTTGCCAAGAACCCCCATCCCTGGTCATTAGTCAGAAATGACTTGAAGACACACAACAAGCCTGAGGGGAGGGAACTGTTAAATTAACTATTTATAAGCTGCTTTAGAGACCTTTTTTTTTGCTCTCATCCATCAGCTTCATAGGGATGCTGGCCACACCTTTGAAGTATTGCTCTGGTTTGATCTTCAGGATATACAGACGCTTCACAAGTAGATTCTTTACTGTGTCTTTTATGCGTGTGTGTGTGTTTTTTTATTAGAAGGAATTTGTTTTAGCTGCTACATTTTTTTCATTTACATCAGCACCAATTTATATAAATTGTTGATCTCACATAAGGATCAGCAAGTATTTTTATCCTTTCGAAAGAATTGGCTAAATTAAAACTAAAGCCTCTTTTAAAAAGGATGATGAAAATCTTTGGCTGTATTAACACATTCACAAACAGCCCTGAAAAGCTGGCTTCAAACACCTCAGATAAACATAGGGATGATCTAATTAAAGAAAATCCACAACCCAAAGGTGTTACATACTTACATCTTGTCTGCTATTTTCTAGTTTAAAATAGACAGCAAATGATATTGCCATAATGATCATTCTGATGAATACATCATTTGCAAATTTGAATTACTTGTGGAAAAGATGCAAACCATTCCCTCTCTCATTCTGTTCTTTTGTAATTAGCATATATCATTGTGTTGCACAGTCATAAACTGCATTACTGCTTTTTCTTCCTTTTGCCACTGGGGACAATTTAATCATGTTATACACATTGTATCATTTCACTGTAAATACAAATTAGAAAAAGCTTTTAAATCACTTCATTTCTATATTTTAAAAAGGAATTTTAAAAGAGCATTAATCACAGAGTCACAGAGTTGGAAGAGACCACAAGAGTCATCCAGTGCAACAACCCTGTTCTGCCATGCAGGAAGACACAATCAAAGCATCCCTGACAAATGCCCATTCAGCCTCTGTTTAAAAAACTCCAAAGAAGGAGACCCCACCACTCTCCAAGGCTGTTGTCATACTGCAGAATTAATACAGTTTGACACCACATTCATGGCTCCACCCTATGAAATATTGGGGTTTATAGTTTGTCATGGCACCACAGATCTCTGACAGAGAAGGTTAAATACCTCACAAAACTACAAATCATAGCAGTTAAAGTAGTGCCAAACTTCATTAATTCTGCAATGTAGATACATCCAAAGCAGTGTGTTCCACTATCGAACAGTTCTTATCATCAGGAGGTTCTTCCTGTACCTCTTTTCCTATAGTTTGAATCCATTGCTCCAGGTCCTATTCTCTGGAGCTGCAGAAAACCAACTTGTTCATTCTTCAATATAACATCCCTTCAAATACTTAAACATGGCTATCAAGTCAACTCTTAATTTCTCTTCCCCAGGGTAAATATTGCTCCTCATAAGGCATGATTTCCAGACTTTTCACATTTTGATCACCTTCCTCTGGCCGTGTTCCAGCTTACCAATATCAATCAGGTTTTACTGCATTTGACCAAGGGTCCTTGCACAGTAGAACAATACAACAATACATATAAAATACATCTAAAATATAAATATCTCATATTTAATACAAAATTTATAACCTTGGTATTTAAAAATAATTATTATTAATAATTCAGCTGACCAATATACTTTGAAACTATTTGATTAAAACCCCTTACTTTTCCTTAAAATCACAGGAGTATTGCTTCCATCAGCCTAAATACCCTGAAGGCATCAGATCCAGTCTGAACTTGGAAGCTCAGAAAGTTAGTACTTGGCCCTAGTTAGTACTTGGATGGGAGGACGTAAAAGTATATATATCAGGTACTGTGGACTGTATTTCAGAGGAGGGAACTGGCAAAACTACCTCATGTTCCTTGCATAAGAAAAACATATGTCAAAGGACCTATGAAATTCATAGGGTAACCATAAACCAAAAAGTAGTTTGAAGGCACGTGTGCAAGCACGCACACACACACACATGCAAAACACACACCTTTCATTCTATGTTCTTAATAAAAGACATGTGAGATGAGGGCATGGACATTTTGTTCACCCCAAGGAAACAGACCTTCATTGGTTCTAGTTGCCACAATAACCCTATGCATAAGGCCCAAATTCTTCTGGTAGTCTACAGTAGTCCCACTGAATCAGTTCTTGAGTGATTAGATCAACACTTATATAAATCCACTTCTAGCTGGGATTAACAATAGCTTTCATGGCTGATTGTATTCAGATATAGCCGCAATCAGAACAGAGCCAGCAGCCTCCTTTAGCATTACCTGAATAATACAGTACACACATAGCCATGCTAGACTGGATCATTATGCAAAGCAATCTTGCAGCACTTTTGAGAATAACAGAGAAAGAAAGAAGTTCACGGCATAAGTTTTTGTAGGTGAAGCCACTTCCTCAGAAAGCTTATGCACTTGTCCCTCCACATTTGTGTCTCTGACTTTTATGGAGCTGATCATTCACATATTTTATTAATATGTTCTCTCTAGGAATATCTAGATCCTCCAGCACAACTCTAGGGTCAGCTTTAACCAAACATCATACTGAAGGATATTTGTTATGAACTGCCAGCCACCATCAGCCTGGGCCTAAACCAGGTCCTGGCTGCACTCTGCCAGCACTTTTTAGAAGTTGGAAAGCTTCCGACTTCTAAAAAGTTCTGTCAGAGCATGGCTGGGACCCGGCTTAGACCTGGGCTGATGGCAGTCAATGGTTCAGTGGCAATTTAGCAAGCGATAATCCCTGCCTCCATCCCCATCCCGGTTCTATCCCAGGAGACTGGAGCTGGTTTAAAAAGGTAATTGATAAGCTTGTCAGTTTTAGGGAACAATCTTAACTAGAAGGCTGAATCAAGAACCACAGAGAGTGTCATTATGCAGTACAAGTTTGTGTGTCACAATGTGGGCCAGGAAACCTCCCCTGTGAGCATTTCCATGGAGCACTTGTGTTCAAGTAGAGATGCCAGTCTTCACACAAAGCCTTGATAGCATAGCTCAGATGGAAGCCATATTAGTGTGCTAATATGGGACACATACAATGTTTCTGGCCATAAGGAGCCTAGGCCATAAGAAGCCTAGCCTTCTCTTCAACTCGTGCTACTATTACATTCTATTGGTGCTCATGAAGCCTAGAACAGCTTAGGCAATAATAAATCCAGGAAGTCACCTAGATTTCATTTGGACTCTGTCACAAGACTGTAAATTATATTTTAGAGCTAGTGTAGTATAGTGGTTTGAGTGCTGGACTGTGACTCTGTGAAGACTAATCTGAATCCCCGCTGGGCCATGGAAACCCTCTGGGTGACCTTGGGCAAATCACACTCTCTCAACCTCAGAGGAAGGCAAGAGCAAACCCCCTCTGAAAAAGAATTGCCAGGAAAACTCTGTGACGGTTTTGACTTAGGGTTGTCATAAGTCAGAATGACCTGAAGGCATATAACAACAATCATACAATAAAATTGCCTCTGGACTATAGTGTGCTCTAACTATTTCTAATGCTCTCTTCAGCACTGAAGAATCTGCTCTGGACAAGGACAGCCAGTGGAAGAGGCAGTGAGGGTTCTTAAGCACTGTGCTAGATAATTTCCCTTTGTTCTTTTTAAAATGACCATCCTTGCATAAAAATGAGTGAGAGACTGTGAAATACATGAATCAAAAGAGTGTGCACAGGTCTCTAAAACATCAGCAAAAGACATGCTCTTTTTTCTGCATTTAATTTCTCTCCTTTTCTTGTGTAGCTGGTCTTCATCTTGATGTTCCCATGAGGGATGATGAGCGTGTGTGACCATTTCTTCACTTGTTGAAGAAAAGGGTACCGCTTGATTCCATCCCTAAATATCTTCCTCCACAAACACATTATTTATCCAGGGCAAAATCTACCCTTTCACAAAAAACAAACAAAAAACAAAACAAAAAACTTGATTTCCCCTCTCCACAAAAATATCTTTCACCAAATCAAGAAGACCTGGGGCCTGGGGTCCAGGGATATAGCAGCTGTCTTGCATGAAAAGAGTGCCATGTTCACTACCAGTCACATTCTGTTTAAGCAGCGTATCTTCCAACATTCCTAATTTGGCAGGGACAATCAAAACTAATCATCTCCTGTACCACATTTTGATCTGCTTTTAAACTGCTCTTTCCTCCTCCCACTTTCCCATTTATTCTCAGCTTACTTCAGTTGCTGCAAACTGAATTCAAAGTGCAAATGCAGTTTGTACAACATCAACTCAGCTGGGAGATGAGGGGTGACATCTTGCCCTTTCCTGTAAACCTAGGGCAAACTGCTGCAACTTTTACCAACTTGTGTGTTCTTCCTTACAATTATTATTTTGTGATCTTTATGACATATTGATGTTGCTTGGTCACATTATCATATCTGGCACATGATACCTGATTGACTGGGATGACTCAAGGGAAAACAAAATCAAGACACTTCTGGCACTTAAAAAGTAGGGAACTGAGACATTTCATGCAGGCAGCCATGAATAAACAGAATTAGAGAGGATATTACACATCCCAAACTTCTACTTCTATATCAAGAAGTAAAAGTAGGAGAACACTTGGCTCAATTATAATAGTTATACTCTAGCAGTTCTCACTTATCATTTGTAAATGTGTGGCAGGCTTCCCCAAATGGTACAGGGGAATTATTTGTAGGAAACCATATTTTCAGATGGGAGCAATTATGAAAAGAAAAGTTACTTCCTCAGGCTCATAGAAATGTTGATGTGTTATCTGGAAATAATATTCCAACAAAGTTCAGCATTTCTCAAAGACATAAATGTACCCAAGTTGCAAAAAACCCCAAATACTCCAGACCTCTAACTTCTTTGAGTTTGTAATAAATCTATAGCTTTCTCATAAAAATTCTAATATCGTGGGCCATCCAAACATCTTGCTGATATATGAATCAAGTCTCAAAAACAACTTTTTCTGGTGAATCTATAATTAATTCTGGGTTCATCTGCCTAGAATGGAAGAGTTGCAAAAATCAATCATGGTGGTTGCATTTTTCGGTACATTCTGCTTGTATATAAGCAATGAAAAACTCTGTATGTAAAATAAAATTAAGGCCACTTTTATTATAATAAGTATCTTATTTAAATCTATAGGACATTACCAGGTAACAAACAAACAAAGAAACAGTAAGTCTAGACACAATCTAATTACACAATTAAAGTTTTTATTCCCATTGATTTTGATGAAAACAAGTGTACCGAAATCTTTCCCACTGAAATAAGAGAACTGAAAAGCATTTAACTTCAATGACCATTTCAAGTGATGACTGCTGATTTCACAGTTTGATATTTATTCCGATAGAAATCTCACTGTTTTAAATGGGACTTCATAATAAAACACATGTAGCTTCCACCGTGAAGTAGTGAGAATTTTCCATGCATCTCTAATACTTACTCAGTATGAATTTCTAGTAATCAAAGCATAAATGAGAGCTGAAGAACCAACAGCCTTCCAAATGCTTTGGTTAGAGCTTGAAAAAGCTACTGCAAATGTTGCGACACTTTTCATTGGGTACATTTATAACTATAACTCCCAGCATCCCCGAGTCATTATGACCTGTGATTAAAACTAGGTGTTTTAGTCCAAAAACCTCTCTTTGACCTACAGCTCTGAAATCCCACTGGCCAAGTCAGATTACTCTGATGAGAGGTGTTTTGTTTTTTTAAGGTAACCATTTCAAATATTCACCAGGAAACTGGAATGCCTATTCCAAGTACAATATGTAGAGAGATCTTGTAGTATGAGACTTTGAGACTAACTGAAAGAAAGAAGTTGGCTGCATAAGCTTTCACAGGCTTAAATATACTTCTACTCAGATGCAGAGGAAGTAGCCTTAAGTCTATGAAAGCTCATGAAGCCAGCTTCCTTCTTCCAGTTAGTCTCAAAGGTGCTACAAGATCTCTCAACACATACTGATTCTACAAACTAACATGGCCATATCTTTGTACTGTATTCCAAGTACAGAAGGCCTAAGTGAGCTGCAGCTCTGAAATCCCATACCACTAGCCAAGTCTCTGATGGGAGGTGATTTAAGGAAACCATTTCAAATGTTTACCAGGAAATTTGAATGCCTATTCCAAGTACAGAAGGCCTAAGTATCAGAATTCTAAATATGTATAGCACAAAAGACCCCACAATCCTAACGCTGTACTAGTGAGTGAGAGACATTTGACAAATAGATACTATAGACTTGACTTGGGTGGGTTGGAAGAAGAACAGTAATTGTTGACGGACTATACATGGTGTATTACTACAGCAAAGAGCAGACATTTCATTACACCTGTAGCTCCTAGACTGCCAAAAAAAGTTGTAAAAAGCAAAAATGCTATTTTCACCAGCTGAGCTTCTTTTTGCTCCAAAACATATCTAGGTTGAATCACCCTTATCTGAAATGCTTGGGACCAGAAGTGTTTTGGATTTCAGATTTTTACAATTTTTGTTAACACTTGTATATGTACATAAAGAGGTGTCTTGGAGATGAGACCCAAGTCTAAATACAAAATTCATTTGTTTTGTATGCACATTATATACATAGCTTGAAGATAATTTTATAAAATATTTTAAACATTTTTGTGGCTGAAAAAAAAATTGTGTACATTGAACCACCAGAAAGGAAAGGGGGGGGGGGTTTAGAATATTTCAGATTTCAGAATTTCGGTGAAAGGAGATTCAACCTGTAGTAAATCCTGCAAGTAAAGTTTGTACTTTTCATAATATGTTATACATGGCTCTTTTAAAAGACAGCATATAAATAAAATAAATAAACAATAAAATAAAATAAAATTGGAAGCAATGAAAATTCCAAGTGCTCAGAAGGGCTTAATGATGGCATTAACAACAGATAGATCAACTTTATCAAAAACTTAATTGAAATAGACTAGCTTTCTCTAATCAAGTGCCCCAGCTGTGTTGGACTACAACTTCCACCTCCCCAGATATGGGACCAGATTATGGAAGGCTGGAATAGACATTTAGCCAATAAATGATGATACCATGGTCCCTGCTGTGCCCACTAGTGAAACTATCTAAATTTATTTTGGAAATGTTGTGAAGACAGAAAGTCAATGTTGGTTTCCTAATTTTTACATTGCTCTAGATCAAAGTTGGGCAAAGTACAGCCATGATCCAATGCAGCCCTCTAGGGCTGTTTCTGTGGCCCTCAGGTCCTCCCAAGAATATTTTTTTTTAAATCCAAATGCATCCTGAGGGCATGGGGGCCTTTTTTCCTGTGACTTTTTAGCAACAGGGAGTGACTTTCAGCCACTAAAAAGACTCTTAGAAACCTAAAATAGATTGGAAAGGTAGCAATAACATGGTGAAAATGCCCTCCATTACCTCAGACTCTTTTGGGGTCAAAAACATTTTAATTTTGTCTTGTTTTGTTTTGCTTTTTGGAGTGAGAGTTCCGTTCAGAGGTATGAACTTCCAAGGTCTCCTGGAAGGCTAGTATGGAGCCCTAATCATAATAATATTATAATAATGTTTATTTCTTACCCACCCCTCTGTAAAACAATCGAAGCCCTAGCCTTCCATAGTTCTGTACCCTGCTTTAGATAAAGGACAAGCAAGACTAATCCCTCTTACACTAAGCTAATTTCCATGACAGAAGTGCTGAAACAGAAAGTATAGTTCTGAATGGCAACTAGTGGCAACTCGTGCTGATCCACTTGAATCAATTGTTGAATCCGAAATTCCTCCATGTAATCTTCCAGATGTTGCTGAATTGCAACTTCCATCATTCCTCACCATTGTCTACTAGGGCTTCTGGGAGTTGTAGTTTCACAAGCAGATGGAGCTCAAGCTCATATATACATAGGAGTCGCAGGGGGATTGGCTGGGGAAGAAACTTGTACTAGCACTGTTCACATGATGATGTACATACGTCCATTATGTGTGAAGAGAGTTGGGGGAGCAATTTTTGCTTGGTCCCTTACTCTACCTCCAGATTCCAAATGGAGACACCTGAGCCATACAAGGCAGTCAGGCAAATGACCACTGGACTGGGACTTTTGCTACTGTATCCCAATCTCAACTGTATATTCAATTTTATATGTAGAAACATATATGGAGGCATTGTGCAAATAAAATATGATTGTGGGGCAGTACAGATCAGCACTTTGTGCCAACCTGACTGAGGATTGGGGCTGAACTAGGGTGAAGCATTTACATGCTCTGAGCCCTAGTTCTGCTGCACATGCGCCATTATGGCACACACTTGTCCACATGGGGCGTGCCATTATGACGCACGGGCAGCTCAGTGCCCAAATGGCACAGGCTGGAAGGGGCGTCAAAATGGTGTGCAAGTGCACTTATGGTGCCCCTTCCAGGAAGCTGCTTGCAGCAGCTTCTTTTTTGCTCCCAAGACGGAGTGGATTGGTGCCGCCGTGTTTAGCCACGTATCTGTCGAGCCCCTAAGCTACCTTTCTGCTTTTTCAGTGGGGAATCTTGCACAATTAAACAGCTGCCATCCTTTTTCTCACCCCCAAAATACCTATTATTTTAGTTGAGAAAGAAAAAGGAAGAATATCCATCCATCCATCTGTCCATCTATCAGCTCACGTATGCATGGTATAAAAGTTGGTTGGGTTTTTTTTAAAGCTCTATCTTCTCAGTCATGAGAGACAATTAAACTCAGTCTCTGATTTAAATCTGCAGCCATAGATTATGTCTTTAACCTTTAAGCATAATTATACAAGGATCCAAAACAAGATGGAAACTAACAATTTTCAAAGCAATGGGAATCATTTGTCTGTCTGTGCACAAGTGCTGTTAGCATGCAATGGCCCTGTTTGGCCAGGCAGAAATGACTCACCGAAATAACTGGGAAGGTTTCACGTGTCCTACAAATGATTAAAGTGTAGTACTGATGTTTTTCCTCTCCTGAATGGAGGGAATTAGGGGAGGGTGACAGGTATCAAGAGCAGGTTAAGCTTGTTTATCACTGTAATGAAACAAAAGGAGAAGTGAAATGCTACAGATTAGTTCTAACAGACTTACTCTTGACTTGATTTCCTGTAGCAAAGCAGAACTGCCCCTGACCTTTTCAATCAATAGCAGCACATCTACCTAGGAAAAAAACAGAGCCCAACAACAATCTGATTTGATTACTTGCTCAGTACAAATTCAGAATTCATGTTTAATGTTAAAGATGACTAATTTCATCAGGCGGCGGGGAGGGGGATCTGACTTCTCACAGTCAGAAGTCAGACTGAAACCACAGATTAGAATACTTCATTGACATGTGCAAAGAAAGCTAAGGTTTTCCACCACAGTCCTTTAATCTGGTCCTTGGTCCTCCATTAGTCACTTGGGACTAGTTTACATACGAACACAGATTGCTGATGTCCATGCCTGAATAGGCCATCAAAGGTAAAACACAATTGAAACGTGTCCAGAACTTCACATCATATCCAGCACACTGCCTTTCAGACTACACAATTACAGTGCTGTAATGCTAATTTAACTGGCATGGCTTCATCCTATAATTACACAGCACCTGAGAAGCACAACACCAAGGGATGCATGTACGAGTGAATCAACACAGGCTTTGGTTACACAAGTATTCCTTTGGTCACCCCAACAATGATCAAGCCTGGGACCTGCAAAAGTTACCTTTTGAATTGTAACTCCTAATATCCACAGCCAGCATAGTCATGCTGGGAGTTGTAGTCTGTAAAATGGAGGTTTCACAAGCTCTTATCATGTCTTCATGCGTGTTCCAAGCCAGTGCTCACAAAGAACCCAAGGCTGCTGCCTCCACCTCTTCCTGTCTCTTGCTGTTGGGGAAACATACATCATGGCAAGAGGAAGGTGACTGTGGGGACTGCAGCTTTGGGTTCTCCCAGATCTAGTCTGGTCCTGGCAGGGAGCATTCTGATGCTCTGTATAAAATTCCTACTGAGAAAAAAAAGACACAAATTATAATTTCCCCCACAAGAGACAAGAGGGGACTATATCTCCACCAATCCACACTGGGAAAATTGTGTGCCTGTATAATTCCTACTGAAGGGCAGTCTCCCAGGTAATGTGCAGCCCCTTTCTTTCCCCTTCCTTCTTACTGGTCTTTTCCTACCTACTTGAGCCTACCTCCTCAGACACATCAAAGGAAGTAGGCTCAAGTCTACGAATGCTCATGCTACCAACGTCTATCTTTCAGTTAATATCTAATTAACAAATTGTAAGCTGCTCTGATAGCCTTCGCTGAAGAGTGGGGTATATAATAATAATAATAATAATAATAATAATAATAAGTCTCAGAGGTGCTGCAAGATCCCTTTGCTTACTGATCTTCCAGACTAACCCAACTATGTCTTTGAGCAGTAGCAAAGATTGGAGTCTTGGGATAAATTCAGTCTTATGAGCAGTACTGTCTCTAGTCTAATCTTGTCTGCAACTATTCATTCTTTCTTTTGAGGCATCCCTAAAACTAAAAGAGAACATGACAGTCACAAAGAACACATTTAATGCAACCTCCAAATTCAGTACTTTTCAGTGAAGTCTTGTTGACTCATCCATCTGGAATATATCAGGTAAAGAGGGATTGTGATGAGAAATGACCTGATGTGTGAATGAGCCTCAAACGATGAGTAATGGAGAACCAAACAACACTTTTCCCAATTGCTCTTCAATGCATGACAAGAAAAAGTAAGTGTGTGCTTTCCTTCCTGCTCCTATCAGCCACACCTGCCTTATCTCTGAAGAAATGGAGCCATAACATTCTAATATGGGATAAACTTATACAATCCAAGGGCGATAACATAATTGACATAAGTGCATTTCTCATGTGTAAGACCTGTTAGAACATTATGCCTCTCACATTGATATCCAGTGATATCAAATGTGAGGCAGACATGTTTGGAGGGCAAGGTAGACAAGCATGTATTTACCTCACCACCACCACCCAGCCCATGAAACATATTCAGGGGCAGCCATGCTCACCATACAGCAAAATAAAACAAAATACAAAATTGACAAAATGGTGATGCCTTTACTGGCTAACCACAATGCACAAAACAGGCCTTTTCATCAGGCAAAAGACATTTAAAAATCATACAGGAGAAAGAAAAAGTGGTGGGTGTTGGAATCACAGGCCTATGTTTTGTATAGATGTTGTCTCTGCTGTATTTCAGCTGGATCTCTCTTGGCCTTGTGGGGACTGAAACAAAGGACAATGAAATTTAAACTTCAATTGAGCAGTAAACTCCTCTTGAGATCCTGGATGTCTCTGTCTTTTGTGAACCCACAGGGCCTTTTCTCGTGCGGAGAGAATATGTAAGGAATGGTATCATTTTATTCTGACCCAGCCCCTTATACGGTAGTGAAACAAAACAAAAAACTAACAGCTTCATTTATATACCGCTTCATACCGCTTAAGCAGTGTCTAAGCGGTTTACAACTGTAAGCTACTTGCCCACAACAATCTGGGTATTCATTTTAGCGACCTTGGAAGGATGCAAGCCTGAGTCGAGCTTGAGCCCTTTTGCTGGTCTTGAACTCGCAACCTTATGGTTTTGAGTGAGTGGTTGCAATACAGGCATTTAACCACTGCGTCACCAGGGCTCACAAGTAATGTGAATCCAGGTGTGAAGGAAACCAGGTTCTCCCTAAGAAGTTTGGGAATGCCACCAAACAGAAATGATTTCCCTGCTTTTAGTCATAGACCTTTGGAAATCTCTGTCACAAAATATAATGACAGAAACCAACTCAAGTGCATTTTAAAGATAATCAGACCAGGACAGGGCTCACCATTAAGCATTGTGAAGAATCTGTCTCAGATGATGGATGTTGAGTGGTGTGGGCAGTCACAGGAGATTAGCACACACCTCTTTTCACCTGAACTGGGTATTGGCTGGGCACAGGTTTAAATGGATCTTATTGCATGCCTCCGTGCCCAACTTGACTGCATTGTGTACCTGATCTGGACTCCTGCCATATTTTTGGAAGAACAGGAAAGTATAGTTCATGTGAATTTTTATGGATGACAGCCTATTCCATCAGATATGAATCTAGCTCTTCTGTGAGAAACATATCTGATGGAATGGTCTTTGATCTGATTTAGCAGGGATCATTTAAATTCTTCAGTTCAGACTACAGTGACCATTAGTATTCTATCCAATCTGGCCATGTTCCTTTCTGAAAGTAACTAATAGCTCCCTAATGAGATACCTTACCCCTTTTTACCTTCGGCCTCTGATCTGCCAGACCAATAAAAAGGCAATCCATTGTTACTGTACAACCAAGAATTAAAGAGTGATTTGAGATGTAGGTTCTCTTAATTTTTATGGCCACTCCAGAGCAGAAATATAAAGTGAATAAATTTGGAACACTAAAACAAGCTAGATCTCTAATAAAGGAATATCTCTCCAAAAAAATTCAGATAGTGATGGGGTTTGATAATTGGAATTTCTTTGCTTGCTGCTGTGACTTCTCAACTTACTGATGATCTATGTGGATGCTATTGCATAGAAGTCTTTTTTGTGTTTGTAATTTTGAGTCAGTCATGTTCTGCAGTAAAAGAAGATACTGGCAAGATTAGAAAAGAAGTGCAGCACATTTGTGACAGGAAGAATGGTAGAGGTGACTGATGTCACAGGAGGGTAGTTCATATAGAGTGGCCACTCATACCCTATCCCAAAAAAGGGATCATATCAATGAAAAAGAAGGACACAAACTTGCATAAATATACATATACTAATGTATATCTTTAGATGCAAATCTAGAAAGATTACTATAATAGAAATAGAAATATTGTACAGGCATAGCCCACTTTAAAAAGTATTTGACAGCAAAGGTTTTGACAAAGGCTCAACCTCAGCATTGTTAGACTGGTGCAGGAGGAATGGAGAAACACAGATTTTTAGTGTCATGTTGCAGCAGTGTGTCTGCAATAAACAATTCTATAAACAATATGTGCTGGTAAGAACAGGAGTCTACTCTATGTAATGCTACTGCAGCTATACAGGCTTGCCTACAACAGGCAAGTAAACTGGCTAGAGTCTTACAGTAAGAATCTCTTACTGGACATGTGTGAACAAAAAAAACAATAGAAAACAGGAAAACAGATAAGCCTGCCTCACCAGAAGCACCAGCAAGTTTTACTAAGTTAAACCTGTACATCAAAACATACTGACTTAGCTGTCTATGATCCATGCGGTGTTAATGAGCAACTTCAAGTCTTTTGCTCTCCTTTAAGTGTTTTTTAATCTTTAAAAATGGATTTGGCCTGACATCCCTTGAAATAAAGGAAGGCTTCAAAGGATTGCCCTCTGACAGCTCTTCAAACAGAGGTTTCTCATCTGTAAAATACTAGAGAGGTGAGAGGAAGACACATGTAGGGGTTAGAAAGTGGGTTAGAAATCAAAAGCAACACTTTTACTAGACGCAGCAGTCTGGAGAGAAAAGGAAGTCAGAGTACTGATGCTTTCATTGATTAAAAAGCAGGTAAGTTGGTGACTGGCTCATCCTCCCCTGCCTACCAAAGACCATGTCCAAGCTCTTTAGGCTACAGTGCCCTAGGCTCTGGTCATGAGGAAAAGTGTATCTGTTAGATTCCTATTATCAATTCATTTCTGGAAAATAATTTTATTGTAAATATTAATCAGGTTTATTTTTTATTATTTTTATTTTTTATTATTTTATTGCATATAAGAATACTTTAAAAAAAAAGCAGAACAAAAAATCACCATGTGCCATTGGTAGTACAAATAGGCATTTCACAGACCATGAGTTTTGTGAAATAATCTGCTCAGTAATATCATAATCCTCTACAAATTTCTAATCATAAACAAAGGGTTTTACTAAGAGTAAGCAGATCAAAATTATGATTCCAGTCTTAAAGCACATAACACAAAGAACATCTGTGCTGGCCTTCTTATATTGTTCAGATTGTGTGTAAATGTGTCTACATAGACCCTAGAGGCACAGGCAAGATTAGATGGCATACAAATCAAGGATGGCAAACTGGCAACCCAAAGTTGCATCTGACCTCTGAGACCAAATTTTCATCAAGATATGGTATAACGTTTACCCACAGCTTCATTCTTACAGAGAAGAAAACAAATGTTTTCCAAGCCACAAGGGAGTTGTTTTGCATCTGAAATGTTCCATCTTTCTTATGGATGTTGGGTACAACACTCAAGTTAGTAGGTAAATGTATTTCCTGAGTCCATAGTTTCCAACAAGAGGAGGTGCCAACATGACAAAATTAGTGTAGCAGAATATATTTTTCGCTTCTGGACCACTGTGTAGAGAACACAATAGCCCTTGACCACATTGGCCTTGGAACTAGTGCTGCACTGGACGTCACGTACTAGTGGGATAGGACTTTGTTTCCCACTCTGCCCCTACAGCCACTGTCATAAAACTGCCTCCAGAGGGTTTTCCCAGCACTCCAGGACAGATTTTGAATGCATAACAGAAAGGAGAAAAGAATGTTCACCTCCCACTCAGAGGTGTGTACTGGAAACTATCCCACAAACAATTTTTCCAATGTTATAGTGTTTTGTTTTGTTTGGAAAAATTTCCACAACACACAAACACACATTTATCCAAAGTTGTCTGGGCTGTGGTAATGCAATCAATTCTTTGGTGATACAAAATGTTCAGTTAGTTGTGCTGAATCAGATTTTTCTTAACTTAAAAGGGAACAGGTAAGTAGCACAGAGAGTGAGTGAAGCTGAAAGAACTACACTTATACCTCAGCAAAAGAATGTTAAGCTATTAATTAGGTATATGAGATGTATTTCATACAGCTTTCTTCAAGATGGCCATCTGTCGGGGATGCATTGATTGGGAGTTCTTGCATGGCAGGGGATTGGACTGGACGGCCCTTGTGGTCTCTTCCAACTCTATGATTCTATGTCCTCCCCCTCCCCCCAAAAAACCAATATAGGCACACTAGTTTTGCTGTTGTTAAGTAGAAGATGGGTATATAGTATCCTCTTTATATTATTACAATTATTTCAATAAAACAATTTCACATTAAACACTTAATGTTTACAGACAACAGTTAAACCAAACAGGCTGAATCAGATAATGTTGTTTAAAGGGCCAGAACATTCTACATTTTTCCAGTGAACCCACATCATGGCTCCCAAACCTGTCAAAGAGAAATTGCATCAGCAGAGAAACCCTACTGCATCCTGGCTATTCAAAGCATACTCCTCAACCATGAGGAATATTGTGCAAGTCCTTGGAACTTTTTTTTCTGTGAAAAAGAATCTGTGAACTAGAACAATAATAATCATATTTTTAAAAAGGCCAACAGGTTTTCTTCAGAGAACAAAACAAAAGACCAAGGACACAAGAAAACAACAAACCACTCTAATCATGTCTTCCAGAAGCACCACAGGTTTTCCAGATCACACAGGATAGTACCTTAGTAGTTTGGTTATAACATCAAAAGATGTAGGTATTCCTAATTGCTCTATTCACACTTCCTCCTTGTTTGCTTCTGTGCCATTAATACATGGCAATGAAACAAAGGAAAAACAGCAAACAACAGTAGGCAATGTTTAGAGAAAAGGCTCCAGAAAAGCTGCCAAACAGGGACTTGAATTCCCTGCTGCTCAAGAAAAAGAATCTGAAAAATCCTGTATTTTCCCTTTAAAGTATTCATACTTGGTGTAGCTTGTGCACAAGTGCAGTCTTACTCCTGGGAAGCAGAAGGGTGAGTGTCACCTTTTTAAACCAGAATTGTGGCAAATTTGGCACTGGGGTAGTGTGATGAGATTGCTTTGCCCCAGCCCCCACTATAATTTGCCCACACCATGTCAAATGTAAGGTACATGGCATTTGCTGAACATGAGGAAAGAGTGTGAGTTTATTGGAAGCAGAGTGGGAGAGAATGAGAAGAAGAAAGGGGAAAGCAGACTTTAAAAAGAAGCAAAGAAGAAGAAAGGGACTGGAGGAATATGGAGAGAAAAAAGAGAGAAGACCAGGAAAGATAGCAAAGAAAAGTGCAGAAAGTAGGAGGAAAAAAGTAGAACAGAGGAAGAGAAAGAGATGAAGGAAAAACATTACAACTGACAGAAGGACAAAGGGGAGAGCCCAAGAAATTCTGAATGTACAGTTCAGAAGAGGATTTACAGAAGAAGGGATTCTGCAATATTTGATGAGATTCATGGATGAAATGAGAGATTTTAGGAAAGAAACTGGCATTGGCCTGGAAGACATGAATACCAAATTTGATGCAGTTCAGAATCTCCTAATACAAGTGAGAAAAGATGTGAAAGAAAACAAAGAAGAGATTCTTTTCTTTTCAAACTGTTTCATGAATGCAGGAGAAATGGAGAGTAGGGATTATTCAACTTGATCGTGCCTGTCACTCGACAGGTTGACCTGTTAGCCTCCCAATACCCCTTACCGATAATCCAGATGGGTTCAGGGAAGGGGCCAACCTTGAACAGACCGTTCTTAGTGTACAACTCCCTTGGTGGTCCATTACTGTACCATAAATAGTCAAGTAAAGCCCATAGAATCAGGCTTTATGTGAGTAAAGTAGATTACATTTCTAATAGCACTGCCGCAAAACATACTACAGAAGACAAGTACATTCAGTGCAGCTGCTCTGAGAACACACAGAAAGAGATAGCTTTTGCAGCAGAAAGCTGGTCTGTGGATGATGAACAGAAGACTACCACACTGTTCTTATTTACCAGGGCTGCAAAAGTAGTGTTTATCACTCTAGACATCATTACATGTATTACACCATCGTGTTTTCCTTTATTTTTCAATCTTTAATTAATGAATTGAGATACAATACAATTGTGGCTTTGCAAAAACATGTGGTCAACAATGATACATTACAAGCGCTAAGTAATCAGCTGGCAGTTTCCTAACTCAGTTTATGTCGATTTTGCCCAGAGAACGGAGAGTTCTCCCATAGCTTTTCAACTAAATAGAGTCTTGACAGCTTTTCAGTACAATTATACCAACAGAAACGAACCTTTTCAACCATGAGTAACAAAAGCCAGCCATTAAAAAACTGCTATGAAATAACAAGTGGAAATTTCAAGGAAACATTGCAACAGGACTGCTCCTCTTTCATGGCACTCGATCCCATTTGCTCTTCACCTTGTTTTCTTCCCTTCCCCAACACTGGTATTCTTTAGCCAGTGAGCATGCTGGTTCTCAATGAGTGTGTTTTTTGTTTTTGTTTTTTTGGTTTGTTTTTTGAGGGAACTTTAAAATCTTTAATTTCTTTTTAAATCTATGTGGGCAGCTCTACTTCTATCCCTGAGTACTGTTTTGCAAAGGTTTCTATGTCTGAACAAAGAACTGACCCATCTAGGCAAAGAGATGGTTCTCTCTACCTTTTTCACATCTCTCCCTTCCTCCAGCCCTAGCTATATGGCTTAGCTTTAGATTATTTGAAAGACTGTATATTCCTATACAAACCTGCTAGAGTCTTAGGATCTGCAGGGCAGGGCTTTTTCCCAGTCCCACCATCATCAGAGGCTTGTTTGGTGAGGACACAAGAGAGAGCCTTCTCAGTGGCTGCTCCCACCCTCTGCAACTCTCTTCCACCAGATGCTAAATTGGCCCTCTCCCTGCTCTCCTTTTGCTGGTAGGCAAAGACTTTTTGTTTAAGCAGGATTTTAATGTGAACATTGCTTGCAAGGAAGCTTCTTATGGGAGTGTGTACTTTACTTCTGTATGCCTGAAGAACAGGGTTCAAATTTTGTAAAAATGATTTTATACCATTTATAACCTATCATGTTAATGTGATGATTTTTAATTGTGTTTAAAATTTTATTGTTCAGTTTTAACTGATTCCTTTTGTGTGTGCGACTTTCGGTCCCACACTGGGAGAAAGGTGGCATAGAAATGTGATGAAATTAAATGAATATTAATTTCTCAACTATTCTTTTTTGTCTGCCCCGTTTCTCCCCCTGCATTTCCCCAACCTTGGGGAAATTGCTGTTTGGGAGTACCACTCGTCAAATGTGCCCCAGCGATTCCTTCATTCTGGAGGATTCTGGGAACTGGAGTCCAAAATGTATCATTTACAAAATTTGACCATGAAACACACTCACTCATCACAATAGTCACTGGACTATTTTGGAGGCTTTCCTGCACCACATTGGCTTTACCATATATACTTGACTATAAGTCGACCTCTTGTATAAGTCAAGGGCAGGTTTGGTGACCAAAATTAAGGATTTTGATATGACTCATGGATAAGTCGAGGTAAAACTTAGGGGCATCTGAAAAGGATGTAAAGGACGAAGCAAAAGAAAACACTACTAATGAACTTACAAAATCCCAGCTGGCATAACTGTTTGTGCTCATACTAAAGGCTGGATGAATGAGAAAATAAAGGGAGTTTAGTGATTCCAGGGCAGATGCCACTCTTGCCTTTCACCAAGGAATTGTTTCTTTTTTTTAATGCACATTAAAGTACAGTACCTACATTGACCCATGGATTACGTTTTTTGAGTCAATATTTTGACCTAAATTTCTAGACTTATACATGAGTATATACAGTAGTTTTTCTTATAGATTTTTTTAGACTTCTGAAAACCTTAACATCTACACACTTAGTTTCCTGATACCACACCTATCTGAATTGGTAATTGAGTTTTGACTATGCAAGCACAACTGCTTGAAAATTTGAGTAGTGTGCTGGTATACAGATGATTAACACAGAACCAGAACTGCACTAAGGATGGAATTGTTTCCAAAAGAGCTGTTTTAACTTAAATTATGGCACTACAGCTGAAAACAGTGAACCAGTTGCTAGATTTGTGTATTTGTGTGAGTGTACTCACACAAATGCATCCACACATGTATATATGTATATACATACATATAGAGACTGCCAACTTTTCCCCATTGGTTATGATATATGGTGAAAACTTGACATTCCACTTAGAATTTCAGATAACAATAAAACTACGAAAACCACTCATTTTATCATCCTTGCCATGAACAGCCCAATGGGCCTTTCTTCTCAGCTACAGACTTTTAAAAGTGCATTGAATCCTCCAGTTTAGCTAAAGGATATGGGAAATAAAGTTTATAGCCATGAATGGACAACTTCTCAAGAGCGAGCTACTCCACAATGTAAGTTTCATTTTCTCCTAAACATAAAGGAGCTCATCACTGACTTTCAGTATCTGCTGTTGTCCTATTTTCTCCAACACTGTGCATCTGCAAGCACATTCCATTAATGAAGAGAGTACGCACTCTCACCAATACATCCTCTCCCCGCATGAGGCCAGCTTATTGCATGACCCCGGCTGACATCAGTTCCCTCTGTACGGTAACAATTCTAAAGAAAGAAAAATAGCTATTCCTGAAGCAAAGGGGAAGGTAATCATGCCATTTTAGTCTGTTTCAAAGGATGCATGTTCCACTCTGTTCCAACCCAGATGAAATCAGCAAGTCAGAAAAAAAGGTTCTCTTTATTTGCCTTCTCTGTTAAAGTGCACCAAACAGCATCTGTTCTGGACACTTAACAGGCTTAGCTACAAAGTTAACTTCAGGCCAGAACACATGTGACACCAAACTCGCCATTTGGAAGCATACCAGGCTTCTCAAGCCTTTTTAGTTGCATTTGTATCATGCTTTTTCTCCAGTGAGCTCAAGGTGGCATATCCTCCTCCCCACCTGCTAGGTAGATCTATCTAAGAGAGAGAGAGGGGGGGGGGGGAAGAAACTAGGCCAAAATCATCCAGTAAGTACCATATCACAGCTCAGTGGCAGGCAATGGCAAGGGATGGCATCAAGACGAAAAAGTCAATCAAGGTTTTTCTATCCAAGGCACGAGGAAACAATGGGAAACGGCCAGAGGTCCACTTCTGGTTTGAAAAAGGAGTATTATTTTGATGATGCAGTACAGTTCAGTGAACAGGTGCACATGCAACCCATTCAGAAGGTGGTTTGTTGCTCCAAAGGCTCCCAGGATCCACCTCCCTTGGGCAGTTGTTTCAACTCTTGCCCTTGCAAGAGTTGAAAAGCAATCTCAGGGGCCACATGCAAGTTTGGAGTTTGGAGAGGTTTTTCATAAGAACCACAGCTACAAATGGACATATTTCCACTCCTCGCTTACTCCAGACACCATGTGCATGGGGCTTCTGCTTAAAAAAATGAGCCCTCTGGTGATCCTGAGTGGTAACTTTCCCAAACACATTCTGCATTAGAATTTACTTCTAAATAATGGGCAGAATCCAGCTGAAGGGTCCCATTGTTTCAATGGTAGTGTTACACACTGGTTTCCCTGGTCTCTTCCAAAGTTAAGAGAACTTGGGTTGGATCACCCTTGATGGAGGGGATTTTGATTTCCAAATTGTCTCGATGCCCAACTACATTTATAAATGACAAACTATTTATTTTACATTTTTAAGCAACTGTGGGGGCAAGCTGTGGCAATGCCATTTTCTCCGTCAACCCCTGCCATGTGTGGGGTAGGGGTGGGGGGAATGATGTGCCAGTATTTTTTCCTCTACTAGGCTGGAGGGCAGAAACCTTTATCAGAAACCTATTGTAAGGGAAGAGTGAGAGATGCATGCTGTTATTCTAGAGCAAGCAGAAAACCACTGTGAGACCTACCGATGGCTCCCTGGCAGAATTTGCATTTAAGCCCTGAAGCAAGGCTGGAGGACCAAACGTTGTCTGACTACAGCTCTCATCATTCCCTGAGCCTTGGCTATGCAACCTGGATCTGAGGAGAGCTGAATCCCAACAGATTCCCCACCTCGGTATCTCAAAGCGAGCTTCTTTAAATCGAAACGTCTGCTCCTATTCCAGAGAAGCACAAGCTGACCTGTGTTGTATTTTACCAAAGGCACAAACTCTGTGTTGGGGATGTTCTCACATGCAATTCAATGAAACACTTGTGCAGTTGGTTTGGGTAGCCCAACTGGTGATGGTGAATGGTGAATGGTGAAATGGTGAAGGGTCTGGAAACCATGCCTTGTGAGGAATGCCTAAGGTAGCTTGGAATGCTTATCCTGGAGAAGAGAAGGTTAAGAGGTGATATGATAGCCCTGTTTAAATATTGGAAGGGATGTCATATTGAGGAGGGAGCAAGCTTGTTTTCTGCTGCTCCAGAGACTAGAACACAGAACACTGGATGCAAACTGCAGGAAAAGAGATTCCACCTCAACATTAGGAGGAACTTCCTGACAGTAAGGGCTGTTCGATAGTGGAACACACTCCTTCCTCAGAGTGTGGTGGAGTCTCCTTCTTTGGAGGTCTTTAAGCAGAGGCTGGATGGCCATCTGTCGGGGATGCTTTGATGGAGAGTGCCTGCATGGCAGGGGGTTGGACTGGATGTCCCTTGGGGTTTCTTCCAACTCTAAGATTCTGGAGTGTATGAGAGACTGTTTGGGGCCTTTTCCCCGTGATCTTCCACAGAAAGCTCTCATAGTCAACTGCTTTGGTACAGGGAGCTGATTTCCATTTGGGAAGCAGATGGAACTGAGATCTCCATGCAAGAGAAGCACAACCCTGTGATACGCTGAATGCCTTCCCATTTTGAGACCGCTCTTTTGGGGGGAGGATAGTAATTCACTATCAACCATCCAAGGTTGTCCAAAGAGTTTGGGAAGCGGGACAGCTCTGTCACCAACTGAAGCCCCACCGAGACCTCTAGGCAGCTGCGTCGACTCTGAACTTGGAAGGCTCAGCAGGGGCTCCGTCTGGATTATCTCTGCAGTCTGGATGCAGCCAAAGTGCCCCAATCGCCTCTACTACCCCTGCCCCCCCCCCCCAAGAGACCCACCTGTGTTGTTGTTGTTGCTGCCTCCGTCGGTGGCTCCCTTGGGGGCGATCCCTGTCCTGGAGACGTCGAGGATGGAGGCGGTGGCGGTCTGCATGGCTCCCTCCCGGGGTGGACTCGGGGCGCCCGGCGGCGTCTCCCCCGGAGAGCTCCAGCCCAGCCTCCCTCGCTCTCTGCTGCTGGTGGTGCTGGCAGTGGCTGGGGCCCCGGAGCTGGCCTGGCTGGGCTGGCTCTCCGGCTGCTGCTGCTGCTGCCGGCTCAGCTCCTAAGGATTGGAAGGAAGGGCTGCCCAGCAGCCCCAGCCCCAGCAGCAGCAGCAGCACCTGGACTAGGGACCGCCCCCGCCCAGGAAGGGGAAGGAGGGAGGGAAGGAGGGAGGAAGAGGAAGGAGATAAGTCGATGGAGAAGAGAGGGAGGAAGAGGAAGAGGAAGAAGAGGGAGGAAGAAGAGAGAGAGAAAGAAGAGGAGGAGGAGGAGGAGGAGAAAGAAGAAGAGGGAGAGGAAGAGGAGGGAAGGGAAGAAAAGGAGGGAGGGGGGAAGAAGAGGAGGGAGAGGAAGAAGAGGAAGAGGGGGAGGAAGAAGAAGAGTAAGAAGGAGGAGGAGGAGGGGAAGAAGAAGAGGAGAGGAAGAGGAAGAAGAGGGTCCCCCTTCCCCCTCCCTGCTTCCCTCCCCTCAGGTTCAGAGAGTGGCCAGAGAACAGATCCTCCACTCCTGCCTCTCCTCTCCCTCCCACCGGAGACCATTCTTGCAAGGCCTGCTCCCAGTTGGCCCCTTGGAGTTGGCTCTTCTTCTTCTCCTTCTTCCCCTGCTGCTTAGAACCCGGGGACAGAGCCCACCACCAGCGCCCTCTTCCCTCCCTCTCCAGGACTGAAGAGGAGGAGGAGGAGGGTCCCCAGTCCAGGGCCCTTCCCTGCCAACACTGCTCCACTCTGGGCCCCACAACAAACTCCAACTCCCAGAATTCCATAGCCTTGAGCCAGACAAGTTAAAGCAGTGTCAAGCCGGGTTATTCCTCCAGTGTGGATGCAGCCATGGTTTGCTACTCACACATGCCCAATGCAAGAGGATCATGTAGCACCCCTGAGACTCACTGAAAGAAAGAAGCTGGAAGCTTCCCTAGACCTGAGCCTCTTTCCTTGGGTTCATGGGGTGAAGTCCCTGGACCATCCACTCCGCCCCACGTACATCTGGGGAAGAAGACTATAGTCTAGCAAAGCTCACACTTCCAGCTCCTTTCTTTCTATTAGACTCAAAGGTGCTACAACAAGATTCCTTTGCATACTGATGTTTTTTTTCCAGATTACGGACACAGATAGGTCTTTGAATTCTACACTGGACTAAAACAGTGTGGGAGGGAAACAGGATTTCAGGACATGTGCCGTAGCGCCCAAATGGTGCGTGCCTGAAACAATCAATTCCAATGTACTCATGGATGTGTGAGACACACGACCATGATATTATATGGTAATGTCACAATAATCACACAATTGTGTGACTGTGCAAAAATATCTAGCACTATAGCACTACTGTTGCATCAGCTTGTACAAGGGGATATCATAAAGTTTTAATTATCACCTTTTAGAAAATTTAACAGAAAGTTTGTTTTGATTTGTAGTTGTTAACTTATCTCTATGTAGTCACCATCCAGATTTACACATTTTCCCTAGCGTTTCTTGACCCTCCAAATACCACTTTAGTCACTTCTGGCAGAGCCTGTCACAAAAATAAAGGACACAATGAGCTTATTTTTCTCAGCAACGTGCACTTAGGGACCAATGATAACACTTAAAAAAATTCATTAATATGCCATAATAACTTCCGGGTGATAATTATTACTTTACGATAACCCCCTCGTAAGGCGCAATCTGCAGACTTCTACAATATCAGGTATTTGGAGGGTCAAGATACACTGGGAAAATGTATAAATCTAGATAGTGACTACATAGAGATAAGTTAACAACTACAAATTAAACAAACTTTCTATCATTTTTTTTAAAAAGGTGATCATTAAAACTTTACGATACCCCCTCGTATTGCTGTGATTATTGCTGTATTAGCCCTGGTTTGATAATCTCCTTAACCTCAAAGGTGCTACAAGATCCCTTTGCACCTTGCTTCAGACAGTGTACAACTGTGACCAAAAGGCACCTCTGCACCTGTGCAGGTAGGATGGGCTGCATATCCACCTTTGTCAGTAATGCAGAGATAGCAACATCCCTACCATATATCACTAACATGCAGAAGTATCAGCATGTGCCTGTGAGTGAGAAACCAAAGAGATGCATGTCTGTACCTGCCCACACATACCTTATGCCCTGCTGTCATTTTTTGGGCTATTTTTGCTAGCTTTCCTATGAGCAGTTCTTTTTATGCCTTGTTTTTTGCTGATCCCATAAACCTCCTTCCGAGAAGAGGCCATTTGGGTTTTTTTAACTGCTTTGCATGCTCTCTGCTGCCAGGCTATAGCCATATAAACAGATGGCCCTGCCCAGACTTAGTCCAGCTTTTGTGTCCTGCAACCTGTCAGTCAAAGGTTGGTGGTGGGGAGAACCACTCAATGGGGATTATGTTATCATTCCTAAGGCCAGGGGTTAATGATGACAAATTCACTAAGAGTTCATCCACTCCTTTTAAACCCTCCAGACCTGACTGCAAACAGAGCCACTCCTCTGTGTGTGTGTGCCTTCAGGTTACATTTCAAATTATGGAGGCCCCATAAATTTCCTAAGGGTTTCTTAAGTGAGGAATACCCAGAGGTGGTTTTAAACCAACTCCTTCCTCTGAAATATAGCCTGCTTTCCACTTACTTAAGGTGTGGCTAGCAATAAATGAGCAGTCTAGCCTGATTCTAGGCACAGTTACGTGGAAGTAAGCTGGACTAAGAACATAGTGCTCACTTGAGAGTAAGGACATTATCACACGGGAGGAATTTCTCTCAATTTTGAAAGAAAGGAAAGTGGAGCCAGTTCAGAAATGAATGCAGTTTTGTGAATTTGTTAGTTCACTGAATTTACATGATTTTGTATTGACGCTACATTGCATTTGGAATGACCTGAAATTGCTTCTCATTACCCAAAATTGCATGTGATAGTCTCTCATGCAATAATGTGAAACCCCATGAATGTGTTCAAAATGACTTCCCATTGCCCGAAAATGCATGTGGTTGTCTCTCACGCAATAACGTGAAACCCCACGATTGCGTTTGGAATGACTTCCCATTGCCCAAAAATGCGTGTGGTTGTCTTTCACGCGAAACTCTATGATTGCGTTCGGATTGCCATTGGATTATACTTCCAATTTCCGTCGTCTGATAACACTGTAAGTATGCTTAGGTTGCAGATTTGGCCAGCACTTCATCCTCCACTTCAACTGCAGGAACAATTATTATACTGGAATTATTCCATTAGAGGAGGAGGAGATGTGTAAGCTAAGACTCTTTATTGGATTTACTTTATCCTGGATTTGCTTTATATGCACTTCGATGTGTGGGGCAAAAATCTTGCCTGCAGTGGAAGTAGAGCAATTATGCAGTTTATAAAAATATTGAACTTTCCTTTCAATCGAAGAACTCCAGCTGGATTTGATATAAAATCCTAGATCTACAGCCCCCTGCATCAGCTCCTTCTCTGTTCTGGGGGAGAGCCAGATTGTTTCAAGCAACATATAAGAAATATCCACTCTTTCCTGTACCATGGGCCTTTTCACACTACACAATTATAGTGCTATGATTCCACTTCCACTCTTATGGCAACATCCTATGGAATCCTGTGATTTGTAGTTTGGTCAGAGGCACTAGAGCTCTCTGGCTGAGAATTCTAAATACCCCTCACTAAACTGTAAGTCCTGAGATTCTGTAGGATATTACTATAGCAGTTAAAGTGGAATAATAATATAATATAATATAATAATTGTGAAGGGCAAAGGACCTTAGGATTCCCTTACTGGACCAGAGTAAAGGGCAAAATACAAGGAGGGTGGCCCAGTTTACTCTCACATCCCAGCAGAAGGTGAAGGAAAAAAAAGTAGCAGTCCCCTTTTGTATTAATTATGGTAAACTGATGTGTGACAAGATTATGTAAACTGACGTGTAAATTTCTCAAGATAATAAAAGCATTTCAATAATGCTTAACTGAATCATATCTCCTCCCCCTCCTCCTCCATTTGCACCACTCACTGAAACCTCTCTGCCTCATCACAAAGTTTTGGTTAGCTTTTCTTTACCTTTGGGTCATTATCCTTGTGTTTCTTACAAATTGCTCCCAGAGAGAACCCAATCTTGGGCCAGCTCTGTGACACTCAAGAGTATTTTAAATGTCTGGGCCAGGCAGATTAAGAGACCTGCTCCCAACTTCCATAGCCAAAGAGAGTCAGAACTAATGAGGAGCTGACACTCTCCAAAAAGATATAGTTTTATTTCTCCATCATAGCTACAGAAAGGTAATAGAACCTTAATCTCTTTTTGACTGGAATCATAGCATTTGACCCTTTTTAGAGCAGGAGAAGTGGGTATGAGTGCTTATGAATATGGTGTGGAATGAGTAAAGCTGTGCTTGTATGAATAAAAAGACAACATCATCATCAGAGTGGGAAGGGTCATCATGGGCCATCAGGTCAGTGCAGGATCTCCAGCCAAAGCATCCTCAGCATCTTTTTGAAGACATTTATTTATTTATTTTCATTTATTTCAGACATCCAAAAAGAGAGACTCACCACCTCTCTAGACAGTTGATTCCTCTGTCGAACAGCTCTCACTGTCACAAAGTGGCAGTCACAAAGTTCCTACTAATGTTTATTTTATCTATCTATCTATTTATCTATCTATCCCTCGTCTTTTTCTGAGTCTGTGACTTACAAAAGTTAAAACAGTTACATTTTTTTACATCATACAAAAATTAATATAATATATATATATATATAAAAATTGAAAGTGGTTTAAAACAAACCATTAAAAAGAACAATTGAAAAAACAAAACATGGCGCATGAAAGGCCCCTGTCCTCCTTAGCACTGAGCCTTCAATGGCCTGCTGAAACAAAACACCTTCACCTGTCCATGAAAGAATAGTAAGCAGGGCAGCAGTCTAACGTAATCTGTCTAGCAAAGAAATTCCAGAGTCTAGGAGCAGCTACCAAGAAGGCTCTCTTCCGTATTCCCGCTAGATGTACTTATGAGGGTGGGGGGACAAAACGAAGGGCCTCTTCAGAAGATCTTATGACATATAGGCATATATGGTCCTTCAGATAAGGAGAGAGCAGGTCATAAGGGAAATAGGCCATAAGGGAGCAGGCTAGGAGGGGGAGCCAATGAATAAGATTACATAACATTCATCTCCATTCCTACTCACTCTAGCCTCACAGGAATATTCCCATTATTTTCACCATGTATTTTGTATACAGCAAGTGGTTAGGTGTGTTGTGATATATCAGTTGGTAGCCTGACAGATAGGGAATTCTTGTGGTAGCCTGCACATTGTAGAACCTGATGTGTCTGGCTCTCTCCTCATTGTGTCTGGCTTCCACATTGTCTGCTCTTATTGGGGTGCACTTTGAAATGAAAAAACTTTTAACTGCAGTTGATTAATATATTTTATATATTAAATATATAATATTTATATATTATATATATTATATATATTATATGTATAATATTTATATTTATATATCAATAATGAATGGTTTGATTGTTAGTGTATTACTTAAATTGCAACCCATCATTAAGTAAGTAAAGAAACAAAAATCACTTTCAGATTATAATGGTGGATTTTTTTAAATTTTAGCACTAAGGTTCATAGTGAAAGCCTATGCTGTTTTGCAACATGCATATATTTCAAGTGCATATTTTACTTTAATTGAAAAGTTTGATTTTAAATACCAGTATATTGGAATTTTCTTTTATGGACTGCTGCCAGAGGTGTTGGATTTGCTGAAACCAAGATTAAGAAAAGCAGATGAATGTATTAAAACAAACCTGTTGCAAGTAGACCATACAATATTTTTCTCAATAATCATGAGTGATTAAAATATATTTTTATAAATGAACTGTTTACTCCCACAGTGCTCACAATTCTAACAAGACTGGTACCGTATTGGCAGGCAGCTTCTCAAAGGGTTTTCCCCACCTTTAAGTGTTCAGAGTTAGCTATGTGTGGTCCACAAGGTACCTTCCCTTCCCTTAGGAACATGGTTTGGGCCAGTGGTGGTTGATTATGCCTGTGTTGGAGTTATTACTCATGTGAAGATTTGTTGTTAACTACCGTCAAGTAGACTTTGAGTTATGGAGACCCTACGAATGAAAGACTTGCAAGTCACCCTGTCCTCCACTATCCTGGTCAGGTCTTGTAAACTCTGGGCTGTGGCTTCCTTGATGGAGTCTATCCATCTGTAATGAATAAACTTATCGCATGTGGCTTGGAGAATGGGAATGGAGTGGAACAGGAAGGGAATGGAATGGGAGGGTAACACATGTTATCACATGAGACAGTACAGCCAAAGCCACCCAGAGTCTTCAATCCATTCCCCATCCAGTTCTTCAAAATCGGCTGCTCTGGAATGGTTGAAGAACAGATTGGAGACTCCCAGTGGCATTGGCGATGTTCTCCCATGCGATAACATGAGTTTTCCCTCCTTTCCGTTCTGTTCTGTTCCCTTCCATTCTGCTCCGTTCCCATTTTCCATGCGATAGCGATAAACTTAAAAGTCTTCCTCTCTTCCTACCATTTCAACCTTACCAAACATTAATGTTTTTTCTAATGAGTCTTCCCATTATATAGCCAAAGTATGACTGTCTCAGTCTAGTCATCTTTTAGCTTCCAGAGAGAATTCAGGCTTGATTTGCTCTAGGACCCATTTATTCGTCTTTTTAGCAGGCCATAACATCTGTAGAACTCTTCTCCAGCCCCACATTTCAAATGCATTGCATTGATGTCCAGTTTTCACACCCATACATAGAGATGGGAAAGATGATGGCTTGGACAATCCTAACTTTAGTGTTTAATGGCATATCTTTACACTTTAGGAAATTATCTAGTTCCTTCATAGCTGCCCTTCCAGGTTCTAGTGTTCTGATTTCTTAACTGCAATCTCCATTCTGATTAAAGAGGATAAGTTCTGTTAAATCAGTGGTTAGCTATTAATTGAGGGAATTTTTATTAAAAACTAAATGCTGTCACTCCTTCCAATTTACATCAGAACCACAGCATTTAGGGAGGCAAGTCTTAACTCCTAAATTTACTCTTAGGAATCCCAGAATCCCAAGCATCATAGTCAGATTTTGAAAGCTGTATTCCAAAAAGTAAAATTACAATATCCCAGCTCTGGTTGAACTTTTAACTCCCTAGCTGGAGTCCTGAGGAAAACTGTGTCACTCACACTGTGAATAGCTTGGGCCAGGGGGCACTTCCATGGGGATTAATAGGAGCTTTTTCTCCTAAGGCTAATTGCAGTCAATGGGAGGAGCAATTTTAATTGGTATTGTAAACTAGGAAGGGAAGGATGCACTGCAACCCTGATGAAAATTTGGGACCCATGCACCTAGTGTTAAATACCACCTCACATAGTTGCCAGCTATGCATTTATTATAAAATGTTGCTTGAGTGTTTTCCTTGCATGAGAACAACATCTTACAGTAATGGGATGGAAAATGGAGTTTCTAGAGGTGATCACCATAGAGCCCAAATTGGAACCCATTCCAGTGGCAAACCCATTTAGTAACATGCAAAATAAAGCAGTAATGCATTTGGAAAAGGAGAAGAGGATCATATATCTCTGCTATATGCTCATCTTTAGTATTCAGCCTGACATCCAACTTGGTAGTAATTTTCAATGAAGCCATAAAGGGTTGGGGAAATTGCAGCTGTCTAATGGCAGGAACCTTATTGGCCAGATCTTCAGTATCTTAGCCTGGAAGAAACCCACTCTTTCCCCTGAAAGGCTATTCTGAACAAAATGTGAGAGTTTGTAATTATTGCCTTTAGACTGAGCTGTAAATGGTGAATTGGCACCAGTAAAATAGTACCTGTAAAATGAGATACTGCCAGTGCCTTGGTGATGGGATAATACTACGCTTGTAAATAACACTGCCGTCCAGAACAAAGCTTTAGGCTGCAATCCTGCAACACTTCCCTGGGAGGAAGCCCCACTGAACTCAATGTGACTTACTTCTTGAGTAGGACCATGCTGTTTGTGCCACATGAAAGTGTAACTTATGACAATATAATTCTGCACAGTGTCAGAGAGCTGAGTTGCCATTTTCCTCACCAAAGCACAAGGACATTTTTAATATCAAGCATTCTTGGAGGATCAGTGTCATTTCATCCGTTTCTGTCAGCAATACAAAAGAGATGGTCTTGCTTTTTCCCCCCCTCTCCCACCTCTCTTCACAGTACAATGTGAGACTAGCCAGCTGGTCAAAGGTTTATTCTTCCACATGTAAATTCAAAGATATGGGAGATCAGCAGCATTGCTTCACACACAGTGGTTTCACAGATGTGTCTTATGTGTGTGTTGAGAAAGACAAATTTTTTAACCAGCACATAGGAAATTATATTCTTAACAGATAATGTTAGAATATTACACTGCACAATGCTAGAGTATTGCACTGCATTGTCCTAACTTACTGTACCTAACAGCAAACCACATGAACTAATCATTGTAGCAGCAGCAGCAGTTGGTGGCTTTGAAGTCACTGAAGCAGGGAACCTACTACAGGTTTTAGTTTGAACTCTGAAGGATTTCTCCAATGGGCTGAGCCTATTCAGTACCTGGTGTGGATTCATTGCCCCATAGACACTGATGCCACCAGCATCCACAGCTCCACAGATATAGATGGGATTGCTCAATTATGTCAGATGCCTCTGAGGATGTGGCACTAGGAAGTTTGTTTGTTGTCGTTTTTCTAAGTCTGGTGCAGTGGTTAAAGTGGCTCACACTAGGACCAGAGATCTTCAAATTCACATTTTCCACAAAGCTGGCTGGTTAACCCTACACTAATTTCTATCTTTCTTGGTTCACCCTGCCTCACAGGGTTGCTGTTACAATGGTTGGGAAGAACCATATGAGTATCTTAGACTGCATCGGCATTGCAGAAATAATGCAGTTTGACACCGCTTTAACTGTCATGTCAGTCTTCCCTGTCAGAGAGTTCTGGTGCGGTGTCAAACTGCATTATTTCTGCAGTGCAAATGCAGCCTTAGATGAATGGCAGGACTGAAAATGTGGTAAGTATCGCATGTTGATTTTAAATGAGTTTCATAAAAAAAGATTCAAAGTTCATTATTTTATTTACCTCAGGGGTGGACAGATTTCAGGGGTCCCAAGTCTCCTTTGTTTATTTTTTAGTAGATGCCTACAACCACCCAGATACATCCTTAAGCAAAATACATACACTTAGAGCCCCTCTTTATTTTCCTCATCCTCTGTCTAGCTAGAGGACTTTTTAGCAGCATTGGCATGGTGAGGATGGTGAAGGAGGCCTGATGAAACACAGGTTTTTGATGTTGGGTTGCAGCAGCATGTCTGCAGTAAACAATGCAGCCAACAAAGTTTGAGCTAACCTACTGTAGACATGAATGCTTGCTTACAACAGAAAAGGTATCCAGCAGCTGCATCTAGAATTCCTTACTGAGCATGTCTGAACAGCAAAATGGAGAGAATAGAGAAAGCATAAAAGCATAATTCACCATCATTTCCATGACTCTAACTCAGTTTGTTTTTTTAAAAAAAGATTTATAAGTTTGGCCACCAAAATAGAAATCCTAAGAAAAGTATAGGCTGGTGAAGGAAAAGACCACCCCTGCATACATTTTGAAAGAAACCTCCCACCCGTTTCCAGAAAGTCCAAAATGTTTTTGTTTATTTATGCATAACCAAGTTTCATTTCACCAGAGTATATTGTTAGTTTTCAATAAAAAGTCTGCTTAAACATGTTAATCTACTATTCTTTTTTGTAGTGTAAACACCCATCCAAATTCTCTCCATGGTACTTTGTCCTCTGGTACCAAATTTTCTGTTAAAAGGCATCACACCTTTATCTTGGCTTGCCTAGTTCATTAACTGAAGTATACTAATGTGGTGTAGTGGTTTGAGGATTGGACTATGACTGGAGATCAGGATTCAAATCCCTACTTTGCCATGAAAACCCACTCAGTGACCTTGGGCAAGTCACAATCTCTCAGCCTCACAGGGAGACAAAGAAAGACCCTCACACCGAACAAATCTTGCCAAGAAACTCCCGTGGCCATATGTTGGAAATGACTTGAAGGCACACAACAAGAACAAATCTGTACAAGAACTGAACAGAAGTCACAATCCTTCTACATACACACAAAAAACCCACCCTATTTTGGATATCCCAGTTTTGCTATACTTCAGTACAATTATATGGATCAGGGGAGGGGGCAAGAGTCATCATTGTGTTTGTCATGTGCCTTCACAAGTAATTTCTGTCTTGGTGACCCTAAGGCAAACCTATTATGGGGTTTTCTTTGCAAGATTTGTTCAGAAGAGGTTTGTCATTGCCTTCCTCTGAAGCTGAGAGCCTGTGACTTGCCCCTGATTTTCAGAGGAGTGTGGGAATGCAAGACAGCTACCGTTTCCCCCCGAAAATAAGACAGTGTCTTATATTAATTTTTGCTCCCAAAGATGCGCTAAGTCTTATTTTAGGGGATGTCTTATTTTTCCATGAAGAAGAATTTACATTTTATTGTTGAACAATAAAAAATGAATATTTATTATATACTGTATATATATTTATATACAAAAACTTTGCTACGTCTTACTTTCAAGGGAGGCCTTATATTTAGCGATTCAGCAAATAGGTTTTATTTTATGGGGATGTCTTATTTTGGGGAAAACAGGGTAGGGGAGAGTAAGGCTGCTGGGTCATCAACAAACCTGGGCTGCTGCCAGCCACATGTCCCACCCTCTCAAGACACTGGTGCTGTGGCCAGTATTGGAACGCAAGATCTGGTGATGTCCTGCTTACCTTTATTGACGGGAAATATACAAAGGAAATATACAAAGGAAAAGCCCAGAGTCCATTCCAAAGGTAACACAATAACAGTCAGTCAGTCACATCAAAGGGCAGAGGCAAGAGCATAGTCACAAGGCAAGTCTACAGGTCAGATAACCAGAGTCATGAATCAAAGAGCAAGGAACAACAAGGCTGCAAGACTGGTTATCAGCTGCAAAGAACCTCTGCAGCTGGAGGTCTTTCAAAAGGCCTCTTCTTCTCTCAGCTGAAACCTATTAGCTCTCCTCTTGGCTTCTAGTCTAGAAGAACGCCTCAAAGACTCCTTGACCTGTCTTTGCTCCACAGGTCCTAGCACCTGCAGCCTAGAGTCCATGGAGTCTGTTTCTCCCTTTACAGCTTCTTGAGCCTGCTCTGGGACTGTTGATTCAGGTAGCCACAGATCGGCTCCTGTCCCAGCTTCCTCCATGTCTTCAGAGTCTGAGTCCTCTGACTAAGTCAGGCCTAGCTCAGTCCATGACAGGTGGATAAGTGGGGGGCTAGGGAGGTTGCCACAGAAGATTTAGGAGACACACCAGCTCTTTCTCCCATGTACCCCAGACCTCCAGAGGCTGCATCCATTCTTCTTGAGGGAAACCAGATGGAACATGCAAGTTATTTACACTTTCCCAGGGCAGGTTTTTTAGCCCAGCATTAAGGAAACAAAAGTGCCTGGAGGAATTCTTATGCTTTTTGGTGTTTTGTTGTTGTGTGGGAGGATCCAGGATGTCTCTATAGGTGCCCAAGGACCACAGAGATGGCTTTATGGACGCTCACTCACCAGTGGAGAGTACAAATCTACCCCTGGCTAGAATTACTACAGATGTTCTTTAGTAATGAGATTCAGAGCTGAAAAATGTAAACATAGTGTCAAAACACAGAGAATACTGGGTTTGATAGACCAACAATGTAATTCAGTATATATGGCAGCTTTAAATGCAAGGGGAGGGGGGAAGGGGACATTTATTGGAAGAACAAAAGCTGGATCACATTTCATTAGGTTGTACAAGGAGCACGGAGAATTTTCAAATCACCTATCCTTGTTGGATCATTTATTTTTGTAACTTATGTCTGAATGCAACACTATTGTATTCACTATTGTATGTACTACAATATTGAAGAAGCAGTCATTTCATTTACTCCTGAGCACAAATTCTTCTCACACCACTATGGAATCAAGCATTCTTGTACTTTGATAACTTTAAAAAGTCACTTGTCTATGTCATTTGAGAGCCAGCATGATGTAGTGCAGTTATTTGTCTGTTGGACTCGGACCCTGGGAGAACAGGGTTCAAACCTTACTCAGCCATGGAAACTCACTGGGTGACCTTGGATAGGTCACAGTCTCTCAGTCTCCGAGGAAGGCAAAGGCAAACCCCCTCTGAACAGATCTTGCCAAGAAAACTCCATGATAGGTTCAGCTTAACTTGCTGTAAGTCAGAAATGACTTGAAGGCACACAGCAACAGACGTGTCAATTAATGTGTTCCATGCTTTCCCTCTATGTTTGATTTACTTTGCTTCTGATTTTATTTTTTCCCTAGGATAGGGAGCATCATTCTAGAGGGTATAGTTTTCTCACTATATTGGATTTCTTATCACTTAAATGCCCCAAACGGTTCCCTCCTGGCAGTGCAGAAATAGAATTAATTGGTGCTCTGTGCATAAAGAAGACAAATGTTCAATCCTCTGACCCTTTGCTACTCCAGCCTGTGAATAAGCCGGGCTCTCTGGTGTCCTCTGTCTATATGGCTCCATCACTCAAAAGGTTGTGTCAAGGATGTTCAGGGGTCACAGCGATTGCAATATTATTACACTGGACATTTTGTATGAACAGCAGCCAGGAGACTGTGGGGAAGGCAAAACTTATCTTGTACTTGTTATGACAAACAAGCAAACACTCTCCCAGGTTCTGTTCTGTCATATCATTTAAAATATATATCTTATTGCTAATGTTATTATTTCCCATATGAGCTTTCCATTGCTTCAAAATTATAATGAAACAAGGACAAAAATAATAGCCCTAATATTCCTAATTCCTATAATAATAATAAAATACATGCAATCTAATAAACATTTACTTGTGCATAACTCAGGGTCTTACTTCTGAGCAGATATGCCACACTCCTGGATCCTTAGGAAAACTGCTCAAATCCAATGAAGTTGTCTATGTAAAATCAGTTTTGAAAACTTGCAGGCTAACTCTTAATATCCTTCCAGAAATATTCCTTTTCTTAACTTTCACTTGAAAGAAACGTTTCATCCTATGAGATAAATAGGTACATTTGATCCAAGCTAAAAATATCACTCTGTTTACTTACATTAGTTTACTCTGCAAAAAAAGGAAAAATCAATGACTGAAATTGTTATCTATAATTGATTTGTACATTGCATCCTTTAGACATGAGAGGAAGATGCATGAATATTTTGTATAAAATTGATGTATATCCAGGACTCTCTTCCCAACACACTCAGATATGACAGCCCTCCAAACCATGGTTTACAGTTCAGCGGCACCGGCAGAGAGCGGGGAGAGGCCTCCATGGCCAAACCCCTGGGGAATCCACCCCCCCACCTGACTCCACGCCAAGCAAAGAGGTATAAAGCCGGCCCAGAAACACCAGCGGCAGCAGCACCGGCAGAGAGCAGGGAGAGGCCTCCACGGCCAAAGCCCTGGGGACTCCACCCCCCCACCCGACTCCACGCCGAGCAGAGAGTTATAGCCATTACCACACCTTGGTTCCACGCCAAGGCGAGTGGTGGACAGGGCTTAAAACATGCTTGGGAATATACCCTTTGTTAATAACATCGGCCGAGACAGGACGTTGTTGGGACACAGGGATGTTAGTGCTAACCGCACTTTGTATTTTCTTGGTTTGTTCTGCCTTAGAGGGGGGGGGGATTATGGATATGGGTGGAGGGTTGGCGGGGATGGCAGAGAACAACTCCCTTGACAAGACTGGGGCTCCTATTCAAGTAGTGTGGGGCAGGGGGAGGTATGGCGGTAGGAGTATGGGCCAGTGTTCCAAGGGAAGACGAGGTCGATACTTAATACCTATCTCTTCTTCCAGCCCTTCTCCTAACCAAAGGGACCCGAGGGTCACTCCAGGCGTACCACAAACCCTGTCTCTGCTCCTGTGCAATGCCAGGTCCATTAAGAACAAGTCCCACACTATACACGATCTGATAGAGGATAACAACTCTGACCTGGCATGCATTACCGAGATCTGGCTCGGGCCTGAAGGGGACGCTGTGTGGGCTCAGGTCCTCCCTTCCGGGTACTTGGTGAAGGACCAGAACAGGTTAGGTGAGCGGGGGGGGGGGGGTGTTGCCTTGGTCCATAAAAACATCTTGTCTCTAACCAGGAACCATGTCCGTCAGACCTCCTACATCGAGTGTATTTATCTGACCCTGAAGGCTAGAGACAGTTTAGGAATCCTGTTGGCCTACCGGCCACCCCGTGCACTAACAGACCACAGTTGGTCTCGGAGCTGGTGCTGGAGTTCCCCAGGCTTTTAGTCCTGGGCGACTTCAACATCCCCTGCGTGGCCAACAATCTTCCATCTGGTGCAGCTCGGGAATTCATGGATACCATGACAGCCATGGGCCTGTCTCAGCTAGTCACGAGTCCAACGCATTCTGCGGGGAATACACTTGATTTGGTTTTCTGTACTGACATGGAAACTCCGTGGGCGGAAATTACTAACATCTCCGCCCTGTCATGGACTGATCATTTCCTGGTGGAGGCAAGTATCAAGGCATCAACCCAGATCCCCCCCGGGGGTGGCGGACCAATTAGAATGGTCCACCCTCGAAGGCTGATGGAACCTGATAGGTTCCAAGAAGCCCTAGAGGGATATATGGTTGGAAGTGACGGCGACACTGTTGATGCCCTAGTTAACACCTGGGATATGGATCTCTCCAGGGCTATACACAGTATCTCTCCCAAGCACCCTCTCAGGCCTGCTTCCAAAAAAAAGCCCTGGTACACGGAAGATCTCCAGGCCAGGAAGCGGGTTCTGCGACGGTTAGAACGCGCCTGGCAGAAACACCAGCGTTTATCCAACAAGGCTCTCCTAGACCACCTTTTGGAGGACTATGGAGAGGCGATACGAGCAGCTAAGAATTTGTTCTATGCTGCTTGTGTCGCGTCCGCGGAGTCGCATCCAGCAGAGTTATTCAGGGTAGTGAGGGAGCTAACTCAGCTCCCTCCTGCCCCGAACCAGATCCTTGAACCTACCAAGGCCTGCTGTGACCAATTTAACAACTTCTTCGCGGATAAAATCTCTCAGGTAAACGAAGGCCTGGATGCCAGTGTTAAAGCAGAAACTAGAGTAGAGGTGTCCAGAGCTTCCGTGGACTTGGTTGTACTGGATCAGTTTGAGTCTGTTAGTACCGAGGATGTGGACAAGATCCTTAGAAGTGTTAGGAAAACAATCTGCTCTCTCGATCCCTGTCCCTCGTGGCTAGCAGCACAGGGGGGACCGGCGGTTGCATCATTGCTATGCCGGATTTTAAATACATCTTTAAGGGAAGGGCATTTTCCTGATAGCCTTAAATTGGCTATCGTAAAACCAATACTGAAAAAGCCCTTCCTTGACCCCCTGATACATAACAACTATCGGCCAATTTCATTGCTGCCATTTTTGGGGAAGGTGATCGAGAGGGCGGTTGCGATCCAGCTTCAATCGATCTTGAATGAAACAGATTATCTAGATCCATTTCAAACCGGTTTTTGGGCGGGCTACGGGGTTGAGACAGCCATGGTCGCCCTGATCGATGATCTCCGTCTGTGCATCGACAAGGGGGGCGCGTCCCTGCTGGTGCTCTTGGACATCTCAGCGGCTTTCGATACCATCGACCATGGTATCCTGGAGCGCCTGGCAGAGGTGGGAATCGGAGGCACTGCGCTCCAGTGGTTCAGATCCTACCTCTCTGGGAGGTTCCAGATGGTGCAGCTGGGGGACGTCTGCTCCGATAAGAGGGCCTTCTGCTCTGGGGTCCCTCAAGGAGCCATTCTGCCCCCCATGCTCTTTAACATTTACATGAAACCGCTGGGAGAGATCATCCAGAGACATGGGGCGCGGGGTTATCAGTACGCTGATGACACCCAAATAGTCTTCTCTATGTCTCCGACTGATGTAGTGACCAGGGATGGCATCACTCCTCTTGTGGCCTGTCTGGAATCGGTAATGGACTGGATGGGGGAAAACAGACTCAGCCTGAATCCAGAGAAAACGGAAGTACTGGTGGTAGGTACGCAGTCTGGGGGTGCTTCTTGATTCGTCGCTCCACCTTACTTCTCAGGTGGATGTGACGGTCAGGAGCACCTGCTTTCAGCTTAGGCTGATTCGCCAGCTGTGTCCCTACCTGGACCGGAGGGACCTTGAAACTATTGTACATGCTCTCATAACCTCTCGATTAGATTTCTGCAATGCGCTCTACATGGGGCAGTCTTTGTATCACACTCGGAAGCTGCAATTAGTGCAGAATATGGCAGCATGGGTAGTCACTGGTGCTCCCAGGGCCTCCCATATAACCCCGATATTGAAAGATCTTCACTGGCTGCCTGTTCGCTTCTGGGCTCAGTACAAAGTGCTGGTTATTACCTATAAAGCCCTAAATGGCTTGGGCCCAGAGTACTTGAAGGACCGCCTCTCCCCACATAATCCGCCCCGCACACTTAGGTCTTCTGGGCAGCAGTTACTTAGAGTTCCAGTGGCTAAATTATCAACTACCATGAAGAGGGCGTTTTCCACCTCGGCCCCCAGCCTCTGGAACTCGTTGCCCATTGAGCTCCGTCTGGCTGCCTCCCTTACCTTGTTCAAAAAGGGGTTAAAAACATACTTATTTGGACAAGCATACCCCTGATATCCTCCCCCCCCCCTCTACTGTGATCCTTCCCCCCCTCTACTGTGATCTGTTTTTATCATTTCAGCTTTTCTCCCAATTGAAGGTCACATTTAGGAAGGGAGAAAAGAATAGCAGAAGGGAGAAACCAGCTTCACAAATAGTGCTGCTAAGAATGATGTGGCTTCTTAGAACAAGGCCTGCGTTTTCCGGTGGATGGACCTCTGGCCAGGGATGGGTTGCACCTCACAGTAGTTGGCAGGAATACTTTTGTCAAGAGCCTCAAGAATATGATAATGAGGGTTTTAAACTGAGTTATGGGAGGGAGACAATATTATTGAAGGCAGGAGTTCATCAAGGTATGGAGATAATAGTCCAATTGTTATAGAAAGGACTAGGCAAATAGTACAAGAACCCAACAGTGGGAGTGAAAAAACTTAAAGAGGCAGCTAAAGGGAATGATCCATGTTCTTATATGTCTCTATACTAATGCACAGAGCATTGGAAATAAACAAGACAAACTTGAACTCCAAACACAGCAAAGCAAACATGGTATAATGAGCATCACTGAAACCTGGTGGGTTGAAGCTTACAATTGGAATGTAGTAATAGAGGAGTGTAGCCTGTTTCAGAGAAATGGAGCAAACAGGAAAGGAGGAGGAACAGAATAATATGTCAATAATGATTACACTTGTGAAGAGATCCATGACTGGAAACCAAATTGAGAGTATCTGGGTAAAAATTAGGGGGGCGAGAAAAAAAAAAACATGTCATTGTCAGGGGTCTACTACAGACCCTGAAGCCGATTGAGGGTGCGGATACGGCTTTCTTGGAATAGATGACCACACATTCAGAAAGGAGAGATATAGTAATAATGGGGGATTTCAACTATGCTGATATTTGCTGGAAATCAAACTCTGCTAAAAAAATTTAAACTCCAACACATTCCTCACTTGCCTTGCAGATAATATCATTGACCAGAAGATGGAAGAGGCAAGAAGGGGTTCATGACATTATTGGACTACAACTCCCAGAATTCCTCATCATTGCCACACTGGCAAGGGCTGTTAGGACTTATCATTTGGCAACATCTGGAGGGTTACATGCTCCCTACTTTTAATTTGTCCCATATACATTGACAGCAAAGCATAAATAGACAGATAAAGCAAATAGTCAATATTTTTAGCTTTTCTTTTTCCTGCTATCTTCTTGGTCTAACATTATTCTTTCAGTTGTAAAGAGGAAGAAAACTGCCTTGCAATTAAAATCCTGGCTAGAAATAAAGAAGGCTTATACAGCCAGCTCTGAAACTGAAACGAATCCTTTGGCTGATCTCTTAAGACATCCCAGCAACTCTTTAGAATATGGAACAGTCAATTAAGTATACCAGTGGTAGGGAACTTCTGAGATCATACGAGCTTCATTAAGCAGCTGAGAACAGCACTAGCTCAGAGATGGGGGAAAGCCATGGCGGCGGCGGCGGCGGGGGGGGGGGCTGAATCAAAGCTTCTTTGAGGCAAATTCAACAACTCAGACAAATCTTGCAGGATTTAGTTGGACTACCTGTGTGATTAGTGAGGGTTGCAAGGTCAAAAGTTTGATATTGAGACTCAGAAGGAGATGGCATTTTTCAATAGATTGAAAGGTTTGTATCTGTCTATCTCACATACAGTATTCAATGAGCTGCCTTGAGTCTCACAACATTAGGAAATAAATAAAATCATTAATAATAATAATAATAATAATAATAATAATATTTATAGCCAGCCCAGTCACTAGGAATCCGGACGGGTTACAACAGATTAAAATACATAAAATACAATAAAATTCAGAAGTATCCCTTCCCACCCAGCCCCTTGAGTGAGTTTGTACTGGGAGCTTTGATCATCATCATCATCATCATCATCATCATCATTTATTTATATAGCAGCATCAGTGTACATAGCACTTCACAGAATGAAACAATAAAAGAAACAGACCGCCCTGCCAAACATGACCATATTCTTTTTAGAGGAGGAGGTCAAACAAACCAAACAATAAACTCAGAATAAGAGAGAGAGAAAGAGAGAACATACATGTTTAGCATATTTAAAAACAAACAAACAAGCATTTATCCACTTGTAATCTTCCTCTTTTCCTACTGCCTTCTACCTTACCAAGCATTATTGTCTTTTCTAGTGAATCATGTCTTTTCATGATATGTCCAAAGTATGAGACAGTCTCAGTTTAGTCATTGTGGCATTTAGGGAGAGTACAGGCTTGATTTGTTCTAGGACCCATTTGTGTTTTTATCAGGCCACAATATCTGTGGAACTCTCCTCTAGCACTACATTTCAAATGAATTTATTTTCTCCCTGTCAGCTGTCTTCACTGCCCAGCGTTCACAACTATATAGAAATTGGATAAATCATTGGTTCTCAAACAATGAAATGGGACCCCAGCGGGATGAAAGAGTTGTTTATAGGTGAGTGGGTGAGGGTATTAGACTTGGAGGCTCCTCCTCCCATACTTTTTTATGTGAAAAATTTACACACATGTTGAGTTAAATATTGAATTTAATTAAATAAAACTGTTCTAATTTGAATTATGCTATTTCTTTATAAAATATTAAAATATACACAAATGTGTCAATGAAAATACTCACACTAAATTAAAAAAAAATATTCATATACTACATCGAGGGAGGGATGTGGCATCCACATGTAGATGTAAATAGGAGTCCCAAGGATAAAAAGCTTAAATACTACCAGGAAATATGATGGCATGGACAATCCTAACTTTAGTATTCAATTATATATCTTTACATTTCAGGGTCTTGTCTGGTTCCTTCTAGCTGCCCTTCCAAATTTTAGTCTTCTTTAGATTTCTTTAATGACTGAGCCAAACTGTGGAAAATCTTGAACGATTTCAATGTCTTCATCAATTTTTTCCATTTCTTGAATAACTTTCAGTTTCAAAGGTTAATCATATTTTGTTATGTAAATCATCTGTGGTCACTATTTTTGTTTTCTTAATGTTCAACTGTAAGCCTACCTTTGCATTTTTTTTCCTTTCCTATGATTCTTCCAATAATTTTTCCAAGTCTCTGCTATCATTTGCTAGTAGTATGGTGTCGTCAGCATATCTTAAATTGCTGATATTCCTTCGTCTAATTTTCATGCCTGTTTCCTCATAGTCTCATCCTGCTTAATGTATGGCATTTATCACACTGGGGGAAAAGATGGGAGCATAGTGGGATGTTCCCCTCAATATCACATAATCTGGCAAAGATTATCATACAATGTCGCGCAACGTTACAAATATCCCATGATTATCCCATCAATAAAGAGGAGTTATAGCGCTACTTTTTATTCACAGGATTGTGTCCCTGTCCAATGATTTGTAATATCTGTGTTTCACCATACTCTTTTTCTCACAAACTTGCAAACACACATACACCATATAAGCTGAAAGTCAATTTCAGAGAAAGTGAGAAAGGGAAGACTTCAAACATGTGTCTAGAATTCTGCTCATCCACATTTATTTGCAGTCCAGATACAATTTATTTGCTGAATTCAACATAGTCTTTAGGTGCTGTGTGGATAGTGTCATTATAGGGTTTAATCAACAGATGGCACTAGATCCAGTTATGTATGTCTGCCCAGGCCCAGGCTTGAGTTCTTCCCTAGCTTCCTGATAGCTTTTCCTAAGCTTCCTATCTTCTGTTGTTCTTATCAATGTGGCATGCTTCTAAATGCAGTCATCTAATTCACAGAATATTATGGGGTCAAGATGATGTCGTCTTCCACTTGTAACCAACCTCCTGAATTTCCCCACTGCCACTTCTGTATTTTTTTCAACTACAAGAAATCTGTTAGGAAGACAAAGACAGTCACTGCACAAAATCTTTAAACTAAAGACTGGGAGCAGGTTATTTGGAAGCACTCTTAACCTTGTGGCCCCCTGCTCCATACTTGAATAAGGAGAGGCTATGGAAATAACTGGATGGAGAGGAGAGACATGAAACATACTTGAGTAGGGGGAGGCTGTGGAAATAACTGGATGGAAAGGAGAGTCATGAAACACTGAGTGGGGAAGGAAATACTGGATCTCTCTCTCTCTCTTTCTCTCTAATCTTCATCACCACTACTATTGTGATCCAGGCCTAAATCCAGCTGTTCCAATTCATCTGAAATAGACTAATTAATGATCAGAAATTTGTCAAGTCAGCACCATTGTTCCACTGATTTAATGAGTTTACTCCTATTAGATGTAGACCCTAATGATTTAGGTATTATCCTGGAATACAAGTTTCCTATTGAGACAGACCAGCTGTACCCATTCCTTAACAGGACTACACTGATCAGTAAGAGAGAGAGAAGTTTTTTTAAGTTTTCTAAACTATTAAAAGTAAACATCTCTCAAGGTAACCTTTGGTAGGATTCCACCCTTTCCTCTGAATCTCCATGGTGGAAGATACCTTGTTCTTTGATGCTGTCAATGTGCTTTTGTACATTAATGTAATGCAGCACTTCACTGGGACTGGCTAACGTTGATGGTCGTAAGAACACGGATTACCGCTTTGGGATATGGAAGGATCATATATTGAGATCTTAAACTGTTTGATTGTTAATCATTGTTGACTGTGCTTGTTTTAACTTTGCTGTATTTATGTTTTAAATTGTATACTGCCGGCATCTAATGATTGCCTTGTAAGCTGCTCTGAGTCCCACCTCGGGGATTGAGAAGAGCGGGTTAGAAATACTGTAAATAAATAAATAAAGCGTAAACAACTTCTTTTCTGAGAAACCATTCTAACTAAAGGGGGCCCAGTGCTGCAAACAACCTTATGAAAGATCATCTCTAACAGTGTCTCAAGACCATTTGTATTACTTCCACTACAATGCAGCTGGATTCTTTGTGTGATCCCTTTCATACAGGATGCACCAAGAGACTACATTTGTACAGAGATAGTTGCTTCAGATGCAGTGCCTGAAGAAATATCAGGATTTTTTAACATGCTCTCAGCAACTTGATAAAAACATGGAATACATTTGTTTTGTTTCCTTCTTTTAAAAACTGCATTTTTTTTTCTGTGCCTGGTAACACAAGGGAGCAAAATTAACTGAAAAGTATGGCAACCTGATATCTAACCATTACATATTAGGTTGGCTTTTCTTTCTTTGAAGGTTTCTCAAACTGCTGCTGTTATCTCATTTCTTTTATTTTTAAAATGTATGTATTCAGCCTTTAGGTATAAGAAGGAAAAGATTTAAAAGTCTTCACTGGATTCTGAAGCATCCAAAAAGGGCAAAGCGAGCAAATAGAGATAGATAGATGATAGATAGATGGATAGATAGATAGATAGATAGAATTGTCTATAAGCAAGGTACTAGAAGTTAAAGTTGAGAAATCTGCTAAATTAAGAATGAGAACATAGCAGACCAAGTCCTATTCATCATGGCCAAACACACAACATCTTCCACCATTTTGTGTCCACCCACATTATTGCCTGCTCTATTACGTGGTTCCTACACCAAAACAAAAACAAAAAAAAATTGCCTTTTCTCTGAGCCAGTTCATCTTTTCATAGTCCTGTCACCTAGCCTTTACATATCACACTTTGAATGTTCAGAACCCTTGACCTTGCTCATTTTCTCAACTGTCTTTACAATAGCCTTATAATGTGGGTCACTATTCTCATCTCAGTAATATCTCCCACATTCCTCAATGCTTATCCACAGAGGGTCTTTGTTTTCTTCTGGCGATCTTATTATTCTGGGATTTGGCCAATTCAAAACATGCACACACACACCACACACACACACACACACATATCCATTCTTTCCTAGGTCACGTTACAAAATCATAGTAGCCATACACACCCCAATTATCTCAATGTCCATTCATTTAGTGAATCAATCATAAAGAGCCATCAAAACCATAAACAGCCAATCTTGTCTTTTTGAATCCACCTTGAGGGCATACCTATTTAAGATTTATTAACATTTATACTGAACCATACCTCTTCACTATTTCAACTTCTGAGGTAGTTTATAAATATGTTTGGATAGGTCACTTACCATCTCTGCAAGGGTAGGCTTGGAACTAAAGTCTAGAATTACGGGTATACCTCAGTTAACAGAGAAGATGTATTTCTGAGCTTTTCTTCTTTAACAGAAACTTTGGGACCAGAAGTAGAAATAACATGGAAAGAATAGAGACACCACAAAAAAAGAGAGCAGTTCAACATGTTTCAGCAAAAATTTTATTTGAAGCTAACATTATGGACATGTGAAATGAAACATCAAGGTCATGTAAGTCTTACATTAGTTAACAAAAACATTTTAAATAGTCTAGAGACCACTGTTCATTCAATATCGTCCACTTATTTTTAACAATTTCCATTTTGGTGATGAGCCTTAAAGAGCTATGTTTTTCCAAACTGCTAGGGTAGCTGATAAAGCAGGTTAATCTGCTTTCCCTTTTTCCTACTGTTTTGCACTTCACACATGCTGGGTGATTCTGGAGGCATCTGTTTATCTTTCCTGTTGTCCAAAAGCACACACAAACACAGTAGCATGCAAAGGGATCTTGTAGCACCTTTGAGACTAACTGAAGGAAAGAAGTTGGTAGCATGAGCTTTTGTAGACCTGAGCCTGCTTCCTCAGATGCAGACAAAGTAAGCTTAAATCTATGGATCATAGCACATAGCAATATAAAGCAACTTACTGCTCCCAATTTAAAGCCAAATTTGGGCTGCCCCCTGGTTTTATCGCTTGTCTTTTGCCCCCAAACCACCATCTGGATACATCCTGGCTCCAATACTGGTCCCTGGACTTGCTTCAGCAGCCATTTTTCAAAGTTGGGAGCTTTCTGACTTTGAAAAATGGCCACCAAAGCAAGTTTGGGGATGAGTATTGGAGCTGGACTGTACCTGGATGGCAGTTTTGGGAGGAAAAAAAAAAGCAATAAAACTAGGGGGCAGCCCAAATTTGGCTTCAAATTGGGAGCGGTAAGTCACTTTATATTGCTGTGTGCTAAGCTACAACAAAAGCTCACGCTACCAGTTTCTGTCCTTCAGTTAATCTCAAATATGCTACAAGATCCCTTTGCATACTTATTTTTCAAACTAACCTGGCTATGTCTTTGAAACGCAGTAGGATCCTATTCTTTCCTAGGTAACATTTTATTGCATTGTTTACTGCAGACATGCTACTGCCACACAACACTGAAAGTCTATATTTTGCCAGTTTTCCATCACCTTCCCAGTATCGATGCTGCAAAACAAAAAACCTTCCAGCTAGACAGAAGTGAAGAAAAGGAGAATCTTTGTCAGAGGTTTTGTTTAATTGAGGTACGCCTGTTAGAGACAGTCTTGCAGGTAGTAATGTAGTTTTCAGATGGCACCCATTGGTGTGAACACTGGGTGCCTCTGAAAAATCATAGGTCCAAGGATCCTAGTGCCTTGCACACTCCTAGACAAATAGTCAATGTGGGTGGAAATGAGGAAGAAAGTGAGCATAAAAGATATTGGTCAAGCTCTTATACACCTTTAACATTAGAGCTGTCAGGTTAGGATTATCCCAGGTTCTGAGATTTCAGTGCCAAAACCTGAAATCTACAAATGACCTCTTGTGATGTCACAAGAGTGGGTCCTGGTGATGTCATTAAGCATGTTAAGTTAAATATCGACCATAGGTGCACAGAATATGACATTCAAATTAGAAACAGCAAGTCTAGCAAATGAGGAAAACACACACTTTTCAATGAACTTTCATGTCCTGAGACAGGGAGGAAAGGCTCTAAGCCTTGAGATTCAGGGCCACATCCTGAGATTTGGAAACCCTATTAGCACAGTTTACATAAGACAGTACAACAGTGCTCTTATGCTGGATCCCACAGCTGACTGAGTAACATGTGCAAGGCCTTGAGCAATAGTCAGCCAGTTACCCAATTGCCAAGTTTAAAGTGTGAGATGGTTGTGTGCATGCTTGTGGGGTATTTGACTTTGCCAGGGACTGTCCTTATGCAACCTCTGGGAACACATAACTCCTAGAGTAATAATTTCTATGGGAACCTAGTTCCCCCAGCAGGATTCTTGCCAAGTATTTATTTGAAACTCTTTTATGCCACTTATATTTCTATTAAATATTCCAGGGATAATCACCAAATAAGTTAAATGAGTGAAACTGAGGTGGACCAGCACTGGTCTTATTTGGTTTAGGCAGTAAAAGAGAGGAATGGATCCAGTCAGGAATGCTAGTTTATATTACAATTCTGGTAACTGAGAGGTTCAGACAAGACACCCTGTTCCCCACATTTTCTATTGCCACCCATAGCCATGTGAGTTATCATCCTGTTTGCCTGCTTTTCCACTTCTTCTGAAGTTTCTGAAACCTCCAACCACCCCGTCTCCAACAGCCCCTATAAATATGACAAAATATCCAGTTAATACAAATTGTGGCAGTCCAGAGCTTACTTTCTCGGAAACCTGATTAGATATAAAGCTCTGAGTACACAAACTCAAGAGCTTTCTTGAGAAATTCAATATTTTCTGTATTCTAGTAGTATCAGCAAGTTAGCAGATTCTACCACTAAACAATCAAGAGGATTTGTTAGAGAATACCCCACTGGGAGCCTAGAATTAAAGAAGGGGGAAAAGACAGAGGAAATCATCATTATGACCTTGAGGCTGGATACCTTTCTTAATCAATTGCTGGCAAGGTGCTGAACTGCTGTGTTTTGAAGATTGTAGCATGAGAACAATCCTATAGCTATTAGGAAGGGGAGGTTGGTCTGGCACAGAAGTCTTTTCCATCAAGGGATCTGCTCATGTTCATTTCACACACACACAAATGAAGAGAAGTAAATAATGTGGGATGGAAACTTGGGGAGAGAAGTGTGTCATCGTAAATCAAAACATAGCTTTGACTTCTAACCAGTGGACTACAATGGGCTACAACTAACACCACATAAGTAGCCCTCCCCTTCTGTCAAAAAATAAGAGAATCATAGAGTTGGAAGAGACCTCAAAGGCCATCCAGTCCAATCCCCTGGCATGCAGGAATGCACAATCAAAACACTCCCAACAGATAGCTATCCAACCTTTGTTTAAAAACCTCAAGAGAAGGAGATTCCTCGCACTCTGAGGGAATCTGTTCAGAATCTGTCAAACATCTCTTACTGTCAGAAGTTCTTCCTAATGTTTAGGTGGAATCTCTTTTCCTGTAGTTTGTAGAGCTTCCCTCTGCTCCCTGCCTGCATTCTCTGCCCATTCCCAGCCATGTCCTGGGGAAAATTTGGGAAGGGTGCATGGAAGGAAGAAGAGGAATTATTCTATTTTTGGTGTCCATACTGCTAGCTCTGTTAGATACAACCCAATATCTTTTAATTTCTGCACTTTGAAAACCTCCAAACAATTGATAAAAGTGACAGAAATCTAGATTACTCTTCACCTACTCTGGATTTCAGACAAACAAACAATATGGCATATAACAAGCTACCATGCAAAACCACATAGATCTATGTTGATTGTCCCATCGACTCTGATATACAACATCTTTCAACACCTTGCCCATCCATACTTTCTGAAGTCTTTCAAGAGGAGACACCAGAAACTGAATTTTGAGCTTGCATTTTATGGTATGGTACTGATGCTGACACTGCCTTTCTGTGGTGATGAGATTATCTGCTACTGAGAGACAAGGCACTTTCCTGCTGGTAGAGTCAGACAGGCTGAAAAGCCAGACTATATGTGCCAAACAACTACTTGGCAGTTGTAGTAGCAGGAGGAGGGGTGACACCATTGGATGATACCTGTGGCACTTTAGCTTACTCTTGTCAGTACAGTACTGTGCTGAAGAAGACACTGGCCAACTGCCTCTGAAATTCTTTCATTAAAAGACACGAAAATAGTCAAAGACTTTGTATACTTTGGCTCATTTAAAAATCAGAATGTAGTCAAGAAATAAGAAGACTTATATTTGGAAAGGCAGCTATGAAGGAACTAGATAAGATCCTCAAATACAAAGATATAGATAAGAACTAGATAAGATCCTCAAATGCACACTGAATACTAAAGTCAGGATCATCCATGCTGTACTATTTCCTATTTCTATCTATGGCTGTGAAAGATGAACAATGAGGAAGAGAATCGACTCATTGGAAATGTCTTGTGAGAGTTCTGCAGATACTGTGATCTACCAAAGTACCGGCAAATGAGTCCTAGAGAAAATCAAGGCTAAACTATCCCAAGAAACTGAAATGACTATGCCACAACTGCTGTACTTTGGCCATATCATGAGAAGATATGACTCATTAGAAAAGGCAGTAATATTTAGTATAGTGGGAGGCAGTAGAAAAAGAGGAATAACACATTACAGCTGGATAGATTCAATCAAGGAAGCCATGGCCCTGACTCTTCACAGTCTAAGCTGGGGTAGTAACAAGTGTCTCTTAGAGGTTTCTCATTCATAGGTTCTTCATTAGTCAAAGCCAACATGATGGCAATTAATAACATCAACAGATGATGACATTGAGCTACAATAAGAACACAGAAACAGAACTCTATAGCTCCACATTCTTTAGTTAAGCCATTCTTAACTGACAATATACATTTATCCCATAAACTGAATGTCCCTCATTGGGTTCCTTTCGCTAATAAAAAGCAAGCAAGCAAACAAACAAACAAAAAACAACCCTCCCTTCATCAATATCATTGAGAAAGGACTAGTCCCTAGGCCTGACTAAAGACAATGAAGCATCAGGAAGAAAATTAAATCATCTTAGCAAAGCAGTAGAGCAGGGACTTCAGAAAGTGCTTCTAGATCATTCATTCACTGTGGCTCAATTTGGGCTGTCTGGACTATAGGGGCTTCCTGGAAATGATACCCACCAGGTCTCTCACCTGTCCTGTACTGCTGAGTTCTGAAGAAGTGCCTGAGCAACATTATCAAGAGCTCTGCCATCCATTTTTTTAAATGTCTTTAGAGAACATAATTGCTCACTTGACTGGTGGGCCTCAAAGGGACAGTGGTGGCAAGGTGGCATGGTGGTAACTATGACATATTGCTGGCTGAAGACATTTTTCTACTTGAAGCAGAGCCCAAATGAACACAACACTACTTGAGTCAAGATGTTTAAAAGTCTTGCTGCATCACTTAGGAGATTATCACACAGCAAAGTCCCTCTGGAACAGATGCAGGATCTAAAACTCAAAGACAAATCCTATCACATTGCTCCGTGGCTGGGCAGTAGGCAGCCCGTATGCAACCCAGGCTTCTTCCACAGCTTTTTGTGCCCAGCCATGGAGCAATGTGATTGGATCCAGCTATCCTGGTGGAACTTCACTGTGCAATAATCTTTTTAGGTTCCATTTTGTATCCCATCCGAGGTGACTTCTTCCTGTTGCATGAGTGGTCTGCCCTAACTAGACACAGTGGTAGTACTCCCGTACAATCCCTCACCATTTCTTAGTAGAAGACTTATGCAAGAGTCCCAGATGGGCTGCTCAGTTACATTTAAATAACTAAGTAATATCTGCTGCCCCACCCCCTGGCCAGCCTGCCTGGATTGAGGCAAGGAGATCTATTTGTCCATTCTAGCAGCAGGCTCTTAAGGTGGGCTGGAGTAGCATTTAAATAAGTTTCCAATAAGACTACATAGTTAGAGATCTGTAACTTTAGCTCACAAATCCCTAATTATGATAGTGAATACTAGCCCACATTCAGAAAGAAGTGGTGCTTTTTAACTGAACTAATTTTAAATCAAAGTAATATATGTCTCTCAATTTCTCTGCATTTTCACTTATTTAATGACCCAGTCGTTGAACAGGCTTTCCAATTGCACAGAACAATTATAAACTGCTGAAGAGGATGCATCATATCCTTGAAAGTTCAAATTTGTGTCAGCAAAACCAAGCACAGTGATTATAACCTTCCAAAAGTCCCTTTCAAACAAGTTATATCCCCCCATGAGAGATCCTGGTGAAATTTAATACACAGAGAAAGTAATTAATGGAAAGTTTATGCTAACTTCTATTCCCATCACAAACCAATCCTGACTTCTGAGCTTCTCCTGTACCACATTGTGTAGTTTGGCAGCGTGGCAAAAAGTGCTGACATCCATTCTATAATTGTTAGTAATTTTTTTATTTCTTTGGCTCCACTAATTTTATGGCACCAGGATGCCCCATGAAATCATAAGGTTCTTGCTCATGACAGCTACTGAAGAAGAAATCATATCCCTGGCTTTGACTGTGAAGAGACACTTTAGCAGTTTCCAAAAGTGTGGCCTATATGTTTGCTGGTGGTTAGGATAGGATACATTGGGCCTATTTATTTTTGTTTATGAATCCAAATAATATATATTAAAAGGAGAAAAGAACAGGGAAGCAAAAGAAAAAGAAAGAAAGAAAGAAAGAAAGGGCAGTACCTTTTACTGGTTTTTATTTTCAAGACCCTACCACAAATACAGACGGAAATCGGTACCCATGTATACTCTGGGAGCAATATTACAGGGGCCAATAACATCACTCACAGCATCAGAGTTACATCAGAGGTACTAGCTTTTCCTCCAATGTGATGTGTGCCATCCAATGCCAATAATGCCCTTCTACATTCTATATTGGATAAACAGAATTGTCTCTACACAAGAGGATTAAATGAACACAAATCTGACATTAGAATTGGTAGTACCCCAAAACCAGTTGATTTCAACTTTCCTTGACACACAGTAAGTGATTTACAGGTTGTGATCCTTGAACAAGGAATTTACAAAGGAAGACTAGAAAGAAAAGCTGCTACATTGAATTATATTCGCAAATTCCATTCCATTAGCAGAGGTATGAACAAGGACAATGACTTCATGGCATACTACATATATTAATAGAAGAGTCATCACTACTACACATAAAACAAAAGAAATTTTCTCAGAGGAGTTTATTACATGGGAGGAATTTCTCTCAATTTCGAATGGAGCAAATTCGAATTCACATAAATTCGCTACTTTAGCGAATTTATGTGAATTCTAATTGCATTCGGAATGCATTCAGAATGACTTCCCACTGCCCGAAATTGCGTGAGATACACTCATATGCAATAACGTGAAACACAATGATTGCGTTCAGATTGCCATTGCATTATACCCCCAAATTCCATCGTATGACAAACTCCAGAGAGAGTTTTGAACCCTAGGAAACTAACTTTTGGTAAGTACATTTATTGCTTTCATGCTTCAGCACTAAGTGACCATTGTAAAGAAGGACCTAAATTACATTATGCAGCCCTTTGAAAATTTAGAGCAGGGCTCATGATTTGCATCTTTCTGGAACCTATTACAGTTTATCCCACTCCCACATCTGTGTAAATATATTTTAGAAAAAGGTAAAGGTTTCCTCTTGACATGAATATTTAGTCGTAACTGAGTGGTGCTCATCTCCATTACTAAGCCAAAGAGCCAGCACCAAGACTACTCTGGTGGTCATGTGACCAGCATGACTGCACCAAATGCTGTTACCTTCCTACCAAAGTGATACCTATTTATTTACTTGCGTTTGCATGCTTTCAAACTGCTAGGTTGGCAGAAGCTGGAACTAGTGATAGGAGCTCACCACACCATGTTGCACAGGCCTCAAACCGCCAACCTTCTAATTCAGTCATCAGAACTGGCATATTAACCAATAAGCCACTGCATTCCTTAAAATATGTTTTATACCTGAGCACTTATTATTATTATTATTATTATTATTATTAATTTTATTTATATAGCGCTGCAAATTTACACAGTGCTGTATGTACTGTATCTGAAGAAGTGGGTTTATATCTATGCAAGTCCATGCAAAAATGAAAACCTTCCTTCCTCCTTTTTATGCTGCAAGAGACTAACATACAGTTGCAGTTCACAGAAACAACTGCATGCAGGCAGGTTTCAATAACGGCTGTTTATTAGATCCTACCATCTATCAAGGTGTGAAAGGAGAAGTGAGGGTGTATGTCATTTCAATATTTGTCCAGAGCTTCAAATCTGTTATGAGTGCATGCTTTTTGGTTAGAACTCTTTGAGTATTAAATCATGTTAACATGGGCTATTAAGAAACATGGTCGCCTGTCTGCTTGATTTAACTGTGAAATATTCCACCTCACTCATGAGAAAAAGCAATAATCGTAGCCCACCTGCCTGCTGAGTTAGGTACAAATAGAATATACTCCTAGAGACTGACTCAGTTGAATAGCTTTGTATGGTTTACAGTCAGTCCTCTATACCCATGGATTGTGTATCAATATATTCAACCATTCACAGCTTGAACATATTTTGTTTAAAAAAAATCTAAAAAGCAAACCTTGATTTTGCCATTTTATATAAGGAGCTCCATTTCACTACTGCACTGAATATAAATGGGACTTGCATCCACGGATTTTAGTATCCATGCGACGGGAGGGGGGGGGTCATGTAACCAAACCCCAGCAGATATCAAGGGCCCACTGTATTTTGGAAAAACATTAATTCAATCAGAGCCCTTCTCACAAGTATACAAGAGTGTCTATTGACCTAAATCACATAGCAACATCAGAGAGTCAATTTAATTTGGGGAATCCTTATATAAAATAGGAATCCACCTCTGCAACATACACACAATACTTGGGGAAGTTGGAAGAAGAACAGCAGCAACAACTTTGAATTGATTTAGGATATACCAAACTACTTGTTGTGAGAAGAACTAGGAAAAGTTACTGGTTAGACAGTTTCAGAATCCTACCCCCTCCCCCCTGCAGCATGACACATTAGAACTTGTCATAGAATCATAGAGTTGGAAGAGACCACAGGGGCCATCCAGTCCCCTACCATGCAGGAAATCACAATCAAAGCATCCCCAACAGATGGCCATCCAGTTTCTATTTAAAGACCTCCAAAGAAGGAGACTCCATCACACTCCTAGGGAGTGTATTCTGCTGTCGAAGATCCTCCCAATGTAGCTTGTATCCATTGCTCCATGTTCTAGTCTCTGGAGCAACAGAAAACAAGCTTGCTCCATCCTCCATCCTCATCCCCCTTCAAATATTTAAACAGGGCTATCATATCACTTCTTAACCATCTCTTCTCCAGGCTAAACATACCTAGCTCCCTAAGACTCTCCTCATAGGGTATAGTTCCCAGACCCTTCGCCATTTTGGTTGCCATTCTGTGGACACTCTCCAACTTGTCAACTTCCCTTTTGAATTGTGGTGCCCAGAACTGGACACAGTATGCCAGCTGAGGCCTGATCAAAGCAGAACAGAGTGGCACTATTACTTCCCCTGGTCTAGACACTATACTTCTATTGATGCAGCCTAAAATTGCCTTTTTAGCTGCCACATCACACTGTTGAGTCATGTTCAACTTGTGGTCTACTAGGACGTCTAGATCCCTTTCACATGTAGTCAGGTGTCCCCCATCCTATATCTTTGCATTTCATTTTTCCACCCTAAGTGCAGTACCATATATTTCTCCTTGGAGTTTATCATATGACGGAATTTGGGGGTATAATGCAATGGCAATCCGAACGCAATCATGGGGTTTCGTGTTATTGCGAATTAGTGTATCTCACGCAATTTCGGGCAATGGGAAGTCATTCTGAACGCGATCATGGGTTTTCATGTAATTGCGTATTAGAGTATCTCATGCAATTTTGGGCAATGGGGGGGGGACATTTTCGGGAAATGGGAAGTCATTCTGAATGCATTACGAATGCAATCAGATTTCACGTAAATTTGCTAAACTAGCGAATTCACTTAATTGCAAATTGGCTCCATTCACAATTGAGAGAAATTCCTCCCATGAGATAAACTCCCTTGTTGATATTCATTTTGTTAGCTTTGGCCCAGCATTATAACCTATTAAAGTCATCTTGAATTTTGATCCTCTCCTCTGGCATATTAGCTACTCTTCCTAATTTGGTGTCACCTGCAAATTTGATAAGCATACCCTCTATTCTTTCATCCAAGTCATTGATAAAGATGTTGAATAGCTCAGGGTTCAGGACAGAACCCTGTGGCACCCCTCTAGTCACTCCTCTCCAGGATGAAGAGGAGCCATTGCTGAGCACCCTTTGCGTTCAGGCAGTCAACCGATTACATATTCACCTGTGTCATCAAATAAGTAATTTTTCCTAGTTCACTATGCAAATAGATCTTGTTGCCTTTGGAAGATTTTTGCATTCTCTTTCTCCCTCCTTAATTAGCTAAAGATTTTCTGCATGCAAACTCCTCTCTCTCCCTCATGGGACTAACAGATATTTTCTCAAAGATTTTCAACTGAACTGTTGGTCTTCCATCTTCCTTCTCCATCAACTTTTTTTGGAAAGGTGGTGAGATAGAATCATAGAATCATAGAATCATAGAAATTTAGAGTTGGAAGAGACCACAAGGGCCATCCAGTCCAACCCCCTGCCATGCAGGAACTCCCAATCAAAGCATACCCGACAGATGGCCATCCAGCCTCTGCTTAAAGACCTCCAATGACGGAGACTCCACTACACTCCGAGGGAGTGTGTTCCACTGTCGAACAGCCCTTACTGTCAGGAAGTTCCTCCTAATGTTGAGGTGGAATCTTTTTTCCTGCAGTTTGCATCCATTGTTCTGAGTCCTGTTCTCTGGAGCAGCAGAAAACAAGCTTGCTCCCTCCTCAATGTGACATCCCTTCAAGTATTTAAACAGGGCGATCATATCACCTCTTAACCTTCTCTTCTCCAGGCTAAACATCCCCAGCTCCCTAAGGCGTTCTTCATAGGGCAAGGTTTCCAGACCCTTCACCATTTTAGTCGCCCTCCTTTGGACCCGCTCCAGTTTCTCCACATCCTTTTTGAATTGTGGTGCCCAGAACTGGACACAGTATTCCAGGTGGGGCCTGACCAATGCAGAATAGAGTGGCACTATTACTTCCCTTGATCTAGACACTATACTTCTATTGATGCAACCTAAAATTAAACCTAAGATAAATATTTCTTCTTAACTGGAACTCTTCACTAGCTAGATTAAGATATATTCTCTCTGTATACATTGATTAAAGCCATTAGTAAACTTTTATTTGAATTCTAAGCTACTAGTGTTGTTGTTTTTTTGAGTCAGTTTAAGTTCTTAGGGAAGTATAGTTAGACAAGGACATGTTTTCTGCAACTCTGCTGATTTAAAGCTAGCTCCCAATGGGCTTGGCTTTGACATTTTTGATATTTCAATATTTTTGTTTCCTTAGGAAAGGCTGATGCCAGGAAACTTAAATTACCCTACAGTTAGCCCAAGGTCTAGTTTCCCTCTGCACCCTCTCTCTTTGATATCAGTTGACATTAAAAGGATGTTTTAGGCAAGTAGCTGAGAGGGGACCCAAGTGCAGGAAACCAGCCATGCCATGTAAGGACATCCATGACCATATTTAGAGATCTTGCTGGCTCAGCATGGGGAAAGGTCAAGAGCACAGCTAAGGATGGATCAGTTAAGAATGGAATCTCATAATCCCTTCACTGATAGGAGTGATGGGGGGGGGGTGATAGTCCTTGGGTTTACACATTAACAGAAGTCTAAGATTATCTCCATCTTGAAGTGAGACTCCTTTCTCAAGGGACATTCATGGTGATTGTCCAGCCATTTACAAACTTCCAGATCTATTCTTCCCTCATGGAAGCTTCACCTTGATCCCAAAACTGCCCCAGGATATATTTTGTCCTATAAGTATACTTTCTTAGACACTACCAATTTGGTCTTGTCTTGAGGTCAGGCAGAGACCCTGTCTGTATCTCATCTGATTACTCAGCAACTGCTGGCCAACTCAGATTCACAGGCAGTGTCCTTGGTCACTTTCCTTTCACAGAACCCCTGATTGGAACCTCTGCTTCTGGGATCAGATACAGTATCACTCTTTGCAATCTTAAAAATAACCACCATTCATATTGCTAGTTCTGGTATGTGTGTGTCCATGTGTGTTTTTGTGTGAAAGCAGATTTCCCCTTTGCTGTTATAAATAAAGGTACATGTAGAACTTGCATTCCAGAGTTCAGCTTTTCAGAAACATTATACATTACACATAGGCTTTATTCCTGCTTTTAAAGCCCAAAGCCCTCTCAGCAGCTCCACTTGAGCTAATAAAATTCCCCTATCAAATATTTGCTGTGGGTGCCCTCTGAGACCCTAGCATTTTAGATAACAATTTATAGCACCTTTGAGACTAACTGAAAAGTTGGTAGCAAGAGCTTTCATAGACTTGAGCCTGCTTCCTCAGATGAAGGTTCAAGTCTACAAAAGCTCATGCTACCAACTTTTCTTTCAGTTAGTCTCAAAGGGACTACAAGATTCCTTTGCATACTAACTTCCAGACTGACACAGCTGTGTCTTGGAATTTTCCTAGCTCAGTATAAAACATCCAAAATCTACATTTATTGGGGCCAACCAAAATGTATAAAATACATGTTGCAAGCTTTCAAAGCCCTACTAGCCTCTTCACCATGGAAAAGGATTGAAAATCATACAGGACGGGGGAAAAATAAGTCACAGGCCTCCATTTTGTAAAATGTAGTTGGTGTCGTTTTGATCTGAGATGGTATGGAGGGATAGTCATGCAGGCAGGCTCCTCCTCCTTCTGGCCATGTGGCACTGGGAACAAAGCCTTCCAAAGTCCAGAAGATTAAATTTAAATTCCACTTTTAACACAAAAAGTTACTTCCTCTGAAATCTTATTGCCCTTTGCTATATGGCCAAAGTGGCAACCCTTGGATAGTTTTTTCTAGGTCAGGTATTTTCCTGGGCATATGGAAGGGCAGAAGAGTACGAAGAGCTTAGATTTGTTTGTTTTTTACTTCAAATAACCTGTCCAGAGATTTTCTGAAAGCTCATAATATGCTTTTTTCAGTCTTCTGAAATAGAAAAAGAAAGTAACAATGGAGGTTTCATATCATGACACTTCCTCCACATTTTATGTTGTTTAGATTATGTTGTTATAGATTTTATTATTTTGCAATTGATTCTGTTTTAATATGTTGTGAGTCTCCTTTTCCACGTTAGCCCTGACGCTGACATATAAATGTTTTGTATAGTTATTTATTAAAATATTTGTATCCCACCCTCTGTCCAGAGATCCCAGGGGTACGTAGAAATAAAACCAGCAAAGTTATTAAATATGTCCAATTTCTCTAGTGTAAATACTGGAAACTAATGGAATTATAAGACAGTACTGCCCTAAGTGAAGGAGCTGCAACTTGGTTGCAGCCACCTGGTAACACCCTCATTAGATTGCACTACCTTAACACAGAAGTGTCCTAATCAGGAGAGGGTGACACTGACAACTAGGGTATCCCTTGCGTATTTTTGAGTGGATTAAGAAGCAGTGATCTGACTGGAGCAACTTGAGATCTGTCCAATCCAATTTATCAAGAGACTGCTGGACTGCCAGGATAAAGAGGCAAATAAAGGCATCTCAAAGGAAACCAAAGAGGTTACATTATGGTCTGGCTCAAACTGAGATAGACATAGTTTCACCCCAGCCTATACAAACATGTAGACTGCTGACAGCTTCCTTGTCAGTGGATAATGGATCTATTCTAGGTTTTGCTCTCAATTTTAAAGGTGCAATACAAGGTATGGAAGCTTATCCTCAGAATAACTTCAGCACTTTGGGTAACTCCTTTAATGTTCATTCTAAAATCTGAAACTGATTTTCCATCCCAGTGACATGAGAGCCACCAGCCACTACTGCATATTGATCAGCATAGGGCACACATTTATCGATTTAATGAAAAAATCAGTCCCTATGTCAGGACGAGGAATACTGAAGGATGGATAACATTGCCCAAGGTGTTCCTAAAGTATGTATGGAAACAAACAGGCATACTCCTTGATAAAATAATACAGGATTGGTATATTCTCTTTATAAATATGTTTTACAATATTAAATTCAAAATCAATTACTGTATATACTCGACTATAAGTCGACCTCATGTATAAGTCAAGGGCAAGTTTTGGGGTCAAAATTATGGATTTTGTTATGACCCATGGATAAGTCGAGGGTAAAATTTAGGGGCATATAGGAAAGGATCTAAAGGTTGAAGCAAAGCAAAACAGTTTCAAATAACTTCCAAAAGTCCATCATACATAACTCTTTGTGCTTATTCTTAAGACTGGATGGATGAGAGAGTAAAGGGGCTCAGTGCTTCCAGGGCAAATTATACTCTTGCTTTTCGCCAGGGGATGGATCCTTCTTTAAGTAAGAGTTAAGATACAGTGCTTACATTGACCCGTGGATAAGTCGACTCAGTTTTTTTGGGTCAATGTTTTGACCTAAATTTCTAGACTTATACATGAGTATATACAGTAAGTGTATATTTTACATCCAACTTCTGCAAAGGCAGTGATAACATGCAGAGCAGATAAATGACTTCTGCTCTCATGCACAAGGATATAAATGGTGCTCATATTGTTCAAGTAGATTTCTGACTTAAGGGCATGACAGACCACCACAAAAGGGTGGGCTAGAGGTGCCTGTTTTTGCTGCTGAGAGGCGCTGCAGCAGCCAAACTGTGTGGTGTCCCTCCACAGTAAAAAGAACGTGCTAAAAGCAGGTGCTTTTTATTGCACATGCTGGGCGCCATTGGCACACTGGTGCACGTCGATGATGCAAGCACAGTGCTGCAACATGCAGATGCTGCACTGTGCTTGCGTCATCATGGCAGCCCCCGTGTGGACAGGAGGCCACCATCATGACGCCGCCATTATGGACTAGGGTTTGGGAGCATGTGTTCACTGTGCACTCCCGACACCTAGAATCGGTGCCAGGATGGTGCTTTCCACCCATTTGTACCAGGCCTTATATAAATTTAGGAATATGGACAAAGTAGACTAAACTAGCAACACCAAACAAAAAAAGTACATTCGCTGTGTTTCCCTCTCTTCTTTTAAAACAAGAAGAAAGAGGAAAGGTTGGTACACTGAATGAAAACACATTTCCATGTTTTGGACATAATTAAACTCATTTTTATAATGTTAACTTACCTCTTCGGGGGGAAATGTCCCTTTCTGTTTTTTTTCCCATCAATCAACCATCGGAGAGAAATCCCTCTGTCCCAGTACAGGTGAAATGTAGCCAGCTCAATTTACCTTCTTATGTAACTTTGTCAGTACAAAAGCTTTTCAGTTCCTCTGGAGGTGGCTGTGAGTGCCTGCAAGCTTCTAACAAGAGAAATGATCCCAGCTGTAACTGAACTGGCAAACAATGCAAAATCATTGGATTACCACCATAAACGCTCCTGTCGTCTGATTTCAGAAGCTGAACAAAGTTTGATCTGGTTAATACTTGGATGGGAAACTACTGGGTGATAGTAGGTTCCTACAGGTAAGGCTAGGAAAGCACCCTGAGTGTTGTTTCTAACTTTATTTATGCCTTGCCTTTCCCCCAAAATAACAATTCAAGACAATTAGACTAGGTGGATCAATGTTCTGACTCTGTTTAAGGCAGTTTCATATATTGTATAAAAAGAGCTTCCTTCTATGTATGTTTCTTGTATTTTGCATCCACATATCTTGCTCACTAGCTTCTATTGATCTGCAAGAAATTATTATGCCAAGATAAGTAAAGTAAATCTTTTCCTCTTTTCTCTCTCTCCCTCTCTTTTGCAGCCCATGCCCGCTTTTGGATAATGTGTGTGATGTTTTGTTCAGAGGATGCAATAGAAAGTGCAGGGCTTTTGTTTTGGTTTGTTGTTGTTGTTAATTCTTTTGGTCTGTTTTCCAGTTGGCCACCTGTTTAGACTGATAGGATTTTGATAACTCTGCACCTAATTCTACTCACCCAATGTGCCTCCTTTATTACCCTGTTGTGGTCACAACTATAAGGTGGGTATACAGTCCCATCTCAGGTGAAAAATGAAACCGCATGACTTCATCATGTGGGTTACATTGGGGGTGGGGGTGGAATTGTTAGCGTATCCTGAATATCCCATTTTTAGCATCTACATATTTTCATATCTGGAGCTAAGCATGTTAGAGAGGTCATGATGACCTTTAGAATATAGGGAAATTTCCCATGGGAAAAGGAGGGTAGACCCAGGACATGTCTAAGACCCATATATTGCTGCCATAAAAACTGAATGGTTTGTTCTTGTCTCTATCCTTCCCACAGACTTTCTGCATATCCTTTTCCACTGTAACCAAATGAGGTTTCATTACACCAAAGTGAGTAAGCCAATACTTCCTCCTAGCCATAATCCTGTGGTGGACAGATTTTATAATCAATATTGATTTAATGTTATGCTTATAAAGAGTGAACTAAAATGGCTGTTTGAACCAAGATTTAGAATGCTGAATTCTGGGAGAATGGAAAAATCCAAACTGTTCATGTAGAAATAGGGCCAGGTGAAGGTTTTCAAGTAATGCTGAACAAACAAGAGAGTGAAGTACAGTGTGCCCTCTCACTTACAGCAGAGGCACCACAGTAAGAATCAAAACATAAACATCAGATAAGTAGAAATTGCAACTGTGTAGCTCTGTACAAAGGCTCCTGATATCATTTTTTGTGGACAGGAAAAAGTAACTTTTGTTAGGTGGCCTGATGAGTCTTAAGTGCATTATAATGTATTCATGTTTTTGTTGCCTGATTGCTTAAGATTCATGTGAATTAGCCAATAGAATGCATTTTCGGAAATCCTTTGTGTAAAAAAAAAAAACACTATAAAGCCCATCATTTTGTGTAATTCTGGGCCTCAATCTTTGGAAAACTCAATTCCACTGGGGACTCTGCCAGCTGAATAAAACCAGAACTTTTAACCGACTTTGGGTCCTCTTGCCTTTACTTCACTCTGTCAATGCTAAGGATTTGAGTAAGCAGACCTACCTGAACCCATTTTCCATTACAATCCTAGCCATTTTCCCTGTGCTGATATCCTGCAGCTGTCCTAATCCAATCACTACCCCTAAAGTTAAAGCCATTAACCAGTCTAGAATCCCATTGTCAATTTCTGGGAAAACCATCAAGTCTGTTACATTGCTAGAGATCATCAAGCACTTGCCTTGAAGCTAGGATTTCAGGTATAACAAAACAAAGAAAAACAAAACAGCTTCATTTATATACCGCTTCATACCACCTAAGCAGTGTCTAAGCGGTTTATAACTATAAGCTACTTGCCCCCAACAACCTGGGTACTCATTTTAGCGACCTGGGAAGGATGCAAGCCTGAGTCAAGCTTGAGCCCTTTTGCTGGTCTTGAACTTGTAACCTTATAGTTTTGAGTGAGTGGCTGCAGTACACGCATTTAACCACTGCACCACCAGGGCTCTAACATGTTAGAGTATCTGCTTTATTAAAAAATTTGAAGTGTGGATTTCCTTCCATGACCCCAAGCTGACTCCCTGAAAGGGTCTGCCATTAAGGCCAGGTGGAGAGGTCAAGTAACCAGCCCAGCTACTATGTCATCAGCCTTACAAGACCTCTGTACAGCAACACTTTGGAAATTCCGCACAGGAAGGTTTGGGAGTTGCTAAATGGGAAGACCATCACCTCCAGAGCAAACATAATGGTGGCTGTTTGTTTTCAGCCTTACACCTAATGGGGCAGTGATCAGCTTAACAACCCACCCATCTTTCCCCCAATTGTGTCTAGACCCAACTGCATTGACCTAACTTGTCCTCACCTTAGCATAACAAAGCCCCGGTAATCAAACACCTTTCTCGCTCTCATTGCTAGAAGCTAGATTTCATCTATAAGAACCCTTAGATTAGCTCATTTGATGTGCTATTACCAGAATGCAGCCTGGTCCATGGCACTGAACTCTGATTCTCTTGGCCTTCACTTCCCCACGTTTTGGCAGCCATGCTCAATCTACTATCCACATCTGCATTGGGCCTTCGGAGAATCCTTCGGAAGGTACGCATCTCCCGTAGTGGTGCCTCTCTCTAACCTATCTCCATATTTCCCTCCTTTACCTTCCTCCAGCATTGAATAAAAAATCTGAGCGAGCAATCGGGGCGGGATACAACATATTAAAAACATATACAGTTAAAATCCTCCAAACATACCCACCTCCCTCCCCTTAAAACAGTATTAAACTAATCATAATTAAAAGAATCAAGATTTAAAATACATTCATTCAAAGTCCCCTGTAGGTGGCCGGATGGGGATGGGGATGGGGGGTCATCAGGCGATGGGAAATTACTATCTGGAAAGGCCTGCTGGAAGAGATGCATCTTGGTCGCTTTTTAAAAGCTTTCCAAGTTTGTAATAAGATGCATCTTATCCAGCAGGTCGTTCCACAGCCTGGGAGCAATAGCAGAAAAGGCCCTCTGGGAGGTCTGGGACAACTTAGTTGTTATAGGTTGAAGCAGATTCCTCCCAGAGGACCAAAGTGTACATGGGGGCTCATATGGGAGGAGGCAGTATTTAAGATAAGTTGGACTCAAGCCATGTAGGGCTTTAAAAGTCAAAGTCAGCACCTTGTATGGTGCTCGGAAACTGATCGGCAGCCAGTGGAGAGATTTAAGCACTGGTATTATATGTTCTCTCCTTGATGTTCCAGTGACTAGCTGGGCTGCCATGTTTTGAACCAGTTGAAGTTTTCGGGTTAGGCACAAAGGTAGCCCCATGTAGAGTGAGTTACAGTAATCTAAATGTGAGGTGACCTGTGCATGTACCTTCATCTCCAGGAAAGGGCGCAGCTGGTGTATCAGCCGAAGCTGATAACAGGCACTTCTGACAACCGCATTCACCTGACATGTCATGTGAAGCGATGAGTCTGGAAGTACCCCCAGACTGCGAACAGAGTCCTGTGAGGAGAGTGTGTCTCCATCCAGGACTAGAAGATGTATTCCCAGACCTGATTTCGGGCCGGTGACTGTCAGTACCTCCATTTTGTCAGGATTTAGCCTCAATCTACTTTCCCTCATCCAATTCATTACCGCTGTGAGACAGTCATTGAGAGGAGAGATGCCATCTGAGGTCTGAGCAGATGATCTGGTCATGAAGAAGTATATCTGAGTGTCATCAGTGTACTGATGACACTGAGCTCCATGCCTCCGAATGATCTCACCCAGCAGCTTCATATAAATATTAAATAGCATCGGGGACAGGATGGCGCCTTGAGGGATGCCACAATTTAGCTCGATTTTAGAGGAGCAGCTGTCCCCGAGCCTCACCCTTTGAGACCTGTCAGAGAGAAAGAAACGGAACCACCACAAAGCAGTGCCTCCAATACCCATCCTCCCCAACTGGTCCAAAAGGATGGCATGATCTATAGTATCAAATGCTGCTGAGAGATCCAAGAGCACCAGCAGGGTCACACTACCCCCGTCAATACTCAAGCAGAGGTCATCTGTCAGAGCAACCATGGCAGTCTCAACTCCATATCCTGCTCGGAAGCTGGTTTGAAATGGATCAAGAAAGTCAGCTTCATCCAAGACAGCTTGGAGTTGTGAGGCGACTGCTCTTTCGATCACCTTGCTGAGAAACGACAGCAAGGAAACTGGTCTGTAGTTGTTTCTGTCCAGGGGATCAAGGGAATGTTTCTTCAGGAGAGGCTTTACAGCCGTGTGTGTGTGTGTGTTCCCCCTAATAAACTTTAGACTTTAATTGGAAAAGAGTCTGTTTCTGTGTCATCTCTCAAGGGATTATTTGGTCCTTTGGTACACACGACGGGACACAATCTTGTGGGGTATTGGTTAGGGCCCACTCTCAGAAATTTGAGCTAATTAAATCTAGTTTAATCCTTCCAAAAAAACTTCAGTCGCAAAGCTTGCTCTATGTGTGTGTGTGTGCGCGCGCGCGTACACACACACACACACACATACACAGAGAGAGAGTATTCCTTGCTCACTGTGTGTCTCTCTCAGACCCCAATCAAAGCCCTAACTTGCTTTCCATGGTCTATTTTTCAGGACAGGTAAATACACCCTCAATTACCTCTGTCCCATTTCCAAACTTCTGTTTGAGTTAGCTCTATATGATGTGTCTGAATTACTATCATGTGTTTGTTTGATTTCACAATAAAACCTTCTTTGTTGCATTAAACCTGGAGTTCTCTCACATTAATACTGGTATACACAGATGAAAATGATACTCAAGTTACCCAACCTCTTTCAAAGCATTCTTGAGTTAAGCAATTCCCCAAAACTTCTAAAAATGCTGCCAAAGTTGGTGGGGACCCCCCTCAGTCCCCTCAACTTTTTGGGGTTACAGAACACAGCTTCTTTTTTCAGATTATAGCTCTCAGCATCCAGGACAGCTGATGGATTGTAAGAACTGTAATCCAGCAAATAACTTCTCCAGCCTCTACAGATAAGGAGATGAGCAGTGATGAATCAAATGAAGTGTCTATCTTGACCTGCATTTTCCTCACAGTGGCCAATTTGATGATTATGGGAGGCCAACATACAGGACATGACAGCAGCAGTACCTTTCCAGAACAGCTGGATGAAATGAAGCTGGAATGTAACTGGTATTATCTGAAAGAAGATATTGAATGTGTGCTTCACATGGTTGGCTGTAAAGTCACAGTTACTTCTGCAAAGTTGTGTTTGCTCCTCAGTATCCAATCCACACTCCTTGGTTATAAACCAGCTTGAATCCTATGCTGGGAGAATGGCAGGGTATTAGTAGGCATGGTATGAAGAAAGATCATGAGGGTTTAAGTATGTAGATGAGGGTAAGAGTAAGTAGAATGGATACAAAAATGAAGAAGAAGAAAAAGAAGGAGGAGGAGGAGGAGGAGGAGAGGAGGAGGAGGAGGAGGAGGAGGAGGAGATTAAAAGCAGGATACAAAATAGAAGGCTTAAAGAGAGATAGAGGGAAGAAAGGAAGAAGAAAGGGTTTAAGAGAGAAAAGAAAGAAAGTAGAAGGAGAGGAAAGCAGAAAGTTGGAAAAGGAAAAGAGAAATCAAGAACAGAAAGTATTTGGCTGCAAGTGGGGTGATCTATGGTTTGGTTATATTTTTGCTTCCATTTAATTCTAACAGATATGTAGGTATGTATGTATGTTTTGTATGTTTGTATGTTTTGTATAATTTCAATATTTTTTAAAAAAATAGAAGTATAATGTCTAGATAAAGAGAAGTAATAAGAGAAGGAATAGTGCCACATGTTCTGCTTTGGTCAGGCCTCACCTGGAATACTGTGTCCAGTTCTGGACTCCACAGTTCAAAAAGGATGTTGAGAAGCTGAGTGTGTTCAGAGGGAGGTGACCAAAATTAATCTGGAAACCATGTCCTACGAAGAGCAAATTAGGGAGCTGGGTATGTTTAGCTTGGAGAAGAGGAGATTAAGAGAAGAGAAGATACTGTATGATAACCTTGTTTAAATATTTGAAGGGGTATCATATTGAGTATGGAGCAAGTTTGTTTTCTGCTGCTCCAGAGAATAGGACCCGGAGCAATGGATGCAAACTAGAGGAAAAGAGATTCCACCTCAAAATTAGGAAGAACTTCCTGACAGTAAGAGCTGTTCAACAGTGGAACACACTCCCTTGGAGTGTGGTAGATCTCCTCCTTTGAAGGTCTTTAAACAGAAGCTGGATGGCCATCTTTTGGAGGTGCTTTGATTGTGTCTTCCTGCATGGCAGGGGGTTGGACTTAATAGCCCCTGAGATCTCTTCCAACTCTATGATTCTATGATTCTATGAAATAAATAGCTGCTCACAGCAAAGAATCTTCCCCCTGCCTTATTATGACCACATTCCTTTTCTCATTGCTTGCAGTATAGTGCCCAAGTATGCCTGTCATGAACACAGATCACTGCTCAAGGCCCAGTGCAGAAGTAGTGGAGGAGACATGGAGTTCAGTGAGCCAGGAATCAAAGGGATTAAGTCCATCAGGTCCTACCCTACTGCCTCTGGCCTCTCTGTCTCTCCCTTGGGCTCAGATCAAAAGGTGGTTGAAATCTCCTGCACATGCACCTGTACATCCCTCTAACAAGGAAGAAGCTGAGCATCAGTACTGCAGATCACTGATTATATATCAAATGTTCAAAGCAAACAGAGAGTTTTTGTAATTTATTATTGATAGCTTAGCCCCATTATTTCCTCTAAAAAACAAGAAAACTGAATCATTGCTTTTTATATGCTTTATTAAACATCAAGTATAAATATTAAAGATCCATGTGTTTGATGGTGGCTTTCTCAAAGCATGAATGCTAATGCACTTTTTGTCAATGTTCCGAACAGTAGGGGTGGGAAATCAAAATTGCAATGAGATATAGAAAGCAAACAAAGAAATAAAAGCTTGGTAGAAACAATTTGATGCTCTATTTATCCAGATGACCTCTCTTTGGTTTTCATTAAGTTGTGTTGTTGTTGTTGTTGTTGTTGTTGTTTGGGAAATGTAGAAATTAGCAACATTACATGCAACCCTATACATGTTTCCTCAGGAATAAGTTGCACTATGGGGTCTAATTCTCTAGAAAATGTGTTTAGGATAGCAACCTCAATTTCAATAAGCGGTAATATATTTAAAAGATATGATGGTGTATTCCCACACAGTAGGGGGTTGGACTGGATGGCCCTTGTGATCTCTTCCATCTCTATGATTCTATGATCCCAAATTATATCATGAACCAAACTATACACAGTGACATCCCCACAGTTGATGTCACCTGGTGCAGGATGTGTGCTGCTGGCAGGGACTGCCAGAGAAGAGGAGAGGTAGCCAAAGGGCTGCATTCACCCTTTTCCTTCACTGCAGCAACGGCCTCCTCCTCCTGTGGCGAGAGCTGCAGCTAAGGTGAATCGTGTAGATGTGTGCTCACCCTTCTCCTTTGCTATGACAGTAGCCTCCCCCTATGGAGGGAGCCATCACAGTGGTGAAGCCAGGAGGGGCACACTCACCCTTCTTCTTCACCACAGTGGCAGCCCATTCTTGAGACAGCTGCCACTGCAGTGAAGCTGGGAGGAGCACTCTCATCCCTTCTCACCACACAGCAGGAGGAGTGCTCAACTGGCTGTGCAGGGGACAGCAACCAAAAGGGAATGCTCACCTTCCCTTTCTCTGAGGTGGCAGGGCCTCCTCCTTTGGAGGGTGCTGCCATGAAGAGTGCAAAACAGGGAATGTCCTTGCAGAGGTCTTCAGAAAAGATTATCAGACCAGCCTCTAAAATATTGAGGAAGCACACGTGTGTGAAAGCCTGGCATGCTTCCTTAACATCAGGGGATTGTCGGCTCCCTCCAGCATCCCTGAAACATTTGGGGAGAGGCAATTTCCTCTGAACAGAAACTTTGCATTCAGAGGAAATTGCCTCTCCCCAAATGATTCAGTGACACCGGAGGGGAGCCGACGATTCCTTGACATTTAGGAAGCTTTCCAGGGTTTCACACATGCACGCTTCCTCAATGTCAGCAGAGATCTACCAGGGATTACCCCACAGTAAGTGCTGGTCTGATAATTTGGCAGGGAAGGGTGCTTTGGGAGCTGCAGAGAAGAGAAGGGAATGTCAATCTGCACAACACCCAATAAAGGACATACACATACATAAGGAAATTTACAAGTAGGTATATCCCTAACAGCATGACAGCCATGAAGTTATGAACCATCATTTTTAGTCTCTTCAAAATTGGTAATGATTTCATGGTATGTATACAAAGCCATTTAATGAAGGATTACAAGAGCAAAATTGTTGAGGGGAGAACAGACACATAGGCCTGAGTCCTACTGATTATCCCAACTATACTATATTAATTGCTGAATAGTAAGCCAAAAACCCATGTACGTAAATCCTACTGATCAAATAGGTCTATTCATGTTGAGACAAACAACAGGATTCCAAACTCAGCCTTCTCTTAGGAGTTTATCAGATGACAGAAATTGGAAGTATAATCCAATGGCAATCCAAACGCAATCATGGGATTTCATATTATTGCGAATGAGTGTATCTCATGCAATTTTGGGCAAAAAGGAAGTCATTCCAAACACAAATATGGGTTTTACGTTATTGCGTATTAGAGTATCTCATGCAATTTCGGGCAATGGGAAGTCATTTTCAGGCAATGGGAAGTCATTCTGAACGCATTCCGAATGCAATTAGAATTCACATAAATTCACTAAACTAGCGAATTTACATGAATTCGAATTGGCCCCATTCAAACTAGAGAGAAATTCCTTCAGTCTGATAAACTCCTTAGAGGCCTCAAGCCAACTCTTCTTAAAAACATCAGTGGCATTTGGATTTGGTCCAAGAGTCGCACAAATGTATTGCGATGTCCCAGCAGTCATTCTTTTCCTCCTCTCTATAAATGATGGTACTACCAGGATAACACTGTGCTGTACAGAAAATGAAATATTAAGGTACTTGCTTCCAAATTACAGCAATAAAATGTAATTGGCAAATAAGGTAGGCATGAGAATAAAAACATGTTGAAGAGGCAGACTGAAGTAGATGGACGATTTCCAGAAGCAAAAGAACAGGACTTGAACTGCGTAAACTACTTCAAAGGTGATTCTTGAGGGCTGAACTAGACATGGTGTTAATAGTGCAAAAGCAATTAATGTCCATGTTTTTGTTATGCAAATAGCTGCTGCAGAGAAGTCAGAAACCAGGGAAAATTTAATGTTTTCACTCGCTGCTGCAAGTAAACAAAAAATATTATCCCTGAAGCTTCTTGCTGCATTTCAACAGAAGCTGCTATTGGTTGTAGCCGAGAGGCTTCTATAAAGTGAATAATTTGAAATTAGTACTTTTTTCAAATTAAAAATTCCCAGAATTCTCTGGGGAAAATGGCCAGTAGTCAGGCATGTGAGGGAAGGGATTCTGGGAGTTGTCACCCAAAGAGTAACTTCAAGACTTGTTGAAATGGGAATTCTTTGAGAGACTGACACTGCAGGAAAAGTCGCCTTCCCAGCTGGCCATCTGCTCCATCTAGAACTCTGTTGCCTCAAAAGTTCTTGGCATGGTGTGGTTTTTCTCTTTCCCTCCTATGGAATTCAATGGAGAAAGAGATACACAGAGCAGGGAGTTGGACGTGATGTACCATAAAGCCTCTCCAGCTCTATGATTCTATGATTCTGGGGAGTCAGGGGCAGGCAGAGGAAGACTGCAACCTAGAAACACCTGTTGTCCCATGAGCCTTTCATGGGGATCAAGGAGGTGAGCTGAGTTTCATCTCCCCCAGATGCTTTCCGGAGTGCAACCTTTCTTTACTCCCATGCAAGTCAGTGGAGATTTCTTGGAGCAACAAGGGTCAACAGCCATTTTCAAGATGTAGCTTTCCTTCCCTGGATCCCAAGTGAGCTGTTTTCCTAACAGAAATTCAGAACATAAACAAACAAAAGGAAGGAAACTAAAAGTGAATGAATAAAATACAAATGAAATGTTGTCTGACACATTTTTTTTTTTAAAAAAAGTCATTTTTAATAAGTCCAAAACAGGAAAAAAAACCTAACAAAAAAAGGTCAGTTGGGTGCATCCTCACTAATCTCTGGATCTGTCACTTTCTTATCATTACCACCTTCCCTCTCAGTTCATCGGCAGCAGCTTCACCTGATTCTGTTTTCTGTCATTTGCCTTACTGCTCTAAAGTAGAACTTCACTCGTTAATCATCTTATGATGAAAATAACCACAAAGGTGCCTGCAGCATTCTGCTCTCTGCTCCTCATCACAGGGCTTCTCCAAGCTGAAGTATGGGTGCATCCACACAGTAGAAATAATTTCAATTTGATACCACTTTAAGTGCTATATTTCCATTATATGGCATCCTAGTGTAGTTTTACAAGATATTTAGCCTTATCTTCTGGAGCGTGCTACTGTCTTGCAAAACTACAAATCCCAGGATTCTGTAGAATGGATCTATGGCAGCTAAACTGGTATCACACTGCATTATTTCTCCAGTGTAGGTTATATTACATTATATTATATGATTTATATCCTGCCTTTCTCCCTGTATAGGGACTCGAGGTGGCTGGGTGCATCCATCTCCTTCTTACCACCATGCCCCTATATCTCTCCAGGGAGGGGGAATCAATTGTTGAAAAAAGTCCCTGTTTTCTATGGCAAGGAGTAAGGAACCTCCCTTTTTTGGTCAAAGGCCATGTTCCCATTGACAGTAAATTCTCAGGACTATACACCAGAAGTGAGTGAGAACAGTCAGATGTAAGATATTGGGCGATATGAGTGACAGTATTGTGTTTAACAAGTACAGTAATTTGTCATCTCTAACAGCATGTAAGCAACTACCAGTCCCACACCATGAGCCCACACCTGGGGCCAAAATCCTATATTGCCCAGCATAGCATAAGTGGTCCACAGGCAGAACTCTGTTATTAGTCCTACTCAATACTCCCAAGACTTATGATTTTGCTGAGGGAGCCCTCTTGAAAGGACATTCATTGGCTGATGGAGGTCAGAGGGCAGGGGAGGGAAAAACAGATTAGTGACATCTTCTGTCCCAGATTAGGGAAGGTTTCAGTCATCTCTAAAGCAGCAGTGGCCAGCTCTCAGTACCTGCCTTGTCCTGGCTAAAGAAGTGACAACACAACTCCTGAAAGCCTCCAGAAGTAGCCTTGCACCATTTAAATAAGTTGCATGCATCTCTGAACTAGCACATATATATCTATAGCTATATAGATATATAGTACAAAAACCTCATGCTTTAAAACCAAAACTTAACTTCCTATTCTGATTTTTTTGATGTTGGTATAGCTTTGGCATGTGGCCCAGACACAGAAAATGGACCCTAGTGCCAATGTCAGTTGCCATTCCCTTTCTAAGGTGTTTAACATGCATTCAATTACACATAATATGAACATCACAAGTTGAAATTTAGGAATATGACAGAGGTGTATCTACAGGGGAGGGCATTATACCCAAATAAGAATTCCCTCCCATGAAATTTTATTTAATTAATTAATTGATATTCTTCCTTTCTCCCAATATATGATTCACTGCAGCTGAAAAAATCCATTCAGTACACACATGTCTAGCATTGCAGTAACTTTAAAGTTCAGTTGAGCATTTAGATATTTAATTTAGGTATGCAAAGGGAAGGGGCTGGCAAAATTACCATGGGAATGCAAAGCAAAACAAATAGAAGAATTCTAGGTGTGAACAGTTTAAATGTTTCCCTTTCTGCCAAGCTAGAAATGTAAATAAAAATTTCAGGGGAGGGGGAATAATTATTTATCGGGGGTGGGTCAATGCCTTCATTTTGTATCTATCCCTCATAAATGAGTCCCTTAGAATAATTATATTAATTAAAACTTTGGCCTCCAAGATCTAGCAGCACCATGAAAGAGAATCTGACTAAGGGATAGGAAAATCATGTAAAATATTTTTAGAAAGCCATTTATATTCCAAAGCAGCTGAGGGTCACAGGGGTCTCCAGGTAAGACAGAAAGAGATCAGAGACAATTAGCTCCACATAAGGCTCAGCCCCTTTTCAAGTTCCTCTAATCCCAGGTGAAGCTGAACACTTTTCACTCTCTTCCCTTCCTAAATGGCTGACTGCACTTGGCAACGGCCTGATTTATACTGGATATTAGGCCACTCTGCTGAGGAGTTTGATAATCTTTCAAAAGCTGTTAACCTTATCAGCTTTGCTGGCGATTACAGATATTTTGCCTTGCGGGAAGCAAATACTTCTTTCATGCCCTGAATGACTCTTTGGTTATTAAAGTTCTCCCATGAAAAAATCAGCACCTGGTATTTAGCAATAACAATAAGCACACCACAAAAGCATTTTTAAATTGGTAGCAATTTTCCAAAACGGCGGAAATTAAAATATAATATAATATAATATAATATACAGAGTTCAAGAGAACAGGCATGGGCAGCATTGCTGGGACCAATGGTGAGATGGTGAAGGGACTGGAAACCATGCCCTATGAGGACCGCCTTAGGGAACTGTGGATGTTTAGCCTGGAGAAGAGAAGGTTAAGAGGTGATATGATAGCCCTGTTTAAATATTTGAAGGGATGTCATATTGAGGAGGGAGCAAACTTGTTTTCTGCTACTGCAGAGACTAGAACCCAGAACAATGGATGCAAGCTGCAGGAAAAGAGATTCCACCTCAACATTAGGAGGAACTTCCTGACAGTAAGGGCTGTTCGACAGTGGAACACACTCCCTCGGAATGTAGTGGAGTCTGTTGGGGATGCTTTGACTGGGAGTTCCAGCATGGCAGGGGGTTGGACTGGATGGCCCTTGTGGTTTCTTCCAACTCTATGATTCTATGATTCTCTATGACCAGGGATCTTTTTTCTCTCCTTCCTCTCTTTTTGGTGGGTCACATGTACCCACAATTCACTCCTGACATCACCTACCCCAAGAGGAAAGCATTTCAGAATGAAAAGACTTAAATGTGGCAGGGGGACTAAATAGCCTTCAAACACCCCTCCCTCCAATTGTGCAGCATGTCAGGTATGATAAAATTCATTTTTAATGCTGCCCACCCCCCAGCATAGCATTGGCAGCCAGAGGCTGCATTCAGCCCTTATTTTGCTCACCGCTGGCATGCAAGGTGGTACATTTAACTGTATTTCCATGAATTAATACAATACTGTATAGGATATTATAGGGTTATGGTACCTAGAACTTTACCCATACTTTGGATATGGGGCCATGCAGGTCTATCTCTTGAAGAGTTTGCAGCTTACATTTTGACACACAGTGCAACAACAAGAGAAAGGGCTCTGCTGAAAGACAGAGCAAAGATAAATGGAGGAAGATTAATAATAATAATAATAATAACAACAACAACAACAACAACAACAACAGGATGTATTTCTATTCCACCTTTTCTGGTGGGGAATGAAAGCAGATTACAGCAGTCAAGCAAACAGCTTCATTTATATACCACTTCATACCACCTAAACAGTGTCTAAGCGGTCTACAATTGTAAGCTACCTGCCCCCAACAATCTGGGTACTCATTTTACTGACTTTGGAAGAATGCAAGTCTGAGTCAAGCTTCAGCCCTTTTGCTGGTATTGAACTCGCCACCCTATGGTTTTGAGTGAGTGGCTGCAGTACAGGCATTTAACCACTGCGCCGCTAGATATGCACATAGTGAGAGAGCCTTACGGAGGCTAACCTTCTCCAGTACTTTGCTATTGTTGCTATGTGCTTTTAAATTGTGTCTCACTTATGGCAACCCTGTCACAGGGTTTTCTTGGCAAGATTTATTCCAAAGCAGTCTATCTCCTTCCTATGAAGCTGAGAGTGTGTGACCTGCTCATGGTCACCCAGTAGGTTTCCATGACTGAGTGGGAATTTGAATCCTGGTCTCCCTTAATCCTAATTGAACAGTCAGACTGCTACACCATGTTGGTTTCCTCTATAGCACCTACTCTGATATTGTGGCATCAAGCACATATTTCTTTAGGCCCTGATATTCTTTTGGCATCTGCCATGTAAAATCTTTTGGAGAGCAGTCCTGATACCAGAGCTTGGAATGTTACTTTCAAGAACAATGAACATGACAGCATGCTGAAGCTGAGCATTGGTAGCAATAGCAAGTATATTTCTATACCACTTATCAGTGAACTTAAGCACTCCCTAAGCAGTTTACAATGTGTAAGCTAATTGCCCCCAACAATCTGGGTACTCATTTTAGTGACCTTGGAAGGATGCAGAAGCAGAGTGATGCTTTAAGACCCATGAACTTAATCCTGACACTGCTCAGTTAAGCATAACTTTATTTGATTTATTATTCTTAAAGTAATGTCTAAACTCTGGTTGGGAAAGAAGGTCAGAAAGATCCAGCAGGAAGGTTTGCAGCAAATTCATTACCACATCCAGAGCACTGCCAGCTCACAGGGAAGTGGCTTCACCAATTCCTTGTGGTACCTAGCCCCTATTTGGATGTTAAAAATAATCCAGAATGAATACAGGTTGAATCTTTGTTGTTCACATGCATCCTGAATACACTCAATTGCGTTTTTTGGAGGGGCTGCCAAGAAAACCACTTAACTCAGGATAATCGATACTGTTTTTCCTCCCAGTTTTTAAAAAAAGGATTTGCATCATCAGCAAGGTAAATAACTGATGTGAATAGACCCAGGATCATTCAGTGCAAGCATTGAACATGTTTTAAAGTTTATGCATTAGAAAAGGATATTGCTGAGACTCGGTGATCTCAGACCCAGGTGCTGAGATAAGAATTGGAGGGCGCAAGAATGAATCAAGCCTGTTCAAAGCTATTTCAGTAAAAGAATGTGGTTGTAATAACATGGAAGGGGTGATCTGAGAACAAGAGGGTGAAATGTGTTTATTAATTATACCAAATAAGAATTAAGCCCACCTGGAATTTAAAATTGTGTGAAGTTTAATTAGGCAATTTTAATGCTTACTGGTCAGTAGTTTTTTGTGGGGCTTTTGGGCTATGTGGCCATGTTCTAGAAGAGTTCCTTTCTGACGTTTCGCCAACATCTGTGGCTGGCATCTTCAGAGAATGGGAAGGGAGGAGTGATTTGCAAATGTATTGTTCTGTTGCTAATGGCAGACCTCAGGGTGGAAGGATGTGCAAAAGAGGATTAATGTCTGCTAATTAGTGCTCATTGTCTGCTGGGAATCCCTTGACCCCAGGCTGTTTCTCATTTATATATAATATATAATAATATATAATATTTATTTCTTACCCGCCCCTCTGTCTGAGCAATCAGGGTGGGGTACAACAAAGTTTAAAAGCATTTACAGTTCAAGTTAAAATAATACAACAGTCCCATCCCCAGCCTCCCGCCCCTTAAAATAGAATTAAACTAGCAAGATTTAAAACAAATAATAAAATAACAATAAAACAAATACATTAACATCCAACATTTGCTTTAGTTGAGTCTTAACCTTGCTGTTCTTCAGGACTGGTAGCCAAGCCTCGTTTACCCTCAGGGTTTCCCCTTTCCTGTTGAAATTGTCCAGGTGTTTATGGATGTCAATGGCTTCCCTGTGCATTCTGACATGGTAGTTGTTGGCATGGTCCAGAATTTCAGTGCTTTCAAACAATATTTTATGCCCAGGATGGTTTATAGCATGTTCTGCTACTGCTGATTTTTCTGGCTGACCCAATCTGCAATGTCTCTCATGTTCCTTAATTCTTGTTTGCACACTGCATTTGGTGCAAACACAGCCAAGGACAAGAGAGAGACCCAATCACAGCCTCAGGAGTCTACTGCATTCCATGCAGCTGTGGACAGGTCTACATAGGGACCACCAAACGCAGTGTGCAGACAAGAATCAAGGAACATGAGAGACATTGCAGACTGGGTCAGCCGGAAAAATCAGCAGTAGCAGAACATGCTTGACAGTTAGTCCTGGATACAGCTGTCTTCAGCACACTGCCAGTCAAGCTTCCTGCTGCTGACTTAGGATGCCTCTGCTGAGTCTGAAGCCTCTTATTCTGCATCCTGCCCCCACCATCCCAGAAGTGTACTGTTGTTTCCTTAGACAGATGACAGCAGTGCCTTTTATGTACTTTGCCTTGAGTATTATTTATTGTATTATCTGCTGTCCTTAACAAGATGCTTGTGCTCTGTTGTATTTTTATGCTAATGCAAGCCTTCCCAATACCACTCTGGTGCTCAAAGAATAAGTTATATTCAGAAATTAAATAAGGACTAACACAGATGTAGGTTTTAGTGCACTGGGAGATTAGGACTGTTGGTTTTGTGGAATGAATTTAAAGGAAGCAAATTTGAAAGGAGATTCAGATATCGCAAACAAAGTGATTAGCCAGCATTTATTTATTTGTTTAAATGGATCTAACCTAGCACTGATTTTCTTTTATGAAAATTGCTTGTCATTTATGTAGAGATTTTAAATGCTTTTAATTCTATGGACAACCTGATGCCATTTAAAATACTTCTGTATGTTTTTTTTTTAAAAAAATCTATACGTGTGTTTTTACTTTTTATTTCTTTCTATTTTGTAAGCTGCCTTGAGTTCAAGCACTGTGGAAAAGGCAGTGTATAAATAAATACAATACAACACAACACAATTTTGAAAACAAAATTAAAGACCTGTTTCATTTGCATGGGATGAGAGGGTGAGGTCACTTACGGGTCATTTTCCAGATTGGTTACTGGGACATCCAGCAGTGATCATATTATACCAATATTAAAATAACTCCACTAGTTGCCAATTAGTTTCCAGGCAAGGTACAAAACGTTATTATCTTTAGAACCCTACATGGTTTGGGTCCCAGTTGGCTATGGGATTGCTTAATTGTGACATCCCTGAGGCCACCATCCTGTCTCCAATGCTGTTTAATATTTATATGAAGCCGCTTGGTGAGATTATACGGAGGCATGGAGCTAAGTGTCTTCAGTACACTGATGACACTCAGATATATCTCTCCATGACAAGATTGTCGGCTCAGACTTCAGATGGCGTCTCTCCTCTCAATGACTGTCTTGCGGCAGTAATGGATTGGATGAGGGAAAACAGGTTGAAGTTTAATCCAGACAAGACGGAGGTACTAACAGTTATAGGACCAAAGCCAGGTCTGGGAATACATAATTAAAGACCAGTTTCCTCTGGCAAGCTTATCCAGATGATTTTTAAACTATGAATTTTAAATTATAAATTTTAATATGTGTGCATCTGATTTGTCCTTTTAAATTGGTGTCTTTTTTTAAATTACATATTTTTAACTGAAGTCGTGTATTTGTTAATTGTTGTTCCCTGCCTCAATTATTATTATTTACTAATATCCAAATAGAATCATAGAATCATAGAGTTGAAAGAGACCAAGGGCCATCCAGTCCAACCCCCTGCCATGCAGTATGTGTGGGTTAGTTTTGAAATTTCCTACATTTTAATATGATTATTTTGCATTCATATGCAAGTGGTTCTTCTTTGCCTATCTTCTCCCACAAGTTCCCAAACAACTCCGAAGGTTTTCTTGTCAGGTTTGGGGAAATATATTGTATGAGGATGACATCAAATCCAGGCATGAGATTGAAAGGTCAGTTCTAATAAAGAAAAGGGAAAGCCCTACGTTGATTACTTTCTTAAATTTAGATGCTGTGGCCATCCATTTTTATAGTCTTATTGCTGTGATATGCCCCTGTCCAATAGTTTAATCACTGTTGTGTTGCTAGTTGTGCTGAATTTCAGCAAATCCAGTGCCAAGGTGCTGTCAAAGATGTTGATTCACAGTCTTCAAACATGCTGCTCTGATCTATGTGCATAATGTTTGGCCAGAACCTTGGGAAGTATAAATCATCTCTGTCGATTTCAGTAATTTCAGCTTTGCCATGTTACAACCAGCTGTGAAAAAGGCATGGATAAATGCCATTTGGTAGATTCTCTCTTGGAGCATCTCTAATCAGCTGCTCTTTCTATCTTAAACAATACTGTTGTCCCTGGAAAATGAAACATATTCTTAATATTCTTAGTTTACCATTTCCCCCTGCCATTTAGAAATAGATTTATATAGAAACTGGGATGCTGTATGGATTGCTGGTGAATCCATTGCTGTGCAAAGAAACCATCCCTGAAATGAGTGGAAATTTCTCTGTCCACAAGCAGGATGAACAGTCTCCAAGGAATTCTAAAAGGCTGGTATGCGTTTTACTCTTTTTTCTTTGGTTCCATCTAGTCCTGCCTCATTGGGAACAGTGACTGGCTTTTGCCAGAGCAATTAATTCAGACTACAATCTTCCCCAATGAATTCTACCCAATGGGTTGTACTACCGCTACCATTACCCGCAGATGGCAGAGCATGTGTCAAGGAATAGTGAGAACTGTAAGCCACTACAATATGAAGGTTGCAGTTGCTGCTATTGTTTTTGTTGTTGTTACATTTAGTTATATCTCACTTTCCCCCCAAAACTGGGACTCAATTTAAAAGAATAATACAATTAAAAACATACAAAAAAGTTATCATTAAAACTGAATGAAACTGTTACAGTATTAAAACACATTACACGTTAAAAGAATAGAATGCAATTAAAACAGATAAAAGCAGCACAATTGAAACAGTACAGCACCCTTAGCCCATTCTTTAAAAAACTTTATAAGGCTGTCTGTTTTGCCTGCAGATGGAAGAAAACAAGGAGGCTGTTGTTCTGGTCTTCTTAGGAAGGGAGCTCCAGAGTCTAGGGGCAGCCACTGAGAAGGGTCTGTCTTGCGTCCCCACCAACTGGGCTTGCAATGATGGTGGGACAGAGAGAAGGGCCTCTCCTGAGGATCTCAGAGCCCAGGCTGGCTCAGAAAAAGATAGTTTCAGAGACTTAGATTTGAAGTGGAATTCCATTTGATGTGTGGTTCCGTTGCAACACTACCCTGCCTGTAGATCAGGAGGGGTTCACCTGTGGTCCTCTTGGTATTGTTGAGTTGCTGTGCCTAGTGGCTATTCTGTCAAGGGCTCATGGGAGTAGCAATCCAGAAATATTTGGCAAGTCCTGATTTAGATTTTATGTCAAAGTAGTATTCGCCACAGCATTTAGAGGACAAAGAGGGAGGAAGAGATCTGGAGCATAAAGTATATTCATATGTATGGATGGAAAATTCATTTGTAGATTGGCAGCAAACTGAAATCAAGTCTGTCGTTATTATAAATGGATTTGTCAAGCTATCTGGATTGCATATGGCAGTGGGCAGCATTTGAGTTTCTTTTCACCAGTGGCTGCTGTTGTGTCCTTATCCACCCATGTCATTGTAGTTCATCACACTGAGTAAAAGAGCTTTTATTAATAGCTTGGAAATGACAAGGAACTGAGGTATATACTGCTTTAATTAATGTCACTCTCCTTATTTTCAGCTGAGATCAATAATAGCCCTGCAAATTGCCTGGAATAATTGGGTGAACTTTCAACTCTTAGCAAGAAGGTGTCTACATTTTTCACCCTTTTGCCATGAATGCAGGAACTCTCAAAGCCTGTTGTGGAATCCATGCAAATACAGATAACCTCTCGCATATCACCTCCCACCTCCAGCCCTTCACATTGAAATTAAGTTGTAGAGCATTTTTGTGCCAGTGAAATATGGGGAAGCTGTCATCTAGACAAGGCAAGAACCCTGCTGTGTCAGCCAATGCTGCTTCTCATTATTAAGCATTCTGACATTATGCATCAAAACCCATCAATGCTTTTCACAACATGTAATTTTATGGGGTTTTTTGTTAAAATCAATAAAAATATCTTTTTAAAAACCCCATCAAGGCTTTCAAAGAATGACTTGCAGTGACAACTCTCTTAAATTAATATGTTTAATGACAGGATCTGCTGTCTGAATTCCTTCACATGCTAACTGAATTGATTGGCCATGAGCCAAGCGGGAGAGTTTATGAGGATACTTTATTACCATCACATTTCAACTTCTGTTAACATTCACTGAGATTTGATTACATACATCAGCCAATGAAGACTGATGTATAGAAATGTTCAGTGTCAATCACAGGTTGGTTGGCAGATACTGGAACATGCAGAGCAACAGTAACATGATATATTTAAAGGCTAGGAATCAACACGATTCTTAAAAATTGCATAGCTGCTTTATCTGCAGACTGAACTAAGGATTACAACATTAAGGAAAAGAGTTGCTGCATTATATAGAAATAAACTGATGCCAAACATGGATTGACTGTGAGCCTGTAGTCCTTTTCCTCATCTATGAGCAACAGTTCACTTTAAAGAAGACAATAAGACCAAATCTCATGAAAATAGTCTTTCCAGAATTTCCATTGAATACCTGGAGTTGCAGGCCTGATGAGTTGCTAATGTAGTCAATGAAAGGCACCCAATATTTTATGAATGTGTGCTGCTTCTCCCATGAGAGCTTTGCTTCAAGGCATCAATTTTTCATTTAGACACAATTTTCGAAGTTCTAGGTGGAGTGTACATTCCCTTTTTCTAGCATTTACAGGCAACTTTTCTAACAGCTTGCACTGTTGCAAGTACCATGGCAACCCACATCTGCCTAGGAACATCAAACTATCCAGCAGGTTTGACTTCTTGCCAAGTAAAATGTTCCCACAAAACTTTGCCTAAACTCTAGTAAGTCCCCTGAAAGACCTAGATATTATCATATAAGCAGGCACAGGACATGGACTTGTTTGGTTTGGAGAGCTTTGGTACCCAGTTCCATGCATTTCTCAGTCCCTGCAGCAACTTTTACAGGAAGTCATCTATAAGGCTGCATTCTTCACTGGTTTAATTGGTAGCTGAAATCCATATAATTTTACTTCATAGAATACTATCTCATGAGCATAGGCGGCTGTAGTCCATGGCCCACCATGTCATAGGAACATTATCTAGGCCAGATTCTTAGATTGTAAAACAAAAACAAGCCTCTAGACCTTGCAGTGCTTGAGATACAAGGCAAAAGGTACCAGCATTATTCTGACCAATCACTATGCAAGATACAATCCTACCACTATTCAGTATGTTCCTATGTTTTGTTATTATGTGCAGTGAATTTGGCTTTGACTTGTGGTGTTCCTATGATGAGCAACATCCAAGATACTATTTTGTTTATGGACTCAGGGTTGTGGGTTCCTTGAGCCAATCCATCTCTAATGTGAAGTCCCTAATTTCTACTGTCTTCCATTTTAGTAAGCAATATCATTTTTATTACTGTTGTCTCATGATATTCCAAAGTGCAATAGCCTGGCATTAGTAAATTGGGCTTCTAGTGAGAGTTCAGGCTTAATGGCCTGATCTAGACGGGCCTTAAAGAGCACGATAAGGGCTCTTTAAGGTGCCATTAGGGTTTGTGAGCACGCAGCTTTCACACGCTCACGAACCCCAGCACGTGATAACGCAAGTGTCATCACACCAAAGTTTTTAGATGGCGTGCGTATGCACGCTGAAGCAACTAGGCAGCTTCTAGATGGAGCTGTGCAGTTGTGGTGGAGGAAAGGCACTTGCGCCGCAACTGCAGTGCAAAAAAGGAGCAGGGTTTGCCTGCTCCTTTTTTGCTGCGCAGCTTCACCGCAGCGTCTAGCTGCTGCGGTGAAGCTCCACAGCAAAACAAAGTGGCACCAGACTGCCCCTTTTGGGCGGTCTGAAAAGCCCCAATATGCTCTTTAACCCATTCCCCCCATCTTTTTGGAGATCTATGGTATCCATAAAAGTGTTCTCCGGCACCACTTATGAAATTTTTCCTCCTGCTGGCTCTCTTCACTGCTCACCTTTCACATCTGTACAGTACATTGAAATTGGAAATATGGTATGATGATGACCAATAGAGTTGTTTCAAGCTACAGAGACAGAATACACTCAATTTCTAAATAAAATCTACCAAAAAATATGGAAAACAAAACAGTGACCCACAGATTGGAAACTTAATATACATTCCAGTTCCCAAGAAAGGGGACACCAGGGATTGCAGTAACCATTGGGGATTGCTCTTAAAGAACTAGGTGTGTCCCAGTCTTTGATTGCCCTGATGTGTAACCTGTACTTGGGACAAGTGGCCAGCACAGAATATAAAGAGAATGGTTTCCAGTTGGCAAGAGAGTCAGGCAAGGCTGCATTTTATCACTCGATCTGTTTAATTTATACACAGTATATATCACATGAAAAGATGGATTAGACTTGGAGGAAAGGAATGTGAAAATTGGAGAAGGGAGCACCAACAGTTTAAGATATGCAGATGATAACATCATGAATGTGTGCCTTCAAGATTAAATTAAGAGGGCTCCAAAAATTTCATAGGTTTTTTGTAGCCAAGGAATATGGATAGGTGGTTTCACCAGTTCCTTCCTCTTAATTATAGCCTACAGCACCTGGATTCATTGACAATCTCCAAATGAAATACTAACCAGGGCTGACCTGGCATAGCTTTCAAGATCACATGATATCTGGACCAAAGTTTTGTATTGACTATTGAAGAGAGCTCCTGACTTTGAAAAATGGCCGCTGAAGTGAGTTCAGGGACCAGCATTGGAGCCAGATTGTACCCAGATGGCGGTTTTGAGGAGGAAAAGCTGTGTGATAACACCAGTGTGCAGCCTGGATGAAGATTGAATTTGGCAGCAGTAAGAAGCTTTATTTAGCTGTGTGATAATATCCTAACTTGGTTCTGGTGTATTACTACTCAGGAATAAAAGAAGAACCATTTAACAGATAGGCTTTCAAGCTAACAATAGAATGCTTTTGTGTGACATCTTCAATGTCTCAAAAAGGAAGCTGCATTGATTATATGTGTTTGAGTGCAATCAATTTAGTAATAAAACATAATAGTCTTTTTTTTAAAAAAATCATTTAATTGACTGAGAGTGAATACTTAATGTTTTACTACAACATTGATTTTTTAAAAATTGCTTTATCTTATTGCTTTTCTAGATTTAAAAATATGGGCAGGCATTCTGTTCAATATTTATGAGTTCATTTTGAGATCATACCTTTTGGGATTCTTGTTTATGGTCATTAATAACTGAACAAGACCCTGAAAACCTATCGGACAGCATCACAACCAAAGGTTTTCTGAGGCACAGCAAATTGGAGCACTGGGTAATGATAAGTGCTCTTTCCATCAGGGGATACATTGAGACAAGCAGCTGCAGCAGACCCCAAGGTCTGTGGCTTTCCAATTGTCCATCTCAAAGTGCCTGGTGACTAGGAGACTGGGAGAGTGTTGCCACCATAATTTCCCAGGACCCTGATCTGCAAAGCATCAAAACCCTTTAGTTGGGGCACAGCTTGGCTTCAGAGATAAGGTTTGGCAGGTGGAATCAGCAGAAGTAGCTATGATGATGGAGCCCTGTCTTCGTAATGACTTCTGCCAATAAAGGATCTTAGACTGATTTAAAAAAAAGACACTAAAAAAACCAAATATTAGAATGCTTTGCAGCTGGGTTAGTCCATACATAAATGACTAGAAATTAGGAAATCAGCTGTGATAGTTTGTTTCTCTTACCAGGGTAGGAACTCAGCTTCCTTGCAGAAAATTAGCACAATGTGTGCCAACCCCCTTCCTCCTCTATTGCTAACCTTCTTCAAAGGTCAAGTGCCTACCTGGGGGAAAATGAATCAGACTTTGATGCAGGCATCTGCCTAAAATGAGTCTCAATGATCCCTAGCTAAAGTTAAGGATTACCCTGCAACATCTAAGTTAAGACCTTCCCTTGTAACAACTGCTGTAGGAAGAGAGCTGGTTTCCATCCTTGAGATGGATAATGTTGGTTCCAGTAGATGTAGCCCAGGAATGCAATTATGACCATAGGTAAGCAAGAGGGGGTTGGATTAGTTTGCTTCTGCAGCTTTGAAGCTCACTGTTCCTCTAGGGTAGATATCTGCTGTTGTTGTGTCTTTCAAGTCATTTCCGACTTATGGCAAGCCTAAGGCAAAATTATTGTGGGGATTTCTTGGCAAGATTTCTTCAGAGAAGGTTTGCCATTGTCTTCCCCTGAGGCTGAGAACATATGTGTTTCATGTCTGAGCTGGAAATCAAACCCTGGTCTCCAGTCATAGTCCAACAGTCAAATACTACACCAGGATAGATATTAATCATGACCAAAAAGGAGGTAATACATCACTGAAAAAGAAGACAAAAGAGGGCACAGGTCTGTATGAAATTTACATGTGCTAATTTTTATAGGTAGAGATTCTGCATTAGAAAATGTAGCTATGATGACACACCTACATCTTCACAGTGACATCTCCCAGTGGTACCCAGAAAACTGCTATCTTTGTAAGTCACGTAGGTCCCTCAACAAAGATCTCTGTCACTGCTTGTCACAGTACATCTGGATACCAGGAGAAGGCTGAATGCATCATTGCTCTGTCCCTCTTTCCAATGCTTCAGGAATTTCTCTGTTGTGGGCTTAAAAAGCAGGTAGGTCTCGGAGAGCATTTTCAGTTGTTATAATGCTGTAATGATCATAAAAGTGAATTAATATAACTACAATAATATAAGGTGGACTTATGACACACTGGATGGGATGCCAGCCATGTATAGATTTAGATTGTCATTGCCTGTCATTTCTCCCACATCTGCTCTGAGTTGAATGGGAGGTTTTCCAGTTCTGGAGTCAATCTATCCTTGTGGAGATTTGCAACTGGTAGAGCTCCCATTCATCTCAGAGATGCTATGAGGAAAATGGCAGTAATCACAGTGCTGGATTCACCAATTGCCACTAGTTAAGCATTGCTCCAAGGCTTCCTTCCACCCTTCTTATGTTTCTTCAACAGATCTGTTGCAAAGTCATTAAGTTTCTTGAGATGAAGATAAAAATGTTGGCCCTGCATTCCATCTACTACAGAAACTAACTAGACTGGTTGCTGAATCTTACTTTGACACTGGTGATCGGAAGCATCTTCCACTGAACATGAAGGTGGCAGAATAGCCTAGGAAGTGCCTCTGTATCTCTGTCCTCATGTATTTCTGTCCTCCAACAGAAAGGAATGGCTTGGGAGTATTGCTACTGCCCTCTAGACCATCCAGCATCCTCCCTCTGAGGCAGCCACCACAGTCAGCTCCATGATGGGCTTTGATTTCTTTGGACTCTTTCAAACGGGAGGAATTTCTCCCAATTCCGAATGGAGCCAATGCGGATTCATGTAAATTCGCTTGTTTAGCGAATTTACCTGAACCCCTGCTCCGTTCGGAAGGCATTCAGAATTACTTCCCATTACCTGAAAATAACCCCCCCTTGCCCGAAATCACGTGAGAAGCTTAAATCTGCAATAACGTTAAACCCATGATTGCATTCGGAGTGACTTCCCTTTTGCCCAAATTTCCGTGAGAAGAATTAATTCACAATAACGTGAAACCCCAGGATTGCGTTTGGATTGCCCTTGGATTATACTTCCAATTTCCCACGTCTGAAAGAGTCCTTTGACTTTAAATCAATCTTGGAATGGATTGTCCTTCAAATACAGAAACTGACTACTTTTTGTCATCTGTATGTTTCCTCTCTTTCTATGGCAGTTCTTCATTCTGATGCTTCCTATGAAAGCTGACAGACATTTTTATTTGTAAGCTGTAAAATCCAGCTGTCTTGCACTCCAGACTGCCAGCATGAGTTTTTAAGACTTTCCATTGCTGAAAAGTGCTGTTAATGCAGGAATATGTTTCAGCATGGAAAGAATTTCTTCCTCATATGTTTTCTTGACAGGCTGAAATCTCCATCATAGAATGATGCACCTGTCTGCAAAGTGAAGTCACGGTGGATTGTGCTGAGGTTTGAAATGAATGGTTTCTGCTCATCCACTTCTCATGACGGCTTTTCATATCTCTCTGCCAACATAGTAAGCGAGGTATGCTTGAGTGAATAAATGCATCATATATTGTCTGGCAGGCTGCAAAGAGAGCGAGAGCTCAGTGTTCCAAATGGTGATAAAAATGGGCAATATAATTAAGCTGCAGTGAAACAACTGATCTGTCATAACTAATATGTAAATGGAAATGTCTTTGAAGTGCCTACATGGAGGAGAGCTGGGATGAAGTAGTAATAGTTAAACAACTGGCTAAGGAATGGAGAACTGTTACACAGTTGGACTGCAGCTCTCAGAATCCCTCAGCCAACACAGCTACTGGTCATGCTGGCTGGCTTTTGCCAGGTTATTCCAAACAAATGGCTGTGACACAAATAGTAAATGATATTCTAGTGGCAAAGGCTCAGCATCAAACATTTGTGCTGATCCTGTTGAATCTCTCTGCAGCCTTTGGCACTTTGAAGCATCAGATCCTATTCTGGTTGGCATCACTGGAAATAACAGGAAATGCCCTAACCAGGTTTAAATCTTTTTTGTTAGATTGTTCCTTTACTATTTGTTGTCCCCATCTTCAAAAAGGGGAAAAAAGAGGATCCCAACAATGAAAAGTCAAGATGGGATTAAGAGAAACAAGTCATGTCAGACAAATCTGATTTCTTTTTTTGATAAAATTACCAGCTTGGTAGATGAAGGGAATGCTGTGGATATAGTACACCTTGATTTCAGTAAGGCCTTTCACAAGGTTCCCGCTGACATTCTTTCAAACAAGCCTGTAAAATGTGGGCTAGAGAAGGCAACTGTTACATGGATTTGTAAATGGTTGACTGTCCGCACCAAAAGGGTGCTCAGCAATGGTTCCTTTTCATCCTGGAGGGAAGTGACAAGTGGAGTGCCACAGGGTTCTGTCCTGGGCCCAGTGCTATTCAATATCTTTATTAATGACTTGGATGATAGTATTGAGAGCATAGTTATCAAATTTGCAGACAACACCAAATTAGGAAGAGTAGCTAATACCCCAGAGGACAGGATCAAAATTCAAAATGACCTAAATAGAGTAGAAAGCTGAGCCAAAGCTAACAAAATGAAATTCAACACGGAGAAATGTAAGGTACTGCACTTAAGATGGAAAAATGAAATGCACAGACATAAGATGGGGGACACTTGGCTGAACAAGACTACATGTGAAAGGGATCAATAGGCTGCATCAATAGAAGTATAGTGTCTAGATCAAGGGAAGTAATAGTGCCACTCTATACTGCTTTGGTCAGGCCCCACCTGGAATACTGTGTCCAGTTCTGGGCATCACAATTCAAAAAGGATGTGGAGAAACTGGAGGGGATCCAAAGGAGGGCGACTAAAATGGTGAAGGGTCTGGAAACCATGCTCTATGAGGAACGCCTTAGGGAGCTGGGGATGTTTAGCCTGGAGAAGAAAAGGCTAAGAGGTGATATGATAGCCCTGTTTAAATATTTGAAGGGATGTCATATTGAGGAGGGAGCAAACTTGTTTTCTGCTGCTCCAGAGAACAGGACCCGGAATAATGGATGCAAGCTCCAGGAAAAGAGATTCCACCTCAACATTAGGAGGAACTTCCTGACAGTAAGAGCTGTTTGACAGTGGAACACACTCCCTCGGAGAGTGATGGAGTCTCCTTCTTTGGAGGTCTTTAAGCAGAGGCTGGATAGCCATATGTCGGGGATACTTTGATTGGGAGTTCCTGCATAGCAGGAGGTTGGACTGGATGGCTCTTGTGGTCTCTTCCAACTCTATGATTCTATTTCATCTTGGAGAGCTATGTTAACAACTTTCCCTGTAATTGAAGGGGTGCCTGAAGGATCAGTACTGGTTCTTCTTCTTTTCTCTTTATATATGCTCCCCCTCGGATGTCTTATTTCAGACATGGGTTTCCAATATCATATTTACACAGATGACACAGATTTTCCAGAGCTTTGATTCAATATATATATACTAGTGTATGGAAGTCTGTGTTTGTCATGACCAGCCCAGTGGAGGATTCGGAGGAGGAGGAGGAGGTGGCTACCCAGGTGCAGGAGCAACCTGAGGCCATGCCAGATCTCATTTCTGCCCTGCCAGATCCCAGCTCTATTCCTCCAGCCCCAGTGATTGAGGATCAGCAAGACCTGAGCTCTTTAGGGTCTCCTCTAGAGGCTCAGCAGCCTAGAGTTGCTCCAGAGGAAGAACCAAGCATGCAGGTCCCTTCCTTCAGCCAAAGGAGGGCTGAAAAGGCTTGCTTAAGGGGATCTAAGAGACTGGCAGACAAGCATGCTGCAGATAAGGAACAGCTGGGATAAGGGAGGGCTTCACTGATTTAAGGCACCTGAAGAACACTGCTTCTTTGCCAGAGTTTATTGTAGATCCATCATATTGGATGCTGTCGGTGCTGGCTCCTTGAATCCTGCGCTTTTTGAACCCTTGTTGGACTTAGACCTACGACCCTGGAATGGACTTGACTACTCCAAACCTTCTGGCTCCCCTGACCTTGGCTTGTTTGACTTTTGTGACTTCTGGTATCCTGACCCTGGATTTCGTTTGTGGTTTGTACTCTCGGACTCTTGAAAGGTCTGTAGACAGTTTGCTAACTGCCTACTTGGCTTCCCTCACTGAGCCATTCTTATCATCATTTCTTTGTGTTTGGGTGTTGGCAGCATTCCCGGACAGTGATGTACTGTCTGTTGAGTTTTTCTCTGTCGATGACCACCCACTGTCTTAAGCTGAACATGGATGAAACAGAGATTCTGGTGTTTCAACCTAACTGCCTGGTAGGCTCACTTTAATGCAGTTCACTGTTCTCACAGGGTTACACACTGACCCATGTATCCAAGAAACCTTGGAGACTGGTTCTGCTTGATCCATAGGTTTTTGATGATCAAGACTGCCTATTTGCTTGTCGTAGTTATTTCATGCCTTCCTGGTTTCCAATTCCTTTAGTTTAAATCCAGAACTGTGCTATTTGAGTTGTTTAAATCTCCCTAAATACTAACATCTCTCTTCCCCTCATAGATCCCTCCATTGGCTACCAGTTTGGGGCCAGGGATCATTGCAACCTTTTGGTCCCAATATTTAAGGTCCTGTGCTTTAACATCCCCCAGTATCTGGTAGCTTGGCTAGCACGGTATGTACTTTCATGGTATGGCTCTAACAAGACTTTCAGGATCTGAATCTGCATTTGTGGAACAGTCGTCCTTTGCACCTCTAACTGGAAGAGGATCTTGCTTGTTTTCATAAAGGGTTCAAGGCCTTCCTCTTTGATTTGGCAGATTATGCTGCTGAGTGTCCTTAGGTGGCAGAGGTGGGAAACAAATGATGAGGATTTTGTTTTCAGTACATAAGTATATTATTTTAGTATATTATAATATTGTGCTTTATTCTTAAATGTATATATTTGATGTTCTGCCCTTTGGTGAAAAGGACATTATAAATAAACATTATTTTTATTATTACCATTCCCACATATAAAAATAATATAAATGAAGTGGATTGCTCGTGTCAAAATCATGCTGAAACTAGAAATAAAAATGATTTTGTCCAAGTAATGATAAATACATAGCTTTATGTCTCTGCATTGTCAGACTTTACAGGTCTACTGCATTGTTAAGTAAATAAATACATAAAATTAGAACTTTCTTATTAGGCCAATTTAGGATATTTTATTCATTATCTAAAGGAGAATGAGTACGCTTGTATTTGTATGCTGGAAATGCATCTCCCAGCTCAGCATGGAACAATTACAAGGATGGGAGCAATCGTGCCACTCTTCAGAACTTGGAAAAGGTACTTTTTGTACTATAATTTTAAGTGTACAACTGCACTGTAGTCATTCTGGCTGAGAAATTCTGGAAATAATGTGGACTAGAATTCATGAATATGAATATCTAAAAAAATTAGTTATACAGCTACACAATGTTTCTGGCCCAACCCCCACCTCCCCACCCCTGTCCTTGTCCCCACATATTGGGCAATGATCGATGGGTGTCTGTTCTCCTGTTGATCAGGAATCAACTGAAAGACATTTCCATCTCCTCCTATGAGCAATCTCCAGTACTACAATCAGAAGCAGTGCCTCTCTTGCAAATTCCCCTTGCACTGGAGAGGAGGGCAGGAAAGTCAGTCAGCTGCTTCCCGATCAATAGGAAAACAGATCACTGTTGTTCACAGCAGCTGCTGCCTGGTAAGTGGGTATCAGGGAACTTTTACAGTCCCTACATAAACTGGGGAATTGCCATGTAGTCCCTAAACTAGAGAATTCATGATCCCTATATATCCTCTAAACTGGGGAACGCATAGAGATAATGAATATGAATGTTTAACTCAAGGTTATGCATTTGTAATTGTCTTAGTGAATTCCGACCACTGTAAATAATCCAACCTCTTCATTGCTTTTACAATTTATAGAAACAAACACATTATGCAATTTGCTTAATTTCCTTTAAACAGTTTTGAACAAGATCAGTCCTTCAAGAACCAATCATGATTCAAAGTATTGGAAACTGGGGAAATCCTTCCCAATGGCTTCTGACTGTTTTAAACACATTTTATCTACACACACCTCTATTATTATCCTCACTTTCCAATGATTTAGATGCTTGTCAAGTTAAGCAGGCCTTCCCTGTATCCCATGCAAAAATATAAATGATTGAACATGAACCCTGGCTGTACTGTCAATTTGTTTGCCATAATTACTATCTGACATATGGCTTCTGCCATCCCTGCCTCTTCCATGTTGACTCCACAATGTAACCCAATTTTTTAAAAAAAAAAAAAAAAAAAAGGAAAGAAAAGTAATAAGAAAGTGCACATGCTGAAATTGCTCAGTAACAATATTAAATCCAAGAAATTGATTTCATAATCCACACCTTCAGAAACAAAATGTATTTCCCATTTTCCCCAAGTTCTCTAGTTGAGTTTCTGCATAGACAAAGGCTCCTGGAAATAGTTACAATGGAAGATATCAAACTTAGACACATGAAATATAGATTTACTACAGTCATACAGAAATTTCTGCAGATACAGACCATAATCTGAATTCTCTCATTAGTTGCAACTAGAGTAGACTCAATGGGATTCACCTATGTGTTGATTCACCATTGAACAATGGCTTCATTACATCTACAGTAGTCAACTTGAGACTGGCCAATATAATTCAGGCCAATATTTTTCTATGGCACATACCTATTTGTTACTCACAGACAGGTGATGAAGTTGATTGCAATCCACAAAAGTTTACACCATAACACATTTGGCTGCTGAACACACCACACTGTCAGTGGCATCATTAGGGAAGTGTGTGTGTGTGGGGGGGTGCAGCCCACACTGGGTGACACCCCAGATAGTAGGCCTCACACATTATAACAAGTTGCTTTGTCAGATCAAGCCACTTGGTTATGTCCAGAATTCTGGACAGTGCTCACCTAACAATGAGGAGATGGCCACCATATAATGACTCTGCAGCAGCAAGGTGGGGGCATGCCCATTTGGCCCTGCCCCAGAAACCCCACCCTCAAAACCCCAAGGAGGGATGCCACTGCATGCAGGTGTGCTGTATTATAATGTTCATAAACTTCAGCTGTACTCACAATGGTAGCTGATTGTTGTTGCTGTGTATCACACCACATATGCTACATTTGTGTGATTATAGCATGATTTGCAGTTTTTTATATGCTATAATGCCATTATCACCATGCCACTTCCTTTGCCTTGTACTTCATGATTGGTTTGCTTCAATATTTTTTTAAAAAAAAATGAAATAGCCATAATAATGCTATTACAGTATGAATTCATTATGGCACACCCATCACTATGCAAATTTCTCATCATGAAAGGTGGCACAGGAAAAGAAATAGACCATATTATCCCTCACAATTTTTCATGGCTTTCTCTTGTGAAAAAGAAAAGTGCTTAACACAGCAGTCAGTTGTTTCAGGTTGTCCTGTTCAAAACTGCTTCGCTCATAATAATTAATCCATTATAAAAAGGTTACAGCATGGTTTCATTACAGTGTACCCATCACTGCACAGATCTCACATTGTGAAAAGTGACACAGGAAAATGAATGAACCATGCCTACCCACACCATTTTTTATATCTTTCTCCTGTGAAAAACAAGAGTGCTTATGATGCTAGTTAGTTGTTTAAGGCTGTCCTGTTCAAAAACCACTTCATTTGTATTTATTAAGCCATAATGTCTGATATATTTCTGATCTGTTGATCATTAATTGATTGATTGATTAAACCATGCTAATATTATTACAGCATGACACCACAGGACTATTGCACTATTACCTTAATTTTTTTTTTAAGTAACACTGTGGTAATAATACTGTAGTGTGTGGCACCACACAAAAGCAGTGAATAAATCTTTGGGAAACACCCCCATGAAATAAAGGCATCTGAATAGGTCAGAATTACAGCATTATTCCACTATAACAGCAAACCATTGATATTTCCCACAACCACACCATACCCCACACACAAATCAATTGTTCTCACAACGAAGTGGAATGAGACATCCATACTCAAAATAGCTACTGAATTATTGTGGGTAAGGGGGTCAAATATCAGATTTTTTTTTCAGCTTGAAAAAAAACCCCTAATTCCCAATGACTGTATAACACAACAATGCCAAGAGAACCATGATGTCACGTGGTAAGGCTGAGAGAAAAGTTGGACCAACCACTTCTATGACTGTGTAACAGTGTGATGTGATAAGGATCCAAGTCTAAAAGTTGCCATAAATCTCTTTAGCATATGGCCAATATAGGATGAAAAAATGTAGGGGCTGACATGGAGTTCAGTACAGGATAAAACGTGTTAGATCTGGTGCTAAACCTGTGAAACAAGTCATACCATATACATTTATTAATGCTGCAATGTGGAGAGCAAATGAAATTTATTTTAAAACATTCCTTGACTTCTAGGAGACGTGAGTGAATGGATATCATAACAAAACCTGCATTAAACCAACTGAAAAACAGCTGTATGTTTTGAAGACCACAAACCTCTCTTCATGTTGAAAAAATTGGCAGGGGAAAAGATGAGGGAAATACTGCTCTTAAAACCATGTAATATATCATAATATGGGAGAAAGAGTCAGCAGACCATCAAATGTGGTTCAGCTAGCTGCATCCTCATGGCCTCCATGCTTGCTGAGATGATCCTTCTTTTGTCTGTCAAAGACACTTTGTTATCTGGAAAACATGCATATATGTGTAACTCTAGTTCCCAGGATGTGAGAATATTATTCTTTTGGACTCAAGCTCCTAGAATCTTACAGCTAGCATGGCTAGTAGCCATTGAGCCAGGTGGATTCTGTGAGATGTAGTTGGGGGATTCTGGGAGCTGTGTTCAGTCAAAGTAATGTTCTCATTTCCTGGGAAAAGGAGTTATGCATATATGGTCACATGCCATGTGCAACCCACGGGCCGGGATAAATGAGAAGAAAGAACTGCATTGGCATAAATAATTGCACAGCAGCACTGCTTTGGCAAATGTGAAGTGGGGGGAGAGATGGAGAAGAATGGAGGATTCAGACCATGGAGGGAGGGGGAAAGGGTCATTGCCACCACCATGTCTTACTCCCTGAGGATCATGCCCATTGGCTTCATTGGGATGGTAAGTGCAGCAACATTGATCAGCTTTGCAGTGGTGGTTAAAGGAAACAATTTATAAAACCCTGTACTCAGGTCTGTTTTCAGCATGTGGGTGGACTACAAATCCCCAAATTTCCTGGACAGATCCCTCTTTTCACTATTTGCAGGATGTCAATTCCTAGAAACCTTGGGCAGGGTCCTCTTTCCTGGGGGGAGGGGAAAACCATAACTCTCAGAATTCACAGTTATTGAAAGACAAGTCCATTTTTGCTTTCATGGGAGTGACACAATGAGTTATTGCAGTGAGTGACACCAACCCTAATGATGCCACTGCCTCTAACCAGTCCTCGTAACATTGCTTTTTGGGACTACAGCTCCCTAAACTCTCCAGCCAGGCTAGTTTGGGGTTTGGAGTATTACAATTTGCAAAAATATCTTTCCAAGCTCTGAATATCTCATAGAAAGAGAAGAATGTTCAGCCTATTACTATTTTCCAACAAAAGTTGTGCATGGGAGGGAGAGGAAATGGATTTGATAACCCTTGTCCATTAACTATTGCTTTGCTTAGATATTCTTTTTGATTAGTGACATTCCTCCTGATTTATTTAGCACTGCTTTCAAGGACAGATTAATAAAGTTGGAGCAAATCTGTGCAACATTTCCTGATATACTCAACCCACGTCTAATGACACTGTTCCATGAACAGAACATTCAGGCAAAGATTAGTGTTGTGAAGAAACCAGTTGTGCCCATTTGCCAGTTGGGCTATTCAGTTGTTGGCAAATATAATTGCTGGCAGGAGTGATGAGACAATTAACTCAGCTGTTTTTCTTTAAGGGTTTTCCAGAGTTGTTGTGCTTTGTTCTTAAACAAAAATAATAATTTACAGATCCTCATTAGACATTAATTGTATATAGAGCAAAGATACAATTTTACTGACAGATAAGTTTCAATCACTTGGTACACACACCTGTTTTCAACAGAATTGGCAAGTCATGTGGAACAAATATATTATTTAGATTACAGGAGTAATCTATTCTATGACATTGATGTTGGGACTGTGGCATTTTTATGTTCCAGGGCCTGTCACTTGTTCTTCCTGTCCTGATTCTTTGTAACTGTGAGCTTGTGTTTGGCAGGATTTGCCTATTTAGAGGATATGCTAAGCTACCAAAAATAAAATAATGCTGTCATGTATAGTAGTACACCAGTATAGATTATGGTGTAGTGGTTAGAGTATTGGACTAGGATATTGGGAGATCAGGGTTCAAATCCCTGCTTGGCCATTGAAACCTACTGGGTGACATTGGCCAACGTGCTCTCTCAGCCTCAGAAGAAAGCAAAGCCAACCCCCCACCATGATGGGGTTGCCTTAGTGTTGCCATGTCTTCCCAAATATCCTAAAAGCACCAAATCCTGTCTGATTTTGGAAGCTAAGTAGGGTCAGTCCTGGTTAGTAATTGGATGGAAGACAACCAAAAAATATCAGGTGCAGTAGGCTGTATGTTCAGAGGAAGGATCTCAGCTATGGGATCAGCTAAGATGTGTCCCATAGCCATTGTTTTTTAGTTTTTTATTTAAAGTTTAAAATTTTTAGGGTGGATATGGGAAACTGGGTGTTCACTGAGGGTCCCAAGAGCCACATTGGATCACCATGTGGCTCTGTATGGCCCTGTGGGCTCTGTATGGCCCACAGGCCACATGAATCCTACAGCAGTCTAGAATTGGTCACAGGGGAGACAAAAAGAAAGAGAAGAGAAACAGAGCTAGAAAGTCAGTTAGGGAAGTCACACATTAGCTGTTATCCTGGTACTGGCATGCACACATGTAAGTTTCTCATATGGCTGCATATATCCTTTTCTGCATTGGTTAATATTTCCTCCCTTCCTCCCTCCCTCCCTCCACAATGCCCATAGAGAGTGGATATAGCCAGATGCGAAATGATTACAGCAATGCTAAGACTTTGGAGGACAGTGCAGATTCTTAGCATGATGCAAAACTAGACCTTTCTCAATATTTCTCCAAACCTGCCCACCCTCCAGGATGCACAGAATGATGGGGGGGGGGGGATTCTGAGGCTAAGTCCAGGGCTCAACCTACCATAGATCCAGATGTGGAACTACTATGCTATGCTGAGCCATTTAGGATTGCAGCCATACTTAGTTACAATGAACTATGGAGACTAAGAACTTTATCGCATGCACTTGTCAAACCGTTTTGAGGATGGGAACGGGACTCACAGGGGGCGCGTGGACACATTTTACCGCACACGCAAGCGTCCACAAAAAGGTCCCGTTTTGGCACCCATCCCACGAAGCATTAAATGTGCTGCTCGGAAGACTCCCGTGCAGAAAAATGGCGCCCGCCAGCACTGAACACAGAAAGATTCTAAGGAACTTTCAACTGAGCTAAGTTTTAAACGGAACATGTATAAGAAATGGAAAAATGGAGAAATCACGAAAGAGGAATTCAAACAAATAGCCAGCACATGTAGGGGTAAAGTCAGAAAAGCTAAAGCGCAGAATGAACTCAGGCTTGCTAGAGAGGTTAAGAACAATAAAAAGGGCTTTTTTGGATATGTCCGCAGCAAAAGGAAGAAGAAGGAAACAGTGGGGCCACTGCGTGCAGAAGATGGCAAAATGCTAACAGGGGACAGAGAAAAGGCAGAATTACTCAACACCTTCTTTGCTTCAGTCTTCTCAGAAAAGGCAAAGGGTGCTCAACCTAAGGATAATGGAGACAGAATAGAGGAAATTCAGCACAGAATAAGTAAAGAGGTAGTACAGGAATACCTGGTTAACCTAAATGAATATAAATCTCCAGGACCAGATGAACTACATCCTAGAGTATTAAAAGAACTGGCAAATGTAATATCAGAGCCATTGGCAATAATCTTTGAGAACTCCTGGAGAACAGGAGAAGTCCCAGCAGACTGGAAGAGGGCAAACGTTGTCCCCATCTTCAAAAATGGAAAAAAAGAGGATCCCAACAATTATCGTCCAGTTAGTCTGACATCAATTCCAGGAAAGGTTCTAGAGCAGATCATTAAGCAGACAGTCTGTGAACACTTAGAGGCCAATGCCATAATCACAAAAAGTCAACATGGGTTTCAGAGAAACAAGTCATGCCAAACGAACCTGATCTCTTTTTTTGATAAAATTACCAGCTTGGTAGATGAAGGGAATGCTGTGGATATAGTATACCTCGATTTCAGTAAGGCCTTTGACAAGGTTCCCCATGACATTCTTGCAAACAAGCTTGCAAAATGTGGGATAGACAAGTTAACTGTTACATGGATTTGTAATTGGTTGACTGGCCGAACTCAAAGGGTGCTCAACAATGGCTCCTATTCATCCTGGAGAGAAGTGACCATTGGGGTCCCACAGGGTTCTGTCCTGGGCCCAGTGCTATTCAACATCTTTATTAACGATTTGGATGACAGAATTGGGGGCATACTTATCAAATTTGCAGATGACACTAAACTGGGAGGAGTAGCTAATACCCCAGAGGACAGGATCAAAATTCAAAATGACCTGAATAGACTAGAAAGCTGAGCCAGTGCTAACAAAATGAAATTCAATGCGGAGAAATGTAAGGTTCTGCACTTAGGGCGGAAAAATGAAATGCACAGATATAGGATGGGGGACACCTGGCTGAATGAGACCACATGTGAAAGGGATCTAGGAGTCCAAGTAGACCATAAGCTGAACATGAGTCAACAGTGTGATGCGGCAGCTAAAAAAGCCAATGCAATTTTAGGCTGCATCAATAGAAGTATAGTTTCTAGATCAAGGGAAGTTATAGTGCCACTCTATTCTGCTTTGGTCAGGCCCCACCTGGAATACTGTGTCCAGTTCTGGGCACCACAATTCAAAAAAGATGTGGAGAAACTGGAGCGTGTCCAAAGGAGGGCAACTAAGATGGTGAAGGGTCTGGAAACCTTGCCCTATGAAGAACGCCTTAGGGAGCTGGGGATGTTTAGCCTGGAGAAGAGAAGGTTAAGAGGTGATATGATAGCCCTGTTTAAATATTTGAAGGGATGTCATATTGAGGGAGCAAGCTTGTTTTCTTCTGCTGCAGAGACTAGAACGCGGAACAATGGATGCAAACTGCAGGAAAAGAGATTCCACCTCAACATTAGGAGGAACTTCCTGACAGTAAGGGCTGTTCGACAGTGGAACACACTCCCTCGGAGCGTAGTGGAGTCTCCTTCCTTAGGGGTCTTTAAGCAGAGGCTGGATGGCCATCTGTCAGGGATGCTTTGACTTGGAGTTCCTGCATGGCAGGGGGTTGGACTGGATGGCCCTTGTGGTCTCTTCCAACTCTATGATTCTATGATTCTATGAGATTGGGGACGGGTGCCGGAACGGGACCTTTTTGTGGACACTTGCATGTGCGGTAAAATGCGTTCATGCACGCCCCCACGTCCCATTCCCATCCTCAAAATGGTTTGACAAGTGCATGCGATAAAGTCCTAAATGATTATGTAAAATCCTCTAAGTTTTAAGGAGAAAGCAGTGGTATCACAAAAGTATTATAGGAGCCAGAACCAGCTATAGAGCTGTTTTCCAAAGAAAAGACATGTCTGTCGTTTTAATACCAAATCAATGTTTAATCTTAAACAGCACTGGAAGCCAAAGAAAACATCAGAAGAAAATGGAACGTTATATCTTCTCTGTAGATTCATGTCCAAGGCAACAGCAGATCAGTCTCTGAAAGACATCGCTTAGAATGAGAGTTAAGCATGAAGTTCATCAACTTCAGTTTGCCATCTCCCTGATCATCTACTCCAATTCATCTCTGTATCAGTTGTGTAGGAAAGAAAAATTTTGCTTAACTCAGGGGAAGGATAGAGATGCAGTGCTTTGTCAGGGAAAAAAAAATATTTAGTATAGTGCCCCTGAAGAGTTGCAAAGCAGTCCATGGAGACTGCAGCTGGAATGTGTTGATCTAAAGAGTTTCCTTTCCATTACCCTCAGTTAATGGAGGAAACAGTCCTTCTATCAGGCTTTGCTTAATTCATATGTGCAAATTCATATGTATGTGTAAATGAGACATGGTGTCTATTTTGACCTAAACATAATTATAACATTATTCAATGGGGAAATTACAAGGAGCTGAATTCTAGAGCCTATTCACATGAAGCAAGGTAAATCCAAATTGCATCAGGATAAAAGCAAATTTGGTTGGTGCTTATCACATGATGCCATCCCTATTCTGCTTTTATCCCATGGGAGACCAATTCAAATGTGCTTCTTTATATTAACACAATAATTTATATTAACACAATTTATTACAAATAAATTCAGGAATAACCTCCTTTGCCACTTCTGTTGTGCTGTGATGTGTTGTGTGAAAGTTTAATTGAACTTTTACACTGATTTTGTGTAAAATCACAGACAGTTACTGAGTATAGGCATGCAAATGTTGATATCTCCAGCACAGGCAGATGTTGTGCATATCTTGACATGTTTATGGTCATGTTGCGTAGTCCTAGCCACGCACAACTAGTGGGCAGCATGGCTAGGAAATCCCCCCTTCTGAGAAAAAGTGTGAGGATTCAATATATCCTTCTTAACACACGCACATTATTTGGAAATTTTAATAGTAACACATATGGAAACAATAGACTTTTAATCCCTTCAGTGTTGCAGTTTGTTGCTAAATCATATATCCATAGTTAGAGAAAATAATTTTTTCCTTGTGATATCAGAAATCATATAGCTATCTCATGAGCTAAGAATTGCTTATGTTGTGCTTTCAAGTACAACAAAGAGAAACTGAGATTTGACAAGACATTTTTTTCTTCAGTGTTTTTCTAGCAGTGGCTGACCCAGTTTATTTTGAAAAGGATGTGCATGAACAGTGGAATTCACTCTTCAAAAACTAGCACCTAGCCAAAGGATTTGGAAAGAGCTGCTGAAGTGTTTAATTGGGTACAGCTTGTTAATAATTATTAACAGAGTAAAATATCTGAAAATAAGAAAGCCAAACACTACATGTAAAGAAAATATTACTGCTTATTCAACCATTCACAGCAGTATTTGTCAAATCTGTGGATGAGAAATCTGGATGATACACTATAAAATTAATATTTCATTCACCAGTAAAGCTTTGAGTGCTTTAACCTTTTGTATTGTGAGCACTTTATCTGAAAGGAATGTGAAGAAAATGGTGGTGTAAATCCAATGGCTAATAGTCCTGACTAAAGTAGGCCCACTGAACAACTGCTGAATGGTAAATCAACACTTATGTAAATTCCATTGATTTTATAAGCCTACTCTAGCTCAGACTAGCCATTGGACCGAGTCCTTTATTTTGGTAAACCACACACAACAAGCAATTTTGGAGATGGCCAGCCCAGATTTACAACCCAAAGACCTTAGAGGCTATTGGCTTGAAGTCTTTTCTCTAAAATAAATATGCTCTTCCTGATATAACTGTGATAACAGTTTGAGATGAACTGTTTCATTTTAAAGATGTAGAATGGCATCATTATATGCACAATGTGTGAATATGAATGAAGTCCACAGGACTGTTTCTGCTATGCCCTTCCCTTGAAAGCCTGGTTGGCACTGATGTTGGTCTCGTTTGGGCACCAGTTCCAAACTCAGACCTGCAGCAGTGTTTTGGGGGCCCAGTGACCATAGCTTGACACTAGCCAAGCATGACTCACCTTGAAATAGCAAGCATGCCTATGAAATAGCAAGTACTCCAAACAGCACCAAAGTCAACTGGGACCATAGAATCATAGATTCTATATACAGTTGGCCCTCCTTATCAACAGATTTTTTTTTTTAACCACAGATTTGAGCATACATGGCTTGAAAATATTCTCAAAAAGTATAAATTCCAAATAGCAAACCTTGACTTTCCATTTTATATATGGGGCACAATTTTGTTGTGCCATTATACTTAATGGGATTTGAGCATACACAGATTTCGTTATACATGGAGGGTCCTGGAACCAAACCCCAGCGGATAACAAGGGCCCACTGTAGATCTTTTAATACTACACAGTTATAGCACCATGATTCCACTGTAAGCTCCATGGCAACATCCTGTGGGATCTTGGTGTTTTAGCCTAAGAAGGTAATAAAGCTCTCTGGCTGAAAATTTTAAATACATCTCCCTAAACTGCAGATCCTAGGATTCTATAGTACATTGCAATGGCAGTTAAAGTGGAATGATAGTGCTATAATTGTATAGTGCTAAACAGCCCCAGGAAATGTTATTTCTGATTAAAGTTATCTGTGATAGTACTCTAGTACTCTGGGGCCCTCCATTGCTATGAAGATTGTATGGTACAGTACTTTGGATTCTGGAGCTTTTCCACCTCTAGTTTACTCTGTACTCTGTTCAACTCAATTTTATACCCTATAATTTCACATTTCACAGATGAAAACCAGGACACCTGTGCCCAAAGCAAGGATGATGTGAACAAAGGCCTTTCCATGTACTCCAATTTTCTATTCCTATCATTTAGGTATGGGAAGCCCCCAAACAAGTTATGAATGCATACCCCCTATATTTGAGAAGAAAAGTGGGACATATGTGCCAAACAATATCAGAGTGTGATCAAGATGGAAAAAATATTAGTGGGGAAGAACACAAAGCAAGTAGAGTCTGCAGCAGTTTGCTTTTGCCTGAGCCAACAGGCAAAAAGATTCTACCTCTCCTTTCCTCACAGCTGAGTTAACTCAGTATAAACTACTTCTGTACTTTCAACTCTCTTTGCATCAACTAATAAAGGGAGAAAGTGGGAGAAGGAGAAAGAAACATTTTAAAAGCATCTGAAAAAGTGGGTGAGCAAAGGATTAATCAGGACTGTCTCTGCCAAAATGGGACAGTTTGCGACTATGTAGTTTTACCAGACATTAAGAGCTACAAATAACAACAACAACAACAACAACACATTTTATTTCTAGCCCGCCCCTCTGAACAAGCAATCGGGGCGGGATACAAAATAGAATAACAATTAACAAAGCAAAAATACATAACAATTAACATATCAAAACAAGTAAAAAGAAAATCTCCATTCTCAACCCCCATCCCAATCTTAAAACAATGTGAACTATACACAATCTAAAAAGAAAAGGAAAGGAAAAAAAAGGGGGGGGGGAAGAGAGACAAGACTCCTCCTTAAGTCGAGGAGCCCAGGTGGAGGTAGGGCGAAAAAACACTCTCTCAGCCAAGTCTTCTTCACTGGCAGATGTTGGGGAGTATGGATCAGTGGTTCTGAAATCTTGCCAACTTCAAAAGAAGAAATGCAAATAGCTCCCAAGCCCACAGAAGATGTCAGTTTATCTTAATGCGCTGCAATCCTAGTATATATGATTGCTCAGAAGGAAGCCCCACTGTGTATGCAGTCCCATACAGCAGGTTTCGCTAACTCTTCAGATGTACCAGATTGCTGCTTTTAGTTGCCTTCTAGCAAAGGATGATAGGATCTCATACATCTCATAAGTGTCAAACATCTAGACATTGGGAAAGGCTGTTGTACAGGTATCCAGGCAGCTTTCTGAATGAATGACAAGCTGGAGTCCATATTTATGGTCACAAGCAAATAGTTAACTATTGGATAAGAATCCCAAATAAGCACAAAGATGCTTTTGAGCTCAAAATTATTTTGTGCTTTGGTTGCCTATAACCTTGGGGGACTATAATTGTACCAATAAAACACTTCCCCCTTCTTCTGATTTCTTTCTCACTATGGCAAGGTGGGGGTGGATGGGTGAATTGAGAGAGATGACAAGCATAAGAAAATGATTTATTTTCACTCTGTAGCAAGAGTTATGGCCCACATCGCTGCTGATGTTACCAACTGTGCCAATAAACCAGGTTTTCGATCACAGACATCCTGTTATTTCATTATCCACAACATCTAGCCCCTGCAGAACAAAGCTGGATACCAGAATGAGATTAGGTTTTGAGCAAAGACACAGATATTTGAGGTTATCAAATATTTGAAGCCAAAGCTTCCAACTTTTAGTATATTTAAAAAAATAGTCTTCATAACAGGCCAGCTCCTTGTCTTTCTTGCGGTCATATTTTGAAGAGAGTGTTTTGACAACAGGGGTATGGATCAGTGGTTTTGAAAGTGCTATTTTTAAAAAGTATGTGGAGACACATTTCAATTTGACATAGAACTAGCCTGAAATCAGCTTCTTTTGTGATATATAAAAGCAACAACAGAGCCACTGAGAAAATGGTAGGGAGGCTATACTGGTTTACAGACTCTAAAGAACACAAAAAGCATCTGCTACTGTACCTGGTTTCTCATACAAACCTGGAGAACAAGAAAGAACAGGGATGCCTAGATGTGTGTGGGATTAGGAACTAGTCAGAATGCAAACCTCAAGCATGCAAAGCTGGAAGGAAGGAAAGAAAGAAAATTAAAGAAGGTGAGGAAATGCATGACAGATGGCTAGAGTATGGTCATCCAAGTGTGCAGAGAAGGGAGGTGAAAATGTTAGTTGCTAATTGTATTTTATAGACCTGAATGGTATTGTTAGTCTCAGAAAGGGCAAACCCATTCAATTAATGGGACTGACCTATGTGTTCATTCATCATACAACAATTGAGTCAATGGGTCTATTCCAGTCAGGACTAACCAGTATGAGTCAGGCCATATGTTTCTTGGTTTCTTTGCCTGTTCTGAGGAAGTGTAATCTTGAGGATGTTTTGCTTTAATAAAACAGCATTCAGGTATTTTAAAAGAAAAGAAAAGAAAAGGATAGACAGGCTAAGAGGTTCAACAGACCACCCAAAGAGGTGGTGTGACACTGTCCCTTTCCTAGCCGTATCGGGGCTGTGGGAACCACATGCCATGGCCCAATCCAGCCTTTCAAGGGCGCAAAAAGGAACTGCAAAAAGCGACTCCTTTTTGCACCCTTGAAAGGGTGCCATAATGTGACAGTGCAGCTATATGGTGCTCCTTTGGTGCTACGTCGTATGGATGCAGTGCTGGAGCAGTGCAAAGATGCTGCATGCTGTGTGGAGCAGTGCAATGTGTCATGATACCCTGGGGGTGGAGTCAGGGCATGTGTCATCTGGATGTGATGTCCTGACTCCGCCCCCAGGCTGGCCTTAATGGCTGGTCTGAAGAGAGCCAAAGAGAAAGCAAAAGAAGTACCTGGGGCTTCTGATCTATCTTATGTCTCACAGAACTGCCATCTCCCTGGCTTCACAAAAACAGAAGCCAAAATGATGAACCTGAGGCTATTGTACTTTGGACATATCATGAGACAGTATAAATCACTTGAAAAGTGTGTAATGTTCAGTAAAATGGAAGGCAGCAGGAAAAAAGACCACCACATTACAGATGGATAGATGCAATCAAAGAAGCCACAGCCCTGAGTTTGTAAGACCTAAACAGAGGTCTCCATAGGTTTGCCATACGTCAAAGTCAACTTGATGTCACATGACAACAACAACAAATATGGTGGAGCCCAGGGACAGCAGGAACTGTGTGTATGTATGTTTGAATGTGCCAGCATGGTTGGGGGGGGAGGGAGGAAAGAAAGTGGAACTGAGTGAAGGTGGCTGGAAGGCTTCGGGAGGGAGAAAAGAGAGTGTCTCTTTTCTCTAAAGGAGAAAGACCAGAGCTGGCTTTGAAGATAAAGGAAGGAAGAGATGAAAAGGGAGGAGGAGGAGTTCTTGTGGGTGGGATTGAATGTACAAGCAGCAGGCAGGAGAGATGGAAGAAACTGACAGCTAGAAACAACAGGTACAAGTTAACTATGAAAGCTGATTGAGAGAGGAAATTACAGGAAATAATGTAAGTAACCTTTGATAGGTTTGTAGCGATGGGAAGAAAACAGAAAATAAAAATATTCATGATACCTCCAGAGCCAATCTTATTTCAACTGAAGAAAGATGCACTACAGAACAAGAAAAATGTTGTGGCAAAGAATTTCCAAATATGAATTAGTTTTGTTGTTAGCTGCCTTTGGGATGACCTCAACTGATGGTGACCCTGTGAATGAGATGTCTTCAAGCCTCTCTGTCCCCTACCTTTCTGCTCAGGTCCTGCAGGCCCAGGCCCATGGCATCCCATAGATGGGTCTATCCATCTGCCACCAGCAAATATAGGCAGACAGAAGGGGATAGTGTAATTAAAAAAAAACATGGGACTTTTGCAACAGTCTTGTTACATCACCACACAAAAATGCTTGGAAATAAGGTATTATTTGTATTCAGCAGCTCTGCAGCACCTAACATCCTCCTTTGCAACAGCTGCAGAGCTGTTTGGGCTGGAAGTCAGCCTGAAGAAAACGAAAGTTCTCTACCAGCCTGCACCACAGGAAGAAAACTATCACCTCCATGTCACCATAGGCAAATCTGTGCTTAAGTCCGTCCAGCAGTTCACCTACGTGGGAAATATCATCTCCTCAGACACCAAGATTGATAAAGAGATAGATCACAGATTAGCAAAGGCATATAGTGGATTTGGAAGGCTTCACAAAATAGTCTGGAGTAACAAACACCTGAGGCGAAGCACAAAAATCAGTATGTACAGAGCCATTGTACTGTCCATTCTCCTCTATGGGTCTGAAATATGGGTCATCTATGGCCAACATCTATGACTCCTTGAACACTTTCATCAGCGCTGCATACACACAATCCTAAATATACACTGGACTGACTATGTGACGAATGTTGCTGTCCTTGAGCAAACAGGGATCACTAACATTGATGCCATGCTATTGAAAACGCAGCTGCGCTGGGTAGGTCACGTTTCTAGGATGGAGGACCACCGCCTCCCAAAAATAGTACTCTATGGTGAACTCACCATGGGTCAGCATAAGAGGGGCATCTCAAAGAAGAGATCCAAGGACTCCTTGAAACAACATCTCAAGCTCGACCAAATTGATCAAAAACAATGGTCTGCCCTGGCTTCACATTGGGAGGCATGGAAACGCATTAGCCACAATGCTGCAGCCTCTTTCAAGAACTCACGCAGAATGAACCTCTAGAGAAACGACAACGCAGAAAGAACCACAACTTGGAAACATCATCCAAGGAGACTTTCTGCTGTGCTTTCTGTAACCAGACTTATTTATCTCAGATCGGCCTTTTTATTCATAAATGTGCTTGTAAAAATCATGGGATGAATCCTTCCTGAATCTTCGTTAGCGAAGAAAAGCCAGAGAGAGATCCTATTGAAATCAGAATCAGCCTTAAGTATGCAAACGTTTGACACCTAATGGGGGTCTTCACAAAAGAGAATAGGAACACAGAGTGACCATTACTGGTTGTTTAAAGCATTGTTTTGAGTTCCAGAAGCTGTTAGAATATACATTCATGAAGAATTCTGGAAGAATGACCTTGAATTATAGTTGTTTGCTCTCATGGATGTTATCAATTATTTGATTGGATAGGATCGCCCATGTGACTTGTCAAAGAAGCTGTATTTCTGTCCTCTCTGCCAGCCTTCCTCTGTCCTCCATCATGTCAGCACATACAGCACATAACAAAATCCGTTGGGCTACTTACTGTCATCACATTCACTGCCGTCACTGCATTCAGCTTTCCAGACTTATAGTGGATCAGATTACAGAGTGTTACCACTTATTAATCTTAAAAGCACATGAGTTGGCAAGGGGAACATCATATCACTTCCTCCTCACATTTCAGAACCAGTCCACCTTAGTCTTGCCTGCCATTAATTTTGCACCCTTAAAGCTTTTGATATATAGCTATATATTAATATCTACACAGACAAAGTATTTGGAACAAAAAGAGTAAATGTTTGTTGTTTTTGTTTGTTGTACCAATTGCACAAAATATAGCTCAGGCCTTACTCTACAGCATAAGGTAAATATACCTTATCTGCTAAATACAGGTATACCTGTTGTTCAATTGTAATTACTTCAGGAAGGCAGTGAGGGCCCACTTCAGAGAAAGGTCCTGTGTTGCAGGGGGGAACAGAACATACCCTCCAGCATTTCACACATGAAAAGTGGGACAGATGTAGCCAAGGAAACCCAGAGTGTGGTCATGCTGGCAAAAGTTATTCATAAGAAGAATGCAAAGCAAAGAATGTGTGCATCAGTTTGCTTTGCCTAAGCTGACAAGGTAGAACAAGATTCAGCCTCCCTTTCCCTTTTCCCTGCTACTCTGTTGAATGGAAACTACTTTTGTGCTTTGGATTCAGTTTGCAGCAGTGGAAGTAAGTTGAGGGGACTGTGGTAGGAAAAGAGTGAAACTGGGACATTTTAAAAGCAGCTGAAAAAGGGATGCCAGAGGTTAAATTGGGACTGGAACAGTGGAGGGTATGAGCAGACACAACTACAGTTTCAAAACAAGCCTGTCAGGATGATGACCAAGCTAAAATATTTAGGATCAATTGTTCATTTTGACTGGAATAACTATTTGTATGGCTTCCCTGACCATGTTCTGTTTCAGGGTTCAGCCTTTCAGATAATGCCTTTTAAAGTTCAGTCTGAAACCCCCAGCAGACTCACTATCTCATTGATCTAGAAGCAACTAGCCACCATTTGAGAAACAATCAGTCATGTAAACAGTCTAAAGCAGCATGCTTCACATGCAGGCTTATCACTTCACAGGATGTTTTGTAAGTGAGAATGTGTAATGTGTCATACAGCAAAATGTAACAACTTGAATATCAACATGAACATCTGTGCTGTTGTTTGGGAGCAGGCAGAAGAGGGCTGCCTGCAATTATCCAAAACAAACATGTTTTTAAATAAACAAAAGAGGCACAAGAAATATCTTAAGCAATGTGTATATATGTAATCAGGAATGAAGTCCAAGTGGTAGCAATTATATCTTTTCTAGTCCAGTTGGTTGGTCATGATCCAGAAGCATCCTTTAACAATCAGTGGCCAGGCTGTGGGAGTCATCCTTTGGTAGTAACATTAAATGTAAAGGGCCTAGAATAGGCAAAAAACAGAAGTGTGCATTTTTAAATAAGCCAACTTACCCCTGCCGTGTTGAAGTCTTTTTCGGGATGCAGTCAGGTATTGTCGCAGGGAAAATGCCACCAGTGCCACTGCCCAAATACATCCCACTTAAAACCCGGCTACAAGCCATGCTCAGATGGCTGATTTGCAAAGTTGGGAGTTTTGCGACTTTTCAAATCAGCAAGCTGAGGGCAGAAATTGGGCAGCTGAGGGCGGATTCTAGCCAGGTTTTAGGTGGGATGTAGTCAGGCAGTGGCATCAGTGGCATTTTCCCTGCATCCAAAAATAGACTTCAACACGGCAGGGGTAAGTCAGCTTATTTAAAAATGTGATAAGTACTCAGTTCAGATCCACATTTGGCAGTTCAGAAAGCCACCTGGATTGACCGATTTGGAAGTCTCCCAGTTTGACTCAAGACTAAAGCCAAAGTGAGATTCAGAAACCCAGTCAGTTACCTGTCTCCCAGTTTGATGTTTTTTGCTGGCACAAGGGGACTTTTTCCAAATTCCGGGGTGGGGGGGGGGACAGGTACACAGCTTTACGAACCAGATCACCTTAAACTGTAATACCAACAACAACAACAACCAACCAATCAAAAAATAAGCTACTGCCTATAAGGTTAAGATTTTAGACAGATGACTGAAGGGGCTTTGTGCAAGTGGAGTTCTTCAGTTCTGGGGTGATTTAAAAAAAAAAATCTAACAACCCATTCCTGTTTCAAGCTGTGTTTTTTAGTGGTGAAAACAGCATGCTTTGGTGAGTTGCTCCTTGGCTTTAATTTTTTTTTTTTTTAAAGAGAAATATGGGTGCAAGGACTTGTTTGGTAGGCATCACCAAAACTGACTTGGAGAGCAAGAAATACAAGGCAGGACAAGAATCATGTGGCCCTCTAGATGTTGAAGTACAACTCCCAGCATTCTTTGCTATTAGCTATGCTAGGAGTCGGAGTCCAACAACCTCTGGAGTGCCACATAATTCCCACCCCTAATATAAAGGAGATCCTTCTGCCTTTGCCACGTTCTGGTTTTCCTGCTAGGGAGTTAATGGGATGCAGACATTAAGTTGCTGAAAGGACTGTAGGATGGGGGGGGGGGGGGGGACAAGATTTGAGGGGAAGAATGGGATGTTGGGATGAGGATTGATTGGAAAGGTCAAGTAATCAGAAAAGTATTCAAGCCTCAAAACAACTGTCTCACCAACTCCAATAAAGCCTTTCAAATGTTCCTGCTCAAATGAGACAGAACAAATGAGACAGCAACACAATGAGACCTGAGAAGACTGAGGGCCTTCTCCTCTGTGGCACCCCAGTTATGGTAAAGCCCCTCCTTTCAGATCCAATTGGCAGCAAAGTTGCTGTCATTCTAGCAACAAGTGAAAATGTGGCTGCTCACTGATTTTTCTTCTTATAGCTATAATTAGTGATAGTTGTGGTTTCTTCTTCAACTCTATTTTCTAACTGAAAGCAGATCAGTGATGATCTCTGGTTTCCTGTCACTTTAAGCTAGCAATACAGGTGTGGCATTTCCTCTCTTAAGAGTTCAGCTCAGTTTAAGAAACACCCACGGACAGCACGCACACAGCAATGAATTCAGAACAGTAGCACACCCACTCTCCTCCCCATATCTAAGCAACTGGGCCAAGGCAGCTTGGGTAGCCCTGTAAGGAGTCTGGTGCTTGATAGGTTCCAGTTACCTTCCCTTTCAACTGAGGCTCACAAGTGCTATTTCATTACAAAAGCAAGGGTGCTAGTATGTAATACTTAGGCCCCATTTCTTTTTACTGAACTTTTGTAGACATTTTCTGTCACAAACCACATACAACACCCACCCCAGGTATATGTACCACTTCCTTGGATTGTATCGGGCCACATGTTAAAGTATATTGCAAATACAATTTTAAAATTTCAAACAATTTGCTGGTTTATATTAACTTTTAAAAATACCTATAATATTAATCATCAATAACTCCATATTTTATACTGAATCCAGCACATATATACAGTCTTCCAATATTCCAATGAACACCACAAAGTACTAGTGGAGGGCTGCAGAAATCGTGCTGCTCAAAGCCCTAGATAAAAATACAAAACCATAGAGGAAAAAAACAAAATAAAAATCCAGTGTTGTCACCAGTACCTCTGAACAGTGATCAGAAGTAACAGGAAGGTTGCCCAATTTGTTTCTCCTCTCGCCCTCTATTCTCCCTGGTAGGGAAATGGTGGGGCAAGTGGGGCATCCTGAAGAGACATGACCATTGGGGTGCCATAGGGTTCTGTCCTGGGAGCAGTTCTATTCACCACATTTATCAATGACTTGGATAAAGGAATAGTGGGCATGCTTATGAAATTTGTAGATGACACCAAATTACGAGGAATACCTATTACCCCAGAGGACAGGAACAAAATTCAAAATGATCTTAATAGATTAGAAAGCTGGGCCAAAACTATCAAAATGAATTTCAGCATGAGTAAACGTAAGATATTGCACTTAGGCAGAAAAAATGAAATGCACAGATATAGGATGGGGACATCTGGTTTGACAAGACTACACGTGAAAGAGATCTAGGAGTCCTAATCACCACAAATTGAATCTGAGTCAACAGTGTGATGCAGCAGCTGAAAAAGCCAATGCAGTTCTAGGCTGTATCAATAGAAGTATAGTGTCTAGATCGAGGGAAGTAATAGTACTACTGTATTTTGCTTTGGTAGCCTTAAAAAGAAGAAGAGCCCTCCCTCCATTCCAACTGCCCCTGCCCAGGCCTCCAAGGAAAGAAAAGGCAGGCAAAGCTCCACCATGCTCAGCCCAGATATGGACCCCCCCCCCATCTCCATTCCAGCTGCCATCGTCCTGGCCTCATGAAGAGAGAAGAACTGCTGGACTTGATCCCATTCGCCACTGCTATTCCCTTCACCTTTTGTTTCACATATTTGTTAGATTGTAAGGGTGAGGGCAGGGAACTGTCTAATTAACAATTTGTAAGCCACTCTGGCAGAAGAGTGGGGTATAAAAACTCTAAAATGAATGAATGAATGAATGAATGAATGGTCAGGCCTCACCTGGAATATTGCATCCAGTTTTGGACACCACCATTCAAAAAGGATGTTGAGAAGCTGGAGTGTGTCCAGAGAAGGGGACCAAAATGGTGAAGGGTCTGGAAACCATGCCTTATGAGGAGCAACTTAGGGAGCTGGGTATGTTTCGTTTTGAGAAAAGAAGATTAAAAGGTGATATGATAACGCTGTTTAAGCATTTGAAGGGATGCCATATTGAAGATGGAACCAATTTATTCTCTGCATCACGAGAGAATAGGACCTGGACCAATGGGTTAAAACTACAGGAAAAGAGGTTTTACTTAAACATTAAGAACTTCCTGATAGTAAGTGCTGTTTGATAGTGGAACACACTTCCTTAGAGTGTGGTGGAGTCTACTTCTTTTGAGTTTTTAAACAGAGGCTGGATGGCCATCTGCTGGGGGTGATTTGATTCTGTATTCCTGCAAGGCAGGGGACTTGATGGCTCTAGAGATTGCTGCCAAATCTGTGTTTCTATGATTCTAGGAAGGTGGTGTTACCTAAATTATAGGGTGTTCCAAGAGGGCACCCACAAATTGAATTCAATAAAGAAATTAATTTAGTTCAATAGAGAGCAGCAACAAGACCAGGGTAACACTAGCTGGGATTTTTCAACCTATGTTTACCAGTTCTGAAAAACTAGAACTCCAGAGTACTAAGTTCAATGCATTACTTATCTGAGCAACAAGAGGGATGTCAGCATTCACACGAAGCACACGAATGATTACAAATTCCAAAAGCCAGGCTTCAATATCGTTGAAAGCTGGGAACTGAATGTAACTCACTATAAAGAGAGCCGTACTGAGAGGTCTTGATTCTGAGAGAGTTTCAGCCTGATTGTAGCTGGGCCAAAATGGGAGTACCCAACCAGGGATATTTATGGGCTGGATTTGACTTGAAGCAATTTGAGTTGATTTTCCAGGAACCCCAGAAACAATGGGATTCCCACCTAGTTGATGGTTTTAACTTCAGAGTTACAAAAGGAAATTTTTGTTTATTGCAGTGACATTGATTTAATTTAGCAGTAATAAGATCAGGACAACCCCATGGAGTTTGGGATAGGATCAGGTGCAGTAAAGTACAATGGGGGCTAACAGAAAGATTGGCTTAATGCGATAGGCTGACAAACCTTTGCCTGTGACATTCAAGAGGAAATGCACACAGCAGAGGGTGAGGAAGCAGCAATATTCACAGCCATAAAATTACAGGGGTCCTTTCTACATACCTTCATGTCTATGTAATCATTCATCACCTAAAGGTCATCTGACTTTTCCAGATTCAGGTTTATGGCCTCTTTGTAACTGCTATTATAATAAAATGTAACAAAATACATATACTGTATCCCAAAATAATGCAGAGTATGGTAACAGTAGCTCCTGGTGGAGCTACAGTGCCATGAGGAATCTTCCTAAAGGCAGCAAGACTCAGGACTCTTTCATACAAGGCTAAATTGGAAGTATAATTTAAGGTCAATTCGAATGCAATCATGGGTTTTATGTTATTGCAAATTAACTCTTCACATGCAAATTCGGGCAGGAGGGAAGCCAATTCGAATGCAATCATGGGTTTTACCTTATTGCGAATTAAAGCTTCGCATGCAAATTCGGGCAGGAGGGGGTTAATTTTGGGTAATGGGAAGTAATTCCGAACGGAGCAGGGGTTCATGTAAATTCGCTAAACAAGCGAATTTACATAAATCCGCATTGGCTCCATTCGGAGTTGGGAGAAATTCCTCCCCGTTTGAAAGAGTCCTCAGTGCTTTGCCTTCCCCAATTGAAAGCAGGGTTAGCAAAGCTGCCACAACTGACTGCAGAAGCACCAAAGTGGCACCTTGGCCAGAATTCAGGAAGTGTGAAGCCAAGTCCCAGCCTATACTTGTGAAACCAAGTCCCAGCTTGCAAGCCCCAGACACTCATATCCTCCAATCGACAAGGGGCTGGAAAGTTGGAAATTTGGCCTTCCCTCCAATCTGTTCTTTGACAGAGTGTATGTTTTCTGGTTTGAGTAGACTTGGTGATAGACAGACAACCACTAGACTGTACAGATAATGTTTATAATGTTATTGCCTACTCATTGTTGCCATATTTTGACATTAATGGTTTATGCTTAATAACTTCCTACTAAAACTATTGTAATATGCATTGTTGTTGTTGTTGTTGTTGTTCACTTATATTCTGCCTTTCCCTCACTACAGGGACTCAAGGTGGCTAAAGTGGGGATGCTCTTCAAAAGCATTTGAAAGATATAGCTAGTGGGTGGGGGGGAGCAGAGGTCAGGCTGTAGTGTGGTGTTAGAGACCACACATCACTGGTTTTGGACCAACTATACAGGCTTTCAGTTTGCTTCCAGTATCAGTTCAAGGTACTGGTGTTCACCAACAAAGCATTAAATAGATTGGGGCCAGACCCTCTGAAAGAATGCCTCCTTCTATACGAGCCTGACCCATAATTTGAATTCTTCAGCAGAACCATTGTGTTTCCTACCATCTCAAGAGATGATTATGATGACAATGATGACAACAATGATAATGATGACAACAATGATGGTGATGATGACAATGACGATGACGACAATTTCTTACACCCCTATCCCTATGGATTGAGGTGGGAACTAATTAAAATATAGCAATAAATAGACTTATAGCACAGTTAAAATATCAGTTAAAAACATTAACACCAATAAAAAATACACAATCAGTTCAGAGAGCATTGGCATCAGTTTAAAAAGCATAAACAGTAAAAACAATCAATTCATAATTTTAAAGTATCAACATAGACCTGCCAGAAGAGATTGGTCTGTCATGGTATTAAACTCGGATAGCATATAAGTCAGTCCTTAGTTGTGGCTCCATCCCTATTGACTATACTGTTCCTGTCTGTTCATTGCTTCTTAAAGCCAGCGTTAGCATGTGTTTTAAATTGCATATGTGTTTTTATACTAGTTTTTCAACTTTTTTTACCCTGACGTTTAAAAAAAAAAAAGTTTTGATCTGTTGTGCATCAGATTGTGAATCCTGGTGGGCTAAGAGGAAATAAACAAATACTTTGAATAAATAAAAAATATGTATAGCAAATCTGCCATTAGATAATCATCTCAAAATCCATTATACAGGCCAACAGCTGTGAGTAGCTCAGCTATTCCTGCTGTGTTGGAAGTACTAATTGCATCTTCAGAGAAATTGAAACTCAGAATTGCAGTTTATAAATATATATATATATATATATATGCTAAATTTGATTTAAATGACGTTATTTATTGAGTGGAAAAAAGAGTTAGGTCATCCTGTAGAGAATCACCAATGGAAGATTCCCTTAACTTCAATATTTAAAATCTCTTCAGATTTTAAACTAGTTTTGGTTCAGCAAAAATTGATGTTTCAGCACATTGGACAGCACTATATCATTTTATTTTTTAAAAAGAGGGCCAGGAAGGTCACTTTAGCTAAATGTTGGTAAGGTAATACAGATAGCTCTCCCTCGTGGCATGTGATGTGGGCATGGCTAGTGGTGACTCCTTTCTGGCTAGGTGTACTGTAGCATATAGATTTTGTATTAGAAAAATCTTTGATGTTTGTACACACATATGCAGTTACAGAAATATTTACATATCTGCTTTAGCCATGCATGCAACGTATATAATATGAAAATACCATCTACATATTTTTTGATATACAGTGTGCTTATGGTAATGCATATGTTTTTGGCTAAAACCATATCCTATGTATTTCTCTCTCCATTTTCTTCCTTTATTTTTATATTTAGTTTTTTAATTTAAATTCTTCTTTAAGAATCAGAATATTTTCCCCACTCATCATCAGCATTTTCCTTTCATTGTTATCCCCAGCTTTACCCATTAATTCAATTTTCACCATTCTTTTTGATAGTAAATTCTAAAATAATAATGTATCACTTCCATGCTGACACATGGCTTTCTTCTTCTGAGTCGGAGTGCATTCAGGTCACACCTATGTTGCTATCTCCATGAATAAGAACGATATTTGTTATTTATATATTAGGCTTATTTCCCCATCTCTGTTCCTCCTTCAAGGCGCTCAGTGCATATGAGTTTTAGCATCCCAACCCCCCCCCCCCCAAACATCAGGCAAATTGGCCAAGGCTAACCTGTAAGCTTCACAGCCAAGCCAGGATTTGATTCTGGGCTTCCAATAACTGTGTATCTTTTTGAGATATTATGATGATGATGAATATTTATTTATAGCCTGCCCAATCACTAGGAATCTGTATGGATTACAACAGACTAAAATACATAAAATACAATAAAATTCAGAATTATCCCTTCCCAAGCTAAAATGCAATTAAATCATCTCAATTAAAACAATAAAAATATAATGGTGTTAAAATTAGGGGACAGGCTTGGTAAACAGGTCAATAAGATCATGTCACGGTTGTGCTATGTAGGGAGAGAAGTCAGGTTGGGAAGGTCTGCCGGAAGGGATTCGTCTTAAGGGCATTCTTGACAGCTGCGAGAGTGGAAATATGGCAGATCTTCTCCTGCAGGTCGTTCCATAGCTTTGGAGCAGCAGTAGAAAAGGCCCTCTGGATGACTGAAGTTAACCTGGATTTTTTCAGCTGAAGTAGGTTCTTCTCAGAGGACCTTAAGGTGTGGGACAGACAGTACGGACGAATGCGTTTCCTTAAGTATTCTTGACCCAAACCATGTAGGGCTTTAAAGGTGATCACCAACACCTTGTACCTTGCCCGGAAACTTATTGGTAGCCAGTGAAGGGACTTCTAGACCAGTGTTATATGGTCATTTAGAGAAGTTCTTGTAATCAACCTGGCTGCCATATTTTGTACAAGCTGGAGTTTCCGAACTTGGCACGAGGGTAGCCCCATGTAGAGCGTATTGCAGAAGTCCAAGCGAGAGGTTACCAGTGCATGTACAACTGTTTCAAGATCTCCCAGCTCCAGGAAGGGGAGCAGCTGGCTTATCAGCCAAAGCTGTTAACAAGTGCTCCTGACTGTAGCATCCACCTGGGCTGACAGCTGGAGCAACGAGTTAAGGAGCACCCCCAAGCTGCGGATGGAGTCCTTCAGGGGAAGTGTGACCCCATCCAGAACTGGCTGACATAACTCCATTTCTGGATTTGGGTTTCCAGTAACAAGTACCTCCGTCTTACCTGGATTCAGCTTGAGTCGGTTTTCCCTCATCCAGTCCATTACTGCCCCAAGACAGGCATTCAGAGGAGAGATGCCATCTTTAGCCACTGCATCAGTCTGAGACATAGAGAAATATATTTGGATGTCATCAGTGTACTGATAACACCCTGCCCCATGTCTCTGGATGATCTCACCCAGTGGCTTCATGTAAATGTTAAATAGCATTGGGGACAGAATTGCACCTTGAGGGATGCCTGATTTGAGCTCCCTCTTGGCTGAATAACTGTCCCCAAGCAACACCATCTGGAACAACTCCGAGAGGTAGTACCGGAACCACTGCAGTGCAGTGCCGCCAATTCCCAACTCTCTCAGGCATTCCAGAAGGATACCATAATCTATGGTATCGAAGGCTGCTGAGATGTCCAAGAGTACCAAAAGGGTCACACTTCACCTGTCAATGCACAGATGGAGATCATCAACTAAGGCAACCATGGCAGTCAAAACTCCGTATCCCACCCTAAATCCAGTTTGAAATGGCTCTAGAAAATTGGTTTCCTCCAAGACTTCCTGTAGTTGATTTGCGACTGCCCTCTTGATCACCTTGCTCAAGAATGGTAACAAGGAGACTAGATTGTTGTTGTTGTTGCTATTCCCAAGATTCCTCTCCCCTTTTATTTTACTTCAGATTCCAATGAAAATGATTCATAGAGATTTTCAAGAAAAAGAATCACCGTTGTAAAAGCAGCTGATAGTCACTAAAAAAATAAAAAAGAAGAAATAAAGGTGGAATACAACAGAAGGCAAGTGCAGTTTCTAATTGTTTTGTCTATCTTTCATATCTCTGTTGTGTGCTTTCAAGTTGTTTCCAACTTATGGTGACCCCAAGCAACCCTATAATGGGGTTTTCTTGGCAAGATTAGTTCAGAGGAGATTTGTCTTTGCCTTCCTCTGAGGCTGAAAGAGTATGATTTGCCCATGGGCACCTGGTGGGTTTCCAAGGCTGAACAGGGATTCAAACCCTGGTCTCCAGAATCACTGTCCAATGCTCAAATAATAATAACAGTAATAAAATAAGAATAATTGATTTTATTTCTTTCCCACCTCTTCCAAAGGCTAGAGGCAGGATACAACATAGATTAAAGCACATAAATTCATTTAAACACTGTAAGAACACTACTAAAACATTCTTCAAATCACTGGACATACTGGCTCTCATCTTTCATTTGAGGGATTTATATCAAAAAAAAGAATCCAGAAAAGCAGAATTCCATTCCAGTTTGCTGATTTCACCACTTTCCTGCAACACTGCCTCCAACAGGGAACAGGGAATGAAAATTATTGCTGTCATTTAGTTCATTCCACATGCTAATTGTTTAAAGTGCTCTTAAGCTGTGATGGATATTTTTTCTTTCTCTACCTCCCCCTCCACCTTTAAAGTGTCTGTTACTTTAAACATATGGTCTGCATGCATATCACATTAGGGTATATTATTAAAAACACATAGCTGTTTTAGTCTGTGAAATCAGTATGTAGAGAGATCTTCTAGTACCTTTGAGACTAACTGAAAGAAAGAAGTTGGCAGCATGAGCTTTCATAGACTTAAGTCTACTTCCTCAGATACATTAACACATCCAAGGAAGTAGACTTAAGTCTATGAATGCTCATGCTGGCAACTTTTTTCTTTCAGTCAGTCTCAAACATGCTACAGCATTTCTCTACATATTAAAAAATAGAGTTTATTCAGACAATAATTACAGATTTACTCATTTTGTTTTCTTGTATTTTCGTTACATATGGAATTTGTAATGTTGGAATTCTTAAGAAGTATGGAATTGAAGGCAGGAATCCCTTTCTTTTTTGCATTTGTATTTTTAAACCCAGTAACTAATCTGTAACTGTTCTGTATTCATGATCTCTACTTAAGTCACAACTGTGACACTATTGCCATGACCACAACTCCCCACCCAACCTATTTTACAGGGCATCAGCTGCATGAGGAGAAGGAGGTCCATTCTGCCAGTGATCAGAGTATGGTTGAATGATATTTCCACCAGGATTGAGGGGGCTGGGCCAGGAGAAGTTACTTTATCAAGTATACTGTATTGAGTAGCTTATATAGAATTCCAGCTTAAGTTTTTACAAGTTTAGGAGGTTAAAATTTAAAACAGAAAGGCTGAGCTCTTACATGGGGAGATGGGCCACAAAGGTCTGCTGAGGCACAACTTCACTCCATCTGCCCAATCTTCTCTCAGAAGACTCACCTGTGAGCCCCAGCATGGCCATGCAGTAGCCAGGAGAAACTAGGGTGGCTAAAAGCATCTGATTATGCCCTTATGAATGGATACACAATGAAAAAGGCATCCTCCAAGACCATGGGCATGCCAGTAGTGCCTAGAAGTGGAAACTGAGTTTTGAGGTTGCAGAGGGTCATTTCACAAGTGAGATAGTTAATTCCTCCCTCTTCAATAACTACAAAAACACTATACAACAGTCAACAAGTTTCTGGCTATGCTCCTGTAGCCAGGTGCACAACAAAAAAGATACCATCTGGACTTCCTGAGGTTTATGCTGGTGCATGCCAAGTCAGTAACATCATTCCATGGCATTGTACCAACATATGACATTAATAGGATGCTAGCCTGTAGTAAAACAAAACACAAAACATTGCTGAGCAGTATGAGAAAAGACCCCCTTTTCACAAAGTCTTGAAAAAAATACATGAAGTGCAATGTTTCTAGGCCCCTACATCTCTTATCCTTGTATCATGCTACGGGAGGAGTGGGAGCATATGTTGCCATCTTCCATTTGTGACTCTCCCATGTTTCGTACCACTTCTTCCATATTTTTATTGCCATAAAAAAGAAGGGGGAAATGGAACACTTACACTATTTCCTTTGATTGTTAATGCTAGGCCACTCTCTCTGGAAGCACCCTGAGAGGTTTAAGGGAATCATTTTCCTCCAGTGCCTACTTCCATATTCCAATTTTTGGAAACTGCAAGGAAACTTTATATTTACACTTTTTAAAATGTTTTTGTATTATTTTTAAATTATATTGTTTTAAATTTGCTGCTTGTCACTCCCTATATTGGGAGACATAAGAAAATTGATGTTGGTGATGGTGATGATGAGGATGATGATGGAAAATCAGATCAGTCCACCCTTCCCCCAAACCCACCCTTCTGCAGCAGCATCCCCACCTTCCAAAAAACCTGGCCATTTTATCGGTCTTTGTAGAGCAACAGGAGAGGAGACAAGCATCCAGTTATTTCCCTAAAGCTTTACACACAGCAACAGGCATATGCAGAGACCTCTGGTGGCCTTTGTACAGGTCAGTGCTCACCATCCAGCTGCAAGAAAAAATGCTGTATTCTTCTCTACTTTTCCCCCACTCTGTACTCTCAAATGACCAAGAAATGGCCAGAATCAGGGGGCTGTGGCAATGGGTTTCTATTCAGGCTTAGTTGTTGCATGATTGGGAGCCTTCACAATGACCAAAGAAAGTGATTTGCAGTGATATAAATCTGACTTTCCCTAGAAACAGCAGTTATCACCATCTCTTTACAATTGTCATATACACCCCAATAACTAGGGTTAAAAGTGGCAGCACCTCCTCCTTCACTGACACAATTCATTACCTTTAACAGAAGACCAACTCACGGCACAGAGGAGGCATTTGGCTGGTACAGGGCATGGGACAAGAGGAAAGGGGACAAAGAACAATGCCCATGTTACTGGCACTTATCCATAGGTGATGGGGAGGTGAGAAAGTACCACTTCCATCAAGAGATGGAAAGAAAAGAGTAGAAATAGTGGCACAGAATAAATATTCAAAGTTTAATTATAAGCTCATTAGCTGTCCAAAAGGAAAACTGTGGAAAGACAACAAAAAAGGAAAACACAATGAAAAAACAGGAAAAGTACTGTAATGGAATCCATTTTTTCAAATTATTTTTTTCTTGAAAAGTCCTACAAATGAACAATTGAAGAAAGTTTGCAATTTAATATTTAAATCCATAATTATTTTGTACTTCATTGGACTTCTTTAGAACATCTGCACAAGCTCACATGGAGTGACTATGTTTTTGTTTTCAAAACTCATAATAAAATTGCCCTTGGGTTCTTTCAGGGTTTGTATGGTTTCAGTAGTAAATGAGACCAGCACAATTCTTTTGCTAGCTCAAAGGACTGAAAGAAGTGACTAATTTTAGAAATTAGATGGTTTTAAACACATCTGATATCTTTTGTGCATGCATTTGTATATCTTGTATTCCCTGTCTCTTCAAGCATAGTTAATATATTTCTTGGCATATATTTATGTGAAAACACCAAAATGTACAGATTCAAGTCCATAGCCTGTGTCTTGGCTAAGTTGGGAAATGCAACCTCATCATTATTAGAGAATCATGCCTGTGAAAGCCAGTGTGGTGTAGTGGTTTGAATATTGGACTAGAACTCCAAGAGACTTGGGTTCAATCCTTCCTCAGAGATGGAAATCCACTGGATGGCCTTGGGCAGACAGAGGAAAGCAATGCCAAATCTCTGAAGAAATCTCATCAAGAAAACCCATGATTGAGTGACTGTAAGTCAGGGTTGACTTGGAGCCACACAGCAACAACCCTCCCAATTTTTATAAAGGTCATTCATCCCACTGAGATTAATCTCCAAAGAGGCAGAGTTTAAATATTTTTTACCCCCTTCTGTCTCCCTTGACAGTGTGTTCCTTTGCAGTTCCTCTTGAAAGAACAGTGGCAAATGTCTGGCAGATCCCTCAAACTATCCTTTTCCCCACATCCATTCCATGTTGCAAAAAGAAGCTGTGTACTTGTCTCTGTAGCCTCCTTGATAATTCAAAATGTGTGTAAGGAAAACTGGAACTGAAAGCAGGGGTGGAGGTTGGCAAAATTGCTCCTCCAGATGAGAATTCTGCCCCATTCATTGAGTTTTTCAGTCCACAAATTTCAGAGGGTGAGACACTGAAAATAATTAATGCCTAGAACTCTTATATTTGCCGTACAGTATATACATTCTGTCAGTAAACCTTTCAGTCCTTTTCTTTGGATGCCGAAACTGTATTTCTAAATGCTGATGTGAAGTTTCAAGTTATTGCATTGCTAGAAATTTGCACATTGAACAAAAACAAATTGGTTAGATGTTACTTGGAACACTGTGACCAGTTCTGGGCATTACAGTTCAAGAGGATATTGACAAGCTGGTGTGTGTCTACAAGTGGCTGACCAAAATGGTGAAAGGTCTGAACCCACGCCCTATGAGGAGCAGCTTAGGGAGCTGGGTATAGCTTGGAAAAGAGAAGAGGTGACATGATAACTGTATTTAAATATCTGAATGTGATGTAGAAGACTGAGGAAACTTATTTTCTGTCACTCCAGAGATAAACAGACAAATGAATTCAAATTACAAGAATTCTACCTAAATATGAGCAAGAACCTCTTTACTATTATCACTATTTAACAGTGGAATGAACTGCCTCAGAGGATAGTCAGATTTGAATTTCTGGAGGTCTTTAAACAGTGGTTGGGTGGGTGTCTTTCAGGAATGCTTTAGGTGTGTATTCCTGTATAGCAGGGAATTGGACAAGATCCCGTCCAACTCCATGATTCTATGATTCTATATTTAGAGGATCACAGATTTATTCCCCAGCATTGACCCAAATCATCCTGTTTTGAGTAGCTGACTCAGCAAGCAATGGAATGGATTTTTATTTGCATACATAAATACTTTTGAAAACAAAAGTACACAGGAAACAAATTACAAAATCAGTTTATACAATTATCCTAGTCTGAAGACTAAGTCTTGGTTAGATCAGGTTTGTAAAAAAATGCTTAATGTATGGTATTTACAAATTATATAAATAAATCCTTGATTACTCCAAAATGTTAATCATTCTGAACAATAATAAAAAGTTACATTGCTGGGTGTACTTAGAAATGTTGATTTATTGGTATCCCAGTTTGCAGTATAAAAGGTTTGCTTGAATACCTTAAAAAAGGAGGTCATATAAAGAAATATGAAAAGTGTGGGTAAAAGTAAAAAAACCAAATATATTTATATAGATAATATAGATAAATACTTGATATTTGAAATTTCAAAATGTCTTCTGCAATGGCTTCCAGAAGACCTTAGAAATGCACTCTAGTGAAAAAAAATCATTTCAAGAAACAGTGTTATCAAAACAAATCCCGTTGCATTGCTCATATAGGTCAGAGGAGACCACTATTTTAAAAAAAAAAAATCTCAAAAGAGAAAACAGAGAATAGCATGTCAGTGGCCAGCCACAAGCCTTGTACAACATTTAACTTAAAGGCAGCAACTCCATAATTCACAGACTATACACATCCTTCACTTAAACAACAATTGAAAAGAACAAAAATGCTGGGGATAAGGGAGCAGGGAATGGACTGTTTTCCAATTACCTTCGAGAAAATTAATGCTTCCTCTTTTATCTTTTCTTTTTCCTTTGCATTAATATCAACAAAATCACTATTAAGAACTACACTTACTCATTCCATCTAACAAAGCATATGCTGAACAATCAGTACTGCATGTGACAAATGTACAATTAAAAGGGAGATAGGAAAAGAAATTACTGAAACCCCTATACAGACATACAGAAATATAAAGCCATGTACGTTTTCAAAGTGCCATGAATACAAGGTTCAGGTGACTTCTTTTTCTCTCATAGGTACAGTTTGGACCACATAAAAAGACATTAAGGATTACTGGCTTCTTCACTTGGATTCTGAGTCTCCCCTTTAGCTGCTTTGGTGAGAATATCCATCCATTTTATTTGCAAATCTTCATCATCAGCACTGAAATACAAAGTCTGCTGGGACTGGTTGAGTTTGAAAACATACTTTGATTCAAACTTCTCACCAGAATGTGGGAAGTCTATTTCATATCCTAACAAAGGTATACTGCGTGGAACCCGTCCATCCTAAACACACACACAGAGAGAAGAGAAAAGCAGAAGTGAAAACCCAGCCAAAGTATAATGAAATGAATACACAGCATTTAATGAATTAATAGGACAAAAATTCAGAATAACAATAGCAATAGCAAGTACATTTCTATATCAATTATCAGTGCACTTAAGCACTCCCTAAGCAGTTTACAGGTGTAAGCTTATTGCCCCCCCCCCAAAAAAAATCTAGGTACTCATTTTAGCGACCTTGGAAGGATGCAAGTCTGAGTTGGGCTTGAGCCCTTCCCTGGTATTGAACTCACAATCTTATGGTTTGTGAGTGAGTGGCTGAAGTACAGGCATTTAACCACCCCACCACCAGGGCTCCTTTGGGTTGCTTGATAATCCATTTGGTTGCTTGACAGTCCTGAGTTTTCTAGTCCTGAACTGGACTTGAAAACAAAACATGGGTTTAAAAAAAGAGCAGGCTTGTTTTCTGCTGTGCCAGAGAGATGCACATCTTTTAGAAGTGCTGTAACTATGGGTCAGTACAGACTGGCACTTTGTGCTGGCCTGACCACGGACTAGGGTTGTGCAAGGGCTGAGCGTGCACATGCTCAGCAACCCTAGTCTACTGCCTGGGTGCCCTAGTCCATTCCCTGTGTGGACCATGATGTCATTGCTCATGCACAGTACACAAATGACACTGCACACGAGGAGCGTCATAAGGCTGCATCGCAGCCCTTATGGCGCTCCTGTAGTGCCAGAAATAGGAGCCATGAGGCGTGGCTCCTTGTTCCAGTAGGTTGGGGGCGTGGCGTCTGGTTGCCCAACCCTGTGCATCCAGGGGCGGCACAGACTTGCTCCTTTTGGGCTGTATGTGCAGCCCCTAGGTATTCTTGCATGGCAGAAGTTTGGAGTAGATGCCCCTTATGGTTCCTTCCAATTTTAAAATTCTATGATTAGATAGATAGACAGACAGACATGTGTATGTGTATACATAATTGATACCAAGACATTAAGCCATCATGATGATCTTGTTTCCTGGCTTGGACCAGGATGCTTCTGTGCAGCTGAACCCTGAAGCACCAATGACAGGACCGTCTTAAGCAGCAGCTCTGGGAATTCTTCTCTTACAACAAGGGTACACACAGCCTGAGGACTTGGGCCCATGTGTGGCCCTCAGCTTCTCCCCTGTACACCCTCAAAGTCAGTGGCACCTTACCCATTTCCCCAAAGCCTTAATCCAAAGCTGTTTGCTAGCAAAGAAACTGTTCTCAGAAAGAGAAAAACAAGAGAAACAATTCTCAGGGTGTCTGAATTAAATAGCATGCAGAGTGCATTTCAAGAAAGAGCAGCCAGAACATATCTGGGTACAGCCCAGTTGCTAATGTCTAAGGAGTGGCTGGGTAAACAGTGTTGCACTGAGAGGTCACCTGGTGCTCCTGCACAATCTGATGATGGTAAGGTTTTACATTCCATCAGCATGCTTGATGGATCTAGGACCATGTATAACATTACAGACTCCTGACTCACATCACATATTCCTCACAGATGCCTTGCTTGCCACAAATCACAATGCAATCTACTGCTGGGGTAGCAAACTATATCCATAGCCTTGGTCTTGAACAGGACAGAACACTACTTTGGGAAAATGGAGCATTATTTTCTGTCAGTGGATATCATTTGGGTTTTTTTTTCCACACTAGGCAAGCTTAACAACTAGTGACAGATTTGTACACTAGTTTTTCCCCCTTGCAGGATTTGATATCTTCTTCTACATAGTTGGTATTCAGTAGAAACTAGGCTATGGGCACTAAAAATCTGAGCTCTGAGGCCTAGACTGTCTGCCTTCAGTATCAATAGTTCTTACTAATCCTATGCACATACTCTGCTAGCATTTGGCAGAAGGGTACATTCCTAAGAAAGTGGTGTTCCTTTAAATTTCCAAAAGCATTCACCCTGTTGTGACAAAAATAAGAGATTCCTGTGACACTTTAAAGGCTGGAGCATTTGGTGGACATTAGTCCAAGAAAGCCTATGTTGTAATAAATTTGTTAGGCTTTAAGCCACATCTTTGTTGCTGTTTCATTAGATGGACTGCCACAACATTTACTTTTATAACTATACTTTAACTGAAGTGCCCTGCAGTTTTCTTATAAATCTATGTGGGATTTTATGAATCAGAGAAAAACTACTACCCATTTAGCACCACAGGAGCAGCATACACAAAGATGAACTGAGTTGTTACATGTCTCCTGTGATGCTTCTCTTACAATAATAATAGCAACTTCTACTTATTAAACCTGCTTGCCTTCGTCCCCTAACTCTTGGGAGTTCAGAGGATGTGCACAAGTTTCTTTCTTTCTTTCTTTCTCTTTCTTTCTTTCTTTCTTTCTTTCTTTGGGGGGGGGGGATACACAGCGATTTTCACTACAAAGGAGACTGGAAAGCAATTTTCCTAGACATTCTGTCTGTTAACACATTGCTGCTATTTATCATTTCAGTTAGATACAAGGAAATATCTAATTATCTTCTTTAAGGAAGGGGAAAACTTCTCAAACAAGCTAGTATTTGCTGGGAACATGTACTGAGTTCAAAACATACCAAGGTCATTCTGTTGTAAAAGCAGGACAAATATCTTCTGATATCAAATACCGTATATACTCGTGTATAAGTCCATGTATAAGTCGAGGGCAGTTTGGGGGGCAAAAATCATGGATTTTGATATGACCCGTGGATAAGTCGAGGGTCAAACACTGGGGCATGTTACAAACGATCTAAAGGGGGAAACAAAGCACCACTTCCCTCCTTATATCTCCCTCTCTGAACCTCTCCCAAGTCCCAAGATTCATAGTCTCAGCATATAAAAGAGGAAACAAACTTCAGCACACACAATATGATTATTGAAATCATTTGATAGCCCTATTTGACAATCTGCTATTTCCATCTGGTAATGGAACTGGTAGTAAACCAGGTGCGGGTATTGAAGTTGTGTGGGGCCAGGGAAGGTATGGCGGCAACAGTGTGGAGAAATGTTGCAAAAGAAGTAGGGACCGATGCCTGATATCTATCCCCTCTTCAGTCCACTCTGTTCCCCAGGTCGGCCAAAGCTAAAACTCATATCATCTACAATCTCTTGGAGGATGAACAGGCCGACCTGGCATGCTTTACCGAGACCTGGCTGGGAGACGCCAGCGCTGCAACATGGGCGCAGGCTCTCCCAGCTGGTTACACGATCAGTGAGCAGATAAGGGAAAGTGGGCAGGGGGGTGGCGTTGCTATAGTCCACAAAACCAACCTAAGCCTGATCAGGAAGCCTGTCCGGAAAACAACCCAAAATAATAATAATAATAATAATAATAATAATAATTCACTCCATCCTTTTGGGTCGGTTGAGGGAGTTAGGAATCGGAGGCACTGCTCTTCAGTGGTTACGATCCTTCCTCTCTGACAGATCCCAAAGAGTGAGGCTCGGGGACAGTTGCTCTTCTAAAATAGAGCTTAATTGTGGCATCCCTCAGGGCGCCATTCTGTCCCCGATGCTATTCAACATTTATATGACGCCACTGGGGGAGATCATTCGGAGGCATGGAGCTCAGTGTCTTCAGTATGCTGATGACACTCAGATATATCTCTCCATGACCAGATCATCGGCTCAGTCTTCAGATGGCGCCTCCCCTCTTAATGACTGTCTTGCGGCAGTAATGGATTGGATGAGGGAAAACAGATTGAAGCTAAATCCAGACAAAAAGAAGGTACTAGCAGTCATCGGTCCAAAACCAGGCTTGGGAATACAATTTCCAGTCCTAGGTAGAGTCACACTCTCCTCCAAGGACTCTGTTTGCAGTCTGGGGGTACTCCTTGATTTGTCGCTTCACATGACTAGTCAGGTGAATGTGACGGTCAGGAGTGCCTGTTATCAGCTTCGGCTGATACACCAGCTGCGCCCTTTTCTGGATACGAAAGACCTGGAATCTGTGGTACATGCCCTAGTAACCTCACGTCTGGATTTCTGTAACACGCTCTATATGGAGCTACCCTTGTGCCTAACCTGGAAACTTCAATTAGTTCAGAACATGGCAGCCAGGTTTATCACTGGAACATCAAGGAGAGAGCACATAACACCTGTGCTTAAAGCTCTCCACTGGCTGCCCATCAGTTTCCGGGCACAGTACAAGGTGCTGGTACTAACCTTTAAAGGCCTATATGGCTCAGGCCCGTCTTACCTTAGGGACCACCTCTTCCCGTATGAACCGCCCCGCACACTTCGGTCCTCTGAGAGGAATCTGCTGAAGCCTATGAAAACTCTGTCGCAGATCTCCCAGAGGACTTTTTCTGCTACCGCTCCCAAGCTCTGGAATGGCCTGCCGGATGAGATGTGTCTCATTACATCACTGGCCAGTTTCAAAAAGGCTCTAAAGACGCATCTTTTCCAGCAGGCCTTTCCTTGAAGAAGGTATAAATGGACCATCAACTCCTGACTCTGAAAATGTAAATAGAACTGGGGAATCAACTTTAGCTGTTCCCTTATGCAAAACTGCTGATCCATTTACTGCGAATTTGCACATATACTGCTCAGGAGACTGTTTTTTATTTTAATAGTTGCCGACCAATTTTAACACCTCTAATTTTAACATATTCTGGTTTAATTCAGTTTTATGGGGGGGTGGTGGTATGGGAGGAATACGATTGCTGTTTTACTTTGTATATTTTAAATTCTGTTGTACCCCACTCCGAGTATTTTATTAGAGGAGCTGGTTATAAATAAACATCATCATCATGATCTATTATTATTATTATTATTATTATTATACACTTTCTCTCTCTTTCTTTGCCCAGAAATCCCAGAATTCCACAGCTTGCAAAAGAGGACAGACACCTCCCTCTTTCTTTGCCCTGAAATCCCAGGATTCCACTGCTTGCAAAAGAGAGGACAGACACCTCCCTCTTTTTCTTTGCCTAGAAATCCCAGGATTCCACAGATTGCAAAAGAGAGGACAAGGGGGACAAACCTTTCACTCTTTCTTCTCATATCCCCAGGATTTTCAGGCTCATGGCTTGCAAAACAGGTCCAAGCCTGAGCATACTCTCTCTCCCTCTTTCCTGAGCAGCTCCTTCTTAGTGCTGGCTGCAGGGAGGGACAGGGTGGGGATCTCTCTCTCTTTCTCTCTCTCTCACACACACACGAAGAGAGGAGAGGGCGCCAGGGAGCAGCCGGGGACTGAAAGAGGAACCTCCCAAAGATCCCTGGCTGCAGAGGAAGGTGGGCACTTCTTTAACAAAAATTTCAAGCAGCATTAACTAGTTAGATAAGTCGACCCATGATTTTAGAGACCATTTTGGGGGATAAATTTCTTGACTTATAGTCGAGTATATACGGTACACACTTTTCCCTGCAATTAAAAATGGAAATAAACTGCACTCCTAAAAAGTTGAAGAGTTACTACACATAGAAGAGTCCATCTCATTCTTTGAGTTTTTGTTGAATCACTCATCTGGGAATGTCAGGGAATGTCATCTGATTGGAAGGAAGGAGGTTCAGAGCAGCGGAACATATAAAGCATACTGGACAGCAAATTGTCAGATAATTTTGACAACAGAAAACATTAACAAAAGAGGCTGACTGAAGGATGGAAACTGCAGATCATGAAGCAGCAGGCAATTCAAACAGGTATCTGGGACTCAGAAGAATCTTCTGACCCATCAGTTTGCTATGGAAGAGAAGCAGTTCTCTTACCCCACACTAGGAGGTCATTCAGGCATCCTTTCTTTAGTGGGATGATGTGAATAAGCCAACCATGTGTTTGGGGTTTGCTATTTGCACCATTTATTTATTGGAACTGTACCTCTTCACATCTCTCTGTGCTCTGTTGCTCAGACACGTTCACCAGCCTGTGCTTCCCCCCTAAAGACAGTGGGAGCAGGGGGGAAGCAAGAGAGGGAGAGTCCTCCTCTCCTCTCGTTGGAGGGGAAAGACACAGCCAGGCATGCAAGGTTAAATCCCGGGTCTATCCAGATTATTCACATTGCCAACAAGTGAGTTTAAAAAACTCAGAAAAAACCTAAGTATCGACTATTCTGGGTTAAGCGGGAGCTTTGGCAGCCCCCCTCCCCCCGCAAACTGAATTGAGTGCATTCAGGATGCATGTGAACAACAAAGATTCAACCCAGATTCATCTCAAATAATTTTCACCATCTGCATAACTCCCAAGTGTGTCCACCCAAAGTTTTGCAAATTATCATTTGAGCTCATTTTTTTAATGTACTCGTTTATTTTAATGCTATTAATATTCAGATATTTTACCTGACTTCCTCCTTGAAGATATAAGACAAAAGGTTCAGCCTTAGGAATGGTGACCCACACTTTACACCAATTTTTTCCTTTCTCTTGGAACAGGAGGTAGCTGCTGAAAATACTGTTTTCTGCTCCCAAAATGTTTTGCTTCTATTTAAAAAAAAAATCCAGTATCAATTCCTACTCTTACTATGAAGGCATTTACAATTTATTATACACCATCACAGCTTATGTTCAAATATTTGCTCATGCATACTGAATGTGCACAAAAGTACAATTTCCAAGGCATCAATCTTTGAATATACAGGGGCTTAATCATCATTGCAAATAACCAGGTTTAAAAGACTCAGCTGTAGGTGCTGAACTACCGTTCTTAGAGAGCACTAAGCTACAGATTTCACCTCCACAGCAGAAGTTGAGAACAGCAATTAAGATGACACACTTACTTTCATGCTTAAAGTAGGTTGGAGGAGACTGAAAATTAATGAGGAAGCTGATTCAGCACAAGTGAGTGGAGCCAGAGTGCAATGCAGCTGCAAGGATAAATGAAAACTCCAGGTGGTGGCAGATGGGGTTTGTGGGGTCTGGGGGAAAAGGTGATCTCCCAGCAATCAGTTAGAACATATAGTTAGACATATGAAAGCTAACATCTCCCTGTACAATTGTAACAGTCTGATAGTACTTTAGCTGTCAGAGCACCATCCCCTGGGATTCCTGGGATTTGTAATTTGATGAGGATTTGGAAATTATTTATTGCACTCCCTTGAAATACAGTCTTAAACACTTCATGGAACAGAATTCTCAGTTCCAGCACTCCAAGGGGTGGAGCCATGACAGTTAAAGTAGAATGGTGCAATAATTCTGTAGTGTGATAGAGCCTCTAACTTAGTCTGGCATTGTTATGATTATTATAAGGAAAACAACATAGCAGAACTTCCACTTCTTCCAGGTGTCTTTTGCCTGAATAGCTCAAATCAGGCAGGGCTGCATCATCCAATATGGACAGTTTATGCCTAAATATACAGTCCGAAACATCATTCCTACAGCACCAATATGCACGGCAGAATTTTTCATGTGTGTAGTCTGCAGTTCATTCTGTCAGCTGTGTAAAAATGGGTATTAGATTTCACTGTACTTAATGAGCACACCTCTCTGAAAATGCATCCTTAGAAATAAAAGATGTGCAACTGAACTGAACTGAACTAACAAAGTTCTTTTGTGTTCTGACTTCACTAGAGTAAAGATTTCTGTTCTTAGTTTTCAGGAAGTGGAAATCTTCCTCTGTAATACACAATAGAAAAAAGAAGGGAGGGGTTGCAAATTAGATAAGTAAATTCCTTAAGAACCATGTAACAAAAACGAGGAAGAGCTTTTATGAATGAAACCACTTGCACATATTACAGTAGGTTTTGTGCAACAAATCTCTGAGGTCTTATATCAATAGTTAATAAATAATGGGGAAAGAATGGCCCAAGTCCATGAATTATGAACCCCTAAACCTAGAAGCATTTTCCTAGATATAACTCAAAAACACCAATCAATTTCCTGCTGGTGGGGGAAATAGCCCAGATCAGACTATATGCATTTTTGGCACATCCTTTGTGGATTTCAGAGACTTAGCATAGAAATAAATGTCTAAGCCTATTAAAGAGAAATATTTCCCTTTCTTGATACCAAGGGGCTTTACTTCACACAGCAAGTCACACTTCAGTGGCTTTTAAGCATTTGTATGGCTTTTAGTATTATCACAAAACTTGGATTTTGGAACAATTTTTTTTCTCAAGATTGTACAATAATTCTACTATAGAAGTTTTCCGGAAGGGTAACAAAATGTATTAATACCACTTAGTGGATCATATAGTCTCTGAACCTCTTGCTCTTGATATCACCAAGCCTTATGTTAGCAGATGCTTTACCCACTGCAGGTGAGACATCTGAGAGTAATGAAGGAATTTCTACTGCTGTGGAAGCCACTGGAAAATCCCAATAGCAGCAGAATTTGGTCAGAGCTAAGCAAACATCAGTCAGGGTGAAAAACTGTTGGAGAAGCAGTTTTGGCATTACTAGCTGCAAAGTTTGGCCAGTTTTAATTTCAGAGAAAAGGATACAGTATATAAAGGAAAAAATAATATGAACTGTGTGTCTGGTCAAATGAACTGTCCTGTCAAATTCTGAAATTAGGCTGATGAATCTTACAGAAATAGTGACTCTCTTCCTTACACTCTGATGGTACAGATCCAAAACCTCATTTGATATTCTCCTGATGTGTTCTATTTTTGTTGTTACCACAGGAGTGCTAACAGTGGAGAAATAAAAGCAGTGGAAGTTTCTATCCCCAGAACAGCATGGGTTGCAAGTGTTGGCGTCTTTCTATGGTCAATGACCTCCCTCTCTTGGTCTGTGGGCTAAATCTTGAATAACTATCAGGTAAGATCCTGAAAGGGGTTTTAACAAGGAAAACTTATGCTTTTGCTTCAGCAGTTTCAGAATTGATTAGCAAGATAAGTATACCTCAATGGAAATCTTTTTCTTTTGTTCTCCTGCATTTTCATTGCCTGAGACGCATGACGCTGACAATGGTAGTTGAAAGCAATCTTTACACACTCGATTCTGGCGGCTGTTATCAGCAAATGTTTTAAATTCAGAACATTTTGCACAGATAACCTGGATTAAAACAAAAACAAAAACATAGTACTTCACTCCTAAATTGTTATCAAAAACAAAATCCCCTTATGATTAAAACCAATTTGGTTTGTTCCAGAAAAACAATGATACTGAGTGATAATCATGAAAGATTTTCAGGCTCTGGGTCTAAAACATCATTCCTTCTGTCTCACTTCCTCCACTTGCTCAGAATAAGGGAATTATTTTTGCCACTCTGTACTATTTTGTAAAACCCTACCTACAGAGGGAAAAGAAAGGGAGGTTGATACACACCTACTGTATATGGATTTATCCTCCTGTTCACTCTTCTAAAATTACAGTGGATTAAATATTTATTAGATTTTCCTGGAAACTCATCCAAAAATAAAATGAAAAGAGCCCTGTTTATGAAAGGTTACTGAATTTCATAAGTATGATGTTTCCTTTGAATCGTTTTGAATTTAGTCTCTCTTCCTCTCTCAGCCAGCATGGTGTAGTGGCTTGAGCACTGGACTATGGCTCTGGAGACCAGGGTTTCAATCTCTGCTCAGCTGTGGAAATCTACTGGGTGACCTTGTGCAAACTGTACACATTCAGCCTCAGAAAACACCATGATAGGTTTGCCTTAGGTTGTCATAAGTTGGAAACAACTTAAAGGGACACCACAATAACTTTTCCTCTCATGCACCCACACACAAACATAAACAATCTCTGTGTGTGTGGGTCAGACACACACACATACCCCTCAGCACTTCTATAATTTGGTAACGCTGAACTTGATCCAGTGAGTGCATCAATATTTATTTCCTATATATTCCATGGAATCAATATAGCAACAATTGCTCATAGCAAATTATTTCTTTCTCGTCAAGAAATATTCAACAATGAAAAGAAGAGCGAGAGAGAAGGTACATGCTAAACAGGATCTGCATCTGTAAACTGGTGGGTGAATAGCAATTTTTTTCTTCTTAGCCTTCTCACTAACACCACCAAAAAGGGGAAGAACAACACAGGAGAGGAAGCATCTCACAGAGAGATATTCACTGTGGGTTTCTAAAGACATTTTTGCCAATTATTTTCTTATTTTGTTATTTTGGGTGAAGTAACAGCATCCGGTATTGACCATGGCTGTGAATGAGCATAAAATTAATAATCCACTAAACACTTAATTGTTTCACAAATTGTAAAGTCATTACTTGATTAAACTGATTAAGTAAGAGTTTAAACAACAGTGCCTTTCAAGTCCTGGATACAACCTTGCAACTAAGTCCAAATCATAATACTTATGTCCAAATTCAAAGAGGATTTTCAGACCAGTGTTTACAGTGGAGTAAGCACTGGTAAATTGCCGCTAAAATATTTAGGAAGTGTATGTGTGTGAAAGCCTGGTGCGCTTCCTAAACAAAAGGGAATTGTGGGCTTCCCTCCAGCATCCCTGAATTGTTTGAAGAGAGGCTATTTCCTCTGAACACAAAGTTTCCGTTCAGAGGAAATTGCCTCTCCCTAATCGATTCAGGGACGCTGGAGGGGAGCTGACAATTCCGTAACATTTAGGAAGTGTGCTAGGCTTTCACACATGCATGCTTCCTAAACGTTTTAGTGGCGATTTAGCTGTATTTTACCAGCACTTAAGCAGTGGCCTGAAAATCTCCAAATATAACCATAACATGCAAGAGAATATAATATTGCTTCTTGGGAGATACTTTAATAATTTTTAAGCAAATAATGATAAGTAAGGCATGTTATGTGAAAGCTCAGTGTACTCTAATTGACCCTTGTAAAAAGAATGAAACAGAACTTTTTCAAAGCATTTTCTTTTATCATTAGAATATCCAGAGGGCTTTCAAGTTAGTATTGTGAAAGAAATGACAGCAAGAGCTGAACATGAAATCTAAACGTAGTAAGAAGGAATTTGACATATCAGCAGAATATCACTTTCTTTTGTTAAAAAAAATGTATGTGGATGCTAAGCATATAAAGCAGATTGGGTTTAAACTTCAACACCTTTGTAAGCTTTCTGGAGAATTTACTGAGAGAAATTGGTGGAGGTAATCTACTTTCTGCTGCTCATAGGTACTGCTCCTGGTTGCTACAGCTCCTCATGAGACAATCCACTTAATCTGTATTTGAAGGTCAGACTGCATAAAGGCCTTAGTTCAGCAACCATTTACATGCTTCCCCTGGAAAAGGCCCAGGATTCTATCATTTCTGAGCGATGTAAGCAAGTAGTTCAAGCAAATTTAGACTATTCACAACTAAAATAAAATTATGTTCTTGAAGAATAAACATTCCTAAATACCTAAATGGAAGAAAAGAGACACAAACTTCAGATGCCCTCCCACATACATACACTTAATGACACCTAGACCAAGGATGGCTGGTGCTGTTTGCTGCCTGAAGCAAATGATATCATCCCCTTTCTCCCCAAAGTCAAGGTGCACAGTATCAAAGGACAGTTTTTTTTACAGTGTATAGGGTAGAAAATATCACTAGCCTCTCCCCATAGAAATACAAATATACTGAGAACTAACAATCTTTTGTCTTTTTGTGATATAGAAATATATTGCCTGAGACAGCTGCCTCTCTCTGAATAAGACTGCTCTTGATATGAATACAGTGGTCCCCCGGGTTACGAAAGTAATCCGTTCCAGGATCCCTTTCGTAACCCGAAAATCTTCGTAACCCGGGGGACCACTGTAAGTATAGGAAAGCACTTGGCGCGATTTGAATTTCGTGCCACTTTCCTTTCTTAACCTGGGGTTTTTTTGTAACCCGGGGCCGTTTGTCCGGCCCCGGCTCTTTCGTACCCCGGGGTTTTCGTACCCCGGGGGATTCGTAACCCGGGGGACCACTGTATCTGCCAGATAGACTGAAGGTTATTCAGTATGTGTATGTATTTGTGTGTGAATGTATGCATGCACATTTTTTTTTACATGCCAGCAACTTGAAATTATTTAGAACAACTAATAATCAAGGTAGACTAAAATGTGTAAGTCTTGCTCGGTAATGTGTGGTGTTCCTGGGGAAATATAGCCTGTACATACTATACAAACTAGAAAAGTCATATTAAATCTCAAACAGCAGAATGCTGAATTGGCAATGTTTTATTGCATAATTAACTAAATGGTGGATGCACTAAGATAGCAAACTTGTAATAGTGGAGATACAGAGTGGTAATAAAAGTGGCTTCAATCCAAAATGAAAGATACTAATGGGATACAGAGAAATGTTTTCTTTAGGATAATGATCTGTTTTGCCATAGATCATCAGACAGAATAAAATACTTCCTTCTGCTCTAAATTACTTGAGTATTGATGTCTTTCATTAAATTGGTCCTGGAGAAAGCAAGATGAAAATTTATCTTTAAAAAAAAATATGCAGCAAATCCTACAATGTGAAACTCACTGAAATTGACAAGATTTCAAACCCTGGCCAACACAAACATGGAATTTCAGGATACTTCAGGCACTATGGGTAAAGTGAAAAATATGGCAGACCCTTCTGTTTCTAGTCCATCAATAAGTATGACTCAGGCATCCTCTGTAACCTGCTATATATCCCATCTGAAGTTATTATTTAGGGCTAAAAGGCAATTTATTCACTGTGATAGGCATTTACTTTTTGAAGGAGATGTTATGTTGTGACATACTTTGTGAAGGACATGTTATGTCAAACTATTCATAAGATTACTATTTGTTGGTAGTACTGTGTCTCTTCAAGTTGTTTCTGACTTATGGCGACCCTAAGACATGGGGTTTTCTTGGCAAGAGGTCTTCAGAGGACATTTGTCATTACAGTATCTTCCTCCAGGACTAAGAATGTGTGACTTGCCAAAGACTGCCCAGTGAGTTTCTGTGGCGGAACAGGGGTTTGAACCTTGTTCTCCAGAGTCCTGGTCCAATAATCAAGTCACTACACCACACTGGCTCTCAAGACAGCTATACCCACTTCTCAACAATGAGGAAGTCACAGATAAAAAGACAGACATGAAACCAGACAGATATTGTGAAATATTTCCTGGATTCACATTTCTGTAATTGCTTGCACAAATACAAACTTGTCTGTGGGTGTTAAGCCATGCATGTGTCTTATTGCACCATCTGTTTTAACTCAACCATTTGATGTTGCTTTCTTTGTATTTTTTAAATTAAAATAATTTATACCCAACCTTTCAGAATACAAAAGCTTCTGTAAAGCCAGTTATATTAATCTGCCAACCATGCAACTGATACTGAATTAATTCATACTGTTAGAATAAAATTAAATTGTTCCATTCATGTTGGGTGTAGCAGCTATATAGAGGGTTGGCTTTATATTGGCTTTCTTTGAATTGTGTTTGTCCAGGAGAGTAATATAAACTTAATATAAACTTTAGTTACAACAAGAATATAAGCGTGTCAATGGTTAATAGCAAAGTTACGTGAACCTTTGCAGTCTGTTTCTTCATTTGAGGTACATCTGAGACTAGTTCCTATTCTGTGGGTAAAACAGTCCAGTTCTTCAAATAGCCTCAGTGGTTAGAGATATCTTTCAATGGTTCATGAGCAAATTATGGGTGAAATGGGTGTTACTAAGAAAAGCTCAAAAAATAATAATTTGTACTGGAATCAACAGAGCTTGGTTGCAGGTTCCACACGTAAGGGATGCTTAGCAATCAATTCTATTAGGTTAGTTATAAACACAAAAGTTCACTGAGGAAGTCTTTCATGAAGGGGTGAAAACATAGTCAATGAGAGCTGACCTCAACTTTTTGGATGGTGATCATAAACCTGATCTCACTTATCACTAAACAAAACATCCATTTTTGTTACTCATCTTTTGTTACTCATCTGTATACCACAGAAAACAATGCTTTGAAGTACAGAAACTTTATCACAATCCTTCTGGCCAGTGCAAGAACTGAAATAGATGCCCGCTGGAAGACAGGAGATTTAAATCTGGGGAAATGGTGGGCAAGAGTCTGGAATACATGGTTACTTGAAAAATCTCCTACACCATCAACTCCTATAATGGACAAAGGTAAAATCACTTTCTTGGCAGAATATCTTTTAAAAAGAAAAGTAAGCTTTTTACTAAGTGAAACTAAGTGAAAGCCACACTCAAAGCAATTGGGAAGAATAAATCACCAGGAACAGATGACATACCAATAGAACTGCTACAATCCACAGAGACAAATTCACGTAGAGTTCTAACTAATATCTGCCAGCAAATATGGAAAATAAAGCAGTGGCCCACAGATTGGAAGTGATCAATATATATTCCCAAGGGAGACACAAAAGACTGCAGTAATTACAAAATCATTGCACTATTTTCCTATACAAGCAAAGTCATGTTCAATGTTCTGCAGCAAAAACTCCTACCATATATGGAGTGAGAAATCCCAGAGGTCCAAGCTGGATTCAGGAAAGGAAGAGACAGTAGGATCACACTGCAAACATATGATGGATAATGGAGTGCACCAGAGAATTCCTGAAGAAAATCTGCATGTGCTTTTATAGATTACATCAAAGGCTTGGATTGCATAGATCATGAAAAGCTGTGGCTTGCAATAAGAGGAATGGGAGTGCCACAACATCTGATTGTCCTGATGAGTAACCTATACTCAGGATAAGAGGCTGTCATCAGAACTGAATACAGAAAAACCAAATGGTTCCCTATTGGCAAAGTGGTCAGGCAAGGTTGCATACTATCACCCTATTTAGTCAACCTGTATGCAGAAAATATTGTTTGAACAGTAGGTTTAGAGTCAAAGACAAGTGAAGATTGGGGGAAGGAACATTAACAACCAAATGGCACACTACTACTATCAGAAATCAATAAGGACCTGGAGAAGGTTAAGGAGGAAAGCATCAAGTTAGGTTTAATGTTGAATATTAAGGAAACAAGAATGACCACAGAAGAGCTACAAGAATTCATCTTAGATAAGGAGAAATTTGAAATTGTCAAAGAGTTTCTATACCTTGGATCAAATATTGACCAGAATGGACACTTGCAGTCAAAAATCAGAAGACTATGACCAGGAAGGGTAGTGATGAAAGAACAGGAAAAGATTCTGAAGTGCAAAGATATAGCTCTGAACACTAAAGTGAGGATAGTCCAGTCACTGTATTTCCCATCACAATGTACAGATATTAAAGCTGAACATTGAAGAAAGCTGATGTAAAGAAAATCAACACATTTGAGACATGGTGCTGGAAGAGAGTGCTGAGGATACCATGGACAGCCAAAAACAAACAAACAAACAAACAAACAAACCCAAAACAACAACAACAAAGAAATGGGTTCTAGAACAGGACAGAACTCTTCCTGGAAGCCAGGATGACTGAACTGAGATTATTGTACTTTGGCCACATCATGAAAAGGCATGATTCATTAGAAAAGGAAATGATGATGGAAAAGGCAGAGGGGTAGTAGAAAGAGAGGAAGACCACACACAAGATAGTTAGACTTAATCAGGGAGGGCACAGCGCTGAGCCTGCAAGGACCTGAGCAGGGAAGCTGAGGACAGGGGAACTTGGATATGTGTCATCCACAGGGCCACCATGAGTCAAGGTCAACTCAAGTGCAGTTAATAACAGCAACAAAAATAACAACCTTGTTCCAAAAGAACAACAATGTACTGCAAATAATTCATTTTCACCAATACTTACTGTCCCACATTGCTTGCAATGATGCCGTCTTTTTGTAATAGAGTTAAAGCTTTCCCCACAACTTTTGCAAGCATTCTTCTCCTTGTCTCTCTTCAGTTTGGAAGATTTTCTGCAGCACTCAGGCTGGATTGAAAAATAAAATAACAGTGAAGTTAAACAAGGTTACTGTGAACCAGAAAGTGCAGCTTGAGCATTACCATGTTGTTTTAAAAGAAACATTTGTTTTTGTGAGGCAGAGATTTAACGGATGCAAATAGTAAAGCTGCATTAAGATTGACAGATGTATCTCGACCCAAGCTCTGTCACTAATCTTTGGCTAATGAAACTTTCATAGCCAAATGATCCCTGACATTAGGAAGAGAGACTAAACCAACTATTAAACAGCTTGCTTGAATGTTTTAATTTGCAGAAACACCACTATAGATTTTCTTAAATGCCTGTTTTACTGAAGGTCTCTCTACCCTTCCTGATATGTGAGCTGCCTTCTTCCTCAGAAAATACTTTCTGCTGTGTTAGCAACAGTAAAACACATGCTAGAGACACATGGTGTGGCTTGCAAGTCTTCCAGCTTCACTGTAGGAAGAATTAAGAGAGAATAGTACTCAAGGTGTGCTGCAAAGCTCCTCAAGGAGGCATAGAGAATTGTTACGAGAAATACAAATATCTTTCTGGCCTTTCAGCATACCCAGTGCAATCATCATTGTAAGTTATTCCTTAGGAGATTCAAATTGTCTATATGCTACAGTACAGGCATCAGATCTTGTCTGATCTTGGAAGCCAAGCAGGGTCATCCGTGGTTGTTACTCGAATGGAAGATTGCCAATTAATACCAGGTGCTGCAGACTATATTTCAGAGGAAGGAACTGGTATTCCTTACCTGAGTATTCACCATAAGTCAACAGGCAACTTGAAGGCATCTCTGGCATGTGTGCTACTGTTGCTAATACAGCAGGAAGTATCTTCTGAGAGTAGTGTATTCTAATAGCAGATTTTGTTTGAGGCATATTGAACACAGTGTGTGAAAATTTTAATTGTTTAATAATATCTGTTATACCAAAGCAGAAAAGTGCTCGCATAATTCAGAAGCAAACATTTGGTGCATATTTCATGGAATTTAGGTTGTGGAAACCTGAAAAGCAAGATATTGGAGAAGTGAGGGCCACCATGTGCATACTGGATCCTTGCCCTTCCTGGCTTCTCAGCTAGAGGGGACTCGCTGAGTAAAGGAAGTGGTGAATGCTTCACTGCAGGAAGGCAAATTTCCTAAAGGAGGCTATGGTGAAGCCATTACTGAAAAAGAACTCCCTGGATCCCATCATTCTAGATAAGTATCTGCAAGTTTCTAACATTCCATTCTTGGGCATGTTTCTGGAGTGAGTGAGGGACTCCCAGCTCCAGGAATTTCTGGATGAAATGGATTATCTAGATCCATTCCAATCTGTCTTAAGACCTGGCTATGGCACAGAGACAGCTTTGATTGCCTTGGTGGATGACCTACACAGGGAACAGGACAGGAAGAGTGTGTCCCTGTTGATCCTGCTGGATCGCTCAGCAGCATTTGATACCATCAACCATGGTATTCTTCTGAGCCACCTTTCTGAGATGGGACTTGGGGGCACTACTATGCAGTGGTTCCAGTCTTTCTTTGGGGGGGGGGGCGGTCCCAGAAGGTGGGATTGGAGGACTCCTTTTCGTCCCCTTGGCCTCTGGTCTTTTTTGTTCCCCCATGTGGTTTAACATCTACATGAAACCGCTGGGAGAGGTCATCTGGAGTTTTGAGGTACAGTGTCATCAATATGCAGATGACACCCACCTCTATGTTATAATGGAAGAGAAGTGGAGATAGAAATATCAAATTGAACATTATACCTCCCACTCTTGTGGTTTTCCAAAACAACTGGCTATTGAACTAGAACTAGAATGACATTGGCAGCCTAAGCTGTGTGAGGGTAGACTAACAACGTCCACTAGGTGGGTTAACTGCCCCTATTTGCCCTTGGTATGATTGGATTGAGAACTTGAGGTCAACTGGAATTATCAATAGGTCTATCCTTGCATATTGATATTGTTATCATCATAGCCACCAATGGAAAATGATAGGAATAGGAATGGGAAGGGAATAAAAGTTGTGAATGGGGGAAATTGCATGATTTTGGACTCTGGTGATGGAGTAGTGTGGGGCAATGACAGATATAGCATTAACAGAGTGGGCATGAAACATAAGGGAAGACGAGATTAATGCCTAAAATCTATCCCGTCTTCCATTCACTGTGAATGGAAGCCCCAACCATACCAGAGACCCTCACCTTGCTCCTCTGTAATGCCAGGTCAATGAGGAACAAATCTCATATAATCTATGATTTGCCGGAGGAGGAAATTGCCGATCTGGCTTATTTCACGGAAACCTGGCTGGGGGAGGACAGTTGTATGACCTGGGCTAAGGTTCTCCCAGCTGGGTATGCTGTCAAGGAGCAGGTCAGGGAAAGTGGGCAAGTGAAGCTGGTATTGGAGTCTCCCAGGCTTCTGGTCCTGGGGCATCTCGACATCCCCTTCGAGTCTGGTTCATTAGATCTGATGGGTGCAGCTCGGGAGTTCATGGATTCCATGACCATTATGGGCTTGTCCCAATTAGTCTTGGGTCCAACACACTGGGCTGGTAATACACTGGATATGGTCTTTAGTACGGATCAGGAATATCCGTGGGCAGACGTAATTCAGACCTCTGCCTGTCATGGAAGGATCACTTTCTGGTCAAGGTAGGATTGAAGGCTACCCATATCTCTTTCGGGGATGGAGGACCTGTTAAAATGTTCCGCCTTCGAAAGCTGATGGAACCCAAAAGGTTCCAGGAAGCTCTAGAGGGTTTTATGGTTGGGAACAATGGCAATTCTGTTGAAGCCTTGGTGGATACCTGGAATCAGGATCTTACCAGGGCTATAGACACTATCACTCCCAAGCGTCCTTTCCAGCCCACTTCTAATAAAAAACCCCCATGGTACCCTAAAGATCTTTGCCAAGTGAAGTGGGCTGCGCAATGACTAGAGCATCGCTGCCAGAAACATTTGTCGCTTATCTGACAAGACATGCCATATAAACTCATTGGATTCTTATGGAGTGGCAATAGATGCAGCAAAGAATTCTTTCTATGCTGCACGTATTGCATCTGCAGAGTCTTGTCCAGAAGAGCTGTTCAGGGTGGTTAAAGAGTTAATCCAGTTGCCTCCCACACTGAACTCTTTATTAGAATCAACTACAGCCTACTCTGGTGCTTTTAATGACTTTTTTTTGCAGATAAAATCTCTCAGAGAAGAGTCCATCTGGATGCGGGCATTATAACAGAAAAAGTAAGAGAGGTGTCTAGCGACTCCGTGGACTGTGTTAAATGGGATCATTTTGAGTTTGTAAATACTGATGAAGTGAACAAGCTTCTTGGAAGTGTAAGGAGGACAACGTGCCCTCTCAATGCTTGTCCATCGTGGTTGACCACCCAGGGAGGGGATGCAATGAAAATATTACTACAACTCATAATTAATGCATCCTTCATTTCCACCAAAACGAAAACAAGCGATAGTTAGACCACTTTTTTTTAAAACCCTCCCTGGACCCCCTGGTGGGAAATAATTACAGACTGGTCTCCCTTTTACCATTTCTGGGCAAAGTGATTGAGGGGGCAGTTGCCTCCAGCTCCAGGCTGTCTTGGATGAAGCCAATTATCTGGACCCATTTCAAACCGGATTCAGGGTGGGATACAGAGTTGAGACTGCCATGGTTGCCTTAGTCAATTATCTCTGTCTAGGCATCAACAGGGGAAGTGTGACCCTGTTGGTGCTATTGAACATCTCAACAGCCTTTGATACCATAGACCATGGTATCCTTCTGGAACTCCTGAGGGAATTAGGTATTGGGGGCACTGCACTCCAATGGCTCCATTCCTACCTCTCAGGCAGATTCCAGATGGTGATGCTGGGAGACAGTTGCTCCTCTAAGACAGAGCTGACACCTGGCATCCTTCAGGGCGCCATTTTGTCCCCCATGCTTTTTATCATTTACATGAAGCCACTGGGAGAGATTATCCAGAGATATGGATCCATATTTACACATTTTCCTCAGTGTTTCTTGACCCTCCAAATACCATTATTGTAGAAGTCTGCAGATTCTGCCTGACAAGGATTTTACACTTTAGTCACTTCTGGCAGAGCCAGTCACAAAAATAAAGGACACAATGAGTTGATTTTCTCAGCAACGTGCACTTAGGGACCAATGATGACACTGACAAAATTTCATCAATTTGCCATAATAACTTCCGGGTGATAATTATTACTTTACGATATCCCGTTGTAAGGCACAATCTGCAGACTTCTACAATATCAGGTATTTGGAGGGTCAAGATACACTGGGAAAATGTATAAATCTAGATAGTGACTACATAGAGATAAGTTAACAACTACAAATCAAAACAAACTTTCTGTCAAATTTTTTTTACAGGTGATCATTAAAACCTTTAGATACCTCCTCGTAAGTAGTTGCTAATTAGAGACACAGCATGATGAAATGGTTTGAGTATTGGGCTTTGATTCTGGAGACCAGAGTTTGATTCCTGGCACAGTTATGAAACCCACTGGGTGACCTTGGGGAAGTCACACATTCTCAGCCTCAGGGAAAGGCAATAGCAAAGATTCTCTGAACAACTCTTGTCAAGAAAACCCCATTATAGGTTTGCCTTAGAGTAGCCATAAGTCAGAAGCAACTTGAAGGCACACAACACATACCCTAGCTGTTAATTACATTCATTTAGTGTACTGAGGCTTCTGGGGAAAAGCTGCATTCCAACTGAGCATTTTGTTATGAGTATTCAGAGCAAACACTATCAATGAGTATTCAGAGCAAACACTATGTATATTTGTTCTATGCACAACAATATACATAAATTTTTGTATAGATTTTCCATAAGTGCATTTTTATATACAAGTATGCCTTACACATTTTTACAAGTAGTGTTGCCTACTATAATGGTTAGTTTTTCATACAAGTCTGCACTTTGTGTGCACTTTTTGCACAACGTAGCCGCAGAACTGTGTCCCAAAATCCTAAGGAACGCAAGTACTACAGTGTGTGTTCCAGCTTGCAATTTATGTCCTTGCAATGAAAAACTAAAGCAGATTATTTATCAGTGCACTTTATCTCCACAATGCTCTCCTGCTCCAATTTTAGTGATTGATTATGGTTCATTGCTAATGCTGTCCATATCTCAAATGTACTAAGCGTTTCTTTAGCAAACCGGACAAGATAAAGAGGCAACTTCTAGTTTGCCATCACCAACACCACCAAGTGGTTTAGTTGCACCACCAAGTCTTTAAGCAAGCAGGTTATACTAAAACATGAGCACAATTAATAACTGTTAATTGATCTGTACATAACAAAATCAGGACAAAGAAAAGAATATATACAGTCACACAGACAAATTTTAATATTAACTGTAGGCCTTAAATAGAGTTATTGTCAGTAAAGCCTTTTACCTTTCTATGAAAAACAAAAGGCAAAATCTACCATATATATTAATATTAGAAGATTTTTGTTTTGTTTTTTCAAAAAAACAAATCTTTAAATAATCATGAAAATAAGATTAAAAATAGATGCTTTATAGCATAATAGCACAAATTTTAAAAACTACTCTGTTTTTCTTATCAGAGAGAGAGAGAGAGAGAGGGCGGGAGAGTGAAAGATTGACATTGCAAAAAAAAAAAAATCTTGACAATTTTCACAGCAAGAGCTGATGAGCCATAATGATCTGTGAAAGTTTCTCATGGGATTTATTTATCTTCTCCTCTTGCACAGCAGGGCAAGCACCTGAGTCCTAGCAACTGTCAGACATACCAATGATTAAACACCCAGACAGGCTGTCATGCAACAACCGCTTGAAGTGCGATGGCAGTTTGGACCTGTTGCAACATAAAAATTCTGGGCCAGGAAACAAGGTGTTTATGGCTCCTACAGCTCTCCACCAAAGGCTCTAATGACACTGCTGGCTGAAGTACATTTCCAATGGGTCACTGATGATTGGACCATGCCATTTCCCAGCTGTAGATTTAGTACAGCATAGCACATCACATAACAGCACAGAATTACATATCATAATGGTATTATAGATTGGACTGAGGTCAGATGGGTGAATAGTTTTAGCAACTTCATCTCCTACTTCCAAATCTGATAGGAAATTATCTTGGCTGCAATATATTGCAGGCAACATGCCATATGTATTATTTACTTCATTCCCACAGAAGTATTGGAGCATGCATTTTTAACAGAGTGCCTGTGTTGCTGCTATTCTTGATGCAAGTTAAAGTGTAAATTATTTTTTAACATATTTACCACCACTGCAGTGAAGCAGCAATAGTGCTAGGCATCTTCTGTGTATACTTTTTTCATTCATAATGCTATGTTCAGAAGGAAAGACGCTTCAGAAGCAGTGACAGACAAGATTTCTCTGGAAGAAGTGATATTAGTATTGGATGTGGTACTGTACATGCACTGTGACTGCATTGTAATTTCAAGCATTCCAGGATCATCTCACCTAATACTATTCTCTGAAAAGAGAGGGGAAGTATATATCTGCCTCATCTCGTGGAGAATAAAGTTTTGCACCAATTCAGACAGTAGATAACACCATCTTCTTAAAAGAAACACTCTTCCTCCTCTTTCCCAATGGCCAGTGGGATGCTTCTTCCAAAATGATGCTTATTACAAAATGTATGTCCAACATCAACAGAAATATATTTTCTCTCCCGTTAAAAGTACAAAATTTTGTTCACATAAAAATAAGATAGATTTAATCAACTGATCAGTTACTAATGATTAACTGGATAGAGTTTTTCTTCTTCTTCAAGTGACAGTTCTAATTGCAAAGAACATTAAACAGGGCACAGCTGAACTAGACAAAGCAGTTCAGCTTAGACCTATGGGTTTTTAAAAAATGTGACTATTATCCAAATAAATGAATATTTGAACCACCCCTACAACTCTGGTTTGCCAATGAAAGACTTATGGACAAGTGTATGACACAAACTATTAATACAGCACATTTGTGGCAAAAAAAATTAGAAAAAATTATTATCCATTTCCCATTTATGAGAAATAAAATGGCTATGTTGATAATTCAAAGATTTATAGTGGAAACACACTATACATAAGCTTATCATCTAGTCTATAGTTCAAGTTTAGTAGAACATAGGAACACATATGGTCAGTAATCACTGGTTTATTCATTTTTGTATTGGCTTTAACAATTCTACTTGCTTTTTCAACAGCTAAAAATTTCTTTTTCAGCAGCAATCAGTGGAAACACAGCTAAATTGGCCTGCATATTTCACAGTGCATTTGTGAACTTATATTTGACAAATAAAGCAAATGGAAACGTTTTTATCCTTGACCATGAACAAAACCTAAAGACAGAAAGGAGCCTACTTTGTATGACTATGCTTGAAATGGGTTTTTCTTCTCCCCACTATCATTCCCCCAAACAAGGCATTTGAACATTTGAACATTTGCTTTAATGACCATTCATTTCACAAGTCCTTACCCCTCCAGATGTGCTGCTGCCATCTGTCCCTGGCACAGACTCCACAGAACTGGTGCTAGCTATCTGATGAAGAGATAAACACAAGAAAGTATTTCATTATATACAAGGAGATGATGTTTTTCAACTGATGAATGTACACATGCAGGAGACTGCAAATAATAATAATAATAATAATAATAATAATAATGTAATGATTCAAATGATTCAGGATCCAGTAGTGTCTTGTGCTGGATCATGCTGCTTCTCCCAAAACTGGGGATTTTATTCCCTTCTGTAGCAATAATATACAAGATGATATATTTCAAAATGCATTTGAAACTATTGTTTATAAATATGATCAAGGTGGCTAGAAATGTACATATCAAAAAAGAATAACTGTAAAAATTTTACCTGCGCTGCAGTTTGTGAAATAAATTCTAGCAAAGAATAACAGAAATAGTGATCACTCAACACTTACTGATGAATCTGGAAGATGCTCATCTTCTTGAGAAAAAGAATTGTTAAAAGCCCTAAATGTTTCACTGTTCTGCTTATGTTTTTCAATTGTTGCCTGAATAACCTAGAATAAGAGTTACAGAAAAGAAGTTACTAACAAGAAGCTGTATTCTTTAGCAAAATCTTGTTTAAAGAAAACAGTCCCAAATCTTTTTGAAGAGTATAAACTGTAGATATCATGGCATAACAAGTTAAGATAATAATAATCCTGGTGCAACAATAATCATACTAGTGATAGAGATGCAATAAGACATATAGAAGATATAAGTTTTATGATGAAACTTTGTGAACTTGTATTATAAAACTTATATCTTTTCTACATGTATTATTGCATCTCTATCACTAGTATGACTCATATATACATCTGTAGATTACATTGACTATTAACTAGTAATATGATTAGAGAGTAGCATTATACATAGCTTGCCATATAATTTTGAGTCTCAGAATAGTGTTATGCTAGGATTGTTATTGTTTATACATTTCTTATCAGGTTTCCTTTTTGTTGCTTAGCATAATTTATAACTACAAGTTAAACAATTTTAAAGTACATTTCAATCAGACATACAAAGGTTGTGACTGGAACTTCAGTGTGTTCTGTCAAACCTGAAGAGCCAGAAACACACAGCTAAATTTAATTCTCTTAATTCATTTAATACTGGCATACCTCAGTTAAAAGTAAAGCCCCTCTTGACCATTTTTAATGCCTACTCTCCCTCCCCCTTTCCTTCACTGTTCTCCTTCTAGCAGCTTGAACTGGGAAAGATCAAATTCCATTCTGGTGAATCCTACTGGAGTGGTTTGTGCCTAACTACAACAGGCAAGATAACAGCATCTGCCTCCAGGACAACTTACTTAATAAGTGTAAACAACAAAAAATAAAAAGTGGAGGGGGAAATATGATAACTCTACCATACCAGCTATCCTCAGAATATGAAAAAATGCACATCCAAGACTGCTTGCAAAATTAGAAATCATAAGAAAAGTGGAGGGCGCTGAAAGAAAAAGTCATCTCTGGATGTATTTGAAAAAAGCCTTCACTGCTCTTCTTTTCTGGAGTCTGGAAATCTATTTCCATTTCTATTTCTTTCCATATTATTTCTGCCTCCGGTACTAGATTTTCTGTTAAAGTAGAAATGCCAAGGAAACACACCTTGTTAAATGAGAAATACCTGTACTAGGTTTTTAAAATCTCCACTGTGTGTTTTTCATGTTGAACTTTTACCTGTTGCATACTTCACTGCTTTTTAGCAGCAATTCTCAACTTTTGTCCTCTGCATGTTTAGGACTACAGCTCTCAGAAGTTCCAGTAAGCATAGCTGGTGGACAGGGATTCTGGAAGCAGAAATCCAAAATCTCCAGGGGTTCAAAGTTTGAGAACCACTGATTTACAGTGTTCCATCTTTCTGTTTTTATTCCAAATTAAACAGCTATAGCATGAGATTTCATGGACTGCAGATCTTCATCAGAAGCATGCAATATTAACCAGAATATCTTATAAAATAACTTGTTTTAATTGCCTTACCAATTGCTAGGACACATGTATTTTCAGCAACATTTTGTATATAGTCAGTGCTAATAAGGCAATTGTCACTTTTGCATGTACCATATATACTCGTGTATAGGTCGACCTCATGTATAAGTCAAGGGCAGTTTTTGGGGCCAGAATCATGGATTTTGATATGACCCCTGGATAAGTCGATGGTCCTTTCTGGACCTCTTCCAAGGGTCACAGTCTCGGCATGGAAAATGGGGAAGCAAACCTCAGTACATCCTCTCTCTCTCTCTCTTCCTTTTACCAAAAGCATCGCCAAGACTCATGGCTTGCAAAATGGGGTAGACCCCCACTCTGCTCTTCACCCCCAGGATTTCCAAGATTCATGGCTTACAAAAAAGGGTAGAAATCTCTTTCTCTCTGCCCTTTACCCCCAGGATTTCCAGGGCTCATGGCTTGCAAAATGGGGTAGAAATCTCTTTCCTTTTACCCCCAGGATTTCCAAAGCTCATGGCTTGCAAAGTGGGGTAGAACCCCCCCCCCTCTGCCCTTCACCCCCAGGATTTCCAAGACTCATGGCTTGCAAAACAGGGTAGAACCACCACCCCCTGCCCTTCACTCCCGAGATTTCCAAGGCTCATGGCTTGCAAAGCAGGGTAGAAATCTCTTTCTCTCTGCCCTTCACCCCCAGGATTTCCAAGGCTCATGACTTGCAAAACAGGGTAGAACCACCCCCTGACCTTCACTCCTGGGATTTCCAAAGCTCATGGATTGCAAAGGGGGTACATACTCCTCTCTCTCTCTTCATCCCCAGGATTTCCAAGGCTCATGGCTTGCAAAATGGGGTATAAGACTGGGCATACTCTTTCTCTCTGTCCCTTTTTCAGCAGCTGTTTGTTAGCTCTGGCTGTGAGGGAAGCCTGAGGGATAACAGAGAGAGAGAGGGAGGGAGGAGAGTGCACCGGGACTCAAACAGGGAGCTGTTTAAAGATCCCTGGCTACAGAGGAAAGTGGGTACTTCTATTAGGAACTTTGTAAACAGTATTAACTTATTGCCCCGCATATAAGTCTACCCATGATTTTGGAGTCCATTTTGGGGCATAAATTTCTTGACCCATAGTTTATACTTATGTCTTATATACGGTAAGTTTCCTCCCAGCTATGTGTATTATTACATAGATTCAAAATTCTGGATAATGCTTCATGCATCAGATGAAGGGTGATATAGTTCACAAAAGCCCAATGATTAGCAACTACGTCAGTCTTTTAAGGAGATACCAAATGGAATCTTTGTCCCTTTTATACTTGAATATTAATTTTTGTTTAGAATGTTTCTGCAGATACAATATAAATGTTGAAAACATCTTATATGCAGCCTAATTTGCCCACTAAAATAGGTGAATAAATATGGTAACAGGCCTCCTTCTGCTGGCAAAATGTACTCAATAAAATATATTATTAACCTGGATCCATTCTTTCTTTTCTTCTTCTGTCCTATAAAATGACAAACAAAACAAAACATTTTTTCCCTTTTGCCAATTTCAATAAAATGATGCATAAACACACAATGCTTCTTGCTAGTATGCAAGACAGTTCTAGTACATTATATCCAGCAGGAAATCTAACATCTGCAATATTATAAGCAAACATCACTGAAGTCATTGATCTCTGAAATAAATTATAAAAATTCATTACAAATTGCAGGAATTTAATGTGCCATTTAATCTAGAGAAATCAACAGGTAACTGAAAGGAAATGTTTCTTTCCCGTTTAAAATTTTTGCACTTATTTCAAATAATATAATATGCAGGAATGAATCATTTTACCAAGCCTTCTATATGTTTTAGACCACAATTCACATTAATCCTAACACTTGGCCATGCTGATTGTAACTGATGGGAGTTGTAGTCTAAATTTAACTTAAAGACATTATTGTCAGGAAAATCTAATTGCTTCTGGTTCAATTTATATATTCAAAATAAACACTGTACCTAGCTTGCAGCTCCAAGGATCTCTTTTTTCCTGTTATTGAAAATGTATGAGCCACATTTTGCTTCACAATTTCCTGGACCTAGAAAAACCAAATTAGTATTTTGGTATTTATAGAAAAGTAACTTCAGTCAGTTTTTTAACTATCAAATCTTAACACCCTTAAAACTGAATAACAGCAAAAGAGTAAGTAATCATTTCAAAAATCAAAGAACTAGATTTTATTTTATTGTTAAGATATCACATGAATTACTTAGCATGGGCCTCTGTAAGTGAATTTTATTCACACCAATGAAAGGACTCCTTCCATTTAGGCAGGGAACAAGGACTGAACAGAAGGGCAGTGATTTTTCTTCAATTCTCTTTATCTGGCTGCCTCCAATGCAACTTCCCATACATGTTATGAAACAGCATGGGAGTTGTTGCTGAGGGTTACATATGCAAAGAAGAACACCAATTCCCTTCAATGAAACTCTGCTGAGTGTAAGTTTGGATCCAACTATGGAGTTTATCAAACGACAGAAATTGGAAGCTTAATCCAATGGCAGTCCGAACGCAATCATGGTGTTTCATGTTATTGTGTGAGAGACTACCACATGCATTTTTGGGCAATGGGAAGTCCTTCCGAACGCAATCGTGAGGTTTCACGTAATTGCGTGAGAAACTATTGCACACAATTTCGGGCAATGGGAAGTCATTCTGAATACAATGCAGCATCAATACGCAATCACATACATTCACTGAACTAGCAAATTCACTCATTTCCTAACTGGCCCCACTTTCATTTCTTTCGAAACTGAGAGAAATTCCTCCCATGTGATTAACTCCTAAGTATCCTACTGACAGCAGAGATACATGAAGGATGTCCAACTAAGACAGGTTTAAACTCTAACCTAATCTGGATTTGTGGCTAACCAATCTTTCTCTCTTTCTTTTTAACTCACCTGTCAATTTATGATGACCCCATGAATTTCATAGATTTTCTTAGGCAAAAACTATCCAGAGATGATTTTGTCATTTCCTTCTCTGAAATATAGCCAATATCACCTGGTATTCGTTGATGGTCTCCTGTCCAAATATTAACCAGACTGACCACTTTTTATCCCCCAAGAGCAAATAGGACCTGCTGTCTAAATCTAGAGAAATGTGTCCCTCAGCATCTTTCAGTTATATAGTAATACAGGAAACTCGGTAGCTTTTCACCAGTACTGATAGAACTATCATGTCAATTAAACAACCTTCTATTTTTCAGTCCCTTAAGACATTGTCATCTCTTAAGGCATGATCTTATTTCCTGGACTTTTGCCTACAAAACCAGAATATTTTACCTTCCAGGGCCCTGGCAACCCTGCTTATGCCCTTGGGAACAACTCAAGTGCTTGTTTCTAACTAAAAGATCTTCTATGAGACAAGTCTGAACAATCCTGGGGTAAATACATGAGATAACAAAATCATAAAAACAAGACACAAACCTGTAATCCTGCAATGTCAATCTTTTCTCGAACACTGAACTTCTGGCCTATCAGCCTCAGTTTTGGCACACAGTACAACACCATGCTGTTAAACTGTAATTGACAGAATACTCTCATTACAAAAGATATTTAGAAATTATTTGGTCATTATATAAAGTGATATATCACTCATTCCAAAATTTACTTTTACTATATAGTTATAATTCATTTCTCCAAGTGTTCTAAAAGAGAAATAATGTGATTATTGTAGAATCAGCTACCACTATTTGCCCCTACTATGATGTGGAAAATTTATCAGTACCTGACTTTTCCTAATCATAGTTCATACAGAGAAGAAAGGAAGGGAAGAAAAGAAAAGAAAATAGAAAAAGAAAAAAGTCTAAATCCTTAGTCTCCTGTGAATTATACCCTCCAGGCTTATTTTCCCTTTTCCTTCTGGTACTGTTCATAATATTCCAGTGCCAAAAGGTTTACTGTGTATGCACTATCTATGCCTTTCTGATAATACCTTGTCATCACCAACATCCTATTTGGCATGAGGGTACATCCCATTAAAAACTACTTTATTGTAAAAGACATACTTCTTTAGAAGCATTGGTTCACAAAACTAAAAGCAATTTTCATCATATAAGGAGGACTTGATACAAGTGCTGAAGAGGAATATATAGTAGCAAGTCACCCTTCCTCACCATATGCTTATCAAACTAGTGACACTCAATAAAGATGTCTCTTCTTTTGCAGCTCTGTTAAGCTGCATCTCTCCCATTTGCTTTTGATTTATTTTATTTAATCAAGGTTATATCTACAAGCTTGTGCACCATGCCTCCCAACCAATGACTGATAGGAGTACATACACAATCCATAATCTTTTTGAAAGTTATTTTCTTAAATGCACTGAATTATTGCAATAAGGTGTTTTCAAGGAAGAAAGGAGTAGGGATTGTGGCAAGAAAACTGGGACCTATTACATCACCTAAATTGTATGATACTATGTATTCAAGACAACAACAATAAAAAGTTGCACAAAGTGGGCATATTAATAATAATAATAATAATAATAATAATAGTTTATTTATAGCCCGCTCCTCTGTATATACACTCGGAGCGGGGTACAAGTATATTTAAAACTATAGGAACTGGAAAGATTAGCAAAATAGTTGTAAGATCACAGCTCAGAGAAACTGTTGTTTATAGTTTTGTATATAGTTTCCACAGAACCATGTCAAGAGTTCAACAACTATTGGCTGAATTGCTGATGTTATACAGTGGTTCCCCGGGATACGAAGCCCCCGGGGAACGAAATCCCCGGGACCCAAAACTGCCGGGGGCGAAAAAAAGCCCCTGGGATCCAAAGAAAACCCCGGGATCCGAAGAAGAAAAACCGTGCGGCCCCTTTAAATTTGCCGCGTGGTCCGTCAAAGAATGCGGTCCCCTGGGAAACCAAGATTTCCGGGTTACAAAAGGTAATCCGGAACGGATTACTTTCGTAACCCGGGGGACCACTGTATTTCAAAAGTCAAGCCATTTGCATTCATTGATTCTGACACCAAATGAATGATGTCATGCATGGGAAATTTGGGACTACTAGCCATAATAATTTTGGTTGCACTGAATTGATTTGGTTCATGTTTTTGGGTTAGACAAGTCATCTATCAATTTATGGCAACCACATGAATGATCAGTATGAGCTTATCCCATGGGCTTTTAAGCCTGGCTTACTTTTACCAAATTCAGCAGCTAGGTCTTACCAGACATATATCACCACTGAAACTGCCGGTGCAGTTCATCCTCGATGCAGCCCGGGTCAAAGCCACACTCATCCAGGCTCTTTTTCCACTCAGAATCTTCTGTCATTATAAAATGACTGCCAAAAATAAGACCTGACTTAAAATCCCATGGGTAAACCATTCTTAAAGGCCCATGGGATAAGCTCCTTAGGTAAGGAATCCTTAAGAGTTCTTTCCTTTGAAATATAACCTACATCACCTAATACTGTATTCATTGGCAGTCTCTCATCCAAGTACTAACTAAGGCTGATCATGCTTAGCTTCTTTTAGGGTATTTAGGCCCTACATCAAGAGTGTACTGTTAAGAAGTGAAGTAGCAATCCTGCATGACAAAGAAAAGAGTCCCCAATCTGAACACATATGATCTAACAGTAGTACAGTGATGGGGAGGAGAACACACTTACAAAAAAAAAAGTTGTCTGTGTAACAGGAGTGGAGGCATGCCTGAACAGAAGGCCGGAACAACCTGATCAAAGAAGACAGTCTGTCTACAAAGTAGAAGGAGACTTTACCCCAAAGAAACCAGCTCACTCACCAGAAACAGATACCTATCCTGAGCTGTACCATTTTTTGCTGACAGTTTCTGAATGTGCCCCTCTTTAATCAATTCATTGGCTGGATTAACAATATCCTCTTCCCCTCCAAGCCGCTCATACACTTCTAACAACTTGTGCATCTTTTCCTGCAAGACCAAAAAGAAATGCAAGCTCAGCTAGAACCAGTCTTCATCATTAATTTATAATGAACACAGAAGTAGAAATAATAATTCAATTAATTAATGGGGGGAAATTATTCTCTTATTAAATGTACAGTATATCCCATTTTTCCAGTAAAATACAGCTCATGGTGAATAATGATGATAAAATATGGAATTATAACTGAGCAACCAAAAACACTTAAAAACATATAGATACAGATAAATTGTTACTGAACCAAGTAAAAGTAAACATATGACTATAAAAAAGCATCCACAGTTAAAATCTAATGTTAGATAGATACTGTATAATGTTATTATACAATATCTTTATCCCCCTCTACTAACAGTATGTAAAATGGCTTAGGGCTCCTCCAGATTCGACGCTTCAGACTGCTACTGCTGCTGCTCTGCCACAAGAGACTTGAAATCTTACCATCCAGCTCTGCTGTTTCAGGACTACTTGATACAGCAACAGAGGAGGAGCCAGGTCATCACAGGGCCTCAAATAGGCCCCTGCGCCCTCCTTTTCCGGCAGCAGCGTGGAGGAGCAGTGAGAGGGACTAGGCCGGACCACCTGGGCTCCCTAGGCCCCTAAGCCATCCCTCCCCCCAGCAAGGCCCCTCGCGAGCAATGGAGGAGGAGCCAGGTCATCGCAGGGCCTCAAATAGGCCCCAGCGTCCTCCTTTTCTGACAGCAGCATGGAGGAGCGGTGAGAGGGACTGAGCTGGACCACCTGGGCTCTGTAGGCCCCAAGTGCTCCGCAGCAGCAACGGTTTTTAGCACCCTGTGCACTTCTACAAACACTTGCACAGCAATTGTGAGACCTCGAGGTTTGACGGGAACAGTACATAACCTATTTATTATTTACTACTACATATTCATGTTCTCTATTAGAGACAGGCTGGATCTGCTACATATGGCTTGATCTTAACTTTGTTTTGAACATGGAGCTGGGGGAAGGGAAGGTATGGCGGCAACAGAGTGAACACATGTTACAAAAGAAGTAAGGATCGATGTTTGGTATCTATCCCCTCTTCAGTTCACTCTGTTTCCCAGGATAACTTGGAGAGCGCACCAACCGTTCCACAATCCCTTAACTTGCTCCTTTGCAATGTCAGGTCGGCCAAGAGCAAGACCCATATCATCCACGATCTCCTTGTGGATAAGCAAGCCGACCTGGCATGCTTTACCGAGACCTGGCTGGGAGACGCCAGTGCTGCCACGTGGGCACAGGCTCTCCCAGCTGGTTACATGGTCAGTGAGCAGGTAAGGGAAAGTGGGCAGGGGGGGGCGTGGCTATAGTCCACAAGAACAACTTGACTTTGATCAGGAAACCTGTCTGGAGAACAGGCCACATCGAGTGTATGTACCTTAGCTTGAAGACCAGGGATAGTCTGGGGATTCTGTTAGTCTACCGGCCACCCCGTTGTCTAACAGACTCCCTAGCCGAGCTGACTCAGCTGGTCTCTGAGTTGTTGTTGGAGATGCCCAGACTTTTGGTCTTGGGTGACTTCAACATTCCTCTTGAGTCCAACCCATTTGAGTTATCTGGAGCAGCTCGGGAGTTCATAGATTCCATGACAGGCATGAATCTATCCCAACTGGTCAACGAGCCAACCCATTGCGCAGGTCACACACTCAATGGGATTTTCAGTACAGAACAGGAATGTCCATGGGCAGAGGTAACTAAAACCTCTGCCTTGTCATGGACAGACCATTTCCTGATCAAGTTGGAACTAAAAGCCGCCATCTGCCCCCCCCCAGGGGTGGCAGACCCATTAGATTGGTCCGCCCTCGAAGGCTGATGGGACCAATTGGTTTCCAGAAGGCCTTAGAGGGTTTAATGGTTGGTAGTGCCGGTGATCCCGTTGAAACCTTGGTTACCACCTGGAATACTGATCTTCCCAAGGCTCTCGACACGATTGCCCCCGAGCGTCCTCTCCAGCCCGCCCCTAACCACAAACCCTGGTTCTCAGAGGAACTCTGGGAGATGAAGCGGGTGGACGACGACTAGAGTGCAAGTGGCGGAAAACTCGGCTCCTATCCGACAAGACTCGCCATAGGCAGCACCTTCGCGCCTATTGGGAGGCTTTGCGTGCAGCGCGAAGAGCCTTCTGCTCTGTACGCATTGCGTCTGCAGAGTCTTGCCCGGCAGAACTGTTTAGGGTGGTGGGGGAACTGACGCAGGTTCCTCCTGTGCCAAATCCCCTACTTGATCCTACGATGGCCTGCTGTGATGCATTTAACACCCACTTTGCAGATAAAATCTCTCAGATAAGGGCCGACTTAGATGTCAATTTTTCACCAGAATCCATAGATGAGGTGTCCAACCAACTCAGTTGCTGTTACTTTACTGGATGAGTTCCAACCTGTGAGTACCGATGATGTGGAGAAGCTCCTTGGAAGCATGAGAAAGAGAACTTGCTCCCTCGATCCCTGTCCATCTTGGCCGGTCGTCCAGGGAGGGGATGCATTGAGGGTATTCCTTCGGGATACAATCAATGCGTCCCTTAGAGAAGGCTGTTTACCATCCAGTCTGAAGGAGGCGGCTGTCAAGCCCCTCCTGAAGAAGCCTTCCCTTGACCCCCTGGACAGGAACAACTACAGGCCAGTATCCTTGCTCCCTTTTTTTAGCAAGGTGATCGAGACAGCAGTCGCCTCTCAACTCCAGGTTGTCTTGGATGAAACCGATTATCTTAATCCATTTCAAACCGGCTTCAGGACAGGACATGGAGTTGAGACTGCCATGGTCGCGCTGAGCGATGACCTCCGCCTGAGCATCAGCAGGGGCAGTGTGACCCTGCTGGTGCTCTTGGATCTCTCAGCGGCTTTTGATACTGTAGATCATTCCATCCTTTTGAGTCGACTGAGGGAGTTAGGGACCGGGGGCACCACACTCCGGTGGTTCCGGTCCTTTCTCTCCAGGAGATCTCAAAGGGTGAGGCTCAGGGACAGCTGCTCCTCCAAGATTGAGCTAAATTGTGGCGTCCCTCAAAGCGTCATTCTGTCCCCAATGCTATTCAATATCTACATGAAGCCGCTGGGTGAGATCATTCGGAGGCATGGAGCTCAGTGTCTTCAGTACGCTGATGACACTCAGATATACCTCTCCATGTCTGGATCGTCGGCTCAGACTTCAGATGGCGTCTCTTCTCTCAATGGCTGTCTTGCAGCGGTAATGGATTGGATGAGGGAAAACAGGTTGAAACTTAATCCAGACAAAACGGAGGTACTAGCTGTTACAGGACCGAAACCAGGTTCGGGAATACAATTTCCAGTCCTCGATGGAGTCACACTCTCCTCGAAGGACTCTGTTTGCAGTCTGCGGGTGCTTCTCGATTCGTCACTTCACATGACGAATCAGGTGAATGCAGTGGTCAGGAGTGCCTGTTATCAGCTTCGGCTGATACGCCAGCTGCACCCCATCTGGATTTAAGGGACCTGGAAAAAGTGGTGCACGCTTTGGTAACCTCACGTTTGGATTTCTGCAATGCGCTCTACATGGGGCTACCCTTGTGCCTAACTCGGAAACTTCAATTAGTCCAAAACATGGCAGCCAGGATTGTCAGTGGAACATCCAGGAGAGAGCACATTACACCTGTGCTTAAAGCTCACCACTGGCTTCCGATTAGTTTCCGGGCACAGTACAAGGTATTGGTTTTAACCTTTAAAGCCCTGCATGGCTTGGGTCCATCCTATCTCAGGGACCGCCTCTCCCCAAATGACCCCCCCCCCGCACACTCTGGTCCTCTGGGAGGAACCTATTGCAGCCCATGAAGACCAGGTTAGCACAGACCTCCCAGAGGGCCTTCTCAGCTTCTGCTCCCAGGCTATGGAATGGCCTGCCAGATGAGATACGTCTTATTACAATGTTAGACTGTTTCAAAACAGCTTTAAAGACGTATCTCTTCTGGCAGGCCTTCCCAGAAACTGTATAATCTACCCAGCTTCTACTATCTACAATCCTCCCCGCCTATTCTCTGTCCCCTCCCCCACCATACTTTGTTGTTACCCATGCTGTGGCCAGCATTGTGGTGTTATGCGTATACATGTTGGTTGTTTTACTGTTTGAACTGTAATTTTAAACTCAGCTAGTTTAATTCTATTTTAAGGGGTGGGAGGTTTGGAATGGGATCAATGAATTATTTTAATTGTAATTGTTTTTTTAATCTTGCTGTACCCCACCTCAAGTGTTTTTACAGAGGGGCGGGTAAGAAATAAACATTATTATTATTATTATTATTATTATTATTTGTATTGGAAGTTTTCAGCATTTGTTGCTCTAGTTCTCAAGGTTTTTAAAGATGTAATTCCAATGTTTCTGCTGTTCTACTGTCTTTGGCCATTCCAGCATCAGGTACATTTTATTCCCACCCCAAGAGCTTTCTTTTTCATTCTGAGACTTATCGGAAGACAGGCTGAGAAGGAGAAATCTCTAGCCTCTGTGGTCATGATCACTCTGGAACAACAGTGACTGTGCAGTCCATTCCCGAATTGAGCTGCCACAGTTCCAAATGAGCCACCGGTGGGAGCAAATTAAATCACTCCTTTTGCCAGCAGTTTTGGGCCACCTTAGGTGGCCTTGGAGCAGCTTCTAGCTGCTTTTGGAGGGGGTGTTTAAATGCCACACCACAAAAGCGGCCAAAAGCTGCTTTTTTTGGCCTGTCTGTTTCAGACCAATATATCCTTTTCTTTTCCTCCAATTCCTTTTTAAAGGGTTTTCTTCAATGGCATTTTTGTGCTTGGCAGAAGCATGGGGTTCATTGGACTAGAAGAGGTTGAAGCAGGGGTTGACATCTCTTATGTGTTGCCAGAGCATATGACTATGTGAAACCGAAAGGAGCAAATTAGTTGCTTTTACCTTTGCAAGTATGGCTGGTGAGAACATGATAGAGGGCATTTTTAGAAATTTCAAACTCCCTCCCTAGGAGGGCTAGAATGCCCTCCTCCTTGATATCCTTCTACTGGCAGACCAAACGTTTTTTTATCCAGCCAGGCTTTTGGAACAGCAAAACGACTATAAATGCTGTTACTTATAGTTTTTTTGTTTTTTTAAACTTTTAGAATGTATGTTTTTAATATGGTTCTCAGTTTATTTCAGTTTTTTGTATATTTTTATTGTAATCTTTTTAAGGATTAAGGTGCTTTGAATCCCAGTATACACAGCAGTATATAAATAAAGATGATGGGGATGACGAGTTATAGTGCATCAGTGAAACTGCACTTTCTCACTATTGATTAATTTATTTCATACCTCATCTTCCTTCCAATGTAGAACCTGATAAGTGGAGGTGGCTAGATGATCTTGGCATTGCTGCTCAGTTACGGATAGCTTCAGCATGTCATTACTCTCATTTTTCTTAAAAGTAATTTTAGAAATCCTGTATTTCAGTAACTTCCTTGTTAAAAGTGCCTGCACAATACTTTGCTAGGAGTGTCACTTCCTGTTGACTATTACTAATTTAGTAATGATATAGCAAGATACTGATGCTGTCCAACATGCCCCAAAGCTAGCCAAAATAGCTTTAAAATGCACACTGTTCTTCTGAATCTGTCTTTACGATTTAAATCCAGTTATCTGCTTTTCACCACAACCCAACCTTCTTGCTGCATATACAGTACATGCTTATCTGTCATTCTTGTTGATTTCCTTCTGAGTAGCCAAGTGTAGAATTGTGTTGTCAATTTGCAAGAGCAAATGAATATTTCAAATATATTAAATGCCATGTTTAAAATATACAAAAAGGAAGACATGACAGAAGAAGAGAATGATTTTTGAGACTAACCCCATAATTCATTGGTAATTAGTAGACAGGAGTGAGAAAAAGCCCCTCACAAAACACATTAATTACAAAAGGCATTGATTTATACTCTAACTTGATGTATACTAGATAGTTTCCATTAGTATGAAAACCATCATTAAGGTACTCGGGAGCAATGAGAAAATGTATTGTTCAAAAAGGCATTTGAGTAAATAGCTGATGATCCTGCTACACAGTTTCTACTCACCATCTTTCGGATGGCTGCATTTGAATGGTTTGCTGCAGTAGAAATGAGCTCCAGTGATTCTGAAAGAGAGGCAGGAGCAGTTATACATTCTTAAGATTGCTATCAGTTAATATGCAGTTTTTATTTCCTTGGTGTGCACAACTCAACTTCAAAATAGCTGATACACAGAAATAGTTCATTTGTTAGGAGGAACTCGTTAATCATATTCCTGATTTTGTTCAGGTCAAGTGTGCAAGTAAAGAGCATTTCTTTTAAAACTACAGATTAAGAAAAGAAGAACAAAATTTCAGCCAGTACACAATGGGCAGGAATGTCAAAGAACAGAACTTTTTCATGAACTCAAAACTAAAGATCAAATAATTTACTGACAGCAAGATATTTGTTTCTAAAAATTGTTCTTCCTTGTTGTGGTACAGTTTGGTGGGTTGAGAGGAGATAAACAAATGTATCAGTGCATAAAACTTACTTGTGGCAAGTTATTTTGCTCAGGTGCAGCCCTATATCTTTGACCAGAATCCTAGTTATGTCTGTGGGAACATGAATTTCTGTTCTAAAGGTATGGTTGGGATTAATATAAAATAATCAATGTGCAATCTGAGATTCATCCTCTGTGTAGCTTTATATTTTTCATTTCTAACACTATATGCTTTTGGACCTCTTATCCCCAATGTAAATACTTATTAAATTTATTTCACATGATTTACTGCTACACTAATGAATCTAATTGTCAGTGAAGAAAACACCAAACCTACTCCTCCTCACACAGAGCAGAGGAACTGAATTTTAGGAGAACTCAGTTTCACTATTCATAAAACTGGCATATTGTTATACATGCACCAGAGGGTGTGGTTTAAATCAGAGTTAGTTTCCAGAGAAGCCAACTTTAAACTAGGGCTTCTTTAGCTGGCTTGTTCAGCTAACTTTGCTACCGGTAGTTGATCTCTGGCTTCTATGTAATAGCACAAACCAGGTTTCATAGAAAGTGAAATGAACATGTGATGGAAGTCCTTGCCCTTGTGAAGCTACTATAGTAAATGTTTCTCTCTTCTGTTAGAAAGGATCGGTATAAAGCCCTTCTACTCCACATTACTTGAACTTTGATCTGCAAAGGAAAACAACAAGGAAGCTGATGCCAAATTAGCATTTTAGCATGCTAATCCTTCAGGAAGTTTACTACTAATCATGAAGTAGGTGGAAGAGTTGCTTCACTGCCCTAAAAAAACTATGGAAGACTGTTTTTATATGACGACCGCGGCAAGATTAATATATGCAGCCAAATGGAAAGAGAAAAAGATACCAGAGATAAAGGACTGGTTTTGTAGTTAACAATTATGTAGAATAAGGTTAAATTAGACACATGATAAGAAGTTAAAATAGAAATTAGGTGTTCTTTTTCTTTCAATGATTTTCACTTGATAAGGAAGTCAAGGTTTTATGTAGTAGTCTTTTAGCTGTATGTTGGAGGATGATGGGGTTCAACATGAGGTCAAGATAGACAATATATCGATATGTCATGTTTGTTATATGTTGTGTATTTGTTTTTATATATATAATAAAATTAATAAAAAATAAAGGAATTATTATCTCATTCTCACTTTCTCTGTACTCATCCTCCAGCTATCTTGTCCTACCCCCACATTTCATTCAAGGATATCTTCCCTGTATTCATCAAGTTAGACAAATCTGGTCCTATCTCTAAGGTTTCTGCAAGTAAATAGAAACTTTGCCAAATAGAAACTTTGCCTTCTCTCATAAAAATGGGAAGGCAAACAGTTTTGTACCATAAGAAGATCATAGAACCATAGAATCACAGAGCTGGAAGAGACCACAACGGCCATCTGTATCTGGGCTAGGCATGGTGGAGCTTTGCCTGCTTTTTCTCTCCCTGGAGTCCCAGGCAGGGGCAGTTGGAATGGAGGGAGGGCCCTTCTTCTTTTTGAGGTTACCAAAGCAGAATACAGTAGTACTATTACTTCCCTCAATCTAGACACTATACTTCTATTGATACAGCCTAGAATCACAGAGTTGGAAGAGACCACAAGGGCCATCCAGTCCAACCACCTGCCATGCAGGAACTCTCCATCAAAGCATCCCCGACAGATGGCTATCCAGCCTCTGCTGAAAGACCTCCAAAGAAGGAGACTCCAGCACTCTCTGAGGGAGTGTGTTCCACTGTCGAGCAGCCCTTACTGTCAGGAAGTTCCTCCTAATGTTGAGGTGGAATCTCTTTTCCTGGAGCTTGCATCCATTGTTCCAGGTCCTGTTCTCTGGAGCAGCAGAAAACAAGCTTGCTCCCTCCTCAATATGACATCCCTTCAAATAATTAAACAAAGCTATCATATCACCTTTTAGCCTTCTCTTTTCCAGGCTAAACATTCTCAGCTCCCTAAATCATTCATCATAGGGCATGGCTTCCAGATCCTTCCCCATCTTAGTCATCCTCCTTTGGACACGCTCCAGTTTCTCTGCATCCTTTTTTAAATTGTGATGCCCAGAACTGGACACAATATTCCAAGTGGGGCCTGACCAAAGCAGTATAGAGTGGCACTATTACTTTCCTTGATCTAGACACTATACTTCTATTGATGCAGCCTAAGATTGTATTGGCCTTTTTAGCTGCTGCATCACACTGTTGACTCATGTTCAATTTGTGGTCTACTTGGACTCCTAGATCCTTTTCACATGTGGTCTCGTTCAGTCAGGTGTCCCCCATCTTATTTCTGTGCATTTCATTTTTCCATCCTAAGTGCAGTACCTTACATTTCTCTGTGCTGAATTTCATTTTGTTAGCTTTGGCCCAGCTTTCTAGTCTATTCAGGTCATTTTGAATTTTGATCTTGTCCTCTGGGGTATTAGTTACTCCTCCTAATTTGGTGTCATCTGCAAATTTGATAGGTAGGCCCCAAATACTGTCATCCAAGTAATTAATAAAGATATTGAATAGCAAGATGAAATACTGTGCCTGAGGACCAATTGAACCAACCGGTATTAAAGGCTACCCTTTAGAATCAGAGACTATCAATACAGATGCAAGCACTTTATGGTCTTAGTGCATATGAACTAAATACTGCATATGAGTTAAAGTATATAAGAATTCTTCCCCTCCAAATGAAATTTTAATTCAGTCCCCTATTTTCTAGCATTGTAGAGAGTGAGACACTGAAAATGGTTCATAACTAGGACTCTTCTATTTGTTGCATTTGAATTTTCTTTGTAATTTTTTGTGTGCCCCTCCTTAATTGTACAGTAGAGTCCGGATTATCCGACATAAATGGGACCGGCTGATAGTCAGATAACCGAAGATGTTGGATAATCCAGAGGGTCCAAGAAAAGCCTTAAAATCATTTTGAAAAGCCTTGAAATCACTATGAAAAGCCTTGCAATCATTTTGAAAAGCCGTACATGGGGATTTTCTTGGGCCTGTTCTGGCTCCTTGCCCATCGCGGCCACCATTTGGGGGGGTGTCTGGGGGCATGTCCTAATTCAGCCGACGTTGGATAATCCAGAACGTCGGATTACCGAATGTCGGATAATCGGGACTCTACTGTATTTCTAGATCTTCAACTGAAATGTTAAGATTAGTGCAATGCTAGAAATTTGGGGACTGAAGGAACATTTAATTGGTAAGGTAAAAATTTTTATAGGGAGGGCAAAACCCTAATTTTAAACCCCAGCTACACCCTTAGGCTTAATTTTTACAGGCTTTAACACCATAACACATGTACAACCACCTTGAGTCCTGATTCTAGAAAAAGGGGGATATAAATAAAAGGGATAAAAGTAACAGATAACAATTTTACACAACTAACTCATTGGTCCCAACAATATTGAAGAAAATTGTACATACTTTCAGCATCTTTCCTATCTGGTGACTCTCCAGGAAGTTTTTTAAGATAATCCTTCAAGAGAAGCTCATAGCGTGGAATTCTTTGCACAGGTTCAAGCATGTGATGCTGTAATGTGAGGTTCCCACAAACATCCTCTTTCTGTAATCAAGCCAAAATAAAAATTGTTCTGGCTAATTAAAAAAAACCCTGGCATCTCCATTTACCCAAACCAATACAATTAGAAACTGATGGTCTTTACATCTGAAAAAAATGATTAGGATAGTAGGCATATACCAATAAATACCAAAATAAAAGAGAAAGAAAATTCAGTTTAATACATCTTACTGAAACTAAACCAAAGGTCATGGCCAACTTCTTTCCTATGCTAATTTCAAATCTATCATTCTACTACACTTCTCCTAACCATTTCATGTTCACTTCTGCTTTCCTAGATCAATAAAAGCAGAAACAGCTCTTTAATTATTTATCACAAAACAAACCTCCCCCAAAGATCTACAAGTTAAGATGATAGATATTAATCAATGCAATGTCTATGCCTAAACAGTAACCCAGATTTATCTTAATCATCTTGTGATATATAAGATCTTGTGGATATGAGACAATGAGGAGTTCAGCAAATTCCCAAGATCTACTTTTGGATATATTAAATGTTAAATTAGGGGGGGGGGGGGATGTATTTTAAAAGTATTTGTTGACATGTATAATCTAGTCACTTAGAATGAACATACATACATATTTAAATCACGCAAACAATAACTGTTCTTTTTTAAAATAGCAAAATCTTTCTGACATGTACACCAAACCCATATGCATTTGATCATTTACAAAAGAATCATTTTATATGTAAAACGAGTTAGCTGGCCAGAGATCGAGCTACTCCCGATGCATAATCACATGGTCTAGAGTGAACCTTTGTTGCTGCTACTGCTGCTGTTAACTGCCCTCAAGTCAATCTTGACCCACGGCAACCCTATGGATAAGACATCACCAAGACTCCCTGTCCTCCACTGCTCTGCTTAGGTCCTATAAACTCACACCCATGTTCTCCTTAATAGAGTCCATCCATGTAACATGTGGCTTTCCTCTCTTTCTACTTCCCTATTTACTATCTTGCATATAACAGGAACTTTGTTTTATTTTTTCAAAACCCATGAAGTGTATTTGTCATAGCAAAGACTGTTAATCTACCAGAATGTAAAATCTCTGAAGAACCTTTTTAAATAAAGCAATGTAAGTTGTTTGAAATCAAACAGAAACAAATGTTATTTAAAATCTCTTTTAAAACTAATGTTGTCTTCTTTTAGGAAGAAACTCTTCTAGAACATGGCCACACAGCCCAACCCCTCCCCCCCAAAAAAAACTATGAATGCCGTCCATGAAAGCCTTTGACTCCACATTGTCTTCTTTTGTTTGTTATTGTTGTTCACTGCCTTTGCATCAATCTCGAACCATGGTGACCCTATAGATGAGAAATCTCCAGCCCCCCCTGCCCCTTACTGTTCCAGCTCCTGCAAACTCATGTTCATGGTCTCTTTAATAAAATGCTTCTATAAATTAAAAAATAAAATAAAGTCCATCAATCTATCATGTGGCCTTCCTCTCTTTCTATTTCCCTCCACCTTACCTAACATTAGTGTCTTTTCCAACAATTCATGCCTTCTCATAATGTGTCCAAAGAATAATAATAATGATGATGATGATATTTCTAGCCCGCCTCTCTGAACAAGCAATCGGGGTGGGTCACAACAAGGTTAAAAAACAGTACAATTAAAATATCTCATCTCATCACCCAACTCCCCCCCCCCCCTTAAAACAGGATTAAATCACAGTCTAAGTCTTGGCTTCTAGGGATATTTGTGGCTTGATCCACTCTAAAACCCATTTATTTGTCCTTTTGGCTGTCCATGGAATCCTCAGCACTCTTCTCCAGCACCACATCTCAAATCAGTTGATTTTCCTCCTATCTTGTTTCTTAACCATCCAGCTCTCACATCCATACATGGTAACAGGGAATAAAATGGCTTCTATGATTCTAATGTTTGTGCTTATTTGTATGTCTTTGCATTTTAGAATCTTTTGTAGTTTTTTTTTTATAGCTACTTTCCCCATTCTTAATCTTCTGATTTCCTGGTTGCAGTTCCCATTTATATCAATGTTTGAGAATTGAGGTATGAGAATTCTTTTACCACTTCTATTTCTTCATTGTCCAGGCTGAATTTGTCAAGATTGTCTGTTGTCATTATTTTTGTTTTCATTATGTTCAACAATAGGCCTGCCTTTGCACTTTCTTCCTTGATCTTTCTTAGTAGCTGTTCCAGGTCTGTGAGGTTTTCTGCTAGTATTATGGTGTCAGCTGCATATCTCAAATGGTGTTTCCTCCTATTTTCACTCCTTCTTGTCTAAACCTGCTTTTCTTACAGTATGTTCTGCATATAAGTTGGAATAGGTAGGGTGATAAAATGCAGTCTTATCTGACCCCTTTGCCAATCGGGAACCATTCTGTTTCTCTGTGCTCTATGTTCTTATTTTTTTGTGGAGCTTTCGGGCTATGTGGCCATGTTCTAGAAGAGTTCCTTTCTGACGTTTCGCCAGCATCTGTGGCTGGCATCTTCTGTGTTCTGTTCTGACAGTAGCCTCTTGTCCTGAGTACATTTCCTCATCAGGACTATCAGATGTATTGGCACTCCCATGTCTTTAAGGGCATTCCATAGCCTTTCATGATCTATGCAGTCAAAGGCTTTGCTACAGTGTATAAAGCACATGCTGATTTTCTTTTGGAATTCACTGGTGCACTCCATTAGCCAGTGCATGTTTGCAATGTGGTCCCTAGTGCCTCTTCCTTTCCTGAACCCTGCATAGACCTCTGGATTTCTTTCTCCATGTATGACTCCATGAATTCTTGACTACAAACCTCTCCATCAAAAGCTTGCAACATGTAATTTGGATGTTGTTGTACTATTGTGTTCATGGTTCTTAGTTTGTTCCTATCCTTTTTGTTTTTCTTCCCTTATTTCCTTTATTGCTTGTAGTGTTTTATCTGTCATCCATGTTTTCTTCAATTTCTTTTTGGCTCTTGAAAGTGTCTGTCTGCATTCTTCTTTTAATATGTTCCTGGCTTCAGACCATAGTTCTTCTGATTATTGGTCTATTATGCTAACTAGCACAAATCTCTCCCTTACACTGTCAATAAATCCTGTTGAGACATTGTTCAGATCATATTTTGGTATGATGACTGGTTTTGTTTTCTTATTGAGTTTTACTTTTATTTTGTATATGAGTAATTCATGATCTATATCACAGTCCTTGCTTTCCATAAAAGTTACCCATGAGTCCTTGTTAGCTGCACAGCTACAGATCTGGAGCCACCTGCTGTGATGTCATCTGCTCTACAGTGACATCTGTCCAAGTGTGGTGATTGGCCTTTTTTTAGTTAGTGGAAGTTCTAATTCTTCATGTTCATATAATATCATTTGAAAGGTTACAGATGAAAAGTCTTTTTTCTCTTCACATAAACCTGTATCTAAGAGGCTGAAGAGACAGGCCAAAATAAAGCTGCTTCGAGTCACTTTGGAGGTACGCTATTTAAATGATGCATGCACCCTAAGAGGCGGGAAGCCACGTCAAAGCCACGCTCCAGTCCTAAGGACTGGAACACAGCTTTGGTGCAGCTTTTGGCCTCTTAAGATGCATGTATCATTTAAACAGCATACCTTCAAAGTGACCCAAAGCAGCTTTATTTTGGCCTGTCTGTTCAGGCCCTACGTTGCAACCATCATCTGAATCCTGTTACATTGTCTCACAACCAGCAGAGGGGTAGAATTAATGGCAACATGAGGACTTTTCTGTGGAAGTAGCTTATTGCCTATTTATGGAATTCCATCCAAAAGGAGTTCAGACTAATTCTATCCATCTTTGGTTGTTTCTTGTTAGCTGCCTTCAAGTCAACTTTGACTAATGGCAACCTTGTGAATGAGACGTCTCCAAGCCCCGCTATCCTCTGCCTCTCTACTCAAGTCATGTAGGCTCATGCCCATGGTCTCCCTGATTGATTCTATCTATCTGGCATGCAATCTTCCTCTTTCTACTTTAGCGAGCATAACTGTCTTTTCTAATGAGTCATGCCTTCTGATGTGGCTGAAGTACAACAGCCTGAGTTTACTCATCTTGGCTTCTGGGGAGAGTTCAGGCTTGATTTGTTCTAGAACCCATCTGTTTTTGTCTTTTTGCCTGTCCATGGTATCCTCAGCACTCTTCTTCAGTATCACATCTCTATTGACTTAAGCTGCAAATGCACTTTTATTCTACCTGGTTTCAAATGCTTTTTAATTGGAGAGTACCTTTTTGGCTTTAATTCTGTGTTGTTTTTTTAAATCTGTGGCATTTTGTTTCATGAACTGGGACCCTTTGTCAGGGCCAAAAAATGGTACAGAAAAAATCTGACAACTAAATGATATTGGGAGAAAGGCGGGATATAAGAAAATAAAAAATAACAATAATAAATATACCTGTATGTTTTGAACAACGTCTTTAAAAGGAGATGATCTCTGCATCCATGTGTTCACCATGTCCATTGCTCTGTCAAAATTCTTTACATATTCTCCATACATTTTCAGAAATGGAGCAAGTTTTTGAAGGATATCTCCTAGCCTTGGATTTGTATTCCTGTAAAACAAACAAATTAAAAGAACATGAAATCTGGAAGCTAAGATTATTTATATGCAAAATTATTTGGATCCAAATATCACCTTCTGCGATTTGAAGGGCTTTTTTGACACGCATAAATCTTGCTGGCAGAAGGTCATGCTCTCCTCTCATGTTTTCCAGCACCACCTTCTACACTGAGGGGTCTGATATTTAAGCATATTTGCACCAGATTATATAAATTATTGTGGTGTATACAGAAATAATTTCAGGCTGTTCAAACTCTACAGTCTTCAGGAGAGGCCCTTTTCTCCACTGCACCACCTTTTGAGATTTTGTTGGGAGGAACATGTGAGAGGGCCTTTTTGGTGGCTGCTCCTATAGAGTCTGTTTAGTCTCCTTTCACTGTCAAGAGCTAGCTATCCTAGTCCATTAGGTGTTTATTAATTGATTGTAAAGATGTTCTGTTTTGTTGACTTTTAATATTCTGTCTTTTAAAGAATGGTTTAATGTTCTCTAGTTTTTTGTGGAGCTTTTGGGCTATGTGGCCATGTTCTGGAAGAGTTCCTTTCTGACATTTTGCCAGCAACTGTGGCTGGCATCTTCAGAGAATGAGAGCCTGGAAAAGGATGGAAATATATATCCTGTGTGACCCTGGGAAGGAAGGAGTAATTTTCAGGGTCACACAGGATATATATCTCCATCCTTCTCCAGGCTCTCATTCTCTGAAGATGCCAGCCACAGATGCTGGCGAAACGTCAGAAAGGAACTCTTCCAGAACATGGCCACATAGCCCGAAAGCTCCACAAAAAACTACGGATGCCGGCCATGAAAGCCTTCGACTCCACATTAATGTTCTCTGTTTTACATCCCTAGTTGATAGTTTGGAAGCTTGGAAAAAGTGGGATGCAAATGAATGAAAAGTAACAGTAACAATAATATTATTATTATTTAAAACAACAATTCAGCATACTTCAGTCATTTTAATTATTTTTGAAAGCAACTCATGCCTCCTATAAAAGTGTATTTCCATTATTGCAATGTTTACTATAAATCTGGTAAAAATGTTTTTTAATTAGTTTGTGCCTGTAAGAAGAAACCTGCACAAGCTGGCAGACATAAACAAAATGGAGAGGATTGATAAAGGTTAAATGCTGAAGGGATTATTATTTTTGCTTCTGTCTAAAAAATTGTTCTTTTTCACCTCCTTTGGGCCCTATACAGTCTGCTTGGGATGTCACCATTCTGGATAATTTAATGTCACCCACACTACTTAGGTTGTTTATGATCAAGTTAAATAGAAGCAGTGTGATCTGGGGAAAACATCACTTGATCACATATACCAAGTGCATCTTTTAAATAAGTATTGCTTCTCAGGGCTAGCTTTCTTATCCCAGAGGCATGCAATTATGTTAGGCTCTGAGGCCTGAGTATGAAATTTACAGATGTGCACAAAAGGTAAAACAGGAATTATGGCTAGAATTGTCTGCAGCTGAAGGCTGGGAGCATACAGTGCTCAAGGTCAGTATGTGCTTGCTTGCACGTACGCCTAATGTAAACAACATGAGTCTTCCTGACTGAGGAGACAACATTGTAGGTGACACAAGGAAGAGAGTCACCAGAAGAGGCTGGGTTTGTGGCCATATGGCACAAGTCTATGAATAGCCTGCACACCACCACGTGAGGATTGTTGGGTAATACTTGGAGTAGTGGATGGTTGGTTGGAGAGATTTGTCGAGTGTGTATATATTTGTAAATACAGCAATTTAAGAATAAAACCTCTGAGGAGAGAGTTTTGACTCCAGTCTGTTTTATCAACAACTGGGAGGAGGATTCCTGATAAAGCTGAAGCTCCAGGGTTGCCTGTAATTCCGAAGGCATCGGAGATTGCTTGAACTGTGCCCATCTGCTTGTTTACATCAACAAATTATTATGTCCCACAGGGTGTATTTTGTTCCAGTTGGGGGCCACACTTATCCCTTAAAGTTATTTTTTTTTTGTAGGAGCTTCTAGAGATGAACTTTGATGAAAGCTTTTAAACAAAGTACATACCTTAAAATAACGGAAGTGTAAGATGCTCAGTACAATGGGTCTGACCTGTGTCCTTAAAATTTTGTAAGACAGAGTTAAAAATTTCTCACGTGGAGAGGGTCACATGAAACACTGGCCCAGAATCAACAGGATGCTAATGGTAACATCAGGATTTTAGATCCTCCCCCTGAAGCCCTCTCCAGCAGTGAGAATATACTTCAAAGAATTTCCCAGCCCTCCAAAGCAGGGATTTTGTGAGGGAGGCTCCACATTCTGCAGCAAAGAGTCAAGATTCCCAAACTATACACTAACTTTCACTCTTGTGTGAAAATTCAGATGAGAAACAAGCATTGGATACAGGTCATAATTTTGGTCTTATGAAGTACTACAAAATAAAGAAATGCAAGGTGCATAGAATTGTCATGTAAAGATGTTTTAAGCAGATACATTTAACTGTTATAGAAGCAAACATTTTAGTTACTAGAAAGAAATAACTTAATATTAAAATTGTAACACATTGTGTACTCACCACTCATCAGTAATCCTTGTTTTGAGCTCAGGAAGGAGAAACTGTTCATGGAAGCGATAGATAGAAGAAATATTTGAAAAGATTCCTGTTACCACATCAGGTGGAATCCCTGCTTCATACAATTTTGTGCAAAAAACCTGTCAAAAATTCAACAGATATCAGAACCAAAAGTATAAGATCTATATTAATGTCATACATGTGGAGTTTGACTGATTATTCATTGTTTTCTACAAGATATATATTTCTGAACTGTTTTCCAAAGACATCTTCTACATAGATGTTTAATTTGTTAAAAGGGCTCTCAGTGAAACACAGCAATATATCATTTGCAATAAATCTGCCATCTGATTAATCTGAAAGCCACTGGTTGCTTGTTTAGAGTGGAAGATTATGTAAAAGTTACTCAAAAGTGCTCAATAGAGATGAAACACAGTATGTCAAATACAACTAAAAAGAAAAGACATTTTACATATATTTTCAAGTATCTTTCATAATAATAATAATAATAATAATAATAATGTTTATTTATAGCCCGCTCCTCTAATAAAATACTCGGAGCAGGGTACAACAGATTAAATAACTTTCTGAGATACAAGATAGACATATACTCAATCTAATAAAAATTTACATTGTGGCTCAGCTATACGTTTCCTATTTTCACACTAGACATTGCACAATTGGTTAAAGGGCAACAGACATCTTTGTCAGCAATTACAAATTTAACCAAGGGGGAAGTTGTGTCCATATTAACTACCATCAGATGTTGGTATATTTGGCTCAAAACAAAGCAATGGAGAAATTGAAACATTCCAATTTAACAAATTCATTATGAGCTATTCCATAGTTTTTAAATTGTTTTCTTACAGGCTTGTCAAGGATACTATCACTTGAAATGTTATATCCATTACTGTTGAGTTAATAACAATATCTAGCATTTCTACTGTGTTTCAGGTCTTCAGAGCTATTATTTCAATATTCTTTACAAAAATTGCTGTGTTTCAAAGGCTATGTACGTCTTTAACAAACAGTATTCTCTCTACTTTCCAAACAGTAATTGCTTACCTGCAAATAGATGCTCTTTTAAAGAAACCCATCAACCATATATATTTGTGTATAAGCTAAAAAAAATTTAGTCAAAATATCAACCCGCAAATACCTGGGCCAACTTATAAAAGGTCTCTGTGGTTTTTAAAAAGTGACTCCTGTTTCTCAGTTGTATATTATTAGCTAGCAGCTGTAGTTAACTAGGTTATCAACATGCATGTATGAATTCATGTTCAGTATTACCAACTGTTTGTTTCTCTATTCTACTTTCTTAGTAATACTGAGCAATGAAGCACATGAGGTGGAAGCTAGGATTTTTTTTTTTTTACAATCGAATGCCTAGAATGAGCTATCAAAGCTAACAGAAATTGAATTCTGACAGGTTTAATACTACATGATTTATTATTATATAATTCATGTAGAAATTATCTGTGGTGACTGATCTTTCCCCCAGGGTTTCCCCAAACCCTCCCTAAGACAGTTTAAAGAAGTGAAGGTAAAGGCAATGTGAACTGAAGTAATAAGGAAAGTAATGAGGAAAGTCATTTGGTTGAATAACCACCATAGCAGAAGAACTACACATTTCCATAGAAAAGCATATTTCTGAATATTGTTTGTGCTTCTAGTGGCACTTCTACAGTAGAAAATTTCTGAATCAGGGCAAAAAAGAAAAACTCAGGTCAATGAGATAAAAGATTAATTTTTGCTATTGTATGACATGTCTCTGGCTTTTCTTCGCTAACAAAGATTAGGGAAGGACTCATCCCACACTTTCTACAAGTGCATTGATGACTAAAAAGGCCGATCCAAGATAAACAAGTCTGGTTACAGAAAGCACAGCAGAAAGTTTCCTTGGGTGATGTTTCCAAGTTGTAGTTCTTTCTGCGTTGTCGTTTCTTTTTGAGACTCGTTCGATGTGAGTTCTTGAAAATGCTGCAACATTGTGGATAGTGCATCTACATGCCTCCCGATGCGAGGCCAGGACCGACCATTGTTGGTGATCAATTTGGCCAAGCTTGAAATGTTGTTTTAGGGAGTCCTTGTATCTCTTTTTTGGGGCGCCCGTCTTTCGCTGATCCATGGCGAGTTCACTGTAGAGTACTATTTTTGTGAGGCGATGTGCCCTGCTTGCTCAAGGACAGCAACATTCATCAGATAGTCAGTCCAGTGTATATTTAGGATTGTGCATATACAGTGCTGATGAAAGCATTCGAGGAGTCGTAAGTGTTGGTGATAGGTAACCCATGTTTCAGATCCATAGAGGAGAATAGACATTACAATGGCTCTGCACACACTGACTTTTGTGCTTCGCTTCAGGTATTTGTTACTTCAGTCTCTTGTGAAGCCTTCCGAATGCAATACATGCCTTTGCTAATCTGTGATCGATCTCTTTATCAATCTTGGAGTCTGTAGAGATGATGCTTCCCAGGTAGGTGAACTGCTGAATGGACTTAAGCACAGATTTGCCTATGGTGACATGGGGATGATAGTGCTCTTCCTGTGGTGCAGGCTGGTAAGTACTTTTGTTTTCTTCAGGCTGACTTCCAGCCCAAACAGCTCTGCAGCTGTTGCAAAGCATGATGTTAGGCACTGCAGAGCTGCTTCTGTATGGGCAACAAGGGCAGCATCGTCAGCGAAAAGCAGCTCACATACTAGATAGTTTAGAGTCTTTGTGCGAGCCTTCAGACGGCTTAAGTTAAACAAGCTACTATCAGTACGGTAACGTATATAGATGCCATCTTCTTCTTTGATATCTGCCATAGCCCTTTGGAGCATCCAGTTGAAGAAGACTGTAAATAGAGTTGGAGCGAGAACATAAGCTTGTTTCACACCATTAGTTATTAGAAAGGGCTCTAAGAGAGCATTGCCATATCTGACTTGACCGTGCTGGCCCTCATGTAACAAGATAATCATTTTGAGGAATTTGGGTGGACATCCTAGTTGTTCCAGGATCTGCCACAGACCTTTTCTACTCACAGGTTTTGGTAAGGTCACCAAATGTTACATAGAGTCCTTTGTTCTGCTCTCTAACTTTCTCTTGCAGTTGTCTAAGAGCAAATACTATATCTGTAGTGCTCCTATTAGCTCTGAAGCCGCATTGGCTTTCAGGGAGAACTTCTTCTGCAATAGGAGGAACTAATCTGTTCAGAAATATCCTTGCAAGGATTTTTCCAGCAATGGAGAGCAGAGTTATAACTCGATAGTTTGAGTGAGCAGATTTGGCTCCTTTTTTCTTATACAGGGTGATGATAACTGCATCTCGGAGATCTGATGACAGTTCACCTTTTCCCCAGCAACTCACAAGGAGCTTGTGGAATTTAGCATGGAGTACATGACCTCCGTATTTACAAGCTTCAGGCGGGATTCCATCAATCCCGGCTGCCTTGCCATTTTTCATCTGCTGTATGGCCTTAATGGTCTCTTCCAAAGTGGAAGCCACGTCCAGTACATTTTTCATCTGTTGTTGTATCATATGTTGGATAGCTGAGCCTTGGACTACTTGGTTAATGTATAACATGTACACAGACTGGAAAGAGGTGACTTTGTTACATAGTGACAAACATATCCAGAACTGCACACTTTTCCTGGGCCATTCCCTGAGCACCAGGGTGACCTCACTGTTTAGGAAGCAGTTTAGGAAACCAGGGGGTGAGAAAGAGTAAATAAGTGTCCCACTAAAGTGAACTCCCAAGTTTAAAAAGACAGTCATCTCGGTTTGTAAATTTGTGGGTGTCTGCCCTACTGCAGAAACAAGACACTTGGTTTTCTCTTGTATAGCAAATGCCTCAGTGAAAAACAGTCTTTACTTGAACAAAGAACATGTGTCATGCTTTGCAGATGATTTAGTGAGAATGTTTGCCACATAATTTGCAGACAGGTGGGTTATGATGCTGGAACTGCAAAGAAAGAGCCAATCTCATAATTTTGTGATTTGTAATATTTTATATTACAGTATAAAAATTCTTAGAGTATTCAAGTTGTCAGTATTTTCAGAAAATCATTTGTGTTTGGCTGCCCTTAAAATACACACCTTCATAGCTGCTATAGCTCGGCAAAGGACAGACAGTTTCTTAAATCATGTGTGGGTGGATGTGAAACATGGAAGATTTTCACATTTGCCTGCATCGCTGCTAAAACATCCTCCAAATGTAGCTAAAAGAGAAAGGGAGCGCCTGTATCTGAATGCCAGGAGCGCTTCCTGAATCGTCATGGAAACATGGCTCCTCCTTTGCATCCCTGAATCATTCCTGGGGAACGGAACTCCTCTGAATGCAAAGTTTGCATTCATAGGAAATCTGCTTCCCTTGCAATGATTCAGGGACGCTAGAGGGAGCCATGTTTCATGACGATTCAGGAAGCGCTCTTGGTGTTCAGATACAGGCGCTTCCTTTCTCTTTTAGCTATGTTTGGAGAACGTTTTAGCAGCGATGCAGGCAAATGTGAAAATATTCATGGGAGGAGTCATAACAACTGGATCCAGAATAGGCCTTCTGTTGTCAGCACATGTATTCACTTTAGACATGAACCTACTGATAGAGCAGGGTGAAATGTTCTGGCAGACAGGTCAGAAAATGAGACTGGTTGCAAGTTTTAGAGTAAGGGACAATGCAAGCCAAAATGTCATAGAAATAGACTTACCTGATCTAGAAGATGAAGCCTTTTAACATATGCCTCTTCTGTATGGAGAAGTTCACTTGCAATGTTAAACAGCTTTTGTGGTTCTGAACACTGCTAAAATATTAAAAATGCAAAATCCATTGTAAATATATATTCCAAGGATTAAAAAAAAAAAAAGAATCCTTTTCATACTTTTCATACTATTTCTTGTAATTACTGAACGGTGCTCCCAGTGGCAAGAGCTCTTCCATTTTGTTGAGATGATGAAGTACACATTTGCTTTGCTCAAGCATCTAATTCTGGAGTGAATTTTGTTTTATCTTTTCCTAAAAGACAGTATAGTGCAATCTTGTAATAGTGGTTTTATAACCAATTAAACTCACTAGTGAATAATCTGAACTACACAGTTCCTTTCATGGTACACTTTAGTACACTGTCGAGCTTCTCTCATCAAATGAGCTGGGGAGAGTGAAGAAACCACATGCCATTATCCAAAGGTTGCTTCAGAAACACCACCACCATCATCAAAAAGGAGGGGGAGAAAACATGTTTATTGGCCATGTTTAGGGATTTTTTAAAAATCACAGTTGGCCCTCCATATATACGGATTCTGTATCCACAGATTCAATTATCCATGGCTTGAAAATATTCCCTCCAAATACTTCAAAAAGCAAATCTTGATTTTTCCACTTTATATAAGGGACACTATTTTACTATGTCAATGTATATAATGAGATTTTGGCAGCCATAGATTTTGGTATTTATGGGGCATCATGGAACCCAATACCAGTGGATATCAATGGCCCACCATATTTTCAAGCCATAGATGGCTGAATCTGTTGATGCAGAATCTGTGAATATGGGGGCCAAATGTACTGCCCATTCTAGAAGTATTGACTTTTCATGTCTTGCCAAAATATCCTAAAGGCACCCGATCCTGTCTGATCTTGGATGCTAAGCAAGGTTAGCCCTGGTTGGTACTTGGATGGGATACCGCCTATGAATACCTGCTGTAAGCTATATTTCAGAGAAAGGAACTGTCAAAACGATCTCTGAGCATTCCTTGTCTAAGAAAGCCTTATGAAATTCATGGGGTGATCACAAGTCAACACGAGACTTGCAACACACACACAACCAATAAAATGATAATAATAATAATAATAATAATAATAATCTTTATTTGTATACCGCCCTTCCTACGATCAGGGCGGTGTACAGCATTTTAACAAACAGCTTCATTTATATACCGCTTCATACCACCTAAGCAGTGTCTAAGCGGTTTACAATTATAAGCTATTTGCCCCCCCCCCCAACAATCTGGGTACTCATTTTAGCAACCTCGGAAGGATGCAAGCCTGAGTCGAGCTTCAGCCCTTTGCTGGTCTTGAAGTCGCCACCTTATGGTTTTGAGTGAGTGGCTGCAGTACAGGCATTTAACCACTGCGCCACCAGGGCTGATGACAAGATAGCATAACCACTGTTACTTAACAGTCACAAACACAATAAAAAACTCATAATACTGACAAAGCCACTATGTATTTCAAAGAAAAATTCAGGTCCCTGTAGAAATTTTGCTTAATGAATAAAAAGAGACCACATTCTATGTTGCACAGTAGTTCAGGACAGTATGTGCTACCTGGGCACAGGCATTACATGCCGAGCTCATCTGAGACAAAAACTGATGAGGGTGATAAAAGATTGTAGGGGAAGAACGGTCTGAGACCCTCCTAAGTTCCTAGCCCACAATGTCATCTCTGCCCATCATAATTCAGGTTCTATGCAAGCATATTTGTGACTATTATTCTGTGCTGCTTATCAAGATAGGATGCTACTTGCCAGCTGCTAGTGAAAACAACAAAGGAACTGAATAACATGCTTGGTAGAGGCAATCACGCTATTACAAGTTGATTACAATTAAAACACAATAGTCTGGTCATTTCATGTTTTTCTCAGATGGCAACTCAACACAAGATTTTTTTTTTTTAATTTCCTAAAAACGATATTTCAAAGAGAGGTAAATTATCCTATGATGAGATTGTGTATCTTTGGGTAAGACATTACTGGGACCTCTCTCATATTTGTATTCTTCTATAATATTTTCATCTCTCTTCTCACCACCTGCAGCTCACGTACCTTTAGCATGTACATGATAATACCTTTTTATTATCCATCCAGTTAATTAAATAAAATAGCATGACAGAGCTGTGCTCAGACACAGTTAACTACTTTCTTGTAAAATTGCTAAAATGAATGATCCTAACCTAATTTTAATGACATTTCCCCTTTTAGAAGCATCAAGGTTAACATCTCAAATTTTTCAGATTCTGAGATAGAGGAAGGGGTGAGGAGAGAAAGAGAGAAAAGAGAGAGAGAGACTGCTAAAATTAATAAGCTCCCTCTTGTCGCTTTTCATTGGCAGAAGATAGGTAAGACTTCCAATTATTCAGTCATGTGCTCACATTCTAACAAACACACAGTGACAGTGATGGGCTATACCATGAAGTAAGTATCCCAGGGGGGAATGACATGTCACAGGGCCTTTTAAACTTATTAAGAGATCTACACAATCTACTGTAAAGAAAGACCTCCTCATGTCCATATCCCCATGAGACCCTAAGTAGAACCTAAGAAAATATCTGGAAGACTGACTTATTCCAACCTTACTTCACTGTTGGTTTTGGAACAGTTTTGAGAAACATCGGCATCATTTCCCACCACAAGCTACTGTGTCATGGAAAAATATTCTAATGAAAAAGCACATCTGGGCAGGTTAAAATAAGCAAAGAAATATAGGCACCAAGTATAAAGTTATGTGGGAATGTTCTTACTTTCAAGAATATTTTCTTGTAAGCAAGACTAATCTGTGTTTCTATTTTTCCTTTTCACATAAGTATGCATCCTTCTAGAAGCTTATTACTATCCATTTTCTCAATACTCTTTAATTTTTTTTAATCTTTACAATGCACAGAAATCAAGCATGCCAAACAAAGTGATTTAAGAATAAATAATTTCATTAAATAGACCAATATTTTTTTTAAAAAAAAAAGCAAAGAAAACATTACTGGTAAATTAGTGGTTTAATTACTTAATCCTTCTTTATTTCCACCCAAACAATATTAACCATTAATAACTCATATAAGGAAAAATTAATGTAGATTGCATTATTTTGATCCAAATGCATAGAGGTTTCAGTGTTGGACTATGACTCTGGAGACCAAGATTCAAGTCCCAGATTGGCTATGAAACCCAACGGGTGACCCTGGGCAAGTTTCAGAGTCTCAGCCCAGGGGAAGGCAATGTTAAACCTCCTCTGAACAAATCTTGACCAGAAAACCCCATGATAGGTTCACCGTAAGTAGGAAATTACTTGAAGGCACACAAAAACAACAAAGAAGATCCACCGAAATCACTGTGACTTAAAATAGTCCCATTAATTTAAGTATGTAGCGAGATTTTGTAGCACCTTTGAAACTAACTGAAAAAGAAATTGGCAGCATGAGCTTTTGTAGATTTCAGTCTACTTCCTGAGAGGAGGTAGATTGAAGTCTATGAATGCTCATGCTGCCAACTTCTTTTTTCAGTTAGTCTCAAAAGTGCTACAAGATCTCTCTACGTATTGAGCCTGCAGACTAACACAGCTATGGAGTTTATCATACTAGAAGAATTTCTCTCAATTTCGAAAGAAATGAAGGTGGGGCCAGTTCAGAAATGAGTGAATTTGCTAGTTCAGCGAATTTACATGATTACGTATTAATAATAATAATTACGTATTGATGCTGCATCACATTCGGAACGACTTCCCATTGCCCAAAATTGCCCAAAATTGCGTGTGATAGTTTCTCACGCAATAATGGGAAACCCCATGATTGCGTTCGGACTGCCGTTGGATTATGCTTCCAATTTCTGTCATCTGATAAACTCCTATATCTTTGAATTCTACCATGAATTTAAGTGTGGTTTAACTGTGACTAAGGCCCTGCCCACATGGGTCAAAAGGCCTGTGTTCTCCCTGGTCTGGTGTCATCCTGCCAATTACTCCCCAGGCCAGTATCAGACAGGCCAGGTGTTGATTTGGTGATCGCAGACTGATCCTGGTTCAAGGTAGCCTTAATCTGGTCCAAAAAGACTGTCTGTAATAATTGTGACAATAAAACTGAGGGGACAAGCAATTTAGGTAGGATTTAGAGAAAAACATTGCCTCATTTTTTTTCTTCTGAGGCTATGCCATCTTGAAAAGTCATTGAACAGTTGAAAAGGTGGCACTTGCCCCCTTCCCAAAATTTTTCACCAGTCTCTAAATTTTTAGCATTGCAGAAAGTGAGACACCGAAAATTATTCACAGCTAGAATGCACATACAGTGTCCATGCCATACGCAGGCTCGCTATATATGCACTCAAAGTCACGCAGACAGTGAACCCTGACACTTTTAATGGCACTCGCGCCCACAGCACACAGGAGTGCCCCACCATAGAAAACAATGGGACTTGAGGTCCCAAGTTTTTTCCCTTTCCTAGGGGGGGGGGAGTCTGGAACAGATCCCCCATGTATATGAAGGGTGCATTGTATTAGCAGTCCTTACATTCCTTTGCTAACTGTGCCTGCCTAAACTGCATTTAGGCTTTCTGAATGCTCAACCAAAGTTTTAAGTTACTTCAGTGCTAGAAATGTGTGGACTGCATGAGAAATTAACTGAAGGAGCAGTGGGAGATGATGCCCTCATTCTTTCCCACTCTATAGTTACACCCCAAGCCCTGATACAAACAAAGTTTCCCATCCTTTAAACAGACCTATGAATGGAAAACCCATGAAAGTTACATGATTTCAGAACAGACTGACTGGTCCATTTCTGTAAAAGTACCAAGATTACTGGGGATACTCTTAGTTGGAGACCTTGCACTGAGCTCATGGGAGAAGTTCCACAATCAAGGAACAGCTACGAAGAAAGTCTTATCTTATGTATTCACTATCCCAGCTTTTCAAGATGGTTAAGTAGACTGACCATATTTCCTTGAAACAAAAATGCAACAACGAGATGGCAAAAATAGGTGGGTTTGTGTAACATTTCATATCCATGAAGAAGTAAGGCAAAAACAAAGGTTTTATTACATGAACATATTGAGCTGACTATTATTCTTCAGTGACAGAACTCATACAAAACTTCTGATAAACGTAGAGAGTGACTGCATTTCACCACAATCATACCATGTATCCACAGAAGTAGTCTTACATAGCAAATTTTGCTCTTTCAACACCTTATCATAAAACCTCTCGCACTCCATGACACATTTTATTTTACAACCACAATTGCAAACAGGGATCTCCAACCCATTTTTGCAATGTAACAGGGTATTTTTCTTCAAAACAGGACAAAACTGACATTTATATTAAAACAGATGGACTGGAAATATGAAAAAAGGTACTGTCCCTTTTAAAATGGTATGTATGGTCAGCCTATCATTAAACTGTCAGGACCTGATGAACTACATCCAAGAGTATTAAAAGAACTGGCAAATGTAATATCAGAGCCATTGGCAATAATCTTTGAGAACTCCTGGAGAACAGGAGAAATCCAAGTGGACTGGAGGAGGGCAAACGTTGTGTCCATCTTCAAAAAAGAGGATCCCAACAATTATCATCCAGTTAGTCTACATCAATACCAGGAAAGATTCTGGAACAGATCACTAAACAGATATTCTGTTAACATCTAGAAGGCAATGCCATAATCACAAAAAATCAACACAGGTTTCAGAGAAACAAGTCATGCCAGACAAATCTGATCTCTTTTTTGATAAAAATTACCAGCTTGGTAGATGAAGGGAATGCTGTGGATATAGCATATCTTGATTTTAATAAGGCCTTTGACAAGATTCCCCATGATATTCTTGCAAACAAGCTTTTAAAATGCGGGCTAGACAACGTAACTGTTACATGGATTTGTAATTGGTTGACTAGTCGCACCCAAAGGATGCTCAACAATGGCTCCTTTTCATCCTGGAGAGAAGTGACAAGTAGAATGCCACAGGGTTCAGTACTGGGCCCAGTGCTATTCAACATCTTTATCAACGACTTGGATAACAGAATTGGGGGCCTAGTTATCAAATTTACAGATGACACCAAATTAGAAGGAGTAGCTTATACCCCAGAAGACAGTATCAAAATTCAAAGTGACCTGAATACACTAGAAAGCTGTGCCAAAGTTAACAAAATGAAATTCAACACAGAGAAATGTAAGGTACTGCACTTAGGGCGGAAAAATGAAATGCACAGATATAGGATGGGAGACTCCTGGCTGAATAAAACTACGTGTGAAAGAGATCTAGGAGTCCAAGAAGACCACAAATTGAACATGAGCCAACAGTGTGATGCGGCAGATAAAAAGGCCAATGTGATTTTAGGTTGCATTTTAGGGTCTAGATCAAGGAAAGTAATAGGCCGTCCAGTTACTGTATAGTTGCCCGGCTCTCAGAATTTTCCAGTTAAGTCCTCGGCCTCCTTTATCCCAATGCTACCCTAGGTCGCTGCTAAGTACTTGGATGTAAATGTATTTGTTTTATTGTTATTTTATTATTTGTTTTAAATCTTGCTAGTTTAATTCTATTTTAAGGGGCTGGAGGCTGGGGATGGGACTGTTATGCCACTCTATACTGCTTTGCTCAGGCCCAACCTGGAATACTGTGTCCAGAGACTAAAATGGTGGAGGGTCTGGAAACCATGCTTTATGAGGAAAGACTTAGGGAGCTGGGGATGTTTAGTCTGGAGAAGAGAAGGTCAAGAGGTGATATAATAGCCCTATTTAAATATTTGAAGGGCTGTCATATTGAGGAGGGAGCAAGCTTATTTTCTGCTGCTCCAGAGACTAGGACCTGGAACAATGGATGCAAGCTCCAGGAAAAGATATTCCACCTAGACTTTAGGAGAAACATCCTGACAGTAAGGGTTGTTCAACAGTGGAACACACTCCCTCAGAGTGTGGTGGAGTCTCCTTCCTTGGAGGTCTTTAAGCAGAGGCTGGATGGCCATCTGTTGGGGATGCTTTGATGGAGAGTTCCCGCATGGTAGGGAGTTGGACTGGATGACCCTTGTGGTCTCTTCCAACTCTACGATTCTAGGATTCTGAAAATGGCATGGATGTGGCCATTAGGAGGAACTGGAGCACAGGTTACTACAGTTCAAGTGGCTGGTGCATGAGACAGCATGCTGTCACACTAGGGGCCTATTGTGGGCCCTGTTTTAAGGCCTGGTGGTGGGGCCTGGTGGTGCTCGCCACTGCTGCCGTGCTTGGGGGCTGTTGTCGACTCTGTTGGGGTAATGCCACTGCCGCTGCACTTTGGGCCTGTTCTGGGGCCTGTTTTGGGCCCGATGCCACCGCCGCTGCCATGCTTGGAGCTAGTTCTTAGGCCTGTTCAGGCTCCTTGCCCATCACGGCCATCATTTTGAGGTGTGTCTGGGGGGTGTCCTAATTCAGCCAACATCGGATAATCCGGAATGTCATATTACCAAATGTTGGATAATCGGGACTCTAGTTTGTAACAAAGATTAAATAAGCCCTTGTGTTGAGTGAAGTCTCGCTGTCCAGAATCACTTACATGGGGTCACATATTCATTTATCTCACTTAATATTCTATATTCCAGGGTGATCAGAATCTATTCTGGGATGTACTAACTCTATAGTTAAAAACTCTAGTTAAAGCAGGGGTGAGAACAAGACCCTCAAGATGGGGATGGACTCCAACCCTGAGTCCCTGTTTTGGGAGAAAGGCAGGATATAAGAAAATAATAATAAATAACAACAACAACAACTTCCAGTATCCTCCCTATCACCCATTCTGGCTCAGGCTGCTGGGCAATGTAGTCTGACAATGTCTGGTGGGGCACAGATCACATCCCTGACTTAAAGACTGGGAAAGACTCCTGCCTGAGACCTTAGACTGGTACAAGCATTTGGAAAGAGAACATATTGCATGATTCCCACCCATGTTAGACAAATCTGAGTGTGGATGAGTAAAATCTCTTACAAATCCACAGACTGTTGAACCAGCTAGGATCATTCAGGTTCTATTGCTGCAGTGACTGCAGACACAAGCATATTAAGAACAGAACACAGAGTAAGAGAGACACACACCAGATGACATAGCCTAAATTAATTTTCAAAGGTTATTGAAAAACTTCTATTGCAGACACTACAAAAAGCAGCTAATTTAGGAAATGAAGAGCTGTTCAGTCTTCTGAAGTGGCCTCATCAAATCTGCAACAATGTACCACTCTGTATTACCTTTCTCTAAAGCATATCATCAAGTGAAGAACAGCAAACAGAGTTGCTTTAGAACTCAGTTTTCTCTTTGCTTAAAAAAAAGAAGGGGAGAAGAAAAGGGAATGAGGTAGGAATCATAAGATATTTCCTCCTCAGTTTTTTACATGACCCTCTTTTCATTTCCTAAAGCAAATTATATTACAGTACTTTCAGTGCAAACCCTTCAACAATAGCAGTGCACCTGTCCTTGGGAATAAATGATACAGTTATGGCAGCTGGTGATTCCAATGTCAGTGGAACAGTGAATCTTCCCTAGGTTTTAATCTGAACATTAAAAGGAGATATCAAAGGTACAGAATGCTGTCCCCAAAATGCCATTGCCCCCCTGACATCAGAACTGCCAGCTGGCACTATTCACCAGTATACAGTCCTTAGATCAGAGTAGGCTACTGACCAACCACATCTACACAGGAGCTTTTCATTTTCCATACCTAGTGCTTTGCTGCATAAACAGTAGCTGTGCAATGCTGTGCACAGCTTTGTGCAGTTTTGCCTTTCTGTTTTGTTTTGTTTTGCCTATGAATATGGACATTTCCCTGCTCAGATCCACACTTGTCACTGATGTGGGTTTAAGCAGTTGATGGGAGTCTATATACAGGATGATAGGATCTGCAGGTATCAGGTATACAGAATTATCCACTAATGCAAAAAACAATACAAAACAATACAAGTCTCCCTTTTCCAAAGTGTTTGGGATCAGAAGTGTTCTGGATTGGGGGGGGGGGGATTTTAGAATACCTTTATGTGCATAAACGTACATAATGTGACATCTTGAAGATAGGCGCCAAATCGAAGCACAAAATTAATTTATGTTTCATATACACCTTATAAACATAGCCTGAAGGTAATTTTATAAATATTTTTAATCATTTTGTGCATGAAACAAAGTCAATGTAATACATTGACACAGAAAACAAAGGTGTCATTCTTTCAGCCACCCATGAAAGTAGTTTTGGTTTTGGAATATTTCATATTTCAGAATTCTGGAGAAGGGACGGACATTCAACCTGTAAGGTGAAACCTGCACAAGCCTGCAGACGTACCCAGAATCAAAATGCTACCTTCTTTTTTGTACAAAACAGAGAATGGGGCAGTAAAAGACATTTTCTTTCAGCTGTTTTTAGGACACTGTCAAGCACGCCAACATAACAAAGCATTAGCTCACAGTTTATTCGTCCAAGTTTACTAACAAATCTTAAAGTCATATATGACAAGAATGGGAGGGGCCATGAACTGTAAGATACATGAGGTTTTTAACAGACCTGACAGAACCAACCTGGCAAACAAAAGTTTTTTGGCCCCAGTTTCCCATACTACTTTAGGGTGGGGATACAGGAATGTTAGTTAAACTAACAGAGCTGCCCCCAAAGATTAGGATATCAGTAGTCTTGAAATTTCATCTTTTATTTTAAATGGCTGAAGTATGTGAATGCTGCTGGTCAAATTTGTCAGAAGCCCACCGTATGAATTATGTTATATAAGAATGTAAGACAGTTTACAATCAATGTGGTCACAGTTAAATAACAACAGCTGTCAAAACTGATCCTAAGGATATTGATGTGTACTTAAAGACCAATTGGTTACCACTGTAATGCAATCTGGCCTTCCACTAGGCAGACATGACTAACTCCATATTTATAAATTACAGACTGGCCACTGTGAATTTTATAATATCGTAGACTGTATTAATTCATCATGCAATACTGCAGATTAGCAAAGTAAGAGGCTGCATTCTTCAGAATATACTTCCAGGTTTTGCCTTAATGTCCACTATTACTCTACCATTAATGTTTGCAGTGACACTAAAATCAATGTTTCTTGCCCTTTCTTCTGACTTGACTCATATTAATAAACTGACTCATCTCAGACATAGGGCTCATGAATATGGATAATGAGATAGACTATTTCTAAGTATATTCCCACATGAACCAGTTGAAATACTAGAATTCTGATGGAGAATGGGAAAGCTATGTCTTTATAACTAACACTCATTGTATAAATGTTACTAAATACAGCCGGCTTATGTACAAACCATCATGAACCTTTCATACTATGAACTTTGGAAACTATCCATCCTGCAAAGCAGGATGCTGCATAAGTAGTATCTGTACAAAGCTGTGAGACTCACCGATCAAGCATGGAGGGCTAGGGCGTGCACCAGCACTGAAAAGCTAACTACTGATACCGGATCTTTGGAAGGAATACTAGGAGATCTGGCAGTCAGTGTTTAAGGGACACTTTCTGTAATACTTCAACTCTATTTGCATGTTGTTATTGTTATCTGTCTTCAGTTGTTTCTGACTCATGGCAATCGAAATGCAAGTCTCTTATGGGGTTTTCTTGGCAAGATTTATTTGGGGGTGGTGATGGGGGTTCATGGCTGTCTTCTGAGGCTAAGAGTGTGTAACTTGAATCCTGGTCACTCTTAGTCAAATGCCCAAACCACTACACACTCAAACTCTCATATCTGCATGTACAGATCTGTTTATCTGCTTCTCTCCTTCTGAATCAGTTCGGTGGCACAGCCAGGAGAGTTGCTGTCAGAAAGATGAAAGGAAATGAAACACCTCTGACCACTCAAATAGCAGACACACCCCCAAATTCCCCAGGAAATGGATCTGACAGACCATCAACACTGATGAACAGTAATTAAGAGGCTGTTCATGGAGAGCTAAAAGCAGCTGCTATATCACCAGCCAATAAACCTATTTTCTCCATCTGCATGCTCACTCCCACATTTTTTCATCTTTCCAATATCAGCTGCTAAACTAGCCGATGCTTAGAATTCACAATTAAGCATAACAGTTATGTTTCACCAATCAGACGGATTCAAAAGGCCTACAACAGCTGCCAGAAAACAAAAACATGATATACTAAGAGGATGTTAGATCCACTTGGAGGGCAGTGGGCTTGACACACAACTAACTTCAGGGCCACACATTTAAAAAACACATTTTAAAAAACCTTAATGAAAAGTACAAATTTGACAGATGACAGAAGTACCTATAGGAAGGAAAAGGAAGGGAGCATGGGAGAGATGGGAGGCAGATATCCCAAAACAGCTTGGGGGGGAGGAGCTGAAAAAATCCTATCAGCTAAATATCATGTCACATTCCCAATATCTGGTAGGCATCTGGCAGTGATGACTACCTGGATGGGCTTCTGCTTCTGCCACAGAGAGCAGTATAAGATGGGTCAGTCGTACTCAATCTCTGATCCTCTCCCAGAATCCTTGGTAATTGGTCAAGCTGTTGAAGGCTTCTGGGAACAGAAGTCCATAACACTTAGAGGAGCAAAGTTAGAGAATCACTGAGGTATCTAACAGCAGAGGCAAACAGTGCACGATTAAGTGGTTTAGGAATAGGGCACCTAAGAAACCTTGAAAAGCAAATGGAAGTGTTGGCACTCATTATCCCACACTCAAAACAGCCACCAACCCATGATACCATATTTGATTATACGTGCCTTTCTGATGGGTATTAACGTAATTTTAATAAGAACATTCAACCCAGGAAGCCAAAATTCCTAAGATCAGTTCTTTGGGATTACATGGTACAACTACTGTAAATATGCAAACATTAAACATTAAGATACAACACTCTTAAAGTCTTAAACATAAAATATTATGACACACAGTCTTAAAGGTGCTGCTAGATTCTTTTCTCCTCCATTTCTTTTTTATACACAAAGTGAGAACTTCACTTGTATTAAATATGTCCAAAACACATTGCAGAAATATTCCAGTTTGAGACTGCTTTAACTGCCCTGGCTCAATGCTAGAGAATCCTGGGAACAGTAGTTTTGTGAGACATTTAGCCTTATCTGTCAGACAGCACTGATGCCACAATAAACTACACTTCCCAGGATTCCCTAGCACTGAGCCATGGCAGTTAAAGTGGTCTCAAACTGGATAATCTCTGGACCTTTATCTTCAAAATAGTTAACACATGAACAAGTTCATAACAATTTTTTTTGGTAAACAAAAAACATAAAACATAAATGTCACTGTTGTGTATAACCATTTTTTTAAAAACAAACAAACAAGCAATTTGGAAAGAGAGTGATAAAGCTTGCAGAAGAATGACAGTTGACTGTGCTAGTCACCAAAACTTTAAATGATGTTTTCTTTCTTTCTTTCTTTCTTTCTTTCTTTCTTTCAAGACATTTGTACTTCAAAATAGTGCTGGCTGAAAGTACAGAGAAGGGAGGCAATATCTCAATGGCTGACCAATGCTTTGTATATAAAAGACAGATCTCTGTGTGACAGCCTTGGAGAACCACTGTCAGAGAGTATTAAGTAATTAGCAGAGCTTGGGAAAGTTACTTTTTTGTACTAGCACATGCTGGGAATTCTGGGAACCTGTACTCCAAAAAGAAACTTTTTCAAGCTCTGGTTACTATACTAAGTGCTGCAACTGCCTATGTGATTTATGTTCAACAAAAGATGAGAATTCTATGAAAGCAAACTTCCACACTGCATAGTGTCATGAAAAGAAGACAGAAGTGTATATGTTTTACCTTATTAATGTCTACACATTCCAGCTTTGATACTTCTGCAGTTTCTTGCTCTTCACTGCTTCCTTCATCTATGTCACTGTCTTCATCCTGAGCAAAGTCTCTCTTCTGCTCCGCAGCAGATAACCTGACACCTTTTTTGTCATTTTCCATGTCTGCAGCTGGGCTCCCACTCACAGTGGCTTTTCTCTGTTCTGAACCATCTTCATTTAGGAATGTCTCTCCTGCCACACTGCAAGAAGGGCTGTCGATCCCACTGTCCCTATTGGGAATTTTGCCATTTCCATTCAGCTCAGCCAAGGAGTCTTTATGCCCAAACTCTTCCGTAGGCGCTTTGCTGACGTTTCCAACAGAAAAGTCTTCAGTGGCTGTGGTGTCATCTATATTTAGTTCTTTAATTTTCATTATGTCTGCATTAGATATTTCAGTACTACACAAGATGCCAGGCTCACTTTCCTCTTGTTCTTTAATTTCGTTTGTAGAAGAAGCACTGGAAGCTGCCATATCACAGAGACTTGGGCAGTATTGTTTAGAAGAGCCCATTCCAGGTTCCATCGTAAAAACTAAATTAAACTGGTTTCTGTGAACAACATGGATAGGCCGCCTGCAAATGAAAACAAAACTCTGTGTTATTGGCCTTATGTGCCAGATTCCAGAGCTACTGTTTGAACCATTTATTTTGAAAATAGTACTGCCAATTAAACCATTAAAGCATTTCAGATCATAATCTTTGAGATGTAAACTCCCAGGAGAACTTTTATCTTGGGACTAGGTGAGGTGACCTCTCTCAGGTTAGAAGGATCATCAATTTTGTTAATAATAGATATTTTTCACCACCATGAGAGCTGCCATCTGAACTCCAACTCAGGTCTCAAAAATATCTTCAGCTGTGCCTAAACACACCTTAATGGGATAAGAGCAGCAAAGGGTCACTGAAATTACTTTTCAAAAAGTTATGTAAATGATTATTCAGAATGGCTGCTACAAATATTCATCATACAATTATATTCAAGCAAAGCGCTAACTACACTGTAATACAATTCAATTTTAACAAAAATGCAACAAATTAAAACCACATATTTGTGCTTTTAAAAATTTTGGGGAACTATATTGAGGAAGTAACTGCATTTAATGGAATTCACCCTAAATAGTAAGAGAACCATTTATAGACTGTTAAAAGACTAGGCAAGTTTATCTATCTTCGTGGAAAACCACAACATCAAAAGAGATTGCAGTCATGAAAACATTACTTACTGGAAAAAAATAATACTAAAAAATAGACTTGAAAATTCTTTGTTTTCTGACCAGTATGCCCATTTTACAATCTACTATTTTTACAGGGAAAAAATGTCAAAATTTAATTAATTGCTTCTTCTCCAAGCAAACTTACTTCAGGCATTTTCATGTCTTTTAGTGTAGGGTGATTTATTTGTCCACCCATACATTTTTTAGCTGGCATGTGAATAAACCTGCTAAAAACAACTTATTTTGATTGATCCATTCACCAATAAACTTCCATCCACTATTAATCAAATTTTCAAAACTCTCCACTAGATTTAAGATAACCTTGTTTTTTAATAATCATCAATATTATAACAGACCTATATACACTACATTTTTGAGGAGAGCCAGCACGATGCAGTGGTTTACAGCTCTGGAGATGAGGGTTTGATTCCCTGCTTGGCCAAGGAAACCCACTGGGTGACCTTCAGCAAGTCACATGCTCTCAGCCCCAGAAAACCCTATGACAAGTTTGCCTTGGGGTGCCAAAATGGGAAATGACTTGAAGGCACACAACAACAATACACTATTTTATGTAACTCAGCATTCAGTTAGTGAGCTGTTAACATGTTAGTCCCCCCCTAAGTTATTATTTAAAGAATAAATTTTGGTAATACCAAAAGTTCTTACCTAATACTTTCAAATTTTTCAATGAGTCTGTTAATGTCTCCTGAGATCTTTGTTATTTCTTCTTCAGGCACTGGACTTCTTGAGGACCTGGGATCTGCTGGCAAAGGCTTAGATGGTGCTGGAGGAATCTTCTCCTGCCCAACAGGCTGCAGATAAACAGGCTTAGGAGGTACTAGAAGAATAAAAATGAAACCAAGGACTGCTCCATCTTTAATGAAAAGAAACCCATTTACTCCCCCCCCCCCAAAAAAAAAAAAGCTGGAAAGAGCACTAGAGCAAAAGCAAAATGCAACTTCAGGTTATTTTATGTACATATAAAAAACTTTTTTTTCAGGCCGAATGGTACCAGACTTCTCCTTCACATTTTCTTAAGTTTGTTCAAAGACAGAAAGACTGTGACCACTTCCTTGTTGCTAAACAGGATGCATAACACATACACACAGACAGTATATTTTGCAAAAATTCTACCACAACCCTCAGTACTGAACTGAACACATGTGAGTGCTGCTGGCCCAAACTTTTTGAGTTCTGGTTGATGAATATGCTACAAAATCTACAGAATTAATACAGATTTTTATCCTCCCTCATGCTTTTTCTTGTGGTAATTCAGAAAGCCAATTAAAAACAGCCCATTTTTTGTCCTTTCCCCCTCCCTTCTTTGTGGTATAATCTGCATAAATTTCCTTCCTCTTTTGCTGCTGCACTGAACATGCTTCAGGAACAAAGTACTTGCCATGTATTCCTGTCTGCTCTTTAAGGGGGAAAAAAAAACAAGACACCTTTACCCTTAGTCCATCTGTGTTAGCCTTTGAATACTGAAAACCATATGAGTTCCTCATACTTCTTGTGAGTAAATTGTTTTTCCCCATTAAACATGCAAGCAGTATCCCATAGCAACAAATTCTTGTGTTCTCATCATTCAGTATAGCCAAAAACAACTTAATTTAACTGACCCTTAAAGTAGATACTGACAAATTGACTTAAGGCAATTAATTCCAGTTGGTCATACCCATCAGCAGTTGCTGCCAAAACTCACTCAGGTTCATACTGCATAATGGGGGAAAGGCTAAAAATTCCACTTTTCTGTACTCACTTTAGTACAAGTACAATATCAGGCACAATATAAAAAAATTAAGTGCTAGTTTTATAGCACGTTATGAAGTAACATAAACAATCAGGAATTTACAATCTAAGTATTAACTATATAAGAAACAGATTTTCCTCAAAAACTTGCTAACTTGTTCTTCACTGAAAGCATGTGTGTTGTGTGTTGTGTGCCTTCAAGTCGTTTCCTACTTTTGAAAACCCTAAGGTGAACCTATCATGGGGTTTCCTTAGTAAAATTTGTTCAGAGGTGGTTTTGCCATTGCCTTCCCCAGAGGCTGGGAGCATGTGACTGGCCCAAGTGGGTTTCATGGTCAAGCAGGAATTGAACGCTGGTCTCCAGAGTCATAGTCCAACACTCAAACTACTATGCCTTTTTATATTGTGAGCTGCCTTGGGTCTCTTTTTGGGAGACAGGCAGCATATAAATAAAATAAATAATAAAATAAATAAAATGCCATGACAAAGTATACAAAGTGGATATTCACATGTCCTATGGGCATTATCATCAGAAGAGGAGAACAGAAAGATTAGTAAACACAGTAAGACTAAGTGCAGAGATGCTTTCTTTTTCTTTCTACTCCCATAAAACTACTGTGTTTTAATAAACACTGGCATGTCAACAACAACTTGGAACAGTGGTTTCTCTTACCGATTGCAACAACCTGTTGTTCTTTGCCTTTAATTTAGGGTGATCTTAAAATAAAGTTTTCTTAGGAAGACTTATTCAGAGAAAGTTTGTTACTGCCTTCCTCTAAAACTGAAAGTGTGTGATCTTCCCAAGGTCAACCAGGGGTTACCATAGCTGAGTAAGGATCCAGACCTGGATTTCCTAGAATCCACATCCAATACTCAAACTCCTAGATCACACTGGCTCCTATTACTAAACTATAAAGACACACATAGAACTGTCTTAATATGAATATATCTACTGTAATGGGCTCAGCATTAAGAAGCAAAATAAGAACATAATAATAGATGTTGCAAATTATCAATTTACATTGAAATTAATTAGAGAAACCACTATTCCAGGGCCTTTACTGAACAGAGTGGAATAACAGTTTCTGCCTAAAAGATCCCATACAAGCAGATTAGCCTACAGTCAAGCATCTCATACTGTTAGTGTCTATTAAGCATGATCATTCCTTGCTAATCTGGGGTCAAATCCAAAAATGCCAGCCAAAGCACAGAAGAGCCAAAACTAGCCAATGTGACAACCAGGAGACTGAGTTCCTGAAACAACAATGTGAAGAATAGGAGCAGCATATGAACAGTGAAGAACTAGATAGGATTTCAGTGATTAATATGTTTGTTGGTTACCAACTGAATTTAGTATACTTTATTAGTTGAAAACAGTCCTTTTCAAGGATTGGTATGTCCTATCTACCATTTTTGCCTCTCACACATAACAAGAGTTTAAGGCAGGGGTTCTTAATCTTTTTTGGGTTACAGACCCCTTTGAGAATCTAACAGAAACTGTGGAATTCTGTTCAGTGTTACAGAGTAACATATGCAAACTAATCACCATCACCACATATATGAAATCCCTTTAGCCAACAGACAGCCGCCCTTCCTGCAGGAGTGATTGTAAGACCATGCATTATCTGACACAACAACTCCAACAAGATAACCCTCACATTAACATTGAAGGAGCTAAATTTCAAACCTTGAGGTTTTGACAGAGAATGCTTCTTAGCTGGATGGGATTTGATTTTAGGCTTTCTTCCAGTTTGAAGAGTACCTTTTACAGGATCAGCACACTGCAATTCACCACATGTTTCAGGCACCGTCCTTGGCTCAATGTGGCATTTGATCCCCAAAGAAGAATGAGGGCAACCTGGAATAAAGAAATGGGTTAGTATTGTTTCCCCTTTTGCTGGATAATAAGGACAAAAGGCTCTTGCACCAACTGACCTGATAAATAGTCATAACGTATATACTCGTGTATAGGTTGAAAAATGTAGGTCAAAACATTGACCCCAAAATACCTGGGTCAACTTATACATGGGTCAACATGGTCAGTCCCCAAGCCTCTTCACAGCTGGACTGCCTCCGGAGGGGGCAACCCGGCTGGGAAAAGGCAAAGAAGGTGATTGATCATTGTCACAACCTCTTCCCAGCCGGGTTGCCTCCTTTAGTCTGACCCTTGACTTATCCGCGGGTTATATGAAAATCAACATTTTTAGCCCCAAAACTTGACCTCAATTTATACATGAATTCGACTTATAATTGAGTATATACAGTATTCTCTAAAAGTCATCAATTTAAATTCATTCATCGCTGCTACCAGTAAACAAAGCACAGGACACTACAACAGTTTGTTATAACACTGAGTGAATATGAGAGTAACCATATTATTTTTAAAATATTCACATGACTGTTGAAAGGTACAGCATGGAGACTGTGAAGCAAAGGGACATGTTTTTTTTCCTCTCCCCAAGAGCATAGTAAAGTACTAGTTCAGATCATGCTTGTTAGTCTGACATATAAAAAAACATGTTAACCATGACACAATTTTAAAAAAGATGCACAAGTAACAACAGACTCCTTCATATACAAATTGTGCATTATATGCACAAAGAGAACCATACAATGTTCAGACCCATGTCTTTGGCTCCAACTCCAATGTCACATATCCAGGCAGGCCCCACTTCTAATGTCCACATTAAACTTGGATGATGAGAGGCCTGAAAGTGTGAACAAATCCTTGTCCACAGAACCTCTTTTTCAGATATCTATACTCACATGGGACACTGGGTCTAGCCTGGCAGGTGGTGCTAGGTTTGGGATCAGTGGCACTAACCACTCACTACTTATCATGTGGCACTCCTTCAGACATGTAACATGTGAAGTGTTGCTTATTGCTTGAGCAGATCCATGTCACAGTACCAAACACAGCCAGACTTTCTTAAGGATTATTTTGTGAACAGGGACAATTAAAGCAGAAAAATTGTGTGGGTTTTACAACATTTGTAATGTCTTTCTTGTTAAGCATTCAAATATATAATCACAGGTGTTAAAAGTTTGCTTTTGGTGTTCTTTTGCAACAGTTATCAAACATATACTATCAGAAGCTATCACCTAGGCATGGTATCAAAAGAAATCTATTTAGGATTAAGGTATTAGGAAAAGAACAACAATACCACTATAAATACTGTATATACTCATGTATAAGTCTAGAAATTTAGGTCAAAAAATTGATCCCCAAAAACTGACTCGACTTATCCATGAGCCAATATAAGTACTGTATCTGAACTCTTATTTAAAAGAAGGAACCATCTCCTGGTGAAAAGCAAGAGTATAATATGGGAAGCACCAGCCTCCTTTACTCTCTCATCTATCCAGTTTTAAGAGTAGAGTTATGTCTGCTGGAATTTTATAAGTTTTTTTTATATTGTTTTGCTTTGCTTCATCCTTTAGATCCTTTGCTATATGCCCCTAAATTTTACCATCGACTTATCCATGGGTCATAGCAAAATCCATTATTTTTGGCCCCAAAACTTGCCCTCGACTTATACATGAGGTCGACTTATAGTCGAGTATATACAGGTATATGGGTTATCCGTGGTGGGGGGGGCCTTCAGCTTAAAACTGAATATTATGAGATCTTATAAGCTATCCACTGGCTTGTCTTCAATGGACCTCACCAATTTCACATCAGCTAAAAATCTTGCCAAAATAATGTGCAGAACAGAGTCCATCAGTTCCTGGTTAATTATTTAAAAGCCATTTCATTTTCAAAAGCCACCACCTACTTCATAAATTAGTGCAAGAAACAATCAAGACTGCCTTAAAGGGAACTAATATCCTGAGATATATATACAATCTACAGTAAAAAAAATTTGCACCACCTCCCTGATGAAATATCACCATTATTTTTAATGCATTTTAAATAGTATGAATATAATCTATGTAATATAAAAATAAAAAGGACAAGTCCCTGCGAAGCACATATTGCAAGCAGAGCAGGGAGAACAATAACCATTGAACGCAGAAAATAACATGACAATTCAAAAATCAGTTAAATGTTAATTATTAAACAAATGACACACTTAAGTCATTTCTGGAACCTGAACTACTTTTAGAAACACTTAACATCTTTGATTACTAGTCCCCAAACAGTGGTCATTTCAAATTATAAACCTGTTTGAGGAATTGCCTTGGCTATTACTGCAATCCCAGTGTGATGGAAATGCCCTGTGTTCCCTAGAGGGCATTTGAGACAAAAAAGTTGGGGGGGTGGGGTTTGCAATTTATTAGTTTCTGGGGAGTCCAATGGACCTCCAAACATAGTGGAAATGTCTGCCATTCTCCCCAGAGGGCATTCTGGAACAAGTTTTAATTCCTGAGGGGAGCTCAAAAACAGCCCTGTGGGGGAAGGGAGACCATTCTCCTTTTCCAGGACATGTTCTACATTTCAATCTTCTACCCAGGAGGAATTCCAAAGTGTCTTCCATTTTGAACATGACTAAAAAGCATAAGTTACATTTATATTAGTGTTTTTAGTTTTTATTTTATAATGCCCTACATTTTTCTTGAATGCCCTACGTTTTGTGGGGTCTTATCCTCCTTTGTGGTTATGACATCTGGGGGCAGCATTGCATAGGCCACACTTTGCTCACCCCTGATATATAAAATCTCAGCATCTACCAAATGCCTACCCTTGGAACTGTGCAATGATAATCAGATTCCGTACCACTGAGGTTCAGCAAATTTCTTCAGAGCTACCAGTAGTAATGTACCAATTTTACCTTAGAAAAGTATTGAGCTCTTTTATGCTTTTATGCTGAGTCAACTCATGAATTGGGAATACAGATTTGATGACTAGCCCTGTCCCTGAACACTATAGACACCACCTTGTCCCACACAGTGCAGACATCTGCTAGCACAGAGCCTTTATCTATCCATACAGGCATAGGTGTAAAGGCATCCATGTGATCTCAGACTGCACAGGGATCCAGACTATGTGGAGGCCTTCATACACGCTGCTGTATGGGGTAAGTGCTGTATCTTCAGTTGTTGTGAGCAGATTAATCTGGTACATGCAACAATAGGTCAGCCCAAATTTGCAGTCACCCATTAAATTAAACTATAAATCCTTCTTCCAAACAAGGTTTGGTTGAATCTCCCTTATGTGGAATTCCCAAATACTCAAAAAACCAAAATGTTTTGCATGGGTGGCTGAGATAGTGACAGTGATAGTATACAAATTTTGCTTCATGCACAACATTATTTAAAATATTACATAAAATTACCTTCAGGCTACGTGTATAAGGTGAATATAAAATCTAAATGAGTTTTGTGTTTAGACCTGGGTCCCATTCTCCAAGATATCTCATTATGCACATACATGCCAATACAGGTATTCTGAAATCTCCCCCCAAAAATATCCAAAATCCAAACCACTTCTGGTCCTAAGCATTTTGGATAAAGAAGATTCAACCTGTACTTGATGTGCAGGTGAAAATGAAGGAAGGTGCAGAAAAATGGGTGATAGGAAGAGAAATGCAGAAGAAAAGCAAACTAAGTCAAGTAAATCAACGAAAAACCCTTGCTCAGGGACAAGGGAAAGCCGTGAAAGCTGTAGCACATAAGGAAATCTTTCATTCAGATTGCTGCAAAACTGCTCCAAATACCACAGAAAGTCAAGGGTGGAGATATAGGAAGAAATATGGGAAGATGCCTTACACTGGGTCTGGGAGTCACATCTTTTCTCCCTTCTCCTCAATATTTCTAAACCAGCAGCAGAAATACAGAGTTTCAATCAAAAAATCTTTCCCAGGATATCTGGAAATACCAAGGTCATGGGACCTTTCGCAAGCAGGTCATATGTTCTGCTACTGAGTTACTAGCCCCAGGCACAGAATATGCTAATCATAGTAATGCACTATGGAAAAAACTAAATGTTATTTTTAATACAAAGTTTGTAGTAGTACAGCACACCACAGAATTTTATGAAGTATAACAATGCAGAGGAACCTGATCCAAACTGCGACCCTAGCACAGGAAGAGTAAGTGGAATTAATTCTTTATCCCCCTGGTCCTAATTCAGATTAAACTCCTGCACTGTAAATTAATTTGCTCACATGGGGGAAGAGGCACATTAGCTTCAATCAGAGCTTTTTTATCTAAAGAATTGCAGGGATTGGTAGGAAACCGTCCCCAACCCTACCCCAATGCTTCAGGGCCATGATCCAGATTGGGTCTTTACAATTACTTTTGAATCTAAATATTCATTATTGTACTTGCTTGTTGCATATTAAATATAATATGTAGTTTGTATCTGAGAAACAATGATGTAAGAAGGGGCAAAAAATAAGGAAATTAACTCCCACCCACTATGGCTTCCATTAACTCTTTCTAGTTACATTCAGGCCTCAAAATAATAATAATAATAATAATAATAATAATAATAAATAATTATATATTATTATTAATATTAATAATATTAATATATTCTTGAAGGCATCTAAGGTGGTAATAAGATGGATCTCTTATTCCACAATGTGGGGGCTGCGCCTGTGAATGCTCTATGGGAAGTAGATGTTAATCTCGTGTTGTAATGTTCCAATAAATTCTTCCCAGATGTTCTGAATGTGAGGTGCGGATTGTGTAGGGAGAGGCGTTCCCACAAGTAATTGGGGCCCAAGCATGTAGGGCTGATTCATATGATTCACCACCCTTCACAGCTGCCCTCACACTGTTCCCAGAAACATATACTGTACTGTACTATGTCAGGCTAAGCTAAATTCATTTGTGAGTTCCACCTAGGGTACAGAACCATAGAGTGGAAAGAAACCTCAAGGGCCATTAAGTGCAACTCCTCTGCCATGCAGGAACTCACAATCAAAGCACCCCGACAGATAACCATCCAGCCTTTTGTTTAAAGGAAACTCTACCACACTCCAAGGCAGTGTAATCCACTCTTACTGGAAGGAGGTTCCTCCTCATGTTGAGGTGGATTCTTTTCCTGTACTTTGAACCCATTGTTCTTTGGCTGATTCTCTGGAGCTGCAGAAAACAAATTTACTCCATCTTCAGTATGACACCCCTTCAAATATTTTAAAAGGACTATCATATCAGCTCTTAACCTCCAGGCTAAACACACCCAGCTCCCAAAGTCACTGCTCACAGGGCATGATTTCGAGACCCTTCACCATTCTGGTTACCCTCCTCTGGGTAGATCCATTAAATCTATAAGACTTGCATGCATTTTGACTTAACAAGTCTCATTCATTGTACAGGTCTATTATAGTGGGGACTAACAAATTTAAGCCAATTCTGCAAGGGCAGATCACATGATTATTTTTTACACTACCTGTGCATTAAGGGCATTTATATACCAGAGTGCAGTGTGTCATGTACAATTTCAAGTTAGGTTCCATATCTCTCAAAAATAAAGCTTTGACCACCCAGATATATAAAAGTTGTAAGTTATTTAGGATAGGGAAAAGATAAGGCTTATCAGAGCAGTCTGTAGCTACTTACACCTGCGATCCTGAAAGAGACCAATTACATCTACTTCAGCTGTTTGGAGAAATAAAATGTACACTCAAAAATATGTCATTTCTACTTCTGCTTTCTTTTATTTACTACCTTCCATATAACAGGAACTGAGTTTTATTTTTTCAAAACCAATGAAGTGTATTTGTCATAGCAAAGACTGATAAAAATCTACCAGAATGTAAAATCCCTGAAGAACCTTTTTAAATAAAGCAATGTAAGTTGTTTGAAACTAAACAGAAGCAAATGTTACTTAAATCTCTTTTAAAACTAATGCTATCTTCTTTGGTTTGTTGCTGTTGTTCACAGCCTTTGTGTCAATCTTGACCCATGGCAACCCTATGGATGAGACATGTCCAGGCCCCCCTGCCCTCTACTGCTCTACCCAGTTCCTGAAAACTCAGACTCATAGAGTTGGAAGAGACCACAAGGGCCATCCAGTCCAATCCCCTGCCATGCAGGAACTCCCAATCAAAGCATCTTCGACAGATGGCCATCCAGCCTCTGCTTAAAGACCTCCAAAGGAGACTCCACTACACTCCGAGGGAGTGTGTTCCACTGTTGAACAGCCCTTACTGTCAGGAAGTTCAGGCTCTTTTTATGTTTGTGGTCTCTTTAATAAATTCCATCCATCTAGCATGTGGCCTTCCTCTCTTTCTACTTCCCCCCACCTTTCCTAACATTATTTTCTTTTCCAACGATTCGTCCCTTCTCGTGATGTGTCCAAAGTATGACACTCTAAGTCTTGTCATCTTGGTTTCTAGAGATATTTCTGGCTTGATCTGCTCTAGGACCCATTTGTTTGTCCTCTTAGCTGTCCAGGAAATCCTCAGCACTCTTCTCCAGCACCATATCTCAAACGAGTTGATTTTCCTCCTATCTTCTTTCTTAACTGTCAAGCTCTCACATCCAAACATGGTAATAGGGAAAACAATGGCTTGTATGATTGTGACTTTTGTGCTGAGTTGTATGTATGTCTTTACATTTTAAGATCTTTTCTAGTTCTTTCATAGCCGCCCTCCCCATTCTTAATCTTCTTCTGATTTCCTGGCTGCAGTCCCCCTTCTGATCAATGTTTGATCCCAGATACAAGAACTATTTTACTATTTCTATTTTCTCATTTTCTAGTATGAAAGTGTGTAAGTTCTCTGTTGTCATTATTTTTGTTTTCTTTATGTTCTACAGTAAGCCTGCCTTTGAAGTTTCTTCTTTGATCTTCCTTAATAGTTGTTCCATGTCTGTGAGGTTCTCTGCTAGTACTGTGGTGTTGTCAGCATATTTTAGAAAGTTGATATTTCTTCTTCTTCTTCACTCCTCCATCTTTCATGTCATAGTTTGCTTTCCTTACAATATGTTGAATAGATAAGGTGACAGGATGCAGCCTTGTCTGACTCCTTTGCCAACTGAGAACCATTCTGTTTCTCTGTGTTCTGTCCTGGTGGTAGCCTCTTGTCCTGAGTACAGATTTCTCATTAGGAATCTATCAGATGTGTTGACACTCCCATGTCTTGAAGGGCATTCCATAGCCTTTCATGATCTATGCAGCAGAAGGCTGTTGTCTTCTAAGGTGTGCTAAATTAGTGGAGTAAAGGTTTTGTAAGCAAATCAATATATCTTTCAAAATTAGCCAGATTAAAGAAATGGAGGATTTCAGATTATATTGCAAAAAGAAAATTCTACATGATGACATCATTTGGCACATTTAAGATTATAACATCTTGCATAATGGCATTAATTTTAAACTAGACATACCCATAGAAGGACATTTAAATCACTCTTACTGATGAAAGAGAAGTTGATCTAGTTGAAGAAGTATAAAGCCATTTTAAAAAGAAAGAGTGGGGAAGTATACCAATAAACAAACTCTCCATAAATTAAAACAAAAATCACCTAATTGGAATACTCAATAAAATGTTCCCATGAAAGAAGAAAACAGAAACAAACACTATTATCAACAGGATGCAAATCTCACTTTGACAAAAGCTTTAGAGAGTTAATCCAAACAATGACAGTTCACTGTCATGTATTTTGTAAAACAAGAGGGAGTACTGCAGTTAAACAGCCAGCTCTTTATACAAAGGTTCAGTCAAATAATTTATTCATTTCAGAATTCTGCCAAATTTGGCTTTCGAAAGCTGAATGAGAACCACATCATCAGAACCCAAAAGAAATTTGACACCATGCCCATCTCTGCACTTGCATTCACTATTCTTTTTTCATGTTTTCCAAATAATTTATTGGTACACAATGGTTCTCTGCTTTTGCACTCTTATTTAATAGATAAAAACATATATGTTATGTGTTTTGGCAGAAGATGATTAATCGGACAATAAGAACTGCTTCAAGAGTGCCAGCGTGGTGTAGATGTTGGAGTGCTGGACTGGGACTCTAAGAGGTTTGTGTGCCTTCAAGTCATTTATGACTTATGGTGACCATAAGGCAACCCTATTAGAGTTACAGTCCAGCATTCAAACCAATACTCCATGCTGATTCTCCTTGAGACCATGGATCAAATCCCCACTCAGTCATGGAAACCCACAGTGTGACCTTGGGCAACTCACATTCAGTCAGCCTCAGAGAAGGGTAAAGACAAACCCCCTCTGAACAAATCTTGCCAAGAAAACCCTGTGATAGGCTCACCTTAGAGTTGCCATAAGTTAGAAATGACTTGAAGTCACACAGCAACAGCAGCAACAGCAGCAATACATTACATGTACTGACCATTGTAAAGCTGGGGAACTTATGATCCTACTCATTTCCAACTTCCATCAATAGAACCACTGGGCCAATATTTATGGATTATGAGAAAGATGATAGTGGCCCAGGCTCAGGCTCTCCCAGCCAGATACTGTGTTAGTGATCAGTGACAGAAAGTGGGCGGGTTGGAGGATCTGTTACTAATTGGGCCCCATGGTACACAGGTGACTTTAGGGAGCTGATATGGGAAGGATGATGACTGGCATACAGATGGAGGAAAATTCAACTCCTATCTGGCAAGACACTCTATACAGAACATGTTTCCTCCTATAACGTGGCAATACATGCAAAGAAGAAAGCTTTCTACTCTGTACGTATTGCATCTGTGAATTCACATTCAGCCAAACTGTTCTGGGTGGTGAGAGATTCCTTAAAGTCTATCTAGCTGCCATTTCTTTCAGGACACACCTCCTGGTTTCCTTTCAAAAAGTTAAAAATATTTCCTTGAGGGTTTTCAGAATCTAAATCCTCCAGTGTCTATGTTGCCCCCAGTTTTGTTTCTCCTAGTTTTGTTTCAGCTCACCTTGAATTCGAACACTGCTTCTGACAATAAGAAGTCACCTTCTACCATACTAATAGATCACATTCTGCCATGATAAAAGTTATGATTTCAAGTGCTCAAATATGTTTTTGTACTGCAACAGAACTTGGTTACAAGAAAGACAGTTCCACATGTGTGGACAGGTAGAAATGATCTCTTTTAAGAGTCCACTCCTGGGCTCATTGTCCCTCATTGGTGCTGCCACAACAATACAATATTTATACCTGAGTTGGCATCTCAGCATTCTCTAGGTTTCTTGGACTACAACTCCCATTACCTCTCCTTATCTTGGCTTGGGTTTATGGTAATTATAGTCCAAAATATCTTCAAGGCACCAAGTCAGTATGACTTTTCAGTCCAATGCAGTTCCACTGTCTTAACCTGCTCAATAGAGTTTGCCCCTGACCCAGAATGCATGGAAGAATCAGCCCTGTGCAGGGACTTTGAAACTTATGTTCCTGGCAATGTCGTCAAAAGAGGGAAGCCTTGATTTCTACCCAGCTCCTAACAGCCAGTACATTTAACTACATCTTTCTTCACCTGCCCAGCCTCATTAATTTCTGTTGAGAAAAAACTGAAGCTTAGCAGGGAAAGAAAATCACCACTGTTCATTTTATAAGGCTTACCAAAGACTCTAACTCTGTTAGAAGAATCAGGAGACTTGTGAAAGATTCTACCCCAGGGTTTTCCCTGATCTCAATCTGTGCTCCAAGGCAGCTAGACACCAGATCTATTTTGGATTGACATTTGACTCTTGACAGTTAACATGGTTGACATTGGTGTGTGTATTCCAACAAAAGCAGTATTTTTAGGACTCAAAGGAATTCAGGACAACAAGTATTTTCAGGACTACAAGAGGGAGGAGAAACATCAAATGTAGAATTAATTAAGGCTCACAATATAGGGAATATATATTTGGTAAAGAGGGGGTTTCAGGGGAAGGGGTTGCCTGTTAGGGCTTTCATCATGAGTCACAAAGCGCTGGTAAGACCAGGCTGTTAATTGTGCTTATATTATTTATTTATATGGTGCTTCTTATGAAAAAAATTGCACAAAGAAGAGTTAACTCTGGGCTAAAACTATACAAAACTGTACATACTATAACAAAATAAAATATATTTCAAAACACAACTAGCTGTACAGAACTAGCTGATAACAACAAAACTGCAATATCATCTTCTGCCAGTTACAAAAAAAATGTACACTAAAGATGCCTAATTCTGGGCTAAAACTATGCATATTTGTTTCTGTACCATCCAACTGATCAAAATAAATTCCTTGTCTCTGACACTAGATGTTAGCTTTGTCCATGGACAGAAAAAGAATTGTGTATCTGTCACACCAGTATTAATAATAATAATAATAATATGATTTATTTCTATACCGCCCTTCCATATTACTTTGACCATACGCCTGCTCATGTCTCCACTGAGGCATGTGAACAGCCACACAGTCAAAGTGGTATTGCTATAAACCTAGAGGTGTTGAAGTTAAAAGGAAAACTTTACATTGTCTCAGATGCATCTGGTTTAGCTGCCACCATGGCTATTTGATGGATGAATGCATTCTCTCTTTATTAACCCAGGCAGCCAATACATCACCCTTGCTCACTGTGTCTCCATCTTTCTTTCACTTTCTTTCGCTGCCATTCACTGTCCAATGCCAACAGCCAATGCCAGAAATTTACCAGGCAGCAGTGGCTCTGGCTGGACTGCAAAGTTCTGATAGGGCTTACAGCAGGGGCAGGAAAAGTGGTCTGTAGGCTACAGGCTACACAGGGGGACCCTGCTACCCCCATGTTTTAAAGAAGTGTTTAAAATTTGTTTGAAGGGTTTCATCCCCTCCCAAATGCCCCCTAAGGGGCACAGAGGGCAATTTCACCATGTTTTCAAGTGACCATGGACATGTTTGACCAAGAACTGTCCTTTTTAAAACAGGAAGTAAATTGGAAGTTCATTTAAAATGCCCGTTAGGAGCATTATCAGGGTGCTTAGGGGGAAGGGGCAGAAGTGGCTCCTGACTGGCCCAGCCACCGGAAGAGACTAGACTTCTGGGTTGTCCTATTGGTTCTGTTGGACAGGAGAGTTGGGACTTCTGCCCCCCCCCCCCATATAAGGCCACGTGGCCAAGTGACAAGCACCATTCCAGCTTGGATCTCCCCCCTCATTTGCTTTTACAGGAGGGTTGTGGTTCGCTGTCACAACTTTTAGGGAGCGGTAGCATGGGTTGTGGATCTGGTGGGCATGGCTACCTGTGCTGCAGAGCACTGGTATTGGGAGTCCCATGGGGACCCACCTGCAAGGGGTAACTCCTGACCAGTGTCCCCTGGTGACAAGGGGCAGAGATGCAAACATGCAAAGATCCGGTTACCCTCCCCCATTGTTATCCCGAAGCCTAGCTGTGACCAGACAATGGGGTTCCATTGATCAACGTCACATTGGTTGATGCCAGACCCAGGCCCATGTCTTGGGTCAACCCCACCTGTTAGCTGTACTCAATAGAGTTGTGGCCTTTTCCTTCCAATTTATTCTCTTGGTGTGTTTCTTTATTGCGATGCCCACCCCTTCCCCCACAATTCATATTTTTAAAAAGCAGTTCTAGAAACACCCCACAAGCAGCTATGTAGAAAGTTCTTTTTGGGTTGGTACCTGTAAAATCTGACTGCTTGAAGCTCCCTAGATAATAGGCCTGAACCAGAATAGATTCCTTTTTTGCTCAAGCTTCCTCCCACCTTAAAAAATTGTCCCCTTTCAGATGAAGCAAATGAGTGAGACTCCTCATCTTCAAATGACACGAGGGGCAATGAACTGAACTTGAATGCAGCACAGGATGACTGGGATGATTGCCCAGTTGCTTCAGAAATGTAAGAATGAACATGAACAAACAATTTAAGCTGCAAGTGTGAATAGCATGGAAATTTCAACCCTCATTAGTATAGTAGTAGCATGCAAGCAGAAGTGGAACTTCTTCTGGGTAGACTGATAAAGAAGGAATGTCAGGGAGTTCATTTTAAAAAATAGCATCATAGGTTAAGGGTAAATAATGCGTTCACTCCAACTAAGAGGCAAAGTCATAATGGATTCATTCAGATCATTCTAAACTGGATTCCTTCAAATCTGAAGCTGGTTTACTTTTTAAAATGTTCTGCTGCTCAACTGCCTGTTTGTACAAATGTCTATGAAAAGAAATGATTAGGTATGTCACAAGAAAACAAATCTTTAACTTTTCAGAATGAAGGTACTGTCTCTACTCATGAATTTTATTTAGTAGGACTATGCAAAACCCTACCCCTTCCCCATACATTTCAACTGTATCACTAGGGACAGAGGAGTAAAAATGACTGTTTGCTCCCCTTTCTCTTGCCACTTCACCACTGTTTTTCTTTTACTTCACTACACAAGAATCACATTGTGAACAGCATCACAGGACTACATATCAATCATATAGTTTACATCTCTAGGTGCTGGAATGTTTGCATTCCTGATGTACTAGCCAGCAATCAGGTGCCATCTAATCACTAAAGGGAAAACAGGGAATGGAAGATGGAATGTACAGCACAGCAAGGCCATTCTCTGCAGGCTTTCCATGGGTTCTCCTTCTCCTCCGCAAGAGTGCTGTACAGACCTGATACCTCTTATCAGGTGTGTTGTGTTTGCTGCAAGCTAGTGAGCCAAGCCATAGCTGAACAAGGGTTATTGTTTCCATTACAAATCTAAATTTGATTCAACCAAGCATTAAAACTCAACCATCTGGTAGCCAATGATCTAAATGACAATGAATAAAGGTGATAGATGGGCAGAAATTGACTGAAGAGAACAAGATGCCAGAAGCCCCGAACAGTCCCACATGTCATGTGAGGTCAAGTATCACAATGTAACCATTCTTTACTTCAGCAAACCTGCCCCTAAAATTTTCTACTGAATTCAGAAAGTAAATAATCAGATGACAAATTTAATAGAACAGCAGCAGCAGCAGCAACAAAGAAAAAAAAATCAAAAGAAAAAAATGATCTGGAAGTTATATACCTATTTGTCTGATTCCAGGTTGCAGCAGCATAATTTCTGGAATTGTGCTTACGTTGAAGAGTCAGTTTCAGACTAGCTATGGGAGATTCCATCAGTAACTCAGTACTGGAGGAATCTTCTGCTGAGATGCTGAAAATATACTGAGCAAAAGTGTTTTCAGGGAATCATTTAGCTCATCCAAGCAATATAGAAGCCAAAGCCTGTTGACATGGCACTGATTTTGGTATGAATCAACTATATTAGGAAGGTGAGCTATTGACTTAGGGAGTGGCAAGAGATTCCCAATCCATAAACAGAATTCTATTTTGTTCATGGATTTAAGGATAAGGTTCAATACTTTGTTTCCATGTTTAAGAGTTCCCTAGTACAGTGGGCCCTTGGTATCCAACTAGGATTTAGTTCCAGGATCTCGCATGGATATTAAAATCTGTGGATGCTCAAATCCCATTAAATACAGTGGCATGACAAAATGGTGTCCCTTATATAAAGTAGCAATGCCAAGGGTTTCTTTTTGAAATTTACACAATTTTAAAAAATATTTTCAAGCCATACGTGGCTTCCAGCATACATGGTAGTTAGGCCAGAAAAAAAGCCTCTGTCTGGTGCCCTGGGCACGAGCCCCATTACTCCCTATGGGACTCGAGCATACATGTTTTTCTTTTTTTTCTTTCTTTCTCCGGAATGGATCCCCTGCATAAGAGAAGGGCCCACTGTATTTTATTTTGCATCTCTAACCTTTTGACATTCTGTTCACCATCAATTATTATGTTTTCAGAACTATATATGATGCTTGGTATCCATCAGTGTTTGGTTCCATGATCCCTCTGAGGATACCAAAATTCATGGATGCTCAAGTCCCATTCTTTTTTTTGATAAAATTACCAGCTTAGCAGATGAAGGGAATGCTATGGATATAGTATATCTTGATTTTAGTAAGGCCTTTGACAAGGTTCCCCAAACAAGGTTCTTGCAAACAAGCTTGTAAAATGTGTGCTAGACAAAGTAACTGTTTCATGGATTTGTAAGTGGTTGACTGGCCGAACCCAAAGGGTGCTCAATAATGGCTCCTTTTCATTTTGTGACCAGTGGGGTCCTACAGAGTTTGACCCAGTGCTATTCAACATCTATATCAATGACTTGGATGATGGAATTGGGGCCACACTTATCAAATTTGCAGATGACACTAAATTAGGAGGAGTAGCTAATACCCCAAAGTACAGGATCAAAATTCAAAATGACCTGAATAGAATAGAAACCTGGCCAAAGTTAACAAAATGAAATTCAATATGGAGAAATGTAAGGTGCTGTACTGAAAAATGAAATGCATAGATATAGGATAGAGGACACCTGGCTGAATGAGACTACATGTGAAAGGGATCTAGGAGTCCAAGTAGACCATAAGTTAAACATGAGTCAACAGTGTAATGCAGTGGCTAAAAAGGCCAATGCAATTTTAGGCTGCATTGATAGAAGTATAGTGTCTAGATCAAGGGAAGTAATAGCACCACTCTATTCTGCTTTGGTCAGGCCACACCTAGAATGCTGTGTACAGTTCTGGGCAATTCAAAAAGGACATTGAGAAACTGGAGCGTGTCCAGAGGAGGGCAACTAAAATGGTGAAGGGTCTTGAAACCATGCCCTATGAGGAACACCTTAGGGAAGTGGGGATGTTTAGTCTGGAGAAGAGAAGGTTAAGAGGTGATATGGTAGCCCTGTTTAAATACTTGAAAGGATGTTATACTGAGGAGGGAGCAAGCTTGTTTACTGGTGCTCCAGAGACTACAATATGGAACAATGGATGCAAACTGCAGGAGAAGAGATTCCAGCTAAACGTTAAGAGAAATTTCTTGACAGTAAGGGCTGTTCGACAGTGGAACAAACTCCCTTGGAGTGTGGTGGAGTCTCCTTCCTTGGAGGTCTTTAAGCAGAGGCTGGGTGGCCATCTGTTGGGTATGCTTTGATATGACAGTTCCTGCATGGCAGGGGGTTGGACTGGATGGCCCTTGTGGTTTCTTCCAACTCTATAATTCTATGATTTTATAAATATAATAGCATAGTAAAATGGTATCCCTTATATAAAATGGCAAAATCAAGGTTTGCTTTTTGAAATTTAAATTTTTTGTTTATATTTTCAAGCTGTGGATGCTTGAATTCATGGATAAAAGATCCATGGATACAGAAGCCATCTGCACTTACAGGGATGTTCGCGTTTGTGTGTATATATATATATTTTAAAAGAACTGTTCCAATACCACTTTTGGAAGCCATGTTGAATGGATGTAGGGAATACAGAGTGGGCAATATTACTTTACAACAAGTATAGGAAGATGTAATCTTCATCCCTGAACACACATACACACACACCCTGCAGGCCTCACCATCAAGTTTTAGTGTGCTATTAGTGATGTCTTAGAAAGGGTTCTGGGAATCCCAGATGGGTTTGTATGATGGTACAAACTCTTACATTTGTAGTATCATAGCATGACAGAGTTGGAAGAGACCACAAGGGCTAATTAGTCCAACCTCCTCCCATGCAGGAAGACACAAACCACTCTCAACAGATGGCCATCCAGCATCTGTTTAAAGCCTCCAAAGGAGTGTCCACCACACTCCATGGTAGCACATTCCACTGCCACACAGTTTTTACCATCAGGTAGTTCTTCGTAATGTTTAGGTGGACTCGCCCCCTCCCCCCGAATAGTTTGAACTGTGGCCTGTTTTTTAATTTATTTGGCCAGTCTGCATGTGAAAGTTAGCAGATTTTTTTAATGTTAAGGTTGATTAACTTTTGGAGTCACCAAGGTTATTTCAGGGGCTGCAAAAAGTGGGTCTCAGGAACCACAAGCAACCTAAGAGCTGCACTTTCCCACCCCCAGCCCCAGTCTACAAGGATGGAGTGTCAATGAAGCAAATTACCCAAAAAGATCTATAACAGATTCAGAAGGAATGGTTGCAGAGATCAAGAAGACAAACCACAGCAACTAATTGGAAGATCTTGAAGAAATTCACTCAAGCATATTATTTCATTATCTCTGTGCTAGTTGGCAGGAACCCTTCCTTAAAAAGTTATTTTATATGATGTATGCTTATATGTATATAGAAAGATGCCTCTTCATTGTCAGAATACACACAAATCAAGAGTTGCTGTGTGTGCAATTGTGTGCATGTGTGTGTAAATCCAAAGATTTGCCAATAACTGTGCAGATAAAACAGAACAATCGAAGTATACAAAGGATAGAAATGGCAAGAACAGATTGTCTAGAGTAAGAATGTATGGAGGACAAATTAAAATGTAATAATGTATATGTAAGAACAAACAACATCCTTACATTATGAAGTGATGCACTGCCATTATTTAAATGTGTAAAAGGGCTTGTAAAAACACAAGGGTTTTCATAGCATAGTAAGAAATTGTGAAATGAGAACCATGTTGTCATGGTGATTTTTCCAATCATTATGCCCATCAGTATTTTTTAAAAACTGAACTAGATTTTCATGGCCAAGCATAGGTCAACCATACACTCTTCCAGCTTCATGAACCAAAAAATCTCCCCACCTTTCAATTGATAAAACTGGTATAAACCACCATTCATAGATGCAATTTATGCCTGTTCATGCATTCAAGCAAATAAAGACATAGAATTGTATAAAAAGTTACTGGCACATCAGTCCATGCTGTGGAAAAGCTGTATTTTAACAAGCAATCAAATATATTTCATACATGATTAAGACACAATTTATAATGTTATCCTGTTTTTACCACTAATGAAAAGATACCTTTAAACTGATCAGGTGTTTAAAGTAAATCCTACATATCTATATGTGAGTTTTAAAAATAATAATAGTAAAGTCAATCCGGGTCATTAAAGCAACAAAAACAGCAAAGAGATGCTCAGCATCAAATGTTTTGTGCTCACATAATCTGAAAGAGACCTTGAATGAACCTTTTTTTTTAAAACGTTAAACAACAAATTCATAAGACAAAAAGAACATGACATCTGTCAAGACACCATTTTCTAACTGATCCCTGGGTATACATTAAAGAAATATGCAAGGAAAGAAAAGGAGAGAGATTTGCCATAGATCACAACATGGGAGCTTACCCGCAATTCACCAGCAAAGCCCAGCCAGCCATCTGCCCATTTTTTCCTCGAAGTGGATTCAGGGAATTGCCCTGTTGACTTCACGAACAATCATTCTGATAATACCCTACCCACAAAGTTAATCAATTGATCAATTAATTAAGACTGCTTTTCCTTAGCAAGCAATGTGCTGACAGTAGGTCATGTGAAGGTTGCCTCTAAGGTCCTTTGTGTGAGTCTATTTTTTTGAAAAAAAGGAAAGAAAGGCAAACCATCCATCCAAAAATTGCTGGTTATTTTGGTATTCATTCAGAATGAGCAGAAATACACGGAGCCCTTCACAATGCCAGCTTGCATGATGAAAGAGCAAAAGTAGTTTTCAGTCTGCAGAATGCCTTAAAAGGGTTACCATGGAAATAAATGTGGAAAAGGGGAGGGGGCTCCTTGGATGACAAATGCTGCTTCTGAACAGAGACAAGCTTTGAAGAGCGGCTGAATGGGTGCTGGGAGCGAGGGAAAGGAAATGTGTTTTACTATTACTACTAGGATCAGGCCTGTGTTTGCTTTAGATGTCACTATATAGATAAACCAGGGTTATTTTTAACACCTATATAGATCTGTCATGAATGCATATGAGGAGGGTCTTTAAAGCAACTACTGCCACTATGATCCTAAGCCATCAAGGACACCAGAAAAAGTGCTTTATTTGCATGTCCACAGAGAGTTCTTTGTGCCAGTTATCACATATCTGAAATAACAGAGAGGACAAACTTGTTAGAGAAATAGGCACATAACTATTCTTATATCAAGGGCTCTAAGAGCTGTATTTTATGTTTCAGGTAGTAACAAATACATGCTTAAGGTTCTCTTTTCCAAAGGAGAAATCAATTAAAGTTAGCCAGCCACATGGGGAATTTTTTTAAAAAAAGAGAGAGAGAGAACACAGATTTGGGAATAAACAGCATGTCCCATTCCACATCTGGCTTCTAATGGAGTTCCTATTTGGAACAGTCAACAAGGCAAGGTTACATCTACTGAGTACTCAGTGCTTCCATTAAAAGCCAGCTGAAACCATTCATTTTAGATTGCAGACTTTGCATTCACCATCTCCCCAAGCCTTTGAAAACAAACAAATCAGTTCTTGTGCTTGTGGGCACTGGATAAATGCTTGGGAGTGTGTGGACAGAGAATGGTTTCAAGATAGATTTTAAAATTTGTGTTGTAATCATACAAGAAAAGACATTATTTTATTTTATTTTTTTTAAACTATACATTGATATCTTGTCACCAAATATCTGCCATACACAAGATATCTGGGCTCACCTGAAGAAGTTGTAAAACTTCCAAAAAATGCTGGGGATTTCCAAGAATTCTCTCTGGACGCTGCTTTTGCCTATTCCTAAATATGAGAAAACACTACATAAAGATGCCCTACAGTGCTCCATTTAAGGTATTTGAAGCTTTAAAACAAAACATGAATTTGCCTTAAGTCAGACCATCTTAATATTTATCTTTGTTATTTTACAGCTTCTATCTTATCTTGATCAAAAATAAATTCAGCTTGGCTTTCAAATTGAATAACTGTGCAATATGTTAATATATATATCATATCCAACAGCTCCTAAACTAAGAAATTTAGCCTCTCCAAGGAACAACTGAAATATTATTTCTCTTGAGTAAGAACCACTGTGGCAGAACTCCAATTTGAAGAGGAAGCATCTAAAAATCTTATTACAAAATACATCAGGACAAATCTATGCAAGTTAATGTCTGCAGAGAAATAAGGCACTGACGTGGACCAGTGATTGTGTTTGGACTAAAATGTTTGGGAAATATGTACATATATTTAAAATGCTATCACTTCCATGCAGAATATGCTGTCACAGAGAAGAGATTTCCTAGGGTGTTCATTAAAAAGCAAAACAACTCCAGTCTTCCTAGTACATTACCAGCGACAAGGCAAAAGAGCAGAGCATTATACTATACAAGTGTAAAACCAAATTAGGAGGAGCAGATGTGTCTTACTAGCCTACTTCCCTACACAATCCTGAGGGGCAACCTTTTCCTCATACCCTTTGACAAAGCTTATATAAGCTTCTCATATCAATAACATCCTATGGGACTGAACTGGATTGATGATTTCACTAAAAGGTATTCAAGTCACTGCCATTACTACCTAAAGCTGTGACACTACAGCACACAGTGGGAGACAGCATGGCTAGGAATAGATAGCAGCATTTTGGAGAGGAAGATATGGCATTGCAAAGAGATGACATTCCACAAAAATGCCCTATCACTGACTGTTCTTGGTCAAACCAATCTATTAGGTTTCTGGTGCACTTCAAACAGTATCTAAAAAAGCTGACATTAACCTCCAGGAGCATGATCAGTAATGTTGTAACAACATTATTGTGGCATGACTATTGGATGATGAGTCATACTCATGCTCTCCTTTTCTTCTCCCCACTGCTGGAAGTACAACAACTCTTTGTTGTAGTGAGATTTTTACCATATATGGAATGAGAAATATCAGATGTCCAAGCTGGGTTCAGAAAGGGTACTAGGGATCATATTGCAAACATATGTTTGTTTGATGAAGTATTTATATCTCGTCATATACCAAAGATTTCAAGGTAGCTTCCAAAAGCATTAAAACAAGTTACACAAATTAAAACAATAAAATAATTAAATAAACTAAAAACATATTACACTGTAGTAATAAGTTAAAAATAAGTTTAAAAGATTGACGTCTAAATGTCACACATTTGGTGCCAGTTAGGTCTTCAAAGGATGGGATTCCACAACAGGGGTGCCATGGCTGAGAATGATTGGAAGCGCAATAGTGCAAATCCTATGAGTGGGAAAAAAGTCCTGTTTCAGTGTGTGATCACTTTTCTTCTGGACTCCAGAACAGAACCTTCCAATTTCTTCTTCTGCCTCTGCTGCTGTTGTTGTGTACATTGAAGTCGATTCTGAATAAGGCCATGGGGTTTTCTAGGCAAAATTTGCTCAGAGGAGACTTGTCACTACCTTCCTCTGAGTGTGGGAGCATGTGACTTGCCCAAAGTCACCCAGTGGATTTAATGGCCAAATAGGAATCGTAGTTGGATACAGTAATTTGAAACCTATGAACTGAAATTAGTAAATAACAAGGGGTCTACTGTAACAAAGAACCAAGAATGAACTCATTACTATAGTTATCAAACAACAACTCTTTTTAGACTATCCAGGGGCTTGTCTACATAATTAAAATACTCCTCATTCTATTCAAACAGAATGTGATCCCTCCACACATGATTTGGAGGAACTGGAGCTCTTTGTAGGGGGGGTGTGACTAATACTGATTGCAAAAACCTTCAGAATTAGCAGGAGAACTATGGTTTATGTCCAATAGGGTATTCCAACTTCTACCAGCAGAACAAGCATCACAGGTAGATCATAGAATTATAGAGTTGGATGAAACCACAAGGGCCATCCAGTCCAGCCCCCTACCATGCAGGAACACACAATCAAAGTACTCCTGACAGATGGCCATTCAACCGCTGTTTAAAAACCTCCAAAGGAGTCTCCACCACAAATAGTACTCTCTTTTTCCTCTGCTGAGCCTGGCCATTGGATATATATCTGGTCAGTCTGTAAAGGCCTCCATTGGCTCCTGACCAATTTCAGGGCACAATTCAACATTATGGTACTTGCTTTTAGAATCCTATACAGTCCTGGACCTTGACAACTAAAGGAAACCCTACTTCCATACTAACCTTCTCTTGTACCAATGCCATTATTGCACTCTATCCTTCAAGTATTACTGCACTCTGAAGTAATGGAGAGATAGCACAGGAAACATTCTTGGTTTTGGCTCCATACTTTTAAATTACTTTCCCCAGGGAGGCTTCATGGGTGAGTCTTATGATTATGCATGGAGGGGCACCTGCCTCTGTTAGAATCTTGCATATGGAGGGTGATCACACAGGTAAAATTAAATGGCTGAAGCTAAAATTATGCCCTTTAAGAAAGGTTGCCCTTGAAGATGCCTCAGAAGCTGCAGCTGGTTGTTTCCTGCTGCTGCTGAATACTGTTGCTTGTTCCCTGACAGATACAGAGTGATGAAAGCACATTCATTTCAGTTCTGCAGCCATTGCCTGGCAACTTCTGGGCTCCATTCAGGGTACTGCTGCTTAATTTTAAAGCCATTCCCCTGAACCAACTGCATGTACTATCCATCTTAAGAAGTCCAGGCCCCCATAAAGTGTTCCTTTATTGAATGAAGTATGAAAATCAACCTCTGGGGAACAAGACCTTGTCCCTGACAAGTCCCCTTGGAAACCTCAAGTTGCTCTTCCATTACTGCATTCCAGAAAGGGTGCAAAACCAATTTATTCCAGCAGGTACTTGTCTGACCTGGGTCATGTTCTTCGCTTTACTTATATTCTTTATATTTCCTTCATATTTGAAATTTGAATTATGTTTCATATTTGAATCTTGATTTCATATTATTAGTTTTTTGTGGGTTTTTCGGGCTATGTGGCCATGTTCTAGAAGAGTTTCTTCCTGACGTTTTTGCCAGCATCTGTGGCTGGCATCTTCAGAGAATAATATGACTTCACATTTCATATTATTGTTGTAAACCATCTTAATCTATGGAATCTAACCTCAACCGTAGTTATCCATGTATCCAGTTAATTTCCAGCCTGGGTTATTTCAGTGGAAGATAGATTACACTGTCTTTAACACAGTCTGGAAACTGCAGTCAGCTAAAAATATATCTATTAGCCTGTAAACAGGCCAGAAAAATTAGGAGCACATCTGTTTGAAACAACTTCACTTGCATCTAGATTCAGTTTAAAGCACTCACCACTATAGCCCTACAGTATATCACCTGGTGCCAACCATTTTCGTCCACAGCCATTTGCATGCAGGCTGAGATCTAAGATCCAAAACATACTGCAGAAATAATTCAGTTTGAGGCTGCTTTAACTGCCCTGGCTCAGTGGTAGGGAATCTTTTGGCACCGGAGCTCTCTGACAGAGAAGGCTAAATGTCTCACAAAACGACAGTTCCCAGGATTCCCTAGCATTGAGCGAGGGCAGTCAAAACGGTGTGAAACTGGATTATTTCTGCAGTATGTTTTGGACCTTAGGCTCTTTTCTGAGAGCAACTCCAACATCAAAAGCAATCCAAGTCAGACCCTTCACAGTACTGGCTCCTGCTTTTGGACTGCCTTCACAGGAAGGCTTATAGATAACATAGTTGTCAATTTGGTACTAAGTGTTCCTGGTCAACAACAACAACAACAACAACAATATAATAATAATAATATTTATTTAAACCCGCTCCTCTAGCAGAGTAATCGGAGCGGGGTACAGCAAAGTTAAAAAGTACAGAGTAAAACATCAATCATGCCCCTTTCTGACTGCCCCCCCCCTTAAAATTAAACTGGCATGTATTAAAATCAAAAAACAGTTGAAATTAAAATCAGTAGCAATTAAAACAAAGTGCAATCTCATGAACAGTTCTTGTGCAAATACGCAGTATATGAAATCACAGAAAATAAACAAAGGGGACAACTAAGGTTATCTACCCAGTTTCAGTTTCAGAGCCGGGAATTGATGTTTTATTTATTCCTTTTCAAGGAAAGGCCTGCTGGAAGAGATGCGTCTTTAAAGCCTTTTTCAAACTAGTCAACGATGTAATAAGACGCATCTCATCCGGCAGGCCATTCCAAAGCTTGGGAGCAGTAGCTGAGAAAGTCCTCTGGGAGGTCTGTGACAGCCTAGTTTTCATAGGCTGTAACGGGTTCCTCCCAGAGGACCAAAGTGTGCAGGGGGGTTCAAACAGGAAGAGACGGTCCGTGAGGTAAGATAGTCCTAGGCCATGTAGGGCCTTAAAGGTTAAAACCAACACCTTGTACTGTGCCCGGAAACTAATGGGCAGCCAGTGGAGAGCTTTAAGCACTGGTGTTATGTGCTCTCTCCTAGATGTTCCAGTAATAAGCCTCGCTGCCATGTTCTGAACTAGTTGAAGTTTCCAGGTTAAGCACAAGGGTAACCCCATGTAGAGCGCGTTACAGAAATCCAGACGTGAGGTTACTAGAGCGTGTACCACAGATTCCAGGTCTTTCGTGTCCAGGAAAGGGCGCAGCTGGCATATCAGCTGAAGCTGATAACAGGCGCTCCTGACCACCGCATTCACCTGATTAGTCATGTGAAGTGATGGGTCAAAGACTACCCCCAGACTGCGAATGAAGTCCTTCGAGGACAGTGTGACTCCATCTAGGATTGGTAGCTGTATTCCCAGACATGGTTTCGGGCCTGTAACTGTTAGTACCTCTGTTTTGCCTGGATTTAGCTTCAATCTGTTTTCCCTCATCCAATCCATTACCACCACAAGATCGTCATTAAGAGGCAAGACCTCATCTGAAGTTTGACCCGATGATCTGGTCATGGAAAGGTATATCTGAGTGTCATCAGCATACTGAAGACACTGAGCTCCATGCCTCCGAATGATCTCACCCAGCGGCTTCATGTAGATATTGAATAGCATCAGGGACAGAATGGCGCCCTGAGGGACACCACAATTAAGCTTGATTGTGGAAGAGCAACTGTCCCCGAGCCTCACCCTTTGGGGTCAGCCAGAGAGAAAGGATCAGAACCACCGGAAAGCAGTGCCTCTGATTCCCAGCTCCCTCAGCCGACCCAAAAGGATGGAATGATCTACAGTGTCAAAGGCCGCTGAGAGATCCAAGAGCACCAGCAGGGTCACACTACCCCTGTCAATGCTCAGGCGGAGGTCATCGGTCAGAGCTACCATGATAGTCTCCATTCCATGTCCTGTCCTGAATCCGGTTTGAAATGGATCAAGATAATCGGTTTCGTCCAAGACGGCCTGAAGTTGGGAGGCGACTGCCCTCTCGATCACCTTGCTTAAAAATGGCAGCAAGAACACTGGTCTATAGTTATTTCTATCCAGGGGGGTCAAGGGAGTGCTTTTTCAGGAGGGGCTTAACCGCCACCTCCTTAAGGCAAGATGATAAGATGCCCTCCATGAGGGACGCATTGATTGTGTCCCGAAGGAACACTCTCAATGAGTCTCCTCCCTGGACGACCTGCCTGGATGGGCAAGGATCGAGGGAGCAAGTTGTCTTCCTCATACTCCCAAGTAGCTTGTCCACATCATCGGTACTTACAGACTGAAACTCACCCAGTAATGTAACAACAACGGAGTCACTAGACACCTCACCAGTGGGATGTGAAGAAAAGGTTAATAACTCCTTGGTGGTGGCAGTATTGTATAATGTGTGCTGCATGTTTTATTGTGTTTTGAATATATTTTTAAACTGTTTTAAATGTTCAGACACAACTTTGTTAATCTGAATCAGTATGAAAAGGGGAAAGCAAAGACATTTTAATGGTTAAGCAGGGAAGGTTTCTATTCAGATGTGTGGGTTTTTTTTTAAAAAAACTTGTATAGCATTTAACTGATTCTATAGTATTTGATAGGAGATTTTTAATTCTTTTTAATTTTTTATTGTAATTTATTTTTTCTGGAAGCTGTCATGAGTCCCATTGTGGAAGAAAGGCAGCATATAAATGAAGTAAATATATAACAATAAATAGGACATTTGAGACAAATGGAGAGAAAGAAGAGAAAGAAGCAGCATAAGGTTTTGTAGACATAAATCTATTTCTTCAGATGTTTTAAATGTTGTAATTGGATTGTTATTGTAATTTTGTGGTGCAGTGGTTTGAGTGTTGGACTATGAAGACCAGGGTTTGATTTCCACTCAGCCATGAAACCCACTGGGTGACCTTGGGCAAAGTCACACTCTCTTAGCCTCAGATGATGGCAATGGCATTCCCCCTCTGAAGAAATTTGCCAATAAAAGCTCATGATAGGTTTGCCATAAGTCAAAAATGAGTTGAAGGCACACAACAACAACAACAACAACAATTATATGTTGTTTTAGCTATATATTATTTTATCTTATATTGTAAGGCACCTTTGGTCCATATTAGGAAAAAAGATATAAATTAAATAGACAGATAATTTTTCATGCAGAATAGGCAAGACAGGCTTACAATGCAGCAAAGTGGCTAAATGTAAAGCCCCAGTTCAGATTTCTCTTCATATATAAATGCTCTGGCTGCATTCTCTAACAGCTTCAGCAACCCCATTATTATGGATATAATAACACTGACATACTTTTACACAGTAAGCATAACTGAAAGAGTATATGTGAAAGATTTTGTACAATCTGTAGTCTCTATAAATAGTAGCTGGGGAAAAACTTACTGCAATAGCCAATGAAAAAAGGATACTACATTAAACTTTAAAATGCTTTTCTAGAAATTCCATTTAGTTACCCGAAGCTGAATGAACTACACAAGGGAGCAAGGGAGCTAGAGGTTAAAAAAAAAGATGGAAAAAAAGAATGAAAATTAGAGCCACTTTTTTTGCAAATCTACCAGAGATCAAACTGAAAGGTCTGATTTGCCATGTAATTTATGAACATGGCAAATGTAAGCTTAGGGGGGGAAAGGGGGTGGGAGAATTTTCGTGAATGTTTGATGAGCAAGGAAAATGGGACAAGGAAAATTCAACACCAAAAACAGAGGATGACATGACCATTTCTTTAATTTTAGCTTTGCCACATTCTTTTATCTACCCTAAAATATTTGGTCTCATTTCCTCTGGTTTGTTAGTGACTCCTCACAATAGCTTCTTTGTCACTTCTGCAACATGTTGTGACAAACAATTTACTTCCTTACCTCCATCTCCCCAAGAAAGGAAAGGAGAAATTAGAATGTGCTGTAGGCTATATTTCAGAGGAAGGAACTGGCAAAGCCACCTGAGTATTTCATGCTTAAGAAAACCTATTGAAATCCATGGGGTCACCCTAAGTCAACAGGAAACTTGAAGGCACACACACACATTCACTGGGCAGGCACTCCCACAAAATCCCTAATGAAAAGAACTACAGACAGGCTGTATTGTTGTTGTTCATAATCATAAGAGGTACCTGAATGTTCAAAATCCTACATTAAGATAAACACCAGGACCACTGAGCCTATCAATTCAGGTCCTAAAATAAACCCATCTTTACTTGTAAATGTTGCATTTGACAATACAGCTCTGAGGAATTAACCACTAGAGGGCACTCTGTTCTTTTATGCTTATGGTCAGTAGAATAGCTAACTACAGTATTGTTGTGTGCCTTCAAGCTGTTTCTGACTTGGTGACCCCAAGGAAACTTTTCATGGGGTTTTCTTGGCAAGATTTGTTAGAAGGGGTTTCCCCCTGACTTACTCCGAGGCAGAGAGTGTGTGACTTGCCCAAGGTCACTCAATAGGTTTTCCTGGCTAAGCAGAGATTCAAAGCCTGGTCCCCAGAGTTGTAGTCCAATGCTCAAACCAGTAAACTACACTGTCTCTCTAACCATTAAAATGCCAGAGTACAAGCCTGCCTCAAGGAGAAATGTCAGTTGAAATGAAAATAACTGTATTAATGATGATATCTACAGCACATTATTTAAATATTATATAAATACAATTCATTATCATAACGTGTTGCAATGAGAGGGTGTCTGAAATTTAGTCTACTGAACCTGGCACTTGTCAGTCTCCCATTCAAATGCTAACCGCAGCTGATTCTGCTTACCTTCTAAGATCAGACATGGGAGATTTTCACATGGTGATGGGATAGGGACAGAATTGTTCCCCCATCCTTATCCCATCTGTTGTTATACACTTATTCCCATAAAAAGAAGTAAGAAAAGACCAGGAATTACAATAATCTGACACTAAACATAGTCTTACATAAAAGTCTTTCTCTTACATATATTTTAAAAATCATTTTAAGAAAGTAAATTTATGACATCTGAAATTTTTTTATCATTGAAAAATATTCTGTACTCCATTGTTTTCCATTTTTTCCAGGGAAAAGGCTTTGGAAAAAATACTTCTTGAATTTTTCCATTCCCCTCCCTCCCTCCCCAGGCCTTCACATTTCTGGGCTGGTCAGTGTTAGAAGAGAAAATACTGAAACCACCATATACACTGCTGGGCTGCCCTACTTTCACACTACGGAAGGAACAAACTTTCCCTCACATTCTTGGGCATTTTGGAGGTGGGGGGGGGGAATAAAAAATTCTAACTGCTGTAGAAACAGGAGTAGCAGTACACAAATACATTCAGAAGCAAATCCTAAACAAAATTTTCCCATAATAACCCATTTTGTCAGAGTTGCTACTTAAGCCATGTGCTACAAATCAAACTCTTCCAAGCATAACATATACACTCTCTCAGACTGATCATACTGATTAGGCACAGCAGTTTCTCTACCATGTTCACTGGAAAATACTGGGAAAACCTAGATAATCAGCTAGAAAAGCTGATTATCACAGAAAAGGCTAAAGCATTGTTGTCATGCTAGTTTAGTTTACAGATACTGAAACACACCTGGGAGCTTTAGGTACATTTTGACGTTGCGTTAAATCAGATGACTATGTATGTTTCTGTTAGCTGAGGAATTATCTCTATAAAAAATACTTACAGATATTTGCAGGGATTAAATGAGTAAAATAAATCAGGTCACTTACATGGCAGGCTATGTACAAACTCTTAAGTCACAGAATTTTGGTGGATTCTTCTGTTCTCATCTTTTAGTCTGAATAAGCAGCTTTTCGCTTTTGTTACATGTGAAATTACACCAGGAAGTATCCACTGCTGTCTTTCTGTTCACAGAAGGCTCCTTGATCCAACAGAGGTTTCCATTAATGGGAGGGGTGATAATTTTCACCTGAGCTCCCTGCTGCTGCATCTGCCTTGGTGGGCAAAGCTAGTAACTTCTTGTTCTCTCACACACTTGGAGCTCATTCACTACCAATTATAACAGAGAGATCTTGACACTTTTCAGCTTCCTCCACCAAGTGTTCCAATTAAACAGCAAGCAGCAAACATGTAACAGATTCTCTTTTTAAAATGAGTGTCATGGAGAGAAACATTAAATGCCAAACATGTGCCCATTCCAAATGCACATATTTAGAACTGCAAAGATAGTACGTAAAATGATTTTTTTTTAGGGGAAGGGACTGTAATTGACTCTGGAAATGGATTAGTTTCAACCATAATCATAAAGTGTCATCTGGTGGATTGATACAGAACTGCAGTTGTAGAAAAACATTTTTTTACAACACAGTTCTAATACTGAAAGCATAAAACAGTGTACTCTCAAACCTTTAAATTTGATAGCCTCCTTGCCAGTAGCATTATTAGGATGCAGATTATAGTCCATTCTGAAATTGTGGTAAGGTTTAACATCACTGCCAATAAACTTAATTATAGTACTTAATTGCTGTAAGATGGTAGGAGAATTTTCTGTTCCTAACAGAGAAAGATACATAAAATCATCTGGCCGAGTACATCGACTAGTGTGTAAAATTCAGTGCAGACTATAGTTAAATTGAAAGTGTACAATGGGCCTTTGGCAACAAAATCCATGGGTGCTCAAGTCCCATTAAATACAATGGCATAGTAAGATGGTGTCCCTTATATAAAATGGCAAAAACCAAGGTTTACTTTTTGAAATTTATATATTTTTAAAATATTTTCAAGCCATGAATGCTTGAAGCCATGGATATGGAGTGCCACCTGTATTTGCAAGCCAAATTTACCATCATAATTTGCATCCTTTCACCCCTATGCTTGCACACTGCAGATTCCACAGACCTTGATGCTTATACAGACAACTGAAATGGAATGCTGATATTGAACAATCCAGTAAGAGTCACTCAAAGGTCTGCACCTGTGCCCTACTAAGAGATTAACTTCCTAATAATTAAGATGGCTAAAAATGTTTTGGATGTCATAATAGTTCTTCCAAAAAGACTACTTGTCAGCTATTTGGTTCCAACAAGAAATCCTTTCTACAATACAAGCCTCATCAATCATCATATGATAGTTTGGAATACTGATAAATTAAATAGTTATGATTACAGAGCAATGATTGTAAACAATGACTTTATACTGTGATTTTGTGGCAGCACAGAAAACAAGCAGAACATAGTAATAGATATAAATTAACATATTGTGTATCTATGTTTTCATGTTGCCTGTTCATTTGTGGTGATCTCATGAATTTCATATGGTTTTCTCAGGTAAAGAATACTCAGAGGTGGTTTTGCAAGTTCCTTCCCCTGAAAAAAACTGGTATTGTTGCAGGTCTCCAAGTACTAACCAGAGCTGACCTTGCTTAACTTCAAAAACCAGATGGGAGCTGGGTATTTAAGGTTATTTAGGCCACCCAGATAATATTAACTACTGTTAAATTTTAAAAGGAAGGATTGTACTGTGGGTCCTTGGGATCTGCTGGGCTTTGGTTCCAGGACCCTCATGGATACCAAAATCCTTGGATGCTCAAATCTGTGGCAGAGTAAAATGGCATCCTTTATATAAAATGGCAACATCAAAATTTGTTTTTAAGAAATTATCATTTTTAAAAATATTTTCAAGCCATGGATGGTTTAATCCATGGATAAAGAACCCATGGATATGGAGGGGCAACTGTGGTATATATTGTTTCCAAAATTCACTTAAAAGTTAATGAATTAAAGATTTCTACTAAAAGTACCACAACCCTTTCAGGCACTGAAACAGTTTTCCATTATTAAGAGTGGGTGCCTCAATACACTCAATGCTCTTTGCCTCTCCCCATAAGAAGCACAAGCATAATGAAACTGGCTGTAAATAACAGAATAAGAGCAGTTGCATTACTTGCTGTAGAACTTGGATTACTTCTAACATTGAATTTAATTATTTTTTTAAAAAAAATTATAAACTACACTGTACTAGAATAAATATGGTGACGTTTATATGTTCTTTTCCTTTCAGGAATCAAAGCATTACCTCCGTCATCTATGGCAGAACCTGCATAGCTCAATAATTACCATAACCTATCAAAACCAATATCTATAAAGTTGGTTGCTACTACTGTACTAACTTCATCCACAGATTTCAGATGGATTTAACTACAGCTAGCTTCTTGGGTTAAACTCCATATAACCATGTGGACTAAAAGAGAGTATACATTGTATCAAAATCCTGTCTGAAGGCATCAATGAGCTATTAATTTCTTCATAGTTCTGATATGTAACTAGATTTTTTTCCATTGTTCATTTGCTATGTCCACATTTATTTGTTTGTTTGTTTGTTTATATCCTGCACTACATAAAAATGATCTCAGGGAGCTTACAAATAACATTAAAACAACAAACAGTGTAAAAACTTACAAATAATTTAAATAAAATAAAAACATATCAAACATCTTAATGAGTTAAAAAGAGGTTTCAAATATTAAAATCTTTATAACTATGTAACCATTATTTGGTATGAATTAATAAGCCCCCAAAAAATCAATTGGTGCCAAAATGAAATGAATACTGGTGCCAGGAGCATTGGGGTCCTACAGCTGAGATTAGGACATCCTCCATGTCTCAACACAGTGTATTGATCTCACTAGTGCTACATAGAGGAGAAAGTATCCCTCAAGCATCGAGGTCTCAAGCCATTGGGGGCTTTCAATGTCATCACAAGCACTGTGAATTGACACCAGAAATATATTGTCAACCAGTGCAATTCTTTTAAGTTTGAAATATCATATAGACAGCATATAATGCCAATCAGCAGTCAAGCTGCTGCATTCTGCACTAGCTGTAAAACACAGCTTCTTCAAGGGCAGACACACATAAACTATATTAAAGTTGGCAAATTGGGAGGCTTGGTAACAGAGATGAGCACTGCCCCCTACAGTCAGATACGACCAGATAACCTTGTCAAAGGGGAAAGCTTTACCTTCACCTTTTAATTGGGAGGCTAGCAGCGCATGGATGACTGTGGACACAGTTACAAAGGTGGATCTAAGAGTCCTCCCAAACTACACATCTACTGCTTCAGGAGTGCGACTCCATCCAGGACAGGTTAACTCGAGAGCTGTCCACAGAGCCTCCATCTTACTGGGATTCAGCTTCAGTTTACTGGCCCTCATCCAGCCCATTACAGTATTCAGTCCTGGTCCAGCACCAGCATAGCCCCAAATGACTCCAGTGACAATGAGAAATAGAGATGAATGTCATCCCATCCCAAATCTCCTCATGATCTCATCCAACAGCTTAATATAATTATTGAACAGCATGGGGGATAAGATGGAACCCTGTTGCACCCCACAGTTTAACAGCCAAGCAAATGAACAGGAATCCCCAATGCTACTCCCCGGAACCAGCCCTCTACATAAGAGTAGAACCATTGCAGAACAGTGCCTCCTACTTCCATCCCATAGATCCAGTCCAATAAGATACCATGATCAATGATATCAAAGCTGCTGAGAGATTCAGAAAAATAAACAGGATAGCACTTCCTCTGTCTTTCCCCCAGAGTGGGTCATAAACCAGAGCATCTAAGGCCTTTCCAGTGCCATAATGTGGTCTGAAACTAGACTAAAATGAATCCAGATGATCAGTTTCCTCCTAAAATGCCTGAAATTTCCCAACTACCTCAAACTCAGATACCTTGCCCAAAAAGGGAGTATTTGATATAGGACAGTAGTATATGCAAACTACCAGGGATTCCTGGGTCCAGGGGGTCATCTTCAGGTGAGGGTGCACCCATCACAACAGGAACTCCCCCTGAAATACTGAGGCATTCACCACACCCTGGACCTGCCCAGTAAATCCATTCCTGCTAGATTTTATCAGCCAAGATGAGCAAGGGTCACTACTTACAAGCGATGGACTGAACTGCTTCAGATATCTTGTCTGCATCATCAGGCCTCAGCAACTGGAACTGATCTGATAAAAATTTACCTGATGGTCAGTTTTCCTCCTTAAGCTCTGTAATAAGTATGTTGGTCAAGTTTAGAGCAAATACAAGCACCTTTCCCCTCAAAGTACCTAGCAATTTTTTTCATAGCAGATAGTCATGGGTTTCATAACTGATCTCCCTGGGCCTACATCCAAAAGACTCCACATCGTTTGAAAAAATCCTACCAGGTGGGAAGCTGACAATACAATCCTACTTGGATATTATTATTAATAGTAGTTGGCCTGCCTCACTGCTACATAGTAGGCACAACAAAGAGTCTTGATTTCCAATCATATTTGCTCTGAGACCTATACCACCTGAAACCTAGGAGAGATATCACACCAGGGCCAATTCAGCAATAATCGCAGTAATAAAAGCTAACATAAAAGTAGCTCTATAGCACTTGATATTTTCACACAGTCATGCAATCATGTGATTATTTTGACATTACCATATAATATCTCGATCACATTTCTCACACATCCATTAACAAATCGTTAGTACATTGGAATTGATCGTTTCATGTATGCACCATTTTGGTCATGTCTTGAAATCATGTTTCCATCCCGCTCAGAATAAAAGACAACAAAATAAAATTTATTACTTCACCACATTGTTTTAATCAAATGTAAACAATGTTGTGCCCCTTACCTCAAAACAAGACTGAAATCTTAACATCTGAAGAGAAGGCTAAGAGGTGATATGATAGCCCTGTTCAAATATTTGAAGGGATGTCACATTGAGGAAGGAGCAAGCTTCTTTTCTGCTGCTCCAGAGAACAGGACTCGGAACAATGGATGCAAACTGCAGGAAAAGAGATTCCACCTCAACATTAGGAAGAATTTCCTGACAGTAAGGGCTGTTGGATAGTGGAACACACTCCCTCGGGGAGTGGTGGAGTCGCCTTCCTTGGAGGTTTTTAAGCAGAGGCTGGATGGCCATCTGTTGGGTATGCTTTGATTGGGAGTTCCTGCATGACAGGGGGTTGGACTGGATGGCCCTTGTGGTCTCTCTTCCAACTCTATGATTCTATGATCCACTGCAAAACCAGTCCTGGCAAGGAGAAAGGATTGCCTCCACCACAATGCATTCTGGGTATGCCTTGTTGCTTCCACAATACCACGAATGAAGTGTGATTAACTTTTGCACTCTCACAATCATGCTTCATTCACACTATTGAGAAGCCATTCATGGGATTTTTCCATGAATGGTTTGTTGCTGCAGTATTCCTGGCTCTTCCCAGGATAAGTCCTGGATAAGCGTGACATCATCTGAAAATCTTCTGTGCAATTGCACAATTTAGCCAGGATTATGTCTTTTCCCCCCATCTGATAATGTCCCTAGCTGTTGTCCAGCTTTCTTCATTGCCTGCAAATTTTCTGTAAACTAAGGTGAATTACAGGCTCCATTACACTGGAATAGGCACTTAGAGAGTGATTGTATTCATAGTCCTTTCTGCCTCTCCATTCCATTGTGAGCCCAAGGCCTTGATAGAGTCACCAGCCCTGTCAGCTGGAAAATCCCCCAGAGAATTCAGGAATACCTCAAATTCTACAAGTCAGTGGTTTTCAAATGGTGAGGCAGGACCCCGAGAGGAGGGCAAGAGTTGCTCAAGGGAGCCACAAGACTTGGAGACCCTGTTCTCTCCTCTTCCTCCAAAACGTTTTAATGTGTAAAATTTACACATGCAATAACGAATGTACTTAAACTGTTCTAATTTGAACAATGTTATTTCCTTATAAAATACTGATGCATAAATATACATAAATATGCAAGTGAAAATGTGCACACTAAATAAACAATCTTTTTTATTCATATACTACATCAAGTGAGGGAGGGATGAGTTGTCTGCATGTAGTTGTAAAGGGAGGGTCCCAATAGTGAAATATTTAAATACCACTGTCATATGTCTCTGAGGTCAGACCAGTTTTAATAGTCCCCACCTCTATTAATGTCACATTTGCCTAGCAACCACCAATAACCTCTTTGACTATTTCCACTTCCAAATATTTCCAATTTCTATTTTGAAAATAGCAATTTCTGGTTGGAATTGCATACAAAAGACTAGCTGTTCCATTAACATGGGTACTATTGTATGATGTAAAGGTAGTCTTCAGGATTACTTAGCACCACAAAAGTTAAACCACAGAATAAATCAAGTGCAGATTTAAAATTCAATTGCTATAAATTAAATTAATGTCCTCTAACAATATATTTCATTTAAAACACATGGATATACCACATCACTGAAAAAGGAGCAGTTCTCACCATTCCAAACTAGTCTTTGACAGAAGCCAAAAGATTTTTAAGTAAATCATATGGAAAGCACTGAACCAGATGTCATAGAAGGGATAGGGTACAATTTTAGATTTATGTAGCCAAAACAACCAGCAGAGGAAAAATAAGAAAAGCATCCATCTTTCCTTACCCAAGTCCCCAAAGAGGCAATACCAGACTCAAAGTAGGAAACTTCAGAAGCACAGTTTAAGGATCAGTACAAAAGCCAACAGTTTTAAAGGATATTTATATAGACATTCACTACTGTTATACAAATCCCTTCTCAGCCACTTTCCCCACTCTACTGATATGAGAAATGCATAGTTTGAAAAAATGAAGTTGGTGAATGTAAAAGGAAATCAAGGCAGCACAGATTGAAAGTAGAAATGACTTATCTGTTCTCTTCATGCACTTGTTTGCTGCTGATGCCTCAATTCTCTGCTTGGGTTTCCCTGGCTGTCACAATTATTATTATTATTAATTGTATTTATATAGCGCTGTAAGTTTACACAGTGCTGTACATACAATCTTAGACGGATCCCTGCCCTCAGGCTTACAATCTAAAAGACAACACAAAAGGAAAAGGGGAAGGTGGTGGGAGGGGGATGAGGTCCAGTGGTTCTTCTCTCCCTCTGGGGCCTGGACCAAGGCAGATGGACTGGAGGGAGGGCTTGGGTTCTTAATACATACAGTGGTCCCCCGGGTTGCGAATCCCCCGGGGTACGAAAACCCCGGGGAACGAAAGAGCCGGGGCCGCAAAAACGGCCCGGCTTATGAAAAAAAACCCAGGTTAAGAAACAAAAAAACCACGTGGCCCCTTTAAATTTGCCGCGCGGTCCGTCAAAGAAAGCGGTCCCCCGGGAAATGAAAATTTCCGGGTTACGAAAAGTAATCCGGAACGGATTACTTTCGTAACCCGGGGGACCACTGTAGTTAAGAGGAGGCATCCTGGGGCAGATGGCACAATCCTGGGAACGCTTCCCTAAACAATATAGTCTTCAACTTACTTTTGAACCTGGTTAGAGAAGTGATGAGGCGTAAATGTGGGGAAAGAAGGTTCCAAGAGTGAGGGGCAGCAAGTGAGAATGGACGAATCTGGGAAAGAGCAGTGGAAATCCTCGGCTGGGACAGGAGACCTTGACTACCAGAACGGAGGGTACGAGAAAGAGTGTGAGGAGAAAGCTCAGACAAGTAAGGAGGGGCCAGTCCATGGAGGGCTTTGAAAGTCAATAACAAAAGCTTGTACTGGATGCAGAAGGGGAAGGGGAGCCAGTGAAGGGAGGATAAGAGGGGAGAAACATGGTTTAAGCGGCGAGCAAATGAGATAATACGTGCAGCTGAGTTCTGGACAGAGATTAAAGGATGGAGGTGAGAGGAAGCCCTGTCAGAAGAAGATTGCAGTAATCTAGTCACGAGACCAACAGGGCATGGACCAGAGTCTTGGCAGTGGAGGCTGAGAGGAATGGACAGATTTTAGCAATGTTGTAAAGAGAGAATCTACAGGTCTTGGCGGTGGCCTGAATCTGGGGGATAAATGACAGAGAGGAATCAAAGATGAAACCAAGACTGTGGGCTTGCTGAACCGGATGAATAGAAGTGCCATTAACAGAAACAGAAAAGGAGTATTGAAGGGTGGGCTTAGGCGGGAAGATGAGAAGCTCTGTCTTAGACATATTGAGCTTCAAGCACTGATGATGAGAGATGGCAGGCAAGAGGAGACTTGCTGTTCAAGCCCCGGCGAAAGGTCAGGGGTGGAAAGATATAGCTGAGTGTCATCGGCATACAGATGATAGGAAAAACCAAAAAAAAAAAACCTGATGAGTTTACCAAGGGATAATGTGTATAGAGAGAACAAAAGGGGGGCCAGGACAGAGCCCTGAGAAGCTCCTACAGATACAGCAACAGAGGAGGAAGTCTGACCACCTGTGGCCACTGCAAAAGATCTGTCTGACAAGTAAGATTTAAACCAGTTGAGAACAGAGTCAGAGAACCTGAGGTCAGAAAGTAAGTCAAGCAAGAGACAGTGATCCATGGTGTAGTAAGGCCACAGATAAATCTAGAAGAATGAGAATAGAGGCCATTCGCCTTGGCCTGCAAGAGATCATTTGAGATCTTGGTGAGGACCGTCTCTGTAGAGTGCCGTGGGCAGAAACCAGATTGAAAAGGGTCCAGGATGGAGTTGGCTTTGAGAAACTCAAGACAGCAAGAATAAACTACCCATTCCAGAACCTTAGAGAGGAAAGGAAGAAGAGAGATTGGACGATAGCTAGACAAAGAAGAGGGGTCGAGAGAGGGTTTCTTCAGAATTGGGGAAACGATGTTTGAGCATGTTTGAAGTCAGAAGGGAAGGAACCTGAAGAGAGAGAGAGATTAAAAATATGGAGGAGCGAGGGCAAAAAAGAAGGGGTTATAGAGATTAGAAGATGGGAGGGGATAGGATCAAGATAGGATCAACAAGCAGGGGATAGGATCAATGCCTAAGGCAATGATTGCCAACCCTAGAGTAAATCAAGCTGGCAGTGCATGGATCAAAAATATTCCTAACAAAATTAATTCTTAGGAGTTTCTGCAGATTACCAGCTGGCAGAAGATGATTATCGGAGATGACAGACATGATTACTTTTCATCTAGTGGGCAACCTAACCACTGCAAGAGCCAAAGCAAACTTCACCACAGGCATACCTTTTCAAAAGACAGTAGCAAGCATGTCTGGCAAATGCATAAAGGTTTGGGTTTCAAAATCAGTCTGATTTAATAGCAGTGCTTTTAAACACTAAAAATAACCCCACTAATAATTCTTATTCCTCTAGCCCACGATCCCTGTAATGTTCTCTTCCCAACACTTTATTCTTACCAGCCAGAGTCCTTTGGATCAGCTGTCAGAAACAGAACTATGCTATCTATATCCCAGATTGAAGGAACACACATCACAGCTGCAGTTCTCCATCAACAGATTCTGATGAGACATAACTAAGTTATATTTCCATGCTGCTGAACCTCAGTCCTTCCAGACCCAGCATTGTTACTCATTAGCAAAACTGCATTGCCTGTATCTTATTAACTTAGCTCTGTGGAACAATGAACCTATGATCTTCTCAAGAATGGAGGATTTTTTTGTTTAAAGTGTGCTGCTATCTTGTTCCAAGTGGAACACTGGGGGCGTAGCCTGACAAAAAGCACAACTTGTTATCATTTCCTGGTTTAAAAAAATCCCTACTGGGCCATCTATACTGCAAGGTCCATATCAAGTCTATAATTAAAGAGCAAGTGGAAAAAAGGAACTGAAAAACAGGTTACCCTACCCTGTTTTTTTCCTACCAGCACAACTAAACAACTGAAAAAAATTAACTCTTCTTTACCTCTATGAAGAAAGTAATATACAGCTTCTTACTATCAGAGCCACAATCCAGTGGTATGTGTGCACATGGACACACAACCAAATCTCCCTCTAAATTAGCCTTTTAGAAAACTCCTCAAACTGCTCTTTGAAATCTCTTAATCATTATGTGAGTATTCAGATTAAGACATTTTCAAAATAAAACTGCACTCTTTCATACTGACCCCACCTCCTGCCCCATTTAATTTTCTATTTTTTTAAAAAAAAATGCACCACATTCAGTAAACTGTACTGGAACGATTTATAATTTAAACAAGCAGTTTGCAGGTATCCTCTCAGAGTAATGCTATGGATTGTGCCCATGTGCTTTTCTCTTAATCATGAATAACCAAACTTTAAAAACAAAATGATTTGTAACAGACAGCAGCCATATTCTACAAAGAGTCTACAGAGACAAGAGATGTTTCCAAAGATGGGCACCAGCTAGACTTTAGAACTGCTTTCTTTCATATGAACATACCCACATAGTAATATCATTCTATACAGCTTGGGTGCAGGCTGTTGGGAGGGACAGTATTCCCCACATAAACCTGCCGAGACTTTGAGATCTTTGAAGGAGACCCTTAACAGGCACATCTGCCATTGCATTCTGGGAGCCAGTGCTGGGAGGCTACTTAAGGCTACTCAAGGCTAGCAGAAGCTTCATTTCCTTTAAGGAGGAGAAAGAAAAGGAGGAGGTTCTAGTCCATGTGCTTGGGTGAGATCTAATTTAATTTACACTTGAGCCATTGCATTCTGGGAGCCAGTGCTGGGAGGCTACTTAAGGCTACTCAAGGCTAGCAGAAGCTTCATTTCCTTTAAGGAGGAGAAAGAAAAGGAGGAGGTTCTAGTCCATGTGCTTGGGTGAGATCTAATTTAATTTACACTTGAGCCATTGCATTCTGGGAGCCAGTGCTGGGAGGCTACTTAAGGCTACTCAAGGCTAGCAGAAGGGCAATCTCCTGAACAGATCAGACCAGAATGTCTTGGGTGGGAAACAGACAGAGGAAGTTGTTGGGGTGGAGGAGGTCACTCCACATATAACAGAGGTAGATGCTTGGAGGAAGGTCACACACAGAAGTAAGGAAACCAGGGAACGTTCTGTGAGCGGCTTGCAGCTACAGAATCGCTTTGAATCTCTCTCTGTTGTCAGAGATGATGAGGAAAAGCAGCAGGGACAGACATCAGGGACAGAGCAGGAGAGCCTGAGAGTATCACGAAAAGGAACAGCCACTGCTAAGCCTCAGAGGAGGCGCGTGGTCGTGGTGGGGGACTCCTTGCTGAGGAGTACAGAAGCAGTGGTTTGTGGGCCTGACAAGATGTCTCGGGAGGTGTGTTGTCTCCCTGGGGCAAAGATCCATCATGTGACGGAGAGGCTGACAAGACTTGTCAAGCCTACTGACCGTTATCCCCTTCTTTTGGTTCATGTGGGAACCAATGATACTGCAAGGCACAGCCTTCAGAATATCAAAAGGGATTATAAGGCTCTGGGAAGGAAGCTGAAAGAGATGGATGCACAGGTTGTCATCTCATCTCTACTCCCGGTAGAAGGGCATGGTCCAGGAAGGGAGAGGAAAATAGCAGAGGTGAATAACTGGCTCCGTAGATGGTGCCGCCAAGAACAGTTTGGATTCTTGGATCATGGGCTGCGGTTCCATGAGGAGGGACTTCTGGCAAGGGATGGACTGCATCTCACGCCAGTTGGCAAAAACGTTTTTGCCAACAGTCTGAAGAATCTGATCAGGAGGGCTTTAAACTGAGTTATGTGGGGGAGGGAGACATTATACTGGAAGGCAAAAGGGATGGAGAGAATAGTCCAAGTGGCATAGAGGGAACAAGGCAAACAGTGCAAGGACCCAACAGTGGGAAGCAAAAAAAATTGCACAGGCAGCAAGTAAAGGGAACACATGTTCTTAGATGTCTCTACACTAATGCACAGAGTATGGGAAATAAGCAGGATGAACTTGAACTCCTAGCACAACAAGGGAAATATGATATAATAGGCATCACTGAAACCTGGTGGGATGAGTCTCATGATTGGAATGTAGAAATAGAGGGGTATAACCTTTTTAAGAGAAACAGGCCAAGCAGGAAAGGAGGAGGAATAGCATTATATGTCAGGGATATTTACACCAGTGAAGAGATGCAGGAAGTCAATACTGGAAGCCAGGTGGAGAGCATCTGGATAAAAATTAAAGGAGAGGGAAATAACAGGGATGTTACTGTGGGAGTCTACTACAGACCCCCGACTCACGCAGAGGAATTGGATGATGCCTTTCTAGAACAGATAATCACATACTCAGAAAAGAGAGATGTAGTAGTGATGGGTGACTTCAACTATCCTGATATTTGCTGGAAGTCAAACTCAGCCAAATCCTCAAGGTCTAGCAAATTCCTCACTTGCCTGGAAGACAATTTCATTGTCCAAAAGGTGGAAGAGGCAACAAGGGGATCAGCCATTTTAGATCTGATCTTAACCAACAGGGAAGACCTAGTTGATGGGGTGCAAGTGGTTGGATCCTTAGGTGGAAGTGACCATGTTCTCCTGGAGTTTGTAATACAGTGGAAGGGAGAAGCTAGGCATAGTCAGACACGCACTCTAGACTTTAGGAGAGCTAATTTCAATAAACTTAGAGAAATACTGGGAGTGATCCCATGGTCAGGAATACTAAAAGAAAAGGGAGTTCAAGACAGATGGGAGTTTCTCAAAAGGGAGATATTGAAGGCACAATTTCAAACAGTTCCAATGAGGAAGAAAAGTGGAAGATGTCTCAAGAAGCCAGGATGGATGACTAAGGAACTTTCAAATGAGCTAAGTTTTAAACGGAACATGTATAAGAAATGGAAAAATGGAGAAATCACGAAAGAGGAATTCAAACAAATAGCCAGCACATGTAGGGGTAAAGTCAGAAAAGCTAAAGCGCAGAATGAACTCAGGCTTGCTAGAGAGGTTAAGAACAATAAAAAGGGCTTTTTTGGATATGTCCGCAGCAAAAGGAAGAAGAAGGAAACAGTGGGGCCACTGCATGCAGAAGATGGCAAAATGCTAACAGGGGACAGAGAAAAGGCAGAATTACTCAACACCTTCTTTGCTTCAGTCTTCTCAGAAAAGGCAAAGGGTGCTCAACCTAAGGATAATGGAGACAGAATAGAGGAAATTCAGCACAGAATAAGTAAAGAGGTAGTACAGGAATACCTGGTTAACCTAAATGAATATAAATCTCCAGGACCAGATGAACTACATCCTAGAGTATTAAAAGAACTGGCAAATGTAATATCAGAGCCATTGGCAATAATCTTTGAGAACTCCTGGAGAACAAGAGAAGTCCCAGCAGACTGGAGGAGGGCAAACGTTGTCCCCATCTTCAAAAAGGGAAAAAAAGAGGATCCCAACAATTATCGTCCAGTTAGCCTGACATCAATTCCAGGAAAGGTTCTAGAGCAGATCATTAAGCAGAGAGTCTGTGAACACTTAGAGGCCAATGCCATAATCACAAAAAGCCAACATGGGTTTCAGAGAAACAAGTCATGCCAAACGAACCTGATCTCTTTTTTTGATAAAATTACCAGCTTGGTAGATGAAGGGAATGCTGTGGATATAGTATACCTCGATTTCAGTAAGGCCTTTGACAAGGTTCCCCATGACATTCTTGCAAACAAGCTTGCAAAATGTGGGATAGACAAGTTAACTGTTACATGGATTTGTAATTGGTTGACTGGCCGAACTCAAAGGGTGCTCAACAATGGCTCCTTTTCATCCTGGAGAGAAGTGACCAGTGGGGTCCCACAGGGCTCTGTCCTGGGCCCAGTGCTATTTGTCCGGGAAAGCTGCCAACACGTGGCTGATAAAGGAGTCTTTAATAAACACAATAAAATGGAAACAAAATACCAGTAATGGCTGGCCGTCGTCAAATACAAAGTCCGCAAGGCAAAAGGCAAATTCAATGAGTGTTCCAAGGTCGAGGGTTATCACAGACAGAGATTCCAAAGCCGTTCCAAAGGTCGCAGGTAATGAGTAGTCTGAAGTCAAGCCGAGAGTCAAGAGCTTTCGCCGGGAAACCAAGATAAGCTTTGACAAAAGTTTGTCTTCCCTGATCTCTTATATAGGCCTCAGCTCCTCCCCTCACAGCTGTTTTAACTTGGCTTTCTCTAACAATCTCCGAGAGCGTCTCAGCCCCTCCCGATCTGCTCTCCCTTGAGCAAAGGAAGGGATTTCTGTCTCTTGCTCCTGTGTCTCTTCCAGGCCTGCAACCTCTGCTGGGGAAAGGCTTTCCTCTGAGGAGACCCCAGGCTGCTGAGGTAGGGGCTGTGCCTCACTGTGTCCCATAGAACTAGGTCCAGGTTCACCCAAGTCTCCAGGATCTAGCAGCACCATGCTAGGACCTGACCCAGCATACTCTTCCTCAGAATCCTCCATGTCCTCCACCTGGCTGTCCCTGACACTATTCAACATCTTTATTAACGATTTGGCTGACAGAATTGGGGGCATACTTATCAAATTTGCAGATGACACTAAACTGGGAGGAGTAGCTAATACCCCAGAGGACAGGATCAAAATTCAAAATGACCTAAATAGACTAGAAAGCTGGGCCAGTGCTAACAAAATGAAATTCAATGTGGAGAAATGTAAGGTTCTGCACTTAGGGCGGAAAAATGAAATGCACAGATATAGGATGGGGGACACCTGGCTGAATGAGACCACATGTGAAAGGGATCTAGGAGTCCAAGTAGACCATAAGCTGAACATGAGTCAACAGTGCGATGCGGCAGCTAAAAAAGCCAATGCAATTTTAGGCTGCATCAATAGAAGTATAGTTTCTAGATCAAGGGAAGTTATAGTGCCACTCTATTCTGCTTTGGTCAGGCCCCACCTGGAATACTGTGTCCAGTTCTGGGCACCACAATTCAAAAAAGATGTGGAGAAACTGGAGCATGTCCAAAGGAGGGCAACTAAGATGGTGAAGGGTCTGGAAACCTTGCCCTATGAAGAACGCCTTAGGGAGCTGGGGATGTTTAGCCTGGAGAAGAGAGGGTTAAGAGGTGATATGATAGCCCTGTTTAAATATTTGAAGGGATGTCATATTGAGGAGGGAGCAAGCTTGTTTTCTGCTGCTGCAGAGACTAGAACGCGGAACAATGGATGCAAACTGCAGGAAAAGAGATTCCACCTCAACATTAGGAGGAACTTCCTGACAGTAAGGGCTGTTCGACAGTGGAACACACTCCCTCGGAGTGTAGTGGAGTCTCCTTCCTTAGGGGTCTTTAAGCAGAGGCTTGATGGCCATCTGTCAGGGATGCTTTGACTTGGAGTTCCTGCATGGCAGGGGGTTGGACTGGATGGCCCTTGTGGTCTCTTCCAACTCTATGATTCTATGATTCTATGATTCTAAAATGTGGGAGATGACCTTTCTGGTGGCTACCACCAGTCTCTGGAACTCCCTTTATAATTTAATAACATTTTTGTAATTAACTTTTTGAATATTTTTACTTGGATATCTATCATGTATTTGTGTCTACAGTATTTCAGTTTTGTTAGTCAACTTGAGTCCTGCTTCTGAAAGAGAGGGGGGAAAGCAGGGTATAAATAAATAAAAATGATAAGAATAATTCTCAGATGCCCAGCATTTGACATTATGTGTAGCTACACAAGACAGGTACTTGTCAATCTTTTCAAAGACTGTGGTGTATTTTTAAGTTTGCTCTGTCTATGTTGGTTTTTACAGACCTAGCTGAAATGATACTTGCTTTTTTCTTCTTCTAGAAGGATTAGAGGTGGAGTTAACTGATTTTTAAAACATATGTTAATGCTGTTGTGCCCATCATCACCAAGACTGCTTGACATGTATGAGGGAGATGTCTTTCTCTGGTGTTACTTCCAGACTATGGCTGTAGCACTCCCCTAATAGTTGTGAAAAATTTCCACTCTCACTGCTTTTTGGAGAGATGGGGAAAACTCATCCATTCTAACTGACTTCATTAACTATTTCTATGTTTAATTATCATTGTGGTGATTTTAGCAGCTTTATTGTATACAGTAACATTTTTTTAATGAAGGTGGTTATCCATCTGTTATTCCACTATATTTAGTAGGAAAGTGCTAAAAATGAAATGAAATAAATGTGCATAGTCTCTGATTTTATATATTTCTGTTGGAAGTTGTTGATCGTTCTTTTTGATTTTCTGAAATGTTAACTGGCTACAAAATGCTTTGAGGATCTTTCATAAACCAAAAAGAAGTACCACTGGAAGAAAGAACATTTTCAACAGAGCATGAGAAATTTTTATTAATGAAGATGTGTACCCTCACAAAATTCAGCACTACATGCCACTTCAACTGCCATAGCAGCATCCTGTAGAATTCTGTAGTTTAGTGAGGCATAAAAGTTCTCTGGCTGAAAGTACTCCTTCCTAAACTGCAAATTCCATGATTCCATAGGATGGCAGTTAAAGTGGAATATAATGCTATAGCAGACTGCATCTGCACTGCTGGAACAACTCAGTTTGACACCACATGCTATGGAATCCTGGGAACTGTAATTTGTTATGGTACCAGAGCTCTCTGCCAGAAAAGGATAAATATTTCACAAAACTAAAACTCTCAGAAGTGACAGTGTGTACTGGCGCTTCTATACTCTGGATGGAAACCTTTCCTAGACAAGACAAGATGGGAAAGTTGGACTAAGGAGACTATTTTGTTGTTGTTAGTTGCCCTCGAGTCGGTTCCAACTCATGATGAGCCTGCAGATAAGACATCTCCAAGAATCCTTCTCCACTGCCCTGCCCAGATCCTGCAAGCCCTTGTCCACAACCCCCCTGATTAAATCTATCCATCTGATTTGTGGACTTTCTCTCTTTCTTCTACCCTCTACTTTTCCTAGCATTATTGATTTTTTCCTACAGATCTGTGCCTTCTCATTATGTGGCCAAAGTACAATAGTCTCAATCTGGTCATCTTTGCTTCCAAGGAAAGTTCTAGTCTGATCAAGAACCTATTTGTTTGTCTTCTTCGCTTCCATGGTATCCTAAGTACTCTATAGGAGACTATGGGGCTGTGCAGACCAGAAGTTTGGGCCGGCTTGGGGGTGGAGTCAGGGCATAGCATCTACATGACACATGCCTCAGCTTTGCCCCAGGGCGGTGTGACATTGCATGCTGTACCGCATGGTGCATGGCATCACAGGGCTCCTCCAGTGCTGTGTACAAATGATGCAGCACCAAAGGAGTGCCACCAAGCCACAGCAACACAGCTATCACACCTTGGCAGGACACAAAAAGAGATGCTTTTTGCAGTTCCTTTTTTCATCCTGCAAAGGCCAGATTGAGGCCATGGCCCTGATCTGGCTGTATACCCTATATCCATGGTATCCTAAGTACTCTATAGGAGAGTAGCTGTGCTGAATGAAATATTTGTGTCCATCACCACTGCAGAAGATGTAGAACAAATATCTGTGCCCAATCTGACATTTTAAGTAAAGGACCCTGAGGAATTAAACCTAAACTAAAGTAGTAACAATGAAAAAGTTAATGATACCCACATAAACTAGTTGGGGGAAAGCTTGTAGGTTTCTTTATTAGGAGAGAAACTAGAAACACTTGGTAGCATTTCAGTACTGAAACACAGACACAGCAGGAGGGCTTTCTGTTATTCCTAGAGAATTCAATTACTAAAGTATGTACAACCTGTGATCTCATTTCCACAAAAAGAATAACGTCTTGCTTCTGTACAAGCACCGTCCCAAGATTTGGACTTGGAAATTTCATGAAGTGATTTGAGCTAATCAGTGAAAGCTACAGTGGTGGAAAAGGCAGCCAACAGACTGATTGAACAGATCTGGACCAAGCCCAGAATGTGCTACCTTTTCTCCTTCCACAGTTTATATGATGGCACTGGTCTTTCCTTCTGTGGGAGAATCTCTACCTTGAGAGAGCCACAGGTATCACCAGATGGATACTCTCAAAAATGAGGTAGCAACTGGTTTTTAAATTTTCTTACTTTTCTTTCATAGATACCCATAGTGGCACATAGTAAACATTACAAGGAAGTGAACCAAACAAAACAATAACTGCAAACACATGATAAATAAACCATATAAAGTCCAAGCAATAAATCAATCTGTCATCAGTCAAAAACCTTACTAAAAATGGAGAAATCCTGAATTTGATGCCTACAGAGCTGAAATAAAGCCATCCAATGGATATGGCTAAGAAGGTTGTCACAAAAGGAGAGGTGTTACAGCCATGAAAATCCTTTCCTGAATGCCACACACTTCACCACTCCACATATGGGCTACCAGAGATGTGCCTCATAAGGAAGACCTGAGCAGACTAGCAACTGATATAGCACCAAGGTGGATTTTTTCCTCGCTCCAAAGCTATGCAGTGCTTTAAAGGTAAGATACAAAGATTCACCATCTTCTTGGCATTGCTGTTTTCCTGTGCCTTCAAATTATTTCCAACATATGGTGACCACATCACAGGGTTTTCTTAGCATGTTTTTTTTTTTCCAGAGGGAGTATGCCATTACTCTCCTTTGAGGCTGAAGAGTGGGTTTCCATGGCCATGTGGAGATTTAAACCTGGGTTTCAACAGTCCTAGTCCAATAATCAAATAGCAACTGTGGTGTAGTTGTTTGACAGACTGGGACTCTGAAGACCAGGCTTGGAATTCCCACTCAGCTATGGAAACCTATTGGGTGACCTTGGGCAAGTGACACAACACTCAGCCTCAGAGGCAGGCAAATACAAAAACCCCTCTAAACAAATCTTGCCAAGAAAACCCCATGATAGGTTTTTGCCTTAAGGTTGTCTTAAGACAGAAATAATTTGAAGGCACACAACAACAACAACAACAACAACATTAACAACAACATCCAATACTCAAACCACTATATTATGCTGAACCTCCTTCCTGAAAAACAGCTCATAGTAATATAATAATAATAATAATAATAATAATAATAGGATTTATTTCTATTCCGCCTTTTCCAGTGGGGAATCAAAGCGGATTACAGCAGTCAAGCAAACAGCTTCATTTATACACTGCTTCATACAACTGTAAGCTACTTGCCCCCAACAATGTGGGTACTCATTTTCGCGACCTCGGAAGGATCCAAGCCTGAGTCAAGCTTGAGCCCTTTTGCTGGTCTTGAACTCACCACCTTATGGTTTTGAGTGAGTGGCTGCAGTACAGGCATTTAACCACTGTGCCACCAGGGCTACATAAATAAATGCACCTAATACCTCTAATTCTCCCTCCTCCGAATCATAGACATTTCACATGAAAAGCTATCCTCTCAACCATCTTAGTGTTAAATTACTCCACTATGGTAGAGAGATGAAAGGGAATCCATGCCAATGAACTGGGCTCCTTTTTGCTGTGCCTCAATTTATTGCAGCAATGCAATATGGAAAGTATTGTCTATCCCAGTAGTTCAGACAAGGCTTTATCTCCAGCTGTCCTTTGCTTATCTGTGTTAAGTGTGACCTCTCCTTGTTGTCTGGCACCAGCAGAGCAAGCTTCTGCAGGGAAGGGAGAAAGGAAGAGAGTAGGAATTCATACTATAAGAACTATATTTTTTTCATATCCAGGGTAGGAAATATGAAAAAAAGAAAAAACAATTTGGTGAGAATTTTGCTTAATCTAACTCTGAAATAAATAGAAGTCTACATCACATTCCTGTTAACTATGCAGAAGAAATAAATCAAAATGGGTACACTGGCATTTTTGTATCAAAATACTTGGAAAAAAAGTATTTTTACTATGGAACTTTTGCCACATTAGAAAGATTGCTGGGCACATTTCAACATATTTAATTTGAAAACAACAATGAAAAGTCTTGTGGCCTGTTTTTGCCTTTGCTGTAATGGACTGACATGCTAACTTCTCCAGGATTTTTAAAGAGACACAGAGACATTTAAATTTGGATATATTCTAGACTGCAAAATTAAGTTCTGATTAGTACCAGATTTGTATTATCAATCATAAATAATGAACAGGCATAACATCAACCCAGTGTGAGGGAAGAGAAAATGAAAAAAGGAGATGTGCATGATCCCAATTTCTTCTAAAAAGTGAATCCCCCTCATTACATTAATTTTATTCCTGCCCAGACTATCTGTTCCTAAATCTAAATCATTTCATGTACAATGTACATAATCTCCTTTAAAAGTATTAGGATCATGGAACGTTTGAAAACCTACCTCATTTCTGTTTAAGACCTTATCTCTGAAAACAATACTGCACAGTAATTTCTCAGAACAAGTATTCCTGTTTTCAAAAAAATATGAAAAGCTATGCAGTGCACACCTAAGTAACAGTACTCACAAATATTAATGGGATTTTATTTTCAATACATGAAGAATTTACTGTATACGCAAGTAGAGCTATTAAAATATAAAACAGAGAACAGTTTGTTTTTCTGACCATGAGTTGGGCACCTTTAACTATAGATGTGTTCCTACATAATTTGCAGCCGTTTGATCCATCTTCTTGTTTCCCTACTTCACAAGTTCCTGGTTTTCAACAATATTTTAGTATACATGTTGGTTTGTAATAACAACTTTCAGAAGTCTGTTTGATGCGTAGGAATTAAGATCAAGACATCAATAAAAAACAAAACAAAACAACTACTAATAGATAGCTAACAAAAGAACAAAATGCAATGACATTTCAAAATGCACATTTATGACATTTCTCAACATGAGTCCCTGGTAATGCAAGTTCCTTTGCTAACTGTGTCTCACAATAAAGGGTGTGTGTGAACTTTTACTAGTGTACTCTGGATTATGGGTGAAACAGGTGGTTTTACCTGCTATTCATCACTATCATGTCGCACTATCATCCATCATCAAGACCCTACTTGTATATCATTATCATAGAGGAATTGGGGCCTGATGACTGATTCAAGTAATGCCAAGCAAAGGGATTCATGCAACACAAGGAACATCTGTGCACTGTTTTTGCTGTTCAAACGGTGAACATCATCACTTATTTAGCACAGCATATGGCTACCATATGCAGAATTCCTATATTCTAAATTTGAACTCACACACAGTATAACCAAGAATGAACAATGAAACCCTGATTTATAAAGTAGCAACAGCAGTATTTTCTAGTATACATATCTGTATACACTTAACGTATTAACACTAGTAAATTACTTTCAAGATTACAGAATACGCTGTGATAAACATTTGGCTGGTTGTCTTTAAAAGGGTCAAGTATCTGAACAAATACCTAAAGTAACTATATTTCATATTGAAACTGGGTTTTTTAAGAAAAAAAATAGAGTTAAAAATACAAGCTTGGATCCTAACTTTCCACAAGTGTAATTCTGCTCACAGGATGCCTTTGCTGTTCAATGAGAGAATCACTACTGATTCTTCTTCCAAACACAGCTCCTTCAGAAAATCTTTTCCAAAGGGTGCCATGAGCTGCATGGGAAAAGAGGAACTGGCAAAAGTCAGCTCCCACATTTAATACTCCTGGAACCTGCCATTAAATCAGAGAACTTTCTCTGAATGGTATGTATTTCCCTCTAGAGAAAAGCAACTAGGGTTCCAACAAAGGGCAAACAGATCCCCCTGCCCTTTTTTTTCATTCTAAATGAACATGATCCTGATGGCCGGGGTGGGGGTGGGGGGTAATTTTACCTCACATGTGTTTCCTATTCTTCACATATAGGTGTTTATTTTAAAAAAAAAAATCCTTCTGCATCAGTGGACTTCTTTTTTTTTTCCTCCTAACCGGCAAAATAGGAGTATCAGATTAGATGAAAACCACATTGAAGGCAGGTTTAAATGTATCCCACCTACATACAATGGATCCTACTGTCAGGGACGATGGGATCTTGTCTAAAGTACCTTTCAAATACTTTAACAAATGTTTCACAGCTGTCCAATCCTCTACTTTTGGACTGTTCACTCTCCTTGACAACACATTCACTGCATAAGCTATATCTGGTCTAGTATGACAAGCTATAAACTGCAAAGATCCTAAAATGCTTCTGTACAAAGTTTTGTTTTCAAACTCTCTGGTTGTCTCCCCAGAAACAAAACCTGTTGTCATTGGTGTTTTTACAACTTTAGCAAATTGTAAACCACACTTGTCAATTAATTTCTCAATTTTCCTGCTTTCAACAAGTAATCTCCTTCATCTGTCTTCTCTACATCAATTCCAAGATAAGTTCTCAATTGTCCAAGATCTTTTAAAACAAACTTTTTAGACAATTCCCTTTTTACAGTATCAATCTCTTGTTGTGATTTAGCCGCCACGCATAAATCATCAACATATATCACAAGTACAATGTCTCCTTTAGTATAAACACATGCATCTGCCACACTTCTCTTGTATCCAAGTTTTATCAGCTCATCATTTATGCACAGATTCCAAGCTCTGGCACTTTGTTTCAAACCGTACAACTCTTTCTTCAACTTGTAAGCTTTCTGACTATTGTTTTCTTCAAACCCTTGTGGCTGTTCCATAAAAACTTCATCCTCTAGATAAGCATTCAGATAAGCCGTCTCAAAGTCAAAATGTTCCACAATTAAATCTCTTTTAGCTGCCACTGCTAAAACCAATCTTAAACTTTCTGGTTTTGCCGTTGGTGAAAATGTTTTATCAAAGCTTTCAAACTGCTGCTGTGCAAAACCTTTTGCAACAAGCCTAGCCTTATATTTTATACTGCCGTCCAGCAATTCCTTCCTTTTGTACACCCATCTGCAACCAATTACTTTCTTATTTCTGGGTCTGTCAACAATTTCAAACACATTTTTGTTTACTAAACAATCAAATTCCTTATCCATTGCTTCAAACCATTTAACTTGTTCTTCCCTAGGAAGTTCCTGTATTTCATCAAAACTCTCAGGCTCCTCAGTTACTAAACAAACTCTTGCACTTTGAACCACAAATCTATCAGGCGGTTTTCTCAGTCTTTGTGTGCGTCTAGGCTGAAAACTTACAACTCTGTCAGTGTCATCCTCTGTGTCTGTCTTGGGTGTTTCTGTCCTGTGACTAAATCTCTTATCTTGTGTCATCCTACTCGTTGTGGGTCTATCCTGCATGTCATCATCTGATGCACTACTGTGACTGTCAGAAGATTCTTGTTTTGTTGAAACCCCTCCGTTTCCTGAAGTTGGTTCTTTGTGTGTGTCTGTGTCTGAAGTACCTAACCTTACGAAAACTTCCTTATTTGCATGTAGTTTGTCCCAACCAGCATGTTTTTCAAAATTTGCTGACCTGGAATATTGTATCTCTTTCTGCCCAAGTAGAAACCTATATTTGTTTCCAGAATAGCCCAAAAACATTAGTCTCCTGCTTTTAGGATCACCCTTTCTCCTAAAACAGGCTGGAATGAAAACATGTGCATACTGTCCAAACACTCTCAAATACTTAAAATTTGGATTTCTCCCATACAGCTAACACCACAGAACTTACATTAGCAGGCTTTAAATTAGTCATTAAATCAAAATCTTTACAGATATGAAAACTGGCTCCGCTATCAATCAACCAATTTTGTACATTGTTTAAATTCCCTTTAATTACTTTAGCAACCCCCTTTTTGTTACCAGTGTCCTTAAAATTTTGAAGCCTTTGTTGTTGTTGTTGTTTCTGTTGCCATCTTTGTCGCTCAGGCCGTTTAAACTGCTCCCGAAACTGCTGCTCCTTCCGATCTGCAGCCAATTTCCTACAATTTCTTTGTATATGTCCCAACCGTCCACAATAAAAACATCTGCGTTGCTCCCTTGAAGAAGCTGCTTCATCATGCTGCCTTTCATCTGTGAAAGGTTTTGAAGTTGCCGGCTCTCTTCTCTCCGACTTTCGCCTCTGGTTTTCCTCCAAGATTCTGGCTATTATCATGTCTTTGTTTAACTCAGTCTCTGGGAGGTTTTGTAAGAAACTGGTGATGTTTTCCCACTCAGAATTTAGTGATTCCAAAATAATGCAGCACTGTTGATACCGGCTTATTTCAACTCCCCTCAGTTCCGCTTGTACAAATAAATCCATCATCGTTTTCAAATGCTTTTCTACACATTGTCCCTTCTCCAACTTCTGCCTGTAAATACGTTTTGACCACAAAATTTTTGAGTAATTGGACTGTGAGGCATAAATTCTTTGCAAAGTGTCCCAAATCTCTTTTGCAGTAGTAAACTCTCTGACTGCGTTTAGCTCACCAGGCTCAATCAGTAAAAATAAAGTAGCTACTGCTTTTTCATTCCTTTCTTTTTCTGCTTCGCTAGCTGCGGCTGGCAGGCCATTAACTACTGAAGACCATAATCTGTCTCTTACAAGCAGAGATTTAGCATAAATCTGCCAAGTGCTAAAATTGCCGTTGTTTAGCTTCTCAAACTTCAATATCTCCATTGTAAACAACCAAATGGAGCTTTCTTTTTCAACACACGAAAAGAATTAAAATTAAAACACAGTCTCTTGGTAAACGTGTGCAGTGACTCAATTTAACACAGTCCTTCCGAGTTTGCACAGACCGATTCCCTCTGGAACAATTAAGACTGTTGATTTATTTGCTTACTTACATAAGCCGTAGACAAGCGTTGACTCCCTGCTCCAGACTGTTCCGCAGACTCTGGCCAGGATTTTCAGCGAGGCTTTAAATTTTGTAATCCACAAAACGTTGTCAGCGTAGCACAAACAGCTTACTCTGACCTTCGAAGAACTCGGCTTCGGCATTCAGTAGTGTTTAGCCTTTTCAGGAACATCCAGCAACCACCTGACTTGTAGCATCCAGCATTCACACGCCTGGACCTACTGGAATACCCAGCATCCACGTAACTGGGCCCATAACCTTTGTCAGGGATGATGGGAGGTGTTGCACTTTCCCCAGACTTAACTCCTCACCATCTTGTCAATGCTGTGCTGACCAAAACTGATCAATGGTGTGATGTGTTGCAAGTAGCAGAGTTTACCGAGAAGCGGCTCCAAGATCCTGACATCATCTTGCAGTGCTCTCCTTCCAGGAACATAACCATCAGCTCTGGAACTTCTGGAATCACTGTTGCTGCTCCACTCCTCTTGCAGTCAACAAAACACACGAGCTGTATACTAAACTATCTTTATTTGCTACTTGAATAATACAAAACTGAATATGAAAACAATAAACATCTTTGCATCACATTTCTTGCTAAACACACTCTGGCTATACTAATCAAGCTATATACATCCACATCTCCTCCTGCACAAAAGCTTAGTTACAGGTTCAGATTCACGTTCTAGTTCACATTGTTGTTGAGGGTGTGTGCGTGTGTGTGTGGCTTCGTGGAGGAGGCGGAGGTGCGGTGGCTCACCGGAACAATACAGAAAAAGTTCAATTTTGGTTACCACCCACAGGGTGTGCACTGGGTGTGTACTGGGTGTATACAAACAATACTATTGGTTAGTTCCACACTTTCCCATACCATAGTCCAACCTCTTACTATGACTTAATCACCCATGTGATGTTTTTCAGTGATGTCATTGTTTACTTTTTACATGACCTTCCTTTCCGGATCTTGTGTTGTTATTCCTTGTGTGTTATGGCTATACTCACATCTGTTGTTGTTGTGTACGTGTCTCACTACACTATCTCACCTCGTGCTGGAAATTTACAGACTTTGGTTCCCACACATACAGCTTTGCATTTCTATGACTATAACTCCCATGCTCCTTGCCTTAACACCTACATGGTAATGGCTGCCACCACACTATAAAAATAATGCAGTTTGACACTACTTTAATTGCCACGTCTCCATTAAACTTCATCAAACTGCATTAATTCTGCAGTGAAGATGCAACCCTAATAGCGTAAGAGTGTCAGATGTAGAACTCTGCTATGGCTCTTCTCACCACCCCAGGCCTCACTGTTTTACTTTAAAAATTCCACTCGCTCATGGCCATTCTGCATTCTATCACTGGTGCAAAGCAAGGGAATCACAGAGAAGCATTTGGCTATGGCTACATGCAAAACATGGACCTCTTCTACAAAGATCTAATGGGATCCTGTGGAGGTCTCAGAGGACAATGTCATCAGTTTGCCTCTGGCTATGAGAACACAGCCAGACACTTTTTCAATCTACTTCAATCTCTGAGAGGATACAGCTAATGCAGTGCAAGAGTGAGTCCTGGGAAGGGGTGGTGAATGTTTTGGAAGAAGGAGGAGAATACTAACCTCTGCAATAACAAACAAACAAAATACACACAGAAGTGTAAGGTGAATTTGCATGCACATATGTCCCTAACAAGATGTCGGCCATCATTTCCCAATTGAAACGCACAAGCTTATTCTAATGTAAAAACAAAAGGATGGATATCTAGCTACGTGCTATGTGTTTAACCCAGATTTAGGCTGTCACAGAACTTAGAATGTGACAAGTGAAACCAGGATGTGACAGTTCACAACAATCATAGCTTCATAATACTGGATTGAAACACTTTCAGACATCAGAAGTTAAATCTAGTACTTATCCAAAATACAAGCAGTAGTGCTGGTTTTAAGAATTCTGCTTGCTTGTTTGGCTCTAAACGGGAATTAAAGAGTTGCTGTAACAGATGAAAAGTAAAGATGAAAAATGGTTTGATTGTTAATGCTCCATGGGAAACCTGTATCCAGGCCATCAATTATTTTTCAATAGGAAAGAAATTTGTCACAAGGCAGTTTGCTGTATGGAAACACAAATATCTCTGCTTCTCCTCTGGATGTCCTAACAACCAAAATTTTTCAAGCAATATGAAGCCATTATATACACATATATACAGACAGACTTCTAAAAATGTATTGTTTTAAAATAAAATAAAATGGCCTAAGATTTCATGGGATTTTAAAACAAAATTCAGGAGAAGAAATTTACACCAGCTATAATTCTGGTAGTTTCCCTCCCTCTTAATCCTGTCTGCAAGATGAGATGCAGATCCATTTGGCTCTATAACACCCAATGTGGCTTAACTGAGGAAACAAAACTATGGCTTTAGTGTACTGTATTTTATTAATTTATTTATATCCTGCCTTTTCCTTGAAGTTACAACTCATGGAGGGGCAATGTGCAGCCCTTCTGGGTGGAAGCCCCACTCCTTCCAGCCAGAAGCTCTAGCCCTTCTGGCTGGAACTCCCACACTTTTGGAAGGAGCCCCACCCAAGCCCCCTGACCAAACAGCCCTTTGAGGTTAAGAGAGTGTGACTTGCCCAAGGTCTCCAAGTGGGTTTCATGATTAAGTGAGTTTCTTCAGAGGAGGTTTGCCACTGCCTTCATCTGATGCTGAGAGAGTCTAAGTTGCCCAAGGTCTCCCAGTGGGTTTCATGGTTGTGATGGAATTCGAGACCCAGTCTCCAGAGTCACATGCTCAAACTGCTGGCTCTCTTTGTTCTTGTTATTGTGCTGTGCCTTCTGTGCTTTCGTATGTTTGTTGTCATTGTTGTTGTTGTGTGCCTACGTCATTTCCAACTTATGGGCCCAGAGCACTCTCCCTCCCTTTCTGAGCAGTGGTTCCTGGCGATCCTAAGGTGAAACTATCAGGGAACAAGCTTCATCAGAGGAGGATTTCCATTGCCATTCTCTGAGGTTGAGAAAGCATGGTTTGTGTGTGTGGTGCCTTCAAGCTGTTTCCGACTTATGGTGACCCTAAAGTGAAACTATCATGGTGTTTTCTTTACAGGTTTTGTGAGGGGGGGGGGGGGTGTGCTATTGCTAGTCTAAGGCTGAGAGAGTTTGCCTTGGGTTTTCCCCCGAAGTCATGCCCCAGAAGGTGGAGGTCCTCCTGCCCCCAGAAGTCCCACCCCTGGAAGTCCCATCGCCACCCCCAGAAGAAATCATGGCACCCTATGATATCCAGTGCAGGAATATCACTGGGTTTAGGCACTTGGTCTCTAAAAGGTTCGCCATCACTGACATAAGCCATGTACAGTATTACAATTGTCCCTCCATATCCAAAGTTTCTGTATCAATGGATAAAGTTTCTTAATCCATAGCTTGAAAACATTTTTTTAATTCCAAAAAGCAAACCTTGATTTTGCCATTTTACTGTCTCATTGTATATAATGGGACTTAAGCATTCACAGATTTTGGTATCCATGGGGAGGCCATGGGGGGGGGGGGTGCTGGAACCGAACCCCAGCATATACTAATGGCCCAGTGTATTAAGAAATATGTGGAGAGGTACAATTCATTTCCAGAAATCCACAAGAGGACACAGCTATGTGTATGCTCTAGGTCTCCCACTTGAGAAGAAGCTCTCCTTTGCACTGCAGATATAATGTTCAATTCTATGCAATTCTGAGATTTGAAGTTTTGTGAGATATTTGACTTTCTTTGTCACAGAACTCTGGTGCCACAACAAACTACAAATCCCAGAATTCCATAGGTTGGATTCATGGCAATTAATGCGGTATCAAACAGTATTATTTCTGCAGTGTATATGAGTCTGAAGAAGACCATAGCAGAACTTACTGTATATACTCAACTAAACCGTCAACATTGTATATAAGTCGAGGGCAGGTTTTGAGGCCAAAATTAGGGATTTTGATCTGACCTTTGGGTAAGTCAAGGGTATCCCATCCTCCCCCTCTGCAGCCAGCTGTCCCCTTGAAGGACATCCATAGGGCAGCTGGGCTGAGGAAGGAGGGGGAAGCAAAAGTTTGGCTCTCAAGCCTTTCTTCAGCCCAACTATCCCTTCAGGGGCAAGTCTATTACCATATTGTATAAATCAACCCAGGTTTTTTGGGTCACTTTTTGGACATAAATTTCTTGACTTATGACCGAGTATATACAGTAGTAGAATCTCACAAAGTCATCAAAAGATGAGTTCTGGCGGAGGCAGTAGCAGTCAAAACAACAACAGAAAACAGGGAGGGAGGGAGGGAAGGAAGGAAGGAAGGAAGGAAGGAAGGAGAGCCATATAGGTTTTTACTGAAGAAGGATGAGCTTAACCCTTTCCTGAATGACAAGAATGGTGTGCTAAACCTGACCCTGTTTCTGAAGCCATGCTCAGTGGTGAAGAGAGTAAACATCTTTCAGAAATTGCCTTCAGATAATAAGCCAGCCAGTATCAGCCATGGAAAAGTTACTTATTTTGACTACAACACCCAGAATATCCCAGTCAGAATCTCTCAGGGATCATGATGGCTTGGACATTCATAAAGTTACATTCCAAAAGGTAACTTTCCTAGGCTGTGACAATCAGCTCTAAATGTGTAGCTGTATTTTCTTATATCAAATAAGGCACTGTCAGTTTGTCAGAATAAAATCCAAAGGCTGGCATGAAACTTCAGTTGTATCTAACCCCTGAGGTCACTATAAAGCCAGCAGTGATTCAAATGGGTAAGACTTGTGAAGAACTCAGACAGCAGAATTACAAGTGCCACATTCATTTATGGCTCAATGCAACATAAAAATGCTTTCTGTAACTGAACAGTCATCAGTCTAGGGGGAGACCATCAAAGCATACATAGTACACTACAATGGGAAAATGGTTTTTTTTAATAGCCTCAACACATGATGTTATTTATATTCACATTTTAAAAATCCACAAGGTCTTAAAATATTTAGTGGGGCATTATTACAATAAAGATTCATCTCCCCACTTTTGGTATAAGAGAACAAGTGCCTTGAAGATTGTGTCATCAGAAGAAAAGTCTTTTCCTATCCATAAAAGAACTCAAGTTGAACAAAATATTTTTCCATCCACTTCTCCATATACAGAGATCAGTTCAGAATAGCACAGAACAGAATTTAACTGGCCTGTGTTCTGCTACAAATTGAATGAGACATATGACAGAGTAGACATACATAAATGTTATCTTTCTAGCATTTTAATAACAATTTAAAAACATGAAACACTATGTTTTGCTGGGTTTTCCTCCCACAATGTAACAACTTGTAGTTATCTTCTATCCAAAAGTAAGGAATGAATGGTTGCCTACATTCCAAAGCATGGTACAACAACCTTTGATACAATAGCTATTGTTTAAGAACTGCATGGGGTTCCCTGAGCAATTCATGAGCTTACAAACACTGTTTTAGTGCATATATCTTGAGCAAAGGGTCTCCTTTGGATGATATATTCTGATATAATAATAATAATATTTCTAAACCGCCACTCTGCAGAGCAATCAGTGCGGTATACAGCAAAAATTAAAACAAACAACAGTTAAAACATTCCAAGATCCCAATCCCTAACCTCCCTCCCCTTAAAATTAAATTAAACTGATACAGAATTAAAAGCAATCTAAGCAGTAAAATCCCAATAAAACCAATTATGCTCAAGCAGCATGGGTCCATTAAGCCAGGGAGTTTAGCTGGAGGGTTTTGGAGCCGGGAAGTTATTCCGGGAAGGCCTGCCGGAAGAGGTACGTCTTAAGAGCTTTTTAAAAGCTATCAAGGGTGGTAGCAAGATGAATCTCATCCAGCAGGCCATTCCACAGTTTGGGAGCGGTTGCCGAAAAGCCCCTATAGGAGGTCTGCGACAGCCTATTCTTCATAGGCTGTAGCAGATTCCTCCCAGAGGACCGAAGCGTATTTATATCCTGCCCCTCTACAAAATGCAATCGGGGTGGCTTACAAAGATTAAAAACATACAATCAGATCACACTGTCCCCCTTCATAAAATACATTTAAACAATATAAGAATTAAAACATACTTTAAAACACACACACACATAAACAACAACAGTTACAGCACAAACTATAGACTGTGACTAAAGTGCGGCTGGAGTTCCAAGGTTCTTTTGATAGCCGGAGAAACTAGTCAGGAAAGGCCTGCTGACAGAGATCCGTTTTTACAGCTTTTTAAAAGCTATTTAAGGTGGTAATATGACGGATCTCATCTTGCAGGCCATTCCACAATCTGGGCGCAACAGCTGAGAAGGTCTTTTGGGAGGTCACAGACAGCCTTGTTTTACAAGGCTGTAGCAAGTTCCTCCCTGAGGATTTGAGTGTGCAGGGAAGATTATATGGAAGGAGCCAGTCCTGAAAATAGGTTGGACCCAAGCCATTTGGGGCTTTAAAGGTGATAACCAAAACCTTGTACTGGGCCCGGAAACTAATGGTCAGCCAGTGAAGTGATCTTAGGATTGGTGTTATATGGTCTCTTCTGGATGTACCAGAGACCAGTCTGGCTGCCATGTTCTGGACATGTAGAGTGCATTACAGAAATCAAAGTGTGAGGTTTTTATGATATCATCATAAAGCTTACAATACCATCAGGCAAAGGCCAGCTTATTAAGAACAACAACAAAACAAGCTATATGGAGGGGGGGCTGTCTTTGTGTACAGAACATACTGCCAGCATCACCAGTGGTGTCATTAGCATGGGGTGTGGACCACATCAGGTGAGACCCTAAGGGGAGGTGACATCACCGCTCCTCATACATCTGCATTCTGGCAAAAACAGGCTGTGACATTTGTCTGTATCACCTACTACCCTTATATTCAGTGATATATAGGAATTACAATTTATGAGTAAATTACTACAAAAACATTACTAAGGATTCTATATGGTGTGGGATAGGGGGTTAAATCATGAGTCATGGCACCAGGTGACATCAACCCTAGTGATCCCACAGAGCATAACAGCAATTTGGGAACATCGACAGAAAAGTTCAGTTATAGGGCTATACATGATATCATGTAAACAGACAGTGGATGCAGCAAAACCTGCAAATATTGTACTCCCAAATTGTGACACCCTATGCATCTGGGGAGGTAGGCTCAAGTCTACAAAAGCTCATGATAGCTGCTTCTTTGTTTCATTTAAGTCTCAAGGGTGCTAATAGATCCCTTTGAATAGGATTTTCTAAGATACTTTTCCCCACTGGAAGAGAAAAACACATGATAGAAAGCAAACTAGAAAGAGAAGCTGCAGACAGACAGTAGCAGGCAAAGCACCTAATAGACAGTCAGCCAGCCATTCTGGAGCTACTTAATTGGAAATCACAATACACTCCCCAGCAACTGATTTCCAGCTACATTTTCCAGACCTGTATTTTGCTATTGACACTGTAATTTCTTGCTCAGATAGGACAGTGGCTATAAAAATAGCTGTTGGGAGGGGACCTTTCCAAACTGCTATGGAACACATTAAAACAAGCCTTCAGTCATTAGCCTGAAAACAAAGACCCCACATCTCACCTTTATTTGACCATGTTTCAAATGTTACTCTCTCAGGTATTACCATATTTAAAATATTTAAGGTCTTTCATAATGGAAAATACTATGGGCATAGAACAGCAACTATAATCGTTGGCTTCATAATAACATGCCCACATTACTACCTCCCCAATGGAACATTAATTTCCACATTAAAGCTAAATGATACACTGAAAACAAAATCAGTAATTAATAGTATGTTTTTTGTGGAGCTTTCGGGCTATGTGGCCATGTTCTAGAAGAGTTCCTTTCTGACGTTTCGCCAGCATCTGTGGCTGACATCTGTGGCTGGCATTTTCTCTGAAGATGCCAGCCACAGATGCTGGCGAAACGTCAGAAAGGAACTCTTCTAGAACATGGCCACATAGCCCAAAAGCTCCACAAAAAACTATGGATGCCGGCCATGAAAGCCTTTGACTCCATATTAATAGGGTTTATCAGCAATCAAAACTAGTGGATTAGTTTGACAAACCATGAAAAAATTCAATGTTAAAAACTTTTTAATTGACAAAAGTCACATTAACAATCTATTTGTGCTACTTACCCTTGAACTCAAGTTTTAACATAGCATTGTAAATATAGGTACATGTCTACTTAGTCCAGATATAACACAGCCTTGCATGCAATACTTATATAAACTTTTTTGTTTAAAAGTTCAGCTATTTGAAATGACTTACAGCTTGCCTATTTTCTTGGCTGGAAAAAGTTTAAGGTGGTTCTGATGCAATGAATCAAGGTGATCGGTGTAAGTATGTCTGCATTACACTGTTACAGCAGTAATACAGTTTTAACTTCCATGGATCTATCCTGCAGAAGCTTGGGATTTGTAGTTTGGTAAGGTACTTAGAATTTTCTGCTAGAGATCTCTAAAGCTATTTCACAAGGTGAGCCCACCAGAGCTCTCTATCAGAGAATGTTCACTGCCACAACCTATGATTTTGTGGGGAAAATCCATGACACCTAAACTATTAAAATGTTATAGAAGTACACTCGTCCCTCCGCATTTACGGCTTTGACTTTTGCAGATTTGATTATTCACAGATTTTATTAATATGTTATTTCTAGGAATGTCGAGGTCCTCCATTGCAACTCTATTGTCAACTTTAACCAAAAGTCACACTGAATTACCTAGAGATTCCTACAGAGAACACTCCACTAGGCATTTGTAGCTCCTCCGGCACAGTTCTATGGTCAATGTCTGGCAGATGTTGACCACAGAGTTGCACTGGAAGACCTAGAAGAGATTCCCCGAGAGCTGTTCTCTCAGCTAAAAATGTATTGTTTTTGTTATCTGTGGTTTTCTACATTCATGAGGGCCTTGTGTCCCTAACCCCAGGGAATGTGGAGGACAGAGTGTACACATGCTCTCAGCCTCAGTGGAAGGCTATGACAAACCTACTCTGCACAAATCTTGCCTAGAAAATCCCATTATAGATTCATCTAAGAGTCACCGTAAGTTGAAATCAACTTTAAGGCACAAAACAACATTATTATTATTACTACTACTACTATTGGCAGGAAGCAAAAACATATTAATCTTTGCTCCTAAGATTCTTCCATAAGACTATGGTCTTATTATCTAAAATCTTCACAAGCTGAAACAATGATGCCCTCTTTGATCTATAACTGGAGTATTTGAAGTGATGCATTCAGGTCACTTGTATGCATCTGGTCTTTTATCAGATAGAATACTTCAAATCAAACATTGATCCCCAACAAAGCTAATTGCCATGATACCATTTTGCTTTCTTTTGTGTTTGTTCTATTAATTGCAAGGCTTTACTTCAAAGGATGTAAATCTCATTTTTTTTTAAATGCACTACAAATGGGAAGTTTGACTTTTATAGTATTGGTTGCTCAGGAGATCATATTATTACTACTTTTAGCTATTATTATATGGAAGATAGCTATTAAAAATACATATAGAATTAACATCTGTTTGCCAGGAATATTGTGCAGTTCTGATTTAAGATAAAGGCTGCATTCTTAAATTTGCCAGAAACAGAGACTCAGTTTCATCCTCCTCTTTTAAAAAAAAGTTTCATCGCACACAGTTGCGGGGATAGTGTTAAAACTGAATTGTCAGATAAAAAGATCACACAGGAAAGCAGCAACAGTGCCAAATTATCATATTTCATAATCCTAAAAGGCTGCTCAAGAGAATTTCAAAAGCAGATGCAGAGAATCTGGTGCATATTTAATCATGAAGTCTTAATGTAAAAGTGTACATGCTGTTCAAACCCAGGTGTCACACCATCTATATGCACAATGTAATACAGTACACTTCTGGAAGAGCTGGGGGCCAAATCTTCAACCTACTATCTACTATATTTGGAAAAAAGGCAAGAAAGAAATTGTAACCAGATGATCAGGTTTCTTTCTTTTGCAGCTGGTGGGGTTCAAAAGTGTGGGACCATCTAGCAATAATAAAAAACACTACTCCTGTAGACTCCCCAGAGCACTAAAAACTCATCCCACATTCCCATCTCCCCCCCCCTCCCCGCCTCTGCTAAGGGGGCTGGCATGAGCAACAGCAAAACACAAAAAACAGCCTTGGGCCACATTCTGTCCAATGATCATGTGGTATCATTAACATTACATCCAAGGATTTTGCAAAGATTTCATGTAGCTCCAGTCTTTTTTACTTGCACTATCTCTCATTCACAAAAATGTATACAGATGTGAAAGCTATTATTGTTATTTTAAAAAGGAAATGCTGTAAAGAAAACAGATACATAACTATTTTTTAAAAAAACATCAGGCCTTTAAAACTTTAGCAGCACAACAATCCTATTTATATTCAACTTCTAAATGCTGAGTTAATCAAGTTTTACAGAACCTCTGGAAGAAATTGCACCTTTACCAGTCTCAGGACCAACAGCAGTATTTTGCTCTGAGAGAGTAACAAAGGGGGAGGAGACGCCTCGCTTTTTCATAATGGTGAAGCTCTGGAACTGAGAAATTTTAACAGGACACAGAAGTGGGGGAAAAAACTTCTTTAAGGTACGCACAGGCACCAGCACACTGGCAAGCAATTTTCTCAGTACCTAAGGTGCCTTGGCACAAATTGAATCTCTAAATAATAACAGTGATTATAATAGTTATAAATATCATTTTTATATTTCAGACCCAGCGTGGTGTAGTGGCTTGAGCATTGGACTACAACTCTGGAGACCAAAGTTCAAATCCCCACTGAACCATGGAAACCCACTCGGTGAGCTTTGACAAGTCATACTTTCTCAGCCTCAGAGGAAGGCAAAGGCAAACACCCTGTGAATAAATCCTGCCAAGAAAACCCTGTAATGGGTTTGCCTTAGGGTCACCATAGATCAGAAATGACTTGAAGGTATATAATAAAATTGTTTATATTTTTTAAAATGTATATAATTTAGATGTCTCTACTTATACAATATCTCCTCCTTTTCTTTTCTTTCTCTTTATCATCATCTTCTGCTTCTTCTGTGCACCAAGTAAAATTCTTTAAAAGGGGTGAAGAAATGGGGCTGTGTCTCTCTTCTTGCTTTCTAAAGCCTGCCTGTGAGGAGGCCAGGAGGAAGGAATGGGGGGAATGGGGGAAAGAGTAAGGATTGTGTGTATATGAAAGGGAGGAAACCCATTCTTATTGTAGCAGACTTTAGGGAATCGATTGTTTTATAAGAAAAGAGCTTTTTATTGTGTTGTACTGCTTTTATTCTGTTTTAATTTAATACTTTAAATGGTTAACATTTGTTGGTACAAGTGTGTTGTGTGCCTTCAAGTCATTTCTGACTTATGGCAAAGGTTTCATGGGGTTTTCTTAGCAAGCTTTGTTCAGAGTTGGTTTAGGATTGCCTTCCTCTGAGGTTGAGACAGCATGACCTGCCCAAGGTGACTCATTGGGCATCCATGGTCAAGCAGAGATTTGAACCCTTGTCTTCCAGTGTTCTAGTCCAACAGGACTATTTTGCTACTAGTTTAATACTGTTTTAATCACAACATTTTTGCATGTAGGGTATAAATAAAGTGATGGATGGACAGATGGTAGTTTAAACAGCTACATATGGATGTGGAAGGTGAACCCTAAAATATTTTGGGCTGGTTGATCCACAGTGAGGAAACTATTGGGGAAGGGAAGACTGAGACTGAGAGTGAGGAAAGGAAAAGAGAAAAAAGCCATTGAAGGAAACTGGTTGGTTAGAGATTTACAGAGAATGTTAGCTGGCTCATATAAAGTCTGTGTGGAAGAATAAGACTCACCAGAGGTCCTGCCTGCCTGCCTGCTCCCAGCTCCCTGGCCTCAAGAGAAAAGCAGAACCAGCTGCTGACCTCAGTTAAGGCCTCGGCAGTGGGGTGTGGCAAGGTGGCCAATAAAAGAACACTGAATAGCTGGAGGGAGATGCACCTGCAAGGCAGGAGATGCGTTACTGGAAAAAGGCCACGGGGGTCTCCTTTAGACCTGAGCTCCTGGGAAGGGAAGAGTGGTGGAAGAAGGCATAAGCAATAGTTGGACTGAGACCTTTCTTGGCAGCCTGAAAGGGGGGGGGGGGATCCAAGAGATTTTAGAATGCCAAGAGAGCCAGGAGCAAGCTTATTTCTGAATAAGAAAGCCAGACAATTGGCCAGGTAAACGGCGGACTTGGGTAGGTGAAGTGATGCATTCTGTGTATAACTATATTCTTGTTATTGTTTGTGATTTCGCTTACTCTTGAGTCTCTAATGCACCCAATGTATCCTTGCTTTGGCTCCTTAGCCTGCAACTACATGACAGAATCCTATCAAAATCTGTATCCAGAATCCACTTGCTGAAGCTAGTGCTGTAGGCATTTTCTTTGGCTGAGGACAACTTAAAATACACTCAGCCCTTCATATCCATGGATTTTTAATCATGGAGCCAGCATCCATAGTTTTTTGTGGGTTTTTTGGGCTCTGTGGCCATGTTCAAGCAGAGTTTATTTCTGATGTTTCACCAGCATCTGTGGCTGGCTCCCTTCAGATGCCATGCACAGATGCTGGCAAAATGTCAGGAATAAACTCTTAGCCCCAAAAAACCACAAAAAAACCTATAGTTGCTTCTCTGTTTTTGCTGCAAAAATGCAAACTCACCGATATTCAAGCCCCATTGGCTTGAATGGCAGCATGTGCCCTGCCCCATTTTGTCCCCCTCCATTTTCTGCCCACAAATGGGCAAGGGACACGGTTTCCAAATCCATAGAATCATAGAATCATAGAGTTGGAAGAGACCACAAGGGCCATCCAGTCCAACCCCCTGCCATGCAGGAACTCCAAATCAAAGCATCCCTGACAGATGGCCATCCAGCCTCTGCTTAAAGACAGAGGAAGGAGACTCCACCACACTCCGAGGGAGTGTGTTCCACTGTCGAATAGCCCTTACTGTCAGGAAGTTCCTCCTAATGTTGAGGTGGAATCTCTTTTCCTGTAATTTGTATCCATTGTTCCGCGTCCTAGTCTCTGCAGCAGCAGAAAACAAGCTTGCTCCCTCCTCAATATGACATCCCTTCAAATATTTAAACAGGGCTATCATATCACCTCTTAACCTTCTCTTCTCGAGGCTAAACATCCCCAGTTCCCTAAGGCGTTCATCATAGGGCATGGTTTCCAGACCCTTCACCATCTTAATTGCCCTTCTTTGGACATGCTCCAGTTTCTCCACATCTTTTTTGAATTGTGGTGCCCAGAACTGGACACAGTATTCCAGGTGGGGCCTGACCAAAGCAGAATCCATGAAAATGGAGGGGTGACTGTACGTGTGTATGTATTCAAAAAGCACTGCTATATCATCACAACAATATAAGCCAAACATTAGAAAGAATACAAAGATATGTAGCCTATTAGTATGTAGAATCATTGGCCCGATATACACGGGCAAAAAAAGGCGCCTTTACAGGGAAAAAAGGCGCTTTTAGGGTTAGGGAGGGCGTAGCCTTTACACCCTCCCTAAGCCTAAAACGCGTGGACGCCGCCATTTAAAGATGGCGGCGTCTACACGCGCGCGCCGGAAGAGCGTCATCACGTGCGCAGCGTTTTGACGCGCTGCGCACGTTCTGACGCTCTGGCGGCGCGGGAGGGCGCCAATCGCGCCCTTACCGCGCCGCAAAAAAAGAGCTCGATCCTGGAGCTCTTTTTTGCGGTGCGTCGTTGCGGCGGGATGAGGCCTCCGTGTAGAAGCCTAGGCCTCATCTCGCCGCTAGAAGGGGCGAGTTTGGACCGCCCCAAAGGGTAAGTGTAAAAAGCACCATTATGTAGAGAACTCTTGTAGCACCTTTGAAGCTAGGGGCTGGTACAGATGGCCCTAAAGTGGCGGCTTGATGCCGCCCCTTTGATCGCCAGTTCAGGGCCATGGCAACTACACACCGTGGCCCCAATCCAGCATTTTTCTGGCCCAAAAGAAGTGTCAAAATGCCCATCCTTTTTGGGGTGGAAAAAAGCCACCCCATCCCATTCAGCATCTGTGAGGGAGCATACTTTCAAAACCATCCACAGGTGGTATCTCCCACCTGTAACACTGTCTAAAATGGTTAAAACACTCTCTAGATTGCTGGAGGGGATGTAAATCTATAGGTGCTTCTGTGCATATGTGGATTGGATGTCCTAAAGTGAGAAAATTCTGGGATATAGAAAATTTTTTTATCAAACTTCATGTATCAAACCATACCTTTCTGTCCAATTTTGCTTTTGCTTTCTATATTGGTTAAAAGTAATTCTAACTTGAAACACAGGAAACTGATGATTTTTCTTATTACTGCTGACAGATTAGAAGTAGCCAAATGTTGGAAGCCAGGTGACCTCTCCACTGAGAACTGGTGGTCTAGAATTTGGGTTATGTGGTTGATGGAAAAACTTCTGCTATGATGACACATTTCAAGAAGACTGGATGATCTTTATTGACTATGTTAATCTTCACTCCCACCAGGTCCAATCTCCAACCTCCTGCTTCACAGATGGATCTTTGTACAGACACTCTACAAACCAGACTGTCTGGCTCTTGCTGAGAACTATTTTTTTTATTCTGCTGAAGAATAACTATTCATCAGATACATACCCTGGCCCTTGTAGTTAGTTGTTGTTGTCATTGTTTGACAGACTTTATGTGTTTTATTGTAAAAACTCAATACAAATTTAATTAGAACAAAAAGCTGCCCTTTCTGCTATGGCGACATCTTTTCAGTGCTTCTGCATATAAACACTGGTCTGCTGGAGCACCACAACACTGCCTCCCAACTGGGCAAGTAGGTGGGCAGCATGATGCTGGCTTGGGGACATCATCAGGGCATTCGTCATCTAAACCCCACACCCCCATGCCACCTCCAAGCAGGCATATTATGTTGGTCTGTTTTGCCCCCAACTTTCAGTTAGTCTCAGAGGTGCTACAACTTCTCTCTACATAATACTGTATAAAGAATAGTTAAGGGATGTGGCTATGTTTAGCCTGGAGAAAAGAAGATTTAGAAGTATTATGATAGCCATTTTCAAATACTGAACTTGGCACCTAGTTCTATGTCCTGTTTCCTCAGCATAGCAGCTCAGTACCTGGCTGGATGACAGGACTTTACCTGGTTGTAGAGGTACGTTGAACACCAACCTTAAACATCCCATTACCCCCATTTTAGTAAAAGAATGTACTAAAAATAAATTTCAAACTTTCTAAAAATGAGATCATAGCACTTTCAGAGGCAGGCAAGGCCTTTGCTAGAAACCATAATAGACCAATGGTTATCAACAAGAAAGGTGAAGTGATGTGACATCTGTAGTAATAACTCAGACTGGTTCGTTAAAAGTGCAGATCCAGTTTTAGTACCTTGTAATAAATGTGTTCTTAATTCACATAGCAAAGCTATGTGACTGTACAGAATGTTAATATCAAATACACATAATAAATTTCTAGCTTAACATGAGCTAAGATTGTCAAGACATTCTCTGCTGTTTTTAAATAAAACAGGGAAAAAAGTAATCAATATTAAGACTTGACTCTTAACATCCTGGTCCTAACTCACACCTTATTATATGCTTTCATCCTCTGCCCAAAGCCAGCAAGACTTAAGAGCAGCTTCATTGTATGTTTTCAGTGTTAACAGTTGTTTTGGCCCTGTTAGCAGAATGTACTATTACATCCATGGAAATTAAGAAGACAGCCGGGGGTGGGCAAGTGGAAGGGTCCAGTTTCATACTGAGCACTCATGTGCTTTCTAAGAGAATAATAAGTGCTTGGTCTTTAAAGTAACTTTAACCTCACAGGTCTGGCAAAATCTTTAGAAGTTGGTTCAGGCTTCAAACACTCGTGAGATGGCCTAAAGTAAAAGATGCAATACTTAGTTGAACATTCCCACTGTACAATAATTGAGTGCAGCAGCTGCTCTAGTCGGCCAAATCCACTACTGGCAGGGTTTCTATAGGAATCAGAGGTTGCCAGTTTTTAGCAAGGACTCATCTACAGGTTGTCACTTTAAGGTGCTTAAAGTGGAAAGTGGGCAAATAGTATCAGAACCCCAAATATTTGGCACCAGTCACAAATTCACAGCAGGAATGTCTCTGCCCCAGAAAGTGAATGGATGCTTAAAAAAAATTAAGAATGGTATAGGAAAAAGAGCAGGAAAGTTTTTTAAAAAATTAACTAAGTGCTATATAGTTGTTGTTATTATTATATTTATTTATATCAAACCTTCCCCACACAATTGGGAGTCAAAGCGGTTCACAATTTAAAAGAACAATACCATAAAAAAACACAAAAACATTAAATTAGAATTAAACTATTACAGTATTAAAAGAAAACCCACAATACAAGAATAAAATGTCATTTAAAAATAAACACTCTTTAAAACAGTTGTTAAAACATTACAACACCCTTAACCTGTTCTTTTAAAACTTTCTGATTTACAAGTTAAATCAGAGATATAACTTTGGTCATTTATATCTCCAGTATATACATTTCTGGTCATTCTCCCTCCTCCACTCCCAAATATACCTGGATTAGTTATTTTATCGCTCTATATCTCATTCTTTAGCTGTGAATCTTCTGGTAGAGCTGGGAAAGCCCCCTCTCTGAAACTCTGCCAACTCCTTAGATGAGGGTAAGCCAAATGGCTTAGAATCAGAGAAATGTCTCACTTTGTATAACGTTTGAGATTTAAAAAATAAAGGACAAGACGACAAGATGGAGGCACACATAATTATAAACGACATGTACAGATTGGACTCTCTCCCATAATACTAAAATTTGAACATAATACTGTACTAAAATTTGGGCCAATGGAACTGAGGGGGCAATAAACGAAGCACTCCTTTGCACAATCCATCTGGCTTTTTGAAATCTGCTGCCACAAGATATTATGTTGACCACTAGCTTCAGGGGTTTTCCCCCCAAAGGAATTAAGTAAATTCATGCAAAACCAGTGGAATGGACCTTCCTTGTTCAGAGGCAATACATCCCCATTACCCAAAGACCCTGTTTGACTTTGGAAGCTAAGCAGGGTAACTCCTGGTTAGTACCTGAATGGGAGATCACCAATGTATACCTGTAGGCTACATTGTAGAGGACGGACCCCATCAAAATCATTTCTGAGTATTCCTTGCCTAGGGAAACTCTTGTCGACTTCATGAGGCCACCATAAGGCAACAGGCAGGTTGAAGACACACCACAGATGACAAAAAAAAAAAAAAATAGGTAGGAATTGCCATCATACCTTGCCCTGAGACCCTTTTAATGCACCTGACAGGGCACCTTTAACAGCAAAGCACCTGCTTCAAGAACTAACAAGTCAGTTCTGAACTATTTGACATTAACATGAAGGAGTGGGGAGGCCTCCTTTCAATATTATATTTTACGATATATATATATATATATATATATGACAATATTTGCTCCAACCCTCATTACCATGCCAATCCAGGGGTTTCCAATCTCACCAAGAATGCAGCAGAGGGAGCTGCCAAGTTCTCAAAATAACAATCCCAGCTCCTTCTTCATTGAAACTTCCAACATTTTTAACTGAAGGTGCTTCCAGCCAGAAAGAAACCATTTGGCCTCCATTAAGGGAAATAAGGGGAATTGGAGTTGAAAGGGACTGGACCTTTCCATACTATTTTGATTATTATTTTTAAAAAGAGAGAGAAAATCAAACCCCCCCCCCCTCACCAAAAAAAGCAAGCTGCTCCACAAAGAAACTCCCTCCCTGCATCCACATTGGAGAATAACCAGTTTTGGTACCGCTTTAATTCTTTTCTGGCAGCTCAAGGCTGTGGAATTCTGGGAGTTAAGAGTTTGTTGTGAGGCCCAGAGCAGAGTGGAGGGCATTTTGGAATCCCTCCTGGACAGAAGGCTGGAATGGAGGACACGTCCTGGAAAAGGAGGACGACCTCTGGACAGAGGCTGAAAATGGAGGACAGGTCCTGCAAAACGGAGGTCCTCTGGTCACCCTGCTTATGCTCCAAAAGAGGACATTGTAGAATCCCTCCCAGGGGCTGAAAAGGAGGCCAGGTCCGGGAAAAGGAGGGGCTCTGCTCAGAGGCTGAAAAGGAGGACAGGTCCTGCCAAGGGAGGACTTCTGGCCATGGCATCCAAAAGAGAGGGCATTTGGAAGTTCCTCCTGGACAGAGGCTTGAAAGGGAGGCCGGGGGGGGGGTGCTGGAAAAGGAGGAGGAGGCCCTTGGGAGTCTCAGGGGGGTCTGCTCAGGCTTCCCTTTCCCTCCAGTCCCCTTGAGCCCTGTGTCTCTCCAACACTCACCCTCCTGGCTGCTGGGCTCCATCCTGGCTGCAGAGTAGAGGCTGCTGGAGGAGGAGTGTCTGGCTGCTGGGTGCCTCAGAAGAAAGAAGAACAGAAGAGAAGAAGGCGGCCAGGAGGAGGAGGAGGAGGAGGAGGAGAGGCTGGAGCTCAGCCCCCAGGCAGCTTCCCCTCCTCGCCCCCCTTCCTTTCCCAGAGAGGTCATTTTGGGACCCCTTTACAGTATTGGCCTTGGCTGAGGAGGAGGAGGAGGAGGAGGGAAAGGGAAAGGGAAAGGGCCAGGTGCAGCCCAGGCTGAGTGAGAGGGGGACCCTCTGTCACATTACAGTCAGGTTTCCTCCCCTTGCCTCGCTGTCTGGCAGCCCCCTCTGCCAGCCCCACAATTTGGCTGCATCCACACTGGAGGAATAACCCGGTTTGGCCCCGCTTTGGTTGCCTTGGCTCAAGGCTATGGAAGTCTGGGAGTTGGAGGATGTTGGGGTCCAGAGCGGAGCCTTGTCATGTCATTCAAACTCACCATCCCATAAAGCATGGTTTAAGTCCCTGCCCCCAAATAATCCTTTTTTGTCATCCCCCCCAGATCATCTTTTCTGGACTTGCTCCTTAGTCCTTTCCCACAGATCATGGAGCTGTCTATACAAACTGTGCTGGAAAGAGGAGAGGGGGATATTTTACCTGAAATAATCAAAAGGAGTTTTGCAGTGCCTTAGAGACTATTAAAGCAAAAAAGGGGAAAAATCCATTTAATGTGTTCTTTCCTAGCTTGGGTGTTCTTTCTCATTAATAACTTTTTCCACCTTCACCATACTCTGATGTTGCTTGAATATTATTATTAATATATTACTGGGCACACCCTCACTATCTCATACCCTAGTTGGCATTACAGGCAGGTCTCTAGGGCCATCTGTTTCGATAATGCCTGGCATCTCTGCAACTCTTCCCCATAGGCTGAAGAGGTAGCAGTGAGGAGGAGCAGGTGATGGCTTTCCTGAGCAGTTTCTCTGCAGAGGCAAGCCAGCTGCCTCTGCTCAGTAACTCCTGTTCTCAGAGATCCTTCAAGCCAAGGCATTCTGGGAACAAGACCAGGAGTGATCATCTGTAAACTCCCCTGTGGCTGGGGTGGGTGGGGAGGTTATCCCATACCCCTTGTCATCCTTGCACATACACATATTTTGTATCATGTGTAGACTTCCCTTGTAATTTAGGATCCCACATGTTCAGACTTCTGTACTATGGAAGAAACTTACACATGAGCTTCCTTTCTTCACGTAGAATCATAGAGCCATCCAGCCTCAGTTTAAAGACCTCCAAAGATGGAGACTCCACCACTCTCCAAGGCAGTGTGTCCCACTGTCCAACTCTTACCATCAGGAAGTTCTTCCTAATGTTGAGGCGAAATCTCTTTTCCTGTAGCTTGAATCCATTGCTCCATATCCTAGTATTTGAAGCAGCAGAATATAAGCTTGCTCCCTCTTTAACATGGCATCCATTCAACTATTTAAAAAATAGCTATCATGTTATCATTGTAGTGTTACCCTTTTTTGTTGTTGTTGTTGTTATGATTTGCCATTAAATTGGCTTCAGCGGGTGGTGATGACCCTATTAATGAGAAACCTTTAAGATTATTGAAAGACCTGCTCAAATCTTGCAAACTCAGGCCTGTGACTTCCTTTATTGAATCAATCCATCTCTGATGCATTCTTCCTCTTTCCCCCAAGCATTCTTGTCTATTTTATCAAGTCATCTCACTTATTTGTTTCTTTTTTCTAAACAAGTTTGCAGTTTGGTGGGTACTCTTCAATCCATTAGTGATCCATCATTAGCCAAAGTGTCCAGTGAGGCTAGCTGAATTTATTGCCAGTTTAGATTGCTATGCCAAATTGCCAGGTTTTGATGGAGGATATTCAATCCATTGGAATATATGAGTAATCTCGAGATTGGGTTAAGTAATTTCAATTCCTTGAGAGAGGAATAGATACTCTGTGTTGGGCTGTCCGTAAATCTGGTTTGGAAGCTGCAGCTAGAGCAGAATGCATTGGCTAGATTACTGACTGGGATCCTTTACCAAACACGCGTTATCCCTGTTTTAAAAGATCTACAGTATCTGCCATCAAGCTAGGGCTGCATCCACACTGGAGAAATAACCCGGTTTGGCACCGGTTTAATTGCCTTGGCTCAAGGCTGTGGAATTCTGGGAGTTGGAGTTTGTTGTGGGCGGGCCCCACAACATACTCCAACTCCCAAAATTCCACAGCCTTGAGCCAAGGCAATTAAACCGGTGCCAAACCGGGTTATTTCTCCAGTGTGGACGCAGCCTAGGTTCAAGGAGTTAGTAGTAGCATTTAAAGATGTAGACTGCTCAGAACTAGATGACCTCAAATATGACAAAACAGTTTAGTACAAATCATGTTATATCACAGAGTGAAACTGGACATTTCTTAAAATAAAATTAAAGGCAGATTGAATAAATTGTGGTATGGGGTAAGAAATTTTCAGTTGCCATTATAATGCTAGTTTTCTAGCATTTTGGTATGCCAATGGTGCCAGGTCTCAGTGCAGTTTTAACTCTGATTTTTATTTTACTGATATGCAGTAGTATTTTTCCCACTTTAAAATGAAATTTTTCAACATGTAACTTCTCTTCACTGCTTCTTAACTTTCTACAAGAATAACACACAGTGGTTCAAGTAAGATTTATTTGTTTCACATTTATATAATAATTCTTTTTGATCATAATGCATTAACATTCATTGAAAAGGAAAACATTGTATGCACAGTTCCATTCTTCCTGGTGCTGTTGTGCGTCTCATATTATTGAAGATTCCCCAGATATGTCCATGATAGATAAATCTGTAGATTTATTCCTTGTTATTTTACAGGTCCTCTGAGTCTATAAACCACCGTATTTGAAAGTAAATAGCTTCTCTTGACATAACATTTCATATAAGAGATATGTGTTTCACTCTTGACTGAATGATGTCATCCTCAGAATGACCCTCATGTGCTTTTGCCATCATATGATATTCCACTGAATGTACAAAGTAGTTCTTTTGTGCAAATGCTGACTCTTCACAAATTATAGGATGTTGGATTAGAACTTTTCTTTTTTTAAAAAAATTATGATAAATTCAAAACGTTGCACCCTAACTATATATACACTTTTCAGCCTACACTTCTAAATTATAGAATTATAATGTTATGCCACAAATAGGAAATACAGGGTCAAAACAGACAGGCTAAACATGCTGCTTCAGGTCACTTTGGAGGCATGCTGTTTAAATGACACACACATCTTAAGAGGCCAGAAGCTGTGCCAAAGCTGCACTCCTTAGGACTGGAGCGTGACTTTGGCATGGCTTCTGGCCTCCTAGGACGCATGCATCATTTAAACAGCTTACCTCCAAAGTGACCTGAAGCAGCTTTATTTTGGCCTGTCTGTTCAGGCCCAGAGTTACACTAACATTTTCTTTTGTTATTCTGGGTGCAGAAAACCAAAAGTAACTGAGAGGGAGTTTTCAGTATATGTTTATATTAACCCATTGTGAATGAATGTACTTCAGGAAGCAGCTATGGCTGGGACTGAAGGAGTAAGCTGAAAAATGCCATAGCTGTTGCTTGCTTTGAAGGCTTCCTGTGCCTATGGACATATACAATTCGTGTCCCATGAATCAAGAAGTAACAGAGAGAGAAAGAAAGGGAGTTCTTTACCTGTTATTAATTTAAATCCAGAGATCTAGTTCACACATACACATGTAATTAATTAAATGCAGTACCTCCACTGGAATGAAGTGTAGCTTACCTATGCAAGAGTTCCAACTGTATGTGAAGTGCATGGGGTGCTAGGAGACTGTGTTTGTATGTTCTGTGTCACAGCTTCAGCATAAAAGAAAGCAGGCTACAAAGTGCATTGTTCCACTCCAGCCATGAATGTTTCAACATGGGATTGGATGAGACATTAACAACACTAACTTGATCCTGAGCAGGAACATCTTTGCAGTACCTCTGTTTAATACAATTCCAGAAGAAGCAATTCTACTCAAGCAGATTAATTCAAGGCAAGACATCTAGGCCAACAGCCAGGTCCTGATATGACATATTTTAATACCCTGTATTTTACTGCAAGTTCCCTGGATCCATTCTCTTGGACAAAATTGGCTCCTGGTCTACTGCTGTCAACAAAGACAGCTTGTGAATGATACAAACACAACTGGAGACATCTGTTCTTTTGATGTAATAAAATGGAAGCTACTGTATTTATTGATGTGTTGAATATATGGCATGTAATTGTGGGAGGCAGGAAGGATCTTGCTTTGGATATTTTGAGCATTTAGCCTAAATAAATTTGTCAAACAGCTACTGGGCTGCAGCAGTAGTGGGGGTGACATTGGCAGAGTATCTCCCAGAAACAATAGCAGTAGTACTTTAGCTAACTCTGTAGGAGTTGTTACTGCACAGAAGTCAATGTTAACAACTCCTAAATGCCTTTTAGTATGAATACCCTATGATAAAGCAATCCAAAATGAATTCTAATTTATGTTTTAAATTTTTTATTTTCTGCTATAAATGGAGCTAGAAAGTCCTGAAAAGTAAGGAGCACCTGAACTAAGGACATTCTCTAGATATATTAATTTATGAAGAGCAGCAAAAGCCTATAAAAAGAACAGAACCATCAGCATTATTAAAATAGCAGAAACTTATTTTGCCTCTTGTAGTTCACTATAGTGTCAGGCACACATACAGCACTTATTCCCATAAAAAGGGAACTGCAATGATCTAATACTGCACATTGTTGTTGTTGTGTACCTTCAAGTCATTTTGAACTTATAGTGACCCTAAAACATACCTATCATGGGTTGTTTTTGGTTTTTGTTTTGTTTTGTTAGCAAGATTTATTCAGAGGAGGTTTGTCATCATGTATACCTGAGACTGAGAGAGTGTGACTTGCCCGAGGTCACCCAGTGGGTTTCATGGCCAAGCTGGGAACTGAACCCTGCTCTCTGGAGTCATAGTGGACTCAAACCACTATACCACACTGATTACACATAGGTTTATGCAAAAATCTTCTTGTTATCATAAGATTGAATCCTATTGTTAGATTCAGAGTAGACCCATTAAATCAGGCATGCACAACATGAGGCCTGCCAACATATTTTGGGCGGCTTGCAAGGATGTGGAATGACTTCAAGGCTCCTCCACTGCTGGGACTACTCCCAACGAGTGGGCCAGGAAGAGGAAGGCAGGGATGGGTGAACATTTGCTCCTCAAGGCTCCTCTGCCACTTGGCTTTCTCCTGAGGAGAGGGCTAGGTAGAGAAGGAGGAAGGAATTAATAGTTGTTGTTGTTGTTGTTGTTGTTATTTAATTAAAACCTATCTGTGGCCTGAACAAGTTTGCTTATTTTAATTTTGGCCTCTACCTAATGTCAAGTTGTGCAGGTCTGCATTAAATGTTGACTCATCATTCAATAATTGATCTAATGGGTCTACTCTAGTCAGGGCTAATTGACAGGATTCAGGCCATCGTTTTTTGAAATGAATAAGGGAAAATAAATATGTGCATGCCTTGCCTTGTTCATCATTGTAAAAGAAAATATCCCACAATCCATTTACCTCAATTTTCCCAAGTTTATTGTGGGACACCTCCCCCACTCAGGTTTAGAAATTTCCTTGCTTTTTTTCTGGGCCTTCACATCTCTAAGCTTGCTCAGTTTGGGGGATTATCACATTGTATTTAAACCAATGGGATACATTGGCAATTAATTTTAAAACTGGGTGTTATCGCATGCAGCCACGGCTGGGCGAGTGCAACCTGTATGCAGCCCGGATCTCAGCCGCCCTTATCCTGCAGCTTTTCAAAAACATCAAACTTCAATTTTTGAAAAGCCACTGGATAAGCATGGCTGGGATCTAGGCTGCATATGGGTTACATTCGCTTGGCTGCAGCTGTGTACAATAACACCCAGTTTTAAAATTAAATGCAATTTTATCCCATTGGGGATAAGTTGCTTTAAATACCACACGATAATCTCCTTCGTCAAAGCTTGACAAAGCAGAAGGCATCATAATCAAAGGAACTCTTTACCTGAAGATTAGCACCTTTGCTGTGGTATACAGACATTATCACATATTCATTACATTATTCATCTTTCTATCTTTTGATCTTTATTTCCCTTTCTTATCTATTTTGGTTGCACATCCACTGGTCTGTAGCCAGTGTCAACAAAACACATTACCCATGAGCCTCTAAGTCATATAAAAAGGTTAAATGCGCTAAATATCCAAAGCAAGATCCAAAATCTAAAACCCCGTATAAAAGCCTTCATTATTTATTTAAGTATAATTTGAAAAGTAACCTCATGGGCGCAAATCCCCCACTCAAAAAAGTACTGTTGTTTTGAACCTTGAAAACAGTCATGAATTAATTTTTAGATATCTAGAAACAATCAGGAAAGTGTGGCATTTCATATAAGCAGCTTTATTTAATGGCATGCTTAATCTGTGGAACCTACTCCTATACATGCTTATTCAGAAAATGAAATTTACTCCCAAATCTGCATGTTTAGGATTGTAGCCTTACACTAATGTATTTGTCCCTAGCCCAAGTACTGGTTTTATTCTAAACACTAGGTGGCAATGTTTCAATATTAACACTTTTGTAACAAGACTCGAGTTCTAGTACAAAAGGGGTTGTGTTAGTCGTATCCAATTTATGGCAACCCTAAGACAATCTGTCATGGGCTTTTCTTGGCAAGATTCATTCAGAGGAGGTTTGCCATTGCCTTCCCCTGAGGCAGAGAGCATTTGACTTGCCCAAGTGGGTTTCATGGCAGAGCAGAAATCAAATTCTGGTCTCCAGATTCAAAGTCCAGTGCTCAAAGCACTACTCCATACTGACTGCCTTTAAAGAACTGGGTGGGGTTTGCTTTCTTTTTTATTTGAAAGATACCATGAGCAGAGATCCCTTCATTAACACCCAGTTCAAGAAAAGCGTGCTTGTGGCCTCTTTGTTTGCTTTAATGAAATGTTTATCCAATCCTTTCTTCTGTGGAGAGAAGCAGTCTTCAGGCTTAACAACAACAATAATAATTAAAATTTATTTATATTCCACCCTTCTACAAAATGCAATCTGGGCAGCTTACAAAGATTAAAAGCATACATTCAGACCCCTGAATCCCCCCCCTCTTAAAATACAATTAAACAATATAATAATGACAACATACTTTAAAACACACACACATATAAAACAACAACAGTAACAGCACAAGCTATAGACCATGACTAAAGTGCGGTCGGAGTTCTTAAAGTTCCTTTAATAGCCGGAGAGACTATTCAGGAAAGGCCTGCTGGAAGAGATACATCTTTACAGCTTTTTAAAAGCTATTTAAGGTGGTAATATGATGGATCTCATCCAGCAGGCCATTCCACAATTTGGGTGAGACAGCTGAGAAGATCTTTTGGGAGGTCACAGACAGCCTTGTAGAGTGTATTACTACATAAACTAGCTCTCATAGGGACTAAAAGCTGCCCACCTTTGTTCCTGGTCGGTGCTGCAGCAGCTGCAGGCTGCAGCACCACCCACCCCGTAAAAAGAAGCCCCTCTAGGCAGCTACTTTGAAGGGGTGCCATTGTGGTACTTGTGCACCATGATGATACCCATTCTGGCCAGCAACATTTGGGCACTCGAATGCCCGTGTATCATCATGGCATGCCCCGTATCTATGGGCATGCACCAAGATGGTGCATGGGTGAAAAAAGTAGGGCTGGGCGCGTGTAACCACTCATGCCTATCTAGCCCTACTTTCAGGCCCAGGCCAGCACAAAGGGCTGGTCTGTTAAGGGCCTTAGTGATCTTCCTAGGCTCTTTGAACTCAGGGCCTTTTCAGACTATACCATTACAGCACTATGATTCTACTTTAACTGCCATGGCAATATCATATGGAATCCTGGGATTTGGGAAGGGTGTTTAGAATTCTCAGGTGGACAGTTCTAGTGCCTTGGCAAACTATACAGCCCAAGGTTCCATGGAATGCAACTTCAGCAGTTAAACAGGAATCATAGGCCATAATTGTTACAGTGAAAGAGCTTCTTGTTGTAACACTGCTATTGCTACCTTTGTGGCAAAAAGGTACTGTAAATTGTTATTGCTGTGGTGTCAGGCTCAGATTCATTAAGAGATTAGCAATGTTAGTATTTCATTTTTGGCACATTCAGTGCCAGTTATGATTATAGTTAACAGATAGTAGTGGTGTGGCCTAAATACCCTTAAATCACAAGCTCCCATCTGATACTGGAAATTAAGTAAAGTCAGCTCTGGTTAAGACTTGAATGGGAGATCGCTAATGAATACCAGGTGCTGTAGGCTATATTTCAGAGGAAGGAACTTGCAAAACTACCCCTGAGTATTTCTTACCTAAGAAAACCCTGTTCATGGGGTTGCCCTAAATTAACGGGTGGCTTGAAGGCACATACACACAGAGTAAGAGTTCCACAATTGGAATACAAGCATAAGAGGTATTATACTGTCATTCTGTCCTGAGAAAAATTCTGCCATAGTATCCATGTAAAAATGTGAAAATGGTGTGTTCCCTTCTCCAACAGTAGTATGAAATGTCATGTCATAATAAATTCCATTGAGCTTTGCACTTGATCTATTGTTAACTCATTGCTTTATTGGTGGAAACATACCCGATAGGTGTTAACATAGCCGTGTGTGTGTGTGTGTGTGTGTGTGTTTGTTTCGGGGGGGGGTGGAGAAAGAGAAAACAGCTCATCTCCCCTCCCCCAATTTTATCACCAAAGCAAATATTTGACCATCTGTCACACTGATTGCCTGTGGTCTTCAGAATGACAGTGATGATCTTCTGCTTCAGAGTCCAAAGCAGGTGGTCAGAGAAATATCATTTAGCTGTAAGAGATGGCTCCTAAGAGTGATGGGTAGTAGTGCCCTCCAGCTGAACTACTGTGAAAAAAACCAGATGGGATCACTGCATCCTTGGCACAACTCCTAGTACCAGGTGACACTATGTGTTGTTGTAATTTCATGTCTTTGACTCCTTTCCAGGAGAAAAGGAGCAAGACTTGAGGCATGTTGATGATCCAGGTAATAATACAATCAAAGCTAAATGAGTGTGATCATTACTTTTTCCTTCCCCAAAATCATCTGCATTTCCTCTTGCACTTTGAGACAAAGGATCTCCTTGCTTGCTTGGGGGCCGTTCAGACTACCTTTTGAACTGAATTGCAAGCCGGATTAAAACTGAGAAGTTCTCACTGGATTCGGTTTTTACACAAGCAGAACTGGAGCTTGCACAAGAGAGGAGGAGCAAATGCCCCTTGGCCCGGTGTATTTGAAACTGGGGTTTTCCCCGTTTCTTTTAGAAAAAACCGGGGCCAGGCCAATGTGAACTTGGCCCCGGTCATCTTCGGGTCATCCAGGGGGAGGGATCAAGCCAGTGGCAAAAGAGCCAGCGCTGGGCTCCCTTTCCTCCCGGCTTTTTGACAGCATATGCGAATGCATCAGGGGCCAGGCTGAGTGAGGGGGACGTGAAAGGGCTTTGTTTACTGTTGGGGGCTCCCTTTCCTCCTCCTTTTTCTCCCTCTCCTTCTCCTCTTGCCCTTCCCTGGCCCTGCAAGAGTGTGCCACTGAGATGCCTTTCCTCTTCCTCCTCCTCCCTCTCCTTCCTCTGGGGAAGGTTTTCCTTGGGGATATCCCAGTACCTGGCCCTCCTTGCCTTGCACAGGCTGCAGCAAACATCAGTTTCACTTCTGGGATCAGACAGGTGTGTGTGTGCCTCTCTCTCTCATTCTCTCTCTCTAGTGGTGGGGCTCCTCCTTTGGGTGGAAACCCCCCCCCAGCAAAGGCCAAGGAAGGACCCTATAGAAGAGGCTTGGGTCCTCCCTCCCCTTGTTGTTCCATCCTCCTCCTGATCCAGAAGCCTCCTTTTGGATCAGGAACTGGAGACAGTAATGCACACTCACAGGAGCACAACAAACAAACAACTCCAGCTCCCAGAATTCCAGAGCCCTGAGCCAGAAAAAAAAGTCTGAAACCTGGGCCAGACTGGTTTCTTTCTCTCCAGTCTGGATGCATCCCTGGTTCCCCAGGACTCAAAGGCTCCTCTTCTCTTCCCACCCCCAGCCTTGGACTTTTCCCCACGGTGTGGGTCCTTGGGGGATGGTGGTGATGATTAGGGCTCCCTCCTTATATTCCCTCCAAGAGCTCTTCAGCTGACAGCCAGAGAAGGAGAGGAGGAGGAGAGAAAGAGAATGTGTGATGTGAAGGAAAGAACAGAGGGGCCAGCAGCAGCAGCAAGAGGAGGAGGAGAAGGTTTTTTTGAAAACCTTCCCCAGAGGAAGGAGAGGGAGGAGGAGGAGGAGGAGGAGGAGGAGGAGGAAAGGCATCTCCGTGGCACACTCTTGCAGGGCCAGGGAAGGGCAAGAGGAGAAGGAGAGGGAGAAAAAGGAGGAGGAAAGGGAGCCCCCAACAGTAAACAAAGCCCTTTCACGTCCCCCTCACTCAGCCTGGCCCCTGATGCATTCGCATATGCTGTCAAAAAGCCGGGAGGAAAGGGAGCCCAGCGCTGGCTCTTTTGCTGCTTGATTTAAAAAAAAAAAGAGAGGAAGAATGTTGACAAATGGCAGCATGCCACATCATTTGATTGACAACAAAGAGGCTCCTCCTTCAACTGCTCCTTTTGCAAGTCTGAACTCCAGAGGGGCAAATTACTTCGATGGGGGCAAAGAGTAGTATGAACTTCTTTCCGGAGAGATTCGGTAATGCCATGCACAATCTCATCCAGATCTAACCAGGGCAAATGGGCTAGTCTGAATGGGGCCTTGCTTGCAAAGCAGTAAGCCAACATCTCTGCCTGTCCCTTGCTGTGTTCCCAACCACTTCATCCAGTCCTTACACTTGGGGATTGTTCCAATCCAATCACTGTTTTTGTGATTCCAAAGTTATGCCATCAAGAAGCCCAGAATCAACAGTGCTAGAGATCATCAAGTGCACCTCCAGAGGCTGGTTATCAGGTATAAATATTGGTCTCAAAACCTAGGGGTTTATCACACTAGAGGGCAAACCGGATTTAAACAAGAATTAAACAGGAATTAAACAGGAAATGCCCTATGTTAAACATAAGGCATGTTAAATGCCCTATGTTAAACATAGGGCATTTCCTGTTTAATTCCTGTTTAAATCCTGTTTGCCCTCTAGTGTGATAAACACCCTAGTCTCTTCACACAGAGGCAGCATACACCTCTGTGCAGCCAGTACGTATGGAGTTGTTCCAGGCTGTGCTCTGTGTATGTTCTGGGTTGCCTTTACACTCCAGTCTGAGCCACTCCCACTCCCATGGTCTAATCTTCAGACAGGTAAACCCCTCAAATTTCACTATCCCTGTTCCAGACCTCATTTTCAGTTAGTTCCGAATGCTGTGTCTGTCTGAACTGCTGTTGTGTGTGTGATTACATTCTGCATTTTTCTAACAAAACCTTCTTAATTCACCCACATGTGGAGGTCTCCTCAGTTATTACCAATATATACAGGTGCAAACAGTCCTAAAGGTTACCCAGCCTCTTGCAAAACTAATTTCCCCAACATTTCAAGTAATGCTGATAGTTGGTGGAGACCTGTTAGTCCCCCACCTTTCTCTGGGGAACACTAGAGGGCTTCCCTGAGAAGAACTGAAAGTTGGAAAAATGGAGAGCTACAAACTGTTGTGAGATTAAAATATGTACTCAAGAAGATCACATTGTCCGATCTTTAAATAGATGAGCAAGGAAACTGCTTTACAAAGGAGATGGTTATTGTTAAATGTATGAAAGAATCTGTTGGGGGAAAGGTAAGTATGGTGCATAAGTGTCTGGTACTGGATGACACTTTTGTATTACGTTTCCTTTTTGTGCTGCACTGCCACCTCGTGGTTGTTTCTTTGTATGTCTCCCAATTGTACTCATTGTGCAGAAAGATTGGATTCCCTCCGTATTTTCTCCTTACTAGTTCTGCAGGGAAGAAAGCCATTCACCACTGGTAGCTGTTCTCCATCTTCTTTCTGATGGTCGTTCTCTTGTAGCAAGAGGCAGAAAATCAGCAATGCCAACTTTATCCATTATATTAAAAACTGAGCGGGGAAGCTGCCAGCCAGCCAGATATTGATACCTTGCTAGGTGCCAGTTAATTACTGCATAAATTAACAGCACCATCACTCTGAGCATTATGTGCTGCTGATGGAGGCTGTTCTATGGCTGCTTCCTTTGTTTATTCCTTGGGGGCTGAAGGAAACAGTCATTTTTCATGGATAACCTCAGATTCCTCTTCAAAAGCCAAACACAGCCTTTTCCTGGGTTATAGTCACCCATGTTTCTCAAGTGGAAACAGGGTCCTCCGCACATTTATATTTTCAAATTTCTTGTGAGGAAGAAATTTGTCATGTATATCATTTTTATTTAATTCTATATTTAAGTATTTTTTTCTTTAGTTTTTAAATAAGCAGATCCCATCTGATCTTGGACACTCAGCCAGAGTCAGGCCTGGTTGGTACTTGGATGGGAGACTGCCAAGATATACCAGTTTCTGGAGGCTAGAGTTCAGAGGATGTTCATGAGGCTCACAATAGGTGGACCATGTCATCAGGACCAGAGGATGTTGGCCTCTGAATACCAGTTGCTGTTGGTAAGGACTGTTGCCCTCGTGTTCAGCTTGTGGGCTTCCCAAAGGTGTCAATATAAGGAGGGAAAAAACTATGGGAAACAGGATGCTGCAGAGAGGCCTTTAGTCCCAGCATGACCCTTCCTACACTCTTATGTTCTCCTTTTCACCATATGAAATACCTTATCCAGATGTTTGAATAAAATTGCCTATGTTTTCAGTGTCACTCACACAACCCAGAACTTGCTCTTCACCCTGCACTTGATGCCCTCCCTGGTTCTGGCTGTATTGGATTCAGCAATACAGCCAACCCTGCTTGGAAGAATGCACTTCTCCCAGTTATTCATACTGACTGGGCAGGGTACAATCAAGGAGGAAATCTGCCAGCCCTAAAACAGCATCTGTCCCACTATCACCAGTAACAGTGGTAGTTTTTAGAACCTGTAGATAAGATAAACTGAAAGCAGGGGGAGAAGGGGAGGTAGCTTTTATTTCAGCCAGAGGAAGAGTGTAAAGGCAGTGACTGGATGGATTTTCCAGTCACTGCCTTTACACTCTTCCTCTGGCTGAAATAAAAGCTACCAGTGTTTCTCTTTTGGCCTATCTCTCTCCCCTCCAGCTCTTTAATTCATCTTCCTAGCACTCAGGTTAGCAAGTACTGTACACTGGCACAGATCCTTAGAGAATCTGCTCAGTAGCAACACCTCAGTTGTACAATTCTCTCACAAGAAAAGTCAGACTGGCTTCATCCCTTTTGAGCTCCCATAATGCGGCCCACTCTGGTCCCAGGGTGGACTTTTAAAATGGTGTGTGCACATTTTTAAAACCATTTTTTCAAACATTGTTTTTATTTGTTTTTTTAAAAACTGGTTTTCTCTTTTGTGTATTGCCTCAAGGGCCCTAGAAGCCTTCAGGGTGGGGGTGAGGGATAAATGAATATTTGAATAAAGAAGCAAACAGGCATCTCCCCACCTCAATCCCCATCTTGTGCTATATCAGCGTACCTTGGCTCCTATGTTTATTTCTTGACTACTTTGTAAAATGAAAAATGTTAACTCCAAAATAAACATATGTGTATGTACAGACACCAACACCTTTTGGCTCTTTCTACCTAAAAATATCTTTTAAAAAGCAAGCCAGAAATCTGAGTAAAGTCTGAGTAAGCAGCAAACAAGACAGGAAGGAAGGCTTGCACAGCGGAAGCTCCTGGGTGGGTATCACATTCCTTGTAGAGACAGCCCTGCTGTCATTACCAGTGATCAATAGCAATGGCAGAAGGAGCTGTCAGGAAGTGGTTCAATCATACTGCTCAGTATTGCCAATAAATCTAGAGGACAATAATGACACTTAATGTCACTTGACAGAAATAAAACTGCTTCTGGCCTTTAGACTTTAGTGGTGGTGGTGCTGCTGCTGGATTTATGTCACAAGGAAACAAGACCATGATAAGTGGAAGGAACCCTTTCAGACAAAAATACGTTAGCTGCCCCATGAGATGGTTCATTTGGAGGCTATAGGATTTAATGTTTCCTGGAATTCTTTTTTTTTTTTAATCTTCTTGATTTGTAAGGAGCCTTTGAAGCATTTGTATTGAGAAATACAGGATACAAGTAATTTAAATCGGTGCTTCTTGATTTTTTTATTTTTTTTTGTCCTCCAGATTTTTTGGAGTTTAATTCCCAGCAATTTCACCTAGCATGGCCAATGATTGAAATTCTGGGAACTGAACTTTCAGGTTTTGGAGAGCCAAAATCTGAGAACCACTAAAGTCATGAGGGTTGCACAAAGACTTTTATTACTGCTGAAAACATATTCATGGGTAGCTGTGTTGGCCATACAGCAAAATACAATAGCATCCAAAACCCACAAAACAGCAATGTCTTTAATGGGCCAACCAAAATGCATAAAATACATGATACACTGTGCATCAAGGATTTTGTCCAATTTGGTTGACCCAATAAAGGTATTTTTTGTTTTGTTTTGTTTTGGTTTTTTTTTTTTTTTTTGGATGTCACTGTACTTTTAGCATTGTTTTATGTTCTCCTTTTCACATATTTACTGTTGCACCAGATGACCAGGCTGAGGGGAAAGGGGGGAAAGAAGACTATTAACCCATTTTATCAAGGAAAAAAAAGATATAGCTAATGTTGGATTTCATAGGAATTTTGTTTTTAAAGAACAAACAGTCTTCAATTGTATAAATTTGGTACCAGTAGGAGCCTTTCTTTTACAGGGGTCAGACACTTGTTTTGGTTTGGGTTTCCCCCCTCCCTTTGTCTTTTCTGTAGTAACTTCTGGTGGCTCTTTTTATCTCAGGTGTGTTATCATACCTGACACCACCCACACTGCATATGGAGTATCGTATTTTTGTATTTTTGAATCTGCAGCTAGGCGTGTTTTAAGAGGTCACAATGACCTTTGGAATGCTACAAAGTTTCCCGTGGGGAAGGCACGTTGGTCCAAAGACATGTGAAGGATCTAGGTATAGTGGGCCTTTGGTATTCATGGGGGATTGTTCTGGATCCCCGCACTGATACCAAAATCTGCAGATGTTCAACCACATTACCGCACTACACTCTTATAGTGCTGCTATTCCACTTTCATTGCTCTTTGTGCCTCCTGTTGCATTCTAGGGTTTGTAGTTCAGTGAAGCCTAAGAGCTCTTATATTCAGTCCTGAGCATCTCTAGTTAAAAGTTTTGAAGTATCAAATAGTAATATAGTAGATAGTATTACCTAGAACGACCTAGTTGGAGCCATCTGCATGCCAAGTTGTTACCTTCCACTTGGTATGTGCCCAAATTTTTCTTTATAATGCAGCTCGTGTTCCGTATCCTTGTGGCCCCCATTTCTTCTGATCCTGATTCTGCTTCCCTAGCATATGATGGGCAGGTCAAGTCTCTTCTCTTTTTTCTGATTACCTGGCTGTCAGCAAATATCTAGTCTTTGAATGTGTGGATTTCCATGTGTTCTTGGATTCCAGTCCCTATAAGCCATGGCCAGCATGACCCATAATCAGGTATGATGGGAGTTGTATGAGGGGTATCATAAAGTTTTAATTATCACCTTTAAAAAAAATTGACAGGTTTGTTTTGATTTGTAGTTGTTAACTTATTTCTATGTAGTCACCATCCAGATTTACACATTTTCCCCAGCGCTTCTTGACCCTCCAAATACCTGATACTGTAGATGTCTGCAGTTTGCATCTTACAAGGGAGTATCATAAAGTAGTAATTATCACCCGTATGTTATTATGATATATTGATGAATTTTTGTCAGTATCATCATTGGTCCCTAAGTGCATAATGTTGAGAAAATCAGCTCATTGTGTCCTTTATTTTTGTGACAGATTTTGTGATTCTATGATAGGTTGTGCCAGACATGACTAAAGTGTAAAATCTTCATAAGGTGCAATCTGCAGACTTCTATAATAATGGTATTTGGAGGGTCAAGAAACCTTAGTAAAAATGTGTAAATCTGGATGGTGACTACATAGAGGTATGTTAACAACTACAAATCAAAACAAACTTTCTATCAAAAATTTTTAAAGGTGATAATTAAAACTTTACGATACCCCCTCGTAGTCCAATATCTGGAGTACCAGTGGGTTTCAATCCCTGCACTAGATCTTAGTTCACGTGATTTGGTTGGATCATGGTTGATTGGGCCATGGCTTCATTCTTTCAATTTACAAAGTCATATTTTTCTGCACTGCAGTGTTTAGCTGAACTGACAAGGCTTATTATTAGAATGAGCTGTTTGAATCTAGTGAAGCAGAGCCCAATTTTACTGCAATTTGGTATTACTGCCTTAAACCACAGATCCACGAGTCAGATGTTACACACAGGGCAGGGTGAGATTTGTCTTAAAAGAATGCCCAGCTCCTTCATAGTACAAACTTTAAAGGAGCTACCCAATGTCCGTTAATCCTATTTCAGAGACAGGTGTCAGCACCTTGGTCAGCTCCCCTGTGAGGCCACAAACTATAGAAAGGTCATGTGTGCTATCCTGGTCTTCTACACTTATGAATTTATACTGTCTACTGTCATTGTCTCAGAGGATCCTGAGTGGGTTTGTTGACTGTCCTTGGAAAGTTATCTCCAATTGGGAATCCTTAAAGTACCAACTTCCTGCTAAGCATGTGCAGCTAAATATGTTTTGAATTATTCAAAATTTTGCAGTTGACATAATTATCATCTCTTCCTTCACAGTTGTTATTGTTATATTTATATCCACTAGATTCAAACAGCTCATTCTCCCAAGGCAGGGACTCAGAGTAGCTTACAACATTTAAAAACACCATACAGATAAAACCATACAAAATAGTATATTAAAATAGAATTAAATTATTACAATAATTAAAACAAATTAAATGCTAAAATCAAGTACTTTAAAAAGATTAAAAGGCTTAAAATACCTTAAAACAATATAACACACCCCATCACATGCCTTAAAAACTTTTGTTTTAAAAGCCTGTCTAAACAAGTAGGTCTTAGCCTGCCAGCAGGATACCAAGGAAGGGTATTCTGGCCTTCCTGGGCAGGGAGTTCTAGAGACTAGGGGCAGCCATGGAAAAGGACCTCTCTTGTGTCCCCACCAACCATGCTTGTGATGGTGGTGGGATGGAGAGAAGGTCCTCCCCTGAGGGTCTCAGAGCCTGGGCCAGCTCATATAGGGAGATATGGTCTGACAAATAGCCTGGACCTGAGCCATATAGGCTTTCTAGGTCATCACCAGCATTTTGAATTGTGCTTGGAAACAGACTGGCAGCCTGTGGAGATGTTTCAACAGGGGCATTGTGTGATCTCTATAACCTGCCCATTAGCAGTCTGGCTGCAGCTCTTTCGACCAGCAGAAATTTCTGAACTCAGCTGCACGTATTATCACATCCACTCACCACTTTGACCACGTTTCTCCTCTTTTATCCTCCCTTCACTGACTCCCCTTCCCCTTCCGCATCCAGCTTTTGTTGTTGACTTTCAAAGCTCTCCACGGGCTGGCCCCTCCTTACTTGTCTGAACTTCTTTCTCCTCACACTCCTTCTCGTACCCTCCACTCTGGTAGCCAAGGTCTCCTGTCCCAGCCGAGGATTTCCACTGCCCTGTCCCGGATTTGTCCCTTCTCACTTGCCCCACACTCCTGGAACCTTCTTCCCCCCCACAAGTGCCTCATCACTTGTCTAACCAGTTTCAAAACTGAGTTAAAGGCTATATTGTTAGGGAAGCTTTCCCACAATTGTGCTGTCTGCCCCAGCATGCCTCCTCCTAACTTTGTATTAGAACCCTAGCCTTCCCTGCAGTCATCTGCCTTGGTCCAGGCCCCAAAGGAAGAGAAGAACCAGTGGACCTCACCCCTTTCCCACCATCTTTCTCTTCTCTTTTTGTGTTGTCTCTCTTAGATTGTAAGCCTAAGGGCAGGGAACAGTCTAATTTATAAGATTGTATGTACAGCACTGTGTAAATTTACAGCGCTATATAAAGGTTAATAATAATAACCATAACAACTCCTCTCTTCAAAGGCAGACCCATATAGAGCGCATTACAATAGTCCAAACATAATGTAATGTACCACTGAGGTAGATCTGGTGACTCAAGGAACAGGCGCAGTTGGCACACAAGTTTTACATGGCCAGGGGATCATGCAGGATAATGGCCAGGGGGTCATGCAGAAGCCCCCTAGCACCACCTTCCAAGTTTGCACCTCCAGGAAGGAATGGAGCCACTGTATAACAGTGTCCCCAAGTCCCATCCCAGAGAGGTGTTCCTGAAAGATACCATGGTCGATGGTATCGGAAGCCACTTAGTTCTGCCCAGATTTGTTCATCTGAATCCATGAATCATAGTACTAGTACATACTATTGTACTGGATTATATTTAGCTTATATATTTTCTTTGTCTAATATTATTAAATATATTAGAGGGTTGCCTAGTTTGAGTTGTATCTGGTGTCTGAAAGGAACCTTGGTACAATCTAAGCAATCGTTTTATCATGGAAGTGGGGAAAGTGTGGTTTGTGAACTGCATGAAATCCCTAACCTCACTTTGATGGCTGTTTAAAGCCATCATTTTTGTTTGTTTGTTTGTTTGATGTGATTTTTACCCCAAAACCACATTAAAAGCCCCAGAACACAAAACACGCATACATCCCACCTACCTGTAAATACTGTAAACCAGCCAAAGTGGCAACCAAATGTGACATTACACCACTTCTGGACTCTATTTGAGCTTACATATAGCCAAAAAATGAAGATATTTTCATGAACATGGGAGGGGAGATTGGATCCCAGGCTCTATACAGTTGCCAATCCCTGATTTATTATCTTCATGATATCACAGTAGGCAGGCATATTGTTTCTGGGTGGATGTGTTATCCATGAAAGTTGACAGCCTTACTTCTAAGAAGAAAAATAGAGCATTTGTAAGTATCGAATCCTGTTTTTCACACTTTCTTAGGCAGTAAAAGGTATCTTTCTTTCTACTGTGAGATAGCAGGCTTGAAAAAATTTTGCATTTGTTGCTTTTCCCATTATAGTGTGTGATGTAGCAAGAAGGCAAATAATTCCAAGCCCTGATTCACATGAATAAAAAAACAACTCGAAGGATCAGTCACCAATTAGCTCATTCTCAGCCGCTCATCTGAGGCTAGATCCTATCTATACATCATCTTCTACAGGCTTTCTTTTAAACTGTTACTCAAAGTAAATGTCAAACCCTTTCACCATATTTCCCCATACACCCATGTGAACATTATAAGCTGTCGAAAATCACCTGTAATGTTTCAAATCAACACTGGGTATGTCAAGATAAGGAGGGCTCTTTTTCATATGCGATGGACTTAAAATAAGGTAAACAGTTACTGGTCTGAGATTTATTTGTTAATTCAAAAAATTCTACAGGTAAGATTTTATATTGGACAAAAAACCAGATAGTAAATATGGATCACTTCTCCAATATATGACAATAGCAGCAAGAATATTGTTTACTCAAGTGGCGTAGTGATTTGACTATGTTCGGAGATCAGGGTTCAACACCCAGCTCAGCCATGAAACCCACTGGGTGACCTTGGCCAAGCCACATGCTCTCAGCCTCAGGGGAAGGCAATGGCAAACCTCCTCTGAACAAATCCTGCCAAGAAAACCCCATGATAGGGTTTCCATAAGTTGGATACGACTTGAAGACACAGAACAAAAACCTTGGAAACAGGCTGAAGGACCGATGAAAGAAGAATGGATTGTTAAGTTTGCTGACTTAGCCCAAATGGCAAATTTAATGTGAGTTCTACTGGAAACCATTTATGGACTTTTTGTACAATAAGAAATCTAACAATGCAATCATCCGTACCTGTGATTATTGGTAATTTTAGTAGGATTATGTAGTTGGTAGGGGGTCAAAGCCTGACTGTGTTAGTTGTGTGTCTTTTTTTCTTTTTCATTCTTCTCTCTCTCTCTCTCAATCTTCTTCTTCTTCTTCTTCTTCTTCTTCTTCTTCTTCTTCTTCTTCTCCCCCCCTTTTAATTTGATTGCATATTGTGTTGATTGTAAATTACATTTTTGATAAAAATTAATATAAAATTATTATTTTTAAAAAAGGAAACCAGGCATCCCTAAAGTGGGTCTGTTATGTTTGGTCAGTAACATCTGGAGGGGGCCCAGTTTAGGAATATCTGGTTACAAGACATGAATAAAACTTGGGTTTAGAACAGCCTATCTAGCTTGGTGTCTCCCAGATGTTGTGCAAAACATCTGGTGAGCACCTGGCTAGAAAATATATTCTAAACTCAATACTATTCTCACATGAAAATATAATGCAATCACTTTTTATCTGCCAAACAGCCTCAGTACAGCAAGGCATCAAGCACTTTGTAATTAAATTGGTTGTTCATGGCAGGTGGGAAACTTAACATTAATACAGTACTCTTTCCCTTGAGACTACGTGGAGCAACATCTGTTAACCTTGAGTTTCCACCTCTTTCTAAAGTTAAAAACATTTAAGTCCTTGATTTACCGTTTACAACAGGAGTAAGCAATGGGAGGATGTATGTTTTTGTCCCTACTGCAAGCTGTGCTGGCCAAAAATGAAAAACAGAAGTTACTTCTGGTTGCAACTTTTAATTTCTAGTCAGGCATTTTGGGGTGTGAATTGAATAATAAGAGCAAACTACTACTCCAAGATCAGAGAAGGTAGGTTTGTTTTGGGAGAACTTGAAGTCAAGATATCAGCAGGATTTTTTTTTTTTTAATCCAGACTTTTGGAACTGTGAAGAATGTAAACAGTCCTAGGGAGCCAAACACAGACTGCAGGTCACATTTTCCCCACTGCTGATCTACAATCATTAAACTGGCATCTAAATGGAACTAGTGAAAATGTTATGGATGAGAATTGGTGCAGAAGAGTGTGGAATAATAAAACAGATGATCCACTTGTGTAAAACAGACGATCCACTTAGATAAAAAGAGCAACATGCACACACACAAAAAGGAATATATATCTAGAACTGTGTCAAGATAAATAAGCTTTTTTTAAAAAAAATCTGATATTAAGACGAAACTAATTCCACCACCACCACCCCCCGAATTACTTTATTAACAGGTAATAGGAACCTGTCTGTGATTGGTCTATCCTAATACTGAGGCACAAAATAAATAGGGATGGGAATAAAATGGCTAAAGTATTTGCTGACATATGAGGGGGTATCCAAACGTTTTAATGATCATCTTTTTAAAAAATTGGCAGAAAGTTTGTTTTGATTTGTAGTTCTTAATTTATCTTTATGTAGTTACTATCTAGATTTATACATTTTTCCCAGCATATCTTGACCCTCCGAATACCTGATATTGTAGAAGTGTGCAGATTGCACCTTACAAGGGAGTATTGTAAAGTAATAATTATAACCCAGAAGTTATTATGGCATATTAATGAATTTTTGTCAGTGTCATCATTGGTCCCTAAGTGCACGTTGCTGAGAAAAATAAGCTCATTGCATCCTTTAATTTTGTGACTGGCTGTGCCAGAAGTGACTAAAGTGTAAAATCCTCATCAGGCACAATCTGCAGGCTTCTACAATATCAGGTATTCAGAGGGTCAAGATACGCTAGGAAAATGTATAAATCTAGATAGTGACTGCATAGAGATAAGTTAGGAAGTACAAATCAAAACAAACTTTTGGATACCCCCTCGTACAACATAAGACGTTTATTTTTTCATATAGCCATGTCATATCATCAGCAGAGGGAAAAAAATAGGAGGAGTCCTGGTGGTGCAGTGAGGGGCCTGTACTGCAGCCACTCACTCACAAGCCATAAAGGTTGTGAATTCAATTCCAGCCAGGGGCTCAGGGTCGACTCAGCCTAGCATACTTCAGAGGTCACTAAAATTATTATTATTACACACTGTAAACTGCTTAGGGAGTGTACTTGCTATTGCTAAATAACCGTCTAGTATCTTAGTAAATCTATCTTAGATATCATAGAGTTGTTCAAATGACCACAGCAAGATCTGTTCAGGCAGCAGGACTGGGGACACTTGGGCTCAAGACAGCTCAGTCTTGAAACTCAGAGAGCATCATCTCTCAATCCAAGATAGGTTTTTGGATGAAAATTGGACAACCACCATTTATGTCATCCTGAATATGTTATATGGAGAATAGGTAGGATTCAGATGTGACAAAATATCAGATAGGCTGTCAAGTTGTTTTTTTTAAAAAAAAAAAAAATAATGAATTGAACTTTTCTTATCCTGTAACTCAGGGGTTATCCACACTGGCAAAATAAAGTGGCTTCAAATTGACTTGAAGCTTATTTTTTCAAACAACGTATGGTGCCAGACCAGGGGGAAACTGACATGAGCTTTGGGGCTAAAAACTGGAGCAAAAAGAAGTTCTGATACTCTGCTTTAGTGAGATCAGATGGGGCATCCAGTGGGATTGCAGCTGGGCTGGAAGAGGGAAGTAATTCCGGTCTCAAGTGGTATGTTTGTGCAATGGTGTGCATACAACCACCACCAACCCCAAACTCAAGAGATGCAGTTTGATGCTGTATGGTGCAGACTGCCTGTGGTACTCCATACATGCAGACAGAAGAGTTTCCAACCAGTTTGGGAAAAACCAGGATTGTCCCAGTTTTCCCGGTCCATCTGTTCAGCCTCTTAGAAGTATACACATTCTTATGAACACATTCACATGAACTCAACATTTCAACTACCAATAGAAAAAGGATGTTCCAAACTGATTATATGTTTATACCATGAAGGAGATTTGCAGTATATGGAGGGGGATATAGTGGAATTGCGACAGCCAGAGTGATGTAGTGGTTTGAACATTGACCTATGACTCTGGAGAGCATGGTTTGAATCCCAGCTCCGCCATGTAAATCCACTCTGTGACCTTGGGCAAGTCATACCCTCTCAGCCTCAGAAGATGGCAATAGCAAACCTCCTCTCAAGACACTTGACCCGAAGATCCTATGATATTTACACCTTAGGGTTTCCGTAAGTCGGAAACGACTTCAAGGCTCACAAACAACAAGCAAACAACATTTTGAACTTACCCGTTATTTCAGATGTAGCAAAATTCGATGAACTTGAATTTAAAATTGTGACATTATGTCTTCCTCTTTTCCAGATTGAAAACAACACATATGGATTTACCAAGATAAGTATTGATAATTCCAGTTCTCGAAGTACTATGCATGAATCTTTGTCACATTAAATGTGCATTTAGGGAAGCTCTTAAATCACTTCTAAGCATCATTGATTTCAGTGACAGTTAAATATGCATGCTTGAATCTTTCCCACCAAAATCAATCGGATTTAAAAGCTGGCTTGGATCATGCCAATAATATGTAGAGATTCTTAATCGGGGGCAGGGGGTAGAACATGCTTTGTACTTAAAAACCATTAAAAAAAACCCAAAACCAGTCAAAATCTCTTCTTTCTCATTTATTGATACTGCCAATGTGACTACCTTTACGCAGGTAGATTGCTTTCCTACACAACATGCACTCTGTTGGGATTAAGTTGGAATTACCTTTTTTTCTCCTCTACACCACCTAAAATTATCAAATTAACACAAAAGTTGTACCTTAATCAGTTTCCACATCTTTCTTTTAAGCAATTACATTAACTCCTTTCCCTCACTGTCTGTGTAAAGGTTACTTGGCAATAGTACATGCATATGACAATAAAATGGAGATCAATCCACCACTAAAAGGTAATGCACATAATAACATAATACAGTACTTTGACATTTCAAATAAATACCCACATAGAGATGTAATTTTAATGTAATCATGAGTCAATACTGTAACCAAAATGATGAAAATATAAGTCCCCACCTTCTAGGAATAATAAAGTTTCTTCCAGCAAACAGAAAGCTTTCCCCCATGGTATTATTATTACAATTTCTACTCTTTTTCATTTTTTAGAGGAAGGTGCTTCCCACCCTCCACCAATAAGTACCAAATTTAATCATTTAAACTTAGGCCTCAACAATTAGCACCAGCAGGTACATCTTGTTGATGCACAACTGTGTTTCTGTTTCCTGAAATCACAATGGATTAGATATAACATGCAAGAGAAAATATTAAATGTTTCCTTTTTCATCTTCACATTTGCAAACAATACTATGGTTAACTGGGTCCACCACCATACAAATCTACCAGAACACCAATATTTCCAAAACATCATCTGTACTGCAACCACAAATGTGTTAATATATCTTGCTTATTATTTTAATCAACAATGTCCATTTTGGTTTGCAAAGTATATTCGGATTTTACTTCATGTGTTAGCTTGTTTGTTTCTTTTACGTCTGTGCCCCTGAATTTGCATGATGAAGTATCATTGACTAACAGAATTTTTTACAATTTTGCACATTATTCATCTCTATAGCAGGTCTAGCCATTACAAAATGTGTGGTAGGGGAGTTTGCTTTGCACTTATTGCTCCACATTGTTACTAAATTCCCATACCACTTCTTGGACAGACTAAGCTAGCCTAGGCATCTCCCTTTAAAATTATGAAAGGCACTACTGGCAACAATTAAACGACAAAAAAGGCGCTGAAATAGAACACCCTAGCACTGACAACTTTAGAATTTGTCTTTCTAAAATGTACCACAATTTGGCACAATAAAAAAAAGTAGTAACAAAAACCAATTCCAATTTGGAATTTAAGTGGTATAGTTGTATAAAATTCTGTTAATCAATCATACGCCATAAGATTTTCCTAAAACCCAGACATTCTGGAATTTATAGGTAACACTAATATTTATTTTCAAGTGCCTATAACTGTTTTAAACCAGAGCAAAGTCAAGTTTTCTTCTTGTTACATTGAACTATTCCTAAGAATAATAATACAATATGAAAAAACCCCAGAATTTGAATACCCTGGATTTCTCAATTAACATGGCAGTTAAAAATCAGTAATTTCAAACAGATAAAGCTTAATATTTTATATTTTAAAAAGGAAAGAAAAAATGCTGCTGATGCACAGCACATATATAGTTCAGCAGAAATCCTGGTTTGCACTGAAGGTCTTTTCTAAACACATTGTAGAGCAAAATAATAATAACAACAATAAAACTCTGTCATATGCGAATGGGAGAACATCAAGCACAAGCCTCAGATGGAGACAGACTATAAGCATAAATCACTGGAGTTTTTTTCCTTTAATATAAACTCTTCTACAAAAGAATAAAAAGACGTTAAAGTAAATATCAAAATATTAAAAGTGCACAGGTTTAAACAATCAGACTGTTGTTTTCTTTTAAAAAATCTATAATGAAATAAGGGGTGGGGGGGCAATACCAATCTGAATATTTCTAATAAGCCATAATAAGCCATGGCGACTATTACATTATGAAGTAGGTTTCTTCAGCATTTGTAAGTTTTCTTCCTGCAGCAGCACTTAAAAGGATAAAGCTTTGTTTGTATCCAGATATGTCAAAAAGTAAAAGGGGGAAAAACAACAACACAGGTTGTAAATTGAAAATTGCTTGGGGAGGAGGAAAGGGGGAAGAGGTTCATTATCAGTGGTTTCCATTCCTTGTGCAACGGGCTACCACCACTTCTAATCATACCGCCACAGGCTAAGGAACGAAGTTGCACTGTTGCAATGGCCTTCTCCAGGTACTACTCTACAGCTGAAAAATGGAAAGGAAAAAAGGAAGGGGGACACAAAAGTCAAAACATTAGAAATGAGAGGGATATTTTTCCCCAGTTTCTTCAGTTCAAGAAAGGAAAATGAGAAGACACACATGCACACACAAAGGTGTGCTGCAAGAAGTCCCATACCACACAAGTCACCTGAGGGAGGGTGGGGTATCTGTTAGTCTTCTAAGGGGAAAGCAGCCAACATAGCTCATGGGTACTTTTCAAAAGCATCTGAAATAATGCTTTGAAACAAGACCTGTTAGCAAAAGCTGTGCAGGAAGAAGTTTCTTACAAGTTCTGAATAAAGCTACATTGCTTAAGCAGAAGTAAATGGTAGTGAGTACACAGGAAGGCTTTGGGTAGGCCCTCCAGAAACATGCAGGTCAGTCATGCCAGCCAACATAGAGATCAATAAAATCATTCAGGAAAAGCTCCAGTTGCAGAGGTAAGTGATGCTGTATCCCAAACCAATGAAAGCAAAAAATGAGACACCAGTATAGCAGAGGTTAGTTTGAAGAAGCAGATCAGCCAACAGGTACAACAAGCCTGTTCAGACAGCCTATCTTAAGTTTACATACAACAGTAAATTATCTTTGGGGAAATATCAGAGTTTCCTTTGCTAGCTGTGTTTAAAACCAGTCAGACATCTGCAGCTGACAAATGGGTAGGTGCAGCAGAGCTGCTCCCTCTAAGCTCATGGATGCTCCAGACAAAAGATGATGCAAGACTGAAGTCTCTGTGTGTGTTTGAGTGTAGAACAAAGGTTGAAATAACAATGGAAACTAATAATACGCCTGTTTAAAACTTCACCTTTTCAGTAACACAACACAGAATGTAACAGTTACAGCCAGCAATGTGAACTGACACACTTGCTGCAATCTCAGAACATCCCTATCTTCTCTGAATTACCTGGAAAACATGCCAATGCAATTGATTTCTTTCAAATGTCCTTCCCCTGTTATGTCTTGTGTCACAAGTCTCACTAGAGAAAAAATACCTTTAGAGTTGTTAACAACATCTCCCCATCAACATGGAAGCAAAGGTGTTCACTGCTTCTAACAGAGCAAAGTATTGTAGCAATCTAAATGCCTAGTTATTCCCAAGGCATTTTTTAAAAAGGGAGGAGAGGGACTGAAAAGGCCTTCTGGATTATTGTGCATCAAACAGGAGAAAAGCAGGATTGACCATTCTGTTAAAAGGTGTTCTGTTTCCAAGACTATCAATACCAAATAGCAATATTAACGCTCAAATCCAAGAGAATACAATGTTTTCTGCAAATGCAGTAATAAAGTGAGGCAAGTAGGGCCTGCCAGGTAGATATTGATCAACCTACTGGGAAAAAAAATACCTTCCGTTTGCTAATCCTTCACTTCCTGTATAAAACTGGTTCGTGGGACATTACCTGTCTAATTTCTAGATACCAATATCTAGATTCTAATAATTTTAGAATTATTCAATGTGGTCCCAGTTTTCAGATTTATGTTGAGATTACCGTAGTCATCTTTTGTCCCTAACCTCAGAGGTCCAAGTCTCATTGGCTTCCTTCTGTTAGGAAAGCAAGCAGTGCTTGCCCTTATTACCCTTACAGTAACACTGTTGTATCTCCCAACTACTTTATAGGCAGAGCGGCAAGACAGAAGAATCAAGCTGCTGATCATCTAAAAGGAAAAGTAATGTGAGATGAGGCAGTACAACACCAAGATTATTATTAGCATGGCTTTAGGGAAAAAATACTACTGTCTGCAGACACAGCTATGCAGTCCTGCATTACTTCTTAGTAATAATATTCCAAGCATACAAAGTTCTTTGAAAAGAGTACAAAATGAACAGGGCTTTACATTAAAATAATGTTTGAGGCTAGGCACTTTTGAATTCTTTAGTTTCTTCTTCTTCTTCTTCTTTTTTAATGTGCCTTATTGTGCTCCTTAAATTTACCACAATTTCAAAAGCAACATTTTCCCCCACAAACTTGTAGCATTATCACTTCTGTAGGCACCAATTATGAAGTACACTTTTTTAAAAAAATTATCGAACATATTGAAATTAAGTGGCTAAAAAGGCCCCTTAAATGTTCAATAGTGGACAACTTTTTTTGAAACAGATTAATATTTATGTGCTACCCTACTTCATAATTATGTATTAGCGAGAAACTGATTACTTAATTTCTGGTGCCTAGAATGTAGAGCCCTGTGAAATGTGTGCTTGCATAAGAAATGCAATTTCTTTTTACTTAAACAAATCTCAGAGCTCTGTAATACTAATCTATTAAAACTTAATACTGACAGTTAAGGACAGCTGCATTGCAACTTGACAATACTAGAACATACTTCTATTAATTTTGTACACATATACTGTGCAGTTTACAGTAATAATGGGCATGAGCTTAAGCACTTTTAAAATTCCATTGATTGGAGTGGGAGAAAATAGCACTTGTTTAACTTTCCCAACAAAATCAAGGAGATTTTATAAATAAATTTAACTTTGGCTACATGATGCCCAGTGTGTAATTACACTGCTAGAAGCAACAACATGATACTACAGAAACATTTGTAGTATATATACTGCCTCACAATATAATGGCTCTGAAGCACTGAGATTATAATTTTGTTTTCTTTTTAGCATCACAGTTTGTTCAAGGACAAGCAATATTGCATACCTCCTTTATATTTATTATTTTTAAAAGTGTGCAATTTTCCCTCTGATATTAAGCATGGGTTGCAAACCAGGGAGTTTCACAAGATATCCTTCCAATGAGGCTGTCCCAGATTTACATCTTATAAGATTTTTTTTTTTTTTTTGGAATTAGGTAAGTGGTGATAATGAGAGCAACTAACAGCCACAGCAGTTTGGATTGCTCATATTACACATCTAATTTTCAGTTATGCATTTCACCACTTCTCAAACATGTTGAACACAATTATTTTGCCAGGGACGTTATTTCCATGATGTGAAGAATACCTGTCACCCAGGGGAAGGGACCACATTTGTGCTTTACAAGCTACAGTTAGTAACACCAGGTGCAGCATACCTGGGAAGCACCTTTAACACTCATTGATAAACAGCAAAACCCAAGTCACTCATGGTAGAAAGAGCCAAATGCTTCTCCACCATTAAACTTGACAACAGCATCCCCCCCTCCCCATGCCTGTGAACCAGTTACAGTTAAGACCACTATAATACAGTCTGTATTACATGGTTTAACAACATACTAGTACAAATCCACTCATCACTGCAACATTAATATAGTGGGGATTTATGCTGACATTCAACAGCACAAACATCAGATGCATATGTATGGCCTCCTATTTGCCTTCTTAATCACAGTAGATCTTATATTTCTCGCTGCAAAACACCTGGTTGTTGTTAAGCACAGCCCCTTCTGACCTGTCTCCACATGACCGTATATGACTTACGCTGGGGTTACTACTCTTGGCTTTGGAAGCAGATTTTGTGCGCACCCTTTTGGACTGCTCATGGTCCAGCTCAAGATGCTCAAGGCGCTGAGTCAAGGCCAGCTTTTGCTGAATGGCCATGCGGAGCAAGGAGTTCAGTGTCTTCTTCTCATCTTCAGCTGCAGCCAGCTGGCGTTGCATTTCATCCAACTGGGTGACATACTCGTCACACCTGCAATGAAAAGGCATTTTTAAGCAACAGGGCTTTTTGACCATCAGCATTCAATAACTATTTGATGTTTCTTTTAGTTACACTGATTTTAGTGGCAGCAGCTTCTGAGATTTTTTTCAAAATTGCTTTCCAGGAGAGATCCCATAGTTTCTGCTTTACCTCTTATAGTAGAATACACAGCCACTAGCCTTGCAATACCAAAACCTAGAAAAGTTCCTTTTTTGACTACGTCTCTGGCCAGACTGGCTGGGGCACTCTAGGAGTGGTAGTCCAAAAAAGTAACTTTTCCAAGCTCTGTGCAGAAGTAGTCACACGCAATCCATTCTAAAATCTTTGTGCCCAGAAGGTTTATGAGCTTTGCACAATTTTTACAATAAAATGTGCATTCAGCAGAACACCACCACATATTTCCCAAATAAAGGGACTTCACTGTGTGGTATACCTTACAGCCATGAGACAAAATTATCCAACAGAAGTGTCACTAGGGAGTGCGATGGGGATACAGACTACAACAAGTAACACCTCAGAGGGGAGTGGCTGCCTTCTGGTATGAAGTGTACCACTGCATTTCTTTGTGGATAGACTGGGCCTCCTGGAGACTGAAGGTATTGAAAGGACTTGTTCCACGCAATTGGGTGCGGCAAAGAGGCCAGCTGAAAAGCTGCCAGCACACCACAGTGAACTCCTGGAGGCCTCTACCATTGCAGAATGGTACATTGACCCCTTTAGGACTTGTGAATAAGGCAAGTAGACTAAAACAACCCAGGACAGAGACAATTTCTTTGAATGCTGCAGACCACCTAGTGGTCATACAATTGTAGAATCATAAGAGTTGGAAGAGACCACAAGGGCCATCCAGTCAAACTTCCTGTCATTCAGGAACTCCAGCCTCTGCTTAAAGACCTCCAAGGAAGGAGACTCCACCACTCTCCAAGGGAGTGTGTTCAACTGTCGAACAGACCTTACTGTCAGGAAGTTACTCCTAATGTGAGGTGAAATCTCTTTTCCTGGAGCTTGCATCCATTGTTCCGGGTCCTGTTTTCTGGAGCAGCAGAAAACAACCTTGCTCCCTCCTCGATGACATCCCTTCAAGTATTTAAACAGGGCTAACATATCACCTCTTAACCTTCTCTTCTCCAGGCTAAACATCCCAAGCTCCCTGTTGTTGGTGATCCTATTCCTGAAGGACCATTGGCCTGGTGGCTCTGAGTTGGGGGGGGGGGGGAGGCAGTGACAGCAAGAGTTATTGCCCTGGGTGACACCAACTCTAAGGACACCACTGCTGTCCAAGTTGGTTATAGTTATTGTACCCATTGCACTACTTACAGTTAAGCTCCAATTTTTATCTCCTTCTGCCCTCTACATCACAAGAGACCTGGGGCCCTTTCTCACTATACAGTTATAGAATTGCAACTCCACTTTCAATTGCTATGGTTTCATCCTATGGAATTTTGGTAGGGGCATTTAGAGTTCTCAGCCAGAGATCTCTAGTTCCTCTGACCAAATTAAAACAAAAACAAAAACAGGATTCCATAGGATGCAGCCATAGCAGTTGAAGAAGAATCACAGTGCTATAACTGTGTAGTGACCAGGACTGGGAGACCAAACTCAGTAACTATTAGACTTTATACAGTTTCAAAAGTGGAGGATAGCTCTCTTTTGCTTTTTTTTGTCCCAGTGCATCTGTCATTTTGTCTGGCACATAGCAAGGCTAACCCAATTCTACATGCATAATCCATCTGAAGATTGCCATAAACAACAAAGTGTTGGGGCAACCTCCTGCCCAGCCTTCTCTATACACACACCTACATTTTGCTCTCAACATCCATTGTGAAGTGTTATGGAGAAAGGGAAAATATCTTCAAAACACTGTCACATGTTTATTGGTCCTTTTAAAAATGCTTCTACCATTATCCAACTTTGAGGGAGTGCTTATTTTAATGGGATTACACAGCTATCACTATAACAGGTTACAAGACTATCAAAATGAAATGCAAGTCAAAAGCCCAGGTATACTACGAAGGCCCAGATTCTTGTTTCTACCAAAGTATCTCACTCTGAAAATGACTGCACACCTCAAAATGGGGTCATTTTGCTATGGAAAGATTATTTTTCTTTGACTGCACATACTGTTGTGTGGTTCAGGCTTCACACTGGCTTCTCTTCACCCTAAAGACCTAAGGAACAGAACTGTCAAATCGTAGCTATCATTTAACTGTGCTCTGCACAACCTCATTAATTAGTGTAGGACACTGTAATTAATGTTCATTGGCTTTTCCTTGCCAGAAGGTATCAGTACTGCATTTTATGGAAATACAGCAAAGTTATATAATAAGGGCATGCCGAGTCATTCCAGGGCTTGTTAAAGACCTTATAGACTTCTCCGCAGAATGGCTTGCAGTTACTGAAGATAGCTTGCTCTCTTTCCCTGCCTCTCCCTCACACACAGACATGTGGATTCATAAAGGAACTTGTTAAAGTTCCAAGAGTCAAAAACAGAGATAGGCAATAGATAAGATCAACAGTGAATTTCCCTTATCTTTAGCCAAACTTCATAACCATAGCTGGCCCTCATAGAGCTAAAATTAGAAATAAGACCACAGAAATAAGATCTGTGGGGGATTTTAAGGGTTTTTAACTTCCGCATGTCTCTTTTTAAATATTATCATATACATGGCATAATATTTCAGATGTACTCTAAAGAGGGCTGCTGAGAATGCCAAATTTATCCACAAGATAAACTACAGTTTACAGACTGACATACTCACTCCCCCCCCCCAAAAAACCCCTACATTTTGAGTTTTACATGAGTGTTTGAATAATACATGTAATAATAGGCTTCAGCATCTCTTCATGCAGTCCTGCCTCTTGGGACAGAGATGGCTAGTGGCTTCTGTTTCAGTGGGGCTGTGAATCCTCTCTGGGTTTCAGTCTGAACTTTCAATGAGCTATCCTAGACAATGAAGCTATCCTGATGAGAACATTCAGTGCCTTGGACAGCTCCTTCACAGTTCAGACTGAATCCCAAGAGTGCATTCACCACTTCACTGACATGGGATCCAGCAGATGCCACTGTCCTGGAATGCCAGTGTAATGCCTCATAGCAACACAAGCCCTTCTCAGAAAGGCAAGAGAAGAATCAGGAGAAGAGAAAAACTACATTGCAGATTTCATTTTGATTGTTTCTAAAGAGCCAAAGAAACTGAGAATCAGCATTTGTAGCAAACAGTATCCACATGTGTTCTCACATCAAAGGAAAATTTTTAAAGAAAATGTTAGTCATTGTCCTGTTTGTTTTGAAATGAACCAGTAAGAGACAGCAAGCACAATATTCCTGGCTGAATACTGTTCCCATCATGGCGGCCCCAGCTCCCCAGAGGCTCATTCTTTGCCACCAAGATGGATAATTGTTTCAAGTAAAATGGCAAACTCCTTTGCACGGGTTTATACTCCAGAAAAATTCTCCACACAATTTGAGCATGGTGTTTGAATAGCAATTTGATGCTTGTTCTGAAGAGCTATTATCATAGTTAGTTAAAACAACAATCCGTTACCGGCATACATTTAAACTGACTAGCAGGGCTTGTATCAGACTTGTGTTTTTTGATCTCCTTTGCAAATTGAAGACACTATGAAGTATTATGGTAGTTTTTGTATAATGGTGGATATTGGCACCATAAATCATGAATGGGGAAAAATGTGGCCCAAATATATAAGATATACTTTATGCAGTAATTTAAAAGAAAGCCTGTAGAAAATGATGTATAGATGGTATCTAATCCCAAATAAGATGTCAATAATGGCCCAGAATGTTTCAAATCAATGTTGGAGACGTCAAGATAAGGACTCATTTTTTCATATGTAGTGGACTAGTAAGAAGGCAAAAAGTTACTGCTCTAAAATTTATATGTTAATTAAAACATTTTAAAGGTAGATTCGGTAATGTTACTAGAAATGTTTTTTTTAGCATTACAGATAAAGAACTGGATACTAAATGCATATATTGTTTACTCAAACTTGGAAATGGATTGAAGCGCTGGTGATGGAAGAATAAATTATTCAGGATCCTGAATTAGCCCAAATTGCCAAATTAACCTTGATTTTAAAGGATAAACCAATTGAAGACCTTTTGAAGACTGAAATCTGTTTAATGGTTTTTTGATTGATAGGAAATCTAATGATGTAATAATCTGTAGATATGATTAGTAATTTTAGTAGGATTATTTAGTTGGATTGGTAGAATTTCCCCTCTCTTTTTTTGGTCTACCATTCCAATCAGAATAGGAATGTCTGAACCTTACTGTGTATTTGTTATATGCCTTTTTTACTTGTCCTTTTTCTTTTATTTTTTTCTCTTATCTTCCACTTTTTCATCTTCGATTGTATATTACCATGTTTCCCTGAAAATAAGACAGTGTCTCATATTATTTTTTGCTCCCAAAGATGCACTAGGTTTTATTTTCAGGGGATGTCTTATTTTTCCATGAAGAAGAATTCACATTTATTGCTGAACAAAAAAATTAATATTTATTATATATTGTATATGTATTTATACACAAAAAACTGAGCTAGGTCTTATTTTCGGGAGAGGCCTTATATTTAGCAATCCAGCAAAACCTCTACTAGGTCTTATTTTCTGTGGATGTTTTATTTTCGGGGAAACAGGGCATTTTCATTGAAGTATTAGATGTTTATATTAAAACTAACAAAAATTAATCTTTAAAAAATAGCAGCAAAGAACAACCCAGCACACAAATTGTTCTCAATACCAAGATTCTACAGAATCCCAGTTTATGAGAAACTTTTCACCTTCTTGCAAGTCCACTACATATGAAAAAAATGAGCCCTCCTTATCTTGACATCTCCAATATTGATTTGAAACACTCTGGGCAATTATTGACAGCTTATTTGGGGTAAGATACCATCTATGTATCATCTTCTACAGACTTTTAAATTACTGCACAAAGTAGATCTTATATCTTATACGAAAAAACTTTCTGTCTCAACAATCTGTTACTAAATGGTAGTGCCATTAAAGAGACAGAATGAATTATAATATCTAAGCATTCATTAGATTTGCACCTTTACTCTTAATATTTGGGGATGGTAAAAGTTCAAAATCCTGAAGATACTACAGTAATGACTGAATTATTCTTTTTTAAAAACATACCACAGGTGAATGTGTTAGTGATTATATTACAGTTTCAGAAGCAGAAGAGAATTAGCCTTACTTATTAAAAGTGTCATACACTTTCTCTCTGCATATTTTAATTTAAATAATCTGTAATTCTACAGCATATTTGCTAAAATGGTTAACCAATCCCAGGATATTTTCCCTTCTTATTTCATTCATTCATAGCACAAGACAGAACCGTAAGTTGAAAGGGGCACCTGCCATTAATTAGTCCCCTCTAGTCTAGCTTCATTTATACTCAGTGTGGTGACTTTAAAGCCAGTTTGTTTAAAAAAGAGTCACATGGAATGATATGAGACAAAGCGACCAAACTGAAGCAATATCCTTGCACTAATTCTACTCTTTATCATAAAAAATACCAATTTCTTTTGAAGCCAAAAGTGAAATGTACACACTTCTGCTAAGGGATTTTTTAAAAAATAATTTTCAAAGAATGTGGAGCCCTGGAATGATCCTGGGGGTAGAAATTGGCTTGTGAGATACATTAAATAAGCCCCCAGTCCTGCTGAACATGCCTCCCCTTGTCTAATGCTCTCCTTACTTACATTTCCTGTTGTGGAACAGGCAAAGCCAGTACAGTGTGTATGTTTGCTTTGCTTAACATGAACAGTGCTCTTCAGGTACCTTGGCTTTGTAGCCACTAAATCTCCCAACTTTTCTCTGGCAAAAGTGGTAGCTTCAGTCCTCACTAATATTTGTTTCCCAGTAAGAAACTCTATTATTTTTATGCCTAGTGAGTGAAGTCAGAATTTTGCTCCTTTGTGCTTCAGGAAGGATTTGGTCCAAGTGGCAAAGCTGAAGCAGCCTGATGCCCATCCAGTCATCCTGGCTATGTAGAATTCAAAGGCAATGAAAGGTAAGGGCTCTACGAAAGGATCTAAGGCTGTCACAAAGGGTCAAAGAGATGTTTCCTTTAGGAAAACTGGACAAGATGTTCACCTTTTCTCCCTACCTTTTGATATTTTTGTGATAACAACAGAATGTATGAAAGCATCCAAGTATGAGGTTCACCACATATCTTGCAAAAAACAACAACACCACAGACGACTGTGGAAAAATCCCACAGTGGGTATAGCCAATTAGGCCAAGCTATTTCCTTCTAAATGCAGTCTTTCTTTCCCCGACTAACAGACCTGCAATTCCTGATCTGCCTTGGGGAATGCTATCTGTTCTCCAGAATACCAGTCAGTTTTTCTCCCATAGTATAGCACAAAAACTACCTTTAGGCTGCCAGATGTATGCCAAGATTAGACCACTCATTGCCTAGAACTCCTCTCCTTCCTTATGTTTCCCTGTATTCTGATCCTAAATAAACTCCTCATTTGAGATTTTCTTCATGTTGCCTGGCTACACTGCTCTTTGCTGAAAGGAATGAAGGCCAGGGGGCAGGCTGAGAATGATGGGGAGAAATTAGAAACAGGTTTTGGCCTAGTGGCACTGGAAAGATTGGCTGTCTTTCCAAGAGAATCCCACCCAGTCCACTTGTCCTGGTTGATGAAACATGGGCATGGTCTGACAGGCATTCTGGCAGCAAGGAATGGGAACATCCCATTGACAACTTATTTTTACAGACCACATGACATGTTACACTATGGCAGAAATGGGAAGAACCCTGATATGGACAGGTAATAGTGTGTCACTTAAGCTGCAGAAGAGGGAAAGCAGAAGACCTGCACCTGCACTGCCCAAAGCATTCATGGAAATGATTACCTGTGATTTTCTGTTTCTGATTTGTTCTGTAAGCAATACAGCGTAAGATAATGTTAATTAAAAGAGAGAGAGATAGAATCCTACACTAAATAGCAAATAGCTCTTCAAACAGAAATTTTAGCAGATGCTTGTTGTTTTTAACAAACCAAGCAGCTGGTCCCTCCAAAGACAAAATAAATTATTGCAGCAGTGTAATTAACTAATTGCATGGTTGTCATATGCCACATGGTATTCCATGCTGCTCAAGAATGCATTATCCACCCCTACCAACAACTATGATCCCTGGATTGCTTATGAGGAAAAGCAAGTTCTTTCCTCTGTGCCCAGGAGAGGAATGCAGAAGGCTGGTAGACAAGAAAGGGACATTCATCCTTCTTCATTCAATGCTATGGAATTTTAGGAACTAGTTTATTGTGGCACAAGAGCTCCCTGACAGGTAAGGCTAAATGTCTCATAAAACTACAATTCCTAGAATTCCACAGCATTGAGCCATAGCAGTTAAAGTGGTGTCAAACTGGATTATTTCTGCAATGCAGGAGCAGGGTAATATGGGGTTTTTATTTTTGCTTTATAAACAAGCTAGTAACACACACACACACACACACATAATTTGGGTTAGTTATCTGGGCTGATATAAAAATGCTGACATCTCGCTTCTTTTTAGCAGATGATATCTGCAGAGTGTAGATGGAACATTTTATTGCTAAGAACAGAGTTACAAAGTGCCAAATCTGTTCTCAATGGCAACAGTGTTCACCTCAACCATTTGAAACAATTTGAAAAGCAGCCCAAGAAGCAGGGCAGAAAGGGGAAAAAAACACATGTGCTCTAAGCTACGACTTTATCACACAGGGAAAATCGAGGTTTTTAAAAGGGATTTCCCTAGGACAGTTGCATGACCGAGGCAAAGAATTTCTTGTGACATCGCAATTAGAGAGGACTTATCCCAGACAGGAATGCTCCAGCAACAAATCATTCACAGGGAAATCTGGGTAATAATCTGGATTTTTCCACTCCCCCTACTTACATCCTCCAACACGAGATTCCTTTCATTACCTGTCATGTGAGCAGAGCAACATCTGAGCTCTCCTCGTCACATGCTGAAAAAATCCCAAATGAGAATGCCTGAATAGTGTTTAGATAAATGGAATTGTTCTCACAACTTTTTAAAAAATTATTAGAACTAAGAGATGCAGATAGGTTATCAAGAAACATCAGAGAAGAAAGTTTTGAGATAGAAGATGATTGGAAATTGGTATTTAGATACTGGAAGAAAAAATTAGAAGAGGAATAACATTATAAAAATATGTGTGATAAAAAGGGAAGAACTAATTGCTTAACAAGGAAAAGACAGAAAGGAGTTTATGGAGTATGAAAATATTACTTTGCTAGCACAAACTGCTTAAGTGATGAGCAATAGAAAATAGTAGATAGATAAGTAATAGCAAAGAACGATATGGGAAAGGAAATTAATAAAGTACTGTACATTTGAAATAGATGAGAATATTGAGTATGTTGTGTGAATAGTTTCACATCATTGCATCTTGGTACATCATGTAATATATGTTTTCATGTAAATAAAGTTTATTTTAAAAAATAAAATAAAAGATAGCCCCCATTTAAAACAGCAACCTCCTAAATATGCTACAACTCTGCCTCCCCAATTGTTGTTGGTACAAACGTCAGGGCTCACGAAAGCCCATTGTTTTGATATAGATGGCATACCACCTCATTTCTATTTTGAAATTTGTTAGAAAAGAAAAAGAGGTAAACAGTATCTTCAAGGTTCACTCAGTTCTTTTCCTTGCTTCCCATAGGTTTTGTGAAGATTATCTTATCAGATATGCAGATTTTATCATTATAGTGTGAAGGACTAATTTCAATAATCAAAATGTAGTTTAAATAACCATAATGCAAATGTAGAAAATAGATGCTAACTGGCACATAAAAAGGTTTCTGGGAGTTTTTGAGGCCTGAGAAGGGATGAAATGAAATGCTGACAAGCCTTTTACAATGCAAATGTTTAAATGCCCTTTCTGAAGGCTGCAATCAGAGGCGCCTATGCGCCCATATAGTCATAATAAATCAGAAAATAGAGAGCTGGACTCTGTACAAGGGTACCATCTTCTTCTGATAAGGAACTTTTGGAATGTGGGTGAGATGTAACCTAAATATTGTAATGTATTCTGAACTCTTTATTTCTATTGCCTGAGATTCTATATGTTTAAAGTTTGTAACACCCAATGAGATGCAAGAGATGAGTTTCTTTGTCTGAAGGTGTATAAATGTAACCATTTTTTTCTGTTCGGGGGTCCCAAATCCTTTGGAATGCTAATTCCGTTTGGGTCTGCCAGCTAAATAAACAAACTGTGTTTTGCAACTGACCTGAAGTCTCCCTCCTTACTTCTACTCTGCAAGTAACCGAAGATTGATGGGGTTATCCCACAGCTGCTGTTTCTACAACAATAGCAGCCGAGAATCTTAACCAACATTTGCTCAGTAGAGTCTTTTCATTGTTTTCTTCTATCCTAGTGGTCATACAATTGTAGAATCATAGAGTTGGAAGAGACCACAAGGGCTATCCAGTCCAACTCCCTGCCATGCAGGAACTCCCAATCAAAGCATACCCGACAGACGGCCATCCAGCCTCTGCTTAAAGACCTCCAAGGAAGGAGACTCCACCACTCTCCGAGGGAGTGTGCTCCACTGTCGAACAGCCCTTACTGTCAGGAAGTTCCTCCTAATGTTGAGGTGAAATCTTTTTTCCTGGAGCTTGCATCCATTGTTCCGGGTCCTGTTCTCTGGAGCAGCAGAAAACAACCTTGCTGCCTCCTCGATGACATCCCTTCAAGTATTTAAACAGGGCTATCATATCACCACTTCTCTTCTCCAGGCTAAACAATCCAAGCTCCCTAAGCTGTTCCTCATAGGGCATGGTTTCCAGACCCTTCACCATTTTAGCCACCCTCCTTTGGACCCGCTCCAGTTTCTCCACATCCTTTTTGAATTGTGGTGCCCAGAACTGGACACAGTATTCCAGGTGGGGCCTGACCAAAGCAGAATAGAGTGGCACTATTATTTCCCTTGATCTAGACACAATACTTCTATTGATGCAGCCTAAAACTGCATTGGCCTTTTTAGCTGCTGCATCGCACTGTTGACTCATGTTCAACTTGTGGTCTACTTGGACTCCTAGATCCCTTTCACATGTGGTCTGGTTCAGCCAGGTATCCCCCATCCTATATCTGTGCATTTCATTTTTCAGCCCTAAGTGCAGAACCTTACATTTCTCTATATTGAATTTCATTTTGTTAGCTTTGGATCAGCTTTCTAGTCTATTCAGGTCATTCTGAATTTTGATCCTGTCCTCTGGGGTATTAGCTATTCCTAATTTGGTGTCATCTGCAAATTTGATAATTAGGCACTGGGACTTCTCCTGTTCTCCAGGAATTCTCAAAGATTATTGCCAATGGTTCCGATATTACATTTGCCAGCTCTTTTAATACCCTTGGATGTAGTTCATCTGGTACTGAAGACCTGTATTCATTTAGATTTACCAGGTATTCCTGTATCATCTCTTTACTTATTTTGTGCTGAAATTCTCCTATTCTGTCCTCTGCTCCACTGTTCTCAGGTTGAACACCCTTTACCTTTTCTGAGAAGACTGAAACAAAGAAGGTGGTGAGTAATTCTGCTTTTTCTCTGGCCCCTGTTAGCATTTTGCCATCTTCACTACACAGTGGCCCTACCATTTTTTTTCTTCTTCCTTATGCTGCAGACATACCCAAAAAAAGCCTTTTTATTCTTCTTAATGTCTCTAGCAAGCCTGAGTTCATTCTGCACTTTAGCTTTTCTGACTTTACCTCTACACATGCTGGCTATTTGTTTGAATTCCTCTTTGGTGATTTCCCCATTTTTCCATTTCTTATACATGTTCCATTTAAAACTTAGCTCAGTTGTAAGTTCCTTAGTCATCCATACTAGTATCTTGAGATATCTCCCATTTTTCGTCCTCATTGGAACTGTTTGAAATTGTGCCTTCAGTATCTCCCTTTTGAAAAACTCCCATCCGTCTTGAACTCCCTTCTCTTTTAGTATTCCTGACAGTGGGATCACCCCCAGTATATCTGTATAACAAACTCCAGGAGAACATGGTCACTCCCACATTATGGATCTTTGCCCCAGGGAGACAACACACCTCCCGAGACATCTTGTCAGGCCCACAAATCACTGCTTCTGTACCCTCAGCAAGGAGTCCCGCACCATGACCACATGCCTCCTCCGAGGCTTAGCAGTGACTGTTCCCTGCGATGGAACTCCCAGGCTCCCCTGCTGTGTCCCTACTGCTCTTCCTCAACCTCCTTGATAAGGGAAAGGGCTTCAAAATGATTCTGTAGCTGCAAACTCCCACAACTATCCTTGATTTCCCTGCTTCTCTGTGTGACATTCCTCCAGCTGCCTGCCTCCTGTGTACATGAAGTGACCTTCTCATCCCCAGCGACTTCCTCTGTGTGGTCCCCTTCCAAGATCATTCCTTCCATTCTGTACAGGAAAACCTCTTGCTCCCTGATATGGTGAAGCGTAGCTACCCTGGATTCCAGCTGTTGTACTTTCTTCTCCAAGAGTGCTACCAACTTTCACTTGGGGCATGTGAAGTTCCCCACATCTGTAGGAAAGAAGACAAACATCCCACAAATCTTGCAGGTGACTGCAGCAGTTTCATCAGTGTCCATACCAAAAACTGTTAAGTAATCACTGAAACAGGATTGTGGGCTTCCTTCTCAAGGAAAATCCCCCGATAAACACCAATGTCAAAGGCCCCTGATGGCCTGGCCTATTTCACCAATCTCTGTCAGTGAACTCAATCTACTGGGAATATAACTTTATAGAGATCTCATGTTAGCTCTTATCATTAAGATAGCTTAGCTACATATTATATTTCCAGAACAATTTCTCACAACAGCTATTTTTCAGATGAACAGCATGAGGGAAAAAAATGCTCTTCCGTATTCTCATGATATTTCCATATTCTCATGATACCATAACTTTGATTTTCCAAAGAAGCTTATAAGACGTATTGATTTGCAAGATCCAGAGAAGGAACCAATAATCGTTTATGAACTGATATAAATAATCACATCCTCCAACTGAGGCCCGAAACAGAAGGGCAGAAAAGAATGGGTGACACATGCCCCCAGAGTGGCCAGAAACCACATGGAAAGCGCTCCCAGCTGGGAAAAGCCAGCACTAAAAGGAGTGGTGAAAATCTGCTCTTTGCAGGTATCCTGTTCAGGACCGCGACAGTGCCCCAGATCAGGACCAGGCTGTGTGGTCACCCTCCTGCATCGATCGGAGGGCTGACTGGGGCTGGAGGCCACTTCAAGCTGCTAGTCTTCATGACCCCAGTGCCGCATGCATGAATAAGAGAAACACTGTCATTCAGTGATTAAACTACTAAACTATGGGGCTTGACAGACTTGCCCCTGGTCGGTGCCGCAGTAGCCACACGCTGCGGCACCGACCCGCTCCCTCAAAAGAAGCTTCTTTTTAGGGGTGTTACAGACACACCCGGTGCCATGATGATGTTCCTTGTGCAGAGCACAGTTTGGGCACTCAGATGCCTGTGTGTCATCATGGCGTGCCCCATGTAAATGGGGGCATGCCAACAGGGCTCACGGGCGCCGATAGTAGGGCTGGACGCGTGTGGACACTCAGCCCTACCAAATCCTGCCCAGGCTGGCACAAAGTGCTCGTCTGTACTGGCCCTCAGTGAAAGACTAAAACATTTATTTTGTAGTTAGTTACTGTCAAGTTGGCTTCAGCTTATGGCAATTCTATGAATCAGAACCTCCAAGAAACATTTCCTTTATACTTTCAGTTTTCATCCAATCTTACCATTTGTCCCCCAAATTATTGAATTCTGGTTGTGATTAATCATTGTAAAATCATAACTTCTTCATAATGCTCTAAATCAGGGAGGAAAAACATGAGACTAACTAGATGCTACTGAACAGCAACTTGTGTAATCCATCACCATTGGATATGAAAACTGGGGCTAACAAAAGGGGTACACATGCTACACTCATACTGAAAATTGTCATTTTATAATCCTTTTAATGTTAGGAATTCTAAACCCAGGTAGTAACACTGATTGTTCTGAAGAACACACATATTTACCTTGAAAATTCTGTGCGCATGTCTTATATAAAATGCAAGCCAACCAAGAGAATGTTTAGTATGTTTGTTTCAATCAGAAAACATGCATTTTAATGTATAAAATAAACTCTCTTTATCACACTGACATTCCTGAAACTGACACACACAAGCACACGCAGACACCACTCACTGAGTAATCTCTCTAAACATTTTTGAAGTTTGATAATGAAGGAACTTAAATTCCATTTATTTTTCCATGGATATCCATGGCAATCATGGTGTGTTTTACCTGGTAGCAAACATGGCTCTCAGAGAAGAAAAGGTAGCAGCATCTTCTTTTAAAGCCTTCAGTTCATTGCGCAGCTTCATCATCGTCTCTGTAACCATGGCCTTTTCATTTTCATACTTGCTCTTCAAGTTGGCAAGGGCAACCTCTGCTGTCTTTTTGTGTATGAAAAAGAGCAAACGAAAATTTACAATGAATTGAACTTTTCATGAACTCATTGGCTAAAGAAGGTTTAATCTGTTCAAATACCAAAACAAGGATTTGGAAAACTGAATTTCTTATTCCACAGGATAATAAAATAAATGACATTACATCTGAGAACATTCTATATACAGTTGGCTCTCTTTATCCATGTATTTTTTATCCAGGGATTGAAGCATCCATGGCTTGAAAATATTCAAAAGAAGCATAAATTCCAAAAAGCAAACCTTGATTTTCTATTTTATATAACGGACGCCATTTTGCTCTGCTATTATATTTAATGGGACCTGAGCATCCATGCATTTTGTTATCCACAGGGGATCCTGGAACCAAACCTCAGTAGATAACAAGATCCCAATGTATATATATTTAAAGAAAAAAGAAAAAAAATCACAAAAAGAACTCCCCATAAAACTGTCTGTTTACCTTGTGTGCTTTTGCATGTATAAAAGATCAAGGTTGTGCCACCAAGAGGAAGCAGAAGTCAACAGCACCCAAGGTTCAGGGATGGTAGACACTGAAGCCAAGACCCGTGCACAGTGCGGAATGACATGGTAGAATGGGCTGCACTAGTTTCAAGTACAGTTAAGATTCAAGTCACTATGAATCCTCCACCTGCAGCCCACCATCTCAGCGCAATTGATCCCACTACCTCAGCAATCTTGGATATCAATGTATGGCTAGAACAGGACATCCCCGAATATCTTAAATGCTTCATTAACTGGGCACTGTGAAAGGCAAAACCAGTGGCAGCATGGGCTTTCAGCAAAGGTAAGAACAGGGTTGCCAACTTTTTGATCCCCCCCAACCCCAATCATCCTGGGAAAGGGGCAATGGGCAGAGCCTAAGCAGGCACCAACTAGTGCTACAAGACAGAAAGTGGCAGATCTAGGTGTATGGTCAAAGGAAGAAAATGAAGCCCTGTATTTTCCTGGATGATTAGGCCCTACATCTACCAGAACACAATCTCAATAGTCAGACCAGTCAACAGCAGGGATGGATTTGAAGTTAATGAGTTGCAAAATTTAAGAGTTGGGAGGAAAGTACAGAAGTAGCCTGATATAGAGAAGAACTAGAGTTCAGGAAGGGAGATAAAAAGGCTATCAAAAAGTTGGCATTTATAGGCACAAATTATTTGGTATGGTGTTACCCCAAGCAGCTTTAATCTAATCCAACATGATGCTTCTTATCAGTTAGTATGCCTGTGTGGAGAATGCCACTGAGTGGGCTTGTGGAAATATTCTTTATACAGCTGGAATATTTGCCAAATCCTTTATGTTCATAACGCAAACTGTGTAAAACAGTAGATCTGTCATCCCTCCCAACCCCATCCATGCAAAATAACTTGTTCACCTGTTTGTTAGCCTTAAGCACGGTCCTCAGAGTTGCTATTTGCTCCCTCTTGGTGCTTAGCAGAGACTTAAGCTTCAGGATTTCCTCCATAAGAGCCTCTTTGTCTTTGTCCACTACTGGCCCAAGTTCCTGGGTAGTCACTCGCTGCCGAGACAGCTCTGTTGTTCTGTCTACTGCCGCTTGAAGATGCTTGATCTGGTCACGGATTATGGCAATCAGGTTGTAAATGTTCATAGGTTCCTTTCGGGGATCAGATACTGGCGATGGGAGAGATGAAACTGGTGAAGGGCTACTTTCCCCACTCCCACTCTCTGATTTTCCTAAGTCTATAGACAATAAGCCTTTAGAGAGCAGGATGGGAGATCTGTGGCCTTTGCCCTCCGGACTGGTGCGTCCCCCTTTCCCCTCTTTGTAGTAATCCAACATTACCCTGTTTGGAGTTTCATTGTTGCACATGCACACATGATGGTACAAGTTGGCCAGTTCCTCACTGAAGGTGACCAGTTCATCCTGGGCTACACTGAGACTACCTTGGGTTTCTCCAGCGACATCGCTAACTTTCTTGAGTTCCTTCTCCAGTCGGACTACCTGCTCCCTATCCTGCCTACTAGATTTTTCCAACAAAGTGATCTTTTCTGTCAGAGCCTGAGTTTCTGTCTCATACCTGTTCTTCTCCTCTTCGTATTTGGAGTCACACTCTTCATATTTGGCCTTAAGGCCTTTAAGCTCATCTTTCAAGTCACTAATCTCTGCTACGGCTACTTTATACTTGCACTCAAGAATCTCTGGGCCATTGATGTCAACTTCATAATAATCTCCATCTTCATGGCTGTCACGTTCCTTTTCATTGTCAAGAGCAGACTGGCGTTCTTTGCTAACTTGAAGCTTTTTCATGGCATTGAGGTTCTCTGTGAGTCTGCCAACTTTTTCGTGTTGCTCAGAAAGTGCTCCCCGAGTGTTCTCCAATTGCTTCTGAGACTCTTGGAGTGTAGACAACAAATTCATTTTTTCCCTTTCCATCTATAATGGAGACAAGATAAATGTTTTTTATTTCTAAACATACAATTGTTTTCATATCTGACATGGCTCTCTGATAGAATGCACACACTTTTCACAAAGCCATACATACAAAATACATTATTTATTCAATACAGTCAGCCCTCCATATCTACATATTTTGTATCCATAAATTCAACCATCCACAATTTGAAAATATTTATTTAAAAATTCAAAAAGCAAACCTTAACTTTGCCATTTTATATAAGGACACCATTTTACTACCGACGCTGCTACTGTTGTGTGCCCTTCAAGTAATTTCCTACTTATGCTGAGACCCTAAGGTGAACCTATCATTGGGTTTTCTTGGCAGCTTTCTTCAGCAGGGGTTTGCCATTGCCATCCTCTGAGGCTGAGAAAGTGTGATTTGGCCAAGATCACCTGGTTTGAGTCCTACATTGGGCTAAAGGGAGAATACACTGGGTCCTTGCTATCAGCTGGGGTTTGGTTCAGGGCCCCCCATAGATACCAAAATCCATGGATGCTCAAGTGCCATTATATACCATTTTATCACACTATTGTATATAATGTGATTTGAGCATTCATGGATTTTAGTATCCATGGGGGACCCTGAACCAAGCCCCAGCAGATAACAAGAGCCCACTCTTTTCTGCCTTTCTTCCAATATAGGAACCAAGGCAGGTGACATTCAGTTCTAAGTCCTATGCAGGCATTAATTAAATGTTTTCCATCAACATACAAAGAAAGCATTGCTCTAACCCTAGCAATTCTGTTCCTAGTTGCATAATTCTCTTCATGTGAAGAGTGACAAGTTGAAATAGGAGAGTTCCATGTGGAAAATGACAGGTTGAAGCAGGAGACCTCCCTCTATGTGTTAAAGTTTTCCACATAATTGGGAATCTTTAAGAAAAATCAGTGTCTTCCGCCATATAGAGAGCCTCCACGTCCACTCTCCTATTAAAACTTGCCACTGTCCATATGAAGAGACACAAGTGAGGATGGTAGAACTAGCTCATTTCCTTCTTTGACTGTTGATTGAAGATACTTAGATGACAACTGCTAAGTTCTACCAATTAGACTGCTGGCATCTCGATTTGAGTATTTTAGCATAAGAGTAATATATTTGCTAAGATGATGGTCAGTTAAATGTGGAGAAGGACTATCACCACAGGTTCACCACAGTCTATATAATTCACATTAATCCTCTTGGTTAATTGTGGTCTTCATAGATACATGAGCTGTTAATTGACACTATTCTTAGCAATATTGAGACAGGCACCAGCAGTAAACTGGGGCTACACATGCATTCAAAGAGCTAATACTTGAAAATTTGAAAAGACCAAATATAAGAGAAGTATCTATTTAAAATGTGTACATTGCTGTATAATTTCAAAATATGTAGAGAGATCTTGTAGCACCTTTGAGACTGTATTTCAAAATATGACATCAGCACTATCCATGGGTTCCAGTTAATTTGAGACAAAAATGGGACTTCAAATCTTAACAGATTATTTATCGTATGTTGTGACTAGAACCATGATTTTTATAAATTACAGTCTGTGCAGTAGGAAGAGGTGTCAGTTAAAGAAAAGTAGACAAGAACAGTCTAGCAACAAAAAGAAATGAATACAATTAATTCTATGCCCTACTCTCCAACTTCCTAGGACGTCCAGAATGTGCCTATTTGTTTCTGACTTGATCTGTAAAACAGAATTAAGCTTATTCATAAGTCTGAGACAAATGTCACAAGATAAACATGTGTACTGCATCCAAAGAAGTGAGTTTACAGCCACAAAAGTTCATGAAGAAATAACAACCAGTTAGTCTCAAAGGTGCTGCTGCATTTCCTTTCCTCAGCTCCCCCTTCCTTCTTCCTTTTTATGCTGCAAGAGACTAACACAGCTATTTCTTTGGAAGATAAACTAAACAATACTTTCAGATGCTATTCAATTGTAGCAAGAAGTACCTTCTTGCAACCAAACGGAATATAAAAGTAACATGTATTTTGGGAAATGATTAATTTTAGGTGGCTAAATATAATACATATTTAAGGAATATATGTAACAAACATTTACCTGCATAAGTTGTTGTTTCAGCTTCTGGATTTCAGATATATTCAGCTCACTTAGGAGATCAGACACAAGACTAGGGGCTGGAGGGAAACTCTCATTTTTCTTGGGTGCAGATGCTTTGTTATTGCCATTGATTTTGCTCAGGCAGTTCTGTTCAAAGCCATTCACTATTTCATCATTATTAGGCTCTGTGGTTTCATCACTGAACTTCAGTCCATCCAAAGAGATGTTCAGATGGCTGGTATACATGGAATCGTTGATGTTCATATAATGAGACAGCTCCTTCCGAAGGTTATTCTTCTGTTCACGTTCTGTCTTCAAGGTTTCTAAGGCCTCCTCAAGTTGACGTTCAGATATTTCTTTCAACCTTATCGCATCTTCTAGCTGGCTATTGAGGAATTCAGTAACTTCTTCAAGCCTCTTGATTTCATGTTTCAGCCCTTCAAATTCCACCTGTAACATAAACAATATCACTAGAATATCCAACACACAAAGGAGAAAGAGATGTTAAGAGAATGTGACAAAAGAAAGTCAAGAGCTTTTCATGTGAGAAGTTGCAGAATCATAATGATCTCTTTTATCAGAAAAAGTTGAATGTTTGCAAATTTTTCCTTTCATCTTAAGATGGCAATGCTGTAAAACGCTGTACTTTTACACACTCTGTGTCCTCTCTAAACAGGGCTGGCTACTAGAATTATTGTTGTTATTATTTGGCATATTATCATTGACTATCAAATGGATATCAAATTTGAGATTAATTTCTATCCCCCCCAATAAAAAATATGGAACCTGCACAAGGAATAAAACTGGCATGTGTTTAGTCACATATCCAAGTGATTTTCCAATACATATACCTGCCATCTGAAATATTTCAGTTGCATCTGATAAAGCTGACTTTAGTTTATAAAAACATATGTCATAAATAGTTGCCAAGGTGGTGCAAGTCAGTGTTGCATCTGATGCAAAAAAAACTATCGTAGCTCCTCCTCTGCAAAAGATTTCTTGTCTTGCCAAGCAAAACAAGCTAAGAGCAAGTTAAGTTTTAAAAAAGAAAGAAAGATGAAACTCACAACATCAAAGGCAGGCATTGTCAGAGATGAAAGAAAACAAAACAAAACAAAAAATTCATAGGCAACCTACAAGCTGTCCACACATCCAACCAAATCTGATGTGAAAACAAGGATGTTCCATCACCTGATTCTGTTTCAGAACAGACACTTGCTTCTGAAGGCAGATGTTCTCCTCTTCGAGTTCAGTATAATCTTGCAGCAAACGAGCTTCTCGGAATTTATATTCTTTTATGTCATCTCGCAAACGACCCCTCTGGATTTCCATGTTCTGATTCATCTGCAAAAAATACATAATATTGAGAAATTTATCTGGCTTTCAACTACTGATTTTAAAATAATACACCCATACTTGAGGGCAACTTAGTGTTCTAAATGATGGCTATAAAGAAATGGCATTTCTTAACAGGAGCAAAGCAGAATTAGGATGGATGTCAGGAAATGCTTTTAGAAGTGAGGACAGGTTGACTTCAGGTTGGGACGGCAAGATGACCAGCTGTGGGGATGAAAAGCTCATCACCCCCATAGCCACCAAACCGCGATTTTATGGGATCTTAATTGCTAGAACCTTGAAATTACTCCTCTGGGAAGAGCAGTAATAAATGAGGTTCGTCGGGGACCTGAAATTCTTTCTCTGAGTGGGTTGTGGAGGCGACCTCAAAGGAGGAGAAGAAAGGTCGCAGGGCAGCCAGAATCACAGCTGGTTAATCTGCTGGGGGGAAAGCTTTGCCTCCAACCTTTTTAAAAAAATAGAAAAGAACTTTAAAGCAATCTGGTAGACTGGAACCTTACAAATCTTCAAGAAATTCCAACAGCAGCAATGCTTTAATATTGGTGAGTATTGGGGAAAGTTGTGAGGAAAGTGAAATAAAGTTAGAGGCTGAGATGGGGGCAAAGAAACCTAGACTTATTTGAAAACAATTACAAAAAATTATGGACAAGAATAAAAATAGATCTGGGAAAATGGTCTAAACTTCAGTTAACATTATTAGGAAGAATCATTGAAGTCAAAATGACGGTACTCCCTATGATAATTTTTGTTTAATTTCAAAACATTCAGATTATAATTAATGAAAACCATTTAAACAATGGCAAAAGGATCTTAAAAACTTCATATGAGCAGGATGCAAATCAAGAATTAAATGGAAGACTGATAACAGCGGTTGCAATGTCCCTAATTTAAGATTATATTATTATGCAAGCACATTGCTGTGGGTGTCAGACTGGATCAAATTGGAAAATGATAACCTGCAAGGGTGGTTGTTAATTAATTACTTTTGAGTTTATGATAGTTTCTAGTTATCATACTTATATTTACATTTAATGTTCTCTGAGCTTGTTTTCTATCCACGGCTATAATATTGACTGAGGGATGGCGGGGGTTGCTCCCTCTGGTGGTAACTCCTTCAAGTCTGTTTTCCCTGCCTACTTGGAGCAATGAGAGACGGAATCAACCTGGGATAAAGGATGTTCCCACCTACATCGCTGGAAAATGAATGAAGCACACCTTTGCTAATCTGCCATCTTTCCCCTTGTTTACAGGTTTCCCACACCTAAAGCATCTGCACTCATTCTATACATGTTGGTTCTAGCAACATTTTATAAAATACAGTGTTCTTGTTTTAACCACAAAAGGAGAATATACTTCCTTCCACCATTTGAACAGCATGATTTCATTCTATCCCCTTGTATTTTCTAAACTCCCTTGAATGTTGGTTTATTCTGGTGGGCAGAGTATCAAATTTATCTTAAGGAAACTTAGGTTAAAATGCTCACCCAGTCACATAGGTCTTTGTCACAGAGTACAGAAAGTGGCAGAGATGTGCTTTTCTCCCTTGCTCATAATACTAGACCCAATGAATCTGTATGGCTGGTGATTTGTGAAGCTGAATGGTTTAAGATTTGGGATAATTAACCAGGCTATGAAATTTGCTACCTACAAGATAGCTACTACCCTGAATGGCTTGAAAGGGAAACTTGAGAAATTAAAGCTATCAACGGTTACCAGTCCTGATGGCTCCATCTTATCTCCAGCATGGGACAGAATGCATCTCAATACCAGTTGCTGGGAAACAACAGGGGAGAAAGCTATTTCCATCAAGTCCTGCTGCTTGCAGGCTACCTATAGGCATCTGATTGGCCAATGCAAGAAGCAGAAATGTGGGACTAGATAGGCTGTCTGTCTAGCCTAGCAGGGCTCTTCACAATCTTCTTAGGTCACAGGGTTGTTGTAAGGTTTAAAAACAGTGGGGATGGAGATGAGAACCATGAACCTGAATGCCTCCAATTAAAAACTAGCTGTAAAAAATATAGGCAGTAAAAAAAAATGAAGCACTACATCCTTCTTCCCTGATAAACTGTGATTAGAAATGCAGTCTTGCGCTTGCTTTATTGTTGACTTGCTTAAAATATAAGCCTTCTAAGTAGGAATCACATCACTTCCACAACCTGCATAGCAGCAAATATGTACATAAAGATTATTGAAAGATATTACAGACAAGAAGCATTTCAGATATTTTATATCTATTTACCTCTAAGCACTACTGTTCTACCCCCCACAATGTATTTCTAACATAGTTCACTTTCACAGATAAATGTGAAGCAATATCTCAAGTATAAAACAGAGAGCTAAAATGTTACATCCACCCACCCCATTCTCTTTGTCTTCATGCGTATCTAATCATGACAATACTGATGAGTTAATATAACACAGTCATGAAGTGGGCAATAATAAGGAAGGAAAGAACAAAGAAGTCATGTTTGGAGGGGGCAAAGCCTTTTGTCATTCAGGACAGTAAGTAGAATCACCTGAACAGCAAATCCAATAAAGCTAACAACAGCTGTCACTCAGGCACAGATTAGAGCAAGTCCTCTTGCTTGTCCTAACAGAGTTAAAGACAAAGGAGCACAACCTGGCTAGTCAGAGACTGATCAACCAGCTATATAATATATACTGTTAATGAAAGGGAAGAGTCGTCCATACCTTATCTGGAAGGTTCTTAAAGATGAAAACACAGGTGATGAAAGGCTGAGATATGCTGTCCGAATTTAAAACAAGATCAGTCTCTTCTGGCACATCTATCCAGATGATTTTTAAATTGTGATTTGTTTTAATATGTAAATGTCTTATTTATTTTTTTAAATTGATGTGTGTTTTTAACTGATGTTGTGTATTTTTAATTGATGTTGTGTGTTTTTAACTGATGTTGTGTAGACGTTAATCTGTTCTTGCTCCCTGCCTTGATCCATGAGGAGAGAAGGATAAGCAATAATCATCATGTGGGAGACACTTAACTACCCAGTGCAAGGTGAACAACTGCTGCTCCTACAGATGTTTTGGGGCCCATTCCCACTACCAAAAGCCTCGAATCCTGATTCAAGCTTTAGGCTTCTCATTCCCATTGGAAATAGATTCTGATCCTCATCAGATCGATTTGAGTGAGAAAATCTCAGGCCAAATGCTAAAAGCCTGGGGTATTTAGTTAGTGGTTTTTTTGCACTTCTTTTGCTAAGAATCGATCCCGACTCGTGTCCAGTAAATGGGAATGCCAGATCGGGATTGATTCTTTCAGAGGGGATGGGAGGGGCAAATGACAGAGGGGTGTGTATGAGCCATCCCCAGAGATGTCACACACACACACCCAGTGCTGCCGGTTTGGGTCCTTTTAAAAAAACAAACAAAATAAAACTAATTGCAAAATGGATAGATTGGCAGACCATTCTACTGATTTTGCGATTAGTTTTCTTTTGCTTTTTTAAAAAAAAGAATCTCTCATCCTCCTCCTTCTCCTCCTCCTCTTTTTCTGTCCTCCTTCCTGGTGCTGGGGCTGCCAGGCCTCCATGGCTTCTCCTGGCTGTTTGGGCTTCCGGTGCTGCTACCAGGCCTCTGTGGCTTCCCTGGGCTGCCGGGGCTTCCGCCTCTGCTACTGGGCCTCAGAGGCTTCTCCAGGGCCGGCAGGGTGTGGGGCTTCCAAAGCAGCACCAGGCAAGACACGGCAGTGTGGAGCAGTGCCAGAAGCCCCACCAGCCCTGGGAGAAGGAGCGGAGGCCCAGCAGCAGCACCCGAGTCCTTGCCAGCCCTGGGAGAAGCTGTGGAGGCCTGGCAGCCCCAGCAGAAGGAAGAAGGACAGAAGAAAGGTAGGAAGTAAGGGAGCGAGGAGGAGGAGGATCCTTTTTTTTAAAGCAAAAGAAAACTAATTGTAAAATCGGTAGAATGGTCTGCCAATCTATCGATTTTGCAATTAGTTTTACTTTGGTTCTCTTACAAAAAGGAGGGAGAGAGAGAAGAGAGCAAAAGAGGGTCTGGTCGGGACCTTCCAAGGGGGTGGGGATGGGGAATGGCTGAAGGGCTGTCTTCCCAATGGGAACAACAAGTGTGCCAATGGGAAAAATAGATTCTGAACAGGCCCCCTTTTCTTAGTGGGAATGAGGGGCCTTTTGGAATCGATTTATTTAGTGGGGCAGAACCGAGTCAGGACGCAGGTTGTTCCTCCAGTGGGAATGCGCCCTTGGATTATGGATCCCACAGTCTCTCAACATTATGCCAGCTAAAGCAGATTGAAGATGCCAGAGTCATCAGAGGAAACCAGTGGCCCAGACTTGAACAATCTAATAAAACTGCATGCCGTTTCATTGCCAGGCCTAGCAGATCTGTAATAGGAATAAAGACATGAAAGGCTATCAACACAGACACCTCTCATTTTTTATTCCTTTCACAATTATTACCAACATGCAATGTGTCAACACTTTCACCAGCTATTCATCACAACCTTTTTCCTAGACCACCACCTTTTTGTCTCAGCATGCCCACTTGGCCAAGGAAACCCACTGGATGACTCTTGGCAAGTCACTCTCTCAGCCTCAGAGGAAAGCAAAGGCAACCCCCTTCTAAACTAATTTTGCCAAAAAACCCTATGACAGGTTCACCTTAGGGTCATCATAAGTCAGAAACAACTTGAAGACAAACATCAACAAATTCATAACTTTACATTAGTGGCACACAATGGCTTCCCTCTCAGTGGGATTGGAGATCTGTGCTGGAGTTTAGTGTGAGCTCTAAAGTTGAACTGCTGCTGAAACTGTTTTGGGGATAGGGTTCAGTCTGAACTATATGCTGGAGTGGATTTACCACCCCACTGGCACAGAATGCACCAGCCACAACTACTTTTCAATTACTCAGATATGCCATTTGCAGGTCATTTTGTGTTGAGAGATACTGCTTTGCTGTCTCTTTGTATAACCTATCTAAGTTACTTAGGCCACCTCTCTCCTCACCCCTAACTCCAGATACCTTATGTAACATTTTAGAAACACCATTCCCAATAGAGATTCTTTAGAGACTCCACTTCAGTACCCACAAAGAGTAACATTTCAATTATACAAATGAATTCTAGCCTTGCCATTCCATGAGTCTCTACAAATATAATAAATTGAAACTCCTTCCCTCTAGTTGTTTTAACACATGCAACAAATAATTTATCTGAAGAAAATTTAATTAGCAACCATTTCCCAGTGCTTAAAGGCAGGAAAAAAGCAAACTAAGACAATTTACTGAGAACAGTACTGCTCACTGCCACTTAAAAACAGAATCTGTAACATCCGATACGAAGGTGAAGCAAATACATTGTTCCTTTTAAACCAACAATCTCATATTTTTTTAAAGAAAAAAAAATCACTTAGTAGTTTGGATTTTATTTAGAAATAACATGGGCTAATCTGCCTTCCTGGGTAGGCAGGAGGGCCTGTCAGACAGCACACAGCATTTGATTTTGTGGTGGAGGCTAGCATGGGAAGCAAAACATGTTGTTTCCAATTTTGCCGTTCACACTTTCAGAGCCCACCAGCTGCCATTTCTCATTAACATCCTGTGTTCAAGAAGACCAGATATGGATTTTGTTCTCTCATGCATGATAATACACACACGCACACACACACATACAGAGAGAGAAAGAGAGAGAGGAGCAGAGTGCAGCCAATATCTGTTTCTCAAAGTGTGAGATATTTGACTTATAAAGTAGTGGAAAGGCATTAAAGTATCTGTCTGAAAGTGTTCTGTGAGAAATAAATGGATAAAATTCCAGAGGAGGGGGGGTATACAGAGATTTACAAATGTCTCCTAAAGATAATAATAATAATAATAATAATAATAATAATACTTTTTACTCCACCTCTCCCTCAGGCTTAAAATAAAATCTATCTAACACAACCATCATCCCACATATTCCCATCCTCCCTTAAAACATCAATTAAACAAATTCAGCATTAAAATCATCAGTTAAAACATCAAAATGGGAGAGTAGGGTTACAAGATGTTCAATGTGAGGGTCTATTTGCTGGGCAGCCAGATACTATTCAGGAGAAGTCTGCTAGAAGAGATCCGTCTTGATAGCCTTTTAAAAGCTGTCCAAGCTGGTAATATGAAGGATCTCCTCCAGCAGGCCATTCCATAATCTGGGAGCAGTTGAAGAGAAGGTCCTCTGCGTAACAGCAGCCAATCTGGTCTTTATAGGCTGCAGAAAATTCTTTCCAGTGGACCTGAGTGCACACCCTGGATTATATGGATTTCTCTTATAAATATAGAGAAAAGATACTTTTAAGAAAAAAAGCTTTACCCAAAACTATCTTGCCACAATTCCATATTGTGTCTCTTTATTACCAGTCTCTTTTTTACCATTTTTGAGTAAGGTGATCGAGAGTTGAGTTGCTCTTCAACTCCAAGCTGTCTTGGAGGAAACCGATTATCTTGAACCATTTCAAACTGGCTTTAGGACGGGATTTAGAGTTGAGACGGCCATGGTCGCCTTTGCGGATGACCTTCGTCTGGGCATTGACAAGGGTAATGTGACCCTGTTGGTTCTACTGGACATCCTTTTAACTATGTATTAAGAAGCCAAGCCCTCCCTCCAGTCCATCTGCCTTGGTCCAGGCCCCAGAGGGAAAGAAGAACCACTAGACCTCATCCCCTTCCCACCACCTTCCCCTTTTCCTTTTGTGTTGTCTCTTTTAGATTGTAAGCCTGAGGGCAGGGATCCGTTTAATTAAAAGATTGTATGTACAGCACTATGTAAATTTACAGCGCTATATAAATAATAATAATAATAATAATAATACATGGGGCTACCCTCGTGCTTGGTCCAGAAACTTCAACTAGTTCAGAACATGGCAGCCAGGCTGGTCTCTGGTACATCCTGAAGAGACCATATAACACCGATCTTAAGATCACTCCGCTGGCTGCCCATTAGTTTCCGAGCCCACTACAAAGTGTTGGTTATCACCTTTAAAGCCCTAAATGGCTTGGGTCCAACCTATCTTAGGAACCGTCTCCTTCCATATAATCCTCCCCGCACACTTACCGTGTTTCCCAGAAAATAAGACCGTGTCTTATATTAATTTTTGCTTCCAAAGATGCACTAGGTCTTATTTTCAGGGGATGTCTTATTTTTCCATAAAAAAGAATTCACATTTATTGTTGAAAAAAATTGAACATATATTATATAGTGGTCTTACTTTCAGGGGAAGCCTTATATTTAGCAATTCAGCAAAACCTCTACTAGGTTTTATTTTATGGGGATGTCTTATTTTGGGGGGAACAGGATAGATCTTTGGGGAAGAATTTGTTATAGCCTTATAAAACAAGACTGTTCACGACCTCCCAGAGGACCTTCTCAGCTGTCACACCCAGATTGTGGAACGGCCTGCTAGAAGAGATCCGTCATATTACCACCCTAAACAACTTTTTAAAAGCTATAAAGATGGATCTCTTCTAGCAGGCATTTCCTGAATAGTACCCCAAAATCTAATGGCTGAATTCTGACCTCACCACAGCCACATTTTTTTAAAAAAAGTATGTTGTATACCTTATGTTGTTTACGTTTAATTTTATTTTAAGGGGGGATTGAGGGATTTAAATTGTATGGTTTTTTAAAAAAATATATATTTGTAAGTCACCCCGATTGCATCCTGTAGAGGGGTGAGATATTATTATTATTATTATTATTATTATTATTATTGTGCTTAGAATTGTGTAGCTTGTTACTTGAGTTCTAGTTTAACAATCTAGATCAGAAAGTAGAAATTACATGTCCTATGGGCCACATGTGGCTTCTGCTTTCTACATTCCTGCCTATACTCCTCTAAACACACTGGATTTTTTTAAAAAAATCTGCAAGAAAAAGATTTATTTCTGACTGGAAAAAATGGCCTAGGTCTGTGATTTTGCCCCTAAATGCTGAGTTCCAATACAAAACAGATAAAAATCAAAGGGGCTTTCTAGATTGGCAAAAAGAAGTGTGTTCATGGCTGCATGAAACTCTAGCCTTTAGATGAGAAAAAGGGAAAGTGTGCCATGAAAATACTTTTTTTGCGTTTTAGGGGGGAAGAAGCGCCTTTTAAAAGGTGCTGGTTTTCCCAGCTTCTTTTTTAAAAACCGCGGAACAGCGCAGCTCCATCTAAAGGCTGTGGTGCAGCTGCTAAGCATTAAGGAAAAGGCAACTTCATGTCACACTTTCCTGCCAATCTAGAAAGCCCCAAAGTGACCACAAGGGTCTACAATGTCACTTCTGGTTTCAGGTACTGGTAGTGGTGTGACCAGTAGTTGGGCTAGGAGGATCCCAAAACACACATACCCCATTCCTCCATGTCAGCCCGTTCCCATTCTAGATGTAGGTGAGAATACATATGGCTATTGTGGGTGAATGCACATTCTCTAGAAGGTGCTAAGCCTTTATCAAAATTGTAATCAAGCACTCATAAAGTCTTAGTAGTACTGGAAAAGTGCATGCCTCTGTTTCCCTTTCCTCCAAGGCTCAGAAGCCACAAGGAGTGGGAAGGTGGTGGCAATCTCAGACCCTACCAGAATCTTGACAGTGCAAGTCCCAGATGCCAGCAGGATTAACACTTTTCACAGCATGGATGTTGATGAGAAACACTACCACCTCTGCTTTATCTCACTCAAAACCTGAGCTGAATTTTGTTTTTCGTCCTTGGAGGTCTTTAAGCAGAGGCTGGATGGCCATCTGTCGGGGATGCTTTGACTGGGAGTTCCTGCATGGCAGGGGGTTGGACTGGATGGCCCTTGTGGTCTCTTCCAACTCTATGATTCTATGATTCTCTGCTTTATCCCACTCAAAATAGCATTTCTGAACATTGGGAAAAGGGCAAGTGACAAGACTACACAGAACCAAGGGCTCTGACCTCAATCTAGCTTGCAAGCACTCTAGCAAGAGCATTCACTGTTGTGAGAATCCCTGTCTGAATGCTGATAACATTTCTAGAGAGGATTCATCTATAAAGCTGTCATTATGAGCTATAAGAGTTGATAAATTATACTTATCTAGTCTACAAAGCAACCCCAGAATCCTCTAGCCAGCACAGGTTGGGGGGACTATAGAAGTTGTGGTCCAAAAAATAATGTTTCCAGCATTTGTGATAGATGAAGATTGGCATAGTTTAGTGGTCTGAGTGTTGGACTGGACCTCTGGTAAGCCAGGATTCAAATTCCTGTTCAGCCATGGAAACCCACCGGGTGGCCTTGGGCAAGTCACTCTCTCTTAGTCACAACGGAAGTCAATGATAATCTTGCTGAGAAAACCCCACAATAGGTTAACCATAAATCAGCGCTGACCTGAAAGCATGGATCTTGAAAGCTCAGGGCCACGACTTCCTTGATTGAATCCATCCATCTGCAATGTGGTCTTCCTCTTCTTCTACTGCCTTCCTCTGTAGTACCAGCACTACTGTCTTATTCCATAATTTTTCCTAAATGTATCTTCCTGCCCCAGATCAACTCAAGAGTAAATGGTCAACTATGAGAATAATATTTAATGGGATCACAGTCAAAGTTAAACCATAAAAGCCACTAATGAGCTATGGAGAAGAGCCTACATTAACCCATTATTGCCCTGGTATTAGTGACCATCAATCATTCAGACTGTGACTGCACCAGTGTGGCATACAAAAAATGTCAGATTTGCAGCCTGAGATGAATTTGGAATATTCTAAAATATACTGTATTTCAGAAAGAGGACTTTCTAGTATTTTCCTCATACTAACTGGTGTTGGGCACAGAAAATAAAACATAACAGAAATGCTGGAGGCAGTAGCCTTGTGGATGTCTTCATTCCCCATCAGAGCAAGATGAGGAACCAAGGAAGCAGCAGCTTAAGTAAAGGTTTCAGAAAGCTACCAAGTGCTGTTCTGCATGCCTGTCTACCCTAGGTTATGGGAGATGCATCTATTTGCACACTAAACAAAGACTGATGAAATATGGAAAGTTTGCAGGAGTGAGAGAAATATTCTCTCACCATGTCTTATGAAAAATTTAAAAGACAAGTACAGTCAGCCCTTAGTACCCATGCAGGTTGAATTCCAGACCCCTCAACCCCAGCGGATGCCCAAACCTTCAGGACCTCAAGTCTCATGGTTTTTAACTGCCATTTAGCCATGTGCACACACTGCCATTAGGGCCAACTGCCATCTAGGGATGCTCAAATCTGCAGATGGCAGACCCACAAGCAGGCAGTACAAATATTGCAAGAACAAACACAAACGTGAACATGGAAATAAAAGCAAATCAGAGCAAGTAAAATTCTAGCATTAAAAATCATAACTAAACCAATGAATTGATCTGTGTTTTTGGGGAAAATGCAAGTGTTCACCTATTACCATACACACACACACACACACACATATGTATATATATGGAAAGTGGCAGGCAATCCTAGCTGAGAAGAGAATTTCAATGGCAGGGCACTACAAAGGAAAAGGCACTATCTTTGGTCACTGAACACTTTTACTTCTAATGGTGTCAGGGACGTGGATGAAACCTCAAATAATGTTTTAATACCACTGAAGTACATTGATAAGAAGTTACCATCTACGTACTCTCCTAAAGCTGTAACTCATCAGACTAACCTTCCTCAACCCAGGACCTTCCAGTTGTTTTGGCCTACAGTTTCTACCATCCATAGACAGCATGGTCAGGCTGGGGAGCTTTCAGGTAGGAAAAGGCTAATATTAATGTCTTTAATTCCACGACTTAAAACAGTTATACATACCATAGTTTTAGAAATCTCATTTCAAATCCCTTTCTTTTGCTCTACCACTCTGTGACATTCTTCTGCTGCTTGGTTGGTTGAAGACTTCAGTCTTCTACCATTATCATATTCTTCCATGAAATGTATTAATACAAGATAAAAAAGCCAGTTTTAATACAAGATATAAAAAGAAGTATGCCTCATAAAAATACACACTCAGCAATTTTAAACAGGTTTTGCCTTGAAGGGCTTCATAAATAAAACAAATGTTTTAATATTTATTCACTCAGCTTAGCTTCTGAAGCACAAACATCTGTTTCCTGTCCTGCTTTTTATGATATGAAGTGGTCATACCTACCAAAAGAGATAGGATATGATATAGGAAAGACAGCTTTTACTGTAGCAGAGATACAGGCAGGAATGGGTGGGGAGCTTTTTATTCTTAGCTCTTGTCTAAATTTGAACTTTTGTCACCTCAGACACTCCATCAAACTGACATAGAAGGGATAAGGCAAACAGGGCAAGGACCCAACAATAGGAGGCAAAAAAACATGCACAGACATCAAGCAAAGGGGACACATGGTCTTCAATGTCTCTACACTAATGCACAGAGTATGGGAAATAAGAAAGATGAACTTGAACTCCTAGCACAACAAGGGAAATATTCCGGCAAATCCTCAAGGTCTAGCAAATTTCTCACTTGCCTTGAAGACAATTTCATTGTCCAAAAGGTGGAAGAGGCAACAAGGGAGTCAGCTGTTTTGGATCTGATCTTAACCAACAGGGAAGACCTAGTTGATGGGGTACAAGTGGTGGGATCCTTAGGTGGGAGTGACCATGTTCTCCTGGAGTTTGTTATACAGTGGAAAGGAGAAGCTAGGCATAGTCAGGCACGCATCCTAGACTTTAGGAAAGCTGATTTCCATAAACTTAGAGAAATACTGGGGTTGATCCCATGGTCAGGAATACTAAAAGAGAATGGAGTTCAAGACGGATGGGAATTCCTCAAAAGGGAGATAATGAAGGCACAATTTCAAACAGTTCCAATGAGGAAAAAAATGTGAGATGTCTCAAGAAACCAGGGTGAGTGGCTAAGGAACTTTCAACTGAGCTATGTTTTAAACTGAACATGTATAAGAAATGGAAAAATGGGGAAATCACTAAAGAGGAATTCAAACAAATAGCCAGAACGTGTAGGGATAAAGTCAGAAAAGCTAAAGTGCAGAATGAACTCAGGCTTGCTAGAGAGGTTAAGAACAATAAAAAGGGCTTTTTTGGATATGTCCGCAGTAAAAGGAAGAAGAAGGAAATGGTTGGGCCACTGTGTGCAGAAGATGGCAAAATGCTAACAGGGGACAGAGAAAAGGCAGAATTACTCAACACCTTCTTTGCTTCAGTCTTCTCAGAAAAGTCAAAGGGTGCTCAACCTAAGGATAATGGGACAGGAGACAGAATAGGGGAATTTCAGCACAGAATAAGTAAAGAGATAGTACAGGAATACCTGGTTAATCTAAATGAATACAAGTCTCCAGGACCAGATGAACTACATCCAAGGGTATTAAAAGAACTGGCAAATGTAATATCGAAACCATTGGCAATAATCTTTGAGAAATCCTGGAGAACAGGAGAAGTCCTGCAGACTGGAGGAGGGCAAACATTGTCCCCATCTTCAAAAAGGAGAAAAAAGAGGATCCCAACAATTATCATCAAGTTAGTCTGACATCAATTCCAGGAAAGATTCTGGAGAAGATCATTAAACAGAGAGTCTGTGAACATTTAGAAGGTGATGCCATAATCACAAAAAGTCAGCATGGGTTTCAGAGAAACAAATCATGTCAGACAAATCTGATCTCTTTTTTTGATAAAATTACCAGCTTGGTAGATGAAGGGAATGCTGTGGATATAGTCTATCTTGATTTCAAGTAAGGCCTTTGATAAGGTTCCCCATGACATTCTTACAATCAAGCTTTCAAAATGTGGAATAGACAAAGTAACTGTTACATGGATTTGTAATTGGTTGACTGGCCGCACCCAAAGGGTGCTCAACAATGGTTCCTTTTCATCCTGGAGAGAAGTGACCAGTGGGGTGCCACAGGGTTCTGTCCTGGGCCCAGTGTTATTCAATATCTTTATTAATGACTTGGATGACAGTATTGAGGGCCTAGTTATCAAATTTGCAGACGACACCAAATTAGGAGGAGTAGCTAATACCATAGAGGACAGGATCAAAATTCAAAATGACTTGAATAGACTAGAAAGCTGGGCGAAGCTAACAAAATGAAATTCAATACAGAAAAGTGTAAGGTTCTGCACTTAGGGATGAAAAATGAAATGCACAGATATCAGATGGGAGACACCTGGCTGAATGAAACTATGTGTGAAAGGGATCTAGGAGTCCAAGTAGACCACAAGTTGAACATGAGTCAACAGTGCGATGCAGCAGCTAAGAAGGCCAATGCAATTTTAGGCTGCATCTATAGAAGTATAGTATCTAGATCAAGGGAAGTAATAGTGCCACTCTGTTCTGCTTTGGTCAGGCCCCACCTGGAATACTGTGTCCAGTTCTGGGCACCACAATTCAAAAAAGATGTGGAGAAACTGGAGCGGGTTCAAAGTCTAAAATGGTGAAGGGTCTGGAAACCATGCCCTATGAGGAACGACTTAGGGAGCTGGGGATGTTTAGCCTGGAGAAGAGACAGTCAAGAGGTGAATATGATAGCCCTGTTTAAATACTTGAAGGGATGTCACATTGAGGAGGGAGCAAGCTTGTTTTCTGATGCTCCAGAGAACAGGACCCGTAACAATGGATGCAAGCTCCAGGAAAAGAGATTCCACCTCAACATCAGGAGGAACTTCCTGACAGTAAGGTTTGTTCGACAGTGGAACACACTCCGTCGGAGTGTAGCGGAGTCTCCTTCCTTAGAGGTCTTTAAGCAGAGGCTGGATGTCCATCTGTTGGGGATGCTTTGATGGAGAGTTCCTGCATGGCAGGGGGTTGGACTGGGTTGCCCTTGTGGTCTCTTCCAACTCTATGATTCTATGATCATTTGTGGGAGGGGTGGGGACGTGTGGCCTTCAAGGATGTGCGCAATCCAGACACATAAAATTCTGGCTCTGTCTAGGTTTCAAGACATTTGGGAGAGACTGATAATCTAAAAGCACCTTAGATACATTACGTGACAACAAGGAAGGGAGCGTTCTGGGTTGTGACAATTTGATTATAGACCACGCTTTCCCATAGAAGTACAAATAATATCAACATTATATTATCTTCCTCTTTCGGTCAAAACTTATTTCCTTGCCCAGTCATTTAGAGCTGGTTGACATGAGCTGTCTATTTACTGCCTGCCTTATGTTGGTAGGGTTTTGTTTGTTTGTCTGTTTTAAGTGTACAATGTATTAGAATTTTAGTACATTTTGTATATCTCCCTGTTATGATAAAATGATGGGTGGTATCAAAATAGTTTAAATAAATAATAATTAACTATATTTGGGGCAGGATGAAAAAAATTTGAAAAGAGACATGAATTGCCTCTTAGTCCCTAAAACCATCTTCCAACATCCTTTTGAAACAAATGATCTCTAGGCATCTAGGCAGTCAGATGGCCAACAGCCTGCTAAGGGTGGACAAAGTGCAGCACTCCAATCCTTGTTAAACTGCAACTCCCAGTATTCCTCACCACTGGTGACTGGGACTGGCAGCTCCGCATCTAAATGACTGCATTTTGCCACACTCCCACTCTGTACTGATAGCAAACTCAATCCTCAAAAAGGAATTTATATAGTCCAAGCAACTCCATCAATCAAGAGAAACCAAAAGTTGTCAGAACTCCCCCCCCCCCAAAAAAAAACCCTTAAGGAACAAAGCCTAGGGAACGAGCAATATCTGGAGAGCTCTAGTGCCTCACCAAACTACAAGCTCCAGGACTGCATAGGATGAAGCCATGACAGTTAAAATGGAATTATATCACAGTAGTAATGTAGTGTGAAAAGGCCCTTAACAAGGCAATCAATGACTACTTCCAACAGGAAATTTACCAATCTCTTCACTTGAACCTAGGCCTTGGATAGCTCTGTACAGAATAAAACTCTGGAAGAGACTACTAAAAGCAATAAACCAGATAGCTAGAATCTTTATCCAAATGTGACTGGGCAAAACAAGCTTGACAGGAGGAGGATAAAGAATTAACTCAAATCAGACCATGACAACATGACTTGATTAGTTAACTCCCAGAATTCCTAGGTACCATGGTCACGGTATATCCTTGGAACTATAGTCTAAAAAGGTAACTTTTCAAGGCCCTGTTTAGAATATCCTTTCTCCTTCATTGCTATAACTAAATTCAGATTATTGTTATATTTCTTTCCAAAAAAGCAAGAGCCAGGACTAATCATACAAACAAGCTTGACCCTCCATTTTCAGTTCATGTTAGCATTGTTGTTGACATCTGTTAGAATTGCTCACCGCAGTAACAACCACAGCTGTGACCCTTAAATTAGGAAAGGCTATTCATTCTGGAAATGGAATCCAAGTCAGGCATAAACTTGGTTAATCCTTGCCAAAAATAATAAACACATCTATCACTACAGTCTTAAGATATTTCTATGTAGACAATATATCTAAAATTAAAAGCTATATCTGGAAAGCTAGCTGATTGACAGCAAGTGAAAGTTGTTGCTGCTGCTTTAGGAACTACATGTATTCATGATTCGGTGAAATAAAACACGACATTGATTATGAGTTAGCATCCATTATTATGAAACCTGCTCAGTTTTCCACACACTTGAGACACAAACAATGCCTTTACAGAAACAAGTGTGGATCAAGGATAATTTGGACAGCTGTCAAACAGTCTCTGGATATATTTTTTCAAAGGACTTCCTTTCTTGTCAAATTAATATGTATATGTTTTCTAGAAAAAACTGCTTCTGAAGTAATCACAGATGCTGGGGTGTAGTCCTGTGAAAAGGATATAAATAAATGTACAGGAAAGCCTGTTTTCTGTGCTCCCTATATTATAATTATGAGATCACAATTATTATGATTTTTTTTCTGCTGTTTCATGCAGTACTTTTTAACTGGGCATCCACCCACAAATGTCTTTTCTTCATTCGCCTTCTTATCTAATTTGTAATAGCTACAATTTGAAGCAAGCAAAACATAGCATTGAGTGTTTAGTTACATGTATATCCCACTTTTCCTCCAGTTGGTATGCATGGCTATCCATTTCATTTGATCCTCTCAGCAACCCTGTGAGGCAGGTCAGGCTGTAGTAACCACTGAGGGCCTATACACATGGGAAAAACAACGTGCAGGAGGTTTACAAAACTAGAAGAAGAAAACAACTGGGCAAACTATATATAGAAAAAAAATATATCCCAGATTAATAAACAAACCATACATCTACAAGCCAGAAGAGGTAATTCAGTTATTGTAACTTTATATGGTATCAGAGTAAAGAGAAACATATAATATATACAGCAATATGTTCTCTATTTTTTTCAAAACAGTCCACACAATAATGAATGGCACTTGTGATGCAAACACTTCATATAGATAGCAATGTCTTTGGATCCTGGAGGGTAAGACGGCTACCTCCGGAGAATTATGAGGCCGTTTCCACTTCTTATAGTCTTCGTCAGCTTAAATCAATACAGATTTCATGCTGCACAAACATAAATCATCAGGCCAAACAATAGTCCTGTGCCACAAACATAAATCATTAGACTTAACAATAGTCCTGTCCCTGGTGAAAATCAGCCTTGGCTTTACTATCAGGGCCAGGTGCCCCCTTCCAATATCACAGACTATAACTGGGGCCTTCAGAGGGAACATAGCAATGGTAGCTATGGCATGCATGGTCATGTGGTCTGCCAGCTGTTGTGAATTTTCCAGGAAACTCCACTACAAATAAGGTAAAGGTCTCCCTTTTGGCCAGATTGTCAAGTCATGTCCAACTGTAGGGGTGATGCTCATCTCTGTTACTAAGCAAAAGAGCCAGCATTGTCAAAGACAACTCAGTGGTCATGACTGCACAGAACGTTGTTACCTTCCCACTAGAGAGGTACCTATTTATCTACTTGTACTTTTACAGTACATGCTTTTGAACTACTTGGTTGGCAGAAAATGGGATTAGTGATGAGAGCTCATTCCGTCATACAGCACTTGCAATAATCAGCATCATCATCTTAACTACTGAGTAAAAAGGGGTCTTTTTAGCTGAGATCAGTCTGAAACCATTGGATCATCATCCAGTATGGCTGATCCTGCCGCAGGGTTATTGACCTGTGCCCTCCACATAGGACAATGCCAGGTCAGGGGGAAGGGATAGGCCTTTTGAGCTGCGTGTTCAGGCCCTGAGTTTCATGGCTCAGTGGAGATGTGAAAATGGATTTGCTAAGCCCCTGTCCAAAACTTTGCTCACTACACTACACTGGCTCTAGTTGGTGTTTAGCTGAGTAAAATTAAATTAATACATCTATTTATTTATTTATTTATTCATATTACATTAATAATACGTTATTGATATGGTATTATACATAGAATCATAGAGTTGGAAGAGACCACAAGGGCCATCCAGTCCAACCCCCTGCCATGCAGGAACAGACATATTAAACATTAATAAAAAATAATAAACAATGAATGCATAATAAATAATTAACACAATTTAATATTGATAAATTAATATTTTTCTATTAATAAATATATTATTAAATTAACATATTAGAATATTAATTAAGACAAATCAATCCTAAATTTATTTACTTCATATTCAATTAGTTATTTACTAAATCAAGCAGGTCTAAATATATTGGAGCATCTAAAGATTCTTAACACTTCTACCCTTAAATCTGTTCTCAAACTCAATTACCATAAAATACCTTGCAATGTATCTTGCAAATGAATCAGCAATTTCTGTTTCTATACTGTTCCATATAATAGCAGAGTGAAGGTCAAGGCAAGTCACTATTGTTTGAAATGGGGTTTGGGGGACATTTCCTTCTCCTGCCATGATCAGCCATATGGTCACATAAAGGTTTAATTAAAAGTTAAGTGATGGGATACATCTTCACTCATGCATGTTAAAGAGCATTAATTTTCAGACAGCAGGCTGCAGGTCAAAAAAGGAACTTTAATACATTAACAAAACTGAGACATTAAACATAACATGTGTACGGTTACATTTCTTTGAAGAAAAACAGTGTATATTTTAAATCAGAATGTATATTTGGATTCCTGCATTAGTTGGAGGCTGTGATTTCAGGCAGCTGCCTGAACAAAAAAGATTTTAAAAAGCCTCTTTTTAACATCTTTCTTTCAAATATTATCAATGCACAACAACAATTGGGTTAATCAGGAACAGATGCCTCCTTAAATAATATGTAGAGCAAACTGACTGCCTTTTCATTACAATTAATCATCTTGGGAAGCTTTCTTCCTTATAGGCTCTCACAGAGCTCCAAATGATAAATGGTATCTTCTTTATGGGGTAAAATACAAAATTTGTCTAATTATTTGGGGGGAAGCAAGACAAAGTAAGAAACTGCCAGCTTAAAATCAGCTTTGATAGAGATAAAAGGTGGAAACCCAACAGATGCCATCTGCAAAAGTACAGTGCTCAGCAATATCTTTCTCTTGAGACAAAACAGGAAAAAAGGTGTTTCACTGGATCTGTTTGTCCTGCTATTTTATGTGGTATCATAAAGCAAAGCAAAGTAAAAGAAAACAAAACAAAAACTGTGTTGAATTTTGGGGTACATAACACTAACTTCATTGGCCTTTATATGGGGTTTTTAAAAGACCAAAAACCAAAACTTATTTTGGTTGACCAAAAAAGTGATTTTCAGAGTCTTCCAAGACACACTACGCACAGTCAGTTAAAAACTATCCCCCCCCCAAAAAAAATTGCTGTTAGAAATTAACAACTGCTCCTGCATCAAATAGTGTGTTAAAAATTGCATCATTTTTTTAAAAAAAGCCTTACCTGTCATCCATTTGGAATTGAGTGTCTTCATGTACTGTATATATATTGACGGAACAAGATAAAAACAGTCTATCATTTACGAAATCAAATTCCTTGGAATTCAAATTCTATCAAGTGTTTTCAAACTGGTTAAAAAGCAAATTCTTTATTTCATGATGCCATAAAGAAAAGGATTATTGTTGTTATGTGCCTTCAGATCAGGTCCCATTTATGGTGGTGTGCTATTCTAGAGTTTTCTTGGCAGGATTTGTTTGGTGGACGTTTGCCAGTGCCTTCCTCTAAGGCTGAGAGAGTGTTTTCATGGCTGAGTCGGGACTCAGGCTCTGGCCTCCTAGAGTCCTAGTCCAACACTCAAATCATGATGGTGTTACAGTGCAGTCATATCTATATTTAATCTGATGTAAGTTAGATTTCAACAGGGGTGCCTCTGCACTATCAAAATAATGCAGTTTGGTGGCTAAAAAGAAAAATGAATGGATCTTAGAACTAATCAAGCCTGAACTCTCATTAGAAGTGAAGATGAGTCAAGTGGATGTGATCTACACTGCAGAAATAATGTAATTTGACATCACTTTAACTGCCATGGATCCATCCTATTGAATCCTGGAATTTGTAGTTTTGTGAGCTGCCAATATTATTTGGCAGAGAAGGCTAAAGACCTTGTAAAACTACAAACCCCAGGATTCCACAGAACGAAGCTACAGCACTTGAGGTGCTACCAAACTGCACTATTTCTACAGTGTTCATTTACCTTTGGACTTGCCCTCAAGTCAGTGCCCATTTGACTTAAGCTATAGTTTATGCTTAATATAGATTTTGGGATTATGACATGTCTACATGTCAAGATTTAGTTTATAGGATGGACTGGAAACCTTTCCCTTCCGGGTGTTTTGTACTACAACTTTCAGAATCCCTTGCCACTGACCATGGCCTAAATGGCAAAGAGTTCCCCTCTTCATTCAAAGTGTATTCTGAAAGATATCTCTTTGGTTCACTGTCTTTGTCAGGTTTCTTTATATACTTGGGGTAATTTCCTTCACTTTAGGATGCAGAGGATGAGAATCACATAATGTGGTCTTACTGCCAGTTCAACACCTTCTTACTTTCAATTTCCACACCAACCCTTCCACAAATGCATAAGGCTGGTGCATTTGTATTTATGTCTCTATGTTCCTAACCTTTTCTCAGATCTTGCTACAAAGTGGGGACAACCTCAAACCCATTCTGGACTTTCTACCTCTCCCCTTTCTTCACTCCTCACACTGCTCCCTGCATATGTTTTTGAAAACTATCTCAAGGAAACAGAATCATTTTTTAAAAATCCCCCCCAAACCTCATGTAAATGCTTACAAAGTTTAATATTTTCATCTTGCTTTCTTCCATTCTTGCATGGCTATTACTACTCTCTTAAGTTCATTATTTCCTTTTGGCAACAGTTTTAGAATAGAGAATGGAGAGGATCACCATGAACATACACATCACTTTGCACATGTGACTTGTACACTTCTTAGGCTTCCTCTTGCTGTGCTGCCATTATGACAAGCCTGGTTTTTTATCCTGAATTGTCAGGGAGATGACTCAGATTTGTTACACATCTTTTCAAGTCATGCTTTTTCAACTTGGTCAGCATTCTGACAGCATCAAAAATGACAGGAACAAAAACCTTTTGAACCAATACACAGCACTACATAGCTCACTGTACAAATTCTCCCTTAGCAATAGCCAAATTCCTCCAAGTTACTGCTACCGCTCCATAAATGTAAAGCAGTATTTCTTTTTCCTGTTCCTTTAAATCAAGAATGATTTAACACATAAGAGTAAGTTTCTGAGTGAGAGCAAGGACAAGAGGATAAAGATACACAATGGACTAATCTGCATTTCAGCTATAAATCCTATTGGTTACAGACGTACACCCCTGACTTTGGGAATACCCTGCCCTCAGTAATGATGTTAAGGCAGGTGCTTATGGGAACTTGGAAATCTGGAACAATTAGGCTACTGTGTGTATATAGAAAAGAGCACCAGACAGAGCCAAAGTAGGCAGATGGGGCCTAACAACAATCTTAACTGGCTACTATGGTGACAGCCTTGGCACCTAAAAATAAACACTTGCTGGAAATAACAAGGGTTAAATTGGGGAGGAAGAATGAGATGAAAGAGCCAGTGCTGGGAAGGGGAGAAAGGAAAAGTCTTAGACAGACAAACAAATCCTGATGAAAATACCACAACCCAATTTTTTTTCTCAGCCATACATTTCCCAAGGCATTTAAAAAGAAATTGTTAATGTGTATCCATCTTCTCATTCAAATGGTTCATGAGTGGAAGACGGTTCTCTCTTATGTATAATCCTGACATTCAAACTGAAGAGAAAGTGATTTAAAAAAAAAAAAGAACAACCAAAGAATAACTATAGAGATCCAAATACTTTTCCATGCATTATATGCCAGTTTTAAGGGCTATAAGCTTTCAGTCTAATCTAGGTTCTTGGTTCATTGTTTAAATGTGTCCATTTGTTTCCACTGGGCATCTAAAAGATAGGACTAGGTGTCCATTTGGACACACAACTCATGACTTTTTCATATATAGTTTTCAATGTATTTCTCTTAACAAGTGAGGAAAAGTGCCTTATTCCCCCCCCCACCCCCCAAAGAAACCTTCTAAGTTTAAGTAGTATTTTTAACGGCAAAATTGAAGTTCATTAAAACTGCAAGTGGAAAAAACTTTTAAGGGCTATCGCCTTAATGAAATCCCAACCAGAAAAAATATTTATTAGTTTCTTTTATATGCCATATTTCCTACACTACACTACTACATATTTCTTCAAGGCAAAAGTACATGTATGGTCTTCTTCCTCTCCACTTCATCCTCACAACAACTCTATGAAGCTGGTCAGAGTAAGAGTGAGATGGGCTAGCCCAAGGTCACCTAATACATTGCATAAGAGTAAAACTTGTCCTGTAACTCCCTGGGTCTCCCAAGCCTAGTCCAGAACTCAAAGCATGACAGGCTGAAAACTCTGTAAGATTTTAAAGGGAAAGATCTGATTTTCCCCTTATTCAGAACACAAGCATTTCCCTCTGCATGCTTGAAGAGGATGATCATGGATTCACAGGCACATGAAGGCAGCACACCTTCACTCCCGAAACATGAGCACCAGTCTCAATACCTGTGAAGAAATTCTGATGTGCGGTAATTTGTGCCATAGCTTCTTGTCTCCACTTGAATTATTACTAGAAGACAGGAAGGAAAATGTGCTTTGTGGAAAGAGGATCCAGAGAAGAATCTTGAAAGTGCTGTTTTTTGTCTTGCAAAGCACAACACATTTCATTTCAGACAAACAAATGTGGTCTAGCCTTTACATATTGTGGGGACAAATTAATAAGAGATAATTAACATTAGAGGCCATTTAAAGTATTCAAACCTGCAGTAGCAGTAGACGCAAAACAACAATAATGCAAGGAATCTCACCTTGATGAATGGAGACAAAGCAGCAAGCATGTTTGTACCGCACTGTAATAGAATGGGAAATTGGGAAGGAGAACAAATGTTGCTACAAATGTAAGAAAAATACTGTAAACATTTGGTAAAATCAGGTCTTGAAAAACAAAATTCAGCTCACTCTGTGATCGGGAAGGTGTGAAAAATTTGTACTTTAAAAAATCATAAGAGATGGGAGGAGCAGTTTTCCTGAGGCTGCTTTTGATTAAAGTTTCTTTGAATCTGCATTATCACTCATCATAGCTGGGATGGGCAAACCACAAGCTATTCCACAAAATACAGTTTTCCAGTTATAATACTCCCAGTAATGCTCTGTCTTATCTTCTTCTTCTATGCTTTATATTAACAATCAAGCTTTTTATATGTGCTTGTGGAAGGATAACAGTTTTGGTTATGCCTTCCTGATTTGTACCTTTCACCTTTCCTCCGTCAAGGACAGAAATGCTAGCTTGTGGAGTAAGTAAAACAAATTAAGTAAACGAAGTTGTGCTGAGAAATTCACCTAAAGTTAGTGTCTGCTTCACAGATTATATAAACAACACAGTCTTTCACTTCCTTCTAAAAACGATAGTCCTCTGGGGGTTCTGGAACCCAGAAATGCAAGTGATTAATTTTTAGGAACAGGAATCATTGCACCAGTGGTCCTTCCTTGTAAGAGACACAGAAGCAAGTCAAAGCACCAGTTCACCCAGCTTACTGTGGTCTGCACCAAGGACAGTTTTTTTCTCCTGTCTTTCAATCCTGACTTTAAAAAAAAGAGAGAGAATTGTCTGTCAGGAAACCTCTAGGAAAAGCAATTCACCTTTTAAATCACTTCCAGCCCCTCCCCAGTAGAGTTCTGTACACTTTCAATTTTACGTATTTATGTAGCCTCCAGAGGGCCCTGGGAGCAAAAAATTGCCTCCAAGCTCTTCCAAAATTGCTTAACTCAGCCCAAACTAATTGTCTATATTTCTTCAGGATTTCAGAGAGGGGTCTCTCTCTGCCCTGCCTAGAGACACCAGGAACTGAACACAACATCTTTTTTTAAAAAAACAAATCTCATGTGATTTACCATTAAGCCATGGCCCTTTCTCAAAGGATGGAATGTGAAAACAGTCCTCCCTAGTTGCATCTAAACTACCTCAAGGAGACTGAATCAGCTGTGATTTACCATTAAGCCATGGCCCTTTCTAAAAGGATGGAATGCGAAAATAGTCCTCCCTAGTTGCATCAAAACTACCTCAAGGAGACAGAATCTGCTGAGTTAGCCTATGGTAACAACCAGACTCACATTCAGAAACCACCCTACCAGCATGCCTTGACAGGAACAAACTTGAAAACAGAACAAACAGTTGTCCAAAATAAGCCATGATCTTTGCAATTACCTGTTTTGCACTGTATGCAGTAATAGATTACAATGTCCTTGGAAATGGGCCGATTTTTCCTCCATGCACGTACAAACAGTTACAGAAGACAAGACTGGCACTTCTAGCTAAGAAAATATCCAACAATAGTCCTGTAGCATTTACTCCAGGAAAGAGCTCTAAAAAGTATATTAATCGTAGGTAAGGTTATCACAAATGTCACAAAACTCATCTTTTCTATGTTCCAACAGCCATTTTGCAACACTGACAGTAGTCTGTTTGACCCTACTGGTGGTATTCTCTGCTCCTGATTCAAATCTTATGGTGTTTCCAAAAGGCATCCCAAATACTGGCATTTCTCTTCATTCAGACAGTAAAAAGGGAATCTCCCCAACTATTTGATTTCATATATCTTAATGCCTCAAAATGGAAACATAGCTTTGCAGTGACTAAAAGAAACAGCGAACAAATTTATTGCTTGGCCTCACACATGATGCCTTAAGAACATTCTGGGGATGATGTGCACACCTCAATCAAGAATGGCTGAGTCCTAGTATTTAGGATTTTGTCTTTTGTTTACGGGCCTGCACATATGAAAATGCACTGCCATACCCAAGCCCTAGGATTTCCTGTTTATCTTATATTGTGGCTGAATACCTGCTCTTTGATATGTACACCACAAATTGTACCTGGATCTGTCCCCTATCTATTAGGCCAAGTGCAGGGCTGGCAGTTGTGGGAGGAGATCAAACATATTGCCAGAGCTCAGGACGAGGACCAATTCCATTGCATATATTTTTGTTGCATACACTCTTGCCAAATGTTTTTGTCAATTGTTATTGACATCCATTGTAAAATTAGCACATTTCAAAGAAAATAATAATATTCAAACTCTGAAGTCTTGTATACAGATTTTTGATGGTCTGCCAGGTGGGTAGGGAAGGAAGCCAGACTCCCCATTTGAAGACCTTCTGGATAGCAGGTCTCCCAGTCTCTTACTAGCCACTTGAAGTTAGGGAAAAAGGGAGTTTACTCCAGTTCCACCCCTTCATGGGCAGCCAGGAGGCCTTTTCCTGCTTGGCCCAAAGCCACTACCCTGGCTCAGAGGTGCTCACCAACTACCAACTGGTAGATCCCACTCATCACACAGATCTGCTGTTAATGAACAGCTGGGTGGATGCCCCCCAATTTTTTGCACTAGGGCCCAGATCCACTGTTAATGGCCTTGTTTGGATCTTCTACTGTTTTGTAGGCCTGCCTGCACCCTCTTAGCCTGCTGCCCTCAGGTAAGACAGAGCATGTTGTTTCACCACCAATTTTTAAATGAGATTCAATTCTTAAGTCTGGTTTGCTTCTGTAAGTCAAATGTGAGTGGCCCTCAGGCAGCAAAATGTCTCAATCCATTTCTAGTTCTGCCACTGAATACTTGGGAGAGAACATCATGTCCACATCCCATTTTTGGGCAGTCTTTTGGTTGACCACTGTGGAAAACAGGATGCCAAATGAAAAGAACCTTTGATCTGATCAAGCAAGATTCTTCCCATGCTCAACAAAAAACCTAACTAGCTCATATCAAACATAAAAGTCCTTTCTGACACTTCAAAGAAGAGAGGCTTCCCATTAATGATGCTGATCCTAGATTTGTGTCGGTTTAGTTCCTCTTTCTTCCTCATGCTTCCCTTGCCCATTCTTGTCTTCTTTCACAACTTAATCACCCTCCTCTGCAAAACAGACTTTCATGCTTTTCCCTGTCAGACATAACAAACAGACAACCCCACCATGCCTTTAAAGAAAATCTGCAAAGCCCAGTAGCTGGGGCAAACTCCACCCCCCCCCCCCACACACACACACACTTCAGTTTTTCACTTTTTGAAAAACTATGCAAAGCAATCTCTCTTCACAGAATAACTTCTGCTGCTTAAAATGGGCACCAAATTTAGTGTTGAAAACAATCCCCATCATGTGGTGGAAAATGCTGAAAGTGAAATGGATGACTGGCAGGAATACAACAATTAAATGAGCACCTCTCCATTCATGCCCTCTTCCAATGTTTGAAGGTACAGAATGACTCCATTACAGCACTAGCAAAGAAATAAAGGGGCTTTCTAGATTGGCAGGAGAGTGTGGCATGAAGTTGCCTTTTCCTTAATGCTTAGCAGCTGCATCGCAGACTTTAGATGGAGCTGCGCTGTTCCGCAGTTTTTAAAAAAGAAGCTGGGAAAACCAGCACCTTTTTAAAGGCGCTTCTTCTCCCCTAAAATGCAAAAAAAGCGTTTTCATGGCACACTTTCCCTTTTTCTCATCTAAAGGCTAGACTTTCATGAAGGCATGAACACACTTTTTGCCAATCTAGATCAGGCCAAAGCATACTGTATATACTCATGTAAAAGTCTAGAAATTTTAGTCAAAAAATTGACTCAAAAAATCTGACTTGCCTTACCCACAGGTCAATGTAAGTACTGTACCTTAATTCTCATAACAATAGAAGCCATCCTTTGGTGAAACGCAAGAGTGTAATCTGTCCTAGAAGTACTAACCTTCCTCTATTCTCTCACCCATCCATCCTTCAGAGTAAACACAAAGAGTTATGCCTCCTGCAATTTTGTAAGTTCTTTGACATTGTTTTCCCTTGCTTCATCCTTTAGATCCTTTGTTACATGGATAAGTCTTACTCTCAACTTATCCATGGGTCATATCAAAACTTATCATTTTGGCCCTCAACCTGCCCTCGGCTTATACATGAGATCAACTTATAGTTGAGTTTATACAGTATTCTGGGGTTAGATACTACTGTTCCTTCTCACAGCTAGAAAGCTACAGGTATCTATGCATAACATATGCATATGCCCATAATTTTACTATGGTTGTATCTGCACTGCAGAAATAATGCAGTTTGACACTGCTTTAGCTGCATGCTATGAAATTCTGGGATCTGTAGTTTGTTACAGCATCAGAGCTAGAGATATAGTTAGATATCCGACAAAACTACAAATCCCAGAATTCTACAATATTGAGCCATGTCAGTTAAAGCGGTGTCAAACTGCATTTTTTTATAGTGCAGATGACACCTAAGACAGTGTACACCCTGGTAAGTACTGTATATACTCGACTATAAGTTGAGAAATTTATGCCCCAAAATGGACTCTAAAATCACGGGTTTACGGGGCAACAAGTTAATACTGCTTGCAAATTTTCTGATAGAAGTGCCCACCTTCCTCTGCAGCCAGGGATCTTTAGGAGGTTCCTGTTTCAGTCCCCAGCCGCTCCCTGGCGCACTCTCCTCTCTTCCTGTGTGTGTGTGTGTGAGAGAGAGAGAGAGAGAGAGAGAGAGAGACAGAGAGAGAGAGAGATCCCTCTCCAGTCCTGAGACTCCCTTTGCAGCCAGAGCTAAGAAGGAGCTGCTCAGGAAAGGAGGAGAGAGAGCATGCTCAGGCTTGGACCCCCGTTTGGCCAGCCATGAGCCTGGAAATCCTGGGGGTGAGAGAAGAGAGAGAGAAAGGTCTGTCCCCCTTTTGCAATGTTCCACCTTTGCAAGCAATAGAATCCTGGGAGTTGTGGGGAAAGAAAGAGAGAGAGGTTTCTATCCCCTCTTTTGCATGCAATGGAATCCTGGGAGTTGTGGGCAAAGAAAGAGAGAGGGGCTTCTATCCCTTCTTTTGCATGCAATGGAATCCTGGGAATTATGGGCAAAGAAAGAGAGAGAGGTTTCTATCCCCTCTTTTGCAAGCCATGTGTTTTGGGAATGCTTTTGGTAAAGGGAAAGAATGTGTGTGTGTGTGTGTGTGTGTGTGCTGAGGTTGTTTCCTCTTTTATATGCTGAGACTATGACCCTTGGGACTTGGGAGAGGTCCAGAGAGGGAGATGCAGGGAGGGAAGTGGTGATTTGTTTCCTCCTTTAGATCTTTTGTAATATGCCTCGACTTATCCACGGGTCATATCAGAATCCATGATTTTGGCCCCCAAAACTGCCCCTGACTTATACATGACGTCAACTTATGAGTATATATGGTAACAAAGAGACAGACGTAACATTTGAAAGGCAGAAGAGGCAAAAAAATGTATTTGTCTGTATTCAGCACAGCCAATGGTTTAATTGCAGGCTTGGAAGGAAGTGCTTCTCAATCTTTGGTTTTCCAGATGTTTTGAACTTCAGTTCCCAGAATTCCTGACCATTGTCCAGACTTGTGGGAATTTCTGGGAGTTGCCGTCCAAAACATTTGGAGAACCAGAGGTTGAAAACCACTGCTCTACAACTCAAGGAAGTTACATTTTTCAGACTACAACTCCTGGAATCCCTCAGCTGGGTGAGTGCCAAGTGTTTCCTAAGCTGACCAATGAATTGGGAACTGTTCCACTTCTCACTCTTACAGCCTTGTTGCTCAGAATTTTTGTTTTGCATTATACAGACTTTCTTCTGGAGGCTGATGAAGTCAAACTTCATTCAGTGTGTCAATGGCTTCCTACAGTTCAACTTCAATTTTCAAAGTAAAAGTTCTGAAAATATCTCCTCCAAGTCAATGTTTCCTATAAATCCACTTGGACTATACCTTACACTGCTTACTAGGATTATGAGTCCCAGTTTCATTCAGCTAGAAGAGCAGTTAGTATTTAGAGTTAAGTAATGAGTATATTAGAATAACTGAAATGTTATTCTTGTGGCAGACAAGAATTCTTGATCAGACTGCATCACATTAAATTTAGGAGATGGGAAAACCAAAGAAAGTCTCAAAATAAGGATTCTTCCTAAATGCACATAGACAAATGTGATGAACACAAGGCAACAGGTCTTCACAAGTACAGTGTGCATCAGTGAGGCTCCTGTCCTTTCATTTCATTCATGCCATAAACTTATGCTGAGAGGGAAGCGCAACTTGCTATGAGATCATGTCCTCCCAATAAATCTTTCCCCTCCTTTTATGGATTCTGTCTTCCCTCAGCCCAAAGCATGCTTCTAACTCCTAGTCTGACAATCACCACCCAAGAGACTCCAGAAGGTACATTTACATACTTATGCAATTTGCTGTTGTTATTGCTGTTGTGTGCCTGCAAGTTGTTTCTTGCTTATGATGATCCTAAGACCCTATCATGGAGTTTTCTTGGCAAGTTCCTTCAGAGAGAGTTTGCCATTGCAGCCCTCTGAGGCTGAGAGAGTGTGACTTGCCCATGGTAACCCAGTAGATTTACATGGCTGAGGCAGAATTCAAACCCTGGTCTCCAGTGCTCAAATCACTACACCACTCTTGATACTCAATTGTTGTTGTCATTGTTGTCAACAATGTTGCCTGTCTGTCCTTAATTATATCCCACCTTTTCTCCAGAATTGGAACTCAAGGTGGCTTACACGTTAAAACAAATATAATATAATCGCCCCTTTGTATCCATGGATTCAACCATTCACAGTTTTGAAAAAAAAATTAATTCCAAAAAACCAAACTTTGATTTTGCCATTTTATATAAGGGACACCATTTTAATATGTAATTGTATATAATAGGACTTGAACATCCTCAGATTTTCGTATCCAGGGGAAGAGGTCCTGGAACCAAACTCCAGCAGATACCAAGGGCCCACTGTTTAGCTAAAACATACAAAGCGTTAACATTAAAATGCAATTGAACTGTCAACAACATTAAGAACAAACATACAATTAAAAATAATAAGAGTTCCAGAACAGTACAGTTAAAATCAATATAGCACCCTATCAAAAGCCCTTTCTCTAATACTTTATATTCAAAAGCCTCTCAAAATAAGTCTTTGATATGACCTTACCATTCTCCCTTATCCAAAGAGACACCACTAAGTTACTGAACTTACCATTTTTGCAAAACACTATAGGTCACAGAGTATTCAATGCCCACACTGTAAAATTAGACATTATCAGCCTTTTCCTCAGGTAAATGAAAGAGAGATCATTACTATGAACGAATGCTGCCAATAATACAGCCTTTCCCAATGAAATTCCCATCATGCCTACTGATCTGCTCGATGAAGAACATGGGAGCTGCAGACCAACCTAATCTAAGGATTTTCAGTTGGGAAAGGCTGCATTATCTTCCATTCATCGCAACAGTCAGGCATTTATCGGCGTCTCTTTGCCAATGCAAAGAATACAGAATGAACAGTAAGAACGCTTGGCAGTGGCACTGCTTGGCCCTGGCTATTTTAAATGGGGAATATTTCTAACTTAATGGCAAGCAATCAAATGCACAGTAAGATCATGTAAGTGCTCCAAGAGAGCTGCCCTCCTTTCTCACATTGCTCAAACACAAAAAGCACAGCTTGGCTCCTATATTAATAGCACCGCAGTCTTGTCACATAAGACAGAGAAGAGTTAAGATTACTTGTCTTTGATCACTCTTAGTAATTTGTACAGAAGAGGGGAAAAGGCTAAGTCCAATTTGCTAGGCAACTTTAATTTTATAGAAGGTTTAAATGCAGCAAGATTTAAAGGTTTCTGTTTCTCAGTTTCCCAAAACACTTTTTTTGCTTATAAATACACTATGCCTGCTAAAACAAGAGAAAGAGCTGTCCTTAACCATAACAAGGTTTAAAAGAGGAAACAGCAAAAAAGTCATTCACTTTGGATGGAATAATAAGTTAGATCATTTTATTTATTTATTTATTTGAATTAACATCTCGCCTTTCTCCCCATGATGGGATTCAGCTAGATAGACAGAGAAGTAAAGATATATGTGACCACCTCTTCCCAACATTTTGTCTTCATCTGTATCTAAGCAAAAAATATTTCAGAAGACAAACCAAGAAAGCTTTGTAATGAGTGGTTGTGTCACCGCCTGTTCTGAATTTAGTATCTTTTACATTTGTCATCTACCTTTAAGCAATGGTAATTGATTTGCATGAAACTTTATTCGCATAACTGTGTCCTTTCTTCCTTTTCAGTTTTTTTTTGGCACCATCATAATTTCCTTAGAAAGTGACTTGTGACTACATGTCAGCTGATCTTTGTAAAAACCACTGAGTGCTACATGAGCTACCCAATATCATTACTGCAATCAGCAATTACCCTCAGGGTTCTGATAATCACCAAGATCAGTGTTGAATCTTAGGTTTATTGGCAAATTAGAGCAACTGTGCAAGATAGTTACACTGGTGCTTCCCCATGCACCTGAAATGACACTGCGTCACTGCATCATTCAGCCAAACCAGTCTTTTTTTATGTTTGGGGAGTCTGTTGAAAGACTAAAATGTTTTGTTTTGTTTTTTAAAAAAACCTGCCATATCTCTGATGCTGACAGTCTGGGAAAGGGCTGGAATGGAAAAGTTGATTTTAAAAAAATTAAAGGGGTTGAAGGACTTTGGGGAACTCTCAAGAAAAAGCAAGGTTCGAGAGAAACCAGAAGTCCGTGAAGCACACTTTTCTGTACCACACATTGTTGTGCGATTTAAACATTGAGTCAGAGCTGGATTTATTTAGAGACAACCCTTGAACTAGCAATTTCCCATTCCTAAGAAGATTACACACCTACCCTGCAGTCTCATTAGAGACAGCCCACCTTCCAGGACTGAGTGTTTCAGTGTGCCACTTAAGAGTTCCAGTGACATGCTAGAGGAGAGCAGAATTAATAGCGCATTACTACCTGCAGGGAACAAGGTTTTAAATTTTAGAAGGCAGTGCATTTCACTCAAATAGCATCTACTAATTAGGTATTCAGCTATTAATGAGTAACTGCTTAGTTCCTCCAAAATCCAGAAACATAATTCCCATTCTTTATGCCTTCTATTAGGAAAACTCTGGATAAAGTAAAACAGTATTAGTATTTTGCTCAACCACTTTCTGTGCTCTCAATTCTATGTCATATTTAGATTATTTAATTTTAATGCTTTCATAGCTTTCCAGTGCAGCAAGTACACCTTGAAACATAAGAGCTGTACTGCAACTCTCTCTCTCTTTCTCTTTCTCTATACATACACACACACACACACACACACACACACACACTTTAGTACCTTCCTATACTATCAAGTATTCTTCCTCTTGCAATGAACTACATTTGCTAATCATATGACAAGTCAAATGGAGTTACACATGAATATTTCAGAGAGGTGAAAGTTCCTATGTGTCCTTAAATACTATCTTGCCTAAGAAGCAGTGCCAAACTGATGGCTAAATAAGAAACAGGACTTTCTCAGCAGCAGAACCTATATAACATAACTTTCTCCCCAAGGGTCCTACTTGGCTCATTCTCTTCTTTTTTATTATTTATTTTTTTAAAAACAAGAAACAATTACCGTTTGTTGTTGTTCTTCAAAGCCTTTGGGATGGTTGGCCTTAGTATTTTTACCTCTCTGGTGATATTATGCATAGCATTTGTAATAATCCTGAACACTAGCTGTTCTGTGGTGATTTTTTTTTCTTTGTGTTTAATATTTATATTTGTAATATAGCTATCTTTAGGAGAAGCCACAAGGATCCTACCAGACTAAAATAAACAAAATAATGCTTTTAATACTTCCAAAAGTATCAAATTGAAGAAACATCCGCAATCTAAGTAGCAGAGCTGTTTTAGTTAAGGCATTATATTATCACACAAGAAGTCTTACCTCCCTCAGTTCCTGGGCAACAGAATTCAAGCGTTCATTTTCAGACTGTGTGTTGGCAAGAACGTTCCTCAGCTGCTTCAGTTCTGTCTGCAATTCCATAACTTTTTTCATGTAGTACTCTTCTTTTGTGGCAGACTCCTGAATCAAGGTCTCTTCTCTGCTCTCTCCATCTGCTGCTACTTTCTTGTGGTTGGTGTGAGCCTGACCAAAAGCCTGGAAAAGAAATCACATCTTCTATAAGACATCACCATTTAAAATTTAGCTTAATTAAATGAGTAAGTGCATCAAGAATACACTGGTTAACAAGCTGAGAAACTTGACAGCATCTCAGTCTGTGGAAAAGGCTGCACCACACCTCTGATATGGTGGTGTACATTTTATTTATTATTATCAAATATCAGAACCATTATGTGTTAATATTAATTACATTAAATATATCTAGGGGGAAATAATTTAAGATTTTAGGGCATTATACAAATTAAAAGAATTAAAATGAGCATTCCCTTTTTAATGTAAATGTAGTGAACATAAGTTTTTAAATTTTTCAATGTAAACACAACATAGAACCACTTTTCACAAACCATCCTATCTCCCATTATTACAATAATCCCATCTTTGCAGTCAAGAGATCAATAAAGATAATAAAAGGCTAAATATTAAAAAGTTTTAAAGTCAGACAACCCAATTGCAAAAGTCTAAACACTAAAAAGATAAAAACAAGTCACACGGTAATTCAGTTCCAATAAACTATAATATAGATGCTAATCTCCTTTTCTAATGAAATTGTCTCCTCATATGGAAAAATGTTACATGTAAATGTGTGCTTGCAGCACTCAAAAAACACCTCCCATTTCCAAAAATGGCAAACATAAAGGTAATTAATTATTTAAAATGGCAACTTTATAGCAAGCATTCAAAACATCCCTTTGAGCTAGCTAGGTCATTATGATTCCTATTTTTGGATGTTATAATGTTGATGTTATAAATAAAGATGATTGGTTGGTTGTGCCTTAAGACCCAGGGTTTCTTTGGGGGGGGGGGGTGGACAATGAAGAACAAACATGTGATTGGTTATTGATTGGCTGACTGTGCTGCAGTCCAGTACATCTTGTTGGGCACACTAGCCCAGGGAAGGTCCACTGATAACTGGGCAATTTTGCCCAGGGCTCACATTTTCACTGTGACACAACTCAATGAAGCATAGTGATATTTGCCAAATCAAATTATCTCTGATACAGGCCACACTAATAAAAGGCATATGTTTCTGTTGATGTCAGTGGAGTTAGGCTTAGCAAACCCAATGAAGAATTGCCTCATATAAAACTTTTATTTATTACATTTTGTTAAAGATACATGCTGATAAGTATCCTTAATGTGAAGCAAGAACTATGGATCAAACAAACAAATAAGCCAAAGAAAGACAAAAGTTACTCTCATGGGTATTACAGCATACAAATAGATATGTATCTGCCTGAGGTGAGAGATAATTTGAGGATCTAATCCTCAAAGGAGCAATTAAACCAATCAAAAGAAAAGAAGATCCATGCATATTTCCTAAAAATACAAGTAACTGTATTAAAAAAAAACAATTTGGATATTGGAGGGTCTACTATTTTAATCCAAATGGTACTAGTACATTTTACTAAACTTCTGTCCTTGGAACACACAGTACTCCCATTTTCCCTGCACAAAAGACAGTTGCAAGAGGGTGCAAAATTGATTTTAATAGGCAGATTTATGGTGATGCTGTGCAAGACAACTGTATCAAAAAGCCTAAACAGACAGGAAGGATACCATTGGCCAACCCATGGTATCCCACCTGTGGCTCTGACCCAGGACAGTCCCTGGGCCAGCACAGAAACAGGCAGGTGTTCACATGCCCACCCGCTGCCACACCATGAATCCACCACCACCATGTGCCTAACCTGCCATTGCTATTGCATCCACTCTGAAGGCCCCTGTGACCTGTAAAGGCAGAAACGGGGCACCTGGCCCCTTCCAATGGCCCTTTCCAATGTCCTAGGACATACCTGAGGCCTTCGAAGAAGATGCTACAGAGGTGACAGGTAAGGGGAGAGTGGGCCTCTAAGGTCTCACAGCTGTTGCAGCCGAGTTTCAGAGAAACTGCATTGCAAACAGCCAGTCATTTTAGACCAGATTATGTTCCTTTTCGGCTGGATCTCCATCTGCTCTACCCAATCCTAGCCAAACACTAATGGTCTGCATTGTCCAGACAGGATGCCACCAAGCTGGGAGGAACACAGGCCTTTTGTGTGTGCATCACCTAAGTCTCTCTCTCTGAACCAGCAACACACAACACTGACTGACTCTGGTGTGGTGACAATCCTAAACGGATGGATACACAGTGCTGAAAGTATATCAGATGTGAACATCACCAAAAGTAATATAGTATAGATTGACAATGTAGTGAGTGCAGTGGGGTCTCCTTCCTTGGAGGTCTTTAACCAGAGGCTGGATGGCCATCTGTCAGGGATGCTTTGAGAGTTCCTGCATGGCAGGGGCTGGAACTGGATGGCCCTTGTGGTCTCTTCCAACACTATGATTCTATGACAACATCAGCATCTAACCATAGATGTCATGCATCCATACTGCATTACTTTTGGTGGAATTTCCTGTCAGATGTGCAGGTTCATCCATATTCAGTCTCATGTGGCAGAGCTTCCATGTAAGAACAGATGGCTCCCCTTTCAGTCAATACATGATGGTCCCCCTGGGCACAGCCAGGAAGACTAATACACAGCCAGGTGTACTACTAGGGAGGCCCAACTCTACTACTCTTTTAGTGAAATGAAATGAGTTTATTAGAAAGCAGAAGTGGAGTGAAAGTACTGTAGTACAGTAGGGTTGATAGTCAAATCACCAAGACAAAGGAAAGACCAAGAATGATGGCCCTATTCTCAGAATCATGGAGATGTATTCCTTCTCCCTGCACCATCTAGGCTGAAAGAAATGCAGGGCTTCAAGTGACACAATTATCCAGAAAAATCCGATTGTATCTATTATGCAATAATTTCATCTTATGTGACATGCTTGCAATTGTACAGGGAATCAGCCTTTCAGGTATAAAATTAGAAACCACCAGCAACATCAAGGAAATGATTTTTTTAACGGGGGAAAAACTTCTGTAGGGGATAAAGATAATTTTCCTGATGAATTCCCCCCAACAAAAATAGCAATGAAAATCAAACCTTACAAAAAATTAGCACTTTTACATACACACACACACACACACACACTTAATATCAAGGAAAATATAGACACTCCTCTAATATTTAAAGGATTTAATTTTAGGGATATTAAACATTAAAATGGAGAGTGCTGACACTGAGTCATTGCTCTTATTAAATTCTGTAAACATATTCATAGGATTTTTTTGCCTGCCTGGTATAAATTCATAACCTTGAGGAATGGTCTTCCACTTAAAATTTTTAATCTGCACATATAAATTTGTCTTTCTTTCTTAGATGGCTTCTGGGTATCTTTCTCACCTGCTTAGAAGGTGAAAAGGAAGGTAGAATAATCCTACTTTATTGAACTGAGACATCCTGTTGAGTGTTCCTTTTTAAATTTATTTCTTTGTCTCCATATCCTTCTTTTTTGTACCATTGTTTTGAGAGAAGGAATTATGTATCCATTACAGATTACAGTGTAAAAGGAGTGTTTGAGTCAGGAGTGTCTCGAATGAAATGTACTTTGTTACAAATATTGACCGAAGGAGGAATATAGGGACTTCAAGGAATTTTAAATAAAACTGTTCTGCCTTCATCTGAGGTAAGCAGATGTTGAGCAACTGCCAGTCAAGAAACTGCTCACTGGAATTCAGAGGATTGCATTCTCCTAACAAAGTTACCACTCACTCCAATTCTTTTTACTTTTAAAAAATCAGAATTCTCCCTGCACCCTCTTTTACCATACTTTTTGCCTTATTTAGGCTGGTTTAGGCTGGAAGAGGCCTTCCACACACACACAAAAGCTGAACGTAGAAGTCATTTCCAGTGTTGAAAAACAAAGACTGCATATTTGTGAAAAACCCCAGTAGGCAAAAGAAAAAATGGTACAATTGCCTCAATGGCCACATAAATGCTTTTGGGGGCATTTTGACTTTTTTTTTAAAAAAAAAAAAATCAGAAATGGAAAAAAGAGAGGTAGGACCCCTTGGAGAAATTAAAAATGGCCTGAAAGTCACATGGAACAACCAGACTTCATTTTCCCCACTCCTGATTATCTTTTTATCATATTTTATTTAAATTATTCGTCTGCAAGAGCAGCAGGTTTTTTTAATTAATTAAAATAATCACTATACATAGAAGTTAGTATACATTTACAAAATATTATAGAAAAACGACAATCACAAAAAAATAGCAAAACATAGCAAAACAAATGAAGAAAGTAAGAAGCAAAATCTCAGATTAGCATCATTACGTATCATTTGGTTTAAATGTCGACTAATTCTATTATCATATGTCTTTAACAAAGTCGTTTTATCCAGCATCTAAATGTAAACATTGTTTTCTCTTGTACTTTCGGTTTTCATATTTTGGCTATATTGATTCAAAACTTCATGATATTCCGTCAGGTGTTGTACTCTTAAATTTGCAAACATTGACATCTTCAGTAAATAAAAGAACATAAAATTTTGTTACATCTTACTGTCAATAGACCAAAAATTTTTTTACTTGTTTTCTTCTATTTTAGGCCACATTTCTGCAATCCAAAATACTTTCAGCAGTATCGGGGCAGCTTACAAAGATTTTTTTTTAAACAAAACAAAACATACAATTCAAATTTCTCATTTGGAAAGATCATCTGTTGAAGTGCATATAGTCACACATACACACAAGTGGAAATAAAGGAATCTGCTATTAATATGTGAAACTGCTATTAATATGTGAAAGTGCTACAGCTCTACCTTGGACTGCTGTTCAAAAAGTTTTCTTACATTACTGACGAGGACTATTTCTATAGATTTGTTTTGTTTTGTTCAGCCAAGCCTTCCTGGTCATAAGCACTGAAGCAATTTAAGGTGAGTAGATCTGCTCCCCATACCTCCAGCTCACTGTTAATAAGCAATTACAGTGGTCCCCCGGTTTACGAAAGTAATTCGTTCCAGCATCCCTTTCGTAAGCCGAAAATGTTTGCAAACCGGGGGACCACTGTAAGTATAGGAAAAAACTTTGCACCATTTGAATTTCCCGCGGGTTTTTTTTTTGGTAACCCGGGGGTTTTTTTGGAAACCGGGGCCGTTTTTCTGGCCCCGGCTCTTTTGTACCCCAGGGGATTCGTAACCCGGGGGACCACTGTATTTCTGTCTTCAACCAGAAACAAAAATGTGCTTCAAGATACAAATGTATTCCACTTTGCCTATCTTGAGTCCTATCAGGCACTTGCAATGAGCTGGGTGTGTGTGACTAATTTCATCAATGGATGTTTACAAAGCAAAGATTTATAACATTTTAAGATGGCATACTCAGGTAATGATTTCATAGCTGGATTAGAGTCAACGGGAGTGATTAATGCTTTCTTTGAATTATGACATATATATGCATCCCGGTGCCTTATAAGGTAGAATTGGGTCTTTTGGCTGAATAGATGTGTTCAAGATGGCAGTTACTCTAAATGCAAGTCTTTATAGAAAAAAAATGATAACACAAATGCTGTGCTTTCAGTCAGGTCAAGGGCAAATCAGCATTTCCTTCTTCCCCAAACAAACCACCTTGTTAAATCATCTACTGTATCAAGTTTTCCATTAGCTATTTACATTCCAGCCTTTCAAACCGTATCTGTCATCACTGGAGGAAATTTATTTCCAAAATGCAAAAACTAGGCCTCAGGATTTCATTACTTTGGCATATTAGGTAGGGGGCATCTACTGATATAGTAATTATTGAATAAAGGAGGACTGAAACATATGACTGAACATGTCTGCTCCATCTTGTATTCAAGACAGCAATTTATTGCTCCTCTCAGATCAAATTCGATTACAGATAAGCAAATCAAAGAAACCACAGACACATATCCACTGAGGAAATTCTGGACAGGTTCACAAAGCAGCCCCAAGGGAAATTAAAAAGCGTCACATTTCAGACAGAAAGTAAAACGCCATCTGTGCGAGTTGCTGTCAAATGAGTTTCAGCTGTACAAAGCTGCTTACAAGCCTAATGCCCAAGATCTCTAAAATGTTAAAGAGTTGGGGGGAGGAGGCAAACATCTTCTCAGCAAACCAGATTTTTCTTCTTTTCTCCCCAAAAAGATCTGTAATTATTGTTTTTAATAGGGCCAAATGTATATCTTAACCACAATGTTGAAAATAAAGCTTCAATGACAACTTAAAATTAAATGACAAAGAGTAAGTTACAGTACAATCTTGTATATGTCTGCTGACAATCAAGTCTCATCAGATTCAATGAGTGGACATAGGATTTCCACTTTCATTCTGGCATTCATTTCTTATATGTCATTTAAAAATGGTAAGTGCCATGCCCTGTAGTCTGACCAGTATACCAGTACTGTGATGAAAAGCAGTTTATACACCATGTTCTACACAGACAGTACAGCTGGTGCAGCACAAGCTGATTTTGAAAACCCAGTATTATTTCAAATGGACTTCAAAACTCTAAAGAAACTGGAGTCAGTATATCTGATGACTCACTTCATTCCATTTGAGTCTACTCAGTTTCTGACCCTTCTCATCAGCACTGCAGTCACTGAGATGTAGAATGGACTTTTTAGTTTTGGACTCCAAGCTATGGAATAGCATCCAAGAGCCAGTGTGATGTAAAAACTACAACTCTGGAGACCAGGGGTTTTCTTGACAAGATTTGTTCAGAGGAGGTTTCCCATTGCCTTCCCAGAGGCTGAGAGAATGTCACTTGCTCAAGGTCACCCAGTGGGTTTCCATAGCTGAGCTAAAAATCAAACCCTGGTCTCCAGATGTGGAGGGTTTTATGGCATCGGTCATTCTCTGTATTGGGGCAGACTGGAGAAGAATTTGAGTCCAACACTCAAACCATCATGCCACACTATTAGCTTAGTCTGCATTAACAATAGCATAGTTTCCAAGTCAAGAGAAGTAGAATTCTCTGTGCTGGTCAGGCCTCATCTGGTATAATGTGGTTTATATATGGGGTATGTATTCTAGTTCCTCCCCCCCTTCCCCCTTTTTCATATATAATGTTATACTGTTTTTACTTCAGTGTTTTTAATTGTTTTAAAACTTTAAAGAATTCAAAAATGTTTTTATTTATGAGCTGCCTTGGATCCCTTTCTGAAAGAAAGGCAGAATAAAAACGAAATAAATAAATATAAAATAAATAAATAATGTGTTCAGTTCTGGGTGCCTCATTTTTAAGGATATAGACAAATTGGAACAGGTTCAGAAAAGGACAAGAAGAAAGATTACAGATATGGAGAACAAAACACAGGAAGGAAGGTTGAAGTAGCTGGGCATGTTCAACTTGGTGAAGAAAAGATTGAGGGGTGACATGCTTTCCCTCTTTAAATACCTCAAGAGCTGTCACAGAGACTAGGATACCGGTAGGCCTTTTTCTGCTGCCTCAAACGGTCTAATTGTTTGATGTTACAGGACAGTATATATATCAATTGAACATTAGAAGGAACATCTTGACAATAACAGCAGTTTGGCAATGGAACCAAATGCCCAGTCACCTTCTTTGAGATTCTTCAAAAGAGGCTGGACAGCTACCTGCTGGGAATACTTTACCTGGCAATCCTGCACTGAGAGGAGATTGGACTCAAGGGTCCAACTCTATGATTCTATAATTTTCAGGACAAATGCTTGATCTGATTACTTTACAACAAAAAATTCACTTGTGTTACCAACATTTCCTCTCAAGTAAAAATATTTTTTCCACAAATGTGTAACCTTAACCGATACATAACATTACAGCATGCATACAAAGTTGCTTTCTTAAAGTGTAAATATAAATTAAATTGCACTGTAAAACACACACACACACTGTGAAAGAAAATCATCATTTGTTGTAATCTAACAAACAATAAGGTTGTTTTGCTTGTGGGGGTAGGCTGTTCAAACCCTGCGTTCTTCTTAGAGCACCAGTCACAATGCTAGCTGTATGGAAAAAATATCACTAAATACAACCTTTTATTTTATGTCTTTGTTATGATATCTGGTTGTCTGATGTGAAATCGATGCAGAGGTCTAATAGCTTTCTGCTTTCTATGGAGGTACGTGGGGCCTGTTTCTAAGATGTCACACTGACTGAAATTCTGCCATCCATCGAATCTCATAAATCATACACTAATCACAAGCAGTTTCTTTTCACATGTGTATCAACCCGTTTGAACTTAAAAAGAAATGTTGCCATGACAGAGCAGGCTCCCTCATGCTTTCATTCTTCCTTTCAAATGCTGTGGAGGGCCACCTCAAATTTCTTGCTGCTATTTTAACAAACAAATAGTTTTGTTTTATTTCATTCTTTGAAAAACAGGCAAGATTTACACACAATCACTATTTTTCACATGCTGATTTATGTGACTAAAATTTGTTAGCTCTTGTTTTCTGTAATATTAGCTATTCACAAAAAGAAAGCTGCTGGTCGACTGCATAGATATCATCCTTGTGTACAAAATGGTTGTGTGTGTGTGTGTAAATTGCAGATGTGCATATAAAACCATTGTTTAAAAAAATCCATTGTTATCTAACATCTGGACTGAATATCAAAAGCCTCATACAACAAAAAGCCATACATTTGTGCAGACTGTTCCAAATGTAAGAGGGCGTCTGCTTACTGCATCATGGCGCCTACATCCCACAGATACCAAAACTCTGTCACATATCCAAATCACATACACATCATGCCCTGTTTCATGCTGTCTAGACCAGAACTTTCAGAGTGATAAGATTTTGTGGGGGGGATGCATTTCCATAAATGCATTTTGAAGACATGCATCACTTTCTTCATTTAAGATTTGAACATGACCATTAACCTCTTGCATCTTGTGAGCAAGCACTGTCACTGTAACTTTAGTGCACTGTTTAGAAATGTCAGTGCAGTATTAGGCTGAAATCTTTCAAATGCGAAAGTTTCTTTCCAGTAAATAAAATTAAAATAGTACACAAAAAACCTCTTGAGGTTGGAAACATTTGTTCTCAACCTCCCATGGTCTTTGCAGGTCAATAGAAGATTCAATGCTACATGTGTGTAACATGTTTAAACATTACAGCAATTAAAGAACATTTTAGACCATTAAGTGGAGTGGTGTTGACTAGTAGATTTTTTTCTAAAACCAACAATTTGCTTCCTTCTTATTAAGCTTATTTTAATAATATTTCTGGCACAGCAATTATGGCCTGATTATGCATCCTGCTGTGAACTTGAAGTTACTGATGTGTTTCTTGACAGGACTAGTAATCAGGTGAAGCTTGAAATATGCAGATTTCTTTCCTCCGTTATACTGTGTGTCAAGAAAAATCCTTTTATTAAACTCAGGCTATCGCACCAAGTGATGACAGATGACGCACCCTCCCTCCTTCTCTAGTAATATCTTTTTTATTCTAGTAATACCTTGTTTGCTTCCCTTTCTCCCACAGATAAAACCATTCTCTATCAACACTTTCATTAAAAACTCATTAATTCTTCAGGGCATTATGCACAAATAGTAACTTAAATTAAAGGAAATGTATCTTCATCTCCATTGTCCAGGTTTGGGTAACACCCAATGGTATTAATGTTTTAAAAAGCAAAAGGTTTCAAAACAAATGCACAAGGAGGTGTGTGTGGACAAGCCTACAAAGAAACTGTGGGATAAGGCTACAACTAAACATAGTTCAGCATGTCACTGTCCTTCTCCAATCATACTGCGCATTTTCAAGAGACAGTACAAACAAAGACCACAGTGTTCATTACATTGCTTTTCTCTCTCTTATGCTACTACATCAGACCTTTAGCACTCCATTCCAAGGGAAAAGAAGAGTAAAAGTTTCATTAATGATGAGCACGATAATGATGCTGAATTAAGAAACTAAACGTAATGTCTGCTAAACACTATGTGTGACATAAGGCTATGTGTAGGTTTTCTTTTGAAAACAATCTTTTGCCAGTTCTACTTTATTCCACTTATAAGACTTCAGTGAAAGGAAGACTTTTCAGCAACTTCTAAAATTAATTGATCAATTGAACTTACATGCTGCCTTTCTCCTAGAATGGGATCCAATATGGCTAAATATCAGTGTGGCTAAATATCAGTGTATCTCATCAACAGCAAGAGATTAAGAATATACATCAGCTGATTAGTTAGCACTGAAAAGAAATAGATTATTTTCACACTGTTGCCATAACCAGTGGCAACACTGATACTGGTGTCACTTGCTGTGGTAGGGGGGTTAACTGCCTTGGCCTTTTCCCCACAACCACTAATGGCCCAAACTTCTGCTGAGGCACCCGCCACACCCCAAAGCCATCAGGGTCTGGTACAGCTACAGCCACGATGAAGGCATCCACCTGTGTCAGCAGCCACCACTGCTAGGGAGGGAGGGGTACGGCCTCTGGAAGGTCCATTTAGGGTCCAGTGCAGCTGCTGGGCAAGTGGGAAAACCCCACAGGGTAGAGTCTGCATCTCCCACACACAGTCTGCATCTCCCACACACAGTCTGCATCTCCCACACACCCCTCTAATGATGCCACTTGCCAGAACATAAAGAGGTTTTTTGTAAAAAAAAAAAATCAAAGCAGTTATGTCTGTCTGTCTGTGCATGTGTATCTACCGGTATTAGATTTCAAGATTTACACAAAGGATTTCCCTTCAGGGCTACCCGGCATTATCATGCTCTATCTTGACTCATAGTCAGTTTAAAAGTATCAATGGAAACAAGAAAATTCCATGGTGAATTATTGTGACCATTACATTATACATTTACATTATACTACTAAAAGGCAAGCATGTAATCCTTATGCATAGAATCATAGAATCATATAGTTGGAAGAGACCACAAGGGCCATCCAGTCCAACCCCCTGCCATGCAGGAACTCCAAATCAAAGCATCCCCGACAGATGGCCATCCAGCCTCTGCTTAAAGACCTCCAAGGACGGAGACTCCAATACACTCCGAGGGAGTGTGTTCCACTGTCGAACAGCCCTTACTGTCAGGAAGTTCCTCCTAATGTTGAGGTGGAATCTTTTTCCTGCAGCTTGCATCCATTGTTCCGCGTTATAGTCTCTGCAGCAGCAGAAAACAAGCTTGCTCCCTCCTCAATATGACATCCCTTCAAATATTTGAACAGGGCTATCATATCACCTCTTAGCCTTCTCTTCTCCAGGCTAAACATCCCCAGCTCCCTAAGTCGTTCCTCATAGGGCATGGTTTCTAGACCCTTCACCATTTTAGTTGCCCTCCTTTGGACCTGCTCCAGTTTCTCCACATCTTTTTTTTGAATTGTGGTGCCCAGAACTGGACACAATATTCCAGGTGGGCCTGACCAAGGCAGAATAGAGTGGCACTATTACTTCCCTTGATCTAGACGCTTAATAATCTAGACGCATAATAAAGATGAGATCAAAAGAGGCAGAAACATAGTTTGAGTCTCTTTTATTCGAAATGCTAGTGTCTAGATATGTTTTGGATTTCAGATTTTTCCAGTATCTCCATATACATATTGAGGTATCTCAGAGAGAGAATCCAGTACTAACATGAAATTCATTTATGTTTCAATATACACCTTAAAAAAATCTAGCCTGAGGATAATTTTATACATTACATTTTAAAAATAATTTTGTACATGAAACAAAGTTTGTCATCACTGAACCATCAAGAAGCAAAAGTGTCACAATCTCAGCCATCCATGTGGATAATTTTGGAATATTTTGAATTTTGGAAATCCACATAAGGGGTGCTCAATCTGTACAGATACAATTTCAAAACCCAAAGCAGGGGACAGAGAGTATTCAAATATTGATTCACAGATGATTCTGGAGAATGTTCAACATTGTTTATTTTATTTTATGCACAGATTTCATTTTTGAATATTTTGTAATATTCTATTCACATCCAGGTTAGCAAGTATCTTCTTACACCAAATTAGTAACCTTTGCCAGCCACAACTTGGAAAAATTACTTTTCAGACTTCAATTTTCAGTTCAATGAATCACTCTTGTAACGTTTTCTGTAAATTCTGGGAGCTGTAGTCCTCAAAGTAATTTTCCCAAGCTCTGACATCCAACCACTGAGCCCAACAGAAGATCACCAAGAAACTAGACAAAGATCTTCCTCAACTCTGCTACCTGAGATCCTTTGTGTTGAGCCTGAGATGTTCTGCAATGGGCAGTATGTGCTCTACCTGTCTCAAAGCCATAGGGAGAGGCAGGTAATAAATTATTTATTTATTTATTTATGTTGTGGTTGTTACTACAACTACTACTACTATTACATCACAGATCTGTGACCTCTTTGCACAGGCAAATATGTGGGAGGTTTGTTTAAAACATGTGAATGATGTGATTGTAAAAATCAAATAGTCTTCCATTCTCCCTAATCCAGAAACAAAGAAATGAAGGGGGGGGGAGAAAAATGTGATTCACTATCTATTGATTGTACAACAATATGTTATAAAAGAGAGCGGTGATATCATTAGGTCATTTAGGCTTGCTGTGCTTTTTTTGGCATAGCTCCAGACCTGAATAAAGCAAGCCCCAGACGGTCAGGCTGCCGTTAAAATTAAATCCCTGGGGTTTGTTGTGGTGTGGACATCTGTCTGCAAGCAACTTCCCTGAAGCCATCAGTTTTTCTCACTTGGGCAACTATCTAGTCATCAACCAATAATTACTTTAGGTCTCTGGTGACCAAAGGCAAACTGATCTGGACAGAAATAATGCATAGCGTCCTGTGCCACCTTGTTCCATTTATCCATACAATAATTAGGGGCTCCTCTCATATACTAAAAGAACATTGTATAATGATTTCATTCAAAGGCCATGTAAAGAAAATATTGCCATAGTTCATTTCAGAGAAATGATAGTTCATCAGTATGGTAGAGAGCACACACAGGGAGCAGCGGGCATAAAGAAATATTTTTGTTTGGCTTTGACGAATGTTTACAAGTATGTCCTCAATTTACTACAACACAGAACTGTAGTACTACAATTCTTTCCTAACCTAGCAATTTAAGGGCCAATAGCTAGGAAGATACTTTGCTGTAGCAATTCTCTTCCTGGTAGCTTCGAAATGTTTTGGACTATTAACTCCCATCAGTTCCAACCATTATCAGTAATGGATAGGGATGATGGAAACTAGAGATCCAAACATACAGGAGGCACCAGCTTTTGGAAAGGCTGATTTAATAAACTTAGGCCCAGGCCTGGATCCACATCTCCTGCTCCTCTATCCTCCTGCCCTGTAAAACGTGCTGCATAAAGTAGTGTCACTCAACAAGCCATTGGTTGCTGGTTCCTGATGCATTACCAGAAAAGAAAGGAACCATGAAAACCTATGTGCAAATATTTAGCCAGTCCTTGGCATATTGTCAGAACAAAATTAATTAATAAAATTGCAACCCCACCCCCCTCCCATACACATCAGATACTTTGAAACGCAGTGCTGTAAAATACTTACACAAGATCATACCAGTGCAAATTCAGCTTGTGTGTGAAGGCATCTCATGGAACAGATAACAGAATATGGGAACTGCACTGCTGAACAAAAGCTATGAGTGCAATTCTTTCCATATTTGCAACCTACAACATTTTCAGTGTCAGTGCCAAGATATTGCTAAAAAGGACACAAATACCAAAAATTATAGCCAACAGAACAATTCCATACTAGTCTTCTTAGCCCCTCATTCTCTCTTTCCCAATTGACCCTCCCCCATTTTTTCACAACCTCCTTCGCTCTTTTGTCCTGTTCACAAAACACATGTGTAGGTGTTGACAGCACAAATTCTCTACTTCAAAAAAAAAAAAGCTAACTTAAAATCAAAGGTTGGAAATCTGAGTCACTATTTGATGGCTCCATCAGCTCAACAGAACACACACCTTGAGGGCTTTACAGATTTCTTGCTTGGAATAATTCCAGTATTCTCCCGCGCCCCCACCCTGTGACAATTCATTCCTAATGACTGAACAGACGTGCTGTTAAGGCAAGCAGTGCTGTGAGCACCTCTGAGGTTAGAAGGCTTTATTTGCCAACACAATCCCACAGACAGCAAGTAGGCATGTGACTGGCCCAGCCCAACCCAGCCCAGCCCTGCAGATTTGCCAGCAAATGGGTCAGGCTGTCATGCATAATGCGAAGCAGTCTCCACATGATTTGTTAAGGTTAAACCAGACAATACTGCTCTTGCCCAAGCAGACCTGGGTTAATACAGTGAGCAGGAGCTGCCAAGTTGCCCACTGTGGCTAGTTGCACTACATCTGACCATAAAAACAAAGAATATGAATTTGAGTACAACTCAGGCTGCATATTAAACACAAAGGCAAAGAAATAAGGAGCTTACCTATAGTATAGGGTAGGCAGTTTACACAACTTGCACCATCATTGCCTTATCTATAAAAATACACTGCTGATACCACATCAGAATTTCTTTTAAGTGCAGCTGCACTCCATCTCTGCCCAAACCGCAAACACAAAATTATCCTTTGAGAAGAATCTTGTTCATGGATTTTGTTGAAACTCAATGAATCATGAGTTTACCCTACACATTTGCATTCTCTGCAGTATTCAGCTTACTAGTTTGAGACATCTTTTATTTGTTTCACAGACCCCTTTTCTTCTCACCTGGGGCCTTTCACACTATAGTTACAGAACTATGATTTCACTTTAATTGTCATTGCAACATTCCATGGAAACCTGGGATTTGCAGTTTAGGGAGGATCATTTTAGAATTCTCAGCCAGACAGCACTAGTGTCACCAAACTACAAACCCCACCATGCAATCATAGCAGTTAAGGTGGGATCACAGTGTTGCACAGCATTCTATAAAAGACGCATGATCTCTGCTTGTGGCATATTATGATATGGATTATACTGGTTAATTTGACAGAGGATTGGGCAGAAGAAGAGGCAGGTTTCTCAAGTAGGGGAGAAGTTATGCACAGGGGGTGAGAGTAGTTTTGCAGCTTCAAGTGGATGGAAGAATATAGCACAGTTAGCCCAGAATTGTGGTCATCTGTGCAACAATCTTCAGCAGAAATATGCACAAGAGCAGTTAACAAAAGTATGTGCATTTCCAATTGAACATACAAAAGAAGAGCAGCAGTTGAATTCTAGCCCATTCAGTACTATACCTTTCATTTTCACATGTTTATTGCTAGAGGTCTCAGGAAAGGAAACAAGATATTTTTCCTCTCATTTGCAAATACAAACTAGGCCAACAACCATTTATCCAAAGAATGCTTTGGATGCCAGTATAATAAAATGCTTGTCTCATATTTCATAGACAACTGTGGACGTGCAACAGTACGTTAAGACGTCATCCAGTTTTTGAAGTAGGTGCCAAAGTCTGCCGACGTAATCCTGAGGAACATGTGTTCACATGTGAGAACAAAAGAGTAAGTGAAGCAAGCTCATTGGAAGAGGCCACAGAGGCAATGATTTGCTTGGCTGGCTTCTTGAAGCCATACAGAATACTTTGTGGACGTGGCTGTGGCCATAACTAAAGATGCCATTTCAGCAAGACTACATTTGATAATGTATCTACTGTACCAGCAATTAAAATAAAATAAAAAGCTCAGAAACTAAATCATTAATTTATGATTACTGAGGGGCCTGCACGGTATAGTGATTTGAGTGTTGGATTAGGACTCTGGAGACCAGAGTTCAAATCTCATCTTAGCCATGAAGCCCACTGGGTCACCCTGGGCAAGTCACACTCTCTCATCCTCAGAGTATGGAAATGGCAACCCCCCTTTGAAGAAACATGCCATGAAAATCCCATGGTAGGTTTGCCTAAGGGTTGCCATAAGCCAGAAATGACTTGAAGGCACAGAACAACAACAAGGCAGAAGGAAACCCCAAGGCCAAAGTGTGTATCCACACTGCAAAATTAAAGTAGTTTGACACCACTTTTAATTCTAGATTTTGTAGTTTGGTGAGGTATTCAGGCTGGTATGTCAAACAGTTCTGGTTTCTAACCAAAATACAAATCCCAGGATTCTATAGGATAGAGTCATGACAGTTAAAACGGTGTCAACTTGCTTTAATTCTGTAGTGTGTATACACCCCTAAAATATTAGTAAGATATCCTTTTCTACAGGACTCTACTCAGTCATATCCTACTCTGTATCTTACCATAGGGTAGATACTATATGTGTCTGCACCATGTTACAGTCCCAGTTTAGGGATCCAAGAGGGATGAAAAAATGTACCAACAGCAAAATAAATGCTAAGTTAGTAAGGGCAAGCCTTGACCATAAAAACACTAGCCAAACCGGGCCAAGCACCTTGTTTGCATCCTCAGGTTTAAACAAGGGAAATTCAACCAACATAAATAGACCAGATGGTCCTCAAAACTGCTGAATTCCTTAAAAATATAAGATTCAAACGTGAAATTGTAAAATTGTAATTGGTTATAATACAAAATTCAGTTCTCTTTATGTGAGAAAATAAAAGCAGCAATCTTGGCAATCCAGATCCTTGTGTCTATAAGAACAGATTTAAAAATCTAAGATGTGCATTGTTCTTTCTAATGCAAATACAAATTTTTAGAGACTGGGGGTTTGTTTGTTTGTTTTTCCATTTTGAGGGTCCTGCTATTAAAATAAAAACAAACAAAAAGTTAACATTTGTCCCAAGAATCCAAATTCAGAATCTGTTACTACTAAAGATTATTAATAATGGTTCTGCTTTTTTTATTTTGTTTGTTTCAAATAACATTAATCTCATCCCCAGATGTAACACACCCCAATAGCCAGAAGGATTGCAGTTCATACGGATGATATCACTATGGGGTCAAAGACTGGTCAATACTATGATGACACGCATTTCTGCAAACTGAAGACTAATCTGGGGTTGGCACAGTAACGTCCAAGAGAAGAATCATCTCAAGCTGTTAAATCAGGCTTTAGTGTATGCCCTGCAAGTGTATCTTCTAATCACTCATTACCACTGGTTAAAAATACTCCATCCAAATATTCCTCCTAGGCAAGGTTCTCAGAGAGAGAAGGGGGCATTTATGTTTTAAGTTTACCTATATTAAGCAAAATGGTATAAAAAAATAAAGAAGCTGATTATGGCAATCTGATGACTATTTACTTGGAAATGCTCAGAGGTATGTAGGCAGAGGATTAAATTCAGAAGGGGTGTTTTTGAGTAGTCAGTTCCAGAACTATTTGGCAAATACTAAAATCCTGACCAATAGTCAAGATCCTTTGTGATACAGTTACCATAAAGCCCATTAAAATGAAGGCATTTCTGATCAAAGGATGAGTCTTGCAGTTGCCTGTTGTTCTTTTCTTTTCCTGTCTTTGGCAGAATTAAAATCACAGGAAACAGTCTAGTGAAGAACAAAGAAATTGGGGGGGGAGAGGGGAGAGAAACCTAACAATTTCCTTTATATCAGATAAAGAATCAGACTATTTTAAAATGACTAGCAGCATTTGCATAGATTTGGTCAATATTTTCTGCCACTCACAATTAACAGTGCCAGTCCAATCACAAGATGTGTGAGACAGCTGTGGAAAAAAACCCTCCAGATTTTAGGTTATCAGGAGCAAACACAGTGACAAAAGAAGAGCTAAAATATTTAATTCTAAAGAACAAAGACAAGAATGTTTGCCTTATCAACTTGATGCAGAGGCCAATCTCATATGTGATTTAATTACAGAAGAAGGGCCAACCCAGTAAGAACAGCTCCAGCCTCTTTCAGGGAGTAGGGAAAAATTAAGTTTCTACCTGATGTTTTCTTCTGGTTATTTAGTGCAGCCCCAATGCAAACTCAAGGAGATGTACACTAAGGTGGCCAAGATGTATACATCTCCCCTCCATTTTCGTGGGGGATCCATTCTGGACCACCCCATGAAAAAGGAAACTCACATATATTCAAACCCCATTGGCTTGAATGGCTGCACACTCTCATGTGCATGCCATTTTAGCCAATAGCCGCCCCCCCCCCCCCCAATTAATCATCAAGACTCTGAACTTCAAGACCACAGACTTCAAGAGCGCGAAAACTGTACTCCTATTCCTGCAACCCTGACTGCTGCTACCACAGATTAAATTCAGTGACACTATGACAGCCAAAATTTCAAGGATCCAAACATGCCCCCTTGTTTTAAGGGCAAATGGTTTCTTTTATTGCTACTGAATTTCAGTAATGTGGCACTCTTTTTCATCAACATGGCAGAAGGTAGTGCCCACCAACAGGTTTTTTTTTGGGGGGGGGGCACTACATTTCACACATTCACATTTGCATGGTATGCTAATAAGTTTACAAGAATTTCATCTCCCAGTTTGCTATTTGAGTACCACCTCAGTACTCAATCCACAGGTAATGCCACTCCAAGTGATAGTTTTTTTCCATCTGGGGAAGTAAACCAAGTCTATGAAAGGTTACACAGTGTGCCCGCATCATATGCAGGCGCATTATATGCGGCTTTTAGCATATGCCGAAAGCCATGATGGAAGCAGCAGTGCCACGTTCCGGAAGGAGTAATGTATGCCACCGCAAGAGCGAGCCCCATTACTTCTAATGGGGCTCAAGCATACGTGGGTGGTGGGGGGACAGAACATATCCCCCACATTAAGAGAAGGGTCCACTGTATGCTGCAAAGTCTTTCACTCAGTCTCAAAGATTCCCTTGCACACTGATAATCGAGACTAATATGGCTACGTCTCTGGAATCATCTGGTTTTGTTATGTTAATTTGATTCCAGTTGATTATGTTAATTTGATTCCAGTTGATTATTTATTTTACATCTCCCTCTTCTTCCAATATGGGTTCAGGACACCTTCCAAGTAAGTTAAAAGGAAATACAGTCAAGCCCTCTTTATACATGGATTTTTTTAATTCAATCATCCACGGCCTGAAAATATTTTTTTAAATATATGAATTCAAACAAAAAGCTTTGATTTTACCATTTTATATAGGAACACCATTTTACTATGCCAATGTATTTAATGGGACTTGAGAATCCACACAATTTGGTATCCATAGGGGGTCCTAGAAACAAACCACAGTTGATATCAAGAACCCTCTGTATAACTGAAACATGCAAATTTTAGTAACACACACACACACACATATACACACAATAAAAAGTATAAATTGCAAATTAAAAATAATTTACAATGGATTTAAAACATCTCATTTAAAAAACACTTCTGCTTCAAGTGGTTAAAATCAAAGCCTATTTAAGTCCTGCTGGACAAAAGAGAGAGGCAAGGGGGCCAACCAAGCCTCCTTCCCTTGGGGGATGGGGAATCAAACAAGGTGCTTAGTCAAGTTCAGCCAGTAACATGTATTCTCATCTTTTGCTTTACTTAGCTTATGACACATAATACACAGGCAGTACCTGGCTGGATTCAGGTAGTTATAAAGGCCTCATCAAAAGAAAGGATGAATAGGCTCTTTCTGAAGAACATGAGCTGGGACCAAAAAATAAAAAAAATAAAAAAAATAAGCCACTGGACATACCCTTTTTGCCAAGATGCTCAAGTAAGTGGTTACTCTTCCGTTCCTGGTACTTTTAGAGGACATCATGTTTTTTTTTTAAAGGAGCTGGGGGAATATTGGTCCAGATTTAGACCTGACTTTGGGAATAGAAACTGTTCTAGTCACCCTATGGATTGATCTGTTGTGGGAGAGGAGCAGCAGGAGGATTATCCTAGACCTCTCAGCAACTTTCAATGCTATTAACCATGACACCTTTCTGGATAGGTTATCTGAGTTGGAATGTGAACCATACTTTAGTGGTTCTATACCTAATTTTGATAGCAGAATCTGATGCTGCTGCTGGAAGATTACTGATGTGTCCTATTACCATGTATGGATGCAAGAGATGGATAGTTAAGAAAGCAGGGTTGCCATGAGTTGAGGGCAAACTTGAGGGCAATTAACAACAACAACAGCAACCCATGACATTTATGTTATAAAGTTCCCAAGGATTTTGTTTTGTTTCTCATGATGCAAACAGGTAGCCAGAAAAGTTCTTTTAAAACCATTAATATGTATGCACATGGCTCCACCAGACAAAATGCGTCATGAATACTATGAGAAACCAGGAACAAAAAAATCTTCTTTGTAAGCAGGACTTTACTCATTATGTTTTTAGAGGCCTATCTAAGATATTTTAACTGAATTCTAACATCTGAGCAAGAGATGTATGTGTGTCATAACAAGTAGAGATGAAGGACTGGCTACAGCTCCCTTTCAAGTGTCAACATGATCCCAAGTCTACTGCCACATGTTTAGATCCTACCTTCAAGGCTGAAGACTCTATCATGCAATGTGCAAGCCTGTGCTTTAGCAGTCTGCTTTCCCTAAAGGTATCTGTTTGCAGTTACTTACCAGCTTAAGCAGAAAACTCAAAGCACTTTAATTCAATAAAGGACAATGCTACCTTCTGAAGTACATCATTAAACCTAGGATCAGATCAGCCCTGATGGAAGAGTACTTCAAAAGGGACTACCTGAAGCTTTGGAGGAGTCTGGATATATCCACATAGGAGAATCCCTAATGAAAAAGTCTGATAAGTGAGAAGTCTAGAAAGGCATACAAGAACAAACTACACTTCACTGAGCAAGATGTTTGTGCACTGGCAATTGAGCACAATGGCTCTTGCAGTCAAACAGGCTGAAGAGGAGGAGACAGAGTTTGGCAACTGTACAAGTCCAATACATACAACAGAATAAGGGTGGAAATAATGAAGCCCCTCCCCAAGATGTTGATGGGACTGCAACTTCCATCATTCCTTACCACAGCTCTGCAGGAGTGTGGGGTGCAATTTGAGTTTGCCCAGTGTAACCCTTTTAAAGGGAACCAAAAATAATAAAGTATGAAAGTCAAACCTGTCAGAATCTAGCTTTCAGTAGCAATACAGCAGAAGTGTGGGTCTGATTATATTTTAATATGCTTTCCTAAAAATAAAGACTAACTCAAAGAAACAACAAATATATAGTTTACGGTTTTAAAACAAATAATAATGGCTTTAATAAATATACACTTAACAAAACTAAAACCTAAAGACAGCTATATATTAACAGGAAGACTGAGAGATACATAAGACTAGCAGGCAGGCTAAAGACACATACCACAACTGTAAGATGAACAGTTTAGAATCTTGAGGTAAAGAGTTAGTCTTAAAGAATGAGGGACCTAAATAGGAAAAACCCTGTCTATATAATGAGGGGAAAGAGTGTGCATGAGTTTCTTCCAACAAGGAGAATGCTTGAAGTCCAATAACATCTTGAGGACATATCCAGGGCTAGCCATGTTGGTCATATAGCAAAGTACTGTATAGTAACATCCAAAATCCACAATACCGTGGATTTGGGCCAACTAAAATGAAGAAACTACATGTTGCAGAGCTTCGAAAGCTTGCAGCATGTTTTTTGTGCATTTTGGTTGGCCCAGTAAAGGTACCAATTGTTTTGTGGATTTTGGATGTTATTGAAGCAGTATGAGACAGTCAGATATGACTCACTCTTTTTAGTCGGGCATTCTTTACAATCTATCTTGGCATTACGTCTCCATGGTATAAGTATTGGTCTTGTAAGGTAAGAGGCTATGATGACAGTAGCATTGCTGCTGGTAAGCTCTCCCAAGCTGGATAGGCTTTTGTTGAGGAACCAGACTAAATGTGCCAAACAGGTACTGTAGGCTACATTTCAGAAGAAGGAAAAGCAGAAACAGCAGTAGTAAAGAAGGGTGGTCCAGGTGGAGGATCTCTCAAAGACAATGGCAGTGGCACTGTAGTTAACTCTTGTTATTACTATACATAAGGCAAAAATGGTAAAACACTCCTGAACGTCTTTTATTTTGAAAACCCTATAATATCCAAAATTATGCAATAGTAGTTGAACATCATATAGGTCCACAGGCAGACAGCAGGTTTGGAGAAGCTACTGTAACCCATGGCATTCAGTATTTCAGCCAAGTGAGTCACTTGCATCTGGAACACTTTAAGCAATCACCCACCTGACATCAGGTTGAAAATGGGTATGCTAAAGATTTCACACTTACAACACATCAAGAATTCTGAGAATTTTCTTAGAGTAAAGACTCCAGTGTGTGCATGTGCATGCACACACATGCACACAACTGCAAGTCACCTGTCGACTTAGGCAATCCCATGAAATGTATAGTTTTCTTAGGCAAGGAACACCTCAGGGTTTGTTTGGCTATATCCTTCCTCTGAAATATATAGTATTTGTTGGTGGTCTCCCATCCAAGTCCTAACCAGGGCTGAACCTGCTTAGCTTCCAAAACCAGGCAGGATCCAGTGCTTTTAGGACATTTAGCCACACACACCATCACGTACCAGGCAGTAGACTAATACATACAGCCTACGTCAACTAATTGGGAATGATTTATGTCTGTGTGCATGTGCCTTCAAGTCGCCTGCTGACTTATGGTGACCTCATGAATTTCATAGGGTTTTCTTAGGCAAGGAATAGTCAGAAGTGGTTTTGCTAGTTCCTTCTGAAATATAGCCTACAGCACCTAGTATTGATTGGAAGTCTCCCATCCAAGTACTAACCAAGACTGAACCTGCTTAGCTTTCAAGATCAGACACAACCTCATGCCTTTGGGGTAGCTAGGCCTCTTCAGAATGATTCATGTGTGGATATAATCATTGTATCACAAAACAGCACAAATGCATATCATAGCATTCCTTTCTCTGATGAACATAAGAGGTGGGAATTATGAAGCCCTCCAAATGCAGCTGGACTACATATCCCAGCAAGCCTTGCCAGGAGAGCTAATAGTGAGGAGTGCTGGGAGCTGCAATTCAACAACATCTGAAGGGCCACCCCAGTGCAAGGAGACTGTAAGAGAAACAGAAAATTGGGGATTGGAGGAGGTGGAAGTGCTCATTATCTTAGCACAGTGAAATCTAGAGTGGCAGTGAAATGCTGTAATCTTTATCCGTGTACAACCAGGGCTCGGCTCACAGCAGGAGCCCAATTAAACAATTCTGCTAGAGGTATGAGAAGGAGCACTACTAATGGCTCAAGGAAAGGAATGCTGGTGCAGGGGGGAAGGAAAATGTGCTCTTAGAAAAGCTTTCTACAAACAGGGGGGAAAGAAGCAATTGTGTTTGGAGTATACACCCAACATTTTTAGAGTAGATCCCAATTGCCAAGCCACTGCCAATTTAAACCCATTCCCTCCAAATCCACTGTCATCCTGCCACCCACCCTCACACCCACCCCTTCTGACTGAGACAGCAAAGTGACATGTAGCTCTGAAATGTCAAGGAAAACAAGGCAGTCCTTTAATAAATGCCACACTGCCCTTTCTTGTGAAATGAAAAGCTGATAGATGAAGCTAATTGTACTCAACAGATGAACCAACCATGAGGCCTTAACTGTTGCTTTCATTCATTCACAGAAGGGTTCAAGGGGCAAGGTTCTCCCTATTACATTTACATTGCCATGTAAAGCAACCCACTTCACAATAAGGCTGTGTTTTGGATACCAAGAAATGTATATATGTGATTTTTATTCCTGTCCATTAAAATGCAGGTACTGTAGTTCTATTAAAGCACAGGCAAAAAAAGTAGAGGAGAGTGAGAGAGATGAAAGAAAGAAAGACAACCTTATTTACGTTTTAGATCTTTAAAGACCTCATTAAAATAGTAGATCTTCATCCAACTTCAGCTTTAAGTGGGGTGTTATCTTTAAGTAAGATAAAAATAAGAAAGGAACCATAGAATACAGAAGCATTAAATTCCACCCCTATTAGTTGGAAAGATACTAAGAATCATTAACAGTTTAAAGTCTCCCTGCTGTACTACCATTTTATTTTTGTATACTTGAATGCAAAAAAAGTTCAGAGAAACAAAAGTAGGGACTTGCTCTCCCCTTGCCTTCCAAATGTAATAAGAGACTGTGCTCATGGGAAAAACCTGACACATTTTTAGATGATCAGAACCAACAAAAGAAAACATCTTGGGGCTGTGGAAGGCAGTAAGAATTCAGTCACACATTTTTGTGCCAATATTTCTAAGGATTAAAAAACAACAACAACACCACAACAACAACCCAGACAGACAGAGCACCTGAAATCAAATCACTCTGAACTTTTTCTAGAAGCCAAGATAACTAAACTGAGACTATTATGCTTTGAATATGGCTCATTAGAAAATGCTTGGTAAGGAAAAAGGCTGTAGGAAAAGAGGAAGACCACATTACAGGTGGATGCACTCAACCAAGGAAGCCACAACTCTTGACTCTGCATGACCTGAAAAGTGAGGGCTCTCAACGATAGCATGACTTGTAGGTCTCTCATTCATAGGGTTACCACAGATTGAAGTGACAGTTAACTTGATGGCAGTTAACAGCAAAAAAGGATACTGTATATTCTTTTAACTGCTTTTGAAGAAGAGATTAAAGAGTAAACATTACAGCTGTCAGAAACAAACCTGAAATCATTCCAATTGGCTGTTGATGTCACATGGTCAGCTATTTGTGACCAAGGCCTTGATGAACAATTGCACAGAAATTCTCCATGCCAGAGCCAATGTCTAAAATCAGTCTAGCTTCACTGGCACAGACAGAACTGCTCCGACCTACTGCTCCGACTTACTGTCGGATTTACTACTGTCCACAAATGACTTATTGCTAGAACAAAAGCAACAAGAAGCAATTTAAAGCAGCTTCCACACAGCCATGCCTTAAATGCAAAGGATCATCCATCATCATCAGGGAAAACGGACCATATTATGCCTTTATTGTTGTGTGCCTTCAAGTTATTTCTGACTCATTGTGATCCTAAGCAAACGGAGCACAGGGTTTTCTTGCCAGAATTTGTACAGATTCTGTACAGAATTTGCCTTTGCCTCCCTTTGAGACTGAAAGAATGTGACTTGCCCAAGGTCTCCCAGTGGGTTTCTATGGCCAAGCAGGGATTCAGTCTTTGATCTCCCAGTGTCCTAATCCCACACTCAAACCACTACACAATGCTGGCTCATTCTGCCTTTATCCTCCCTTAATGTATATAATCATGTAATTTATTTTTAAATGCAGTTCTTTAATACATGCTACTAGGAAAAAGCCATCATTTGAAGATGCTCTGTTGACACTGTCGCTGTAAGATGAATCTTTGTCAGTAGTTGCTCCTCAGCTGTGAAACAACAGATCTGTCACCATTTCTATTCAGTTTCTAGAATGAAGTTTTTAAAAACTACTACTTCCTTATAATTTGAAAAAAAACTTTAGAAAAAAGGCAACAATGGTGAATTTTGAAGATCTTTTTCTTCTTGTTTGTTCATTTGTTTCTTGCCTTTGCTTCAAGGACTACAAAATGCAGATTAGACCTATAAATAGCAATCTTCCAATGATCTAAAATTTATTTAGCATGAGTGTGGGATTTCTGATTAAGTTGATTAACTCTGACAAACATAACTGTACTAAACCCATCAAAAGTCCTATTGAGTTCCAGGGACCTATTCCCAGGTAATGTCTCTAGGACTAAAGCATGAAGTTAGAAGAATTTCATTTCAGAGTGCTTTCAGATGAAAATGGTAGAATCTTACTTATACTGATGCATCATTTTGCTTTAATCTTGCCTCTTTTTACGGAACACGATATGTTTGTTAGGATCTTTTTTTGTGAACTGCTCAGGGACCTTTCCCAGGAAGGATAATTAAAATGTACCAAGTGTGATAAATGAATAAAAATCTAAGTAAGACACTGATCTTAAAGAGCTTACATACTTTTTTGGACAAAACTCTCAGAATTCTCCCAGCCACCATCACAAATTGTGTTGCAAATAAATATCAGAGGCTGCTGGTAGATTCCAAAACAATTGGTCAGAATCCCGGGTTCAAGCACAATACACCAGCAAGACCATGGATTTTGAGAGGAATCACTCTTGTTAAAAGAAGAATGATGCCTGAAGAAGAACCTAAATGTAAGCTCAAAGCAGCTGTTGAAGAATTGGATAGTACAGTTAAGGGCCTAACTACATTAAAGACACCAGACCCCATCTGATCTTGGAAGCTAAGCAGGGTCAACTGACTTGGATAAGAGATCTCCAACACATATCAAGTAATGGAGGCTATATTTCAGAGAAAGAAACTGGCAAAACCACCTTTGAGTATTCCTTGCCTAAGAAAACTCTATAAAATGCATGGTCACAAGTAACTTGAAAGCACATACGTACAAAAAATAATGGACATGTCTGAAACCTATTGTCAGTCCCAACACAATTGAATTATCTGTTGGAGGATGAGCCAATGTTTATATAAATCCCCTACTTTCAATGGCTCTACTGTAGTTAGGACTAACAATAAGATTCAGACCAAAGTGCTGGACAGATTCAAATTCCTGCTCTCCCAAGATATTTTCAGGATTAGTATTGTATGAAAGGGAGGGGGGTTGTAATTACACTCAGTAAAAAAAAATTGTGAGCCTCACACACTCACACCACTGTAAACCCTTTGGCAAGGGAAATGTAACTGATTATGTCTACAACAGCAAAATGATGTGGAGTGACATGGGAAAAGAGACAGCACTCGTGCCAAAATAATCCCCCTATGCATCATCTGGCCATGATGGCTGGGGAACTCTGGGAATTATTGTCCAATACATAGCTTCCAAGTACTAGGAGAAGCTGGCTCTTGCAACTGTTTGAAGAACACTGCATTATTCTCCACAGGAGGAAATGGTTAATCCTAAAATTACATGCAAAGTGCCAAGAAAACTCCATGATAGATTCTCATCTTAGGGCCACCATAAAATTTGAAGACACACCATGACTATGACAACAAAAACAACAAATCAAGATAGCCATGGGCCATTAGTCACAGCCAGGAAGTGTGCTCCATTTGTTCACATTTCCTCTACCCCAGCTTTAAATAAACATGAACTCTTTTGACAAGGAAACAGGGAATCATACACCTTTGCCCTATTCAGTGACAATTTGTTTTTTGTTACACACAGTTGAGGCTATAATCATTATTCATAGCCTTGGAAATGAGATCTTAGCTACAGAAATGCCAAGTGAATCCTCCATGCCAAAACACATTTGTGTATTTAATGAGGCATTTTGTCAACTCCCAAGTGCAAAAGAAGCTGAATGGCTCCTTGTCCGTGTATGTGCCTTCAAGTCAAATGTCAAATCATGGCAACCCCATGAATTTCATAGGGTTTTCACAGGCAAGGACTACTCAGAGATAGTTTTGTCAGTTCCTTCCTCAGAAAAATAGCCTACACCACCTGGTATTCATTGGCAGTCTCTCATCTAAGTACAAACTAGGGATGACCCTGTTTAGCTTCCAAAATCAGATGGGATCTGGTGCATTTAACACACTGTAATTTGTTTATTTTTTGAGAGGATGGGAGAGATGAGGGAGATGGGGAAGATGGAGAAGGCAAGGAAGAGTAATTGTGATGGCTGTCAGGCAGGCAAAATAGGAGTTGCTGCCTGCAAGGTCATTACCCACAATGGGGAAAACAAGGCTATCCTGATGAAATTCAAGATTGCTTGGAAGTAAACTGCTAAACCAGAAGCTGCTTGAGATGTATTGAAGTGGCTTTAAAGAACAGACGGACATCCAGAGATCTTCTGAGAAAATTGCAAAGTAACTGTAAAGGAGAATAAAAATTAGAGGCTCACTAAGTTATTTTGCTGAGTGTAATTACAGCATTTTCATGTTCATTCTCTCTCTCTCCCATACACATGGACACTATATATATAAAGAGAGGGGGGGATGAAAATGCTTTAATTATATATAATTATGTAAACATGTCTGTGTGTGCACATGTGTGCATGTGCAAAATCATTTTGATGTCTCTTGGAAAATACATCAGGACAAAAATGTTCTCTCCTCAGGAACTTTCCTAAATCATCACAATGCACCAGTGAACTAACCATGCCATGGGGTCTGCCAGTGGCAGGCATTGGCACTTAACCCCTTATAATCTGTCTATAAATGCTGATATCTACTCTTATTCTAGGTTTTACATTTAAGCCAATGGTCCCCAAACTTGTTATGCTATTGCCCTCTTTCTTATTGGGTATCAACCCTAGTGCCCCCTAAAACCTTTTTTTTTTTTTGACATTAGGTCTGCTGCTTGTGCAGCAGCCAACCAACCAGTGACATCTACCTCAGCTATGCCCAGCTCACCAATACCTCCCCCTCTGTTTCAACCTCTCATATGTGAATACAGCATGGTAGCAGCCTAAGCTTCCTCCTCTCTCCAGCAGAAGAAAGGAAAAAAGGAAAGAAGGAAGGCAGCACAATTGCTGCTCCCAAAGTGACCAGGTGCAAAAGGAGCAGTGACTGATCAGTCAGTCAAGAGCAACTGAGAAGCCTGTTGCCCATGCTGTCACTGCAGCAAAAGGGTGGTGCTGGCAAGAGGCTTCTTGGTTGCTATTCAAGACTAGCTGATCAGTTGGTGCTCCAAGGGTGATAAGAGTGCAAAGGCCCCATTCAGGCAAGAGGCTTGGTCACTGCTCAACTGGCTGCTCGGTCACTGTTCCCTTTGCATCCAATCACCATGGGAGCGGAACAGCAACTGAAGTTCTGTACACAGCAGTCTTAAAGGCTGGGTTGGGGTGAAGTTGGAGTGTAGCGTCTAAATGCACGCCCAAGCTCCGCCCCAGGGCAGTGTGACACTGTATGCTGCACCTGCGGTGTCACAGTGCTCCTTTGGAGCTGCGTCCACACGACGCAGCACCAAAGGAGCACCGTAAAGCCATGCCACCGCAGTTATTGCACCCTTTATAGAGCACAAAAAAGAGCCCTGCGAAGGTCAGATTGGGGCTGCAGCATGCAGTTGCCGCAGCCTCCATCTGGCTGTAAAAGGGGTGGCCGGAGGCCACTCCTTTGGGGCTGTATGCAGAACCACTGAGAGGTCTCTTGCCTGTGACAGCCTTGCAGCAAAGGTCAAAGGCCAGTGTAGGTGAGAGGCTTGTCTGCTGCTGCTTGACTGGTTGATTGGTTGCTGCTCCCAAGGTGAGTGAATGAAAAGGGAGAAGTGACCAATCAGCCAGTCACTGTTTGTGGCAAAAGCTTCCATGGGCAAGAGGCTTCTTGGTTGCTGCTCCCTTTGCATCTGGTCACCTTGAGAGCAACAACCGATCCAATGGCTGCTCAGCAGCTGAGGAATCTCTTGCCTATGTCACCCTTGTGGTAAAGCTTGGAGTGGGCTAGTGGCTTCTCATTCATTGCTCAACCGGCCAAGTGGTTGCTGCTCCCTAGGTGACTGCAAGCAAAGGGAGCAGAAACTAAGCATTGTGCTTGTGGCGGCCAGCACAGGCAAGCAACTTCTAGGTTGCTGCTCAACCAGCTGCTCAGTTACTGTTCACAAGGTGACCAGGTGCAAAGGGAAAGTTTCTCCCTGATGAGGAAGGATGCTCAATCCTCCTTTGCTGGGGTGGAGAGGGACTCAGTCAGCTTCTTATTTTTCTCCCCAGCAAGGAAGGATTCTCAGTCCAAGAGAAGCAAAGGACTCTTTTGAAGAATCTACCCAACACTCCTCCCCCACGTTCTCCAGAGACATCCATTCCCCACAAAGCTTCAAGTTGTTCTGTTGTACACAAACACACTGTTTCGTCTGCTACCTCTCCCCTCAGCCTGTCAAATGAAAGAAAGCAGGAGCAGCAACCAGGTTCCACCCTGCCAGCCAAGTCCTGGCAAAACTCACAAAAGCTTAAGCAGGATCCCAAATGTGAAAGCTCCTTTTTGCCGCCACTTCTCCTCCACTGACATATGCTCTAACTCCTCATCCCCACTATGGCCCTAAAGGCTCCTGGTTCCATTATCTTCGTTGCAGACCAATACTTTGACTGAAGGCATCACTGCTGCCCCCTTTTCTCTGACCACCCCCCTGGATCTTTCCACCACCCACAGCAGGGCTGTACCACCCATTTTGGGGATAACTGCTTTAAGCAGATGAGCAGCATGCAGATATTTTCCTTCCTTCCTTCCCACTACAGGTCTCAATGTCTGAATTCCCTAGAGTTTTCTTCACTTAGCAGAATCCTTCTTTCAGCTGATCACAGCTCTTAATTTCCATTAGCAAGGAAGTTTAAGGGAGTTGCACAACTGCATTGCAGTAAAAACCAGAGCTAGATAAGTTATGTATTTGTTTCTGGATAATTTTGGAATTGAGTTGCAAAAAAGGTAAATTTTCCATGCTCTGAGTATAACATATGTAAGCATGATGATAGGCACTATGCACAAATTGAGAGGAAAAAATATGGTTTCAATTAACATACATTAATATACTTTCAGAGCCAGTATAGTGTAGTGGTTTTGGTCTATGACCCTGGAGAACTGGGTTTGAATCCCTGCTCGGTCATGAAAACCAATGGGTGACCTTGGGAATGTCACACACTCTCAGCCTCAGAGGATGGCAATGGCAAACCCCCTCTGAAAACAGTTGTCAAGTAAACCCTGTGATAAGGTTGCCATGAGTCAGAAATGACTTGAAGGCAGACAACTACTACAGTAATACACTTTTACTTAATTATGTTAATCAACATTTTTAAGAAGTGTCCTAAACATGCCACCATTATTTTCAAACGAAATAGCAATTGTGGAATGTTATTAAGCCTTGTGGAAACATTTCAAGGAAGTCTACAATGAAGGAACTTTTAAATAAATATTTTTCTTCATTCTTGATTCTCAGACCCAAACTGCCCTGTGACCTGGGGCATGTTTCTCTTAGGTCTCTTCCCTTCTCTGCTTCCTCCTCCATTCACTTTCCTTTCTCTTCTTCCACTGGTTCTCAGGTCTCCTGGCTACATCTGCCTCCTTTGTTTTTTCTCTCAGACTTTCTGAGATACCTACCTCCTTTCTTTTCTATTTCTGTCCACCATCCCTTTTAACCTCTGCTTGGTGCCTCCTCACTCCACTGGGCCCAGTCTATTTTGGGACCATTATTCCTTCTTGCTGTCTGCCTACCCTTTGAGTGGCCCAAGCCATCCTGAACACACCCTCTCATACCAACCATCCCATCTCAATGTACTTGTCAGCATCTAGGTCACCCTAGCTCATCTAAGCAGCCACTGGTCAAAGCAGTTGTGTCCTGGACCTGAATCAACCAGGGGGGTTGCAAAGATGACTTAAAGAAGAACAAAAACTGGAGCAACTGTGTGAGAGAATCTGCAGCCTGCTTGATAAAGCCTCGCTGTTGGTGATGTCATTGGTCAAGCATGATTCAAGATCATTCCGAACAAAGCAACAAACAAAACGAAATGGAAAATTTCCCCCAGAGATATATTTGGTCACAGATCTCCAAGGACTAAGCCATGCCAACAGTTACTTAAAAGATGGAAAACAGGAAGTTGATGTTTCCTTTACATGGCTTCATGTGTACTCAATAAGACTTCTTTAGAAACAAAAATCATTCAAGTTGGAGGAAACAGCAGGATCATATAACATTACTTAACAGCAGAAAGCTATTTTTGATCTCTTAAGGTTTTAAAAATGCACTGGAACATGGAGAGCATAGAGAACTATTTAACACTTGCACACAATGGTTTAGAAACCCAAATCTCTCCTTCACATCCTTCACACATCAGAGACCCTCACTGGCAACACTGCAGGAAGCCAATATTTGCCAACATAGCAATATTTACCAATAATATCAATGGACAAGACTATGGTTCAAGTTTAGGATTACCAGAGTGATAATTGGAGGATACCTGTACTTTTAATGCTTGTGTAGAAGAGAAAATTTCTGCAGGATCTGCTTGTCATACAAGCAGGTTAACAAATAACAGATCCCCTCTTTTACACAATCAAGAACAAAGAGCCAGCAGTTTGAGTGTACGACTCTGGAGACCAGGACTCCAATCTGAGCTTGGCCATGAAACTCACTGGGAGACCTTGGGCAAATCACACTCTCTCAGCCTCAGAGGAAGGCAATGGCAAACTTCTCAAGAAATCTTGCCAAGAAAACCGTATGGATAGCCTCATTACATCTCACAGAACTACAGTTCCCAGAATCCCATAGCATACATGTCGTGGACATTCCAGCCAGAAGGGTTACAGCTTCCAGCCAGAAGGGGTGGGGCTTCCATCTAGAAGGGCCACACACCGCCCTCGTTGTCGCAGCTAAGTTTTCTGTAGTAGAACTGGGCTGTGGCGGTAAGGAGCCAGGCTGGCAGTGCACAACTCCTGACCCCACCCCTCCTTAGCACAGCCAGATTCTCCTGAAGCAAACCAAGCCACAACAAGGAGCAGGGCCAACCATATGTGCCCTGCCCCCACCCCTACTTGCTGTGATCGCCGCTGGAGATGGCTTCACATGCCGAAGAGGGCATGTGTGCCACAAGTTTGTCACAACAGTGCTATACATTGGTGTGTGTGTGTGTGTGTGCCTTGAAGTTGTTTCTGACTTATGGTGACCCTAAGACAAACCTACTGTATCATGGAAGTTTATTGGCAAGATTTCTTCATAGGAGGCCAAGAAGACATGACTTGCCCAAGGTCACCCAGTGGGTTTCATGGCCAAGTGGGAACTGAACGCTGGTCTACAGAGTTATAGCCTAATGCTCAAACCACTACGTCACACATTGTTACCTGTCCTAAAATAACAGAACAAGGTCCTCAGTGTGTTAACAATAGATCCAAGTTCCTGATTTCCTGCACTATACCTTCACATTAAATGGGAGGAGAGGCTTCTGAAGAACCAGGTTCCAATTTCCAGGCTAAATTGGGCTTCAAAAACAAAGCAAAATCACAAGCACAAGGCAGCTATGAAAGGCAGCACTGGTTATTATTATTATTTTAAGCTGCACATGCTGAACAAGAGATCTACCATGGTCTTACAACAGAGGCTAATGATTCAGGTCAGAAGCCTGGCATGCAATTTTGAAGTTGTTACAGTTCAGTAGAACTATTCACCTGCTGTGGAGGCAGATGTGTTGCTGCTATCACACTTCTAATTGCTTAAGAATTGGAATTTTCAAGACAAGCGAACTGCTAACATTCCTCTGATTTGTATATTAAAGAGATATTTTACCATAGTCAAATAGTTACCCAAATTTTATTTATAACCCGAAACAAACTATGCATATGTCCAGATCCTGTCTGATGTTGGAATCTAAGCATGGTCAGCCTGGCTATTACTTGGATGGAAGATCCTCAATGAGTACCAGTTGCTTAAAGGCTTTATTTCTGAGGAAGGACCTGGCAAAACCACCTCTGGCTATTCCTTGAAAACCCTATGAAATTCAACAGGTGACTTAAAGGCAAATGCAGACATACACACACACTTGACAAACAGGTATTTCACAGCAAAGATTTGCAATTAAGAAATAAGATCTTTTCCTTTGAATACTTAAACTACTTGCCTCAATAAACAGATCTTCTCTTTCACCACACCCTATTTTGATGCTGTTTTCCAACTGTAAACACAAAGCCCTTCTTGCCAGGATTTTAAGGCAACACTGATGCAATAGTGAAGTCATCCTCCACAGATAATGCTTGATCTGTGCTTCCTCCCCTACATAGAAAAATAGTAATCAAAGCATCTAGATAGTTCTGAACGAGCCTAGCATACACATTTTGCTTAGAAGAAACTTCTATTGTACTACAACCAATTAAAAAAAACATAACACAGCTTGAAGAAGATTACAAGACATTAACATTTATTGATTTACTTGTTTATTCTGGACATTAGAAAGGGAATGCTGCTGGATAATGATATACTTTCAGATGAGAGAGCTAGAAAACAGAACTGAATAACAGATTCAGAAAGAAAGAAGCAGTCAAGTCATCAACAGATTAAACACAAAAATGAACAGACCATCTTCATTCAGCTAAGCTGCAAAGAGTTAATAAGCTACAGCAAACCCCAAGATAATACTCTTAATATTAAAGAATAAAACTAAATTCTAGCCCTCATGTTTTTAAAAGGTTACAATCCATACTTTTGTGCCTCTCAAACACATTATATCTGCTGTGTGCCTTCAAGTCACTTCTGACTTATGGCAACTGTAAGGCAAACCTATCACGGGGTTTTCTAGGGCGGAGGGTTTGTCACCCAGCGGCTTTCAATGGCCAAGCAGGAATCGAACCCTGATCTCCAGAGTTGTAGTCCAACTCTCAAACCATTACACCACAATGGTGCTCATATTATCTAGATCCATTTCAAACCGGTTTTCGGGCGGGCTACGGGGTTGAGACTGCCATGGTCGCCCTGGTCGATGATCTCCGTCTGGGCATCGACAGGGGTAGCGTGTCCCTGTTGGTGCTCTTGGACATCTCAGCGGCTTTCGATACCATCGACCATGGTATCCTTCTGGAACGCCTGGTGGAGGTGGGAATCGGTGGCACTGCGCTCCAGTGGTTCCGGTCCTACCTCTCTGGGAGATTCCAGATGGTGCAGCTGGGGGACGTTTGCTCCGATAAGAGGGCCCTCAATTCTGGGGTCCCTCAAGGAGCCATTCTGTCCCCCATACTCTTTAACATTTACATGAAACCGCTGGGAGAAATCATCCGGAGGCATGGGGCGCGGGGTTATCAGTATGCTGATGACACCCAAATAGTCTTCTCTATGCCTCTGACTGATGCAGTGACCAGGGATGGCATCGCTCCTCTCGTGGCCTGTCTGGAATCGGTAATGGACTGGATGAGGGAAAACAGACTCAGCCTGAATCCAGAGAAAACGGAAGTGCTCGTGATAGGTTCTCCCGGCCCTGGGATGGAGGTGGTTCCACCTGTCCTGGACGGGCTCACGCTTCCCGTTAAGGACACAGTATGCAGCTTGGGGGTGCTCCTTGATTCGTCGCTCCATCTCACATCTCAGGTGGATGCGACGGTCAGGAGCACCTGTTTTCAGCTTCGGCTGATACGCCAGCTGCGTCCCTACCTGGACCGGGGGGACCTTGAAACTGTAGTACATGCTCTGGTAACCTCTCGATTAGATTTCTGCAATGCGCTCTACATGGGGCAGCCTTTGTATCACACTCGGAAGCTACAACTAGTGCAGAACATGGCAGAACGGCTGGTCACTGGCGTACCCAGGGCCAGCCATATAACTCCTGTATTAAAAGATCTTCACTGGCTGCCTGTTCGCTTCCGGGCTCAGTACAAAGTGCTGGTTATTACCTATAAAGCCCTATATGGCTTGGGCCCAGAGTACCTGAAGGACCGTCTCTCCCCATACAATCCGCCCCGCACACTCAGGACCACTGGGCAACAATTATTAAAAGTTCCAGAGGCTAGATTATCTACCACCATAAAGAGGGCATACTCTATCTCGGCCCCTAGCCTCTGGAACTCACTGCCCTTTGACCTCCGCTCGGCCGCCTCCCTCATCCAATTTAAAAGGGGGTTAAAAACCTACCTATTTGAACAGGCCTACCCCTGATCTCATCGTCTCCCCCGTTGTCAATTGTATTATTAACGTGAGCACCATTGTGTAGCTATATTGGAATGACACAGTTTTTATTGTTGTATAAATGTTTTTAATCTGTATAGATGTTGTGAACCGCCCTGATCTTTGGAAGGGCGGTATACAAATAAAATATTATTATTATTATTATTATTATTATTATTATTATTATTATATCTAGCATCATGTTGTTATTTGGAGTCTCTCTTACAGTTTGAAAAACAATCCTTCATGTTAAAAAATATAATTCTGTTGCTACAGTGATTTTAACATACATATGAGGTAGGCATCGAGAGACACAAAAAACTACCAGGGCCTATTTCCAGTGCTCTTTACTCCAGAGAGGCTACTACGTATACTGCTGTATCTCTTGCCCACCACATCTGTGTCTGTAAGACTTTCAAGGTAGCAATAAGCAGCAATAAGGAAAGCATTAGTCTTAAATTCAATAGAATGCACAGCCAGCAGCCATAGAGCCAAAGTAACAATGGCCATGTACAGATGTTGGCCTCTCACTACAGTAACAGCAACAAGTCATATGACTAATAATTGCACATACATAGGTCAAATGTAGCTACAGATACACCACTAAGCTGCTGGGAGTAACAGTACAAAAACTTATTCATACAAAAACACAACATATTCATTATGTAATGCTGACAAACTTCAAGGATAATCAAGTGGTTAATGTCACCTGGGCAGTGAACCTGCTCTGGATTTTAGTATGAACTTGAAAGAACCTATCCAGGATTCTTAACCTAGTCCTTAAAACAGCTTCAGCACTTTAGACAGCACCCTTAAAGTTCAAAGTAAAACTCAGGCTGCATTCGCAACTATGGAAATAATCCAGTTTGACAAGACTTTAACCACCATGGCTCAATGCTATGGAACTATGGGAACTGCAATTTGTTGTGGCCCTGAGCTTCCTGACAGCGAAAGCTAAATGGCTCACAAAACTACAGTTCCTAAAATTCCATAGCACTGAGCAATGGCAGTGACAGTGATGTCAAATTAGATTGTTTTTGCAATGTGGCTGGAGTCCTAAAGTGGTGGGCATGGGAGCCAACACTTGTCATGGGAAAGACTAAAGCTTTACTAATATAAATACAGTTGCCCCTCCAAGTCTGTGGACTTGAAATGTTTAGACTTGGAAATCCGTGGAGGGGAGACCACTATTAACCTGAATGGGGCATGCACCCACAGTGTACGCCCTGCATGCATGCACCCCATTCAAGCCTATGAGGCTTGAATATGCGTGGGATTTCATACTTGCGGGGGGAGGGTCCATTACGAATCCCCTGCAAGTTCAAAGAGGCAACTGTATTACCCTTTTGCTTCTAAAAACCAAGTCATCTCTAAATGAATTATCTAGATTCACCAAATGCATTTTCTTTTGAGAGATGTGGGCTCTTATCTATTGGAAATGGACACATCACAGGTAAGAGCCAATATCCCTTTTTCTTTTGAGAGAAGTAAGGCCATTAAAAAATAAAGACCGACTTTGAAATCAAAACAAACTTATTCTACAGACTGGGAATTTTTAGAAGTATGTTCGAGTATGACTCACTGAGAGATGCAGATCAAATACATAAAACATTAGAAATATTAAGCAGACCAAGGGAACCATTCCAGTTTTTAAAAACTGAAACAAAACTTGTTATGTTCCTGTTTGGAGATGGAGGCTAAAAATAAACCTCTTGATGGTAATAAACATTACTTTATTTCCATGTTCTCCAGTGTTGGAGACTTTTAAATGCTTTGGACTGTGACTCCCATTAGCCCTGGCTTCGCTGACTGGACTAATGGGAGCTGGAGGCCACCATGTTTGGAAGAAGAAAGGATTTAAGAAAGGATACTTTACCACTTGCTTTGGGAGCTGTTTCCACAGGAATATGTTAAGATCTTAAAAGAGGATGAAGAATCAGACCTGCTTGATGAATATGGTTTTAATACACAATTGATGTAAATGTTTATGTTTGCTTTTAGTCCTATTATATGGATTTTATTAGTTTTCAAACCGTTATCAGAATGATAATTCTGCATTATTAATCTTCAATCAACATTGTGGAAGTCACTTTGAGAGGACTCACTCATCCTGTAGGTAGCCTAAAATTCTCTTTTTTAAAAAGTGAAATAAAAGTTTCACTAGATAATGTGATTCTCATATTAACCCATGGTTTTATATCTTTGGTAAACAGTTAACTGTTTTGTCTAAGCTACTGAAAGGCATGCTGCCCTGCTATCCTACTGCAACTGTGACCTATATTTGATGCATCATTTTCAGCAGGTCAAGTCATTCAGGCAGTTCTTCAAAAAGAGCTGCATAGGATATTGGAGAGAGATTGTTAACATATTATCTCAAGCTACACACACAATTCAACTAGGCCTTTTTTTCCTCCTACAGATGGCAGCTACTAATTGAAAACATCTTATAATTAAATTTACCCAAGACCCCCAGCATTTTGCTGAGGACCTCATTGTTGGCTGGACTAAACATCCAATAAAAAGCCCATGTCAATTTTTTTTAATTAACTAGAGGAGAACTATAAGGATTACAAAACAGACAGACACACACACACTGCCTGGGGGTTACTGATTCTAACTGACTTGCCAGTATTACAGAAAGAAACAAATGTTTTTATTTTCCATTCGGGTTAGGCAGCCACATGGCACGATTGTGTGTTTTTTAAGTACTGTGAGTGTTAAAATGAAGACCAAAAATCTTGTTCTTAATCTAGATTTAAAAAAAAAAACACATATCAGAATCAGACACTCAAGGGCTGGTGCAAACAGCTCTCTGCAGGCTGGGGTTTGCAATCAGGTCAGGCGAGAGCCCCAGGGAGATGTCATTCTGCCTTTCCTTCAGCCCTGCAGAGCAATTCCCTCTTCCATTTCTTTCCCAATATTAAACATGGTTTTCTGTGACTTTCCAATGCTACCAAATGTTTTATGCCAAATGTTCTCCTGTTAATATTTCCAGTGTAAAAGTAGTGCTGGGGTGGTATACAAAGTGTTTCCCTCCACCTTCCCATATTAGCAGTCTTTCAACAAATTTATGCATACAGTACATGTAACAACTGAAATTAACAACCACAAAATGGGACAGGAAGAACAGAAGACAAAGTTTTTTTTAAAAGGGGGGAGGGGAATAACACCTTAAACCACAGACTTTCATTTATTCAACATACTACAATGAATTAAAAAGCAAGAAAAGAATTTTCGATAAATGATTACTTTTTAGCTCCTCTGAACAAATGTTGCCAAGAAAGCCCCATGCAATAAACCGGAAATGACTTCAGGGCACACAACAACAACAACAATTTTATTTGGCCAGTTCTGATTGGCCAGATCTTTGGCTAAATTTTGGAGATGATTTATCATTTGAGGGCCTGTTCGCAGGCTCTGTGCCACCAAGTTACAATCGCTTTGGCACCAGTGTGGATATGTTTTCAAGGGATCACAAAGCAATTAAAGTCAGGTGTGTGTGTTGGGGAAGGGGGGGGGGGATAATAGAGATACTATAATAGCCAGTCTGATTTGGCTGCATGACATCACAACGTCAATACAATTTAAGAGTAAAAATTATTTATGTATGTATTTATCTGTTACATTAATATCCTATTTTTGCTCCAACGAGCTCAAAGTGACCTGCGTAGTTTTCTCTGTCCCACTTTATCCTGACAATAGCCCCCTGAAATAGGTCAGTCTGAGAGTAAATGAATGTGTGACTGACTGGCCCAAAGTCACCCAGCTATTTTAATGGCCTGGTGTAAAAAAAAAAAATTCCCCCATATCCCAGTTCATCTCCCTAACTGCTACATCACTCTGATCCATCCCCTGCATGGAAGAGTATTTTTACTTTCTTTCTTAGTGCTGCCCCTTCAAATTGCTAATGGAGTCTTTTCTGCAGCCTAGGAAGCTTTGTACACGGTACACCTGCTCTGTCTGCTCAGCACAGCAGTTTCATTCACACACGTAATCATCAGTCATCAACATTGTTTTGGCAAATCACCACTTTGAATTTGTGATCAGTTTTCACTGGTTGGCTTACTAACTTTCTCATATCATTTGGGACTATAACCTTGGAAACCTATGCTTCCAATAGTTAATGGGGATGTTTATCAATAGGTAGCTCTACATTCCTTTTTTTTTTTTTTTAATGTATCTTAAAATCTGTTCCCTTTGGCTACTCAGGGAATATGCAGAAACAAGTCTAAAATGATACACCCCAGGAACCTCATTCAACACCTTTTTAATATATAATGTAATGTTTGCTTGCTTGCTTTTTCTTTTTTTCTTTCCGTCTCTCTCTCTCTCTCACTCACTCACACACACACACACACACACAGACACACATGTAGAGGTAGTGATGAGTATTGTTTATCTACTTAACATTAGAAGTACTTTCTGCCAAACAAAGGGACAATTGTGTCATATAAAATACTCTCACTCATGTAATGCAACACAAAGTGAAGTTCTGTGCATTTGAACCCAAAGGTAAATCCATTCTCTTTAAGGAGCTTACTTTCCTATAATTGGGTATAGGAGAACAAGCATAGTGTAGTAGTTTGAACGTTGGACTACAGTTCTTGAAATCCCTACTTGGCCATAGAAACCCACTGGGTGACCTTAGGCAAGTCACACTCTTTCAGCCTCAGAGGACAGCAAAGGCAAACATCCTCTGAACAAATCTTGTCAAGAAAACCCCATGATAAATTCACCTTAGGGTTACCATAAGCATGAAAAATTTGAATGCACACAAGCACAGCAAGATTGTAGGTGCTGGAGGTGAAGCTCCTTGCTGACCTCAAGAACACTCTTGGGGGGAGGGGGAGTAAAAAAAAAAAGTCTAGGGCTGAAATGTTTACTTAAGCTGACATGAAATGAGTATAAATATCTCTCCTTTAAACTACAATTTTTGAAATGAGCTGAACATATTAGTTAACACGAATATGAATGCCATAAATTCCAATGGATCTATTGCAATTAGCACTAAAATTGGGTTCAGCTCATAGATTTCAATTCATGAAGTGGGCAAGAACCTAAGCCCACTAGCTGCAACTTACTTTAGATCTAACATGAGCTCCTTTTTATAAAATGGACTGAAATTTTATGCAGTTTGTGAAGTTTTATGCAGAACAAAAAGCACCATCATGCTAGTGTTGTGTGCATGTTTGTGAATACACATACATATGTTTCACACCATTTTTTCCACCACTATAAAACGTCCTGGAAACTGTCGGAATAAATTATTCTTAGCTCATCTTAAATTAGCTGTCTCAGTGTCAGACTCATTAGCATAGGTCAAAGCCTGTACAAGAAATATACACTGTATCAGCTTTATTTGCAACTAACAAGACAGCCATTCACTGACCACCCCACCCCCAACTTAACGTCTCTTTCATTTTTTCCATTTCTGCTATTAATCAAAGTCAGAGGGTTACAGCAGGCCCATTTAGGAATGAGGCAGCCCCCCAACTCACCCTCACACAGACATACACCATTAACACCCGTATGTGGTACAGAGGCAAATCAGCAGCAGCTATTTTGGACCAAATGACAGTAAAATTTGGAAATGTTACTTCCTTGGGCTATAATTCTCAGAAGCCAGCATGCCCAATTAGCTGGGGAACATCCAGGAATTATAGCCTCATAAAGTAACTTATCCAGGCACTGGATGATAGGTTTTCAGAAGACTGTAATTGGCCTACTGTTTACCCCCTACCACCTTTACACAAATAAATCTGTAAATCAGTTCCTTGGTTAAGATTAAATCAAAGGTGGTAGTGAGAAGGAAATCCTACAAAATACTGAGATCTTGTAGCTCAGAAACACCATTGTGCAAATCTTTGAAAATAATAAGAGACAAAGAAATTATTACATCTTTCATCAGGGACAAATATTTCTGTCCTGTACTTTGGTGGTAGTTTTACATCCCTTGTGTCTTGCTGCAATTGGGGGGTGGGGGAGATTTCTCTCCATATAGCAAGTTATTGAAGACCATTGTACTGCCGGCTGAATTGGCCACTGTCCGAAACAATAAGCCCTTTTTAGAAAACCACAGATTCATCCTCTTATGTGGCTTGAGAGAGGGATTTAAGCTTAATTTAGCACCATTTAAAAAAGATTACCCCTTAATTGCAACAGAAGCTGGCAGACACAAGCAACAATGGAGGGCTATTATCCAGTGGATCTTTCTGTGCTGGGCAAATAGTATAGCCAAGAAGAGAAATCAAGTGAACTACCTACAGACTCCACCATCTGCAGGGAGTCCTCCAAGTGTATCAGGCAAGGAGGCACACACACCACAGGGAGGAATATAAACTTGAATTCTTTAAGAACAGCTGCTGACTGTTTTGCATATACATCCCTGTTTCACTTCAGGCACAAACTCTTCATTCATCAGCATGCAAATTAAGAGAATGCAGGACAAGAGAAGATGTCAAAACAGCACAGGGCACAACTCCAGGCTATGGGAGGCTTGAGATGCAAATGGAAATCTTAAAAGAAAGGGGGGAGGAAAGAAAGAAAGAAAGAAAGAAAGAAAGAAAGAGCCGAGCAAATGTTTTGTTGGAACTAAGTGCCCAAGATGAGACAACAGCAGATTTTCTCAAAATGCAGTAGTAGAAACATCACATCACTACATAAGACACCCACTTCAAAATTATTCTTTCATCTAGTCCCCCTGCCCCACCAGAGAAAAAGATAAATCAAAAAATTATGGCTTCTAAATTTTAGGTGTTCTGGACTCTTGTGAAGAAGTACATTACTTTGAAACACACTTGGCACAGGACAAAATCCACAAGCATCATTCTGCTGAGAGAAGCAATTTAGTCAAAAGTACCACAAGAGAACAATTCTCCCTCTTTCCCTGCCCAAGCAGCCACAGCCCACTGTTTGCCTTCAGAGATTGCTCTTCAAAACTGGGAAACTTTCCAAAACAAAACTGCAGACAGAGCAAAGAAGAAGCTGGAAGAAGAAGCTGGAAGAAGCAGCAGAAAGATTGCCGTGTTATACAGTATTAGCAGAAAGAAGCATGTTAGCACAATGCTTATACTTCAGCAATAACAACAGCACTGTTTCACAGAATCATAGGGGCTTTCTAGATTGGCAAAAAGAAGTGTGTTCATGGCTGCATGAAACTCTAGCCTTTAGATGAGAAAAAGGGAAAGTGTGCCATGAAAATGCTTTTTTGCGTTTTAGGGGAGAAGAAGCACCTTTAAAAAGGTGCTGGTTTTCCCAGCTTCTTTTTTAAAAACTGCGGAACAGCGCAGCTCCATCTAAAAGCTGTGGTGCAGCTGCTAAGCATTAAGGAAAAGGCAACTTCATGTCACACTTTCCTGCCAATCTAGAAAGCCCCAATAAATTGTAAAATTGGAGGGGGTCATTGGAAGGGCCAGCATAGTATAATGGTTGCGCATTGAACTAGGACACTGAGAAACCAGGTTTTGAATCCTGGCTCAACCATGGAAACCCACTGTGTGAGCTTGGGCAAATCACACTCTCTCAGCCTCAAAGGATAGCTATGGCAAGCCTCCTCTGAATAAATCTTGCCAACAAAACCCCATGATAGGTTTGCTTTAGGGTTCCCACAAGTCATAAATGTCTTCAATGCACAAAACAACAATAACATCTAGTCTAATCACCTTCCATTGTAGGAATCCACTGGTAAAGCCTACCTAAAAAGGTGGTCATCTAACCACTGTTTCAAAACCTTCAGTGAAGGAGAGCCCACTGCCTTCTGAGGCAGTCATTTATTGGACAGGTTTTTAAAGTTTCTTGTTTATAGGCTGTAAGCCTGAGGGCAGGGATCCGTCTAACTATAAGATTGTATGTACAGCGCTGTGTAAACTTACAGCGCTATATAAATAAAATTAATAATAATAATTATAGAGTCATGAATCACAGAAATGGAAGAGACCACAAGGGCCATCAAATCCAACCCCTGCCATGTAGGAATACACAGTTACCACCCTTGACAAATAGCTATCCAGCCTCTGTTTAAAGACTTCCAAAGAAGAAGACCTCACAATTCTCCGAGGGAGCATGTTCCACTGTTGAACAGCCCTTATCATCAGAAAGTTCTTCCTGATATTTAGGTAGAAACTCTTTTCCTACAGCTTGAATCCACTGCTCTGCGTTCTAGTCTCTGAAGCAGCAGAAAACAAGTTGCTCCATCTTCAATATAACATCCTGTCAAATATTTAATCATGGCTATCATGTCACCTCTTAACCTTCTCTTCTCCAGGCTAAACATACTCAGCTCCCTAACCAGAGATTCTGTGTAGATCTTATTTCTTGTAATTCAAACCATTGGTTCAGGGCCTGTCCCTTGAAGCAGCAGGAAGCAAACTTGCTCCATCTTCTAAATGACACCCCTTCTAATATTTGTAGATGGCTATTATAGCCATGAAGAATGAAGATGGGTATAATATCTACTCTGTTATAAGCTGCCTTTATGCAGGGTCAAACCCTCATAGAACTATAGAATCATAGAAGTGGAAGAGACCACAAGGGCCATCCAGTCCAACCCCCTGCCATGCAGGAACTGTCATATCAAAGTATCTCCAACAGATGGCCATCCAGCCTCTCCTTAAAGACCTCCAAGGAAGGAGACTCCACCACGCTCACAATCAAACAGCTCTTACTGTCAGGACGTTCCTCCTAATGTCTAGGTGGAATCTCTTTTCCTGGAGCTTGCATCCATTGTTTCGGGTCCTAGTCTCTGGAGCAGCAAAAAACAAGCTTGCTCCCTTCTCAATATAACATCCCTTCAAATATTTAACAAGGGCTATCATATCACCTCATAACCTTCTCTTCTCCAGGCTAAACATCCCCAACTCCCTAAGTCTTTCCTCATAAGGTATGGTTTTCAGACCCTGCACCATCTTATTTGCCCTCCTTTGGACACGCTCCAGTTTATCCACATCCTTTTTGAATTGTGGTGCCCAGAACTGGACACAGTATTCCAGGTGGGGCCTGACCAAGCAGAATAGAGTGGCACTATTACTTCCCTTGATCTAGACACTATACCTCTATTAGTGCAACCTAAAATTGCATTGGCCTTTTTAGCTGCCACATCACACTGTTAGCTCATGTTCAATTTGTGGTCTACTTGGACTCCTAGATCCCTTTCACACGTAGTTTCATTCAGCCAGGTGTTCCCCATCCTATATCTCCGCATTTTATTTTTCCGTCCTAAGTGAAGAAATTTCATTTTGTTAGCTTTGCCCCAGCTTTCTAATCTATTCAGGTCATTTTGAATTTTGATCCTGTCCTGTGGGGTATTAGCTACTCCTCCTAATTTGGTGTCATCTGCAAATTTGATAAGTATGCCCCCAATACTGTCATCCAAGTCATTGATAAAGATGTTGACCCTGTGGCACTTCACTGGTCATTTTTCTCCAGGATGAAAGGGAACCATTCTTTGGGTGCAGCCAGTCAACTAATTACAAATCCATGTAACAGTTACCTTGTCAAGCCCATATTTTACAAGCTTGTTTGCAAGAATGTCATGGGGAACCTTGTCAAAGGCCTTACTGAGATCAAGATATACTATATCCACAGCATTCCCTTCATCTACCAAGCTGGTTATTTTATTTTTAAAAAAAGGATCAGATTTGTCTGGCATGACTTGTTTCTCTGAAAACCTTGTTGCCTTTTTGTGATTATGGCATTGTCTTCTAGATATTCACTGACTCCCTGTTTAATGATCTGCTCTAGAATCTTTCCTGGTATTGATGTCAGACTAACTGGACGATAATTGTCAGGATCCTCTCCCCCCTTTCTGATGATGGGGACAATGTTTGCCCTCCTCCAGTCTGCTGGGACTTCTCCTGTTCTCCAGGAGTTCTCAAAGATTATTGCCAATGGCTCCAATATTACATTTGCCAGTTCTTTCAATACCCTTGGATGTAGTTCATCTGGTCCTAGAGACTTGTATTCATTTAGGTTAACCAGGTATCCCTGTACTGTCTCTTTACTTATTCTGTGCTGAATATCCCCTATTCTGTCCTCTGCTCCATTATCCTCAGCTTGAGCTCCCTTATCCTTTTCTGAGAATACTGAGGCAAAGAAGGTGTTGAGCAATTTTTCTATCCCCTGTTAGCATTTTGCCATCTTCTGCCCGCAGTGGCCCTACCATTTCCTTATTCTTCCTTTTGCTGCTGACATGCCAAAAAACATTCTTTTTTTCTTAACTTCTCTAGCAAGCCTGAATTCATTCTGTGCTTTAGCTTTTCTGATTTTACCCCTACACATGCTATCTATTTGCTTGAATTCCTCTTTGGTGATTTCCACATTTTCCCATTTCTTATACATGTTCCGTTTAAAACTTAGCTCAGTTGAAAGTTTGTTTGTCATCCATCCTTGTTTCTTGAGACATCTCATTTTTTTTTCCTCATTGGAACTGTTTGAAATTGCGCCTTCAGTATCTCCTTTTTGAGAAACTCCCATCCGTCTTGAACTCCCTTCTCTTTTAGTATTCCTGACCATGGGATCACCCCCAGTATTTCTCTAAGTTTATTGAAATCAGTTTTCCTAAAGTGTAGAATGCGTGTCTTACTATGCCTGGCTTCTCCTTTCCACTGTATAACAAACTCCAGGAGAACATTGTCATTCACACCTAACGTTCCAACCACTTCCACCCCATTAACTATGTCATCCCTGTTTGTTAAGATCAGATCCAAAATAGCTGACTCCCTTGTTTCCTTTTCCACTTTTTGAACAATGAAAATATCTTCCAGGCAAGTGAGGAATTTGGTAGACCTTGAGGATTTGGCAGCATTTGACTTCCAGCAAATATCCAGATAGCTGAAGTCACCCATTACTACTACAACTCTCCTTTCTGAGTGTGAAGTCATCTGTTCTAGAAAGGCATAATCCAATTCCTCTGTATGACTGGGGAGTCTGTAGTAGATTCCTACAATAACATCCCTGTTGTTCTCCTTCCCTTTAATTTTTATCCAGATGCTCTACACTTGGCTTCCATTATTGATGTCCTGGATCTCTTCACTGGTATAAATATCACTCACATATTATGCTATTCCTCCTCCTTTCCTATTTAGCCTATTTTTCTTTAAAAGGTTATTCCCTTCTATTCTTTCATTCCAATTATGAGACTCATAGGGCCCCATACAGACCACCCAAAATAAAGCTGCTTCGGGTCACTTTGGAGGTACGCTGTTTAAATGATGCATGCGTCCTAAGAGTCAGGAAGTCATGCCAAAACCACACTCTGATCCTAAGGTCTGGAGCATGGCTTTGGCATGGCTTCCAGACTCTTAGGACACATGTATCATTTAAACAGCATACCTCCAAAGTGACCTGAAGCAGCTTTATTTTGGCCTGTCTGCATGGGCCCATAATTGGTCTCTGTTTAAAGTCCATTTAGCCTAGAACTGTCTACACTGAATGGCTGGGCAGACCTCCATCTGCACCAACCTTCCCACAACTTAAAGAACAACTTAAACATCTTTGACCATAACACCTCACTTTTATTCCCCTGCATGTGCTTTTTTAACCATCTTTGCCAGATGAAGAAGCCATTAGACCAGTGATGGCAGACATTTTGAAGTCCGTGTGCCAGGGGTGGGGCTCCTGCCTCCCAGGGAGGGGGCTGAGTGCTGGGGGTGGGGTCTCTGGAGACAGGACTTCTACCCTCTGGGGGCGTGGCTTCCAGGGGAAGGGCTTCTTCCCTCGCCCTTTCCCGGCCTCCAGCTGTCTTTGAGAGACAGTTAGAAGCCAGGGAAAATTGGGGGGCACGGGCGTGTGCCACTGCTCCTCCTCCTCCTGAGACAGAGACAGTTGGGGGCCAGTAGGGGCCCGTGGGGGTGAGGAGCAATGGGCCCACATCCCATTTTCCTCTCTGTGGGGCTTTGCCAGTCCTGAGGTGTCCCTGAAAGGGAAACTCAGGACTGACAAAGCCCTGTTGGGAGGAAGAGGAGGCTGCCCATGACCTGTTCACCTCTCGGCGAGGGTTTGCCAGACCTGAGGAAAGGCCAGCAAGGGAGCCCAAGAGCCAGCACGTCACCATTCTTGGGTCTCCCCCTGGCTGTTCTTCACCCTGAGCTCCCTTCCCAGGAGTCCTGGCTGAAGAAGGGCCCATGGAGGGGCCCAAGAGCCGGCACGCTGCTCTTCTTGGGATCCCGTGGCCGTTCCTCACCCAGAGCTTTCTCTGGAGAGGGAGTCCGGGCTGAAGAAGGACCCATGGAGGGTCCCAAAAACCAGCACACTGCCATTCTTGGGACCCTGCAGCCGTTCCTTGAAAAATTCTTTCTTAAAAAATTAAGGAGGGATAAGGAGAAAGAACAAGAGAGTGTGAATGTCAACACAGCTGCAGAAAAACAATCAAAGACTAATAAACAAGAATTAGATAAAACAAAGGCATACTCAAAGGAAAGTATTGGGGAAGAGGGGGAGAAGGAAGTAGGATAGCTGAAGAAGAGATAACTCTATACTCCCACTCCCTTTTCCTCTGGTTTATTCTTTCCTCCTTTTAAAATTCTCCCATTTTCAAATATAGGTATTGAAAAATTCATATGAGAAATGTAATAAATTTATGTTCTTGGAATATTAAATGAATTAATTCTGTTTACAAAAGGAAAAAGATTTTTCACTATTTGGAAGAAAAAAGTTATGATATCTTGTGTTTACAGGAGATAAAGATAAAAAGAGAAGATTCAACTTCTTTAAGGAATCCTATACTTGGTCAAGAATTGTATTCCCTCATGAAAAAAGGAAAGCAGGTGTGGTACTCTATGTAAAGAATACGATACCGGTTAAAGAAATTTGTAAGGACAGTGAGGGCCGTTACATTATGGTAGAATTAATCCTTTCTTTCAGCAAAATTCTGATGGTAGGAGTGTATGCTCCCAATGAAAACAAAACCAAGTTTTATAAAACAATGAGATATGAATTGGAAAAATGGCATTATGATAAAGTAATTCTTGTGGGTGATTGAAATGGTGTTCTCAAATCCGAAAATGATAGATCCAGTTATGGTAATAGAAAGAAGAAACAGGGCAAGTTACCGGCAATCATTCTTTAACATGCAAGATAAACTTGAGCTCCTTGATGTATGGTCCACTTTGTATCCTAAAGATAAAGGATTTACATTCAATGCAATATGCATCCTTTTCGCGTTTAGACATATTCTTAGTCTCTACCTCATTATTCACAAAGATTTAAAAAATGGATATATTGCCAAGAACAGATTCAGATCATAATCCCATTCTAATAGAAATTGAAATACCTTTCAGTTGGAGACTTAATCAAGATTTGTTACAGAATCATAATTTTCTGATAGAATTAGAAAAGATCATTAATTATTAATTCAAAGAAAATGGCACTATTCAAACTCAACAAAGGATTATATGGGAGGTGCATAAGGCAGTTCTGAGAGGGGTCTTTTAAAAAAAGAAGTTGGGAATTGAAAAAAACACAGGGTAAGGAAGTTACGGAGTTAGAAGATAAAATACGAAAAACAGAAATAGAATTATAAAATGACCATAATAACATGGGGTTAATTAAACAAATTCAACTTTTACAGTCCAAAATGGAAGGGACACTAGCTGCAGAGATCCAAACCAAAATGAAAAAAACAAAGCAAGAAATTTTTGAACTGGCCAATAAATCAGGAAAATGGCTAGCAAAACTGATAAAAAGAGAAAGGGAATCAAACATTATCACAGAAATTACTGATAGCGAAGGTCAGGTGACAACACAAGAGGATATACAATCTAAATTTCTGGGATTCTTCTCTAAGCTACACAAAAAGGAAGTAACTAAAGCAAAATACACCAAATCATTAGATCAGTTTCTGATAAACACAGATTATCTAACTTTAAGTGTAACAGAGAGGGACAAATTAGATGAAAATATAACAGTCGAGGAGATGCCATTAAGCAGCTAAAGCCAAAAAAATCGACTGGTCCAGATGGATTTATCTCTGAATATTATATTAAATTGAAATCAGTACTACTAGAGCCGCTTAGATCCACGTTGAATGCCATAGCAAGGGATGGTGGTGGTGGAATACCCGATTCCTGGAAACAGGTGGATATAGTCCTAATTCCTAAGGAGGGGAAGGATAGGAAAGTGATAGGCAACTATAGACCAATATCCTTGGAGAATGTCGATTATAAGATTTTCACATCTATTCTAGCTGGAAGAATGAAAGAGATCTTTAAAAATAAGATCCATGAGGATCGGGGGGGGGGGGGTTCTCCCGCATAGACAAATTAGGCATAACATCAGAATCGTTATAGATATACTAGAATATTACGAATTAAATCATGGACAAAAACTGGCAATGTTGTTGGTGTATGAGAAAAAGGTCTATGACTCAGTGAATTGGGAGGTTATGTTGATGAATTTGGAAAAACTAAACTTTGGCAATAGGTTCTTAAATCAGATCAAAATATATACTCTGACCTTATAATAAATGGGGAGAGAACAAAGGATTTTTGTAATTCAGAGTAGAGTAAGACAAGGATGTCCATTATCACCACTTTTTTTCCTTGTGGTGGTGGAATTGTTAAATAACAAAATAAGACAGGATACCCAGATAAAAGGGCCTAAAATAAGAAGTTCAGAGTTTAAAGTCAGGGCCTATGCAGATGATTTGATCATATTTTTAGATGACCTGCTGAAAGGAATAGAAAAATTAATATCTGTGTTTCAAGAGTTCGGGAAGTTTACAGGTTTCAAATTGAACAAACATAAATCCATAATTATCACAAAGAATTTGACACACAAAGAACAAATTATAATACAAGAATTAGCCCAGTGTAAGACACTGAATAAAGCAAAATATCTTAGTATTGTTATAACTAATAAAACCAGTAATTTGTACAAAAACAATTATGGAAAAGTCTGGACAGAAATTTAAAAAGAACTATCTAGATGGTCGAAGTTGAAACTCTCATTTTTTGGTAGAATTGCATTGGTTAAAATGTTGGTTTTGCCAAAGCTAATTTTCAATCCTTCCCATAATTTATAGAAATAAGCCATTTGTGGTATGGAATAAAGAACTCAAAAGATTCATTTGGGAGGGAAAGAAGCCCCGTGTTAGATGGAAATTAATGACTGTCAAAAGGGAAAATGAAGGTAGTGGACTACTGGATCTTGAGCTATACTATGATGCCTCTGCTCTATAATGGATTCAAGACTGGTGTTTACTTGAGAACAAAAAGCTGTTGGATTTAGAAGGATTCAGCCTCAAATATGGTTGGCACGCGTACTTATGGTATGATGAAGTTAAAGATCATCAGGATTTTCGCCACCATAGTTTGGGTTAAGGTGAAACACTCTTTCTATAGGGGGATACCTAGTTGGATGTCCCCACAGGAAGCTGCATTAAGCAAATTCAATCCAAGACTCAAGTATCTTAGATATGAGGATATTGTTGTGCTCGAGCAAAGTAAAGGAAACATCATGCTTAAAATTTTTCAGACTATCCAAAAAATAGACAGTAAACTTAATTAGTATCAATATCTGCAATTACAGTGTATATTTAGATCGGACCAAAAGGAGTATGGGCTTTATTTTGTTAAAAATGAAATTGATAGTCTGTTGTTAACAAACATATCAAAACAAATAAGAGAATTTGCACAAAGTCTTATTAGGAAGGAAATTAGAGGATGAAATGGCAAAAAACCACATGTTGATCTGGGCTAGAAACATAGGTAAAGAAATTCCTCTTGATAAATGGAGAAATGCTAGGAAGGCAACATATAGATATATCAAAAATCAATCTATGCGGGAAAATTACTTTAAGATGGAAAACAGGTGGCACTTGACTCCAGCAAGATTGGCAATAATTTATAAGACCAACAATCCAATATGCTGGAAATGTAAACAACATTATGGCTCATGGTTTGACATGTGGTGGACATGTCCTATGGTCATGAAATTGGGGGGGGGGGGGAATCCATTCCACAATTAATGAAATGGAAATATCATTTGATTGTTTACCAGAGATTTATCTACTTAATATGATACAGGAAATACAAGTGATAAACCAGAAAAGGATATGGAAGGCAATTTTATATATGGTGACAAACGCGAGAATATTGCTGGCTAGAAAATGGAGAATGGCAGAGATACCTACTATTGATGATTGGCTACATAAAATGACAGAAACAGTAGAATTAGATAAAATAACAAACAAAGTAAAGGGCAATTGTGATAGTAAGACCAATGAAGAATGGAATACAATTATTGTTTACTATGAAAAAATGTGGAATAATTAATCTTATTCTCTCTTATTTTTGGTATAATAGCAGAATGGTATAGAGAATTTAGTGTACAATGAAGGGACACTTAACTGAACTGACAAGTATTATTTATACCTTTGTTGGTAATACTCTGTGCTGTACTGGATGATAAGCATATTGTTTGGGGGTTGTGGTGGGTTTGGAGTTTAATTTTTCTTTGTTGTACTATTTTGTATTTTCAATTAAAAAAACTATTAACTTTTTATTTACTTTTATATTTATAGATAGTATGACCTCAACAAATGGTAGAGGAGAAATACTGCTTTGTCCACATGCTGGCTCATGCTCTATTGTCAATGCTGAAATGACATTAGGAGGGAGAGAAGGAAGGGGTTTAACTAAAGGCAAGTGGTACGCTTCATGCCATAGGGTTTCAAAACAAGTAAGAGTAACTATTTACTTTTGACAAATGTGAAAAATCTGCTTTGAAAAATATTGTGTCTATAACAGAAACTATCACCTTTTAGCTCCACTGAACTTTCAGTGTAACTAAACTCTAAGTTTTGGCTTCACATTTTCTGTCCAAGATCACAAGATCAACCTCAGAATTTCCAGATAAAGCATTTTTTGAAGAAAGGCTGCCAAAAACAACAACAACAACAAACTTTTGTTGTAGAGCCACTGCCAGTCCAAAAAGGTAAAACTGAGCTAGATAGATAGGTTCACTACATCATACCACTCAGATCTTGTAAAACACTGCAAAAATCAATCTGGGGAGGTGGTAACGCTAAGAAAATGGTAAACACATTTTCACTTGTTTTATTTAAGCGTGAGCTTGCATTCTTGCCTAGTTTATAATCCATGTAAATCAAGGGGGGGGGGTGAACCCACATCAAACCATTTGGCCTTCAAAAACAAAGCAGGAAGGAGCCTGCAGCACTGGGGCTTTGAAGAAACAGACCCATTGTTCTCAAGTGTAAAGTGGAACAAAACACATTCTACCATTTTTTTCTCACTGCTGTTGCACTCTTATAAAATTATACCCCTATTCTTCCATGGCTCAGAACAGTAGGAAAGAACAAAGCAGAGCTATACATTCCAAATACTGTAAGGGGTGGGGGCAGGCGAGGACACAGAAAAGTATAACATATATAAAACTAGCCAACTTGAAAAATTGTATTATAAAGAAACATTGCTTTGTGCCTCAGAGTGGAGCTTACATTCACAGATGGAATTTGAAGAGAAATCTATGTTGCTGCTTCAGGAGTTATTCTAGCAATCGGAGACACAATGGCAGCCATGCTTTCAGCACAATGTGTAACCTAATGTCTCATGAAAGAAAAGTGACAGGAAAATGTTCATTCCCAATACCCAGGCTCCTGGATGAGGACATGGCCTTGATCTTTTGGCATTAGTTATAAGCTTTCCCAATATTTTCAGATTTCTAGGCTGCTTTCTATAAAGAAACAGCAGTGTGTAAAATTTTCTGCTACTATCTCAAAAATGGCCCAGTAATTAAAATAATTCAATGTATTACACCAGGCAATTCTACTGGATTACCATGGCATTTCAAATCATCACCATGGATGAGCAAAGTTATCTTAAAAGAATGGGAAAGACTTCCTATTGCTACTGATTGCTGCTGACAAGGGAATGTTTATTAAGCAGACAAACAGTTAGCTCTGGCCTCTTTGGGCGTGCATCGGCAATCTCCACAAAATGGAATGCTTCCCTCACTCTTTTGAGCAAAGCTATAATGGACAAGGCGAAGAGGGGAAAAATCACCCAAACACTGCATTGCCTCCATGCCTTCCAGAGAATGGACCTTTTCAATGTTTACTGAAGTGCAAAGCGCATATCTGACAAACAAAAGCTAACATTATGTACAGTATCACACAGCTATGACAAAGCTAAGGCAGCACAGCTCAACTAAGCAAGCCTGGAAGCCCAGAGATAAAAAATGGAGAGGGGAGCAGGAGAGGAAGTGAGAGGGAAATAAGAGATGCCAGAGGCTGCCAGCATACAAGGGAATCAGCTCTCCACAAAAGAAAAACAACAGAAAGAAAATGAGGGAGGAAAAGACAAGCATTCTTTTATGAAGTGCACTTAAAAGTACAATTCAAGACTTAACAGTATCACATGCATTAGTGGTGGGGGGGGGGGTAGAGAAGTATGACAGAGATGGTGTGAAACAAGAGAAATAGTGGCCTATTCCTCCAAAAAATAATGACACTGGATTGTGGGGTCAGTATATGTTCTCTCTGCTCTTCCAGCTCCAGAAGCTAAGACCCTCCGATTTTATGAAAGCACTCTGATAGCCTTGCATCCAGCATACCTTTGCAAAGGAAATATAATGCCTTACTGTGTTCCCTGCAATGTACAACAATGGGAAGGTCAGAAGGAACATCAGACCAATTTTTATTTTTAACTGACTGCCATCTGAGTTGAAGAAGGTGGGGGGGGGGGGGGAGGTGCAGGTAGCCAAGCTAATCCATGGCCTCACAAGGCTGAAGAGAACAAAAAAGGAAATAAAATTAAAAGCCCAACATCTAATGCTCACAGATTATAAAGAGCATGCCACATAACTGGTATAGATTAATGTGTGAAGTTATTAAAGTTGAACCTATGATGTACACTATTAAGAGGTTTGCAAACAGGCACTTAGCTGCTCATCTGTTCTTAGAACTGGCTCTAGGAAAGCAAGGTAAGGGAGACATTTTAAAACGGGTAAACAGTTTTTAGAAAAGGCTATTGATATGTGAGAGCCAGTATTACGTGGTGATTTGAGTACTGGGCCATGACTCTGGAGACCAGAGTTCCTATACTTGCTCAGCCATGGAACCCACTTGGTGACATTGGGCAAGTCATATTCTCTCAATGGCAAGCCTCCTCTGAACAACTTTTGCCAAGAAAACCCCATGATAGGGTCACCATAAATGGGAAACAACTTAAAGCAGCAACATTGATATCTGGAAAACACTCCCGATATGTCTTTGCCCAGAGGAGGTCATGTTGTATGTCCCATCACCATAAGTGGGTAAGTTGTTGAGTGTGTGAGAAGGAACACCTTGACTATGAACACTTCCTCCCAAGAGACATTAAACTGGCTCTTCTTTGTTCAGTGGGTACTCAACACTGTACTACTCTGTATGGCCTTTGATTTTTATAAGTGTTTACATCTATTTCTTAAAATAATTGTTATAAATGTTATTGGCGAGCATCTATATGAATGGACAGGCAATCTAGTAAAATAGCTGAAGGCCTTTATCTCTTTCATTTAGCATATCTGAACATACTTGCAAGCTTCCTTTAAAATGTTTTTAGACAAACCCAAAATATTGTGTAATTTCTCTACTGCTATGACATTACAAGCTATCAGTAAACAGTATCAAGGAATAAACAGCCCAAAAGCATGGTGCTTGTAGACAGTCACTATGTCTAATCCAGGAGGAGACAAAGTGCAGTTTGCCACCATGTCATCCTACCAAATCTTTGGCAGCGTCTAAAGCATTATTGTCCCCAAATGGTCCAAGGGTCCCTCCAAGGGGTGCTATGAGCCATTTTGCTGCATTTAAGACTGTTGGAGACTCACCTCCTTTAGGGCCAGACAGCCACTTCCTCTTTGTGGGGAAAGGGCTCATAGGCTTTGTGAGTCATTTTGGGACATTTGGGGGCCAAATAAATTGTAGACCCTCCAAACTGGGAGGGGAGGGGGCACAGAAGGCAAAAATGGGAATGCATGGTCCTCCAGGATCCCATGGGTAGGAGGGTTCATGGCCATCAATCCTTGGCAGGTGCCAACCCGTTGATAATTCTCAGTCTGTTTATGTTTCATAGTTGAAGAAATACTAACAGTGATACAATCACTTCCCCCACTTCAAATCAAGTTCAGCCATCTGTATTGCAAATCTGGAGATAAAGGGAAACAGGAACTTAAGGCCAGTCTAGCTGGAAGTTCAAGAAAGAAAATAATGGAAGACTGCTATTAAACTCCTGAGGTGCATTAAGAATGCCTAGAAAAAATATACCAAATCTTTATTAGAGAGTCTTTGTTCAATCAGTGTTTGTTACATAAGAAAAGACAACCCTAACACTTGAAGACTCATTGGAAAACCCATTTCCTAACAAGCCAAGGTGAGAAAATTATTAACATAAAACAGTCATTTACATTTCCTGAAAAGAATTTGTACGCTGAAATAACCTAATATAAATTTGGAATAAGATCATTCTGTTCCTTTGGAACCCTGATTCAACTTTATCCTTACAATTCTATCTATGCAGAATATCGGTATCTGGGTTATTTGTTTTGATAGCACCATATAAATTGATGTTGATGATAATGATGATGATGATCAAACAGCATATGTCAGCGTGCTGCCTCATCCTCAACTATCATCCTTCTGGGCTGCATCTCTGGGATAGAACTTGGAGGTACTGTTTTACATGGCTCTGTTCCTTTCTGGAGGGGCGAACCCAGAAGTTGGGGCTAGGGGACTCCTGATCAACCCGCAGGCTATTGGCCTGTGGGGTCCCTCAGGGTTCTGTGCTGTCTCCAATGCTATTCACCATATACATAAAACCACTGGGAGAAGTCATCCAGAGTTTTGAGGTGCAGTGTCATCAATATACAGATGACACTTAACCCTATTACTCCTTTCAACCTCAAACCAAGGTTGAAGTTTAAGGAGTCAGAACTAATTTTGGACTGAGTTGGAATCAATAGAAACATTTCCCCAACTCTAAATCCAGCATAAAAATAATAACCTATAATATTAAATGCCTAGTTTGTTCCATATTTACTTTCACAAGAATCTGGAAAGTTATCTTATTCAGAAATTCTAATAAAATAAATATTTTACATTCTCTAAGTAGCCTAATGAGTCATGTGGTAGTGATGAAATGCCTTGTTTTACCATTGTAGTACAGTAAATTTGTTATTATTATTTAATATGCATTTGCCATTTATGAAGAAACCAGTCAGAGTTGAACAGTATAAAAATAGAGTTTGAGTCAAAGATTTGATGTACTTGTTTCACAGCCCTAGTCCTAATGGTTGGCCTTATCAATGTTGATGTCCAAACTAGCTTTCCACTACTAGGGATTCTCAGCGATGTTTGTTTGTTTGTTTGTTGAAGTTTTTCTATCCTGTTGTCTATCACTGAATCTTAGGCTGGCAGACAATTAAATTAATACAAATAGTTTAAAACAGCGGTCATTATCCCAGGAATAACCAGGCAATAAACAGCAACAAATCATTCATGGGATTTTCCCATGAATGATTTGTTGCTGTTTACTGCCTGGTTATTCCTAGGTGAATGACTATTTAATCACTTTTGATCATGTGAAAACCTTTATTGCGAATGTGTGCAATTGTGTGGTTTTCACAGGATATTTTCAGGATAATGGTACTTTAATTACATCATGTGAAAATCATAATCGTGAATGCACGATTTCCACCAGATAAACTTCATTTACACTTCCAATTGTACCCATGTGATAAACTCTATAGAGAAAGAGAGGTATTCTTTCACATATCAACGTTCCAAGCCATTTATGGCTTTGAATGTCATCATGGGTGCCTAGAAAACAGGTCAGAAGCATACTGGTAGCCAGTGCAGCTGGCTGTTATGTGGTTTCCATGTGGTGTTCCGTTCATCATTTGAGTCACTACTTTTGCACTAGCTGTAACTTCAAGGGAAGTCCCATACTGAATGCATTACAGGTTTATAATCAGGAAGCTACCAGTGCATGGACTATACTGTGGCTACATTATTCTCGATAACACATACTGGTGTCAATAACAACACCCTGATTGGCCAGTGCATTGGCTCCTCAGACTGAGTTGTCACAACTTTTTAGCCTTCCTCTAGTGCTCTCTTTCCATATTAAAAAAGTAGAATATGTTACACTATAGTTATGGAATTTGTTTTATCCAGCCAGCATGTCAATGGTAAGCACCTTTATACTGAGGTCTCACTCGTTTCAACAGTATCTTATTCCAGGTAATACCCTTTCACATGGAAATTACCTTCTATGTGGTGATTTTCTATAGTCCTGTTCTCCAGATTTAGGAAAGAAACAGGTGTGAAAAGCAAGAAAGCAAAATTTGAAAAATTGATTTTTGGAAGGTGGATTTTTCACATCAGTGTTCCGTTACTTGCACAAATCAGGCTATTAATACAGGGACCACCACTGCTGTATAAACAGGCAGATTCCAATACAGTGGTCCCCCGGGTTACGAAGGTAATCCGTTCCGGATTACCTTTCGTAACCCGGAAATATTCGTTTCCCGGGGGACCGCATTAGGAGACGGACCACGCAGCCGATTTAAAGGGGCCGCACGATTTTTCTCCTTCGCATCCCGGGGGATGTTTTTTGGTCCCGGCGGTTTCGGGTCCCGGGGATTTCGTTCCCCGGGGGATTCGTAAACCGGGGGACCACTGTACATCTTTACTTGTGATCCTCACTCCTTCTGTTACATCACCTCCCCCATACAAAAGTCCAACTTTGTCTGCAAATACATAAGCCTTTTCCTCTCTTTATGATCCACTTTCTTTTATCCATGTCCCAGAACATCTGTGTGATGGTGCACTTCCTTCCTTTTCAGCCTCCATTTCCCCTGTCTCAAATTTTAGACTACAGGCTACCTAGGCCAAAGATTTGACTTTTCTCTTTTGCAAAATGTCAAATATCTTGATTAGAGATATCCAGTCTTGTTACAACACACACACACACTACCCACTTGGTCATTTGTGTACTCTATAGCTGAATCATCATACTTAATTCTTAAGACTGGGTGGCAATGTTTGACTCAACATTAGCCACACTTCTATTAGTTCATAAAAACTAGACAGGAACATGTGAAGTATCAGGTTGATCAAAATCTTTGAGGCCAGCAGTTTTCTCTGCTAGGCTACCCGACAATAAGTTGAAATGCCTCTAACTCTTCAATTTCTTTTCTACTGCAGATGCTCCAGCTATTTTTATGGAGCTAATGAGGTTTGCGAAGACACAGAGAAATGTATACAACTAACTATGTTTGGATAAGAGAAGCAGCTGACTAGCTTATTAACAAAATTACATTATTGTCCAAATTCCATTTGGCAGCTCATTTCATCAAGGACAATTACACATTTATAGATTTTTTCCCCTATGTAAGAAAAGAAATAGACTCATAGTAGGATCAGTTGCACTAGTCTGAGAATCAAGGCCACAGGAAATACATGATCATGGATCTCTCTCTTTTTTCTTTTTAAAACTCTAATTAGTATACACACAGAGAAAACTAAAATTATGTTAGGGAGTGCAAGGCTAGATTCAAAAAACAATACTAACAGAAAATTTAGGAACTCAATCTAGGATAGGGCCTTTTCCTCCCGTCTTGAAAGGAGTTGCAGAGGGCTGTTCATTAATAAAATCAAAGAATTTGCAGGAGAATCAAAGTATTGAGTTATTACAAGGTCTAGAATCTGACTCAGGCAGGCAAAAAAGAAAAAGAAAAGATATCAGAGAAATCAGTGCTGCAACTGAACTCCAGTAATTGCTGAATGCTGCTTTGCTGTGCCTCTGCAGCACAGAGGAATGAAGTGTGATCACAAGTGGCAGACCTGTACAATGCCCTACTGTTTTGGACAGGAAGTAGGAGTGCAAGTGTCCTGTTGAAACAGGCCCAGGCAGACACTGAGAATAAATCCAGTTAGTATATGTAACAAACTGGTATGCCACAGCACAAAACAGAACTAGCTACTGTTGTGTATTTATAAGCCTTCAATATACCCTCTCTCTGTTGTTCACGCTCAGTACTGAAAAGCATCAGATCTGTCTGAAACACAGTAGTAAAACAGGCTGAATCTCCTTGGTATCTGCATGAAAATGCCACAAAATAAGATGAGATATTGTCCCTAAAATAGCCCCACTCCAAAAAGAAGTGTATTTATATGCATAATCCTCAAAAGGCTAATATATATCTCCAGTAAATGACATTCTATTAGGAGAGCTATTAAAGACACACACCCCTCCAAAAAAATGCTCTTGCATACAAATCCTTATGCTTTGAATTATCACTCCTGCTGCCTTACCAACCCACCCAAGCTATGTAAAAAGTAAGGAAAATTCATTCAGAATGCACATCTAAAAGGAGCATTCACAATGCCAGGAACATTGCCAAAACACAACAAAAAATATATCTCCAAACCAATAAGCAGTTCCCAGCTGTAACATTCCCAATAATTTATATAATCGTATGCTCCAGCAGCATTCAATACATTTTAAAGTGACACATTGTTTCAGTTGTGTGTTGTGAGAACAGATGCTTTTAAAATGATTGGGTTTCATGTTGTGTTCAAAGAGATTTCTTAATGTAGTTCACATCAAGGTCACATTAAATTAGCTAATCTCATCCACTCAGAGTTTAATTGCCTGCACTATATAACAGATGTGAGCATGGGGGGATCAATATGAACATGCACACACACACAGATCCACCCACCACATATATATGCACAAGCAACTGATTTTATAAACTTCAGAGTAGGCAATCAGTGAGAACTATTTATGTCATTTCTTGATTCATATTCTACTCTGAATGAGGGCTTTTAACCAACTGTCAAATACACTCCTCCTTGCCTTGGGTATTCATCGCCCTAAATATTATAATCTCCCCAAACTGCTAAATAAACCATCTGAAATCTAGGATTAAATTCCAGCACTGAGCCATGCATACCAAAATGGTTTCCTTCAATTTGCACTCTTCCAGATTTAATGAGGTAAAACCCCAACCCAGCGCAATCAATGACACAGAAATAAAAGTATGTTACACAGAGAAGGAACATTAAAATCCATTCCTCTATTTCTCAGTGCTCTGAACATACACGACAGCATAGTTGCTATGAGCAACAGTCCTGCAGTGGCTACATAATTGTTCCAATTTGGCTGACTCAGGGGGCTGCCCACTTAGATGCTTTGAAACAGAGAGTATAATCTTGCAAGGCCTGTGCACAAGGCCACTTCTTGGAGCACAGTAATTAAACATGGACATTTCCGAAGAACCATTCTTTTCTTTTTTCCAACTACAGTCCAAGGTTTAAAATCCTGGCTTGTTCTGGATCCAACAACCCAAGCTTCCTGGTCCGGCTGAAAAGGAGTAGTATAATTGGAGACTATCAGGTTTAACTACAATGTATTACAAGCAGAAAAGAATAAGGGCAGCGTGCATGGACAAAAAGTTATGTCATTATCATAGCTTAGGAGTGGTCAAAGTGCAGTCCACGGGTACCATTTTGCAGATCCCAAACTCCCCCACAATCTGTTGGACTTGTTTGTTTTAAAGTGGCTATTTTTTGGCCCAAAGTTGCTAAAAACAGTTCAGAACTGCTCCTCCCTGCCCTTCCCAAGGGACCTCTAATGCCCCCCCCCTCAAATTCTCCAAAAATATTCATAGTCCCAATCCTCAAACCACTACACAATGTTATACTGTAATCTCATGAAACCCTACCCTACCTCCTCATGTTAACTGGAATTACCAAATTTGGGTCTTCAGTATGAACTGAAACCATTTCCTCCTCTTCAACCCAAGCATACACCAGAGAGAAGAAGGGGGGACTGAAGGGGGGAAATTTGGGCAAAAAAACCAGGATTTTCCCATTTTCTCTAAAGACGTATTTCTTTTAAATAAAAAAATACATAAATAAAATGAATAAGTTTGGAGAGGGAATTCTAGGATGAATAAAATATTTAAGACAAACTGTTACTTTATTGACTCCCCTTGCATTATTTTTAGAAGCCTTGAAGCAAGTAGACTTTTGTGTAAGACTATATATACAGTATTTCACATCACTGCAATTCCTGGTTTGGTTTTCCTTTTTATGTGATCTTTGTTCTTAGAAACAGCTGCTGCCATTTTGACAAAATGAACCAGAGGGGGTTAAAAATTCAACACCCTTCCCAAGGACAGCAGTTTTGACAAATAATCCATTAGAATATTATCAAAATCTGAGTTTCATAGAGGTCTTTTGGACATAGTCGGGGCTGGTTTGTTCTCAAGATTTCCCTCATTTTAAGATTTATTTAAACCAGCTGTGTGTATGAACCAGAAGTTCCTATTTCCTGTCCAAAAACTGCTGCTGAATTATTTGAAATGCAGGAATGGGGGTAGACAAAGCCCAAACAGCTTCTGCTTTAAAGGCCAACTAAAAATCCCGAAAAAAACAGCATTTTCTTAAATACAACCAAAGCATAGACTTCTTTACCTTGTCTACTGAATACAGAAATGGTGTTTCAGAATACAGCTGAGCAAGACCAGTGTTCTTGCCAAAGTCTAAGATAAATGGACCCTGCCTTCCAAGTCATTAGATTTCAGAGTTTGTGCTCCCATTAACTCTCTAATTTTGTGAGTAATTGGAGCACAATGCCTTTTTCGTCCTTTAAAAACAAGCTTTAAAAACAAAGCTTTAAAAACAAAGATAGCTCAGATTCTGCAGGAGATGAGAGCCACACTGCCAACATTGAAGTTCTCTTGTACATCAAAAGTTTAGCCAGGGTTCAGACTCAGCTGTGAAGAAAGAATTCCATCACAATTCATCATATGTATAAATTGTAATGCAGACATTTTTTATTGCTGTTCTGTGCTTTCAAGTCATTTCCGACTTATGGCGACGTTAAGACGAGCCCTTGCCTTTTTGAATACACATGTTCTCCTTATGTTTTGGGACACACATTTTACTGTGTCTCTGCTTCCTAAAAAGTGTCAAAACCACCTGCACAATTTCTTCCACAGCATTCAAGTTAACCAAGACTCGAAGAATGACCACAATGTTCTCAGACACTACATGTCCTAGCTGTGAGAGAAAGATGGGATATAAAACTAAATAGATAAATAAAACAAAACTGAGGGACAGTTTAAGGAATTTTGTTATATTTCATGGTGTGTTCCAGCTATCTAAGCCAAAGCTTTATTTCTATCTTGTTTATAGACAAAGTTAATTACGCAGAGTATAAAAGTTGAATTTCATATATATTTAAGGAGGTTTATTCATGTCTGGGGTACAGGATATGAATAATAATAAATTAATGCATTGAAAACTAACTGCTAATATAATCAGCTACTGAAAAAACAAACAAACAAGTATTTTAAGGTCTGCAATACAAACAGTTACACATTAGCCATTAAGGCAACTTTTTAAATTGTACTACCAACCTCTTTGTGTTTGTGTGTGTTATTTAGCAGCACTTGGAAGTAAATGCAACAGAAGATACCATTTATCTTGAAAACCACAATCTATTCAAATTCAAGTTCCCTATCATTAATCAAAGACCTTTATAGTAATTTGTAACTAATATGGTTTAGTGTTAAGATTACAAAGCTTATCATGCTATTGCAACAGAAAAATCAACAGCGCTCCTAGAAAACATAACACTATATAAAGTTTCCCCCAAGGTGTAGACTTGTCAAAAGCTAGACAAAGGAATGGCAATTTCCTATGCACTGTGTCACACCAAATGTATTTCAGGAACCTGTTTAATTCTAGCACCTGCAGAACCTGCACGAAGATGGTGACACTGACAAGTTGGTTCTCATGCTTCTCATGCCTTGGGCACATCACAAGATTTTTGTCTTGCATAATTTGTGAAGATATGAAGACAGGCTGAAAAATTAGAAAGCAGTACACTGAAAATAGCATGTTATAAGCAGATCTTGGGAGTTGTTTGTTGTATGCCTTCAATTTGCTTCCAATTTATGGCGACCCTGAAGCGAACTTATCACAGGGTTTTCTTGACAAGTTTCTTTAGGAGGGTTGCCATTGCCATCCTCTCAGGCTGAGAGAGTGTGATTTGTCAGGGTCACCCAGGGGGTTTCATGGCTGAGCTGGGATTTGCACCCTATTCTCCAGAGTCATAATTCGATACTTCAACAACACCATGCTAGCTCTCTCTCTCTCTCTCTTTCACACACACATACACACACACAATGAACCTTTCACAGGGGTCGCCTAAGATCATTGGAAAACACAGATTTCCCATGGTTTTAGGAATCAAGATACTGCAATTTTATGTTTGGGGTCACCACAACATAAGGAACTGTATTAAAGGGATCATGGCATAGGAAAGTTTGAGAACCACTGATAAAAAGACAGGTTGAAAAATTACACATTTTCCTCATCTTCTAAAGGTGAAAAAAATGAAACAGAGCTAAGACAGCCAATTCCTTTTACCAAAGACAAGGGAACCTCCTCCCTTTCTTCAACTTGAGAGAATGGCAGTCACAATCTCAAGGTCAAGTTCATGGAATTTTCTGAGGAGATTATACAGGCCCGGTGCAGACAACACATCTGTTTTCATACAAACACTGCAGATATGATTAATTTTTAATCAGGCAGGCCTCAGAAGAAGGGAAGCAGATCCAAAATATTTGCAAATATTATGTTACTTTAAGTGGTTTATATATATCAACTAGCAAAGCCACCAAGCTCTTCCAAGAAGAATTTGTGGCAGGATGTTCAAGATGTTGTTGGAAGGGGGGAAAGGGCAATGTGTCTATACTACACATTTACAACAGATAGATACATGTTAAGCAATTGTTCCATCACAGAAGAACCCTCCAACCTGCAGCTTAGTGAAGTATTTATAGATTTCTCAGCTAAAGTGCTCTGGTCCTGGGGAGTTCATCAGACCTCTGTAATACCTCACCAAACTAAATATCCCAGGGTTCCATAGAACAGAACCATGACACTTATAGAAGTATGGAACTGCTGTAACTGCTTAGTGCAGATATACTCTACACTAAAAGTTTCCTTGGTCCAGGATATGTCTTTCACACACATTTTTGCTGTTCTATTTCATGGTACTATTTAATAAATCAGCCAAATTTAATTTTGATTTATTGAGTCACAAGGCATACAATTATGTGAACCAAAATCAAGAAAACAAAATTTTAAAATAGCATAAAGCATAAAATTATATTGCAGTCCATTTTAAGATCATTAATAAACCTGCTTGCATGCCACAGTAGCCAAGACATAAGTTAACAACAGTAGCAGCAGCAGCAGCTCTAGTGGCATCTTAACGATTAACAGGTTTTATTTGGTTTATATTTTAAAGGTTTGCAGTCATGTTTTCAGATGCATGGGGTGTTCTCGCCATTATCAGATAAAATACTTATACACACTTAATTAGGAGGGGGTTGTGAGGGAATTGAAATACAAAGGGTACAAAAAATCAAACTAATAGTGGCAATTAAAGAATAGGTGCAAAGTTTGGCCATAAACAGATCTACACATGTATGGCAATAAAAAATACCTGCCCAATTAAAGTTGTAAAAAACAGAGTTTAATTTTTTGATAAACTCTGGTGGGTGGGGGACTGTAATTATTAAAGACAGGGAAGAGAAATGCAAAAAGTACATGGAGAGAAAACTAATTTGAAATTGAAAGCCCTTATCCCTATGCAGGGCACATTTCCCATTGGGTTCTGTCTTTGAAGTTCTTTTGTTCCAGAATGGTTCACCCTAAGGTCTAAGGCAGAATGCCTTGAGAGATAGAAGTGTTCCCTCACTGATTTTTCAAATACCTGTATTGCCATTTCTGATGTCAGATTGGTGTCCCTTCATTATTTTGCATTCAGTCTGGCCCATTTATCCTATAAAATGTTGACAAATCATTGGGCATATCACTTTGGAAGATGAGGGCTAAAAGGGAAACATGTTCCTCATTATTTGCCAAGAGCCATCTCAAAATTAAATTTAAAAAAAATCTAAAACTTGAGAGTTTTTCAAAGTAGAGCCCCAGACCCACTGAATTTAATGCCATTTAACAAGAGCATGCTTAGAACCATACAACTCTCTACAGTCATTATTTCTGCACAGCCATATTTTTTTACAAACATATAGCTTCCTAACATTATATAATCTTTTTAAAATGCAGTTCATTAGGTGTAAACTTTTTTTCTTTCTCTGACTGTTCTTTTCATGCTAAGAAAAGATGTGCAAAAGCAGTCAGAGGATACAATACAAAATCATATCAGTAAGGCTCCATGGTAAACACATGAATATCACCATAATTCAAATAATTCAGGTATGTGCACCAACCACAGAAGCAGATAAGAAAGAAATGGAAAAATTCTATGAAGGAATACAGGAAGAAATTGACAGCACACCAACACAGGACATCAAACTGATCATAGGTGACTGGAATGAAAAGTAGGAAGCAAAGAAGAATCAAAAAAAGTAGACAGATTCAGATTAGGCAAAAGAAATGATGCAGGTAAGCATCTCATAGATTTTTGTGAAGCCAACAACTTATTCATTGCAAACACATTTTTCATACAATCAGAAAGAAGGCTATACACGTGGACATCACCAGATGGCCAACACAAAAATCAAATAGATTATATAACTGGAAGCAAAAGATGGCAAAGCTCTATACTCGTGGCCAAAACTAGACCAGACACCGACTGTGGCACAGATCATGAATTATTCCTATCAAAAATAAGAGTAAAACTCAGGAAGAAAACAAAACCAGTTACCATATCAAAATATGATCTAAATAATATCACAACAGAATTTATCAACAACATAAGAAACAGATTTGTGCTAGTAAGCAAGACCAAGAACTATGGTCTGAAGCTAGGGACATAATAAAGAAGAATGCAGACAGACACTTTTCTTTTTGTCTGTTGAAAGAGGAAAAAGCAGGGATTACAGATAAAACACTATAAGCAATAAAAAAGAACAGAAGACAAACAAAAGGAACAAACTAATAACTATGAATGCTACAGCATAACGGCTAGTGTTCAAAGATAAAGAAAATTACTACAACGACCAATGCAGAGAAATACAAAACAACAACAGAAAGAAAAGAAGAAGAGATCTATTTCACAAGATCTGAGAAATCAAAAGAAAATTCAAACCAAGCACCAGGATGCTTTATGACAATAAAAATAACATAATTCACAACCAGGAAGGAATAAAGACATTGGATGCAAACAAACAAACAACTTCATTTATATACCGCTTCATACCGCCTAAGGAGTGTCTAAGCGGTTTACAACTGTAAGCTACTTGCCCCCAACAATCTGGGTACTCATTTTAGAGCCCTCGGAAGGATGCAAGCCTGAGTCGAGCTTCAGCCCTTATGCTGGTCTTGAACTCGCCACCTTATGGTTTTGAGTGAGTGGCTGCAGTACAGGCATTTAACCACTGCGCAACCAGGATGCAATACACAGAAGAGTTATATAAAAGAGATGACAACACGAAGGACACATGGAACAAAGAGCCATATGAAGATGAACCCCAAATTCTAAAAAGCAAGGTAGAAGTTGCAATAAGAGAAATGGGAAAAAACAAATCACTAGGAACAGTTGATATTCCAGTTTAACTGAAGGCGCAATTTCAAACAGTTCCAATGATGAAGAAAAATGGACGATGTCTCAAGAAGCCAGGATGGATGACTAAGGAACTTTCAACTGAGCTAAGTTTTAAGCGGAACATGTATAAGAAATGGAAAAATGGGGAAATCGCGAAAGAGGAATTCAAACAAATAGATAGCATGTGTAGGGGTAAAATCAGAAAAGCTAAAGCGCAGAATGAACTCAGGCTGGCTAGAGAGGTTAAGAACAACAAAAAGGGGTTTTTTTGGGTATGTCCGAAGCAAAAGGAAGAAGGAAACAGTAGGGCCACTGAGTGCAGAAGATGGCAAAATGATCACAGGGGACAGAGAAAAGGCAGAATTACTCAACACCTTCTTTGCTTCAGTCTTCTCAGAAAGGGCAAAGGGTGCTCAACCTAAGGATAATGGGGAAGAAGACAGAATAGGGGAATTTCATCACAGAATAAGTAAAGAGATAGTACAGGTATACTTGGTTAACCTAAATGAATATAAGTCTCCAGGACCAGATGAACTACATCCAAGGGTATTAAAATAACCGGCAAATGTAATATCGAAACAATTGGCAATAATCTTTGAGAACTCCTGGAGAACAGGAGAAGTCCCAGCAGACTGGAGGAGGGCAAACGTTGTTCCCATCTTCAAAAAGGGAAAAAAAGAGGATCCCAACAATTATCGTCCAGTTAATCTGACATCAATACCAGGAAAGATTCTGGAGCAGATCATTAAGCAGAGAGTCTGTGAACATTTAGAAGGGAATGCCATAATCACAAAAAGCCAACATGGGTTTCAGAGAAACAAGTCTTGCCAGACAAATCTGATCTCTTTTTTTGATAAAATTACCAGTTTGGTAGATGAAGGGAATGCTGTGGATATAGTATATCTTGATTTCAGTAAGGCCTTTGACAAGGTTCCCCATGACATTCTTGCAAGCAAGCTTGTAAAATGTGGACTAGACAAAGTAACTGTTACATGGATTTGTAACTGGTTGACTGGCCGAACTCAAAGGGTGCTCAACAATGGCTCCTTTTCATCCTGGAGAGAAGTGACCAGTGGGGTCCCACAGAGTTCTGTACTTGGCCCAGTGCTATTCAATATCTTTATTAATGACTTGGATAACAGAATTGGGGGCATACTTATCAAATTTGCAGATGACACCAAATTAGGAGGAGTAGCCAATACTCCAGAAGACAGGATTGAAATTCAGAATGACCTGAATAGACTAGAAAGCTGGGCCAAAGCTAACAAAATGAAATTCAATGCGGAGAAATGTAAGGTACTGCACTTAGGACGCAAAAATGAAATGCACAGATAGAGGATGGGGGACATCTGGCTGAATGAAACTACGTGTGAAAGGGACCTAGGAGTCCAAGTAGACCATAAGTTGAACATGAGTCAACAGTGTGATGCAGCAGCTAAAAAGGCCAATGCTATTTTAGGCTGCATCAATAGAAGTATAGTGTCTAGATCAAGGGAAGTAATAGTGCCACTCTATTCTGCTTTGGTCAGGCCCCACCTGGAATACTGTGTCCAGTTCTGGGCACCACAATTCAAAAAGGATGTGGATAAACTGGAGCGGGTCCAAAGGAGGGCAACTAAGATGGTGAAGGGTCTGGAAACCATGCCCTATAAGGAACGACTTAGAGAGCTGGGGATGTTTAGCCTGGAGAAGAGAAGATTAAGAGGTGATATGATAGCCCTGTTCAAATATTTGAAGGGATGTCATATTGAAGAGGGAGCAAGCTTGTTTTCTGCTGCTGCAGAGACTAGAACGCGGAACAATGGATGCAAGCTGCAGGAAAAGAGATTCCACCTCAACATTAGGAGGAACTTCCTGAAAGTAAGGGCTGTTCGACGGTGGAACACACTCCCTCGAAGTGTAGTGGAGTCTCCATCCTTGGAGGTCTTTAAGCAGAGGCTGGATGGCCATCTGTCAGGTATGCTTTGACTAGGAGTTCCTGCATGGCAGGGGGTTGGACTGGATGGCCCTTGTGGTCTCTTCCAACTCTATGATTCTATGATTCTATGCTGCAATCCATGTTGACAGAGTCAACTCTAGTTCTAACCAACATATGTCAACAGATATGTAAAACAAAACGACGGCCAACAGATTGGAAGTGGTCAATTTAATACAATTCCTCATGTTGTGGTGACTCCCAACCATAAAATTATTTTTGTCTTGGTTCCTAAGACCATTGGAAATATGTGTTTCCAATAGTCTTTGGCAACCCCTGTGAAAGAGTCATTCAACCTCCAAAGGGGTTGCGACCCACAGGTTGAGAACTGCTGACATAGATCATGAAAGGCTATGGAGTGCCCTTAAAGACATAGGAGTGCCAACACATCTGGTAGTCCTGTCTACTGTCAGAACAGAGCATGGAGAAACAGAATGGTTCCCAAATGGCAAAGGAGTCAGACAAGGCTGCATCCTTTCACCTTATCTGTTCAACTTGTATGCAGAACATATATAAAAAAAAAGCAGGCCTGGACACAGAAGAAGGAGGCATGAAAACAGGGAGAAGGAAGACTTCACAGACTTAGAACACCTAAGGAAGACGAAGGAAGAAAGTGCAAAGGCAGGCCTACGGTTGAACATAAAGAAAACAAAAAATGACCACAGAGAACCTACAGAAATTCAACCTAGACAATGAAGAAATTGAAATAGTAAAAGAGTTCTGATACTACTTGGGATCAAACATTGATAGAAACAGGGACTGCAACGAGAGAATCAAAAGATTAAGAATGGAGAGGGTGGCTATGAAATAACTAGAAAAGATCCTAAAATGGAACAATATACAACTGAGCAAAAAAGTTAAAATCATAAAATTCATTGTATTCCCTATTACCATGTATGGATGTGAGAGATGGGCAGTTAAGAAACAAGATAGGTGAAAATCAATTCATTTGAGATGTGGTGCTGGAGGAGTGTTGAGGATTCCATGGATAGCCAAGACAAACAAATGGGTCCTAGAGCAAATCAAGCCAGAAATCTCCCTGGAAGCCAAGATGTAAAAACTGAGGCTGTTGTACTTCAGACACATGATGACAAGGGAGGACTCACTGGAAAAAACAATAATGCTAGGAAAGATGGAGGGAAGTAGAAAGAGAGAATGACCGCATGCTAGATGGATGGAGTCTATTAAGGAGATCACGGGAATGGGGTTGCAGGAATTACGCAGAGCAGTGGAGGAGAGAAGGTCTTGGAGATGTCTCATGCACAAGGTCGCCATGGGTCGAGATCAACTCAAGGGCAGTTAACAACAACAAACTATTCAGTAAACATAACCAAAAAAAGGAAAGAGAAATCTTCTTATATCATCACACAAAGAATGAAGAAAATTAGAAGTTCCTGGGCTGTTTCACTTCCTAGCAATATGAGGCCTTTAAAATAAATGACAGAGGAGTCATTTCATTAACATTGCAAATGCATGCTTAAGCATTACTCCTAGTGCTGATTACAGTAGACCCACTGAAACAATTGTGATTTACTGAGTCAGTCCCATTGATTCAATGGGTCAACTCTAGTTGAGATGACCAATAGGTTTTAGGCCTTACATGGAAACATTTTTCTAGGATTTTTTCACAGACATTAACCTAAGCTAATAATATTATTATACATTAATATACCAGGTGACCAGTATGGATGAAATCACCTTGAGTATGTCCCATGGGAATTCAGACATCATTTCTCCCCATTTCCCAACACACATAGCTCAAAAATCTGAACAATGAATCAAGCTTTGGCAAAACTCAACCTGCAAAACAGAATGAGACTTCTAGACCAAAAGAATGGCCCAGAGAATCCACTTCCACATCAAACACATCTCTGTAACAAGGTCAGCAGCTTTCCCCAATTAAATTCTAGTCGGTATCAGGAGCACAAAGTAGAGGTGGGGTACCAGTTAATCAAAAATAACACACACTGCTATATTTGATTTGAATAATTGTCTTCCTTTTTGCACTCAGCTATGAGAATTACTTAGATGCCAGTGTTTATTTCTGTCTCTCCCTGTGTTAAGTTTTTCATAGATCATATTCCACAGTCTCGCTTATATTCTTCTGTTGCCCGGTTACCAGCAAATATGACCCTGCTTTCTGCCAGAAGTGGAGAGAGAAAGCACAGAAGAATGCCTGGAGAATGAGTCACCCCCTGGAAGTAGCCTTATGGCCCTGCAGTGTAACCGATTAATCATAACCTCACATACAGTAAAATGGAAAAAGGAAATGGTGGAGCTATTCATTCAGGCATGAGTTCCTCCCTGCCTCCACCATTAAGGAAGAAGCAGTCATCAAATCACATGGGTTTACCTTATTTTTTAAAAGTGAACCTTTAAAGATACTCTTGGATAATATATAGCTGCAAATGCACTGTTATTTTGACAATATTCAGGGATCACTCCACAGAATGTCATTGAGGCAGCATTGTTTTTCAGCCTCCAGTCTGTCTTTTAGGAAGGACAGTTTAAATATGAGTGTAAGATATGGGCAAAGTTGGGGAGATGCTACTAAGAATATCCCAGCACAGCAGGAATGGCTAAAATGTTTGAGATGACAGATGAAATGTGAGTCTCAAAACTCTTCTTGAGATTATGCATAGAATGCTTTTGCAGATTCTCAGCACTTCCTCTTGGTTCTGCTTCTCTTGGTTCTGCTGTAGTCCCAGCTTCTCTCCAAAGACTCCTTGGCTACTTACTTTCACCTTAAGACCTCTGAACAATTGTGGAGCTGAAGGGCAAGATGTATGAGAACAGAGAAAGGAGACAGAAGTGCAGACAGGAGCAGGGGTTTTAAAATCAGGCCTGAGTCCCATCGAATCCACTGGTACTTCGTGCCAGGGAACTGGATGCAATAATCTCAGCCTAAGGAATTTTATTTATGCATACAGTAAGAGAAAGTTATTTATTCTCCTATGCAGTCTGGCTAGTTCTTCTTAACATACTAAACTAGAAAAACTGGAATATGTTAAGTGAATTTGCTCCTGGGAGAAAAGATATGTTCATCGTAAATATTTTTAAAACTTGCACTTTTCTTCACTCCTTTATGCTTGCTTATTATTAATAGAAAAGGCAAATACTGTTGCATTATTAATTTTGCACATACAGCACCAATCTGGCCCATGGGCACATCCACCAGTAAATTCTCCAGTGTAAACCCCACTGAAAAAAATGACACCTTCAGAAAAGCATTTAGGTGTGAATTGTACAGGAAGGTCCCCTGGTGGACTGTGTTCCATGTTAATTATGTCTGGGTGGGATAATGATTTGAAATATTTTCAATGTGGCTTACAAAAAATCTCTAAGACAATAACAAAACAATGTAAAAATATATCATTTAAACTATAACTCCAAACAGCAAAAAAACATTAAAAATAGCAGAAACACAAAATAAGACATGAAGAATAACGGCAACCAAATTCATTGCATACTGTAGCCATAACGTTGTGAGTTCGATCCCACAGAGCTCCAGCTTGACTCAGCCTTCCATCCTTTCGTAGGTTGGTAAAATGAGTATCCAGTTGTTGGAGCAATTGACTTATGTGTTGTAAACTGTTTAGATAGTGCTTAGTTCACTATGAAGTGGTATAGAAATGTAAATGCTATAGCTATCCTATTTTAGCTATCTTGCTATCATGGAGTTCAATGGGTTCAAATTACATGAGCAGAATTTCCACCTAAACATTAGGAAGAACTCCATTCCTGTAAGAGCCATTCAGCACTGGAATGTACTGTCTTGGATAGTGGTGGACTGTCATTCTTTAAACAGAGGTTGGATGGGCATCTTTCAAGAGTGCTTTAGTTGTGTATTTCTTCATGGTAAGGGGTTGGACTATATGGGCCTTGAAGTCCTGTCCAACTCTGTGATTTTATGATTTTACGATTCTACTGGCACCAGTATTCTTTGAGTGGAATTCCACTTAGAACATTCATGCTGGGAAAAGTATTTGTGTCCATTTCTTTCTCCCATTGCCACCTCGACAACTATCTCTCACACTCTACCAGTGGTCCCACAACTCTCCAGAGCAGACTGAAAGATTGGGGAGTGTGGGGAACTGATAAAAATGGACACACTGTTACTACATCTACAGTACCTCTATTCCATCACTGGGATTCCTTTACTGCATTAGAGCCTGCTTCTGAAGATGGAAAGCACCCTCTAGTCTCTGGGAGGCAAAATCCACATCCAAATGGTTAGAAATAGCTGAGCACCTATGAGTCAAAGTGCTAAGCAAGGGAAGCTGAGGATAGCATTCCTAACTGGAATGCTAACTCCATGTATGCTCTTTTTCCAGCTACCTTTTGACTCAAACCAGATAGTGAAACAGAAACTGATATGAAGGTTAGAGGAACCTATCTTCTAATACTTGGTCTTCCTGCCTTGGACATCAAAATGCCTTGGGGCAGCTAAACATTTTAGGAAGGTTTTCACTAGTTTTTTTTCCCCCCTTGGGTTATTTCAGTGAAAACCAATCTAGTATAGAAGCATTCTCATTAGTATGTCAGCTTTGCATACGCAAGGTCTTTGGGGAGAGGAATAATGAAACAAACATTCAGTCCTTAAAGGACTCTTACCACATTTCTTTGCTGAACATGAATTTAAGTGCAATTTAAGTTCTTAGCTATTAAGCGCTTGGCCAATGTTTTAGAATCAGAATGGTTAAACAGTACTTAATTTTTTTTTGTTAGCAAAGTGAAAAGGTATTTAAATTTGATTGTATAAAGACTGATGAAGGTGATTTTTTTTAAAAAAAAAAATTGCCCTTTCCCAGCAACAAAGGGCTTTCTTTGTTGTGTCACGCTGGTTATGGAATAGCCTGCCCTCAGAGACTTGAGGGAGCCAGCATGGTACAGCAGACTGAGCATGAACTACAACCCTGGAAATCAGGGTTCACTTCCCTGTTCAGCCATGGAAACCTACTGGGTGATCTTAGCCTCATCACACACTCTCAGCCCCAGGAAAACCCTTGATATGTTTACCTCAGGGTTGCTGTAAGTCAGAAGTGACTTGAAGGCACACATTATCATCACCATCATCATCATCAATAGAGAACCAACTGGTACCAAGTCAAAATATGGGTTTTTGTTAAAGCCTTTAGGGCTTTATTGATTTTATCCAAATTAAACATGTGCTATGCTCAGATTATTTTAAAATGATTTATAGATGATTTAATATATTTTAGACTCTTAAATTATTGTTATTTATTGCCTTAAATTGATATTATGGTATACTACCCTGAGACCTTTGGATACAAGGTGGGATAGAATTTTTTATATACATAAAAATAAAGACCCCCCCCCCAACAAGACAGGGATGTGAGTTTTACATTACTGAAAAATTGTACCTGCAGAATACATACACATACCCACACACACAGTTTCAGAGAGTCTGCATACACAGAGTCACTATGGAACATTCTTTCCATAGGACAAATAAATAATTCACAGTACAGTCAGATCTGTCTTCACTAAGTAATTTAATTATAAGGATGACAGTCACTGGCCTTGTGAGCCAATCAGAAAGCAACTCTAAGACACAGTCAGTTTCATCTTAAGTTTTCAGCTCACTATAATACTAGCTGACATCACAAATGCAGATCAAAGCACCACGCAGAGCAGATAACCTCTTTTGAAGTAAATATTGTAGGCCTCTTTTTTCCTACAAACCACCAAGACAGACAGTAATTAGGCTATGCACACAATCTTCGTCTTCAGTTCAGGCAAAACCTCAAACACCAAACCCTAATTTATGGTGGTAGTGCTATTTAAATCAGAACCATTTACAGGGGAGTAAAGGCACGGTTGGATGTATTCAGGCAAATAACTTATTTCCTGAAAGTACAAAGTCTTCTCCATTCAATCAAAAGCAAAGGACATAGAAGGAACAGGCAATGTAGCCTATGTTCATACATAAGGTCCTCAGATGATTTAACAGATGTAGTGCTAAGACACATACATTCCCTTCACTGTTTTTTTTTTTATTCTCGAGCGTTTTTAACAATCTGGATTTTGGAGAAACAAACAAAAACTCAAAGCTCAAATCATGCTCAGATCATCAAGAGCAGTATCCTGGAAGTGAGAATTAAGGTCAGCAGGTTCAAAACTATGAGGTTAAAATGCAGTTCCTATGTTGTACATTAGGTTTGTCTAGAGAAATCCTCCACCTCAGCCTTTAAAAGTGTGTCTCTGCTAGTTCTTTCAGACTTCTAATGGGCTTTTGAGACCATCAACCATGGTATCCTTCTAGGACATTTAAAGACTTGAAGGCACTTTTTTGTGCTGGTTCTTGTGTTTCTTGGAAAGGTGAAGTCAGAAGATGGTGTCAGGAAATGCCTGTTCAAAACCCTGTCCACTGACCTTTCGGGTCCCTCAGGGTGAAATCTTGTCTCCAATTCTGTTTAACAGACCCATGAAATTACTAAGAAATGTCTGACATTTGGAGGAAGCTGTCACCAGAATAGCTTTTTGTTTGTTTTTTGGTCCGTGTTCGAGTTTATTCCTGATGTTTGGCTGGCATCTTCAGAGAATGCTGACAAGGAAGAGAGTGGTATGTGTATGTGTGTGTGTGTTTAAACACACACACACACACACTGTGTGACCCTAGGCTGGGAATAATGATGTTAATCTGTGTATTGTTCTGTTGTTGAATGGCAAAGCCTTAAGGTGGGAAGATATGCAAGGAGGATTTGTGTCTGTTTAATTAATGATCCATTGTCTGACGGGGAAAACCCTAATCCTGGGTGGGTTTCATTTGCATTTTGCTGGGTCTTGATTTTGGTGTTTTTCAGGTGTTTTTTCCCAGCAGACAATGGATCATTAATTAAACAGACACAAATCTGCCTTGCATATCCTCCCATCCTGAGGCCTTGCCATTTAACAACAGAACAATACACAGTAACATGTAAATCACTCTTCCCAACCTAGGGTCACAAAGTAGACATATTTTATATATATATATATATATATATACACACACACACACACACACACACACCACTTTCTTCCATGCTAGCATTCTCTGAAGATGCCAGCCACAAATGCCAGTGAAATGTCAGGAATAAACTCTCCTAAAACACAGCCGCATAGCTTGAAAAACCACAAAAAACTATGGATGCTGGCTGTGAAAGTCTTTGACTTCACATTGTCACCAGCATGTTGATGGCACACAACTCTCTCTTTTATGTCAAGTTCCAAGGAAGGTACAGTGGGCCCTTGGTATCTCCTGGGGTTTGATTCCAGGACTCCCCATGGAAGTGAAATTGTGTCCCTTATACAAAATGGCAAAATCAAAGTTTGCTTATGCACCATGAATGTTTGAATTCATGGATAAAGAATCCATAGATAAGGAGTGCTGACTTGTTTGTACTAAACCAGTGCCTGCTGTCAGTAAAAGACTGGACAAGAGTGAACAAATTAAAACTTAATACAGACAGGAAACAGATACTCCTGCTCCGTTAAAAGGACTTCTCAGTGGCTACTTTCAGACTAGTGAATTTCATTCTATTAGATACTAATGTTAGAATTCAAAGATACAGTCATATTAGTCTGTAGAATCAGTATGTATATAGATCTTGTAGCACCTTTGAGACTAACTGAAAGAAAGATGTTGGCAGGATGAGCTTTTGTAGACACAAGTCTAAGAAAGCTCATACTGCCAACTTCCTTACTCCTCACTCCTATCAAGGCACCAGCTACCCTCTCTTTTGTGTAGTACCTCTTTTGTGTAGCACATTCAGCAAGACAACACACAAACACCAGTTCCCTGCAAGTGTTACACTGGAAGCACTGGGATGGAAGTTATTCATGTGCCATTCTTCTCATTGCTTAACTAGCATGCAAACCTGAATGTAAGACATTCAGATGGAAGAAACACATTTATCTCTTTATCTCATTATTTAATCGAAGAAAAAATTTAATGTGCAACAATGACCAAGAGGACAAACATAATACCTGTGAATGTCCTAGCAGTGTTTATTTCCTCCTCAGAGGAAATAAATTACAGTTTTTCATCACTACCTGACAAACAGTTAAGATGCATCCTGTTTCACAGGCTTTTCCCAACTTTTCTGACAACTGAATGCTGTTACAATCTGTACTTTTGTTTAATGACTGAGCTGGCAACACACTAGTAACTAAGAATAAAACTGAAGCATGTTCTAATTAATACAGTAAAATCTGTTTACATTGCTAGAAGAAGGAGCCCATGTGAAATAGTGTTTGAGAAAGACCCTTCCAACTTACTTTATCTTGATTAAGCCGAGTAAGGAAACACTGACCAATTTTCAAATTGATAAAAGATTCATTTCATTCATTTCATCAGTCAAGAAAGTCTAGCACGGGATGAGCAGCAGAAAACCAATACTAACCAGTACTATACTACCGTAATACAATACCCTAAGACTTAGAAAGCTGCCCCCAAACCAAACTCTGCCCATCACACGTCTGATTATATGAATGAGGTGATGGATTTCAAGCGGGCTGATACTAACCTGCAGCAACTCTGGCATGCAATGGAATGGATATCGATGACATCACATTATAGCTTTGGTTTTAACTATCATTATTTTTCTTTAAAATATATTGGGTTGTCATGTAAGTGTTACAGACTGCTGATAAATCTGAAGAACTGCTCTGTATTGTCTTAAAATTTTAAAAAGCTGAGCTAAGCTGCAGATCCCTTTTTGCGCGTGCTAACCTGGGCTTTAATTAGCTTGTCTTCTAAGTCAAGAGTAACCCCTCACCGTACTAGAAGTTTCTGATTCCATATGTACGCATTTGCTGCATATTGGATTTCGCTGTTCACAGCAAGATAAAGTCTTACTGCATCATCTCATTATACTAAGTGCCCTGTTAGTTCCTGTTGAATAGCACACTTTTTTATACTGCGGCTGCATTCATACTGTGAGATATTTAGGTTTAGAGCTCTGGTGCCCCACTGAACTACAAATCCCAGGATTCTACAGCATGGAGCCATGGCAGTTAAAGTGGTATCAACCTGGATTTTTTTCTGCAGTGAGGATGTAGCCTGTGTCATATTAGTCTCTTATGAGATCTGGACAGGGCCGGAACAATGACACCCAGGTTGGCCTTAGAAGAATCAGTGGAATGGCCCTTACCGTCAGTATTTGTCACTGTAGAGTATCATTGTAGAGTATCAGTAATTGCTGGCTCTGAAGCTACCACTATAAATTTAGCCACTTTTGATCCCTTGTCAGGAGAAAGCTCGTATATAAAATAAAATCTTTTTCAGTACTAGATCAAACAGCTTACAGTGCAAACCCCATCAAGATCCAGTGAAATAACCTCTGACTAAATTTAGGAAAAGACTAGAAGTCTTCTGTACAAGCTTAAGAGTTGTGTCCCTGTGTATAAGCAGTATGTGCATTACTTCTTTTTTCCTGTCAGCTCACTATACATCTGTTAAAGATTTAGCAAATCCTTAATGAGACCCAGACTTCCCCATAACAACATAAAAGTTTTAAAGAATTATAATTTTCCCAAACCCAGCCCATACTCAAGTCTCTGCATCAATGCTGTGTACAGCTTCATCCTAAAAATATTCTGCACAAACAAAAGGAGAATATGGAGTCAAAGGCTTTCATGGCCGGCATCCATAGTTTTTTGTTGGGCTTTTGGGCTATGTGGCCATATTCTAGACGAGTTCTTTTCTGACGTTTTGCCAGCATCTGTGGCTGGCATCTTCATTCTCTGAACATGGTCACATAGCCCGAAAGCCCCACAACAAAATACAAAAGCAGAATAAATTCTGCTTTTTATTTAGATCTTAGTAAAAGAAGCAGAGAGCATCGACTTAATTTTTGCACAATATATTCTAGTGGTTGTAGTCATAGGAAGTGGTAACAAGATTCAAAAGGGGCATTGAATTCCCACCTTCTTATCTGATCACTGGAAATCCTATCTCCTTCCCACCCAAGCCACAGAAAGATCTCTCATCTGTGCCACCAACGGGTGCAGATGTTCCATTAGAACATTGCACAGAAGAATGAGCACAAAAACCTCAAACTGTTAGTGAAACATGAAACCACATTCCCTGTAAAACCTGTCCCAGAAAATGTACTAATACACTTCACAGATTAAAACTTTCCAGAAACCAACAATGATTTAGAATCATAGAAATTTAGAGTTGAAAGAGACTACAAGGGCCATCCAGTCCAAACCCCTGCTGTGCAGGAACTCCCAATCAAAGCATCTCCGACAGATGGCCATCCAGCCTCTGCTTAAAAACCTCCAAGGAAGGAGACTCCACCACCCTCCGAGGGAGTGTGTTCCACTGTCGAACAGCCATTTGAATACTTGCACTGATTTAAAGAAAGCATAGATGGCTTTAATTAATAGTGAACTTTTAAAAACTACCGGTATCTTGATTAAATTGTAGGATATTAAGTACCTTGGTATAGAACAGGTCTCATTTACGAACTCTGTCATCATAAGAACTTGTACTATTTAATTAAAGTAGAGCTAGATTTTACTCTGTTAAGGAAACATTTAAGCTGGGCCTATACTATTGTTCCTATGGCTAGCAAATTTCCAATATGTTGTGCCACAACAGAAACCCAGCCACTCTTACTTCCCTCGAACGCTCCCTATCAGCATTTTTTCAATCTGATACCTTCAAACCAGAACCAAGAGATAATGCTTTTATTTCTTAATTATATAGTTAAGTCACTGAATCAAATCCACCCAAATAAATAAAGACTGTAGACATTCACTCTTCAATTATGTATATCATAGATTTTTGTGAGAATGGATAAAGTAATGGAAGACTGTGTTGGTAAGGAAAATGCTAATCAGACCTTAATCACCTGTGCAAAATATTGTTTGTAAGGGATATTTCATAAAAGCAATATACAACAACAACAACAAAATAGATTTTTGTGGGTTTTGGGCTATATGGCCATGTTCTGGAAGAGTTTATTCCTGAACTTTTACCAGCATCTGTAGCTGGCATCTTCATTCTCTGAAGATGCTGTCCAGAGATGCTGGTGAAACATCAGGTAAAAATTCTTCCAGAACCCAGTCACATAGCCCAGAAAGTTCCCAGAATTCTTCAGCTTTAAGCCAGGGCAGTTAAAGCAGTCTCAAACTGGATTATTTCTGTAGTGTGTTTTGGGCTATTATTACTGGTTTGAAAATGCAAGTTTATTTCTCAGCCTCAGGGGAAGCCAACGGTAAACATCCTCTGAACAAATCTTGCCAAGAAACCACCATGAGAGGGTCACCACAAGTTGGAAACAACTTGAAGGCACACAACGACAACAATAGAACTAAAATCATAAACCAATCTTTTTCCCCCCATCCTATGAAGGAAAACTGAAACCCACTGGGGGACCTTAGGCAAGTCACATGTTTTCAGCCTTAGAGGAAGGCAATAACAATCCTCCTCTGAACAAATCTTGCCAGAAAATCCCCAGAAAGTCAGAAAGGACTTGAAGGCACACATTACACAACACAAGAAAGAAAACATATCCAGAGTGTGTTGACCATGCAGCAGAGTACAATAACATCCAAAAGCATTAAACAGTGATACCTTTATGGGGCCAACCAAAATGCATGACGTTTCAACATTGAATTACAGTCATTCCTCCGTATCTACCGATTATTTATCGACAGATTCAAGCATCCTCAGCTTGAAAAATATTTTTAAATGTATAAATTCCAACAACATCCTTATTTTCCTGTTTTATATAAGGGGAACTATTTTACTATGCCATTGTATATAATGGGACTTGAACAACCATGGATTTTGATATGGGGGGGGGGGGGGAATACCAAGGGCCCACTGTACATTCCCATAAAAATATCACTTTTTTGTGGATTTTGGCTGTTGTTATCCTATTACACAGAAAATCAGCCTAGAGCATCCTCATCCACCAGTAAGCAAAGCCTGCCTCTGCAAAGGGAAAAGAAAGATGATGACCGTCTCTAGTGGGCAGACTGTCACCCAAGCTTCAGAGTATTATCTCCGAGGTGTCCTGCCCGTTCCGCCGCAGTGTGCAAGAAGAGAAAGCAGATGTCATGGGAAGGACATGGTGCATTAAGGGAATCGCCAAGCTGCTCCTTTCAGAGGACTGGAAAGCCCTACGCCAGGAGAGAGGGAGGGAGGAAGAGATGGACCTGGAGCCAGCTGATGAAGCCAAAGAGGAATGAGGATGATCTGGCATGCAGTTGCCTTCTTGTGTGGGCTTGCAAACACCAAAGACAACCCACGTGGCAAAGGGGCTCCTGCAAGCACCATGTGCCCTACCCACACTAAACCGGTCAGAAAACAAGCATGCCCAGCATGGCCTGAAACTGTGGTAGATGAAATGAAGGATAGTGGGAGCTTGACACTGACCCCTGGCAAATCCAGGAAATGGGAAATAATGAGTCGACTTTCCCCTTATAAACAACACACACACAAGTATCAGGTGAAATAAATCAGCCAAGGACAGAACCTGGGCAGCCATATTCCCAATGGCTAACCCTAGCCCATGCTCCCCTCCTTCTGAATTTTGTATCTCCACATACACAAACACACAAGCACTGGGTGCCATAAATCAGCGAAGCGCAGAGCCCAGGCAGACAGTTTCTCCAACATGCGCTCTAACTACTGGCTCACGCTTCTCTCCTCCTGCGTTTTGTTTCTCTGCAAAACTGTGTGTCGGACCCCCTTCCCAAGCAAACACACAAACACACAAGAACCAGACGACACAAACCAGCCAAGCAGTGAGCCAAGGACTGCTCTGACCATTGTGTCACTTATATAAAATGGCAAAATCAAGGTTGGCCTCTTGGAATTTATATTATTTTAAAAATATTTTCAAACTGTGTATGGTTGGATCCGTGGATAAAGGGCTGATTGTAATTCAGTGCTGAAAGAGGACTAACCAAGTGCATGACAAAACAGAGTGCTATTGATAATGCTGAGTGGGAGTAAAAGTGATTAGTGCACAGTACTAGCACCAACAGTTAGAACCAAAAAACAGAGGTTAGTAACTCTTTTCATTGTTGTGATGGTAATAAGCTTTCCCTCTGTGTTAGCATTCAAAAACACAGATGTGTTAGTCTGGAAAGTCAGTAAGCCAATCTTGCAGCACCTTTGAGACTCACTGAGAGAAAGAAGCTGGGAGCATGACTTTTCTCAGATGCATGAGGTGGAGCCTCTAAGTGACTAATTTGTTGGATGAATGTTAAGATGTAGTCAAAAGATGTGTTTAAAAAAATCTGAACAGACAGAAAGCCCACCTCTGTTTCCCTGCAAGAAAGCCTGGCCTCTCAAAACCTCCTTTCCTGGGACACGTCCTCTATCCCAGCCTTCTCTCCAGGAGGGATCCCAAAATGCCCTCCATTTGGAGCCGGACTAAGAAGCATGGGTTCTCTTTGGCCATGCCCAACAAGCTTTTCTTTGGCCATGCCCAACATTTTTCTGGAATGCCCTACATGTTGCAGTCCCCTGTCCTCCTTTGCAGTGAGGAGGGCACCTGGTCACCCTGCTCCCCCTTCCCCCCCAAATGCCACTGAGGGACTGGGATGGACCCAGAAACTGGGCAAGACCCCTCCCCCAGAAGCCCCAAGAAGAAGGCAGAAAGGCCCCCCTCCTCTATTCTTCCTCCTTCTTTCTCTTCATCCTCCTTCTCCTTCATCTCCCTTATTCTTCCCCTCCTCCTATTTTTCCTTTCCTTTCTCCTCCTCCTATTTTTCCTCTTCCTTCTCTTCTTCCTCCTCCTCTTCCTCCACCTTTTCTTCATCATCTCCCTCTCCTCCTCCCCTCTTCTTCTTCTTCTCCCTCCTCCCCTCCATCTTCACCCCCTCTCCCTCCCCTCCTCCTCTTTTTCCTTCCTCTCCTCCTCTCCCTCCTCTTCTTCTCCTTCCTCCCCCTCCATCCTCCTCTTCTTCTTCTTCCTCTCCTTTCCTCCTTCCCATCTTCCTCTTCATTCCTCTTCTCCCTCCTCCTCCTATTTCTGCCCTCCTATTCTTCTTCTTCCTCTTCCTCCCCCCCTACTTTCCTTCTTCTCCTCTTCTCCCCCGTTAGTCCTCTTGTTCCTCCTCTTCTTCTTCTCCCTCCTCCTCCTCCTCCTCCTCTTCTTTTTCCTCTCCCTCCCTCATTCCTCATCCCTCTCCTTCCTCTTCCTCATTCCTCTTCTTCCTCCCTCTACTTCTTCCTTCTCCTCTTCCTCCTCTTCTCCTTCTTCCTCATTCCTCCTCTTGTTCCCCCTCCTCCTCTTTTTCTCCTTCGTCCCCCTCCATCCTCCTCTTCTTCCTCTCCTTTCCTCCTCCTCATCTTCCTCCTCATTCCTCTTCTCCCTCCCCTCCTATTCTTCTTCTGCTGCTGCTCCTCCTCTCCATCCTCCCCTTCCACCTCTCCTTTCCTCCTCCTCCTCTTCTCCCTCGTTAGTCCTCTTGTTCCCCCTCCTTCTCTTCCTCCTCCTCCTCTTCTTCCTCCTCTTCCTCCCCTCCCTCTTCTTCCTCCCCTCCTTCCTCCTTCCCCCTGGTCCCACCTCCTTGAGCTGCTCCATCTCCGCGCGGACGGCCTCGTACTCCTGCTCGAGCTCGTCGTAGTGCTGCTTGAGGGCCTGCTTCTCCTCGAGGACGGCCAGCCCGTACTCGGCCGCCTGGATCTTCTGCCGCGTGGTCTCCCCGAGCTCGGCCAGCAGCCGCCGCACCTCCGCCCGCAGCCACGAGGGCTCCGAGGACTCCATCACCAGCCGCCCGTACTCCTCCTCCTCCTCCCCCCCCCAAGGGACTCCGGCAGAGGCAGAGGCAGAGGGGGCCGGGGGGCTCGGAGAAGGAGGAGAGGAAGAAGAAGAAGACATCCTCCACCTCAGAGAACGAGAAGAACAGGGAGGGCTGTCTGTCAGGGCTATTCGTTCCTTAATTGGCGCTCATTAAGAGACGTTTCTTCCCCCTCGCCTGCTGTGGGGCCTCCATCATGGCCTTCCTCCTCCTCCTTCGACTGCTGCTGCTGCTGCACTGCTTGGAATGCCAGCCGCAGCAGCAGCAGCAGTGAAATCATTCGAAAGGAACGGTCGCCCCCTCCCCCCCGAGGCATTGTAGGACTTGTAGTCCGCCGCTCCTAAGACGACGCTTAGATCCCAAGCACGTAGGAACTACCGGTCCCACAATGCACAGCGCGCAGAGGGGAGGTGGGAGGAGGAGGAGGCCCCGCCCTCTCTCTTTGAGGAATTCTTGGCTGGAAAAGCGGAGAGGGTGGTTGAAGGGAAGCGGCTGCCCCTCAGAAGACTGGGAACAGTGACCCCTGCAGGCCGAGACTGGAAACTGCAGGGGGACCAAAACTTCCTTTTCCACCAGGCCTAAAGGCCTCCTTCCTTCTGTGGGAGGCAGGCATTCCCAATGTCCTCCATTTTGAGCTTGGCTAGCAAGCATGACTTTATATTTATATATATATATATATATATATCTTATATTTATATATTAGCTTATATATTTATATATATATTTAGCTTATATATTTAGCTTATATTTGTATTAGAGGCTTCCTACCATTTTCCCCCCTGAAATGTCCTACATTTTTTTCAATGGAGGACAGGGTGTCCTCTTTTTCCAGGACATGTCCCCCATGTCAAGCCTTTCTGTTCCAGGAGGCGTTCCCAAACATGTCCTCCGTTCTGAGCATGGCTAGCAAGCATCAATTTATATTTAGTGTTTTTAGCTTTTCATTTGGTCATGTCCTACATTTTGCAGTACCCTGTGCTGGAGGACAGGGTGTCCTCTTTTTCCAGGACATGTCCTCCATTTCAGCCATCTGTCCATTTTCAGCACAGCTAAGAAGCATGAATGTATATTTATGTTAGTGTTTTTAGCTTCTTCGTTTTTTGCCGCGGCCCATTTTTTGAATGTCCTACATTTTGCAGTGCCTTGTCCTCCTTTGCAGTGAGGACAGGCTGACTAGAGATCCTCTTTTTCCAGGACCTGCCCTACTTTTGAGTTTTCTGTCCAGGAAAGATGCCCAAACATCCTCCATTTTCTTCATAACTAAGACGCATTAATTTCTACTTACATTTATATTAGCATGTTTTCCTTTTATTTGGACATGCCCTACATTTTTCTTTAGTGTCCTACATTCTGCAGTGCCTTGTCCACCTTTGTAGTTATGACATCTTGTATCTCTGGGAACGTTCCAAACCCTCTCTGTTGACCTCCCATTCTACACCATATACCTTAGAAATGGGTTGGTTTTTTTTTATACTAATGTTACTCATAAATCATCATTCTGCTATATCACTGAATGTAACGGTAATAGTTGTGACTGAAACAACTAGCAAAATTAAAATTATACCTTTAAATTAATACTTTTAAAATTACCCCTTCAAATTACAATATCATATTACCCCTTGGGCAAGTCACATTCTCACAGCCTCAGAGGATGGCAAATGGCAAACCTCCTCTGAACAAAACTTGCCAGGAAAACCAGGTGATATTTTCACCTTTAATTTCCAATAAGTTGGAAACGGCTTGAATGTACCCAACAACAACAGACTGTGAAAGATGGATGCAATTTTATGTTCCACTGTGTTTATTAGGGTCCGTCCTTCCAGACAAAGCTCCCTCATTGGCATTGTCTGGGGAATGAATTAAAGCTAACAGACTGGGGAGGTGGGAATCAAACGCCTTTTGGTTCAGTTGGACATTCGCAGAGGTCTAATCTGCACTGCAGAAATAATGTAGTTTGATATCGCTTTGTAGTTTGTAGTGGCACCAGAGCTCTTTGACAGAATATTCCACAAAATTACAAATCCCAGTATTCCATAGCATTGAGCCATAGATCGCAGCGAGGGAGCTGCTCTGCTATGTACGAAACCCCGACTCAGACTCCCAGAATAAAGCAGTGTTAAATTGCACTAATTCTGCAGTGCAGGTCAGACACCACTGGCTTGAGACAGTAATGGAAAGAAGGTTTGAGAGTCAGAAGTGGCTCATCCCAAGGATGAGGGTACCATCCAAAATGCTCTCCACCCCATTCAGGGACAACTTAACATTCTGCACTCAAAGAGAAAGAGGAAGAGCCCTTCTACACTACACAGCTGCAGCATTTTGATACCACTTTAAGTGCCATCCTATGGAAACCAGGGATTTGTAGTTTGGTGTGGCACTAGATCTCACTGGCTGAGAATTCTAAACCTTGTGTGTCTTCAGGTCATTTCATTACGGTGATCCTATCATGGGTTTGCTTGGCAAAATTTCTGCAGAGGAGGCTTGCTTTGCCTCCCGTTGAAGCTGAGAGAATGTCATTTGCGACCCAGTGAGTTCCATGGATTTGAGCCTTGGTCTGCAAAGTCACAGTCCAACCTCCTCCCATTCCACACCATACATAATCATTAGTAATATTTTTGTACTAATGTTACTCATAAATTTTAATTCCCGTATATCACTGAGTTAAAATTATATCTTTAAAATAAAGTATCATGTGCATGGCCTAAATGTATTTACATGTAAATAGTATCATATGGTTAAAGTGACAATTTGGTGAGATGTGATTTTTAACCAAAAAAGAAAAAAAATTGAAAATATTATTTTTAAAAAAAAATTAAAATATTTAATTTTTTTTTTAAAAAATAGATTTTTAAAAAACAACTCTGGAAGCTCCCCTTTCACCTCCCACTGAGCCTCCCTTCCCCATTCACACCATCTTTTCAACCTTGTAAGGGGATGCAGGCAAACACTACAGCTCATTTCTGCCAAAAGGCAGGTGCTTAGAGAACAGAACTACGGTTTCACCTGGTGCAGTCTGAACCTCCCACACTTCCTGAATGACAATCATGAGAATATCAATGCCATTATTGTGTGGTGTGAAAGTGCCCCCCAGAACATGGCTCGCTCCACCCAAGTCAATATACTTAACGTACCTAAAGACAGCCAAGTTATTTTGGCACAGGAGGCAGTAAACTCCTCTGGTACCTCTCTCCATCTCTTGGGGTAAATATGCAATAATGATAAAAATCCCTTAATGATTTGTTGCTCTTTCATGACATCCAAGATCTACCTCAAGGCAAACATCTCACTGTGTTCAACGGAAGGACCAGCACCACTCCTTCCTAACCCCACACCATTACAATGTCCATGCCAGTAAGCCTACAGAGTAGCTGTGGAGATGGACATCTGTCATCATAATCATGATGATGGTGGTGATGATGATTTTGCTAAGGTGGTTAGCCAGAAGCACTAAAGCCAGGTGGGACTGGGCAGGGATGACTGTACTTGCCCTCTTCATTTTCCCAGAATGCCCCATTCTGGGCCCCATTCTATCTGCCCACTTGGGAATAAGCTGCTTTGTCATACTGATATGCCCACTTCCCTCCAAGAAGCTCAAAGCAGTGTTGTAACCTCACACAAACTGTGGGAGAGGTCATGCTGAGAGCGAAGGAAATCTAGCGAGCCTTAGAGCTGAACAGGGATTTGAATCTGGGTTTCCCACGTCATGGAAACCCGACTTTAATGTTCCAGGCATGTCCCAGATTCTGTTCTAAGTGCCATCTCTGTACTTTGGCTTTTCAAAAAGCTTATTACAAAGTCTGTGACCCAAAGCTTCTTGAGTAAAGCAAGCAGTCATGGAAAAAAAGAAGAGATCTTGTGAATGGCCGTGGAACTGGAAAAAGAGAGGAGGACTACATTGAGAGCTCTCACCGTGGAGGGATACAAATGGCATCAGGTTGGTTATTGGTCCCAAAATTCAGAATGGTAATGTTTTTTAAAAAAGAGGAAAGCTCCAAAATTCGTCCAGGCATCACTCATTTTCCAGAAGTCAGTGTAATTTGCTATGTTACTTGTCATCCTAAATAAATGGTAGCGAATTGGGAAGGCAAGTGCCAACAAAAACAATTATAATTCTGACACACACCTGAAGATTAGATCATTCATTACTTGCCCTGCCTACTGCCAAAGGGCTTTATAAAACACTTTCATCTTCCACCTTTCAATCATTTTGATTCAACCTGGCATATTTAAAACATCAACTTTTAATAAGAGAGCATTTAAGTTGAGCTGCAGAATCATGCACTTTGTATCTGCACCTTAGAATGTCATGTTATGTATATGGTGAGGCTGGATTCACCATGTGAAAAAAACGGAGGTAACACCCGAAACACTTCATTGTTATAAAACTTGTCTGAAACGTAAATGTAAAAGTTTGATGTAATCAGCCCTAATTAATTAGCTTTTTTTCCTTCCCTCATTCTTAAATTAAATTTAATTGGCACAAATCTCTAAATACTCACATGTTCTTGAACACCTTAATAATAATAATAATAAAAGTTTATTTGTATACCGCCCTTCCTGCGATCAGGGCGGTGAACATACAAAAATTATACATATACAAAAGTTAAAACAATAATTAAAACAGAATAACAATAACATAATAACAATATCACAGTGTCATCCCAGGATAGAGAGGTTCGAACCCAATTCTAAGGTGGGAAGATGGCATCAGGGGAATCAGGGGTAAGCTGAGTCAAACAGATGTGTTTTCAACCCCTTCTTAAATTGAGTTAAGGAGGCAGCCAGACGAAGCTCCATAGGTAATGCGTTCCAGAGGTTCGGGGCAACAGAAGAGTACGCCCTCTTCCTAGTAGATGTCAATCTGGCCTCTGGAACATTGAGCAGTGATTGCCCAGTTGATCTAAGTGTGCGGGGCGGACTATATGAGGAGAGACGGTCCTTCAGGTGCTCTGGGCCCAAGCCATTTAGGGCTTTATAGGTGATAACCAGCACTTTGTACTGGGCCCGGAAGCGAATAGGCAGCCAGTGAAGATCTTTCAATATTGGTGTTATGTGGGCGGCCCTGGGAGCACCAGTGACCACCCGAGCTGCCATATTCTGGACCAATTGTAGCTTCCGAGTGTGATACAAAGGCTGCCCCATGTAGAGCGCATTGCAGAAGTCCAACCGAGAGGTTACCAGAGCATGTACTACTGTTTCAAGGTCCCTCCGGTCCAGGTAGGGACGCAGCTGGCGTATCAGCCGAAGCCGAAAGCAGGTGCTCCTGACCGTCGCGTCCACCTGAGGAGTCAGATGGAGCGACGAGTCAAGGAGCACCCCCAGACTGCGTACAGTGTCCTTCACAGGGAGCGTGACCCCGTTCAGGACAGGTGGAACCACCTCCAGACCTGGGCCGGGGGAACCTATCACGAGTACTTCCGTTTTCTCTGGATTCAGGCTGAGTCTGTTTTCCCTCATCCAGTCCATTACCGATTCCAGACAGGCCACGAGAGGAGCGACGCCATCCCTGGTCACTGCATCAGTCGGAGACATAGAGAAAATTATTTGGGTGTCATCAGCGTACTGATAACACCGCGCCCCATGCCTCCGGATGATCTCTCCCAGCGGTTTCATGTAGATGTTAAATAGCATGGGGGACAGAATGGCTCCTTGAGGGACCCCAGAAGTGAGGGCCCTCTTATCGGAGCACACGTCCCCCAGCTGCACCATCTGGAACCTCCCAGAGAGGTAGGACCGGAACCACTGGAGCGCAGTGCCCCCGATTCCCACCTCCGCCAGGCGTTCCAGAAGGATACCATGGTCGATGGTATCGAAAGCCGCTGAGATGTCCAAAAGCACCAACAGGGACACGCTACCCCTGTCGATGCCCAGACGGAGATCATCGACCAGGGCGACCATGGCAGTCTCAACTCCGTAGCCCGCCCGAAAACCGGTTTGAAATGGATCTAGAAAATCCGTTTCATCCAAGATCGATTGAAGTTGGAGTACAACCGCCCTCTCGATCGCCTTCCCCAAAAATGGCAGCAGCGAAACAGGCCAATAATTACTATGATCCAGGGGGTCGAGGGAGGGCTTTTTCAGAATAGGTTTTATAGTGGCCAATTTAAGATTGTTGGGGAACTGCCCTTCCCTCAGAGATGAATTAATAATCCGGTGTAACAATGAAGTTACAACCGGTCCCCCCTGTGCTACTAGCCATGAGGGACAGGGATCGAGAGAGCAGGTTGTCTTCCTGAGACTTCAAAGGATCTTGTCCACATCCTCGGTACTAACCGACTCAAACTGATCCAGTACAACAGAGTCCACGGAAGCTCTGAAGGCCTCTATTCTGGATTCTGCTTCAATTCTGGTTTCAAGACCTTCGCTTATTCGAGAGATTTTATCCGCGAAGAAGTTGTTAAATTGGTCGCAGCAGGCCTTAGTGGGTTCAAGGATCTGGTTCGGGGCAGGAGGGAGCTGAGTTAGCTCCCTCACTACCCTGAACAACTCTGCCGGACGCGACTCCGCGGACGCGATACGAGCAGCAAAGAACAAATTCTTAGCTGCTTGTATCGCCTCTCCATAGTCCTCCAAAAGGTGGTCTAGGAGAGCCTTGTCGGATAAGCGCTGGTGTCTCCGCCAGGCATACTCTAGCCGTCGCAGAACCCGCTTCCTTGCCCGGAGATCTTCCGTATACCAGGGCTTTTTTTTGGAAGCAGGCCTGAGAGGGCGCTTGGGAGCGATACTGTGTATAGCCCTGGAGAGATCCGTGTCCCAGGTGTTAACTAGGGCATCAACAGTATCGCCGTCATTTCCAACCATATACCCCTCTAGGGCTTCTTGGAACCTATCAGGTTCCATCAGCCTTCGAGGGTGGACCATTCGAATAGGTCCGCCACCCCCGGGGGGGATCTGGGTTGATGCCTTGATGCGCGCCTCCACCAGGAAATGATCCGTCCATGACAGGGCGGAGATGTTGGAAATTTCCGCCCACGGATTCTCCAAGTCCGTACAGAAAACCAAATCAAGCGTATTACCCGCAAAATGCGTGGGACCCGTGACAAGCTGAGACAGGCCCATGGCTGTCATGGTCTCCATGAATTCCCGAGCTGCACCAGATGGAACATTGTTGGCCGCGAAGGGGATGTTGAAGTCTCCCAGGACTAAAAGCCTGGGGGACTCCAACACCAGCTCCGAGACCAACTGTGTCAGCTCGTTAAGGGAGTCTGTTAGCGCACGGGGTGGCCGGTAGACCAACAGAATCCCTAGACTGTCCCTAGCCTTCAGGGTCAGGTAAATGCACTCGATATAGGTAGTCTGACGAACTTGGTTCCTACGTAGAGACAGGGTGTTTTTATGCACCAAGGCAACACCCCCCCCCCGCCCACCTAACCTTAACGTGCATTCAGTTCATTTTTCCTTCATGTTAGGTTCACGTGTCTTTGATTTAATTAAAACCTTGTGGTCTTTGCTGCATTATCTCACACAATTTTCTGGTGGAATAGTAGGTGGTTTTAGACCCTGGATCAAAGTGACCAGATGTCCTGACCACAAAGGAGGACAATGCACCACAAAATGTAGGGCAATCAAGAAAATTATAGGGCACTACAAAATAAGAACTAAAAACACTAATAGAAATTCATGCTTCTTAGTAATGCTCAAAATAGAGGACATTTTGAAATTGTTCCTGGACAGAAGATTGAAATGGAGAACATGTCCTGGAAAATGAGGACATCTGGTCACTCTGCTCTGGATTGAATGGTTTTAGTGGGACAGTAACAACTAACTACAGTAACAACTAACATTTTTCTTCTGCATCTATTTCTGCCACTCCATACTTTATAACTGTTAATACATTCTTGATATATTTTAGAGCAAAACCAAAAAGACTGTTTGCTAGACCTTATCTTCCAAAAGCACTTTGAGCATGTGCAGTTTTACATTTTAAACTCACCTCAGTCATAAGAGGAATAAAATGCATTAATAAGCACCCACCTTTTTTGTACAAAGGCATAATATATATTTCAGGAAGACAGCCAGTCTGGCATAGTGGTTTGAGCATTGGACTACGCCTCTGGAGACAAGGTTTGATTCCTCACTCGGCCCATGAAACCCACTGGGTGACCTTGGGTAAGTCACACTCTCTCAGCCTCAGAGGATGTCAGTGGCAAGCCCCCTCTAAACAAATTTGCCAGGAAAACCCCTCAATAGATTTGCCTCTGGGTCGATAGGTTTCCCTCAGGGTCGCCATAAGTGTCTTGAAGACAATACATATCTCTAATCATGTGTATTCTTGGCTGGCCACGCCATGGTTATGAAATGTTTGTAAAAATAAGAAAGAAAGGATACCTCAGCATCAGCCCTGCTAGGGCCAAGCGGGTAGTGATGTTAAGCTGGTTTTCCATTACCCCCCTCAGCTGCTGCTCAGTTTGGAACAGGAGGCACATTGATTGCAGGGTCCGAAAGTGTGGCCATGGCTGCATCACTGAACGTTATGTGGGGCTTCTTCATGAGAAACTATGTAATCCTACAACTTATTTTCAAAGAGACTAAACAGGTGTGAACATTATTTGCACCCAGATAGGGAATAGCTGGGAATCCGACACATGCCCCTCTGAGCATCTCCACAAATAAATAATTAACATTTCTCTAGTTCTAGTACTGGATGCAGTTCCAAGGCCTCTCCAAGGGTACTTTGCTGGAAACACACATGTTACTACTACAGCATAAGCTTTGTTGGTGGTAAACGATACAGCAGATGGTGCATAGCAGAGAAACATTCCAGCCCTTTCACTGAAGTGCTCCAGCATCTCCCCACAGCCAATGGTAGAACTGGGGCCCCAAACAATTTCTACCCACATATCCCTCAGCTGGTAATCAAATTTCCCATCGCTGGGATGTATGGGAGGAAGCACTTAGGTCTGGGTGCATTCCTCCTCCAAGGCAAAGGCAATGGAAGATGGGTGCTTAAGAGTTACAAAGTGCAGAAGTAAATAAAGAAAACAGAGTGTTCAAGTGTGACCATCTGCCTCCTAACAGCTAAGCAGGTCATCAATAGTGGTGAAAAATTGGTTCATTACCAATGGCAATAACAAGTACATTTCAATACCACTTATCAGTGAACTTAAGCACTCCTTAAGCAGTTTACAGTGTGTAAGCTAATTGCCCCTAACAAGCTGGGTACTCATTTTATTGATCTTGGAAGGATGCAAGGTTGTGTCAACCCTGAGCCCCTGACTGGTATTGAACTCACAACCTTGTGGTTTGTAAGTGAGTGGCTGCAGTACAGGTACTAACCACTGTGCCACCAGGGCTCCTCATACCTTTTACCAGTCTTAAACTGCAAAGCCAATACAAAAAGTATTTTGTAATGTCACTAATAGAAATTAACTCTTCATGCCACTGGACAGCTGTTTCTGTTTGGCCATGATGCTCTCAAGGACTCCTAAACCTAACTCCCTGGTGTCAGAGGCCCAACTTACTACGACACTCAAACCCAAACAGTTACATGAATTGCTGAATTCCAGCCAAAAGCTCTGAAGTGGACTCCATCTTCAGCGGTGGTTCTTGCCCTGATGAGTCGTTGGCTTGGACACCAGAAAGCAAAGGACTGGGGTCACCCTGCAGCATTACTGACTAGCTGAAGTGTTAGACTTGACATCTGCCTGGACTTGGCTTGCTGCTGTCTCTTCAGAAGGGAGAAATTGCTAATCTATGTAACAATCATGTAGCTATGCCCAAATAGCTTGTGGTGCTGCTTAAGGAGGAATTGAGAAGAGATAGAAATTGAATTGATTTTTATCATTCCAGATGAGCAAGGTAACAATGCCAGTTTCTACATCCTTCATGTTTATTCTGATAGGCCAAAACCAGCATTTGGAAATATAACCTTTTTAAAACTACTGTTCCCAGAATCAGTCAGCCAGCACATTTTAAAGCTCTGACATCATTTTTTGTCTCTTTTTGCCTAGCAGACCCTCAGGCTAAATTTATCGAAAAGATATAACTGTCAAGAGCATATGCAATTGGATGTCATTATAATCAGGGACCTATCCTACTTTCCTCCCAGTAAAAAAACAGAAGGGAATACAAATGTAGTTTTACACACCAAAGCAAGATTTATTAATGCCCTAAAGCAGTAGTGTCATGGGGGGGAGGGGGGGGGGCAGACCGCACTGGTTGACACCACTGAAGGGGTATGCTGGTGTGACACCCGATGAGTGCTCCCTACCTCCCTGCCACACTCCAAAGCATGTGGCAGGGAGAGAAAGGGCCCTGAGCTCCTTCAGGCCCTGCCCTGCCCTGCATCTGCTGAAACCTTCCAAGAAGGGAAATTCACATGTTAAATAGGTTGCAGGGCTCTTTACGCTGTTCAACATAACACAGAATGGGAAGTGGATTTCTGTCTGATTTGAGGGAGCATATGTGGTATCACTGTGGCCCCAGACACCCTCAAGCTGTAAAACTGTGGACTCACCATTAGCTGAAAACAGGCTATCAAGTGTAAAGGAGAGCATATGCGTTTTGCATTCATCGGTCCAAAACACATTGAGGAAATAATCCAGTTGAAGACCGCTTTAACTGACCTGGCTCAATGCTAGGGAATCCTGGGAATTGTAGTTTATTGTGGCACCAGAGCAATCTGACAGAGAAGGCTAAATGTCTCACAAACACTATAGTTCCCAGAATTCCCTAGCATTTAGCCAGGGCAATTAAAACTGGATTATTTCTGCAGTGTGTTTTGAATCCTAATCTCCATATGCACTGCATCCATTTTTCCCATAAGAGACAGAGACAGCCATGAAGTGATACCGCCAACCATAAAGGGCTGCTTTCAGACACATTTATGGGGTGGGGCTAATTGGACCTGATAACTCTTGTTTGAGTTCAGGAAAATTACATTTTGGACTACAGGTCCTAGAGTCCTTCAGTCAGCTCTGACCTTATGTATGCAGTGAAAGATGGGTTTTGACCTCTCACTTGGCCTATACTAAAGCCCTTTTGAGAATGTACCACAGAATTCACTAGCCAGTCCCTTCCACATTTCCTGACATGTGCATCCACGCTGCACAGTTATTATGCAAAGGGATCTTGCAGCACCTTTGAGACTAAATGAAAGGAGTTGGTAGCATGAACTTTCATAGACATGACCCTACTTCCTCAAAAAGCTCATGCTACCCACTTCTATTTTTCACTTAGGGCCGGAACAGACCTGGAAGTTAAGGCCAACTTGGGAGCGCAGTGTTTACATGGTGCACGCTCCCAAACCGCCCAGAAACTGCTCAGAAACCACCCAGCCAATCACACAGGGCAGCTTCATGATGCTCCAGCAGTGTGGCGTTTACATGCCACATACTGCCAAAGCAGTGCCATGGGCAGCAAAGCCAGCTCTCTGCTGCTCCTCTTTTGGGCAGCTTTAAGGCACCACCCTTAATCTCTCTTCAGAAGGGGCAGCTTGAAGCCCCTTCTACCATCTGTCTATTTCACCCCTTAGTCTCAAAGGTGCTGCAAGATCTCTTTGTATACTGCACAGTATTATTCCACTTTTATTCCACAGTATTCCACAGTATTATTCCACTTTGCATATCCCACAGTATTATTCCACTTTTAGTGTCATTGTTCCATCCTATGCAATCCTAGAATTGGTAGTTTGTGAGAAATTTAGAATTCTCTGCCCTTTACCTGTGTTAATAACTGTTGCGCTAGGGAATTCTAAGTACCTTACCAAGATACAAATCCCAGGATTCCATAGGATAGAATCACAAAATTTAAAGTGGTATCAAAGCATCATAATTGCGGTGTGGATGCAACCTTGGCAATACTAGAGTCTGGCAGATCTCTGAGACTTAACTGTCATTTCCATCAATCTTTCTTGGTAGATAAAGTACAGTTTTATCCATAGCCTTGGCACACAATAAGCCCTCTCTACAATGAAATACTTGCAACAGCATCTCTTCCCACAAAACAGTGGAAGATTTCCCCTTCATGCTATGCTGACACAACAGAGGGAACAACCCATTTTGAATTCTTACTTGTGCATTCATACAGCAAGGAGCTGAGGAGTAAATCTGCCTCAGGTTGCATCCAAACAAAGGCTTTGCAAATGCAAGATATGTTTGCATTTGAAACAACAGCAAAGCACTAAATGTTTAGCAAGCATTTTTTTTTTGATATTTTGTGTCTCCTAACAGTTTTTTTTTACCTCATTCTAATTGTCTTTAATATATCCTTAGATAGTTCAGCTGAGATACAACCACAGGGATAAAATGTTGCAACATTTAATACATGCATACAAGGAACTTAAAGTATTATCAAAAGCTGCATTAGGTAAATTAACATAAGAAGCTATTTGGCACAACAGAAAAAAGGTAATAACATTACAGTAATTGCTTGGTGTATCAGAAGCTTCACATGTATTGTTAGACTAGCAGATGACAATTTCTTACCTATAAAGTAAGACTTTTTGGAAATATGGGGATAAAAGACACCTACTATTCTCTATTTGTTGTTAACAACAACAAATGCCTGCCTAGGATAAACTTGGCATGCAGTTCATGACCTGAAGGATTTCAAAAGCTAGATTTACTTAGCCAGCATTTTAAAAGGCACATTATTTTATTATTGACACATGTTTCTTTTGGCTCCAGGTCAATTAGGCTTAATAGTACAAATCTATTATTTCCACTGTCTTTAAATTCTACAGGGATGTTCTTCAGGTTTTATTTTGACATGATGGTTGATTTGGTGTTCTTTAAACTTACTCAGATTTTTTGATATATTGGCAGTTCATGGTCTATGCCACAATTTGCTCCTGATCTTGTTTTTGCACAGATAATGGAGTTTTCCATCTTCTGTTTCTAATTATGTGTTCTAATTGGTTTCTATATTGGCCATCAGATGAATTCCATGTATATAGTTGCCTCTTTGGTTGCTTGAAGAATATGTTTGCAGTGAACAAACTCTTGGCCTTGAAAAATTCATTCAGTCTCTCTCCTGCTTCCTTTTGTGATCCTAAGCCATACTTTCCTTCAATCTTTGACTGTACTCTGTTTCCCACATTTATATTCTAATCACCTATGATTCACAAGAAGTCCAAGTTTTGTGTGTGATCAGTTTCATCCTAGACTCCAGCATAGGATCTTTCAGTTCCTCCTTCTTATGTCATTGTAGTGGAGCATAAACTTGGATTATGGTTATACTCATGGATTTCCCCCAAAATCTTATTGCTATTATAGGTCAGACTTTGCATTATATTCTTGACTGCTTTTGCTACCTTTCTTCTCACTATTAATGCCACCCTATTTCTTCTTAGATTTTCATTTCTTGAGTAAAACACTATATTACCTAACACAAAATATCCCATTCCTGTTCACTTCAGCTTGCTAACACCAAGTATTGCAAGGTTTATATACTCCATTTCTTGTATGCCTAACTTCCCCTGATTCATGCCTCTCATGTTCCATGTCCCTATAATATGTATTGTGCAGCTTCAGACTTTCCTTTCATCTCTGAGAACATCAACAGCTGAATGACCTTTTGGCTTGAGCCCAGTTGCATCATTAGCCTCTGCGCTACTTGTAGTTGTTCTCTGTTGTACCCCAGTAGTTTGCTGAGTACCATCCAACAAGGAATTTTGTCCTCTGGCACTATTACTTGTTTCATTTTAGCTTTTCTCATCATAGAGTTTTAGTGATAAAAAAGACCTTCAAAAAGGGTTTATTGTGCCTCCTTTTGTGCAGCACTAACAAGTGTTAGCTATGGCCCCACTTCTGTTGTCTCTGAGAGATCCTCTGTCACCTCCTCACTGCTGCTGCTGTCCAGTAGCTGTTTGATGTGTTTAGTCTGGCTCTTCACCAAAAGCCTATTTGACATGGAAGATCATACCAGCAGTACGATGGTACAGTGGTTAAATGCCAGTACTGCAGCCACAATGTTGTGAGTTAGATTCTGAGGTCAACTCAGTCTTCTATTCTTTTGGAGGTTTGTAAAATGAATACCCAGCTTGCTGGGGCCAATTGGCTTACAGATTGTAAACTGCTTAGAGATTGCTGAGTTCACTATTAAGAAGTATAGAAATGTAAATGCTATTGCTATTCCTAATGTCAACAATAGCCTCTTGCCTCACAGAAGTGTGTAATTCCATGATGGAGAACCTATGGCACTCATGCCAGAAGTGGCATGCAATGCCATTTCACTGGGCATGAGTGAGGGAGAATATGGAAGAGACACGCTTGTGCCCGTTCCTTCTTCTCCCTGCCATTTTTGGGCCAACCGCTGCCTCTCTGAGACAGCAGGAAGCCAGAAAATGGTGCTCGGAACTTGGGAGAAGGAGCCAGAGATGTGTGCCTCTAACTCTTCCTCCCTTCCAGGGACACCTCAGGTCAGGGAAAGGTCTGGGGGAAGAAGGACGCAACCCCAAAGGGACCCTCAGACACCAGCAAACTCAAGAGGACGGTGCCCAATGGCTCCTGCCATGGGTGCTGTCCTCCAAGGCCCATTTGCCTGCCTCTGAGGGTCCCAAAGGACCATCAGAGGCTGGTAATCTCTGGAGGACAGTGGCTCCCATCCTCCAAGGACCTTTTGCTGGGACCCTCAGAGGCCGACAAACTTTGGAGGATAATGACCAATGGCTCCTGCCACTGGGTGATGTCCTCTAAGGCCTGTTTGCCAGCTTCTAAGAGTCCCAAAGGGACCCTCAGAGGCTGGCAAATGCCGGGGGGAGGAGCCAGAGGCTCCCTGCCTTCTGGACAGCTGGAGTTCTGCCCCCTGGAGGTCCCGCCCCCTGGAGGGTGGAAGCCCCACCCCAGTGGAAGAAGTCCTGCACCTGGCACCCAGCCCCCATCCAGGGGGGTAGAAGCCCTGACCCAGCATGTGAACTGTAAAAGGTTCGCCATCACTGGTGTAATCTTACCACTGCAGAAAGGTAGTACCTTTGGTGGGTAGGCAGGCATGTAGAAATCAGCCATACTGAAATTAGTAGAATACTGTACTAAGAACTTTAGAAAGGTATCTGTTACACTTCCAAAAGCAGCAGGCGATGCAAAGCTGAAATCCAACTAATTTTTAAGGAAGAGAGAGGTCAAGTTTCAAAAAATGAACAAAATGAATTGTCATGGATGATCAGTAAACATTAGTATTTTCACATCTGATTTTGCCTTTGAAGAACATTCTTTCCCCCAAACAGAAAGAACAATATCCAGGAGCAAGCAGGAACTATTATTTTACAGTCACATCTGGCTATGTTTAAAAAATGAAAGGTTGCCAAATCAAAGAAAGTTTTGTAAGGGGATGAGACTATGTGATTACCATAATGAAACTTGCAATGACAATTCTATCCAGAGTCGGGAGCTGATGGTCCATTTATACCTTCTTCAAGGAAAGGCCTGCTGGAAAAGATGCATCTTTAGAGCGTTTCTGAAACTCGCCAGTGATGTAATGAGATGCATCTTATCCAGCAGACCATTCCAGAGCTTGGGAGCAGTAGCTGAAAAAGTCCTCTGGGAGGTCTGTGACAGCCTAGTTTTCATAGGCTTCAGCAGGTTCCTCCCAGAGGACCAAAGTGTGCGGGGCAGTTCATATGGGCAGAGGCAGTCCCTGAGGTAAGACGGGCCTGAGCCATGTAGAGCTTTAAAGGTTAATACCAACACCTTGTATTGTGCCCGGAAGCTGATGAAAGTGCAATCATAGTGATATACTTGTGGGTAATATGAAAGGGCCCCTGTTCTCATGGCAGTCAGTGCTGCCACCACAGACGTCTTGACTGAATCCAAGCTCTCAAACACATAACATTTCAGAAGGCAAAAAATGTGTAAAAACAAAAACAAATCTTTATTTACAGACATTAAATATATCAAAGGAGATTAATTATTTATTACATTTAAAATACCACACACACTCTCTCACACTCCTTTCAAACCAGCTCATACCAGCCATACAAAACCTAGATCTAAGTCTCTCTTCTCTTACTCCAACCCTAGTCTAACTTCAAAACAACAGTCCTTGAATTAAAAAAAAACTACAAAGGAAGACTGGAAAGAGAAACAGCTGACTTGGAACATATCCACAAACTCCAGTCCATCAACAGTACGATGAACAGAGGCACAGAACACAAATTATAATGCTGGTTAACATCCCCACCTCAAGAGAATGCTCTTGGTCAGTTTATCACATCCTCTCTCTCATTCCCACACGGGTTCAGCATAATGTTACATTCTAAAACTCCGTCCACCATTCATATGGTCATCCACTCACCCTGGCCTTAGTCAACATGTTTCCTTGTGCCTTTCTCCCTCAACTACTGTAGTTAAAATTGAACTTGTCACCTCTTCACCATTCCTCCCAAGTTTTGCATTTTTATGGCAGTTCATACTGTCTGCTTATTAAGGTCCTTCCTGGGCAACAATTCATTCAGTGCATCTGAGGAAGTAGACCAAGTCTATGAAAGCTTATCTTACAATGTCTTGTACAATGTGCCTGCACCATATGCAGGTGCACTATATGCAGCTTCAAGCTTACGCTGAAGCCATATGACAATAAAACATATGGTGCATGTGTCCATGGCACATGTATCATGAGCTGCGGCAAGCACGTACCCCATTGTTTTCAATGGGGCATGAGTGTATGCAGAATTCCCCTTACGCAGGGGGATCTGGAATGGATCCCCTGCATAAGGCAAGGGCCCATTGCATAGGGTATGGAAATTAGCACACCAGCTTTTATTCCTGCACTAGACACAGGATGTAAACACACAAGGGTGGATTCTATTGCTCAGCCCAGTCCCTGGGCAGTACTCATCCCATACCCAATTCAGGTTTTCCCCAGACCTTTTAAAGAATGGGATTTTTATGTTCTTTAAAAGATCCGGGAGAAGACTGGATTGGGTACAGGATAAGTACTGCCCAGGGACTGAGCATTGTGATAGAATCCATTCCTGTGCATTTACATCCCATGCCTAGAGCTGGAATAAAAGCCGGTGCACTAATCTCCTTAGTCTCAAAGGTGCTACAGAATCCCTTTGCATACTGATTTTCCAGATTAACCCAGATATCTCTCTGAACCCTAAACCCTTGTCTGACTAAACATTCACCAGCCTTATGCAAATCTTAAACATTCCATCAATCAGCTTTCAATCTAACATTCCATTCTCTCCCCCTTGTAACAGCTCCTTATCTTATACTCTAATTATACTCTAATATACAATCAATAAAGAGCCAGCATGGTGCAATGGTTTGAGCATTGGACTATGGAGACAAATTCCCTGCTAGACCATGAAAACCTAGTGGGTGACCTTGGGTGAGTCACATACTCTCAGACCCAGAAAACCTCATGACAGATTCACCTCAGAGTTGCCATAAGTCAAAAATGACTTGAAGACATGCAAGAACAACAAACAAGGCATGCAACAACAAGAAATACTCAATAAATCAAGCCACATTTGCAAATACAAATCCATGACATCACAGTTGCACACACCCCTTCCATAGTCTAAAAACTCTAATGAGATTAGCTGCCTTGATTTATACAATGGAAAAGAATGTATACCACCCAAGGTCTAATTAAAGTTGATGTCAGTGCCTCTAGTCTAGGAAACCATAATGCAGGTTCTTGTAAAGAGTTTCCAGATGTTATTAAGCTGAACTGAACATTCCTGCTACATGACCAAAAGCCAGTCATTACATCTGACCAGGAGGGCTGGCACTCAAAGCTAATTGAATCAAACCCACGCCTCCAGTCTGAAAGCCATGAGGGGAAATGTGTTCTGAACATGCTTAGAGACCCTCGCCTCTCTATTATGAGTTAGGATAATTGGCAATCAGTATGACAAGCTGCTGCACAGGGAAGGAGAAGCTATAGGAAGCTGAAGTAGAGGTAATAAGTGATATCTGCACACCGTATCTTGCTAGACTCATCATCAGCTGTAGCCAGGCCACCAAGCATCAAAGATAATAAGCAGGTTTGCATTCAAGTACTGTATCCAGCTATTGAATCCATGTAATGTTCACTGTAGCTGTAGCTGTATGAGGTGAATGTACAAAAATAAAGCTCAGTTCATTGTAACTCTATTGTATACAGTACACCGTAGCTGAACAAAGTAATTCCCAGCTGAGTTTTGGCCCCTCTAAACTTCCCAGATAACTCTCTTTCTGAGCAAGAAAAAGTGTGTGTGAAAATCTGCCTGTCCTGGAACCTTCCATGAATGGAAATTCACATGTTAAATAGACTGCAAGGCTCTTTAGACTGTTCAACATAACATAAAATGAGAAGTGAATTTCTGTCCACTTCTCGAGTTTTTAGAGTATTTATTTATTTGGTATCTGTGTGGCCCCAGAGTTGCCCGCACCTGGAATATATAACACAAGAAAGCTTATGTTGTTTCCTCTTTAGCAGCCTCCCACTTTCAAAACCTCCTGTTCCAATAAAAGTTTAAGCTTCTATGATTTTCACCAAATTGCCCTGAACTCTGTTGAGGTAAACTAGTTTAGTCACCTTGGGCCAAACTACACAGTTATAGGGCTATGATAATGCTATATGAAATCATACTACACAGTTATAGAACTATTTTTTTAAAAAAAAAACAACTGAGATAACACTGGTTTTCCAGTGCAACTTTATGGTCAACATCCACTAGAACTTGACCATAGAATTGTACTGGAGTACCTACAAATGCCTAGAGAAGTGTTTTCTCTAAGAATCTCTAGGTCCTCCATTACATCCCTATGGACAACCTCTGGCAGAATCACACTGGAAGGCCTAGAGATTCCTAGAAAGAACATATTAATCAAATCCATGAATAAGTGAATCTGAAAAAGTCAAAGCTGCAAATGGGAAAGGCTGACTGTGCAAATACCAGAATTGCATGGGATGGAGCCATAGCAGTTAAAGCAGTGTCATTGTATTAATTCTGTAGTGTGGCAGCGGCCCTTTTAAAAAGGTATTTTTCAATTAGTTTCATACATCTCATACAGGCTAGAAGGTGTGGGTGTGTGTGAAAATATTGTTAAGAACAGTAGGCAGTGAATTATGTTATCATCATCTTAAATTTTAAGAAAGAAAGAAAGAAAGAAGTACCATATGGGGAGGAGAACAAGGCAGAATTTTGCTGGCAGAATCTTGGCTCACTGCCAGAGGGGGAGAGACATGGGGAGGGGGAGGGAATGACTGGAAAGCCCAAATTCTAGTATGTCTGGCATGCCATCTGCCAGCGTGTATTGCAAAGTGGATCCTGGGTGTCTTACTCAACAAGAAGCACACACCCTGGCTGGGCAGAGATGGAATACTTCTATGCAGGAGGAGGGAAAATATTTAATCTTCAGCTGTTCACCTAGTGATACAAACAGCCCTTTTGTGTAAAGCCAGCTAAGGTGCCACTCAGGGACTGCTAATTATCCTTTCTTCCAAATCCCACTCTTAATCTTTATTCATTTATTTTCTTTCCTTCCCCCTTTCTTCCTGTGCATTTGTTACCTGAGATTGTCTCTGGCATTTAATGGCATGAGATATAATGTGTGAGATGGTGGGGTGGGATGCAGGGGTTGCTTTAAAAAAAATATCAAAATTAAATTTCAGACTGATATCCAGTCACAGGCAGCCTTTGCAAGGCAGGATGCAAAGTATTTTAAATTATTACAACTTTTCTTAGGTACTTTGACAACTAGGTAAGTGGGGGTTTCTCAGACTTTATTAGCTTGTCTGAATCTGGAATCCTGTTGGTGACTTACCAACAGTTACCAGCAGTTTATACTAGTGTAAATAGTTTTGGACATTCCACAAGGAGGGATCCATATTTCCTTCTGTAACTTTTTCCCCTGGCTGCACAACAGCTGCAAAATTGTACTGGTATACAATCCCTGACCTGAATCTGGTCACAGAATCTAACCTGCAAAGAATTTTCTCATGGCATCAAACTCCTTGATCTGTTGGCAGAATTTTACTCTGCGCCAACTTCAAACAGAATCACAGTTGAAGCTCTGTAATTGAAGCTATTCCGTGCAATTACATTCCCCCATTACAACATTTACTAGGAGACCCAGAATGGATTAAATATTCCTCAACTGTTCAAAGAAAGCTCCAGCAACAAACATTCCTCCCTAAGAAGCCTTACACTTTAAATTACCCTCCTAGTTTATGTTCTCCAGATCTCTATTAACCTGTTAGCTGCTTTGATGAGGTGTGAAATGGATACTTTCTTGGAAAATGTTTCCTACAGCTAGCTTTCTTGATCAGATTAAGGAAGAATTAAGGGAAGTAATTCTATTAATTAAAAGGCTGTCTTTGCTCAACAATTCAAAGCACATCTAATTTCATTCTTTTGAATGACCATTTCTTTGAAGGTGAGGTATAAATAATTACAATTAGACACAGATTAAAAAGTAACAGGAGATACAATAGCTGCTTCTATTTAGTTGGCTCTCAGTAAACAGGCTTGTTTCTATTTAATGATGAAAGGGAGTGCTTTCTCCTACATCAACATGCCCATATATTAAGGTCCCCAAGGTGATGTCTGTGCCCCAGAGCCTCTCCTGGACACCCCTAAGGGTCCATAAATTATATTTTAAAAACTTTTTTTTCCTTCTGCAAGCAATCTTTCTACATAACATGGCCCTGTGCTTTACCCCACCCTCCTTCTGGCTATATTTGGTTTTGCTTGAGGGAGATTATTGTTAACTGCCCTTGAGTCAACTTCAGTTTATGGATGTGGTGAGTCAACTTCAATTCATGGATGCAGATGAAATATCTCCAAAAACCCCTGTCATCCACTGCTCCGTTCAGGTCCTGCAGGCTCAGACCCATTTCCTCTCTAATTTGAGTTCATCCATTTGGCATGTGGTCTTCCTCTCTTTCTGCTTCCTTTGGCCTTATCTAGCATTATTGTTGTTTCCAATGAATCATGCTGCTCATGATGTGGCCAAAATATGATCAAGAAACCATTTATTTGTGTTCTTGGCCACCCAAAATATCCTCAGCATGCTTCTCCAGCACCACATCTCAAAAGAGTTGATTTTCTTTCTATCAGCTTTCTTCATCTGTGCAAGGTAATGGGGAATATGATGTCTTGGATAATCCTCAATTTAGTATTCAGTGTTATATCTTTGCTCTTTAAGATTTTGTCTAGTTCTTTCACAGCTGCCCTTCCCAATTCTAGCCTTCTTCTAATTTCTTGACTAAAGTCTCCATTATGATTAATGTTTGATCCAAGGTATGAGAACTCTCTATTTCAATTTTCTCATTATCTAGGATGAATATGAGATCTTGTAGATCTTCTGTGGTCATTATTTTTGTTCTCTTAATATTCAACGTCACTCTACCTTGTAAGCCACCTTGGGTCCCTTTTTTGGGAGAAAGGCAGCAAATAAATAAATAAATAAATAAATAAAGATGCCCTGGCACTTTCCTCCTTGGCACTTTCCTCCTTGAGCCTCTTCAATAATTGCTCCAGATCTTTGTTGGTTTCTGCTAGTAGTACTGTGTCTTTTGCATTTCTTAAGCTTTCTTCCTCTGATCTTCACTCCTCCTGCATCTGAGTCAAAACCTGCTCTGCATGTGATATTTTTTGCATACAGGTTGAATAAATAAAATAATAGTATTCAACTTTGCCCGGCCTCTTTCCTGATTGGGAACCATTATATTTCTCTGTACTGATTTCTGGTGGCAGCTTCTTGTGCTAAGTACAGGTTATGCATCAGGACAGTCAAATATAGTGGTACCCCCCTCCCTTTTTTTTTGGAGAGCATTCCATAGTTGTTTGTAGTCTATGCAGTCAAAGGCTTTACTGTAGTCAATGAAACACATGCAGATTTTCTTTTAGGATTCCCTGGTGCACTCCATTATACATCATAAGTTTGCAATGTGATCCCTAGTTCCTCTTCATTTTCTGAAACCAGCTTGTACTTCTACAATGCACAACACACAACTCTGCTTCTGCCACTGCCAGCAGATTTAGGCATTTTGCTGTGACAAATAATTTCCCCCTATTTATGCATTAATAGGTCATGAATAGTATATCAGTCTATGACTGCAATCCAATACCCTCCTTAGAGTAAATTTCCACTGACATCAATAAGATTTACTTCCAAATAAATGAGTTTAGAATAAAATATAATTCTTGCTAAATAGGTGAATAGGACCCTTTATCATCATATTTCATTTATCAAAGTTGCATTTCTATATACCTAGTACTTAATCCCACTGAATGCAGTGAAGCTTCTGAGTTAGACATGCCTAGGACTTCACTGTTAACCATCAATAATGACTACATGAAGCAGATGATTTATTATACAAGAACTGTTCCCTGTTCACAGATAGTAATGAAAGAAGCAGAAATGTCACCCCATCAGCAATTAATTCCTTTAAAACCATGGGAGATTTTATTCACCAGCTGTGGAGGAGGAGGAAACAGAACTGGAAATTTTATCACCTCAAGGCTACTGACTGGAGCATTACAGTGGAAGGGCTGTGCATTTTCATTTGAGAATTACATTGTTTCTGACAGCTGGTTGATATCCCCCATGTAGTATTTTACTTGTTATTGATAGCTCGAACAAACCAACAGAGACTTCATTTTGCAGATTTCACAAAGGCTTAAGTGAGAAGCATCAAAAATTACTTTGATAGTACATGGTGGTGCAAACAGCACATTCTCTTTTGTAATGTAATGACTGCAGCATATTGAATCTTTTTTTATTTACTCCATCCCCTTTTATTTTATTTTATTTTATTTTATTTTATTTTGACATTTCCCTACCCTCAAGCTTACAGTCTAAACAAGGCATAAAGGAATGGCAGTAGGGAAGGGGATTCGGTCCAGCAGATATTGCATTATCTTCTATACCTCCGAGGCAGGACAGTGGCCATTGGGATGGAGAGAGAGCCTTTTAAATGTTGCTAGGAATAGGCATAATGGAACTGTGCCTCCCTCTTCTCTTTCTCCAAGGCCACAACAGTAACATTTGGAATGGAGGGAGGGTCTTTAATCTGCTTCTGGGCCTAGGTATGATGGAGCTGTGCCTGCCTCTTCTTCTCTCTGGAATTCTGGAATTTGTAGTATTTTGAGATATTTAGCCTTCTCTGTCAGAGAGCTCTGGGGTCACATTGTACTATAAATCTCAGGATTCCATAGGATGGAGCCATGATAATTAAAGCAGTGTCAAACTGCTTAGTTCTGCATTGTGTCAGGTGCCTTAGGGAGCTGGATATGTTTAATTTAGGGAAAAGAAAACTGAGAGATGACATGATGTAGAAGTTGACTTTGTTCTCTGCTGCTTCAGAGACTAGAACATGAACCAATTGATTCAAATTACAAGAACAAAGATTCTGCCTAAACTCTAGGAAGAACTTCTTGATTGTAATAGCTGGTCAACAGTGAATAGATTGCCTCAGAGTGTGGCAGACTCCCCTTCTTTGAAAATATTTAAACAGAGGCTGGATTGGCATCCTTTGGGAATGCTGTAGCTGGGTATTCCTGCATGGTGGTTGGGTTGAACTAGATGGCGCTTGTGGTCCCAACTCTAAGATTATTTAATGTTGGAGAAATATTCCTTTAACCAACTGAGAAAATATTTTTAATCAGAGGTGACATACGTTCCATGGAACAGTAATAGAAAGCTGAGTCAGAGCACAAGGCATGATGCAAACTTACTGCAAAGATTGCATAATGCGGTGTGCTACCAGGTGAGGACTCATAGCCTACACACTCGTGGGTTGGTTGTGTGGGTTGTGGTTGTTTGGAGCTGTGAATTGGTGTAAAGCAGAGAGAGAAGTTGATTAAAAAGTCAGAGAGGAGAGTTTGTATATATTTGTACCACATTGCAATTGAAGATAAAACGTCCAAGGACATTGGATGAATCAACTGTGTCTGAGTTCTTTGAAGGGTGAAAAGTGGTCAGTGCATTGCCAATACCAACAGATGGGAGTTTTTGTTTCAGTACTCTGCTACGATATTGTTTTCAGCTGCATCTGGGTGCATCATCCTGTGCTGTAAATTGGCTTGGCAGACTCACCCAACATATAATTCTATAAGTCTATGGATGATGGGGAAGAGTGGGGAGCCCCAAACCTTAGAATGGATCCAGCAATGCAGCCTGACACTCCTTTCTTCTTGTTATGTGTCCCTTCATGTCATTTACATGCGAAAGGTCAGAGGATGAAATATCAAAAGAGGCTTCTCCCCAATTACAATATTTAAAAAAACAACTTAAATAATAAATTAACACAATAGGATCAAAACATCTTTCCAGTATTTCAAAGTATTGTTGGGAAGCTTTAAAAAAAATTTTTTTCCTTCAAAGTTTTCAGCTGATCTCCATGAGTCAGAAGAAATTACATTTTTGTTAGCAAATGCAATAAATCACTGCCATATCTTTACAAATATGGCTTTGTTGTTAAACCCTCTTAGTTGTTTTACTGAGTATGTTGTTCAGAAAGCACAAGCTTCGAAATCCTGTCTAACCACATTCTATGGTGGGCCTCTTGAGATGTTTCCAGTGAGCAACTTTTCTAACCTAGTTCCAGCAAACTGGTGTTTAATTCAAGTTTTATGTTGGAGATTCCAGAGCTACCCTTTTTAAAAATCCCTAGAATTTTGTTTTGATTTCCTGCACAGGCACTGTTTCCCTCTTCTTCTTCATCCCACACAAACTGGAGAAGATAGATAACTCTCACACAGGAGACATTAACAGAGCAAGTAATCAGTCCCCATTTTTTTTTAAAAAAAAAAATCTGAAATAAATCTTAATCAAGTATTCATAGAATGGTACAGATTATTGTTGTTATATTTATTTCTAATCCTGCCTTTTCCCCAGTTCACGACTCAACAGTTTCCCTCACACTCACTTCACTTTTGAAATATTCTAATTAATTGATCAGTGGTGGAGACCTCAGCCTCAAAGAATTACAGGTTGAGTCTTCCTTATTTAGAATTCCAAAATTATCCACATAGGCTGAGATGGTGACTAAAAAAAAATTCTTGATGGTTTCCTGTGCATACATTTTGTTTCATGCACAAAATTATTGTCTATCAAATTACCTTCAGGCTATGAATATAAGGTGTATATGAAACATAAATTAATTTAGTGTATTGACTTAGATCCCATATCCAAGATTTCTCCTTATGTATATGCAAATATTCAAAAATCCTAAAAACTCTGAAATCCAAAACACTTCTGGTCCCAAGCATATCAGCTAAGGGAGACTTAACCTGTACTTTTAAAAACTGCCCATCCACCCCATGGGGTGGGGGGTGGGGGAGATCCTGAAACAAAACAACACACTTTTTCATCACTAATTATGATACAAACATTAAAGCATCAGTTCTCCTCACATATCTATCCAGTGTCTTTTTATCTTATTTTAAAAAATTGAAAAAGGTTTCACAGGCAGAGACAATTATGCTCCAGTATAACAAAAGCATGAAAATAAAAGCACAAAAGGAAGAAAAATAATCATATTACTAGAAAGTTTCTATAAAAATTGTTCAAAATAGGTCCATTTGTAAAGTTTGTTTATACACATTCTTTCAAATGTTGCAAGTGTTGTAACATCTTCCATCCATTGGATCACAAGTGAAGAAAAATTGTTGCTGTTGTGTGCCTCCAAGTCATTCCCAAGTCATCGTTGACAGTCCCAGCAGCTGGTGAGTCACCCTCCCTCCATTCCATCTGCCACTGCTGTGGGTTCTGAGGGAGAGAAGAGTGTAAAACACGCCAGCAAAGAGAGAAGGAAGGTCACAGTGACTATCAGGAGTTCAGGGGGAGGAAGAAGTTGCTTTTTTCTCCTGGTACTTAGACCTCTGCCTTCCAAATGGATTCCTCTCTCTTCAAGACTGAGGCCCTGACTTTCAGTGATAGTGAATGAGAAAAGTAATTTGCCTTTCAACTGCAACCCTGTTTCCCTGAAAATAAGACATCCCCAAAAAACAAGACCTAGTAGAGGTTTTGCTGAATTGCTAAATATAAGGCCTCCCCTGAAAGTAAGACCTAGCAAAGTTTTTTGTATATAAATATATATACATTATATAATAAATGTCCAATTTTTTGGTTCAACAATAAATGTGAATTCTTCTTCATGGAAAAAAATAAGACATCCCCTGAAAATAAGACCTACCGCATATTTGGGAGCAAAAATTAATATAAGACACTGTTTTATTTTCAGGGAAACACGGAAGTACCTGCAAGCAGGCAAAATTGGAAACAACCTGATGCGATGGCCAGTGCTGAGCCTCCCCACTTTAAAAACAGTTCTAGGGTCCTTAATGATGGCTGAAGGATCCTAGGAGCTGGATTTTATTTTTAAATAAACTTTTTTTGCTAGGTATGAAGGAAATAGGCACATGCCCCATCTGCCTTCTGTCCCTCTATTCAGCAGCATTATCAAGTCTGAGGAGACCTCCTGCACAGCCATGGTCACTTTGTCACTTTGATGACAGCCATTTTGTCTTTGGGGTAGCTTGTTCTATCAACTAAACATCAGTTTGTCAAAATGAGATACAGTGGTCATAACTCACACCAAATGAGCAAAAGGGAAGCTCTTGTTATAATTTATTACTCCTGCTTCTTCAGAATTCTAAACAGCCAAAAGATAGAGAGATAAAAGACTACAGATATAGAAACATGGGGGGAGATCTACCCTTCTATACAACAGCAAGAAGAAAAGGCACCTCAGCTATTCTTCATGAGAATATTCTGAAATGTAGACAGACTATACCCCTTGCAGTATAGATGCTTCATGTCAGATTTCAAAGTGAAAAGGCAAATTTGTAAATGAATTGCATTTTAAGAATTTATCATCATGCAATTAGAAAAATAGAAAAGAATATTTGCTTTTATTTTAGAACTCCTTCTGCAGCCTGATAACACTAGCAGGAGCATAAAGCCCAGGAGCATTTAAGCACTGTGGATTATCTATGCAGAACTAATGCCTTTCCCAGCTGTTGTCTGAACACTTTCAGTCACGAGGTGTTCATATGAATTCAGCAGCATATCATATGATCATATATGAACACATTCTGAGTTAGACCATTGGTCCTTTTAGACCAGTCTTGTCCCCTCATAATAACAGTTGTTCTCCAAAGTGTAAGACAGAGGTTTTTCCTAATGCTAGAGAAAAAGGATCCAACAACAGAAGCAGCAACAATAACCATGGCAAATCTTAAAGTAATACTGAAAAAAAATATGTTGAAGCTTTATGAAATGGCAGTACATGTGCATGCTTTGTTGGAAACCGTTCTCAGTGATGCACAAACTGATTTCTTGTGTTTCTGTGTTTTCTAGCATCATATCCTATATTGTTCAAGAAGATTATGTTCCTGAAGTAAACCAAGTACCTTTCAATCTGTAAAGAATGTTATCATTTTTTAATTTTTTCCAAAAATGTCCATACCTCTGCCCACACATCCTTCCCCTACCCCCACCCCTCATGGTTTCAAAGTTTCCAGAAATTTTATAGCTCTAGGAGTCAAAGTTGAATGTCTTGCAGATAACAAAAAATGGATAGCAGAGAGCCATAACTGAAGAGAACACTCTCTTAGTTGTTTAAAAGGGGAAGAAAAATTTTACACTGTACAAAACCACAAGTTTCCACCTAATACATGCCATCTCAGATTTTCTTTCTAAATTTTGAAGTAAAAGCGTTCTTTAAAGTCTGACAGCTATCATATTCAAGATCTTTTACAGAGGTGGAACACAAATGGAAGTAATACCTCTTTAATCTATTAATCATCTAGTAAACATTCTTTTGCCTTCATGTGAATCCAAGGAGTATGTATGCAGCTATATACATGTTGGCCTGTCTGGTTTTGATTTTGCTGATATGCACAAGCAGATGGATGATCCCTGTGGAATTTATCAAAAGCAGGTAAAGGCATGCTAACTGGATAGAACTATCTAGGGGAAATTATTGGCATAGTAATAATAATTAATTAAACATGGAGTACTACTGTACTGCTAGCTGTAGCATCTTTTCTGCTTAAAGGTAAAGGGGGGATATGCAGAACAGATTAGCTGTAAATATTTTTCTGTAATTATCAGTAAAGCTTCACCCACCTAGCCTCACCCCACACTTCTCTTGCACCATGGGGCTGACCCAAGAGGAGACAGATTGCAGCCTTACTGATCAAGCTAGAAAATACTTATCTAGAATAGAGGGGCAGAGGCTATTTCCAGATATTTAGATCAAGTGGCCAAATAATTCACTGACTTGGAAGAGACTTTTCTTGAAAGTAGTTACTCTGTCCCTGCTGTGTTCAAGAGTGTCTGTCTTGATGTGATGTGGCTGGGACAGTTAAGGGATTCGGTTGCTGTACCACCCTCCCCACTGCTCAATAGTCTGTCTTCCTGAGCTAACCAGGGTGGTGTTGGTGTTGGAGTCCCCTTGATCTGTTGTACTGGGTGTCTTCGGCATGGATAAATGACATCATTTATAATATCTTACAATTCCACCCATGCCCAATATAATCACTGCAGAGAAAGCACTGCCGAAAGAAATTTGCTCTTTCGCAGAGCTGCACCATGCTTCATTATCTCTAGCAATGTTCTTTTGAATTTGCAATAGCTCATTACAACCTGGTTCTTCCCACCCACCCCACACTTTAGCTGGATTAACTAGCTGGGATGGGAGCTGCAGTCTGACAAAATCTGGAGACCACCAGTTGCCCATCCCTTCACTAGTTTCTACATTTCCATCTACGACGATCACTAGAAGCTGATGTCCTCAGCAGAACCTTACTTCACCCTTTGCTAAAGCCTCTCCCTTCTGTTCAACCCTCTCTGAACTGCTGGTGGCTCACTCCCTGCCTGGTCCCCCTAATTCTGCATCATATGCTATGGAATTATCTTTTCTTCAGGGGGTGGGGATGCTCTAAAAATCCAAAGAGCAGCTGACCAAATAAAGAGCCTTTATGTTCATTTAGTGACCCAAGTTTCAGGGGACTGAAAGAAGCAAAATGCAGTTTTCTTCTTCCCAGGAAGAACTGTTACAAAGAATTTTCCTCTAATATGAAACTTGAACAATAACAGACATGCACATCTCTACCTTTTAAGGTCAGATTTAAAACTTGAACACCTACTATACTCACCCTGCAAAGGATATTATTCTACTAACATCAACTTGATTAGAGAATGGTATGGAGCAAGAAGATACTGTATAGCTTTCATTCAGTATGTGAGGAGATGACTGTAGGCAAGTAGCCCTCTGTATCCATGGATTCTTTATCCACAGATTCAAGCATCCATGCCTTGAAAATATTGTACAGATATATGAATTCCAAAAAGCAAACCTTGATTTTGCCATTTTATATAAGGCACACCATTTTACTATGCTATTGTATTTAATGGGATTTGAACATCCAAGGATTTTGGTATCCAGAGGGGTTCCTGAAACCAAACCCCAGCGGCTATCAAGGCCCCACCTTAATTCCAGTTTAATGAACATAGCTACATCCTATATGATCGTAGCATTTGTAGTTTAGGAATGCACTAGAGTTCTATGGTTGGGGATTCTAAATATCGCTCCTTTCACTGTGAATTCCAATATTCTGTAAGAATTTGTCATGACAATTACAATGGAATCATAGTGCTGTAACTATGTACACTCATCCCTTCACATTCACTGGGGTTAGGACTACAGGATCACCATGAATGTGTAAAAACAGCAAATAACAAAAACACTATATTTTTACCTGAAAGAACACCTCTCTGGGAACATCTAGGTCCTCCAGTGCAACTCTGTGGTCAACATCTGCCCAGACACTGACCATAGAAATGCACTGGAGGAGCTACAAATGTTTAGTGGAGTGTTCTCTCTAGGAATCTCTAGGTCCTTTTTTGTGACATTTGGTTAAAGTTGACCATAGAGATGCTCTGGAGGACCTAGATATTCCTAGAGAGAACATATTAATAAAATCTGTGAATAATCAAATCCTCAAAAGTCAAAGCTGCAAATGTGGAGGGATGAGTGCCATGTAAAAGGGCCAATGCACCCTTATTGCTTAGAGAGGCAAGACTGAACAAGACTCTTTATCACAATAGGGGGCAAACAGGATTTAAACAAGAGTTAAACAGGAAATGTCCTATGCTAAACATAAGACATTTCCCGTTTAACTCTCATTTAAGTCTTGTTTAAATCCTGTTTGCCCATAGTATGATAAAGCAGTATGAGTGGAATTCTGTTATGACATACAATAGTATAACCTGCCATTTCATGCACTGACTGAAATGATCCTGCAAAGATTTGTCCTGCAAAGAGTAAGGAAGGGGTTAAAGTCTTCTAATAGGCTTCCAAAAGATTTCAGTTTGTTGATATGAAACAAAAATACATTCAAAAGCACAAAAGAAGTCACAAATCAGTGTCTGTACTTCATCAAAGCTAAGTAACAACTGAACTGATAAAAAAATATCCAATTTGTAAAGGAACTGTGTGGTACGATATTTTTATTGTGTTTTTTGAATCCAGCACCCCAAAATACATTAAAAACAAATACAATATTGAAAAATGTTTTTTCATTGAAGGCCTGTGCAATTAATGAGGAGGTTGAAGGAGTTTTTTTTAAATCACCAGAATACTGAAGTGGGATTAAGATTTCTTATGTCATCTTTTTGTGAATTGACCTACCTAGTGCCAGGATGTTTGTCTTACAAACAGATGGAATGGTTTTCAATTTGGAAGCAGAGTTGCACAAGTATAACCATTGGCCTCATAGCTCTGGACAGTGTGTAACTGTTTGTCATTGTGGAAATTGGCTGTATTTATTACTGCAGTATAATACTTTCTGGTCTCCAGTATGGCAGTTGTGAATATGTCTACATGATGGTTTAATATCTAGACAGTGGTACCTAATAGTAGGATGAGGAGGCAGAAGTTTGTAGAATTGATATCAAGCAAGCACAGGTATAGTGAGGGCAACAGCACCCTCTCACAGGTCTTGGAAGCAGCTCTGCAAAGATAGTGGTCTTTTGAATACATTAGGATGCAATTGGCGTTGAACATTAGCCACTGTACAATGGGGCCAAGTCCATGCATATATTACTAAATAAATACATGGTTGCATAATCCATTCACTATAGTGGTAGCAAAGTGCAAATGCTATACTGTAGGCCCAGGAGTTTGGTTCCAGGACCCCCCGTGGATACCAAATCCATGGAGGCTGAAGTCTCTCACATAAAATAGCAAAATCAAGACCTGCTAGCTGGAATATATAATTTCAACAAATATTTTCAAGCTGTGGCTGCTTGAATCTGTGGATGAAGAATCTGTGGATACATAGGGCTAACTGGTTAACTCTTCCCATTTGGTTTATGCTACACAAGCCCAACACAGGATTTCAGCATCTCTTAGTTTTACCTTCCTTATTATTTGTCCTATAACAGACTAATAGATACCATTTTGAAAATTGTTTCTGCTAGAAGTATTGGCATAATAAGAAACCACTTTTCCAACACAATTGAACTCTGTCAACATTTTCTTATACTTATCCCAAAATGTTATTCAAGGTGGTTAACAATAATAAAATAAAAATAAAAATAAAATATCAATTAAATCATAAAAACAAAATTCATTGAAACACAATAATAAAGAAATATACAAGTATCTAATCAGTTAAAATCTGCTTCACCAACACTTAAAGGTAAAGGTAAACGTACTCTCTTGACATGAATGTCTAGTCATAACTAACTGTAGGAGGCGGTGCTCATCTCTGTTTCTAAGCCGAAGAGCCGGAGTTGTCCAAGGACTGCTCTGTTGGTCATGTGGCCAGCATGTCTCCACTGAACACTATCTTCCCACTGAGAAGCGGTACCTATTTATCTATTTGCATTTGATGCTTTTGAACTGCTAGGTTGGCAGAAGCTGGGACTAATGACAGGAGCTCACCCCATCATGCAGCACCCGGGCCTTGAACTGCCAACCTGCCAATTTTGCAATAAACAGAGTCAGTGTCTTAACCACATGGCCAGCTTCAAATTCGTCTGAATATTTTTGGCTGTCAGCAGGTGGACAACAAAGAGGGAGCCAGTGGCAGATATTTCCAAAGCCTGGGAGCGCCCACCAGGAAGGTCTTCACTCATGTCCCCACTATGCATGCCTCTGGTGGTGGTGGGACCAAACTGCTAAAGATCTTTAAACCTAGGTAGGTTTATATTGCAGAATTCAGCCTTATAAACAGCTTGATTCCCAGTATTAGGGCTTTATTTATGAGCATTTTTGAAATAGCGGAATGCAGGAATTAACCAACAAAGGAAATTTCTTCTCTCTAATTCATTTAACATTTGTGCTTTCTTCTTAGAGTCTGGAATCTTTTTCTTTTTTTCTTTTTTTCTTTTTTGTATTTGCTCAAGAAATAAAGAAACAACAATCTTCTATAACAAACACATTTTAAATAATCAGCTGTAATCTCATCCTCTTCCTTTTTCTATCTCCTAAGGAAATCCCAGAAGGACATCTTCTAAAGAGTGTTTGTTAATAGTAATCTGTCTGTTTGGCATATGTTCACAGGCTCATACAAGTATTGTCTTCTTGACATATACCAAGTCTCTTAAGTCTTTAAGGGCTTAGACAAATGTTTTGTGTTTCTGGTTTGCCTCCCAAAGAGCACACCTCATGCAAACAGGACACTTGCTTGTTATTGTGTTGGCAGTGTGTTGGTTTTTTAAAAATATATATGTACATATCAAATACAACAAATATAACAAATCCTGCAACAAAATTCTAAAAATTTACTGCCTGGCAAATTGTGTTCACTAGATGGAATGCACAAAGAAAGGCAATTAAAAAGAACATCCATATGAAATGAAATGAGATGAAACTGACTAATGGAAGAGAGAGTAGGGTATTTAAGTTATTAGAAAGTATCATCCTAATGGAGGACACAGTATCTGCTTCTTCTTTTGCTTAGTTTACACAACAGCAAGAATTCCACAGATCTTTAAGAAAAAAACAAGATCAGTACCTTTAATATGGGAATGGCTTGGTATCAGCTTCCTCGTGGGCTGTTTTATAAAGTTTTTCTTAACATGCAAGTGCCACCTCTCCCTGTTTGCTAATGTGAAGAATGGATTCAAAGAGGTAGCCATGTTATTCTGTTTTAGCATTAAAAAATAGAACATTTGAGACTAACTGAGAAGAAGATCAGGGTCTGATTCCCTGCTTGGCCATGAAAACTTACTGGGTGACCTTAGGCAAGTCACTCATTTCAGTCCGAAAGAAAGAAAGAAAGAAAGAAAGAAAGAAAGGCTTGCCTTAGGATCTCCATAAGTTGGAAATGACTTCAAGGCACACAACAACTATCCACCTGTAATGTGATCTGTCACTTTTCTTACTGCCTTGTACCTTACCAAACATAATTGTCTTTTCTAGTGAATCATGTCTTCTCATGAGTACAAATGACAAGTGGCCAGAGTACAACAGTCTCAGTTTAGTCATCTTGAGAAATTGCTCTGCTCCTGGGTTTTTGATGAGATATTACTGTCTTATTAAAAAATGTTCATCTTAGGTCAATTGATGATATTCATGTGTTCTTAAATAGGTATTGTTTTATAATATGAGGCAGAGATTCTGCATTGTCAAATGTTACAGTTGGCCCTCCTTATCCACAGATTTTTTTATCCATGGATTCAAGCCTCCACGTTTTGAAAATATTCCCCAAAAAGGATAAATTCCAAATAGGATTTTATATAAAAGACACAATTTTATATAAGAGACACCATTTTGCTATGCCATTGTATTAATGGGATTTGAGCATCCACATATTTTGTTATCCACGGGGGTCCTGAAACCAAACTCCTAAGTAGATGTTTGGGAGCAGTGTTGTCACCCTCCCTTAGGATGTCACCTGGTGCAATCCGTACCCTCAGCACTCTGCTGGTGATGCCCCTGGTGATTTACATGTTATATATGAATCAGCAACTACTTCCACAATGACACCTTCCACATTCATAGTTGAACAATACTTTTCTTAGGACCAGCCAGAATGCAATACAAAAGCAAGCAAGCAAACAAAAACCCATTAAACTTTTGAGATCTCCAGAATTTCTAAACAATCTAGGCAGCACTCCCCCTCCCTGAAAAAAGGTGGGGGGATAGGGGAAAGAAACAGAAGTATTAAAAAGAGGCCTGACATGGTCATGAATACCAAGATGGAGACTGTAAACAGAATCTTGGCCTATATCTTACATGGACACCTTTTTTCAGTGGTGTCTTACCTCCTGCTGCTTCAGCCATGAGTATGTATCAATAGCACATATGAGACAACAAAGAATTCATACACAAATCAGTATACAAGCTCATAGTTTTGAAAGATCCCCTGGACCCACAGCAAAGGACAAAATAATGCAGTTATAATAATACAGTGTGAAATCTCTGTGTCAGAATATAACTTAAAAGGCTCATAAAAGAACACTGTGCAGAATCAATAGGGATGAATGGGTCAAGGACCAGAATGCTGGCAGCTCAGGCAGCTGCATGAGATAATGGCAAGTTAGCTGCTTTGACTTCCTTTTCTTTCTTTCTGCTTCCTTCGAGTAATATGACAGCTGATATCCTCAACTGCCTAATAGAGAATACTGCATGGGGTTGGTTATCAGTATGTTGAATTTGATAAAAGGAAGAGATATGACATGGGTTCTATAGCATGGATGCTTCAGTAAAATAACTCTGAGTGCACCAGAGGAGCCAGCATGCTTCTCAAGCCCTGCAGGTGTGTCACTTTCGATTAGGACCACAGCTTAAGAAAAGGGATATTTTTAATACAGTCCAAAGAGCACCAAGGCAACTCTGCAGTACTGCATCCGGAGTGCCTAATTTAATTGTGTAACAGCAGAGCCACATAATTTTCAGTTCAGTTCCTTTAAAGGGCAGATTCTTCTTGGCTCGTCAGCTGAAATCTGATCAAATGATCATTGACCTTTTTGCAGGCCTTTCAATGCAATGGGGCAGAAAGAGAAGAGTATTTTCTGATCACATAAGTATACATATGAAAACAATGGAACGGATGGACTCAAACATTACATGCACCTTTTTCACATGGAATTTATGTCACCATTCAAAGCCACTGCAATATTTTATTTTATTTTACAGTAATATTGGGCCCCCTTATTACAGGATCTCAGGGTGGCATGCAGCTGAAATAGCTTTGAAACAACAAAAAACAAAACAAAGGGTGACAAACATAAACAGACTAAAAACATATTAAACAATTTTAATCATTAAAGCTCTTAATGACTTCACAAGTAAAACAGATTTAAAAGGTAAAAACTGAGAAGGCCACCCCACACCCCCCCCCCCAAGTTCTCACAGTATATTACTCTCAGTGGTCAGACACCGAGGATAGGCACTCTGGCAAACCTCAGTCCTAAGGCAGGTGTGTATGGTGAGAGGTACTCCTTCACGACCCAAGCTATTTAATTGTTATTTCAAGCACCCTGAATTTTTTGTTGTTGTTGTAAACCGCCGTCAAATCAACTTGGACCTATAGTGACCCTATGAATGAGAGACTTTGAACTCACTCTATCAGCAACTCAGGTTTTGCAGAGACAAGGCCATGGCTTCCTTGATTGAGTCTGTCCACCTGCCTGTGATCTTCCTCTCTTTCTATTGCTTTCTGCCTTATCTCTTCTAGTAAATCATGTCTTCTCATGATATGCCCAAAGTATAATGATTCCAGTTTAGTCATCTTGGCTTCTAGGGAGAGTTCAGGTTTGATTTACTCTAGGACCCATTTATAGCCATCAGTGGTATCTGCAGAACTCTTCTCCATCACCACATTTCAAATGTGTCTATTTTTTTCCCTGTCAGCTTTCTTCGCTGTCAACCTTTCACAACCACACATAAAAATGGGAAGTACAATGGCATTGACAATCCTAACATTATTGTTCAGTGATATATCTTTACACTTTAGGATCTTGTCTAGTGCCTTCATAGCTGCCTTTCCAAGTTTTAGCCTTCTTCTGATATCTGCACTCTCCATTCTGATTAATGATTGAGACAACGTAAGAAAAGTCTTGAATCATTTCAATATTTTCATTATATACTTTAATTTTATGTAAACCATATGTGTTCATTGCTTTTGTTTTCTTAATGTTCAGCTGTAAGCATGCCTTTGCACTTCCTTCCTTGACTTTCTTTAGTAATAATTCCAAGTCTTTGTTATTTTCTGCTAGTCATGTGGTGTCATCTACATATCTTAAATTATTGATGTCCCTTCCTTCAATTTTCATGCATCTCTTCTCTGAGTCTATGATATGATATGTTCCATATGATATGTTCACAGTACAAGTTAATTAGATCAAGTGACAAAATGCAGCCTTGCCTTACCCCTTTGCTAATTGGAAATCATTCTGTTTCTCTGGATTCTTTCCTAACACTAGTGTCTTATCCTGAGTAGAGGTTATGCATCAGGACAATCAAATGTTGTAGCACACTATCTGCAGAATGTATTTAGTCCCTTTCAACTTAGTTTGTCAAAAGGTAGTGAAAACTGTTTTATGATGTCAGATTTTCCATTTAAAATAATAATGCCTTAAACAAAGTATTTTTTAAAAATCTGGTTCTTTTGTACAGCTCTTCTGACATTAAATTTTTTTGGTGAAGGATATCTCTATTTTATTTTTACTGTAGTATTGTATTTATTATTTATTTAATTCATATCCTGCCTTCGTGTTCCTTGTTCCTGGATGCAACCTATGGTGGTTCATAACATGAATTTCAGCAAGGTATATGAATTAAACCCTAATAAAAAGTTTTAAAAAAACAAGTAAAATGGCATATGACTGGAATAATCACATTGATTCCATTGGATTTAATATGATTAAATTTGGGTCCACATACACAAACTCTAACCTGCACATAGAATCATAGAATCATAGAGTTGGAAGAGACCACAAGGGCCATCCAGTCCAACCCCCTGCCATGCAGGAACTCCCAGTCAAAGCATCCCTGATAGATGGCTATCCAGCCTCTGCTTAAAGATCTCCAAGGACAGAGACTCCACTACACTCTGAGGGAGTGTGTTCCACTGTCGAACAGCCCTTACTGTCAGGAAATTTCTCCTAATGTGAAGGTGGAAAAGCCATGGCAGTCTGAGCAAGAATTTGAATTTGTCATATACAAGGGTAAAGATTCCATTCAGTATTTATATTTTTCCTTTTCATGCGCGCTTCATTTGGTTCTACAACATAAGATAATTTAAATCAATTATAATTGACACTAATTGCTTATCTTTGTAAATCCTGAAATCAGAAAAGAGATTCAACCAACTTTGGCAGTGAGAAAGCAACACATGGAGGCATATGGATTAATCAGGCACAAGACAAAGTATATATATATATATTTATCCACAGGCACTTGGTCCTCTTTCTATTAACTGGCTACTATCTTACATCATGTTGAAAATATGTAATCAAATTTAAACTGGTTCCAGAAATCTCAAGTTCAGTCAATTGGGGAAATTCCATGATATTCAGAAATGCCTAAGCAGAATGATTGCACACTAAAGATAAGGATGGGTCGAGGTGAAAAGGTGACCTGAAATGCTACTGCAGGAAATGAAATCAAGTGTGCAGATTAATTTGCATGTTACTTTCTACTGATTCTTGACATCTGCTGGCACCAAACCAGAAAGATGGCTGGAATGTCTCTTGCAAGATGAAGCTTTGACAGGTCATTAGAGTCATATACACAGTGAATTCCAGGCAATATGGATTAAAAGGTTTTTTAAAAAATGTAATGCATTGCCTTCTGAGGCCCAAATGATAGGGAACATAGATGAGTGCATGTACAGTATCCCCATTGTTTGAAGGGGCAAGGTGTAGGTCATGGGGGCACTCCCTGGTGAAAAATCCCAGAAACTCCAAAGTTGTGAATAGCTATTGTGCAAAAACCATGTTTATGTACAGATACATTTCTCTTACTACAAAGATAGGCAACCCCTGCTCATTCAGAAAGTTTTTGCACTCCAAATCCTATAAATCCCATCCAACATAACTCATTCCATGATGATAAATATTTTTTTAAATTAGAAAATAACTTTAATGTTAAAATAAATCAATACAAATCCATACACGCACACAAATCCGTTCACAACACATACATAAAACTAAATAATACAAATGAAGAATAAAGGAAGTATACTATATATTTCATAATCACATTATTTATAAACGTTTCCTTTTTTTATCGTATTGATCATCCTCATCTCTGTTATCTCAGTTCTTTCCTTCATACAAGCCAACTACTTGTATCCTTTCCATAGTCACGCAATGATGATAGATATTTTTAAAGGGCCAAAGATCTCCCACTTCTGTCTTATCAAGGAAAAATACTACCTTCAAGGGAATAATTTTACTCAGGCAATTCTGCAACAATTTCAATTTGGATTGGCACTTTCTACAGCTGCTGTTTGGTGGACAGGGCAGGGATTTAATACTTTGAAATTTATTCACATTTCTCCAATTTCACATTTATTTTGGCTACTGAATATCCTTGTGGTCACCATATTGGTTGTTGTTGTTGTTTTAAAGCCAGAATTTGGGGGGGGGGGGGAGTCAGCATAATTTAAAAAGAATGTTGCATTCAGTTTGTGACTGTTCATAAATGAGATAGAGGACATGCAAACGTAGACCACAAGGTGGTGATAATTCTTCACTGTTCTTCACATGGAATGCGGTATAATAAGGACATGGAAAGCATTTTACACATTGCCTTCCATAAACCTCTTGAATTAGCAGTAGCTTCCACTGTTGTAGAAACAGACGTTCTCAGGGTGTAATTTTATACTTATTTCAGAGTAAGCCAACTGAACACAGGGGGTCCTACTCCTGAGTAAACCTGCATGTTATTGTTGTTGTAACTTTCTATCCTACCTTTCTCTCAAAAATGAGACACAAGGCATCTTAAAACACATTTAAAAACAATACAGATAAAAACTATACAAAAGCACCAATAAAAGTATAAATATAAAAAAAGCAAAAAGTAAACAATTAATCATTTTAACTACATTCACTATTAAAAACATTAGGATTCTTTAGAAGATAAACCTTAATTACAGCTCCCCACAACATTAAAAGCACATCCCAGTCACCTTTAAAAAAACAGTCCTTCACTTTTTATTGGTGGTTGAAAGTAACCAAAACTAAAGATAGAGGAGGCACAGGAGATCAGTGCACTCTCTTTTAATGTGCTTTATCCCCAACAGGATAAAGACACGTTTATTTTTAAAATGGGTTTTATCACATTCACCCATGGTGAATGCATCCCATTTACAGCCTAGATGCCACCCAGGCTTATCCCATACCCTTTCAAGAATGGGAAAATCCTATTCTTGAAAAATTGCAGAATAAAACCCGCTTGGCATCCAGGCTGCATATGGGATGCATTTGCCCAACCATGGATGAATGTGGTAAAACCCATTTTAAAAATCAATGTACCTTTATCCCATCAGAGATAAGGCATGTTAAAAGAGAGTGCGCTAATCTCCACAGTAAGCCCTTTGAGGGCACACCTCTAGGACAGGGCAGTTCCCCACACAGTGTTATGTGCTTAGCAGCACATCTGCATCCTGACACGATCCACTGTAGCACTATCACTTGCAAACTGATTTGGCCTAGCATGAGAACAAGGGAGCCTCACTTTTTGTTGCATGCTTTCAAGTCATTTCTGACTTCTGGTGCCCCTAAGGTGAATCTATCATGAGGTTTGTTTGGTTTTTTAACAGGATTTTTTACAGGACAAATATAACAGTGGGGGGTTATATTTGTCATCTTCTGAAGCTGAGGGGGTGCGAGTTGCCCAAGGCTGACACTGATCTCCCAGAGTTGTAGTCCAACACTCAAACCACTACACCACACTGCATGTGCTATGTATACCTTTTTTCCTAGGAGTATTTATTTATTTATCTTTTTGACAATCCACCGCTCTCCCATGGTTGACACGCCAGGCAGCTTCCAACAATTAAAAAGTTTCCAATAAAAATATAATACACTATTTATTTATCAGAATATAAATTTAAAAAATTAGGCTATTCACATTTTAAAAGTTTGGAAGGAGATCTTATATCATCTTTGAGAGCAACTGAAAAAAAGAAGTTGGTAGCATGCGTTTTCATAGACTTGAGTGTACTTCCTCAGATGCATTTGGTAGAATGGAAAGCCCAGGGTCAGACCAATATAAGTCATTTGTGTGGGAGAATGTCAATTCAAATTCAAAATCCTGTGGGTATAGAAATGAGGTGGCAAGTCCAGTTTTAACAATGGTCAGTGTTGGACAAAGGCAGCAAGGAAGCTGTTGCCTGCAAATAAGGAGAGTAGATGAGTTTGGAAAACAGAGAGAGATGTAATGGGGTCAGGGGTGCCCTCATGAGAATGGGGGTTAGATAGTGTTGAAATGTGTATAGTGTGCCAGGAAACCATTATCTCTGTTTAACCCATTGCTGAAGGACTGTAGTCTGGCACAGGAAATGGCCTGTTTGACCAATGTACATCCAATGTTTACTCAATGTGTGCTTAAGGATCTACATTGGGCAAAGTGTGGCACAACACTTGAATCTCACAGAACATTCTATCTCAGACCTCAGAACAGCAGTCCTTGAACAAAACAAAAAAAAAAGTCTAAGAGAAACAGTGGAAGTGGAATTTCTCCACAGACTATAGGCTGCCTGTGCAACCCCTGGCATAAATGAAGTTCTTTTTTACAAAGTATTTTTATGCACAGCCACCCCTTTTCTTCCTCATCCTCTATCTATCTGATTTTTCAGCAACATCAGAATTTGGAGGATTCTGAACAGGAGAAACACACATTTTCTTTGAGGAACAAGGAAATTGTTCCACCAATTAAGAATGTTCTCCTCTTTGAACATTTAGAAATACAATTTAGGCAAGAGAATAACCAGACAAAGTTATCAAAGAAACGTGAACACAGCAAAACAAAAGAAAGGGGGAGAACAGATAATGCTATTTGGTACCCCAAATTGAAAATAAACAACATCACCATAGATCTACAAGTCTAGTCACCAAAATGGAAATCAGGAAAAAAGTGGAAACTGGTGAAAGAAAAGGTTATCCCTGGATGCATTTTAGAACAAGCCTTCAAGTAGTATCTAGAAGGCTCAAAATGTTTTTGTTTGCTTATTTAAGGCTTCTCTGATCTGGTTGTTTCGTTTCACAAATGCATAGTATTAACTTACAATTTAAAAATGTACTGAAATGTGTTGAAAATGTGTTGAACTTCTTTCTTTAGTTACTCTCAAATGTGTTACAAGATTTCTCTACATACAAAAGAATTCATGCCCTTGTGCTATAAAGATATGAAATCTTTTTGCTTGTTTTAGAACTGTCGTGGCTCATTTACATAAGGCATTTCCTGTTTAATTCCTGTTTAACTCTCGTTTAAATCCTGTTTGCCCCCCTAGTGTGATAAACCTCATTGGCATTCCCATGTAATGCTGCACTTACCAATGTTTTATTCATGAGAGACTATTACTTACCTGACCATCATCTATGGACTGAGATCTATTTATGCAGTGAAAAGAGCAGGGCATGATGCCGCATCTTGACATGTAATTTCTGACCTGAGCACATTCCAGCAATTGTTACACAAAAGTGCTTGCATAACAAAAAAAGAATTACAATGGAATTGTTACAACCAGGAACCCTCCCTGAGTGAGTGAACAGAACTATTATAAGCAATCCCATAAATATATGTGAGTGGAAACTGGATGTTTGTTTCTTTTTTCTTTTAAAATGTTCATCTTACACATTTCTAACAAGTCTAGGCCTTCAAGAGGGATAATCATAATCTATTATAAAACAGAATAAAAATAATAAAAACAATACCCACAGCATTTTACTTGGTTCCTAAAGATTAACAATGTAGGCACTTAAGAAAGATGCACAGGGACTCAGCTAAAATATTTGAAAGGTTAGCCATCACAACACCAGTAGCCACTCTACTCTGAAGGGAGGATCACCTGCAGCAGATAACACCAGTTTCAATTAATTAACATGATTGTGGGTTACAAAGCAGGCACCAAACACTCATTGTTAAGACTGGTATTTAAACTTTCTAATCCCTGTCTTCCAGTTTTAACTGTTCATTTCAAGGTCCCATTTGCTGAAGGCTTTATATAAATTTAGGTTTCCAACAGTGATACCTGTTGACCTTCAATAGCTATTTCATTGTTGCTTTTAGCTATTCTATTTTTATCTTTAAAGACATATATTTTTTAAAATCCTGTTTTTATATACACACACTGTATATATATTTCCTGTTTGGGTTCTTCAGTGCCATCTGTGTTCATGATATTTGTTTCAGTAGTCTTCAGGTAAGTAAAAGACATTCTAGTATTTGTTTTCAGCATACATTAGTCTTGTCCCCTTTGTCATATAACATTTACATTAATGTATTAAGAACTTATTAACTATATTATAGTTAAGGATTTGTTATATTCTTAAATTATAAAATATATTTAAATATATGTTCTCAAATATAATATATTGTTAAAGATAAAGGGCAGGTCAACACTTATAAAATGTCATGAATTAAGTGGATCTGTTCTGGTTAGTACTATTATTATTTATTTAATTTATATCCTGATTCCTCCAATATGGAATCCAAGGCAGCTAACAATATAAATTAAAAGAAAAGCTACAAAACAACCCATTAAATTTGAAACCTCTTAAGTAAACTATCCAAGGACTCTTTCATACAAGGCTAAATTGGAAGTATAATTTAAGGTCAATTCGAATGCAATCATGGGTTTTATGTTATTGCGAATTAACTCTTCGTATGCAAATTCGGGCAAGAGGGAAGCCAATTCGAATGCAATCATGGGTTTTACCTTATTGCGAATTAAAGCTTCGCATGCAAATTCGGGCAGGAGGGGGTTATTTTCGGGTAATGGGAAGTAATTCCGAACGGAGCAGGGGTTCATGTAAATTCGCTAAACAAGCGAATTTACATAAATCCGCATTGGCTCCATTCGGAGTTGGGAGAAATTCCTCCCCATTTGAAAGAGTCCCAAGTAAAGATAGTCCTTAAAAACCATTTGAAACCTAATGCTGTGTCTAAAAGTACATCTCTCTCTCCATCATTAGAAGACCCTTCCACATCAACCAGTTAAATAGCCAACAATTTGTTCAGATGTAGAAAAGGAGAGACAAAGCCAATGGGTCAGGAGAACACAGTGGCTGAAATTCAGTGCCACAGTAGACTTCCACTTGCCCACCCCTTCTCCTTTCATCTGCCCATGCCTCCTAAAAATCTCTTTCTGGGGTTTTCCCAGGCTCTTAGACCAGCCTATAAGGGTGCACGGATCACTTTTCTCTCAGAGCTATAGATGGAAACCATTCTGTTAGCATAATAATAATATTGGAATCAGATCTTGAATGTGTTAACTCTTATCAACTTATAGGGCAACTCAAGAGTTTTCGATGTATGATGCTACCAATATAAGATCTGATTAAAAAGGGAAGGAGCATGGCATTTTTCAACAGAAGCTATATACTGGATTTGATCCAGCTTTTCTCAACCTCATGTTCTCTAGATGTTTTGGACTGCACCTTTCATCATCTCCAGATATGGGATATCAGGCCAAATTATATACATTTGTTTGTAGCTCTCAAATAGAACAAGTAAGATTACAATACAGATCTTCTAGAGGAGGAAAATTCTCTTATGTGTACAGAAGGAAATACCCAAAATTTTGGGAACTACTGGCTGCTGTATATGCAGACTTGATCCTTTTGCCCACATCTGTCTGCTTCTGTTGGCATAACAGAACAATAAGTGCAGCTGATAACTAAAAGATGCAAAATTCGTTACCAGTTTACATGTGAAATAAGCAAACCCTACATAGTTGCAAATAGGAGAACCAACTGAGTGATGCGCACAGTAGGAGAATATAGCTGTGAACTGAGGGCAAAAGCCAAATATTTTATAAAATGTGAAGGAAGACCTCCCTAAAAATGAGGAGCAGAGGCCAGTCCTATTGCTAGGATGAGTGAGCAGAGCAGCTGAGGAGGATGATTTGGATGTTATGTAAGGGTAGCTAATTATTTTCAGACTTATTGTTCCATTTTTACTGTCAGTGAGGGGAGAAGTGCTTGTGAGATTTTATTTTTTTTATTTTTTGGCAACAAAGTGATTTGCATGGCCTTAGGCATTACATATGTTGACTTGAATGGATATACGGGGAAGGCATCCTTTACAACTCTGACTCGGGCAGCAAAATCTCTCAGAAGGGCCCTGATATGGAAGATGCCTTGAAGTATAGATGTCTGCTATCTATAATCTTACCTATTCTGCTAAAAGGTGTATTCTGGCAAAGGGTGTGTCTGTAACACACATAGATAATTAGTAAAAGTTGCTTCTCACCGCTTTGAAGTTGCAAATGTGGCACACCGAGTGCCAAAGCCTGTTAGAAGTAATGGCATGTGTTACTCACATCAGACTAGGCTGGAGAAGGAAGGAAACGTGAACTAAACTTGAATGCAACATTCTTTTTTGTTTTTTTTAAAACAGTAGATTTTCCCAAGAACGTTCTGCTGGTTGGGTCAGATAAGGAAAGGCTTTTCCCAGTCAATTAAATAGCTTTCTCCTCCCCCCATGACTTCAAGAGGAGACTGAGTTATGTTACTAATATAAAATAAATATAGAAAATATAAATAAAATCTTATTTACCAGATGTACAAACTTTTAAACAATCACATATACATACAGATATTCTGTCTCAGGTGGATTTAAGACAGATGGTAAATATCTTCTCAGTGTCTGATTTTCCCAGACACCAGAAGAGTAAGAATGATTAGCTTCCTCCATGTCAGAGGCAGAAGTTTAAAATTTTTTTAGATAAGGGCCTTATGGCTTCTCAGTGCAACTTTGGAGGAAGTTGCATTGTGTTGTGCAAGACTGCTCTAACCACCAGCACATTATGAAACCTCACTTGGCTTAAATAAAATGAGCATCAGCCTATGAGCATATAGCTTTTACAATTAGTAAGAAAGCCAATGAGTAATATATAGATCAGATAGGATGTCTTGTAGCAAAGGGAGGAGCAGAGCTCAACAGACCAGTACATCTTGTTTCTGATAATACAGGTGAGGAGTTGCCTCTATGAATTTATAGCCAGCTATTTTACTCTTTCAGCAAAGGATTACCTTAGCTGTCAGTTAGATGTTGTTGAGCAGACACTTGTGCATTACCTGAGAAAACAATCTTGAAAGTTTGAGAATTGTGTTGGTAAGTTCTTTATTTCTCTATTTGTTATTGTTGTGTGTTTTCAAGTCATTTCTGACTTATGACAACCCTGTCATGGGGGTTTCTTGGCAAATTGCTTCAAGATGGGGTTTGTCACTGCCATCCTATGAGGCTGAGAGTGAGTAACTTGCCCAAGGTCACCACGTGGATTTCAATGACTGAGCAGGGATTTGAACCCTGGCCTCCAGAGCCCTAGTCTAACATTCAAACCATTACACCATTCTTCTATGGGTTGTCTGTTGTGAATATTATTTTAGTAATGATTGGGCTAACGATCTGTTAATTAAGTACTAAATGTGGTTTAAATTGTTTGAAATATATACTGCACTAGGATTTAGTGAACATACGTACCAGCAATATCCTATTCATGTATATTAAGAAATAATTTCCATTGAGTTCAGTGAATCCTAGCACAAGTAAGTGGGCATAGGATTTACTAATACAATGTTTACGCATTTTAAAGATTAGTAGCTGCATTTGTGGTATGCATCTGAACCACAAATATAAATTTATTGAATGCCACTTGCTTTCAATCAAAAGGCCAATGGGAGTTTAGTGCTGAGGAAAGAAAAGGAAAGTGAAATTTAATATGTAATGTCTACTGCCTTGCCAAGTTTCATTTTCGAGGTTTTCAGTAGTAATCTGTGACTATGAAACCTTGGGTTACCATATATCCTCTTTTTCCCAGACATGTCCTGTTTTTTCAGAGATGCAATTTCTGTCCAGGGGTTGCTTTTTAAATATTTCCAGGTTACAGCGTCCTCCTATGTCTGGAACTCAGAAGTGAGCAAATTTTGTAAGTCGAATTATTGCAATTCCATGGGATGAAATGAAGCACCATAAGAGAATATCCTGTTTCTAGGAATGGACAAGACTGTAGCTTCTGAATTTAACTTTGTTAATGGGAGTCACAGAGGGAGGTGGGAAGGCTAAAGCAGAATATCAGGAACTGTGGGTCCATTGAGGAAGAAGCTACTGTACATTATGGAGTGGCTATGAGCTTCTTTCCCACTCCTCTGGAATCACTAGATGTTTACCTCCATCTGTTTTCCCTTTTGCCAAACATAGCTCTGATTCTTGATGGTCTTGACCATTTCCCCTGCTGCCGACCTACCTCCCAGGTCCTGGCAATCCTAGAGTAGTGGATCAGCAGGCAAGAGGGGATGGGTGTTAAATACCCAGGTTATGCTGGGATATCGCTGATGTAACCAGATACATAGTTTGTATTATTAAATATTGCAAAATAATCAATTTAAATTGCTGTTATTTAAATACAATGAAGATTAGAGATATTTCTGGTAGCAATTATCACAGCCTACAGAGTGGGCCTTTGGTATCCACTGGGGTTTGAGACACACACCCCATAGATACCAATATCCATGGTTGCTCAAGTGCCATTAAATACAGTGAGTAGTAAAATGGTGTCTCTTATATAAAATGGCAAAATCAAAGTTTGCATTTTGGATTTTTAAAAAAATATTTCCAAGCCATAGCTGGTCGAATCCATGTATAGAGAGGGCTGATGTATAGTAAGGGTATTTAAATTGAGAATTGTCATAGCATTCAGTGTTCTGAAGTAGTCAGTTTATAAATGTGTCCTCTTTTTGCTTTTCAGAATATGGTAACCCTAATTAAACCACTTTAATCTAGTTCAAGTGTGTAGTGTAAATTTGCTTTAAATCAGTGGTGTAATAAATGTTTCAAGGGAAAAGGCAAACTGATTTACCCTCTAGGCTTCTCTACTGTTGGATCCCAAAGCTATCCAGAAACACCCTATGACTTCTCTCAAAGAGCCTAATCTAACCCTCTTTCCATAATCTTTTCAAACAACCATGCTAGCTCATAGCTAGGAAATAAAGCCAAGGCATAATTAAAATTAAACTGACAATAAGAATAAGAGGCGGAAAGTTCATACATTTGAGTTCTGAAATAAACACATGTGACAGTGAAGTGAATACACATGAATAGGTCAGTGCCTGGCTTTGGATTGGATGGCTGTGGAATACTGGCAAAAAATTGAATATATCCGGTTGTTCATTATAAACAAAGTTTGGAAAGTTGTTTTTCATGTTGGCTAGGAGTTGTCTTCAGCTTACTTCAATTGCTACAGACTGAGAAGAAAGTGTAAAAGTAGTTTAACTGTGGTGGGAAAGAGAAGATGAAGGGGCATAATTTTACTCTTCCCAGTAGACACAGGCAAAGGCAAACTGCTGCAGCTTGTGTGTTCTTCCTGGTCAATAACTTTTGCCATCTTGACCACATTCTGATGTGGCTTGGCTACATGCATCTGAGGAAGTAGACCTAATTTATGAAAGCTTATGCTACAACTTCTTTCACACAGTCTCAAAGGTGCTACAAGATCCCTTTGCTAAACAAACAGCTTCATACTGCCTAAGGAGTGTCTAAGCAGTTTACAACTGTAAACTCCTTGCCCCCAACAATCTCGGTACTCATTTTAGCGACCTCAGAAGGATGCAAGCCTGAGTCGAGCTTGAGCCCTTTTCTGGTCTTGAACTCACAACCATATGGTTTTGAGTGAGTGGCTGCAGTACAGGCATTTAACCACTGCGCCACGAGGGCTACAGATAGATAATCTGTTTGGGAGGGATGATAGCTCAGTGACAGAATTCTGGTAGAAGGTGTCAGATCATGGAGCTGGCTATGTTTAGCTATGAAGAAGAGACAGTTAAGAGGTGATATGATAGCTCTGTTTAAGTATTTGAAGGGGGGTCACATAGATAATAATAGTAATAATAATAATAATAATAATAATAATAATCTTTATTTCTAACCCGCTCCTCTGTGAGTACAATCGGAGCGGGGTACAACAAGATTAAAACATACAAATTAAAACACTTCATTGACCCATTCCCAGCCACCCACCCCTTAAAAATAAATTAAATTAGCAATAATTTAAAATCAACAACATTAAAAACATGATTCATCCTCCATAGTTCTTACATTGAGGAAAAGATAACACCAGGCAAGGGGTCAATTTATAGGTCCCATTCGGAGCTGGGATCTAAGAGGTGTCAGGGAAGGCCTGCCGGAAGAGATGCGTCTTCAGAGCTTTTTTAAAGCAATCAAGAGATGTTATAAGGCGCATCTCATCCAGCAGACCATTCCAAAGTTTGGGAGCGGTCGCGGAAAAAGTCCTCTGGGAGGTCTGCGACAGCCTAGTTTTCACCGGCTGTAGCAGGTTCCTCCCAGAGGATCGGAGTGTTCGGGGGGGGTTCATACGGGGAGAGGCGGTCCCTGAGATAAGGTGGACCCAAGCCATGTAGGGCTTTAAAGGTTAAAACCAACACCTTGTACTGCGCCCGGAAACTAATTGGCAGCCAGTGGAGAGCCTTGAGCACCGGTGTTATGTGCTCTCTCCTTGATGTTCCAGTTACAAGCCTGGCTGCCATATTTTGGACCAGTTGAAGTTTCCGGGTTAAGCACAAGGGTAGCCCCATGTAGAGCGCATTACAGAAATCCAGGCGTGAGGTTACCAGAGCATGTACCACAGTTTCCAGGTCCCTCATGTCCAGGAAAGGGCGCAGCTGGCGTATCAGCCGAAGCTGATAACAGGCACTCCTGACCGTCGCATTCACCTGACAGGTCATGTGGAGCGACGAATCTAGGAGTACCCCCAGACTGCGAACACAGTCCTTAGAGGAGAGTGTGACTCCATCCAGGACTGGAGACTGTATTCCCAAGCCTGGTTTGGGGCCTGTGACTGTTAGTACCTCCGTTTTGTCTGGATTCAGTTTCAATTTGTTTTCCCTCATCCAATCCATTACCGCCGCAAGACAGTCATTAAGAGGAGAGACGCCATCTGAAGTCTGTGCTGACGATCTGGACATGGAGAGGTATATCTGAGTGTCATCAGCGTACTGAAGACACTGAGCTCCATGCCTCCGAATGACCTCACCCAGCGGCTTCATATAAATGTTAAATAGCATCGGGGACAGGATGGCACCCTGAGGGACGCCACAATTAAGCTCAATTTTGGAAGAGCAACTGTCCCCGAGCCTCACCCTTTGGGATCTGCCAGAGAGGAAGGACCGGAACCACTGAAGAGCGGTGCCCCCGATCCCTACCTCCCTCAGCCGATCCAAAAGGATGGAGTGATCTATAGTGTCAAAAGCCGCGGAGAGATCCAAGAGCACCAACAGGGTCACACTACCCCTGTCAATGCTCAAGCGGAGGTCGTCAGCCAGTGCAACCATGGCGGTCTCAACTCCATGTCCTGCCCTGAAGCCGGTTTGAAATGGATTGAGATAATCGGTTTCATCCAAGACAGCTTGGAGTTGGGAGGCGACTGCTCTCTCGATCACCTTGCTCAGAAATGGGAGCAAGGACACTGGTCTGTAGTTGTTCCTGTCCAGATGATGGAGCAAGCTTGTTTTCTGCTGCTCCAGAGACTAGAAGATGGAACAATCAATGCAAGCTACAGGAAAAGATTCCACCTCAACATTAGGAGGAGCTTCCTGACAGTAAGGGCTGTTCGACAATCGAACACACTCCCTTGGAGAGTGGTGGAGTCTCCTTCATTGGAGGTCTTTATACAGAAGCTGGATGGCCATCTGTGAGGGATGCTTTGATTGTGATTTCCTAAATGGCAAGGGGTTGGACTGAATGGCCTTGTGGTCTCTTCCTACTCTTTGATTCTATAATTCAAAGGTTTAGTTTCTGATATTTCCGGTTAGAAGACGCAGAGCCAGTTCTATACATAATCAACAGTATTGGGCCTGATGAACAAATCATCCAACTTCCTATCTTTCTGATATTCTATTATGGGAAAACAAAACAGCTTCATTTATATACCGCTTCATACTGCCTAAGGAGTGTCTAAGTGGTTTACAACTGTAAGCTACTTGCCCCCAACAATCTGGATACTCATTTTAGCGACCTCGGAAGGATGCAAGCCTGAGTCGAGCTTGAGCCCTTTTGCTGGTCTTGAACTCACAACCTTATGGTTTTGAGTGAGTGGCTGCAGTACAGGCATTTAACCACTGTGCCACCAGGAAGTATGCAGAGTGATCCTGTGGCACCTTTGAGACTCACTGAAAGAAAGAAGTTGGTAGTATGAGCTTTTGTATACTGATGTCTACTTCCTCAGATGCTTTAATGCAGACGGATTAAGTACACTTAAGTCTAGGAAACATCACACTGCCAACTTCTTTCTTTCAGTGAGTCTCAGAAGTGCTACAGGATCTCTTTGCATACTAATTTTACAGACTAGCATGGCTATGTCTTTGAATTGTACTATTATGAGCAGTGTTGCATTTTCCTTTCAGGTTTCCAATTTGGACATCATGTTAGATCCAGATTTTACTTTGAATATCCAGGTGGCATAAAGCCTTATTCCCCAGTCACTCTAGGGGATGATGATGATGATGATGATGATGATGATGATGATATAATAATAATAATAATAATAATAATAATAATAATAATTTATAGATCACTCCTCTGTCAAACCAATCAGAGTGGGTTGCAATAATTAAAAAACAAGATAAAACAATTACAGTAACCCAAGCCCAACCACCAACCCCTTAAAATTAAATTAAACTAGTACCAAGTTAAAAACAAACACAATAAAAATATAACAAAATAAGGCAGCAGATCATTACATGGACATCAAAAGTCAAGATGTTGGAAGCTAGGGAGAAGGCATGACCCACCAACAGAGCTGGGAGATTAAGGGATTTCTGGGAAGGCCTGCCGGAAGAGATGCGTCTTTATGGCTTTTTTAAAGCAATCGAGAGATGTAATACGCATCTCATCCAGCAGGTCATTCCATAGCCTGGGAGCAGCAGCAGAGAAGGTCCTCTGGGAGGTCTGCGTCAACCTGGTTTTCATAGGCTGTAGTAGATTCCTCCCAGAGAACGGGAGTGTGCGGGGGGGGGGGGGGGATTGTACATTTGGCCAGAGCTCTATTGCTGCTGCCTAATCTACTTGTAGATGTACCAATATGTAAAGCGATTTTGTGGCACTTTTGAAACCAACTGAAAGAAAGAAGTTGGCAGCATCAGCTTTCCTAGACAACTTCTTTCTTTCAGTTAGTCTCAAAGGTGCTACAAGATCGCTCTACATATTGGTTCTAAAGACTGACATGGCTATGTCTTTGGGTTCTACTTTTAAGCAGTTACTTTTAAGCTGTTTATAACAATACTCCTCAGCCTTTTCCTCCAGATGGTTTTACGCCCTATACATACCAGCCCAAAAGGTCAGTCTTGTGGGTGGAGTCAGGGTGCAGTGTCCTGACAATGCATGGCCTGACTCCACCGCCAGGACACCATGATGCTGCTCCAGAGGGCATGTAGCATCATGGCGCATCGCTGGCACTGTGTCCAGATGACACAGTGCTGAAAGGGCACCATACAGCCACACCGCCATGGCCATGGAACCCTTTGGAGAGCACAAAAAGAAGCCACTTTTTGCAGCTCCATTTCACACCCACCAAAGGCCGGATTGGGGCTGCAGCATGAGGTTGCTGTTGCCCTGATCCAACCAGGAAAGGGGAGGCATCCCACTGCCCTTAGGGGTAGTCTGTAGAGCCCCTTACTTCAACTTGTAGAATCCCCAAAACCATGGCTGATGGTCAGTGGTACTGGAAGTTAAAGTCCAAAACAACTGAAAGATCAAATGTTGAGAACCATTGCTTTAAAGTGGGGGTGGGGAGAGAGAATAGATGGTGATAATAATAGTATTTATTTATTCATTTATTTATTTATAGCCTGCCCAATCATGAAGAATCCGGGCAGGTTACAACAGTAAAGAAAATACATAGGAAATAACAATAACAACAAAAGTAACATAGCAATAGAGATCACTCTGTCATACCTTCAACAGCTGTGAAGATGCTGGGTAGTTTTATTTCTCTTTTCTAACTAAAATAGCACCACTATTTTAAAAATACTACTATTTTTATAGTCCCGAAGCAATAATGTAATTTGGCTCCAATTTCAGGATTAGCTCAACTGTTCTATAACACTTATTTGGTGTATAAAGTATATGGCTACAAGCTGGACCTCTCTTCTCTGTTACTCTTTATATTTTGTAGCCACCAGAAATACTATGTATCTAAAGGCAAAGTCAATGAAGAGGGACCTGTGTGAAACAATGTTATAACAGACATAACACTTAAAGGCCCGGTACAGACAGCCAAAAAAGGCCGCCTGTACAGTGCGATTAGGGTTAGGGAGGGTGCAGCATTCACACCCTCCCTAACCCTACTGCGTATGGATGCCGCCATACGGGCGTGCCATGATGTTGTCATGATGTGCAGCGTTTAAACAACGCTGCACATACCTGACAACATCGCGCCGTAGGAGGGCACCATTTCCGCGGCAGAAAAGGGAGCTCAAAAACCGAGCTCCTTTTTTGCAGCGGGTCTTTGGCATTGCATCCCACTTACAGGCCGCGGGGAAGCAGCAGTTGGCCGTTTCTCTGCGGCCTGCAGAAGCGGCAAAATGGGGCCTCTGGGGCTGGCAGTGAGGCAGCCTTCGCCCCATCTCGCCGCGTCTTGGGGCAAGTACAGACCACCCCTTTTATAACCAGTAACAAGATTACTTTCTGTGCATAAGCATCTAGTTTCAGCCTGGTTCTTCCCTTTATGTTACAGTTTTCAGAGAGACAGCAGTGTGGTAATTCTCAAAATAAAAGGGAAATGGAAGAGGAACTTTATGGCACCTTTAGGACTATGTTTATTTTTAGCAAGGCCATTTGTAGATTTCAATCCATTTCTTCAGATGCACGGATGGAATGCAGTCTTCAAGCTGCTTGCACTGTAGTACTGCTACAGAGTTGTGAGGGTGTAATCAGGTTACTCACCCCCATAACGATGTAAAGTGGTTATACACTTTGGCGATTGTATTTCTTCTATGCTTTTGAAGAAATGGGTACAAATCCATGAATGCTCACACGAATCAATTAAGTCTTAAAGAAGGTGCTCCGGTGGCACAGTGGTTAAATGCCAGTACTGCAGCCACAAGATTGTGAGTTTGATCCGGAGGGGCCCAAGGTTGACTCAGCCTTCCATCCTTTCATAGGTTGGTAAAATGAGTACCCAGTTTGTTGGGGGGCAATTGACTTACAAGTTATAAACCACTTAGAAATGTTTTAGTTCTGTATGAAGTGGTATAGAAATGTAAATGCTACTGCTATTAAAGATGCCACTATATTCCTTCCCCCTTTTCCTTTGTATATTTTCATGTTATGGTTTCTAGTGCCATTATATTCCCCCTTCCATACTCATTTAGATATTCCTGTTCTAAATCCAGTCACACCATTTAAACCAAAGTAATAAACAATGCATACTCTACTTTCTGCAGCACTACTCTCATAAAGTCTATGTTTCCCAAAATGAAAACTGGACATGGCTCCTGCATCTTTAATGGTTCCACAAAAGAAGGAATTTCAGAAGATGTTGCTTGTCATACAACCAGGTAACAAGCAGCATCTGCTGAAATTCCTCCTTCCACTTAAGCATTAAAGGTGTAGAACTCTATCTCACTCCTGTCAAATGCAGTTTTTAAATGCTTTTTCAAACATGAAGTCAATTATCATTTACCCCATCATTCCAACACACTTTCTTCTCTCTCTCTCAACAGAATACTTACTGTAAACCACTTAATATACTGAAATATTTTATTATTGCAAATATCCCCTGAATTCATCTAATATATGCATACAAACATTTGCACCGATTGCAGAATATAATAGCAAACATCTTCTCCCCCCCCCCCAAACTGATTTGGCCCTCAAACCTCCAGACCGCACCCCCATATTACGTAAAATCATAATTTCAGGAACTTCAAGACAAACGTACCTGTATGTGGGGCTTCCTCTCATGCATCTGCAGACACTGCAAATAGGGCAGAACGCAGTGATTGAACTGCTGGTGAAAATGGCTAGTCAAAAATCTCACTGGTGTTGCATCTTGTGTCATTTGTCTTGGTTTTCCATTTGGGTTTCCATCTGGGCACAATTCAAAGTTCTGTTTATAATGTTTAAGCCTGAGTGCAGCTTGAGACATGGTTGCTTAAAGGGCTGTCGTATGCCTCATGAATCCTGCTTTCTGGGCTATGAAAGGTTAGGCAGGTGGTAGCCAAAGATGCATTTCAGAGACTTTTTGAAATGCCCTTTCTCCATTTCACTGCTTTGTGCTTACTTTGGTTAGTTTTGGATGCCAGGCTGAGACTTCCTTCATTTGTCTAGGTCTTTTATTTTAGAATGGTTGCTTTGTGGTATATACGCACTGGCACAGTTTGCAATCGCTTTAAAATTTAATTTACTTACAAGCCATGTTGGAAATGTCAATTTAGAAATAATGTAGAGACAGAATATTACTTGGGTAGCCCCTCCTCTGGTCATAACTGTTCCATGTATACTTGCCATGACCAGTTTATTGCTTGGTGGATAACCTTTTGGTGATGAGCTTCTCCAAAATTAGCAAGACTGGGTTTCAGAATGCAGATCCACATTTTATTACTGTAGCAATACTTCAAACCTTGTTAGCCTGGTAGAACTGGATAGAGTTGGCACTCCACTGGCACAGCAAACCCAGGGTCATATCCACATTGCAATAAGGAGACAGACTAGGGCTTTGTGGAAGTATGATAATTAATTCATAAAATGAATTTGTTGAAGCACACAATATATTTTTCTTCTTTCTTAGTACCATTATATTCAAGATTCAGTCTATAATTGCCATGTTTCTCAACTTCTCCACATGATGTGGGCATTAATCCAGTCGTAACAGGCAGCAGTTAGAATATGTACTAGCAATGAAATCAGAAAATAAATTCAGTATATGGAACAACAGATAGCTACCACGTAGAGTATTGTGTATAATAAATGTTCAATACTGTGCTTTCCATATGAACTTACATCTATACTGAATGTATCAAGGTCTGTTGTTCTCATTATTTGAGCTGCTAGAATGACTAGATTCAAATGTAACTACAATTACTTGCCATTTCATCTTGTTTTCAAATGTGTTGAATTTTTCTCTCTGGTTTTGGAGTCTTCTTGAATCTACAACTGTTTGAACACTGTAAATCAAGTAGTGTGGTAAATGTAGAGGCAATTGAAATTGTGATGTTCTAGGTAGGGAAAGGTAGGCAGGGAATATGGCGAAGTAGGACTGGACATGTAATGACAAACACTCTACCTTTTGACCTAACAATGAAAAAATAGTTTTAAAGAAGTTAGTTAATTCCCATAATCCTCTAGCCACCATACAATTGTGGGAGTTGCAGTCTTCTCAAAGGTTTCAAAACTCTAGTTGGACAGGACTTTGGAGATCATGTAAGAAACTGTACAAACCACAGGCTGCATGTAAAATAGTGGTGTGTCCCATGTGCCCCTTTATCTCTAAAATTCTGTTTAGGGGTGCTCCAAAAAAGAAAATACCTCCCAAAAGTGGCCCCCAAGTACTAGAAGTGATATGTGGCTACCTGAAACATCATTTTGGCCCATCACCATGTTGTAGGGAAACCCTCTTTATTTTCTACTTGCCCAGGCACCAACCAGGAGTGCCAATGTGACCTGCTGAGAGTCCTGTGGAACTGACACTGGCTTGCCACCCTTAATGTGTGCCCTCCCTGGATCTAGTTCAATTGTCTGCTCAGCAGAAGGTACACAATGCCAGTTGCAGCTTCTACAGCATCCCTAGCAGATGACTATACAGTCTCTGCTTACCTGTTACCCAGCAGAAAAGAATTCATCACCTCCCTGTGGTGTTCTTCAGTTGGACAGTTCTTATTACTGGAGATGACTAGTGTGAGAATCAAAAGAACCACAAAGAATATTCAGTCCAGGCCTCAAGGGTCCAGGATGGTGGAGCCTTTCCCCTTTCATGTATACAAGCTGTTGGGGATTTCTGGTGGGAAAGGTACTGCTTGATCTGGTATCTTTCTGTACCTTGTGTTTTTAATATTTAATTTCATTTGTCTTATCTAGTATTTTTGTATATAACTGAGGCTTGGACTACAGTTCCCAGAACCAGGCCATGCTGGCTGAGGCTTTGGGAAACGGTACTCCAAAAAATTACTTTCTAAGCTCTGGGTATAATATATTAGAAGTGCAGAGAGATTTGTCTCTTTCTCAAAAGTTTTAAATGTTTTCCTGTGCCAGAGACTTTATCTGCTCCACTGCACAGGCTGACTGCAAATTTCCTGGGATATGCTGTCCCTTGCAGAGATAAGACTCTGGTAGACTTAAAACACTTAAAACTGGCTCTCGATTCCTGCTATTTTGGTTTATGAATCATTGGATTACAGGGCCCTTTAGCAGGAGTATTTGGAAGAGTAGTAGCCTAACCTCAAAGCAATTGATGCAATACAGAAGGAGACTGCTGGCCAAGCTTAGAAGGAACTCCTGACTTTCATCCCTCATGACTAGTTCTGGTAGGCCAGTGGCTTTATGAGCTATGAGGAGGTGCTTTGCAAGCTTTTGGAGATCTCTGTGTATAGTGAAATTTTGGGGTAATTTGTGTATGCTGCCTGATCTCAGGATCATCCTCTAGTGGGAAATACAAACTTGCTAAGTTAAGTGTTGTGAGTAGATGCTGAGCGTCTTCTGAAGAGCTACATTTAGATTTAGGTAAGTATTTTAAGTGTTATAATGCTCAGTTGAGAACTATCATGGTGTAGCATGGTGAGAGTTGGGCCAAGATTCTGAGGTCACCCTCTCTCAGCCTCAGACAAAGGCCATGGCAAACCTTCTCTGAACAAATCTTGCTGAGAAAACCCCTGTGGTTAAAGTTTTAGGACTGCCATAAGTTGGAAACAACTTGAAGGCACACAGCAGCAACAAGGTTTAATTATTTATAGTACTGGGATTTGGGAAAGGCTAATAATAAATTCAGAAAGGGTACTGGCAAAACACCAACTAAAGCCTTGGAGGAATTCTGTCCATTCCGATCACTCTGCTAGAAAAGAGAACCGATCCAAACACTTCCCCAGGATGACATACCTTCATCACCTATTTGAAGGTAAAACACGCCCAGAGCTTAGAAAACCTACTACCTTTGGACAACAAGTCTCCAGTCAGTATAGCACCCAGTCTTTCTGGATGGGAGGAAGCTTCTGAGAGTTGTGATCCAAAAAAGTTTTTTTTTTTTTTTCGCCCTTGCTCAGGACATGTGTATATAAACATGTCTCAGGGATAAGCAAATAAATGCCTGGGAATGTGGCCATAGTTATTTAAAAGCATGGCAAATTTAATTGAAAACACTCTCAGCATACTGCATAGGAAAAATCAAATGTGTAATGTACAATTATAACCCAAACTGTAGCCTGAGTGCTAAACTTTGAGCATTTTCTACTCTTATAAATTCTCTGCCATGTATTATTGTATCTGAACTCCTCCTGTTTTCACCTCTGGCATGGTGACGTCAGTTTAAATCCCAATTTGGCCATAAAGTTCACTAGATGACATTGTGTGTGACCTTTGCTGTGTGTGAGGCTAACCTACCACATAAGGGTAGAATTCAAAGATAGAGCCATGTTAGTCTGTAGAATCATTATGTAGAGAGATCTTGTAGAACCTATGAGACTAATTGAAAGAAAGAAGTGGGCAGCATGAGCTTTCATAGACTAAAGTCTACTTCCTCAGATACATTTGGTCCCTGGCTTCCACTCCACTGAATGCATCTGAGAAAGTATGCATCTTGGGGGCAAAACAGACTGACAAGAGCCGGCTTGGGGTGGCGTGGGGGCATGGAGACTAATGCACACCACATGCCCTGACTCTGCCCCCAAACTGGAGTCATGCTGATGGTGGGCAACATGGGAACGCTCCTGTGGTGCAGCGATTAGACACCACATGCCACAGGAGTGGAGAAGAGATGTGGTGGCAGTGAAAAGGCCACCCTTTCCCTAGCACAAAAAGCACTGGGAAAAGGCCAGATCGGGACCACAGAGTGTGGTTGCCACAGCCCTGGCCATCTGTTTTCGGCCTTAGTCTAGGAAAGATCATGCTGCCAACTTCTTTCTTTAGTTATTCCAAGAGGTGCTACAAGATCTCTCTAAATACAACCTCATAGGGTTGTTGTGTTAGTAAATATAGGGATGATAGCCATGTACCTACCTTACTTTCCTGAGAGGAAAGGTAAAATATAAATGTAAATGTGACCCTCATTGCTATATTTTGCAGGCAAGTGAAGACTGTTTTTGTTTCAGTTGGCCTTTGAAGATGAAGGCTTTGCATAATGGTTATGTATTTAACTGGTGTTTTAATGTTATTGACAGTTTAATTAGATTTTCAGCTTTTGTGTGTGTATTATGTTTGTTTTGACTTTGTGAGCCCCCTTGAGTTCCAAATGGAAAGAAACTCAGGCAACAAATAAATAGCAATAGATGCATGTAGTCACACTTCCTCATAATAGTGTAAAAGACAATTGCGAATGGGAAAGTGTGGTAGAAGAATCATTATCTCAAAATTATTTAAAAAATTAAGTGAATGAACTCTGTATAAATTGCCTCCCTTCTAGTGCTTCTGTGTGTGCCTTCAAGCTGTTTCTGACTTATCATGGGGCTTTCTTGGCAAAGGAGATTTGCCATTGCCTTCCCCTGAGACTGAGAGCATGTGACTTACTCAAGGTCACCCAGTGGGTTTCATGGCTGAGTGAAAATCAAACCCTGGTTTCCAGAGTTGTCATTCAATGCTCAAACCACCATCCTGAGTTTTATCACCTTTCTGGAGAACCTTAGAAAGAAGGCAAAACACTCAAACTTTGAATGTACCGAATTCATTATAGACCAGTGGCAGCTGGTGCTTTCCCATGTCAGAGGGACTGTGAACCCGGTAGCTGCATAGCTATGAACTGCTCTTGTTCTGAGAGTTTTTAAATCTATTCTCACCATAGGACTTACTAAATCAACAGTAATCCGGGAATATATTTAAGAGTATTTTTTCCTCCTCATGATGCCAACAGGAAGCTTATGTGCCAGTTTCTCTTCTCTCCCACCTAGCTTAGAGACAGGTCCCCTCAAACTTTTTCTTCTGTAGTGGTCTTGCTGGCTAATTTGTAATGGCTTGCCCAACAAGAGCAAGATGAATTGAACTTGTTCCAACCGCTGTGAGTCAAGTTGCCCAAGAAAGCTGTTCTTCAGGTTACCTGATACTATGAGGTGACTTACTGTACCCAGCCCAGGAAGTATGTGTGAGATACACACCCAGTTGTTACTACTGTGGAACAATTTCTTCTTCAGCCACTCATATTTCTCTTTTGTTGTTCAACCAGCACAATTAATCTTTGAAACAAGAAGACCAACAATATTCTACTTGCACAGTGATACTCAAGAAGGAGCTATTCATAGTAACTTTGCAGGTCAGTTGGCAATGTTTTCTTGGAGTAATGCTTTTACCTCATAGACAAGACTTGTGAAATATGAAACATATGTGCTTTAAATGGATTCAGGCAATTAATTTTCAAATAAATTTGTGCAGTCACCATATTGGGAATCAAATGGCAATAGATAATCTGAAGGACTCCAGTGGATGATTGTCTTAATTGTCAATACTTGTTGGATAAACTAACCAAATATGTCGAACAAGAAGCAGTCATGGAAACCATTATTCAGACACTCAAGGTGGAAATTGTGCAACCCACAGACTACAATGCAGCCTCTTAGGAACTCTACTCACACACGTGCAAGTCACCAGAACCCCTTCAAAAATTTTACAGAGGAAAAACTCTCTCATAAATATGTTTTAAATGTGTTTAAATATGCTGTTTCAGGGGGTCTATCACCCCAAACAATAGTTGTCCCCTGAATAACTCAAGAGGTGACTGGGAGTGAAACAATGTCACTTCCAAGTACCCAAAATGGCAACTGTGATGACATTATGCCTCTTTCTGGAGCTCCTGAGGAGTCAACAATTAGCTGATGCCATCCTCTGATTTGCAGAGCATGGTTAGCCTTGCTGCAAGACAACTTGATTATCTTGAGTTTCATTAGTGTCAAGAAGGGTATTTCCACAGCTGACATTCATATACCAACTAAGCCTGTTCTGGGACTGCCTGATCTGACCACAGTGATCCATGACTAAATTACATCCTGTTTGAACCACTGTAACAGTTTGTATCTATACCTTCCTTTGAAAAGTGTTAGGAAACTTCTGCTGGTTCAAAATTATCCAGCTGGACTGTTGACAAAGGCCAGATACAGAAAGGATGTGACTCCTGGGTAAACACCTTCACTGGTTATAGGCCTGTTGGTCAGGTCAGTTCAACATGCTGGTTCAAAAGAACCTATACAACTCAACACCACTTGAATGCAGGCTCTCTAAAAGACTGTATTCTTCCCTAGTACTCTTGGCAGGCTCAAAGATCTTACAGGGTAACCCTCTTTTAGTCTTGCCATTCTCAGGGCTTCATCTGTTGGGGACATAAGAGAGGACTACTTACAATAACTAGTTATATATTTTAACAGTATTGTTTCTAATCTCTTAATGATTACCTATTTGATTTAAATAAGTTGCACAAATATATTACTTTCTTAGGGTTTAGTCCCATTGGGTGGGGGGGAATCAAATCCCCACCACTTGGCACTAGGGGGCAACAGGATTTAAAAGAAAGTTAAACAAGAGTAAAACAGGAAATGTCCTATGATAAACATTGGGCATTTCCTGTTTTACTCTTGTTTAACTCTCGTTTAAATCCTGTTTGCCCCCTAGTATGATAAATCAGATAGTCAGGTTTTTTCTGACCCCATTTTCCCCTTCTTTGTGCTGAAAGTGAAAAGTGCACAGAATGGATACTTAAAGAATATTGTTCCCACACCTATTTAGTTCTGTTTCTTGTTTAACCAGGAAGCAACAGTTAGGTTGTCATGCCCTTCCTTCTACATTTTGAAAGATAATCAGTTTGCATGAGGGTTAATATTGCTCACAACAACTCCTCCTGGTATAAAACCATTGTGATTTTATAGTATTCTGTTTTAATAACTGCTGTAATCCACTTTGATTCCCCACCTGGAAAAGGCGGAATAGAAATAAATATTAGTATTCATATTAGTATTGGTTCCTTCTATGGTCTCATGCTGCAACTGACTTGTCAGATCAAGTTTTCTGAGAGAACAGAGCCTTTGGAGTCAGTGTCTACCTTAATTATTTCAAGAACATTCTCTGTACAGGCCTATGGTTTTAAAGGTTTTGGGGTTTTTTTTGGAAATAAGTGATATATTAGAGTAAGAAAACTCCCATCCAACATAGGACTGTTAAATCACTCTTGGGCCAGTTCTTCAGATATATTCTGGTAGAGCAAATTGACAATTTGCTGAACAAATTGAGAAAACTGGATTTTCAATGAGCTTCCATTATCACTAAGAAGTTCCATTCAATTTGAATACAGCTTAGTGTTTTTGCTATCATTATATTGTTTCCAGAATTTGTAATGTTGCACCCCTAGGTGACCATTTCTAAAACCATACTGTGATCCAATAGTATCACATATAAAGCAACGAGTTCCTATGCTGGGCTTCCCCTTCCTGCTAATATGCTAGTAAGAGAGGTGGTGGTAAAAACCCAAAGCTACTTGGTAACCAAGTAGGCAGGCAATACCTGGGCAGTATTTGGCCTGGCCACACTTGGGCAATGGGGGAAAGAGACAGCTATTGCCCTCTACCATCAGCCCTGGTGGCGCAGTGGTTAAATGCCTGTACTGCAGCCACTCACTCAAAACCATAAGGTGGCGAGTTCAAGACCAGCAAAGGGCTGAAGCTCGACTCAGGCTTGCATCCTTCCGAGGTCGCTAAAATGAGTACCCAGATTGTTGGGGGGCAAATAGCTTACAATTGTAAATGAAGCTGTTTGTTTAACAAATTGTAAGCCGCTCTGATAGTCTTGGCTGAAGAACGGGGTATAAATAAAACATTATTATTATTATTATTATTATTACCTCCAAGATAATGCTTATTGGGTAACACTGAAGATTTGGGAGAGTGATGGCTCCATTTTTTCCTGGCTGCTCAGCTGAAACCAGACAGTGCCCAGGTGCCTCTCTAAACATTAAACAACCATTTAACTGTGGGAGCTGCAATTGCACTGGAAAGGAGAAACATAGTTGAAGAAGGTAATTGATACCTTCTTTCACAGTAAAAGGTATAAAATAAAAGCATCAGTAAGACCAAAAAACAATATGAAAAACCGAGGAAAGGAGTAACTTTGTCCTTCATATCATTTCTGACTCAATGGTGATCCTAAGGTAGACCTCGTATCATGCGGTTTGCTGGGCAAGTTTTGTTCAAGTGGATTTGCAATCATTTTTGGCAGCTATCAATATTCTAGCATTGCAAGTGCTAAATTTGAGGAGAAGGGCATTCCAAAACTAGGGGCCTTGGAAAAGCTCTGCCTTTTGGTCACCGCCAGCTTAATTTCTGAACAGAACCTCCAACAAATCTCTCTGATTCCTAGGTCATAATAGGAATAAGAAGCTCTTTTTATTCCTTGGCCTCAAGCCTTGTATGTTTGATACTTGAAAGCCAGAGCCCTGAATTCTGCCTGGAAGCTAAGTGAAGATGTTTTTTATCCATGGAGAAACATGTTCCAACCAGCCATTTCCAGCCAGTAATTTGGCAGTAATCAGCCATCTCCAGCTAGTAATTTAGTGCTTTCAAGCAGCTTAACTTTGAGTCAACTTCAGCATTTGTGGCAGATAAAATTATTATCTATTTGATTTAAATACACTGCACAAATTCATTACTTCCATAGGCCACTGGGTGACATCAGGGGGCATCAAAACCTCATCCATTTGTATTATCAGGGCAAGAAAATTAAGGCAATCTTTGGATATAACTCTGCTGGAATCTGGAAGAGAATGTAGTGTGTCTGCAGAAGTAGGCCTTTTCTATGGTGGTGCCCTCCCCTTCAACTATTTATTATTGTTAGCCCACTTAGAAATACCTGTTGTTGAAGGAAAACATATACATCTATATAATATAATTTTATAAGAAAAAAAATTAACCATGACAAGTAGGGTTGTCAGGTAAGGATACTTTGAGTCCATGAGAACTCTGGGCCCAAACTGGAGAATTTGGGAGATCCCATTGTGATGTCATAAGTGGCAGGCCCTAGTTATGATATAAGGGTGATATTATGAGTGCAAGCCCCTGATGATGATGTTAAGCAATAACCACTGTTGCAAAAAGTCTGCTATTCAAATAAAAAATGCCAAATCTAACAAATGAGAAAGATTGCTCCTTTTGCAGCCATATTCCGCTAAATAACACTGTTTGGGGAAGTCCACATAACAAAAAAGCCAACAAATGCTAAAAGGAACCAAGAGTGACAAAATCTTATTTCCTGTCAATCAAAATGGCAGTTGTAGTGGTTACAGTGAGGACCATCACTAGATATTTATTTAAGGTATTTCTACGTCACCTTTTAGTTCGTTCACAAGACCTTGTGAGGCAATAGACAAACAAAAGAAATTAACACAATACAGAGATTTGAAAAATTAAAACACATTTAAAATGCTCTCTAAAAACTTTTAAAAGCAATATAAGAATATCCCCCAAATATAGTTTTAAAACAGTTAAAACACAGCAATTTGATCCTTGCACATGCCCATCCCTGCTGTAAAATATTATTTTTGGAAATAATGACAGCACAGCCTCCACCCCCTTTTGGGCAGTTAATGAATTGTTGGGGTTTTTTTTCTTTTTACATAATGAATGACATCTATTCATAATTTCAAAAACTTTTTAAGGCTCATTTGAGCAAGGGTTAGGAGTATTTGGGCTATTTTTCTTTCTCAAGGTTATACAGTATGTACATATATACTGTTAATGCATAAGCCGATCTCTAAATATGGCTAGAGTTAATGTGTTACAGATTTTAAAAGTAGCAAATAATGCTAACTAGTTAGACATTTTCAAATGCTGGCTCATAGCACAGATTGAGAAGTCCAACTGTGCTATTTTGCTCAAAAATAGGTGATGAATTGACTCTCATCCTGCATTATGCACCTGCTGTCATTGCAAACATTATGGTTGCTTTATATATCCCACCCCCTGAAATTAAGATTATTCTGAACTGTGTATACTCATTGGAAAGCAAATCTCATGTTTCTTTTCTTTTATTTTTATGAATAACCGTAACACTGTCCTATGTGAATCTGAGGTAGGTTTGAGAAAAACTGAAGGACTCACCTGATTTCCAAACTCTTTTTACAGACACAGCAATGAGTAACTCCAATTCCCCTTCTTCAGATCACACACACAAACTGAAAGGTAATGCAAAGCAGTGGTATGGGGAAGGAATGGCTGGTTGGTTGTCTTGCTGCAAACATAATTCTTTGTGTTTTTGGGTCAACTGTCTATTTTATGCAGTATTTCTTTCCCACATCTTTCTCCTATGGCAGGCAAGCTTCATACATTTATTGTGCTTTGCTGTGCTAAAGTGACATTTTTCTGGGCGAAAGGCACCAATATGTTTTACATTTTCTTTCAACATATTTTTCTGTAAGCATCTTTTGGGTGTGGTAGTAGGGAGCTATTGCTGAACCATGCTTCTAAAATTAGACAAGTCCATATGTTGGCTTACACAGATTTTGGCTTGGAATAAGAATTTGTGACATCTCCCTCCCACTCCCAATTTCTACAGGGTTATTCCATAGAGTTAGCAGTATCTGATTAATGTATTTGCTATTTTAATGTAAATTATTAAATAAATTATGTAAATATAGGTGTCTATATACCCAGGTGATCTTGAACTCAATAAAACATTTGACAAGATTTTCCATGATGTTATCCTTCCACAAAAGATGAGAAAATATAGGTTTGTTAATATTGCTATTAGGTGGATCCAGTTATGTTGAAGAAGTGCTACTTAATGGCTCAACATTGTCCTGAAAGAAAGTCTCAGCAAGGGTGTCCAGGGCTGTGTCCTAGATGAGGGGGCCAAGGGGTTACTTGTCAAAAGTGCAGCTGTATGTACAGGAAAAGTAAAAGAGACAACTATAGGACGCGAGAGACCTCACATGAGTGTAGTCCATGTGCAAAGAAAAAAGATGATTTAGTAGGTCACTAAGCGAATCTGTTCTGCTGTATTCTCCATTACATAGTTGGGAAGTGGTGCAAGTATGCAATTATGGGTACTAGAATTTAGATTTTATATTGACATGTTACAACATAACTAGAGAAGAGTGATCACTATAGGAAGTGGTCTGGTAATCGAGTTCTTTGAGGAACATTTGAAACATCATTTCATCTGGTAAAGAAAAGATTTAAGGTGAGATACAGTGGTATTAAGTACCTGAAGGTCTTTTATACAGAAGATGAAGCAGACATGTTCTCTTTCACCTAACGGAGCATATCTCTGACCAGTTAATGGAAAGAACAGGAAAGCATGTGTTGACGTTAGGAGGCACTAGCTGCTTTGTAATGGAACAAACTCAGGAGATGGTGGGTTTTTTTTTTCCTTCACTGGAGGTATTTGTGTGCCTTCAAGTCATTTTGACTTATGGCAACACTAACACAAATCTTTCACAGAGTTTGCTTGGACAGTGTTGCTATTTTTCTGAAACAATATGACTTGCCAAAGGTCACCCAGTGGGTTTCCATGGCTAAACAGGATTCAAACCCTAATCTCCAAGTCATAGTCCAATACTGGCTTGTGTTAGACAGACTCCTATGTAATAAAAGTATGTAAATTACATAATGTGTGTAGATAAAAGCTATAGTATTTAAATTCCTTACATTGTTACTAACTTGTAACAAGTATTTCTGTATGATGCCTCTACTATGCAGTGGCCCAGCTTCATTCCCATAGTTTTTTTTTTTTGGAGGGCTGTCTTTTCAATATAGTCCTTCTGCATTTTCCTGCCACTTCTTCATCCTTTTTCTTATACAGACAATCTGTTGAGGGGGGAAATGGGTGTAGTTTTGATGGGTCATGCTAGGAATTATCCATTTGAACAAACCTAGAATTTTGCACAAGCCCTGTTGTTCTTAGCAAATGCATTTAAGTATGTAAAATATCTTCCTCCTTCACTGCTTCACCATCAGTATTAATGTAAAAAGTAAATCCTTGGTTTGTTTCCTCCCCATTATTTAACAGGTAAGAAACAAAAACGAGAAAAGAGATCCATCCTGCAAGAAGAAAATGAACATGGCTCTTTTGAAGAGGTTGCAGAGGAAAATCAGTCACAAGGTACCAGTAATACAAAAGAAGCATTATGGATTTGGGGGGGGGGGGGGAGGGAACATGGGTTTAAAGCACAGCTTATCTGTTCCCTCCATTGCCTTCCAGGATGAGGGAACATGAAGCCATGGAGGCCAGCACTGGGTCTCTGTAAGAATGGCTTTCAGGAACATCATGAGGCCCACAGCCAGCACTTTCCCCACCCTGGTTTACATGGCATGCACACATACAAGTGATTATATGTGGTCTGGACACAACAAAGAGCAGATGCATAGTTAATGGAACCCCTGGATATAGCAATATTCACTATTTTTCCTGGCCTAAATGTAGAGATTTACATTTCTCTCTGTTGAATTTCATTGTATTACTTTCAGGTGAGTTTACTAGTTTATCAAGGTCCTTTTGAATTTTATTTCTCTCATCCAATGTGCTAGTATGCCTCCCAGTTTTGTATCATCTGCAAGTTTGATAAGAATTATTTCCACCTCATATCATAGTCCCTCCTCGATCCGTAATTGTTATTATCATTGATAACAGTATTGAAGAGTGCCAACCCCAGGATAGAACCAAATACTACATTTGAGACATCCTTCCAATTTGAAACACAGCCATTGATGATAACTTGTTGAGCATGTTTTGCTGACCAAATATGTACCCATCTGATGGTGTTTCTGGGTTTTCTTTTTTGCCTTTTTTGCTTGTCTACAGTCCTCTGGCACCTCACTCATTCTCCAAGATGTCTCCAAAATTATAGCCAGTGGTTCAAAAAGTGTGCCGGCACATTTCTTCAATATTCTGGGATGCAGTTCATCTGAGATTTGAATTTATTTAGAGCCAGTGTAGTGTAGTGGTTTGAATGTTGGGCTATGACTCTGGAGATAATTGAGGTTCCCCGTTACTACCAGTTCTTGCTTCTTGGAGATTTCTGAGATTTATTTCATCCACTACTTCATCTTGGTTTGGTGGCCTCTAGTAAATTCCTACCACAATGTTGGTTTTATTTCTTTTTCCATTTATTTTTACCCAAATAATAAATGGACCTTTACTTCACAGGTCCAGTTTTCTCACTTGCATGGATTTCTATACAAGTGAATTTATCTTTGACATATAATGCTACTCTCCCTTCTTTTCTTCCCCATCTATTTTGTACCGATTGCACCACCTAGTAGTTAAATTTGAGTCACAGGAGTCATCCTACCAAGTCTGACTTTAAATTCCTGCACAATGACCTCAAGCTCATCTTGTTTGTTTCCCAAACTCTGTGCATTGGTGTATAGAAATATAAAGCATTGTTTGCTCTTTATTCTTCTGTGAGTTTTACTGTGGTGCCCATTCTCTCCTTCAGCTTCTCCTCTAGAATTCACATCCTTGTACTTAGAACTTGCTTTTGGACAAATGTTTAAGATGGCATTTCTAACCCCCCCCCCCCTCCAAATATAGTTTTAAAGCCTTCTTGATCAGGTTCACTATGCTTTTGCCAAAAATATTCTTCCTGTTCTTTGTGAGGTGTGCCTCATCTGTAGCCATAAATCCTTCCTCTAGGAAGGTAAAAGAATGGTCCGAGAATCCAAATCTCTCCCATCAATACCATCTGCGTAGGCAGTCACTTACCTACAGTATCTTTCTGTCACTTTGTGGCTCTCTTGTCTTTCACTGGTAGAGCTGATGAGAATACCAACTGTCCCTATAAACTTTTCACTTTCCTGCCCAGAGTTTCATAGCCCAAATGATGTGCTCAAAGGTCTTTGCAGTGACATTGGTGCCCACATGAATCTTGATGAGCTTTGGCAACTTGTCAATGACAAATTGGATACATCCACCAGGAAGACAGCACATTTCCCAATTCATCTTGTCCAGCTGGCACACAGTTCCCCCTATAACACCGAGCAATGAATCCCCTATCACCAGTGTCTGTCACAGATTCATAATTGGAAGGGACCACAAGGTCCATCCAGTCCAACCATGTCTTGCTGCAATTGGTGGTTAGGTTGGCTCCTTCCCTGGCATGCAATGCCTCTTGCTGCTGGTATCCCATTTGTGCCTCTTTCCCACTGTTATCCTCAGAAAGATGTAGAAAGTGATTGCTTAATTGGAGTGGTTCCAACCCCCTTGTGTCTGGTCTGCTCCTGGCAGTGACTGTCCTTCAGAGTGCTCCCTCAGTGTTAGAACCCTCCTGTCCTCCTGTTGGTTCTGTAGGATCAGTTCTCCCTCTGTTCCATCCAGGAGGGCCACATGTTCTCTGATTCATTCAAGGGTCTCAACACATAGCTGTGTTGATCTTCTCTTACCAGAGAGCCACCAGTTTGCTTTCACTGAAGGTGTAGTCAATGAGGTTTTCTGGCAAGAAGACATACATTGCATACATATTGCTGTGAACAATGACACATTCTTCTTCCTTCATTTGTGCTGTTTTTTCTTCACCCCTTTGAGACTCTAATAACTCTTGCTGATATGACTGTACATGCTGCTGGCCCTCAGGGACTGAGCTCCAGAGACTTAAAGCAGCAGTTATATAAAGCCAGTGGCTGCTAGCTCTGCTCCCAAATAAATCAGTGACTCAGTAGAAGCCCTGCTCCCTTAGACCATGTGCTCAGGGAGAGCACATGACCCCCAAAAACACCACCACTCCTACACACAAGTCCTCAAAAAATGCAGTCAAAGAATCAAGGATGACTCCCAAAGCACTGCTCACTTGCTTCTCTCTCCTCACTCTTGTTTTGTTTTGTTGTGGTGACACACTCAGGCTGCAATTCTGTATGCTCAGTATAATGGAGGTACTCTGCCCTTCACATTCATCTGAATCCCCCCACTCACATACATAGCTTTTCTCTGCTTTTGGGAAATCAACAAAATCACAAAACCACAGAAACGGGGAGGTGGAGCCTCAGAACCACACTTGGTCCAGCCTGGTAGAGAAGAGGCATTTCAGGTGCTTCCATTTCATGCATATAAAGCACCTATTGCCCTTTTCAAGTCTTCTGTATGCTTACAGCAATAAATGTGCAAGTTAGACACCCTAAACTAACCAATAGCAATTTTCTGTTGCACTATTTTAGATCCATCCAGTGAAGTTGTTCCATACAGTGAAACAGGCAAGTAATCTAAAACAACTGGTGATGGTTTGTCCAAAGTTTTGGAATCCTTGTGCAGAATGCTCTGTTTTGGTCCATGTTGAACAGGCCATCAGGTTCAATGCAGTGTCAGCTTGGCTGGCCTGTCTGCACAAATACATGATGGCGCACTGGATTCGGCCCAGTGCATGTAGTAATCATCATGGTTGGTCCAGGGCATGATGCTCTGGACTAGGCCCAGATTAAGCTGCCGGTGTACTTTCACCTTTCTTACAAGTGATAAAATGAGGGAAGGGAAGGGGTAGAAAAATCCCTATGAGCTTATATTTCAAAGATGTCACAATAGAAAGACAAGAGATCAAGAAGCTGTAGCACTGGAAACCCTATAAATGCTATTGTTCTCTTTAATGTATCTTTAAGTGTTGAGCAATGAGATTGTACCCTAAGTAAAATGGGCCTAAGCATGCAGGGGCAAAGTACTAACAAAATGCTACCAAACTCTGTAAAAGGAAAACAACAAAAAATGCACATTCTTATACCTAAATAAGGTATGGACAGTTGTGATGGGTGTCAGTTGGGGTCTCAGTCTACAAAAGCTTATGCTGTGTCTTTTGCACAGTAAGTCTCAAAGGAGGGGATGTGGTTGTGACTTTGTGAGGCTGTTTACTGCAGTTTAAAGCAAATAGACATTTAGGTGAGATTTTTATGTCTTTCCTTAAAAAAAACAACAACTCCCAACACTCCCTCTAGTGGTCAATGTAATCAGATTATTGCATATGTAGTATTGTTGTGTGCTTTCAAGTCACTTCCCAACATATGGCAACCCTAAGGCGACTAATCACAGGGTTTTCTTGGCAAGATTTGTTCAGAGGGGGTTTGCCTTTGTCTTCTCTGAGGCTGAGAGGGTGTGACTTGCCCAAAGTCATCCATGGTGGAGCAGAGATTTCCATGGTGGAGCAGAGATTTGAATCCTGATCTCTAGAGTTATAGTTGAAAGCTCTAACCAATACACCATTCTGGCCCTTGTAGTATAAGACAATATTATTATTGGGGTTAACATATAATGAACAGGTGACCCTGGTGTGCAAGAAAATACTACTTTTATAGTGCTCAAATCTCTGACAAGAATTTCCATGTGCGTGTACACACACACACAACCCTGTATTATAATATACAGTATATAGATCATTGAAGCATTTCTTCTTTTCATAACATGGTATCTTGTTCTTTCCCCCCCAGATGTTATGAACAGAGAAAATGCACATGAAACTGGTACGTGTAAATGACAGGTTGAAAAAAGCGGGGAGGGTTGTCTTGAATTTTGTCATATTTAATTCTTCTAACATGTTTTGTGTTAGTTATTTGTCTGGGACAAAAGCTTAACATTGCTCCATCTGTCATGGTCTGGCTGATTATCTTCTTTCATGAAGGACTTCAAGTGTGAAAGAGAAGGGGGAAAAAAGAAAGTAATCCTTTCTTACATACCTTATATGTTGGCTTTGGTTTTTGTTGCCTACCAGGGTTATGGTTATGCAGGGGATATTATGTCATCGCCCACAAGCGAGATTTTTTTTCAGTCTCCAAATTTCTAGCATTTTAATAACTTAAAACTTCAGTTGAGCATTTAGAAATAAAGTTTTGGCATCCAAAGAAAGGGGGCAGGGAATGTTATCAAAGGAATGCAAATATGGCACATATAAGAGTTCTGTGTATGAACCATTTTCAATGTCTCAATTTGGGGAATAAAGGAAAATTTAACAAGGGGCAGAATTCTTATTTAGGGTGGTAATGCCCTGGTTCCCATCTCATAGCTACAACTCGGTTAATTATGTTCTTAAACTGATACTGGTGCAGGCACAGGAAATATCTAAGGGTCCTCCTTAGTGATTGTCCATATGGTATACCCACCTCCTTCCTCCAAGCAAGTCATTGGACTAGTTGTCAGTGCTCTGACACAGAGTGGAAGGACTTAGTTGCCTCATATGTCCTTATTGTTCAGGTCAGATCGTCTTAGTGTTTTACCTCTCTGCTGCTGTTTCCTCCTCCTCCTCCTGTGCAGTGGGGTCGCAGAAGAACCTAACAAATTAACATTGAAGGCAGCACCTAACTGACTATGCAAGTTGTATCAATAATGTTTCCTTGTTGACACAGGGATAAAATCATGGCTTACATCAATGAGGACAAGGAATGCTTTACACTCATCCTGCATGTGGATTGGTTGCAATAACATCAAATACATATTTGTTGTTTAGAAATGGATCATTAAGCCACTGATTATATGATTACCTGGAATTTTCCACAAATAGAGGCTGTCCTCCTCATAAAGTAGAAGTGTCAATGGAGTGGGGTAGGGATAGCATGCTCCCTCTCTTTCATCCAAAATGTCTAAATAGGGCTGTTATCATTTCATCAAATTACTGTTTGATCCCACACTGTTCCCTGAAATCCCTTCCATCATTTCCCTTCCCCGGATTAACCTCAAGACAGACAGGCAGACACTTTTATACTTGGGGGAAAGATATGTAGAGAGATTTGTGGAACTGGGAGTCAAATCAAAGGAGCTTATCGCTTTTTCGGCCTACCTCTCCCAGTTAAAATTTCAATTTGGGCTGCATCATGATCTTATCAGAAGGTTTTTGCCACTTCATTTGTTGCCTGTTTACAGCTTGGGTGCATCCCTGTTTCCAGGAGCACTCCACACAGGTCTTTTCAGATCTGGGAATTTTCCGGCTTAAGAAAATGGCAGCTGGAGCTCTCTTGGGAGTGGAGATGCACCCAGGCTGTTCTGGCCGCAAATTCGTCAGCAAAAACCTTCTGATAAGATCAGAATGCAGCCTGAATTGAAATTTAACCCAGGAGAGGTAAGCCGAATTAATAAAACAAGTGATAAGCTCCAAGGGCTGAATAAACCAAAGGCTGGATAAGCCAATGTTTTCAGCTCCAAGCTGTTACCTGCATTAAAAGGGTTTATCTGATGATTATTTTAATCAAGTTTTGTTTTCCACAGTGTCTGAAAATGGTGTCTGCTTGTCTCCCTCCAACCCAAGATGGTGGACACTGGGCATCCGAAAAGATGGTAAATATTATTCTGATCACAGACTTAATCACCAACCCTGCTCAGCCTCAGATACCGGTTTTAAATGTCAGGCTTCAGTTCTAGAATTGCAATTTCCCCTGGCATGATAATTCTAGTTAGACTCCACCCCTTGAATTTTTGGACTGAAAGCCCTTAACAAGTGAACAGTTTACTTCTTAACAATTAATCTCTGAATAGGTTCCTAATGCAGCATCTCTCCCTATGTGTGAATAATAAAAAGGCATCCATAATATATCTAGATAAGAGGTTTGCTGATTCAATTTTTTTCAAATATAAATGTGCACTTGGAAGACTTTTATATATTATTTATGTTCAATGCCAGCTGCTATAAAACTATGTCAATAATCAGATTACTTACACTCCAAAACCTTTGGACTATGCAGTTTTGACTGTATAGGATGTTTTGAAAATTATAAACAATGAATTACATCTTTGAGTTTGATTTTATGGAATATCTTTTCTTTTTTTACTCCAGATGAATTCTTCCATTTTGTCATTCTTTGTTTTGCTGTCGGAACCTTATTAGTTTGTTATTATAAATATAACGGTAAGTAAAAAATGGAATATATTGATTTGATTTGAGCCAAGAGAGAACGAACATTAATATATATATCATTCTATTTTTAGACTGGACAATTTCCCTTGGGATTGGTTTGATGACCTTTGCAGGCTTAGAAACAACTGGAATATATTTTGGTCTTGGTAAGTGTTTTGTCCCCTTGAAGGTCTCTCATTCATAGAGTTACAAAAAGTGAAATTTTAACTTGAGAGCAAATAACAATTGTGTTTTGTGTATATTTTAGAGACATTGTTTTTGATAGCAAATAAGTTTCTTTGTTCTTAGATGTAAGGCCTCAGATTTTATAGTACAACCTACATGGACCTGCTCCAAAGTAACTTCCATTATTCACAGATCCTGCACAAAGAAAGGAAGTATATAATTAAAATAAAATAAATAATAGGACTGAAGGCTTATATTACATATAGCACTGAAGCTGGAATAATAATTCATTAGTTTGTGGAGAGTATTACAAGTCCTTACTCATTTCTTTTATATTTATGGGATTGTGCACATAAACACCTGTCCATTATTTTCCAATAGTGTACCGCATTCGAAGCATCCTGGAAGGGTTTATTCCTCTGCTTCAAAGAATCAGAACACCAGGTATTTTTCTCTCTTTGTAGCAATAGCATTTACATTTCTATACTGCTTATCAGTGAACTCAGCACTAAACAGTTTAAAATCTGTAAGCCAATTGCCCCCAACAAGCTGGGTACTCATTTTAGTGGCCTACGAAAGAATGGAAGGCTGAGTCACACCCTTGAAACCTTGGGATCAAATTCACAACCTTGTGGCTGCAGTACCCGCATTTAACCACTGTACCACCAGGACTCTTAGTCAGTTTAGTTACTTTACAATTTCTGTTACAGCTCTTCTATTATACCCATACACCCTTAGAGCATAGCGTTTTAGCTGTCACTCTACAGTTAATTTTATTCAAGCTTTCAGTCTTATCCTGAGGAAATGAGTCTAGATGACAGACAGAAACCAATGTGACATCTATGATCCTGGGGAGCTGCATGCCAAATCCAAGGTCACACCCAATGCTGGTGCCAAATTTGGAAGATCTAGTCCCAAATAAATAAGTCACATACAAACATTTTCTTTTATAAAAAAATAGATAAGGCATAAGCAAGTAACATTACATCAGAGACTGTGCATCTTCAGTGTAACTACGACAGAGATTTGTCATTGCACCTACATCTGATGACGACATTCCCAAAACTCTACTTTTGTAGCCTGGAGATTGAAACACTGGCAAATGACATCTGCAGCACTCTCCCAGTCATGGAGTGTATTAAGAACAGGCAGTTTGAGAGATCCCACAACATCTTGTCCTAACTGCTCATCTCATTGCTCCCCATGATAGGCCCAGGAGAAAGCTGCAGGTGTAATTCCCCAGCACCTTGGAAATGCTTCATCTGGAGCACTGCTAGGCTGCAAAGGTAGAGTTTGGGGATCACATCTGATCAATAACAATCCAAAACATAAATCCCCAGTAGTTACAAGATCACAAGTGCATCTTATGATCCCTTAATTACTGAACAGGATGCCTGACTACAATTCTAACATAACAAACTGAATGCTGCTGACTCAGTTCTGAAATCCCCATTTCCAGTAAATATCTAAATTCTGCACAATAATTTTTGCGGGTTCTCTTCAAACATAGATAAATATCAATAGTCTTTGAAAATGTGAAGTCAAAGGCTTTCATGGCCGGCATCCATAGTTTTTGGTGGGTTTTTTTGGGCTAAGTGGCCATGTTCTAGAAGAGTTTATTCCTGACATTTCACCATCATCTGTGGCTGACATCTTCAGAGAATGCTGGCATGGAAGAGAGTTGGATACACACACACACAAATACACACACATATACATACACATACATACATACTGTGTGACCCTGGGTTGAGAGGAGTGATTTCCATGTTAAACTGTGTATTGGTCTGTTGTTGAATGGCAAGGCCTCAGGATAGAAGGATATGTGAAGAGGATTAGTGTCTGTTAAATTAGTGATCATTGTCTGCTGATAAAACTCCTGACCCTGGATGGATTTTCATTTGCATTTGCTGAATCCTGGTTTTGCTGTTTGAAAAACAGCAAAATCAAGACTGTTAGCCAAACTACCGGTATGTTCATTTTAAGGGTTTCTTTTTTCCTGTTGAAGTTGTCTAGGAGCTTGTGGATTTCAATGGCTTCCCAGTGCATTCTGACCTGATAGTTGTTGGCATGATCCAGAATTGCAGTGTTTTCAAACAGCATTTTATGCCCAGGATGATTTATAATGTTTTTTGCTACTTCAGATCTTTCTGGCTGACTCAGTCTGCAGTGTCTCTCGTGTTCCTTGATTTGTGTTTGAACACTGCATTTGGTGGTCCCTATGAATACTTGTCTGCAGCTGCATGGTATGCAGTAAACTCCTGCGGCTGTGAGAGGGTTTCTCTTGTCTTTTGCTGAGTGCAGCATTTGCTGGGTTTTCTTGGTTGGTTTGTAAACTATTTGGAGGTTGTGTTTCCTCACCAATTTCCCTATTCTGTCTGTGACTCCTTTGATATATTGTAAAAATGGTCTTACTGATATTTTTTTCTCTTTATTACATTGTGTAGGTTTCAGAAAGGTTAACTAATGGAAGACTTCAAGGCAGCCCCATAAAGCCTGTATGTTTGATTACTGGACTGAAACGATTTCAAGGTTCCCATGTGATAACTATAGAAACAGAGAAGTTTCTCAGTTGGAGCAAAGAACTCTGCTGCAATGGCTCTCTTTATTCCCCTTGATGTATGTTGTAGCATATGGGATGTGTATGTAAAAATGTTTCTTCTATTGAGCACAGTTGCTGGGGTTCACATTTCTTTCCTAACAAAATCTGTCTTCTTTCCATTATTCAGCTGTGCACATTTCTTTCCTAACAAAATCTGTCTTCTTTCCATTATTCAGCTGTGCACAAAGTTTCTCACACACTGCATATTTTTAACATCATTTAGAGCCATGCTTCTCAGTCTTTATTGAACTTCAGCATCCTTGAAATCTGAAACACTTGGAGGTCTGAAGTTTAAGAATTACTGGTCAAGATATAAAACCACTATCCTAGCACCTGCTATATCCATAATTGCTCATTGTGCATAACATGGCCACCACCATTTTGAAGTGTTCGAGAAAGGAACCCTCATTACACAATGAGTAGTGCATGTAGTGGTCATTGAGGTGAGTTTAACAGTCTTTGAGGGCTGCACTGCAAAAGTCAGTCCATCCATTGCACATAAACATTACACGGGGAAATTTGAATGAGGCCTCAATATGTCCGCCTAAATGTACACAATAGCTGTGAGCCTTTGCAGCTGGATAATGTCCATTTCGTGTAATGGAGCTTCTATAAATATCCATGGTAGGCTGTGCTTCCTCTTACCATCATTCTCAAGGTGTCACTAGCAAAAAGTCACTAACACAGGGAAGACACGTAAGAAAAATATATTCCTCTTAGTGGAAACAATAGCTGATACATAATGCTCTCATTTAAAGTATTGTTTGTAAGGAAAAGGCAGATAGAAGCCTTTCCCCATCTCTCTTCAAGGAGCAGCATTTTCAAAACCTCCTGTTGCTGCTGAACTTATTTAGCTTCAACTGCACTAGTAATCCTCAATCTGTTATAAAAGTGAACTGAAGTCCAACAATGCTCTCAGGTTGTGCATACATTGGCATTAGGATGAAGAATTAAATGAAACCTTGTTAAGCCCATTTCATTCACAGTTGTTCCGGCAAAATACAAGCAGAGCAAATCTTCAGTCAGGAGCAAAGCACTCTTAAGTGGGCTGGTAAGAACCCTGTGATGTATGTAAAATGCCTGAATTGCTTTGATTTGTTGATGTTTAATAAAAATTTTTAAAGATTTTATTTCTCTTTTGCCCATGCTCATACCTTGTGTATTTCCATCAAGGTCCACATCCACTCATCAATATATAAATTTCTGCCTATTGAGGCCTCATTCCATGCATCTGATAAAACTGGGCAGCAGCCCCCAAAAACTTGTGAAAAAATAGACCTTATTAATATTTAAGGTTCCACAAGGATTTTTTGTTATTTTTATCACAACAGGCTACCATGGCTACCTTCCTGGAAACAATAATGTTTGCTATCCCCCTGCTTAAACTTTTGGATTTCATCTATTGTGGATTTGCACATGCACTGTCCATGAGATCATATCTATTTTAATTGTTTGCTGATTTTAAATTTAACTGTTGTCAATTTTAATAAGCCTTGGTTTAATTTAATTTTAAGGGGTGGGTGGGTGGGTGGGAAGAGAGATGATTGTTATTTTACTCTGTATTTTTAAACTCTTGCTGTATCCCGCTCCGAGTATTTCATTAGAGGAGCAGGTTATAAATAAACATCATCATCATCATCATTATTATTCTACAATTTAGACCTAAAGACATCTAAAATTATCAAATAATGTAACCATTTGCATAACAATATTTTTATTTCAATTAAAAACTATTTTTCTCAAAGATTCTAGGAAAAACTGGTTTCAACAGTAAAACCATAGGCTTTTGTCTTTGCTCTGTTGAATCTTTTTCAGGGACAAAAACTTCACTCAGAACAAGCTGCTGGATTAGGTGCTGAATGTTAAATTCAGTTGCATTTACAGTAGGCCCTCCATATCCACAGCTTGAAAATGTTCGAAAATATGAATTCCAAAATGCAAACCTTGATTTTACCATTTACTATAAGAAACATCATTTTACTACCATTGTATTTAATGTGACTTGAGCATCCACACCTCAGAATTGTACAAAACTGTGTTATAAAGTACAATTATCTCTCTTCCCATGTCAGGGAAAAGTAGCTACATCCAATCACAAAAAACAACAGACATGGTTGATGTGTGCCAAAAATCAAGCATCCTTGTTCAGGAAAGCCAGATTTCCTGCCACTTTGCTCCCAATTTGTAGCCACATTGAAGGCAACAGGGATTAAATTTAGGCTGTTCTATAACTCCTAACACAGAGAGATCCATATCTTGAAGCTAAGGAAGTCTGTCTTTGGACAGAAGACCATCTGGAAGCAACATGCAAGCCTCCCTAAACTGCTTAAAGAGCAGAAGATAAGTATAATGAATAAATAATAAGAAATTATTGTGTTTTGCTTCCACTCTCTCAACCTCTGAGCCATTTCGCTATACCCTTGAGATTGCAAGCTCAACGTTGCTCTGAGCATAGAAGACTGAACAGGCTAATAATAGATCATGAAAATCAGAAAAACCCAAGGACACACAGTCCATGGGTACTGTTTGCTTGAAAGGAACAATGGCTAAGCTAGACACCAGCCCTAAATATTACAGGTTAGTCCCCCAAAGCAGGATGGAACAAGGACCATAAGGATGTGACCCTTGGTTTTTCTAGACCACCAGACATGGTTGTTTGCTTCTCCTTGATGTTTGCACAGGTATGGGCCAGCAGCTTAGATATACTGAAGCAGCTGGCGGGTTGAAAAGAGGGGCCAGAGAATATAGGTGGGAACAGCTGGAAAAACATTTTGAATCATCTTCAAAATGCTGTTTGTGTTTATTTTACTTACAGTCCTTCTTTCTCTCAATATGGATCCAAGAACAATGGGTGGAGCAGAGAAACAATCCAAAACCATTCTCAGTATCAATGAAATGTGAAAGGAAGAGTAGTTGTTTGAATACAAGAGATTTGTGCTCTCTCCTATGGTGCTATGATTGTTTTAAGTACCATGGCATCATGCTGTGGAATCTTAGGATATGTAGTTTAAGAAGTAGAATTCCTAGTCAGATTTTCTAGTGCCTTTCCAAACTAAAGACCCTGGGATGTCACAGGATGGAGCCATGGCAGTTATAATGGCACAATATGAAAAGGGACCTTATTGCATGGAGTTGGGAAAAATTACTCTTTAGCAGCCTAGCCTACTATCCCAGGACTGTTTGGAGAAGAAATAAAAGTGTAAAAATACTTTGGTACACTGAATGGCACCAGTGAAGTATCACAACTTAAATGTCTAGGGGTGTGGGATGTAACTTGGATATGTGTACTTTACACCCAGTACTACTAGCTTCTGAGCATGTAAGTCATACCCCATCCCCCAGACAACACCCACTGGCAAAATAATGAAACATTGTTTTGTTCCCCAAGCTTTTATTTTCATTAGAAGGCTCTTTCATTAAAACTCTCTGCATATAATTTGAAACACATGTTTGAACATTACAGCATTTTTTAAAACCCAAACACTGTTCCATCATAGCACAATAGAATATGATTCAAGCTATTCTGCATTTCTAGATTTGGACACTGCCATCTTCACTGCCTGGATTATGCCTTCCTTATCAATGCCAAACATCCTGAGCAGCTCAGCTGGCTTTCCACTTCTTGGTATGTGGGACACAGCCAAGCGGGTGACTGTGATCCCTGGCTCTCCCACCACAGCAGCAGAGACCGCTTCTCCAATTCCACCTAAGGGAAGATGATACACAGCAGATGATAAACCCAAGCCTAGTTGGCTTCATTTCTTCAAAAGCCACTTAATGCAGTTATTTAAGAAGAAATCAATAGTGTTGAGAGATCAGAAATGTGGTAGAATTGCTTGTCCCATGAGAGTCTTTTTACTAGAAAGTTTTATCAGAACAAATTTAGTGCTTTGGAAGTCCAGACTCAAGAAGTAATCTCCCAATAGTAGGGCAGAAGAGATTAGGGCAGATTAAAAGAAGGAAAGAGAGCCATGAAACACCTTCTAGGCTTAACTGGGCAGAACAGGCATGGTGTATGGGCTGCATGCAGCCTGCGGATTCCTCTTTTACAACTCCCAACCAGTTCCCAAAGTTAATTTTTTTTTGGGGGGGGGTATGATTTTGGGACAAAATATGACCAAAAGGTTCCCAAATGCATGTAAAAATGCAAACAAAAAAAAACCCTCCCTTTTCAACTCCCTCACCCCATAAAAACTCATTCCCTCCATTCCTTTTCCCCATTCCCTTGTGCCACGATGTGAAGTCATGCCATTTCTGGTTGCTATACCGGGGTCGGGGTGGGGGTGGGGGATAAAGGCAAAGAAGATGTTGTGGTACACTTCAAGGTGCAGCACACAGGGGGTAAAAAGGAGGGTCAGGTCCCCTGGTTGGCATGCAGTTGAGCACACCTGGATAAAGGAATAAGTGACCCACCAGTCTATCCAAGGAGGAAGCAGATGCATATTTATCAAATAACATTTTATGCCGCAAACCTTATTTGTTTCCAGAGGAAATCCATCCACCACAGTGAGAGAGACAGAATACAGAACTTGCAAGAACAGCCAAACAATCAGCTCAAGTTAGGACAGTCATGAGAGAAGCCCAGTCACCATCTATATGGGTGCTATACTAGGTGTCATTGAAGCAGATGAACAGAAACTGGAAAGTGAGCAATACATTTGTACAGCGCAACCACTCCATATATGGGCACACCATATGCAAATTCCTGTTTACGTGGAAGTCGCACTTCCATTTAATGCACTGCCGCGAGCACAAGCCCCATTATATCCAATGGGGCTCCAGCTTATGCAGGATTTGCCTTACACAGGGGGAGGGGTCCGGAATGGATCCCCCCCATAAGGCACGGGCGCACTGTATACTGAATATGTTTTTGCCTAAGTTGACCCACCTTCATAGTAATGGTCTTCCACAGTGATAATTCTGCCTTTGGTTGCTCTTGCATTTTCAAGTATAGTTTTCTTATCCAGAGGTTTGATAGTGAATGGGTCAATCACTCTGATGGGCATTTTTTCTAAAGAACAGAAGAAATATGATCAAAATGTGAAGTACAAAAATTGTAATTCCCAAAAGCGTACAGGAAAATTTACTATCACACAGAATCACACTTAGATAAGGATCTCAGGAACTATAGAGCATCTGCCTTTAAAAATGGTCAGGACGTATAGACAATTAATCGTATGCAAAATACACTTTTTTTCCTTTATTCTCTAAAATACTCATTCTTCATTCCCTAATGTACTCAGGTTTCACAGGTTCCATTTCCATGGTCCTAATTTGATTTTTGTGTAATAACCATCACAAAGCAAATATGTTATTAGCTTTTGTCCTTCTATTTTAACATAAGCATCACATTTGGTGCCAATGCATCTATGCATCATTGGCAAGAACTCCAACTTACTAAGATAGAAGTGGAGATTCACTATTTATCACTTTAAAATCTTATGGGCAGTTGGCATTGCTTGGAGATATATCAAAAAGTGGTGTCATACCAAAGGAGTCTTGGTGATGGCAGTATCAAATAAAGTCTTTCATATGTCAATGAGCAATTAGATATAAAACCACAGGCACCACTGGCAATATTTCAAATGCAGTACCTTCTACTGAGAGTCATACCACACATTAAGCAACCAGTCACAAAACACAGAATCATCAAAGAACGACAAGCTAAATGACATATGCCACAGATGGGGCAGCTATTATTTTCTGTTTCTCCCATTCAGTTATCAACAGTCTAAAATCCTAAAGGCACATGTTTTTGTCTGTGACAGGCAGTAACATTGTGGCAATGATATTGTGTTGTGGCTCTAGATTAGAAAATGTAGACAGCAACTCAGCAAGATCAAAAGTTTCTGAATTGGCATGCCTATTAGGGTGGTGTCAGTGTTTTGTCATTATGCATTGACACTTTCTTTGATTTGTAAAGGACTAGAATCTATTGTAATCAAGCAATAGCAATAGCAGCTACATTTCTATATCACTTCATACTGAACTAAGCAATCTTTAGCTGGTTTACAATGTGTAAACTAATTGCCCCCAATAAGCTGGGTATTCATTTTAGTGACCTGGGGGGGGGGGGGAATGCCAGGCTGAGTCGACCCTGGAGTCCCTGGCTGGGATCAAATTCACAACCTTGTGGCTGTGAGTGTGTGGCTGCAGTACCAACATTTTATCACTGTACCACTAAAGCTCCAATCAGAGTAGGAACAGGGTGTTGCCATTCTTTAACCATCTCAGGGACCAAATATTACATGAGATCCACTGAATAGGTTCAACCTTATATTACGCTTTGAACGGCGAGATGCTACATGAATTCTGTAGCATCCTTTCCCCTAGTAGGAATCATTCTCTTTCACACACCTTTAAGAGTGAGAAAAATGACTATTCAGAGCCAAAGAAAAACAATTTGATTCTAAGAATCTAGTTTATGGAATATCTAAAGATCAAGCTATCACAAAGCCATTGTTAAGCTTCAGGTTTCTTAAAGAGCTCCCTGCTAATTTAGCTAATGGAATAATTGCATTAGCTTCTTAGTATATAATTTGTAATTGTTCCTTCTAATTAGGTTATTGTCTTGTAGGCATCCCAGTGCTTAGATTTCCTTATTCCAGAAAAATAACGTCTTTCAGTGCAGTGTTCGAAGATGCCAGTACATTTAGACTCAAATCTTAATACCTTTCTATTACCAGGGTTCCCAGGTACATAGCAGGGAAAACAATGAACTACCACCAGGTAACTGGTCCAAGCATCCATTAAGAAACAGCATTTCTGATTACTAAGAGTACACTACTAGATCATAATATTTCCTTTGCTCTCTTTCATCCATAGTTTGTTTCATACTGTATAGTGTTAGGTCTGCAATTTAATTAACCATGACTGCTACTAACAAATTTCAATTAAAAGGAAATCTAGTTAGCATCAGTAGTTATTAGATCTGGTGCACACATAATGTCACATTGTTAAAACAAATCATGGGACAGAGAGGGACTGAGGAGGCAGGACAATGTAAATCCATATGAAGCTATCAATTATAGACATTCAGGTACACGCCAAGGCCAAGTTACGAAGACTGAAGCAAGATCTAAAGTTTAAAACAAAATCTAGCAACTGGACTGCAGTTTTACAAAACCTCTTTATTTCCCTCTCTATATGCCTAATGTTCTTTTCCACAAGGTAGCTGCAATACATTTCCCAAGACAGTTCAGTATACAATCACCTTTTTTCAATTGTTCAGCTGCAGCCAATGCCTCATGCAGGGTTACTCCTGCTCCAATAACTGTGGCCTGGTCATCTTTACCCTTGAATACCACCTAATAAAAACATTAAACACAAATTAGAAATAGTACTGATTGTGTGTATGTGTGCATTTTAAAGCTGGAGAAAACTAAAGTCATAGGCTGGAATTCATGGACACAATTATGAATGTGTAACCTAGCATTATGTATTCATAACTGATTCATATACCTAGTCCCAACATATTCAATAGTGTGAGAATATGTAAGGATTGTACCCCTAATTCCAACTGGTAAAGCAGCAGCCACTATGAGTAACAGGAAGTCTTTTCTTTTGTCCACTGGGATGCAGCAGACTGATGTTTCCACCTCTCTCTTGGAAATGCAAGGAGGAATTGTAACAGGAATGCTGTTTCTAACGCTTGCGCTTGAAACCAGTCGTGGAATGGGAATGAAAATCTCAGTCTCCTGCATTTCAATCAGCAGGAGTACAGATTCCTGTCACCCACAGAGTCTGCTGCCTGGTAAGCCAGGATTTGGCATGGTAGACAGACCTGGAAATATTACTTAGCTATGTGACTAAGGTAGCCACATAATTAAGTAGTGCATGCATAATTCTTGCCATACTATTTAAATAAGGACCAATAGTTCAAGTATCTTTCAAGCGGGTACTCACCTTGGCTTGCCCAACATGGAAGTCCTCATTGCTGCCATAAATCACAGTATTTTCTGGACGACTGGTCCTGATGAAACAGATACCCTGTTTTAAAATGAACATAGTATGGATTTTAAGGCCAGTTGCAACACTTCAAACTTCAAAATCAAAACACAAAATTAGTTCAATTCAATTCAGAAATTAAATCTTCCCACTGCAAGGAAATCTTCAAAAAAAAAAAAGTTTTCAAAGCCATTCAAGGCTTATTCTGCACAAAAATCAAAATACCTTTTTTCTGCACAGGAAACCTTCTTGCACCAAAAACCCTATTTTTAACAGAAAACAACCATGTGTGAATTTTGCACAGAATAAATCCCAAACTGTGAAGATTCTTGTCAGTGGAAGTTTTTTTTCCTCCAATTTTTCATGTCTTTCAACCATTTAAAAATATTTTTGAATTTTCCTTCCATCCCTAGGAAAGGGTTCCATCTTTGATCTCTTTCTGTTGTACTCATGTTAACAGATAAACATACTACTCTATCTATTCACCAAACTACCTTTCAAGGAGAAGAATAGGAACATGAATAGACATTTCAAACCAGTATTTTTAAGTAAATTGATCCAAGGCGCAAGTCATGCAGATACTTGCTGTGATAAAGTTTTGTTTTGTTACTTTGTCATTTCTCATTTGGAACATAGCAAGCTGATTTATACTGCATCAGACCATCGGTCCATTTAGCCAGTATCATTAACTAGCCCAGTACTGTACTTGCAACTCTTTAATGGGCAACAGCTACCCTGGATTTCAGGAAAGATGTTTTCCTGGTCTTACCTGGAGATTCCTGTTATTCCCTGCTGTTATTCCACCCTGGAATGTTATCCCATTCTGGGTTTCCCAAGTCTTAGTCCAACACTCTGAGTAGCCCACAATTTGTATTTCCTTTCAATTACTGCTCTAAAATCAATGGATTCATACTCTACTGTGGATGCAAACACTAATTTCATTTGAAATTGCTGGGATGCCAAACATTATTTCTGTACAATAGGCTGCTGTACAATATCTGGATGAAAGCATGATTCTAACCTAAATAATAGGACAAAGTCAGGATGCCACAGGAATGGTCACACAATTATTACATTTCAGCTTAGTAAGATAAAACAGAGATAATCATGAGACATTTTCCATACACATTTTATCTTCACATCATCCTTTCCTTTAACTCTTCGTGATGCTCTGGATAAGTCAGGAAGTCTCCAATGACCCATCATTTCCCATTATACTTAAATAAGAAAGTATAGCTATCCAGTTTCAGAGCAAATCAGATCTTAACCCAATTTCAGATTATAGTTTACAATCCTGGCTTGCTCCAAACAAAGGAAACTATGGTTTCTCAATTGAGACATAACAGGCAACGTTGGTTCATTCTGTTAGGCACACCCAGACCTGAGGGGGGAAGAGACCAATTCAAAAAATGCAAGCTCTAGGTAACAAAAACAGATTATGTCCATGTGCATGTAGGCTCTGTTCAGATACTAGTGTGAATATGTCAACATAATAGGATGAGACTAAACGGTTATATGGTTATGCTCTCTACTCCACATGCTCTATATATTCACATCCAACATGTGAATATGGATTATGTCTTCCAATGAAGAATACTCAGATAAAAGTATTCCCTGACTAAGAAGAGTTACAAACCTTTGTATTCGCAGCCAATTCTACTGCCTTTTCAGTGGAAACAGCATCACTGGGGTAAAATACAGTTGAGTTAGGAATGGCACGGAACATGCACAAGTCTTCCAGACCCATCTGCGAAGGCCCATCTTCACCTAAAAAGTAGAAGGATGATACCAGTTTAACAATGAACAAATGACTTTTCTGTATTCTTTTAAACAAAAAGCACTGAAAACAAATGTAAGACACTCACTGGAATGTAAAAGAGCCTACCATCTTCTCCTTAAACTTGGAACCCTCTAAATAGCAAAGAAAGAAGATAGAAGGAAACTAAAAAGAAAGAAAACTAGGGTTATAAAGGAAAATCAAGGGAAACTGAAGATGTAAACAGTAACTAAAGCAACAAACAAAAAACAAAGGTATCAGCTGGGACAAGATGCAAAGGGAGAAGGGGGCAAAAGGAAATAGGAAAATATACTCATAAGTATGCTATAAAAGAAGGTAAGAACCCAGCTTTGTGTAGGATAATTAGAAGGTAAAGAAAAATACACACAGCAAGAGCAGGTGCTCCCCAGTCCTAGACCGTTCAGGATTCCATCAGAATGTCCCACCCATACCAAATATGTTGCAACACTGATTCTCATAGTGACTTACAATTAACATCCACAAAAGATGCAACATAATTAGGGATATGTTAATAGGAGGGACAGATGGTAGCATAGGCCAGGCTTTAGACTCATTCTTCCACAACAGGCAGTTAGGAAGAGCTGCAGTTGAACATGCATCCTTTTGGCAGAAATTAGAATAAGTCTTCGACATGAGGGTTTTTTCCCACCTCTTTCTTGGCTGAATTAATTCCTTCACAGGAATTCTGCAGAAGGCAGCCATAGAAGTAAAAGTGGAATAATAGCCCTAAAGCCGCGTAGTGTGATAGTGTCCAATGAATATGGTTTGCAGCTAGAATTTTTACATTTGTTGCATTCACATTCCTTTGCTAATTTTGCCCACTTCTTTTCTTTGGATTTCTAAACTGTATTTCTAAATGCTCAATAGAAGTTTTAAGTTACTGCAATACTAGAAATGTAGAACTGAAGGAAAATTTCTTGAGCAGAATTATTATCTGATGGAGTAATGCCTTCATTTTTTGTTCCTCTCTTAGCTATACCCTAGATGCTTGTTTTTGAAATGGTAAGAATTAGAGCCCCTACTGTACACAAGCATCCCTCAGAATTAAGTGATGGCTGTCTTCCAGTCTTTATCCTAAGGGCTACAAAGGTTCTACTGAAAAAGCACAGGAGTGTGGGGAAAACAAAGCACAGACCTCAGGATGCAAAGCATGCTAAAATGGCTTTCCCTTCTGCAAGATGAAAAAACATGAAATATTAACTGCATTGAAACTAGCCTGTGAATAGCCTACGTGTATTCCTAGAGAAAGGGACTGGACATTGTGCTCTCCTTTGAAGAAACTGACAAAGGGAAAATAAAAACAAACTACATTGTATGTCTGGGGCAAACAATACTGAAATACTGCAGTGAGCAAGCAAAGCCCTGGATGAATATTCTCAAACAAGAGCTGGGTCATTCAATCCTTGTCCATATTTCCTGTGCAAACTTTGTGCTCAGTGTTAAGTCAACATGGAAACTTCCACTGAGCTCAAATCTAATCCCTCTCTTCTAGAAGATTCTTACAATAAATGGCTTGTGACAACTGTATGTATGAAACCATTTCTGTACAACATGGTTCATGTCCAAGCTGGGAAGGGATCAGAGTTGCCTCTTAAAATTTGGAGACAAAGGACGAAACAGATTTATCCCAACATAAGTCAGATAAAAGAAAACCCTCTTCATATTTTCTACATAGGAATCAATACAAGATTGAAAGCTTTTTTTTAAAGTTCAATTTGTTTTTGGTTCTTTATTCCTACACGTGTACTTATAGTTTGAGTGTCCCACAGATTAACCCAATAGTAAAGTGTTATGGTCACTGGAAACTAAATTAAAATGGACAGAACTTTCTAGCACATTCTGGAACATACTGTGCTACACCTAAAATTCCATCAGTTTGTCTCTGATGGATGCACAGATTGCTGACAAGAGGCAGATAATTTGACAAGTACAGGCCAATCAAAGGAATAGTAAGCCATCAATTCAGCTGGCTTCATTTCCAAAATACAAATGGCTTTAATGTATATGTATATGTGTATATTTGTGGGAACTCAGTGCAAGCAACAATAAGTAGCAAGCAGTGTTTGGGAGATATGTCAAGCTGAACATGCAACTCAAGAAGCCCTTAAGACAGGAAAAGGGGAAGGGAGAGCTATGCATGTGGTCTAAATCCACACTGCACAGCCTGTGCTCCAGATAGTGCAAGAATTAAATACAGTGTAGCATGAACCAGACAATGTCACCCACTTATGGCATCAAAGGGCTACTGGTTAGAATCCTGAGGCTTGCAGATGAAGACTATAATGCAACTGGAATCACTACAGCATGGCTGTTCGTTCTGTGTATGTGTGCTGATGGAAGGAGCAGCTACACATTGTAAAGCTGATGAGTAGAGGGGAAAAGCTGGACTTATAGATTAATGCAGAGCTTGGAAATTATTTGGGTTTGGGGAAAAAGTTATTTTCAAAGTAATTCCCAGGAAATTGGAAATTGATGGTCCAAAAAAAAAAGTTTCCAAGCTCTGTCTTATTTCACATGGCACAAGAGCCATTACCTTGCCCGCAACACATTATGCAAGTAAAAAGACAGGCAGCCATTTTGCACAACATGGCTGTTTGATTTGCAATAGTCTCAAACTTTTAAGCTAACAACTCATATGAGTCTATGCACTGGCGATACTTCTGTCTGACTTTATCTGGGGCAATAATTGCAATCCCAATCACAGAATTCTTTCTCTCCAACAGAGGTCACCTTTGGACAATGCAAATAGAATACCTTCCAGCCAAGATCATCTCTGGCCAAACCAAAAAGAGGCACTATATACTGAAGAGATATTCTGGCTTGTCATTCTGCCCTTCAAACTAAAAGGCAGCCTTGTCTTTTGTGTGTGTGTGCGCGTGCGCATGTGTGTGTACATGCACACCTTCGAGTCACTTGATAGCTTATGGAGACCCTATGAATTTCACAGGGGTTTCTTAGGCAAGGAATATTCCCAGGTAGTTTTGCCAGTTCCTTCCTCTGAAATATCTAGCACTTTTCTTACGAATAATAATACCATTTCTCTAATTTTTCTAATGACATTTCTAGAAGAAAGTGTTCTTTTGGAAGAGGGAAGAATTTCTGCACAGAGCACATTTATTTATTGTTCGCTGCTGGCTTAAAGACAAAAAAATTACCCTTCAAAAATCGCCATCTCTCTCTCCCCCTCCCCTCAAATAATTTCCTGATTTCCTGTGCACTAATAATTTTGTTATCATTGTTGTTATTATGTGCCTCTGACTTATGTAACTTTACCGTTCACAGGAATTTCTTGGAAATATTTTTTTGAGAAGAAGTTTGCAATTGTCTAAAGCTGAGAGTGTGTGACTTGACTAAGGTCACCCTATAGGTTTCCACAGCTGAGCAGGGACTTGAACCCTGGTCTCCCAGAAAGATAGTCCAAACACTCACACTGGTATGCTGTGTTGGTTCTTTTCATACCATTCTGACTCTTACAGTTGTTGTTGTTTCTGTTGTTGTTGTTGTTGTTGTGTGCCTTCAAGAGTTTTTGATTTATGGCAACCCTACAGTGAACCTATCATGAGGCGTTTTTGGTAAGAGTTATTCAGAGCTGACTTGCCATTGCCTTCCTGAGGCTGAGAGCATGTGACTTGCCCAGTGAGCTTCATGGTCAAGCTGGGAATTGAATCCTGGTTCCCAGAGTCATAAAACCACTACACCGTGCTGACTTTCATATTTACAGGCTATTAAATACTGAGGAATCACCAACTGTATTGTGAAACAAATATCAAATAAAAACAAGTCAAATGCATTTACTGGGACAATAATTTTAAGGACAGGGGAGAGACAGGGTACCTAAAACTTTATGAAGCAACTTTCACTAAGGTCCTACTTGATGCATGGGTGAAATGAATGAGAAATGAGGAAGCAAAGATGAATTAGACAACTTCTTTTTATGAGTTGTTGTGTGTACATGCCTAATCTGTTCAAGAGCTTTGACAACCTGGTGAAAACATTTAAAGATGCTTACCAATGGACACACCACAGTGAGATCCACAGAGATTGATGTTGCTCTCTGAAATGGCTGCCATACGGATCTGATCATATGCCCTGGTGTAGAATGTGGCAAAGGTGCTAGCAAAGACAATGTTTCTGTCACGAGTGGCACAACCAACAGCAACACTCACCTGATGAGGAAGGCAAAATGAGGAGGAGAGACGAAAATGAACTGAATGCCAAAACAATGTCTGTCATATTCTGAAGCATACAAGTACTTTACAAGACGGACAAACAGAGCTATGCTTATATGCTGGTTTTTCTCCAGGGGGAATATATCTTCTCCCCTCCCAAACACACACACACACACATTACATTTACACACACATTATGCTGACAGCAAGAGAAAGAGATTGCAACACTGCACAGGCTCAATATCCAAATAATACAGTTGAAGAAGATTATGGTGTGAAGTGTGTGGGGAGCTGGAAGGTATTCATACCTAGATTAATTTAAGCTTCACTGGAATTAGCTTGCTGAATATGAGATGCCTCTCACTTAGAACCATTAATCAGTTTGCAAGTTAGTGTTTAGCCATCAACTGTCTCAGCCATCCACTGTCTCAGAGTAGGGTTGGGCAACTGAGGTGGCTATGGCACCCTATTTATTTTTCTTGAGGCCCTCCAGCCACACAGCCTGCCAAAAAAGCCCCCCCCCCAAAAAAAACTTCCAAAAAACCCTCCTTGAAGTACCGAAAAGTTAACCTAGTTTTTAAAAAATTATTTTTATTTTTATTTGAAAACATTTCAGCCTGTTTGAAAGGTGATCTCCTTTCAAGGTTGTGAGAGGACATGGGGCAATCCTGGGAGTCTGGAGGTTGATGGCTGCAGTAGAAAAAGCTGGAGGTGCTATATGTGTCCAAGGGCCATACACTGGTCGTCTCTGATAGAACGGTATCTACTGAGAAGAATCCAAACCTTAAGAAATGGTGGCTTTATCCCTTACTGCCTCTAGCATACCCTACCTTGCACTGAAAATGCAAAACATCACCATCTCCTTGGCCTGCTTGTCAGCACACCAAATACTTCAAAACCTTCTTGCTCATTTCATTCTTTTTTAATCCTTTTGAGCCACTCTAGTGAAAGAGTGGAAGTTTTAAAAAGCATCGCTCATCATGGATGTGTTCACTAAGGGTGCCTTAGACATTTGTTCAAGTTCCATAGAATATTGGGTCTGCTGGTTATTGTTGCAGCAGCCCAACCTACAGAGCTCTACAATAAAATAACTGTGGATTCAGGCTACCCAAGTCCTGAGAAAGGGAAGAATGAAGACTGAAACAGCCATTGAGAGGAAAGAAAAGGCACAGTGACAGAACTGTGGGAATGGTCAGAGTATGACATGAGAACATACTACTTGGGATCTTGAATCAACTTGGCTGTTGCTTGATATACTGAGCAACTCTATATTATTTATAAAGCAGGATAATACTTTATCTGGCAAATCTTTATCTGTTCTGTTATTTAGAAAACTGCACACGGAAGAACTTACCATGTTTTGTTCAGCAATGTAGCACTCAATGAAGCGGCTGGGGTGCTCTTTTTTGAAGAGCTCAGAGAAAGTAGAATTTTTTGTATCCCCATCCAGAGCAACCACACGGTCACAGGCATGGCCCAGTTTTGCAAGAGCCAAGCCATAAGCTTTGCGGGTAGCAAACTGTGAAAAGGAAGCCAACAAACTGTGTTCAAATATTCTACAAAAATATAATTAATTAACTAACATCTGTAAATAAAATAATCAAATAAACTTTCCAAAAGCAACAAATAACCAATATCTCACTATATAACAAAATCGAAAGCACACATTGCAGCAATATATTTATTTGGCCACCCAAAAGGTGCAAACACAATGTCTTTTGACTGGCATACTAAAGGTATCATTGTGATACGTATTTGGAATTTTGTTGTGCAGTGTTGCACAACATGATTACTCCTGGATATACTCTTTTTTGTTTTGTTTTGTTTTAAGATTCTCAACTCAGCTGCAATATGGGAATCTTGTACTAGAGGGAGCAAATGAGACTGGTACTTACCCTCTGAGATTTTCACCTCCAACAAACATAAAGCAATTTGAATTTGACTATCATTGGCACATTTTACCTTTTACAATACCTAAGCTTGTCTCTAGATGTACCAGTACACAGGCCTCTGAATTGCCTGATGTATCCTATGCCTTTTGACTGACCTAATAAATATATCATATTCATCATAATGTGTATTTTGGATTTTATTATGTTTTGATGTTTGGCCAACATAGCATAGCTTTAGTTGACTTAACAGTCATCAAGTCAACTTTGACTTATTGTGACTCTACGAATGAGAGACCTCCAAGTCAACCATATCCTCAACTGCCCTGCTCAGGTCTTGCAGAGCCATTGCTTCCTTGATTGAATCTAGCCACCTAGAATACACTCATTCCTTGATTGAATCTAGCCACCTAGAATACACTCTTTCCTTTTTCTTACTGCCTTCTACCTTACCAAGCATTATTGTCTTTTCTATGGCCAGACTCAGTTTAGTCATCTTGGCTTCTAGGGAGTGTTCAAGCTTGATATGATCTTTTTGTTGTTGTTAACTGCCTTCACGTTAATTTTGGCCCAGGCTCATTTATTTGTCTTTTTAGCTGTTCATGGTACCTTTACCTTTAACAAAGAGAGCCCTCCCTCCATATTAACTGTCATCCTTCGGCTTGCAAGAGAGTGAACAGCTAGGCCCAGTTCCATCAGGGCTAGCCTGAAGAAAGAGAGCCCTCCTTCCAGTCCATCTGCCTTGGTTCAGACCTAGGCCCAGTTCTATTAGGGCTAGCCTGAAGAAAGAGAGCCCTCCTTCCAGTCCATCTGCCTTGGTTCAGGCCTAGGCCCAGTTCCATTAGGGCTAGCCTGAAGAAAGAGAGCCCTCCTTCCAGTCCATCTGCCTTGATCCAGGCCTCAGAGGGAGAGAAGAACTGCTGGACCTAATCCCCTTCCCCACCCCATTCTCTTCTCCTTTTTTGTCATGTCTTTTAGATTGTAAGCCTGAGGGCAGGGAAAAATCTAAGTAAAAATAATTATTATTGTAAGCCTCCCGAATTCCACATGATTGGGCGGGGTATAAATAAATAAATAAATAAATAAATTATTATTATTATTATTATTATTATTATTATTATTTACAACTCTTCTTCAGCACCAGATTTCAACAGCTTTCAGAGCCAAACAGCATGGACAATCTTAACTACAGTTCAGAATCTTATTTAGTTCCTTCACAGCTGCCCTTCTAAGCGCTAACCTTCTGCTGGCCTCTTCAGTCAAGATTACAAATTGCTGGACAGTCACATTCAAGGATCTCTTCCTATTGTTGCTGTGTGCCTTCAGATCATTTCCAACTTATGGTGACCTAAGGTGCCTCCATCACAGGGTTTCTTAGAGGGTTTTGTCATTGCTATCCTATGAGAATGAGGCAGTGTGACATGCCCACGGTCACCCAGTAGTTTACATTACTGTCACCTTTTACTTTTGCTTCATGTCTGTCTTAACTACTTGTAGAATTTTATCTGTCATTCATTCAGGCTTCTCTTTCTTTTTGGCTGCATATACCGTCCTTTTGCATTCCCCCCTTATGGTGTCCTGGCTTCAGTCCAGAGTTCTTCTGGCTTCTGGTCAATTAGTCTTAATAGTGTAAATCCTATTTTTAACATTATCTTATTTTGAACATTATTCTACAGGTATGTTTATTCTCTGACTGCTTTTGGTATGTCTCTCCTCACTGTTAATGGCATGCCGTTTCTTCTTCAGTTTTCATTTCTTTAGTAAAACACTGCAGTTATATGACTCAGAATGTCCTATTCCTGTGCACTTTAATTTGCTCATCCCAAGTATTACAATGTTTATACATTCCTTTTCTTTTAATACGTTTAGCTTCCCTTAATTTATGCTTCTCACATTCCATGTTTCTGTAATATGTATGGAGCAGCTGCAGACTTTTCTTCCACCTCTGAGCATGTCAACACATGAACATCCTTTCAGCTTGAGTCCAGTTGTCATCTGCTCTACCCCACTAGCAGATTGAGTGCCATCCAATCTACATGTTACCCTATGCTGATAGAACAATATCAACAACAAGGATGGGGGACATATGGCTGAATGAAACTACATGCGAAAGGGATCTGGGAGTCCAAGTAGATCACAAGTTGAACATGAGTCAATAGTGTGATGGGAAGTAATAGTGCCGCTGTATTCTGCTTTGGTCAGGCCCCACCTGGAATACTGTGTCCAGTTCTGGGCACCACAATTCAAAAAAGATGTGGAGAAACTGGAGCATGTCCAAAGGAGGGCAACTAAGATGGTGAAGGGTCTGAAAACCGTGCCCTATGAGGAATGACTTAGGAAGCTGGGGATGTTTAGCCTGGAGAAGAGAAGGTTAAGAGGTGATATGATAGCCCTGTTTAAATATTTGAAGGGATGTCATATTGAGGAGGGAGCAAGCTTGTTTTCTGCTGCCCCAGAGACTAGGATGCGGAACAATGGATACAAATTGCAGGAAAAGAGTTTCCACCTCAACATTAGGAGGAACTTCCTGACAGTAAGGGCTGTTCAACAGTGGAACATATGCCCTCGGAGTGTGGTGGAATCTCCTTCCTTAGAGGTCTTTAAGCAGAGGCTGGATGGCCATCTGTCGGTGCTTTGATTGTGTAGAAAAGACAAACTAGTTTCCATGTTGGATTTGGACATGCCTCTTCCAATCTTCACAGACATAATATTCTCACACTTTGAGCAACCCACAAAAGCAGTGTTCTTTTTGCCCATCCTTATCACATTTGTCTGCTGATTTTCAAGTGAACATGCATTTCAGAAGCTATTTAAACAATGCCTGTATTATCATATACAGATCCCACTTGATGTTATTCAGTAGAGAAGGCATTTTATTATATGCAAGGTCCTATTTTTGGTGTGGGGGCCTTTTCCAAGAGAACAGGGTTGGGAAAGCTAAACCATAGCTCCTATCATTCATGACCACTGGCTGTATTGACTAGGGCTAATGGAAAAGGGAGTCCAATGTTACCTGTGGGGTGCAGGGTCTCCACATACCCCTAAAGCATCTCCTGGTACAATTCTGACTAAGCCCATTAACAGATAATACCAAGAAGGAATCATTAATTTTGAGATGTGTGTGTTGAAGACCAAATTTGGCTCATTGCTTCAGATCAACCTTTATTGTTCTCTCAAAATGTCTGATGTTTTGAATAGGCATTTTACCACTCTCAAGAAGCAATACAAATAGAATTCTTTTAGTATTTCAGAATATTTCACAGGATTTTTAGTGAAAGTTTCTATCTGCAATCACTAGCTGTATGAAACATGCCATCCTCAAACAGAATAGATATGGCTCTCTTTTATCACTAATGTAATTGTAAACTAGTAACATCTGAGCAAATACTAAGGAGACTAGGGAGACCAGGATGGTTCCCTCCTTGTTGTCCTCCCATTGCCAAATAACAACTTCATTTTTAAAAATCCAGCAGGCTTTCGGTAACTGACCATTTATAAGGCAGAGCTTTTAATACTGCTCTGTACTGTTTTTGTTTCTTTCCACAAATACATTTAACTTGTTTTAACTATGCAGCTAGTTTTAACAATAGCTCATTAAATGTTTTTAACATATGTGCAATATTTTAATTTATCTGTTTTGCTTTTTGTAGTCCATGTTATGTTCTGGTCCTGGATTATATAAATAAAACACAATAAAAATAATGTATTAGTGGTGGAAAACTCCATAGTACCTTCTCTCCCATCTTGTAGTTCGGTGGGGATGGCATCTTTATGTTTTTGATATTAACAATAGGGACATCCTCTTGTGGAAGGGCTGGAGAAAGCCTTTTCTTGTTCTGGATTTTGTTATCAATCTCTTGAATGACCTGTTCAGCCATGTTTTTGGGAAGAGGCTTGCCATGCCAGTTTTCCTTATCCTCAATACCTGCGCATTATTATACACATAATTTGAAAAGCAAGAGGTTAAACAACAATCCACTTGTGAACATTTCTGCTGGAACAAGCAATGTCTTGAGTAAATGGCAGAACATTATTATGGCAGACATGATGATCTACTTCTCATTCTTTGCCACAACCTGCCTATTACTGCATTCTTATGTTGGTGGACAATCCCAGAAACCTCTGCCTTATTCTTCTACCGTTCAGTTTCTTCTTCCTCCCAACTTCACTCCAGCTCTATTATCCAAAGCTGAATTAGTGATAGCAACATCCAGCTAGTGTGGAGACTGAGACTACTGCCCACTCAGCTGTGAAGTTCACTGGATGATCTGGGGCCTGCTGCTACTTTCAGCCTAAATCTAGCTCACCTATTCATTGTGAAAATGAAAATTAAGAACAGGGGAGGGAGAACCAAGACTGAATGCTATAGAGATTAGGGCTATGCACCAGAAATTGGGAAAACCAAGTTTAAATCCAAATTTGTCCATGAAGGACACTGGGGGGGGGGGGGGGATTACTATATCTCAAGCTACCCTATCTCACAGGGCCATTGTGAGGATAACAATGGGGATAAAGGGCAATATACACTCCCTTTAGAGGGAGAAAAAGCAGGATATAGACATAATAAATGCCCTGAACTCCATGAAGGAAAGGCAGAATAAAAATACATTTAAAAAACCTAAGTCAGTCAATGAAAATATTATCCTTTCAATCCCTCCCTTCACATTCTCAACACTACACTGATAGTGTCATTTCTTTGTTGCTGGCCCCACTAGAATCTCAATAAAACTTAAATATGTGCAGTCATCTGCATCCTTTTAGATAAAATATAATAAATATATATTGTTATCTCCCTCCTTGGTACTTCTGTTCTCTTTAGATTATCAGCTTTTGCAACATGAATTGTCATATATTTTTTTGTCTCTGATACAGCTACCAGCTGTGAAGTCTTGGCACAGGGTAAGGCTGTATGTCTAAACAGATAGATGAATAAATTCAAGTCAGCAAATCAGTAATCTTGACTGCAAATATGACATGCTAGGTATTCTGTAATTAAAGGACCTGAATAAGCAGGCACTCTGTGCAAGCACGAAACGTCTCTCTGCTTCAGGAAAGAGCATCAGACAGACTGAGCTCTCACAGTAACAGGATCTAAATACAGGATTCTTTTCGCCATACAGAAGTCTCACAGAGTGGCAGCATTTGTTCCTGAAAAATGACAAATATCCTAAGTTTATTTAGCTATTTTTGAAAAAGGTTAAACCAGCTGATGGATGCACAAGATTAAAATTTCAACATAATGGGGAGAAGGGGGGGGGGTGACATGAGAAATGTGGGGTGGCACAAATCCACACTTCTGACATACTTGGCCAGTGCAAAAGGGTGTTATTTATTGTGTTTTCTGCTGGGCCTGGGCCTGGGCAGAAAAGCACTAATATCCTTGTGCAGATCCAAAATCAGGCCATGTGCTTGCATTTTGCTTAATTTTTAATGGCCACAAAATGCCAATCAGGCAAGACAAGTACAGAGATCTCTAAGGAAATGTCTGATATGCCCTACCAGTTGTGACAGTTCACAATTCATAGCAGGGAGCAGAAGAGGAAACTATTCCTATCTACAATGTACTGAAATTAGGCAGATTACATTAATATGAGTTATTTAGGAAGAGCATGAGAGTTGCTTCCAAGTCTAATTCAAACATCATTTAACATAAATATCTGAAAGCACCAAACGCTCTCAGAGGTAGGTGTCTGATTCATCTTCATCAATTGTTGGACTAATTTTACACACACACACCAATTTTTTTCATTTTTCATTATGCAGCATATTAATTTGCATAGTGTACACCCCATTCTTTCCTTAGGGTTTATGGAGATTATATCTACATATCTTGGAGCATCTAGAGTATCTCTCTCTGTTCCTTTATTCTCTTCCCATCACATATTTGAATTGATTCTAAAATTTTATATTTTTCATCTTTTAAACCATCTGTAAACAAAATTCTTATGTATACTTTTTATTGCACAAAATTTGTTATTATTGTACGAAGAGCTTTAAAATAACACTTAGCTTTGATGACAATAAGCTTTGACGACTAATGCTATATTTGTCATCCACACACTCACTCATATCTCATACAAAGTGTGAGTATGACTATGATTCAAGCACTGGGGGACACCTATGTTACTAGCAGAAAAGGTATTTATATGCAGATTATATGCAGATTAAGCCTCAGTAAAAAAGGAAGAGACCTAGACTTCAAACCAAATAGTCTCCTGCTACAAGCCACTATGGATCTGATAATGAATCAGTCACAATGTTATTACTGTCAACCTTGTAGTGCAGAATTATAGAAACAGGCACTACAGTTTCTGTAAAGAAAAACTCATTTCAAGTAACTCATTTAAAAGTCCTTAGTGAGGGGAGGGATTAAGCCTAATCAGGTCTAATGTAAGGGTGGGAATTTTGATTGTCCCCTGATTCTGTTGGACTGCAACTTCCAGCAGAGCTAATGGTGAGCAATGCTGAAAGTTGTAGCCCAGTGCCTAGAGGGACACTCAATAGCTGGTTTAATGGGATAATTAATTAAATCTGACTATCTGATCTGGGGTGTGGTGCGGTATGAAGCAAAGGACAACATTGGGTATAAGGACATCTTTCAATGAGATCTCCCAACCCTTCAGAGCAGATTTTGAGAATGTTTAATTGTGATTGCTCTTTCCTAATGGAAGTTGCTCCATTATTTGGGGGTACTAACTGGGATATAAAAGCCAGAACAATGAATCTGGACATCTTTTCTTCCAATCTTAAATCTGTTTTAGGTATACTACTTGCTCAATCTCAGACTACATTTGCAATATGGAGGGAAAGCTGATCTCTCTGTTAGGTTTATTGCAAGGATTACAAGCTAATGTATACAAACTGCTTTGAATACCAAAAAGTACTAGATCATTGGTATCTAGCAGTGTGATTTAATATGCAGGTATCTCTGTGATTTGGTCTTACCTGTTATTCCTTTGCCTTTAAAAGTCTTAGCAATAATCGCTGTTGGCTGGTGCTTTGCCTGGCCGAAGGCTTTGCATAGCTCTTCCACACTGTGCCCATCAACAATGATAGCATGCCAGCTAGGAATGCAAATAAACATATTAAGTATAAAAGGATTCACATAAGTAAAGCCTCCTCTAAGAGCCTGCACACAAATAAGAAGAGGGGGCAAGCATCATATTAGTACATATAACTGAGACATGTATTTGCTTCATTATGCATTCTTCAGAATGGCTAAGATCTAAAGATGGTAGGGCATGGCCAGTGTGAATTTTTTTTAAAAAATAAAGCCTCTTTTTTTTCTTTCTTCGAACTGAAAAGTTACAGAGCCTGCAATCACAATTTTCCTTAGAATGTTGCTGCAATTTCAAAAATGGTTTCCTGTGTAGTTGTAGAACTGCTATTTGTGAAACATAAGCAATGAATTCCTTCGGATGCATGGAACGTCATATGGTTACTTGGTCCCTGGCTGCACACAATGGGAAAGCTCAGAAGGAGGGAGTGAATCCCAAATAGCTAATTAAAAACCAAACAGGTAAGAGGCAGCCTTAGCTATTTTGTCCTCTTCAAATACAGTCCAAGGAACTAAATTCTGGAAATGAACTAAAAATCTACACTGGCCGTGCTCAAAATCCCATTACTAAACTTTCAGATAGTTTGTTTATTATAAAATTATCCCCCATGTGTAACACAGATTTAAAATATTTCACCAATACAACATCTTATCCAGTATTTCTGCAATGTACATGTACATACATACCCAAAGGCTTCACAGCGTTTTTGGTAGATTTCAACATGATGCTGTAGAGGAGCAGGTTCACTTTGTCCAAGTCGGTTAATGTCAAGAATAGCAACCAAATTATCCAACTTGTAGAACCCAGCAAAGGCCATTGCCTCCCAAACTGAACCTTCAGATAATTCTCCATCTCCAAGGACACAATAAACTCGGTAGCTGTATATCAAACAGAAAAAAGGGTGGTTAAATATTTAGCTCCCTGTTGTACTAGTAGAGGAAGCATACTTTTTTCCAAGTTAGTCTACAGAACATACCACTTAGGGACAGTTCAGAACTTATCCCAATGAAACACTTGGCCTTCAGAGGACACACTTACATGGACCAGTAGTATAGTGAAATGTCCTTTACCCTCAAAGCTTACCATGTGAATCAGCTATCCTTTTAATTCTCTCTCTTGTTTTTAACCCTTCTTGTGGTATTTTTATTGCACTGCAAAACTAAATGCAACAGCAGCAGATCCTTATGTCAAAACATTGATCTGCACCCACAATGTGAATCAGGGATGGTGAACTTCTTCTAGCTCAATGGCCAAATTCCATTTCAAAGCCCTTGGGGGCTGAATTTCCAGAGGTCAGGGCCAAAAGTACAACAGACACCTCTGCCACTTTTTATGTGACTCCCAAAGTGCCATCAAGAGTCAGCATTAAGACATTAGGTCCACTTTAGGTCTACTACAATTTAGATTGCTTGCTAATTCCAGATATACTTCTCTGTTTCTATATAATGCTCCAAGCTTTGAGATGTTTCAGGTTATTTCTGTCTGGGTTTTGACAACACAATATAATGACCTACTGCAAACAGAAAATTCATCCTGATTTTTTCAAGGCCAGTTTATTTTAATTTGTTTCTTTAAGCAGCAGAAAAGTGCTGTAACTCATTAGACTGACCTCTCTCAACTTTTTGTTGTGTTGGTTTATCACATATTTATGTTGAAACAGTTTAAGCAATGTACAGCATAGGTTAGTTATAAAATAGAATATTTTAGTACATGATGATGGTCTTTTGCTCTAGATCAGACAAAGGCTTATCTTTCTTCTAATAGGAGTCAAGCATTTTACTTTTAAAATATCATCATCTTTAAAATAACAAATAATTCATTTTTTAAGAAGCAGGACAGAGAAAACTTGTATCTCTTTCAAAATAATTACAGAAATTCTATTTTAAGCATGTTCATATAAAAGCTTTATACTGTCCATGCTTTTTTTTCCAGGCTAACATTAATTCCAAACCCATTTATGCATGTATTTGGGCTGTGTCATTTGGGGAAAGCAGTGAAAAGTCTGGCTGTTGAAAACCCAGAATCTCTGGGCTGAGGTTACCAGCTATATGGTTGGTTGCAAGTCATGTTTGCTTTGCAAATATAAACCATTTTCCTTATCATTACTGGACCTAAACAATCACAAGTATCGCTCTTATTGCTTCACACTGTACACAGATAACATAAGGAATGCACTGACACAACATGTGGTAGGGGCCATTAAGTGGCTGTGCAGACCGGCTGTTTGGGCTGGCTAGGGGGCAGAGTCGGGGCATGGAGGCTACGCCATGCATGCACCGGCTCTGTCCCCAGGGTGGCATGATGCCACATGCCACACAGCATGTGGCATGACAGGGCTTCTCAACCACTGCATACATACGATGAAGTGTTAAGGAGCACCGATAAGCCTCAGCAACACGGCTATCATGCCTTTGCAGGGCACAAAAAGGAGCCACTTTTTGTGCAAAGGCCAGATCAAGGCTGCAACGTGCAATTGCTGTGGCCCTGATCTGGCTGCAACAGGAGTGGCTCTAGGCCAAGCCTTTGGGGCTGTGTGTATAGCTCCTAACTTAAGACAACTTGAAAAGGGCTAAGACAAACTTATGGCAATCACAGAATTGTAGAGTTGGAAGGAGCTGCAAGGGCCATCTAGTTTATCCCCCTGCCATGCAAGAATATACAATTACAGCACTCCTGAAAAATGCCCATCCAATGTTTGTTGAAAGACCTCCAAAGAACAACAGTGCATCCACCACCACCAGGCAGTCTATCCCCCTGATTAAATAGCTCTTACAGCAAAGAACTTCTTCCTGATGTTTATGTGGAATCTTTTTTCTTGTAATTTAAATCCATTGGTTCGTGTTGCAGCCTCTGGAGCAGGAGAAAACAAGCTCGCCCCATTTTCTACATGACATCCCTTTCAGATTACTAATCACAATGCCTATAGGTTATCTCCAGGATCAGAGACAGTATGCTAGGAAAGGACAGCAGGAGAAAATTCTGGTTCTCATGTCCTCCTTGTGGGCTTCCCAGAGGCATCTGGTTAGCTTCTCTAGGGACAGTGGCACTGGAGGGCCATTTGGCTTGTTCCAGCAAGGCTCCTCTTACATTGTCACTCAGCTAAAAGGGACAGGTCTCTCTCTGCCAGACTTGTCAGCATACTGGCAGAACTAATATCCTTAAGAATTTATAAGACCTGACCTTGTTGAAAATGTATCCCCTTCCTTTTTTTCTTATTTCAATAGGGCGACTGAGCAAAGAGAATTTTTTAATCATAAAAAAGCAGAAATAAAACAAGCAAGACCTTACACAAAAGAACCCAACCAAAAATAATTGATTAGTTTTAAAAAAAATAATACAGTCTACCCTCTGTATCCACAAGGTTGAATTTTGACACACACACTCCCTGTGGATAGGAAAAAACATGATGATTGCACCCCATATTATTGTTGTACAACCTATTATTAATGTTGCAGCATGTGTGTTCACATCACCATCATTTAATAATATGAGGTGTGATGATCTATGTATTATCAAAATCATGGATCCAGAGCCTGCTGGTGAGAAGGGTCCAATGTAATACAAATGTTTCCCTTAGTACCAGTAGTTTAGCTTCACACAGTTTTAACACAAAGAGAAAACAAGGACTGCAGCAGTCCACTATTATTCATCTGCTAAGGTTAATAATAACCAGATTCAAGCTCTCTTGCAGTAGTAGTACACTCCAGTTGCCTACTATGGTCTTTGTGTGCTGCCACAGTTGTTTAAAAGGTTGTGACTTTTGTTTGCCTATGCACAGTAGAAGGCATTTGGAAAGCTCTTAAAGAGTGTCAAGAGTAATCAGAAGCACAGGTTATTCTTTACATAGGTTATTCCTTACTATACCTTTCTCCTGTATTAGTAATCCAAACAAGTATATAAATGAAGGTTCTTAGTCATTTGTGGCACTTATTGTAGTATATAAAACATAATCTTTAGAAAGAAGGAACTGAACAATGACTCTTATTGTAAAGCTGGAATGAACACGCCTGTTAAATCATGGTCACTGTGACTCAGCAAGAGCATGGAGAAAGCACAGCTCTTACTTAACACATGCTCCGTACTTCCTCATTTCAGCATTACCAAATGTGTCAATATTTCAGCACATAAGTACAGTACTTTCATGTCACAGAAGCAATACCCAAATGAATCCATTTAATCAGAGGCAACGAGTTGCACATTCTCCATTATGCATACATGTAAGGTGCTTTCAAGTTGCTTGTCATGAGCCCATGAATTTCCCTGACTTATGTTGACTCCATGAATTTCATAGGGTTTTCTTATGCAAGAACACTCACAGGTGGTTTTGCCAGTTCCTTCCCCTGAAATGTAGCATAAAGCACCTAGCATTCATTGGTGGTCTCCCATCCAAGTTGACCCTGCTTAGCTTCCAAGATTATATATGTTAACTCCAAATCCAGATTATATATGTGATGCTAGGTCCCTGAAAGCAACTCTCAAATGAAGTAAAGAGGGGGAGGCACAGTGTTGATTTTTATTGGGATCACAACTCATGAGGGTTTAATCACTTCTATCTTTGCTGTGATCCAGTGATTATTAGTTCTAGAGAATAATTCTACTGTGTCAAAGGAAGGGTCCGTTTCTTTCCTTCTTTCCAAGCACTGTGGCCTATTGGCTTAAACCCAATTGCAAATCCCAACAAGTTGAATCAATATGATTTGCAAGTTAACATTCTTGCAGTGTTTAAACAATCCATTAGTTAAAAGATTAGACATTAGAATTGAATTAGAATAGACTAATAAGAAGTAGATACTAGATGGATAGACTTTATTAGAGAGACCACGAATATGAGTTTGCAGGAGCCTGGCAGAGCAGTAGAGGACAAGGGGGCCTGGAGATGTCTCATCCATAGGGTCGCCATGGGTCAAGGTCTCCGTGAAGGCAATCAACAACAATTAATAGATGATTTTTAAAAATGTTTTCATTGGCTCCAACTAATGTAACAATAGATAAGGTGTGGAGGGGGGGGGGTAGAACCACTAGCATTTTATTTTTAATGACAACTTCACCAAACAAGGCAGACATCAGAAGGGTAATTCCTACTTTTCTCTAAAAGAAGGAGGAAAGACTCTTTAAAAAACGGCCCCTACTGAATCATAGACAGGCATTTTGGAACTGAATTATTGTTTAGTTGCATGCACATTTATGAAGATATAAACTAGTTTAACCTTATTACAATCAATCAGTGAGAATTCTTAAACTGAGTGGCAGCCCATTTCAGGCCCTGGCAATAAAAATCTATTGTCTATACAAAAGATGTGATAGTGGGGTTTGGGGAAAATATCTCCCCCAAATTTGTCTTCTAATTTAGCCACTTGCTTAGTTCAGTGACATGAGTCACTGGGAAATATCTGTTCCACCAATATCTTCATATTTTATTTTGTCTCTGCCTGTGGCACAAGATGATAAGGATTATGTTGTTTACTGGTAGAGATAGCAGAGTCTGGAGAGAAATGATGTGAAGCAAGTCTTACTTTGAATTTGGGTGGGGATACTGTAAATCTTAGTTAAAGGATCAGAGGGGGACCTGTTCTATGCCAGCACACATTGAAATTTAATGCTAGGAAGTCACATGAGCAAAGCAAATAGCTGAATTTTAGCCTAACATGCATTTGTTAAAGATTCAGGAGGCTTATGGAAAAAAGAAGCAGACAATTCCAGGTGGTCTTGATAACCTTTTCTCAGACTTAAAAATGTTATGGCAAACTGCAAGTGATAGGATTCCTCCTTCCCTTTAAATTTAATTTTAATGCACAACTTGCTTCCTCAGAGATTTTACAGATGACTGTATTATTTCTGAGCATATTTGTCTGTCTGCCCAAACATCTGTATAAACTAATGAAGTGAAGGACAGGAAAAATTCTGATTACCACAATGTAGCTGCAGAAATGAAACTGGTTAACAGCAGCCCTATTTATGTTAGAGGAAATATCACTCAGGTCATGTTTGGGCTGTTCAGGTACTAGAAACGAAGGGCTAACATAGAAGCCACAGTACAGAACGAGGAGCAAAGCTCTGATTCACAATATAGAATGAGGAGCAAAGCAGGCCTCATTTCCCCGGGGACAGAAAGGCCTAACTGCCTGGAATCAGAGAAGCAGCAAAACATAATTATTATGCTGGCAAATCTTGTTGAAGCCATGGAGCAAGAGACCACTATGGGAGAAAGATACTGTACAAAGTCTGCCATTTCCTGAACAGTGTGGCCCCATGGATATTCTTAGGCCTAGGATTACATCAACTCATAAAAATAATGTAAAACTGCCTGCAGGTTTGGTCCTCCATCATGTTGCACATTACTGTAGAACCAAATTTCCAGTTAGTAACTGTAGAGAAAGAAACAGAGAACATTCAGAAACCAAGGTATTTAGAATGCTGGCAGAATAAAATGTCATACCATTGCAAGATAGGAACAAACTCTTTTTCATTTTCTTTCTTTCTTTCTTTTTTTATTAGCAGATTTGGCCTGTTTTGAGACATTTGGGCTTACCTTTTTAACACCTTCTGAAAGGAACTTCTGTTGGGACTTGAACACATGAGTCCCAAATTGTGGTAACAAAACCACTACCTTTTCCTGATGTTTGTGCTGTCTTCTTTTTGTTTAATGCTATTTTGGTATCTTCTATTTTTTTTTTCTTTTTTATCCCTTTTCTTTTTTTTCTTGTTTTTTTTTTTCCCTGAAATGGGTAACCTAAAATAACCTATTTTTCAACTCCTTCAACTTTCTCCCTAATTTTCCACCTCAAAATTTCCTTGATTGTACAGTTGGAATCTATGGAGCAGTCCACAGAAGCCTCTTCCTTTGGATTTCTTGGGTGGATTAGGTAAATATGAGATGATTAACACACACATGCACATTTTTAATTTTGTAGATTACAGCGCTATATGAGTGGGGGGGGAAATTACAGCTGCATTTAACTAGTCTGGACTATTAGGAGTTTTGGGGGAGAAATAATTCCAGCTTCTGCCAATTCCATTTGAAAGTATTTATTTCATCTGAAGCCTTTGTTTCATATTGTATTCATTTAGTAACAAGAAGAAAATTCTAGTCTTCTTTATGTGTTGTAACTGTTGCATGTAATAACTATTTTTCTTTGTAGACTATGGTTACAATTGCATTTTCTATGAACTTATTACATGTTTCACTTTTTCCTGCATGTAATATTCTTTTACTTTTGCTCTCTTCCATATTCTTTAATGTTTTAAATTTAGTATGCTTAATTTTTAATAATTTAAAGAGGAATTAACTTTTTCCCCTCTGAGTGGGGTTTTGAATAAATCTTTGAAATTTCACCTATAAATAGCCTCAAGAAATTTCTGTCCTCTTGCCCACTGGGGTAAATAGAGAACCTCATTTTCGACACATATGTACAGCCATCTTACTGACTTTGCTAAATTACTGCCTTCTCTCCAGTCTGACATGCAAACAGCCAAGAAGTACCGATGGCAAGCAGAGAAAGTTTTTCTATGAACACTACCTGCCAGGTTGCATTAAGATCAACTAACCACTGTACACAGAAATGCTTTCAAGCAAGTGAAGTGTGCAATGTAAGATTACGTTCACTCAGCAACCCAGATTTTCATGCACTAATAGTGTCATGCAAAATAAATCAACTTCCCCAATGGAGCCCTGCCTTTGGATATCTATATTGCTTTTACACCATGGTTTTATGCCAGTTTCAACAGGGCTGGTTTAGATCCTGGCCAAATACTCCCCTGGAGCAAGCCAAGGGTTGCACAATGCGATATTTCAGCATTATATTTCCTACCACCCACCTTTGTTCTACAGAGCTGTGTTGCCATAACAACCTTTGAACAAAACTTGCTTCATTCAAACTGAAAACTGGAGATTGCTTTTGTACAAGTCACCTTCCTTTATGATTAATACTGAAGCTATTCTCACAAAAGCATGGCGGTATGCATGCATGTACACAGAGAGAGAGAGGTACAGAATAAACAGGCATACCACTATGGTTCAAGAATTACAGAAAATATTTGTAATGTCTTTGTTCCATGGTTAGAGAGCTGATCCTGAAGAACATATCTTAGTTTAATAAGCTGAGATATGTCTAAGCAACCCAGGAACACATTATGTTTGTTTGCTCCTGTGTCAAGGTAGGAGCATACAAATAAAAAACTCTTTAATTACCAATACTTTCAGGAAACTGTAGCTAATAACTTCAAAAAAAAAGATATTAAGCTATAGCTTGAAATTGTTTTGAAGCCATTAACCACATTTCACAGTTTGTATGAAGCAGAACATTAAAGTAAAAGAATTAGCTAAACAGTGTGGAGGGTCTGCACACATAGCAGAAAAACCGCATCATAACCTGGGTTATTAAGAATATATCTATTGGTAGTCTCAGGAGTAACATTTGAAACTGAATTAAGAAAATAGTATCATTGATCCAGACAGCTGTTAAAACTTCATTTCTTTAACATTTTCCCCAATCTTAGAGAGCTAAAGGTGTTCAAGAAAGCTACCTGGCTCTGTCAAAGTATTTCCCATTGTAGGCCATACCGCATGCAGCACCAAGTCCTTGGCCAAGTGATCCAGTAGCCACATCAGTGAATGCTTGTTTCTGAAAACAAGATGGGAACAGTATAAAACAAATATGTGACATATGCTAAGACTCTGAGGAGCCTTTTGCACATTTGTACGTTGAACTTTGATACTAATCTACCACCAATACATTTAATGCAGCAAAGCAAGATTCCAGCCTCTGTCTCTCTAGAGTGATTTATGAAACCCAGTATTTGAGGGAATTAGTCCTTTATATTGTCCAAGTCCTAGAACAGTGGTCCCCAAATTGTGCTCTTTAAGGGATTTTGGACTTCAGCTCCCAGAATCCCAGATTATTGACCAACATGGCTGAGGCTTCTGGGAGCTGAAGACCACTGTTCTAGAACAAAGACTCAAACTTTGGAATCTGAGAGTTACGAGGATCAGATCAAGCACTCCTTTGGAACAAGTTATTAATTTGCTTGTGCAAAATAAAGCAATTGGGGGAATAAGAAGTTTTGTATCTCACTAATCATAACCTACAAAGCTCTGAAATGCAAAAGCTACAAGTACAAGATCAGCAACTGCTTGTCTCAAAGAACAAAAATGCATCGGTGCATAACAAACAAGAGTGACTACTTCATAAACATTAGGACTTCAGTCTTTTCCACATGTCTAAAATATCTGTAATCCAATTTTCTGCTATTAGATAGGAACTGTTGCATTTAACATATTCCTACACTCTAATGAATTAAGAGCATATCCCAAAGTATGTTCTGAACTGACTGTACATTACAACTTCTTTGAACTCATTAGGGTGTACCCAAAGCGACACAGTAACTGGTGTGTCTGGCAACCTTTCCTCTTAATATCTGTCAAAACAAACATGAAAAATCCACTACAGCAGGCAGCTGTACCTGTGTTTCTTGAGTCACACTAGGGCTTTCTAGATTGGCAGGAAAGTGTGACATGAAGTTGCCTTTTCCTTAATGCTTAGCAGCTGCACCCCAGCCTTTAGATGGAGCTGCGCTGTTCCACAGTTTTTAAAAAAGAAGCTGGGAAAACCAGCACCTTTTTAAAGGCGCTTCTTCTCCCCTAAAACGCAAAAAAAGCGTTTTCATGGCACACTTTCCCTTTTTCTCATCTAAAGGCTAGAGTTTCATGCAGCCATGAACACACTTCTTTTTGCCAATCTAGAAAGCCCCACTGTAAGAGAAAGGTATGATATAAACCTTGGAAATAAATAATAAATAATAATTCCTCCCCTCACAGTAATAGGACCACAAAGATAAAACTCCATGTCCACTTCTATCAGCTTCTGGAACTAAAACAACCTAGCACAGTAATATTGTATTAATGTGGACTGAGGTTATTTAGATAGTCAGTTAATGTAATTAACCTCCATTTTTGAAGAAAGAGAAGCATGCTGAAGCTTCATAAAACTAAGTTTGTTTTAAAGCAATGGCTAATGTCGGCAGGCAATAAATTAAAGGCAAAGAACCTCCTATTAAAATGGTTACTGTGTTTCCCCAAAAATAAGACAGGGTCTTATATTAATTTTTGCTCCCAAAGATGTACTAGGTCTTATTTTCAGGGGATGTCTTATTTTTCCAAGAATAAGAATTGACATTTATTGTTGAACAAAAAAAAAAAATAATGAACATTTACACACACATACATACATACAAAAACTTCACTAGGTCTTACTTTCAGGGGAGGCCATACATTCAGCAATTCAGCAAAACTTCTACTAGATCTTATTTTCTGAGGATGTCTTATTTTCTGGGAAACAGGGTAGTAACAATTTTTCTGTGCTCTTGTATGCCAAACTTTCCCTTTTCATTTCCAAAAGGTATATTGTCAACATCTTGGGTTAAGATCATGGGTTGATATCATGGATTATTTAGTTACTTACATAGTTTATTATTGCTACAAAGGGGATGCAGATATTACTGTAGAATATGCATGTAAATGATTATTGCAAAATGTGCAAAGTTCAGTTCATAAAAAGAAATTTGTTCAGCTGAAACACTCACTGGTACAGGGTGGCCTTCCAAAATGGAATCAATTTTCCTCAGGTTTAACAGTTCTGATTCATGGATGAAACCCGCCTCAGCCCAAACAGCATACAAGATGGGTGCTGCATGGCCCTGTAAGAAAAAGCAACATTTGAACAGATATCAGTAGGCAAATTGTGTGGGAAAATCTTATATTACATATACAGTTTAAATACTGAGAAAAACCTGTCAGATACTACTAACACAAACATAAGTAGCAAAGTCTATGTCAAGTGTGTGTGTTACTAGAACAGGAGAGAACAAAATTTAGGAGGTGTTTAGGATTTGCAGAAGAAGAGTGGCATTGAATCCTGTGCTGGGAGAAAGGTGGGATACAAATTAATTAAATAAATAAAACAGAACCAGAAATAAATAAGGAGGAGGGTGCTGGCAGGCAATCTACATGACTTTTTAAATTAGGAAAAGGGAATGTACAAATGGTAATAATACCTGCATTTCCAAAAGGAAATACATAATTGAATTCAGAAGCTAGAGGGTTTCCCCTCTGCTCAGTTCTGCTTCTCTAACCATGAAAAGCAAATGGCCAAGGTGGGGAACAACAAACTAGTAACATATAATCACAGAATCAAAGAGATGGAAGAGACCTCAAGGGCCATACAGTTCAACCTCCTGCAATGCAGGAAATGATAATCAAATCACCTGCAACAGACAGCCACCCAGCCTCTGTTTAAAAACCTCTAAAAGAGACTCTACCACACACACCATCAATTTAAAAGAACCAATCAAAAACAATCAATCCATATTTGCAATTGATAATTTAAAATTCTCAATTTAAAAATAATTTGGATGGATCAGCCATGCATATATTCCAAAGTGTACTCTGTCTGCCTCCAGAGGTTTTTGGGCTGGCACTCCTTAGACTTTAACTGACTTCCTGGTTCAGTCATTCTCTTCTCTCTAAAAGCCCAAGATGTACTCATGATCTACTTAGCAACAGCAAACTTCTACTGAAATGAATGGGAAAATTAACATGTCCCATTTATTTCAGCTGTTCTGAAGCATTATGAACTTTCTCTGGTTTGGACCAATGTCTGGATAGCCCTGTACAATTGAAACAGATGTAAAAATAAAGAAAAAGTGCACAACCTTGAAGGAAGCCAAAACAGTGTAATATATTAATTTTTGCTGCTGTGTGCCTTCAACTTAAGGGAACTCTAAAACAAACCTATTATGGAGTTTTTATTTATTTATTCACAGCGGTTTGCCTTTGCCTCCATCTGAGGCTGAGAGTGTGTGGCTTGCCCAAGGTCACCCAGTGAGTTTCCATGGCTGAGCAGAGATTCAAATCTTGCTCTGCAGAGTCCTAGTCCAACGCTCAAACCACTATACCATGCTAGTTCCCCCATTTATTCATATTACCTCATATTTCCTCCCTTTGCTAAGAATCATTCAGAAATTCTCTGAGAATTCAGGCTAGCCTTTGAGAAATTATCTGGGATCTGTGTTTGAAAAAAAATCTCTTACCTTAGAGAGAACAAATCGATCATTGTTGGGATTTCTGGGATCCTGTGGTTTGTATCTCATGGTATGAAAAAACAGCACCGACATAATTTCTGCCACACTGCAACATGATGTAGGGTGGCTGCAAGTCAAAGCACATGGAATGTTATGACTACAGCCTCTTGTCAGGTCACATTCCTATCACTGAATAAATTGCATGCTGGTCTTCTGATCTTTCACTGGAAAACATGCTATTAGCCACATATATGAGAACTCACATAATCTGCTGTTATCTCAGTGTAAATTAGCTATACAGTACTCAGCTGAGAGCTCAGAATATCTTAGTATTTAATCCAAAACGAGTGTTTAAATTTAACCTTAAAGACCAAGATAGTCTGAACACTGTCCACCCTCCAAACATCAGGGAAGCTATGTTTCCTATTCACCTATTACTAGGAAAACCTAATCAAAACTCTGATTATGCTTAGATATTTTGCAAAAGGTAAATGGTTTACACAAGTCATTTAAGGATCTTTAACAAGAGACACGTGGGATACAATTCCTGGAAATAAATAAATAAATTATAAATAAGAGTTTATCTGGATTGAGATTAAGATTTAACTATAATCTCACTGAATATGTTCTTAAAAATCGTAAACCACTAATTCTCTCTCTCTCTCTCTCATTAAAATTAGGCTATTCCAGATACAAGTACTGTATGATCTTGTTTAAACTAGAACAAACTTTTAAGTGGTTTGGAAACCAAAAAATTGACTTCTTGTTCCCATGTATTTAAGGATCTGTCAAGGATGACTTCTTAATGCTACATTTTTCTCTCATGTTCAGACAGCAAGAACAAAGAATCTTACAGAGGTTTAAAAAATCCTAACTTGGGTTTTTATGCTTAAAATGGGGTTCAGTGCAGTTTATCTTTTAATCTGCAGTCTAACCTGAATTTTCAAAATTGAAAAAAGTATATTTCTAGACATTCTATAGTGTCTAACCCTGATTTTTTTAAAAACAAAATAATGCATAGTGATCCACTTTGATACTAAACAGGCCTGGGATTTTTTTTTTTATTATTATTATTTTACAACTCAGCTGTAAGTTGAAAATTTTATATTTTCCAAGTTCTGCCACTCCAGACCTCAGAAAGCTTTAAACCACACTTACTGAAATTTATTGTACCTCCAAAGACAAACTTTGAGAAAATACGACTTTTGTCTGAAACAGTTTATATCTAGCCTGTATACCTCATAAAAAGGGCCTCTGGTTTTTAGACTCTAGATTTAATTAAAGTTCCATCATTTAATTACATTTAAATCACTGTAGTACCTTTCACTCACGGTTTCAGTTTACTCCTATATATGTTTACTCAGAAAATTACATTGAGTTCAATGAGGCTAACTCAATCTCTAGCAACCTCAATGTTTAGGCTGCCAGATTACAGTAGAATTGCTCAGGCATTCACTGCTGAATCTTTAACACTCAAACAATTACCACTTTAAAAGCAAAGCATCAGTAGTTGTTGTGTGCCTCCAAGTCATTTTGGAATTCGGACTGATGGCAAGCCTAAAGCAAAGCTATCACAGGGTTTTCTTGGCAACATTTGGTCAGCAGGGGTTTGCCTTTCCCTTCCTCTGAGGCTGAGAGAGTATGATTTGCCCAAGAGCAATCAGTGGGTTTTTATGGTTGACTGGGGATTCGAACTGTGGTCTCCAGAGACTTAGTCCAATGCATCAATAATTTGTAATAATTTGGTGAAATAAATGCAGATCAGCTAGCTAAAGTTTCTAACATATTATTGTTAACAGCAACTTTAATGAAATAGTTAAAATCCAAAAACCCTACTGATAAACTAAAAATCTCATTGTTTGAACATCATATGGTAGAGTTCAATTTCCTATATTTTCCATGCATGTTAGGATTTTAACACCACAAATACCATCCAAAAGTTGCATGACATCAATATGACTTGAGTCTATGGCTGCACCCGCATTGCAGAAATTACCCAGTTTGAAATCACTGTAACTGCTATGGATCAAAGCTATGAAATTCTGGGAATTGTAGTTTTGGGAGATATTTAGCCTTCTCTGTCAGAGTGCTACAGTTCCCAGCATTCCATAGCACTGAGGCATGGCAGTTAAAGTGGCATCAAACTGGATTATCTCTGCAGTACAGATGCAGCCTATGTAATGTGTTTCTGATGAAGCTACCAATTAAATGTGTCCATTCAAGCTGTCTGTTAGTTTATGGCATCCCCATGAATTTCATAGGGTTTTCTTTGGCAAGAAATATGCAGAGATAGTTTTCCCAGTTCCTTCCTCTAAAATATAGCCTATCGTACCTAGAATTCATTACTGGTCTCCCAACCAAGTATTGATCAGGACTGACCCTGCTTAGCTTTCAAGATCAGACAGTATCTAGTGCTTTTAGGATATTTAGGCCTATACTAGTTTCTAAGTCAAAACTCATTGGAAACTGGACACCTATCAACAATTTCTTAAACACATGCAAATGCTTTTAAAACACATCAAGTAAAGGTTAGTGTCCATCCCTTGGTAAGTACTTGCACACTAGGAATTAAATAATTAGATTTAAACCATGACTCAAACATGTATTAGTAAATATTTATACATGACAGTTAATCAATAAACCGTACATGCTTGCTTAAGGCTTTCATTACTTAGATCTTATAAACTTTATACTTAACCATCCTGTTAAAGAACTGCTGCTCTGGGGAGGAAAGTTTTAATAAACCTATTGGTGAATATGTAGAAATAAAACAGAAATTAAACACAGAATAAATCAAGATTCTAAAGAGATAAAACACTGATTAAAAATATTTTTACACCTAAACAATGTAACAGAAACCACTCCCAGAATTGATTCAGTGGATTCAAATAGCAAACTTCTTATACACTTTTGTGAAGACATAAGTGCTCATGAACTACACTCTACTCCATCAGCACCACAAGGATCTTTGTGTTGTTGCAACACCTGACATTTGTAAATCCATATGTAGACTTTTGTTTTGATTGTGGCAGAGGATTTCTGTATTTTCACCAGCATTTTAAGAACACAGTGGTCTAAAAGTATTCTTCATAAAATCAAACTGAATACTCACAACTTGTTCTTTCTCTATTTTTTAAAAAAGGGAATGTCAACCTAGTGACTTCTGTACAAACCCAACCATAAAATGTAGCTCGCTTCTAAAAACCAGACCTCCCTTGTTTTAAAAATCAATTCTTCCAAAATGACAGCTATCAGTTGTTCTTTCCTCCTTTTAAATAAAATAAATTCTCTCTTCTACCAATGGTCAAATTCAATTAGTTCTGGTCTGGTCAAACTGTTTGCATTAACACAAAAGCTCTTTTTACCCACGCAAAACAAATAGAGCTGCAACAGAAAGATGCATGCTCAGCACATAACAGTTGACTAAGCAAAAGCGTGCCAGGTGCAAGGGTGAATTGTGCGCAGGAAAAAATGGCCAGAAGGAATGGAAAATAACTACCTTAAAGCATACAATAACTGGGCTCAGCATGGCTATCAAGAGTCAAAGATGCACTCCCATCCTGACTGAAACTGTGAACCCAGATAGAGAAACAAAAGTCCATCACTACAGACACTAGAAAAAAAAAAAAAACAGCAGAAGAGACAGTCTTGGATGCTGACCTGATAAGGGCCAGGTAAAACAGTGAGAATGTAAAATTTGAGGTTGCTGCAGCTGAGGATAAGCTGGAAATTGTTGATCCATATAGTCAGCAGGAGCCATGCTATAGGGAGGGAAGCATGAGACAGTTGCTGTCTGCACAGTGTGGTGGACCACACAATGCCATGTGTGATGATGATCACAGAGGAGACTCATGTTCAGCTTCCAAACAAGATATGTGAAGATCCAGGGGGAAAATTGAATTTTTAAAAAAGCAAGCAAAATGCCAGTTCTCCCTTTTTCCAACATCTCCCCTACATTGGAAAAAAAATGGTGGGAGGATTGTGGAATTTTGAGAATGATGAATATTTTTTTAAAACAAGGTGTTATGTCTAAAAGCTATACAACAGGAAAACTTTTTTATGTAAGAGTATTATCATACATATCCTGAACTTGGTTTCCATTTCTCAGTTCTTTTGATGGGTATAAATGTTTTATATCTGCCTGACAATATGGAGAATTAAATGAGACAAAACAGGATGTTACTACAGGTCATTCTTTTTTTAGCCCCAACTCTTTCCTTCCCCAAGACTACAAGAGCTGGATAAATCATGAGATGCGACAGAATGAGGAGACTCATACCAATGCAAGCCTCATACTATAATCTGTTAACTTTATTTTCTTTGTCATATAACAAGCTATTTACCTGCCCATATAGGATAATGGGCAAAATAACGATATGAGATAATATAGTATGGGGAGTGACAGGGCAGGAGGTTGTTTAATAAATGTATCCCATCCTTCAAGGCATATTTAAAGAGCAAAACATCAAACACACCCTAAGATTATATTTTAAATGGCTGGGAAATGTAATGAGTTTTTAAAAAGCCACCCCCCCACACACACACCCCCTAAGATTATATTTTAAATGGCTGGGAAATGTAATGCAATTTTAAAAACATAACATACAAAAATGATCAATGATGGTGCCAGGCAAGCCTCTCTGTGGAGAGCATTCCAAAGGCTTAACTTGATCACTTGCTACCCCTAGCAGAGTACCTAGAAAAGGCAGGGCGGCTGGGAAAAAACCTCAAAAATGACATGAGTTTTAAAGTCATATAATGGATTTAGCCATATAAGTTCTACACGAAAGGACCTAACTGAATTAGGTCCAGAAACGAAACAGAAGCCTGTTGAATTACTTTAAAAGAGGAAAGACTTGTTGCTTATCCCAGTTAATATACTAGCAGAGTATTTGTAACTATGGGAGATTTCCAAAGGCAGTTCCATATATGTTTCTGTATGTGAATAAATGAGAATAACTGGATGCCATCAGTGTACTTCAAGCTGCCTATATTTCAATTCTGATATATGTATATACTCATGTATAAGTCTAGACATTTTAGTAAAAAAATGAGCCAAAAATCAGGGTCAGCTAATCCATAGGTCAATATAAGTATTGTAGTTTAACTCTTATTAGAAAAGGAACCATCCCCTGGTGAAAGGCATGAGCATACTCTGTCCTGGAAGCACTAAACCCCCTCTGCTCTTTTATCCATCCAGGATAAAAGGTGAGCACACACATGAATGAATAGGCCTGCTGGAAATTTGCAACTTCTTTGGCACTCTTTTCCTTTGCTTTCTTCTTTATATCCTTTGCTATATGCCCCTAGGTTTTATCCTCCACTTCTTCACAGGTAACATAATTTTGACACCAAAACGGGCCCTCAATTTATACTTGAGGTTGACTTATAGCAGGTTTTTAAGCAGAGGCTGGATGGCCATCTTTCAGGGATGCTTTGACTGGGAGTTCCTGCATGGCAGGGGGTTGGATTGGATGGCCCTTGTGGTCTCTTCCAACTCTGTGATTCTATTATTCTAGTATATATGGTAGATACTAAATAGTGTGGAAGATAAACTAAAACACTGAGAATCTAATAGCATAAAAACTATGGGACCAAGCACTCCATTTAGCACAATATCCCAAATCTGCAACAGTCTGGCCAGAAGGGCATTATGGTGAGTTCTGCCAAAACATACTGAGGATTAGTAGGGCTGTACTTCCCCATCCTTTTATCAGCATAGTTTACTCATCACCAGGTTTCCTTTTTCTTTCTTTGCTCACTATGTTTTTGCTAAGACTGTTATTGCCTTCTAATCCTTGCAAGTGGGCAACAGCCATCCTGGCAGATATACAGTGATTCCACACTCCACCCAACTCCAAGGTTGGAAAGAAACCAGTTGCAAACTGGAAATTTCTATAGCCATGGACAAATTAGCCAACCAGCTCTGGCCAGTTCTATAGTCAAGCTTCCCTGCTCTAGTAGAGGCATTCTTGGGGACAAAAAGCTATTCAACTGTGCCACCTGAAATACTTTCTCTATTTCATGGTGAAGCCAGTATGCCCTTGCCTTCCATTCCTGTAAGAAATTGGGTGGGTGGGGGCTTACTCAGCCATGGTATGGAAAAATGGCAGAAGCCCGGGGGCTACACTTTTTGTCTCAGCACCCAAGACCAACCAAATGATATACATTTCTGTCTACTAGTTCTCAAAAGATATTGTCAAGAAATCAGATCTGAAGCCTATTAAAGCTGAATCAGTAGCTTCGCACAGAATAGAGGTAGACCCAAATCTCAAAAGGAAGGACTTTGTAGCTGCAAATGGAGAAAGGGAAATGCATTACTTTCTCTTACTACTTCTGTTCCCAGTTACCTCACAAGCCTTTTTGGGAGATGAGACCTGAACATACTGTCTGCATGACTGCCCTCTCTACAACTGCATAGACATGGAAGATGCGGATCTGGGACTCCAATAATGTCACTTTGCTTCCCTTGCATGATTTTTAACCACATTTGCCTAATGAAGGAGCCCTTAGACTTTGAAAGTGATGAAATTTGCTCCTTCTGACTGACCCTAATTAATTTATCACTATAATGTGTACTTTGGATTTTGTTTTATGGTTAACATGGCTACCCCTGCAATAACAACAACTACTACTATTATCTCAGATTCACAGTTTATCAGGTATTACTGAGTGGAATCCATAATTCAGACCATCCATAATTCAGATCCTATCCAAGAATTTAGGAATCAAGTGAATTGTTCCTCTCTCCTAGGAATTGTAGGATATTGTGGCATGATCCAAGTAGTGGTGATAAAGAAGATGTAATGATACAACTTTGTAAAAAATGCCGATGATGATGATGATGAATTCCACAGCAACCACCCTGTCAAGCATGTTCTTCCATTCCAAAGGGGTTATTTGTGACCAGCAGCAACCATTAGAGCTCTTTTGGTCCAGAAAAGATTTCATCAGAAGCAGTCTCAGAAATTCATTTTACAAGAACAGACTAAGCACTATTGTGAGGAAACTCAGACCAAGCTAGGCACCCCCTTCCTACACCTTGTTATAAACCAGGAAAGGTTCAGCCAAACAAACTGCATTCTCAAGAGCACGTATCCATGTCTTCAGGGGTTGCGTTAACTGAAATTTATCCAGTAAAAATACTCAATAGTGCTCAGGGCACAACCACGGGACAGATGCCACAAATTCTGCTTCTCAAAGTTAATCTGGATGCAAGAGTTCACCTTAAAGCAGATAGCAATAAGGTCAGAACAAATCACAAAGGGTTTCTTCCCATCCCCCTCTAGGCCAAATTTGTGAGGACCCTGAACCACACCATGAAACCTCACTGAATGATACCATGTGGGCATGATTATTGTGGAAGTACATGAGACTTTGCTACCTTTTTGCAAGTGTAAAGAAAGGAAGTGGTTGGACACATGGATTAGACTGGAAAACTCTAGGATATGAATTACTAGAGGGCACCATATTTTTGTATCTCTGGTAGCCCATTTTCCACTCCAAGGAGGAGATAGACACAGTGTTAAGCCTAGGGATAGCTGGAAAAGGGATCAGGCCACAAATGGACAAACCACAATCCACATGACCCATTTAGCTCTTACAGGCCTGGGCCATGATATGCAGCAGGTGCCCAAGTCCTCAAATTTTCATCTGCAAGCTGCTCAGGAAAGAACAGGATTGTGATGGGGAGGTATTTGGGAATTATCTTCCCTGTTTGTTTTCCTTCCTGACTACATTACATACTGGTCAGTTCATGAAACAAGGTGGTAACAAAAAAGTCATCCCTGTCCACTTTCAGCCAAATCAGCAGTTCAGCAGGGAGGGGGGATTTAAAGCACCTCCTTCTCTGCAAGCTGAGAGGGATGTGTCTATCTGCACTGAGGAAGGATGTGTCAGCTTTAAAGGGAGTAATGGTGGGTGGCTGGGTGGGGCAAGGCTGTGTGCATATGAATGTGTGTGTGTGTGTATGTGTGTACGGGTAGGTGGTGGTGGCATCACTACTGGCCACAACCTACATTGTATCACTGCACACTTTTCACAAGGAGAAAAATGACCATGACACCATGTGTTAATGCATTATAGCATTTCTGCTTCCTGCCACTGTTACAGTCTTTTGAAAATGTGAATCTTTGTTTTGAAATACCATGTCACTGATAAGTGGGATTTCAACACAGTACACTCACATTTTCCACTTTGATTCATATCTCTTATTTACATACTGTCTTACTTTGAAAGATCAACAATGTTATCCTCATGTATTTTTTTAAATTGAATTCTAGTTAGCTTCAGTGGGAATTTACCTTAGAAAATAAAAGAGGAACCACCTTGATGTTGTAAAAGAGTAAATGTAGCTATTGCAGCAAATACTGGCAATATGAAAGGCAACTTCCTTCAAAATTATAGAACAGTTCTGCTTTATGGTTAGGTGCTTTTATTTCAATAATTTCTTCATTTCCCTCATCTTACTTCATTCTTTCCAAATAACCTCTGATAAAAAACAACTTTATTCAAAGAGTTAAAAGCAGTTTATATTTTAGAGCTGTGGCCAAGACCTGGAAACAAAGGCAAAGAAAAAATGTCAATTTAAGCTCCCTGTATTCGTCTAATTAACACCTCTTCAGCTTGGTTCTACAAAGAGGAATGTGTTAAAAAACAAAATCAAGATGAAACAGAGATTAAAGCAAGAGGCTGGATTTCAGGTTCTAAAAAGAACCAGGCTTTGACACAGAGAACATAACATTTGGGTGTAGCCCTGGATACATATTTGTTGATTGATATTCAGTTGATATTCATGACCAGGAATGATTTTTATCAGCTCTTTCTGCACCTCATCTGAGAGAATCAAGATTTTGCCACTATGTTTGAGTAAAAAGAAATAATTAGCTTGGACCAGAACACTTTTCTGGCCATTCTGATGGCCTTATCAGGATTAAATCTGGTCCTAAGCAAGAGTCCTATAGTATTTAAGTTCACGCTGCTGTTTGCAAATACAATTTGCTGTAAAACTTTTGCTTTAAAGACTATTATACTGTGAACTGCTCGGACGACTGCTATAGAGGAAACCTCTAGTGAGAGCTTACCAGATGGTGGCCAGAACTGACATGTGGGCAGAGCAGAGCACTGAGGGTCTGATCCATTGAGGGCCATATATGTGGACCTTTCCTCCAAGTTTGTGTATCCATGGTATACCAAAGCCATTACCTTAACTGCTTTGCTCATTTGGATCTCATTGCCTTGCAATTAGTACAACTTAGAGCCCACTTGAAGCCATGGGCTTTTATGCTGGTTTATTGGCCCATCACAAATCTTTCTCAATTCAAATAGCACATCAAACCATAGCTAAACTTCCTTGAGATCTGATATGCTAAGCAGCTTCAATATCTAAACAAGTCAAGCAAATGACAATTGAACTGGGCTTTTGTGCATACCCAACATGGGTGGAGGAAAGGTTTCCAAGTCCATTCTTCTAATTTTGCCCCACCTTCTTTGCAGATCCTTGCTCATAATCTTGGTTCAAACAATCTATTTATTATGGGCACATCCCCATGAAAAGACACACCAATGAAATGCAGGGACCCCAGCTTGTCATACATTAGCAGCATGATGGTGCATGCTGCTCAACGGTTCCCACTTCCAGCAGGAGTGGCTAAACAAATGGAGGAGCTTTGTTCCATGTTTGGTTTAATGTGTCATCAGGAAGCTTAAGCGTTCTCATGGCAAAGACTGAGTAGCATGCACCAGCATGCTGATTTGTTCATGACAACCTCAGGTTCACAGGGCACCATGGAAACATACACAATGCACTGTGGGTGTCCAAATGAAACCCATTTTGGGAGAAAGGCAAGATATAAACCCCTTAAATATATAAAATACATCATACTGCACCTTGCAGTTGGGCCTTAGTGGTGTGTGTCTGGAACACACCATCATAATGAGTTTCAGAAAAGAATATTTTTCATTATAATACTGAGATTGTCACAGGAATTACTGAGTTTAGTGAGACTTCTGCAGACAATGTGGATTGAAGAATGTGAACCTATCAACTTTGTAAGAGGATATACACTTGAATGTTATCAAACAAGCCCCACCAAAACTTATAGAACACATCCAAATTTTCCATCGTACATAGTAAAAGCAAGTGTCTCAGCCAAAGCCATCTTTGTAAAATAATGGATGGCAAAAGTCAATGCCTGTCAATGGACAATGAAATAAATCTATTCAGAGTGGGAAAACAGGCTTACTTTTTGCATGAAGAGATACAGGAACTCTGCACCCCCTCATCAATAGAGTCCAACCAAAGCTAGGCTAACTCTGGAATCTGCAGACAACAGAGCCCAAAATAAACTGTGCCCAGAAGCCTGAATAAACTGTTCATCTGAGACCATAGGGCATTTGGCAAATAATCCCACTTTGGCTAACTTGAAATTCTGCAGACAATTAGTTACGACTGATGAGCACAAAATGAAAAAGAACCATTTGGCCTAAAGCATTGTTTTTTCTTTCTTGCTTGCTGTGTTATCAATTTGGCATTCCTGGGTTCTTTTTCCATCATATCATAATATTTATAAAGAAGCTACACAACATCTAACCACGAATGTTGAAATAAACTGTCAGTACAATGGAATCATGCTACGTAGAGCTCGCTAATTTTAGCTGCCTAGAGTGGTAGAAATGATTAAAATGGGCAGCGTGATGGTAGAGAGCAACTCACCCTCAGCTAGACAAAGGATTTCACACATATATGTGCAAACTACTTGCATCAACACTTCCATAGACAAGGACAGATGAAAATGCCTATTTTTAAGAGCTGTCTATTCTGCTTTGTTCTTGAGCCACACCACGGGATCAACACAGTCGGTTATACAATACAAAAACAAAACAAAAAACACATAGACAGACAAAAAAATCCCCCAGCGAGATACAATTCAATGGGCCTTGTGCTCAAGCCTATATAAAGACTACAGCCATTGAGTCTATATCACAAAAAATGGTTTGCCCTCTTCCTTGGAATCTTGATGAAGAGAAGAAGAAACCTTGAGTCTCACATCCAATCTGTACAGATGGAGAATGGAGGAAGAAATCACCCCCAAGGATTGGACATCTTGTCTATATCAAAGTACAATTAGTGTTAAGTACTAAGGCTATGCCTTATTTGTACAGGTTATGTTTTATATCCAAAGAAATAAACTGAACCAGCAACAGCTGAAACTGTCAACAGAAGGTTACCAAAGGCTTGCTCATTGCAGGTGTTATGAAACTTAATCGGCCTCCAGGAGGAGTTTCAAAACTACATTTCAAAACCTAATCTTAGATTTGGGGATTAAATTCAGACACATAGCCATGTTAGTCTGGAATATCCATATGCAAAAAGATTTTGTAGCATCTTTGAGACTAATTGAAAGAAAGGGGCTGGTAGCATGAGCTTTTGTAGACTTAAGCCTATTGCCACAGATGCATGGAATGGAGCGTCCAGCAACAGACCTATATAAATAGGCCATGTGTGTGTGTGTGTGTGTGTGTGTGTGTGTGTGAGTAGCAAGAGAAATGCAAAACTTGTGGGTATGGTGATGACTGGGGATTAAAAGCAGTCATAAATCTCTCCCCCCATTCAAAATGCAAGATCTGGTGGAAACAACGTTTTCCAACACTCTCTCTAATGCACATTTACTAAAAGAAAATGCATCACAGCAAACAGCACTCTAAATTTTACCACTACTCCATCCTGGGGACACATGGCCAACTGCAAAACTGGTGGTTGCTCCATAGGACAATGTCACTAGATAACGTTGCAGAGAAATGAAGGCGGCCCACAGGGCTCAGCGGGTCAGACAGACAGATTCTCTCCAGAAATATTTAACAATCCCCTGGACTGTGCACACATAAAGCACCAAAAGTCCACGTTCCACCCCAAGCACAGGAGATCTCAAGGACTGGAAAGGGGTGGCAAAGGCACATTAGCACCTGCTTTTCCAGACCGTGGGTAGAAAAGGAAAACACAACCATCTTCTCAGGGACCCTGTGGAAGGGGTTCACAAAGTGGGGGAGAAGGACAGGTAAAGAAGCAGCCTCTAAAGGGTTTCAACTTGCAGGGAGGCCAGATATAGCTTTAATCTGGAGGTAGGAGTGCCAAGGATTTGTCTGGGGGACACCACCTACTCAGAAAAATGACAAGGACCGCTGTGCTTTAGGATCGAGGGACCAAGTAAGTGAGCCCATCTATCTTGGGTGGAGGGTGGATGGGGGGTGGGGGTGGAGATCTCTATCTATGTCAGGGACCAAAGTAGCAGCCCCTCCCTCCCTCCCTCCCTCCCTCCCCAGAGGATGGATGGGAACGTGGAGTACGTGGAGCAAAGAGGGCAGCAGAAGCCTGGCTGCCTACCTACCACCAGCAGCTAGATCTGAACCAGGGCTTGGCTCTACCATGACTGTGTTCACACTGGAGAAATAAACCGGTTTAATATAAACTACAATTCCCAGAATTTCACAGCATTGAGCCATGGCACTTAAACCGGTTTATTTCTCCAGTGTGAACGCAGCCCACCTGTCCCTAAAACTAAGGCTGCATTTACATCGTGGAAATAATGCAGTTTGTTTTTTTTTTTTGTGGGTTTTCCAGGGTCTGTGGCCATCTTCTAGAAGAGTTTATTCCTGATGTTTTGCCAGCATCTATGGCTGGCATCTTCAGAGAAATCTTCAGTAGTTTGGCACCACTATGGGACCCTGGGCTCTGTACTTGCACAAGGCCCTTTGCCTTCTCTGCCTGAGGGGGCTGGTGCCTCACTAAACTACAAACCCCAGGGCTCTGTAGGAAAAAACCTACAGTTTAAAGTGGGCTTGAACTGCACTATTTCTATAGTGTAGGTGAACCCTTGGTTTTGCAGGCAGGTGGCAGAGCCCTGGGTCGGACTGAGCTCTCTTTAAGGTGACTGGAGGGAGAAGGAGTAGAAAAAGGGTAAGTGAAAGCTCCTGGGCATGTGCAAAGTGCTCCCCTTCAACCCCAAATCCTAGTTGGCAGGCGCCAAGCCTTCCAGGGGCAGGGGGGGTTAGGTGTCCTAACCCTAAAAGGAGGACCAAGCCACTGCAGAATGTAGGGCCTTCCAGAAAAAGGGAGGACGTGGCCACAGAAAAGCTCCAGACCCCTCATAGAAATGGAAACTCGTGCTTCAGAGAGTCCTGCTCCAAAGGGAAGGCCTTTGGGGATCCCTCCCGGGCAGAAGGTGGAAATGGAGGACCCGAGCCCTGGCCAAGGAGGAGGCCCTTCTCAAAACCAAACCAAACCAAAAGAGCTCCTGTCCTCCTCAGGGCCCACAGAGAGAAGGAAGGCAGGGAGGGAACCCCTCGGGCCAGCGGGAGAAGAGGAGGAGGAGGAGGAGCAAGCCCTGCCAAATGGAGGACATGCCCGGAAAATGGACGACAGGGCCAAGGAAAAGCTAAGAAAAACACTCTTAGAAACATCAGTGCCACCACGCCTCTGAGTCCTGCTCCAAATGGAGGACCCTTGGGGATCCCTCCCGGACAGAAGGCGGGAAGGGAGGGCCGGCCCTTGACAAGGAAGAGGGACCCTGCCCCCCCCCAAAGGACCCCCTGGTGGGCTCCCCGGGAGAGGAGGACGGAGGACGGAGGACGGAGGACAGGGGGGATCCCACCAAGGAGGCAGGAGAAGGAGTCCGGCTGGCACGTCCCTCTCACCCCAAGGCAGGCAGGAGAGAGGAGGAGGAAAGGGAAGGAGGGAGGAAAGAAAGAAAGAGAGAGAGAAGGGGAAAAGAAGGGAGGAATGAAAGAGAAAAGAAGGGAGGAGAGAAGAAGGAAGGAAGGGAGGGAGAAAAGAAGGGAAGAGAAAAGAAGGGAGGGAAGGAAGGAAGGAAGGAAGGAAGGAGAAAAGAAGGGAAAAGGAAAGAAGGGAAGAGAAAAGGAAGGAAGGAAGGAAGGAAGGAAGGAGAAAAGAAGGGAAGAGAAAAGAGAAGAGAAAAGGAAGGAAGAAAGGAAGCAAGGGAAGGAGGAGAAAAGAAGGGAAGAGAAAGGAAGGAAGGAAGGAAGGAAGGAGAAAGGCAGGGAGGCCCCTCCCGGAGTCTCACCCAGAGCCGGCGGCGGTGGTGGCCCTGATGGAGTTGATGCGGAGCCGGTTGGCGGCGTCCTTGAGGGCCTGGAGGGTCTGCTGGTCGGGCTTGTGGTAGTCCTCCATGGCCAGCAGCAGCAGCAGCAGCAGCAGCGGGACAGAGAGAGAGAAGTACTGTACTCCTGAGTCCTGAGAAGGAGGAGGAGGCCTGGCCTGGGTGGGTGGCAGTCAGACCAGCAGCAGGAGGAGGGTCAAGGCTAGGAAGAGTCCGCCCTGCCTGCCTGGGCTCCTCCTCCTCCTCCTCCAGCCAGCACTCCTAGCCAAAGGCTGGCCACCAGGGCAGAAGGCAGAGGATGGGATGGGAAGAAGGAAGGCAGAAACTTTCCTCCTCCAGAGGCTTGGCACTTCAGCTCCCAGAAGTCTCTGCCAGCTTGGGCAACAGCCAGGAATTCTGGGAGATGGAGTCCAAAACACCTGGAAGACCAAAGTGTCTGAGTGTCAAGCCGGGTTATTTCTCCAGTGTGGGTTTAGACAATGCTTTGCACACTGGACTCTGGAGACCAAGGCCCACTTCCCAGCCCAGCCATGGAAACCCACTGCTTGGGCTTGGGCAAGTCACACTCTCTCAGCCTCCTCAGGGAAAGGCCATGACTGACTTCCTCTGAACAGATTGTGCCAAGAAAACCCCAGGACCGGGTTGCCGTAAGTCGGAAATCGCTTCTCCAACACACACACACACATTGGAGAAGAGTGCTGAGGATCCTAGGGACCGCCAACGAGACAAAGAAACGGGTCCTAGGGCAGATCAATATTGAAATATCCCAAGTAGCCAAGATGCTTGAATTGAGGCTGTCGTACTTTGGCCACATCATGAGAAGGCACAACTCATGGGAGGGATAATGCTAGGAAAGGTGGAAGGAAATACAGGAAGGCTGGATGGATGGATTCAATGAAGGAGGTCAATGGAGGAGAGGGAGCCTTGGAGGTGTCTCATGCACAGGTTTTCCATGAGTTAAAGTCCAGTTGAGGTTAGCAACAACAATAACAATGCTGTCTCACATGGAAGCGAGAAGCAACATTTAGCCGGGAACATCATCTGGAGGTGCACTTTTTTACCAGATGAAGGAAAGCCTCCAAATGTTTTCTACTACAACTCCTATCTTCCCCTACTTGGGCTTCTGGGAGCTGAAGGCCTTTGGAAAGAAAAGCTCAATCGTGCTGTGAACCTCCCTGTCTTTTATCAAAGGGCCATCAAACTCTCTAGACTTTACAGAGAGAAGGGGGGGGGGGGGAACACACCTGGTCTTGACACATAAGAAAGAAGAAAAACAACTTGAGATGAGACATGCCTCCATTTCCAGCAGGTCTCGTTCCTGCTATGGCATGTTTAGTGTCAAAAGCTAGCATGGTGTAGTGGTATGAGCATCGGACTAGGGACGTCGGAAATTGGAAGTATAATCCAATGGCAATCCGAACGCAATCATGGGGTTTCACGTTATTGCAAATTAAAGTTTCTCACGCAATTTCAGGCAAAAGGGAAGTCATTCGGAACACAATCATGGGTTTTATGTTATTGCGCATTAAAGCATCTCACGCAATTTTGGGCAATGGGGGGGGTCATTTTTGGGTAATGGGAAGTCATTCTAAATGCATTCTGAACACAATTGGAATTCATGTAAATTTGCTAAACTAGCAAATTCACGTGAATTCGAATTGGCTCCAATTGGCTCCATTTGAAATAAAGAGAAATTCCTCCCATCTGATAAGGTCTTGGACTCTGGAGACCAGGGTTTCAATCCCCACTCTGCCATGGAAACACACTAGATGACCTTGGGCAAGTCACATTCTCTCAGCCTCAGTAGAGGCAAAGGCAAACCACCTCTGATGGTAGAAGATTAGGAAGCATTTTAGAAGGGGCTAAGCATAATTCATTTTGCATGTTAGAAATATTGTTTTTAAAAGCCCCTACTATGTGATGCTTTAATCTAAGTTGTTACAGATGTCATTTTTGATACAATTGTATTTCTCTGTGTGAAGATGCAGGAAATAATATGAAGAGAAATGCTTATTTATATTTATTTATACATTTAAATACTTATGTATATAATTCTATATATATTTATACATTTATAATTATACACCTTGTATAATTATACACACACACACACACACACACACACACACTTATTTATACATATTTATAAAGCGTTTTTAAATGGCCGCATGCTGCCTTGAATCCTGTGCTGAGAGAAAGGCAGGATATTAAATAAATAAATAAATAAATAAATAAATGGACATAAATTAAATAAAATGACTGTGATAGGAGGAATCAAATCAGGGAAAGAAAGAGAAAAAAAAGGTGTGGATGTGTCTGGCCCAGAAGGCTTATGCCTGAAGAGTGATACATTGTTCCTCCTTAGTTGCTGGCTGGGTTGTAACTGTTTCTTGTTGCCCCTGAAAATAGTTCCACAAAGGCAAGTGAACAGCCTAACATCCCAAGGAAGCTTATTAGTGTGGAACTGACCACTTTGAGTTTGATTAGTTAAACATCTGGCTGAGGTCCCTTTCACACTCTCCAACTATAGCACTATGATTCCACTTTAAGTGCCATGGCAACATCCTATGGAATCCTGGGATCTGCAGTTTACCGATGGGAATAATTCAGTTTGACCACCATTTTAACTGCCATTGATCAATACTATGGAATTCTGGGAACTGGTGTTTTGTGAGATATTTAGCTTTCTCTGTCAGAAAGCTCTGGTGCCACAAGAAGCTACCATTCCCAGAATTCCATAGACTTGAGCCATGACAGTTAAGGTGGTGGCAAACTGGATTATTTCTGTAGTGCAGATGTAAGATAGAATTCTCACCCAAAGAGCGCTAGCGCAGCAGTCCTCAATCTTTGGTCCTCCAGATGTTTTGGACTTCATCTCCCAGAACCAGCTATCATTGACCATGCTGGTGAAGGATTCTCAGAGCGGAAATATAAAACAGTTGGAGGATCAAAAGCTGAAGGTCCCTGGTAATGCTTAATCAAATAGCAAACTCCGGAATTCCATTAGAAGGCAGTAGAAGCAGCTGAAGTTGGAATGTTCAGAGAGAAGGCATACGAGGTTTCTGCAAGAATCCACAGAGTTCAGTGAAATGCAATCAGAGTGAGGATAACATATCTACCTCTCAAGTATCTTGTGAATAAAGAAGGGTGGAACTCAATAGGGAATTGGCAATTATTTGGATAAGGAGCGGCTGCAGGCTCCTGGCCTTTCTCATACTGCAACTCTGATAGAATTGGTCTTATCCAATATTATTCAGGGAATACAGTATATGTTTTGAAATTGTTCCTTAATTTTTAACAATAACTTTTAATATTTATTTAATATTGATAACATTTCACTCCCCCCTTCCCTCCCCCATTCATCTATGTCAAGCTGCCAAATGCAAAGAAAGGAATAATACGAATTGGAATTTAAGATATGTGGTTGAAGTGGAAAGCTGATAAAATGTAGCTTACAAAGGAGTGTGATACACAGAGGCAGTACCTGGATAAAGATATAAAGCCTGCATAATATGATGTGCGGTGGTGGAATCTCAGCATCAAAAACATTGTCTTCCACAGACGAGAAAACTCCATTGCAGTCAGAAGTTCATTTAAGTTTGTCTTACTTTAATAAATATTCTGAACTTGTTGAAACTGGATATAGCTTAAGGTCATCTTGAGTTACAGCCTCTTGCTCATTGGGATAAGTAGAGAACCTCAGATATTTGGGCTGCAGCTGACCAGTGATCAACATGAGCTATATTGGCTTCTCTCTCCTAACTGCTTTTTCCCAAATAACCACTACTGATTCAAGGGCCTAACTCCTATTGTTAGTCCTGACTAGAGTAGATCCATTCAATCAGTGGGATTTACTTATGTGTTGGCTCATCAGTCATCAGTTGGTCTCTAGTATATGGGGCCGACCAATCAGCAGAATGCCACCCAGGGCTCCCCATGTTTAAGTTTATTTAGTCATAATTGAAACAGGAAAGCCCCTGACCCTGGTCCTAGCAGACAATGGATCACTAATAGACATAAATCCTCCTCACTTATCTTTCCACCCTGCCATTCACCAACAGACCAACACAGAGATTAATATGTAAATAACTTCCTCTCAACCAAGAGTTACACAGTATACTTACCCCATGGGGGGAGAAAGTCTTTGAATGTCCCCCCTCTCTCTTTTGCTGAACAAACCAATTTTATTTGGGAGGTCGACATTATGCTTGCTTCATCCAAAGTATTTCCTGGGAGTTCTTAGCAGTGACAAGGACATTTCATTCCTGCTTACCAGATCAATTTTAACTCACCCAGTATTTTCCAAAATGAAATGTATCTCTACTTAGCTGCCTGTTACATTGTGAAGTCGAAGGCTTTCATGGCCAGCATCCATAGTTTTTTGTGGGTTTTTCAGGCTGTGTGGCCATGTTCTAGAAAAGTTTCTTCCTGATGTTTTACCAGCATCTGTGGCTGGCATCTTCAGAGAAATTTTTCTAAAGATGCCAGCCACAGATGCTGGCGAAACATCAGGAAGAAACTCCTCTAGAACATGGCCACACAGCCCAGAAAACCCACAAAAAACTGTGCCTGTTAAATTATTCTGGAACTAGCTAAGTTAGCTGTCATCAATAAACACAGCAATTTTTTCCAAGGCACAGATTCAACAGAGATCATGTAAAGGAAAGAGGAATGTCTTCATCAAAACAAAATGTTCCTAAAGTCTAACTAATATTAACATTTTGTAGCACTTTTGAGACTAACTGAAATAAAGAAACTGGCAGCATGAGCTTTCATAGACTTCAGTCTATTTCTTCAGATGGTTTTAGTTGAGTAGAAGCCAGGTACAGACATATATATGCCATTAGTATGTGAGGATGTCAATTCAAATTACAAATCTTTTGTGTATGGAAATGAAGTTGCAGGTCCAGTTTTAACAATGGTCGTTAGTGCACAAAAACATAGGAATCTGGTCTTTGTGCATGGAGATGAACTGGCAGATCCAGTTTTGCAATGGGCCTAGCCTGTGGTGAGGGGAATAGAGGAATGTAGGGCACCCCCATGAGGATGGGGTCAGATAGTGTTGAAGTGTGTGTAGTGTGTCACAAAACCATTGTCTTTGTTCAATCCATTGCTGAGGGACTGTAGTTGTGAATGAATTCCTTTTTTGCTGTTTCTCTTTCCAATCTACCTTTGTAGTTCTTTTATTCAATGACTACTGTTCTGAAGTCTGAGATGGAATGCCTAGGGATATTGAAATGTTCTGCCACCTTTTTCTGTATTCCCATTCCTAATATCTGATTTATGTCCATTTATCCTCTGATGCAGGGACTGGCCTGTTTGCCCAATGTAGAGTAATGAAGGACATTGCTGACACAGTATAGCATAGGTCACATTGGAGGATGAGCACATGAAGCCCCCCCCCCGCCCAATATTGTGGATAATACCATTAGGTCTTGTGATGACATTTCCTGGGTAAATGTGTGGGCAGAGTTGGCATCTTGGTTTAAGGCAAGGCTTAGTACCTGTGTCACCATCTGTGTTGTGTGTTGTCCTTTAGGTGAGTACCTGTTTGAGGTTTGGAGGCTGGCTGTAAGCAAATAAAGGTCTGTCACCTTGAAAGAGTGGTATTATTGTCCAGATTGTCCAGAATAGGTTGTAGGTAATTGATGACGTGCCTGAGTGGTCCCAGCTGGGAGCTGTATGTGGCCACTACTGGGGTTCTGTCATTTTCCCTCTTCATTTTGTTCTGTAATAGATCAATTCTGGGTACACATCTTGCTTTATCTATTTGTTTTTTCACTTTATGTGGTGTGTACTGTAGTTTGAGGAATGCTTATTGTAATTCCTTGAGTTTGGCATCCCTGTCTTATGGAACATCATTCCAGATGGGAACCTATACAGCCTAGCCATTCAGGTCTATGTTTGTTCTCACACATAATTACTTCACCTTTGACAACAACTGGGCTAAACAGACAGGCAAAAAAAGTTGCTTTCAGGCTGGCTTCAAGGCATGGCATTTAAATGACACATAGAATCATAGAATCATAGAGTTGGAAGAGGCCACAAGGGCCATCCAGTCCAACCCCCTGACATGCAGGAACTCCCAATCAAAGCATACCCAACAGATGGCCTTCCAGCCTCTGCTTAAAGACCTCCAAGGAAGGCGACTCCACCACTCTCTGAGGGAGTGTGTTCCACTGTCCAACAGCCCTTACTGTCAGGAAGTTCCTCCTAATGTTGAGGTGGAATCTTTTTTCCTGCAGTTTGCATCCATTGTTCCGCGTTCTAGTCTCTGCAGCAGCAGAAAACAAGCTTGCTCCCTCCTCAATGTGACATCCCTTCAAATATTTGAACAGGGCTATCATATCACCTCTTAACCTTCTCTTCTCCAGGCTAAACATTCCCAGCTCCCTAAGTCATTCCTCATAGGGCATGGTTTCCATTTCACCATTTTAGTCACCCTCCTTTGGACCCGCTCCAGTTTCTCCACATCCTTTTTGAATTGTGGTGCCCAGAACTGGACACAGTATTCAGGTGGGGCCTGACCAAAGCAGAATAGAGTGGCACTATTACTTCCCTTGGTCTAAACACGATACTTCTATTGATGCAGCCTAAAATTGCATCAATATTCTGCCTTGAAGCCAGCAGAAAAGTGTCCTTATGCAGAGAAAAGTCATTTCAAAAAGAAGCAGCTTTTCCCCACTTCTTCCTGGCTTGAAGCCATGGTCATGACATGAGCACTCCAGCTGCCTTGGGAGCCCGTGGTGTGGTTGGTGGGGTTTCAATGTGGCTTCAGAAAAGGCAGGTTCAAGCCACTTTTACCTGCCCATCTGTTTCGCCCCAACATATACCTTCAAGTTAATGGCACTGCAATGGAAACATGCATGGCACCACAATATGCCAATATCTTCATAGCCAACCTAGAATGCTTTCTTAACACCTGCACCAAGAAACCGCTTCTCTACCTGAGGTACATTGATGATATCTTCATAATATGGACTCATGGAGAGGACTACTCAAGACATTCCATCAGAGTTTCAACAACTTCGACCCCACCATCAACTTCATCCTGGAACTATCTACTGAACAAGTTCACTTTTTGGACACCACAGTACAGCTACAAAATGAACAGATAAGCACCACACTATATCACAAACTACACGTACTTACATGCCTCCAGCTTCCACCCTGAACACATGACTAGATCCATAGTCTACAGCCAAGCCCTCCAATACAATCGCTTCTGATCAGACCCACAAGGCTAAAGTCTACGAAAGCTCATGCTGCCAATTTTTTTCTTTCCGTAAGTCTACAAGATCTCTCTGCATACTGATTCTACAGACTAACATGGCTATATCTTTGAATTCTGGTGCTAATATTGCTAAAGCATTTTAGCACTTTGACTGTAACCCCTAAGTAATAATAATGAAGACTCAATGGAAATTAGTGAATATCAGTTTCTAAAACCTTGCAAGAGAAAGAGGAGTAAGAAAGAGGAGGACTGGTGGAGTGGATAAGGGAAGTGATTAATGCATCTTTACAGCAAGGCAGGGTCCCAACATACCTTAAAGAGGCTGTGGTATGACCTCTTTTGAAGAAAACTTCAAATATGGAAATTGACAAAGTGAGTTGTAAAACTGAGGGAGAACATATTAACGATACTAATGATGATTGGAAGCCACTGGTCAATTATTATAAGAATATCTGGAGTAGATAAATTCTTCTTTTTTAATTCTTAACATATATTTTGTTTTTCTCAATCTTTTTGATGGATATTTGGACATTATGAGATACTATACCACTTTTGAATTAATATAGAAAGGGTGAAAATCTAAGACATTGAATGTGCAAACATTAATAATAATGGAGGGTGTGAAATATAAATATAACCAGCATAATGACAATTAATATGGAAGTATTGAAAATACATATATACACAGACTGTTGCTCTGGATGGATTCCATTAAACATATGGGGGGGGGTATGGGGAATTAGGAATAAAACCTTATTATTATTATTATTATTATTATTATTATTAAACTTTATTTCTAAAGCGCTGTAAATATACTCAGCGCTGTACAAAATTGGTAAAACTTAAGAAAAATATAAAAGCCTGCCAAAGGCGTACACTCTAAAATAATAGCAGATAGATAAAATTACAAAGGGGAAAGACAAGTTAAAACATCGGACATAAAAGCAAATCACAACAAGCAATATCAGACAGCCAGATGGTAATCACAAGTTCCCTGAGAACGCTTCCCTAAACAATAAGGTTTTCAGCTCAACCTTAAAGCTAGTTAGGGAAGTGATGAGCCGAGCATGCAGAGGGAGAAGGTTCCAGGAATGAGGGGCAGCAAGAGAAAAGGGACGGATCCGGGAGGGGGCAGAAGACAACCTGGGTTGAGAGAGGAGACCTTGGTCACCAGAGCGGAGGGTACGGGTAGGAACATAGGGGGAGAGAAGATCAGCTAGGTAAGGAGGGGCCAGTCCATGCAGGGCTTTGAAGGTGAGTAACAAAAGTTTGTACCTGATGCGAAAGGGAAGAGGGAGCCAGTGAAGGGAGGACAACAGAGGGGAGACATGATCATAACGGCGAGCAAGTGAAATAATGCGTGCAGCTGAATGCTGAACAGAAATTAATGGGTGGAGGTGAGAGAGAGGAAGCCCAGCCAAGAGGAGGTTACAGTAGTCTAGTCGTAAGACCACTAGGGCGTGGACCAGTGTTTTTGCGGTAGAAAATGAGAGATATGGACGGATTTTGGCAATGTTATAGAGAAAGAATCTGCAGACCTTGGCTGTGGTCTGGATCTGGGGGATAAATGACAAGGAGGAATCGAAGATGAAACCAAGACTGCGGGCTTCCTGGACCGGCTGAATAGAGATGTTGTTGACAGAAATGGAAAAGGAGTAGTGAAGGGTGGGCTTGGGCGGGAAAACCAGAAGCTCGGTCTTGGACATATTGAGCTTCAGACGCCGATGGTGCATCCAGTGGGAGACAGCTGTTAAACAGGATGACATTTGCTGTTCTAAATCCGGTGAAAGATTGGGAGTAGAAAGGTACAGCTGGGTGTCATCAGCGTACAGATGGTAGGAGAAACCAAAGGAACTAATTAATTTGCCAAGGGAGAGTGTGTACAGAGAAAACAATAGGGGACCCAAAACAGAGCCCTGAGGAACTCCAACAGTTAAGGGGACAGAGGACGAGGTCTGACCACCAGAGACCACTGAGAAAAATCTATTTGACAAGTAAGATGTGAACCAATCGAGAACAAGGCCCGAGAAACCAATGTCAGAGAGTAAGTCTATCAGGAGACAGTGGTCTACGGTGTCGAAGGCTGCGGACAAATCGAGAAGAATTAGGATAGAATAATGGCCATTCGCCTTGGCCCGCAAAAGATCGTTCGAGATCTTAGTGAGGGCTGTCTCTGTGGAGTGCCGTGGGCGAAAACCAGATTGGAAAGGATCCAGAATGGAGTTGGTTTCGAGAAACTCAAGACAGCGCGAGTAAACAACTCGTTCCAACACCTTAGAAAGGAAAGGAAGAAGAGAGATTGGACGATAGCTAGCCAGGGAAGAAGGGTCAAGAGAGGGTTTTTTTAGAATAGGGGAGACTAAGGCGTGTTTAAAGACGGAAGGGAAGGAACCTGAAGAGAGGGAAAGATTAAAGATATGGAGGAGGGAGGGTAGCAAAGAGGGGGCAATAGAGATTAGAAGACGAGAAGGGATTGGGTAAAGAGGACAGGTGGTAGGTTTAGATGAGTTCAGAAGGGAAGAGAGTTCTTCCAGGGAAACTGGAGAAAAGACAGAGAATTTGTTGATAGAAGGAGTGAGAAGATTGACGGTAGGAGCCAAATCGGGAGGAGTTAGCTCAGAACGAATAGAGGTGATTTTTGTAATGAAAAAATTAGCAAAGTCGGAGGGTGAAAATAATGGAGAGACAGAGGGAAGAGAGGGTTTTAATAGTGTGTTGAAACAGGAGAAGAGGCGCTGCGGGCGCCTCTCGTTAGCACAGATTAATGATTTAAAGTAATATTCTTTTGCCATCGATAGAGCGCGTGAAAAAGATAAAAGAATGAACTTATAATGGATAAAGTCGGCCCACTCCCTGGAACTTCTCCAAAGACGTTCAGCTGCACGAGAGCAGGACCGGAGAAATCTAACAGTAGGAGTGATCCAGGGCTGAGGCCTAGTCATCGAGGAAGACACGCGCGTAGAAATAGGGGCAAGGCTGTCGAGAGTTGAGGAGAGGGTGGAGTTCAATAAGGACATAGGTGAGTCAGCGGAGTCCCCAAGATTAAGAGAAGCAAGGGATGAATCCAGGGTCTGAGTGAGATGGTTGAGGTTGAGAGAATGAAGATTGCGGAACTGGCGGGAGACGGTGTGACGGGGAGGAGGGATATAGGTAAGAGTAAAGGAAAGTAGGTGATGGTCAGATAGAGGAAAGTCGGAGGCCAAGTAGTCGGACACGACACACTTGGAAGGGAGAACTAGGTCGAGGCAGTGACCGAGGGAATGGGTTGGAGAGTTGGAGTGTGGCTGGAGGCCAAAAGAATCTAAAAGAGAGATGAAGCGAGAGGTTGAGGTATTCTTGGGATCGTCGAGGTGGATGTTAAAGTCGCCTAAGATCAGGGAGGGGACTGTATCTGAGAGAAAGAATGTTAACCAAGATTCAAAATCTGTAAAAAACTGAGAAGCTGAACCAGGAGGACGGTAGATGATGGCAACCCGGAGTTGCAGAGGAAAAAAGAATCTAATGGAGTGTAATTCAAATGAGGAGAACGAATAGCTGGGAGGAGAGGGGAGAACCTGAAACTGGCAAAACTTAGATAATAAGATGCCGACCCCTCCTCCGCGACCCTCAAGGCGGCCAGTATGGGTGAAAGAAAGACCACCAAAAGAAAAGGCAGCAGAGGTAACAGTATCATGGGTCGGAAGCCAGGTTTCTGTGAGGGCGAGGAGGTTAAAAGAATGTGACAGAAAAAGATCATGGATTGCTGCAGCTTTTGGGGCAGCGGAGCGGCAGTTCCATAAAGCGCAAGAGAATGGGAGTTGGGAGATAGGGAGGACCTTCATATATTATTAGTAATCTTTTATTTGTTGTCTGTCTGTATGTAATGTTTGTAATGTTTGTAATAACTTGAGATATGTGGTAATTTTCTGTAATGTTTTGTAAAATAAAATTATATGTAATTACAGGCTTGCCTCCAACCTTTCATTTTTGGACAAGGTGCTGGAACATGTGGCGGCCTCTGAACTCCAGGGGTTCCTGGATGGGACAGATTATCTAGATCCATGTCAGTCTGGTTTCAGACCTGGCTAGGGAACAGAAACCATTTTGGTCGCCTTGGTGGATGACCTCTGCAAGGAACTGGACAGAGGGAGCGTGCTCCTGTTGGTTCTACTGGATCTCTCAGCGGCTTTCAATACCATCAACCATGGTATCCTTCAGAGTCGCCTCTCTGGGATGGGACTTGGAGATGCTGTTCTAAAGTGGCTCCACTCTTTCCTGGAGGTGCACTCTCAGAAGGTGGTGCTGCGGGATACCTGTTTGATTCCTTGGCCATTGGTCTGTGAGGTCCCTCAGGGCTCAGTCCTGTCCCCCAATGCATTTTAACATGGAGCCACTGGGAGAGGTCATCTGGAGTTCTGGAGTAAGGTGTAACCTTTACGCTGATGATGTTAGGATTTGAGGCTTGAATATAAAATGTACAGCTGTGCACAAAAGGTAAAACAGGAATTATGGGTAATTTACTCTTTGCTTGCCTGGAAGTGGATGCAGCTGAAGGCTAGAACCAGACAGTTCTCAAGGTCAGATATGTGCTTGCTGGCACATAGGGCTAAGGTAAACATCATGAGTCTTCCTGACTGAGAGGACAGTATTGCAGGTGGCACAGGAAAAAAATCACCAGAAGAGGCTGGGTATTGTGGCCTCATGGCATAAGTCTATAAATAGCCTGCACACCGCAGTGTGTGTTGGGTACTCGTTGGAGTTGGTGGATGGTTGTTTGGAGAGATTTGTTGGAAGAGCGTGTGTATATTTGTAAATATAGCAACTTAGGAGAGAGCTTTGGCTCCAGTCTGTTTCATCAACAACTGGGAGGAAGAATTCCTGATAAAGCCAAACAGCTCCAAGGTCGCCGGTAGTTCCGAAGGCATCGGAGATTGCTTGGACTGGGCACATCTGCTTGTTTACATCAACAGATGATACCCAACTCTATCACTCCTTTCCACCTAATTCCAAGGAAGCTATTTCTGTCCTAAACCAGGGTCTGACTGCTGTTATGGACTGAAGGAGGGCAAACAAATTGAAGCTTAATCCAAACAAGACAGAGGTGTTCCTGGTCAGTTGAAAGACAGATCCAGGAATAGGAATTCAGCCTGTGTTAGATGGGGTTACATTCCCCCTGAAAATGCAGGTTCGTAGTTTGGGGGTACTTCTGGATTCAGCACTAAGCTTGGAAGCCCAGATATCGGCAGTGACCAGGAGTGCCTTTGCACAGCTAAAACTTTTGTGCCAACTGTGCCTGTTCTTGGAGAAGTTAGATCTGGTATGGTGGTACATGCCTTGGATACATCCCGTCTGCATCACTGTAATGCACTCTATGTGGGGCTGCCTTTGAAAAGTGCTCAGAAACTTCAGTTGGTTCAAAGAGCTGCAGCCAGGCTGTTAAGTGGAGCTGGCTACAGGGAGCATAAAACTCCCTTGTTGCAACACTCCATTGGCTACCAGTCTGTTTCGAGGCCCAATTCAAAGTGCTGGTTTTGACCTATAAAGCTCAACATCGCTTGGGTCCAGGTTATTATCTCCCTGTACAAGCCACCCAGAGTATTCAGATCATCAGAAGAGGCCTTTCTCTCTGGCGAATTTGGTGGGAACAAGAGAGAGGGCCTTCTCTATGGCTGCTCCCAAGTTTGGATAAAGATGTCAGGCCTTTTAAGCTGAGAAGGACTGGGTTTTTAATGCTGGATTATACAAATTTTAATGGTTTGTATTTTAACGTTATATTTTAATTTACAACTGTTTTAATTCTTAAAATTGTTTGTTTTTAATTTTTATATTTATATATTTTAATGTTGCTGTAGTGTTTTTAAATTGTATTGTTTTATACTTGTTGTTTGCTGCCTTGAGTTCCTTTATTTGATGTTTGATCCAGGGTATAGGAGCTCTTTGACCATTTTGATTTCTATTGTCTAGGTTGAGGATCTTGTCTAGTTCCTTCATAGCTACCCATCCAAATCCTAGACTTCTGATTTCTTGACTGCAGTTTCCATTCTGAATTGGGTCTGAGCCAAGGTACTATTTCAACATGCTCATCATCTACTTTAAATTAGCTTAAAATAATTGAAATAAATAAATATCCAGTGGCATGGAATAGTTAATTGCAACTGTCTTTGCAGCAGAACAACAATTATTTCTTTGAGGAAGAAACTTCCTAAAATCATTCAGGATACAATTATTGTACAGTATATGCTTCTTTAAAGTGGATCAGGGATTTTGAAGGTTACAGAAGCTTTCCTTGAAATGAAGCTATGCTGGAAGTTGCAATCTAACAGTATTATGAAGGTTTAATAATTTCCATCATCACCTTTTAAAGTTTTGGGCAATGTTTCACAAGATCTCCATTGGTTTTCAGTTTGCCTTTCTATTCCTTGCCTGACTTATGTTGACATTGCATCTATTTAGGGTAGGCCAAATATATGTTTATATATGTGTGTGTGTGTTAAAATATTATGTTAAACTGAACAAAAGAGAATGTTAAAAGCCAAAAATGTTTTCTCGAGTCTCTAAACTGTCCCATGGCTTGTTTTAAATCAAAGCAGATTTTAAGCTTTCAGCTTCAATCCAACAATACTGCTCTTTCTGAGAAAGTAAAGTGCCACCAAGAAGATTTTACAAGACTGAAACATTTGTCTTTGAAGTTTTATTACAAAAATATATTTGCAAACATACAAAATTTTTAATGAAAAATGTTCTTTCTTAAACATTTATGCAATAACTTAATATTTGCCAACGTAATAAGATGGCACAAATCACATATCCATATACTGAAATGTTAATGATGCATTATGGTGACAGTTAAAAGTAGCTCAAAAATCACTGGGCATAATTCAATCTGGTACAGGTTCAGCATCAACATGTTGAAGATTCTAATAAGAACATTACACCCCTATGGCTAACATTCCCATCTAGAACTGTGCACAGGATGCAAATAATTTGCACCAATCAGAAAGAGCTGGAGTACATGGCAGGACTGCACAAGAGTTTACTTCCCTCACTGCTCCCTAGAGTTTCTGGTACTAACTTCCCACAAAGTCATGGTTCCTTTGAGATTAAAGAATTCTTCAGGTATGGATGCTATACCTTTGGAAAGGATCATGCCCATTGTTTCCCCAAAAGCTACTACTTAAAATCCCAAAGATCTGAAGCACCTCCAGCTTTAATACATATGTGAGTGCAAATTAAAGCAGTAAACCCAAACAATGAGTATAGTGTGCATTTTTAAACAAAGAACCACCATGTGTTTACAATGTTAAATTGGTACAAAAACAAACCACAAGGGGAAGATTATTGCGATTTTTCCCACTTAAAGTGAAGATATTGCATCTTAACATTTTCACAATGATGTCAAAAACTGAGGTGAACTATATATTGCACACATTCCTCTTTAAGATATGCTTAAGAAGCAACTCAGTGACCAACAAGAGGTGGCTGGGTTTTTTGTGTCAGAACACTCCACATTAAATACTCTACCTGAATTGTTGCTCAATGACAATACCTTGTCTATATATGGCATTGGTGGGTTCCATGAATGCACTAAACTCAAGAAAACCCAAAATCTAGAAAGTATCAAAGATTAATGTTTGTGGTATGATTAAATTCCCTCTCACAATAGGACATTAACATAAACTGCTTTTCCATTTCCTATTGTGCCTTAGGTCTTTGCAGACGAATTTCTGTAAGGTGTGTCACAAATGTGCCACAAATATATAGCTATTCGGCACATCTTTAAAGACTATTAATGGAACAGTTGTTATAATCTTTACCTACAACACAGCAATCAATTTTTGAATAAGCTGCATGTTTTAAAACAACCTTTGAGTAGACAAATATTAAGCATTTTTTAAAGAAAAAGCTGCATATAGATAACAGAAAAATACATGCTTAGATACCAAATACTAGTTTTGGAATATAGTCTAAAAATATGATCTACTTGAGGAAATACAGAATACCTTATCAAAAGAGTTTAAATGAAATGGCCCAAGTTGGTTCATTATGCATTTGGTACTACTGCATGCAGTTAACAAGACTAAAATACGTTGTTAGAAAATCAAACTTAGACTAAAAAAAGTTAAGGTAACCAGACTAAAGATGTCCAGTGATTCCCACATTTTGTAAACATTTGTGACTTTTGCGCCAAGTTTCTTTTCCAAAGCAATGCTTTAAAAGTTTTTCATTAGTTTTAGTCACATTACAACAAGCAATAAGAGCACTAGTGTGGTACATTGAATGTTGCTAACAGTGCTTTGTATTACGTAGTACAACTCTGTTTTCCCAGCTTCAGCATGCTACATACATAAACGTTGTAACATTGATGTGCGTAAGTTTCAAGATTGATGCAAAGCTACCATCAAAAAATAGACTTTCATTACAACTTCTATTCTCTTTGGGAACAGAGAACTATTTCCTGACATACTTCTAACACTCAAGAACTCTGATCTGCCAGCTACTGACTGAGGTTTCTAGGGAATTATAATGCAAAATGATAAATGGGAATATAAAGTGTACTGAGAAAAACTTACCCAGAAATGTCATTGCTGCATAACACAACATTCCCTGTCATATTAACTCTGAAAATACAGGACTGTAACAGTACATTCAGTATCAGCAAAACCTTTACAGTTTCATTTCTACAGGTCTTTGGATACATATAATACTTGCTTGAAATGCTGTGAATCAATTTCAGTTCATCATTATCATTGTGCCTAATCTGCTCTATTACCCATCAATCTCTTGTTCGTATATAAGACGGATTTCTTTTTTTTTTTCCAATTCAGAATTTTCCAATTCATGGCTAAATCTTTGTTATCCATAAATGAAGCCTGGTATATATTTAGTTTGGGTGATAGCAGAAATACAGACACTTAAAATATATTGAAAAGTAATGATTGGGCTTGGGTTTCCTCCCCCCAGAAAATGCCCTAGGAACATACTATTTTTTAAAATAGCAAGCATTTCTTGTTGGTACGCACACATGGGTGAGTTATTAAATGTCCAGCATACAAAGACAGCTCTCATGTTTCCTACAAAAGGTCTAGAAAGCCTGAAAAGATACATTTAAATTTCACCATTAAAGCCAATACATTAGATGAATGTTCATGTCACTACTAACACATTTCCCTGAATTCTGCACTTTTCCAATATAAAATACTATGTTTATAACTAGAAACACTTGGGTTCAAAGGCTGAAGAGGTTCTCTCCAAAGGCAGAGTTTGCTAAACATAAAAACATCTACTGTACTTAAAAATCAACCAAACCAAGAGACTTATTTTGACTGATTAAAAAAAAATCAACACACTATTTATATCAAAAACACTGATTAATGTTTGTTATGGGTATAAATATAATTTTAGTCTCACATAAAGTAAACCTATTGAAATTAATGTCTCAATAGCCATCACGCATGTAGGTCCCATTAACTTCAATGGACCTATTATAGTTGGGATAAAAGTAAGATTTATCGCAAAATTTGACTGATGAATTGAATAGTATCTGCATACTGATGCTGCCATCATTACCACAGTTAAATTTTTAAGAGTAATTTTTAAGAGTAACTCTGATTCAAGATGTTTTCCATGGCAAACTCTCTGACATAATGGTTCGTTTTGAAACCCTATGCATTTGAATAGCTTGCACTTACAATAGACAGCACCAAAACAATGCTCTTCCACCATTTTAACAATGCCTTAAAATAAGCAGTGTATGTTGACTGGTTAAATAGATTACAAAATTACTTTTCATAATATAAAATAAAGCTGTTACTACCAAAAAACCCAAAGAAGAATAGCATTTAACAATTACTATTGCTTGAATAAATTGAAACCTATATTACACTAGAGTATTGCTAGCTACTATCACATGCCATAATGAAATAAATACAAGTCATGGAGAGACCCATAGCAGCATATAAAACAAATGGAGATCAAAGTCTGACTTCCTTGGGAAGGAGTTTGAACTTTACAGCAGTTTAACAATGAAAGATGAACTCATATGTGAAAACAACTCACATCTGGAAAAAATGGGGAAAATATTGGAAGAAGCTAAGACTACACTTGTTCATGTACCAACACCATAAATGAATTACACACACCACACAGGTACCAGTCCATCCTTTCTAGAAGAAAACCATCTTCCAACATATGTATTTAAATTGGTTTGGATATTTGGATAAAGTAATCACAATGATGTTCTGCCCATTCATGTTTAAAATCTATTTGGTTTAAAATCGTACCATTACCAAAACAACACAGTAAAGGTATCATTGCAAGTATACTTGTCAACTATTTTCATTCTGCTTTAGTAAAAAAGCGAATACACAGATTAGCTATGAATTCTATGGAAGTCAGACAGTAATACCCTAAGGCCCTTCAGTTGTAAGAGCAGAACTTTTGTATTTCATATCCATGTCTTCTCAATGCCCTAAAGTTACCTGCTTGAGCATTTCCATAGCTCTTGTAAATTAGCAGCTTGTTATAGAACTCTTTGTATCCTTAATTAAATGCCAAACAATCAACTTAGGTCACATTTGTTCTAATTATTCAGGGATGTGTGTGTGTGTGTACGCACGTGTGTGTGTGTAAATCATACTACTTTTACACTACACCACTAAACGAATGTGATGTTAAACATAAAGGCCATTTTCTGTATACAGAAATAAAAACCTGCTGGTGATTGATCACAGTGAAACGTATATCACTTCTGAGAACATTACTCATATAATTCTTCTAAATAACAAGATCCATTTGGGAAGCTAAAAATTAAAAATTCCAGAACTAAAAATAATATACAAAAAGATTACAGTTTTACAGATGAGGCATAATTGTTTCTGAAGCAGATTTGTGATCAGTGGAACTGAATTCACGCCAATTATAGCTTGATGCTGTCTGTATTCTTGGTCAAGACTTGTAAATAGACTTCATGAAGAGTACTAAGAAATTTCTCATCATTCTGAAAGGGAAAATGAAGATTGTGAGTGGGACAATGACAGAATTTCAGAAGAATCACATGTATCTACTTCCAAGTGAGGAATATACAAATTCAAAAGGAAAACCAAGGAGACAAGATACACCAGAGGCCGGTTCCTGAGAACTGATGAGTTCAGGAGTGTAATGACAGATATGATTGGGGAAGATCAATAAAGGTATACCAACATCAGTGCCATTAAGCAGGCATTCAGAGTCCATCCAAAAGACTGCTTACAGCTTGCCCTGGGTCTCAGCTGTGTTTGGGGGTGTGGCAGGAGAGTGGCATACTTAAGGCCAGCTCCCCAGCCCTCTGGAAGACTGCTCCATCTTGCCCTGGGTCTCAGCTGTGTTTAGGGAAGGTTGTTATTGTTATTATTAGTAAATGTTTGCAGGAGTATAAGGGAGAAGTCTTTTGCTGCTATTGTTTGCTTGCATTTTGCATTACATTGTATCTTTGTTATCAGGTGATAGATATTATTAGTTTTTGCTGTTTATTGTTATTATGATTGCCTTGTTATATATTGTTTTCCTATATATCCCCCCCAGGTATTATGTTATGTTTTGCATTTAATTTGTGTAAGATTATTTTGATTTGAGCTTGCATTGAACTAGCAAATCAACATCTAGCCTAAGGAAGCTGTAATGCAGGGGAGGAATCACTAACTCACTAAGGGATGGAATCTGTCCTGCTAAAGGTCCTGTTCCTCTGACTAAAGCATCATCCTCTCAGAGAAGGGAATGTCATGCTCTCTATATCCAAACAAGGAATTTCATGTGCTGCTCTCTGCTGAGCTTCCAGAAAGCTGCTGAGTCCCAATAAGTTTGTTTCTCCATTCTCCTCAATCTGTGTGGGAGGATGAGAAATAAAGAAGTTGTACAGACAGCCACATGTCAGTTGGGACTTTGAGCACTCTGGAAGTGCTAGTTGAGTGTGCTGTGGTGTCCCACCAAGAGAAAGGGGCAAGGGATCAAAATATGATTGCACTGAAAACATGTAAATGTGGACACAGTGACCTGTGAGCAGTGTGCTTCAAGAGCTAACACACGTAAAAATGCCAAAGATATAGTCCGTGGGTGGTTAAATGCAGCAGGTTGAGGTGACAATTTTCTGCCCTTAGAACTTACTGTGACTATAGAAGCAATGCACCCTTTTCTTGTTTGGACAGTAAAAGACAGTCTGGGGAGTCTGGAGGACTTCAGGGCCACTAAAATCTCCTTGAGGGCACAGATCCTTAGGGCTACACTTTGCTCATCCCTGGTAATAGTTCTATAATGCTGTAACGAATGTGTGTTATCTCACAGCATTAATGAATCATACTTCTTAAATAATTAAACTGTGACACTCCCTAACCCCTTCAATGCAAGGAGCCTTTCTAATCTGCAGATTGCCCTTCAGATAAACTGGACTGTCAATTCCTGTGCTCAAGATCATAGAATCATAGGGTTGAAAGGGTCCAGAGGAGCCATCTAATCCAACACCTGTCATGTAGGCACATTGTCAAAGTAATCCCAAGAGATAGTCATCCACCCTCTGTTTAAAGCCCTCAAAAGAAGGACAAGCCACCACTGGCAGTTTATTCCATTGTGGAACAGCTCTTACTATCAGGACGTTCTTCCTAATGTTTAGGTGGCATCTCCTTTCTTGCAATTTCAACCAAGTGGTTCATGTTCCAGTCTCTGGAACAGCTGAAAACAAGATTGCATACCTTCAAATATTTAAAAATGGTTATCATATCACCTCTCAGTCTTCTCTTCTCCAAGCTAAATATGAGGGGGTATCGTAAATTTTCAATTATCATCTTTAAAAAATTTTGACAGAAAGTTTGTTTTGATTTGTAGTTGTTAACTTATCTCTATGTAGTCACCACCCAGATTTACACATTTCCCCCAGCATTTCTTGACCCTCCAAATACCTTAATTGTAGAAGTCTGCAGATTGCTCTCGATGAGGATTTTACACTTTAGTCACTTCTGGCATAGCCAGTCATGAAGATAAAGGATGCAATGAGCTGATTTTCTCAGCAATGTGCACTTAGGGACCAATGATGACACTGACAAAATTTCATCAATATGCCATAATAACTTCCGGATGATAATTATTACTTCACAATACCCCTCGTAAGGCGCAATCTGCAGACTTCTACAATATCAGGTATTCAGAGGATCAAGATATGCTGGGGAAAATGTATAAATCTAGATAGTGACTACATAGAGATAAGTTAACAACTACAAATCAAAACAAACTTTCTGTCAATTTTTTTTTAAAAAGGCAATCATTAAAACTTTTGGATACCCCCTCGTATTCCTACTTCCCTAAGCCTTTCCACACAGGACATGGTTTCCATCTTGGTCAACATCCTCTGAACATCCAGCTTCTCAAAATCCTTTTTGAATGGTGGTACCCAGATACAGTACTCCGGGTATGGTCTGACCAAAGCTAGGCAGAGTGGTACTATTACATCCCTTGCTCTGGGCAGTATATTCCTGTTGATGCAGCTCAGAACTGCGTTAGCCTTCTTGACAGCTGCATTGCATTGTTGACTCATGTTAAGGTGACTCATATTAAGCAGATCTAGTAGTTTACTAAGACTTTAGATTTTTTTCACATGTACATGAATATGTTTAGCATCGCTCTTAAACTGAAACTGTTCTGAACCAGAAGCAACACCAGAAATTATGGATCAAGATCTTGATCAATTAAAATTTGAATTAAGCAGTTACCTTCTTTGCAAGATATATTAATAAAACATATTTGGTACATTTTGTATAAGGAAATGTCCAAAATGAGTAAGAGAAGAAAAAATGAAGTGAAATGTACTGCAGAGAAACAAAGTGGAGAGGAAAAAGACTGATTGGAAAACACATATGTTATGTCACAAAACAAAAACCAATGAGAAAAACTTAAGGATATATAGCCATTTCACCAGCTGAGGAAAAACAAATACTGTATCACATCAATACCATTTTCCTGCTTGGTTTGTTTTGGCTACCCATTGGATTTCATTCTGCCAATCAACTTATTTGTTCTTTAGGTACTTTTCATGTCCCTACTACTATTTCAGCTGAATTGCATCAGATATTAATTTAAAACCTGCTATCTCCATTACTAATTTTTCCGATTCTCCTTTGAAAAACGATAACTGTGTATCATAAGCTGACAATTCCAGGCCAATATATTAATGAAAACAGAAAAAGATGGTTGGTCTTTTATGGGCCTGATGATGCTGATTATACTAAGAAGATTGTAGTTTTGCCCAACAACCTTTGAATTTTGCATTCTCATACATTATATGGATTTCTGGATACTCTTAATAATACTACAGTGTTGAAGGAAGACTAGTTTTCATCATCAACTGACTAGATGACCCCCTCCCCCCCCCAAAAAAAAGAAAAGAAAAGAAAAGAAAGAGCAGGATAACATGTTGGGTTTGTGCATTATGAACTGTATTCTCAAGACCACTGGTGGGAACCTGAAAGTTTAACATGATTTTAATTACAAAATAAAATTTCTGATAGCTCAGCTCAGTTCACAGGATTCCACCCCCCCCCTCACTTTATAGTCAGCATGTTTCTTTGTTTCTCTTGTGGTTCTGCCAGGGAAAGAGAAACAACAGGTTGCCCAGAAAAAACAACAACAACAAAGAAACAAAACACATGCCACAAAGCTGATTTTATGACCTAGTATGGGCCCATTTCAATTCCTAACAGTTCTATTATCAAAGTAGTATAATTCTATAGCCTGTTATTTTTAGATCTCTACTCTGTATGCAGAGCAAGACACACTGTTATCAGTGTAGAAAGAACTAGAGTGTACTGATTTAGCATAAAGGTTTGTGACCCTGTTGATGACAAAGAGGACAAAACAATCCTCTTAGCGCAAGCCTGTTCTTGGTGTAAGATTTCTCTTTGTGATTCATTGGATTTACTGGCACACTTATAAAGCAGGATTGTAGCTGAAGGTATAATTGAAAAACAGCTTTAAAAATGAGGAACAAACTCTTCTAGAACATGCCCACATAGTCCGACAAATCCACAAAAAACTATAGCCTTAAAATGCTTTAAGTTAGCCAAGTTCCTTTTGATCACAAAACATGAGTGACAAACAGAAGTGACTCAAATACACTGTCAACAGAATGAAAAAGATACTCTTAACTTATGAACAAATGATTAAGGGAAAAAAATCTGTCAACTGATAAAAAAATAACAATATGGCTAGCCATTCTGGCTTTAAGAAAATTTCAAAAATCTATAATTAGGTTAATATATTTATTAGGGCAACCCAATGGGCCCAAAATAGATGAAAGATATAGCAAACTCTTGTTGTCTTCAATAAACAAGAGTCTACAAAAATGCTAGAGGAGGAGTTGATATTAAGGTTCTGTTGTCTGCACAATATTTTGAGATGTAATAATTTTACATTTGAATTTCGTGGATGGTTTGAAGGGATACTTTCAAAAACTAACTACAGCCCCTCCCAATTCTTTGGGATCTATTCTGGACCCCCACTGAAAAGAATGGCGCTATTTTATCCTTCTTCATATGCATGGTGCCATTTTATCCCTCCCCGCTTATCCCTCTCGTGAAGACCAAGACCATGAAAAGGGAGGGACAAGCGTAGTTACATTTCCTAAAACAGTTAGCTGTTTTTATAGTTATATACACTGGTCCCCCGGGTTACGAAGGTAATCCGTTCCGGGATTACCTTCGTAACCCGGAAGCTTTCGTTACCCAGGGGACCGCTTTCGCGGACGGACTGCGCGGCCATTTAAAGGGGCCGCGCGGCTTTTTTTTCCGCTTTTTTTTCGTATCCCGGGGGATCCTTCGGATCCCGGGGGATACAATGGCGGTCCCGCCGCCTTCGGATCCCGGGGTTTTCGTAACCTGGGGGATTCATAAGGCGGGGGACCACTGTATTGACTATTAATAAATGAATTAATAATTCTTGTAAGAAAGATTCAGCAGAGACTTAAAATGTATTGCAATTAATATACTGCAATAAAATAAAATGAATGTATTACAATAAAATCTGTAAATGTCTGGAAGTTGAACGTCCATGACTCTATGTAATGGTTTTCTTAATACTTATTCTGCTTTCTGGTTTTTATCAGATTCTTCACGCTCCTTTTGACATAAATCTGTCCCTTCTATCTGGTCACAGACATATCCTAAAGCTATCAAACTGGTCCATTGCTGTCTTTCCTCCAGAGGTGGTCAACTGAAGTGTCTGTGAAGATGGCTTCCCAATTCCTATTTGCTTTAGTGAGGGAAGATGAAGATTTTCTTCCAAATAAATTAAAAGTTTCTTCTTCTACTTTGTTTCTATTGATTCTGTTACCATAACTAACAGATAGGAGAAGAGGGGTAAAGGAAAATACAGTTGGGAGTAAAGAACTTTTTATTAAAAAAAGATTTACATCAGAAGATGTAAATTAGTTGAAAGAAAAAACCTAAACCTAAACCTGAATGCTCATTCTTGGATGTGCAGAAAAGCAGTCTACCCCCACCATTATTTAGTGGCTGGGTAGGTAATCTCAGGTCGAATGGGTGAGATGGGAACTCTGAGGAATTTCTTGATTTCTTTTTCTCTATTTTACTTTAACTTTCTTACTATACTGGCAAAGGCAAGGCTATAAAATTGAACTGAGAGTTGAGAGAGGGAATCAATAGTTTCAAATGTAAAGAATTGGAACTTCTGCCTTTCAGACTGCTTTGAAAAAATAACCCACGTGATTTATGACATGCTCTTCCACACCATACAGAAAAGATGGTTCCCAAAACAAAACAAAAAACAAACAAAAAGCTTCATTTATATACCACTTCATACCCTTAAGGAGTGCCTAATCGGCTTACAACTGTAAGCTATTTTGCCCCCCAACAATCTGGGTACTCATTTTAGCAACCTCGGAAGGATGCAATCCTGAGTCAAGCTTCAGCCCTTATGCTGGTCTTGAACTCGCAACCTTATGGTTTTGAGTGAGTGGCTGCAATACAGGCATGTAACCACTGCGCCACCAGGGCTGTTAAACGGTGCTTTTTAACCTATTCATAAATTATCTTCATTGGCAGCAGTGTTTTCTAACCTGTATGTAAATGATCTGAATTTAAAAGTGAACAGTGAAGTGATCATGTTTCCCACTGACACCAGATTATTAAGGGTGTTTAAAACAAAGAGATAACGGATATCAAGAGCTTATATTATAGACTATACCTTTATTAGATGTATTAAAGTTTCTTGAAGCTGAGATCTATTGAGAACTGTTGGAGGGAATGTTTGAACATCTACTGCTCCAACTGTAGGGGGTGAAGAGGAACAAACTTTGTTTTCAGCTTCAGATGATTTCATAGCTGACTGCTGGAACATACTAGGTGACAAGAGGACTGACGGCACCATTGTGGTTGTAACTGGAGCAAACTGTGGAGAAGCAACCTGCAAAGGAAAGGGGGAAATTTGGTTAACAAGGTATTTACCTGTATACATGTACTAAGAATCCCTTTCAATATTTACTTCATCAGTATGTTCGTCACTGTGGCACATATTGTTCTTTTTTTTTTTAACATTTGCACCCCAGTTTACATGCAAAGAACCAACAATGTACTGTACTTCCTTCTTTGTCTGAGGTGCAGGACACAATGGGATAGGAAATGACTCCTTGCTGGCTTCTTCTATTGCCATCTGTTTTTTGCTACTACCAGAAGGGGAAGGAAACATGATGCACTGAATGCCACCCAGGATGAAAGACAGTATGGTTTAACTAATTTAATTTAATGCATTTCACAAAAATTATGGAAAAAAATGCCATTATGAGAAATTGGATTAAAGCAATTTCTTTAAATTTGCATTAAGTCTCCCTAGGAGCCCATCCCTGGAGAAAGAAAGGACAAACCTCAAACAATCGATCAAGGAAATAACTAATAAACCCATATTAGTCAAAGTTCTATTTTGATATCTAGGTATAGTTCAGAGAGATGTTTGTTCTTATTAATAGTAAGATGGATAGTATTGTAGCTGTTGGTATTTTCTTGACTTCCTTATAAAGACATTAATATACCATATATACTCAACTATCAAGTTGAGAAATTTTTGCCCCCAAAGTGGCCCCCAAAATCCTGGGGTAGACTTATACACGGGGCAACAGGGTCCCTCAACCAAGCCTCTCCCCAATCGAGCTCCCTCTGCAAGAAAAAGCCCAGCTGGGGAGACGCTGGGAAGGGCACACGTACGCCCTGCAGCCTCCTCTCCAGCCAGGCTCCCTCCTCGGGAGGAGAAAGCCTGGCTGGAGAGGAGGCTGCAGAGCGAATATGTGCCCTTCCCAGCATCCATCTAGCCAGGCTTTCTCCTCAGGAGGAGGGAGCCAGGCTAGAGAGAGAGAGAGAGAGAGAGAGAGAGAGAGACGCTGGAAAGGGCACACGTTCACTCTGCAGCCTTCTTTCCAGCCTGGCTCCCTCCTCCCGAGGAGAAAGCCTGGTTAGAGAGATGCTGGAAAGGGCGTGCATTTGCTCTGCAACCTCCTCTCCAGCCAGGCTTTCTCCTCGGGGGGGGGGGGGGGGGAGCCTGGCTGGAGAGGAGGCTCTTCCCGGTGTCTCTCTCTCTCTCTCTAGTCGGGCTTTCTCCACAGGAGGAGGGAGCCAGGCTGGAGAGACAGAGACACTGGGAAGGGCGTGCGTTTGCCCTGCAGTCTTCTCTCCAGCCAGGCTTTCTCCTCCTGAAGAGAAAGCCCGGTTAGACAGAGAGACGCTGGGAAGGGGGCGTGTTCACCCTGCAGCCTTCTCTCCAGCCTGGCTCCCTGTTCCAGAAGAGAATACCTGGCTGGAGGGATGCTAGGAAGGATGCACGTTCAGTTCACGCGCCCTTCTCAGCGTCTCTCTAGCTGAGCTGCCCCCTTAGGTCTGACAGTTGACTTATCCACGGGTCATATAAAAATCCCCATTTTTGACCCCAAAAGTTGACCTCGACTTATACATGAGGTCAACTTGTACATGAGTATATATGGTACTTCAATTTTAATTAAAAATGAAAAATGAAAGTCAAAACAGGCCGGCAATTTGAGCCAGCTTCCCAGCGGTGTGGGGACATGGCGAGCACATGTCACATACCCTGACTCCATCCCCAATCTGTCCTCACATTGCCCACCCGACCAGAAAGCACTGGAATGTTCTTGCAGCGCAGTAACCAGATGCCACATAAGCACAGAAGAGCCACAGTGGCGGTGAAAAGAGTGCCTCTTCTCCAGCCCAAAAAGGAGTGGCATTTTGCTGCTCCTTTTTGTACTGGAAAAACACCTGACTGGGGCTGTGGCATGGAACTAGACAATACCTAGAATGGACTTGGGCTTAGGAAGTTGGCTGAAAAAAATTCTACAAAGGCTTGCATTGAGTTGGTCATGAGGGAGGAAAGCAGTGTGTTGGACTCGAATTTTTATGTGAAAGCAATATAGTTATGAGAGGAATTAAATACAGTACATACTTGGTTTGCTTTTGACAAAGCTTTGTGATGTGGAAATGTTTCGAGCTCCTTGTTTTGCTGAGTAACCTGTAAATTAAAAGAAAAGTATGTAACCCATAAACAAGAAAGTATCCTTCTCATATGCATCACAGATCTCACATTTTCATACTGGATTTATGTGCATTTTGATGCAACAGGTTCATTTACTAAATAAGATACCTTTGGTGACCTCACAAAACTGAGGTAATTAAAAGTGCTTCTGGTTTTCTTCCTGTAGTTTCTCATTCCCAACATTTATTTATTGTCCTCCTCGATATCACTGTTTTTATGCTACTGTAAAACATACTGTCTAGGTGCCTACTTGCTTGGCTGCCAACCTGTGCATGTCATAGATCTGTGTATTTATCTAATCAACTACTGCCAAAAAAACTTGGATCTATTGACTAACAAATTACCTGCACAGATGGAATAATTTTATTAGTCAGAGGCTGTTGTTTGTTGTGAGATTCCTTGAAACAATCTGGTGTTGCCAATTGGCTTGTGGCAGATGAAGAGGTTGGTGCTACTGGGGTTTTGTTAAGTGATTGCTGCATTTGATCATGCTGAGAGGTCAACCTGAGTTTCTGAAGAAGATCCATATTTGGAAGTGGTGGGTTTGAAGTGTCTCCTGTATTTGTTGCAGACAAAGATGTTAAAAACTGGTTTTGACCAGGAGTTCTATTTTGTGGACCATGGTTCATATCTGACAATGACTGATTCACAAGTGGAGATACCTGCTTGGCAGCTTGCTGCATCACTTGCATTATGTTGTTGTTTGTATTCATGCTCTGAAGCATTTTTGCACAGGAAGTTTCTGCTGCCACAGATGAATTAAGGATAGGGCTTAACTGTGCAGTATAGCTTGAAGCTTTATTTACTTCAGGCTGTGAAACAGAAGATGAGGCAATTAGCAAGGGTGGCACACACTCTTGTGGCAGTAAGGTAGAAGAATTGCTTTTGAAGCCTGGACAGTCCAGTTTTCCTAGAGGCTGGTGGATTACAGTTGATTGCTCAAAGGAAAAAGGGAGAAGTAAACTGTGCTCTCGACATGAGGTGTCAGCCTTCTCTGCTCTCTCTGGATTGGTGTAAGGGCCCGTAGACTGTTCCTTTGGTAGCGAAGTTCCAAATAATTCTTCCACTGTTAGATGTTTAGGTATGGACTGACATGGCTAGAAAAGAAAAAGATCAGAAGTTCAGTTTAATGCTCAGATTAGAAGTACAGTTTACATATAGACATGTTCCCATACACTTTTTGATACCCACTACTGTTCAGAACACAAATAAAAATACTGTTTCTAAAGTTTGGAAGTATATTATCTATGAAGGGCCACAGCTTTGCCAATGGTATGATTACAGACATGCGAGCGATCACTGTGAAGTACACACTGATGGGACAGAATTCACATACAAATGATTCCTGGATTCCAGCTATTTTCTGTGTTTTTTTTCTGAGTGATTTAAAAAAATGACATAAAAGTAGGCTGTTTTTATTTAGTCTTGCACCATTCATTTTAAATTACCCTGTACTTAAAATTATAAGATACTTGAGTCTGCAAATATATTTAAGGCATTAAGAAAATGATGAGCCATAGACCCACTTGTCCCAAGAGATTAATTATTCCCGGTGATACTCTTTAACCCATTTGTATACTCATCAACCTAAAAGAAACTAGTCCAAGTGGGGTTGTTCTACCAAGTTTTTTCTTCACCCACCACAGAGAGGGAAGACATCACAAAGTCAACACATTCTGCTTCAAAATGGTTTGCTCTGCTGCTTGTAACGGTTTGCCTTCTAAAGAAAAATCAATTCTTCCTTGAAATGTCATTGTCACAACAGGAAGCTCTACTGTATTAGCTACCTGTCATTTAACAGAATGCAACAAGTATAGTTCTGTAGTATAAATAAGTAAAGCTTTTAAACTTTATAGTTTTTTGTGGGTTTTTCAGGCTATGTGGCCATGTTCTAAAAAAGTTTACTCCTGACATTTCGCTGGCAGCTGTGGCGGGCATCTTCAGAGAATGCTGGGATGGACGTGAGTGGGGTATATATGTACTGTGTGACTCTAGGTTGGGAGGAGTGATTTACATGTTAATCTGTGTATTGTTTTGTTGTTGAATGGCAACCTCAGGGTGGGAGGATATGCAAGGAGGATTTGTGTCTGCTTAATTAGTAGTCCACTGCCTGCTGGGAAAACCCCTGATCCTGGGTAGTTTTCATTTGTATTTTGCTGGTTCTTAATTTTGATGTTTTTCAGGACTGGTAGCCAAACTTTGTTTACTTTAAAGTTTTCTTCTTTTGTGTTGAAGTTGTCCAGGTATTTATGGATTTCAATGGCTTCCCTGTGCATTCTGATCTGATAGTTGTTGGCATGGTCCAGAATTTCAGTGTCCCTTGTCTAGATTTCAGTTCAAACTCTAGTTCAAAATAAAAGTTCATAATGAAGTCCACACATTGGATCTATGCTCCCCAGTCTACATCAACAGCTTAAACAGCTGGTGAAACCCCCTTTGAGTAAATATATTAGTTTAAAAACTGAAGCATCTGAGAAATAGGAGAAGTTCCACTTCAAGGAAATTCTCTGACATTAAGCTGTACGTCATTCTTTCTACCACCAGGTGGTACTACTTGCAGGCCGAAATTATCGCATTCATCTACAGTGTGCTCAATATACATATTTTTTCTAGCAATCCAATATTTATTAATTATTCCTTAGATATCTATCTCATTATTTGCCCAAAATGTTATTTTAGTCAACTAATATGGTTTTTATCATATCTGACAACAAGAGCTCCATGGAAAACACAATGAAAATATAACCAGCACTTTTGTCAAATAAGACAAGCAGCTTGCTGGTAGGCAATTGCCAACAGTCATTTCTATTGTTGTTACTTGGGCTATGAAAACTGCACACATGGCTCTTCCATTATATTTTCTAGCCCACTGATTTCCAAACAAGAGCCTTCCATGTGTTTTGAACTTTGGCTCCCAGTATCTCAGACCATTGGCTAAGTGGGCTGAGGCTCCTGGGGGCTGAAGTCCAAAACACCTGGAGGATGAGTTTGGGAATCATTGTAAATCTAACCTAAAACCATTACTGACAAATCCCACTCTAACCCACTTCTCAAATCTATTAGGTTTTTTTTAAAACAAAGAATCAGAGAGTTGGAAGAGACCGAAATGGCTATCCAGCCCAATTCCCTGCTGTGCTGGAAAACATAATCAAAGAACTCCCATCAGATGGCCATCCAGTCTCTGTTTAAAAATCTCCAAAGAAGACGACTCCACTATTTCCAAGGCAGTGTGTTCCACTGTCGAACAGTGCTTATTGTCAGGAAATTCTTCCTAATATTTAAGTGAATCTCTTTTCCTGTAGCTTGAATCCACTGTTCCAGGTCCTATTTTTTTTGGAGCACCAGAAAACAAACTTGCTCTATCCTCAATATGAAATCCCTTCAAATATTTAAACATGGCTATCATGTTACCCTTTAACCTTCTCTTTTCCAGGCTAAACATACCAGGCTCCTTAAGCCACCCCCTTCACAGGGCATGGTTCCCAGACCTTTCACCATTTTGGTTCTCTTTCCTGGACACATTTCAGCTTCTCAATATCCTTCTTGAAATGTGTTGCCCAGAGCTGGACACAGTTTCCAGGTGAGATCTCACCAAAGCAGAATAGAGTGGCCCTATTACCTCCCTTGATCTAGACATTAAACTTCTATTGATGAACCCTGTATCACACTGGCAATTTTAGCTGCCGCATCAAACTGTTAACTCGTGTTCAATTTGTGGTCTACTAAGACTCCTAGATCCCTTTCACATGTCAAGCCAAGTATTACCCATCCTATATCTGTGCATTTCATTTTTCCTGCCTCAGTAGCGTACCTTAAATTTCTTCATAATGACATTCATTTTGTTAGTTTTGGCCTACCTCTCTAATCCATTAAAGTCATTTTGAAATCTGATCCTATTCTCTTGGTTACTCCTCCTAATTTACTGTCATCTGCAAATTTGAAAAGCTTGTCCTTTATTTTGAGAACCATGCCCTTTATTTCTTCATCCAAGTCATTAATAAAAATGCTGAATAGCACTGAGCCCCGGACAGAACCATGTCACATTCCACTAGTCACTTCTCTCCAGGATGAAGAGGAGCTATTGGTGAACTCCTTTTGGGTTCAGTCAACCAATTATAAATCCATCTAATAGTTGCACTGTCAAGCCCACATTTGACTAGCTTTTTTGCAAGGATAACAAATACTTTACTAAAATCAATATATGCTACATACATAGCATTCCTTTCATCTACCAAGCTTATAGCTCTATTAAAAAAGAGCTAAGATTAGCCTGGCATGACTTATTTTTGAGAAAACTGCATTGACTTTTAGTGGTCACGGCATTTCTTTCTAAGTACCTACAGACTCTCTGTTTCATTATCTGCTCTAGAATCTTTCCTGGTATTAATGGCAGGCTGACTGGGCAGTAACTGCTTGGATCCTTTTTCAATCTCTTTTTGAAGATGGTGACAACATTTGTCCTCCTCCAGTGTGCTGGAATGTCTCCTGTTCTCAAAAAAGTTCTTAAAGATTATTACCAGTGGTTCTGAGGAACACTCTTTTCCTTTTAGAAGAAGACTGAGGCAAAGGTGTTAAGTATTTTTGTGCCCCATTAGCATTTCACTATCTTCTCCATTCAGTGGTCCTACCATCTCCTTGTTTTTCCCTTTGCTATGGACATAATTTTAAAAGCCCTTTTTATTGTACTGAGCTTGCTCTGTGTTTTAGCTTTTCTGACTTTGTGCCTACACATGCTGGCTATTGGTCTGAATTCCTCTTTGGTGATTTCTTCCTTTTTCCATTTCTTATATGTACATGTCCTTTTAAAGTCTTATCTAAGTTCAAAATTCTTTTGCCATCCATCCTGGTTTCTTCAGACCTCTTCCATTTTTCCTGCTCATTGAAACTGTTTAGAACTATTTGAAATTGTGACTTTAGTACCTCACTTTTAAGAAACTCCCATTTAACATGAACTCCCTTCTCTATTAGTATTCCTGATCACAGGATCTCACCTGGTATTTCCTTAAGTTTAGTGAAATCAGTTTTCTCAAAGTCTAGAATGTGTGTTCAACTATGTTTGGCTTCTCCTTTCTCTTGTATAACAAACTCTAGGACAGCATGGTCACTCCTGCCTAAGGATCCCACCATTTCTGCCCCATTAACCAGGTCATTATTGTTAGTTAGGATCAGATCTGAAATAGCTGATCCCCTTGTTGACTATTCCACCTTCTGGACAATGAAACTGTCTGGCAAGTGAGAAATTTGTTGGACCTTGTATTCTTGGCAGAATTTGATTTCCAACAAATATTAGGATAGTTGAAATCTCCCATTACTACCTATCTTGTTTCTGAATGTTTGCTCATCTTTTGGAGGCATCATCCAATCACTCAATCTGGCTGTGAAGTGTTTTTAAAAATACAAAGCAAAAGAGAAAACAGAATCCTAAAGTGTGACATTCCAAATATAGATGTGCTATGTGATTATTCTGCTGATGTAAACCAGTTCAATACAGTGCTGATGGACACACTCTGAACAAAAAACAAAACATATTTCAGTTAGAAGGGCTTGCTATGAAGATAATGAACAGTGAATTTATGTTGTTATGTTTGGATTTAAATTAACTTACATGGTCTTGCACTTGTAATGCTGACAATCCATGCTCTGAACTCTCTGCATTTTCAGCCTTTGTAGGATTTGTACTTTGTTGTGTCCCACAGATCAAATCGCCTTTTTGATTCTGGAAAATAAAACACATTAATACTTCTGTTTCCTGTGTAGACAGATGAGATCATTGTGATTTTTTAAAAAACACTTTTTGTTTCATTATTCTCTTCCCCCTGCACATAGCAGCTTTTCATAATTTGCCAACTATACAATACTGTGATATCACACCATATACTTATTTGATAGCCCTGTCCATGTCATGAGTCATAAAATTATCTTGATGAATAATTCTCCCAGTTGTCCCAACAAAACGAGATGTACTCATGTCATTTTTGCTATGCAAATGAATGGAGAGGAGCTATCACATCTACAAGGTGAAAATTTAAAAAAAAACCCACAAACAACTCACTATCACTTGCCCCAATACATGACATGGATTCGCAGAACAACTGCAAAAACAACTTGGCCTCAATAAAACTGATAGTCTCAGTTTCAGTAAATCCACTGAATCAGTGGAATTCACATAAGCACTGATTTGCCAATTTTTACTGACTGAATAGGTCTACTCTAGTTGGAGCTTAACAATGGAGCTAGGCCTTTGTGCCCAGCATGATTCCAAGCATCAGGCAAGTGTACGAACAGCACCAAAATAAAATCATGACTCAGCTTCATGGTTCAGGTGATCTGTCACTTTCAATAATTTATGATGCATTCATGTCAACAGAGCTCAAATTCACAGGATTTGTGACTGTAGAGAGAAAATTCATTCTTCAGATTACTTTTAAAGTTATCTGAAGTAAAGCATCAAAAGCTATCAATCTAAGAAAGGGAGATAAGCAAACTGCAACAACTGTAATTTCTGCTAGCAGATGGAAATTTACGGTCTCACTTCCATTTCTGGTGATTTCTGAATGCATTTAAAATAGAACTTTTACATGTTTTTCAGATACAGATTTAAAATGCAATGCATATGGATTCACACATATAGAACCACGTGGCTGCCAAGGCCTCAGAGGAGTTCATCCGCCCTCCCCAACACCACCTGCGGGGAGCAGTGAGGCCCAGCAGAGCCCAGGCAGGGGATAATCCCCCACCCAGAAACATCTTCCGGGCAACCACGCGGCGGACAAGGCCTCGGAGGACTTAATCTGCCCTCCCCAACACCACCTGCAGGGAGCGGCGAGGTCCAGTGGAGCCCAGGCAGGGGACAACCCCCCTAGAAACCTCTTCCGGGCAACCATGTGGTGGCCAAGGCCTCGGAGGACTTCATCTGCCCTCCTCAACACTACCTGCAGGGAGCGGCAAGGCTCAGCGGAGCCCAGGCGGGGAATAGCCGCTCCCCCAGGAACACCTTCTGGGCACCACATGGGGGCCAAGACCTCGGAGGACTTCATTCGCCCTCCCCAACACCACCTGTGGGGAGTGGCAAGGGGATAACCCCACCCCCCAGAAACATCTCTTCCCCCAGCTTTTCATGGGATGTTGTTTATCCTCTTCATTCTATTCTGTTAACTTGAGGATACTCTCTCTATAATTTTCCTTGTACAGTTATCATGGGACTTGGCCCAGAGGGGACCAAAACTGTAATCTGGTGCTTTTTTCTCACCATTTTTGACCCTGTTTTTAGTGTTGACTGGAATAAGCCGAGGATAACTGGATCGCTCGCTACATCTATTAGGTAATGGAGCCGGGAACAACCAGGGAGCGGGTATTGAGGTTGTGTGGGGGAAGGGAAGGTATGGTGGCAACAAGGTGAAGAAATGTTACAAAAGAAGTAGGGATCGATGTCTGGTACCTATTCCTTCTTCAGTTTCCCAGGATAACTTGGACAGCGCATCAACCATTCCACAGCCCCTTAATCTGCTCCTTTTCAATGTCAGGTCAGCCATAGGTAAGACCCATATCATCCATGATCTTTTGGTAGATGAACAGACCGACCTAGCATGCTTTACTGAGATCTGGCTGGGAGATGCCAGCGCTGCAACATGGGCGCAGGGTCTCCCGGCTGGATATACAGTTAGTGAGCAGGTAAGGGAAAGTGGGCGGAGGGAGGCGTGGCTATATTCCACAGAAAAACTTGACCTTGATCAGGAAACCTGTCTGGAAAACAACCCACATTGAGTGTATGTACCTAAGCCTGAAGTCCAAGGATAGCTTGGGGATTCTGTTAGTATACTGGCCACCCCGTTGTCTAACAGATTCCCTAACTGAACTGACTCAGCTGGTCTCTTGAGTTGTTGTTGGAGTCACCAAGACTTTTGGTCTTGGGCGATTTTAACAACCCTCTCAAGACCGGCTTGTCTAATCTATCTGGTGTGGCTCGGGAGTTCATGGAATCCATGACAAGCACGAACCTATCCCAATTGATCAACAGGCCCTACCCATTGTGCGGGTCATACACTCAATACTTTTAGTACAGAACAGGAGTATCCGTGAGCGGAGGTAACCAAAGCCTCCGCATTGTCATGGACAGATCATTTTCTGATCAAGATGGAACAAAAAGCTTCGCCTTGCCCCCCCCCCCGCAGGAGTGGTGGATCCATTAGAATGGCCTGCCCTCGAAGGCTAATGGAACCAATTGGTTTCCAGAAGGCCTTAGAGGGTTTAATGGTTGGCAGCACCGGTGACCCTGTCGAAGCCTTGGTGAATATCTGGAACACCGATCTTCCAAGGCTATTGACGCAATCGCCCCCAAGTGTCCTTTCCAGCCTGCTTCTAACCGGAAGAACTCAGGGAGATGAAGCAGACTGGACAATGACCAGAGCGCAAGTGGCGGAAGACTCAGCTCTTGTCCGACAGAACTCGCCATAGGAAGCATCTTCGCGCCTATCAGGAGGCTTTGCATGCAGCGGGGAAATCCTTCTGTTCCACACGCATTGCATCTGCAGAGCCCCATCCAGCAGAGCTATTCAGGGTGGTGGGGGAATTGATGCAGGTTCCTCCTGCACCAAACCCCCTCCTTGACCCAACAACGGCCTGCTGTGATGCATTTAACACCTACTTTGCAAATAAAATATCTCGGATAAGTGCCGACCTGGATGCCAATGTTCTACCAGAATCTATAGGTGAGGCGTCCAGCAACTCTGTTGCTGTCACTTTAATGGATGAGTTTCAATCTGTGAGTACCGATGACGTGGACAAGCTCCTTGGAAGTATGAGGAAGATGACCTGCCCTCTCGATCCTTGTCCATCTTGGCTGGTTGTCCAGGGGGGACGAATTGAGGGTATTCCTTCAGGACACAATCAATGTGTTGGTCAGGGAAGGCATTATACCATCTTGTTTGAAGGAGGAGGCTGTGAAGCACCTCCTGAAAAAACCTTCCCTTGACCCCCTGGACAGGAACAACTATAGACCACTTTCCTTGCTACCGTTTTTAAGCAAGGTGATTGAGAAAGTTGTTGCCTCCCAACTCCAAGCAGTCTTGGATGAAACCGATTATGTTGATCCATTTCAAACTGGCTTCAGGACAGGATATGGAGTTGAGACTGCCATGGTCGCTCTGACTGACGACATCTGCTTGAGTATCGACAGGGGTAGTGTGACCCTGCTGGTGCTCTTGGATCTCTCAGTGGCCAGAAAAGCTAAAGCGCAAAATGAACTCAGGCTTGCTAGAGAGGTTAAGAACAATAAAAAGGGCTTTTTTGGATATGTCCGCAGCAAAAGGAAGAAGAAGGAAATGGTAGGACCACTGCGTGCAGAAGAGGGCAAAATACTAACAGGGGACAGAGAAAAGGCAGAATTACTCAACACCTTCTTTGCGTCAGTCTTCTCAGAAAAGGCAAAATGTGCTCAACCTGAGGACAGTGAAGAAGGGGACAGAGTGGGGGAATTTCAGCACAGAATAAGTAAAGAGACAGTACAGGAATACCTGGTTACTCTAAATGAATACAAATCTCCAGGACCAGATGAACTACATCCAAGGGTATTAAAAGAACTGGCAAAGGTGATATCGGAGCCATTGGCAATAATCTTTGAGAACTCCTGGAGAACAGGAGAAGTCCCAGAAGACTGGAGGAGGGCAAACGTTGTCCCCATCTTCAAAAAGGGAAAAAAAGAGGATCCCAACAATTATCGTCCAGTTAGTCTGACATCAATACCAGGAAAGATTCTAGAGCAGATCATTAAGCAGAGAGTCTGTGAACATTTAGAAGCCAATGCCATAATCACAAAAAGCCAACATGGGTTTCAGAGAAACAGGTCATGCCAAACAAACCTGATCTCTTTTTTTGATAAAATTACCAGCTTGGTAGATGAAGGGAATGCTGTGAATATAGTTTACCTCGATTTCAGTAAGGCCTTTGACAAGGTTCCCCATGACATTCTTGCAAATAAGCTTGCAAAATGTGGGATAGACAAGTTAACTATTACATGGATTTGTAATTGGTTGAGTGGCCGAACTCAAAGGGTGCTCAACAATGGCTCCCTTTCATCCTGGAGAGAAGTGACCAGTGGGGTCCCACAGGGCTCTGTCCTGGGCCCAGTGCTGTTCAACATCTTTATTAATGATTTGGATGACAGAATTGGGAGCATACTTATCAAATTTGCAGATGACACTAAACTAGGAGGAGTAGCTAATGCCCCAGAGGACAGGATCAAAATTCAAAACGACCTGAATAGACTAGAAAGGTGGGCCAATGCTAACAAGATGAAATTCAACACAGAGAAATGTAAGGTTCTGCACTTAGGGAGGAAAAATGAAATGCACAGATATAAAATGGGGGACACCTGGCTGAATGAGACCACATGTGAAAGGGATCTAGGAGTCCAAGTAGACCATAAGCTGAACATGAGTCAACAGTGCGATGCAGCAGCTAAAAAGGCCAATGCAATTTTAGGCTGCATCAATAGAAGTATAGTGTCTAGATCAAGGGAAGTAATAGTGCCACTCTATTCTGCTTTGGTCAGGCCCCACCTGGAATACTGTGTCCAGTTCTGGGCACCACAATTCAAAAAGGATGTGGAGAAACTGGAGCAGGTCCAAAGGAGGGCAACTAAGATGGTGAAGGGACTGGAACCCATGCCCTATGAGGAACGCCTTAGGGAACTGGGGATGTTCAGCCTGGAGAAGAGAAGGTTAAGAGGTGATATGATAGCCCTGTTTAAATATTTGAAGGGATGTCATATTGAGGAGGGAGCAAGCTTGTTTTCTGCTGCTGCAGAGACTAGGACACGGAATAATGGATATAAATTGCAGGAAAAGAGATTCCACCTCAACATTAGGAGGAACTTCCTGACAGTAAGGGCTGTTCGACAGTGGAACACACTCCCTCAGAGCGTAGTGGAGTCTCCTTCCTTGGAGGCCTTTAAACAGAGGCTGGATGGTCATCTGTCAGGGATGCTTTGATTTGGAGTTCCTGCATGGCAGGGGGTTGGACTAGATGGCCCTTGTGGTCTCTTCCAACTCTATGATTCTATGATTCTATGATTCTATGACACTCCATTCTTTGATCATTCCATCCTTTTGGACCGGCTAAGAGAATTGGGAATTGGAGGCACTGCGCTGCGGTGGTTCCAATCCTTCCTCTCTGGCAGAACCCAAAGGGTGAGGCTTGGGGACAGTTGCTCCTCCAAAATTGAGCTTGATTGTGGTGTCCCTCAGAGTGCCATCCTGTCCCAGATGCTATTCAACATCTATATGAAGCCACTGAGTGAGATCATTCAGAGGCATGGAGCGCAGTGTCATCAGTATGCTGATGACACTCAGATATACTTCTCCATGACCAGATCGTCAGCCCAGACTTCAGATGGCATCCCTCCTCTCAATGACTGTCTTGGAGTGGTAATGGATTGGATGAGGAAAAACAGATTGAAACTAAATCCAGACAAAACGGAGGTACTGACAGTTACAGGCCCGAAACCAGGTTTGGGAATAAAATCTCCAGTCCTCAATGGAGTTACACTCTCCTTGAAGGACCCTGTTTGCATTCTGGGGGTACTCCTAGATTCATCGCTTCACATGACTAGTCAGGTGAATGCGACAGTCAGCCTGTTATCAGCTTTGGCTGATACGCCAGCTGCACCCTTTCCTGGATATGAAGGACTTGGAATCTGTTGTACATGCTCTGGTAACATCACACTTGGACTTCTGTAACACACTCTACATGGGGCTATCTTTGTGCTTAACCCAGAAACTTCAATTGGTTCAAAACATGGCATCCAGGCTTCTCACTGGGACATCTAGGAAAGTGCACATAACACCCGTGCTTAAGTCTCTCCACTGGCTGCCAATTAGTTTCCGGGCACAGCACAAGGTGTTGGTTTTAACCTTTAAAGCCCTACATGGCTTGGGTCCATCTTATCTCAAGGACCGCCTCTTCCCGTATGAATTCCCCCCCCCCCCGCACACTTTGGTCCTCTGGGAGGAACTTGCTGCAGCCTATGAAAACTAGACTGTCACAGACCTGAGGACTTTCTCTGCCACCACTCCCAAGCTATGGAATGGCCTACCAGACGAGATCCATATTATCACGTCTCTTGACTGCTTTAAAAAAGCTATAAAGATGCAAATTTTCTGCAGGCCTTCCCAGAAACTCTTTAATCTCCCGGCTCCAAAACTAGGTTCTGCGATCTCCCTACTAGTCCCCAACACTAAGACCCCTGATGCCACAGTCCATGCTGCTCAAGGTTTTTAGGTTGTTGTATTGTTTTTAACTTGCTTGTTGATTTTAACTTATCCCAGTTTAATTTAATTTTAAGGAGTGGGAGGTTGGGATCTGGGTTTATGGGAATTGTTTTTAGTTTATGACTGTTTTAACTTTGTTGTACCCTGCTCCGATTGCTTGGACAGAGGAGTGGGCTATAAATAAAATTTATTATTATTATTATTATTATTATTATTATTATTATCATTATTAGAACTTTTATATGTTTTCCAGATACAGACTTAAAATGCAATGCATAAGGATTCACACATATACATTGTCTTAGTGTTCTCTTCCTGTCAATTAGAGCAGTTATAGTCTAGACTTAAATTCCTTGACAAGTTTGTGATTCTAAAAATATTGTCCTTGTGTATAATGCCAGTTTAGAACAGTGTACTAACCATTAAGCAACATATTTCCAAATGCATTCATTTTCACATAGGGACTGCATACAGAGAGTACTTGAAGGATTATACTGATTTAGAATCCTAGATTAAATCACTCAGGCCTTTACAAATCTATTTTCTTGCTCCTGGCCTGTCCCTTTCTTATGCTAACTCTCTCCCAATCTCATGTCAACTGCACAGCAGGATTACTTTAAGATCCATCTGGAACATACTAGGCAGATTTTCTTCTCTTAAATACTAAAATCCAAATTCAGCTATATTTATTAAGATAAGTGACTAGGTAGAATTGGTATTAGTAAGAGAATTGCCATAAAAGAATATAGATACACCTAAAAACAAAAGTAAGATTAACTAAAACACACACACAGAGAGAGAGAGAGAGAGAGAGAGTGAGCACAACAGTGGGGCATACATGATGCAAGGAGAAGAAAAAAATCAATAATTAAATAATTATAGGATCCCATTTTGGGAGAAAAGTGGGCTAGAAGTGCAATAAAAAATAAATAAAGTGAAATATCCTGCATCTATACCACATTAGGTTTATTTCTAAAACATCCCTGTTGAATTCTTCCATTATTAGACAGACATTTCTTCTTTTAAACAGTTATTTTTCAGTTTTGCATATTTAAAAACTAGAGATCAGGTCTGACTACTATAAAGGAAACCTGCTGTTTAGGAAATACACATAACAGTGTTACACATAACAGGGGAGAGTGTGTGGGGTCTGAGCCCTGGCTCCCACACACAGTAAATCCCGTCTACAGAGGCGGGATAATAAATGCAAGCTTTTCTGAGCACAGAGTGGTTGTATACATTTTAACCAGATGATTTAATTCAACCTGCCCTGTTTATATTAGCTCAGCAGAGAAAGAAGTGAGAATATAGATTTAAGACAGAAACCTGGCATACAATGACTTCACAAGATAGGCAGGCAAATTTTACGAGTGAACTAGATCATAAAAGCTGCCAAATTATTTTTGGGCAGCTCCTCCAGCCTTAACAACATAGCAAGAAGATATTCAGTAAGGAAAGGGTTCTCCTGTTATTACCACACAAATGAATCAATAATGCACTTTTATTCAGAATTACTGGATTATATCCATGAACAGAGACCTAGTGGCAGAACGCTCTTAATGATAAAAGGAGATGATAGAGGGGAAAGTTTAATTTATGTCCCTTTCCCTCCAAAACTCTGCTCTGATGGGTTCAAAGACCTTCTGGAATATATGGGGATAGACAGGAAAGAGACTGCAGGTAAAAATTCTGAAGACTCCAATGGGTAAGAAGACATTGAACAAAGAGAAAGTCTTCCCATTGACAGAAGAGAGATTCTGACCTCCAAGTCCTTGAAATCCTCAGTCTTTCAGCTTGTTCTCTCCTCTAAATGCAGGAGGCATTTTTTCAATTTCAGTTTTTGATTTAATAACAAATCAAGGCAGCAAATAGCAGTATCAACAAAAAGAAAAAAAGAGGATAAACAGTTATGAGGGAAGGTGGAGCAGAAAGTGTTGTAGAGTTTCTATCAGTGGAGAAAACAACTATTGTACATATAGTTCAAGAACAACTGACTGAACATCTTGATATTCATTCTCTCTCTGTTCACATCAATATACAGCCAAATGAAATAGTGACAAGCAATGTAAAATACTGATCCATGGATGCTCCATAAACAGTGTCTTCTCTTTTCTGGTGGCACAGTGGTGAAATGCTGGTACTGCAGCCACAACGTTGCAAATTTGATCCCGCAGGACTTCAGGATTACTCACCCTTCCATCCTTTCATAAGTAGGCAAAATGAATACCCAGCTTCTTGGGGGGCAATTGGCTAACACATTATAAACCGCTTAGAGAGTGGTTAATTCACTATGAAGCATTACAGAAATGTAAAGTACTATTGCTATTTCCAAGGTGGGACTAACAATATCTAAAGCCAGTTATGAGACCCTAAAAAGGACCTTATCCTGTGTGACTTTGGAAGCTTAGGGTTAGCTCTGGTTAATACTTGGAGGGAGACCACCAACAAATACCAGGTGTTGTCGGCTATATTTCAGAGAAAGGAACTGGCAAAACCACCTCTACATATTCCCTTGCCTAAGAAAACCCTATGAAATCCATGGAGTTGCCATAGGTTGACAGACAACTGGATGGTGAGCGCGCACGCACACACACACACACACAGATCAAATGAATTGATTGGAAATAGGAAAGTCAACAGTGTTGACTCAATACTTAGGTATGTTTGCTCATTTAATGATCTACTATTATTTAGACTGACAATTAGATTAAGCTTTTAATGTGGGCAAATTACAGTCTACCAGTTGTTCTTGAATTGCAATTCCCAAAATTCTTCACCTTTCATTATGATATTCAAGACAGAAGTCCAGCATATCTACAGGACCACACTGTGGCTATAACCACAACATCACTCCAAAAAGGAGTTATCGTATGAATCAGTGACCTGATTTTTATCATGCACCAGCAGCATTTCAAAGAGGGGATAACAAGTTGTAGCTCCAACCTCTGCAGCATCCAGTCTGTTTCTATGGATGACATATCACCTAAGGATCTAACAGATTAGAAAGCTAGATTACCTAGGCTAAATATGAGAATCCCATTCACTATTTCACACTTTATGGTGAGAAATAAATCTTGAATTTGTCAGAGAACCACCAATGCAAACATGTTGTCAGTCTTATCTGGTCCACAAAGCCAACTCAGTCTTCTAGGAGATTTGGGGGCACAGATGCCACACAAGCAGCCGGTCCAAAAATAGACACAAACAGATGTTAAAGTTGCAGAAACTGACAGTATGACTTATTTGGTTGACTAAATTTCCCTTGTAGAACACAGAATGATTTTAGATTACCCTTTCTATCTAGAAGTTGGTCCAAGGTATGAGGGGGTATCCAAAAGTTTTAATGATCACCTTTAAAAAAAATTGACAGAAAGTTTGTTTTGATTTGTAGTTGTTAAATTATCTCTATTAGTCACTATCTAGATTTATACGTTTTTCCTAGCGTATCTTGACCCTCCAAATACCTGATATTGTAAAAGTCTGCAGATTGCTCCTGACAAGGATTTTACACTTTAGTCACTTCTGGCAGGGCCAGTCACAAAAATAAAGGACACAACGAATTGATTTTCTCAGCAACGTGCACTTAGGGACCAATGATGGCACTTACAAAATTTCATCAATATGCCATAATAATTTCTGGGTGATAATTATTACTTTACGATATTCCCTTGTAAAGCGCAATCTGAAGACTTCTACAATATCAGGTATTTGGAGGGTCAAGATACACTGGGAAAAATGTATAAATCTAGATAGTGACTACATAGAGATAAGTTAAGAACTACAACTCAAAACAAACTTTCTGCCAAATATTTTTAAAGGTGATCATTAAAACTTTTTTATACTCCCTCATAATAACCTGGCAAGGTGCACAGCCGTTCCACAAAGTCTTTCTTTTCTTATCCTCAGTCTAATATATATCACAAAGTTTCTTTGGCATATATATATCAATCAGTTCTAATTCCAACAATGAGGATCTTCCAGGCCAACTGTGTGACCAAAAACAGGATGCAACTGAGAAACCAGGAACCCTAAATAAGTAGATGCAAATGTCTGCTACCTTTACATGGCTGGATGCTAACAATACATAGAGCTCCCTAGAAGCATACATTGTGGTAAATTATATTGATATGAAACAGAAACCCACTTAATTAGTACTGCTGAACTGGCTGCAGAAAAATATTGACTGTCCCACATCCACAGAAAGACTCACACAGGTTGTAATAAGGATGTCTGAAACAGAATTTTGGTACATGGATGGGGCAAATCCCTTAGGATGTCGAACATCAATTCTTATCACATTTATTTAATGCTAGATGCTTACTTAAAAAGAAGTCTACCTACCAGTGTCAAGATGCTTTTTGATATCAAAACACTTGCTAATTGTATTGGAATGATTAACTTTCTTGTAAGTCTTAATGTTCAACATCATGAGATCTGACTTTCCCCATTTGACAGAATATCCGCATATCAGTCTGAACTCTTGAATCAGGGTAATATATCTGGAAACATTTTGATTCAATCCAAGAAAGTCATCACATATGAAGCCAAATGAAGTGTTTAAAATTTTGATGGAATGGAAAACAAAGTGTGAAACCCTTTATACTTTGAATAGCACAAGCAAGGGACCACAAAGGTAAGATGAAAAAAGCTGGCAGGAGAGCAGACCTCCCCGCTGTGTATCCTTCTGCAACAATAAAGGCTGTGAGCAAACACCATTTATTTCAAACTGGGAATCAGGTGTAGCAAAAAGAATATATTTCAAAATAATAGACAGAAAAGAAAAAGTCAACCCTTAGAGTGCAGTCAATTGCCCCCACCCAAGAAAAAAAAAAATAGAACTAGTAAATTACTCTCTTGTTCTCCTGACAATTTTCAGCCAATACTATTAAAGCTAAAGGTGTCTTGACATTTCATGAGCCATGGTGAGTTTTCATTTTTAAACTGCAGCAAGTCATTTTAGGTTAGACAAACATCAGTGTGCCCAAAATTGATGTTACAGGGTAGTTGAAAGCCTTTAGCATTTTGCATCATGATTCAACATACCCTCAAGCATTTTAAGACTTCAGAGTATTCCCACATGATTATGATTCACTGCTTGTTTCTGTTTTGCTTAGTAAGTTTGGGTAAAGAGACAGAAAATTACTTGAGAATGAAGACTTATGCTAAACTCAATAGAAAATACTGAGAACTTCAATGTTATAACTTTTCCTAAACAGTCTGTAATTTAATCAGGTTTATAAACTGAGTAACAAGTATATGGCATATACTATATGTAATGGTATATAACTGCCATTTATCCTTCTTTCCAAGACAGGATCTGAGATTAATATTAATGTTGATAAGCCAGACTATTTACAAAATGGAATACTGATGGAAGCCTGGATGTTATCCCACCCCTCCACCCCCCACCCCCAATATAAAACAGCCTCATTTTGGTACTGTATACTGCTAGGAGAGAAAAGTTCATATACTGAGAAGGAAATGAAAGATTGAGACATAAATAGTCATTCTAGGAGCGATAAAGGAGCAATCCATAACCAGTGGGTTAATATTTTGTGCCAGGATATGAAATTCATGGCACTAACAGACAATTTGAAGGTATACATGCAAGTGTGCGCACACACAAACATGTAGATCAAATGAATTAATTGGAAATGGGTAAATCAAGTGTTGACTCAATACGTAGGTAAATTTTTAAATTAATTCCATCTATTGAGTCTTCTCCCTTCCTTGTTAGCTTTGTTACATACCCTTGCTCAGCAACATAATAATTAATAGCCATAAAGATAGAAAGCATCTCCTCTTATTTTAAAAAATACAGCCACTGGATGTGGGGGCAGGGGTGCATTGCTCTGTCAGCCCTTCTAGAACAACCATTCATGGTAATTGCCAACCTCTCATTCTCAGGAAGACTGAAAAAGCTATCCACAACCATTGGGATATACCCAAGCCTAACAGATCACAAGTGGGAGTGGCTGCTAATTTCCCGTAGTACTGCTTGTAGGTTAGTATGTCCAAATGCTGTCTGTCCTGACTGGAATGTATCATCTCTGATAATAATAATCTAATAATAACCTAATAATCTTTGAAGGCTCTTTGCAACCTGCTCTCTTACACATATCTTCCAATGATAAAGGCAGTCAAAAAGCTGTTGTTAGTACCCTAGCTCTAGTAGAATGTGCCCACACCTAGTGAGATTTTGGTAGCTTGGGGAAAATAACACAGATGACTGCAACCCTATATCCAACTTGAAATTATCAATTATCAATTGAACTCAATATTCTCGGATGTAATGAGACAAATAACACCTCTGAAAAAGTACATATTTTTGTCCTTTCTATACAGATCTTCACTGCTCTCCTCACATCCAAAGAATGCCATCTTTCCTATAACAGATGTACTGGATTTGGATAACACAAGTAACTCCGTTGTCTATCCTGCACTTTTTAGGCACGAAGGATGGATCGATAGTCAAAGATAGATATTCTTTCCCAAATCTACAAATATTAAGATTTAATGATAGTAAAGCAATCTCTGACATCCTCTTAAAACAAAATTATATTAAGTCAAAAATGACTTTACAAGACTGTACGACTAGACATTCGCATCAAGGGAAGCCTTTACCTTTACTTAATCTTAAAGATGTCTCTCAAAGTGGCTCTGATTTAGGGTTAGTATACACTTTAAACAACAGATTCAAATGCCATGTAGGAAATCTGTGAATAGTAAGTGGAGCTTGCAATGATGGTCCCACCAAAAAACAAAACAAAACAAAAACACAATGAACAAATAAAGACTTCCCTTTAATTGAAATAATGATGACACTGCTATTTGTTTCTTCATCTATTCCATACTGCAACAAGGCCAAGACTTCTTTTATCTTTTTAGATTGTAAGACTGAGGGCAGGAAACCGTCTAATTACAGATTGTATGTTCAGCGCTGTGTAAATTTACAGTGCTGTACAAATGAAGGTTAATAATAATAATCTGTATCTTTTCTATCACAACTGAATTTTCTCTATATCACTTCTGTAATGTTTTGCACAGATTCTTTCATATATACATTGTGCATAGGTTCTTCACAACCCCATATATATATATATATATATATATATAATGAAAAGACCTTTCTCTTGGTAGTATCTTGTTCCTGCTTTAAAAAAAAAAAAACCTTGAAGTTTCTTTCATATAGTAACAGCAGATAGGAATTTTAACCACTGCTTGGCCCAAATCAATATTCTGATTGTTGTACAAATTGAATTCTCTGTGTAAGGTAGATGTTTTGATCCATCTATTTGAGTCTTTCTTTACAGTTACTGATAAGGTCAGAGATCAGATGTCATCTCCTCATTACAGACTACTGAGCATGTCTCAAAAAAAGTTGCAAAGTCAAGGTACTAACTGTACTGTGGAAATTAACATTCCTAAGACTTCTGCAAGATGCATTAAATCTGCTGATCCCATTTTCAGTAATTTTACAATCTGTTGCTTTACCTTCTCCTTTCTTTAATTTAGAAGGATTATACAAGCCTTCCTTGTATCTATCATTGCTCTTAAATGAGTTGGGTAAGTGATACTTCTTGAAATTGATCAAGAAGCAATCACTCAAGCATTACTCTCACATCTTCTGCAGCATTAACTCTGAACCTAGCTTTCAACAAAGTATCATCAAACTAGGAGAATTCACTTGTTGGCTCAAGAATGATATTATTGGTACTAACATTTTCCTGGATACAGATACCAGACAAAGGTAGTCATAAACTGGTAACGGTTTTGTTGCAATTAAATCTCAAGGCATCAGACCCTGTTTGATCTTGGCAGCTAAGCAGGTCAGCCCAGCTTAGCAACTGGATGAGATACTGTCTATGAATACCAGATGCTGTAGGCTATATCTCAGAGGAAGGAACTGTCAAAACCACCTCTGAGTATTCCTTCCCTAAGGAAACCTTGGGATCATCATATGTTGACAGGTGACTTGAAGGCAGATACACACATACATTTTTTTCAACTTTGAGTCATAAGCACATGTATTAAGCCTCCTGTACATCTATTAAGATTAAATCATCAAGCAAATTCAAATTCGCTGGAGTGGGTTGAGCCCACTTTGATGAAATCTGATACTGCACAAACCCTTTCAGAATTTTGAAACCCAAAATCAGTCTGTAGCTCCCAGTGCTTGGGCATCATAATGAATTGAATAAATCTCTTTGCATTTTTGAGTAAGAGGCACTTACTTTATAGCTCAAATCAACAAATGTTGATTATCTTTTTGTACACTCTCTCTCTAGGCAATGTCCTTTGGTACAGGTAATGGAAGATACCATCACCTCATTCTCTTTGGGAATAAAATTTCATATCCTACTGTAAATAATAATAATGATGATGATGATGGTTTATTTATAATCCGCTCCTCTGTAAGAACACTCGGAGCAGAATACAGCATATTAAAAAACATGAATTAAAACAAAGTTAAAATTAAAACAGTCCCATAACCCACATTCCAACCTCCCACCCATTAAAAATAAATTAAATCAGCAATAAATTAAAAACTGTAGGATCTAAAAACAGTATAGGTGTATTCGGACCCCTTCTTATGCAGCCACATCGTAAGTTAAAGGTTGGAGACATGGGAGTAGGCGAAAAGCATAGTCTAAGTCCGGAGCCGGGGTCAAAAGTTTCAAGGGAAGGCCTGCCGAAAGAGATGCATCTTTAAGGCTGTTTTAAAGCAGTCTAAAGATGTCATGAGACGCATCTCGTCCGGCAGACCGTTCCAGAGCTTGGGAGTGGTGGCAGAAAAAGCCCTCTGGGAGGTCTGCATCAGCCTGGTCTTGATAGCTTTAGCAGATTTCTTCCAGGGGATCGAAGTGTGCGGGGAGGATTGTATGGGGAGAGGTGGTCCCTGAGATAAGATGGACCCAAGCCATGTAGGGCTTTAAACCAGCACCTTGTACTGTGCCCGGAAACTAATAGGCAGCCAGTGAAGAGATTTGAGCACTGGAGTTATATGCTCTCTTCTGGAAGCTCCAGAGACTAATCTGGCTGCCATGTTTTGTACCAATTGAAGTTTCCGGGTTAAGCCTAAGGGCAGCCCTATGTAGAGTGCATTGCAGTAATCAAGACGTGAGGTGACCAAAGCATGTACCACAGTTTCCAGATCCCTCATCTCCAGGAAAGGGCACAGCTGGCGTATCAGCTGAAGCTGATAACAGGTACTCCTGACTGTCGCATTCACCTGACTAGTCATGTGAAGCAAGGAGTCTAGGAGCACCACCAGACTGTGAGCAGGGTCCTTTAAGGAGAGTGTGACTCCGTCTAGGACCGGGAGCTGTATTCCCAAGCCTGGTTTTGGGCTGGTAACTGTCAGTACCTCCGTTTTGCCCAGATTCAGTCTCAATCTGTTTTCCCTCATCCAATCCATTACCGCTGCCAGGCATTCATTGAGAGAGGAGACACCATCTGAGGTCTGTGCAGATGATCTGGTCATGGAGAAATATATCTGAGTGTCATCAGCGTACTGATGACACTGAGCTCCATGCCTCTGAATGATCTCACCTAGCGGCTTCATGTAAATATTAAACAGCATCAAATACTCAAAGCACTCTGTCAGTTGTGATTAAATCCTACAGATGACTTAAGTAAAACAATCTTTCACCCACCAATATTTAACTGAAGTCAATATCATGACCTTCTACTCCTCTTGGAGTATCCAGCCTCCTCCTTCATTATTCTGGTCATTGTTGCTTGAATGGAAATCTTGATTTGTTTCACTGTGATCTGAAATTCTGATACTCTCATTGTCTCTGAAAACCTCTTCCTCCACAAAATGATTTAATAAATCCTTTATAATACAGTGAGCCCTTCCCTTATGCAGGGGACCCATTCTGGGACACACACCCCCAGATAAAGGAAAAATGTGTATTCTCAAGCTCCATTAAAATCCATGGGGCTCATGCATGTGGAGTTGCATATGCACCATGGGTGTGCGCACCACTATTTCCTCCCAGCCACGGCTTCAGTGTAAACTGAAAGCCATGCATGGCATGCCCACATATGGGCATACTTCTGTACTTCTCATTGCTGATGTTTCTGACTTCTGTGACAAACCACTAGTATTGAATTCACAAGAACTGAAGCTGCTAGTAAGCTGTGCCTGAGCTTTGAGACTATGCCTCAACAAAAACTGACGTAAGATAAAGACAAAAAAATTGCCTGTACGCCTTGGATTTAAACAAAAACACCCCTGCTGACTCCACAAACATGGGTTCATTATAGCTCCTACAGCTGTCAATCAAAACCTGGATCTTCAAAACATCAGCTCTCCCGGATTGGGCAGAAGCTTTATTTGGTTCTGCTCCACCCATTTGTTTAGAATTGCCTCTTTCAAGATCAAGAAGCTGCATTTGTTTCTACTCTCTATGAAACAGTGTGTACACACTGTGAAAATGGGCCAGGTACTTTCTTAAATTTCATTTTCTCCCAATTTTTATATTTTTTAGCCTTCCTAACTGAATCCGATTCTTTTTTTTTCAGTCTTACTACTAAGTTAAAGGTTTCTCCTTTGACAAGGTTGTCAAGTTGTGTCTGACTGTAGGGGGCGGTGCTCATCTCTGTTACTAAGCCAAAGAGCCAGCATTGTGAAAGACAACTCTGTGATCATGTGACCAGCATGACTGCACAGAATACTGTTACTTTCCCACCAAAGTGGTACCTATTTATCCACTTTCACCTTTACATGCTTTCGAATTGCTAGGTTAGCAGAAACTGGGACTAGTGATGGAATCTCACTCTGTCACGCAATGCTTGGGCCTCAAACTGCCGACTTGCTGAATCTGCAATTGTCAGAATTAGTATCTTAACCACTGAGCCACCGCACCCTTAATCATATTACCATGTTTACTATTCTGATCACTGTTTATTTTGTTGCCACAGAAATTGCTCATGCAGCTGATTTTCACTTGATGAATTAAATATTCTTCTCAGAATTAATTCTGAAGTCTGTTCAAAGGCTTGCTCCTCAACAGACAACTGAAAGTATTGTTCTTATTATTTCTCAGTCCATGACCTTCACATTTGGGGAAGGTTTGGGTACTGCCCTAGTGGTGCATTGGTTAAATGTCTGTATTTCAGCCATTCACTCACAAAGCACAAGGTTGTGAGTTCAATACCAGGGTCGACTGAGCCTGGCATTTTTCTGAGGTCATTAAAGTGAGTGCCCAGCTCGTTGAGGCCAATTAATTTACACACTGTAAACTGCTTAGGGAGTGCTTAAGTGAACTGATAAGCAGTATAGAAATGTACTTGCTACTGCTATTGCTAATGATTCATTTCCATTTCTCTGGAAGCAAACAGGACTCATCTCTATCACTGTCTGATCCTGTAGTTTTCATTCTTTCCTTTAAAGCATAACTGAGTCGATCCCACATATCCTACTTTAAATCTGAAGTAGCTAACAATTCAATAATAGAAATAGTATAGAGAGGAACAGGAGTAATATAAGGCAGGAAATTAAAAAAAAAATAACAAGGAAAGGAGGAGTCAATGGATGGAACAAATTGGACTCCTGCCTCAATCAGCTGTCACAAGGGATTATCCCCCTGGCTGCAGATTGCTCCTTCAGCTCTACTGAGAATAGATACATCAAGCAAGGAATAACTGAGAAATAACTACCCCATACTGTTATGAAGAAAAAAAATTACTGCAAATTAATTTAACTCTGATTAACATACATATAAAAATATAAAATGAAAATATGGTCTCAGATTTGTAACATGCCCTTGCTTACCCGTTCATATTCAACCTTGGCTTTGCTAAGCATCTCGAGGATATCAGTGCAACCATTAATCCTGCTGACTTTTCCTCTATCCTGCAACAGTTGCTGGGATCTCTGTGTTTCTTCTTGTATCACCCTACAGGAAAAGAAAAGATTGTAAATGTTTGGAATGCATTAAAATGTGTAGTATTTTAAGGGAATCTACTATACCCTTGATAAATGGTATGTAAATGTTAATTTTTACCAATTTATACCAAAAAGGGACAGACACTTACATTAAAAAATGCAAGCAGACAACAAGAGTGCAAAAAAAGGAACCTAAAAGACTATTGCTAAAAGAATATTGCATCAAAGAACTAATCGGAGTAAGCAGGATATAAATAAAAGTTTATTATTATTAATAATAATGATAATAAAATATTCTATAAATCAACAAGAAGCAAGAAATATGCTGGGGAGACAAGTGACAACAGAGTTATATAGCATGGAGCAAGATAAGGTGACTGAATAGAACAGGTCAAGCTGATCTATTATCTCCAACAGCAGAAAGAAGAAATAATTCTTTGGGACCTTACCAGACTAACAAACTCACTGCAGACTAACAAATTCACTATGGTCTTCTTCTGAAGTGGGCCAAAGCCCATGAAAGTGTATACTGTTATAAATGTGTTAATCTTAAAGGTCACACAGGATTTTCCTACAGTATTTACTGAGATCAGTGCAGTTTACTTCCAGGTAAGTGAATAAATATTGTGTGTTTTTGCTTCCAACAACAACAAGCAGTTTGTTAAAAATAATGTGCAGGAAGTGCAGTGATTGCTAAAAAGGCAAGGTCTTGGCATGACACACTAGAGAAACATACTAAGAAAAATACAAGCATCTTAAAAGAAGCCACAGTACTTACTTGGCCATAAGTTTTGCTATTCGGTGGCAGTCGTTCTTGTCATAGAACCAGATACTGTAAATGGACACTTGAAGATATTAAAAAAGGAACTAGTTAATACAAGATTACTTTTTTTAAAAAATCCAACTGATTACAGGTGAGCTTCACATTAAAGACTGAAGTAGCACAATACGTAGTTTTCAAATTTATTACTTAAGTCACTTATACCGAAATGATTAAGCAAATAATAAAAAGATGTCAGGTTATTAGAATCATAGACTCATAGAGTTGGAAGAGACCACAAGGGCCATCCAGTCCATCCCCTGCCATGCAGGAACACTCGGTCAAAGCATACCCGAACATGTTAATGAACAATTTAATATGTACAAGATGTATTAAAAATAAACATAAAATAAATGGACCTAAAATTCAGCACAAAACAAACATAATAATAATAATAATAATAATAATAATAATAATAGTTTATTTATAGCCCGCTCCTCTGTACATACACTCGGAGCGGGGTACAAGTAAAAAAACACACATAGATTAAAACAATCCCATGACTCATTTCCAAACCTCCCACCCCTTAAAAATAGATTAAACCGGCAGTGATTAAAACAGTTATTTAAAAACATATAACAGTTATTTAAAAACTTCATTCCAGTTATTCATTCCAGTACAACAAACCACTTACTTTATTCCTTGGAAGGAATTAGTACTCTGACAGTCAAATCCTATGCTTTTCTATTCAGAGGTAAGTTACATTGAACTCATTGGAAGTACCAGGTAAGTTTAAAGAGCTGCAGTCTAAAATGTCATATGGTAGCAACATAAAATCAAGACAACCATTTTATACAGTGGTCCCCCGGGTTACGAATCCCCCGGGGTACGAAAACCCCGGGAAACGAAAGAGCCGGGGCCGCAAAAATGGCCCCGGGATCCGAAAGAAACCCTGGGATCTGAAACGGAAAAACCGCGCGGCCCCTTTAAATTTGCCGCACGGTCCGTCAACTAAAGTGGTCCCCCGGGAAACGAAAATTTCCGGGTTACGAAAAGTAATCCGGAACGGATTACTTTCGTAACCCGGGGGACCACTGTACAAGAGTCAATCTGTAGTTTACTTCTCAGCCTAGAAAACAAAAAGTCTAAGGAAGTCGTTGATTTTGGCAGTCAGTTGTGAGGGACAATGAATATCCAGCCTCTAAAGCTAAGATTTTCTAGTTTACTTTCTGGGTCATTTTTTTTACTGGACCTAAAACAAAATTGATCCCATATAACCCAGGGGGAGAGTGGGGGGTGGGGGAGTGAGTATGAATTATTAGGTCAATGTAGGGAAATCACCCAGGGGTGATATATGGTGGTGCAGCCTTCAAAGGTCTTATAGGGGACATGTGCAACCCTCAGAGTTGCCCACTCTTGGTAGATAGCTTTCTTTTTCCAAGATCCTATTGTTGTTAGCTTCTTTTGAATCAACAATGACCCTGTGAATGAGACGTCTCTAAGCCTCCCTATCCTCTACCTCCCTGCTCAGGTCCTGCAAGGTCAGGCCCATGGTCTTCCTGATTGAATTTATCACATTTTATACTGACAATGAAAAGTTCTTTTCCCATTTCATTCTACCTCTTCGAGTGTGGTTAAAAAAAACACCTAGGATGAAGGAAGGGTCAGAAGCCATGGTGTTTGGAGGAAGGGGAACAAAATTTCTACAGGACCAAAAAGCAGACACCTAAAAGAAGGAAATATGAAGGAAGCAAAGAGTATGACAGCACTGAAACCAAATATAATTAAGAACCACAGAAGTGCTCATGTTGTTTGTATAGAGACAAAGGTGAAAAGCAAAAAGCTGTCAGTCCAAGAAGTCGTAAAAAAAAAAAAATGGGTGTCAATTTTTTATTTAGTTATTTATTTATTATCACACTATTCTCCCAGCACAGAACATAACACATTATTTATATGTATTTTGAAATGACTGAACTACATACAATAGGAAACGTAAAGTACACTGAATATCACGGTATACTAGAGTTATACTGTAAGTGGCATGTGTTATGTTGCCAGGGTTTTCCATCTCTACAGCTAGTGATAGTGGTCTACAGTTGAAGGAAGGCTGCCACCAGACGCTTTACCAATACACCAGTAGACAAAAAGAGGCACACAGAGGGAAATCTAGGATCTGCAAGATTTAGAGTCCTTTCATTCTATACACTTCAAAAGAGTATAGGAAAAAAATAAGAAGAGACAAAGATTTTCTCCTGTGTGCATGCATACACACACACATTTCACTCTGTCTGATGAAGGCAATTTCTCTGCTGTAGATTTCACTCACATATATACACATACGCACCCTAGGTCTGCTGTATTATTAGTTAGAGCTGTCAGTGTCAATTCAAGCAGAAAACAGTCCTGCACAAAGAAATTCACACTGACAGCATATCCAGAAAACAAAAACACCCCCCACAAACATATTCTGTCAACAAGGAAGCTTGAAAGCCCTTCAGTGTCATTCAAGATGGAAAACACATTACTGAAGTATTCATGAAGGTTATCAATAAGCCAAGCATCCTGCATTTAGAAACAGAGGGGCCCAAACCAAGATATCCTTTCTCTAATGCAACTCCCCTGCTTCAGTATTGGAGACTCTACAACTATCTAGCAGATTACAGTAAATTGAAAAATTTGTGTACCGTAAATTGAAAAATCTGAGGCAAAAAAACAACCCCCAAATCTGGGTCAATTTATAGATTAACCAATGTAAATAACCATGAGAGAAGATGAGAAAAGGAAACATCATTGAGATCCCTACTAACATGGGGGCACAGCCACCACTCGAGAGATCAGAGGGGTTTCCTTGCAAGTAAGCCTAGGCACACTGTGCACTGCACCTTCAAACAAGTTGGCGGGAACAGAAGCATAGCAAAGCCAAGAGCAAATCTTCTTCAGCTGGGCCTGGCGAGGCTACAAACGTCCCTGCTGCTCATCTTTTTTGGTACTCCTATAAGGGGAAGCATCAAAGAGCTGCCAACATCCTTTGGAATCTGGTAGTTTTATCTCATTCCTTTGCTGCTTTGTCGGGCAGTTCTCTCTGCACATTAGACAACCTCTGAGAATGAATCTTGCCCAGAGTCCCATTTCAATAATAGCTTGTTGTTGGCAGGAGTACCTCAAACGGCCAGCTATGGTGTGGAGCCTGCCCAAGAGAATCCCTCCCCCACCTCACCTTTGGGCTCTCCAACTCAAGGAGCAAGGATCAGGTTCCTGTGACATTAATGCTTTCCTCTGCTAAAAAAGCCCTACCCAAAAACAACAACAAAACAACAGAGAGCAGATAGACTCTTCACCCCCGCTCTCCTTGACAACCTTTTGTTTACGCTTGTGAAATCAGCCAAGCTTGCTCACCAAGCTTCCTGCCATTTTCCCACCCAGTATCAGTTCTCAATATTTTCTACAGTAAAAAATCTAAATATGATATTTGTTGTCAGTAAGAAAAAGATACTGCTTTACATTCTTAAATAAAAATGAAAGCAAATGGGGTTCCATTATTAACTATGGCCTAAATTTCATGGTGCACTAATACTCTACTACCAGCATGACATGGATTTCATTCCTTCACCTCTGCTACAGCCCTCTCTATAACTGGAAAGATGTTCCAGAGGAGTTACTAGACTTCTGGAGCAAAGCATGGGGCATAAAGTGAGGAAGTGAAATTGCCCCCTCTGTTTCACAAGCATATTGCATCTTAGCCTATTCACTGAGAAGTACTGCAGGGTGGAAATCATACAGTCACAGCAATTATAGGATAGAACCCTGAAATATGAAAGTACTGTATATACTCCTGTATACGTCTAGATTTTTTAGTCAAAAAATTGACCCAATTATCCATGGGTCAAAAAAAAAAATCCCCTGGTGAAAGGCAAGAATACAATCTGTCCTGGAAACATTGATTCCCCCCTCTATTCTCTCATCCATTCAGCCTTTAATGTGATCAAACAGTTATAACTGCTGAAATTTTGAAGTTCTTTGATGTTGTTTTCCTTTGTTCCATCCTTTGCATTCACTGTTACATACCCCTACATTTTATCCTCAACTTATCCACAGATCATATCAAAATCCATAATTTTGGTCCCAAAACCTGCTCTTGACTTATACATGAGGTTGACTTATAGTCAAGTATATACAGTATGTCTGTTAAGAAAACTAGATCACAGATGTATTCCCAAATAGAAAGCAATATATTTTTTGAAAACTGGTAGTGGCATGACTTCACATAATTTTCTAACTTCAAGGAAAATGTAAATTGTAAAAATGTAAAAACAAGAAAGTGTGTCAGACCTATTGTTCAAAGCTACAAATACTTACAGCAAAATATTATATAAAGGCAGCTTTTAATATTTTTTTAGATTATCACAAATGACATGAAGGACAAACACTGATTATTAGATAGGACAGAAAAGCTTTCTGTTTTTCTCTGGAATGATTTGCAAGTTGAAAGAATACATAAGGTTAAAGTGGATATCAAAGTGAAGAACTAATGGATTTGTTCGAAACAAAACTAACTATCAAAGATAGAACATCGATAGCTACTTTACAAAAGAATGCAGAACCAGAAAGTGACTGCTGCTGACTGTTCTACATGTCTGGCTGCCCTCAACTTAAACTCCATTATAAAACCCTAAATGCAATTTTACCATTACTTTCTACAGAAATAGTAACAGCAGTCTCTCCTTATCTTGGTTGAGAAGCCTACATTAAGGCAATTACTGAAGATCCATTCTCTGTCCACAATCAAACACATGCCATTCTGACAACATTGCAGATATCCACACGTGGCTCTTCTTTTGCTTGCTGAATCTATTTCAATAGTTTTGCAGTCGAGAAATAAGACTGTCTGGCTACAACATTGTGTATTTAGGTTGTAATCTGTTATAGCAAGATAGCAGCATTTAAAGTACATACTTGCACCTCTAGATCTTCACTGCTACACTACAACAGGGAAAAGGGCAAACAGAACTTGAACAAGAAGGACAGTAGATGCACAGGCATTATCCTCATTTTAGAATTCAGAATTGTGTACCACATCTATCTTTTAACATTATGGAAATTAATCCTTTACATGAAGAAAGAGAAGTTAGCTACAAAGGGAAAGTTGTGAGTGAATCTGGTTTGGAGTCTTATTTTTTAAGGACCTATAGAGGTAAGTTGTTTATTTATTTTTTTAAAAAAATTGAGCACCTGAGGATGTTAACCAAATTTGGAGGAGGCATATTGAAAAATACACAAATAATGAATTACTTACACTGAATTAATTAATAGGTAATAATGCTCTGTTGAAATCTCTCAGGATACTGGACATGTAGTAAATAGGAAGACCTGAAGTTCATATATATGGGAAATTTGGTAGGGTTTTGCCAGTTCAATACTGGATGTTAAGGTAGTACGAATAGCTTATGGATTAAAAACGAAATACAATCTAAAACTGAAAAGGGTTCTCAAAATACATTTGTTTATGCATGACTAAGATAAATTATAATTTTGTGGAGTTTAAAAACAAACTATTACTTTAGGACAGATGAAGCAATGCCTATACCATAAATTCACATGGTATTTGAACCGTATATGAAGTGAGTTCTGAGAGGAAAATTAATATCTTCAGTTACCATCACTGAAATTGATATAGATGTCACCCAAAGCCCTGATACACCAAGGATGAGAATCATATACAAATTATCCACCAGTTTTTTTAAAATCTGATTCCTATTGTTCTTTAACAAAAAGTTAGTTAGATCATAGTTACATGCATGTTTTATTAAATAGGTTAAACAGAGGATACTTCATTTTTAGGTGATTTAAGGAATGACAGATGTATAGTAAGCAACGGTGTGTTTTATTTGCATTTATTTCTTCTTTATGAATGAAGTGTTATTAATACAGATTTCTCAGACTGGGAAATAAAGGTGTCAGCATTACAATTATTTATTCTAAAATGTATCACAGATGCTATAAAATCTGAACAAAAGAAAGGAATTTCAAACCAATCTTCTACAGCACTTTTGTACTGAGTTTAGTCTGAAATCTTTGGCTCACTGACTGAACAGTAAGCCCTACTAAACTCAATGGCACTTACTTCTGAGAAGATATGTAGGGAACTGCAGTGCAAGTAACTTTCTTACAACAAATTTAAAAGTATCTGGATGACATAATGAACAATTAGAATAAGTGATACTGGGTTTTTAAAAGATGCAAAACTAATTTGATTTTTAATCAGTAAATGACTTTGCAATGAGCTACAAGGAGTAAAAGCATTCAAAAATCTACATGCCTAATTCCTACAACTAAATATGCTTGGATAAGGAAAAACCAGTGACCCATCACCTGCCAGGTTCATATTATTATATGACCTAAATAAGACATTTGTAGGATCATTGTTCATCAGGAATGCAGAACTAAGCACTTGAAACTTCCTGATATGACATGAAAATTGTCATGAAAATGTGTTCTTTAATTTAGTGACTAAGGCTTAAATGAAAAGGAAAACACTTGTGTTGATCAGTACAATACTTTTTTTTATTTATCACTATTATTTTATCCATTTATATCCCAACTTTCTCTCAATAATCAGTGAGACTCAAGGCAGCTAACAGGATATTTTAACCAATATAGATTAAACCTATGCAAAATATTCAATAAAGGTAAAATTTCAAAATTACTTAAAAACAATTATACAATTTATAAAATTATGGTTCTGAAGAGTAGCAGTACACAAATCAAAAGCTGCCAGCACACATTCATTTTCCACAGGTACCCAATATAAGGCAATAGCTCCCAACACTGTTTATTTCTTCTTCTGCCTGTTCCCTAACCACCTATTCTTCTAGTCTTTCATACCATCTCATTCTCAAAAAATGCCAGTAATGAGAACCATTATTTCCTGTTAGTCAGTCAATTAGGTTTATGGAGACAGATGTTCAAAGATGCAGGGAAACTGGGGAGATGTTAAAACATACTGACAAGACTACATTAGAAGGAACTTACACTGTTCAACAATGCAAGTATGAAGGAAACACGTTTGAAGAATGGCGCCCAATGTACTGAAACTGGAAAATTATGGAAAATCTTCACTGACTCCTTTGTGACACTTATATTGTTTAAGCAGCAAAAGTTCTCTAATTTTCAATTTCAGACGTCTCTTAAACACTTAGGTTTATACTCACAATTAGCATTTCTGTATAGAAGAAAAGGCTCACGCAGTTGAAATTCTAAGTCTTTGTTTACAGGCTCAACCAAGTTGTGCATGTTCAATCGATTCACAATTGTAAAGCCATGGTAAGGTGAAGCAGACCTGTTAGATCAGGAGAAAACAGAACAGCATAAAAAGGATATTGTAGATAAGCTGTTTTCAGGAAATCAACAGCAAACTGATAATAGCTTAGTATAATATAGTGAAAAGACTGCAAATTAGATCCTCCTCCTCTTCTCTAGCCTGCCTCTTCCCCAAAACAGGGACTTAAGGCAGTTATAGTCAGAGATTCACATGTGGATGAAAATCTGGAAGTAATGTTGTACCATGAATTTTCCTCAAGGACCACTTCAGTCCCCCCCATATTCAGGGATTCAATCATCCACTGCTAGAAAAAATATATCAAATTTTGATTATGCCATTTTATATAAAGGACACCATTTTATTACGTCCTCATATATAATGGGACTTGAGCATCCACAGATTTTGTTATCCGTAGGGGAATTCCGGAACCAAACCCCACTTTTAAGACAGAGCACATAGGTTTACACAAGGGCCCACTGTTAAGAGAGAGGTTAAGGATTTGAGAAAGTACCCTGATGGATTTCAGTTCCCACTTCATATGCAGAGATACTGTAAGAGGTCTTGGGTTGGATTCAGGGATGCCTGCAGAAGGGCATCCCAGGATCCAACCCAAGACACCTTACATTTTCTCTGCATCTGAATAGTACAAAAATAGCAACCATTACTCTACTAACTGATAATGTGATACAGTTTTTGTCACCCAAAATAAATGCAACTATATTCAAGGAACTCCTTTTTTAAAATAAATTTAAGGACACAATTAAGCATGCAATCCCATTAAGTTAAAAAAATTTAAGTATACACTTTATTGCTTTATTTGAGGGCCCAAAATAAGAGGTCATTTCAAAATATCATTTTATATTCATTTTAATCTTATTTTACAACAGATGGACTAACAGGCTGAGCTAACATGTCAAATATAATTAAAACTCAGCTGAAATCATGATTAAAGCAGTAAAGGTCTGAAAATAGCATGCATATAAGCCCAAGGCACTGAACAGTGTAAATAAGAAGAGTGACATTTGGGAATTTGACTTATTTCCTCTAGACCTCTGAGATAATGTTGAAGAAAATTGATGGATAAAGAATTCTAAAATTAAAACTGAAAAAACTGTTAAACTATAGTTGTATCCTATAACTATGCTAATTAAACCTATTATAATATATGTTTCAAAGGCATATTATCTTTCACCTCTTATCTACTGCATTCTATTCACCATCAATTGGAGCTAGAAAATATCCCTTCTTCAGTCCTCTCTGTTTCCCAGGATAGGATAGAGAGCACCCCAATCACACCACAATCCCTTAATCTGCTCCTCTGCAATGTCAGGTCGGCCAAGGGGAAAACACACATCATCCACGATCTCTTGCTGGATGAGCAGGCCGACCTGGCATGCTTTACTGAGACCTGGTTGGGGGATGCTAGGGCTGCAGGCTCTCCCAGTCAGTTATACGGTCAGTGAGCAGATAAGGGAAAGTAGGTGGGGGAGCGGAGTGGCCATAGTCCACAAGACCAGTCTGACCTTGACCAGGAAGCCTGTCTGGAAAACAGCCCACGTCGAGTGCATGTACCTAAGCCTGAAGACCAGGGATAGTTTGGGGATTCTGCTAGTATACCAGCCACCCCGTTGCCTAGCAGACTCCCTAACCGAGTTGACCCAACTGGAGTTATTGTTGGAGTCTCCCAGACTTTTGATTCTCAGCGATGTCAACATTCCTCTCAAGGCCAGTTTATCTGAGTTATCAGGAGCAACTCAGGAGTTCATGGACTCCATGACAGGCATGAACCTTTTCCAATTGGTCAATGGGCCCACTCATTGTGCAGGTCATATACTCGACGGGGTTTTCAGTACAGAACAGGAGTATCCATGGGCAGAGGTAACCCAAACCTCCGCACTGTCATGGACGGATCACTTCCTGATCAAGTTGGAACTAAAGGACACTCTCCGCCCCCCCCCCGGGGGTGGCGGACCCATTAGAATGGTCCGCCCTCGAAGACTCATGGAACCAATTGGTTTCCAGAAAGCCCTAGAGGGTCTGTTGATTGGGAATGCTGGTGATTCTGTTGAAACCCTGGTAGATACCTGGAACATCGATGTCTCCAGGGCCATCAACACAATCGCTCCTGAGAGTCCTTTCTAGCCCGCTCCTAATCGGAAACACTGGTATACAGAAGGCCTCAGGGAAATGAAGCGGGCTGGATAATGACTAATAATAATAATAATAATAATAATAATATTTATTTGTATTTCCCGCCTCTCCCTTCGGATCGAGGAGGGATTCCAACAGTGTTAAAAATACATGTACAATTCAATGCACTCTAAAAACATTAAAAACAATTACATAATCAATAAAACCAACTAGAGTGCGAATGGCGGAAGACTGGCCTCCCATCCGACAATGCTCATCATAGGTTGCACCTTCGCACCTATCGGGAGGCTTTGCGTGCAACACGGAGTTCCTTCTCCTCTGCATGCATTGCATCTGCAGAGTCTCACCAGGCAGAGCTGTTCAAGGTGGTGGGGGAGATGACGCAGGTTCCCCCTGTACCAAACCCCCTACTTGAGCCTATGACAGCCTGCTGTGAGGCGTTTAACACTTACTTTGCAGATAAAGTCTCTCGGATTAGAGCCGACTTGGATGCCAACATTGACTCAGAGCCCATAAGTGAGGCGTCCAGTCACTCGGTTGATGCTAGTTTATTGGATGAGTTTCAATTGGTGAATACGGATAACTAGGAAGACAACTTTCTTCCTCGATCCGGCTCCATCTTGGCTGGTCATCCAAGGAGGGGACGCATTGAGAACTTTCCTTCGGGAGGTGATCAATGCGTCCCTCAGGGAGGGCACTGTTCCATCATGTTTAAAGGAGGCGGCAGTAAAGCCCCTCCTGAAGAAACCCTCCCTTGATCCCCTGGACAGGAACAACTACAGACCAGTGTCCATACTACCTTTTCTTAGCTAGGTCATCAAGAGAGCTGTTGCCTTCCAACTCCAAGCAGTCTTGGATGAAGCCGATTATCTCAATCCATTTCAAACCGGCTTCAGGGCGGAGTATGGAGTTGAGGCCGCCATGGTTGCTCTGATGGACGACCTCCGCTTGAGCATTGACGGGGGTAGTGTGACCCTGCTCGTACTCTTGGATCTCTCCGCAGCCTTTCACAACATAGATCACGCCATCCTTTTGGATCGGTTGAGAGAGTTGGGGATCGGTGGCACCGCGCTCCGGTCCTTTCTCTCCGGCAGATCCCAAAGGGTGAGGCTCGGGAACAGTTGCTCTCCTAAAATTGAGCTTAATTGCGACGTCCCTCAGGGCACCATCCTGTCCCCGATGCTGTTTAACATATATATGAAGCCGCTTGGTGAGATCATTCGGAGGCATGGAGCTCAGTGTCTTCAGTACACTGACGACATTCAGATTTATCTCTCCATGACAAGATCGTCCACTCAGACCTCAGAGGGCATCTCTCCTCTCAACCGCTGCCTTGAGGCGGTAATGGATTGGATGAGAGAAAACAAACTGAAACTCAATCCAGTCACAGGCCCAAAACCGGAATTGGGAATACAATCTCCAGTTCTTGATGGAGTCACACTCTCCTCTAAGCACTGCATTCGCAGTTTGGGGGTCCTCCTTGACTCGTCGCTTCACATGACTAGTCAGGTGAATGTGACGGTCAGGAGTGCCTGTTACAAGCTTCGGCTGATCCGCCAACTGCATCCTTTCCTGGAGAGGAAGGACTTGGAAACTGTGATACACGCACTGGTAACCTCACGACTGGACTTCTGAAATGCACTCTATATGGCGCTAGCCGTGTGCTTAACTCGGAAACTACAACTGATTCAGAATATGGCAGCCAGACTTATTACTGGTACATCTAGGAGAGAGCACATTACACCTGTGCTAAAATCTCTCCACTAGCTGCCGATCAGTTTCCGGGCACAATACAAGGTGTTAGTTTTAACCTATAAAGCCCTACATGGCTCGGGCCCATCCTATCTAAGGGACCGCCTCTCCCCGTATGAACCCCCCCCCCCCCCCCGCACACTACAATCTTCTGGGAGGAATCTGTTACAGCCCAGGAAGACCAGGTTGGTGCAAACCTCCCAGAGGGCCTTTTCGGTGGTCACCCCCAAGCTTTGGAATGGCCTGCCGGATGAGATGTGTCTTATCCCATCTATTGACAGCTTCAAGAAAGCCTTGAAGATGCATCTCTTTCGGCAGGCCTTCCCAGAAAATGTTTAACATTTCTGGCTCTAAACCTCCTGCTAGTTCCTAGTCTCCATCCTGTTAAACAGCTCAGGGAGTTTTTAAGCTTGACATTGTTGATTCTGTTTATTTGTAATTGTTTTAACTTGTTCTGGCTTAATCCTTTTTTAAGGGGGGGAGTTCAGAATGGGATTGGATATCTTAATTGTGATGTTTTTAACTTCTCTTGTTCCCCGCCCCGATTGCCCATTCAGAGGGGCGGGCTAGAAATAATTTATTATTATTATTATTATTATTATTATTATTAGTTTTGATGTTTGTTGGTGACATAGTGCTGGACTTTGAAGAATGCTGTCAAAATTTAGTTGATACTCTTCTACCTGAACATTAATGTGGCTATTTGTACAAAATGTAATGCTCCTAAGTGTTAATGCGCCAGATAACAGAAAAGGTAAATATATTCAAGCACTTGGCACTCCACTTCAGTGCTCATATATTATTTAAAAGGGAGCAAATACTTGCCAAAGGATTGTAGCAAATTCAGAAATATTATTATTGCAGACATGGTGAACTAGTAAACAAAAGGAGCAGGAAACTGTGTTCCTTTTTTGCTGCGCAGTTGCGACGCAGCAAAGAAAAAAGGTGCCATTAAGCGCCTTTGCGCCACCGCAACTGCACAGCTCTGTGCGGAAGCCATACAATTGTGGCGACGCCATTACGTATACCATGTAAACGGCATTATGTAATGGCACTGGTGCCATTACATTTTAGGGTTCGAGAGTGTGTAAATGATGCGTGCTCCTAAACCCTAATGGCACCGCCCAGGAGCCTCTTCAAGCTCGTCTGTATAGGGCCAGAGATATTGGCTGCATCCACACTGCAAAAATAATCCAGTTTGACACCACTGTAAATGTTTCAATGCTATGGATTTCTGGGAACTGTAGTTTTGTGAGACATACAGCCTTCCCTGCTGCCACAACAAAAGGAAATTTCCAGAATTTCCTAGCATTTAGTTGTGGCAGTTAAAGTAGTGTCAATACAGCTACAATATGGGAATGAATCCTTTCTTAACTAATAAATGCCAGTCATTGTTTTATTAACATGTTTGTTTAATTGCAACCAAAGTTACTAGGTTTACTATGTAGGACACCAGCATCTATGTTATGAAATAAAACACCAGATCTAGGCTGTGTACTGTACTTTTGGTGACACTGTGTAATATGGTGAGTAACTATATTCCCAAATGGAGTCATTTAAAATAATAAAGGAGAGGTCTCAGCTCAGGATTCTACCATAATAATAACACTGGCCCTCTTCTGATGGGCATATCAATCTGGAGCCAGGGGCTATCTTTGAATGCAAATGGATATGCTTTCCAGCCACACAGTTTGCTTATGAAAATTCATACCATCTTCTTAGCTATTCAGAAGATGAGATAAAGTGGGTTTTCAGGCCATGCCAGTTCTAAAACAATGTGCATCCAAGATAAGACAACCTGAAGCCCTTCTGATTATCTTTTCTTTCACTCATTGTATATTTCTCTCACACAAATCTCTGCCTTATTATCAGAAAATAATGCCAAATGTTCAGTACAGAATACAGTGGTTCCTCCAAATTCATAGTCTTGGCCCTTGCAGTTTCTTTTTTTTTTATTTGACAGGGGAAAAAAAAAACCAAATATAGATATGTACATCAGCAAGAGCAGTAGTAACATTACAGAGTACAAATTTACAGTACAGTGGTCCCCCGGTTTACGAATCCCCCAGGGAACGAAATCCCCGGGACCCGAAACCGCCGGGACCAAAAAACATCCCCCGGGATCCGAAGGATCCCCCGAGATGCGAATGAGAAAAACCGCGCGGCCCCTTTAAATCGGCCGCGCGGTCCGGCAGAAATAGCGGTCCCCCGGGAAACGAAGATTTCCGGGTTACGAAAGGTAATCCGGAACGGATGACCTTCGTAACCCAGGGGACCACTGTATATCTGTCATATTATAGTTTACTCTATTATAATTCAAGAAAAAAAAACCCGGAGAGATTTATAAACCTGATACAATCTCAGAGGCAATAAAAGAAGATAACATAAGTAAGGAATCTAATTATATCTTCATATTATGTTAAATTTTGTTTTGAAACTTTCTTTATTTACCTTGACGTTTAGGCCTAGTTTGTTCTATCCAGTAAATCTCGGTAGCATAAACAGTTTTAAACAATCAACTTGTTAACTACAATTTCCCATTTGTTATAAAAGCTTTGCTCTGTTTTGCCATTGATTCTCATGGTCAGTTTGTCTATGTTCATTATATCAAAAACTTTCAGAGTCCAATCCTCTTTCATCTGGCAATTTTTAATTTTCCAGTTTTTGGCAATGATGATGCGTGCCGCGGATATCAGATAAAGGAAAATATTTCTTTTTTCTCGATTTAATGATCTCTCAAAATCTTCTATTATATTTAAAAGAAAAATTTTAGGATTTAATTCGATTCTGATTTGAAATATTGATTGTAGTGTGTTTTGAATTGTCATCCAGAATTCTTTAATCGTGGTACACTCCCACCACATATGGAAGTAGGAGGCACTTTCTTGACCACATTTCCAGCAGTTCCCATGATGTAAAGTATTTTCCTTTTTGTTCATTTTTACCAGTTTGCTGGGGCTCAAATGCCATCTGTGGAGAACTTTATAATAATTCTCTATTAGGTGAACACTTCTAGTAAATTTTAGGGTTTTTTCCAAACTTTTTCCCAGCTGTCTAAGGAAATAGTCTCCCCAATATCTTTCATCCATTTTATCATACAATGTTTTACCGTTTCCTCTTTTAATTCAAGGTCTAATATAATCTTGTATAGTTTTGAAATCATCTGTTTCTCATTCTTTTTAATAACTTTTTCTAATTCGTTTGATTCTCTCTCAAATCCTCGAGATGTCACATCTTTTTTGAATCTTTCTCTAATCTGGTAATAAGTTAACCAATTTAGCTTTATATCTTCTTTATGTAGTCTTGATAATGGCTTTAGCTTTTCTCCTTTTTCAGATTTATACATCAGGTGTTTATAACAAATCCATTCCCCCACGTATAATCTGTCTAGTCTGTGGAATGCTTCTAAAGGAGAGACCCAGCTTGGTATTTTAGAATAGAAATAGTTTTTATATTTCTGCCATATTTTTATTAAAGCTCTCCTTATTAAATGTTTATTAAATTCTTTGTAAGAGATTTCCTCATTGTAGGCCAAGTAGGCATGCTATCCTTTATCCAGATTAACTCCTTCCAAATTTAACAAATTATCGTTTTTAAGATTAATCCAGTCCTTTATCCATGTAAAAGCGCATGCACTATAATATATTTGCAAGTTGGGTAGACCTAGACCTCCTTTTGACTTATTATCCTGTAGCACCTCAGTTTTAATTCTGTGTTTTTTTCCTTGCCAGATTCATTAATTCATTGATAGTTCTTTGTCAGATTTTGAACAGTTTATCTGAAGTTATTATGGGAATATTTTGAAAAAGAAACAACATCTTGGGTAATACTTATGTCTGGATTAGAGCTATTTTCCCCAGCAATGATAACTGTAGTGATTTCCATTTCTCAAGATTCTTAGCTATTTGATTCCAGATCCTGATATAATTATTTTCTAAAAGTTCTGAATTTTGTTTAGTAATAATTATTCCTGAATATTTTGTTTTAGAAATTACTTCTAGATCTGATTTTGCTTTAAAATTATCCTCTTCTGCTTTAGAAAAGTTCTTAAGTAGTACAGTGGTCCCCCGGTTTGCGAATCCCCCGGGGAACGAAATCCCCGGGATCCGAAACCGGCGGGACCGCCAAAATTCCCCCGGGATCCGAAGGATCCCCTGGGGAACGAAAGGGAAAAACCGCGCGGCCCCTTTAAATCGGCCACGCGGTCCGTCCCTTAAAGCGGTCCCCCGGGATATGCGTATTTTCGGGTTACAAAAGGTAATCCGGAACGGATTACCTTCGTAACCCGGGGGACCACTGTATTCTACTTTTGTTTCTGTTAATTTTGAAACCTGCCACATTGCAAAATTCATCCAATATTGCCATAGAGTTTGTATTTGGTCTAAGGGATTCTCCAACAGTATCACAATATCATCAGCAAAAGCTCTTATTTTTATTTGCTGGTTTTTTACCTGAATTCCTTTAATTTGTTTTTCTTTTCTTATTTTTTGTAGTAGAATTTCAATTGTCAGTATGAATAATAGGGGTGACAATGGGCACCCTTGTCTTGTTCCTTTGTTTATGCTGCATTCTTGAGATTTTTCGCCATTTATGATTATATGAGCTGTTTGTTCCTTATATATTGCCTTTGTCCATTGTATGAAGTTCCCTCAAAAACTCCCAACTTACATTATCAAAAGCTTTCTCCAGGTCTAGGAAAATAATTCCCAATTTTTTCTTTTTGTGGCATTCGTAATATTCTAAAGAGTCAATCAGAGTTCTTATATTGTTTTTACTTTGACGACCAGGAAGAAAACCTGCTTGATCTTCATGAATTGTTTGGGATAGTGCTTTTTTTAATCTTTCTGACAGAACTGAAACAAATATTTTGTAATCCAAGTTCAACAGTGAGATCCGTCTATAATTTTCTATTAATTCAGGATCTTTATCTTCTTTAGGGATCAATACTATTGATGCATTACGCCATGTTTGGGGGTATTTATCTGTTCCTATTTCTTTTATAGTGTTGTATAAATGTGGTAAAAGTTCCACTATAAATGTTTTATAGTACTTTGCCGTCAGGCAATCGGGGCCTGGTGCCTTGTTATCTTTTAGATTTTTAATTGCACGATAAATTTCATCTCCAGAGATTGGCTTATTCAGATCAGATCTTTGTTTTCCTGTAAGAGGTGAGATTTGTTGTTTTTTCAAATCTTTGATTGACTTTATTTTTGTATCAGTCGGCACTTCCGTTGTAAACAATTTTTTGAAAAAATTTGTAATGATTTGTTTAATTTTCTCTTGTTGTGTAAATTCCAGCCCTCTATCTTTCAACTTTAAGATATTTCTTTTCTCTCTTTGCTTTTTAATTTTATATGCCATCCATTTTCCAGTTTTATTGGCATTTTGGCACTTGCAGTTTCAATCATTCGCGAATACCAAGGCCATGACTCCCTCTCTCCCACCCTTATCATCATCTCCCCCCCCCCCAGTGCTGGGGACTTTAATCGGAGCCCAGGCCGCCGGGGCTTGTAATCAGCCCTGGCAGCCACCAGAATTCTTTCCTAGCAGTGCTTGGGGGGCTGGCATGCCCACTGGCTGCGGAGGAGGGGCGGAGATGTGCATGCCGGGCCCCAAACACAGCTGGGAAAGAGTCCTGATGGTTGCCAGGGCCAATTAAAAGCCCTAGTGACCTGGGTTCCGATTAATGTCCTCAGCGCTGGGGAGGGGGGAGGATGATGCCGGTAAGGGAGGGAGGGGGAGGGAAGGAAGGAATTAGTCAAGTCCCATTTTCCCCAATGACACCCGGATATCCCCCGCGAATCTGGAGGGACCACTGTATTATGATGCTCTGCTTGAAGGATAATAGCAAGTATTCCACACAATGCACCCTTTACTACTGTAATGAAAAAGAACTGGGAGAGCTTTCGGAAAAATGCCCAGTATAGCAGAGGTTGATTAAATTCTGTTGATTCATAAAGTTTGTGCTAGTCAGGTTGGAGTTTAAAACCAAAGTGATAGCTATTAATGTATTTGCAATGTTTATTTATTTGTAATTTGTGACATTTATATATTTATTGCTTAAGTATTTCTGTATCAACCTTCAAGCCTACAAAGGCTTCCGAGGCTTGTAGTAGTTGTTGTTGTGTGCCTTCAAATCATTTCCAACTTATGGAGGCTAACCTGTCATGGAGTTTTCTGGGGCTGAGAATGTGTGACTCTCCCAAGGTCACCCAGTGGGTTTCCATGGCCAAGTGGGGAATAAAACCCTGATCTCCAGGGTCATAGTCCAATGCTCAAACCATTATACCACACTTGCTCTGAACAAATAAAAACTAATTTAAAAATACAAAGATAAAAACATTAAAATACTATTTTAAATTTTCTAAAAGCAGTCTTAAAAACAATCCTAGAATCTCAAATTTCTGGCAGGCTCATATGAGAGGGAGGCAATCATTCAGATATCTTGGTCCCAAGTCATTTAGGGCTTTGTTGGTCAACACCAGCATCTTGAACTGAGCTCAGAAGCGAACTGGAATCTAATACAGTTCTTGTAGGAGTGGTATTATGCGGTCTCGAAAATGAACACCTGACACCAGTCTGGATGCTGCATTTTGCCCTAGCTGTAGCTTCCAAAAATTGCTCAAGACCATTATAAGTACTGTAGTCTAATTGATAGGTAACTAAGGAGTGAATGACTGTGGCCAGATCTGCCTTCCCCCCAAAAGGGTGCAGCTGGCACACCAGCTGAAGCTAGTCAAAGGTACTCATGGCTACCACAGCAACCTGGCTTTCCAGGAGTAGTGCTGGGTCCAAGAGCAACACTATTAAAAATAATGCTGTTGTGCCTTGTTTTATTTAGAATGTTTTCAGATTATAGACAAATTAATACAGTACACACTACAGAAAGGGGTGCAGTATAGAGGCCACAGAAACCCAATGGGTGACGTGGACAAACTACACACTCAGCCTCAGAGGAAGGAAATGGCTAACACTCTCTGTCAAATCTTGTCAATAAAACCCTATGCTAGGTTTGATTGAGGGTCACCTTAAGTCAGAAATTACTTGAAGGAACACAGCAACACAGTACAGTACAGATCACAAAGCATTCCTCACATCTTCTACTGTGAATCCATCAAATCAAAAGTAGGCTGTCGATGGCACCCTCAAAGAAGGTAACTAAAACCAGTCCAGTTCTTTGCATATATTCATTAAGAACCATAAGAGTAGCAAGTTCAGAAACTGAAATAAACTCAGAATCCTTTATCGCTAGAGAAGACTAGATTAACCAACAATTTAAAAGCATATATGTTAAAAGTAATCTCTTCTGCCCCAGTCTGCAATAAACCCAATACACTTGGCCCTCCATATCAATGGATTCTTTATCCATGGATTCAACCACTTACGACTTGAAAATATTCTAAATATAAATTTCAAAAAGCAAACCTTGAATTTACCATTTTATAAAGGAGACACTATTTTACTATGCCATTGGGATTTCAGTATCCATAGATTTTGGTATTCACAGGGGGTCCTGAAACCAAATCCCAGCAGATACCAAGGCCACACAGCACTTTATAAATGACAGAAATATAACTCATTCAGCAGTAGAGGCATTTATGAATCTTTCTTCAAAGGGTCACAACAACTCTGCATGCAATACCTCTGTGTACCACACAGATATTTGATGATTTCTTCCATTTCTTATACATGCCTCATTTAAGTCTCAGCTGATCTGAAGTTTTCTGACACCTCCCATTTTTATTCCCCACTGGAATTGTTTGCAACATTCCCTTCAGCAGTTCCCCTTTAAGAAACTCTCATGCCACACAAACTCCCTTCCCTTTGACCTTTTCTGACCATTGAATCTCACCCAGTATTTCTCTAAGCTTACTAAATCAGCTTTCTTGCAGCTCAGAGTGCATGTCTGACTACATGCACTACATGCTTGGGAATAGTCTCCAGTCCTGGACAGAGTCACACTCTCCTCTAAGGACTGTGTTCGCAGCCTGGGGGTACTCCTAGATTCGTCGCTTCACATGACTTGTCAGGTGAATGCAACGGTCAGGAGTGCATGTTATCAGCTTCGGCTGATACGCCAGCTGCGCCCTTTCCTGGACATGAGGGACCTGGAAACTATGGTACATGCTCTGGTAACCTCACGCCTGGACTTCTGTAATGCGCTCTACATGGGGCTACCTTTGTGCTTAACTCGGAAACTTCAACTGGTCCAAAACATGGTAGCCAGGCTTGTAACTGGAACATCAAGGAGAGAGCACATGACACCAGTGCTCAAGGCTCTCCGCTGGCTGCCAATTAGTTTCCGGGTGCAGTACAAGGTATTGGTCCTAACCTTTAAAGCCCTACATGGCTTGGGTCCATCTTATCTTAGGGACCGCCTCTCCTCGTATGAACCCCCCCCCCCGGACACTCTGATCCTCTGGCAGGAACCTGCTACAGCCTGTGAAAACTCGGCTGTCACAGACCTCCCAAAGGACTTTTTCAGCTACTGCACCCAAGCTTTGGAATGGACTGCCGGATGAGATGCGTCTTATTAACATCTCTTGATTGCTTTAAAAAAGCTCTGAAGATGCATCTCTTCTGGCAGGCCTTCCCTGAAACCTCCTAGATCCCGGCTCCGAAACGGGACCTATTTTGACCCCTTGCTTGGTGCAATTTTTACCCTCATCTAAGATCTATGAGGATGTATTATGTTTTTAATGTAGTTATGGTTTTAAACTATTGCTAATTTAATTTATTTTTAAGGATGGGTGGTTGGGAATTGGTTGATGAAGTATTTTAATCTGTATGTTTTAATTTGCTGTACCCCGCTCCGATTGTGCTCTACAGAGGAGCAGGCTAGAAATAAAGATTTATTATTAGTAGTAGTACTGTAGTAGTAGTAGTATTACATTCTGTGTCTCTTTCTCAAATCCCAGAGGGACACAATCACTTCCAAGTACATGTATAGTTGGTCCTCCCCAACTGTGGGCTTGCCATCCGTGGACTGGAGCATCTGTGGATGGCCCACGTCATTCTCCCCAATGATGGCAAGTGCATGCAGCCTTGCACATGCCCAGCCCTTACTGTCAGGAAGTTCCTCCTAATGTTGAGGTGGAATCTCTTTATCTGCAATTTGTATCCATTGTTCCGCGTCCTAGTCTCTGGAGCAGCAGAAAACAAGCTTACTCCCTCTTCAATATGACATCCCTTCAAATATTTAAACAGGGCTATCATATCACCTCATAACCTTCTCTTCTCCAGGCTAAACATCCCCAGCTCCCTAAGTCATTCTTCATAGGGCATGGTTTCCAGACCCTTCGCCATCATAGTTGCCCTCCTTTGGACACGCTCCAGTTTCTCTATATCTGTTATGAATTGTGGTGCCCAGAACTGGACACAGTATTCCAGGTGGGGTATGACCAAAGCAGAATAGAGTGGCACTATTACTTCCCTTGATCTAGACACTATACTTCTATTGATGCAGGCTAAAATTGCATTGGCCTTTTTAGCTGCCGCATCGCACTGTTGACTCAGGTTCAGCTTATGGTCTACTTGGACTCCTAGATCCCTTTCACACGGAGTTTCATTCAGCCAGGTCTCCCCCATCCGATATCTATGCATTTCATTTTTGCATCCTAAGTGCGGAACCTTACATTTCTCTGCATTGAATTTCATTTTGTTAGCACTGGCCCAGCTTTCTAGTCCATTCAGGTCATTTTGAATTTTGATCCTGTCCTCTGGGATATTAGCTACTCCTCCTAGTTTAGTGTCATCTGCAAATTTGATAAGTATGCCCCCAATTCTGTCATCCAAATCATTAATAAAGATGTTGAATAGCACTGGGCCCTGTACAGAACCCTGTGGCACCCCACTTGTCACTTCTTTCCAGGTTGAAAAGGATCCATTGTTGAGCACCCTTTGGATTCAGTCAGTCAACCAGTTACAAATCCATGTAATGGTTACCTTGTCTAGCCCACATTTTACAAGCTTGTTTGCAAGAATGTCATGGGGAACCTTGTTAAATGCCTTACTGAATTCAAGATATACTATATCCACAGCATTCCCCTCATCTACCAATTTTATCAAAAAAAGAGATCAGGTTTGTTTGGCATGACTTGTTTCTCTAAAACCCATGTTGACTTTTTGTGATTATGGCATTGGCTTCTAAATGTTCACAGACTTTCTGTTTAATGATCTGCTCTAGAATCTTTCCTGGAATTGATGTCAGACTAACTGGACGATAATTGTTGGGATCCTCTTTTTTCCCCTTTTTGAAGAAGGGGACTTCTCCTGTTCTCCAAGAGTTCTCAAAGATTATTGCCAGTGGTTCCGATATTATATTTGCCAGTTCTTTTAAAACCCTTGGATGTAGTTCATCTGGTCCTGGAGACTTATATTCATTTATGTTAACCAGTTATTCCTGTACTATCTTTTACTTATTCTGTGCTGAAATTCCCCTATTCTGTCTTCTTCCCTATTATCCTTAGGTTGAGCACCCTTTGCCTTTTCTGAGAAGACTGAAGCAAAGAAGGTGTTGAGTAATTCTGCCATTTCTCTGTCCCCTGTTAGCATTTTGCCATCTTCTGCATGCAGTGGCCCAACCGTTTCCTTCTTCTTCCTTTTGCTGCGGACATATCCAAAAAAAAACAAAAAACTTTTTATTGTTCTTAACCTCTCTAAGCAAGCAAGCCTGATTTCATTCTGCGCAGCTTTTCTGACTTTATCCCTACACGTGCTGGCTATTTTTTTGAATTCCTCTTTGGTGGAATCTGTGGTACACGCTCTGGTAACCTCACGTCTGGATTTCTGCAATGCGCTCTACATGGGGCTACCCTTGTGCCTAACCCGGAAACTTCAATTAGTTCAAAATATGGCAGCCAGGCTTATCACTGGAACATCGAGGAGAGAGCACATAACACCAGTGCTCAAAGCTCTCCATTGGCTGCCCATTAGTTTCCGGGCACAGTACAAGGTGTTGGTACTAACTTTTAAAGCCCTGCATGGCCCAGGCCCATCCTACCTTAAGGACCACCTCTTCCCGTATGAACTGCCCCGCACACTTCAGTCCTCTGGGAGGAACCTACTGCAGCCAATGAAAACTAGGCTGTCCCAGACCTCCCAGAGGGCCTTTTCAGCTACTGCCCCTAAGCTTTGGAACGACCTGCCGGATGAGATGCGAGTCATTACATCACTGGCTAGTTTCAAAACGGCTTTAAAGACGCATCTTTTCCGGCAGGCCTTTCCTTGAAACAGGAAATAAATGGAATATCCACTCCCTGCTCTGAAAACATAGACAGAAATGGGAATTATCTCAGCTGCCCTTGTCTAATCCAGCTGAGTTTATTTAAAGCGGACTTGCACGTGAATAGTTCATGAGATTGCACTTTGTTTAATACTTGTTGACCAATTTTAATCTGTGCCAATTTTAATTTGTCTTGGTTTAATTTAGTTTTAAGGGGAGCGGTTGGGGAGGGATATGATTGTCGTTTTTACTCTGTATCCTTTTTAATCTGTTGTACCCCGCTCTGAGTATTTTATTAGAGGAGCGGGCTATAAATAAACATTATTATTATTATTATTATTATTATTTCCCCATTTTTCCATTTCTTATACATGTTCCGTTTAAAAATTAGCACAGTTGAAAGTTCCTTAGTCATCCACCCTGGCTTCTTGAGACATCTTCCATTTTTCTTCCTCACTGGAACTGTTTGAAATTGCGCCTTCAGTATCTCCTTTTTGAGAAACTCCCATCCGTCTTGAACTCCCTTCTCTTTTAGTATTCCTGACCATAGGATCACCCCCAGTATTTCTCTAAGTTTATTGAAATCAGCTCTCCTAAAGTCTTGAATTCGTGTCTGACTATGCCTAGCTTCTCCCTTCCACTGTATAACAAACTCCAGGAGAACATGGCCACTTCCACCTAAGGATTCCACCACTTGTACCCCATCAACTAGGTCTTCCCTGTTGGTTAAGATAAGATCTAAAATGGCGGATCCCCTTGTTGCCTCATCCACCTTTTGGACAATGAAAAGTACAATTGAAAAAATTATATGTGAAAAGTACAATTGGACCTTGGTATCCATGGGGGATCCGTTCCAGAACCCCCCCCCCCACCCCCAAATACAAAAGAGTGTGGGATCACAAGTCCTACTGTCCCACGTTGCTATTGGGGACAAGGGGGCTTGCTGTCTGCAGATGCTTAAATCCACAGGTGGCAAGCTAATGAGGTCCCATTGTATATATAAAACAGGAGTACAGTGGCCAGATCAAAGGAAGTAGTAGTACCAGTGCCTTTTGCTTTGGTTAGATCTGATCTGAAATACTGTTTCCAACTCTGGACACCAGACTTAAAGAGGGATATTGATGGGCTGAAAAAAGTCCAGAGGAGCATGACCAAAAGAAATTCCACCTAAACATTAGGAAAGCATCATTATTCTAAGAGCTGTTCCACAAACTACCTCAGAAGGTGATGGATTCTTCTTCTTTGGACGTTTTCAAGTACAGTGGTCCTTCGGGTTACGAAGGTAATCCGTTCCGGGATTACCTTCGTAACCCGGAAGTCGTTCGTAACCCGGAGGACTGCTTTAACCAATGCACAGCGTGCCGGAAGCGCACTGTTTTAAAGCGTCTGGGTTGCAAATTTTTTTCGCAACCTGGGTTTTTTTTCATTGGCCGGGGCCATTTTTCCAGCCCCGGGGGTTTCGGGTCCCAGGGATTTTGGATCCCGAGGGATTCGTATCCCGGGGGACCACTGTATAGTTGGATGACCATCTCTTAGAAGTGCTTTAGTTGTGTATTTCTGGGTTGTAGAGGGTTGGACTAGAAAGTTGTTGTAGTCACTTTCAACTCTTATGAGTCTATGAATAGGAGATGCCAGAAACTGAACACGGGACCTTCTGCATGAGAAGCACAGTTTGCCAATGACCTATAGCTGTTTTCCCATCCAGTGTCAACTCATTTTTTTATTTATTTACAGCATTGCCCTAATAGCATACAATCTAAGGAGACTGCCCTTGCCTTCAGGTATACAACCTAAGGAGACAACACCAACTCACCTTCTAAACAATTCCCAGAAACAGTACTATTTCAAGATAACTGTTATCTACCAATTACATAATTTAAAATAATCAATTTATCCTCAAATTCTTGGTAGTCTCTTTATTCTCTGTAGACCTATCAGCAAGTACAATCATGATGGGTTACTATTATTGTTCCTTGGCTAAACAGATGATGAAGTGCATAACTTAGACCCAGTTCTGTATGTCAGACATCAGGGATCAATCTGACGTTTCAAGCTAATTAGGAACTTTAAATTAGGAACCTCTAGACTAAAGGGCTGTACGGACAGCCCCAAAGGAGCAGTGTCCCACTACCCCTTTCAGTACTGGATCGGAGCTGCAACAACCGCACTCCATGGTGCTTTGTCGGAACAAAAAGAGCTGGCAAAAGTGGTAAAGAGATGATCTTGCAAAAGTAGCAAAAGGATGCTCTTGCTGCTATGGCAAATCTTTTTGTTGAATCTTCAGCACAGCTTGTCTAAATACTGTGCTGAAGAAGGAGCGTGATGCTGTCTGCCATGCAGTTGCCATGACGCTGGCATCATGGAGGAGTCGGGGCATTCGATATGTGGTTGCCACACCCCCACTCCAGCTCGATGCCGGCATTTAGTGCCAGTTTGTTTAGCCCCTAACCTCAGTTTAATGACACCTCAGTTTATAACCAAAATGCATAACAATTCTGAAAACAGAATAATTTCACAGTAATCTTCAAAGCCAGGAGTAGGCAACTGCAAAAGGGTGGCACCACATTGGTACACAAAAGCTCCTGGACCTGCTAAAAGGATTTCAAAAGTTCCAAATTTCTTGCCCCCAAGGCAAAATACTGTACAGGAGTTTTGCTCACTCCACCCTACTCTACATACCTTTAAAACCTGCTTGAATGAGGCCAAAATTAAAACACAAATTGAGGGACATTATTTCTGGTTTTGATTCTGGCTGATTTTTGACCAATTGGGGATTTCTAGTACAGTGGTCCCCCAGGTTACGAAGGTAATCCGTTCCAGATTACCTTTCGTAACCCGGAAGCTTTCGTTTCCCGGGGGACCGCTAAAATCAACAGACCGCGCGGCCATTTAAAGGGGCCGCGCGGCTTTTTTCGCTTCATATCCCGGGGGATATTTCGTATCCCGGGGGATAGGAAGCCGGTCCGCCGCTTTTCGGATCCCGGGGTTTTCGCAACCCAGGGGATTCGTAAGGCGGGGGACCACTGTAGTTTGTTTTTTTTCAGGGTGAGAAATACTGAAAAAAAATTACCTTGAATTTTGTTTAAAAACCAGATAGTTTGAGGGTACTGCGTGCAGCTCATGGGCTGCAATTTGCCATCCCTATGAGTACAGTGGGCCCTTGGTATCCACCAGGGGTTAGTTCCAGGACCCCCCTTCCTCCCGCAGATATGAAAAAACATGGATGCTCAAGTACCATTATACACAATGGCAAAGTACAATGGTGTCCCTTATTTAAAAAAATGGCAAAATCTATGTTTGTTTTTTGGAATTTATTTTTTAAATAATATTTCCAAACTGTGGATGTAGAATCCATGGAGATATGGAGGGACAATTGCAATTTAAGTACAGGTTCAGCCTACCTTATCCAAAATGCGTGGGACCAGAAATATTTGGAATGTCATAGTTTTTTAGATTTTGGAATATTTGCATATACATAATGAGATAACTTAGAAATGGAACACAAGTCTAAACATGAAAATCATTTATGCATATTACTAACATTATATACTTAGCCTGAAGATAATTATATATACAATATTTTAAGATAATTTTGTGCATGAAACAAAGTTTTTGTACATTGAATTATCAGAAAACAAAGGTGCCACTTTCTCAGCCACCCATCCATGCAGACAATTTCAGATTTTGGAACTCCAGATAAGGGAAATTTAACCTGCATTGTAATTAATAACAACATACCATACACAGTATGTTTACATATGCAAAAGTTAACAACATTCCTCTATCTAAATTTTGATAGTAAGGGAAACAAACTTCAGGAAAGATGGGCAGAGCCAAGGAATGTATATAGGTACCATATATACTCAACTATAAGTTGAGAAATTTATGCCCCAAAATGGACTCTAAAATCATGAGTCGACTTATCTACAGCGCAACAATTTAATACTGCTTTAAAATTTTGTTAAAGAAGTGCCCAGTTTCCTCTGCAGCCAGGGATCTTTGGGAAGTTCCTCTTTCAGTCCCCCAGCTGCTCCTTGGCGCGATCTCCTCTCTTCCTCTGTGTGTGTGTGAGAGAGAGAGAGATCCCAACCCTCAGTCCCTCCCTGCAGCCCAAGCTAAGAAGGAGCTGCTCCGGAGGAAAGGGGGAGAGAGAGCATGCCCAGGCTTGGATCCCCGTTTGGCCAGCCAGGAGCCTGGAAATCCTGGGGGAGAGAGAAGAGAGGGAGAAAGGTCTGTCCTCCTTTAGCAGTATCCCCTCTTTTGAAAGCAGTGGAATCCTGGGAGTTTGGGGGTAAGAAAGAGAGAGAGGTTTATCTCCCCTCTTTTGCATGCTGGGTTTGTTTGTTTGTTTGTAATGCTTTTGGTAAAGGGAAAGGGTGTGTGTGTGTGTGTGTGTGTGTTGAGGTTTGTTTCCCCTTTTATATGCTGAGACTATGACCCTTGGTACTTGGGATTGGTCCAGAGAGGTAGGGAGGGAAGTGGTGATTTGTTTCTCCCTTTAGATCTTTTGTAGCATGCCCCAGTGTTTGACCCTCATCTTATCCATGGGTCATATCAAAATCCATGATTTTGGCCTCCAAAACTGCCCTCGACTTATACATGAGGTCGACTTATACACGCGTATTTACTGTAAATGTAGCATGTGTATATTAAACTGTATACATATATGATAAAGTTCAAGTAGGAATTAAGGATCTGAGCCAGGGCAAGTAGTTCCCTCCTCAGAAACTAGGGGTTGCAATGTATTGCCCTGCAATTCATGGGATGGTAGTGAAAAAACTTCTCCAACATTTTAAAAGTGTCATGTTTAATTAAAACAAGATGCACACCTCATTTCTATGTATATTTGCACTCTCTGAAACACAGGCCTTGCTGAAAGGTGTGTGGGGAATCCACACCTTGGTAGGCAGGGTAAACAGCATTTTTAAAGTGAAAACACTGCTTTTCTTGCCACTGTAGTGCTGAATTTCAAAAGATCAACTGCCGGTAGCAGGGAATCAAGGAGCTCAGGCTTTACAAAAATGGCTTCCTAACAGTCCTGCCTCCCACATTCTTTCACACCTGCTCAGATGTAGGTCCCATTAAATGCCATGGAATTTACTACCAAGTAAATGTGAACAGGATAGCAGCCCAAATGTTTGCAGCTTTTAGTGCCACAGTAAATCTCAAAATAATAATAATAATTTGGTTGCTAACACCAAACACAAAATGCTTGTCAAAGATACAATTGTAGCATTAATGGAGACAAAAGTCTTGCTGGCACATAAACACAGGGTCACTACTACTTGTCACTGTGCATGCAGCAATACCTATAACTATGCTGGCACAAGAAGGTCCTGGATACTTTGTTGCACAGCCAGCAAAATTGTCATATTGTTCTTCATTTTTTTATTTATTTTATTTATGTGTCATCTTTCTCCTGTAAAGGGACCCAAGGCAGCTCACAGATAAAATATTTTTTAAAATTACAATAAACATTTTAAATCAATTTATATCTTCCTACTGAAACGGTATAAAATCACGTAAAACATACAATAATAAAAAAAATTGCCTCCCTGACAATGATTATATATTAAAAGGCTGCTTGGATAAAAAACAACTTTGTCTGCCAGCAAAAGGAAACCAGGAACAGGGGTAGCTTAGTCTACTGTGGAAGGGAGTTCCAGAGTGTAGGAGCAGCCACTGAAAAGGCTCTTTTAACATACCTTGCATGAGGGTTTGACACAGTAGGATCCTGAACTCTGACTGCCACGAACTATACCTAGAATTCAAAACTACTCACACCCAAAGAAGGTATGTTTTAATTCAAACACATAAATACATATGATAGTTTGTAGTTCATAATGCTGTAATGCAAAAATGTGGGAAGATTTCAACTTACCTTTTATACACAAATAATGTACCTTCTATGTCCGTCTTCTCCTATAATGAAAAGAAAAATATAGCAACAAATTAATTCAAGTATTAGAATTTTTGTTAGCATTCTTAGATTTCATATTTATAATGAAATCCTATCTATAGTACATTTAATGGCTCCTAACTATTTGAATGCAAAAAAAAAAAAAAAAAAGAACACTGCTATGTCTCAGTCTTCAAATGCATCATGCTGAGAAAGAAGTACTTGCATTAGGCAAATTAACATCTTTACCAGAATAATGTCAAATGGCTTGCTATTATGTTATCAGTCAATTCAATTGTTCATAATGTATCCATAATGTAACAGAATGTATTCATAATGTAATAGAAGCACAGGCCTGTCACACCTTGTTTGGGCCCATTGAAACCCAAAGCCCAAAACAGAATTTTTTGATTTTTCTGGGTTTATAAGAATGTTGTTGGGTTTGGTACAACCTGTCGTGGGTCCTGGGAGTAAAAAACTGCCCCCCTCTCCCACCAAAGTTGTCCACCCTACATTACTCTACACTGATTTCCCCAAACAAAAAAACTGAGATGAAGCCTAAGAGAAGAAGCACAAAGGGTGTACACAACTCGGAATATTTGAGAGACCACATCTCTGCATACAAGCCTGCTAGAGCCCTAAGGTCTTCTGGGGAAGGCTTTCTCTCGGTCCCTCCACCATCACAGACTTGCCTGGTGAGGACATGAGAGAGAGCCTTCTCGGTGGCTGCTCCTGCCCTCTGGAATGCCCTTCCACGAGAAGCAAGGATGGCCCCCTCCCTGCTTGTCTTTTGTCAGTAAGCAAAAACGGCTTTATTCAGGCAGGCTTTTGATGTATAATCATGGGGTGGCTCGGGTGTTTGTTATATAGGCTGGGTATCATGGTTTTAGTATGTTTTAATGCCTGTACCTGTAATTTTATTTCCTTTCAGGGAGAAAGGTGGGATAGAAATCAAATAAATAAATAAAAAACTCAGGCTGGAACCTTATTTGATTCTTATGCTGCTCAGATCTTGCCCTTATGAATCCCACATAATATTATTATAAAACCCTCAGCTGGACAGCACTGTCTATTAACTTTGATACACAACCACTCTCACAATCCATACTTGCAATGAGTAATACCAGTTTGAATTTCTGCCAGTTCAAACTGGGAGGGCAAAGAAAGTAAGGTATAAAGACCTGCTCTAGAATACACACGAAACTTTAAAACAGTGGATTTGAATCACTTCTTTGTGATTTATATTTAGGCAGATGTATGGACATGCCATAACAGAACTTTGCAATATTATCTGCAAGGTTTTATGGCCTTCTTTTTATTTTAAAGAGATAATTGTGCATTAGGCACACAAAGAAAGTACTACATGGGGCTTTACAGACCGCCCAAAAAAGTGCCGGACTGGGGCCAGGGCAGCCTCTTCTCCACAGCCTGGAAAGGGCTGTCCGTGGGGCTTCATGCCCCAAGAACAACCCAACCAGAGGAACCAAGGGGAAAAGGGGTCTCCTGGCCCCTTTCTCCCTCACTTTGTTCCCACAGCAATCTGGTTTCCGCGAGAATGAAGCGCTTCACTCCATAGAAAGGGCACCCTAGGCACCCTCCAGCAGTGCAGTGACAGCAGGCACGCGCCGCTCTGTGCAAATGCAGCGTTTGCCATGACGCCATCAGCACACATGCATATGGATAGCACAATTTTAAAATGGCACCATCCATACGCACTAGGGCTGGGGAGTGTGTGGTTTCTGCATGCTCCCCAGCCCTACTTACAGCGCAGAGACAGTCCTTTTAGGCCGTATGTATCTGGCCCATATGCCAATTTCTCTCACAACAGCAGTCATTTAGTGTGAAAATTAACCGGTCAGCTATTCTGGGCTAAACAAAAGAACTGGCAAAAAACTAGGAAAAGTTCATTCTTAGTTACCCTGACCAGATTTTAAACACCACTCTTGTTGGGGGGGCCTAAAATCTCAATTTGTAGCCCTCCAAATGCTTGAACGATCCTCGCTTCAGTGTTCACAGTTATATCTTAACTCTTTAGAATCTTGTCCAGTTCTTTCATAGCTCCCCTTCACTGATTTCTTGAATGAAAAGAAGATAAACAAATGGCTCCTAGAACAGACCAAGCATGAACTCTTCCTCGAAGCCAAGGTCCAAAACACACTGCAGAAATAATCCCATTTGAGACTGCTTTAACTGCCTTGGCTCAATGCTACAGAATTCTGCAAACTGTAGTTTTGTGAGACATTTAGTCTTCTCTATCACAGAGCTTTGGTGCCACTATAAACTACAGTTCCCATGATCCCCTAGCACTGAGCCAAGAGCAGTTAAAGCAGTAACGGGATTATTTCTGCAGTGTAATTTGGACTCAAGGTAACCAAACTGAGGTTTTCATCATGGCCACATCATGAAAAGGCAGTACTCATTGAAAAAAAATGCTAGGAAAGGTAGCAGAAAGAGAGGAAGACCGTGTGCCGGATAACATATGTGTATTGATGCAAGGCAGGAGATTGGACTTGATGGCCCTTGAGGTCTCTTTGGAGTCTATAATGATTCAATTGAGATGTAGGGCTGGCGGAGAGTGCTACTATAGACCTCCAAAGAGACAAACAAATGGGTCCTTGAACACATCAAGGCTGAAATCTCCCTGGAAGCCAAGATGATAACGCTGAGGTTGTCGTACTTTGGTCACGTCACGAGGAGGCACGACTTGTTCGGAAAGACAGAAGGCAGCAGAAAGAGAGGAAGACCACTTGTCAGATAATTGGACTCAATTAAGGAGGACGTGGGCTTGAATTTACAAGACGTAAGCAGTAAAGAAGCGGTCCCCAAACTCCGGCCATCTAGATATTTTGGACTCCAGCTCCCAGCATCCCAGACTATTGGCCAAGCTGGCAGGGATGGAGGGCATTATGAGGTAGGAAGGAAATTTGCATGTGGGCGGTGATTGGCTGAGGGGAAAGGAGGGTATTATGAGGTAGGAAGGAAAATTTGCATGTGGGCAGTGATTGGCTGAGGGGGAAGGAGGTGGGAGGGGCCCTTGTGGGGCTCTGGAAGTCTATTCAGATGGACTGTAGAACCCTGAGGTAGGAAGGAAATTTGCATGTGAGTGGCGATTGGCTGAGGGGGAAAGAGAATTTGCATGTGGCTGGTGATTGGCTGAGGGGGAAAGAGGTGGGAGCGGTCCTTATGGGGCTCTGGAAGTCTATTCAGATGGACTGTAGAATCCTGAGGTAGGAAGGAAATTTGCATGCGGGTGGCGATTTGCTGAGGGGAGAAAGAGAATTTGCATGTGGCTGGTGATTGGCTGAGGGGGAAAGAGGTGGGAGGGGCCCTTGTGGGGCTCTGGAAGTCTATTCAGATTGACTGTAGAATCCTGAGGTAGGAAGGAAATTTGCATGCGGGTGGCGATTGGCTGAGGGGAGAAAGAGAATTTGCATGTGGCTGGTGATTGGCTGAGGGGGAAAGAGGTGGGAGGGGCCCTTGTGGGGCTCTGGAAGTCTATTCAGATTGACTGTAGAATCCTGAGGTAGGAAGGAAATTTGCATGCGGGTGGCGATTGGCTGAGGGGAGAAAGAGAATTTGCATGTGGCTGGTGATTGGCTGAGGGGGAAAGAGGTGGGAGGGGCCCTTGTGGGGCTCTGGAAGTCTATTCAGATTGACTGTAGAATCCTGAGGTAGGAAGGAAATTTGCATGTGGGTGGTGATTGGCTGAGGGGAGAAAGAGAATTTGCATGTGGCTGGTGATTGGCTGAGGCTTCTGGGAGATGAGGTCCAAAACACCTGGAGGGCCGGAGTTTGGGGACCACTGTGGCTCAAGGCTATGGAATTCTGGGAGTTGGAGTTTGTTGTGGGGCCTTAAGGCCCCACAACAAACTCCAACTCCCAGAATTCCATAGCGAGTGAGTGAGACAACAGGCTCTGGGCCCCCACAACAGACTCCTAACTCCCATAATTCCATAGCCACCGACTCAGACAAAGAGTTACCAAAGCGGTTCCAAACCGGGTTAAGCCCCCCCCCAGTGCGGACGCACGCTCTGTGCTTACCCACTCGTTGGCCTTCGGGCTGAAGCGGTAGAGGGCCACCTGGCCGGTGACGTCGTGGATGCTGGTGATGTAAGGGTCGTGCTGCTTTAAGGCCGCCAGGCTCATCTCCTGCCCCGCTTTGCTCAGAGACTCCATCTTGGATCCCTCCCAGAAGCAGCAATACCAGCCGAGGATGGATATAGACGGAAGGAAGGAAGGGGGGAAGGAGAAAGTGTAACACCACCAGCACAGAGAGAGAGAGAGTGAGGCCTAAGTGCAACACTCTTCCGGCGCCGGGCGGAAACGGCTTCCCCGCAACTTCCGTTCCCGGAAGTCCCTCTTCCACCTCTCTAGGAATCTCTTCTAAGTCCTCCAGTGCAACTCTATGGTCACCACCAGGCAGACACTGACCATAGAGTTGCACTGGAGGAGGTACAAATGCCTACCAGAGTCTCCTCTCTAGGAATCTCTAGGTCCTCCAGGGCAACTCTATGGTCAACATCTGACAAACACAGACCATAGAGTTATGTTGGAGGAGCTACAAATGCCTACCAGAGTCTCCTCTCTAGGAATCTCTAGGTCCTCCAGGGCAACTCTATGGTCAACATCAGACACTGACCATAGAGTTGCGTTGGAGGAGCTAGAGGTGCCTAGTGGAGTCTCCTCTCTAGGAATCTCTAGGTCCTCCAGTAATGGTCAACATCTGACAGACATTGACCATAGAGTTGTGCTGGAGAAGCTACAAATGCCTGCTGGACTGTTCTCTCTAGGTCCTCCAGTGTGACCTTTTTAGTTCAAGTTGACCATAGAGTTGCGCTGGAGGACCTAGGTATTCCTAGAGATGATATATTAATAAAATCCGTGTACCATTTAAATCCGCAAAAGGCAAAGCCGCCAATGTGTAGGGACGAATGCATTGCAGGACCTGAGCAGCGCAGTGGAGGAAGGGGAGTCTCGGAAATGTCTTGTCCACAGGGTCACCCTTGGCCAAAGTCAACTCAAGGGCGGTTAGCGACAATAAATGTGTATGTAGAGAGGTCTTGTAGTGCCTTTGAGACTGGCTGAAACAAAGAAGTTAGCAGCACGAGTTTTCCTAGACTTCAGTCTGCTTCCTCAGGTGTCCAAATGAATTTGGAGGAAGTGTACTTAAGTCTAGGAAATCATACTGCCACCTTCTTTCTTTCAGTCTCAAAGGTGCTACAAGATCTCTTCACATACTGATTCCATAGACTAACATGGTTACATCTTTGAATTCTAGCAACAAATGTGTGTGTGTGTTTATCAGTATGTGTGTGTCCTTTTCTAGGACACCTTACATTTCAGCCTTCTGTCCAGGAGGAATTCCACAATGTCCTCCATTTTGCACAGAACAATGAAGCATAAACTTATATTTCTATGAGTGCTTTTTAGAGGGGTGGGGGAGGGAGCTTGTATTTGGTCACGTCTAACAATTTTCTTTAATGCCCTACATTCTGTGGTGCATTGGTCCCCCTTTGCAGTCAGGACATCTGTTGTCAGGAATGGAATGACCCTGTGTGTGTGTGTGATACTGCAGTCAATAAATCAGAAGACTAGGAATGTGGAGGGCAACCATGAAAGAACTAGACAAGATCCTAAAGAGTAAAGATACCATATATAGTCAACTATAAGTCATCCTTTTGTATAAGTCGAGAGCAGGTTTGGGGGCCAAACATTACGGATTTTGATATGACTCATGGATAAGTTGAGGACAAAACTTAGGGGCATATAACAAAGGATCTAATAGATGAAGAAGAGGAAAACTATGGCAAAGAACTTACAAAATTCCAGCAGGTACAACTGTTTGTGTTCACTCTAAATGCTGGATGGACAAGAGACTAGAGGGTCAGTTCTTCCTGGATGGTTCCTTTTTAATGTAAGAGTTAAAGTAGAGTACTTAATTTGACCCATGGATAGGTCGACTCAGGTTTGATCAAAATTTCTAGACTTATACATTATACATTATACAACTGAGCACTAAAATTAGAATCATCCAAGCCATCATATTCCCCATCACCATGTACAGATGTGAGAGCTGGACAGTGTAGAAAGTGGATAAGAAGAAAATAAACTCATTGGAGATGAGGTGCTGGAGAAGAGTGCTCAGGAACCTGTGGACAACCAAAAAAACAAACAAATAGATCCGAGAACAGATCAAACCCAAACTCTCCCTGGAAGCCAAGATGAGAAAACTGAGGCTGTCGTATTTTGGCCACATCATGAGAAGGCATGAATAATTAGAAAATACATTAATATTTGGAAAGGTAGAAGGTAGTAGAAACAGAGGAAGGCCACAGACTAGATGGATAGACTCAATCAGGGAGGTCACAGGCCTGAATCTACAAGACCTAAGCTGTGGTGTATAGGGGGACTTGGAGATGTCTCATTCACAAGGTCGCCATTAGTTGAGGTCAACTCAACAGCAATTAACAATTGAAACACACACACACGAGGAACACTGATTATATCACTGGATTTTAAACAATATCATACTACACTGTTATAGTGCCATTATTCTACTTTAACTGCTATGGCTGCCTCCTGTGGAATTCTGGGGTCTGTTATTTAGTAAGGCCTAAGAGCTCTCTGGTTAAGAATTCTAATGGCCCTCCATCAACTGCAAATTCCAAGATTCCACAGGAGGCAGTCATAGCTGTTAAAGTGGAATAATAGCACTATTACAGTGTGGTGCAATATTGGACTCCAGTATCACAAAACTGATCGGGAGAGTAGCAGCTTTCTCTATGCCACTCTGCATGCCCTCATAGCACTTCTCTTTCTGAGCGGAGACATTCATTAAAACATGTCTTTTGCTGAATGGGAAAATTTTTGGCAAAAGGCACACTTTGATTACCTTCTCCCCTCAGGAAGAGAACCAAAGTTCCTTTTGTGATAGCCCTTCCTTTCATATTTTTTAAAGTCGTGGATATCAGATTGATACCCTCCTGTTTTACAAGATGTTCTCTTTTTGCAGAACATCCTAAAAAAAAAAAAAGCATGCTTGCATTCTGTAATTGTGAGCCTGAAGCTTCATTTAAATGCAGCTAATCTGTTCCTCACTTCCTCAAACCCAGGATTTTAGCCACAGCACTGTTTCTGGCCATTTTATGTTAGAGTTTACACATTTGTCTGGAAAGCACAACTGGTGGCAGTGCAGAATGTAATAACTGTGGTGAGAGGGTACTGAGATTTTAAAAAGTACAAGACAATTATAATTACCTTAGCAGTAGTGGTGTTAATATAAAGATATAATGTAGAGATATAACTCTGAACACTAAAGTGAAGATAATCCAAGCCAGTGCATTCCTCATTAATATGTAGAGATGTCAGAGCTGGACAGAGAAGAAAGAAAACTCATTTGAGATGTGGTGCTGGAGAAGAATTCTGAGGATACTGTGGGCATCCCAAAAGACAATGGGTCCTAGAAAAGATCAAACTTGAACTCTCCCTGGAAGGCAGGATGACTGAATTGAGGTTGTCATGTTTTGGGCACATCGTGAGCAGCTGTGACTCATTAGAAAAGACAATAATGCTAGGAATAGTAGTGGGCAGCAGAAAGAAAGGAAGACCACATAGCACATACCTGATGGATGGACTGAATCTGAGAGGCCATGGCCATGAGCTTGCAGGGCCTGAGCAGAGCAGTGGAGGACAGGGAGTCTTGGAGATGTCTCATCCACAGGGTCTCCATGAGGTTAATTCCAAGGCAGTTATCAAAGAGATGGTCATTAGCAAACAGGACTGAGCGGTCACACAGACATCCTTGTATAAAGCTGATTAATGCATGTAGTGAGATAAAAAGCTTTTGTTCTATTCAAGACACAAGAGGTAGAGTTAACTCTGAGTAAATCCTTTGAATGGGGGATTGTAATCAGTAGGTTTTTAAGGGCAGCTCAGCATTTAAATGATTGTGTCCATTCCAAAAAAAATTATGTGAAGCAAATACTGTGCTGTAACAAATGGAAAGAGATGGTCACTGTAAAACCCAGATGTCTGTAATGCCATAGGGCAGTCCCAGTTGAAATGAAAGTTAAACAATATCTTGTAGCAGTTTCTGCTAACCATCAAAGGTCAGGGGACTGCCACACCTACTGCATTTTCAGATCCCCAGACCCCTGAAGATTGAATTAGACTACTTTTTCTGGAACTGGAGGTGATATTCTGGTCACTGGAGGCAGGGTTTTCAGAGGAATGAACCCAGGTCCTCATGTGATGCACGTGGTCCACATAGAGTTGCCATAATTCTCTTCCACAAAACCGGACAAAGTGTAGGAAAAATGTAGGATGTGATGTAGGGCAAATTGTAGGATGTTCAAGAAAAATGGAGGACACAACCAACTAAAACCCAAAAACATTAATAAAAAACAATATAAATTCATGTTTCTCAGTCATGCTCAAAATTTAGGATATTTTGACATTCTTCCTGGATAGAAGGTTGGGATGTAGATTTGTGTGGTTTGTGTGTTGGACTAGGACTCTGGAGACCAGGGTTCGGATTCCCTTCCTATTGGGTGATCTCAAGCAAGTCACACTCTCTCAGCTTCTTCAGTGGAAAGCTTTTGCAATTGGAGGGGAGGAATGCCAGACCAAGGTATGTTATGATCATGGTCTGCCAGGTGGTGCCAGGGCCCAATTCCCAGGGCAAAAGAGCAGAGAAGGGCCTGCTCAGGAACCATAGGAAGGCTCTGGAAGTGGGGCTGGGAGTTCCTGGCAGGCTGACTCCAAACAGTCTCACTTTGGAAGGCACTCCAGGAAATCTAAGAGAGCTCTTTCAAAGGAGGATTATGATGCTGGCTCTCCTCTTATCCCAAGAGGAAGCAGTGTCCATGCAGGCACGGCTGTGTGAACTGGGGCACAGAGGTAGGGGGCATCAGCTGGGACTAAAACAAGTTGTACTGTGAAACTGTCCCAAATTTCCATAACCCCTGGACACAATGCTCTCAGGCCTGAAAACACCTTGGAGGGAAGTGCTGCATGGATGATGGGAGTGGGTGGCAGGAAGCGCTTTCTCCCCTCATTCTCCAGGGGAAATGAAGAGCCATAAAGATCTCTGGGGACCGTGCCAGGGATGAAGTCCAGGGCTGCTCTGTGTGCAGAGGCTGGGAAAATTTTCCCTCTGCAGATTGCCTTGTCTGCTGCTTCCTTAAGTAACAGTCTTTAAGTTAATCAATGACCTGCTTCCCGAAGCCCTCAGGGAACATGCCCTCATCCAGGCTGGTGCTTGAAAATCACAAGGCTGGAAGGCTATGGAATAAACCTGGGAATAAGTTCAAATGAATGCACCGAAATTTACTTCCAAGTAGAGAAGCATAGGATTATGCCATTGATATCCTTCTCTCAACTTCTCTCAATATTATTATTTATTATTAAACTTTAATAATTACAGTAATAAAAATACAATAATACCATACCAATGCAATAAGAATAAATAAAGACAGAGCAACACAGTAGTGCAATGCTTCAAATACATTAATTTAAAAATAAAATAACAGTAATAGAACTGTTATCCCCCGTCTCTCCTTGGTCTTCATGCAAGTGCTGGACGTTGTTCAGGGCCTTGGTTCCCCAGCCTTTTTGGACTCTCTGCTTCTGCTAGCCTTGGCCTGCTGGGCTCAACACCAGGGGGCTGGTTCCTCCCATTCTCTGCCAATCGCCAGGCGGAAGGAAAGAAGGGAGGGAGGGAGGGAGGGAGGGAAAGGACATTTCCCCCTGAGACTGACTACTAAATAACACTTCCGAAGGAGATGCCCATAAAGGTATTTTCATACCTATTCTGCTTCTATATTTAGTCCAGATGCGAAATAAAAAGTTACGTACATAATAATTTCAAAAGTCCTGATTTGCTTTTATTTTATTATAAAATAAATAGGCATGCCAGCCAAACCTTAGGTCGGCCCCTTCTAACACTAATAACTCTTTCTTATCCCAGCTAATCCAATATTTCAACCACACTAGGCAGGCAGCTTCATAATATAACTTAATATTAGGCATAGCCATCCCTCCTCTTTCTTTTGCATCCTCCGAGTACTTAGCTTTTACCCTTGCCTTTCCCCCCCTTCCAGACATAATTCAAAAGATCTTTCTTCCATGCTTAAAAAGGTGTGTCGTTTTTAATTACTGGCATAATATTAAACAAAAAAAGGATCTTCAGGAGAATATTCATTTTAATTGAGTCTATTCTTCCTAAAAGACATCTAAGTGTTTCAGGTTTTTCTAAATTTCTCTTAATCGTGCTCCATGCCAATATATAATTGCTTCTAAATAATTCCAAATTTTTGTTTGATATCAGGATACCCAAATATCTCATCTTGTTTTTAATTTTGAATCCCATTATCTCCTCTATCTGATGTTTCTCCTGTACATTTAGGTTTTTAACAATTAATGATGTTTTCTCTTTATTTACATTCAGCCCGGATATTTTACCAAAATCTTGTAATGCTTGCAATAAATTAATACCATCTTGAACAGGATCAGAAAGCGAAACCATGAGATCATCTGCAAATGCTTTGGTTTTAAATTCAAGTCCCTTCAATTTGACTCCTCTAATTTGAGTATTCATTCTTATGTTTTGCAGTAATAACTCAAAAGTCATTATAAACAGCAGGGGTGACAAAGGACACACTTGCCTTGTTCCTTTCTCGATCTTAATGATATTCGTTTTCTGTCCATTTATTACTATCTGTGCACTTTGTTTTGTATATATAGATTTAACCCATTCACTAAAATTTGATCCTATTTCCATTTTATCCAAAATTAGAAATATTAAATCCCAACCAACATTATCAAATGCTTTTTCAATGTCAAAAAAAATAAAAAAATAAAGCCTTTTTTATTGTGCATCTCTGGTAATCAATCAAATTTAAAATATGTCTAACATTAGTTCTAAGCTGTTTTTTGTTTTTTCGTACAAATCCATTCTGGTCCCCATGGATCACAAACGGGGTTACTTTTTTCAGTCTTTCGGCCAATACACTTGCAAATAGCTTATAATCACTATTTAACAAAGATATTGGCCTGTAATTCTTTATCAGTTCAAGATCTTTTTCTTCTTTCGGGATCAAAGTTATCACTGCCTTTTCCCACGTTGGAGGAAAGTACGCTTGCTTAATAGAGTTCATCATATCTTTTAAAGGCTGTAATAATTCATTCTGCAGTTTCTTAAAATAAAAAAGCTGTAAAGCCATCTGGGCCTGGTGCCTTACCGAGTTGGCTTTTTTGAATGGCTGTTACTATCTCTTCTGCAGTGATGGGTTGATACAAAAGATCTTTCTGTTCTTTGGTCAGTCTTGGGACTCTTTCACACGGGAGGAATTTCTCCCAACTTCGAATGGAGCCAATGCGAATTCATGTGAATTCGCTAGTTTAGCGAATTCACGTGAATCCCCATTGCGTTCGGAAGGCGTTCGGAATGACTTCCCATTACCCGAAAATAACCCCCCCTTGCCCGAAATTGCGTGAGAAGCTCTAATTCGCAATAACGTGAAACCCCATGATTGCGTTTGGATTGCCCTTGGATTATACTTCCAATTTCCTACGTCTGAAAGAGTCCTTGGTATTCCAGTTTTTTCAATGTAATTTTTTTGCTTCTTCCAATTGAATTTTATTCTTCTTGTACAACTTCTCATAATATTTATGAAATGCTTTTACCATCTTCTCTTGGCTTGTAATCTTTTCACCTCCATCTTGTATTTTGATTATTAACCTTTGCTGCTTCTTCTCTCTCAACTTATTAGCCAGCCATTTACTTATTTTATTAGCATATAAAAAGATATTTCAATTTATTCTCTACCTCCTCTTGTAGAATAGAATCAAGTTGTCTTTGCAGAATTCTTATTTCTTTTTGAAGTCTATCATTAGTTGGATCTTCTTGCAATTTTATTTCTTTTTCTTTTATTGCTCCTTCCATTTCCTGTATTTTTACCTTATAATTCCTTTTTAATATACAATTCTGTTGCATAAAGAACCCCCTCATAACGGATTTTGCTGCCTCCCATACAGTTATCAAATCAGTGCCTTTATTTAAATTTTCATCAAAATAAAAAGAGAGGGTTTGTTTGGCTCTTTCCAGTATTTTGGGGTCTTGAAGCAGTTTGTTGTTAAGGCGCCAAGTCCAGTCTGTTTTACACATCTCTTTAATTTTCAATACAGTTGGATTATGATCTGACATAGATTTGGGCAGTATATCCATACTGAAAATGTTGGTACATATTATTTTAGAAGTTAGAAAAAAGTCTATCCTTGAGAAGTATAGTCCCTCAAATTATTATACAGATATCTCCAGTCTTCCATTAGTGAAAAGTCTTCAAGTAAACTAAAAAAGAACTTTGGGAGTTTACCTCACTTTCCCTCCTTTTTACTCGTCATCTTGTTATCCAATTCTGGAGCAATGACTCCATTCCAGTCTCCCATAAATATCATGGCCTCATACTCATAATTCCGAATAATCCCTGAAAGCTCCTGAAAGAAGGATCCTTTATTTTCTTGAGGTGCATAAACTCCCACTAATAATGTTTTTTGATTCCTAAATATTGTTTCAATTCCGAAGAAATGTCTGTCTGGGTCACTAAAAATCTCTTTTGATTCCAGTGATTCTTTTACATATATAACTACCCCTTTCTTCTTTTTAGGAGATGCCGAAATAAATTCAAAATCTTTTGTTATTTAACAGTCTTACATCTTTTCATTTAATATGAGTTTCCTGCAAGCATATTCACTCTTTTGTTTAGCTAAGTAATGAAAGATCTTATTCCTCTTTTGAGGTGAATTTAAGCCATTTACATTCCAGGAAAAAATACTCACATATCTATCCTTTTTTCTTATTATAATTGTTTCTTTGTCCATGATTGTTGTTTGAATTGATATTTCTCCCTTTCATCTTCTCCCCACCTCCCTTATTCTTGTCTTACCTTTAAACCTCTTCTTCTAGTTCTGGTGGGTCTTCTTCATCAATTGAGCCTTCTCTGTCCTGTCCCCTTCCTTGACGTCTTGTAAATCTTCATGCAATATGTCATCAACACTGGGTTGTTCTTCTCCTCCAGCCGTAGGATTTTCTAAAGATTCATCTTCATTTTCTTTTTTCCTTGGCTTATTTTTGTCTATGTCCGTTCTGCCCAAGCCTGTTTTAGTTTCAATATCTTCTTTATTCTTTTTCAGAAATTCTTTAGCTTTTGCCGTAGAGTTTAGTCTATTCCATCTTCTATTCCATTTTACTGATAATCTCTCCAGTCTTTCCCATTTATATAAGATCTTATTCTTATGTAAGACTGTAATGATGAACATGTACCCTTCCCTCTTTTTCAAAATTCTTCTGGGGATGTCCTTAAATATTCTGACTTCTGTCCCTTCAATAACCAATGTATTTTGATAGCTATTAAATAGTATTTCATCCCTGATTTTTTTCGTACAAAATAAACTACAACATCCTGAGGTAATTTTTTTTCTTTAGCAACTGGTGAGTTCACCCTAAAGACTTTATTGATTTCCTTTGAGAATTCTTCCACTGGAGTTTCTATAAAATCAGCCAAAGCCAGTATTAAACTTTCATATAAATTTTCACATTTTTGTTCTCTTATTCCTCTAATTTTTAGACAGTCCTCTCTTTGTCTCAATTGTTCCATTGCTTTAATATCTAAGTCTCTCTCTTGTTGTTTTCTTATTTTGTCTGTTGAATCCTCCAGAACTTGTGTTCGACCTTCTAAATTATCAATTCTTGTAAAACCTTGATTTATTTCTTTTATTACCTCTTCCATTGAATGTTTAATTCCTTTTAATTCTGTCTTCAAATCTGATCTAATATCAAGTTTTAAATCCCTCCTTAGATTTTTCATTTCCTGTTTTAAATTTTTCTCCAATTCTTTATTATTATTTTTTCCATTTCCATTCTCCATTGTTTGATTTCTTCCATGACTAGGACAGGTACTTGATCCAATGAGTTCCTTCTTTATAGCTGAGCATATATTTAATGCTGCACCCTTTCTAGTAATCCTGTTAGCCATATCTCAATTTTCTTGCCTTCTTAATCTCTATTTATTTATTTACTTAATTTTCTACCTTGTGGGTTTTTTCCTCTTCCTTTTCTTCTTCCCCTACCTTCCCCCTTTTCCCCCTTTTTCTTTCCTTCCTTTTTTTTTCTTGCCTTCTTCTTCCTTTTCCCCTTCTTTCCTTCTCCTCCTTCTTTTTCTTTTCCTTTCTCTTCTTTTCCTTCTCTTCTCCCTTTCCCTTCCTTCCCCTCTTCTTCTTCTCCTCTAAAACATTCTTTCTCTTTAATGGCTCCCAGTCTCTTCTCCTGCTAATGCTGGAAATACATTAGGGGGAATATATAAAGAATTAAACAAATTTCTTTTTGTATTTCTCTATTCTAGTCCCAAAAATGGGTTCTCCAAAAAATGTAAATATTTAAACAGACCTATCCTGGTATGGTAAAGGCATAATAGAGAAAATACCAGCCAACCCCCCCCCCCCAAAAAAAAAACAGAGGGGGATGAAGAGACCAAAACAATGTATTCAAACATTGACCAGGGCAAAAACTCAAATCTTTACTGCAGCAATTACAGCTTCTACAATCCCAGTTCTATTTTCCCCCTGTGACTATCTTATTTATTTTGGACTTTCTCCTTCCTCTATAGTTCCTCTATATCCCAACCTTCCTTTTTTTTGTCTTTGGCTGTCTCACACTGCACCCTAAATCTTCTTCTCTTCCTTGATTGCCAACTCTCATTCAATTCCAACCCCCCTTCCTCCTCACCATATCTTCTCTCTCCCCTTTTCTCTAGTCTTAATTTTCTTCTCTTTCTACTACAACTGCTCTTACTAGCTTTCTTTCTCTTTCCTTTGTTCTTTCTCTCTCTGTAGCAACCACTTTTTATCTTTACCTTCAGTGTCTTACTCTCTTTAAGCTCTTGCTCTCTCTTTCTCTCTCTTTCTCTCTCCCTCACTTTCGCTCTCACTTTCTTCTCCATCCACACTTCTTCCAACGCTTCTCCTCCTCTTCTCCTCCTCCGTTTCTTTTAATTCCAATTACTTTGGTTTTCCGTCACCTTCCGTAGCAACCACCCTTTATCTCTACCTTCAATCTCTCCGAGGGTTTTTAAAATATCAAAGTCGAATTCTTTGAATAACAGTTGTTGCAGTGGAAGAAATCTTATTCCTCTAACAATTTATCAGTATATAACTTGCAAACATAAGCCCACTTCTATTGTCCTTAGTCTCCATCTCAATATTCAGTGTTCAATATTCAGATGTTTCCAATCGTCAATCTTAATTACCTCTTGAACTCCTAAGAGTTAATCCTGCTTTTTGTTTAATTCTGAAAAGAAATCCCATAGAAGGTCTCCAAAATCTCTTCTAAGTTCACTAACTCTTCCTCTTCCTCTAATTCCTTAGCTTGTTGATTTCAAATCTTAAAAGTTAAAAAAACTGGCGAAGGCATTCAGCTCCAAAGAGCTTTTTACCAGCAGCTTGGCTCTCACGGCTCCCTCTGCTTCCATGCACCCACGTCCTCACTGAGAGCCCTCCGTTTCTCGGCGGGAAAAAGGGGGTGATGTTGCAGACTATGAGCCTCTGTGAGGAACCCTTGACTCCCCTATGCCAAGGGGGGTTCATTTTCTCTGGTGGACTAAAGCTGAGAAATGAAAAAAAGCTTCTGGCAAAGGGCGCTTGATGTAGCTGCTCCACAAACGCTCCTCACGCCTCCATAGCTGGCTCCCGAAGTTGTGTCTTTGTTTATAATGTCCTTGTTTGCCACTGTAAAGCTGCAAATTGTGTTTTTCATGAGCTGGCTTGGAGCCGTAGCAAATTCATTCAGGAAGGAAGGAAGGAAGGGGGAAAGATGGAAGACAAAGTGAAAGAAAGGAGGAAGGAGGAGTGGAAAAGGAAGGGGAGGGAAGGAGAGATAAATGAGAGGAAAGAAACAATGAAAGAGAAAGAAGGGAAGGAAGGAAGGAAGGAAGGAGGAAATGAATGAAGAAAGGAAAGAAAGAAAGAAAGAGGGAAAGAAGGAAGGACAGAGGGAAGGAGGGAAGGAAGGAAGAGGGAAAGATGGAAGACAAAGAAAAAAGGGGTGGAAATGGAAGAGGAGGAAAGAAGGGAGGGAGGGAGAGGGAAGGAAGGAAAGAGGGAAGGAAGGTAAGAAAAGGGAGAGGAAAAGAGGAAGGAAGGAAGGGAAGGCAGGAAGAAGGTAGGTAGATAGGTAGGTAGGAAGGGGAAAGAAAGAAAGAGGAAAGGAAGGATTAAGGAAGGAAGGAAGGAAGGAAGGAAGGAAATAGGAACTTACCCTGGATCTTCGTCCTCCTGATTGGGGTGGGTGCCTCCGAAAAGTTTTCCTGATGCTCTGTAAGCAAAGGAGAGAGATGAAATGAGAACCAGGGAAGTAATGGTTGGCCACCCCCCCAGGGCCATCCACTTGACCTCTCCCCTTCCCTCCCTCACTCTGAGGAAGCCCCTGGCACTGGGCATGGTCAATGGAGGAGGGGGCCTGAAGGGGTGCCAAGCCAAGGAGCCTGCGAGGAAGACGTCTGGCAACCAGTAGTCAACAACCAACAGCTGTAGAGCCTCAGTTGGGTTCCAGAATAGAGTCCAGGTTCCAGACCAGAGATGGAACTTTTGTGAAGGAAAACAAGGCTAGGCTTCTCTTGGGCAGAGGGTTACCATGTGCTGTCCTGTGCCTTGCTCCTCTCCCTGGAAGGGCAGGCGTCTTGAACGTGCTCCAGAAAGGCAGTTCATACTTCCAGAGGTTTCAGAGGGGGCACTGTTTTCTTTCCAAATATAATAGTGGGAGAATCCCATAATAAGCCTCCTTGAGGCCTTAACACTCTTTAATGCATTAATTTAACATTTTGTGAGGATTAGTGATGGGGGGGGCACTGCTGTTGAGGCCCTGCTAGGATTTGTACTGAGTTTTGAGACTGTGATTAAAATTTAAAATAATTTTAATTTTTTAATTAAATATCAAATTTCAAATTAAAAATAATTTTAAATTCAATTTAAAATTTATAAAATTTAAAAAATAATTTAAAATTTATATTTAATTTTTAAAAAATAATTTAAATTAAAATAAATGATAATAACATATTAAAATTGTTATTAATTTTAAACTTTATATTACATTTCAAATTTTTTGCATTTTTGAAATGTAAGTGGAGCCTGTGTCTTGATATTATGATTTTATGATTGACAATTTGTATTAATGTGCACTATTTCATAACAGATTGTTTTAAATTTATTATAATGATCTATTGCTAATGTTATAATTTCTTGTTTTTGCTTTTAGACGGTATGCCATAGGCAGGCTTTTATTTGTATTTTGGGTTGTTTTGCTTTGTAAAGAGCTGTGTAAGGTTTTGGGTGCCTAGCCTTGCAGGGCTGTAGTTTTCTGAGGGTGGACTATGTGACCTTTTGGTACATTTGGGAAATTAGAGGGAAATTTCTCGCCATTTTCTTTTTTGAAATGGAGGGAGAAGTCCTGCAGGCTCCATTTTTGGGGTGACCTCAAAGTGAGGAAACTGCTCCTCTCTTTGAGGCTGAATGGAAAATGTGAGTCCATTTGGGGAAGGAAGAGCCAGGCCATGTTCCTGGGAGAAAAAGGAAAATAAGAGGGGAAAAGAGAGAAAATCAGATTTTTTCCTCTTCTTCTCTCCTCAGGACCCAGGCCGGCCCCAAGTGGCTCCTCTGCCTCTGGAGAAGGTCTTGCTGAGTCCTGAGGAGGGAGGCCGCTGCATCAAGGCCTTCTCCAGAGACAGAGCCACTCAGGGCCTCAGCCAGCCAGTTGGGCCCCAAGGAGGGAGGCTCTCCACCACTGCCTGCCATGTGGCATGGCACCTTGGGCAGCCATCTGTCCCCTGCACGTCTCCCCTGCCGCTGGAGGAGAGGCCTTGATGCAGAGGCCTTGCTCGTTGGGGCTCAGCCAGCAGGCAGCAATGGAGGCCCTGCCCCTAGCCCGCCCTATCCCAGCAAGGCCTGGCAAGGTAGCTAGGCCTTGCATGCAGCTGTGCGGCAGGAGATAGCGGCTGGTGGAGGAGGAGCCAGGAGGTGGGACTGGCTCTAAACCCTGGCCGGGACATTAAAAATGGCTAAAAACCGTGAATGTCCCGGAAGAACCCGGGATATGGCAACCCTAGGTTGACAGGTTGCAGAAGCCCTGCCTCTGATAAGGAGCATTTTCTTCCTCTGTTCTCTAATAACCAGTTTTGAACTTAAGCAGATGTTTGTTCCTAAATAGGCTGTTCCACCCCTTCCCCTTCCCCCACAGATTATGTTTAACCCGGTAATATGTTCATATGACGTATACCCTTTCCTATAATTTGTTCAGGTTAGTGAAGGATAGATAATTGGATGTGCCCAGAATGTAGTAAAAGTATGATGGAGTGGTGGCCACTGACCTTAATCAGGCAACAGTGAACCAACAGTCCAAAAAACAAACAAAGAAAAAACCTATCTGGACTGAGAGAGTTACCACTTCATTAAATAGTAATGGTTGTTCAGGAAGTACCCAAAGTAGTTGACAAATGAGGTGCAAAACCCTGCTGTGTGCCGACTGCACGACCCACTCCCAAAGCAGGCCATGGCTGTAGGACCCAACCCATACTTCCAGGAGCTGCTCCAAAGGACCGGAGCACAGCTTTGGGACACTGTGCATTGTTTAAATGCCACATCTCCAAAGAAGCCACTTCATTTGGCCCATTTGTTCTGGGCCAAAGTTGAGACGGTACTCCCCATGCTAAAACTATGAGCTGAACTGTAACTCTGGGGCTATTGACCATCCTGTTGGCAGAGTCGGGGTGTGGCGTCCATGCCCTGACTCTGCCCCCAGGGCAGCGTGACACCATGCACCACTCCACACAGTGCGCAGCATCATGGCGCTCCTCTGACACTGCATCCACACGACGCAGTGCCAAAGGAATGCCTTAAAGCTGTGGCACTGTGGCTATCAAGCCCTTTCCAGGGCACAAAAAAGAGCTGTTTTTTGCAGCTCCTTGTGCCCTGGAAATGCCAGATCGAGACCGTGGCGTGCAGTTGCCATGGCCCCAATCCAGCACAGCTGGAGGCGGTTGCAGGCCACCCCTTGGGGCAGTCTGCACAGCCTCTTAGTCAGCACTTTGTGTCTGTCATATGAGTTCAGGCTTTGCACCTGCACAGGAAAGTGGCACAGTGTATAGGCAGTAGCATAGCCACCTTGAATCCCATATCAGGAGAAAGATGGGATATAAATTAAATAAATAGATACATAATAGCGGTGCATAGATGAGAATGCCACTTGTCTCTATGTGGATATTCAGAGCAACAACTTCTACTCTGCTTTTCATAATGTGTGGGTGGTGGTGGTGGTGATGATGATGGTGGTGATGGTGGTGATGATGATATATTTATTTGTATTCTGCCTTCCTCCCAGAACTGGAACTTTAAATGTACAGTTTAAAAGAGAAATATAATTAAAAATGGACAAAAATGAACATTAAAATAGAATTAAACTAATCACAATATTAAAACACTTCAAATCTCTAGTCAAAATAATAAAATGCAATTAAAAAGGTTTTAAACTATGAAAAATAATGCAGTTCAAAACAATACAGCATCCCCAGACCATTCTTTCAAAAAATTTTGTATTAAAAGTCTGTCAGAATAGAAAGGATTTTGCTTGACAAAGGAAGGACTGCACTGTCATTCTGGCCTCCCTGGGAAGGTGTTCTGAATGGTGGTTATGAAGGTGATGAAATTGAGAGAAGGACACCTCCTGATAACCTCAGTGCCTGGGCCAGTTCACACAGGGAGATAAAGTCTGCCAAATAGCCTGCATCTGAGTCATATAGGGCTTTATAGGTCACAACCAGCACTTTGAATTGTGCCTGGAAACAAATTGGAAGCTTTTTGAACAGGTGAGTAGTAACACCCCTGTAACCTGCCCCAGTTAGTACTCTTTGAACTAGCTGAAGTTTCTAAACACTTTTCAAAGGCATACCTATTACCCCAAAGTCTGGCCCCCTGCACCCCTCGTTGTTTTCAATATCAAGTTGATATCAAAAGGGATATTTTAGGCATGTAGCCAACAACGTATCACTGACACAGGGAACTAGCCATGCTATATAATGACATCTATGATCTTATGAAGAGTTCCAACTGGCTCAGTATGGGGGAAGCTCAAGCGTTCATGGCCAGGAGAGCATCTATCAAGATTGGAATCTGTATAATCCCTTCATTGATGGGAGTGATGGTGGGTGATGGACCTGGAGATTGTTCCCACTATGGTTTAAACCTGATTGTGATTGAAATGATCCAGTTTAAACCACCATGGTTCACACTTAATTCGAATCGCTGAAGTGATTTGGAAAGGGGAGGGTCATGGTTTTTACCCATTTAACCCACATCAAAAAGGGCTGGTTTTATTCTCAAATAAATGGATTCATCCTAGTGGAAACCACAGGCAGATTCAAATCTGCCCTGGCTCAAGTGGGAACTAGGTGGGGCGGATTTGATTCCGCTGCCAGTGACGGGGGCGGGGGCACTGCAATGGCTCTGGCCATCTCCCTGTCAAGGGAAGCTGGGAAGGAGGTCGCACAGAAGCCGGGGAGGCTTGTCTGCAAGGTTTGCCAGCCGTGGGGAATGGACGGAGGCCACAAGGAAGTTGGGGATGCTGGTTAGAGCTGAAGGAGGCCAGAAGAAACTGGTAGGGAGGCTGGGCCAGGGACAGTCGAGGCTAGAAGAGGCCAAGGTGCCTGATCTAAATTGGTAGAATTAGTGCAAACAGGGAACCAGGGACTATATTTGCGCCAATTCATCAATTGGATCAGGCACTGAATTCTCCGTAAGTGGGAGCAAGGCCCTGGTGTCTGTAAAAGAAAAAAAAGTCCAAGTATACTTCCCTCCAGAGGAAATACTCCAGAGACATTTGCACTGATTGTCTAGTCATTTACAAGTTCCTTTCTCATACTTCTCTCTTGGAAACTTCATTTTAATCCTAAAATCTGCTCCAGGATAAATTTTGCCCTATATAGATGCCTGCCAAAACAAACAATTTGGTCTCATTTTGGGGTCTGACATATACTCTGTCTACATGCCACTTTACTCCTCAGAATTGCTGTCCTCCACCCCCACCCCCACCCCCGGCAACAATTCACTGGCAGTGTGGTGAGCCATTTTCATCTCACAGAATCCACTGATTGGAACCTCTGCTTTTGGAACTGGTACAGTATTACCCTTTGCAATCCCTAAAGTCACTGTCCACTACCATCTTGTATATCATTCATTCTTATGAGTATGCATGAGCTTGCATATGTGTGAGTGGTGATTCCCTTTTACAAATAAAGCTACTCTTGGACCTTGTATTCTGGAGTTCTGTCCCTGCTTTAATTTGCCCAAGCCCTCTCAGCAGCTTTAATTGTGCTAATAAAATTCCCTTATCAAATGTGGGTGCTCTCTTGGGACCTTGACATTTTGGGTAAAAGTCCCTTGTAGAGTGTGTTACAGTAGTCCAAATGGGATGTAACTAAGGCATGTACCACTTGAGAAAGAGCAAGGAAAACCAATGTATTCAATGCTGGAGGCCTTGGAATTCCAGGTTCAAGTCCCCACTTGTCCATGAAACTCACTGGGTGATTTTCTTAACACAGTGGTTCTCAACCTGTGGGTCACAACCCCTTTGGGGAGGGGGTCAAATGACTGTTTCACAGGGGTCGCCTAAAGCCATTGGAAAACAGGTATTTCCAGTGGTCTTAGGAAACGAGACCATCGGTTGGGGGTGACCACAACATGAGGAACTATATCAAAGGGTAGTGGCATTAGGAAGGTTGAGAACCATTGTCTTAGCATAACTTACATCCCAGACTGGAAGGCAGAGAGCCATGTTTCAGGCTTTAAGTTAGAGTATCATAAAGAATAATGGTGCATTATATACTGTATATATAAATATATATAACCTTAATATAATGTGGGCATTATTTTACAGTAATGATATAATTTATTATAAACATATATTAATATTGTATTGTAAAAAAACATATAATCAACACGAATTATCTAGCCTAATTACATTACTGTATAGAATATAACATTATTACAACTGCATTATACAGTATAATATAATATACAAATACAATAGAAGCAGAACTAATTATATTAATTCAAGAATTAAGTCTTTTTAAAAAATCACTGCTTTATACATTTTTAGAAGCTCTACTTTTTCTACAGGGCTAATAGCAATCAGTTCTTATTTACAGTAAACAAACTGTATGTAATACATTGTGAAACCTGCTTATGATGTAGAATGACTGTTTTATGTCATTCCAGTTGCTTTTCCTGGCCTGGTAATTTCCAGAATCTTTTGACTGCATCTCCCATCATTTTTTACCATAGGCTGTGCTTTCTGAGGCCTTTGGGAGATTTAGTCTAAAACATTTGGAGGACAGAGGTTGGGGAAGACAACTGCATCTTATATTAGCTTTCCCTTCTGCTATTTTGTCTTTAGGTTTACAGTAGATACCCCAGGCTTCTCAGGCAGAACAGGGAGACTAATGCTAATCGATATGCTGTTTGTTCTTCCGAAGCTGGTGAAATCCTTTAGGAAATTATGTGAAGAAGGAAGTATTATAGAAATTATGAATAATTGAAACAATGTTATTTAATGAAATGCAAGTATAACACCATAAAAGAACCATTTACTCTTCTGAAGTTTCCCCTCTAGTTATGGATTTAACTTACTTTCATCAAGTTAAGGTTCAGTTAATAGACCGGAAAGGTCCATTGTCAGAAAAAATAGGAAAGGCTATAAACCACAGCAGTTATCCAATAAGGACAGATGCTGAAGACCACCAATTTTATTCCTGCAGTGAGGCTGTTCTTTTCACAACAACAGTAGAAAAGGTTGAAATAGGTCACCGGTAGCCCTCCTTACATTGCTCAAGAACATTAGAAGGATTAATAATTTATGGATTATCTCCTAGAAACAATGATCTGGTGCAGACAGGTAATCCAATATCCTGTATCCTTCTGACATGGGGTGCCATTTAATCAGGGGATTGTGCAAGGGTGGCAACTTTTCTGGAAAGGCAGCGGCGGCCTGCCAGCTGGAGACATACAAATTGCAAGAATTTGTTTTATGATTATGACGTTTTCCTCTGGAGGAAGGTAAGTGGTTCCATTGTACAGATAAAGCTGGGGCTTTCATTATCTACTGGTATACCATTCACACATTGGAAGCATTCTTGTTCTTAAAGGATATTTTTCTGAAGGCAACATGAGGTAAAAGTCAATTGATGCCAACAAGTGACCCATGATGCAATTTGCATTTCTCCTTCTACTTGCTTTTTTTGTCCATGTTGAGAAAGCAACTAATTTCTCTGATGCAGGTAATATATTTCCATGTAAATCATTAAATGGTAAAAGTTTCTCCTACAGCAGTGGGAATGTTTATGATCCTTAATAGTAAACAGAGTATATGTTGTTAGAATCTAAAGGAGAAGAGAATAATATTTTACGCCCTGTTCAGTGACACGTAGTTTCACTTCTTTTGGGAGTAACTCCATTGCTAAGTACAAGTATTTTAAGTCTGTGATATATCTCCTTTGATCTGCAAACATGATGTATATGGAAACTAAGGGGAAATTGGCCATTTTGTCATCTAAGGATGAACAGTTATCACATAGTGATTTTTGGAAATTTAAATATAGGGTGTTATCACCCTTTATGAGAAACCTGTACATGTTTATCTGAAAGTAAGTGCATTTGCACAATAGTAAGGGATTTTGTAGATTTCCTTTCTTTTCTTTTCTTTTTTTTTTTTTTTTTTTTTTTGCCTGAATGGATTTTCTGTGGTGAAGAATAAAAATGGAGAAGAGTGGTAGAAAAACAAAGGAGGATTATCAGCAAAGGACAATGCATGAAACTCTAGTAATATTTAGTAAATGAGGTGAAGTGGTAGGTTGACTTTAGTTATCTTCAAGTTCAGACTTAAACCCAGAGTGGATTAATCAGCTGACTGGCATCAGAGCCATCACAGGGTTTTTTGGTATGTCATTTGATGATCAGTCCTTTAATCTCAGCCCTAACAGTTACATACTATCTAATATCATCATCAAGCTCTCTCTCCAAAGTCTACAGAAAATACTTAGGAATTCCATTCTAATATTTGAGGATTCCTGGCTTAGCAGAACTTTGCAAGCTGAAAATGTTTCAGAAAGAATTATGCTTCTAAAAATGGTAACTATTTTTAAAATTAGGGGAAGTTCTAGCATTTAATATTGTCCGTCCATCTGTTCTCCCACCTTTCTTAAGCATTTCAAAGAGTTGGCAAATTCTTGAAATGGGGATATGTAGGGTTCTACTGAGTATCATGTCTAGAAATTTGACAAGTTATATGGTTGTTCTTACTGTTACACATTTGAGACGCTGCTTTTTTGGATAGAGAAAATGGTATTAAACTCAGTTTAGGAATACAGTCGTCCCTCTGGATTTGCAGGGCTTAGGGGAACAAGAACCCCGTGAATATGGGAAATTCGCAAATAAGGTGAACCCCACCCACCTCCCCTCTCATGCCTGGGACCCTCCCCTGCCTTTAACTGGCTCTGGGAAGCTAGTTAAAAGGATAGGAGTGCGGGGGGGGGGGGGAGAGGCACAGGTGTGCACCTGTTTCTCCTCATCCCCCCATCTTCTTGTCAGGAGGGTGGAGGGGTAAGGAGCAGAAGGCTTGCAACTGTTTTTTCCTCATCCGCCATCCTCTTGTCCCTTCAGCTGGCGCTAGGAAGAGACAGGAGGGTGGACAGATAAGGAGAGGAAGGTGTGCACCTGGTTTTCCTCATCCTGCCACCCTTCCGTCCCTTCAGCTGGCTTCCCATCACTGGCTAAAGAGATAGGATGTGTGGTTCACGAATAATCACGAATAATCAAAACCGTGAATCTGAAGTCCATGAATCCAGAGGGATGATCCTATAGCCAATTGCCTTACACTAAGGAGATTATCAGACAGGCCTGCCTTCTGGCATGTTTGAGACAGGCGTTGTATAAATGCCATGCCCCCAACATGACCTGATAGTGCACCTTTTGGCCCACCTGTTTGGGGCCTTTGACGTTCTGTGTCAACAACACGTGGCCATGTTGTTCAAGGACAGGAGTAGCTCTAGTTTGGAGCTCAGTGCCAACCAGTTGGTTAACTTGTTATTCAGCCAGCCAGCCAGCAATAATGTTACCAGTTCAGGACTGCTCTGGCCAAAACCTTGGAGATTCCCCACAGTTATGCATTAAGTATCTGCCACAGGTGCTCACAGCTTATCATTCAATCACTTACACAAAGGGTGCATCCACACTACAGAATTAAAACAGATTGACCTTACTTTAGCTGACATGATTCTATCCTACAAAATCCTGAGATTTGTAGTTTGGTGAGGTATTCTGTCTGGTCTGTGAGAGAGCTCTGGTGGGACGCAACTGCTTTAATTCTGTAGTATGGATACTCCTGGAGAGATGGGATTGAGGAAAAGAGATAGCATACCTTCCTTTTTGGAAATTAAGACAGAAATCTTACCTTGATCTGTTTTCAGATCAAGGTGTGATGATCCTTTTCACTTACTTAGGGAGATGGGATAAGGAACATTTAATGTAGCTCAATTGCTTCTAGTCAGGAGATGAATGCAGAGCAGAGGGTGAGCCCTGGTGCCACAACAGCTGGGAGGAAAGGAGGAAGTAAAGTAATTACACAGGCCTTCTGGAAAGCCTTTGCATATTGCATCCATAAATCAAGCCTTTCAAGTAGTAGCAACTCTACTAGATGAGTTAGAGATTTGCACACAGCCCTTTACTCTTGTCCAGAGCTGAGCCCATCAGAACTGGAGAATCTACACACACATCTCCTGACTAGAGATGAACCATGAAAACTGGAGACTCAGGGCCAAGTCCTGATATCTAACAACTCTTATTAACCCTATCTCTTTAAAATACTACACACAAACAATGGGGCTTTCTAGATTGGCAGGAATTAGAAGTGAACTCCACACCACGCATGCTCCCAACTCAGGATCCATTATGATCCGCACCTGTTTCGCTGCCTTTAAATGGGCACTTTAAAGATACAGCGCCCCCTTTAACTGCGCAACTACACCGCAGCCTTTAGATGGAGCTGCACTGTTCCGCCATTTTAAAAAAAGAAGCTGGGAAAACCAACACCTTTTTAAAGGTGCTTCTTCTCCCCTAAAACGCAAAAAAAAGCATTTTCATGGCACGCTTTTCCTTTTTCTCATCTAAAGGCTAGAGTTTCATGCAGCCATGAACACACTTCTTTTTGCCAATCTACATCAGCCCAATACTATTGTTAGGATGGGGGGAATTTAATTTTCAAAGTTGAAAGATGATAAATCATTTTGATATTTAAACACAGCTGGACTGATATAAAAGAAAAGAAAATCAGCAACCAGAATGAATATAAAAATGTCATTCAGCTACATGCATGCCATAAACTTGCCAGAGCATTTTTTTTTATTTTTTCAACAGGAATGACTGTTACCATATGGCCTTATTAATGTTTAGTTAAAACAGAACCAGGGAGCTCCTACAATTTGCCCAATAGACTGTAATTATTAGAAAGGCCTAACTCATATTGTTAGTCCCAAGTAGAGCAGGCCCATTGTATCAATGGAATTTACAGATGTGTGGAGTTACCACGTTTCTTTGATTTAATGGGTTTACCATGGTTGGGGAGTACCAATTGGATTATGCCTGAGTGGCAGCATAACATAGTGGTTTATATGTTGGACTACAACTCTGGAGACCAGGGTTCAATTCTCCACTTGGACATGAAACCCATTGGGTGACCTTGGGCAAGTCACATGCTTTCAGTCTCATAGGATGGCAATAGCAAACCCCTTCTGAATAAACTTGTCAAGAAAACCCCAGGATAAGTTCACCATAGGAACACCATAAGTCAGAAACCACTTGAAGGTATACAACAACAAAACCGTTTTATGTGGCAGACGTAAACCACAAAGAGCCACAACATCCCCCTTCTTCATGCTGAGCAGTGCAGGGAAAGGGGTTGGCCTGTTTCCAGAGTCGCCACTGCTTCCTCACAGATAGTGGCTCACTATAAAGCCTGTCCACGCCCTCTAATCGCTTTTGCTGAAGTCAGAAACAAGAGCCTGTGTGATCAATGAAGAGGGCATGGGGTGACTACATCCATGTTGATCCAGTTCTGACCTAGCATAAGCAATGGTGAGGGCCAGGCTTTTGTAAGGAGCTACTTGGCCATCAAGACTGCAGTGACAGCAGCAGCATCAAGGTGGGACGGGCCAGCAGGGCTGATGCAGTGTTGGCCTGCCAACCCATGTGCACAACATGCTGTCACACCAGATTCGGCTCAATGTGTATGGTTACCAGCATGGTCAGTCCGGATCCAGTCCAAGGCATAATCCTCTGGTCTGATCCTGGATTAAGCTGCCAGTGTAGACATGCCCTTCGAGAGAGATAATACAATGCTTTAAAATGTCTGGGAATTACTATAACATCCAAAGATCTAAGGAACTATTGGCATTTTTGTAGCTGTTACAAGAAGTAACATTTTAAAGCAAATGGAAAGGATTTTGACAGCAACAGTATTTGGTGTTTTTTGACCATGGTGGCAACTTTACAGTGTTTTTCTTCCGGTGGGTGGGAGGGATGTACGCATCAGACTAGGAGAAAGATTGGATGTTACCTGATACCCTGTAAAGTTCCATTGTCCTGCTTTTTCTGCTACTTCTAAAATGTTCCATTTTCTCTCTCCTCCTTTCAGTTTTCCCCTCGGTTTACTTCAGTTGTTGTAAACTGAGTTCAAAGCGCAAAAGTATATAGCACACAATTCAGCAAGAGCGACGGAAGGGCCAGAATCTTATTTTCCTTTTTGACTCAGACAAAATCAAACCGCTGAAGCCTCTCCAAGCTTGTCCCTTCTTTCTCCTTAATAACTTGCCATCTTGACTATGCTCTGGTGTTCCCATATCCCATGTCCATTTGAGAAATGTTACACAAACAGACCTACCTTGGTGGCAAAAGCACCATGTTCAATGGCTGCTTTGGATTGTTTTTCTTGTGAGTGCTTGACTGGGAGCCCATTTCAATTCATGGCAGAGATGAGATTTGAATCAAGACCTCCATGATTCATAGCTTGGTTGGCTGTGTAGTCACTATATTACAACTGTGTACAAATTTACTTTCTCTCTTCTCTCACAATAAGTGTAATAATAATAATAATAGTAATAATTAATAATAATTAATAATAATAATAATAATTTATATTTCTCGCCTCTCCCCATGGATCGAGGCGGGATTCCAACAGATTAAAAACATTACAAAATCATCATAAAAATGTACATACATTATTAAATATATTGGGACATAAGAGTTTAAGTAACTTTAAGGATATGCTTCTGAACAAAATTAAGTTTTTTGTGTTGCACAAGATATTATTTTATTTATTTATTTTATTTTATTTATATACCGCCTTTCCAAAAAAGATCAAAGCGGTTTACAAAAGTGGATAAACAAGGGTTCTCTTTCCTCAGGCAAGCCTTGATGGAGCTGGGCCTGCCTCTTCTCTCCCTCCCTAGGCAGAGGATGGCAGTTGGTATGGAGGGAGATAATTAATATTTACTGTCATTTCACTGATGTGTCTAATATTCAAGAACTCTTAGTTTAAATAAAGTCTCTTCAGAACAATTTGTTTAACTGCAGTGTGCCAACATTCTTAACTACTGATGTGTTGTGTTTACATTCAGCACATTAACTATGCATGCAGCAAACATTAAGAACCATTCTCTTGTCTTTATCTCCCTGCCTGCCACCCCTTGCCTCTGTCTGGAAGCTGTAAAATATTTCTATTTACCCTGTTCAGATATGGAGCTTTATCTCATTAAAAGATTTATCAATCAGCATAAGTAAGTAGGCTGGAACATAGATATCTAATGACACACACTCATGATAATGTTCTAGTGACAGTTAAAGCTTTGAAATTCCTAGAGTCCTTGGTTATGAGAACAGATGGACTAAAGGGCAACTCCTGGTTTTTAGAAGCCTTCAGGTGACAGGTGTCAGAGTATTCCTTTTGCTGTGTTCCTTTCCTTACTAACCAGAGATGGGAGAGCTAGTGTAAAATGCCACCACAATACATTTACATTAAAAAAGGCCTTTTAAAAGGCAAGTTAAGTTGAGGAAAGTGGCCATGTTCTTCAAAGAATGTGACTGGACAACAAAGAAATATTGGCATAACTAAATTAGGGGGAAAGTTCAGGTTCTTATATGTTTCAGTAAAACCATGACTGTGTTCTCTACTGGCTAATGTGTTTGCAGTATTGATAAGGTAGCCAGCAGGAACCAGGGAGCATAGTAAAAAGGAATCACATTGGGTTTTACCTTTCTAGCTAGGAAACCACTGTTGTTTACTTCCATGAACCTCCATCTTTCATTTTCCTGTTTGATCTTTGAGGGCAAAGAAGATAACAGCAATAGAGAACAACAGCTCCTTGCTTTGCTGATCCTCTTATCTTTGAACATGACAGAGCATGCGGCCAGGCTGCAATAACAGCAGGAGCTGCAGTGGTTTTAAGGGCTTTGACTGATAGTTGGCTCTCTACAAACACACATGGAGGAGTAAATGCACAGCCACATTTGCTGTTACGTTTATTTTATTGCAATGACAAGCAGAGCTTAATTTCTTGGCAAGATATATTCAAAGGAATTTTGCTTTTGCTCTCCTCTGAGGCTGAGAGAGTATGGTATGCCCAGGATCACCTACTGAATTTCCATGGCTGAAATAAATCCAAACTCTGGTTTTCTGGAATCCTAGTCCAACAGTTAAACCACTACATCACATTATTAATTGCCTTTAAAAAAAAAATTGGACAAATCCCGCAATGAAGCATAGCACCTGGAAAATCTGGGATCTGTTGTTCAAAAAGTAATGTTACTCTCAGGCAAAAAGTACCTTTACTGTGAACTTCATCACACAGGGAAAATTGGAGGTTGAGTCAATATCCCAGGTAAAATGGTGCAATCATGGTAAAGATTTTCACACAACATCATGATTAAAGAGCATGTATCCCAGGAATAACCCGGGAATAACCAGCAACAAATCATTCATGGGATTTCCCAGTGAATGGTTTGTTGCTGGTTGTTCTCTAGTTATGCCCGGGATAAGTGCTCTTTAATCACGATGTGTGTGAAAATCTTCACCGCGATTGCACCCTTTTCCTCAGGATATTGACTCTTTAAACCCCCAATTTTCTCCCCAATTTCCCCCATGTGATAAAGTCTGTAGTGACAAAGAACAAGAAGGAGACAAGAATAAATACTATTCTGTAATTATACTTACAGAACAGCAGGACTTTATTCTAGCAAGAAATATATATATATATTCTGAATTATACCCAGAATGAATGAAGCAAGCAATCTTCAGGGAGGATGTAACAGGCACATACATTCTTTCTGGATCAATGAAGATGTAATATTCTGTAACTAGTACATCTGACATATTTTAGTCTTACAAGCTCTCCTTATGAAAACCAGAGGAGCATTACAATGCAGTGGCATTTACTTCATCCCTATGGACCAGGAGGCAGTAAAATTCAGTATTTTTAGATATGTATTTTGCTATGATTCAAGTATCCAAATATGCACAGTTTTAACAGTGCTATCTGCATGATACATAGGAGTAAATTAGTGTGAGTGATGCTATGTATTAAAATGTGTATTAATTTAAAATACAAATATTATTAACAATCAGGAATTAATTCTGCTGTTTTGCATGCATTTGTTTCCCACTTGCCTTGTACCTTATTTGTTTCTTTATTGTTGTTGAAAGTAATTGCATTTGTGTTTTAATAATATGAACCATTTCTCTTGACTATATTACCATCAGTACACAAATTATATTCAGTTCAAAATTTGATGTAATTATATATATCACAGATTGCTTAATCTGGAGTGTGTGTTGTTATCCAAAAAGCTAGGAGTCCCAAGAGGGCACCCACAAATTAATATATTTTAGGGGAATTTTAACAGCTCAAATAGAATACTTTGGCTGGAAAAACATGCAGCCTTGGGATCTTAACTCTGTTTATACAGGTTCCAAATCACACAGAGGCAATTCCAAATAGGTTTTGTAGTTTCATTAAGAAAATGAACAACACACACACAAGAACTAACAAGGCACAGATGGGAAAATGAGGAAAGCAGAGGCTTTGCTAATGGTTATATGGTAACAATTCTGGAGCATCCAGAACAGAGATGGCTCAATAGCCACTGCAACAAGTGGGGGTAGCCAGCTTATTGTGGAGACTAGTAGAATGAACAGAGAGTGTCTGCCAAGCCCCAGACTAGACCAAATTGCTAGTGTCTAGCTGATGGTATATATACTCAAAGTCATATCTTGGGGCAGTAATCTTGGAATGAATGGATTAACTCATTGCTAAATGGTTGTCCAAGAGCGAATAATGGTTGGTTGATTGATTGAGGAAATGTTTGGACAATTTGTGTGAATATCTCAGACAATGGGAAGCTCTACTTCTAGAGAAGTGTCCTTTGTCTGTGTATGCACCGTCATCTTCTTCAGTTGGAGTCCCATCATCGCCCTCCATATATGAAGGGATTATGCTGATGTCTTTGGGTGATCTCATTGTGATGGGTGCCTTTGCTTACCCCTTTGCTAGAGCCAACCAGATTCCCAAATACAATATGGCCAGGTTTCTGCCTTTGAGTTGCCTTTTCAGGTCACCCACCCCAACATCTCTTTAATGTTGGATTACATTGAACATGATGGAAGATTGGGACCCTGGCCTTGGGGTAACAGTGTTTTGATGTGTGGCTAATTTCCTCTGGGACTCGAGCATAGAATTTTTCAGTTTCTTTCTTTCTTTCTTTCTTTCTTTCTTTCTTTTTCTGCCTCTATAATTGGAGCATAAGGTTGGATTATGGATTTATTGATGAATTTTCCCTGAAGTCTTATTACTAGGGAAGTCCACGTTTCCCTAGCAATTGACACTTGCATCCATTGTTGTAGATGGAAGTTTATATCATCATCATCATCATCATCATCATCATCACCACCACCACCACCATCATCATCACCATCATCATCTTATAGATATTATTTGGTCAAATTTTGCATTATATTTTCTATCTGCTTTTGGTATGTCTCTCCAAACTATTAATGCCATGCCATTTCTTCTTAGATTTTAATTCCCTGAATAGAACACTGTTTAATTATCTGATTCAAAATGTCCATTTCCTACCCCACCCTAAACATCTGGAAATCAGTTGAAAATTAAACTAGCAGTGATGTTACATATGATTGCATTGGTTATGTCAGTTGAGGGGATTCAGGGGCAAAATAAAAAATAAAAAATGGCCCTCACCCCTTTCACAGTTGCCCTTTCCAATCTGTTCTATCATTGTCAACTGACTGGCAGCAACTCTCTAGGGTTCGAAGCAGAAATCCTTCTGAGCCTTATCTGGAGCTCCCACATACTCTGTAGTGGTCTTCCATCCAAATACTAGCTAGGCCTGTTTAGTTTCCAAATCAGATGATATCAGGTGTGTTCTGGAAAATATAATGTATTCTTATAAGCAAAATTGTATCCAAACTCTTTTAGGATGTTTCATACATTTCTGTAATCAGATTTTTAAATTATTATTATTATTATTATTATACTTTATTTATATAGCACTGTAGATTTACACAGTGTTGTATTATTATTATTATTATTATTATTATTATTATTATTAATAATAACCTTTATTTATGTAGCACTGTAAATTTACACATACAGTTAATAAAATTGATAAAAATGAAACCTGCCAATGGTATACATTCTAAAGGATAGTAACAAAATACATATAAAACAATAGATAATACAAGAAAGCATTAAATAAAATAAACAGGCAACAAATTAAAAGCACCAAATATCAAACAACAGTCAGATAATCACACAATGCCTGGAAACGCTTCTCTGAATAATGTTAGTCTTCAACTGTATTGAAACACAAGGCAAGGGCTCACCCATCTTGTTGTCATTGTTGGGAAAATATATGGAGGGGGATTGGAGGTGTTTGCCTGTAGAGCTTCAAAGGAAGAAAGGAAAGCTCTGCATAATTTTAATGTCAAGGCTAAGCAAGGCTTTTGAAAAAAAAAACCACTTAGGCCCTAGCCAACAAATGGTTGAACTTTTTTCATTTACTATTGGGTTGAAGCCTTGACTTTCTCTTGTTTATTTTAGCTCTTAGTTGTCTCATTGCTTTCATAAAAGAGAAAGCATCCAGTTTAAAATTTAAGAGGTGGGGTAGAAATTTCAGAACAACAAATACAGACCAGTATTTTCATGTGCTCTAGTATGTCATTTAATCTAAGAGCTGGCCTATTTCTCTGCTGAATCCCTTGATGTGTGTATGTAATGTTGCTATACTACAGTTCCCCTCATCCCCTCCATTGGTGATGCTCACTTGGATTGTTAGGAAAAGAGCTTGGAATGGAGCATATTTTCTTGCTGGCAGTTTCGAAAGGTTTCTTCTGTTTTTTCCCCCTAATAGACTACAATGCCTATAATACAATTGTTGCCCAGAGATTATGGGACTTCAACATATATTGAAACTGTCAGATTGGGAAAGGCTGTCCTGTGTGATTTTATTTTACGACCTGCTCAATTAAGTTTCCTCACTAAGCTGTCTTTGTTAACCATGCCACCCTTTGACAACATGTTCAGATACATTGTTTATTAAATGTCAATAAGAAATTATGGTAAAATAGGGTTGAGAGGAAAAATGCAGTTTTCCAGATTTGTAGAACTCCAGCATCCAGCTTTCCTAACCATCAGCTATGCTGCCTCAGGCTACTGTGAGCTTTGGTCCAAATAAAACTGCAGGGCTACATGACTCCCATCCTTATTTAAACGTAGTATGGAATGATATTTTATTGCAGCTAAGGAATACTGATGCCTTGCAAATGTAACATTAAATATTTGGCTACAAAACTCAATTAATCTTCAAGATTTTCAATTAGGAATTCTTTTTCAGAAACATTTTGAATACCTCTGAGTTCTCCATGGATCGTTGGCTATTTGCCAGCCATGGGAGATGACTGAAGGGCAGTGTCATTCTGTCATTTTTAAAAATGAATTAAAGGCATTGCTACTTATACTGGAAAGCAAAAGAAAAGATAGTATGTATATCAGGTGGGGTGTGCTGTATAAAGAATAGTACTAAGAAATTGTCCCATATTTTATATTTATATTTTATCTACACCATTTTTATCTCCTTGCCTGTTTAAGAACAGTATCTTCCCACTAAGTCCCACATCTACTTCCTGGGTGAGGGGGTTCATCTACACTGTAGAAATGCAGTTTGACACTACTTTAACTGCCATGGCTCCCCCCTACAGAATCTTGGGATTTGTAGTTTTACAAGGTCTTTAGCCTACTCTGCCAAAGCATGCTGGTGTCTCACAAAACTGTAAATCCCAGGATTCTGTAGCATGGAGCCATGGCAGTGAAAGTGACATCAACCTATATTATTTATTTCTACAGTGTAGCTACACCTAGACTATATTGGTTAGGCTGGAATTCAAGCCTTTGAGAAACTGGAATATGGCAACCCTAGTTTTTGCTATTTCCTTCCAGTACTTCTGTTGTAAGACCAGCCCAGATGCTGTGTGGCTGTGCCATTCATTCATATAGCTGAGATGGAAGAGAGTAACATCATACCCAAATGAGGCTTCTTTCACATGCATGTGATTTTTTACTCCCACATAAGTGCCTGACCAAACATTTTTAAAATGTAAATTAGAAACTGCCTTTCAGAAGTCATGATAAAGAACATTAATTTGTAAAACACTTTAACTCTGTTGGCCAACAACAACCTGTACTGCATCTCAGAGTATTTAGAAAAACAGTTTATGTCTGTAAAAGCTAAGGTGGTATGACCTTGAAGGTAATAATATTTTATCTGATATTTTGTTGTTGTTTGAAACTGTCTTGCACATGCCATGCTCTTTAAATTTCCTCTGAACTGTCACTAGTATAAATTTGAAAAGGAATGCTAAATATTCATTTAGAGGAAGTAAGTTTACTAAATAAGCCCATCACTGTTTGATGATTTACTTATTTACAGCGAGGCTCAGAAAGATATGTGCATTGCAGTGAACACAGAGAATAAGGAAGGCTTAGTTCTCCACTCAGATATATTGACGTCACTGGAACTGTGTAGGTGTAAGTGAGAAGAACTTGTAGTTATTATATAATCGATTCCTTCTAAAATGTATTCAGTTCCTCATACAACAGTGCTAGGGATTACATCAGAATGGAAATGATGCCCTCCTCCCCATGCCTTGTTCTCAGTGCTTAACTACATTAATAAAAATACACAGTATGTTTTGCAGAAAGAGGTTGAAGAATATCAGCCACACATGCATTTTAGGGTAGAATGCTGAGAGGCACCTGCCAGTTTCTGTAAATACTTGGGAGGCAGTCAAACAGATGATGGGGGGAGGGGGGAGGGAACCCAGTTCTCATCTTTTCTTTTCCCATAGTAACATAGATTGTTAACTTAAAAATGAGAGGGAGACAGCCACGTGCTTTAATCCCTTTTTGTTTTCCTATTGAGAGGAAGAAATAGTTAATTTTCCAGTTAATTTTCCAGTTCATTACTTTCATTGTAAGAATATTTGTGTGTATAGTGATTGGTCCCAACACTGCATTTTCTTGGGTATATTAATTTCTCACTGATTCAGCATCATTAGCAATGTGGCATGGATAAAGGACGTATTGCTTTAATAAGCACTACACTGTAATTGCTCAGTGCTCAGTGGTTCCTCAGTTAAACGTTGTCATTATAATTAGGAACTAATCATTGTTTGGCAGGTGGTAAGTGGATGAAGCCATGCAGCACTGGCCCTACCATTGGCCAATGTGGGGTGGATTGCTCATACAGCTCATTTTGGGTGTCACAAAAGAGCCACAAATGGTTGATTATTTACTTTGTTGTTATTATTGTACTTTAAGTACAATGAATGTGTAACAAAATACATCTCTCTATGCCTTAGGTATTATGTGCCTTATGTGGGCCTCTATGGAAACAATAAGTCTCCTCTCTTTAGATACAGTGCTTTCACATGGTGAACACTATGAAGAGGTGAACCTGGCTGGCTCTAGTCCTTCCTTGTGGAACACACACATTTACTCTACAGCTGCATAGGGTTATATCACAAGGTTATTTTAAGGAGAAAGGGGGTGAGCTGCCCTGAGCTTCATGGAAAAACAATAGGATAAAGTAATGGATAGGTGGATGGATGGTCAAACAGTTCTTCATAACATGAACAGAAACATCATTTTTTGTGCGTTTTACAAGTTCCTTACCCTAGTTTTTCAGATAAAACCAGCTATGTTTATTTTATTTGGTGAGCCTTTTTTATTGTTCCTGACTATAAAATCAAGAACTTAAACCAGCATCTTCCAGAATAGATTAGAGCTGCTGCTAAATGAGATTTCTGGTGTGCAACTGACCTTGGCTTTTGACATGGTGCAATGGCGTTTTGTTTTCTCATGAAGCAGCTGCTGTTGCAATCCATTTAAGTAAGTCAGTGGTGGTAAAGCAATCATTTCTTTCTATATTTCTGAGTTACAGTTATTTTTTCATCTGATTTTGTTTTGGTTAACTTGATAACACATTTCAATGTATTTCAACAGAATGCATCAAACTCAGAGATAACTATTCCCCCTTCCCAAGAGATGGTTTCCATGGTTTCCATGCACCAGATGACATTGTCACTTGTTTTCACCTTTATGGACCCTTTCTTACTAATTTTGATTTCTGGTCGTATAAGGAGCACCAGCAATTTGTGCATACCCTCACATTTCACGGGTGGTGGTGGGGGGGAGGGAATCAGGGACACTTCTGTAAGCTTGTAACAACCCACCGCCCACCACTGCTGTTACATATTACTGAAAAAGCTACTCCATCTGCTGTATGTCATATTCATTTATCCTGAACTAGCCTGTCCTATTGGGCTTTTGAAATAATTGTGTTAGATTGTGTGTGTGTTTAAATCTTAAGAACGTGTAACAGAAAGTTTTCCTTTGCGATGGATCTCGTTGGATTGGTTAGCTCTAGCCCAAATACTTTCAGCAAATATTCAAACAGGGCTTCTCCAGGCTAAACATCCCCAGATCCCTAAGTCGTTCCTCATAGGGCATAGTTTCCAGACCCTTCACCATTTGGACATGCTCCAGTTTCTCAACATCCTTTTCAAATTGTGGTGCCCAGAACTGGATACAGTATTCCAGGTGGGGCCTGACCAAAGCAAAACACAATGGCACTATTTATTTTCCTTAATCTAAACATTATACTTCTACTGATGCAGCCTAAAATCACATTGGCCTTTTAAGCTGCCACATTGCACTGTTCACTCATGTTCAACTTGTGGTGTACTTGGATTCCTAGATCCCTTTCACATGTAGATTCCTTAAGCCAGGTGTCCCCCATCCTGTATCTATGCATTTCATTTTTCCACCCTAAGCGCAGTACCGTGCATTTCTCCATGTTGAATTTCATTTTGTTAGCTTTGGCCCAGCTTTCCAGACTATTCAGGTCATTTTGAATTTTGATCCTGTCTTCTGGGATATTAGCTACTCTTCCTAATTTGGTGTCATCTGCAAATTTGATAAGCATGCCTTCTATTCCTTCATCCAAGTCATTGATAAAAATGTTAATAGCACTGGGCCCAGAACAGAACCCTGTGGCACCCCACTGGTCACTTCTCTCCAGGATGAAGAGGAGCCATTGCTGAGCACTGTTTGGGTTCAACTGGTCAATCAATTACAAATCCATGTAACAGTTACCTTGTCTAGCCCACATTTTACAAGCTTACAAGTCCTGCTATCCCCATCACTGTTTTGAACTACAAATCCCACTGTGGAGTGACTCCATGCTGACAAGGAATAATAGGAGTTGTAGTCCAATACATCTGGAGGGCAATGTGTTGGAGAAGGCTGTCAAATGTAAACATTTTATCAAGCATACAGGTTTATAAGGAGAGAAATACAAGACTGGAACTTGTACACAATCATAATGTAAGTTCTATTTTATGCAAAAATATTTTATTTTTGGCAAGATGATGTGAGGGGTTGTGTGAAGAGTCATGTGAAGATGCCCCTTTCCATTTCAAAGCTCAAAGGAGCACTAAAGCTATCATATGACATTAACAAACTCAAAATGTAATAGAGAAATATTAAGATTTCAGGGAGGAACGCCAATGGATGTTGCAATGGAGAAACGCCAATGCATGTTCCAGGGACTGGGCCGATTTCATTCACTATAAATTTGTTCTTTTATCCTTCTCACGGGCATTGTCTATGGCAAAACAGAATTACTATAGATCATTGATTTGCGCCAACGAGAGGCACCCGCAGTGATTGTTCTCCTGCTTCAATTCACTGCTAAAACCTTCCTCTTCCCCTGTCTTCTCATCATTTTCTCCAACAGACTTCGCCAACTACTTCCTCACAAAAGTCACTACTATTCGATCTGAAATTGTTCCTCCTGATTTGCCCCCTACCACTAATCTCCTGGTACCTTCTACTAATAAACTCTCTGTGTTTCCACCTGTTTCTCTGGATTAACTCTCTACGCTGCTAAATTCTTCCAAACCTACAACTTGTTCTCTTGATCCTATCCCCTCCCATCTTCTAATCTCTATAACACCTTCTTTTCTGCCCTCGCTCCTCTATATCTTTAATCTCTCTCTCTCTCTTCGGGTTCCTTCCCATCTGACTTTAGACATGCTCTCGTTTCCCCAATTCTGAAGAAACTCTCTCTTGACCCCTCTTCTTTGTCTAGCTATCATCCAATCTCTCTTCTTCCTTTCCTCTCTAAGGTTCTGGAACGGGTAGTCTATTCTTGCTGTCTTGAGTTTTTGAAGCCAACTCCATCCTGGACCCTTTTCAGTCTGGTTTCCACCCATGGCACTCTACAGAGACAGCCCTCACCAAGATCTCAAATGATCTCTTGCAGGCCAAGGTGAATGGACTCTACTCTATTCTCATTCTTCTAGATTTGTCTGCAGCCTTCGACACCGTGGACCACTGTCTCTTGCGCTTGACTTACTTTCTGACCTCGGGTTCTCCGACTCTATTCTCAACTGGTTTAAATCTTACTTGTCAGACAGAACTTTTGCAGTGGCCACAGGTGGTCAGACTTCCTCCTCTGTTCCCTTATCTGTAGGAGTTCCTCAGGGCTCTGTCCTGGGTCCCCTTTTGTTCTCTCTATACACATTGTCCCTTGGTAAACTCATCAGTTCTTTTGGTTTCTCCTATCATCTGTATGCCGATGACACTCAGCTATATCTCTCCACCCCTGACCTTTCACTGGGGCTTGAACAGCAAGTGTCCTCTTGTTTGGCTGCCATCTCTCAGTGGATGCGGCATTGGCGCTTGAAGCTCAACATGTCTAAGACAGTTTCTCATCTTCCCACCTAAACCCACCTTTCAATATTCCTTTTCTGTTTCTGTTGACGGCACGTCTATTCAACCAGTTCAGCTAGCCCGCAGCCTTGGTTTCATCTTTGATTCCTCTATGTCATTTATTCCCCAGATTCAGGCCACTGCCAAGACATGTAGATTCTCTCTCTACAACATTGCTAAAATCCGTCCATTCTTCTCAGCCTCCACTGCCAAGACTCTGGTCCATGCCCTGGTGGTTTCATGACTAGATTACTGTAACCTTCTTCTGACAGGGCTTCCTCTCTCTCACCTCCATCCTTTAATCTCTTTTCAGAACTCAGCTGCACGTATTATCACATCTGCTCGCCGCTTTGACCATGTTTCTCCCCTCTTATCCTCCCTTCACTGGCTCCCCTTCCCCTTCCGCATCCAGTACAAGCTTTTGTTATTGACTTTCAAAGCCCTCCACAGACTGGTCCCTTCTTACTTGTCTGAACTTCTTTCTCCTCACACTCCTTCTCATACCCTCCGCTCTGGTAGTCAAGGTCTCTTGTCCCAGCCAAGGATTTCCACTGCCCTGTCCCAGATTTGTCCCTTCTCACTTGCTGCCCCTCACTCCTGGAACATTCTTCCGCCACATATACGCCTCATCACTTCTTTAACCAGGTTCAAAAGTAAGTTAAAGACTATATTGTTTAGGGAAGCGTTCCCAGGATTGTGCCATCTGCCCCAGGATTCCTCCTTTTAATTAGGTATTAAGAACCCGTGCCCTCCCTCCAGTCTATCTGCCTTGGTCCAGGCCCCAGAGGGAGAGAAGAACCACTGGACCTCATCCCCTTCCCACCACCTTTTGTGTTGTCTCTTCTAGATTGTAAGCCTGAGGGCAGGGATCCGTCTAATTTACGATTTTATGTACAGCACTGTATAAATTCACAGCACTATATAAATAACAACAACAACAACAACAACAACAACAAATATTTGGTACAAGTAAGGGTGGATTCACACAGCCACTTTGGGCTGCTGCAAAATCTACACTTTTTTGTCAGAACTTCTAAAGGTTTATGAGCAAGGTAGCAGGAGTGGGGTCCCAGAAGTCTTTGGACTGCAAATCTTAGCATTTCTTGGCTAGAAGATGTGGAAACTGGTAATTCAACAACATCTGAGAATCCAAGATGTTTCCCAGCCCTGTTTGTGTGCTGAAATCTCAAAATATATCTTTGTAATGAAGCATCCACTTTAACTGAAAATGCTTTCATCTGTTTTTTATCTATCTGTGAGAAGCAATCAAGGCCATGTCTGTACTGATAGGAAAATCTGTCACTTTTACCCTTGGAGCTTCCAGATCTGCAGTGAAGACAACTGGCTCCCACAGTGGGCCAGTACTGGCAGCACTGTCTTAACACACTATTGTGTGAATGTGTGCTTGTGCGTTCAGCTTGCACATCTTGCAAAAGGAATGGTGCCAGAGAAAGTGCACAAACTCAAAAGTGAAAGTGCTGTGACAGGAATGTTGAAATTCAAGGTGGGAAGAGGACAGCAGCTCACCCACCAACCAACATTTCTTGCCCGTCTGCACTAGCACTCAGTCCACATACATAAGGGATTCTCTAGAATTTCTGGCCTGATCCAGAGCAAAAAGGGACTCTTTTTATTCTGGAGAATCACCCCAGAGTGTGGATTGAGCATGTGTTTCATCAATTTTAAGCCATGTGCCATCCAAACAGTTAGTGCAGGAGCAATATGGGAACATTTCTTTTCCTCTGTGTAGACACCACCAAAGATAAGTTGAGTTTTTGTTTTTTTCAGTTTGTGGAAGGGAAACCTCAATTTTTTTGTGTGTTTGTAATATCTGACTTTGTTCAACAAAGATTTTGCCCTTTTAAACTGATGCTGTTTCTTCTGATCTTAAAGTATACTTTTATCACATTATTTTTTATTTTAACCTTTTAATAGAAATTGAATTAGAGTCCTGACTGTTATGCATCTAGATGCAGTTATCTTCTTCATGTATCAACTGTATATTATTTCATATATTCACAACTCAGTGTGCCTTTCTTTCACATTGCTCAGAATAATGTAGTGTGCCCATTAGAAGTATGTGATACAGACAGAATTTGGACAACTTCCAGAATTCTCGATTGGTCATGATGGCTGGTAGATTCTGAATGCTGTAGCTCCCTAAAAGTAATTTTTTCAAGTTCTAGACTGGATTAGGCTAAGAAATATTTGGATCTTAATTTCCAACATCCAAGCCTAGCACTTGAGCATCTGCCCCAAGTGCAAGTTGGTAGCCCTCTTGGAGGAGAAATTACAGCAGCTGGAATCCAGGGTAGCTACACTTCAGCATATCAGGGAGCAAAAGGTTTTCCTGGACAGAACGGAACAAACAGTCGTGGACGAGGACGATGCAGAGGAAGTCACTGGGGATGAGAAGGTCACTTCATGTACATAGGAGGCAGACAGCTGGAGGAATGTCACACAGAGAAGCAGGGAAATCAGGGATAGCTGTGGGACCCTGCAGCTACAGAATCGTTTTGAAGCCCTTTTACTTATCACGGAGGATGAGGAAGACCAGGATGGACAGATTTCAGAGACAGAGCAGGGGAGCCTGGGAGTTCCATCGCAGGGAAAAGTCGCTGCTAAGCCTTGGAGGAGGTGCGTGGCCATGGTGGGGGACTCCTTGCTGAGGAGTACAGAAGCAGTGATTTGTGGGCCCGACATGATGTCTTGGGAGGTGTGTTGTCTCCCTGGGGCAAAGATCTGTGATGTGACAGAGAGGCTGACAAGACTGGTCAAGCCTACTGGCCAATACCCCTTCCTTTTGGTCCACATGGGAACGAATGACACAGCAAGACATGGCCTTTAGAATATCAGAAGGGATTACGAGACTCTGGGTGAGAAGCTGAAGGAAATGGACACACAGATTGTCATCTCGTCTGTTCTGCCAGTAGAAGGGCATGGTTCAGGAAGAGAGAGGAAAATAGCAGACATCAACAACTGACTCCGCAGATGGTGTCGCCGAGAACGGTTTGGATTCTTGGATCATGGGCTGCGGTTCCATGAGGAGGGACTTCTGGCAAGGGATGGGCTGCATCTCATGGCAGTCTGAAGAATCTGATCAGGAGGGCTTTAAACTGAGTTATATGGGGAAGGGTGACAGCATTCTGGAAGGCAAAGGGGCTGGAAACAATAGTCAAACTGACATAGAGGGGATAAGGCAAATAGGGCAAGAACCCAACAATAGGAGGCAAAAAAAGCGCACAGACATCAAGCAAAGGGGACACATGGTCTTTGATGTCTCTACACTAATGCATAGAGTATAGGAAATAAGCAAGATGAACTTGAACTCCTAGCACAACAAGGGAAATATAATAAAATAAGCATCACTGAAACCTGGTGGGATGAGTCTCATAATTGGAATGTAGAAATAAAGGGGTATAACCTTTTAAACAGAAACAGGCCAAACAAGAAATGAGGAGGAATAGCATTATACGTGAGGGATATTTATACCAGTGAAGAGATCCAGGAAATCAATACTGGAAGCCAGGTGGAGACTGTCTGGATAAAAATTAAAGGAGAGGGAAACAACAAGGATATTACTGTGGAAGTCTACTACAGACACCCGACTCAGGCAGAGGAATTGGCTGATGCCTTTCTAGAACAGATGACCACACATTCAGATAGGAGAAATATAGTAGTAATGGATGACTTCAACTATCCAGATATTTGCTGGAATTCAAATTCTGCCAAATCCTCAAGGTCTAGCAAATTCCTCACTTGCCTTGAAGACAATTTCATTGTCCAAAAGCTGGAAGAGGCAACAAGGGAGTCAGCTATTTTGGATCTGATCTTAACCAACAGGGATGACCTAGTTGATGGGGTGCAAGTGGTGGGATCTTTAGGTGGGAGTGACCATGTTCTCCTGGAGTTTATTATACAGTGGAAAGGAGAAGCTAGGCATAGTCAGATACGCATTCTAGACTTTATGAAAGCTGATTTCAATAAACTTAGAGAAATACTGGGGGTGATCCCATGGTCAGGAATACTAAAAAAGAAGGGAGTTCAAGACGGATGGGAGTTTCTCAAAAAGGACATACTGAAGGTGCAATTTCAAACAGTTCCAATGAGGAAAAAAAAATACGAGATGTCTCAAGAAACCAGTGTGGATGACTAAGGAACTTTCAACTGAACTTTTAAATGGAACATGTATAAGAAATGGAAAAATTGGGAAATCACCAAAGAGGAATTCAAACAAATAGCAAGCACGTGTAGGGATAAAGTCAGAAAAGCTAAAGCGCAGAATGAACTCAGGCTTGCTAGAGAGGTTAAGAACAATAAAAAGGCCTTTTATGGGTATGTCCACAGCAAAAGGAAGAAGGAAATGGTAGGGCCATTATGTGGTGAAGATGGGAAAATGCTCACAGAGGACAGAGAAAAGGCAGAATTACTCAACATCTTCTTTGCTTCAGTCTTTTCAGAAAGGGCAAAGGGTGCTCAACCTAAGGATAATGGGACAGGAGACAGAACAGGGGAATTTCAGCACAGAATAAATAAAGAGATAGTACAGGAATACCTGGTTAACTTAAATGAATACAAGTCTCCAGGACCAGATGAACTACATCCAAGGGTATTAAAAGAACTGGCAAATGTAATATCGGAACCACTGGTAAAAATCTTTGAGAACTCCTGGAGAACAGGAGAAGTCCCAGCAGACTGGAGGAGGGCAAACGTTGTCCCCATCTTCAAAAGGGGAAAAAAGAGGATCCAAACAATTATCATCCAGTTAGTCTGACATCAATTCCAGGAAAGATTCTGGAGCAGCTCATTAAACAGAAAGTCTGTGAATATCTAGAAGATAATTCCATAATCACAAAAAGCCAACATGGGTTTCAGAGAAACAAGTCATGCCAGACAAATCTGATCTCTTTTTTTGATAAAATTACCAGCTTGGTAAATGAAGAGAATGCTGTGGATATAGTATATCTTGATTTCAGTAAGGCCTTTGACAAGGTTCCCCATGACATTCTTGCAAACAAGCTTGCAAAATGTGGACTAGACAAGGTAACTGTTACATGGATTTGTAAATGGTTGACTCGGCGCACACAAAGGATGCTCAACAATGGTTCCTTTTCTTCCTGTAGAGAAGTGACTAGTGGGGTGCCACAGGGTTCTGTCCTGGGCCCAGTGCTATTCAATATCAACATACCAGTTTGGCATCATTGTTTATAACACTTTCACCTGCAATAGTACTGTGGTAATCCATGGTTGCTGTTCTGCCAAGTGCTGCCCTCGGGGAGGAAGGGTGAGAATGAGTGATTGCAGCTGCGAGCTGCCTCTGAAGCTGGCTATTGTGTGAATATGCACAAAGTAACCAATTCCAGGAAGATATTGGCCACCATGGTCACTGCTCTTTCCCGCTTCCAAAGTGCAGGACTGCTGTGTGTATGTTTCCAGAGCAGCCACTTCAGAAGGAAGGCTGAGAACTAGCAATCATGGCTGCCAACCACCTCTTGAATGTGCAAACAACAGCTGGCTTTGGGAAGGTGTTGACCACCACAATCACTGTGAGGGAGAGGGAAGGAGAGGTGGAAAGGAGAAAAATCATACCCACTCAAACAATGGAAGTGGAACTGCAGTGGAAGAGACCTTCACATGAAGGCAATAATGGAATAGTGAGGAGATTGAGAGCCTTTTGATGGGTTTTGCTCATCAATGAAAAGGTGCAGTACAGTAATGAATGGAATGCAGGGTGTCAGCAGGATGGACACAATGGGCCTTTCCAGACCGCCCAAAAGGGGCGGTCTGGTGCCACTTTTTTTTAGCTGTGGAGCTTCACTGCAGCAGCTAGACGCCGCGGTGAAGCTCTGCCGCAAAAAAGGAGCGGGAGAACCACGCTCCTCTTTTGCGTGGAAGCTGCACAGTTGCGGCGGCGCCATTATGTATGCCATCTAAACGGTGTTACGTAATGGCAGCGGCACCATTACCTGCTAGGGTTTGTGAGTGTGCGAACATTGCACGCTCACAAACCCTAATGGCGCCGCCCAGGTGCCTTTTAGTGCTCGTCTAGATCGGGCCAATGTTGTGTCATAAGTACCGGCTAAAGACACTTTTTTTCCTGGTAGCTTTAAGATAACTGTTTAAATGATGCATGCATCCTAAGAGGCTGGAAGCCATGCCAAAGCTATATTCCAGTCCTAAGGACTGGAGTGCACTTTGGTGCAGCTACTGACCTCTTAAGATGTGTGTGTCATTTAAGTAGCATACCTCCAAAGTGACCCAAAGCAGCTTTATTTTGGCCTGTCTGTTCGGGCCCTTAGAGGGCTTAGATGGCACAAGGCAGGGCATGTAGCTCACAGTTTTCCCAACATCATACTGTAGTCTGCCAGCATCTGCCATGGCCCACTGGAGGCAACAACCACATTCTCTGCTGTCTCCACACTATATGGTTATAGCACTGTGATTCCAATATAACTGTCATGTGTCTATCCTATGGAATCTTGGCATCTTTGGTGAGTGAAGCAGAAATCAGTCATACATGGGGATGCCAGAATTCATATGTTCTACCAGTAAGCTACACACCTTTCCCATGAAGTCATCACATAGACTTAGTGATACTTTTGGGAAGCTACTGGTAGCTGTTGATTGTATCATAATTACAGTATATAAAGCTTTATTAATAACTTTATTATCAGGAGATAAATCTTTCAGCTTGCCTGCCATCGTCTGAAATGTTGAGATAAATGGATATACTTCTACTTGTTTGATATTTTTTGGCTTATAATGTGTTATATAGTATCCCTGTAAAACCATGGGACATATAGTAGTGTGTTAATTGGTAAAACCAATCGACCACTTACCTTTGCAGTTAACAATCAGATGAAAAGACAGCTGAGGCTGTTCTGGGTAAATCCACAGTCAGTTTCTTGAGAATGTTTGAAGTGCGAAAAGATCCCATGGGAAAAGGGAAGGTAAAGAATCTTACACTTTGGTGACGAATGAGAAAGTAGCCTGCCAAGATTTGTGTATGCTTTAACTATGCTTTGCTGGTCATTTCTGACAACAAACGTCGATGGAGAACATCTATAATTTCTAAATAATTTTTTCTGTGTTACCTCTACTGAAAGCTGGATTCTGAACTAAGGAGTTCCTGTACATGCCATTTATAAACTGAAAGACAGATGAACTGTTATACCTATCTTCCTGTGCATAATACTTGAAGGTTATGTTATACAATTTGATATATGTTAATTTTATTAGTTCCACTTATATCCTATCTTTCCTCCATTGACAACAAAGTGATCCACATAGCTCTCTTCCTCACAAAGAACATGTAGTGAGATCATGCTGAGTGATGGTACTTTAGCTAGAGATCCTGCACTGAGCAGGGGGTTCGACTTGGGAGCCCATGAGGGCCTTTCAACTCTATGATTCTATGGTTGGCCCAAGGTCACCTGGAGAGATTTGTTGCAGTAACCTGGATCTCCCAAGTCCCAGTCCAGCACACTGACCACTTCAGTGTGGTTCAGGGATATGTTTATACTTTCTTATCCATTGTTTGTCTTACAATCCCTCAATTCCAATGGTTTCTTCAAACATTACAGTTTCTTAGTGAAATAATATATGAAGTATGTGCTGTGAATATCTGTTTCCCCCGGCACAAATACACAGATTGGCCACCAGATGTCTCATCTGTGTTCTTGTGGTTAGGGGAAAAAATTCATACGATGAAATGAAAATGCTTTCCTACGTTGAGCATTAAGTATAATGTATAAAATAATCTTTAGACTTTAGAGAAGAGTCTCTATTCCACTTTGTTTCTAGAATCAAGTCATTTTGTCTGTACCTACCTCAACTCCCATATGAAAATATGGTGTCATTTGTCTGGTAGAAATATAATCTGATGGGGGGTTTTGTGACAATTATTCTCATCTGCCTATCTTTGTGCATGTTATGTGTACAGCCTGTATTTGTCTTTCTCTCCCTTTCTGACCTCTTTAGAAATAGTTTGTTTCAGCAGTGGCAGCAACAATAAACAATAAAAGCTCTTTTTTTTTAAAAAAAAAAGGCCAAACATCACATAATTTTGAATCTGAACTCCTAAAAGCTCATGTATTGACACAGCAAAAAATAGAGTCTCTTATGGTTCTCCCCCTCCCCCATTCATTATGCATCCATTTGATACCTGTCACATTAGCAATACTAGTGCTCTAAATAATTGCATCTTTCAAGGACCAAAATGCTGCATGAGAGACACAAACTAAAATTGCCTGGAAAGTACTGTGCTATGTCTGACCTGTAGCTTCAGCAAACAGCATATAATTTCCCAGAAACTTGAATACAATAGCAGGGGCTGGATTCAGCTCATTAGGCTTTGTACTTGACCTTCAGTTGGCAGACTGAAGTACGATTTCATTCTGAGATAACTGGGATGGAAAATAACCCAGCAGCCTCAAAAATATCTACAAACAACAGGAAGTATTCTGTTAGCAAACAATAATCTCAGATAGCAGGTTGCAGTGGGAGGCAATTCTCTAGCATCTCTGTGTCAGAGACCAGAAGCCAGTGCTTTAACTCCAGAGCATGGGAAGGATCACAAACCCAGAATCCCCCACTGGCCATGCAGGTGGAAGGATTCTGGGAGTTGTAATCAAAAGTATTTTGTCCCAAACTTTGCCAATATCTAAGTTAAGGGAGCCCATGGTATCCCTCTAGATGTTGATGGAGTGCAGTTTCCATTAGACCTATGGTGGAAGATGATGGGAAATTACATTTTGGGAACCACAATTGCCTATCCTTCATTTAAATCTTGTTTAGCTAAAGGGGTTGTCTTCTACACCCAGCCTCTTCTGCACAAATAACTCCCAGCCACCGGGGCGATTTATGGAATCTAGAAAGTCAACATAAAGGGTTCTGTTGTTATGACAGTCTCTGAGAAGGTGAACATGAATGTATAGTGTGAAGATGAAGATTAATATCATGTTACCTTTGCTTTGCCGAGTCCCTGGATAATATAACTTTCTACATGGGAAGACTGGGTGATGCTCATTGTTGTAAGACCAAGGGCCCTTTTGCAACAGTATGAGTTCTGGGAAAGGACTGTGTAGCTCTTACACAGTCCTTGACAGGGTTATGGCTATTGGGATGGAGGAATGAGGGCATTCTCTCCCATATGAATTTTGACTTCTCCAATGAAATTTTCAATCAGTCCCTAAATTGCTGCTTTCCAGCAACTTGAAAATTCAGTTGTGGGTTTAGAGATACAGTTTTGGCATTCAGAGAAAAGAGGCAGGCATAGCTACCAAGGGAATGTAAATAAGGCAAAAAGAAGTTCTAGGTAGGAAAGGTTTTCAACATCTCTATCTCTGCAATGCTAGAAATTTGGAGACAGAAAGAAACTTTCATTTTGAAGGGAAGAATTCTCTTTAGGGGGGCCCTCATTTTACCCTCTCACCATAGTTACACCCCTGTTTTTTGTTCATTATCCCAAAATCACTTCCACAGCCAGCACCTCCACTCCAGGGAAAGCACAATGCTAAATCAAGTTGCTGAAAAACTAATTCCTCCCATAGTGCATCCAAAAGGTTGTGAATGCTTAGCAGAATTGGTATTTGCATAAACAAACCTACCTCACATCCTGATAAGAGGTTTTCTTTCCTAAGGTCAACACCATTTTCTATACTTTTCCAGAGATACGTTTCACATTACAGTCAGCCCTCCATTTTTGTGGGGGATCTGTTCCAGATCCCCCCCCATGAAAATGGAGACTCGCACTTATTCAAGCCCCATAGGCTGAATAGGGTCGCCCCACTGAGAATAATGGCAGTCAGACCTCTGTGTATAATCAAGAACGCAGATCTCAAGTCCGCAAGAAAGAAGGGGTGACTGTATTTCATTTTAAAAAGTTAAACATCTTAAATACCTATTAACTCTTCTTAGCACTGCAATAGTTTATTTGTTGTTGCTGTTAGATGCCCTGGAGTCAACCTCGACTCATGGCAATCCTGTGTATGAGACATCTCCAAAGCCCCCTGTCCTCCACTGCACTGCTTAGGTCCTGTAAATTCATGCCCTAAGACTCTTTGAGTCTATTCATCTGGTGTGTGGTCCTTCTTTCTACTGCCTTCTACGTTTCCTAGCATTATTATCTTTTCTATTCAGTCATGCCTTCTCATGATGTGGACAAAGTAAGGCATCCTCAATTTCATCATCTTTGCTTCCAGGGACATTTCAGGATTGATCTGTTTATGGACCCATTTGATTGGGTTTGTTTGTCTGTTTGTTTTTGGCTGTCCACAGTCTTCTCAGCACTCTTCTCTAGCACCAGCACATCTCAAGTGAGTTGATTTTCTAAGCCCCCTTAATTCCCCAGGAAACATGGCAAAAGGCAAACAGCAACAAGATAACACCCTCATTTTCCCACCTTTTTTATTTTAATCTTCAGTGCTCAATATAACAAATATTGTATGATTCATCTAAAAACTTATTTCCCCCTTTCTCTCTCCTGGTTGTGAAGCTTGGCTGGGGGAAAATATCTTATAACAGACTACACAAATGTTGGGTTTTGCTTCCCTGTACCTCATTGGTGCCTAAGTTTGAAACACATCTCAGAAACTCAGTTGGATAAGGATGTGCAGCTTGTGTGAATGTAGAAACTATCCCATATCACATATTTGTATCTCTGAGGAAAAGTATACATTATTGTTGTTCTGTCATTCAAGTCATTTCCGACTTATGGCGATCCTAAGGTGAACCAATTACTGGGTTTTCCTGGCAGTATTTGGTCAGATGTGGTTTGGTGGTATCTGGAACCAGCATATTCTTAAGAGGTCACAATTCCCTTTTGGAACACTAGGTGAAGTTCCCATGAGAAAGAAGTGAAGACCCTAGGGCATGTGCACAATCCAAGTAATATTATAATTAAAGTTAAATGGGTATACTGACTACAACTTCACTCCAGGCTTTTCTGCATATCCTCTTGCACCAAGAGACATAGGACGTCTCATTACACCAAAGCAGTAAACCAGCGTTTTCTGCTTTCCTCCTGCTATGTTTTCAGCCAACTTCCTTGCTTATCTATCCTGGGGTTGTCCTCATCCAATCACTGTTTTGTCACCTTAAAGTTAAAACAATCAACTAGTCCAGACCCCCACTGTTAATTCCTGGAAAATCTTTGTTACATTACAAGATAGCCCATCACCTGAGGCTAGATTTCAGTTATAAATACTGGTCTCAGAACCTAGCCTCTTGGCATATAGTTGACTGTACTGTGTTTTCCCCAGTCAAAGCCACTTCCTGCTTGCCATGCTCTTCTCTTCAGACCAGTAAATACTGTCCTCTTTAAACTCCACAAATTCCACTATCCCATTTCCTAACTTCATTTTCAGTTAGCTCTGAATTCTGTGTCTGAATTGCTAATGTACATGTATGTGATTGCACTCTGCATTTTTCCAAATAAAAGCTTCATAACTCACCCCAAACCTGCAGTCCTCCTCAGTTAGTATTGGTATATATAGGTGCCAACCAATGGTCCTAAAGGTTAACCAGCCTCTTGTAAAGCTAATTTCCCCCCCCAATAATTAAAGGAAAGCTGAATGTTAGGGGCGGGAGTCACCCACCTTTCTTTGGGTAACAAGCAAATCCCTTTGGGTAACAAGCAAATCCCATTCAAAACTAGTTCTATTGTGTGGTTTGATTTATGGTGACCCTATGAATAAGAGGCCTCCAAGAACCCCAACCATCAACAGGCCAGCGCAGATCTTGCATACTCAATACTGTGGCTTCCTTCATTGAATCAATCCATCTGTAATGTGGTCTACTGTCTTCCACCTCATGGAACATCAGCATCTTTCCCCATGAGTCATGTCATCTCATGATGTATCTAAAATACAATAGCCTCAGTTTAGTTATTTTTGCTTCTAGAGAGAGTTCAGGCTAATTTATTCTCAGAGCTGGGTTTATTTTGGTCTTTGAAATTCCATGATATCTGTTGAACTCTCTTCCAGCATCATGAGTTGATGTTCTTCTAGTTAGCTTTTTTGACTGTTCATCTTTCATAATCATCCTGATGTGTAAAGATATATCATTGAACACTAAAGTCATCATCTTGTTTAATTTTTCATAGTTTTCATTGTATAACTCAATTAACAAACTAGATTTTTCCTAGGCATTAATTCTTTAACAACAACAACAACAACAACAACAACAAAAATGGTACCAAAAGCACATGAAAACGTTATGTATCCAAGGATGCTTTTTATCTGCCTCTACTTTTCTTAGAATTTCTGTTTTGGTGACCAAACTTATAGATCTTTACTTTCTCTACATACTGGTGAGGCAGGCCTATCTGCTCTCCTGTTTTATCTCTGTTTTACTGTTCCCACAATGCTCAGCAAGGGATTATGGAGGCAGCTGCAGTCTACTTTGCTTGGTGAAGTTAGGTACACATGGGTCCAATAAGATCTGCTAGTGCAGAATCCTCCTCCTTCCCCACTTCAGTTTTTTTTTAAATTGTTTACAGCAGACATGTTGCTGCAGCCCAGTGCATGTTTTCACCCATGGAAGTGGATAGGAGAGTTTCAGATGAGCTTTCAAATGGACTTTTTACAGTGCAATTACTGTGCCTCATTCTTTATGGAATTCAGATGACGCCTTTCACAGGTAACCTTCCCATATTTTTAATTGTTTCTTGTGTCTTTTAATCCCCACTTGAAAAAAAAAACTAAGGAGGGAAATGAAGTACAGCCACCAGATGTCTTCTAAATGTAGTACTAAGAAGTAAGAACCACATACCTGGAAGAAAAAAACCCTAATTACTGCTCACAATAATGTTCCTGCACTGACAAGCTGCCACACTGAGAAAGTCTCCAGATTAAAAAAAATCATTCCTGACTCCATGAATGTTTTTGAGAGGTCAGCTGGTTTATTTTAGTGGTGTGCCTTTCATTATAGAGTGTCTATTGAAATGAATAGTTAGAACTTGACTGTGTTCACACCATGTAGTTGTAGCATTGTGATACCACTTTAACTGCCCTGGCTCCATCCAATGGAATTCTGGGATCTGTTCTTTCATGAGATGCTTAGAATTCGTTGCCAGATGGCTCTAATGTTGTCAGTAAGGGAAGCAGAGTAGAGAGTTCCAAGTCCTCTTGCCAATCTACAGATCCCAGGATTCCATAAGGTAGAGTCATTGCTATTAAAGTGTTACCAAACCATTATAGCTGGACAGTGTGGATACATTTCTTGGCTAGAATTGTGAAGTTGGACAGTACACTGACGGTCCTTATAACCTGTTTTCCAAGCTGCTCAATATGTGCTAATAATACTATATGCATAAAGGTAAATGGGGATACTGGCAGTGTATGCTGAAATTTATTTTCGAGATGTATTCTTTAGAGACAAAAAACTCCAGCAGTACAGTTGGGAACAGTACAGTAGGGAACAGGCACAGCAGATGTAGCAGCTTGTTCTTCTAAGCCACCTTTAATTAATAGAGTTAAAAGAAACTGCAATGCCTTTGAGAGCAGGAACAACAGAGATAGCTGTAACCTGCTCTCTGTTTTTCATTATGCTTGACATTTTTGAGATCAAGCTTTGTTTCAGATTATTTGGAAATGGCAAGAGATTTTCTGGGTGATATTTTGTTGGGGTATAAAATATAGATGCAAGAAAGAGCCTTTGGAACAAAGAAGTACAATTATTCAGGTAGCTTTTATATAATAGGTTCTTAGTTCAGACAGCCATAATAAGTTTAGAGAGGCTCCATTTGCCACAAGCTTCCTCTTAGCCTCTCAAGGCCACTGTGGTATGCTGTTGCCTCTTGTTTTGAATTTTATGGATGGTAAATTTGTTCTGTGTGCACATACTTCAGCCACATAGTAAAATTTTAAAACATGTTAATTGTAACCCACACACCAATCCACAGACACACAAAATATACAGATCTATGTATCTATATCTATGTGCTAAAGATGTACTGACATATCTATATAGCAAAGATTGAAAATGTGGTTTCTTGAATATAAGCTCCTAGGTGTGTGTGTGTATTTTGCAAATCAAATACATACTAGTGATTTGAAAGAAAATCTACCTACTCACCACACTCATAATTGTAAAGAAATACCTTCAGAATTTATGCAAAAATATTTTTTATCTAGTTATGTATTTTATAACTAGTTATGTATGTACTAATTGCATATGTATGGGAAAATTCTTTTTGTATGTTTAGTCTGATACTTGTGATTATGAATCCTTATGTAGTCAAAACAACAACATCCATGCATAGCAGAGAGCAGGCCTGGAGGAAAATCTTGGCTTGCAGAGGCACCGATCCCACCCTCAGCTAATGGGGCTGAAAACACAGCACAATCCCACAAAACAGCCCTCAAGACAGCACAATATGCAGCTTTGCTGTACATACAGTTCTACGAATGCTTGGTTGGAAGTCATTACATTCATCTAAGGCTAATATTGTCACTGGAAGGCTCCATATCACCTAGGAATTAGTTGGCAATACAAAATTAGTTGTCTGGGAATTTAGTAAGGCTGGATATGGCTTTCAAAAACAATACACATAATTAAAACCAGAAGTATCTATTGTTTAGATATTTGAGTGGCTTTCCCTCTTCGCTTCCCATTATTTTAGCATAGTCCAGTGACACTGAGTAATTTGGAGTTTGCCTGTTTTCACTCCACTGACTTTAGTGGGATTAAGTACTGCAACAGCAAGATAAAATGGGATGAAGAAGATTTTTCAGTGGACCTGGGAGCCTGTTTTTTTTTAAAGCAAACAAATAGAGGACCATATGTTTTTGTGGGTTTTGGGGCTATGTGGCCATGTTCTAGAAGAGTTTATTCCTAATGTTTTACCAGCACAGAGGACCATTGTGGAAGTGAGTTTTGCATTAGGATCGTGGGGAGTTTAATTTTGTTTTCTCAGGGACCAATTCCCTAATACAATGGTTTTCAGATTTGGTCCTCGAGATGTTTTGGACTTCAGTTCCCAGAATTTCAGGATTCCTGAACTGTTGGCCAAGGTGATGGGATTGTGGGAGTTGGAGTCCAGAACATCTGAAAGGCCAAAGTTTAGGAACCACTGTCTTAATACAGTGATACCCTTTAAAATGCTTTAAGAGATGGTGGAAGTGGGGTGAAGCTCCGGAGAAGGAGAAATGAGAGCCCCCCAAAATTTTAAAATTAAAATTTCAAATTTTAATTTTTTTAAAAAAATTAAAAAATTAAAAATTGAAATTTTGAATGTTAAAATTCTTTTTTAGAATTTCTTTTTTTAATAAAAAAAATCACATTTTAATCTTACCGTGTATATGTAAATACATTTAGGTTGTGCATACGATATTGTAATCTGAAGGTATAAATTGAATTTTGCTAGTTGTCACAACTATTAGCATGACATTCAGTGGCATATGGGAATTATGATTTGTGAGTAACATTAGTGGGGCGGGGGGGAGAATTACTAAGGATTCTGTATCATGTGAAATGGGAGGAGGTCAATGGGATGTGTGTGACACCATGGGTGACCACACCTGGTGACACCAACCCTAGGGATGCCATTGACTTGAGTACAATTGCCACCAATAAGCATTCTTATTTATATACCACTTCATTGTGAGCTACTCATTTTACTGACCTACGAAAGGATGGAAAGCTGAGTCAACCTGGAGCCCTCTGGAATTGAACGCACAAAGTTGTGACTGCCGTGTTGGCATTTATCCACTTCACCACCAGAGCTCCCAGTAACAAACTGTAACTAACATAGCCAGTGATAGGAAATGTTGGGAGATGCAGTCCAATAACAACTGCCATAAATCCTATCTGTGGTAGGAATGAAACGTGTAGTCATTTAGCCCATCTGTAAAGTTCTTTGCATAAAGCAGGTTGTTATACAATTAAACTTTCATAATACTGGTGGGGATTCTTGAATGCTCCCTTGGGTAAACAAACAAGCAAACTATTATGACCAGGAAAGCTGAGAGAGGAAATGGAGAGAATGCATGCGGATGAGAGAGAGGGATGAGGGATTTTGCTCTTCTTGTTTTCCATATGAATGAGGTGTGTATATCAACCAGTATAATAAATGGTATTTCCTGCCTGTAGTTTGAAGTGGTGCTATCCATTTTTATCTTTTTAGCATCCTCTCTCTCTTTTCCCAATGTACTACTTAGCATTAATTACAAATATCAGCCCAGTAATTAGCTGTACCCATACAGACTATATTTCTCCATGGAAGGTTAAAGGCCAACAGTTCTTTTGCTGTAGGAAGAAGTATCATGACATTTTATTCTGAATTTGCCCTTCTTTTGTACAAAGGAAAAAGAGAAAATGTGTCAGGAACACAGGTTGGTAATAATTCATTGTTACAAGCATTCACATGTGTTCTTATTAAATATATATCTTTTAAATTTAATGTTTTTTTAAGGTCTTCTTTGACCATGTATTTCTTCTAGTCACTGATCTGTTTTGATGCTGAAAAGATAAGAGGCTTGTTAATGAGTGGTCTGGTTCATTTTACTTCATCAGGGATGGTGGGATCACTTCTCCACACACACTTAGGCCAGGAAGCTAAATACACAGTTATCTTCCCCAACAACTTATCACCAGTCCATGTTTGCCCACATTTGCTGCCTGAGGCATCTTCAATTAACAGAAGGTCTGGATAATAATTGTAGGTCTGGATCTGTGAAGAGCATTAGGCCTCCATAGTTCTGTCTTTCACATGTTTGGTTACAATGCCATTTGGTTACAATACCATTAATTGTGTATTGATTAATTGTTGTACAGTATATAGCTACTGAAGAGGAGCAATAACCCCCTCTTTTACAGGAAGGCCACAATGTATTGCAATAATTTTCATGGAGTACGATAGGTAACCATAGGCTGAAATTTTGATGCGTTTATCTGAAAAGAAATACTCTACAGAAACAAATCAAGAGTGAGAAGCCTCACTCTTGGGTATTCCTTCCATCTAATCATGTTCTGAGACACAGAATAGACTGTCATGTTTTCTACAGCAGCAAACAATGATTGTACTGACACTGCTACCCAGGACTAGAAATTATATGCAATTAGTACAAGATATGAAGGGCCACAAATTGTCTGCATCTGAAACTAAGTTGCTTGTAGCCATCTATTGTGTGTGTGTTTTCCCCTCTTCCCCACCATTTGCATTACTTTTGATGTCTTTCTCTACTTTTGCTTACATTCTCCTTCACCTTCATTTTCTCATTGACTTTCCTCCCTTTTCATAGTTTCATATTTGTGATCTCTCTCTGTTATGGACATGCTACAAGATGTACACAGCTTCATAGCAGTGCATTGTCTCTCTGTGTGGAGGGAGCATCACTGATCAGCTTCAGTGCTTCTGAGTCAGTCTTTGCCTTTAAGCCATCACATCATTGCTGACTTCTTTGAATAGTAGAGCATGGGCACCACTTGTGCTACTGGCGCAAACAAAGAGTGGGGAAAGCTGATGCTTAGGAAAGAAAACAATAGTCTGAGCCATGATTGAAGGAGGAGCTCAAAGAATGCATATTTCACCTCCCTTGGCATAAATAGCTTTAGAGGTTCTCAAACTTTTCACCCTTATGACCCCTTTTACTTCTGCATGCTAATGTCAAGGCCCACCCCCACTTGCCATAGGATAGAAATAAAAATATTTTGTTTGTTTAGTGTGCATATTTTCATCCACACATTTGTGTTTATTCTTAACATTTTATAAGGAAATAGCTCTCTTTCCCATCCTTCTCCTCCTCTCTGAAGCAAATGCCCCAAGTGCCCTCCTTGCCTTTCTCTTCCCATCCAGGACAGAAAAAGTTTGGGAAGCAGAAAAGGAGGGGGGGATCAGAGCCTCCAAATCTATGCCCCCTTGAGCGTTTCTTGTGCCCACCTGGGGATTCTGCCCTACAGTTTGAGAACCACAGGTTTAATACACTGTTTCAACCCCACTGAAAGAATTGGGGGTGGGGTGGGGGTGGGAGCAGGGGAAGAATAAAAACAAAACACCCCTATTTTTATTACTATGCTGCAGTATGTGCTATTAAACTAGCTGCTGTTTTTATGCACATAGTTTACCAATCAGATTTATATGGATCTATCTACCTCCTCTAGGCCCAGGATTTTGGCTTCCAGGGGTGGGTTGAGCTGCTCATCTCTGGTGTTGCTGCTCAAATTAAAGCCAAGATAGAAAGGAAGCCACCCACCCAAATTAAACAGGTAACAAAATAACCCACATTGCAGTAATTAAAAATGACCTGCAGGGAAGCATTCAGGAGTAAACAGAGCTTGGAAGTGTTATTTTTGTTGGACTACAACTCCTAGAATTACCCAGCTACTGGGATGTTTTAATCTATAAACCCCCTCCCCAAAAAACATTTTTCTAGCTTCAGGAATAAATGCAATAAAGCCATTCTGCTGATAGTGGTATTGCATGACTGAACAGATTGTTTATTATCTTTACATTCTCCCTTCTCTCCCCTTCTACACTCTTGCTGAAACCACCAGAGTCCACACTGCATGCCAATGAGACAATATTTTCTATCAATATCTAGCTTTCAGTCTCAGTTTGCAAGTTTAATTGATGAGATTTGGTTGAAGTGCAGCAAAGCATGTTAAGACATGTCCAAAAGGTGTCTTGCAAGTATAGAAATGCATATAATATTTGTATCTAAAGCCAGTACAAGAAACAGTAGGTGTTGCTTAAAAAAAAATGAAATGAAAAGTAAGAGTACAGGCCCAAAGGCAAATAGTGGGAAAAGAAGGAAATGAGTGACAAATAGAGAGAACAGATTGCTTTCAAGGGATGGTTTTCAAGAGCCTTCTGGCATCTTCCTTCTTCAGACTGACTGCTTTCAGAATGTCCTTAGGATACTGAGGCTTATTCTTCAGAGATGTCTTATCAAAGCTTTCTGATTTATGTATTAAAATCTTTCAAAACTGTCCTTCATCTTTACCCTCCTTCACTTCTCCCACTTGTCTTCTACAAACACACACACACACGGGGAAGTATAAGAAATTTGTGATGATTCCTCCTTTTTCACTGCAGTTTCGCAGAACAACTGCGATCAAAGAGACCTTGATAGGTCCATACAAAAATGTCTCCATGATTATTAATCTCAACTTTGCTTAAAACATAAAACATTCTGGTATTTGTGAAATTGAATTTTAGTGATTCAGAATGTTTGGATAGATGTGTCATTATGACTAGGGCTTAAATCCAACTGTTAGTCCCAGAAAGAGTAGACCCAATGAATTATTAGAATTTACGGAAGATCTGAACTACCATCCAGCAATTGGTTCAGCAGGTCTTACTCTAGGTGGGAATAGCAATTGGATTTAAGCTAGACAGTACATTAAATAGCAGAGGGAAAGGTTGTCTGAATTTTTATTCTCAAGGTACTTGTTTCTGTTGTTTGTTCACATGGACTTCAAGTGTAGTTGCAATTTTCAGAAGTTCCTCATATTTTTATGGACATAAAGAAATGTCTGATTTCAGTAACATGGATCATTTGTTTGCCTTTTTAAAGGGGTTGTTTCAAATGGCCAATAGAATAATCAAATAAATTGATCTGATCTGATCTGATCTTTTAAATGGGGTGGAGATAGACAGATGTGGGCAGTGGCTCTGTTATTATATGGCAGAGAGGCAAGCCTTGGTTTTAACAGCAGCCTCTTCCACAGCTCTGTCAGGTCTTATTGGAGCTATCTAAGTGCTGAAACTATGTTGGAAATAGGATTCAGTACCAGAATAGTTCTCATAACAACTGGAGAAGCACTGGCTGTGGGGAAAATTGGGTGCTGATATTGCAGGCCTCAAAAACCTGTAACAGAATTCATGTCCCTGGAACTACTCTTGAGTAACTGGTTTGGTTCTGGTGACCTAAATAGTCTAATTCCCCAAACCCAAGATAATAGCCAAAAGGAAGAAGTAGTTTTTCAGAAATCCTTAACAGGTTTTTCACAATAAGAAATAGTGGTGGAAGATAAGGGAAGGTTAGAAAGCGGGGGGGGGGGGGGGGGGAGACACCATTCGATTCACCTGTAAAATTCAACAAATGAGCCAAGACAATGGTGGGGAAAAGCTAGTTTGGAACTGCTCTACATTCTCACTGACCAGGGGCAGGGAATCTTTGGCCCTACAGATATTGTTAATGCAACCATCACTCCTGACCACTCACTATACTGAGTGGGGATTATTGGAAGTTGTGGACCCTACTACAGGGTTATGGAGACTTTTTTATAGCCTCCTGACCTTAAAAGTAACAAACAAATAAAAAACAAAGAGAACCTACATCCAGTTAAATGGCTCCAGTTCTCCAGTTACTGTACCTTTTTTCTCTCTTTTGTCTTTAATGAGTTAAGATATGTTCTGGAAGCTGCCTTGGGTCCCATCCTGAGAGAAAGGCAGCATATAAAGTAAGTAAGTAAAAATATGAAACCAGATAGGCAGGAACACAGACTAGATAAAATACAAATGATTTTCCAGGCTCTTATGGTCACTGTTGATAGTTTTGCTCTTTTTCTCAACCCAGGCTCCATAATAAAATGTGCCAAACTCCCCTGAAACATAAGACAGTAGTATATCCAGTACTGACTGGTCTTGTGTATTTGTTAACATCTTGTGTATTACAAACCTTCTTCTGTTTATCAGTATGGTGTTGTATACTGCCAGGATAACTGAGGCTATAAAGACTCCACTCCAAGAATTATTTTTAAAAGCCTGCCAGATTGATAAGTATTGTTTATGAAGAACTATGCCTTTAGCTAATGAAAGGAAATTACCCCCAACCAAAAAAGTACACCATGCAGATTAAATAACTGAAGGTATTAATGTCCGTTGTTTCTCATATCCAAATCCCTATGAAGAAAGATGCTTTCAAAGCAATAGTCTACACTAGTAAACTGTAACAACCACAAGATATGGTCAACCTGAGCCTGTTTTCTTTCATATGAATAATGAAGGACCATATTGTACTGTGTTGAAAGACCTGCCAACATTTGTTCATTTTGATAAGCAATACTTGTTTAATTATTGGAAATTAAAACTGCATACTGGGATGCAAGTTTCCCAGTCCCTGGGACATAATGATATCTCCTTGGTTCCAAATGATAATTTCATTCTAATGATTTGGCACATGAGTGAGATCAGCAGTTTGGGAATGTCGAGATGCAGTTGTTCTCAAAGGGTTTCCATTATGTTCAAGGGCAACTTGTAGGGAGTTGGGATACAGCCAGAGATTTCTTTGTAATATCTGAAATGTTAAGTTGATACTGGGCTGGATAGCTTTCAGGCATTTTATCATATCCCATCTATCACTGCGTCAGGACACCAGAGATGTTCTCTGATACAGAAGAAGTCATGAGACACTCCCTGTTAGTTTACAGAAAGACTGAGAACTCTGAGTCCTTTCCTCTTTTATTGTAATAGTGGTGGTTGGTGGGTTCAAGTGAGTATGTGTGAATGTGTGAATCCATTTCAGGATTTTCTGCGTAAAGTGCTGAGCCTGTTTTGGAGATGAGTTTTGCCAGTTTGGATAGCTCTTTTAAAGTTCACACTAAAATCCAGTGTAAATTCATTGCCTCACTGACAAGAAAACTACCAACAGCACTGCTACTGTGTATGTGTCCAAGTTACCTGTTGAATTATGGCATTATAGGGTTTCCTTAGGCAAGGAATATTCAGAGTTGGTTTTGCCAGTTACTCTCCCTATAACACCTGGTATTTGTTGGAGGTCTCCAATCCAAATACTAACTAGGGCTGACCATGCTTAGCTTCCAATATCAGTCAGAGCTGGGGCTTTTAGGGTTGTAGCCCCAATGCTGTTGTATTATAATAAATTATTTAATCTGAATGCTCCCATTTCCTCCTGCATTTGTTGATTCCCTGTTATTTGGCTGCAGAGCTGCAGTTGCCTAGAAACAATAGTTTTGCTTCCCTTTCCTGGGCTGTTCAAAAAATTGGGGCAGCTTGTAAGGCTTAGTGGTTCTTTTTAGGAAGGTTGGTTTCACAAGGGAGTCCTAAATCAACTTGATTTAAATTGACTCCTAACACAAATGTAAATGTAATTAGATTTTGCCTCTCCCCCCAAATCTGTCCCATTTTTAGCAGCATTTAGATATGACATATGAAGTGTATTAGGCCTTGCCATCCACAAAAGACCAACCCACAGTTTAACATGGAAATCATTTCATCCTACCCAGGGTCACACAGTATATACAAACTCCACTCTCTTCCATGCCAGCATTCTCTAAAGATGCCAGCCACAGATGCTGGCGAAACACCAGGAATAAAATCTTTTAGTACATGGCCACATAGCCCCCAAACACAAAAAACTATGGATGCTGGCCATGAAAGCCTTCAATTTCACATTGTAGTAGGATACTTTAGAACCAGTTATGAAAATATATTTAGGGTGGGCCTCCACTCCTTTTTAAAGCTATACATCATATTTACAGTCTTTCAATATGTCCTTCGTGCGGGTGCCTCAGTTCTACTACTAATACATCTCTTTCCAAACACATTCCTTCATGTTGGGGTTGTGTGTTGTTGGTTGCCTAAAAACAAAGAAGATGCATCCAAACAACTACTTACTCTGCTTTGCTGACTTGATATAAAAAGGACTACCTCTTGTTATTCTTCATTCTCCTCCTTTTTTATACTCCAGCTTCCCCTCACTCCAAAGTGGGACTCAAAGTGGTTTACAAATTGTTGTTATTGTTGTGTGCCTTCAAGTCATTTTGACTTATGGCGATCCTAAGGTGAACTTATCATGGGGTTTTCTTGGCAAGGTTTGTCCAGAGGAGGTTTGCTCTGAGACTGAGAGCATATGACTTGCCCAAGGTCATCAACAAATTATATCAAGAACAATATACTTAAAACATACAAAGAAGTGGCATTAAAATTGAATCAAATTGTTAGAAAATAATACTAATTGTTGACACAGTGGCTCAGTGGTTAAGACACTGACTCTGATGATTGCAAGGTCGGCAGGTCGAGGCCCAAGCGCCATGTGATGGGGTGAGCTTCTGTCATTAGTCCCAGCTTCTGCCAAGCTAGCAGTTCAAAAGCATGTAAAAGTGCTAATCGGTAAAGAGGTACCATTTTGGTTGGAAGGTAACGGTATTCTGTGCAGTCATGCTGATCACATGATCACAGAGTTTTCTTTGAGAACCTTGGCTCTTCAGCTTAGTAATGGGGATGAGCACCGCCCCCTACAGTCGGACATGACTTGACAACTTTGTCAAAGGAGAATACGTTTAAATTTATTACCGGTAGCAAAACTTAAAATGTTTTAAAACATGCTATTAAAATGTTAAAAATCTATTTAAAGAACAATTGAAGTGATGCAGCACACTCTTAAATGTCTTTTCTTTTAAAAAGAGGTTTAACATAGATCCAAAATCCACAGCAGAAACAATGCAGTTTGAGACTGCTTTAACTGCTCAGTGCTAGGAAATTCTGGGAACTGTAGTTCTGTGAGACATTTAGCCTTCTCTGTCAGAGAGCTTTGGTGCCACAATAAACTACAATTTCCATGATTCCCTAGCACTGAACCAGGGCAGTTAAAGTGGTCTCAAACTGGATAATTTCTGCAGTGTGTTTTGGACCACAGTTATGTTTGAATGTGAGAATCAGCAGAAAGAAAGTAGGCTTATGCAAGTTTTTTAGGGTGAGAAACTTTACCCACATAAATTATCCTCATAAATTCCTAGAGATTATTGCAGTGAGGGCATATATCTTTTTCTTCTTTTAAAATAAAGGGGAAAATACTTTGATATGTAGAATTGAGAGAAAGGTGACTATGATTAAGTGCATATTCAAACTGGACAGTTATATCAGTTTGATACCTCTTTAACTGCCATGGTTTTGTCCATTAGAATTCTGGGATTTGCAGTTTTGTGAGACGCCTAGTGTCTACTTCCCTGAAGTATAGCATCAGACTTCTGGTACCCAACATTATAAATACCCCTCCCCCCCAGCAAACTGTAGGATGCCATAGGATGCAACCTATTCAACCATGACTATTAAAGTGGCATCCACATGTTGCATTTGTGTAGTGTGAATACACCCTTAGAATAGTGTTGTGGAATGGGAAGGACTCCCAGTGTCATCAGTTAATGACTTGTTTGGCCAAGCATTTTACTAACTCTTAACATGGTTAATTACAATTAATTATTTTAAGGAATTATTTTACCGTTGCTTGATTGTTCACAGAGGTATGGATGTAAGGATCAAGAAAGCAACCCTTGCAATGAGTGTTCTGCTGAACTTTATTATCATCTGCATGCCCAGATTATTATTATGGGCTGTGGGAAAACTGAGCATCATGCTTGTTTTTCCTTTGCCATTCACTAATATCAGTTATTTCAATAGGCAATGTTGTGACATGACATACAATAGACAAGAACTCCCATTTTCTTCCACTGTTAGCTATATTCCTGCTTCCATCTCATTATTCACTAGATCGGCTGGTAAACATAAATAAGTCTCAATTTGACAGGATGCATGTAACTAATGTTATAGCAAACAAGTGAGTTAATATTGTATTCCATTAATGTAATAAAGAGAAATCAATTTGAGCAAAAATAATTGAATACCACAGTTTACTAAAGCAGATGAAAATTACCTCCTTTGCAGGATGAATGATTGTAGTCATTAATGTATATTTGCCAGGATAATTTAATTAAGCTGTTGCATATGTAGTTTTAACGTGACAAATTAAGATACAGAATTATGAGTGAAAATAATGAAAAATAATAATTAAGCAATGTCAGAACAAAGAAAACAGATATTTCACACTGTTTGAATCTTTCCATTGCAAAAGCATAATGCCAACAGTGTTACACAATTACTTAGAAAGACTGGCTTGAATCTTAACCTTCTTGCTGTGGATGGAAAGTTCATCTCCTTTCTCTATGCAGAGCACTGTGCTCATTGAAAACATGTTCTTGGAGATTGGGAGGACAAGAGTGGCTTGCCAGATATTGTTGGATTGCAGTTCCCATCTCCCACTTATACCTGTATTGGCTAAGGTTGAAACAGGCCGACAACATCTGGTGGACCGCAAGTCACCTAGCTATTAATGTGTATATTTGGATAAATAAAAAAGATACTCTGTTATACACAGAAGAGTAGAGATATTAGCAATCTGTATGGTTGAGATGAGCATCTGCAAAGGGGGTGGGAAACATCCCCCCCCCATGGGCTACACCAGTGATCCTCATGCTTTTACCCTTGTGACCTCCTTTACATATTTACATGTGGACAACTCCCCCCTCCATGCTTGACATAGTATATAAATGAAAATATTTTGTTTAGTGTGCATATTTTGGTTCACACATTCATGTATATTCATATTTTAACATTTTATACATTATTGTTCCTGGTGTAACTGAAAATGATGTCTTGTCACTTTTGGTTCTAGAATTTGGCATGAAAATGGTTGCCTTCTTATATTTTTATGGGGAAAGGGTTGGGGGACAGTAGAAGAAAAAGGACCAAAATCTCATTTTTTGTGGTAATTTGGATGGGTTGGATGGAGGCAAAAAATATAACTGAATTTTCAAAGTTTGAGGTGTAGTTTGGTGCTTCAGGGTCTCCTGGGGACTCTGCATCTGTAAAAAAAGGTTTCCAGGGGCCATGTGTGGCTGCATTTTCCCCACCTTGCTGGACTTAATGGTTCAGTGATAGGAACCTGGAAATAATGTGGAATAAAAAAGAAATTGTAAGTGAGCAGAAGCATAAAACTCTGAGTACCTGCATCATGGGAGGTGATGGATGGATGAAAGGTGCATATATACTGTTCTTAGCTTTAGTAGTGTTCAGTGCCAAGACTAAGATGGTGAGTACATTAGATATAGAGATGCCAAGGAATGGAAGCCACTCAAATTAATATATATTTTTGGTGAGTTTTGCACATAGGACACATTGCTACAAGGGTCCACACTACTGGTGATATCATGTCAAGTCAGAGTGAAGTCTGTAAGCCTACACACACACATTCTGGACTATGCAAAAATGGGAAAGGGATTACTTTAACATCCACCTCCCCTATATTGCAGTCAGCAAAAGTGCAGGGCTGGCCCAAGGCATTCTGCTGCCTGAGGCAAAAAACCAGATGATTCCCCTGTCCTGTTCCATATACAAAAACAAACTGGACTGGCAGCTGACTTTCCTTTTACATCAAGCAGTGGCATCACTAGGTTTGGTGTCACCCTGTGCAATAACTCATGGTGTCATACCCCCACACTGACTTCCTCCCATACTACACCATACAGAATCCTTAGTAATGTTTTTGGACTAATGTCCAAATCTTAATTCCAATATATCACTGAATGTAATGGTAATAGTCATGACATAAATAACTAGCACAATTAAAAGTATACTTTATCATATGCACAGCCTAAATCTGTTTACATATACATAGTTTCAAATAGTTAAAGTAAAAATTGGATAAACTGTGATGTTTCTAAACATTTAAAAAACTATTTTTTTAAAAAAGATATTTTTAAATTAAATTTTTAAATTTTAAACATTTTAATTTAAAAGAAGCCTAGGGCCTCTTTTCTTTTGCCACTGAGCTTTATCCTACTCATGCCATCTCTTCAGTGTTTTAAAGGAACACAGGACCAAAAGGCAGATGTTCAGGGAGCATTGGTGTCATCCCACCTTGGGGTGCCACCTAGTGTGATATGTATCCTCCACACGCCTGAGTGATGCCACTGACACCAAGGGCATGATAACATTCATCATGGTATCTGAAAGGAGCTAGCTAGCTTGGGTTTGCAGGGCAATTCAATATGGTACCTTGCTGCCACATCTCAGCATGTGCCACTTGAGATACCACCTCATTTTTCTTAATGGTAGGCCTGTCCCTGCAAAATGTCTTGGTTTGGCAGCAAAATGTCTTGGTTTGACACTAGCTACTCTGCATCCTTATCAAAACTCTCCTTGCTCAGTTTATCAGTTCTTATTGTTGGAGTCAATGTAGTGTAGTGGTTTGAGTGTTGGACTAGGACTAGGGTTTAAATTCCCATTCAGCCATGGAAGCCACTGAGTGACCTTGGGCAAGTCACTATCTCAGCCTAAGGGGGGGGGGGACAATGAAAAGTTTGCTTTGCTTTTTTAAATTAGTTTTTATTGATATTTCCAAAGCAAAAAAGAAAACATGAATTCTTATACAGTGTAATACAACCTCTTTTGTCCACATACCTGTCTCCATATATTGTATCGTAAAAAAATAAAATTAAATCTGTACATAACAGGGGTGATTGTTAGATAAGAAAGAGAAGATATATATATATATATATATATATATTGAAACAGCAACAAGGTAAACTGCCCAACTCTGCATTTAAAATGATAAATGACTTAGAACTGATAGACATATGGAGATTATCCCACACAAATGATAAAGACTTCACTTTTTTTCCAGCAAAGTATAAGTTATGGTCCCGCATAGATATAGCATTTTCATGTAAACCATTATGTAAATAAATTATTAAAACAGAAATACTTCCCAGAGTCCTTTCTGATCACAGTCCTATTTCTCTGGCAATTAGTCAGAGTAAGAGAGAGTACATCTGGAGATTAAAGGAGTACCTTTTATTAGATGAAACTGTGGTTAAAAAGATAAAAAAGGAAATTAGACAATATTTTGAACAGAATGTAAACAAAGAGGTCCCGATGAATATAGTGTGGGATGCCGGGAAAGCAGTAATCAGAGGTCTCTTAATCCAACTTGAAATCTTAGATAGAAGGAAAAAAACAGAAGCAGAAAAGAAACTTATGTACAAATTAAAATGTCTAGAACAGGATTACATAGCAAACCCAAAAGACCTCAATTTACATGAAAATATTCAAATAGTCAAAAATCAATTGAAACATAAGATCACAATAGAAGCTGCCAATAAAATACAATTCATTAAGCATTATCACTTTGAAAATGCAAATAAAGTTGGAAAATGGCTTGCGGCCAAACTAAATAAGGAAAAAGGGAACAAGACAATAACGAAATTAAAATATAACAACGAAGAAGCAAAAAGATATGGAAGAAATAGCAGTAGAATATTATTCCAAGCTATTTAGGTCAGAACTATCTTCTAAAGAAAAGAGAATGCAAATGGTAGATCTGTTTAAAAGTTGTAAATTGGAAAAATTTACAAAAGATCAACTAGAAAAACTAAATTCTCCAATAACCTTAGCTGAAGTCGATTTTGCTCTATTAAATCTGAAAGAAAATAAAGCCCCAGGCCCTGATGGGTTTTCTGCTAAATTTTATAAGGTCTTTAGAGAAGAGATCTAGATGATGTTACATAATACAATCAAAGAAATTGACGTAGGACCATTCCCCTTTTCATGGGGACATTCACTAACAACGTTGATACCAAAAGAGGGTAAAGATCTTACAGATATTAGCAACTACCGTCCAATTACATTGCTTAACTTGGATTATAAAATCTATGCATCTATATTGGCAGCCAGATTGAAAAATTGTTTGTCATCATGGATCAGTGAAGAACAAGCTGGTTTTTTTTGCCAGGGAGATATTTAAAAAATAACATCAGGATCTTAGTAGACATATTAGAAGCTTTTCAGCTAAATAAAAATGGCAAATTGGGTGCTTTATTTCTAGATGTAGAAAAAGCTTTTGATAACATAAACTGGGACTATTTGTTACTTTTACTCAAAGAATGTGGGATTAATGGAAGATTCATGAATGGAGTACAAAACATTTATAGACAACAAAGTACTCAGATACTGCTAAATGGTAAAATAACACGTAATTGTAAAATTAACAAAGGCACTTGACAGGGTTGCCCCCTTTCCCCACTGTTATTTTTGATGATAATGGAAGTTTTAATAAAGAAAATCAAAAGTGAAAAAGCTCTGAAAGTACCTGAAATTAATAAATACAAATATCATTTACGTGCCTATGCTGATGATATTGTAATTTTTTTAGATAACCCAATTTCAAGTGTACAAAAACTAGAAGAAGTCCTTGAACAAACAGGTAGAATTATAGGTATAACGGTAAACACAACAAAAAGCTTTGTTCTTGTTGTGTGCCTTTAAGTCATTTCCAGCTTATGGCAACCTTAAAGTGAGCCTATCCTGGGCTTTTTTTTTTTTTGGCAAGATTTGTTCAGGGGAAGCTAACCATTGCCTTCCCCTGAGGCTGAGAGAGTGTGACTTGCCCAAGGTCACCCAGTGGGTTTCATGGCTGAGTGGGAATCGAACCCTCATCTCAGGAGTAGTAGTCCAACATTCAAACCACTATGCCATGCTGGCTCTCAAGTTCACGTTAGGGTTGCCATACCTTGAAAACGACTTGAAGGCACCAAGGAACAAACTGCTAGGCCAATGATAATGCCTAGGTGCTTTCACTGAAGCTTCTTCCACAGTGCCTTAGTTTTAAAATAAGAGGAATGGGGAATGGATGAGGTGGGGAAATTCAGAGTCCTGCCAGTGATTTTCAGTCTTTCCTTTAATGCCTAATCTAATTGGGAAAGATGAAGATGATGATAGTATCTCAGATGTGGAGGACTTGATTATGGCTGTGCAGTGGTGAAGCAAAAACTTCTTCCCTTGAACTTGGTGTCTTTGGATGTATGTAAACTGTGCTCTGGGGTTTATAAAGTATGTTAACTGTTGGCATTTGGACAGGAGGCCTGAATTTCCTGAAGGTGCATGGAAAACCCACAATTTTGGCTTTTTACCGAGTGTGCTATTTTTTGAGACGGTTGTGAGAGAAAATTACCTCACACCTAAGAGGGCAAGAGGTCACCGGGTGTCTCTCCTCCACCCCCACAGTGGCTGTTGAAGTTGGCTCAAGTCTAAGAAAGCTCATGCTACCAGCTTGGCTAGTGGTTTGAGTGTTGGACTATATGGAGTTTATCAGATGGGAGGAATTTCTCTTTATTTTGAATGGAGCCAATTGGAGCCGATTTGAATTCGCTAGTTTAGTGAATTTATGTGAATTCCAATTGCGTTTGGAATGCGTTCAGAATGACTTCCCATTACGTGAAAATGACCCCCCATTGCCTGAAATTGCATGAGATGCTTTAATATGAAATAATATAAAACCCATGATTGCATTTGGAGTGACTTCTCTTTTGCCGAAATTGCATGAGATACTTTAATATGCAATTATGTGAAACCCCATGATTGTGTTTGGATTGCCATTGGATTATACTTCCAATTTCCGTCGTCTGATAAACTCCTAAGACTTTGGAGACCAGAGTTCAGTTCCTGACTTGGCCTGATGAAACCCACCTTCGGCAAACCACACTCTCTCAGCCTCCTCAGGGGAAGGCAATGGCAAACCTCCTCTGGAGAAACTTTGCCCAGAAAACCCCAGGATATGCTCGCCTTAGGGTTGCCATGAGGATTAAGTTCACGTTTGAAATATATTAACCTCAACTCAACACTAACCCAGTCTTTGAATATTTTGTTGTTGTTGAAGTTGTTGAGTGCCTTCAAGTCGCTTCTGACTTATGGCAACCCTATCAGAGAGTTTCCCTGGCAAGTTTCTCCAGAGCTTGCCATTCTTTCCCTGAGGCTGAGAGTGTGTGACTTGCCCAAGGTCGCCCAGTCAGCTCTCAATGGTTTGGGTCCAAGACGCACCGCAGGAACCACCCGGTGCGAGACCGCTTTAACTGCCCCGGCTCAATGGGAGGGGATTCTGGGGACTTTTCTGACTTGAAGGCCCTCAACAACAACAAACTATTCAAAGACTGGGTCCGGTCCGTGTGTTGGGCTGAGATGAATACCTTTCAAGCACTGAGCCTTCTCCTCCTCTGAAGAGAGCTCTGGGGCCACAATAAACGGATTCCCTGGCAGCAGTCAGCCGGGGCTCTTCAAGCGGCCTCGAACGGGGCGGTTTCGGCGGTGCGTCCTGGACCCCTGCTGGGAGACTGGACCATAGGAAAGCCGGTCTCCCATCCGGAGGAAGGACGAAGGCTTTACTGTTTGGAGAGACAGGTCTGGAGCCCCCCCTTCTCTCTCTCTCTCGGTGCTGGAGAGGTGCTCCTCCGCTGTTGCTGCTGCTGCTGCTGGACCAGGCTGGCCATTGAGCCTCCTTCGCTTCTTCCTCCTCTTCTTTCTCTTCTTCCTCCTCCTCCTCCTCCTCTTCTTCGTCTCTTTCCTCCTCCTCTCCTTTCTCCATCTCTTCTTCATTCTTCCTCCTTCCTCCTCTTCTTTCTCCTCCTCCTCCACTTCTTCCTCCTTCTCTTCCTCGTCTTCATTTTCTTCTTCCTCCTCCTCTTCTTCTTCCTCGTTCTCTTCCTTCTCCTTCTTCTTCATCTCCTTTCTCTCCTCCTCCTTCCTCCTCATCTGGTCTTCTTCTTCCTTCTCCTGTTCTTCTTCCTCTCCTTCCTTCTCTTTCTTCCTCCTCCTTCTTTCCTCCTCCCTCCTCCTCCTCCTCCTCCTCTTCTTCCTTCTCTTCCTCCTCCATCCTCTTCCTCCTCCTTCTGCCGGAGGGAGCCTGAGAGCCTCAGGTGCGGGGAGGGAGGGAGGAGGCGGAGGGCGGCGTCTCTCTCTACTGGTCTCCGCAGCAGCAGCAGCAGCGAGCGTGGCACCGGCGGCGGGGGTTAAGCAAGCAAGAAGCAGCCCAGTGGCCTTGCTTCCTTCCTTCCCTGGAGCGGAGCGGGGGCTCCTGCCATCGGGGGCTCTGTCGGGCCGGAGAGCCGGTCTCGCCCGGATGTGAGTGTCATGCTGGCCCCAGCCCCAGGAGCTCGGCAAGCGGCGGCAGAGAAGGCAGAGGCGGCAGCGACGGAGCCCCGGAGTCGGCCGCGGGGGCAGCAGCAGCAGCAGCAGGAGCCCCAGTGAGGAGGAGGAGGAGGAGGAGGAGGAAGAGGAGCCCCCTTCTTCCCAGCCCCGGCCTCGCTCCCCGCCAGCGGCCCCTTAGCCCCAGCCCCAGCCATGGGGAGGGCGGCCGGATAGCCCCGACACAGAGACCCAGAGAGAGAGGAGAGGAGAGGAGAGGAGAGGAGGGAGCCCCCCGGAGACCTTGGCCCCAAAGGAGAGCCCCGGCACCCCCGCCGCCGCCATGCCCCGGCACCCGGAGCAGCAGCCCCAGCAGCAGCAGCAGGAGGAGGAGGAGGGCCCCCAGGAGGATGGTGAGAGAGGGAGGGAGGTCTCGGGGGCCCTGGGCAGAGGGACTGGGGGGGGGGGGGGAAGCAGCCCTTGGAGGGAAGGGGAGAAAGGAGGGAGGGTGGCGGCGGGGGTCGGCCTCAGGCGCAGGAGGGGACCAGGCGGTACCTGCCTCCTCCTCCTCCTCCTCCTCCTCCTCCTCCTCCTCCCTGTGCCTGGCCTGGCCTTTCCCTCCCGAGTCCTGAGCGGGAGGCAGGCGAGCCCTGCTGGCTGGGCTCGTTGTGTGTGTGTGTGTGTGTGTGTGTGTGTGTTAATCGCCTTTGCAAAGAGGCTCCGGGGGGGCAGCAGGCTCTGCGCCTCCCTCCCTCCTTCCCTCCCGGAGCTGCAGGGAAATGATTCATCTCCATCCCTCCCTCCCCCTCCAGGGAAAGGGGCAGCAGCAGCAGCAGCAGGGACTTAGAGAGATGGGGGGGGGCTGGAGGGCATGGGGAGAAGCCCCCCCCCATCAGACTCCTCTTCCTCCTCCTCTTCTCTTGCAAAGGGAGGCTGCATCCACACTGGGGAAATAACCCGGCTTGGCACCGCTTTCATTGCCTTGGCTCAAGGCTCTGGATTTCTGGGAGTTTGTTGTGGGGTCCAGAGCGGAGCTCCGCTCCGCTCTGGACCCCACAACAAACTCCCAGAAATCCAGAGCCTTGAGCCAAGGCAATGAAAACGGTGCCAAACCGGGTTATTTCCCCAGTGTGGATGCAGCCAGAGAGAGGTTTCTTGTGTGGCATCCCATACATCCCCCGCATCAGGAGGTGCTCCTCTGTCTCCATCCCCCGATGGAGTTGGGCCTCAGGAGAAGGCGAGCATCAGGCTGGCTCTCTGTCTCCTCCAGGGCTGGCTGCCTCTTCTTTCCAGGGAGCCATCTTCTTAAAGGTCCCTCTCCTCTCTCTGCCCCCATCATCCCTCCCTCATCCCTCTCTGTTTTGCACTTGGACATGTATTCTTCTTCTTATGTGGAGGCTCAGGCAGGAGGGAAGCTGCACTCGTGTCCTGATAGCACTGACTGCAAGGGGACAGAGGTCATCAGAACAAACCCCCTTTCACGCTTTTTATGGAATCAGTTCAAAAAGAGGGGGCAAAGGATGGATGAAGGAATTGCAAAGGGTACCTTGCTTCCTCAGGGTTCTGTCTAATGATAATAAAATGCCACTTTCATCTCCTGTCTGGGCAAAGCTGACTGTCAACACTAATTCCCTGTGCAGCCCTCCATCTTTCTCCTTCCTATATATAACTCCTCAACTTTGGAATATTGTTAAAAGGAGCCCTTTTTCATAGGCGCGCTTCACGCCTGTCTAGGGAGCTTCTAAAGCAAAAAAGATCCCTTACCAAGGTTTGTTGCGTTTCCTCCCTCTGTAATTTGGTCTGGTTCAAAGAGTCTTTAACTAAAAGCAAACCTTGACACTGGTGTCATCCTAAACCTCTGCATGCGTATTGATGAGATGGGAAAACAAGGGAAGACACAGAGGAAGACAAAACGCTGTGGTTGTTACCAGCATTGGGACAAGTGTTTGTTTCATAATGAGACAATGCGTAAGTCAGGAAGAGAAAGCGGGAGACAGATGGTTGCGTTTATGAATAAACATATATTCGCCTGGGTTTTGCAAAAGGTCATCAAACTCAAAGAAATTAGTTACTTTGTTGGAATTCACAAACGGAAATTCGTGTTCCAATTTGATTGTTGGGCATACATGCGTAGGACTGTGTTCTTCAACAGAATATGTAACCTTTGCACAGGTTGCCCATTAGAATTAAGAGTTTTATTTTGAAAAGATACAACTTATTAAATGTGAGTTACTTCCAATTTCTAGTGTTGCCCCCAGCTTGCAGTGCAAGCACATGGGGAGGAAAGACAACCTTAAAGCACAAGACCGAGTTGTGAGCGAGCGCAGTGTGTGTAAATGTAGATTGTGTTCCCTGGTTAGATGGCACTAAACTCAAAAGTGGGTACATTTCTGTTGCCTAAGTGGATTTAGAAGCCCTTGCACTTTTTTTTTTAAGAGAAAAGATTATTGATCCCAAAATATACGTGTTTTTGTTTTACATAAAATGGAATATCACTTGTGACTTTTTTAAAAAGGAGAAATACATAAGTGCTCTTTATGAGGAAGCAAAATTTAAGTTCACTGAGGCTCTGTGATTCATATCACATGTATTAAGGTTTGCAAAACATTATCTGTATACCAATCCTGTTAGAGAGTCTATATTATTATTATTATATTATTATTATTTCCATATTATCCCTGTTCTGCATTGTTTCTCTGTGGCAGATGTAGGAATTATGCAGCTTTCTGGATATTATTGGAGTGCAGCTCCCAGTATTACTCCCCATTGGCTATGCCGGGAGCTTAATACCAAGAAAATTGGGAGGTCCACACAATTAAACCACCCTACTGTACCAGTTCAAGAACGAGTTTACAGTGGTATCTTCTTGTTGTTCCCGTGTTGTGCTGAGGCTGTGGTGCTAAATCATAAGGCCTCATGGTTTACAAGAAGGCAGGAATGTAGTTCCCTCTTGTTATCGCAGACCATGAATCAAGTGAACAGAGCAAAGAACTCTAAATACAGAGAAGAACATTTGCAGGAGCTAGCCAAATCTCAGACTACAACTGAAGATCTAATATGGATTCTGTATTCAAATAACAGTGTAGAAACCACTTACAGATTTTATAGATACAGCACAGGTCTTTCCCCCATTGCACAGTTATAGCACTTTGATGCTACTTTAACTGCCAGCGCCATCCCATGGAATCCTGAGCTTTTCCATTTTGTGAAGTATTTATAATTCTCAGCCAAAGATCTCTAGTACCTCACCAGAATACAGATCCCAGGATTCCATAGGATGCAATTAAAGTGGGATCAAAGTGCTATAATTTTGTGGCAGGAAAGAGATGACACAGAGATTATTTTATTAATTACATTTTTTTCTTTTACACATTTGCACACTGAATATCAGGATACTTAGCAGATACTGCACATACACACACAAAGCCAGTCCACAACATACACATACACGAACACATCACAGCTACCAGCTTCCATTGCTACAAACCTACCCAGTAAGGTGCTTTCTTGAAGCCTATTCGCTTCCATTTGTCCAAGCTCAGGATTTGCCCTTAGTTAAATGGTTGATTGAAATAAGAGCTTTCAGATCTCACCAATAGGGGTTTTCAGATCTCTGGGCCTGGCCCCAAGCCTCAGGATCTGGACCTCTTCCCCCAGTCCTCAGGGTGATGGGAGGGAGAGCACTACCCTGAAAATTGTGTGTATCTGTTTTCCGCATTTGTTAGACTTGGAGCTTTTGAAAAAAAACCGAATGGCATAATTTGTGCAGCTGTTGTTGACGCTTAATGTATCATCATGCTTAATGACACCCCCAGGACTTTTAATATCACCAGGGTGCATTTCCTGTGATTTCACAAGGGGTCTCAGAATTTTAGCCCTAATATCTTATGGCTTGGCAGAGTCCTCATCTGGCAGTCCCACTCATAAATGTTGGAATACGGAGTGCATTTTTACCAAATTAGCAAATGCCACGTCTCTACAAAAGTGTTCATCCATTTTTAACATAATCTAAAGCAGCAAAGAAATGAGCATCTAGGTAACAATAAAAGCACCCCCCCCCCCCCGTACTAAGCAGCCTTTATTATACAGCTGACCTTGTGGCTGTATCCTCTAAGCATAGTGTCTCTAAGCATAATTCCCAGCATAATGTCTTCTCTTCTCCCATTCTGTCACCTTCTAGTATGACCAAGAAGCATATTCTAGAAAGGTCTGTTCAGAACTTTTGTTTGTTTGTTATATGCCATCAAATTGACTGACTTATGGTGACCCGTAAGTCCCTAGGTGTTCTCGGCAAGAGTTATTAAAGGGAGACTTGCAATTGCTTTCCACTAAAGATGACTTTGATACTTTGATCCCACCCAGAGGGATACAATACCATGGCTGAATTTCCCTTGTATCCCAGAGAATCCAGCGCTCAAACCATCACGCTGCACTGGCTCTGTTCAAAGCAGAAGCAGCCTTTAATCTTAAAAGCAGGAATCATCTGGGGGAGACAAACAGATTTAATTCTACATGTAATGATGCACCAGGGTGCAGCTTCTAAATTTCTGCTGGATGTTCCACTCATTCCAATGAGGGAATGGGAAATTAAGTCCTGTACTTGCAGATGCTATTGAAGTGAGCTTCAAACCTGCAGATCCTAGGCTTGTGTGTCCCAATGCACATCTCCAAAATTCAATTTAAGAGGAAAGATGTTTACTTTATCTCCCATGCCTGAAATTCAGTAGAAAGTCTTCTGGATCTATTCTGTGCATTCTAAGTCTCTCCAAAATGCTATGCAAAGTTCTGGGAGAAAAAAAATCTGTCACCACTCCCTATCCTTGGTGCATATCAGAAGCCTGTAGTTGCAGGGCAGATTTGGCAGAAAACAACAATAACTTTTATGGTGTAGGTACATATTGATAGTGTAAAATGGGATGGGTATATTTGAGACTTTAAAAACTGCTAAAACCATATGATCTACTAACCAGAGCTAGGTCAAAAAACAAACAAACATGCACTTATAATTAAGGAATTATAAGCCCAGGAATTTGTGAATTTTTTGAGTACCACACTTGAGGAGAACTCCCAGTTCTTCTCTCTATTATTTTTCCAACCCCCCCCCCCACCTTTCTTTATTTCAATTGTATACCCTTGACCGAAGAAAGGTACACTCCTATCTGGGATGGTCATCCTCTTCCACTGAGCATGCAGCTTCGGGAGGGACGCACATGGAGCGGTGAGGGAGGAAGGGGACACCCGCCTAGCCAGCCAGATCAACCAAATCAACCCTGGTGATCAATGGGGTGACAGATGTCACGGCCAGATCGCCCTCACATCCTATTTTAATTGTAAAATTTCAGGTTGAGGGTGAATCATTTTACTGCAATTGTTAAATACTTGGGATTCATATGCTTTAGCCAATTTCCTGAAAACCGTCCAGATTTTCTCCCTTCCTATAGCTGAAATGATAATGGATTGGGATTCAGATTTAGATGTGCTGAAGTACACCTGTGAAAATGAATGAGTCAAGTTTAGTTAAATCCCAGTGAATTTCTCTAAACATGATTAAGGCTGCATCTGCACTGAAGAATAACCCAGGTTGACACTGCTTTAACTGCCATGGCTCAATGCTGTGGAATCCTGGGATTTGTAGTTTGTTGTTGCTCCAGAGCTCTCTGACAGAGAAGGCTAAATGACTCACAAAACTACAAATCCCATAATTTCATAGCATTGAGCCATGGAAGTTAAAATTATGTCAGACTGCATTATTTCTGCAGTACGTATGCAGCCTAAGTTTGGATCCAATCCATTATCTTATTGGAAAGTGTAGTTAATGATTAAATAAAGAATTTCCATCTTAGCCAAAATGCAATGCATATAATGTTGAAAGGATTTTTTTTTCTTTTTTTGCTCAGTGGAGATCTTTGAGGTTAGGTAGTGCTCAAAATGACTTTGAATATTTTATATTCTAAAGAAGTCCTAATGTTTATTCTTACCTTTGGAGCCAGAGAAGGTGGTGTACACCAAACTGTCAAAGGAACAGTTTTAATGAGAAGAATCTAAACTCTTGTTGCTTATAAAACTGGTGATGTTTAGCTTCTTTAATATTTCTTTAACTAGATGATTCAAGATGTGTTAGCTTTACAAAGTGTCAGGACCAATGCTGGTGTTTGTAATGCTGATTCCTGAAGCTCTAAATCATGATAGAAAGGATTTTTCTGTGTGTGTGTGTGTGTTTTAAACACTCAGTAGAAATGCTTCAAATGTATTGAATGACAGTATCTCACACATCGTTTAAAAGGACAGATTTATTCTAAACTGATGTAAATGTGTCTTCTTCTTCTCTCTCCCCCCCCCCCCCACTTTTCCCCACCACAGAAGCAAGCTATGCAAATAGCACCAGAATTCCTCTCCCTGGTGACGGACCAGCCCTTCAGTCGAACAGCTCAGCACCGCCTAAGCAAACTGTGCTATCTTGGCAAGCTGCAATTGATGCTGCTAGACAAGCTAAGGCTGCCCAAAGCATGAGCACCGCCACCCCAGCCCAACCTGTAGGATCGTTGTCCCAAAGAAAGCGCCAGCAATATGCCAAGAGCAAAAAACAGGGTAATACGTCCAACAGTCGGCCAGCCCGTGCCCTTTTTTGTTTATCTCTCAACAACCCCATCCGAAGAGCCTGCATTAGTATAGTAGAATGGAAGTATCCTTTTTGATGGAATTGTGTTCTTTGCCATCTGTTCTCTGTATACTCAAAGTGTGTCAAAGAGAAGGGCTCAAAGGACATGGTAACATGGAATGCCATGTTGTTCTCCCTCCCTCTCTCTCCCCCTCCCCCTCTCAATCTCTCTCTGCAGTGTGTATGTTTTAAATAAATAAATAAAAAAATCAGCCAGAGCAAGCTGTGAGCTGGAGTGGAGAAACCGAAGGCAGAGAAAAGCCGCTTAAACCCTTTCCCCCTCTGGTCATTTTTCAGCTCAAAATCAAGGGAGAAACAATCTGTATCTTCCCCATATATTTTCTGTAGTGGCTAAAAAGAAAAAAGAAAAGGGGGGGGGAAGGAAAACAGCTCAGGGAAGACGATCATGAGCTTTAAATTTCTTAAGTTGCAGCCTGGCTGTGTTGATTTGGACAGTGAAAACATGGAGGAAAAGTCACACATTCTTGTATAATGTCTAGTTTCAGAGGGAGACAGATAGAAGGGTTGGGTTTGCTAAAACACATTTAAGTTTTGAATGTGCAATGTAAGAAACCACCTTTAATAATTATTGTAGAGTTTTAGACCAAAGGATTTGCTTCACACTTAACTTAAGCTATTGCTGGCTGGAGAAAAAACAGTTCATGAATTTTCCACATAGGCATTCATTAAAGGAGGTTATAGCAGATGACTAAGACTAGGACAAATTTGTATATTTTCCTTGTGTCACATCTAGTTAGAATTTAATTGTGATAGTTTACATTAATATTTTGAGCATAAAAGTAGAAACATAGTGGTGAAGGAGTCTGAAGTCTGATAATTTACTTTGCTGCAAAGATGTTGCCTAAATTTTTGTTCATACAATTTGTGCATTAATGTGCTTCTAATTTCAGTTCAATCAGTCCATGTATGTGGATAATTACAATAATGTATGTGGATTATCAGAACCATTAAATTTTATCTGTGAAAGTGCCACATAATTCTCTGTAGTTTTAACCATAGTTCTCCCTGGCTGTATGCCAAAATTGGATTGGATCCAAAGGTTTCTTTCTTCTCTTCCTGCAAAAAGTCCTTTTCCTTTGGTAGGACTGCTTTAATTGGAGCAAGGCTGCCCCTGTCACCAGAAGCAGAAGTTCCACAGTGCTTCTGCTTCTGTTTTGAGCTTCTGCTTCTGATTGGCCATCACTATCACTTGTTGTCTGAAGGTGAGACATAGTGATTCCCAATCTCTGGCCTTCTGGGTATCTTGGACATTGGTTCCTAGAATCTCAACCATTGGCCCAGATGGCTGAGGCTGAGGAGATGAAATCCAAATGCCTGGAGTTTGGGATTCACTGCACAGAATGCAACTTGTGGGCCTGTGGACAGGTAGTCTATCATTTCCCTAGGTGATAGTGCCAAATGAGGAAGCAGTGTGCAATAAGTCTGTGTAAAACACATTTTGCTGTACTATGAAGATGCAAAATAATTGTGTATCGTTCAAATGATGATGTGTTTGCAGGTTGTGGTAGATAAGTCTCAGCATTATTTCAGGGTTACAGCACCAGCAACCTGAAAATCTGCTCCTTTGCCATCACAATCACAAGAGTCAACAGTGCGATACAGCAGCTAAATGCAATTTTAGGCTGCATCAATAGAAGTATAGTGTCTAGATCAAGGGAAGTAATAGTGCCATTCTATATTGCTTTGGTCAGGCCTCACCTGGAATACTGTGTCCAGTTCTGGGCACCACAGTTTAAAAAGGATGTGGAGAAACTGGAGTGTGTCCAAAGAAGGGTGACTAAAGCGGTGAAAGGTCTGGAAACCGTGCCCTATGAGGACTGACTTAGGGAGCTGGGGATGTTTAGTCTTGAGAAGAAAAGGTTAAGAGGTGATATGATAGCCCTGTTTAAATACTTGAAGGGATGTCACATTGAGCGAGCAAGCTTTTTTTCTTCTGCTCCAGAGAACAGGACCCAGAACAATGGATGCAAGGTATAGGAAAAGAGATTCCACCTCAACATTAGGAGGAACTTCCTGACAGTAAGGGCTGTTCAACAGTGGAACACACTCCCGCAAAGTGGAATGGAGTCTCCTTCCTTGGAGGTCTTTAAGCAGAGGCTGGAAGGCCATCTGTCAGGGATGCTTTGATGGAGAATTCTTGCATGGCAGGTGGTTGGACTGGATGGCCCTTGTGGTCTCTTCCAACTCTATGCTTCTATGAATCACTTGTTGTCTGATTGCGATAAGTATTACAATTGCAGCTGCATTTGCCTGTGATTTGGGGTGGGCCTGTGCTGACAATTTGAAAGCTGTACATGTAAACACTGGAAATTATTTTTATGGGTCATGTCACTAAGATGTCATTTCACCATTTGTTCAAAGCTGTAATCCTGTAAAACTGAAACCATTAAAATGTACATAGCTACTGCATGGAGAATATGATGGCTGAATGTTCAAGGGGTTTGGGTTTTACTGTTAGGAATAGGGCTTGTAAATAGATTTAAATTTAAATTTGTAAATAGATTTAAATTTGCTTAAAGGAGAGTACAGACCTCACATTAGTGTTCTATTAAGTCTTTTTTTTTTAAAAAAAATCATTTAGTGATACTTATTCTTAAAATATTTCTGATCCAATAATACATCCCAGTTCCTAAGATGAAAGACAAAACTATGAAATGTGGCTGTGGGTTTATGCATTCTTGTAAAGAAATATAGCCAATATTCCTTTACCTATAACCAGAATGTAACAGAGGAGAAAGATAATGGGCTTTCTGTGGTGGCGGGGGGGGGGGGGGGAGTGATAAGAATTTTTTAATGTGAAAATAATACTCCTGTTGGTGGAGATCTGGCTTACTATTACTGCCGTGTGACTCCGCAGTGCAGGGCAATAGCTGAAGTACCCATGCATCTTTTTTTTTTGGTAGGAGTGACAAATATAACTCTCAGATGTAACTCTCTCACCATTGACTGTGTAGTGTCAATGTGATGGGAGTGGTAGTCCAACAGTATTTGGAGGACCCCTGTCAAATTTGTTTCATTTAATATATGGTTTCAGTCTCTGATAACTCCAATTAAAGAATATAATAAACTAACTGACATTTACCTTTGCATAAAGAATATGTTTTGTGAGACTATAGTCCAAAACACACTGCAGATATAATCCAGTTTGAGAGTGCTTTAACTGCTCTGGCCCAGTGCTAGGGAATCCTAGGAATTGTAGTTTATTGTAGAGCTCTCTGACAGAGAAGGCTAAATGTCTCACAAAACTACAGTTTCCAGAATTTCTTAGCAGTGAGCCAGGGTAGTGAAAGCACTCTCAAAATGGATTATGTCTGTGACGTGTTTTGGACCTGTGTCTCACATACTTGACAGTGCAGGGCCTAAAATGGTACATATCTGACCTATTTCTTTAAAACTTTCCCTTGATCTAGACTCTATACTTCTATTGATGGTCCTACTTTTTATGTTACCTTACTACTAAACTAGATGCAATATTAAAAGTATTTTTCCATTGCAAAAGTTTTATTGCATGCAAGATTTTTTTTTTAAAAAAACTGTCCATTATAATCACCAATGCTTTTTTGCATTTTAAAAATATGATGATAACAACTGTCTTTTTTACTTTGGCAAAGGCACTCAGTATTACTATCTCTCTGCATTTCACACAAGAGTACTGATAAGATTCTCTTTCGATGGTAATGTAGACAGCCATCATTCTGTGGTCTGTTATTTTAACAATTGTTATGCATATGCAAGTTCCATTAGTAATAATAATGATAGGTTTGTGTCAATCCTGAGCAGAGAACTGATCAGTTGGCATTTTACAAAGGGTGAGCACATTGATTCAACATTATGCAATTAGATTTATTTGTTATAATATAATTTCATATAAAATATACTTTGTGCGAAATAATGTAATTGCATTTCATTACTAAAAAGAGGACATTGAAAGGTTGTGATGCTGAAAAACTACTTGATGGGAAGAAATAATGGATGCTTCTAGAGTGTGGGTGGTCACTTCCATCAATCAAAAGAATGACAACAACATGCCTCCTTTACTTCATAAAAAAGGTTATCATCCCTTACATAGAAATTGACAAAGAATTAGACAGAGGTTTATATGTATTCATCCTAGCACTTGGGTGTTCCTTAACAAGATATTTCAGACCATTTGACATATTTATATTACTGGCTATTTTTGCCAATTGCGTGGCCTTAGCTGTTTACATCCCATTCCCAGAAGATGATTCTAATTCAACAAATCATAACTTGGTAAGTATTTTTTCAAAATTCCCTTCTATATTTCTGTTTCTTAATTTGTACACACAGCTTCTGTGCAAAAATGGAAATTGTAAAGTGTGTTGTTTATTTGGTCAGAAGGAAATGTGAAATGTATTTTTTTTTTTAAAAAAAAATGTCCCATTTCTGATATTTATGCTCTGATTTCTGTTATACGATGGTTTATGATAGTGGTAAATGCTTGGAGCAATACAAATAGTAGTTGGATTTGGAAGTTGCTCTTGTTTATGTTGCATGCTGTTTGCTTAGTGCTCTTTAATCTTTTGTACTCAGCCCTCATATGCGGTTTTTCTTGTTTTACTTAGTTTCTATAACTTTCATGGTATAAAAGGACAAAAATGGGAATATTGAATATTGAATGGTTTATATCAATAGATTTGGTTTTAAATACATTATTCAAGGACAGGAATTTATCAGCATATAATATACCTCATTGCTTTCTTAATTAGATAACTGATTTTGGAAAGAAGGATGTCATAATGTGTGGTAGTAGTGTTGTAACAAGAATGTACATATTTTTTAAAGATTAGTATGTCTAGAATGCTTGTGATATAAAGGAGATTTTTATTTTAAGCTGGTAAATTCTGGTGTACAGAGATACGTGTGTAGACAGATAGGCAGATAGTCAGTTGCAGAATTGGATTCAAGGGTCTCAAGGCATAAGAAGAGGCTGTGTGTAATCTGGCGGAAGGGGTTGTGCAAAAAAGTGATCCTAAAAGGTTTTTGTACAACCTCTTTCAGTAGAGTTGTCACAAGACCTGCCTCAACTTTTAAATAATATGCTAGAGTTTAAATTAAGGACTCTTGTTCACATGATTGCCATAACCAACCAACTTGGCACTACATTACAAAGTTTAAATATTACAGCGAGTTACCTCATTATGCTGCATTCTTGCACCCATTTATCTAGGCATAAGTGTCATTCATCCTAGCGGAAGATACTTTAGAGTAGCTATTATAAGACTGTGCAGTTATTTATCTATTTTGTTGTACTGCAGCAATACAGTACAACAAAATTGATAAATAACTGCACAGTCTTATAATGAGACACTGAGCTATGAGAATCTTCCACTACAATCTAGGACTGGTTCAAATGTGGCTAAGGTGGCAAACTGCTCATGTGGTACGTTTATACAGTACATGTGGGTGTCATTTTGAGTAAAGTTAAGTGTACTGATGTGAAAAATAAGCCTTCATATGAGAATATGAAAAACATCCTACTCATGACAAGTTCTTGAACTTTAAACCCTCTTGTGTTGTGTGGCAAGGTTTTCACAACTGAAGGGAGGACCTTTTAAATACCTCTCTTAGCATGGATATTGAGGTGCTCTACATTTCTTCTTTGAACACATCACTAGTACTTCAGATAAATGATTGAAAGATCTCACATCTTATTGATTCTGTTGTTTTTACTCATGTTTTTTTCTTTTTAAAAGTACAGTATCACATAATTGTGAAATCTGTACAATTAACATTAAAACAGTTTTTTGGTGTTTACTGTCTATTTCTGAGGGCACAAATTCTTATTGGAAATACTAGTCATTTTCCTGAGTTTCAAACTGAGTGGATGATAACATTTCATAGATTGGTCATTTTCCTCTTTTCCTGCCACATATAACCTTACACATCACAAAAAACTGTCTCCCCATAACATATTCAGAGGTAGCTGTGTTGGCCGCACGGCACAATACAACAAAATCCAGAATCCACAGAACAGCAATACTTTTTTGGATTTAAATAAAAAGCACAAAATATATCATGCGAGTTTTTGAGGCTCTGCTAGCTTCTTCATCAGGAGAAAAATGTTTAAAAACCATATGAAAGAAGAAAAGTGATGATGTTAGCGTTTCAGGCCTACATTTTTTCTCAGATGTTACTTCTGTTGTAGTTAAGTCAGTCTGGAGGGATCGAAGTGCAAGCACTCTCCCTCTTGGACATGCAGGGACTCAGACAAAGGATAATAAAATTTAAATTCCATTAGCAGCAGTGAAGTAGGTTCTCTTGTGGTCCAGGCTGTTTCTGTCCCCTGTGAAGCCACAAGCCCACTTCTTAGGCAGAGAACAATTAATTTCTCAAGAAGTTCCCATACTGTTACATCTGGAAATACTTTTAGATGCTGTATAGGTAAAATTTGCCTATATTTATAGTCCAAATGAAAAATATGCTTATAGTCCAAATGAAAAATTACTACAGAAACAACATCTGATACATAATGTATGCCTGTGACTCTAACATCATTTTCTTCTCCTGTATGATTTCTTAATGTCTTTTGCCTGATGAAGAAGCCAGTGGAGTTTCAAAGGCTTGCATGGTGTCTTTTGTGCTTTTTAGTTGGTATCAGATTTTCGATTTTGTTGTATTTGGCTCCAGATAATTTCTCAGACATCTAGAGCTTTTTTAGAGGGCCCCTTGTCTAAGAAAACCCTATGAAATTCCTGGAGTCCCCATAAGATAACAGGTGACTTGAAGGCATGTATACTCACACTGGAGGAAGGAAGGGAGAGCACTGTAGAATAGCCCACTGGTCTTAGCTCTTATAAAGTGTCATAAGGCCCCATGCTCGTCGGTTCAAAAGAGTATGTCCCGTGTGTGTGTGTGTATAGATAGATAGATAGATAGATAGATAGACAGATAGACAGACATGTGCATACATGGAAAAACAAATAGGATGGTCATGATGCATATGTGTGTGTGTGTAAAACCAAATACAGTAGTAAGGATGCTTTATATGCAGGGTTTGTGTGATTTATGTACAAGGAATCTTTCCAGTACTAAACAATGTCGTTGTTGTTTTCCTTTTTGAACATTTGTTGGGAGAGAATTCTTTCACAGTGAACTATGGAGAAAGGAAAGCTGATTTTAAAACATTTTACCTGTTTATGTATAGACTTCCTCACAGTATATTTTAATCATTTATTAAGGCTTTGATACCATATACACAAGACTCAGCATCATACTATACTGTTTTAGTGCTGTTATTCCATTTTAACTGCTATGGCTGTCTCCTGTGGCATTCTGGGATTTGCAGTTTAGGGTGGGACATTAGAAATCATTGGTTAAATTCTTTGGAAAAGAGAGGACAGGTAGGAAACAAGTAGGGTAAACCAGTAATGGAAAAAATCCTCTTTGGTCAAATTATTGAAGGGACATCCCTGGAAAATGTACAGAAATATATCTTCTAATTAGGTACAACTATTGAAATACACCGAACCACCCATGAAGAGCACTGACTATACAGTATTATTGGATGTAGAGCTCTGGCAAAAGGCAGAATAATTCAGACTGATTAAAGATAAAAAAAAAACAACCCACAAATCATCCAGTGTATCTCTGAGGTAATGAGCAGTATTTAAGTCCTCTCAGAAAACCAGGGAAGAAATGTTTGTGTTGCTGTCCAACAGCAGGAAGATTGTATTTAAAACTAACAGTACTTGATGTGACTAAGGCACCTGTATGTGCCAGAGACAGGCTGCTTCTTAGAATTTTAGTGTTTAGTTTTTCTAGCAAGAGGTAATATCAGCTCTTTGTGTTATAAATCAAGGGTGGGTTTACATGTTTTATTTTATATGACTTTCATTTTTTTAAAAAATGCTTTGGGTTTTGTTTGTTTTTAAAACACTCTGCATGTGATACAGATGTGCTCACAAACCTCTTGCAGTGCTTTGGGATTAGTTAGATGTATGCATTATGGGGGGGGGGGGAGAAAGAGAGAGTTTTGGATTTGTCCACAAACTGCAGACAAAGTAGCATGAAAGAAGGTATTCATAGGAAAAAAAAAGGTACAAGTCATAGTATTTACCTTTTCCCAAAAGAATGGTGAGATAAAAATAAAAGAAATTTATTTTGAACACAGTCATTTTGACAGTCAAAATTTGAACACAGTCATTTTATAAAGCAGATGGCCTTAATTTTGCATTTAAGTATTCAGAAAAAGTAACTGATTGGGGCTTTGAAAAGATATTTGATAAGTTTTTCACCATTAGGTGAATGCATGGAAAGAGTGGCTGAAGACCGTGTCGCTATTGAAAGCAGAAAAGCAAATGGCAACTCATTCCCAGCCAAACCAAGTCAAATTATTTTGACACATGAGACAAACCTCTCTATAAGGACTCTTCCCCTCCTTGGCAGTAAAAATATATCAATACATTAAATCATTAACAAGTTTCTGCCTTTTCATGACACACTTAAAACCTGCTGCCTGAGGCGGCTGCTTGATTTCACCTGACATTAAAGTGGTCTGGAAATGTATCTGCCACTGGGTATGCCTTGGATTCATTTTAAAAAAAGAGAAGTGCCCTTTCTCACCCGGCTAGAGAGATTTCAGTTTGTGACATCCATACTTCATGATTAGATTAGAAAATGAAGATGTTCTGTTGTGTATTGTGTGAAGAGTCAAAAAGAGTCGCAGGCATTTTTTTTTATTTCTGCTTAGGCAGGGTTGCATTAATGGTATAACTGATTACACCGCCAGTGAGCAATTTACTTTAGTGAAAAATATTAGTCTGTCAGAATTAGGTGATTTATGTGGCGAATTACAAAGTTTAATCCATCTTCCATTGAAGGCAATCAACACAGAATAAGAGGTAAGAGAAATCATTCATAGCACTATAATATTTTTTAAAAGGCAGATAGCTATTAAAGATTAAAACAAATGATTGTGACTGGCAAAGTTTATAAATAAAATGTACACATCAATTCATCCAATGCCAAGACATAAATTTTCCAGCAGCTCACAGCAAAGACCATTGCAAACTAAATGATGGCCCTATATTTTTGTCATGCCTGTTTGCTCCATATAATTAGATTGTCTATAAATTCTTTGCTTAGAAATTCTTCCGAAGGAGCAATTTGCCTGGCTGTGATTCTGCCCCATCCTTTGTGTAGCTAGTGCTTGCAAGACATTAAATCACTTAGAATTTTTGAGTCAGCAATAAAAGGAATGTGTTTCAATGCTTAAAAAAAAACCCAGCAAACACACCTTTGAACTGATGACTTAGGGTGCATCTACACTACAGAAATAATGCAGGTTGACACCACTTTTAAGTGCTGGAGCTCCATTCTATGGATTTCTGGGATTTGTTGTTTTACAGGGTTTTACAAGCTCTTGCCAATTAGTTTCTGGGCACAATAAAAGGTGTTGGCTATCACCTTTAAAGCCCTCCTTGGCTCAGGTTCAGCTTACTTGCAGGAGCGTCTTCTTCCCTACAATCTACCCCACACACTCAGGTCTTCTAGGAAGAATTTACTGCAGCCAAGGAAGACTAAGATGGCTGCAGTTTCCAAGAGGACCTTTTCATCTGCCGCTTCTAAGGTGTGAATAACCTGCCGGAGGAGATCGGTCACATCACTACTCTTGACACCTTTAAGAAGGCTATCAAGATGGATCTCTTCTAGCAGGCCTTCCCAGACTGACCCCCACTACCCCGCCACCTACTATTTGACATCGACTGTTCTTCCTCCCCACTGATGGTCTCTCTCCAAATCCATTTTTAATCTATTTTAATTCATATTTTATTGTTATAGTTTTTGTTTTGGTATGGGGATAGGGATTATGTTTTATTGATGTTATGTAATTTATGTATTGCTATGCAATTTTATCAGGTATATTATTGCCTTTTTAAACCTGCCTTGATCCTTAGGGAGAGGTGGGAAATAAATAAATAAATTGTGTGTTGGTGCCCCACAAAGCTACAAATCCCAGGATTCTGTAAGATGGAGCCATGGCAGTTAAAGTGCTGTCAAACTGCATTATTTCTACAGTATAGATACACCTAGAGAGGCAGCTAGGGGTTTAATGATAAATAATGTGGAGTATCGCTCTTCCAAGGTGATAAGATTTGGGAGTGATAGTGATGGAGTAACAATAATGTTGCAAATAAAACATTCTGATTGCTGGACCAGGATTGCTTGGGTGATGTCCACACAGATAATGAAGATTTTCATACCTGGCAGAATTGCTGGTAACTTGTCCCTCAAAGGTCCCTCAAACATGGAGGAAGTGCACGTGTGTGAATGCCTGGTGCGCTTCCTTGATCGTCATGATGGAATTGTCGCTCCCTCTAGCATCCCTGAATCATTCCAGGGGAGCAGATTTCCTCTGAACGGAAGTTTTGCATTTAAAGGAAATTGGCTCCCCTGGTCAGGGATGCTAGAGGGAGAAACGATTCCATGATGATTGAGGAAGCGCCCCAGGCGTTCACACACATGCGCTTCTTCCACGTTTGAAGGACATTTGAGGGATGAGTTACCAATGATTCTGCCAGGTATGAAAATTTTAAATGTTCCTAAAGTAGAGGTTCATTCCTCCTTTTGACAACTCACTTTCTGATGACTCACTCTTTTAGTACTTGCAAATTACAGACAGGTTCTATTAATTGGGGTTTTGCTCTTTTGTCAGTTTTTGTCCATGAGGCTTGCTGGGGAAGGATCACATCCACTATTTTGTGTGTGTGTGTAATTCAGAGACATAGGGGTGAAAGAGATTGCCCCAAAAGAGTATGCATGGTCTAAATGCCACGCCCGAATACAGCTTAAGGCAGACCTTTTGGCCCGTCTATTCTTGAGAATATTCCTACTCCCGAGGAGCATTTTTTCAAGGAGCTCTCCTATGCCTGAGGAGTCACTTAACTAAGTGATTAAATGAAGTACTTTAGCTATAGGTATATTTACAATGAAGATTTTCATACCTGCCTGCATTGCTGCTAAAATGTCCCTGAAACAGCACCTGAAGGTGGAGGAAGCATGCTTGTCTGAATGCCTGGCACGCTTCCTCTATTGTTGTGGAAACGTGGCTCGCTCTAGCATCCCTGAATCATTGCAAGGGGAGTGGATTTCCTATCAATGCAAAATTTGACGCTAAGGAGGTACAGTAGCAACAATTCCCTGATGATTGAGGAAGTGCGACGCTTTCAGACACACGTGCTTCCTCCACCTTTGAGTGATGTTTCAGGGATGTTTTAGCAGCGATGCAGGCAGGTATGAATATCTTCAATGAGGACAATCAAATGATGCTTAAAAATCACTAAATAGATGCAATTGTAAATCCTGTTTGTAAATACAGTTTGTTTTCAATATAGTCTTGAGAACTGACTCTTATGACATAGTACGACAGGATATTGCTCTTTGTGAGCTGTCCGATAAACTGACTCATTGGAATACTTATTAATGATCACTGTGCCTTATTTTGAATATCTGCATTGTTTTCCTTTGTTAGAAGATCTTATTGAGTGCAAACTATATTCTTGATTCTCTTGATTTCGATTATATTCTCCTGTCACTGAATGCAGCAATCTTGTAGTGAATCCCATATTTAATCCCATATAGAGCCTTTTATCATCTGTACATGACTTATTTTTTAGAACAGAATGACCTTAGTACTGTATTGAAAATCCATCCCTTTCCACATTCTTTATGAAGACTATGAGCCAAAACAGACGGCCACAAAGCTCACAAAGACACTTTGGGATCATGGCAAACACACGCCCCAGTCTGTCCTGAACCTTGGCCTAAATAGGAGCGGAAAAGATCCACTCCTATTTGGGCCGAGGCTCCACTGCAGCCCTAGGACAGCTTCTAGGCATTCCAGTGGAGTGCGGTGTGCAAACGCTGCGCTATCAGAGCGTCTTGAAGTCTCCCACATTTGGGGGGCTGGCTGGCTTCCAGGAGTTTTGGAAGCATGTGGCATGTAAACACTGCACTGCCAAGATGCTTGGGAGGTGGCATTAACAGGCTGTTTGTTCTGGACCTATATCAGAATCCAGTATTATCTAAATAGAACTTCTTAGCTGTATCATTTAACTACCTTAAAAAGACATAAAGGAACCTAATAGCATCTTTAAAACTAACTGGGAAGAAGAAATTTCTAATGCAAGCTTTTGAAAGCAGCACAGTACATTTCATCAAATATCAGAAGACCCTTCCCCCTCCCTTTTTGCTAAAATGGAATAACATGGTTATCTCTCTCACTCTCTGAATACCATTTGTGGTGTTTTTCATTTCCCATGGCAGACTCCCCTTGACTGATTTGTCTTTAGCAGCTTTATAGTAAAACATGCCTTTAAAAAAATCATGTATCTCTTTTTGCCTTTCTTCTTTGGTTATTTCTTTATTCCCTTTTAGTTCTGCCATTTATTCTTCCTGTTCTATCTGAAGGGGATGGACTTCTAAATTTTGGTTATTAGGCAGGAATTATGAACTTACTGTTGTTGCATTATGTAATCTAGGAATACAGAGATTGTTTTAAAAGTACTTCCTTTCAATATTCTGATTCAGAAATGAAGTTAATGAAATAATGTATTAGGAATTTATAACTAGATATTTTAGCAATCCATAATAGAATGTTCATTTACAACCATTTCAGAGGAGGTGTATTGTTTGAATAAACTGCTAATGAGAAGCTTTCTCATATAACTGTAGAGATTTGAGTTAATTGAATATCAGTAGTAAAATCTTGAGTTTTCACTGTGGAAAGTGTGGTTCCAGTCAATCCTTAGGCAAGTCTGTATTATTTTGTAGGGCTGAAAGAATATATTGTTGCTTAGAGTTCCTCACAAGAAACACATGACATAAAATAAATTAATAGATGAATCATGGGATCAGGTACATAGTCATGTATGTGTTGTTGTTCCTATTCTGCTTTTGGATCTAAAGATTCAATCAGGGAAATCAACAGTGTTGGGGAGTTTAAAAAGAGAATAACTGTAGAGGTTGCATAGTAAGACAGGTAACTAGCCTTATTGAGGTTTATCTTAAAACACATGTCTGGGCATGTTCATTTTTACCACATTTTGACTAACAAGTCTCTTCAAGTACATTTGCATTGTGTGTTAATTGTATGTGTCACTTATTAAATATGGAAATAAATATGACAAAAATAATAATAAAATATCAATTCTCCATCCATTGTTTTCTTTAAAGGCTGTGAAAATCCAATCAGATTGGAGAAGACATGGGTTGCTCTTTCTCCATTCAAAATATTTTTTAGAAAAAAAAATCTTTAAATCTCTTACAAATTCTTTAAATCTGTTTTCATTTTTTTAAAAAAATATTGTCTGTATTTGAGATCCTACAAAAGATTGGTCTGATTCTTACTCAGGTTTTAAACCTGGGTCTGGGCTGTGCCACTTTAGGCTGAAACAAGAGGCTCAATGATACATTGTGCTTTTCTATACAAAATTCTCTTGCAGTTAGAAGAAAACTAGCATGTTATAGAAGACCAGCTTCCTGACAGTGGACTTTATCAGACTGGCAAAAAAGACGGGAGCATAGCCATATGCTCCAGTCAGTATAGTGCAATAATGTGAAGATTGTCATATGACATTGCATGATGTGGCAATTGTTGTGCAATTGTCTTGTGAATAAAGAGACGTTCCAGTATCACTTCACAGGACAATCATGCAAAAATTGTGACATTGTGCAATGTCATGTGATAATCTTCACATTATTGGGCGATATTGATGGGAGCATACTGCTACAGCAGTCTTTTTTGCTAGTCTGATAAAGTCCATACAGATTTCTTATGCAGTCATGTGAACCTGTTTTGTAAAACAGTGTGATGTTATTCCAAAACATATTTATCGAGAGTCTATAGTTTTGAACTTGTGTTTGCTTTGTGGCAAGTAGACCAGCTTTCACATTTTATTATGCAAAGTATGCTGAAGCTCTGTGATGAGGTTTTTTTTTTAAAGCAATGTTTATAAGTGTATTTGTTTTGGAAAGTTATAAACCACCCTTTCAAAGAAATGTGTGATATGCAGAGTATAATCACCCATGTCCCTGTTCCTCACATTTCTTTCTCATTTTTTGTATGCACAAACCAATTATGAACTGTCATCTTAAAAACAGAAACCAGGAGAAAAAATAGTAAACTGTTTTTGAGGATATTGGCCATTCTGTAAGAATAAAAATTAGGACTTTGTTCCGCTTTTGGATCATCCCTCCTAACTTACAGGGGATCCGTTCTGGATACCCCCCCCCCCCCCCCGCCACCGCAAGTTAGGAGACTTGCAGATAATCAAGCCCGTTTGAAATGAATGAGGTACACTCCTGCACTTGGACATAGGGTGCGGACCATGCCCCATTCACCTCAGTGGTGGATCAATCCTCCGTGGATTGTCAAGTCATTTTCAGATACTGGAAACAGAAGTCAGTTGCTCATTTTAGCATTTTCGATCAAATTAACATGTGCTCTTCTGTGGAAAGCCAAAAGTGTAATGATTCTGAGTTGGCTTTTTGTACAGACATATTATGTTCCGGAACTGCTAAGCCTCTGTCCCCAACCACCACCCACTGCTTCAAAGGCAGGACACTCATAGCACACTCTTTGATTGTGATCTCAGAATTTAGGCTGGTCCTTTGAGTATAGTGCTACACTGTTTGTATGTGTGTATGCACCTTTAAATCACATGATGACCCCATGAATTTCATAGGGTTTTCTTAGGCCAGGAATACTCAGTGGTGGTTTTATCAGTTCCTTCCTCTGAAATCTAGCCTAAAGCATCTGATAATTATTGATGGTCTCCCATCAATACAAACTTAGCTTCCAAGATCAGACAGAATCTGGTGCCTTTAGGGTATTTGGGTGGGTTAGCAGAGGCATATTCCCATATGACTTTAAATGGTTGCGGTGTTCACTGCAAGTTTTATTAGGTTCTTTGAGCTGAATTGAGCATGCATGATTATCCTCTCCACTTTATTGTCACAATAAATCTTTGGAGCAGGTCAGAATAGTACATGAGTGATAGGGAGAGAAGGAGAAAGACTGAGTTTCATGATCCATTGTGGCCTTGAATGTGGATGTTCTAGGCCTCACTGAAACACTCTAACTGTTATAACACATCTGTTTCTATATACTTTCAGTACAAAGGATAGCTAAAGTACAAACAAAAATCCCTCCCTCACCAGGCATCCATTTCCATACAGCTGAGGCTACCCCTCAGAAAACACACTGGTATCTCTAGATTGCACCTTAGATTTAGTAACTAGTTTTATGCACACAAAAATCATGTCTTAAACCAAGTCATATGCAGCTTTTCCAATCTCAGTGCTAACATCCTATGATAAGTTTATGTGAAAATTCTTTGTAGGACTACACAAAGCAATGGACAGTGAGATTTGTCAGTTATACCACAGTATAGTGAACCAGTGTGGTGTAGGGATTTGAGTATTGGTCTATGACTCTGGAGACCAGGGTTTGAATCCCATGACCCCTGGCCATGCAGACCCACTGGGTGACTCTGGGCAGTTCACATTCTCTCAGCCTCAGAGGAAGGCAAAGACAACTCCCCTAAAAAAATCTTGTCAAGAAAACCCCATGATTAGGTTTGCCTTAGGTTTGCCACAGGTCAAAAATGACTTGAAGGCACACAACAACAACAACAGACACCCAATTATATTTTTACCTAAATTGTGACCTTCCCTTGGCTTTTAAAGCATTTCAATTATCTTCCTCATAGGGCCACCTACAAAGATAACTGCACTGTTTTCCCCTTTGCTGAAAAGAGAATGGGATTTGTATATTCAAACTTGCAATAAAAGCTTGAGCAATGTCAGACATTAAATAAATGTTTTAACTGTTATTTCTCTGGAGGGATTTGGAAAAAAATAAATAACTATCTTTGATTATATTTAAAGTTTTAAGGTTCTCTAGAAACAGCTAGAATAATGAGGAGATGGTTTGATTTCTGATAAATCTCAGAAAGAATAGAAATACTGGTGGTCTTTTTCTGAAATTGCGGTGGAGAGATAGATACAGAACAACACGATGTTATAAAATCAGGCTTTGGGTGAATGCGCAAAAGCAATATCACCTGACCAATTAAGCTATTGGTGAAAGTAAATGAAAGCTAACATGATATTAGCAGCAGCTTTGCAAACTCTGCTTCCCAATAAACAAGGGACAGCAATTGCTGAATAAACAATATATAAGCCAATGTTTCTGAAAATTCATGCTCACAATTGCTTCCATGTTGAACTCCTCTACTGAGCTCCCTGGAAACCTTCATCTACTTGTTTGATTAAAGAGTGTTTGCTAAAAGCATGTTGTTATCACACCTGTGCACAGCGATCTGTACTGTCTTTTTTGCTTTGTTTCTAGGTGAAGTTAAGAAGGTAGGTTAAAATAATTGCTAAAACTTTTCTTGAGTCATGGGTTCTTGCAGAAATTGGTTTACTGTGTGATTCTGAAATGGTTAGGAGGACAGTCCAGTTGATCTGACTGATTAAAACATTGAGTCCTCTCTCCCCCGCCCCATCTCTGTTTTTTACAGGTTCTTAACTGTATGGAATTGAAATGGATTGCATTAAAAAATTTGGCTTTAAGGTTACATTTAAATGCATTTACGTATTGCAAAACCTAATGAAGGTGCTTTGGTAGAGGAATCTGAAAGAAAGTCTGTTTCTTATTATAAGTTGTACACAATTTTATAAGCAATCTAATATTAAGTGTCAGCAGGAAAGGGCATGTGTAATCAAATTGTTCTTTGCAGCTTGTATGTTCATGAATTATTCAGATGTCCTGTATTTCTCATCAGTATTTTTCTATAGGACCATGGTGAGGGATGTGTGTGTTTCCTCATAGTTTTGCACTTCAAGTTGTTTTATTCCTCACCGTAGGTTGTGCTGGCCAGGGCTGATGGGAGATGAAGTCTTAGACTATTTAGAAAGCTGCATATTTCCCACCTTAGTTATAGACTGCTGATTTCTTTTCACTGTGTGTTTGTATGGGTGTATCCTGCTGTGCTTTGTTAGCAGTTTGATCTGAGAAATCAGTAGGTAAAACCTTTTTACAGGATGGAGAGAGAGATGCTGCTTACTACTGGAAATCAATTTGCTACTAAACAGACATCAGTTTGAAAGCTTGTGAACTTACCTGATGGCCTTAGCAAGATGTTCCACTTCCTTACTCTCACTACAGCCCCCTTCTAACCCTCTTTCATGTGAAGGTGATAGTCAGGGCTTTGGCTTTGTTCTTGTACTTCTATTAGCAATGACATGGCTCAAAAACAGCACAAAGATGGAAATCTGTTTGAGATGACTAGTCAGATTGTCTCTGTTGTCTGCAGTTTGGGGATTCAAAATGGATTGTAAATTAGAGTCTGAGTACATCTCCTTGTAATTCCTCACATTTACATGCTCTCTCTTTTCTGTTTGCTATGATGTGTCATAGAATCATAGAATGACAGAATCATAAAGTTGGAAGATATCTCAGTGGCCATTTACTTTAACCCCATGCCATGCAAGAAAGCACAGCTAGAGCAACCTCAAAAGATGGACATCCAAACTCTACTTACAACGAGGAAGAAGCCTCCAAGTCAAGCTGTTCCACTGTTCAAAGCTCTTACAGTAAAGAGGTTCTCCCTAAGGTGTAGGTGGAATCTCTTTTCTTTTAATTTGAAGCCACTGATTCATGTTCTAGTCTCTGGAGCAGTATAAAACAAGCTTGCCACATAACATCCCTTCAGATATTTAAAGATGGCTATTATATCACCTCTCAGTATTCTCTTCTGTGGGCTAAACATACCCAGCTCTCTAAGGTGTTCCTCATTAGGCTTGGTGTGTTTTAGAATACATGGATATGTGGAGATCTCTGGCAGCGGGAAGGCCTTTAGGGTGTGTTGTATTTAGAAAGCACCTGATTTAACATTCCAGTCAGGCTATTTTCCTTAACTCTTCCTAATATAATGTAGGTCATAATATCAGCTTCATCTGTATTACATAAAAAGGGAATGGCTGTCTCTGTTTGTGTGTTAGTTAAGGCAATTTGGTTGCTTGATCATTGTATGTCTCTGACTGAAACCTTGGAAGATTGAGTGTGACAGAAAGTTAGATTGGCCTTTTCCAATTGTGGAATTGTCTAAGGCATCTTTTGCCACTTTGCTCATCAGGGGTGGGGGAACTGAATCTGAATAGCAAATTCCTTAAAGCTGCATTATGTTCCTCAGGCACATTATGGCTGCATCATGAGCTCTATCATATAACAAGGGTGCTTTCAAAATATAGATCTGCTGTTCATTTCAGTTGTAGAAGCTATGCTGTCAGATAGCAAAACCATTTAAATGAAAATTATAGTGACATTGCACAGAAGGCAACTAGAGATCTCAAGATGATTATTTTAGTATTGGAAGACTGGTTATTTAACAGCTTTATTCACAGACCCGCATACTAAACTGAACAATTTGCAATTGTTGTAAATTACCATGCTAGCAGCAGACATATGCACAGTGAATATATTGACCAGGAGATTTTATATATTATGCTCTGAAGTGGAAGGAGTGCTCATGAAAACATGAGTGGTTTGGATCATGAGCAGAGGTATAGGAAGAGGAATGGGGAAAGCCTATGATTCTTCACTAATATTTAGGGTATGTTATTTAAGTGCTTGGTTGTCTTTGGCATATCAACTGCTAACTACTAATATATAATAATAATAATAATAATAATAATAATAATAATAATATAATAATATTTATAGCCTACTCCTCTGCCAGACAATAGGAGTGGGTTACAGCAATTAAAAATACAGGATAAAATATACAATAGCCCATACCCCAACACACACCCCTTAAAATTGAATTAAACTATGATTAGGAACACTACTCCAGCCCTGCTGTGTGAGATGAGGCGTGCCTGTGAGAAAGGTACCTTTAAAAGCCGGCTCAGAGACCTTTGAGCCCAGGAACACTACTCCAGCCCTGCTGTGTGAGAGGAGGCATGCTTGTGATAGAGGCACCTTAGACCAGTTGCTTATATTTTCCAGGGTAATATTAACATTGTTATTAAATTTAGTGAGCAATATTTAGTTTGGTTTTTCCCCCTGGGCTTTGATCTATTTTAATTGTCTTTTTTTATTGTAATTGTGAAAAATTCTGTTTTACAAGGTTTGTAAGAGTATATGGACTATAGTTCTTTGTTATAATTGCACCACTGCTGCCTTAATATTTTAGTTTTTTTTCCTTCGAGGGTAGAGTTGATTATTGTTAATTGATTATATGCCATGTTATACTTTAATTAGTACTATGTTATGTATTGTATTTTGTATTTTTGCATTTTTCATATTTTTATTTTTTCTTGTACCTTGTTATTAGATTATAAATCTGTTTGTATATGTTGTGTATTTAGATATTTAATTTATTTGCTTATATAAATCATTTATGTATTTTGTGTATTTCTTTATCTACTTTTGTAAACGGCTTTGATCTATTTGGGAAAGGCAGTATATAAATAGATTTATATTTATTTTATTAAATTAAAATAGCACAATTAAAATTCACAGCGCAAAACAACAAAACCATTACATGGATATCAGGGTCGAGATGTTGAAAAATTGACGGGAGAGCTAGACCCGAACAGAGTCAGCATTAAGGGCTTTCTGGGAAGGCCTGTAGATTTGTGAATGCATGTACTTATATTCCTAAAATGGATTTACTAATATTCACCTTGGTTTATAATTGCTTGGCTTACAATGAACAGTATATGAAAAGATATGCCCTCCAAAATTCTTGATTTGGCAGGGATAGTCAGTGGTGTCACTGTGTGTGTGTGGCCTCCACCAGGTAACACCCAAGAGGAGGGGTGCACCAGGTTGGGTCCTACACCCTGTATTGTCCCATCCTCCTTATGAGGAGAAGGACAGGGTGGCCCCAAGGGAAGTTGAGCGTGCCACCTCTGGTAGCTCTCCAGAGCCTTGTCCCCCTCACCAGGTGACACCAGAGGCAGGGATACCTCTGGGGTCAGTCCTGATGGATCCTCTGTTGTCTCACCTTTTCCCGCTAATTTTAAAATGTCCCAGTTTCTCTGTCTTCCTCCCCCTTTTCCTCAGTTTACTCCAATTGCTGCAAACTGACTTCAAAGTCCAAACGTACTTTTCCTCTGGGGGAGAGGAGAGGAGGAGGCTATTAGGTTCAGGGGAAAAAAAAAAACTACTGCAACTATTTCCAGCTTTTCTGTTATTCTTCATCATTAATTTTAACCATACTGTGATGTTGTTTGGCTATACATGTCCCGATTTTCATCTGTGAAATGTTGGAGAGCAATCTAAGAGAATACACAGAATCAATTTATGTTGTTTATCGAATGTCCTGGAGCTGGAGGCATGTCTTTATTCTTCCATTCCAAAGAATGACCCTTTCTTTGTTCTATATTCCATGTTTCAAGAATTGCCTAACTAAGGCTTTTTTTATTCTTCAGAGCTTTGCAGCTGTTCTGAGTTCATGTACTAGTAAAAATCTGATAGTTACAGGCAGGCATAGTTCTCCTAAGGCAAAGGACATGATCGTAGTTCATGTAGACAGAACTCCTGTTTAGCTTCATCAGACAAGCATGAAAAAGGGAATAGGCTCTCCAGATATGTTTGGAAGCTGGGTGTCAGTTGCATCAGCCAAGCTGTGCCAAATGTTTGATTAAAAGTGGTGCAGGAGAGAAGCCATCACCACCTTGTAATCATAAATAAGCATTACCACTATCCTCACCTGAGCTTTGTACCTTTCATTTAAAAGGAATGTTTTCTGCCAACAACCTCTTGAAGCAGGGGAATTTTGGATTAATTTCTCATTTTAGCATTATTCCCAAACTGAGTACTGCAGAAGTTAAACCAGTTGATTCTGGAAGCAGATACAGTCAAAACTTTCTTCTGCTTGAAGAAATACAATTGATGTTTGGAGCCAGTACAGATCATGGGATCTCTGAAATGATTCTGAGGACTCATCAGGACTCTAGTGTTGTATCATCATCATCATCATAATCATCAATCTTATAATGCCCTTTTCATCAAGGGGCAGAATACCAGACATATATAATCAAAGACAAAACAATAAAACAAACACTTAATTGTTGTTGTTAACTATCCTTGCTGTCTCATGGAAACCCTGGATGAGACATCCTCAAGTCCCTCTATCCATCACTGCTCTGCTTAAGTCTTGTAGATTCATGCCCATGTGCCCATGACCTCCCTGATTGAGTCCATCCATCTGGCATGTTCCTTTTTTTCCCTATTACCCTCCACCTTTCCAGCATCATTGACTCATGCCTTCTCATGAAGTGGCCAAAGTACAACAGCCTCATTTTAATCTTCTTGGCTTCCAGGGAGTGTTCTGGCTTGTTCAAGGACAAACAAACTAACACTAAAAAATCCAAAAAATAAGGAGATACGGTCTTTCAGACAGTCTGGATCTAAGTTGTGTAGGGCTTTATACATCATGACCATTGTGGCCAGAAAGGAACTGGTAGCCAGTGAAGCTGTTTTAACAAAGGAAGTACTGTATGTGCTACCTTTAACTGGCCCCGATCAGCATTCGGGCTGCAGAATTTTGGACCCATTGAAGTTTCCAAACAGTTTTCAAGGACAATTCCATGTAAAGTGTGTTACAGTAGTCTAAACAGAATGTAATCAGGGCATGTGTCATTGTAGGCAGATCTGACATCTCTAGAATGAGTGCAGCTGTCACACTTGTTTTAGCTGGGCAAATACACTCCTGGCCACTGCTGAAACATAGGCATCCACGGTCACAATTGAGACCAGGAGAACACATCAGCTGTGAGCCTGAGATTTTGGTGGGGATGTAAATTTACACTGGCAAAGTGTAATTTCCCTGATCTGCCTTTTGACTGACCAGGAGCACTTCTGTTTTGTTTGGTTGAAATTTCAATTTGTTTACCTTTCTCCATTCAATTACTGACAACAAACAGTGGCTCAGTAATATAATTTCATGATATTTTGGTCAAAGACCGTAAATAAAATTCATTCATTCATTCAGTGGCTCAGTACCAAAACAGCTTCTTAGGAATCTGATGGAAAGGAGAGGTCGAGTTGGGTGTCATCAAGATATTGGGGACACCACATCTCCATTGTCTGGATGACCTTCACAATGGTTTCATGAAGATGTAAAACAGCATGGAGGACAAAAGAGAATCATGAGGGACCTCATAGGCCAATGTCCAGGACATCAAACAGGAGCCCTTCAGCACTGCCCTCTGATTTTGCTCCTCCAAGAAAGAGCAGAACCAATGCATAACAGTGTCACCAAATCCTACCCCAGAGAGTCAGTCCAGGAGGATACTATTATTCATACAATTACTAATGTCTTTAAAGTAGTGTTTTAATTGACATTAAGTTAAATGCTTTTAAAAAACCTTTGTGCTCCATGTTATTTTTGAGTTCCATTGGGAGAAAAGTGGGACATAAATCTAACAAATAAATAAATAAATAAATAAATTTGTTACTATAGAAGATACAATATTTCAAAGTATCTATTTATTTGTTGCCCAGATATCTGCCATATAAAAGGTTTCTTTGCTTTGTCTCTTCTGCAACATGATAGGCTGTGGTTGTGGATTTATTATTATGAATTAGATAACTGTGATAATCTTCAGAGAACCGAAAATAATATAGAAAATAACATTTTTGACAGTTCTTTATATCAGAGATTAAATTAAAACAACAACAAATCAGTGTGATGGCAGTGGGGCATTACAAGTGGAAAATAGAATATTGTGGGTCGTTTTCCTCTGAGGTTTGGTTCCCCTGTGGATATCAAAATCCCATGGATGCTCCATCCCATTAAATACATCAACAAAGTAAAATTGTGCCTCTTTGTTTTTGGGATTTAAAAATAAAAGATAAAAATTTTTTTCAAATTGTGTGTGGTTGAATCTGTGGATAAAGAATGTGTGGATATAGAGGGCCAACTGTATGATCAGTGGTAAATGTAAAGAAAAATACTAAGGAGAAAATACTATCCTTATGGTAGTGTAGATCATAAAATACTTTTCAATTGAAATAACGTCCTCTGGTTTATGAAAAAAAATGTAAAAATAAAAAAGACTAACAGCATAACTGTTTATTTGAGGAAAGCTTAATAATTTATGAAAGTGTGTATTATTTCATGTATTTCCATCTCCTAAACTAGCAACCAAAATCTTTTTATATTTAGCTATTATTTTTCAGTGAATGTGGCCAACAACTTCAGGTGAATACAAATGGGATGGAAAGTGAGGAACATGTCTTCCTTCCTTTCTTCTGTAGCTCCTTTTTGTGTCAAGTGGTTTTTTTCCTGAATCAGTGACTTTGACATGTCTTTGACACTGTTATCCAATCCCGCAATGCTGCAAAAAGATAGAGGAAATGTTCATGACTAAAGTTGCTCTATCCTCCAGGGTGGGATCCCTTGTTAACTCACAAATTTGCTAAAGTTAAGGGATCTGATCAGTGTATGGAAGGGAGGCTACAGGGAATATGGAAGTCTACCACCATAGGCTTTCTGAAAGAAAGTTTATGAATGTTATAAATAAATAACTGGCCCCTTGAAATGCATAAAATGGAATTCATTGATCCTTTGGGTCCCTTGAAAAACTATGAATGGATGGGCTTCATGTGCTCATAGTCAAATTTCTTACTTTTCCTCTGTCAGCTTCAAGGACCCAAGACAATAGTTGGTTCCTTAGGATGGAAAAAGCCTGTTGTGTCTTCTTGTCAGCCTAAAGGAGGAATTTCCTCTTCACTGAACAAGTTGTACTCAATGAGCTACTTTCAGAACCAGATGGGTTCTCCAAAGAAAGGCAGAATTTGCTGTTAAGATGACTTACATTTTTCCCTCTGAGTAATGTAGAGATAAAGGAGTCAGAGAATAAATAAAAATAAGAAAAAATAGTTGCACCACCACTTTCTTCTGTTTATGCTTCCCTCTCATTGTTTTTGCTTCTTGTCAATGGAGACAGTTGAGGGAAATGCATAGAGCTTTGTAAATGGTTTTAGAATTGACATAAATTACAGACCACTACCATATAGTTTTCATCTTGATGACAGAGATTCTAGGTAAAGCAACAATTTGGTCTTGTTCATTTTTAAGTTTTATGATGGAAACAATTTCTTATTCAAAGGGAAAAGTATGAGTTGCATGGATGTTCCTTGATTTAACCAAATGGTGCAGAATAAGTAAAAAGCTTAAATCATTTTGAAAGGTGCTCTCACTTGAAGGGGTCAAGGCTTTCTTCTGTGTGGAAGCGAATGACAAATGCAAAGAGGCTTTCAGCAATTTTAACAACCTGCCCACTGAGCAGTGAATTTAAAATGGTGAAAGCTTGATAGGAAATTTGTGTTGTGCTCAGGCCTGAGAGCAAATAATATTAAATGTGTAAAAAGGAAATGTAGTGTCCTGTAAATAGAAATCTGAACTGAACATTGTTTTTGCAGTGTAATAGAGAGACTAACCTTTAAAATCCAACAGTCTTCTTAGCTATTAGATTTCCATTTGTGCGGTGCATTGTGCAAAGCCTGTATAATCAGTATTTATTTTGCCATTCTAGTGCCCTTGCAGATTGTGTAGACTAAGAAGTTTATCACACTAGGGGCCAATTTTGAAGTTAAAATGACACTGAAGTGGTGTTAAAGCAATCTTGAGCCTTCATGAATTTAAAGCAAATTTAAAGTGAATTTAAAGTGGAAATAATTTTATTTAGCAATTAACATTCATGTGTGATTTCGCAATTAAAGAAATTTTGAATTTACACTTTTTGTAGAGATCTGAACTTGAGAATATGTGGATTAATCTTCCTTTAAATCTAGTTTAACTGCGGGTTTTTTGCGACATCGTTTGAAACAGTGTTGCGTAATTTCGTGATTTCTCCAGGATATCTTTGGATTTGATCTCCCTCGTAGCTCTAAATGACATTATCTGGAATACAAACCTGAACTCTTTGATGGGTTTAGAACATATGCTGGCTTAGAAAATATTGAGGTTATAAGGAAAATTCTAAGTTGCTTACTTAAAACAGTTTTAGGCAACTGTAAAGGTATTGCCAGATGAGGCACTTGTTGTTCATTTGCCCTGCCTCATTCACAGAATTTTATCTGTGGTCCAGACAATTTTTTCGTTTGTAACCCCACCCCTTGAGTTTCCCCACAGTTCATTCAGGTTTTTTTTTCCTTCAGGAGGGAATAATCAAACAGACATACAATTTTGCCTAGTAATACCAGAAGCCCTCCATCTGAAAGCACCCTTAATATAGTTTTAATCACTGCTTCAGTCCAGAATACACACACACACACACACACACACACAAACACACTCATATATACAGTTTATGTTGTTGTTAACTGCCTTTGAATCCAATTAGACTCATGATTCTATGATCTATCATGGGATTTTGTTGGCAAGATATGTTCACTGCAGGTTTTGTCATTGCCTTGCTGCAAGGTAGAGAGACTATGAGCTGCCCAAGGGTACCCAGTGGGTTTCCATGACCAAGGTCCAAAAGACACTGCAGAAATAATCCAGTTTGAGACTGCTTTAATTTCCCTGGCTCAGTGCTAGGGAATCTTGAGAATTGTAGTTTATTGTGGCACCGGACAAAGAAAGCTAAATATCTCACAAAAGTATAGTTCTCAGAATTCCCTAGCATTGAGCCAGGGCAGTTAAATTGGCCTTAAACTGGATTATTTCTGCAGTGTCTTTTGGACCCAAATGAGGACTCAGACCCTGATCTTCATAGTTGTGGTCAAATGCTCAAACTACCACACTATGCTGGATTTATCCTAATATCTCTCAGCTCTCAGGGAATATGCATGCATGAGGCAGGGGAAGAAAAATACTCAGCTGGACAACTGAAAATTTGTGGATGGGCCCAGACCACCCCTCACAACAACCATATGAGCTGGATACATTGAGAGGCAGAAGTTTACATTGCAAGTGTTAAATGTAAACCAGAGTATGAAATAATGCCTTATATATTAAAAGCCACTAAACTGCTTATTGAATTTCGTGCTAATTTTCTCTCTTTTAATTTCTTTAATTTTTTGCTGCTTCCTGTTATGTTGAGTCCCCCTTCCTCCATATATTACCATCCTAAAATGTTGTTGCTGCACCTTAGGTCTGCCAGCTATTTTATTTTGCCCAATGTCAAGCTGCCTCTGACTTAATGGATGCATTTTCTAGAGAATTTTTAAAAGAGGATCTGCAGAGGATCTGTGTGGTACTCAGTTCTAATCTTATATATGTAACAATTGTGCCATTCATCAGTCTTGCTGTCAGTGAAAGGAGAAATTGAAGAAGTGGGAGGTAAATGTTTCTTATTAAAAAAAACAAAGAAAAGATTGACATATTTCATATATTTCAGCTCTGTGTGATGGTTTGCTCTTTTCATGAAGTACTGTATTAGTAGTTTATCCCTTTTTGTACATGCTTCTAATGTATGATTAGAAAAATCACAAGAAAGTATTTTGATGTTAACTGCCTTCGCGTTGATTTCAACCCATAGCAACCCTGCTGATGAGACATCTCCAAGACCTCTTGTCTTCCACTGTTCTGGCCAACTCCTGCAAACTCATACTTGTGATCTCTTTAATAGAGTCCATCCATCAAGCATGTGGCCTTCCTCTCTTTCTCCTTCCCTTCACCTTTCCTAGCATTAATGGTTTTTCCAATGAGTTCTCCCTTCTCATGATGTGTCCAAAGTATGCCAGCCCAATTTTTGTCATCTTGGCTTCTAGAGATATCTCTGGCTTGATCTACTCTAGGACCCATTTGTTTGTCTTCTTGGCTGTCCATGGAATCATGCAATCATAGAATCATAGAGTTGAAAGAGACCACAAGGGCCATCCTGTCCAACCCCCTGCCATGCAGGAACTCTCCATCAAAGCATCCCCGACAGATGGCCATTCAGCCTCTGCTTAAAGACTTCTAAGGAAGAAGATTCCACCACCCTCCAAGGGAGTGTGTTCCACTGTCGAACAGCCCTTACTGTCGGGAAGTTTCTCCTAATGTTGAGGTGGAATCTCTTTTCCTGGAGTTTGCATCCATTGTTCCGGGTCCTAGTCTCTGGAGCAGCAGAAAACAAGCTTGCTCTCTCATCAATATGACATCCCTTAAAATATTTAAACATGGCTATCATATCACCTCTTAATCTTTTCTTCTCCAGGCTTAAACATGTTGACTTTTTGTGATTATGAAATTATCTTCTAGATATTCACAGACTCTCTGTTTAATGATCTGCCCCAGAAACTTTCCTGGAATTGATGTCAGACTAACTGGATGATAATTGTTTGGATCCTCTTTTTCCCCCTTTTTGAAGATGGGAACAATGTTTGCCCTCCTCCAGTCTGCAGGGACTTCTCCTGTTCTCCAGGAGTTCTCAAAGATGATTACCAATTGTTCTGATATTACATTTGCCAGTTCTTTTAATACCCTTGGATGTAGTTCATCTGGTCCTGGAGACTTATATTCATTTAGGTTAACCAAGTATTCCTGTACTATCTCTTTGCTAATTGTATGCTGAAATTCTCCTATTCTGTCCCCTGCTTTACTGTACTCAGGTTGAACACCCTTTGCCTTTTCTGAAAAGACTGAAGCAAAGAGGGTGTTTAGTAATTCTGCCTTTACTCTGTCCCCTGTTAGCATTTTGCCATCTTCTCCACACAGCAGCCCTATCATTTCCTCTTCTTCCTTTTGCTCCAGACATACCCATAAAAGCCCTTTTCATTGTTCTTAACCTCTCTAGCAAGCCTGAATTCATTCTGCGCTTTAGCTTTTCTGACTTTATCCCTATACGTGCTGGCTATTTGTTTGAATTCCTCAGCACTCTTCTCCAGAACCACATCTCAAGTGAATCCTCTTACTATATTCTTTTTTAACTGTCCACCTCTCACGTCCATACATGGTAATAGGTAATACAATGGCTTGTATGATTCTAACTTTTGTGCTGAGTTGTATATTCTATTTGCATTTTAGGATCTTTTCTAATTCTTTCATGGCTGCCCTCCCCATTCTTAATTTTCTTCTGATTTCCTGGCTGTAGTCCCCATTCTTATCAATGTTTGATCCCAGATATGTATATAGAGGGAGAAATGTGTTAAAAATGCATATTTTTGTGCAGACATTTTTGTATCATATTAAGTTTTATAAAGATTTTACAGACTGATACAGAACTCTGCTGTAGCTATAACTCTTCTTTTCAGAACATCCGGGTACACATGATGTTACATTTTTTTCTTTTTTGAAATGTATTAGGCATCACATTAGCAAATTACAAGCTTATTAGAGAATATCCCTACATGTTTTATGCTAATATGTGTGTATGAAGATGAATATGTAATTGTAAAGGGGGGAAAAAACCCTGAAACAACATTTTCTTGATGTGCATTTGCAAAAATAAGATTGGGCAAAAAGAAGTGAGCTGCATACTGATTCTTTTTGCCCAAATGCAGATGAAGTAGCAGGAAGAGTTAGGTAAGGGTTCATAGACTTTTGTTGCCTTCAGCTTCATGCTGCCACTGTCATGTGAGAGCAAACATTTGCTTTCTTTTGACAGTTTGTAAAGGTCGTAGAGTTGTTCTTTATTTATACATGAAAAATGGAACTTTGGGGGAAAATATAAAGGCTGAAATGTAATGTTATGTTAGTGGACTTCTGCTAGTACAGCAGGGCTTTCTGCCTTTTGTCCTTTCTCTCTACAGGTCTATGTGCCACTTGAATGTCTTTGCTTCTATGATTCTATGAAAGAAAGGTGTCTGTAATTTGTGTATGTGTATCGGGGGAGAAGGGCATTCTAATTCTACTGATGAAAGCCTTTCCAGCAGGTGATCCTTGCCAAAAAGGATCAATGGACACACCTTAAAATGTGTTATCCTGTCCTAGTGTGTTTATAGAAGCTCACCACTTTAAAAAGAGAATTTCTTATAGTACAAAGAACTAATCTATAAGTCCTTTTCCTGTTCATAAAAGCACCTCAAACACGCACTTTAAGATAGGCTTAAACAAGATCTTATAGTCCAGTTCACACATTTGAGTGGTGAAATACTCAACTCAGTTTCTGGCAGCCATGTATATGAATTGATTTGACTGAAAAGCACTGCATTTGATGTGCTGCTGGGTGATATTGAAGTTCTATCTGTGGCACATTCATTCATATGAATACAAGGATCATGGGGTAGTGTGGTTTAGAAAAGAGATGAGAAAGAGGGAGACATAATGCAAGTCTACTACCTTGTAAATTATGCATAACAAAAAAGTCTGGAGAGAGGTTTCTCTCTCACTTTCATAATAGGAGAACCTGGGATTATTATTCACTGAAGCTGAATAGTAGGAGTTTATCCCATGGCCAGAAATTCAGAATTGGGATGTGGCAACCAATATAGTTAAATTGAAAGTAGGTTAGGTGTGATTCTTGAAAATGACTTATTAAGTAAGCTTTACTTCCTCCACCTGGAAATGTGCAGCCAGGGCAAATGTCTGTTGTTGTTCTGTTTATTTAATGTGCTGGACTGGCTTATCTTTTCTATTGCAAGTCTGAATATAAAAATCCCATTCTCTTTTCAGCAAAGAGGAAAATGATGCAGTTAGCTTTGTAGGTAGCTCTATGAAACAGATAACTGAAATGTGTTAAAAGCCAAAGCAAGGTCACTATTTAGATAAGCATATAATTGGGTATTTGTTGTATGTCTTCAAGGTGTTTCTAACTTATAATGAACCTATCATGGAGTTTTCATCACAAGGTTTGTTTGGAGTGGGTTTGCCTTTGCCTTCCTCTGAGGCTGAGAAAGTGTGGCTTGCTCAAGGTCACCCAGAGAGATCCCATGGCTGAGCAGGGATTTGAATCCTGGTCTCCAGAGTCCCAGTCCAAAACTCAGAAGACTCGCCCACTGAATTTAATGGCTGTTCCCTCCCTATTCTGGAGGAGAATGTTTGAGGTGCAGTGGTATCCCTGTCTGGGTTATCACCCGGTGTAGGGAGACAGGGCTTTCCGGGGTTGGGCCAAAAGGTCCCCATCTTGCTGCTGTGGCATGTAGAATGACACCACAGTAGCGAGGTGAGGTGTTTTCTTGGCCTTCTCAGCAGCCCCCCCCCCCCTTGGCCGCAGGACCCAGAAGGCAGCCAGCCACTCCCTGTATGGTGTCACCTAGTGCAGTCTACATCACAGTATCCCCCTAGTGATGTCACTGTAGAGGTGGTTGGGGCATCATAGTCCAGCTCTCCTCCATGACTATAGACCTGAATTTAGGATTCAACCTGTGCTCCCAAACACCCTAGGATCAGGAAAACTAGCCCATTCCCTGAGGATACAAGTACATACAAGATTTGATTCAGTTTAGGTATATTTATTTAGAAATGTAAGAACAAAGGAAGATGGAACTATAGACCAGATTTAAAAATTCTCCACACACACCAAAGGCTATTGGAACACTTACAAAAGCTAAACATTCAGTGCCAACTTTAGGTGGTCTAGTGTAGTCACAGTTCTAAAGTCATTATTTGCAGTGCATTCCAAACCATTATTTTTACTTATTTCTAACTCTAAAGACAAGTTATTACATCATTTAATCATTCTAAAACTTAAGACCAGTTATTTCTCTTCCCTCTTGTGGTTGCTTGCTTTTTCTTGGTTGACTGAGGTCAATTTTTTCTCCTGTTATTTCAGATAGACACCTCCAGATATACATTATGTGGGTACAATCAAGTGTAAAACACTTCCAAGTACACAGTTTATGATTTCATATTTGTGACCTAATTGAATTTTTCAGCTTTCTCATTTGTGTACTCCCATTGCCTGTATTTTGGTATACTCAGTCACAAGTAACAGCACTAACCTATATTCCATTTAATGTTTATGTTTTATATGACTCTGAATACCAGTTGCTAGAGAACATGAACAGTAAGATGCCACTGCATGCAAGATCTTTTTGAGATCTGGTGAGTGAATGGTTGGACAGAATAAAATGTGGATGGTTAGTGTTATTTGTACACCACCTCTGATCACACCCAATGACTTCTACGAGGGGGTGTTGCAAAGTTCTCAGCCCGACCAAGAAGGGATTGACCTATATCCATGAAACTTATATGCCACTCCACATACTCACCCTGAAGTTTGACACACTTGACACATAAATTGGGCTTTGGGGGCTTTCTAGATTGACAAAAAGAAGTGTGTTCATGGCTGCATGAAACTCTAGCCTTTAGATGAGAAAAAGGGAAAGTGTGCCATGAAAATGCTTTTTTTGCGTTTTAGGGAAGAAGAAGCGCCTTTAAAAAGGTGCTGGTTTTCCCAGCTTCTTTTTTAAAAACTGCAGAACACCGCAGCTCCATCTAAAGGCTGAGGTGCAGCTGCTAAGCATTAAGGAAAAGGCAACTTCATGTCACACTTTCCTGGCAATCTAGAAAGCCCCCTAGATTGGCAGGAAAGTGTGACATGAAGTTGCCTTTTCCTTAATGCTTAGCAGCTGCACCACAACCTTTAGATGGAGCTGCGTTGTTCTGCAGTTTTTAAAAAAGAAGCTGGGAAAACCAGCACCTTTTTAAAGGCGCTTCTTCTCCCCTAAAACACAAAAAAAGTGTTTTCATGGCACACTTTCCCTTTTTCTCATCTAAAGGCTAGAGTTTCATGCAGCCATGAACACACTTCTTTTTGCCAATCTAGAAAGCCATATAGTTCCTCAAGTTTCTTTAACTCTTGCATCCCCATCCCCGTTGTCTGGTCACTGAAATACTGCTCTTCTGCTGCTACCATCTCTGAATAATTCAAAGATTTTCTTCATTTCAAACTCTTTAAAACTTTTGGAAACAGAAAGTAGTCAGACGGAGTAAGATCTGATGAATAGGCTGGATGGTCTATGCATTCAAACTCCAAATTCTTCAAAACATCCATTGTCTTGCCAGCCTTGTGAGCAAGTGCATTGTCCTGCAAAAAGAGACCACGTCTCCAGTTTCCTTCATTGTTTTTCTTTCAGTGCCTTTAATCAGCACAGGAAGTTAGAATAGTACTGTATTCTGCATTAACTGTTTGGGCCTTCTGTAGATAGTCATGAGAATACCTTCCTTAAACCCCTAAACTGTTTGGACCTTTCCTGCTGACCTTTGAGTCTTGAATTTCTTCAGCCATAGAGAACCACTGCAAGGACTGTTGTTTAGTCTCTGGATCATAGCAATGTAACTATGTTTTATCAACAGTGATGAACCATTTTAAAAATATCACTAGATCATTTAAAATGCTGCAAAATCAATTTGGAAGTATCTGCTTGATTTTATTTCTGCTCAGCATTCAGACATTTCAGCACCCACTTGGTTGCCAGCTTCCGCACAGCCAGCTGCTCATGAATTATAAATCCAATATGTTCCGCGGGATATCTCTAGAATCTCAGCAGTTGTTTTAGCTGAGATTCACTGAGCTGCCAAAATCAGACCAACATCCTCCTCAACACTTTCAGAAGTTGACATTGTTGAAGGCTTCTCAGACCTTGCCGCACCTTTAGTCTCAAAGTCCACACATTGAAAGTTAGCACACCACTTCTTCACAGTTGAGTATGACAAGCACTTGTCACTTACTGTTTGTATCATACACTCAAAGATTTCCGTTTGGAGTTTTCTTCTGCCCAAACAGGAACTTTATGACTTAAAAATTCCTTACTTATTGTTGCCATGGTTCTTTGAATGATCTGAAAAAATCCTGAAATCAGAGGTATGATCCTGCAAATTGGCAGTTTAGTACAAAAGATTACTCTTTCAAGCTACAGTGACAAAATTACATTCAGATTTTGGGAAGTAGGTCAGGCCGAGAACTTTTAAGAAACTCCTCTTATTTTCTCTTTTTTGAGCTGCATGCACCACAATGAGATGAAAATGGGTAGCAGTGGATTATATCCCTGTGAGTAAGGTCTAGAAGGGCCGAGAGGGCAGTTGGGTAAATGAATCAGAGATAAAAACCTCAAACCTATGGAACACATATTCCTGTTTTATCTTTAGCCATTTGGTACACATTATTCCATTTCTCCAAATCCAGGTGGCCTAACATGCATATTATGCAAATTATCTGCCAATTATGCAAATCATGTAGAGAGTCAGAAAAGAGTTAAGGCACTACTTCTCTACTGATTTTTCACTCTAGATTAACCCTTTCAAAGTTATTGGAATAAAACAAATAATTGGGTTTTCTTAGATCCTTTTGCATGCAGTGTTTATTTAAAAACTTAAAGTGTGAAATTAAAAGCTCCAATTAACAGTGTGTACCTTATTTCTTACCTGTACGTGCTTTTAGTTTAATAAAGTTGCAAAGATAGTAGTATCCTTCATAATCAGTTTTCTTTCATCTTGCCCCATACAATGCCTTGTCAAAATTTTTAATGATATTAACATTCACCTAAGCTTTGTTCAGGTTAGAGATATCTATTCTGTTACTGTCCTTGTATGAAAGGACAAATAATTCTATATTTTTCTCTGCGCTGCAAAAGAGCAAGTTTCTGGGCAGTATTCCCCAGGTGTTTTAGGTTCCAAAGTGTTCTCAAAAGAATTGTTTGGCTTGGGTTTTTTTTTTTTCACAGAAAGCACATTTTATATGCAAGTAATGACATTTTAAGCAAAACAGCAACTAAGTTTCATGCAAAAAATAGGAGCTTTGCACAGAAGAAAATACCTAAGTTATTTCTTTGCAAAATAGGGAGCTGGGTATGTTTAGCCTGGAGAAGAGAATGTTAAGAGCTGATATGATAGCCCTGTTTAAATATTTGAAGGCATGTCATATTGAGGAGGGAGCAATCTTGTTTTCTGCTGCTCTAGAGACTAGAATTCGGAACAATGGATGCAAACTGCAGGAAAAGAGCTTCCACCTCAACATTAGGAGGAACTTCCTGACAGTAAGGGCTGTTCGACAGTGGAACACACTCCCTTGGAGTGTGGTGGAATCTCCTTCCTTCGAGGTAAACAGAGACTGGATGGCCATCTGTCAGGGATGCTTTGATGGAGAGTTCATGCAGGGCAAGGGGGTTGGACTGGATGGCCCTCTTGTGGTCCCCTCTTGTGGTCTCTTCCAACTCTATGATTCTATAATTCCAATAATAAAGAAAAGTTTGCAGAGCTTTTCTTTATTATTTAAACATATTGGGAGAAAACAGCACTGAAGTCTTGTTGTGTGCCTTCAAGTCATTTTCGCCTTATGGTAATTCTAATAGCCCATGCTTAGTAGTGTTTTAAACATCAAACAAACAAACAAACAGCTTCATTTATATACCACTTCATACTGTCTAAGGAGTGTCTAAGCGGTTTACAACTGTAAGCTAGTGGCCCCCAACAATCTGGGTACTCATTTTAGCGACCTTGGAAGGATGCAAGCCTGAGTCAAGCTTGAGCCCTTTTGGTGGTCTTGAACTCACAACCTTATGGTTTTGAATGAGTGGCTGCAGTACAGACATTTAACCACTGTGCCACCAGGGCTCCAGACTACGTTATATGGCACACTACTGCCATCAGACTATGACTCGGAAATCAGGGTTCGATTCCCTGCATGAGCATAAAACCCACTGGATGATCTTGGAAAGTCACACTCTCTCAGTCTTGGATGATGGCAATAGCTCACCCCTTCTGAAGTAACTTGCCAAAAAAACTTATAACTTTGCTATAAGTCAAAAAATGACTTGAAGGCAAACAACAACAACAACAGTGTGAACTTACCACAGGGTTTTCTTGGGAAGATTTCTTCAAAGGTGGTTTGTCTTTGCCTTCATCTGAGGGTGAGAGAGTGTGACTTGGTTAAAGTCCCCCAGTGGGTTTTCATGGCTGAGTGACGATTTGAAACTTACTGCTGCATAGTTTTTCCTGGCAGGGTTTTGTTAGTGTTGGGAAACCCTTTTCATGGAAATGAATTAAAAATGAATATTCTTTCCATGGCTATTTCAGGTGTTGGGGCCTACAGCTTCCTGAGAACAGTTGTGATCAGAATATCTCACCTCTCTTGTCACCTTCTTCATGTGGAAAATGATGTATCTGAAATTTCTGTTCACATGGCAGTTCTCCATGCAAGCAAGAACTCTGGAAAACCAGGGGGCTTTACTTGAAGAAGCAAACTCTGAACGAAGACATTCTTCTCAAATGTCTTCCTTTTCATGCAAGGAAAGTGACAACAGAGAGGGCAAAGCATGGTGTTGCCCAGCTCCCATGTTTTGGAGTAATATCTGAACAGAGTCCTTCTGTAAAAGGTTACATGCGTGATTACCAGCACAGCATCGAAAAGAAACATTTACAGTATGTTTCCTTACCAGCATCATCAAATCAAATAAGCTCATCTACAGAATGTTCCCTGAAACACCATCCAAGATGGTTACTCTCTGAAAATGTTGTATGTCCCCTCTTATTCTGATTCATAAAGGGAAATCCTGCTGCTCCCCCCTTCCTACTCTTCTGATTATATTTCAGTTTAGCACTGCTAGTTGCACAGCCAATTAGCTTGTGAACTACTGGTTGTCTTTTCACATATACTGTAGATGGTAGCTGTAAAAGGAACACAACAATTTGCTTTAAAACCGTTAAGCAATGTGCTAATTCATGAAGCAGAAAAAAGTGTTTTATTGGACGTCTTGTGTATAATCCCAAAGAAAAAAGGAGATCTTTGTGTTTCATGTTCATCACTGCATTTCACAGTAGTAAGGTATATTTATTAATTCATGTATACTATATTCTGTGAGTACCACTACTTACTACTACATATGCTGACATTACAGATAGTTCTGAGAATAGTGATCATTTTATTTAGTATACATAGTACAATTACAATTTCTCATGCTGAACAAAATACTTCTGGACTGTAGCTTTATATAAATTACATGGTTGGTGCCTGCAGTGTTTGCCATAAAATGTTTAAAAACATTTCATCTTTGAATAGCCAGATGTCTATTCTGCAGTGTCAGAATCTATTAACTGAGAAGTTATAGAAAAGAAAGATGTTGTATATATAATGTGGCCTTGCTTTTGGGTCACTTACTTATAACTACAGGTGGTTTTTTCTTTTTCTTTTCTTTTTTGGGATAGCATTATATTTAGCCACATGTAATTTCAAAGTAATATTTCATTATTTGTTTCCTTATTTTGAATTATATATTTTAGTAAAACATAATTAAACATCATAAACTATTATTGATCAATGCTGAGAGATCTTGCAGCACCTTTGAGACTGAAATAAAAAAGTTGGTAGCATATGAAAATGAAGAAGTAAGTCCAGTTTCAACTATGGTCATTAGTGAACAGAGACATTGTGAACTGGCCAATGTGTATGGAAATAAAGAGGCAAAACCAGTTTGGCAATGGAAACTACCTTGTAGGTGAAGAGAATAGATGAGTGTAGGAAGCTCCCTACCCCCTCCAAGACTGCGATCAGATAGTGTTGAGTTAGGAAGTCACTGTTCTTGTTAAATCCATTGCTGAGGGACTGTAGTTTATGGATGAATTTCTATGCTGCTATTTCTATTTCCACTGTTCTGAGGTCTGAGATGGAATGCCCAGGGAGACTGAAATGTTCTGCCCCCGGTTTTTGTGTATTCCCATTCCTAATGTCTGATTTATGTCCATTTATCCTCTGGCCCAGGGACTGGCCTGTTTGTCTGATGTAGAGAGCTGATAGGCATTATAGTACGGCATAAATCACATTGGGGAGGATGGTTCCCCTAATAATGTGGGTGATGCCATTAGATCTTGTGATGACATTTCCTGGATAAATGTGCAGGTGTCTTGGTTTGTGGCAAGGCTTAGTACCTATGTCCCCATCTGTGTCATGTGTCTTCCTGTGGGTGACTACCTGTTTGAGATTTGGAGGCTGTCTGTAGGCGTGTAAAGAGTAAAGAGCCCTTGAAAGAGTAGTTATTGTCCAGAATTGGTTGTAGTTAATTGATTATGCCCCTGAGTGGTCCCTGTTGGGAACTGTATGTGACCACTAGTGGGGTTCTGTCATTTTCTGTCTTCAATCTGTTCTGTAATAGATCAGTCCTAGGTACAAGTCTTACCTTGTTTATTTGTTTTTTAACTTAATATGGTGGGTACTGTAGTGTGAGGAATGCTTTTTGTAATTCCTTGAGTTTGTCATTCCGGTCTTGTGGGTCTGAGCAGATGCAATTGTATTGGAGGGCTTGGCTGTAGACTATGGATCTGGTAGTGTGCTCAGGGTGCAGACTGGAGGCATGTAAGTATGTGTAGTGGTCTTGTAGCAACTGAGGGGTCGCCGAATCCCACAAGCCCTAAGGCCGGTGGCCTGCCGCTGGAAGAAGGAGTCAGGAAACCGAAAGTCGAAAGAAACAAAACACCGTTTATTACTGCGCAGGGCTGCAGCACACTCAAAGAGCGTTACCAAGACTGCAGCAGCCTACATCGGGCTCGTTTACCTTTTATACTTTCCCCACACATCTTCTCAACCAATCACAGAAGCCCAAAAAGGCGCCAAACCAATCACAGAAGCCCAAGTGGACCAATCACAGAAGCCCAAAGCATTTTCTTATATGGTGCCATTCCCTGAATACCAACTCCTCCCAATATGCACGTGTAACTTGTCATTTACTCAAACCATGTTAAAGCTGTCGCCATTTTGGAGTTCAGTCCTCTCATTCCCCCCTTTTTCTTGTTACTGCAAATATCTATTTTGCAGTGACATCATCATGCTCCTCACCTTCTTCTATGGAAACTTTCTGATATGCTTGGAGCATCATAACTTTTTCACCCAACATTCCATCCATCATTTTATGCATCATTCTTAGCAAGTATTGTATTATGCATGGTGAGCACATACATAGAACTAGTCCTATTATAACAATCAAAAATATTGTATACACTATACCTCTTATCCATCCTAAATTTGGTAACCAATATGTCAGCCACGACCACCAATCACCAGTTGATTGATACATTTTTCTCACATTCTCGGCAATTTTATGCAATTTCTCCACATTCGTTTCAATTATTCCAGTTTCATTAATATAATGGCAGCAGGTAGTATTTAGCCACATACACAGTCCTCCCTCCTTGCTTAACAGATAATCCAATGCAATTTTATGTTGTACTAAAACCTCTGCCAAAGATTTTACTTCCCTTTGTAAGGTTTCTAACCCCTCTGCCGATTGATTGGCTAAACTTTCCATTTGATATGATAAAATCCTAAGCTGCCCTATATTCCATGCCACTCCCGTCCTGGGGCTAAGGACGGCCCAGACCTTCTCTCCTTTTGTCAAATATGTATTATCAGGGTCATATCCATATTTTTCGTTGTACACTCGTTTCCTCAATCTATGCCAACCAAATTGCCGATCCCAGGCTGCCAGGGGTTGATCCTGTGGGTGAAATCTTAGTTCACCTGCCATGAGGGTCCCAATTGTACAGGTACCATTCCATGCCTGAGGTAATAGGGCAGCCCTCCTATCCAATTACCTGGGCCGGCCAACGGTCTTGTTTGCCTATTTAAAGCCCCCAAAAGTGTATGACTTCCCATTTGCCCAAATAAAATTTGTCTATTTTGGGCATCACAACTTAAGGGATAAAACAACTCTGAACACTTCTCACTATTATTTAAATGTACAGTGAAATTGCAATTATCATAATCCCCTACATTCACACGTCTTACCATCGCATTTCGACCATATCCCTGGCTTGCATTTCCCTCCCATACTGTTTTCTCCACCAATTCCAATCTCTGAGAATAATGAACACATAATGCTGCCAGGGGCCTTTCGCTTTGTTCTAATAAAAATTGAGCCTTATCAGGGATCGCAAGGTCCCCTGTCCCAAAATATACCTTGGTCACATTCCATCCTGTCAAGTTTAAAGTTGCGGACACTGTAATTGGTCAACCCTGGCCATGGTGTGAAGGGCCATTTGAGCACACCCAGCAACTGCTCTGACTAAATTGCTTGGAAATATTACAGTATTTACCATTTGATGAAACCTGTTTTATCCCCATTCTCCATCACACCCCATGGGAAGTATAAACATTATCACTGTACATCCCAACAACAGCATGTATCCTATACCTCGCAAATGTAAGCTAAGAGGGCAAATCGAAGGATCAAGGGAAAAGGGGTTGTCAGGTATCTCTAACCCCAAACAATCCCTTTCAATTGTCTGTGTACTTTTGCTAGCCAAATGTCCCTTCTTTCTTTCAGAACTGCTCTCGGGTAGCAGTCCCTCCTGTTCTTCAGGGTGGAGCTTGGTCTCCTGACCCCGGAGAGGGGGCTCCTGTTGCGATGCTGCCCTCTCCTCCATCTAGAACCCTTTTCCTGATAAGTTTTACCTTAAACGGATCGTCCTTGATTAGTTGTGCTGTCCATTCATCAGGGGAGCCAGTGTGGTCTTTCTTTATGCGTGTGTAGTGGATCCAGGGCTTTACACCGGCCAATTTCACTGCAGTTGGCGTTGTCAGCAGAACAATATACGGCCCTTTCCACTTTGGTCCCAGTGGTGTTATTTTCCAGTCTTTTAACCACACCGAATCCCCTGGAGAGAAAGAATGTAGAGCAGTAAAGGGGAACGGATACCTTACAATGCTTACATATTTGTACAATTTGTCCAATACAGAGACAAGAGGCATAACTTCTTTGGCCAACCCCTTGGTTCCCAAGGCTCCTGGATTGATTGGGGCCGGTATGTGCAGTGCAATTTCCATTTTATTCCCAAAAAGTCAGCCAGTGTTTGAATCACTTTGTGTCCAAAGGCTGACCCAGTATCACTTCCAATTGTGAAGGGTATCCCTCCTCTAGGGATAACATCCCTCATCAAAATACTTGTTCAGCTTTTTCATTTGCTGTGGGCCATGCATCGACCCAACCAGAATAAGTGCATACCGACACCAGCATGTATTTAAATTTTCCCACCCTTGGCATTTCAGTAAAATCCACCACAATGCTTTCCCAAGGGCCCCTTCCTACATATTGTACTCCTGGGGGTAAGAGGGGTCCAGTACGGGGATTATTCATGGCACATACCTGACATTTCATAGTTACTCTCCTTACTATAGCTGTAACCCCACTTATATAAAACTGTCTATTTAGTAATTCTAACATAGCTGTGGCACCACTGTGTGTCTGTTCATGTATTCTCTGTATGAAGGCCTCAGCTAAAAAACTAGGTATGAAAACTCTATTTTCTGGAAATATTAAAAGCCCATTTAATCTTTTTGCTCCCTCTGTCCTAGCCCATTGTTCTTCCTCTGGGGTGTAAATAATTTCTTTTGGTAGTTCAGTGATTGTATTCAAATTTAGAATCTGTGTATTTTCTCTCCTGGCTGCCTCCTTTGCTGTTTGATCAGCCAAGCGGTTTCCTTTTTCAATTGATCCGTCTCCTGTTTGATGACCTCTACAATGCATCACAGATACCTTCTTAGGTTTCCACACTGCTTCCAATAGCCTTAAAATTTCCTCCCGATTTTTAATCATTTGTCCTGCAGAATTTAAAAGTCCTCTTTCTTTGTACAACGCTCCATGGGCTTGTAAAGTGAGAAAGGCATATTTTGAATCTGTGTAAATGTTCACCTTCTTTTCCTTTGACAGTTCCAGGGCTCGATATAGCGTGGTCAACTCTACCTTCTGAGCCGAAGTCCCTGCTGGTAAAGGTTTAGCCTCCCAAACTTCTCCTCCTTCTGTGACCACAGCGTATCATGCATATCGAATCCCATTTTCCACAAAACTGCTTCCATCTGTGAAAAGGGTTGCGTCTACCTTAGACCTCGGTGTGTCATGTAAATCTGGTCTACTTGAGTAGACTTCTTCCATCACCTGTAAACAATTATGTTCCTGTTCTTCCTTCATCTCTATTGGTAGTAGGGTAGCAGGGTTCAAAGTGTTGCACGTAGCCAAACTGATACTTGGGTTGTCGACTTCCAATGGCTTGTGTGAGAACTCCAACTGCAATGCCTTCCCTTTCTCCTACATATAAAGTAAAGGGCTTAGTCAAATCGGGTAGTCCCAAAGCAGGGGCTTCCATGAGGGCCCCTTTTAATTTCATGAAGGCCTGTTTTCTTTCCTCTGTCCATTCGAAAGGGACTTCTTTACCTCCTCTGGTGGCTTCATGTAATGGCCTTGACATGATGGCAAAATTAGGAATCCAGAGCCGGCAGAATCCAGCTGCTCCCAGAAACTCTTGGACTTGGAATAGAACACACAGCCTCCTTCCGCTCGACTCCTAGCCTTCCCATGCCGTCCTTGAGAATGAAGCCCAGGTATCTGACTTCTTGTTGTACCAATTGTGCCTTCTTCTTAGAAACCTTATATATATTCTAGTGTAACAGGACCTTTTCTGTGGCCTCTATACATGACTCTCGGGTTGTCGTTGCTATCAAGATGTCATCTACGTATTGAAGGATGCCATATGGATTTCCTGCTTGAGTGAGTGGAACTAAATCCTGGGCGAGGGCTTGTCCAAAAATACTCGGGGAATTGCAAAACCCTTGTGGCAAACGAGTCCAGCTGACATGCAGTTTCTGGCCAGTATCCGGCTGTTCCCATTGAAATGCAAAAATGGGAATGCTCTGGGAATGTAATCGAATGCAGAAAAATGCATCCTTTAAATCCAATACTGAAAACTACTTCGCTTCCGAAGATACCAAGATGAGTAAGGTGTAAGGATTAGGTACCACAGGGTGCAGGGGTTCCACTCTTTTGTTGACCACTCTTAAGTCCTGCACTGGCCTGTAGCTTCCATCCTCTTTTTCTACGGGCAATAAGGGGGTGTTCCAGGCCGACTGGCATGGCCTAATTATTCCATAATTTTCTAGTCTCTTAAGGTGAATATGTATGCCATTCGCAGCCTGTCTGGACAAAGGGTACTGCGGTACTATAACAGGGGTTGCTGATGCCCAAAGTTGAATAATTACTGGCGGTACATCCTTAGCCATCCCCGGAGGGTTGTCCTCTGCCCAAATGCCAGGTATGTTAAAGGACATCCAGTCTATTCTCTCTGTCAAGGCAATAAACAACCTCCACTCTTCTTCTTGAGGTAGAATCAACATCAATTTATTCTCAGACTTCTCCTTCGGGCCTCTAAAAGTTACTTCTAATTTTCCATCGTCCTCAAATATTAACTGTGCTCTCATTTTGCAAAGTAAGTCTCTTCCCATCAAAGAAACTGGACATTCAGGGATATAAATGAATTTGTGTTTAACCTCATAAGTGGATAAATCACAACTTCTGTTAGTCAAAATAGGGTGTATTTGTCTTCTCCCTGTGGCTCCTATTATGGCCGTTGATTCCTTACTGAGAGGGGCATATTGTTTATTCACTACAGATTTGGTTGTTCCTGAATCAATTAAAAATGTTGCTTCCTGGCCACCAATTTTCATTTTGACCAATGGCTCCTGGTGGCCACTTACAGTCACCCTACTTCCTTGTGGAGCCGGTCTGTTTCAGTCCTCATTTCCATCCATGGCGGCCATCCCGTATAGGTCTTGTCCCAAGACCTGTCCTGCCGCCGCTCCCATCCATGCTTCCGCCCTTGGATTCAATCCTTCTCGTCCACGTCCTCGTTTCTACTTTCTTTACTCTTCTGGTTGGTCCCTTTCTTAGGGCACTCCCGCTTCCAATGGCCCTCTTCTTTACAGATGGCACACTGGTTGTGTCCCAAAGGTGGACCTCCTTTACCTCGACCTCTTGGCGCTCCGCGTCCTCGTCCGGCTGTGTTTCCCTGGAACACAACTGCCACCAAATGGGTCCTCTTATTAAACTCCTCCTTCTTCTGCGCTTCACTTTCTCTTCCCACATACACTCGCGTCACTATCTCCAAAATCCTTCCCATTGTCATTCCAGGTAACCCTGTGTCCTTCTGCAGCCTTCGCCTAATGTCTGGAGCACATTGAGCAATGAAATTATTCTTCAAAAGTGTTTGGCTCTGTCCATCCTCTGCTTCATCATCCATGTTATAGGGAGAATATTTCCTGTAACCTTCCCTCAATCTTTCCAAAAACTTCACTGGTGGCTCGTCTCTTTCTTGAACAATATCTGCAATCTTTTTCAGGATTATTGCCTTAGGAGGTCCTCTCTTTAATCCCTTAATTATGTACTGATGATACTGTTGTAACTGGGTTCTTCCTCCTGGTGTCATATAATCCCAGTTAGGGGCGTGTGTAGGCACTCTTAATTCTGCTTCCGCCAATCTCTGTGCCTCTTGTCCTCCTGTATTCATATAATCTTTCCCTGCCTCCTCCCGTGCCTGACTGAGAACCATAGTTTTCTCTTCAGGAGACAGGAGTGTGTCCATAAATTGTTGTACATCTTGCCAGATGGGTTCCGAAAACTCCCTCTATCAATAAGGTCATAGACCTAGGGTCCTCCAACCAAGCGGACTTGCTAGCCTTCCAATTCAGCAAATCACTACTGGTAAAGGGAACATGTTGATATGCTGTAACTGTTGCATAAACAGATCGTCCTGTAGTTGGGTCCTCCGATGGCATAATTTGGGGGACTTGCCGTAAAGGCAATGTCTTTACCGGACTGGTCACTGGCAATCCTATTGGTTTCATATCTCCAATTGCTTCATTGGTCTTTTGTTCTAATGGCTGAGGCACTGATTGGGCTTTTGGAACTTCAGGATATAATGGTGCATATGGAGGTGGTTGCACCAGATCATCTTCCCCTGAGTCGGGCAAAACTTTAGGTTCCTGTACCTTCCCTTCCTCTTTGGGTGCTTCTGACATTCCTGTATTTTCCCTCTTTTCTTTTGTCTTTAGCGTATTGGTTTTCATCATGCATAATCTAGAGCACTCACATTTCTTGAGCCATTCTGGTTGATCCAAAACTATATCATACCATGCCGAAATGTAATACCATTCATACGATTTATGTCTAGCCACAAATTCTCCTATTCCGGCAATCACATGTGGATCTAGGGACCCTATCGCTGGCCATGGGTTTGGTACTGGATATGTGGGCCATGCGGTTTGACACAAGGTCCTAAGGGTACTTGATTTCTTAGTCCCTCCCTTTATATATTTTTTTAAATTCCTTCCATTTTTTTATTTTTTATTTTTATTATTTTTTATTATTATTATTTATTTTATTTTATTTTTAACATACAATCCAAGGGCGTTGTCTGACTCGACTAGCCCTGTCCCATTGCGGATCTAGGTCTTGGGGCACCCTCACTAGTCCGACTTCCTGACAATTGTCTACCTTTTTTATTACTATTATTCCTTTTAGGTACCTCCTATATTTCCTATTCCTCGTCTAGACTGTATTCTGGCCCACATAACATCACAACATTCATTCAAAGTCGACAGGAAAACAATCACTTAAAAAAAGAAAAAAGGGGAGGGTTGTTGGACTACGAGGCGGCAAAACCTCTGGAACCGATTCACATAATAAACACAAAAGTCACCCACAATTTTTTTTTAAAAAAATCCCAATCAATACTTGCCCCTTCCTCCGGTGCACCGGTCCCCCCCAAGGCGGTTGTTTCTCTCGTCCCCGTAGGGTTTCGGCACTTACATCGCGATGTCCCGTCCGAACGACACAAGCCACGCCAACGGTCTTTAGTAGGGGCCCCTCTCGTCGCACGTTGATTATGCCGTCCGGCCAGGAAATGTCGACAAAGTGGGGACAATGGCCCTATCCTGATCCGTCCTCCAAAACGGCAGCGGCGATCCCGGACGAGCCCCCAGAAATATGTAGCAACTGAGGGGTCGCCGAATCCCACAAGCCCTAAGGCCGGTGGCCTGCCGCTGGAAGAAGGAGTCAGGAAACCGAAAGTCGAAAGAAACAAAACACCGTTTATTACTGCGCAGGGCTGCAGCACACTCAAAGAGCGTTACCAAGACTGCAGCAGCCTACATCGGGCTCGTTTACCTTTTATACTTTCCCCACACATCTTCTCAACCAATCACAGAAGCCCAAAAAGGCGCCAAACCAATCACAGAAGCCCAAGTGGACCAATCACAGAAGCCCAGATGGACCAATCACAGAAGCCCAAAGCATTTTCTTATATGGTGCCATTCCCTGAATACCAACTCCTCCCAATATGCACGTGTAACTTGTCATTTACTCAAACCATGTTAAAGCTGTCGCCATTTTGGAGTTCAGTCCTCTCAGTCTGTGGGTTTGTGATATAGTGTGGTGTTTAGATGTCCTTTTTGTAGCTGTACTGTGGTGTCCAGAAAATAAACTTGTTCTGTCGATAGTTCCAGGCTGAGACTGATGGTGGTGTGGAAGTTGTTGAAACTCTGGTGGAATGTCTTGAGTGAGTCTTCTCCATAGTTCAAATAATGAAGCTATTTATGATGTGTCAGTAATATTGTTGTGCTGATTACAAATCATGTCCCTGATATTAGTATTCTTTTAAAAAATTGCTTTTTTGAGACCAAGTTTTAACAGCCCATTCATAAATCTATTTGGACCTCTTCCATTGTTTACACCTCTGAAACTTACCCCTTTACAAGGAGTAAGTGCAGGCAAATTGGCATCTTGGTTTGTGGCAAGGCTTAGTACCTATGTCCCCATCTGTATTAGAGAAGTGCAATAATTTAAATAAGTAAACACTTTAAATAAAAACCATTGTATTATCCACAAAACACAGGAATATGCAATGCAATGTAATGATATGGTATGGCCTATGATTTTGCTTAGTGATTTCCATGCAGTTTTATCAAGCTTAAGATATTTGTATAAGCATGACTTTAGGAGTATAAAAAGCGGAACTTAGTGCATGTTGGCAAATCAGCCTTAGTTCACTTCTGTAACATGGTGTGGCTCTTTTCCTAGATGTCTAACATTCAATGGCATGGCCATTTGATTTTCCTCTCTTTTCTGTACACTCCCCCTCCCTTCCTCCCTCCTAGAAGCTCACAATGTAAGTTCTGAATGAACCAGTGAATACAAATTATCAGCACAAACAAACAAACAAACAAAAAATAGCCAGTCAGTCAGGTTATTATATAAATGATAGTAACCCAATGGACAACACCATTTGCTTATGATCTTTCTTCTGGTATAGTTTCTTGGAGATGTTTTGTTATAATGGAAATGATGGCAAATGAAGGATAAGACCATAAAGGGAGTTACATTCAATATTCTAGTGAAGCAGTGCCAGAGAGGGCATCCAAAACAAACAACCAATGAACAATCAAACAAAATACAGACTGGGCAGATATCCTCTGGCAGTGGTTGGGGTAAAGCAGCCAGTCTGTACTCCTGCTCTGTCCCAGTTGCTCATTCCTTTTTCCAGGGGGGGGGGGAGTAGGAAGGAGAAAGAAAGTCTAGACACTCCTCTTTCAAATTTATAACAAAGTCTCAGTGCTGCTATTAGCAGTAGTACTGATAATTCGTGATGTGAAGACGGAATATGTTTAAGTTTGCAGATGACATGCAAACTGCTGCTGCACCTAACCATATCTAGTGTGAAGACATTGTCAATAAAAGCAAGTTTTCGTGAGTATGGATAAATTTAATTGGAATAAACTCCGTACTGTCATCCCTCGCCATTTGCAGCTTTAACATCGCGGTTTTGATCATTTGCGAGCTCAAGGCCACTGCCACGTGCATGTGCACTCCTACTCTTCCTCCTCCCTCCCTCCCTTCCTCCTGGGCTTTTTCCCTTTGGAAGAAAAAAACCCAGGATGGAGGGAGCAGCCAGGAATAGTGTGCAGGACTGAGAGCTGCCTGGTTACCAAAGTAGCTCTCCATCCAGGGAGTGGAGGATCGGTCCTCTGAGCCTCCTCCCCCTGCAAGGTTTATGCCCTCGGCTTGGCTTTGGAGCTGGAGTCTGGAGCCCCGTCAGCTGAAAGAGCTGGCACTGGGTCTTGGAGCCTCTGCCCCAGTCCCAAGCCTCTGTGCCAGTGCTGACTCTGGGGCTCCCCTTCCCCTCCAAAGCTATGCCCAGGGAAGCCTTGCAGGGGGAGGGAGGAGAGAGGACTTGTCCCATTGCCCCCAGTGGCAACACAGCTACATGCATGTGCTGCCATTGGATCCAATAGGACTTGAATATTCACAAATTTTGGTATCTGCGGAAGGGTTCAGAACGGATGCCCCACACATCTGGAGGGATAACTGGCAACTTCAAGGAGTTAGGGGGCTGTAACCCACTTTTTGGGACCTGGAACTTCCCTGCTTCCACCATTTTGAACTCCTTTCCTAACCCCCCCTCCCCCCACTATCTAATTCGGCCTAAAAATGTCCAGGTGCACAATCAGAAACCTAACTGGTATGCTAAATATATTTATAGTATCTCTTTTTTTAAGAACTGAAATTTATGAGCATTTTTATAATCTTGTCAAGTTCTATCACATGTCAATTAATGAACAAGTTAATCTTTTCAGTAATTCATTATTTGATTTGTGTTAGTTTCTCTGTTTCACATGTCTGTTGCTTTTAAAAAAGATGTTTTCCATCTTGAGTGTCCTTGACTGAGATGCAAGATAGAAATATTTCAACAATGAAACAACCCTGAAACACATACAGGTATATCTCAGTTAATAGAGTAGATATATCCATAGGCATGATTTCTTTAACAAAAACTTTGCTACCAGAGGCAGAAATAACATATAAAGAACAGGGATAGGTTCCTATACCATGAAAAAGAAGAACAGTTCAACAGGTTTCAGTAAACATTTTACTCAATTTTTTTTTAAAAAATTAAAAAATGCACATGTGAAAGGTCAGGTAAGCTTTGCATAAGTCAGCAAAAACATTCTGAACCTTTTAGAAACCACTTTCTTAAAAAAGAAAAGAAAAGAAAAGAAAGGTTTTTCCAAAATGCATCCAGTGATTATTATTTTTTTCTTTCAACAAGCCCCAGGTTCTTTATGGTTTTCATTTTTGTGGCCAAGTGTATAGATATATGCTTTAAAAAACAACATGCTGGATATAGTCAAAGGCTTTCATGGCCGGTATACATAGTTTTTTGTGGTTTTTCCAGGCTATGTGGCCATGTTCTAGAAGAGTTTCTTCCTGACGTTTCGCCAGCATCTGTGGCTGGCATCTTCAGAGAATGCTTGCTTGAAAAAGAGTTGGAGTTTCCAAGCAAGCATTCTCTGACGATCCAGCCAAAGTTGCTGGTGAAATGTCAGGAAGAAAGTCTGCTAGAACATGGCCACATAGCCCGGAAAACCCACAAAAACTATGCTGGATATAGTTAATCAGGCATGTTTATCTGCTCTCTTTGTCCTTTTCTCTCTGTTTTGCTGTTCATGCAAGCTCAGTACAGTATTCTGGAGGCATCTGCTATAAAACCTTGTGTTCTGTAGGAAGCACACGGAGCTAAAGTAGGATCAGCTAGAGTAGATGCCTGTTCTTTCCCAGCTCAATCTTTGAATTGTTTGCTGCAGGCATGCTGCCGCAAACTGACACTGAAAGTACTGTATGTGTTTCTCTACCCTCTTTCAACCTCCTCTAAGTTCCAAAAAACTTCCAGCTAGAAACAATGTGAAGGAAAAATGGGACTGGGCAGGTATTAAAATACTTTGTAAAAAGGAGCTTCTTTGTCAAGACGTTTTGTTAACTGAGGTATGCCAGTAAATGAAAATGGTTGTGAAAGTCACTTTCTCACACCCACAAACTAGCCTTAGTTTATATTTCTTTTTCATACTGCTTGCAGTGTTATCTTGCAGCGAGATTGTACTTGTTTTTATTTGTATTATATTTTGCATTTATGGGTCATTGATAAAAGTTTATTTTTATAAGATGGGCATATAAAGGCACTGTGAAGCAAACATTGTTACCTAAAAAAAAATACCAGACATGTACTTCCATTTTCTTCTAAAGGCCTTAAGGTTTACTTTTTATACACAGATTTTTATAGACTTTTAATTGAATGTTTTATTTTATACTGCCACTCATTGTGGACAACACTTGGGAAGTATCTTGGTTGTCTCTGAATGAGAGTAGAAAGAGTAGATAGTGTACACAATTGTGGAGCAAAAACATTTTATGCATTGAAAATTCATATCTTATTAGTATTTGGAAGTCAAAACAATTACATGAGCATGCTATTCCTCCCTGCTTGAGATAATTTAGTGCAGTGGATGGATTATTTGTTTGGGTTTTACTATGTTTTCTTAATTTGTTGTTAACAACAAGTCTGAATCTTTTCTCCAGCCCAGATCTGGCAGGCTGTAAATATAGAACATCACAGCTTTTGAGGTTAAAATCAAATGAAGATCTTATCTCTAGGGAGAGGAACATTTGTTGCTGTAGAAAGTGTTGCTTTTTCACTGTGAGAGAGCCTACTAAGATCACTGGGACCTGTTCTACACTTTATCTGCAAACATGTGTGAAGAGATGCCTGATGGTTTTTTTAAAAAAGGATAAGAAAAGCAGCTTTGGCAGAGAAGGAATTTGGAGGGGATAAATGTCTGTGCTTGCATGTGGATGTGGCCCTTTGCCCATGATTCATTATCTTTAAACCAGGCTTGAACTGGACTGGACAGCTTTTCGGTTAGAGGACAGTCTCCTGACTGACAGCCCTTCAGATAGACACAAGGCCTCAGTCATTGACAAGGTGCTTCTAGCTACTGTTTTCCAATGTGTATTGGGGATGCTAGACAGATGCAAATAGATGCAGTGGACAGATACTCAGAAATTCACCTTATGTCTTTTAAAAAATAAAATCACATGCCTTGTAAAACTAAACTGTAACTAAAAGATACACATAAGGCTTATGTGGTAGACCATCTGTCCTATTCAACGTACTGCCTGATTTTTTTAAATCAAAATATCTCTATCCTGCTGTGTTCCAGACTCAGAAAAAAAATTCTAGCAATGGTATATGCAAGAGATATGGAAGGGCAGAGTAGGGCCCAGTGGGGGGTGGGGGCCTATTCACAGTAAACTGTTATAGCACTATGCTTCCACTTTAACTTCCATGGCAACATCCCACAGAAACCTGGGATTTGCCTTTGCAAGAGGAACATTTTGAATTCTCAGTCAGAGAAATCTAGTACTTCACCAATCTACAGATTCTAGGACTGCATAGCATGGAGCCATGGCAGCTAAGTGGAATCTACAGATGTGTAGTGTGAATGGAACTCAGATCATATACAGGGTAAGTGGGGGTTGGGTGAGTTGTACATGCAAAACAGCCAACTTTTAAACAGCCATTTTCATTTTTCATCTTTTCATGGAATAGAGAAGGCATTCTTGGTGACAGTGGAACTAAACTGGGAAAATGGCTCTTTAACAAATATGCCCCCTGTCTTGCCAATTGAAATCACAGAGGTACTTACAAAGCACCTCCATGCCCAAACCTATGTTAGATCTTGACAGACAGAAACATTTAGATCATGGCTATCAGTAGCAGAGCTTAGGGAAATACCGTGTTTCCCCGAAAATAAGACAGTGCCTTATATTAATTTTTGCTCCCAAAGATGTGCTAGGTCTTATTTTCAGGGGATGTCTTATTTTTCTATGAAGAAGAATTCACACTTATTGTTGAATAATGAACATTTATTATATACTGTTTATATATGTATATACAAAAACTTTGCTAGGTCTTACTTTCAGGGGAGGCCTTATATTTAGTAATTCAGCAAAACCTCTACTAGGTCTTATTTTATGGGAATGTCTTATTTTTGGGGAAACAGGGTATGTGGTGATTACAGCTCTCAACATTCCCAATCAACAAGGTCACCAGCTGAGGAATTCTGGGAACTGTAATCAAAATAGTAATTTTTCCTGGCCCTGGTCAACAGCATGTAGGACAGGCTAAGAATAAGGTCAAGTTGGAGCACTACTGTGGCTTTTCAGTAATCAGAAACCCCATGAAATGTTGTGAGTTTATCCTTGTTTGGCCTCTCTGTAAAACCCAGGCTAAGTAATATGATTATCCATTTGAAGCAAAGCTGATGAAATGAATGAGACAAGAGTCTAGTGTAGCTTTGTAATTATTTAAAAATGTTGCTCATGACAAGGATGCAACATTCCATATATTCCTAGTCTCCTCCCCCCTCCATCAGTTTCCTTCTTCTTTATCATCTGGTTAATTCTGCCTTTTGCTCCCAACCCAGAGAATGTTAGCTGTGTTTATATATTCCACTGAAATCACCAAGACTTCAGCTGACTACAAAATGCCACTTCAGAGTGGTAGCTTGGATGATGGAATGTTCCTCAACATTAATCCCCATCATAGAAAACTAGATGCTTTAGAGAGAAGCTGTAGCAAGCTTTCTCAGTGACATATTAATTTTCTGTGAGTGAGGTAATCCTTCACCTGTAGTCTGAAAAAGTATGGCCCATATATAGGTTTACTATCCCAGTAAGAATTCAGCTTAGTCAGGAGATTTCAGAGGAATGCAAGACCAGGGGACCTTCTTTGGGTTGTGGCCATTATGCCATGTTTCTTTGCTGTATTTCCTTACAATTATTTTATTTAGCAAAGTAGAATAAGAGAATCATACAGTTAGAAGAGACCTCAAGGGCCATCCAGTCCAGCCTTCTGCCATGCATGAATACAGTCAAAGCACCCCCAACAGATGGCCATCCAGTCTCTTTTTAAAAACCTCCAAAGAAGGAAACTCCACTACACTTTATTTATACCCCAGAGCCAACATAGTACAGTAGTTTCAGATCAAATCCCTGCCCAGCCAAATCACACTGTCTCAACTTTAGAGGAAGGTGATAGTAAAACTCCCTCCAAACAAATTTTGCTGAGAAAATCCAACAGCAACCTTCAAGCTGCCATAAGTCAGAAATGATTTGAAGGCACACAACAACAACAATAAATTTATACTCTAACTTTCAATCCAGTGATGTCCAATTTGACCAACAAATTAAAAATAGGACAAACCTCAAATAATACAGATAAAAGTATGAATAAGAAGCCAGAAGAGTTTCATCTGTTCTGAATGTTTCTTTTAACAGCTCAGTAGATACTGCTATGAATCCTTTTTGTGTCTCAGAATCAGGGGCATCAATAGGATTGGTGTCACCTGGTACGGTAACTCATGGCGTCATTCTTCCTTTGGCTATATTTTTTATTGTTTCCTTTTAAATCGTAAGTTGCTTTGAATTCTAACTTTTGTGGGGGAAACGGGAAAACAACAACAACAAAAACAGACCTCCTCCCATACAGAATCCTTAGGAAATTTTGTACTAATGTTACTCATAAAATGCAGTTCCCATATATCACTGAACATAATGGTAATAGTTGACATAAACAACTAGCAAAATTATAATTATACCTTTAAATTACAGTGTCATATGCACAGCCAAAATGTATTTACATGTGCATAGTTTCATGTGATCAAAATGAAAATTTGGTGAGATGTGGGGCTTTATAATACAATTTAAATCGCAGTAGTGAGTACATGTTTATACCGCTTTTTCTATACCACTATATCAGTGCACTTAAGCACTCTCTAAGTGGTTTACAAAGTGTAAGCTAATTGCCCCCAACAAGCTGGGTAATCATTTTAGTGACCTCAGAAGGATGCTAGGCTGAGTCGACCCTGAACCCCTGGCTGGTATTGAACTCACAATTTTTTTTTAAACTGCTTGTTTTTTACAGTGGTCCCCTGCCTTACGAATCCCCTGGGTTACGAAAACCCCGGGATCCGAAGGTGGCGGGACCGCCATTGTATCCCCCGGGATCCGAAAAAAAAGCGGAAAAAAAGCCGCGCGGCCCCTTTAAATGGCCACGCAGTCCGTCCGCGAAAGCGGTCCCCCGGGTTACGAACGACTTCCCGGTTACGAAGGTAATCCCGGAACGGATTACCTTCGTAACCCGGGGGGACCAGTGTATTTATTCATTTATAGAAGCATTTTATATACAAAAGCAATAAAAAAGCTTCAAGTTACTGCATAGTATCAGAAAATATATTGAAGTTTACAGATCAATACTTCCAAAGTCACTTTAAAAACAATTCCCAAACACTATATCCATACATTTCAATATTCTCTCTTTTTTTAAATATCACTTTCTCTTTTTATTTCCTGTTGCCACGAAGTATATACCCCAAATTGTACAAATTCTTAAATGTTATATTACAAATAATAGGTTATCACATCTGCATTCTTATGTCTCTAACCTGCAGTTTTTCATTATCTGGTCCCACTCTTTCTCTATTAGTGTAATGTCTTTATTAGATAATCGGCTGGTGAGAATGTCTATCTCTCAAAGTTCCAGAATTTTTACCCACCAAAGGTCCAAATCGGGTATTATTTGACTTTTCCAATATTGAGCTAATATAATTCTGGCAGCAGTTATTAAATATAATATTGTTCTCACATGTTTAATTTTGATTTGCACAGGAGCTTTGTCTAGCATATTCAATAAGTACATTTCTGGTCTCATTTCGAATTTCAGTTGAAAAATGCATTCAATTTCTCTATTAATACTTTTCCAATATAACTTTAGTTTTGGACATTTCCACCAAACATCAAACCAAGTTCCTGGTGCCTTTTCACAATTCCAACATAGACCTGGACCTGTTTTATAAATTTTTGTAATCTTGCTCAGTGTTAAATACCATCTATGTTCCATTTTCCAATAATTTTCTCGGAGGTTTTGACATTTAGTAATTTTTTTAGTCCTTTCTCTTGCGTTCATCCAACTATCCATCTCTATAGTATTTTGAAGATCTGAAGCCCATTGTATCATTGTATCCAAAACAGGTGCCTTTTCTTGTTCAAGTTCTCGAAGAAATCTATGTAATATAGCAGTCTTTTTGTCATCTGTATTTAATAAAATTTTTGACAAACCCGAAGTTTCTTTTTCAAAATCTTGTGATTTCTGGTGTATTTTAAATCTTTCTTTAATCTACATATAAGGAAACCAATGTATTTCAGGGTCAAGTTGTTTTTAAACTCACAATTTTTATGGCTTGTGAGTGAGTGGCTGCAGTGCAGGCAATTAACCACTGCACCATCAGTTTTTTTTAAAAAAAATTATTTAAAAAAAATCATTCTAAAAATTTAAACCAGGGGCCTCTCCTTTCTTCTTCCACTGAGCCTCACCTCACTCATACCATCTCTTCAGCATTTTAAAAGGATGCAGACAAATGGCACAGCCTGTTTCTGCCAAAGGACAGATGTTTCGGGAGCAGTGGTGTTACTCCCTGCCGCCCCTTTCGCCAGCCAGGGTTCCTCTGCTGTCCATTGGTTGTGGCTCTGGTGGGGATTGGGTGCAGCTGCTTTCTGGCTGCTCCTTTCAGGTTTGACGGGGCTATTGCTTGAGTGGGAAGAAGGCTGCCAGGAAAGACACTGCTTTCTGGGTCGGCTGGCCAGGCAGGAAAGCGGGTTGCCTTTCTTTCCTTCTCACCCAGCAGTCACACCAGACCTATAAAAGACTGCTGGCTGGCAGCAGCAGCAGCAGCCCACCCCATGGTAGAGGTAGCTTTGCTGGTGGAGTGGAGTGACTGTGGTGTGTTCCAGGCAGCCTGTGGGTAATGGCATGAGTGACTGCACTGTATCTCTTGCTGGAGGAAGCTTTTCATTCTGTTGTTTTTCCCATTAACAAGGGTAGCCTTTGCAAAGAGCTACCACATAATGGTCCTTGAGATGCCTCCTGACAGAGCTGATTTCTTTCCTTTCTGGTTTGGCAAGCCATATTTGGAGACATGGTGGGCCTGGTAAGTTTTAACTACAACTCCCAGGAGCTTACCTGCTGGTGGTCAAGTTTTATACTCTAGAAAGCCGCTTTAACCGCCTGACAGTGTTCTGTATACAGCTCGCCCTCCACAGCTGTGGTTTTGACTTTTGAGGATTTATTTGTGGTTTTGATTCATGTGTTCTCTCTAGGAATCTCTTGTTCCTTCAGTACAACTCTGCAATAAGTTGACCATAGAGTTGTGCTAGAGAACATAGACTTTATCACATAGGTAAAATTGGGGGTTTAAACAGTCATTTTTCCAGAAGATTTTCATACACCATGGCGATTAAAGAGGACTTATCCAAGGAACAACCAGCAACAAATCATTCACGGGGAAATCCTGTGAATTATTTGTTGTTGGTTATTCCCAGGATAAGTCCTGTCTAATTGCGATGTGTGTGAAAATCTTCACCACAATATCATGACTTTCCCGGGAAAATGACTATTCAAACCCCCAATTTTCTCTAATTTTCCTTACGTGTGATAAACTCCTCTGAATATGTAGGTCCTCCAGCATATTTCTGTGAGCAGCCTTTGGCAGATGTTGTCCATAGAGTTGCACTGGAGAACCTGGAGACTCCTAGGTTCTCTAAGGTAAAAAGAATAGTGTAACCCCAGCGAATATGGAGGCACCTCTGTATTTTTGTTCCTAAACCCCATTGCATTAGGATTTAGGAATGCATAGGGACTTAGGTAGGAATGCAATGAGGATTATAGCTACTCTTGCTTCAGTTGCCCTTGTGATGTGAATGTAAAACTCAAGTTAACCAGAAATGACTCTAGTAAAAGACCAACCCCAGCACTAATCACTATTATAAATACAAAAGGCTAAGTTCATTAAGGTTCTGTAGCAAACTTCCTCTTGCCATTTTGCTAATTTATAAATTTGTTGGTGTTGAGTGAAATAGTTAAAAACAATGAAAAGCAAATAGACATAAAATTTAGTAAGAAATCAGAAGACAAATCAAAGCATGATTTTTCACATGTAACAGTGGTAACTAGTGGGGAGTCAGAACAATTGGACTAAAGGGATCAAGCGCCTGACTCAATGTACATTCCTATGATTGGAGAGATGTGCACTAAGTCACCAAAGTAATCATTACTGAATAAAATAATCATCTGGTTCCTTTGTTCTGAGCCCAACCTTTTTCTGTTCTACAAAAATACCATTTTCACTTGCTCACACAGCTCAGCACCATTGAAGCTAACAGGGTATAGATATCACGGAAGCATTCGCTGTAGTTAAAGACCTACTGAGCAACATTAAAATGTTGAATAAAAGAAATCAGGGAGGGACAAACCCAGTAAATGGAAAGGTTACTGGAGGCAATTATAATTGTTCATCATGCTTCCTGGTGCTTACACATGTGAACTCCAAACCTTTGTATTTACATAAGCAAAATAAACAAACGCTTGGATCTAGGGAGCTAGAAGGCTAGCTAGCCTGTGGGCTTGCAATCACATTTTTTCCCTGTAAACAGCATACTGTATCATGTTAAATTCCCCTTACTTCCAGAAGCAGGTTGTCATATGTCAGAGGGAGATGAATCTTTCTGCAAAATTAAGGCCTCATTCGGGCTGATGGAACTGGTGTCATGGTCTTTTCAATATTGGCAAAATAATAATGATAATAATAATAATAATAATAATTTCTAGCTTGCCCCTCTGAACAGGCAATCACGGTGGGGTACAACAGGATTAAAACAACAAAAATTAAAATAGAACAATCCCATCCCCACCTCCCACCCCTTAAAATAAAATTAAATCAGCAATGAGTTAAAACATATCAATATCAAAACCTAAAAATTCTTGAGCTGTATGGGTGGGCTGAAATCATGGAGGAAGAAGGCTGGAAGAAGTCTAAATCTTGGATTTGGAGCCAGGAGATGTTAAACATTGTCTGGGAAGGCCTGCTGGAAGAGATGCGTCTTTAAGGCTTTTTTAAAGCCATCGATGGATGAAATGAGACACATCTCATCCAATAGATCATTCCACAACTTGGGAGTGATAGCTGAAAAGCTCTCTTGGAGGTCTGCATCAGCCTGGTCTTCATGGGCTGTAGCAGGTTCCTCCCAGAGGACTGAAGTGTGTGTGGGGATTCATAGGGGAAGAGGCGGTCCCTAAGATAGGATGGACCCAAGCCATGTAGGGCTTTAAAGGTTAAAACCAACACCTTGTACTGCGCCCAGAAACTAATCAGCAGCCAGTTGAGAGACTTAAGCACAGATGTTATGTGCTTGCTCCTAGGTGTTCCTGTGACAAGCCAGGCTGCCATGTTTTGAACCAGTTGTAGTTTCCGGGTTAAGCACAAGGGTAGCCCCATGTAGAGCGCTTTACAGTAATCCAGATGTGAGGTTACCACAGTTTCCAGACCCCCCGCATCCAGGAAAGGGTGCAGCTGGTGTATCAGCCGAAGCTGATAACTCCTGACGGTTGCATTCACCTGACTTGTCATGTGAAGCGACGAGTCAAAAAGTACTCCCAGACTGCGAACAGAGTCCTTCGAGGAGCGTGTGACTCCATCGAGGACTGGAAATTGTATTCCCAAACCGGGTTTCGGGCCTGTAACTGTAAGTATTTCCGTTTTGTCTGGACAGAGCTTCAATTTGTTTTCCCTCATCCAATCCATTACCGCCACAAGACAGTTATTGAGAGGAGAGGTCTGAGGTCTGAGCAGACGATCTGATCATGGAGAAGTATATCTGAGTGTCATCAGCATACTGGTGACACTGAGCTCCGTGCCCAGCGGCTTCATATAAATATTGAATTGAGGGACAGCATGGTGCCCTGAGGGATGCCACAATTAAGCCCAATTTTAAAAGAGCAGCTGTCCCCGAGCCTCACCCTTTGGGATCTGCCGGAGAGAAAGGACTGGAACCACAGAAGCGCGGTGCCACCAATCCCTAACCCCCTCAGCCGATCCAAAAGGATGGAATGGTCTATGGTGTCAAAAGCCGTTGATAGATCAAGAGCACCAACAGGGTCACACTTCCCCTGTTGCTGCTCAGGCGGAGGTCGTCTGTCAGAGCAACCATGGCAGTCTCAACTCCATATCCTGTCCTGAAGCCGGTCAATCAATGATCAATGACAGTCCGAATTATTGTATATGACTCTATCTTGGATGTATGAAAGAAAGTTAATTTAATATGGGTAAGTCAATTCAGTTTATAATAAGGTTATAAATAACCTTGTTTGTTTTACATTTTAGTATAATAAATGTAATAATGTGTACACTTATTTTCATCTACCTACCAATTAAAATATATTGAATCTAAAATGAGCCCCATTCTAAGACAGTGAGTGAGAAGCCTCTTCTAATCAGAAGGAAAGAATCTTACATAAATATTTGTGCCAACTGACTGTGCTCTGCAGCTATGATGTAGACTCATACAAATTGTGAATATCAATTGCACAAGCATTGTTACACATATTACATTTGCTAAACCTTTAAACATAATTATACATCTCTGGCTGTGTTGGCTAACTTACAGGGAACACAACTACAGTACATTCTAAATTTAAAGTCCATACATTAGGCTCTGAATTATACTTTTAAGGGTTTGTAATTGAAAATATAGATTTCCTTAGAAAATAGAATACACAGAGTCAGTTCAGAAGCTATTATGGAGAACTACGTGGTGGCAGAGCATGTGCTTTCAGTGCAATGAATGCCCCACATTCAGAACCTGGGCTTTTGGATTATTTTGGAAAGACTTTGGGAGCCACAGCCAATCATCATTTTAGACATGGACCAAAGTTGGGAAGAGCCCCTCTTTTGGAACTTTAGAAGCTCACAGCAAGCTTGTCCACTGGTGGTTGGGTGACTTTGAGAACTATAGTTCAAAAAACATGTAAGTTAGACAATTGGGCAGAAATTAATAAAATGAAATTCTGCATTTAGGCCACAAAAACCAAATGCACAGCTGTCGGATGGGGGACACATGGCTCAGCAGTACCATATGCAAGGATGACCTTTGGATTATTGTTGATCATAAGTTCAACATGTGCCAGCATTATAATGCTGCAGCAAAAAACCTGAATGCTATCTTAACCTAAATTAATAAAATCATAGCTTCCAAATCCAGGGTAAGTAATAATGTCCCTATATTCTGTGCTGATCAGGCCTCGTGTGGAGTACCAAGTTCAGTTCTGGGCACCACATTTTAAGAAGGATTTAAACAAATTGGAGCAGGTTTAGAGAAAGGCAACCAGGATGATAAACAGTATAGAAATCAAAACATATCAGGAAAGGCTGAAGGAATGGGCATATTCAGCTTGGTGAAGAAAAAAAACCTGAAGGGTGACATGATTGTGCTCTTTAAATACCTCAAAATTGTCACAGAGAGGAGGGGGCAGATGTGTTCTCTGATCCAGAGGGTAAAACCAGGTCTAATGGTGTTAAAATTACAGGAAAGTACATTTCAATTGAAGATTGAAGGAACCTTTTGACAATAAGAGCAGTTTGGCAATGGAACCAAGGAGTTTATCACACTAGGGGCCAATTTTGAAGTTAAAATGACATTGAAGTGGTGTTAAAGCAAACTTGAGCCTTTGTGAATTTAAAGCAAATTTAAAGCGAATTTAAAGTGGAAATAACATTAATTGGCAATTAATGTTCATGCATGATTGTGCAATTAAAGGAATTTCAAATTTACACTTTCTGTAGAGCTCTGAACTTGAAATCTAATTTAACTGCAGGTTTTTTGCAACGTCGTGTGAAATAGTGTTGCTTAATTCTCCTTTAAATCTACTTTTACTGTGGGTTTTTTGCGACGCTGTGTGAAACTGTGTCGTGTAATTTTGCAATTTCTCTGGGATATCTTATAATAATAATAATAATAATTATTATTATTATTATTATTATTATTATTTCTATCCCGCCCGTCTGAGCGAGCAATCGGGGCGGGGTACAAGATAAAATTAAAAACAAGACAATTAAAATATCCAATCCCATTCTCACCTCCCCCCCTTAAAAAAAGAATTAAACCAACAACAAGTTAAAACATAGTGCAAATAACGGACAGTCAACAATAACAGACTAAAAGTTCCTTGAGCTGTATCGGGTGATGAGGATTAGGGACTGGCGAAAGATTTGGAGCCAAGTGACATTAAGCATTTTCCGGGATGGCCTGCCAGAAGAGATGCGTCTTCAAGGCTTTCTTAAAGCTATCGGTGGGTGGAATGAGACGCAACTCATCCAGCAGGTCATTCCAAAGTTTGGGGGGCAACCGCTGAGAAAGCCCTCTGGGAGGTCTGTGTCAGCCTAGTCTTCATGGGCTTTAAGAGACACCTCCCAGAGGATCGAAGCGTGCGGGGGGGGGGGGGTTCGTACGGGGAGAGGCGGTCCCTTAGATATGATGGACCCGAGCCATGTAGGGCTTTATAGGTTAAAACCAACACCTTGTACTGTGCCCAGAAACTGATCGGCAGCCAGTGGATAGATTTTAGCACAGGTGTCATGTGCTCTCTCCTAGATGTACCTGTAATAAGTCTGGCTGCCATATTCTGAACCAGTTGTAGTTTCCGAGTTAAGCACAAGGGTAGCCCCATGTAGAGTGCATTACAGAAGTCCAATCGTGAGGTTACCAGAGCATGTATCACAGTTTCCAGATCCCTCATCTCAGGAAAGGGCGCAGATTAACCCCTTGATCTCCCTTATGTGATAAAACTCCAATTGCCTAAGGAGACAGCGTGGCCTGCTTATTTTGATGTCTTCAAAAAGAGGCTGGGCAGCTACCTCCTGGAGATCCTGAACTGAGCAGAGGGTTGAATTCTATGATCCATGAGGTCTCTTCCAACTATGATTATATGATGAATGGAACTTTGCTGTACTGTGAAATGAACTAATGGCTCTGAGCAGCTTCATGTGAGTTGAAATTTCAGATAATAATTACTATAGAATTTTCTGCTGTCTGGAAGAGTCTTTCGTGATATTTCAAGATGAAGATGTGCATTGTACAAATTCTGTGTCAGCACATGGTGATATGTGTCTTTCCAGTCAAGGCCAAATACCTGCTGACTAAAAGCAGGTTCTTCTGCTTTCACTTAAAGAGAACAAGCATTTTAGTACTGCGTTGTAGAAGCAGAAGCTGGCCAGGCAATTCGCTGGTAGAAGTTGCTTGGCTATAAATGTGGAGCAATAGAGGTGGGTAGTAGTCTTCTTCCCTTCTTTGTAATCATTAGGGAGTGAGGATGCTGAGAGAGATGCTTTTCTGTTGCTTTATGGACTCTTTATTATTATTAACCTTTATTTATATAGTGCTGTAAATTTACATAGTGCTATACATACAGTCTTTTTAATTAGACGGTTCCCTGCCCTCAGGCTTACAATCTAAAAAGACAAGACACAGAAGGAGAAGGGAATGGTGGTAGGGGAAGGGATCAGGTCCAGCAGTTCTTCTCTACCTCTGAGGACTCGACCAAGGCAGATGGACTGGAGGGATGGCTTGACTACTTAATGAATAGTTAAAACGAGGCATCCTGGGGCAGAGAAGGGCTCAGACTTGGGAACGCTTCCCTAAACAAAATAGTCTTTAACTTAATGTTGAAACTGGTTAGAGAAGTGATGAGGCACGCATGTGGGGGAAGAAGGTTCCAGGAGTGAGGGGCAGCAAGTGAGAAAGGATGAATCTGGGACGGGGCAGTGAAAATCCTAGGCTGGGACAGGAGACCTTGACTGCCAGAATGGAGAGAACAAGTAAGAACAAGTAAGGACAAAGAAGTTCAGATAAATAAGAGGAGGAGCCAGTCCATGGAGGGCTTTGAAAGTCAACAACAAAAGCTTGTACTGGATGCGGAAGGGGAGCCAATGAAGGGAGGATAAAAGAGGACTCTTGGCGACTACAGTGCAAAAAAGCAGTGCTGTCATGTAGCTTCCACGGGCCAATTCACATTACAGAATTACAGTACTTTTAGCCTACTGTTAGTCCTAGCATAGGCAATTTAGGCAGGGCATTTAGAATTCTCAGCTAGAGAGCTCCTCTAGGGCACCTGATCAAACTACAGATCCCAGAATTTCATAAGATGGTACCAGTTAAAGTGGAATAATAGGGCTGTAATTGTGTAGGGTGAATGGGATCCACTTTAAAATAGGTTCAATACCTTGAATAGCTACTGTTATATTCAAACCGAAACTCAAAGTGGATTTAGCTTCTCAGTGACATAGAAGCTCCCAGGCATCACTGTGAAAATATAAGATTTATGAGCTTTGGATATAAATTGTTTGCCTTTCAGGCTATAAGTTGACAATTCGAAAAAGGGAATCCTCTGATTGGGTGCTATTATTGAACAGGCTATAGGTTCAGGACCTAAATACCCTAAATGCACCAGATCCTATCTAATCTTGGAAATTAAGAAGGGTCAGCCCTGGTTAGTACTTGGATGGGAGATAGCCAACAAATACTGTGTGCTTGTAGGCTATATTTCAGAGGAAGGAGCTAGCAGATCCACCTCTACATATACCTTTGTTAAGAAAGCCCTACGAAATTAATGGGGTCACCATAAGTCAGCAGATGACTTGAAGGCACATACATACACATATATGTTCAGGCCCACTCTCAGAGATATTAGCTTATAATCACAATATGATTTCTGACAGTGTTTAATACTCCTGGGTCCTGAAGCTTGTCTGCTTTCATACGGAAATTCCCATTGGTACTAGGTTGGCCAGGAGGAAAATAAAAAGAGCAAAGCTTTAATCATTTAACCTCTTTCTCTCCTGGCCACATTTAATTAGCCTTGAAGGGGAATTCTCTCCAAAACAATTCCAGGTCTCTGTTATCAAGAATCCTGCTTATGCCTCTGCAGGGCTCTGAGAAGGTGGGGAAAGTGCCAGTCCTTTGGGCCGTTGTCATAGGTCAGTCTGGTAATTGATGAAGATGCACAGCCGATTGAATTGTTCTTCCCCCCAAAGGATAGGACATGGCTAGGGCAGCAAATCTGGATGCTTGGGATGCCACTGTCACCCTCAGTTAGCAGAAGAAGCTCACATATTGGGCCATGACCTGTAGTCCTTTCCTGTAGTCCTTTCCTGTGCTCAAAGGCAGGCAGGCAGGCAGGCAGGCAGGCAGGCAGGCAGGCGGAATCATTGGTGGGAGGGTGGGCAGATACATAAGCTCAATTTCATTGGTGAAGTTCAGTTTTTGTGTGCCATCCTACCTTTCTGCTTCTACTGCAAAAACCAGTATTGTTGAAACAGTATTTATTTGCCAGAGCGGGGCCACACAGCAGTGAAAAAAACATTTTGAACCTGTGCTTAGTGAGGCTGTGGGTCAGATTAAGGAAGGATTTGGAACTGGGTCTCACCACCATGCCAGTGCTTTCTAGCCCTGCCTTTCTTGTGCAACTGATGCCTCAGAGGTTGTGGAAATACTGACACACTGCCTGGATGCAGTGAGGAAGAGGATGTAGGTCAATACTTTGGAACTGGTTCCAAACAAGACAGATGTTCTGTTGGTCATCAGAAAGACTAACCTAGGACCGAGACTAAAACCTTTACTGGATTGGACTACTCTCCCTCTGAAGGGCAAGATTTACAGCCTAGGAATGTTCAACATTGCTCATGGAAGGGCACAAGTGTGTTGGGGGCTTTGCCCAAGTTCAGTGGGCACACTAATGTGTCCCTTCCTAAAACAGAGATTTGCCCACTGTGGTTCATGCTTTAATCACCTCCCAGTTAGACTACTACATGGATTACTATGCTCTACATTACTATAACATGTGGTATGTGGGGCTTCCTTTGAGGAGTGTTTGGTGACTCCTCTGTATTTTTACCTCTGTATATAAATACGAAAAATAACATTTTGATTGTCTAATTGTCCATATTAATTGTTGTTTGTATCAATCTTAGTTTGCTTTATTAAATCAACCACTCACCTGAACTATGCAGTTTCCCTTTGCTAGGGTCTACAGTAGGTTGTTTCCCAAATTTGCTAGCATTTGAATAGTTGAGCTTCAAAAACTAATGATCATGTAAGCCCCAAGGTGGCTAGTATTTGCATGTTCCTTCTGATTAAATTTCTACACAAGAAGAAGGGACAGAAATCTCACTTTTAAAATAGCAATCTAAATAGCAGTGTTTAGCCACTGGCAGAACTTGCGGTTTCAGATTATTTGTATAATATCCCTTTTTGCATTCCTTTTTCTGTATTACATAATGATTTTTTCATGCCATCATCTCAGGGAGAGGACCTTTTCCTCCCTCTTAAAATTCACTGAAGTGAAACTTACATGCCCCACTTTAAGGGTTAGAAAGAGATAATGCCTTTTGGGGCATTCTGGGGAACCAACGCCTCTTCCAGAGCAGAAAGTTGGCCACCATACAGTTGTCCATCTCTGTTTGACACAGACATGCCTAATGTCTAGTTCTTTCTGATAAATTCCATGATGCTACTGTAGTCCACAGAGGCTAAAGAGTTATTTTGAGTACAGGGGAATGATTGTTGAGGTCAAATGACAATACTATAGTAAACATAATAAGATAATACAGTAAGACAGTAAGATAATAAACACAAACTTATTCTAGTCCACTGGATGCATTCCCTGGCCTGGAAAAAACAATTTGTCTGCTCTTACGTTACTAAAAGCACTGTACCTCATGGCATCCCATCAAGTAGCCCTCACTAAAGAAGCCCAGGGTTCTTTGGTGTTTTGGGGGAGGGTTAGTCAAAGGAAGAGAGCCAGCATGTCATTGTAGTTCACATGTTGTGTGACTCTGGAGACCAGGGTTAAATACTGGGTGATCTTGGGCAAGTCACACTCTCTCAGCTTCATTGCTTTGATCATGTCACCCCACCTCTGGCATCTCTTCACTGGCTTCCCATTCCTTTTAGGATTCGGTAGATGCTTCTTCTTTTAATGTTTAAAGCTTTGCACAACCTACCATATATACACATGTATAAGTCGACCTCATGTATAGGTCGAGGGCAGGTTTTGGGGCCAAAATCATGGATTTTGATACGACCCTTAGATAAGTTGAGGGTAAAACTTAGGGGCATGTAACAAAGGATCTAAAGGATGAAGCAAAGGAAAACAGTGCCGGAGAACTAGCAGTGATTAATTTCTGTAACTTTATAGCTTTCCATAAATTTTATATTTTACAACTCTTTTGAGTGCAGGTTTGATCATATAGTAAAGCACCAACCTCACATGAAAAAAAAAAAAACTTCATTGCAAAGCAACATCTCAACACTGTGTTTAATAATAATAATAGATAGGAATTCTCAGAATTGTAATTTGAAAATTTGAAAAGGATTTTTTCCAGGCTCTGCCCATTCCCAGTTTAAAGTACAGGGATATGTAGGATGGCTTACTACACAGAAGGAGGGCCTTTGCTGCCAGCTTCATTTCTCTGGGCTTGGTTTCTTCTTGGGTGGTGCTGAGCCCTTCTGCCTATCTCCCCATGTGCTTTGTTCACATGTGCTTCCCTGCCTGACTCCAGATCCCTACACCATTCAAGGTAGAGGCAGATTACCAAGGGAGAATAGCTGGGATTGGGAGGAAAAGGGAGAAAGAAAGGGGGAGGGGTTGGGGTCTCTCTCTTTCTCTCTTTTCCTCTTGATCCCAGGCTTGGAAAAGGGAGAAGGAGAAAGAGTCCAAGCCTCCCCCTTCTCCAAGCCTGGGATTGGGAAGAAAGGGAGGAAAGAAAAGGGGGCTTGCTCTCTCTCTCCCCCAATCCCAGCCTTGGAAAAGGGGGCGGCTTGGTCTCTTTCTCTTTTTCCCTTTTCCAAGGCTGGGATCGGGAAGAAAAGGGAGAAAGAAAACAAGACAAAACCCCCTTTTCTTTCTCCCTTTTCCTCCTTATCCCAGGCTTGGACTCTCTCTTTTTCTCCCGGCTTTTGGTGATCACAGCCTTGGAAACTCTATTGCCCTGTCTATAAGTCTACCCTGGGATTTTGAAGTCCATTTGGGGGCATAAATTTTTCAACTTATAGTCGAGTATATATGATAATTCCCCCTTTTCTGTCAGTCCTTATTTCATTTCACCATCCTGTTTGAGATTTGCAGTCCAGGAGCTTGGGGCTTCTTGTCCAGCCAAAGGTTTCTTCTTTGGTGGCTCGGCTTCATCCTTTTTTCACTTGCTGCACCATATTCCTGGAACTGCCACCCTGAACATCTGCGGACTATTTATCACCCCAAGGCATGAAAACTGGAAGAAGGATCGTCAACAATTTAAGATATGCAGATGGCATCATACTACTAGCAGAAAATAACAAAGGCTTGGAAAAATTACTTAAGAAGGTCAAGGAAGAAAGTGACAAAAATAATGACCACAGGTTATTTACATAACAATAATTTACAATGAAGACATTGAAATAGTGTCTTAGTTCAATTAATCAGTTCAGTTCAGAATGGAGATTGCAGTAAAAAATCAGAAGAAGAATAGGACTTGGAAAGGCAGCTATGGATGAATTAGAATAGATCCTGAAGTATAAAGATGTATCATTGAATACTAAAGTCAGGATTGCTCAAGGCAATATTTTCAGTTTCTGAGTATGTTTGTGAAAGCTGGGCAGTGAAGAAAGCTAATAGAAAGAAAATCAACTTGTTAGATTTGAGTGCTGAAGAAGTGATCTACAGCTACCATGGACTGCTAAAGATAAAGAGTCCTAGAGCAAATCAAACCGGAACTCTCTCCAGAAGCCAAGATGACTGAACAGACTGTTGTCCTTTGGACATGGAAGAAGGCATGACTCGAAATTCAGTAATGCTCGGTAAGGTAGAAGGCAGTAGGAAAAAAGAAAGGCTTCGTTACATATGGATGGACTCAATCAAGGAAGCCACAGTCCTGAATTTGTAAGATCTGACAGGATAGCCCAGAGGTCTCTCATAGTGACTTGATGACAGTTACAACAACAAAAAACAACAACATCTCTATTGGCATGGTTATATTCTTATTCAAATAGCCAAAGCAGTAGTAGCAGGAGCTGTAATTGTGGCTGCTCTCATTAGGCTTCCCAGCATGAGAAGCAAGCGTGTTATGCATGAATGATCAAAATTGTAGTAGTGTCAGTGAAGTGTGTGTCCATCTGGTAGACTAAACAGAGGAATGCTTAGCAGATACAGACAATTGAGGTTTACAGGAAAAGGACTTCTCCATCCATCTCAACAAATCCCCACAGTGTTCCAGCAAATACTCCAGGAAAAAGCTCTTTTTTAAAAAGTAACAGGAAGTATTCTGTCTTCCTCGATATCATCAGTATTTCTCTCAGACCTGAGCTGTGCAGCTTGGTGCAATTCAGTTTTTTTTTTTCAGGAAGGGTGGGTGGAGCTGTTTTGAGAGAAACGTCATTGCTTGACTTACTTTCTGACCTCGGGTTCTCCAACTCTGTTCTCAACTGGTTTAAATCTTACTTGTCAGACAGATCTTTTGCAGTGGTCACAGGGGGTCAGACTTCCTCCTCTGTTCCCTTATCTGTAGGAGTTCCTCAGGGCTCTGTCCTGGATCCCCTTTTGTTATCTCTGTACACATTGTCCCTTGGTCAACTCATCAGTTCTTTTGGTTTCTCCTATCTGTATGCCGATGACACTCAGCTATATCTTTCCACTCCTGACCTTTTGCTGGGGCTTGAACAGCAAGTCTCCTCTTGTCTGGCTGCCATCTCTCAGTGGATGCAACATCGGCGCTTGAAGCTCAATATGTCTAAGACAGAGCTTCTCATCTTTCCACCTAAGCCCATCCTTCAATACTCCTTTTCTGTTTCTGTTGACGGCACTTCTATTCATCTGGTTCAGCAAGCCCTTCAGTCTTGGTTTCATCTTCGATTCCTCTCTGTCGTTTATCCCCCAGATTCAGACCACCGCCAAGTCCTGTAGATTCTGTCTTTACAACATTGCTAAAATCTGTCCATTCCTCTCAGCCTCCACTGCCAAGACTCTGGTCCATGCCCTGGTGGTTTCACGATTAGATTATTGTAACCTTCTTCTGACAGGGCTTCCTCTCTCTCACCTCCATCCTTTAATCTCTGTCCAGAACTCAGCTGCACATATTATCACATCCACTCGCCGCTTTGACCATGTTTCTCCCCTCTTATCCTCCCTTCACTGGCTCCCCTTCCCCTTCCGCATCCAGTACAATCTTTTGTTATTGACTTTCAAAGCCCTCCATGGACTGCCCCCTCCTTACTTGTCTGACCTTCTTTCTCCTCACACTCCTTCTCGTACCCTCCGTTCTGGTAGTCAAGGTCTCCTATCCCAGCCGAGGATTTCCACTGCTCTGTCCTGAATTCGTCCCTTCTCACTTGCTGCCCCTCACTCCTGGAACCTTCTTCCACCACATATACGCCTCATCACTTCTTTAACCAGGTTCAAAAGTAAGTTAAAGACTATAGTGTTTAGGGAAGCGTTCCAAGGATTGTGCCATCTGCCCCAGGATTCCTCCTTTTAACTTTGTATTAAGAACCCGTGCCCTCCCTCCAGTCCATCTACCTTGGTCCAGGCCCCAGAGGGAGAGAAGAACCAGTGGACCTCATCCCCCTCCCACCACCTTCCCCTTTTCCTTTTGTGTTGTCTTTTAGACTGTAAGCCTGAGGGCAGGGATCAATCTAACTATAAGATTGTATGTACAGCACTGTGTAAACTTACAGCGCTATATTAATATTAATAATAATAATAATAATAATAATAATTTTGCCAGTCTTAAATCTCTGTCACACCACTTTAAAAAAATCTGGTGTGACAATTGTCACTTGTTCACATAATTCTTTGGTTTCTCTAAACACCTTTTAAAACTTCTGCTCTAGCCATTGTGCAATAACTACCTGCCTTATGTTTAATCTGTATTCTAGTAAACCTTAGCAGGACTAGTAACTGATTTAAAATAAGTGTCTAAAATGCTTAAGATGTTTAAAACATATGTTACGTTTTATTTTATCCTCACTCTGTCTCTTCCTCAGAGATGAAAATCTCGGAATTTTCAAGTGGAAAACCTTTACTGGCTTCTGCTAAAAATTATTGTATCTTATTGCTTTACTGAAAAGATGATGGAGAAGTTGTTGCTTTCTGCTGTTATGAAAATAAGGGAAGAAAGCAAATTAAATTAACCCCCAATTTGGGTCTTCTCTGGCTTTAAAAACATTTCTAGTTATGCAGTTCGTCAGTTAATGGAGATCTCTTAGAGATGCAATTTTTCACTTAGAGATGCAATTCCATATTAAAATAGTCAACACACTTGATCTTAGCCAAAAGGCCAAGAAGCTATTTCTCTTTCGCAGAAAATGTTGTTTTCTGCACAAAAATTCAGTGTGCAAAAATTTCACAGAATAAGTCCTGAACAGAGAAGATTCTCCTTGTCAGGAATTCCTGACACTTGGGGAATAAATGGATTTGACATTTTCCAAATCTTTTCGAATGTTCTTTAAATCCACAAGACCTCATGCCCTGAACCAGTCCTTTCCTGTTAAGTTACAAATCACTTCTACATTTCTTGGTTATCTCTGTCTGGGTTTTCATCCAGTACCAGATGTTTCTGCAAGTGAAATCTTCTTCCCACAAGCCTTTTCTCTTTTACTTTTATTAGGGGAAACTGTAATTTCTCTCTCAGGATCTGGCACCTGCGAGCCAATTCATATGAAAAGGTGTACCAACTATGCTACCCAAGTGTAAAAAAAATAGTACATAGTTATTTATAGTGCAACAGATGAAGCTCATTCATTTACGTGTTTTGCCACATGTTTGGAAGGATGTACACATTTAGCCATATTCAAACTTGACAGTGTACCCATGTGTATACATTTTCCTCTATAAAGTTAGCATATCACACATAAAGGTATCTGTTGTTGCTGTTGTTGTTGTTGTTGTTGTTGTTGTTGTGTGCCTTCAAGTAATTTTCAAATTGTGACAAACTTAAGGTGCTGTATATTGTATTCACAGGAAGGAATTAGCCAAAAACCTCTCTGACTAGTCCTAAATAAGAAAATGTTATGAAATTCATGGGGTCGCCATAAGTTGAACAGGCAACTTGAAGGCACATACACACATACAGGGTGACCCTGTCACAGGGTTTTCTTAGCACAAGGGGCTTGCCATTTGTGTCCTCTGAGGCTGAGAGAATTACTTGCCCAAGGTCATCCACTGAGTTTCCATGGCTGAGCAGGGATTCTGATACAAACCACTACACTGTGCTGGCTCTCTCATGCTGGCTAGCTCACTCAGGAACTGTACAGACTGCCCCTTCTAGTGCCAGATTGGGGCCGTGGCAACCACATTCCTTGGCCCCAAAGTCGCCTTTCTGTAGCACAAAAAGGAGTTGCAAAAAGCGTCTCCTTTCTGTGCCGTGGAAAGGGTGCCATAGCCTCCAGTGCTGCACCTTTTTGGCTCTGCTTTGGTGCTGTGTCATCTAGACACAGCGGAGTGCTGTGTTTCTGTGTGCTGTGTGGTGTGGCATGCAGCATTATGCTGGCCTGGGGGCAGAGTCAGGGCGTGCATCATATGGACGCCACATCCAATTCCACCCCCAGGCTGGCCTTACTGGCCGATCTGTACAGCCCCTAAGATCTTTAGTGAGCATACAGACCTTGCATGTCTTTTAGTACCAAAGATCCAGCTAAATTATAGAGAAAATAAGGGAGTACAGATGTTTGAGAGATGTGCAAGATCGTTAGATGGCCTGTAAGATTTCATTTATATTATAATTGCCACACATTTTATCATGGATCTATGCAGTAAGGCAGAGTTCATTCTGAGGTCCCTTGCCCCTCTATACAATTTCATTGTGGAAACATAATCTGTAAATACATTTATGTTTTCTTTCTCTTGATTCCTTTTTCATTTTCTTTCAGTTTGAGGCAGTCTAAGCCTTGTGAGTGTATATATGTGTGGAGTAGAATAGCTGTATGCCTTACCACTCATTTTTAAAAACCGTAACAGAATTAGAAACTCAAAGATGGAAGTTTTTGTCCTTTTATTACTGTGTTTTCATCTCTTCAAGATAATTTAGAGGTTTAATAGATAGCAGCTGCACTGTGGTATAGTTCAGCAAAGGAAAATGTGTGTGCTGTTTTTACTGATATATTTTGTGGATGGTGTTTCAAGTCAATTAACTGAAGCCCAATTATATAATCATGATTTAATCACAGTCTGGTGTAATTTGAAATAACATTTTATTGAGAACATCAAAGGGGATCTGACTCAGTGCCATGGATTTGCGGCTGGCCCCTGGGCCTCTCTTCATCTTGGCTAGGAGTGATATCTCAAATAGCACACAGGTGAACTACTAAATATGCATCTGGGGAATGTGTCAGAATTCCAACATTCAAAGATTTCTTTAACATTCATTTTCATACAGACCTTTAAAGAAAAATGCCAACCTAAATTTAGTGAATAAATCCTGATTTGTACGAGTAATTTTAAATATTTGGCTTGGATGCCTGCAATAGGTTGTGCTGATGAAACAGCTCCTGGTTTTACTAACTTAGGCTTTGGCCCAGTTTGTTTGTTTTGACTATTTGGTCTTTGGTTTGCATTATACTTCTGGCATGGTGGACTCTGCAACTGTCTTCCAGCTTAAAGATGCACTGCAGTGATATATGGTGGAGGGGTGCCATATAATTTAGATAGTCATCAAAACAGTATGTGGTTTGGTCTAGCATTTCCTGACTGGAGAAAACATTCAGTGCCTGTTCCATCTCCAGTACAATAAGATTGACTGATTGATTGATTTTATGTCCCATCTCTCTCCTTACAAAAAGACTGAAACAAGATAAAGCCAAAACTCAACTTTGATGATAACAAAACAAGTTTGATTATAACAAAAAAAGTTGATTATAACAAAAAAGTTAACTCACAGCAATACATTAAAATACCATCTAATTGATCATAGCAATAGAAACACAGTTAAAAATACAGTATAGTATATTTACAGTGTAAAAGTACAGTTAAAAATACAGTGTGCCCCCATAAAAAAGACTTCCTGCAACAAATTAATAATCAAATGCCTGCTGGACTAAAGAGTTTTTGCCTGTCAGTAAACAGTAGCTGCCCATGTAGGCAAATTCCACATGCTGGAAACTGCCACTAAGAAGGTTTTCTCCCATGTGCTCAACAGATAGGTCTGTGATGGTTGTGGGGCCAAGATAAAGTCCTCCCTGCAGGCTCTTAAATCTCTGGCAGGTTCATATAGGGAGATATGATCTGTCAGATAATAATAATAATAATAATAATAATGTTTTATTTATACCCCGCTCTTCAGCCAAGACTATCAGAGCGGCTTACAATTTATTAAACAAACAGCTTCATTTACAATTGTAAGCTATTTGCCCCCAACAATCTGGGTACTCATTTTAGCGACCTCGGAAGGATGCAAGCCTGAGTCAAGCTTCAGCCCTTTGCTGGTCTTGAACTCGCCACCTTCTGGTTTTGAGTGAGTGGCTGCAGTACAGGCATTTAACCACTGCGCCACCAGGGCTGATAGTATGGACCTAAGCTGTGTAAGGCTTTTATAAGTCATAGCCAGCACTTTATATTGCACCTAGAAATAAACCAGTAGCCAAAGAAGCTGTTCCAACAAGATAATTGTATGCTCCCTATAACTGACCCCGGTCAGCATTTAGACAACAGCATTTTTAACTAGCTGAGGTCTCTGAACAGTTACTAAAGGTGGCCAATGCAGAGCGCATTCCAGTAGTCAAAATGGGGTTTAATCAGGCAAGATCCTTCTTCAGGAATGGGTCCGGCTGACACTTTAGTGTTAATTGTGTGAAAGTACTCTTGGCCACCACTGAAACCTAGGCATCAAGACTCAGTGTTGAGTCCAGGTCCACACCAAAGCTACAAGCCTGAGTTTTCAGTAGGGAGTATAACCCTGTCATGTGCAGGCTGAATAGCTGTTCTCTTCCTTTTGACTAGTCAGGAGTACCTCTGTTTTGTCTGCTGTAAGCTTTAATTTGTTCATCCTCATCTAGTCTATTAGTGACAGTAGAAACTAGTTCTCTTTTCAGTACCAAAACAGCTTTCTTGGAATTAGATGGAAAAGAGAGACAGAACAAAGAATCATCAAGCATATTGGTGACCCCAAATCTCAAAACCCCAGATAACCTGTCCCGGTGATTTAGTGTATGTGTTGAACAGCATGGATGATAGAACTGAGCCCTGATGAGTCCCAAAAGCCAAGGGTCAGATTTGGAGCAGACGTTCCCTAGCCACACCTTCCAAGTTTGCCCATCTAAGAAAGAAAAGAGTCACTTTAAAATCTCATCCCAGAGAGACAGACCAGAAGTACACAATGATTGATGGTATCAAAAGTCACTTGAGAGGTCCATCAGAAATAACAGCAAAACACTAATAGACTCATAGAGCTGGAAAAGACCACAGGGGCCATTCATCCAAACCCTGCCATGCAGAAATACATGATCAAAGCACTCCCGACAGATGACCATCCAACCTCTTTTTAAAAACCTCCAAGAAGGAAACCCTGCCACTCTTCAAGGGAGTGTATTCCACTGCCAAACAGCTGTTACAATGAGAAAGTGCTTCCTAATATTTAGGTGGAAACTCTTTTCCTGGAGCAGTAGAAAACAAGCTTTCTCCATCCTCAATATGACATCCCTTCAAAAATTTAAACATGGCCGTCATGTCACCCCTTAAACTTCTCTTCTCCAGGTTAAACATACCCAGCTTCTTAAGCCACTTCTCATAGGACATGGTTTCCAAATCCTTCACCATTTTGGTTACTCTCCTCTAGACACACTCCAGCTTGTCAATATCCCTCTTGAATTGTGATGTTTAGAACAGAACACAATATTCCTGGTGAGGTCTAACCAAAACAGGATAGAGTGGTACTATCACTTCCTTAAATCTAGCTACTGTACTCCTCGATGCAGCCTAGAGTCACATTAGCATTTTAAGCTGCTGCACCACACTGCTGACTCTTGTTCAGCTTGTTATCTACTAATACTCCTAGATCATTTTATGTGGTCTGTTGCCAAGTCAAGTGTCATACATTCTATATCTATCTGTACATGTCATATTTTTCTGCCTAAATGTAATACCTTTAATTTTGGCACAGCTTTCTAATCTTTTAAGGTCATTCTGAATTGTGATCCTTTCCTGTGGGGTAATAGTATCCCTCTTAATCTGTTCCCAATCCGTCCCAGAGGAAGCGATTTTCAGGAACTGATCAGAAGCATTCCTGAAAATCGCCTCCTCTGGGACAGATGGGGAACAAAATGGGAACTTCCAGTGTCGACATCGGCATTCCGACATACAAAAAAAAAATGGGCGATATCCCCCATTCTATTCTCATCCCACTCCCTTACATCACACCCTGGTCACATCCCCAGGGGCAGTGCGATAAGGTCCATTGAGGTTGAATAGTACTGGGCTCAGGACAAAAACTTGTGGCACCCCACTGGTCACTTTGAAAAGGAGAAAGATGAAAAAGAAGAAAGATGAAAAAGGAAAAAGATAAAAAGGAAAAAGATAAAAAGGAAAAAGATGAAAAGGAGCCTTTCCTGAGCACCCTTTAGCTTCGGCTGGTCAACAGTTTACAGTGTGTCTGTGCCAACTGCGGGCTTGCTAACCACGGCAAGCCTTGGCTTTTCCAATGAACGTGCTGCATGTGGTGAGTTGAGCGATGAGGATGCACCCATTGAAAATAATGGGACTTAAGGTTTTGTGTTTTTTGCTATCTGCGTGGGGGGGGGGGGGCAGGGCGGAATGGATCACTGCGAATAGCAAGGAATAATAATAATAATAATAATAATAATAATAATAATAATTAATAGCCCCTTTCCCGAAGGAATTAAGGTGGGCTACAAGGAGAAAAAACAGTAAAATAAAATAAACATATAATACACATTTAAAAACAACCCCCTTTTTAAACCTTGTTGTAACTCGCCCCAATTGCTTGTTCAGAGGGGCAGGCTAGAAATAAAATTATTATTATTACTATTATTATTATTACTACTCTAACCCACATCCCAGTCATAAAAACCAAAACAGTATAAAATAACTTACATTATAGGCTAAAAAGTAATATCTAAAATTCAGGTAGAAAATTAGAACGAGAGCATCTGTGTTTGTGGGGTATACAGGGTCTATCCTAACACCTTGTACTGTTCCCAGAAACTAATTGGCAGCCAGTGAAGGGATTTCAAGACAGGTGTTATATGTTGTGAGTTGTGTCGTCTAGCCCACATTTTACTAGCTTCTTTGCAAGAATATCATGGGGCACCTTGTCAAAGGCCTTATTGAAATAAAGATCTGCTATACCCAGAGCATTCCTTTCTTGCACCAAGCTCGTAGTTTTATCAAAAAAAAAAAAAAAAAAAAAAAAAAAAGAGAGAGAGAGAGAGAGAGAGAGAGATCAGATTAGTCTGGCATGACTTGTTTTAAGAAAACAATTATGGCATTCCCTTCTAAATGTTCACAGATTCTCTGTTTAATGATATACTTTAGAATCGTTCCTGGTATTGACTAACTGGACCATAATTGTTGGGATCCTCCTTTCCCCCCCTTTTGAAGATGGGGACAACATTGGCCCTCATCCAGTCTGCTGAGACTTCTGTTCTCCAGGAGTTCTCAAAGATTATTGTCAATGGCTCTGAGATTACATTTTCCAGTTCTTTTAATACCCTTGGATGTAGTTCATCTGGTCCCGGAGATTTAAATTCATTTAGATTAACCAGGTATTCCTGTATTACCTCTTTACTTATTGTGTGCTGCATTTTCCCTATTGTGTCTTCTGCTCCATTTTCCTCAGTTTGAGCACCCTTTTCCTTTTGTGAGATGACTGAGGCAAAGAATGTATTGAATAGTTCTGCCTTTTCTCTGTCCCTTGTTAACATTTCAACATCTTCCATATTTAATGGCTATTTCCTTGTTCTTCCTTTTACTGTGGCCTTAAAAATCAACAAGCCTTTTTACCATTTTTAAACTCTAGAAGCTCGTTGTGTGCTTTGTTCCTATCCAGTTCTTGGTGTAAGTCATTCACCAAGACTACCAATGCTTTCTCCATCCCATAGCTAGGCCTGAAGCCAACTTGAAATAGATCTTGATAATCCATTTTGTCCAGAAACCTCTAGAGCCATGAGGCCAATATAGGCTCTAGAACAGTGATTCCCAAACTTTAGTCTTCCAGGTGTTTTGGACTTCATTTCCCAGAAGCCCCAACCAACTTGATCAACATTCAGGAATTCTGGGAGATGAAGTCCAAAACTTTTAGAGGACCAAAGTTTGGGAACCGCTGCTCTAGAACCGTGCATAAGAAAATATGGTGTTCAGAAAGAGTTTTAACTGCTTCATCAAAGCCCCTTTTAGGCAGGATGGAAAATTGTCTTGCTCAGTGAAGTATTCACTACTCCCCTTAGCCATTTAACTAGTTCACCTTGGGCTGCTTTTAAGAACCAGAAAGGGCATGGGTCCAGTACACATGTAGTAGCTTTCACTTCTCCAAGGATCCTGTCCACATCCTCAGGGCACACAATTTGAAATGTATTCAATAATAGCATAATTCTTTTTCTGATAAAGGTCAGAAGAGAATGGAGGGTAGAGTACAATACAGGAGCCTGTTTGAAAGGCACTTGGAAGAGAGAAAGGAAAAAGCTTAGAGTTATGGGTTAGGATGCCATGGTGGCAGGCCTCAAGGTGCTCTTCTGCCTTTAAGGGGACATTCTCTACTCACATCTTCTGCATCATTGTAGCATTGTGACCTGGCAATCTTAAGTGAACATTTAAAGACGAGTAAATATATTTTACTTATTTATTTGAAAAACTATATGAGCTTTCTAGATTGGCAGGAAAGTGTGACATGAAGTTGCCTTTTCCTTAATGCTTAGCAGCTGCACCGCAGCCTTTAGATGGAGTTGTGCTGTTCCGCAGTTTTTAAAAAAGAAGCTGGGAAAACCAGCACCTTTTTCATGGCACACTTTCCCTTTTTCTCATCTAAAGGCTAGAGTTTCATGCAGCCATGAACACACTTCTTTTTGCCAATCTAGAAAGCCCCATAGTTGGCAATCTTCTATTTAGTGGCTGGGATCATAGGTAAGGGCAAGTCCAGGGCTAATTAATTGGACTGAAATAAGTTCTTGACTGGCACTGACTTCCAAGTACAGTGGTCCCCCGGGTTACGAAGGTAATCCGTTCCGGATTACCTTTCGTAACCCGGAAGCTTTCGTTTCCCGGGGGACCGCTAAAATCAACGGACCGCGCGGCCATTTAAAGGGGCCGCGCGGCTTTTTTCGCTTCATATCCCGGGGGATATTTCGTATCCCGGGGGATAGGAAGCCGGTCCGCCGCCTTTCGGATCCCGGGGTTTTCGCAACCCGGGGGATTCGTAAGGCGGGGGACCACTATATAGAAATTTTTGAACCTATTATTTACTTGAAGTAAATCCTTTTCAATTTAGTAGGCTGCACTAGAATTTCAAGTAGATACCTAGGACTGGTGTAGTCATGTAGACACTCGACAAAGTAAACACATGGCTTTTTTCAAGCATTTTCTTTATTCTCGTTATTAAAATTCTGACATTTGAATCTCTTTCGGATACTTAAAACTTCCTTCCCCAAGTACTTGAAGATCAAGAGAAATTCACTAGCTTTTTATCATGCTGTGTTTGGAAGCATATAAACAGTTCTTGACAGTTTGCAGAGTTTGTTAGAAAATGATGAAAAAGCCTTTGTATTTGAGGTGCTGTCATGAAAAAAATTATTTACTCTTTCCACATTTTTGTCAAGGCATCTTATTTCTTTGTGTATTGATGACATTTTCATATTCTTTGATTTTTAAAAAAAACTTTTGAAAGTCACCTATTTCTTTCTCTCTTTATATCCCCTACCTGCCTGGCTACCTACTCATATTGTAGAACAACATTAGTTGAATAAGAGTAATGCATGGCAAGGGGCTAAATGTATGGGAGAGCAGAATTGGAAGAAGCCGTTCTCACACCACCTCTGAAGCTCTACATGCCTTCATATTGTATTCTTTGTGCAAAAGAGAGGGGCTTAGGAGAGACAGGTGGAAGAGGAATTATGCTAGTATAATCTTAGTGTGAGATTGAATTTCTGCCCAATATTTCCTGTTGCCTATTAGTAAACCCCCCCCCCCCCAACAAATAACACATTTAGATGAGGAGGACAAGGTGTCACTGGTATGCAGATGACACCCAACTCTATCACTACATCCCATCTGATTCCAAGGACGCTATGTCTATATTGAATCAATGTATGCTGTCAGTTGACTGGATGAGGGCAAATTGAAACTTAATCCAAAGAAGGCACAGGTGTTCCTGGTCAGTTGTAAGGCAGGGAATAGGGGTTTTGCCCGTGCTGGATGGGGTTACATTCCTTCTGATATCTCAAGCTCTCAGCTTGGGTGTTCTCCTGGATTCTGTTCTGAGCCTGGAAGCTCAGGTTTCAACAGTGGCCAGAAGTGCCTTTGCATAGTTAAAACTAGTGGGTCAGCTACACTCATTCCTTGAGATGTCAGATATGGCAGTGGTGACACATGCCTTGATTACATCCTGTTTGGACTACTGTAATGCACTCTACATGGAGCTGACTTTGGAACCTGTTTGGAAACTTCAGCAGGTCCAGAATGCTGTGGCCAGAATACTGACCGGAGCCAGTTATAGGGAGCATATAACTCCCTTGTTGGAACAGCTTCACTGGCTACCGGTTCATTTCTGGGCACAATTCAAACAGCTGTACATGACCTATAAAGACCTATAAGGCTTAGGTCCATACTATTTGAGAGACTTCCTCTCCCCATACAAACTTGCTAAAACTCTAAGATCTTCCAGATAAGGCTTTCTCTCAGTCCTGCCACCATCCCAGGCTTGATTGGTGAGGACACAAGAGAGAGCCTTCTCAATGGCTGCTCCCACCCTCTGGAACTCCCTTCCACCAGAGACAAGGCTGGCACCCTCTCTGCTTGCCTTTTGCCAGCAAAAGCATTTTTATTCAGGTAGGCTTTTTCATATATAATCATGACAGGATGGTTTTATATGGGGTGTGTGTTTTAGTTATGTTTTTAACTTTTTAATGTTTATCTTAATTTCATACTGTTTTAACTGGATGATTTTAATTGTTTTTAAATTCCTACAATCAAGTTTTTTTAGAATGTTTTTATCATGTGAGTTGCCTTGGGCCCCTTTCAGGGAGAAAGGCAGCATAAAAATAAAATAATTAAATAAGTTCTTGAGCCTAAGAAATCCTTTTCACAAATGAGCTCACTGGGCAGGAAAATATGACTGCTGCTGTTGTACAGGATGCAGATGTTTATGGTGTGGCAAACAGTACCTGGCTTCTGTTAATGAAATCTAGAGAACCTCATTCCTAAATTGATTAATGGCTTGATCTTAGGAATTGTTGCTTTAGAAAATAACAGCTAAGAATAACTGAGAACACTTGTACATAAGCAAACACAAGTCCTGATTGCACACACAGCATGCGTAGATCTTGATTGTTAGGACCAAAACACACTGCACAAATCATTCACTTTGATACTGCTTTAACTGCCCTGGCTCAGTGCTGGGAATTCTGGGAACTGTCATTTTGTGAGACATTTAGCCTTCTCTGTCAAAGAGTTCTGCTACCACAATAAACTACAGTTCCCAGGATTCTCTAGGACTGAGCCAGGGCAATTAAAGCCGTCTCAAACGGGATAATTTCTGCTGTGTGTTTTGGACCTGTATCATTGCAGCCATTGATTCAATGTGCCTCCAGATCACTGTTGGGAATTATGAGATCCTCCAGATATGGTTGAACTTCATCTCCCAGCAGCCCTAGCTAGCTCAGCCAGTTGCACTTCTCTCTGGTGTTGGTGTTGTGTTGTTCATATCTCAGTTGGCATACAGGATTATTTTTGGGTGGACTTGTTACATATGTTACAGTGGGATCAGGGAACCATATTTTTTCTTTTGCTTGTAGTTCCCCTACTCTGTATTCTAGTTTCATTCATCCACTTGGCCAATTCTACTGGCATTAAGGTGCCCCAAACAGGAAGAGTCACCAACAAGTATCATGTTTATTAACAAATTGTAAAAATGGCCAATAGTGGGGATGTTAGGGAAAAGATGGCCTTACTATAACTAACAAAAAGCTATTTTTCTGTACATAAGATATTTACGTGATAGCTATTATCTGGTCAGCCATAGTGATGGGATGCCTATTTTGATGGAGGGTTGGGATGTTAAGTCTGCCCCCCACTTATTTGTACTTGGCTCAGTGAAATATTTGTTGTGTCAGAAATTGTACACAATCAGCCCTCTGTATCCACAGGTTCAACCATCAACAGCTTGAAAATATTAAAAAGATACATTCCCAAAAACCTTAATTTTTGTGGGTTTTTTGGGCTATATGGCCATGTTCTGGAAGAGTTTATTCTTGATGTTTTGCCAGCATCTGTGGCTGTCATCTTCAGAGAATGCTGGCATGGAAGTGAGTGTATAGTGTGTGAAAGCCTTCAACTTCACAAAACTTAAATTTGACATTTTATATATGGGTCACCATTTTACTACGCTATTGTATTGAATGGGACTTGAGCATTAATGGATTTTTGCATCCACAAGGGGTCCTGGAATCAAACCATAGCAGGTACCAAGGGCCCACTGTAATTATATTTGAGATTGGAACTCTCCAATATTTCCAATATTTCAGATGGAATGGCAGTATCCACACTTAGCTAGGAAAGTTCTGTCGCAAATACCAATGACAGATTCAGAATGCCAGTGAGCTAGAGTTTTTCATCAGATCTCATGGTGAAATCATTCCAGATTTTAATCCAAACTTGAAAAGAGCTTCCCAAGGTGCTGAAAGTATTGAAGAGATAGTGTTCAGCATCTTGTATGCCTCCTTTAAATTAAAAAACAAAACAGAACTGATTCGTTGATCCACAAACATGGAAACCACTCACCATTAGGATAGCATCAAAACAGACTGAGCAATAAATTACACATAATTTTTTTACAACCCCCACACTAACCAAAATGCTGATGTTCAGGGATACAATAAACAAAGAGCTAACCTCTGTCCCCCAGTCTGCTACCCTAAATGGTTCAAGGCTTTATACATCTAGACTGAGGGAACTAATAGTACCATTCTATTCTATTTTGATGAACCCTCACCTGGAATACTGTGCCCATTACTGGGCACCACAATACAGAAGGATGTTGAGAAACTGGAGCATGTCCAGAGGTGGGCAACCAAAATGGTGAAAGGTCTGGAAACCGTGTCCTAAGAGGAGCTCCTTAGGGAACTGGGTATGTTCAGCTTGGGAAAGAGAAGGTTAAGAGGTGACATGATATCCGTGTTTCAATATCTGAAATGATGTCACATTGAGAGGATGACGTAGCTTATTTTCTGTTGCACCAGAGACTAGAACATGGAGCAGTGGATTCAAGCTACAGGAAAAGAGATTCCACCAAAATGTTAGGAAGAACTGCCCAATGGTAAGAGTTATTTGACAATGGAATACAGTGCCTCAGAAAGAGGGAGTCTCCTTCTTTGAAGGTTTTTAAACAGAGATTGGATAGCCATATGTCAGGAATGCTTTGATTGTGTATCCCTGTATGGCCAGGGGTAGGAATGGATGGCCCTTTGGGTCTCTTCCAACTCTATAATTCTGTATATTCAAAGGGAACATAAATCTTTTCCTCAGTGCCTGTTCCCATTCTGGTGTGAAAATATGCTTAAGTCATGAGCCCTGCCACCTCTACCTTTCACAAGCCAAAGGAGAGTTAAATGACAACTCTAGCTCTTACTTATTTTAGAGTCTAAAATATGCTTTTCTCAAACTTTTTGCCCTGGAGGAGTTCTTGAACTAATTTTGAGGTCTCAGAGAACACTTGCATAAAAATATTGTACTGTATTTGTAAGCTCAAAAATTATTATAGCTCAAAAACATTTTTTTTCAATCTTTGTAGTTTGACTACTGGAGTCCTGTGTTGGGAGCACAGCTTTTCCTGTACCTCTAAACATGCATTAACAATAGTATTTCTACTTTTACAAACTGAAAGTTTTAAATTTGGACATGCATGATGCACAAATATTTGGCACCATCAAAAAGACATGATTTTTTTTTTCTTTTATAAGAGTTAGCTGCATTTGCAGTGTCCTTCCTTTCCAGCAATTAAAAGCTAACTCAATATGTTAGTGCCAAGAGGATCAGACTCTCTGTGCTTCCAGAGAAGAAAGATAATTGAGAAAATGTCAAGAAGTTGAACAAACCCCTTGCCTAGGGCCAGTAGAAAGCACTTTGAGGACTGGCACAAATCCATAGACAAGTGGTTGAAAACCATTCTAGTAAAACATCTAGCACTAATGTTATTATGATTAATAAGCTGTGCATAAAAAGGAACCTTATTGTCAAATACCCTATTATATGCATGTTTCCAAAATGGTCCTTTGGCTTGGTTTAAATTAATTAAAATCTATCCCGCTTGCTATTTTAGTAGATCTGCCTTTCACAGTAACACTGCCAAAGCCAGATAGGCTGCTCTATAACTAACAGTAGGAGAAAGAAATATTACTCCTTCCCTAAGTAACAGCTATAATTCTTTCATAAAATGTTATATGGTTCATACATGCATATTCTTAGCATTAAGAATTAATTATTTGTTATGGTGGTGGTGGTGATTTATATCCCAGTCTTTCTAATAAGAGCTCAGGACAGCTGAAAGATGGTTTATGTATATAAAGTGTTACACAGTGTGTGATGATTCTCAGTCAAATGTGTGAACTGACTCCTTTGAGAAGTATTGTGCTGTATCACATCAATGCTGGTTCATGTGGGTGTGACTTTTTTTTTGGCTCATTCAGGTGATGCAGAGAAAGAGGTTGGGAGAGATCTGTGTTCATTTGGACATACAAATCAGTAAGCAATAACAGATTAATATCCATGTGTGAACCAACACTTAGAAATCTCAAACTGTTTAATGTTAAACAGCTCAGCAGTGTCTAAAAGAGGCCTCCCAAACAAACCAAAGATTTTTACAGGTTATTTGATATTGTGCTGATATAATTTATATTTAGATTTTTGGTCAACAGATTATTGTTACCATACATCACCTTTCTACCTGAGCTGTTGTGAATCCTAGGCTTTCTTAGAAGCTTATCAGGGATTCCTCATTTACTAAACTAGTTCTATCAGTTTTTCTCAAGATACAGCTTGTCTACTATCAGTCCTTTTTCTTTATAATATATAGAAGGATGGAGATAGGGAGAGGGAGAAGCTCCTGAAAATTATCTATCTGGAGTATAGTTGAAGTATTTATTCCTGTAAATATATTTTATTTTAATTCAAAGTTTGAGCATAAATCAGATTGTTACTCCCAACTTCTGAAGATCCACTGAATCCATGATGAAATATTTACCAAGCTCCCATTAACCCAATAGTTCTATTCTGTTTGGCTCTCTAGTTGGGTTGCTAGGTCTATTCTAATCTACTAAGTGATTATATTTCAGACAGGTGTGCATTACAGGAAAATTGCATACTGTTGTAAATATTAGCTTTTTTCCCATCCTGATAAAGGGCTTTCAGCAATAGTTTGGTGATCTGGCAGCATCCTGAACACAAAAGGAATTTTGTATAGATTTGGAACCAGAGAAGCCAGTGTATGTGGACTAGAGGGGTCATGGTAGGAAGCCAAACTATTTTTAGATGCAGCCTGTAACTCTTCCCCAACACCAGGCAATTGTTTGTCTGTTTTACAGTTCTAACCAGGTTTACATGTGTATGTAGCATCCATTGTTTCTCACTGGATGATTTCTAAGTAAACTAACCCTTCCAGGTAAAATTAACTGGTCCATAGATTTACAGAGGCATCAGGACTGTGCAAGTGCTGAAACATTTTGTTACTGTTATGTAGCCATCTGAGCATGCTGAAGCAATAACAGGTAGTCTGCTGATCTTTTTGCAGTGTTGTCCCTTATGCAAGATAGTTGGCATACATCTTCCCATAGTTTAGATTGCACTAGACACTCCAATTAATCAGAACTCTTATTTCCCCCACACCCTCCCCACTTTTGTAACCATCTAGGAGGAGGTGCATGCTTTGTTGAGTTTTGAAAAGTGTTCTTTAATAAAAGCCCTGTTAAAAACAATTCCTAAGGCGGCAAGACGTTTTAGAGAAACCCTGCTTAAATCACACATACTGAGACATATGTTTTGGTTAAATCTTCTAAGCTTCTATATTTATTTATGCAGTGCCTATTCAGAAAGTACATTCCATGGAAGCCTGGCCCACAAGTTGTTTTTAAGAAAATGCAGAGCATAATCCACCAAGAAGATCTATTGAAACATGCTCTTGTGCAAGTCCCATTCATTTCTCACAAAATGTTTGGACTGGGGTCTGTGAAAGATTATGCTAGATGTTCCTTTTCTGAGGCTGAAAGGTGATAGGCATATACTTTTATGCTGAAACAGACTAGCAATTATGTCTTTAAACATTAGGGGAAAATACTTAATTTGAGTGGTTTTCATCTATGAAATATAGAATACTGTGACACCTTAAAGAATATCAGATTTATTGTGGTATAAACTCTCATGGATTTGTGCTCCAATTATCTGATGGAAGACAGATTTTGGATACCAAAATCATGGATGCTCAAGCCCCTTTATATTCAGTGGCATAGTAAAATGTCTCTTCTATAAAATGGCAAAATCCAAGTTTGCTTTTTAGAATAATTATATATTTAAATATTGATTTGAAAACACTATTTTAAAAAATAGTTGAGATCTCTTCAAAGGGTATGTGAGATTAAATGGCTGTTTAGTTATAGATCTCCAAGAGAGTAACCATGTTTGTTTGTTGCTGGAAAAAAGAAAAAAGAATTGTGGTGGTACCCTAAACACTAAGAAATTGTATCCTATACTTTTGCTGTCTATTAAATTTGATGCTTAAAAAAACTGTTTAAAGTATTAAAAGATTCTTCACTGTTCTTTACTCTGATGTTCTCATAAAATATGATAATGAAGTCTGACATCCAATGATGGAACAGCAGTATAAGATCCTGAGATATTTACTCTTCCTCCAATTGGTACTATTTATTTATTTAGTATTTCATACACTGTCAATGTTTAAAAAAAACATCAGGTTCAGAGTTTTCGGGGCTATGTGGCCACCACCTGCAAGGATTTATTCCTTCTTCTGAAATCGTTCTAGAACTCAGTCTCATAGCCCAGAAAGTCCACAGAAAACTACGGATTCTGGTTGTGAAAACCTTCGACTTCACATCAGCTTCAGAGGTTTACAAATAAATAATTAAACAACATTTTCTGTGCTATTACATTGTACTAGATCTAAAATGTTCAACATTTTGTTTTTCTTACCCCTAAATCTGACTCATTCATACATTTCTGAAAAAATGTCAGGGGGAAATCTTGCAGTGCAGGACCAGGTTTGATTTCAGTTTTACATTTGATCTGAGCTAATGATATTAATTAGGGGAAACTGGGGTCAATTTGTGTATAATGAGTGTATCAAAAGTGGCCATGGTATGCTGACAGACAAGGAAATTTCATTGTTTTTTGTTGTGTGCCTTCTTCATGTTGTTTCTGACTTATGGTGACCTAAAGCAACCCTGTCATGGGATTTTTTAGGCAAGTTTCCTCAGAGGGGGCTTACTATTGCTATCCTCCGAGGCTGAGAGAGTGTGACTTGGCCAAAGTCTCCCAGTGGGTTTCATGTCTGAGCTGGTCTACAGAGTTATAGTCCAACACTCAAACCACCACACCACACTGGCTCTTGAAGGAAGCATGAGCAGGTTTTAGAACCAGCAGCCAATCCATTCCCAGGCAGAATTCAAAGTGCTGGTTAATGGTTATCAGCTTTAAAGCCCTTTACAGCTTGGGTCCAGATTACTATTATCTTTTCATATTTATCTGTTTGATTTTTAAAACCTGTAGAGGTGGGATGTGTGTTTCCACCCCCATCCCAGGCACATTTGGTGCGGGACACAGGAGAGAGCCTTCTTGGGGCTTTTTACATTGGCAAGAAAGTGTGACATGAAGTTGCACTTTCCTTAATGCTTAGCAGCTAGACAGCAAGCCCCAGGTGTGCATTTAAAAAGTACAGGGCAGCTAGACTGAGGTTTTTTCTGTGGCTCAGCAACTACATGGGAAGCTGTCAAAACGCTACAAACACAGGTGGAGCAGCTACATGGGCGGCAAGGAACGTGGCTTTTAGCCGCGCTTTAAACATTTTTTTCCCTTGCTGGCTGCGAATTGCGCAATTGCGCAGGTACACCATACAGTCGGAGCTTATCACATGGGGGAGTACAGGACCATTCCGAAAGAGGGAGAAAGTGAGGTCAGTTCAGAAATGCACATGATTACGCACAAGCTCATCACACACAAAACAAGAGAGCATCTACACAAAAAGAAAATGCAGAGTCAATACGAAAGAATTCATCACATGTGAACATACTGGTCGGCTTTCTGTTGCAAAATAAGGCATCTTGGGAAATGGTAGCAAAGGCTCATGGGAGTTGTAGTCTGTGTTCTGTCAGAGCATTATATTGAGTTGTCTTGAGGTTTCAGCCCTCTGTCCAGGAGGGATTCCCATATGTCCTCCATTCTTGAGCAGAGGCCCCCCTTTTCCAAGTTGACCAGGCACGTCCTCCTTTGCCAGGACACGTCCTACTTTTCCAGCCTTCTTTTTGAAGAGGAAGCAGGAGGGCCAGGCGTGCTCTGGCCAGGCTCTGGGGGTCTCTTCCTGGCTCCTTCCCTCCCTCCCTCCTTCCCCGCTGCCTTCCTCCTCCCTTTGGCTGAGAGAGTGTGACTTGCAGGGAGGAAGGGCAGCGGAGGTGCTCCAGGTCCCTCCCCTTCTCCTCCTCCTCTTGCCAGCTTGCCCTGGTCTGGCTGAGCGCCTCCAGTGCCCTGCTGTCTCCCTAGAAGTCACACTCTCTCAACCAAAGGGAGGAGGTGAAGGAAGGTGCAGGCGCACTCTGGCCGGGCTCTGAAGGTCTCTTCTTGTCTTGGCACCTTCCCTCCCTCCGCACTTGTATCGCTGCCTTTAAATGGGCGCTTTAAAGATACAGAGCCCCATTTAACCGTTCAACTACACCTTAGCCTTTAGATGCAATAGGGGTGCTTTTTACATTGGCTAAAAGGGGCGGTCCAAACTCGCCCCTTCTAGCGGCGAGATGAGGCCTAGGCTGCCACACGGGCAGCCCCAGAGGCCTCATCCCGCCGCAACGACCCGCCGCGAAAAAGAGCTCTGGGATCGAGCTCTTTTTTTGCGGCGCGGGAAGGGCGCGATTGGCGCCCTCCCGCGCCGCCAGAGCGTCAAAACGTGCGCAGCGCGTCAAAACGCTGCGCACGTGATGACGCTTGTACGGCGCCACCGTGTAGACGCCGCCATCTTTAAATGGCGGTGTCCATGCGTTTTAGGCTTAGGGAGGGTGTAAAGGCTACGCCCTCCCTAACCCTAAATGCGGGCTTTTTAGCCCTAAAAGCGCCTTTTTTTGCCCGTGTAAAACGGGCCAGCAATGCTGCACCCTTTTTAAAAAAGTAGTGGGGAAATCAAACTACTTTTTAAAGGCACTTCTTCTCCCTTAAAACTCCAAAATAGTGTTTTCATGGCACACTTTCCATTTTTCTCATCTAAAGGCTGGGTTTTCATGCAGCCTTCAACACACCTCTTTTTGCCAATGTAAAATGGGCCAGCTCCTTTTTAAAGCACTTCTTCTCCCTTAAAACTCCAAAATAGTGTTTTCATGGCACACTTTCCCTTTTTCTCATCTAAAGGCTGGGCTTTCATGCAGCCTTCAACACACCTCTTTTTGCCAATGTAAAACGGACCCTTGATGGCTACTGTGAGGTTGTGGAGGTTTAGTTAGCCACCTCTTTGTTCTCTTTCTGACAGCAGGCAAGACCTTTTTATTTTAGGCAGGCCTTTGGCTCTTGACTTGTGGTGAGCAAAGGAGCTTTAGAAGAATAGGCTTTTTTTTTATCTTTTTAAAATAATTTTTGAAATGTATTTTAAATTGTTATAATTATAATAGAATTGTTAATCTATTACTGTTCTAACCTTTGTACTAATAAGTTTGTTTTGTGTGTGTGTGTGTGTGTGTGTGTGTGATTTTTTTTTTTTTTTTTGCATTACTATGTTTTATTTTTCCTTAAGCCACCAAGAGTCCTATGTTGGAGAAAGACAGGATATTAAATAGATACATCCTGTGCTGTGGTCTTGATGAAAAACCCTGCATCTCCAGATGCTCTTCATCCCAGGGAGAAGCTGCCTTTAGCTCCAGTGGTAACTTCTTTCTGGGAGTGAGGTGTTTGTATGTGGGGGGTCATCGTGACCATGTCATGGAGATAGTCCTGGTCCTTGTGAACGTTGTTGTTGTGTGCCTTCAAGTAGTTTCTGACTTATGGTGACCCTAAGCTGAGCCTATCATGGGGTTTTCTTGGCAAGATTTTTTCAGAGGAGGGTGGTCCCAATGTTATCTGAGGCTTTTGAGGCTGCTATTTAAATAACAAAAATCATAACTGCAAATACACATTTAACCTATCATCCTGTTCAATATACTGTCGTGTAACTCTCTGATTTCTGTACAGTGTTTGGATCCAGCATAATCAGAGCATTTTGTTCCTCCTTCATTGCCTGTTGTTGTGTGCCTTCAAGTCACTTCCAACTAATGTTCTTTGCAAGATTTGTTCAGAGAGGGTTTGCTTTTACCTTCCTCACAGTGAGAGTATGTGATTTACCCAAGGTCACCCAGTGAATTTCTGTGGCTGAGTGGGGATTCGTATTGTGGTCTCCAGAGTTGTAGTCCAATGCTCAAGCCATTATATTACATGTGTTCTCAGATCAAACACTTTCTTGCCTGTGGAATTCACTATGTACTTCTTCATTTCTTTATTGTTAATGCTTTTTAACCTACAGGCTACCTCTATTTTTTGTGTCATTGTATACAGCTATTACAGCTAGTAAGAGAAATAAAATTACAGGGATATGTTTGGATTAATTTAAAGTAGAAGTGAATTGCAGAGCAGCTTTAGAAGTCTTGATCTAGCAAAATATTCTCTTTAGCACTGGTCGGAAGAGAAAAACATTCTTGTTAGCCAAATAAGATCTGTAATACTTTTTCTTCCTTCCTTGCTTCTTCTTATACTTATTATTATTAATGTTTATTTATATAGCACCATAAATTTGCATGGCACTTTACAGGCTTCATCAAAACAGTATATAGCCTACCAATGGCGTACAATCTAAAAGTCGTAAAATATAAACTACACAAAATTAAGCAAGTTATGCAGGTAAAATACAAACTGTAAAAGCAACCAACACATATAATCAAATATAAAACTATAAATCAATATTAAAATACAGTTACAAATGCTTTAGAGAACAAGAAAGTCTTTAATTCAGATTTAAAACTAGCAAGAGAAGAGATCCCTCAGATGTTCAGGGGGGCAGTTCCAGGAGTATAGTGAAGCAAGTGAAAAAGGACAAAGCTGAGCCAAGGAAGATGCAACCCTTGTCTGGACAAGAAGCCCCAAATTCCTGGACTGCAAATTGTGAACAGGATAGTGAGATGAAATAAGGACTAACAGATAAGGGGGAGCTAGGTTGTGTAAAGCTTTAAATGTTAAGAGAATAAGCTTGCGCCAAATCCTAAAAGGAATGGGTAGCCAGTGAAGAGATGCCAGAAGTGGGGTAAAATGATCAAAGTGAAGAGCTAGAAAGATCATCTTAGCAGCAGAATGTTGAATAGGAATCAGAGGTCTAAGGTGGGACAATGGGAGCCCCATCAAAAGACGACTGCTGAGGGTTTGGTTGCAGAGCACTGTAAACACCACTAGCCTCAGGTCTTTTCTCTGTTATATTCATTTCTACCCCATTTAGGAAAGGAAGTAAAAGTTGATGAATGCTGATCTCTGAAATGTTGTCCATGTGAATTATTGATGTTATAATAATTAATGAGGATATATCTATGTGGTTTTGGCTGGTAAATGAAAAAAAAAGGACACATAAAAGAAAGAATGGAAGGTAGTGAGAGAAGGTATAAGTAGGTAGATAGATGGTAAGAGCATGTGAGAAAGAAAGTGAATGGGTGGAAGAAGATAAGAAGGTAGAGAAGATAAGATGAGTAGAAAAGAAATGGAAGGAGATTGAATAGAATAAGGAGGGTGAATGGGGGAAGGAAAGGGAAAAGAAAGGGAAAGGAAAGGAAAAAGGGAATTAAAGGAAAAAAGAAACAGGAGAAGGAAAGAAACTAGAAGGGGGTTAGATTTATTAGCCTTAAGTAAAGATTAACTTTTAAGATCATGAATATTAAATGCATCCGTGTTGAAGTTAAAAGGAAAATGTGATAATGATAATTAGTGAATGATTGATATGTTTTAAATTGTGTATTTGTTTGTTATATGATTTTAGTTGATGTTTGTATGTTTGTTTAGTTAATGTCTGTATAAAATTCACAATAAAATTACACTTTTATAATAATAATAAAAAAGATCAGACAGATAGTTGGGAAAGACCCTGGAGTAGTAAAGCTTGGGTAAGATGAACCAGTGGTTTGACTTGGTATATATGACGCCTTGGTGTCTGCTTCCTGTGTTCTTTTATCTGTCCAGGTCTGGTTGAAAGAACAGTAACTTGCCCATAGACCCTTCTTAGGTATAGAGGCTGGAACTCAAAAGATCCATGTCCCAACTATGTACTACATGACATCAGATGGCTTTGATACTTAATTATTGTAGAACGTTCAGCTTTGGGATGATTAATGACAGTCTCAAAGGCAATATGGTTTTATTAGAGGTAGCAATATGGGACAAGAAAGAGCACTATCAAAGAAATATATTAACTTCATTAAGAGCAAGCTTTCTAAACATACTGTGCAACCTTACACATATATTTACCCTGGAAGTTTGTGTCTAGTCCTTTAAGAAAGATGCTGAAAAACTACAATAATTACAAAAGAGGGCATTGAGGATGGTAAAAGGTTTGGGAACTAACCCATTTGAGGCATGCTTGAAAGAGCTAAGTATGCATAGTGTGGAGAAGAAGTGTTCAAGGAGATGAGTAATAGTTGCCTTCAAATACCAGAACATACAGCAGGCTTGCTTTCTATTCTTCCAGAGGGCATGGTTAGAACCAATGAGTAGAAATGGTAGAGAAGTAGGTTTGGGGTGAATATTTGGACAAACATCTTAATGTCAAGAACTGTTCAACATTAGAACAGTATACTTCTGGAGGGGTTAGGCTGTCCTTTGCTGAAGATATTTAAGCAGGAACTGGACAGCCATGTGTCATGGTTATTCTAGTTGCATCCTCTAGTTGCATTTAAGATCCTTCATTGAGAGGATTGGACTAAGTGACCACCAATATAGCTTCCAACTCTGTCTTTATATTTAGAAGTAGCTGGGGGTTTTTTTGTACCATGAGATTATTCCCTGGTTAGTTTACTAGATACTCAGGATTGCAATCAATATTGTTTTAAAATCCCTATCCCCAAAGAACTAGAAATCATAATTCTGTTGACCAGCCTTTTGAAAGATAGATGTTACTGAAAGAGCACTGAGAATATTAGCTCCATAGAACACATATTTACTCATTGACTATTCCTTTATTTACTCCTTTAAATGAACAAGTTCAGATGTAAACTGAGCGAATGTATATTTATTTGCAAATCCATCTTAATTCTGTTCATTGGGGCTATCTCCCAAGTGTGCTTGCTCACTAAGGAGAAAGCACCATTCAATTTAAGATAATTTATTTCCCAATAAATATTAATTACATTGAGTTGCATGTTTTTAAAAGAAGATTTCCAGATGGAAGCCATTATGTGTTTTGTCAATATATTGAAAGTTTTAAATCTCTTTTCATTTTAGACCACCATTAATTAATGACAGCTCATGATTTCTTTTTCCGTCCTTCTCTATAAATTATCAGGGAAGTTTTTTTTTAAGGGATAAAAGAAAAAACCTTCTAAGGAAAAGCAGATGTTCCAGTTTTTGCACTATGAATTGCAATGTTATTTTTAACCAAGGTAGTAGCATAGGATATAGGTAAACAGCAACCATACTTAATTGTTCCACTAGTTTCCCTCTCACAAAAGATACACACAATAAGCAAAATATATGCAGAAAAAAGTATTTAGTCAGTATCCAATTTCTTCAGAATCATTGTTACACAGTGTAGTTTGTGCTTGATATGTACCACAGCGCCACATGAATACATATTTATTCTGATGCGTATCATAGGCTGCACTCTTTCTCTACATTGAGTTGTTAATCTGTGTGGAAATAACCACCATGTGGGAAGCTTCCTGTACCAGTTCTGCAAAACTGTGAGCATTTTAGAAAACGGTTCCTTTGTTGTTCATGGGAACGACCCATTTTCTTTGAGAGAGATGGGGCAACCTACCTTGTACAGTATTGTTATTCTCATCAAGTGCTTGTGGAATGACCTCAAGGGACCCTGCCTCCTTTTCTCTGGATTTGCTCATTGCCTGTGTGCTTGATGGGTCATGCTTGCCATGGTTCCTTACAGTCCTACTCACATCCTTACTATGACTGTGAGTGGGTGATGCTGATGAAAACTGACTCACTGAATAGTTTTCCAGCATTCAGTGCAGCTGGGGAGCAAATAAAGAAAATCCTAGGGCACAAGGATTCTGGAGGAACATTTGTATAACAAGAAGAGGAATGGCTAGTACAGTGAGCCTTTGGTATCTACTGAGGTTTGGTTCCAGGATACTGTGGATACCAAAATTAGTAGATGCTCAAGTCCCAATAAATACAATGCATAGTAAAATGGTATCCCTTATAAAAATGGCAAAATCAAGGTTTGCTTTTTTTGGAGCGTGTGTGTGTGTGTGCATAAGTCATTGATGCTTGAATCTGTAGATACAGAATCCATGGATACAAAGGGCCAACAGTATTAGTACTGGAGTAGGCAGCACTGCTTAGCCCAGCTTTAAAGAGGTATGCATGATTGCATCTGCATGCCACCTTTCTGAACAGATGCCTTAAACATAAACACTGTGCAGCCCTCCTGGTGCTCTGTATAGCTTATTGAGTTGGAATTTCTGCAGTCTTACCTCAGTTAGCACCTAGTTCTTCCACTTTCCCTCTGGGCAGACATTAATGTTTGCTGGATGGAACTCTTTTAGTCAGCTGTTTCCTTTTAAGCTTCCCTTTCTCAGCAACATCTGAGACTTCTTATGCTAAATCAGCTGATTCCTCATAGGCCATGGCTGACTCTAATCAGCTTTGAGTTTGCAGGCTGTTTCTACCCATCCCCATGGTTGTTTACACCCTTATGGGGGCAGAAGGAATGCATCTCAAAATCATCTTGAGAGATAACTGTGGTCTAAAACACAGCAGAAATAATCCAGTTTGAGACTGCTTTAACTGCCTTGGCTCAATGCTAGGGAATTCGAGGAACTGTAGTTTTGTTAGATATTTGGCTTTTAACTACAATTCCCAGGACTCCCTAGCACTGAGCCAGAGCAGTTAAAGAGGCCTCAAACTGCAGTGTGTTTTGGATTTATTAAGTTATGATAATGTAATTTATTTGTAATAATTACAAAATCTTGGTGATGTATTCCTTTTTTTCCCAAGAAGAAATCCTTTTTCTGGACTGAACAGATAGGAAAATCTGTTAGAATTGAGAAAGTCTATCTCAAATTATTTCTTCCTCAGTCTAAAGAATTTTGTAAATTTTGGAAAATTCTTCAATAGTCTGAGTTGAGTCCCAATTTTGGGAAATGTCAGGAGATAATTAACAAGTGAAAATGAAGGAATGAAAAATATAATGAGACAAAATGATTCCCCATCTGCATTGGCACCATTCAAATATGGAGCTGTTCCGAGTATGAAGATGACAATATTGTGCCTGCCTGTCATATATCTGCGGATGTTAAAGATATTAGTAGGTGTAAAGGTGTTAGTAGTCTGTCAAAAAAGAAAAAAAAGGTGACAATACTAAATCAGCACCATGAACAAGGGATTGAAGCCCAGATCTTTAAGAAGTTAAGCATTGAAATCTTGGGGCATACATGGATAACGTCCAAAACACACTGCAGAAATAATCCAGTTTGAGACCAATTGTCCTGGCTCAGTGCTAGGGAATCATGGGAATTGTAGTTTATTGTGGCACCGCAGTCTGAAACTGGATTATTTATGCAGTTTGTTTTGGACCCTCGCTAGTTTTCCCATGTCCATTTTTTAAAAATAATTCTCTCAGTCCCAAATATGAAGAAATTTATAAGTTTTAGCAAATTCTTTTTTAAAAGCCCTGAACTAAACAAAACTCTTACCCAATATCCTTGAAATGTTTGGGAGGCCTGTTCTTAGACATTTTATTTGTTCCGTATACTAACTATAGAACCAGCATGGTTTAGTGGTCCAAGTGTTTGACTAGGATACTGGGAGTCTAGGGCTCAAGGGGGGTGGGATTGTGGGATATGGGAATGTATGTTTCCCTGGTTGTGTTGCACATTTTATTATTTATTATTATACTCAGCCATTAGAAAAAAGTACATGACTTGAAGGCACATTACAACAACATACCAACTGTACTACAATGAAATATTTCACTAACTCTGGCAGACTAGTATAGTATAAGTTGCTTTATTTTTTCTAGCATCAACACAGAGAATAAGTTTAAAACCTGAGGGCTGAATTCAGTTCGTATTCCCTACTAGACTAGACTATTGAAGCAATTGTTAAATTACTGAAGTGAACGTTTCTCAAAATTCCATTGATTCAAGTAGTCTGTTCTAACTGGGACTAGATATTGGATATAGACCAGTTAAATTCCTGCAGTTGAACATTTTTGTGTGATCTGCATTCAGTTCAAGGTTAAGGAAATCGAGTTGCATATGTTGTGCTATTGTGTATGTGAATATGCATTATCAGTTGATAGTTGTTATTTATTTATTTATTTATTTCCGTTCAGTTCACCTGTATTCAGCTGCCTCTGCTGAAATGAGCACATTCCTTTGTACATTAATTTGGACCTCCAGTTCCACATTCCGTTATGCATTACCTGTTTGGATATACAGTGTTGCCATTGAATATGTAGGGTACATTGGACAATCAGTGTGCACCTCCATATGTGGGGATTTACACTATTCAGTCTTGATATAGGAGCACTTGGAAAAAAGTATAGAAATTAATTATTATTTATTTGGGGCATACCAGAAGCTTTCACAGACTTTTTATTTTCATTAATTTCATGGGGGATATTAAATGTTTATGAAAAACTGTACATTGTACAAATCATAGTGTTTGTAACAAATTTCTTTTTCTTCCTTTATTTCTAGTTTGAATTTGGAAGAGAGAGAAAATAGTGTAGCATCTGTTTTACTGCTTCTCATTTCTGCTTCTGATTTTACACATCATCCTATTTGGTTACATAATCACAATTATGTTGCAAAGCACTGCATCTGAAGTCAGTTTGAAGTTTCCCTATTGAGTGGGCAGAGGCAGGTGCTATTATTTCCTCTGGAACTGTTTATGGATTTCTGGTCTTCTTGTTCATCTGGTTGTCAAGATAGTTTTCCAAGTTACCCTTAAAAACATCGGCTGCATACACACATATTTTTTTTATAGAAATTGATCAGATTATTCCAGATTTTCAAATGGCACATCTTATGCAAATTAAACAATAAAGACAATGCAGGTAAATGAGACAAGAAGTGAATAAATTGTGCCTTTGTGTTTTGTCTTAGGGAAAAAAGATAGGACTAGGCAATGTTCGTTGTCTGAAAAATTCTCTGTTGAGCCTGGGAGGATCCTGTGGCCCAGTTTGTTTGTGTGTGTGTGGGGGGAGGGGGGAGAGACAACATCAGAATATCTGTTTAATGGAAGGAATACTTGGATTTTATATTTACAAAAATGTTAGATTAGCCTGTCTTTGTGAGAGACACAAAGTTTTCAGTTTTCCAGTCAGAAGGAGCAGCTAGGGCCTCCACTGTTTCCTCTGAAACCAGGGAAGTCTCAGGAGCTTATTGCATGGCTTAATAAATCGATTTACCTCTACCCAGCTTAAATCTTAATTCAGGTGGGATCCTGATATTATCACAAGGTTTTTGCCACCCAATTTGCCGCCCAAATACAGCCTGGGTCCATCACTGCTTCCAAGAGCGCTCCTCGCAGCTATTTTCAGATCCATCAGTTTTCTGAGTTAAGAAAATGGCCGTCAGAGTGGAAATGGGGATGGATGTATTCGGGTGGCAAATTTAGGTGGCAAAAACCTTGTGATAATATCAGGATGCTGCTCGAATTAAGATTTAAACTGGATAGAGTCTGAGCCTATTGAATTAAGTTGTACATTTCTGGAAGTTATAAACTATTTTAATAAATGACTGACCTAATAAATTACTAAGATTTTAATCATGACTGTTAGTGAAATAATCTTCTTGTAGTGCAGTTTCCCTTATGGAAGCAGCCATTGTTATATTTCTTTATGCCACCAGTCCTAAAACTAGTTTTAGACAAAATCAGAAACCCACACAGTGCCTAGTTGAGCCTAATCTGATTGTTTCTTCCACAATCCATTTTGAGGTTTTAAGTCATTTTCAGTTTTTAGTCCTTCTGTCTTTTTCTAGTGCTTCTCATATTTTTTTCTTAGAAGTAATACATTACATAAGAAATGAAAATGAAAATTTTGAATAAAAAAATGGAAGGTTTATGGATTGTTTGCTCTTAGAATGATGAATAAAATATTTAAGACAATTCATATATTATTATTATTATTATTACTAACCTTTATTTGTATAGCGCTGTAAATTTACACAGCGCTGAACATACACTCTCTAATTAGACGGTTCCCTGCCCTCAGGCTTACAATCTAAAAAAAATTGTTATTGTTGTGTGACTTCAAGTTGTTTCCAATTTATGGTAACCCTAAGGCATCCCTATCTTTGGGTTTTCTTGGCAAGATTTGTTCAGAGAGGAATTGCTATTGCAAGAAGGAGGAGGAGATGGGAGCGACTAGCTGTTAAAAGTCGGCTCTGACCTCGCTTAGAAACACCTGTAACTCCGCAGCCAGTGTCTACAAGAAGGAGGAGGAGACAGGAGCTGCTAGCTGTTAAAAGCTGGCTCCAACCTTGTTTAGGAACACCTGGCTCCGACCTTGTTTAGGAACACCTGGTAGGATTGAGAGACAGCAAGCTTGATAATAGTCAAACAACTAACTAAGTCGGGCCATGGTTCTGCTTCCTCTCCCATATTTCATCACACTGGCAATAGTAGTTCCAACTAGGGGTGGTAGACCCACCAACTGTATATTCTTTGGGGGCAGAACCGAGGCGAGAGAATGCAGAGAGACAGGGGCAGCCAGGGAGAACGTATTCTAGTTAATGGACAGTGGGAGGCAACTGATGTTGAGTATGGAGTGGCAATACAAGTAGTGCGGGGTAACGAAAGATATAGTGTTAACAGAGTGAAATTTCATTACAAAGGAAGGTGGGGTCAATGTTTGATTACCCCAAAAGAGCTGGGGAGCAAGTTTAGCCATCCATTGAAGCTATCCTTGCTCTTATGTAACACCAGGTCGGTGAAAAATAAGACTTACGTCATTTATGATCTGTTGATGGATGAAAAAGCCAACCTGGCATGTATTACGAAGACCTGGCTCGGAGATGACAGTTTGGTAATTTGGGCTCAGGCCCTAACAGCCAGCTACTCCATTAATGAGTAGGTAAGGGAACTTGGGCGAGGGGAGTGAGTGGCTGTGATCCACAAAAGTAATCTCACTTTGGCCAGGATACCTGTCCGCAAAATGGACCACATCGAGTGTATTTACCTCATCTTGAAGGCAAGGGATAGTCTGGGGATTCTGTTGATATCCACCCCGTTGTCTAACAGACTCCCTGCTCGAGCTGACACAACTGGTCTCGGAGCTGGTGTTGGAGACACCTACTAGGCTTTTAGTCCTGGGTGACCTCAACTTCCCCCTCGAGGCCATCTTAACAAGCTTAACAGGTGCAGCTTGGGAGTTCATGGTTTCCATGAAAAACATGGGCTTAGCCCAGATAGTTTCTGAGCCCACGCATTGCACGGGTCATATCCTCAATGTGGTCTTTTGCATGGAACAGGCATATCCGTGGGCAGAGCATTGTCATGGATGGATCATTTCCTGGTCAAGGTTGGACTGAAGGCCACTATTCCCCCGTTGGGAGTGGAGGACCTATTAGAATGGTCCGCCCTCAAAGGCTGATGGAACCCATTAGGTTCCAAGAAGCCCTAGAGGGTTCAATGGTTGGGAATGCCAATGAATCTGTTGAAGCCCTGGTTAACATCTGGAATAACAATCTTACCAGAGCTATAGATACAATTGCTCCCAAGCGTCCTTTCCAACCCACTTCCAACTGTAAGCCTTGGTATACGGAAGACCTTAGGCGATTGAAGCAGGCTGGACAACGACTGGAGTGCCGCTGGAAGAAAACTTGACTCTTATCCAACAAGACACGTCATAGGATTCTTCTTAAATCCTATGGAGTGGCAAGAGATGCAGCCAAGGAGTCTTTCTGCTCTGCATTTATTGCGTCTAAAAAGTCTTGTTCAGCAGAACTGTTCAGGGTGGTAAGCAATTTAACACAAATTCTCTCCCACTGAAAACCCCTTACTAGATCCAACTAAGGCCTGTTGTGACGCTTTCAATAATAACTTTGCAGACAAAATATATTGGATAAGAGTCAACTGGGACTCTGGCATTACTGCAGAGGTGATAGGAGAGACATCCAGCACCTCTGTCAATATTTTTATTGTCCAGGAAAGCAACCAAATGGAGTGCTGATAAAGGCTGAGGCCAGTTTGAAAGACAAACAAATACAGTGGATTTGCAGCAGCTAGAAGCCAAGTTGAATAACAGTACCAATCCAATGTCCAATAGAGCAGAGTCAGGGACCAGCCAAGGGTCCAGGATTCCAGAGAGCAGGTCAGCGAGTCAATTCCAGGGTCAAGGGTTCCAGGTCAATCCGTAGTTCTCTTTCGGCAAGCCTTTCCAGATTAGCTCCCCTTTTCTGATACAGATAGACCCCGTTTATCCCGTAAAGATAGAGGTCCTTGCCCCAATTTTTCTGCCTTTAATTTTAGCTAATTTTCTGTTATAGTTTTTCTTGTATATTGTAACCTATTTTATACTGCTACTTTTTTTTTTAATGATTGGGATGGGGGTTGAGGTATGGGATTATTTTTAATTGTATAATTTATGATTGTTGTATTTTATTGTTTTCTTTGTATTGTGACTTGATTCCTTTGGGAAAAGGTGGGATATAAATTAAATAATAATGATGATGATGATGATGATTAAAAATATTTGTTTATATCCCGCCTCTTCCATTTTGGGGATCGAGGCAGGTAACAACAAGATATAGACAATAAAAAAGTGATAAAACAACAAACCCCTCCTGACCCCAACCCTAACCCTCTCTTCCCAATTATAAAATTAAATAAATTAAAAAGAAATCCTAAACATGTGGCAATAGCTTCAAAAACATTGGCAATTATCAGGTGACAAATTTGGTGGGGGACGGAAATAAGATGGATAGATTCTTCCATTCTGGTGTCATTAATCAGGGAAGGCCTGCCAGAAGAGAGTTGTCTTTATCACAGTAATATTACCTTACTGTGAGTTTGAGAGAGTGGATTCTCCCAGGGTCACCAAGTTTGTTTCCATAGCCATGGGGACTCAAACCTAGGTCTCCCGGAGTCATAATCCAACATTTAAGACTACTACTACTACTACTACTAATAATAATAATAATATTTATTTGTATCCTGCCTCTCCCTGTATTGGATCGAGGCGGGTAACAACAAGCAAAAGAACAATAAAAATCAAACATAACTAACAGCAAGTAAAAACATAACAAGACATAGCAAATCCTAATTCCCTTATCTTCCTCCCACCCTAATAATAATATTAAAACATCAGTTCCCAATAAATTTCCCAATAAAATCAGTCACAATCACAATCCGGTGGGAATAACTAAACAATGGACAGTTAAATTCCGAGAAGGTCAGTTAGGGAAGGCCTGCTGGAAGAGATCCATTTTTATTGCCTTTTTAAAGATCTCCAAATCTCCTCTGGCAGGTCATTCCAGATTTTTGGAGTGGCATCAGAAAACGTGCTCTGGGAAGTCATTACCAGTCTGGTTTTCTTTGACTGCAATAGATTCTTCCTAAAGGACCTGAGAATGCAGGAAGGATTGTATGGGAATAGGTGTTCCCTCAGGTAAACTGAACCCAAGCCATGTAGGGCTTTATAGGTAATGACCAAAACCTTATACTGTGCCCAGAAGCTAATAGGCAGCCAGTGTAGTGATTTTAAGATAGGTGTAGTAGAATCAAATTTAGAACTCTCTGTAACTAATCTGACTGTCATATTTTGGAGCAGTTGCAGTTTTCAAATATGGCATGACGGTTACCCCTGTAGACCACATTGCAGAAATCGAGATGAGAGGTTACCAGTGAATGTACAAACATTTCTAGGTTTTCCTGTTCCCGGAAGGGTCATAGCTGGCATATCAGCCAAAGCTGATAACACGCACTCCTACCGTTGCATCCATCTGACAGCTGAAGCGACAAATCCAGAAGTAACCCCAAGCTATGAACACAGTCCTTTAGGGGAAGTGTGACCCCATTCTGGAGAACCTATCACCATACCCAGATTAGGATTGCCTATAGGAAGTACCTCTGTTTTATTTGGATTCAGTTTAAATCTATTTTCCCTAATCCAATCCATTACTGATTTCAGACAGTCATTCAGAGGGGAGATGCCATCCTTGGTCACCGAAGCAGTCCGAAACATGGAGAAACAAATTTGGGTGTCATCAGCGTACTGATAATACCTCGCTCCATGTCTCCAGATGATCTCACCCAGTGGCTTCATGTAAATGTTAAATAGCATTGGAGACAGTATCACGAGGGATGCCCGATTTGAGCTCCCTTTTGGCCGAACAACTGTTTGTTGCCAAGCGACACCATCTGGAACCTACCTGAGAAATAGGACCGGATCCACTGCAAAGCAGTGCCCCTGATTCCTAATTCCCTCAGGCATTCCAGAAGGATGCCATGGTCTATGGTATCGAAGGCTGCTGAGAGGTCCAAGGTTTGTTGGCTTATTGATATATTGCCTTTCCCAAAATTATTTCTAAATAATATGTGAGAGGTAGACTTATTTGTATGATACAGACTTACAGATGCACATCATTGCACTCCCTTGTCTTGGTTGCCTTTTCTCTATTCTTTTTATGGAAATAAGTACTCTATATCTGCTTGATGCTATGTAGGACTACAGAGGAGGGGAAATCTCTGTTTTACTAATCTTTAAGTCCTCTTTTTATTCCTACCTGCTCCTAATAATTTGACAAAACCAAATAGGTTCCTTATAGCTCCATTTGTAACAACAATTATTTATTTATTTAAAAATGTATTTTACACATACTCCCAACATTCCTCCATTACTCATTACACATTATGACACCACATCATTATTTCTTAGTCCATCTATCCCTTGACTTCTTCTGTCTTTTCCCCATCTTCCTAAAACTTCTCATCTCCTTCAATTCCCACTCTCCACTTCTCACTTCCTTATCCTTCTTCTCACTCTATCCCTCTCTCCACACTTAATCTTACAATTTACTACTTACTTATCCTTCTCTTAATATTAACCTTCCTAACCTACTAATTTCTACTCTACCCCTACACTATCCATTCATCCTTATGCTTCCTATCTTCTCGTTTATCAATCTTATTTTACACCTTTCTTATAATTCCTACTACAGTATTCAATTCAATCTAATCATTATTTATATAGCTCTAGCCTTACTTTGATTTGTCACCTTAGCTACTTTCTTCTAAATTCATCTTAGTTTTTCTAAATTATCCTTTTATTACCCTCCTATAATCTTATCACATATCACATTTATTATCTTATCTTTACACATCAAACCTTATTCTCTTAATTTTAACTTTCTAGCAATTGCCTTAAATCATAATATTATTTCACCTCTTTGTATATAAATACTAGATCCCAGTCTTTGTTAACATTTTCTAATGGTTCATTTCTTAACAATTGCATTAATTTATCCATTTCCATTATTTCTAATAGCTTCTTCGTCCATTCATTTTCATTTGGAATATTTACTGTTTTCCATTTTTGCACATATACTAATGTAGCAATAATTCTCATATAGAATAGTACTTTCCCATATTTCTTTTCAATTTAGTCCTCAAATATTCCTTAAAGAAAGTATTCTGGCTTCAGTTCCAATTTAATATATAGGATCTTACAAATTAATGTTTTTATATTTCTCCAGTATTGTCTTACATGTCTACAGCTCCACCAGCAGTGGGAAAGGGTTCCTTTTACTTCTCCACACTTCCAGCATTTATAGTCTTGCTGTTTATATATTTTAGCTGTTTTATCAGGGGTGAGGTACCACTTATAAAACATTTTGTACTAATTTTCCCTCATATTTTGCGATGCCGTATGTTTAATTCCTTTGTTCCAAATATATTCCCATTATTCTAGTTGAAAGAGGTGGCCTACACACTTTGCCCAATTAATCATTGCATCTTTTATTATTTCTTCTTCCATTTCTATTTTTAAAAGTTTTTTAAAATAAATTTTACCTATCATTTTTATATTTGGCCCGCCTAATATTTTCTCCAATTTCGACTCCCAAAATTCATTTTTTAAAAAATTAGTTTGGTTTCCCTAAAAATGATGCTCTAACATGGATTTTGGAATAGTCTCCTTGGGTATTACATCCTGCCGTTCCATTGGTGTTCTTAAGGAAATTATTTGAAGGCCTCATTGTACAAAAGTTCTATAACAATTTCTTACATCAGAGCAGACAAAAGAAATGTTGCATGGATGATGACTCTTGATGGAGACTTGGGGAGCTGGATTTAGCCACTATCTTGATTGCTTCCAGCCAAACACTTCATATATAAAAACCATTTACACATTGACATTTTCTTGGTGTAAACATATCAAGTGTGAAGGACAGAAACATATCCCCGAACACTTGCACTCACGTACAGACATTCTTATCGGCTACAACCTCCTGATACCTTTCTGCCCTTAAGGACCCATGTTTGCCCTTCAAACTCTTGCATGTATCTGCTATGGGGAATGGCGGTGTAGGAACAGCAAACCCAAAGGCTAAAGCTTATAGCAGCTCTCAGTCATATGGAAATCTAAGCCTATTCAACATAATATAAATAACTGCCAGTTATGAATTAGGAGCACCTGCTTACTCTTCCTATACAAAGTGACTCCAGTAGTGGTTTTCAGTATTATGGAAATAATGACTGTGGGGTTGCCTGCACTGGCAAAGTAAAGCAATTTCACCCCATTTTGAGCTTGAGCTGTGTAGACGACACACAAGGCCGAAATGGGGTGGAACCGGGACCAAGCTGTGCTCTGAGGCTAAAAAAATGGAGCAAAAAGAAGCCCATATACTCCACTCTAATGTGGAAAATGTGCATCATTGCACCAATTTATAAATGCCATAATGTGAGTGCAGGGATGCAGGAAAGCCCAGGTGGCATATAGAAGCAGTCTGAAGCATGCGCCCTAGGACTGATGAAACACAGCCACTGGCACCATTGCTTGCCATACCTTTTTGTTTGAGCATACAGGTGCATATCCATTGAATGATCGAATTGTCAAATGATATGAAAGTACTCCATGATATGAAAGTATGACAAACACAACAGGTTGCCAGTAATGCAGTGGATGTAATTAAAACATACAAACCAAACATTCCAACAGGGAGGAATGGGGTGAAGGTAGGGAAGTGGGCATGTACGGGGGGCTCTCCAAGATTGTTCACTGATGCACTGTATAGGCAGTGTATCGCACATGCGTCTGACCAGTCACCTGGACATCCAGTGTGATAGCAGCTCAGCAGGAAGAGGGAGGTCATTGTCAGTCACAGGTGGTATGTTCATGCAATTGTGCACATGCATGGTGGGGAGACAGAGAAAAAAGAACCAAGGGATATGGATTGACTCCATGTGCTGAGGACTGCCTGTGGGTATTCAGCCATGGCAGTGGGCCATGTGAACAGCAGGGGTTCCAACTGGTTTGGGAAAAACCTGGATTGGCCTGGTATTTCCTCTCCGTCTGCTCAAGCCCTGAGTTGATGTTTCATCAACTAAAAAAAAATAAAAGCTTTGTGGTTGAATAAAATAGAATTTTAATCATTACATAATGTGTCAGGTACATATAAAATTGCCTCATATTACATATGTATGTATGGCACAGGTGATTGAAATTCATTCAGCTATTCAGCCCAGATCCTCTGATCCTCTCTTTCTCTGTGTGTGTGTGTGTATTTTCCCCTCCTGCAGCACTTTTGCAAAGTTTCAGAGAAAGTGGATGACAATGATATTGGAGTTAAAAGAAGGATGTGACATTTTCTTTATTAAAAAAAAAAAGGTAGCTAAGTGTGGTTGATTCAGTGATAGTGGTGTGCAACAATTTTTATAGGAAATAATAAATAGAAGGTTTGAAATTGAAAGTCTACCTTTTAAGGATCCCCACTTTTTATACAGAAGAAAAGATGCATTAATGTTGGATTTTCCTTTGAACAATCAGGTGGGTCTCATTACAGTGCTAGATTTTAAAAGCAAAATTATTGACTTTTTAATTCTCCTGAGCCTTTTAAATGATTTTTAACTTACGTGCTGTTATCTTTGTCTTTATTGCTTTTGATTCATGTAATTTCATTTATTATAAATTACCTTTTTTTAATTGGGATATAAAAGCCAGCATGGTGTAATGCCTTGAGTGATGGACTAGGACTCCAGGAGAGTAGGGTTGGACTTACCACTCAGCCACAGAAAATCCACTGGGTGACTTGGGCAAGTCACACTCTTTTTCTAGATGAAGGCCAAGAAAACAGTATGATAGAAAGTTCCAAAACGTATTTTCTAGATAAATTTATGAAACCTCATCACTAGATGACCTGTCATTCTGATTGTCAAGGTATTTATTGCAGTGTTCTCCCCAAGGTAAGTGAAGTAGAATTCAATAAAGGAAAAGGAAGTTAATCTCTATCCAGAGCACTTTGATAAATTAAAAATAAAAGATCTTGCCATCTCTTTTCTTCTGCTTCTGGGATTTTAAGTTATTGTTACTTCATTTCAACCGCCCATTCACAATAGAAACTAGCTGATGTTATAGAACCCAGTTACAATTCAAAGGATCTATTTGAGGTTTCTAATCTGAGTGCTACGAATTGCACCTATTATCCTCTTCACCCCAAAATTGCCTCAGAATAAAGGATTAGTTGTACCAAACACTTCCATTTTCAGTATAATAGATTTCCAGTGGGTTATAACCAATGTCTACATTGTTTCATAAAAAATATTTTAGAGGAGTTTAGATGGTAGTCATGCTATTATCCACAGTGTTCAAAGACTGGTGTGTTGTACTGCCACAATTGCAGAAATTGAGATTTATGTGTACTTTCCACATATGCTGGGTGTGCCTCAGTGTGACCTCAGCTATAACTGCTTGTAGGCTATTGCTGGTTTTTATCTGTAGGGACACAGCAGTATGGTCCAGCACTTCGATTCATTATTTAACATTTGCAAAGGCAATTATGGCTGTATACTAAAATGTAGTGATGGCAATGGCATATGTGCAGAATATAAGAGTTGGTACATTTTTATTCTCCTTGTACTAATTGTTTCTAATTTTAAGATGGTTAAACAAAAGAAGTAAGCTATGTTGTATGTCTGAGTATTGCCGAAGGAGGAAGTTGTTGTCAATTACGATTAATGTGGTCAGATTTAGTAGCCCTTGAGATGTGACTCTTGGTACAGTAAATGTGACAGAATGCATTATTTTCAATTATGATAAATTTTATTTTGTGGCATTACTTATGACATGCCTCACTGTAGAAGCATGATGTTTTGAACAAAGCAACAATTTCAGCTTTTAAAATAAGTAGATCAGAAGCTAGGAGTTGAAATAGCATTGTCACAAGTAAAGCAACTGAATTTGCAGTGGCACATTTAATGTTTTATGTTACACATGGGTTTACTGCATCTGTTACCTGTATTTAGAACAACAAAAAGTAGCACTTGAAGGCTTGTTTTCCTTTGAAACCTGAATTGTTAATATTTTTGATAACAGCTGCCCATCATTGTAGTCTCAGGAAAGTGGTTGATAGTACTATAAATTGGTTCAACAAACTGGCACAAGAAATCTGGAACCATCAAGATTGTTGGAGCGTACAGCTTACGTTGGATCTATGCCTGCTGGAATCTACATTTTTAACAAGACATTTAGAGATAATTTATTAGACATCTTTTCTCTAGTTACTATGTGGCTTCTTGGTAGTTGACTCGGGTTTTGAGGTGATGGACAGGATTGTCAGTCTTCCAACTTCACTTGTGATATTAACTGGGTATTATGTATACACTGTTGAAAATCTTTATTGCTGATGTGCATCCTTACTGTACTTCCATTTTGTTCCATTAGAAAGCAGCATAAACAAGCACTTACGTAAGGCTGAGCTGTTCTTTTGGAACCTGCCTTTATACTCATGCACTGATTTCTTTGACATGTAGTGCAATTCGTTTTAACAAGAGCTATATGAGGTTCCTACATGTTGTCACTTCTGTAACTATTGTAGAGTTACTAGCTGAATATTATGAACAAAAGAAAAGTGAAGGATTTGCTTCAGTAATTCAGTGGCTGAGTTTTTGTTTAATTTATGCTGTGTCCAGTGTATGGGTTTCTGCCAGTGCTTACAGATTCAGCCCAGAGCATAGATTTTTTCTGTTCATCTTTTCTCATGAGCAAATTAATTACATAAAGGGATCTGTGTTGCTCTTTTTCCTATGTGCTCTGGATTATGTAGTGTCTTAAATTCTGAGCCACAGATCCAAGTCTCACTCTTGGCAATCTTCTTCTGGATTAAAAATGAACATACACTAGTTTTTAGGGCAAAACAACGGGTTTAAACTTGCATGGGTGTTGCTTTTTGTAATGCCAAATATTGGGGTTGGGGACTGTGAGGCATTGAGTTAGTGGAGTTAAATTGTCTCAACAGCATCCATGACAACAAATTTCTGTCCTAAAAGTGTTTGATTCAAGGACAATATTGTCTTGTTGGCAATAGCTTTTAGGGAGTCAGTGGGATCTTAAACTTCTTGGTCCCAATCCTGGAGATGGACTGTGATCGCTGAAATTGGGCAGTTAGAAAAAACATTATATACTTGACTGCAACCTGCCAAGTTTAACAGCACTTGTAGTTTGGCCCTTAAGTGTACAGTTTCCTCCTTGAAGGTATGTAAATTTACAGCTCAGTCTAAAGCTGAAAAATCAGTTACAGCTCAGCCTAAATCCTGAAAAATCATAGTATTGCAGCCTGAGGTTTGGGAAGTACTTCATCACACAGGACATAGTTAAACTGTGGAACTCACATCTGTAAAGATTAAGGTCCTAGGATCTCAAGGCTTGCTCCTCTTCTCCAGTTTTCAGGTGATGGTGAGGAATCTCAGGCTGAGAACACTGCTATGAGAAGTGTGTGTGAAGGTGCATATGTGGTGCTCATTTGTTCAACTTGGTTGTTCTTTTTTATTATTTGAATGTCATACTTTTTACATCTTTGTTTGGCACATAATGGTTCATGCTCTCTAGCATCACCATTGCCTGTCATATGTGACATCACATGACAGCACCCATAAGTCTCAGGTTTTGGTCCTGAGGGTACTCCTGATCAGGCAGCCCTAATAGTGTTGGCCACCAATTTGCAAAGTTTTAAAAGGGGACTGGATCAGAATATCTCCCTGGAGCGTATCACACGAAGTAGATCGGGTGTTTATCCCATGAATGTCCCGGAAAAATTGCATAATTACGCATAACAATTTAACATGATGTCACACAAAACCTGCAATTAAAGTGGTCACAAAGAAGCATTAATGTGCAACTTTTTACTTTTTCCGATATCACTTTATTTATTTATTTATTTGCATAATTGTGTGTGATAATCATTCATGCAATTACTCGCCATTTCAACTTTATTTGTGGGATGCTTTAAATGTGCTTTAATCTCTCTTTAATGCTGAAATCAGCCCCAGTGTGATAAACTCCAGAGTCACTTTCCATATTAGAGATAGTATACCTCTGTGTATCAGTTGCTAGGGAATGAGAAGCTAGAAGGTGCTCATATGTGGCTAGCAAGTTTCAGATAGGCAGTGGGCTTGTTACTGTGTGAATAGATAGGTTAGAATGACTTAAGTTCTTATTGCATTGCACAATTCACAATCCATGTGTGTGGATTTAGATCTTTACACTTTCTCCGCTGCTAAATTCATGCTTCCCATGCAGTATTTATTAATAATTATTCTGTGTTTGCTTATATAAATATACAGAATTATAAGCCAAAACTGTAAAGAATTCTGTTTTATTATGGATGAACTGTGTTCTGGTGCCAGCAGCTTGTTCTTGCTGGCTGAGAATTCTAATTACTCCCCCTTGTTGTTCTTGTTGTGTGCCTTCAAGCCACATCCGACTTATGGCAACCTTAAGGAGAGTGTATCATGGGGTTTTCTTGGCAAGATTTGTTCAGAGGAGGTCTACCATTGCCTTCCCCTAAGGCTGACAGCATGTGATTTGCCCAAGGTCACCCAGTGAGTTTCATGGCTGAGCCCTGGTCTCTAGAGTTGCAGTTCAACACTCAAACCACTACGCCATTCCCAAATTGCAAATCACAGGATTCCATTGGATGGAACCATGGCAGGTATAGTGGAATCATAGTGGTGCATTTGTGTAGTGTGAAAAAACTAGAACTAGATCAAAGCTGTGGCTTAAGCCAAAAGATAGGTGGTGGGCATAAGTGAAGGCAGAAAGTTCTATTTGCATCTGTATATTGGCAATTGAGTATTCTAATTACAATCTGATTTAAAAAGAGCATGGAAGCATCTGCCTCTACCAATGGTTGAAAAAAAAGGAGCAACATCAGGGGCAAAATAAAAATTTACAGTGGTAGCTTACTGCAGATGATCTCTCCATATGGGTCTGCAGTGTTTTGAGGAAGAAAATTGCTAAATGCTTTCTTGTGGCATACAAATCTGGGAATTTTTAGTTTAGCCATTTTCCCCCATTGATTTCCTTATGTTCTCAGCAGCCATTTTGTTTAAATATTCTTAAAAATTAGCACCTGCTCATTTAAATACTTTTTCTAGTTCTGCAATAATATTCAAGAAAACCTTCTTATGATCAGCTAAATTAGCTGTGCTTTTGGTAGAACTATAGTGAAGGTATTTACATTTTATGATAAAATCATAATGGTAGCCTACAGGTAAAACATCCTTTTATCTTTATCTGTAACTCCCCATTTTATTTCCCCCCACATTTGTTAATGGCAGTTTAGCTTCTCCATTGTGCATTCTATCTACACTAGACTCTAATACTCTGCTTACTTAGATTGAGTCAACCATCAATAACATCCTGTCTATCAAATATATCCTGTCTGTCTCCCTTCCACTGGCATAGCTCTAAGCATATTTGAATCCCTGCTTCTGGAGGTCAACCCATCTTATTGTGGAGCATTTCATGGTATATTCAATATAAGCTAGTTTATCCTCTAATTTGTCTATTAATTACATAGCCATTTAATTCTAAATAGCTTTATCACATCATTTACCATTTGGAGGAAACAGTTGTTAGAATGTCACTACTTTTCACTGCAGGTCCAATTGTTATGCTTCAGTTTCTAGCTTGAAGCTTTCAGTGGAGAATAAAAAGATGCCCAAGGCAGAAGTCAACCTTTCACTTCTGCTACAAAGGAGATGCCATCCATTTCATGCTGTGCTAAGTATTCCATTGGAATGCAAGTAAAACACAGCCTTCAGCACATCTTAATTTAAGGGTGAGGTGGGGGGGGAAGCAGTAAGCCAAAAGAAGTAGCCTTAATTACTTTAATTAATTTTGTTGCTCTTTAAATAAGGAAATCCTACAAAATACAGTATTCAGAATTATCTGTTAAGTGTGTGCTGTTGGGAGGAGACACTCTGTACCTCGCAGATTGAGCCCTTAAGGTATTTCTCAAAATAAGATTTATAGTGGGCAAAAACAGAAAGGCAAGCTTAATTTGGAAAAGGGGGGGGGGCAGCACAGGATTCAGAGTCTGAGTTCACTCTGGGTAAATTTCCCCCTTATGCTTTTGATGCATTCTGAAAAATGGGGTGGATAGTAAATACTTTAGTTCTACATATATGGATTTGCAGCAATAAAATGTGAAATAGAAAAGCAGTGATGTATGTGTAGTATAAATCTGTTCTCTGTGTTTCAACATGACTTGTATGTTAAGACATTCGTACTGAATATCAACAATTCATCCTATAATTTCACTTGCTCTAACAGAGAAAGAATGTTTTATTGATTTGCTGGTGCTTTGCTGTACAAGATGTTCTTTTCGTATGGGCATCAAGAATTCCAATTCCTATTTTAGCATACAGTAGCTAAAGGGAAATGCAGTCCCCTAATTGCCTTCAAATCACCCCTTCTACATTAAGCTCCTGCAGCCCCCAAACCCCTCACATTTCATTTAAAAAAAAACAAAAAAACCCCAGAACACACAAAAATGTCCAATAAGGGGCTGAAAAAATGAAATTAGAAGTGATGTGATGTGAGGTGATGTCACTTCCACTTGTGTCAGTTGCACAGGCACTGCCCTCAGAAGAAGTGCAAGTGTGAAAAATGAGACCCACCAACTCCATAGTTGTCTGGGTATAATGTGTCAGGTTTTTTTAATTATATGGATTATTTTAAATGATCAACAATTCCATCTTTTTCTGTATCTGTTAGGCTGTGTGCAAAAGATTCCTTAATGTCAAATATTTAATGTACTGAGAGAAAAATGGCCACTCATTCAGCATTTGATCCCAGTAGTAGATACAACCATTTACTGAGAATCTCATTTAATTCCATCTTTTTTAAAAAGCGTATTTGTCACCAACATGCAAAGCTGAGCACAGAAATCAAAGAAGTACCCATTACTTGGTAACATCTGGCAGATGTGTAGAAAAGTTTTGCAGATGTAGTGGTTGCTTCTTTTCTCCTTCATACCACACCATACATTGGTTTTTTAAGTATGTGGAAGTTTGTGACACAGATGAAATAGAGCTAATACAGCAGAGGACATAACAATCGTTATCTCACCCATTCCCTCCCTGTCACTCATTCACCTCTGCAGACAGCTACAGCATACAGCAGTCAAGACCCACCGAAGTGCCTCCCAAACTGTGATCTTGCCCCATAACCTTTCAGAGAAATGGAAATTCTATTAGGAGGCCAAAAGCCAGCCTTCAAGCTGTTTTGACCCACAACAATCAGTCCTAACCAAATGACCCAGTGTGAGAGCTTCTGTCCAAAACATCAGGAGTGCTAATATATTTTGTCCTTAATTCTATTCTCACTCCTAGTTAAGGTAGGGCCATTGAATCAATGGGCTTTACTAATATGTTGACTTACAATTAAACAGAATTCAAAGATATAGCTGTGTTCGTCTGTTGAATCAGTACTTAGAGAGATTTTGTAGCACCTTTGAGACTAACTGAAAGAAAAGAATTGGCAGCATGAGCTTTCATAGACTTCAGGCTACTTCCACAGATGAATTTGCAATTTCCAAATGCATCTGAGGAAGTAGACTGAAGTCTACAAAAATCATGCTGCCAGTTTCTTTCTTTCAGTTAGTCTCAAAGGTGCTGCAAGGTCTATCTATGTCATAACTGAACAGTTGAACTGCTCCAATTGGGAATAACCAACTGGATTCTAGCTCTTGTGTGTTGGGATACTGAATATCACCAATTCACCCTAAAATGAAACTACAGTATTGTCTGAGTTGTGCTCCCCACTAATTATCAGCCATGGGATTTTACTGCTTCTACTAGCACTGCCACAGCACTTGGAACAGAGATAAAAGGCCACCGTCTATCATTACAGTGGTCCCCCGGGTTACGAAAGTAATCCGTTCCAGATTACCTTTCATAACCCGGAAATATTCGTAACCCGGGGGACCGCTTTGTTTGCCGGACCGCGCGGCAAATTTAAAGGGGCCGCGCAGGTTTTTTTGTCGTAACCCGGGTTTTTTTCGTAAGCCGGGGCCGTTTTTGCGGCCCTGGCTCTTTTGTACCCCGGGGTTTTCGTACCCCGGGGGATTCGTAACCCGGGGGACCACTGTAAATGGAGTGGAACAGGCTGAAATAATGGTTCAAATTTCAGAAAGCAAAGCTGAAAAAATTGCCAAAACAATTTAACAGAAAAACCTAGTTAGTAGGAGTTAATTCTGACTATTATTGCTGTCTCTTTTTCAGCTTCATATCAATGATGTTGCATTCTAATGGCAATTTCTGTCACAGGACATAATTTCATGGATCTTTAATAATGACCTTTGTACAGCTATCAGTTATGCACAATATATATTAGTCTTGAATCATTTAAACCAGGAGTGGCCAACTGTCAGAGGTTAGGGGATCACATTAGTCCCATCTGAGACTTTGGAGGGCCACAATCATGGAAAAAATATCCAAATAATTTTTTGCGTTCAAATCCCTTTAGGGAGCATGATGGCAATTTCACCATATTTCACCATATTTCTAGGCCTGCCACAAAGGGAAGTGACTGGACACTCCCTGCTTCTTTAAAAAGTCATTTCCTGGATCTAAAATGGCTGATTTAAACAAATGTTGTGTGGTTTTTTATATAAAGAAGAAATGCTGCTCCACAGATTCATACTCCCTCTGCAGTTAAATACCATAGACTTCACTGGCTGTAAGGCGGTGACTAACTGGCTGTATGTGCCGAGTTGCATGATGAGGTCTGGTTGTATGATCTGAGGGATTCTGATTGCATGTGCCCTCTTGGACCCTTTTATGCAAGGGGAAGAAGTAACTACTCAGCCTTCTAATGTAAATTGTGTCACTTCTGTGTTCCTGCTTGAAGAGTAGCTGTCCCCCTCACTGTTTATTAGTTTGGGGTTGGAGATGAAGCGCCAAAGCAAAGTGTATAAAGGAGAGAGGATGAAAGGCCAAGGAGGAGACATACAGAAGGCCTGAACAGAGGATCTTGAGTTTCAGCCTGCTGGAAAGTGTTCTAATATACTTAATGCACAGGACAAGTCTACCTCTTTCACATTTACTTTTTGAACTTGTTATTTATAAATTGCCTTTCCTTTCAGAGATCTTAAAGTGTTTGACAAAACCAAATGAAATCACATCTCAAAACACTGAGACTTCAGAATAAAATACATCAATACCCATCACAATAAACTCCATTTGAAGTGGAGATCCTGTTTTCTGAGCATACTTGTCCCTGAGAATCTTCAGTCAACTATTTTTGTGAAGTCTGCAATGGATTCTGAAAGCCCTTTTCAAAACAAAACACAACTTAAATACAGTATGCACAATGTGTTACTTCCCTTTTACATAACAACATATCAGGCCTTCCTAACAATTGACCAGAATAACAATCCATTAAGGAGTGTCAAATTCTCATAAATAGATGTGTAAACTGTATCACTTTGAATCACTGAGTCAAGTATCCCATGTTGATCTCTCTCAGATGATCTGCTGCTGCTGTTCTGAAATCTAAGTTTAGAATCAATTAGAGTTCCCTGTAGAATGTGTTGTAGTAATCTGAAAAGGATGTAATCAAGGCATGCGTCACTATAGCCAGATACAATGTCTCAAGAAACAGGTGCAGCTGGCACACAAGTTTTAGCTGTGCAAGCACACTCCTGGGCACCACTGAAACCTGGGCATTCAGCCCCAGATCTGAACCCAGCAGCACACCCAAGCTGCAAATCTTAGATTTCAGAGGGAGTGTAACCTCATCCAACACAATTTCCCCCTCCACCAAATACATCTGAGGAAGTAGACTTTAATCTACAAAAGCTCATGCTGCCAACTTCTTTCAGTTAATCTCAAAGGTGCTACAAGATCTTTCTACATATTCATCCAACACAGGCTGAATCCCTATTCTTGGGGCAGGTTGCAGAGACCATATAATGCCCCCATTGAAACATTTTCCTTGACTGCCAGGCTGTTTCCAGGCACAATTGAAAGTGCTAATTATGACATATAGAGCTCTATATGGCTCAGGTCTAGGCTGTCTGCCAGACGGTACATCCCTGTATAAGCCGGAACAGGAGATCATCAGGAAAGACCCTTCTCTAAGTCCCACCACCATTGCAAGTGGGGATACAAGACAGAGCCTTCTTTGTGGGTGCCCCAGACTCTGGAATTCCCTTCCCAGGGAGGCCAGAATGGCCCCCTCTGTTGGTGGGCTGAAATCTTTTTATTCAGACAGGCTTTTAAAACAAAGTTTGTAAAGAACAAGGTAAGGGGTGCTCTATTCTTTTAACTGTTTTAAAATGCTTTTTATCTTTTTAGTTGCATTTTATTATTTTAACTTGAGGGTGAATTGTATTAATACTGTAAATAGTTGAATTCTCTTTCAGTGCTAAATTTTTGCATGTTTTAATTGTATTGTTCTTGTAAATTGTGAGCCACTTTGAGTTGGATACAAACAAACAAACAAACAATCATCCTGGATCTGTCTTTTGACAGACCAGGAGCACCTTTAACCATTGGTGTCACTACTGAATATAATAATAATAATAATAATAATAATAATAGGATTTATTTCTATTCCGCCTTTTCCAATGGGGAATCAAAGCGGATTACAGCAGTCATTAAAAAAGAATACAATAAAATCACAGACAACTTAAAATCTCCTTACACTCCCTCCTCCCCCCCCATTTTATGCTAATAGCTGTGACATAAATAATTAGTAAAATTAAAATTATACTTTAAAATTAAAATATCATATGCACAGCCTAAATGTATTTACATATACACAATGACAATTTGGTTAAAATATGTTTTTAAAGAAAATTAAAAATAATATTTTTAAAAAGTCATTAAAAATAAAATTTAGAATTTTGAAATTTTAATTTTAAAAAATCCTGGGGCCTCTCCTTTCTCTTCCCGCTGAGCTTCACCCCACTCCCACCATCTCTTAAAACATTTTAAAGAGAAGCAGATGAATGTCACAGCCCTTTTCTGCAAAAAGGTAGGTGTTTGAGGAGAAGTGGTGTCACCCCCCCCCCCTTGGGGTGTCACTTGGTTCACTTCACACACCCTGCACCCTCCTAATGATGTTACTGTCTTTAACTCGTCTGGATTAAGTTTTAAATGGTTTGCCCTCTAGTCCTTTATCAACAGCAAACATTGGTTTGGTACAGAGACAGCCTCATTGGAATTGGATGAAAAGCAGAGATTTAGCTTGGCATCATCAGCATACTGATGACATCCAACCTGAAAACTCCAGATAACCTCTCACAGCGATTTCATGTAGTTGTTACATAGCACAGAAAATCCCCACACAATGGCCAAACCTAAATGCAAATGCTAGGGTTCAAGGGTCATTTTGCCTCTGGGAGCCGTCACAGTCTTTTTCCAAATGAAACCAGAAGGGGATAAAGGTCAATTTTTTGTGTTGCAAAGCCAATTTTTGTCAGAAAATAGGGGTGAATTCCCAGTTTAACAATTTCCCTTTAAAACCCAAAATGGAAAATTGTAAAAATTGTGCAATGGAGACCATATGCTACCCACAGATCTTATATGGCCTGTCACTGCTGCCTAGAGTGTTCAGAAATATCTAGCTGTACAGGCAGCCTGCTTCAGTAATGTTTGTGGGGATAGCAATCCTTACAATAAGAGGGCCTGCCATTAAGGGAATGCTTTATTTGTAGAGATATGGTACATAGTTACTTACAGATGTCCTGGTTGACTAATCCTGCTTTCAGAAAGAGATGAGGCTCTATGTGTGGTTTATCTCCACTTGTATTATTGTTGTTTTAATACAGCCAATAACCTGATTATAAGCACCACAAGACTTTTGTTTGATAAAAGAAGCTGTCTAGCACAATAGATGAGGTTTAAACAAGTACAGTGGTTCCCCCGGGTTATGAAAGTAATCCGTTCCGGCACCACTTTCGTAAGCCGAAAAAATTCGTAACCCGGGGGACCACTGTAAGTTTAGGAAAGCACTTGGCGTGATTTGAATTTCGCGCCGCTTTCCTTTCATAACCCGGGGTTTTTTTCGGGAACCGGGGCTGTTTTTCCGGCCCCGGCTCTTTCGTACCCCGTGGTTTTCGTACCCCGGGGGATTCGTAACCCAGGGGACCACTGTATAGAAGAATTGGGTGATAGTTGTATTATTTATACTGTGCAGTACAGAGGTGCAGTGGCTTAGTGGTTAAGACACTGTCTGTGATAATTGCAAGATTGGTAGGTTGGCAGTTCAAGGCCCAAGTGCCACATGACAAACTAGCAGTTCGTAAGCATGTAAAAATACAAGTAGATAAACAGGTACCAACTGGTCTGGACTAGATTGGTTGCGACCTTCCAGAGGTCTTTTTCAACTGTTGCTGTTGCTCCCATCTTATGGAACAGCCTGCCGGATGAGATCCATCAAATATCCAACTTAGATAGCTTCAAGAAAGCTATCAAGATGGATCTCTTCCAGCAGGCCTTCCAAGAACAGCCCCCGGCCATGTAAAGGCCCCCCCCCCCCCATATCTCTCCTGATCGATGTAGCTCTGGTTGTGACAACTTTGCACATTGCTAATTTTAATAGTGTTAATAAGAGTTTTAATTGATGTTGAAATTTTAATATTATAATTTTTAGTTTTGTTTTAAGGGGGGATTTATATATGTATATAATTGTATTTTTAACTGTTGCATACCGCTTTGATTGTGCATACAAAAAGCAGGATATAAATAAAAAAATTTTTTTTATTTATTAAGTTCAAAATTATAAAAGTAACATCTCATAAAGATAGCCTTTTCAAAACAAGTATTTCCATACGGTCTTTTAACACTCAGCATGGACATACCAGAAGTTTCATCTATCAACTGTGAATGCATTGCCAAGTCATAATATGGCTTTTTGAGCTGATGCACAAAGTGACTGTTTCACTATTTATTTAGGCAGAAAAAATACTTTCCTTTTCTTATTAGCATTCGGTTATTTTAAAAAAATACTAAAATACCCTTCAGTTTTGATAAGATACTGAGGGCTCTACAGATCCTGTCCGGATTGGGGCTACGGCAGCCTCATGCTGTGGTCCCGATCTGGCCTTTCGAGGGTGCAAAAAGGAGCCGCAAAAAGTGGCTCCTTTTTGTGTCCTCGAAAGGGCACCCTGCGGCGGTGCAGCTGTATGGTGCTCCTTCAGTGCTGCATCATATGAATGCAGAACTGGAGGTGCGCTCTAATGCCTTGCACCATCTGGAGAGGCGCGTGGCGTCAGGGCACCCTGGGGGGGGGGGTGGAGTCGGCATGTGTTGTCAGGATGCTGTGTCCTGACTCTGACCCCAGGCCAGTTATTCAGGCCAGTCTGTAAAGGGCCTGACTCTTAATTGGGATACATATACAGCCATATCATTGCAGGGAGGCATTGCACATGGTCAGAAACTACACATGAGCTTCTTGATTTCTTTTTCATGCTGATCTCCTTGAGGAAAAGTTCTAACAGGAGAAATGGGAGAGGATAAGTAAGCCACTGTGATATATTGGTTTGAGTCTTGGACTACAACTCTGGAGCCCAGGGTTTGATTCTCAGCTCAGCTATGAAATTCATTTGGTGACCTTTGGCAAATCACACTCTCTCAGCCTCTTCAGAGGACGGCTATGGTTTGTTTATTTGTTTATTTACATACTATATTAAAACATTTCTATATTGCTGATCAGCATCAGCATCTCCTCTGAACAAATCTTGGCAAAAAAACCCAATGATAGAGTTGCCATAAATCCGAAACAACTTGAAGGCAAACACAACTCACATACACATAGGTGTTAAAAAAGTGGCTACAAAGTCTGGTGAACATTTCTTAGAACTAATTCTCTGTGGTGTTCAAGAAGGCATTTATATTATCTGTATTGTTTATGCAAAGGAAAGGTAAAGGTTGGTCTTCGAATAATTATAGTTTATTTACATACTGTATTAAAACATTTCTATATTGCTGATCAGCATCAGCATCTTTTTTCAAGTGGTTTATTGTTCAGAATCATTTTTCAATAACTTACTGAATATGCCGTTGCGCCCGGGCTATATGAATTCAAAGGGACATGGACATGATGATTCTCTCCCCAGGGGATTGCTTCTTGCCCTCCTTTAGAGGCTTTGAGTTTCCCAAGGACCAAACCAAACAGTTATTTTAGCAAAAGGGAGTTTATTTCTTAAAGCAGAGTAGCAAGGTACTCAGGTTCTTCTCTCTATTAAGCAAACAAACAGAAAGCTTACTGTAAAGTCCTAAGTAACTGTAGTCCTGGAAAATTCAGCCGAATGGCTCACCAAAATCTCCCTCTCTTTGACTTTGAGGCAAGGGTGCTCAAAGTCCCAGCCAGATGGCTTATATGAAGGCAGGGAACCTTCCTCTGTTGTCAGCTGGCTGTTTTGAGGGTGCCCGAAGCTCCTCAGTGTCACTCAACCGTGCGTTATGTTGAGTATACTGTGCGAACTTCGAGGACTGAAGAATTACGTACTGGAAGATGGCTTGACCAAGGCCTGGCTAGCACACCCTCCAACACGTCCACTTTGTAGAGTCTCTGGTAGCCGAATGAAAGAAAAGATGGTAACCCCTTTCCAGGTCCCAGAAAAAAGGGGAGGAGCAAACTTAAACTGTTACACATAAACAATAATCGGCAGGTGCCAAGAACCAATACAGTGGTCCCCTGGGTTATGAAAGTAATCCGTTCCGGATTACTTTTCGTAACCCGAAAATCTTCGTTTCCCGGGGGACCGCTTTATTTGACGGACCGCGCGGCCAATTTAAAGGGGCCGCACAGTTTTTCTCATTCGTATCCCGGGGTTTTTTCGCATCCCGGGGGCTTTTTTTCACCCCTGGCTCTTTCGGCTCCTGGGGATTTCGTTCCCCGGGGGCTTCGTATCCCGGGGGACCACTGTAAATGCAATCAAACCTTTAACAAGTAACATACACATCAAAACAGTGCAAAAAGGGCTTTAGGAACTCAAACTTTTTGCAAACTAAGCAGGCTGTAGAATTTCATAAATGCAAGCTTCCAAACTCATAGCCTTAAATGCAGATGGTGCTTGCCGCGCCCTCACACTGAAATTTGTAAATAATATACCACTCTATAATAAAGAAAACATAGTTTAAACTTAGAAAGTAAAAGAAGTTCTGAATAGTTAGGGTTTGGAAGGAAAACAATATAAAAACTAGGGTGAGAATGTGGAGAATAAGAACAGAATCTTGGAGCAGAGAAAATGCAAAGAACATCTACAACTGGAGAGATGGTTGGGATCACTGGATCTAAGATACATTGTGAGATAAAGGACTTGTATAAGAAAGCATGGTATAGTTTTGTTGTAGCTGTGTACCTTCAAGTGGTTTCTGACTTATGGCGACCCTAAGGCAAATTGGTTGTGGGTTTTTTTTGGCAAGATTTGTTCAGATGAGATTTGCCTTTGCTTTCCTCTGAGGGTGAGAGAGGGTTATTTGCCCAAGGTCATCCAGTGGTTTCCATGGCTTAACAGGGATTTGAACCCTGGTCTCCAGAATTACTGTCTAGTGCTCAAGCATGCTGGCTGCCATAGTTCAATTAACTGAATGCATTCTATTTGGTTGATACTTTTGTCTTATTACTCATATGGATGCATGTGTGTATACCTTCTGTGACATTTTAAAAAATAAACTTCAATACACATTGTTCTGTGAAACATTGCGGTTTACTTTGTGGTACTTACCCTTTGGTATTAGCCAGTTTCACATTACTTAAAGTAGATAGCTTATACCTAGAGAATTTGGTGGGTTCCTTGGTGGAGGATGTATCCAGAGAAATAAAAAAAAAAAGTTATCTGGTATCAACAAAAAAGGCTTTAGCAAGGGAAGAACAGAAAGGAGTGTGGGCAGTCACCCATTTTTCCTTTCATTTACAAGACCAGAAGTTGCCAGTAATTTAACAAAATGCACTATTATCCAACTCTTACAAATACAGAGATGCATTAGAAAAATGGCTATATTTTAGTTTGCCAACTATAGTTAATTCAGGTACTTAATTAATCTAATTACACTGCATACATTAAACTGGTTAAAGGTGTCTGTATATCCAGAAGATAGATTTCTTTAATTATACACTTAATATGTTGCTTTTCTATTAAAAATGTTATTTAAAAACTAACATGCATTTAAACAGAAACCTAGACTGAAATAGTTAGTTAAAAACTGCAGGACCATTAAAGCATCCATTGTAAAAGGTGCTTGTCTGGTGAAATCTTATCTGCTCATCACCTGTTACAGAAAGGCTTTACAGTACAAAACAGATAAATTGAAAGGGTTCTTTCCTTTCTATACAAACAAAAATAACACACTTTTTTCTAGCAGGCTTCTTGGAGATTACAACCACACAGATTAAACTGTCTTTGTTTTGCTTGATATTTACTTGACATTAAATGTAATTAACAAAGGTTTGGGGAGAGTTGTATGCAAGAGGAATGACAATGGAGAGCATGGCCCTCCAGGTCCCATATGGGCTAATGTCCTTCAACCTCTTGTCAGTTTTCCACTCTTGGTTGATATTATATTATATTATTTTAATGTTAAAATTGTACATTAATTTGGGACATTTTTATACTGAATTGTGACTCAAATACGTTTATAATTACATTAAAAACAAAGAATAAATAACGTCATGTGACGATCTTTAATAGCATTTCCACCTTGTTTAGTTTCATTTTACTTTGGTGATTCTTATCTGTGCCTCCATAAACTCCAGACATTAGTTCATCATTTTCACTGACTCCCTGGGACAGGATGATGGGGAGAAGAGGTAGTGTCTATCATGTGAATACTGTTTACATATTAATACAAACAATTAAACCACTTTTAAAGCCCTACATGGCTTGGGTCCAACTTATCTTAGAGACCGCCTCCTCCCATATGAGCCCCCGCGTACACTTTGGTCCTCTAGGAGGAACCTGCTTCAGCCTATAAAAACTAGGTTGTCCCAGACCTCCCAGAGGGCCTTTTCTGCTATTGCTCCCAGGCTGTGGAACGACCTGCTGGATGAGATGTGTCTTATCAACCATGGAAGGCTTTAAAAAAGCGACCAAGACGCATCTCTTCCAGCAGGCCTTCCTGGATAGTAACTAATTTCCCACCATCTGATGACCCCCCCTCCTGCCCTCATCCAGCCACCTACATGGGACTTGAAGGAATATGTATTTTAAATCTCAATTGTTTTAATTATGATTAGTTTAATACTGTTTTAAGGGGACAGAGGTGGGAATGTTGGAGGATTTTAATTGCATATGTTTTTAACATGTTGTACCCCGTCCCGCTTGCTTGCTCAGAGGGGTGGGTAAGAAATAAATATTATTATTATTATTATTAGACTATCTCTTTCCAAAAAGGCATCTTATGGTACCCTAACATCACTGTCTGGAATAGCTGCCTCCTAGTACCATATTATATGCCAGCTTCCCAGGTAGGTATAAAACTCTGAAGACAGAGAGTGCCTTTGCATCAGAAGCCATGGAGAGATCTAGAAGATCATGAATTTATAATAGATTATGATTAACTTCGGGCTTGATCAGGCAGGGCAGGATAGCATGAGCTGAGCCCATGCTATCCTGCCCCCAGTGTTCACTCAGGTTAGTCTCTGAGTTGCCACAGGAACGAGGAGATGTTCACCCACTCATCCCTGTGCTGACCCAGGACCTGAAGCTGCTTATTACCTTTCCAGGGTATGAACCATCTCAGACCCCCCCCCCCCCGCTACTCTCCCAGTTGAATGCAGAATAGGACACCTGGCTGCTCCCATGTCAGATGGTTCACACACACCAGCAAGAACAGGAGAGCAGGGGGCTGTCAGAACAGCCCAGTTTTGCTATGGAGTTTTTTAGAAACACCAGACAAAACCAGTGCTATTTTACCTTTAGTAAAAGCTCCTTACCCTGGGGTCAAACCGGATTCCTCCAGGCCCGCATCTGTACTAGTGGGGCATGATCACACCACGGGGGGGGGGGTGGCCTCTATCATCTAAATTAGATGATGCGAGGCCAGGGGAACCCTGGCCATTTGGCCTGTGAGAACAACCACTTTGCATGAACTATACTATTCCAACTTCAGACACAGCGTACATGGTGGGCTGGGACTAGGAGCAGAGCCAATTGCATTCCTTCCACTCCTAATACTGCTTCTTCCTTTGAGGCAGCACACCTTCCTATTTTACTGAATGTGACAGAATGTTTCCTATATGGAATCCTAGCTGTGAATGATTTTATGTGCCCTAACACTCATTTTGGTAAGATAGTAGGAAGCTTTTACAAGGTAGAAGAGCTCTATTTTGGTGCTGAGTTAAAGAAGTAATGGTGGTGGAGTGTAATCATGGTACGATGGTTTGTCAGATATTTGAGAAAGTTTGGCATACCCTTTGGCTTGATACCTCTAAAATAAAAGAGGTGCACATTAAAATTTGTATGTTTTTATTGCCCCATAACTGCTAAAATGTAAAAATATTTAAAGTAATAATGCATAGCATTAAAATGACTGAGGTAACAGGAAAAATATTTCCAACATAAGAGCTGTAATAGTAGGTGTTTAAACAGATAAAGTGATTAGCATTTTTAGAAGACACAAGATTTCTATATTTTTTATGACTGAGTCTTGAGAATACGGAATTTTGCTAAGCAAAGAGGATAGACCTCCATGGAAGTGTGGATTGTTTATATTATGAGATGGTAAGATTAAGAACAAATACATGATCTCTTTGGAACTACAAAAACTTTTCTTTTTTGCTATAACCGTTACTTGGTTGTCTAATAATCTTTTATTGATTGACTGAGGACAAATCCAGAATCAGTAAAAAATGGTGACTTCAGTGATGGTAATCATTTTGTTCTTGAGATTTTGAAATATATTGTTGAGATGCAAAAAGCTCACTAGCCAGATTTTAAAAGCACAGGATTTACATTAAGCCTAAACAAAAACAAACAAACAAACAAACAAACAAAAACTGACCAGGGATATTTCTGTTTCATTCTCCTTTACACAAATTAGCACAAGAAAGTTTATAAGCTTGTCTTCTTCTCTTATATAAATCATTTCACTTCAGCAGTATTTTCCATCTTCATTCATGGATACTGAAAATTCCTACTTGTGAATGGAGTTGGCAGATATTTTTTTCTAAAATGGGAGATTAATCCAGCTCTAAAATGTCCACACAGCAGATAAATTTAGAAGGAGAGGACCCTTAATTTATAATATAATATCTCGAAGATTTTTGCAAGCTATCCATAATTTATTTCAAAACCATTTTTTGAAACTTCTTAACACACTTTCAATGCTTGTTTCATGTAGCAACAGCTTTGCATATTTTCTCTGAAGATTTTGAAAATACAAAGATAAATGATGACTAATGTGTACCATCTGCCTCAAGAAATAACGATTTCTTACTGAGAACTTGGTTTCTACTAAGCTGATTTGCTTATAAGAAGGAAGCAAACCCATTCCTCTGCTATGAAAATGAGGTTTTTATATCATCTGACATCTTTTGAAACAGGAATGTAGGCACTCCTGTTTCAAAAAAACATACTTTATAGATTCGGGTCATTAACATCTCTTCTCTTAGATCCTTATAGAAATGGGGGCAGCAGGAGTGTATTTACAGGGGGTATCAACTTAGGGCTTTATTCCTGTGAATAACAATTCTGCTCATCCCCTTGGAAGTTACCTTCAGTCCCCAAATTTCTAGTAGTGCCGTAATTTAAAACTTAAGTTGAGTATTTAGAAGTAAGAGTTTAGGATTCCAAAAGAAGGGGAAGGCAAAGCTACCAAGAAAATTCAAACAGCAAATATAACAGACCTAGGTATGTATGGTTTTCAGTGTCTTGTTCTCTGTCATGCCAGTAATTTGGATAATGAAGGAAAATTTGGGGGATGGGAAATTCTTATGGGAGCAAGCAATGCCCTCATTTTGCCCCCTTCTTAGCTATACCCACAAAGTGGTCAGAAGCTTCCGTGGGAAATATTTGAGGAGGGGGATATTAATGCATAGAATTGGTTCTCTGTGGACTTTGGTGGAGCAATCTTTCACCCCATACACCCAAAAGTTGGTCTGGCAGGACATAAAACCCTCTCAACTGTTTTTCAGTGGTTTTGTGGGTCCCACGGGAGGGTAAAGAAAGTTCTGACCCACTGTTGCTACAGCATGGTTGTGTTTTTAATAGATTTGAGAAGACATCTTAATATATGGGCTTATGAATCTTGGAGAAGGCATAACGTTTGGCTCTGATGGGTCCATTTAAACAACTCCCCTCATCCCAAGAGTAATTGGGATAATATACAACATCCTTGTCTGTCCTTCTGCCAAGTACTTTTTCTTCATCCTAGGTCTAGAGTTCTTTTTTTTTTAAAACAGGGACTTTGGATTTGTTTCCTCATCTTGTCCTATTGAATATGTTAAAAAAACCCCACAAACCTTTGTAGACTATTTTAAGAATATGACATAGGTAGTTTTATAACTGGGGAAATTGCATGTAGAAATGTTTGTAGTGACAAATTCCGTTTTTAAAACAATGCAACCCAATGCCCAGATTTAAAAGAAAAAAAGAAAAGAAATGTGGAAGAAACACATATCTTCTCTTGTTTACTGCAGAACAAAGAGTTAAGATTTGGCTTATTTGGGCTTTTGGCATGAAGTCAGATTATCACGAGTCCTTGTGGACTGCATCCAAATACATACTGGTAGTTTTGTCATAGCTTAGTTACACTCTCTCATCCTCAAAGGATGGCTAGGGCAACCACCTTCTGAATAACCTTACCAAGAAAACCCCACGAAAGATTAGCCTTAGAGAGTTGCCATAAGTTGGAAATGACTTGAAAGCACACAACAACAGCATGCCTGTGATCTTTGAGTAATATTAGTCAACATGGATGTCTTTAGACGCAAAGGAAGGTAAATGTATTTATTTACTATACTATTTACAGTACAGTATATCTGACTCTATACCATAAGACCTCAGACTGATGTCCAAATAAAATAAAATTAAAACAACTTAATTTAAAACAGTAGGGAAAAATGTTGTTGTTGTATGGCTTCAAGTAATTTCTAAATGATGATGATCCTAAGGTGAACTTATCATGGGGTTTTCCTGGCAAGATTTGTTCAGAGGAGGTTTGCCTTGGCTGAGAGAGTGTGGCTTGCACAGGGTCCCCCAATGGGTTTACATGGCCAAGCTGGGAATCAAACCCTGGTCTCCAGAATTGTAGTCCAATACTCAAACCACTACGCCACACTGGCGTACCCTTTTAAAGTACCCTTTTAAGCACACTGAACTATTTATTTATGTTTACAATGTATTTATTTGTTTAGTTTATTTACAATGTAAAACTGCTTAAAAATAACATAGCTTTATAGATGGGGACAAAATTGTTAGACCCCCAACGATTTTGATAAAAAGCTATAGTTTAACCTGGGTCTAGAATTGTCAGTTATTGTACCAGTCCAAGCAGTGGGCATCTGCAACCAAGATGCCAAAACAGAGAAGGCCATCTCCTATCTGCTCACACAGATATGGTGGGACACAAAAGACTTCTCCCACTGGTAGGACAGAGAAGCCTTCGGTTCTTATGCAGATAAACATAGGGAGAAATGCTCCCTCAGTTACCAAGGTTCAAAGTTGTTTAGGGATTTAAATGTCATCCTGAATCTAGTTTATACTTAAATTGTGAGGATGATTGCTTTGAGACTGCATGTTCTGGATCTGATGGCAAGCTTCCAAGTGGTTAACTGAGGTGGTGTACTCCTGAGACAGAGTATATCTCAAAAGTAGGAATGCCATACCAGATTTACTTTAGGAGTAACAAGTGTCTTCCCGTTTTTTGGTGGGGAGACGGAGGGAGAATCAGAGAGAGAAAGAAAACTGCAGTGATAATTATGGACTAATTTTAAACACAGGCTCTCATATATGTGTTATTTTTTAAATCAATGAGTCACAGCGTGAAACTTCAGCATCAGAATAATGAGGTATTGCCTGTACCACAAGGAGAAAGAAAAAAAAAAAGGCGCAAATTAACTGCTTTAACTTTATTATCCTTACCGTTGACCAAAATGAATACTGAACAGCCCCTTTATCTCTGAATTTATTAATTGAATCAAACAACTGTATCAGTTGGGCTTATCATAACATTTGACCAAGTTTAAACCATCAATGAATCTAAATATTAATAAAAAGTAGTAATTTAGTATTTCGTGTGAGAATATTTCTAGGATTGAAAAGACTCTTAAGATTAACATTCTCAGAATGGTACAAAACGGGAGTGAATGGGACCAGAAGTGGCTGTTCCTGTTTTGTACCGTTCTGAGAATGCAATGTGGTAAACTTATATAAAATATTTTAGCAGTTAACCCTAAAAAATAAGATGGATAGGATTAATTTATTTAATGTTTTAAATTGTTGTTAACGACCCTCAAGTTGACCCCAACTTACGGCAACCCTGTGGATGAGACATCTCCAAGCCCAGCTATCCTCCACTCACTGGTGTCACTAGAGTTGATATTACTTGGTGCAGCAACGTGGTGCCACTCCCCCCCCCATTGACCTCCTCTTATACCCCCCACAGAATCCTTACTACTTTTTTTTTGTACTAATGTTACTCATAAATTGTAATTCCCTTATATCATAGAATGTAATGGTTATTGTGGTTATTGTTGTGACATAAAGGACTTGGTTGTTATTTGTTGTTAACCACCTTCGAGTTGATCTCAACACATGGCAACCCTGTGGATGAGACATCTCCAAGACTCCCTGTTCTCCACTGTTCTGCTTAGTTCCTGTAAACTCATACCGGTACATGTGACTTCCTTAATAGAGTGTATCCATCTAGCAAACAGCCTTTCTCTATTTCTAGTTGCCTCCGCTTTCCTAGCATCACTGTTTTTTCCAATGAGTCGTGCTGTCTCATGATGTGTTCAAAGTACAACAGCCTTAGTTTTGTCATCTTGGCTTCCATGAAGAAATCTGATCTGTTCTAGGACCCATGTATTTGTCTTTTTGGATGTCCACAGAATCCTCAGTACTTTTCTCCAGCACCACATCTCAAATGAATAAAATCTAGCAAAATTAAAATTATACCTTTAAATTATAATATCATACGTATAGCCAAAATGTATTGATGTGTACATTGTTTCATGTGGTTAAAGTTAAATTTTAGTAAGATGTGATGTCTTTCAAAGAACATTTTTGAAAAATTAAAAAAAAAATTAAATTGAAAATTTTAAATTAAAAAATAGAATTTATTTTTTTAAAAAATATGAGGACTCTCTTTTCTCCTGCCACTGAACCTCACCCCACTTACACCATCATTTCAGTATTTTAAGGGGACACAGGTGAATGCCACAGTCATTTTTTGCCAAAAAGTAGATGTTAGGGAAGCAGTGGTGTCATCATCTGCTTAGGGTGTTACCTAATGTGGCCTGCATCCCACTAGGGATGCCCCTGCCTTCACTGCTTTGATAAGTTCTTGTAGATTCTGGCTGTGGCCCTAACCTTATCTAAACTATAGTTTTTTGTGGGTTTTCCGGGTTGTGTGGCCATGTTCCAGAAGAGTTTATGCCTGACGTTTTGCCAGCATCTGTGGCTGACATCTTCAGAAGACTGCTGGCATGGAAGTGGGTTTTTCGGACTGTGTGGCCATGTTCCAGAAGAGTTTATGCCTGACGTTTATGCCTGACATTCCGGACACACACACACCCCACATAAAGCAAACCCTGTGTATTCTTGAACCCCATTAAAAACAATGGGGCTTATGCACATGGTGTGGCACACACACCATTTCCTGTTTGATGTGCGGCTTTCAGCATATGACGTAGTCACCTGGAAGACTGAACTGAACAATGGAACAGAATTTAATTGTGGATTTAGGTATTTTTAAACTGTATCAAAGTTCTAGAAAAATAACCTGATACCGTAAATAGGACGAAGCACTCCAGTATTTCTTACATAGCATTAGGTATCTTCTGTAGTACTCCACAATGTCATTTGTAATAAATGAGAATAAGCTTATGGTCATCACCTAGTTCTTGTTTAACTTAGGCAACTTGTCTTTTCCTGCTGCAAGGCCTACTGCTAGAATTTTCTGAGGAAAATTAGACCACCAATTTTTACTCATACAATAACCTACATTACTAAGGAGGTCCAGCCTTGGAAACTGAAACCTAAACAGAAACTTATTGGAAAGGAATTATTGTACTGTATGAGTAAAAATTGTTGGTCTAATTTTCCTCAGAAAATTCTAGCAGTAGGCCACACAGCCCGTCATGTCTACATGGGCCAAATGGTCCCCCCTCCCCCACGACCTGTCTTCATGATACAGGGCCAAAGCCCCAAATCAACTGCAGAATGTCTTCACAATGTAAGGCCGGTTCCTCATTGAACCTTGGCCCATCCTGCCTCTGGGTGCCTTTCTTCTGAAATACAGTATATATGAATGCTACTAAAACTGAGAGACTTCTGTCTTTGGACCACAGCATTAGAACAGGTTGCTACTGTACTGAAGTCTGAAGAAATCTTACACATAAGGTTGCTCACTGAACTGACACAACAGCTTGTGTCCATGGAAATGGTTAGCCATTTGAAGTAGGGAAACAACATTGGATTTAGGCCATTGGTCCTAAATATTTCTGCAGATATAGTGCTTAAAAGATGGTAATGATAATAAAGGCTGAGTATTCCATATCTGGAATTCCAAAACCCAAATATGCAAAATCCAAAACTTTTTGAACTACAACACAAGTAGTATAGTGCGTACCTGCACTGTATTTGTGAGGCTGGAAGGAAATGTGACTGGAGAGAAACACAACTGGAGAGTGACACGAGGATCTGTGAAATGGCAGAAATCTATGCTTCCCACTGTTTCACAGATCTTCAATCTCTCCAGTCTCATTATGTCTCATTCCATATATGCAAATGCAGATACAGTATTCCAAAATCTGAAAAAATCCAAAATATGAAACACTTCTGATCAAAAGTTTTTTGGATAATAGCAATGGCAATAGCACATACATTTCTATATTGCTTATGAATGAACTAGCACTCCCTAAGCAGTTTACAATGTGTAAGCCCCCAATTGCAGTTTACAATTGCCCCCAATAAGCTGGGTACTAATTTTACTGATCTACAAAAGGATGGAAAGCTGAGTGGACCTTGGAGCCCTGCCTGGGATTAAACTCACAACCTTGTGGCTGCAGTACTGGCATTTAACACTGCGCAACCAAGGGTCCCAGTGTAAGGGATACTCAACATTTATTGTAATGCTGCGGTCATGTCATATTTGTGACATACTGCTGGCAATTTTTCTCTTGTGCCCCAACATATCACTTATGGTATGTATTAACAAAGTATGTTTGAATTTAGAGTCGTGCTTTTTAATGGAATGTGAGGTATGTGAGGATCTTTGTTTTGCCATACTTACAGTGATATTGTATGCAGCTAATAATGCCATTCTAAATTTATAGTTTAAAGCGAAAGTAACTTGTTTAACCATGCTGGGATTCTAAAAAAATGTCATTAAAGTTACTGTAGTGCAATTAAGTAGATTAACTGTTTCACTGAAACATGCTAAAGGATATATTTATCTTTGTGGTGCCAAGGCCAGAGTTTTGTTCTTTGAATAATAACATAAATCTATGTGAATATTTATTGATGCTTTAAGCACTTGAAGGGCTGAGCCATAACTGTTTTCAATAAATTGTTTGTGATTTGACCCATTAACAATAAATTATTTTCTTTTTCAGGAAAAAGTAGAATATGCCTTCCTGATAATTTTTACAATTGAAACTTTTTTGAAGATTATAGCATATGGATTATTATTACATCCCAATGCATATGTTAGAAATGGATGGAATTTACTGGATTTTGTAATAGTAATTGTAGGGTAAGTCTGTTTTTAATTTTCCAAAAAATATAACTGTAACAAATGTTTCAACACTGTATGTAACATTTCTGTATTCTGCATTGTATGAACACATTTCTAAATGAGTAAAACAATAACAACCCTTTCAATTTGTTGCCATTCAGTGTGAGTGTCAAGTGCTTGCTTGCTATGCTCACAGGACTCCTGTCCCCCTAACATCTGCACAGGGAGTAATTTTGAAATTATTTTTCTTACCAGGGCATTAGCAAGCAAATTTTGTGAACATGTTCCTAGGGCTATTTCATCTGTTAATATATATATATATATATATATATATATATATATTTCCTACACAGAAAATTACGTGTCTGTACTCTAAAGTACAAAATGCAGCATGAAACATTACCCTGGGAATACATAATTGGGACACTGAGAGTCTGAGGCAACCCATTTGGCCATCGAAATGTGAAAAATATAAGAAAGAAACCAGAAACTATCAATATTTGCTGAATGCTTAATTCAGTAAAAGGTGTTAAGATGCAACCAGGGATAAAGAGTAGTTAATCACTGTTAGCTGGAAAGGAGTTGAGTTTTGATAGTATTCCATGTCAAACTGATCAATAGGCCCATAATCTGTTAGCAAACAGCACTATTGTATATTCAGCTGAATGAGGCAATTTTTTAAAAAAATTAAAACCTCAATCAGGATAAATTTTTGTGACTCTTATCAGTGAACACTTTGCAAAGACGTAAGATTAGAATACTGTGCTAAATTCAGAAAAGCATATTTGGATTACTATTGGGCATGGAAACTACTGTATTCAAAATATTTTACATGAATTGTACCACCAATATAGCAACTACAATTTTCTGACTGCACAGCATCTATAACAGTCTTTGCAGCCCACTGATATCAGAAGAAGCAAGCATTCATTAAATAAGAAAAGTGTACATAAAGCTACATGAATTCTACTGTGGTATAAATCCTATGAAAATGTCTCTGCTATGATATAGAAAAGGGAATTGTATGATAACATTTACTTGATGTCAGTTGTCTTTTATGTGATTTAGAGAAGTAATTGTATAGAGTCCCAATAGCCAGCTATGTGGTCATCCATGAACAGTCACTGAAACTGTGAAACTGGTTAATCATTGTAATGATTTCCTTTTATAATTTTATATGTAAATGCACATCTCATGTTGGAAGCTGATTTCTCCCCCTGAATTTGACATATTGCAAAGTTTATTTATTTATTTTAAAGTTCCTCATTCTTTGCTAGAATGGAAATGATAGCTTGTCTTACTTCTTGTTCCTAGATTGTTTAGTGTAATTTTGGAACAATTAACCAAAGAAGCAGAAGGGGGAAGCCATTCGGGTGGTAAACCAGGTGGTTTTGATGTAAAAGCCCTAAGAGCCTTTCGTGTGCTGCGACCTCTCCGGCTTGTATCAGGAGTACCCAGTAAGTCACTCGCCACTTCTTTAGTCTTATGAATGAAAACATTCTTTTGTTTCTGAGCTTTGGTTCATACCCTTCCAAAATATACCCTGCCTTTTTCTGAACAGTAAAATGTGATGACATAGTAGATGTAGCCTTTCCTATCTGATTGTGCAGGTCAGCTGGTTTAAGATATTAATGAGTTTGAAGTTGAGTAAGGAATTTTCTGAGTGTTGGTGTTTCTGTTTGTTCATGTTCTGCTTCTAGGCTTTCTATGGACAACTGGTCAGCCACTATGTGACCAAAATGCTTGATAATACTGTGGATATACATGTTTGTTTATTTACATGCCTCTGGAAATGACACATGAAAATATAGTTCTCTGCTAGGGTGGGTATAGTTATTGGTGTCCTAGCATTTAAACATGCTATTCTCCTCTGTATGCCATCAGTTGTCATTGCTGGAGTGTGTAGGCCTTAGGAAAGAGAGCATGGACACATAATTACTGGATTTGGTGGACTTGGTGGTTGTCCCATGTTTAGCATAATGTTTCATTTGGTTCTTAGTGGAGATTCATATGGGAAATTCTTTAGCACTCACTATTCTGAGAATGATCTTGGATCAGTGAAATGACTTACATCATCAGTGACTAAACTGATTCTTTCTCCATTTTTATATGCCCCAACCAAACTTGACATTAGCATAAATTAATTTGGAGCAAGAGTTTTCAAATTTCATGCACTATAGAACCAAGGCTGCTCTTTCATTCTGACAGAGTAGAGTAGATGCTTGGAGTGGGGGGGGGGGGCAAAATAATGACATTGACCCACACACACATAAGAATCCCTCCTCTGAAATTTTCCTTCAGTTCCCAAATTTAATGTAGTGCAGTAACTTAAAACTTCCATTGGGCATTTAGAAATAAAGTTTACACACCCAAAGAAAAGGGGCAGGGAATGTTAACATAGCAAATTAAAGAGTTCTAGGTGTTCATGATTTTTCAGTATCTTTCTTTTCGCCATGCTAGAAATTTAGATAATTTCTGAGGGAGGGCATAGTATTTATGGGGGGGGGGGGGAATCCCTCCAATTTGCCCCTCTTTTAGCTACACCCCAGTGTAGAGCATATAATCAGTAATTACTCTGTTGGGCATAGCTACCATCCTACATGAACTGAATGTGCACTTCAGATTGCATCCACACTGCAGAAATAATTCAGTCTGGCTTACTCTAATTGCTGTGGTTCCATCCTGTGGAATCCTGGGATTTGTAGTTTGATGTGGCACCAGAACTCTCTGACAGCGAAGACTAGGGGTCAAAACAAACAGTTCTAAAGGGGCAGTGTCACGCCATCCTTTTATGTGCTGGATCAGGGCCATGGCAACTTCTCACCACGGCCCCAATCTTGTGCTTTTTTGGCACAAAAAGAAGCGGCAAAATGCCACTCCTTTTTGGGTGGAAAAAAAGGGTGCCGTTGGCGCTGGTGCAGCAGCATTTTGGCATTTTGGTGGCATGGTGCTTGTAAATGCCACACCACTGAAACACCATGAAGCTGCTGCACATGTGGTCATCCATGCAACTTCCCAGTGGTGTGGTGGCAGCGTCAGAGTGTGTAGCATCGAAACACCATTATCAGACGCTGTCCCAAAATCGGCTCCTACTGCTGGTCTGTTTTGTCCCCAAATGTCTCACAAAACTTCAGTCCCCAGAATTCCATAATGCCAAGCCATGGCAGTTAAAGCGGGGTCAAACTGGATTATTTCTACAGTGTGAATGCAGCTGTAGAATGCACCTAACACTAGTAGCTTAGTATATTGTGAGAAATTATTGGCAACAGAGATATACCTTGCATGTGATGCCTTTGTGGAATGTGATGCATTCTTATGTATTCAGCAAGCTTCCGAGGACTTCTCAGCGCTCTTAGGAAAACATTGTGCAAACTAATAGCTGTAGAGAATAAAAGTTGGATCACTAAAACTGGAAAGACTATGAAAACAAGCAGTTCAACAAAATGACAAGTGGATTTGCTTATAATCCTTCCTGTTTTGTTGTCATTCATTGCTATACGTTTGAGGGAGAGAGGAAGATGTTTTGGATTGAATGAAGCCTCTCTCTCCCTCTTATCTCTTGCTTTTAACATTTGATCCAGAAGCAAGGTCATAATGCTGTGTTTATTAGACCATAATCTGTTGCCATGGAAATGGTGGTAATTGCTACAGATTTAGCAAAATTACTTCAATGGAGGATCAAGCAATTGTGGGAAATATGCCATGAGTGAAGAGAAGACCTTTTGGTCAGATGCAACATTTTAATTCTCAACAGATCAATATCTCTGATTTTGGGGAAGCATTTCTTTCAATCCAAGCAAGAAATTAAAAAGAAGCAAATGACAATATCTTTTTAATTTTTTTTTAAAAAATGAGCCTTTATATCAATATGCATAAAGACATCTGAACTAGATAAACTAAAACTCCCTGAGTCGCCAGGTAGCACATCTGTGGTGCATCAGGATTCTGGGAATTACATTTCAAGAAGAATTTTTTTTCTGGGTCTGTCCAGAAAAAAACCCAAGAGTGAAGACAAACAACCACCAAAGGGGAAGGTATTTTTACCATACATCAAAGGAGTCAGAGACAGAATAGGGAAACTGATGAGGAAACAGAACCTCCAAGTGATCTATAGACCGACCAAGATAATCCAGCAAATGCTATGCTCAATGAAGGGCAGGAGAGACCCTCTCACAGCTGCAGGGGTCTACCACATACTGTGCAGGGAACACCAAACACAGTGTCCAAACACAAACCAAGGAACATGAGAGATACTGCAGACTGGGCCAGCCAGAAAAATCAGCAGTGGCAGAACATATTATAAACCAACCTGGCCATAAAATGCTATTTGAAAACACTGAAATTGTGGACCATACCAACAACTATCAGGTCAAAATGCACAGGGAAGCCATTGAAATCCTCAAACACCTTGGACAACTTCAGCAGGAAAGAAGAAACCCTGAAGGTAAACAAAGGGGTGAAACAGATGGGCAGGAAAAAGTGGCTTGAAGCTGCCTTTTCCAAAGCCACATTGAAACCCCACCAACTGCACTGCTGGCTCCCAAGGCAGTTGGAGTGCTCGTGTCTTGACCATATGATATGGCTTCAAACCAGGAAGACGCAGAAAAAAGTTGCTTCTTTTTGAAACGGTTTTTCTCTACATAAGGCGCCTAGAGGGCACTTTCCTGCTGGCTTCAAGGCATGTGTCATCTAAATGTCACACATTCAAGCCAGCCTGAAAGCACCTCTTTTTGCCTGTCAGTTTAGCCCCAAAGTTTGGCTACCAGTTCTGAAAACACCAAAATCAAGACTCAGCACATGCTAATGAACATCACCTTGGGGCTTTCCCAGCAGACAATGGATTGCTAATTAAATAGACACACATATTCTCCCGTGTATTACTCATGAATTATAAACCTAGTGCATTTTCAGAATATCTCTAGTTATTTTAACAATTGTTTTATCTGGGATTTGCCAATCTGCCAAAATCAGGTAATGAACATAGTCAACAATTCAGGAGCTGCCTTTCTACATCTTTGGTCTCAAAATCTCCATGCTGAAAGCATAATTTCTTCACAGTTTGCTATGAATGGGCACTTGTCATTCATCATTTGCATAACAGACTCATAGATTTCTTTTAGAATTTTCTTCTTCAGGTATAGGAATTTCATGATGTCCCAGAGTTCATCACTTCAAAATTCCACACTTTTCATTGACATTGTTCCACCAGTGAGCTGTAAAGATTCAGAAATTAGAGCTACAGTCTTGCAAATTGGCAGTTTACAATTCAAAAGAACACTCTTTCAAGCTACAGTGACAAATTTATGCTCAGATTTTGGGAAGTGGGTTGGGCTGAGAACCATAGATTCATAGAACCATAGAGTTGGAAGAGACCACAAGGGCCATCCAGTCCAACTCCCTGCCATGCAGGAACTCTCCATCAAAGCATCCCCAACAGATGGCCATCCAGCCTCTGCTTAAAGACCTCTTAGGAAGGAGACTCCACCACACTCCAAGGGAGTGTGTTCCACTGTCGAACAGCCCTTACTGTCAGGAAGTTCAACCTTTCATCACCCCTTCATATTAAGTGTTTCGTATTATATGATTCTACAACAGTACAATAACCGCATTAATTGCTTTTTGTGTGTGTGTTTTACAGGTTTACAGGTTGTCCTGAACTCCATTATAAAAGCCATGGTTCCTTTGCTCCATATTGCACTTTTGGTATTATTTGTGATCATAATCTATGCTATTATAGGATTGGAACTTTTTATTGGAAAAATGCACAAATCATGTTATTTTGAAGATACAGGTGAGTGGAGGAGCGGTTACCTCAAACTAGAACAGAGTTGTTCCAAATTAAATCAGAAGTTAGTGGTGAGGGAAGACCTCAAGCATTTAAAATATTGATTTTCCTATTGGTCTTTTTTGAACATGCAGCATTTGTCAGAAATGTTTTTTTAATAACCGAGAAGGAAGGAAAAATTGACACATGACTTGCTGTAACCGACAAAGGGCCATATCATGCTAGTTTTTAAATTATACAATCCTAATTGTGCAATGTTAAAAAATATTGTATTCATTTTTAAAGACTATTTCATACTGCGATTATCTTCCCATGTGATTGAATAGAGGGAAAACTGACTATATTCTTAAAAAAAAATCACAGTTTATATTTAACTCTGCATCTCTTGAGATTATAGCTATTAAATAGAAAAATGTCCAATGTACATAGCAGCAATCTCTGAATTTATTCCAACCTATAATAATCATGGAAATTTTTGTGATTGTGTTTATGCATAGCCCAGGTCACCAGAATATTGTCCTGTGTGCCTAATGACATATATATGACCAATGGAGGGTCATGGCTGCTTAAAATTAGGGAGCTGCCTCTGTGAACTATCCCTCAGATCAGTGTCCATTCATTGCACATGTATAATGTTTCTAGATGGTTGTGACCATTAGAATGTCTTCCATCAAGCTCAGTATGGAGGACTTCTCATTCTAAAATATTTTTGATTCTCTTTTAGATATATTAGCTGAAGAAGATCCTGCACCATGTGCATTCTCAGGGAGTGGACGTCAGTGTCCAATTAATGGCACTGAATGTAAAGGCGGCTGGCCTGGACCCAATGGTGGCATAACCAATTTTGATAATTTTGGCTATGCAATGTTAACTGTATTCCAGTGTATAACCATGGAAGGATGGACTGATGTGCTATATTGGGTAAGTAATAACCAAGGACACTTCCTGTATATTTGGAAACAAGTTTCTATATTTGAAGGACAACACTCTGTCCTGTAATATTCTGTTGATCTTAAATCATTGTGAGCCTCTACACAGCCCTACTGTTTTTCCAGACACGGGATTTTCTTGGATTACTGAGGTTAAAATGTCACATTGAAATATGTTTTCTCTGTGTTTACTTTGAAGGAAATTTTCTATCAGTTCCATAGTCTGTGTATGCTTTCACTACTATGTTTCATACAAACTTTGCAGTTTTGGGGAGATCTAATCTTTCATAAAAGTTGACATTTAACATTTTTGCAATTGTTTTGTTTATTTACAATTACATACCAGCATGATCACATAGATTCATATGCTTTTTAGCTTGCAGTTCCATTTGGCAAAAGGCAGCTTGTAAAGTATAATCAAAAGCAGTGATTAAATTATTTCCGACAGCAATTGCTTTATAAAAGGACAATGAATCATCTCCTACTTTGGTACAACTACCTGCTAAAGATGTAGTGCCCAATGCTGAGATGAGCTAACATGTTATTATAAAGGAGCATTCATTTACAGTGATAATTTAAATTATGCCTTCAGGTTTTTAATGCTTGGTGTTAGATGTTTCTGTAGCTCCACTTAAGAATTCACTTGAATAGTGATACTTGGCAGTCATTACTATTGAAATGTGCAGCCCTAAAGATCATCCATTGAACATGATCCACTGAAAACACCAAGATTAATTAGGACCAGTGCAACTAAATCATTTAATACATTTAAAAGCTTTTAACCTCAATAATCAAAGTTGTGGAGATCCAGGCATTATCACTTCTATTTTGCAGCCAGGAGCTTTGATCTTAGAGCATGGTGAGTAGCACACGGCCCTCCAAATGCTGCCAAACTACAACTGCCACTGTCCTAGATACTGACCCATGGTGCCTAACAATATATGGAAGACCACACTTTCTCAGTATTAGACTAATTTTATGTCATGTACAGATAACAGGAAATCTATTCCAGAGGTTTATACATAATACTGCAGTGTAAACCTTTGCATATTTGCACATTGCCAAGCGTGCACCATTGTAATAATCTTTGCAGGGATTGTAGCCTAAGGCTGGACTCCTGTGGATATTGAATAATAGTGTAGGTTGTCTTCTGGCAATTAATGCATTTCTGCCTGGCTTGTGTGGCACTGCGAAGGAAGGAAGGCAGACTCCTGGTTTTTGTTGGGAAGAGAAGAGTGCTGGTTCCAAACATCTTTTTAAAAATCAGATGATGGCTTTCCAGGAGATCCTCTGAGCTGATAGTATCCTGGAAACTGGCTTGTAAACTTTCCCATGACACTGAACAAGCCAAATGCATGATATTTGGCACATGTGATTAGAGATAGGGTGGGGAGGTAAGATTGTGAATAGTGATGTCAGAGGGAAATTAAATGCAGAAAGTACAGACAATGATACTCAGACTATTAACAGTGGCAGTCTACAAAACAGTTGTTGGATGATAAGGAAGTAGCTATTCTATTCCTCTCCAGAGCATATATTAAGACAAAGTCCAAGGGCTTATGTATTTTAAAAAATTAGCATGTTAATAAAGCAGAGCTCCATGCGGCATCAATTGCACATCTGGTGACAAAGACATGAGTGGATGACATGCTCTAAAATTAACTCCAATGTCATCAAGTTCTAGGATTGCTTTCAAACTGCTTTTAGAAGTTTTTAAAGTGTATTTCAATACTTTTTTAAAAAAAATTATCTTTGTATTGGTTCAATTGTTTTTTATTGGTTCATTGCCTTGGGAGTTTTGGGGGCTTGGGAGGCAATACAGAAATACTTTAAATGAGTAAACAACATGTCAAGGTCAGATATCAGTGTACATTGTTGTTAGTGTACTATCAGGAACATTTTCATAATGCTGAAAGTAGGGAACTAATTTGGACAAGATATATCCCAAAATGACAGAATGGAATTGAGTTTCTAAACATATAATAACTAGAGGAATTCTTATCTTTTGACAGAAATGCTGGAAATTAAAGCAAAAATAATGGATTTCAAACAGCATTATTTTAACTGTCTCAAATAATATTTAAAACTGATTATATTTGGTAACTCATTGATTTCCTATAATTTGAATTGAATGTCCAAAGGAGATCAAAACTTGTAAAGCTGTAACCTTGAAGAGTAGGTATTACCATAACCTTCAAATGAATTAGAAGATGAAAAAGCACATCTATAAATAGCAGAGAATGAAAGGGACAAACAGAAATATGAGTTGTGTACCAACAGTCATGTTCAGTTACGTGAGGGTACAATCAGTAACTGCTTACCAGTTTCATGAGGAGTGTAAGGATATTACTAAGCACTGGAATTTGAATAAGTACATTTCAATTTTTTTTAAAAAAAAATATTGGTCTACCTTTCACAAGGTTACTACCTGTCTAGACCTGTAACCTAGACAGGTAGTAACTTTTTCCAGTATTCTTCAGTATACTACTGAACAAGAGGTATATGTGGAAAAAACAACACCCATAAGCATTTGATCTACTTGCAGCCACAGCTTTACCAGGTGATTGGGGCTGCATCCTCACTGCAGAAATGATCCAGTTTGGCATCACTTTAACTGCTATGGTTCAGTTCTATGGAATTCTAGGAACTGTAGTTTGTTGTGGCACCAGAGCTCTATGACAGACAAGGCTAAATTGTCTCTCAAAACTACCATTCCCAGAATTCCATAGCAATGAGCCATGGTAGTTAAAGTGGTGTCAATCTGGATCATTTCTGCAGTGTTCGTGCCTAGGTCATGTAGAATGAAGCTCAAGTGCCTGCTTTATTAGTCGTAGCACCTGCAGATCATACCTGCCCTTGCTAAATAATTGTAGACTGGGAAGATCACTAGGTTTTTAGCATTTGTAATATTGTTTATGTAGTATGTTTAATGGCATGTCGTGTACATATATAGTATTTGTCTCATATATGTGCAGATGAGATAGCAGCATTTGAAAAACAATAATTAAATCCCAGTAACAAAATGACAAAATGAATGACTAAATCTCTAAACAACATTTTTACTATGGTCACTGAAGTATAAATATTCTGTGATTGCCTTTTAATACATGGAAACAAATTCTTGAAAGCAGCTGTGTGGCAAGGGCAGTCTCAGTAGTGTTTTTGCCTTTTGCCTGTTCTACAGGTCACCCATGTTTCAGTTACTTTTGTACAAGTGCAGCAGCAGAGATATAGCATGGAAACCAGGGGGAGAGTAGTAGAAGATTCAGCCTTCATGCTTATGAGCAGTGGCTTCACTTTGGCGGATGGGTGGGTACGGATGACACTGTCCGACCCCTTTGAGTGGCGTGTCATCTGGTGGGGTGGTATACCTAGAAGGACTGGCATGGCTACTGTGCAAGGCAGTTCACCCCCCACTCCATCCCGCACCAGGTGATTGCTTATGAGGTGGCTGAATAGGTTACGAATTAGGTTATAGATATCTCCACAAGTACAGACATTATGCTAATCACCAGGCAAGGAACTACATAAGACACTTAAGGGTAAATCTTAACCCCAAAATAACATATAGCATATCAGGCAATGATGGACTTTAGATCTAATAATATTATTTATTTATTTAATCCCGCCCAATCACAGGGAATCTGGGCGGCTAACAGCAAAAGAAAAATACCATGCAAAAAATACAATAAAATACAAAATAATTCTTCCCAATCCCCTAACCAATTAAGCAATTACAAGCAAAATCAACAAAATTTACAAGAAATTACAAAATATACCCCACCCACCAAATATGTCATATCACAGCAGCATAATAATAGTAAAATAGTTAAACAGAAGTCAGTGCAAAAAAGAAATATGAAATACAACAAATACAGTATATGGATCTTGTGGGGTGTGCTTTGTTTTTTATTAGGTTGACCAATAGAGCATGGTGCAAAATAAGATAATTCTGAGCTTGGGGATTTGTTTTCAGTGTCAGAAACGAATAGAACTTATATAGAAATCTACTCTTGGTTATACCAAACTCATTTCAGCAATAATATTTGGAGCAGGAAGAGTCTCTGAATATACCTGCCTGAGATTTGAGGTCTGTTGAAGGGCCTTTTTCTGTTCCCCACTGGTGGGAGCAATACATTGTGGGAGGACATGAGACAGCGGCCTTCTCTGTGGTGATGGCCCAGTTAATGGAATACCATCCCCACTGGTGTCATTCCACCACCACATCAAAGCATGGGATTTTATTAATGCTTTTGGGCCTAATTGATTGCATCCAGTTTGCACATGTGCTGTGGTTGACATTGTTTTAAATGGTTTTAACTGGGTTTAAAATGTCAGTTTTTAACTAATGGATGATAGAATATATTTCGGGTATTATTATTATTATTATTATTATTATTATAAATTTATTTTATTGTAAGCTGCCCTGAGATCTTTGGATAAAGGGCAGGATATAATTTTTTGAAAGGAAGGAAGGTAAGTTAAACAGTTGGGAATCAGAAATCTTGGATGATCTAATACAAATCACTCATCAAAATACCAACTTAAAGATCTAGATGTAGCCTACCTCATGCTGTGCAGTGATATGGAAATTTTTAGGCATTTTTAGACAGTACCTTCCATCCAAATCTTGTCATCTTGTGTATGACTAGTCTGGCATCGGTACCTGCTTTTAACATGCTGATGTCACTACAGATAATAAAAAAAGTACACTGGTCTAATGTAATATATACAGTATTTGGTAATGAGTGTTTGTGATTCAGATTCATAGCAAATAACTTTATAAAAACAGATATTTAGCAAAGCAAAATATTGATTAACCTATAATGCCATTTTCACAATATTTTATTTCTTCTTTCTTTCCTGAAAGTAGAAGGATGCTGAATATTTGGGTGAGATGCTCTGTTTTAAATCCAACTGTTAGTCTTAACTAGAGTAGACCTAACTGAATCTATGTCTGCAGCAATAATCCAGGTTGACACCATCTTAACTGCCATGGCTCAGTGCTATGGAATTCTGGGAACTGTAGTTTTGGGTCTATTTAGCGTTCTATGTCAGAGAATTCTGGAGCCAAAACAAACTACAATTCCCAGAATGCCATGACACTGAGCCTTGGTAGTTAAAGTGGTGTCGAACTGGATTACTTCTGCAGTGTCAATGTGGCCCATGATAACATGGAAAGTCAACAATCATGTAAGCAACGTTGATTCAATAGGGCTACTCTGGTTGGGACTGACAATTGGATTTAAGCTTCTTCTATCTCACAGGTAAACTTGTTTAACAAAAAATGTGTACACATGCCCTGTTAGCAACCCTGAAATGTTTCTGTGGTTTGTGGAGGACTGTTTTTGCTGCCAAAGGCAGTCTCCTATAGAAGATAGCAAAGGAACAGCAGTAACGCTGTTTCTGCAAGGGTTTTAATTACTATCCTTCATGTGACATTTACTCCTGAAGTAGCTTCTGCTACCCATGTAAAAAAAGAAAATAACCATCCTGTGTGTTTATATATTCAGCAACAAAAACAATTGACAGTGATGCTGTTCTTGTCTCCTGCTCCCAATTTAGTTATAAACTGTGTGTGGTAGCAGAGCCTTGGGGGAAAGAACACCATGTATACTTGTACTCAGAGTTACATCGAAATCCCCCATTGTACATAGCTGAAGGCCAAGTTACTCGGTGTCAGGGCTGGAAGATGATTCTTGGCCTTGCTACTACCTACTTTTGGAGTGCTGCAAAATGAGGGACTTGCACTGTAAAACACCTACAGAAATTTGGCACATGTTTGGGGAAACTGGATAACATTGGACCCTTAGGTGTTGAGTAGGAACCCCGTTCAAGATACATATTACACAGTCTTGGGAGTGTGCTGCACAACATGACGTTTGTGCTTCAAAATGCTACCAAAACACTTGAAAAACTTCATCAGTATTTAGATCCTAAATTTTAGAGTCTAGCAAATGTGTTCCTTACTACCTCATTGTACTATGCAGATGAACAAGCATTTAACTTATGAAAGAAAGGACAAAGGGTGGAATTGAAGGCTTTTGTGTCTGAGACAATAAAGTGTGAGATGAGGGCAGGTTTGGGGCGTTGTGCCCAAGACTACAGCTTATTTGTTCTGTTGCCAGTGGGTGCTACAGAAAATGGTGGGTTCCTTCCTAGATACAGTATGTGGATGGAAGTGATTTTGAAGCTAGGCTAGATAAAGTAGCATCAAAACTGCAATAATGAAAATTATGACAAAACTGAAGCATTGCTCACCTTCGCAGTTGTTCATAATACTAGTTACTGTTCTGTTTTCTTCATACTTATCACAGGATATATTTACTATACAGCAAATATACACACATGTTGTTCATATTAAGGGGTTTTCAGTGGAGTTGCATTGCTCTCCCTGCAACCAATGTCCACACCTAACTTAACCTGTTGATTCTGGATCCTTGCAGCTCCTTGCTTGCATAAGCCACCTTTTGTACAAGCAATCTTTGAAGAGGGCAACCCAGCATAATGTAGTGGTTTCAGTATTACACTATGACTCAAGACCCAGATTTGAATCCCTACTCAGCCATTGAAACCCACTGGGCAAATCACATTCTCTTAGCATCAGAGCAAAGTAAAGGCCTCTCTTAATAAATCTTGCCAACAAAAAACTCATGATAGGTTTGCCTTAGGGTTGCTATAAGTTGAAGGCACACAACAACAATGTAAGTAGCACCTCTCTGTCTCATATAAAATTGAAGTATGACTCAGAAGCATATGCATAGTGCTCACGTGTGATGATTTAAAATTGAAGTGGTTCAGCAAAATCAGAAATCTAAAATACCATAAATATATTTTCAACAAATAAGAGTAAATATGGTCAAGTCATGTCATGTATATTCAGTCTTCACTTTTAAGGACGTAAAAGCCAACCATTTAATGCCAAGAATTCTTACGGTGTCAAGAATTCTGACTAAAAATAATATAATAATTGAAGACTATGTATAGTATGGAATGCTTTTCAAAGTTAAATATCAGACATTGAGATTCACTTTTATGTTAATAAGACTGCGAAAAATATTTCAGGTGTTGATCCTGACACAGTCCTGTACACATGTGTCACTGGAAAGAATGAAGGAGCATTTGCATCCCTGAACATTTAATTTATGGTGGATTATCCCCTTTGATCATTAAGTGGATACTTCTGGATCATCACTCATCTGAAATCTTAAACATGAAAGAAATGCTCAGCCTTCTTGTGACATGACAAACCACAGAAACAGAGAGAGTGGGAGGAAGAGATACCATTACAGATACCTAAGCAGACAGAGTATTACCAAAGAAAAACTTAAATATTATAGAATCTGTGGTTTAGAAGAGAGCACTGGGGTATGCTGATTAAATATTTGAGGGGCTTGACAGACTGCCCCAAAGGGGTGGCGGGATGCTGCCCCTTTCCTAGCTAGATCCGGCCATTGGAGGGCGCAAAAAATGGCTTCTGTCTGTGCCCTCGAAAGGCAGTGCGGCTATATGGCACTCCTTTGCTGCTGCATTGTATGAATGCAGCACTGAAGGCACACCATGACCCCGCACACCGTGTAGAGTGGTGTGTGGGGCAAGGGAGTCCTAGGGGGTGAAGCCAGATGTGCATCATGAGGACACTATGCCCCAACTCTGCCCCCAGGCCAGACTTTCAGGCCAGCCTATACAGGACCTGAGCTTCAGATGAACACTGCAACATGCTGATTTTACTTGGAGAGAAATAATTCTAAACTACTTTACAAGAAAATACCCTGCCCCAACAGAATAGAACCTAATCTACTCAGTCATGGTTCTTTCCCCCCTTAAATTTATGGAACATTTGAAAGTGTATCAGAGAAGCATGAAACAGCTCTCTTGTGAGAGACCACTGTTTGCTGTTTGTGTGGTGTGCCTTCAAGTCATTTCTGTATATGATAATTCTAAGATGAAACTACCTTGGCAAGATATGGGAAGAGGAGGTTTGCCATTGCCTTCCTCTGAGGCTGAGAGTGTGTGACTTGCTTAAGATCACCCAGTAGGTTTTTATGGCTGAGTGGGAATTTGAACCCTGGTCTCCAGGGTTATAGTCTGTGACTCAAACTATTACACCACATTGGCTCAGTACACCTTCCCAAATATATATTATCTTAAGAAGCCTTGTACTGTAATTGCTTTCAGATAACCCAACTTACTCTGAAAACTGCCAAGGCAGGCTTACTGTTGAACATTAAGAAACAAAAGTAATAACCAAGTGTTTCTCTCAGCTCCTCCCTTATTAAATTTATTCTCACTGTGCTTTTGATCAAAGATAAGGTCTTACGATGAGTGTTTCATATTAATAACTTTAATAATAAAATTGAAATATGTATGCAAGAAATTAAAAAAAAATTAAGGGACAGAAAGAAATCGGTTATATCCATGGAGATAGAAAACAAGTTATCCTTGCTGTAGCTATCATATGGGCTTATCAGTGATGTTTTGTTGCTTTTTTATTATTATTGTTAATATGTATTGAGGCTAGGTCTGGTTCAGAAATATTTGTTTATTCTAGGTGCTGCAGCTGTTTACACTTTGAGCAAGCCCTGTGTCTCATGTTGAGTTCTCTTGATGTAGTTTAATCAATGGTTAGCTGACTGCAATAAATAGCAGGCTCCCAAAGTTCAATAGGCAACTGGGTAAATTGATCAGAGCATTGTCAATAGCAGCCTGTCATTATGGGATATTTAGAAACAAATCTCTCACTTAATTACACAAGGCTTTTTATAAATTATTTATACATCTTAAAATATATGTACTGCAGTTAAAATATCATCTGGGCACGGCAGGTGTCATCACAATATTGGGCTAGCATAATTGATTAGGGACATAAAATGCTGATGTGAGTTCATTGGGAGATAAATGGATACAAAGTTTAGCTAGATGGATTATGTCTGTTTGTTAGTGTATTGTGAATTGTGACTTTCATCAAGACGATGGATGCGTCTATACTGTAGAAATAGTGCAGTTTGACAACACTTTAAGTGCTGTATATCCATCCTATGGAAATACTGGGATTTGTAATTTCACAAGGTCTTTAGTCACATCTGCCAAAGAGTTCTGGTGCCCCACAAAACTACAGCTTCCAGGATTCTGTAATATGGTGTTGTGGCAATTAAACTGGTATCAAACTTCATTATTTCTACAGTGTAAATGAACCCTATGTCATAAGAGGAAAGCCTTTTAAAAGATCCTCCTCACATACTGCAATCCCATGCACATTGCGCTTCCACCCTGCAGTATTCAAAGTGGCGGAGTGGTGGAACATCCTGTATGGCTCAGCCTAGTATGGTATTTCTTTTTCTTTTTTAAAATAATTTTTATTTACTTTAAAAACATAAAACATACATTAACAAAAAACAATAACTGAAAAATACACATATCATATAACAGGAATAACCATAACATCTTAAACTATACTAAAAACCTAACCTAAAACCAGCTAAGCTACATTACCCTACAACCCTCACCCTCCCTAAACTTTCCCCTTGTACAAAAAACTAAAGCACAGCACTTCTTAACAAAATATCCACAGACTATATTGACTTCCCACTTGCCAAGCCTGAAAATGTTAACACTTAGGGGTTGTGGACAGGCACCATCTTGGTGTGCACCTGTCCACAGGGTGTGCACCGTGATGATGCACATCATGCGCAGCACCCAAATGGTGCTGTGCAGAAGGGGTGTCATGGTGCTGCACCGTGGCACTTATGATGCCCCTTACAGGAAGCTGCTTGGAGCAGCTTCTTTGGATCAGTGCTGCTGCGTGCGGCTGCTGTGGCATCGATCCAGGGCAAAAAGTGGCGACATCCTGCCTCCCATCTGTATAGTCCCTTACTTTATATCAATTCTCAACTACTATCAAATTTTATATATTACTTCTGACCTAAAGAAATCATACAAAATTGCTTCAGTCCCCATTATCCACAACTATGATCTTCCCATCTTTCTTCTTCTTCTCTACCAAATACAGGACATCTATGGGGAAAGGCAGCAGCTATCCATTGACTCATGGGGAGGGGGGGGGGAACATTGGTCATTGCAGAGAGAGGAAGGGAATACCAGCCTCCACATCAACCTAAAAAGTACAAAGGCATAAAGTTGATTTACACCAGTCTTTGCTACTAACAGGATGCAATATTAGATGATGACTTTTGATACCACTTTAACTACCATGGCTTAATGCTTTAGAAATCTGGGACTGTAGTTTTTAGTGTTCTAAACAGATATTTAGCCTTCTCTGTTAGATAGCTCTGGTGCCATAAAACTGCACATCCCATAATTCAATAGTTTTGAGCTATGGCAGTTAAATTGATGTTAAACTGCATTGTTTCTGCTGTACAGATGCAGCCATAGTGTATAATGTCACATGACACCCTATTTTGGCACAGAATGATAAATAGAGAAGGACAAAGCTTTTGTTTATCATATTATCTGAATGGGATCCTGGATTCTTTTTCCTTTGAGAGCCAGGATTGCTTCTCACCATTCTACACAGGCACAGTAACTGTGTTATGCTGCATGTTATCTGGAAGAGAAAATTGGTTGTTATTATTGTGGTTGTTGTGTGTCTCCAGTTTTTGACTTATGGCGATCCTAAAGGGGAACCTATCATAGGGTTTTCTTGGAAAGTTTCTTCAGTGGGGATTTGCCATTGCCATCATCTGAGTCTGAGAGAGTGTGACTTGCCCAAGGTCACCCAGTGGATTTTTATGCTCAAGCAGAGATTTGAACCTTGATCTCCAGAGTCGTAGTCCAGTGCTGAAACACAACACCACACTGGCTTTTGGAAGAGAAATTGCAGATATCTAAATTGACTTCTGTTGGCATTCTTGCCTGTAACAGCTAAATTTATCTCCAGACCTGGCAATCTGGGTTCTTCCTGGGAAGATCATTAATGCCAAAGTAGTGGCTTTTTGGCTTCATTGGAGAGAGTCAGAACAGCTCTGAAAATTTGTTGTTACAATGGAGAATTACAGTTTTATTTCCCTCTTTTATTTTCTTTGTCCCTGTTGCTCCTTCAGCTTTCTGCCTTACTAAAAAAAACCCTCTCACTGTGACATCCAAGAAGCTGACCAACAGGTTTTTTTTGAATCCCAACAACAACCTGTTTCCCCCGCGTAACCATATGTACTTGAAGAAGAAGCCAGTGTGCTTTGAGAGATATTGTAATGTACTGTAATGTTTTTTGGGGGGATCGCTGGCTGGCCTAATAAAGGCATCATCCATGTGTATCTTGGATTCTGAAATATGAAGTGGTGGCAGTGTTGTGAGCGCTCTTTTCATAGGGTGCAGAGGAAAGAGAGCTTGTGGACAGCTTGTGTTCTGAAACAAAAAGAGCATAGGAAAGAGGTTAGGCTGCCTTTGCCAGACTGATAAGCTGTTGGTAAGCTGCTAGAGTTGAAAGGCATTCCCTTTTAAACCAGCTTGATATTTGAGCCTCCGAGAAGTCAGAGCCGAGCATTTGAAATCAGCAAGGTTTTGAGAAACCGGCTGTCCTTGAGAGGAGCTGGCCAGCATGCTTTGATGTCTGTGTTCTAGGGTTAGTTGAACTACTGTACAGACATCAAAGCCTGCTGGAACAACTTGCACTGTTTCAGAAAACTCTTGATTTCCAAGGCTATTCCAGATACAGATAAAAGTACCAGCAACTTCCATGCTAATTAAAACATTGTGAAAACACAAGCAAGAGAGATGTCATTCCTATCCTAGCAGGAGCTGTAAAAGAGGCAAAGAAGAGATCCTTTGGCTGCAATGAATAAACACCAGAGCACAAGTCCCAATGAATGCAATGAGATTTGCATTTGAGTTGACATGTATTGGACTGTGCTGCTAATTAAGCATTTAGTAACAAATACTGATAGTATATTTCTCTGGAAGCTTAGATGCACTCAGAAATGTTCAACAGTTTATTATTTTAGCCAAACCAATTGCTTTTCAGATATTAATATCTTTGTAATGGAATGAAAGAATGGTTAAAAACCAGTATGCAGGGAATACAAAAAGCTGTCTGCATAATAAGGAAACAGTGCTAAAATGAATGAAAGAGGGAAAATGCTAGGATGAAGGAAGAGCACACAGTTCTAGAACAGGAACTGAAACTGGAACTGGCAGAGCAAATATGTCCTTTCTTTTTGTCATTCTATGACATCAGAATATAACTTACCATTACCAAATACAGCATTTAAATGTTTAAGCTGTGATTTAACAGTTGATATTTTTACTTCTACTACTACTACTGTACTACCTCCTCCTCCTCCTCCTCCTCTCCTCCTCCTGCTGTAGCAATAGCAAATACATTTCTATATCACTTATCAGTGTACTTATGCACTCCCTAAGTGGTTTACAATGTGTAAGCGAATTGCCTCATTTTAGTGACCTTGGAAAGATGCAAGCCTGAGTTAAACTTTAGCCCTTGGCTGGTATTGAACTCACAACCTTGTGGTTTGTGGGTGAGTATTCTACACATGCTTGTGACTATGTTCCACACTGAGTCCAAATAGCCTGTATTCTAGCTAGTAAAAGGATCACATATTTCCAGAAACAGTCTAACAAAAAAATACATTTTCCTGTCAATAGAACCACTGGGGAATGAAAACAGAACATCTCTTTTGATAAAGAATAACTGTCTTCTATTCATTGCATAACAAACTGGTAGTCTGAAAAGTGTTGTACTAAATATGTTTTCTTCATATTTTGTATCTTTTATCCAGCTAGTAAATTGCTGGACTAAATGGTTTAAATTGATGTATAGAAAGAGATGTATAGAAAATTAGCCATTGACATTTCAGATTTAAATAATGATGTGGAGTTAAACTCTTTGCCTTACTGTTCTTGCTTTGAAAGCATAAGAACAGAATACATAAGTCTAGGCTTAGAAATTTCTCTGTCTTAACATTTAAAAGTTTCTTTCCACATATTGTCTTCTAAATTGGATTTTGAACATTTTATATGAATAGTTTTTAAAAAGTTTAAGTAAACCTATGTGTTGTGTTCAAACGCTTTCTGTGTTTTGCAAAGTCTGTGTATGCATTTGAAGTGAAATGAAATATGTCTGGTGCTTTTCTTTTTTTTCTCCAGTTGTATCTGAAGAAAGGGAGTACATTTCTCTTGATTACTTGTGTTGGTTCCCCACTGACTGTTCACTATTATAAATGAAAGTAACCTGTTTCTATAAGATCATCTTATTTTTTACAGATGAATGATGCTATGGGATTTGAATTGCCATGGGTGTATTTTGTCAGTCTCGTCATCTTTGGGTCATTTTTCGTTCTAAATCTTGTTCTTGGTGTATTGAGCGGGTAAGCATACACCTTTTTTGTCCTAAAAGCAGAGTCCACCACTCAGTTGCCATGATCACATAGGTATGCAATAGAACTGGGATCAAAAGAACTGAGTGTAAGGTTGTTAACATGAAATGCTGGGCAGCTTCCCTCTTCCACAGACAAAGAAGGCTTAATAAGTCAAGGTATTTTTTCTGAGAAAGAATTCTGTCTCGAAGAGGAAGAGAAAGAGGAAGAGGAGAATGCCATATTGGCTTTACCTCACAACTCCTCCCTACCAGTTATATAGAAAAATTTAAATAAATAGTAACTACTACATGTCTAACTAATTGTAACTACTAATTGTACAATTAGTAACTACTAACTGTTTTTAATGTTGTGAAGCCACTCTGAGTCCCACTCCTGGGAAAAGAGTGGGATACAAATAAATATAATAAATAAATACATGTCTGAAATGTCAATAAAATTTAAAAACAATCAATATCAAACCAGTAAAATTTGTCCTGTAAGACATACAATGCAGAAACAATGTAAATTGCAAGAGTTAAATAATACAGAGATTTTAAAAATAAAATGATGACCTACACAATTTTTTCTTTGTTGTAGTAGAAATATATCCTTTCTTTCATAGTTCTTCAGTATGGGGGAAGCATGGTGGACTGTTTTGGAATTAAATGCGTGAACTGTTAGTTTTTAAGAATCAGGGTTTGTTCTGGTACATCGAATACCTATGTGAACTGTCAACTGCAGAAGGACTCTGCTCAGTAGTGAATAGCTGAATCATAACGTGTTTCCTTACATTTTACAGGTAAATGATGCAATAGGATGTGAATGGCCATGGATCTATTTTGTTAGTCTTATCATTCTTGGCTCATTTTTCGTACTTAACCTGGTTCTTGGTGTACTTAGTGGGTAAGCAGTTAGATTAACATTGTATATTCCACCGCACTGCAGTGTGTAAAATGGCCTATGCGTTTGCTGAAGCTTCACAGTAATGGCTTTTCTGCATGTGCCTTGGATTGGTATGTCATTTTACTGATGTTTGCTCTTCTGAATGTCTAAACTTTGTGCTTGTATCTGCCTATGACACCTCTCAGTTCACAGTGCTTGCCAGCCCCTATCTCTGAAGATTCACTAAATGAAGTACTGAGTTCCTAAAATATAACTTCCAATAGCTAGAAAAAATCATTTTTGCCCACAACCTGTGTAAGCCCATTTATTTTTAAATGTTTGTTATGGCTATTGTCCATTTCTGAAAGATTAGTTTCAGCACCAAAAAGTTGGTGTAAACAAAGAGACCAGTAGAATATGCCTGTTAGCAGATGCTTTACATATTGGTTTCTACTAACAGCCATTTTTAATATCTATAAGTCATTTTTTGTTTACAGCTTATAGATCAGCCTTTTTTGCCGTGGAGGAACCTTTGAAATAAGTTCAGATCTCAGGGAAACCTTGTATAAAAATTATTTATATCTACAGAAAATTACACAATAAATGAAAATAATAAATAAATAGATTATAGTCTCTTGCAAAACCCCTAGCAGCCACTCATGGAACCTTAGAGTTCTTAGGAGCTCTGATTGAGAAACCTTGTTACATATTTTTAATAAAGACATTGAACGTAATCCAGGGAACTGTTCTTCCAGCAAACCCACATTGTCAGCTCCGAAAGTCACAAGAGTTTTTAAGTGCAAGCTATCTACAGCTGTCAAAAGGAAAGCTTCTCAAGCCATCAGAATGTGTTTGTCAAGCCTCCTTCTCTCTGTTATGGGCAGGGGGCAGGGGGCAGGGGGCAGGGGAAGAGTGTTTGGCTCCCAGTCTCCCCAACCTACAAAGCCCTGTATCTGTATGTACCTTCAAGTCACCCGTCAACTCATGGCAACCCCATAAATTCCATAGGGTCTTCTTAGGCAAGGGATGCTCAGAGATGGTTTTGCCAGTTTTTTTCCTCTGAAGTGTAGCCTACAGCACCTGGTATTTTTTTCACAGTTTCTCATCCAAGTACTAATCAGGGCTGACCCTGCTTATCTTCCAAAATCAACCCCCTCATGAAGACAAATTAACAGAAATAAAGGTGAAACAAAAGCAGAAGTGACCAGAGATTTTTTATTTTGTTTTATTTTTTTGCTTTTACTTTCATATTGGTGCAGCTCACCAGAGGTGAGGGTAGAAATTATTGGGTGTATTTACTTGTTGTTTGCTTCCTTGAGGCCCTGTTTTGAGAGAGAGGTGGGAGGAGGAGGGATGGAATCAGAGTGGAACCACACTTAGGATGGGACCTCCATAATTATGTAAGCAAAGACGTAGGTCTGTGCACTCAGTAAAGCTTACAATTGCTTCTCTCCACAATCTTCATCTTGTATTGTCAGAGTCACCATGGGCAAGAGCACTGACAAAAGAACAGGTCCATTCTACTGACTGGCAAGGAGTATTCCCTAGAGATATAGTCATAGTGCAGATTTTAGAAAATCAATTCATTTTAATAAGATAACTATTTAGCTGGACAGTGGCAAGAAAATACAGGTTTAGGTTTAAAATGATACCATTGTCTGCTGTAAATCCAGTTGTTAGTCCCTGCTAGAATAGACCCTCTGAATCCAAGGACTTTACATGAACATTGACTTATCAAGTGCCATTGACTTTGTGGGTTTACGCTACTTTTGACAATTGGGTTAAGCCTTTGAATCCCTAAAACATGCTGGCCATAACTTTCAACCCATAATTTTCAATCACAATTGAACTTTTGATCATTTCCTTCACTCCGGAAGTGTTTATTTAGTCACACACGAAATACCTCCTGCTTTGTTTTAAACTTGCAAAATCTGAGGACTGAAAAGGGAGATGGGTGTACAAAGAAATGGACATGGGTGTGCATGCAAGACCCTCCTCCTGTTTCTGAATACCTGGCTGCACTTATTGATACTGACATGTTTCGAAAACAGATTTAAAAGAAGGTTATGTAAGGGCATTCAGCTGAAAATGCTTTCAAAGTTGTCCATGCCTGGCAGAAACCCTACCTTTTAAGGGTCTCTGGGTAATGGTCTTGGAAGTAAGGATATTCAGCCAAAAAGACTTACAAGCCTCCCTTCAGATCTCTGTGTTAAATGCACAAGGACTGCTAGAGCATTGGTGTGTGTGTGTGTGTGTGTGAATGCTCAAGGCAGGGCTTGTGTCTGTACCTACATCCCTTTTCAGTGTATCCTATTATAGACAACAGTCTATGTAGAAATTTAGCAAAATAATCTGTTTCTAAGGGAGAAAGTCAGGATTTCATAGACATCTATGAATCAATTATCAGCAACTGTATTGTTTCATGCACTTGAAAGTGAGCAGTATTTCTCCAAACTGTGTTGGCTTCATGAATTGGGTTAGTTTGTGCAATATAGCTATGTCATGTAATTCTCACACGTATGTTTTCCATAAAATAAAAAAGTCAGTGTTTTGTGATAACATGAACAGGGCGATTAACTAAAAGTATAGACCACATTTGAAGTCAGTGTCAAAGAATTGCTTGAGGGGCAGGGCAGCAGTTCCAAAGGTAGTAAGGCTAGCAAGTCTTGTGGTGTCATTCTAACCTCCCCCCCCCATGTGTGTTGATTGTGTTTGAACAGCCATGTTGAAGAAAAAAAATATTTTACAGAGAATTGTGGAAATTGCCTCACTTAGGTTACAACTATTTTTAAATATTTGAACTTTGGATTTTGTTTAGAGCTCAGCAAACTTGAATAATGACATAATACTGTATCTCTTTACACATTGAGTCAAGCCTAATGGACCTTGCAGGTCAGCACTATTCAGACTTACTGAATTTGTGCAAAATGTTTTCTCATTCTGGCTACACTGTGATTCTTGAAATTGAATCACTGTGGCCGGTCTAGTATCTTTGCTTATTACTAGAGTTCTTGCATAGTTTGTTTTTTTTTTATTTCAGAATTTTTTGGGGAAAGTTCATTTGCACTCAAAAAATTGTAATGAAAACATTTCACAAAGAAAATGGTGTCTTGTTCACAATAAGCCATTTTCTATGTAAAAATGTTGTTTTATCAAAAGAAACAATTTTTGAGCAAGTAAATTTTTCATTACAAAGCCCTGAAATGTTAAAAAAATAGCAGTTCACTATTTTTACAATTTGTTAATTCTCTTAATTTATATCCCAGCTTGCCCCCTCAGACTTAAGGCTGCTTAAAATTAAAGACAAGTACAATGTAATTAATAATGTACAAATATCATCGCTAAAATGTAATTAAACTGTCCATCAATTTAAAACATACATTGAAAACAAAAGCAGTACAACACCTTATCAAAATCCCTTTCTTTAAAAGAACTCTCAAAAGTCTGTTGGGGTAGACTGCCTGCTGTTGGGGTAGACTGCCTGTTGATGGAAAAAATTCAAACATATAGCATATGTTAGTCTGTAAAATCAGTATGTGAAGAGATCTTGTAGCACCCTTGAAACTAACTGAAAGAAAGAAATTGGCAGCATGACCTTTCATAGATTTAAGTCTATGAAAGCTCATGCTTCCAATTTATTTATTTCAGTTAGTCTCAAAGGTGCTACAAGCTCGCTTCACATTCTGCTGAAGGAAAGTTAGCAAGGAAGGGCCATTCTAGCCTCCCTGATAAGCCAGTTCTGGAGTTTAGGAGCAGCCACTGAGAAGTTTGTTTCCACCAAAGGAGTCTGTAAGAGTGGTGAGACCAAAGGAAGGGCCTATGTCAAACATATCATGGCCAGGGCAGCCTGTTTGGGAAAATATGGCCTATCCAATACACTGGACCAAGGCATTATAGTCAAAACCGGCACTTGTGCTGGGAGACAGCCACTGAAACTGTTGTAACAGGAGAGTCCTGTGCTTCCTATAATTAGACCAAGTTAACAAACTGATTGCAATTTTTTGAGCAGCTGATGTTTTCTAATAGTTTTCAAAGTCAGCTTCCTATACATATATAACTAAGATGCAAAACATGCCAAAGAAATAATAACATTTGAGACCACTTTAACTGCTCTAGGGAGTTCTGGGAATTGCAGTTTTATGAGACATTTAGCATTCCCTGTCAGAAAGCTCTGTTGCCAAAATAAGCTACAATTCCCAGGATTCCCTAGCACTGTGCCAGGGTGGTTAAAGTGGTCTCAAATTGGATTATTTCTGCAGTGTGTTTTGGACCAATGTAATGTATTGCCACATCTGACAGTTCCAGGAACTGATAGAGTTGATAATTATGCATATAACAGACACCCAGACATCAGCTTAGATCTGAATCCAGAAGCATCCTCCAAGATGGAAACTTGCATCTTTAGGGGAATGTAACCTTAGATAACTGTAGGAATCCTGTAGGAATGTAACCCTATTCTGTGATTTGCCTTTTTAGTGACCAGACCATCTTTGTCTTATCTGGATTAAGCTCCAATTTGTTCAACCTCATCCAATCTGTTACTGGGGCCAAATATTGGTTTAGGTCTAAGAGGGCTTCCTTGGAATTGTGTGGAAGGCAGAAGTAGAGTTGGATGTCATCAGCATACTGGTGGCACCAAACCCCAGATACCTCTATAAAATCTTTGCATACTCTTACCTAAAAAGAGAAGAGGAGACTTAATTAGATTATATTGACTGTGAATGATATGAAATACAAAGCTGTTTCTCTACAATTCTTGTCATGTTCATCAAAGGGAATTGTTAACTATCCTGGTGTGAGCTGATACAGGCTTCAGATTTTCAAAAAGTACTTTTGTAATTTTCTAACCCATCTATATATTAAAATATTTTCAGATATAGACAAAAATAAAATTTGAATGTAATTAAAGGAGAAATAGATCATCTGGCTGGAATTTCTCCTGGGCAAGAGTTATTGAAATAAATGTAAGCATCTTTTTACTTTTTTCCTGAGTTCACTCAGGAGAAGCTCTCATACATTGTTCCCAAATTTCATGCTGTGTAGATTTTAATTTGGACTAAAATTTTAAATATGTGGTAATGGCAATAAATGTTCAAGGTGTAAAACATCAAAATGTTGAATTACAATAGCTCTATGCAAGCATTTAGCTGAGGTTCTAAAATAGTATTTAGGCTGCAGTTACATGCACATTTACTTGTAAGGGACTCCTATTCAGTACAGCTTATGTGGGCATTCATGAAATTGCAGTTGTAAATCTACACAGAAACACATAAATGATTTGGTTTTAGAAAACACAACCAGACCTTTAAAATACAAAGTGAATAAACAAATAAAAAGCTCTCCTAAATAATCCCTGTTACTTATAAACATGGCTGTATTTAGTTCTCTGGATTTTAGGAACTAAAATCTGGAATGTTGTGCTAAAGTTGTTTCTACCTGACTGTATCCTGTAATGTTGGCTTATGCTCAATCTGTCCAAATGTGTTCAAGGTATTTCTGTGTTGTCTTTCTCTTTGTGATGTGCATGTCTTGTTAGAATTATATTCATGTAGATAAGACATAATTTGGAGATATTTTCTTTTACATCTAGCTTTTTCTGAAGGTAAGTATGTGTCAATGGAATGCTAACATTGCTTTATAAATTAAGTGGTTATTTTTATAGAATGATTATTATCAGTTAATTTTACATAACATACAGGGCCAAGAGCAGACATGTCCTTAGTAGGCATTCTAAATCAAGAAGACTGTTGGCAGCAGAGGACACATTCTAAGCATTTGAAGGACACAAATGTTAGATGGCTATCATGCATTCAATTCATTTTGTCAACATCCATTAATTTTCTTTCTCATTAGGATACAGTAGTTTTAAGACCATCTTTTCCAATATAAACCCTGAAGGTTGAAACTTTTTAAATTTTCTGAAAAACTCTACTGTTAGAGTTTGCAACTTTGGATATTTACTTCTGGATGTTATATATATCCTGATGTATAGATTTAAGCAATACAGAAACAACATTTTGCTCCTGTTGAGGGTATCCTCTGAAGTCTGAATCATCTTCCAGATGAAAATCTTGCTGAGTTGAGCTCATTTTTTCTGCAGCATGCTTGGCATCCTTGCCATACTGAGTTTGGTTCAAGGCAGGGGTGGGTAAAGTGTAGCCCTCCAGCTGTTGCGCACTGTATTGCCCAGAAGCCTTAGATGTCATAGCCAATAGTGAAGAATTTTGGAAGTCAGAGTCAAATAGCATCTGGAGAGCTATACTTGGTCAAAGTCTGATTTAAGGCCACATTTTAGATGAAAGTACAACTTCCCTGATAAAAGTGCATGAATTATGTAAACCTTAATCTGCAAGTTTCATCATGCATTTATAAAGGCCCATTCCATACATACCAGTAGTTTTCTGAAAATATATCAGTGCAAATAATTGTAATAATAATTACAATTTATCTGTGCAAGATAGCATTTTAAAAGTTATAATATTATTGTGAGGACTCTCTCTTCTGTTATACAATGTTATTGTATAACATTTCAAACAATTGTATTTTAGGATCCCGATCTCATTCACTGTCATAGTGCCTTTGTGAGGCACTATTCTAAGTTAACAGAGTCAAAACAGTGATTTTTTTTTAGGTCACCCAGCAAATCTAAATCTGGTGTGCAATGTGAACCTAAACATTTGAGCTCAAAATCCGTCATTCATGTGGGTACAATATACTAATATAATTAGAATAGGGAAGGAGAGGCTTCTTCTAAATTGGGCTTTAAGTATAGAAAGAAGCCTTTGTTGAACACAGAAAGTTTACCAGATACTTCATCTATGCATATGAATTCAAATGGTTGATTAAAGAATATTAGCTACTGTAGAATGAAAAGCATTAATTGAATAAGAAATCTTTTAATAAGCTCCCAAACAAATTATGTTCCTAAGAACATAATGGAATATCTGGAAACTGCAAAACTGTTTTTAAAAAGGCTAAATTAAAAGAATCTGAATTAGAACTAGCATCAGGCCATAAGGAAATATTTATGAGCATCCTGTTCACTCACTGATAATTGTTTAGCCACAGTTTTTATAGTATATACTATCACTAGAACGTAAGAAAAGTGACTTCTTTAGACTACATCTTTCAGAATCCCCCTCCTTTCAGGCTGGCTAGGAGATTTAGGAGTTGTAGTCCAGAAAAGCAACTTTTCCAGGCTGTGACTACAAGATGAGCCAAATGTATGCATGAGCCAAATGTCTTATGTTTCCTCTGCCCTGGTGTCACCATGTTGAGATGACTCAGGCCAATAGCCCTGGGCCAGGAATGGGCAAACCAGACATCATTCCAGGGGATTTGGCCCAACCAGCCCCTCACCCCGTCTAAAAAACCTAGCTGTTTGCCCAGAAACTTGGCCACGATCGCTGGTAGATCAGAAAGCCATATGTTCTCTTGCTTTTACATAGCTAAAAATGGGGAAATAAAATAGCCATGATAATCAAAGATGCAACCTCAAGAAGTATCACATCTTCTTCAGTTCCGAGTTGATGGGGCAGGAAATTCCTAGCTGATGACATAGGCTATTACTTTTGTGCATGACTTGTGAGCTTACCAGAAAGTTCAGGTTAGTCATTTTTTGAGAGTTCTAGTTAAATTTAAGAAAGTGGTTATGACAGTTCATACAGTCTTGTATTTTCTGCGGCCATTTGGTCAAAATCTGAAGAAATAGTAACTGGAGGATTTTATCTTCCTAAAATGGAACCCATCCCTGATAAACAGGAATTCTTTGTGAAGGAGATGACAGATGAAACCACTTTCAAATGGTGTATTTAGAATTTAATTGTTTACTAGAGTATTTTACTGTTTGCAAAGAAAATCTGAAGTTGTAAGTATTATTTTTTTATTTACAAGTGGAACAGCTTTTAATGAAGCATGATAATCTATTCCTCAAGAACTGTCCTAACCAGTAGAAGAGGATGCTTTCTGTGGAAGACAGATTTAGCTAAAGGCATGATATTTCTTTGGGTCACCATGGGAACAAATAAGATCTTTTCAAACCCACACTAATAAAATCTCCATAAATTGTGTTTACTTCCTTGCTTGAGGATAGTGAGCGAGTGTGCACTGAAATGTCCCTATATCTATCTTTCTGTGGGCAAGTATTGCAGGTTAAAGTAATATCCATTTTTTTCCAGTCAGTATATGTTTTTCTGATGTTTTTTGCAGCCTTGCACAGCAGTCATGCTGCTCTTGCAATGGATGCTTATGGATTAGCATAATAAGAAATAGTGCTGTATGTAATATTAAATAGTGCTGTATATTAAATAATGCTTATACAGATATATACCTAAGAACATGGCACATGGAGGATTAATAGGAAAGGGCATTTAAATAATGATGCACAGAATAGAAGATGGCAATGAACTGTCAGCTGCAGTTTTCTGGCAGAGGAAAATGAACAAGTCTTGACAGTTTTCGTTTTCTCAGCAGAGTCAGGGATTAATAGGAAGAAACCAAAATGTGAGGATAAAAGTGTCCCCTTCTTGCATGAATAAAAATGAATAAAACATAATTCCTCTTTAAAATCAAGTGTATTAAATAAGCCTTGCTGTGCATTGTTGTGTGTGTTTCTATTTATCTATGTTGGAAGGTAGGGTGACTAAACATTTTATCCCATATCTTAATGATGTAATTATGACCAAATTTATTTAATTATCCACAAAATATTTTTAAAAGTTAAAAAACCCTTTTCATTGTCTTGTACAGTGTAACATTATATGAGAGCAATTATAAAATAAATTTACAACTTCAGAAGTAAAAAGTAATTCAGCATCTATATAACTTGTTGCTTTTTTTTGCAAAGGGAATTGAGTGTTTCTGTCTTCTACTTCTGATTATGTAGTCTATTTGATTTCTGTGTTGCCCATCAGGTGATGTCCATGTACCTCCTGGGTAAAATACTGTGTAATTATTTAACTCAAAACATCCCATTTTTGTCTACTTTAACTAACTCACCCTAAGTATTGCAGTATTTGTATGTTACATTATTGTTTTACTATATCTGGCTTCCCCTGATTCATACTTCTCACGTTCCATGTCCCTATAAAATGTATTCTGCAGCTTTGGACTTTCCTTTCAGTTTTGGGCACTTCGAATAGCTGAACATCTTTTTGGCTTAAGTCCAGTTGCATCAGTAGCTGCAGGGCTATTGATAGTTGTCCTCTGCTCAACTCTAGTAACTTGGTGAATGCCTTTTGACCTGGGATTTTCATTTTCTGGCCTGAGGTCTTATTTTATTTTGGATTGTCCCATCGTAGGGTTGTTGTGGTAAAAGACATTCAGAAGAGGTTTGCCATGCCTCTTTTTGCACAGTACTAACAGGTGTTTAGCTATAGTGCCACTGCTGTTGTCTCTGAGAGATCCTCTGCAATGTCCCTCTCCACTACTGACATGGGAACACTGCTGTCATTAGCAGTAGCCTATTGCCTCACAGGAGCACACAATCCCACAACCACAGAAAGTTGTGAATGGCTAATTTTATCTAAATAAAATAAAGTGGGCCCTCCCCTTACGCCCCCCCCCCCCACATAAGGGGAATTCCACATATGCTCAAGCCCCATTGAAATGAATGGGGCTCATTGATGTGGCAGCGTGCAACGTGTGCGCCTTGGGCGCACGAGCCATTATCTCTTCCTGGGTACGCCGGCTTAACTTCCATTACGGCTTTCAGTGTATGATGTGGGCACACTGTATTATAGACTTTGGGAAATGTCTCTTTCTTTTCTCTGAGAATTATTTGATGGGAAGATGTCTCCCTTTCTCCAGAGGTTATGCTAGCTTACTTGGAAGAGTTGAAACATTCCTCTACCCAATGCCTAAGTCAGTGGTTCTCAACCTGTGGGTTGCGACCCCTTTGGGGGGGGGGGTCAAATGACCCTTTCACAGGGGTTGCCTATGACCATTGCAAAACAGCAAAATTACAGTTATTAATTAGCAACAAAAATAATTTTATGGTTGGGGGTCACCACAACGTGAGGAACTGTATTAAAGTGTCACGGCATTAGGAAGGTTGAGAACCATTATCCTAAGTCAACTTGGCCTTCAGAGTTACTTGATTACACACAATGTCTTCACACAAACTGAGCTCTTAGAAGAGCTATTTAACTATCATTTCTGATGCCACTCAAGTCTGAAAATGTTGCCTTCTTGGACCATCTTGAGAAGAACCCTTTCAGATGTTAGTTCTTACATGTCTTATATGAATGCTCTGAATTTGTTTGGATTCAGCTAGGCTGAACACAACCTCAGTACACAATTCAGAACTGTAAAACACTAAAATGTTAACATCTAACAGATTAATCCAATCTCCCATACAAACTAAATAGTAAAATAAAAAGACAACAATAAAGCAATAATTACACCAGAAAATTTTAAAAATTGAAGTTAAAAGAACAGAAAAAAAATCTTTATAACTTGGATGATAAGGAAGTCTTCACTTGATGCTGAGAGAAGCACAGCCACACGGGCTTCTCTAGGGAAAGCATTCCACAAGTTGGCCACATCACTGAAAAGTCTCTTTCTGTGTAGCCATCCACTGAACCCTGCTTGATGGGGATACATGAAGAAAGGCTTTTGGTAGTGATATTAGGATCTCTGAAGATAAAGGTTTCAGTCAGTCTGCTTGCGAATGGCTTATAGTTTAAATCCTTACCCTGAAGTGGATTTATTTATTGAGTGAAAGCATACTTGCTTTTCAGTCAGAAGGTCTACCACAATAGACATCAGGCTTAAAATCTAATCTTAGGACATGTCTGCATGGGCCAAATGAACCAGTTTCCCCTTGCCCTTGCTGTTACCTGTCTTCATGATGCAGGGCCAAGGTCCCAGTTCAACTGCAGGCTGTCTTTATGAGGTAAGGCCAGTTCCACATTGAATCTGGGCTATCTCTGCCTTACACAGGTTTAAAATGACTTAACTTTTGCTCCAGATTTTCCAGACAGATATGCTACTGGCACAAGTTGCTCTCTCTCAGGTCAAAATAAGGTACCCAACCATGTGATCAGTGCTGGGGCACTTCATTTTCAGCCTCAGAAGGAGCAACCCATGCCAGCTGCTATGGCACTGGGCAGCATAAGCAAGATATGTATGTAGATGTAGGGGAAAAATAGGGGAGGATTCAGGAGAACTTCAGGGCCAGAATACTCCAGGAGTAGCCCAGATAAACCTGCCCTGTTTAGAGAAGGTACTAAGCTTTTCAAGGCTACTACTTTGTTTTGTCTTTAAAATCCTATCTGTTCCTCACATATCTTCTTTCCCTTGCCTGATATGAAACATAATTGGAGTCTTCATTATTAATGCTAGAAACAGGCAAGATTGCAGTAACCTAGCCTTCTGTTTCTCATGAATTGTGAAAGCATAATGTGAATCTAAGTATTACAATCTGTCCCTTTCACAAATATATTTTTCCATGCCTGCACCAACTATAATATGGAAAATAATAAATCACCCCTTTTAAAAGAAATCCAGCTAAGTTACTCTTTAGAGAAATCCATAGCTTGAATTTAGGAATATGTGAAACCATTAATGATAATAGGCATATGCAAGTCTAACTTTCATTTGGAATTCTGAGATTTTATGTTATTATGTTCCGAGTCATAAATCTCAACGTTGAGGTAAGTGAGGAAAATTCATGTTCTTTTTAATAAGAGAAAGAACATTTCTAAACAGGTAAAATTTATACGGAGGTCAGTACTTTACTTGCCAAAACACACTGCAGAAATAATCCAGTTGGAGACCACTTTAACTGCCCTGACTCAGTGATAGGGAATTCAGGGAACTCTAGTTTGTTGTAGTACCAGAGCTTTCTCTGACAGAGTAGGCTAAATGTCTCGCAAAACTGTAGTTCCCAGGATTCCTTAGCATGGAGTCAAGGCAGTTAAAGCAGTCTCAAACTGGATTATTCTGCAATATGTTTTGGACCTTACAGTTTTTCTTGTCAGGAATCACAGCCTATTTAAGTCAGTTGAAATTGGGGGGAGGTAGTTTTCATTTGAATTAGGCTAAGTGTAGTTCTATCATTCTACCCTAAGGACAGCAGACCTTCTATTAAAGTTAAGATGTGTGTGTGTGTTTATGATGGTCTTTTTTTTTTTAAATGAAGATTATTGTGTATTGCTGTACTAGTTTTTGCTCTAAAAACAATTTGCAACACTGACAAGCAGACTCAAATCACCATTATTCTGGGTTTGCTTTTATCTCCATTGTCAATCATGTGTTTCTTCTTTTCATGTTAGCTGGAAAACGGCACATAGGAGCTATAATTTTGTTTTCGTTATTCTAGAAGATTCCTTGGGTTACACTGTGATATAAATGGGTCGTGTTGACAAATTCTACTGTCGGCTTTGAAAGGGGCTGCTTTTGTTCATTCTTGCATTTCATTTATATCCACCATCTCTCCCAAACTAATCCCGTGAAGCCACATGCCTTCAAACTTAGTGCTAGAATCATAATTAAATTATTGAGAGAATAGATTGAAGTAAAATGTAATACCTAAAATCACACAGTGTTAAAATTATTTGCAACTATATTATGCAAATTTTTGTAAATTGCATTTTTACCAGCATTTAAAAATGTAATGCATCAGGAATGCAGCATGGTGTGCTATTTTGCATCACTGTTGTGATATGTGGAAACTGTTCACATTTCTGTACAGTTTCTTTGTTGTTTAATTGTGTCATGAAGAAATAGTGATATCGAAATTCTTTCCTGAGAAAGCCATAAAACCTCAGATATAAATGCATATTTCTGTTATGTTTTGTCTGAACCCAATAGGGAATTTTCCAAGGAAAGAGAAAAAGCCAAAGCCAGAGGAGATTTTCAGAAGCTGCGTGAAAAGCAGCAGCTTGAAGAAGATCTCAAAGGCTATTTGGATTGGATTACACAAGCAGAAGATATTGACCCTGAAAATGAAGATGAAGGTGATGGCGAAGGCAAACGGAATAGTATGTCAAGTCTTCTCATTTCATTCATTCCGAACAGAAGAATGTAGTGTACTTCAGAAACAGCTTACAGCAGGGGTGGGTGGACATTAGGCTTGTGAAATCTGCATACTTTTTTCTTCTTCTTTTTCCTTCTGAAGTTCCAAGATCCACCAGCCAGAACCAAGCTGAAAGACGTACCTTTAGAATGAAAGAAAAGAGTTCCTCTGAGCACATTTTAGTATTTGAAGAGAGTTCATAGTTTTTCCACAATAACCTATATCAGATTATACTAAGGTTTCTTTATTTTGACAGGATAGTTTAGGAGTAGGGAGGGAGAATGTTGCTGGCAGCTTTAAACAATTATAAGCATGAAATCCTTGCCAATTTACTGCAAATCACCCACTTAACTATGAGTAAATCCAGCCTCTCTCCACCCTTATTTACAATACTTGTGGGACTCTTTCCTTCCAGATACAGTGGTTGGAGCAGAAGGCTCCAATGGACTCCATTTTGATCTACCAACATTTTTTTTCTACAGAGGTCATAGAGAATGGACTTCTGTTTCCTTTTGTGTCCCAATTTACCACTCTGACTGCCTGCTCAGGAACTTTGAAGTTGACAACTGTTGGATAAGATGCTATACAGTGGCCTCATTCAGACACAATGCTAAATTATGGTTTAGAATTGTGTATGCAATATGGTTCCCCTCCCATTTTGGTGGAGCCACAAGGAGAAGATAAAAAACGCTGTCTTCTGATTTTAACTTAACATGGTTTAGCTTCATGTCTGACTCGATTGAACTCTGGTTAGTCTTAAGTATTGTTTATTGGAAGAAGTCCATGGTTTATGAAGATGGCTTGTTTCTCTAAACCATAATTACAGTTAACCCCAATTTAGGATTTGGACATAACAATGCTCTGCAGCTAATTGAAAACAGATGCAAAAACTTTTGATCTTTTCACATCTATACTATATTAGAATGCATATTATCTGCATCATCAAAATCTAATAATGCTTGTTGAAGAGTAAAATGCATTTTGTATTACTCAGGGCCAATACAGACTGACATGAAAAGCTGTCTTCCAGCTGGCTTGGGGAAGTGGCATACACATAACATATGCTCCCAAGTTCCCCAGAAGCCAGCTTCACACTGCCTGGTTGCCCACATGGTAGCTGGCTTCAGGGCTCTCCAGCGGTGCGGTTTTACATGCTGCAGGATTGCCGTAAAGCCTCAGTGGGGCTTCCAGAAAGAAAAGCTGGCTTTTTGCTAGCTTAAAAAAGAGCAGCATTTTCCTGCTTCTTTTTGTGCTGGCAAAAAGCCACCTTGGGGCTGTGGCTGGTTGTCTCAGGAGTGGCTTCAAGCCGCCCTTTTGGGGTGGTTTGTTTTACCCCTTAGAAGCTTTTTGACAGATGTTTTATTTGGAAACCAACAAAACAACAGCAAGGGCTTTAAACACTATATTAGTTTTCTAAAGTGTGATATCTAAGCATTATACTAGAATACTGAATTATGTAATTTGAGAACCAGACTAAGAATCTTTGACTTAAATGATGCATTGGTTCGTGGATTTGCCATGTCTACACTGACTCTTTTTAGTTGCTAGAGTGGTTAGCTAAAGGATATCTAAAAAGTGGATTAGTTTTTAGGAGTTATGTCTGAATAACTGGAAGTAGATCTGAGTAGTGAAGGTCTCTTGACTTTTTAGTCTTTCTCCTGCAGCAAGTGACAGATTATCTTTTTCAAAGAGTATCAACATCTTTTGCATTTGGAGAAAACTCATCCATCTGGAGATCTTACCACTGTGCAAGTAAAGGGAGAATGACTATTTTAGTGATTTTTCAGCTAATGTTAGGTGTCACCAGTTTCAGTCCAACAATGTTTGTGCTATTGCATTCTTATGAGATATTCTTGCCCCAGTCCAGTATCAGTAAGGTTTATTGCTAATAGCACCTGAAACCAACAGTTTCTACTCTTCCAGTTAGCATCTGATAATGGAAGAGTTAGTCTATCAACAAGGAATATATTTCAAACCAACTACTCAGATTAGCTATGATGTTTCATAGTATCATACAATTTACCTATTTATAGGAAAGAATGTAAAGTTACATTATTGGCCTCCTTTTTTTTTTTTTTTTTTGCTTTCGTTAATAAATCTACATTTCACAAAGCACTGTTTAGTGTGTGAAATAGTACAGATATCTCATCTCTTAATTCTCATGAAAACTTAGCCATTTAAAATGCCACTATGTGATAACCATAGATAGGCTTCAGAAAATTAAGCACTTGCTGTCTTATTTGAGAGTGACACCCATTTTGTCAACTGATTTGTTCAGTGACTGCAGAGTGACACTAGTTGACCTCAGTGATGAGAATTTCCTGCAAAAGTGCTTTTATTTTCATTGACAGAGCAATAATGGCAACAGCCAATTTTAATGTGAAACCCAGTGAAGTTATAATTATGTTATTGATCATCTTTATGCAACACGTCTTGCTTTGTGTTTTTTAATGTTCTTGCTCTTTACAACTAACCTGCAAGGCCATTGTTAATTCCAGGATTGTTAACTACCCCCTACCCCCGTTGCTTTAGAATTGAGATAGAATAAGTAGGTGTGATCAGGAGTTCTTTAGCCATGGGCTGAGAATCTATGGATAGGATAGTAATCCATGTGTGGGTCAGTTTGATGCATGAGCACTTAGAAGTGTTCACTTAGGTGTATTCCCAGATTAATCTGCATAGAATTGTAGTATTAGTCTGTCAGATCCAAACTCTCTTTCCTTGAAGATAGACTGCTCTGAGTTAACAGGAATATAAATGAGTTTGCCTTTATAATATAAGATGAGGCCTTTATGGATCTGAATGTAATGTGCATGTGTGGAACTGGTTGCCACCAACACAGGTCAGTGCTTGTGATGAGCTGTGCTATGTGTTGATATCCACATATACTTGATATTTGTGGAGGATGTCACATTCAACCCAGACAGACAAAACCGTTAGCCTTGAGTTGAATAACAAGCACAATCTGTAATTCTGTGAATCACTCCTATATCTTTATAAGTCTGTGCAATACTCTTGTAAAGCTATCTGGATGCTGATTACTAGTGGTTGAATAGAAGACCTTGCGAATGGGCTGTAAAACTGTTAGAAATGATTCATCTCATTCTCTTAGAATCTGTTGTCAAGCCTCCCCCAGCTTGGCCTAGAATGTGGAGTTACTGTAGGATGTACTTGTACTTTTGAAAAATGAAATAATTTAAAAATCACTAAAGAAAACTTGATATTTGGAATGTAAAAAATTGCTTTATCAGATCATTTTCCCTTCTAGTTCAGCATTGTCTGCATTGATTGGCAGCACCTCTCCAAGATTCCAGATAGAAATCTTCCTTAGTCCTATTTTGAAATGCATGGAACTGGATCTTGGACCATTTACATACAAAATCTGTATTCTAGCTTTAACCTGCAGCTGTGCAATTTATATAAATGATAGAAATCCCACCGGTATATACAGTATATGTGCTTCTTTGATATAGCTCTACTTCAGGTGAAAGAGGGCACTGAAGCAACACCCTAGAGCACGGAAATCATATTCACTGTGGATACACATACAAACAGCTGCTCCCCAAATCATACCACTCAATTTCTGAGATTTGATCCATGGCTCAAATTATGAGAAAGGAAGTAGGGAGTGTTTAATTAAACCCAGATTATTGCTCCTGACTCCCAGTTTGATATGGTCTGAGGTTTAGATTATATTTGTTGACAGTAGTCATTATACCGGTAGTTATTTTTTGTCACATCACAACTTCCTTACTCTGAAAATAGATCCTTGTTTTCTGCACTGCTTCTATTGCCACCTACTGTATTATTGATGGGATTGCATGTGTTTAACATGAAGGGGTAACGCTGGCTGATTTATTAGAGGAGAAGAAGAAAAGCAGATTTAGCTGTTGCCGTGGGTCCAACAAACACGGTAAAATCTATTCTGTTTTGCAGTGGGATGTTTTAATCTAGGCAATGAGTTCTGAGTGCTTTTCTTTAAACACACTCCCCCTTGGGAATGCACATATTCCCTATAGTGCATGCAGACTCATGGCTTGCATGGAAGTGATTTGCTGTTTGAATGCATGCTTCAAAGAGATAGCTGCTGGAGTGCTTTAAATATGCTGGAATGTCATTTATACTCATTCAGACTTACATAGAATAGCTCTCAGTCACGCTAATGTGTGATCTCCTAAAATGGCAAAGTAGACAAAACTTATGGGTTCGGGGGTTGGGGGAATCAAAGCTTTTCAAAAATTCCCATAATTTAATGGAGCATAGGTTGAAAATAATTTGTTGCAGAACAGCTTGATTTTTACTGTTTGGGAATTTTGTTCTTAATACAATAGTTATATTAAATGCTACAAATGCAGGCAATTATTTCTATGCAATATTTGAAACAACATTTTCATAGGGCATTTGAAAGAACAGATCATCTTCCCAAAATACCAGTTGTGGCTATTTTGTGTATTTGTATAATGGCACACTTTGTCAACATGCTCACATTGATGTCATTCAGGAACTTTGAATGTTCTTGTTCCACTCAGTTATTGTTCAACTCAGTTATTGGACTTTCCACCATGAAAACTGGAAGCAATAAAGAGCTGGGCATCTGCTTACCCAATTATTTTGTACTATGAATATTAGCAAACCACACAGAAAGGGTGAATTGGGGAAAGGCCTGTATCCCTTTTGAGGAAAGTAAAACACAAAGGGGGGGGGGGAGATGTGAAGAGCTGATCCAGTTCTTTGCTACATCCTTCATTTCCTCTCTCATATGTCCAACACACAGTGTTGCCTTGCAGCATATCCCAGATTCAAACTTGTAGAGGCTCTCCATTTTAAGGAGAATCGGGAGGTATGTTTACTCCTCCCTGCTGAGGCCTAATGGAAAAGATCCCTGGGCATATAAATGAATACATTTAACCTAAATTATACTTTCTCACGAGCCTTGTATGTTAATGTGTTTGCTGATTTGGCTAGACCTTTTCTCCATTTTTCAGACATTTAAACTAGTTTAGCATTTGTAAGTTCAACTGGCTGGAATGCAAGTATGTAAGCAATAGTACCTTCTTGCATAACCTCATCATGTATTTTCTTACTGGTTGTGAACAAAACTGTCATTATTATTGCAAATAACATGGAGAAACAGGGTGGGCCTTATGGATAAAGCCAACTAGCATTGCAAACAAGTCAGTAAAAGTTACTAGCTCTCATTAGATGTGGCAAGAGTGGGAAAATGTGGTACAGATGGTCATGGCTCCCCCTGCCCAAACACTTCTCACCATCCACCATGAAGCTGCTACTCTTGAGCTGTTTTATTTGTTGTAGGAAGTACTTGATTTCTGACCTACACTATGATAAATTCTATGGGGAGCAGCAGCTTCTTGGAACAAGCACCTAAAATCAGAGAGCAAAGGTGGCTTGTAGTGTGAATGAGCTATGTGCTTCACTTGAACATTTTCAGGATGACACCATCCCTGTTCATACCACACCTCAGAAAGTGGCTTGATACTTTTAGAGTTACTTGATTATTTAAAAAAAATAAAACCCAGAAAAATCACTTGTTTATTTTCATGGAACCCTACCACTACCACCAATTTAGAGATAGATTGAATCTTCAGGAGTTATCTGAACTAGTGAAATAAATTCCATACCTCTTCAGTGAGCAAATTAGAATGGTAGGCTGCATGTGGCTCGGTAGTATACAAGCTGTGCAGGTTGGGACTGTAAACAATGCATTTTCAGCCTAGGTATTCTTTTAAAAAATTCTGCAGAGACAAATCTTGTTCAAAACATTGACATCTGAAGAATTTGTTTATTTAGAAGGAGTACTAGGATAATAAAAGCTGTCAGCATTGTCCCTGGCAAAACCTGCTAAGATACTGAAAGCAGAAACATAACTGGCATTTGGTCCTGGTAATTTAAAAGTCAATTCATTGTTTGTTTCTTCCGCTTTGGATGACAGGCTGTCTTTATAGACTGGCAAGAAATTGCCTTTACGTTCTGTGTGTGCCAAGCCAAACCTTTCATCTCAACTGACACATGAGGCCACAGTAATGATGCTCTAGTTTATAATCGTTGTGTTTGTTCAGTTTCTACTACTTGCAGAAATTTTCTTCCTACTTTAGGTTTGTGCAGACATTTTTCAAGTGGTTATAGTCAACATACATGGAGAATGAGTAAGGAGAGAGCTTGGAAAAGTTACTTGTTGGACACAGCTGTCAGAATCTCACAGCTAGCATGACCACTTTCTTGCTGGTGGGAGAATTTTGGAGTTGTAGTCCAAATGCAATTTTTTCCTAACATTTGGTTGGATTGAGAGTGATGATTAGGACTACACCCACAACGCTCCTCCTCCTTTTTATTTAGATCTTACCTTTTCCCCAGCTCTCCAGATGTTGAATTGTAACTCCCAGCAGCTCTAACCAGCTGAGCCAATGATAAGAATGCTAGGAGTTGCAGTCCAACATAATCTTGAGGCCTGTTTTAGAAGACTAGCCATAGTCTTTTAGAACCTTTGCAGTGAGATCTGTTTTATACTTTACTATATGAATCCAGCATGAATAATTTCAATTTGGTTGTGAAAAAACAATACCTAGAAGTGCCTGTGATTTTAACTTTCATTTGTTGTGAGTCTTTTCAGTCTAAGATGTGGGAATGGTGTGTGTGGGAATACTTTTAAAGGGCTGGTTTCAATCGTAAACAAAATATTTCTAGAGCACAGACTTTCTGTTCCATGCATGCATACATTAAAGTGTAGCTAATTTTATTCAAGCACCACAAATCTAACTCTTTCTGATTTGCCCACGACAGCAAGTATGCAAGCAAGTGAAACTGAATCGGTGAATACTGAAAATGTGGGTGGAGAAGGGGAGAGTCCAGCATGCTGTGGAAGTTTGTGGTGAGTATGCACAGGCATAGCAGGAATGGCATACCATTGTATTTCCAGCAGTCAAAAACCAAGTGAAAACATTTCCTCAGCTACACATCAAGATGTATGTGTTTGGAAATTCTAGCTCTGCCTGTTATGTTAATAACCTTAAAAAAAAATTAACTGCAGTTGTTGAAGACTTCATTGAGCAAAAATTGACTTTTTGAAACTTAGGGATTTTAAAATAAAAGTTTTACTAAATACCTTTTTAAACCTTTTTAAGCTTGTGCCACACTACTATGTGTGTAATAAATTTAGTAAATATTCAGCCAATAGAGAGTATAATGGCCTAAATTCAATTGTTTATTCCAACTAGAGTAGACCCACTGGATTAATGGACAATTACATAATTGTTGATTTAGCAAATTCCTGTTGATTCAATTATTCCACTGTATATGGGGCTAACAACTGGATTTAGGCCAATAGGAATATTATTACCATAAGTTATCGTCTAATGGTTTACAAATCCTGTTCTTAATGAGTAATTAAAATTCTGCTTTACTGCAAAGTAGTATAATGGCAAGACTACTAGACCGTGGAAACCTAAGTTTAAATCCATCTGCATGGTCCTAGATGAGACTTTCTATTTCACAGTCTACTTCACAGGTTTTTTAGGGAAAGACACCTTGGAGAAGTGGTAGGATACAAATATTCTACCAAAGTTTTTCGTTATTAAAATACGATTGCAACCTATTTCTGAGTTTATTTTGTACTGGATTTTATAAAAATTATAATTCTTGATCTGAAGGGATTAAATAATGCAAAAGACTGTTATTTTCTTTATGTGTAAAATGACTTATTACATTGCTCCACTAAAAGTAGTCAAAAGTGGACAGGTGTTCTTCAGTGTACACTAATAAAACTTCTCTATATCAGGCAGTCATCCAAGAAAGAATAATTTAAACTGCTTTTAATTTCCTATATAGGTTTCAAGGAGAAGGAGTTGTATAAATTATTGTTTCTGAATTTTCTTTAAAAATGTGTTTTCCTTTTCTTTTAGTCAAGTTATCTCAAAATCCAAGTTCAGGTCAGTATTCTTCTCTCTTTTACCTTTCATTTTCCCCTAAGTATATCATAATTCTTTATGCTGCTAATCTATTCACATTATGGTGGAATATGACTGAATTTTTAAATTGTGTGTGTAAATAATTTGCAAACAATATGTATGCATAAGTTATGTTGTTGCCATTGAACAACATTTCCCTTCATATCGCTTTGCTTACTTAGCTACAAGCAAGTTACTGGATACCTTGGAGTTTATTGCACAGCCCTGAGGGACGTGATGGGGGCGTGATGAAAGGGAGTGGTATGGGAACTGGATGGAGCAAAGAACGCCGCCGCTGCCACCGGATGTTCCCATTCCATTCCCGATCCGTCCCAGAGGGGGCGATTTTCGGGAATGCTTTTGAACAATTCCCGAAAATTGCTCCCCTGGGATGGGTTGGGAATGAAATGGGAACGTCCGGCAGTGGCAGTGGCGGCGTTCTCCTGTCGTAAAATGCATTTTTTGCCCCATCCGGTTCCCATCCCGCTCCCTTTCATCACGCCCCCATCATGTCCTCAGGGGTTTTGCAATAAACTCCCTTATTTTTAAGATTTCTTTGTTAAAGGAAAAAGACACCAGCAGCCATAGCAAATAGCTGAATTTAATACACACACACCACTTTTCTCTTGAGAAGCCACTTTAGAAGATGAGGTTTTTGTTTGTTTGTTTGTTTGTTTTTTGTTGATCACATAAACAAGGAAGGAACAACCTGGTACAGATCCAGTTGAGGGCAGATGTCAATCTATGGCACCTCCCCAGCTACACCAGACCCCAAGGGCAATCCAAAGAGGATTGGTTGCCACTTTGGCCAATCATCTTTGGAAGGTCAAATACTCCCAGATCACTAAACTTTGTAAGATGGAGTAAACTCCAGATCAGCCCCAGGGGCAGTCTCCTTACCACACACCCCGGTCGCTTTCCCTGTGGAGGCAGCTTGAGAGGCTGCCAAGGGTTGCCAAGGTATAAACCAATCTAAAAACCTTCTCTCCCCACTACCTGCTATGGACAAGGAACAAGCATCTGCTTAATCCAGGCCAAGTGTCCATAACAGAATGAAGATCATGCAAAGCCTGACAAATCATTGCTTTGTCCTTAAGGAGATCCAAGTCATTCTTATTGAGGAAAATGACCAAAACATGCAGAGGAGGCTCACAGCACTCCTGAAATTACAAGAGGCCATTTGCCATGACTACCATAAAAATCTTACAGATCCTGTGAATGGAAGACCTTGCTCTTGAGCAAGCCCAAGTCATTACCATGGAGACGACTGACCAAAACATGTGGAGGAGGCCCATGGTACTCCTGATATAGAAGAGGCTATCTGCCATAACTACTACAGAAATCATGCAGAGCCTGTGGATGGAGGGCATTGCTTGTGAGCAAACCCAAGTCATTCCCACAGAGGTGACTGAAACATAGGCCCGTGGCACTCCTGATACACAAGAGGCCAGGGGGCAACAGGCTTAAATAGGCTTTGTAGTTGCCCTCTTTTATATGATACAGCTTGACCAACCAGGACAAGCTATTGTTACTCTCTGGCCTCTATTCATGGAGGCCAACAAAGAGGCTCCTTTTCTTGTAGCCACTTTGCTGTGCATCTCAGGGACCAAATCTGAAAAGTGGCAAGAACAAAAGGTTTTTTTAAAAATATATATTTCCTATTTTCCTTCTCTCAGCCAACTTGCTCAAGCAGATTTTTCTCCTTTTCTTTGATGGCCTTAAAAATAACAAGTTTCAAATGTGCAATTGAAATTCTGCAAAGAGAAAGCCACAGGAGGTAATGGCGCAGAGTTTTGTAGAAAGGAACTGGAATGAAAGGAAAAGTTTTGCATAGCTTGAGCCCTCTACCCTTTTCTGATTTCTGACTTCCAGTATTGCTTTTACATCTACATGTAACAGGCAGATTAACTCAGAGAGCAAACCATCATCTGACAGGAATGATGGTTCAGGATGGCTGGGCAGTATGGAGCCAGCAAGGATAATCAATACTAGACATGTAGAGATGGGCTTCAGTGGAAACATAATATGGAGAACCTCATTGCATGTCATCTTGTTGTATAGATACCACATAATACAAACCCTAGCTGAAGCGTTTGTTTCATAGGGTGTGACAATGGAGTTTATCACACAGAAGGCAAAGTGCCCAAATCCTGTGGATAAATGGGGTTTAAATCCGTGGATATCCCACAAGAGCTGGATTGTTTGCAGACGATGTTGCACGATTTTGGCATTAACATGACATTAACCCATACAAAAAAACCCCAGCAATCTTGCCACTTTTTGCATGAGTTAATGTCAGGTTAATGCCAAAGTCATGCGATGTCATCTGAAAACAATCCTGCTTTTGCGGGATATTCAAGAAATTAAACCCTGTTTATCCACAGAATTTGGGTGTTTCCCTCCTGTGTGGTAAACTCTTACAAAACAAGTGCCTCTGATCTCCTTGTAACTGCACTGCAGGAGCAGAGAGAAGGATGGAGTTGCTAAGTTCAAGCCTTATTCATTAACACTAAGCCATCATAAAAGAATATGTCTGGATGAGATCACAGTAGTTTACTCTGCTTTTTTTCCTGTTCAGTTTCTTCTTTTCTTCATAATAAAAATGGTACATAAAATTGGCTTCTGAGACGGCTTAGAAAGCTTCCTCTTCTTCCTTACCAACTGTCTGTATTCGGGAATCGTGTTGGGTTCAGACATAACATGTGAGGTTTTTATAGCTAAACCATGTTTAATTTTATGGAACCAGTTGTCACTAGTCCATACTACTACAGTATGAAACCATGCATACTAAACCATGCCTTAGGGTTGTATGCATTACCCTTTGATACACTAAGCAAAGCTGCAGGCTTGAGCATTCTCCCCACATTCTTGCTTTTCTTCTCCTGCATGGCTAGGAGGATGAATTAGTTATGATGTTAAATGAATCCGACTCATCATCCATTGTTTGAAGATAGCTTGTTTACCAGCTGTGTAGTGTATTTTTAGCCATGCTTCCAGGTCCATACTTAATGATGGGCTAAGATTTGAGGAATGCAAAAATGTATTTTCGTTGATTCCTCCTTCCAGTCAAGTGGGAGAAGGAGAGCAGGAGGGAGCACTAAACCATCACTTGGGCTCACAGAGAGTAGCACATGTAATGCTAAATCATGGTTTTGTGTAATGTGTGAATCAAGGCAGTGGTTGAATCAGGGTACACTCAAAGCACAATTTATTTGGTGCTAACAAACAGAATTTGAAGCCAGAGTCTGAAACTGGTTTTCATTTTTTCTCTCTCACTGTGTTTTGCAGTGGTCTGTGCATCCATAACTAAACCACAGCTACCGTATATATCCGTGTATAAGTTGATCTCATGTATAAGCCGAGGTCAACTTTTGGGGCCAAAAATGGGGATTTTTGGATGACCCTTGGATAAGTCGAGGGTGGACTTAAGAGGGCAGCCCAGCTGGGGAGAGGCTCTGGGGGGATCACCGTCTCTCCATCTGGGCTCCCTCCTGAGGAGAAAGCCCGGCTAGAGAGATGCTGGGAAGGGTATGCGTTTGCCTTGCAGCCTTCTCTCCAGCCAGGCTTTCTCCTCCAGAGGAGGGATAGAGAGGAGGCTGCAAGGCAAATACACCCTTCCCATCGTCTCTCTTTCTCTAGCTGGGCTTTCTCCCTTTGAGGAGGGAGCCAGGCTGGAGGAACAGAGATGCTGGGAAGGGCGTGCATTGACCCTGCCGCCCCCTCTCCAGCCAGGATCCCTTCTCCAGAGGAGAAAGCCTGGCTGGAGGGACATTGGGAAGGGCGCGCAGGCCAAACGCACGCCCTTCCCTGTGTCTCTCCAGCTGGGCTTTCTCCCCCAGAGGAGGGATCCTGGATGGAGAGAAGGCCGCTGGGCAAACGCGCGCCCTCCCCAGCCTTCTCTCTGGCCTGGTTTCCTCCTCCGAAGGAGGGAACCCGGCCAGGGAGAAGGCGCCCTCCCTGGCCCTCTCTCTGGCCGCGTTTCTCCTCTGAAGGAGGGAGCCCGGCCAGGGAGAAGGCTCTCTCCCCAGCCTTTTCTCTGGCTGTGTTTCCTCTTCCGAAGGAGGGAGCCCGGCCAGGGAGAAGGCTCTGCCTTTCCAGCTTGGGGTAGAGGTATACCGCATTGACCCATGTATACGTCTACCCCAGGATTTTGGAGGGCATTTGGGGGCACAAATTTCTCGACTTACAGTTGAGTATATACGGTATAACAACAGTCACTTCTATGGTTTGTCATTATGACTATCTGCTCCATAGTCTTTAGAAGATCATTGATCCTGCAGTATTGTATTTGCATGATTATATGGGGGGAGGGGACAGCCTGAGGTTTTTCTAGAATGAGTCTTCATACTTAAGTGACACAACATTTCGTATATATTTGGATACTTTTCATCTATGGGGGCAGGAAAATACTTTAAGCTACATTTCTAGGACACCGCTATGTAAAATGTGTCCAAATCCTAGCACAAATATCTTGATTTCTTTTGAAGTGCATGCAAGCAAGTTTTCCTGGATTATTAATAAATAAAAAGGTGAGTTCCCCTTTTTCTTCAAGTCAGAATTTACAATCACAATAAAAATATCAGTCATATTCCTAATATTCCTTGCTTAGTTTCTTAACTTTGTCTTTGCTCTCTTTAAAATCTGAAACTGAAAACAGAAAGTCTTCTCTCCTGATTCTTACCTTTTAGGAAATATTCCAAAAATACCTGTGTGCGTCTTTAAAAAACAAAACAGCCTCCCTTTCTGTCATCTAATCAGTCAACTGCATTCTCCAACATAATCTTTTCACCTTGTTTACTTAACCTCCTTAAACTATCAGTACTATTTTTACTGAGCTTTGGATTTATTTATTTTTTTGGTACGGTGTCTTTGAAAGTATTGTCTCCAAAACTCAGGAATAAACTCAGTATCAAAAGAACTGGATTTGTCTTTGGCCAGATGCATTTAAGAGCTTTAACATGGGCAGGGATGGGCAATGTAGTTTGGTGGGTTATTGACTCAGACATCATTGTGCTAGTTTGAATCAGCTGTGGCATTTAATCAATATTTTACAGGAGCTGTATCTTATTCCCTGAATACCCCTGTTTCCCTGAGAATAAGACATCCCCCAAAAATAAGACCTAGTAAAGGATTTGCTGAATTGCTAAATATAAGGCCTTCCCCAAAAGTAAGACCTAGAAAAGTTTTTGTATATAAATATATATACAGTATATAATAAATGTTCATTTTTTATTCAACAATAAATGTGAATTCTTCTTCATGGAAAAATAAGGCATCCTCTGAAAATGAGACCTAGTGCATTTTTGGGAGCAAAAATTAATATAAGACACTGTCTTAGTTTTGGGGAAACATGGTAGCACAGCTTCCTGGATAGCTCCTTTAGAGTTCAGACACCAGCCTTCCATTTTTGCATCCCCAGCACCCTTTTGAACTAATGAAGTGAAATGAGACTAGAAGTGACCAGAAGCTGGAAGTGACCTGATCACTTCTGGTTTAAAAAAAAAATTAAGGAAAAAATGCACTGCCACTTCTTTAAAATAAGACGTTTTTGCTAAAAATAAAAATAAAGCTGTTTTTATTTAAAAATTGGGATTTTGCAAAAATGAAATCTGTCTGGTTCCTGCATTTTATTTTTTAGTAGAATAATGTTCCATAGAGGAAAAGAACTCCTGTTTTTTTGTGATTTCTTCTTTTGAGGGGATATGAGGGCAGCAAAAATGGTCCTAGAGGTCACAAACAGTCTGCAGGCATCATGATTTCCTGAACCAAGAATTTTTAAAAGTGACAAAATATATTCCTTGTTCTAACCCTAAGCAACAGATCTGTACAGAACATCAGATGGCTTCAATTATGAGCAGATCCATATCAACTTCCAGACTTCACATCTTTTTCTGTATTTTGCTCTAATCTGAGAACTTCAGTGCTCATAATCATAATACTTCATGGATCAGAGAGTCTTAAATCTGCTTAAACAGTTGTTTTTGCACATTTTCCTTCACTCAAAGTCTCACTGCTGAATGGAGTGTTTTAAGAAAAACTTGCACAAAGTTCATTCTTCAACATTTTAAAGCAAGCGTATTTATTGTTGTTGTTGTTGTAGTTGTTGTAGTTATTTTATTTAAAAAGAGAGGTGTTTTATATATGGATAAAAAAGATAAACAAATGTACCAGTCTTTGACCATTTTAAAAGAATCTTCTTGTAAAGTGGTAGTGTCTCACGATCTGCGCAGAGGAAATGCCAACCCATGCTATGTTGGGCTTACCGTACATTCGCCCCCAACTCTGACCATGGATTACCCCAGTTTGGGAAATTAGACAAGGTTGCAGTATGTCAGTTTAAAGTAGTATCAAAACTGGTTTAAGTTTGTGGAATATTCTTTGCAACACTCATGAAACAATGCTCAACTGCTTTCTGCTACCAACCTAGAAGGATGGAGATTGGCATGGATTGCACAGAGAGAACTACATTATTTAACCCCTGCTGCCTGTTTCCACAGTCTCTGGAATCCTGGTTGCCTCCAGTTCTCCAAATATAGTGATCTGTAGTAAATTACAGGCATATGCAGCATAATGTATGAAAAATTGCAGTGCCTACTTCCATTATTAGTGGGGTAAGGGGAGAACACACACAAAGATGCATATTTTTTTTCTTCAAGTAATAAAAGTAGTTCCTCTTTCTGAGGCAGAGAGGACACTTAGACAGTTTGAAATAGTCTGATCCCTTGTTCCCTTGTCATGCAAGTCAAATTGGTACTGCACACACACTGTCCCATAGAAGGCAAGGCAATATTGCTGCAGATCAAATGGCTGTTCAAGAGATTGGCTGAAAAGTCAGGAGACCCTTGTTTCCACTACATCTGTAACAACTGTTTCATCATCTATAGTTACTTGAGCCTCTTATCATATTCAGATTACAAAATTATAATATTATGCTAACTGCTGTGGCTCTGTGTTATGTAGTCCTAAGATCTGTAGACAAGTGAAGTTTTTGAAGTTGTCTGCTGGAGAGCTCTAGCTCTGTAGTTCAGCGGAGTGTAGGGGAGAGTGTTCAACAGAAAAATTGCTGAAAAGAAAGAACAGCACATTCCTGCTGTAGCACAGTTTATTTGTCAAAGGCCTGCCAATTTGAAAAGATATTTGACTAACTAAAGTTTTGGGCTCGGTTCATTCCCCTTTTTCTATGAATGTGTTTGTGGGAATTCTCCATAAAAAGAAAAGGACCAAGGTCCATCCATATGAGGAGTATTGCTTTTAGAAATGAGACATAAAATGTATGCGTAGCTCTGCTTAAGAAGAATGGGTTACTCCTGTGACTGAAGAAACTAAAATACTGATACATGGATAATATATGCATGTATTCCCACTGTCATTTATCCTTTGCCTTCACACTTCCCTTGCAGATTCCATGTACTTTCACATTTCAAGCAGTATTTGCTTGAACAACCCAGTATTGTCTGTAACAACAGTTCTAGCAATGGCTGTGCCCCAAACCTAGCAATGCACACAGGTTTTTACCAGCTTGTTCAATATTTAGCTTAATAATTTGAGCCAGAGGTACATGGAACAAATGTACAAATTAGTTTTGCTGAACTGGAAAAAAAAATGAAACTGAACCACTAAGTGGTGCAAAATCTGTCCAGAGTCATATATGCCCTGGTCAGTTTTGGAGTGGGGTCCTATAATGTGTCTATCTGGGCTTCCAGGGAAGAAAGGTCTGATGCTTCATTTGTTTGAGAATGCAGCTGCCCGAATGCTTATTGGATGTAACAAATCACAGTGTTTATTTGCAGTAGTTTATTTCACATACTGGGTTGTCAAGTTTTACTGGGAATCATTTCAGAGTGCTGATTCTGGCTTTAAACAGAGAACTACCTACACCCTTTACAGATCCGCCTGACCCTTTAAATCACACACTGATTCTCAGCTGTCTTTTCTCCCTGTGTTATGATGACTGGGCACGTGGGCAGGGCCTCTCCTGTGATACCACCGAGATAGTGGACGAAGATGTTTTTACCAAGCAGATTTTTTTTCTTCTTGCCTAATTTTTCTAAATTAAATCCATATTATAATGCTTCCACTGTTTTTAAATTTTAGTCGACGCTGGCGACGATGGAACAGATTCAATCGAAGGAAATGCAGGGCTGCTGTAAAATCTGTTTCATTTTATTGGTTAGTGATTGTACTCGTCTTCCTGAACACATTAACTATCTCATCTGAGCATTATGATCAACCTGATTGGTTGACACAAATACAAGGTAAAAATGAAATACTCATTTTTAAAATGTCATGCAATAGCTAATAGAAATTGAGTGTTTACCTTTGGTTTTTAGTAATTCTGTTGTTGTTTTTGTGTGCCTTCAAGTTGTTTCCACCATATGTCGGTCCTAAGGTGACCCTGTCATGGGTTTTCTTGGCAGGTTTCCTGGGGAGGGGGGTGCCATTGCCATCCTCTGATGCTGAGAGAGTGTGTCTTGCCCAAGGTTTAAAGTTTATATGGCTGAGCCACAATTCAAACTCTGGTGTCCAGAGTCATAGTCCAGTGCTCAAACCACTGTGCCATCCTGGCTTTAGTAATTCTATGTTGTATAAAATATGCTAGTTGTCTTAAACAGCACCTTAAGGAAAAATGAAATAATTCTGGGTAACATAGATTTTTACTAGAACATATGTGTATTGTTGTCGACAGTACATTTTCTATAGCTTAGATTGTAGACCTTTGGGCTGTGGACTTCATTTGTTTGTCGCAGTTATGGATTCCCCCATAAGCAAAGGGGTCTTGTAGCATCTTTGAGACTAACAGTGGTTCTTGAACAACAATAACAACAGAAGTTGCTTCTCCATGTCAGCACGTTATCTAGAAGGGATTACCAATGCATCATAGAGTTTACCATTCAGGGATTCTCCTGATGATTTTTATCAGCGGTTCTCACTGCATAAAATTCTCAGTTAGTCGTTAAGTTACAGGAGGCAACAAGACAGGCCTGTCATATGCTGAATTTGGTGCTGAACATCAGGGCTTTACTGAACTTTGAATCATGCCATTATTAAATGTATGACACATATGTTATTTGTTATATGAAGGCAATGAAAATTGACTTTGATGTATTTTTGCCTGAATTTCTTTGATTGTAAATAATACTTTTGATAGGTATAGGCAGTATCATCCCAATCTGGAAAAAAGGATTAGAGGTGAAATTAGAAATAAAGCCATTGCTTGCTTTCTGTGCAAAATGAATCGGAGGCATATACCTCAATATAATTTTCTGATTTTTTTTTTCTCCCGCCTGCAGATATTGCAAACAAAGTTCTTCTGGCTTTATTCACGTGTGAAATGTTAGTAAAAATGTATAGTCTGGGCCTGCAATCTTACTTTGTGTCCCTTTTTAATCGTTTTGACTGCTTCGTGGTCTGTGGCGGCATTGTTGAAACCATCTTGGTGGAGTTAGAAATCATGTCACCCCTGGGGATTTCAGTGTTCCGCTGTGTTCGTCTGCTCCGTATTTTTAAAGTAACCAGGTAAGAGGAATTAAAGAGTGATATTTGTTAGTTTTGTTTTGTTCTTTTGTTTTTGTTTTACTTGCTGCTAAGTTTTATTGACACTTGTATGATCCGCAGTTCTTTTGTAATATTTCATCACGCACTGTTCTTTTACGGGTTTTTTTTTTTTTTTGTTAACACACACATTTTAATTTATAGGCACTGGACATCCCTGAGCAACTTGGTAGCATCCTTGTTAAACTCAATGAAGTCCATTGCTTCACTGTTGCTTCTGCTTTTCCTCTTCATCATAATCTTCTCATTGCTTGGAATGCAGCTGTTTGGAGGCAAATTTAATTTTGATGAAACTCAAACAAAACGGAGCACCTTCGATAATTTCCCACAAGCTCTTTTAACTGTATTCCAGGTAAATTTCTTTCACCCACTATAAGACATTTTATCTTTGAAAAACAAAAGTGTCTAAATAATCCTGTCTCCTTAAAAAAAACAAAAACCCAAATCACTATCACAACTAATTAATTCTGTTTGTGTTAAATAGCATTCTGTTCATTAAAGTCAATATTCTAATAGTTTCTGCATCATTTTGTATCATCTGTTCATATCATGTATTCAATCTATCTATGCAGCATAGCTTTTATGTTAACGTCATTAATATTAAGTTGTCTTTGTTCATCCAAAGTTTAACTTTAAAAAAACAGAGTAACTGAATGCAAAACAAACAAACAAAAACTCCAAACAAACAGAAAATGTTCCCTTATGTTTAACTGTTTTTTGAAACAACTGTTTAGACACCACAAGTTTAAAGGTTGTATCTTGGTAAGTTATTCAGGCTTTGGGATATGAGCTAAAGGTGATAAAGCTTCTTTCTTTCTTTGCTCTGGATGGAATACTGGATCCCTGAGAGTCTTGAATTCTTTTGTCTTCTGAAGCCTCCCAGTGAACTTTGCAAAGCAGATTTTAAGAGTGTGTAAGGGGTTATAGCATGAAAGTAGAAGGAAATGCTTGGTAGAATAAATGGAAATTAGTTATGCAGCATATACATATAAAAGGCTTACTAGATTGCAATTATTACTGCTTTTTTAAAAATATAGATTGAAGGCATATTATAGTGATAGAGCTTACTGTATTTTTAAAAAAAATATAAAAACATATTTATTTATTTTTAGAATTTCCTTTAGTTTCACCACTCTTTGTGCCAGAATATGCCAGTAGTGCTGATGTGTGTTAAGGATTGGGAATTTACACAGCTGTTGTATAATTGGTAGAGCAATTGGTATCCTGACTTTTTTAGATGTTGCAAAACTTATGTAGTTCTATGCAGGTTATCTTGGAAGTATGTGTCACTGCATTAATCAGACTTATTTCCAAGTTAGTATGAATAGGATTTAAGCTTTACTGGACAGCTCTGTGCATATTTATTTAGAGGTTAATCCACTGAGTTCATTAGAGAATATTTCAAATAAATGTAACGTAGTGTATAGTTAGCTGGATTTAAAATATTTGATTTTACCAGATTTGTTTGTTTGTTTGGTTGGTTGGTTGGTTGGATGGTTGAAAAGGTTGGCGCAGTGGTTAAATGCCTGTACTGCAGCCACTCACTCAAAACCAGAAGGTGGCGAGTTCAAGACCAGCAAAGGGCTGAAGCTCGACTCAGGCTTGCATCCTTCCGAGGTCGCTAAAATGAGTACCCAGATTGTTGGGGGGCAAATAGCTTACAATTGTAAACCGCTTAGACACTCCTTAAGGGTATGAAGCGGTATATAAATGAAGCTGTTTGTTTGTTTGTTTGTTATAAGGAAGTATTTAGTTGAAAAGATTACAGGAAGATATTTTCATAATCTCTGATATCAGCATCTTTTTGATTACAGATAAATAAATGAGGAAGTTGATTTTTTTTTATCTTCCTGATCTTAAAATGATATAAAAGGAAAAGAAACAAATTGTATCTTCATTTAGACATTGCAAACAATGTCTGAAATGAAAATTAGACTTCATATTGGAAAAGATTGTACTGTATATGAGATAGCCTTTAAAGAGAGGAAGCACATTTTTTATCTGTTGTAGTTCTTCCGCTGGGGCTGAAATGCATTTTCATAATATTGAGATCCCATTGCATATGACTATGTCAATACACTTTGATTCTACTTAGTGTTAGCTTATATGTTTTACCACTTTCTGCAGTGTGATCTAAAAAGGGAACTGAATTTATTCTAAACCAGATGAAAACAAAATTTCCAGCTGTTCCAGAAAAACTGTGTTCTAGCATTTCTAGAACTCAGTACTCCTGATTCATATTTGTAAATTATGAGTGGTCTGAGTTCTAAAAACATTACACTTCTCTGCAATGATTTTCAATGGGAAATGGTTTTCAAAGGGACTTCAAAGGGAAATTGCTAGCCTACTTGCCATTCTGCTTGTTGACTACATTTGGATAAGGTCTTACTTCTTTTGGACTACAACTCCTAGAACCTGCTGCTTCACATGTCCAGTGGCCAAGTTTGCTGGGTGAGTCTGGGAATTGTCATCCAAAAAGTAGCAATAAATAAAATAGGGTCTATTGCTATGTAAATAAAGCCTTGGGATCACCATCCTCCCCTTTCCCTGTCCTTTGGCATAATTGGGAGGAGAGGAGAGGGAACTTTAACTTCTATTTTTTATTTGATTGCATTGTGTAGCCATTATGCCTGACCCAGACAGACTGTGGTTAATCTTGGCTATATTTTACTGGGGCTGAATCTGCACTGCAATAGTAATGCAATTTGACCCTGCTTTAATGGCTATGGCTCCCATCGTATGGAATCCTGGGATATGTAGTTTGTTGTGCAGGGTGACCAGATGTCATACTCACAAAGAAGGCCGAACACCACAGATTGTAGGACGTTCAAGAAAATTGTAAGACATTACCAAATAAAAGCTAAAAATGCTAATAGAAATAAAAAGTCATGCTACTTAGTCATGCTGAAAATGGAGGACATTTTGACATTCTTCCTGGGCAGAAGGTAGAAATCTAGGACATGTCCTGGAAAAGGAGGATGTCGGTCACCTTGTTGTTGTGGCACCAGAGTTCTCTGATAGAGAAGGCCATATATCTCACAAAACTACAAATCACAGAATTCCATAGTATTGAACCATGACAGTTAAAGTGGTGTCAAACTGCATTATTTCTCCAGTGCAGATTCAGCCTGAAACATGCCTTCATCAGTTCTTTTCTAATATATCTGGGTTGTTTTTAATTAGCTGTACTTAATAATCTACAGTGTAGACACAGTACAAATCTGTGGTTAATTCAAAGTAGAAGAAGCTTGTTTCTGATCTCCTCTTCATAGGACACATTGGAAAGGAGAAAAGAAACACAGTAGCCTGAACACATATAGCTTGTCATTATATCACAGTGAAGATGTACCTGCATTAGATACCTATAATAAAATAACTAATCCAATAATCTATTAGATGTTGAATGCTCCCATATTTTTTAAAATCCTGTTTTTAAGAAATGGCCCTAAATAATGTGATCGCACATTTGTTTGTAAAATTATCTGATTTTAATAATAATTATCACTCTTTCTTCCTCACACTAACCCACTGATTTGTCAGTTTAAAGCTGTTAAGAGAATAATGGCTAAGAGTGGAAACCAGGAACCCACCTGCTAAAATCTCATCTTAGCCACATACTCACTTAATGACTTTACACAAACCACTGTTCTATTGGCAGCAAGTCACCAGTGTTCAGTGTTTACATTATTAAGACAGTAGCACTAGCTTAACTTGTTACAGTTATTGTCAAATTGCGGCAGTGTATACGAAGAGCTTTAAACAGCTTTAATGCAGTGCATACAAAGTGTTAGTATTGTGTTCATGTGTATGCAGCAACTGCTGAGACTTCTACAGATAACAAATATTGTGACAGACCCTAAATGTTCATTCAAGCAATAAATGAAAAAAATATTTTAAAATGATTGCTTTCATCCATATGTGCAATTTAGTAATAAAACTTGATCATATAATTTCTAAGATAGACTTATTTTGTAGGAGCATAAATTAATAGAACAGAATATTGTTAGTTCTATAAATTTTATTAATCACAAATATTGGTTGGGATTTGTAATGAAATGTTTCTTTCTGTGCTTGGAATTAAAAGAAAATGTTACCTGTTAACTTTCTATGATCATACAGTAATAAGACATCTGCTTCTTAGATTCTAACAGGTGAAGACTGGAATGCTGTTATGTATGACGGCATTATGGCATATGGTGGTCCATCATCATCTGGAATGGTAGTCTGTGTATACTTCATTATCCTCTTCATCTGCGGTAACTGTATCCTTTCATTTTAAAAAAATCTAGTTAAAAATGTAACTGTATTTTTTTAGAACATGGGCAAGTATTTAAATCAACTATTCCCATCTTCATATACCTCTTCATACTTCAGATTAACATATGGAAAGATTCTAGTCTTCTTGTCAGTCATTTTTGATGTGTTTTGATTATGTTGCTGGCTAGTACACTAAAGATTATAAGAACAGAACTGGAACTTCTATTATGCTGAAGCTGTTACAAATTTGTCATTTGGTGTACTCCTGTTTAGTGTTCCAGGTAACTAATCCATATGCTGTCTATTTAATTCTTTGTTTCAGTGGTTTCGTACCTGCATGCAACAGACACATCACATTTTATTGGGCTAATCATGCTCCATCATCATTGGTTTGGCATATTTTACCTGTTTTTCTCCCTTAAGAATGTTTGTCTGTTGGTGCTGTTTTGCATGTAAAGCATCCACCATTCTGCACCTAGGTTTCCTATTAGCATACCTTCCTGTTAAGGATGAGGTAGAATTTCAGCTGGTTAAACACAATGATTATATCTCCTCTTCTTGCAAATACCATCAAACCTACTTGAAGCATCATTTGTCCCCATTTTTTTGCTTAATGTGGATATGAATCTTAATGTTTTGGATAGTATAAGGGAGATGAAGGATTCTTACAGGTGCCAGAAGGAACAGTGTAGTCATTGCTAATTTCCCATCTTACCTATTCATCTACACTGTAGAAGTAATGAAAGTTGACACAACTTTAAGTTCCATACCTCCTTCCTGTGGAATTTTTGGATTTGTAGTTTTACAAGGTCTTTCTCTTTCTCTGCCAAAGAGTGCGGGTGCCTCACAAAAATGTGAATCCCAGGATTCTGCAGGATGGAGCCATGGCAGTTAAAATGTTGTCAAACTGCATTATTTTTACAATGTAGATGCACCCCTAGCTGGGCTAGAAAACTTCAAAGGAAATATCCAAGATGCAGAACCTATTTTGGGATATGGCCTGGCCCCCTGGATAACTCCTTTAATGTCTGGGCTAAAACACAAGAGTATATGTATCAACCAGCTGGTGTGGAATTCATTGGCTGTTACAACTGGATTGATTTGGGGAGCAAATATAATAGTAGTAATAGGAATGGTAATAATAATTGTTGCTACCGTTGCTATTATCTGTTTATGTACTGTTTCTAACAGCATTACAAAGCAACAATAAATAGAATAGTATCACAGATCATCACAGAGGGATACATCTAATTGCAGATTACAGTATATACTCCAAACCCTGTGGAGCTCCCAGTGAACAATGGGAAGGAATTCCCACGATCTCAACATTGTGTTGAAAAATATTAGGAAAATCTTTAGCATTCAGGATATCATCAGTTTAGAATTTACTTTAACCTGTGCTTATTCTGTGGAGCTGCATGATTAAGAAAAGAAAGAAAGGGTGAAGAACTATGGGTTTATCAGAAAATCTGTATAGCTGAAAAGAAATGACCAAACAAAAAACAGCTAGCAGTTTTCATTCTGTGTAATATTGACTATTGAGTTAGGATAATATTAAAACCTTATATCTTTTGTGTTACAAATAGAGATCAAAAATGCTAATTTCATTTCAGATTTGTTTGAAGTAAGTCCTATCAAATTGTTCCCACTAAATATTTTTTCTTGCCCACTTCCTACTATATTGTCATGGATTGGGATAGCCATAAAACCAGGTTGTACTTCAGCCACCAAAATGAACTTCCCCATTCATTTTTTTCCTGCAAAAAGAGGAAAACTGCTGCTTCTTAAAAACTTTGGGAGCAATTATTGTTCTTTATAAGAAAGATTTCCTCTCCCACACTCTGTTTCCCACTCCCTAGGAAGGGATTTACAAAACCAGAAGTGGCAGAGATGTGCTCCACAGCAGGTCCTGGAGAGGAGAATTGGACCTCTGGAGCTTATCAGACCCTGCTGTGAAATATAAGGAGAGACATAGGAGTTTATCACATGGGAGGAATTTCTCTCAATTTAGAAAGAAATAGAAGTGAGGCCAGTTCGTAATTGAGTAAATTCGCTAGTTCAGCAAATTTACTTGATTGTGTATTGATACTGCATTGCTTTCAGAACTGCCCGAAATTGCCTCCCAGTGCCCGAAATTGCGTGTGATAGTTTCTCACGCAATCATGCGAAATCCCATGATTGCGTTCGGAAGGACTTCCCTTTGCCCGAAAATGTGTGTGATCAGCTTTCACGCAATCATGCAAAACCATGCAAAATTGTACTTCCAATTCTCTTCGTGTGATAAACTCCATAGAAGAAGCATTCTGTTTCCAAAGTGGCTTGCCAGATACCTATGGAAAGTTCATAAGCAGGACATGTGGCAAAAAGACAAGGCAGTCGTATTATGTAGAAATTTATTTGCCATTTAATTTGCATTAACAAATTTGCAAATACTGTATATCTATTAATACTAAATGAGGTCTGGGAGCCAGCATGGTAAGTGGTTTGAAAATTTGACTACAACTCTGGAGAACATGGTTTGACTCTCTGATCAACCTTAAAAACCTAATAGGTGATCTTGGACAAGTCACAATATCTCAGCCTCAGCAAAAACGCATAAGCAAACTCCCCTGAACAAATTTTACCAAGAAACTCCAAGAAACTTCTCCTTGGAGTTGCTATAAGTTGTAAATGACTTGAAGACACAGCAACAGAAAAGTATATTGGCTAGTATGTTGTTGTTTGCCTTCAAGTCATTTCAAACTTATGGTGACCCTAAAGCAAACCTAGTATGGGGTTTTCAGCCCTGGTGGCGCAGCGGTTAAATGCCTGTACTGCAGCCACTCACTCAAAACCATAAGGTGGCGAGTTCAAGACCAGCAAAGGACTGAAGCTCGACTCAGGCTTGCATCCTTCCGAGGTCGCTAAAATGAGTACCCAGATTGTTGGGGGGGGCAAATAGCTTACAATTGTAAACCGCTTAGACATTCCTTAAGGGTATGATGCGGTATATAAATGAAGCTGTTTGTTTTGTTTGTTCTTGGAAAGTTTTTTCAGAGGGGGTTTGCCATGGCCATACTCTGAGGCAGAGAGAGTGGGACTTGTCACTGGTCACCCAGTGGGTTGACATGGCTGAGTGGGGATTTAAACTCTTTTCTCCAGGGTCCGACACTCAAACCACTGCACCACACTGGCTCCATTAGCTACTAACACCCTGAAGTTAAGAGCATGGAATTCATGTATTTCCCGATTGACAAGGGATAAGTTGCCACAGTTGTGTAGCATCCTTAAAATGGTCTGAATTAGATATCTTACTAAATGTCTTCTTGGCTATTGCGGTTGATAACCTAGCAGATGCAGAAAGTCTAAACACTGCTCAGAAGGAAGAAGCAGAAGAAAAAGAGAGAAAGAAGACTGCCAGGTATAGAGGAAATGCACAGCGCATGAAAACATTTTCACCCTTTGTTTTTCTCTTGTGATTTCTTTAAAAGAATCTGGGACACCATACATTCTGTGGAAGGTTGGTGTGAACTGTGGAAGTTCAAAATCCATAGTTTGATAATACCAAACATATTTTTTTTCGGACAGCCAACTAGACACTGAATTCTGTGCAAGCTACCATGATTTTGGTGATCCCTTGGTTGGCCTAAGTAAAGGTATTACCACAATATGGATTTTGTAATTTATCTCATAGGCAGTGTTCTATGCTCTGTATGAGAAATTCCAGTCACTCTTAAAATGGTACACTTAGATTACAGTGAAGTTTTAGAAATGTTTGAAGCAGTACTTTCCTGAAAACCATTGCCATGTCATGTCCAATTATCCCACTGAAGTCAGTCTAGTTTGGGAGAACAGAATTCAAATCCCCATTCAGCCATGTAAACCATGGGCAAATCACACTCTGGCATCCTCAGAAGAAGGCAAAGGCTTGCCAGGAGAACCACATGATAGGTTCACTTTAGGGTCACCATAAGTTGGAAACAATTTGAAATCACATAACGACAAGCTTAGTTTGAGAAAATATATTGTGTTTGAATTCACTAGTGCAATTTAGCTCTAGGAATCAAACTTCACGTGACGAGGACAGAACTGTTTATATCAGTTTTCAGATTTGTGGTGTTCAGTATTTAAAAAATATATAAGTGTGTGGACAAGGAGATAATAATTTGTCCACTTCTGACATCCCCAGAATTCCATCTGCTGCCTTCAGTTATTGGAGGAAAAAGCAATAATCAGGGTGGCAATCCATGTGTGATGCAGGGAAGGTTTATCCTGTCCTTCCATCTAAGCACTACTTTTGTTCTTGAAAGTGGTCAAATGTTTAGGCCACTTTGTAGAAGGTTGCAGTACACTATACAATTTTCTCTCTGTCTATCTATCTCTCTGTCTGTCTATGGATGTGTAAGTGTATGTGTACAGTATCTATATTTATATCCTGCTGGAAAGACATTACAAAAACCACGTCAGTTTAAAAAAGACAAGACAGATCCTGCCTTCAGGCTTATGACCTAATGAGGCACAACATAAAAGGAAAAGGGAACAGGGAAAGAAGGAAGAAGACTCAGGCACGAGTGACAGCTGGAGAGAAGCAAAGCCTTTAGGGGAGCTCCACTCATGCTGCTTTTCCTGCATGGCATTTGTGTGTGTGTGTGTGTGTGTGTGGTGGGCGAGAGGTACTCTTTCCTGCATAGAGACAATGCACACATATATTTTGCAGCCATGTGGTTTGCTAAGCCAAAACTGGTTTTGCTTTTGGTTTAAAAGCATTCCTAATTCCAATACTAAGAGTGGACTGCCTAACCCAAAAGAGAAGGTAATATGCCTTTCTCCATTGCTCCATATACGGTATTATCTTCTCCATGCAGAAGCAGGCTGAACCAGCAGTTAAACAGTGGCATTGAAACAGGGTTCTCTATGGTACAGGCTCTACCACACTTAAAGCCTGTTTAGGAGGTGAGGGAGAGGTGTGTATGGCACAGTCCTCCAAAAAAGGAGAAAGACCAGAGGCCTTAGAAGGCATTTCTGTGGGGCTGTGACATCTGACATGTTGACATGCATTTCAGTCTGCAAGTATTCTATGTTGCCATGGAGTCTGTGTTTTTATTTTTAATAGAACCAGCAATTTACTATCTGAGTGGCTTCATTTCTCACCCTCCTCCATTTCTTGTGTTGCTTGTCTTTGTAGAAAAGAAAGTTTGGATAATAAAAAGGGGGACAAACCAGAAAGTGATCAAAAGAAGGCCAAGGATTCTAAGGTACTTTACTTCTGTTCACATTTACATACTGAATATTCAGCAGTTTATGGATACTTGGAGTTTCAATATTGGGAGAAAAGTGGGATACCAAGTAATATAATAAATAAATAAACAAATAAATATTTACTACTGCCCTCTACTACTCTTTTGTTCACATGTCTCCACCTGTGACTGACATTTCTACCCCATAAAGTTGCTAAAATATACTGTCTTCTTATATGTAAGATAACTGTAGCCTCTTCTTATCAAACCTCAAGGCCACAAACCCTCAAAGCAAGGGCAGCTCCTTCTTGTATTCTTGTGTTCAATGTCCCTTTTTGCCCTCCATACTCTGCATAGTCAGATGCTAAGTCAACTCACTTTTGCAACTTGACTGGATATTTTATGAGCTGCTAGCTTTTAATAGGAGATTCTCATAGTTCACATTTTGTTAGACCCTTATAGTAACCTTTTTTATATAAAATGAAGATAATAAAGACAATGATGATGATGATCATGACAACAGTTATACTGATGATGAATATATTTATATTCTACTCCCTTCTCACAATACTGGGATTGTGATATTTTAATATTACAAAATATTAAAACAAGTCCATATTAAAATACCATTTACAATTTCCGTTAAAGTTTAAAGGTACCAGAATAATGCTCTCAGATCTATCCTAAGCTATATAGGCCCTACAAGAAGCACATGCTGACTTCTTAGATATATTTATTCAATAAAAATAAATAAATTCTGAAAATTTTCATAATATGGTAGGGGAGGGAGGTCTGTATGACTCAGTTTAGTGTGTGGAATCAATTTTACTTATCTTCAGAAGTTTTCCCATCATCATTATTACAATAGGTTACTATTAATGAATATGGAGAAGGAGAAGATGAAGACAAAGATCCTTATCCACCTTGTGATGTTCCAGGTAATTGCTTATGTATGTACATTATAAGGAAAATATATGATTTAATATAATTTAATTTTATAATTAATGAAAGTTTCAATTTAAAGTAGGGGAAGAAGAGGAAGAGGAAGAAGAAGAGCCAGAGGTTCCAGCTGGTCCTCGACCCCGAAGAATATCTGAGCTTAATATGAAGGAGAAAATGACACCAATTCCTGAAGGAAGTTCCTTCTTTATTTTCAGCAATACAAACCCGTAAATACACTTTTATGAACAGTATTTGCACAGATTTGTATTAAATAGGGATACCTTAAGAGTAGCAAAGCTTTTGTTGACTTTAGCTAGAGCAAAATTGAATGGATAACCATATGAAGTCATTTCTATTGATGTATCATGTCATTGCTGACTTTTACTGGTTGATGAAATACTTATGCTTGTAGGCCTTCTGAATGGTAAAGTATTGCCTGCATAGCATGACCTCATTAAAGGCTGTATCCAGTTATCTGTAATGTTTTCCAATGGCCCTTTCCCATAAAATATACATATGTATGGGGCTCTACAAACCACCCCAAAGGAGTGACTCCCCACTGCCTCTTTCATTGTTGGATTGGGGCCGTGGCAACTGCATGCCGCGGCCCTGATCCAGCACTAAAAAGAACGGCAAAATGCTGCTCCTTTTAGCTCCAGTAAAAAGGCGCCCTTTCTGCCATGGTGGCAGCTTTTTGACACTCCTTTGGTGCAGCATGTCTAGACACTGCGCCAAAGGATAGCTGTGACGGCCTCCACCATGTGGTCCGGTGCACTGCATGATGCTGGCATTGGGGCGTGTGGCATGTGGACGCCATGCCCCCACTCTACCCCAAGGCTGGTGTTAAATGCTGGTCTGTTTAGCCTGTATGCCACCTCCTATATGATATATATGGGCTTATACTTTCCTGAGATACCAGCATCGAGGTTGTTGTTTTTTTTATGAGCATGCTTCTCAGATGAGCAATTACAATTTTTAAAAAAGGAAAGAAGATATTACAAATCAGGTTACTTAGTTTATATACTTCATAAGCAATAAATTTGACAATTGTAATGCTGGTGTTCTCTTTTCTTATTTTGTGCTACAGGATTCGTGTGGGATGTCACAGACTAATCAACCACCACATTTTTACCAACCTCATTCTTGTGTTCATCATGCTTAGCAGTGCTTCCCTTGCAGCTGAAGACCCTATTCGCAGTCACTCATTTCGAAATAACGTAAGGAAAAATAGGCTCCACAAAAGGATCTGCATGCTGGATTGTTTTTAAATGTGGCCTTCAAAATAAGAAGAAATAATGAATGATGATGACGACATATAATTAAATTAAGCTGTTTGGGGTATTTTTGTTAGGATATTAAAATGAACTAGGAAAGGTTCCATTACAAAGATAATTCAGAGAGGTTTCATAATTCAAAATTATTTTTCAGACTGAATCCTAGGGTCTTTCTCTGCACAACCAGTACAGAGATAGCATGCTGGAGAGTGTGGGAGGGTTTAATTCACTTACCTCTTGCTTGTGGTGCTCTCGTTGGCTCTTATAGGAACAGAATGCTGGTCCTTTTGTACTACATTTTTAGAGATTATGATTCCACTTTACTTGCTTTGGCAACATCGGATGGAATCATGAGATTTGCAGTTTATGGAGGGGTATTTGGAATCCTCAGCCAGAGGGCATTAAAGCCTCATCAAACCACAGATCCCAGGATACCATAGATTTAGCCATCAAAGTGTTATAATTGTAGAGTGTGAAAGGGTCCTTATATGAAGTAGGTCTTCTGTCTGATCCTGCATGACTGTTCTTATGCTCTGACTAGGAAAAGGACCCAACTGTGCCTGGGACCAAGCCTGTTGTACCACCCAGCACTCTTTTTTCATCCCTGTATGTATTTGCTTGGTTCCAGTCTTCCTTAGCCCAATCTTTGCCACTTTGTCTTCCCTCTCCTCACTCTTTCCCTCATCTAAATTCTTTTCTTCCTTGTTCTTTCTCCCTGTGTGTGTGTACGCATACCCTACAGCACCTGTTATTTGTCGGTGATCTCCCAACTAAGTACTAACCAGGGTTGACCCTGGTTAGCTGCCAAGAATAGATAGGATCTCGTGCTTTTAGGGTATTTAAGCTTTCCCTCCACCCAATTATTATTCAGCCTTCCCTTCTCCTAGTTCTCCTCTCCATCCTTATTAAGCACTAGGAGTTTTTCACTTTTAGATGCACTTTTGAGGTTTCCAATTATTTGCTATTATGCAAATCATGTGATGAGTTATTAAAAGTTTGACCAGAACACCTCAGCCTCCTAATTGCATACTCAGAAAATTTACAGATGAGAAAAATAAGTTTGGGTTTTCTTTGCTTCTTTGTAATATTGGGGTGCACAACCTACAAATGTTTTGCACCCATTTTCTTTACTACTTTTCTTTCTCAGAATGCTCCTGTATCTTTAAGAGCTACAGGAGATTCAGTTGTAGGAAACCATCCTAGAAATGGTGACACACAAGTTTCTATCCTGTTTGAGTCATCTAAGATTATTTAATTTTACTTAACAGCTTCATGACCACATTCCATGCGAAATGCAAATAATGCTATTGGCCATTTGATTCAGGATCTCAGGGATCAGCAGTCTGCATTTCACAGTCTTTGAGCTATGGTGAAGACAGATTTTATTATTACAGATGAGTCGGTCATAAGATGATTTAGCCTCTTAATTCTTTTGTAGTGAAGGGTCTTGCTGGGTGTGTGGGTGGGTGTGGGTGTCTGTCACAGTTACTGTGCTGATTATATTCAGGATGTAGTAAGTTGCAAGTTTATTCACCAGAAATTCTATTTGGGAAAATCTAGCTAAAGTGGCCACTGTATATACCTTTTCCCTTTGTAAAATTTGTAAAAATGATGTGGTATTTCAACAAGGGTGAGTACATATAGGAACATGCCTCAACCTAGTTAGTTAGCAGAGGCTGGATGGCCATCTGTCAGGGATGCTTTGATTGGGTTCCTGCATGGCCAGGGGTTGGACTGATGGCCCTTCAGGTCTCTTCCAACTCTATGATTCTATGATTCTATCCATTAGATTTATTACACTACAGTTCCCAGTGTTCAGTATCCTTCTACTGACTTACTAGGTAGCAGAAGTAGCTTTTCTTTCTTTTTCAAGTGTTTGATGAGTTTAGGGACCCTGCTGAGGGAAGTACTACATGGAACTATATAAATATAGATACCTTTTGGATAAATGACTCTCCCAGACCTGTCTGCAGCTTTATTCTGCTGCTTAGGAAAGTCTGTTACTTGGTGACTGAAGATAACACTGCAGGTTACAGATAGATTGTAATTAAGTAAAAGTCATGTTACTGCACTGATGGCCACTAAAGGACCATAGGGAAGAGACTGTATCTCCCTGGCAGAGAGCATCCCATGTTCAAAACCTGCTATCTCTAGTTTAAAAAAGGTAAGATAATAGGTGATATGAAGGGCCTTTGTCTTAAGTTCTGAAGATCCATTGCATGTTAGAATAGATTGTAGTTTAGATGGACTAATTGGCTAGGCTGATCTAAACTCCCTGTGTTCCTCATATAAATTACAGTATATATACATTACCTGTCTGCCTGGGGTCTCTCTCATCTCTTCTGGCTAAAAACCTTAACTCTGCTGCAAAGCTATGGCTCCCGGTATGCTTATCTTCTTTTTTAGTTTGCACTGCAGAAAGTATATGGATTCCCTACAGCTTCTTACAGGAGGACTCCATGGGGAGAACAAGAGCAATGACTGCAGCTGTCAGCATTTCTCTCCAGGCAGACAGATATAGAAGCAGTTCTAACATTCGGAGAAAACAGTTATTACACCCCTCATGGGAATGTGCCACCTCAGAGTGCAAGCAGGGGTTCATATTATATCAGTGCTCTCTGTGACTTCCATGTCTCAGGGGCAGCGAATCCATTCTAGATGTTGCCTTACAGTAACTGAGGCAATTCACCGCAGGCTTTAAGGAGTGATCCAGAGGGTTCAACCTATTATGGAGAAGGGGTTATACAAGTTATGTAAAGATTGGATTAAAACCCAGAATAATTCTCCACTACTCCACAGCCACAGATGCCATTAGCCACTACGGGTTTGTATAAACCTTTGAGTGAAAGGCTCTCTGCGTGTAATTAAATTAAACAAACGAGTCTTGAAGCATAACATGGTTACAGTCACATATTATTTCTTTTGGCTAGGTGCACCAGCAGATCTAACAATGTCTAACTACCACCTAGTAGTATTTTTTACTTTGCCCTGAAGATTCACTGCAGTGAAAGAGCCTTTTAATTCCTAACCTTTGAAAAGTTAAAAGGATAATTTTTGATCAACTCCATTTATTCATTATGTGGAGAAATCTTGTAGGACTTTTGAGACTAACTGAAAGAAAGAAATTGGTGGCATGAGCTTTTGTAGACTTCATTCTATTTCCTCAGATGTATTTGGAAGGTGTAATCTTCTGGAAGATGAATTTGCATAGCTTGGAGGCATCCATTGAGAAGGCTCTCTCCCATTTCCCCACCTGGGATGGGGGCAAAAGAAAACCTTCTCCTGAGGATCTTAAAACTCAGTCAGAAAGATACAGCTTTTCAGATGGTTTGGAGCTAAGCCATAATGTAATGCAATACTAGCAGAACAACTTTGAAGAATGTTTTAGGGATATTGTGTGTACATACAGAGGAGAAGAAAAAAAAATTCTAAGTGTGGCTTTGGCAACAGATGGCTTACTTAGAATAATTTTATACATTCAAGGTTGGTCTGATTTTTATCACATGTAATCATCAAAATATTGTTTTTACTGTGTAATGATCATACCATGGTACAAATGTTGACTATGCTATAATTTAAATATGCTGCTATTCTTTATACCAGACCTGTGACCAGAATGTTAATATCACCCTCCAGCATGCTTGCAAGTATGCTTTTTCCTGTGCATGCTGTGCTTAATTGGGAATTGCATGGGCAGAGTGGTGTCATGCTCGAGTTTCATGGAACCATCTCAGGAGTTGCTGCACATGCAGACAGAACAAGATAGGTTATTGTTCCCATAGTCTGATTCAGGTGGAAATACAAATCCACTTTTCCACTTCTCTTTATTGAATGGAGACAAGAAAGACAATAGGTTGATTATGTTTCCAAAAGAGTAAGGTGGCACACTCAAAGATGATAGCACAAAGCAAATTTGTTGGGCCTTACCGTTCTAAACTGAGGCTTTTTATAGCAGAATTGTTATTTTAGTGTTAAAGAAATGTGTGATTCCAAAATAGCTTTCAGCAGGTGAATTGGGTCTTCTTGAATTTATTCTTATAAAATGTGCTTTGTGTATAGATGTTATGGGGTCTGAAGAGGTTGTAAACATAATAGGAATATTATACACTGCAAAGTTTTCAAGTGTTATTTCTGAGGGACAACAGCTTCCAGAATCCCTAGCCATGATGAATGCCTTTTTACTTTAGATATCAGAATTGCTCAAATGGATGTCAGTCTGTAATGTTTGCTTAGAGTCAACATAACATAGAACTCTACCTGTAAGCCTTTTAGTGGACATATACAGATATCACTTCTGCTCACACTCATGAACAGACAGGGATATCTTTAAATGTTTGTTATGAAATATATGCCAAAGAGATTCTGTGTCCTGAGAGAATTTTTGAACTATCTTCCTATAAAGCCAAACCAAAACAAAATAATACATTCTTTCTTTAATATAATTATATGAAGTACTGGGTGCTTATTCCTTAACTGTGAACAGTGTTTTATATTTATCCTCCTTATAGGGATATTACAGTAAAATAAATAAAGTGAGAAAATAACTCATTTAACTCCTGGGGTGCCATCTATACCGAGGAAGGGCAGAATGACAAAGTAAATAGTAGTAAACAGTAGATTTAGCAGAGGGGTGGGAATCATTTAGAGGAGGGAAGGGAATCATTTGGTTCCACTATGACACAGTGCTGGCCAGCATATCTGATGGTTCAAAATGCTGGGAGTGGGTGTCCAGCAACATCTTAAGAGTTACATGATTCCCATCACTGCATTAGAGTGATACTTCAGAGAAAGGATACTGTGTCAGAGTAACTATGAAGGAATTTTCAGTGAAATAAATAATTACTGTTAACAGCCATTGTACTTGGATTTTGTAAATTCCCACTTTTGTTTTTATAGATGTGGATGTGGACAAAGTTATACATTCTGATATATCATTTGTAGATGAATTTCTTACTGTGGCACATATTATGCCTTGCAGATACTTGGTTACTTTGACTATGCTTTCACAGCCATCTTTACTGTTGAAATCCTGTTAAAGGTAATTAACTGTTAATTGATCCTTGTTAACTATGACACAGCTATAGCAATAATGTTTGTAACTTTTTGTTTACCTTCCAGATCCTAGGGTATGCAGATTATGTCTTCACTAGTATGTTTACATTTGAGATCATTTTGAAGGTAACAGGTTTATAAAGAAGCTTGCTTAAAAGGATTTTTTCTGTGTGTCACCTACCAAGAAAAGGCACTTGAAGTGTTTTCGCCTTTTCACTCAGCAAGCAGAGCTAAACTTTTTTAAAAAACCAAAGGATTCTATTTTCATGGGCTTTAGTCCTTTTTTTAAACCTTTGGATGCATGTAGAAGCTACTTTTTTTATCATCGCATCAGTCTGACAAGTCACTTTCTCCTTTTTTCTACTTCCGATTTGTCAGAAGAAGGAAAAATATTTCACTACGCATGAGCTTTCCTCCTCCCTTTTCCGGCATTTCAAAAAGAAAGATCTTAAATCTTTTAAAGGAGGAGCATGTGATTTCTCATTTCTCTTTCTGAACTATATATTCACAGAGCTAAAATAGTAGATCACTATTTTCTTGCAAAAGAACTTGCAAGATACTGTGCCCCTTTAAAAACATACTCAAATAACTTTATCTTGGGTATACATTTAAATACATGAAGAGGCATAGTCATGCCTGCTTAAATGTATTGCCCATGCATGAGTTCAGAACTAGTATTTTAATGTATAGTCTGTGTACTGATTACAAAGAACATCCAGCAGGGGAACTCAGAATTCGGATATATTGTTGAGCCTGGCTTACTAATCACGTAAATACTCCTGAGATACAATTGCTGATGCAGTGACACCAGTGAACTGGAAATGAAGATGTGAATACATATTTTGTACCTTCAAGGCTGGGAACTTCTTATGCAGCTACATCAGACCTCAGTCACATATTGAGTTAGCCCTGACACGTAACGTTGGAGTTTCTGGTATTATAAGAATCAGTACATAAACTTTACATTTTCAACAGAGGATTAAACATAACATAAATCTATTTTCTACTTGACTGTGTGTTCTTTTTACAGTGCATTTTGATTAACACTGTGGTATCACTGGTTTTGGCTGTTTACAAGATATGCTCAGTTTAATATAGGCTGTGGTTTTTGTTATTTATAGGTACTGTTCCTCACAGACAGTTTTTCAGTTGTTATCCTTTGAAAATGTAATGTGAGGATTTCTGAAATTCTCTGAAATATTTTTATTGCTTCTTCTCTTGATCCTTGTTCTTCTGCTAACATGTGAGGGGAAAGTGAGGGGCTGTTTAGAGTGCTATTAGGTCCAGAGCTTTGAAACAATGAAAGATACTGAACAAAGAAGAATAGGTAGTATAACCACATTTTCCCTCATTCTAGTAAATGCTGTACTGTGCAACAGCCATTTCAAATGGATGTGCCGTAATCCATATGAGGAGATATCTGATGCTGAACCATGATAATGTTTGAGAGTAATGACTTTTATTTTGGTGGATTTAACTGCCTTGTTACATTATATTTGTTGATAATCACTGAGTCACTGATAACTGAAGATATTTATGTCAATTAGAAATACATGGTCAAAACAAATATTTTAATATTGGGGTGTTGGGTTGGGTTTTTGTTTTGTTTTTTGGCAGACTGATTGCTTTAATAGTCAAGATTCATTGACTGTAGACATCTTGTAAACAGCCTATAGATGAATGAAAAAGAGGAGAAACAAAAGATAAACTCTGGCCATTCTCTTTTTAGCTGACAGTTTTTGGAGCATTTCTTCATAAAGGATCATTCTGCCGGAATTATTTTAACTTGCTGGACTTGTTGGTAGTGGGTGTTTCCCTTGTGTCATTTGGCATTCAGTAAGTACTGAAGAAGAAGTGTCTTTCTCTTCTCCCACTCTCCTGTTTGGTAGTAGTACTTTTGTTTTCTGTTATATTCATCTGTGCTGTTACACGTACCGGTAAGCAGTACCCATTTCTCTGTGCCGCAGAAGTCAAGCAGAAAATGGCCTTTACTTCTAGGGTGAGCATGTTTAATCAACTATCACAGACCATCAACAAATTGTTATCCTTTCTTTTATAATTTAAGGTATGGGAAAAAAAGGGAATACACCTTCCGTTCAGTGTTAGATGTGTAGCTTTTGAGTAAATAGAAACTATACAACCAAAGGCCATATATAGTCCAGGACTCCAGGTAGAGCCATAAAACAACTAAACCACCAAGTGTTGTTGGCTATGGACAGATTTTTATCTCTTCTGTGTCCTCAAAAGTATCTATTTGCTTTTCCTCACAGCTATGCATAGCAAGCAATCACTTATGCATGAGTAAATAAAAGCATATTCCAAGGGACATGCACTAAGAATTAAATCTGTTTACTGAGTCCTGATGATACATCTGTGTAGCTCCATTCTGAGTTCTATTGGATTATGATACATGTTCAGAACAGGCTTATTTCTATTAAACTATGTTATTATTTATTACTCCCTACTGCTTCCACTGAGAGACAGCATGGTGTAATGGTTTGAGCATTGGACTGTGTCTCTGGCGATCAGGGTTTGATTCCCCACTCAGTCATAGAAACCCACTAAATGACCTTGGGCAAATCACATAGTCTCAGCCCCAGAAAGCTGTGTGCTAGGTTTGCCTTACTATAACCAAAAGTCAAAAATGACTTGAATGGACACAACAACAACTTCTGCCACTACTATTACTACAGTATAAATAACTAGCCATAGTCATTGCTATGTGGTACATGGACTCTGCAAATGTCATGATGTGTTTCTCAAGAACATACCAGGGTCATGATATCTGCTCCTTACACACACACCCCTCTGCCCAGCTGTAGGAACCTCCTCACCACTCTCACTGCCTTCCACTCTGGCAACAAAGTTGTACCCCCCTCGCTAGTTTTGCATTCCACTTTTGAGAGGGCTTTTAAAAAAATCCAGAGTATACTTAGCCCTGCATGGGACAGAAAATTGGTTCTGGTGTCCCCATCATATGTGTGCTGTTTTTTTGTTTAAGTATTTGTTTAATTTTATGGGATTTTTTTCTTATGCAATTGATAGTACTTCATTGTTCAGTGGCTGTTTTAATTGTACTGTTGTAACTATTTTATTTGAACCCCTTTGAGAGATAAAAACAGAATCCACAAGAGACTAAAAAAACACAAGAGTGCAGGTAGATGAGGTTCTCAAACCACTTTTAAGGAAAAATGTTAACATGTGGGAGGGCATTATTTTTGTTTGTTTTTAAATAATTTTTAAAAATAATGTAAAACACTGGGACCCATTTTCTGCTGTAGCAAACATGAATCTGTTTAGACATGCTACATGGGAAAAACTGTTCAGAGCAGTTTTTATTAAGAAGCATAAAAAATTTCCCCTGTTAAATAGTTATCCAACTTAGGAGCACTGTTGTGTCAAAGCAGAAGAAGGAGGAAAAAGAGGAAGATAAAAAAAAATAGCTCATACACTAATGCTTTTCACTCCTAGAAGTAAATGAAATCTTAATGGGTTGTTGTGCATGAACACTGCTTAATTTGACCATAGTAGATGAGAAGAACTGATTCATAACAAACTAATGCTTTCTTTTTCTACTTTTCATTTAGATCAAGCGCTATTTCAGTTGTGAAGATTCTGAGAGTTTTAAGAGTCTTAAGGCCCCTAAGGGCGATTAACAGAGCAAAAGGACTTAAGGTTTCTATCTGAATTTTCTGTGCAAGTTATACCTTCTCATTGCAAACAAAAAGTAATAATGATTACAAATTAACTGCCCGCCAGGAAGATTCCCACTTTCATGTTTTTGCCTGGATTTGACACAAAAAAATTATGTTGTCTATAATAAAAGTACTTTCCAAACGTCATTTTGAGGATCATCTCTCTTCTTGGCTCTTTTTGAAGCTGACTTCATCCTTTCCATAAAACCTAATGTGGCTTCCATCCTAGCCACCATATTTTGAGCTGAATGTTTGGAATTCCCTACCCTCTGGGTTTCCTCATGACTCATGCCTTGGCTACATGGCCTGTTTTAACCCGTGTTGCCCCCAGATTCGCTGTGTCCTTTTTTCATAATTAAGAGCCAAAATGCTAGCAGACTGTTTTCACAATGCCTGCACCCAATTTGGGGCTTTCTTCCCCTAACCCTAATTTTAAAAATTTGCCTTTTGTTGCAGGTTTTTTGGGGGTGGGTGGGTTCAGCAATGATGGGTGGCTGTCCATCATTGCCCAGTGCCTCTGCTGGCTGGACACCTCATTTTGACTTCAGCAGTGATGCTGGTTGACAAACGGGGCCTGTGTGGGAAGGCAGCAAGGTAAGGGGTGAATTTAGTGGGGAATTTGCGGCCAGAGTATTCTGACAAGTGTACGAGAGGTTATCCAAAAGTTTTAATGATCACCTTTTTAAAAAATTGACAGAAAGTTTGTTTTAATTTGTAGTTAACTAATCTCTATGTAGTCACTATCTAGATTTATACATTTTTCCCAGCATATCTTGACCCTCCAAATACCTGATATTGTAGAAGTCTGCAGATTGTGCCTGACAAGGATTTTACATTTTAGGCACTTCTGGCAGAGCCAGTTACAAAAATAAAGGACGCAATGAGCTGATTTTTCTCAGCAACATGCACTTAGGGACCAACGATGACACTGACAAAATTTCATCAATATGCCATAATAACGTCCGGGTGATAATTATTACTTTACGATATCCCCTCATAAGGCGCAATCTGCAGACTTCTACAATATCAGGTATTTGGAGGGTCAAGATATGCTGGGAAAAATAGATGAGCTCCCAATCAGTTCTGGGTCCAAATGGTATGGTGCCAGTCTACCCATTTTCCCTGTTCAGTAAATCTTCCCTTTTCAGTAAATTTATTTGGGCCCTTTTATTTTATCTTATCCCTGCTGCTGCCAAGCAATAGAAACATTCACACTGAGACAAATCAGTGAAGAAAAAGTCTCTTCCATCTAGCAACAAAATTTTGAGACTCTGCTCTTAGACCTAACTACCTCGGTGAAATTGCATTCAGTGGAGCTTCCTTTTGAATGGAAAGGTACAGGATTGCACTGCCAACTTCTATTGGCATGCCTTATGGTCCTCCAGTGAGTGAGACCAACCATGCCAATGGCACTATGATTTGGTGGAACATGAAAGATCCTTTCCCCCAGTTACTTACAAAATTTGTGTAGAAAGGTAGCAGGACATAATTTGCTGTGCGAAATAAGACCTTTCATTTATATATTTAAACATAAAAATAAACAAATAAACAGCAAAGGAGATGGTCATTCTTGAAGCATAAAAATGAAACATCAAACTAGAATTGTACTGACCTTTCTCTTTCTTTCCTTTCCCTACAGCATGTAGTTCAGTGCGTCTTTGTTGCAATTCGAACTATTGGTAATATCATGATAGTTACAACTCTGCTCCAGTTCATGTTTGCATGTATTGGTGTCCAGCTCTTTAAGGTAAGAAGAAAAATTCTTAAAAATAAACACAAAAGAATGGTTAGTAGTGGTGGTCCTTCTCTTCTACCCTTGTGTTCTGTTTTACATATAGGGAAAGTTCTATCGGTGTACAGATGAAGCAAAACAAAACCCTGTGGAATGCCAGTAAGTACTCATCTTCTTATTTGCACAGATGAGTGCATTTGAAAAGAAAACATAATCTTTTCAATATTCTTGATATACTAGACAACAACCACAGTAGCTGTTTCCTTTTGTTTCTATAGGGGAATATTTATTGTTTATAAAGATGGAGATGTGGAGAGTCCAATGGTGAGAGAGAGAGTATGGCAAAACAGTGATTTCAATTTTGATAATGTGCTGACGGCTATGATGGCTCTCTTTACTGTTTCTACTTTTGAAGGCTGGCCTGCGTGAGTATACTATTTCTAAGATTCATTTGGCATTTGTAGCTGCTTATGGATTTTGGAGAATGGAGTCATTGGGCATGATCCTTTCAGAAATACTCAAATCAATTCCACCATAGTTGACAAGGACAATTAAAAATTTTATAGGCATGAGATTTTTTAAAGTATGTTATTAATACTGATGCAAATATTTCTGGCTGGTATCATTTCAGATGGTGTGAAAATGTTTGCCGGATATTATAATTTCTAGTGGCTACTGCTGCCAAGGCATGAGACCATCACATTTTATAATAACAAATAGAACAGATCCTTGACATTTGTTATAGATGCTCCCCTCACACCAAATTTAGGCATTCTCCTCTTGCTAATAGATCTTGCTAGTAGATCTACTCCAGTCTAGAATTTTTTACTCTTTAATGGAACCTAGAAAATAACTATTTTTTTTCTGATCACAGAATAAATAAACCAAAATATTATTTTTATTCACCATAACTTGAATTATATAACCTGTTTTGTGGAATTATTTTACAGGCACAAATTTTAGTGTTTACTGGAATTAAAATAAAGCTTTTATGTTTATTTTAAGAAATAAAAATGAAACTATATTACTGTATATAAAATTTGATGAACTTAGTTCAATTATGTATCAACTATCAGAGCTGTGTTTTTAACTTTTATATTTCTCTGCCTCAGAATATCAGCTAAATTTTCTGATGATTTCCAAAACTAACAATTCATATTAATTAAATAAAGCATATTTTTAAACTTGAGTATTTTCACTTTGAATTGGCTGATATTTTTGCAAATACGTGAATGCAAACCTTCATAATCTTGCTTCATATTTCTGACCAACCAATTTTAAATAGAATTAGAATTTGGAAACACCTTGTTTCTTTGTTTAACTTTTCAGGCTTCTCTATAAAGCTATAGACTCAAATGGAGAGAATATAGGTCCAATCTACAATTACAGAGTGGAGATCTCTATTTTCTTCATCATTTACATTATCATTATTGCTTTCTTCATGATGAACATATTTGTTGGTTTTGTAATTGTTACATTCCAAGAACAGGGAGAACAGGAGTACAAGAACTGTGAATTGGACAAAAACCAGGTAATAAATAACACCTTAAAATGTTATTATTTGAAACTGACACCAGTTGTTTCAGAAGAGGTCGCTCTTTAATTGGTTTTGTTTATTGGGTAAACTTTTCATGAACAGACCTGCATAGTTTTGAGTCCATGTCTTGCACACAGGTGTGGGAAAAGAAACATGCAACAAAGTGACAATGAAACATAACTGTAAGCTGTCAAGGTCACAGTTTACAGCACACAAGGCAAGGGTAATTAGGTTATAAAGGAACCTACTACAGTCCAGAGTAAGATGATTGTTCAATTCTATAATCTCTGTGGCACACTTGGATTCTTCAACTGTAAGTGTGTTGGAAGATGGTGTATCAATCTTCCTCATGTATAATGCTCCTATTGAGGCAGTCTATACATATATGGCTTTCAAATGTATGCAATAAAAAGCAGTCAGATATCCAAAAATCTTTTTGCCCTCTAAGGTCCATTTCTCTCTCTCTCGCTTTTAAAAAAGTGTGTTATTTTTAGACCTTGCAGGAGTTTTAAAACATTTAATGATCCTGAAGTTCTGAGACGGTTGCTAAATATTGATTTATTGTGGATTTTTTCTATGATTGAGAGCTACAAGTAAGAATATGGTACCTCTCCCCCATGATCCTTTACTCAGAACCTCTGAGAAAAACCTTTCTATAGCTTGGCTCCGGCAGTCTTGCAGGGTCCTTATGAGTCTTGAGTTGAATTAATTAAGTCCAAAGTCTTGGGCGAACAGCCATGTTTTAACAATCAGTTCATAGATTATTTCTACAGTGCTAAACTTGTTATTTACTAACCTAAACTGTGACCTCACTGATGCATTTGTCATATATCCTTTTTACAGCGTCAGTGTGTGGAATATGCTTTGAAAGCACGACCTTTGCGTAGATACATTCCAAAAAATCCCTACCAGTACAAATTCTGGTATATGGTCAATTCTACTGTGTTTGAATATATCATGTTTGTCCTCATCATGCTGAACACGCTTTGCTTGGCAATGCAGGTAGGAATAGAACACTGTCCCAGATCCTCTTCTACATGATTCCTATTAACTAATGTTAATCAAGTGTGTACTAAATTTGTATATTTAATGATAAAGAAATTATTCATTATTTTACTTAGTGGGAACTTCTTAACTGTTTTCTATGATGTGGCTGATAACTGTGCCAGAGGTATCTCAGAGACAAAACCTGAGACCCAGGGATTAATCCTTTGTGACGTTACAGGTGATGGTCTCTAGTAATGTTACAAGGATGATGTTATATGGGGCAGCCCCAGTGATCTCATTAAGCATAATAAATTAACCATCAATCACAGCTGCACAAATGGGGGAAGAGGGATAGCAAATTAGCAAACCATAATCTAGTAACATTGTCATAGGCCCGTAGCAGACGGGCCCAAAGTGCCAGCTTTGGGCCATGTTGGGATGTGGCATTTAGATCACGCATGCCCCCAATGCAGCTGGAAGCTGTGCTGAGTGAGTGTCCAGCCAGGAAAAGCCAGCCACAAAAGGAGTGGGGAATGTACACTCTTTGCCAGCATCCCATTTGGGACCGTGGTGGCAGACTGGATCAGGATCATGCAGTCGCTGCAGTCCTGTGCTGATTGGTGTGCGAGCAGCTTCTTGACACTCTTTTTGCCCCATTTGCATGAACCCATACTCTTTATGGAGAGACTGCCAATTCCATACTTCACCCAGTCAAATGAATATTAAAGGCATAAGAACACCTCTTGTTTCATGATTTTGGAAGTGACTGTGTTAGGTTTTTGTTTCATTCTGCCTTCAATTAATTTTAACATTCTCCTTACCTGTTTTATTTCCAGCACTATGGACAGTCCAAGATTTTTAATGATGCAATGGATATTCTGAATATGGTTTTTACTGCAGTATTTACTGTTGAAATGGTTTTGAAACTCATTGCGTTTAAGCCGAAGGTAAGAGATTATGCATGGTTTCCCTTTGTTGTGTCATTTTGACAGCCTTCTGCATTTTTGATAGGCACATACCAAATAAGAATCAATCAACTTTTTGTGATAAAATATCAGAAAAATCTTCAGAGAAATGTAAAATCTGATAATGCTATCCATGCAATTGCAGGAAATAAGATGCAGTATAGTGTTTTTAAAGGTTATTGCTGAGTCTTAGGGCCAAGAGAGACAGCTGCAAAGGGCTGGTGTCACACCGCCCCTTTGTGTACTGCACTAGGGCCACAGGAACTGCACACCACGATCTTGATCCAGCATTTTTCCAGCCCAAAAAGAAGCAACTAAATACCACTCCTTTTGGGGGCAGAAAAAAGCTGCCTTTGCCAACACTGCCATGGCTTTTGAGTGTTTCTGTAGTGTGGCACATGTAAACACCACACTGCAGAAAAGCCATGATGCTGTCTGCTGTGTGGTCCGTGGGACAGCATGATGCCAGCTTGGGGTGGTGGTTGGGCCTATGCCATGTGTACGCCATTCCCCCACACCACCCTGAAGCCAGCGTTTTTTTCCTATCTGTTTTGTTCCATAGTTAAAGTCAGGAATACATGAATATCATGAAATTACTTCCTCCTAAAGCACTCTTGATGACAATATTTTCTTCTTCAATATTTATAAAATTTAATTTAAATATATAAAAATAGTGGTGTTGAACTTTCAATAACTTTTTAAAAAGTTTAAAAATAGAATTCTAAAATTTAAATGAAACACAGAGTATAGTTATATGGTGGTTAACTGTATTGTTTTATTATGTGCTTCTTATCCATATTATCTACTGTTAACCTTTGTCTTAGGCATGTGACCTTATAATATTGTTGTTCCTTGTGCAGTGTTGAAAGTAACTTTCTAATGAAGAACAATCTCCTTTTCTATGGTGAACAATGACATGCTGTATTCTTATTTGGTGCTTTTCTCCCTATATTAAGAAGCTATTTAGGATCAAGCTACACATGATATGCTGTCCCATACCTGGAGATCACTATGTTGTTGTTTTTTTTCCTTTTATAAAAACTGCTATTAGGGAAGAGCAATTTCAAGATGGGGTGGGGTGCAGAAGATGTTATTCTTACACTGCTTCTCAACTACTCCCTATCAAGCTGCTATTAGTTGATGAAAGGATGGGTTCAGATCTTAAACTTGTATGCAGTGACACCCAGTCAGCCCCCCTGCACCATCCTCCATGCTCCATCCCCTGCACACACCATTCTGTCCCCTGTCTCCTGTGCAGTTCCCCCTACATACAGTGCAGGGATGCCATTGTCTGGATGTATTTTGCTCCACATCCAGGAGAAGCTTCAGAGAGGGGAAACTGTAGTATGAGGCAAAGAGTTCAGCCTCTTCACTGGCCAGCTGTGATTCATATTGGGGTCATGTGACTGACTTTTTAAAAATACAAGTGTGTGAGGGTGGGGGATGCCCTACCATTAGGTAGAATGAGACATAGGCAAACACTAGTGTTGAAAGGTGACCGTAAGGACTAGGTTGTATGTCCTAAGCAGCTTGCCCTGTGCCTCTGAAAGTTAGCTTTCTGCTCTCAAGGGCTGTAGAGGATGCTGTTTAGTTGCAGTGGTGGGAAAAATCTAATCTTTCATTCTGATGCTATCCTGTCTTTCACCTGATGTATCAAAATGTCTTAAATTGGCCCCGGTCAGGAATTCCAGTGACAGAGTTTTCGTATCATGTGTAGTTCGACTCTTAAAGCCATTCTTATTATTTGGAATAATCAAACTCAGGTTTGCAAAAAGGTGTTGCAAAATGACAGGACAACTGCTTTGGATAACAGATTTTACAGTTATATGCATAGTAATATAACCAGATCCTATTTGTGCATTATCTACACGGAGGTTTGAAGTAGGAGTGGGGCCATACTACTTGAACTGTCCCAGATATGTTCTAAATGGATCAATCCTGTCTTCCTGTCTTCTGACATCTATGTATTGACTATTTATGTGTGAGGCTCCATGCAATCAGAAAATCAAATTGAGTGCTGAGGCTGCTGTTGCTACTTCAAGTCACTTGTGAGCTACCCATCTAGAATGCATGAACAAGGTTAATATCATGCCAGTATCTACTTCACAAATGGATGTATTTTAATGGTTAGGCACTCAAAAGTATATTGTTATGAAAGCCAAACATTGCCTAATTAAAGGTAGAATTATTTCCCCTTGCCGTTCTCTATCAGATTTGTGTGCCAAAAAAGAAAAGATATCTAGTAAGTAGATTGATCTTAAGTTTTTGCAGTGATGAAGGCTGTGAGATGTGTGATACAAAGTTTACTTGCTGTGACTTGTCCATATATTGCATTTCCCTGTTTCGAGAATCATCATTTTTTTATTATTATTTTATTTTATTTTTTTACTTTATGCTTGCTTGCTTGCTTTGACTTTACACATTGCTGAAAACAATATTTGTATATACTGATAGGAAAGGAGTATCTTAAGAAATGAATATGTGACATATGATTTAAATAGTGCAGACACCCCATATATATCTCAACACAGTACATACTTTCCTTCACTTCCAAGATGACTACACAACTTCAGCAGTGCCCTACAGATCTTCCCTGTTTACAGGTCAATGTTCTGCTTTATTTAGTAATATCAGTTTCTCATGAAGAGCCAGTTAAAACACAGTGGCATATATTGCTTGGAAATTCTTTTAATTTCTTAAAATTGATATAAGAAAAGAGAAAAAGGTCAAAATGAAGAAATGAGATTTGTAAGAATCTCATTTGACAGTCTGCTCATGGAAAGGTGGTGGTATAAAACTTTGTCATTTGGTAATTTTGGTGAACAGCAATATGATGGTGTGGTGGAGGGGATGGCAGTTGGTACAACTAGTGGCCATTTTCATAACATCAGTTCCAAATGGTTGCAGTATTCTTGATGAGATCTGGATGTAACCAAGTGTTCTCAAATCCAGCTCCTGTTCCTTTTCCCCTGGACTGTCTTAAAGGAGCTGTGTCTTTGGATTAGTTACTATTATTATAAAAAAAAGTGGCTGAGAGTGAACATCCATGGAGGCTATTTGCTTTTCGTTTCTTATGTTGGCCCAGTACAACTTGATCGATAATATACCAAAGTCACTGTGGACCAGAGATTACTTCCTGGTTTGCATTTGTTTTTTGTTTTTTTAATGCGGTATGTGGTGGTGTTTCAGCTATGGCTTCTGGACATATATAACAATGTCTGGTGCAAGGCTTGAAGACAATCCTCGTGCAAGCCTAGACATTATTACAATAATTCTGGAAAAGCAGTGCCACTTAAAAAAAAATAAAATGCAGGTATTCCATGTTCTATCAAGCTCTAGCTCCAGTTCTTTGACTTAAATTGTACACAGTGGCATCAGGATTTTACCTACCATTTTTCATCATGCCAGTGACAGTCTAGCTGGGCAGGAGGTATAGGACTGTTATACCCTGGAATAGATACCAGCAGGGTCAGGGGCAGGGACACCATAGACCCCTTGTGAGGAATTTTTGTATCAAGATTGCTCCGACATCCAAGATGATTTTGTTAATCTCTCTGGTAAGGCAACAATCAGAATTACAATTGCAGAGATCCCATTTGGACTGTCAGTGGCAGAATATCAGTCTGCCACTCATAAATGTCTATTCAAAGCACCACTTTGGCTGGTTTATTTTTATTTTATTATCTTTGAAATGTGTATTATTTTTACTTGTTTGTGCATGTATAAACCTATTTTAGGAACAGATCTCAATAAGCACATAGAAGCTGCTTAAAACTGCTGTGGGGCCTGGATGATGCCTTTTAGCTTTATGTTGTCATCCCAAACTTTCACTGTATATGTCGCTGTGTTTCTTTTCTGGCCATTTTTTCATTCAAATATGTTATATCCAAAAATATTACTTCCAATTTTCAAATGCTTCTTGAGTAATGTTATTCATACAGTGATTTAAAATGTTTGTATCTTAATTGTGCTGTGTTGGGGCAATTGCTTTAACACTCCTCCAGGGCTTTCAAAAGTTATTCTTTGGACCATATATCCCAAAATCCTACAGCTTGTGCTGGCTGGTAGATTCATGGAATTATAGCCCCCAAAACTAACTACTGTATTCCAAGCTTTGCATTAGTCTATCTGTTTTTGGTGTTCCACATGCTCCCAGTTTGTCAATTCACAGAAGCATATGTTTGCCTCTGTGTTCTTGGGATGATTAGAATAACCATTCTAGGCCATGAAATTTTACACAAATATTTTTTCCCATGAAAAATAATGAAAGACTGCATCTGTGTAGAATATTAAAGTATATTCTGGACAGAAAAAAAAAAGAAAGACAGCTTACAGCTGACTAATTTTATTGGGGCTGTCCACAAGGGCCAAAGAGCCACACAGGACCCAGCCTCATGCCATCCTGTTTGGACGATACAGGCCAAAATCCCGGGGCCAAGAGTGGGCCAGATCCTGTCAGACTGGACACTAATTTTCCATAAACTCTGTAGCAAACTACAGCTGTTAAAAGGCACCTGCATGCTTCTTACCTTTCTATGCCATCACTCCTACTGGGAAGCTCCCTGTCACCATGTCTGACATGGAAACAGAGTGCCTGGCCACGTGGGTGCAGCCTGGAACCCCATTTCTACATCAGACATGGTGACAGGGGGCTTCTCAGTAAGAGCAACAGCATGGAAAGGTAAGGAGTGTGTGTTGGTAGTGGGTCTCCAGGCTGGTCCAGGAATAAGAATGTAAACATTCACCTAACTCCACACTTTTCCAGGAACTGGTCCAGGTGAGCACCTGGGCCAGAATAGCATGGGCTCAGCCTGTGCTTCCCGAGCCCATCTGCTCAGAGCCATTGTTGTAAGGGTAAACTTGTGTTCCAGTAGTTTAAGGTAGTTTTCCCATGTTGGTGAACCATATTTGAAGGGGACCAGGATGAAGAGGACTGAATTAAGATATCAGGATATCTCTTGTACCTTAGAATATAGTTTCCAACATTTTCCTATGGGAGTAATGCCAATATGCAGATGTACCTTTGCCAAATTTGCTCACACTACCAGTGTGCTTATGTCCTTACCCATGTCATAGGATATCTGTTTCAGATTCCTGTTGGCATGCAGTGGTCAATCATGTCACATTTCTGCCTTTCCTTCAGTAGACAATATTGTTTGTTGTTGTTTTCATTACAGCACTGAATTTTGTTTGAAGTAATTTCTGTTTATGAAAGACAATTAAACAGAAGTATGCAAATATTTTGACATTTCATTTGTAATCACAAACATTTGCACCCTGCCTGCTCTGTTCAGGGTTATTTTAGTGATGCCTGGAACACGTTTGACTCCCTCGTCGTTCTTGGCAGCATAGTAGACATCGTTCTCAGTGAAGCTGATGTGAGTATACCCCAGCCAAATTTCTCCAGAGCCACCTTTTTTTTCCCTGTCTCCTGATTTATTTCTGTTATCTGGACAAGTCACAGAATTTGGATGTGTTTCTAAACTCTGATTGCAGGCCAGACCAATCACAGTTATCTTGATTTGGGGGAAAAATAGTAGCTTTTTGCCTCCCACCTTCTCAGACTTGAGGAGGAAAGATGGAGTACTCGTGCGTTGCAGAAGCTTAGATTGTGTTTCTGTGTTATAACACTGTCCTTTTTCTTCTCTTTCTTTTCTGTTTCTGTTTTCTCGTGCTACTGAATGCTTGTCCTAACAGCACTATTTCACTGATGCATGGAACACTTTTGATGCCTTAATTGTTGTTGGTAGCGTCGTTGATATTGCTATAACAGAAGTTAATGTAAGTAACCACTGTTCACCCCACAACCAAGTAATCACTGTCCGTCTAGTATTAGCATAGGGGAAAAAGAGTAGTAGAATAGTTACTGAATCATGAATCCCTTTCCTTTTTCTTTCTTTCTATTTTTTTCTATTTGGAATATGAATTGTTTTTATACTCTCTTAAATTTGGGTCATTTCTTCCACGTAGTAATATCTGAAGATGAATGCACAAAAGCTAAATCAGACAAAATTTATTCACATTCTTAAATTTAAAATTATTTTTCAGAAACCAGGATCACATCAGGCCTGTTTAGGTCAGACTTGAGCAATGTCTGGGTTCACAAGCATAAACCAATTGACCATCTGTGAATAAAATGCATTCCTTTTTTCTTTTTCCTTTGCCTGTCTAAGACTTTAAAATAGAGAGCTGATGGGCTGATTTTGTTTTTTGTTCTTTTCTTTTCTTTTGGATGGGTTACAGGTTGTGTAGGCCTAGTTTACTTTAAACTGTTATCAGTGAGGGAGTTGGCTTTACTGTAGGAAACCCAAGGAAATCAAACACAAGAACAAAGGATCAAAGGCCAAGTCAGAATGTGTAGTATCCAAAAAGATTTTTAAAAAGATGTTACATACTGTATATACTCAACTATAAGTTGACCTCGCGTATAAGTTAAGGGAAAGTTTGGGGGCCAAAATTATGGACTTTGAAATTACCAAAAGATAAGTTGAGGGTAAAACTTAGGGGCATATCAGTGTTTCCAGAACAGATTGTGCTCTTGCCTTTCACCAGGGAATGGTTCTTTTTTAAAATAAGAGTTAAAATACAGTACTTACATTGACCCGTGGATAAATTGAACCAGATTTTGGGATCAATATTTTGTCTAAAATTTCTAGACTTATACATGAGTATATACAGTATGCCTTCTAAATTCATATAATATGTGTTGTAACCATGAACACTAAAAGCATATAGCTTAACAAAATTCTTGAAGAAATAAACACAAAGTCATTTATGTATGAGAAGCATTGAAATATATTTATTTTATTTAATATTATTTCAAGGGCTTATATCCTGTCTTTCTCCCGCAATGGAATTTAAGGCAGGTTACCTTAATTTAAAAAGACAGAACTAAACATTGATTACAAAAGTTAAAACATAATTACATATTACCAACATGAAAACATAAGTTAAAAACAACATAGTTAAACCCAATAAAAACCATTAAACCATTAAAACAGGACACTACGTTACACAAGTAAAATTCACTCATTCACCTGTTAAAGAAATCATGACCAGGAACATACTTATTTTGTTAATTGATGTGTGTTCGTATGTCTGCAAAGAAGAGCACCTTGGAATCATCAAGCAGAGGGGAACAGAATCTTTACATCCTGCTAGGGAGATCCCTAGATCCAGCCATTCCACTGCTCTGTGAATCAGAGCACAGACAACATGGATGTGTATTCCTATGAATAAAGGAACATGATATATAGGAATAGGAACTGTCAGCCCATTTTCTGTCCCTAAATTTCTCCAGGGGAGGGACACACAGACAGCCAACAGAAGGAGACTGACTCACTTTTGGTTTGAGATTATTTTCTTTATATGTTAAATAATACAGGAGAGTCCTGTAATTGATTTAATAGTTATCACTCATGGAGGTTTGCAAGAGAGGTAGTCTCCCCGCTCCCTATTATCCAATGCAAAGCATCTCTGAATGCTTTCAGCAGCCCACAGTACCACAACCAAGGGTGTTATGAACGGTTTCTGGCTACTGTGGTTTTAACAGTTGGCTGCAAAGAAAGCCATCACTACAAAGGACGCCCAGAAAGCAGCAAGGCCAAAACAGAAAAGGTTGCTGAACTTGAGCAAAAATTCAAAAAAGGAAAGACAAATATTTCTTGTCAGATATAAACTGATTTTATCCCACCCAAAAGATTCGTATTTGAATGACCTTTACTTCAGATAACTAGTGAAATTATAGAGATCCCATTACACATAAAACTTATAAGGAAGTTCACCCTGCATTTTTCCTTTATTAATGCTTAGATCATAGGCCATTCACATACAAAGTAATAAAATACAGTACAACATGAAAGAACAACAAAAGTATTGAATAAAATAAATAAATAAAAAATGTTGCATATAAAAATAAATAAAATTCAATGCAGTTAAAACACATAAAATATAAGCAATGATACTATAATTAAATAAGAGCATCCCCAGAGCAATCAACAGCAATATCAGCAATATATCTTGCCTGAATTTACATTGCTGCCAGGGCAAAAACAGAAACCTCATGAATAGATACCAGAAATTTGGTTCTAGGTTCAGAAAATGACAAAGCAAGTAAAGAGGCATATCCTCAATTTCTGGGGCCCCACAGATACACAGATGGAGGGCCAAAGGGGTATGAAAATATCTGCCATCAATCAGAGCTTTAGACATAATTAGAAAATGACAGGCTGTAAAAAGTTTTTCTTGAGTTTTGGGAAGGTAAGCTTTGTTAAGTAGACAGGCCTTTGATGGTCAAATTTATGTAGTCTGTATCATAGAATCATAGAATCATAGAGTTGGAAGAGACCACAAGGGCCATCCAGTCCAACCCCCTGCCATGCAGGAACTCCCAATCAAAGCATCCCTGACAGATGGCCATCCAGCCTCTGCTTAAAGACCTCCAAGGAAGGCGACTCCACCACACTCCGAGGGAGTGTGTTCCACTGTCGAACAGCCCTTACTGTCAGGAAGTTCCTCCTAATGTAGAGGTGGAATCTCTTTTCCTTCAATTTATATCCATTGTTCCGCGTCCTAGTCTCTGGAGCAGCAGAAAACAAGCTTGCTCCCTCCTCAATATGACATCCCTTCAAATATTAAAACAGGGCTATCATATCACCTCTTAACCTTCTCTTCTCCAGGCTAAACATCCCCAGTTCCCCAAGACAGTCCAAATAGGGCATGGTTTCTAGACCCTTCACCATCTTAGTTGCCCTCCTTTGGACCTGCTCAAGTTTCTCCACATCCTTTTTGAATTGTGGTGCCCAGAACTGGACACAGTATTCCAGGTGGGGCCTGACCAAAGCAGAATAGAGTGGCACTATTACTTCCCTTGATCTAGACACTATACTTCTATTGATGCAGCCTAAAATTGCATTGGCCTTTTTAGCTGTTGCATCGCACTGTTGACTCATGTTCAGCTTATGGTCTACTTGGACATGTAAGGGATCTAGGAGTCCAAGTAGACCATAAGCTGAACATATATAGTCTATATATCATATAGTCTATAAAATTATATAAAATATATATATCATATAGTCTATTTTTTTTTGAAAATTTAGAGTTGTTAATAGTCTGTCTGTCCAAGGTCAAAGACATATCCATGAAACTTCTCTTTTGAATTCAAGACAGAAAAAAAAATTCAACTGGAAGAGGCTCCAATTCAAGCAACCTATGATATCTTGAGCTCCAAACTTTGCAGTTTGATAGCTGTTTAAAACATAACTTGGGCAAAACCCTAACTGCAGAATCTTTTACAATTTTCCAGCAGTTAAATAAAATGAGTGCAAGATCTAATTGAAGGAAACCCAACCTCTGACTGGACCGGAGCTACACAAGTGCTTGGTGGAAGTCTTAACATTTTATTAAGAAATGTATTCTGAAGGGATTCCAATTTAGCCATCTGAGGACCAAAGCAGACAGCCTGGAAGGAGTAGCCTCTGGCTGCTTCGGCATCAATCACAGCAGGACTGTGGTGTCTGCATGGTCCTCTCCTGAAGCCGGCTGCTGCCACAGTCCCAAATGGGATGCTGGCAGGGGTGAATTAAATCCGCTCCTGAAGAGTCCAGCTCCTACTGCCTTGGTACAGCTTTGGAGCAGCTTCTGGCCACTTTGGGGGTATGCGTCATCTAAATGCCATGTCCCCGAAGCAGGTTGAAGCCATTTCTTTTGGCCTGTTTATTTCTGGGCTGTGAGTCATCCCATCCCTAAACAGTGGCAGCATAGCGAATCTAGGCAATGACTTTACAGTACTTTGAAATATTTTCAGGGCTGGAACAACCAGGTGACTCCGCCCCCCTTGCAGGATTGTAAAATCTAAGGATTGCTCCAATAGTTCTTAGGGCCACTCTTCTGGTAGCTTCTAAATGGAACTTCCAAGGGAGAATTTCTTTAAAATGAATGCCAAAGTATTTAAATTCCTGAAGTTCACTCTGATGACCATTGATAGACCATCCGATGTGAGAATGTCATTTCCCAAACACAATCACCTTTGTTTTATTATTGTTAATATTCCGTTTTTCATACGAACATAATACACTGAGCTTAGAGAGTAGCCTTCTCAGACCTATATGAGTAACTGATATTAAACCATATCAGCATACAAAAGAACAAAAATCTTCTTTGACCCATCTGAGGGCAGAAAACATTCTTGGCCTGAGAATGCCTGTAATTATGCTGTTAAGATATAAAGTAAAAAGTGAAGGTGCCAATATACAGCCTTGGTTCACTCCTCTGTTTGTGGAAATAGTTAATGAGCCCGAAATACCAACTTTTATTTTAACCATCATATTGGAATAAAGTTTCTATGGCCATGAACAACAGGCCAAAATAAAGCTGCTTCAGGTCACTTTGGAGGTATGTTGTTTAAATGCTGCATGCATCCTAAGAGGCCAGAAGCTGCGCTCCAATCCTTACGACTGGAGTGTGGCTTTGGTATGGCTTCCGACATCTTAGGATGCATGCAGCATTTAAACAGCATACCTTCAAAGTGACCCGAAGCAGCTTTATTTTGGCTTGTCTGTTGGCCAATTTATGCTACAGCAGGTTTCTTTCAATTGAGTCAAAAGCTGCTGATAAATAAACAAAGACAACAAATAAATGGTTGGTAGCACCAGCAATTCCTTGTTGGGCTAAAAAATAAAGAGTCAAACAATGGTCAGTAGTGCCTTGTCCTTTCCTAAAGCCAGCCTGTTCAGGGTAAATGACATGATTAGTAGTTTCCCGTCGCTCTTCCTGTTTCCAATAACTCTAAACTATTCTTCTGCCATTATTGCTCGGCCTTAAGGCTGCCATTTGTTGAAGTCTGTATCCCAGTGCATTTTTGCTTCCTCCTCTCCCAGAAGAAAAGATCTCCTGATTTCAAAAAGGGACCATATGGCTCTTATTATGTTGTGTGTTACATTCCAGGATAGATTTTGTTGTATTCATTCAGTTTTCAACTTAATTTTTATTTAATTAGCTGCTCACATTTCCAGGTAAAGAAGACCCACTCTTTTTAGCTTTCCTGGATGCAGTGTTCTGGAAAATTTGTAGAAATTTTACATGCTAGCACATTTCACATCAAATTAACATCACAGTATGCTCATGACACTAGATGAGCATACCACTTCCAGAAGTATGTCATTTAATGGGTTCAAAGATGGTTATTCCTCTCTTCATTTTTTTTCCTTTGCTGGCAGTGATTTCAGCAAATATGTCACATATATGCTAGATAATGGTCAGCATCTATCTGATGAAATTAGGCCTCAGCATATCTCTCAGTGTGATTTACAGGCCTTATTTTACAGCAAAAGGGTAGTTCTGAAAATGGATTGTTTGGCTTAATAACTTGGCAGTCACATACGTGATACACCTTATTTTTCCTTAAAAACTCTTTCATTTAGGTTTCTCAAGTATTCAGTTCATAGGATACAAGCTATACTGTTATATGCTATATTTTCATATTTATTGTTTATCTGTGAAGGATCAATTTCTCATGTGAGATATATCTTGATCAGAAGGGTTCTCATCTGTGTTCACCCCGGACATTCATAGGTTGAGTTTATGATTCCAGCAAAAGCATTCTACACAGAAAATTTAGGAGTGTATAGATGACAGACAAGCCTTTTTTTAAAATAAAGAAACACTTTTTTAAAAAATCCTATTACATTATTTGCACATCCCACATTTAGAAAAAAGGTTACTCCAGACTTGCAGGTGGGGATGAGGAGGGAGAAATGTTTATTTTGCATGTATATTGTTTTTCATTCATCAGACATATACAGACTTGCTCAAACAGCACAGCTTTTCCCAAAAGTGACAACTAATTTGAGATAGTAGATAGAATGGATTGTTAAGCACTTTGAATTCAACACTGTGCAGACAATGTTTTATTTGGCAGCAGTGCCTGCAAAAATTGCTTAGTATTAAACAGAACTGATAGCTTAATATTTCTGGTAATTTACACACCTGGCTTTCAGTGACTTGTATATCTTCTATAATAACCTTTTTTCAACATGAGTGTCCTTTTGAAAAATAAGAAAATATGAAGTTTGGTTGTTTATAATGCCAGCAGAGTACCATTCTTAGGAGTACTGAAGAAAATCCTTTCAGATTACAGTTTAACTTTTTCAGACCCAGGAATGTGGTCAGGGTGGTTGTGTTTTGTGACAGAGTTGTTTGGAATGTTTTAAATGTGGCAATTGATTTACGCATGGTAATTGGTATAATGACCAGGTTCAGACAGTCTAGGAATGTGAGATTTCTTCTTATACATTACATTGGTTTGTGAGGAGCCTGCACAGGCATTCCTTCCTGAACTCAGTAGGAGACAGAATGAGCAAATCCATACTCCTACCTCCTGTATATAAAGTATTGATTAACTGATTGATTTAAAAATCACACACTCTTCCAAGTAATTCCAAGTGTTGTAATGATATGCCATTCTCCTTTTAATCCTCATGCAACATTCCTAAAGGATTGGTTAGTCTGAGAGATCATAAATCCCACTGTCGCATGGTGAGCTTAATAGCTGAGCAGGGATTTTAACCTTGAGGTTTTCATGAATTTTAACCTTGAGGTTTTCTGATGTGCTGAACAGTACACCTTGCTGGCTCTCAGAAAACACAATCTGACCTGGCTAAATATTATGTTAATAGTATATAAGTTGATTTCCCTGTATTTACTGTCTATTCCTTTGTTGAAAGAGTAGGCTAGATAGTGGAATCAGAGAGATCCAAAATACAGATCAATGTGTATGTTGAATGGGTTTAGAATTACATTCTTCAGTGGGGAAAGAACAACAGAGTTGTGCTGCACTTTAAAGATTAACTAGCGATTTGACTTTCCTTTGAGTGTTGTGTATCACTTGCCCTCTTGAATTCTGCCCCTCCCCGCCCCATAATATGTGCATTTTTGGAAATGAGTGTAGCTTTGTAATGTCCATTTGAAAAAAGGCATTTGCTATATTAAAAGTGAACATGGGTGGAAAATCTTGATAAGATGATAGAACACAAGAAAGATCTGTAATTATTTGAAACACAAATATTAATCTGAGACCATTTCTGGATTATTTTTACAGGGTTGTGACCTGGGCTACTAATGCACCTATATTATTTTATTATTAAAAAAACAAAGAAAACACATGTGCCACATTCTAGATTTTGTAAGGATCTAGAATCAGATAAATATGTTTTGTGTATGAGCTCATGCTTATGTGCTAGATGGAGCTATTTCAATTGTATTTTTGCCATGCTCAAGCCTGCAAGACATTTAATGCCTCCAGCTGCCCTCAAAATCTGTTCCTGAAATTCAGAGAGCTCCATTCACATACCCAGAAGCTACTTGTCCATGCACTGAGCTTCCCTCTTTGGCTTCCCATTCCAAAGGTGGCTTCATGTGGGTTCTCTAGAGGACCACTAGCATTCCAGAGAAACTTTGGGGAGAAGTGACAAGGAGGTGTTGTGAGAAGCACTCCAGTGCCCAGAAAAATTTGGAAACTTCTGTTTATATGTAAAACTTCAATTTCAGTATTAATGTAATTGTTATCAGGAGGGTTAGGGAGCTATTTCAATCTTGCAATAACATGGTGAAGTAAATTAAGCTAAGACACCACAACTTCAAGGAGAGACAGCAATTTGCCCATGGAATTTGACTGCCTATCAAAAATTTGAAACTAGTTTCCCCACATCTAAACCCAAGTACTTTAGCCACTAGTTTATGCTATGCCAAGTCTAGAGCTAGAGAAATGTTGAGAGGGTGCATAATGCATTAGAGGACCATTTATTTTTTACCAACAGCTTATTTTATCTAACTGATCATGCAGTAGTGCTGGATATCATACTTCTTCTTTGTGGTCTCTGTGCCTCACACAATAGGGTTGGCGCCTGCGCAGATACTCCATCCGGAATGCTGAAAAGCTGAGCAGATTGGCGGAAGCCCCGCCCCCCCACTCCCTGAGCATGCCCAATCCCGCCAATCTAGCTCCTTCTTCAGTTCTCTTTCATTCGCCGCAAGAGAAACATCTCCTTTGGAGTGCTCTTCGTTCGACGAAAGGCTGAGTAGATTCCACTCTATTTCTTTCCTAAAATCCCTTTTTCTTCTTTTTACCTCCCTTGTTTTTCTCCGTGAGCTGCCCCTGGACTTGTTTTGATTTTTTCTGGACTCGAGGCTTTTGGTCCGGACGGGCCCCCTCGCAGCTGCTGGCCTCTTATGGCCACCCCTTCAAGAAATGCTCCGAATGTGGCAATAAGATCCCTGTAGTGGACGGACACTCTAAGTTCATCCTCTGCCTTGGAAGCACCCACATTCCGAAGAAATGCAGGCATTGTAAGGCTTTTAATCCTGCCACCCTTCCTCAAAGGGCAGATAGACTCAAGGCTCACCTTTGGAAGAAGGCCCTATCGGTCTCCAAGGCCTCGGAGTTGCAGACGGACCCCTTGGGACGGCTTCCCCTCTCCAAGTTCCCGAGAATTCTGAAGCTTTCTCAAAAGCCTTCCTCAACGTCGACCGCTTCGAACTCAACAGTCGTGACCTCGGTCCCGACAACCTCTACCTTGGCGTCGACGGTTTCTTTGGCCCCGACTCGCTCTTTGGAGGAGTCTATGTCCCGCCTGGAAGGGCCCATTCGGGAGCACAGGAAGCGCTCCTCGTCTCAAGAAAGGGACAGGCCGAAGAAGAAGAAACACAAGACCAAGGAGGTCCCGGCCTCTGTTGCTTTGGCTGCGCTTCAGGCAGACCTGGCCGTGTCGTTTATCAAGACAGGAACGACACCGATAGCGGACCTCTTGGTCCCGGTCCCGGTCACAGTACTCGACTTGGCACCGGAGACCTTGGAATGTCTGATGCAGCCTGTTTCGGCCTTGACCTCAGCTCCTCCTATCTTGGTCTCGACCTCGACGGTGTCACCTATTCCAGCTCTTGCTATTGTCCCTCCTAAGGACATCATGGTCTCTTCGGAGCAAGTTTACAGGCTGAGGTTCCCTTCTCCTCCACCTCAAAGGTCTCCAGAGCCATTTGAGGAACACTACTTCGACTCGCCTCACTCGTAGGCCTCGTTCTTGGCTTGACATCGAGCGGAGTCCTACTGGAGAGAGCGACACCCGTTGTACCGGTCCTACTCTCCATCTTATAGAGATCGGTATCATGTGAGGGATCCCTTCTTTGACCCCCTCTCACACCGGAGGTCTTGATCCCGCTCTCCAACCCGTGAGTGAGTCATCTCACCGCCTCCAACGACCACCACTATGGTGTCGACGCCTCCCAAAGCCAAACCGGCTACTGTCACTACACCGACGTCGAGAATGGTGTTGACATCGATGTCGACGCAACTTACTCCTGTGAGCTATGCGGACGCTTTGACCTCGACTTTTGTGTTGGCTCCGACTCAGCTCTATGATGATCCACACCTGGCAGCGTCACAGTCCACTGAGGATTCAACGGGGGAGCTGGAGGCCTGCCCTGAATCACCTGTACAGACCTTGTTCTCCCCTAACGAAGAGGTTGAAGACCAGTCACCTGGGTTACCAGTGGAGGATCTCCATCTCTTTTCGGGGATTGTGGACAGGATGACCAAGGCTGTTGGACTCCAGACCGCTCAGGCATCCAAACCCCCTAGAGATCCTATCGACGGTTTTGTTGTTTGGCCAACTCAACCGGCTGTCATTCCCTTTCTGCCATCGTTCTCCGACATCATGGTTGTCACATGGACTAAATCAGCATCCACCCCACCGGCATCTAAGAAGTTGGACTCCCTCTACAGGGTGCAATCTGATACAGCGCCCTTCCTCTTCACACACCCAGCTCCTAATTCTTTGGTGGTGGAGTCCACTTGCAAGTCATCGGGTAAGATCCACTCTGCCCTAGTTGACAAGGACGGCAGGAGAATGGACATCTTCGGCCGAAGATTCTATTCCTCCGCGGCTCTTGCGGCTAAGGTGGCCAACATGCAGGGGTGCGTGGCAGGATACTAGAGGTTCCTATGGGATCGGATGTCAGCCTTCATTCCTTCTCTTCCTCCGCAACAACAGGAGGCGGCACAGGAATTCTATGAAGAGGCCCTCTCTCTGATTGCCCGAGAAGTGCACTCTGCTAGGCATGTGGTCGACTGTTTGGCCAAGGTTATGGCTGGAGCCGTGGCTCTTCGTAGATTCGCGTGGCTCAAGTCAACTACGCTTTCTGAGGAACCCAAGGCCAAGATTGAGGACCTACCCTTCGATGGTGGGGGACTCTTCGCGGCCAAGATGGATGATTCTCTGGACACGATGGCCAAGGCTCGCTTCAACAGCAAGAGGCTCAGGCTGACTTCAACAAGGCCACCAGCTGGCCAACCCTGGCGTCAGAGGCCTCACACCTCCAGCTTCATACGGTCTCGCTCCACGCTATCCTCCACTATAGGGCCCAGCCCTACACCAGGAAGACCCTACAGACAGCCTCAGCAGCAGCAGAGGCAAGGACAGCAGCACCAGTCCTCCAAGAAGCCACCTCCCAAGCCTCACTTTTCATGGGACTTTGGAGGCAACACCCACCTTTCTTTTGCCAGTCATTTCTCCTCACGTCCCCAGACTACGCCGCTTCTACGAGAACTGGCGCAGGATCACCACAGACTCCTGGGTGCTTACCATCATCCACCTGGGTTACACCATAGAGTTCTCAAGTATTCCATCAAGTGGCGTTTTTTGTTCTACTCCCTCCTCTCCTCCTCTTCTGGAAGAGATCTCCTCCCTTCTTGACAAAGGAGTCATTCAAAGAGTTCCACCGAACTGCAGGTGTCATGGTTTCTACTCCAGGTACTTCACCGTCCCGAAGAGAGGAGGCGGTCTTCGTCCTATCCTGGATTTGAGAGGTGTCAACTCCTTCATCTCACCTCGCAAGTTCAAAATGGTGACCCTGCAGTCCATTCTTCCATTTCTACATCAAGGGGACTGGTTCGCGTCCATCGACTTGAAGGATGCTTATTTTCACATCCGTATCAGGCCCCAGCATTGGAAGTTCCTTTGCTTCGCTGTCTATGGAGATCTCTTTCAGTATACCGTTCTTCCCTTCGGCCTCTCCACTGCTACTCGAGTGTTCACAAAATGTATGGCAGTGGTCATCTCCCATCTTCGGCTGCAAGGCATAAAGATTTTCCCTTACCACGACAACTGGCTTCTGGTGTCGTCCTCCAGAGCACAGCTCTACCAGGACATCCAGTGCACTCTGGATCTCCTCAACGACTTGGGACTTATGATCAACTTCCCCAAAAATCTGTTCTTCACCCAGTGAGGGTGATAGACTACATAGGGACGTCCCTGGACTCTGTTATGGGCTGTGCCTACCTACCAACCAGACGGGCGGACAGCCTCTGGGATCAACTTCGCTATGTCCTCCACACTCACTGACCAACGGCGAAGGACATTCAGAGGCTACTGGGCTACCTAGCCTCAACCACGGCAGTGACCTACCTGGCACGCCTCAGATTCAGGCCCCTCCAAGCTTGGTTCTTGGCCTCTTTCGATCACCTGAGGGACAATCTAGCCAAGAGACTCTCGATTCCTCCACATGTTCGGGAATCCCTCAAGTGGTGGATGTCTTCCTCCAACATCCTCAAGGGAATGCCCTTTCAGACGCCAGAGCCATCCAGGATGGTCACCAGAGATGCATCCATGTCAGGATGGGGCGCGCATCTCAACAACTGGCGTGTTCAAGGACAGTGGTCTGCAGAGGAAGCAGAGCTATACGTAAATGCTCTGGAACTGCTGGCAGTCATCAAAGCCTTCAGGGCATTTGAGAATCATCTCCTCCACGTAGTTGTGCAGGTCGTGTCAGACATTACGACCACAGTCTGCTACATCAACAAACAAGGAGGAACTCACTCTCCAGTCCTCCTATGCCTGTCTCAGCAATTGTGGGCGTGGTGCCACCGCCGCTCCATTCACCCTGTAGCGGTTCACATCGCAGGCAAGGACAATGTCTTAGCAGACTCCCTCAGCAGAGACAAAGTCCTGCAACACGAATGGACTCTGTCAGCCCCAGCCTTCTACCTTCTGACATCCAGATGGGGAACATCCTCAGTGGACTTGTTTGCCATTCCGGAGAACACTCAGTGCCAGATGTTCTACACCAGGGCAGGCAGAGGCCCAGGATCCCTGGGAGATGCCTTCCTCTGCAACTGGAACTGGGACTTCCTGTACTCCTTTCCGCCCTTTCCATTGATTTCCAGGACGGTGGCCAAGATGGCCAGGGATGGATCCAACGCCATACTGTTGACTCCCTTCTGGCCGAGACAACCCTGGTTCACCCTGTTGCTCCATCTGGCCAGAGGCCAGTACTTCCACCTACCGAGGTGGCCGGACTGTCTGTCCCACTCCAACGAGCAGTCCTGCATCTGGACCTTCTCAATCTGCGAATGACGGCATGGAGAAGATGTCTCCAGAACTTCTCAGGGTCTTGGTGGCCTCCAGGAAGGACTCCACCAAGCAGTCATATGCCTATAAGTGGAGGCACTTCTGTGCCTTTGCGGAGGGCAGATCATAACCTTCTTCATCTGTGAGTCTTTATACAGCACTTCACTTCTTGCTTCATCTGAGAGATCAAGGTTTAGCCCTTTCATCGCTTAAGGTCTACTTATCAGCCATTGTTGCTAATCAGCCACCTGGCTCACCATCGGCTCGACTCTTTATGTCACCATCGGCTCGACTCTTTACGTCACCGACACTCAAAAAAGATTTTTCAAAGGACTTCACCATCTCTACCCACCACTACCTCCATTAGCACCAGCTTGGTCTCTCTCATTGGTGCTCACACAACTCACAAGGCCTCCCTTTGAGCCCTTGGGCTCAGCTTCTCTAAGAGTGCTTACACTTAAAGTGTCCTTTCTTGTGGCCATCACCTCAGCCAGAAGTGCTTCAGAGCTGACAGCCCTGCGCTCGGATGAGCCTTACCTTATTTTCCACAGGGACAAGGTGGTCCTCGGACCGGACATTTCCTTCCTCCCTAAAGCGGTTTCACCTTTTCACCTTTCTCAGGAGATAGTGCTACCGAACTTCTATCCAGACCCTTCTTCGCCTCTGGAAAATACTATGCACACTCTTGATGTTCGCCGTGCTTTGGCATTTTATGTTCAATGTTCTGCTGAGTTCAGGTTGTCCACCAAGTTGTTTATTTGTTTTGGTGGTTCCAGAAAGGGCAACCCAGTTTCCTCAGAAAGATTCTCAAAGTGGATTGCCCAGACCATTGCTTTGGCCTATGAACTGGCTAAACGCCCTCTTCCGGTTGGTGTCCGTGCTCACTCAACCAGGGCTACTGCCTCATCTGCTTTCCTCAGAGGTGTTCCCCTGCCAGAGGTCTGCAAGGCGGCTACATGGTCACAGCCATCCACGTTTGTTCGGCATTACCAGCTGGACTCCAGGTCCTTAAGTGATGCCAGTTTTGGTCATGCTGTTCCGTCTTCTATTCTGAAGTGACCTTCCCACCTCCACAGGTAAGCTTTTTAGTCACCCTATTGTGTGAGGCACAGAGACCACAAAGAAGTACAGGTTGCTTACCTGAAACTGTGTTTCTTCGAGTGGTCATCTGTGCCCTCACACAGATCCCGCCTTACCTCCCCTCGGTCTGGTCCCTTCTCTTGCGGTGGACTTGAACTGAAGGAGGAGCTAGATTGGCGGGATTGGGCATGCTCAGGGAGTCGGGGGCGGGGCTTCCGCCAATCTGCTCAGCTTTTCAGCATTCTGGATGGAGTATCTGCGCAGGCGCAAACTGTATTGTCTGAGGGCACAGATGACCACTCAAAGAAACACAGTTACAGGTAAGCAACCTGTACATTTCTGTTCTGTTAACTGGTTTTCATGTTCATTTTATTTTTAGATATTTTTAAAGGCAAGTGAATATATACGGTATAAGAATTTACAGATCAAAAGGTCTGTTAAAGGCCATAACATATCTTTGTGTTTTTGCTTACATTTTATCCAAAAGAAATGTCACACCATGCACAAAACCCTTAGCTCTAGTCATCTGAATGGTTCCTTCTGAACTGTATATTACATGTGATTATGAGCTATTTGCAAGCATTGTATATATATATATATATATATATATATATAAAATCAGTATGTAGGCATATCTCATACCACTTTCTCTTGAGTAGCCTAATGGCCTCAGTGGTGCCACATCTCTATGAGCTTTTATTGCAATTATCAAATCTTTCCTTCAGTTGGAGTAAATTATTCAGATATTCCTGAAATGGGATGTGTACTTACGCTTTATAAACTTGGCTTTATAAGAACTGACTGTAATGTTCAGGACATCTTAGCTGAGAAACAGTTTGGATGGCTCTTGCAGGGTGCTTTAAAAGCATGTTCACTTTGCCTTTACCCTGCTTGCTTTTTTTTCTTTATAAAAAAAGCTTTAAAATAGTGATGGTATAGAGGAGAGAGTGTGGGGTTTTTTTTGTTTGTTTTTTTAAATCCATTTACTTTGCCTCTGTTATGAACTGCTAGCATTTCATAAAGCATTGTAGGGTTCACTTCCTGTCAGACCTTGTTCTCATCAAGGGCTGGACAAGATGAAGGCTGCCTGTAGCCAGCAAGTTGCCTGCTTGCTCAGACCAGCAAGGAAACAATACTCAATCTTTGTCAGGTTCAGCAAATATCAACTGATCCTACCTATGTATATAATTTTTCCCTCCTGCTATAGCTCAGTTCCTTCTGTTCCTTCACCTGTTAGGATTGTGTGATGCTTACTCTACCTACAGTTCCTCATTTCTAGGGACTTTTTTCACATGTCAGCCTATGTTTTTCCATTCCAAAAATGGTTAAAGTGCTGGCATCCCACAAAAGCAAGCCCATTTGCTAATGGCTATCACACAGAGAGCACAACAAGAGATTAAAAGCACATTAAAGTGGGCCTGGTGTGAATTTGGCTCTCAAAAGGAGAGCCCATTGCCCCCCGCACATGCTCCAGGGAGGGAGGGGAAACCAGGGGAGGAATCCTTTTTGCCCTAGAAGCCATGTCAGAGGAAGGCAGAATGAGGCTTCCCTTTGCAAACTCCAACCCCCCCTCCCACACACACACAGAGGTTCCAAGTTCCAGCAAGTCTAATTATGACTAGAAAGTGATCTGTCCATGGTAAGAGCACAGTAGAAATCTCCATTCCCATATCACCATCATCCCCCCTGTACAGAACACAAGGTGTAGAGTGTGCCCAGCAGCATGAGTGGGGCTAAAAACCACTTGGGACAGCCCCATGGTTGTCATGGTGGCCATGTAGGCCTGAGTCAACTCCTGACATGGTAGCCTCAGCATGTTGGAGTCTCCCAAGAATATAAGCCATGGGGACTCCAACACCACCCAATACCACTCTGGCTAACTCAGGCAGGGAGACCGTTGTGCAGCGGGTAGGACGGTACCCCAACAGAACCCCTATTCTGTCCCGTCTGCCCACCTTTAAATAAACACACTCAACCCTGTAGACTGAGGGATAGGATGGCTGTTCAGGGGGCTATTATTCTTATAGACCACTGCAGCTCCACCTCCTGCCCCCCAGGTCTTGCCTGCTGCTGCACAGAGAATCCTGGTGGAGAAAGCTGAGAGAGAATACCCAAGGCAACTGGGCAGTTGCTGGGAGCTGCTAGCTGGGCCTCAGTCTGCTCTGTGGAGGTGAAGGAATCCTTGGGTGAAGGAAGAGGTGGCATATGGACTGTGCAGTTGTTGAGCAGGAGACAAACTCACTCTCCTTCACTCCCAGATGGTCTGTAGGATATCCTCACTCTCTGCAGGATGCTATGTGCATTCTGTGCAATCTATATGGCAAAATGCCCCCCCCCCCACACACACACACTTTTTCTTATGCACAGGGGAAAACCAAACTGTCCACATCCTGCACTAAAATACCAAAACAATACTATTAATTGGAGTTTGTTTTACTTGTGCAGCACCTTGTTCACTTTGATACTAAAATGGTTCAATAGCAGCAGCAGCAGGTCTTAAGAAATGCATATTTTCTTGTTTGAAATCTTTCCTGACATTGTCTCTGTAATATTTTTATAAGCACAGCTGTATGTGTGTTGTGTGCCTTCAAGTCATTTCTGACTTATGGTGACCCCCAAGGCAAACCTATTGTGGGGTTTTCTAAAGATCACATTTTGGCTTACTCTAAGCATGTATAGCCCTGATACAAACTGAGATTGAAACAAGCTCCCAGAGCTGGGCAAAGTTTAAACACCTTCCTCTGTTTTTTGGTTAAACATTTGTAACCCTCTGAACAGAGATCTAAATGGGGGTTGATGTGAGGACCCATCAATAGAAGTTTTCTTTTTCTAACTTTACTGTGGTACTGTTGGGGAGATAAAAACCAGACGATTTTTTAAAAATGTAAACTTCTCTCACCTGCATATACTTAAGAGTAAAAAAAAAAATACCTTCAGCTGCATGTTTAATGTAACTTGTAGTTTGATCCTAATACTTTAAATACTATGTTTAAAACAGAAGAAATGAATTATCAGAGGATGAAAAAGAGGCAGAGGACAATTAATCTTTTACATAGGACAAACCAATAGGATTTTATTTTTCTAAGCACTTTCCATACACTTTGCATAAATATAAAAGACATATGTTGACTTATATTTCCTTGAAGAGATGACTCCATAAATACTTTATGTGCATACAAAATCAAAAACTAAACAGATCACCATCCACTATATCAGCCTGTACTGCTGTAGACAAATTAAGTATTTTTAATATTGAGAACTGAATGAACTGTACAAAATACTGACAGATGCAAAGTAGGTGATGAGAGGTAAGAAGGAGGATTAGTGTGTGAAAAAGCCTTAGTTCAAGCTTTAAGTGAATATGCCTAAGGGGCTGTCAACACTACAGAAATAATCCAGTTTGGTACCACTTTAAACGTCACAGCTCAATGATATGGAAATGTTGGAGGGTAGTTTTGTGAGACATTTAGCCTTCTCTGTCAGAGAGCTCTGGTGCCACAAAAACTAAAATTCCCAGAATTCCATAGCATTGAGCCATGACAGTTAAAGTGGTGCCAAGCTGGATTATGACTAAGTTGAGGCTGTTGTACTTTGGCCACATCATGAGAAGGCATGACACATTAGAAAAGGCAACGATACTAGGAAAATTGTAGGGCAGTAGAAAGAGAGGAAGACCACATTCCAGAGAGATAGATTCAATCAATGAGCTTGCAGTATCTGAGCAGGGTTGTGGACAATAGGGGGTCTTGGAGATGTCTCACTTACAGGGGTACCATGAGTTGAAGTCAGCTCAAGGGTGACAAAGAACCTTAAACAAATTCATAACAAATTACTGTAACTTTCCAGCTTCAGACTGATTTCTCACATGCCTAGGATGGCACTGTTTATTACACTTAGCCCTCTGTATCAGTGGGCTAGCCATCCATAGACTGGAGAATCTGCCAATAGCCCTACTCCATTATAATAATAACATTAATAAATAGTTTATCAGTGGTACTGTATCCATGCAGCCATGCTGATACAGACATACACATGTCAGTGTCCATTGATGATAATGGCACTTGAGGTCCCATGATATGTAGTATCCATGGAGGGAGGGTGTCCAGACCCCTGTTGATATGGAGGGCCAACTGTACTTCAGTTGGTAGTTTTTTGGATTGCTAAATAAGGGGAGTAACCACTCTGTGGTTCTTATACCGAGTTTTTTAAGGACACAAAAAGTCCCAGTTATAGACTGATCATACTGCTTTTTCTGAAAAACCCTTCTAATAAGATGCTAATTTAATAAGCCTTTTGTTTAACAACTTCAGTGTTATAAATAACTTTTCACATGGATCAGCCGGTTTAAATGGTACAGTTTCCTTTTTTTCTTTTTTTGAAAGACAGAAAGGAAAATAATGAATAAACCCAATTTTTTGATACTGATAATTGATAAAAGTATCCTGGATTGTCACCTCTGACTTCCATGGAGCCTTTAGAAAAGTTAAGCATTATTTACAGGTGGCTGACAATCCTGAGTTCTTAAAAATTTAATGAGCTCTCTTTCTTTCTTTCTCTCTCCCTCTCTAGTATCTCTTATCTTCTCTCTAGTATCTCTAATGTTCTTTTATCTCTTGACCTGTCTGTTCTATGCATTCTGTGTAAACGATTACACATTCTCTGATTCTCTGTCCTTTATCCTCTACCCTTTATCATTTCACCAATCTGAACAGAAGATTTAATGCTTTCTCTGTAGCATTTGTAAGCTGTCATGAATGCTCTTCAAAAATCATAATTTGGTATAGCAACAAAGAGTTCTCAAGAAAACATATGAAGAGCTTTGCTGGATTAGACCAAAGGTCAAAGGTTAATGATCCTGTTTCCTGACCAGTTGTGCTCCGAAGACCAGTAAGCAAGACATGAAAGCAGTAGTCCTCTGTTACTGCTGCTACTCCCCATGGAGATAGTATAAAGCCCTCATGACTAGTAGCTCTTTACAGCCTTACTCTTGAGGAAGGTAGTCATTTGCATTACTACAGACTATACTACAGTGATGAGCTGCCAACATTTCACAGATATTTCCTTGACCACTCTTTCCACTCTTCCAGAGTGCATGCAAATAACTATGTAAATAATTTAGTGTCTTTGCCTATACTTGCCTATACTTTCCCATTTGTGGTCTCTCACTCCCCACCCAACTTTTTTTTTTTTTTTTTTTTTAAAAACCACTTTACAGTACAGCTACAAATACTGATTTTTTTAAAAAATAAACAATCCAGCTTCATAGTTAGGTCCCCACATAATGGACTGAGAGTAGCTTATCTTCAGTTGTGGGTTAGCTATTCTCATGCTAACTGTTCCCACCTCCCGTTTTAAGTGAGATAAATTATTAATAGGCCATTGGGTGGATTTTCCATTTCCCTTCCAACATGGAGAGAAAGCTGTTATTTTTATCTTGCTTTCTCTGGAAGGAGCACAGAGCATTGGGCATAGTTCTCTCTCTTGTTTTTAGCCTTGAACAATGCTGCAGGAGAGGATAGGCTGACAAAGGATAACTAGCCCAAAGGTATCATATTAGCTTCATGGTTAAAATGGGGAATTGAACCCATTTCTCTGCAAGCATTTTCATATTACTGACTACACTACACTGGTTCTCTTTTGTTGTTGATAGCATATAAAAGGTTTTATGTACAATGTGCAAATTCTATAAAGCTACCAGGTTGGATACTGGACAGGGCTCTTGTAACTAAGCCTGAAAATATTGAGAAGCAGGATGAGATACCATAAAACTCTGTGGTGCCAGGTGAAGATGCCTATCTTCCCTTACCTTTTAGCTTAAAAATGCCCCTGGAAACCCTAGAATTCTATTAAACATTAGAGCCTGAGCCAGTTTATCATACATACAACACATGGATGTGAAAATTTTCATGTAGACCCAATAGGGCCCTCTTTGCAACCGCCTGCACACACAGATAGCTCAGTGGACTGCTAGGGGAAGTAAGAGGTGTGTGTCAAGCTCCCAGGTCCAGGTCTTTATCAATGCTTGATGCATGTTGTTTCACTGAGAGGTAGGAGCAAGTTAGATGTGAAAAAGGTTGGTGTGCACAGGCAGCATAGAAACATGCAAATTGAGTTCATTTGCAGATGTAAGCTGGAGGTGGATAAGTTTGTGTGGATGTGGGCACTGCACCTATATCATCATGAGGAAATAGGATGTACTGCTGTATTATGGTGCCCATTGCAATGAATAATTGGATTCAATCACAAAGTGAGAACTTCTAATTTTGACATGTGCTTGATATAGAATTATCAGCAAAACATAAAATGAACAGATAGCCAACTCAAAAATAAGTTGAAGATGTACCTTGGCCTGCTTTCTCACTAAATGGAAATTATGTTTAATCCACATAGTATTCACAAAGTTAAATATTTCACTCAAATGTAATTGAAATCCACACTATTCTGTAATAAATCCTTCTTCTTAGAGCAGTAGAGCATCGTCTGCTTCAGGGTTACTCTCATTAGAGAAGCTTGCTCCTGTGGTACATTATCTGTGAGGCTCCGAAATTCTCTCACCAAAACCTTAATAAAGTACATATAGGTTAAATAATTCTATAAAGGACTTTTTCTCAACTGTTACTTCAGCTGTGGCTGATCCACTTGAAAATCACTCAGAACTGGGCTATACTTTTTTGAGCTTCAAATTATGCAATATAATTTATCATACATCTCTCATATTCCTGGAGATGTTTCTCTAGATCAATGGTTCCCAAACTTTGATCCTTCAGATATTTTGGACTTCAACTCCCAGCATTCTTGACTGTTGGCCAAGTTGGCTGGGGCTTTTGGAAGTTGAAATCCAAAACACCTGAAGGGCTAAAGTTTGGGAATCACTGCTTTAGATTTTCACCTTTGTCAGTCCCAGTAGGTTTATGTATGAAGTCTCATCATTCTTAGCTACTGAGTGCGATACATAGCTCCCAGCATTCCTAACTGTTGGCCAGTTTGGCTGGGGCTTTTGGAAGTGGAAATCCAAAACACCTGAAGGACTAAAGTTTGGGAATCACTGCTTTAGATTTTCACCCTTGTCAGTTCCAGTAGGTTTGTGTATGAAGTCTTATCATTCTTAGCTACCAAGTACAATACATATTCCAAGCCTGTCATCTGGTCACCCTATTTGTAGACTTTTTTATTCCACCCTCAACTAGGTACTCTAGGCTTCTAGTTTTGGCTTAAAGTGGGAGCTCATAGTTTCCTTTCTTCCCACTTTTCCATTGTGGTTTCTACGTAGGACTGTGTACCATATTCAACATTAGCATTAATAGTTATAGGCATTAATCATGGACTCCTTTCTTCCCTCTCCTCGAATGGGGCCATAAGGGTGAGATAGGAAACTTTTGTTTTCTTTTTCAACTCTACATAATTGTTAATCATAATAATGGTTTATTGGAATGATCTGACTTCCCAACCCATAGTTTGAAGTTGATTTGTGGCAGGAAACCATAGATTAAACAATCTGTATGCAGAAGGATCTTGTAGCACCTTTGGACTAACTGAAAGAAAGAAGCTGGTAGCAGGAGCTTTTGTAGACTTGAGTCTACTTCCTCAGATGCATTTTTAGAGGAAGTAGTCTCAGGTCTACCAGCTTCTTTCTTTCAGTTAGTTTCAACGATCCCTTTGAATACTGATTTTCCAGACGAACAAGCCTATATCTTTGAACAGATAAAACAAAACAAAAATTCATTTGAATTAGGGCCAAAACACACTGCAGAAATAATCCAGTTTGAGCCCACTTTAGCTTCTCTGGCTCAGTGCTAGGGAATCCTAAGAATTGTAGTTTATTGTGGTACCAGAGCTCTCTGACAGAGAAGGCTGAATATCTCACAGAACTACAGCTCCCACAGTTCTCTAGCATTGAGCCAGTGCAGTTAAAGCAGTTTTGAACTGGATTATTTCTGCATGTGTTTTGGTCCTGAGTCTCCTCCTTTCTGGAGGAAGAAGGGGAAGCATACAAGATTGAGGCCCGAAACAGACAGGCATGAGCATGTACACACCCCGCACCCTAGCATGTGACAGGGGTGTAGCCACTACATAGCACCATTTAAACGGTGTACATAGCGGCACCGTTGCAGCTGTGCAGTGTCCATACAGTGCTGCACAGTAGCGACATCGGAAAGGCACCCTATGGCACCTTTTACTAAACGAGCTGGGTGTGTGTGCTCCTTTTTTACTTCACACCTTCGTTGCTGCGGTGAAGGTGCACAGTAAAAAAAGGTGGTGCCAGACTGCCCTTTTGGGGCAGTCTGAAAGGCCCCAGTGACTTGCATAATTAAATCCATGTCAGTAACCATTTATTGTCATAACCACATGGAGCTGGTTTCTTCAAATCCACTGTATGTCAGATACAATCTGCCAATAGATACCTCAGGCTCTGCTCCTTTTTACAAGTTAATTGCCCATTCAGCGGACTTTCTCCATCCACTGAGTAACTTGAACATCATTTCATCAAATGCTGTTCTGTGGTCAGGCATCCATTTAAGCAGACTTTACTGGATGACATTCTTAGATAATCAGAAATTAATTACAGAACAATTGGTTTAAAGTAGTGACCTTCCACCACTCTAAGCAACACATATTTAATCCCAATGTGTAATACGGGATCCACTCCTAATTTTCATATATGTTGTACAGTATATTATTTTCTCTTTTATAATATATTTACATGTATTTGTCCTCCTCTATTTGTCTTTCTCATTTCTCTTTTCTTCTTCTCTTCTTCCAAAATATGGTTGTATTGTTAGCAGTTAGGAATTACTAATGAGTCACAGCCCACCAACTGGAAACCAGTAATTCAGAGAGAAATGTAATTCTTCTCTATTTTACCCCTTTGCCAACATTCGCAAATGTTGTCAGTTTGTTGTTATAGCATGCAATATTTGGAACAGTTTAGCCAGAAATGTACCCAACAGTATTAAAGGGGAATATATTAAAGCAGAATTTCAAGGATAAATGTGGAAGGGTTTCTGCATTTGTAAAACAGTGGTTGTGGTAATGAAAGAACATTCTAAAGTTCCCTTCCAATGAGCAACACATTCTCAAATTTTAATTCAAATTCTTTTAAAAACCATTTTCAGTTGATTTATTTTAATAGTATTTGATTTAATTTGATTTAGTTTTAATATATGATGTTTTTTAAAAGCTAAAAGCACTCATGTTTTCCTTCTTTATCATCAATTTGAATTATTTTTCAAGGTCTTTGATTTGATTTTAATATATAATGTTCTTAATTTTTTAAAGCCAAAGCCAACTGAAACTGTCACAACTGATGAGTCTGGGGTAAGATTAGTAAATTGACCCCAGTGATTGTACCTATACTTGAGTTTATTCTTTTTACCATGTCTATTTTCTCCACTGGTTTTTCTGTATTTTTCATAATTGTCATACTTAGAAAGGTGTATGCAGTGGTTTGGTTTTGTCGTCAATGTATCTATTTACTACAAACAAACCCAACATGACCCTATTAACAAAGTGGAAAACTTGGAAATGCATGTGATGTGTGAAGCATTTCTACAGGTCCTGTGTGCTGGCATGTCCTTTTTCCTGTCATATCATGCTTATAAAGTTGAAAAGGCCTGGAAATACATTTTCAAATCTTACCTCCTTCACCTTTGCATTTGTTGTTGCTTTTCATTTCCTGAAATGTTTCATGTTCTGTATTTCATTTCACTTGGCCTGATTTCTCCATAACGCCCTTTTAGAACAGCGAAGACAGTGCAAGAATTTCCATCACCTTTTTCCGTCTTTTCCGAGTGATGCGATTGGTGAAGCTGCTCAGCAGGGGTGAAGGGATCAGAACTTTGCTCTGGACATTTATTAAGTCATTTCAAGTAAGTATGAAAGCTAAAACTTTATCTTCTCTACAGGATCAAAACAAATGCTACAAATGGCCCTGAGTCACTTATAGTCATAGAAGACTAGTCATACACACCAGTGTCTTTGGTGTTTCCCTCTATTTTTTCTTCCACTTCTTCCTGAAGAATACTTTACCTTAAACAACCTGAGGCTATGTTATTGTGGGTATTACCTTTTTAATGTCCCTGACACAGCACACAGTTACCCACACATCATGGGGAAAGGCAAATGACATTATATCACATGACATGGCATTAAGGTTTATTTGCCTTGTTATGACCAAAAAGGGAGTTTCATCAGTATAGTAACATCTGCCCTGTGCAATTCACTCCATGTTGATAGTAGCTAAATGCCAAAGGTATTTACTTAAATGTATGTTTTCAAACATTGGTCAGCCTGATAATGTAATGCTGACCAATGACAATTTGTTTTTATCTTCTGCTTTGTTTTTTCCTTCTCCCCTATTCCTTGCTTCCCATGTAAAGCAATATCTAAATTTGTCTAATAAATAAAAACAATAAATAAGCAGTGGGATACCTCATGTGCACATGGATATTTCTATTTGCATGAACAAGATTTAGCCATTTGTTCAGGGTATATATTTTCTCATTGTCAGCGCGTGCAAAAGCATGGTTACCTGTATAAATCTGGACAGAATAATTGACCATAGTACCCTTAAATTGTTGAGATTTATTTGCATTTCTTACTCATTTTTCCAACAATCTAATAAAATGATTTATTCTATAGTTGAGTTATTTGATGCAAATGAGGATATCCATTGTTCACATTATTACAAATTGATTTGAGGCAAAAGAAATAGAAGCATATCTTAGGAAGCTTAATACCCTTAGTTGTCTGCTTTCATGTTTCTTCAAAACAAGATGGAATTGAGAGCTTTCTGTAGCAATTAAAATTATTTTTAAAGGCAGCTGAAACAGTTAATATATTTATTAGCCATAAAGCTTGATTCTGTGTATGTTTGTTTTATTGTAAACATCATTGTAATCATAGGGACGTATTCCCAAGCAGGTATTCAAATGATCAGAGACTTGAGCTAATGCATCATCTTTGGTATTAAATATTTCAGTAAGGTTTATGTATGAAATAATGGTTTTGAGGGCCAAATTATACATTATACCAAATACCATGTAGGAAAACTTTCATGTATAATTTAGAGGTGCATATAATGCTAGGAATGATCACAAAATTGCACCATCACTGCTAGGGATGTAAAGAATATTCACAAAATTTCTCATTCTATGTGAGTGAGGCTGTCTTGACATGCCAAGATGGCCTGCTGAGAAATGACCACCTTCCATGAGATTTCTCCCCTCCAGAGTAGTTTCTGCTCAAGGTTCCCAAAGTCTAAGCAAAAATGTCTTCACCTAAAGTACTAACATCGACTAACATTTGTGTTTAAGAAGAAAAGCACATACACAGACCTCAAGTAGAAAATGACTGGCTCATTGACCAAAAATTCAAAAGCAAGCTTTATGATGCTACTAGATGTTCGGAGTTCCTGCAACAAGAGAGTAGCTATCATTTGGTTGAGACAATTAAAACAGTGTTAACAAAAACTGATCTCTGAAATGTGAAATCATGATGAATCATAGAAGAGACAATATTTGGGGGGGGGGGTGTTTGTTTTTGTTTTTGGTAAATGAGCACAGTACAAGCAAAGATTAATCTGTAAAATAACTCACTTAGGAAAAAGGTTTCCATTAATGCCAGTGGGAACAATGTATTCCTGTCATATATGGGTGTTCTAGTTATGGAATGGAGGAGAGGATTTTTACTTCTGATGGCACTGGCGAGGAAAGAAATAAGTTTCCCCTGCTTGCATTCCTCCTAAATATTCCTCCCCCTTTGTACCCTGGTAATTAATGCAAGTAAAATGGGACACACAGCTACATGTTGTGCACAGACTACAGATGTTCAGTTTTGCTCTCAGATTGTCTCTGCTTAGAGCTGACTGAGAAATCTTGATGTGCAAGAAAAATTTAATCTGATATAATGCATCATGTCCTGTTGCAGCTTCAGCTATCTAACATCACACGATAACAGGGCAGTGGTAAACCTGGAGACATGAAGTGTGATTGTAATCTGCTAGTAATGACATGAACATGGCCCTAAGGGCCCACACTCCATTGATGTAATCTCTAGCAGCTTTTACACAATGGCCCCATGGGCTTTTAACTTACTTAGAAACAGGAAGTGGTTGAAGCTCTTCTCTTCAAGGTACAGAATTAAAACTAGGTCATGAATTCTCATTTTTTGAAATGTAAAAGACTGATATTGGTTTGGGTGGTAATTTAAACAGAGCTGTAATGTATAAGGGAGCATGACTTGGTGGTAGAGTGGTTAGATACAAAAGAGAACTGAGGCCTTCCACCTTTAATAGTTGTGCAGAAGAATAAATTTAAGACCCTTGACATCTTTTGTTTCTAACCACCCTAATGGTAGAACATTTCATTGCAAATAAAGAAGTTTAGCATTTGTCACTCTACAGTGCTTTGTGTCGCTTTGATTCTTAACAAATAGGATACAAGTCAATCTACTATCAGTTTGCTGAGTAAGGAAAAGAATGAGTTAGTAAACTGATTGCATTCTGCATGTATTTAATTGAATTCCACCCTTGCCAACCCTAATAATAATAATAATAATAATAATAATAATTATAAGATAGATATTTTTAAGATAGAAGAGTTGTAACCCCATTGTACAACATATGGATCTGAATTCTGTTGGTAGTCCCAAGGAGAGGAGGCTCATTGAATTAATACAGGGGGCACTTGGTATCTACTGGGGCTTGGTTCCAGGACCCCCTGTGGATATCAGAATCCATGGATGCCCAACTCTCATTAAAATAGTGTCCCTTATATAAAATAGCAAAATTAAGGTTTGCTTTAATTTAATTCAGGTTTCCATGGCCAGTTTCTGGTGCATAAGGTGGCAAGCTTATGTATAACAACATTGGGGGCAATTTCCATCTGAGACAGTGGGCAGCTACCAGCAAACAGTAAATAGTACTTGGCTGAAGGGAAAATGGCTTGATTTGGTCTAACCAGCTTCATGTCTCCAAAATGTTTGAATGTCCATATAGCTTTTAATATTCAAGCCATAGTCCAGTGGATATGTGGAAATAAATAATTTGAAAACTGCAAGCTAAATGTAAAAGTTACCTTTTTTTTAAATTTCTATTTCAGGCTTTGCCATATGTTGCTCTTTTGATAGCAATGTTGTTTTTCATTTATGCCGTTATTGGAATGCAGGTAATTAATAATGTTATTCCTTTTAAAAGAAAGAGATTGTTACTGATATTTTTTTTGTAATGAATTGTAAATGCCTGTCTAAGCATGCTATTCATGGCTTAACTATTACGTAAGACATACAAGTATTTATTATCATGACACTTTGGTGGGAAAGAAGAAAAACAATTGATTCATTACTCACATGCTGTCTAAATCTGCCCTGCCCTCATTATTTGAAAATGTTATGATGACCTTTTGGATCGATGTATAGACCATAATTCCATGGCTCTTCACTCTAAGTTTAAATCCATTAAGTGAGTGTTATAGAAATAGAAATAGCAAGTACATTTCTGTACCACTTATCATTGAACTAGCACTCCCTAAACTGCTTACAATGTGTATGCAAATTACTACCAATAAGCTGGGTACTCATTTTTCTGACCTATGGAAGGATGGAGGGCTGAGTGAACCCTGGAGCCCAGCCTGGGATTGAACTTCCAACCTTGTGGCTGAAGTACTGGCATTTAATCACTGCACTACCAGGGACAAGTTAGTGGTAAACTCGTCATGATATAGGAGCCTGTACAGGATTATAGTTGGCCTTCTGTATCCACAGATTCTTTATCCACGTATTCAACCATTCATGTCTTGAAAATATTAGAAAAATGTATAATTTCCAAATAGGAAGTCTTAATTTTGCCATTTACCATATATACAGTGGGCCCTTGGTATCTGCTGGGGTTTGGTTTCAGGACCCCCTGTAGACGCTCTGTGGATGCTCAATTTGTATATATTTTTTAAAACCATACATGCTTGAATCTGTGGATAAAAAATCGGTGGATTAGAACGGCTGACTGTACTCAACTGTATGTTGACCTCATGTATAAGTCAGGGGTCGGTTTTTGGGCCAAAATAATAAATTTTTATATAACCCATGGATAAGTAAAGAGTAAAACTTAAGAGCATGTAACAAAGGATGTAAAGAATGTCCTCCTTTGGTGCCCATCCACCCATCCTCGGTTGTCAGCAGCTGGCCTGTTTATCTCCTCACAGAAGGTGGAGAGGAGGAAGAGATAAGCAGACAGCTGCAAACAATTGCATGTGGGCAGATAGGTGGCATGCACTCTTCCTCCTCCTTCTCAGCCCTGCTGTCCCCTTTGGGAGGCAGCCAGGCTGGGAAGAGGCTTGTGGGGGATGAACACTCAGCCTTCCTCCTCCTTCTCAATATGACTGTCCCCTTGAAAGGCAGACAGGCTGGGAAAAGGCTGGATGGGCAAGCCTGTTACCATATTGACCCATGTATAAGTCAACCCAGGTTTTTTGACTCATTTTTTTGTATACATTTTTTCACTTATACATGAGTATATATGGTATATTATGAATACCGTTCTATTCCATTGTATTTAATGGGACTTGGGCATCCACTGATTTTGGTATCCATGGGGGGGGGGGGTGGACCAGGAACCAAACCCCAACAGATACCAAGTGACCACTGTATTAAATGTCTATCCTGTCTAATTTAGTGGAATGTATAATTGAAGATACACTTATGGAACATACAGAACACATAAAAATGTATAATTAAAGCTACTGGTGGCGCAGTGGGTAAATGCCTGTACTGCAGCCACTCACTCAAAACCATAAGGTGGCAAGCTCAATACCAGCAAAAGGGCTCAAGCTCGACTCAGGCTTGCATCCTTCTGAGGTCGCTAAAATGAGTACCAAGATTGTTGGGAGCAAGTAGCTTACAGTTGTAAACCACTTAGACACTGCTTAAGCAGTATGAAACAGTATATAAATGAAGCTGTTTGTTTGTTTGAACATATAGAACATATAGTTTTGCAGAGGGCAAAGACAACATGGCTTCTGGAAAATGGAATCATGCCTCACCAAATTTTTCAATTTCTTTTGGGAGTGTAACAGGCATATGGATAGTACAAGTTGTACAAATTCTGTCAGCAAAGGCTTGTGAGTGAATTTCAGAATCATGAAATTTGAAGCCAGAAAATATGCATGAAAAGCTCAGTATTCACAGTGGCACACAATAAGCTATTCATTAGATCTCTACATGGGATATGCATTGTTTCATTGAGTCACAAATGACATTGAGCTATGGTGAGCAGAAAAGCAGACCTCTTTGTAGATGAAACAAAATTAATGACTATGACAAAAAATCAAATATACAATAAAGAATTCTGTAAAGATATTTACAAACTGGATAAATAGGCAACTAAATGGCAAATGGCATTTCATGTAAATAAGTGAGAGGTGATGCTCCTTTCACATACGCACCAATGAAATTTCAAGTGGCAGTAACTAGCCAGCATGTGGCAGCAGTGAACAGAGCAAAATCCATATAAATATACATTTATGCTGTAACGACACTCAAGATTTTAGATACTCACTTTGGGGGAGAAAAGAAACTGGGAGGGGGGAGGAATAATCCATTGTGGACCTTGGGAGTTGCATGTACTTATAGGCTGCACGTTGCCTATCTCTGTCTGGGGGCTGGTATCCTCTGATTGGAGCTGGAGGGGTTTTCACAGTCTAATCTCTAGGTTTGTCTGAGCCTCAGACTCTGATGTAAAGGCCTGGATAAGTTTTTGTCCCATGTTCCTCCTCCCTCCCTTACAAACATTAGAATTCAGAGTCATCCCCCAAAACTGATAAACAGTAGTTTCTGAATGGAGAAAATAACATACTGCTTAATTGATCACATAGGTTTGGACATGTAAGTTATTATATAATGTAAGTGGTTTATACCAACCTATCCTCCATCCCCAGACCCATATTCATATCCCACACTATTTCCACTGAGCAAATGAGGATGCTGAGGGAAGGGGAGAAACAAAATCCCTGTTCTGTGAACTTTATTTATTTATTTATTATTTTGGTTCCACCTCTTTCTGGACTCAAAATGTTTTACAACAAATTAAAAATTGTATCATTAAAGTACCACAAGTTACAAAAATTAGAATGAAATTGAACAAGAAAATTTTTAAAACAAGATTAAAACATTTATAATTAAACATGCACACACATGCCCAGCACAACAGTGAAGATCCAACACATTATTTTTGTTGGACAGACCTTATATAGTCAGTCATCAAATGCTGTCTAAACAGAAAACTCTTACTTGACTGCAAAAAGAAAAGACTGAGGGTATCAGTCTAGCTTCGCAGGGTCTGGAAACCATGCTGTATGAGAAACGCCTTAGGGAGCTGGGGATGTTTAGCCTGGAGAAAAGAAGGTTAAGAGGTGATATGATGGCCCTGTTTAAATATTTGAAGGGATTCATATTGAGGAGGGAGCAAGCTTGTTTCCTCTTCTCCAGAGAACAGGACCTGGAACAATGGATGCAAGCTACGGGAAAAGAGATTCCACCTCAACATTAGGAGGAACTTCCTGACAGTAAGGGCTGTTCGACAGTGGAACACACTCCCTTGGAATGTAGTGGAGTCTCCTTCCTTGGAGGTCTTTAAAAAGAGGCTGGATGGCCATCTGTCGGGGATGCTTTGATTGAGAGTTCCTGCATGGCAGGCGGTTGGACTGGATGGCTCTTGTGGCCTGTTCCAACTCTATGATTCTATGATACTAAGAGCTTGAACATGAAACCTGTTCTGTTCATGGAATGAAAACAGGGGTCCAAGCCATAGTAATTTATGGGATTCAATGCCATGTGATTGATAATCAGTGGCCTAAAGGAAACAAATTTATGGATGATAGATCTATCAACATTATTAGCCATGAACGCTAAATGTTCGTTGTGCCACTGAATCAAGCAAATAATGTGACTTTAACTTTCATGAAGCATTGCCAGAAGTGGATGGGCTTCCCAGAAACATATGGGGAGCCATCACTAAACAACAGACATTGGACAAGTTGCTGATTAGTCTTACCTAGCAAGACCTTACTTCTGTTGTCATTAAAATTGTTGGGAGAATCAAACAAAAACAATGCTGTGTAACTATTTTCCCTTTTACAGGTATTTGGCAAAGTAGCACTGAAGGATGGTTCTCAAATTAACAGGAACAACAACTTTCAGACTTTCCCTCAAGCGGTGCTTCTTCTCTTCCGGTAGATTTTCTATATTCATTTGTTGATGCTTTCTAAATGGCAGTGCAAAGGTTCTAATATTTTTTTGTAATGTTTAAATGCATCGTAATGTGGCATTGTTCCTTCTTGTGTGGAGTTCATTTTTATTCTCAGAGACCAGCAACATGAATTTCTAATAAGTGTGCTTGAAGTGATACCTCTGGTCTTCCTGAGATCTCTACTTGAGTCACTGAGGCTCACAAAATGAAGAAAGAGGACCTGTAACTTCCTCCCTTAGACATGACTATAAATGCTTTCAGATTAGCACTATGTCCTAAAGCCAGTGCAGAGTTAGCTTTGTTTAAGACTTCTGGTATTAGCCGGTTTAAATAAAGACCATCTCTGCTCTGAACTTGGGGATGGGTCATTGTCTTAACAACAGAAAGCCTTTGTGGAATCGAAGGCTTTAATGGCTGGCATCCATAGTTTTTTGTGGAGCTTTCGAGAAATGCTGAAATTCTCTGAAGATGCCAGCCACAGATGTTGGTGAAACGTCAGAAAGGAATTCTTCTAGAACATGGCCACATAGTCCGAAAGCTCCACAAAAAACTATAGAAAGCCTTTGCTTGTATGATGTCCCCCCTTTCCTATCAGGCTGTCTGTTTCTACTTTCAACCTGTCATCCCTTTAGCGAGTTAGCTTTCCAATCTGCGTGCCTCCAATAACATTGCAGAATTTTTTTAAACATACTGACTAATTTGCATTTCTTGAACTAATATGGATGTTGAAACTCATTCATCCTTTAAGTATAATAAAAGTATTAATGCGTACACGTGCTTTCATCTATCTAGCTATTAAAATATATTGAATGCAAAATTAGCCTCTTTCTAAGAGAGTAAGTGAGAAGCCTCTTCTATTCAGAAAGACTAAACTAGAAAATTGGGCAGAAATTAATAAATTAAATTCAATGGAGACAAATGCACAGGTATAGGACAGGGGGTACATGGCTCAGCAGTACTGCATGGAAAAAGGACTTTGGGATTATTGTCGATCATAAATCCAACATGAGCCAGCAGTGTGATGCTGCAGCAAAGAAGGCCAATGCTGTTTTAACCTGCATTAATAGAAGCATAATTTCAAAGTCAAGGGAAGTAAGGGTCCCACTATATTCTGTAATGGTCAAGCCTCATCTTCTATTCTGCGTTCAGTTCTGGGCGCATCATTTTCAGAAAGATACAGACTGGTTGGAGCAGGTTCAGACAAGAGCAACAAGGATTATAAGAGGTTTGGAGAACAAAATGGATGAGGAAAGGTTGAAAGATGTTTATTGCACTCTTTAAATACCTCAAGGGCCATCACAGAGAGGATGCTCTGTGCTGCCCTGGAAAGTAGGACCAGGTCTAATGGTTTTAAGTAACAGGAGGTAGATTTCAACTGAACATTAGAAGGAACGTCTTGACAGTAACAGTTGTTCAGCAATGGAACCAACTGCCTAGAGAGGTGGTGGGATTTCCTTCTGTGTACGTCTTTAAAAAGAGGCTGGAGGGACAGCAAATCTCTGAGAATGCTTTAGTTGGAGATCCTGCACTGAGCAAGGGGTTGGACCCAGTTGCGCATGAGGACCCTTCTAATTCTGTGATTCTATACACATATATACCATGCAATGGCTTGCAGCTGTATGTTTGCTGCCAAAGGCCATTGTGCAAGTGTATCATCAAACCAGTAGGAGGAGCAAACAGAAGCGGAAGGGCAGGCTGGGTTTTCCTATCCATCTTTCTCTTTCCTCCTTTGTTTTTAACAAGCAGTGTATTAGGCTCTGATCACAATGTGTGACCCCATATCCACTGGCCCTTTTCCCCTGTGGTAACTAACACATGTTTATTGGAAGGGAATCATGTGGCCCACTGGCTGCATAGATTCAGTAGATCCCTTCGCTGCCCACAAACTCCCCAGATCATGGCCAAAAATGCTTTTTTGGCACCCAAAACCTTCACAGATACATGTTCATGTGGCTGCACACCCATCCCAAAACAGCAGAACAACAACAACTCTGAAAGTACTATAAGTCACACCAGAATATCACTTTCTAATTCCTCAAAATGGCAGCCATTGCAGCACGTTGGTGCCTTTATTGGGATAGGGAATGCTGAAAATGACTTTCCAAAAGTGTCTCCCTCCAAAGTACTCAAATAGTGAGTTGAGGTACTTTGTAGTAATAATGCTGTTGTAACTGAAACAGTAGAATCATGCTCATTTCTCTTTGCTTTGTTTCCTGTTAAAGGTGTGCAACAGGAGAGGCTTGGCAAGAGATCATGTTGGCTTGTATGCCCGGGAAGCGATGTGACCCGGACTCTGATTTTAACCCAGGAGAAGAATACACATGTGGAAGCAATTTTGCTATTATTTATTTCATCAGTTTCTATATGTTGTGTGCTTTTTTGGTGAGTCCAGAGTCTAAATTAAATATTAAGCTTTGCGAATGAAAAATTATAAGCAGGAAGAGAACAATTTTGTGAGTCTATAAATTCGTGTTACATTAAGTTAAATAACCCTTTATCCTGTTGTCAAAATTGCATGCATTTTAATTTCAGTAAATACTTGTGGTAAATTGTTCAGCCAAAGAAATTAACAAGTAACAATTGTGATTTTATAAACAATAAGTTGAGAAAATAATATAGGGCTTAATATAGCACATCAGCCTTGTGATTTATTGTCCCACCACATCTCCAATCATTTGAATTTTTAATATTAATTTAAATGTTATTAAATAATTTATTCAATTGTTTTTTTTAAGATTATCAATCTCTTTGTGGCTGTCATCATGGACAACTTTGATTATCTGACACGTGATTGGTCTATTCTTGGTCCACACCATCTAGATGAATTTAAAAGAATATGGTCAGAATATGATCCTGAAGCAAAGTAAGTTAGATATGCCACTGTGATACTGGATGTGCCTCCCTAAAGAACCAGAGAATTTTTAAAAAGCATCCAATTTAATTCACACTGCGTCTTTTGTAGGGGAAGAATAAAGCACCTTGATGTTGTTACCTTGCTGCGACGCATACAGCCTCCACTTGGTTTTGGTAAATTGTGCCCTCACAGAGTTGCCTGCAAGGTAGGGCTTTCTGACTTTGTGTAGTTATTTCTTTACATGTTAGAAATTCAGTATAGATTGCCTTTATGCATGGAAGTCAAACAAGGTGGCATACACGATAAAGGGGAAAATATAACTAAATAAATAAATGTGGTTGATAAAAAAACCCAGAATATGATCCACACCAAAAAATAAAATAAAATAAAGTTAGATTGATCATGAAAATTCAATGTCCTTTGCTAGTGATAAAATTCCTGATAAAATTCAAGTAGCTTGATTCACCATTGTTATAATCACATTTTCCCACAGGCCCATTTTGGAATCAGACACACATTGTCGCAACTCTTATTCTTGTCCTAGCTGAGTAATTTAAAACAATGTAGTAGTAACAAGGAGTTCTGAAAAGTCCAGATTTAGCTTCCTATCCAGCTATGAAGGAAATAAGAAGCCCTTGTTTATACAAGTACTTGCCAACTAGAACTCGTTTATGGATGTAAAACATTCCAGCTCATGAAAATCTAGGTGCAGCAGAATAATGTGTGCATTTTTGTTACGATACAATTATGATTCGGTAGAATGTTTGTCTTGTTTTATTGGGCTTTAGTTGTAATGGGAAAAGAAAACCACAAAAAGTTTGATCTGATTTGAATGGGAAACAAGTGAACTTCCAGACATGAGACTGCAAATCCCATTAGTTATAGCCACTGGTGGGATGCTGAGAGTTGCAACCTGATGTCATCTGTAAACTTCCACCCCTGCACTGCATGAACAAGCCTTGTGTTCATCCCTCACCTAACACACACACTCCAGTTTAGTTATTTATAATGGATACTTGCTTTACGCAGGGGATCCGTTCCAGACTGCACATGCTCAAGCCCCAGTTAGAGGTTGATAATCTAAATGGGGCTTCCTGTCCGTGTGACTTGAAGTCTGCATATGGGAAGCCCATATATGGCGGGTTGACTGTACTTTCTTTGAGGAGGAAATCATAGCCTGTAATTATGGTTCACTTTTGGAGAACAAAGGCAAGCCATAGTGTGTCAATTCTGATGTAGTAGATAAATTTGTTTTAGGAGATTATCACACCAGCCTCTTTTGTGCTGCAGTCCTGCAAACCAAAATTAAATGGCAATATATTGATTTTAGAGCATGCAACACACTTCTTCCATTTGCCCAACCATGGCTGCTGCCAGCATCATGCCTCCTTCCCATCCTATCCCTGAACCCCTCCCTTCCTCCTTTGTGCCTTAGCCAGCATGCCTTTAGGTTTAAAAACAAACAAACTGTTTTTGCACAATTATGAAGCTATGCAGCCCTAATCTAAGCCTTTTAAAACATTTTTTAAAAATTTCAAGGCTTCAGAGCTTCAAAAATATGCAAAAAAAGAGGGGGGGTTAAAAATGAGGAGGAGGAGGGGATGAGGGGACAGTGACACCACATGACTGTCAATCGTGCAGATGTCCTGGGAATGGCTTTTCACACCTGGGGAATTGCACAATTGGTAGCCCATTCATTGATTTTCCCATTAAATGAAAAGGAATGGGTCAGGAAAGGGGCAGCTGACATCGTATGATTAGCATTGTATGCTGGTGCCACTTCCCTCCCAATGAAACTGCAGTTTAAAAACTGGGTGTGATAATCTCTTTAGTCTGTATGCAAGGTTTCTCTTCCATAGAGGAAAGATCCATCTGAGGGAGGTTTTCAATCCAGCAGGATATTTCCACTGATGCAATAGAGGAGAAGGCAATTTTTACTAATTTCTGTCTTCCCACTGCAGCCCTATATGTATGTTGAAAAAACTACTGGTGAAGAAGAGATTGGGGAAGGATAGGTGGGGAAGTGGGGAGTTAACTGGCAAATATTTCCATCTCCCTTTCTCCTGGTGGAGTATTCTGAACAGAGCTCCATTCAGGAAATGAAATGAAATGTGATCCAGCCTTGTGCTAAATAAGAAATTAAGAGTATATGAAATGAGGAAGGAGTATGTAATTCCAAAGCACATTCACATAGTGCCAAGCCATGGTTTAGCACTGAGTCTAAACCATCCCCCCTCTTTCTTTTTTTAAAGGAAGATTTCCAAGATTAGCTCATGCTAATTGGTACAAAGCTCACAAAGAAAGGGTGGGCATCCAGACTTGGCATCCCAAAGTGCCATTTTTGTCATTCTTCAGTCCCATATACTAATTCTGGGGGCACATTGGTGAATCCAGCAAAAGCTGCACACTGATTTTATGGGAGAGCTAAATATGAACATAAGCTTAATACGTTGAAAGCCATCAGGGTTAAATGTGCTCAGCTTTGCCTGTGCTTTCCGTGAATCATCCATTCATTCATATGGAGAGGGGGGAATGGGAGTAGGAGAGAGAGAATGGAGCTCTCACCATCTATCCTAGGTTTCTGTGGCGATCATAAATCACATAGTGTCTGCAACAGATTTTGAACTTATCAAAAGTTCTCAGTTCTGTGTATAGGCATAGCTGGTAGCTAGAGGGCCGATGAATCATTTGCCTGGTATGGCCAGTTGATTGAGGTTTCCTGCATTTTATCTTATGTTTTATGATTTTCCTGTATTTTATCTTATTTTCTTCAAATGTATAATTTCCGACTTAAAAAACAAACTGATATTTCTTTGTTTGTGCTTATTTCTTAAACATCTGCAGCGGTTGGTAGCCATGAACATGCCCCTAAACAGTGATGGAACAGTTATGTTTAATGCTACTTTATTTGCTTTAGTAAGAACAGCCCTGAAGATCAAAACAGAAGGTAAGAGAATAAGATGCATATTTTCTAAGCACTATCTGTTTTTGCTTGTCAGATATTATTACTTGGTATTATGGAGCTGATGCACCTCATGGACACCCCTGTGGACTTTCTAAGTGTAAAAGGTTGCACACACAGTTCTTTTTAGATATTCCCAACTGAGTTACTAGGTCCAAATCCCAGGCTTCTGGGAAAATCTTTTCCTGTACTGTCAAACACATTAGAAGGCAAAATCACTTGCAGTGTCAAATTTGGTTATCTTGTTGCCTATCCTCCAACGGAGACAGAATTCGCCCCAAGCAATCCAGTACTGCTGACTGCAGTCTTGTACCATCCAACTTGGCTGAGAACTAGCCTGTGCTTTTTCTGTTTTGTGCAATTGTAAACTTTCTTTGCAGGAGTCAACTGTCTGGGATTCTTAAACGTTATGCACTGCTTTTTCAGTAATTAAGAAGCAAACTGCAACTAAAGCTGTATCTGAAGCCAGGTCACTCCCTTGAGGTTATGACCACAATGAACTTGCCTCATTGGGGATTCCACCTTAGTACCTCCCAAACACAATGAAGAACTAACATATGTCAACACTTTTCTCCATTGTATCCAGACAGAGGTCATATTTGGTCCTTTTGGAGCTAAAACTCCAGATGGAGTATATGCTGAGGTAGATTTACACATCTAAATAAGAACAGAGGTCCTAGAGGCTTCTTTCTCAAATGTTTAGTTTCATTTACCCAGTGTAGGACTCCTCAGCCATCTGACAATATCTCTAAATATTTGGACATGCTGTTATGGTGTATGATTCATATGTGACAAACATATATCATATTTATAGGATTCTGCAGATAAAAGACTCTGTGTTAGCACTACACAGAGTTATTCAGCAGATGTTTGGGTAGGTTGTGGTGAAATGTTAAAGGAAAGATCTGTTGCCCTGAGGCATCTAAAGTAGTTTGCTTCAGGAGAAACAGCCAGCAATGAAGTAACATTCAGCTTAATCTGCTTTAATACTAGGAATAGTGGGAGTGGTTTCATAAACCTTTATGGAATCATATTGATCTATTTTGACTCAGCCCTAGTCAATGTGACACTGTGAAATGGAATTGCCCTTTTAATGCCTATTCCTTCAGTTTCCCCAATTCTGAAGAAGCCCTCTCTCGACCCCTCTTCTTTGTCTAGCTATCATCCAGTCTCTCTTCTTCCTTTTCTCTCTCAGGTTCTGGAATGGGTAATTTATTCTCGCTGTCTTGAGTTTCTTGAAGCCAACTCCATCCTGGACCCTTTTCAGTCTGGTTTCCACCCACGGCACTCCACAGAGACGGCCCTCACCAAGATCTGAAATGATCTCTTGCAGGCCAAGGCGAATGGCCTCTATTCTATTCTCATCCTCCTTGACTTGTCTGCGGCCTTTGACACCGTGGACCACTGTCTCTTGCTTGACTTACTTTCTGACCTTGGGTTCTCCAACTGTGTTCTCAACTGGTTTAAATCCTACTTGTCAGACAGATCCTTTGCAGTGGTCACAGGTGGTCAGACTTTCTCTTCTGTTCCCTTATCTGTAGGAGTTCCTCAGGGCTCTGTCCTGGCCCCCCTTTTGTTCTCTTTATACACATTGTCCCTTGGTAAACTCATCAGTTCCTTTGGTTTCTCCTATCATCTGTATGCCGATGACACTCAGCTCTATCTTTCCACCCCTGACCTTTCGCCGGGGCTTGAACAGCAAGTCTCATCTTGTCTGGCTGCCATCTCTCAGTGGATGCGGCATCGGCACTTGAAGCTCAACATGTCTTAAGACAGAGCTTTTCGTCTTCCCACCTAAGCCCACCCTTCAATACTCCTTTTCTGTTTCTGTTGACGGCATTTCTATTCAACCGGTTCAGCAAGCCCGCAGTCTCGGCTTCATCTTTGATTCCTCTCTGTTGTTTACTCCCCAGATTCAGGCCACAGCCAAGGCCTGTAGAGTCTCTCTTTACAACATTACTAAAATCTGTCCTTTCCTCTCAGCCTCCATTGCCAAGACTCTGGTCCATGCCCTAGTGGTATTGGGACTAGATTACTGCAATCTTCTTCTGACAGGGCTTCCTCTCTCTCACCTCTATCCATTAATCTCTGTCCAGAACTCAGCTGCACGTATTATCACATCTGCTCACCATTTTGACCATGTTTCTCCTCTCTTATCCTCCCTTCACTGGCTTCCCCTTTCCCTTCCGCATCCAGTACAAGCTTTTGTTGTTGACTTTCAAAGCCCTCTATGGACTTGCCCCTCCTTACTCGTCTGAGCTTCTTTCTCCTCACACTCCTACTCGTACCCTCCACTCTAGTAGTCAAGGTCTCCTATCCCAGCCGAGGATTTCCACTGCTCTGTCCCGGATTCGTCCCTTCTCACTTGCTGCCCCTCACTCCTGGAACCTTCTTCCCCCACATATATGCCTCATCACTTCTCTAACCAGGTTCAAAAGTAAGTTAAAGACTATATTGTTTAGGGAAGCTATCCCAGGATTGTGCCATCTGCCCCAGAATGCCTCCTCTTAACTATGTATTAAGAACCCATGCCCTCCCTCCAGTCCATCTTCTTTTGTCCATGCCCCAGAGGGAGAGAAGAACCACTGGACCTCATCCCCTTCCCACCACCTTTCCCTTCTCCTTTTGTGTTGTCTCTTCTAGATTGTAAGCCTGAGGGCAGGGATCTGTCTAACCATAAGATTGTATGTACAACACTGTGTAAATTTACAGCGCTATATTATTATTATTAATAATAATAATATCCAGAAAATATAATCTCATCAATGTTGTCTTACCCCTTATTTTTTTTCTCCCCCCTCCCCCCCCCAATCTCTCTCTCTTTCTTTTTTTTCCCTAGGAAATCTAGAGCAAGCGAATGAAGAACTCAGAGCAGTTATAAAGAAAATCTGGAAGAAAACTAGCATGAAGCTCCTGGATCAAGTTGTTCCCCCCGCTGGTGGTTAGTGAGATAATACTATCTGTTTTCTATATTTTAATACTTACATACTGGTACAGTTTCAAAAATACTGTGAGACTCAAAGCAGAATGCTAATGTTAATCAAGTGACAAAGTACATGGAGATATTTTTAGATATTCATTTTCCATTATGGATTGCTTTAAAGGAAAGAATACAGTATTCTGTTAAGCAAAATGTTTAATTTTAAGGAAATGTAATTCTGGAGAAATTCAAAATATCATGGCTGCAAATTACCAGTTTATGTATAAAATTTCAGTTACCAGGTTTTACAATAATGCTTTGCTAAACTGAAAAAGCTTGGGTTTAACTTTTTAAAATTAATTTGCCTGAACTAACTAGGAGAGTTATGACTGAGCAAGATATGACATAGCTAATATTTTATAACATTCTTGTACAAATGCATGTATTAAACACACACATACATATTTGTCTTTAATATAAAACAGTGATAATCTGTTGATTGTAAGTGATGTTCTGACTTGCTTTTCATGTTTTAAAAGTGCAGGATCTGTTTCATAGTATCTAATCCATCTCAGTCCCATCCCAGACATCCAAACAATCAATCCATTTCAGTTCATTATATGATATCTTTTATAGCTCACTGTACTTTTATAGTGTTATCACAGCTTTCAAGATGGCTCAGAGTGCTCAGGTTTGGAAGTAAGACTGCCAAGATCTCATTCCTGATGGTGGTGGTGACTGATCTCTCTCTAAAGGTGACATTCTTGGTCTGTAGGCGAGACAGCACGCATGCTGGCTGCCCTACTCTTCTCTTTAGCATGACTCAAGAAGAAGCATTTGCTTGGTTGCTGGAGGGAGCCACTTGCAGTTAAGCAGCTCTCATTGGGGATGGGGTGATGCAAAAAAATATCTAAGATAGCCCAGCTATCAAGAGAGAACGGATACTGCACATTTAAAACAAAATCTCTGTGTTCTACTCTGCTGTTTTCTGGCCTTCTACCTAAGTGCTTGCATGGCCTAGATGAATTGCTTTTGTTATTGTTGTAACTATGTGCTTGAGCTTTTTCTGCAGCCTCTATTCCTTTCAACTATCAGTCTTTTCAGAATATTCTGAAGCAATTCTGTTTTAGGGTGGTGGCATGGAATTAGTGTTGCCTCTGGCCAACTTGATTCCCCTTCTTTTTATTGAAATACAGACGCATGCTTCAGAATAGCAAGCCATGCCTGCCCAAATTAAGCACATGGAGAGACCTTACTGAATATTCATTTAGATATAATCATAATCCACTTCCTCTTCAGAATGCACTTTAAAGTTCAGATTCATTTCATTGCTGCTTACAAAGTGAATATTGATTTTCAGCTGTGCTAATGTTTTTAATAGACATAACTTTTGATAATGACATGCAGTGTCATTGTTTAGATCAAAGTAAAAGGATATGTTATTAAAATGCAGAAAACAAAACACTGACAAATTGTAGCAAGCATTTCATAACACTAGCCATATCCTTGCAGGACACAGACTACTGTGAAAAAGAAATAGACAATAAACATTCATTTTAAAATTTTGTAGTGTTGTCAGTGCTGAAAAGCATATCTGCTGATTCTTACATAAGACATGACAGCTTCAATTTAAGCAGCATCATAACTAAAGAAGACAATATAGACTGGGCTATTTAATTTTTAATAGAACCAAAGAGTCCAGATTTAGAATGGAAAGCATTATACACATATAAATCCTTGAAGTGGCCAAACTGCACATTTATGTGCCAATGTAGATAGATTATTTTATTCATTCAATTAGGTGTATCACATTTCTTAAAATGGAATGTCATGGCTCAGAAATTGTAACAGAAAAAAAAAACCAATTGTTGTTCCTCACTGGTAATTACTGATAACTAATTAAGAAAATAAAATGAATACTAACATACTAAATCAATACTATCTTTAAAATGTATTTTCTTCATTTATTAATAATAGGAAAAAATATATCAGATTAAAATGTCAAATTATTTTTAAAAACTGCTATTTAATATAGATTAATGCAGCTAATATAAAAGAAAAAGAGTACAGAAAGGACACTGAAGTCCATATTCCCTTTTTAACTCTTTAATTGCCTCTAAAATTCCCATTCTTAATCCTTCAGAGCAGACCTAAGCTCACCTGATACTCTTTGCCTTCCAGAATCTATTTTACAGAAATTCATTCCCTTGAATCTCCCTTTCATGTTGATTTCACTTCTGTGTAATGTATGATCACTTCTGCTTGGCTGCTGTCCTTCATGTATCCAGCTATGTCTGTTGTGCCTAATGTAAGAAGTTAAAAATGGTTCAGACAGATTTTGTATCCATGTTTGTCTCTGAAATATCTCGTATGTCCTTTTGGCACACAAAGAAATTTAACTACAACCAGGAAGGCACAAGCCAAAGTAACAGATTTGCAGATGTGATTTGCATGTCTATCCACTTTTACACATGCCACTGCTGTACAGAAAGTGGTGTACAGTATGAGGAGCTAAAGTAAGACATACTGTAAGTATGTCCATCACTATAATAGAAAGTGTTTAGTCTCATTTTGTTTGTTGTTTGTTCTCCAAAAACCATATCTTACCTATTATTTCCTTTCTATTGCTGGTCATGTATTCTATGTATTGCATAGGAAATAATAGCAAGGATGGAAAGGGCCTTTTGAGGAGGAGTTTGATGATGGGCATAGTGCAACAATAGTCATAACAGAAAATGTACCATTAATCTAAAATGGAATCAATGCATATCACCTGTAGGTCCACAAATGTCAGACTTCATGCACATAAAAGTTCTTTTCTTTGATTTTACTACAGCACCAGCCAACAAATATCAAAAAAGCCTTGTGTGGATATGTCCAAACTATGGTGCACACACTATTGTTTTTTGTTTTTTTTATGTGAATGTAAGGACTTGTTCACATAGCCAGCTCCCCCATCTAGGGACACTTTATGATTTCAGGAGCTTCTATGTATACAAGGATTTTTCAGCAGACCCATGCATGCATCCCTGTTGAGTGTATGATTTCTCTGTGACATTGAAAATCTGAAGAATTCAGTTTACAAAGAGCTTTCTTTTGCATAGTGGAGCATACATAGAATTTTCAACTGAATTCTTGTGTTAAGCAGATAGGTATACAAAAGAGTAATTAATTCCATTATAGCCTTTAAAAAGAGAAATTTGCTAAGAGAACCATATCCAAGACAAATTCTTTATACTATATCTAAAAATGCCTCTGCCAAGATGTAGCTAATTTTTTATGGTGCTAATACCCAAACCAAACAAACTGGCCTTTTCTTTTTTTGGATTTTGGATCTTGAGGTATGGGACCCCTAAGCTTTCATTGGCAACTGATGGAGGTTTATGGACCTGAGTACCTTTTGAGAAGACATGTGTCATATAGTTAGAGCAGGCTCCATGATGCTATTTAAGGAATGCATGGAACAGACTGGGCTCCTATTTTAAATCTTAGTTTGTTTTATAAACTATATGACATTTAAGCCAATGATTTCTCCCCCCCCCCCCCCCATCCTCCTGAAAAAAGAACAAGAAAGAGACAGTGTTTGGTTGTATGACCATATTAATAGAAGGGATTTCAACAAGATACCTACATAAAGTGTCGTTTAGGACAAATATGATTCAAGAGTTAATAATCTCCTATAGTCATATGGCATTTTTAAAACCTAATTCTCTTATATAAATGTAAAAAATAGCCCATACAGGGGAAGTTATTGAACAATTTGCCTCTTTATATTAGTTGCTGGGATGGATGAGTGGGGAACAGAGTACTGTTGTCCTTCTGTTCTGCTGATGAACTTCCTTTAGGGAAGTCTTTGGCCACTGTGTCTGAACAGAATGCTAGGCAAAATAAGCCTTTGGCCACATCCAGCAAGGTCATTCACATATTTTTCCTATGTAGCAGCATTTAGTTTTGAAATGAACACTTAACAATGGTGACTGGTAGTAATGATCAGAACTAGGGGACTTCCCTGTCAGCATTTTACTGTGTATCCATGCTGCCTCGTTCCCAGAATTTTATGGCAGGTTTCAGACACCATCATATAAGGCCTTCTATATTTCCCTCTCAATTTCCCCCTTTTGAACAAAAAAATTAAAAGAGCAAGAAAGGATGGAATAGCTGTTCGTTGTCTGTTGACTAAATCTAGTAGGATTCTTTCATTAGAAGTATACCTAGAGTTGTGTTCTATTTTTACAGTTACTTGAAACTAGTTACTGGCAATGGAGGGTATTCAGTCTTGTCCAACAGTATTGTCAAATTTCCTTAAAGAACCCCTCAAGCAGGACCTTCAACTGAATGGAGAGTTATCAGTGAACCATTTGCCCTTAAAACCTGATTTGACACATTATTTAATACACACATACTAATATCCTGTTGGGTATTCAAGGAAGCAAAGAAAATTATAACCTAGTTTGATAGGTCAGATATAAATAATAGTATTTTGATATATTTAAATCTGTTTAGCTTGAAAGGGACCAGATTCAACAATCCACACTACTCCTCTCATTAACGCTGCTCTTTTAACACTCTGGTTGAAAGTGATCTGTTGCCATTTTAGATCCATTTAGATACTGGCATTCTAAATTGCATTCTTCCCTTTCTGAATTTTAATAAAACAATCTATTTTACTTTCTTAAGCAGAACCTTGCCCATCTGGTCCTAAAATTTAGCCTAGCTTGCCTGCTAAAAATTGCTTTATGCTAGATTTTAGGCTGCATTATTATAAGGAAACCCTTGTGCTCATAGCACGCAACATTTCGTTTTCCTGAATTGGAATAAGAATATTTACTGGCTATTAATGAAATGTGCTGACTTGGGAGAGATCTGTCTGGTCTGTTCATTTAGATGATGAGGTAACCGTGGGGAAGTTCTATGCCACCTTCCTGATACAGGACTACTTTAGGAAATTCAAGAAACGGAAAGAACAAGGACTGGTGGGGAAATATCCTGCAAAGAACACAACAATTGCACTACAGGTGACTTTGTTTTCTACCCTTCTACTAACCATATTGCAAGTTTATTGATAACAACAGGTAAATGGCTGTGGGTGAAATAAGCAGTGCCATGAGGACTGTGTTTCATTGAGACATTTTGGGGTCTTCCATCATTAAAAGGAATAACCATATGTTTCTGTATATTATAAGGTAAGTGAAAAATGCCTTTCTTGTAAATGAAAGTGCAAATGGTAGCAAAATCTCTATAAAGTTTTCTTGTAAAAATTGTAAGTTATGTTATATAAAGACCTATGGCTAGGAAAACTCCAGTCTGAAGTGCCCCACAACACAACCCTGAGAGTCCAAGTGAAATGTCAATTTTGTCTGATTATCTAATTACACAATAGTGTATTATCTGTATAAGCTCTTTCTTTCTCTGCATACCTAAAGATCTCAGAAGCAGAGTAAAAGACATAATCCTGTAGTAGTGATTGGGACATGCATTTTATATCCTGTAGGGTGGGAAGAAAGAAAATGCTGAAAAGAGTGAATGTATCTCAGACCACTTCCACCACATTTTAGAATGTCCATCTCCACCTCCAGATGCTTCCAGACAGCAATGGCAATTGTAGAACAAAAATCTGTGGGGGAAATTCATTCAAGCCCTATTAGCATTTTTATGAGACCACCACTGCCTGTATAGCATGCTTAGATGATTGCCCAGGACTAGGAGTATAATGTGACTGAGCAGGGGTCTTCCTCTCTGTGTCTGTGTCTGCATGTGAATAAAAGTGCATATTGAGGTCTAATTTTGAGTGAAGATGAATAAAAAAGGAGGGCTTTATCTGGATCTCTCATCTCTCTGGATAAAGATATGCCTCTAATTGGGATCCCGTTTGTAACAATGCTATGTTCTGTGTTTAGCAACAGAAGAGAAGAGAGAACATTTATTCTGACTATTCCACCATTCTAGAAATCCCCTTAGCACCATTATTAGAGAAATATATAGCTCCAAGTAATTTTAGTACAGTACGTAGTTTTTGGATTTTTTTTTTTTTACAAAAATCAGATAAACATTCTGTAATTGCTCAAACAGGCTGTAAGTATGGTACACAATTATTGTTGCTTCTTTGCATCAAAAAGTGAGAGATATGACCCTATAAACCAATAAGTTTCCTGGATACAGTGTCAAAAGTATATGGATAGGTCCCTATTGAATAAGCTCTAAATCTGGGCAAAGGAAAATGACCTCATAGAACAGGCTGGATTTGGGCATGGTAGAAATTTTGTGATCACTCATCTGATTCATAAAAGCCTGATGCAACCAGGAGGAAGTTTATATGTGGTCATTGTGGATTGTGTATCAGCATTTGATTCAATGGATAGACAGAACCTTTGGGGGAAATTGATTCACACTAACATAACAGGATATGCCTGCTTGTTTTCTGTTGTTATTGCAGCAACTCTATTTCCACACTGATTTAATAGTGCAGGTTTGTCTAATATAATTTCTGGCAAAGTCAACAACAAAACAGGTACTAGGCAATGTTGCTTATTGTCCCCTTTTCTGTTTAATTTTTGTGTGAATAATCTCTGATATAAATTCTCCAGATTGTTTCCCACCTTCTGTTGGAAACAGAAAGATCTAAATGCTATTGTATGCTATGATTAGACTCTTTTATCTATCACCCAAATGGGATTGAGGAGACTTTAGATCGGGTTTGCAGTTGGGAGGATTTGGTTATAAATTATTCCAAAACAAATGTGATCATCTTCTTGAAGATGAAGCACTTTAATAAATGGCAATTAGATGGTAATTTAATTGAGCAATGCCCCAGTTTTAAAATTTCTGAGAATGTATTTTTCTTATAATGGAAACTGGAAATTTCATTTAGAACACCAAAACATCTTGGCTGGTGAACATCAAAGGTAATACTAACCTTTGAAAAGATCAATGAAGGTTCCCTGGTAGGCTCACTCTAAAAATCTGTATAGCAAAACATTGCCTCAACTGCTCTGTGGGGTATGGGATATGGGGACAGGGTCAGACTGCAGCAGTTGATAGTGTACAGAATAAATTTTTGAAGGAACTGCTGGCACTTACCCCAGGGGTACATTCCTCGTTGCTAAGGCTCAAAGTTGAGCTTTATCCTATTATGGCAAGAATCCATAAAGCATCTATACTTTATAGGAAAAGAGTGATGATCCTGGAGGACATCAATTTAGCAAAACTATATTTCACTGAACAACATGCTCAGGGTGGATGGGCCCATTATTGGTCCCATTATTGTCCCAATCTTATTTTGAAAAATGCTCAGATTTTAATTTGTAAGGACAAATTATTAGAGATAGTATCTTTGAGATTGCTTTTTATGAAGATGTGCCTGCTGGCCAGCTGAGTCCTTTCCTGGAACCAGGGGACCAGGAAACTGTGGTACAAGCACTGGTAACCTCACAACTCGACTTCTGCAATGCACTCTACATGGGGCTACCCTTGTGCCTAATCCAGAAACTTCAGTTAGTTCAAAATATGGCAGCCAGGTTGGTCATGGGAAAAATAAGAAATGATCACATAACATCTATTTTAAAATTGCTCCACTGGCTACCTGTTGGTTTCCAAACGCAGTACAAGGTGTTGGTAATGTCCTTTAAAGCTTGAGTCCAACCTATCTACAGGATTGCCTCCTTCCGTACAATCCACCCCACACACTTAGGTCCTCTGGGAAGAATCTACTACAGCCTATAAAGACCAGGCTAGCTGCAGTCACCTAGAGGACATTTCCTGAACTGCTCCCAGACTATATTATCAGCTTGGATAGCTTCAAAAAGGCTGTCAAGATGGATCTTTTCTGACAGGCCTTTCCTGAATAGCAAACCCGGCCACCAAGTGAATCAACCATCCCTCTGAGTACTTGGTAGATCTATCCGCCTATCTTTGATTATTTTAATGGATATTTTAATGGTCAAATGTGTTTAATTGGAATTTTAGAGGAGGGAGGGAATAATTAGAATACTGTTATATTGTTGGATTGTATGGATTTTAATTGTAAGCTGCCTTGATTGTCTTTTGACAGACAGGTGGGGTAAAAATAAAGTTTATTATTATTTATTTATATTCTAAAAACCAAATATTTTCAATATTACTAAGTATTCCTAAGATGTAAGCTTTGTTGCCCTTAGAAAAGCCTTTACTGTCCTCCACTTTGAAAAAATGCCATTCGTTTAGCTAGAGCAAAGGTATAAAGAGATCCACTATACAGAGTAGCTATGTGTTTGTATTGTGTTTGTAGATATGGCGAGTGATTGTGACTTTGGGGAGATAAAAGATGTAGTTCATTATTTATTACACAGTCCATTATATAGTAACTCCAGAACACATTTTTGGAAGAACTCATGAGATGGAGGGGGTTGAGGTTGGATGTTGCCTGATATTATTTGTGACCTGTGGGTAAATCATTCTAAATCTGTTGCATTCCAAGTTGCCACCTTCACAGTAGCAGCTCATAAGATCTGCTGCAAATTTATAAAAGACATCAGTAGTGGATTATAACGGAGATCAGTTGTAGTTACAATCATTGGTCTAACATTTTATCTGGTTATTTTTGGTTTTGTTCTTTCATTTCTGACCTTTGTGATTCCTTTGACTCATGCAAGCAAGTGTGCCAATAATAGACCTTAAGGATCCTAAGTACAATCTCTTTCCTTGCTAAGTACTATCTCTTTCCTTGTTTGAATAGAAATACAGCCACCTGAGTAATCAAGGATATTGATAAAGCAAGACACAGCTACTTCTACTTGAACAAGCAAATGCAAGTAGAACCTAACTACCCTCACCTTTCTGCTCAATGCAGGAAGATGAAGAACATTAAGGATAATTTGAGAGTCAATGTGGTATAGTGGCTTGAGCGTTGGACTAGGACTCTGGAAACTAGGGTTTTATTACCTGATCAGCCATGGGAACACACTGAGTGACCTTGGGTGAGTCACACACCCTCAGCCCCAGAAACCACATGATAGGTTCACCTTAGGGTTGCCATTAGTCAGAAACAGCTTGAAGGCACACACACACACAAAAGAAACAAACAAAAAAACAAAAACAAAAAAACACAAGGATAAAGTCAGGGTATGTAGGATCAGTGTCCACTGTACTCCTTTTTTCTAGCTAAAGGTAACTCCCTGTTAGTGGATCAGGGAATACAACCTGAGTTAGCTTGAAAGAAGGTATCCAAAATTCTGGACCTGTTAGAGGAATCACCCCTCAGAAGCCCTTGTAAAGCCTGGGTAAAAATCTGGATTTGATTCATTGCCACTTCTGACATAGCACCCACCAGACATCTACCAATGATATAGCTACCAATGCGCCAGCAGAACAGTTTATTTTACCATAGTTGCCAGAAGCAGAGTTTGTTTTATCATTGCTGCCAGTTAAACAGTTTATTGTTTCATATTTATGATAAATTTTGGGAGCTTTTAAACTTTTTTTTTTTTTTTTAGAAAGTTCAGCTTAAGAGAGTTTGAGTATCACTGCAATGGGGCAAACAAGTCTACATCTCTTCCCTGTTGTACTTGGCCAAGTCATGCTTTGGTACAATCGAACATTTATCGATGCCGCCAAGAACAGTTTGGATTCTTGGATCATGGGCTGCGGTTCCATGAGGAGGGACTTCTGGCAAGGGATGGGCTGCATCTCACACCAGTTGGCAAAAACATTTTTGCCAAAAGTCTCAAAAATCTGATCAGGAGGGCTTTAAACTGAGTTATATGGGGGAGGGAGACATTATTTTGGAAGGCAAAAGGGCTGGAGAAAATAATCAAACTGACATAGAGGGAACAAGGCAAACAGTGCAAGGACCCAACATTGGGAAGCAAAAAAATTTGCACAGGCAGCAAGTAAAGGGAACACATGTTCTTAGATGTCTCTACACTAATGCACAGAGTATGGGAAATAAACAGGATGAACTCGAACTCCTAGCACAACAGAGCAAATATGATATAATAGGCATCACTGAAACCTGGTGGGATGAGTCTCATGACTGGAATGTAGAAATAGAGGGATATAACCTTTTTAAGAGAAACAGGCCAAACAGGAAAGGAGGAGGAATAGCATTATATGTCAGGGATATTTACACCAGTGAAGAGATCCAGGAAGTCAATACTGGAAGCCAGGTGGAGAGCATCTGGATAAACATTAAAGGAGAGGGAAACAACAGGGATGTTACTGTGGGAGTCTACTACAGACCCCCGACTCAGGCAGAGGAATTGGATGATGCCTTTCTAGAACAGATGAGCACACACTCAGAAAGGAGAGATGTAGTAGTGATGGGGGACTTCAACTATCCGGATATTTGCTGGAAGTCAAACTCAGCCAAATCCTCAAGGTCTAGCAAATTCCTCACTTGCCTGGAAGACAATTTCATTGTCCAAAAGGTGGAAGAGACAACAAGGGGATCAACTATTTTAGATCTGATCTTAACCAACAGGGATGACCTAGTCAATGGGGTGCAAGTGGTTGGATCCTTAGGGGGAAGCGACCATGTTCTCCTGGAGTTTGTTATACAGCGGAAAGGGGAAGCCAGGCATAGTCAGACACGCATTCTAGACTTTAGGAGAGCTGATTTCAATAAACTTAGAGAAATACTGGGGGAGATCCCATGGTCAAGAAAACTCAAAGAGAAGGGAGTTCAAGACGGATGGGAGTTTCTCAAAAAGGAGATACTGAAGGCGCAATTTCAAACAGTTCCAATGAGGAAGAAAAATGGGAGGTGTCTCAAGAAGCCAGGATGGATGACTAAGGAACTTTCAACTGAGATAAGCCTTAAACAGAACATGTATAAGAAATGGAAAAATGGGGAAATCACGAAAGAGGAATTCAAACAAATAGCCAGCACATGTAGGGGTAAAGTCAGAAAAGCTAAAGCACAGAATGAACTCAGGCTGGCTAGAGAGGTTAAGAACAACAAAAAGGGCTTTTTTGGGTATGTCCGAAGCAAAAGGAAGAAGAAGGAAACAGTAGGGCCACTGCGTGCAGAAGATGGCAAAATGCTCAAAGATGACAAAGAAAAGGCAGAATTACTCAACACCTTCTTTGCTTCAGTCTTCTCAGAAAAGGCAAAGGGTGGTCAACCTAAGGATAATGGAGCAGAAGACAGAATAGGGGAATCTCAGCACAGAATAAGTAAAGAGATAGTACAGGAATACCTGGTTAACCTAAATGAATATAAATCTCCAGGACCAGATGAACTACATCCTAGAGTATTAAAAGAACTGGCGAATGTAATATCGGAACCATTGGCAATAATCTTTGAGAACTCCTGGAGAACAGGAGAAGTCCCAGCAGACTGGAGGAGGGCAAACGTTGTGCCCATCTTCAAAAAGGGGAAAAAAGAGGATCCCAACAATTATCGTCCAGTTAGTCTGACATCAATTCCAGGAAAGATTCTAGAGCAGATCATTAAGCAGAGAGTCTGTGAACATTTAGAGGCCAATGCCATAATCACAAAAAGCCAACATGGGTTTCAGAGAAACAAGTCTTGCCAGACAAATCTGATCTCTTTTTTTGATAAAATTACCAGTTTGGTAGATGAAGGGAATGCTGTGGATATAGTATATCTTGATTTCAGTAAGGCCTTTGACAAGGTTCCCATGACATTCTTGCAAACAAGCTCGTAAAATGTGGGCTAGACAAGGTAACCATTACATGGATTTGTAACTGGTTGACTGACCGAACTCAAAGGGTGCTCAACAATGGCTCCCTTTCATCCTGGAAAGAAGTGACCAGTGGGGTCCCACAGGGTTCTGTCCTGGGCCCAGTGCTATTCAATATCTTTATTAATGACTTGGATGACAGAATTGGGGGCATACTTATCAAATTTGCAGATGACACCAAATTAGGAGGAGTAGCCAATACTCCAGAAGACAGGATTGAAATTCAGAATGACCTGAATAGACTAGAAAGCTGGGCCAACGCTAACAAAATGAAATTCAATGCGGAGAAATGTAAGGTTCTGCACCTAGGGAGGAAAAATGAAATGCACAGATATAGGATGGGGGACATCTGGCTGAATGAAACTATGTGTGAAAGGGATCTAGGAGTCCAAGTAGACCATAAGTTGAACATGAGTCAGCAGTGTGATGCAGCAGCTAAAAAGGCCAATGCTATTTTAGGTTGCATCAATAGAAGTATAGTGTCTAGATCAAAGGAAGTAATAGTGCCTCTCTATTCTGCTTTGGTGAGGCCCCACCTGGAATACTGTGTCCAGTTCTGGGCACCACAATTCAAAAAGGATGTGGAGAAACTGGAGCGGGTCCAAAGGAGGGCAACTAAGATGGTGAAGGGTCTGGAAACCATGCCCTATGAGGAACGACTTAGAGAGCTGGGGATGTTTAGCCTGGAGAAGAGAAGGTTAAGAGGTGATATGATAGCCCTGTTCAAATATTTGAAGGGATGTCATATTGAGGAGGGAGCAGGCTTGTTTTCTGCTGCTCCAGAGACCAGAACGCGGAGCAATGGATGCAAGCTGCAGGAAAAGAGATTCCACCTCAACATTAGGAGGAACTTCCTGACAGTAAGGGCTGTTCGACGGTGGAACACACTCCCTCGGAGTGTGGTAGAGTCTCCATCCTTGGAGGTCTTTAAGCAGAGGCTGGATAGCCATCTGTCGGGGATGCTTTGACTGGGAGTTCCTGCATGGCAGGGGGTTGGACTGGATGGCCCTTGTGGTCTCTTCCAACTCTATGATTCTATGATTCTATTGATTCTGCTGGCCCAGAATCAATGTTCCTTCACCTTAACATTAACTATTCCCTCCCACTTCACCTCTGCAACTGCTTGCCAAACTGTGAAGCCTGATTTATAATTTATTCCCATTTATAAACAGCAATGGCTTTGGTAGGAGATAGAATTCTCAGATTTTATTATACTATGTAGAATACTTTAAACATGCAGACTCTGCTGGATGTTACACTGTTTTTTGTTACTGTGATAAAACGTACGTAACCAGTCCCCACAGTAATTGTAATTGCTACAGTGCATTGAAGAGGATTTCCATCTCCAATAGTACTCAAATAAATCTTGTAGCAAGGGAATAGCATTTGGTTCCAAGTGTTTTAAACAACCCACAGGGCTAAATTAGCTCTAATGGAATTAATTCCTATGACTGCAATTTAGTTATGAATTTGTGGGGAAAAGTAGCAGTCTGGCTCTAAAAGCAATCAAGAAAAATTATAGAGCTATACTCCCTTTGTGCCAGGGATAGTTGAACATGTACATGTGCTAAAACCCAATTTTGGCTTCATGGAGGCCCTTATTACCTTACAATTTGAAATCTGGTTATGGAAAGTTGCTACTTACACAAAATACACTGTAAGGTTATAACGAATCCTTTACCAGTCTAGTTGTTTTAGCCTTTTGCTTATACCAGCTTCACTAAGTATGACCAATTGTAAAAGACTGTAAATCGTAATCTAAAACATCTGTGGGGCCATATGTCCCTCAATCCACTGTTCACAGTTTAAGTAGAATCAAATAAGTGTATAGTTTTTTACAATTTTCTGAACTTGAATTAAAATATATTTCCTCAAATGAATTAGTAGTAACAGGAAACTTTAAACATATGATAGATTGTACTGAAGGAGTGGCATGTATTAAGGTGGGGATGGGGAGATTGGACTAGTTGAAAAAGGACTCTGGCTATAATACCACCGTAGTTTCCAAAAATCCACGGTTGTTGAGATCCAGGAAATGTCTAGTTTGTGTTTGTAAACACTTGATTTTTTTTACTGTATTTTACTTTTTGCCATCAGAATATTATTAATGACACTGATTCCTCTCTTTTTCACAAATGCACGCATACAAATTTTGTATTGTTTTTCATGGTCTGGCATGTTCTAACTGGATCTTTGATAACAGGTGCAGAAATTGATTTATCATAGCAAAATTTATCATAGTATTCATACTGGTACTTGATGGGGACTATTTTTATTTATTTATTTATTTAATTTCTATGTCACCTTTCTCCCAGAAGGGACCCAAGGTGGCTTACAAACAAAAACACATTAAAAAGTTGTTACAATTAAACAATTAAGATTTCACATAAAAACAATATAAAATTACAAACATTCAAACCATAAAAACACAATAAAACACAATAAAAACATGATATAGCTACCCCGTATAACAAATGCCCCATATAAAAAGCCATCCCATGATCACACATTAAAAACCTGCCTAAGTAAAGCTGTTTTTGCTTGCTGATGGAAGACAAGCAGGGAGGAGAACAACTTTGTTTCCAGTGGAAGGGCATTCCACAGGGCAGGAGCAGCCTCCGAGAAGGCTCTCTCGTGAGCCTGTGATGGGGGTGGGACCAAGAGAAAGCCTTCTTCTAAAGATCTTAGGGCTCTGAGAGGTTCATATGAGGAGATACGGTTTCTAAAATAGTCTGGACCTATGCTATGTAGGGCTTTATATGTCATGACCAGCACTTTGAATTGTGCCTGGAAACAAACAGGTAGCCAGTGAAGTTATTTCAACAAGGGAGCTTTATGTTCCCTATAACTGGCCCAGATCAGTATTCTGGCTCCCGCATTTTGAACCCACTGAAGTTTCCAAACAGTTTCCACATCCAGCACAGGCAAGGTCCCTATTCCCTGATCTGCCTGACCAGGAGCACCTCTATCTTGTCTGGATTAAGTTTCAATTTGTTTGCTCTCATCCATTCTATTACTGACAGCAGACACTGGTTCAGTACAGAGAGAACTTCCTAGGAATCAGATGGGAAGGAGAGATGGAGTTGGGTGTCATCAGCTTACTGGTGACACCTCACCCCAAGACTCCGGATGACCTCTCCCAGTGGTTTCATATAGATGTTAAATAACCTGGGGGACAGAATAGAACCCTGAGGGACCCTACAGGCCAATGACCAGGGAGTCCCCCAACAACACCTTTTGAGTCCATCCCTCCAAGAAAGATTGGAACCACTGCATAACAGTGTCCTCAAGTCCCATCCCAGAATGGTGACTCAGAAGGATACTGTAGTTAATGGTATCAAAAGCCCAACAGGACCAACAGGGACACAATCCCCATGTCTAGTTCCCTGCGGACATCATCCACCAAGGCGACCAAAGCTGTTTCTGTTCCATAGCCAGGTTTGAAGCCAGATTGAAATGGATCTAGATAATCCCTGAAGCTGGGAGACCACCACTCGCTCTTTCCCAAGAACAGAATATTAGAGACTGGCCGATAGTTATCCAAAATGGTGGGATCCAGGGAGGTCTTCTTCAGCAATGGCCTAACCACAGCCTCCTTTAGCCAGGATGGAAAACTGCCTTGCTACAGTGAAGAATTCACTACTCCCTTTATCCACTCAGCCAGTCCCTCTCTTGGTTTCCAGAAGCCAGGAAGGGAAAGGGTCCAGAATGCAAGTCGTGGCCCTCACTTCTTCAGTGATCCTGTCCCCATCCTCAGGCTGCACAATTTGAAATTTATCCAATAATACAGGACAAGCAGGTGCCAAGATTACATCCATTACATAAACTATAGCATCCAAGTAAGAGTGAATCCAGGTGATTTTGTCTGCAAAGTGTCTTGCATCTTGGGGGCTAGAATGTCAGAGAAGTATAATTTCTTCACTGCCACCATCACCACAGCATAGGCCTTCCAATAGGTCCTAGTCCATGTTTGGTTGGACTTGCTCTGAGTCTTCCACTATTGTTGTTCTAGTCTCTGTCTCACTCATTTCATCACTGCCAGCTCCCAAGTGAACCAAGGAGCACATTTGGCTTGACTTTGTGGGAGGGGACATTCAGGGGCAATCATGTCCACTGCCCTGGCCATTTCACTGTTCCAGAGATCAGCCAGGGCTTCAACAGGATCACCTGCCAAGGCAACAGGAAACTCCCCAAGAGCCGTCAGGAATCCACCCGAATCCATAAGACTCCTTGAGCAGACCATCTTAATTGCCCCCCTCCACTGCAGAGGCTTTGAGTCCCAGTGAGTGTAAACCCTACCAGGTAGAGATCACTCCATGACAATGGAACTTTCCCGAACAGAAAATCAGGTCCAGAGTGTATCCTGCAACATGATTGGCACCTTATATTACTTGAGACAGCCCCATGGTTGTCATAGCAGACAGGTCCTGAGCTGCTCCTGACAGTGCAGTCTCTGCATCAATGTTGAAGTCCTCCAGCACAACAAGCTGAGGGGATTCCAACCCCACTGAAGAGACCAGCTCAGCCAGCTCAGGAAGGGAGACTGTTGTGCAGTGGGCTGGGCAGTACACCAACAGAATCCCTATTCTGTCCAGGACACCCACCTTCGCTAGAGGGTATGGGGGTGTGGACCGTACCTAGTAACACTATAAGTGGGGTGACACCACAGCCACTGCCCTAGCAATACCTCTGTTGCTCCTTAAATACCCACCTTTTGGAAGAAATGGGCATAACATTATGACACCCGGAGCTTTGCAGAAGGAATGGTGTGTCCAGAAAGTGGGGCAAAATGAGGCCTATCCTTTCTTCGCTTTCTCAACAGCTCTCTGGGAGAAGAAGAGACAGGATAGGACTTTCTGGGTTCCTCCATCCTCCTAGTATGGCCTGGCCCTATCCATGAGAGAAGAAGCAGCAAGCAGAAGAACCAGGGAGTGAGTTTAGTGTTAGGAAGGGTGCTATCTGACATTGACACAAGAGCCTCCAGTCTCAGGAGCAGAATGAAGGAAGAATCCAGGGATTCTTCCTCTTAGCTACCAGAAGACTATTGTTAAAATGGGAGACAGCAGTCTTCAACTTCAGAAGTTAGGAAGATAAAGAAGTTATTTAGGAGTTGTTTATGTCACAACTTTCCCCATGAAATTCAGTGATATATGGAATTAATAAGGTGTAACATTAGTACAAAAGTTTTTACTAAGGATTCTATATGGTCTGGTAGGAGAGGAGGACAGTGGAGTGGTGACACTATGAGTTATTGCATCAAGTGACACCAAGGCTAGTGACACCACTGCCTTGCAGCAAAGGTCAGTGTGGGCAAGAGGCCTCTAAGTCACTGCTCAGTTGCTGCTCTCAAAGTCACCAGGTGCAAAGGAAGAAGCATCTCCCTGGTGAATCTTTCATCATTGGGGTGGACAGGGGCACAGCCAGTGTGTATGTAGGGGTTTACAGAGGTCACATGGTTCTGGAGTGGAGACTGGCATGCATGGGGAAAGGGAGAGATTTTAACCAGTGGAGCTGTTCTAAGGCGAAGGACTCTTTCCAAGAATTGACCCTGGATACTCTTCCCCTCCTCCTGAAGAGACACACTTTCTCCACACACCTTCATGTGTTCACCCACCACAAAAACATTATTTCTTCTGCTACCTCTTCTTTCAGCCACTTTGATGAAAGAAAGCAGAAGCAGTTGTGCAACTCCAACCTGCCAGCCAAGCTATGGCAAAACTTAAGCAGGGTCCCAGATCTGAAAGCTCTTTTTTTTTTTTTTTTTTTTTTTGCTGCCACTTCTCCACTCCCACTTACTCTAACACCTCACTCCAGTTAGTCAGTCAGTCTCAAAATGGCACTGCTCCAAGCCACAGAAGTGATGCCTTGCACCAAAGCCTCACTAATTTCCCAACTACCACTACTAGTGAAAGACATGACAAAGGGCTCATCTGGGGAGATGACACCACCACAGGAAGCAATCAGGAAGACTGTGCAGTGGTTGTAAGGGACCCTGAAAAGAAGTTTCACGGAATTCTCATCCCCATGATGGTCTTAAAGATTGCTGATTTCCCTTTTCTTTCTCAAGCACCAGTACTCTGACTGAAAGCCCCCTGCTGCCCTCTACTCCTCAATACCCTCCTGGATCTTTCCGGTGGCCTCAGGAGGGCATACCACCCACTTTGGGAATCACCAACCTAAAGCCATAGTACCCACATGCTATTCTGCATATTCATCCTACCTTTCCTCAAGTTTCTTTAATCCTTCCCCCCCCCAACATTCTGATGTCTAGTCACAGAAATACTGCTCTGCTGTTGCTGTCACCTCTAAATCATTTGAAAATGTCCTTCCTTTCAAAGACTTTTTAAAGTTTAGAAACAGAAAACAGTCAGATGGAGCAAGATCTGGTGAGTAGGGTGGATGGTCTTTGCATTCAAACCCCAAATTCTTTACAACAACCATTGTCTTGCCAGCTCTACGAGCAGGTGTTTGTCCTGAAAAAAGAGAACACCTTCCTGCAGCTTTCCTCATTGTTTTCCCTCCTTTAATTAATATGACAAGTAAGAGTAGCATTCTGCATTAACTGTTTGTCCCATCTGGAAATAGTCATCAAAATATCTTCCTTATATCAAAGAAATGTGATCAGGATCTTTCCTGCTGAGCTGTCTTGAATTTCTTCAAATGGAGAATCTGAATGCTGCCACTGCAAGGACTGTTGTTTGGTCTCTACAACATAGCACTGTAACTATGGGGCGAAACAGATGGGCAGCCTGAAGCTGCCTTTTCTGAAGCCACATTGAAACCCCACCAACCACACCACTGGCTCCCAAGGCAGCTGGAGTGTGCATGTCATGACCACATGATATGGCTTCAAGTGAGGAAGAAGCAGAACAAACCTGCTTCTTTTTGAAACAGCTTTTCTCTGCATAAGGGCACTTTTCTGCTGGCTTGAAGGCATGTGTCATCTAAACTGCCTGAATGCACCTCTTTTTGCTTGTCTGTTTAGCCCCTATGTTTCATTAGCAATTATGAGTTGTTCCAAAAAAATGAGTACTAGTTTTCTGAAAAATCAACTTGGATGCATCCATGTGATTTCATTTTTGGTCATCATTAAAACATTTTGGCACCCATGTGGCTATCAGCTTCTGTATAGCAAACTGCTCATGAATTATAAACCCAATACGTTCCTGGGAGATCTGTTTAGCAATTGTTTTAGCTGAGATTTGCCAATCTGCCAAAATCATGCCATGAACATGCTCAACAATTTCAGGAGTTGACCCTGTTGAAGGTTTCCCAAACCTTGCTGCATCTTTGGTCTCAAAATCTCTATGCAGAAAGTTGAAACACCACTTCTTCTTCATGGTCTCTGTGCCTCACACAGTAGGGGTTTGCGCCTGCGCAGATACTTCATCTGGAATGCTGAAAAGCTGAGCAGATTGGTGGAAGCCCCTCCCCTCCCACTCCCTGAGCATGCCCAATCCCGCCAATCTAGCTCCTCCTTCAGTTCTCTTTTGTCCGCTACAAGAGAAACATCTCTCTTCGAGTACTCTTCGTTCGACGAAAGGCTGAGTAGATTCCACTCTATTTCTTCCTAAAATTCCTTTTTTTTTTCTTGTTTTGATTTTTTCTGGACTCGAGGCTTTTGGCCCGGACGGGCCCCCTCGCAGCTGCTGGCCTCTTATGGCCGCCCCCTTCAAGAAATGCTTCGAATGTGGCAATAAGATCCCTGTAGTGGATGGACACTCTTAAGTGCATCCTCTGCCTTGGAAGCACCCACATTCTGGAGAAATGCAGGCATTGTAAGGCTTTTAATCCTGCCACCCTTCGTCAAAGGGCAGACAGACTCAGGGCTCACCTTTGGGAGAAGGCCCTGTCAGTCTCCAAGGCCTCGGAGTCACAGACGGACCCCTTGGGACAGCTTCCCCTCTCCAAATTCCCGAGAATTTCGAAACTTTCTCAAAAGCCTTCCTCGGCGTCGACCACTTCGACCTTGACACTCGTGACCTTGGCCTCGACAGCCTCTACCTTGGCGTCGACAGTTTCTTCGGCCCTGACTCGCTCTTTGGAGGAGTCTATGTCCTGCCCAAAAGGGCCCGTTCGGGAGCACAGGAAGCGCTCCTCATCTCAAGAAAGGGACAGGCCGAAGAAGAAGAAACACAAGACCAAGGAGGTCCCGGCCTCTGTTGCTTTGGCAGCGCTTCAGGCAGACCTGGCCATGTCGTTTCTCAAGACAGGAACGACACCGATAGTGGACCTCTTGGTCCTGGCCCCAGTCACTGTACTCGACTCGGCGTCGGAGACCTTGGAACCTCTGATGCAGCCTGTTTCGGCCTTGACCTCAGCTCCTCCTGTCTTGGTCTCGACCTCAACGGTATCACCTATTCCATCTCCTGCTGTTATCCCTCCAAAGGACATCATGGCGTCTTCGGAGCAAGTTTACAGGCTGATGTTCTCTTCTCCACCTCGAAGGTCTCCAGAGCCGTTCGAGGAACACTACTTCGACTCGCCTCACTCGTCAGCCTCGTTCTTGGCTCGCAATCGAGCGGAGTCCTACTGCAGAGAGTGACACCCTTTGTACCGGTCCTACTCTCCATCTTATAGAGATCGGTATCATGTGAAGAATCCCTACTTTGACCCCCCTCTCACACCGGAGGTCTCTCCAACCCATGATCAGAGTGAGTACAGAGCCATCTCACTGCCTCCAACGACCACTGCTACGGTGTCGAGGCCCCCCAAAGCCGAACCGACTACTGTCACTGCACCAATGTCGAGAATGGTGTCGACATCGACGTTGACGCAACTTACTCCTGTGAGCTATGCAGAAGCTTCGACCTCGACTTTTGTGTCGGTTCCAACTCAGCTCTGATGATCCACATCTGGCGGCTTCACAGTCCACTGAGGATTCAACAGGGGAGCTGGAGGCCCGCCCTGAATCACCTGTACAGACCTTGTCCTCTCCCAACAAGGAGGTGGACGACCAGTCACCTGGGTCACCAGTGGAGGATCTCCACCTCTTTTCAGGGATTGTGGACAGGATGACCAAGGCTGTTGGACTCCAGACCACTCAGGCATCCAAACCCCCTAGAGATCCTATCAACGGTTTTGTTGTTCGGCCCAACTCAACCGGCTGTCATTCCCTTTCTGCCATCGTTCTCTGACATCATGGTTGCCACATGGACTAAACCAGCATCCACCCCACCGGCATCTAAGAAGTTGGACTCCCTCTACAGGGTGCAATCTGATACAGCGCCCTTCCTCTTCACACACCCAGCTCCTAATTCTTTGGTGGTGGAGTCCACTTGCAAGTCATCGGGTAAGATCCACTCTGCCCCAGTTGACAAGGACGGCAGGAGAATGGACATCTTCGGCCAAAGATTCTATTCCTCTGCGGCTCTTGCGGCTAAGGTGGCCAACATGCAGGGGTGCATGTCAGGATACCAGAGATTCCTATGGGATCGGATGGCAGCCTTCATTCCTTCTCTTCCTCCGCAACAACAGGAGGCAGCACAGGAATTCTATGCAGAGGCTCTCTCTCTGATTGCCCAAGAAGTCCACTCTGCTAAGCATGTGGTCGACTGTTCGGCCAAGGTTATGGCAGGAGCCGTGGCTCTTCGTAGATTCGCATGGGTCAGGTCGACTACGCTTTCTGAGGAAGCCAAAGCTAAGATTGAGGACCTAACTTTCGATGGTGAGGGACACTTCGCGGCCAAGACGGACGACTCTCTGGACACGATGGCCGAGGCTAGTCTCAACGGCAAGAGGCTCAGGCTGACTTCAACAAGGCCACCGGCCAGCCAATCCTGGCGTCAGAGGCCTCACACCTCCGGCTTCACATGGTCTTGCTCCGCGCCATCCTCCACTATAGGGCCCAGCCCTACACCAGGAGACCCTACAGACAGCCTCAGCAGCAACAACATCAGCAGCAGCAGAGGCAAGGACAGCAGCACCAGCAGCATCAGTCCTCCTAGAAGCCACCTCCCAAGCCTCACTTTTCATGGGACTTTGGAGGGAACACCCACCTTTCTTTTGCCAGTCATTTTTCCTCACGTCCCCAGACTACGCCGCTTCTATGAGAACTGGCGCAGGATCACCACAGACTCCTGGGTGCTTACCATCATCCGCCTGGATTACGTCATAGAGTTCTCAAGTATTCCACCAAGTTGCGTTTTTTGTTCTACTCCCTCCTCTCCTCCTCTTCTGGAGGAGATCTCCTCCCTTCTCTACAAAGGAGCCATTCAAAAAGTTCCACCGAACAGGCGTCATGGCTTCTACTCCAGGTACTTCACCATCCCGAAGAGAGGAGGCGGTCTTTGTCCTATCCTGGATTTGAGAGGTGTCAACTCCTTCATCTCACCAAGTTCAAAATGGTGACCCTGCAGTCCATTCTTCCATTTCTACATAAGGGGACTGGTTCGCATCCATCAATTTGAAGGATGCTTATTTTCACATCAGTATCAGGCCCCAGCATTGGAAGTTTCTTCGCTTTGCTTTCGACGGAGATCTCTTTCAGTATACCATTCTTCCCTTCGGCCTTTCCACTGCTCCTTGCGTGTTCACAAAATGTATGGCAGTGGTCATCTCCCATCTTCGGCTGCAAGGCATAAAGATTTTCCCTTACCTCGATGACTGGCTTCTGGTGTCATCCTCCAAAACACAGCTCTACCAGGACATCCAGTGCACTCTGGATCTCCTCAATGACCTGGGACTTACAATCAACTTACCCAAATCTACCCTTCACCCGGTGAGGGTGATAGAGTACATAGGAACGTCCCTGGACTCTTATGGGCCGTACCTACCTACCAACCAGACGGGCGGACAGCCTCTGGGATCAACTTCACTATGTCCTCCGCACTCACCGACCAATGGTGAAGGACATTCAGAGACTGTTGGGCTACCTAGCCTCAACCAAGGCAGTGACCTACCTGGCATGCCTCAGATTCAGGCCCCACCAAGCTTGGTTCCTGTCCTCTTTCGTTCACCTGAGGGACAATCCAGCCAAGAGACTCTTGATTCCTCCACATGTTCGGGAATCCCTCAAGTGGTGGATGTCTCCCTGCAACATCCTCAAGGGAATGCCCTTTCAGACACTGGAGCCATCCAGGATGGTTACCACAGACACATCCATGTTTTAGGATGGGGCGCGCATCTCAGCGACTGGTGTGTTCAAGGACAGTGGTCTGCAGAAGAAGTAGAACTACACATAAATGCTCTGGAACTGCTGGCAGTCATCAAAGCCTTCAGGGCGTTTGAGAATCATCTCCTCTACAGGGTTGTACAGGTGGTGTCAGACAATACAACCACAGTCAGCTACATCAACAAACAAGGAAGAACTCACTCTCCAGTCCTCCTACACCTGTCTCAGCAGTTATGGACGTGGTGCCACCGCTGCTCCATTCACCCGGTAGCGGTTCACCTGGCAGGCAAGGACAATGTGCTAGCGGAATCCCTCAGCAGAGACAAAGTCCTGCAACATGAGTGGGCTCTGTCAGCCCCAGCCTTCCACTTTCTGACATCCAAATGGGGAACTCCCTCAGTGGACCTTTTCGCCACTCCGGAGAATGCTCAGTGCCAGAGGTTTTACACCAGGGCAGGCAGAGGTCCAGGATCCCTGGGAGATGCCTTCCTCTGCAACTGGAACCAGGACTTCCTGTACGCCTTTCCGCCCTTTCCATTGATTTCCAGAACGGTGGCCTAGATGGCCAGGGATGGATCCAACGCCGTACTGTTGACTCCCTTCTGGCCGAGACAACCCTGGTTCACCCTGTTGCTCCATCTGGCCAGAGGCCAGTACTTCCACCTACCGAGGTGGCCGGACCTTCTGTCCCACTCCAACAGAGCAGTCTTGCATCCGGACCTTCTCAATCTGTGAATGACGGCATGGAGGATCGAGCCATGATGTCTCCAGAACTTCTCAGGGTCTTGGCGGCCTCCAGGAAGGACTCTACCAAGCAGTCATATGCCTATAAGTGGAGGCGCTTCTGTGCCTTTGCGGAGGCCAGATCAGAACCTTCTTCACCTGTGAGCCTTCATACAGCACTTCACTTCTTGCTGCATCTGAGAGATCAAGGTTTAGCCTTTTCATCGCTTAAAGTTTACTTATCAGCTGTTCTTGCTAATCAGCCACCTGGCTCGCCTTCGGCTCGCCTCTTTACATCACCGACACTCAAAAGATTTTTCAAAGGACTTCATCATCTCTACCTGCCACTGCCTCCATTAGCACCGGCTTGGTCTCTCTCATTGGTGCTCACACAACTCACAAGGCCTCCCTTTGAGCCCTTGGGCTCACCTTCTCTGAGACTGCTGACACTCAAAGTGTCGTTTCTTGTGGCCATCACCTCAGCCAGACGTGCCTCAGGGCTGACAGCCCTGCGCTCAGATGAGCTTTACCTTATTTTCCACAGGGATAAGGTGGTCCTCAGACCGGACATTTCCTTCCTCCCTAAAGTGGTTTCACCCTTCCACCTTTCTCAGGAGATTGTGTTACCGAACTTCTATCCAGACCCCTCTTTGCCTCTGGAAAAGACTATGCACACCCTTGATGTTTGCTGTGCTTTGGCGTTTTATGTTCAACGTTCTGCTGAGTTCAGGTTGTCCACCAGGTTTTTTTGTTTGTTATGGTGGTGCCAGGAAGGGCAATCCTGTTTCTTCACAAAGATTTTCAAAATGGATTGCCCAAACCATTGCTTTGGCCTATGAACTGGCTAAACGCCCTCTACCAGTTGGTGTCCATGCTCACTCAACCAGGGCTACTGCTTCATCTGCTGCCTTCCTCAGAGGTGTTCCCCTGCCATAGGTCTGCAAGGCGGCTACGTGGTCACATTTGTTTGGCATTACCGGCTGGACTCCAGGTCCCGAAGTGATGCCAGTTTTGGCCGTGCTGTTCTGTCTTCTATTCTGCAGTGACCTTCCCACCTCCACAGGTAAGCTTTTTAGTCACCCTATTGTGTGAGGCACAGAGACCACGAAGAAGAAGTACAGGTTGCTTACCTGTAACTGTGTTTCTTTGAGTGGTCATCTGTGCCCTCAAATCCCACCCTACCTCCCCTCAGTCAGGTCCCTGCTCTTTTGTGGCGGACTTGAACTGAAGGAGGAGCTAGATTGGCGGGATTGGGCATGCTCAGGGAGTGGGAGGGGCAGGGCTTCTGCCAATCTGCTCAGCTTTTCAGCATTCTGGATGGAGTATCTGCGCAGGCGCAAACCCCTATTGTGTGAGGGCACAGATGACCACTCAAAGAAACACAGTTACAAGTAAGTAACCTATACTTCTTCACACTTGAGTGGGATGGGCATCATACACGTATGGATTTCCTTTGGAGTTTTATTCTTCAGGAATAGAAAATTCATGACAGCCCAGACTTCAGCACTTGAAAATTCCCCACTTTTGCTTGACAAGGCTCTATCAATGATCTCAAAAAAAAAATTTAAATAGTAGAGCTACAGTCCTGCCAATTGGCAGTTTAAAATACAAAATAGCACTCTTTCAAGCTATAGTGACAAAATTACACTCAGATTTTGGGAAGTTGGTTAGGCCAAGAAATTTTCAGCACTTCCTCATACGTAATGCAAGTTTCCAGGACTCCACTGACTTCTTCATCAGGGAAATATGTTTAAAAGAATCATATAGGAGAAGAAATGTGATGATGCTAGAATCACAGGTTCACATGGAGACACTCATGATCCTAAGGTAAGTTACTTTACTGCTGCTAATGGAGTTTAAATTTTACTGTCCTTTTTCTCACTCTGCCTGAATTGACCTCCAAACCAACTGAATCACAACAGAAACATCTGATACAAAATTTACACCTGTGACTCTAACATTGTCACATCTTCTGTATGATTTTTAAAGATCTTTTGTTGGATGAAGAAGCCAGCAGTGCTTTGAAAGCTTGTGTGATATATTTTGTGCATTTTGGTTGGCCAATAAATTTTTGTTCTTTTATGGATAATAGATTTTGATGTATTTCTGTCAGCAGTGACATTAGTACCCTGTCTATGGGGTTAATGACTGTCAGAAAGCAAAACTTGCAAAAAGCCTATGTACAGTGCGCCTCCACCATATGCAAATGCACCTTCTTCTTCGTGGTCTCTGCGAATACATACAAATGGGTTCTCTGCGCCTGCGCAGTCGAATTCGGAACTCTCTGGAATCACTGGGCAGAAAAGCGGCTTGCAACTTTTTGCAACTTTTTGGCGGTAGCCCCGCCCCTCCTCTATATAAGCCCTGTTCCCGCTCTTTTCCCCAGTTCCTTTTTTTCCGCTGCGTAGGCTACTCGAAAGGAACAGTGTTGGAATCGCTTGGCTTGTCTCTCTTGGTTTTTCGATCTTCGGCTTGTTTCTTGACTACTCTCCCTCGTCTGTGACTCGGCTATTGTTCTGACCTCTCGGCTTGCTCGACTTCGATTTTGGATTCCGATTTGAACTTGATGTCTCCGGCTCCATTTAAGCACTGTGCTGTTTGTGGGGCCAAGGTCCCTCACACGGACCCCCACGCGAAGTGCCTCATCTGCTTGGGGGAAGCTCACGACACCCAGAGCTGTGCCCTCTGCAGGTCCCTGACTCCGCAGGCGAGGAAGAACCGAGCTTCCCGGCTGAAGTCATATCTCCTGGACCGAGCTTTGGCCCCTCAGGAGGTTCTTCCCGTCGGCTTCTCGTCCGGTTTTGTCCTCTAAGTCTTCCGTTCCGGCTCCCAGGATGCCTCGTGAGTCGAAGGAAGGGACTGTTGATTCCCCTGTTGGTCCCTCCAAGTCCCCCCAGGACGCGGAGGCTCACCCCGCCGAGAAATCGGCTAAGAAGAAGGGTGAGAGTTCTAAGTCCTCCAAAAAGGACAAGCCCAGGCAGGGCAAAGACCACAGGGATGAGGGTCGGAGAAAGAAGGTCAAAATTCCTTCTCAGGGCGTGGCAGATGGCTCTTCCTCTCAGAAGGAATCCAGCTCAAAGACCTCTGCCAAGAGGAAGCACTCCTCTGAGGGTGAATCTCTCCGAAAAAAGCATTCCTCTGAGGATGAAACCCTCCGAAAAAAGGCCCGCTCCGACTCCGACGTGGGAACCGAGCTACCACGTGCGTCGACACCGAGCCAGACTCTCACTACCGAGTTGCCACGTGTGTCGACACCGAAGCGGATTCCCGCTACCAAGAGCGCCGCCTCCGTACCGATAGTCTCCGCCCCGAGACAGGCGTCCCCGGAGGTCCAACCTTCGCGCCGAGAGGCTTCGATCCCACGCAGCCTCACTCCTGCACAACGCTCGCCTCAGCACTCCCATAGATCCCAGAGGTCACCGACGCCTATGGCGGAATCGGAGGAGGAGGAGGCAGAATACTACTACGACAGTGAGTCGGGCAGATATTTTGTCGCTGTGGATCCCTCCACCTTGGACAAGCCCAAGGGTAGGCGCTGGCGCCCACTCGATGTCTCCGCCACGGTTGGCCGAGGGGTGGAGCAGTCGGCTGCTGCTGTCCAGGAGGAAGCACATCGGGGAGATGCCGCCACTCAAATGGCCTATTCCCCTTCCAGCTCAGTGCTCTGCCTGGAGGCCTCAGACTCAGAGCAAGAGATCATGGAGCAAGAGGGCTCGGTACCGTCGCCCATCGACTCCGATAGGGAGGAGGACAGACCCCAGCGCCACGGATTCTACCAGCCGGGCCCGGTCTCCCCTACAGACAATATAGTTAACTTCGGGGAGCATCTGATTAAGATGGCCAACGCGCTCGAGCTAGAGGTCTCTGTCGGAGCAAGAGGCGTTGGATCCGGTGGAACGGCGTGTTCAAGGTTCTGCACCCACCTTGGCATCGATCCCGTTCCTCCCCTCCATGGAAAAGATTGCCAAAAGGTCTTGGCTCAATCCGTCTTCGGTTCCCTCCACCTCGAGGAAGATCGACACGCTGTACCGTGTCTCTTCCCCTTCGGCTGAGTGGCTTCACTCGCATCCCCCTCAGAATTCGGCTATCGTGGAGGGGTCCCAGAAGTCGTTTACGCCGAAGGCCTCTCTCCTTCTGACCGGGACTCTAAGAAAATAGATGGACTGGCCAAAAAGACCTTCGAAGCATCTGCGTTGTGTCTTCGAGTCTCCAACTACAACGCGTGCATGGGGGCCTATGTCCAATATTTGATGGAGAGGCTCTCCCCTCTTCTCTCCGACCTCCCCGATGACAGGAGCCCTGCCGCCCTTCAGCTGAGGAACGAGGCCCATGCTGTCGCCGGTCTCATGATTACCTCGGCCAGGCACACGGCGGACTGCTCGGCGAAATCGATGGCCTCAGCGATTGCCCTCCGTCGGTACGCTTGGCTTCGGGCGTCGGACCTGAATCCGCAGGCCAAGGCGGCAATTGAGGACATGCCGTTCGACGGCGAAGGGCTCTTTGCCAAAGAGTCAGACGAGCGGCTGAACTTCAAATATCGGATGAAGTCAGCCGCTAAGAAGCACGGCATGTCCACCTCGCAGACGGCCTTCTCCAGACAGCGCTTCGGAGGTTTCAGATCCCCGGCGGGCCAATCTCACAGACCCTTTGGACAGGACAGGCAGTATAGGCGGCAGGTAACTCGCCAGCGTTTCTCCTCGCCTTCCTCTTCCTCCTCTGGGCGCCGCATGCAGTCTCGGTACCGGAAGCCATTCTCCAAGAGGACCGATACCGAGCCTGGTAAGAAGGGGCAATGATGTGTACCCACGTACTCCGCCGCCTCCGTCTCTTGCCCCTTCTTTCTCAACCTGTTGAGGCCCTTTCGGAACATCTCGGCCCAAATCACCACCGATTCCTGGGTCCTCTCCATAGTAGCCAGTGGCTACGCCCTCGAGTTCGAAGAGCTCCCTCCGACGGGCTCTCTTGTTTCTACCCCGCCTTCACCCACCCTCATCGACGAAGTACGCACTCTGTTACAAAAAGGGGCTATCTCCCTCCTGGACCAGTCCCTGGTGCATCGGGCTTTCTTCTCCCGGTACTTCACGGTACCGAAGCCGGATGGAGGACTGCGCCCGATTCTAGATCTTCGCAGCCTGAACTCCTTCTTGGTGTACAAGAAGTTCAGAATGGTGACTCTTGCTTCTATTTTGCCTTTTTTGCATCAGGGCCTGTACTTCGCTACGATAGACCTCAAGGACGCCTACTTCCAGGTCGCCATTCGAGAGGGACACAGACGGTTCCTCTCCTTTGCCATCGGCACGGAGATGTACCACTACAACGTCCTGCCCTTCGGCCTGGCCACGGCACCGAGAGTCTTCACCAAGTGCATGGCTCCGGTAGTTGCCTATCTGCACCAGCGAGGGTCAAGAGTCTTCCCCTACCTAGACGATTGGCTCTTCGCGGCAGACTCCAGAGAGGACCTCTGCAAAGACATCTCCTTCGCCGTCTCCCTGCTCCAGTCTCTCGGCCTGGTACTGAACCTCGAGAAGTCCCACTTGACCCCGGTCACAAGGATCAAGTTCATAGGGGCTATCCTCGACTCCGAAAGTTGCACTGCGTACCTGCCAGAGGACCGCTTCCAGTCCCTCTACAAGGCGGTCCGGCATTGCAGCACCAACAGACGGGTTCGGGCCCGAGAAGTCCAAGTAGCACTCGGACACATGGTCTCGACCACCTTCGTCACCCCGTGGTCCAGGCTCCGCTTCCGGCCGCTGCAATCGTGGTTCCTCTCCATCTTCGACCCGTTGGCCGATCCTCCAACCAAGTGTCTCACGGTACCGAGGCCTGTCGCTCGGTCCCTGTCTTGGTGGCTAGACTCCCGGAACATCTGCGCCGGCATGCCATTCGTCGCGCCGGACCCGCAGGTGGTTCTCACCACGGACGCGTCCATGGACGGTTGGGGAGCCCACACTATGGGTCTCACCATAAGAGACAAGTGGCAGGCATGTCACCAGGATCTCCACATCAACGCACTGGAAATGCTGGCCGTCGAAAAAGCCTTGAAGGCTTTCGAATCCGAGCTTCGTGCGAAGGTAGTCCAGCTCCTGACGGACAACACCACCGTCATGTACTACCTGAACAAGCAGGGCAGAACCAGATCTCCAACCTTGCTGGAGATAACTCTTTGGATTTGGCACTGGTGCATCCCGAGAAACATCTTCCTTCAGGCAGTGCATCTTCCCGGGGAAGAGAACGTCTTGGCGGACCAGCTCAGCAGGTCAGTTTCGCAGTGCCACGAGTGGACTCTCCATCCCGAGGCGGTCGTGGACCTCAGATGGGGCACCCCGCAGATAGACCTCTTCGCGTCGGAGACCAACGCACACTGCAGCCGGTTTTGCTCCCGGGACCGGTCCCGACGCTCGCTGGGGGATGCCTTTCTCCACAGCTGGACGGGGGAATTCCTGTACGCCTTCCCTCCGTTCCCGCTCATCACGAGGGTCGTCTCCAAGATGTCGAGAGACCGGACGGACGCCATCCTGATCACCCCTTGGTGGCCCAGGCAGCCGTGGTTCCCGTCCCTTCTTCACCTGTCGCAGAACCGGTTCTTCAGGATCGAGCCCAGACCAGACCTGCTCACTCTACAGGAGGGTCGAGTTCGTCATCCGGACATCGAGGACCTTCCTCTCATGGCGTGGCGACTCCGGCCTTAGCGGACCTTCCACCGGCGGTGAGGCGTGTGATCCTGGCGGCCCACAAACCCGCAACCAAGAGGTCCTACTCCTGCAAGTGGCAGAGATTCCTCCGCTTCCTGGATTCGAGAGGTCTGTCTCCATCCAGGGTGTCGACACCGACGGTGCTGGAATTCCTGATGACACTGGTGGAGTCGGGGCTGTGCCTTAACTCCATCAAGTGTTATTTGTCTGCTATTTGTTCCCATTTCCAGTTTGATGGGAAACCTTCCTTTTTCAAGGACCCCTTGGTGAAGGGGTTTTTGAAGGGCTTTAACAACCTCCATCCGCCGGCCTCGGTACCGGCACCGGCGTGGAGCCTTGAGGTTGTTTTGTCTCGTCTTGGTACCAAGCCTTTCGAACCCATGACTACTACCGACCTGAGGCTGTTGACTTGGAAGACAGCCTTTTTGGTAGTCATTACCTCTGCCCGCCGTGGTGGCGAGCTCTGTGCCTTACGGAGGGACCAACCTTTCCTTCGGTTCCACAAGGATAAGGTTGTCCTCCGAAGCGACATTACCTTTTTGCCTAAGGTAGTGTCTGCCTTCCACATGTGCCAGGACATTGTGCTCCCGACCACCGACACCGAATGTCGTTTGCACCTGTTGGACGTTCGGAGGCCTTTGGCCTTCTATTTGGACAGGACTTCGGGTTCGAGCCGCTCTGACAGACTGTTCCAGTGCTATTCAGAGCCTAAGAAGGGACTACCTGTGACTGCTCAGAGGTTCTCTAAATGGGTGGCTGGTACCATCCACCTCTGTTATGAACTGTCAGGTAGAACTCTTCCGGCCAGGGTCAGGGCACATGCAACTAGGGCGGTAGTGACATCCTCCGCTTTTTTGACTGGGGTTCCGCTGGAGGATGTTTGTAAGGCTGCTGTCTGGTCCCAACCGATGACTTTTATAAAACATTACCGGTTGGACACCAGGGCAAGGACAGATGCAGCCTTTGGCAGAGCAGTGCTACTGTCTGGTTTACACTAATGTCAAGTGCTGTACTATGCCATGTTGTGTACTATGCCAGGTTGATGTTACATTGCATTGTTGTTGCATATGACACATTGCATTAATTGTTGCACTGTTTACCTTTTTACTTGATTTTGCTTTGCATCCAGTATTGGGTGTTCTGGTGTATTTCTGATTGCATTCATACACCATGTAGATAGTGTACTCTTTGAGTATTTGATTTATGTTCTGCTCTGTGAGCAGCATTGCACTATTGTTGTTATGTGCTATAATTCATACAAGAACCACACAAGGGTTAGTTCAATTTGACAATTTTTATTGTGGACCAATAAATGTTTTTTGGTTTATCTCACATCTGTTGTCATGACACTCCCTCCGCCGCTTACCTAAGCTTGCTAGTCTAACCCATTTGTATGATTCGCAGAGACCATGAAGAAGAAGGACAGGTTGCTTACCTGTAACAGTATTTCTTCGAGTGGTCATCTGCGAATACATACAAATCCCGCCCATCCTCCCCTCAGTGTCCTGCTCAACATTGTTCTGCTCCTCCGTCGCTTGCGGCGGAAAAATTTTGGAACTGGGGAAAAGAGTGGGAACAGGGCTTATATAGAGGAGGGGCGGGGCTACCGCCAAAAAGTTGCAAAAAGTTGCAAGCCACTTTTCTGTCCAGTGATTCCAGAGAGTTCCGAATTCGACTGCGCAGGCGCAGAGAACCCATTTGTATGTATTCGCAGATGACCACTCGAAGAAATACTGTTACAGGTAAGCAACCTGTCCATACATGGCTTTCAGCTTACACTGAAGCCACACTGAGGAGGCAACAATGGCCCTCATGAGGCCCATTGTTGTAAATGGGGCTGAAACATACACGTTTCCCCCCTATATGGGGGGGGGGGCCTGGAACAGATCCCCTCTGTAAGGGAAGGGCCCACTGTACTTGGTGTGACACAGTCATTGTAACTGATGTCTTGATTGGCTTTAACCTAGACATAAAGATGATGGCATCACATTTCCCCAGAACAGCAAAGAATGTCTCAAGCGAAGTGCACACTCCAAATATTAAATGAAGTGCACACTCCAAAGCGTCCTTGGAGGAACAAGAGGCAAATTAAGTATTATATTAGCCTGATGCTTTTAAGACCTGGAGTACTTTCCAGATGTATATCACATTTTTATGGACCCCAAGTACCACTAGAGATTCATCTGTTCAAAAAGACTCCATATACCATTTTTGCTTCCTCTGAAGTCAGCCCTTGAAAAACCTCAAGGCATACCTCCTCATACAGGTGATTAAACCAACAGCATAGATCATCAGCCTGACAATGGACAAGAAAACACTGGATCATTCAGACTGTGTCTAAATCCCAGTGATTTTAACAAATCAGTCAAGCATTAGCACATCTCAGCCTGTACAGTCCCTGCACAGGAACCTTGATAGCTTACTAGCAGGTGACCCTAGAGAAAAAGTCTGCAAAACTGTGTACAGTACTGTCAATATCTCATGGAGGAAGTACCACCCCAGCAGACTGCCCTTTAAAACCAAGTAGCTAGTCAGCTTTCAGTAGAAGAATTGTGATTAACTGCAAATGAGTAATATCGTACTGGTTTGACCCTCTGGAAAGCAAGGCTTGGATTTCCACACAGCCATGGAAACCCACTGGATGACCTTGGCATGTCACACTCTCTCGGCTTCAGAGAAAGAAAAAGGGCCAAAATACACTGCAGAAATAATCCAGTTTGAAACTACTTTAACTGCCTTGGCTCCATGCTAAGGAATTCTGGGAACTGTAGTTTTGAAAGCCATTTAGCCTTCTCTGTTTGAGAGCGTTCTGGTGCAACTACAAACTACAGTTCCCAGAATTCTCTAGCATTGAGCCAGGGCAGTTAGTCTCAAACTGGATTATTTCTGTAGTTTGTTTTGGCCCAGAGGAAAAAAAATTGCAAAGAAAACCCCATGACAGATTTGCCATAAGTCAGAAATATCTCAAAGGTACACAGCAACAACAACCTTCCATTTTGATTCAAGAATAGTTTACAAAGATAGGTAATATGCAGCTTGTAGGATATAGTGCTGGGATCTTGGTAGTTGGGGGTACCAGAAACCAGACTTCAATCTATTGAATTTGCATCTTGTGTAGCATGGTACAAGATAACAAGGTGGAGAAAATATTGCTTCTGGCCACAAGAGCATTTTATAGATCCTCAGAGCCCCCCCCCTCCCCCCAATTGAATAAAAGAGAATACAATTGCTGAAATGCTGATTATGAGAGAAATTTTGCCACCACCACCCCCCAATCGTTTTATGCCCAAAAAAGGACATTTTCTAACCAGGGAGTAAACTAGAAAAGTAAGTGAATTTCTGGTCTGTATCCTGGATAGAAAAAAGCCTCTCTTGGGCCCCAAACAGTGGGAAGAAAATATGGAATAATTATCTCACCCCCAATTCTTACTAATCTTCCCCCATTTAAAAATATTTAAAATATTATAATATTTAAAATATTATGGAGTAGGGTGGGGCCATGGCCCTTCAAGGTTCCATGGGGAGCAATGCAATTCCCCTGACAGTTGTCCACCTTTGCTGTATAGGCAACAGAAGGACCAATAAAGTGGATGTTATTGTGATGTCATCATTTTTAAATCTAGTTGTGTACTTATCTAAAATTCCATAGAATCATAGAGTTGGAAGAGACCACAAGGGCTATCCAGTCCAACCCCCTGCCATGCAGGAACTCCCAATCAAAGCATCCCCGACAGATGGCCATCTAGCCTCTGCTTAAAGACCTCCAAGGAAGGAGACTCCACTACATTCCAAGAGAGTGTTTTCCACTGTCGAACAGCCCTTACTGTCAGGAACTTCCTCCTAATGTTGAGGTGGAATCTCTTTTCCTTCAATTTGCATCTATTGTTCCGCGTCCTAGTCTCTGGAGCAGGAGAAAACAAGCTTGCTCCCTCCTCAATATGACATCCCTTCAAATATTTAAACAGGGCTATCATATCACCTCTTAACCTTCTCTTCTCCAGGCTAAACATCCCCAGCTCCCTAAGGCGGTCCTCATAGGGCATGGTTTCCAGACCCTTCACCATCTTAGTCACCCTCCTTTGGACACGCTTCAGTTTCTCCACATCTTTTTTGAATTGTGGTGCCCAGAACTGGACACAATTCTGACCAAGGCAGAATAAGAGTGGCACTATTACTTCCCTTGATCTAGACACTTTACTTCTATTGATGCAGCCTAAAATTGCATTGGCCTTTTTAGCTGCCGCATCACACTGTTGACTTATGTTCAACTTATGGTCTACTTGGACTCCTAGATCTCTTTCACACGTAGTTTCATTCAGCTAGGTGTCTCCTATTCTAAATCTGTGCATTTCATTTTTCCTTCCTAAGTGCAGTACTTTACATTTCTCTGCGTTGAATTTCATTTTGTTAGCATTGGCCCAGCTTTCTAGTCTATTCACGTCATTTTGAATTTTGACTCTGTCCTCTGGGGTATTAGCTACTCCTCCTAGTTTAGTGTCATCCACAAATTTGATAGGTATGCCCCCAATTCTGCCATCCAAATCATTAATAAAGATGTTGAATATCACTGGGCCCAGGACAGAGCCCTGTGGGACCCCACTTGTCACTTTTTTTCCAGGTTGAAAAGGAACCATTGTTGAGCACCCTTTGAGTTCGGCCAGTCAACCAATTACAAATCCATGTAACAGTTAACTTGTTTAGCCTACATTTTACAAGCTTGTTTGCAAGAATGTCATGGGGAACCTTGTCAAAGGCCTTACTGAAATTGAGATATACTATGTCCATAGCATTCCCTTCATCTACCAAGCTGGTAATTTTATCAAAAAAAGAGATCAGGTTTGTTTGGCATGACTTGTTTCTGGCCAGCCAAGAGATGGAGTCAGAGGATGAGGAGGCGGAGGACATGGCTCCTCAGGAGCAAGACGAGTTGGAGGCTAGACCAGGTCCCATTTCTGCCATGCCAGACTCCAGTCCTGACATTTCAGCCCCAGGAGTGGCAGCCCAGCCAGGCTCTAGCACTGTGGAGCTCCTTTCAGAGGCTAAGCAGCTGAGTGAAGTTTCAAATGAAGAATCCAGTTTGGTGGTTCCCTCCTTTAAGGAGAGGAGGGCTGAGAGTGCTTGTGCACATCGGTCCAGCAGGCTTGCTGAAAAGCAAGCTGGTAATAAAGCACAGCTGCGTACAGGGAGGGTGTCTCCTACTTAAGCACCTGTGGGACGCCATCCCTTTGCCAGAACTTATTGTAAGTCTCTTGGTGTGACTGTGTGCTGGCTTCGTGTCTTTGGAACTCTGGTTTGCCTTGACCTTGGAATGACCTGGACTTTTGCTGCTTTTTCCTTGCCCTGACCTCAGACTTGACTGACTTCTGTGATTTCCCCAAACCTGATCTCGGCTCTGGCTTTTGGACTATTCTTAGGATCAACGTTTAGGTTTGTGGAACTGCCTTATCAGCTTTTGTTGGTGTGTGCTGGCCGCAGTCTGGGACAGAAACCCATGTTGACTTCTTGTGATTATGGCATTGGCTTCTAAATATTCACTCTCTGTTTAATGAGCTGCTCCAGAATCTTTCCTGGTATTGATGTCAGACTAACTGGACAATAATTGTTGGGATCCTCTTTTTTCCCTTTTGGAAGATGGGGACAACGTTTGCCCTCCTCCAGTCTGCTGGGACTTCTCCTGTTCTCCAGGAGTTCTCAAAGATTATTGCCAGTGGTTCTGATATTGCATTTGCCAGTTCTTTTAATACCCTTGGATGTAGTTCATCTGGTCTTGGAGACTTATATTCATTTAGGTTAAAGAGGTATTCTTGTACTATCTCTTTACTTATTCTGTGCTGAAATTCCCTTATTCTGTCTTCTGCTCCATTATCCTTAGGTTGAGCACCCTTTGCCTTTTCTGAGAAGACTGAAGCAAAGAAGATGTTGAGTAATTCTGCCTTTTTTCTGTCCCCTGTTAGCATTTTGCCATCTTCTGCACGCAGTGGCCCAACTGTTTCCGTCTTCTTCCTTTTGCTGCGGACATATCCAAAAAAGCCCTTTTTATTGTTCTTAACCTCTCTAGCAAGCTTGAGTTCAATCAATGCATCCCTCAGGCAGGGTTCTCTACCATCTTGTATGAAGGAGGCGGCTGTCAGGCCTCTCCTGAAGAAACCCTCCCTTGACCCCTTGGACAGGAACAACTACAGACCAGTATCCCTGCTCCCATTTCTGTGCAAGGTGATTGAGAGAGCAGTCGCCTCCCAACTCCAAGTTGTCTCGGATGAAACCAATTATCTTGATCCATTTCAAACTGGCTTCAGGACAGGACATACTGCCTCGGAGTGTGGTGGAGTCTCCGTCCTTGGAGGTTTTTAAGCAGAGGCTGGATGGCCGTCTGTCGGGGATGCTTTGATTGGGAGTTCCTGCATGGCAGGGGGTTGGACTGGATGGCCCTTGTGGTCTCTTCCAACTCTAAATTTCCATGATTCTATGATTCTATGAGACTGCTATGGTCGCTCTGGCTGATGACCTCCGCCTGAGTATTGACAGGGGTAGTGTGATCTTGTTGGTGCTCTTGGATCTCTCAGTGGCCTTTGACACTGTAGACCATTCCATCCTTTTGAGTCGGCTGAGGGAGTTGGGGATTGGAGGCACCGCACTCCGGTGGTTCCTGTCCTTTCCCTCCGGTAGATCCCAAAGGGTGAGGCCTGGGGACAGTTGCTCCTCAAAGATTGAGCTTAATTGTGGCATCCCTCAGGGTGCCATCCTGTCCCCAATGCTTTTTAATATCTATATGAAGCCACTGGGTGAGATCATTCAGAGGCATGGAGCACAGTGTGTTCAGTACGCTGACAACACTCAGATATATCTCTCCATGACCAAATCATCGGCCCAGACTTCAGATGGCGTCTCTCCTCTCAATGACTGTAATGGATTGGATGAGGGAAAACAGATTGACACTGAATCCAGACAAAACGGAGGTACTAACAGTTACAGGACTGAAGCCAGGTTTGGGAATACAATTCCCAGTCCTAGACGGAGCCACACTCTCCTTGAAGGACTCTGTTCGCAGTCTGGGGGTACTCCTAGATTCGTCGCTCCACATGACTAGTCAGGTGAACGCGACGGTCAGGAATGCCTGTTATAAGCTTCGGCTGATACGCCAGCTGCTCCCTTTCCTGGACTCGAAGGACCTGGAATCTGTGATACATGCTTTGGTAACTTCACGACTGGATTTATGTAATGCCCTCTACATGGGGTTACCCTTGTGCTTAACCCGGAAACTTCAGCTAGTTCAAAACATGGCAGCCAGGCTTAACTTGGGAACATCAAGGAGAGAGCACATAACACCAGTGCTCACGTTTCTCCACTGGCTGCCGATTAGTTTCCGGGCACAGTACAAGGTGTTGGTTTTAACCTTTAAAGCCCTACATGGCTTGGGTCCATCTTTTCTCAGGGACCGCCTCTTCCCGTAAGATCCCCCCGCACACTTCGGTCCTCTGGGAGGAATCTGCTACAGCCTATGAAAATTAGGTTGGTGCAGACCTCCCAGAGGACCTTCTCTGCTGCTGCTCCCAGGCTATGGGAGCAGGATGAGATGCACCTTATTACATCCCTTGATTGCTTTTAAAAAGCCATAAAGATGCATCTGTTCTGGCAGGCCTTCCCAGAGACCCCTTAATGCCCAGCTTTGTTGGTGGATCATGTCCCCTCCCTCCAGCTTTTAACATCTTGACCCTTGATGTCCATGCAATGATTGTTACAGGGCCTATAGTTATGTAGAGAGCTCCTGGCTACTAGTTCCTTCCAGAGGCAAGTCTCTGACTCACTTCCTCTGATGTTTCAGGCCAGCTTCTCTTCTCTTCTCTTCTCTTCTCCGAAAACCTCCTTGACTAGATAAAAAAAATTAAAATTCGGCACACGCCTCTGCAAGCCTTCTGTAGACTTAGAGTTCTTCTGTAGACTGTAGACTTAAAAGTGGTGATGCTCATATCCTTTTCCTCTTAACCATGATATGTAGTGTGGACTCTTGACTGCTATCCTTCCGGCTCATTAAAAAAAATAGTTTGTAAGTTGGGGCCCTTTTGCACTACAAAAATATAGCACAATGATTCTGTTCTAAGGAGCGCTGGTAGTGCAGTGGTTAAATGCGGGTACTGCAGACACAATGTTGTAAGTTTGATCCTAGAGGAGGGCTCCAAGGCCCATGCAGCTTTCCATCTTTTCGTAGCCAGCTTGCTGGGGGCAATTGATTTACACATTGAAAACCATCTAGGGAGTGCCAGTGCACTGATAAGTGGTATAGAAATGTACTCGCTATTGCTCTTTTAACTAATGCCAATAGGGAACCATTATGTTTCTCCATAGTCTGTTCTAACAGTTGCCTTGGTAGTTACAATGAGATCAAGGTGCTATGTTTGTATAATGTGAAAGAGCCTCTGATTTTTAGTATTTCTGTAAGGCTGACCATGTTTTCAAATCTTTCTGCCCTGTCACAGTTAATAAACCACAACAGCATAATCATTTACTACTGTGGGAGAGGGATGTTGTTGACCGTCTGTCAGGAATGGAAACTTAAATAGATGCCCAGTGTTCAAAACATTGTTTGCAAAATAAGTGTTTAGCCAAGCATGAATGACTTTAATTATTGATGGCTAATGCTTAGTATAGACAGAGGTTGTTTGTTCATTACATTTCCCCTGCAGAAAATACATATGGATTATCTATACCTGTATGATTAAAGTGAATCAAACAATGGAGGAAGAGAAAGAAAGAAAATGTTGCTGTTTAATTTCCAAAATGCAGTTATGTTTAACAAAACTATACTGTATTTTTGGTGAAATGTCTATAACCTGCAATTAGCACCATAACAATTAGCAAACATGTAGGGAAATAAATTTAGAAGAGAGTTTCAATAGAGATCAAATGCAAGCAAGGCTGGTACGTCATCCTGTTACAGCTTTGTTGGCCTGCCATATTCACACTGGGATCACTCTAGAGCTGAACAGAGCCTGGATTCAACAACAGAGAGCATAACCCTTTATATAGGGAGAGTGAAGAGAACACAGCTTCAAGGGGTCTGCCGTAGGATGGGCTCTACGAAGATAAATGGCTCAGAGGATTCCAGGCTTGCCTGCTATGTTTCTTACACTCACTGCTACAGTGTAGGTGCCCTGTGTTTTAATTTTGTTGTTGTTACTGCATGCTTCAGATTTGTCAACACTCTTTCAATCCATTTAGAATTGTATTTTATTTTATTAGGCACTGATTGCTTAGAAAGTAAACTTAGCAAAATAAGCATGGACTTCCTTTCCCTTGCTATAAACCAGTGCAGTTAAATGATCTGAAGAAATAGATGGAAAAGTTCAGCTTTTATTTTATTTATTTTTTAAAGTAATATTTAGGGTATTTGCAAGCTTTTAACATTTTGGACTGCTTCTTTGATCTTGCAGTTTGTTTCTAGAAGATTTCATAAAGAGTTGTATAAAAAGAAAATCAAGCATACAGCATTATTTTTTTCTGAAACTGACAGGAATTTAGTAACAGGACTATTAAATACTGTATGCATTACAAGCTTTAAGTAAATATTAGCATTTCACTGAATTTTATGACTCTACAATTGTGTTTTAAAGGTGTTCTTTTTGTAGTAGTTATTGTATAAAAACATATATAATTTACTACCTCAGTAAAATAAGTTATTTTCATTTTTATTTATAGAGTAGAATTCTTCCTGGAGATGGCACTAATTTCACATAAACATTGAGTGTGTGAACATAATAAAATTAATAACATAGATAGGAGAAAGGTCTACAATTTATGTTTGACTTTAAGAGATACATGACTATTTATATAGCAAATCATATTACAAACACACTCACGGATATTACTCTCTTAAATCAAAATGTTTATCTGCAAACTAAATGGGAAAGAAATACCTTGATATTCATTAAACATATCTTAACTGAACCACAGTGAGGATTTATTATGATGATAAGCATACTGTTTGTATTTGCGTTTTAGAGTGTATGGGTTTTTTAAAAAATCTGTCTACTTGTTAGTGACCTGTCCTGTCAAGTATTTCCTTGGGTTATCTGTGATATGTTTCATCTGTTGAAGAATTCCTTGATATTAAATTAACCCTGAATTTGAAAAGGACAGATGTGTGTAACCATTTCACACCTTTTTCATCCAAAAGGAAGGTTCTTATTACTATGTGTTTTCAAATATTGTGTAGCATGCATTGTGTGTATTAATGATTAATGCTGCTGGGGCTGAAGCGGGGGGTGTACTGTAAGTACCATTATGCCTCCCCAAATGCAGCTGCATTGAATTATCATGTCAGTTTGAAGTTATAATCTTCTGTGTTATGGAACAGCCTCCTGAAAAGGCAGTCCTGTTCTAATTAAGTAATTATGGCCACCCAGTTTAAATGAAGTCCTTAGAAGTCAACCTCAATTCAGGATGATTCAGTCCCATCAAACTCATTGAGAGTTTTTCTTGATTTTCTTTTCTGATCACTGATTGCTGTTACAAAGTGTTACATGGGAGTGAAACAGACAATGAAGTGGCTTTGGAGGAGTGGTATCTATATGACACGTGCCTCTATAGCAGCTGGAAGCTGTGCCAAAGCCACACTTCTGTCCTTAAGACTGGAGCAAAAAGGAGCTAGGATAAACCAACTCCTAGTGGTGCTGGTCAACACATGCCTCTGGAGCCCACCTTGGGAGCAGGCTGTGTGGGCAGCAGGGTTTGGGCCCACTTCTAGCTGGAATAGGCTGCTCTGGCCCAGAGTTTGGAAAATCAGGAAAAAGTTTTTTTCTTTTAACTACAAGTCCCAGGAGCCCAGGCAACATGACCACTAGTTAGGCTGGCAGTAGGGTATGGGGAATTATAGTCCAGAAAGTAACATTTCTGTGCTCTGTAAAACTTCACACTATTACTTTCAGCATGCTAGAATATTTGAATATAAAATAAGTATTTAAAATAGATATATTTGCCAATGAAATAAGCAAGTTCAAGCTTGGGAGAAAAAACCTAAGGAAATTATAATTCATTTTGTTTTGTAAACATCATAATTGAGATAAATTTGCTTTATTCAATTATAACATCTGTGATCTGCACGGCTGTTTGGCAGGTGACATGACTCTGGCACACTTTATGACAAAATTACCTTATTCTGTTAATGTGTCTTGGAAAGAGGACTGAATACAGTAAATGTCTATTTATTTATTTATTTATTTATTGCATTTGTATCTCACCTTTCTCCCAGAGTGAGACCCGAGGCAGCTCCCAGACACAGTCAGTTAAAACCTTCCACAATAATCTTATAAAAACAAGTGAAATCACCTCATAAAACTGTATAAAATCATTTACAAGGCATACAAAGGTTTAAAAATTAATCAAAAGATTACATACAAGCCTTAAAAACAACACTGCACAGCATTAAAAGCCCTTACCAGTCAGTTTCTAAAAGCCTAGTGGCATAAAAATTTAAGCAAATACAAAGCTTGCTTCCACCTAAAAAGCTGAAGGCTCCTTGGTAAGAGTGAGAGATTTACAAAATATTCAATGTGTAGACATTTTGCAAAAGTGTCTTAAACTAATATTCATAGCAAGGAGCAGAATGAGCTAACACATTTATTAAAACACAGTAGGTTAAACATAAGAAATGTCTATGGTAGTTTCTAACTTCCTTTTCTTTATCATAATGTAGAATCAACTTGCACCACACCAGTTCATGCATGGGAAATTTCTGTGGGCCAGTTAAGCATAGATATGATTGTATTGCATATATAATGGGAGTGTACATATCGTACAGTCTTACACATGTTTACTTATTTACTCACTAAGATCTCAAAGGCTAGTCTACATGTTTAAAATACTCCTCATTCGGATCAAATAGAATGTGATCTGGCCATACATAGTTTGAAGGTACTCAGACTTTTTTTGGTGGTGGTGGTGGGGGCTGAAAAACTACATAAACTGAGTGGAAAAAGGCTTCATGATTTGTACCAGAGTATCTGCTGAAATCTTCAGAAATGCACATTATATCATGTATGGCCATCCACCTGCTTCACATGCATTTGGATGGCTGCAAATTTTCAGCAGAGGGAAGGTGAATAGATACAAATAGATGAGAATTTGTGCAGGAAAGTGAAGAAAATTAACTATCTCTACAAATGTGTGAAAATACAGCAGTTCACAATAGTACACTTACATTAGATTAGCCTCAAGACTCTGTTTGAGGTACAATAGAGCCAGCTATTTCTACAGTAATTTTTGACCTTGACCTATGGCAACCCAGGATGAAACTTCTCTAAGACTCACTGTCCTTCACTGCTCTGCTCATATTCTACACGTTCATGTCTGTGGCCTCTCTAATTAAGTCTGTCCATCTGGCATGTGGTCTTTCTCTCTCTCTGCTTCCCTCTGCTTTCCCTAGCATTATTGTTTGTTTGTTTTTCCTAATGATTCATGCCTTCTCATGATGTGGCCAAAATACTGCAGCCTCAGTTTAGTCATCCTGGTTTCAAGGGATAGCTCGGGCTCAATCTGTTCAAGAATCCATTTGTTTGTCTTTTTGGCTGTCCACAATATCTTCAGCACTCTTCTCTAGCATCACATCTTTTCTTTCTGTTGGCTTTCTTCATTGTTCAGCTATCACATCCATATATGGTGATGGCATAAGCAGTGGCTTGGACAATCTTCACTTTAGTGTTCAGAGTTATGTTTTTTACTCCTTACAATATTGTCCAGTTCTACACTACCTGGTTTCAAGCCACTATGGAAAGAGTATCTTGGAAAATAAGCGGTGCCTTGGCAATTGTGATTTTCCAAGGCATAGTGCCTTGGTCCTGAGGACCTCCCAGAACCCATACTTAAAACATTATCTGGCTCGCTATAGAGCTAGTCTTTAGCTGGAGATTATATGCCTAGGTTGTTTCCTTGTCCCATGGTGGTAGCAGAGAAGGCTGTGACAGAGAAACCATGGTAGCAGGTGGCCATGATCACCCACCACCAATCACCTTTCTGCTTGAGCAAAGAAGTCTGGGATATCTTCCTGCAAGAGCATCGAATCTACCAAACTGCTTGTGCTATTAATTGCTCTGCAAGTAGTTTGACTCTGGGTCCAGTAGACTTAGTGCCTGGTAGGAGAGCATAGCATTACTGATTTAGAGGACCTGAAGTTCTTGTTGGTCCTGAATTAAGGAATTTGTAATAACATTGGCTTCTTGACACGTTAAATGATCATTAAATGATAAAATACCAGTAAAACACTATATTATTATGTTTATGTTTATTTATATCCTGCCTTCCTCCCAGTACAAGGACTCAAGAGATTTTGTAACGTAAATATTTATAGAATAAAGAATGCTTAGAGCATGTACCTAACAAACATACATTATCTAACCACGGTTTCACTGTAGCTTTACTATGGGTTGGGAAAATTGAGGAAATCACCATCACTTGTTACCAAAATGATTACAAATAAGCTGCAAGACCACTATTTAATTATTTGTATGATCCGTCTGTCTGTCTGTCTATCTATCTAGCTATCTAATGCATCCTGCCTATAGCAGACCTGCCACCTTTGTTTGTCATAGCCAGGTAACCTTGACCAAACATTTTGTCCAAAACCTTAAAATCTGGGCCTGTGTTACTGTGGGCAGCTCCACAGCATGATGGATACACATGATTTGTCATCAAAATGGATAGTTAACAAGTTAGACTTTGACACTAAGGGTTACACTAAACCCGCCGAAAGGGCAGAATGTGAAAGGCCAGAGTACAGCAGGCCCCAGAACACTCAGAACAGCTTTTCTGATTGACATTATGGTGCAATGTTGTGGTCTGGAGCTTTTAAAAAAATCTCAAGTGAAGCAACAGTGGCATACCACAACCTTGAAGAGCCTTTCTTTGAGAGCTTCTCATTTCACTTCATTAGATGGGGACACCCAGAGCTAAAGAGGATCTCAAAGCTTGAGAGGATATATATGGGAGAAGATGATCTGTTAAATTGACTCATTAGAAAAAACAATAATGCTTAGTAAGATAGACCACAGTAGGACAAGAGGAAGGCCACATTCCAGGTGGAGAGACTCAATCAAGGAATTATATCTAATCTCAATTAAGATTAGATATAATATTGCCATGGCAATGAAAATGAAGTCAACAGTGTGATGCGGCAGCTGAAAAGGCCAATGCAATTTTAGGCTGCATCAATAGAAGTATAGTGTCTAGATCAAGGGAAGTAATAGTGCCACTCTATTCTGCTTTGGTCAGGCCCCACCTGGAATACTGTGTCCAGTTCTGGGCACCACAATTCAAAAAAGATGCAGAGAAACTGGAGCAGGTCCAAAGGAGGGCAACTAAGATGGTGAAGGGTCTGGAAACTGTGCCCTATGAGGAACGACTTAGGGAGCTGGGGATATTTAGCCTGGAGAAGAGAAGGTTAAGAGGTGATATGATAGCCCTGTTCAAATATTTGAATTGATGTCATATTGAGGAGGGAGCAAGCTTGTTTTCTGCTGCTCCAGAGACTAGGACGCAGAACAATGGATGCAAATTCCAGGAAAAGAGATTCCACCTCAACATTAGGAGGAATTTCCTGACATTAAGGGTTGTTCAACAGTGGAACACACTCCCTTGGATTGTGGTGGAGTCTCCTTCCTTAGAGGTCTTTAAACAGAGTCTAGATGGCCATCTGTCGGGGATGCTTTGATGGAGAGTTCCTGCATGGCAGGGGGTTGGACTGGATGGCCCTTGTGGTCTCTTCCAACTCTATGATTCTAACATAGCCCTTTAACTATGCAGTTTGAAAGGATCCAAGGACTCCTTGCTGATAACTAAAGACACCTTGTTTGTCGCAGTACCTGTAAAACTAACTTCATTTATTTTAGCATAGTGATTGATGGATTTCCATTTAATCATACATTTGCTTCACTTTTTCTTCCCAACTACCCACCCCTTTTCTTTTATGTTGGAACAGACTAATGCAGCTTTCTGTTTGAGAATTCTGTTTCTTCTTGCTTTGTTTTGGAGGCTTTTAAAAGAGCTCTTTCGTCTGAATATGAAGGGAGTTTATTCTCTGGAAATATGGACTTTTTAATTGCTATGAAACAACATCCTTTGAAGAAATACAAACATGACCAGTGCCCTGCCTCTTTTCTTGCTTCAGTAGCAGTACTGATCTTTATTCCTTTAATTCTGCTTATAAACTGCCTTTTGTCACATACAGCTTCACAGTAGCTCACAGAATAGCAAATACAATTAAATCCAGTTTTAAAATAAGTATCTGATAGCAATATTTTGCAATAAGAGTATCTTCAAGATATAGACAATAAATATTGGAGGAGGAATTACCACCCAGTCAGCCTGACATCAAAACCAGGAAAGATTCTAGTGCAGATCATGAAAGAGACAGTGTGTAGGTACCCAGAAAGCAATGTCGTACTCACTAAAAGTCAACATGAGTTTCTCAAAAGCATGTCATACAAGACTAATCTTATGATATTCTTGGAAGAAAAAAGCTAGTACAATATGGGCTAGACAATGCAACTGTTAGGTGGATTTGTAATTGATTGACTGATCAAACACAAAGGGTACTCAACAATGGTTTCTCTTCATCCTGGAGAGAAGTGGCCAGTAGGGTGCCATAGGGTTTTCTCCTGGGCCCAGTTCTATTCAACATTTTTATCAATGACTTGGATGATGGAATAAAGGGCATGCTTATCAAATTTGCAGAGGATACCAAATTAGGAGGAATAGCTAATACCCCAGAGGAGAGGTTCAGTATTCAAAATGACCTGAATAGATTAGAAAGCTGGGCCAAAACTAACAAAATGAACTTTATCATGGAGAAATGTAAGGTACTGGACTTAGGTAGAAAAAATAAAATACCAATCTATTCTGTGTTGGTCATACCTCATCTGGAATACTGTCTACAATTCTGGATGCCACAATTCAAGAGAGATATTGAGAAGATGAAGTGTGTCCAGAGAAGGTGACCAATATGGTAAAAGAATCGTGGCCAGTGAGGAATGGCTTAGTGGGCTGGGAATGTTTACCCTGGGGAAGATAAGGTTAAAAGGTGACATGATAGGAGTCCTGTTTCAATATTTGAAGAGACTGGGGGTGGAGGAAGCTTGTTTTCTGTTGTTCCAGCAACTAGGCCATTGAGCAATGAATTCAACATATAGGAAAAGAGATTCCGCCTAAACATTAGGAAGAACTTCCTAATAGTAAGATCTGTTTGACAGTGGAAAACATTCCCTTGAAGAGTCATGGAGTCTCCTTCTTTGAAGGCTTTTAAACAGAGGCTGGATGGTCATCTGTTAGGGGTCCTTTGATTGTGAGTTCCTGCATGGCAGGGGGTTGGACTGGATGGCCTTAGGGGTCTCTTCCAACTATGATTCTATGATTTTGCATTAGAATCACAGAATCATAGAGTTGGAAGAGATCACAAAGGCCATCCAGTCCAATCCCCCTGCCATTCAGGAACTGTCAATCAAAGTGTCCCCGACAGATGGTCATCCAGCCTCTGTTTCACCAGGCTTCAGTTCAGTGTTTTACCATTATATTGGAGGTTGAGAATTAATTCCCTAAAAAGCTGTGATGCCATATGACACAAATATATTTCATTTTAGTATATGCTATCTCATATCCTTCATCTGTCCTGGTTTGGCATAGATGGTAATAATAATAAATATTTATTTATATACCGCTCCTCTGGATGAGCATTCAGATACAATTAAAATATAGCAACCCAATCCCTCCTCCCACCCCTTAAGATAAAATTAAACTGAGGTTAGATTAAAAACAGTAGATAAAACCAAAGAACATTAATGTGGCTCTCATTAAAATGATAGGCAGCCTCAAAATGACTAATGTCTCTGAGGGTGAGTCTAGATGGACAATAGCGGTATAGATTTAATTATTGTCGGGGAAGGCCTGCTGGAAGAGATGCGTCTTGACGGATCTCTTGAAACTGTCCAAAGTTGAAATAAGGCGCATCTCATCCGGCAGACCATTCCACAGCCTGGGAGCGGAAAAGGCACTCTGGGAGGTCTGCGCCATCCTAGTTTTCTTAGGCTGTAGCAGATTCCTCCCAGAGGATCAGAGTGTCCCTTAGATAGAATGGACCTGAGCCATGTAGGGCTTTAAAGGTCAAAACCAGCACCTTGTACTGTGCCCGGAAACTAATCAGCAGCCAGTGGAGAGATTTTAGCACAGGTGTTATGTGCTCTCCCCTAGATGCCCCAGTGACTAATCTGGCTGCCATATTTTGAACCATTTGAAGTTTCCGGGTTAAGCACAAGGGCAGCCCCATGTAGAGTGCATTGCAGTAATCTAAACGTGAGGTGACCAAAGCATGTACCACAGTTTCCAGATCCCTCATCTCCAGGAAAGTTTCTCCACAGTTTCCAGATCCCTCATCTCCTGCCTCCGCTGCCAGGCAGTCATTAAGAGAAGAGACGCCATCTGAGGTCTGAGCAGATTATCTGGTCATGGAGAAGTATATCTGAGTGTCATCAGCGTATTGATGACACTGTGCTCCATGCCTCCAGATGATCTCACCCAGCGGCTTCATATAGACGTTAAATAGCATTGGGGACAGGATGGCGCCCTAAGGGATGCCACAATTAAGCTCAATTTTGGAGGAGCAATTGTCCCCGAGCCTCACCCTTTGAGACCTGCCAGAGAGGAAGGACCGGAACCACTGCAAAGCAGTGCCTCCAATGCCCATCTCCCTCATCTGGTCCAAAAGGATGGCATGATCTATAGTGTCAAAAGCGACTGAGAGATCCAAGAGCACTAACAGGGTCACACTATCCCTGTCGATACTCAAGCAGAGGTCATCTGTCAGAGCAACCATGGCAGCTTCGACTCCATATCCTGCCCGGAAGCCGGTTTGAAATGGATCAAGAAAATCGGTTTCATCCAAGACAGCTTGGAGTTGGGAGGCGACTGCTCTCTTGATCACCTTGCTTAAAAACGACAGCAAGGAAACTGATCTATAGTTGTTTCTGTCCAGGGGATCAAGGGAAGGTTTCTTCAGGAGAGGCTTAACAGCCGCCTCCTTCAGACAAGATGAAATTATACCTTCCCTGAGGGACGCATTGACTACATCCCGAAGGAACGTCTTCAATGTGTCCCCTCCCTGGACGACCAGCCATGATGGACATGGATCGAGAGAGCAGGTCGTCTTCCTCACACTTCCAAGGAGCTTGTCCATGTCATCAGTACTTACAGATTGAAACTCATCCAGTAAGGTGACAACAACGGAGTTGCTAGGTGTCTCGTTTACAGATACTGCTAAAACATTGGCGTCTAAGTCGGCTCTTATCCGAGAGATTTTGTCTGCAAAGTGAGTGTTAAATGCGTCACAGCAGGCCATCGTGGGGTCAAGCAGGGGATTTGGCGCAAGAGGAACCTGTGTCAGCTCCCCCACCACCTTAAACAGCTCTGCTGAATGGGACTCTGCAGACAATGCGTGCAGAGCAGAAGGATCTCTGTGCTGCACACAAAGCCTCCCGATAGGTGCGAAGGTGCTGCCTATGGCGAGTTCCGTCAGATAAGAGATGAGTCTTCTGCCATCTGCGCTCTAGTCGTCGTCCCGCCAACTTCATCTCCCTGAGTTCTTCCGTGAACCAGGGCTTACGGTTAGGAGCGGGTTGGAGAGGACGCTCAGGGGTGATTGAGTTGAGAACCTTAGGAAGGTCGGTGTTCCAAGTATTCACCAAGGTTTCAATGGAATCGCCGGCATTACCAACCATTAAACCCTCCAGGGCCTTCTGGAAACCAATCGGTTCCATTAGCCTTCGAGGGCAGACCATTCGAATGGGTCCAGCACCTCTGAGGGGGTGAGGCACGGCTTTAAGGTCCATCTTGATGAGGAAATGATCTGTCCATGACAATGTGGAGGTTTTGGTTACCTCCGCCCACAGATATTCCTGTTCCGTACTAAAAATCCGCTTGAGTGTGTGACCCACACAATGGGTAGGCCCGTTAACCAATTGGGATAGGTTCATGCTTGTCATGGATTCCATGAACTCCCGAGCTGCTCCAGATAAGTCAGAAAGGCTGGTCTCTAGAGGGATGTTGAAGTCACCCAAGACCAAAAGTCTGGGGGACTCCAACAGCAACTCAGAGACCAGCTGAGTCAGCTTGGTCAGGGAATCTGTTACGCAACGGGGGGCGGGGGGGCGGTAAACCAACAGAATCCCCAAACTGTCCCTGGTCTTCAGGCTAAGGTACACACACTCAATGTGGACTGTTTTCCGAACAGGTTTCCTGATCAATGGTTCCAGTTATTCCTCTGTTGTCCCACTTTCTCAGCTACTTTTAAAATGTCCCAGTTTTTCTCTCCTCCTCCCATTTTAATCTTACATCAATAACAGAGTTCAGAATGAAAAATTAGTTGGCACTCCACTCTACCAGGAGAAAAAAAGAGGAGGCTTGCCTTTCTCAAGTAGGTTCATCACTCCCTTTCCCCCCAGGTTTTTGAAAATTCATATATAAATTCCAGGGTTTCTTCACATAAAATAGTAGTTGTGTGTGTGTGTGTTTCCTCATTATGTTTCCTCATTACTTCTTTGTTGCACCTCTTTGATCACACTCTGATATGGCTCGGCCATGCGTGTCTCAGTTTTCATCTGTGAATTTTTTGAGAATATGCTCTCTGCTAATCCAGCTCCATCTCTGATTTATTATTTTTTTCATTATGGAGATGAGCAGGGACAACAAAAGACTTGCAGTCTTTTTAAAATTGTGTGGATCAGCTGAGTTGAATAAATAGAGTCCATTTCAGATAAGTTGGGGATGTGAAGATGGTAGAATGGAGCAGATGCTAACCTCATTGGTAAACTTCAGTTGTGCTATAATAAAGTGGATCTTCTAATCTAGCTACCATTTAATCCAGTTGTTGTGTGTCTTCAAGTTGTTTCCGATATATGATGTCCCTGTGGGGAACCAATCACAGGCAATTCTTGACAAGATTTGTTCACAGGAGGATTGCCATTGTCTTCCCCTGGGGTGAGAGCATGTGCCTCTGCTTTCCTTGCCCAAGGTGGACAAGGGGGATTCAAATCCTGGGGCCCATTCCCACTTGTAGAAAAACCCACATTGGAACCGGGCTGTGCTCCGCATAGGAAAGCGATTCCAAAAGGCCCCTCATTCTCACTATGAAAAGAGATCTTGTTTGGAACCGCTTTCTTAGCTGGGAACACTTGTCGTTCCCACTGGATCTGCCATGTAAGGTGACAGCCCTTAACGCACCATCCCCTTCCCGCAGGGGAATTTTTTTTATTGGGGGATATTGATCACAAAATCAGTCTTGTGCATTTGCAATCTTGTGCATTTGTGATCTTGTGCATTTGTGATCAGTATAATGAAGAAAAAGAGAAAAAAAGGAAGGGTGGAAGGAAGGAAAGAACCCCCAGGAGCAAGTGTGTGTGTGTGTGTGTTTTCTTTTTCTTCATCGCAAATGCACAAGATCGCAAATGCACAAGATCGCAAATGCACCAGATCACAAATGCACAAAATCGCAAATGCACAAAATTGCAAATGCACAAGATTGCAAATGCACAAGATCGCAAATGCACAAGATTGCAAATGCACAAGATTGATTTTGCGATCAATACCCCCCTCCATAAAAAAACCACGATTCTGACCAGTGTTCCCACTTACTGGAAAGGCTTCAGAATCGTGTTTTCTGATAAAGACCACTTTAAAACTAGTGTCAGGAAAGCCCGGGCTATTTGCTTTTAACCCGGTCCTTTCCTCCATTAATCGATCTGATGAGGATAGGAAATCGATTCGAGTGTGAACAAGGGTCATGTAGCCCACGTCACACTTCGAATCAAAATGTAGTGGGAATGGGGCCCTGGTCTCCAGAGTCCTAGTCTAACATTCAACCACTATACAGTTCTGGCTGTCCAACATGATAGCTCTTATAATATTAATCCAACAGGGTAGCTCTTACAGTGCGATGCAGCAGCTAAAAAAGCCAATGCAAGTTTAGGTTGCATCAATAGAAGTATAGTGTCTAGATCAAGGGAAGTAATAGTGCCACTCTATTCTGCTTTGGTCAGGCCCCACCTGGAATACTGTGTCCAGTTCTGGGCACCACAATTCAAAAAGGGTGTGGAAAAACTGGAGCAGGTCCAAAGGAGGGCAATTAAAATGGTGAAGGGTCTGGAAACTATACCCTGAGAGGAACGACTTAGGGAGCTGGGAATGTTTAGCCTAGAGAAGAGAAGGTTAAGAGGTGATATGATCGCCCTGTTCAAATACTTGAAGGGATGTCACATTGAGGAGGGAGCAAGCTTGTTTTCTGCTGCTCCAGAGAACAGGACCTGGAACAGTGGATGCAAGCTCCAGGAAAAGAGATTCCACCACAACATTAGGAGGAACTTCCTGACAGTAAGGGCTGTTCGACAGTGGAACACACTCCCTCGGAGTGTGGTGGAGTCTCCTTCCTTAGAGGTCTTTAAACAGAGGCTGGATGGCCATCTGTCGGGGATGCTTTGATGGAGAGTTCCTGCATGGCAGGGGGTTGGACTGGATGGCTCTTGTGGTCTCTTCCAACTCTGTGATTCTATGATTCCTCTGAGACTTCGAGAGTGTGACTTGCCCAAGGTGGACAAGGGGGATTCAAATCCTGGTCTCCAGAGTCCTAATCTAACATTCGACCACTATACAGTTCTGCCTGTCCAACATGATAGCTCTTATAATATTAATCCAATAGAGTAGCTCTTATAATATTTACATCTAAAGTGTACAAAGAGTGGTTTTACTATGTTTGTGCTTCTGTTGATATATTTAACTGAGAGTTTAAAGTGCATTATATTGAGCACTACAGGCATATCACTAAACTTAAATATAGGTGTAGAACTGGGATACCACTGATATTCATATTTCCTGAATGAAAGCATGGATATGTTAGGATGACAGTAGTAGCCAAGGATCAGTTTGAAAGACTTCTACCCCTCCTTCATGCAATTTAATTCTGTTGGCCAGAAAAAGGACCAAAACCTCACTTTTTTTTTTTTTTTTTTTGCCCTAATCAGGATCTTGCATTTCTTGTTAAAAGGATTATACTTCTTAAATCTTGAAAAGGGAACTATTTCCTTTTATGCATCACTCTTTAAAGGTCATGACATCCAGCATAGAGTTCCAATCATCACTCACCAATCAAAATGAGGTTGGTGCAGACCTCCCAGAGGGCTTTTTCAGCTGTCGCCCCCAAGTTGTGGAACAACCTGCCGGATGAGATGCGTCTCATTTCATCCCTAGAAGGCTTCAAAAAAGCCCTGAAGACGCACCTCTTCCGGCAGGCCTTCCCAGAGAATGTGAATATCACCCAGCTCCAATCCTGAGCCTAACCTTAGGCCCTAGAATCATCTTTTTTCCAGCTTTCCTTCCCTTGTACCTTAATCCTAGATGACCTAGGCCTTAGGTCCGTTTTCCCTGCTGCTGTTTTTTATTGCCTATTTTAGCTATTCTATGTTTTAACTGTATTGTGATTTAATTCTTTTTTAAGGGGGGTGGTAAGGGAAAGGATGGGATATTTTAACTGTAACTGTTTTTAACTCTTGTTGTAATCCGCCCCGATTGCTTGTTCAGAGGGGCGGACTAGAAATAAATTATTATTATTATTATTATTATTATTATATTAAAATCCACTAGGGTCCAAATCAGACAGGCTGAAAAATGTAGTCCGCAACTGCGCCGGTGCAATTCATACCAAAGCCACAGCAACCACATGTACCTGACCCTTATCTAGGTGGCTGCCACAGTTTTCAACTGGGCCAGCAAAAGGGGGAGTGTTTTACCGCTCCTTTTTGGCCTTGTTCTTTGGGAAAATGTGGGTCCGGCACAGTTTCCCCCTGCCAGACTATGCATCTAAATGCTACGCCCCAAGTGTGGCTGGAAACAGCATTTTTCAGCCCATGTGTTTTGGGCCTATGTGACCATGGGCAAGTCACACTCTCAGCCTCAGCAGAAGACAATGGTAAACCTCCTCTAAACTCATCTTGACAAGAAAACTCTCAGATAGGGCCACTACAAGTTGGAGTCGACTTGAAGACATAAGGGGGCTTTTTAGATTGGCAGGAAAGTGTGACATGAAGTTGCACTTTCCTTAATGCTTAGCTGCTAGACTGCAAGCTCCAGGTGTGCACTTAAAAGGTACAGGGCAGCTAGACTGAGGGGTTTGGGAACGACTTATCTGAGGTCTTTTCTGTGGCTCAGCAGCCACATGGGAAGCTCTCAGAACGCTACAAACACAGGCGGAACAGCTACATGGGCGGCAATGAACGCGGCTTTTAGCCGCAGTGAACTTTTAAAAAATTTTTTCCTTGTCGGCTGCGAACTGCGCAATTCCTCAATGCCCTGCAGGTGTAAAAGCTGGGGTTTATCCGCGAAGTTTTTTAAAGATCCCAAACCCTAGCTCCACCCCTAATCCGAACCCTAGACATGCACAGTAGGGACTTGGAGTGAGAGAGAGAAGAAGGAAGAGCACCTTTTTGGCAGCCATTTTAAGAATTTCCCCCCCCCCCCAAACAGGGTAAAGCACAACATTAGGAGCAGAGAAGCTGTAAACTTTGTTTTAGAGGTTCTCCTTTAGATCTCCCCCTTTCTGAAAGTGCTTTTGAGGGGGTCCCCTCCACCTCAGAGGAAGTGAATACAAGTTAGAAACCAGGGCATCTGTATAAAGTAACATTTCCAGTAGGTTGAAATCACTGATAGAGATTGGTGAAATAGGACAGGACATCAGGGGCTTTGACATTGGTGTTTACCGGGGGATATTCTTCGAGGAGGAAGCCCACAGTCCTCTTTTAGTGATTCCTTAATAGTTCTCGGTATGGGCACCGAGGGAGCGGCTGCAGTCACTTGCAACACTTGTGGGATGTTTGTCTTCTTGCCTACAGATGTGGCGAACTTCACATGCCCCAAGTGCAAGTTGGTAGCCCTCTTGGAGGAGAAAGTACAGCAGCTGGAATCCAGGGTAGCGACACTTCAGCATGTCAGGGAGCAAGAGGTTTTCCTCGACACAACGGAAGGAACGATCTTGGAAGGGGACCACACAGAGAAAGTCGCTGCGGGTGAGAAGGTCACTTCATGTACACAGGAGGCAGACAGCTGGAGGAATGTCACACATAGAAGCAGAGAAATCAGGGATAGCTGTAGGAGCTTGCAGCTACAGAATCGTTTCGAAGCCCTTTCACTTATCAAGGAGGATCAGGAAGAGCAGCATGGACAGACTTCAGGGACACAGCAGGGGAGCCTGGGAGCTCCATCGCAGGGAAGAGTTGCTGCTAAGCCTCAGAGGAGGCGCGTGGTTGTGGTGGGGGACTCCTTGCTGAGGGGTACAGAAGCAGTGATTTGTGGGCCCGACAAGATGTCTCGTGAGGTGTGTTGTCTCCCTGGGGCGAAGATCCGTGATGTGACAGAGAGGCTGACAAGACTGGTCAAACCTACTGACAAACACCCCTTCCTTTTGGTCCATGTGGGAACGAATGACACAGCAAGACACAGCCTTCAGAATATCAGAAGGGATTACGAGGCTCTGGGGAAGAAGCTGAAAGAAATGGACGCACAGATTGTCATCTCGTCTCTTCTACCAGTAGAAGGGCATGGTCCAGGAAGAGAGAGGAAAATAGCAGATATCAACAACTGGCTCCGCAGATGGTGTCGCCGAGAACAATTTGGATTCTTGGATCATGGGCTGCGGTTGCATGAGGAGGGACTTCTAGCAAGGGATGGGCTACATCTCACGCCAGTTGGAAGAAACGTTTTTGCCAACAGTCTGAAGAATCTGATCAGGAGGGCTTTAAACTAAGTGATCTGGGGAAGGGAGACAGCAGTCTGGAAGGCAAAACGGCTAGAAAAAATAGTCAAATTGACATAGAGGGAAGAAGACAAACAGTGCAAGGACCCAAGAATAGGAGCCAAAAAAACATGCACAGGCATCAAGTAAAGGGGACACATGGTCTTAGATGTCTCTACACTAATGCACAGAGCATGGGAAATAAGCAAGATGAACTTGCACTTCTAGCACAACAAGGGAAATATGATATAATAGGCATCACTGAAACCTGGTGGGATGAGTCTCACAATTGGAATATAGAAATAGACGGTTATAACCTTTTTAAGAGAAACAGGACAAACAAAAAAGGAGGAGGAATAGCATTATATGTCAAGGATATTTACACCAGTGAAGAGATCCAGGACATCAATCCTGGAAGCCAGGTGGAGAGCATCTGGATAAAAATTAAAGGAGAGGGAAACAACAGGGATGTTACTGTGGGAGTCTACTACAGACCCCCAAGTCAGCCAGAGGAAAGGGATGATGCCTTTCTAGAACAGATGACCACACAATCAGGAAGGAGAGATGTAGTAGTGATGGGGGACTTCAACTACCCGGATATTTGCTGGAAGTCAAACTCAGCGCTATCCTCAAGATCTAGAAAATTCCTCACTTGCCTCGAAGACAATTTCATTGTCCAAAAGGTGGAAGAGGCAACAAGGGGATCAGCTATTTTGGATCTGATCTTAACCAACAGGGAAGACCTAGTTGATGGGGTGCAAGTGGTGGGATCCTTAGGGGGAAGTGACCATGTTCTCCTGGAGTTTGTTATACAGTGGAAAGGTGAAGCTAGGCATAGTCAGACACGCATTCTAGACTTTAGGAAAGCTGATTTCAATAAACTTAGAGAAATACTGGGGGTGATCCCATGGTCAAGAATACTAAAAGAGAAGGGAGTTCAAGATGGATGGGAGTTCCTCAAAAGGGAGATACTAAAGGGACAATTTCAGACAGTTCCAACGAGGAAGAAAAATGGGAGATGTCTCAGGAAACCGGTATGGATGACTAAGGAACTTACAACTGAGCTAAGTTTTAAACGGAACATGTATAAAAAATGGAAAAATGGGGAAATCACCAAAGAGGAATTCAAACAAATAGCCAGCACATGTAGGGATAAAGTCAGAAAAGCTAAAGCGCAAAATGAACTCAGGCTTGCTAGAGACGTTAAGAACAATAAAAAGGGCTTTTTTGGGTATGTCCACAGCAAAAGGAAGAGGAAGGAAACGGTAGGGCCACTGCATGGAGAAGATGGCAAAATGCTCACAGGAGACAGAGAAAAGGCAGAACTGCTCAACACCTTCTTTGCTTCAGTCTTCTCAGGAAAGGCAAAGGGTGCCCAACCTAAGGATGATGGGGCAGAGGACAGAATAGGGGAACTTCAGCACAGAATAAGTAAAGAGACAGTACAGGAATACCTGGTTAATCTAAATGAATATAAGTCTCCAGGACCAGAAGAACTACATCCTAGGGTATTAAAAGAACTGGCAAATGTAATATCGGAACCAATGGCAATCATCTTTGAGAACTCCTGGAGAACAGGAGAAATCCCTGCAGACTGGAGGAGGGCAAATGTTGTCCCAATCTTCAAAAAGGGGAAAAAAGAGGATCCCAACAATTATCGTCCGGTTAGTCTGACATCAATACCAGGAAAGATTCTGGAGCAGATCATTAAGCAGAGAGTCTGTGAACATTTAGAAGCCAATGCCATAATCACAAAAAGCCAACATGGGTTTCAGAGAAACAAGTCATGCCAGACAAATCTAATCTCTTTTTTTGATAAAATTACCAGCTTGGTAGATGAAGGGAATGCTGTGGATATAGTATATCTTGACTTCAGTAAGGCATTTGACAAGGTTCCCCATGACATCCTTGCAAACAAGCTTGTAAAATGTGGACTAGACAAGGTAACCGTTACATGGATTTGTAACTGGTTGACTGACCGAACCCAAAGGGTGCTCAACAATGGTTCCTTTTCATCCTGGAAAGAAGTGACAAGTGGGGTCCCACAGGGTTCTGTCCTGGGCCCAGTGCTATTCAACATCTTTATTAATGACTTGGATGACAGTATTGAGAGCCTAGTTATCAAATTTGCAGATGACACCAAATTGGGAGGAGTAGCTAATACCCCAAAGGACAGGATCAAAATTCAAAATGACCTGAATAGACTAGAAAGCTGGGCCAAAGCTAACAAAATGAAATTTAACACAGAGAAATGTAAGGTCCTACACGTAGGGCGGAAAAATGAAATGCACAGATATAGGATGGGGGACACCTGGCTGAATGAGACCACATGTGAAAGGGATCTAGGAGTCCAAGTAGACCACAAGTTGAACATGAGTCAACAGTGTGATGCAGCAGCTAAAAAGGCCAATGCAATTTTAGGTTGCATCAATAGAAGTATAGTGTCTAGATCAAGGGAAGTAATAGTGCCACTCTATTCTGCTTTGGTCAGGCCCCACCTGGAATACTGTGTCCAGTTCTGGGCACCACAATTCAAAAAGGATGTGGAGAAACTGGAGCAGGTCCAAAGGAGGGCAACTAAGATGGTGAAGGGACTGGAAAGCATGCCCTATGAGGAACGACTTAGAGAGCTGGGGATGTTTAGCCTGGAGAAGAGAAGGTTAAGAGGTGATATGATCGCCCTGTTTAAATACTTGAAGGGATGTCACATTGAGGAGGGAGCAAGGTTATTTTCTGCTGCTTCAGAGAACAGGACTCGGAACAATGGATGCAAACTGCAGGAAAAAAGATTCCACCTCAACATTAGGAGGAACTTCCTGACAGTAAGGGCGGTTCGACAGTGGAACACTCTCCCTCGGAGGGTGGTGGAGTCTCCTTCCTTGGAGGTTTTTAAGCAGAGGCTGGATGGCCATCTGTCGGGGATGCTTTGATTGGGAGTTCCTGCATGGCAGGGGGTTGGACTGGATGGCCCTTGTGGTCTCTTCCAACTCTAAATTTCTATGATTCTATGATTCTATGATTCTATGACTCTGGGATGCCGTTACTGTTATTCTACTGTGGATAACATGTCAATTCATTCACAAAATAAAGGGGTTCATTCATGATGCACCAGTGCAACGGCACAGTTTAAAAAGGCAGAGGAGCCGCAATGATAATTTGACGGATCCTCATAAGTATACATTTGTGCTGCGCAATTGCGCAGGTTTGCGAACTGCACAAATGCAGTTACACCATACAGTCAAATTATCATTGCCGGCTGGGAACTGCGCAATTGCGCAGTTCGCAGCCGGCAGCCGGCAAACCTGCGCAGTTGTGCAGGACAAATGTATACTTATGAGGAACCGTCAAATTATCATTGCGTTTCCTCCGCCTTTTTAAACTGTGCCATTGCACTGGTGCATCATGAATGAACCCCTTTATTTTGTGAATGAATTGACATATTATCCACAGTAGAATAACAGTAACGGCATCCCAGAGTCCCTACTGCGCATGTCTAGGGTTCGGATTAGGAGTGGAGCTAGGATTTCGGAGCTTTAAAAAACTTCGCGGATAAACCCCAGCTTTTACACCTGCAGGGCATTGAGCGTTTTAATTAGAAGTGAAGTCCACACCACGCATGCTCCCAACTCACCATCCATTATGATCCGCACCTGTATCGCTGCCTTTAAATGGGCGCTTTAAAGAGACAGAGCCCCATTTAACCGTGCAACTACACCTTAGCCTTTAGATGCAATAGCAATGTTGCACCCTTTTTGAAAAAGTAGTGGGGAAATCAAACTACTTTTTAAAGGCACTTCTTCTCCCTTAAAACTCCAAAATAGTGTTTTCATGGCACACTTTCCCTTTTTCTCATCTAAAGGCTGGGCTTTCATGCAGCCATCAACACACTTCTTTTTGCCAATGTAAAATGGGCCAGCTCCTTTTTAAAGCACTTCTTCTCCCTTAAAATGCCAAAATAGTGTTTTCATGGCACACTTTCCCTTTTTCTCATCTAAAGGCTGGGCTTTCATGCAGCCTTCAACACACCTCTTTTTGCCAATCTAAAATGGGCCATAATAGTTTAAAGCTCGGGTTACACAGGGTCCCTTCTATGCATATCAGGAGAAAGCTGAACCTTTAAAAAAAGAGGAGGAGGAGGGTAGGTTAAAATGAAAACATAGCTAGGGCTGAAACTGTTTCATTTTCCTGGTACTGAATATGGTCTGTCTGATTCCTACATGGTATGTTTGATCCTCTTTAACAGCAGTTACCAGAGATTTAGTTATTACCATTGTCTTCTACTCTTCTTAAACTCATTATAGAGAGTTCTTTACTCAAAATTGTCATTAAACAAAGGGTAGAAAATGATTCTCTGAGAGACACAAAAGCAGCAGATTGTGAAATTTTGTCATTCACATAAATTGTTCAGTGGCGTGCATGAATTGCTCGTTTTGCAAAGTGCAAACATTTTCATCTATGAAATCTGTCCTATATTCTAATGTCTGATATTTGAGAAGGCATAAAACATATTCCTCTGTGGATAGGATACCAAATTAAGCATCAAGTGTGTTGTGATATTTTTAAACAGCAAAAAAATAATTTTTTAAAATAAATCCATTGTTATAAATCAAATTGCTGGTTCTTCACTAGAGTAGACTCACTGAATCAATGGATCTTGCCTTGATGTTCATCTGACTGGTTCCCATTGATTAGATGGGCATATTCACATTGGGGTTAAGTGGATTTTGGCCATTTAGATTACATATGGCTTCAAAATAGGACCAAGACTGACCTGATTCAGGTCTGTGGTTTTTATACTCCATGTTAGTGTTGCGGTGTAACTTTTTTTGGCTACTCCCTTGTAGGCTTTGTTTTGTGAGAAAGATTTCTTTCTATGATTTTGTGTCCTATTATGTTTATACACTATGAAGTAAAGTATAGTCACTTGGAAGGGCACCACTAATACAGTACTCTAGGAAGCAGAAGCTCATAGGTAGAAGTCTTTTTAGTGTGGATTGCAGAAGTGTGTCCCATGAGCCACGTGTAACCCTCAAACTCTTTTTTTTTTTTGAAGATTCAGTCCCCTCCAAATTGAATTTTCATGTCCCAAAGATTAATCCCCAAATTCTCAAAAATTCATCTGAAGTAGCAGTAAGATTTAACCCTGACTCCCCAACTCCATCAGTCCCTTGTTTCCAATCAAAAATCCACCCAAGAAAATGCAAGTGTAAAGCAATAGTAGGCATCCAGTCACTTCCAGTGCTATTTTTTTGGTGGTTTTGGACCAAAAAGTAGGGGGTGCAACTTGCTATGAAGGCAAAAATTGACTCCTGCTGCAGTTACCCATCCTGACCTGACACTAAGGTGGAGATTTGCCCCTCCAAGTCATATTGAGGCCTTGGGTTTTTGCCCTCCATCCCCCTTGAAGGTGGTAATGGTTTGTTGTTGTTGTTGGCTGTCTTTGAGTTGATCTGGGCTCATGGTGACCCTGTGAATAAGAATTTAGGTGCAATTTTCTTCCTAAGTTTTTTTGGCATTTGGGAAGAAGTAGAACTTGTGGTAATATAAGTTCCCTTAAGAAGCAGCACATCCTCCCCCCCCCCCCGGCAAATTCTGATGATGTCCACTCCTGCTCTACATGTACTTGGTCTGTGATAAGGGAAACATCAGAAACAACAGTGTCCAGTCACTAAAACTACATGAAAAATGGGCTTTGGAGCCAGTCTTCCAACGGCAACATATGCAATCATAGTTTTTCTCTAAGAATACAGAAAACCCTCTTACCATCAGTCCCTTAATTGTGCTGAATGTAAAAGAAGAAGGCTATTTTTAATGCATTGTGATTATTTTTTTTACTCATTTAGGCTGGACTAAGGACGCTTCATGATATTGGACCTGAAATTCGGCGAGCTATATCCTGTGACTTGCAAGAAGATGAACCAGAGCAAAATCACCAAGAGGAAGAAGAAGTATATAAAGTAAACAGTTGTATAATAAATTGGTTGGCTACATTTATGAAATTTGCAAAATTCACCTAGTAAACCTTCTTGCTCATTATATGCAAGATCCCCCCCCCAAGAGTTTCAGTGCTTTTGATTTACATCTCAGTTATATACTATCAAAAATTGAAAATTTAGATTTAATCAGAATTATCTGATCATTGTGGGTCAGTCTTCAACTTTGGGGAAATGGCATCTTCTGGTAACCCGTTAAGCTTTGGCAGAAAATGATGCACTTGGGGGAGAACTTCCTTTCCATCTAGACTGAGTTCAGAGTCTAGATACAGGAAGCCTTGTGGTAATACAGTGGTCCCCCGGGTTACGAAGGTAATCCGTTCTGGGATTACCTTCGTATCCCGGAAGTCATTCGTTACCCGGGGGACCGCTTTCATCAATGCACAGTGCGCCGGAAGTGCGCTGTTTTAAAGCTTCTGGGTTGCGAATTTTTTTCACAACCCGGGGGGTTTTTTTTTGATCCCGGGGGCTTTTTTTCACCCCCGGCGGTTTCGGGTCCCGGGGATTTCGTTCCCCGGGGGATTCGGATCCCGGGGGACCACTGTACAAAACACTAGTGAATAACTGGCTGGCCACAAATTGAGAACAGCATACTACTGCTCTGTGTATAAACCTTCACATTTTAAAAAGTCTTTAAAAAGTAAGAGAAATGACACACCTTGAGGCTTAAACTGGCCACCATATTCAATCCTTGGGCAGCTCTGGGTCCTTCCTTATGAGGCCTCCTGTAGTTTGAAGACCAGGAGGACGGTTCCACACAAAAATAGAACACAAGTTTATGGAAAATCTATGGAGGTTCCAAAGTGAGGATAGTATTCTTGTGAAATCGAAGGCTTTCACAACCAGCATCTGTAGGTGGTGTGTGTGTGTGTGTGGATCTGTGTCTGTGTTTTTGAGGAGTGGGTTGGGTTATGTGGCCATGGTCTAGAAGAATTTATTCCTGATGTTTTGCCTGCCTCTGCAGTTGGCATCTTCAGAGAAAGGTGGCATGGAACTTAATGGGGTATATATACTGTGTGATCCTTGGTTGAGATGAAATTATTTACATGTTAATCTGTGTGCTGGTCTGTTGGTGAATGGCAAAGCCTCAGGGTGGGAGGATATGTGAGGAGGATTTGTGTCTATTTATTTACCCTGTTTTCCCGAAAACAAGACATCCCCTGAAAATAAGACCTAGTAGAGGCTTTGCTGAATTGCTAAATATAAGGCCTCCCCCTAAAGTAAGACCTAGCAAAGTTTTTGTATATAAATATATACACAGTATATAACAAATGTTCGTTTTTTTGTTCATGTCTCTTTTTTTGTTCTGTCTTATTTTCAGGGGAAATTGGTAGTGATCCATTGTCTGTATGTCTTGATTTTGGTGTTTTTCAGGTCTTGTTGCCAAACTTTGTTTACTTTCAGGGTTTCTTCTTTCCTGTTGAAGTTGTCCAGGTGTTTGTGGATTTCAATGGCTTCCCTGTGCATTATAACATGATAGTTGTTGATATGGTCCAGAATTTCAGTGTTTTCAAATCGTGTTTTATGCCCTGGTTGGTTTGTAACGTGTTCTGCTACTGCTGATTTTGCTGGATGGCCCAGTCTGCAGTGTCTCTCATGTTCCTTGATTTGTGTTTGAACACTGCATTTGGTGTTCCCTGTGTAGACTTCTGCACAGCTTCATTGTATGCGGTAAGCGTCTGTGGCCGTTAGAGGAACACGAGAGATACTGCTGACTGGGCCAACCAGAAAAATCTGTTTGAAGAATCTCACAAGCATTTAGTATACACAAGCAGAAGGTAAGCAACCACGAGTCCCACAACACAGCTACCACAACACACAAGGGTGGCCAGAGAAATAAAGCATGCTTAGTCTTCTTGTAAAAACATGTAAAATAGTTTACGTACAGATTATCAAATGCATATAAGTACTTAGACATGTTAAGTGATGAATTCATTTGTTGGAGATTCCACATACACAGGCTCTGTAACAGACTTTTCAAATATTTGATGGGGGGGGAGAAATGCAAACTACAAAACAGAAGAACAAATGCAGACTAACTAACTGATGCAAGAGAAGAGAAAATAGCTAAGACACCAACAAATAGAAAATGACATGAACACATTCTGTACTAAACTCTTAGAGATAAGTGTACACTAACTATAGTATATTGTTATGTATTGTAGTGTAGTGTAATAGCTTACTGTGGCTATTAGAGGCATGCTAAGTATGTTGCCTCTAAAAGCCACAGACTCTATTTTTGCTAATTTTGTAGACCCTCCCAAGAAGAGAAAGGAAGGATGATAGCCAGGCAAGGATGGAAAGGAAGTCCCTTTGCTAGTGACAGCATTTCCTGCCAACAGCCATGCCTAGTTGCCAAAGGACAACTTTTTCCAAAATAGAAAACTGTTCCTCTCCAAAATGTCCAAAGAAGAAACCCTTTACAGTATTGATCTACTTATGTTCTCTTTCACTGCAGCGCATGCCTAGGAATAATCTAAGTGAAAATACTTAGGACTCTTTCAAACGGGAGGAATTTCTCCCAAATCCGAATGGAGCCCATTCGGATTCATGTAAATTCGCTAGTTTAGCGAATTTACATGAATCCCCATTGCGTTCGGAAGGCGTTCAGAATGTCTTCCCATTACCCGAAAATAACCCCCCCTTGTCCGAAATTGCGTGAGAACCTTTAACGCGCAATAACGCAAAACCCATGATTGCATTCGGAGTGACTTCCCTTTTGCCCGAAATTGCATGAGAAGAATTAATTCGCAATAACGTGAAACCCCAGGATTGCGTTTGGATTGCCCTTGCATTATATTTCCAATTTCCCACGTCTGAAAGAGTCCCTAGATGTGCTGGTATTTGTTTCAGGGAAGAGAGCATCTCCCACCATGATCATGGCTTGCAGGGAGGGGTTAATTCTTTCTTCCCTACACTTTGTAATCATAATGACAGGCATTTGATGTCATTGTTTTTATTTAGTTATTAACATAAATCTAGTGGAATTCAACTGAATCCAGCCACTAGAGCCTCCCTATATGTAAGCAATACATTTTAATACCATGCTACATAGAGCCAAACAACAAGAGATTACAGTACTGTCATCTTCATGCTTAACATCTGCCATATAATTTGGGGATTAAAAAAATGATCTGGCAATTGAATAAAGTTGAACAAATGTTATTCCTGTAACTAACCTGAAATTAGCCAGTGTCAACCAGTGTCTTACATGTTGTTTGTAGTGAATCCTCTCCAAGTTTTAGTCCAAATTTTCAAGGCGCTTCCAAGCTGCTGGATCTATTTGGAGCACAGGGTTCAGCACCTTGGTAGCTAAGTTTGAAATAAAGCTCTTCTCTGCAGCTCTGACACAGAATTATTTGGTCACTGCTACTTAGAGCCTGCATGGACAGTAATAATGGGGGATATAAGGTTTTGGAAGCATACTCTTCATCAGACATTTCCTTCTGCCAATTGTTATTGCTTCTGTCTCCCCTAGATTGAGCTCCAAGAGATACTACTCCTTTCTCCATCTTAGTCCTGGCTAGACTGCAGCATCTGGGTTAGGTGTAAAAGAATCATAGAGTTGCATGGTATTCATCTTTTTACATAAGAAACTCAGAGCACTTCACTGTATGAACTCCCATCCATCCATAGAGGTTAAGCTACATGGATGGTCAGCTAGGACCGCACAGTTGGCAAATGCAGTAGGGCCCAACATGGACTTCTGCCTGTACAGGAACAAAATCACAGACCTCTACTGTTGTCTGCAACACCATCATAATTGTGGCATGGCTTTAAGTCAGTCATAGCAAGTAGATAGTACAAGTTTTATGCTGCTTCTAGTATGGCTTTTAGTTGCCATAGATACATTTTCAGGTGAATTTATTTTGCTTGCTAGCACCTGCAGGCGCTGTAATCTGAGTATCTATGATTTAATGCTTGATGAAAGGTTTTAAAAACCAATTGCTTCTTGGCATTGCTAGCAGACTCTGAATTGGGCATTATGATGTAGCTGCTATGATCATGGGCACGTTCCATATCACCTAAACTCCTTGTTTATAAACAGAGCATTATGTCTGTACAACAGCCTGACTTCAGGACCCTGGATGCGCCACAAAGAGTATGCACAAGTCTGATGCAAGCTTGGTTTCTTAGCAAAGTAGGATATTAATTGACTAATTATTATTATTATTTTCAGAGAAATTGTGCCTTGATTGGAAACCATGTAAACCATGTTAGCAGTGAGACAAGAGATTCTTTTCAGCAGATCAATACCACCCATCGTCCCCTGCATGTCCAAAGGCCTTCTATTCCATCTTCGGGTGAAACTACAGAGAAAAATGTGCATCCTCCAACAGGAAACTCTTTATACCATAATCACCATAGCCACCATAGCCATCATAGCCATCATAATCACCATAACCACAACTCAGTAGTGAAGCAAGTTCCAAACTCAACCAATGTTAACCTCAATAATGCCAACATGTCAAAAATGGCTAATGGAAAACACACAGGCTTTGGAAGTCATGATCATATATCTGAAACTGGGCGCCGTTCACATTCCAGAAGTGATCGTCATGAAAAACGTAGAAGATCTGCCAACAGGAGGTAAATACAAATGTATCTCTGAATTCAATTTATTCTCTCGAAATTATATTGTTGTACATATTAAAAAGTTTGGAACTTTTTTTCCTGTTGAGCATTACAACACTAAGATTGTCAATTCCTTTATTAATCTTTGGATTAATTTTTGCTCCTTTGGCCACTTACTCATTATTGTCTCACTTTCCTTGATGTATTATTTGCTTAATGGTACTAGAGCATCTCTCACCTGGGATGCCTGATCCACTTGGAACTTGTATTTCAGTACGTAAGCCAAGGCTAATTGAACTTCATCAGAATTGAAAGCCCTGCTAGCATAATAACTCACTCCTTGTTGCACACAAATCAATTGCCTTTGACTTCTTACTAGCTCAATCAGGATTAAAACCCTTGGTGCATGAACAATGAAAGTTCCAAACCACTTATTCTATGAGTATTTTAATTCTATGAGTGATTTATTTTAATAGGATCCTGATCATGGTTTGCATGTGGCATTTCATTCAGCTGTTTATTCTGATATATTTGGCTGATTCAATAAATGCCCACAAGAACATCACAATGAAGAACAGTGGCATCAAATAAGTATTTATGAACAGATTCTAATCAGATACATTTAACAGATTATGAATATAAACAGCATATTGTGATGTACAGCAGTTAAACTAAGACATAAAGGGTTTTTGCTTCAGCAGCTGTCGCCAACATATCTAATGGTGAGGAATGTCAATGGTGAGTTGCAGTCTGATATCTGAAAGGTTGTCTGATTTCCATCCCTAGTTTAAAATATTTGGTAATTTTTTTTGTAAAAAGGTGAACCATTATACTATAGAACTTGCTTTATCATTACTTCATTAACAGTAATTACACTGTTTCCCTCACCTTCGCTGATTTACCTCTTTATTCTTTCTTCAATAGATCTCGTTATTATGAAGCTTATATTAGGTAAGTGCATTCACTTCCAGGAAGCCCACAGTCTTGGTTTCATTTTTTATTCTTCTCTGTCGTATATCCCCCAGATTCAGATTCTTTTTGTATAATATTGCTAAAATTCAACCATTTCTCTCAGCCTCTACTGCCAAGATTTTGGTCCATGCCCTTAGTGGTCTTGTGACTAGGTTTTTGTAACCTCTTTCTGGCAGGGCTTCCTCTTTTTCACCTCCATCCTTTAATTTCGGTCTAGCGTTCAGCTGGGCGCATTATCACATATGCTCACCATTTCAACCGTATCTCTCCTTTACTGTCATCCCTTCACTGGCTTCCCCTCCCTTTCCACATTCAGTATAAGCTTCTGTTGTTGACTTTTAAAATGCTGCATGGCTGGCCCCTCCTTATTTATCTGAGCTTCTTTCCCCTCACCATCCCACTCGTTCGCTCTGTTCTGGTAGTCAAGGACTGCTGTCTCAGCCTAGGATTTTTACTGCTCTGTCCCAGATTTGTCACTTTTCACTTGCTGCCCCTCTTTCCTGGAACTTCCTTCCCCCACAAGCACGGGTCATCACTTCTTTAACCAGCTTCAAAACTGAGCTAAAGACTACTCTTCAGGGAAGCATTCCCAGGCATTGCATGATTATTATTTGATGTTTTTAATTTGTTGCCTTCTTTGTATTAATATGTATTATTTTATTATTTTCTAGAATGTACTCCATAGGCAGGCTTGTTTTTATCTATTTTATTGATTGTATGTACAGCGCTGTGTATATCTACAGCGCTACATAAATAGAGCGTAATAAGAAGAAGAATAAGAATACATTCAAGGACAATAACAAATACTGTTAACATGCCCAGATAAAATGGATTGTGCTTTTAAAATAATGTTAGTAAATATTTGGAGTAAATAATGAATGTGGTGTCTCTAGGAATTGCCCAGAATATTAGGCCAAACTCTCTTACCCTCAAGGGAAGGAAAAAGAAAGCCCCCTCTGAACAAATCTTGCCTTATAGTTGCCATAAATGAGAAACAACATGAAGGCACACAATAACAACATGTCCATAAACATGTAATATGAGCACACATCTACCAAAGATTTATGTCAAAGTTTTCCTTTCAAGAAATTGAGATAAATATCAACTGAATAAAATGGGCATCCCCATATATTTGTCCTAAATACAGGTCAGAATCAGGTGATCGGCATCTACCCACGATTTATCGAGAAGATCATGAAATTCGAGATTATTATAATGATGATTGTTATTTGGATGATCAGGAGTATTATAGTGGTGATGAGTATTATGAAGAAGATAGTATGTTGTCAGGAAGCAGGTAAGATTAGAGGTCTCTACTAAGAAAACAATTTAGTAACTCCTATGTGCCCAACTTTGCTGTTGTGTCTACTGCTCCACTGAATTCCATGGGTTTTGCTTTTAGATGAGTGTAGAATTATTGCCTACATGTATTATCAAGGGAATTATATACTCTAAAAAAGGAAGTGAGAAAGGGGGAAAAGAAGAAAGCATGCATACATACAAGAACATTAGTCTCTGCATAACAGAGAATTATGGTAGGCAGAATGTAAATTTAGTTTGATGGTTTGTTACTAAGCAGTCATGAATATAGAACAGTTACCTGCATTTGGAGATGTCTCATCCAAAGGGTTACCATGAGACAAGATTGACTTGAGGGCAGTTAACAACAACAAAAACCTGCATTTAGTCATCTGTAACTGTTCCATATTCACAAACACTACTTGGTCATGCTTATGACACCACTACCATAATAATCACTCTCTCCCCAACCTAATTTACTGGGCATCAGTTGCATGAGAAGACAGAAGTCCATTATGTCAATGACTGCAGCACAGATGAATGGCATTTCCATCACATTTGGGGTATTGGGCCAGGAGAAGTTAGTTAAGTATAATGGTCTAGGTCAATAAGCCACTTCCTATAAGCAAAGGAGTATTACTGTTTTGTGATTGCTGAGAACCTCTTGGGATGCTACTGATTTTAAGTATTGGATTAACCTGTACACTCTAGAATAAATCAGCAAGACACACACTTGTATTAGAGTTTAGGAGCAACTCAGCCTAAGGCTAATTGCTAGTGTGGTTATCATTAACTATCTGCTTCTTTACCACAGGCACAGACGTGACTATCACAGCAGATATCACTGTAATGACTTAGATTTTGAACGACCAAAGGGTTATCATCACCCCCATGGCTTTTATGAAGAAGATGAGTCACAAATGTGTTATGATTCAAAAAGATCTCCTAGGAGACGGCTGCTACCTCCAACACCTACACGTGAGTACACTAGGAAGGCTGCTGTTATTACATAGACATATATTTGATTTCCTGTTGGACCCATTCTACCAAATTTATTCTATGCATTATATATGGTCACACTTGTACAGACAACTTATTCAAGGCCAGGCTGACATTTAACAAGCAAAAACAAGCAAGAGTTTCACACTGCAGTTTTTTAAGACTAGCTGTCATCATATGACCTTGGATTTTTCAATTCTGCCCTAACCTTCCCTTTTTCTTCCTCCAGAGCAACCACATAGAGGAGAATGAACATTTTTCAGATCTTTTCAACTAATTGGTCTTAGTGATTAGTTAATTATAATTTAACTTTTGTATATTTGTAGGATTATGAGTTTTTATTTGTATTTGTTTTAATTGTCAAGCCTCCTTTAGTCCCAGTTTTGGGGGGGATGCAATAAATAAAGAAATCAAGAAATGTCATTAACTATGGTTAATGCTGACTCTGGCTTGTTCAAACAAACCAGGATTTATTAATCATCAGATACTGGCCTGTTCAGACAAATAGTTAAAACTAACTACTGCTTCCCCATATCACAACAAACCAGATTTGGCTGAGTCAAGGCCATGCCAGACAATGAGATAGGTAGAAGGAGTGCAGAAACCTAAGGCATGTTTTCCATAAAGCTAATCTTTGGTATTATGTTATGCCCAATTGCAGCCCATTGTTGTTGTTGTTGTTGTTGTTGTTGTTGTTATTCTTATTCTTACTGTATTCCACCTTTTTCCAGTTTGTGATTAAAGGCAGTTTACAACAATTAAAAGAAATAGATAAAAAAAATACCAGATATAAAAAATAAATGATCTATAAAATTAAAACCAGTTGAAAAACAACAAATGAATCAACAAATAAAGCAAAGATAGACAATACATTTATTGCCAAAATAAATTTTAAAAGTCTTAACTTGCCCGTGGAAGCATATCAAAGAGAGTGCCAGCCTATCCTCCCTGGGAAGGAAGTCACAGAGCCTGGGGACAGCCACCAAGAAGGCCATCTCCCATTTTCCCACCAGATGTACCTGTGAGGGTGGTGGGACAGGGAGAAGGCTCTCTGCAGAGGCCAAAGCATGGGAAATCACAACCAGCACTTAGAATTCTGACCAGATATGGTCAGACAACCAGAAGAGCTTTTGTAGAAAGGGAGTAGTGTGCTCCCAAGTTGACAGTCTGGCTGTAGCTGTTTGGACCAGCTGACAGTTCTGAACACTCTTCAAAGACAGCTCCATGTAGAGCACATTATAGTAATCCAAGTAGAATGTAGTGAAGGTACACCGTGGCTACACTGGATATCCACAATTTTTCTGAGTTTGGATGTAAGAAGTAATTGTGATTTATTCCAAAACCAAATTATTTTTGTTCCCCTCATACATTATTGAAAAGGAGAGGGGAGGGGGGAGCATGCAACCTTTAGGTTTTCCTTTGCTTAGGCCATAGGCCAAATGTCCCACCCATCCACCCCTGTACTGCTGTTGTCCTGTTCAGATAACTTATGTTCCAAATCCCAGTTCTGGTTCAAGCAGTCTGGAAGATGTTTGGCATTTTTTGCACCAGAACTAGAGTATAACTTCCTTACAGCCATTTTTTTTAATTACCTGCTGCTCCTAATTCTCTAGGACAATCCAGAGCCCTCTGTTCCCATGTTGCAGTGGCTGTTCACACAGGTGTCCTGCTGAACCACCTGGTGCTTCCACACTCCCGTGGTTTGATTGCTTATGAGATCAGAAGGAGGCAGCCAGTCTTTTGATAGTCTCTGATCACTTTGTTCTGATCTCAGAAGCAAGTGACCTACAGGAACAGTGGACAGATCAGGCACTCAGCATGTGTGGGAACAGAGGGGGAGGTTTGAGGGGGAGATTGGAGCAGCTGCAGGGCCAGGGTATTCCAGACTACCCCCTGAATATCCTGGCCAATGTACACGAGGCCTCAATCTCCTAACATTAAACTATGGTTTAGCATTATGTTTGAAAGGAGCCAGTGACCGTTCTTTAACCATTGTAATGCACAGTACTAACAGTCTGACAAACAAGCCCAGTCTGACAAACAAGGGTTACAATGATTGAGAGTCTGACTCTTACAGGAAGCTTAACCTACTGCCAGAAATAAGACATAATTCATGTTTGCAAAATGAGGCGTTCCCTGCCTTCCCACTTCATCCTTCCCCACCTCCACCTGTACAACAACTCTGTTTAGCTTGACTGAATAGGAATGCCAGTCCTGAACATACCAGCCCACTTCACTTGTACAACACTAGGGTTTCTGCAAAGCCCAAGCATGCCATGGTGTGCCTATTTGCCTATTGTTGCATATGGTTTGGATCTAAGATTGCTCCTTCATTCAAAGAAAGGAGAAGGGAAATTGCCAACTCATCTGCAGTCCCTCTGCAGCAGGCAAACAAGCATCAATCGTACAAAGTGATCCATTATTATTATTATTTATTCATTACTATCAGTGGAGATTACCACACAGCCCAAAAGGATGGGAACAAAGTGGTATGTTCCCGTCCTCATTGCACAATTGCACGAAGATTATCACATGTGCCCGGTTACATTTGTACTTATCCCATCATTATCCCATCAAGAAAGTGCCATGGAACTGTCACTTTTTATATATGGGAATTTCTGTTAATAAAAAGTGACAGTTCCATGGCACTTTCCTGATGGGATAATGCCAATATAAGCGCAACATGATCAGATGTCATGTGGCAATCTTCATGCGATAAGGATGGGAACATTCCTCTTCATTTCCGTGTGATAATCTCCAATCTAAGAGGTGGCAGTGAAGAACTAGATAGTCCCTACACTTCCTCACCTCCCCTTTCTTTCTTTGGATCTATGTACTTAATCTTTTTGCTTCATTCTTACCTGATAAGGTCACTTTTGCCCTTCTTCAGGAAGTCAGTTTGTTCTTTTTTCTCTTTCTCTGTGAAGGGAGCACTCATTGGGACTCCAACTCCTATAAAGGTTGCTATCTTATCCACACACAAGCCTTAGGGGCTCTTGCAACCAGGATTAGCTCAGCTCCATTGATCTGTTTCCTTTTCTATCTGTAAATAAACTTCTTGATATAATAAACCTGTTTTCTTCTTTTCTTTTTGTTTTGACCTTATAGAACATCTGGAGTAATTATTGTTTTTCTGTCATAAGCTCATAATGCACTAGCCTTGCTGCACTAAGCATAACATAAATACCAAATAAATACCAACATAAATATCTGCACTCTCAGGTATTCCAGATTGTTTCCAAGGATCCACTAAATGCCAACAACACACCATGCCACACAGACACAGGCCACCACACCTCTCCAATTTGTCAGAAATAGCATTGTGAGGTGCCCCTTATTATAAAGGATGTCCCTTATTTGAAGGACAGAAAGCTTATCCCTTGTAAAGCTGGCAAATGTCCCCTGTTTGAAGGTTGGAATAGAGAAAATGCCTAGCCCCTTACTCTGATCGTAGAAGAATAATGGAAAAACACAACAAAGAGCCTTATTTCATTCAAGAATAATTTTGTTAGTCTTTAAAATGGCAAATGCTATTTGTTGTATTTGTTGCGACAGATTAATGTAGCTACCTTCTGATTAATGCACAGGACAGCTATAATTTTTCATATACATAGACAAGAATCTGCTTTCTTATTCTTAGTGCTGACAAGATCTCAGGTTTTATGTTGAATGACTTACAAGTACTATGCACAGCAAATAATATTACAGGTTTTGTGTTGCCTTTGTTCCAGTAAATATGCCTCTGTCATGAACACGGGAATGCAATATTGATAGAAAATTCAATAAATAGGACTGCCATTGTAATTATTCACTTGCTGGCATCTTCCTGTCCTTTTCACCACAGACAAAACATCTGTTAACAATAATATAGCTTTTAGGCAATGGCTGTTGGCCCCAAAAAACAGACAACCTTGCACTCTCCTCCATATTAGAAATTTAAGAACTGATAACCTGTGAACTTTCTTTTGAATGCAGTTAAAGCCTAGACTGTTTTTATAAACAGAAACATTCTATTTCAGGTAAACAAGGTTGATGAGTTTTTTATTGTGAATACTGGGGAAAGGAAATGATTAAACTAATTCAGGAAAAATTTGGCTGAACAGAGCAAGGTTTCTGAAACTTTGCTTCAGCCACAGCCAACATTACAAACTAGCTGTTCTTACTGTTTTTAATATTGGTTAACTTATCTGAGAATGCATGAAATTGTGGTGATGTTTTGCCTGCATTTTAGAGATAACCAGAGTTTCAAATATTGCATCTGCAAGCATTTAAAGTACTGCACAAATACTTTTTTTCAAAATTTTTAAAAAGCTTTCAATGGCACTAGGTCTTGTTGTTGTCATTAGCATCAGTAATTAAAGGTAATGTAATTTAGTATCATTTCAGGGTCCTTCTTTGAGCCAGGTAGATCATTTTGCAGCACAAATCAAATTTTGTACAGTTTGATGCTACATGCATCAGACTGTACAATGCTGATTTCCAGCAATGCAAGTGGGTGTCATTATACTATCCTCCAAAAATAACCTAAAATACTGTATTCTGGTTATGGACAGGCCTTTACTTACATAGAAGTAATTGCATGTTATGAATAGCATAAGACATATCCCCCAACATTTCACAGATGAAAATTACAACATGTGTGTTCTAGCAACATCAGAATGTGGTTAAAAGGGCAAAAGCTATAAATGAGGAGGAACACACAATCATGGAGAGAATGCAGCAGTTTGCTTTTGGTTGAGCCTTCTGGGAAGATTAAGATTCTGCAGTTTCCTTTCATCTTCCCCTTCTGACTTAGTTGAGTGCAAACTACCTTTACACTTTGAATTCCATTTACACCAGTTAAGGGGCCATAGAGAGAGAAACTGGAACATTTTGCAAGCAGCTGAAAAAGTGAGATGCTATAGGACTAATCGAGGCTGTCCTTGCCAAATTGGGACAATTGGAAGATATGCATGTTGTGTGTTCAGCATTGATTGCTATGGACTGACATTTGCTATTTACATCCTGCTTCTGCTTCTGTTACATGGTAAAGGTATGTTACTGGTAAAAGTGCCACTAATAAAGCTGTAGGCTCTTTTTCATTCATGCAGGCAGTGGTCTATCACTACCTTTTTTTCCATTTTACTGTTTGCCACTGTATCATGACTGCACTGTTTGTGGCCTCCAACCAGGTGTTGTTGGGCTTCAGTTCCAATCACTCCCAACATAGCATGGCAAGGGATGGTGGAAGTTGTGGTCCAAGAACATGTGTAGGACTGCAAGTTGCCCGGTCCTGTACTATGTGACACCCTTTATTTGCATCAACTTGATTAAAGGTCTTGCAAACATCACAAAATCATAATGAATTACTTCTTTGGAATCCCTGAGTAGGAAATTCCGTATGAAAGTTATTTTCTCAGACATAAACATGTCAATAAAGATCAGGGTTAAACATTTCCTTCTTTAAGGGAAAATGAAACCCATTGCTCTTTAACAAGATGACTGAGAGCTATAATAATGCAGAACAGCACGTAGTCTGTTCTATTTTTATTATACATATAAAAATGTATAGGGAGGGGGAGTGGAGTCCTTTCTGAAGGTGGGTTGAAAACATGAGATAAACACATCCTGATAGCAGAAGGTGTGCTACATTAGGAGACTGAGAGGTTGAACAGAAACAGCAGCAGAGTAACCTTGATATTTACCTATAATAAATATAAAAAATTAGTTTTACCGAGGCAACACAAAACTGTTTCTCACTTTTACGGCAATAAGGTAGCATGCTATGTCTCCAGAATCTGTTACTAGAAAATGGTAATCCTTAATTCTTTTCATGTTTCAGCAAATCGCCGTTCTTCCTTTAATTTTGAATGCCTCCGCAGACAGAGCAGTCAAGATGAAATACCCCTCTCCCCTACTTTTCCTCACCGCACTGCTTTACCTCTGCATTTAATGCAACAGCAGGTTAGTTAAAGAAAAATGCACACCTGGTTTCAGATACTAAATTACATCTTCTATGTAATTTTATATCACTGCTTGGGAACATGTAGATATCAGGACTTAGAATGATGAGCACTTTTTAAAAGTTTAAAAAGTTTTCTGGACAGAACACAGCGAAAAACAAATAGCAAAATAGCTATTTTCTCTTCAGGGGGCTTGTTGTATTATTTCTATATCAAAATAGATTTTTTTTGTATACAGAACCTGTTTTTTGTGCAGAAATTGTGTTCTCTTGTAAAAAAATTCCTGTTTTCTATATAGGGAATTTTTTTCTGTACAGGAAACTTATTTTCTGCACAGCAAACTTTTCTGTGCAGCATATGCCATTTTGCACACGCACACACACAAATCACATGGATTTTTCAGGCAAAGATTCTTGCTCATCTAAAATTCTCCTTGTCAGATTTTTCTAACACTTGAAAGAAAATTAAAATATTCTTTCTGTCCCAATACCTTAGTGATATTGTGTTAGCAATTTGTTTTGTATCTGCCTCCTATCTTAATTATCTTAACTATGGATGTCTAAAAAACATTTCACCTTTACATATGAATTATTTGCTGAGTATTCTTCACACCTTTTCTTGGGGGAAAGTTGCAATAAACCATTAAATTCGGTGGAGGTTTACTCCTAGGTATGGAAATATTTGGACATAAAAGAAGAAGGAATGAGAACAGGAGGAAGGAATATCAACAATCTAAGATATGCAGACAACAACATAATACTAGCAGAAAACCTCAAAGACCTGGAACAACTACTATGAAAGATTAAGGAAGAAAGTGCAAAGGGAGGCTTACTGTTGAACATAAAGAAAAAACAATGACCACAGAAAGTTTACACAAATTCAACCTAGACAATTTCCTGCAGCCAGGAAATCAGAAGAAGATTAAGAATGGGGAGAGTGGTTATGAAAGAACTAGAAAAGATTATAAAATGCAAAGATATATAACTCAGCACAAAAGCTAGTATCATACAAGTCACTGTAATCCCTATTACCATGTATAGATGTGAGAGCTGGATAGTTAAAAAAGGAGATGGGGGAAAATCAGTTCATTTGAGATATGGTGCTGGGGAAGAGTGCTGAGGATTCTGTGGAAGCTAAAAAGACAAACAAATGGGTCCTAGAGCAGATCAAGCCAGAAATCTCCTTGGGAGCCAAGATGACAAAACTGAGGCTGTCGTACTTTGGACACATCATGAGAAGGCATGACTCACTGGAAAAAGCAATAATGCCAGGAAAGGTGGAGGGAAGTAGAAAGAGAGGAAGATCACATTCTAGATGGATAGACTCTATTAAGGAGATCACAGGTATGAATTTGTAGGACCTAAGCAGAGCAGTGGAGAACAGAGGGTCTTGGTAATGTCTCATCCACAAAGTCACCATGGGACAAGATCGATTTAAGGGTGGTTAAGAACAACAAATGTGGATATAAGATGGATTTCTGCCTGAAAGGCAAAGTGACTTCAAAAGAATCTGCTGAAATGGATGCAAGAGCTTTTGCAAAGAATGATGCATATTAGAGCCAGGGCTGTACGTGTTTGTGGCACAAAAATTGATAAATCACTTTGCAATTTTAAATCTCTAGGGCTCCGAAAATGTCACACACTGTCTGTCGTTGGCTAAATTAATATCCAGCTGACCAAACATGTTAGTTTTATGCTGGAAATCAGCCTTCATTATGCCTTTCCTCAAACACCAACAAATTACCAGCTAATGCTTATTTTATTCAACACGTGAATAACTGGCTCTGATGACTAAAAGCCCACTTATCCTTGGTGATCCTGAGATCTCAGCTTACTGGAATTCACCCTGTATTTTTGAGAGAGAGAAATATGACTGTATTCTGCCCTGAGAATTCAAACTGCAGCCATTCCATATCTCTGTAGTTGAAGTTTCCCTAAGGAAGTGCTACCAGCCTGCTAGTCTGTCTCCCTGTCTGATGCTAAATTAGGAGACACAGCTTATACAATCAGAATTAAATATTAATTTATGAATCACATATCTGGGGTGGGGGATTGTTAGGTATGATGTCATAGCAGAAAATAAATGAAAATTAGAATTCAAAATGACAGATTAGAAGGCCAAAACAAAATGAATTTCAATAAGGGGAAATGTAGGATACTACACTTGGGCAGTAAAAATGAAATGGACAGATATAAGATAGGTGACTCCTGGCTTGATGGGAGTAGATGCAAAAGGGATCTAGGTGTCTTAGTGGACCACAGGCTGAACATGAGTCTGCAATGTGATGCGGCAGCTAAAAAAAAAAAGCAAATGCAATTCTGGGCTGCATCAATAGGAGTATAGTGTCTAGATCAGTGGTCCCCAAACTATGCCCTTTAAGAGATTTTAGACTTCAGTTCCCAGAAGCCTCAGTCATGTTAGCCAGTAGTCTGGGATTTTGGGAGCTGAAGTCCAAAATCCCTTAAAGAACACAGTTTGGGGACCACTGGTCTAGATCAAGGGAAGTAATAGTACCATTCTATTCTGCTTTGGTTCTTCCTTACCTGGAATATTGTGTCCAGGTCTGGACACCACAATTCAAGAAGGATATGAACAAGCTGGACTGTGTCCAGAGGAGAGTGACCCAAATAGTGAAGGATGTGGAAACCATGCCCTATGAACAGTGGTTTAGGGAGCAGGGTATGTTTAGCCTAGAGAAGAGACAGTTAAGAGGTGATACAATAGCCCTGTTTGAAGGGATGTCATATTGAGGATGCAGAAACCTTGTTTTCTGCTGCTCCAAAGACTAAGACATGGAACGATGGATTCAATCTATAGGAAAAGAGATTCCATGTAAGAGCTGTTTCACACCGGAATGTGCTGCCTCAGAGACTGGCAAAGTCTTCTTCTTTGGAGGTTTTTAAACAGAGGCTTGATGGCAGGAATCTTAGATTGTGTATTTCTGTAGAGCAGGGAGTTGGACTAGATGGTCTTTGAGCTCTCTTCCAAGTCTATGATTCTAACATTTTTTTTCTACCAGGCAAGCATAGCATAAAATCATAGAATCATAGAGTTGGAAGAGGCCACAAGGGCCATCCAGTCCAACCCCCTGCCATGTAGGAACTCTCAATTAAAGCATCCCTGACAGATGGCCATCCAGCCTCTGCTTAAAGACCTCCAAGGAAGGAGACTCCACCACACTCCGAGGGAGTGTGTTCCACTTTCGAACAGCCCTTACTGTCAGGAAGTTCCTCCTAATGTTGAGGTAGGATCTCTTTTCTTGCAGTTTGCATCCATTGTTCCGTGTTCTAGTCTCTGGAGCAGCAAAAAACAAGCTTGCTCCCTCCTCAATATGACATCCCTTCAAATATTTAAATAGGGCTATCATATCACCTCTTAAACTTCTCTTCTCGAGGCTAAACATCCCCAGCTCCCTAAGTCGCTCATTGGGCATGGCTTCCAGACCCTTCACCATCTTAGTTGCCCTCCTTTGGACATGCTCCATTTTCTCCACATCCTGCATGATGTGGAAGACACCAGAATATGAATTGGAAAGAAGCTGAGTGGGATATTAGAACAGAGATTGTCAGAAAGATCTAACTTGGGAACATTTTTTTAGTGCAACTATGTGAATAATCTCATTCATGCGGTCTAGGTTTGTTGTTCAAACAGTGGAACTTCATCTATGTGCTTCTCTGTGAGTTCTATTGCTCACACATGCCACCACTCAAACAGAGATGGAATCAATGATGTGGATGTATTCGAAACACATTCCAAGCATGTAGAGTTTTATCCTGGTTTATCCCGGGTCTATTTGTATTGGTTATTCACACAACAGAGAATGCAAATCTTTTAGAAAAACATGGGGGGGGGGGGGAATGAGATCAATTATCCCAGATTAAGTGCAGGTTTTGGCAGCCCCTCCCCCCCCCCCCCCATTTAATCAGAAGCATTCAAAATGTATGTGAACAACAAAGATTCAACCCAGATTCGTCCTGGATTATATTCACCATCTGAATAACCCCTTGACTCTCAATGGCATTTTTGGGATTCTTCCAAACGGAATGCATTTTAAGCTATCTTTCACATATTTTCTAATAAATACACAGAGAAGAGAAAGAAAAAGAAAAAACCCAAAGCTCCATGTATGAACAAAATGAACAGTGGATAGTTTTTGCAGTTTGTTAAACAAAGTACCTCCCTTCTATACTCGTAGCTGACTTGAGATGGCTATTAATTTGGGCAAGATGTAGATATAACGAGTGCTATTGCATGCTATTGACTCCATAACCATGTGGACTTTTTCATCTCTTCCTCAGGTCATGGCTGTTGCAGGCCTGGATGCCACAAAGGCTCATAGACACTCCCCTAGTCGTTCAACACGTTCGTGGGCAACTCCACCAGCCACCCCACCCAACCGGGACCGTACTCCTTATTATAAACCTCTTATCCAAGTAGACCAAGCTGATTCTACAGAATATATGAATGGCAGCCTGCCTTCTTTGCATAGGAGCTCCTGGTACACAGATGATCCTGATATTGCCTATCGGACATTTACACCAGCTAATTTGACTGTACCGAGTGATTTTAGGCATAAGCATAGTGACAAACAGAGAAGTGCGGACAGTTTAGTAGAAGCGGTAAGGTCTCATACTTCTATCCTTTGTGAGAGCAATGAAATCATTTTCAAAAATGGGGTATTTGTCTGCTATTATTCATAGTCCATTTTATCTTAATTATTAGAAATGGTGTGTTTTTAACTGTACTATAGCTAGAATCCATGTATTTCCTTTCTTTACCTTTTCTTGTGTGGCCCCAGGTAAGAAGCAAGGGTTATTTGATGATTGGATAAACAGCTGGCAGTTAATATAATTTTTTTTGTTTTGTGTGCATTCAAGTTTTTTGTGACTTATGGCAACACTAAGGCAAACCTGTCATTGGGTTTTCTTGGCAAATTTCTACAGAATGGGTGTACCACTGCCATCCTCTGAGGCTGAGAGACAATGACTTGCCCAAGGTCACCCAGTGGGTTTGCATGGCTGAGCTGGGATTCAAACCCTGGTCTCCAGAGCCATAGTCAGGTGCTCAAACTACTATACCACTATCTAGAATTTATCCAATCATTGCTGGGTTTCTGGTCATTCTGGTGTTTGTTTTCCCAGTCCTATAATTTCTCTTCCCTTTCTCTATGAAGACAAGGTGAGATTGCCAGGGATTCTCTAAGAGATCCAAGGACCAGTTCAATTCTGCTTACCAAAAATAACACAACAACAACACCATAGATACATAATTGGAGAAAATAAAGCCACAGCTATATTGGTTACAACTGCACATAAAATTCATAGTTCCCAGTTTAGGATTGGATGACCCACCTATGGATCTATGAAGCAATACTTGGGCACTTGCTTTGCATTTCCATAGGGGTGGTTTTCACTGTGTTGTTCCCTGTCATCCTTTGAGCTAAACATGTCCTCTGACCGCACTTCCAAAGTCCCATAAGGGGACCCCTCAAAATTTGTTGGGCCTGCCAACTCCCTGATTACCTACATCCTGGGTCTGGATCCCATGTCAAATCACCTACTAAGTTGTGACAAAAATATCATTAGAATAGATCACAAAATCTAAACCCTAATTATAGGGAAGATGAATGAGTTGAAGCTCCAAACTGAACTAAACCTGAAGTGTTGGGGAGCTGCTTATACTCCTCTGGTGCCTTGCCTGAGTGAAAGCTCCTCTAAGGTTGGCTCTGGACCTGTCCACCAGGGAATAGCAGTTCCTACCACTTTTCAGATCCCATGTAAAGCACACTGGTCTCTGGGAAGAATAAACCCAGTTGGTGCCATTGAAGCCATTCCAGGCTGCAAACCTGCCTCCTGGTGAGTAGGGAAGTTCACTTCTCTGTATAAAAAATATTTCATACAAATGAGCAAATAGTTGAGACCTGGCAGTTTTAATAGTGTTGTGATCTCTTGGTCACTGGTCATCTGAGAGTTCATTGGTCATCTGAGAGCCCATCAGCCACACATTATGACCTTCAGATGCTCAGATGCCCCAAAAGACCTCAAGGAACTTGTCTAGCTGGTACTGCCTATTCAGAATTATAGTTGCCAGACCTATAGTTGTGCAGAGTATGGGAAGCAGAAGACAGATTGCTAGAATACAGTACAGTCAGCCCTCCATATCCACAGCTGCTAAATCCATGGATACAAGCATTCATGTTTTTAAAATATTTAAAAATATATAAAATCCCAAAAGCAAACCTTGATTTTGCCATTTTATATTAGGGAGACCATGATACTATGCCACTGTATTTAATAGGACTTGAGTATCCAAGGATTTTGGTATCCACAGGGAGTCCTGGAACTGAGCCCCAGCAGGGCTCACTGTACTATTGCCTCTCATCCCTGTTTGAGGCCTAAATATAGAGAGAATAGACCTAGTACAATTACAGGCAGATGTTAATAATCATGATGTGTGTGACAAGTTTAAAAAAATGCACTAGAAGACTGTTTTATGTGTTCTGCTTGTTAAGGATGCAAGCAACAGAGTTGCTTAGAGAAACCCATCAAGAGGGAAATGTTCATACAAGTGCAAGAACAGGTGTAGATTTACCGGTAAATATTTCTACCACAAGAATAACAAACTGTTAGTCTGATACAATAATCAGACTAATAATGGGATCAAATATTTTAACTTCTGTTGTTTTAACTCTCTTCTGTAACCCACCCCGATTGCTTGTTCAGAAGGGCGGGCTAGAAATAAAAAATTATTATTATTATTATTATTATTATTATTTAATATAAATTGATCTGATAATGCTATTAAACTAGAAGATAGTTTATTGTGCTTTGTATTCCCTTATACTCCCCTCCCCCCCATACATATGTGAGTAATGAGAATCAATGTGATGTGGTACTTTGAATGTTTGACAAGGATTCCAGGAAAGCAGGGTTCAAATTCCGACTTGATCATGGAAACCCACTGGGTTACCTTGGACAACTCACACTCTCTCAGCCCCAAGGGAAGGCAATGGCAAACACCCTCTGAACAATTCTTGCTAAGAAAACCCCATGATAGGTCCACCTTAGAATCACTTCAAGGCACATAACAGCATCAACAACAATGTGAGCAGTAGCCCCCTGGCTTTCCAGGGAGGCATGCCATAATAGTGAGGTGATACTCCAGCCAAATAACTAACTAAAATCATTGCTGTTAGAGCACAAAAAGTAAGTAATTGGACCCCATACTTTGCCTCTTTGGCTACATTCTGGCAGATAGATAAAGGATTTATAATGGAATAGTATAAACTGGAATAATTTTCACTCCAGCTCTGGAATCCCAAAAACTCTGCTGGGAGGGGAAACAGGAATATATTACATTGTTTGTCAGTTCCATCCATTAAACTACCCACTGACCTAGTCAAAAGACCCTCACAACCAAGACTAGGAAGAAGTCATAGGAATTCATATGACAGACACTACTACTCAGATTTCTTGGGTCGGTTCACCTTATATTTTTTAGAGTCAGAAGAACTGTGGAACTGTTACATACTGTACTTATAGAAATACTTTGGAGTTGATCACATGGGAGGAATTTCTCCCAATTTCGAATGAAGCCAATTAGAATTCACGTAATTTCGCTAGTTTAGCGAATTTACATGAAATCTAATTTCATTTGGAATGCATTCAGAATGACTTCCCATTGCCCGAAAATGACCACCAACCCCATTGCCTGAAATTGTGTGAGATACTTTAATAGGAAATTAATGAAACCCCATGATTGCGTTCGGAATGACTTCCCATTGCCCGAAATTTCGTGAGATACACTCATTCACAATAACGGGCAACCCCATGATTGTGTTTGGATTGCCATTGCATTATATGCCCAAATTCTGTTGTATGATAAACTCCGTAGAGACTGATGGACTCCCTAGTTCTATATAGTTAATAGGATGTTTGTGTTTTGTACCCCACAGCAGGAAGTTGTAGCAGTCTGGTGTTTTAAGATAACTAAAGCTAGTTACTTTTTGATAAGAAATGGTAATTATTAGGTTAGTACTACATTCGTGTCCTTGGAGCTGTAACTGTAACTAATCGTTTTTAAAAAGTAACATTCCAAATTCTGTTCAGTATACCAGTTTTTATACTATATAAAATGAACTGAAAGTACTGAAGCTTCAACCACAATTAACTTTTGATTTCCAGATGCCTAATGAGTCCTTAGAGTTTGTTCTTTTTCTGTTCTAGGTACTTATATCTGAAGGTTTAGGACGGTATGCAAAGGACCCAAAGTTTGTTTCTGCTACAAAACATGAAATTGCAGATGCTTGTGACATGACTATTGATGAGATGGAAAGTGCTGCAAGTAACCTTCTTAATGGGAACATTAGTAATGGCCCCAATGGTGACATGTTCCCCATTTTAAATAGACAAGATTATGAACTTCAAGACTTTGGTCCTGGCTATAGTGATGAAGAGCCAGATCCTGGTAAATATGAAGAAGATTTAGCTGACGAAATGATATGCATTACAACCTTATAGTATTTAGTAAGAAAAAAAAATGTTTGATTTTAAACAAAAGTGCCTCATGTTTCCAAGATGCTAGGCACTGGTTGGAATTAATAAAGAATCAAGCTTTCCACGAGTGATGATGTCACATTGCAAGGAAGCCATACTTTTATTTCTTAATAAGAGTCTCCAGTATGATGAATATGGATCCGAGTGGCAGGACGAGGCCTTTGCCACCGAACGACAAAGCCTTTGCTACAGAATCTTGAGCTCTTCAGTGAGTAAAGGTTGATCTTTAGATCCATGGAGATTCTCACCAGCCTGTTTTCAAATGGTGAAGGAAAATTTGAAAGATAGCTGCCTTTCCATTTTGTGCTGCTGCCCTTTGGAGTGTAAAAGTTTCTCATTGGAACATTTGGCACTAGGGAAAAAAAGATATTCAGGAGAAGGAAGCGGTGATGACAATCAACAGTGTCATTACCTTCGATTACACAGCATATCAAATGTTCACTGCATTCCGCATATCCACTCCAATCTTGTTTTTCAAATTTGCCTCCTATTTTTTATTATTATTATTATTGTCAAATTCTACCTTCAAGAGATTGTTTTATTGGACTGATGCTGAAAAGCGTTTCTCTCATATGTAACACCAGTTTACATAGCAAAATATCATTAATGATAGTCTGTTTTCTGACTATCACATTAAGGGCAAAATATACTGGAATAATTGCATTTTTACCAATGCACTTGCAACCAGGTTAAAGTAGAGTTAGATATGATAGTTTGTTAATATATATATATATATATATATATACAGCAGAGATCATTGTAAATAAATTGTAATCTACAATCATTTGTATTTGTAAAGAGATGTTCTATATTTTGTAATTATTGTACCGTAATTGAACTGCAGCAATATTTATGAAGCCTAATTATTGTATTTCTCCACAGAATTCTAGATAGAAGTATTTTTACTTGGACTGTATAGAGCTATAGGATTAAATATTTAAATAGAGCCACCTCTTATTTCTTCATTGTAAAATGCTTTTGAGGTAAAGATTTGAGAAACTTGATGCTACAGAGATTTTTTAAAAAATATTTTGAGTCAATACAAGCCTTGCTTTACAGTGTGGAAAATGACTATTTATATAGTCTGATATTTGGAAGTTCAGGGATCTGGAATTATCTGAATCTTGTTTGACTGACAACAAGCTGTGCTTTTATTTATACTACAACTCCTGCAATAACAGGTAAATATAAATAAAGAACAAAATTTGGCCAGTTCTAGCAAGATTTAACTATGAGGTTAAATACATGACTGTTTATAGGTAAAGCTCTCAATCATATGCATTCTTTGACAGGAGTAAGCCCTGTGGAATAAAATGGATTTTCTTCTGAATAAATGCACTTAAGATTGTCTTCAGGATTGTGCTGTAATTCTAATTGTAAATTGTCTCTCTTTGATAGAGACTTATTATGAAGAAATAATTTTGCAGGTGGATATAAAGGGTTAACTAGTTATTCAGCTTGAAACAGATTGTGTGATTAAATTGCCATTTACAGTCCCAGATATTCCTAATGTTGGGAGTATGGGATGACTGCCCTTGCCCTTTTTTGTGGTTCTATGTATATTTTTTCCAGAATTATTTTTATGCAATCAAAGGAGGGCTTGGATTTTGTTTGTGATGCAGTAATATCCTGATATACAGTTTTGGAGACCAGAATCTCCCCAGTGTCTGTTTTATTAATAAATCGAATAAATTGGTCTGTTCTGCCAAGTAACTTTATCAGGGTTTATCTATATTAACAAAATTGGTAGCAATCAAAGTCACATTTCTCAAAGTGTGACATACATAAACTATGTTCCTATAACCATTTTGTATACAGTGGCAATTTGCTATGGATACCTTACAGACCTCTTCTCAAATCATTCTTCTCTAAAATGCCAGGAAAGAATTTAAGGGTTTGTAAATTGTTTCTTGACCTACATTATTTTGTATGAAAAGAAATGCAAAATGTTATTCAGAATAAAAATGTGTAATAATTTTATTATACTTGGGACTCTTTTTATCAGCATTTACAAATAATGGAATCCTAGAGGCAATTTCTTCCTGAGTGTGGTAACATACCAAGGAATAGGATGGGCATAATCCCATGGGCATAATCCCATGGGGACTTTCTCTGGTACAAGCCCTACATGAAATAACTGAGAAGTGTGCACTTAGTTTAATGCAGGACAGGGGGCGGAAACCCCGTTTCTGAGCGGGATTCGTCTAGTGTGATAAAGTCCATAGTTAGAGTCTCACCTGTAATGACATAAACAATCCCCTTTTCCATTTATGCTGAGATAAACTCTAGTATCTACAGACAGCAGCTTTTAAGCAGCTTCTTCACAGATCACATCACAGTGGGACAATAAACTTGAGGTGATTTTGCAGAGCTCTGCAACCCAAAAGCCACAAAAATAAATTGCACCATGCAGCGTGTGCAAAGCAATCCCTGTACTATCTTTGAGAATAACTTCACTAGTTTCAACATTTATACAATTTGCACACTGATTTTCCAGACTAACATAAGTTATGTCTTTGAATACATTATACTATTCTTTGTTGATTTGAACACTTTGAATATACAACTGCTCACTCTTCCCTCAATAAAGGCTCAAAGTTTCTATATTTTGAAAATGATCAGATTTGCCCTTATGATGTCACTTCCTGTGTGCCACGTTTGGATGCTCAGCAGCGGCGCTGGCATCATGGTGGCCCCCATGTGGACAAGAGGCCACCATGATGCCGGTGCCATGCCATACTAGGGTTAGGAACCGTGCAGTTGGTGCACAGTCCCTAACCCTAGTATTGCTGCCGCCACACAACAAAGCGCCCGTCTGTATCAGGCCTATGTCTCTGAAAGTTAAGAGCTCAACATTAAATTGTTCACCTACTAATATAATGTTATGAGGTTCCTTATATCTCATCTTTTTAATTTTAGGTTCACTTTAGTTTAAAAATAGTATTTGCATTTGCACATTGCATGTTGGTTGAAAAATAATCCCACAGCAAGATGTTTGCTGCATAATCACTCAATCTGATACATAATGACATTGTTTTCAGCCGTTGATATTATTAAGCCAGTATGCAAAGCTAAACATACATCATTGTTTAGAATTCTGTAGTAAATATTATTCATATGCTCAAAAAACTTCTACCTCAGTCCTCTGCATATTTATCCAAAAAGGCTTTCATCCATGCCCTTTCTTCCCTTGATATATGCAATAGTGTGAATAAGCACACTGTCTGTGCTGTCACACTGCAGCATTAATGCAGTCTTGACACCACTTTGTCATGACTTCATCCTATGCGAAATCCTGAGATTTGTTGTTTGTGGTGGCACCAGAACTCTCTGACAAAGAAGGCTAAATATCTCACAAAACTACAAATCCCAAAATTCCACAGCATTGAATCATGGCAGTTAAAGTGTTGTCAAACTGCATTATTTCTGCAGTGCAGATGCAGCTTGTGCGAATAAGGACAGATCAAACACCAGATACAACATTCATGTCCTAATGTCCACACATAAACCCAATTACTTTTCAGCAAGGTCATTTCACACATTAAGTTCTCTGACATCTTGTGCTCAGTTTGCTAAGAAACAGCAATCACCATCTCTGACAAAACTGCCACCTGAGAATTAAAGAAGCCACCCGGGTCTGCCTAGTCCAGCATTCTTTCTCCACAGAAGCAACTAGATGCCCCCGGGAAGCCCTCAACCCAGTTCCACCAGACTTCAGCAGAAGAGAAACATGGCTGTTCTACGGAGAGATTAGGTCCGAGCTTGATTTCTATATCAGCTGATTATTACATTTTTTAAAACTTTTAAGCACTAGTACCTATGACTTGGTTCCAGCTGTTTTGGCATAAGGGTTTGTTATACTGGGGCAAGTGACTTTTTTTTTCCCCCAGGGTGGTGGTGACAGCAAACATTATGCCCTCCCAAGCACCTCTAGTGTGGAGCCTCCAGGGCAGCTTAACTTCTGACAGAGCTGGGTTTTGCTGCCAGTGACCTTCAACATTGTAATACAGTACCAGCAGCCATTTTACCTCTATGGCAATGCTTCCTTCTTCTACTCTTTATGCCAGCCCATATGATCTTAGTCAAAGATTGCTTGTGTTCCTTTTCCTGCGCCTTTCTTTTTCATGCTATAAGCCTGTAGGAAAAAATCTTGTTTTTTATTGCTCTGCAAGACTTTCTGGAAGCCTTTCGTATTGAAGAGAGGAACAAAGGGCAGATAAAATAATAAAAGGAACAGAAATCATATGATGCGTGAACAAATCATATATCACACCAAGTCCGGTGGGGCTCAGTACACACTGTGGGCATCTTTGGGACTGTAGCCTTGAGTGCACAGCTGCTGGAGATCTTTGCAGGCCTGTCAAGCATGAAGTAACAACAACCTGATGACTGGGATACTGTTTACTCTGAAAGGATTCCAGGAAAGAGCCTTTTATTATCTCCTAGATTCTCTTCTTTCCTTTATTCTTTAGAATTATCTGAGAAGATGCAACTAAAGTAAGCCATGTTGTCATATAGTCCACTGCAAGGATAGTATTTTAAGAAGATGCTCATGTCTGTTGCTAGGTCAGCTATCTCATCAAGTTTGTTCATAGCGTTTCTGATCTCTGCATGAACTCATTCAGCCCAGCCCCCATTCTTGTATGCAGTCTCCCCAATGGTATGCCTGATATTCAGATAACTGCATTAGTTGCCCACCTCATTCTCAGTAGGTGTGTAGCTTATGGCTATTTGTAGATGTATAGATTTATGTTAATTGTTGTCTCTCCCTTTCTCCTCCCTCCTTGCTGCCTGTAGATAATGGCTGACTGTACTAAACTGTTATTCTCATGGGTGGTAAGGGGCAGTGGATGAGTGCCATTGCCAAATCATGTCACCGGTGGGGGGACGGGGGACAATTCATCCACAGGGAGCACATCTACTCCATCCTAATAGGTTTTATTTGAAGCCCTCCCTCCATTCACCATCTTAAGGGAGAGAAAGGCAAGCCATCTCCAACAGGCCTTGCCTGAAAGGAAGAAGAGCCCTCCCTTGGTCCAGGCCTCTGAGGGAGAGAAGATCTGCTGGGCTTTCCCCCTTCCCCACCACCTCTCCCTTCTCCTTTTGCGTCGTGTCTATTTTAGATTGTAAGCCTGAGGGCAGGGAAATGTCTAATTAACAAATTGTAAGCCACTTTTGATAGCCTTGGCTGAAGAGCAGGGTATAAATAAAACGTTGTTGTTGTTATGATTGCAGGCCACGTCTTCAGATACCTCTGAAGGGCAATGCAGACCATAAAAGTGTATCACAAATAAAATGTGGTAGTCTTAAAGATACTACAAGACCCTTGGTGTTTTTTTGCTGTAGCAGACTACCATGGCTATATTCTGGAAATATGGAATGAGACAGAGTTTTTTTATATTTATTCTCATGGAAAGATAAGGACAAGATTTATACAGTGAGAAACTTCCACATCTTGGAGAAAAAACTGGAGTTATTTATCGCTGAGTTTCCAGAGTCTGGGGTTTATATACAGGAACATTCCTCTCTTGAAGTGGTGGTATACCTTTGATGATATCAGCAGCCTTCTCTGCTATCATGATAGTTGGAGCATTTAAATTCCCACTGACAATACTAGGCATTATTGAGGCATCAACAACTCTTAGGTTTTCTGTTCCTATAACTTTGGTCTGAGGATCAACCACAGCAGTAGCATCAGACGCCAGCCCCATTTTACAAGTGCAGGAAGGATGATAGGCACTATCAGCCTTTTGTCGTATGAAAGCATCAATTTCTTCATCAGACTGAACATGGCTTCCTGGTTGAACTTCAGGTCCACGGAATTTATCGAAGGCTTCCTGAGCAAAAATCTCTCTAGCCAACTTCACACACTGACGGAATTCCCAGATATCTATTTCTGGAAAAAAAGGGGGAAATGAGGGAACAGTGATTCCTATAAACAATAGTGAACATCCATTTATTACATATAGGCAATGTCCCACCAATGCAAGTAAAAGATATGGAACCAAGATATGGAACCATGGAACAGGTATGGGATGAAAACAGTTGCATCATATTTTTATTATTTTTGCTATTAATACAGAAATATAAATCTTCCCCTGCTGTATAAAATATTAACAATTGAAAAAGCAGAACTATCTGCTTCATGCTGTTTAGCAGAACAGTAATTTCAAGATTCCTCTTCTCATGGATAGAGCAATCCAAACCCCTCTCTAGTATGCAAAAAGCACTGTAAACACAAAAGTCTGGATAGTTAAATCATGGCTGTGTTGGAATATTTTAAACAACCAATTCAGTTGGGTCTTCACCCACTTGGAAGCTACAAATTTAGTGGTCTTTAGGGGAAACTGAGCTACCTGAAGTTAGTTTATGATTGTGTAGGAAGCGGATACCTAGGCAATTATGGCTGCATCCTGTATTTTGCAGGTGGAGTGTAAAGCCTAGGGGGAAAAAATCAGGAAAAATTCAGGGGTGATGGGAATGGAATTTTTTGCAAATCGGTTATGTAATATTTATTTCAGTATAATAGATTACATGTTTAAGACAGGAAAGCCCCGCTGGCACAGTGGTTAAATGCCTGTACTGCAGCCACTCACTCGAAACCATAAGATTGCGAGTTCAATTCCAGCAAAAAAAAAAAAAACAAGGGGGGGGGGAGACAAGCTTGACTCAGGCTTGCATCCTTCCGAAGTCGCTAAAATGAGTACCCAGATTGTTGGGGGCAAATTAGCTTACAGTTGTAAACCGCTTAGTCACTGCTTAGGTAGTATGAAGCAGTATATAAATAAAGATGTTTGTTTGTATTCATATGCCTTACAATCCCCGTATCTGTCGGACTGCTGCCTAGTAATTCTGGGAACATACAGTATCCCCCACGGATAGTGGGGCTATACTGCATGTACTCTCCTCAGATTCTTTGTAACAAGGTGACAATGTACAGTATCAAATCAATGCAATCCCTAGTCTTGGTTTCTTTTTTTAAAAAAATCTTTTTATAGGAATAAACATTTGATACTATGAAAGACTAAATGAGGTAAATAATTTTCTTTGTTTTGATAAAGCTAAGTTCTCTACCCCCTTGTTTTTGCCTGTTCTTCATAAATTGGCAAAACTATAAAAGTTATTATAGTTCAAGTACTTTAACACTTCAGGACTTTATAGCTCCATTTGTTAAACAACACTACAAAACAAAAACGTGAAGGCACAAAGATAAAGCACCACTGTCTATAAATGGAGGTAGGAGTGTTCTGTAACTGGGTTGGAACCATAAAATGAAAAAGATACAGTGCAATACATAGCTAACACTGCATTTACCTGTTGACAAGTAGTTTGGTTCAAGGATAGGATGATTTCTGGGGTCAGCACTTTTCAGCTTTAGCCATCCTATACTGGTACTCCGCATGGGGCCAATATGGACCTGAAACAATCCACAGAAAAGATCTGAAATATGTCATCTAGTTATTATTTCTGGCCAGATTGCTGAAATTGGATTTTCCTTATAAATTGTTCAGACACAGTATGGCATAATTTAGGCTATCTTTCCAGGTTTCATAAACCTTAGCTTTTGAAACCAGGAATGAGCATAGGGGCCACACATTCCTTTCTCATTCCTCATCATAAGCTTGACAAAAAAATCTTGATATCTATTAAACTAAAGTTCCCTCTTCCACCCAAACTGGGGACTTGGGCTTAATGTCAGTTAAGAAGCCAAGAAAACAAGCTACAGGCACAAAGAAATCCATAAATAAATTAAAATCACCTTAAATTCAAAACAAGTTATTAATGTAGCAGTTACAGGATATTTTGAGTGCACTAGTCAATTAGCAACTTCTGTATGGTGGTTTGTGTCCTTGTCCTACTAACCTGGTAAGCTTCCATCTGGGAAGCAACACGTCCATGGTCAATCACCTGAGAAGGGAGGAAATGGAACTGAATATCTGGGTGAGAAACTCCAGGTCGACTTCTGATAAATCCACCAGTCTCCAAGTGGGCAGTGGCTCCATCACCTGAAGATGGGGAGAACATTGACCAGATTCAAAAATCAAAGTAAAAAACAAAACAAACCCACACAGCTTTTTCAGTGACAGCATACTTCATCACACAGTGCAACATATACTGCCCATAATCAGAAAAAGATAGTTGTTCCTAATTTCCACTTGAGCCAACCTTCTACATCAAGCCCATAAAGCAGAGCTTGCTTGACTGTACAGTGTGTTTAATGTTTTCACTAAATCATCTTAAAATGGTAAAACAAAAATGCAAGTCGTTCTCTCTCCTTATTTCACAGCTTTAGCTTACAACATTTTACAACAAACTAAAAGCAGAACTACATATTTGAGCAGAGACAAGGATTTTAGGAAGAAATGACATGTTCAGCTACACCATTGAAGGGAGTAGGTAACAGCAAAATTCCTGCAAGCTTCATTAAAATAAAGATTTTATTCAAAAAGGAAGCATGCAATAAAAACTAGTAGAGGGACTATAGTTGTGTATATGTGCCTTCATATCACCTATTGACTTATGGTGACCCCACAAACTTCATAGGATTTTCTTAGACAAAGAATATTCAGAAGTGTTTTTGGCTGTTCTCTCTTTTGAAATACAGTATACAGCACCAGGTACTCATTGGCAGCCTCTCATCCAAGTACTAATTAGCTCTGACGCTGCTTCCAAGATCAGATGAGAGATCTGGTGCCTTTAATGTATGTAAGGCCTTCCCATAAGGTTTTACTAATCATCTATTTCAGCGCTATACATTTTTGCTGCATAGTCATTTCTAATGCTGGCCTAACATTCACACAGCTAAATGTGCCCCTATCGTGGCCATTTTATTGTTTGTAAAGTGAGTTTTATTCTCAAAGGAATTTTCATTGCTATCTACTTGTTGTTGGATATAAAGAAGCAGAACCCTCCCTTCAGTCCATCTGCCTTGGTCCAGGCCTGAGAGGGAGAGGAAGAACTGCTGGACCTGATCCCCTTCCCCACCATCATTCCCTTCTCCTTTTGTGTCGTGTCTTTTGTTTGTACACCTAAGGCCGGGGAACCGTCCAATTAAAAATAATAATAATTGTAAGCCACTCTGAGAGCCTTTAGGGCTGAAGGGCGGGGTATAAATACTGTAAATAAATAAATTGTTACCAGTGGTAGGACGGGTGGTAGAAATCTGCAGGTGGCCCTGAATATTTGTGGAAACTTAGACAAAATAAACCAATTACAATAATTGTTGTTGGGGAGAAATGTACAGAAAGAAGTATGAATGATGCTGATGCTAGCATGTTATGGGTTCAGATTTCAAAGGAAGGACAGAGAGATGTTCAATGAATTTCATAGGTGTGAGAGGAGGTATGGTATGTTTTGTGTGAACTCAGGGAGATGTTTTGTGAATTCAGAGCAAGACAAAAAAAGTATTCTGGTCACATGGCGAGGAAAAAAAGGTGCAGAGAGAGGTTTGTACATCTGTAAAGAAGTAGGACAAGGAGAGAACCTGTGACCTTGGGGCTTTATCTGTCCTCACCCAGATACAAATAACAACAACAACAACAACAACAACTATTATTATTAATTATTATTATTATTATTATTATTATTATTTGTATCCAGCCTCTTCCTTTTGAGGATATAGGAGGGTTACAGCAAGAATTAAAACAGATATAGAAAATAATAAAACAACAACAATAATCCCCCCCATCCCTTCAACCCACAGTTCCTTCAATAAAAATTACAACAATAAAATCCATATAACTACAGAAAAGTTAAAAACAGTTTAACAAAAGTGGTGATACCTAGGGGGCTAGATCAAGTGGCAATTCCATTCTGGGCAGATGTCAACCTGGAAAGGCCCACCAGAAGAGGATCATTTTTATTGCCTTTTTAAAAACATTGAGGGATGTAATCTGGTGAGTCTCCTCTGGCAGGTCATTCCAAATTTTTGGAATGAACTATATGGGATTCCTCTGAAGGTCACACTTCCTTTCACTGTGGTTTTCCAGCTTTTATACTGGTTTTGTCTTTGACCCTACCCATAACATGAATCTGGCCCCCAGCAACTTTCCTGAAAGTGAATTTGGTTCTCAGGCTGAAAGAGCCTCTCCCCCATTCTTACACTATAACATCCCCTTTAAACCCTTCTTACAATGCTTCCCTCAAAAGATAAGGATCAGCCCTGGCTTTTCAGCAGCACTTAGCATGTTTGTAGCATTCTATAATGCTCATTTCACATACTTTATATCAGTAATACTCATAACAACAAAGTAAGCATGTTTAAACTTGTATCGAACCCATAATTCATCAGTAGTCAAAGGTTCTTTCCATTCACAGTACTCTGAAGTGCATTAGTTAGAGTGGATAGGCACTCATTTTTATTTTAAAAGCAAAATGGTATCACTGTCAAAATAGTAGCACAAAAAGACCTAATTTTAAATCATACCTGTACATTTCAAGAACCATTCGAGGCCAATCTTGATCATTTGGAAAGGCTTTTGGGATTTATATAGTGTTAAAGGCTGAGTGCACTTCTGTTGTATATACACTTCTAAATGATCTTGAAGATTCTGGCCAACTCCTAGCAGAAATGTGAAACAACATCTTTATTATAAAAATGTATCTAAAAGCCAGCAAGCAAGCCTGATATAAGAGCTAGCAGAACTATAGTTGATCCAATGTTATTATGTACAAACCTGAAAGATGACATACAACAGGGATTCCTAATTTTTTGAGATCATCTGCATTTCCAACTCCAGATAGCATTAGTAGCTGTGGGGAGTTTATGGCACCTCCACTTAAAATAACTTCCTTGCTAGCAAAAACCTGAAGGAAAAAAATAAAGTAAAATGATAACTTTAATTAGAATAAAATCAGTACGCTGCAACATGCAGTGTCTTTTCAGAAAACAACTGCCATATCCATGGCAATTTCCATACCACTTGCCCTAGGCCCAGTATTTTTGACTTCTAGATGGCTTGCCTGAGACGAGTGCGTGGTTTTGATGAAGGCAGAGAAAAGACTTTGTTCTGTAGAAGTAATACAACAACTGGAACAGGGACTATAAATTTAAGTCTTTTAAGAATTGTTACAGTGTACTGGATGATTGAGAGCAGTCAGCAAAGAAGATCTGTTTAAAGCTCTATGGCCATGCATCTGCATTGTGGCAAATACTACTGTTGCAACTAGATAATTGCTGCTACCACTTGTCTCCCTAACAGGACTATTGTAAAGATGGCCTGAATAATGTATGTGACATATTTTCTACAACTGAACTACAGTACATAAAGGGTGTTGTTGTTGTTAGCATAAATTCATGCAATCTTTGTTTCCTTATACACTTCAATTTATGCTTTGTTTCTCCTGAATAAACCTCCCTCAGATTTCATTTGGAAATCCAGAAACCCTAGTCTAGACAAAAATAGACCTCTGCACTTTCATCTATGCTACTTGGATAACAATACTTTAGGAACTCTCTAGGAATTAAAACAGTCCCTTTGCTAAAAATGAAAGAGAAATATCTACATTTCAGATAAGATTGGATCCCATTTGTGTCAATCACGAATATTTATCATTTTCGTATGCTGTATCCTATGATGTTGTACAATGATCTTTATTGTGGGGTATAAGTATCTTGCATGCTTGATTTCTAGATAACGAGAGTATTTTGAGGACACTCTTCACTGAAATCAATTAAAACCCTGGAACACACCTTTGCACAGTCAAAGCGATACTGAACATCAAAGAAAGCCAAGTCCAATGGCTGTTTTGGTGCCAGTAGTTTAAGAAGGGAGAAACCAGCTTTAAAAAGGAATAGGTAAAAGAAATACTTAAAGATAACCAGATCAACTGAATTACCTAAGTAAACCACCAATACAAAACTGAATTTACTGTAAGTCCATTTTTGTCGTGCATCACTTTCAAAAACATTGCTAAAATAAGTACACCAAGTTTTAGCTGAAATGCCCCCAATTACCTCTTAACAATACAAACAAAATGAAATTGCTTTTAAACTGATAAATTACTTCAGACACAACATCATTTCGCTGAAACTAATGTAGCTACACTACTCCTAAATTTTCCCTTCTAGTAAAATTTTGTTGCAGGGAGCAAAAGGGAACTAAACCTTTGTAAAAAAATAAAAGAAAACAGAAATATCTAATACCCAGGTTTCCTGAAGACACAGAATGACAAATGATTAATGAAATTTTCCAAATTCCTGGTCTGCAGTCTTATTTTACCACCCAGTAATATTCCAAGAGGAAAACAAAAAGGAAAGATTTGACTCTGAGCTGTGCAGTCATGGAAAGTGCAGTTCTTTGTTCTTGATACTAGAAGGGAAAATCTTGAATTTCCCCTAAACTTTACTTAGCCTTTTCCCTTCTCAGACCAGGTAAGCTCTTGTTAAAATTCTGTCTGAAGTGAGCTTGTTTATATCTGGGTTGGGTACTTCTAACATGAGTTTTGAGGGGAAGCAAGGGATTTCAACCTTCACACCTAGAAAGTGGTTCTACCCAGTGCCCATGATCCTTTAATAAAACAGGGATATTATTTGGGTAGGTTACATCTGAAGGCATGGTTTTACTACCAATACAGTCATTATGTGATGATTCCTTATAAGTGTGAGCTCATTTGGGCTGAACAGAAGCAAAAAGGCTAGCGGGTTTTCTTTGTAAAGTGATTTGTTGATGTGAATAAATAAATGTAGAATTTTGGCCTAAAGTTCCTTGCCCCACTAAAAGGACACATTAATATTTATAAAGTTAGAGAATAAGGACTAATTGATTTTACAGTGCTACAGGAAGGTGAAGGACAGTTCAATAAGACCTCTTATTCCGTTATGCCTTAAGGAGTATAAGCAGAAGAAGCAAAATTCTCCTAGATCCTTCCTTGAAATTTCAACTGATGATAGTAATTCAGATAGCATCTCTGTTCTTTCTTTCCATTAAGAATCAGCTCATGTTAATGATCAATTAAATATAGGGACATACAAGTTAACTTAGACTAAGATGTCTCACTTGTAGAAGTCATGATTAGATCTAAATCATTGCCTGCTCAGTCAAAATTTGCCCTTGAATCCTCACATTCAACTTCCAGTCCATTCTTCCCCCTAACAATGTCTGCCCCATCAATTTCCATTACTTGATCCTCTTGCCATTTGTCTATTATAATCAGGTCTATTATAATCAGGAAAAGAGATTCTAGTTAAACATTAGGTAAAAGGTCCTGAGAGTAAGAGCTTTTTGACAGTGGAATATGCTGTCTCCAAGTATGGTGGTCTCCTTTGGAGGTTTTTGAACAGAGGCTGGATGGCCATCTATTGGGAGAGCTTTGGTTGTGAATTCCTGCATGGCCGTGGGATGGACTGAATGGCCCTTGTGGCCTCTTCTAGTTCTACAATTCTAGTCAGAATCAAAGAAGTAAAGTGAGAAACTTCAAGTAATGCAATTTTAGGCTGCATCAATAGAAGTATAGTGTCTCGATCAAGGGAAGTAATAGTGCCACTCTATTCTGCTTTGGTCAGGCCCCACCTGGAATACCGTGTCCAGTTCTGGGAACCACAATTCAAAAAGGATGTGGAGAAACTGGAGCGGGTCCAAAGGAGGGCAACTAAAACGGTGAAGGGTCTGGAAACCATGCCCTATGAGGAATGACTTAGGGAGCTGGGAATGTTTAGCCTAGAGAAGAGAAGGTTAAGAGGTGATATGATAGCCCTGTTTAAATACTTGAAGGGATGTCACATTGAGGAGGGAGCAAGCTTGTTTTCTGCTGCTCCAGAGAACAGGACCCGAAACAATGGATGCAACCTCCAGGAAAAGAGATTCCACCTCAACATTAGAAGGAACTTCCTGACAGTAAGGGCTGTTCGACAGTGGAACACACTCCCTCGGAGTGTGGTGGAGTCTCCTTCCTTAGAGGTCTTTAAGCAGAGGCTGGATGGCCATCTGTTGGGGATGCTTTGATGGAGAGTTCCTGCATGGCAGCAGGTTGGACTGGATGGCCCTTGTGGTCTCTTCCAACTCTGTGATTCTATGATTCTATGAAGTATATTATCCTGCAACTCTCCTGTAGCTGTCTTGCTTGGCAAAGTCATGCTTTGTCTTTCCCAATCCAGTAAGAATTACCCTACATGGCTCCCCAAATCCGACTCATTGCTGAGGAAAATATCAGTCTGCAGGTTGGTGGAGTTGTTATCAAGTTCTTGATTACCATATATACTCGACTATAAGTCGAGAAATGTATGCCTAAATACTGACCCTAAAATCCTGGGTCAACTTATATATGGGTCGATACAGCAATACTACTAAGAAAGGTTGTGAAAGAAGAACCAGCAATAATTTCTGAAAGAGCCGTCAGGCAGGAGTGTGTGTGTGAGAGAGAGAGAGAGAGAGCGAGAGAGAGAAAGGGGTGGTTTCCAAGTTAAAACCTTCTCTCCCCATCCTCTTCCTCCGGATCTCTCTCCCCATCAAACATACTCCTGCCTGACAGCTCTTTCAGAGCCATCCCTCCCCCAGTTCTTTCCCTTCTCAATCCAATGTTAAAACCTTCTCCTCCAGCACCAGGGAAGTGGTGCTAGATAGTTGGGAGAGGTCCAGAGATGGAGAAGGAGGAAGGGAAGTGGTATTTTTCTATTTAGATCTTTTGTAAGATGTCCCTAAGTTTAACCCTAGACTTATCCATGGGTCATATCAAAATCTATGATTTTGGCCCTAAAACCTTCCCTTGACTTATACATGAGGTTGACTTGTGCACATGTATATACGGTAGGTTGATTAGGATGTACAGTGGTCCCCCGGCTTACGAATCCCCCGGGTTGCAAAAACCCCGGGATCCGAAAGCCACCGGACCGCTAAATTATCCCCCGGGATCCGAAAGATCCCCCGGGATACGAAAAAAAAAACCCCGCGCAGCCCCTTTAAATCGGCCATTGAAGCGGTCCATTGAAAAAAGCGGTCCCCCGGGAAACGAAAGCTTCCGGGTTACGAAAGGTAATCCGGAACGGATTACCTTCGTAACCTGGGGGACCACTGTACTGGAGCAGGAGCTGTTGTCTCAGTTAAACCCATCAAGACCTGAATATTGGCCTTAAGAAAAAAAATATGTGCTGGTTTTATAGGAATCTAGTGTTCTAAATCAAAAAATGACCTCAGATTTGATTAATCACATAGTTTTTCCCCAACTTGCTTTGACATTTCAGTGGTGTCATATGTGACTATGATTCTGGAAACCAGGATTCAAACCCCACCTCAGTCATGTAAACCTACTGGGTGACCTTGGGCAAGTCACACTCTCTCAGTCTCAGTCTCAGTCTCTTTCAGTCTCACAGGATAGCAATGGCAAATCCCCTCTGGAGAAATTTGCCATGAAAACCCCATGATAGGTTCACTTTAGTCACCATTCGTCAAAAACAACTTGAAGGCATGCAACAACAACAACAACAATATGTGACTGAATGAGTTCATCCTGCAATGAATTATCCCACAAAGATTAAGAAGGGGTTAAAGTCTTCTAATAGACTTTCAAAAGACTTTAATTTGTTCATATGAAACTCAAAAATTAGTTCAAAAGCACTAAAAGAAATTGCACCATAATATTAGTGTCTGCACTTAATCAAAGCTGAGTAACAACTGAATTGATAAAAATATCTAATTTGTGTGTGGTACATTTTTATTTATTTTTTAATTCAGGATCTCAAAATACATTAAAAACTATATAATATTGAAAAAAGTATTTTGATCACAGGACTGAATTCACTAAAGCTGTGGTCCCCAAACTGTGCTCTTTAAGGGATTTTGGACTTCTGCTCCTGGAATCCCAGACTATTGGCCAACTTGGCTGAGGCTCCTAGGAGCTGGTCCAAAATCTCTTAAAGGGCACAGTTTGGGGACCACTGCACTAAAGAAACAAAATCCAATGTCTCCGATTTAGTAGAAAGAAGGGTAGAGTTGGCATTACTTAAAATAGCCTCTATAGATGTTCCTTTGGTTTCCAATGGCAGACAGTATTATTCCAGAACAGTCTTTTGTGTGGGTACAGAGATAAATTCTTTGAATCTCCGTTGCCTTCTCTGGTCTCTGGCTACAACCATGGTTACCTAATCACATGTTGTCCAAAAATATTCTTTTCTCAAGCAGAGTCTTATTCTTCCTCTCTCTTTCTACACCAACTTTGAATAGGAAGTGGTGGGGATGACAGAACAGGTCATTCATAAAGCCTCCTTCTGGGCTATATAATTAAATCGTAATCGCTGATAAAATGTGGAAAGTTAAATGCCACTACTAGCATAAACAAACCAAAGCATGAAGCAGTATTCCAAAAAGCTCTTGAAAAGGCTTTTAGTCTTTCAGAGGCTTCTGATAGTACTCAAAAGTCCACTGGCAGAACAGACAAGCTAATAAGCATGAAGAAAGATAGCAAATGGTATATATAAGCAAACTCAGTTAAAGTTTCTCCAAATAGGATATATGTTAGGGTGGGTTAAAATAAAATATAATGTCATTAAGGAAGGTGTTGGAAAAGCTAGGCAAAACAAACAACTAGGCAAATTAGAACTTTAAAAACCCTAAATAAGACCTGATTAGAAGGTAAAAAGGCCAGAGCTCTTTAGATCACACCCTATTGTGCTGCCACCATCTTCACACACCCATTATAGTCAATATGCTCTTAACACAGGTGAACTATCATGTGAGAAGATGTGTATATAATTTTCACCTGAATAAAAAACTCATATCTGACTTAGGGCCAAAGCAGACAGGCAGAAAGGAGTGGCTAGAAGCCACTCCCAGATGTTCACCCAGGGGCCATGGTGAACACACACCATGGCCCCAAGGGCACCTCCTGCTCTGGGCCCAAAAAGGAGCAGAAAGGATCCACTCCTGCCCCTGGCATGGTCCTGGCATGACCTCCAGGCACTCTGGGGGCATGCTTTGTGTAAACGCTATGCCCCTGGAGTGGCTGGAAGCCACCTCTGTCTGCCCGTCTGTTTCGGGTCTTTGTCTGGAAAACAAATGTGCATATGCTGTATACAGACAAAACAACACATGAAGAATTAAAAAAACAGATTTGGATGCAGTTTGATTATTTCATGTACTATCTGCTTCCATAAGCAAAACTGTGAAGGGTTTATTCCCCTTCCCCCTCATCAGCCTCCCCCCACAACCCATGCCCCATCAAAACCTAATCCAAAGCATTCCAAAATGTTCCAGGAAAATGTGCATTTTTCAATTGCATGTCTTATTCATTGCTTGCACTTTTAAATTATACACATGATTTCTTGTATATTATTTTCTGACATGTATTAAATACCTTGCAGATGTCCTTTTTTGGAGAAAGGTTTCCTTTGTCTTGCAGTGAAACTTGAAGGTGTGCAATAGATTCTTTGACTGGCAATTTTTACAATTTTTTCCCCATCCTTAGGTAGGTAATACAACGTGCCTTGCCATGACTGGGAAAGTGTGGCTTAGAAGCAGCCCTGCATGAACAGCCAGGAGGGCTAGTCATTGGCAATCTTTTCATTTTGTAACATGCCATATATAGTCAACTATAAGTCAAGAAATTTATGCCCCCAAATTGACCCTAAAATCCCAGATTGATTTATATATGGGTCAATACACTAATACTGGTTAGAAAGATCCTGAAACAAGCACTGCCCTGAAGCCCCACTATTCATGCCTCAAGGCAAGAAGTTTGTGTGCGAGTATGTGTGTGAGTTTCCCAGTCCAATTTGAACAGCTTCTCTTCTCATCAAATAAACTCCCTATTTAGCTCTATTTCTGTCCCTTCCCACTCCAATTTGAAGCCCTTTTCTTGCCATCAAAGAAACACCCCTTTTAGCTCCACTCCTGACCCTTCCCAGTCTGATGTTAAAGCCTTTTCTTCCCATCAAAGAAACGCCCCATTTAATTCCACTTCCTTTCCTTTCCAACCTGATTTTTCAAACCTCTCCTCCAGCACCTGGAAAGTGGTGTTTGGTGGTCGGGAGAGGTCCAGAGAAGGAGAAGGAGGGATGAAAGTGGTGTTTTCCCATTTCCATCCTTTGTTATAATCCCCTAAGTTTTACCCTCGATTTATGCATGGGTCATATCAAAATCCAGGATTTAACCCTGAAACCTTCCCTCAACTTATACATGAGGTCGACTTGTACGGTATATATGGTAGTTCAAGCTCTCTTCTGTTCTCTTCATCCCCCAAGCTTCATGCCTCATGCCAGAAGCTCAACCCTTGATTTTTTTTTTTCCCTAGCCTAAACCCTGGCGGAGCAGTGGTTAAATGTTGGTACTAGAGCCAAAACATTGTGAATTCGATCATGCAGGGCTCCAGGTTGACTCACTCTTCCAATCTTTTGTAGGTCGGTAAAAATAAGTACCCAGCTCAGTTTTTTGTGGGTTTTTCGGGCTATGTGGCCGTGTTCTGGAAGAGTTTATTCCTGACGTTTCTCCAGCATCTGTGGATGGCATCTTCAAAGAATCTTTCAGCACCTTTCTCTGGCGAAACATCAGGAATAAACTCTTCCAGAATACGGCCACATAGCCTGAAAAACTCACCAAAAAAAGCTATGGATGCCGGCCATGAAAGCCTTTGACTTCACATAGTACCCAGCTTGATGGGGCAACTGGCTAACCCACTGTAAACCACTTAGAACATGCTTAGCACTATAAAGTAGTCTAGAAATGTAAGTGTTTTGCTAATTGCTATTGCTATTAATTGCTTCCTGGATTTAGAATTCACCAGTTAGTGCAGGTCTTGTAGCCAGAGCCTCTGTTTCTACAGTTGCTATATTAGGAACATTCCCAGATGAGATTAAAACCTAGTCCAAGAAAATCTGGTTTATATGTTTATTGGATTCTTCTATGATGTAATTCTCCATTCAAAGTACTCCTGTAATATTTACTATTCTACACTGCAACTATTCGTACAACTTCATTCTTCATTTTTGTCCAATAAAATTCTCCCAGAGAAACAGAGGATTTGCACTGTTCCTTGACCACACTATTTCAGCATTGCTTTTCGATTAATGAATGAACTGAAGTTTACTCATCAATTTCAACAGCCAAGTTACAGCCCTAAGATCAGATTTGTTGTATTGCTGTGGTAGGCTTTAAATCCCTGATGGTGAACCTGTGATGCGTGTGTCAGCACTGACACGTGTAGCCATTCTTGATGACACGAGGCCGTATGCTGAGAAGGAAGTTTCATCCTCGGTTCCTGCATGGCCAAGTGCAGTAGCTGAGGATGAATAAGACTCTAGTCACAAATGTCTCATCCTCAGCTACTGCACTTGGCCATGCTGCGTTCTGCTGCTCCCTGCTCTGCCGGCGGAAGTGAGGGTAAAGATCCCTGCTTAACCAGGGGTCCCAGTACTAGATGCTCTGTGACAGACTTCTGTTGTTTTGGCCTACATACCTCCAGCACAGAGTGTCTAATAAGGCTCGCAAATGTTTCATCCTCCCATATTAGACACTCTGTGGCGGAGGTCTGTAGACCAAAACAACAGAAGTCCGTCACAGAGCGTCTAGTTCTGGGACTTCCAGTTAAGCTGGGATCTTTGCCCTCACTTCAGCCGGCAGAGCAGGGAACAGCGGAATGCAGTGGGGGACGCATCTCTGGGGGCCCTGCCATTACCAGTAACCAAATAACAGTTAACCACAGCAACCATTATCTATTGTTCTGTGGTGTCATGGATTTCTAATCCATCATTACTGAGATCAGTGATTTAAACTATAAATAAATAAACTATAAAAATAAGTGATATAAACTATAAATATTGCAAAATAATGTTTTTTCCTCAAAGTGACACACCACCCGAGTTATGTTCAATTTTTTGGCGAAGTTTGACATACCAAGCTCAAAAGGTTGCCTATCACTGCTTTAAATCATTCCTAACTCATCCTAAGCATCCTAAGGCAATCCTAAAGTGGATCTATCAGAGTTTTCTTAGCCAGATGTGTTCAGAGGTTGTTGGCTTTTTTGTTTGTTTGTTTGCCTTTGCCTTCCTGAGGATGAGAGTGTGTGATTTGCACAATCTTTCCCAGTGCCTAAAAAAGTATCCATGGCTAAAAAAGTATTCAAACCCTAATCTCCAGAATTATAGTCCACCACTCAAACCATAACACCACAGGTTGCTTACCTATAACTCTTTTTCAGGTATTTTTCTCTCTTCAAGAAAAGCAGATTAAAAATAACCTTACCTTTTTCTTTTCTCCATTTTTAATATATTCAACGCCAATGGCTTTGGTGCCTTCAAACAAAATTTTGGTTACAAGTGTGCTGTCTTCTGCAGACAAGTTTGGACGTGATAATGCAGGGTGAAGGTAGGCACTAGCTGTGCTCCATCTTTGACCTGTAAAGTACATTGTCATTTAATAGCAGCAGTTGCCAAAGTAATGTGCAAACTTCATTGTCTTGTGTATATAAACAATAAACAATTTGCTATTTCTAGTATTATTATATATTCTGTATTCTCTTAACTCCAGTCCAGCAACCAATGACCAACCCATCCATAGAAAGTTTTGTGTGCATGTGCACCTACACAAATATAAATCACACACACACACACACACAAACACACTCAGCACAAGGATCCAGTGCAGTGATAATAGTGACAGAACTGTTTCCTTCAGTGGAGCAGGAAGGAGCTGTTAATCTCCCCAGGCTCACCCCCAGCACTGCAGGTATTATCAAAACCTGCTGTGGATGTCTCAAAAACCCTGTGGAGCAAGTTTTTGAGAGACCTGCAGGCATTTAAATTTAAATTCAAATGAAACATAAATCCAACAAGTGCTGTCAAAGGTTGTTTTACAAGGTATTTAAAGTTGGGAATGAAGAGTTGACATAATCTAGAACTCTCTCTCAGCCAAAATAAGCAATTCCATTTCCAGTGAATTGAAAAATCAATTTGATGAATCACAGAGCTTGAAACTGTGTTCCAAGAACACAATTTCAAAACAACTGTGAGGAGTCAATACAGATTATCGTGAAGTTCCAAACAGAATGTTTTAAGGCTAACCTTTGTGTATTGTCATGTCCATCCAGCCAAAACCTTCTTGCTGAAAACCATTCATATCCTCTGTGAAAGGGTACCCAGCTTGTTGGGCTGCATCCAAGAATGCACGATGAAGAAGGTTTTTTGTTTTTCCCCTGGATACATGGAGTGGGCCATTCCCACCTCGATAAAGATCAGCACCCAGTTCATGAGTCTGTGCTTTCTTAAAATAAGGCAAGCAAAACTCATAGTCCCAACCAACAGCCCCTTCCTTACTCCACCTGTTATAATCTTCTGCATGGCCTCGAATATACACCATGGCATTGAGAGATGAGGAACCCCCCCATACTCTTCCTCTGGGCCAGTACATAATGCGATTATCCATGTGCTTTTGTGGTGTTGTATGGTAATACCAGTTATATTTCTCATCACATAGGTTGTAGGTCAGTGCAGCCGGCATATGAATCTTCCACAGTAACAGTTTGCTGTTTAAAATTGTATCTTTTGGCCCTGCTTCCAGCAGTTTAACAGTGCTTTGAGGATCTTCGGTCAACCGGTTGGCTAAGACACACCCTGCAGATCCAGCTCCAACTATCACATAACTGAAAGAGTCCATGTTTTCAAAACTAACCTGCGAAAAAGCTCGTATTCTCATTTTCTGTCCACTGAAAGCTTTTGAACCATTCACTGTGTGTATTTTAATTAATAATCCTCTTATTCTGTGAAGGTGATTGGCAAAACTATATTTTGGAACTTTTTTGATTAAGTAAGACATATTTTCCTGTGTGTCTTCTGATGCAAACAATACGAGGATTTGACCTAAAAAAAGAAGTGGGAAAGTGTTTTCCATCAAAATGCATTTGAACCCAAGACTATAAAAACTGTCTAGATCATAGTTTTAAGACTTCATTCTGCTGTACTGAAAAGAAAAACAGAACACTAGTTTTAGTTATGCAAACAATAAAATTAACTTTTGTTTTCTGATTTGTTTCTCCCTGCTTATAAATAAAGCAACTTTAAATTGGGTGCAAAATCTTCACATACAAATTCTGGCTTTTCCTGTAAGATAGCCTGAAGTTAAACTCTCCAAACTCCCTTTCCCCTCATTACTATCACTGTTGTGCCAGTAAGCTAGAAGCCCTAACAATAAAAAATTATTTGATAAAGGACTTAGTAAACCCTATTGACAAATCCATAGAAACATATCACTAGAGGCCACTGGAATACAAAAGTAGGAAACACAGAACAATAAAAAATTGTAGGAAAATTTGGCTTGGATCAAGAAATGAAACAGGAGAGCAACTAATTGAATTTTGTGAGGCCAACAGTTTGTTCATCACAAACACATTCTTCAAGCAACCACAAAGGCAACTGTGTACATGGACACCACCTGATGACTAATATGGAAATCAAATTGACTAGATACAGTGGTCCCCCGCCTTATGAATCCCCCGGGGAACGAATTCCCCGGGATCCGAAGGCGGCGGGACCGCCATTGTATCCCCCGGGATCCGAAGGATCCCCCGGGATACGAATAAAAAAAGCGGAAAAAAGCCGCGCGGCCCCTTTAAATGGCCGCGCGGTCCGTCCGCGAAAGCGGTCCCCCGCGTTACGAACGACTTCCGGGTTACGAAGGTAATCCCGGAACGGATTACCTTCGTAACCCGGGGGACGACTGTAATTAGAAGCAGAAGTGGAACATAGAGAAGGTCCATTCTCTCTGCAAAACAAATATCAGGAGCAGATTGTGAACTGATCAAGACCTGCTAGAATAAAAGAAAATTAAAGTAAAGCTGAGAACAACACTAAACAAACCATTGCACCAAAATACAACCTGAGAACATCATCAGATAATTTAAAGATACAGTAATGTAAAAACAGATTTGCACTATCAAGCCTAATTGGCATGGAGTCAGAAATACTCTTGACAGAAGGCAGGGACATTGCCAGGGAGGAATGTAAAAAGACACTATCTGCAGCCAGAAAAAGAGAAGCCTCAGTGGATGACAGATTAAACTCTTCAAGCTGTTAAGGACAGACAAGAAGAAAATTTAAATGGCAATAGAAATAGAGTCAGATCCTTGAATGTATCTGTTGAGCAAGTTGTGAGCAGGGATAAAGAGAACTACTATAATCAATGCAGAGAAACAGAAAATGATAAGAAAGAAAAAAAGAAGAGACCTCTTCCACAAGGTTCAACAAATAAAAGAGAAATTTAAACAAAGAGTTTAAAATTTAAACTACTGTTGTAGAGCAACAAGGAGATGCTCTACAACAGTAGTTCCCAAACTTTGAACCTCTATTTGTTCTGGACTTCAGATCCCAGAGGCCCCAGACAACTTGGCCAACATTTAGCAATTATGGAAGCTGAAACCCAAAATATCTGAAGAACCAAAGGCTGGGAACCAGGGCTCTACAACCAAGAGGAGACCAAACAACATAGCCAAGTACAAATTAAAAGATGATGGAAGCAATACAATGAAGAACTATAAAGGAAATGAAGGGATGACAGATTCATTAAAGGAAGAACCATTTGGAGATGGATAATGTTGGACAGCAGAAAGCATGAAAGAATTTCTGATGAAAATCAGCCTCGGTTTTATAGATTATATAGCAAAGCCTTTGTGTTGATCATGAAAAACTACCAATCGCTCTTAAAGAAATGGGTGAGCCACAAAATTTGATTGTCTGCAACATGTACTCAGGACAAGAGGCTACCTTCAGGCAAGGCAAGGCTATATTTTATAACCCTATCTGTTTAACTTGTATATTAATTACGCATAAAGCAGGATTAGACTCAGAGGAAGGAGGCGTTCACATTGGAAGAAGGAATTTCAACATGGTAAGATATGCATATGACATCATACTACAAGCAAAAATAACAAAGGCTTAGAATGATTGTTTTTTGTGGGGCTTTCAGGCTAAGTGGCCATGTTCTAGAAGAGTTTCTTTCTGATGTTTTGCCAGCATCTGTGGCTGGCATCTTCAGAGAACATGGCCACATCTAGAACATGGCCACATATCCAAAAGCCCCACAAAAAACTATGGTTGCCAGCCATGAAAGCTTTCGACTCCACACTTGGAATGATTACCAGTCTAGAAAGTCAAGGAAGAAAGTGGAAAGGAGGGTTTACAGCTGAACTTTAAGAAAACAAAAATAATGACCACAGATGGTTTACCGACCTTTAAATCAGATGATGAAGAAGAAGATTTTCCACACCTTGGCTGTCATTAATCAGAATGGAGACTGCAGTCAAGAAATCAGAAAGTGAGGACTTGAAAATCATAGAATCATAGAATCATAGAGTTGGAAGAGACCACAAGGGCCATCCAGTCCAACCCCCTGCCATGCAGGAACTCCAAGTCAAAGCATCCCTGACAGATGGCCATCCAGCCTCTGCTTAAAGACCCCTAAGGAAGGAGACTCCACCACACTCCGAGGGAGTGTGTTCCACTGTCGAACAGCCCTTACTGTCAGGAAGTTCCTCCTAATGTTGAGGTGGAATCTCTTTTCCTGCAGTTTGCATCCATTGTTCCGCGTTCTAGTCTCTGCAGCAGCAGAAAACAAGCTTGCTCCCTCCTCAATATGACATCCCTTCAAATATTTAAACAGGGCTATCATATCACCTCTTAACCTTCTCTTCTCCAGGCTAAACATCCCCAGCTCCCTAAGGCGTTCTTCATAGGGCAAGGTTTCCAGACCCTTCACCATCTTAGTTGCCCTCCTTTGGACATGCTCCAAGGGTTGCTATGAACAAACTAGAAAAGATCCTGAAGTGTCAAGAAATATAATTGAATACCAGTCTACGCCATATTTTGAATTTTGATGCATGGTGCTAAAAGTTAAACAGTGAAGAAAGTGGCTAGGAAGAGAATCAGTTCATCTGAAATGTGGTGTTTGGGAAGAGTTCTACAGATATTATGGACTGCTAAAAGGATCAACCAATTGGGCCCTACAGCAAATCAAGCCTTATCTCTTCACAGAAGCCAGCCATATCTTGAGAAGACATAACCGAGTAGAAAAGACAATGATGTCTGGTAAGGTAGAAAGCAAGCAGTATGAAAAGAGGAAGACTGCATTCCAGATGGATAGATGCAATCAAGGAAACCACAACCCTGAGTCTACAAGACCTGAGCCGGGCTGTTGAGGGCAGGGTTACTTGAAAGTTTCTCATCCATAGGGTCACCATGAATTGAAGTAGATAACGACAGCTAGGATCACATGCTGAGGAAAGGAGATAAGGCAGGGTGACTAGATGCCATAACTGCAAAGGAGGGCAAGGCACCACAAAATGTAGGCCATTCAAGAAAAATGTAGAGCATTCCAAAATAAAAGTTACAAACACGAATATAAATGCAAATTCATGTTTCTTAGTCATCCTAAAAACGGAGGACATTTTAAGATTCCTCCTGGACAGAAGGCTGAAATGTAGGGCAAGCCCTGGAAAAGGAGGACGCCTGGTCACTCTGAGAGAAGGTGGCTTCAATAAAAACTACATTATACTCCCCTCCTTCTGTCACAAGCAGAGTCGTTTTCGCCACTGCTTCTAATGCAGTGCTTGAATGGGAGGGAATGTCATCCCACTTCTTTTTGGGTAGACATTATTTTTATTGTAGGCAGGCAGCTGACTTCCACATAACTGGGATTCCTCAAGATAGTAGAAGCCCTGATCAGAGGAGAGCAGCTAAGACACAAGCAGCAATTCCCTGAAAGCTACACCAGAACAGAAACGTGGAGGAGGAGGAGGAGGAGTGTAATGCATCTGAAGAAGTAGACTTTAGTCTAGAAAGCTCATGCTGCCAACTTCATTCTTTCAGTTAGTCTCAAAGGTGGTACCAGTTAGCCATCCTCTCTGCTCTCTTTCCATTGGCATAAAGACCTTTTTATCTGGGCAGACCTTCAGCTGTTAGTTGTTGTGTGCATCCTTCTACATACTGATGCTACAGACTAACACGGCTATATCTTTGAATAGAGGAGGGTTGTGCAATGCCACGTATGCATGTTTTTGACAGGTAGTATTTCAAACTACATTCAGTTAAGGGACATCAGGGGGGCCTAGGGAAGCAAGCAAATAGAGGGAAACAGAATATTAGAATATAGGACGTGATGAAAAACTACGGAGGAGAGTATGGGACATGAAAAACTATGCCACCATGGCCAGGGCGACTGCGCGCCCTCCTTTTCCAGGACGTGTCCTCTATTCCCTAGCTTTGGGATCCTCTTTTTCCCAAGAAGTGTCCTCCCTCCCCAGCTTTGGGAATCCCAATAAATCGCCCTCCACTTTGAGCCTGACTCAGAAGAAAGTTGCATTTACACGGCTGTTCTTTTTTGAGCTTTTTAAAAACTATTTATTTTGGTCACACACTCCCTCCATTTTGCGGTGAGGAAGAGGAGAACACCCGCCGCCACAGCCTCTTACAGCCATTTCTATCCCACATATAGGACTCGGGGGGGGGGTGATGGTGGAGGCTGTGGAGGAGGAGGGTTTGTGTGTATGTATGCATGTATATATGTATGTGTATATATGGTGTGTGTTTAATTATCTCCCTTGTGGACGAAGGGCGCCAAACAACCTCAGGGGCAAGCGAGGAGTTTTTAAGTCAGGCAAATAGCTGGGCTGTATATATATATATATATATCTACATACACTCTCTCTCTCTCTCTATATATATATATATATATATATTATATATAATATATTATATATATTATATACAGTATACTTTTATATATAGTATATATAGTTGTAAGTATATATATATATATATATATACTTTTCAGGAGGACGTTGACACGGTGGGGGGAGGGGGAGAGGGGGGAATGCCCTCCGCCTCTCTCTCTGAGGCAACAAAATGGCCGCCAGCCTCTCCTCCTCCTCCTCCTCCTCCTCCCCCTCCCTCCTCGACGGTTGAGGCGGTTGGTTGGCGGTTGGGCTCCCTCCTGCCTGCCTGCGCGCGCCCCCTCAACTGCTGCTCACTCTCTCAGTGCACCCCACCCCTCGGCCCACTCACGCGCACAGCAAGGACTCCACTGCTGCTGCTGCTGCTTCTTCTTGCACTTGCAAGCGCCACTCTGCTGCTTTGTGACTTGTTCTTGGTCCCCCCTCACTCAGGCAGTTCCCTCACACGCCCCCACTGACTGGACTTTCCCTGCAGTGCCTACAGGCCCCTGAGGGACACACACACATACACAGGCCCTGGCTTGGAAGAGGAGCAAGGAGAGGGGGAGAGGCTGGGCTGCCTGCCACCAAGGCAAGGCCTTTGCCCTCAACAACACTACACACACACACACACACAAATGCCACCACCACCTCCCTCAGCTGTGTATATACTGTATATATATGGAAAATGGCAGGATAAAATAATAATAATAGTAATAATAATGGAGTCCCCTTAAAGACATAAGAGTGTCCCACACATCAGAATTGGCACAACACATCTGAAACAACAAAATCAAGAAGACTCAGACAATTTGGGAGGGGGGGACCAACCAGGATTTTTTTAGGGAGTTTTCAGGCATCTCAAACAGAGGCAAATTCTTTTTGCATATCCTCCCACCCTGAGGCCTTGCCATTCAACAAAAGAACAAATACACAGATTTAACATGGAAATCACTCCTCCCAACCAAAGGTGTGGCACAGGGTGTGTGTGTGTATATATATATATATATATATATATACACACACAGTAGAGTCTCAATTATCCAACATAAACTGGACCGGCTGATAGTTCAATAAATGTTGGATAATCCGGAAGGTCCAAGAAAAGCCTTGAAATCACTATGAATTGCAAATGTATTGATGTTTTATTGCAATAACAGTAAAAGTAAATGTAAGGAAATCACTGATCAACATTGTGATGTACAGTATAAACAGTTCAGTCCTCTCAAAATTTTTAAAAATCACAGAAAATTTAAAGAAATCACAGCAGCCGCAACGTTGGATAATCCGGAATGTTAGATAACCAAAAGTTGGATAATCAAGACTCTACTGTATATAGATCACTCTCTTCCATGCCAGCATTCTCTGAAAATGCCAGCTACAGATGCTGGTGAAACAACTCTTTCAGAATATGGCCACATAGCCCAAAAAGCTCTCAAAAAACTATGGCTGTCTTCTGGAAGAGTTTATTCCTGAAGTTTTGCCAGCATCTGTGGCTGGCATCTTCAGAGAATCTTTCAGCATCTTTCTCTGAAGGTGCCAGCCACAGATGCTGACAAAACATCAGAAATGTCTTCCAGAATATGGCCACATAGCTCGAAAAACTCAAAAAACTAAGGATACCGGCCATTAAAGCCTTCAGCTTCACATTAAAACCTTTGACACAGCTTGTTGGGGCAACTGGCTAATACTTAAACAGCTTAGAGCGTGCTTAGCACTATAAAGTGGTATAGAAATGTGTTTTCCAGCGTTGAGGGCGGAGCCATCCTTCATGAGGGTTGGTTCCCCCTGTTTGCTCCAATCAGGCAGGACTACGACTCTTGGGCGTGTCCACCAGGGGAATCCATCCCCCTTGTTTGCCCAGTCTAGTTCCTGCCTTCGCTCCGTCAGGTCGTGTTTTCCTAACTCTCCTTTACTCACAAAACAAAATCTTCTTTATTCTCCTTTTACTCCTTACCTCTTCTCTCTCTGTGAGGGCCGACTAAGGTCCGAAGAGCTAGAGGGCCCAGGCATGTCTGGGGAATCCGGCCATGCTACACAGGCTCTCCACAAGAGGAATGGATCAGCCCTGACCCGGGAGGTGCGGCCTGTAGGCCGCTCGGCGCAGCCGGAGGAGGGATATCCCTTTTCTCCGCGCTTGAAGGCGCCGGACCGCGGGAACCTGTCCCGAAATCGGGAGGGTGCGGTTAGCAAGGAGGATGCCGAGAGACCGCAGGAACCTGTCCCGAAATCGGGAGGGTGCAGTTAGCAAGGAGGATGCCGAGAGACCGCAGGAACCTGTCCCGAAATCGGGAGGGTGCGGTTAGCAAGGAGGATGCCGAGAGACCGCAGGAACCTGTCCCGAAATCGGGAGGGTGCGGTTAGCAAGGAGGATGCCGAGAGACCGCAGGAACCTGTCCCGAAATCGGGAGGGTGCGGTTAGCAAGGAGGATGCCGAGAGACCGCAGGAACCTGTCCCGAAATCGGGAGGGTGCGGTCGGCAAGGAGGACGCCGAGAGAACTGTGAGTAATGCTGCAGTGAGCAGCTTGGGTACCCTGCAGCCTCTCCCTCCCGAACGTCGGCTCCCTTCTCCTCCTTACTAGCCTTACAGCCGGCGCAATCCTGTATTGCCTCCCAAACGGTCTCCTCTCAGAGAGGGGCCCGTTTTCAGGCTAAGGCCGTGGCAGAGAATTCTTCCCAAGAGTCAGGGTCAGAGGCAGAAAGGACTCAGAGATAAAGGAGGGCCAGGGAATTATCTTCCTCTCCCTCATTCTTCAGATTATCGAGGGACGCCTTCTCCCCCTTGGAAAGTCCTCCCTCCAAGATGGACCCCAAGCTCACTGGAGGGAGCTCAGTGGTCCTTCAGCCCCTGGAGTCGGGCTCACAGAGGGACAGGCTCCTTTACAATTCCAGGAGACCTGGGGAACCCTTTTCTTCTTCTCTCCCCGCCTCCCGCTCTTCCAGGGATGCCATTCCCCTTTGGAGCAGGGCAAATTTGCACCCAAACGTTCCTCCTTGGCGCACAAATTCAAACTCAAAAAAGGCGGGAGCCATGCCAATGCTACTTCAGGTTTATTCCTCCAAGCATAAACATAATGGAGAGCGCCATCTAAGGCTAAGAAGCAAAAATTATGCTTGCAGTTAAAATCCTCAGATGAGGATGTTCCCTCCAAATCTCAGTCCTCTTCTGCCTCTGAGGGAGAATGGTCTGAGGGGGGCCAGAACACCAGCCCCAGAAGGGTTTTAGGTGGTGAGATAGAGACCCTGACAGACCTTGGCGCGGCTGGAGGCCCTGTCCCTGGCCAGATTGCGCCCCACTGCGGACATCAAACCCGGCAAGAGGTTTGGACAGTGGGAGAGAGAGAGAGAGAGAGGAGGCAGATTTCAAGAGGTGAGTGAGGATTCAGTCCTTAATCCTATGTTTGTGGGTTAAGCTTTACCCAAGAGATTTGTTTCTGACTTGCATTGCCAGCTTTGAAGGAGGCTTCAGTTGCTTCAGAGATTCAAATGGAGAGTTTCCCTCCAAAACCAACTGCCTTCTCCTCTCCTTCCTCCAAGATCCACTCAGACTGAAGGGATCAGAGAGGATTAACAAAAGGATTTCCAGGTGCAGGGAGTCTGCTTCTGCCCCATTGTCCCCTGGTCTAAGGTGTCAATCTCTCCTTGGGAGAATTTGGCCAAAAAGACATTTATTTATTGTGCTTGCCTTTTTAAAAATAATAGGCAAAGCTGGAACTGAAGGTGTGGCAGCCATTTTGATTAAGGGCAGCTAGGCAGAAAAGGAAAGGCCTGCTGCTTCTGCTAACTAATATGCCTTTTGTAAAACAAAGGAAAATAATACCTATAGTTCACTCCTCAGAAGAGGAATGTGATCTGAAAAAGAGTTAAAAATAAAAAATAAAAAATAAAGATGAGGGCCTTTCAGTACCTCCTGAAAGCTCCTGAAATCTGTTAGATGTTTGGGGACTGATGATCCTTCATTATTACTGTATTTGTTTATTATTACTGTACTTGTTTTATGGTATTATTGTACAAAACAACTTATATATTGGAATTTAATGTCAACTCTGACCAGTTGAAGCTAGAGGATGATCCATCCTGATTTCCTCAGGGAAGGATATTCCTCCCTCCTCCAAGCCTGGGCCTTCAACACCAAATACTCCATTTCATGCAGATTTTATGAGGATATTAACAAGGCCTCCATAATTTATTATTGTGATTCTAAATCCAATAGCAGTTTACACACACACACACACACACACACACATATATATGGTTACATCTCAGCCCTCTTTGTCATGTGAATCAACAGATGCCACTTGTGGCTGCCAGACTTTATGCTCAACTAAAGGTGTCTGCTATTTCCTTTTTTTTCTGGGGCTAAACATGTGTGGCCTAGCCCACTTGTCAAACAAACAAACACTTAAGGTCAAAATAAAGTACTATCAGGGTATTAACTATGGTTAAAGGTAGTGGCTATGTCTGGAGACACTAGCCTAAATGAGATTGGATGTAATCCAAGACCAGTTCAAGGACAGACTTTGACTAAAGAACTGACACATAAAAATGCCCATTACAAAAAATATCTAAGATTCTCACCACTTAATGGGGACAAATTGTTTGGAATAAAGTCTCTTGGCTGAGACTAGGAATAATAAGAAGACCTCAACATCCTTAAATGTCAGCCCTGGTGGTGCAGTGGTTAAATGCCTGTACTGCAGCCACTCACTCAAAACCATAAGGTGGCGAGTTCAAGACCAGCAAAGGGCTGAAGCTCAACTCAGGCTTGCATCCTTCCAAGGTCGCTAAAATGAGTACCCAGATTGTTGAGGGGCAAATAGCTTACAATTGTAAACCGCTTAGACACTCCTTAAGGGTATGAAGCGGTATATAAATGAAATGAAGCTGTTTGTTAAAATATACTTTGATATATTTTTCTATACCATTCATATGACTTTTCATTGCCTCCTTAAGGTAGAGGAAGGCAAACAAACATAGATTGATATAAAAGTCACAAAATGTCTGATTGATATTGAGGCCATAAAAACATCAACAACAACACTATACTATCTATCTAATAACAATTGAGTTATAATAATCACAGGTTCAGATGGGAGATTATCCAGACAATTCTGGAGACACGTCTCCTCCAAGATTTTTGTGTGTTCCTGTTTTTTGGGTAGTGGTCTCCTGCCCACAGCCCAAGCTACCACGTTATCACAAATATCTTACCAACCTTTCCATACAAGGTTCTACCATTCAGTCTGTTGTTTTCTTCTGTGACACGCACTACACAGATAGACACGTCTTGAAAACAGTGGGACCTTCATATAGACCCATAATTTCAAATGTCCTGATAGATCTCATTCTCTCCCATAGGATATATATAAGATGCCGAGTTGTGATTTCTTTCCTATCCAGACATGTTTTTCTGGTAATTTACGAAAAGAACTACCTAGTTCCATTTCAGAACCTGCATCACTTTGGAGTGGTTGTAGACACATCGCTGACCAGTCTACCTGACCAAGCAAAGGGTAAGATCCATGAAGAACACCCTCGAGCAGGTAGGTTGTTCCCAGTGATTGGACCTAGTGTTACTGGTGCATCTACACTGCCTGATCTGTTTCAGTTAATCGTTTGGCATGAACACCATTTCATGCCAGGAGCCTACAGTAGTTCTTCTAGCTGTATCAAAAAACAGATGGTACACATAAATAATCTGTTCTGACATACACTGATTAAATCAAACCTCTTTGAATGGTGGTTTTTGCTGCCAGTTGTAGAGGATTGCCTGATTTAGGCCCTGTTGAAGTTCCACATAAGGTTGGATGCCAGCTTAGGGCGACGGGAAGCATGTTTGTGGCTCCCAATAGCCAAACTCCAGATCCCTCATGTAGATGCTCCGGTCTCGTCTCTCGTGACTTCAGAAGGGCAGGGTTTCCAGAGATCTTCCAGATGTCACGAAACCAGTTCGTCTTCCAATTCAGAAAGATCTCCTAACTCAAGGTCAAATACCATATCCAGGATTAAACCTTCACATGTGAATATTGAAAGGCACCTACTGGACATCAGCTCTTCCAATCATACTGTCCCAGAAACTGTCTAATCATTCATATATATGTGTGTGTGTGTGAGAGAGAGGGTGTATATATAAAGTTTTGAGAACAGCTTCTCTTATTAAACTTCCCACAGTTCACAGATATCCTAATTGGTACCCTCATGTAGTTCTTCAGGCATTAACCAAACCACAGTTTGAATAACTTGACAGAGTTGATATTAAGTTTCTTACCTGGAAAACAGTATTTTTTTTTTAATGCTATTAGTTCAGCTAGAAGGTTTTCTGAACCAGGAGCACTATCCACAGGAGTGAAATATGCATCTTCTGCGAGGATTCAGTTCTGCTTGACGGGATCTGATGTTCATGACTAAAGTTAACTTCACATTTCATAGAGCACAGGAGATCATTTTCCCTTCATTCGTTCCTGACCCCAAAAAGGAACTTGAAAAGACTTGGCTCACACTAGATGTAGGCAGAGTTCGGCGTATTTACATCAAACGCACTTGTCGATGGCGCAAATCAGACAGTCTATTTGTCTCCTTCGGTCCTACATACCTGGGAAGTTTTTCTTCATCGACCCTGGCTTGATGGATCTGGGCTTGCATCTCTCAGTGTGAGTCGATGATGGGTAATACGCTGCAAGGAAGGGTCAGCGCTCATTCCGCTCACAGTGCTGCCACACCTGCCGCCCTAACCACTAATGTTCTTGTCTCCAATATTTGCAGGGTGGCCGCTTGGTCATCTCCTTCCATATTTATCCGTTGCTGCCGAATCAATGCCTTCCAACTGGCTGGGGCATCATTTGGTAGACGGATCCTTCAATCCATCCTATAATTCCTTACCTCAGTTCCCACCCATCTAGGGAGCTTTGGTATGTCCCTCATGAAGGATGGCTCCGCCCTCAACGCTGGAAAAACGAACATTGGCTTACCTTGTGAGATGTTTGTTTTCAGCGATGAGGGCGGAGTCATCCTGCCCACCCGTAACTGAGGAATTTTTTCTTGGTGTCGGGGGGTGTTGTAAGGTTAATAGGATCCTTGTTCTAGTGTCTAGAATTGTTATAGTTAAATGGTTAAACTTTCTCTATTGTTGTTAGTATTTCTTCATTGTTATAAACTCTCTCTGCTTGGCTATACATTGACTGGGCAAACAAGGGGGATGGATTCCCCTGGTGGACACGCCCAAGAGTCGTAGTCCTGCCTGATTGGAGCAAACAGGGGGAACCAACCCTCATGAAGGATGACTCCGCCCTCATCGCTGAAAACAAACATCTCACAAGGTAAGCCAATGTTCGTTTTTGCTAAGTGCTATTGCTATTAATTGCTTCCTCGTTTTAGAATCCACCAGTTAGCGCAGGTCTGGTAGCCAGAGCCTCTGTTTCTACAGTTGCTATATTAGGAACATTCCCGGATGAGATTCAAACCTGGTCCAAGAAATAAAGAAATCACTCCTCCCAACCAAAGGTCGCACAGGGTATATATAGATCACTCTCTCCCATGCCAGCATTCTCTGAAGATGGCAGCCATAGATGCTGGTGAAATGTCAGGAATAACTCTACAAGAACATGGCCATATAGTCTGAAAAACCCACAAAAAAACTATATCTGATAGGCCTAAAGAAAATCTGATTTCCAAAAGAAAATCAGCACGTACTTTATAGACTATAGCAAAGCCTTTGACTGCACAGATCATGAAAGGCTATGGAGCACCCTTAAAGACATGGGAAGTGCTAACCATCTGATAGTCCTGATGAGTAATCTGTACTCGGGACAGGAGGAGACTACTGTCAGGACAGAACACGGAGAAACAGAATGGTTCCCAATAGGCAAAGGAGTTGTCAGACAACTAAGGCTGCATTTTGTCAACCTACTTGTTCAACTTGTATGCAGAATAGTTTTTTGTGGAGCTTTCGGGCTATGTGGCCATGGTCTGGAAATGCAGAATATATTATAAGAAAAGCAGGCTTGGACACAGAAGAAGGAGGAGTGAAAATAGGAGGAATAAATATTGATGATCTGAGACGCACAGATGACACCATACTACTAGCCGAAAACATAACAGACCTGGAACACCTACTAAGGAAGATCAAGGAGGAAAGTGCAAAGGCAGGCTTATTGTTGAACATAAAGGAAGCAAAAATAATGACCACAGAAAATGTAAGCAGATTCAACCTATATAATTAGGAAATAGAAATAAGAAAAGAATTCTCATACCTGGGATCAAATATTGATCAGAGCTGGGACTGCCATCAAGAAACCACGAGAAGACTAAGAATGGGGAGGGCAGCTATGAGAGAACTAGAAAATACTGTATCCTAAAATATAAAGACATACAACTGGGCACAAAAGAATCATACAGGCACAAAAGAATCATACATTGTATTCCCTATTACCATTTATGGGTGTGAGAGGTGGACAGTTAAAGTGGATAGGGAGAGAATTAATTCATTTGAGATGTGCTGGAGAAGAGTGCTGAGGTCTCCACGGACAGCCAAGAAAGTCAAACAAATGGGTCCTAGAGCAGATCAAACCAGAAATCTTCCTGGAAGCCAAGATGACTAGACTGAGGCTGTCATATTTTGGCCACATCAGGAGGAGGCACGACTCACTGGAAAAAACAATAATGCTAGGAAAGGTAGAGGGAAGCAGAAAGAGAGGAAGGCCACATGCCAGATGGACAGACTCTATTAAGAAGCATATGAATTTGCAGGACCTGAGCAGAGCAGTGGAGCATAGGGAGTCTTGGAAGTGTCTCATCTACAGGGTCACCATGGGTCAAGATTGACTCAAGGTTGGATAGCAACAAAAAATAATTATAGTATTCCCCCACTCTTAGACTTTTATAGGAAATGAGGTATGTCGATATGAGTGTATGTCAGTATATAAGAAGACAGACTAGTACGCACACGCACACATATTCTTCATACATATGTATAAGAGTGGGAGAATGGAGAATTTAAAAAAAAATATTGAGAAAAAAATTGCATACAAACCAAAAATACCTCAAAATAAACAGAACACACATTAGTCTTCAATATATTGTAATATTATATATTACAAGTACTACACTCCCTTTCCCCCCCCCCCCCATATGCTTTCCTTCCCCTCCCCTCCTTCCTTGTGATCCCTAGAGAAGGGAGAATTTATGAGTATATAGGAACAGATGAGAAGATATACTAGTATACACACATACATTCTGAGTATATATGAATATATGAGAAGACAGAGATAGATGACTGATAGAGAGATAGAGAGAGATAATATATAACAGTGGGGGAAGGGAGAATATGTGAGTATATTTGGATATATGAGGGGAGAGAGAAATGCACACACACACGTACTCTTCATATGAGGGAGTGTCATAAAGTAATAATTATCACTAGGAAGTTATTATGATATATTGATGAATTTTTTTCTGTACCATCATTGGGCCCTAAGTGCATGATGTTGAGAAAATCAGCTCATTGTGCCTGCAGTTTTGTTACTGGTTGTGCCAGAAGTGACTAAAGTGTAAGGTGGAGAAGGCTAAGGCTTGCAGTATGATAAAGTTCCTGCATTTGAAGGGTAACAGTGCCCAGCAAAGTTATGATGAGATGATGGTAGTTTATGGAAACGATTGCCCATTTTATGAAAGTATAGTATTGTGAGATGAAAAAGGAATTTCCAAACTGGTCACATTCCCCTCACAGATGAGCTAAGACCTGGAAGATCATCATTGACAGACAATGCAGCCACAGTGAAGAAAGTGGAGTGTTTAATCCTGGAAAACAGATGAGCAACCATCCAAATGATCATGAATGAAACTGGTCTCAGTTATGGTGTTGTGTGGAAAATTATTTATGATGAACTGCACGTGTCTAAGGTGTCTACACACTGGGTTACACGTTTGCTAACCCCTTTACAGAAACAAACGTGGTGTGATCTTTCAAGACAGATGTTGATGCTGCTAGCACAAGAAGAAGAGGATTTTTTTTTGGTCATCCAAATCTTGGATTTATTAGTATGATCCAGAGACCAAAACCATGAGCATGGAGTAGAAGCATGCCTATTCCCCACCCCCCAAAAGGCAAAGGTGCAAAGTCAGCAGGAAAGGATATGATCTCAATTTTTGGGACTATCGTGGAGTTATTCTCACAGATTACCTTGCAAAGGGACAAACCATCATTGGCATATACTACAGCATCTTCTGGACAAGTTGTGAGATGCTCTGAAAAAGAAAGTTGCAGTTAACAAAGCAAGGGCATGTGGCTTTGAGATCTTGCAGCATCCACCTTATTCTTCCCACTTCACACCGAATGACTTTTTCTTTTTCCCAGAAATTAAAAATCCATTGTGGAGTCACTGATTTAACAACACAGATGACATCATTCTTAAAGTGGAAGAGTGGTTTAAGGCGTAATCTGCAGACTTCTACAATTACGGTATTTGAAGAATCAAGAAATGCTGGGGAAAATGTGTAAATCTGGATGGTGACTATGTAGAGAAAAGTTAACAACTACAAATCAAAACAAATTTTCTGTCACATTTTTAAAAAGTGATAATTAAAACTATGATACCCCCTCATATATGAGTGGGAGAAGGGAGACTATATAAGTATGTGTGTATCAGTACTGTATATGAGAGAGAGAGAGAGAGAGAACACACATCTCATATATATTTTAAGGAGTGGGAGAAGGGAAATGAAGTGTGTAGTATAATTTTTAAAAATAGATAGAAGATTTGATTCAATGGTTCTGCAGCTACTTGCCTCACAATGATCTGTCATCGGATTTCCCAGGTAATTGCAAGTAGTTGCAAAACCAATGAATCAAATCTTCTATCAATTTTTAAAAAAATGATAGAAGATTCGATTCATTGTTTTTGCAACTACTTGCCTCACTGATTGCAAATAGTTGCACAATCCATGAATTGAATCTTTTATCAATTTTATTTATTTTTTAACAAATAATGTGCCCATAGGTCACGCCACAAGCACAAAGGCAGTGCTGGGGGCGGGGGGGATGACGGATCTACCAAAAACTGAGGAGGGATGGTAAACACCCCTCTGCCATTAGTCCCTCCCCTTCAGAATGATGTGATTCAGAGATCCATCGTTTCCATTTGTTGAACATGCTTCGGAATAGATTCTTTTCGAAAGAACCGCCATAGAACTAATGTCTGGAAAGAGCGGGGGTTTTGTGTTTGCCTCGCTTCATCATGATTGAAACTGATTGCAGTAGGATTGGCACCAGTTTCAAATGGGAACAACAGTCATATAACCTGATCAGCAATTCATTTTAAATCACAATGGGAATGCGACCTTTGTATCTCCAGTTCTACTTCATCCCTGCCAAAATTAATGAAGACAAGATTTTCCCCACTGAGCTAGTTGGTTTCTTTCCAGGTTTGTTTTGTCTCTCCCTTCTCCAAGTCACCACCTCATAACTGTAATAATCTCTTCCAAGGAAAGAATGATTTGATTTAGTGGTTCCAGGAAGCAACAAAGGATCAATATGCAACTACCCTCCATTAAAAAAAACAAAGATCAAAATGCCAAACCCTTTTGGCAGAAGTTTGTCACTGCACAAGTTGTGTGTACGTGATGTTTTCTGATGTGGTAGAAATATACATCCCTTCTCAGTACTTTTCCTTTGGTAGTAAAACAGCTGCTGTGGCATTGCTTGAGGTGGAGCAAAGGACAAGTCTGAGAGAGAGAGCACTTTATTTTAATTACTATTGTTGTCAGGAAAAGTTCACTTTTAGAGCATAGTATAAGTAAAAGTCTATTTAGAAATAAATCTGTCACCGGAAATAGATTGGATTTGAAGTGCTGTATCTAATTTTGCATAAAATGAAGAGGTTTTTTTTAACACTTTCGATTTTCAAAACATCTCCTCCCAGTTACTTTTGTATTCCTATCTCCTGCTTTACTTTGTGTTAAAATGTGTTTTAATTATATATTTTTATTGGAAAGTTGTTGCTAGCTGTCTGGAGTGCCAGTTTTTGGCAAAAAAGTGGGATATAAATGTAATAAAGAAAAACAGGTAAAATCCACGCTGCCACAACATAGCCATCCACTTACACCAGCCTCTTATATATGAAAAGTACAGAAAACACAACACAGAGCAAATAAACTTATTTCCATTTAATTTAGAAGGATCTCAAAATACTTACAAATGCCTTCACGTTTTAATGCAAAAATAAAATAAAATAAAAATAAATAGAGAGCTTTCTTTTCTTGGGATAACCACATACAGTTGGTGCATACCTTCTATTCTTTTTTCTGTACTTTGGGGAAAATTACATAAAGGGTTTGATGGTGAATGAATTTCTTACAGTTCATGTTGAAAATTATAGGACTTATGCTTTGACTACATTTTGCATTTCACTTATATGCAGAATTCCTTTCTACTACTTTTCAAGGCTATGCTCACACAAAGGTGTTGACAAAACAGCACAGACAGCTATAAAGTAAGCATGCTGAATACTTTGCAAAGCTGCTATCAGTATGAAAACCCAACATGAGTTCTGCTGGAAAGCCTTTTGCTGTTGTGTGCCTTCAAGTTGTTTTCAGTTTATGACAATCCTAAATTGAACCTGTCATTTGGTTTTCTTGGTTTTCATCAGAAGGGGTTTCTTAGTGCTTGCCAAAATGCTTGTGATGTTGGGGCCACTGTAAAAAAGGCCCCTCTCTTTTATAAATGTCAATCTAACAGATGCGTAATGCATGCTAGGCAGTAGAGAACAGGTCTAAGATCTAATGTAGATTTAAGTTTTGATCTTAGTGCATGGGCAAGATTATAAGAATGAATGCCTAGTCCCAAGCTGTTTAAACTTTAAATGTTAAGGACTTTGTATCTGTAAGTGTCCTGACACAAAACTGGAAATCCATTTTCTAACTTCCTAGCTCAGAAATGTGAGAATGGAGAATGTGAGCCATCTTTAAAGTTAGTCTCATATAAAGTGCACTAGTCTATTTGAAAGTACAGTTGGCCCTCCATATCTGGATTCTAACATCCACATCGTGAAAATATCCCCCCCCCCCAAATCCACCTCCCCGCAAACAAACTTTGATTTTGCCATTTTATATCAGGGACACCATTTTACTATGCTATTGTATTTAATGGGACTTGAACATCCACAGATTTTGGTATACACAGGAGGGTCCTGGGACTAAACCCCAGTGTATACTGAGGGACCACTGCAACCAGTGTTGGATAACTGAATCCAGGGGCAGCTGTTTTAGGAGCTGTTCACACTATGTTATAAACTAGTTTGCACACTGGTTTAAAAGGGGGTCATTCACACTTGCACTGGTTTTTCCTGTCCTGAATTCAAGGAGAGCCAGCACGAATCCCCCTTAACCTGGTTTTTCCAAGACTGGGTTTTTCTCTGTTTCTTTTCCAAACACCAGGTTTTATCGAGATGTCACCAATGGGAACTTGCCATCTCATTCGGGGCATCCAGGAGGAAGGGGTTAATGTGCAGGGGGTGAATCATGCTCACCCTTTGCTCTCTCCCTGCCAGCCAAGTGCCATTGTTTTTCCTTCTTGACAGTTATGGGAGTGAAAAAAGCAGTTCCAGAAATGCAATAGATTCAAACTTCCTGAGCTTTGGAAAGTGGTTTGGAGTCCCTTAGATAGGAATGCCATTGGCATGCATACAAGCCAGGGCTTATAAAAAGGTCTCCTGGTGACAACAAACTTTAAACTGCATAGGACTGGTTTCACACTAATATCTGTAGTCCAGATGGTCCTATTCGTGCAAACACTCCTGAGAATATATGTGTGCAGATTTATGTATATGCATGTTTACACTGAATTGTCAAGCTAAGGGCACAGAAGGCTTTAGATGAAAAGGTTCTCTCTAGTCAAATCCTATATCCAGTACCCATAGAAAAATAATGTGGCTCCACTAACTACCACTACCAGGTTTATTATTGTTCATTATTCCCAAGGGACTGTGTCACTCAGGAAATGCAAATGGACACCATTTTGTTTGAGATGTGTCCTTGGTTTTAGAAGAACTTCTTACCTCAAACTGCTTTTCCCATCTCAGATCCTTTTTTAAAAACTCCATATTTAAAAGGTACTTCCTTTTGGGGGACAGATCTATATAAAGCTCCCATCATCGAGCATCAAGAGCTCCAAGATGGTACCTGCCTCTCACTTCTGGAGGCCTTTCACTGAAACACTACCTAGGCCTCACCCTTTCTCCTTTCCAGCAGAAAGCACTCCTTTTGACCCTCCCAAATCTGTGATTTTGGCCAGAGAATCCCATTAGTATATTCTCTTCTTAAAGGCTTGGTCTGGCTTAGAGCAGTGCCTCTGAAAGTAGTACTCCTAAATCCAGGGGCATCATTAGGGAGGTGCAGGCTACACCGGGTGACACCAAAAGTGGAGTGATGCAACTGCTACCCAAACTGAGAGAGACCTCTCTAGAAATCTCCAAGTCCTCCAATGCAACTCTATGGTCAGCATCTGCCAGAAGTTGATCATAGTATCATGTTAGAGTATCTATAATGCTTAGAGAAGTGTTTTCTCTAGGAACTTCTAGGTTCTCCAGCACAACTCTACAGTCAACTTCTGACAGTTGTGCTGGAGGACCTATAGATTCCTAGAGTGAACATATTAATCAAAACTGCAAATAATCAAATCTGCAAAAGTCAAAGCCACAAATGTGGAGGGCCAACTGTACTGAAGAATTGGTTTGCAGTTGATGATTAAGAAAACAAAAATAATGGCCGCATATTATTTGCATAACATTAAAATAGATGATGACATTGAAAGAGTTCAAGATTTTCATACTTATGCTCAGTCATTAACTAGAATGGAGACTGTGGTCAAGAACTCAGAAGAAGACTAGGACTTGGAAGGTCAGCTAAGAAGGAACTAGAAAAGATCGTGAAGTGTCAAGATACATCATTGTCCATGGCACTGTATTCCCAATATCTATGTATGGTTGTAAAAGCTGGACAGCTGGAAAACTTGAATACTGTGTCCAGTTCTAGGTGATTCAAGGTTACTGACAAGCTGGATCATGCCCAGAGGAAGAGAAAAAAATTAGTAAAAGGTCTGGAAACATCCCTATAAAGGACGACATAGGGTGCTGGGTATGTTTAATGTGGAAGAAAAAAGTGTGACATGATAGCCATGTTTCAAAATTTGAAATGATATTGTATTGAGGATGGAGCAAGCTTGTTTTCTGCTGCTCCAGAGAATTGGACCCAGAACAAAGGACAAACTACATGAAAAGAGATTCCACCTCAACATTAGGAGGAACGTCCTGTTATAGTTATTTGACAGTGGAACACACTGCTTCAGAGAGTGGTGAAGTCTCCTTCTTTGGAGGTCTTTAAACAGAGGCTGGATGGCCATCTTTTGGGGGTGCATTGAAAATAACGGAAAGGCCAATGGCGAGTGTGTGTCATCAAATTAGGTTTAATGATTTCATTTTACACTTTTTAAATAGAAGTAAGCTCTGATTCTAACAAAAAAGATTGGAGAGGCTTCTGGTTTTTAATCAGACTTAAAAAGGTTCTTGTGATTTTATTAATTTGTTTTTTTAATTATCCCAACTTTGAAAGACTTCCAAAGCATTTAATAAAAAATAATACAGTATAACATACCATGAAAAATATGCCACCTACAGGAAGAGCTGTAGAGATGAAAGCAAGAAGAGGTCATTTAGTAAATGAAACAGTCTCCATCAGTGGGATGCAGGGGGAAAAATGACAGTACTTGCCCTTAGGGAAACATGCCCAGAGAGAATATAGAGGCTGGGTTGCTAAAACATCCAACACCAGAAAAGGAATCCATAAATGATTCTTTAAGGGCAAGTATTCTCCTATTATTCTCTATGGGCAAGTATTATCCAATGATCATCTATGGGCAAGTATTCCCCAATGATCCTCTGTGGGAAATATTTTCCAATGATCCTCTATGGGCAAGTATTCCCCAATGATCCTCTATGGGCAAGTATTTTCTGTTGATCCTGTGAGAAATTATTCTCCTATTATTTTCTGTGGGCAAGTATTCTCCTATTATTCTCTGTGGGCATGTATTCCCCAGTGACCCTCTATGGGCAAATACCCCCCAGTGACCCTCTATATGGGCAGGTATGTATTCCTTATGGGTAAGTGCTGTCCTTTGTTTTAGTAGTAGGTCTCTCCCTGAGGAGAAGCAGCAAAATAACCCCAAAGGCATTTCCCCAAAGGAGAGCCTGGAGGAGCCCAGTCCCTGGCTGGAGGAGTCTCCTTCTTTGGAGGGCCATTGCTTTGACCTCATCAAGTCCCTAACAGTGAAAGTGGTGCCCCAGCAGCAGCACAGGAGTGCCCTGCAGATGCCAAGGAGGCGTGGGCAGTGGGAGGAGAGGAGGAGGAGGAGGAGAGGCATAATAATAAATGGCTGGGACACTGGGCAGAGACAGAGGCTGCCAGAAGAGGAGGAGAGAGGATGGCCGGGGAGCCTGTGCTGGGGCTGCTGGGGCTGGTGGTGCTGTTCTGGCTGAGTGGCTCAGAGGGAGACTCTTCCTGGCCGGTAGGCAAAGCTCTCTGGTTCCTCCTCTCTGCCTGGGATGGCCTTTTTGGAGCCTCTTCTTCTTCTTCTTCTCCTCCCTTCCTTCCCTCAGGCAAAGAGGATTCAAGGCTCCCTCCTTCTTCTTCACACTCCTGCCTTTTCAATCTGCTATCTGCTGCTGGTGGGGTGGGGTGCCTTGCACTTGTTTCCCACTTATGGCCACCCTGTCCTGGGGTTTGCTTGGCAAGGTTTCTTCAGAGGGGGTTTGCCCCCATTGCCTTCCCCTGAGGCTGAGAGAGTCCTCCAGGGTTTCATGCAGCTGACTTTATTTACTTATACATTTATTTATTTCATTTGTATCCCGCCTTTCTCCCCAGAGGGAACCCAAGGCGGTTTACAGATTAAAACCTTTAAAATTATCAGATAATTCAAACAGTTAAAATGTCCCTGCATGAAAATCACATACAGTAAAATACACAATGTAAAAGACAAGATTTTTTAATTAAAAAAATCACATAAAATAAGCCTGTTGAAAAGCTGGCCTTCTTTATGGGGCAAAAGCCCCCTATCATGAGGGGGTTTCTTGTTAAGATTTGTTCACAGAGGGTTTGGGGTGACATGCCCCTCAGGAGGCTGAGAGAGTGTGACTTGCCCAAGCTTTCCCCCAGGGGTTTCATGCAGCTGTCTTTGTCCAAAGCCCATTGAAAAGCTGCCCCTCTTTATGGGACAAAACCCTCACCATGGGATTTTCCTATCAGGACTGAGGAGATTTGCCATTGCCTTCCCCTGAGGCTGAGAGAGTGTGACTTGCCCAGGGGTCACCCCCAGAGAGTTTCATGCAGCTATCTTTTCCCAAAGCCCATTGGAAAGCTGCCCCTCTTTATGGGGTTTGGGGGTAACTGGCCTCTCCCAAACCAATTGCTTTCTTCTCCTCAGGGCTGGAGAGAAGACATCATTTTACTCTTGTAGAATTTTTTCTTTCTTTTCTTTTCTTTACTGGTGTATTTTTAAAACTTTCAAACATTGGTGCTTGTGTTCATTTTATGTATTTGACTTTTTGGATGTTGTTGTCATCAGCCACCTGAGACCCCATTTGTGGGAGAAGGAAAAGAAAAGGTTAGGTATAAGCTGAATGAATGAAGAAATGCCATTTTTTCACACCACTTGCCATAATGTTGCTTTCCCACTTTTGCAGGAAGGAAAGAAAAAGTATGTTAGCAGCAAAAATGCATCATAACAGTAAAAATACATTATGTCAGCAGCAAAAATGCATTTCTAGTAATTGCATGAGCGGTAGCTTTAAAAAGTTTTCAGCCACCGCTGAACAACACCCATAGGGGCACCACCTACCCTATGTTGGCCTCAGGCAGCAAAGTGGCTTGGGCTAGTCCTTTGCCTAAACTCTTCCCCAACTCGAGTTCTAAACCAAGTCATCTCCCTTATCTTCATGACTTGCTGAACTATTTTTGTTTTAGAGAGATCTTGTAGCACCTTTGAGACTAACTGAAAGAAAGAAATTCACAGCATGAGCTTTCGGAGACTTCAGTCTACTTCCTCAGATGCATTTGGGAAATTGCAAATGCATCTGAGGAAGTAGACTGAAGTCTTCGAAAGCTCATGCTGCCGATTTCTTTCTTTTAGTTAGTCTCAAAGGTGCTACAAGATCTCTGTTCATACTGATTCTACAGACTAACACAGCTATATTTTGGTTTTGTTCAAGAGATCTTGTTGCCCCAGGCAGAGGGCACAATTCATGGTATTTAGTGCTTACTTATTTAGTGCTGACTTATTTAGTCAGGTTACTTTGTCAGAGAAAGAAAATCCCACAAATGTAAATGACTATTGTTTTTTGTGGGGTTTTTGGGCTATGTGGCTATCTTCTATAAGAGTTCATTTGTGATGTTTTGACAGCACGTGTGTCAGGCATCTTCTGAGAATGGTAGCATGGAAGTGACTGGGGTATACTGTGGGAACCTGGGTTGGGAGGAGTGATTTCCATGTTAATCTATGTATTGTTTCCCCAGAGTAGGAGAATATGCAAAGAGGAATTGTGTCTGTTGAATTAGAGACCCATTGTCTGCTGAGAAAACCACTGACCCTGGTTAGTTTTCATTTGCATGTTATGGGTCTTGATTTTAGTGTTTTTCAGGACTGGCAGACAAACTCTGCTAACTTTAATGGTTTCTTCTTTCCTGTTGAAGTTGTCCAGGTGCTAGTGGATTTTAATGGCTTCTCTGTGCATTCTGACCTGTTTGAATAAAATGCTGTTTCAAAACATTGACATTCTGATCATGCCAACAACTATCAGGAATACCTCAGTCCCAGAAGCTCCTTTTATTTTATTTTTTACAAAGTCTTTTCATGCAGCTTTTTCTGACCCCCGTCCAAAAGGGAAGAATTCTGTTTCTCTGTATTCTGTTCCAATGGTAACCTGTTGTCCTGAGTACTGTATATACTCATGTATAAGTCTAGAAATTTAGGTCAAAAATTGACCCAAAAAACCTGAGTCGACTTATCCACGGGTCAATGTAAGTACTGTATCTTAACTCTTATTTAAAAGAAGGAACCATCCCCTGGTGAAAAGCAAGAGTATAATCTGTCCTGGAAGCACTGGCCCCCTTTACTCTCTCAGCCATCCAGTCTTAAGAATAAGCACAAAGAGTTATGTCTGATGGACTTGTGGAGGTTATTTGACATTGTTTTGCTTTGCTTCATCTTTTAGATCCTTTCCTATATGCCCCTAAATTTTACCCTCAACTTATCCATGGGTCGTAGCAAAATCCATAATTTTGGCCCCAAAACTTGTCCAAAACTTATACATGAGGTCGACTTATAGTCGAGTATATACGGTAGATCAGGACAATCAAATGTGATGGTGCATGTATTTCTTTAAGAGCAAGTCATAGGTTTTCATCTGTACAGTCAAAGGCTTTGCTGTAATCTATAAAATACATGTTGATTTTCTTTTGGATTTCCCTGGTATACTCCATTATTCAGTGTATGTTTGCAATGTGATCCATGGTAGTTCTTCTTTTCCTTTCCCAGCTTGCACCTCTGGAATTTCGTGCTCTGTGTATGGTAGTTCCTTTGTTGCAGATTCTTGAGCATGTGCTTGCATGGGAAATTACAGCAATGGTCCTGTATCTACTGCACTCTTTTGTGTTTCCTTTTTTGGGAATGTATATTAATTGTTTCCAGTCTGTGGGCTGTTGTTTTGTTTTCCATATTTGTTGGCAGATTTTAGTTAGAACTAAAGTTGATTCTGTATCTGTAGTTTGTAGCAGTTTTATTAATACATCTTCTGTACTGGGTGATTTATTTATCCCAGATGCTATGAATGCAGCTTTCACGTCACATTCCAATATCTGGGGTCCAGAGAGTCCACCTCAACATTAGGAGGAGCTTCCTGACAGTAAGGGCTGTTTGACAGTGGAACACACTCCCTCAGAGGGTGGTGGAGTCTCCTTCCTTAGAGGTCTTTAAGCAGAGGCTGGATAGCCATCTGTCGGGGATACTTTGATTGGGAATTCCTGCATGGCAGGGGGTTGCATTAGGATGGCCCTTGTGGGTTCTTCCAACTCTATGATTCTATGATTCATTGGGGCTGTACAGACAGCCCAAAAAGGGTGGTCTGGCATCACCTTTTTCTACTGCAGACCTTCGCCACAGCAGCTAGACGCTGCGGCGAAGGTGCTCAGTAAAAAAGAAGCGGGGAAACCTCGCTCCTTTTTTGCATCGCAGTTGTGACGCACAAAACGTAAAAGGCACCATAGGACGCCTTTGCGCCGCCACAACTACACAATGCCATATGAACGCTGCGCAGCTGCGACGGCATCGCTACATACACCGTTTAAACAGCGCTATGTAGCGACGATGCCCCCGTCACGTGCTAGGGTTGCGGGGTGTGTGGAAGCCCCACCTGGAGGCCACCCTAGCACATGAAGGGGGTGCTTTAAAGGGCCAGTCTGTATCCGGTCCTATGATTCTGCTTCCCATGTGTCATTAATTCTATAGCTCTTCTATGCATTGTTTCTGTCATCTTTTTATTTCTTTTTAGTTGTGTATTATGTTCCTCCTTGTAAAGCATCGCCATGCTTGGTTTAAATTTCTCTGTGACTTCACTGATCTTGTGGAAGTCTCATGTTCTTCCTTTTGTTGTTGTTGTCAGCTTCTTTTTGTCTACTATGATTATTACAGTAATTTTCCTCACCCATTCACACTAATATTTGAACAGTTGCATTCATGGTTCTGGTTCTGTTCCTGTCTCCCTTTCCTTTTGCTTTTCGCTTTTCTTTACTGCTTGAAGTGTTTATTCTGTCATTCATTTTTCTTTTTGGCCACAGATAGCATCTTTTTCTGTTCCTTCTTGACTATGGGGCTGTGCAGACAGCCCCTAAGGGGCAACCTCCAGCCCCCCTCTTACAGCCAGATCAGGCCATGGCAACCGTACACTGTGGCCCCAATCTGGACTTTGCAGGGCACAATAGCCACGGCACCACAGCTTTATGATGCTCTTTTGGCACTGCAGACGCAGCACCAGAGGAGCACCGTGAGGCGACGCACCATGTGGAGTGGCACATGGTGTCACACTGCCCTGGAGACGGAGTCGGGGGATACATCATGTGGATGTTGTGCCCTGACTATGCCCCCAAGCTGCCCTTTAAGGCCGGTCTGCACAGGGCCTATGTCCTTTGTTTCTGTCAGTAATTCATCTGGTTCCTGGTCAATTAGGTTTAATCGTGCAAATCAACTCTTAACTTTAAATTCTGTTGGGATGTTCTTCAGATCATACTTTTTGCATGATGACCGATTTTGTGTTTTTCTTCAGCTTTATTCTGCTTTTTGATATTCATGGTATTGATCTGTGCCACAGTATGTGGTTGGTCTTGTTTTCGTAAGACTAGAACATCTTCATTTTCTAGTTCCAGTGATGTAGTCTTTCTGATTTTAGTGCTGGTCATCTGGTATTGTCTATGTGTACAGTATATTCTGGTTGTATAAAGAAAATGTTTGCTATGAATAGCTTGCAAAACACTATCAGTCACTCTCTTCCTTAATTTCTTGATCCTAGTCCAAATTTTCTTATAGTTTTTGATTCTGCTCTGCTTCCTACTTTTGCATTCCACTCACCTATGATTAATAAGAATTCCTGTGTTGTAATGTTATCAATTTCTTCCTGGATTCCATTGTTGAATCTCTCAGTTTCTTCTTTCTCTGGTTTTCCTGTTGGTGCATAGAATTGGATTACGGTAACTATTGGTTGGTTTTCCCTGAAGTCTTGTTGCTATGCTTTGATCCCACTTTGCTTTCTATCCTTTGCTTTCTATCTTTTGACTTGCCTGATCTCCCCCTTTGTCTGTGTTGTGCTGTTCGCACATGTTCAGTAAAGGATTCTGGAGACAGCTGCTATTTACTTTGTATGTTGTGTTGTTGTGTGCCTCCAAGTTGTTTCTGACCTATGCCAAATATAAGGCTAACCTATTGTGTGGGTTTCTTGGCAAGATTTCTTCAGAAGGGAGTAAAGATTTCTTCACTCTCAATGCCAGTGTTCCTGAAAGAGTCAGATAGAGGACAAGGAAGGAAAGTGTAGGCTGGGCAGGCATGAAAAGACTGTACAAAAAGAGCTTCTTTGTCAGAAGCTAGACTGAGGTATGCCTATAATCAAAACTCATTTGATCAATATAAAAGGTGGCTGAATGGGGAAATATCTTTAATACAGCCAAATGTAAAGTAGGTGGCATTGCTGGGAACCCAGATATCTGAAATTCAAGTATTTTGTTCACCTGTCAGAATTATGGTTTTCTTTTTTTATTACAGTTTGTGGTGTGTCGTACAGAAAATGGTATGTATATATAAAACAGGCATTTCAAACATTAGCAGTGCAACCTAGTGTACGGGTTTCATGTTTATTCCTATTGTCTGCATTTGATATGTACAGTACGATTTAATGAGTAGAGTAACTAATTAAAACTAGTTTTGATCATTGGTCACAAAGGCTAAAAAGCTATTTATTTGGATTTTTTAAAAAAAAATAAAAATGGGGAATGATTATGAATTAAGGATTGAAAAACAAAATATTACAGTTGGACTTTCTCTTTAGGAAGCAGTGACATATATACCTATGTTTTGATGTGCTTTCTCCAGCATCTCAAAAGAAATCTTAATTATATGTATTACAAATGTGGTTTTTTATTAGTTTTTTAAAATTATTATTACAAAGAAAATAATAGATGCAAAAAAGAGAAAAGGAGGAAAATACATAGGAAAATTATACTATGTTGACCGAATTTCAAAAAATTCTTTACATTTTCTTTACACTTATTGCTGTAAAAGATACATACAGCAGTAAATCTTATTACAGAACAATCAGTGATGAATGTTTACCTTTCCAATATTGGAGTAAAAGTCTCCCGCACACACACACACAACTAAGCATACAGGCTCCAACAACATTAACTACACTTAATTTTCACATTTTGTTGTTCTTGTGCACCTTCAGATTGACACTAAATTATGGTGACCCTATCCTAAGGTTTTCTTGGCAAAATTTAATCAAAGAGGGCTCTAGGGCTGAGAGAGAGTGAATAGCCCAAGGTGAAGTCATGGCTGGAATGGGTTCCACAGCTGAGCAGAGATTTGGACCCTGGTCTCTCAGAATCCTAGTCCAGCACTACACCACACCACAGAAATGCAATTTTAAAGTACATGTATATATACAAATATCAAAGATTTTTCTAAGACAAGTTAGTAGTCACTATTAAGTCGGCAGGCAAGTTGAAGGTACATGCTCACACACAGAGGAGTAAAAAGTCTTTCTGGATATGCATGCAGTTTTATTTTCAAAATGTCTTGCAAACCTCACGGTGGGCACCAGATGTCTCTATAGACTCCTTTGGGCAGTATGTTATAGGCCTGAACTACCCAGCAAAGCTCTGCAGGAAGCATGACGAGGATACAACCCAGAGTTTTTTGTTGTTGTAGTAGTTGTTAGTTGTTGTTATCTTCACAGCTGCTGAGCAGATTCTAACATCACACATACCAATGTTTGATTGCATTTATTATGCTATTGTTGTTGTTGCTGTTGTTGTTGCTATTTGACTGCATAATAAATGCAAACATATGTTGTGTTAAAATCTATTCAGCAGAAGTGAAAGAAACGGCAACCTTTGCTCAAGCTTTCATCCATTCTGCTTTTTCTCTAAAGATGATACGGTGTCCAAAAAGTCCTAAGCTACTCCTGGGAAAGTATATTTGGTGTAAATGTTGATATTCACTGAAACTACTAATCTAGGGAACCAGATTGGAAATAGACAGTATTTACACATCTATGGACCACAGTAACTGCTCCTTTCCATGTCTAGCCTTCCAGTCTTAAGATGAACTGAACATCTGGATAGCATAACTGAGGGTGCAATATTCCATGGCCCCCAACCACCCACTCAGCTTTCACCTATATATTCCAGGTTGGTCTCATCTATATATATATACCATCTTGGTATTCAAAAGGAGCATCTGGATTTTTTAAAAAAATTACAAAGCCATGTTTACTTTCTAAGAGAAAGCAATACCCACAAGAACATCAGCCACAGCCTTACCATTTCTTCTGAACACAAATTGCTTTTCTCCTTACAAACCTGCATTTCATCCTGTTCAACCAATGAATGTGGCCAGAATCACATACTAAAATGTTCTAGTTGCTCATGTCAGGGTTTTTCTGGGCCTCAGCCACACCTATGAAACCTGGATGCTAATTGATGCTTACTGTTTTAAAAATCATGACCACACATCAGTAGCCAGAGCCATTGTTTGGATATGGCCTATGCAATTCTTATTTTAAAAGTCCATATTTTTAACCAACAGTCAAACACTATTTCAACTAGATTATCCTTGAAAAAACACAAACTCATGATATTCTATTTTTCAAGGGCCTTCTCCTGAGTGGATGATGAAGCACAGATTCACACCGTCAGATCTTTATAATCTCAGTGCCAAAATTGTAGAAATAAATGGGACATGCCAGCTTAATATCACCTGGATTCTGAAGGCAGATGGTAGGTCTCATGGTAGGACAACAGAATGATTGTGAAACTCCTGCACTCCAGTTTGGGACATAATGGATGCTCTGCTCTATTGTGACTTTCTCTGCTCTGACTTTTCTTAGTAACAAAATTCCTTGCCTAAGAAAACTTACGAAAACCACGGGATTTGACAGTTGACAGGTAACTTGTAGGCACATATATACACACATAGGATACTATAATGCTGCCATTATATTTTCTTTATTTACAAATGCATGAGTGAATCATAAGTGGAAGCAAATATATGCTCTCTCTATAGGCAGAAGATCCCCAGAGCTTAGCTTGGACCTCTTCTAAAGCTGTTTCTCCAGGTAGAAATTCTTTATTTGCTAAAGGCTAACCTGGTGCTTCTCTGTGTGTCTTTTGATTGGGTAAGACCTTAAAATTTGAAATCTCATTCTATATAACTGCTTGGAGAGGTGTGCGCCTAACGGCGCGCAAATTTTTCTTCTCATACTCACTTTTATATTTGATAGCCAAGGCGGGTTGGAAGTACAGAGGAGAAGGTAGCCTGAGCACAGGGTTGGAAGACAACTCATTCAATATTTATACTTTTCTTCTCAATATCCCTTAAGGGGCTGTGGGGGTTCAGAGGAAGTGAATCAAGGACTTGCCTCTAGAAGGAGCTAGCAGCCAGGAGCTTTCTAGATAACTATAGGCCCAGTTGATTGAACTCACTAACAGAGCTTGGGAACAAAGGCCAGCCACACAGGGATTCTTCTCACTATGGACACTGAGGGACCTGCTGCAGTCACCTGCAACACCTGTGGAATGTTTGTCTTCTTGCCTATAGATGTGGGGAACTTCATCTGCACCAAGTGCAAGTTGGTAGCCCTCTTAGAAGAGAGAGTTCAGCAGTTGGAGGCCCAGGTGTCTACACTTCAGCATCACAGAGAGCAGGAGGTTCTCCTGAACAGAAAGGACCGGACGGTCTTGGACAGGAAACACACAGAGAAAGTTGCTGGGGAAGAAGAGGTCACTTCACACAAAAGAAGTAGATGGTTGGAGGAATGTTACACACAGAAGTAGGGAAACCACAGTTCGTTCTGTGAGCTTGCAGCTACAGAATCGTTTTGAATCTCTCTCTGTTATCAGAGATGATGAGGAAAAGCAGCAGGGACAGACATCAGGGACAGAGCAGGGCAGCCTGAGAATAGCACCAAAGGGAACAGCCACTGCTAAGCCTCGGAGGAGGCGCCTGGTGATGGTGGGGGACTCCTTGCTGAGGGGTACCGAAGCAGTGGTTTGTGGGCCTGACAAGATGTCTCGGGAGGTGTGCTGTCTCCCTGGGGCAAAGATCTGTGACGTGACAGAGAGGCTGACAAGACTTGTCAAGCCTACCGACCGTTATCCCCTTCTTTTGGTTCATGTGGGAACCAATGATACTGCAAGGCACAGCCTTGAGAATATCATAAAGGATTATGAGGATCTGGGTAGGAAGCTGAAAGAGATGGATGCACAGGTTGTCATATCATCTCTTCTCCCAGTAGAAGGGCATGGTCCAGGAAGGGAGAAGAAAATAGCAGAGGTGAATAACTGGCTCCGTAGATGGTGCTGCCAAGAACAGTTTGGATTCTTGGATCATGGGCTGCGGTTCCATGAGGAGGGACGTCTGGCAAAGGATGGGCTGCATCTCACGCCAGTTGGCAAAAACGTTTTTGACAATAGTCTCAAAAATCTGATCAGAGGGGCTTTAAACTGAGTTATATAGGGGAAGGAGATATTATTCTGGAAGGTAAAAGGGCTAGAGAAAAGAGTCAAAATGACATAGAGGGAACAAAGCAAACAGTGCAAGGACCCAACAGTGGGAAGCAAAAAAAATTGCACAGGCAGCAAGTAAAGGGAACACATGTTCTTAGATGTCTCTACACTAATGCACAGAGTATGGGAAATAAACAGGATGAACTGGAACTCCTAGCACAACAAAGCAAATATGATATAATAGGCATCACTGAAACCTGGTGGGATGAGTCTCACGATTGGAATGTAGAAACAGAGGGATATAACCTTTTTAAGAGGAACAGGCTGAACAGGAAAGGAGGAGGAATAGCATTATATGTCAGGGATATTTACACCAGTGAAGAGATCCAGGACATCAGTACTGGAGGCCAGGTGGAGAGCATCTGGATAAAAATTAAAGGAGAGGGAAACAACAGGGATGTTACTGTGGGAGTCTACTACAGACCTCCAAGTCAGATGGAGGAATTGGATGATGCCTTTCTAGAAGAGATGACCACACACTCAGAAAAGAGAGATGTAGTAGTGATGGGGGACTTCAACTATCCGGATATTTGCTGGAAACTCAGCCAAATCCTCAAGGTCTAGCAAATTCCTCACTTGCCTGGAAGACAATTTCATCGTCCAAAAGGTGGAAGAGGCAACAAGGGGATCAGCTATTTTAGATCTTATATTAACCAACAGGGATGACCTAGTCAGTGGAGTGCAAGTGGTTGGATCCTTAGGTGGAAGTGACCATGTTCTCCTGGAGTTTGTAATACAGTGGAAGGGAGAAGCTAGGCAGTCAGACACGCACTCTAGACTTTAGGAGAGCTCATTTCAATAAACTTAGAGAAATACTGGGGGTGATCCCATGGTCAGGAAAACTAAAAGAGAAGGGAGTTCAAGACGGATGGGAGTTTCTCAAAAAGGAGATACTGAAGTCGCAATTTCAAACAGTTCCAATGAGGAACAAAAAAATGGAAGATATCTCAAGAAGCCAGGATGGATGACTAAGGAACTTTCAACTGAGCTAAGTTTTAAGCAGAACATGTATAAGAAATGGAAAAATGGGGAAATCACTAAAGAGGAATTCAAACAAATAGCCAGCACATGTAGGGGTAAAGTCAGAAAAGCTAAAGTGCAGAATGAACTCAGGCTGGCTAGAGAGGTTAAGAACAATAAAAAGGGCTTTTTTGGGTATGTCCGAAGCAAAAGGAAGAAGAAGGAAACAGTAGGGCCACTGCGTGCAGAAGATGGCAAAATGCTCACAGAGGACAGAGAAAAGGCAGAATTACTCAACACCTTCTTTGCTTCAGTCTTCTCAGAAAAGGCAAAGGGTGCTCAACCTAAGGATAATGGGGAAGAAGACAGAATAGGGGAATTTCAGCACAAAATAAGTAAAGAGATAGTACAGGAATACTTGGTTAACCTAAATGAATATAAGTCTCCAGGACCAGATGAACTACATCCAAGGGTATTAAAAGAACTGGCAAATGTGATATCGGAGCCATTGGCAATAATCTTTGAGAACTCCTGGAGATCAGGAGAAGTCCCAGCAGACTGGAGGAGGGCAAACGTTGTCCCCATTTTCAAAAAGGGAAAAAAAGGGGATCCCAACAATTATCGTCCAGTTAGTCTGACATCAATACCAGGAAAGATTCTAGAGCAGATCATTAAGCAGAGAGTCTGTGAACATTTAGAAGCCAATTCCATAATCACAAAAAGCCAACATGGGTTTCAGAGAAACAAGTCTTTGCAGACAAATCTGATCTCTTTTTTTGATAAAATTACCAGTTTGGTAGATGAGGGGAATGCTGTGGATATAGTATATCTTGATTTCAGTAAGGCCTTTGACAAGGTTCCCCATGACATTCTTGCAAACAAGCTTGTAAAATGTGGGCTAGACAAGGTAACTGTTACATGGATTTGTAACTGGTTGACTGACCGAACCCAAAGGGTGCTCAACAATGGCTCCTTTTCAACCTGGAAAGAAGTGACAAGTGGGGTCCCACAGGGCTCTGTCCTGGGCCCAGTCCTATTCAACATCTTTATTAATGACTTGGATGACAGAATTGGGGGCATACTTATCAAATTTGCAGATGACACTAAGCTAGGAGGAGTAGCCAATACTCCAGAAGACAGGGTCAAAATTCAAAATGACCTGAATAGACTAGAAAGCTGGGCCAGTGCTAACAAAATGAAATTCAATGCGGAGAAATGCAAGGTACTGCACTTAGGGCGCAAAAATGAAATGCACAGATATAGGATGGGGGACATCTGGCTGAATGAAACTACGTGTGAAAGGGATCTAGGAGTCCAAGTAGACCATAAGTTGAACATGAGTCAACAGTGTGATGCAGCAGCTAAAAAAGCCAATGCTATTTTAGGCTGCATCAATAGAAGTATAGTTTCTAGATCAAGGGAAGTAATAGTGCCACTCTATTCTGCCTTGGTCAGGCCCCACCTGGAATACTGTGTCCAGTTCTGGGCACCACAATTCAAAAAAGATGTGGAGAAACTGGAGCGGGTCCAAAGGAGGGCAACTAAAATGGTGAAGGGTCTAGAAACCATGCCCTATGAGGAACGACTTAGGGAGCTGGGGATGTTTAGCCTGGAGAAGAGAAGGTTAAGAGGTGATATGATAGCCCTGTTCAAATATTTGAAGGGATGTCATATTGAGGAGGGAGCAAGCTTGTTTTCTGCTGCTGCAGAGAGTAGAACACGGAACAATGGATGCAAACTGCAGGAAAAAAGATTCCACCTCAACATTAGGAGGAACTTCCTGAGAGTAAGGGCTGTTCGACAGTGGAACACACTCCCTCAGAGTGTAGTGGAGTCTCCTTCCTTAGAGGTCTTTAAGCAGAGGCTGGATGGCCATCTGTCAGGGATGCTTTGATTTGGAGTTCCTGCATGGCAGGGGGTTGGACTGGATGGCCCTTGTGGTCTCTTCCAACTCTATGATTCTATGATTCTATGATTCTTCTGTCATTTTTACTACAAAATGTATGTAAATAAAAAGCTGTTTAAAATGTAAGTGTTTACATTTGGAATTGAAATCATAGATTCAAGTTACAGAAATGAGAAGTACATTGCAAATGAATACTCCCTTAAATTATTTGTTTTCCTATCTTAGTGGGAATCTTAAAAGCACATTATGGTGCTTTTTTGCCTCACTTTCTATCTACCAATATGGTCCCTGTTTCAGTTGCATATGCAAAATACTCTTGATTTACATGTGGAAAAACTACTCGCATAGAACAGATGTATGTTTACCACCATTAGTACTACAGAGACACCTGTGGCAGGAAACAGTTTTGAGCATGAAATGTAGTTCTGGTACTGTTGAAGTTTGGGATATGTTCAATTATTTTGTTTAAAACATCTTTCAGGAGCAAAATTGGAAACAATCTTGGCTATAACAATGTTCTACTTCTTTTCTTTCTTCTTCATTTCCAGCCAGCATCAGGTACCTGAATGCCACCAAGATATGTGTGTCATCTGGAATACCATCCTGTATTAGATGTGATTACACTGAAAAGTTTCAAAGCCAAACCAGGTCTGATCATCAGAAAGTAAGAATATTTCTGTGGTGCTGTTGGATACCGGGAGGAATATAAATTCTCTAATTCTGCATAATAGTGAAATAGTAAATGCCCAGCTGAGTTAGAATATCTGATTGGAATGATCATGAAATGGGGGAGCAAACATTGAAAATGTTTGCAGAGTTTCAGGACTGAAAGACTAAAAGATAGTAAGATAGTATAGCCCCCTGTGTTGGAACAGGATCCTCCTATATTCATCAAATCAGCCTATATCATTCAGGATGATACACTGAAAGAACAGATATGTGCATGATATCTTCATGGTGCATCACAATATTCAGCAAAAATGTTATCAACTTATGGGGTCAACATTACTGTAGCCCATATTTTAAGGTTTAACAGGAACCAAGGCTGAGGATACCTTATACAAGGTGACTGAAGGCCTGGCAAGTGGCTGCCATGAGACATGGTAGAGAATAAGTAAGAAGCCCAATGGCAATAACAGATTACAATCTGGACGGAATATATGTATCAAAGTACAAGACAGTGCTGATGTTTCGTATTTTTGTTCCACTCTCATAATTCAGTCACTTCCTGATGAAAGGTTTGCAGCAGCTTGTTCCTGCCAAATGATGGAGGATCCAATTAGAATGGTTTGGTTTGTCCCTGGAAATGGATGAATCCAATTCAAAGAGGCTTTGAGACATTCCTGCTCATGGCTTGGGTGTTTTGTGGGATCCAGGGGCCCAGATTACAATAATATCAGGTGGCAAACCACATTCTGGTTTTTCTGGAAGGCATACATGTATATGGAGCATATCTTCATACAATAAATCGTTCTGAATATCAAATTGAAAGTTCTGTGATGTAAACAAGAAATAGGCTTCTCTAATTTAAGCACCCCAACTTGAAAGGTCGGAAAATACATTTGTATCAGACCAGTTTATCAGATTATTTAACAACAATCTAACTTTCTCTGGCCTTAATTAGGTTGTAAAAGAAAAGGGCTTAAGGAAACCAGGAGACTTGAGTAGGAAAGGACTGTTGGCTCAGTTTTGTTTTGATACTGGGAATAAATTTCTAGGGTCCAAATATATTGAGAGGCACCTCATTCTTTGGTTCTATGAATCTGCTTCTGATTCTAGCTGATGGCTTTTAGGATTTTTAGTAAAATTTGGAAGTAGATCTGAAAAGCATCTGCTTGCCTTTGCAATCGTTTTTTTCTGTTTAGTTCATTGAGAGACCCCAGCTACTCCTCTCCTACTTGTTAGTAGGAGGTTGTTTCACATTCTAAATCCTTGATGAAGAGGCCTAGATTCATGCTGCATGCAAAACTTTGTTTTCATTCAAGGCACTGTCAAGAAGTCTGTGCCTATATATTGCCAGTATATTTATAAATGACTAAGTAACTTGGATATGTTCCCAAAACTAAGCTTTGGCTTAGCCCAAATCATACACTGACATAGAAAACTACATCCTGTGAGATAACACCATATGTGTCCTTCTGCTTTACATTTGGTACAAGCCAGTCACCTTTATAGACTCTACCAGATTTTCTCATAGGAAGGTCCCTGACATCATGTCCAGTTTAAGTCGTTATTTTGTCCAAGTAGTGGAAAGTGGGACAATTGAGAAATACTGTTGTGTGCAGAACTTTAGTTTTGCTTTCATTCTGGCATTCTTAATTTGAGATGGATGTAAAAATACATCAGAGTTTGGTAAGTTCTGAAAGGACAGTATGACCTTCAATGCTTATTCCATTTCAGTGGCAATTTCACTTTGTTGGATTTCCTGTAGAAGAAAATAAAGTATACTTGATTGAGGCTTTTAATTTACCACCAGCAAATATACTTGAAGATCATCCAGAAACCACATCAACCTTAAGTTCTCCAGGTAACTGAACAAATGCTGTTGACTGAAATAAATTAACCTGAAAATAACATGTGTGAATTTGGATTTTTTCCTATAATAGTTGGGTTGGCAGTAGAATTCCAACTGAGGACAAATTTGATACCATCATTAATAGATATGCTACATACTTATAGCACAAAAATTGGGTTGGATCTGGCAAATTTTTCCTTAGTTGAAGAAACTTCTCCAGAACCAATCAAATTTGTTATTATAAATAAAGCATTGATGCAGAAATACATATATTATACATGTTAGGAACCTGAGACTGGTAAATACATCATGTTGTGTGTATAAATAGTGGCAGACTCAAGTGTACAGCTGTGTAGTGTGCAAAAAGACCCTTTGTGTAATATTTTAAAAAATATTTGATGCTAACTACCAGTAACAAAAAGTTAATATGGTCATGAAGTACATTTGTTTCTAGTTTGGAAGGCTGGGGTAAACTAAATGCAATGTAGCATCCAACTGAGCCTCCTTTTCTTTTTCTTTTAAACTTATGTACGTATAAACATATCTTGGTGCACTGAAAATACTATGTGAAGGCAAAGATTGAAACCCTTACTCCACTTAGCCACTTTCCTCATCTAAATTCCATGTTGGTAGCAGAAGGAAAACACCCTCCATTGGCACCAAGGCAGTGTTGATCAGTTCATAAGTGTCAGCATACACTTCCTAATGCAATGCTAGTTTAAATGCCTTTTTTGTAATATGAACTTATTGGTTCAGACTCCTAATGGAATAACTTAATGTAAAGCGTTTGCACAATATCTATCTATTTCTGTCTGTCTGTTAAAAGTCTTATTTCATTGCAGGTTGTCGAGATGACATCTTTAAATATTGCAACCCTTGCATAGAAAAAGGTAAGTGTAAGTTATTTTTTATTAATTTTATGTCCTTAATGATGTAACATTAAAAGTAACACTAAATTAAACTAAATTAATGTTTTTAACTTGTTGTCTGCACAGAGGAGCGGGCTATAAATAAATTATTATTATATTAAACATAGTGGCCCAGAAATCTAGTGCCAGATGATCTAATGGTTGCAGAAGCACTAACCACTTGGGGTCAGATGAGAAAAGGCAGTTCTTTGACTAGGGCCAGTGCCTGCTTCTTCAATTTTTGTCTCTCACAGTCCCACTATTAAATTTTGCACCTGCACAAAGTTTTCACCTGCACAAAGTTTCACTGCTGCTTCATCAGTCTTTACATTCTTTTATCAAGACAGCACATACAGTCTTTTTGAGTATGAACTTCCTGAAGTGCATGCTCTTTTTAAAGTTCATGAAGAAACCTTGAATTTGTTTACAAAGAAAAAAAAAATCTGATGAAGCAGCAGTGAAACGATGGAACAACTGCAGACCTCCATTATCCTGTCTCTCACAAACTCTACAACTGTTTTCCAGACAGAACGCTGCAAACAATCATTATTTTTTCTCAAAAAGAAAAAAAAACATTTTTTAACTCTGCAATAGCCCAGCTTGAAATGAAGCAGTGTTTTACATGACCTTCACTTTACTCATTCAGATAAGCTGTTGGCTTTACAACATCTGAAGGGCCACACAATTCCTACCTATTGTCTAAAGTAAAATAATTACAAGGCTGATAGAATAAACTGAGCACAGGCGGTCCCTGTGTATTGCATAAGTATCTAGGATTTTTGTATACATTTGTACTGAAAACCATAGCAGCCATTATGTTTTGACTTTTAAGAATGAATAAACTCTATGCACATGTTGTTTTGGTCAGTCAACTGGTGATTTCAACCTGGGATTTCTTTATATTTATCAGGAAGTTTGTGGGACCCAAATATAACTGTATGCTACACAGAGTCAGAAGTAGAAGTGGATTTTACACCCAGTCCCTTTTGTCCCGAATATAAAATCCGCCTTTGTGAATCAGATGAATGTGATGATCCAACAGATCCAACCGATTATAGTGTGTTTACGTCTAAGGTATGTCTTCTTCATAAGAAACAAGATGGGGAGTGAATTTTAAATCAGTATATAATACTAGTTTTTAAAGGGTCATATAAGTAAAATTCTAGGTAAGATATAAAATGCAAAGGCATTGTACATGTATATGCTAGTTGTTTTTTTAACCCTACTAATTACCGGTATTTACATAATACATTTTTTTGGTATTTTCCCATGGAACAGGGGAATGATACTAGAATTTCTAAAAGCATACCAGTGAATGGTGAAAGAAGGAAAATCTTCAGAGAGGTAAGGTTTAACATTGACTAAAAAAGGAAAAATATTAATAAATCATGAGAATTCTACAAATTGTTTCTAATTAATATTTAATATGTGCTTCCCCTTTTAGTGGTTATATCTAAAGTGGAGCTGTTCTTTTCAAAAACTTATTTCTTGTTTTAGAAAAAGTTGCTTCTGTGGAAGAAGGGTATTAGGATGATAGGACAAAGGCAGAGAGGGATATTTAACCTCCTATCCTATCCAGATCACATGTATCTGCTCATAACTATATGGGGTTCAAATATAGTTTTAAAAACCCCAAATATTTTGAAGATTAACACATTTGTTGTATGTTTTTGTGGAGTACTCCTCACTTCATCCATGAATGCTTATGTCAAATAAACATTTTTTAGTCCTTAAGGTGTTCTTGTTACAATAAAATAAAAAATAGAAAAATAAAAAGGTGTTCTTGTTACAACAGGATAACCCCTTCTGGAAATAGTTTTCAAAAATAAATAAATAAATCTGTATCTTTTCAGTTCCACAAATGGGGAGTGAGGGAAGCTGGCTGAGCAGCTTGTTCAGAAGGGAAAAATTCTTTTTTTTTCTTTCAGAAATTCTGGCTTCATTTATCTTGAACAAAGACTAGCTGGAGAAGTTAAAAAGCAATTTTGTAATGCTTGCTGCTGAAAGGACACTTTGGTAAAAGTGGTCTGGCAAAAGAGCTCTGGCTCAGTTTCTGGTTCACAGCCATGCTTTGTTACATGTTAAATAGGCCTAACAACTTAAAAAGGAAATGGTTAAAAAAACCTCAACCAAATAATTAAGGTAATATATTCCTCCTTCCCTACAGGTAGCACTGCTTTGTCTTTCACATCTGCCACTCATATAATGTCACTAAAAATGACAAATGGGACTTGCACAGTGTACTCAGAAGTGAGCCTCATTGAGTTAAATGTGAGTGTACATAGGAATACAATCCTTAGCACCCATGGCTGATTTCTAAATATATCTGTACAGGGTTGCACTGTGTTGCACTTTCTTTTTGCATTATGTTTGTATGTGAGAAAAAACAACATTTTTAATGGTAATACAAGGGCAGACCTCAAGACTCCTTTCCTCAGATGGAGAAAAAGAGAGTTGAAGTCAGAGAGAACCTTTGGATATTGCTTGTTGATTCATCTTTGAACTATAGTGCCTTTATCTCATGTACCATTTTAACCATACAATCCTATACTTATAACTGCTCTTTCTCTACTTCCAGTTAATTCCTTATTTTCCAAGATGCCGCAACGATTGCCGAAGGTACTCGGATTATCAAGAACAATGTACTAAAGTACCTGGGAAAGGTCAGTTGAGACCTGCAAACTTTTGAAGCAGTGATGGGCATGGTGGGCTGTAGCTAGCAAGCTGGATTAGGATAGAGAGGAGACCTTGGTTTAAATCCTCACTGAGTTCTGTACCTGGGTACTACTCTGAGCTTTTTGGTGGCGCATGGGGAACATGAAATAAATAAGAGCAATCCTAGTGAATTAGACCCAAGGCCTCTCTGATCCGACTTCCTTTCTCTAGCACTAGATGGCCAGGAGCCTCTGTGAAGTCCACAAGCAACATAAAGAATAAGTCACTCTTACTGTAGCCACCCTCTTCTGATACTGAGAGGTATACTGCCTCTGATTATAGAGGTTTCATTTATTAAAAGTTTTGTTACACCACAAACTTTACAACAACTATACTTCAAGCTTGTTTTCTTTTATTTCATGTGTTCAGAGCAATGTGATCATATAACCTGTTGAATAAAACTAAGATGTCCCTTTGAGACTAATGCTACATCCACAGTGCAGAAATAAACCAGTTTGATACCACTTTAATTGCCATGGCTAAATGCTGTGGGATTTTGGGAATTGTAATTTGTTGTGGTGCCAGAGCTCTGTGACAGAGAAGGCCAAGTGTCTCAGAAAATTACAGTTCACAGAATTCCATAGCATTGAACCAAAGCAGTTAAAGTGGCATCAAACTGAATTATTTCTGCAGTGTGGATGCAGCCTATATCTTGAATTCTGTTGGTAGGTCCAGCTCCCACTTTATACATGGCACCGATTGTCAAATGCTGAGTCAACATTTTTGTAAATCCCATTGACTCAGTGGATCTACTCCAGCTGGGATTATCAATAATCAGTATCAATCATTATCAATAAAATTTAGGCCTGATGTAGCCACATAACTCTGGAATTTTCTGATCTGTGTCTTGGTATCATCCTATATGTAGTCATTCAGACCCTATTTGTTTTAAGACATTTATTCGCAGCCCTTTCTCTCTTCATACAACTGGCAACTCAGATCCCTATTTTCAGGAGTATAATCTTACTTGTTTGAAGTTGTTTTACAAACCTTTGCTTATGAGTCTTATTTTTCTCCTCTAGGAAAAACTGCTGTAGATTTGGCAGGCATACAGTTTTGGATAATTGCTGCTTTATTTCTCATAGTATGCACACTTGCAGCTTTATTTTATTTCAAGAGAAGGCATGGTAAGAGTTTCTTTCATTCTACAAAGAAAGCCAACAAGCCTCTTTTAAAATCTCTCAGACCTGACACAAACTGGTGCCTTGTGGCACCTTCAGGCCAAAACTAGGGCTCAGGAGCATGCAACAACCGCATGCTCTCACACGCTCTCGCACACTCCTGAGGACGTGTGGACGGCACAATTGTTATGCAGCGCCGTCCACATGTCTTGTGTGTCAACGACATCATGCATGCGCCACATCCAAACAGCATTGCAGGTGCAGCACAAATAGGACCTGCTTCCCAGTGCTCCTTTTTTAGTCTGCATCGTCGCTGCCCCATTTGGTTGCTGCAGCAACGATGCAGAGCAAAAAGGAGCGGCTCCAGCCCGCCTTTTTGAGGCGGTCTGTCGAGCCCCTCACTTTCCTTTGATTGAGCTACTTCAGACATATTGCAAGTTATATGATGATTCAGCATACAGTATTTATTAACTTGTAATTTTAAGCTATATAGATGAGCAAATCAAGCATAATGAAGAGTGCTTGTCCTGCAATCATATGCCTATATATTCAGGTTAAATAAGTGAGTCTGTTATTCCATCTAAGACAATTGAAATAATTGAGTAACACACACACACACACACACAGAGAGAGAATGAATTGTAGTCCACTGTCAGCAACAAACTTGGACTTTCAAAGACAGAAACTTCTTTGTTTTCATGAAACACAAGCCTGTTTTCGCAGGAGGGGTCCAAAATGGATCCCCTGTGCAAACAGGGCCAACTATATTTGTCTCTCAAGTTGCTCATTTGTATCACTTATAATGTCATTGTTATATGCTTAGGATCACATCCAGTGTTCCTAGAACAAACGTTCTCTTCCTTTCTTCCCTCTGGCTCTTTAGAACAATTTTAAATGGGTGCAGGTGGCTACAGATGAGACATAGACTTGCCCTTCTGTCAGTGAGGGGGTTAACTGGATCACATTCTGTGTGTTACATTTTACATTCCTATGCAATACTGTTTTCTATATTTTCTTGACCTATTAATTAATCTATCCAAATATAAAAATGTATAACAAATTCCTTTTTTTAAAAAACGACTTAAATTTGCTTGCCCCAGGATTTAACAGTGTGTGCTTTTAATTTTTTAACAGGTACAGCTTATAACTGGGTTCTCTTCTATCCTACAGTGAAACAAACACCTGTTACAGTCCTAGTTGTATATTCCCAGGATGCGTGTTTCCAACATAAAGTCCTTGTTTTTGCTGAATTTCTACGTGAATGTTGCAAGTGTGATGTCATAATAGATATATGGCAAAGAAGGAAAATTGCTGAAACAGGACCAGTCCAGTGGCTTGCTGCTCAGAAAGAAATTGCTGATAAAATAATTTTTCTGAGCTCAAGCCATACAAGCATGGATTGTGATTCAGTTTGTCAAAGAACGATTGAATGCAATAAGAACTCTGAATGTATGTTCACTCTTGCACTGAACCTCTTCTGCAGTGACTTGAAAAATCAATCTTCTTTATATAAATATATGGTTGTTTCTTTCAATGAAACATATCCAGCTAAGAGCATGTCAAATGTTTTGAACAGGTGTCCAAAGTATTTTCTAATGAAGGATATGGACTCCTTTTGTAGAGACCTCTACCTTTCACAGAGTGAAAGAATAAAGGCAAAAGACTGCTGGAGGTTTAAAGACAAAGTGCAGTTGGGGATTTAAGATGAAACACCTAAAACAAATTACAAATATAGGATTACGGAGGTGAGATAAAGGCCAAATGCCATTAATATGGGATTATGGCCAGGACAGGAAAAATCATGCAGCCGTTCAGATGTTAGTGCACTGCATCTCTCATCAGCTTTAATCAGCATAGTTATAGTGAGGAATGCATGGGAGCTGCAGTGCATTTGGATGGCTGCCTGAATATAGCACTAAGACATTAGACAATAAAAACAATGAAACCTCATATCCACATTCTGCTATGAATGAGCTTTTGAGCCATGGTTACTTTCACATACCTCATGCTTAAGGATGGCTTACTGCAAATGCCCATGGCAAAAATAGATTTCTGAACAAACCCATTATGAAACTTAGATGAAGGTTCTGTACTGCAGTGCAGAGAAAACTTGTCCTTTTGCACAGTTCTAACACCTGTAGTAACATGGAAACACCTTTGGGTAACAGGAAGAAATGTCGACTTACTATTCAGCAATTGATTCAATTCAATCAAGGCATCAACCCAGATCCCCTCCGGGGGTGGCGGACCTATTAGAATGGTCCACCCTCGAAGGCTGATGGAACCAGATAGGTTCCAAGAAGCCCTAGAGGGGTATATGGTTGGAAATGATGGCGACACTGTTGATGCCCTAGTTAACACCTGGGAAACAGATCTCTCCAGGGCTATACACAGTATCGCTCCCAAGCGCCCTCTCAGACCTGCTTCCAAAAAGAAGCCCTGGTATACAGAAGATCTCTGGGCCAAGAAGCGGGTTCTGCGACGGCTAGAGCACGCCTGGCGGAAACACCAGCGTTTATCCGACAAGACTCTCCTAGACCACCTTTCGGAGGACTATGGAGAGGCGATACAAGCAGCTAAGAATTCATTCTATGCTGCTCGTGTCGCGTCCACGGAGTCGCGTCCAGCAGAGTTGTTCAAGGTAGTGAGAGAGCTAACTCAGCTCCCTCCTGCCCTGAACCAGATCCTTGAACCTACTAAGGCCTGCTGTGACCAATTTAACAACTTCTTCGCGGATAAAATCTCTCGGATAAATGAAGGTCTGGACGCCAGAGTTGAAACAGAAACCAGAATAGAGGCATCCAGAGCTTCCGTGGACTCGGTTGTACTGGATCAGTTTGAGTCCGTCAGTACCGAGGATGTGGACAAGATCCTAGACCAAGATCCTTGCTCTCTCGATCCCTGCCCCTCGTGGCTAGTGGCACAGGGGGGACCGGTTGTAACTCGATTGTTACACCGGATTATTAACTCATCCTTGAGGGAAGGGCAGTTTCCCGACATTCTTAAATTGGCCATGATAAAACCTATATTTAAAAAGCCCTCCCTCGACCCCCTGATTCACAACAATTATCGGCCAGTTTCGCTGCTGCCATTCTTGGGGAAGGTGATCGAGAGGGCGGTTGCATTCCAACTTCAATCGATCTTGGAAGAAACGGATTTTCTAGATCCATTTCAAACTGGTTTTCGGGCGGGCTACGGGGTTGAGACTGCCATGGTCGCCCTGGTCGATGATCTCCGTCTGGGCATCGACAGGGGTAGAGTGTCCCTGTTGGTGCTTTTGGACATCTCAGCGGCTTTCGATACCATAGACCATGGTATCCTTCTGGAGCGCCTGGCAGGGGTGGGAATCGGAGGCACTGCGCTCCAGTGGTTCCGGTCCTACCTCTCCGGGAGGTTCCAGATGGTGCAGCTGGGGGACGTGTGCTCCGATAAGAGGGCCCTCACCTCTGGGGTCCCTCAAGGAGCCATTCTGTCCCCCATGCTCTTTAACATTTACATGAAACCGCTGGGAGAGATCATCCAGAGGCATGGGGCGCGGGGTTATCAGTACGCTGATGACACCCAAATAGTCTTCTCTATGTCTCCGACTGATGCAGTGGCCAGGGATGGCTTCGCTCCTCTCGTGGCCTGTCTGGAATCGGTAATGGACTGGATGAGGGAAAACAGACTCAGCCTGAATCCAGAGAAAACGAAAGTACTCCTGATAGGCTCCCCCGGTCCGGGTATGGAGGTGGTTCCACCTGTCCAGAACGGGGTCACGTTTCCCATGAAGGACACTGTACGCAGTCTGGGGGTGCTCCTTGACTCGTCGCTCCATCTGACTTCTCAGGTGGATGCGACAGTCAGGAGCACCTGCTTTCAACTCCGACTGATACGCTAGCTGCGTCCGTACTTGGACCGGCGGGACCTTGAAACTGTAGTACATGCTCTGGTAACCTCTCGGTTGGATTTCTGTAACGCGCTCTACATGGGGCAGCCTTTGTATCACACTCGGAAGCTGCAATTAGTGCAAAATCTGGCAGCACGGGTGGTCACTGGTGCTCCCAGGGCCTCCCACATAACACCAATATTGAAAGACCTTCATTGGCTGCCGATCCGCTTCCGGGCTCAGTACAAAGTGCTGGTTATTACCTATAAAGCCCTATATGGCTTGGGCCCAGGGTACCTGAAGGACCGTCTCTCCCCACATAATCCGCCCCGCACACTAAGATCTACTGGGCAACAATTATTGAGAGTCCCAGAGGCTAGACTGGTGAGCACAACGAAGAGGACATTTTCCATCTCTGCCCCTAGCCTCTGGAATGCACTACCCACCGAGCTCCGCTTGTCTCCCTCTCTCACCCAATTCAAGAAGAATCTGAAGACTTACCTGTTTAAGCAGGCATACTCTTGAATGGACCTCTCTCATTATCTGCCTTGTTATGTACGCCGCTTATTGTCTGCCACTGTACATAGCATGGGTGTTACTGTTTTATTGTACTTGAACTGTTTTAATCTATATTGTTTTATGTTTTATGATGTTTTAATGTCTGCATATGCTGTACACCGCCCTGATCGCCGGAAGGGCGGTATAGAAATAAATTTTATTATTATTATTTTCCTTAAATTAGGAGTAGCAACCAGATAGTTGCTTATTATTAGCCTTTAGGGGACATCTGCACTGATAGTCCTAGTTTTTTGTTCTTTTTCTTTCCAGGTTTTTTTTTGGGGGGGGGGGGAGCCATATGACATTTGATGTGTCCCACAGTATTTTTGATATGTGTGAATCTGAAATCCTAGGAAAAATGCCACTTTGAAACAGAAAACTGAAGATATCTCAAGATACATACATAGAGGTACCATATGAAACAACTGAAACAAAAAGTCCTGGATCTTTCAGTCAGTGTGGATAGGCTCTTAAAGCACTACAGTAATTGCTTGGGTATAAGGTATCAAATGGACCGTTCCTCTCATGCTGATGGGAACACCCTTCTGTTCTAATAATATCCAAGAAGAATAGTTGTGGGAGGGAATACATAAGAATCTTTTCTGTCTGCACCTAAATTAGAAAACCTTTACATCAGGACTATTTGATCACCTATAAAAGTAAGCTTTTAAAACAGTTCAGTTAGGATGTCAGTTTTCAGTAGCTGTAATCTGTTTTTAGACTTACTGCTCTTTTTGCTTCTTAAAAACTGGTTTTATCATTTGCTTCTTAAAAACAGTTTTATCAACTGTTTTAAGCCACCCTGCATGCTGTATTTGCAGTGGAAGGGGTAAGGTACACACAACTTTAAATAAAAAATAAATAAATACAAAACACTGATTTTTAAGAACTGTTTTAGTGTTTCCACTGCACTATGGGCCTTTACAGACTGGCTTGAAGGCAGAGTTGGGGTGCAGTGTCCTGATGATGCGTGCCTGACTCTGCCCCAACAGGGTGCCCTGACACCATGCCCTACTCCAGACGGCACACAGCATCACGGTGTGCCTCTGGTGCTGCATCCAGATGACGCAGTACTGAAGGGGTGCCATATAGCTGTGCCGCCGTAGGTATGGTGCCCTTTTTTGCACCCCCGGAAGACTGGATCAGGGCTGCGGCATGAGGTTGCCACAGCCTCAATCTGGCGCAAAAAGGGGCATCTGCAGGTCTGTAGAGCCCATGCGTTTTTATCCTGCTGCTGGAAGATTTTAAAACACTGATTCCACTATAAAAAACCTGTAAGGCGCATACTGTAATTATTACTGACCTATCACTATCACAATAAGAGAACATCTTATGGCTTTTGTTGTTGCTAGAAGAGTAAATACATAGAGTATTTATATTTATTAATTACTGCAGTTAACTGCTTTAGCAGCAGGTTAAGCCCTTCTAATAGATAACTTGTTTCACAGTATTTCAAGCCAGCAAAATAGATGCATACACACTGCAGAAATACAGTTTGACCTCACTTTAATTGCCGTGGCTGAATGATATGGAAAGCTATGGAATTCTGGTAACTGTAGTTTTGTGCCACAACAAACTGCAAATTCCAGAATTCAGTGGCATGGAGCCATGGCAATTAAAATGGTATAATACGGGATTATTTCTGCAGTGTGGATGCAGCCTGAGAAGGGCAAATGTCTCAGTAACAGATTATACAAAAAGCTGGTTTTGTCTTCCTACTGTGTGTTTACAACCATGTGCCCTCTGTAACAGCTAACACAATTACTCACTGGAGATAAAACCAAGAAGGGCTGCTAGAAGCACTAGTGAACCACTGTTCCATTGTTGGTGCTCAGAGCCCTTTTCTGGGAAGCCAGCAAATTCTGAAGTGGGCTTTAAGAGCTGATTTTGCTCAGCTACATGATAGAAGTACACTGCTTTTCAACAGAAAAAAGGAGAGTTTCATGTTTCATATTTTTATCATTGAAAGTTTGGTATGCTGGTACTCAAGTATGGAGGCTTGAGTATCCAATGTCTGAAAGTTGCAAACAGTTATTCTTGTTAAGAATGATTCATTCTTGCTGAAATAGAGTGGGAACAAGACAAACACATACTGTATGCTTATTATTTTCTTCAGGTCAATTCAGCAAATAGATGTCCAAGAAGTACAAATGTCTCAAGTTGTAAAAAGTTGATTTTCTTTTCCTACAAAAGTAACAGGTGTTTCAATGGAAAAATAAATTTTTGTTTGGCAGTCTATAATTTTGGACTAAAGTTTTGTTTCTTGTCATACCCTGCCAACCATCAGCATCCTTCCTATAACATACCAAAGATTATTACCGGTATATTTTGCTTGAGAAAGACTGACTTATTCACAACTCACTGTAGCTGGATCAGACCCATAGAATTCACTGACACTGCTCCAAAATTTTGAAATTCTCTAGTAATGTTACACCTTCCATTTAAAAAATATTACAGAACAAATGTGCATTTTCTTTATTTTATTTTTTTTTAAAAAAGGATCATGGGCATGTTTGGAATTCTAAAGGAAAAAAAATTATAACCAGCATTCCGTCATCTCTATAACTTTATCACCACACAAAAGCTGCTCTTTCACGTAACATTCGGACACCAAAACGCTGCCATTCTCGTTGATATATCCAGAGCTCCTGTGTTGTATCTAGGCATGCTAAAACAGCACCCCCTTTCCAAGCAATCAAACGAGGATCCATATCCTAAGTTTAAAACAGACATGAAAAGAATGGACAGGTAGTTAGTGAAATCTAAATATCACTATCTCACATAGTATGCTTTAATATGATTCCTATTTCAGAAATGTGGCTAAATTTTACTGCAAAACGTGCCTTGTTTAAAAATTCCTCAATAATATCCATAAATATAAATTAACACAAAAATACAATAGGTGTGTATGTATCAAAAAGGATCATTTTGTTGATGCTTTACTGTATCACCACAGACCACACCATACCACATATCATATATCTTTGAATTTTAAGTAGAGAAGGATGATTCTTTGAGTCTTATCTGTTAGTTAAGCTCCTTGTGCAATATTGCAGTTCAGGTAAGGGCAACTGTGGTGGGTCCAGGCACCAATTTTCTGCTGTGAGAAATGCAGGAGCTACATGGCCTGCCAGAAATGTCAAATCACAAAACAAAAACTCTGGAGGTTGCTGGAATTCCCTAGTGTCTTCATAAAATAAGCCTTTGAAAAAATGTTACTGAAATGCAGGGAGAGGACTTGTTACTTCTCCTCCTCCTCCTCCTCCTTTGATTCAGTTATATCCCACCTTTCCTCCCAGTACAGGGACTTAAGCCGGCTAGCAAAATTTAAAACAGTCCAAGTTAAAATAATGCAAAGCATTAAAATACAAAGTTTAAAAAACAATTAAGCAATTTCAAAAATTAAAAACATTACATATTCAAATTTAACATATAAAAACTCTTTATAAAACTCTTACAGCACCCATGTCAGTGTGAGAAAGCCTGACAGCATAAATATGTTTTTATCTGCTGCCAAAAGGAAAGCAGGAATGGAGCCAGTCTGTCCTCTCTAGGGAGGGAATTCCAGAGCTTGGGAGTAGCCACCAGGAAGGCCCTTTCTTGCTCCCACCAAGCCCACCTAAGAGGGTGGTGGGACAGAGAGGAGGGCCTCTCTGGATGATCTCAGTGTTCTAGTGGGTTCGTAAAGGAAGATATGCTCCTTCAAATAGTCTGGACCCAAGCCATATATTCAAAAGTGAAGAGGAGGCTTCCAGGACAAGCAAATATTTGGCCCCAAAAGGACAGCACCGGGAGTCTAAGCATTGAAGATCACAAAAAGACCCTTGGGTTGCATTGTGCCCATTCCTCTTATATTTCATGCGTTTGTCAATAAAGCATATGAACAGCTCTCTATATGTTCAATTATAAATTTCAGTTAACTATCTCTCAATAGCACATTTGTCTTTCCTTAAAGATTAGTCACCTTGTCCTCACTCTCAGCCACTGGACTTTTACCTGAGTATAAATAATCTATACAGAAGTACCTTGGGTCTTGTAATGACTTCTACATTTTCAACAACTCTCCTAAAAGAAGGAGGCATTTTGTTGAGAATTCTATGTTGAAGAAATTCTTGGGCTTTGTGAAACATCAGACCACCTCCTACTACCAGGATTGAACTATACATTTTCTTTTTTGTATCATCCGATGCTGGAAAAATGCAAAAATAAGAATTATTTTTAAATTGTGAAGAATACTTTAAAACTATACAAAATGAGTGAACAGTTAATTCACAACAAACTGGCCACAATTACTACTATTGAAACCTCTATTGTTGTTATTGTTATCATGTCATACCTTTTTTAACCAATCCAGGATTCTGACACAATCAAAACAAATACAGCTAAAAGTTCACAGCATACAAGAGTTTAAAAATATAATTAAACTATAAATAGAATCAAAAACAATTAAAGTGCTGACCATTAAAAAGAAAAATAACAAATACAGGCATCCAGCCCATTTCTTCCTGAGCAGTCTTCAAAGGTCTGATGAAAAAAAAAAAAAAAAAAGTCTTCATCTTTCTACAGAATAACAGCAACAAGGGCATCAGTTTAACTTCTCTAGGAAGGGAGTTCCAGTGCCTGGGGGCACAACCACTGACAAAGCCCTCTCCTGTGTTCCCACCAGATGTACCTGTGAGGGTGGTGGAACAGAAAGAAGGGCCTCCCAAGCAGATCTCAAAACATGGGCAGGCTCATTTGGAGAATATGGTCCTTCAGATAACCTGGACATGGACAGAATATGGCTCTATAGGTCATTACCAGTAATTAACAAGGCATGCGTAAGAATAATAAGAAATTTATTTTATGAGCAGTGTTGAAAACGTGCAATCTTGGGCATATTACCAAAAATAATAAGTACTGTATATACTCATGTATAAGGTTAGAAATTTTAGTCAAAAATTGTCCCCAAAAATCTGAGTTGACTTATCCATGGGTTAATGTAAGCACAGTACTGTATTTTAACTCTTATTTTTTAAAAAGGATCCATCCCCTGGTGCAAGGCAAAAGTCTAATCTGTCCTGGAAGCACTAATCTCTCCCCCCTGCTTTCTCATCCATCTATCCTTTAGGACGAGCACAAACAGTTTATGCTTGCTGGAAATTGGTATGTTCTTTGGCACTGTTTTCCTTTGCGTCATCCTTTACATCCTTTGTTACATGCAACTAGGTTTTATACTTGACTTATCCATGAGTCACTTCAAAATCCATAATTTTGGCCCCCAAACCTGCTCTTGACTTATACATGAGCTCCACCTATAGTTGAGTATATACAGTAAATACATATAGTTTTCTTACCACAGCAATCAATACTATGTAGAATTGCTTTGTCAAGGCCTAAAGCTTTCCCTTCAAACTGAGATACAGCCGTTTTTCTGGACATGTGAGTTGTTAGTGGTTCTTCAGAATCATTTCCACCAATAATACACTCTCCATGAGAAGTGCCTAATTCCACTTCTGGAGGATAGAGATTTTCAGCACCACTTGCAGATTGGCCACGCATGTCTCCCTCAAATCCACTAGGCTTGGATATGGACTTCCGATCAGCTGTTGCTTTTGCAGACTTATAAAGCCAGAAACAAACAAAAAATCCACAATATGTTATCTTTAAAGAGGATTACACTACATTATATGCTCTGTAGCTTATTTTTAAAAAGTGAAGTTTGAGCAGCCACGCAGACAAAAAAATCAACATCCCTATCTGTAAAGCCACAAAACTATTTCCTCACCTTTAATACAAAGTAAAAGAATAAATAACATGAACAAAACTAGCATGTTATTCTACATCTTATACTCCGCTCATCTGGATTGACTATAGTCAACATACTTACCGGTAGCATTTTCCTCCATCCAGTTTGACAATATGACTTCCCAAAGACTGCTGCCCAATTTACAGCCCTCTGCTTTCAGTAAAGAAATGGGGAAAGCACTGCACAGTGGCAACGCTATTCTAGGGAAAGCCCTGCCTTGACTTCTTATACCATCCATAATGGAAGATGTTTGAAACGGGAAGATCTGAAGTAAACAAAGCATCAACCCTGCCACAGATAATAACATGTCACAAGTTTGCATTCAATTACAAGGAAGACTCACACTCATGTGCTCCCTTTTCTGATGACAAGCACCCTTCTCTAGTACTGTATAGCAGTGAAAAGATGAACTGTTTTTGAGATTAATCACAATTTGTTTAATGATTAATATTATGGTTTGCTGAAACAAGCTAGCTTAATAAACTATGGTCTGAAATTACCTTCTTCCAAATAGCCATTAGAAGATGACACACATTTTGTCCAGGTTCAGACATGGCCTTAGCTGTAATTATTCTAAAACGGAAGCAAATGTTTACAGCCTTCTTGAATCTGCACCAGAAGGAGAAATGTGCAAGCCCAAATCTTACTACGCAGTTATAATGTAATGCAAAACTAGAACTGCCTCTGAACCTGCCCTATTAGTACAATTCCTCTACCTAATATCTGAAAGTAAAGCTTTAATTAATTTTAATTAGATCTATGCAGAGAATGAGTCTCATAGGATAAGAAAAAAAGCAGCAGCCGCAGCAGCACACACACCTGCTCCTGCTTACTTTGTGTAGCTAAGAGATAATGTTCATCATGTGGATCCTCAGGATCACCTTGCGATCTCTGTTGTAAAGATGTCATTTTCTGCCCCACAATTCCAAATGTTGCTGGATAAAATAATGCCATTGGAGCCTAATTGTAAGAGACGGGGAAAGTTTCACATTCTTGCAAACTTTTTTTTTACAGTTCCAGCCAATAATGGCTTGTACATGTTTTATAATTAAAACAACAAGGTCACAGAATCAAATTGCATTACAAGCAACACAACTCTTAACAACAGCATACATAGAAAGACATTTTTGATTTGATGCTATATAATCTGACTATTCAGTATTTAAAAAGTAATGACTAGTTATGTCATATTTCTATTAATGTAAATCTGTTGAAGATTACAACTATTAAAAATTATTAGATGAATAAGATGCAGAAAAAACAATAAACCTCACACATTTTCTACTTGACTTTTGCAGCTCCTGAAACACAACATAATTGTTTACCTGTAATTTTTCATCCCCTAAGCGCAACTGATATAACAAAGCTGGGGAATCTGGGTGACGGACCTGGAACTCATGGTCTTTCAGTCCAGATAAATCCTGACAAGGAACACAAAAAAAATGACATGTTTTACAATGCATCCTATCTACATACAGTATATCTATTCAAAGTTAAGTTTAACTGGACTTACTTTAGAGTAGCCAAGGTGGATAACAGAGAAGGCTCCTATTATCTTTAATAGTTAACAGAGGCTGGAGCAGGAAGACATGGCGTAAGTCCCACCAAGTAAACTATGCATTGTCTCCTCCCTAAGTCACCTATTAGCTGCTATATGGTCCCCAACGTGGCCATTTACTGGCAGATGGAGAGCTGAAGGAAAAGCAGCAGCATTGCTGTTCTTCCCTTATGGAGCAGCTGAAAAGCCAGAAGTGCAGAATGCTGAAAAGGCTGAGCTGAACTTCTGATTAACACCTCAATCCTATTGATCATGATCAACACTAGACCAGCTGAAGCTGTGCTGAATCCAAGCCCCTCCCTGTCCATGGATGTGACGAACTACTTAGGCTCATCCTGGTCTAATTTTGTGCCAGCATTGTGGCTGCATCATTAGGCTAGAGGCACTTTAAAGCTAATAGAATGTCAACAGTTCCCCTCATTTTGCCCTTTGTACTCTTTTTGGGGATCATCTGCAGGAAAATCATTGCCAGACAAACAGGTTTGATAATCAATTCCCTTGTTGGCAGGTCTCTGAGATCAGCTGTTAAAAGAGAGTTCTGCATAATTCCCTGCAGCTGGTGAAACTTTTAGTTAGGTTTACAGCGTATATAGGAAACCAACAAAGGCCAAAGTTTTTTGAAGGACCACATTAGCCAATTTTTTAAAAATGATGTTTGCTTTTCTTTCCCCTGTAGTGACCTGAACAATTGTTCCTTTGCAAATAAAAAAGAAGTTAAATGAACTTCATCAGCCATTTCGTGAATGGAATGGACTAGATAGGAATTTTGTCTGATCCAGCTTGGTTCTTCTGAATTTTTCTGAATACAGAAATGATAGCATTGAAAAGGTTGCCATTTTTGAGTTACACAGAAAAATGGGTTCTGAAGAACAAAAGAACCTTATTACTAGGTATCAACAAAGCTATATCTACCACAGTAATTCCAATAATGGTCAGAAGATGTTTTTGTAAAGCTCATAAGCAAAGTATGAAAGTGAGAATTCCCTCTGATCTTTGGTCACAGTGTCTCATTGCAGGAGACAAATTGCTCTCAGACAGCCTCAATTTTTAGCTATTCCAGCTAACAGCTGTTGACAGAAATATCGTCCCTGAATCTAACTGATCATTTTTATAACTATCTAAATCTGTGGCCATAACAATATCCTTTGGGAATGAGTTCTACTTCTTCTGAGCCTATCGGTTCCACTGGATTATTTATTTTCCTCCCTTTTCCACACAGGTAGGTTATACAGAATGACATACAGATATAATAGGAACACTCACACCTGAATACAGCAAATAAAGCTGCTCATACAGAAATGTAGCACAGAAATGAAGAAGTAGCCTAACAGTAATCTTTTTGAAGTGATTCTGCTTAACTGATCTTCCAAGCAAATCTCAGGCACTTCTCCACTGCCTTATTACAACTGAGAACTGGATGTCCTGCATTCTAACATGTTCAGACATAGAAATAATTACTTCATCGTATTTAGTATCTCTTTCATAAACCTCTGTCATCTTTCTTCACACATCTAAAAACTACAGGGTTTTTTGATGATAACGAAGTGATCAAAAGATTGGCATGGAGCAAAGCAAAGCAAGAGGGTATGGCTTCTTGTTTGGTCTTAAATCTTACCTGATCTAAATGACAAAATGTTTCTTTTAAGTGCTGGAGGAGAAGGCAATCTGTCTTTTTAGATAAATGACATTCTCTGTAAGGGAATCCAGCTCGCTGCATAAGCCAATAGAAGCATCTTGACACATCAGAGCCTCCATATGCAAGGCATAACCTAAGACAAAAATTAAGAGCATTTAGGGATCTGATGTCTTTTTTCTGAAGCAAACCTTTGCATCTTGAGGCAGGAAGACTAAATAACTTAGAGAAATGTTACAGAATAATGTCAGAAAGACAGGAGGATAACCTGCTTTTAGATAGTTACCTGGTGTTACGATGTGAAACACCATCTTCAACACAGCAGACACTTGTCTTCTGGTCCCCCACATCAACAACACATGCACTACCTAAGCCACTTCCAAAAGTAGCACAGACAGATTCTTGATGCACCACTATTCCTGAGAAAAGTACAGCAGGCAGATTATGATCATACCCAGACATAGTATTCATATACATACTACAAAGGGGCAAATAAAACATGCCTATAGCTATCCATTTATGTCACCATGACAATAATTCCGAAAACATACCTTTTTATATTTAATATTGTATCTATGACCCAGGACATTGCACCTTCCAGCTGATCTCTAAGCTTTGATTGACAAGTAATGAGACATTAAATAAAATCTTGCAGCTAGATCTCACTTTATCTCTTATATCAAGCAACATGTCACCTACATACAAAAACTGAGCTGCACCAGAGCCACACAGTCTCTCATTGGGCAATCCCATACAGTTGTATGTGGATGTCTGCAGGTGTGTACCAAATTGTTTGAAAGACATACACAATCAAATTGCAGTATTCACATGATAATATACATCATCGTCATCATCATCATATCATTTTCAATACTGCTTCTAACAATATATACCACCATTATGTAACATCAAACATGGGAAAGAAGTTCTCAGTTTTGGAGTCTGCGAGAACACCCAAGTTAACAGCAGCTGGTATCTGTATACACCTACATGGCCATGTAGTTTGAGGGACTTGGGGAACTTTAATCCAAAGCAGTAACATTTCCAAATACTTGTATAACTACCCTGGTGGATGACTACGGAGGACACTGTTTTCTTACCTGAGAAGCCCATCTTCATTAGGATCATATTTACTATTTCCTTCACATGTTGCTTATTATAAATGTCTGGAATTAATAAAATGCACCTGTAATACTGGGAAAGAGAAGAAAAATTAGAATTCTTCTTTCTGGAGAAAGTTAGGAAATAGAAATAAATAAATAAATAAATAAATGGTTGATTTCACCATATAGGTATTTCAGTTAGGTCACCAGGAAACATAACAGGTTTTGGTTCTGTAATGCCACATTTTTTCCATAATTTCTTTCCTGCTCACTCAAATAGCCCTCACACCTCACATTCTGTTTCTGCTGGCAGTTACTATATGCCCTCTAAACCTAAGTTGATAGAATCATAGAATCATAGAGGTGGAAGAGACCACAAGGGCCATCCAATCCAACCCTCCCGCCATGCAGGAAATCACAATCAAAGCATCCCTGACAGATGGCGATCCAGCCTCTGTTTAAAGACCTCCAAGGAAGGAGACTCCACTGCACTCTGAGGGAGTGTGTTCTACTGTCGAACTGACCTTACTGTCAGAAAGTTCCTCCTAATGTTGAGATGGAACCTGCTTCAAAACATCAGTTCTTCTACTTTCTTTTCAGCACATCCTAGATCCCATTTTTGTGCCCCCTGCTAAAATTTTAATACATGCTCAAGACATGCCTTATCTAGACTACCACAGTTGGCCCTCCATATTGACGGATTCTGCATCCAAGGTGTCAACCATCTATGGCTTGAAATGATCCTCTTACAAAAAAACTATTCCAAAAAACAAACCTTGATTATAAGGGATACTATTTTACAATGCCATTGTATTTAATGGGACTTGAGCATCCACAGATTTTGCAGTCCACAGGGGGTCCTTGAACCAACCCAAGAATTCACTGTATAACCTTTTCTTTGCTAGTTTTTCTGCTTGGTCTACCTTCCCCTGTCCATTTCTGCTGAATTTAATCCCATGTTATGGCCTTCTGTTTCAGTGATTACCTTTTGCTTCTTATCCTAAGAGGTGTAAAAACACAGCAGAGAGATATGTGGAATAAACTATTATCTCACTACAAATGGCTTTAGTGGCCAAATTCTTTTACAGAAAGAATGATGGAAAATCAGGGTCACAGTCAAATTCAGCTGAATCAAGTCACAGCTTACCTTCAAATCTTTCAGAGGTATTTCTAAATATTTCTGTATTGCATGTGACCATATTACTTCAAGATCAGCTAGGACTGCTGTAAGGGAGCCACCGGGCCCTGAGTGAAGATTAAGCTGTCCTCGTCGGATAGGCCAATGAATACTGTAACAGTCCAGAGGGTTAACATACAATGCCTGAAAAGAAAAATCCAACATCATATTTTCTCTACACTGTCTTATTTTTGCCCCTAGTTTAATTATTTCTATTTATTTATGCTGTACGTCCATATCCAATGACAGCCAAATTGGGATGTTCTTCCCCTTCTGCAGCTTTCTACCATAAAGAGTTTTAGGACGTATTGGGAGGCAGCGGTCAAGTATGCATGCCAATGCTAGCAGAAGCAACAAAATCCAGTGGAAGTGCAGTTGGATTATGACATCATTTATAATTTTATCCTCATTGTTTTATAGCTGTTTTGTATTTTATGTTGTTAATTTAGCCATACAAGATCCAGAAACCTTAAGTTACTGGAAATTCTAAATTGTAAGGAATAAAATAAAATAAATCTCGTTCAAAATGTAATCATTAAAACTTTCATAAAGTTTACTGTATGGCAGATGATGAGTAGCAAAGCAAAAAGTGACAGTGAAAAGCGTTTATAGCAGGGGTACTCAAACTTTTTACCCTTTTACATCTACACACGAACGTCACTCTCTCTCTCTACTCAACATAGTATATAAATAAAAATATTTTGTTTATTTAGTGTGCATATTTTCATTCGCATTCATGTTTCTATTTTGACATTTTATAAGGAAATGACATTGTTCTAACTAGAACAGTTTTATTTATGTAAATTTAGTATTTAACTAAATGCATATGTAAATTTTACACAAAGAAAAGTTTGAGAGGAGGTGGAGGGATCAGGGCCTCTAAGTCTTGTGCGCCCTTTAGCAACTCTCATGACCCCTGGGGGCCCCGCCACACTGTTTGAAAATCACTCCATCCCCTCCTTCCTGTGTATTTCCCCATCTCTATCCCCCTTTTAACCATTCCCCTTACTATGCCCTCCCTCCTGCCATGTATGTGTGTATGAATGTGTACACGGATATGCTGACATGCCTTTGCCATCATAGAGTAGCCTACGCATCACAGTTTCCCCATCCCATCTGTAAAAAAATCTGTTTTTTTAAGTTTTAAAAAGTTTTAAAGGATAGCCTTCCAATATTGTTTTGTTTCTCACAGGGAAATTTGCAGAAACAGTTGCCACTCAGAAAACTAAAAATCAGTCTTAACCACAATGATTTATCTAAATATACTGCCACATACAACACAGTTTAGCATTTAATTTTAACAAGGAACGAGCAATACATTTGTTTCAAAAATGAGGCCAACCCATATGCAGCATTTTGTCACAGTGTTCTGACTTGCTTCTACTGGAGAAGCCAAATCACAGCTGCATGGAATGTACAAGGCAGCCCAGTTCAGTTTTCCACTTTTCTTTACTGGATAAGTATTACAAAAAATGAAGGAAAAAATAGATTTGATACAGCCTGGACTCCTATTAGTTTGAAACTTTTACAATAACAAAATGTCATTTGAAGGCGGGAATAAAAAACATAAAAGCCAATATTTGCTAGGCCACATGGGGGGAAAACCCATCTGAAGATTGTGCCATGTACCCACTTCATTTGCAGCTGCATTCATTCACTCCTGCTTACAGTTGCCTCTCTTAACTTACGAATCTGAGATCCGCGTGCTTGAATATGTGCAGAGGGGCAACCTCCACTATTTACAATGACACGCACACCCGGGGTGCACCCCATTCAAGCCTATGGGGCTTGAATAAGCGCCAGCTTCCGTTTTCACCCGCGAAAACAGAGGGCCAACTGTATTTCTTCATTTGTGGCTTATAAATTTGGCTGCTCAAGAGATAACCAGGAAGGAAAGCTTACAAGAGGTTTCTGTCCCTCTTTTTTATCTTTTTACCTCTTATAATATATAATCTAGGTAAATGTTGAGAGACTGAAAGGGGGAAAAGGATTTCTGGGCTCTCACATTGGCTAACTGCTTTGTACACAGCCATTACTGAAGATCCAAGTACAACTTTTAAAAATACCCATGGTTATGCAATTGTTAAGTCCAGGTTATATAGGCAAGGAGACTGACACTTTAAGTGAAATGAGAAAGGACCACTTACCTCTTCTCCAACAACATATTCTGGGTGATGTCCAGTGTTTGTCCATTTTGTCCCAGAGCTATGATCTAAAATGGCAGGTCTCATCTGTCTGTTATAAGACCGAGCCTAAAATGTAAATTTCAAACATGAATCAAGAGTGGAAAAAAATATTAGCATACTTGACACTCATCTAGGTCTGAATGTATACTACATGTTTAGAATGTGTATATATAGAATGTATACTATATTCATATCCTGTAAATCTGTGTGTACGTGTTGCTAAATGATGCTTGAATTGCTTCAATTTGATCCAAAGTAATAAAGCTCCAAAGGCGTATTACTCTGTTGTACCAAAAGTAACAGTCTGGTAGCACCTTAAATAACATTGAGAGCAAATTAATCGGCACACAGCAAAACATAAAATAAAATAAAATAAAATAAAATACAGCAGAGTTATGTGGCATCTTAAAGCCTAACCCAGTACTGTCACTCTGACCAGAGCTTTGAAAAGTTATTTTTAGGACTATAACTCCCCAGAACCCCTAACCAGCATGGCCACTGCTCTAAGCTCAGATTCTGACTGGTAGTGTTGCATACATCTCAGGGAGATGCTTTCACATCAGCCTTTTTTGTACTAGAGATGCCATACAGCAGACTGAGTTTTTGTGAATGTGAGATGTGTATTCTGTCACTAAGATATGATGCCTTCCTGCCCCTTCAACTAATGTGAAAAAATGAAAGGAGCAATCCTATGGTCCCTTGGGCAGCTGTATTCCACGTGGTGAACCTCTTCATCTGCCCAGAGAGAGGGAAGCTCATTCACAGAGGTCCCCCTTGGATGGTGGCAGGAAGCTCTGCTACTGTGGCTGTTCCCTCTGTATTATGGGGAACATTGGTGTGACACTCCCTGCCTGTATCAGTTCTTCTCCAGCTTTAAGAGGTAAAAAGGTGGGTGATGGGAGCAACTCACTGAAGGATTCAGATCCACTGAATTTTGTTTCCTCAACACGCCATAGAAATGAAGCCAATGCTCCTTCCCCACAACCTCTATTCTCTTCCCCACAAAACTGCTCAGCCCATTTATTAGTCTTTAAGGTGCCAGCAGACTACTGCTTTTATACCATGAAAACATAATTTCCATTAATGACAATTCACAGATAGGATACCTGATCAGGTGACACTGGTATACGTCTGGCACCATTTGACATCTTTTTGGACCATATTGCTTGGTCAACCATTTTAAGGCCATTTTGTCTTTGTTCAGTACTTTCAGGTTTCTAAATGAAAAAAACAAAAACACATTGGCTTTCCTCTATAAAACAGAAATGCCTCTTTACGATGGATATTACAGTAGCCAGTAAAGCACACAAAGCCTATACCAAATATGCCTTCCTGCATAAAATATCTTTATAAAATTCCAAACTATTATCCCATGTGACTTGATTTTTCTCACCCTCTACCTCTCCTAGAACAAAGATTTTACTAGATCACAGCTCTAATCTGCAGGTGGCAGGATTTCAAAGTGCAATGTTCTTATATTTTTTTAATGAGAGTTGGAGTTAAACATTTGAAGGACCAAGGGTTTTAAACAGACTGTTTTACATTTTTAAATGCCTTGCGTCCCTGGTACTGGGAAGAAGGTGGGATATAAATAAATAACATAATAATTTTCCATCTATGCACTACAGAACTTGAACACATGAGAGAGCTAATTAAACTGATGAGCACAAATGACAGTGTACTTGCTGTTTTCTCACAATATCTATGTCAAAAAATAATCTTGTGCAATGTGACCTTCAGTGCTAGGTTTACCCCTCTTCATTCTAGAGAGCAATGTATAACCTAATGCCATAGCCTGTGTCAATTGCCATATGTAACTGGTTCACATGATGCAAGACAAACACAAGTTGCTATGTAGACCAGATGTTACTGCACAGTCTAGGTACATTCTTTGGGAAGTATGCATGGCTATGCAAATTAAGCACAAGAGGCTGAGTTTAGAAAAAATGCATTTCAAATACACAGCTATTGGTTCACTCAAATGTGTAGGACTTACATTGAGTCCTTCTCTGAGAAGCCAGCTGTCTTTGTGTATGGGTTGCCCTGGCTGCTTGTGTCTTCTTGCAATGATGTGAGGAATGCTGACAGGAAGTGTGTCTGTTGCTCTGCCAAGCCGCAAGGTCATTGAGCCAGGATGTATCACCACAATGAAATTGCTCTGTATTTGCTAAAAGATGAAACAAAATAGTTTAAAGAACACCACCAAAACTTTGTAGATGTCTAAATAAGGAGCCCACAACTTTTGGAAAATCTATCCCCTCTTCCAGTGTTGGAAATTTAAGTAATTTCCCCCTTGAACACTATGTGTATGTGCCTTCAAATCACGTGTCAATTTATGGATTTTTCATAGGGTTTTCTTAGGCAAGGAACACTCAGAGGTGGCTTTGCCAGCTCCTTCTTCTGAAATATAGCCTACAGAACCTGGTATTCATTGGTGGTTTCCCAGCTAAGTACTAACCAGGGCTGACCTTGCTTAGCTTTCAAAATCAGGTGGAATTTGGTGCCTTTAGGTGCTCAATGCCTCTCCGAAGAATGGCTGTTTGGGGGATATATTGCAGTAAAACTGTGAGCAGGGAAGAGCTTTAGTTATTCTGGAACCACAGTAGGGCTTTCTAGATTGGCAGGAAAGTGTGACATGAAGTTGCCTTTTCCTTAATGCTTAGCAGCTGCACCCCAGCCTTTAGATGGAGCTGTGCTGTTCCACAGTTTTTAAAAAAGAAGCTGGGAAAACCAGCACCTTTTTAAAGGCACTTCTTCTCCCCTAAAACGCAAAAAAAGCGTTTTCATGGCACACTTTCCCTTTTTCTCATCTAAAGGCTAGAGTTTCATGCAGCCATGAACACACTTCTTTTTGCCAGTCTAGAAAGCCCCAGTGTTTATTAGAAGGGGTCTCATGGGCCATCCAGTCCAATCACTGCTCAATGCAGATCTCCAGATAAAGCATCCCCAGCCTTATTTTGAAGATCCAGAGAAAGAACCCCACCACCTCTCTAGGCAATTGATTCCATCACCAAACCGTGCTCGTGATCAAGAAGATCCTTTTAACATTCAAACAAAATATGATGTTGAGAAGCTGGAGCATGTCCAGAATAGGGTGACCAAAACGGTGAAGGGTCTGGAAGTCATGCCCGATGAGGAGAGACTTGTGGGGCTTGGTATGTTTAGCCTGGAGAAGAGAGGTGATATGAGGTGATATGATAGTTCTGTTTAAGTATTTGAAGGGGTGTCATGTTGAGGATGAAGCAAGCTTGTTTTCTGCTGCTCAAGAGATTAGGAACTAGAGCAATGGTTTCAAACTACAGGAAAAGAGATTCCACCTAACCATTAGGAACAACTTCCTGACAGTAAGAGCTGTTTGATGGTGGAACACACTGCTTCAGAGCTTGGTGGAGTCTCCTTCTTTTGATGTTTTTAAACAGAGGCTGGATGGCCATTTGTCAGGGGTGCTTTGATTGTGAATTCCTGCATGGGAGGGGGTTGGATTGGTCTCTTCCAACTCCATGGTTCTATGATTCTATGAAAATTTACTCTCCTGTAACTTAAAACCATGAGATGTGGACCTAACCTTTTGGGCAGCACAGAGCAGGCCTGCCCCCTCCTCTCTTCTCTGTGACTGCCCTGAAGATATTTGGAGTACAATCATGTCATCCCCTCAGTCTTCTGTTCTCCATGCTGAACAAGCCCAGCTCCTTCAGTGCCTCCTCATACATTATCTATTCCTCTTATCATCCTTGTTGCCTTTCTTTGAACCTGCTCCAACTTGTCTACATCCTTCTTAAAATGAAGCAACCAGAAGTATGAAATCATAGAATCATAGTTGGAAGAGCCCACAGGGGCCAAGCATGAATTCCCAATCAAAGCATCCCTGAAAGATGGCCATCCAGTCTCTGTTTAAAAACCTCTAAGGAAGGAGACTCCACTACATTCTGAGGCAGTATATTCCACTGACGAACAGCCCTTGCTGTCAGGAAGTTTCTCCTAATGTTGAGGTGGAATCTCTTTTCCTGGAGCTTGCATCCACTGCTCCGTGTTCTAGTGTCTGGAGCAGCAGAAAACAAGCTTGCTCCCTCCTCAATATGGCATCCCTTCAAATATTTAAACAGGGCTATCATATCACCTCTTAACCTTCTCTTCTCCAGGATAAGCATCCCAAGCTCTCTAAATCGTTCTTCATAGGTCATAATTTCCATTAATAAAGATGTTGAATACCACTGGGCCCAGGACAGAACCCTGTGGCACCCCACTGGTCACTTCTCTCCGGGATGAAAAGGAACCATTGTTGAGCACCATTTGGGTTCAACCTGTCAACCAATTACAAATCCATGTAACTTTTACCTTGTCTCACCCACATTTTACAAGCTTGTTTGCAAAAATGTCATGGGGAACCTTGTCAAAGGCCTTGCTGAAATCAGGATATACTATATCCACAGCATTCCCTTCATCTACCAAGCTGGTTATTTTATGGGGAAAAAAGAGAAGAAGAAAAAAAGAAATCAGATTTGTCTGGCATGACTTTTTTCTCTGAAACCCATGTTGACTTTTTGTGATTATGGAATTGCCTTCCAGATGTTCGCAGACTCTTTGTTTAATGATCTGCTCTAGAATCTTTCCTGGAATTGATGTCAGACCAACTGGGCGATAATTGTTGGGATCCTCTTTTTTCCCCGTTTTTGAAGATGGGGACAACGTCTGCCCTCCTCCAGTCTGCCGAGACTTCTCCTGGATTTCTCAAAGATTACTGCCAGTGGTTCCAATATTAAATTTGCCAGTTCTTTTAATACCCTTGGATGTAGTTCATCTGGTCCTCGAGACTTATGTTCATTTAGATTAGCCAGGTATTTGTGTACTATCTCCTTACTTATTCTGTGCTGAATTTCCCCAATTCTGTCCCCTCCTCTTTTATCGTCATATTGAGCACCCTTTGCCTTTTCTGAGAAGATTGAAGCAAAGAAGGTGTTGAGTAATTCTGCCTTTTCTCTGTCCCCTGTGAGCATTTTGCCATCTTCTGCACGCAGTGGCCCGTTACCTTCTTCTTCCTTTTGCTGTGGACATATCCAAAAAAGCCCTTTCTATTGATCTTAACCTCTCTAGCAAGCCTGAGTTCATTCTGTGTTTTAGCTTTTCTGACTTTACCCCTACACGTACTGACTCTTTGTTTGAATTCCTCTTTGGTGATTTCCCCATTTTTCCATTTCTTATACATGTTCCATTTAAAACTTAGCTCAGTTGAAAGTTCCTTAGTCATCCATCTTGGCTTCTTGAGACATCTTCCATTTTTCTTCCTCATTGGAACTGTGTGAAATTGTGCCTTCAGTATCTCCCTTTTGAGGAACTCCCATCCGTCTTGAACTCCCTTCTCTTTTAGTTTTCCTGACCATGGGATCACCCCCAGTATTTCTCTAAGTTTATTGAAATGAGCTCTCCTAAAGTCTAGAGTGCGTGTCTGACTATGCCTAGCTTCTCCCATCCACTGTATAACAAACTCCAGGAGAACATGGTCACTTCCACCTAAGGATCCAACCACTTGCACCCCATCAACTAGGTCTTCCCTGTTGGTTAAGATAAGATCTAAAATAGCTGACTCCCTTGTTGCCTCTTCCACCTTTTGGACAATGAAACTGTCTTCATGGCAAGTGAGGAATTTGCTAGACCTTGAGGATTTGGCTGAGTTTGACTTCCAGCAAATATCAGGATAGTTGAATTCCCCCATCACTACTACATCTCTCCTTTCTGTGTGTGAGGTCTTCTGTTCAAGAAAGGCATCATCCAATTCCTCTGCCTGAGTCAGGGGTCTGTAGTAGACTCCCACAGTAACATCCCTGTTGTTTCCTTCCCCTTGCCCACTGGAAAAATCCCTCCGAACAAACCTTGCCATGAAAACCCCATGACAGGCTCACCTTAGGGTCGCCGTGTCAGAAATGACTTGAAGGCACACCACTACCAATGACAACAACATCTTTTGTGAGACATTTAGCCTTCTCTGTCAGAGAGCTCCGGTGCCCCAGAAAACTACAGATCCCAGGTTTCCATAGCACGGAGCTACGGAAGTTAAAGTGGTGTCAAATGGCATTATTTGTGCAATGCGTTGTTTGTTTCTGTAACTGGGTTGTTGTTGTTATTTCCACACTGGGTTGTTATGCCATTGTGCACATTCAAGTTGTTTCCAACTTATGGCGACCGTCTAGGGTTTTTTGTGGCAAGAGCCATCGCAACCGATTGGCTGACAGAGGAGCAGGCTATAAATAAAACTTTATTAATTATTATTATTATTATTATAGTCAAAGTGGTGTCAAACTGCGTTCATCCTGAAGTGTGGCAGCAGCAGCAACTAAAAATAATAACAATAACAATGATAACAACAACAACAACATTGTGGAGGGCCTCAGATCAGCCATAGAAAGCCCCTGGGGGCTGACCTTAGGCGAGTCACACTCTCTCAGCCTCCTCATATGGCAAACCTTACGGACCAGGGTTCGAATCCTGGCACACGGCCATGCAAACCCTAGTTACTAAACCCTAGTTACTAAACATGCAAACCCTAGTTAGTTACTAAACATGCAAACCCTAGTTAGTTACTAAACCCTAGTTAGTTACTAAACATGCAAACCCTAGTTAGTTGTTAAACCCTAGTTAGTTACTAAACATGCAAACCCTAGTTAGTTACTAAACCCTAGTTAGTTACTAAACATGCAAACCCTAGTTAGTTAGTTACTAAGACCCAGTGTGGCCTGTAGTGGCTTGAGCTAGGATTCTGGAAGCCAAATCAGGGATGGAAACCATTGGGCAAAAAAGTCACACTCTCTCAGCCTCAGAGGGAAGTTGTCAATAAAGTCAGAAACTGATTGAAGCTGCACAATAAGAACAATTCTAGGCACTGAAAGCGTCCACACTGTGGGAAATAACCCGGTTTGGCCCCGCTTTAAAGGCCTTGGCTGAAGGCTATGGAATTCTGGGACTTGGAGTTTGTTGTGGGGCCCAGAGCGGAGCGGAGCTCCGCTCTGGGCCCCACAACATACTCCAACTCCCAGAATTCCATAGCCTTCAGCCAAGGCCTTTAAAGCGGGGCCAAACCGGGTTATTTCCCTAGTGTGGACGCATCCTCTGACCTCCTGGAGGGGCTCTGCGACGGCGGCGGGGACGATAGGCCTCTTGGCCCCCCTCTGCTCCTTCTCCTTGTCCCGCTCCTTCTCCTTCCCGTTCTCCCCAGCAGCAGCGGCAGCCCCTGCCCCGCCGTCCCCCTTCTCCGCCTGGGTCATCCTCCTGGCCCCACACGGAGAGAGAGCAGGCAGCAAAGGCCGGCTGGGCCTAGCCTTCTTGGCCTAGTAGTAGTGTCCTCCTCCTCCTTCCTTCCCAATCCCTGCTCTCTGCTGGGCCTCACTCAGAGGCCTGTTGTGGGGAGGCGCAGGGGTGGTTAAAGGCCTGTACTGCAGCCACTCACTCATTTTTTGTTCTGTTTATCTGTTGTATTTATAATTTGTTACATTCGTTTATTATATTTAGTGTTTGTTATATTTATCTGTTATATTTATTGTTTATTTTTCATAATTTATTTATCTATTATATTTTAAATTTATTTTTCATAATTTATTTACCTATTATATTTATAATTTATTTTTATAGTTTATTTTTCATAATTTATTTATCTATTATATTTGTAGTTTATTTTTCATAATTTATTTATCTATTATATTTATAATTTATTTTTCATAATTTATTTATCTATTATATTTATAATTTATTTTTCATAATTTATTTATCTATTATATTTATAATTTATTTTTCATAATTTATCTATTATATTTATAGTTTATTTTTCATAATTTATCTATTATATTTATAATTTATTTTTCATAATTTATTTATCTATTATATTATTTATTATTTGTTATATGTATTCATTATATTTATTATTTATTATACTTATTATTTATTATATTTACACAGCCCTGGTGGCGCAGTGGTTAAATGCCTGTACTGCAGCCACTCACTCACAGAACATAAGGTTATTTATTATTTATTATATTTATTTATTATATTTATAATTTATTATATTTATTATTTATTATATTTACAGAGCCCTGGTGGCACAGTGGTTAAATGCCTGTGCTGCAGCCAATCACTCCCTAACCTAAGATTATTTATTATATTTATCTATTATATTTATAATTTTTATATTATTATTTATTATATTTACAGAGCCCTGGTGGTGCAGTAGTTAAATGCCTGTACTGCAGCCACTCACTCACAGAACATATGGTTATTTATTAATTACTGTATTAGATTTATTTATTTATAATTTGTTACATTTATTACATTTAGCATTTATTAGCTTTATCTATTATATTTATCATTCATTTTTAAAATAATTTATCTATTTATATTTATAATTTAGTATATTTATTTATTATGTTTATATATTATATTTATAATTTTTTATATTTACAAAGCCCTGGTAGCACAGTGGTTAACCGCCTGTACTGCGGCCACTCACTCAGTAACTCATTTATTATATTTATCTATTGTATTTATATTTTGTTACATGTACTTATTATATTTATTACTTATTATAGTTATCTATCATAGTTATAATTATATTTATTTATTTATTTATTTATACCCTGCCCTTCAGCCCTATAGGCTATCAGAGCAGCTAACAATTATTATTTTAATTAGACAGTTCCCTGCCCTCAGGCTTACAATCCAAGAAGACATGACACAAAAGGAGAAGGGAATGGTGTTGGGGAAGGGGATCAGGTCCAGCAGTTCTTCTCTCCCTCTGAGGCCTGGACCAAGGCAGATGGACTGGAGGGAGGGCTCGGCTTCTTAATCTAGGACAGGCCCGATGGAATTTGGAATTTATTACATTTATTAAATAATAATATTATTTATTATTTATTAATAATAATAATAATTTAATAATTATTATTAAATAATAATAAATTTGGAATTTATTACATTTATTATTTATTAGATTTATCTATTACATTTATAATTTATATTTATAATTTATTATATTCATTTATTATATTTATTATTTATTATATTTACAGAGCCCTGGTGGCACAGTGGTTAAATGCCTGTGCTGCCGCCAATCACTCACTAACCATAAGGTTATTATATTTATCTATTATATTTATAATTCATTATATTATTATTTATTATATTTACAGAGCCCTGGTGGCACAGTGGTTAAATGCCTGTGCTGCAGCCAATCACTCACTAACCATAAGGTTATTTATTATATTTATCTATTATATTTATAATTCATTATATTATTATTTATTATATTTACAGAGCTGTGGTGGAGCAGTGGTTCAATGCCTGTACTGCAGCCACTCACTCACAAACCATAAGGTTGCGAGTTCAATACCAGCAAAAGGGCTCAAGGTCCACTCAGGCTTGTAGCCTTCCGAGGTTGTTAAAATGAGTACCCAGATTATTGGGGGCAATTAGTTTACATTTTGTAAACCGCTTAGGGAGAGCTTAAGTGCACTGATAAGCTGTATAGAAATGTACTTGCTATTGCTGGTCCTCTTCCTCTTGGCCACACAGCCCTACCTAGGAAGCATGAATTTATTTTATCGTCGTCATCATCATCATCATCATCATCATCATCATCATCATATATTACTATTATAGTATATTATTATGATTATTTGTATCCTGCTTTTTCCCCATAACTGGGACTCAGATATTGGTGTTTTTAGCTTTTAGTTGGGCATGTCCTACATATTTATCTCAAATGTCCCTTGATCTTCATTGCCTTTGTGTTGAGGGCAGGGTGTCCTCTTTTTCCAGGACATGCCTCCTTTACTATGCCTTCTGTCCAGAAGGAATTACCAAAATGTCCTCCACTTTGAGCACAACTAGGAAGCATGAAATATTGTTGTTGTTGTTGTTGAACTGGGACTCGGATATTAGTGTTTTTAGGTTTTATTTGGTCATTCCCTACATAAGGAAGATATTTCCTTGAAAAAGAGGACACTCTGTCCTCACCATAAAGGAAGACAAGGCAATGAAGATGAAGAACATTCAAGAAAAATGTTTATTGTCAGCGGATGGGATCCTGTGGAGGTTATCACAATAATGGCTACAGAAGTGTTTATGCTTTCTCAAAGACTGCATGCGTGGTCCCTTCTGCAGCCAATCATTCCACAAGTACAGTGGGTCCTTGTTGTCTGCTGGGGTTTGGTTCCAGGATCCTCCGTGGATAACAAAATCTGTGGATGCTCAAGTCCCATTACATACAATGGCACAACAAATGGTGTCCCATATATAAAATGGAAAATCAAAGTTTGCTATTTGGAATTTATACTTTTTGGGAATATTTTCAAGGCATGTATGCTCAAATCAGTGGATAAAAAAATCCATGGATAAGGAGGGCCAACTGTACGTACATATTCGTCTGTCAACTTGGAGGATGGGGGCAAATTGATTTGCACAAAAGTTGAGCCCAAGGCCATGGCATCTATTACATAATCAACTGCCCAACTGTGAAATCCACTGTTACTATGATGTGGTTGATATTAACCTTTACTTATATAGCGCTGTAAATTTACACAGTGCTATACATAACAATCTTATATTTAGGCGGTTCCCTGCCCTCAGTCTTACAGATATGTGCCTTCAAAGTCATTTCCTACTTAAGGTGACCCTTCAGAGGGAGTTTTCCATTGCCGTCAAGAGGCTAAGAGGGCATGACTTGCCCTTCAGAGGGAGTTTGCCATTGCTGTCTAGAGGCTGAGTGTGACTTGCCCAATGGGTTGATATGACTGAGTGGGGATTTTAACCCTGGTCTCCAGAGTTTGGTGTTGGACTAGGACACTGGGAGACCAGTGTTGAATCCTGGCTTGGCCATGGAAACTCACTGGGTGACCTTGGGCAAGTCACACTCTCTTAGCCTTTAGAGGATGGCAATGGCAACCCCCCCCCAAAGAAACTTGCCAAGAAAGCCTTATGGTAGGTTCTAGATTATTGTTTTAGATTTTTTAAACTTTCATAAGTTTAGATTTTTAACTATGTAGTGTATTAAGTTATTTTAATTGTCTTTAAAAACTGTTTTAATGTTTTTATATTGTGGGCTGCTTTGGGTCCCTTTTGTGAGAAAGGCAGCACAGAAATAAAATAAATAGGTTCACCTTAGGGTTGCCAGAAGTAGGAAATGATTTGAAGTCAGACAACAACTCCAGCGTCATAGTCCAATGATCAAACCACTACACCATGCTAATTTTGTTGTTCCTATACTGGTGTGTATTTATACTATACAAGCAGCATACGGGATCTTAGCTAGAGTCCACATAGGATCAAGGAGCCTCAAATATTTTAAATTGCAATAGGGATAGCTCAAAATAATATTGTTGTTCTGCTCTGTGATGGTTGACAGCAAGACAGGTTATCATTATTTTGGCCTCAACATACATTTTGTGTAGCTGTATGTGTATTCAGTCAACTCACATCGAACCACTGAGGCAAACAAAAACAACTTTATTGTGAAACTTAATAACAGTAACTAAAAAGAGAGATAAAGAACAGAAGGAGTGGTAGGATGAGGTTTAAAAAAAAGATTCATGGCTTTTTGGACAGCGGAAAACAACTAAAACTAAGAACAAAGCCTAAGATTGATCTATTAAGGGACAATCAATCAAATATAAATACAAGGAATCATGCCTGATCAGTTAATAACAGATCTATACAACACCCTTAGGACAACACCAGTAACAGAAATGTTCCATTGGGGCAAAACACAGTCTCTGCAGATCAAAATCCCAAGTGCTTCTGCCCTGCAAGACCTGTTTCTCCCCACCATTTCTCTAAATAAATTTTTCTCAGCCCTACCAGGAGAAGCTAGGGCTGGTGTCTTTTTGCAGTTGAAGCAACAGCTCTTCAACTGAGCTAAAACCCTCCCAGTCATGATTCTGATACTTTTAATTGTTATTGTTGTTGTGTGCCTTCAAGGTGTTTCCGACTTATGGTGACCTTAAGGCAAACCTATCATGGGGTTTCCTTGGCAGGATTTGTTGCGAGGGGGTTTGCCTTTGCCTTCTTCTAAGGCTAAGAGTGTGTGACTTGACCAAGGTCACCCTGTGGGTTTCCACGGCTATGTGGGGATTCAAAGCTTGGTATCCAGAATTGTAGTGCAACACTCAAACCATTATACCACACTGTCTCCCTCTGACACTATACCTTCTTTAAATAAAAGCAGCACTGGATATGGCAGTGTGGTGGAGGTAAAAGAGAAGAATTTCTCTAATAAGAACAAAAGTGTGTACAATGAGTGACTGCTACAATTTAACAATCCCTTTAATAGTTTTATCCCTGTTTTTTTAAGAATTAAAACAGTTCTGAACATTACATGGATGTACTAAAGTAGAATATGGTCAATTTTATACCTTAATAAATGTGTTTGCCTTCATGATACCATAAAAACTATTGTTTTTTCTCCACATCAAACTAAACATAGCTGTGCCCCTAGAAACCATCACTTAGAAGATTTTTTTTTAATCCTTAAGATGTCCATCAAGCAAAAATGCCACTATAAACTCTTTTAATGTGAAACAAGACAGAACTAATATAACATTGTGGCTCAAACCATGACTACTGGTTACCAAACCCAGAGGATCTTTCACCAGCACTAGTAAGAGGTGGTACTCAGAGAATATAATGAATCTTTTTATTCACTCTCACATAATGTATCTTCGAAAGCTTGCAACAAGTATATTGTGCATTTTGGTTGGCCAATAAAGGTATCACTGATGGATTTTTGAATGTAGGTTGAAGTTATCTTTAAAAATGTTTTCATATCCATGTTGTGTGAACATTTAATATAATTTACTGTTTTAAAAGATAAAGATTCAAAGTCAGTATTTGGTAAAGCCATATATGTTTCTTGTAATCCTACAGCTGCAACAAAACATCCACAAGCTATACAAAAAGGCTTAAAACAGACAGTAAACAGATGCATTTAATTTAATAGAACTGCTTTTCAGTTGCACTGGATCCTATAAAATGGAATTCCCAAGACAACTTCATGGTTCTGCTAACTGGCAGAGCAGTGAATCATACAGACAACACATTCACAACCCGCAAACCCCCCCCCCCCCCATCAGTCCATCTCTCAGCAGGTCGTTCCTTTCTTGCGAATGTGTATGTCCGGTTGCCTCCTCTTAAAAGGAGGCATTTACCTAAGGAGGGAAAAGATGGATTACATTTTTGACATTTATAATGACTACTTACACTGGCAATAATCAAAGAAACTAGCTCCAGGAGATGATGAGCTCTTAGGAGCATAGTTAAGGAATGAGGTACAATGCAACATCAAGTCCAGTGTTTAAATATTATGTAATGCAACCCATGATATCCATGTGGCCACAAAATAATGGAACAGAAAATTCCTGCACTGAAGGAAACAAAACCTAGAACTTGGGTAACTCCTTTTTAGGACCAAAAAAATACTGATGTATGTCAGTTAATGAAGCCTTTGAGAAAGAAGTTTCTTTTTACAAAGTCTTTCAATGTTTCCTCAGCCTCCTTTTCTTCCTTTTCCTCTAATGGTAGAACTCAAATATATAGCCATGTAGTCTGTAGAATCAGTATGTAGAGATCTCTTGTAGCACTTTTGAGACTAACTGAAAGAAAGAAGTTGGCAGCATGAGCTTTTGTAGACTTCAGTCTACTTAATCTTAATTTTCATAGACTTACATCCAAATGCATCTGAGAAAGTAGACTTAAGTCTATGAAAGCTCATACTGCCAATGTCTCTCTTACAATTAGTCTCAAATGTGCTACAAAACCGTCTAATTTATAAGATTGTATGTACAGCACTGTGTAAATTTACAGCACTATATAAAGATAATAATAATAATAATAATACAAAATCTGTCTACATTCCTTTTCCTGTTTAGCTAAAAGGTTGGTGGTTTTTTTGCAGCATCGGCACTGGAAGGATGGTGAATGAGGGCTGCAAAAACACAAACATTTGGTGTTGGGATACAGGAGCATGCGTGCAGTAAATAATGCAATAAAGCTTGAGCAGAAAAAGAGCAAAATTCTGCTGTAGCTGATTCTGCTGTAGCCATGTGTGCCTCCTTACAACAGACAAGGTAAAAAGCAGCTGCCATTGGGATGCCTTATGAAGGATGCTTGAACAGAAAAACAGACACAAGGCTACCCTTGTGCTTAACCCGGAAACTTCAAATGCTACAAAATATGGCAGCCAGGCTTGTTACTGGAACATCTAGGAAAAACCTGTGCTCAAGTCCCTCCACTGGCTGCCGATTGGTTTCCGGGTGCAGTACAAGGTGTTGGTTTTAACCTTTAAAGCCCTACATGGCTTAGGTCCATCTTAGGGACCGCCTCTCCCCGTATGATTCCCCCCCTGCACACTCTGGTCCTCTGGGAGGAACCTGCTACAGCCTATGAAAACTAGGCTGTCGCAGACCTCCCAGAGGACTTTCTTTGCCACTGCTCCCAAGCTGTGGAACGGCCTGCCAGATGAGATGCGTCTTATGACATCCCTTGATTGCTTTAAAAAGCTTTAAAGACGCATCTCTTCCGGCAGGCCTTCCCAGAAGCTTCTTAACTTCCTGGCTCCAAAACTAGATCCAGCTGACTGGGTCTTCCCTTCCCTAATACTATGTCCCTGAGCCTTGGCCATGACGTTCTAGGAACTGTTGTTTTTATGATGTATTGTATTGTATTACTTTTATCTTCTCACTGGTTTTAACTATTGCCTAGTTTAATTCAGTTTTTAGGGGTAGGAGGTTGGGTAGTGGGGAATTGGATTGTTTTTAGTTTGTGTATTTTATTCCTGTTGTACCCCGTTCCGATTGTTGGAATAGAGGAGCGGGTTTTAAATAAATAAATAAATAAACAAATTATTATTATTACTATTATTAAGGGGCAAAACAGATGGCAGGTAAGCTGGTTCAGCTTTTTTCTGGGCCAAAAAGCAGCAGCAAAACGCTGCTTATTTTTGGCCCGTTAAAAGGGCGCCCTTGCATGGTGCATGCTGCATGGTGCTTTCCCATTTCTTTGGTGCAGCGTATCTAAATGCTGTGCTGGAGAAATACTGTGATGATGCCTATTGTGATGCTGCCTGTCAGGGGGGTGGTATGATGCTACTTTAGAGGCGGAGGCGGGGTGGGCAGTGTGCGGTCACCATGCCCCTACTCCACCCCGACGCCAGCCCTTTCGGTTAGTCTGTACAGCCCCAAAGTGACAGCAGATAAGCTTCATGAACTATCCCAACATCTTTTTAAAAAGCAGAGATCTACAAATTTGGCTACCAAAATGGAAATTATTAGAAAATTGGAAGCTGGTGAAAGAAAAGAAATCATACATGCATTTTGGAAGAAGCTTTGAAGCGGTCTCTAGAAGATCCCAAATGTTTTTGTTCACAAATGCAATGCTTACTTGGCCTGGTTGTTTCATTTCATAAGTGCATATTTCTAGTTCTGAATATAAAGTCTGCTGAAACCTATTTGAGCTGCTCTTATTTTTTTGTGGTGTAGGCACCTATCCTTATTCTTTCTGTTATTTCTGTCTTGGTTACTATTACTATTTCTGTTAAAGCAGAGATCTATAAATCACTACTGTTAAAGTAGCAATGCCAAGGTGTACCTGTATTATACAACGTGCAATACAAAACTCACTGAGTACAAAAAGGAAGGGTTGTGGGAAAGAAAGAAGTCCAAAAATGTGGTTGTGAAGTCTGGACTCAGACAGAGACTGAATACAGTATAGAACAAACATGACTCTCTTAGCTTTTTTATGAACAGTACTAGGGAAGAATTCTAAGGGCTGATTCAAACTGTACAGATCTGGTATCATGCAAAGCAGTTTCTCTAGGAAATGGCTCCAACACTGACATGTGTTTTAACGTTGTACTTTTGTCTGGTCCCAAAAACTTGTGCTTCACCATATTCTCAAAACCAGAAAAGGTTACTTAAGTTACCAAAATGGAACTAGGAATGGGGAAATGAAAAAAAAAAAAATTAGAAAAGAGCATACTGAAAGGAAGATTACAATGCTATATCAACTAAAATATTATGAATAAATTAGTCAGGTTATTCTCTCGGTTTTCTGTGGCTCCTCAACTATTTTACTCAAAACTAATACATATTTAGAAGTTTAGGATACCACAGATCTGGTCTAGTTACAGATCTTTTCCCTAATCTGGAAACACATTTTATATACTGTAGACCTTTCACTTCTTGGGAAATAAATAAGGTGTGAACGTTAAGGGAAAGCTCACCAATTCCTTATTTTTGTAGCTACAGACATCCTGAATTTTCCTCGCACTTTGATTTACCAAAAGAAATAATTTACTATTCTTGAGACTAAATAAGTTTTGTAAATGGGGAATGTAAGAAGCATGAGATGACATTACCTTCCTCATCCACCTCCAGCCATTGGTGGGGGATTTGGACCTCCACCAAAATGACTTATTCGACCCATTCGACGAGGAAATCTTGGAGGTCTTAAAAAAAAGAAGAAGAGGATAAATCCAATAAAAACCTCTAATAATTCCATCTCTCAGTCATAAACTGACAACTACTGAATTCTTTATACTTTTCTAATCAGCGTTCTAAGTGAGTAAACAATAACATGACATATTGGCCTTCAGTCAATTATTTAAAAGTGTATCATAAACTCTAAAAGAAATCTAATTAAGTCTTCTGTTTACATTAACAAAATACTAAAAAGCATAAAAATCCTCAGATATATTGTTCAAAGAGCAAAGCTGCAGTATCCCAAAGACTCTCACATAATTGCTATTCTAAAAGTGGATTCTAGAAATCTATAAGCAATGAGGAAGTCTTCCTTTTAAGACTTGAAAAAATATTATTCCCACAATGCATTAAAAGAATCTTTTTCAGCATAACATTTAAATCAACAGAATTATTTTATAACATTTGTTGTTGTTGTTGTGTGCCTTCAAGTGATCTCCAAATTAAGGCGATCCTATCATGGGGTTTTCTTGGCAAGTTTCTTCAGAGGGGGCTTGCCATTGCCATCCTCTGAGGCTGAGAGAGTGTGACTTGCCCAAGGTCATCCAGTGGGTTTCTGAAGCCAAGCTGAATGGAGAAAAATTCTTGCCAACTAAAAGTCACATTCAATGAACTTATTTTGGAAGAAGCGAATAGGTCCAAACTGTACACAGAACTTTCATCATGAAGCAAGGCTTCCACAAGTAGGCCCTGCTCAAGCAATCTATCAGCTGGGGAATGAGTGGACAGACTGTAATTAAAGTTTATTTGTATAGGTATTTTTATTTAAATATTCTATATGAGAAATCAAGCCTACTCTCAGTCCACACCATGTGTAAGCTCTACATACTGGGATTGGGTGTTAACCAATTTCAAACATCTTCCACTCGATATAACTACATTTCAACAAAAAATGGAAACCACACACAGCGGTATGACTTTCTGCTAACACAGCAGGATTTAGCACAATGTGTACTATCTTAATTAAAGTGAAAAGACAGTACCCTCTTCCATCATCATATCTTGAAGAGGATGAAGATGAGTAGCCTCTTCTCAGGTCTGGGTGAATAATGCTCTGGAAACTAAACAAAAAGATTATTGTTTGTGAAATCCAAAAATACTTTCTTTTTTATTATTTTTATTAGTTTTCAAACAACAAACGGAAAACAAAAACAAAAACATAACACACAATAAATACAAAAACAAAGAACACCATACAGAATAGACAAATATGCTAAAAAACATAAAACAAAAAAACCAGTACTTCCCTCATTATTTGGAAAATTTACTTAGTTGTTCGGTATAATTGTTTTATCAACTTAGATTTAGCTCTTGGTATTCCTTATCTTCCTCAATGGCATTTTGAAATCTTGCTGTGTCCAAAATTAATCAATCTTACAAACTTAGCAATGTTATTTAAAGCTTCCAGTGAACCTTCTTCTATGTTTTGTTCTTACACTTTCTTCCTTACAACGATCTCTCTTTACATAACCACATACTTAAATCTGAGAAATAAATAAGTTATAATCATTTGCTTCATCTTCTTTATTAACTTAACTGAAAATCTTATGTAACAGCATCTGAAGTCATCAACTAAGCAACTGCTATACTGATTATACGTATTATTACGTGGACTTAAATGTAAGTTGTTGTTGTTTTTTTACTATTGGTATTGTCCGTATTATGTATCATTTGATTCATATCTTACACTATTACATTTTTCCCTTCTTTATACAAATAGTCATAAAATGGCGACCATTCTCTTCTTGCCTTTTCTTCTGTATTCTCTTTTCTCTGTATTCCCTCCCTGCTAAACAAAGCCTCATGAGGTGAGCACCAAAGTGGTATCTTAAAGCAAAGTCTTTCTTTGTATTTGTACCATTTTCTAAACAATGCATTTCTTATTATATGATTCATACAGTCTTTATTCACTTTATCCTTCCTGTACATTAAGTAGCTATGCCAACCATATCACAAGTTATCTCCTTCTAAATTTAGTAAATCCTTGTTTGCTAGTACAATCCATTCTCTAATCCATGTTAGGCAACAGGCAGTAAAATAAAGTCTCAAATTTGGCAATCCCAATCCTCCTCTTTTTTTATTGTCACTAATAATGTTTTATTTTATTCTGGCTTTTTTGTTGTTGAAATCCAAAAATACTTTCAAACCAAACCTCCAAACAGTTCAGCACTTCTACAGTTTTGTAACAATATTCAGCAACATATTAAGCGAGGCTCAAACACAATTCAACAATACGATACACTTGTTATGTGTCTTCAAGTCCTTTCTAATTTATAGCAATCCTAAATTTTTCTTGGCAAGATTTGTTCAGAGGGGGTGTGCCATGGCCTTCCTCTGTGTATGAGAGAGTGTGACTTGCCTAAGGTTACTGACCAGTTTTCTGTGGCTGAGGGGGAATTCAAACTCTGGTCTCCTATTGTCCTAGTCCAAAACAAACCAGAGCACTATGTTGGCTCTCTAGTTAAGCGTAAAAACATTTTTCTGTGAAATATTTTCCCCTTTACTTGTGAATTAAGTATTTATAAAAAGTCAGTCAACTTTTCTTGCACAATTATATATTGAACAAAAATATTTAAGCTTTAAAAATAACTTATTTTAAGTACCACATGTATTCCATAACTTGGGCATTAGATCCAGAGGATCTAAGCTCTTTCTTGTCCACTCTGAATGGATACTTTTCAATCTGTGTAGCCCAGGGAGGTGGGCAGGATTCTTCAAGAGGTGAGGTACACCACACGTGTCCTTGCACTAAAAAGGCTGGTGGACAAGCTGGTGGCATGTGTACAAGCTGGTGGCATCCCACCAATCTGTTGTGCCTGCAATGTCAACCGCACCATAGGATGTTCATAGCAAGATTTTATTCAGAGGTGGTTTCCCATTGCTTTCCCGTAAGGCAAAAACTGTGACTTGCCCAAGGTTACCCAGTGGATTTCCATGGCTGAGCAGGGATTTGAACTCTGGTCTCCCAAAGTCTTAATCCAACACTCAAACTATTACATCATGCCAGCTCCCTGAATCCTGCCAGACTGAATCAGCCAGTATTGAATATTAGGTTTCTGGACAAGATACTGGGGAGTCTGCTAAATTTCAGGCATTTCTGCTTGAGACAGATTATCTAGATCCATTTAATTTCATACTGGTAGCTCTACATATTTATCTCAGCATTTCTGGGCAAGTCACCCTTACATATAAAAATGAATAAATACAGAATGTTACTAAATGATATCCTCAGTTTCCCACTTTTGTAGACATCTCAAGTACCTCTTAGGAGGCTTACTGTCTGTCTGTCTGTCTGTCTGTCTGTCTATCTATCTTAAGCAAGTCTTATTTTTAATGGCTTGTAGAATATTGTCAGCCATTAATTGTTAGAAAAGCAGATTAAAGATGATGTTATTAAATATACACAGATTTTCATAATGAAAGGTTTAGGTGATAGCTTCATTGTACCCCATGGGAATTTTGCCCATATTTTTAATTGACTGTTAGCTACATCCTATTATATATAGTTATACCTCATTTAACAAAGTAGATATGTTCCTGAAAATTACGTCTTTTAACAGCAAATTTGGTGCCAGAGGCAGAAATAAAATGGAAAGATTAAGGACAGGTTCCTACTTTACAAAAAGAAGAGCAGTTCAACATGTTTTAGAATTTTTTAAATTCAAAACTCACTACAGTGGTCCCCCAGGTTACAAATCCCCCGGGGTATGAAAACCCCAGGGAACGAAAGAGCTGGGGCCGCAAAAACAGTCCCGGGATCCGAAAGAAACCCCGGGATTCTAAACGGCAAAACCGTGTGGCCCCTTTAAATTTGCCGTGCGGTCCGGCAACTAAAGCGGTCCCCCGGGAAACAAAAATTTCCGGGTTACGAAAAGTAATCCGGAACGGATTACTTTCGTAACCCGGGGGACCACTGTATATGGGAAATGAAGCAACCTGCTCAGGTAAGCCTTGCATAAGTAAACAAAAACACTTTGAACCTTCTAGAGACCCCTTGAAAGACTCTCATAAAATGTATCCATGGTTATATTTTTTAAAAATATATATATATTGTTTCTTAACATGCTGGGGGTAGCTGGAGAAGCAGGGTTATATGTTTTCCCTTTTCACCTGGTTTGCTGGTCACACATGCTCAGTAAGGGATTCTGGAGAGAGGTGCTACTTACCTTGTCTGTTAGAGGCAAGCACACTTGGGCTGCATTTGCACTGCAGAAATAATTCAGTTTGACACCACTTTACCTCATATGGCTCCAATCTATGGAATCCTGGGATTTGTAGTTTGTTATGGCACCAGAGCTCTCTAACAGAGGAGATTAAAAGTATGAAAAAAGTGCAATTCCTACAATTCAACAGCATTGACCTAGGGTTGTTAAAGAGGTGTCAATTATTTCTGCAGTGTGGATGCAGCCATAGTTGCAGGATTGGCTAGAACAGAATCCAAGTCTTTCCCACATCATGTTTTAGTGCATTATTTAATGCAGATAGTCTGCTGCAAACCAACACAGAAAATCTGTTTTTCTCCAACCTTTTTTCACCATCTTCCCAATACCAAGGGTGCTAAAACTAGCTAGAAAACAGGATCAGGAGAAAAAGTGGGTAGGCATGAGATTTGTCTAAAACGGAGCTTTTTTTTCAGTTAGAGGCTTTGTTAATTGAGTTGTGCCTGTACATACATAGGAGCACAGGTGGCTTTTAGGGAAAGCAGTGCAAATAAGGTGTTCAATTAAGATAACAGTTCTACTTACAACATAACTACAAAGTCTGCTATTCCCCAAAAGAAGTCAGTTATAGATGTTAAACTCCAGGGAGCCCGGCTCCGGCTATCCAAAACTTGTCCTATGACACAGGAAAAAACAACAACATAAACATCATCTCAAAACAGTAAGTGTGCATAACTATGAATGAGAAAATATTATTATTGTATACATATTATACAAGCTAAAGCATAGTGCTAAATCCAGTGATAACTCCCAACTCAAGCAGACCCATAAACCAACGGAATTTACGTAAGGGCATATTTAGCCAGTTGTCTTTGATCAAAAGGTCTACTGTAATTGGGATTAACATCTAGATTCAGACCTAGGGCCTTTCCCATCAATATTATGCAAGACAGCAAAACTATATTGTCAAAGAAATGTCATATAAATATAAAATATATAAATGATGTTTGGATCAAGAGTTAAGAAGCCAAAGAACTATTTTATACAGAATCAAGAGTATGAACATACTAGGTTTTGGCTTGAACAGAAAACCACCATGCTGTGAATCACAATCTGCTCCTGAAGAACCAATATCAAAAGTGGCTTGCTATACAGAACATGCACCTGTTGTTCGAGAAACAGTTTCTATTGTATTAGGGTACATAAAAATATAGTTGGCCCTCCTAATCCTTGGATTCTACCATCCCTATCTATCTATCTATCTATCTCCAAAAAAGCAAACCTTGATTTTGCCATTTTATATAAAGGATACCATTTTACTACACTATGGTATATAATAGGGCTTGAGAATTCACAGATTTTGGTATCCATAGGGAATCCTGGAATCAAACTGCAGCAAAACCAAGGACCTATTGTAGTTGTATAACACGTGGGATCCAGGTCAGAAATTTTTTCTTGCTATTTTGTGAGACTGTATTTCTCTCACTTTAAAATGTTGAAAACTGGAGAATTACACAACATTTCAATTGTGAATTTCCAAATTTGTTCAGACCTGAAAACATACTTCAAATCACTATTTAAATACATAATAGAACATATCCACTGGAAACAATAGTGTTTTGCTGTCGAATGTTGCTGGTTTTGTGTTATAATTGCCATGCTGCTGTTGTTGGTCCCAATAATTCATGGCAAATATGTAGGTTGGATTATCTCATATAGATGTAAGGCATCCAGCACCTTGATTCAGTGTTTCTGATGCTTATAAAATCTTTTACTGAACTATTAGACAACTATCTTATAACTGAGTGGTTTGGCTCCACATATGTCTTATCTGAATCTACTATTAAAATGTACATTTTTGTTGTAGTGTGCCTTCAAGTAGTTTCTGACTTATGGCAATATTTTTAATGGGGTTTTCTTGGCAAGACTTGGTTCAGGAGGACTTTGCCTTTGCCTTCCTCTGAAGTTGAGAAAGTGTGACTTGCTCAAGGCACCCAGAGTGTTTTCATGGCTTAGTGGGGATTTAAACCCTGGTCTCAGGAATGGCAGTCCAATGCTCAAACCACTGTACCACACTGGCTCTCAAGCAAAGTGTGACCAGGATAGCTGCCCCTAGGCTGCATCCACACTGCAGAAATAATCCTGTTTGACACTACTTTAAGTGTCATGGCTCAGTGCCATGAACTTCTGGGAAGTGTTGTTTGTTGTGGCACCAGAGCTCTGCTTTAACAAAGAAGGCTAAATGTGTCACAAAACTACAATTCCTAGAATCCCATAGCATTGAGCCATGGCAGTTAAAATGGAGTCAAACCTGATGATTTCTGTAGTGTGGATGCAGCCCTAGTCTCTATGCCGCTATACTTTCTGCTACTACAAACAAATACACTTATATTAAAACAGGGATGAGAATGATGTGACTCTCTAGATGTTGTTGAACTGTAACTCCTTGCATTCCTAACCACTGACTGCACTGGCTAGGGTTAATGGGAGTTTCAGTCCAACAGCTTCCGGAGGACTTCATGATCCCTTGTTGTTGTGTGCCTTCAAGTGGTTTTTAGGGGTTTCTTGGCAGGCTTCTTCAGAGGGGGTTTGCCATTGCCATCCTGTGAGGCTGAGAGTGTGTGACTTGTCCAAGGTCAATTCAGTAGGTTTCCATGGCTGAACCGGATTCAAACTCTGGTCTCCAGAGTCACAGCCCAATGCTCAAACCACTACACCCGCACGATCCCTCTTGCCGCATTAAAAGAACCAAGCAGAACTGTGAACTACAGACAAGGTCACCAATCTAATCTACTTGCAATAAGCATTTAATTTCTCAGCTCTTCCAGTGCTGATGAAACAACACAGAGAGAAGGAGCCTGGAAGTGCCAAAAAAACAGATTCCAGCTACTAGCTGCCACCCATGCCACAAAAGACACCAATGAAAAGCACATCTTTCTTTTAGAGGTGGTAAATCAATGGCCACGTGAGACAAGCCACAATTCAAAATGCACAGGGGGAAACTGCACTGGGACTGAGAGTGAGATAATCGCAGCCCAGAAAAGCGACACGCATTAGACAAACAGATTAAGGCAACAACAACCACGTACTAGGAAGTGGCAGCAGGGCTGCTGCTTCATCCAATGATCAGCAGGACTTACTAGCAAAGCCCTACAGCAATGCGTAACTACAGGTGGAAAGAGTTATTCTGGCCCCACTTTTTGAGCATCAAGGTACCTAAAGGTGCCATTACACCTGAACAAACTGGAGCTGGGAAACGAACATTGGCTTACCTTGTGAGATGTTTGTTTTCAGCGATGAGGGCGGAGTCATCCTTCATGAGGGTTGGTTCCCCCTGTTTGCTCCAATCAGGCAGGACTATGACTTTTGGGCGTGTCCACCAGGGGAATCCATCCCCCTTGTTTGCCCAGTCAATGTATAGCCAAGCAGAGAGATTTTATAACAATGAAGAAATACTAACAACAATAGAGAAAGTTTAACCATTTAGCTATAACAATTCTAGACACTAGAACAAGGATCCTATTAACCTTACAATACCCCCCGACACCGAGAAAAAATTCCTCAGTTACGGGTGGGCAGGATGACTCCGCCCTCATCGCTGAAAACAAACATCTCACAAGGTAAGCCAATGTTCGTTTTTCCAGCGTTGAGGGCGGAGCCATCCTTCATGAGGGACATACCAAAGCTCCCTAGATGGGTGGGAACTGAGGCAAGGAATTATAGGATTAAGGACTGAATCCTCACTCACCTCTTGAAATCTGCCTCCTCCTCCTCTCTCTCCCACTGTCCAAACCTCTTGCCGGGTTTGATGTCTGCAGTGGGGCGCAATCTGGCCAGGGACAAATCCTCCAGCCGCGCCAAGGTCTGTCAGGGTCTCCATCTCACCGTCCAAAACCCCTTCTGGGGCTGGTGTTCTGGCCCCCCTCAGACCATTCTCCCTCAGAGGCAGAAGAGGACTGAGATTTGGAGGGAACATCCTCATCTGAGGATTTTAACTGCAAGCATAATTTTTGCTTCTTAGCCTTAGATGGCGCTCTCCATTATGTTTATGCTTGGAGAAATAAGCCTGAAGCAGCATTGGCATGGCTCCCGCCTTTTTTGAATTTGAATTTGTGCGCCAAGGAGGAACGTTTGGGTGGAAATTTGCCCTGCTCCAAAGGGGAATGGCGTCCCTGGAAGAACGGGAGGCGGGGGGGAAAGAAGAAGAGGGTTCCCTAGGTCTCCTGGGATTGTAAAGGAGCCTGTCCCTCTGTGAGCCCGACTCCAGGGCTGAAGGACCACTGAGCTCCCTCCAGTGAGCTTGGGGTCCATCTTGGAGGGATGACTTTCCAAGGGGGAGAAGGCATCCCTCGAGAATCTGGAGAATGAGGGAGAGGAAGATAACTCCCTGGCCCTCCTTTGTCTCTGAGTCCTTTCTGCCTCTGACCCTGACTCTTGGGAAGAATTCTCTGCCACGGCCTTAGTCTGAAAACGGGCCCCTCTCTGAGAGGAGACCGTTTGGGAGGCAATACAGGATTGCGCCGGCTGTAAGGCTAGTAAGGAGGAGAAGGGAACCGACCGTTCGGGAGGGAGAGGCTGCAGGGTACCCGAGCTGCTCACTGCAGCTTTACTCACAGTTCTCTCGGCGTCCTCCTTGCTAACCGCACCCTCCCGATTTCGGGACAGGTTCCTGCGGTCTCTCGGCGTCCTCCCTGCTAACCGCACCCTCCCGATTTCGGGACAGGTTCCCGCGGTCCGGCGCCTTCAAGCGCGGAGAAAAGGGATATCCCTCCTCCGGCTGCGCCGAGCGGCCTGCAGGCCGCACCTCCTGGGTCAGGGCTGGTCCATTCCTCTTGTGGAGAGCCTGTGTAGCATGGCCGGATTCCCTGGACATGCCTGGGCCCTCTAGCTCTTTGGACCTTAGTTGGCCCTCACAGAGAGAGAAGAGGTAAGGAGTAAAAAGAAGAATAAAGAAGATTTTGTTTTGTGAGTAAAGGAGAGGTAGGAAAACACGACCTGACGGAGCGAAGGCAGGAACTAGACTGGGCAAACAAGGGGGATGGATTCCCCTGGTGGACACGCCCAAAAGTCATAGTCCTGCCTGATTGGAGCAAACAGGGGGAACCAACCCTCATGAAGGATGGCTCCGCCCTCAACGCTGGAAAAAAGGCTGGAGGTGCATCTGCACTGTAGATATAATGCAGTTTGACATCACTTTAGTTGCCATGGCTCCATCATACAAAATGCCATGATTTGAAGTTTTCCGAAGCACCACCACTCTTTGGCAGGAAAAGCTGAAGGCATTGTAAAACTACAAATCCCAGAATTCCAAAGGATGGAGCTACAGCACTTAAGGGGGCATCAAATGGCATTATTTCTACAGTGTAGATACCTCCTAGGAGCCAGGGTGGCATAGTGGTTTGAGTGTTGGACTCTGGAGACCAGGGTTTGATTCCCTGCTTGGCCATGAAACCCATTGGGTGACCTTGGGTGAGTCACACTCTCTCAGCCTCAGGGGAAGCCAATGGCAAACCTCCTCTGAACAAATCTTGCCAAGAAAATCCCATGATAGGTTTACCTTAGGGTCACCATAAGTTGGAAATGAGTTGAAGGCACACAACAACAATAGCAACAATAACAACAGATGCACCCTGAAGCAGGAAGGCAGAGAAATGTCTGAGACAAAACCATCAGATCTCCTTTAAAAGAAAAACATTGTGAAAACTGCCTTGGCAACAAGCTGCATCTTGATGCAGAGTTTACATTAATCAGGAACTACATTTATAAACAGTTCTCCCTTTCGTGTATCTGCAAGCATCAATAAGCAAAGGAGAGGCCAGTTGCGAAAACAAGTTCAAGATTGGTAGCTGAAATTGATTTAATTATAGGGGAGGCACCTCCCCATGAGCCAGCCTGATAGTTTGAGCATTGGACTACAACTCTACAGACCATGGTTCAAATCCTGCTCGCCCATAGAAACCCACTGGGTGACCTTTGGAAAGTCACATGCTCTCAGCCCCAGAGGAAGGCAAAAGCAAAGACTTTGTGAACAAATCTTGCCAAAACGCTCCCCCCCAAAACTCTGTAATAGGGTTGCCATACAAAAACCACATCCTTGCCCTCGGCTGAGTGTGTGTGTGTGTCGTGTATCTTCAAGTCTTTCCCAACGTATGGCAACCCTAAGGTGAACCTATCCTGGGATTTTCTTGGTGAGGTTTGCCATTGCCTTTCTCTGAGGCTGAGAGTGTGTGACTTGGCCTTTAATTCACATACCTTTAATTCACCTGTCATAGAAATCAACTGATTCCCCCTCAACCTTTCCTTGCGGCCGGAGGATCCAAACCTTCTTTATTCACCATGTGGGTCTAAGACTGATCACGATACAAAAGTGTGGCGATGAAACCCTTTCACAACACCAAACGGGGATATCCTTACCAAACAGGGATGTCTTTACCGGGGCCAACTAAATGCACAAAACACATCGGGCAAGCTTCCGAATCTGCACCGGCTTCTTCATCAGGGAAAGAAGTTAAAGATCATACAGGTGAAGAAAAGGGATGATGTTGAAGTCATAGGCCTGCATTATCGTGTTTCTGTTGTCTGTCAAGACGTTCTACTGGGATCTCAATGGAGGCCAATGTGGCATACTGGTTTGAGCGTTGGGCTATTGACCAGAGAATGGGGTTCAAAATCCTGGCTGGGTGATGGGAACCCACCTTGGGCAAGTCACACTCTCTTTCCTCCATTCCAGCCTTCTGTCCAAGAGGAATTTAAAAATGTCCTCCATATTCAGAATGGCTAAGGAAGCATGGATTTATATTATATTTATATTAGGGGTTTTCTTTTAGCTTTTGTTATACCCTGCATTTTCTTTCTTGAATGCCCTACAAATCAGCCAAGAAAACCCCAGGATAAGTTCTTTTTAGGGTGGCCTTTAAGTCAGAAACCACTCGAAGTCACACAACAACAACAAAACAGTGACCAAATGCATTTGGAGGAGCAGACTTAAAGGAAAGCTGATGCTGCCAAACGTCTTTCTTTAATAATCTTTTAATAATCTTTATTTCTAGCCCGCTCCTCTGTGAGTACAATCGGAGTGTCAAGGGTGCTGCTTCAAGACCTGTCTACAAAACAACCATTCTAGGCACTGAGACTCATTGGTTTGAGTAGCTGGACTAGGATTCGAGATTCTGGGCGAGTCACACTCTCTCAGCCTCAGAGGAAGGCAAATATAGGCAGAAACATGCCACCCCAGGTGCCCATAAGTCAGAAAGGCCTTGAAGGCACACAACAACAACAACAGTGGAGGCAGTGCCTGAAGCCTAGGCCTCCTCCCACTGGGCCAGGCAGGGAAAAAAGAGCAAGCCCCCCAAAAACTTAAAGCCAAACCCTGGGGTCTCTCTCTTTCTCACCATTGGAGATGTAAACCATGGTGGCTCCAGCCTTGGGAGTCCTCCGCTGCGCCACTGACTTGATGGACTTCTTGCTTCCCTCTGCGCATGGACCTCCCGCCTCTTCTTCTTCAGCCAGGACCAGGAAGCAGGAGCTGGGAAGACGTCATTGGCTGAGCGCTCTTAGTTGGCATTGTGACGTCGCCGCGTCCGCTTTCCATCAGAACGTTCGAACAATCGCAGCTCTGCCTTTGATCTTCCTCAACGTTCCGAGGCGCTGCCTCTGGGAGGGGAGAGGGAGAATGAGAAAGGCTGCGTCCACACTGGAGGAATAACCCGGTTTGGCACCGCTTTAACTCTTTTCTTGGCTCAAGGCTATGGAATTCTGGGAGTTGGAGTTTGTTGTGGGGCTCAGAGCGGAGCGGAGCTCCGCTCTGGGCCCCACAACAAACTCCAACTCCCAGAATTCCATAGCAGTGAATCAGACAAAGAGTTAAAGCGGTGCCAAACCGGGTTATTCCTCCAGTGTGGATGCAGCCTTTAACTCCCCTGGCTCCATGCTCTCTGATTGAGAAGGCTAAATGTCTCACAACACTGCACATCCCAGAATTCCATAGCATGGAGCCATGGCAGTTAAAGCGGTATCAAACAGGATTATTTTGGCAGTGCGGCCGCAGGCAACATCTCTGTTTGGGCAGTTGGGTGCCCGTTGCACAAATCAAAGACTTACATGGTTTATGTTATGACCATCGACCATAATATGGTTTATATTGAGAGGGTCAGTCTAACTGACCCAAGGGTGTCCCCTTAAGCCAGGGCATACTTAGCTCAGTTAGAAAAACAACAGCTGGGTGGAAAAGTGTGTGTGTAGCAAAACGGCTTCTGTAAGTTACTCACGAGGCCTGTACATGAGCAGATAAGATATGGTTTAGGCAGACCGCAAGAAACCAGAATGAATTGAAACAAGAGGAACAAAAGGTAATGCTTATGCTAGCAGGGAACTTAGCCAAAGTTAGATATCAGAAGAAGAAGCCTGTTGCTGGACAAAAAGTAAGAAACTCTGCTTCTCTGCTTTGATTGGTTGAAAAAGTGTATAAAGGATCCGTGCAACCAAAAAAGGGTGGAACAGTTTTTTCACCGTTAGGTGGCTGTCTCCCCCGGCCGGTTAATAAACCTACCTTGGTTGGAATCAATAGTTGGTCTGGTCTTTGTCTCCCGTACCTTCAATTCCCGGGATATGTTTGGGAACGCTTAATTCCCTTACATTTTCATGGTGCGTTGGCCTGGAATCAAATTGAAGGACGGGAATCGGACCTGATGTGCCTTTGACCACGCCAGAGGATCACCGCGGTCGGAGCCAGCAACGGCGACAGTACGGTGAGAGGGGCCCCGCTACAAGACCATCGGCTTCCCTTTGCTGTGTCCGGCTCGTCGGTCGTTCCTGGTGCCAACGGCGAATTGATTCAACCAACGGGGTAGAAGACGTCTTGGTGGAGCCTCGAGGCAAGTATGAGGGTGTGTGAATGGTCTTAAAACTAGTCGGGAGGTGTGTGAAATGTGTGTGTGCCGTCGCATTTCCCGACACTGACCATTGTTTCAGTACCGGGTCGGCGGAGAGTGGGGTTTGTCGCATTGCCCGTATCTGGCCATATGTGCATCTGGGAGACCGGGTCGGCAAATCCAATGAGTCAAGTGATCGCTCCCCCCATTCCTTAAGTGATCACGAATCCCTGTCTACCCTGTATGATTGTGTGATCAATATTGGGTTGGGTCTAGACCTAGTAAAGGTAAAGGAGAAATAAGGTACCTAGGAAGTCGGGCTGGTGAGGGTGCCCCAAGAATCCAGTTTCCGCAATAGGTGGGGGTAGTTCAAAAGGAGTAACCCCCTTGGATTGTAAAATATAAGGTACCTAGGTTAAGGCTAGTGAGGGTGCCCCAAGATTCTAGCCAAGGGAAATGGAAGGAGAAATAAGGTACCTAGGTTAAGGCTAGTGAGGGTGCCCCAAGATTCTAGCCAAGGGAAATGGAAGGAGAAATAAGGTACCTAGGTTAAGGCTAGTGAGGGTGCCCCAAGATTCTAGCCAAGGAAAATGGGAGGAAACAGTGGGTCAAAAGGAGTGACCCCTTTGGATTGTATGTTAAATAATTGGTCAGAATTTAAGAAATACATTTCTGCAGGGTCCCGTAAGCCAGGCAAGTTAAAAACCTTTTGTGAATTAGAATGGCCAACGTTTCCACTAAATCCATCATGGCCAGCCATAGGGACCCTGGATAAGAGACTGGTTGATAGAGTAGCTGATTTTTGTGCTAGATATCATCCAGACCAGTACTATTACATCTCAGCCTGGCAGATCATAGTGGATATGCAACCACCGCCTAAATGGCTTCAAGATTGCAAATGCATGCCCCTCAGGGCTGCTGCCCCGAAGGCTCCACCACCCTTGCCCCCTTCCGGAACTCCGGAGGACGATGAGGTTTGGCCACCACCTTATCGCCCTATATATCCATCTATACCTTCCAAAGACAATGATATGCCACCACTGGAGGGAATGGAGCCTGAGGGTGGTTCAAGTTATAATTTAAGACCCAGAGACAAAGAAGAAGATAGAAAACTTTGCCCCCTGAGAGAAGTTCCTCAAGTAATACCAGATGGCCCAGTTAGTGGAAGGAATTTTCAGTACACACAACCCTACCTGGCAGGACATCCAGCAATTGCTGAACGCCTTATTCACTGCGGAACAAAAAGGACAGATCCTTAGGATGGCCAGGGAGGAGGTAGAGAAGGAAGAAGGGGCCACAGGAGAACAACTGGTGAAGTTACAAGAAAGCCGGGTCCCAACCTATAACCCGAATTGGAACCCCAATACTGAGGAAGGGAGACGGGAACTGGGACAATATCAGCAATATATTTTTAGAGCTATAAGAAGAGGGCCACCCAGACCCGTGAATTTGAAGAAAATATACGATATTCAGCAAGAAAAAGATGAAAGCCCAGGAGCATTCCTGGAGAGGCTTAAAGCCGCCTACAGACAATATAGCCCATATGATATGGAAGATGAAAGTGAGTTGTCACAGGGCACTCAAGCATTAAAACAAAGTTTCATAAGTCAATGTGCCCCAGACATCCGGCGAAAGTTACAAAAGCAAGCCGGACTCGCCCACATGACCCTGTCTAGACTTTTGGAAGTAGCATCACAAGTGTATGTGGGACGAGAGGATGAGGATGCAAAGTTTAAAAAGAAGGCAAATGTTATAGCCGCAGCTCTGGGAGTCGGGAGGAAATAGAAATGGAGGACGTGGAGGTAGTGCCCAGAGAGAAGGAGGTGCGACGTGGGTGTCGGCGGCAACTACACAGGCATTAGGGAATGACTTATGTGGGCTAGCTCCCATGGAATTGACTCTGGAGCTATCAAGTCTGTTGTAAATATTTAAATAATAATAATAATAATAATAATAATAATAATAGAAAGACTGAAAGAGAAAGTGGGCAGCATAAGCTTCCTAGACTGAAGTCCACTTCCTCAGATGCATTTGGATATGAAGATAATAATAATAATAATAATAACTGGACATACATGTTACCTGGTCAGATATGTCCAGATGCCCTGCAGGAGACCAAGATGGTTTCACTCAGGAAATAAAGGAGGGATGGAGACACAAGATAAACCCTGAAGACTCCAAGGCAGATGTTTCCCAAAATGCCCTTGATGTTAAAGGAACCACAAAAGACAGAAGGCTTTAGAAGAGAATGCTTTCAGTCCAGTTGAGGGCCCTGACAAGTAGATACAAGGAGAGAGATGAAGCAAGTGAGAATGAAAGGCATAAAAGCAAGTTACTGACAGCTGCAACTTAGGATCAAGAAGGAAAGCCAAAAGCTGCCAGAGAAAAGATAGATGTGTATGTAGATGAAAAGCTGGAAGAGAGCCAAGCTCCACCTTGCCAGCACAGCCTGCAAGAGAGATGTTAATGAAGCAGGAGAGATGTTAATGAAGGAGATGTTAGACAGAGGACTGAAGATGTGGATGGCAGAGATCAAGAATAGTTAACCCCAGTTGCCTATGCTATAGAAGAAAAAAAAAAGGTGCATTTTGAATTCAGCTTCAGAAAGGAGGGGCAACAGCCCACAAGTTCAGAAAGGAGGGAGGAAGGCAAAGGAGCACTTCCATGAAAACAAAGGAAGCTGTGTAGCTTCAAGGGCATTCCTAGCAGTTGTCTTTGATAAGTGATTTGTGTGTTTTCATGCTGGAGCAACCAAATCTGTTGTAAATACAAAAATAGCACCCCCCCCCCCCACTTTGGAAGCCTCTATAATAGTGGGAGCAACAGGAAGAAAATAAACATATAAATTTCTTTCAGAAAGATCCTGTGTCTTAGGCCCCCACACTGTTTCTCACAAGTTTTTGTACATACCCGAATGCCCAATTCCCTTGATGAGAAGAGACCTTCTCTGCAAATTAAGAGCAAATCTCATGTTTGAGATTGATGGGTCGATCACAGCTACCTTTAAGGGATTCTTAAAACACCGCATGCAGTGACTACTTTGATGGAACATAGAGGAGGACATTGGATGTCTAATGAGAGATTTTGAAATATGAGAGCATTCTGGTTGATAACCCTAATATAAGGATTCAAACATGCACCACTCTGAACCCTGCCACACTGCTCCCTGTGTCAGAGGAAGACTTTTTGCAACATGATTGCATACAAACTATGGATGAAATCTATTCTAGTAGACCAGATCTTAAAGACCCCCCCCCCTTTGTCAGATGCAGAACTTGTTTTGTACACAGATGGAAGCAGTTTTGTCAAGGATGGACAGCGGAAATCAGGATATGCTATAGTTACAGAGGAAGGAAAGATATTGGAAAAACAATCCTTAGGGCCAAACATATCTGCACAGAAGGCTGAGCTCATAGCTCTGGATAGAGCTCTGAGGCTTGCCGAAGGGAAGAAAGTAAACATTTACACAGATTCTAAATATGCATTTCTAACCATTCAGGCCCATGGTGCAATGTACAAAGAAAGAGGGCTGCTAACCGCAGGAGGGAAATTACTCAAAAATGTAGCAAGAGGGAATAGGTTAGCTGATCAAGTGGCAAGATAAGTAGCTGAAGAAGGATGTGAAAATGAGGTGTTAGAATTGGCTTTGCAATTGATGGATTACATCCCCAAGCAAGTGCAGTATACTAGAGAAGAAGTACAATGGGCAGTAGGTGAAGGAGCTAGATGGGAGAGAGGAATGTTGGTATTTCCGAATGGGAAGGTGTATGTTCCGAGTGTGTTGGCATGGCATATGGTTCAGGAGTTGCATAAACAATATCATCAAGGGGGAACGGCCATGCAGCAATTGCTTGAACGACAAGTGTATTTTGAAGGGTTAACAGCTATAACAAAACAAGTGGCAATGAGATGTGAAATATGTGCAAAGTCAAATCCCCCGGGTGTTCAAAGGGTTGGATTTTCCCCTTGGGAAACATTGGTTGTAGATTTCACTGAAATGCCTAAGTGTAAGAAGTTTCAATATTTGCTTGTGTTTGTATGTACTTTTTCGGGATGGGTTGACGCCTTTCCCACCACTAATGAAAAAGCTGAACAAGTAGTTAAAGCCTTGTTAAGGGAAATTATACCTAGAAGTGGGTTGCCTTTGTATATAGGTAGTGATAATGGACCTGCATTTGTACATCAAATTGTTCAGAAATTAGCTCAAGTTTTAGGTGTGACTTGGAAATTGCACTGCGTTTATCACCCTCAGTCTTCAGAGCGCATGAACAGAACACTTAAAGGGACAGTATCTAAGATGTGCCAAGAGACTGGACTGGACTGGGTAACTGTGTTACCAATGGCACTCTTTAAAGTTCGATGTACACCAACTAGATTTTTGGGACTCTCTCCCTATGAGGTTGTGTTTGGGAGACCACCGTTGAACTTGCATAGACTTGAGGGGGATGTGGAACAGATTGGGAAACTTGAAGTCATTAAAGAAGTACCGTTATTAGGCCAGAATATAGAAAAGTTACAGCAATATGTGCAAACTATCAGATACCCCTTCCCCGTTACTGCTCTTCACCCTTTTTCTCCAGGAGATCGAGTTTGGCTGAAAGATTGGAAGAGCAACCCCCTTGGACCGAAGTGGAAGGGACCCTATGACGTGTTGCTGACCACACCAACGGCAGCTAAACTGAAGGGAGTGAAGCCTTGGATTCACTACAACCGGTTGAAGAGGGACAGGACCAAAGGAGTGACAAGCAGAGGGAGATCCGGACAATCCATTGCGTCTTCGGATCAAGCGGTCCAGGGAAGACAGGGCAGCATCGCAACGTGCGCCCCCTGTCTGAGGTCAGGTGACCAAGCACCGCCTTGAAGAACAGGAGCCTTGGCTACCCGAGAGCCATGGCGAAAGAAATGAAAGGACAATTGCTAACTGAAAAACCAGAAGTGGTAAAAATAGAAACCACCTTGCAGGTGGAGCATGAAAACGCCCCAATCCCCATTTGTCCCCCAAGTGCGAGGATGCCAGGATTAAGAATTTCACACATTTTCATAATCCTCCTGTTGGGTATTATTGTAATGATGTTTTTATTCCCCTTGCCGTGTAAAGGAAATTGATTTGTGAACCATGCAAGAATGATGTTTGGGGAACACGGGGAGGACAAGATCTTGGTATATGAGCACCCGTATAGAGTAAGTGAAATGGGGATGCTTCCTGCCATGATTGAAGACACATCATTCGTGGCATGAGCTTTTGTCACTATGGGATTGGTTAACTTCTTGGTTACCAGACTTTGGATGGTTAAAAAGCTTATTTGTAACCGGCTTGGCTATTCTGCTTATTGGCATTGTAATTTGTACTTGCTTGCCTTGCTTGCTTAAGTTTTTGCAAAATAGATTTGAAAGCATGCTTCAAAAAGAAAGAAAAGTAATGCTGGCACGTCTGACCTACCAAGAACCAGATAGTTCAATAGTTGACAGTGCCTCGTATCATAACTTACAAGAAAAAGGGGGGAATGAGAGGGTCAGTCTAACTGACCCAAGGGTGTCCCCTTAAGCCAGGGCATACTTAGCTCAGTTAGAAAAACAACAGCTGGGTGGAAAAGTGTGTGTGTAGCAAAACGGCTTCTGTAAGTTACTCACGAGGCCTGTACATGAGCAGATAAGATATGGTTTAGGCAGACCGCAAGAAACCAGAATGAATTGAAACAAGAGGAACAAAAGGTAATGCTTATGCTAGCAGGGAACTTAGCCAAAGTTAGATATCAGAAGAAGAAGCCTGTTGCTGGACAAAAAGTAAGAAACTCTGCTTCTCTGCTTTGATTGGTTGAAAAAGTGTATAAAGGATCCGTGCAACCAAAAAAGGGTGGAACAGTTTTTTCACCGTTAGGTGGCTGTCTCCCCCGGCCGGTTAATAAACCTACCTTGGTTGGAATCAATAGTTGGTCTGGTCTTTGTCTCCCGTACCTTCAATTCCCGGGATATGTTTGGGAACGCTTAATTCCCTTACAATATCAGTGGCTTCCAAACCTTGGCCCTACATCTCCCAGAATCCCCATCCAACTTGGACAAAAGTCAAGAATTGTGGGAGCTGTAGTCCAAAATGCATGGAGGACCTATGTTTGGGAACCACTGGTTTATATTATGGTTTATATCCTGTTTATGATTTATATTGTGGTTTATATTGGGACTGGTTGATATTATGCAATGGTTTATATTATGACTATTGTTGTGTGCCTTCAAGTCCTTTCCAATTTATGGCGACCCTGATGCAAACCTAGAGTTTCCTGGGGTTTGCCATGGCCATCCTCCAAGGCTGTGAGAGTGTGACCTGCTCAAGGTCACCCAGTGGGTTTCTGTGGCCGAGCTGGGATTCAAATCCTGGTCTCTAGAGTCACAGTCCATCGCTCAAACCACTACGCTGTAGCATGCTGGCTCTCTAAATGCCATAAAGCAGTGGTTCCCAACTTTTTCTATGCCCCACACCCCTAGGAAAAGTTTGGTTAAGATTTGCACCTTTTACAATGGTGATATCACATTTGGAGATGAAGAGGGCTAATTGCTCATTTTTGAACCATGAACTGAACCACATACAGAAGGACAGAACATGTAGATATAGTGGGCCCTTGGTATCCACTAGGGTTTGGTCCCAGGACCCTCCCATGGATACCAAAATCTGTGGATGCTCAAGTCCCATTAAATACAATGGCATATGTTTTTGTGAGTAATCTATAGCAAGCAACATCCACATAGTTTTTTGTGGAGCTTTTGAGCTATGTGGCCATGTTCTAGAAGAGTTCCTTTCTGACGTTTCGCCAGCATCTGTGGCTGGCATCTTCAGAGAATGATATCCTGGAAAAGGATTGGATATATATATCCTGTGTGACCCTGGGAAGGAAGGGGTAATTTGCAAATGTATTGTTCTGTTGCTTAATGGCAGTCCTCAGGGTGGGAGGATATGCAAACAAGGATTAATGTCTCCTAACTGGTGCTCATTGTCTGCTGGGAATCCCCTGGCCTTAGGCTGTTTTTCATTTGCATAGGTTGAGTCTTGACCTTGCTGTCCTTCAGGACTGGGAGCCAAGCCTTGTTTACTCTCAGGGTTTCCTCTTTCCTGTTGAAATTGTCCAGGTGTTTATGGATTTCAATGGCTTCCCTGTGCATTCTGACGTGGTAGTTGTTGGCATGGTCCAGAATTTCAGTTGCTTTCAAACAGCATTTTATGCCCAGGATGGTTTATAGCATGTTCTGCTACTGCTGATTTTTCCAGCTGACCCAGTCTGCAGCGTCTCTCATGTTCCTTGATTCTTGTTTGCACACTGCCTTTGTTAGTCCTTACGTAGACCTGTCCGCAGCTGCATGGAATGCAGTAGACTCCTGCGGCTGTGAGCGGGTCTCTTTTGTCCTTGCTGGATTTTCTTCGTCGGTTTGGTAACCATTTGAAGGTTGTGTTTCCTCACCACTTTCCCTATTCTGTCTGTGACTCCTTTGATGTATGGTAAAAATATCTTCCCTTTGTGTGGTTGTCTTGAGTTTTTTGGGTCTGACCCAGTTCTATGGTCAGTGTCTGTCGGACGTTGACCACAGAGTTGCACTGGAGGACTTAGAGATTCCTAGAAAGGTGTCCTCTCTGGTAAAAATATGGTGTTTTTGTTATTTGCAGTTTTTTTTCATATTCATGGGAGTCTTGTGCCCCTAACCCTAGGGAATATGGAGGAACAAGTGTAGAGAGAGAGAGCACACCTTTGCATAACAGCATGTTCTTATGATGTTGCAATGATCTTTTAAACTCCAGAAAGTAGTATTTGAATGAGGCACATAGATCCAAACATGCACATGGCCTAAACACAATAGATAAAAGAGGTTTGCTAAAAGTGGCAATCCTCCTCGCTCCCCCCCCCCCCATGATCTGCATTTCTTACTGAAACAGAAAGAAAATGATAGGTTCTCACCAACAGGACCAGACTCCCCTTTATCCCCTACTGTGTTCCCAAGGACCTTTATGTTGGTGTAAACAAGCAGATGCACAGGTAAAGCAATCTCCGATGCCTTCAGAACTACCGGCGACCTTGGAGCTGTTCGGCTTTATCAGGAATTCCTCCTGCCTGCTGCTGATGAAACAAACTGGAGCCAAATCTCTCTCCTCAGAGGTGTTTATTCTTAAAGTTGCTATATTTACAAGTATATACACGCCCGTCCAACAAAACTCTCCAACCATCTATCCACTCCGACTACCCAACAACCCACACTGTGGTGTGCAGGCTATTTATAGATTTGTGCCATGCGGTCACAAACCCCTCCTCTTCTGGTGACTCTTTTTCCTTGTGCCACCAACAATGTTGTCCCTTCACTCAGGAAGACTTTTGATGTTACCCAGGCTTACGTGCAATCAAGCACATGTCTGACCTTGAACACTGTCTGCTGTTCCAGCCTTCAGCTGCAGACAATTATGCCCATGCTTCCTGGTTTCCTTTTGTGCACATCTGTACATTTCATAGTTGAGCCTCAATGCCTAACATGCCCCTCCAAAATGTACAGATGTGTATCATTTTGCCACATATGTGTTTGCCATCTTCCGATGTTTACATTCGTTGAACAGCCAAACTCTGTGTTTATTGTGCCATGCCTATCAAACATGATAGATGTTCATGCCTTTCAATTGGCAAAGCTTTTGTGAGAACATCAGCAATGTTGTCCCTGGTGTCAATGTACTCCAGATTTATGATTCTGTTTTGAACCATCTCTCTCACATTCTGATACCTCACACCAATGTACTTTGTCCTACACTTCAAGTTCTCAGCTTCAGACATTGCAATACATGATTGTGAATCCTCATGGACTACAGTAGGCTCTTCACACTTTTCTCCCAAATCCACAAGCAATTGCCTTATCCACTGGATCTCTCCTGCAATTTCAGACAATGCTGCAAATTCTGCTTCTGTAGTACTTAAAGCCACACAGTTTTGCTTCCTGCTGCGCCAAATTATTGGACTACCAGCAAATCTTACAAGCAAACCTGACACTGACTTTCTGTCGTGCAATTCTGATGCGAATGAACTGTCCACATAACAATCCAGCTGTTGTTCACTGCCCTGTATCACCAACTTTCTTTCTTTGGTTCCTTTCAAGTATCTCAGCACATGTTTCACTCTAGTCCAGTCTTCTACTTTTGGAACACTTACTTTTCTGCTAAGTACTCCAACAGCAAACGAAATGTCTGGCCTAGTGTTGTTTGCAATGAACATCAAGCTACCTACTACACTTCTGAACAATTCTGGATTCTCAAATTCCTTTGATGATTCTGCACTAGAAGTTCCAGAAGTCATTGGACTCTTTACAACTTTTGCATTCTGCAAGCCACATTTTTCAATCAGCCTTTCAATCTTTTTCTGTTGGCTCAACAAACACCTGCCATCCTCAGTCCACTGAACTTCAATCCCTAAGTAAGTCTTGAGATTTCCCAAATCCTTGAGCTTAAACCTCTTAGACAACTCTTTCTGAACTGATGTAATTTCCCTCTCTGACTTCGCTGCGACACACAAGTCATCAACGTAAATCACAACGGTCACATCACCTTTTGTATACACGCACGCATCCGCAATGCTGCGTTTGTATCCCAATTTTACCAACTCTTCATGAATGCAAAGGTTCCAGCAACGTGCACTCTGTTTCAAACCGTACAATGCCTTTTTCAACTTGTAAACCTTTCCATCTCTGTCCTTGTCAAAACCTAAAGGTTGTTCCATAAAAACCTCCTCATTAAGATGAGCATTCAAATATGCAGTTTCAAAATCAAAGTGTCTCACTACTTGATTCTTCCTAGCTGCTAAAGCTAATACCAGCCTTAAACTTTCTGGCTTTGCAGTAGGTGAAAAAGTTTTGTCAAAATTTTCAAACCTCTGCTGCGAAAAACCTTTTGCAACCAGTCTTGCCTTGTATCTATGGGTTCCATCCGGCATTTCCTTCCTCTTGAAAACCCATTTGCAACCTACAACTTTGTGGTTCTTAGGCCTCTCCACAATCTCAAACACTTCCTTTTCTAGTAAAGACAAGTACTCCTGATCCATGGCAGAAAACCATTTCTCCTGCTCCTCCTTAGGATATGACTGCAATTCCTCAAAACTCTCTGGCTCATCTGCCATCACTGAACAAGCTCTTGCACCCTGCACTACGAATCTATCTGGAGGTCTCCTCACCCTCTGAGTTCTCCTTGGCACAATCACTTTTGTTCTGCCTTTTTCATCCTCACTGTCAGAACTAGTTTGCACCTCTGTGTCTTTCATGGACACCTTTTCAAACTTTTGTGTAGTGACTGGTGAGTGCAAAGTTGGATGTGTTTGTGTGTGATGGTGTGCAGAAGTACTGGGTTCACTTTCAGTAGATGCTTCTTGTTTTAGCACCCCTCCATTTCCAGTACCTATGTCACTCTGCCCCAGCTTGAGAAAAACCTCTTTGTTGGCATGGAGCTTTTCCCAACCTGAATGTTTTTCAAAGTTGGCACTTCTGGACAGCAAGATTTCCCCATGACCTACATAAAATCGATAGCTGTTCCCAGAATACCCCACAAACATCAACCTTCTCCATTTAGGATCACCCTTCTTCCTGAAGTTTGCAGGCACATACACATTTGCATACTGCCCAAAAACTCTCAGGTATTTGAGATTTGGTGGTCTCCCATACAGCATGTGATATGGAGTTTTCTTTACAAAAGAATTCCAAGTGCGATTGGCAACATGGTTTGCTGTCAAAATTGCTTCCCCCCAAAGCTGCTCTGGTGCTTCTGCATCGAGCATCATGCAATCTTTTATTTGCTTTAAGACTCCAATGTGTCTCTCCGCTAAGCCATTCTCCTGGGGAACGGCCGCGTTCGTCGTGTTGTGGCGGATCCCTTTCCTCCTCAACCAATTTTTCAGGTTATTAGATAGAAATTCTCCACCTCTATCTGTAACCAAAGATCCTACTTTGTATTCAAACTCCCTTTCAATCATATTGACCCAATTTTTGATGTGTTCAGCAGCTTCACTCTTTTCCTTCATGAGCATCACATACGAAAACCGTGTGTGACGATCCACAATGACCATGAAGTACTGATTTTTGCCCAAGGTTTTGGCCAAAGGACCAGCCAAATCAGCATGCACAACCTGAAAAGGTGCATTTGCTGCGTTTGGCCACAGGAAAAGCCTTCAGCTTTATCCTGCTGCAAACTGAACAATCCAGGTGGTTTGAACAAGTGGACATTTTAAATTCTGGACACACTTCCCCCAGCTTCCCCAAACTTGTGAAGCTTGTATGTCCCATGACTCTATGGTAGTAATGAGCACAGTCTAAGTGCAAAGGCACATTGTTGACTACTGAACATTCTGCCTTGTCAACCATATAGTACATTTTGTCTCTTTTGATTGCTTTAGCACAAACTTGGTCATTTATGCTAATAGTACAATCATCCCCTTTGAAACTCAATGCATACCCACTGGTGGTTAATTCAGACACACTAACCAAACAGTTTTGCAACTTAGGAACACACAAAACATTTGAAAAGTCCTTTCCAAAACTTGGGATGAACACAGTTCCCATCACTTTTGCCTCCCTTGATGCACCATCAGCCAAAGCAACTGAATGTACATTAGATGGCACCTTATCTTTCAGGAGCCTATCACAATTAATCATATGCGACGATGCTCCAGAATCTAATAACCAAATGGGGTCTACAGCCTGATGGGCTTTATAGTCATTGTTCTTTACCACAGCAACAACGCCTTTCCTGCTCACAGGATCTTTAGGCTGTTGTTTCCTTGCTGCTGCCAGCTTTCTACAGTCCTTCTTGAGATGGCCTGGCTTCCCACAGTGGAAACACTTTCTCTCCCTGGACACAGCTGCCTTCTCCGGTTGCAGCTCCTTGAAAGCCTCGGTTGGGTGTGTTTGTCTTGGTACTGCATGCTGCCTCTGGAGCCCTGCCTCGTACTGCCGACGTTGGCTCTCTTCCAAGACACGTGCAGCCACCAGCTCCGCAGTAATCTGTGATTCATCAAAACACTGAAGACTCCACAGAATATTCTCAAAATCATCAGAAAGACTCCCAAGCAGGATGTATGCTTTCTGCTCAGATGCAAGGACGACACCTCTCATCTGCACCTGGCTGAACAAATCAGCCATGATCTCCAGATGCTTCTCTGGCGATTGTCCTTTCTGCATTTTGCAGGCATACAGTCTCCTACACCAAATCATTCTTGACAGAGCTGTTTTAGATTGGTGAATCTCCCTCAAAGCATCCCAAACTGCCTTTGAGGTTCTTTTCTCCCGGACATGGTTGATCTGCGACGGCGTGATTGTAAGCAAAATTGTAGCTCTTGCTCTCTTATCTCGGTCAAGAGTATCTGCTGTGGGTCCTCTCTCAACAACATCCCACAGTCCTTCTCTGACCAGCAAAGCCTCACAATAGGAACTCCAAGCTGCATAATTAGTTTCGTCTAGTTTGGGAAATTTAGCTGCCTCCATCATTAAGCAGTGTAAAGATAGAGTCCTGGCAGTTTTCCCAGCTTCTACTGTCAATTGTGATAAGACACAGACAACAGTCCAAAAATCTTACCATCCAGCCTTCCGGCACTGACAGCACAACACAGCAACAAAGTACCTCTCTCACACAGCCAGTTGAACTCTTCAGCACAAACGGAGATGCCTTATCAGATAATGATCTGGGCCCGTAACCCTTGTTGGTGTAAACAAGCAGATGCACAGGTAAAGCAATCTCCGATGCCTTCAGAACTACCGGCGACCTTGGAGCTGTTCGGCTTTATCAGGAATTCCTCCTGCCTGCTGCTGATGAAACAAACTGGAGCCAAATCTCTCTCCTCAGAGGTGTTTATTCTTAAAGTTGCTATATTTACAAGTATATACACGCCCGTCCAACAAAACTCTCCAACCATCTATCCACTCCGACTACCCAACAACCCACACTGTGGTGTGCAGGCTATTTATAGATTTGTGCCATGCGGTCACAAACCCCTCCTCTTCTGGTGACTCTTTTTCCTTGTGCCACCAACAATGTTGTCCCTTCACTCAGGAAGACTTTTGATGTTACCTAGGCTTACGTGCAATCAAGCACATGTCTGACCTTGAACACTGTCTGCTGTTCCAGCCTTCAGCTGCAGACAATTATGCCCATGCTTCCTGGTTTCCTTTTGTGCACATCTGTACATTTCATAGTTGAGCCTCAATGCCTAACATAGATCCAAACATGCACATGGCCTAAACACAATAGATAAAAGAGGTTTGCTAAAAGTGGCAATCCTCCTCGCTCCCCCCCCCCCCATGATCTGCATTTCTTACTGAAACAGAAAGAAAATGATAGGTTCTCACCAACAGGACCAGACTCCCCTTTATCCCCTACTGTGTTCCCAAGGACCTTTACTGTTCACATATTTTGAGTGCCCCAGATCATGTCACTGTTTTGCGAAGACAATGACACTAGCATCAATCAAATTAGTCCTTTTCATCTTCAGGGATATCAAAACAATCTATCACTTCAGAAACCCTTCTTTGATCCTTCCAAAGGGTTATTGAGTCTGTTTCTCATGAAATCACCCTAGCCTGGGTCTAGTTTTAAGGTATAACTATGACTAGGAAAGCTTCATCTTTTTGCCACAGTTGCCCCCATACCTCCTTACCACGCACCATTCTCCAAGACAGGTAGCTATCACACTTAATCCAGCCCTCAGTCTGTTATCCTCCTCGCTCACTTTTCCATTTCAGTTAGCTCTGAATGCTGGAGTCTCTATCCGTTAGTATTTGGAACTCCTTCCCTAGGGAAGCCAGGATGGCTCCATCCCTGCTGTCTTTCCAGTGGCAGGTAAAAACGTTTCTATTCTGCCAGGATTTTGCATGACAGGGATGCTGTTTTGTTTTTGTTTTAAAGAGTTTTAAATGTTGGAACTGTTTAATTGTTTTTAAAACTTGTATTTTGCATGTTTTATATTGTTTTAACTTGGGACTGTTTTAGATTTGTAAGCTGCCTTAAGTCCCTTGGGAGGAAGGCGGGATATAAATAAGCATAATAAGAATAATATTATTGGTATAAGAAGATGTTTCTGGTTCTAAAAGTTACCCATCTTCTCGCAAGCCAAAATAACATTTCCCAACATATCAAAGATAGAGTCCTGCTACTAGTGGAGGCTCTCCAAACCTCTCATTTTTGTGGGTAACACTTCCATTGCAAATGAATGAACTGAGACTGGAGCAGGAGGTTGAGATAGTATAAGGAGAAAAATGATGCTGGAGGGTGTGCTGGATACCACCTTTGTTTAATTCACAGTCGTGTGTAAGGAAAATGCGGGTTTCTTCCCTGAGTTTTGCAGCTGTATTCATTGCCAAGGCATTCAGCTATACTGTACAATATGGCAAGCTATCCCAGAAATGATTGTGCATCTTTTCCACCAGCAAATATTCTGCAGCCCATCCCTTCATTCCATAGTGGATTTAATCTGAGCCTAGGTTGTGTGATTTGGAGACAGAAGGAAATCTCTTGCAGGAAGGAAGGGTGCCATTTACTGCTAATCTGACATTTTCTTTAAAGAGCAATACAGTACTTATCAATGTAAGCACTGTAAGATTCATAATAATGATAACCAATGAATGTTTGGCTCATCAGCAATTAATATAACAATGTTTTCAAGTGCTTCAACCAGGAAAGTGCCACAAATAAATAAATAAATAAATGACCAATAGTATGAAGAGTGTCAAACAGTGTAGCTATTTCCAGATAGGGTTTCGTACAATAATTGGAATAGATTAAAATTCAGAAATACTATGCACGTTTATGCCTCACTGAACAGTGGAACTTAGTTGTGAGTAAGCATGCATACATAGCATTGTGCTCTTAATCTACCCAAACTAATAGTGAATTGTTTTCTGCATAGGAGAAACTTTGCCGTGTCTTGAGGAAGGAGCAGGAGCAATTGTAGAAACTTCTAAATCATCTTCCTCAGCTTGTTGAGAAGCACAGGGATTTCTTCCACACAGGAGACACCTAACAAGGCAATCACGGAACTAGGAAGGAAAGAGATTGAGTTATATTTGGTTTGTGCCAATTGTCCTTATGTACTATACATGAATTTTCCCTTTACTTGGCAATGCGTTTTATTATTGCTGTAGAAAATTTTAAGATCATTTGTTTGGTATATTATAGGCTCTAGTGGTTTGAGTGTTGAATTATTTCTCTTGGAAGACCAGGGTTCGAATTCTGACTCGGCCATGTAAACCCAGTGGTTGACCTTAGGTAACGCCAATCACTCTTCCTCAACCTTAGAGCGTGGAAATGGCAAGCGCCCTCTGAAGAAACTTGCCAAGAAAATGATTGGCATTAGGGTTGCTATAGGTTGGAAATAACTTGAAAGTACACAGTAACAACATATGACTAGAATTGCTGTTAAGGTGTTGGGGATGGGTGGGTCTTGCCCTGGCTCTGTGTGCTATCATAAACAGAAGCCTGATGCACAGATGACTTTTTCCCTGTCCCTTGATTACCATTGCTTCAGATGCTTAATTCAATGTCTTTGTCTCAGACTATGGGTAAAGGGGTAAACCCAGTCAAAGACCTGGCAATCTTATGTATACCCTACCTATATGTGTTTCCCCAGACGTCACCTTCATAGTGTCAGAAAATATGGACAGTTCTTCTATATGGATCTTCCACCTGATTCTTCAAATTGATGTTTTCTAAACCATAATGAAAATAATCTTTAGGATTTGAGCAGTGGTGTCCCTGCCCCTAGTGTCACCCGATGTGGAGGGAAGGGATCCAGGGACCAGGCTTTTGGGGGCCAGAATGTGTGGCCTCTCTCAAGGCCACCCTGTTGTCCTCATGAGGAGAAGGATTGGACAGCAAAGGTGGAGGGTTTGACTGGGTGATAAGCCTCTTCTGGGGTGTCACCCCATGCGGGTTGCACCCCCTGCACCTCCAGTCGATTTAAATTTCCTGCCATTTGCACTGTTAACAATAAACAGTTGCAATTGTTGTGCAATTGTTGTGCCTCAAAGTCATCTTTTACTTATAGCGGCCCTGGGGGTTTCTTGGCAAGTTTCTTCAGAGGGGGTTTGCCATTGCCATCCTTTGAGGCTGAGAGAGCGTGACTTGACCAAGGTCGCCCAGTAGGTTTACATGGTCAAGTCAGGATTTGAACTGTGGTCTCCAGAGTCACAGTCCAATGCCCAAACCACTAAACCATACTGGCTCTCATGCATTACTGATATTTATATTGGTGTTTTTATTTGTTTTTTGGTTTTTTTTGGTACGGCAGTCGAAAACTGGGTGGCCAAGCTGCTGTAATAGAGTAATAGAATACAATTGTTCTAGGGTACTAAACATTAATTCTTCCGCTTAAGTGGGAGAAGAAAATACTGTCAGTTTGACTGACATTACAACTTCACTTGGAGCAGGGAGGTGAAGCCATCTTGGAAAGCTAAGGGATAGCAAGCCTCAAGGAATGAAGGATGAAAATCATTATCTGGGTAGGTAAAAGATGGTGAAAGAGGAACTTTAAACAAGATTAGATGGATAATTGTGCAGAGGGGAGGCCAAAAGAAGCAGGGAAATGAGGCAAGAAGGGACTAACTTCCCAGAGTTTAAGGTTAGGTGATCCCTAGGTTATGAATGTTGAGAGTGGAAGAGAGAGTGGAGCTCTAAAGTCAGCTGTTACCCTACTGTTGATCTTTAGAATGGAAATGATCCTTTGTTATTCTGCTGTCATTCTGCTGTCATTAGAGCACTGCAGTCCTAAGGAAGAGTGACAACCACAAAACAGGCTAAAACACATTTCACATGTTGATTTAATCAAACCAGCCAGTTCTTTGGCTGCACACTTCTTGTTAACTTATTTCTATGGTGTGTGTTTGTAAAATGAATATGCTTGCTGGCACAGACAGGTATTTTTTTGACAACAAGCTTAATCGCTTTCCTTTGTTGAAAGTCAGCATATTATTATGTGCATTGTGACATAAAAACAACAACATATTTCTTTAAAAATATATAATGCACCAATGGATACAATTACCAGGACATATATACTTATTAATAACAACATCTAGAACACTTTCAAAATATTGTACTGTATATACTAATCGAAGGAGTTTCTTAAATACTTCATTTGATGTGGTAGATCAAAACTTTCCTTTTGTTTTCCAGGAAAAGCTTTGTATTAATATAATATTTAATGACAAAACTGCCTGAATGAAAATATAAAAGATATAAAGATTTTTTAAAATTTATATCATTTTTAGTAAACATAACTTTAATTAATGTAGTCACTAGATGGCAGCATAGCAAGCAATATTTGATCCTTTGTATATAAAATCCATGGGGTTGCCATTAGTCGACAGGTGACTCGAAGGCACATACGCACATCAGAATAATTTGTGCTGCTTGATTTACTTCCTAACTACCGAACAGACATGAATGCGTGTTTAGTTTGTTGTCCAATCTAAAAAGCAGGTCAGGCATTTATAAAATTCTTAGTTAGGGCCTATTCCTTTCTTACAGTGAGCAGGATTCCTTTGAGCCTGTTATAAAAATCTTGCATACACAGTAGTTGAAAAAGCAATTTAAAAAGAAGTAGAAAGGAGTCTTATGTAGTTACAGAGATAAAATTTGATGGGTTTGGGTTTTATTTTTATTTTTTTATTTTTTTGAGACACTAATTCTTAACATGAGATACAATATCTATAGTTGTGACTCTTACCATATTCTGTATTTACTATACAGTATTTAAACATATAATTTTTATGCCCCACATCTTACTGAGTTTAAACTCACCTGCTTGTTCATAAAAATATAGATGATTGGATTATAGAATGTGCTGGATTTTGCCATGTACATTGGGACAGTGGCGATAATAGGATTAATGTAGATTTGAGGATTACCCACAACAACCAAGGCAAATGTTGCATAAGGAAGCCAGCAGATCAAGAATGCCATAACCATTACTATCACCATCCGTGACACCTGAGCTTCCGCTTTAGTTGTTGAGCCTCGCTGTGCAACTCCAACTTTAGCAACCTGGTTAAAAATAGCAAGTTAGATCTCTACCAAAAATAGGACAATGTGATTACATTTCATTGTGTGGAAAAGTGTGGAAAAACAACTCACGTGGAAGAGCTTAAGGATGTATTGTTTTGTGTGTCCTCTTCCTTGAGTAGTAGTAGTAGTAATAATAATACAGTAATAAGTTAATAATAATAATAATAATAAGTAAATAATAATAATAATAATAAGTAAGAAGTTTAGATCTATCTTTATGACATAGGCCAGTTTTCTGTATCATCCTCTTAGTTATACTTAAGTAGTCTCTCCTGAATACAGGCCAGTTACCTAGATATCTGTAACTGTTCTGTATTCATGATCACTACTTAGTCACAATTGTGATAATACAGTACTTCCACAGTCCTAATTCTTGCCCCACCTACTTTACTGGATATCAGCTGCATGGTGAAAAGGACGTCTATTCTGCTAGTGGTGTTTTGATCAGTTTTTTTGGGACGAGAAGGGCAGAGTAGGAGAGATTACTTGGCCCAACAAAGGTATCACTGTTCTGTGGATTTTGCATTTTGTTGTACAGTATACTTAACTAGCTGTTAATAGGATTCTGACTATACTCTTTATAGATATGCACCTCTGAGCAGGTGTTAGGACAGGAGAAGAGAATATCCCTCGTATTATTGTTGAACTTCACCTCCCACAAACCCTAGAAAGCATGTAGCCAATTACCAGGGATTATGGGAGCTGTGGTCCAACAGCATCTGAAGGACCAAGCATTCCATCATCCCTGTATCCCTGAGGAGGGATACAGAGAGAAGTGCATACCTTGTTCCTTTTTACATGTATATACCCCTGCCTTTCCTCCCATGTTTAAAAACAATACAATATACATGAAAATATACAAAAGATGATCATTAAAACGTAATTTAGCTATCTGTAACATTTAAAAAATAAAAAGTTTAAAAGCAAAAAGATTTAAAAAAGCAGTATAGCATACTGTTAAAAAGTCCTTCCTCTGAAAACAGTCAATTTCCCCAAATCTTGTTGGAATAAAAAAAGTATTTTCTGTTGACAGAAAGACATGCCTGTAAGGGTGGTGAACCTCATAAGGATCCCAGCACCCAGGCTGGTTTGCATGGAAGAATATCATTCTTGAGATAGCCTTAACTCTATCTTTGTTGGGCTTTATAGGCAATAACTAGCATTTATTGCCTTGCTAGTATAATATCCTGGCAATCTGTATCGTAAGAGGGAAAGAGTTATGGTAAGAAAAAGGTGTTGGTGTAAACAAGCAGATGCACAGGTAAAGCAATCTCCGATGCCTTTGGAACTACCGGCGACCTTGGAGCTGTTCGGCTTTATCAGGAATTCCTCCTGCCCACTGCTGATGAAACAGACTGGAGCCAAATCTCTCTCCTCAGAGGTGTTTATTCTTAAAGTTGCTATATTTACAAGTATATACACGCCCGTCCAACAAAACTCTCCAACCATCTATCCACTCCGACTACCCAACAACCCACACTGCAGTGTGCAGGCTATTTATAGATTTGTGCCATGCGGTCACAAACCCCTCCTCTTCTGGTGACTCTTTCCTTGTGCCACCAACAATGTTGTCCCTTCACTCAGGAAGACTTTTGATGTTACCCAGGCTTACGTGCAATCAAGCACATATCTGACCTTGAACACTGTCTGCTGTTCCAGCCTTCAGCTGCAGACAATTATGCCCATGCTTCCTGGTTTCCTTTTGTGCACATCTGTACATTTCATAGTTGAGCCTCAATGCCTAACATGCCCCTCCAAAATGTACAGATGTGTATCATTTTGCCACATATGTGTTTGCCATCTTCCGATGTTTACATTCGTTGAACAGCCAAACTCTGTGTTTATTGTGCCATGCCTATCAAACATGATAGATGTTCATGCCTTTCAATTGGCAAAGCTTTTGTGAGAACATCAGCAATGTTGTCCCTGGTGTCAATGTACTCCAGATTTATGATTCTGTTTTGAACCATCTCTCTCACATTCTGATACCTCACACCAATGTACTTTGTCCTACACTTCAAGTTCTCAGCTTCAGACATTGCAATACATGATTGTGAATCCTCATGGACTACAGTAGGCTCTTCACACTTTTCTCCCAAATCCACAAGCAATTGCCTTATCCACTGGATCTCTCCTGCAATTTCAGACAATGCTGCAAATTCTGCTTCTGTAGTACTTAAAGCCACACAGTTTTGCTTCCTGCTGCGCCAAATTATTGGACTACCAGCAAATCTTACAAGCAAACCTGACACTGACTTTCTGTCGTGCAATTCTGATGCGAATGAACTGTCCACATAACAATCCAGCTGTTGTTCACTGCCTTGTATCACCAACTTTCTTTCTTTGGTTCCTTTCAAGTATCTCAGCACATGTTTCACTCTAGTCCAGTCTTCTACTTTTGGAACACTTACTTTTCTGCTAAGTACTCCAACAGCAAACGAAATGTCTGGCCTAGTGTTGTTTGCAATGAACATCAAGCTACCTACTACACTTCTGAACAATTCTGGATTCTCAAATTCCTTTGATGATTCTGCACTAGAAGTTCCAGAAGTCATTGGACTCTTTACAACTTTTGCATTCTGCAAGCCACATTTTTCAATCAGCCTTTCAATCTTTTTCTGTTGGCTCAACAAACACCTGCCATCCTCAGTCCACTGAACTTCAATCCCTAAGTAAGTCTTGAGATTTCCCAAATCCTTGAGCTTAAACCTCTTAGACAACTCTTTCTGAACTGATGTAATTTCCCTCTCTGACTTCGCTGCGACACACAAGTCATCAACGTAAATCACAACGGTCACATCACCTTTTGTATACACGCACGCATCCGCAATGCTGCGTTTGTATCCCAATTTTACCAACTCTTCATGAATGCAAAGGTTCCAGCAACGTGCACTCTGTTTCAAACCGTACAATGCCTTTTTCAACTTGTAAACCTTTCCATCTCTGTCCTTGTCAAAACCTAAAGGTTGTTCCATAAAAACCTCCTCATTAAGATGAGCATTCAAATATGCAGTTTCAAAATCAAAGTGTCTCACTACTTGATTCTTCCTAGCTGCTAAAGCTAATACCAGCCTTAAACTTTCTGGCTTTGCAGTAGGTGAAAAGGTTTTGTCAAAATTTTCAAACCTCTGCTGCGAAAAACCTTTTGCAACCAGTCTTGCCTTGTATCTATGGGTTCCATCCGGCATTTCCTTCCTCTTGAAAACCCATTTGCAACCTACAACTTTGTGGTTCTTAGGCCTCTCCACAATCTCAAACACTTCCTTATCTAGTAAAGACAAGTACTCCTGATCCATGGCAGAAAACCATTTCTCCTGCTCCTCCTTAGGATATGACTGCAATTCCTCAAAACTCTCTGGCTCATCTGCCATCACTGAACAAGCTCTTGCACCCTGCACTACGAATCTATCTGGAGGTCTCCTCACCCTCTGAGTTCTCCTTGGCACAATCACTTTTGTTCTGCCTTTTTCATCCTCACTGTCAGAACTAGTTTGCACCTCTGTGTCTTTCATGGACACCTTTTCAAACTTTTGTGTAGTGACTGGTGAGTGCAAATTTGGATGTGTTTGTGTGTGATGGTGTGCAGAAGTACTGGGTTCACTTTCAGTAGATGCTTCTTGTTTTAGCACCCCTCCATTTCCAGTACCTATGTCACTCTGCCCCAGCTTGAGAAAAACCTCTTTGTTGGCATGGAGCTTTTCCCAACCTGAATGTTTTTCAAAGTTGGCACTTCTGGACAGCAAGATTTCCCCATGACCTACATAAAATCGATAGCTGTTCCCAGAATACCCCACAAACATCAACCTTCTCCATTTAGGATCACCCTTCTTCCTGAAGTTTGCAGGCACATACACATTTGCATACTGCCCAAAAACTCTCAGGTATTTGAGATTTGGTGGTCTCCCATACAGCATGTGATATGGAGTTTTCTTTACAAAAGAATTCCAAGTGCGATTGGCAACATGGTTTGCTGTCAAAATTGCTTCCCCCCAAAGCTGCTCTGGTGCTTCTGCATCGAGCATCATACAATCTTTTATTTGCTTTAAGACTCCAATGTGTCTCTCCGCTAAGCCATTCTCCTGGGGAACGGCCGCGTTCGTCGTGTTGTGGCGGATCCCTTTCCTCCTCAACCAATTTTTCAGGTTATTGGACAGGAATTCTCCACCTCTATCTGTAACCAAAGATCCTACTTTGTATTCAAACTCCCTTTCAATCATATTGACCCAATTTTTGATGTGTTCAGCAGCTTCACTCTTTTCCTTCATGAGCATCACATACGAAAACCGTGTGTGACGATCTACAATGACCATGAAGTACTGATTTTTGCCCAAGGTTTTGGCCAAAGGACCAGCCAAATCAGCATGCACAACCTGAAAAGGTCTTTGTGTGGTGCATTTGCTGCGTTTGGCCACAGGAAAAGCCTTCAGCTTTATCCTGCTGCAAACTGAACAATCCAGGTGGTTTGAACAAGTGGACATTTTAAATTCTGGACACACTTCCCCCAGCTTCCCCAAACTTGTGAAGCTTGTATGTCCCATGACTCTATGGTAGTAATGAGCACAGTCTAAGTGCAAAGGCACATTGTTGACTACTGAACATTCTGCCTTGTCAACCATATAGTACATTTTGTCTCTTTTGATTGCTTTAGCACAAACTTTATTTATGCTAATTTATGCACAAACATTTATGCTAATAGTACAATCATCCCCTTTGAAACTCAATGCATACCCACTGGTGGTTAATTCAGACACACTAACCAAACAGTTTTGCAACTTAGGAACACACAAAACATTTGAAAAGTCCTTTCCAAAACTTGGGACGAACACAGTTCCCATCACTTTTGCCTCCCTTGATGCACCATCAGCCAAAGCAACTGAATGTACATTAGATGGCACCTTATCTTTCAGGAGCCTATCACAATTAATCATATGCGACGATGCTCCGGAATCTAATAACCAAATGGGGTCTACAGCCTGATGGGCTTTATAGTCATTGTTCTTTACCACAGCAACAACGCCTTTTCTGCTCACAGGATCTTTAGGCTGTTGTTTCCTTGCTGCTGCCAGCTTTCTACAGTCCTTCTTGAGATGGCCTGGCTTCCCACAGTGGAAACACTTTCTCTCCCTGGACACAGCTGCCTTCTCCGGTTGCAGCTCCTTGAAAGCCTCGGTTGGGTGTGTTTGTCTTGGTACTGCATGCTGCCTCTGGAGCCCTGCCTCGTACTGCCGACGTTGGCTCTCTTCCAAGACACGTGCAGCCACCAGCTCTGCAGTAATCTGTGATTCATCAAAACACTGAAGACTCCACAGAATATTCTCAAAATCATCAGAAAGACTCCCAAGCAGGATGTATGCTTTCTGCTCAGATGCAAGGACGACACCTCTCATCTGCACCTGGCTGAACAAATCAGCCATGATCTCCAGATGCTTCTCTGGCGATTGTCCTTTCTGCATTTTGCAGGCATACAGTCTCCTACACCAAATCATTCTTGACAGAGCTGTTTTAGATTGGTGAATTTCCCTCAAAGCATCCCAAACTGCCTTTGAGGTTCTTTTCTCCCGGACATGGTTGATCTGCGACGGCGTGATTGTAAGCAAAATTGTAGCTCTTGCTCTCTTATCTCGGTCAAGAGTATCTGCTGTGGGTCCTCTCTCAACAACATCCCACAGTCCTTCTCTGACCAGCAAAGCCTCACAATAGGAACTCCAAGCTGCATAATTAGTTTCGTCTAGTTTGGGAAATTTAGCTGCCTCCATCATTAAGCAGTGTAAAGATAGAGTCCTGGCAGTTTTCCCAGCTTCTACTGTCAATTGTGATAAGACACAGACAACAGTCCAAAAATCTTACCATCCAGCCTTCCGGCACTGACAGCACATCACAGCAACAAAGTACCTCTCTCACACAGCCAGTTGAACTCTTCAGCACAAACGGAGATGCCTTATCAGATAACGATCTGGGCCCGTAACCCTTGTTGGTGTAAACAAGCAGATGCACAGGTAAAGCAATCTCCGATGCCTTTGGAACTACCGGCGACCTTGGAGCTGTTCGGCTTTATCAGGAATTCCTCCTGCCCACTGCTGATGAAACAGACTGGAGCCAAATCTCTCTCCTCAGAGGTGTTTATTCTTAAAGTTGCTATATTTACAAGTATATACACGCCCGTCCAACAAAACTCTCCAACCATCTATCCACTCCGACTACCCAACAACCCACACTGCAGTGTGCAGGCTATTTATAGATTTGTGCCATGCGGTCACAAACCCCTCCTCTTCTGGTGACTCTTTCCTTGTGCCACCAACAATGTTGTCCCTTCACTCAGGAAGACTTTTGATGTTACCCAGGCTTACGTGCAATCAAGCACATATCTGACCTTGAACACTGTCTGCTGTTCCAGCCTTCAGCTGCAGACAATTATGCCCATGCTTCCTGGTTTCCTTTTGTGCACATCTGTACATTTCATAGTTGAGCCTCAATGCCTAACAAAAGGATAAGGTGATTTCTTCAGTATAGTTATTATTTTTAAACAAATGTAAAACAGGTTTCAAAAATGAAAGTGATATGTAATTTATTTAAAGTCATAACAGCTATCCTGCTATTTATTCTACTTTTGAAATAGTTGGAAAAATGCATTTCACTTAAGATGCAGTAATTTCACCCAGAGCTTGTTCCCATGTCAACCAATGTCCCTTTCCCCATTTTTTTGGCTTAAAGAACTAATTTATTGAACTGGTAATGTGAATTTAAAAAGTAACAAGACTGTGAATAGATCTGAGTTGCAAGAATCTTCAAGATGTTGCATATATGTATTGGCTTTTGAAGAGCACGTTTTCTGCTGTATTTGAGATCCATAGCCTGCCAGTTCTCAATTTTTTTCTTCACAAATGAATGTGAGACTCTTGTGAGTGGGAAATAGAACTCACATGTAGTGTGTCCGTCACAGAGAAGTTATTAATGGGATCTTTATAAACAAAACAGTGATACCTTTATTTTGGCAACCAAAATGCACAAAATACATGATGCCAAATAAAGGTATCACTGTTTTGTGGATTTGGGATATTGTACATTACTATATGTCCAACACAACTATCCCTGAATATGTTTCCAGCATTATGCTTTGATATGGAAAATATATAATAATGGCATACGTGCATTGTCAGTGTATTGATTTTGTCCAGCGCTGGATTATACTCCTGCATGCTCATTTTCCTTGGATAAATATGGTGTGCAACATAAAACAATTCACATTTACTCAGTTAAAAAAAAAGTCAGCCCAGAACTTGAGGCGTTACTGTGCTGAATGAAACAACATATTTTAAGGAAAGGACAGTGGGCCCTTCAAATTCGCTGCAGTTAAGGGCACAGGACCACCATGAAAGTGAAAGAGGAAAATATTTAAAAACTTTTTAGAATCATAGAATCATAGAGTTGGAAGAGACCACAAGGGCCATCCAGTCCAACCCCCTGCCATGCAGGAACTCTCCATCAAAGCATCCCTGACAGATGGCCATCCAGCCTCTGTTTAAAGACCTCCAAGGAAGGAGACTCCACCACACTCCGAGGTTTACCTGAGAGAACACCTTTCTAGGAATCTCAAATCATCCAGTTCATCTCTGTGGCCATCATCCAGCAGACGTTGACCACAGAATTGCACGGGAGGACCTACAAATGTCTAAAGAAGTGATTTCTCTAGGATTATCTAGCTCCTCTAGTCTAGTGTGACTCTGTGGTTGAGTGCTAGCAAAGTCACACTGGAGGTCGTAGAAATTCCTAGAGAGAACAAATTAATCAAATCCATGAATAATCACATCCGCAAAAGTCAAAGTCACAAATGCAGAAGGCCAACTGTATTACCTGTTCCTCATTTTTGTCCTAAAATAACTGTGCTAAAAAGATTATAAGGTCAACAAATTAAGGAAAGCATATTGTGGAAACACAAGTACCTGGCGCAGAGTCCGTAGCAGGTAGCCGTAGGAGACCAGGATAGTGATGAATGGAATTGTAAAGCAGAATAGAAAGTAGCAGATAATGTAGGAAACATTGATAGGGTCACTGTTGTACCAGTCTGGAGCACAGGAGGTCATAACACCTTCCATCTGGTATCCTCCCCAACCAAAAAGAGGAGGCGTGTTCCAAACAAGAGACCATATCCAGGATGCAGCAACTCCAATCATAGCTTTCCTAGTGGTAAAAGTAAGCGTTCCCATAGGCTTGGTGACCACAATGGCACGGTCGACAGCTATCACTGCTATGGTGCACAGAGCCACAATGCCTGTAATTGCAATAAAGAGGATTTTATTCATTGTTTTAAATATTGTTTTGGTATTAGAAATATACAAGCAGCACTGAACTGTTAGGTTGAATTTCCTGTTAACCTGGATATGTTTCAACTTGTATATTTCTACAGTGCCAGCATGAAGAATTTCATAATCCATAATCCACAGTAACTTTAAATGATATTCTCTTACAAAACCTGCAACATTTCACAGATGAAAACAGGGACATGTGTGGCTGAGGAACATCAGAGTGTGGTCAAGCTGGGAAGAGTTATTAAATACACAAACTAGGAGTGGCTGCAGCAGTTTGCTTCTGACTAAGCCTCCTGGGGAGGCAAGATTCTTTCCCTCCTCTCTTTATCACAAACTTACTGAGTTAACTAAGTATTCTTCTACTTTGAACTCAGACTGTAACAGCTGAAATAAGCTGAACAAAGTGAAAAGAGGGGAGAGGAACTGCAACATTTTCAAAGCAGATGAACAGGCGGGATGGCTAAGGATGAATTAGGACTGCTCCTGCTAAATAAGGACTGTTGGAGGGTAGATTACAAGCAAGTGGTGCTAGTAACAGGAGATATCTTGGTTTCCTTTTTTATGTTAACTATGGGGCTGTACAGACAGCCCATAAGGGGCGGATATATACCACCCTGGAAGCACTGGGTTGGGGATGTGGCAACCACATGCCATGCCCCCAACTCGGTGCAAAAAGAACTTGCAAAGAGCGGGTTCTTTTTCCGCCCTGGATACCCTTTTGGCACTGCATCATGTAGATGCAGCGCCAGAGTGGTGTCATCATGGCGTGCCCCATGTAAATGGGCGTGTGTCGAATGGCGCCATGGGGTGGGGTCATGGCATTGAGCATGAAGATGGTATGCCGTGACTGCACCCACAGGCCGGTTTTCGCTGGTCTGTACAGGGCCTCAGTGCTCAAGGGTTGTATGCATGAAGGGATGTGGCTTAAGCAGGGCCTATGTAGAATGGCTAGGCTTAACAGAAATTTTGTAAAGGAAAAAAATAGATAAATGTAGCTAAAATAGTTGTAACTAGCTCATAATGATAAAATAGGTAAACATGTATGAAATGGTATCTTTTAATTTTAATATCTTATTTTAAAATATATTCATAAAATATTATTCAATGAAGATTAAATAGAATTCATTCCATTCGTTCATTTAGACTAGGATCTGGAGCAATGGATGCAAACTACAGGAAAAGAGATTCCACTTCAACATTAGGAAGAATTTCCAGACAGAAGGAGGTTTTTATGGAGGTTTTTAAACAGAGCCTGGATGGCCATCTTTCATGGCCATGCTTTGATTGTGAGTTCCTGCATGGCAGAATGAGGTTGTACTGGATGGCCCTTGAAGTCTCTTCCAACTCTTTGATTCCATGATTTTATGAAATTTCTTATCAGTTTTGGGATGAATGGACTTCCTTACATTTATGTCCTATGATAGCACAGAGTGCTTTTAGCACACCCTGCTTACTCTGTGTTATTTTGGGGTAAAAACATTTTCTGAATGTTGGATGATTTTTGTGTTCTCTTTCCCCCAGTCCTTAGATAGATAGGGATTTCCTGCATGCAAACTCCTCCCTGTCTCTCTCATTCAAACTAACCATGTGACTTAGGTCACTCCCCCTTTAGGGAAGAGCTAACACTCTAACATTGGGCCAAAACAGATGGTCATATAGGGGCGGCTTGAAGCCGTCACTTTGAGTGACAGATTGGGGGTGCAGCAGCTGCACACCACAGCCCCAATCCAGCTATTTTCCAGTGCAAAAAGAAGTGGCAAAATGCTGCTTGTTTTTGCGCCAGAAAAAAGGCACTCTTTCCGTTGCCACCACAGCTTTTCAGCGCTCCTGCAGTGTATGGCATCTAAACTCCATCATGCCAGAGCGCCGAAAATCTGCTGCTGTGTCAACGGCTTCATGGCGGCTTGGCGGTGTGCATCGGGCATATGCCATACCCCCAAGCCACCAGGAAGCTGTTTTGGGGGGGGGGGGGGGTTGCCAGTCTGTTCCAGCCCATTCTCTCAATATTTTCTCCTAAGATGTTGTGTTTCCACCTTTTTGCTCTCTCAACTTTCTTTGGAAAGATGGTGAAATGAAGATTTCTTTTTACCTGAACTGTTCACTAGCTAGATTAGGATATAGCTTCTATGTAAATAGAGATTAAAGTCATTAGTAAACTTTTGTTTTAAACTGCAAGCTACGTGTTTGTTGTTTCTGGAGTCAGTCTCAGTCCTTAGGAAGCATAGTTAGACCAAGAACCATCCTCTGCTACTCTGCTGATTTAAAGCTAGACCCTAACAGGCTTGGCTTTGGAATTTTTGATATTTCAATATTTTTGTTTCCTTAGCAAAGGCTGAAGCCTTAGGAAACTTAAGTTACCCCACATTTATATGTTATTATAACAGCAGTTACAGAGAGGTTATAAACATGAACTGTAAAAGGTCAAATAACCTTTAAGCGAACTTGTGACTGCTCACAGAGCTGTGGGCATATGGAAAGGATCTCTGTAACTTTATGGCTGTGAATATTGCTACACACTATTACTTTTAATTCTGTTAGTTCCTGTGTGTGTGTATGCTATTGCATGAATGGAGATTTCCCCCCGTAGCTGTTAATCAATAAAACTGAGGTTGTACTTTGCACTCAAAGAGTTCTAGTTCTTGGACCTGTTATACATAAGTGAAATCCCAGCTATTATTACCATAGCCCTCTCACTGCTCCCAATTGAGCTATATTAATTTCCCCATTGAGTACAATTTGTGGTTCCCATGGCAGGACCCCCTGCAAATTAGGTAACAGTGCTGGAGCAGTAAACTGAAATTATATGGTTCATGGAGGACTCTTAGGACCAGGATCAGAGAGAGACACAGAGAGAGGGGGGGATGGTAGAATGAAGGATGCTAGCTGGGTTGTTGAGGAAGCAGCACCAGCCAGCATAGTTCAGTGGTTTGAGTGTAGGACCACTTGGCCACAAAGCCCCCTGGGTGACCTTGGGCAAGTCATATGCTCTCAGCCTCAGAGAAGACAATGACAAATTTCCTCTGAATGCATCTTGCCAAGAACACCCTGTAGTAGGGTCATTTTAGGGTCACCATGTCGAAAATTACTTGAAGGTACACAGCAGTAGCAGCAGAAGCAGCAACAGCAGCAGCAGCAGCAACAACAGTGCATTTAACCAATGGCACCAATTTTCAGCAACAGATTACACTGGCAAATTTCAGCAGTGGGTTTTAAAAATTCAGTGTTCTTGGGAAGGTGAGAAAAGGGGGTTGGGAGGGATTACATACATGATACAGGCCATACTTTGTCCGCACTAGTATGCTCTGTCCCCACCACCACACCGTGAGGTTGTCCAGCCTTTTAACCAGAGGGAAAATTGCCCACAACATAACCCTGAGTGGCATTCAGTATTTGGTCAGGGGTGCAAATGTAACACTACTAAGAAACAGATCCCTGTGCTATTACACTCAACAGATATTTGACTTAAAATTTCCTCAGAAAATGCATTGTAGCCACATTTTGACTTTTAAGAGAACTCTTTTTCTAGATTAATTGAAAGAGGAAGCCAGGAAAATTGAGCCTTGGAGGCTGTTTGAAGACAGAAGGCTTGCAAACTATTTAAAAATCATTATTATGCCACAAATTAAAAAAGGTGCCAACTCATTGAAAAAGATGTCAGCACAGTAAGAAAACAGTTGTGGAAGCTATAAGAGCTGAGATCATGTACCATAAAATAGTAGAAGACTTATCAAGATGACAAAAACAAAAAGCAGCTCAAACATCGGCAAAAACAAGTTCACACACACAGATGTGCCCTGATAAAAGGAAGGCAAAGCAAATTTACAGAACATATTGTGGAGGATATGAATTAAAACATGTTCTAGAACTCATTGACAAATGATCAGTTTTATATCATTGGCTTAAATCCAGTGTCATACCAGCAAATGTCTGCTAATTCAACAGAGCTTTCTTGTCCTGCAGAGCACCACTGAGTGGCCAAAAATGACAAAAAAATCCAAACAAAAGACACATCAGGTTGCAACGTAATCATTTGGGGTGGGAGGTGGGGAAGAATTGTGGGGGGTTGGTTGGGAATTACTGCACCGTTAGGCCTCTAGGAGCAGCATTGGATGAACAATGTCCCCAAATTTTAAAAATGAGGAGTCCTGGAGCCTGGGGTGGTTGCAGAAAACCTGGCACAGCTGTAAAAAAAGCCTTTGTGCCCAATAGGCTGCATTATACCTACTCCTGCAGTAAACTATAATTTCATTTTTGGCCCTTTTTACACTGCACAGTTATAGCAATTTGATACCACTTTTACTGCCTTCCTGCATCCTACATAAGACTTGAGATTTGTAGTTTCGTGATGCGGTAGAGCTCTCTGTAGATATGAATTGGAAATAAGTCATGCACATATCACAGGATTTCATAGGAAAGACCCGTGACAGTTAAAATGATATAAAAGTGTACTTCTGCAGTGTGAAAAGGGCCACTGTGCAACCATTGAATTGGGGGAGAGTTGTTGACTTATTGTAGAAGATTCAGGCAGTGGTAGAAAGAGCATGCTATGCTCATGGATTTTACAAGTTCTCAGATTTCTAATATTCAGGAAAATGAGACATTGAAAGTATTCACACCTAAAATTCATATTTGCTGGCTTGACAGATGTTAACAGCAACAGTGGAGGGACAGAAATGTGACTATCCTAAATCCCTTTACTAAATGTCTTCAAATACCTAGATATAAGTTAGACCATTATGTGTTGAGCAAGAAAGTATGAAGAGGACTTTGCAAACATGTCTGGCCATGATAGGAAGCTCTGACATATTGGACTGCAGAAACTCTGACAGATCGCAGTGTTTATCTAACATGGTCTAAAAGCCCTCTTCAGAGGTCTGGGCTCAGCATGTAGAGGTCTCTGTTGCTTCTGGGGATTGGTGACATTTGTGGTGTTGGGCTTTTATGTGTGACCTCATCCCCACCAACATTTTAGCCCTCCAGGTTTTCAGGCAAACACCCAAAGAGATGTATATTATGTATTGTACATGTACGTTGATGATGCTAGATAAACAACAACATAGTATTATTTATGGTTTTAAAAAGACTGAGTCATTTCTGTCAACAGGCAATTTGCAACCAGACTGTATGAACATATGATGCTTCTTGATAGTGAATCAGACTGCTGATCAGTTTTCTATTTCAACTGGCAGTGCTCTCCAGAGTTTGGGGCAGGGGAAAAAAACTGTTACTAGTGCTTGATTTTTGTTTTCACTGGAGATGTCAATCATACTCTCCTTCCATCTGGTGCAGTATTCCTGTGGTATTTTATTTATTAAGCATCGATTAAACTCAGTGAAATTTTTCTATTGATGGGACTATTTCTCAGTGGAACTAGGAGAAGACATGACTCTTCTCCCCCGAAACCCTCCTTCACAACAAACAAAACACAACATGATGGAACAGAGGTAAAGGTGACAAGTGTATTGTGCTGAAATATGTATGGAAAACTGGAGGATTAATTGCAAAGGTAAGAAAGAATAGTATCTTTTACTGATGACTTGGATTAAAGATAGTTACAAAGAAAGGGTCTGAAAAGGCAATCTACTGTCATATTAGGCATGCAATGAGATTAATAGACCACTGAGGTCAATTTGAGTTCAGATTAAGATGGGTGATGTTAATGGGGTCAAACCGGGGTAGGAAACTGTGTGTTGTGTGAACAGCACATTTCCCAATCCAGCTGGCCTTAAAAGGAAGAGTCTATAGTAAAAAGTATCTATAAAAGGTTTCCCGTTTAGACTGAGACTGCTAGGCTCCTCTCTCTCTCTCTCAACTGTGGCTCTGTGACACAACTCCATTTTACATATTCCAAGCTATTTGTAGAGATTTCCAATGTGAAGTTGAAGGCTTTCATGGCCGGCATCCATAGTTTTTTGTGGGTTTTTTGGGCTTGTGGCCATGTTGTATAAGAGTTTGTTCCTGACGTTTCACCAGCATCTGTGGCTGTCATCTTCAGAGAATGCTGGCATGGAAGTTAGTGGGGTCTATATATATTGTGTGAACTTGGGTCACACTCCTCCCAACCCAGGGTCACACAGTGCATATATACACACACACCCGACTTACTTTCATGCCAGCATTCTCTGAAGATGCCAGCCACAGATGCTAGCGAAACATCAGAAACAAACTCTTCTAGATCATGGCCATATAGCCCAAAAAAACTCATAAAAACTATTCCAAGTTAGTTCTGATAATTGCTTTTCATCTCAGTTTTGGTAGTGTAAAGTTTTGTGTGTATGTGTATAAAAGAAAGGAAGAGGAAGGAAGGAAGGAAGGAAGGAAGGAAGGAAGGTGTGATGTTTGGCTTTGTAGCTACTGTGTGAAATAATACAACCCGGAGACAAATTATCTACTTCATTGAATACTATGCTGCTCAGTGAATCTCCCAGACCAAAGATCTAATGCTCCACAATCCATCTGTCCATGAATTTTCCATACAAATAGTTAAGAGTGCCATACTGAATCAAAGGCATTTCAGGATTCATATGTCACAGCAGCACTCAGGATGTATTTGGAAGGTGCTTGGTAAAGGCAGAAGCATGTGTTCCAGGGACTGGGTCATGACCCCAAAGGAGTTGCCAAATTCTTCTTTTAACTGTGATCAAGAAGACTCTGACACAGTATGGGTTATGAATGTCATATGCAGCCCCTGACCACTTTCTCCCAAGGAAATAATAATAATAATAATAATAATAATAATAATAAATCTTTATTTCTAACCTCTGATTTGAAGAAGGTGTCTCCTCCATGGGGTGTAGACATGAAATTGTGAAAGTATGCGAGTTACACTGTGCTAGCTGCGTTGTAGCAATATTATATTGCAAATTATCTCTTCAAGAACCAGCAACAAATAAATTTGGAGTGGGGATGGCGTAGGGAAGATGATTCCATGATCTTTCACAGGTAGCAAAAGATTGTTAAAATAAAAGGGTGGGCAGAGGAAAAGTAACATGAGCTGCATATAAGAAGGAAAGTATATATCAGACTATATTATAGGGACAGTATATACAGTTGCTGTGTGCTTCAAGTAATTTCTGACCTAGGGTGACCCTAACCTAGGGTGAACCTATCATGGGGTTTTCTGAAACTGAGAGGGTGTGATTCACCCAAGGTCACCCAGTGCACTTCGATGGCCAAGTGTTGAATTGAACCCTGATCTCCAGACCCAATGCTCAAACCACTATGCTGTGCTGGGCCCCACAGTATATATGGTATATGCAGGTCTTCATACAAATAAAGGAACATGTTCCAAAATACTGTTTTGGATGCTATAACTAAAGTTCTATATACCTGGGATGGGGGGACATCAGGCCCTGAGGCTGAATTTGGTCCTCCTGAAGTCCCAGTCCAGCTCTGAGTTTCCCTCAATGGTCATGCATTTGTTACATGACTCTGTAATATGGTGATTTCATAGTACTGGTAGTCCCTCTTCCAATTCTAAAATGTTGACCTGCCTCTCCTAAGGCTCAGTTATCAGCAGTAAGAAGCATAAAATAAAATATGCTGGCAATTCTGCTTTCAACATTTTCCCTTTGGCTCCACTCCTAGCTGGAGTGTGGCCACTGGGACCTTACTTGAAATTGATTTTGGCCTCATTTCCTCACCCTTCTCGTAGATTCCTTTCTTGTTTGGCCATGGATGTATCAAAAATTAATGGTGGATGAAAGGATGCCAAACAAACCTGATCTCGTTTTTTGATAAAATTACCAGCTTGGTAGATGAAGGGAATGCTGTGGATACAATATACCTCGATTTCAGTAGGGCCTTTGACAAGGTTCCCCATGACATTCTTGCAAACAAGCTTGTAAAATGTGGGATAGACAAGTTAACTGTTACATGGATTTGTAATTGGTTGACCGGCCGAACCCAAAGGGTGCTCAACAATGGTTCCTTTTCATCCTGGAAAGAAGTGACAAGTGGGGTGCCACAGGGCTCTGTCCTGGGCCCAGTGCTATTCAACATCTTTATTAATGATTTGGATGAAGAATTGGGGGCATACTTATCAAATTTGCAGATGACACTAAACTAGGAGGAGTAGCTAATACCCCAGAGGACAGGATCAAAATTCAAAATGACCTGAATAGACTAGAAAGCTGGGCGAATGCTAACAAAATGAAATTCAACGCAGAGAAATGTAAGGTTCTGCACTTAGGGCGGAAAAATGAAATGCACAGATATAAAATGGGGGACACCTGGCTGAATGAAACTAGGTGTGAAAGGGATCTAGGAGTCCAAGTATAAGCTGAACATGAGTCAACAGTGCGATGCAGCAGCTAAAAAGGCCAGTGCAATTATAGGCTGCATCAATAGAAGTATAGATCAAGGGAAGTAATAGTGCTACTGTATTCTGCTTTGGTCAGGCCCCACCTGGAATACTGTGTCCAGTTCTGGGCACCACAATTCAAAAAAGATGTGGAGAAAGTGGAGCATGTCCAAAGGAGGGCAACTAAGATGGTGAAGGGTCTGGAAACCATGTCCTATGAGGAACGATTTAGGGAACTGGGGATGTTTAGCCTGGAGAAGGTTAAGAGGTGATATGATCGCCCTGTTTAAATATTTGAAGGGATGTCATATTGAGGAGGGAGCAAGCTTGTTTTCTGCCACTCCAGAGACTAGGACACAGAACAATGGATACAAATTGCAGGAAAAGAGATTCCACTTCAACATTAGGAGGAATTTCCTGACAGGGCTGTTTGACAGTGGAACACACTCCCTCAGAGGGTGGTGGAGTCTCTTTCCTTAGAGGTCTTTAAGCAGAGGCTGGATGGCCATCTGTCGGGGATGCTTTGATTGGGAGTTTCTGCATGGCAGGGGGTTGGACTGGACGGCCCTTGTGGTCTCTTCCAACTCTATGATTCTATGGTTAGTTTTTCAGTTTGTCATTTATTTGGATGAACGAATAGAGGGCATGCCTATCAAATTTGCAGAAGATACCAAATTAGGAGGAATAGTCTGGGTGGACTAGAATTATGTGACCCAAACTCTTTGTTGTGTGTGTGTGTGTGTGTGTGTGTGTGTGGGAGAGAGCCATGTCTGCTGCCTTACCTGTTAAAAATTGTCTGAGATTTTTAAAAAAACTTTTTGGGGGATTTAAAGGGCTATCAGGGATGTAGTGCGGGTGGCAAGTTGGGATTTGGGGGCTTCAGGTGGCCTGCAGAATGCACTTTCTGCATCTTTGGTCTAAGTGCCTTTGAGAGATCCAGGAGAACCAAAAGTGTTGAACTCATTTCCTTATGAAGCCATCCACCCATTTTTTCAGTAAAAGCTTCACCATCACATCCTTTAAGGTCAAATACTATACCTTCTTTGAGAGAGGCATTCTGCTTTAATAATGAGATAATGTCTTAGGTCAAAGGTTAAATATTTGCATGGTTGAAATGCATGATCTTATGAGGATGGGGCTTTATTGGGGGTGGGCAATTTCAACATGGTCTGCAGCCCATGAAGATTCTATATCTGGCTCCAAGTTTCCTCTACTGTGGTATCTGATTAGTGATTAAAGATAAGAAGGTATTTAAAGATTAGGAGGCTGTCATACAGAACTGAGCTATGCAGGTTTCCATAGCCACCACAGAATAGTGGAAGAGTGAACATTTAGCAAGACATTCTGTTGGTAAAATAAGTGCAAGATTTTCAAGGATGCAAGGCTGAAATAGACCAAAATCTACAGAAGACAGTATGTGTATGGAATTTCAGGAAAAGGGTGCAGAGTGCTTGTTAAACACTGCATCTCTAATATAGGACCCTATTGCATGGGGTAAAAACCCCAGCTTACCTTTCCTGAATTAAATTCTAATTCTGGAGGCAGCGAGGTCCTATCATGCATAAATCGTTGCTGAAATTGCCACCCAGATTGAGCCTGGATGCAGCCTGGGTCGAAGCTGTGCCCAGCCAGGCTCTTTTTCAACATGGAAACTTCCGACCTTACAAAATGGCTACTGAAGCATCTCTCAGGGCCCCAGGCTGCATCCAGGCTGTATCTGGGCAGCGATTTCGATGGTGATTTACATATGATAGGATCCACTGCCTCCTGAATTAGAATTGAATTCAGGAAAGGTAAGCCAGCATTTTTACCCAATGTGATAGGGTCCTATATTAGAGATGCAGTGTAACACCCAGTCTGCACCCTTTCCCTGAAATTCCATACACATACTGTATTGTCAAGCACAACAAGAGTTTCATTTATGCAGCCAAGCAGGGCCAGCCCCATCATAGGCAGAATGAGGCAGTTACCTTGAGTTGCAGAGACTGAAAAATTCAAAAGGTGCAGTTGCAGCAAACCTGTCACCACTCCTCTCCACTGGAGAATGCAGCCTGACCTGCATCTCCTAAACCAGGTGATGTGAAGGATGCAGATGCTTCATTACTAATATTGATTTAAGATCCAGTTGCCATTCATCAGCTTATATAGATGGAATGGAAGGGGTGCTTTAACTGTGTTTTCCAGGATGGTGGTGGTGGGTTCAGCTAGATTGCCCTTGTGGTTTCTTCCTTTTCTATGATTCGATGATTCTAAATAGCACAATGAAATTAAGATTTCAAGCAGCTGGTCCGGGGGGGGGGGGGGCGGGGTGCCTAGCCATTTATGTCTATGATCCATGATTGCATAAAGGAATTTAAGGAAAAAAAATAGAGTTGGCATTGTGTCTTATGGCCTCTCATTTTAAGCTTGAGTGCTTCAGAATCTTCACACAGTTTTTATAGTGGTTTACAAAGCTAACTTCATTTCATGTTCTGCACTGAAGAAAATAGGTTATTCATAGATGCTTTTCAGAGCAATTGTTTTCACCTTGCGGGTTACTACACTTCCACACAAGAGAATTTCATTTGTGCTTTTACATATCCAGTATTTTTTAATATATATTTTGAACAACTGTGTAGAGGTAGAGCAAGGGAAAGGGAGAGCACCTATTTCTTTTCTGAGAAACATTGAAGTTGCTATTTTTGATTTCTTTGCCTGAAGCTGTCTTTCTGTCACAACTGCTCTCAAGAAATGTTCTTCTATTGTGAAAACCTCTTTTTGTACATAGACAAACTTCTGAACAGTTTTTTTTTCTGTATCTCAAGCAATAGCCCTTGGTATTGCAGCCAGTCAGTGAATATGTACTTTCTAGCCTGGTAATTATTTCAGCTGACAAGAAACAGCATTTATGACAATGCAGCTGCTGACAGTTCATCTCAAAAAGTCAGGAAAATGTTTCAGAAGAAATGTAACAATTGAGCAGTAATATTGGAACTACTGATGAAATGGACGTTGTTCCAAAAACCCATGCCAGCATTAATTTGGTTGTCTTTTAAGGTGTCACAAAATTCTTCCCCCCATAAAAATATTTTAGCTCATACATGGTATATTCCTCAAACATATTTGATTCATTAGTTACATTTTACTCATCTGCTGACATACATAATTATTCTCACCATGTTATCTGCCTTAGGTCACATATTGGGAGAAAGTTAGGATATTAATTAATGAAATGAATAAATAACCTTACAGCAACCTTTTCCTCTTGGGACCTCCCCTTTTACATTTACAAGCAAATATCACTCCCACTCCCACTAGATGTAGTATATGAATAAAAATATTTTATTTATTTTGAGGTGAAACAGATGGGCAGGAAGGAGGTGCCAAAAGCAAACACATGCCATGACCCTGAGGGCGCCTTCTCCTGCGGCCCCATATAGGAGCAGAAAAGATCCACCCCCTTTTGGGGTCGGATTTGGACCACCTTAGGCTGCCCTGTCATGGTCCTGGGGCAGCTTCTGGATGCTCCAGGGACATGAGTTGTGTAAATGTCATGCCCCCAGAGTGGCCGGAAGCTGCCTACGTCTGCCTATCTGTTTCAGACCTTTGTATATTTTCATTCACATATTCAAGTATGCTCATATTTTAACATTTTATAAGGAAATAATATTGTTAAAATTAGAAAATTTTATATAAGTAAATGCAATATTTAATGCAACACATTATTATATTATTATTATTAATCTTTATTTATATAGCACTGTAAATTTACACAGCACTGTACATACAATCATTTAATCAGACGTTTCCCTGCCTTCATCCTTACAATCTAAAGAGAAACGACACAGAAGGAGAAGGGATTGGTGGTGGGGAAGGGGATCAAATCCAGCAGTTCTTCACTACCTCTGAGGCCTGGACCAAGGCAGATGGACTAGAGGGAGGGTTCAGCTTCTTAACACATAATTAGGGCACAGCATCCTGGGGCAGAGAAGGGCACTCGCCTGGGAGCGCTTCCCTAAACAATATAGTCTTAAACTCAATTTTGAAACTGGTTAGAGAAGTGATGAGGCGCACATGTGGGGGAAGAAGGTTCCAGGAGTGAGGGGCAGCAAGTGAGAAGGGATGAACCCAGGATGGGGCAGTGGAAATCCTAGGCTGGGACAGGAGACTTTGAGTACCAGAGCGGAGGGTATGAGTAGGAATGTAAGGAGGAAAAAGTACAGTTAAATAAGGAGGGGCCAGTCCATGGAGGGCTTTGAAGGTCAACAACAAAAGCTTGTACTGAATGCGGAAGGGGAAGGGGAGCCAATGAAGGTAGGATAAAAGAAAAGAAACATGGTCAAAATGTTGTAAAGAAAGAATGTACAGGCCTTGGTGGTGGCCTGGGGAATAAACGACAGAGAAGAATAAAAAATGAAACCAAGACTACAGGCTTGCTGAACCAGTTGAATAGAAGTGTCGTCAACAGAGACAGAGAAGGATTATTACAGAGTGAGCTTAGGTGGAAAAACAAGAAACTGTCTTAGACATGTTGAGCTTCAAGCGCCAATGCTGCATCCAAAGAAAATAGCAGACAAGATGAAACTTGCTGTTCAAGCCCTGGCGAGAGGTCGGGGGTGGAAAGATACAGCTGAATGTCATCGGCGTACAGATGATAGGAGAAACCAAAAGAACTGATAAGTTTACCTAGGGACAATGTGTATAGAGAAAACAAAAGGTGACCCAGGACAGAGCTCTGAGGAACTCCAACAGATAATGGAACAGAGGAGGAAGTCTGACCACCCATGACCACTGCAAAAGATCTATCTGACAAGTAAGATTTAAGCCAGCTGAGAACAGAGTTGGAGAACCCAAGGTCAGAAAGTAAATCAATCAGAAGACAGTGATCCACGGTGTCAAAGGCCGCAGACAGATCAAGAAGAATGAGAATAGAGGCCATTTGCCTTGGCCTGCAAGAGGTCATTTGAGATCTTGGTGAGGGCCGTCTCTGTAGAGTGCAGTGGGTGGAAACCAGACTGAAAAGGGTCCAGGATGGAATTGGCTTCAAGAAAGTCAAGACAGTGAGAATAAACAACCCGTTCCAGAACCTTAGAAAGAAAGGGAAGAAGAGAGATCGGACGATAGCTAGACAAAGAAGAGGAGTCGAGAGAGGGTTTCTTCAGAATTGGGGAAACAAGAGTATGTTTGAGGTCCGAAGGGAAGGAACCGGCAGAGAAAGAGATTAAAAATATAGAGGAGAGAGGGCAGAAAAGAAGGGGCTATAGAGATTAGAAGAAGGGTGGGGATGTGCAAATTTTACACATAAAAAGTTTGGAAAGAGGAGGAGGGCCACCAAGTCTCACTCTCTCGTTGAACCACCCTCATGCCCCTTCCAGGGGTCCTACCCCACCATTTGAGAACATCTGGGTTAAGGGGAAATGATTAGTTCAAGGTCTTCCAGTGTGCTTCATGGCTCAGTAGGGAACTGAACCTGGATCTCCCTAATCTCAGTCCAAAACCTGACCTATATGTTACACCACCCTAATTCTTACACATAAGGAACTGGATCCTGATTTAGTCATGTATAGTCAGCTAGGCTAACTTATTTAATGAATTCCATGGGACATGTCCAGTGATATTTTAAACATAACCAAATATGGATCCAAACCATTGTATTATTTTGCCACTGAAAATGGCACCACCCGCCCATATGGACCGGCGCTGTTGCTGTGGGAGAGGGGGCCCCCTGGATCGGGCTGGTGGCTGGGGCCCAATTGCTTATCCCCGGCGGCTGACATGGCCCCATTGGTGGAGGGAAGCCAGGGGGTGGTACCTTCGCCACCTGGGCCCCCTGATTGGTCAGCGGGCCTATTTTAGGCCTCGCCACACACTATGAGGCGCCATTGTTCGCTCGGCTCTCCAACCGTCCCACTGCCTGGCTGGGTATTGTTGTCTCAACTGTGTTATGGTGGCAGCATAGGCCTGGATCTGGTGGGCTTGGTAGCACTGGATTGGGAGTCCTTGAGACTTGAGAGCACAGAGGGTGTTCAGTGTGGCCATTACGGGGGCCACATCAGGTTATCTCCCAGTGGCTAGGGGTCTCAAAATCTTCTGGTTGGTGGCGTAATGGCGTCATTACACAAAGGGCGTTCCACAACCCCTACATCATCCCAATGCTTAGCGTTCCAATCAACCAATATCAATCAACCAGGGATTGGTTGATATGCCAGATCTAGACCTGATGCTTTGGAGTCAACCCTACCTGTGTTGTTGTCCCTTCAACCTGTGTCTCTAGTTTTCTGGGGCGACCCCCTTCCGGGGAAAATGTATCTTAAATTATTTGTTAACTTTTTTTATCAGTGTAAAGCACATTTATTATGAATCAAATAATCCTTGCTCCTTAACCACTAATTGATCTCTGTTATTGTGATGTGAGAAAACGTGTGAATGCGAGCAAGAGTGGCACTTTCTGACAGTTGCTGACTGAACCAAAATGGAGAACTGCATTGCATGATGTGAGGAGGAACCTGGCAAACAGAGAGGTAACCTGGCAGGAGAAGCGTACATTCCAGAATTGGTGATGCAGATCCTTGGCGTGTCTGGACATCAGGACATAGCCGTCTGCTTATCAGAAGAAACAGAACATTCTAGCAAGAACTTGGACAACATGCCTTGTCAGAAACAGATAAGCCATGGACAGTACGTAAGGAGTCGGAAGGTGTTTACAATAAGACCGAAAAGGTCAGAAGAAAATGTTAGAAGAAGAAGTGTGGACTAAAGCCAAAAGGCGGTGGTTGGAACCTTGAAACTGAAAACCTTGAGACTGAAAAAGTTTAAAAGGCAAGGCTTTTCCTGACTGAGGTGTGCTCCTGCCCGCGGCAACAGGTTCACCCAGGCGTCGTGACAAGGTTGGCCATCTTGTCAGCGAAGTGCCACAGTATGTATGGGTATAGGTATGTATGTGTGTATGAGAGAGCTCTCTTGATGCTTGGATTTGTGTATGTCTGGATTCTAAAATAAATGTTACATGCATAGTGATTTTAACCAAATTTGGTGTCTCAAGTGTCTGTTTCAGCATGGCTTTGGGGTAGGTCTTTAGAAGGAGGAAATTTGCATTTACACACTCTCAGGAAACAAAGAACAGCCCTACAAAATCTGGGCATAACATTATTCATCCTCACCAAACATACTCTATCCAAAATACTCTGTTTTGTTATAGGACCATATTTTTACTTTTATATCATTTTATGAGAGTCAGTTCCAAAATAGTTAATCAAAGTGCGGAGCTCCAAACAATACTACTGCCTCCGCCGCCACCTTGGAGCACACCGAGAGTCAGTTCCATTAAAATGCATTTTGTCTTCAGTACATTAAGATTTACAGAAAGATGGTATGCAGAGTGCTTTGAGTCTTCAGAAAAAGTGGTCTGATTTGCATCCAAGCTTAGTAATGTTTAGAATAGACTCACTGAAATAAATGGGACTTGTCTTAATTGTCACTAACTTATGTCCATTGGTTTCTGTAGATCTTCTGTATGACTAAACCTGAATCCAATCCTATATAATGTTAAACATTATTTGTTAAAATTAGACAGAGTTTGACAAAGGACTAGCAATAGCAATAGCAATAACAAGTACATGTCTATATTGCTTATCAGTGCACTTAAACACTCCCTAAGCAGTTTACAATGTGTAAGCCAATTGCTGCCAACAAGCTGGACACTCATTTTAGCAACCTTGGAAGGATGCAAGCCTGAGTCGAACCTGAGTACAATGCTGATAAAGAAGAGAAGAGCTGTTTGACTGATAAAATTAACAAATGTAATAACATCATTTAGAAAAATATATTTGTTTTTTTAAAAAACTGAGAATAACTAACTTTGGCAAACTATTTGGCAAGTTGTATTCCAGCTGCTAAACATAATAATAATAATAATAATAATAATAATTATTATTATTATTATTATTATTTTATTTATTTATATCCCGTCTCTCTCTTCCGGGATCTAGTTGGGTATCAACAATCTAATAAAACAAATGCACAGACAATAATAAAAATTCCCTAATCTCCTTAAGTCTCCCTCCATGCAGTCTTTGTACTCTTTAGCTGAAATGGTACTGGTGATATAGTCAAACATAAACTCCTGGTTTGCTTGTATAGTCGCCCTTCCGGTTTCACGGGGGATATGTTCCAAACCCTCTGCAAAAACGGAAAATCACTGATAATAGAGTCCCTATTGACTTCAATGATGATGCGCTCCTGCATGCACTGGCATGAACATGTCTTGGCTGCACACTAATAATAATAATAATAATAATAATAATAATGACGACGATGATTTTCATTTATAACCCGCCCCCCTGAACAAGCAATCGGGGCGGGGTACAGTAAAATATAAAAACAAAGTGCAGTTAAAATTATTACGGCCCAATCCCAACCTCCCACCCCTTAAAAAAGAATTAACTTCAGGCAAAATTAAAATAAGTAGATAAAATAACAGCATTAAAGACAGGCAAACCAATTTCTAATTGGACAACTAGTGTGATAGCATCTCATTACGTCAGCAGGGGGAGGAGCTGGGAAACTTTAGACAAGAACATTGGGCAAAAACTTTGGAGCTGGGGGGGATTTAGGCATTATCCGGGAAGGTCTGCCGGAAAAGATACGTCTTTACTGCTTTCTTAAAGCAAACAAGAGTCGTAATAAGATGTATCTCATCTGACAGGCCATTCCACAGCCTAGGAGCAGTGGTGGAAAAGGCCCTCTGAGAGGTCTGCGACAGCCTGGTCTTCATGGGCTGTAGCAGGTTTCTCCCAGAGGACTGGAGTGTGCGGGGTGTGTGTGTGTGTGGGAGTCATACGGGGAGAGGGGGTCCCTGAGATAAGATGAAGCCAAGCTGTGTAGGACTTTAAAGGTTAAAACCAACACCTTATAGTGTGTCTGGAAACTAATCGGCAGGCAGTGGAGAGACTTCAACACAGGAGTTATATGGTCTCTCCTAGATGTTCCGGTGACCAACCTGGCTGCCATATTTTGAATCAATTGAAGTTTCCGGGTAAAGCACAAGGGTAGCCCCATGTAGAGCGCATTGCAGTAATCCAAGTGAGAGGTTACCAGAGCATGTACCACAGTTTCCAGTTCCCTCATATCCAGGAAAGGGCGCAGCTGGCGTATCAGCCAAAGCTGATAACAGGCACTCCTGACCGTGGCATTCACCTGACTAGTCATGTGAAGCGACAAGTCTAGAAGTACCCCCGGACTGTGAACAGAGTTCTCCATTTGCCCCTCATGTATTTCCAAGGGATGTGGACTGCAAGTCCATGAAATGGAGGGGTGACTGTATATGTGTTTTTAAGTTTGTTGAACCCCAAAAATATTAACTACTTCCTTGCATAATTACTGTATATATTTGACTATACGTTGGCCTCATGTATAAGTCCAGGTCATGTTTTGGGGCCAAAGTTATGGGTCCACCCCATGAGGTTTAAGCTGCTCCTTGTAGTGGAATAGAAGTAGTTAAAAAGGGGTGGGACAAGGCTTCGGCCTTTAGGTCCAACAGCTTCCAAGTCAAAAAGTTCTCTTCTTCAGAAGATGCCTTTAAAACTACAAGTACCTCTTATGGGCACATCAGTGTCAGCCTCTTCCTTTTCTATTAAGAATGGGAAGGACAAACGGAGATCTCAGGAGAACCAAGGCCTTGTCTACATTAAGGGAAAAGTCCAAGTGGATCCCTCATCTTCTCTGCCCCACATCAGCCATAGAGCTACCCCACACCCATTTTTTTCCAAAGGCAAGTGTTTACACCTTCACTACACACTTGTTTTTTCCACAGCTGTTGTGGAGTGGCCTGCTGCCACTGTCTTGCTGCCAGAGCAAGGACAGATCACTGCTTGACAGTTATAGTCATTTCCTTCAATGTCCAAGCCATAGGGATGATTGTTGTTAAAGTTTTTTTTCCTCCTTGGTCTGAGGGCAGAACAAGGCACCAGGCATCTAGCAAGTGGGAGTGATAACAGAAAGATTTTTCCTACTTGAAAGGCACCTCATGCCTTTTTCTGACATCAGCAATCTGAGAGCAAGGCAGTGGCGGTGGGAGGCAGTGACTCTAAGGAGGGAAAAACCTCTAAGAACAGGTATTCTGGGAGGTGAACTGGCCAGGATATTGAAGGAAATGATAGAGGCTGTGATATGTTCTATCCCGGCCCCACTCCCAAATCCACCATGAGTCTATTGTCCTGACACTGGAAACACTGGAGCAAACAGTGAATTTTTAAAACCTGGGTTTGTGGTGGAATACCCCGAATTTGCTGCTGTAACGTTGTTCTGTTTATGTGTCTTGACTGCACCAGATTTTTGGGGGGAGGGGGGTGAGGGTTGAAGGAAAAAGCTGTAAGTCGTGAGTCCTGATTGTGCCAGATTCGTGGAGGGTCCCCCCACCCCGGTAGACAAGGTGCCATGTAGACTGATGCCTCCTCTCTATCTATTTAATCCCCTTTGGCTGCTTTCATTATGTCATGCACCTTGTTCTCTGGGCCAAACAGCTTCTTTCCAAAATGAAGGAAATATCAAATTGAAGCAGGACATCAACAAACTGCTTTAAGTTGCTGTCGTCATTCCAATTACGGAGTAGCCCCTCCATTTTTTGAGGGATATGTTCTGGACACACACTCCCCCACAAAAATGGAAAATCGTTGGTGTTCCCCATTGGTTTGAATGGTGGTGCACGCTCCATTTTGTCCCCCTCTGTTTGCTGCCCGCAAATGGATGATGGACGTGGATTCAAAGTGTGCAAATTAGTACAGTCTCCCAAGCCACTGCTACCCCAGCGCAGAAACAAAACTGGCATGCTGATAGGCAAACCATAATCTGATTTAGTACTACATAATCTGTATGTAGAGAGAACTTGAAGCGCCTTTGAGACTAACTGAAAAAAAGACATTGGCAGCATGAGCTTTCATAGACTTACGTCTAGTTCCTTAGATGCATTTGGAGATGCAAAGGTGCTACAAGACCTATCATACTAATTCTACAGCCTAATACAGCCATATCTTTGCAATCGTAATCTGACTTGTGGCTCCTTTGGGAGCATCAAACTATTTGGCAACTCCTTAGAACCAGTCCTAACTGAAACCAAGTAAAAAGAAGCTTCTGGCCTTGGATCCTAGGAAGGATGATAGGAAGGATCCTCACTCAGGGGACTCTTCATATTTATCCCTGTGTCTCAACATTAAATGAGAGAATACGTACAGGCGTCCATGCTCCTAGTAGAACAACAAATGCTCCCCATCTATGCAGAACCAGGGACACAATTTCAATAGATCCACTGTCCTAAATTATAGTAAGATCTCTGCCAACAGCCAATCTGGAACCAAGCAACACAGATATGACACCCGACCCCTACGGATGGGGAACTGGCTTCAAAACTTATTTCAAACCTGGACACAATCCATATTGGGTCCATTTATCTGCCCATTAGAACAAGTGGGAGGGACAATCCAACAAAAAGCTATATTTTTACCACTACTGGCCCTCGTGCTCTCTTCCAACTCTGTGATTCTATACAGAAGAAAAAACCCTGTAAATACCCAATAGTCATGTCTCTTGGATCTCTAAGATCTGGGAGGATGATGTCACCTCTGTTCCCAGCTGCAGAAACATGTCTGGTGTACATCACTGAACAGACTGGTTGCACTTGGGGGGGGGGGAGAAGGGAGTGGGTAAGGAGCTGAGCTATACTAGCAGAATGCTTCATCCTAACTATTTATTGCTAGTGAAAGTACACAGATTTGAATAGGTTGCAATATTTATCACTTTGATTCACTGAGGCTTGCCTCATTTGATAGAAGCCAATCATTGGGACCTCTCTGAATGGAGGGGGGGGGGTATCTTCTCACAGCCCTGGTGGCGCAGTGGTTAAATGCCTGTACTGCAGCCACTCACTCAAAACCAGAAGGTGGCGAGTTCAAGACCAGCAAAAGGGCTGAAGCTTGACTCAGGCTTGCATCCTTCCGAGGTCGCTAAAATGAGTACCCAGATTGTTGGGGGCAAATAGCTTACAATTGTAAATGAAGCTGTTTGTTTAACAAATTGTAAGCCGCTCTGATAGTCTTGGCTGAAGAGCGGGGTATAAATAAAACATTATTATTATTATTATTATTATTATTATTATTATTATTCCATGTCCATGTGGGAAGTCAAACTATATCAAATGCAAACATATGTTTTGGTTAGGGAAGTCTGCAACCTACTGGAATACAATGATATAGCACATTTCAAACACATGAACACATTTAAAGAAATAAAAATAAAAAATTATCAATTTTTTCTTTTTCACTTTTTAAACAAACCCTGATGTGCATACCCATAGGATGTATTAGTATACATACTACATTTTAGGTGCCTCATTCACATTATTGGAACAATGGGTCAAACTCTCATCTTTTGTTATTGTATTAATGGAAGCTGGATTACCAAGAAAACCATATGGCCCTTTGAGTTCCAGAATTGTTATGGAAACAATGACATTTACTATCCATCCTGCAAGATCATTTCCAGAATGCCATTTCATGACCTTCTGGGTTTGCCGCTTCTAATTCCTTATATGCCAGTGATTCTTCTTTCTGTGTACTATTTTCATTTACTCGCAATGGCCTAACCTGTATTAGCTTCCAAACTATGTGTATTAGTTTACTTTCAAAAGCTTCCTCTAAAAGAATATTTAATCTCACAATGAGTCTGGCTCTACCTACTGTAGAAAAGCTTCAATGAAATTGCACTTATTGTCTTGGTAGCATGGATAAACAGATGTACAATAAAATGATTTACATGCACAAGCACTAGAGTTGAAATATCTTTATTCCCTCACCCCATGACCTGCCAAAATGTGCCAAAATAACTTGTTTTCCATCACTTTCTCCTTCAGGTGGTGCCTGGAAGAATGTCACCTCAGCCATTCTCTATATTCTGAAGGAGAAGCAAAAGGGAGGGGGGAAGTATTTGGGAAAGGGTGGGAGAGGAGCTTTAGAGGTTTTTGGAAGGTTGGTGGGAGTTTTTTAAAATGTATTTTTGCACACACTTGAGAGCCTCTGTGTGCAATTTTTGGGGCAATTTTCAAAATTATGACAAGCATTTAAAATTTGAGTAGGGAGAGGTTTGGTCGACTGGTGGAGCACTTCAGGACCCATATAAATGGGATCTAGGGACCCCATGTGGCTTGAGGAGCCACACTTTTCTCACTCCCTCTATGCCAGGAAGTACACACACACACACACACACAACTTCTGTGGCACATTCCCTGGTAAATAGAAACAACAATACCTATGAGAATATTCAAAGACTAATCAAACAGAAATTAGAAGTAAAATGGTGGCCACATAGAAAGTTATGTAGACTATCTACAAAGAGAAAGATATCTCTGATAGGTGAAGCAAAGGAAAACAAACACTGCTTTCTAGAGTAATTCTCCAGCTGCTTCAACAGCCAGTTTGCAAAGGTCTTTACTCCCATTCTTTTTTATGCAAAGCAAAAGATCATTCTATCTTAAGCATCATTCTATCTGCTAAAACAAGAGAGGATAATGAAAAGCAAGAGAAAGACAAAGCAAAACAAAATGAAGAAGTTTTAAATTTAAGTATAATTCATGCTGCAGTGCTGAGAAATGGGAAAATAGCGACTAGCATTATGATTGTCAAAATTCAAACACAGTAGGAATCCTACTGAAATCTGTGGATCTTTTCCTGACACACCATGAGAATTCTTTTGCTCTTGAGTAAATAAACAACTCATTTCTAATTTGACAATGGAACAAATTATATACTGTAGACATATACTCACCAAAAAATGCCATAGCAAAACCTTCAGTGACACAGCCAACTCTACCCAGGTTGTAATACCCAACAGCATTTGTTTCTACATTCAGACTTCCTCCTAACAAAGCCGCTCCAAGGTCTGCTATAGCTAAATTAACCAGGGAATAATTAATGGGCTGACGAAGCTGTCTGTACTTGATAGTTACGACAATGACGGTTATATTCAAAATTACTGATAAAGTGCAAGATATTGCCATAATAATTGCTATTACAGTATAACCAATACGGGGCATCAAGACCACTCGTACTGTGCTTGCATTCATTGGCAGAGTACTGGTGTCCAAAGGATCCATTTGTTGTTAGGATACCAAAATAAAATAAATGCCTGTACTGATCAAGCTTTTTTGTTTTGTGCCGTCAGACTCCAGTCATCTTTTGGCTATGAAATTGCCCTTCTCATTTGATGTTTCCAGGGGGACAAGACATAGAATTCCATGGATTAAACAACATTTAAAGTAAATCCTTAGATCCGGATTTCTTTGATCATAATTCTCTCATCTCCATTCATTTTCTAATTAACACCACACTCATCATAATTACACAGGCAAAGAAATATGTCTTGCAAGGAACTTGATAAATTTTTTTCCGAGGGCTGTGATGTGCCGAATTCATTTTAGAAGTGAACTTGGCCAGTCTAAATGCATTTGGCAAAAGCAGATTCCTTAATAAGAATAATCAATTATGGTTCACCCCCACCTTCTTGACATGCTCAGCGAATCTCTCCACCTGGGTTCTTCATGTCAAGCAAAAAAGCAGAATGAAAGAGGACAGACTAGAAATTGCAGACCTTTCTTTTTCATTCCCTGCATTCTCTCTTCACTCTCTTTGCAGATGGGACCCTTGACAACATAGCTGTCTATAAATGGGTTCAGTATTTATTTACTTTCATTGTAAGATCCTCAATGTAAGTCTGACATCCTTGACAAGCAAATGAACTGGGAAAAGTAGTCTTGTGAAAAGTGCATGTCATCAGTTCTCTGTCATGTCAACTTCAGTTGCGGATTATGCTATAGTACAAAATCAAAACTTTTTCTTAATTGCCATGTAGTTCTCACTCCTAACTATACCAACTCAAGCCCAACTTTTTTTTGGTGAGTCATCTTTTAGCATATAATTAAGGGAAACTTTGGATATGTGCTCTCATTATGCATCTGAAACTCCACAGATTCTCAGTGTGTATAGTATATATTTGGAGCTGCCCTTTATTGCGTGTAAAATTTTCTTGCCTTTTCCAAATGTTTTCTTTGGCACCTGTCAATTCCACCAGCTGCACTTTACTGCAAGCAGTGAAGCAGTGATGCAGAGTATTGCCAGGGCACTGTCCAAATAGCCAGACTTTGGTGCCTTACTTTCTGTTCCACTGTAGCAGGTGATCACAAGAGAGAACCATCTTGCCATTTGCTGCTGCTCTTAGGGGCTCCTGGGGATGTGTGCAAAGCTGCCCCACTGGAGTAGAACCTGCTTGACAGTGTGTCCTGAGCTACTCCTGAATGTGCTTTAATTTAATTTTGATCCCAGTCAGTTCCTGGCATGCCAGACTAATGTTTTCAGTCTGACTCTCAATTGGTCTTTGCCCTGTTAATTTTAAAAACAAAATCCTGCAAATATGCATGCATATATATATATATATATATATAGAGAGAGAGAGAGAGTTATAGATGTGCATATGTGCAAATTAATAGTTTTGGTTCTAATTTTCTTGACATTGCTGAACATATACTTTGTGCATGCCCCTATGCATTATCACAACTGTAAACATACATTGGATAATGGTGTACACCAAAGAATTTCAGGAGAAGATCAGCCTGTGCTTTAGAACATGGCAAACCTTTTGATTGAGCAGATCATAAAAAACTATGGCTCACTCTTAAAGAAATCATTGTGCCACAACATTTAATCCTTTTGATGTGTAACGTGTACTCAGAACAAGATGCTACCATCAGGATAGAATATAGAGAAATGGAAATTGAGTCCCTGTACTGGGAGAAAGGTGGGATATAAATCAACAACAACAACAACAACAACAACAACAATAATGTTTTCCAATTGGCAAGAGGGTCAGGCAAGGTTGCCTTTTATCACCTTATCTGTTTAACTTGTATGCTGAACATGTCATATGTAAAGCGGGATTATACTCAGAGAGTGAGGAGTGAAAATTGGAGGAAGAAACAGCAACTATTTTAAGATATGCAGATGACACCATACTATTAGCAGAAAACAGCAAAGACGTGGAATGATTAATGAAGAAAGTCAAGGAAGAAAGTGCAAAAGCAGGTTTGCAGTCAAACATAAAAAACAAACAAAAATAATGACCACAGATAATTTACATAACTTTAAAGTAGGTGATGAAGACATTGAGATAGGTCAAAATTTTCCATAGCTTGGCTCAATCATTAATCAGAATGCAGTCAAGAAATCAGAAGACGACCAGGACTTGGAAGTGCAGCTATGAAGAAACTAGATAAGATCCTGAAGTATCAAGATATATTATTGAATACTAAAGTTAAGATTGCCCATACCATTGTATTTCCAATTTCTATATATGGTTGTTAAAGCTGGACAATGAAGGAAGCTGAAAGGAAAAAAAACCCAACTCATTTGAAATGTGGTGCTGGAGAGGACTTCCAATCTGTGACTGAGTGAGCAGAACAGTGTTCAAGTCAGGCTCCGACTTTGAACTCCTTGGAGGATAGTGTTTTGGGAGTATCCAACAGAAATCCTCTTGACAGGGGGTTACCCAAGACATAGGGACCCCAAGGATCTCCACTTGATCACTGAAAGGCTCAGTGAATGTAAGCTATTTAACCCACAGGCAAAAGAATGTGACACACTCATTGAGCTACAACATGGCTGCCAGGCATTCCAGAGACAATATGGGTTAGTAGGAAGTCTGACATAGTCTGCCAGAATTCTTGAAATTCTGTGGGTTAGTAAGAATCAACAACAGAGTTGCTTTTCTCTAATGGTGGAAAGTTTCTCTCAAAAACATACAGTTCCTTTGAAATAAGAGTAATTTAGGTTTTTGCTCTATTGCATGTGGGATCCTGTGTGTTGGTGAATTTATTTTGGCTATTTTTGTTTGTTTTGCTCCCCCCCGCCCCCATTTTTATTGTCATTGTTGAGATGTCTCTGTTGAGGCATGAGGGAGACAGTGATCGACATACCATTTGTGAGATCTGAGGGCTTTTGATGTTTGGTTTTGCTCCCACCACACACATAATACGTGATATTTGATGGACTTTTGAGCTGACTATCTTTTTTCCTTGTTTTGATTTTGGGCTTTTTTTTTTTTGGTGTCTTCCCCCTCTTTCTTCTTTCCCCATTTTTCTTGATGAGGAGAAAGCATTTTATAATGTCAACTGGTCCTTTTTATTAGGAATAATTCAGAAAAAACAAGTCATTCCAGATTAATTTTGTCTCTTCTTCTGATATAATTAAAAGCTTGGTAGATCTGGGGAATGCTATGAATATAGTATTTCTTGATTTCAGTAAGGCCTTGATAGGGTTCCTCATGATATTCTTGCAGACAAGTTGGTAAAATATGGACTAGAAAGTGCCACTGTTAAGTGGATTTGCAACTGGTTGATTGACCAAACTCTAAGTGTGATCATCAATTGTTCCTCTTCATCCTAGAGAAGAGTGACTAATGAAGGTGCCTTAAGATTCTGTCCTGGCCCTTGGGTTGTAAATATATTTAATAACAACTTGGATGATGGAATAGAGGGCATGTGATCAAATTTGCAGAAGATAACCAAGGTGGGGAGTAGCTAATACCCCAGAAAACAATCAGAATTTAAAGTGATCATAGTAGATTGGAGAGTTGGGTCAAAAATCACAAAATAAGTCAGCAGGTGTAAAAGTAAGGATCTACATTAAGGCAGGAAAAATGAAATGCACAAATTTAGGATGGGTGATACCTGTCTTGACAACAGTACATGGGACAAAGATCAAGGTATTAGTAGACCAAAAACTAAACATGAGTCAACAGTGAGATGTGACAGCCCAAAAAGCCAATGTCATTTTAGGCTGCATCAAAAGGAGCAAGGTAAGTAATGGTTACCGCTCTATTCTGCTACGATCATACTTCACTTGGAATAGTGTCCAGTTCTGGTCAGAACCATTCAAGAAAGATATCTGTGCCGTTGCGCCTGGGCTATATGCAATTCAAAGGGACATGGACATGATGATTCTCTCCCCGGAGGATTGCTTCTTGCCCTCCTCTAGAGGATTTGGGGCTCCCAAGGACCAGACTGAACAGCTACTTTAGCAAAGGGTTTTTTTTTCTCTCTTTATTAAACAAACAAACAGAAAGCTTACTTTAGAGTCCTAAGTAACTGCGGTCCTGGGAACTCAGCCGGATGGCTCACCAAAATCTCTCTTTCTCTCTAACTTTGAGGCAAGGGTGTTCAAAGTCTCAGCCAGATGACCTATATGAAGGCAGGGAACCTTCCTCTGTTGTCAACTGGCTGTTTGAGGGCGCCCGAAGCTACTCAGCATCACTCAACCGTGCGAAGTGCTGAGTATACTGTTCGAGCTTCGAGGACTGAAGAATTACGTACTGGAAGATGGCTTGACCAAGGCCTGGCTAGCACACCCTCCAACACGTCCACTCTGTAGAGTCTCTGATAGTCTAATGAGAGGAAAGATGGCTTCCCCTTTCCAGGTCCCCAGAAAAAGGGGAGGAGCAAACTTGAATTGTTACACATAAACAATAATTGGCAGGTGCCAAGAACCAATAAATGCAATCAACCCTTTAACAAGTTACAAAACACATCAAGACAGTGCAAAAAAAGGGATTTTGGAACTCAAACTCTTTGCAAACTAAGCAGGCTGCAGCATGTCACAAATGCAAACCTTTAAACTCAAAGTTTTAAATGCAGAAGGCGCTTGCTGCGCCGTCACAATATTGATAGGAACATTTCTAGAGGAAGGCAACCAAGATCATAAAAAGTCTGGAAACTGGCCCTGTAAGAAACAGCTTAGGGAGCAGAATATGTCTAGTTTGGTGAATAGAAGACTGAAAGGTGATATGATAGTCATCTTTAAGTATTTGAAAAAATGTGATAAAGAAGATGGATTAAACTTTATTTCAGCTGCTCCAGAGACTAGAGCATGAACTACCGTAATGGATTCAAATTACTAGAAAAGAGATTCTATGTAAAAGATTTGTTCAGCTATGGAATACACTGCCTCAGAAGGTGGTTGGCTATCTTTCTTTAAAAGTCTTTAAAAAGATGTTAGATTGCTCTATCTCAGATATGGTTTGGTTGTGTATTCCTGGAGGGAAGGGCTTGGACTGAATGACCCTTGTGATCCCTTCCAACTCTATGATTCTGTGACTATATCTTACCATATATATACAGCTACAAGCCTGGACTTGCTAGCTTGTTCATTCCCATGGCCTCTGAAACATAGGGCTTTATCACATGGGAGGCAAGTGTCCCTCTGTGATTAAATCACCATTAAATACTGTTAATAGTGTGATCAGGGGGAAGATTATCACATCCCCACATGTTTCTCCCATTTTTGTCTCATTTGTAAAGAGTAATGGAGGGGTCATTTGGTATTAACGGGAATTTCTGTTAATAACAAATGACGCTTCCATTACTGTTTACAAACGGGACAAGAACAGGAGATGCATGGGGGTGTGACAATCTTTCCCCCAATCATGCTATTAACAGAATTTAATGGCAATTTAAACATGGGAGGAGGATGTTTGCCTCCTCCGTGTGATAATCTTTATAGAATCAGGTTACCTGGAATCCATGGCAAAATATTTATGTTTTCTGGTACTAGACATTTCCTAATGCTCCCAAAGATAGAGTAGTATCTGAAAACAGCATGTCACAACTGAAGAACAAGAATAATGATTTTTTAGTGTAGTGTAGTAGCACATAGAGGACTGAATACAGAACAGGAAGAAACAGATTCAAATTCATGGCACTTGCTGATTGACTTAGGGCCTGTCACAATCTCTCTGCTAGCTTGGCTCACAGGGATGGACTGAGAGATAAGTGGGAGAAACTATATAGGTTGCCTTTGGAAGAGGGAATGGATAAAAATACAGATATGATGAGATACTCTTGAATTGACTCAATATTCACAAGTATGACTAAAGAAGTAAAAATTCATGCTGGAGAATAATTTGTGTTAGCCATTATCAGTTTGCTCTGTACTTCAGATCTAGTTGTGCTTATGCAATGCAAAACAGATAGAAGGATATGTTCACTTTCTATAAGACTATCTTTTACAGTATATAAAGCATAATATATTTTAATTGCAACAAGGCTGTGTGGGTAGAAAGAAATTTGAACTAATGGGTTAAGCAAAGACCTGCTAAGAAAAACAAATATTTGTGTGTGGTGGTTGTTGTTGTTGTGTCTTCAACTCACTTCCAATTTATGGTGACCCTAAGGTGACCCTGTCACGTGATTTTCTTGGCAAGATTTGTTCAGAGGTTTGCCACTGCCTTCCCCTGAGGCTGAGAGAGTGTGACTCACCCAAGGTCACCCAGTGTGCTTTCATTGCTGAGTGGGGATTTGAACCCTGGTCTCCAGAGTTGTAGTCAAACACTCAAATCATTACATTATGTGGGCTCTTGTACATGACTAAATAACACACAAATGTTGTGGACAGATTTATAAAAAGCATTAGGTTGTAATCCTAAACTTTCTTGCAAATACGATCCACTTCTTTAAACAGCATTTTACCTAAGATACTGTCTCAGTGTAGAATTTAGATATTATATTTAGTGTGAGAATCTAATTTTTAGAGAATCTGTATATTAAGTATGAACATCTGTGACTGCATAATAGAACTGAATTGTAATAACATACTGTATTTTATAGATAATTTAAAAAGTAAAGTGTCTACTCTGTCATACATCTACATAAGTTGATGGAGAAAAACATTAAAGTAGGTATCAGATTTGCCTATTACATAACTTATTTAATGGACAAAATAGTAACAATTAGATTTAGAATGACATATAAAACCCTGGTGGAGCAAGGCTGTGGTGCCAGCTCTTAAATTTGTTTGAAGTTTCATTCTTAAGAATGAATTAGTATTCAGCTTAAATCACATGGAAATCCAGGTGGAGATGTGATCAGCTATGGCTCCCATGAGCAAATTTTGATAAATGTCAAGCTGTATATTGATTTAGACGTCTGGCAGTATAGACAAATTAAGGTTCAAAGGTATGATAGGTTTGAGCACTATGGACTTTTTTGCATGGGGAAAATTAAACTGGTCACAATGCAGAGTCATCCAGGGCATTAGGGACAATTTTGCAAGTGCTTTTCAGAAGACGCTGTGCACAAACCAGTCACAAACCAGGGAACTTCACCTGCACCAAGTGCAAGTTGGTAGCCCTCTTAGAAGAGAGAGTTCAGAAGTTGGAGGCCCAGCTGCCTACACTTCAGCATCACAGAGAGCAGGAGGTTCCCCTGAACAGAACGGACTGGACGGTCTTGGACAGGAAACACACAGAGAAAGTTGCTGGGGAAGTAGAGGTCACTTCACACACAAAAGAAGTAGATGGTTGGAGGAATGTTACACACAGAAGTAGGGAAACCACGGTTCGTTCTGTAAGCTTGCAGCTACAGAATCGTTTTGAATCTCTCTCTGTTATCAGAGATGATGAGGAAAAGCAGCAGGGACAGACATCAGGGACAGAGCAGGGCAGCCTGAGAATAGCACCAAAGGGAACAGCCACTGCTAAGCCTCGGAGGAGGCGCGTGGTGGTGGTGGGGGACTCCTTGCTGAGGGGTACAGAAGCAGTGGTTTGTGGGCCTGACAAGATGTCTCGGGAGGTGTGCTGTCTCCCTGGGGCAAAGATCCGTGACATGGCGGAGAGGCTGACAAGACTTGTCAAGCCTACTGACCGTTATCCCCTTCTTTTGGTTCATGTGGGAACCAATGATACTGCAAGGCACAGCCTTGAGAATATCATAAGGGATTATGAGGATCTGGGTAGGAAGCTGAAAGAGATGGATGCACAGGTTGTCATATCATCTCTTCTCTCAGTAGAAGGGCATGGTCCAGGAAGGGAGAAGAAAATAGCAGAGGTGAATAACTGGCTCCGTAGATGATGCCACCAAGAATAGTTTGGATTCTTGGATCATGGGCTGCGGTTCCATGAGGAGGGACTTCTGGCAAAGGATGGACTGCATCTCACGCCAGTTGGCAAAAACGTTTTTGCCAATAGTCTCAAAAATCTGATCAGGAGGGCTTTAAACTGAGTTATATGGGGAAGGGAGACATTATTCTGGAAGGCAAAAGGGCTAGAGAAAATAGTCAAAATGACATAGAAGGAAAAAGGCAAACAGTGCAAGGACCCAACAGTGGGAAGCAAAAATTTTTGCACAGGCAGCAAGTAAAGGGAACACATGTTCTTAGATGTCTCTACACTAATGCACAGACTATGGGAAATAAACAGGATGAACTTGAACTCCTAGCACAACAAAGCAAATATAATATAATAGACATCACTGAAACCTGGTGGGATGAGTCTCACGATTGGAATGTAGAAATAGAGGGATATAACCTTTTTAAGAGGAACAGGCTGAACAGGAAAGGAGGAGGAATAGCATTATATGTCAGGGATATTTACACCAGTGAAGAGATCCAGGACATCAGTACTGGAAGCCAGGTGGAGAGCATCTGGATAAAAATTAAAGTCCAAGTCAGACGGAGGAATTGGATGATGCCTTTCTAGAACAGATGACCACACACTCAGAAAGGAGAGATGTAGTAGTGATGGGGGACTTCAACTATCCAGATATTTGCTGGAAGTCAAACTCAGCCAAATCCTCAAGGTCTAGCAAATTCCTCAATTGCCTCGGAGACAATTTCATTGTCCAAAAGGTGGAAGAGGCAACAAGGGGATCAGCTATTTTAGATCTTATCTTAACCAACAGGGATGACCTAGTCAATGGAGTGCAAGTGGTTGGATCCTTAGGTGGAAGTGACCATGTTCTCCTGGAGTTTGTTATACAGCAGAAAGGGGAAGCAAGGCACAGTCAGACACACACTCTAGACTTTAGGAGAGCTGACTTCAATAAACTTAGAGAAATACTGGGGGTGATCCCATGGTCAGGAAAACTAAAAGAGAAGAGAGTTCAAGACGGATGGGAGTTTCTCAAAAAGGAGATACTGAAGGCCCAATTTCAAACAGTTCCAATGAGAAAGAAAAATTGAAGATATCTCAAGAAGCCAAGATGGATGACTAAGGAACTTTCAACTGAGCTAAGTTTTAAACGGAACATGTATAAGAAATGGAAAAATGGGGAAATCACGAAAGAGGAATTCAAACAAATAGCCAGCACATGTAGGGGTAAAGTCAGGAAAGCTAAAGCGCAGAATGAACTCAGGCTGGCTAAAGAGGTTAAGAACAATAAAAAGGGCTTTTTTGGGTATGTCCGAAGCAAAAGGAAGAAGAAGGAAACAGTAGGGCCACTGCGTGCAGAAGATGGCAAAATGCTAGCAGGGGACAGAGAAAAGGCAGAATTACTCAACACCTTCTTTGCTTCAGTCTTCTCAGAAAAGGCAAAGGGTGCTCAACCTAAGGATAATGGAGACAGAATAGAGGAAATTCAGCACAGAATAAGTAAAGAGGTAGTACAGGAATACCTGGTTAACCTAAATGAATATAAGTCTCCAGGACCAGATGAACTACATCCAAGGGTATTAAAAGAAATGGCAAATGTAATATTGGAACCATTGGCAATAATCTTTAAGAACTCCTGGAGAACAGGAGAAGTCCCAGCAGACTGGAGGAAGGCAAACGTTGTCCCCATCTTCAAAAAGGGAAAAAAAGAGGATCCCAACAATTATCGTCCAGTTAGTCTGACATCAATTCCAGGAAAGATTCTAGAGCAGATAGTTAAATAGAGAGTCTGTGAACATTTAGAAGGGAATGCCATAATCACAAAAAGCCAACATGGGTTTCAGAGAAACAAGTCTTGTCAGACAAATCTGATCTCTTTTTTGGATAAAATTATCAGTTTGGTAGATGAAGGGAATGCTGCGGATATAGTATGTCTTGATTTCAGTAAGGCCTTTGACAAGGTTCCCCATGACATTCTTGCAAACAAGCTTGTAAAATGTGGGCTAGACAAGGTAACCGTTACATGGATTTGTAACTGGTTGACTGGCCGAACTCAAAGGGTGCTCAACAATGGCTCCTTTTCATCCTGGAGAGAAGTGACCAGTGGGGTTCCACAGGGCTCTGTACTTGGCCCAGTGCTATTCAATATCTTTATTAATGACTTGGATGACAGAATTGGGGGCATACTTATCAAATTTGCAGATGACACCAAATTAGGAGGAGTAGCCAATACTCCAGAAGACAGGATTGACATTGAGAATGACCTGAATAGACTAGAAAGCTGGGCCAACGCTAACAAAATGAAATTCAATGCGGAGAAATGTAAGGTACTGCACTTAGGACGCAAAAATGAAATGCACAGATATATGATGGGGGACATCTGGCTGAATGAAACTGTGTGAAAGGGATCTAGGAGTCCAAGTAGACCACAAGTTGAACATGAGTCAACAGTGCGATGCAGCAGCTAAAAAGGCCAATGCTATTTTAGATAAGTATGCCCCCAATAGCAACAATAGAAGTATAGTGCCTGGATCAAGGGAAGTAATAGTGCTGCTCTATTCTGCTTTGGTGAGGCCCCACCTGGAATACTGTGTCCAGTTCTGGGCACCACAATTCAAAAAGGATGTGGATAAACTGGAGCGGGTCCAAAGGAGGGCAACTAAGATCGTGAAGGATCTGGAAACCATGCCCTATGAGGAACGAACTAGGGAGCTGGGGATGTTTAGCCTGGAGAAGAGAAGGTTAAGAGGTGATATGATAGCCCTGTTTAAATATTTGAAGGGATGTCATATTGAGGAGGGAGCAAGCTTGTTTTCTGCTGCTGCAGAGACTAGAACGCGGAACAATGGATGCAAGCTGCAGGAAAAGAGATTCCACCTCAACATTAGGAGGAACTTCCTGACAGTAAGGGCTGTACGACAGTGGAACACACTCCCTCGGAGTGTAGTGGAGTCTCTGTCCTTGGAGGTCTTTAAGCAGAGGCTGGATGGCCACCTGTCAGGGATGCTTTGACTTGGAGTTCCTGCATGGCAGGGGGTTGGACTGGATGGCCCTTGTGGTCTCTTCCAACTCTATGATTCTATGATTCTATGAGAATCTAGACAAAAAGTGAGGTGAATCAGGGAATAAGCATTTTTGCAAAAAATACTGTGTTTTCATTTCCAGTTCATTCACGAATTTGCTTTCTTCGTGTAATTGCAGCAGCAGTCTGAAAATCACGTCCCCAATTCTGCTTGTTCCCAGATTTTCCATGGTTCCTTGATGTGCCAAGGAGAGGGAGGCAGCCTTGTTCTTAAAGGGACAGATACACACATGCACGTACGCACGCGCACACAACTCTTTCCCTCACACAGTCTGTCTCCTCCTCTCATGGAACCTCTAATCAACCTCTAAGGCAGAGGTTCTCAACCTTCCAAATGCCGCAACCATTTAATACAGTTCCTCATGTTGTGGTGACCCCCAACCGTAAAATTATTTTCATTGCTAATTCATACCTGTGTGTTTTCTGATGGTCTTAGGCGACCCTTGTGAAAGGGTCATTCTACCCCCAAAGGGGTTGCGACCCACAGGTTGAGAACTGCTGCCCTAAGGGAACAGTTGGTAGGAGAAGGCAGAGAGAGGGAGGACATTTTGGAATTCCTCCTGTACAGGAGGGAGAAATGGAGGATATGTCCTGGAAAAGCAGGGCATCTGAGAGTTTCAGCCCTTGCTAAAATCAGGCAGGTTTATGGACCAGCCCCCTCCTGTTTCTCTTATGTGTGCGTGTGTGTGTTTCTGTGTGGTTTTATGGGAGATCGCAAAGGGAAACTTCAGTCTTCCTTCCTCTGAAACAGCTTCTGGAGCAAAGAGGATTTTCCTCCCTGGTTTCCCTTTCTGGACCACATGTGTGTATGCACTTGGGGAAATGACAGTTTTGAGCATGTGCAAAAAAGTTATTTCCAAGCTAGCAACGGGATTTGTCCTCATCTGTCTGATACCCAAATTTGTTTTTAACCCACTTTCTTGCCTAAGTAATGTGCTTTTAACCCCTTGTTGTGCTCTGTTTGTGATAAACATTAGAGAATTTGCTTGCTTTTCTGGGATGCCAGCACTGTAACCATTTTCAGGATGGAAGCACATAGGTCCCAGTGTGAAAAAGTCCTATATGTGTGCCTTTTGTGGACCTGATCACAGGTGGCTTTTACACTCAAACGGTCATTTGTATTGTTAAATTGCTACACAAGTGGCTATTAATGTGCAATGTCCTTCTTCCAAGCTTCCAGAGGTACTCCAAGACAGAAGAAGGACACTTCAGACCAAGTATCCAATGGAATAATAATGAAATCTGAATCCTGGCTTTAACTCTCAGTTGGAAAAACTAGAACAGACTAAGAGGCAACAAGCGATTCCAAAGCTTCCAGCAAGGTTCTGTCCTTTGGCTTTTCAAATTGTGTGGTGCATGGATTGCACAAATGTCAGTTGGAGAACTGAAGTGGCAGCCAATACATATCTCTACACATGTCAGTTGGGCAACCCTTATGCTAACTCCTGTGAATCCCTGTTTTTAAAATATTACATAACATGAAAATAAGCAAAGGACAGAACAAGAAAGTAGACACATAGAGGACATCTGCACTACAGAACTAACGCAGTTTGACACCACTTTAACTGCCATGACTCTATCCTACAAAATCCTGGGATTTATAGTTTGGTGAGGCACCAGACCTCTCTGACAGACCAGGCCGAAGACCTCACCAAACTACAAATTCCAAGATTCCACAGGATGGAACCATGGCAGTTAAAATAGTGTCAAACTGTTTTATTTCTGCAGTGTGGAAAAGCTGTGAGTGACTGGAACAATAGCCAGTTCTTTCACTATCCTGACTCCCTAATAACTTGAAAGTTTTTAGTTACTTAAGTCATAGCTGTCACTGCACCCTTAATATTATGGATAAATTGCTGCTTCAGGATTTTCAGGGACAGTGAACTGATTGTTCTTTTGCTTGCCTAATATTGCAATTAATATCATTATGCTAATATCAAATACTAATGTACTGGGTCATTAATTGTAACAGTGTCAGCATGTTATTACTAATGCATTTACCTAAGCTAAAGATGCTAATACTTAGCAGGGCATTTGCATATGTTATGCCTGTTAAGCAGAACAGCTCCTTCATGCTTTGGAGGGAGTGTATTGGAAGGTAAGAATAGAGAGAAAATGATGATTAACCCAATCACTTGATTGCTCAGTGGGCTATTTGATCCTGAGAGAAAAGGGCACTGTCCTGGAGTACATTTGTACCTTTACAACAACTGATGTAGGTTGTTCTGGAAATACAGGAACGTGTGGACCTGCCTTTTCCAAACTGGTACCCTGATGTCTTGGGTTATGACTCCTTACAGCCTCAGCCAGCATAACCAATGGTCAGGAATGACAGGAACTATTGCAGGGTATCTGAAGGGGAAGGTAAAGGAGTTGAAAGAAGAACTGAAACTCATAAGGTGAGCTATTAGCTAGTTCTCCTATTAAAACTATAATTATATGTACCTTGTGAATACTATTATAATGGAACAAGCCTTAAATCAATAGCAGCCGTCTAGTGATGTGACAGGACTGCGTTCCCAGCAAAAAGTTATCAGATCTCAGGTCTTGGCCCTGACTCTCCAACTTTTATGACTCGTAGTTGGGGATGTTCCAGTTTTGGCAGGCTCAGCCTCAGGGAAGAGGAAAGATCTGTGCGTAAATTTCTACATCAGGCAGTAGAGCAGAAACTTGCTACAGTTTGCAAGGCTTGATTGATTTGGTGCTGCAACTTGTGAAGACTCTCTAGGGGTTTTATGTACAGTTGGCCCTCCATTTTCACAGGGTATCCATTCTGGATTTCCCCCCCCCCCCCGCAAAAACAGAGGCTCGCGCATATCCAAGCCCCATAGGCTTGAATGGGGTGCATGCCTCCAAGTGCGCTCAGGGCAAGAACTGTGGGGGCATGCCCCATTGGAAACAATGGAGGTAGCCCCTCTGTGAATGTTCCAGATCGCGGATCCCAGATCTCTGTGTTAGGAGGGGTGACTGTATTTACTTATCTTTCTCCTTACCTCTCAGTTATTATGGCACCAGGATTCACCTGCTGCTTTGCTCTGCTCTGTACTCACCTTCTGGGTAAAAGCAAGGAGGCTAGATTGCACGCTCCTTATCCAGTCTCTACAAAGTAAGTGACAAGCAACAATCCTCTCCTTTTACATGATCTGGAGTCAGCCCCTTTAGTTAAGATTTATGTCTTAATCCCCCCAAAAGGAATATATGTTGTGAGTGTGGATCTGAATGACTAGCTCTGAGCTATTGTGGGTTTTACTCAATACATAATGCTAATGGCAGGGCGTATTCTTAGGTTTTGGACTGGAAACCTCAGCCTGTGATGATCCTGACCTGATAACCCTTTCCCAGTCCCACTGCAGCCTACCATAACAGCCCTTCATAATTTTCTAAAACCTGCTCTGGAACCACTCTCTGGGTTGTTGGCTAGTTTGTAATTTGTGGATCTTCACCAGTAAAGAGGAATGACTGGTTGCTGTGCCAAAAATGTCCAAATTAGAAAATAAGGCAGCGAGAGATGGTTCTCTATAGTTCTAGGAAGATAGGAAGTTGCCTTATACTAACTACATGTGGTTCAAACAAGCACAGTTCCATCAATGCTGACTGGCAGTGGAGTTTTTCCTGTCCTACCAGGAGATGCCAGGGATCAGAAGTGTCACTAGAGGAGTGTGGTATGTATGTACTACACCAGTTGACAATCAGGTGTGTGTGTGTGTGTGTGTGTGTGTGTCACCCGGTGGGGCTGTCCATTCCAAGGAACTGGAGCAGCTGCTAGAAGAATGAGAAAGGGTGTTGCTTCCCTTTCCCACCTTCCCAGGAGCCACACTGGACCTCAAATGAGCCCTCTGGAGGCCACAGTGCAGAGCCATACTGTCAATAGGGCAGTCGGGGCAATGCCCTAGGGCCCTGAGCCAAAGGGGGGCCCCCTCGCCAGCCGGCTGCCCTCACAAATGCCTCTCACTCCCTCTCAGTCTTCTTAGAATCATAGAATCATAGAAATTTAGAGTTGGAAGAGACCACAAGGGCCATCCAGTTCAACCCCCTGCTGTGCAGGAACTCCCAATCAAAGCATACCTGATAGATGGCCATCCAGCCTCTGCTTAAAAACCTCCAAGGAAGCTCTTCTCTTCTTCCCTCCTGTCCTTGGCCCGGCCTTCCTCCCTTTCCCAACAAACCTCCCAGATCTGGAACAGCTGCTAAGGAAGATCAAGAAAGAAAGTGCAAAGGCAGGCCTACTATTGAACATAAAGAGGTGGTACAGACCACCCAAAAAGGGCAGTCTGGCGCCACCTCTTTTTGCTGCAGAACTTCGCCACAGCAGTTAGATGCAGCGGCGAAAGTGTGCAGCAAAAAAGGAGCGGGCAAACCCCACTCCTTTTTAGTGCCACAGTTGCGGTGCAATGAAGAGAAAAGGCGCCATTGGATGCGTTTATATCGCCACAACTGCGCAGGTCTGTCTAAAAGCTGCGCAGTTGCAGCGGTGTGCTTACGCATGCCGTCTAAAAGGCTTTGCATGACGAAGCAGGCGGCGTCATGTGCTAGGGTTAGGGAGCATGCAAATGCTGCACGCTCCCTAACCCTAATCCTGCCGCACAGATGGCCCTTTTGGGACATCTGTATCAGTCCAAAGAAAACAAAAATAATGACAACAGAGAATCTAGACAAATTCAACCTAGACAATGAAGAAATAGAAGTGCTAAAAGAGTTCTCTTACCTGGGATCAAACATTGATAGAAACAGGGACTGCAGTCAGGAAATTAGAAGAAGTTTAGGAATGGGGAGAGCAGCTATGAAAGAACTAGAAAAGATTCTAAAATGCAAAGATATACAACTGAAAAATGCAAAGATATACAACTGAACATAAAAGTTATAATAGCACAAGCCATTGCTTTCCCTATTATCATGAATGAATGTGAGAGCTGGAGAGAAAAGAAAGAAGATGGGAAGAAAATAAATTCATTTGAGATGTGGTGCTGGAGAAAAGTGTTGAGGATCCTATAGAAAGCCCAAAAGACAAACAGGTGAATTGTAGAGAAGATCAAGCTAGAAATCTCACTGGAAGCCAAGATGATAAAACTGAGGCTGTCATATTTTGATCTCATCATGAGAAAGCATGACTCACTGGAAAAAAAAAACAATATTAGGAAAGGTGGAGAGAAGTAGAAAGAGAGGAAGGCTGCAGGCTAGATGGATGGACTCTGTTAAGGAAGTCCCGTGTATGAGTTTGCAGGAGCTAAGTAAAGCAGTGGAGACAGGAAGTCTTGGAGATATCTCATCCTTGGAGTCGCCATGGGTTGAGATCGACTCGAGGGTGGTTAAAAACAACAAATTAAATAACCAGTACTGCAGAAGACTTTTTAAAAAATCCTTATAATTCACCATGTCAAAGTAAAAGGAAAGAAACTGAAAGAGTTGGAGGGGGGACCCTTTCTGTTTGCACCTTGTCCACATCCTGGTACCTTGTGTTACGACCCCCTTGTCCTAATGCTAGTGGTGGCATGTAGGTAACTACTATGAGGGTCACTGGAAAGGAGCAACACTTTTGTCAGTGGTGAGCTGCAGGTTTTGTGAAAAGGTTTGTGGCTTTGGATCAGAGAGCTGAAGGAGAATGATTAGGTCTAACTTGAAGCCTTGTGCCGATAGCTTTAATGAGCATTTATAATGTTCTTGGGGAAATGTCCTTCCCCTTCTGCTTCTCTGACACTGACATTTGGGAACTGCCATCAAGCTTGCCTAATGATAGCCATTTTTCAGAGTTAATGAACATCACAGGTTGCAAGGAATAAGGTACTCGGGGACTATCCTGGCTGATGCTCTTTCATTGTCAGTCACTGTACTAGTCCCAAAAGCTCATGAGTGTTACCAGAGGCTACAGAAGCTGTTCTCTCCGTGTCAGAATTCTTATGCTTAATATCATATTAGATGACTCTCCAATACTTCTTTTTCCTAATAAAGTAAAACAATACTGTGCAGCTGTAAGATGCTTAGAGCACTTTTAGTACAGTGACTTCTTTTTTTACAAAGAGAGAACAATGGTCAGGTGTATGTAATATATTTTGTGTGGTATCTGAGCAATATCAAAATTAAAAACAAACATGAATGCTAAGTTATGTATCAAATGGTAGATTTCGTTTCTATTTGTGGAAAACCACATGTCTTGTTTCTCATAAACTGTTACAAAATAATTATACTGACAAACCCATTATTAGTCTTATTGTTTTCTGTTTAAAAATATTTACATTATGCCTGCTGCTAAAACTCTGTAACATTTCTCCCTGTTCAAGCCATGAAGCTCACTGGGCCAGTTACACATTCTCATTCTAAGCCATTTACAGAATTGTTGCAAGGCTGGATGGGTAAATTTAGAGAATTTTACCCTGAGCTCCTCACAGGAGATGTGTGGTCTAAATGTGAAACATGATAGCAATCCAGGTTTCTGTATTTGCAATTCTGGTTTCTCTATTATGATACAGAAGAATCTTTATACTGGCTAAAGGCCAAACTAGACACTACTTGGGAGTCCTGTGCCTAATACTCTCTGTTCTTGCTGTTTGTTTGTCTTTCTTTAAAAGCAGCTGTTAGGGAAGAGGGGAAAGGGCTGATTTGGACTGGGGAAGTGAAGTGAAGCCCGTCCCCTCCCCATGCATGAATTACAGTCTTATGTGCCCCTTCCTAAGGCCAGTATTATCTCTGGAAGGGGAAAGAAGAGGTGGACAGATAAATGGTCTCAGTAAATTGCCCCAACTATGGGTAATAGATGCTTGGGCAGAATAGAATGGAGAAGCATGGTATCAAAGGGTCAAATCTCTCTCACTGCATCTAAACCAACCGTAACTTCCATGGAACTCCATGCAGCATCTCGTTTGGACCTTAGTAATCATAAACAGGGAGTCTTTATAATAATGAAGCAAGTAGGATAATTTAAAAATTGCTACCAGTTCTGCCATATTACTACATCTTTCATCTGAGGAGCTCAGTTTGCCTCTAATTTGGAGAGTTTGCAGAACCACATTGATGCTACTTTAACTGTCATGGCTCAGTGCTATGGAATTCTGGGATTTGTAGTTTGGTGAGATATTTAGTTGCCCCTGTCAGAGTGCTCTGATGCCACAACAAAGTACAATTCCCAGAATTCCATAGCATTGAGCCATAGCAGTTAACCTGGTGACAAACAACTTTATTTCTGTAGGTATGGCAGCAACCTTCTGCAGAATTAATGCAGTTTGACATCCCTTTAACTATCATGGATCCACTCTGTGGAATACTGGGATTTGTCATTTGTTGTAGCATTAGAGTTCTCTCACAAAGAATGCTAAATATCTTATAAAACTACAAGTCCTAGAATTCCACAGCATTTGAGTGGTGAATTGAATTGAGCTACGGCAGTTAAAGCAGCGTCAAGCTGCATTAATTTTGTGATGCAGATGCAGCCTTGGTGGTTTTTATCTTGTTTTGTTGATTTTAATGGATCTATTCAAACCAAAACTAAATTTATATCTACACTACCCCAGTGTGGTGTAACTTTGGATGATATTGCCACCTTCAGCACAACATCACATGAGTCCATGGAGAAACATCTCAAGCTGTGCTCTTACTCTGATGCTCTAACAAATGATGGCAATGTGCTTATATAGTCAGTGTTTTAGCAGGTGAGGAGATAGCCAGTTTGAGTGCTGGACTAGGGCACAGGGAGACCATGGTTTGACTCTCCACACAGCCATAGAACCCTCCACTGAATGACCTTGGAAAAACAACAACACCACACACACTCAGTTTTAGACAAAGGCAAAAAACAAAAGCTTTCTGAAGAAATCTTGCCAAGAAAGCCCTGTGATAGTTCATCTTTGGGTCACCATAGGATGGCACACAACAACAACTTCATCCCATCTCTTTGTCCCCCATTTATTTGAATTGCTGCAAAGTGAGTTTAAAGTGCAAATGTAGTATGCACTCAATTAACCTGGAGGTGGGGAGGACAAACAAGATGGAATTTTAGGAGCTTATCAGATGAAGTTTAAAAGTATTTCAAGCCTCCTGTGCTGGAGTCAAGACACTGGATGGATGTTGGGATTATTGCCTGCTAAATTGCCACCTAATCACCGCCTGCTATCAGTTTGGGTCCTAACTGGGTCCCAGCCGCACTCTGCCAGCACTTTTTTGAAGTCGGAAGCTTTCCAGCTTTGAAAAAGTGCTGGAGGAGTGCAGTTGGGACCTGGAATGATGGCTGGCAGCAATTAGACAGTAACATGCGATAATCCCTGCCTCCATCCAGCACCCTGGTTTTAAAGTTCATCTGATAAGCTTCTTATTCTCCCCAGTGGGCTCAAGCAAATCAAACTGCTAATTGCTGTATTCTTCCTCATTGATATTTTTTTGCAGTCTGAACCATATTTTGATTTTACTCAGCCATGTGATTCATCTGTGAAATATTGGAGAATATCTATCAGTGAGTGGATATTTTGAGTATGGCAAGGATGTGAGATTTTCTGGGGAGGCCCTTAATTCAGTCCAGCTCAATTTATTGGCACATTTAGTGGTGTCACAAGAGAGGGCTCACTAAGTGGCCATTTCTTGGCAATGGAAAATTTTACAGAGGGAGGCTAGATTGGTTTCCCTGCCTGTTGTCTTTCCACTAGGTAGAGGTTGGAAATAATTTGTTAAAAATTAATTTACTCCTAATTTGTTAACATTTTTAACAGTATTTTTACAATTCATTACTTTAATTGTTAGATGCCAAAAATGTTCATGTTCTGATGATTACATTGGATTACACTGATTCAATTTATTATTTTGGGAGAATATGTGGGAGGGGGTTCATTTTTTTTTTGCTATTTTAAATAATGTTTATCTATTTTTTTAAATTAAAAAGTTATTAAAATATCCTTACCAATCAATGGCAATTTATAGATTTAATAATTTCTACTTCATTATTCAGATTATTAAGTCAACCTAATAAAATACAGTGGTCCCCCGCCTTATGAATCCCCCGGGTTGCGAAAACCCCGGGATCCGAAAGGCGGCGGACCGGCTTCCTATCCCTCGGGATACGAAAGATCCCCCGGGATACGAAGAAAAAAACCGCGCGGCCCCTTTAAATCGGCCGCGCGGTCCATTGACTTTAGCGGTCCCCCGGGAAACGAAAGCTTCCGGGTTACGAAAGTAATCCCGGAACGGATTACTTTCGTAACCCGGGGGACGACTGTACTGCCTTTATGAGTTGGATGCAGAGCTAGGAATGTGAGTGTAGTAACCTAGTGAAATCAGTGGGATCACAACAGTCAGTGTGTTAGTCACAACACACAAAATACACACTGAAACACAGATTCTTATGCCTCCTGAGCTTCTGTCTATGAAAACAGCAAGCATGCCTCCTCTAGATTTTGTGCCTGCAAATAAAAATGAATTCAATGATGTGACACTGTCAGCTAGTTCTGTGCTTTCATGTGCTTGCTCAAATGAAAGCATACTTTTGATGTTGTTCTACTTTTGCCTCATCAAAGGTTTCATGGCAGCTGCATTTCATGGTTCTCTGTGAAAACCACCTGCAAAATATCCGTCATCTGAAACTGATATTCTTAAGAGTCCCTCCCAGACTCCAATCTGTAGGTTGCTGAATACTGCTCAATTGAAAACAGCCTTATTTGAAAGGAAATGGATGTTGTCAATCCTTCAAGAATACCAAAAGCTACAGTACAAGACAGCTCACAAACTAGAATGGATTCTAGACGACCAGCTGGAAAAGATGCAGTGCTGGTGTAATTTGTTGAATTCTAGTCATGTACAATGGGGACTGTATACATTTCCTAAAAGAATGCTTTGAGACTGAGCATTTGCTTCAGCGTTATTTTAGATGTGTAATCACAAGGACCAACGAAAGAGATGGGAGCCAGTCACATGTAACTTTTTTGCCAGCAGCAAACAAGGGCTGTGTTCTTATCAAAACTGGCACAAGGCCCTAGCCAGAAACCTGGAAATTTAGATAAAGCAGAATGCCTTCAAAGGCTTTCCCCCTGCTTTCTGCAGTATGCAATGGCACTGATTAGAGTCGCCAATCATTCAGAGAAGAAAGGCTGCAGCAGCAGCAGCATGGGAAGTCATTTAAGGCACAGAGTACTGATGTGGAATGATGCTTGAGCAATTATGACAACTACCTCTATGCCACAAAATGTCACAAAGGAATGAAGTCCAAATTGTAAACATAATTGTACCAATAACAACAACAACAACAAAAGAAATGGTTCCTACGACAAGACCCTAAATTCAGTGGGTTTGCACATATTTCATGCAATTGTGGGCTGGCTGCTTTGTTTTTCAAGACTGCTTTGAAATACCTTTCCTAAGGGAGTAACAGTTCACTTAGGACTGAGCCCTGTTAGTGGCTGTGGGTTACTCAGAAGGTGAAAATAATCCGGGTAGAATCTGAGTTGAATCTTTGTTGTTCACATGCATTTTGAATGTATCCGATTAAGTTTTTTTTGGGGGGGGGGGGTTCTGCCCCAAACCCCCATTTAACCTGGGATAATCTGTTGAATTTTTTCTGAGTTTTTAAAAAGATTTGGATTCTTGGCTGTGTGAATTAACAATGTGAATAGACCCAGGACAAACTGGGATAAAACCCTGCTTGCCTTGAATATGTTTCAAATTCATTCATATCAATTACTCTATCTTTATTTGAGTGCTGACACATGTGAGCAACTGAACGTGCAGAGATTTGTAAAGATACAGTTCCATAATGTGAACAACAAACCCAGAATGCATGAGTGAGATTATTCACATGAGTGAATGACCCCATAGAGGGAAGGGAGAACAAGAGAAAATCAGGTGAAAGGGGTCCTGGAGCTCTCTTTGAAGACAGTATTCTGTGAATTAATCTCAGCTGATCTGGGCTTGCATCTCAATAGAATACCACTGACTGTTATTTATCTATGGCCAGCAAGCCAGGATTTTGCTACTGTAACCTACCTGGCCTCTCATTCCCCAGCCTCAGTTTCTCTCTTGACCTGCCTTACTCATTTGTCTCCCCTGGAGAAGTGATATATTGCTTCAGAAAGAGGAAGAGAAATGAGGGTGAGTCAGTTTGGTAGGAGTTCAGAAAAGCTACACTTGCATGAAGCTGCTATTATGGGATGGAATACCTTTCCTTTTCTTGGAAGCTAAAAAACCAATCTGGGAAGGATCTCCCAGGTGCTGCATTCTAGCAGTGGATGGGGCTCAGTACAAAGGATAAGGCTGAAAATGGCTGGGGCCAGATGTAATTCATACCAGTTAGAACATTTCTCTGTGAAATGTACAATCCATAGATCAATTCTTTGAAGGTCAGCTTTGGGATAATACCTCAAAGGAAGAGCTTCCTGGGCTAAAACCAGAGGTTGTTCCATCAGTAGCTGATGTGATCATGTCTGTGTATTCACTATCTTAAACACTAGGCAAAGGGATTTTGTAGCACCTTTGAGATTAACCAAAAGAAAGAAGTTGGATAGCATGAGCTTTCATAGTTCTACCAACCTCTTTCTTTCAGTTAGTCTCAAAGATGCTACGCCTACAAGATCCCTTTGCATACTGATTTTTCAGACGAAAATGGCTATAAATGTCTTAAACACTTGCCACCAGAACACTTAATCCATAATGATAACCCAGTAAAGCACTAGTATGTATTAGCATTATCATATCTTCCAAATGTTCCAGTTAGTGAGGAGAGTCCTGATTAATCCTCTTTTGCCTCAGTTTTTCAGCTACTTTAAAAATGTTCCAGATCTCTCTCCTCCTACTTTTCACCTTCACACTTAGCTTATTTCTGTTAGTGCAAACTGAAGTCAATGTGCAAAAGTAGTTTGGAGAAAAATATATAATAATATGGATTTATTTATATCCTGCCCAATCACATGGAATCTGGGTGGGTTAATTCAAACAAAGTCAAAAGAATATGTTACAGTTAAATAAGAAACATAATCCCTTCCCAGCCCCCAACACAACTCTAATTAGATAATATTAAATGACTTAAAAATACAAACATATCATAATACCAATGAAAAGAAAAAAAAAGATGAAAAATACAAATTACAAAATACAATACATAACATAATGAGAATTAAATAAAGTATAACATAATATACAATCAACTAAGAATAATTGACTCTAATTACAAAAGAAAAAATATTAAATATCAAAACAACAATAGTACATTTATAACAAGGACTGTAGTCCATGTACCCTCACAAACATTGTAAAATACAATGATTAAAAAACACTATAATTAGTTCGAGGCCTAATAGAATTCCAAACTTAGTTTTCACATCTGCTTGCCTAGCAGTGAACTTCCATGGCAATGCAAGTGTCAATGTCCAAGTTCCTTTCTCCGGCTGATGGCGAGGGGATTCTGGAGGGGCATCTAGGCTACTAAAACCTGATGATGAGTCTCCTTAAGGCCACATAGCAGGCCCTCATTGGTGCTGGGCAAGGAGCAAAACTCTGGGAACATATTCCCCTCTCTGGGCAGATGATAAGTCTTGGTGTCTCTTAGCCGCCCTAGCCGTGGGTGACTGATGTTGTGGGTGGGAGGAAGGCAGTTGTTTTGGGGCCTCCGCCACTCCAACACCACACCAACGCCCCAGAAGCCGCCACCTGGGCCACAGGTGACTGATGTTGTGGGAGAGTCTGGGGCCAGGATTCAGTTGCTGGCTTGGTGTCTCTCAGCCTCAGTTTGCTGGTCAAAGCCATGTCCTGGTCACTGTGCCTCTGCTGCTGAGTCCTGGCAGATGTTAAAGGGAGACAGGTACCTTCCCAGCCTGGTGTCTCTGACCAATGTTGCCAAGAAGAATACCCTATGATAGGGCAACATTTTGTCCTTCCCAATAGGCTCTGGTGAAAGAAACTTCTGCAGCCTCTCCTAGCTTGTATGTTCCTCTTTATTAAACCTTCCCCATCTTGACAACACTTAAATGTTGCTTAGCTGCACATATGACAGTTTACATGCTCCTAAACCCTAACGTGTAATGGCGCCGGTGCTATTACATAGTGCCGTTTACATGGCGTATGTAATGGCGCCGGCACAACTGCGCAGCTTCCACACATTGCAGTTGCACCGCAAAAAGGGGTGGTGCCAATCCGCCCTTTTTGGGTGTCTGTACTGCCCCTTTGTCTACTCTGATAATAAAAGGCACATTTTTGGCCACTGTTATCACGCCCTCCCATTAAAGAGCAGAGCACCTAAGTCTCCATAAACCTAAAACAGGATGATGTTAAGTTTAATTTTAGTTTAATTTAATTCTTCAGCCTTGTCTTTTTACACCTGTAAAACAGGGATACAGTACTAGAATGAAGAATCATATTAAAGGTTGTGTCTGCACTGCAGAAATAGTTTGCCTTGGCTCAATGCTATGGAATTCTGGGGTTGGTCATTTCATGAGCTATTAAGCTGGCTCTGTCAGAGAGCTCTGGTGCCACAACAAAGTAGAATTCCCAGAATTCCATAATACTGAGTCATGGCAGTTGAAGTGGTGTCAAACTGGTTTATTTCTGCAGTGTGGATGTCGCCTGAGAAAGATGAAACTATATGCCCTTATTAGCAGGCAGTATCTTTATCAGGAGCTTCACTTTATCACTCTGATAAATCATCCAGTACAGGTGAAGAAGTGTGGAATAAGTTCAGCAATATTCTTCTTTGAATTCCTATTAAACGTTCATGTAAAAAGACATTCATACCTCCCTTTAAAGTTTCAGATCCACTCTTGTACTGCTTCAGCCTATCCACACGGTGGCACCACACTACATGGCAAGGGCGATAAATGCCACTTGACAATGTGAGAAAACTGTAATCTTCAGAACTGGTGAAATGAGTGAATATTAATGTACATTTTGCTTAATACTCTCTTGCTGTAAATTATGCATAATAGAGTCACTTAATAAACCTAGGCTTAAAGAGCTTAAGACTGCTAGCTGGAATCTTTCCCTATTTCCACTCCTCAGGAGAAATAAAGTTGTTCACCACTACTTCAAGCACGAGTTTCAGGCTACATGGACATTTTCCTATTTCACAGTTGGTTCAGCAAGTCTTCTAACATACTGTGAAAAATATAGTGTCCAGTAGTCCATTTCTCTCAGTACTGCCAACCTGCTTTAATTCAAACCCAGTTTGGAAAATATTTACAAATGTCAAAGTTCATATTTGCCATCCCACCCTACTTTGGCCTGCGACTGCAGCAAGGAATTACTTCTCCTCCTCATGCACATTTCTATATCTCCCATTCTGAGTTCTAATATTTTTTTTTACTTTGAAGCAAAGATAAGATAACACTTAATTAAATTGGAGGGTGGAGCGTTATGTGGTTAGGCATGCTCCCCCTTCCCTTTCCTAATGCCTGCAGATATGCAAAAATCAAAAATAATTAAAAGCTGTGATAAATTCAGTGTTAACCTGAGACATTGGGATAACTGAGACAAATTATGGCATTTAGCTCATGTGAGCACATACAAGATAAAGGACTTTGGAGTGCTTTGCCATGAGGTGATCATTCCTTTTGCTCTGTGAGATTTCCTCGGCTTTCAGCCTGTTTGCTGTTGCTCTGGCAGAGGGAGGAAGCCATCACCTATTATGGTGTGTTCATTAAACATGCTGAAATGAAGGGAAAAGAGCGTCTGGGATTCAAGCACAATTGGTGGCACCATTAGGGCTGCAGGCAGGGGCACTGTAACCATTGCCTCACAAAACATTCATCTCTCCCCCTCCTCCCGCTCTGAATTGACATGTGCAATCTTAATTGTTACTTCTCAGCAAGCGCTGCACCTGGGCCCTTTATCTGCAAGAGAATGAAGTTAAGGCTGGGGCATGTAATTGCTATACATAGATGAATACGCACTGAATTGTATCCTACAGAATACACAGTTCAGCAGAAGTCTGAAATGACCCAGCCTCTCCATCTTCTTCACGAGCAAACAGCTTCACATTTGGTGAAGCCCTGCAAATTCTTAAGACATTCAACTCATTCTTCTCAGTGCATTTCTATATTCTTTGTGGATAGGACACCCAACAGTGGGAAAGTTTCTTTAAAGAAGAATAATGCTGGGTCCCTGAGCATCAACCTACCACAGCTCAATTGCAGATGGCTTCAGCATATCACTAGATCAGTTCTTTTTAAAAGCATCATATGAAGCTCTGTTAGAGACTTTTCCATATCAAGTGGTCACTTGGTTTCAATTCGTTATAAAATCTCTGGCAAGCAGAATGCTTATTTGCATAACAGATACTTCTTTTCTGCATCAGCTGGAACCAGATATTCATATAATCAATATAGAACTTATTACAGGTAATCTATTTCAAATTTACATAATGTAAGAGAAGAAGATATAGTTCTGCCACTATAACGCTTGCTCCATGTAGTGCTACTGGTATTCAACAAAGCAACAGAGTAAGGAATGAATAATATAGAATAATATATGTAAGCCAGTGTGGTGTAGTGGTTTGAGCAATCTGTCAATCTTGAAACTAGGGTTTGAATCCTGGCTCAGCCATGTAAACCCAATAGGAAATCTTGGGCTTATCACAGCCTCTCAGCCTCAGATGATGACAATGGCAAACCCCCTCTGAAGAAATGTGCCAAAATGTTTCATAATAGGAAGCTGCTGTAAGATGGAAACAATGTGAAGCACACAACAAGAACAAGAGCAACAACACTTAATATATGTGTATGGATAATAATATACATGTATATGTATATGAATAGGAAATATATTCAGTTTATAACAAATTCATTCAGAAAACCAATGATGTATAATAAAATACAATAATCCTCACACTTTTGTAATAAGGCTAACACTACAATACTATCCATGTAAACATCAATGTGATATCTTTGCACTGATTATGACACCTTTTGCCTTGTGATAACATGCTGCTTAAAGCTGAAACATGCTGTAATACTAGAAATGGTACCCTGAAAATGGACATCCGGATCCTCCCATGGAATGAATGAGTGACAGCTATATATTCACTGAGTCAGAAACATCTGGAAGGACTGTATAAGAGAGGCCACAGCTTCATGGTACAGCACATGACTGAAAAACTTACCTTTTGGAGTACCATTCCCCAAATCACCCACGGTGTTTTTAGTCTGTGATGTAGTCTAAAACTCTTTTAAACTCTTGATTCTAGCTAAACCCTGTCATCTATAGATGGAATGGAGAACAGGTGATATTAAAGATCTCAGACTCCAGAACCAATGCCAGTCAGAGTAGACAGTATTGAGCTGGATTGACAAACAGTATACCTAATTCGAGAGCCAACATAGTGCAGTAGTTTGAGAATTGGACAACAACCCTAGAGATCAAAGTTCAAATTCCTGCTGGGCCATGCAAACCCACTGGATGACTCTGGGCGAGTCACAAGTTGTCACTCTCAAAAGGATGGCAATGGCAAACCTCCTCTGAACAAATCTTGACAAGAAAACCCCATGATGAGGTCACCTTAGGGTCACCATAAGTTGGAAACGACCTGAAGGCACACAGTGGCTACATGTGCACTGCAGAAATAATGCCACTTAATACCACTTTGGCTCCATCTTATGGCATTCTGGGTTTTGTAGTTTGTTGTGGCATCAGCTCTCTGATAGAGGCGGCTAAATATCTCACAAAATGACAAATCCCAGAATTCTATGGATTGAGCGATGGAAATTAAAGCCATGTCAAATTGCATTATTTCTGGAGTGCAGTTTTAGCCAACAACAACAATGGCTAAATGCATGGCAACTTTCTATGAGCCTAATTTTAGCTGGCTCTATTTTGGGGTTTCATTTTAGTAAGATCGGGAAAGTGGATGGGACAGGAAATCCCACAAGAGCGTCTTTTGCTCCCTGGCAGTAAAAATACATCAGTAACAAATTGAGTAGCTATGTGTTTGGTAACCCTTTGCACAGTATTGTATTATTTCATTTATACTCCACTTCCCCCACCCCCAAGCAAGGAAAGCTGTGCTTTCATGACATCCAAAAGTTGATACCTGAAGCAGCTACCTTGCTCTGCCTAGCTGCAGAGTTACTCTTGTGAAATACAGTACTGAAAAATGTGTAGTTAATTTGTTCTTTTTTGGATTTGCTCACAAGAAAATTGCTGTGAGTGCACTCCCCTTTCAGGCCCCATAATAATCCTATTTTGGTCTATTAAAAGCACCATTATCTGTTTGCCTCAATATGACATTTCGGAATTGCTTCTCTGGTCCAGGATATATTTTTGAGCACTTGCCAAATCTTGCAAAGTTCCTACCATCATTTTTCAGGAGTGTGGCATTGTAGAGTTATTCTTTGTTAATCCATTGGTTTCTCTCCACACAGTAAACTGGGCTTCAAGTTTCTGTTTGTGACCTCCATTTACTCCTTCCTTCTTATTTCAGCCTTATCAGCTTGTAGTGTGCAATGGCTGAAAGGGGTTGGATTGCAACAGCAGCAAGTTCCTGCACCACTACAGCAGGTTAGTCAGCATTTTACACATGGTTGTCACTGAATGGCAGTAAAAGTGCTGCACTATATCATGCATATTTAATAACAGCAAAAAAGCAAAAACAGAAAAACCTCAGAGAGAACACAGACACATTGGGATAATGTGAGCAAAGTATTTTAATAATGTTATATGTATTTTCAGGATTGACATTTTATTGTCTACAATTTGCATAAAATGCAAAAGAGAAAGCAGAACTCTATTATAAATGAACAGATGTGCTTGGCCTTTATGTCTTTCTCTCTTACAGCAAAGTAGGATTTCATTTTCCTATTACGCTGAACAGCACTAAATGGTTGTTACCATTCAGACTTTTAGCACATTCTGATTCTGTCCATTAGAATGTCCTGTGGCATTATGATTGACATTAAAAGCACCTTGACCCTGCTCCCCGGCTGCATTCAAGGTACGTTTCCCAGTGCTAGCAACTCAAAGAAGCCATCTGAGGTTCAGGATAGAAAGCCATTTTAAAACTTTCCCATTAATATATCATTAGCAGCTGTATATGTCTCTAGTCAATGCTGAAGAGCATGCTCATGACTTCAAGGCCCTGTTCTGTATGCCTCCACCACACAGGACAGAGTCGCACAGAATAAAGTCTTCTCTTTGGTGGCACCAAAGCTATGGAACTCCTTCTCTTGGCATGTTTGACTTGCTCTTTCCTTGTTTGCTTCATTCTCAGTGCACATTGAACCCACCCCTCCTTTGGAGCACTGGGGTTGTTCTACTAAGCTCTTTTTATTGTATTTGAGCTTTTATTCATTTTTCTGCTGACTAGCTTGTATAAGGTGTTTAAAAATTTTTTAAAGCAAAATATTTTTAGTTAAATAATTATAATGTTTAATAGTTACAATGTATTACTAATGGTCCTGAACACTATTACTTAAACCTGTGGTTGTGAATATAATAAACTGATTAATTAAAGAAATAAAACAGGTGCACTTAGATTATAGGAGTATAAATGTAGGCTTGCGATATATTATAGGGCTGGCCCAACCATTAGGCAGAATGAGGCAGCTGCTTCAGGCAGCAAATACTAAGAAGTAACAGTTCCTATTCATGAGCTTGTCAGAGATTTTTTTTTCAATACTCAAGAAGAAAGAGATATATAATCTGTCCTGCTTCCTCAAAGCAACTCTGCTGCCCACAGATAGAGTAGAAGATCTTATCATGTTGCGAGTGCTAAAAGAAGCTATGACTGCAATGCCCGTTGAGTTTTGTATGGAATAGAATATGCCATGCTTGCAACAGCCCCATTCCTTGATCCTGGCTAGGTCTGTTAGAATCTCCTGGACTAAGTACAGATTGTCCACCCCAGGATTTCAATGGTGGCCTAGGTAGCCTTTGACAGGGAAGGAACTACAGAATAGCAAAGCTTGCATCTCTGAAGTATCTTGAGCAGCCTACACTCTTACTTCTGAGAACACCATTGGCATTATCTAGTCTGGTGTTTAGCCAGCAACATATTTTGGGTCAACACAATTGATCCATGTCATCCCACCATGTCCTTCTGGTAAATAACATCAACATATAAGAGAAGTATGCTGCTTTCAGATGCTGTCTTTACTGTGATAATTCTTGTGTAGAGGATAATCTGTGAAATGGTACCAGCATGTCAATGTCCTATGCCTCATTCTGCAGTGGTTTTGTCTTGAATTTTAAAGTCTCTCCCCACCCCCCCCACCCCCGGAGCAGAAGATAGATGCATGCCTGAGGTAAGGGGATGTGAGAATAAACTTCTCTTATCATACAATGGTCTTTGATGTCACAATGAAAGATTAAAGGCAAATTTAAATGTCACAGGCAGAAACCGCACAAGGTCTACTGAAAACCACTTATTCATTAGGGGTTCCACAGGGCTGGCATCAGGTTGAAAAGGCTCTTTGGTCTATGTGCCATTACATTAATGAGCATCATCTGTCAGAGCAAGAGTGAAAACACTAAAGGAATTGCCCTGGCTGCCAATACATTTGCAGAATGAATTTAAGGTGCTGGTAATGACATTTAAAGTGCTAAATGATTTGGGACCTCAGTATTTAAAGGAGCCCCTATTCCCATATATATACATCTGCCTAAGAATAGAGATCTGCCAGAGGGTATCTCATCTGTGTCCCATCAGTGGAAGCCATATACCATGTGAGGACAGAAAAGAAGGACTTCTTATGTGTGGCACCCTGGCTGTGGAATCCTCTACTCTTGGAGACCTGATTGGTGCCAGTCTTGGTCTCCTGTTGGCACCAAGTTAAAGTGAGCTTTTGATAAATGTTTTGGGTCCTAATGACTTCATCCAATGTCTCTACATAATAGACTTTATTTCAGAATGTTTATTTGTATTGTTTTAAATCTTATTATCTACGGTATCTATTTGCCTGCCTGCGTGCCAGCTTGCCTGCGTGCCTGCCTAGGGAGAAAAGAAAATAAAGTCCCCCCCCCCCGGCCGATTCTGACTTCAAAAATGTCCGATTCTGACTTTAAAAAAAGTGTTAGATCATTTTGGGGATTAGCATATTATTAGAGGAAATTTATTCCTAACCTTAGTACCATTGCATGTCCTTTGTCCAATAAACCTGTTAAAATCCAATGGTCAGAAAAGTATAATACCACCTTTAAAGAATTAAAACGACTGATGACTACCGCTCCCATATTGCTGGCTCCTGATTTTACAAAAATCTTCATAGTAACCACTGATGCCTCCAATGTTGGGCTAGGTGCAGTTCTAAGTCAAGAAGGTAAGGATGGTCAATTACACCCAGTGTTATTTCTGAGTAAACACTTGTTACCAAGAGAAAGACATTTAGCCACTATTGAAAAACAGTGTATGGCTATAGTATGGGACTTGAACAAACTGAAACCATATTTATGGGGGAGAAAGTTTGTGATAAAAACAGACCACTTGCCATTACGTTGGCTGAATCATATGAAAGATAACAACCATAAATTGTTAAGGTGGAATCTAGTACTCCAAGATTTCGACTATTCCATCCAATACATAAAAGATAAAGATAATATTTTAGCCAACAGTTTGTCAAGACAGGCAGGAGATGGAGAAGATGAGAGAAGAATCCCTCTCCCCCCCCTCTACTGTGTCTATCTAGCTATACAAACACACTCTCTCACACACACATTGGTATAACATGTGTGCAATGTATAATAAAATAAATATTAAGAATATATTGTGTATTCAACCTAATGTTATATAATGTTATGCATAGTATTGATATAGAAGGGTAAGTATAAAATTCAATAACAGGTAAATAATTGTTTTCATTGACACAAATAACCTGAAAAGAACCTTATATGTGTCAATGGGGCTTTACAGACTGCCCCCAAAAGGGCGGTGTGTCACCGCCCCTTTGAGCAGCGGATTGGTGGCAGGGCAGTCTCACCAGCTGCCTCAGAGGCCCCAATCTGCCACTTATCCAGGCTGCGGAAAAGGGGCAAAATGCCCCTTCCCCATGGCCTGGAAAGGGCTGTCTTTGGGGCTTCATGCCCCAGGGACAGCTCGTTAAGGGAGGAAGGTGCTGCCGCGGGAATGATGTGCTGTCTGAAAAGGAGGTCAGTTTTGGAGCTCCTTTCAGCACCACTGTACAAACATGGCATGCACCATGATGTCATGGCAGCACGCCCAAATGGACGGCACCATTTTAAAATGGTGCCGCCCATATGTGTTAGGGTTGGGGAGCATGCGGTTGCTGCACACTCCCCAACCCTAATCACGGTGCGAGGATGGCCCAAGGGGCCATCTGTACCGCGCCAGAGAACCTTATGTAAAGAATAGGCAGATTTAGGCTAGGCTAGCATCAGCCTAGTCAGCTGGAGTCAGCTGGCGTCAGCTAATAGAATGCTGGCTGGGAAGAGATAAAAATTCTTTTAGTGACAGTTGACAAGACAGAGAGGGTCTTATTGAGTCCATAGAGGGAGGGATTATTGAGGTTTCTTGGGAGGAACTGGGTTGAAGTCCAGAAGAGAGGGACTTGAAACCAATAAAGAACTACAAGTGAGGGAGTTAATGAAGGGAAATATCCTGTGGGATAGAGATAGCCGGAGAGACAGGTTTATCAATGAGGTTCAGGGAAAGTGAGCCAGAAGAAGGACTGTGTGAAGGTCCTTGGGAAGAGGTTGATACTCTGAGGAAAGTGGTATACAGAAACTGACATTGTAACAAAGTTAAAACTAAGAAAGTAAATTTCCCAACTGAAGCAAGTAACACAAGTGCATGAAACAACAATTGCCTTATTTACACAAATTTAAATATCTTTTGTTTGGAACATCTGTTTAATAAAGTTTTGATATTATTTTAATAAAAGTTTGTCTGCTGTTTGAATATACATCCACGTTACCAATAGAAAGCCTTTTGAAACAAAGGGGCTAAACAGAGAGGAAAAAAGGATATTCAAAGAGATCTGTGATAATTTGGTGGCAGTGGTGGGGCAAAAGTCCCAGGGTCCTATCATCCTATATATATATATAGTGGTTACCAGAAAAGTGTGAGTCACAAAAGCACTATACAGTAGTTCTATGGTGTGGAAGAGACTTGAATATAATTGTTGTAAATCTGACAAGAATGATCAGGTTTCACATCACCTTTTGATCCCATGAACGTTTGCCTGAGATGATCAAACACAAACCAAAAAGAAGTACTCAAAATCATGAGAATAAACTCTAGGATAGAAGGAGGATAGAATGTAGTTCTGACCATTTTTGTGGTGATCCAAATACCTTGTGTTTTTGTCAGTGAAACAGAGCTATCATGAATAAAGAGAGCCAGTGTGGTGTAGTGGCTTGAGCGTTGGACTAGGATTCTGGAAAGCAGGCTTCAAATCCCACTGGCTTCAAATTCTACCTTGGGCAAGTCACATTCTCTCATAGGATAGCAATGGTGAACCCCCTCTGAAGAAACTTTCCAAGAAACCCTGTTATAGGTGTGCCTTAGGGTCTCCATAAGCCAGAAATGACATGAAGGCACAAAACAAGAATGCTTCCATTTTAGAGGTCTTTCATATCCACTGACACATCTTCAAAAGGGGAGACAAACCTTCAAAATGCATTTATTTTAAATTATAGCCAGGAACTATTCGCTGGAATGAAGGAAGTATTAGAGAGTCGTTTGTTATTCATTTATACATTTAAGCTCAACTATGATTTTCCAGACTTGAAAACATATGTTGTTGTTTTACACATGTCAAGGAATAGCTGCATTTTCAGATTTTAATGATTTATCTGGTGCACTACAAGATGGTGAAGGGATCAAACAACTCTTTTAAAAAAGCAAAATGCTGGTGCTAATTGGTGTAAGCAGGTTCCAAAGCTAGTTACATCTCCTGTAAGTGGGAGGAAGGTGCCAGTAAAGCATATATAGCAGCTTTTGACCTGCATCATATGATGTTAAGACATGTGCCTATGAGTTAATTAAAGCCAGAGTTTGGACAACTTACTCTTTTTAAATTGAAGAATCCCCCAGAATTTCCCAGCAGCCCAGAGAGAAACATTTAGAATTTCCAGCCAGAGAGTTCTATTATTATTATTATTATTATTATTATTATTATTATTATTATCCTTTATTTATATAGCGCTGCAGGTTTACACAGTGCTGTACATATAAACTTATAATTAGATGGTTCCCTGCCCTCAGGCTTACAATCTAAAAGACACGACACAAGAGGAGAAGGGAAAGGTGATGGGGAAGTACCCGTCTAGTACCTTTGACCACACTAAAAATCCCAGGATTCCATAGGATGGAACCATGATAGTTAAAGTGGAATCACAGCCCTAAAATTATGTAGTGTGGAAAGGCTCTTAGAGTCCTCATGTTGCATTTTCCCTTCCTAGGTGACATTTGTCACTAATAATGTTATATTATAAATATAAATTTTATTTATTTATTTGGGACTAATTCTAACTGAATATTGGGACTTACCACTGACTAAATATGCAAAGACTCAGCTGCCTATTCACTCCTCAGTTTGCTCCCCCCTGCCTCTATTTTATTTTTACTGGTACCTTAGTGTCTGCATTTTTTCAGGCTGCTAATATTTCTTTTGTAGACAATCTCATCCAGTTTACTTTACTTTATGATGAGATAATGTTTGCGTTTCCCCAATAAAATTTATTCCTTTGGAGCCTGCCAACAACTAATAACATGTTTAAAAAAAATCACTTGGAATTACATCCGCTTGGTTTCCATGGAACTTAGCTGCATGTAATAAGTTTAGGATTGAACTGTAATTCTCTCATGGAATCTTGCAAAACATACTTCACTTTAATGTTTTTACTCTTTATTTGCTTTATAATACTCAAATATTATACTTTTGAACACTGCAATTATAATATAGGCAGATACATATAATGATTGTGTCACAGTTAGCACATGTAAATGCTGGTTTACACAGCAATTTTATCAGCTTTTATTGTGAATTTTACTTTTAAAATATGCTACCTTAGTCCCAGATGAACATGTCTTGTATTTCCAGTCTAATTCTATCACACTGTGGAATGAAATAGGGAAAATGAGAAAACCTCTGTATGAACCCTTTTTGTTTGTTAGCATGGCTTGCTCTGCCATTAGGCAGCATGTAGTGGCTGTCTGAGAAGTCATTTGCATCTGGCACACTTGACTAGCTGTGGGTCTGTAAAATCTTAGTAGGCTCCACTGCTGACACTGTTCCTAAGCTTTCTTCTTGGGGTGACTACATTTGTGAGTTGTCCTCTATTTTAAATACAGTGCAATTGATGTAGCGTCATTATATGGAGAACTGTAGGACTGGATACTTCCTAGTGTCTGCAACTGGTCTCATAGGGAAAGCATCAGTCTTGGAGTTGGTGCACCAATGGACACTTTGCCTTAAGCCTTCTCAAAAGTGAAGTCAGCCCTGGCCTTGTACTTTGTCAGACAAAGCTCCAGGAAGTTGCCTTTAGTATGCCAGACAACTTGTCTACCCCACTAGTCTACCTCACTAGCGTTGGCATCACCTGATATGGTAACCCATGGTGTCACCCCTGATTGACCTCCTTCTACACCACACCATACAGAATCCTTAGTAATGTTTTTTGCACTTATTAGTCATCAATCATAATTTCCATATATCACTGAATGTAATGGCAGCAGATGTAACATAAACAGCTAGCCAAATTAAAATTGTATCTTTGAATTATATTATCATATGCACAACCTAAGTGTATTTAGACATACATAGTTTCATGTGGTTAGGGTGAAAAATTGATAAGATGTGATGTTTTTAACAAGACTAAATGTTTTGATTTTTTAAAATGCAAATCTAAAAATTTAAATATTTAAAATTATTTTTTTTAAAAAAACCCTTAGGTCTCTCTTTTCTTGTCCCACTGAGCCTCACCCCATTCACATCATCTCTTTCACTGAGTTTCAGCATTTTAAAGGGACTCCACTGCCCTTTCTGACAGCAGTAGTGTCATCCCCCTTGGGGTGTCACCTGATGCATCCCACACCCTCTCTACTCCTCTAGTGACACCCCGATTTACCCAGTCCCATATGGGGTGCAGTTACTGACAGTGACTGTCCACATTTTCTAACAGGATTCTTTGTTAGTCCTACCTGGAGGTACTCTACCAAAGACCCAAACACCATGACAGAATTCCATCTGCTGTGGATGACAATGAGAATCTATAATATGGTGGCAAGAATCTGAATTTACAGCCAGTATCTTGTCTGATCTTGGAAACTAAGAAGGGTCAGCTATAGTTAGTACTTGGATGGGAGACTGCCAACAAATACAGGTTGCTGTAGTCCATATTTCAGAGGAAGGAACAGGCAAAAACACCTCTGAGTATTCCTTGTCTTAAAAGACCCAGCCTATGAAATTATTTTCTGCTGCTCCAGAGACTAGGACACAGAACAATGGATTCAGCTACAGGAAAAGACATTCCACCTAAACATTAGGAACAACTTGGTGACTGTACTGTTTGACAGTGGAACACACTCCCTTGGAGAACAGTGGAGTCTGCTTCTTTGGAGGTTTTTAAACAGAGGCTGGATAGCCATCTGTCGGGGGTGCTTTGGTTTCATATTCCTGTATGGCAGGTGGTGGGAGGACCCCCTCTCTTTCTGTACTGGTGTAACGCCGACTGTGATAATACTGCCTACTATTAATATTGGTGTTATATTTTATTGCAATATAAGAGTTTTATTTAATGTTAGAATTTTAATGTCATAAGTGTTTAATTCTTTTTTTAAGGGGGGATATTGTATAGTTTTATATTTGTACTATTTTACATGCTGTTAGCCGCTTTGATTGTATTTACAAAAGCGGGATACGAATAAAAGTTTTATTTTATTATTTATTAGGATGAGGATGATTATATTTATTTATATCCAATAATGGGACTCAAGGCAGCTAACAACATTTTAAAATCAATACAAATTAAAAACTATACAAGAGCATTAATTAAAGTATAAATATAAGATTTAAAAATACTTAATGATGAGGGTGAAGGGGGTTCCATCACAGGTGCTACATTGGCACTGATTTTGCTTCATTGCTAAGAATCTGTCCCCATCCCCCCCCTCCCCTTTAGATCAGTGTTTTCAGACATTTTGTACAGGAAAATAAAGATGAAGGAAAGGGAGAGCCAACTTATGTAACAGAATTTCAGAGAGCATGAAAATGTCTGAGGGTTCATTGTCAAAACTTTATAAAGCCCTAAAGAGATCAAGTTTACAAAAGAAAGAAGGCTAAGTGAGAAAATGATTGTGAGCATGTTAGAGGATTTGAAAAAAAAAGATGAAATATCAAAAGAGAATGGATTGTTATTCTCCCGCCATGGATGTGTCAAAGGAAGGGGGAAAAAAAAACCCCTAAACAGTACCTGACATGAAGGTTTGACTCTCTTTTGATTTAGAAGCTAGACTGTTTTCACAGATGTCTTCTCTCCCTACAAGGCAATCTACCAAACTGTCCAAATCTTCAAGTCATCTTTAGACTGGGCAGAGTTGCTGAAAATTGTAATGTGACAATTGAAGGTGTTGGGCAGAAAAATCAAAAAAGGTCACAAAAAGAAGAATTTGTAGGGATTAAACTACCAATTCCTATGGCTTTCTGGGCTTGTGCAGGTAGGGCAGAAACTGTTGGAGTGACAATTTTCACTCACTCATTCACTCACTCACAATTTTCACTCACTTGGGAGTGGGGCCTTTTATGTATGTTTTCCTTTTTGAATTTCCACTATTATTTCTCTCTGTGGGAGAGAAATAAAGTGCCCTTGTTTTAGGGCTGATAAAGGCTCCATCTGCTTTGCAGAGTTTGAAACTATAGGCTCTGTCCTATGGAATCCTGGGATTTGCAGTTTATTGTGGCACCAGACTTCTCTGACAGAGAAGGGTAAATATCCCATGAAACTAGAAATCCACAAATTCCATAGCATTGAGCATTGGAAGTTAAAGTGGTATCAAACTGCACTAATTCTAAAGTGTAGATGTAGCCATTGTCTCCTGCCCACCTCTTATAATCATTACCCTTCTGTATCAGGGAAATGGAATGAGTTTCGAATCACAAGATCCCTCACTGCCTCTCTTAGGACTCTTGGCCTGCCTTCTTTCTGCCCCCCTCCGCTGTTTGCATTTTGGTACTGAAAACAAGAGTCATTGTGACAGAGAAAGATCCTCAATGAAAAAACTGCTTCTTCACATGCAAACATCTCCACAAACAATTTAAGATAATATTTAAGATATGCAGATGATACCATACAACTAGTATAAAATAGCAAGACCTGGAACAACTACTGAAGAAAGTCAATGAGGAAAGTACTAAAGCAGGTTTAATGCTGATCAAAAATGATGCTCCTAGATTATTTACATAAATTTAAGTAGATCATAAAGAAACTGAAATAAAGATTTTTCATAACTTGGATCAGTCATTAAACAGAATAGAGATTACCGTCAAGAAACCAGAGGAAGACTAGTCCTTGGAAGGGCAGCTATGGAAGAGCTAGGCAAGATCTTGAAGTGAAAAAATATTTCCCTGATTGCTAAAGTTAGAATTTTCCATGTCATTGTACTGCCCGTCACTATGGATGTATGTGAGAGCTGGACAGTGAGGAAAATGGATAGGAAGAAAATCAACTCATTTGATATGGGGTGCTGGAGAAGAATTCTATGGATACCATGGACTGCCAACAAGACAAGTAATAGGACACATTCCATGCTTCTACAATATGCATTGTGTAGCTTTGCACTTACCTTTCACCTCTTAGTGAAATGTATCCTCTAAAACATGTTATTTAAGCACTCAGTTCTGTCGAGGTGTATGAATCTGTACATCTTCCTTTCTGGTAGAATTCAAAGATACAGCCATTTTAGTCTGTAGAATCAATATGTAGAGAGATCTCGTAGCACCTTTGAGACTAACTAAAAAAACAACAACAATTGGCAGCATGAGCTTTTGTAGACTTGAATCTACTTCCTTAATGCATCTGAGAAGGTAGACTTAAGTCTATGAAAGCTCATGCTGCCAACTTCTTTCTTTCAGTTAATCTCAAAAGTGCTACAAGATTTCTCTAAAGATAAAGGTATTCCCTATTGGCAAGGTTATGAAGTCGTGTTACTAAGCCAGAGCCAGTGCTTTCAGAGACTACTCTGTGATCATGTGGCCAGCATGACTGCACAGAATGCTATTTACCTTCCCACCAAAGTGGTACCTATTTATCTACTTGCATTTGCATGCTTTCAAACTGCTAGGCTGGCAGAAGTTGGGACTAGTGATGGGAGCTCACCCCATCATGCGGCATCCAAGCCTCAAACGGCCAGCCTTCTGATCTTGCAGTCAACAGTCAGCATTTTAACCACTTGAACCACCTCATCCCATACAAGATCTCTCCACAATCTGTATGTCTTAAGAGTAGGTTGCAATATGCAATGTATTCTGGGAGCTGGAGTTCTCTTCTTCTCTCCCTACTAAATTACAAGTGTGAGTAAATCCTTAAACCATGTTTGTTGAAGATGTTAGTGAAGCAGACCATAGGCCTGAAACCATCGAGAATCTTTAAGTATTTTTAGTTAAATTTCCTTTTCTCTTGGCAAGCCCCCAGGGACAGAGAAATAATTTGGCTTTTAAAAATTGGTTACTCAGGCCCCATTCATACTAGCCCATTTGCCCTGGTTATATCCGGATGAGATCGTGCATGCCATTACCAAATCTCTCCAGAAAGAAGTTCATACTACCTTTTGCTCCCATTGATGCTTCCCGGTGCATTTTACCCCACTGAAGTTCATACATGCAAAAGTATCGATTCAAGATTGAGCATCCTAGTTGTCAATCAAATGATGTCATTGTGACATCTGATGCAGCCATTGGTTGTGCGAGCTGCTTGGGTTTTTAAAATACTTTTTATATTTGACAGCTTATGCGCATGGAGCATAGGGCTGGGAGCGGTGCAGCTTGTGGGGGATCCTTTTCCTACCTCCCCCTCCTCCTCCCCCTCCCCCTCCCCCTCCCCCTCCTCCTCCTCCTCCGTTTTTATCAGCACCCAGTGCTTCATCGTGCACTCTTGCATTTATTTTATTTTTATTTATTTATTTATTATATTTTATTATTTATTATTTATTGTATCGTATTTTATTTTATTAATTTATTTTATTATTCATTTATTTATTTATTGTATTTTATATTATTTATTATTTATTTTATTTATTATTGTATTGTATTGTATTGTATTTATTATTTATTTTATTCTATTTTATTATATTGTATTTTATTTCTTTTTTATTTTATTTATTACTTTATTTTATTTATTGTTTATTTTATTCTATTTTGTTGTATTTTATTTTATTAAGTATTGTATTGTATTGTATTTAATATTTATTTTATGAATGGGGTTATTTAAACTGGAGGGGAAACCTCCAATCCATATATGGATAGTTGGTTTCACCTCTGGTTTAAAAAATGAATGGGGCTATTTTAATCGGAGGGGAAACCCTCAATCCATATATGGATAGTTGGTTTCCCCTCTGGTTTAAAGAATGAACCGGGCTCTTTTAATGAATTAAAAGGGAACCCCAATCCCAATATCCATATGTGAACTGAGGATTTCCCCTCCGTTTAAATAGCCCCATTCATTCTTTAAACCGGAGGGGAAAGAGCCTTGTGTAGAATGCGCATGAGCTGTCAAAGTGTAAAAATAGAATAAAAATAATAAGAAATAAAATAAAATAAAATAAATAATAAATACAATACAATGCAATACAATAATAAATAAAATAAAATAAAGTGAAATACAATACAATAAAATAAAAAATAAAATAAATAATAAATTTGAATAATAAATAAAAATACAATAAAAATATAAAAAAATGCAGGAGTGCCCGATTTTGCTGAGAGAGGAGGCATGTTCTGCTCCCTGGCCTTTTCCCTCCCCTGAACTTGACCCGATCATGATCGGAGCCAAGTTCACATTCCCTCAAACTGGTTTTTCCCAAAAGAAACAGTAAATACACCGCTTTGGGAAAAACCAGGTTTAGGGGGATTTGCCCCGCAACGGGTGTGCAAGATCTGGATTCCATAGTGTTAAATCCGGCGCCAGTATGAACTTCTCGATTTTAAACCGGTTTACAAACTGGTTAATACGGTAGTCTGAATGGCCCCTCAGTATCAAACACTGAGAAAATGTGAGTGTTCCCCCTCTTTGTTACATTTTGTGTACATTCTTAGTTTCTACTCCTTTTTATGACAGTAGTCATTTTTTTTTCTTTTGATAATTTGGGTAATTCTTTTGGTAATATTATGGTAAAATATCCATAATGTTTACATCATGCTTGTTGTGAGAATGGGAAGGGTGACCAGGTGTCATAACCACAAAGGAGAGCAAGGCATGGTAAAATGTAGGATATTACAAAATAAAAGTTAAAAAAGTAATATAAATATAAATTCATGCTTCTTACTGTAGTAATGCTCAAAATGGAGGACATTTTAGAATTATTCATGGACAGAAAGCTGAAATGTCTGATCACCCTGGAAAAGGAGGACATCTGATCACCCTGATAGTGGGTTAATAATTCTTCGTAATGTATAGACAGATTTTCAATTTGTTTCCTTTATGAGTAGAACTTCTTTAAAAATGTCTATGCAACATTGAATGTTTGCCCAGTAATGACTAATTTTTTGAAAAATACAAAAATAAAAAATAAAGACATCTTGTGGTTATATTTTGGAATGTGATTATGTTCATTAGTTCCTGCAGTATTTTTTAGCCTGCAGGGGGAATTGAGAAGTCAATTTTTCATTTTCTTTCAAATTGTTGAGATCCAGCTGTTCCATCCTTCCTTGAACTATGTTTTTGTTCAAATACCTCCCAAGGGAGTTCTTTTTGAAAATATTCAGTGCTTCTTATCAACATGATCAGATACATTGTAGTTATGTTTTAATCACAGTAATTATTTCTAAACACATGTAAATTAGAATATACTCTGTTTTTGACCGCTTCTTCAGGGGTGTGTACTTGACCATCCGCAGAGAGAGGACAAAGGAATGTAAAGGTACTGCTCTGCATCCTAGATTGGCACTAGAATTGTATCACTGTTCTAGATCACCCCTAACTCTGGAAGGTAGCACAGTGAAGGGAAAGGGGACAAGACTGGCATCTGTTATCTGTTGTCTTCTATACTTCTTTCCCAAATCATGACCTTACCAGGTAACAGCATCTCTAACAGCAGGCCTAATCCATCCCATTTTGCCCCTCCAGCTAGCTGCAGTATGAGAGGTATGTGTCTTTCCACAGTTTTGTGAAATTGCTAAAGAATGGGGTGTCCCTTAAATATTGCCAGACCCAAATGTTGCATGGACTTGATGATGCAGAGTTTTGTTGCTCTTTCTGTATTGTTTCATTTGTGCCTTGGCTCGGAAAATGCCAATTTGTTTGGAAGCTTTTAGAAGTGCTAGAGGTCTAAATACTTTAAAGGCACCAGATATTATAATAATAATAATAATAATAATAATAATAATAATAATAGTTTATTTATAGCCCGCTCCTCTGTTCATACATTCGGAGCGGGGTACAAGTAAAAGAAAAAACATAGATTAAAACAATCCCATAACCCGTTTCCAAACCTGTCTGATCTTGGAAGCTAAAAGGGTCATGACTGGTTAGTACTTGGATGGGAGACCACCAATGAATACCAGGCAGTGTAGGCTATATTTCAGTGGAAGGAATTGTTAAAACCACCTCTGAGTATAGCTTGTCTAAGAAAACCCAATGGAATTTATGAAGTCACCATAAGTCAACAGGCAACTTGGAGGGACATACACACATTTGAGAGGCAGCATGGTGTAATGGTTTGAGCATTGGTTTGAGTACAGTGCACCTGTGTTATACGCGGGCGCACCTTACTCGGCTTCCAGCATATGCTGGAAGCCAGCACCAGAAGAAGCCTTGGTGCGCCCAGAAGGGGTAATGGCGCGCTTGCCCATGAGTGCACAAGCCCGATTCATTTAAATAGGGCTTGAGCATATGCAGAATTGCCCTTATGAGGCGGGTGGGTGGGTGGGTCTGGAACAGATTCCCCGTGTAAGGCAAGGGCCCACTGTATATACATTTTTTAAACAGCAGCAGCAGCAGCAGCAGCAGCAACAACAACAACAACAATTTGTCTTTGAGAACCAAGCATATGGCTAACAGCAACAAAAATCATCAAAGAAAAAAAGAAAGAACAAAATCCTTTTTTTTTTCTTGGTGCTTGGGCCATCCATGGGCCATCATTTATACTTGGATTATATCATCCATGGGCCATCATTTGCACCATCTACCAAGTATCCATATGATTTAGAAAAAGATTTTGCTGTGAAAGTGGAAAGTTAGTTAAGAAAAAACAATCCAATCTGTGTTAGTTTTACCTCTAGCATCTCTTAACTCTCTCTCTCTCTCTCTCTCTCTCTCTGTGTATATGCCTTCAAGCCACCTTAGCAACTGGAGAATGCTATCCATTGTTGGGGAGATTTTTAATAAAAAAAGAATTATTGTGGGTTGAAAAACCTTGTTAAAAACAAGTGAAAACTCCTAGATTTATGATTTATGGACTCCTTGATTTATGGCACATATATGGCTTCAGCTTGGAAGACAATACCTGAAATCCCTCACCTACAGCAAATGATGTCTACTTTCTCAGCGTTATGCCATGCTATCTTGGCCAAAGTGTCCTTTGAGTCACACCACAACAGCTGAAGCTGAAATGTTTCATTTTAAGACCATAATATTTCTGTAATGCTAGTTACTATCAGTGGCGTCACTAGGGTTGGTGTCACCCGGTGCAGTAACTCATCATGTCTCCCCCCCCCCCCATTGACCTCCTCCCATCCCACACCACACAGAATCCTTAGTCATATTTTTTTTTTTTTTTTTTGTGGTCATGTTAATCGTTAACTGTAATTCCTGCATATCATAGCAAAATTAAAATTATACTTTTAAATTACAGTATCATAGGTATGACCTCAGTGTATTTACATATGCATAGTTTCATGTGGTTGAAGTGAAAATTTGGTGGAAGGTAATTTTTTTTAAAGATAATTTAAAAAGAATAAAATTTAAATTTAAAAAATATTTTGATTTGAAATTTATTTTAAAAAACAGCAACCCTGGAGCCTCTCCTTTGTCCTCCCACTGAGCCTCACCCCATCTCCTCAGCATTTTAATGGGATACACGTGAACACCACAGCATATTGCTGTCACAATGCAACTGTTTGGGAAGTCTTGGTGTCACCCCACCTTAGGGTGTCACCTAGTGTGATCTGAACACCCCTAACCCTCTAGTGATACCATTGGTCACTATCATACATCTATGCCCCTCTATCTATCAATAACTTCAGAATGGATCAAAAATGGCCATATTTAAAAGAAACCAGCAGTGGAACACTTTGCTTCAAGGTGGAATACTTTAGGGGCCTGGAGAGCCATAGGCAGCATTTTGCTGACCCCTTGTACATTAATGTGGGTTTCAGAATTTCTTATAGACAGTGTGATCACCTTTGTATTTTTTCCAATACTTTCTAAGGCAATTTCAGTTGAGTATGCAGTAATATGTACACATCGGATATTTTTGCTGACCTTAAGCCTAAAAAGTATTGAAATTGTTGATGAATAATTTCCCTGCATTATCAAAATTACTGTTTTTAAAAATTGATAGAAGGCTGATAATTGCTCAGAAGTTGTTTCTTACCAAATTGCACCCAGTGATACTAAAATTAGGAGAAAAGGGCAAGTACATTTTGTTAACTGTTAATAATTCAATTACATTTATATAAGAATGATGTAAATTAACTATTAAATTTGTGTTAAACTGCCACTTAAAGGTAAATGCCAGCACTAAAAGTCTTACCAAAAAGAAGCTTAAAAATGTCTACCAGCCATTCCTATTTTGAGCTTGAGAGAGAAGAAAACAGTTGCTCAATTAAAAAAAAATCTCTGATCTACCCCACTAAAAAACAAACCAAAAAACAAACCACCTTTCTGATTTTTCCCTAACCATATTTTAAACAGGTTTTTAAAAAGTATTTTTATAAAATGAATGTAGGAAGTTTGAACAAGAATCAGTTTCATCCCATTCTCCTGCTATTGTTCTGATTGTGGGTGAGGGGGTTTATTGTGCTTGTAACTTGACATAAAAGATTTTAAAGGATTTTTTGGGAAAATTTTAAATCTTTTTTTGTGAAGTGTTTTTTACATATTAGGATGAGCAGCAAATAAATAAATAATTAAACAAACAAAGGAGTTTTTGTCCAAAATACCTGGAGGAGACCAGAATACTAAGAGGATAAAAGTATGGGGCTGCCTAGACAAATGCAACCTGGGTGTTCTTATTTACATCAGTGTATTATTATTATTATTATTATTATTATTATTATTATTCTGCTTTATTTATATAGCACTGTAGCTTTACACAGTGCTTTACATTCAAAGAATAAAACCTATCTGTAAAGTAAGTAAACCTGGCCATGGCGTACATTCTGAGAAATAATAGCATAAAACATATAAATAATACATAACAATACAGGAAAGAGTTCAATAAAATAAAGCAGGCAGCAATTAAAAACATCAAATAACAAATTCATTCTCACTTTCCAGTACAGAGAAACTAAGCATTATTTAATGTATATAAGGGGAATCAAGAAGAGAAAGAAGGAAAAAAAGCATTGTACCAAGTGTGATTAGCATTTTTTTAAAAAAAGAAATGACAGCATACAAATAGCATTTTGCCCTTTAATCTCAAATGCTAATTGTGACTTTTTAATGTCAGAAAATGGAATCAAGCTAAGTAGGGGAAAGCGCTGCTGAATGTCCTCTCTGGAAAATGTATTATAATATTCTACTTTGTGACTTGGGAAAGCATGAATCATCTACTGGCACATATCAGAGATATTTTGTCCATTTAATTTGCAGCTTGGTATTGCCTCAATGGCAGCAGGTGAAATGCCCTCCATTCCATTTTATGGCATACACGATGCCAGGATTTACTGGAGGCCCAGAGCATTGGTGGCATAATCTGTTTCTACATTGTGCAGTCTTGATTGTGTCTCATTGATACAGTTAGGCAAAATTATAATTCCCTTTCTTTTATTTATGGCTTTTAAGTCAGAACAAACAAGAAAAATCCCTGCATTTGTAAATTTCTGTTATCCGGCGCTGTTGATGCTACATATTTTTCCCAGTGAGAATTAAAAATCCTTGCAATGTCCCAACTGCCAGGTTTTGTGTTTGAGCCTTTGTTTCAGATGAATAATGTTTAAAGGTTCATGGGGTGTGAAATGGCATCTATGCACAAAAGAAAGTTCAGTGGCATAAATGATATTTTGTCCCCAAGGGCAGTTCCGTTTACGCTCCCTAAACATGGTCTCAAATGTTACAAGTCTGGCTGGGAACATATGACTGGGCTTTGTGTTAAAAAAACTAATTTGCTGCTTTGCTACATCTCTCCTTTTGAGATGCCCTCATCAAAATGCAATGGGCTTCAGAGACAGAGCTGGCAAAGCACCCTACCTTGGTTTTCTATTTAAGAGAGCAGACCACTGTCTTCCAGACTGCTGCTGCATGTCCTTTACAATCTGGAGATATTGTGTAAAGATTAAAGGGCATATTTTGGTTGTACAATGGATGGAAAAATATAATTTAATTGATTTGTGTCACTGAGCAGGGCTTCACTCTTGTCTCTTCTTTTTAGATTTATCAAGTACATCTGCAAAGGATGAAGGAATGGAAGATAATTCTTGGGCTTTGGACAGGTAGTCAGTAGTGTAATGGCAAAGTTTGAAGTACAGACACTCAGCATGGCAGATTCTATAGTAGCACCTCATCAAGAGTCTGAAAATGCAGGTAGCTCTATCTACTGTATATTTCTATCTATCCATCCAAAGATTTGCTATCAGTTTTCATCACCTCCAGGAACTCTTGTATGGTTAATGGCATTTGTCTATTCAGAATCAGATGAAACACTTTAGAGTAAAGCAAGGAATGACTCCTAACAATATATTACTGCTCAAAGAATCCACTTACTTTCCATCTGTGGTGGGAATTGTAGTATAATGTATAATGTGTTCTAGTTGGTGGGTAGAAGACGACATAGTCCTTGCAAATCAGAACCCTTCTGACTTGGAGAGCCCTGACTTCAGGACATAATTGCCACAGATACGTGCTTCTTCTTTGAACCGTGACTGTTCACTTGGAATCAATGAAAGGTCTTCACAAATCTGGAGGTTCTTATAATTCATACATATCACCTAGCAGTCCTTCAGGGAATTCTTCACTTGGTTTTTCTTATAATTGGAAAACCTATGTTTATTGATTGCTACTTGCTTTTAATTTGGCTGCTCTTTATGGCTGGGATTGTTGGCTTTTTTGTGTTGTTCTGATTATTTTGTATAGATGTATCCATTTTGCTATTTTTATAGTATATTTCAACTAGGGATGGAAAGATTATTGAAAAATATTTGGAAAAAAAGTAAAAAACCAGGTTTGTTGAGTGTCAGGAAACTTTGAGGATGAGAATCCTAGGGCTCATCTCCACTATGGAAATAACACAGTTTGACAACACTTTAACTGCCTGACTCACTACACAGATTTCAACACTATCTGCCCCCACCCCCAGTGGGGTGTCCTAAACTCATCTGTTCTCTTTACCTACAGGCTAGTTTCCATTGACAAACTGGTCTTGCCTCTTCATTTCCATACACATTGGCCAGTTCACAATGTTTTTGTTCACTAATGACCATGACCATCTTTAAAACCGGACATGCTACTTCATTTCCATACACAAAGGATTTTGAATTTGAATTGACATTCTCATAGACCAATGGCATATATATCTGTCCCTGGTTTCTGCTCCACTATATACATCTGAGAAAGTAGACTGAAGTCTATAAAAGTTTATGCTGCCAACTTCTTTCTTTCAGTTAGTCTCAAAGGTGCTACAAGATCTTTCTACATACAGCACTAACTCAGGATGATGATAAACTAACTTCATTGGTTTCGTCCAAGACAGTTTGGAGTTGGGAAACAACTGCCCTCTCGATCACCTTGCTTAAAAAAGGCAGCAAGGAGACTGGTCTGTAGTTGTTCCTATCCAGGAGGTCCAGGGTAGGTTTTTTTCAGGAGAGGCTTAACTGCCACCTCCTTCAAGCAAGATGGAACACTGCCTTCCCTGAAGAACGCATTGATCGCATCCCCTAGGAATACTCTCTCAACACGCCCCCCCCCCCCCCGGACGACCAGCCAAGATGGACAAGGTCGGGAGGCAAGTTGTCTTCCTCACTTTTCCAAGGAGCTTGTCCATGTCATCAGTACTCACAGACTGAAACTCATCCAGCAAAGTGACAGCAACGGAGTTGCTGGACATCTCATCTATGGATTCTGGTAAAACATTGGCTCTTATCCAAGTCGGCTCTTATCTGAGAGATTTTATCTGCAAAGTGGGTGTTAAACGCATCATAACAAGCTGTTGTTGGGTCAAGTAGGGGGTTTGAACCAGGAGGAACCTTTGTCAATTCCCCCACCACCCTAAACAGCTCTGCCGGACGAGACTCTGCAGATGCGATACGTGCAGAATAGAAGAGTCTCTGTGCTGCACGTAAAGCCTCCTGATAGGACTCAAGATGTTTCCTATGGCGAGTTCTGTCGGGCAAGAGACGAGTCTTTCGCCATTTGCACTCTAGTCATTGTCCAGTCTGTTTCATCCTCCTAAGCTCCTCTGTGTACCAGGGCTTACGATTAGAAGCGGGCTGGAAAGGATGCTCGGGAGCGATTGTGTTAATAGCCTTGGCAAGATCGGTGTTCCAAGTATTTACCAAAGCTTCGGCAGAATCACCGGTATGACCAACCATTAAACCCTCTAAGGCTTTCTGGAAACCAGTTGGTACCATTAGCCTTTGAGGGCGGACCATTCTAATGGGTCTGCAGTCCCCAGGGGGATGAAAAGCGGCGCTTAGTTCCATCTTGATCAGGAAGTGATCCGTCCATGACAATGTGGAGGTTTTTGTTACCTCCACCCACGGATACTCCTGTACTAAAAACCCCATTGAGTTTATGACCCGCACAATGGGTGGGCCCGTTAATCAACTGGGATAGGTTCATGCCTGTCATGGATTCCATGAACTCCCGAGATTCACTGGGTAGATTAGGCAAGCCAGTCTCGAGTGGGATGTTGAAGTCGCCCAAAACCAAAAGTCTGGGCGACTCCAACAGCAACTCAGAGACCAGCTGAGTCAGCTCAGTTAGGGAGTCTGTTAAGCAATGGGGTGGCTGGTATAACAGCAGAATCCCCAAACTATCACTGGTTTTCAGGCTAAGGTATATGCACTCAATGTGGGTTGTTTTCTGGACAGGTTTCCTGATCAGAGATAAGTTGTTTCTATGGACCAATGCCATGCCGCCGCCCCCCCCTGCTCACTAACCATATATCCAGCTGGGAGAGCCTGCGCCCATGTCGCAGCGCTGGCATCTCCCAGCCAAGTCTTGGTAAAGCATGCCAGGTTGGCCTGTTCATCCAACAAGAGGTCATGGATGATGTGTGTCTTACCCTTGACCGATGCAGAGGAGCAGATTAAGGGTCTGTGGAATGGTTGGTGTGCTCTTATTCTGGAAAACAGAGTGAAGTGAAGAAAGGATAGATATCAGACATCGATCCCTTCTCCCTTTGTAACATTTCTTCACTCTGTTGCTGTGGTATTAATAGAGACATTTGGAACCAAATGATGAAGGAGGTGCATGCAAACTCAGTTGTATCATTATTGATTCAGGGTTTTTTTTATAACAGTTATTATTTTCAAATAAACAAAGAAAGGAAGACTTGAAAGTCTGAGGGCTAAAAGAAAAGAGTCCATTTATGCTATCCCTCTAACAGATACCATGTTACAGGAATTTAATTTTGACAGACATGAACATCGGTATGGGGTATAAAATAGAAATAAATAAATAACATGTGATTTTTTTCCTGCTGCAGAGTTAATCTGAAGCATAATTTCCAACCAAAAAGAAGCAATCACAAGGCATAACAACACTATGCTGCAGATAACCATTCTCCATCTTACATATTGCTGATTGTTGGTTTACTGAAGGATTTAAAAGGAATAGTCCATAAATATTCCATCTATCTGGGCAGCAATCTTATGATAAAAGAATTTAGAGACATGTATGTGTTCTGGAATATCAGTATGCAAGGGGATCTTGAGGCATCTTTGAGAGTAACTATGTAGAAAAGATTGTAGCATCAGCTTTGTATACTTGGTCTGCTTCCGCAGGGACATGCATCTGAGGAAGTAGACCAATTCTATGAAATCTTATACTACAACCTCTTCTTCATTATTACTCTCAAAGTTGCTTCAAGGCCCCCCTGCATTAGGATAAATGAGTGACTGACTGATACCCCCTTTTTGTGCCCTTTTTTTGTTGAAAATTCTCTTTGCTGTGGCATATGGTATCATTATGTGCTGATTCTTCAACATATATGTACAAGCAATCACAATGAGAAAATAACTGATGGCTTCTTCATCCTTCATACCTCTATGACTTAATGTGGGAGTCAAATTCACATATATCTGTAAAGTCAGGGCCACCACACTGATGAACATTTGGTCCCAAAATCAGAAGGAAATAAGAAGCATAATTTCTGATAACATTTCTCTTAATATATTTTAAAAATAAATACTTGAAAATGCAAAAGTATTTGAAAGCACAATAAATGTCAACTTTCTAAATCTATTTAGGATTCAAGTTTGGATGCAAATAACATTTCATAGGGATGAATGGGAGCACAACTGGTGGCATAGTATGTTTAAGCTATGTTTAGTATGTTGAAACATCTTAGATCGTATAGTTTCCTAAGTTTGCTGGCCATAATATCCTTGGTGCTTGTGTTTCAGACTTAAAACAGAAGGAGCTTCCCAGCTATAGGGAAATCCATCGCAGACTGCCAATGCTGATGATATCAGACCCCATGAAGATATGCAGGTGTGGAAATATAGCACCATGCAGAGATGCTACCAAGAAAATCTGGTGATACTTGAGCATAGATAGCCAAAGTGCAGATCATGGTACTGAATGATGAGGCCAGCACATCGTATCTCTTTGTTCATGCACAAAGTCATCTGAATTAGCCATGAAAGAATTATGAAAATGGCACAGGCATTTCTCAACATTGATGGCTCTGGCAAGGAGCTATACACTGCTGCCTGAGTGCCAAACATCAAATCAGACAATAAAATGTCTTTTTTCCTGCAGCCAGCATGAAAAACAAAACAAAAGACACTTACTGCATTGTAATCAGGATATATTGGTATGTGTATGCCAAATGTTAGGTCCTTCTGTGTTGTAGATATGCCCTAAAACCAGTAACACCCATCTGTGGGGACCAGTTATCTTAGAAATTTTTGGATACTGAAAACATACTGTCTTAGCAAAATAAAAATAAAGTATTAACATTGAATCTATGATATCTCTTTGTGTGTTTTTTCATCCCGGGCAATCCATTGGGATGATAAGGGTGCTACTGCAAGTAAAAATAGAGTTATACAGTTAGATATAGGATATCATACACAATTGTTCTCTATGATTATACATATGGGAACAGTTTTCTTGATATAAAATTTAGAGACATAGCCATGTTAGTCTGGAATATCAGTATGCAAAGGGATCTTGTGGCACACCTAAGACTGTTCCGCCCCTTTCCTTGCTGGATCAGGGCTGTGGTAACTGCACGACATGACCCTGATCTGGCCTTTTCATGGTGCAAAAAGTGGCTCCTTTTTGCACCATGGTAAGGGCACCCAAGCAGTGGCGTTTCTCTGCTTCTTCAGTGCAGCACATGTAAACACCATGCTGAAGATGCAGCATCAAGCTGTTGCCCGCTATCTGGGCAGAGTCAGGGTGGCCAGCATGCATACACCATACCTCCATACCGCCCCACACTGGCATATAATGCCGGTCTGTCAAGCCCCTTGGTCTACTTTCTACAATGATTATGTAAAAAAAGGGTTTCAGCATTAGGTTTAATTAGGGTTAAAAATAAAAGTAAGGATCCAGCCAAGTAATCTATGAGTTGCTTGCTTCTACTTCATGCAATATGGGAAACCTTCAGTGTGAGACTGAGGGTTATGGCAGGTTGGCCATATGCTTAAAAACCATGAAATTGAGACAGGGCACACTTCACTAAGCACCGCAATGGCCCTTCATTTTTGTTCTCGGTGAGGCTTGTATAATGCTTCCTTGAAGACACTTAAGGAGAAAGACAGACATAAAATAAAAAGACCACTCAACACTGGTTTCCCCTTCTCAGCTTCATAAACAAATTGGCAAAAGAGATTAAATGTGAAACAGAGGTGTCTTCAAGCCACCAGCTCTATCCTTCTCTGGTACTCTTCTTCTAGCCTGGGGTGGAGGGACCTGAAAAATGCATAATAACCAAATCTAGAATGTGAAAACGTGTTTTTGGACTACAGCTTCCAAAATCATCCGGTCAACATGGCTGCTGGCCTAAGGTCAACAGGGTAATTGGTTCACTTGTTCCATCTGGGTATAGCCTGCCTCCAATTCAGGTCCCTGAACTCATTTTAGCAGCCATTTTTCAAAGTCAGGAGCTTTAGCATTGGAGCCAGCCTGGATGGCAGTTTTGGGGAGAAAAGCCATGGAATAACACCAGGGTAAAGCCTGAATTAAGCTTCAATTCGACAGCAGTAAGACACATTTTTTCAGCAGTGCGATAATCCCCTCAGTCATTCTGCAAAGCCAGGCAGATGTGGGTATGATGGGAACTGAGCAAACAGTTCATTAGCTAAAAGTGGCAGACAAAGCATCAGTACCACGATGAGAGGGAAGCTAATGGTGTTCCCCACAGGAAGTCTTGAAGGGAGTCTTAGAAGTTCCAGTATTTGTCAGGTGCCTTTTATATGTTACTGCCAATTAGTGTGTTACTCCCTTTTCTGAGTTACTTGACCATTTGACTGGAACTGTTTCCACTTTAACAATTTAATCATATTTAATATGTTTTTAGCCTATTTAATTTGTTTAGAATATTTGAACTCATGTGCATTGATTTTACTAGCATGTATTCTGAGAATTTTTGGCATAGAGTGGGTTGGGAATAGTTGAGAAGTAAATACCCCAAAGGCACTGGATTCCATTTTATCTTGGAAGCTAAGTCAACCGTGGTTACTACTTGGATGGAAGACCATCAATAAATACCAGGTGCTCTAGGCTATATTTTAGAGAAAGGAACTGGAAAAAACATGTCTGAATATTCCTTGCCTAAGAAAACCCTATGAAATCCACGAGGTTATTATAAATTGACAGATGACTTGAATGCACATTCACATATACAGCCAGAGGAATAGTTGAATGAATGAATGAATGAATGATAAATGAAGATAACATAATTCCAAATCTATCAAGATAGTTTGGTTGGAGCAAAATACAAAGTAACTGTTTATACTTGAACAGCATATTATGTTGGCTAGGATTGCCAGTTCAGGATCATCTTTGGCTGTGAGGTTTCTAGGCCAAACCTTGATACCTGGGCTTGTTGATTTCATTAAGCGTTATGAATTAAGTACCAATCACAGCTCTTTACAGACCGCTTGAGCATCGACAGGGGTAGTGTGACCCTGTTGGAGCTCTTGGATCTCTCCACGGCTTTTGACACTATCGATCACTCCATCCTTTTGGATCGGCTGAGAGAGTTGGGGATCGGTGGCACCGCGCTCCGATGGTTCCGATCTTTCCTCTCCGGCAGATCTCAAAGGGTGAGACTTGGGGACAGTTGCTCCTCTAAGATCGAGCTTAGCTGTGGCATCCCCCAGGGTGCCATTCTGTCCCTGATGTTATTTAACATCTATATGAAGCCAGTACAAGGTGTTGGTTTTAACCTTTAAATCCCTACATGGCTTGGGTCTATCCTATCTAAGGGACCGCCTCTTCCCATACAACCCCCCCCCACACACTTCGGTCCTCTGGGAGGAACTTGCTGCAACCCATAAAGACCAGGTTGGTGCAAACCTCCCAGAGGGCCTTTTCAGCTGTTGCCCCCAGGTTGTGGAATGACCTGCCGGATGAGAGGCATCTTATTTCATCTTTAGAAGGCTTTAAAAAAGCCCTAAAGACACATCTCTTCCGGCAGGCCTTCCCAGAGAATGTAAACATCCCCCGGCTCCAAATCTAGGCTTTAGAGTGGCTTTTTCTCCCAGCCTCCCTTCTCTGTTTCTACTTCTGCGTATCCTGTTGAGTATCTATATATCTTCCATTAACCTTATTAATTGTATATAAAGCTTTATGTTGCTATAAATACATTTTCCCCATTATCTCATCTTCCCTCTCAGTCTTCTAGATATATATTCTCTTTGAAAAGAAATTTCCCTTCCCTTTAATGTTTTATCACTTAATCTCTACAAAGTCTTATGTCATCTCTTTGTTCAGATTGCATTTTTTAAACCAGTATTTCTCTATAGGTTCCCATTCTTTCACTACCTTTACTTTGGATTTGTTATTAATCAATGCAGTTAATTTGTCTAGTTCATTTGCCTCCATAATTTTTTGAAACCAATCATCCATAGTAGGTCCTCCCCCCCCCCCCATTTCTCGCCAGGAGAATCCTAGCAGTCATAATCAAATATAAGATCATTCTCCAATATTTGTTTTCTATTGAAGTTCCTAAAAAAGATGTCATATTCAATATATACAGTTCCAGAGCAAAAGGATATCCAATTTAAAATATTTCCTGAATCGTACCATGTATTTTAAAACAAAACTTTATAATTTTTGGGCATGCTGACCCCATATGAAAATAAGACCTCTTCTGTTTAAGGCATTTCCAACATTTGCATTTGCTTAGTTAGATTGCACCTAACAAGGATTTTACACTTTAGTCACTTCTGGCAGAGCCACTCACAAAAATAAAGGACACAGTGGCCCAATCTAGATGGGCATGAAAGAGCATGATAAGGGCTAAAAAGCTGCGAATAGGGTTAGGGAGGGCGCAGCTTTCACACCCTCCCTAACCCTAGCACGTATGGGCGCCGCCATTATTAAATGGCGGCGTCCAAACGGGCGCACCATGATGGTGTCATGGCGTGTGCAGCTGCTAGATGCGCTGCGCACACCATGACGCCTTTGCGCCGCAGGAGGTGCAAATCGCGCCCTTTCCGCGGTGCAAAAAAGGAGCTCCAAACGGAGCTCCTTTTTAGTGTCGGGTCTTTGTTGTGGCTTTTAGATAGCTGCAGCAAAGACCCAGGGAGGAAGGGGCCACGGCCCCTTTTTCTACTAGATCTTCTATTGGCTACTTTTCCCATTCTCCATCTCAATTTGTCTTCAGTAAATCTCAATATTCAATCCATCCTTCTCCCCCCTCCCATCTTCCAAAAAAAGTCCCTTGCACCGACACCCATAAAGGTAAACTGCAATAAAATTTGTTTTTCATGACATAGCAAGTTTTCAATAGTGCCTTTCTAACAGAATGGTTATTGAAATCTCTGTTCACTTTTTCTTTACTATACCATAGATGTGCATGCCATCCAAATCTTAAATTAGATGCTTCTAAATCTAACAGGTGTTTATCTGACAAAGTTATCCACTCTTGTATCCATATTATATTACAGGCTCTATAATAGGTTTTTAAATCTGGCAATGCACATGACTCACATGGAACTTTGTGGGGAAGCTGAAATGCCATTGGGGAACTAAAGTAGTTGATGGTGAAGTTTAAGCATATCTACTCAAAAGCCAGGGTGGTGTAGTGGTTTGAGCGTTGGTCTATGAATCTGGAGAGCAAGGTTTGAATCCCTGCTTGGCCATGAAAACCAACTGGGTGGTCTTGAGCAAGTCACAGTCTCTCAGCTTCAGAGAATGGCAATGGCAAACACACTCTAAAGAAAGTTGCCAAGATAATTCTGTGATAGGTATGTCTTAGGGTTGCTGTAAGTCAGAAATGACACGAAGGCACACAACACACACACACACACATTTAGAAATAAGACCCACTGGGTACAATGGGGCTTTTTGCACATTAACTTTGTATGTGTGTGTGTAGCATTCTACCAAACTAGCAAAACAGTCATGCCACCTGTGAGATCCATATGCATGTTACATTGTAAAAGGTATAAAGAACTGCAGCCCAAGTCACACTAATTGGTGCCCAACCATCTTTTAAAGGACTGGAGTGGCATTAACTGTTCCAAATAATCTTGTATTTCACTGTCATGGACTAGGGCACATAAGCCATTAAACAGGTAAAGCAAAATGTTGCAGGTTTCATCTAGATTATATCAGTTTAAGGGGTTTTGCTTTGCAGATGTAGGATGTATTTTCTATACATAAAGATTTTAAAGTAAAATAGTTTAAAAGGAATGCAGGGCATAGCTGTTCATCTCAGGTAACCATGTGAAAATATGTGGTCATATTCATCAGTAGCTAGAATATAACGTTCAACATCTAAACTTTCCTTTCCCTCTTTCAACTTAGTCAAATTATACAAGAGTGAGCTTTACATGTCTAATGAAGTACAGCTCAATAGATTAGGAACAAAGCATTTCTGTAGAACTAACATGCACTTCAGCTATGCAAGCGCAGGGACTGTTGCTTATCCACAAATAGGTTCTGTCAGTTTCAGCTTTTTATCTTGGATGTTCCTGAAGGAATCTGGATTAGCATAATGAGGATGTTCATGAGCCATCTCATTATAATTTTAGAATTTTTCGGCACTGAAATAATATGCTCTGTTTTCAAGTTCCAGTACTTTACACATTTTAACTTTGGAAATATTTTTGTTACAAATTGAACTTGAAATAATTCCCCAATGCCTGTGTTTATACACAGTTACAAATCTGGGGTGGGGGGTGGGGACACAACAATTATGAAACCCTAAGCATCATTATAATGTCATTCAAAGCACTAGCCTTCTGAATCTTCTTTATCAGCTCTAATAGGGGTTTTTCGTTCCCTAATTGGGCACATCTGAAGGGGATGAATATTGCACAGTACTGCATTCTGGGTAATTATTTGTAATTCTAGATTAACCCAAGCTCACTCAAACAAATAGTCTACTGGGTCTCATAACAGAGCTAACAAGTTGCTAAACTTTGGTGCAGTAACCATATATTTTCCCTCTCTTTCAAAAAAGAAAGAGAGAGAGAGAAACAACCACGAGCAGCTCAGCCATTATGGCTTCTACACACACATACAGTGGACCTTGATATCCCAACCCATAGATACCAAAATCTGTGAATGTTCAAGTCCCATTAAATACAATGTTTAGGAAAATTGTGTCCCTTATATAAAATGGCAAAAATCAAATTTTGCATTTTGGAATTGTTTATATATTTACACCCCCTCCCCCAAGTTGCATGAATCCGTGGATAAAAAAATCATTGGATACTGAGGGCCAACTGTAGTCTGTATTGGTATTGCCCTTTTTCTTCTAGGGAGATTCATGTGAACAAATGAGCAAAAGAGAAACAGGTCCTGAGTGGAATTACACTGGACTATCTGCCTTTATTGTGAATTGTTCATGACCTCTGCACGTCTTCTATGACAACATCTACAGCCCATCATGAACAATGGCATTTTCCTCTCAGAAACCTTGAGTGATAAACTGGAACTTGCTTACAGACAATACTCCATTAGATGCAGGTTGGATATGATGATCTTTAGGGCCATCTTCCAATTCTGATTCTATGAACTCCCCAACCTAAAATAGTTATCCACCAGCAGCCATACACAATAAATTAAAACTACAGAGATAGTAACCCAGCAATATTCCACTGCATTCTGCATGGCAGTCTTTCTGACATAAATTTACCATCAGAAATGACACTAAATTTAAAAAAGAAGAACATTTCAACATCCTAAGTGACTGTCACTGACTTTACTGGCCATTCTGGACTAAAGAAACTTCAAAGACAAATTACATCAGGCTAACTTAAATTTATCTAGAGTTACATATCCTGTGGGAAAACAGAGACAATTTTCCCTCTCCTCCCCACACATTAGCATTAAATAGTTTATCAGTATTATTTAGATAATACTTTTTGATTTTCTTTAACTATTTTTTCCTAATTCTGTCATCTTCTCCTCTATACCAAAATTCTTGATTTCTATTTTCATTTTTTTCTTTGGTTTGCCTATATAGTAACCAATGACATTTCATTCCTTCCTCGTTCAATCCTTCTTGTGTTATTATTCTATATTAAGCTTTTTGGAAATCAATTAAATCCCTTACTTTTATCCATTTATCATTCATGATGTTTTCCCTTTTATAAAAAGCTTTGTGTGTGTGTGTGTGGGGGGGAATCCACATGGGTGTGTGAAGAGAGCATCTTGTTTTAATTGCCTTCCATGTTCTCAAAACAGCCCTTCTTATATAGTGATTATTGAAATATTTATTAATTTTTCTTTATTAAACCAAAGCTAGGCATGCCAGCCAAATCTTAGACCTTTCCCCTCTAAATTTAGCAGATCAATATTTTCTATGATTGCCCATTCTTTTTTTCCACATTTCACAAGATAATTGTGAATAATTTTTAATTTTAAATTTGGTAAGACGAATCCTCCTCTATCTTTACCAGCATGTAGTATTTTCATTTAACTCTAGGGGTTTTTTCCTGACCATATACATTTGGATATTTCACTTTGCCATTCCTTAAATATCATTATTGATTATGGGGATTGTTTGAAATAGTAAAAGAAATTTTGGTAATATATTCATCTTAATAGTGCCTATTTTTCCAAGAAATGATAATTTTAATTCCTTCCTTCCAAATTTTTTCATAGTTGTTTTAAAACAAATCTGAATTATTCTTTGATAATACAATACCTTAATATCTTACTTTATTCCTAATTACAAATCCTGTCCTCTCCATTATTTCTTTCCCCTCATTATTGGTCATATTCTTTATAATCGCTGTAGTTTTGTCTTTTTAATCCCGAAACCATTTCAAAAGCACCCAGAGATTTAAGTAATTTCTCTATGGGGCTTTACAGACCGTCCAAAAAGGGGGGCCCATAGGCACCCATTTGAGTGCCGGATTGGGGCCAGGGCAGCTTCACCGGCGGCCCCAGAGGCCCCAATCCACCGCTTTTCCAGGCTTTGGAGAAGTGGCAAAATGCCCCTTCACTGTGTCTTGGAAAGGGCTGTCCTTGAGGCTTCATGCCCCAAGGATAGCTTGTCTGGCGGAGCCAAGGGAAAAAGGGGCCTCCTGGCACTTTTTCCCCTGCCTTCAATCTCACAGCAATTTGGTTGCCGTGGGAATGAAGTGCTTCCGCAAAAGGAGCTCTGTTTTGGAGCTCCTTTCTGCGCTGCAGAAAGGGCGCCCTAAGCACCCTCAAGCAGCGCAATGACGTCAGGCGCATGCTGATCTGTCTGGACGTGGCGAGCACCGTGAGTACATATGGATGGCACAATTTAAAAATGGTGTTGTCCATACGCACTAGGGCTGTGGAGCGTGCGGACCCTCATGCTCCCCAGCCCTACTCCTGCCACGGGGACGGCCCTTTTGGGCTGTCTGTACCAGGCCTATACCATTTTGAGGTTCTTCCAAAGTAACTGCCAAATTGTCAGCGAATGTCCTTATTTTAAATTCATTTTTCTTAATTTTTATACCTGTCATTATTTAAATTTCTAATAAGGATTTCAATTACACATAAAAATAATAATGGTGACAAAGGGCATGTATGTTAATTGAATTTGTTCTTTCTTCATTACTTATAATCCTTACTTGCTGTATACTATAAAATGCTTTAATAAAGACATTTCCAACTTTCATTTTTTCCAGTATTTGAAATGTAAAATCCCAATTTAAACAGTCAAAGGCCTTTTTGATGTCCAAAAATATTAAAGCCATTTTCCTAAATGGGTGTCTTTCTGCATATTCTATCAAATTTACAATTATTCTTAGATTATCTTTTAAATATCTATTAGGTAAAAATCCATTTTGCTCTTTGCCAATCCATTATTGAAGTACACTTTTAAATCTCATTGCAAATATGAATGTAATCCATGTTTAACAAGGAGATGGGTCTATAATTTTTTGGTTCCAGTCTGTCTCTATGTTCTTTCAGGACCAAACAAATATTTGCTTCCTTCCATGATTGCAGAAAGCTTTTGATCTTTAAATCATTTATAAATATCTGAAGTGGTGAACAAAGTTGATTTACAAAAGTTTTACAATACAGAGCACTGTAACCATCCAGGCCTGGAGCTTTATGTAAGTTTATTGTTTTTTTAAATTGTTCTTCTATTTCTGTTTTTGTAATCCTGGAATTTAATCTCTCCCTTTTATTTTCAGGTATTTCTATAATAATTTGCTTATCTAAATAATTTTTATATCTCTTTTAGAAATTACTTGTCCTTTATATAGTTTGCTAAAATATTTTTGAAATATGTTTTTAATTTCCTTTTGTGATATTATTATTTTCTTTTTATCTCTGATTTCATTAATCAACAATTTCTCCATTTTTTCCCTTTAATTTATATGCCAGCCACCTTCGTGGTGTGTTGGTCTGTTGAAAATCATTTTGTTTAACTATTGTGAATTTTTTCTTTATTTCCGCCACAAAAGCTAGATCTATTTTTTTCTTTAACATTTTTATTTGTCTCTTTATTTCTTTACTTTTCTTACTGCCTTTCTCTAATTCTTTTTCTTTTTCACAATTTCTGCATTTAAAATTTTAATTTTCTCCATTCTTTTCCTTTTCAATTCAATACTCTTTTTAATAAGAAGGCCTCTTATAACTGTCTTGCTTGCTTCCCACACCATTTTTATTTTTGTTACTCCTATCATATTTTCTTTAAAATATAGTTCTAATTCATTTTGGATTTCCTCTACTGTCTTTCCATTTTGTAAAACTCTATTGTTTAAGCGCCAGTGAAACCCTTGTCTTTTGTTTTTCATTACTAATACAAATGAGTTATGATCTGTTAAGTTTCTCAGATGAACATCAACACTTACCAGATTCTTACATATTGATTTGGAAATAAAAAAATATGCATGAGAAAGATGCTTGCCTGTCAGAATAAAAAGTGAATTATTTGGTTTCTGCATATTTAAATCTCCATACACCACACAATGAGAAGCATTCCAATAATTCAAAAAACAAAACAAAACAAAACACTTTGCTATAATTTCCCCTGTTCTTTTTTTTTAAATTGGTCTGATTTTCTATCAATTGTGGGATCTAATACCCTGTTCCAATCTGCTAGCATTACAATTTTATTATAGTCATATTGCATCCATTCATTTTTTTAATTTTTTTTTTAAAAAGTTGTCTTTATTTTCCTGTGGACCATATACACCAATCAATAATATTTTTGTTGTTGTTGTACTTCTATTTCCACCACTATATATTGTCCTTTTTCAACTTTAAATATTTCTTTCGCTTGAATTGTCATTTTTATATATATTACCACTCCTTTCTTTCTTTTTTGGGGCTGACAATACAAACTCTCTTCCTAATTTTTTATTTCTTAAGAATAATTTTTTTCTTCTCCCTTCTTTATTTTTATTTATTTCAGACATACAATTTCATAATTATTTTTTCCAAATGATGGAATATCTTACTTCTCTTCTATGCAGAGTTTATACCCTTAACATTCCATGAAATAATTTTCATAATCAAATTTTTATCAATGTCAAATTTCCCCCTTATTTATCTCCCTCCCCTTCCTTCCCTCCTCCCAAATACTTCTATTTACTATTTTTTTCAGATTTAACTATTTATCAACCCCTATTCTCCTTTGCCTTCCTCTGTCATTTTTTCTTCTTCTTCAGATGAGTTGATCTTCTCTCTTTTTCTATCTCTCCTTGTCTTCTCCAGCCCTCCTTTTCTACATCTCTTTTGTATCTGCTGCAAAGGTCTTTGGCTTTGTCTATTATGTCCAATTTAAACCATCCACCTTCAAAGCAAAATGAAATCCCTTCTACTTTGTCCCATCGATTCAGAATTCCATTTTTCCTTAGTTGTGTAGTCAAAAAATTGTAATCTCTCATTTTTCTGAGTATTCTAATTGGTATATCTCTGTAAATTTTGACAATGCTTTCTCCTACCTTCAATTCTTTTTCAAAGTCTCTCTGAAGAATTGTGTCTCAAATTTTTCTTCTGCCAAACTGAATTACAATATACCTCAAGTTTTCCCCCCTGTTGTCCCAGAAGAGCTCATACAGGAAATTCTGTCTATCTCCCATTCAATCAGATCCTTACTTAGTTCTGTAAGCTCCATCAAAAAAGATATTATATGTTCATATAAGTCCTCATTTTGTTCTTCAGTTAGTCCTCTCAATTTCAAAGAATTCTCTCTCAGTCTTAAATCAATATGATCCTATTCTTCTTGTGCTTGTATTTGTTCATCTATTATTTTATCTGTTCTTCCTTCTAAATCATTTACTTTCTCCTCAGATGTTCCACTTTCATATCTATTGTTTTTTCCCCACATCTCTCAGTTCTAAATACATATCATATAGGTCTTTCATTTCCTTTTGCCATAATTCTGTAATCCTTTTTTTAAAAAAAAGATTTGATCAGGATTCCTATTTGTTGTTTTCAGTTCACTTTTCACAGGTGCAGTCCATTAATGTCCAGTCCTCTTCAGTCTTACTTCTTTATGTCCTTGAGATCTTATCTTGTCTAGCTTTATTCTTATATCCTTGTCTTTGCCATAATAAGTTCACTTTATGAAAGCCCAAAGTCAGTATTTCTATCAAACATATTAAGTGTCAAATAGTCTCTGAATTATCTAAATCCAAGTATTATGATTTATTATATGTATGTTGATTTAGTTATAAATAGGAACAAAAAGCAGAGAGGCAGAGTTGTGGTTCATTCACTGTTTGCAAGGTCTTTCTTCCAGCACTGTTTGTTTCTAATACTCTCTAACACTTTCCCTTTCCCTTTCACTGTTTTCATATCCTCCATCCACTTTCAGAGTGTCATAACGCTGGCTTTGGGGTAGTGTCTGGGTGTGCGTCATGTTTATGCCACAGTCCCATGCCACCAGGAAGCCAGAGTATTGTGCCAGTCTTTAATGGCTCTAAATGGATCATAACCCTCTGTTAATGAATTTAATCCTATTTATTCTTGAAGTCTCACTCGGAGGCTCTGTGTTTGTTTATTGCAATTCAGAATAAAGCATATGCTGAAAAATTCTAGCCAGCAACATAAATGTTGGTTGGAAAATTGGTATATATTATGTAAGTAATATATTTTGATGAATGTGTAATTCTATTTAAAATATCCTCTTCATGAGCATTATTTTTCTTCTATGACCCTATAACACAGGAAGATGATTTTCCTCTCCTTTTTATAAAGCTGTCCTATTATTTTGTTATTTCTATTATGCTGTAAATTAGTAAACATGTATGTTTCTGTATTGTTATGTTGGCATGATTGTATATATTTTAAACTTAGTGCTCATGTTTTTATACATTTAATAAAAATTATTTTACAAAATAAAAAAATAAAGCTGTTCTATTATTTGTAACAATCATTTATTTTTGTGGACAGTTTTTTGTGTAAGAGATAATTGTTTTTTAAAATTGCTAAATTAAAATATCCAGGTTATGTTAAATTAGATATCTGTGATGCAAGATGATGTGACTTGATGATGCAAACAGAAAAGAAGCAAGGCTTTCCTACTTTGGGCAGGAATAATGTGATGAATCTTGATGAAAACTATCATGCCATGGGTGGTTAAACACGAAATACAGATCTTAATTGAGTTTTAGTAGAGATAATTACAGTGCCCCATATCGGATGTAGTGGCCTATGAGTAACTGATGACAGGAGTACCTTTTCTGTGCAGAGATGCAACTGGTGAATTGGCCAGCTGTTAAAAGCTGTTATAAGGCACTCCTTGCTATTGAGGTTACCTGAATTTCAGTTGATAATATTGGGCCAAGGAGCAATTTCACACTGCATGGCTGATTCTTCGAGGAGAGCACTAGATAATTTAAAAGTAATTGTGAACCTTTATCCAAATCAGAGGTTTTCTAAAGCACCACTGGATCAAAATAGTGTGGACTAAACTCCAGTTCTTCTGCCCATTACCTTTTACAGCTTGAGATGGAGCAGGAAACGTCACCCCACCCTATGTGTTCAACCGAAAGTGCACAATATCCAAAGGCAGCCAAGTTATTTTGGCACATGAAGGAGAAAGATCCCACAAAACCTCTTTCTAACCCCATCAATCCATCCCTGGCAGTCAAATGCATAAATAACAAAGTAAATAGCTATTTGGTGTCCTTTCATGACTTCTAAAATCTGCTGCCTCATACTGCTTAACAGCAGGGCCCATGTCCATCAAAACACTTATACGTTGGAAGACTGCTTACAGACACCTGTTTTTATACTTCCATTGACTACCTGGGATTAGTAGCTTTGCATATCGAGTGATACCTTAGCTCATATTGGCTTGGCATGGGAACATGTTTAGCTTCTTAAACAGGGTTGCTCTTTTGGTTTTCTATACAGTTGGCCCTCAGTAACCATGGCTTCCTTATCCATGGACTCAATCTTCCACAACTTAAAAATATATTTTTTAAAAATATACATTACAAAAAGCAAACCTTGATTATTGCCATTTTATATAAGGAGCACCATTGTATTTGACTCAAGCATCTATGGATTTTGGTATCCATGGGAAGTATTGGAATCAAACCCCAATGGATAACAAGGGCCCACTATATAAGTGCTTTTAAAGGGAAAATTAAAAGTACATTGATCTGAAGAAGGCAAAGTACAGGTCACCTGTAGTGTGGCACAAAAGATATTCATGTACAGAGATGCAATGTAGCCTCAAGGGATCCTCACAGTATACCTACCTTCCTTATTCTTCCTTATACACTCAGCCACCCAGACACCATAATAAGGGACATTTTCCTAATTACTGTACTAAAATTAATGGCCCTCAAATTATCAAACACTCCCTAGTCAAAACATTGCTGTAATAAAATTGTATTTCACCACATCTTAATTTTCCCTGGTGAGTAATTAAAATATTAAAGTAGGTTTTAAGATGTGCTAAATAATCATTTCAGTACATTAGCAAGGCTTGTTTTGATGAGTTTTGAATTTTTAATATTGGGGGAAAAACCCTTTTAAACAGTGTGTGCATTAACTTGATAATATGCATCATTCAGAAGGAGCTGTACACAGCATATATAATCATGAAAATGTAAAATGTTTATGTCACATTCTATGTTATTTAGACAGACAAAAATATTCTTTAAAGTACCCTAGGAGAGAAATTATATCTTGCAGCCTTGGACTCTTTCAAACGGCGAGGAATTTCTCCCAACTCCGAATGGAGCCAATGCGGATTTATGTAAATTCGCTTGTTTAGCGAATTTACATGAACCCCTGCTCCGTTCGGAATTACTTCCCATTACCCGAAAATAACCCCCTCCTGCCTGAATTTGCATGCGAAGCTTTAATTCGCAATAAGGTAAAACCCATGATTGCATTCGAATTGGCTTCCCTCCTGCCCGAATTTGCATGTGAAGAGTTAATTTGCAATAACATAAAACCCATGATTGCATTTGAATTGACCTTAAATTATACTTCCAATTTAGCCTTGTATGAAAGAGTCCCTTGATCTTCTTGCAAACAAAACTCTATGGCTGCAGAAAACTTTCACTGATAATTCTACATTGGCTACTTAGTTATATATGCATAACTACCTAGTGTTTCCTGGACTGACAGCACAAGCCCACCTTAACAGCCTGCAGCTGCACCAGGCAGAAGAGATCTGTTTGGCTTCTGATTGGAGTGCAAAGAAGAGTCAGTTGCCTGCCCCCTTTCCCCCAGTGAACAAGGCTGTGGTGAGGAATTGCAACAGGGACCTGCTTTTGATTGATTGATTGATTGATTGTATGCTGCCTTTCTCCCAGAATGTGGCCCAAGGCAGCTCACAGATGGAAATAAATTAAAATCCACCAGTACACCTTAAAAAGAATTAAATTAGTCTCAGCTAAAAAAAATTATAAAATTATTTCAGAACATAAAAATTAAAAAAATAACTAAAACACACACACCAAGGTTTTAAAAAAAATCCTCTTTGGCTCAGTTACATATTAAATGAAAGGCTTTTGCTTACCAGCAAAAGGAAAGCACAGGGACTCTTAGATTAGCTTCTAGCAGAAAGGAATACTAAAGACTGGATGCAGTCTTACTCACTTATGAAAGGGGGCTGGAGGCATTATCTTCTTTGTGCCCCAGTTGGCACCTGAATAGATCCCAGATGTAGCTGTTGGCTCTTAATAAGGGGGAGTCCGGAAGTGTCATTTATATAGGAGTTTATTGCATGCAGTTTTCATGCTGACCCATGCATGGGATGGGATCTAGCTGGAATGGTTTAAAACTGATTTTATCGTATGCAAAATTGCTGTTGCGCTGCTGCCCGATCATCACTTGTCCTCCAGCAGTGCTCTGGTGGCCAAAGTTGGTAGTACCAAAATCAGCCACCAGAGCACTGATGGAGGAGTCCTCCAGGAGGGTGTGTGATGGTTGGGCGGCAGTGCAGCAGCAATTTTGCGTGGGTCAGCATGAAAATTGCATGCGATAAAATCTATAATGTTACAGTAAGACTACTTAGTTTGCATGAATGCACAGGAGTTAGAGATACATAACTCTATGTTATGAATCAGTAACTACAGTACAATATAAAATACCAGTCATTATTCATAATAGTAATTCTTAAGCCAGTGATATAACCCTTGGCCACTGATTATTCTGGCTAGACATTCAAGGAAGAATGCATAGCCTTGTGCTAAGCGCCATATTTCCAGGTATGGAAGAGAGGAACTGTGCCAGGCTGCACCTCTACAGACAAGTAGAAGCCAAGAGATGGAGCTGTGACCAATACCCCCATATGTTCTCTTGTGCATCCAGGGAGGAAGTAGGCTTTCACCCTGATCATGATGTACATAACTTCCACCCAGACCATGATGTATATGCATTGGTAGAGACTTGTGCCCTCCCATTGTGCTTCTTGGACCTCAGCTTAAGAGTGAAAATCTACATGTGACTATTCAGAAGTGAGATTCACTTAATTCAGTGGATTGTTATTTTTTTTAAAGTAATTTTATACTTCTTAAAATATAATGATATTTCAATGTGATCTTTGTTTAACTGAAACACATAAAATTACAATTATACTGTAAATTCTAATACTAAACACAGCATGCTATATGGCAGCCCAGAATTCACAGATTGCAGGCTCTAGCAGCTCTGCAGAATCTGTGGACAAAAGTACTCTGTACATGTTGAAAAGCATTTCTTCCTCTTTAACATTGTTGTTGTTGTGCATCTTCAAGTAGTTTCTGACTTTTGGTGACCTTAAGGTGAATCTATCATGGTTTTCTGGGGCTGAGAGTGTGTGACTCACCCAAGGGCACCCAGTGGGTTTGAAGGGCTGGCCAGTGATTTCAAGCCTGATCTCCAGAGTCCTAGGTCAAGGCTAAAATCCCATTGTGGGAGAAAGGTGGGCTATAAATCCTTGAAATAAATAAATAAAACCACTACACAGTGCTGATTCTCAGGAAACATTCAGTTGAGGTGCATTAAATAGAGAAAGAGGGTGAGAAGTTACAGTTTGATGTACTAGACAGGAAAGGAAAGGAAGGTTAAAAAAACAACAACCATTTTGAAATGTACTGTGATTGCTGCCTGGTACTAATGGCTTTCTTATTATCAGCAACACACTCTAAACCAGATGTTCTCAAACTTTGTACCTTCAGGGCTCTCCTGAGAAACTGGGAAATCCCTGAGGTCCCCCAGACACAAAATGGTGACAGATGGAGGCCACACTGGACACTATCTGTTTGCACTTGCTGATATAATTTTATACTGGTATCTAATCCCACTCTGAAAATTGCAAAATTATTTGCCACAGTCATTTCCTTGCAGCAGGAGTTCTATAATTCAGTGTTCTTCAAGTAAAGTACAGATATTGATTCTGGGGTGAAAATATTTAATTGACCAAATGGTTTGACACAGTAGAGTTTAAGTTTATATCTTAATACTTCATAAGCAGTCAGTCACCCCAAAGTCTATACCATCAGGAGGAGAAAACCTCCATCCAACTGATATACATTTTTGCTTAGTTTTATCTTGGGCACATTCATTTATCCCTCAGATAAGTCATGGCAAAGCTGCCTTGTAACTATAGCAACTGTTTCTCAGACTCTACAGATCTAAGCCACTTAGCAACTGTCAATACTTCAGTGGAATATTCATTTATTCATGTATCATTTCTAAATCAAATATTAAAATAAGATTCCACAAAGTAAACACCTGGCTTTCTAGTGGTTCTATAAAGTGAACTACATGATTTAAACTTTAACAATGCCCTGATACAATTCTGATTGCAGGATAGCATTACAAGTCCAAGAACCACCTAGTAATGTGACATTGTAAACAATGACGTAAGTGCACATCAGTTGTTTTGGGCAAGGCTCGTATACACTGTGAGTAATCTGTCTGATAGAGAACAGGCAAAATAATTAGTGACATTATGCATCTTCAAAAAAGCATTTTAATAATGGATACAAGCTAACTAGTTGATCTGTAGACTAGTGAGACGAAATCTCCATTAAGTTCAATGCCATTTTTTTGCCTGGGAGGTGTGTACAGGATTGCAGCCTAAATGATGCTGTGCGCATAGGAGCTGCATGACATCCAAAATTGCCAGGTTACTCTGCCAACCTACACAAGTTCTACGACACCACCTGAAGTCACTTGCATATTGTCCAGACAGTGTGTAAAATCTCTTGTTTATGCCATCCATTTCTGCCTATTCCCCCTGTGAACGTGTGCAGCACAAACTTCCACTGGTATATTTGAACTGTGTGCATTTGAACTGCTTTACTTTTGCATTTGTATTTGTCCCTTTCTCCCTCATTCTCCCTCCCTCCACCTTTTAAAAAACATAAAACAAAACAAAAATTAGATTGTACACCTTTGGCAAGAATGTCTGTTTTACTGTTTTGCTTTTAAAAAAGAATTTCTGTGGCAGAATGCAAAGTGAAGAGACCTCATGTTTGGCAATCAATACAAGCATTTCCTCATCGCTCCACACCCACTTAGTGCTCCATTCAAGCCCTGTCAGGCATCAAGATGAAAAGGAAAGGAGAAACAACAGAAGAACAGGAAAATCTCTGGGAAAATGACCTTATTAATAAGTTAATAAATTTGCTTCCTAATCAATTTATCCAGACATCCAAATAACATATTTCTTACGACAACGAGTATCTTTAGTTGCAAAACATTTTCCATTGGAATCAGTGGATAAATATGACAGCACCAAAACAGCTTTAACAACAGCTTCCTCAACACTACTTTTCTTTTCCTGCAAACTGCAGGAAAAGAGATTCCACCTCAACATTAGGAGGAACTTCCTGACAGTAAGGGCTGTTCGACAGTGGAACACACTCCCTCGGAGTGTGGTGGAGTCTCCTTCCTTGGGGGTCTTTAAGCAGAGGCTGGATGGCCATCTGTCAGGGATGCTTTGACTTGGAGTTCCTGCATGGCAGGGGGTTGGACTGGATGGCCCTTGTGGTCTCTTCCAACTCTATGATTCTATGATTCTACTGAACAACATCTAGAAAATACTTCTGACCGTACAGTGCAGGTGTCCTGTTTTTTACTCCCTCCACTCCTCACTAAAGCCCATTGCTACCCTTCAAAACCTGCAGCTGAAGGATGGGAGACCTTCCAGATCTGTTTGAGATATGGTACTGGGGGCTGATGTATGTAGGGTGAATTGGTGGATACCTTGCACAAGCATAACCAATCTCTGCTAATACAAAGCACTATTTAGTAAAAACAAAATTTTACATGTAAGATACTACACTTAGGGAGTAAAAATGAAATGCACACCTGGCTTGAAAGAGATCTAGGAATCTTAGTAGACCTCAGGCTGAACATGACTCAACAATGTGATGCAGCAGTAAGAAAGCTAAGCCAATGCAATTCGAGGCTGCATCAGTAGGAGTATAGTGTCTTGAGCAAGGGAAGTAATAGTACCACTCTATTATGCTTTGGTCAGGCCTCACCTGGAATATTGTGTCCAGTTCTGGGCACCACAGTTCAAAAAGGGGGTTGACAAGCTGGAGCATGTTCAGAAGAGGGTGTCCAAAGGGGTTCGGAAACCATGCCTTATGAGGAATGCCTTAGGAAGCTGGGTATATTTAGCCTGGAGAAGGTTAAGGAGTGACATAATGACCAAGTTTAAATATTTGAAGGGATGACATATTGAGGATGGAGCAAGCTTATTTTCTGCTGCTCCAGAGAATAGGGCCAGAGCAAAAGAGATTCCATTTTAAGATTAGGAAGAACTTCCTGATAGTAAGAGCTGTTTGACAGTAGAACACACTCCTTTGGAGTGTGGTGTAGTCTCCTCCTTTGGAGGTTTTTAAACAGAGGCTTGATGGTCATCAGTTGGGAATGCTTTGATTGTGTTTTTCTGTGTGGCAGGTGGTTGGACTGAATGACCCCTGTGGTCTGTTCCAACTCTAGGATTCTATGATTCTGTTTTTCTATATGCAAATGTATACTATAGACCAGTGATTCCTAAATTTTCATCCTCCAGATGTTTTGCACCTCAGCCCCCAGAATCCATGAATATTGACCAAGCTGGAAGGGCCTTCTGGGAGCTGTAGTCCAAAACACTTGGAGGACCAAAGTTTAGGAGCCACTGCTTTAGACAATTCAGTGCATTTAGAAAGAACTTTAATCAGCATCAAAGCACTATCAGTACTAATATAAATAATCAGTAATTCTCCAACACATTCTGAGATTGTGAGAAAATGCTGAGAACAGTTTATGACAGATTATGAAAAAATGCTCATGGATGGGCAAAAGGCAGTCCTGGGTCACATATGGCTTTGGAGGCTGTATTTGGAAGTTTGGAGCCACGAAACTTAGTAGAGTGTGCTTTTGCTAGCTGGTGAATTTGTTTTTCTACAGTTTTCTGCACTGTCAATTCATGTCTAAAATAGTCCTCAGCCCTCCCCAGCACTGATTAACATTAAAAAAAATTTTTTTTTCTAAACCACTCACCCTTCCTTCCTTCCTTCCTTCCTTCCTTCCTGTGATGAAGTTCATGCAACCCCTCGATCACATAGGCAGAAAACTAGCCCCTGGAATGGCTGTAGCTGTGGTTTTGATGTCCTCTGTGAAGCTGCAGGGATCAGATAATTCACATCCATTTTGACTGTAAATCTGCTGGTATGTCCTTGCAGATGTTATAAAAAGCTGACCCTGAAATGTACCTCATATGAGATGCCCAGGATGGAGCTAAGACAAAAGTATAGCTAGTGGTATATGTGCAGGGCCTTCCCTCTCTTGTCACCTAGCCATGAAATTCTCTGTCTCATCAAGACTGTACATCTCCTTCCTTGCTGGCATTTTGTTCTTTCACTGAGACCCTTATGTTTCATAGACTTTTGGACTCAAGACTGAACTAAGCCCATCTGTACATAACTGGGAGCATATTGTATCCTTTAGACCTTTTTAGTTTAAGGTTTTGTTTTGCTCCATTGTTCTTTCAATGAAAATATTGTTAGATCCTTGAGCTTTCTTTTAATAAAACAGAAAGAATGGAATAACACAAAATATTATATTTCTGTTACCTTTTTGGTAGTTTTATATGTTTTTAATTTTTGCATGTTTCTGTGTTAATTTTAATACCGTTTTATCTAGATGATTTTAATTATTTTAAATTTTTTTATTGTAAAGTCTTTTAAAATGTTTTTATCTTTGGCCCCATTCTAGGAGAAAGGTGGCATAGAAATGAAATAAATAAAATAAATATAAAATAAAATTCTCCCTTATCCAATGAAAACACTTAAAGATGTTTTGAATACATATTAATTTTTTAGGATGTTGCAACTTCATCAGCCAGTTTGTCTTCAGTTTTCAGTTGGATCTGGTTGGTTAGTCCCAGTTACAGCAGACTCACTGAATAAATTGTTAAATAATAATGCAACATGTCATCCAGTAATAAAAGGTTTTCCTGTTAGAAGAACATTTGGGTCTAATATATTGTTGTAGTTTCATTACTGCCGCTGTTATTACTTGATTGAATCCACACGTTCTATCTCTTTTCTTTGAGAAATGGAAGCTCCTCCTTGTGAACAAGATGGAACAAGATTCTCATCATGAGTCAGAACCAAATATTTCATTCCTTCTTATCTATGAAAGGAAGACCTTTGTGTAGTGAATGGGATAGCTGGATCAAACAACCACCACTGCTTGCCTCCCACCACTACTTACGTTTGCTCCTTTCGTGAAAGGAAGCTCTGCCTGTTTAAAGAATGGAATATTTGGATTCAGATTGAGAAAGAGAAAGCATCAGCCATCTTTCCAACCACTGAGTTTGAATCTAGCTAATTGTCTGGAGATCTGAAAGAGACTTGCCAGTGGGGGAAAAATCTTGCTAACATTCCACTAGTGCTTATTCTTCTCTTTCCAACCATTGGGTGCCACAGGCCAGTGAGTATCATTGGCAAAAATCAGCTGTTTCTAGTGAAATAGAACAAGGTCAATTTAAATCACTAACATCAGTATTCTACTAAAGCAAGGGGACTGGGAGAGAAAGATGAAGTGACAGTGTTTGGCTCCAGGTTCTGGCAAAGTTTCAGATACTTTTTTTCTCTCCCAGAGGAAGTTCAATAACTCCATAAATCTAAATTTAGATGTACCTGGTATATCAAGGAATTAGCAGTAAGCAATAGGCAATTTTCCTGTGATACCTAACAGTACTACAGCACAGTGATTTCTCAAGGTCAATTGTCTCTTTTGAAGTAGCTTCACCTGAAATATTTCTAAAATTCTGTTTGCCAAACAAGGGCTGGAGAAAAATAATTTAACACAACTTCCCATGTGAATACATTTTTAAGATCACAGTTTCTTTTATATAGTCTAAAATCCTATAGAAAGTGGGCAAAAATTCAAAAGTGTGGTTGATAAGGTGAGCCTCAACACTATGATGAAAATGAAAAATGAAATTCCTAAAGGCCCTTCCCAGAACAAGCAGTAGCAAACACCAAATTAAGATGCTTCAGGGAAACTGCATCAATCTGTGGAAAATTTCTTTTAACTTGAGGAAGAGGGCAAAACTCAGAGCATGTGCCTAACAAAACCAGCTATTAGTAAATTGGTTGCATCATAAAATAATCTTTTGGCTGTTGTTCAATTTATAGCACAGGTGTTTGTAATAAAAGTACACAAACGAGTGTTCTGTGAATTGGGTTTAGATCAGGAGTGAGGTTAAACTAACATCTATAATATTCCTACTTCTTTATATATAAAAAAGAACCTTGTTACTAATTACAACCATATGGGTAGATGTTTCTGAGTTCATAACACTAAATTATAATGAGACTTAACATTTCAATAACACCTTCCTTGAAATCTCTCAAGTCACCAAACAAACGTTAAATTAAATTAGTCTCAGAACCCCCTGCGATGCACACTCAGGTAGACGTTGGGTTCTGGAGCCAAAACATTAAAATGCTCCACTGAGAAAAATACAGTCAAACCACGCTGTGGGTAAGGCTGTAAAACAGCATGACCAGGAGAGGTTTGCTTGTGTCTGGATCCTAAATATGCTCACACCTTTCTGTTATTACTTTGTAACTGACACATTTAATGTATGTATTAAAAATAAAACTGAAAATTATTTAAATATGTGTGTACCCAATGCTGCCTCATTGTAGGTTTCAGTCAGATTAAGAATACAAGAATTTTCAGGACCCACCAAACATGGGGGAAAGAAAGATCTGTTGTTGTTTTTTGAATGACAAGAAAGGAGACAGGAAGCAATAACTTAATTCCTGCTTTCCCTCAACTTGGCTTCTTCCAGATGGCTGTGGTGGTTGGGGATGATGGGAGATAGAGTCCAACACATCTAGTTTGGGATGATCTGCCTTATACTTTCAGTAGTTCACTGATATGCTGTCTTTCTCTCAGGATGGAAGCCAAGGCAGCTTCCATAACAACAAATTTAAAATGTTTACAAAAAGTTTAAAAACCAGTTTAAAACCACCACATTAAAACATCATAAAATACCCAGGAAGGAGACTGTTTACATAAATGAGGAGCAGTACATGTCTCTTATTTTGACTAGACTAGGTCTGTCAGCTGATTAGGCTAGGAAAGATATAAAAAGTTCACCAAGGGCTGGAGATAATAGTCAAACTGTTATAGAGGTAACAAGCCAAATATAGCAAGGACCTAATATTGGGAAGAAAAAAGACTTTACACAGGCAGCAAGTAAAGGGGACCCATGGTCTTCGATTTCTCTACCCTAATGCACAGAGCATGGGAAGTAAACAGGATGAACTTGAACTCCTAGCACAACAAAGCAAATATGATATAACAGGCATCACTGAAACCTGGTGGGATGAGTCTCATGATTGGAACGTAGGAATAGAAGGGTGTAACCTTTTCAAGGGAAATAGGCCAAACAGGAAAGGAAGAGGAATAGCATTATATGCTATAGATGTTTACACTTGTGAAGAGAACCGGAACGTATATTCTGGAAGCCAGGTGGAGAGTATCTGAATAAAAATGAAAGGGGAGGGAAACCACGGGACTGGTATTGTGCTTTCGGAACTGCTTTGTTTTTGTTTACCTTGGCCTGGCACACTTTTCCAGCTGTTTGTTAGCAGCTTTCCCAGACAAAACCAAGATAAAAAGAGAAGAGGCAAAATATCTAAAAAAATAAAAAATAGGCCAAATTTTTAGCACAAACAATGAAAAGAAGAAAGGAGGTGTCACACTATACATACACAACAAATATGCTCCAAACAAATGATTCAAAGACAAAGACGGACACTACATAGGAGTGGAAATAAAGATCCAGAACATCAAACTATTACTCATAGGCATTAATGCACCAATAGACAACAAACCATCATTCTGCAAAGAACTGGAAAACTGAGATTGAAAAATAGCCTATGAATAATATCTTAATAATAGGAGAATGCTGTGATTGAACCACTAAGAGACAGAAATCCATTAAGAAGATAAAGAAAAATCGAGGGAAATTGCCCAAGACCTTCTTTAAACTTTGTGAGAAATTTGATTTTAAAAAACAACAACATTTGGACAAAGATAAATGGTGAAATACCAGGCCATACATATCATTCTGACCAATATAATTAATCATCTCGCATAGACATGTGCCTAATTACAAAAACACTTCTATCAAAAATAGAAAAGATGCAAATTCTGCCAAGACAGAATCAGACCATAACCCTGTGTGTTTAGAATTAAAAGCTGATAAAACATAATCCAGTTGGAGACTAAATGAGACTTTACTTACAGATGAAGACTTTTTGCAAAAGATGAAACTCAATCTCAAGCAATTTTTTCAAGAAAACAACAAGGATGAAACAAAAATGAAAACAATATGGGATACTAGTAAGACCTTTGCACGAGGACTTATAATTCAGAGAGGAGCCATTAAGAAAAAAGAAAATCAAGCTACACAGAATGAACTAGAAAAAATATCCAACAGAAAGAAGAAGAAATCAAACAATGTCCTACATCCAAACAATTAAAAACAACAACAACAACTGAAACTATTACAAAAACAACTGGAAACAGACCTAACAAGACAAGTAGACAAAAACCTCAAAATAGCTAGACAAAAGAACTTTGAGTATGCTAACAAAACTACAAAATGGCTAGTGTTTAAATTAAAAAAGATGCAGACAAAGAAACAAATAGAGAAAATGCAATATAACACCAAAATAGTAACAACACAAGACAAGATAAAAGAGAGATTTACCAGCTATTACACAAAATTATACAAAAACAATAATCACTTAAAAATAGAAGAGAAAACACTACAAACATTTATTGAAAAACAAGAATGGAACAAAATACCTGAAGAACAACTCAAAATACTTAATGCGGAAATCACAGAACAAGAAATATCTAAAGTCATACAAAAACTCAAACCTGATAAATTACCCTGACCTGATGGCTTTACAGCTAACTGTTACAAAAAGCTAGAGGAAGTACTGAGAACACCACTGAAAAACACTTTTAACTCAATTCTTCATGAAGGAATCCCTAAATTGTGGAAACACATGGTTATAGTATTACTAGCAAAAGAGGACAAGGACAATACCAAATTAGATAACTATGGACCCATCTCCTTACTTAACCTAGACTACAAGATCTTCACTTCCAATCTAGCAGAACAATTTAAATCAATACTAAAAAGACACATAAAAGAAGACCAGATGAGATTCCTGCCTAACAGACAATTAAAAGAAAATATTAGAACCATGCTAAATCTGATTGAGTATTTTGGAAAAACAACAGCAACAACAACAAGAAATGTGGCATATTCTTAGTTGATGCACATAAAGCTTTTGATAGTCTCAGTTGGGATTGTATGCTATGGACGATGGAAAAGCTTGGGGTAGACGACAAATTCCTGGGTTGGATAAAAGAATTATGCATAGAATAATTTGCACAACTGATTATAAACAGTGAAAAAACTGACAAATTAGTAATAGAAAAAGTAACGAGACAGGGCTGCCCTCTCTCCCCATTATTACTTATAATGGTGATGGAAGTGCTTGACAATATGATTAGAAATAACAAAGAAATAATAGTAGTAAAAGTCAGGAGCTTCAAATACAAACTCAGAGCATACACAGACGATCTTGTTCTATTCCTGGAAGAGCCAACTAAAAGCCTACAGAAATTAATGGATACATGATAATTTTGGTAAATATGAAGGATTTAAAATTAACATGCAAAAATCAGTGATTATCATAAAAAAATATGTCTGTAAAAGAGGAAAACGAATTACAAGAACTAACTAAGGTGCTTGACAGATGGGTGCCTCCGTGCTGCACGCTGCAGCACCAGCACGTTGCCAAAAAGAAGCTGCCTAGAGCAGCTTCTTTTTTGCAAAGTCACAAACAGAAAGGGGGGCTGCCATGACACCACTTCCTGCCAGCGATGTCCGGATGCTATATGGAGTCAGCACTATCTTGGTGGTCCCCATGTGGATGGGAGGCTGCCATGATGACAGCATCTGTACTGACTAGGGTTCCAGAGTGTGCGGTTGCTGCATGCTCCAGAACCCTAAAATCAGTGCCAGCACGCCACTTCACAATGGTATATACTGGGCCTAAGTGTGAAGTTGTGAAAAAGACCAAATACTTAGGAATCAGGATCACAAACAAAACAAAACAAAACAAAAACATTGAACTTTTTGAGAACAACCATACCAACACTTGGAAAAAAATAAAGACATGTAAAAATGGGCAAAACCAAAATTGTTCTTTTCTGGAAGTATTGACGCCATTAAAATGTCAGTTTTATCCAAGTTTAACTTCTTATTTGGTAACATAACAATAAACACAAACAATAAAATTTTTGAAACCTGGAACAGAGAAATCAGGAAATTCATAATCAAAGGGAGGAAACCACATGTAAAATGGAAGACTCTAACAGACACCCAAATTAATGGGGGATGCATCCCTTACCTGGTCTGCAAACTTACTTTCAAGCTAACATCCTAACATGGATAAAAGAATGGGTGAAACTTCAAAATATTAAGCTTCTTAATTTAGAAGGTTTAACAATCACTTTGGTTGGCACACATACCTTTGGAATGAAAAAAGTGCACAAAGATTTTGTCCACCATTTCATTTGTAAAGTGATACTAACACATTGGTTAAAAATAAAACAGCTTTTTAATCAAAGAATCTCCAGTTGGGTGTTGCCTCATGATGCCTTCTTTGGTAAGACCCAATTAAAATCCTGGTTAAAATATGAAGCCATTCTAAGAAGAAATTCACAAAACACATTCAATCTCAAACCAATAGAAGAGATAACAGAAATAGAAATCAGAAAACATTGGTTTCTGTACAGATAACAGAAAGATTCAAAACGGATCTAATTCCAGAAAAAATTGAAAACGAGAAGAATGAATTGGATAATCTACTACTGAAAGAAGAACAGAAGTTAACAACCAAATTCTATAAGCTCCTCATGGAAAGGAAATTTGAGCAAGAAACTATCAGAGATACCATGATGCTCTGGGCAAAAGAATTGGGATGAGATATTCAAATTAACTGCTAACACAATGCAAGGAAAACAAGTCTAAAATTTACCAAGTGCCAAAATCTTTCAGAAAACCATCTAAAAATGGAATTCAGATGGTATCTTACACTGGTAAAATTAGCAAAAATATACAAAATACAAATAACACTTGTTGGAAATGCCAAGCAGCCAAAGGGACATGGTCCTGTATGTAGTGGGACTGCCCTAAAATAAAAAAGCTTTGGAACTGTATACACACAGAAATTTGTAATATCCGGGAAATAAAATCAGAGATGCTCCCAATGTGTACCTCCTAAACATGACCAACAATCTTCTGCAAGAGATTGCGAAAATACACTGGAAGAAAATCCTATATATGTGCACCACCAGAAGATTACTTCTAGTCCAACAGTGGAAAACAAACACAATCCCAACAACAGAAGAATGGCTATTTAAGCTACAGGATATGGCAGAAATGGACTGGTTAACAAATCTAATAAATGGGAAATCAGAAGAAGAAACTGTTAAGGATTGGGAAAAAAACCCCAATAAATATTGTAGAAAAAAGGTAGAAGAAAACAACTACTAATAAATCTAATACTAACAGGTATCTAAGAAGAAAAAAATAGCATTAGTAATACTGAAGTTAACAAAAATTCAGCTCTAACCAGAAGTAGAATACACTTTCAAGAAGCTATCACACAGAAAAAAATGTATCAGTAGGAAGTACAAATGAGAGAGAGAGAGAGAGAGAGAGAGAGAGAGGAAAAAAGAAGAGGAAAATATGTCTTTTGCATATAATTTTTTTACCTTCATTATATATACTGTAAATAACAAAAGAACAAAAAGATGTATATTTGTTTAGAATATGTAATGTGATGAACTATAACTTGTTTCAATAAAGAATAATGATTAAAAAAAGAGAAAGCAATGCCATAATCACAAAAAGTCAACATAACTTTCTGAGAAACAAGCCATGCCAGACTAATCTGATCTCTTTTTAAAAATAAAATTACCAGCTTGGTAGATGAAGGGAATGCTGTGGATATCACATATCTTGATTTCAGTAAGGCCTTTGAACAAGGTCCCCTATGACATTATTGCAAAAAAGCTAATAAAATGTGGGTTAGACAATGGATTAATAATTGGTTGACCAGTCGAACCCAAAGGATGCTCAACAATGGCTCCTCTTCTTCCTGGAGAGAAGTGACCAATGGGGTGCCACAGGGTTCTGCCCCAAGCCCAGTGCTATTCAACAACTTCATCAATGGGTTGGATGAAAGAATAGGGAACACATTTATCAGATTTACAGATGACACCAAATTAGGAGGAATAGCTAATACCCCAGAGGACAGGATCAACAGTCAAAATGACCTGACTAGATTAGAAAGCTGGGCCAAAGCTAACAAAATGAACAAAATGAAGTTCAACATGGAGAAATGTAAGGTATTGCACTTAGGGCAAATAAATGAAATGCATAGATATAGGATATAACGAGAGTACGTGTGAAAGGGATCTAGGAGTCATAGTAGACCACAAGTTGAACATGAGTCAACAGTGTGATGTGGTAGCTAAAAAGACCAATGCAATTCTGGGCTACCTCAATAGATTGGGAATTCCTGCATGGCAGGGGGTTGGTCTCTTCCAACTCTATGATTCTATGATTCTATGAAGTATAGTGTCTTGATTAAGGGAAGTAATAGTGCCACTCAATTCTGCTTTGGTCAGGCCTCACCTGGAATATTGTTTCCTGTTTTGGGTACCACAATTCAAAAAGGATGTTGAGAAGCTGGAGTGTGTCCAGTGACAAAAATGGTGAAAGGTCTGGAAATCATGCCCTGTGAGGAGAGACTTAGGGAGCTGGGTATGTTTAGTCTGGAGAAGACAAGGGTAAGAGGTGATATGATAGCCTTGTTCAAATATTTGAAGGGATGTCATATTGAGGATGTAGCAAGCTTGTTTTCTGCTGCTCCAGAGAACAGAACACACAACAATAGATGCAAGCTACAGTAAAAGAGTTTCTACCTAAACATTAGGAAGAACTGCCTGGCAGTAAGAACTGTTCGTCAGTGGAACACACTCCCTTGGAGTATGGTGGAGTCTCCTTCTTTAGAGGCCTTTAAACAGAGGCTTGAAGGCCATCTATCAGGAGTGCTTTGATTGTGTATTCCTGCATGGCAGGGGGTTAGAGTGGATGGCGCTTGTGGTCTCTTCCAACTCTATGATTCTATCAAAACAAACCAAGAGAAAAGACAATAATGCTAGGGAAGATAAAAAGTAGCAGACAAAGAAGAAGATCACACACCCACCATTTTGCTACATATTCTTCCTCATGTTTAGGTGGACTCTCTTTTCCTCTAGCTTGAATCCATTACTGTGTCTTAGTTTTTCTGGAGCAGTAGACAACAAGCTTGCTCCATCCACAGTATGACATCAAATATTTAAACATACCACCCCTTAACTCTTCTCCTGGCCAAACATGATGATGATGATGATGATGATGATGATGTAGTTGTTGTTGTTGTTGTTGCTGCTGGCACCAGGGAACAGCAGCAAAACTGACTCCTAAACCATTTTACTATCTAGTAGTATAGGGAGGGACACAGTCCTATCACTACAGCTGAATTAAAATTCCACTCGCAGTGTTGTTGACTTCTAAACATGGGAAAGGGGAACTGTCTTGTCCTTCAAATTAGGGAACAACATATCTCCTGTCTCTAAAGTGTTTGTTGATGCTCTTGTGAAGAGAAATATTCTCTTAGATGGCATCTGAAGAAAAACAAAGCAAGCAAGCAAGCATTTGCTCCTTTTCTTTTAAGTAAAGTTTCTAAAGCATTGCTGCCACTCCCTAGTCTTGGTTAGGAATAATTGCTGCATTATAGTGTGAGAGTTTATACCATATCACCATCACCACCACCACCACCACCATCTATATTATTGTTATATTCTTATTTATTTATTTTGGTTTCACACTCTATCATGTGATATGAACTGATGTTCTACACTGATCCTCCTCCTCCTCCTCTCCTCCTCCTCCTCATCATCTGACAGATCATGCCATTTTAGCCCCCTTGCAGGGTTTTCATTCCTCCAAAGCTGAAACTCAATATTTAGTTCCCAACCCATCAAATAGCCACAAGATATCTTGCTTCCTGATTTAAAGGACAAGATGGCACCTCTCTTACAACATACAGAAGCCAATTGGATTAGGGGCTGTCCCTCAGCATTGGTTATCTGAGAATGCTGCCTCCCTCTCTCTAATGAACAGTCCAAATCTCTTGCCAAAGAGAACAAATTCTGAAAAACACCAAGCTTGTGTTTTTCCAAACACCTCTTTTTAGCTAGTATTCGTAGCTGAGCAACATTACAGTAATATCAAACTACAATTATTGTATCTTTCTTGAGCCAGGTACTGGCTGTCTTTAGCATAAGGAAATGCACTAATGTGCCTTTTGAAGTCCCTCCTTTAATCTCCTTGGCTCCTCTGAGAGATGATCTATTTTCCTTTATGCCCAACAATTTAAGTCAGGATTTTTTAAAAAAAATATGGATCTCACTAGGAAATTGTTGTAGGCTGCATATATGGGGAATGAATGCTGTTCAGCTTTGGATTTTAGGCCGGTATTGTTGGATATATTTCATACTATCATTTCAGTTTTAATTAAAGGATTATGGAAATTAGTCATATTTGGAGTGGCTGTACTGATCAACTGCTTTCCCTTTTTTCCAATTTATTTTCCCCAGAGGCACTTTATTTTTCTTGGTTGTACACCTAAATTCTACTTAGCATTTCTAGTAGTTAAAACAACAACAACAACACAGCACATAAGGCTGTCATGTTTTTCTAGAAGCCATGTGCAAAATGAGATGCATTTTGGCTCTGTCATTATCACACATAACAGAAATTCCCAAAGTCCCTCTAGCCTATTCATTAGATTTGTCAGAGCACTCATCACATAACCCCTCTGTTGTAAGCATAAATAATGAAAATCTACCTTGGTTTATTGAGAAGAAATCTGTATCATCCTGTGCTTTGAACACATTAAGAATTATGTACAGTCTCATGGCAGTAAGCTCCTGTATTCAATGGCTCCTGAGTAGCCATACATAGGATTGTATGGTCACAGTGCAATTCTGCTGTATGTATGTCTGCTCAAAAATAAATTGTATGTTCAGAGGACAGGTTTATTTGTGAAGAAATGCTACTCACATCCCATAGGGCATATTTCTGAGCAGGGTGATCACTTATGCCAAAGGTGGGCACAAACAGAAGTTCCATTTTGGCTTCTCTGAGTACCTTCCCACCGATGTGAATCTCCAAGCAAGAGTATGAAAAGTCCCAGTTTTGGAAAAGGGAGGGATATATATAAATATAACAACAACAACAAGAAGAAGAAGCCAGCAAGCAATGTATGGAAAGGAAATGCCCACAAATCTGCTTTCCCCAGTGTTTCTAATATTTGATAGCTTTTGTATACTTGGGAAGAGAAGTTTTGTCTCTTTTGTAGGAGGTGTATACTGTGCATTCTTTGATTTCAGTTTTGCAAGGGCTGTTGAGCTCTAGAGGGCCACACAATCCCCACCTGTACTCTAAGGCAAAAGGCAGAACTTGGAATTATGGAACATTCAATATTCAGAGAACCACCATTTCAGAAGTGTGAAATCTCCATCCTGGCACTGGGTTCAGCAACACACTTCTTGTCTGCAGCAATACCTGGCCAAATTTTTGGACTCCCTCCCCCCATTTGTCCATGTCTTGCTCCATATAGGATGTGCTCCCATGCTGGCCAGTCCCTTCCCTGCTGAAAGAGCAGGATCAAATGGACTTAAAAATAAGAAGTCAAATGGGATGAAAGTGATACATGGTGTGATTCATGATATGGAAAAGCAGATAGTGAGATTCTGCCCTCTCACAATACTAGAACTGGACTTGCCCAGTGAAGGTCACTGGTGGGTAAAGTGTGGTCATATTGTTCAATAGAACTGAAAAAAACACTTCTTCACATACCACACTGAACTATGGAATTCCTAACCATAGGATATTATGATGATCCTCAACTAGGGCTGTTTTATGTGAGGATTAAAAAAAATTAACAAAGAACAAAGCGATCAATAGTCACCAAGTTATTAAGGTTCTGTATTACTGCCAGAATTAGAGGCAGTATGTCTCTCAATACCAGTTCCTGAGAACATGAAAACGAAAGTGCTGTCATGCTCATATGCCACTTGTCCCTTATCATAGGGATCTGCTTGAGCACTGTGCAAACAGAAACCTTGACTAGTTAGGTTCATGGTGTGATCCAGCATGGCTATGCTTATATTCTTAGATGCTTAATCATTTTCTGATTGGCCCTGATGGGGATATTTCTCCCTGGCTGTCTTTGACAAGTGAAAATCAGAATGGATTAACTGGAAATAAAAAGAAAAGAGGAATACTAGCAGCATATGACATGCTGGGCATAATGTGAAGTTTGGCCATGGGAAATGCAAAACAAATGTGGGAAGACAGACTCCTTCTGCAATGGAGCTTCTAGTAATTTGACAAGAGAGAGAGAGAGAGAGAGAGAGAGAGAGATTTTTAACAAGAGCTATTGTAAATGCAGTGAGCTTGGGCAAGTCACACACTCTCAGCCTCAGAAGATAGCAATGGCAGCCCCTTCTAAAGTTTAGGGTTGGCATAAGTCAGAAATGATTTGAGGCACACAACAACAGCAACAAATGCAGTGTACATGACAAAACACAGTGAAAATGCAATGTATGCTTCCTTTGTATACATGGCAAAATAATATAAATAATACAGTGGCTATTCTCATAAACTGTTAAATGAAAACTTTAAAAAGATGATTTGAATTGAGAATATGACTTTAACGGTCAAAATCTTGACTTTGAATTCCGAGTTTTATTTTTGTTTGGCAACCAAATCTCTGAGTTGCTTGCTTGCTCGCTTGATTGATTGTGTTGTACGCGTCTCCTACTGCCCTGCCATATGTGTCAGTTTCTTAAAAACAAAGGTCTTTGACTAGTACAGAAATACGATAAACCTACAGTTATGTGAATGATTATGTCATCATAGTCCACCCTCTGGTGTGCCTACTAAAGCTGAAATGCACTTGCTTCCTTGAATTTTCTTCTGTGAAGTTCTATGATTCAGTGGGCCCTTGTTATCCACTGGGGTTTGGTTCCGGGACTCTCCATGGATAACAAAATGCTCAAGTCCCATTAAATATAATAGCACACAAAATTGTGTCCTATATATAAAATGGAAAATCAAGGTTTGCTATTTGGAATTTATACTTTTTGGGAATATTTTCCAGCCATGTATGCTCAAATCCATGGATATAAAATATGTGGATAAGGAGGGCCAACTGTATTTTTTCTTGAAATATGAATTATGGCCAACTTTTGAAACTTTTCTGTGAGTGAAACCTTTCCATCCATGGAAGGCAGATCCTGGAGACCACCTTGGTCAGAAAATAATATAGCTAGCTCAAGCATAGCTATATGGCTTCCCTACATCCATCATCAACCTTAAGGAGAAGGGCAAGCCAGATCCATCAGGCCTGCCTGAAGGAGGAAGAGCCTTCCCTACACCCATCATCATCCTCAGGGAGAGGGACAATATAATAAATAATAATAATAATAATAATAATAAAAATGATGTTTTATTTATACCCCACTCTTCAGCCAAGGCTATCAGAGTGGCTTACAATTTGTTAATTAGACATTTCCCTGCCCTCAGGCTTACAACCTAAAATAGACATGACACAAAAGGAGAAGGGAATGGTGGTGGGGAAGGGGGAAAGTCCAGCAGTTTTTCTCTCCCTCAGAGGCCTGGACCAAGGCAGATGGACTGGAGGGAGGGCTCTTCTTCTTTCCAGGCAAGGCCTGTTGGAGCTGGCCTGCCTTTCTCTCCCAGTCCCTGAAATGGAGGATGGAGGGAGGGCTCTTCCTGTTTTTTGGAGCTGGCTAGATCCACCTAGCTAGATCCATCAGGCCTGCATGATAGAGGAGGAACCCCCCCTCCATCCACCATCATCCAAAGGGAGAGAAAGGAAGGCCAGCTCCATCAGGCCTAATCAGGGTAAGAAGATGTGGACCTGGAGCCTCCCCCTCTGGAACATCAGGCAGCTAACCAGCTGAGAGTCAGCCACCTGAGGGACCTGAGGAAGCAGCAGCAGTGAGACACTAAGCAGAGGCTTCTTAAGCCACCTCTCCTCCCATCATCTTCACCAGCTGGGACTCTGGGCAAAGGCTTCCTAAGCCTCCCCTTCCTTATCTATTTTATTCTTTGTGTTTGGTGGTATTCAGGCAATATTTTCAAGCACTATCAGCTATTACTTTTCTGCTTTTCTTATTGTAACTTTTTCTCCTGTTGTTTATTGGGCACTGAATCCATTCCTTCCCATGTCTCCACACATTTCTCCTAATCTGATTCCCATCAGACCTCTTCCTGTCTCCCAGCTTCCATTCTTCTGCTCACTCTGGAACTGTTGCTCTGCTGCTCTGAAAGCAACAGCAATTCACAATCTCTTTCTTTCTAAATCATTTAATCTTCTTGCTCGTACTGAAATGTAGCTCCCGGCCCATGATACTGCTACCTCCATTGCCCTCTCTTTTGGTGGTCTTTGTTTCCCTGTGCCCTGAGGGGAGCCCTTTCTCCTCCCCCTAGCTATTGTTTTTCTTCGTTCGAGTCTCACTCTATTAGACTCTTTTCTCCTTTGCAGCTGCAGTTTGCTGTCATTTATTGCCCTCCTGGTTCTGCTAACAAATTCCTTTCAGACTTTGAGTCATGGCTCACATTTTTTTTCTATCAGATTCAGTCTCCTCTCTGATTCTAGGTGATTTCAATATCCACCTTGATGACCCCAAGACTCCTCCAACGTCTTGCTTCAGCTCTCTCTTAGCTTCTTTTACTCTTCAACCTCATTCCAACTCTTCAACCCATTCTCTCAGTCACTGCCTTGACCTAGTTCTCGCTGCTAAGTGTATCATCTCTAACTACTCGGTATCTGATATTCCATTGTCAGATCATCATCTAATTTCTTTTACTCTTACTTATATCCCACCTCCTCGTCATATCATTCAACACTATTTTCGTGATCTTCAGTCTGTTAATTCTAACCATTTCAGTTAGACCTTGGATTCTTCTCTTTCTTCTCTAAATCTTGGGGACTCTGCTGATTCATCTATGTCTTTTTTGAACTCCACTCTTTCTTCAACTCTTGACAGTGTTGCCTCTGTATCTTTACACATGTCCTCCTCTATGTCTAGGCCTCAGCCCTGGCTTACTCCCATAGTTAGGTTTCTCTGGTCCTGCTCTCGAGCAGGTGAACATCTCTGGAAAATGTCCAGGGAGTGGGCTGATTTTATTCATTATAAATTATTATTATTATTATTATTATTATTATTATATTTATTTATATAGCGCTGTAAGTTTACACAGTGCTGTACATACAATCTTATAGTTAGACGGATCCCTGCCCACAGGCTTACAGTCTAAAAGACAAAACAAAAGGAAAAGAGGAAGGTGGTGGGAGGGGGAATGAGGTCTAGTGGTTCTTCTCTCCCTCTGGGGCCTGGGCCAAGGCAGATGGACTGGAGGGAGGGCTTGAATTCTTAAAACATAGTTAAGAGGAGACATCCTGGGGCAAATGGCACAATCCTGGGAATGCTTCCCTAAACAATATAGTCTTTAACTTACTTTTGAACCTGGATAGAGAAGTGATGAGGCGCACATGTAGGGGAAGAAGGTTCCAGGAGTGAGGGGCAGCAAGTGAAAAGGGACGAATCTGGGACAGGGCAGTGGAAATCCTCGGCTGGGACAGGAGACCTTGACTACCAGAACGGGGGTTACAAGAAGGAGTGTGAGGAGAAAGAAGGTCAGACAAGTAAGGAGGGGCCAGTCCGTGGAGGACTTTGAAAGTCAATAACAAAAGCTTGTACTGGATGCGGAAGGGGAAGGGGAGCCAGTGAAGGGAGGATAAGAGAGGAGAAACATGGTCAAAGCAGCGAGCAGATGTGATAATACGCGCAGCTGAGTTCTGGACAGAGATTAAAGGATGGAAGTGAGAAAGAGGAAGCCCTGTCAGAAGAAGATTGCAGTAATCTAGTCGCGAGACCACCAGGGCATGGACCAGAGTCTTTGCAGTGGAGGCTGAGAGGAATGGGCAGATTTTAGCAATGTTGTAAAGAGAGAATCTACAGGTCTTGGGGGTGGCCTGAATCTGGGGGATAAATGACAGAAAGGAGTCAAAGATGAAACCAAGACTGCGGGCTTGCTGAACCAGATGAATAGAAGTGCTGTGAACAGAAACAGAAAAGGATGCTCAACAATGGCTCCTTTTCATCCTGGAGAGAAGTGACCAGTGGGGTGCCACAGGGTTCTGTCCTGGGCCCAGTGCTATTCAACATCTTTATTAACGATTTGGATGACAGAATTGGGGGCATACTTATCAAATTTGCAGATGACACTAAACTGGGAGGAGTAGCTAATACCCCAGAGGACAGGATCAAAATTCAAAATGACCTGAATAGACTAGAAAGCTGGGCCAGTGCTAACAAAATGAAATTCAATACGGAGAAATGTAAGGTTCTGCACTTAGGGCGGAAAAATGAAATGCACAGATATAGGATGGGGGACACCTGGCTGAACGAGACCACATGTGAAAGGGATCTAGGAGTCCAAGTAGACCATAAGCTGAACATGAGTCAACAGTGTGATGCGGCAGCTAAAAAAGCCAATGCAATTTTAGGCTGCATCAATAGAAGTATAGTTTGTAGATCAAGGGAAGTTATAGTGCCACTCTATTCTGCTTTGGTCAGGCCCCACCTGGAATACTGTGTCCAGTTCTGGGCACCACAATTCAAAAAGGATGTGGAGAAACTGGAGCATGTCCAAAGGAGGGCAACTAAGATGGTGAAGGGTCTGGAAACCTTGCCCTATGAAGAACGCCTTAGGGAGCTGGGGATGTTTAGCCTGGAGAAGAGAAGGTTAAGAGGTGATATGATAGCCCTGTTTAAATATTTGAAGGGATGTCATATTGAGGAGGGAGCAAGCTTGTTTTCTGCTGCTGCAGAGACTAGAACGCGGAACAATGGATGCAAACTGCAGGAAAAGAGATTCCACCTCAACATTAGGAGGAACTTCCTGACAGTAAGGGCTGTTCGACAGTGGAACACACTCCCTCGGAGTGTAGTGGAGTCTCCTTCCTTAGGGGTCTTTAAGCAGAGGCTGGATGGCCATCTGTCAGGGATGCTTTGACTTGGAGTTCCTGCATGGCAGGGGGTTGGACTGGATGGCCCTTGTGGTCTCTTCCAACTCTATGATTCTATGATTCTAGGAGTATTGAAGGGTGGGTTTAGGTGGGAAGATGAGAAGCTCTGTCTTAGACATATTGCGCTTCAAGCGCTGATGTTGCATCCACTGAGAGATGGCAGCCAGACAAGAGGAGACTTGCTTTTCAAGCCCCGGCGAAAGGTCAGGGGTGGAGAGATATAGCTGAGTGTCATCGGCATACAGATGATAGGAGAAACCAAAAGAACTGATGAGTTTACCAAGGGATAATGTGTATAGAGAGAACAAAAGGGGGCCCAGGACAGAGCCCTGAGGAACTCCTACAGATAAGGGAACAGAAGAGGAAGTCTGACCACCTGTGGCCACTGCAAAAGATCTGTCTGACAAGTAAGATTTGAACCAGTTGACAACAGAGTCAGAGAAACCGAGGTCAGAAAGTAAGTCAAGCAAGAGACAGTGATCCACGGTGTTGAAGGCCGCAGATAGATCTAGAAGAATGAGGATAGAGTAGAGGCCATTCACCTTGGCCTGCAAGAGATCATTTGAGATCTTGGTGAGGGCTGTCTCTGTAGAGTGCCATGGGCGGAAACCAGACTGAAAAGGGTCCAGGATGGAGTTGGCCTCGAGAAACTCAAGACAGCGAGAATAACCTACCCGTTCCAGAACCTTAGAGAGGAAAGGCAGAAGAGAGATCGGACGATACCTAGACAAACAAGAGGGGTCGAGAGAGGGTTTCTTCAGAATTGGGGAAACGAGAGCATGTTTGAAGTCCGAAGGGAAGAAACCCGAAGAGAGAGAGAGAGATTAAAGATATAGAGGAGTGAGGGCAGAAAAGAAGGGGTTATAGAGATTAGAAGATGGGAGGGGATAGGATCAAGAGAACAAGTTGTAGGTTTGGAAGAATTTAGCAGTGTAGAGAGTTCATCCAGAGAGACAGGTGGAAACACAGAGAGTTTATTAGTAGACTTGCCTGATGCATTGTCATCAGAGAAAAAATGCATATAAACATCTCATGAAGCTCAAGGCAGGGGTCAGTTTCTTCCCTTGGAGCTGTCTTGATAATTTCAGAGTAGAACATTACAAAATGAGCAAGTAGGGCATTCTTATGTGGTGGGTAGTTCTGCTGGTGCTCCAGTTGTCCTTTGTGTTAGTCCCTCTTTTGTTTGTCAAAGTAGCTTTGGGGAGAGATGATCTCCTCCTGTCAAAAGGAAAGAATCCAATTTGTAGCTTTAAATTTGTGTCTTAAACCAAAAAAGCCTAATTCTCCAGACTCTCCATTGTGAGTTTTTATTGATCTCCCCATGTGTGTTTGTATAAATTTAAGTTCTTCTATTAATTGCCAGAATCATTCTTAAATAATAGTTGGAGACTGTAGATAAGTGTACACACATGTTCACAAGCTGTTCAGTTTTAGTTAATGGGGATTGCTGGTATGTGCCTTCAGGTTGCCTCTGACTTATGGTGACCATATCCTGGGGTTTTCTTGGCAAGATTTATTCAATTTTTCTCTTAGGCTGAGAGAATGTGATTTGCCCGCTGGGCTGGGCTGGGTTTCCTTGGAAGAGCAGAGATTTGAACTCTCACCTCTGCAATCCTAGTCCAACAGTCAAACTACGAAATCACATTGCCTCTTAATGGGAATACTTTATTGTATATAGTTATTTATTTTGCAGTCTATGGGCCTGAACAGCTTAGTTCCAAGGACACTTACTTAACCATTTGTTGAAATCAGCTGGGTCTTAGTGTGCCCTATGTTTCGCTAAGAGATTATATTCTTATATGATTTAAAGTATAGCCAGTAGTTGAAAGTAAGTAAAGATGGTAGGTCATTACAAAATTTCCTAGTTGATCCGTGTGATAACTGTTTTCTTCTTTCCCTGCCTAATGATAGGTGAGAAGAAAAGGCGTTCTAAGATGGGTGTTTCTTTTTTCCTTACAGCAAGCCATTTTTAAGTTAACTTCTGGATTATTTTTAGTTACCCAATTTTAAACAGTATTTCACAATTCCCACTAGAGAACAGAACCATAGTAACAAGCTTTTAGCTTTCTTGTGCTGCCAGAAACATCATTAATAGAGTTATTCTGATCTATTTCCCCCCAATCTGGGCAGGATTAAATGTCTAAGTGAGCAATGTCAAGGTATAAAGCTAGTTAAAAGACAATCAAATCATCTAAATACTCTTGACCAATATTTTGGGTGCATTACTCTTGCTGCAGTTAGCTCAAAATATAGTCCTGCTATTGAGATCACATCTTGCCCCTTCTTACATCACTGTGCTGGTTCCACTCCCAGAGTATCTCAAGGTTTACATATCTCCATATCAGGTGTCCATGGTGTGCCCACTATCTACTGAAGTGAAGCAGATAGTGACTAGAAGCAAGATTGTTCTCAGTGGTGGCCAAAATGTGTTATTTGGTAGCTGTCTAAGTCTAATCTGCACTGTAGAAATAATACAGTTGACTTCCATGGCTCACTGCTATGGAATTCTGGGATCTGTAGTTTTTTGAGATATTTAGCCTTTTCTAGCAGAGCTCTGGTGCCACAACAAACTGCAAATCCCATGATTCCATAGCATTGAGCCATGACAGTTATGTCAAACTGCATAATGTTTGCAGTGCAGATTAGACCTATGTCTTCTTTCTGGCACCAAACAAACCTCCTCCTGATTTCCTTTGGCCTTTACATTAGTTAAAGTGCTCAACTATGCCATCTTGAACAGGTTTGTAGGTTGAGCTAATAGGTTCCAGGTGCATTAAAGTGCATTAAATCCAACAAGTGTGTCATGAGTATCCATGAGAGTCATTCCAAAATGTCTCTCATTTAGCTCACATCTAGAAGTCAATATATATTTGAGCTATACCTATATATATCTCCTATGGTTCCATTTAATGAGGCAAAACAATCGGAGAAAGTAGAAAATATTAGGATTGGGAGTAAAAGGAAGTATTTAACCCTTGTGGCTAATAGGGACAGCAGATTTGCCCCCATAAATGTCACCAGCATGGTTTCCAGAAACAGCTACTCAGAGTGGCCAATGTGCCATTTAAAGTAACAGTAACAGGAAGGAAGGAAGGAAGGAAGGAAGGAAGGAAGGAAGGAAGCCTTGGTCACATTTAAAGGCAAGATCATCATACTGAAACATTTTTAGAATTTCACCCAATGTCACCCAATAGTGCAGGGATAGGTGGTTCCATGAAAATATGAGTACATGTGATACAGTGGGTGCTGGAATATGGCCAGTGGTGAAGGGGGATAGGGCCTTTTGTCTGGTGGAATCAAGATGATGTACTCCAGTCGTCAAAGCTTCATCCTTGTTCATTGTCAATGGGCAGGGAAAATATGACCTATTCTCAGGCGCCTAGAAAAGTTGATTTTGGATTTCAACTCCAGAATTTCCAGCTAGCATGGAGCTGGTCGGGGGAACTCTGGGAGCTGTAGTCCCCAAAAGTAGGTCTTTTAAAGTAATAATTACTTCTCCTCTTACCATTGAAAGCTTTTAACTCATGAGATTCCACATCACAGCAGCTGAGAGAATATGTTATGCTTTCATTTTATTTTCCCCCACCCCAGTTTGTGCTATTGTTCTTCAAAGAGTTGTCTTTCTCAGTCACTTTCTTAAAATGAAAAGCAGGTTGGATGTGCCTACATATAAAGAAACCAGCAAAAATAGTCCACGAGGAAACATAAAACATATCTGCATTCACAGTTGCAAGCAGATTCTCATTGGTTCCCTACTGGTTTCCTCTCTGATTATTAGACTGTATGTGTTGGTTGACCTACATGCTGAGGCATTCAGTGCTCTGACCATTTACCTCTCACGCAGCAGGCAACTATTGTGTAAATGGTTGTTTGTGTATGCGAGGCAATTCTGTACACTCCAAAAGATTATTTACACACACACACACACACACACACACTAGAGTATGTGTTCCCTAAACCTTGGATTCTTAAACCTGGCAGGCTTAGTTCAACAATCTCACTGTTATACATTTCTTACCCATTTTCCACCCCCAACAATTGCAACAGTCATCCAGTCAACAAAAACATACACACGAGGAATCACGCTGTGGTAGCTGGTGTCCATTGGAGCTGGTGGGGCAAAGAGTGAGGCACCAAAAGCAGAACCTTGGGATCATCAGGGGTGATGTCAGCATCCTAACTCAGGGCTGATACAGATGGCCCAAAAGGGCCATCTGTGTAGCTCGTTTAGGGTTCGGGAGGGCGCAGCATTTAGTCCCTCCCAAACCCTAGCATCCAAAAGGGCCATCTTGTTTGCGCAGTCCATACGTGCGTGCCGCAATTACGTCATGGCATGCACAGCATTTAGACGTGCGGTGTGTGCCATAATATAATAGTGCCACGGGAGGGTGCCTAGGGTGCCCTTCCAAAGCATGAAAAGGAGCTCCGAAATGGTCCTTGACCGCGCCAAGGACACTGGGGGGAAAGGGGCCGCAGCGGCAGCCCCTTTCTCCCCTTGGGAGCACCGTTGGTTTCAGGATGCGGCCCAGGGCGCCTGCTGCACCCCGCTTTCAGGCCACAGAGAAGCGGTAGTTTGCCATTTCTCCATGGCCTGGAGAAGTGGTGAAATGGGGCATCTGGGGCTGCTGGTGAGGCAGCCCTGGCCCCATCTCGCTGCTTCTCTGGGCGAATACAGACCACCCCTTTTGGGCGGTCTGTACTGCCCCTCAGTTTCCTGACCAAGTTTTTTACACATAAGATATCCTTTCCCTTGGTTGGGAAAGGTATTGTGGTTAAAGGTAGGGAGATAGTGTTGTCTTGGCACAAAAAGTAGCAATAGTAATAGATTTTACTTTTCTATACCACTTAATACAGAACTTAGTACTCTCTAAGTGGTTTACAATGTAAATGTGGTTTACAATGTAAGCTATTTGCACCCAACAAGCTGGGTACTCATTTTAGCAACCTACAGAAGGATGCAAGGCTGAGTCAACCCTGGAGCCCTGGGTCAAACTCACAACCTTGTGGCTGCAATACTGGCTGCAGTACTGGCATTTATCCACTGTGCCATCAGCACTCCTATTTTAGGGAAGATATGGGCAGAATGGGACCCCACTTGCCCCTTGAAACCCCCAAATGAAAAGCAAAACAAAACTGGGTGACTTTCCAACCCTAAAAGTAGCAGTTCTGCCCCCACAACATCCAAGTGCCACCACATGCCCCCTAAACCTTTTTAAAATGCAAAAACAAAACAAAACAAAACAAAAGGCTGAAAATTGGTTTAAAATGAAACTGGAAGTGATGTGATTTTACTTCTAGTCATATCAGGTACACCAGTATGACCAGCTACCGATATGAGGTGAACAATGGTCCCTGCCTTCTCTGCAGCTGCCCATCCCTGCAGTAGAGTCATCCCTGAAAGGAGTGTACCTTGGGTATGGTATTATGTTAATGAGCAATTAGCAAATGCAAAGCAAGTGGGGCTTAATCGAAGAGCAAATTGCTGCAGTAGAAATGCAGTCACCCACAGGGCATTCGGGAGCAGGTGAGTAATCTTTCAATAAATAAATAAATAAATTTGCAATTTGTTTTGTAAGCACAAATGTTGGCAAGGAAGGGAAAAACCTACTATTTTTTATGATAGTATTTCATTATTTGTACTTGACAACAGGGGTCAGAAATAACTCTGTGTACGGTTTTTTGTTTAAATGGGGCACAGGAGAATGAAAATACCCTTTAATTTGTCACTCAGATTGTAGACCTTAATTGCAGTGCTATAATGTGCCATTAGCACCACCTCATGCTACAATAATGAAACATAGGCTCACCAAAGAAAGCCAGGAAACTAAAGGAGAGCCTGCTTTAAATCACCCCAAAATCATCACAATGGAAAGTGTAACAGTTTTGTATGCTGTGCTTTTAGCAAGGAAATTGGCCTTAATCAGGATTAAATTTTGTGCTAACACAAAAGAAGCAATATGTGATTATATAATGTAGATACAAGTGCATGGGCACTCAATGGATTCTTTTTAACACCTCCATTATGTTGTCTGTTGGTGACTTCTAATGCAACTTACTCAATTTCCCTACTGTCATTCTGCAGTATTTTCATTGAAAGCAGTCTATTCCTGGAGCCCAAGGAGATGAGGGAAGTGGAGGCACTCGCTCTGTTTATCTCAGTGCTGGGTAACCTTTCATGTCCCTATGTTTATAAATCTGATGCTGGAGTAAAATAGGTCCCAATTAGACTGCCTGTTTTGTTTGTGTGCATATGTATGTTTTAAAAGCAAATGTATTTGACAATGGTCTGGGTCAAATAGTTTTTCCTGGCTTCAAAAATATATTGATCTGGGAATGAGCATCAATCTTGTGCCCTTCTGTATTATTTCTCCCAGATCCTGGAAAAAGTTACTTTTTTGGACTATAGTTTTCAGAATCACGTTTCAGCTTGCTGGGGTGGGATTATTGGAGTTTCTGTCAAAATGTGATTTTCTAAGTTCTCCCCTCCTCCCGTTGGAGGCTTTGGTGCTTCATTCCTGACTTCCTATTATATCAGACCTGGAGAGCTCTACTTTAATGTGAGTGAACTAACCAGGATAATAAAATAGGCTCAGATGTGGATGAAGCCTTGATGGTATAGGAAACTGTAATGTAGGCCAGCAGAGTTAAACAGAGTTATAATCTTGGCTTTTGAAAGAAACATATTTGAAAGAATTTCAAGTGGTCAGCTTCTCCAAAGGTTTTCAGAGAAATCATGGCACATTGGACTTTATTAACAGTATATCATTATTGTAAAATGACTTCTAGTTACTGTTGTTTAGTTTACACAATCTTTTGCATGTTCTAAATATTGTATTTTGTATACTGTATTTTAAATTCATTTGCTTTTTAGGCCTGTCCACATAACCCAAATAACACATCTTCCACTCATATGTCTGATGACATATGACCAGTTCAGCACCAAACCCAAGGTATGCGACTCTTAACCTGAATTTTTAAAAACTCACCTTTTGCTCTAGATCTTCCCAGAAACTCCAGAGGCCTATGGAGTGACACTGGGTGGCTGTTTACAATGCATCCTCCTGTGCCACTTGTTGGTGGTGGTGGTGGTGTGAGTCACTCTCTCTGAGATCAGAATGAGGTGCCCAGCCATGCAAATGATGCGGGGGTCCTCATTTTGGTCTCAGAGGGAGTGACTTGAGTTGCTGTTGCTGGCAGCGGGCAGGCACAGCAGGATGTGTATGTGATGGGAGTTATTCTTGTCATTATCCACAACTCCCCTCACAAACCTCCTTTATAGTGACTGATGCTCAAACCCTTCTGCCCACCTCATTTCTATCTCCTGCACTATGAAAATTGTCTGTCTACACCCCGGCAGTGGCAGAAAGCTATTATATACTATTATTCTTTAGTAGTGTAACTAAGGCTGCATGCAGTCTTGCATCATTTTAAGTAAAAGCATTTCTCCAAGTCTGAGTAGCAGTTAAAGGAATCAGTCAGATGCTGCCTGGCCAATTGGGAGTACTGCAGCAGTGGGAAGACCACTTTCAGTGGGTACATATTCCTAATGACAAGTACTGATTAGTTCAGCTTGCTACTACTCTTAGATGTGGAGGACTGTTTTAATTTAAATGGTGCATAGATTCTAGGGATATAATTCTTCACTAAGTTTCTTCTCGAAGGAAGCAGTGAGTAATTTTAATAATTTTCTTCTCACTGTAGGAAAGTCTTTGAAAGCTATGCAGTTTGCACAGGATGTGTTCTGTGCAAAAATTGTTTTGTGCAGAAAACAGCATCTCCTGTGCAGGAAAGCAGTTTTTTCCAGCACTGGATGCTATATTATATATGATGTTTTCAGTACAAATCAACCATGTGTAGATTTGTGCAGAGCAAATCCCCTATGACGACGACGACATCATCATCATCATCATCATCATCATCATCATCATTTTGCACATGAAATAGTGTATCTATGTAGAAATATTATTTTCTGCACAGGAAAACTGTTTTCTATGCAGAAAATCAGGCTCCATGCAAAACAACCATGTGCAGATTTTGTACACAATAAGTTCTGAATTGTGAAGATTCTTATCAGACCAGGAGTTTTCTTAGCACAGCAATAGCAGCTACATTTCTATACCACTAAGCAGTCTCAAGTGGTTTATAACATGTAAGCTAATTGCCCCCAACAATCTGGGCACTCATTTTAGGAACCTCGGAAGGATGCCAGGCTGAGTCGATCCTGGAGCCCTTGGCTGGGATTGAACTCACAACTTTGTGGCTGTGAATGAGTAGCTGCAGTACCAGCATTTAACCACCAGGGCTTCTTGTCAGGATTTTGGAACACTAAAAAGATTAGTTTTCTTTGAACCATTTTGTGAATATTTTTGAATGTCTTCTCCATCCCTAATGACTACAGCTGTAATTGGACAGTTTCTTCCCAAGTCATTAACTTTACATGGCATGCTGGCTTGCAAGAGTCTGGACAACAGGAAGAAGAAGAGGAAGTAGGAAGAGTATTCGAGTTGTCAGTGATACTGCCAATCAAAGGACATTTAATAAAGCAGGAGAGATAGGGATAATGACCGGGGACAAGGGATATTTGGAAAACATTTTGTTCAGAGTGCCCTCAAAACTGCCTTTGCAGCCATGTTGTCATGTTCCAGTCAGTTATCCCAGATTATCTGAATACAGATGATTTGCTCTGCTATGGCTATTAGGGATAACAGTCCACTCAGGCATAATCATTTTGAAGAACTGTTTTCCAGGTTGCTCATCATCACAAAATAAAGGTTGATGTCAGATGCTCACATTTTCATATTAAACTTCACACTTGACTGGTCAGAGGGCCATGAGGGAGCAAGCATAAATGAAACACACCCTTTCCACAGGAGCAAAGATATAATTTGCAGTGTGTGTTATAATTATTTCTTCTGGTTAATTATCTCAGTAGTGGAATTTGAGTATCAAAGATAGGCCACTTTGTATCCATCATGGGGAAGAGAATAAGGCTAATTCCTTAGATGATCCTAATTTTCAAAATTAGATACAAGCAAGTATAAATCTAGGTGATTTTCGCTTCTAAAAGTAGATGTTTCCATTACACTGTTTGCCAGACCATTGCTACCTGGATTGGGCAATTGTATCGCCCAGATTATTTTCCCTTATACACTTCACAGATAGTGTAGATTTTCATTTTCCTGCATTTTAATTTTTCAGTGAGTTTTCATAGACTCTTGAGACCCTTGGACCTAATTAAGCTCTGGGACAAACATATTATGCAATTAAAATGGATTAATATGCTCTCGCATAATTAAACTCATTGATTTAGCCTTTACATAATTCTGAGAATTAGTAGAATGAAGGGCATTAGGAAGAAAACTTCTTAGGGTTTTGAAAATTGTGATTCATTAAATGTGCAAATGGACACTTGTTAAAAAAACAACACACCACTCAATTGCTCTGTTTCTGTGTAACAGTAAACCATAGTTTAGCAAACGAGATAAGATGGTTTAGCATACTGAAAAGTTATATATAGGCCCATTTTACATTGGCAAAAAGAGGTGTGTTGAAGGCTGCATGAAAGCCCAGCCTTTAGATGAGAAAAAGGGAAAGTGTGCCATGAAAACACTATTTTGGAGTTTTAAGGGAGAAGAAGTGCTTTAAAAAGGAGCTGGCCCATTTTACATTGGCAAAAAGAGGTGTGTTGAAGGCTGCATGAAAGCCCAGCCTTTAGATGAGAAAAATGGAAAGCGTGCCATGAAAACACTATTTTGGAGTTTTAAGGGAGAAGAAGTGCCTTTAAAAAGTAGTTTGATTTCCCCACTACTTTTTTAAAAAGGGTGCAGCATTGCTGGCCCGTTTTACACGGGCAAAAAAAGGCGCTTTTAGGGCTAAAAAGCCCGCATTTATGGTTAGGGAGGGCGTAGCCTTTACACCCTCCCTAAGCCTAAAACGCATGGACGCCGCCATTTAAAGATGGCGGCGTCTACACGGTGGCGCCGTACAAGCGTCATCACGTGCACAGCGTTTTGACGCGCTGCGCACGTTTTGACGCTCTGGCGGTGCGGGAGGGCGCCAATCGCGCCCTTCCCGCGCCGCAAAAAAAGAGCTCGATCCCGGAGCTCTTTTTTGCGGCGGGTCGTTGCGGCAGGATGAGGCCTCTGGGGCTGCCCGTGTGGCAGCCTAGGCCTCATCTCGCCGCTAGAAGGGGCGAGTTTGGACCGCCCCTTTTAGCCAATGTAAAAAGCACCCCTATTGCATCTAAAGGCTAAGGTGTAGTTGAACGGTTAAATGGGGCTCTGTATCTTTAAAGCGCCCATTTAAAGGCAGCGATACAAGTGCGGAGGGAGGGAAGGTGCCAAGACAAGAAGAGACCTTCAGAGCCCGGCCAGAGTGCGCCTGCACCTTCCTTCACCTCCTCCCTTTGGTTGAGAGAGTGTGACTTCTAGGGAGACAGCAGGGCACTGGAGGCGCTCAGCCAGACCAGGGCAAGCTGGCAAGAGGAGGAGGAGAAGGGGAGGGACCTGGAGCACCACCGCTGCCCTTCCTCCCCTCAAGTCACACTCTCTCAGCCGAAGGGGGGAGGAGAAGGCAGGCCCAGGCACACTCTGGCCAGGCTCCATGGCTCTCTCCTGGCTGCCTTCCTCCTCCCTTTGGCTGAGAGAGTGTGACTTGCAGGGAGGCAGGGCAGCAGAGGGGCCCCATGTCCCTCTCCTCCTCCTCCTCCTCCTCCTGTTTCCAGCTTGCCCTGGCCCAGCATCAGGAGGACCTGGAGCACCACCGCTGCCCTTCCTCCCTGCAAGTCACACTCTCTCAGCCAAAGGGAGGAGGAAGGCAGCGGAGAGGGAGGGAGGGAGGGAAGGAGCCAGGAAGAGACCCCCAGAGCCTGGCCAGAGCACGCCTGGCCCTCCTGCTTCCTCTTCAAAAAGAAGGCTGGAAAAGTAGGACATGTCCTGGCAAAGGAGGACGTGCCTGGTCAACTTGGAAAAGGGGGCCCTCTGCTCAAGAATGGAGGACATATGGGAATCCCTCCTGGACAGAGGGCTGAAACCTCAAGACAACTCAATATAATGCTCTGACAGAACACAGACTACAACTCCCATGAGCCTTTGCTACCATTTCCCAAGATGCCTTAATTTAACAGAAAGCCGACCAGTATGTTCACATGTGATGAATTCTTTCGTATTGACTCTGCATTTTCTTTTTGTGTAGATGCTCTCTTGTTTTGTGTGTGATGAGCTTGTGCGTAATCACGTGCATTTCCGAACTGACCTCACTTTCTCCCTCTTTCGGAATGGTCCTGTACTCCCCCATGTGATAAGCTCCGACTGTATGGTGTACCTGCGCAATTGCGCAATTCGCAGCCAGCAAGGGAAAAAAATGTTTAAAGCGCGGCTAAAAGCCACATTCCTTGCCGCCCATGTCGCTGCTCCACCTGTGTTTGTAGCGTTTTGACAGCTTCCCATGTAGTTGCTGAGCCACAGAAAAAACCTCAGTCTAGCTGCCCTGTACCTTTTAAATGCACACCTGGGGCTTGCTGTCTAGCTGCTAAGCATTAAGGAAAGTGCAACTTCATGTCACACTTTCTTGCCAATGTAAAAAGCCCCATACTAGTGCATTTACTCCTCCTCTGGTGTTGCTATGGGGATAAATTTGAAAGCTTTTGTTTCCATTTTAAATTTAATTTTTCTGTATTGTCCTAACCAGTCAAACTGGATTAATCTTAACTTTGATAGTGTTAACTGCTGTCCCTGAAACTGAATTTTTAAAAGAACAATAATTAAGATTAAACATTTGGACATAAGGAATTTGACCATGACACTAAATTGTGGTCAACCTAAAATGCAAGTAGACTCTTACACTTTCATTGTCACATTTGCATCAGAGGAAAGGAGAGGAGTCTGAAATGCAGAGGCTCTCTCATGCTTATCCTTGTAATGCCAAACCATGATTTAGCATTATAGATTAAAGCAACCAATGGATTTTGATTAGATAATATTATGTGATTTCCCCCCTTGGCATTCTTTTAAATAATTGGAAGAGTTCTTGGCCTTTTCTCTTTATGATAAATAGAAGCAGGTAAAGTACAACATGGTCTTCATTTTTCAAAAATATACCTTCTAGCTCAATTAAGCAGTTGTTTCCTTCTTGTGATTATTTTTGCTGCACTAGACCAATTATTCTTGAAAGCTCTGTCCAGATGTATTTTGTGATATTTTTGTTGTTATCCACCCTTGAGTTGATCTTGATCTGTGGCAACACTGTAGATGAGACATCTCCAAGATTCCCTTTCCTCTACTCCTCTGCTCAGTTCCATATCCATCACCTCTTTTATAGAGTCAATCTATCTGGCATGTGACCCCCCACTCTTTGTGCTTCCCTCCACCTTTCCTAGCATTGTTGTTTTCTCCAATGAGTCATACCTTCTCATGATACAACAGCCTTAGTCTAGTCATCTTGACTTCCAGAGGGATTTCTGGTTCGATCTGTTCTAGCACCCATTTGTTTGACTTCTTAGAATCATAGAATCATAGAATCATAGAGTTGGAAGAGACCACAAGGGCCATCCAGTCCAACCCCCTGCCATGCAGGAACTCCAAGTCAAAGCATCCCTGACAGATGGCCATCCAGCCTCTGCTTAAAGACCCCTAAGGTAGGAGACTCCACTACACTCCGAGGGAGTGTGTTCCACTGTCGAACAGCCCTTACTGTCAGGAAGTTCCTTCTAATGTTGAGGTGGAATCTCTTTTCCTGCAGTTTGCATCCATTGTTTCGCGTTCTAGTCTCTGCAGCAGCAGAAAACAAGCTTGCTCCCTCCTCAATATGACATCCCTTCAAATATTTAAACAGGGCTATCATATCACCTCTTAACCTTCTCTTCTCCAGGCTAAACATCCCCAGCTCCCTAAGGCGTTCTTCATAGGGCAAGGTTTCCAGACCCATCATCATCTTAGTTGCCCTCCTTTGGACATGCTCCAGTTTCTCCACATCTTTTTTGAATTGTGGTGCCCAGAACTGGACACAGTATTCCAGGTGGGGCCTGACCAAAGCAGAATAGAGTGGCACTATAACTTCCCTTGATCTAGAAACTATACTTCTATTGATGCAGCCTAAAATTGCATTGGCTTTTTTAGCTGCCGCATCACACTGTTGACTCATGTTCAGCTTATGGTCTACTTGGACTCCTAGATCCCTTTCACATTTGGTCTCATTCAGCCAGGTGTCCCCCATCCTATATCTGTGCATTTCATTTTTCCGCCCTAAGTGCAGAACCTTACATTTCTCCGCATTGAATTTCATTTTGTTAGCACTGGCCCAGCGTTCTAGTCTATTCAGGTCATTTTGAATTTTGATCCTGTCCTCTGGGGTATTAGCTACTCCTCCCAGTTTAGTGTCATCTGCAAATTTGATAAGTATGCCCCCAATTCTGTCATCCAAATCGTTAATAAAGATGTTGAATAGCACTGGGCCCAGGACAGAGCCCTGTGGGACCCCACTGGTCACTTCTCTCCAGGATGAAAAGGAACCATTGTTGAGCACCCTTTGAGTTCGGCCAGTCAACCAATTACAAATCCATGTAACAGTTAACTTGTCTATCCCACATTTTGCAAGCTTGTTTGCAAGAATGTCATGGGGAACCTTGTCAAAGGCCTTACTGAAATCGAGGTATACTATATCCACAGCATTCCCTTCATCTACCAAGCTGGTAATTTTATCAAAAAAAGAGATCAGGTTCGTTTGGCATGACTTGTTTCTCTGAAACCCATGTTGACTTTTTGTGATTATGGCATTGGCCTCTAAGTGTTCACAGACTCTCTGCTTAATGATCTGCTCTAGAACCTTTCCTGGAATTGATGTCAGACTAACTGGACAATAATTGTTGGGATCCTCTTTTTTTCCCTTTTTGAAGATGGGGACAACGTTTGCCCTCCTCCAGTCTTCTGGGACTTCTCCTGTTCTCCAGGAGTTCTCAAAGATTATTGCCAATGGCTCTGATATTACATTTGCCAGTTCTTTTAATACTCTAGGATGTAGTTCATCTGGTCCTGGAGATTTATATTCATTTAGGTTAACCAGGTATTCCTGTACTACCTCTTTACTTATTCTGTGCTGAATTTCCTCTATTCTGTCTCCATTATCCTTAGGTTGAGCACCCTTTGCCTTTTCTGAGAAGACTAAAGCAAAGAAGGTGTTGAGTAATTCTGCTTTTTCTCTGTCCCCTGTTAGCATTTTGCCATCTTCTGCACGCAGTGGCCCCACTGTTTCCTTCTTCTTCCTTTTGCTGTGGACATATCCAAAAAAGCCCTTTTTATTGTTCTTAACCTCTCTAGCAAGCCTGAGTTCATTCTGCGCTTTAGCTTTTCTGACTTTACCCCTACATGTGCTGGCTATTTGTTTGAATTCCTCTTTCGTGATTTCTCCATTTTTCCATTTCTTATACATGTTCCGTTTAAAACTTAGCTCATTTGAAAGTTCCTTAGTCATCCATCCTGGCTTCTTGAGACATCTTCCATTTTTCTTCCTCATTGGAACTGTTTGAAATTGTGCCTTCAATATCTCCCTTTTGAGAAACTCCCATCCGTCTTGAACTCCCTTTTCTTTTAGTATTCCTGACCATGGGATCACTCCCAGTATTTCTCTAAGTTTATTGAAATTAGCTCTCCTAAAGTCTAGAGTGCGTGTCTGACTATGCCTAGCTTCTCCCTTCCACTGTATTACAAACTCCAGGAGAACATGGTCACTTCCACCTAAGGATCCAACCACTTGCACCCCATCAACTAGGTCTTCCCTGTTGGTTAAGATCAGATCTAAAATGGCTGATCCCCTTGTTGCCTCTTCCACCTTTTGGACAATGAAATTGTCTTCCAGGCAAGTGAGGAATTTGCTAGACTTTGAGGATTTGGCTGAGTTTGACTTCCAGCAAATATCAGGATAGTTGAAGTCACCCATCACTACTACATCTCTCTTTTCTGAGTATGTGATTATCTGTTCTAGAAAGGCATCATCCAATTCCTCTGCCTGAGTCGGGGGTCTGTAGTAGACTCCCACAGTAACATCCTTGTTATTTCCCTCTCCTTTAATTTTTATCCAGATGCTCTCCACCTGGCTTCCAGTATTGACTTCCTGCATCTCTTCACTGGTGTAAATATCCCTGACATATAATGCGATTCCTCCTCCTTTCCTGCTTGGCCTGTTTCTCTTAAAAAGGTTATACCCCTCTATTTCTTGGCTGCCCATGGTATCTTCAGCACTCTTCTCCAGCACCACAATTCAAATGAATTGATTTTCTTCCTATTTTGTTTCTTAACTGTCCATCTTAACTCTCCATCTCTTGCACCTATACATGGTAATAGGGAATACAATGACTTGTACAATTCTAACTTTCGTGCTCAATTGTATATCTTTACATTTTAGGATCTTTTCTAGTTCTTTCATAGCTGCCCTCCCCATTTTTAGTTTTCTTATGATTTCTTAACTGCAGTCCCCACTCCGATTAATGTTTGATCCTAGGTATGAGAACTCTTCTACTATTTCTATTTCTTCATAGTCTAGGTTGAATTTATTTCAATTCTCCATGGTCATTATCTTTGTTTTCTTTACGTTCAACAGTAAGCCTACCTTTGCACTTTCTACCTTGATCTTCCTTAGCAGGTTCCAAACTGAACTGGAAACATAACAGTAGCAGCAGACATGAAGCATTCAGTTCCTTCACTATGCATGACAGTGAAAGATTATAATTATTATCATTTATTTATATAGCATCATCCATGTACATGGTGCCTTACAAACAGTTGCAGAAAAACACACACACATATAGCATTAAATAATATAAAATACTAAAATACAATATTAAAATACAATGTTTAAAAATCCAGAGACATAATGCAAAATAAAACAAAATTGGGCACTACAGATAATTGAATAAACTAAAGATATAAAATATTAATATGAAATTCCAAAAGTTTTAGAAAACAAAAAAGATCTATGGTGGATCTCCCAAATCCGTAACGCTAAGCCACTGCAATGGACTATTGGCTGGTCTGGAGCAACAATGAGGGAGGGTGTATGTGCCATCCTATGCTCTGTGATTTTTTTCACAACAAATATTGCTATGCTAATTTGATTTTTCATAGTGTGAAAATACATGCACCAAAAATATTTTTCTGAGGCAGCTGGGGTAGGCTAGTTTGGGAAACAGCAGGGCTGGAAAAGTTTAAACATTTGCTCCCCCTTGCTCTATTCAATTATTTATTGCATTTATAGCCCATCTTTCTCCCAAAAAGCTCAAGGCACTGTGTACCTCTCTCCCCCTCCCCACTTTTATCCTTTCAACAACCTTCTGAGGTAAGTTATGATGAGGGGAAAAAATAGAAAACCTGACTGGAACAAGGTCTTTGAGTGAGTGACCTGTATAATTTTCCCTTGAGATTCCTGTCCCTTGCCTTGACTGAAGAAATGAGTCTAGCTCCTCAGATAGAGAAATCCTAGTTAGAAGAGTTGCCATAAGCTTATGTCATAACATAAAGATCCAGATTCAAAATAATTTACTGCAGTTTCTTCTCATATTAAGCCAAATTACTTGTCTTCCATCTCCATCTGTGATGGGATAAGGAGTTGCAACAAGCATCCTGCTTTTAATGGCCACACTGCAGATTACAGGTGGGAAGGTGCTGGAAATATCACCTTGCAGCACCTTGATCACCAGCAGAACAAATTCCTATCACTAAGCTGGCTGTTAAGGTAGGTTTGGGAGGGCCACTTTTGCCACAGTAGTAAACTTGAATACTGAAACTTAAATAGTTATTAAAAACTGCTCAACAAGATGCCAGTCAATGTTTTCTTCCACCTATTCAATGAATACTTAATAGTTAGAAAGAGAAGCTTTAGTGATTATGAGATATAGCAGGAGGGATATATAAAAAGATGCTTTTTTCCTGGGGTATGTGTGTGTGTGTGCACAAAAAAATAGTTTACTTAGAATCACAGTGAACTGCTGGTTTTAAAAAATAAGAAAAAGTAAAAGTAAAAGAACTACCAGAAGAAAGCCCTTTCCTTTCAGCAGTTGTTGTTCACTCTGCTTGTTTCTTGTGTGTGGGAGGTATACGTGATGAATGTATGTGTTGCATTCATAACTAGGTTTTGTCAAGTTTTGAATGTTCTGCGATGCTTATTAACTACCACCATTATTAATTATATGACTGAGTCTCGAGCTGTCACCTCCTCTAGGCTGTTATTCTGAGCTCCTCATGATGGGAACAACAATAGCAGTTGCATGACATGTTGGTAACATCCAAAACTGACCTTTGACGAACAAACAGGTGGTTCATCAGAAAATTTGGAGCACTATGCAGCAATGTTTACATAGTGTTCTATTGTGCTGCCTGTTGCCTCACCTGGAATGGGTCCCTCCCTCTGAAGCCACAACAAGGGCCTGGCTATGTGATCAATGCTGGGTGCCTCATTTTCAAGTTCAGAGGGAGTGACTCACACTAGCAGCAGTGGGAGCGGGCAGCACAGTAGCTACCCAGCATCTCTGTGGAGTGCCCAGCTAAGAGGGGGAATTCAGGGCAGCTTTGGGGTCAGAATATTCCAGAAGCAGCCTGGAATATTCCGGCCAGTGTTTACCTGCCCAGAAATACCTTGGAGCACAGTACTGGTCTATGAAAAACACTATCATAAATGAAGCCACAAATTATAGAAAACAGTCTTTAATCTATCCTGAGAATTTTATAAGTCCCTGTGCTTTGAGACCCTTCTTTCTATCATACGATATTCCCTGGCAGGAACACGGGAGAGGGCCTTTTCAGTGATTGCTCTCAGGCTTTGGAACTCCCTTCCCATAGAGGATAGACGGCACCCTCCTTACCGTCTTTTTGCAACCAGGTAAAACCCTGCTTGCAGCCTTTGGGAATTGCTTTTTCAGGCCTTGTATAATGTTCTGGACCTTTATATACTGTTTTAATTGATTTCAAAGTTGATGATGGCTTAATTGCTCTATTTATTTATTTATTTATTTATTTATTTATGGTATTTTGCTCTTCAGCCCTAAAGGCTATCAGAGCGGCTTACAATTATTATTTTTAATTAGACGGTTCCCTGCCTTCAGGTTTACAATCTAAAAAGACACGACACAAAAGGAGAAGGGAATGGTGATGGGGAAGGGGATCAGGTCCAGCAGTTCTTCTCTTCCCTCTCATGCCTGGGCCAAGGCAGATGGACTGGAGGGAGGGCTCTCTTTTTTCAGTCTAGCCCTGATGGAGCTGGGCCTGCCTCTTCACTCCCTCCCAGGCCTGAAGATGACAGTTTTAACTTATGTGTGCTGTTAATTTTTAACCGTTTGTTTTAACTGTTGTAAGCCAACTTGAGTCTCAAACTGAGGAAAAGATGGAATATAAATAATAATAATAATAATAATAATAATAATAATGGTGATGATAATGATGATTGTATATACATTACGGATTACAGCATTGTATATGGCTTTTTTATTTTATTTTATTTTCATAGAATCAAAGAGTTGGAAGAGACCACAGGGGCCATTGAGTTCAACCCCCTGCCAAGCAGGAACACCAGTCAAAGCTTTTGTGATTTCAGCCTCTTTTTTAAAACCTCCAAAGAAGGGGACTCCACCACACTCCAAGGCTGCATATTCCACTGTTGAAGAACTCTGACCATCAGGAAGTTTCTTCTGAGATTTAGGTGGAATCTTTTCCTGTAGTTTGACTCCATTGCTCATTGTTCTATAGAGCATGATTTCCAGGTATCTCACCATTTTGGTCACCCTTCTCTGGACATGCTTCAACTTGTCAACATCTTTCTTGAATTGAGGTGTCCAGAAGTGGATGAGGTATTCCAGATGAGTCTTGATCAAAGCATTTTATTTTATTATGTCTGTATGCCTCCTTTCTCTCAGAGTGAAATCCAATGTGGTTCCCAAATAAAATAAATATTAAAAATAAATATTTAAAAAACACAAAAATCCATTTGTCAGAAATATAATATCATTTTAAAACATACAAAAGGTAACCAATCAATAAAAGAGTTCTTTTCCTTTTTCATTCCTGGGTGCTTCTATGTATTTTTCTCTTTGATACTGTTACATGCTTGTTGGATTTAATTCCTGTGTTCATTTTGTTTGAGGTGTGTGTTTTTTTACCAATGACAATGGGATGTTAAATCCAAAACCTTATCCCCAAAATAGGTTTGGCAGCATGACTAGGTGCTTTAAAACCCATTGCCCCACTGACCACCAAGCCACTGCTGGTTGGTAATACATTACTGACAAAGTGCTTTCTTTTAAGCAGCTGGCTACAGTGTAACACATCACATTGAAGGCAATACGTACAATTGTCATACATACAATCATCAATGATAATTGTATGTATTGCATTCACACAATTATCAAAGAGAGCCAATGAGGCATGGTGTGACTCTGGAGCCCAGGGTTTGATTCCCACCTTGGCCATAAAACCCACTGGGTAACCTTGGGCAAGTCGCATGCTCTTAGTCTCAGGGAAAGGAAATCTCTGAACAAATCTTACCATGACAACCCAATGGTAGGCCTTAGGGTCACCATATGTTGGAAATGACTTGAGGTATACAAGAAGAACAACAACCAATTATCAACAATATGGACTCTGAACCTGAATGAGATATGCTGTAGTGTTGATTCAGCAGCAAAGACATGAGATAAAAAGGATAAAAGACAAGAAGAGAAGACAACAAAATGTATTAAGGCCAATACATTTTGTGGCTGTTCCTGTATTAAGAGGTTGCCTGCATAAATCTTTGTTATTACAATTTGAAAAGTATTATTTTTACAACAAATTAAGACAATACAGTACTAGCCTTATCAAACCCCACCCCCCAAGAAAAAGGCTGAGTGAGCCAATATATATGATTGATGATGTACATTTCAATCAGTAGGTCTCTATAGAGATGAATCATGGGCTTACCTTGTTCTCTTCTTTTCTTTGTGGCTTTAGGGCCAGCATTTCTTTCTTTCTAGTATTTCCTAGTGAAGTGACTAACCACAGCAAACTTCAACTACTATCTGTTGGTTATCAATAATAGGGTTTTCCTCCTTTCTTCACTGAGGCTTTACCAAGCTGTTTTTTAGAGAGACAACATTGGATTCATCACCCACAGGCATATAATCATCACTTTCTGTCACTTCACAATTTAATTAAAACAAGTCAGCCCACTTTTAAAAACTAGCTGAAGGCTCCAATAAAGGGAAAAAAACATGCTAAGTACACTCTACACATGCCACCTGCTGATATTGATTCTAGCCTATCTGTCTCCCATTTCATTTAGGATGATTACATCCTGGTCTGTATCCTCAGAAATTGAAAGTGGCTCTGTGAGTAAAATCAGACCTTGACAGTCCCACTCCCTACAGATATTGCTTAGAATGATTTACTTCATTTGCTTTGGGGTGCAATCATATACTTTTGATCCATTGTTGAGGAGCTGTGGGTTTGAATGAAAGGCCCACTAGACCAGCTGAATACCATATAACACCACCATGACAAATGAACCAGCAGGTCATCTCCGGTATGCAGGAGGACTGGCTGTAATAGCATGGAGCTGTGAGCAGGACACAAGTAGCTCAAAGGAAGAGGGCAGCTTGGAAAAAAAACACATTTTGGAATACATGTAGTCCATAAAAATATTGTTTCCAAGTTTTTAGAAGGAGCATACATATGCTTTATGTTATACCCCTTCATTCCATGGCCACATTCCTACAGATAGCACAACCTCACAAAAGCCCCTGACTGTGGCTGCAGCCACACTGCAGAAATAAAGCAGTTTGATACCATTTTAACTTCCATAGCTCAGTGCTATGGGATTCTGGGATTTGTCGTTTGATGGGCTACCAGAGCTCTCTGACAAGGAGAGCTAAATATTTCACAAAACTACAAATCTGAGTTCCATAGCACTGAGTCATGGTAGTTAAAGTGGTGTCAAAGTGCTGGATTTCTGCAGTATAGACACACCCTGTGCCTTGTATCATCTGACCTATAGTCTCTTTGTATGCAAGGCTGTTGTCATATGTTGCCAAATGATGGAATGGATGGGGTTGTTTCTCAATGCAGGACAGACTGATATTCAGTTCTTCTCTGCCCTTTTTTGTCTTCAATACCTACTGTGTTCCAAAAAGGCTGGTGGATCAGCATGGGAGATCAGCTATCACATGGCAGCTCTCCTCCTCATTGGCTCAAACGTGCTAACCATATGTGAATGTGGAGGAATGTCTCCTTCCCTAGCATTAGATTGTTGTACCTGGATTCAGGCAGGGTTCTCCAGCTTTTGAAACACAAGGTGCTTCATCAAGCATGTAACACATACACTGCAGCTAGGGCTCCATCTCCAGCCACTGTGTTCCTGTGACTGGATGTTGGGGCTGAGAAGAGTGATGCAGGTACATATACCAGGGGTCCCTTGGTTAAATGGCTATTATGTGCGGGGAACATCATACTCTCCAACTGATTTGGCAGGGACAGTCCTGATTAATCCTCTGCTATCCCACATTTTCAGTTGCTTTTATAATGTCATAATTCTCCCCTCCCCCCCAACATTTCCCCTTGATGCTTACTTCAGTTAGGAATGCTTACTTCAATTGTTGTAAACTGAATTCAAAGTGTAAAATTAGTTTGCAGTCAGTTAACTCAGCAGAGTAGAGAGGAATGTTGTCTGTCCCAGTAGAACCAGGCAAAAGTAATGTTAGGCTTTGAGCTATATGCCAATAAAGAAGTTTTTCTCAAGCTGGGGCAGAGGGACATAGGTACTGGAAATGGAGGGGTGCTAAAAAAAGAAGCATCTAATGAATGTGAACCCAGTACTTCTGCAAAACATCACACAAAGAATTTGCAGCACTGTCTGAAATTGCAGGAGAGATCCAGTGGGTAAGGCAATTGCTTGTAGATTTGGGAGAAAAGTGTGAAGAACCTACTGTAGTCCATGAAGATTCACAATCTTGCATTGCAATGTCTGAAGCTGAGAATTTAAAATGTAGGACAAAGTACATTGGTGTGAGGTATCAGAATGTGAGAGAGATGGTTCAGAACAGAATCATAAGTCTGGAGTACATTGACACCAGGGACAACATTGCAGATGTTCTCACAAAAGCTTTGCCAACTGAAAGGCATGAAGAACTATCTTGTTTGATAGGCATGGCGTCATAAACACAGATTTTGGCTGTTCAACGAGTGTGTAAGCATCAGAAGATGGCAAACACAATGTGGCAAAATGTTACACATCTGTACATTTTGGAGGGACATGTTAGGCTTTGAGGCCTGGGTTTAAAATGTACAGATATGCACAAAAAGTAAAACAGGAATTATGGGTAGAATTGTCTGCAGCTGAAAGCTGGAACAGCAGACTGTTTCTCAAGGTCAGTATATGCTTGCTTGCACGTAGGCCTAATGTAAAGAACATGAGTCTTCCTGACTGAGGGAACAACATTGTAGGTAACACAAGGAAGAAGAGTCACCAGAAGAGGCTGGGTTTGTGGCCTCATGGCACAAGTCTATAAATAGCCTGCACACCACAGTGTGGATGGTTGGGTAATTGTTGGGTAGTTGGTGAATGGTTGGTTGGAGAGATTTGTCAAATGTGTATATATTTGTAAATACAGCAACTTTAAGAATAAATCTCTGAGGAGAGAGTTTTGGCTGCAGTCTGTTTCATCAACAACTGGGAGGAGGATTCCTGATAAAGCCGAACAGCTCCAGGGTCGCTAGTAATTCCAAAGGCATCGGAGATTGCTTGAACTGTGCACATCTGCTTGTTTACATCAACAAGTAAACCTCTGCAGCCTTCTCTAGCTGATGTGTTCTTCCTCCTTTGCAAATTTTGCCATCTTGACCACACTCTGGTGTTGCTTGGCCCCATATATCCCAGTTTCCATCTATGGAATGTTTGATGATGTGGAACAGATGGGTGTTACTTCTTACAGTTTTTTACCCCCCTCCTGAGCTCATATATAATTTCCAGAGATGTTGGGGCTGTGTCTGTTGTTCTTCTGCATTTTTAAAAAAGTGATTTGGACTTCTTTATCTCTTCTTCTGGACTGGGCAGCATATGAAATGATGCCCATTCTTCTGTGGTAGTATATCTCCCTATTCAGTCAGAATATTTCCATTTCTCTCACTACTTTAGTATTTACGGTAATACTCCCTTATCCACTTCCTTATCCATGGAAGTGGAAATAATAAGTGGAAATGGAAATACTTGTGCCATATTAGAAAGTGGGAAATTCCAGAAATCGTGATTTGTTCTGAGTAGCATAGCATGGTGAACTCTTACATTGTCTCATTTTTCCACCCCTTAGTAGCTCCCTTGGTTATCTGATCTGATTGCAGTAGGATGCAGTGCTTGAGTTATTTTACTTAATTTTGATCTCAGCACAGTATAGTGCTTGTGTAAAGTGATTGTGCTTTTAAAGTGATTATATTCCATGTTTCAGAGAATGTTTAATCTCTCTTTTTTAATAATAATAATAATAATGGAGCATACTTTAAAACAGTAATTATATGTTAAGTGTATATTGTGAATTTCTGAATACTCTTTTGTTTCTCTAGTTTCATCTTCTACTCAAATAAATTTTCTAAAATCTCATAAAAACTGTTCGTCACTGGTATATAAAACCAGCAGCTATGCAACATATACAAGACACTTAACATGCTAGAGAAAATCTAAGAAATTAGGAACTTATATATGTGGTGGAACTGCAAAACTGTCAACACATTCTGGAGAAACGTTTTCCTCTTGACAACAGAATAAAACTAATATTTCTAGCTATATTAGGGTATATCCACACTGCAGAATTAAAGAAGTTTGACACCACTTTGACTCTATCCTACAGAATCCTAGGATTTGTAGTTGAATTCAGCCTGGTCTTTCACAGAGTTCTGGTGCTTCACCAAACTACAAATCCCAGGATTATGTATCATAGAGTTATGACAGAAGTGGTGTCAAACTGCTTTTATCTGCAATGTGGGTATACTGAACTCTGAAATGTACAAAGTAAAATCTTATCTCTTAAAGATGTGCTAGAATTTCTGATACTGACAGCTAGGTAAATTATAACAAAAACGCAGGAAGAATATCATTGACCTTTTAATATAGTCGTCCATACACAATTCACCAGCTAAAAAACTAAAGATGTTGAAGTTTCATGATCACACAATAACTGTGCAGCTGAGTGGATTCAGTGTCCTCATATGCATTAATAAAAAAATACAGTGACAACACTAGCATCACAGAAATCACTCTGGAAGGGCAGAGATGAACAATGTCAGTGACTTAAACTTATTATAATGCCAGATTCTTAATGGAGCATTTCAGTGAATTTTAGATTAATAACCACTCACCAAATGTACCATCGCAAATGAAATGTATGTGATTCAGTTATTTGTTAGGTTTTTTAAAAATATTGAATATAAATACTATACATATTAAGAAGGCAGGCATGAAAACATGTGGCATTATATATCACTGACCAGCAGAGGGTTGCTGTTACTTTTTCCTTTTTTGTGCCTGTGATGTTAGGTTTAGGAATCCTGATTGAAAAAGGAAGCAACTCTAAATATACTAAGGCACTTGCTATAAAATTACAGAGATTTGTTTAATTTTTTTAACAAAATTACATGCATAATATATTAACAGTAAGTTCCATTTTTGGAGCTTGGATCCTTATGCAGCCAAAACTCACAATCAAAGCACAAAGGGGAATTATCATCACACTTGGGGAAAATCTGAAGGTTGAAAAGAAGGAGGAGGAGGGGAGAAGGAGAGGGAAGAGGAGGAGGAAGAGGAGGAGGACAGACCTTTGGGGGATAAAGCCTAATGAGAAGACCCACAAACAGAGAGGTACAGAATATTTGGATGTATGTTCAAGGAAGGCATACAAGACTGGAATCAGTGGAAAACTGAAGAGAGCATCCTAAAAGAGGATGTGCCAGGCTGGAATCTTTTATAGGAGCTCTTCAGACTGCGGCATTTTGTTGGAGTTCCCACTTGTCCCCACTTTTCACTTTCCTTGGTGGGATGTGAAGTAATCCACATCAACACTTTGTTTTCTTGTTTATTTCTTCTTCTTCTTTTTGTTTCCTAGCTGGTTTGGATTTATCACCCAGGGTAGAGGTCTCTATTTACTAGACGCAAGTGACAAAGACTATGATATATCTATAAGACTGCATCCTGCTGGAGAGCAACACTTCTGGAGATTTAATGTGACCTACACATTCAGGTTTTATTTTATTAGCTTTACTAGCACCATATTTACCAGCGTTACTAGAGCCCTCCCTCCTACACCATCTTACTCAGGAGGGAGTGAAGGGACTGGAGAGGCCTAGCAACACCATCAGGCATGGCCTCAAGTGGAAGAGCCCTCCCTCCATGCTACACCATCTTGCCCAGGAGGGAGTGAAAGGACAGGCCAAATTCCATAGAGCCTGTCCTGGATTAAGAAGCAGAGCCCTCCCTCCATGCCATCTGCCTTGGTCCGGGCGTTGGGAGGGAGAGAAGAACTTTTGGACCTGATCCCCTTCCCCACCACCATTCCCTTCTCCTTTTGTGTCGTGTCTTTCTTAGATTGTAAGCCTGAGGGCAGGGAACCATCTAGTTGAAATAATGATTGTAAGCTGCTCTGATAGCTTTTAGAGCTGAAGAGTGGGGAATAAATAAATAAATAAATAAATATTACATTATTATTACATATTACTTCAGGATGCCTTTGGGAAACAAGATAATATGCTGCCCATCATCATCATCATCATCATTTATTTTATTTTTATCACACCTTTCTCCCAAGTTGGGACCCAAGGCGGCTCACTATATAAACACACACACACACACACACACACATATTAAAACAATACTTTGAAAAAAAAATTAAAATAGTCCAATTAAAACAGTAAGAAGGTTAAAAAATTATAACATATGAAATTTAAAACATACATTCAGTTATACACACAGAAACACACTCGTGATAGCACACCAGTTATAAATTCAGGCTAAAGCTTGCTTCCCTGGTACAACAGCTTTTTGTGGGCATGATGCTGTTGCATAGTATTTAAACATACAGTCCTCTATCTGCACTTCCAAGCATTACAATCCCAGGAGGGCTGTACCACATTTATTTTTGGATTGTGTAAATCACCCAGTCCCTGGATATGGGAAATCATGCTGCGAGAGATTAACTTTTAGGCTTATGCACTAAGGCAATTCGGATGATGTTTATGTTCATTCTAACTGAGGAGTGAGCAATTATCAGTATTTATATAGTGATCTCCATAAGGTCAAAGGTGTTTTATGCCTGACTGAAGGTAATAATAATCCTTGTAGTTATAACAGGAACTCAGGATGCATTTTTTCCCCTTTATTTTAATGCCGTGGAATGTATGAACAGAAGCAGCAGTAGAAAGAAGAAGTAACCAGGAGCATCTCAAGTCATTTAGCTATCTGAGCAAAAGAACAAGATGCCTTCTGAATTCCTTCAGTTCTACCTACAAGAAATAGCTAGACTGCCACTTGTTTTTTTTTTTTTTTTTAAATAAACCTTGTATTACAAGATCCCAGGGTAGCAATAAAGAATCATATAAACAGTCTAAAATGCTTAGTTTTTTTGTGGGGCTTTTGGGCTATGTGGCCATGTTCTAGAAGAGTTCCTTTCTGACGTTTTGCCAGCATTGGTGGCTGGCATCTTCAGAGAAGATGCTGGCAAAACGTCAGAAAGGAACTCTTCTAGAACATGGCCACATAGCCCAAAAGCCCCACAAAAAACTATAGATGTCGACCATGAAAACCTTCAAATCCACAGTCTAAAATGCATTAGATGATTTATTAATTAAATCCTGTAGAGATTTGAACAAAATCACTAGATGATGGCAGCAATAAGGCCTTGAAAGTGAGGGTATTCCACAGTCAAAGTACCACAAACCAAGTAAACAGCAGCTGCCTCCAGAATCTCTTACTCAGCTTGTATGAACAACAAAACAGAAAAAAGAGATATCAGATGAGCCTCATTCACTAGCTATCTCCAACAAGGCTTAAAATATGATCACAACAGAGAAAGAACTATCCTGTGCAAAGGCATACCTCATTTTTCAAATCCTCTGACACCAAAGCTTCTTTTTACAAAGACTTTTTATGCCTTCCCAGCTCTCCCTTTTCTTCACTGCCCTCTATCTAACTGAAGATTTTTGCCACCATCAGCACTGGGAGAATGATGAGGCTGGAGTAACAGAGACATTTGATGCAGGGTACAATAACATCCCAAATCCACAAAACAGTAGTACCATTATTCGGCCAACCAAAATGCACAAATGCATGATGCAGGGTTGCAGAAGAGTGTACAGTATGCAATATACAATACAATAAATCTTGAGCTGAGAAACAGCAAGATTCACCTCAAACTGACCTTACAGTAGCCATGTGTGTCTGCCTACTGCAAACAAGGTAAACAACAGCTGCCTCCAGAATCCCTTACTGAGCTTGTATGAACAACAAAACAGAAAGGAAGAGATCAGATGAGCCTTGGTCGTCAGCTGTCTCCAATAAGACTTAAAAAGTAAAGCCACCAAATTAGAAATTAAAAGAAAAGTGAAGGGTGGTAAAAGAAAATATCATGCTTGGATGCATTTTGATAAAAGCTTTCTAGAAGGTTCAAAATGAATTTGTCTGCTTATTCAAGCCTTCTCTGACCTTGTTTCATTACACATGTGCAGTTGTTATTTCTGGGGGAAATTTTTTTTTGCTTAAACATTTTTTTTAGTATAGGGACCTATCTGTATTCTTTTTATGTTATTTCTGCCCCTAGTGTCAAATTTTCTGTTAAAATTTGGAACATATCTATTTTCTACTGGTTGACTAGCCAGACCCAAAGGGTGCTCAACAATAGTTCCTTTTCATCCTGGAGAGAAGTGACCGGTGGGGTCCCACAGGGTTCTGTCCTGGGCCCAGTGCTACTCAATATCGTTATTAATGACTTGGATGACAGTATTGGGGGCCTGGTTATCAAATTTGCAGATGACACCAAAATAGGAAGAGTAGCTAATACCCCAGAGGACAGGATCAAAATTCAAAATGACCTGTATAGACTAGAAAACTGGGCCAAAGCTAACAAAATGAAATGCAACACAGAGAAAGTAAAGTACTGCATTTAGGGCGGAAAAAGGTGGAATAATGAAATGCACAGATTTAGTATGGGGGACACCTGCCTGAACGAGACTACATGTGAAAAGCATCTAGGAGTCCAGGTAGACCACAAGTTGAACATGAGTCAACAGTGCAATGCAGCAGCTAATAAAGGCCAATGCAATTTTAGGCTGCATCAATAGAAGTATATTGTCTAGATCAAGGGAAATAATAGTGCCGCTCTATTCTGCTTTGGTCAGGCCCCACCTGGAATACTGTGTCCAGTTCTGGGCACCACAATTCAAAAAAGATGTGGAGAAACTGGAGCATGTCCAAAGGAGGGCAACTAAGATGGTGAAGGGTCTGGAAACCATGTCCTATGAGGAGTGACTTAGGGAGCTGGGGATGTTTAGCCTGGAGAAGAGAAGGTTAAGAGGTGATATGATAGCCCTGTTTAAATATTTGAAGGGATGTCATATTGAGGAGGGAGCAAGCTTATTTTCTGCTGCTCCAGGGAACAGGACTCGGAACAATGGATGCAAGCTCCAGGAAAAGAAATTCCACCTGAACATTAGGAGGAACTTCCTGACACTAAGGGCTGCTTGACAGTGGAACACACTCCCTCAGAGTGTGGTGGAGTCTCCTTCTTTGGAGGTCTTTAAGCAGAGGCTGGATGGCCATCTGTCGGAGATGCTTTGATTGGGAGTTCCTGCATGGCAGGGGGTTGGACTGGATGGCCCTTGTGGTCTCTTCCAACTCTATGATTCTATGATTCTATAATTCTATGATTCTTAACTGAGGTGTACCACTATTTACATATGTATTGTCCTACTGCTGGAACACCTGAGTCCTTGGGCAGGTGGATATGGGGTGGTGCCTTTTAATTTATTTAGGTTTTGAAATGTCATCACAAGCATTTTGAATTCAGACTGGAAGCCTACTGGCAGCGAGTGCAATTCCTTTTAAAACAGATATTATATGGCTTCTATAAGATCTTTGGGTCAGCAGTCTAGCTGCTGCATCCTGCAGTAGTGGAGTTTTGAGTCACCTTCAAGGGCAGTCCCACACAGAATGCATTAACTGGAAACTTTCCAATAAATGACTACAATGTCCAGTCCAAGAATGGCTATTCCCAGTGGACTAGATGTAACTAGTCCCAAGCATTTTGAACAAACAAATGCACTTGAGTCTTTAGTGGCACATATGGATCTGCATGCCTGCTCCTTCAGGAGGGGGTTCAACCTCGTATGAGTAGACCACTTACCCAGTCCCTGGATGTGGAAATTACCAATCCACAGAGCCTTCATTTTATCAGTATTCAGTTTCAGTTTACTGCCCCTTATCCAGCCCATTGTATTATCCAGGCACTAGTTTAATACTTGCACAGCCCCATTTAACTCTGATGACTAGTAGACATAACAACTGAGTGTCATTCACGTTCTGATGGTACCTCAATAATAACGAAAAAACCTGATGACCTTACTCAGCAGCTTCATACAGATATTCATCACGCCGAATAGGAATACTCTAAACCCACTCTCTGTAGATAGGAATAGACCCACCATAACATATCCCACCAAAGTTGGTCCAGTGGAATACCATGATCAATGGTGTGAAAATAGCAATAGCAAGAACATTTCTATACTGCTTATCAGTGAACTAGCACTCCCTAAATGGTTTACAATGTGTAATTCAGTTGCCCCCAACAAACTGGGTACTCCTTTTACTGACCTATGAAAAGATGGAAGGTTGAGTAGTTCTTGGAGCCCTCCTCTAGGATCAAACTTACCATGGACTCTTTCAGACATGGGAAATTGGAAGTATAATCCAAGGGCAATCGAAACGCAATCATGGGGTTTCACGTTATTGCGAATTAGAGCTTCTCATGCAATTTCGGGCAAAAGGGAAGTCACTCCGAATGCAATCATAGGTTTCACGTTATTGCGAATTAAAGCTTCTCATGCAATTTCGGGCAAGGATGGGTCATTTTTGGGTAATGGGAAGTCATTCCGAATGCCTTCCGAATGCCTTCTGAATGCAATGGGGATTCACATAAATTCGCTAAACAAGTGAATTCACGTGAATTCGCATTGGCTGCATTCGAAGTTGGGAGAAATTCCTCCAGTGTGAAAGAGTCCCATGTTGGGGCTGCAGTACCAACATTTAACCACTGTGTCATCAGGGCTCTTTTCTTTTTCTTTTTTTTAAAGATCCATTTCAAGAGCCAAGAAGATGTGGCTCCAACTCTATGATTCTATGATTCTATTCTATGATTCTAAGATGAACAGAGCAGTACTCCCCTTGTCTTTCAGCATGAGTAACTGGTCAGGGCAAAGAAGACTCCTTTGCTATTACCCCCTGGCCTAGAACTAGACTGAAATGGATCCACTTCACCAGTTTCCTCCAAGAATGCCTGCAGTTGCCCAGCCACCACATGCCCAGGCACCAAGTCCCAAAGTGACCTATTAGTAATGGGACAGTAGCTAATACATAGCTCTAGATCCAAGGAGAGATACCACTAAAGTCTCCTTCAAAAAATAGGTACTTCAACCTGACATGGCATTTACCAAACCCTAGATGCATCCAGTCAATCCACTCTGCTAAACACTATCAGACTCAAGCTTCTGCTGGGTTGCTATAATTTGATTGCTTTGTCCACATAACCATTCTGCAACAACTTAAAACTTATTCCAAGAAACTTGATCATATGGAATAGTGGACACTTCCCTGATAATATAATAACTGCGGTATGACATTCAGAAGAAACAGAAGTGGCTATAATGGCAGAAGTGCTTAGCACTATTTATCACAGGAGGCAACCAAGAGTTCAGTGCCTAGCCTGGCTGATCCTAATACTAATAAACTCCAAATTGCTGGGTGACATGTCAAGGATGAGGTAACAGGCAAACTAACTCCCTTTTTTGGTGCCACTCTCACTATATGTTTGCAATATGTACAACAAAGAAACCTCACTAATTTCTAGTTATACATCTTCCCTCTGTTCTTACGGTCTTCGGATCCTCATCCCTTGCTTGTGCGTGAGGGATGAATGGAGGAAAAATGAATGGGCCGTGTGCTTGCCACATGCGCCCACATGTGCCCACACACTCATGCCTATATTCAAGCTATTGAGGCAAAACTCCATGAAAAAGGAGGGGCGACTGTACTTGCTTTGGAACGTATCATACTTATGTAGCCACTTTCTTGCTCTAAACATTTTAGAAACCAAAGAGAATAATGAATTTCAAAATTAAATATTGCATTTTTAGTTAGGACCAGATCTACATATACGTGTGTGTGTGTGTGCACGTGTGCGTGCATGCGTACTCATCTGTGCAGTCAGTTGGGTCAGGGAACCAACAGCATTTTTGTCTGTCAGTCTGCAAAGATCACTGCAAAAATAAAGAAAGTCAGCTGGATCAGACTGTTATTAGTGTGGAACAAGTCATGGTACAAAAGGCCCACAGGTTCTATTACCATTAGACAAGTAAAAGATAGAAATAGATGTCTCCCCAACAGAATGGCCATTCATATGTTGCTGAATCACAACTCCCACTAGCCTTAGCCAGAACAGTCAATAACAAAGGATGATGAGAGCTGCAGTCCAACATCATCTATAGGGCCACACAATCCTCAGCTTTGTTGTCATAGAAATGAGGTGTAGGCTGTAGCTCAAGTTGGAGCTTGGGTCAGCTCTCAGAATCCCTTAGCCAGAATGATAATTAAAGCTCTAGTTCCACAAAAGTTACTTTCCCAAGCTCCAGTTCTGATGCCCTTAAGATGCTCCAGCTTACATTTGCCCAAAGGAAAGCTTATAGTTTTTGCTTAATGCAGTGGTTCAACTGATTTCTCTGCACTGCATCCCTTTCTGTGTTCTTTACTACAATATGACACAATATCTAATCCATTCCCCTGCTAAATCTCTATACATTTTCCCCATTATAGAGCAATCAGAATCGCACAGTGTTCACTCCCTGGAAAACTTCAAATGTGGCTACATTAATGAGGGGAAAAATTGGTATTCTGCCTGAAGCAAACAGCATGGAACATTAGAGAATTTGGGTGTAAGACCTGGCTGGTTACAACTTATAGAGGAATCATTTCCCCTTCTCTCTGGTTTATATGAGTAGGACTTTTTCTTCCCAAATAAGTGGCTATGTGAGGCTTCCTCTTTTACAGCACTGGTAAGGTGTCTAAAATGATTAGAACCCAGAACAGCTATCATATTATGATCCATTACTATTATCTATGAAGACCACATGGGTTAGTGGAAACTATATCTACAATAGAGGCCTTCTATCCTCCTTAGGCGAAATCTCCAAGTGAATTTGACTCAGCAGTGATTTGAAGGTCAAGGCTATTGGTTTATTTGGAGTGCCCTTTAAAAGCAGTCTTTCATCCAGATGTAGTTGTGTGTAATAAGATGCTTTAAGATAGATGGGAATGAGCCTCTTCCAGCCAACCTCTACCACTGTGCAACCTGATTGTATCAATATATATGGAACTATGTAGCAAGCTTAAAACATCAAGCAGGAAGAGAAACCAAATGACACAGAGGGAAGGCACATGGGTAAGGGGACAGCTTCCGGGAGTAAGGGGCTGTTCAGACTGGCAGTTTGGGCCAGCTTGGGGGCAGAGTTGGGGTGTAGCAGATGATGTAGCTCCAAAGGAATGCTATCAAGTCGTGGCAACTTGGCTATCATGCCCTGCAAAGGCCAGATCACGGCCATGGCATGCAGTTGCCACAGCCCCAATATGGCTAAAATAGGGGTAGCTTCATACTGTCCCTTTAGGGCTGTCGGTACAGCCCCTATATCAGCGCACATCAATAAAGACATTGACTTGGAGCAAATGAAGCTGTTAGAGTTAATTCGTATATAAACAATGTTCCTTACTTTTTGTTATGTAACTCCTGTTTGAGTCTCAGTATAACTGGAACTACATGAAACATGGATTATATCAAAAGTTACACACACACACTGGGATAGTGACAAGTTTTGCAGGGCACATATTATGACACTCCCACAGAGGTATCCAGCAAAATGCAAGCAATTCTATTGATTGCTGTTCCCCAAACAGCATTGGGTATTTCCAATCCTCCAATACTAATGGATCTTAACTATCCATTCAAGAGTAAACCACTTCAAAATATTCTGGCATACAATAGTGATAGCTCACATTAATATATTGTTCCTAGGGGGAAAAAAATATACAGACACACATGGAGAAGATGTCATAATCCCTGACAATTACAAAATCCTTGCACTTCAATCCTGTGAACCTTGGCTCTTCTACATTATTGACGGGTATCCAGTTAGGGATGTGTCATACATAAGTCAAGCTATGCATGTGTGCCCCAAAAATCATGATTGATGGATGTATTGGGCTTATATGTAATGATGGAAGTGGAATTGTGCATATTCCTCTATGACTTGTCTTTGTATATTGTGATTGTTCATTGTTCATTGCATATTGGGGCTGTGCATTAGGTACTGTGTGCTATGGTTGCACATTATGCCTTGTTATGAAGTAGTTGTGCATCATCTTTTGCACAATGGAGTTGAGCCTTTTGTATTTCACTTTGCATATTGTGCAATGGCACCCAGTCATTGATGTGTGTTGCACAATGTTGTTATTCTGCCTGGGAGTTACATAATGGCTACATAGTTGATCTCTGCATGCAGATATTTTTGCTACACTGAGGAGATGTTGGCTTGCAGCCATTGTGGGTATGTGTGTATATATGCATGCAAACGTGTATGCATGCTGTCTTCCCTCTCACCCAATATACACCCAATTTGGAAGCAATCCATTTGAAGAACATTGTTTCCATATGTGTTTTTCCGATAAAATGACAATATATGAAAGGATCACGATGAAATGTCTACAGAACTTCTATGTGCTACAAAGTTGCAATATGAATATGCTGAGTTGTCAGTTTTTTTAAAAAAAGCTGTCATGCTTTCATTAAAATTTTAAACACTCAGGCTGGCTTGTGCTGTCAGTAGGAAAATTCATTTTCCCGACTGGGATTTAGGTTTGGGACTTGGTGATCTGAAGCATTGGTCTGAGATTACTATGCAGCCCTGGGATCCAGTTGCAGAAGTTGAAAAGGTGCAAAGAAAATCAATTAATAAAAAGACAAATATGCTGCTAGAGGGTGCAGGTTGTGTGGACTGCACTAGGTGACTTCAATAAGGCAGTCACTCACTGTGTGTCTCAAAATCCCCCACCCACTCCCTGCCACTGGCCAGGGCACTTTTGATGTCTGGCCTCTTCTGGGTCTGGTCACAAAAAGGAGACTTAAGCATAGTGCTGGTGGCAGTAGTGGTCACAGTCTACTCACCTTCACCCTTGAAATATATATATATCCCAATCTTTTCCCAGAACTGGGATTCAGAGCGGCTTCACAATATTTAAAAACAATACAATTTAAAACATAGAAAATTGATACATTTAAACAGAATTAAATTGTTAGAATATCAAAATAGATTACTTGTTAAACGAATAAACATACAGGTAAAAAGATAAAATTTTAAATACTTAAAATGATACAACACCCTAGTCCTTTAAGAACCTTGTGCATGGTAGGGAAGTGGGAAGGAAGGCAAGGCAAGGTGGGCAGTGGCGTGCGAGGTGGATGGGAAGGGATGGGATAGAGGCAGGGAGTCAGCTCTATTCCCAGGGATGTACCTCCTGACCATGGGGTGGGGGTGGGGGTGGGGGGTGAGGACAGCATCTGGCACTGCCTGCTGGGGTTGGTTTCAGGATGCCAGGCTTGGTGAAGTGCTGCAAGAATGAAAGCACTGGCATCGTCTTCTTCCTCCTCTTTTGTGCCCCTCCCTCCCGTACTGTAGGGTGGGTTTTTTTTTTTGCAGGGCCCCCAGTCCCGGCCCCCTTTCACACCTGTCTTTGTTCCAGGGTAGAGGGATTCCACCAAGACCAGATCCTTCCCTCCTTTGGCGGCTCCCACTCACCAGAGTTGCAAGGCTGTTGCCTCCTGAGGCTGATATCATGAGTTACTGGATTGAGTTGACACCAACCTTAGTGATACCACTGTGCTGCATCCATAGTATACACCATGTACAAGTTGTTGCCACTACAGGGCGATACAGATTGGTGGCATCCAGCCGCCTATTCTTGCCCCAGAAGCAGGCCGCAGCAATCATTCTCTGTGCACATGGGAAAAAGAAGCCCAAAAAGGGGGTCCTTTTTGCCCTGTAGAAGAGGTGTCATAAGCGTTGTGATGCAGTGTTATGATCAGTACTGTTTGGGCACTGCGCATGAGGGCCATCATCATGGCATGTGCTGTCTGGATGGGTGCTTGCCATAATGGTACCCTGGCGGAGAAAGAAAGGCTTGGAGCATGTGAATGCTCAGCCACACTACAGCCCTACTGTGCACACAGGCCAGCATAAACTGCCAGTCTGTCACGACCCTATGTATCCTTGCAGACTACAACAGGTATAGCATGATGATCCCACTTTAACAGCCATGGGCATTCTATGGAATCCTGAGGCAGTAGAGCCCTCTAGATGAGAGTTCTAAGTCATGGTATTGTGTATCTTCAAGTCATTTATGACTTATAGTGACCCTAAGACAAGCCCATTATGGAGGTTTCTAGGCAAGATTTCTTCAGAGGGGATTTGCCTTTATCTTCCTCTGAGGCTGAGAGAGTGTGACTTGCACCAGGTTACCCAGTGGCTTTCCAGGGATAAGTAGGGATTTGGTCTCCAAATTTGTAGTCCAATGTTCAAATCACTACATAACACTATCTTTCTGAGAATTATAAGTACCGCTTCCTAAATTGGAAATCCCAGGATTCCATAGGTTGTTGACATGGTATTAAAGTGGAATCATAATGTGAAAGACACTATATGCTAAATACTATAATATCCACAAGCTCTGGAACTCTCTCCTATATCAGCCATCCTAAACTTGTGCCCCTCAGGTATATTGGAGAAATCATCCCAAAGAACAAAGCAAGTAGGCTGAGGATAACAGGAATTGTAGTCCAAGATATCTAGAAGGAAGCAGGTTGGGGAATGCTGTCCAATTGCTTGCCAAAACTCATCAGTCATTGGAATGATAGATTCCAAGTATGCCTTCTCTTAATGTACTGGAAATGGCCTGATAAGGGGCAGACCTATTGTTAATATGTGATTGATATATTAGGTGACTTACTGTGAATAGTGCTTTGGAGCAGAAGAGATAGCTTTCACTGTGCAACACTGCTTAATGATTGCTTCATTTTTGAGTAGGAAAACTGAATATAAATAAGAACAACCCCCCTATATTTGGCAACATATAAACAGCTGAAAAGGAGGATTTCACTAAGTAGCTTTTTTCAAGATTTACATGATGTATAAAGTAAAAGGAATCTTTAGATTTGGGTTTAGGAGAACTATCCAATCATTAACCTCAGTTTATTTTTCTTCATTTCCTATGTATTTTCATAAAGAAGGGATTTGAGGGTAAGGATTTAAAATATTTATTGTTGCAAAGATTGTAGTACTACTTGGAGGGATATGTCTCCAGCCCATATTGCATGTATAGTAGCAAGAGATTCTTTTGCCAGATGTGTGGATTCAGCAGCAACATAGGATTAGAGCAGTGATTCCCACATTTTGGTCCTCCAGGTGTTTTGGACTTCAGCTACCAGAAGTCCTTGCCATTTTGGCCAACACTCAAGAATTCTGGGAGCTGAAGTCCAAAACATCTGGAGGACCAAAGTTTGGAAAACACTGGGTTAGAGTAAAACTCAAAGTTGATTACATGTTCTACATTTTAAGGCAACTGATGGGTGTGATCCTGATCAAAGTTTTGGTGGTTATTTAAAAGGAATAAATAAGGAACTGAAAGCAAGTAACCAAGCAGCAAACCAGAACGGAGACAAGCTCCACGTCCTCTAAGATGGTCAACTGTTATTCAATGTTTATTCAGTGTTTAAAAAGTCCAATGTCATTGCATCATTTGTCACTGTGTCCTGTGCCAAGTCATATCATTGGTTAGGCCTTTCCAAGGTCATCCGGAATATGTATATATACAGAAATGCTACACTGTCTGGTTCCTTTGTCTCTATGGTCCTGTAATTTGGAGAGTGGTAACAACTACAGTGATTTCTCTCAAAGGATATGTATAACCTTGATAAGTTCTATAAGGATATTGTATATCATAGTTTGCTGAATCTTGTCCTATATTTTTAAATACTATATTTTAAGTGTATTTATATTGTTTTTCAGCCCCCGAAGAAGGCCTGGTGTGGCTGAAACACATTGGGCTTTTTAAATACTGAATAAACACTGAATATCCATTATTTTATTGGGGCCATATATGTGGAGTGTTTTATGAGAAGAAGGCATCCAAAGATGTGTATATGTATATATATCTATATATCTATATAGATATGTAATTTATGAAAAATTTATCCATGGAAATATATAATAATAATAATAATAATAATAATAATAATAATATAGTTTCAGAAAGTGCGTGCCTCTGTGTACAAATACCCTACAGTGATTAACAGTTACATTAGACAATATTTTATATATTGCAGAGTGACCAGTCTGTCTTTGTCTCAAAAATATGTATAATTTTCTGCTTTTGAACCACATTATATTTTTGTTAACGTAAAAACATACAAATGCCTATGTATAACAATAGGTTGAATTGTCCTGGTGTACTTCTGAGAGCTGGTAAAGCAAATTCTTGTTTTTAAGCCCCAAATACCAAAGAACTAAATAATACTAATACTACTAATATTAATAATAATAATAATAATAATAATAATACTATTAAATAATATATCATAGCCAAAATATAAACAGATTGTCATCTAATATTTTAAAGTAGAATGACTGACTCTTTCCTTACTTCCTTCCTTCCTTCCTCCCTTCCTTCTTTCTTTCTTTTTTTGCAGCATCTGTTTTAAAACAGGAGCATGTCTGAGAATCATCTGTAGCAGTTCATTGCATCTTTCAGCTTGGATGATAATGGTGTCTCTATGGCCTCTAAAATAAATAAATAAATAAATAAAAGCAGGAAAATGGGCTTTCATTACTCCCGGCTTTTTGTGCCATATAAATGCAGGCGAGTGTCTTTTGTTCCTTCTGTTCGTTGATAACGCCAAGCTGCACACAAAACTGCTGAAGTAATGCTTGTGAGCCAAGTTAAAAAAAAAGAAAGGAAAGAGGTTACATAGGGATAGCAAAGTCATCCCCCTCCCGGTGCATTCTTGTTTTTGTTCAGTAGCAGCATCAGCACCACCACCGTGACCAGCAATAATATAAATCAGTTTATATTACAGTGCTGTTTGTGTATGCTCAAAGGTAAGCCCCATGGAGTTCAGTGGGACTGACTCCCTGGAAATTATGTGGACCAGATTGTAGCTTTAAAAGGTCATTTCTGAGGCAGTAGAAACAAAGAGATAAAGGTATAAAGAGAAACACTTGTATTTTTCAGTTGAAGATCACATTTATAATGGTATGTCATAATGGGGAAAATACCAGGAGAAGGGGGCTAGGTGAGCATTAGGGCTCCATAAGAAAGAGAAAGAGAAAGCCAAACACTACAGCTGCTTTCTGGAATGGCCAGCCAGTCTGTTTTCAAACAACTCAGCTGTGAAATGAGGCAAGCCTAGAGATTATTACTGGTCCCAAATGGCAGTTCACATTCAAGAGGAGTGTGGGTCTGGCAGCTCTTATCTCAGTCTCATGGGTGATAGTATTGTCAGTGACAATGTCGTATGTCAGTGTGTGCTCAATGTTCCCTTTAATAACCTAAATGACCTTGATTATGGGATTGTTTCACTTTGGTTGCCATTGTTTTCCCCAGCATGTGCCTTTTAAAAAAAATGAATGTAGCTACTCTCTGGGCTGTGTTGAGATAGAGACATCATCATAGCATGCCATCTTTAACAGTTGTAGCTTCTTGGCTCTATATAGTTCTTCAGGCACTATTTGCTGTTTGTTGCTGTGTAAGTCTGCTCTTTCCTAACACAACTCTATTGTGTCAGCTAACAGCATCCAGAACACAGGAATGGCATGGGCATGTTAGGGATACAATTTATTTATTTATTTGTTCATTTCTTGGATTTATACTTCATCTTTCTCCCAAACAGTGGTATTCAAGGGGCCTTTTTACACTACACAGGCCTTCTCTGCATGGGCCACATAAAACATCCTCCCCATGCCCGGTCGGCATGGCAAGTAGTCCTAACGACAAAGGACCCAGTCCCCAGTTCTGATGAGAACTGTCCAGGTGATGTCTGGCAAGTTCAGCATCAAACTTGCCACTAACACCCCTCCTTCCCTTAAATCAATTTTTTTTAAAAAACAACCTCACTATTTGCTCCAAATCTTTCTAGAAGATCCAGAGTGACACTGGGCAGCAATTTACAATGAGTCTTGCTGTGTTGCCTGGTACTACCGCCACTGGTGTGTTGCTCGCTTTGAGATCAGAATGAGGCACCCAGCCATATGATTGATGCTGGGCACCTTGTTCTGATCTTAGAGTGGGATGATTTTGTGAACAGCTGCCTGACATCACAACTAAATGCCCAGGTAATGATGAGGGGAAAGTAAGGCAGAACTAGGGCCAGAATACTCTGGGCTGCTTCTGGAGTATAGTGGCCTGTATGGACCCAAACACAGTTACCTATGATTTCATTTTAATTGTCCTAACTGCATCCTGTGGAAATCTGGGGCTCTATAGTTTTATGAGGCATCAGAGTTCTCTGGCTCACAATTCTAGATACCCTTCTTGAAACTGCATATCCCAGAATTCCATAGGATGGAACTGTGGTAGTTAAAGGGATAGTGCTATACATGTGTAGTGTGAAAGGGCCCATTCCATCCCATCCCATTGACCACATTTCGTAGTTGCTAATATGCTTTCAGCAAGAGCTTGTAAAAGTTACTTTTCTGGACTATACCTCTCTGATTCCCTCAGCTAGAATGGCCACAAGCTCTTACTGGAAGGACATTGATGCAAACCCACTGTTAATTTGGAAGCAATTGGCAAAAATCATCTGTGTTGGGAATGTAAAACAACAAGAATGTATTCTGCTGTGTGGTGGAAAGCCTTATAAAAATAGTGGGCTAGAGCCAGTGTGGTATAGTAATAAATCCCTGGTGTAGGACTTGGGTTATTCAGTGGTCAAGTTTCCCTTGCACCATAAAACTCTGGGTAGTTTTGTTTGTTTTTTTTTTTTCCTCTAGCTTTCTTCTTTTTTTTTTTTTTAGTATTTTAATTTTTATTGGTTACACATAAAGAAAAATAAAATAAAAAAGAGAAAAAAAAGAAGCATATCACGACTCTTGTACGTATATAACAAAATACACAACGTTTCTAATTGTGAGTCAATGTTTACAATAACACTTCTAAGTAACTTCCAGACGTCGTCCCAGCCATTGGGGCCCTGTATAATCAAACAAACTGGCTTCCCAATTTAACTCTTAGACATACTATAAATTTTTTCCTTAATATAAAATAACAATAGAAAAGTTTAGGGATCCAAAAACCTGAAATTAGAAATATCATGAAATTTTAACGCATTATAGATTCCTTATCATCCCACTGTAGATCCTTGAATAATTACTTGCTGTTGAGTGTTTAGGACCATCTCTGTCTACAAGCTATAATGATAGGGGACCATTGTGATTCTACTGATTCGAAATCTTTATTATTCAAGAGAGCCGTCAATTTATCCATTTCAACCATCTCCGTAATCTTTACTAACCAATCATCTAGACTAGGTACTTGTTCGCTTTTCCAAGATTGGGCGATTGTCAGTTGTGCAGCCGTGATCAGGTATAACAATATGCGCCAGTGTCTTTTTTCGACATCGGCGGTAGTTTTATTCAGCATATTCAAAAGATAGATTTCTGGTTTGTATTCAAAATGTATTTGTAAAGCCGAATTAAGAAATCTATGAACCTCCTTCCAAAATTTCTGTATTCTTTTACATTTCCACCAGACATGAATCCAAGAACCTATAGCAGATTTACACTTCCAACATTTATTCGATGGTAATCTATAAATTTTTGCCATTTTATTTGGAGTAAGATACCATCTATGTTCCATTTTTAAAAAGTTCTCTTTAAGATTTTGTGATCTGGTGAATTTTCTTGTCTTACTCCTTGCATAGTTCCAACTTTCAAGGTCGATAACTCTACCACAGTCCGTTGCCCACTTTATCATCTCTTCTGTAATAGGTTCTTTCTCGTACTCAAGATTCCTTAATATCTCGTATAATTTAGCTGACTTCCTGTGACATTCTTCTGTTAAAATTTTATCCAAAGCTGTAATCTCCTCCATGAAGCCTTCTAATTTAAGGTCCATTTTACATTTTTCTTTCAGTTGCAGATATAATAACCAGTGCATGGTTGAATCTAACATTGTTAATTCTTCAATTGATTTCATCTCATATTGATCATCGATATTTGTCTTCAGTAAGTCTTTATATGTAAACCATCGATGTAACCCCTTCCATCTACCCAAGGTCGCTTCATGAGGGGAAACCCATAAGGGGATCTTCCTGTATACCTTTTTCTTAATCTTACTCCACGTTTGAAGTAATGCCCGTTTTATTATATGAGATTTGAATTCGTTATGCACCCGTGCTTTGTTATACCAAAGGTAGGCGTGCCATCCAAATCTGTTGTCATAGCCTTCTAGGTTCAAAAGAACCTCGTTATCAAGTCTAATCCAGTCCGACAACCAATTCAGAGCGTTGGCTTGAAAATAAAGCTTCAAGTCTGGGAGACCCATTCCTCCCTGTTCCGGTGATTTTGTTAAAGTACTCCACTTAATTCGTGGTTTCTTATTGTTCCATATAAATTCTGTGATGTCCTTCTTCCATGATTTAAAGGGAGAGTCATTACTAATAATCGGAATTGTTTGGAAGAGAAAATTCATTTTGGGGAGCACCATCATTTTAATTGTTTCTATTCTTCCAGAGAAAGATAAAGATAATTTATTCCATCTCTTTAAGTCATTTTTAATTTCTTTCCATTTGACGACATAGTTGTTTTCATACAATTCAGTATTTCTAGTTGATATCCAAATTCCTAAATATTTAATTTTCTTCGAAACCTGGCAACCTGATAATTCCGAAAGTGTTTTCTCTTCCGCATTCCTTAGGTTCTTGGTCAAAATCATAGTTTTGTCTCTATTTATTTTAAATCCGGATATTTTACCAAAATCTTCAATTACCTTAAATAAAGTTTTTATTTGCTGAATTGGCTCCTCTAGAATCACTACTAGATCGTCAGCAAACGCCTTCACAATATGTTCGTTTCCTTTAATGTTGGCACCCTTAAGTTCACTCTCTTCACGTATTCTATTATTTAGTACCTCCATAACTACTATAAAAAGAAGTGGGGAGAGTGGGCAACCTTGTCTAGTTCCTCTCTCTATGTGCAAAGTATTTGATCTCTTCCCATTTATAATCAATTGTGCCTCTTGTTTCTCATATATTCGTTTTATCCAACTCAGAAAGTTCTCTCCCACCTCCATCTTGTTTAAAACCTCGATCAAGCAGTCCCAATTAACGTTATCGAACGCTTTTTCAGCATCAGCAAAAACCATTGCGGCTTTCTTATCACTATTCTTCTCATAATATTCGAGTAGGTTCAATATGGTTCTCACATTATCTTTCAATTGTCGTTTGGGTAAAAAACCTGCTTGATCTTCTTTGATATGTTCTTGCAATACTTTTTTACATCTTTCCGCCAGAATTGAAGTAAATATTTTATAGTCAGTATTCAATAACGAAATGGGTCTGTAGTTGGAGATGTACTTAGGGTCCTTGTTCTCTTTAGGAATTAGAACAATATTGGCTAATTTCCAAGATTCTGGGATGCCTTTTTCCTTGATTTCGTTAAAGGTTTTTTGGAGAGGGATTTTCAATTCTTCTTTGAATTTTTTATAATACCCTGCCGTAAAACCGTCAGGGCCAGGTGTTTTATTGACTTTCAATCTATCGATTGCCTCTGAAATTTCTTCTACTGTAAAAGCTGCATTTAAGAAAATTTGTTGTTGTGGTGACATTTGTGGTAGATTTTGGTGTTGTACATATTCCTTAACGTCATGCAATGCTATTTCTTCTTTTTTGTAGAGACTCTCGTAATAATTCTGGAAGGCTTTTTGTATTTTTTCTTGATTAGAAGTCCTTTCACCTTCGTGTATGATTTCTAAGATTAGTTTTTTCTCCTTTTCTTTTTTTAATCTAAATGCTAACCATCTACCAGATTTGTTTGCGTGTTCAAAATGCCTTTGCCTCACATACTTCATTTTCCTCGCTATCTCTAAGGTAATCAAATTATCCAATTGTTTTTTCAGATGTTTCAAAAATTTGTTCTTTTTATCTGAGGTCGGATCTTTAGCTAAATTTATTTCAGCCGCTAAAATGTCTTGCTCTAATTTCTGCAGATCTTTTTTTGCCTTATTCTTCACCTCTGATCCGCGCTGAATTAAAATGCCACGCATCACTGCTTTGCTAGTGTCCCAAACAGTCTTAGCCATAGATCCTCCATTATAATTAATAATGAAGAAATTCTTGAGTTCTTTCTTGGCTTTGTCTAAAAAAACGTCATTGTTGAGTAGGATATCGTTCAGCTTCCAATTAAATTGTTTCTGACCTATTTCCATGATCATAAGTATTAGGTTATGATCCGAAGCAAATTTGGGGAGAATCTCCATCTCCTTGATCTTATTTCGTGAAGTTTTGGAGATCAAAAACATATCGATTCTAGAAGTTGTTTTGTGTGCTTCTGAATAAAAAGTATGTCCTCGAGTATTCGGATATAACTCTCTCCAAACGTCACAGAGGTCGAATTCTTCTTTCATCTCAAAAAAGATAGATGGTAGTTTCCCTCTCACTTTGTCCTTATTCCTAATACAAGATCGATCTAAAGTGGGGTTAATTACACCGTTCATGTCACCTAGGATCAAAATGTTTTTGTATTCCACTCCTGTCAGAAATTCTTTAACCTTTTTAAAGAAGGAAATTTTGTTTTCATTGGGTGAATAAAGACCCACCAACAAATATTTAGCGTTTTCTAATCCGATTTCTATAGTGAGAAAATGTCCATCGTCATCTTTACTAATTTCCTTTGCAGTATATTTGTGGTTAATGTACATAGCTATACCACTTTTCCTTTTCTCATTGGCGGAAATAAAAAGTTGGCCTAATTTACGGTTTTCCAAGTATTTTGTATCTTTTTTTTTAATCTTAAGTTCCTGGAGACAGATTACATCTAGTTTCTTTTTAGTGATATAATGAAAGATTTTACTTCGTTTGTATTTAGAATTGATGCCTTTTACGTTCCATGATCCAATTTTAACGCTCATATTGGTTGTTTTAGATTACTAATCTTCATCATTTATTAATTCTCTCTCCTCCGAGGAGGTAGATTTCATATCTTTAAGTGAAGATGAGGCGCCTTGTTCTAGACTTTCCTTTAATTTTTTCCTCCTTCTTTCTTCTTCTTCTTTTCGTTCAATGCTTCTGGTTCTCATTCTCGTCTCGTCTTGGGGTAGTTTCTCCTCCTCTTTCTTCATTTTTCTCAAGAAATCTTTGGCTTTATCTGTTGTAGTAACCCGATGTCTTCTCTCTTTGTATAATATAGATACTCCCTCCAATCTTTCCCAGGAATAGGGGATCCCCCTTTTCGCCAACTCTACAGTTAAAAATTTGTAATCCTGTCGTCTCCGTAGTATTTCCACCGGCACATCCTTAAAAATCTTTATCGGGTTCCCACCCATTGACAGTTCAGACGAATAGCTTTTTTGCAGGATCAAATCTCTATATTTAGATCTGGTGAATACTACAACAACGTCTCTGGGCAGCTTCTTTTCTCTTGCTGTTGCCGAATTAATTCTAAAAATCCTGTCAACAGAAAATTCCAATTCTTCCTCGGTGATCTCCAAATACGTTGCCAAGTCTTGTAACACATTCCCATATAGGTCTTCATTCAAGTCCTCCGGGATTCCTCGAAATTTTAAACATTTTTCTCTATGACGGAGTTCTTGAAACAAAATTTTGTCATTCTGAGTCTTTTGGGCTTGTTTCATTTCTCTAGATGAATCTTCCAATTCTTCTGTCTTCTTTTGCAGCTCCTTTGTTTCCACTTTCAGGCGGTCCATTTCTTTACTAATCCTATCTAATTTTTTCCCAAAAGTATCCAATTCTTGATGTAAGTCTTCTTTAGTCTCTTTCCTCGACATTTTAAATTCCTCCCGCATTTCATCTTTAAATTTCTTAAATTCCTCCATGAAAAATAAACTAAGTTCAGAAGACTTGGCAGAAGCATCAGAACCCCTCCTCTGGTTGGAGCTTGTAGGAGCTGTATAAGTTTGTGGTGGCTTTTTGTAACCAGAGGCCATTGTTGCGGAACAGATCAAATAGCCTCAAATAACAGTCCGAATGTTATTTACAAAAGGGGAGCTTAACCAACAGATATTAATTGATTTTCCTTTTTCCTTGATTTAACCTTTAGATAAAAGTATACCCACTAATATACCCACAGTTAATTCATCAATATAGAAATAAAAAGTTAGATCTTAATAACACTAAATGATCATACAATAATTTCAGCAAAGTAAATAACTAAAGCAATTTACAATATATTATAATATTCCCTTGTGATATAGTACATAGCTCGATTACTCAAATTCCAACTTATTAAACCCATTAGACGAGTAAAACCAAGATTCAAAAGTAATTAAGTTCCCTAAAGGCAAGGTTATTTTGTGACTCCCCAGTATAACAACTGTAAAATAAAATGTAAAATAGGAGGTTACTCAAATGTTCTCTTCAGTTAATTGTAGTAAATCAAAAAGTTGTAATCCTCAAAACGACCACACTAAATAGAACCTATTATAGGCCCCTTAAATCTTTATATCAATTCATTCGGAAATAATCAATTCCCTTTTATCTTTACATTTAATAACAAAGTATTCTCAATGCGGTAAATATAAAGCAAAAATCAAGTTTTTAGACCAGAGATCATTTAGGTCGTTTATAGATTCCCAAAGTACAGTTAATTAGCTAGAAGCTCATAATGTAATTAAATGCAAAACAAAGATTCAATCCTGCAAATCAAGAACTGAAATCGTAGTCCTCCAGACACCTTGTCTTCCTTTGAAATAAAAAGATCCGTTGTCTCCTCCTCTGTCCGACGCACTCTTTCTTGGCAATGTTATGTTTGTAAATTCCCAAGACACAATAGTTAGCCGAAATCCGCGATATCATAAAAAGTAAAACAAAGGTTCAAACCCCCAGATCGGAAACTGAAATCATAATTCTCCAGACACCACGTCTTCCCTTTAAAATAAAAACGGCCGTTGTTTGTTGTCGTCTCTCAGTCCCCTATTCAACACACTTTTCCTTAAGGATGTAATAAATGAAGTATTTATAGATCCTAAAGCACCGTTAATTGACGAGGAAGCCACAAAATAGAAAATACGAAACCAAAAATTCAGAACTCTTTACAAAAGAAAGGAAAAGAAGAAGTCCATTGTCTCCTCCCCCGTCCTCTATCCGACGCACACTTTCTTGAGATTATAATAATTATAATATTAATGATTTCTCAAAGTACACCTAATTGACGGGAGAGTCACAGATTGATAAGTGCAAAACCAAAATTCCAATCTCTTCTTTAAGGAAAAAAAGGACTCTAATTTCTCTTCTGATCATATAAAAAAAAAGAAAAAAAATAAAGAAAAATCCTCCCTTTAAAGTAAAAGCGTTAGTTGTCCCCTCCCCAGTCCTCTGACCGACGCACTCTTTCTTGGGAATTTGATTTTAAAAGCCCATTCACAATGCTTCAGCCGCCATTATGTTTCCTTCTCTTCTCACGTCCCCTGCTCTCTTTCCCACAGTGTCCCACAGTATCTATGTGTTGTATCCTTCTTCTTCCAATAAAAAGATAGAAGGTAAGAAAATAAGGAGAAGAGGGATTAAAAACCTTTTTAGTAAAGCATAGGAGTCCCTTAGTTCATTAATTCATCACCTTTGCAGATCTCCGTGTAAACGGCCCCCCCAAAAGGATCGTGAGGAGCCCAGTCACCTCTTGCAAAGGGATCAAAGTTCTCCACAGCTCTTATGGGATGTTAGGGGAAAAAAAAAACTTTCAAAGCCAAAGGTATAGAGTTGCGGGACCCATAAGCCGGGAACGATATACAATAAGAAGGTTAAAATCCTAAAGAAAAGCTAAAAAGGACGGTGGCTGGGCTCAGTGCCAAAAAGGCAGCCATGAGTGGACGCGGCTGTTCTTCGGATGATCCCTCTGAGAATCGGCAAAGGGAGAAAGTTTCACCCCCCCTACTCCCCGAGGGCCAAACCTTGGACGAACCCCTGCTTCCGCGCCCCTTCTCCGGGGTTTGGATGGTAGACTCTCGTTCTACTCGTCCACAAAGGCGGTTGCAGAGACGGAGCCCCGTCTTGTGCAACCGGTCGCCCTGCTGTCCCGCCGGAAGTGAAAACTCTGGGTAGTTTTGGGCTACTCACTGTTTCTTATCTTGATCATGGTTGCTGTGAGGATAAAACAGGGATCTGGAGAGCAACTTATGCTTGATTTCTTTGGAGGAAAGCAGAATATAAAGGTAATAAATAAATAAAAGAAGAATCAAGCTGATTCAGGCCAGAGCCCTGTCTTTGCATTTTATTTTCCAGCATTGTTTCCCCCACAGTGGGCAACTTTATACCTTAGCTCAGCAGCAGGCCATGAGGGAAATAGTGCTCATCAGCTCTTGTAGCACAGCAACTGGTACTGAGAGGGAGGTTGTCTCTGATCTGGCAGGTAGAGTATAGTCCCCTTAATGTGATAGCCTTCCACTTGTTTTTAGACTGCAGCCTTCAACAGTTTTCAACACTGACTAGAATGGATGGGAGTTGCAGTCCAGCAGACCTAGACTGTCTTGGGAGAAAGATGAACATTTAGAGTCTGAAGTCCAAGTCACCCATTAATCACTTTTCTCTCTCTTAGTGGAATGAAAGAGGAACACTTAGGGGACATTTAATAGTAGTATTTTTTTATTAATTAAATTTCTCATATGGCCTTTTTAGACTATTGCAATAAGATGCAGCAGTATTGTATCTTAGTATGAGATGATTCAAAGGCATAGCTGTATTAGTCTGGAAAAATCAGTATTCAAAGGGACTTTGTTACACCTTTGAGACTAATTGAAAGATAGTTGGCACCATTAGCTTTTGTAGACTTGAGCCTACTTGCTCAAATGTATCTTTGCATACTTAGTATGATATAAATACCTTTTTCTTTTTGTTGGTTCTTTTAGTTGTTGTAATGTTCCATATCATCCTAAAACACAGCAACTCCCTTCAGGTCAGAGTCCCATTGCAATTTTATTTGAAAGGCAGGACTCTTTTTACCATCTGGCTGTCTTGAAATATAGAAATGTTTCTTAAATCTAGCCTGATGCCTAGGAGCTGTCCATGGTTCTGTTTTACACACTGACTTCTCTCTGAGCAGATATATAAAACACATCATCTGCATATTGAACTATGGGTTCCACCTTCATTCATTACATGTCTGCTGTGTGATGTTCTTAAAAAACTGAAACCACTCTAATGCATTGCAGGTATTTTGAGATACAAACCAAGTACTATGAGAATGTGGCTTAATGTTTGCTTTGTGGACTTGCATTACAACATTGATGTAATTGATCTTTGCTCTTTGTTGCCCAAGCATCTCAAAGGAGAGCTGAGTGTATACTGTTATCCCTGGTGAATGTTAAGGGACTATACCAGAAGCTGCACCCATGGTGAAGGAGAAGTAAGACAAATACTCTTGTTTCTTTGCTGCTTCCCAGAGTCTCTCTCAAGAGTGATAAGGAACACAGCTTGATAATGCAAAGTCAGGCCTCTGCTCACAAGTTGATATGGTTGGTATAAAGTACAATCTGGTAAATAAGTGATACTGAGATAAACATTTATGACTTTTTCTTCAAAGGAATACAGTCTTTGAGAAGGAAGGCAGCCTGATGGGAAAAAGTTCTACCATAGACGTGGCTCTTGCTAGAAAAACCTAGGTCAACATTTGTTCCTGTGCTCTTTGACCTAAATTCAGTTGTTCAGTGCTGGCCCACTGAATTATCAACACTTAAATAAGTTCCATAGATTAAATAGGTCTACTTTAGTTGTAAATAACAATTAGATGAAGCCCCTTGTTAGGATATACTCATAATATCTCCTGAATTTGTCTATCAATAGATTATTGAAATAACAGATCATCAGAAATTTCCAGAGATCTCTTGTTCAAGGAAATGAATCATGCCCAAAGAAAATTAATCTTAATTAAGGGTGCTCTGGCCTTGACAGTTATTAAATAAAATGATCAGTGAGAAAAAATTGACACCTAAGAGTCACAATCCTACTTACCCCATGCTCAGATTAAATACCTAAACTCATTCTACTTCTTCCTCTTCACTATATGTATATTGATTATTACTTTTACACATGATAATCAAAAAATAATAGCAAACAAAATTAGAAATTAGTAGTTATAAATAATACATTACATGTAAAATTTTCACAGTTCCAATATCCGTTTTTTGAAAAATTTTAAGATTTTCTCTCTAGAATGACATTGGAAGTTGAAGCCATCTAGGAACACAAGATCACGAGAGAGACAAAGAATGTCATTTATTTAAAATGATTTATGACATTTTAAATTCATGAGTCAGTTTTCCCAATAAGGCCACATTTCATACAGAAGTGTACCATCTTTCTAAAGTTCCAGTGCCAGAGTCTTTTCAGTGTTGTGCAACTTCTAAGCAAGTTTCAACCATCAAGAAGATTATAATTTTTATATGAAGGTGATTTTTATAATTGTCAGCAAATAACATCAATAGCACTCACTTGAGATCTGGCTCAGAAATTGAAATATGAGGGGGTATCCAAAAGTTTTAATGATCACCTTTTTAAAAAAAAAATGACAGAAAATTTGTTTTGCTTTGTAGTTGTTAATTTATCTCTATGTAGTCACTATCTAGATTTATACATTTTTCCCAGCATATCTTGACCCTCTGAATGCCTGCAAATTGCACCTTACGAGGGGGTATCATAATGTAATAATTGTCACCCGGAAATTATTATGGCATATTGATGAAATTTTGTCAGTGTCATCATTGATCCCTAAGTGGAGGTTGCTGAGAAAATCAGCTCATTATGTCCTTTATTTTTGTGACTAGCTCTGCCAGAAGTGTCTAAAGTGTAAAATCCTCATCAGGCTTCTACAATATCAGGTATTCGGAGGGTCAAGATACACTGGAAAAAATGTATAAATCTAGATAGTGACTACATAGAGATACTGTAAGTTAAAAACTACAAATTAAAACAAACTTTCTGTCAGTTTTTTAAAAAGGTGATCATTAAAACTTTTAGATACCCCCTCGTATTTCATGAACACTGCCCTCCCTGGATCTTGCCACAAGTTCAGAATCCTCCCATGCAAAGCCTGGAAAAGTTAAATTTGAGGCTACAACTCATACACTCCCCTAGCCAACATGACCTCTTGCTCAATCTAGCCTGCTTACAAAAGGGAAAGGCTCACATTCTCTGAACCAACGGCCCAATACAGATGGGTGCTTAAGGGCGCCCCTGTCACGTGCTAGGGTTGCCTGGGAGCGGAGCCAATAGATGCTCCGCAACCCTAGCACGTGACAAAGGTGTCCTCACTCCGTAGCACCATACACATGGTGCGTGGAGCAATGACATCACAGGTGCGCAGCAACCAAATGGAGCTGTGCACCTGCAATGTCATAGATGTGCCCTATGGCACTTTTTGCGTTGCAAGTGCGTCTCAAAAAGGAGCCAGTTTTTCGGGCTCCTTTTTTTGTTTGCATCTTCGCCACTCCGTTTGGTTTCTGCGGTGATGGTGCAGACGAAAAAGAGGTGGTCCCAGACCACCCTTTTCGGGCGGTCTGTAAAGCCCCAATGTTACTGGCTTCCAAAACACACTGCAGAAATAATGCAGTTTGAGACTGCTTTAACTGCCCTGGCTCAATGCTAGGGAATTCTGGGAATGGTAGTTTTGTGAGGCATTTAGCCTTCTCTGTCAGAGAACTTTGGAGTCACAATAAACTACAATTCCCAGGATTTCCTAGCACTGAGCTAGGGTAGTTAGGGTGGTCTCAAGATGGATTATTTCTTTAGTATGTTTTGGACCTGAGATCCACTTCTCAGATTGTTTTCTAACCTACTAGAAAACAATAAGTTTTAATATTGTACTTTTACTCATACTCAGCTTTAACTTTTTTCCTTGATACAAGTTACTAACAGAAGGAAAGTGCATCCATCTTATGAACAAAATTACAACAGCATAAAAGGAGAAAATGTGCAGTCATAATCACTGCAACTTTTCTGAAGAAAACAGTTGGCCGTGCTAATTACCCTAGAACTTCCTGAATACTGTGTTATGCAAAACAGCTAACAGTTACTTACAAAGCAACCAGTTTTTTAAAGAGGGCAAATAAAAAATGGAATACTGAGAAAATACATTTTCTTAGTAAAAAATGTTAAAGATTACTTTCATTAGCTACACAGAGTCTTTCCAAGAATTGTATAATCACATTTCTCGAGGGCAGTTGTACGTGTGTGTGTGTGTGTATGTATATAAATAATAGATTGTATACTATATGGAATCTGTAACCTGAATTATAACTGTATGTCTATCTGTCTTGCTATCTGCCTTTATATTTCATAACTCTAGACACCTGTGTTGTGCCTTGAATATGCTGGCTTGGTTGCTTCAAATGGAACAATCCATTAAATAGTAATATGCAGAGCAGTCTGACTGAAATTCTTTACAACATTAGTGTCACTGTGGTAGATTAATAGTCCATATGCTAGAAATGTATCTATGCTTCAACAACCCTTTGAGATAAACACAAATACATGTGCAGATGTTATTAATTCTCCTTTTATTTGTTATACATATTTAAAGCCATACACTTTGCCTTCATTATGAACCATGCTGAGACTTCTTCTCTGAGTGAATGAATTCTGGCTGTTTTGCAGTTTTATATCATGCCAACTGCCTTCTATTGATTGGGACCTAAGGAGGTGGAGTTGTAGCAGCATATCGTAAAGTGTCACTGTTGTGTTACTTTGTTTCAAGGTCAGTTTTTATTTTTAAGATGAATTTTCCCATCACAATTGCAAGTGATTTATGATCCATACAAGATTACTGTGGAAGGAATAGTCCTATAATCTATGGAGACTTCACTATGACAATTAGTTTTCTAGAGGGCTTTTTCCAACAATATTTCTAAGGCTAAAAAGAGCAGGGTCTCAGAGCAGTATGCAAATGGGACCCCCTCCGAGGGGAAAAGATGAAGACAGATGGGTGATGAAAAGTTACTTTGAGTAACCAGTCTCTGAATCTCCACCTACCACAAGCCCCTGGGAAAACTGGAAGTTACTGTTTCAAGCTTGCCTATCCCCTGAGATGAGTTCTTCATATGCACGCGGGTTTTGCAGAGGAGTGGTACCAGCAGTGTTGTTCTGCTACTGGAGATTTGGAGAAATGAGGCATGGCAGGGCTGTGTTTTGTAACCTCCCAGGTATGTTCTCCTAATGGAGCAAAAAACAAAAACAACAAACAAACAAAAAACAAACAAAACAAACAAACAAACAAACAAAACTAAACCCTACTTGGCAAATTATATAGTTAATTTTCCTGCCATTTTCAGCCATAGGAAGAAAAGAGCAGCAACCATCACCAATGTAGCAACAAACTGAATCTGAAAAAGGTCAAGGCAAAATAAAAGTTGCCCCCTTCTCTGTATGTCCTCTTGGATATGTTAAGGTAGTAGAGCAGAGTAAGGGGCTGTAGATCTGCTGTGGATTCTTCCCACTTTAATGGATTGCTCAGTATGGCACTCCTAAGGATTAAAAAGAAGTTTTTGACAGTTTGTCTGCATCCCCCAGAGGCAGAAAACTGGCCTTTAGACCCATACAGATGCTCACACCTGCTATAAAGGGATGGGCTAAGGGTCATGGAGCTAAGGCAGGGTATGCAGAAGGAAACAACATTTTGCATAGAGCAGATCTGAAAATTATTTATTGGTCAAATAACTTTCTTTAAACCCTTTTTTTAGTCCTGGTACGACTAATTAATATCTATTGTTCTTGATGATACCAACAGAACACAGAAGCATAGAAATTCTTGCAACTAGCACATATTAGATGGAGGTTCTTGTTGTTTTTAGCTGTTGTTGCACTACAGTTCCCATCAGTCCTTGCAAGTATGGCCACTGGTGAGAAATTATTAATGAATTATTTTATTTTATTTTATTTATATCCTGTCTTTCTCTTGGCACATGATTCAGGGCAGCTTACAATGATTTTTTAAAAAACATTCATACAAAAGTTAAAATATAATCAAATCAGAGTTGTATCTAACAACCCCCACAAGTAAAAGCACAAGTTACAAGCAGTTTTAAAAACAGATTTAAAACAAACTAAAATAGAAACACAACCCCCCCCCATTAAAAGCTCAATTTGCTGCAACGTATTAAAAACAAAATGCCTCCCTAAATAATAATAATAAAATCTTGACATGTTGTTGGAAAGACAGCAGGGAGGGGCCCATTTGATTTGGGTCTCCTGGGGAAGGGAGTTCCACAACTTGGGAGAGACCATGAGGAAGGCTTTCTCCCACGTCCTCACCAAATGTCCCTCTGAGGTTGGTGGGAACAAGAGAAAGCCTTCTCCTGTTTATCTTAAAGCTATGAAAGTCTGATATAGGAAGATATGTCACTTTATCACATGAGCCCTGTTCTCAGCGCAACCACACTAATTAATGAAAATGCAAACACACTCTTTTTAGCAACAGCAATAGCAAATACATTTCTATACTGTGAACTCAGCACTCTCTAAGCAGTTTGTAAGCCAATTGTAAGCCAATTGCCCCCAACAAGCTGGGTACTCATTTTATCGACCTACGAAAGGATGGAAGGCTGAGTGAACCTTGGAGCCCCTGGGATTGAACTCACAACCTTGTGGCTGCAGTACCAGCATTTAACCACTGTGCCATCAGGGTTTTTGTGAGCAGCCATTATCTCATGTCTTTGCAATCATGTGAATGGGGCTGGTGTTGTCATTGCACTGTCTTCACTCCCCATTAACCCTTTCTACCTGCCCAATACTCTACCCAGTGTGCCTGTCATTTAATTACTTTTACTTTTTAAAAATGTAATTCTGCAGTTCTGGTAATGCTATTTAAGTTTTTTTTAAAGAAAGAAATACCCCCCCCCAAGCAAAGCAGAGTGCTTGTGAATAGCAAAGGGAAGAGATTACTGCCAGTTTTACAACTGCCGTGGCAGCAATGTTTTACACTTGAGGAATTCTGGGACTGCCACAAGGTTAGGAGCTATTGATAGATTTCCCCATCAATGAAAAAGGACACCTTAACCACATAACTGCAGCACTGGAGGCGTGTGATACGTATAGCCAAAGGTGCCATTTTATGAGTATAATTGCAGTTTAAAAGCCCTGTGTAGTAATCTCCATGGTCTTTCAGTTAGGATCTGAGCTGGTGAAAGCTTCATTTTTACTGCCTCTGAAGGGCTGCAAGTTTTACCCCAAATCAAAGTTTTCTTATTGCTACTTCCTTTTAATCATCACAAACTCAACCAAAAGAAAAATCCTTCCCTGTGTCTTTTTTTTTAGAAAACTCTTTTTAGAGCAAGATGTTCTAATGCTGCATTTCTCAATTACAGTTTCTCATTTTACTAACCATCTTTTGTGTTTCAGCATTTTCAAAGCAGTGACAACATTATGTGTGTAATATAATACCAGCCTGAGGTATAAAAAGATAATTCACAGACTGAGAGGGGAGTTCATTTTTCAGCTGGACACTTTGAAGAAGCAAAGAAGGCCCTTCTCTTCACTGGACTGCCTTATCATTGAAAATTGAAAATAAATTAAAGCTGTATGAAATGGAGCTAACATGCTAGAACTACAGTGACCTGGTAAATTGGATTTGGTTAGCTAAAAACATCATTAACTTGAAGCATTCTAGCTTGCCAGGGCAATGTGAGCTATCATGGGTGAGGATGTGATCACATGCTTTCCTTATTTACATTTTAACCCCTTTTAGAGCTACTGAAGCCAGCTGAATGCAGATTTCGTTGAAGCTCAAATAATGTTCCATTTCTGATGGTTTAGAGTGGAAACAATGATGTATTATTTTGAGCCATAAAAAGCTTAACAAACAATGGCAGGAGAGACATGATAGTACCCAAAATAGCCTTAATTATGCTTTTCTTAACTTTTGCTTTATAGCCTGATTCAATAAATCATTTAAATTTGACCTAATCAAACGTGGGTCCTCAGATATTATTTGTACTGTAACTCTAATCACCCATGTATGATGGGAGTTTTAGTGAAACTTGGGAATCCAAGGCTAGGGAAGGCTGAAACTACATCTTTTCACTGGACATCTGATTTTTGTGACTTACACAGAAATTAACAAAAGAACAGCAGGAATTCAAAATTCCACTTTTTTTAAAAAAAGCAGGTTACTTTGAAATATTGCTAGGTTTTATTAACAGACTAACAAACTACAGTTGTATATATAGGATTTGTTATGAATAACATTGCTTGACCTCTGTTTTGATCCTAGTTTGCTGGAATTACCAATCATCTGAGAAACTTGTGAAGGAGTTAACAGGAGATGCAACCCAATCTTTTTTTTTTGCATGGAAATGGATGTGGCCAGAATCCAGTGTCAAACTCGCTCCCCTTCTGTGTGATTTTTAGACATTGTCTTTCTCCATGATTCTCTCCAGAGAAAAAGAGGAGGTGTGTTTTTCACCTGTCACCAGTTTGATGAGAAAACTGAACTAGAGGATCTTATTGTGATTTGAATATGGAATATTTTCCTGCACTGTACAGTGAATATTAGGCTTACCATATAGGGTCATTTGATGAATATCAAACTAATATGTGGGTTATGGTTTTCTTCCTGGTAAAGCAATGCTGCAGTTTCTTCACTTCATCTCAACTCTATGTGTTAGCCAGATACAATGCCACAAACATTCAAAGAGTTTACCTAGAAACAGAATGTCCAACAGTAAGGTCCAAAATAAATAAATAAATAAATAAATAAGAATAATCCTGTTTGAGAATGTTTTAACTGTCCTGGCTCAGTGTTAGGAAATCTTGGGAATTCTAGTTTCTTGTGGCACCAGAGCTCTCTGACAGAGAAATAATAATAATAATAATAAGCTTTATTTATAAAGTGCCATAAATGTACATGGCCCTGTGCAAAAACCAATAAAATCAAGAATATATAAAAAGCCTGCCTATGGCATACAATCCAGAGGTTAAAATAAAAAGTTAATAACATCATAAGAAAACAAAACAGCAGATATCAAATATTGCATCAAAACAACCAGGTCACAATCACAAACTCCCCGGGAACGCTTCCCTAAACAATATGGTCTTTAACTCGGTTTTAAAACTGGTTAGAGACATGTTGAGCCATGCTTGTAAGGGAAGGAGGTTCAAGGAGTGAGGGGCAGCAAGCAAGAAGGGACGAATCTGGGATGGGGCAGTGGAAATCCTGGGCTGAGACAGGAGATCGTGGCTACCAGAACGGAGATATTATAGAGAAAAAATCTACAGGCCTTGGCTGTGGCCTTTATCTGAGAGGTAAATGACAAAGAGGAGTCAAAAATGAAACCAAGACTGCGGGCTTCCTGGACCGGCTGAATAGAAATGTTGTCAACAGAGATAGAAAAGGAATATTGAAGGGTGGGCTTGGGAGGGAAAACAAGAAGCTCCGTCTTGGATGTTTTGGGCTTCAAGCGCTGATGAAGCATCCAGTGGGAGACAGCTGTGAGACAAGAGGAAACTTGCTGCTCGAGCCTTGGAGAAAGATCAGGGTGGAAAGATACAGCTGAGTATCATCATTGGCGTACAGATGATAAGAAAAACCAAAAGAACTGATAAGTTTACCAAGAGACAGTGTATATAAAGAGAACAAGAGGGGACCCAAGACAGAACCCTGAGGAACTCCAACAGATAGGGGAACAGAGGACAAAGTCTGGCCACCCAAGACCACTGCAAAAGATCAATCCGACAAGTAGGATCTAAACCAATCAAGAACAGAGCCCGAGAAGCCAAGGTCAGAAGGTAAGTCAACTAAGAGACAGTGGTCCACAGTGTCGAAGGCCGAGGACAGATCGAGAAGGACAAGGCTAGAGTAAAGGCCATTCGCCTTGGCCCGCAGGAGATCATTTGAGATCTTGGTGAGGGCTGTTTCTGTGGAGTGCCATGGATGGAAACCAGACTGGAAAGGGTCCAAAATGGAGTTGGTTTCGAGAAACTCAAGACAGCGAGAAAGTTAAATGTCTCACAAAATTGCAGTTCCCAGAATTCCCCAGCATTGATGCAGGGCAGTTAAAGAAATTTCAAACTAGGTTATTTCTGTAGAGTATTTTGGACCTATGACCACAAACTGACTCTGGATCAAATCAACCCTTTCCAGACATTCAAAATTCAATCCTCCAGCTGTCTTGATTTGATGGAGACGGTCCCAATTAATCCTCTGTCATACCATTTTAGCTGATTGTAAAACATCCTTGTTTCTCTCTCCTCCTTCCACTTTCTCCCTTTGTCCCCAGCTTACATTGATGCAAGTTGATTTCAAGGTACAAAAGTAGTTTCCAGCCAATTAACAGGGGGAACAGGAGAGGGTGGGTGGAATCTTGCCCTTCCCAAGTTCAAGCAAAAGCAAACTGCTGCAGTCTCTCTTAGCCTGTGTGCTCTTCTCATTAACACCTTTTGCTGTTTTGACCACACTCTGACATTACGTAGCTACACATATTCTGGTTTTCATCTGGAAAATGTTGGAAGATGTGTTCATTATATGAATGGATTTTTGTTAGCAAGCAAAAGGAGAAAGAGGTTAGTTAGAACAGTAGGCTGCCAGTTGATGAGATGTGACAAAGCCTCCAAGTTCATAAGCCTCTAAGGCCTGATTCCAACTATGATAGCAGTCTTGTGCAACTCTTACTGTATATTTGCTAAGCTTGTGTGTTGAATATGGCCTTGTGCACATGCTTTTTTCTGTTTGCCTGAATGATGACAAGAGACTAGGTAATAGAACAGGCTAGCTTACTGCTGCTCAAATGTCCAAAAACAGATCTACACCCCCCCCCACCAAGCCAAGTCTTACACTGATTGACCCATGAGAGGCACTTCCAGTTAGCTCTGTGGGCACACTGGGTACTGGAGCTGCCAGCTGGACACTTCTTTCTTTCCTCTCCAGGTCTGGGTCTCTCCAATCATGTGTAACTACCTTGCAGGGCTTTTCACTCCAGTAGTATTGGATCTTGGCCAAAAGTTAGAACATAGCCAAATTCTGAGGGAGTCTCAAAGATATAGCAGTCTAGCTTAAGCCTCAGATGTACTGACTGTATTTCCCTGCTCTGTTCTTCATTCAGGCAAAGTAACAACTGAAGACTAAGCCTTTAGTTTTCTTTTTTTTTTTTCTCCTTTTTTAAAATTATAGTTTTAGTTGTGTCTTTTCCCCATATTTGGCAGGATATTTTGGAAGGTTGCTTCCCACAGTCATTAAAACCTAGGGTAAATTGCTGAATACCAAATAATGTATATTTTCTGGCAAAGTTTCTTTTGGTTGCCACCTAATCATGTATGTCACCTGTATCTGAGTGAGCATTTGAAAATTAAAGCACAATAAAAATTTGTGCCAATTATTTCATTTATTCCTGTCCCCCTCTCCTGGTTCATATGTTCAACCAAAGTCTTCTCTTAATTGACTTCTTCAAATCTCAGCACTGTACCTTTTCCAGCAATGTATGTGGCAAAGCTATCCTTTCATGTCATTCTGCCTGTATCTGGAATATGCAGATACATTGAGAAAAAAAAAAATGACATAATTTCCCAGTACTTCAAGCTGCAGTGTAACAAAAGGTGTGCAGCAGGAGTGCTTGCAGGACTGAGACAGGTACAGAGTGTGTGATGAAGATGAAACAGACACACTCCTACTGCATACACCCCCCCCCTTCCAACAAATCTACAAAACAAAAGTCTTGGGTGGTAAAAGCTGTGATCAGCCTTAGGTGTGGAAACAGCTAATTATGTCTCTTCAGGTATGTTACAGAGTGCTAAATATGTGTAGTAGTGGACTAAATAGCTGGTGATTAATGGGTAAACCTTCATCACTCCTGTCACTGTGAGGCCTTTGGGATCCTACTCTCCTAGCTGATTGCACTATTTCAAGAAGGCCAAATTATAGCCACAGCCTCCAAGTCTTTCCTTGTTATCTGCCAGACAGCTATTTGTGAGGCATGTAATTTCACGTAATCTGCTGGGTTGCCAGTCAGATTTTCAAGCAGGGATCTGACAAATAGCAATATGTGTGCCAAGAATGTAGCTGACTCTTGTACATGGCAGGGTCTGAACTTTTGCTTTGAATGTGCATTCATTAAGTTCAGGAAATGTACATTTAATTTCTCTGTTAGTTCCTTTGTCTGATCTTTTTCTACAGATATGGGCTGAAGCAGAAATCACTTGAACTTGGCATATAAAACAGATCAACTAAAACTTCAAATAGGGGAGCATCCATCTTGTGAACACCAACATTTGTAGAACACAATTCCACAAGAAACTTGTGGGTAGTTAGGCCATGGGCCATGGCTGACCTGTGTGCTGGAGGTTCCTCATTCCTGGCATAAGCTTTACTGGTCTATTTCATAAAGGTAAGAGTAGTCCCTTGGCATGAATGTCTAGTTGTGACCAAATGTAGGGGGTGGTGCTCATCTCCATTACTAAGCCGAAGAGGACCACTCTGGTGGTCATGTGGTCAACATGACTGTACCAAATGGTGTTACCTTCTCACCAAAGTGGTACCTATTCATCTACTTGCATTTTCATGCTTTCAAACTGCTAGGCTGACAGAAGCTGGGACTAATGACAGGAGCTCACACCATCATGCAGCACTTGGGCCTCGAACTGCCAACCTTCCAACATTTTGATCATCAGAATTGGTGTCCTAACCACTAAGCCACCACATCCCAGCAGTCTATTTCATAGATGGTTATTACTGTGTTTGTTCCTGTGATTCTAGGAAGGTGGAGAAAAAACTTTCATGCTGCATGCAATTTGGTTCTTAGCTGATTTTGGATAGTATTGTTTATACATCTAACAGAGAAATCCTATACCCACTTAGCTAGGACTAGGCCCCACTGAACTTACTTCTGTGTAGACACAGCATGGTGTACTATATTGAGAGCTGGGTTACGAGTCTGGGAGACAAGGGTTCAAATCTCTACTGGATAACTGAAACTAATTGGTTTACCACAGGCAAGTGACATTCTCTCAACCTTAGAAGCTTCAGAAGAAGGCAATGGCAAAGCACTCTAAACAAATCTTGTCAAGAATACCCTATGGTAGGTTGGTAGGCTCATCTTAGTGTCCCAGTAACTCAGAAACTACTAGAAGGCACATAGATGCTTGTACTGTAAATTCTATCTTCTCCTGCTAAGGCCTAGAATTTTAATCCATATGAGAATTTTTAATCTATATCTGTTTTAAAGCATATGTGAAACTCCTTTCACATATGGTTTCAACTAGATTGTTTCTGGTTTCTTTTTTGAAACAGGTTGTGTTGCTTTTTCTGATGGCCTCTAGGAGGCACTAGTGCATTCTTATTAAATTGTTGATGTGGGGAGGGACTAGATCCCCTCCTAGCAGAGACATAACCTGTTTTGATTTCCTCTGTATTAATCTAATAATCACAGCTCCTCTAGGCAAATCCACCATGCCTCAACTGCTGTGTAGTTTGAGCAAACAATTACAGCCCAGTCCATCTGACAACAATACCAGGAAAGATTCTAGACCAGATCATTAACCAGTCTATAAGCACTTAGAAAGGAATGCTGTGATCACTAAAGATCAACATGGATTTCTCAATAACAAGTCATGCCACACCTCTCTCTCTCTCTCTCTCTCTCTCTCTCTCTCTCTCTCGAATTACAAGTTTGGTAGATGAAGGGAGTGCTATGGAAGTAGTGGACAGTAAAAATAATCAAGTATGAATCCAGGTTGAATCTCCATTGTTCACATACATCCCAAATGCACTGGATTATCTATGTTGACCTGTGCCAGAATCACATATGCGAAATACTGGAAAGCCAAAGATTACCCAGTAGGGAAGAATGGTTAATCAAGGCCTTTGAAGTGGCAGAAATGGAAATAATGACCAGTTGGATGAAAGATAAAATGAACAGAAAGACAAGAGAAGAATGGGTACAATTTTATAAATATTTGCAAAAAGAATGGGAAGATGTTACGTTTGTTATATAAGATACAATTAAGTACATACTTTGTAAGTTCAAGGGTTACAAATAGTCACGAGAATATTGTATTAGGGTCTCAAAAGTGAAACCTCTAATGTCCGATTGATTAAGAAATATACTAAACAAACTGATTATTGCTCAGAAATGGTTTATTAGAACTCTGATCAGTAAGGGATATGGCATTGTGTGAATAGTTTAAAATATGACAACTCAACAGTAAGGATGAGAAGAATTAAAGAGTATTTAATAAAATAAGGAATCAGACAGTTTTTCAAAATAGTAGACAAAATTTATTGAAGATATCAGAAGATAATTGCTGAATAGATAGGATAAATCATATGCCACATTGAATATAAGTTCACCAGTACAGATAAGAATATACAGGGCCAAGATGCAATGATTGGATTAATAAAATAAATTTTAAAAAAGCATTGAATATGAATAAGCAATATATATAAGATATATATAAGATATGTAAAGGAAACATTAGGCTTATGTCTAACAGATAAAACAAATCTAAGTCTTGAGATAATATAGTAATTTTCAAATAATGTAGGAAGTTGATCTTAAGTGTTTTATGTGTTTTATCAAGTATGTAATGTTATGTATTTGTTATGTCCTGGACTTTTTGTTTATGTATGTTTGTTTGTCTGATGTTTGAAACAAATAAAAATAAAAATAAAAAATAAAAAATAAAACCAAATGCACTGGATTAGGTTTCTGGAGAGGCTGCCAAAATATTACTTAGGTCCAAAACACACTAATCCAGTCTGAGCCACTTTAACTGTCCTGGCTCAATGCTAGGGAATTTGAGGGACTGTAGTTTTGTGAGAAATTGAACCTTCTCTGTCAGAGAGTGCTGAACATAGAGTTCTGAACAGTTCTTGAAAATCAGCCTCTGTGGGATGGATGAGGAATGGAATGGGGACTTCCAGCGGCATCATCCTTTCCCTGTTGCGTTCCCTTCCCACCCCTTTTCATTCCATGCCATTTGTGTTCCAGGAGCGCCGTGTGATAAGCTCTTATAATTCCCTGGATTCCCTAGCACTGAGCCAGGGCAGTTAATGTGTTCTCAGACTGGATTATTCTGTAGTGTGTTTTGACTGATGTGGTTCCATAGTGTGAATAACAAACCCAGAATATGTGAGTGAGATGATTCACATTGTTGTGCTAAAAAAAAGAAAAAAAAAAGATGTGGGAATGATCTCTTGATTTCAGTAAGTCCTTTGACAAGGTATCCCATGATATTCTTGCAAACAAGGTAGTAAAATAGTTTTGTGGGTTTTTGAGGCTATGTGGCCATGTTCTAGAAGAGTTTCAACCAGATTGTTTCTGGTTGAAAAACACACAAAAATTATGGATGCAGGCCATGAAAGCCTTCGACTTTATAAGATAGTAAATTATGGGCTAGGCAATGCTACTAATAGGTGGACTTGTAATTGGTTAACTCAAAGAAACCAACAATGGGTGCTCAACAATGTTTTATCCTGGAGAGAAGTGACTACTGTATTGAAGTGCCACATTAGTATGATAACATAATTTAATGCTTGGTACTCATGAGTAGGCTACGAAGTGAGACTATGGGTATTCTTATTTTCTATTGGTAAACACACTTTAGTAAGAATATAATGTAATATCCTTGTGTTACATATCAGATTCTCTGTAATGTGTGTTATTTATTTTTGTGCTGGCCAAGTGCCGTAATAATAAATATTCATTATTTGTTATTCGAAGTGCCACAGGATTCTTTCCTGTGCTCAGTGTTTTCCACCATTCTTATCAGTTACCTGGATGATGGAACAGAAGGCATGTCTATCATATTTGCACATAATTGCAAATTTGCTGAGGAAGCTAACATCCCAGAGGATGGAATTAGTATTCAAGTGAGGTTAATAGATTGCAAAATCTATGAAAATAAATTTTAAGATGAAAAAATTTAGGCAGAAAAAGTGAAATGCAGCCATATAGGCTGGGTGACACCTAGTCTGACAACTGCACATGCAAAAAGGCTCTAATACATCACCAGCTAAACATATGTCAACGATGTGATGCCATGAACAAAAACAAAAATAAATGTTATTCTATGGTGCATCATCGACATCATAGCATCCAGATCAAGGGAAATGTTTTGCTTTGGGCAAATCTCACCATGGATGCTTTGTTCAGTTCTGGGAACCACAGTTCATGAATGATGTTAACAAGTTAAAATGTGTCCAGTGAAGGGCAACCAGGATGGTACTGGATCTGGAAACTTAGCTCAATGAGACATGGTTTAGGGAGCTGAGTATATTTAGCTTGGAAAAGAGAAAATTGAGAGGTGTCATGATAGTCATCTTTAAATATTTGAAGAAATGTAATATAGAAGATGGAGCAAGACTGTTTTCTGCTGCTCCAGAGATGAGGACATGAACCAACTGATTCAAACTAAAAGAAGAAAGACTCCACTTGAATGTTTTGAAGAACTTCCTAACAGCATGAACTGTTTGAAAATGGAATAGGCTGCTATCTGTTCTTCAGATCTTATAGGTGCAGCTTGGGAGTTCATGTAGGCCATGACAAACACGGTCCTATCCCAGATTGTCTCCAGGTCCATACATTGTGCCGGTCATACCCTAAATGCAGTTTTCTGCTCGGAACAGGAATATCCATGGGTGGGAGTAATTCATACATCCCCTTTGTCATGGATGGATCATTTATTGATTAAGATTGGACTGAAGGCCACTATTCCTAACCCCCCTGGGGGTGGTGGACCTATTAGAATGGTCTGCCCTTGAAGGCTGATGGAACCCAAAAGGTTCCAGGAAGCCTTAGAGGGTGCAATGGCTGTTAACATTGGCGATTCTATCGAAGCCTCAGTGTCCTCCTGGAACAACGATCTCACAAAGGCTATCGACACAATTGCTCCCACGCGTCCTTTTCAGCCCGCTTCGAATAGAAATGCTTGGTATACTGAAGATCTTAGAAGGAAGAAGTGGGCTGTACAACGGCTAGAGTGCTGCTGGCAAAAGACTCAATCCTTACCCAACAAGACATGTCATAGGACTTCACTTAAAACTTATCAAGTGGCAATAAATGCAGCAAAGAAATCTTTCTTTTCTGAATCTATTGCATCTACAAAGTCTCATCCAGCAGAGCTTTTCAAGGTGATTAAGGAATTAACTCAGACTCCTTCCACCCTGAATCCTTTATTACAACCTACGGAGGCCTGCTGTGACTCTTTTAATGACAATTTCACAGATAAAATCTCTCAACTAAGGGCTGACTTAGACGCTGACTTTAATACATAAACGATAAGACAGGTGTCCAGTGATACCGTTAATGAGGTTAAATTGGATCAGTTTCAGTCTGTGAGTACTGATAACTTAATAATAATAATAATAATAATAATAATTATTATTATTATTATTTCTAGTCCGCCCCTCTGAACAAGCAATCGGGGCGGATTACAACAAGGGTTAAAACAATATCAAGTAAAATATCCTGTCCTTTCCCTTACCACACCCCCTTAAAAAGAGATTAAATCACAATTAAGTTAAAACAGTAACTGGCTAAAATAGTAGTAAAAACAGGTTAGGGAAAAGAACGGACCCAAGCCAAGGTTGCGCAGAAGTGAAAACAGAGAGGGGAGGCTGGGAGAAAAGCCACTCTAAACCTAGGTTTGGAGCCGGGGAGTGTTTACATTCTCTGGGAAGGCCTGCCGGAAGAGATGCGTCTTTAGGGCTTTTTAAAAGCCTTCTAAAGATGAAATAAGACGCATCTCATCTGGCAGGTCATTCCACAATTTGGGGGCAACAGCCGAAAAAGCCCTCTGGGAGGTCTGCACCAGCTTGGTTTTCATGGGTTGCAGCAGGTTCCTCCCAGAGGACCGAAGTGTGCGGGGGGGTTCGTATGGGAAGAGGCAGTCCTTTAGATAGGATGGACCCAAGCCATGTAGGGCTTTAAAGGTTAAAACCAACACCTTGTACTGTGCCCGGAAACTGGTCGGCAGCCAGTGGAGAGCTTTAAGCACAGGAGTAATGTGCTCTCTCCTAGATGTTCCAGTGAGAAGTCTGGCTGCCATATTTTGGACCAGTTGTAGTTTCCGGGTTAGGCACAAGGGTAGCCCCATGTAGAGTGTGTTACAGTAGTCCAAACGTGAGGTTACCAGTGCGTGTATCACAGTTTCCAGACAAGCTGCTCCTAAAAGGATAGGATACGGAGTAGAGACTGCCATGGTTGCCTTGGTCAATGATCTCCATCTGTGCACTGACAGGGGAAGTGTGGCCCTGTTGGTGCTCTTTGATCTCTCAGTGACCTTCGATACCATAGCCCAGGGATGCCCAACTTGTGGCCCTGCAGATGTTTTGGACTTCATCTTCCAAAAGTCTCAGCCAATCGCCAGCCACATGCAAATTTCTTTCCTACCTCAGGATTCTATAGTCAATCTGAATAGACTTCCAGAGTCCCACAAAGCCCCCCCACCTCTTTGTCCCTCAGCCAATCACTATCACATGCAAATTTCCTTCCTACCTACCTCATAATGCCCTCCTTCCCCTCAGCCAATCACCGCCCACATGCAAATTTCCTTCTTACCTCATAATGCCTGCCCTGTCAGCTTGGCCAATGCTCTGGGATTCTGGGAGCTGAAGTCCAAAACATCTGGAGGGCTGCAAGCTGGGCACCCCTGCCACAGACCATGGTGTCCTTCTGGAGTGTCTGAGAGAACTGAGAATCAGGGGCACTGCTCTGCAGTGGCTCTGGTTCTGTCTCTCGGGCAGGCTCCAGATGGTGTCGCTTGACAGTTGTTCGGCCAAGAGGGAGCTCAAATTGGGTGTCCCTCAAGGCGCGAACTGTTGCCAATGCTATTCAACATTACTTGAAGCCGCTGGATGAAATCATGGGGCGGGGTGTTATCAGCACACTGATGACACCCAAATTTGTTTCTCTATGTCTTGGACTGCTTCAGTGACCAAGGATGGCATCTCCCCTCTGAATGGCTGTCTGAAGTCAGTAATGGATTGGATGAGGGAAAATAGACTTAAACTGAATCCAAATAAAACAGAGGTACTCACTATAGGCAATCCTATTTCAGGTGCAGAGATAAGTCCTCCAGTTCTGGGCGGGGTCACACTTCCCCTAAAGGACTGTGTTTGTAGCCTGGGGGTACTCCTGTCATCTCAGGTTGATGCGACAGCCAGGAGTGTCTGCTATCAGCTTCGGCTGATACACCAGCTGCAACCCTTCCTGGAATGGGCGAACCTAGAAAGGGTTGTACATTCACTGGTACATTCTCTTGTCTCGATTTCTGAAATGCGCTCTACATGGGGCAACCCTCATGCCATGTTCGGAAACTGCAATTGGTTCAAAACATGGCAGCCAGATTAGTAACAGGGAGATCTAAATTTGACTCTGTTGCACCTATTTTAAAATCCCTACACTAGCTGCCTATTAGCTTCTGGGCACAGTACAAGGTGTCCATTATTATGTATAAAGCCCTACATGGCCTCCTCCCATACAATCCTTCCCGTACACTCAGTTCCTCTGGGGGGAACCTATTGCAACCAAACCAAAACAAAACAAAACAGGCTGGTGGCAACCTCCCAGAGGACCTCTTCAGCTGCCGCTCCAAAAATATGGAATGCCCTGCTGGAGGAGATCTGTCATATTACATCTTTGGAGGCATTTAAAAGGCGGATGTCTTCCAGTGGGCCTTCCCAAATTGACCTCCCTGTAATTGAACTCTCCTATTGTCTAGCTGCTCCCACCGGATTATGATGGATTGTATTGGGAATTTTTAATGGGAATTGTTTTAATGCTTTTATTTGGGTGGGAGGGAGATAGAGAATTTGAATTGTTATATTTTACTACGTTTTACATTTGTCAATTTGATTTTTATTGCTTTTTAATTGTTGTTTCCTGCCTTAATCCAATATAAGGAGAGATACAAATAATAATAATAATAATTATTATTATTAAAGTCTCCTTCTTTGGAAGTCTTTAAACAGAATTTGGATGTTCATGTCTCAGGAGTGATTTAGCTGCGGATTCCTGCATAACAGGGGGCTGGACTAGATTGCCCTTATGGTCACTTTGAATGGTATGATTCTATGTGCAACATTTTCTCTATTTTCATTTCACCTTCCTTATAAGAAGGATAGATTTCTTCTGAAATCCTCAGTTTATCTCTGAGGTAGAGTAGATTGGGCTTCCTCCCAAACATTCTCTCCCATCACCCTGGTAACAGGCACACTTACAGTAGTACCAATCCTCCCTCCTGGTTTCTCCCACATAAGCCTCGCTAGACAGGCAACATATACTTTTGACACTCGTAGAACAGACCTTTTAAACTCCCTAACTTAAATTTACTGAAAACTGAATGGTTTTTTTTTTAAAAAATAATAACCACACCTACAAACACTTTATACTACTAATAGGGGGTAGCACATACCAGCTTTACCTAACACAGCAGACTGAGACACTGTACAAACTGTGAAATCAGGTGGTAAATCTAATCCTAATAAACTAAAAAACAACCACAAGAACACCTGTTGGTTGGCTGCAGTTCACTCATCAAACTTTAAAGTCTTCTAAATAAACACTTTCTTAGCATTTCTGCCTCAAATCTGCACTGGTAATTATTAAATTGACATATCTTTTACTGCCATGGGTGAGATTAATCCTATTTATCAGGAAAAGATTAGAAGCTAAACCCCACTCTACTCCTGATTTCTGGTTATACCAATCACTTGTGGGTCATCCAAGCCAACCTTTATTTATTTATTTGATTTATGTCCTGCTTTTCTCCTGAATGGGACTCAAAACAGCTGACATTGGGGCATGACTATGACTTTATAAAACTCCCTCTTTATAGGATTTCTAATGTTAAATAAAAGTGGGTGAAACTTTTCTTTAAGGCAATCTTCCCAAATTTGATGCCTTCCACTGTGCTGGAAAGTACAACTCTCATCACACACACACACAACCCTCTGAGCAGTTTGGAGATCACTCAGTTGTGCCTGACTGCAGGAAAACAATGTGGATGTGTGACCAAAAATAAGAGGGGACTATATACAAAGAGGGAAAGTAAGAGGTAAATGCTATAAATCCAAACCAAGGGTGGCTTTATACTTTTATTCCTCTCAAGTGATATTCATGTAAACAGAAGAATGACTACTATGGGCTATTTCTTCATCTCATCAGGCAATTTCTTAACCATGTGAAGCAGGCTATCTCCCCAGTTATCTATCAGGACTCGGGTGAGGAAACCTGTAGGCTGTATGGGGATTCAAAGCCATTTCAGCGAGATCTTAATAGTTTCTCACCCCCCACTCATTAAGCTGACTGGTTGGCTAGGGTCTAATCCAATTGTCTTTCTGTCTCTAGGATTCCAGCTCCCAGAACACTTGCATTCTCTCTGAGAGTTGCCTGCAAGCCTTATGCTTGGCAGAACTGGCTTGCTGGGTTAACTGTGTTACAGATGTAGGTGAGGGAAACTTTTAAAAAAGGGTTCCTTAGAAACATTTACAATAAGCGGCCAGCAGGCAGGTTAAACCTCATGATATCCTTGTCTGATCAGCTTTTGGGGGGAATTTCTAATGCTTTCTGCCAAGGATTCATCTTGTTTAGCCCATACCTGTAAAGGGATATTTTTTTTAAAAAGATGACATTTTGGATACACATTTGAGAATAAAAGACAAAATGTTTTGTGTATGGAAAAACTCCAGAGGGGGAGATGAACTATAAACACTCCATGAGGCATGGTTCAAAATAAAAGATTTGTCATACTGTGAGACCCAGGAGCAATTCAGAAATTTAAGAATGACTGGATGTATTGCACTGCATCTATAGCAGTAGCAACTTACATGGCTGTGAGTTGATGAGAAGAAATGCAGAGATATTTCTTAATAAAAAGTCACCCTTAGTGCATACAAAGCTATTAATGCAGGGGCCACATTGGAATAATTTTATTAAATTTCCTTAAAGCAGTTAAAATAATATTTTCAGATGATTTTTGAAAGCAGCCTGGCTGAAAGCATGTGCTGGTGCTTCATGCTTCTGTTAGATGTGACTAACCTCTCTAACTTGATGTTAAGACTTCCAGGTTGTCTTAAGAAGCAATTTGACAACTGAATATTATATTAAATATTTTATTCTTTATATGTTTTTGACATTTGTATGCCATTCGACAGCACAAACCTCTGGGTGGCTGGCAATGAAGTACAAAATTTATACTGACCCCTACAATTAAAAACATAGGCCAGAATCCTGTTGTGAGCTAACATCTTTATAAACTAATTTACATCTGTGGGAATTAGAACTGGACAGTTCCTTAACATTCGTATACAGTGAAGGGCTGCTGTTATGTTACCACTTAGGGGAGCCAGAAAAGTATCCAGTGTGCATTGTTGTGTATCAGAACACTGGGTAGAGAATGCCAGTGCACCTTGGGAAGCTCTTGTTTCTGTTCTGTGGTGCATCTTCTCAGTAATAGCTACATAGCATGCACTGTGACAGAGGATTTTGGCCATAGGTTTTAGAATTGAGATGCTCAGGTTATGTGAGTTATTTCAAATGGCTAGAATTGCATGGATCTATTGATTTTTCCATTCCACATCCCCTCTTTTGCATTGTACTTCCATGTGCAGGAATAGGTGGATGAAGATGGACAGCTCACTATGATGGTAGTAGCACCTTCTTTGCTCTTGCCTTGCCTGTTGCATTCTGTAACATGTCTTTAATTGTTCTTCATTTCCATACATTACAAATGTATTTGGAGCTGGGCCACATCAAACACTCCACATCATTATAAACAAGAGGCATGGTTGAGCTGAATACAAGTGTTACCTCCCATATTTTTGATATGAAGCTTCTTGTAACAATATGCAAAAAACCCAAAACATTTTCCTTGTTGCTACAGCATCACGTTGCTGGCTTATGTTCAGTTTGTGTTCCGCTATAAATCACAGCTTCTTCACAGCAATGCTTTCCTCTAGCCAATTATCTCCCACTTTCTACTTGTGTGCCTGAATTCATTCCTAGATTTCTCACTGCCAAATTGTAGAATGATTGCTTTCCATTATCCAAGGAGTTTAAACTCAGTCTGGTGGTGTGTGTGTAGCCCTCCAGATATTATTGGATTGCAATGCCCATAATCTTTAGCCAGCACTGCTAATTGTAGTGGATGATGGGAGCTTCAGCTCAATATCTGGAAGACTAAACATTCCCTATCTCGTTTCAACTGTTTCCAGTATTTTGCCATCTGCAGATGTGTAAGTATACACTCAGATTACTTATTAGCACACTTGCCAACAGTAGAGTGCAGGTAGGGTATTTCTAGGTAATCTTTGAGGCCTTTCCATGTAGAATCAGAATAGTAAGGCACAGCACATCACAGTGGAACCTGGAAAGGATCACTGCTTGCAGAAGTGCCTTCAGTCCCTGACATCCACAATAGTTCTGGGAAAGCCATTAGTTTCAAAATCTTGATGATCCAATAGTAGGCAGGATAGGCCTGGGATGGGGAAATTGTGCCCCGTTTTGGGGAAAAAAAGTCTCTCTGGGCCCAGGAAGGTGAAAATGGAATTAATTGGAGGTCATAGTCTGATAAGTTTTGGAGGACATTTGGTTAATTTTGTTTGAGCCCAAACACTTTTTGAGTTGGGTCCCTCCAAGGATGGAAAGTGGTGCAGCTCTATTGTTCCTTGGAAGTTGCTCATCCATTTGGAAGTTGGAAAATGTCAATAGGCAATACTGAATTAGATGACTTTTCTTTCTAAAGGTGGCATAACCAGTTCTCTGGTCAAAGCAAGGAGCTGTAAGAAAAAGCCAGACACCTAGGCAAGGATCACTACAGGCTAGGGAAGGGGAATGTGTGGTTCTGTAGATATTGTTAAGCTGCACCTTCCACTTAAAGATAGGTAGCTGGCACAGAATAGGGATTCTGTTGGTGTACTGACCACCCCGCTGCACAACAGTCTCCCTGCCTGAGTTAGTCTCTGCAGTGGTGTTGGGGTCCCCTCGGCTTGTTGTCCTGGGGACTTCAACATCCATGCAGAGATTGCTCTATCAGGAGCAGCTCAGAACTTCATGTCTGCCATGACAACCATGGGGCTGCCCCAAGTAATATCTGAAGCCCCCCATGTCGTGGGACACACTCTGGACCTGTTTTCCATTTGGGGCATGATGGCAGTGATCTGGGAGTGGAGGAACTCTCAGTATTTCTGTTGTCATGGACTGATCACTACTTGGTAGGGTTTAGACTCACTGGCACTCAGATCCTCTGCAGGGGTGGAGGGCCATTAAGATGGTCTGCCCTAGGAGGCTTATGGATCCCGATGGATTCCTGATGGCTCTTGGGGAATTTCCTGCTGCTTTGGCAGGTGATCCTGTCAAAGCCCTAGCTGATCTCTGGAATAGGGAAATGGCCAGGGAGGTGGACACGATTGCCCCTAAGCATCCCCTCACATGAAGTGTTGCCAGATGTGCCCCCCAGGGAGCTGATGATGACGAAATAATAATAATAATAATAATAATAATAATAATAATAAAATTTATTTCTATACTGCCCTTCCAGAGATCAGGGCAGTGTACAACATGTATAAACATTAAAACAACAAAGTACATATAAGTTAAAAACAAATCAAATACAATAAAAAACATTAAAAACATTATCCCCCGTGCAAAGTGCGATGGCAGTACAGTAAGCGGGTTATTGACAGGCAGAATTATAAGGAAGGTCCATTCAAGGATATGCCTGCTTGAATAGGTAGGTCTTCAAGTCCTTCCTAAATTGGCCGAGGGTAGGGGACAAGCGGAGCTCAGTAGGCAGGGAGTTCCAGAGGCAAGAGGCAGAGATGGAAAACGCCCTCTTTGTTGTACTCACTAATCTAGTCTCTGGAACTCTCAATAAGCGCTGTCCAGTGGACCTAAGTGTGCGGGGCGGATTATATGGGGAGAGACGGTCCTTCAGATACCCTGGGCCCAAACCATATAGGGCTTTATAGGTAATGACCAGCACTTTGTACTGAGCCTGGAAGCAAATTGGCAGCCAATGAAGATCTTTCAAGATTGGTGTTATATGGGAGGCCCTGGGAGCACCAGTGACCACCCGAGCTGCCATATTTTGTACCAGTTGCAACTTCCGAGTGTGATACAAAGGCTGCCCCATGTAGAGCGCGTTACAGAAATCCAACCGAGAGGTTACCAGAGCATGTACTACAGTTTCAAGGTCCCCCCGGTCCAGATAGGGACGCAGCTGGCGTATCAGCCGAAGCTGACAACAAGTGCTCCTGACTGTCTCATCATAGAATCATAGAATCATAGAAATTTAGAGTTGGAAGAGACCACCAGGGCCATCCAGTCCAACTCCCTGCCGTGCAGGAACTCCCAATCAAAGCATACCCGACAGATGGCCATCCAGCCTCTGCTTAAAAACCTCCAAGGAAGGAGACTCCACCACCCTCCGAGGGAGTGTGTTCCACTGTCGAACAGCTCTTACTGTCAGGAAGTTCCTCCTAATGTTGAGGTGGAATCTTTTTTCCTGCAGTTTGCATCCGTTGTTCCGAGTCCTGTTCTCTGGAGCAGCAGAAAACAAGCTTGCTCCCTCCTCAATGTGACATCCTTTCAAATATTTAAACAGAGCTATCATATCACCTCTTAACCTTCTCTTCTCCAGGCTAAACATCCCCAGCTCCCTAAGGCGTTCCTCATAGGGCATGGTTTCCAGACCCTTCACCATTTTAGTCGCCCTCCTTGGACATGCTCCAGTTTCTCCACATCCTTTTTGAATTGTGGTGCCCAGAATTGGACACAGTATTCCAGGTGGGGCCTGACCAAAGCAGAATAGAGTGGCACTATTACTTCCCTTGAACTAGACACTATACTTCTATTGATGCAACCTAAAATTGCATTGGCCTTTTTAGCTGCTACATCACACTGTTGACTCATGTTCAACTTGTGGTCTACTTGGACACCTAGATCCCTTTCACATGTTGTCTCATTCAGCCAGGTGTCCCCCATCCTATATCTGTGCATTTCATTTTTCCGCCCTACGTGTAGGACCTTACATTTCTCCGTGTTAAATTTCATTTTGTTAGCTTTGGCCCAGCTTTCTAGTCTATTCAGGTCATTTTGAATTTTGATCCTGTCCTTTGGGGTATTAGCTACTCCTCCCAATTTCGTGTCATCTGCAGATTTGATAACTAGGCTCTCAATACTGTCATCCAAGTCATTAATAAAGATGTTGAATAGCACTGGGCCCAGGACAGAACCCTGTGGCACCCCACTTGTCACTTCTTTCCAGGATGAAAAGGAACCATTATTGAGCACCCTTTGGGTTCGGTCAGTCAACCAGTTACAAATCCATGTAACGGTTACCTTGTCTAGTCCACATTTTACAAGCTTGTTTGCAAGGATGTCATGGGGAACCTTGTCAAAGGCCTTACTGAAATCAAGACATACTATATCCACAGCATTCCCTTCATCTACCAAACTGATAATTTTATCAAAAAAAGAGATCAGATTTGTCTGACAAGACTTGTTTCTCTGAAACCCATGTTGGCTTTTTGTGATTATGGTATTCCCTTCTAAATGTTCACAGACTCTCTATTTAACTATCTGCTCTAGAATCTTTCCTGGAATTGATGTCAGACTAACTGGACGATAATTGTTGGGATCCTCTTTTTTCCCCTTTTTGAAGATTGGGACAACATTTGCCCTCCTCCAGTCTGCAGGGACTTCTCCTGTTCTCCAGGAGTTCTCAAGGATGATTGCCATTGGTTCTGATATTACATTTGCCAGTTCTTTCAATACCCTAGGATGTAGTTCATCTGGTCCTGGAGACTTATATTCATTTAGATTAACCAGGTATTCCTGTACTGTCTCTTTATTTATTCTGTGCTGAAATTCCCCTATTCTGTCCTCTGCCCCATCATCCTTAGGTTGGGCACCCTTTGCCTTTCCTGAGAAGACTGAAGCAAAGAAGGTGTTGAGCAATTCTGCCTTTTCTCTGTCTCCTGTGAGCATTTGGCCATCTTCTCCACGCAGTGGCTCAACTGTTTCCTTCTTCTTCCTTTTGCTGCGGACATATCCAAAAAAGCCCTTTTTATTGTTCTTAACGTCTCTAGCAAGCCTGAGTTCATTTTGCGCTTTAGCTTTTCTGACTTTATCCCTACATGTACTGGCTATTTGTTTGAATTCCTCTTTGGTGATTTCCCCATTTTTCCATTTTTTATACATGTTCCATTTAAAACTTAGCTCATTTGTAAGTTCCTTAGTCATCCATATTGGTTTCTTGAGACATCTCCCATTTTTCTTCCTCATTGGAACTGTCTGAAATTGTCCCTTTAGTATCTCCCTTTTGAGGAACTCCCATCCATCTTGAACTCCCTTCTCTTTTAGTATTCTTGACCATGGGATCACCCCCAGTATTTCTCTAAGTTTATTGAAATCAGCTTTCCTAAAGTCTAGAATGCGTGTCTGACTATGCCTAGCTTCACCTTTCCACTGTATAACAAACTCCAGGAGAACATGGTCACTTCCCCCTAAGGATCCCACCACTTGCACCCCATCAACTAGGTCTTCCCTGTTGGTTAAGATCAGATCCAAAATAGTTGATCCCCTTGTTGCCTCTTCCACCTTTTGGACAATGAAATTGTCTTCCAGGCAAGTGAGGAATTTTCTAGATCTTGAGGATAGCGCTGAGTTTGACTTCCAGCAAATATCCGGGTAGTTGAAGTCCCCCATCACTACTACATCTCTCCTTCCTGATTGTGTGGTCATCTGTTCTAGAAAGGCATCATCCATTTCCTCTGTTTGACTTGGGGGGTTGTAGTAGACTCCCACAGTAACATCCCTGTTGTTTCCCTCTCCTTTAATTTTTATCCAGATGCTCTCCACCTGGCTTCCAGTATTGATTTCCTGGATCTCTTCGCTGGTGTAAATATCCTTGACATATAATGCTATTCCTCCTCCTTTCTTGTTTGTCCTGTTTCTCTTTAAAAGGTTATACCCCTCTATTTCTATATTCCAATTGTGAGACTCATCCCACCAGGTTTCAGTGATGCCTATTATATCATATTTCCCTTGTTGTGCTAGGAGTGCAAGTTCATCTTGCTTATTTCCCATGCTCTGTGCATTAGTGTAGAGACATCTAAGACCATGTGTCCCCTTTACTTGATGCCTGTGCATGTTTTTTTGGCTCCTATTGTTGGGTCCTTGCACTGTTTGTCTTCTTCCCTCTATGTCAGTTTGACTATTTTTTCTAGTTGTTTTGCCTTCCAGACTGCTGTCTCCCTTCCCCAGATCACTTAGTTTAAAGCCCTCCTGATCAGATTCTTGAGACTGTTGGCAAAAACGTTTCTTCCAACTGGCGTGAGATGTAGCCCATCCCTTGCTAGAAGTCCCTCCTCATGGAACCGCAGCCCATGATCCAAGAATCCAAATTGTTCTCGGCGACACCATCTGCGGAGCCAGTTGTTGATATCTGCTATTTTCCTCTCTCTTCCTGGACCATGCCCTTCTACTGGTAGAATAGACGAGATGACAATCTGTGCGTCCATTTCCTTCAGCTTCTTCCCCAGAGCCTCGTAATCCCTTCTGATATTCTGAAGGCTGTGTCTTGCTGTGTCATTCATTCCCACGTGGACCAAAAGGAAGGGGTATTTGTCAGTAGATTTGACCAGTCTTGTCAGCCTCTCCGTCACATCACGGATCTTTGCCCCAGGGAGACAACACACCTCACGAGACATCTTGTCGGGCCCACAAATCACTGCTTCTGTACCCCTCAGCAAGGAGTCCCCCACCACAACCACGCGCCTCCTCTGAGGCTTAGCAGCAACTCTTCCCTGCAATGGAACTCCCAGGCTCCCCTGCTGTGTCCCTGAAGTCTGTCCATGAAGTCTGTCGCATCCACCTGAGAAGTTAGGTGGAGCGACGAGTCAAGGAGCACCCCCAAACTGCGTACGGTGTCCTTGACGGGAAGCGTGACCCCGTCCAGGACAGGTGGAACCACCTCCATACCCGGACCTGGGGAACCTATCACGAGTACTTCCGTTTTCTCTGGATTCAGACTGAGTCTGTTTTCCCTCATCCAGTCCATTACCGATTCTAGACAGGCCACGAGAGGAGCGACGCCATCCCTGGTCACTGCATCAGTCGGAGACATAGAGAAGACTATTTGGGTATCATCAGCGTACTGATAACCCCGCGCCCCATGCCTCCGGATGATCTCTCCCAGCGGTTTCATGTAGATGTTAAAGAGCATGGGGGACAGAATGGCTCCTTGAGGGACCCCAGAAGTGAGGGCCCTCTTATCGGAGCACACGTCCCCCAGCTGCACCATCTGGAACCTCCCGGAGAGGTAGGACCGGAACCACTGGAGCGCAGTGCCCCCGATCCCCACCTCTGCCAGGCGTTCCAGAAGGATACCATGGTCGATGGTATCGAAAGCCGCTGAGATGTCCAAGAGCACCAACAGGGACACGCTACCCCTGTCAATGCCCAGACGGAGATCATCGACCAGGGTGACCATGGCCGTCTCAACCCCGTAGCCCGCCCGGAAACCGGTTTGAAATGGATCTAGAAAATCCGTTTCATCCAAGATCGATTGAAGCTGGATTGAAACAAGTGGGACAGAGTCTAGAGCAACAATGGCAGAAGACTCAGAGTGAATCCAACCAAATATGGGCTAGGACCCACTGGAAAGCCTATGCTGTGGCAGTGGTGGCAGCAAAGAAACTATACTTTTCTGCCACAGAGTCATCCAGTGGAGCTGTTTTGAGTTGTCAGGGGCCCCTTACATTCTGGCCCTCACTTGACAGCTCGCTGTGAGGAATTCGCAAGACACTTTGCAGACAAAATTGCTCAGATTTGCTCTGACTTGGATGCTGTAGTTGAGACAGGCCTGTGGATGTAATCATAGCGCCTGCTTGTCCCATATTATTGGATAAGTTTGAATTTGTGCAGCCCGAAGATGTGGATAGGATCTGTGGAGAAGTGAGGGTCACCACATGCATACTGGATCCTTGCTCTTTCTGGCTTCTGAAATCAGTTAGAGGGGGACTGGCTGAGTGAGTAAAGGGAGTGGTGAATGCTTCACTGCAGCAAGGCAGATTTCAATCCTGCCTAAAGGAGGCTGTGGTGAGGACATTACTGAAAAAGACCTTCCTAGGTCCAACCATTCTGGACAACTTATCAGCCACTCGCTAACATTCTATTCTTGGGCAAGGTTCTGGAGGCTTCCCAGCTCCAGGGATTTCTAGATGAAATGGATTATCTAGATCCATTTCAATCTGGCTTCAATCCTGGCTATGGGACAGAGACAGCTTTGGTGGATGACCTCCGCAGGGAACTGGACAAGGAGAATGTGTCCCTGTTGGTCCTGTTAGATCTCTCAGCACCTTTTATACCATTGGCCATGGTATAATACTGAGACACCTTTCTGGAATGGGACTTGGGGGGCACTGCTGTGCAGTGGTTCCAGTCTTTTTTGGAGGCGTTTCAGAAGATGATGTTGGGGGACTCCTATTCAACTCCTTGGCTGTTGGCCTGTGGGGTCCCACAGAGTTTTTTGTCCCCCATGTTGTTCAACCACTGGGAGAGATCATCTGGAGTTTTGGGGTGCAGTGTCATCAGTATGCAGATGACACCCAACTCTATCTCTCCTTTCCATCTGACTCCAAGGAAGCCATTTCTGTGCTGAACCAGTGTCTGCTGTCAGTAATGGACTGGATGAGGGCAAACAAATTGAAGCTTAATCCAGAGAGATGTTCCTTGTCAGCTGTAAGGCAGACCAGAGAATTGGGTCTGTACCTGAGCTGGATGGGGTTACATGCCCCCTGAAATCACAGGCTCGCAGCTTGGGTGTGCTCCTGGATGCCCAGGTTTCAGCAGTGGCCAGGAGTGCATTTGCACAATTAAAACTAGTGCGCCAGCTGCATCCATTCCTTGAGACATCAGATCTGACTACAGTGACACATGCTTTGGTTACATCCCGTTTGGACTACTGTAATGCATTCTATGTAGGACTGCCTTTGGAAACTGTTTGGAAACTTCAGCAGGTCCAAAATGCTGCGGCTAGAATGCTGACCAGAGTCAGTTATAGGAAGCGTATAACTCCTGTATTGAAACAGCTTCACTGGCTACTGGTTCATTTCTGAGCACAATTCAAAGTGCTGGTCATGACCTGAGCACAATTCAAAGTACTGGTCAACACCCTACCCAGCTTAGGTCCAGACTATCTGAGAGACCGCATCTCCCTAAACGAACCACCTAGAGCCCTAAGATTCTTAGGAGAAGACTTTCCCTTGGTCCCACCACCATTCCAGGCTCGTTTGGTAAGGACACGAGAAAGAGCCATCTCAATGGCTGCTCCCACCCTGTGGAACTCCCTTCCATGAGAGGCCAGTCTGGCTCCCTCCCTGCTGGCCTTTTGCTGGCAAGCAAAGATGTTTTTATTCCAATAAGCTTTTTAAAATCATCCCGGCCTGGTTTTATCAGGGGATGGGGGATTGGTTAAGATTATTTTTTTAAGATCGTATATTTTAAATTTTGTATGTTTTAAAATGTTTTACTGTTTTAATTGGTTAATTGTAATTGTTTTTAAAGTGTTGCTTTATTCTCTCTCTTTCTCTCTCTCTCTCTCTCTCTGTGTTGTAAGCTGCCTTGGGTCCCAATTTGGGAGAAAGGCTGGATAAATATAAATAAATAGGTGCTGGTGGACTGCAAGTCTGGAGGGCCACATGTTCCCAACTCTTGCCAAAGGCCATAATGGGTGAACTGGAACAGTCTTTCAATTCATGCTTCCTTGTGGAACAACAAGGTGACTTTACTTTTGTGTTTCCTGTAAGAGACAATTCACATCTTCTTTATGTTTGTCTGCTTCTGGTATCCTAGCCTTGCACATGTCTAGAACAGGGGATGATATACAGTCTGATGCACAGACATGAAGAAGTATACAGTTTACTGGAAGTATCAGCAAGATATAGTCATCTAACCATTCACTGAAAGCCCAAGAGGACATTGCATAACCTTTCTGGACAGTTTGTTCCACTGACGAACTGCTCTTGACTTTAAACTGAACTTGCAGAAAGTAATGCCATTATTGTTTCTTGTTGCTCTTCTATATAACAAAGGGCAATGACATCATGGTCTAAAGATAACAGAATGTTCTCTGGTTTTCACCTGGTGAATAACATTTAGTCAATATTACTTGTTATGCTTACTTTTCCATGTAAAGTGATTGGGAGATGGGAGATCTGTTCTGTTTCTAACCAGAAAAAAAATCCTCTCTGTTGCTCCAACAACAACATAGGCCAAGAATTGTGGGAAGCAACACCTCACATTTCCTTTAATACCCAGAACAATGGAATGCCCTAGGTTTTATAGGAAGTAAATGCAAGTATAGGTAAGTATAGGCCTCCTAGGTACCTGATGCAGTAAAGAAAGTCATTGGTGGAGCAAGAGAGAGGGGTACACACTTCTCTGGGAGGTGTGGGAGCTTCATATTCTAGTTAAAGATGGAACAGACCTCCCCCACCTTAAACAAGGGAGGTATGAGGTAATGAACGAAGGCCTAAACCAATGCAATGAGTTACCTTAGTGTCCAGACAAACACTCAAAAGTAATGCTATGGATTACATGGTTCCAAGCTATCTTTCTGATCTAGTTTAATTTGAAAGACATTGGGTTGGACCCACAGTTTCAGTCATGAAGTTCAGCAGAGCAAAATGAACTTTTAGTTCACTTTTATTGCATCATTTCTAGGGATTGATAGATTCCAAGCTTGGTGTGTTTCCATTCGTAGCTTATTCTTGCTGTTTCAAACTCAGTTTTGTAAGAACTTTATGTGCTTCTTTCTAGCTGATATCTTTGTAGTTTATTTTTTGGGGACATTCATCTTATTCACTAAACAGTAACTAAAAACATCTAGATTGGCTGCATTTTTGCTAAATTTGAGCTGATTGTTATCAATAGCAATATATTGCACATAGATGTGTCTCCTAAGTGCTAAGATTATTTCCTAAAATGGCATGATTGTTGATTCCTGCTGGGATTGTTTCTCTTTCTGGCATCATTTAAAGATGGATATATGACTTTTGCTCTTGCTTTTTTCCCCTCAAAATTGTCAAAAATTGTTCCAAATGCCCGTGGGAGTTCTTCAGTTCTCTAATGCACACATCCTACCCATGCATGCTTAAAAGTAAATCTGATAAGGACTGGGCTCCTTGTATCCAGGAACCTGTATACAGAACAACGGTCCAAGACTACAATCCCCAGAAGCAAGTCTCTTAGTTTACACTGTGAGGTTTCAGTCCCAAACATATCACCCATAATAATTGAGATTTCATTCCATGGTAATAACTGAGATAGAAAGATAGAAAGTGTGACATAATGGTTTGAGCATTGGACTATGGCTCTGGAGACCAGCATTCGATTCCTGGCTCAGTCACTGAACCCACTGAATGACCTTATCCAAGTCGCATGCTATCAGCCTCAGGTGAAGGCAATGGCAAACCTCCTCTGAACAAATGTGGCCAAGAAAACCCCTTAGTAGGTTTGGTTTAGGGTCACTATAGCGGAAATTACTTGTAGACACACAATGACAAAGGTACAAAATAGTAATAATGCTGGGCTGGATCACGTTTAGGTTGCTCCTACTTTATTCCCACTCAAATCAAGAGGACTTAAACTATCCAGACCTAAACTTTCACATTCATTCCAATGGGTGACTAATGTTGGTGAGCATCTTACCCACCATGGTTATGTATTATTTATATATTATTGTATTTTATTATGCATAACATAACAACTATTTTAAGAGTACAGGAAGCTACCTTATGCTAAGTCAGACCATAGGTATTTCTAGATCAGTACTGTCAAATCTAATTAGCAGTAGTTTCACTGGGTTACTTACTTAGAAATGTATGTAATACAACTTGGTATTGGCTCTTTGCACAGATAAACTACTCTCTCTTTTTGTTTAACCCCTCACAATAACAACTTCCCTTTCCAATGCAATCAAACATTCCTGCTTTAGAAACTGTGTGATGAAATGTGATGTTACTCATGATATCAAAGGTTTATGGCCACAATGTTGACTTCAATGGGTCCTTTGACAGAATAACCATCTTTCCATGAAACTAAAGCAATTGTTATAGCTTTTGATATACTTAATATATCCCTTGGACATCAGTTATGAGATCATGACACTTATTGGTCCAGAGACTGCAGCATCCATGAGGACTCTTCCAGACGGATTTAAAAATCCCAGATTTTTTCCTCATTCTTTCTGATTTTATCCTGATTTTATCCTGATTTTAAAATAAACCAGCCTAGGGAGCTGGTAAGAGCCAGCACCATGAAGTAGTTTTAGAATTGGACTATGACTCTACAAACCAGGGTTCGAATCCCAGCTCAGCTATTTATACCCAGTGGGTGACCCTGGGCATGTCACACTTCTCTCAGCCTCAAAGGACGGCAATGGTAAAAACCCCTCTAAAGAAATCTGCCAAGAAAACCCCATGTTTAATTCACCTTAGGGTCAACTTGAAGCCACACAAGAACAGTAACAGCAGCAGCAGCAGCAGCAACAAGAAGGAGCTGGTATTCACTGATCTGGTCATGCTGGGAGCTGATGGAAAATATTCTAGGATAAACAAAAATGTGTGTGAGTCTCCAAAATAAAATGGGAACAAACAGGGGGAAATCTGGAATTTCTGGTCTTTTTAAATCAGTCTGGAAGTACACACAACTACTTCTCAGTGGGAAAAACAAGAATATATCCTGATTAGAAAAGTATGAGGTTGTCAGAAATATCTATTTTCATTTCTCCAAATGTACTGAAGGTTATCATACATGCCTGTACTTGCGCACCGCTTGAACACCTCAGCTTGCCTTTGAGCCTGAGGCCTTTGAACTGGGGCATCCTGGCTGTATAAATGGCTCCTACAAAACAGTACTTGTTTGCGCTTTTGGACAACAGATGATGCTGTGAATCATGGGAAAAGGAGCATGGATGTATCAGTGCAGAGAAGTAGAGGGAAGTGAATTATCTTAATCCCCAATATCAACCTTTTAAAAAACATACCCTCTAAGTTCAAGGATGGAGATGAAGACTATGGGCTTCTTTCACAGGACATATTGATGGACAAGTACTCTCCTAACAGAAGCATACAGTTATCCTCACCTTCAGAAGGATTAAAAGTGGACAGCTCCCATGCATGCACCCTTCCCCTCCTGCCTACAAGCCAAAGCTTCTTCCATAAATGTGGACTTGACAGAAACTTTTACATTTTCCCTTCAGGCACAAGCTCATCTATTCCTAACAGAGTAAGGCTCAAGTTGCATTGCTGTAGATGGTCGTGGTGTACCTCCAAGTCCTTTCCTATCACAGCGGGGTCTTGGCAAGATTTGTTCAGAGGAGGGTTTGCCACCGCCACCCTCTGAGGCTGAGAGAGTGTGACTTGCTCAAGGTCACCCAGTGGGCTGAACCAATGTTTGAACCTTAGCTTCTAGAGTCCAAGTCCAACACTCAAACCACTATGCCGCAACTCTCACAGCTCTACACCTGTGGCTGTGGTGAGCCTTAGAAGTTTCTGACATATAGCGGTGTTCTTCTGGGTTTTTTTCTTGGCAAGTGTCTTCAAAGGAAGAGGGTTTGCCTTTGCCTTCCTCTGAGGCTGAGAGAGTGTGACTCGCCCAAAGACTCCAGAGTCATATAGTCCAAACCTTGAACCACTACATCAGGCTGCGTCCACATTGGAGAGATAACCCGGTTTGGGAGCGCTTTAACTCTTTTTGTGGCTCAAGGCTATGGAATTCTGGGAGTTGGAGTTTGTTGTGGGGCCCAGAGCGGAGCTCCGCTCTGGGCCCCACAACAAACTCCAACTCCCAGAATTCCATAGCAGTGAGTCAGACAAAGAGTTAAAGCGCCCCCAAACCGGGTTATCTCCCCACTGTGGATGCAACCCAAGTTAGCCAGAAAGTCAGGGTGAAGAGTCTTGCAAAGAAATGCCTCAGAAGAAGCCCAGAGTCATCCTTCCTTCCAGAGAGAGGCATCTTCCTTCCTTCCTTCCTTCCTTCCTTCCTTCCTCAGTAATCCGAAACCCAGCAGCATGACTCAGCCTGAAGCCTGGGATGAGGAGGAGGATGAGGATGCTTCTTTCACAATCTTTCCAGCCCAGTCGGAGGAAGCCCTATACAGCCTTTCCAAGCCCGAGCCCCTGCAAAGAGAGACGACAAGCCCTCCAAGGCCCCAGCATCTTCGCCAAAATACTTTCTCTCCAGCCCTCCCTTGGCCTGGCCTTGATTTCCCGGCCTTGGGAGCCTCCCTCCCTTCCCTTGGCCAAGGCAGGGAGTCCAGAGCTTCAGGGGCCAAGCTCCGGAAAGGCCTTTGCGGGAGGGATAGGGGAGCCTCCTTCCTCCTCTCTTCCTCTTCTTCTCCCAATCCTCCTCCTGCTGCTGCTGCTGCTGCAATTGGGGGACTCTTTCAGGGCGGGAAAAGGGAAGCAGCAGCAGCAGAAGCAGCGCCTCTCGCCTCCTCTTCCTCCTCCTCCTCCTCCTCCTTCTTCGCAGCTTTGGACCCAGAGCCAGGCTCAGCCCCTTCTTTCGCCGGACGTCCCCCGCTTTCGGCCCCGCCTGAGGGAGGAGGAGGACTGGTGGAAAGGAGGACGCCCCGGCCCTTGGAAAAGCCTTGGGTTTTGGGAGGGACTGGCAGGGAGGGAAGGGAGAAGAACGCCCCCCATAGATACAAACACACACAGAGAGAAGTAGTCAAATAGACCGGGGTCTCTAGAGAGAGATAAGCCAGCTAGCTATAGCCATATATCTATATCTATAGGGAAATGGAGACCTATATCGATAGAGAGAGAGAGCTATCGACCCCGAGCTGTGGCTGCACACAGGGAAACAGAGAGAGCTATAACTAGAGAGAGACTTAACTATAGATAGGTATAACCATAGGTAGCTATAGGTATAACTATAGATAGGTTTAACTATAGGTGTAACTATAGATAGATGGATAGAACTATAGATAGGTATAACCATACATAGCTAGAGCTATAAGACAGAACTATAGATAGGTTTAAATATAGGTATATATATAGATAGCAAGAGCTATAGACAGATAGATAGCTATAACTATAGATAGGTATGACCATACATAGGTAGAGCTATAGATAGATATAAGTATAGATACCTATAACTATAGATAGGTTTAACTATAGGTGTAACTATAGATAGATGGATAGAACTATAGATAGGTATAACCATACATAGCTAGAGCTATAAGACAGAACTATAGATAGGTTTAAATATAGGTATATATATAGATAGCAAGAGCTATAGACAGATAGATAGCTATAACTATAGATAGGTATGACCATATATAGGTAGAGCTATAGATAGATATAAGTATAGATACCTATAACTATAGATAGGTATAACCATACATAGCTAGAGTGATAGATGGATAGATAGATATAACTATAGACAAGTTTAACTACAGGTGTAACTACAGATGACAGGAGCTAGAGATAGGTATACAGCTAGATAGCTGTAACTATAGATAGGTATAAGCATAGATAGAGCTATAGATAGATAGATATAACTATAGATAGGTTTAACTAGAGGTACAACCATAGATAGCAAGAGCTAATAGATAGACAGCTAGATAGCTGTAACTAATAGGTAGGTATAACCATAGATAGCTGGAGCTATAGGTAGATAAAACTATAGATAGCTGGAGCCACAGACGGACAGAAGTATAGATAGCTGGAGCTATAAACAGCCAGATATTATAACTATAGACAGATGCAAAGATAGATAGATAAACTGTAGATAGAGAGAGACAGCTATAAGTGTTGGTAGAGAGATAAACTATAGATAGATAGAGCTAGTAGGTAGATAAGGTAGATAGATAGATAGATGATAGATAGATAGATAGGTAGGTAGCTGTCTCTAGCGAGGCTGCCTGTGTGTGTGTGAGAGAGAGACACAGAGAGAGAGACTGAAGCCCCGTGCTCCTCCCTCTCCCTCCCTCCCTCCCAGCCTAGGCGCGCGCAGGAGCTTTACAAAAAGCCGGGGGACCTGGAGGAGGAGGAGGAGGAGGAAGCAGCAGCAGCTTTGCGTCTCTCTCTCTCTCGGGGAGGAGGAACGCCAGGAGGAGGAGGAGGAAGAAGAGCCCTCTCCACTCCACCTGAAGCGAAAGGCGGCAGCAGCAGCAGCAGCAGCAGCAGCAGAGAGAGCGGCGCCAGGGGCCAAGAGCTGCAGCAGCCCAGCCCTTCCTTCCTTCCTTCCTTCCTTCCTTCCTTCCTTCCTCCCTCATCCTCCCTTCCTGGGTCGGGGCAGGACTCCCGGCGCAGAGTTGGGGCGCCTTCTTCACCTGCAGCGGAGCCTGGGCTTGGAAGAGCAGCATGGAGCCCCAGCTGTGACTTTGCTTTCCTCCTCCTCCTCCTCCTCCTTCTCAGTCCTTTCTTTCTTCTTCTTCTTCTTGGAGGCTCCTTCTCTTCTGCCTTCCTCTCATCCCCGACCATGGGGCTCTCCTCCCGGGCCCTCCTCCTCCTCTTCCTCCTCCTGGCCCTCGGCCTCACTTGGGTGGACCACCGGGCCGCCTCGGAGCAGCAGATCCCTTTGTCGGTGTAAGTCAGGGAGGGGATTTAAACCGGGTCGGTCCCGGATCAGGGATGGCGGGGTGGTCGGGAGGCGCTAGAGAAGAGAGAGAGAGGGAAAGAGGGCCACCCTCCCCCCAAAAAAGACTTTTCAACTTTTGGGCTCATCGGGAAAGTTGGAGGAATAACCCGGTTTGGCCCCGCTTTAAGTCTCCTGGCTCAAGGCTATGGAATTCTGGGAGTTGGAGTTTGTTGTGGGGCCCAGAGCGGAGCGGAGCTCCGCTCTGGGCCCCACAACAAACTCCAACTCCCAGAATTCCATAGCAGTGAGTCAGACAAAGATTTAAAGAGGGGCCAAACCGGGTTATTCCTCCAGTGCGGATAAAAGCGGCTTCCACCCTTTTATCTTCCCTGGTGGAAGAATTCAAAGGAGTCAACGACAAAATCGAAACCCAAAGACTAACTCAGTTTGGAAAATCGGGAGGATTGGTGTGTTTTCTAAGGAGGTCTCTGCAACTTTGAAGGGAAGGGGAGGAGGATGCTGAGGACTTGTGCAGCCCCGGCTCCTCTGCTGGGTTGGGGCGGCTGAGAGCGACTCTTCTTCTTTCTTAAGCTTTTTAGCAACATTCCCCTTGAGATGTGATTCTTTCCCCCCCCCCTTCCTTTTCTTTTCCCCTCCTCCTTTCTTCTTAGCGTCAAACTCTGGGCCTCCGCTTTCGGTGGGGAGATCCGGTCCATCGCCGCGAAATACTCCGGCTCCCAACTTCTGCAGAAGGTAAGGCTCCTTTTTCCAGATGGCTTTTCTTTTGCTTCTAGGGTTGGGAAGTTTACAGCACCAGCTATATTCTGTGTTAGCATACCCTCTTTCTGTCTAGTGCACACACAGAACACAAAGTTCAACGAAGAGACTGAAAAAGCAGGATAGATTTTTATAGTCTTTTGTGGGTTTTTCAATGTCTGTGGCCATGTTCCAGGAGAGTTTATTCCTGATGTTTCTCCTGCATCTGTGGCCGGCATCTTCTCTGAATGTGGCCATGTCCTTAGAAGAGTTTATTCTTTGAAGATAATACAGATGCTGGTGAAACATCAGGAAGAAACTCTTCTAGAGCATGGCCCCATAGCCTGAAAAACCCACAAAAAACTAAGGATGCCAGCCATGAAAGCCTTCAGCTTCACATAGGATAGATTTTATTTTGCTTTCTCCAGCTGTACTTCATGGCCAGCAAAATAAATAAATTAAAACCCCCAAACCCTAAAGGCTTTACTGCTGTTTGTCATCTCTGCAGGTTCTTTTTCATTACTATATATATATATATAAAACAATCCTATTATTCCTCCAGTCCTCTCAGGCCAGTGCTGGGACGTATTCCATCATTATTCCAGATAAGGGGAATGACCGTGGTTATCTAGCTGCCCAGCTGGGTAATCAGCTTGTGAAATAGTGCCAAAAAACTTGAGAAATCAGGCTAAGTCACCATAATTCGGGAGAGTAATGAGAATGGAGGATGGGTTGTTAGACCTTTCTTTGTTATTGTTATCATCAGAGCCTGCATCTGGGCTCCTTGAAACATGCAAACCTATCTGCTCCGGTGGCATGTTCGGTTCACCTTCGTTTAAATATAGCTGTTGATGAATTAAAAATAAATGAGCGATCCAGGGCCCTGGGAAGTTGGAAAGGGCTGGAGGGCTGGAAAATCTGAAAAGGTGATCTTCCGAAGTTAGATATAGTTGTTGGAGCTGGGACAGAAATGGCTCACTTGACTAAGCTGAACTTGAAAAAGATGCTCATTCCTTTGAAGAAATAAAAGGATGTTGCTTTAAAGTCGCAGCATGTCTGGTAAAGAAGTTGGTGATGCCCTCCTTACACCCCAGTAAACTGAAGGACCTTGGCATTCATAAGAAACTATGTGATACGATGCAATACTGCATTAGTAAGACAAACAGTAAACCTTTTTTGCTTCACTAATTGCAGTCAGTGCAGTAAACCTAATGAGATGAAGGAAACATAGCAATTTGAAAGGGAACCCCCTTCTTCTCCTCAATATGGTTTAGCTTCCACAAATGGGGCTGTTCTCCATTTTCATGATTATTGGCAGCGCTTATGAGGGTTTGTTAAAATTGCTCAAATCATTTTAAATATTTTAAAATTATTTAATATTTAATATAAATGTGGAAAACTACATTCATGTCAGTCTTCCACAATATGTCATTCATAGGGAGGATGTTTCCCAGTCAATCCTTTATAAACTAAATCTCTCCCTTTCTCTAATGAAAGGATGTTATGGTAAAGGTTTAAACCATAGCCTCTTCTGAGTATTTCAAACAGTACTTGATTAAAATAGATATTTTCAAATAAATACAGTCTTTGTTTAGAACCCTTGGATAACCCTCTTTTGTAGCCACTGAAAGCTCAGTTTCCTCCAATGTTTCCTAACAAAAATAAAGACATGCAAAGTTCCCAGATGATTGCTTTTGTAATAACTCTTTCCCCCGTTCATGTTAGATCCTTCTGAAATAAAGACTCCTATTGGCTGCCATACTGCAGTGTCAATAATCAGAGGCTACCACAATCCTCATTTCATATTCTCCATCATCTTTCTGTTGCGCTGCCAGGGCTGTGTTTCTCTTTCTGCATCTCGACAATTTTGTATTTAAATCCCACCTGGAGGGTTTTGGTTTGGTTTATTTTGGTATTCCATATCTAAAAATGAAACAGAAATATAAATGTTGATATGATGTGCATTTTAGGTTGTGTGTGCAATGTCTTTGTGCTGCCTTGGCATTTTGGTGACTTTGGTTTTTAGATTTCTTTTGATATATTTTATTTTATTTTAATTTTTGTTTCAGTCTGATGCCTATATTGTGAGCCATTCATTTTCTGTAGCTGCAGAACTGGAATTGCAGATTCCTGTTAGTATTTGTAATAATTTGTGCTATTAACGTTATTGCAATATAGATGCCTAGTGTTTTCACATATATCTGTGTTGGCGGTTTTGAAGCATTAAAAAAAATATAACCAGTCCAGTGGAACATTAGATAGCCAAACAGTTAGTAAGATGACATCACTGCACCATCCCAGATGTGAAACCCTTTTCTAGTGTCTGGCGGTGTGGAATCCATTTCGATGTTGATATAGTTGTGAATTAACACAAGTCCTGGTTTATTCCCTCCATGTTTTGTCCCCGTGATTAAAATAATACTAATAATGATAGCAGAAATACTGAAATAAGATAAGTCACACTCAAGTGCCGTTGAAAGATAAAAATGATTAAGGTGATTTCTCTGGTCACACAATATGATTTTCTGGGTAAAAAAAGTATTAATCAAAATGCCGCATAAGCGTAAGTGTTTTGATATATTTTCATAGTAGCACAGATGGAGTTTGGTTTTGTGTTTCTTTCTCCCTTTAAAAGTAGAAAGTGCTTCTGTAGGATCAGAATTTAAATTTAGTCTGTTTTCACTCCCAAGTTTTCTTTTTAATGTTTGGTTTCGCTGGATAATTTGCATGTCATTTAGAACGGGAGCATAATAGACTATTTCCCAAGGTAGAACTGTAGGAGTCTGTTGTGCTGAAGAGTGACATAAAAGGTAGCCATTACTCTGCAGCAGTGTGGCCACCAACTGTACTAGTGTGAAAGCAGCACACAGTACCCAGAGAAGGACATCTTACCTGTTCATTACTCTGTGGTGGAACAACTTATATAGTCAACTACATACATCTTTGTTTGGACTGATTTCCATATGTTAGCACCACAGTACTCAAAAGACTTATTTGAAACTGATGTCAGACCAATTGATGTCAGTAGATCTTCTGTTATCATTGTGCCTAGATCAAAGCTAAACTGAATTATATCACAGACAGAAAAAGCAGTCCCCAAAGCGCTCTGAATCAATGCCACAAACTCCATTAATGTCAGACTGAAACGATGGTCTAGTATATAAGCAGGTTTGTTGCAGGGATTCTGGATATGGCCTCAGTAATGTTATCTATTCACACCCAGTGTCCCAACCATGCAAGGGTCACTTGATCCTCCTTCCTCTCTACCTCTCAGCAGTGCCCTTTGGCAGCATTGATAAGTACTCATACTATTTTCCTACTTCAGTAGCATAATTCAAGAGAGCCTGCTGTCTAGCATTTTATTTTATTGCTGTAAACAAGAAAGAAAATTGTGTGCCTCTTTACTTATCTTTAAAGGCACCAATACCACTTTGCTTGTGGTTTAGTGGTAGAAGTGGTGTGTGTGTGTTTGTGTCTTTAGGAAGGACACAAATGTGTTCCTGAGATACAGCTAATTTTCCAGTTCTAATTCCAGTTATCGTATAGATTTGGCACCATAAAGAACATTGTCTACATGTTTCTGTAGAGGAATACATGCTCTTGACTTACTTATCAAACACTGCAGAGATTCTTGGATTTGGCTCCAGTTGTATCCTGCTCTGCCATGTGTAATGAAGTTTAGAGGAGGAGGTTTTTTTTAATCATTCATGATTTTATGCAGAAGTATTTCTTTCATTTTCCAGACTAATGTTCTATAAAGAGCCATATTATTCAAAATATTATTCCAAAAGAATTCACCCAAGCCATCCCTTTCATTTCAGCTGTGTTTACACTGGTGATCTTTCCTGAAAATGGCTCATTGTGAATACTGAGAATCTGAATGACAATACCCCTCAGTTATAATATTACAGGATAACAGATGGCTTCCCCATAGAGGAACTAAGGATAGAATTAAACTTTAAAGACAGAAAAGGATTCTATTTTGCTTCCATTGGTCAGGATTGAATATTGAGAACTGGCTGTTTGCATTCTAAAGTATTATCATTATTAAATTAATGATTAATAATAATTACTCTTGTAGGATATAGTAGAGTATAAGTGTTATTGCTGTATAAGGTATGCCCCAACATGACTCATACACTCTTACTTAACTTTAAAGATAAATACTCCCTGCTTCTTTGAATATTTTCAACATAGATTTTTACATGAACACATGTCTTGGGTGTTGTGATGGGACTTTATTAGGTATTTTTTTTTTACCCTTTAATTTTTTTAATAGCAACGGAATAGATATACTTTTAATAAAATAATTTGCCATATCAGAGGAGATTCTGCTTCTTTCAAATCATAGTGCCAGTATTTCAGCAATGACATTCATCTATAATTTCCATTAGGTAGTTCCTTGCTCTCTCCCTCCCCACCCATCAAACATGAGCAGCCACTTATTTGTCTGTGGGCCTTTCAGGTCTTCCTTATATATGGTGTCAGTTCAAACCAATGTCTGCACTGCAGGTATCTGCTTGGTGCAGGGAATGGCTTACATTGCTGACCACGCATTTGCCTACTTCTAAGGCCATATAACACAATGGAATCCAGGGATAGAGGATTATTCTGTGGCAACAACAGTATTCCTAGAGATACACAGTGTGATCCCTAATATTATTCTAGGTCTTCATTATCTTTCTTAAAAAAAAATGCTGGTAAAAACCATGGCTTCTCTGAAAATGGTTGTCTGCTTTCCATGTTATCTCTTCCTGCAGTAATTGCTGGCATTACGCAAAGTGTCATCAAGATTGAAAATAGGAAAACACGGACCTTGCCCCATGAATCCTTCTAGATGATAGAGTCAAAGGCAACACTCATAGTATTTAAAATAATGGAGTTTTAGTTACATGTTTTATGTAGTGAGCTAGTGAGATGGGTTTCTTTTAAAAGATACTTTTTAAAAATATAGCACTCTTATCTGTGTTAGCTGTGTCATAGATGAGATGATATTGGTCAGATGTACTTCATACATCTGTCAAAGGAAGTATTTTAGATTGGCAAAACCCTAGAGCTAAACAACTGCTTTGGTCAGATCTCATCTGGAATAACTTGTCTAGTTATGTGCACCATAGTTCAAACAAGGAGATGGACAGGGTCAAATGTGCTCAGATGAGGGTCCCTGAGATGATAAAAGGTCTGGAAACCAAACCCTGTGAGGGAGTCATAGGGAGCTGGGTATGTATAGGCAAGTACATTTCTATACGACTTATCAGTGCACTTAATCCCTCTCTAAGCAGTTTACAATGTGTAAGCTAAGTGCCCCCAACAAGCTGGGTACTCATTTTAGCAACCTCTGAAGGACGCCAGTTGACCTTGAGCCTCTGGCTGGTATTGAACTCACAGGCTGTGTGGGAGGGGAAACAGATAAAGGGAAAGATGAAGTGAAGTTGCTGAATGTCCTGCTAGCACATCTGAAGGAGGAATAGGCCTTTTCCCCTCCTCCCCAACATCTGCCAGTGAAGAAGACTCGGTTGAGAGAGTGTTTGTTTGCCCTACCTCCACCTGGGCTACTCCCATGCCTTGGCTCCTGGATTTAAGGAGGAGTCTTGTCTCTCTCCCCCCCCCACACTTTTTTCTTTTCTTTTCTTTTTAGGTTATGTATAGTTCACATTGTTTTTGGATTGGGATGGGGGTTGAGAAAGGAGATTTTCTTTTTACTTGTTTGATATGTTAATTGTTATGTATTTTGCTTTGTTAACTTTATTTTTGTTATAATTACTATGTATTTTTGTTGTTGCTATTACTGCTATGTATTTTTGCTTTGTTAATTGTTATTCTCTTTTGTATCCTGCCCCGATTGCTCGTTCAGAGGGGCGGGCTAGAAATAAAACATATTATTATTATTATTATTATTATTAACCTTGTGGTTTGTGAGTGAGTGGTTGCACTACAGACATTTAATCATTGAACCACCAGGACTCTTCCACTGTGCCACTAGGGCACTATGTTTAGCTTGGAGAAGAGAAGACTGAAAAGTGACATGATAGTCAACTTTCAGGATCTGAAGAGATGTCATGTAGAAGATGAAGCAAGCTTGTTTTTGTTATTCCAGAGACTATGAGATGAACCGGTGGATTCAAATGCAAGAAAAGAAATGATTCCTAAACATTAAGGATAACTTCCTGATGATAAGATGTTTTGGGGAGTGGAATAGATTATTTCAGAAGATGGTGAATTCTCCTTTGGAGGTCTTTAAACAAAAGCTGGATAGTCAGCTTTCAGGGATGATTTAATTATGTATTCTTGCATGATAGGGGCTGACATAAATGGTTGTGGTCTCTTCTGTGATCCTATGACTCTATTGTGCTATGCACAGATATACCTGAATCTTCCATATGTGTGTAATGCCTGCTATTTTAAATTCTTTTCTTTACAGACATTAATAAGGCCTTGTTATTCTTTCTTACTCTTACCTCTATGCCATTTGATTGGTTATAAGTCTCAAAGTTGTAAAGGGTGGAGGCAAGAACTAAGACAATGCACAAAGTGTCACACATCAAGGGGCAGAAGATAGTAGCATAGTTGTTACAGAAGAGAGAGGGTCTGCTAGTTAAAATGAAACAAATACAACATTATTTGAGTTTGTATGTATTTCTTCATGACACTCTTTCATGATCCATCCCTGATTTTTGGCATGGTAGTGGCAACAGTAGGGTGGAGAGGTAAGGGGCAATGAAAGGAAATTATTCTTTTAGAGAGGAGTAAATTGTGCCCCTCCTCCAGGGGTTTGCTAGAAAACAAAAATGCAACAAGAGAAAGAAACATTATGAAGGAATAGTTCAGTTTTGCATTCCACATTCCCTTCATCCCTGGGGACTCTCATCTGTGAGGGAGATTCATTTGTGGCATGAAGTTCTCCCAAGTGGAAAGGACAGATTCTTCAAATTTGGGGTGAACAGTATGCTTCCTTTCCTTCAGCTTTGCACATTTTACTGAAGTGAGGTTGAAAAGAGTAATGCAAGACTGTCCTGCAGACTTTATGTCATGCTTTTGGACTGTACAAATAATAATTGGTATTTGTTGTTGTTGTTAGCTGCCCTTGAGTTGGCCTTGACCCATGGCAATCTGTCAGGGATGCTTTGATTGTGATTTCCTGCATGGCGGGGGTTGGACTAGATGACTCTTGTGGTCTCTTCCAACTCTATGATTCTATGAATGAGACATCTCCAAGACCCTCATCATTAACTGCCCTGCTGAGATCCAGCAGGCCCAGGGATGTGGCAGTCTTCTGGTATGCAATCTTCCTCTCTTTCTACTGGCCTCCACTTTCCCTAGCTTTATTGCCTTTTCTAATGAGTCTCACCTTCTCGTCATGTAGCTGAAGTATGACAACCTCAGTTCAGTCATCTTGGCTTCCAGGGAGCGTTTAGGCTTGATCTGTTCAAGAACCCATTTGTTTGCCTTTTTTGTTATCCACAGTATCTTTAGTATCCAGTATCCAGCACCACATTTCAAATGAGAGGATGCTCTTTCTATCAGCTTTCTTCACTGCCCAGCTTTCACATGGCATCTAAAAATCAGTTGTTGTTTTTTTTTTTTAAAAAAATACCTTTTTAAGTTAATTGCATTTATAGCTCCATGGCCCAATAAAGTAGTTAGAAATTGTTACAGTTGCAAATTTTAAAGTTACGGTTACTTTCTATTTCTGTTCAAAAAGTACAAATACAATTATTTTCAGTTACTTTAAAAATATACAGCTAAATCCTACAAGCTGTTGTTGCGGTACAAGATGCACTTTTCTCTTGCTGTACCTTTTGTCACTTCAACACATAATAACAAAGCAATGGCAGCAGGAGATAGCATCAAATCCAGAAGCTTGTCTGTAAAGGGGTTAGATAGGGTCAGTTAGGAAGAAGGGAATGGAAGGCATCTGAATAGGGTGTGATGGGAGTTGAGAAGGTGGAGAAGATCAGGGAGAAATGTTGCAACATCTGAAATAGAGATGTTCCTTTGTACTGTGTGGAACTAGCCTAAGGCTAGATGTTTATTGTATTTGTTGTATAATAAATCTTTACTGTTTTCATCTTGTACAAGTTGGTCTGCGTGTTTTAGTTTAATAATTAACAAGGACAACAAGGACTGCTAATGCTTTCCCATACATAACCTATTTCCAAATTCCAAACCTCCAAATTTCCAAATTCTAAACCATGTTGAAAAAGTAGGTGTTGTTGGGAATAGAAATTTACTGATCTATTGTAAATCAGTCAGAAGACTGCCAAAAGATTCTAGTCTACCTTCTGGTCCACTCCTGCTTTATATCAATTAATGTCCAGCTACTGCATCTGATTCATAAGGTACACCTGTATTTAGGTTTAAAACATATAATAGGGACTTAAAATACTCAAAATTTCATTTTGTATTGATCTAGAAAAAAAGTAGCCCAGTCATCTTGACATTAATAGCCTTTCTTTCCCCTCTTCTATGTTTGCTCAGTTTTTTTTAAAAAGTCTTTTATTATTTCCCCCTCCTTTAAGCTACTTCAGTTAATGCTGCCATTATTGGGGAATGGGTCAGGAAGATTATGAGAGTTCCTACAAATTAAGGCAAGGCGTGAATGACAGGCTGGTTGAACAGTAGCTTTATTTTTTATGACAGTTTTGGTTCACCATTTGAAGCTTCCACTGTAGCAATTTGGAAGATGAAGTTAATAATATCAGAAAGATTTTAAAAAATGAAGCATAAGGAGTGTTGATCAGACTAATACCAAATACTTAAAGCCAAATTATAAATAACTTAGAATTGGGGCTCAGCAAAACCATTATAGGATTACTGTTCAGTTAGCAATAAAACCATTACTTAATGATACAAATATATATATGCAATGATGCAAACCCACTTCGATCCCAGCTTTAACCTTTTAAAAAGTTTGCTTTTTTGAATTCCTGTCTAATTTAAAATGCTAGCTCCTTAAAATCTTTGCACGTACTTACATAGCTTGGGCTAGGATCCAAAGAGCTATTTTAGGTACACCCAAGGGCTTGAGACCTGCCCAGTGGAAAAATTTGACTTTGCTTCTTCTTTGAACAGAAAGCCCCTCTGCTCTCGCTCTTTTCCTCTTTCTCTAAAACAAAACTACTTTTGAAACTTCCTCATAGTTTAAAAAATTTTCACCATGTGAAGGGAAGGAGTGTATTGCCTGAAAAATGTTTGTGGGGATTGACTCATAGCAAATCTACTGTTTCCAAGGCTCAAACAGTTAACAGTAGAGAGCACCAGCCTGGGGAGCTTTTTGTCATGGTTCCTGATTTTTGCACATCATTCTATACAAACATGTGCACATCATTTTACAGCAAGGCAGTGTGGTGTTTTGGTCTGGGTGTTGGACTAGGATACTGAGAGGCCAGAGTTCAGATCTCTGCTTGGCCATGGAAACCCACTGGGTGTTCTTGGGAAAGTCACATTCTTTCAGCCTCAGACAAAAGCAATGGCAAGCCCTCTCTGAACAAATATTGACAATAAAAGCCCATAATAAATTTGCCTTAGGGTCACCGTAAGTCAGAAATGACTTGAAGACAGGCAACAACAACATTCTACAGCAGTCTAGAATCTTGGTCTCTGGTATTAGCGAACCCTGGTCTAGATAGAGGAGGTTGCTTATCCAGCCAGTGGACAGAGTGTCTGTTCTCTTGAATCTTTAGATTCCCAAAACAAATGTTTTCTTCTGCATACCACAGATTCTGCTCAGTAAAGATGTTTCTCACATGTCTATGCAGCTTTTATTTGGCTAGCCTTGACTGAGCTTTGAGATCCTTTATGCAATCATCTTGTTCTGGAATTGCAAAATATACTTCCCAATAGTTGTGTTGCTATTAGCCTTTCAGTATGCAATTTTTGGGGTATCTTACTGTATCGATATTCTTGTACACTTTTTGACAAACAATGTATTTTATTTGTTTTCTTTGATGCACCATTCCTTTTGCCTTTCCTTACATCACTAAACTAGATATGAGCGTTTTAAAATGGTTTATTTACTTAGGATCCTAACCTGTCTTTCTTCATTATGAAGAAAAAGAGACTGCATATATTGCCCAGATGGTTTTCGTTCCAGGCATCTGATTCAGATGTGGTTTAAATTTGTTGTTGTGTGCCTTCAAGCTTTTGCCAACTTATGTGATCCTGACACTATCATGGGGTCTTCTGGGCCTCAGCGGTTGTGACTGGCCAATGTCACCCATTGGCCAAGTGGGGAATTGAACCCTGATCTCTAGAGTCATAGTCCAATGTTCAAACCACTACATCACATTGCCTCTCTTGCTTTAGATAGTTGCAGACAATAATGTTGGTTTTCTGGATAAGTAGAAATGGAAAATTTCCTGTGTTCTAGATGTTGTCTTATTTAGCATGTTCAGTTTAAATGTTAATTCAAATACTGTATATTCAAAGCTTTATGTGGAGACTATTTTATTGGAATATTAGTAATAATATGTAACAAAAAATGACTGCACCTGAAATAACACTAATTTTATTTCAGGATGCACACTTAAAAAGAGCTGCTTTTAATGTATCTTATAGCAAAAGTTTAACTTTACTTTGCCGTGGCATGACTATAATATCTTCCACTTTACTTACACACTCTCTGCACTACTTATCATTCTCATTTCAAGCTGGGGAAAAAAAATCTGGTGTAGTGCAATTATCTGAACATTCAGTTTCACAAAAGAATGGATGTAAGTCTGTGAGTACAGACAACTTTTCACATTTTGTCTTGACTACTTGTACTTGTGACTGACTGAGGAGCAAAAGATACTGCAAAATAGAAACAGGCTTAGTAGTCTACTGAAGGTTGTCAATGTTTGTTTCCTTAGGAATTTCTGTCCTACAGTCATGCCATGTAGTAACAGCCCATGCAACTGTGTAACAGCCCATGCAACTATGTGTAAATGTAAATCATGTGTGGACAAAATGTAGCTTGTGCGTTGCATACATTTTTCAGGGCTCCTGAAGGGTCAAATGTGTGTGTGCAAAACCAATTTTTCAACCCCTCTTTTTGCTCCAGAATGCCCCCAAAAGCTCCTTAAAGGTGAAGGTTATTTACACCACATTTGAAGGCCCCCAGGACTCATCAGGCATCAAAACAATTTTTCTAAAATTTTCCAAAATATACCCCCCTCCCACATGCTCCAAAATGTCCACTGAAGGTGTAAAGGGCATTTCCACCACATTTTGCAGCCCTCTGGGCCATTTAGGCTCAGGAAAGGCCTTTTTGAAAATCCAGAATATGGTAAAAATGCCTCCATACCCCCTAGAGCTATTTACAGTGGCAGTGGCAGAGGGGTGGGTGGGTTTGTATTAACTATTTTTTATGTGTCTGTGTGGGAGCAGGCATGCTTCTCCAAGGTCTCCTGGGCAGCTAATGCAGCCCTCTAGCCTTCCACAGTTGCCCACTTGTAATGTAGATATAGTTGCCCACTTGTAATGTAGATATACTGTAGATAGATTCCCCCCTCCATGGAAATATGGATCACATCAGAACATTTTCCACAAAATGTTACATTTTTGCAGATTTGTCAGTGTCACCTATCTGGTTGCACATGGATCTTTAGGCTGTGTTCTTTGAATCTATTTTGCATCTGCATGTCAATATATGCCTTTAATTCTTTCACTGGGACTTTGATTTTAGTGGGTTAACTTTTCCCTAGTTCAATACAGGCCTACATCCAAACTCATCCTTCCTTTCCTCTCATCTTTGAAGCCTTTGGAACTTCTATAACATATGATGTGGTTTGTTTCTGGTACTGGTCTGAATGTGGAAAAACAGACTAAAACTGAATCCAGATAAGACTGAGGTGCTCGTTGTTGGAGGTCCTAATCTGGGTATAGAGGTTTGTCAGCCTGTCCTGGACGGGGTCACACTTCCCCTAAAGGACTGTATTCTCAGTTTGGGGGTGCTGCAGGATCCGTCACTCCAGATGTCGGTTCAGATAGCTGTGATGGCCAGAAGTGCCTGTTCTCAGCATCAGTTGATATGCTAACTTCTGATGAGGACCTAAAAACTATAGTGCACACACTGGTAACCTCACGACGTGACTTTGGCAGTGTGCTCTACATAGGGCTACCCTTGCACCTAGTCCGGAAACTTCAATTAATTTAAAATATGGCAGCCAGAGTTGTCACTGGAAGATCTAGTGGTGGCCGTATTACACCTATACTAAAGTCTCTTCACTGGCTGCCTATTAATTTCCGGGCACAGTACAAGGTGTTGGTCATAACCTTTAAAGCCCTTCACGGCTTGGGTCCAGCTTACCTGTGGGGTTGCCTTCTTCTCTACAATCCGCCCCGCACATTGAGGTCCTCTAGTAAAAACTTACTGCAGCCAGCAAAAACTAGACTGGCTGCAGTTACCTGGGGGGATCTTCTCTTCTGCCGCTCCGAAGTTATGGAATAGCCTGCCGGAAGAGAGCCGATTTATCACTAGTCTTGATTGCTTTAAAAAGTAAATCAAGACATATGTCTTCCGGCAGGCCTTTCCAGATTAACATTCCAGCAATATCCTATTAATTTAATTAATTGTTCAAGAACTACTCTAACTGCCTCTGCTCTATTTTTAATACTTGTTTTAATAATTGTTTAAGAATTTAATTGTATTTTATTGTAGATGAGAGGGATTGGGAGGGTTTGGAACATAACAATGACAAGTTGTTATTGTATTTTAAGATACTTTTACTCTTAGCCTCTTCGTTCTGTTTGGAGAAGTGGGATATAAATAAATTTCTGTTTATTTATTGTTTATTTATTTATTTCCCCACCCCCTGGGAGGAGATTTTTAGGGCAAACAATGAATTGTTCACTCTCATTGTAACAAGCAGAGGTCTAGCATTGGTTAAAGTTTGGATAACACGTGGACAAAAGAAATTACCTTATTATTAATGCATAATTTGTTTGTGAAATGCTATGAGATGCAATCATGACAACAAACTTAGATCACTTTTTAAAAGAGGTTATCTGTATTTTTTGAGGATAAGGTTATATCAGTGGTTGTTGATCACAAATGGATGTATTATTAACTTGAGAGAAAATCTAATCAATATGCTGCAGGATGGAGCAGGAATTTTAGTGTAGGTTTCCAGCAATCACATCTTAATACATTGACTGCCATTGGACAGTTGTGCTCATCCCTCAGAAAACTTCACATTTCCAAACTGTTTGGAAGAGGCTGGACAGACTTTAGCAGCTTCTGTACGGTATGCATTGCACACCAATTTAACACAGTCCAGTTGTCATTCACCACAACTTCACTGTAATTTTTGTTTTCATCAATTTCTGTTTGTTTCTTAATATATCTGATAATCAAGCATGTATTCTATATTTGCCTCAGTGGAAATGTAATATATTTAGATTTCTTTTTAACTGAAAGAAAAATGACATTTCAAGCCATTTGGTGCTTACTCACCTAAGCATTGTCTCTAGCTGCTACTTTCACAGCATTTTGCATGCATGGGATGATCCCATTACTTTTATGATTAAAATGTGAAGTGTTCAGTCTTTGATATGTGATTTGATATGTGATGGAAATATGAGAAACTTTCAAATTCATTTATAGTACATTCACACTCTTTTCAATAATGTTTTCTAATATGGAGATTTTAAGTAGACAATCTGAAAAGAAAACATTATCTTTTATTTACTCTCAAGAGCTAATTTTCTCCTAGAATTTATCTATAGCTGGTTTAGTATTCTCTCATTTTAGGGAAGGTGGGTGGGTGGTGTGGTGGATGAGATAACCTTGCAGTGTGTTATGGGATCTGGCCTCCATAAATTATATGTATGGAAATCACCATTCTTTCTCTTAAGAAAGGGCCAAGATTATTTACACCAACATAATTAAGAAATTGCAATTAAAAGATAACAGAATCCAGACAAAAAAACCCAAGCAAGGTCATATTTATTACCACAGCCTGCTTGTGGAAAATGATTATAGATTATATATTTAAATAATTTATGTCCTCCCTCCTCCGGGGGGGGGGGCACATATTCTCCATGCAACATTTCTTAAAGCTAGGCCACTGGTCAGTAAAATGGTTAGTCTTCTTCTGGGCTGGGTCACTTTAGCCTGGCAGCAAGTGGTGCTTCAGTCCCCTCACCCCACAAACTGTCCTGAACAAATAAAAAGCAACTAAATGTCTCATTGCAATACTGGTTCCAACTGAACCGAGTGATAGCTCGGCAATATCCCAAAGGCTTATCTGAAGGCCGAAATAGATGGCCCTGAAGGGGAGGCTTGACACTGCTCCTTTGATTACTGGATTGGGGCCATGGCAACCATACACTGTGGCTTCAATCCAGCTTTTTGCTGGCTCAAAAAGAAGCAATAGAAAGCTGCTCCTTTTTTGAGCTGGCAAAAAGCTGGCTTTTCCATCACTGCTGTGGCTTTGTGACACTTCTGTGGCAATCAGTGTATAAACGCCATGCCCCTGGAGTGCTGCAAACCTGCCCCCTGTATGGATGGGTGGGCAGCTTCACAGAGGCTTTGTGCCAGCTTGGGGGCATGCATCGTCTGAACAACATGCCCCCAAGCCACTGGGAAGCAGCTGCAAAGGGGCTGCCTGTTTTGCCCCTCAGCTGGTTTTATTTCTGGGCTGACTGAATATCTCAGTCCAGACTTGATTTTTGTACTTATGATATACTGAGAGCCAGTTTGGTGTAGTGCTTTGAGAGTTGGACTACAACTCTGGAGACAGAGTTTGATTCACTGCTCGGCCATGAAACTCACTGGGTGACCTTCAGCAAGTCACATGCTCTCAGCCTCAGGGGAAGGTAATGGCAAACCTCCTTTGAACAAATCTTGCCAAGAAAACACCATGATAGGTTCACTGTAGGACATACGTCAGAAACTACTTGAAAGCACACAACAACAACAACAACAACAGTAACAACAACAAATCTAATAGTGGTCCATCTTCTCACCTCCAGGAAGGAGTACAGTGGGTAAAGTATAATTTGCCAACAAAGATTATGGCCTAAAACCAGTTGTTAGACTAGATTAATGTGAAGTAAGGGTAGTTTGGTAAATCCACAGTTTTGTAACTTCTACCAAATGGCTATTCCTCATCTCTAAGGCACCCTCCCTAAGGAGGGTAGAATGCCCCCCTTCTTCCTATCCTTCTGTCAGCAGGCAGGCTTTTAATTCCAACACACTTTCAGGAAGTGCCTGTTCTAAAAGACATGGTTTATAAAATGGTACTGTTCTGTTTCTAAATGCACTATTTTTTTTAAAAAAAACTTTATTAATTAATAATTTCAAAACTAGTTTTTACAGGTACCTTCTGATGCATTTTTGAACTACCTATGCCACCAATAAGTTCTTCCTAATGTTTAATCAGCACCCCAGTGTTGCAATTTGACCCCAAAGTCCTCTAGAGCAATAGAAAATACAATTGTTCTATTGTTTGCGTGGCCGTCCTCCAGAAACTAGATGACTGTAGTCATCACCTCTTATTTGAGTTATTTTTTATCCAGGCCAAACATAATTGGAGGCCTTTACCATCTTTGTCATCCTCCTCAGAACACATTCAAGTTTATAAATCCTTCTGAAACTACAATTCTCAGAGCTGGAGTATTCCAGGTGACAACAGTGTGGTACCATTACATATTTAATATCTGTTCATTACACTTAGGAGTGGAACAGATGGGCAGAAAGAGTGGCTCAATCCTTCTTTTTCCAAAACTGGGTGAAAATCCCACTGCCTTCATGGTCCACTTCAAAGGTGAGATGAATAAGCACAGGTCAACCAAATGATGTGGGGTCAAGCTGTATTGCTGGGTAATTTTTTTGTTGTCTTCCCACCATACGTGCACACCATTGTCCAAACACACTACCTGCAATGTCCAAGCACCTCCCACATTTGCCCAGATGTCATCCCATTGCATGTCAATCCCTTTGATCAGCCACACAGTTGCACGTGCGATGCTCCTCCTGTACAGGGCATCAGTGCATTGGTGTGTGAGTGATACATTGGCAAAGCGCAATCATGAAGGCCTCCCCCATACATGCCCCCTTCAACCCCATGCTCCCCCATTGTACTTTGTGAATGCTGTAATTACATCCATTGGAGTTGTCACACTGTCATTTGTTTGCTTGGCCACAGCCCTGCACTTGTGTGAGGGCACATTTTCCACCTTGAGTCAGACTATCCAAGCTTCTTTTTGCTTTGATTTTTAGTGTGGTGTCCCACCACTTTCAAGGCATGTGTCATCTAAACGCCCCACCTTCAAAGCAGTTGGAAACTGCTTTATTTAGTCCATGTGTTTCACTCCATAGAAGCTTTGAATTGCACAAGATTTTCTTTTTTCTTAGCCATCACAACACACTTTTCATTCATCATGGTTCTCTAACTTATTTGCCCAAACAAACACTTGGTATACTTTGCTAAAGTAATCTACCTAATTTTGTTGCTGGTGATTTTAGCCTCATAGGGATATAATCTCTTGAAGTAACAGGATAGCCTGATGGTGGTAGTGGTAACTAGCAGTGCTCTTTATCTTTGGCCAGTACACCAGCAGCCCCCTTTCCTACAGAGGTCAAACACTGCCTTAAAGGAAGTTTCAATGTGGTGGAAAGGTTGTAAATTATGGGAGCCTTTTTATCAGAAGGGTAGGATATTAATTCTATAAATGAAGTAAGTAAGGAAGGAAAGAAAGGAAGGAAGGAAGGAAGGAAGGCTTTCCAGGTTGAATCATATATCTCTTTCATTGCTTCATTATCCTTGATTTCTGATTTGTTTCTAGGCTCAGTTCATAAAGCTGTCTTTGACATGTTTTACCTTCTCCACAGATTTTTTTTCAGAAACTCCCCTGCCCATATCAACATTCTCACACTGTGATTGACACCAACGCCTTGTTGTTTATTCCTCAGCTGTTGAAGTTGTGACCTTGGGAATAAGAACTGGACTTTTTCTTTTATGGTGTCACAGCTGAGAAATGCCATTTTGGGAAATGTCTGCCCGGTTCCATCTCCATTTCTCACTCACTCAGTAAATATAATGGTGTCTTGTGGCTTTCATTTCTGAACTCTAAAGAGTAATCCAAGGAACTGAAGATAGGTTTAGCACCTTGGACAGTGCTTACAAAATTTAGGCCTCAGTCTAGAATGGATTTAACACTTTGCTGACATAGAAGTCAGCAGCCACATATTTATTTCTGTGGAACAATGGGTTGTCTGTCAATTGAGCTTATATGGTACTGCCTACTACATGCAGAACAAAAAAAGTAAGAAAAATATGGGGGGGGGGGGGAGGGGGGAAGAGAAAAGAAATCTCTGATGCGGTCAGCTAACAGGAAGCACTCCTAAAAATTATTTGAACAAAATACATGTCCTTGAAAAATAGTTAAAATGCCTTCTTTCATTTTTGTCACCTAGAAGTGAGATGGTGCATTTGAGATGGGCGAAAATATTTCTTGTGCTGTTCTGACACATCTTCCATGGCCTGCTGTGATCAATGTGTAATTAAGCTTATGCAAAGGCAACCTGCTTAGCCTTGCTCCATCTTCCTGTGCTAGTTCCCCATCATTGAATTTTACACTGTGATTTCCTTTGGACTCTGATGTCACTATATCCCCCTCCTTCTCCTCTTTTTGTTAGCTTTCTTAGTTTATTGTAAATAAAAAAAAATAGGAGAAGTGTTTTGAAAATGAAATTGTGTTGTTAACAAAATATGTAGACTGTAATTTAATGGCAGAGTGGGAAACTGAAGCTGAAGTGGTTCTTGGCAAGTTACTTTTCTGGACTATAGTAGTCATGTGGGTTGGAGGATTTTGGCAGTTGTAGTTTTAAAAAAGTAACCTTTACAAGTCTGGTCTGAAGACAGTTAATAGCAAAAAGTAAATTACCCAGAAGAATAATAGTAGGGTATAGTGTAACTGTACTTCCAATAAGTATCAGAAATAATTGTAAACATGCTTGCAGATTTACTTCAGCATTTGTCCTAATGGATGGGAAACAAGAGAATTTGTTTGAGCTCTGTTTCAGCTCTGTCCTAATTCAAACTGGTGTATAATAATCCCTTATTTTCACTTCATAATTATTGTAGTTTAGTACATAGTGGTGTGCCGTATTTGTATAAATGGAGTCCTAATGTCCACATGTAAAGGTAATGTACTTTTCTTTCACCTTTTCAACACCCTTGTAGATTGAGTCTGTTTTGCTACCATGTCCTCCTATGCTTAAGATTCATAGATCTTGTCCCTTTGGAACAGAATGAAACACTAACTGTTATTGCTTTTGCAATATAGTTATAATTATGATTTCTCCTGTCATGCTCTTGACCTTGGGAAGTGCAAGATGTCAGGTAGTTACTAAGCCTTCATCCACTTCATCACGGCCCATAATGATGTTACTAATCTAATGAGCTAGTTTGGGCATGGGATTCTCAAAAGGATTGTGTGCATTCATCCCTTTGACGTGGTGGCTTAAGGCATTTTGAACCACGTTGCTCATACTTTGAGTTGAGCTCAGAGGAGAGTATGCTTATATCTATATCTCTTATACAGAGGATTCTACTCTTTGAAGCAAATTTATAGGAAGTTTCCTTTGGGCTGCAAAGCTTACAAATAGAACTGGTAAGCTCTTCTAGCTATGATAAATCCTTGATGGATCTATGAAAATATAAGCTCCAAAGATTTATTTAAAAGTATTTGAAAGCAGTCGCTTGTGCATCTGCTTATCAGTTCTCCTTGGAAAGTCTAAATAGATGATTTTCTTATTAATGTTTATCAGAATTTCTTGATGTTCAGTACAGATATGCTGATTATAATCTAAATTGATTTTAAAACATACCAATGAAATAACACAGGAGTTTTATGTTTGCAGGAAATTTGCTTGGTTGTCTTGCAAATTCATGAAGTATGGTTTTCCTACTTTGAAGAAAATTCATTAGTTATTATTGCTTCCATCTCTAAAGACCCTAAGATGTTTTTCTGGAGTTGTAGTATTCAAATTAACCATAAAATTTTGCTGCTAGTGAGACTTGATGACATCTCTGGCCCAGATAGCACCAGGTCTGCACACTTTCTTTACTAGCTTTATATTTCAACTATAATTTACAAAATGATTATTATATATTATGCATTTATCTCATTCTTACTTTAAAGACAGTATAAATGATCCCACCATGTATCTGAACAACATCCCTGTAATGTAGGTTAAGCATAGATTAGTTGTCATCAGTTAAAGTTTTCATCTGATTGGGGGAACTAAACTGGGTCTTCCCAGTCCAAATTTAACATCTTAACACCACACTGGGTGACCAAGTGTTATGCAGACATCATATTTTGCAAATGTTTTTGGACCATGTTTTCAAAACATAACACCCGCCCCAACAAAGAACAACAATAAACTAAACAATAATGTACAACATACAGTATTCAAATTGTGTCTCTAGCATTACAACTTATTTAATATAAACATACTGTATAATTCTTATTGAACTTGGGCTTTTCTGAAAATGTTATTGTGACATGTGTACATCTGTTGAGAGAGTATTCAGAGACTATGATGGAGAGAGATCCTGAATTTTTTTGGATACACAGGGTAGGAAAGGGAATCATATTACTATAAATGTGACTTCTTTGGTCATTTGTTTTGTCAGCCTGCACTGATATTTTTTTCCTATGAGAATTTAAGAAGAACAATGTTGGGTCAATTGAAGGCCTGTCAGCATTCTGTTTCCATAGTGGCTAACCATAGGTCTCTAGACATTCTTCATATGGTTCTTCGTTCCATGTGTCTTTTTAGGGCATGAGCACAATAGCTCTATCTTGTTCTGATTTCTCTCACCATCACTGAGCTGTGAATATGGACCTACAATTACAGGACTTTACTAAAACTGTACTAAAGACACATGGAACAAAGAACCATATGAAGATGAACCTCAGATTCTAAAAAGCAAGGTGGAAACTGCAATAAGAGAAATTAGGAAGAATAAATCACCAAGAACAGATGATGACCTGGTGTTATCCAAACATTGAACTGTTACAATCCACACTGATGGAATCAATTCTAGTGTTACCTAATATGAGTCAATGAATATAGAAAACAAAAATGTGGCCAACAGATTGGAAATGATTAATATACACCCCCATCCATGAAAAAACTGCAGCAATTATAGAACCATAGAATTAATTCTCAAATTTATGCAACATAGACTCCAATCATACATGGAGAAAGAAATTGCAGAGGTTCAACTGGGGTTCAGGAAAGGCAGAGGCACAAGGGACCACGGTGCAAACATATGATGGGTAATGGAATGGACCAAGGAATTCCACAAGCAAATTAGCATGTTTTTAAAAATATATACACTATAGCAAAGCATTTGACTTTATAGCTCATGAAAAGCTATAGAAAACTCTTAAAGACATGGGAATGCCACCATATCTGATATCAGGCTTGCTAGAGAGGTTAAGAAAAATAAAAAGGGCTTTTTTGGGTATGTCCGAAGCAAAAGGAAGAAGAAGGAAATGGTAAGACCACTGCATGCAGAAGATGGCAAAATGCTCACAGGGGACAAAGAAAAGGCAGAATTACTCAACACCTTCTTTGCTTCAGTCTTCTCAGAAAAGGCAAAGGGTGCTCAACCTAAGGATAATGGGGAAGAAGACAGAATAGGGGAATTTCAGCACAGAATAAGTAAAGAGATAGTACAGGAATACTTGGTTAACCTAAATGATTATAAGTCTCCAGGACCAGATGAACTACATCCAAGGGTATTAAAAGAACTGGCAAATGTAATATCGGAGCCATTGACAATAATCTTTGAGAACTCCTGGAGAACAGGAGAAGTCCCTGCAGACTGGAGGAGGGCAAACGTTGTCCCCATCTTCAAAAAGGGAAAAAAGAGGATCCCAACAATTATCGTCCAGTTAGTCTGACATCAATTCCAGGAAAGATTCTAGAGCAGATAATTAAACAGAGAGTCTGTGAACATTTAGAAGGGAATGCCATAATCACAAAAAGCCAACATGGATTTCAGAGAAAGAAGTCATGCCAGACAAATCTGATCTCTTTTTTTGATAAAATTACCAGTTTGGTAGATGAAGGGAATGCTGTGGATATAGTATATCTTGATTTCAGTAAGGCCTTTGACAAGGTTCCCCATGACATTCTTGCAAACAAGCTTGTAAAATGTGGGCTAGACAAGGTAACTGTTACATGGATTTGTAACTGGTTGACTGGCCGAACTCAAAGGGTGCTCAACAATGGCTCCTTTTAATCCTGGAGAGAAGTGACCAGTGGGGTCCCACAGGGCTCTGTCCTGGGCCCAGTCCTATTCAACATCTTTATTAATGACTTGGATGACAGAATTGGGGGCATACTTATCAAATTTGCAGATGACACCAAAGTAGGAGGAGTAGCCAATACTCCAGAGGACAGGATCAAAATTCAAAATGACCTGAATAGACTAGAAAGTTGGGCCAACGCTAACAAAATGAAATTTAATGCGGAGAAATGTAAGGTACTGCATTTAGGGCGCAAAAATGAAATGCACAGATATAGGATGGGGGACACCTGGCTGAATGAAACTATGTGTGAAAGTAGACCATAACTTGAACATGAGTCAACAGTGCGATGCGGCAGCTAAAAAGGCCAATGCAATTTTAGGCTGCATCAATAGAAGTATAGTGTCTAGATCAAGGGAAGTAATCGTGCCACTCTATTCTGCTTTGGTCAGGCCCCACCTGGAATACTGTCTCCAGTTCTGGGCACCACAATTCAAAAAGGATGTGGAGAAACTGGAGCATGTCCAAAGGAGGGCAACTAAGATGGTGAAGGGTCTGGAAACCATGCCCTATGAGGAACAACTTAGGGAACTGGGGATGTTTATCCTGGAGAAGAGAAGGTTAAGAGGTGATATGATAGCCCTGTTAAAATATTTGAAGGGATGTCATATTGAGGAGGGAGCAAGCTTGTTTTCTGCTGCTCCAGAGACTAGAACGCGGAACAATGGATGCAAGCTGCAGGAAAAGAGATTCCACCTCAACATTAGGAGGAACGTCCTGACAGTAAGGGCTGTTCGACAGTGGAATGCACTCCCTCAGAGTGTAGTGGAGTCTCCTTCTTTGGAGGTCTTTAAGCAGAGGCTGGATGGCCATCTGTTGGGGATGCTTTGATTTAGAGTTCCTGCATGGCAGGGGTTAGACTGGATGGTCCTTGTGGTCTCTTCCAACTGTATGATTCTATGATTTCTGATGAGAAATCTGGACTTAGGACAAGAATATGTATTTAGAACAGAATATGGAGACAAAGAATACAGTGGGCCCTTGGTATCCACTGGGGTTTCATTCCAGGCCCCACCCTGTGGATACCAAAATCCATGGATGCTCAAGTCACACTATATACACAGTAATAAAAGGCTATTCCTTGTATAAAATGGCAAAATCAAGTTTTCTTTTTGGAATATATATATCAAGCTGTGGATGGTTGAATCTATGGCTAAAGAATCCATGGATAAGAAGGGCCAAATGTAGTTCCCAATTGGCAAAGGGGTCAGGGAAGACTGCATTCTATCACACTACGTGTTCAGTTTGTATACAGAAAATATCAACTATGAAAGTGTGAAAATAGAAGGAAGGGATATTAACTATCTAAAATATGCAGATTACACCATACTACTAGCAGAAAACTTCATGGATTTTAAATAATGACTAAACAAGGCCACTGAAGAATTACTAAAGAAGTGAAAAGGCAGGCTTAATGCTGAACATAAAGTAAACAAAAATAAGGGCCATGGAGAACCTACATACATTCAGCCTAAACAATGAGGGGAGATCAAAATAGTAAAAGAATTCCTGTACCTTGAATAAAACATAGACCAGGCAGATGATTGCAGTCAAGGAATCAGAAGAATACTAAGAATGAGAAGGCAGCTATGAAAGAGCTACTAAAGATCCTAAAGAGTAAATATATACAACTGAGCACTAAAGTTTGAATTGTACAAGCTATCACCATGTATAGATGTGTGAACTAGACAGTGAAGAAAGGATATAGGAAGAAAATCAATTCATTTGAGATGTGCTGTTGGAGAAGAGTGCTAGGGATACTCTGTACAGCCAGAAAGACAAATGAGTCCTTGAACAGATCAAGACTGATATCACATTGGTAGCCAAGATGATCAAGTTGAGGCTGTCGTACTTTGGCCAAATAATAATAATAATAATAATAATAAAGTTTTATTTATAGCCCGCTCCTCTGTATCCAATCAGAGTGGGTTACATCAATTAAAAAAATACAAGATAAAATATACACGACCCATACCCAACCACCCGCCCCTGGCATGACGAAAGACAGTAATGCTAGGAAAAGTGGAGGATGTGGAAAGAGAAGAAGACCACATACTACATGGTTATACTTTATTAGGGATGCCACAGGTATGAATTTACAAGATCTAAGCAGAGCAATGAAGAATAGATAGGAAATCTTGGAGATGTCTCATCTACAGGGTCCCCATAATAATAGTAGTAATCGTAGTAGTAGTAGTAGTAGTAATAGTAATAATAATCATAACAATAATAATAATAACCCACCTCTTCACGTGGATCAACCATAAGTTGGGATGAACTCAAAGGTAGTTAACAGCAGCAACAAAGGAAAACTGACTAGTGATTTGTGTTCATTTTTGCAGCTTTTTTTCCTAAAATTTTCAGAATCTTCCTGCTTTAGAAATGTTATGCTAGCTGAAAATCAAAACGGTATCTAACATCATCTAATTTAAATCCATTAATTTCTGTTAATATGCTTAGTAGGTTTACTGTTGTATATGTACACGCAAATTATACATTAGAATCAGATGGTATTGAAATAATATTGAATACGTTCCTTTGTTGTGTTAAGACACAAAGGAATTTGATTGTATTTCTTTGGCTGCTCTCTTTCTTCTCCCCTGAGACACTGCATCTTTGTTTTAGCTTGATACTTTTGCATATGCTTGACTTCTGTGTTAAGTATAATGTTGAGTTGACTTGCTAATTCTGACAGTTGAATACAGCACTCACCACTGAAGCACTATAATCCATCTTCAAATTTGAGATAGCACTCAGGTCTTGAAAATGGTAAACTAAATGTAGTCAATTCAAATACCACTTATGCTATTGTATGATCACTAGTACATAAACTACATCAGTTATTGCTAATGGACTTCTTGGTAACTAGGGTGTCATGCAGACGGGCCTTAAAGAGTGGTACGGAGCTGCACCATCACTGATTGTGCCAGGCCCATGGCAACTGCATGTACCCGGCCCTGACCCAGGCCACCACCATGGTTTTTAACCTAGATGCTGGCAAGAAACAGTTTTTTGTCGCTTCTTTTTGTGCTGGCTCTTCCAGGTTTGGGGGGGGGGGGGGTTCGGTGCAGCTTCCAGCCAGTTTGAGGCATTTGTTGTGTAAACATCCCCAACATGGCCTGAAGCTGGCACTTATGGCCCATCTGTTTCAGGCCCTGGTCTGCTTGCTAGATCCAGAGCCATTTAATTCAAAATGAGTGAAGCAGGGCATGCAACCTTTCAGATGCTGCTGAACTATAACTCCCAGTGAGGGGTGATGGAAACTGCAGTTCAGAGACAGTCAGAGTATTATTTATTTATTCCCTGCTTTTTAGCCCTAAAGGCTATAAGAGCGGCTTACAATTATTATTTTAATGAGACGGTTCCCTGCCCTCAGGCTTACAATCTAAGAAGACACGACACAAAAGGAGAAGGGAATTATGGTGGGGAAGGGGATCAGATCCAGCAGTTCTTCTCTCCCTCTGACGCCTGGACCAAGGCAGATGGCATGGAGGGAGGGCTCTGCTTCATAATCTAGGACAGGCCCAATGGAGTTTGGCCTGTCCTTTCACTCCCTCCTAGGTCAGATGGTGTTGCCAGATGGTTAGTAAAGGGCCTAAAATTAGCTTTTTTAAAAGTCCATAGTGTGTGTCCAACTACATTTGGCTTCCCTTTTCCTTTTTACTATATGGCAAATTGCAAGAGAACATAATTTCCCTACAAGGATACCACTACTTGCACCACACTAACTATTTCTTCCATTTCAGTTAGAATGTGATCCAAGATATTGATCTCCTTGTTGGCTCTTCCATCTTCTGGGCAATGACACAAGGCAAATGAGGAATTTGTTAGAACTTGCATTCTTTGCTGAGTTTGACATCCAAAAACTATCAGTCTCCCATTAATAATACGGCTCCTTATTGAATATTTGATCACCTGTCATTTTAAGCCATCATCTATGGCAGTCTATATTAGACCTCTGCAAGAATCTCTTTTTATCTGCTTTAATGTTTACCCACATGCTTTCTACCTCATTACAGGTATTCACATTCTTGACATATAATCCTCCTCTTCCTCCTTTTCTATTTCTTTTGAATAGACTCTCATTATTTCTACATTTCAATCATAAGAGTCATCCCACCAGTTTTCAGTGATTGCAATTAAATAATTGTTGCCTTGCTGTGTTAAGAGTTCAAGTTTATTTTGTCTATTTACCCTGCTCTGGGAATCAATGTGGAGACCTTATCATCACCTCTAGTAAGTAAGTAATTGAATGGCATAAGAATAGTCATGATGGATGTGACTAAAGGCAAGTATGATCCAATTCTGGTCCTTAAGAGGAGACTACAGGCATTGTTCCACAACAGCATCTCCCTGCTGGTGTCCCCTGGCAACTGGTACTGATAAGTGCATTGTCTCTCATACTGGAGATGATATATAACTATGTATGCAAAGAGATTTTTCAGCACCTTTGATACTAAGTAGATTACCACACACTAAATTCTTATAGTGCTGCTATTTCACTTTTACTGCTCTGGCTGCCTCCTGTTGCATTCTGAGGTTTGTAGTTCAGTGAAGCCTAAGAGTGCCCTGGCTGAGCGCCTTGGCCTCCCTTGACTGCAAATCCCAGAAAACAACAGGAGGCAGCCAGAGCAGTAAAAGTGGAAGGGCAGCACTATAAGTGTGTAATGTAGTAATCTCTTTACTGAAAGATAGAAGTTGGTAACATGAGCATTTGTAGACTTGACCTTACTTCCTCAGAGGCATTTGACTTTCCAGACTAACATAGCTGTGTCTTTGAATTCTGTTTTTACTAGTAGATAGTTGCTTGTTCCATAAATCCTAGTCTTTAATTCATATTATTGAATTTCCAGGAATCAATTTCAGATTAGGTCATATAGAGTGATGGTACATAGGAATTCAGTCCCAGTTGTTTTTTTTAAGAAACAAGCCAGAGGATTGTAACCCAGTGTGAGTTGACGAAGAATGGTGTTGAGGGGCACTGGTGGACCCTGCAAAATAAAATTATCTAAGATGGTGCCAAAATGTAAACTCTACCTGTTGGCAGTTCCACATGACAAAATACTGTTGTGACAGGAGGTTTACACTGAAAACCTTTGCTCTGTTCCAAACCACTGTCATAGTGAATGAGCTTTGTAACAGTCAACTCTGCCTCCTTCCAATGGGGCCTTTACCCCATTTGCTTCCAAGGCATAGACTTTGCCTTGTTGGTTTTCATGATTACAGCTGCCATCAACAATATTTTAAATATTGTCAGTGCTGTAGGAAACTTGGGCCATCTGGATCACAGAAAATGTTATTCTCAGCTCTGTTAATTATTAAGCACCCCAAGTCCATCTGATAAGTCAGCAATATATGCAAAACACAAAGCATTTTTTAGTGAGAGCATTTGTCGTTATATGCATTCTAATCAACTCCAACGTGTGGTGACCTTATCCTTGAGTTTTCCGGGCAAGATTTTTTCAGAGATTTCCCTTTGCCATCCACCAGGATTGAGAAAGTGGACTTGCCCAAGGTCAACCAGTGACTTCTGTGGCTGAATGGGGACCCAAATTCTGGTCTCCTGGGGCCCAGAAAACAAACTACTACACCATGTTGGGTTTTAGTTTTTTACTATTGTATTATCCCAAGAAGAGTAGTGGAGAGGGATCTCTAATCTCTGGGCCTAATACAGTCAATGAAGGTTTCTTAGAAAACAGAGCAGGAAAACCTAAATGAATGGACCACTGACTCTTGCTTCAACCCTGGAAATAGGATAGTTTTTTGCAGCTGAGGGCAACAAATCCTCTTGAATCAGATGTGCAGGGGGATCTGTCTGGCCCACAGAGCTCTGTCTTCAAGCACAGGTAATTGGTGGGGTAGGAGCTCATGAGGAGCCCATAGCCTCTGCTGTCTGAGACTAACCTTGTATGTATTGTTTTATGAAATGCATTTAGACACTGAAATGCTCACGAGTGCTAACATTTTATCTATGTCAGTCAATAGTTTGTAGAGATGACAGAGTGTGATGAGGTAACTCTCCCCTGCCTTTCATTCTGAATGATTCCATATAATGTGTATAGTGAGATGGAAGTTTGAAATCTGAAGTGGGTACTCAAATCTCATTGTTACCATGTCATCTGTAACACCTTTTTTTCATTGTGCTTTGCTGAAGTGTATGTTGAAATACTGCAGATGCAAAATATATATAGGAGGAAATAAATCTGCTGGATGCAGATAGTCCATGTCTGTGAGGCACAGCACTTCATTTCACTTTTAGCCTCCTACCAGTTTCCATTATCAGTCAGAAAAATGTATTAATGTAACATGATAGCATCATGTACAAATAGTGTGACGGGCAAAGATTTGGCCACAGCTGTCATAAAATGAAAGCTATTTCATTCCAAACCTCTAAAAGCTGATGTTTGAATATTCTTTTTCTTAATATATATTTTTTAAATCCACTGTATTTTTGATAGATTATATCAGCCTCTTAGAAGTCTAAAGAGTATGAGAATGATCAAAAAGACATTTTCCTCCACCAGTCTAAGGGTTAGTTTATACTTACATGAAAAAAAAAAATTATAAAAGTGTTCCCTAAAATATACCACTTCTAAAGGCAAGTGTACATGTTTGGATGTTTTCACTATTAAAATGTTCTACTTGTTCACTGTCCTGAACAATTATAGACTTGCTGTTTCAGCTAAGATAATTTAAATTGGTACTTCATTATATTTATCTTTATAGGGCTGATCTAGACTGGCAAAAAGGGGTGTGTTCATGCCTGCATGAAAGTGTAGCCTTTAGATGACCCACATTGAAAGTTTGGCATGAATGCACTTCTTTTGCATTTCAGTGGGAAAAAAGCAACTTTAAAAAGGAGCTGCTTTTCCCAGCTTCTTTTTAAAAAGGGTGTAACTGCACAGCTGTGTCTAAATGCTGCAGTGCAACTGTGCAGTATTTTAAAGCTCCCAAACCCTAGCTCCAGTCCTAATCCGAACCCTAGACATGCACAGTAGGGACTCTGGGATGCTGTAACTGTTATGCAACTGTGCATAAAATGTCAATTAATTCATAAAATAAAAAAGTTTATTCATAAACTTAAATTGTAACAGATTTAATATCTTTTTAAGGGGGGAGGGATGCAGTTTGTTTTATTGATGTAATAGTATTTTAATGTGTAAGCCACCTCAATTGATCTCAAAGGGGTGGGGTATAAATAATAATAATAATAATAATAATAATAAAATAAATAAAGGGGTTCATTCATGGTGCACCAATGCAACTGTGCACTTTAAAAAGGGAAGCAAAACCACAATGGTAATTTGACAGATCTTCATAACTGCACAGTTCATGTGTGATGTACCTGTGCAACTGCGCTGTTCGCAGCTGGCAATACAATTGCCTGTATGATGTACTGGTGCAACTGCGCATTTTGCAGCTGGCAACAATAACAAAAAAATATTAAAGGTTCAGTGCGGGCAAAAGCCCCATTCATTGCCACCTGTGCAGCTCCTCCTCCTGTGTTTCTAGCATCCTGACAGCTTCCAATGTAGTTGCTGAGCAACAGAAAAGATTTCAGATAAGTTGTCCCGACAGCTCCTCAGTGTAGCTGCCCTATGCCTTTTTATAACACACTTGGGACTTGCAGTGTAGTTGCTAAGTATTAAGGAAAAGGCAACTTCATGTCGCCCTGTCCTTCCAATCTAGAAAGCCCCATAGTGATTGAGGGTTGTGCTAGGACTCAGGAAAACTAGGATGCAAATATCGGCTCAGACAGAAATCTCATGGACAACAGGGCAAATCATATGCTCTTGGCCTCAGAGGAAAGCAATGGCAACCCTCCTCTGAATATATCTCTCCAAGAAAATCATGTCAAAGTCAACCTGAACAACATAATAACAATTAACCATAATATCTTGTTCTTATGAACTGAGGATACTAGTCTGATTTCATATATTTCCTGGACTACAGGTGTTTCAGATTTAATTTTGTTTCATAGACTATAGACATTGTAACAGAAAGAAGCTGATTTAATGTTAATAATGGTTTGGATTATATTGTCTGAGTTAAATTATTGTACATTTTTGGATTATATTTTGATGATATTGGATAATATTTAGTAGAATATTTCCTTTAAAAAATAATAATAGTAAAACAAGATCTGTGTTTTTAGGCATAAACATCTCTATTTAGCTTCAATGAATGACTCAACGAAACTAGTAATTTGAGACAGACATAAAAACCTCTTCATTTTTCTCTTCACTATGTAGACATAGTCAATAGAGCCTCTGACAAAAAATGTTTGTTTTCACAAAGCCTTTTCTTAAACCCACCAAACCTCCTCCTTGTCCTCTGTCCAGCTGGAGACATTTTTTAAAAAAAGAATCCTTGACATTGGGAGAGTGATGGAGGATAGCTGAAAAACCACAGACTTTTGGTGTTAGGTTGCAGCAGTGTGTCTGCAGTAAACAGTGCAATAAAGCTTGATTTGGCAAAGAATAGGATTCTACTCTAGGCAATTCTACTGCAGTTGTGTTTTCCTGCCTATAACAGGCAAGGTTAACAACAGATGTCTCCAGTACATAACAGAAACCTGCCGTAGATCTGTAGGTTTGGCCAATAAAATGGAAATCATAAGACAAGTGAAGGCCAGTAAAAGAAAATAAAATTAGATACCAGATATATTTTGGAAGAAGATTTATAGTGGTCTCTAGATGACTCAGATGATGTCCAGCACATTCTGCATCAGAACTGAGGTAGAACAGCTTTAAAACACATTAATAAAACCTTAACTGTTTGTCCAGATCTTCCAAGAAGATCCTGAACTGTCTGTTCCTGCACTGCAACACCTGTCTGCACAGGTGTCCCACTGAGCTGTCTGACACATCTGTTGTCACTATGGGTTGCTTGTTCTGAGGTCAGAACAAGGTGCACAGCATGAGATCACCACTGGGATCCTTGTTTTGACTGAGAAGCAAGCAATCCACAGTGATGGCAGATACACTAGGTAGCTTGGCAGGATGCCTGCGCAGACAGCCACTGCGGCATCATAACAGTGAGCCAGGTATTGGGGGCAGGTCAGGGCATCTGCAGGGCAGTGGCATCACTAGGGAAGTGTCGTGGTGTGGCCCTCCCCTCATGCTGTCCCCGAGCATGTCCCCTGCACATTCCCCATTCCCATGCACCATCCCCAAGTGCCCCCTGCATTCCCTTCATGTCATCCCTGTGTGCTCCCCCCATGCACCATCCTGTCTTTTCCTCATCAGGAAAAGGATGGGGCAGCACAGGGAGAGAGAGTGTACACCATCCCTGGAAGCACCACCTCTGGAAGCCCCACATCCTATACTTGGGGACACCAGATTTGTGGATACCATAGCAGCAGTGTCAGGATACTCTGGGCTTTCCATGAAATATTTTGGCCAGTGCAGACAAAGCCTATAACATGTGATACTAAGGCATGCTCTGTTGGAATTAGATCAGATTCTAGTTCAAAAGATGTTTGTTATTAATTGCTATCAAGCTGACTTTGACTTATATTGACCTTATGAATGAGAGGCCTCCAAGTCCATTTCTGTAATATGTATACAGTTGGCCCTCTGTATCCACAGATTCTGCAATCACAGATTCAACCAAGCACAGCTTGAAAATATCCCCTGGCCTGAAAAAATTCCAGTAAGCAAACTTTGATTTTACCATTTTAATAGGACTTAAGCATCCATGGATTTTGGCATCCATGGGAGAAGTCTTGGAACCAGCCTCCAGCAAGGGCTCACTGTTACGGTTTTTATTTCAGAATTTCCCCAGTAGGTAACTGTGTTAGCTTATTCCAGTGAAAACGACAGAGTCTCACCATTGACAAGTCTCATTTGGTATAACATTTGTGGACAACAGCTTCAGTTCATGGACTTTTTGCCTAATCCGAACTTGAATACAATTGCTCCTTTGGACTTTAGAATCTTCCAGTCTGCATCATCACTGGTCATGTTGGATGGGGTCCAAAAAACATATCAGACATAATCCAGTTTGTGACCACTTTAACTGCTTGGGCTCAGTGCTAGGTAAGCCTGGCATCTGCAGTTATTTTGGCACAAGAGCTCTCTGACAGAAAAGGCTAAATGTCTCAGAAAACCCAACATTCCCTAGCATTGAGACAGGACAGTCTTGAACTGGATTATTTCTGCAGTGTGTTTCGGATCTGGGTGATTCTGAGAACTGTATTCAAAAGAGTAATTTCCAGGTTTTGTGCCAACTAAGGCGTGTCCATGATTGAAGTGCCACAATACTCTTTGTTGTTTCTGTATAGTGGGATTTACTCCCAGGTAGCTGGGAGATTACAGCCTTCATTACATTGACAATTAACCTAAGTCAACATATGTTATGATTTTATTTGTTTAAGAAGTGTGGCCAAAATAGTGTAGTCACATATAGCATAATAAATGCAAATTTCATATTCATAATGAAAGAATAAGAAGAGAAAATAAATAACAAACAACCAATTCTCAAAGGTAAGGATAAATCTGACCTTGGGTTCTTCGACTCTGTTCTCAACTGGTTTAAATCTTACTTGTCAGACAGATCTTTTGCAGTGGTCACGGGACTTCCTCCTCTCTTCCCTAATCTGTAGGAGTTCCTCAGGGCTCTGTCCTGGGTCCCATTTTGTTCTCTCTATACACATTGTCCCTTAGTAAACTCATCAGTTCCGATGACACTCAGCTGTATCTTTCCGCCCCTGAGCTTTCGCCGGGGCTTGAACAGCAAGTCTCATCTTGTCTGGCTGCCATCGCTCAGTGGATGCGGCATCGGCGCTTGAAGCTCAACATGTCTAAGGAAGTTATCACATGGGAAGAATTTTTCTCAATTGCAAATGGAGCCAATTCGCAATTATGTGAATTCGCAGTGCATTCAGAATGCGTTCAGAATGACTTCCCATTTCCTGAAAATGACCCCCCATTGCCTGAAATTACGTAAGATACTCTAATACACAATTACGTGAAACCCCATGATTGCATTTGGAATGACTTCCCATTGCCCGGAATTGTGCGAGATACACTCATTTGCAATAACGTGAAACTCCATGATTGCGCTCGGATTACCATTGCATTATACCCCCAAATTCCGTCGTATGATAAACTCCTAACACAGAGTTTCTCATCTTCCCACCTAAGCCCACCCTTCAATACTCCTTCTCTGTTTCTGTTGATTGCACTTCTATTCAACTGGTTCAGCAAGCCTGCAGTCTTGGTTTCATCTTTGATTCCTCTCTGTCGTTTATTCCCCAGATTCAGGCCACTACCAAGACCAGTAGATTCTCTTTCTACAACATTGCTAAAATCCGTCCATTCCTCTCAGTCTCCACTGCCAAGACTCTGGTTCATGCCCTAGTGGTATCATGACTAGATTATTGTAACCTTCTTCTGACAGGGCTTCCTCTCTCTCACCTCCATCCTTTAATCTCTGTCCAGAACTCAGCTGCATGTATTATCACATCCGCTCGCTGCTTTGACCATGTTTCTCCTCTTTTATCCTCCCTTCACTGGCTCCCCTTCCGCATCCAGTACAAGCTTTTGTTGTTGACTTTCAAAGCCCTCCACGGACTGACTCCTCCATACTTGTCTGAACTTGTTTCTCCTCACACTCCTTCTCTTACTCTCCGCTCTGGTAGTCAGGGTGTCCTGTCCCAGCCGAGGATTTCCACTCCCCCTCCCAGACTTGTCCCTTCTTACTTGCTGCCCCTCACTCCTGGAACCCCACATGTGCACCTCATCACTTCTCTAACCAGTTTCAAAAGTAAGTTAAAGACTATATTGTTTAGGGAAGCATTCCCAAGATTGTGCCGTCTGCCCCAGGATGCCTCCTTTTAACTATGTATTAAGAAGCCTCCAGTCCATCTGCCTTGGGCCAGTCCCCAGAGGGAGAGAAGAACCACTGGGCCTCATCCCCTTCCCACAACCTTCCCCTTCTCCTTTTGTGTTGTCTCTTTTAGATTGTAAGCCTGAGGGCAGGGATCCATCTAATTATAGGATTGTATGTACAGCACTGTGTAAATTTACAGCGCTATATAAAATAAATAAATAAATAAATATAAAATGTATTTTGAGAAGGAATAAATCACAATAATGGAAGACCGTACAAGCAGTAAAATTTAAAGGCATATTCTAGATCCAGATTCCTCTATGTTGTGATTGTTAATGTTGACATCAGGAACTTGTAGTTGTCTTAAAACTGCCCTCTGATGGCTTAGTTACCATGAGGGTGCCTGCAAGAGGAATGTCGGACTTGTAGTCCAAAATATCTGGAGGGTTAAAGGAGGAGTAAGCAGATGTGTTCTCCAGATGTTTTTCATCTACAACTCCTGCAGCCTTAGCCAGTGGTGAGGAATTAATTAGGGAAGATGAAATTCAAATACATCTAGAGTGCCACAATTGCTCATCTGCCTTTTGAAGCATTATGGCCATGATTAGTTACTTTGCATTATAAACATTGATGTTTTTTCCCTCTACCCTGATCACAAGCTGTGTTTTGACTCTTTATGTTAGAATACATTCTTACATACATTGCCTTTACAAACTTTTGCCAGCTTTAGTCTGTTGTGTTCTATCCACTGAAAATGTCCTCTGCTATTTCAATAGGAATTACATTTTACTTCTTGACCTAGGTATTGCGCTGTATGCAGAGAAATCCCCGTTGTATTGTATATATAGCAATTCCTTACTGGATTTCAGGGAAATATGAGAGGAAACCTATTTAAAGGCCACCCATCCTACTCTGTAAACAGGGGGAATTTTGCCTCCTTAACAGAGTGAGCTCGAAAGAATTCCTGTAAATGCTTAGGAATGGAGTAGCCTCTTTTAAGTTCTGCATAAGATCTCTCCTGTGTAACATTACCTGGTTTGAGCAAACTCTATTGCTGTTCTGAAGGATGCTGATTCTAGGAAACTCTTAAAGTAAGTGGATGCACAAACTGTTTCATTTATTGTTTGTTTGCTTAGAAAGCTAGTTGGTCACTTATTTATAAAATGTTCAGAGCTATGATTAGTTTGTTTTTTTAAAAAAAACTAACAGTAAACAAAAAAGAATCCCATTTAAAATCAGAAGCATGTTAGAAATGGCAGAGGCAAGATGATCATTTAATTGTCGTTGAGGACAAAAATAAAATAAAACAAAAATCCTGTGCTGAATAGCTTAATCAGAGGCATTTTCTGACCCCAAATGAGAATTTTAATTTATTGCTAGACATAAATATATTCCATGTCCACATAAGTATTTGTTGGTGGAAAATCAGGGCTATTCTCACAATACCCAAACACCCAGAGCCAGATACAAGTCCAGACGAAGATGAGTGTTTATTTTGAGTAGTTGTACTATTTTGTGAACAACTCAAAGCAACACTTCTTTTTTAGAGAAATACTATTTTTTTGTCTGTAAAACAAACTATGGCAAATGGGTGAACTTTGAGGCCATTCTTTACAACTTTTCAGGAGACAATGTTGGGAAAGGGCTTGTAGGGCTAGTTCTATGCAAACCCTGAAATAAAACACAATTATGAAGTTTAAAATGTCACATTTGCTTGGATATAGGTTTAATCAAGCTCAACTCAGTAATCTGCCACTATTATTTAGTGTTTAGTGATTGTCCTGAAAGTGGGTTAGAGCTTTTGAATGTTAAGATGTGCATTTTTTAATTATCTCCCTTCTGCTGGTTTCCACCTTCCATAAACCTCTCCCCCTCAAAATTGTGGAATGCAGTGGTTTTTTTCCCCTGAGGGCTATAACTACATGTCCCAGAATCCCCTCTGGAAAACTGATGCTTTTTTATTCAAAACTTTTGTTGAAGGGAAAGTGATGTTGCAAGACTGTGAGCTGCAATGATTTCTTCTTCAAGTGCCCCTTTCTTAAATTTTCATAACATTCATAGTATTTTAAGAGATGCTTCCTGTGTATTTGCTTGATAAAAGTGCATTAGCTTGACAACCTGATATGTCCCATGTGTTAGTCAGTTCTACAGAGTGGGTAATAATGCCTCAGGGAAGGCATTGTTCCATCTTGTCTGAAGGAGGTGGCCGTCAAGTGCCTCCTGAAGAAGCCTTCCCTTGATCCCTTGGACAGAAACAACTACAGACCAGTTTCCTTGCTACCTTTTATCAGAAAGGTGATCGAGAGAGCACTTGCCTCCCAACTCCAAGTTGTCTTGGATGAAACCGATTATCTCAATCCATTTCAAACCGGCTTCAAACCGGCAGGATATGGAGTGGATACTGCCATGGTTGCTCTGACAGATGACCTCCGCTTGAGCATTGACAGGGGTGGTGTGACCCTTCTGGTGCTCTTGGACCTCTCGGTGGCTTTTGACACAATTGATTACTCCATCCTGTTGGATCTGCTGAGAGAGTTGGAGATTGGTGGCACTGCGCTCCGGTGGTTCCTGTCCTTTCTCTCTGGCATATCACAGAGGGTGAGACTTGGAGACAGTTGCTCTTTTAAAATCAAGCTTAGCTGCGGCATCCCTCAGGGCGCCATCCTGTCCCCAATGTTATTTAACATTTATATGAAGCCGCTTGGAGAGATCATTTGGAGGCATGGAGCTCAATGTCTTCAGTACGCTGATGCCACTCAGATATATTTCTCCATGACCAGATCCTCTGCTCAGACCTCAGATGGCATTTCTCCTCTCAGTGACTGTCTTGCGGCGGTAATGGATTGGATGAGGGAAAACCGATTGAAGCTTAATCCAGACAAAAGTTTAGATATGAAATCACATATAGATCACATACATACATACATCAAAACAGAAATAAATGTCATATACTTTTGAATCACAGGCCTTGGGTTTTTGGCATTGCTCAGTAGTAGTTAGGTGATTTGATAATGTTTTTGTTACAAGGGTACTCTCCCCCATAATTTGTAGGAGTAGGATGCAAGATAGGAACAGGGTAGCTCAATGGAGAGTAGAACCTGGACCTCAAAAGGAACACTGCAGTGCTTTTTCCTCTGTACAACACTAAAACAGTTGTTGTTGTTGTTGTTTTATAAAATTAGTCCAGAGGTCTGGACTACTCAGAAAGAAGACAGGAATGGATTCCAAAGAATCAAATGAACATGTAAAACAGACAGGAAAACATGCATACAGTAGGGCTGAAGTTAAGCTAGAAGCAGGAGAGGAAATGAGCAAAGACTGGTACAAGATAGCTCCACAAAGTATAGAATCATAGAATCATAGAATCATAGAGTTGGAAGAGACCACAAGGGCCATGCAGTCCAACTCCCTGCCATGCAGGAACTCCAAATCAAAGCATCACCGACAGATGGCCATCCAGCCTCTGCTTAAAGACCTCTAAGGAAGGAGACTCCACCACACTCCGAAGGAGTGTGTTCCTCTGTTGAACAGCCCTTACTGTCAGAAAGTTCCTCCTAATGTTGAGGTGGAATCTCTTTTCCTGCAATTTGTATCCATTGTTCTGCGTCCTAGTCTCTGGAGCAGCAGAAAACAAGCTTGCTCCCTCCTCAATATGACATCCCTTCAAATATTTAAACAGGGCTATCATATCACCTCTTAACCTTCTCTTCTCCAGGATAAGCATCCCAAGCTCCCTAAGTCGTTCCTCATAGGGCATGGTTTCCATCTTAGTTGCCCTCCTTTGGACATGCTCCAGTTTCTCCACATCCTTTTTGAATTGTGGTGCCCAGAACTGGAGACAGTATTCCAGGTGGGGCCTGACCAAAGCAGAATAGAGTGGCACGATTACTTCCCTTGATCTAGACACTATACTTCTATTGATGCAGCCTAAAATTGCATTGGCCTTTTTAGCTGCCGCATCGCACTGTTGACTCATGTTCAGCTTATGGTCTACTTGGACTCCTAGATCCCTTTCACATGTGGTCTCAGCCAGGTGTCCCCTGTTTTATATCTGTGCATTTCATTTTTCCTCCCTAAGTGCAGAACTTTACATTTCTCTGCGTTGAATTTCATCTTGTTAGCATTGGCCCAGCTTTCTAGTCTATTCAGGTCATTTTGAATTTTGATCTTGTCCTCTGGGGTATTAGCTACTCCTCCTATTTTAGTGTCATCTGCAAATTTGATGAGTATGCCCCCAATTCTGTCATCCAAGTCATTAATAAAGATGTTGAATAGCACTGGGCCCAGGAAAGAACCCCGTGGCACCCCACTTGTCACTTCTTTCCAGGTTGAAAAGGCATAAAAACATGTTATAGGCATGTTTAAACAGGTATAAAACATGTTATAGGCATAATGAAGGATGTCTTTTTAGGAAGACATGAGTGAGCTGAGACCAGTATCTTCATAAAAATGATACTGGGTATACTCTAAGTGGAAATAAGAAGGATAGAGCAACAAGCCTCCTACTGCAGTTGCAGCCATGGCACTCAGAACAAAAAATGTACATGTGTGTCTTGTGAGAGAAGGGATAGTTTTCCTAGGCTGTTCAGTCTGTTGAGTCTTTGAATTCAGACATGCAGACATACACCTCTGACAGCAATATGCTATGGAGTGAGGCAGCTGTACCAATTCTAGGCCTGGTGTGGCTGATAGGCCCATATTGAGACTGTCAGAGGTGTGTGCGTGTAAGGTGGGTGAATGGTTGATGGAAGGTGGCAGCTTTGGACCTAGTTAATCAAAAGCTGGATCTTGCCCCTGCACTGGCTTCTTCTAATACTTTCTACCAGCTTATACTGGAATAAGAATCTGAAGGAACAGTTTTCTCCCCACATGGGCTCAGTGGGGCTTCTGATGCACCACAGCCCCCTCTTATAGTTCACCTCTCTGCCATCTGAGACCCACTCCCCTCCAGTCCTCAAAGTGTGTAGCCTTACTGACTATTATTATTGATTACCCTGGCCCTTCTTCAGTTTTTGCTGGAATCTCAGAAGCTGGAGAAATGGCTGGCTCATAGTTCTTTGCCCTCACTGTAATGAGCAGAACCAGCTTAGGCAAAAAGAAGGTAAATCACCCAAAAGCTGGAGATCTTCTTCAGTTGCAGTCATATAGTATTTAGAGAAGTCTTAATGCAGTTTCCCTCTCCCCAATCCAGTGTTGGGTATATTTTGTCTATTTGTAATGACCTATACACAGATGTAGGCTGTATTTCAGAAGAGGGAACTGACAGAACCAAACATTTCTTCTCCAAGAAAAGCCTATGAAATTTATAGGGTTGACATAAATTGATAGGTGACTTGAAGGTGCACATGCCTACAAACAAATATATCAATGCTTAAATTTTTAGCATTGATATTTGTCTCTGTTCTTATTCTCCTCAAATTCTGAAGGAGATTTGATTCCTTTATGTTTAAAAGACATCATGCCTGATGATGTCAGGTGAGTTGGGAGCAGATGAGTCTGGAAATGGTCATTCCAGATGAGTGATAGGAGGAAAGAGCAGGATTGTCTCTAACATTAGTAGAGTAAGGTGTTCCAAGCAGCAGATATGGGATGGATGGCAGAAAGGACCATGATAATCTCAGATCCCTAATATGGCCTGCTGTTCTTAGATTATGCAGTGGAAACTGTCTCCAGTCCAGTTAAAAAGTGTACAAAGAATAGGGTATGGGAGGCTATCTTGTCCTTTGCTTCTGATCACAGTATGTCTTTGTCACCCCCAGGAAGGCATCATCCATCAGTTTGCATCCTTGCTTTGCTGCACAATGATACCTCCCAGAAGGGAATGGGGCACCCATCTCCTTACATAATCATCAGTGGCAACAAATAGTTCCTACCCTTTAAGTCACCTTACTGGGAGCATGGATTTCTGCCCTTGTCAGATACAAATGAATGAAGATAAACCTGAAATCTGTTGTCCCAGTGCCCTGATTGTGCTGCTGTTCAATACAACTATGTTTCCTCCCTTCCCAGAAAGGGAAATAATCAAATATAGCTGGAACAAAATCATGAATAGAGACAGAATGTTGCAACCAATTTCCACGTGCTATGTGTATTTAGCAATTTGGGTGTTATATAAAATAACTGCTGGCTCTGGAAGTCAAAATTAATCCCATGACACTGGCCTGGGGGAATACTCATGTGCTGATGTCAACCATAAGGTGGAATATTTAGTCCAGACTGAGGGAAGTAGATGCTGCTGAATTGGCAGCTACTTATTTTATATTCAAATGAAAATGACCTGGAATACATTAAAAAACATAGAAGCAGAAAATGCATTTGTGGAGGGGGCTATAACTTGCTACTGAGCTGAGAGACAGTGTGCGTTCACCACTCTGATAATTGTTCCCAATATGAATGAAATAGATCTACAATCTATTGAGTTTTTCTTTCTATAGATAAGATGTATGCAGCAATGAGACTTTTCTCTTCAATGTGGAAATGCGACTTCAGAAAGATGAGCTATGTGAAAGATAATAGAGTATTTCTTAAGCAAGAGAAATGATCTAGCCATGTGGGTGGAAATACTGAGAATAATTATAAATCTCTTATCTCTTTGATTGCTGCTTGTTGGTTGGGATCCTCAGTTGCCACTTCTTTCATGTAGATGCGTGTGTGTGTGTATTCTGTCAGCTCCTAGCCTGTCCCCGCATGTCCTGCCCTTCCACAGAATCTGTGAATCCACAGGCACATTTTTGGGATGGATGTGCTGACAAGCTGTTGAAAGAACAACTGATAAGGAAAACTCTGGGAACATGAAGGAAAAGGAGGTTCATAGTGCTCTCTAAGAGGAAGCCCATTTCTTTGTTTTACTGTCTAACTGTCTCAGTTGGGGCGGGGGGCGGGGGGGGGACCAGTACTTCTGAACAGACTAGATGACTTAAACAATACAATAAAGTTCTCTTTTTTGCTTCCAGTTGTCTTGAGATGAAGCAATAAACTTTAATTGCTTTTGTTTCTGAATTTTCAAAGGACCTTGCCAAATTCATCTCCCCCATATTTTTAGAAACTATTCCCTTTCCTCTTTTAAATACTTTTCTTTAGTCATATGATTTAGATCTTAACATTTATCTATATTCTGCTATCATTTATCTGCTCTTCTCAATTTTCTTTCCTATTCCACTTGGTGGTTTTTGATACTATATGATATCTGGTTTCTTACATGACTGTTTTTAAATTGTAGTTTTACTAATTTTTAGTAGATAATAAAAGATAAAGAAGCAATACAATTTCTTTCATAGCTAAAGCTCTTTTTACTTCCAATAGGGCAATAAGAACACAATTGTTGTTTGTTGTTAATGACTGTGAAGTTGACTTCGACTTCTGGTGACCCTACGAATGAGAGACTTCCAAGTCCCCCTGCCCATAACAGCCCTGCTTACATCTCAGGGCTGTGCTTGCTACCTTACCAAGCATTATTGTCTTGTCTACTGAGTTACATCTTTCCATGATATGTCCAAAGTACAGAAGTGTTAGGATCTTATCGCATTAACAAATAAGCTGGCTTACCTCTTATGGCTTAAATTCAGGATTTGGGATGCCCCCAGATATTATCATACATAAATCACCACCAATCTAGCAGAGATGCCTCCACCTGGATGCATCCTGGGTTGAAGCCTTGCTTAACCAGCTAATTTTGGAAGCAAGGTTTTGACCTGGGATGCATCCAGGTGGTGGCACCTTAGCTAGATCAGCAGCAATTTAGGTATGATAACATCCAGGGGCATCACGTATCCTGAATTCAAGCCAGAAGAGGTAAGCCGGCTTATTTGTTAATGCAATAAGCTCCTTAGTTTATTAGGCCATCTTGGCCATCTTGGAGGCCATTCAGACTACCATATAAACTGGTTTGTATCCCAGTTTAAAATCAAGAAGTTCATACTGGTGCAGTTTTTTCACTAGGGAATCTGGATCTTGCACACCCGTTGTGGCGCAAATCCCCCTAACCCAGGTTTTCTGAAAGCGGGGCATTTACAGTTTCTTTTTGGAAAAACCGGTTCAATTGAATGTGAACTTGGCTCCAATCATGATTGGGTCAAGTTCAGGGGAGGGGTAAAGGCCATGAGGCGGAACATGCCTCCTCTCCCTGCAACCACCAACTTTGATCCGGTGCTGTCTTTTTTGCAGCAGGAGTGCTTCATCGGGCACTTCTGAATTTTTTAAAATTATTTTTTACAATTTGACAGATTATGCACATTCTACATGGGGCTCTTTAAACGGGAGGAGGAAAGAGCCCTATTCATATTGAGCATTTAAACGAAGGGAGAGGGAACCCCAATCCATATATTGAAACCAACTATCCATATATGGATTGGGGGTTCCCCCTCCCGTTTAAATAGCCCCATGTAGAATGCGCATAATCTGTCAGTTGTAAAAATTATAATAAAAAAGAATTCAGAAGTGCCCGATGAAGCACTCCTGGTGCTGAGAAAAATGGAGGAGGAGGAGGAGGAGGAGGAGGAGGAGGAGGAGGAGGAGGGATCCCCACAAGCTGCACTGCTCCCAGCCCTATGCTCCATGTGCATATTCTGTCAAATTTAAAAAAGTATATAAAAAAAGCAAAGCGCGGATGGAGCACTCGCGCAGCCAATCACTTCATCAGACGTCACTATGACATCTGACAACTAGGAGGCTCCATCTTGAATCGTTACTTTTGCATGTATGAACTTCAGCGGGGTAAAATGCACCAGGAAGCATCAATCGGGGCAAAGGGTAGTATGAACTTCTTTCTGGAGAGATTCGGTAATGGCATGCACGATCTGATCTGGATCTAACCAGGTCAAATGGAATGCTTCTAAGGAGAATTCAGGCTTGATTTGCTCTAGGACCCATTTATTATTATTTTTAGCAGTCCACAGTATATGGAGAGCTGTTCTCCAGGGTCATATTTCAAATGAGTTGATTTTCTTCCATTTATTTATTTATTTATTTATTTATATAGTGCTGTAAATTTACACAGTGCTGTACATACAGTCTTATAATTAGATTAATCCCTGCCCTCAGGCTTGCAATCTAAAAGAGACAAAAGAGTTTCCTATCAGCTTTCTTCATGAACTCATCTCCAGCATTATATTTCTGTGAGACATATTTTAAGCCCACTAAATTCCATGTTATTGTTCTCTCTTCCTCCAATGTGAAACATGCTAAACAGAATTGGGGCATTTTAGTCCTATTGTAATTTATCCATCTGATCCAATCTTGGGCAAAAGATATTATTCACATACCTGGAGACTGAAGCCACATCTGCATGGCTTTTGGTGAGCTGACTTAAGGACCTGATATACAAAAAAGTGGGCAGAATGGGGAGAGGTAAATCGTGTAGAAAGAGATCTGAAGTTTTTTTTTTAATGGTATTACACATAAGAAAATGACGACAGAGGAAGACAAATATTTTCATGAAATATGTGTATGCTGGTTTATATAATTTACGTGTACTTCAGGACAAACGGATATAGATTTTCTTGTTTGCTGCTCATTACATCCTCTGTGGGGTCAGTTAACTTGTGTGAAGTGTATGCTTCAAGGTCACCCAGTGAGTTTCAAGACTATGGGACAATTTGATCTTTGATCTTCTTGTGCTAAGTCTGGAATGTGTTTACTACCCAACTTTAGCTTTCTTCTGGTATTGCATTGTTTGGAAATCAAGGAAGCCTACTGTGCTAATTGTTACTATTTTGTTTTTACGGGTGTATAGGTGCATTGAGCTATGAGTCATGACAGAAGGATTTTTCTTTGCAGGGAATCCCTATGGAGATTTTTGGAATTGACGTTTTGTATATCTTCTTGGCTGATACTCCAGTTTTGATGTGAACATTTGCCGTGCTCTTTAGTATATATATATGTGTGTGTGTGTGTGTAGTAAAAATATTTACAGAATGTTGAAGGGCTAAGGGGCAATTTTTGAAGGTTGAAAATAATGGATTTTCCAGTTTGATAAGTTTTCATGTGATGATTCTATATGATAGCAAAGCTTGCAGTATAGGAATTGGAGAACTTATTAGACTTGCTGTAATTAATAAATAAATATTTTGCTTTTATATAAGATGAAATATCCTAAGGCCTTTGTATTGTATTATATGTAGTACATTAACTATTGGCAAATTAATTATATTACCATTCAAGCTTCTTTTTATTTTACTTTCAGAGACTCTGTAATAGTCAGCTTATTTGGAAACCTATCATTAAATCCTTGGCTTCTGCTCTTTGTCATCATCATTGCTATTATTTTCCCCCCGTTCAGTTTGCCATCTTCTCATTAGCTGTAATGGCTACATAATGGTTTTCTGAATGGTATTAGCTGAGCGAAGAGTTTGCTTGTAAGGTGCTATTTTTTGAGGAAAAAAGAGTGGGGAACAGAAATGTATGCACTTACAGTTGGGTCCATGCAGATTTAATAGACTTAAACAACCCCAGGGGTATATTTGGAGGATATAGTATCAGTGCACTCAATAGGTCTCTAAAAGCTTCTGTTACCCCTTTCATTGGAATCAACTGTGTCCTAGTCAGGGACTACATGTGTAACCTAGAGTTATACATCCATAACCAATTTGTATTCCTGTCCCTAAATGTTCCATCCATGGCACTATTACTCTGATTCTAGAAGTCTACCATTGGTGCTTTACTAGGCAACTCATGCTGCAATTGATAGAGGTGTGTTTTGCTATTGAGCAGGATTTGGTGTACTGATGTTTCCACCCCATTTCATCCAGTAATCTTTGATGCAAGAAGGAAATGCAACAGGGATCCTGTTTCTGATTGTCTCACTGGAGATTGCTGGTGGAAGGAGGTGGAAACATCAGTCTGCTGCATCCCAGTAGATAGGCAAATATATTTTTGTCATTTGCAGTGGCTGCTGCCTGATAAGGCAGGATGAGGACTGGGATCAGGCCAAGAGATGATATTATTAAAAGTGTACTTACAGTATCTAAGTAGCTGGTCTAGGATCTTGGCCTGCAGTCTTAAACATACTTACATAAAAGTAATTGCAACTTGAACTCATTTGGCTTGTAGTGGGTGCCCTACTGTTAAAATTCATCTTATTGAAGTAAATGCCTAATCAGGAACTGATTGCAGTTGGTTTTTATCACACTCTGGAAGCTTGTGTCTTTTTTTAAAACCTATCCTAAATTTACTTAACTCATCACAAGGATATTCCTTTGGAAGACATAGGGGACAATGTCATTGCAAAGCATGAGGTATGATACATGGGAGTATTTGTAAGATTCAAGGCCAAGGAAGAAAACTTGACTGTTGAAGTGCTTAAAATATCTAACTGTTAATCAGCAAATTTCATCTTCAAGAAATCCCTGGAATATAAACTTGTAGCAATTTCACTATTTTCTATCTTAATTTTGACAGGACTAGCCTCTTCTCAGTGAAGCCTAAAGCAGGATGTACCATCTGTGACTTTGCTTTCTCAAGCATCATGGATCTAGGCATTCTAGGCAAATCTCCAATGAGATCTCTACTCATGTCACAACATTTTATTCTCTGTGTGCTCATCTAGCTTGGACGCAAACATACTCCTGCTCCCTTGCTTATACTGTTCTTAATTTCTGGCATTCAGTTTTCTATGATTATAGAGCTGGTCAGATGCAGGGATGAGTTGAAGGACACACTGCAACTAATTTAATTTTCACTAATGTGGCAAATTAGGCCTTTTCTCTCAACTCAGATTTGTCACTCAACAAAACACAGCCCATTAAGTACTTTAAGTAACAACCATGTAGTTTTTATGCTTTGCACAGGGCTTAGCAGGGGAGGGGGGAGGAGGTTGAGGGTTTGGGGCTGTATGTTTTTTAATCTTTGTAAGCCACCCCAATTGCATTTTGTAGAGGGGTGGGATATATATAAATTTCATTATTATTATTAAATATGAAGTGATACAAAATAACTGTTAGAAGTACGATATGCAATAGATAGAATGAGCTTTTGTAGACTTGAGTCTACTTCCTTAGATGCATGAGATGGAGTGGAGGGTCCTTATAAGTAAACTGTGTGTGATAATTTTCATACAAATTCAAAACTTTGTGGTATGGAAATGAGGTGACACGATGGTCAGTTGAGACAAGGCAAGAGGAAGGATGTTGCCCATAGCCAAGGTGAGTAGATAACCATATGAATGAGTATGTAAATGTAGTGTGGGAACAAGAAAGGAGGCATGATAAACTGGCTAAGACTGAGGCTAGGGTGTTAACCAGTACTATAATATATGTAGTGTACCAGGAAACTATTGTGTCTGTTCAACCCACTGTTGATGGACTGCAGTTTGTGGATATATTCCAATTCTGCTATTTCTCTTTCCAATCTTCTGTTGTTGTTGTTTGGTTCAAGGACTGCTATTCTGAGGCCTGAGGTGGAACACTCTAAGAAGATTGAAGTGTTCTGCAGCTGGTTTTTGTGTATTCCCATTCCTAATGTCTGATTTATGTCCATTTATCCTCTGGCACAGAGAATGGCCTGTTTGCCACAGACAATGGCAAGTGTGTCCTTCAAAACTCATGCTCGCATTTGACCAGCTCTATAATCATAAAAAACTGAATGCTTAAGGGCAATGCTTAAGAGGACTGAGTGCTTAAAGGCATTGCTGAGCAACTGAAAGCCCTTCTAATATTGTGGTTGATGTCATTAGATCCTGTGATTACATTTGCTGAATAGATGTGTGCACAGAGTTGGCATTTGGGTTTGTGACAAGGTTTTGTACCCATGCCCATTATCTGTGTTATGTATCCTCCTGTAGATAAGTAACTGTTTGAGGCTGGGATGCTGTCTGTAGAGTTCTTGAGGGGGAAGCATTATTGTCCAGAATAGGTTGTACTTCATGAATGGTCTATTTGGAAGCTGTATATCACCACTAGTAGAGTACTGCTATTTTCTGTCCTCAGTCTGTTCTGTAATAAATCAGTCCTGGATACAAGTCTTGTCCTGTTTATTTGTCCCCCCCCCTTCATATCATGGGTAATTATAGCTTGAGGAATGCTTGTTACAATTCTATGAGTTTGGTGTCTCTGTCTTGTGAATGTAGTCTATGAATCTGGTGGTGTGTTAAGGGTAGAAATTGGAGACATGTAAGTATGTGTAGCAGTCAATGGGTTTGTGATAAAGTGTGGTGCTTAGATTACCATTGTGTAGCTGTACAGTGGTGTCCAGATAATGAATTTGTTCTGTTGATAGTTCCTGGCTGAGACTGATGACAGGGTGGAAGTTGTTCAAATTGTGGTGGAAGTTGTTCAAATTGTGGTGAGTGACTCCTTTCCAAGAGTCCAGATTTATGAGAGCATCAATGTCCTTTAAGTAGAGGAGTTGTTTTTGGGTACAGGAGTTAAAGAATCATTGTTCTAGGCTAGCCATGAAGATGTTGATATATTGTAGTGCCATGTATGTGCCCATATCTATACCATTAAATGGAAGGTATATGTTATTACAAAAGGTAAAGTAGTTGTGTGTGAGAACAAAGTGGCAGATCCTGTTGGCTAGATCTGCTGAGATCTTATCTGGGATGATGTTCCTTACAGCTTGCAGTCCATCCTTGTGTGGGATGTTGGTATACAATGTACTTGTTGTCTGAATGTACAGAATAAATTTGTAGGAAGCGGTCACATACCCTCCAACATTTCAGAGATGAAAACCAGGACCTGTGTGACCATGAATATCACATTGTGATTAAGATGGGAAAAGTTATTAATGAGGAATACTGTAGCACACAAGCTAGGAGTGGCTGCAGCAGTTTGCTTTTGCCAAAGCCGACTATGAAGGGCAAGATTTTGTCCCCACCTCTCTCCCCTCCTGGATTAAGTGAGTGCAAACTACTTTTATACTTTGAACAATTCAAGCAATTGAAGTTAGCTGAAGACAAAGGGGGGGGGGGGAGTGGGAAAAGGAGAGAGAAACTGGGACATTTTAAAAGCACCTAAAAAGATGGGATGACAAAGGATTGAGAAAATCCTTACCAAATTGAAAAGGTTGGACTCTAGGTGCATCCCAAGATAAATGTTTTGGAACATTCACCTGAGAGGAAGAATGCTCAAGTTGATTCAAGTCACTAAGTGAAATTACTGTTATTTTTATTGATGTTTATGTTATTTTATTCTGCATGATAACTTTCCAAGTGCTTTACATAAAAAAGTTTTTTCTATAAAAACCTAGCTCACTATCTTCTATGTTTACATCAAAGTAAGTGTTACTAAGTATAGTATGTTTTAGTTTGGAATCTTAATTCTAACTAAGTTTTCTGCTCAAACCTCAGAGCTAGAGGAAGTTAGCCTATGTCATTTTTTTCCTCCTGGATTTCATTGTTCAGGTGCAATTGCAGTTAGAAACTTTTTCATAATATTTAAATTAAAATGTCCCTTTATATGAACTATGTTTCTTCTTTTACCAGGAAATGGGATAAAATAATTGCTTTTCATTTTGTTTGAGAATTGCCACTATTTGCTTGACACTTTCTCAATTTCATTGTTGTTGTTGTTAACTGCTCTCAAGCTGTCCCTTACTCATGGCATCCCTGTGGATGAGACCTATCCAAGTCCTCCTTCCTCCACTGCTCTGCTTAAGTCTGTTAGATTCATGCTCATGACCTCCCTGATTGAGTCTGTCCATCTAGTGTGCATTCTCCTTCTGTTTCTAATGCCCTCCACCTTCCCAGCATTATTGTCTTTTCTAATGAGTCATGCTTTTTCATGATGTGGCCAAAGTACGATAGACTTAATTTGGTCATTTTGACTTCCACGGAGATTTCTGGCTTTATCAGCTTAAGAACTCACTTATTTGTCTTTTTACCTGTCCATGGTATCCTCAGAATCTTGTCCAGCCCTGCATCACAAAAGAGTTAGGCCCAATACAGACTAGCACAATGTGCCATCCTTGGGCCAAAACTAGGGTTGGGGAGGGTGTAGCAACCACATACGCCGTCCATACACAGGGCTGAATGATGGCGTCATGCACAGGCCACCTCCACACAAACCGCTGTGTGCGTGATGTCACTGTGCTGCTGGAGATCACTTATGGAACCCTATCTGTGCACACTTCATTCCTATGGCAACTAGATTGCTGTGCAAATGAAGCCAGGGAGAAACACGCCTGTCAGGGTGTCCAGGGGCATGCAGTCTGAAGGACACCCCCTTTCCAGGCCACGGGAAACAGTGTTTTATGCTTCTCCATGGCCTGGAAAAGCACCTGATTGGGGCCTCTGGGCTCCTGCTGCAGTTGCCCTGGCCCCAATCCGGCACGAAAAGGGCTGCTACAGACCCACCCCTGAAGGGGCCGTCTGAATCAACCCTTAGTTAATTTTCCTCTTGCCTGCTTTTTTTCCCTGTCCAGCTCTTGCATCCATACATGGCGATGGGGAATACAGTGGTTTGGACAATTCTAATTTAGTTGTATTTTACCCTTTAGAATCTTGTCCAGTTCTTTCACTACTGCCTTTCGTATTCCTAGTCTTCTCATTTCCTGACTGCCATCTCCCTTCTGATTAATGTTGATCCAAGGTTTGGGAATTCTTTATCTATTTTGATTTCTTCTTTGTCTAGGTTGAATTTAGGTAGTTCCTCTGTGGTCATTTTTTTTTATATTCAGCATTAAACCTGCCTTTGTACTTTCTTCTTTTACCTTCCTTGGTAATTGTTCCAAATCTAAGATGTTTTCTGCTAGTAGTCATCTTCATATCTTAGATTGTTGATGATCCTTCCTCCAGTCTAAACTTCTCCTCCTTTTGAATCTAAACCTGCTCTTCTTATGATATTTTCTGCATACAAATTGTACAAGTAGGGTGATAGAATGCAGCCTTGCCCGACTCCTTGCCAATTGGGAACCATTCTGTTTTTCTGTGTTCTGTTCTGACAGTAGCCTCTTGTCCTAAGCACAGATTTCTCATCAGGACTATCAGATGTGGTGGCATCCGCATGTCTTTAAATGCTGTCCATAATTTTTTTTATACAATCTTGAAAAGAAATATGAGTGTTGATTGTGTGCCCTCTGCTTTGGTCATATGTGATTAATGTTTCTGAAATGTTAATTATGATGGATGGCTGTATATGACCATGTTCATTATATGTTCATTATAATGAATGGCTGTGTACGACATATATGTTTCATGACTTCATTTTTGACTATTACATTATCTACTTTAATGCTTACAGTCTTTCTAATTGTTGTCTTATCTATGTATATGCTGTTCTTCTTTGTATCATTTATTAAGATACTGAACACTACCTTGAGATAATGAACACTACATTGAACCACACATGGAAAATGGCTTTATTAATTTTATTAATATTTAAAAATATGAATGGCATGTGTGGACTCTAATAATTATATTATGATTGCCTTGTGTTAAAACTGTATATCTTACAGTAGGCTAAGCCTGTACCATGCTCAGTTGATCATGGCATTAAGCAGGTTTTAGGAAGAAGGTAGAAGTTTAAAGTGAAATGGCACCACCCGACTCACCAGGCCAGCGCTGTTGCTGTGCGAGGAGGCTCTGCTGCCCCACATGGCCAGTTTTCCTCCTGGCAACAGATGCAAGAGTGAGATTGCTTCTGATTGGCTACTGGGAGAGCGGGAACTCCGAGTGGCCTGATTGGCCCTCTCAGGCTCGCCTGATTGGCTGAGGGCTCCAGGAAAGGCAGGGTCTCCTCTTTCCGGGGCCCTCACTGGTTGATTGGCCTATTTAGGCCCTTGTCAGGCACTCCTCGGTGCCATTCGCAGTTTGCTCCCCGCCCTCCCTCCCTGCCTGGGAGTTGATTGTCACAACTTGTTGTTGGTGGCAGCATAGGCCTGGATCTGGGGTAGGGGTTTCCAGGGCCTGCTGGCACTGGGTCGGGAGTCCTCGCACCTGAGTATGGAGCGGTTTGCTGTGGCCATTGCGGGGGCCACAGTCAGTTAACACCCAGTGATTAGGATGCCTTGCAATTCGAGTTGAAGCAGCGCAGTTGCCTAACTGCGCAACAGGGCGGAGCCTGGCACCTATGTCATCCCGATGCTTGCGGCTGCAAGCAACCTTACCTAATATATCAACCAACCGGGGTGTTGCTGATGTCCAGATCCAGACCTTATGCTTTGGGCCAACCCTATGGTTATGCTGCTTGTTTGAGCTGTTAATAAAGTTGTGGCCTTTTTCCTCCATCTTTGTGTTATGTTTCATTGAGCCGGATCTGCACAGCAAATTTTCTTTGAAGAGTACAGTGGGCCCTTGGTATCAGCTGAGGTTTGAATCAGCTCTGGATACCACAGTCCCTGGATGCTCCAGTCCCATCAAATGCAGTGGCATAGTGAAATGGTGTCCCTTATATTAATTAGCAAAATCAAGGATTTCTTTTGGGAATTTATATCATTTTGGAATATTTTCAAACTGGTTGAATTCATGGATAAAGAACCCATGGATATGGAGGACTGGCTGTATATGGAATGATAATAATAATGCATGGTTTAGTGGTTTGAGCATTGGACTAGGATTCCAGGACACCATCCCACTTTGCCATGGAAACCCGTTGTGTGGCCTTGAGGAAGACAATGGTAAACTCCCTCTGAGGAACTCTTGCCAATAAAGCCCTATATTAGGATTGCCATAGGGTTCCCATAAATCAGAAATTACCTGAGGGTATACAAGAATAGGGAATAATAGATACACTTCAGTATTGATTTTAAAATAAAGAAATGCATTTTACAAGCTTGGTGTGTTTTGTTCATTGCCTTGGCAAGCCTATCTAAGGCAGGGTTAAGGATTATTTTATGGTTGCAGCAGTATAACACTGTAAATGGTTCATTAGTGTGGAAAAGTAAGAATGCCAAATAAACAATCTGGTGTCAGTAGCAGAAGCCTATAAGTGTCAACTTGGACGAATGGCAAGTTGAATGAGCTGTGCCATGGAAGATTCCATCATTGTTTGGCATTGGGAATTTGTGAGAATATTCTGTATTGTTGTATTTACTGGACACAGCAGTGAACTGAACAAGAACATCTGTTCATTTTGCAGACTGATTTGCTTTATTTTCAACCCACTTGATTTATTAGTGTTTTTGGGTTTTTTTGGTTATTTCATGCTCTGATTATTCTACTCACATGGACACGGTATGCTCATTGCCAATCTATTAATAGAAGTCCTTCTTTGACATATATGGTTTTAATGGACAAAATTGTTCATAGAATACACACTGTTGCAACCCTTCAATTTCTGCTAGACTTATCACACAAAATATTTCTCTCCTGCCAAAAGGTGCTGCATCCCAACTTTCTCTTTGGGATCTCATTACACATGAGAAGAAAAGGGTTTTTACTTTTTTCAAAAGAAGTGTTTTAGAACATTCATCTGTTTTGGCAGCTGTCATGGTTTTCTAGAAGTGTTCTGGGAAGCGTGATTTGAGGACATTCAAGTGAAAAGATGGCTGCACTCTCTCTCTCTCTCTCTCTCTCTCTCCCTGTGAATGTGTTTGTTTATATGTGATGTTCTCCAACCTGCATCAAAATCAATGGATTTGGGACCTCTGCCAGCAATGCTGGAAAAGAAAAGTATAAAACAAAGAAGTATCAATGCAGAGTCGAAGGCTTTCATGGCCGGCATCCATAGTTTTTTTGGAGCTTTCAGGCTATGTGGCCATGTTCTAGAAGAGTTCCTTTCTGATGTTTTGCCAGCATCTGTGGCTGTATCACCTTGAATACTGTTGTCTCCCACCAATTCTGAGCCAGAAGCTCTTGCAGGAAAAAAGGTGACACTTACAAATGACAATAGGTTCAAGAGACAGAACATTTGCAGTGGCAGAACTGCCATGACAGGAAGCATGAAAATGAGGTTATTTTGTTATCCCCAGATAATTAAAACCTGGGTGGATGTAACATTGAAAGGAACTGGATACATTTCAGAGTAACACATTCTACAGATCAAATATGAAAAAAGAAAGAAAGTTAGTAGTTTGAACTTTCCTTTCATATCTTCCATGTGCAGTCAAATAAGTGTCTTCCAGGGCAGTCAAATAAGTATCCATATTATCTACATTCTCATTTGGATGCTCAAAGCTATCTGCATAAGACGGCCAATTATGTTTTATTTCATGTGACCTGTTTCCAGTGTTCATTTAAAATGATGGTCTTTTGAAAAATATTTCTGCATATGCAAAGCTCTTGACCAATTTGCCCTTCTGTCATCTGTTTCTCTGTTCGTGCATCTGCCTTGCTCCTTTAGCTTTCACTTCTTCCACAGGCAAATCTGTTTATATTGATAACGGTTTTATCCCATCCAGTTTGACACAATATTGGAAAAGGGATGGTTTGCTGTGCCAGGCACTATAGTCAGAGTGTGGAAAACATCCATTCTGAATTCTTGGAGGCTGCTCATGCTTTTCTGTTTTTGCAGCTGGACCTTAGGATCCAGGAGCTTTACATATTGCTTACTTTATGTTTCTGGGTTTAGGGGAATGGCAAAGTTTTTTTTCAGTGGGCTCTCTTCACACTGATCCCACTTTCTTTTTGGTGTCATCTTTTCCTATTCTCTCACCCTTGTCATTTTAACCCAGTATGTATAACTGAGTGGCACAGTGGTTAAATGCTGGTACTGCAGCCACAAGGTTGTGATTTTCATCTTAGGGCTCCAAGGTTGACTCAGCCTTCCATCCTTTTGTAGGGCAGTAAAGTGAGTACTCAGCCTGTTGGTGGCAATTGGCTTACAGACTGTAAACTGCTTAAAGAGTGCTGAGTTCACTGATAAGCAGTATAGAAAGATAAATGCTATTGCTTTAGTAGAATGCTGCTAATCTGTGTCTTTGCTTTTAGGTATGTGAAAACTGGTGTGGCAGCAAAATGTTGGTCTGGGACTTGAAAGATGCAAGTTCTTCATAGCTGTGAGATTGGGTGGGTTGTCTTGGGCCAACCATTCTTTCTCAACCTGGCTTATCTCACAGTAAAGGTGTAGGAGTAAAGCTGTCTGTGTGCCCTAAAGCCATTGGGGTAAAGGCGATACTGTATAAACAAAACTACGGTAGTAAATTATATACACCTCTACAAAGTCCATACCTACTATCTTCCTTTTCTCACCTGTTCATATGTTTTGTGTCTAATTCCATCAGTTTTTTTTAACCACCTTTGACTTCTCTACAATTTTGTTATGTTAATAACCTGGAAATGAAATGCATTTAATTGGAATTATTAATGCTTGAAGTTAACACTGTGAAGGTGGAAAATACTTTTACTGTGGTACAGAAATAAACAGCTTTTTAAAACATTTTGGTTACATATGTATTAACTGCCCCAAGCGAATAGCTTGTAGAAGCACCTAGGCAGCAGTTTTAGCTTCCAGGAATCTTCTTGGTTAAGTCTTTGGTTTCTGCAATTTGTTCCCCTTGTGCTTGGCAAAATTGTTCCACGTGTGTCAAATTGGATGGAGAGCACTGGTAAACAGCAGCTCATGCCACAGAGTCTCAGGTGAGGTCTGAGCCTTAATTGCATATTTCTAAAACTGGACAGTTTCTAGTTTTTAAACCACTCCTGTATTATGCAGATGGTGAGAAAGGCATCCTTGCAATATGATCTTGCTAACAGCATGCTTTACAATGAGGATGGAGTTCTCAGAGCATTGAGCACTGTTGGCTTTGGGCCAGCCATTGTGCTTTGTGGCAAGGCTACAATTCATTTTGGATCTCATCAGAGCACAGAACTTTTTTCCACATTTGTTGTGTCTCTTTGATGTCTTTCTGCAAACTCCAATGAGGCGTTGATATGGATTTGCTTCAGCAATAGCTGAATTATTCTTCCTTAAAGCCCACCTTTAAGTGTCCAGGTGATAATTGCCCCATGGATGGTTTTCCCCATCTCAACTATCAATCCCTCCAGCATCTTCAGTCTCCATTGGCCTCTGGTTACACAGTTCTCATAGCTATCATGAGAACAGGGTTATGCTTATGCACTTTGATCTTCTTTGTTTGCCTCTGGACTATATAATCCTTGGGAACCCATCTTCAATGGGGTGTGCGCCCCAGTCCAAGGGCTGCTCACATATCCAGCAATGGGGAATTTAATACAGGTATATGGCTGAGAGGTAGAATTTGTCTGGGGGCTCATTTCTACCACTGGCTATTGGGGGTTCTGTGTCCCATCAATGAAAGGACAGGAATGATCCTCTGCTCTGTACCATCTCCTGCATCATTTTCCACAAGTAAAGCTTATGCTATAGCAGTAATGTGTGTCTCTGTTTGGAATTGAAAGAACTCTTGGAGATGCCTGGAATTGTACTGCATAAAGTAATTTTTTCTTGGAGCAGAATATATACCACTAACTGCTCCTTGATAGTTCAAGCATCCTATGGTTATGCAGATACAAAATAGCTTCTCTTCCCTTAAAAAATGAAGAGGATGGGGATGATATTATTTCTGTCATATGAGTAATTGAATTCATTTTAGAATGTCTGAATAGGGCTTGTATACATCTATTTATGTATGATGTGGACATCATGGAAAAAGTGAACTTGAGTATCTTCCTCCATCATATTGTACTTGCACTGGAAAATCTGAGAGATTCTGATAGCTTGGGAAAGTTACTTTTTGGACTATAATTGACCAGGCAACCGTCTAACAAGGTAGCCAGTTATGGCTGTAGAAAGCTCAGCAGTTGTTGGCCTCTTGTGACAAGTGCTCTGCTGGTCATAGTCTGAAGTAGGAGCCAAATCAGGGTCTTCTGGGTCACATCTCAATTTCCATTTAAAACTAAAGCCCCACTGTTCTCTCTTGAGGTCTTAGGATTGGTCTGTTTATATCTTGTTTTTGTGTTCTTTCAAGTCATTTTTGACTTATGGTTACCCTAAGGTAAAGTTATCACAGGGTTTTCTTGGCAGAATTTGTCCAGAGAGGATTTGCCATTGCCTTCCTCTGAGGCTGAGTGTTATTTGCCCGAGGCCTTCCATTGGGTTTCCATGGCTGAGCAGGAATTTGAACCCTGGTCAGCTGGTGTCCTAGTCCTCAAATCACTACACCACAAAGGCTTCCTTTATTTATAACAACCTCAAAATCATGTGGGTATTTTTCCTCTTATTGATTTCAATATGAGAGAAAATAGGCAAAGGAGGAAATGCTGGAAGCAAATGCAAGGGGGGGGGGGGAATCCCCGCATTCCCCAACCTCCCAGTTTACCAGCTTTTGTGTGTGCCAGCAAGTATCAAGGTGTATGCACTGATTCCATGCTAGATCCTGCTCAACCTGTATGAAATGTTTTGGGAATCATGTTTGGAGACCGCAGAAGTAGACAGAGGTCAGGACAAAGGTATATTTCCTAATTTAGTAAATTAGTAATTATTTTACCAATGAATCCTGCCATTTTCAATAATAGGCAGTGGGATGACTGAAAGTTTCAGCCTAGCAACTCTACATCAAATCATGTACAACAATTACCAGAGTCTGGAATTGGAGCTTTTTGGTGTATAACATTCAGAATCCCTAGCCACTATGGTTGCTGGATACTGAGAGTTGTAAAAAACTTTTCTGACTGTCGTTTTGTCTACAGAAACTAGCATAATCTCCACTTTCTCCTCCTTTCCTTCCATATAGCAAACCATCCTTTCCTGGAAATTTCCAGTGAGGGTACCTAAATGTAGAATACAAGTCTTGCTTGTAACCACCATCACAAGACTTATATCTCATGTGCCACATCCATTTTTGAAAAAAAGTGAGATTATATTAATTACTGTTGGCTTATGGTATGTAAGTGTTGAAGGCTTTTGGTCTGCATTTTCTAATTTTGGTCACAGGATGGCAGCATAGGTAAAACACTCGAAGAGCAGGGTTGCATCTTTGTTGACATGTGTGAATATTTTTGAAGCGATGCTCTTTTCTGTTTGTTTGTTCCTTTAGGGATATGTGGTTAGCTCCCATATAGCACAAACACTGATAAAATTATTAAATCCCAACTAGGTTCAGCCTTGGTGATCCTGTTACTGTCTTAGGCCTTTCCAGACATATACACACAAAAGGCAGACTTTCTGGAATCACAGACTTAAGATACTAACACCACATGGCCCTCACCTAGAGAATAATACCATCATCCTCTAAAGAACGCTGGAAACAGAGTGTCCTAAACTGCCACCTTATATACAACTCAGTTTCATCTTTAGCAGCTGAAGAGAGGGAAGCTGAAATGATTTGTTCATTTTATATTTTACAATTGGTCCTCCAAAGCCATGGATTTTTTTATCCACAGATTCAACCATCTATGGCATGAAACTATTCAAAAACATATCAATTCCAAAAAGCAAACCTTGATTTTGCTATTTTATATAAAGGACTCAATTTTACTATGTCATTGTATCTAATGAGACTTGAATATCCACAAATTTTGGTATCCTCAGGGGGTCCTGGAACCAAACTCCAGTGAAGGGACTATTGTGTGTGTATGTGTAAGTGTGTGTGTAGTTTTGTTTGTTAATCACTTTTGCTGCCATCCATTGACCAAAATATACACTTGTGTGCACTTCTCTTTCTCGCTCTTTCTACACACACACACACACACAATTATCTGGTTCCTTCTGGGATCTAGAACAAACCTGGGTGCTGTTGGTATGCATTTCAATCACACATGCACACACAATATATAGGAAGTTTAAAACATAGTTATGTAATTTAAAAACAGGCTGTTGTTTTCTCTCTCTCCTTCCAATTCCTCCCCCTTTTAAAAAAAAAGATAAATGTCTTCATTCCTTGTGAAAAGAAGACAGTTATGTGTTATGTGCCATAAGATCTGAGATGCCCTGCAAATGAATAGAGCTGACTTAGTTTTGCCTGTTCCCATTAAGATATTGCAAGTTTGAATTTCCATTAATGGTGAAACCATTCCACCCAAATATTCCCATCCTCAATCCCTTGTTCTGTCCTGTGAGGTAGCTGAGACTTGAGAAAGAGTGACTGGCCCAAGTTTACTGCCAGTTTTCATAGCTCAATGGAGTCTTGAACATGGCTTTCCTGAAAGCTAGTCATATATTACAGTGGTCGGTCACTCCTGGCATTGGAAGCTTGGCTTGCAGCTGCCGTGCACATCTATTTATTTAGTACTTTCATATCCTGATTTTCTTCTATTATGGAATTCAAGGCAATTCAGAAAAGGTTCCTAGGGGAATCCTGTCTCTAGGAGTTAATCAGCCCCAGCTTTGCTGAGAAGATTACTACACTGCACTCACATTGGATATAAGGGCCCACTGTATTTTCTCACCTCAGCCCAAATTCACCACATATGATAAACTGTTTCCTCTTTTTTATTTCACTTCCAATATATATTTGTGGAACTTTTATTCATCCTGGATGATCTCTCTGGTGTCAAATACGTTTGATACATTATTTTATTAAAAATCTCCTTAAAATCATTAGGTAAACAACCCTTTGCCCGCATTCTCTCCCTTTCATCTATCTGCATATTATGGCCTATATTCTGGGCCCAATTTATCATACATTCTTCAACCATCTTCCATTTCTGTTCTCAATAGTAATTTATACATTTATCAATTAAATGCTCATCATTCTGAATATAACTGAATTTCAAATTCTGGTTTTGTTACTTCCAGTCCCTACAAATTCCTATCCATCTCAAATCTCTCAGATCTGTCTGTAAAAGTACAATTGAAATATGTATTCCTCCATGTCCAATTCTTCACTTGTTTTCATTCTGTAATGTCCTCCTTACCCATTTATCCTCAAATACCATTTCTCTTATGTAAAGCTTCATGGGACAAGACCCATACAGGCATTTAAAACATTTAAATCTTGCTTTATATTTGTTTCATACTCTTATCAAATATTTTCTGACAAAATGATTATTAAAATCCACATTTGTCTTAATTTTGTCCTACCAGACAAAACCATGCCAACCAAATCTCAAATCAAACCCTTCCAGATGTAGTATATCTTTTCCTCCAATTTTATCCAATCCTTACAATTTCAAATCAAGATATAGTATATCCACAGCATTCTCTTCATCTACCAAGCTGGTAATTTTATTTAAAAAAAGGAAAAAAAGAAAAGAAAACAGAAAAAAAAGAGAGAGATCAGATTAGTCTGTCCTGAGACTTGTACCTCAGAAACCCATATTGACTTTATGCCACAATCACAAAAAGTCAGCATGGTTTTCTGAGAAACAAGTCATGCCAGACTAATCTACTCTCTTTAAAAAATGGTCATCTTGGTAGATGAAGGGAATGCTGTAGATATAGCATATCATGATTTCAGTAAGGCCTTTGAGAAGCCCCCCACCCCATCATATTCTTGCAAACAAGGTAGTAATATGTGGGCTAGACAATGCAACTATTAGGTGGATTTGTAATTGGTTGACAGGCTGAATCCAAAGGCTTCTCAGGAATAGCTCCTCTAAATCATCCTGGAGAGAAGTGACCAGTGGAGTGCCACAGGGTTCTGTCCTGAGCCCAGTGCTATTCAACATCTTTATCAGTGACTTGGATGAAGGAATAGGGGGCATACTTATGAAATCTGTAGATGATGCCAAATTAGGAGAAGTAGCTAATAGCTCAGAGAAGAGGATCAAAATTCAAAATGATCTAGATGAGAAAGCTGGGCAAAAACTAACAAAATGAATTTCAACATGGAGAAATGCAAGGTACTGAACTTAAGCAGAAAAAAATGAAAAAGCATAGATATAGGATGGGAACATGTGGCTTAACAAGACTACATGTGAAAAGGATCTACAAGTCCTAGTAGACCACAAGTTGAACATGAGTCAATAGTGTGATGCAGCAGCTAAAAAGGACAATGCAAATTTAGGCTGCCTCAATAAAAGTATAGTTTCTAGCTTGGGGGAAGTACTAGTGCTACTGTATTCTGCTTTCACCAGGCCTCACCTGGAACCCTGTGTCCAGTTCTGGGCACCACAATTCAAAAGGTATGTTGACAAGCTGGAGTGTGTCCAAAGGAGGGCAACCAAAATGGTGAAGAGTCTGGAAACCATGCCTTATGAGGAGAGCCATAGGGAGCTAGGTGTTTTAGCTTAGAGAAGAGATGGTTAAGAGGTGACGTGATAGTCCTGTTTAAGTATTTGAAGGGGTGTCGTTAAAGAGGATGGAGAAGCTTGTTTTTTGCTACTCCAGAGAATAGGATGCAAGGAAGAAAGGATGCAAGCTACAGGAAAACAGAGTCCACCTCAACATTAGGAGGAACTTCCTGAAAACAAAAGCTGTTTGACAGTGGAACATGCTCCCTCACAGAGTGGAGGAGTCTGGCCAACTGTCAGGGGTACTTTGATTGTGTGTTCCTGGACTGGATGGGCCTTATGGCCTTCCAACTCCATGATTCTATAAAATCAGGAAGCCTAAGGCACCCTCCCTGTTTTACATCTTGTAAAATTTTAGAACTGACTGTAAGTATCTTACCCTGTCAAAGAAATTTTGAAATATCTTTCTGTCATTATTTAAATGGTGCATCATTAGTCAAAATCAATATTGTTTGGCCAAAAGCAGCATCTTTGCTAAAACATTCATTTTTATAATATTTTCTTCCAAGCAATGATCGTCTTAATTTATTCCATTTTTTCCAAATCTTGCTTAACATCATTCCAAGTTTTAATGTAGTTATTCTGAAATGAATTGGAATTTTTATTTGTGATATTTATTTATAAGTATTTAACTTTTTTTCTCTACTTTAAGTCCAGTTTTCTTAGTTAAAATGTCCAGTCTTCCTTTATCATATTCTTCAATAACATAGCAGCTCTGTCTTTATTAATCCTAAATCCAGTTAAGTCACCTTAATCTTCTAAAATATTTATCAAAATCTCAACAGTCACCAAAGAATCTTCTAGAGAAATTAGGCCTCATCTGCAGAAATAATGCACCTTGACACCTCTATAACTTCCATGTCTCAATGCTATGGCATTCTGAGATTTGTAGTGTTGTGAGCTATTTAGCCTTCCTTGCCAGAGACACAACAGACTACGGATCCCAGGATCCCATAGGATGGACCCATGGCAGTTAAAGCAATGTCAGTTTCCATTACTGTATTTCTGCAGGGTAGATGAGGCTGAAATCCTCAGCCAAAGTCCTCAATTTCAACCATTATCCTTTAATATAGATACTCTTGGTTCTTTCCTTTTCCCTTATAGCTGAAGTTAAAACTTTCAAAACTAGTATAAAAAATAAAAGAGAGGTCAGTCCTGTCTGGTTCCCTTTTGAATATCACAAAACTCAGTAACTTCAAGAATTCGTCAGGATCTGTGCCCTTTGAGTATCATATATTGCTTTAGACCATAAAAATAAATCTCTCTCAGAATTTGTTTTCCAAAACAGCAAACAAACTGTATACCATATATACTTGACTATAAGTCGACCTGATGTATAAGTTGAGGGCATGTTTTGTCGCCAAAATTATGGATCTAAAGGATGAAGCAAAGCAAAACAATGTCAAATAACTTCCAAAAGTCCATCAGACATACCTCTTTGTGCTTATTTTTAATACTGGATGGATGAGAGAGTAAAGGGGGTCAGTGCTTTTAGGACAGATTATACTCTTGGTTTTCACCAGGGGATGGTTCCTTCTTTTAAATAAGAGTTAAGATACAGTACTTACATTGACCCCTGGATAAGTCGACTCAGGTTTTTTGGGTCAATTTTTGACCTAAATTTCTAGGCTTATACATTTACAGTATACTCATGTATAAATATAAAAATTTTACTCCAGAAATTGACCCTAAAAACACAGTCCACTTATCCATCGAAGAATGTAAAACAAATACTCTTGTTTTAAAAAGGAACCATCCCCTGTTGAAAGGTACAGTAATTCCCAAACTCTTGTTCTTCAGGCATTTTTGGACCTCAGCTCCCAGAAGCCTCAGCCATATTGTCCAATAGTCTGGGATTCTGGGAGCCAAATTCCAAAACACCTGGATTGCCAAAGTTTTGGAATCACTGCTATAGTATAACCTATTCTGGAAGTGCTAACCCCCCTCTGCTCTCTCATCCATCCAGTCTTTCAGGTGATCACAAACAGTTATTCCTGCTGGAATTTTTTAAGTTCTTTGGCACTGTTTCATTATTTAGATCCTTTGCTACCTGCCCCTAAATTTTAACCTTGACTTATCTATGGATCATATCAAAATCCATAATTTTGGCCCCCAAAACCTGCCCTCGATTCATACATGAGGTTGACTTATAGTCAAGTATATATGGTAAATGACCAGTTCAAATTATTAAATGCTTTCTCTGCAACCAAAAATATGAGTACAGGAATTGCTCAATGCAGAACTTTGTATGGAAAATATGGCATATTGAAAAACATACAGAGGTACCTATTTGTTGCTCCTGATGAAACTTCAAAGCGAAAACTGGTGATTTAATGACATACCTCCCTCTGGTTTCAGCTATGATCTATGTTTTTGGGGTACTTCAGCTCTCATTTTATTTTTCTGGCATTTCTGCAATCTGTTGCTTTCATCTTTGCAAAAATGCCAAATACCTGAAGGTCATCAATCAGCTAAACTGTGGAGTGTTCTGAAGACTTTTTCAAATCATTACTTCCTATTCTTTCTCACTGTGTGGCCTTTTACTTACTAATGTGTTCTGTTCTGTTCTCAATAAAATCTGCATTATCGTTTGATACAGCACCATGTAGAATTGCTGGTTTTTAGAGATAAATTTAATCATCAAGCAGAAAGAGTTTCTGTGCAAAGGAAAATATGATGTGGATTTCTTTTAATGTCTCATTGCTTGCATTTTTCACAAGTAGTATCTTTCCGAGAGGTCTATTTGAAATTTGGATACATGCTGTACAATCTGAGGCCAAGGTCTGTCTGAGGTTTAAAACGAGCCTCTGCATGGACAGAAATCTCTGAATGGTGATTACAGTTGTTTAATTGGCAAATATAACAACAAGAAAACTCCTTTCAAGCCCTCTCTCTCCATGCTGCTATTACCTTGCTTGCTGATTGGCACCATAGAGATTCTTAGCACACAGATTTCTTTGACCCTATTTTCTTTTGGGTGTTATAGTCCAATGTGAAGGGGGTGTTTGTTGATAGTCACACACAGAACTGCGGCTAGAGCCAGATATGTGGAGCCATCTTTTATGTTTCTTTCTGCCACCCTCCCCCACTCTTCAGTGGATTAAGTGAGAAACTCTTTACTTTTGCCACAGGTCATCAACTGCAGGGAGTCCTATGTGGTCCTGAGACATCAGGTTGTTCACCACTCTGCTACATAAAGAATCAGAGAACAGCAATGATAAAATGGGCTAACTAGGGTAAAATAGATGATCATAGTGCCTAGCAGAATCAGTTGCTACTACTACCAGCTAAATGTTTTTGGCTACATGGAAGGTCTTTCCAAGCCACTCTTGTTGACCAGGCTTGATGTATGAATGCAATTAGCTGTTGAGATCAACATGCTCATCTATTATTGCAGCCCTTTCCATATACCATAGCCATTTCTGACCCACATAGGAGAACCAAAGCCTATGACTGAATAAGGATAGCACTTGTCTCTCCCCCCCTTTTTCTTAGAATTCACAGATATTGCTGTGTTATTATGTTTCAGCAAAGAAGGACATAAGGGACTCCTGTTGCACCTTTTGAGACCGAGAAAAAGAAATTTCTAGCTTAAGCTTTTATGTACTCCAGTCAACTTCATCAGATCCACGGAGTGAAATTTCTGTGGACAGACATATATACTGATGTGTGAGTGTGTAATGTGAATTTTAATAGAAATGCAAAACATGTGGGCATGGTGATAGAATAAGAAGTTCAGTCATATCAATAGTCATAAAGAATAGTGTAAAAGGAGGCACACTTGACATACACGTCAAGATGAGCAGGTGATATGATCAGTGAAGGAAGTATTTGGTCTAATATATTGATATGGGCACAGAACCAGAAAAGTGTTGCAGTACTGCAGGCATGAGAACCATACTTACCATAGTACCTAGGAAATCAACTTATACTTTAATATGTACAGTGTGCCAACAAATGTTTGTCTCTGTTCAGATCACTTCCAGTGAATTGAGGTTTGTGGATATCCCTTAATTCAGCTGTTTCTCTTTCCAATCTTCCTTTGATTTTTTTTTAATTATTATTATTCAAGGGTTGGTGCTAGGGGGTTCAAGACAGAATATGCAGAAAGATTTATGTAAGACTATATGGATGCTTCATGGTAATGTTTGTTATGAAGCTAATATGATGTAAGATGTTGAATGCCATACAAGCAACAATAGTGATAATCCTTTGGCATGGGTTAGGTGGCTACATGTCCACAAGTAGCGGGTAAGTTTGTTTTTCTTAAACACAAACATTTGGCTTGTTACTCTACACAGACATACTTGTGTACTTAATATTTAGGTTACAGAGACTTCAACGTTGCAAAACATATGTGGAAATGGTGCTCATTCTGTAACCCTCCCACCTGTTAAGATATTTGTGTGGGTGGGTGGGTGGGGGGTCTAAAGAGGCTTCAGTTCGTGCATCTGATGAAGTGGACAGAAATCCATGAAAGCTTTTGAAAGACCTTACTTAGGCACTATAGGGTCCTCTTATATCTTTTAATAACATTTTTCTTCCTTATGTCTGTGAAAAGGCATCAAAGTATCAAGAGAAAGAGGAGTTACGTGTGTTCATATGGCATAAGTGCTAACAGCAGCAAAAAAGTTGACCTTTTCATTATTTGGTGGCCCTTTCATCATCAATGATATGAAAAAGTTCTTAACATCAGTAACTCAATATAACCTTAACATCAAACCACCATATAGTAAGTATTTCATACTTTAGGTGAATGTTAGAGACCTTCTGGAATACATTAATAGAGCATTTACAGATTTTCTATTTTAGAATGAATTACCTCAATTCCAGTCATCCAGACAACCAATGTTACACACAAGAGGGTAGGGATGGTCCATGAAGACCACACTCACACTTTTCCCTTGTTGGTTTACCTGGATGCACGCTAGAAAGTATAGAGGCTTTTTCCTACCCATGTTCTTCTATCCAGATTATGTGCTGCCATTTTGTAAGGAAAGGCAGGGTGAAAAACGAGGTATCCAAAAGTTTTAATGATCACCTTTTAAAAAAATTGATAGAAAGTTTGTTTTGATTTGTAGTTGTTAACTTATCTCTATGTAGTCAATATCTAGATTTATACATTTTCCCCAGCATATTGTGACCCTCCAAATACCTGATATTGTAGAAGTCTGCAGATTGCACCTTACGAGGGGGTATCGTAAAGTAATAATTATCACCTGGAAGTTATTATGGCATATGGATGAAATTTTGTCAGTGTCAGCATTAGTCCCTAAGTGCACCTTGCTGAAAAAAAGCAGCTCATTGCAACCTTTATTTTTGTGACTGGCTCTGCCAGAAGTGACTAAAGTGTAAAGTCCTCATCAGGCGCAATCTGCAGGCTTCTACAATATTAGGTATTCACAGGGTCAAGATATGCTGGGGGAAATGTATAAATCTAGATAGTGACTACATAGAGATAAGTTAACAACTACAAATTAAAACAAACTTTCTGTCAATTTTTTATAAAGGTGATCATTAAAACTTTTGGATACCCCCTTGTTGAGGTCTTCAGAACCTCATAATAGCTTCATGATAATGTTAAATTGTCATCTTATCTCACACAGCTCTAAATAAATGTGTGCAGTTTTGGTCCTGGACTAAAATGTAAGAATCAAAAATCTACTTCAACAACATGTCCTTGTGTTGTAGTACAATTAAAGGATGCATTTGAACAAGGACCAGAATCCTATTGTGAAACCAAATTTGCAACAGAGCACAGCACAAGCAACTTGATTTCTTTTTTGGCCTTTGATGCAACAAGGTGCCCATGATCTCATTGCTTAAGTGTCAAGGATCCCATTGACTTTATGTGCTAGTAGACAGTGTTATAGGACATTACATGATATGCTTAAAAAGCAAACAATATACCTGGATTTGGAGAACTGTCAAGTGATAACCTTGAGTTGTGAGAATGAGAGCAAGCAAGGAATATTGCTTTTGCTCACTAAGGGTGGGGAAGGGAATTAGGAGGAGGAAAGCTGAATGGACATAAGAGTATGGATGAGAGTGAAAGGAAAAAAGAATTCAGGTGTGGGGAAAGAGAGGGAGACGATTAGAGAAGAGAAGAGCAGCATATGGGGGAAAGCAGGCCATCAGTATTAAACGGATATTTCTTTAGATATCATAAATGGTAAACTTCTTGATATACACGTGAGTGAATTGTGAGTACATAGAGATTATCTCGTGAAAGTGCATGATTTAAAAATCTATTAGTCTCTTTTATAGGATAGAGGAAAATCATTTTGCAAATAGAATAGAATTTCTGTGTTATGCTTGGAAAAGAAAAACACATTGAAGAATGAAACTCATTTTATGCAAGTGCTGAATAAAAGGTGTTCAAATCAAATGTCTTACATCTTATCACTTAGCAACATTAACAGAAATACCGTATTATCCTTCCACAGTGAGTTGCCATACAAGTTCTGCTTTCTCCTTGATGTTTTTATATTCAGTCTCCATGCATACATCGCTTTTGTTCCTTCTGAAAGCAAATAACTACATTCTTTCCACAGAAAAGCATACTTATGTAATTTATTTTACACAAGAAAATATGATTTCCGCATTGAAGGGTATACAAAAGAAGACTACATCATTTTTATTTACTTTAATACTGCATTGTGGTGGATGCTTTCTAGTTACAGAAAATCTGCCTGAGGACTATGTGGACTAGTTTATAGACTGTAATAACCATGTCGTGGCATAGCAGCATGGAGTATATGGAATGACTAGGAAGCCTTGAACTTTGATGACTGTAAGCAACTTGATTGTTTTAGCCTTAGTCTAGTCAATAGCATAACAACATATAGAAGAAAATAACACTGGTCTAGCTGACATAAACCATAGTAAGGATGCTTCCAAATAAGGCTTTTAATACATTCTTTTCCTGACTTATTCTGGGAATTTTTCAGGTTTTCCAGACACTCTTGTGTGAGTTCCCAAGTCAGTTCTGAAATTCAAAATTTGACATCCTACATCTACATGCAAATAACAGTTGAGCTAACTGCCAATTTCCTTCCTTGCCTTATACAACTTCAAAATCAGTTGCATGTCGGCTGTACTGAAAGGGCCACAGTTTTCCCACAGATTCATTAACCAAATTCTTCTCTGGGACCATAATCTCTTCATGAGACCATCTCATGCCTTAAAACTTTGATTTAAGTTGGATTTGGGCATACTTTTGGTATGCAAAGTGCTGGTCTTGTGCTGTGAGTTGAAATAACTCCTTTTTGTGATCTCCCTAGGTAGGTGCTTGTCCATGTAGAAACAAATGCTAATTCTGTGCATAAGTGCATTTGGTATGGAACATTTTTTATTTTACACAGCCACTTTATTTCAAAGGACAGGCCCAAGGTTGAAAAAGTCACTGTTTGCTTGGAATGTGTCCAGTGGCCCTGAAGACCTTTGACAGTCTTCTTTCATCATGTTCATTCATCCATATTTCGTACTAAGGGTGACAGGACAAATTACAATGCTTCACACAGGATACCATTAATCTTGAGCAAGTAACTTATTGCCAGTTATTAGCTGTTCACCTTGAAAGCCCATGAATACAAAAGAAAATTATCCTAATGTTCTCTTCAGAAGATTAATTGAAAATGCAGTAGGTAAATTCACAGGGTCATTAACCTGAAGATGAGGCTGTGGCCATTTCTGGAAGTTTGGGCTAGATGTTACTTACACATTATGGCGTGACTTTAAAAACTGTAACAGTAACATTTGGTCTCTTTGTCCAGTGGTCTTGGATTAAACATGCAAGATTTGCAGCATTGCAACTAAGAATTGGATCCCATGTTACTTGGGGCAATGGGCTGTAGAAATCAGGGGTGGCTGGTGGATTTTAGGTTATGGGAGTGATATATTCATAGAATCATAGAGTTGGAAAAGATTGCAAGGGCCACCCAGCCCAACCCAGTGCCATGCAGGAAGACACATTCAAAACACTCCCACTTGACAGATGCCCATCCAGCCTCTGTTTAAAAACGTCCAAAGAACAAGACTCTACCACTCTCCAAGGCAGCATGTTCTACTGTAGTCTTTTCCTTATGAATCCATTCATTCTTGAGCTTACCTCTGCTCCTCTCACAGTTGCTCCTGGTTGAAGGGTAGCCTTCCCAATACAGGACCCTTCCAGGTTTTGGAACTGGAAGCAACTTGCAAAAGCGACAGAAAGAACAGTGCTAAAATTAAGTGTTGATTCACCACCCTCACAGTAGAAGATCCATTGGCTGCCTCTGGCTGCTTCTTACTCCCACAGCCCCATTGTGCCCATGTAACAGTGGCAGATCCTTTAGCCAGCCTTGCTGAAATGAACTTCACTACCCCATGATCCTCTTGACATTTCCCTTGGATATCTCCCAAAGTAATATGGAAAGAAATGAAGGCTGAATGGGATGGTTTACAGGGCAAGGGCTAAAGAGGAAGGGAATGTTTCCCCCAAAATCAAGAGTAGGCGGTTTCCCTTAAGTGAACATTTTTAGCATTGGAGGGGAGGCTACCATGGGGAAAAGAGGAAAGGCGAACCTTCTTTTCATCAGTCCCATTAACCAAAAATTACTACAGGGAAGGTATGGCGGTAACAGAGTGAACACATGTTACAAAAGAAGTAGGGATCGATGTTTAGTATCTATCCCTTCTTCAGTTCACTCTGTTTCCCAAGATAGTTTGGAGCGCATACCAACTGTTCCACAATCCCTTAATCTGCTCCTTTGCAATGTCAGTTTGGCCAAAGGTAAGACCCATATCATCCAAAATCTCCTCGTGGATAAACAGGCTGACCTGGCATGCTTTACTGAGACATGGCTGGGGGACGCTAGTGCTGCTACATGGGTGCAGGCCCTCCCAGCAGGTTATATGGTCAGTGAGCAGATAAGGGTAAGTGGGCGGGGTGGCGGCATAGCAATAGTCCACAAGACCAATCTAACCTTGATCGGGAAACCTGTCCCGAAAACAATCCACATTGAGTGCATGTACCTTAGCCTGAAGACCAGGGATAGTTTGGGGATTCTGTTGGTTTACCAGCCACCTCGTTGCCTAACAGACTCCCTGACCGAGCTGACTCAACTGGTCTCTGAGTTGCTGCTGGAGTCCCCCAGACTTGTTGTCTTGGGTGACTTCAACATCTCTCTTGAGACCAGCCCTTCTGATATATCTGGAGTGGCTTGGGAGTTCATGGAATCCATGATAAGCATGAACCTATCCTAATTGGTCAATGGGCCTACCCATTGTGCGGGTCATACACTCGATGGGATTTTTAGTTTGGAACAGGCATATCCATAGACGGAGATAATCAAAACCTCCGCATTGGCATGGATGGATCATTTCCTGATCAAGATGGACCTTAAAGCCGCGCCTTGCCCCCTCGGGGGTGGTGGACCCATTCTAATGGTCCGCCCCCGAAGGCTAATGGAACCGATTGGCTTCCAGAAGGCCCTAGAGGGTTTAATGGTTGGTAATGCTGGCGATTCTGTTGAAGCCTTGGTGAACACCTGGAACACCTGCCCAAGGCTCTCGACTCAATCGCTCCCGAGCATCGTCTCTAACCCGCTCCTAACCGCAAGCCCTGGTTCACAGACAAACTCAGGGAGATGAAGCAGGCTGGACGATGTCTAGAGCGCAGATGGCAGAAGACTCATCTCTTATCCGACAGAACTCGCCATAGGCAGCATCTTTGCACCTATCGGGAGGCTTTGCATGCAGCGCGGAAATCCTTCTGCTCTGCACGCATTGCGTCTGCAGAGTCCCGCTCAGCAGAGCTGTTTAAGGTGGTGGGGGAGCTGATGCAAGTTCCCCCTGTGCCAAATCCTTTTCTCAACCCCACGACAGCCTGCTGTGACACATTTAACACCTACTTTGCAGATAAAATATCTTTGATAAGGGCCGACTTAGATGCCAATGTTTCAGCTGTATCTGTAAATGAGGCACCTAGCGACTCTGTTGTTGTCATCTTACTGGATGAGTGTCAATCTGTAAGTACTGATGATGTGGACAAGCTCCTTGGAAGCGTGAGGAAGATGACCTGCTCTCTCGATCCATGTCCATCATGGCTGGTCGTCCAGCGAGGGGACACATTGAGGACATTCCTTTGGGATGTGATTAATGTGTCCCTCAGGGAGGGCACTGTTCCACCTTCTCTGAAGGAGGTGGCTGTAAAGCCTCTCCTGAAGAAACCTTCCCTTGATCTCCTGGACAGAAACAACTATAGACCAGTTTCCTTGCTACCATTTTTAAGCAAGGTGATTGAGAGAGCGGTTGCCTCACAACTCCAAGCCATCTTGGATGAAACTGATTTTCTTGATCCATTTCAAACCGGCTTTCGGGCTGGTTATGGGGTTGAGACTGCCATGGTTGCTCTGACAGATGACTTCTGCTTGAGCATTGACAGGGGTAGTGTGACCCTGCTGATGCTCTTGGACCTTTCAGCGGCCTTTGACACCGTAGATCATGCCATCCTTTTAGACTGGCTGAGAGAGATGGGTATTGGAGGCATGCTCTGGTCACCTCACATTTAGATTACTGCGCTCTGCAATGCGCCCCTCCTGAAGAAGCCTTCCCTTGATCCCCTGGACAGGAACAACTACAGACCTTGCTGCCTTTCCTAAGCAAGGTGGTCGAGAAAGCGGTTGCCTCCCAACTCCAAGCTGTCTTGGATGAAACCGATTATCTCGATCCATTTCAAACCGGCTTCAGGGCAGGTTATAGAGTGGAGACAGCCATGGTTGCTCTGACTGATGACCTCCGCCTGAGCATCGACAGGGGTAGTGTGACCCTGTTGGTGCTCTTGGATCTCTCCGTGGCTTTTGATACAATCGATCATTCCATCCTTTTAGATTAGCTGAGAGAGTTGGGGATTGGTGGTACCACGCTCCAGTGGTTCCGTTCCTTCCTCTCCGGCAGATCTCAAAGGGTGAGACTCAGGGACAGCTGCTCTTCTAAAATCGAGCTTAGCTGTGGCGTTCCACAGGGCGCTATTCTGTCCCCGATGTTATTCAATATTTATATGAAGCCGTTGGGTGAGATCATTCGGAGGCACGGAGCTCAGTGTCATCATGGCTGGTCGTCCAGCGAGGGGACACATTGAGGACATTCCTTTGGGATGTGATTAATGTGTCCCTCAGGGAGGGCACTGTTCCACCTTCTCTGAAGGAGGTGGCTGTAAAGCCTCTCCTGAAGAAACCTTCCCTTGATCTCCTGGACAGAAACAACTATAGACCAGTTTCCTTGCTACCATTTTTAAGCAAGGTGATTGAGAGAGCGGTTGCCTCACAACTCCAAGCCATCTTGGATGAAACTGATTTTCTTGATCCATTTCAAACCGGCTTCCGGGCAGGTTATGGGGTTGAGACTGCCATGGTTGCTCTGACAGATGACTTCTGCTTGAGCATTGACAGGGGTAGTGTGACCCTGCTGATGCTCTTGGACCTTTCAGCGGCCTTTGACACCGTAGATCATGCCATCCTTTTAGACTGGCTGAGAGAGATGGGTATTGGAGGCACCACTTTGCGGTGGTTCCGATCCTTTCTCTCTGGCAGGTCCCAAAGGGTGAGGCTCGGGGACAGCTTCTCCTCTAAAATCGAGCTAAACTGTGGCATCCCTCAGGGTGCTATTCTGTCCCCGATGTTATTCAATATTTATATGAAGCCGTTGGGTGAGATCATTCGGAGGCACGGAGCTCAGTGTCATCAGTACGCTGATGACACTCAGATCTATTTCTCCGTGACCAGATCGTCTGCTCAGACCTCAGATGGCGTCTCCCCTCTCAATCACTGCCTTGCAGCGGTAATGGATTGGATGAGGAAAAACCGATTGAAGCTTAATCCAGACAAAACGGAGGTGCTCACAGTCACAGGCCCAAAACCAGGTTTGGGAATACAACTTCCAGTCCTCGATGGAGTCACACTCTCCTCGAAGCACTCTGTTCGCAGTCTGGGGGTACTCCTTGATCCGTCGCTTCACATGACAAGTCAGGTGAATGCAACGGTCAGGAGCGCTTGTTACCAGCTTCGGCTGATACGCCAACTTCGCCCTTTCCTGGAGAGGAGGGATCTGGAAACTGTGATACACGCGCTGGTAACCTCACCTTTGGACTACTGTAATGCACTCTACATGGGGCTACCCTTGTGCCTAACCCGGAAACTACAAATGGTCCAAAATATGTCAGCCAGGCTTCTGGCTGGAACATCCAGGAGAGAGCATATCACTCCTGTGCTAAAAGCCCTCCACTGGCTGCCGATCAGTTTCCAGGCACAGTACAAGGTGTTGGTTTTAACCTTTAAAGCCCGTCATGGCTTGGGCCCATCTTATCTAAGGGACCACCTCCTCCCATATGAAGCCCCCCCCCCCCGCACACTTCGGTCCTCTGGGAGAAACCTGCTTCAACCTATGAAAACCAAGTTGGTACAGACCTCCCAGAGGGCTTTTTCGGCTGTCGCCCCCAAGTTGTGGAATGACCTGCCGGACGAGATGCGTCTCATTCCATCTTTAGAAGGCTTTAAAAGAGCCCTAAAGACGCTTCTCTTCCGGCAGGCCTTCCCAGAGAATGTGAATATCCCCAGCTCCATACCTAGGTTTTAAGGGCTTTTTAAATCTTTTCCTGTAATTTTCTCCATACAACCTAAGCTGAGTCCGCTCCCTACTATTGCACATTGTTATTTTAATCTATTATGTTTTTAACTCTATTGCGATTTAATTCTTTTTTAAGGGAGGGTGGTAAAGGTAAGGAAGGGGTATTTTAACTTGATATTGTTTTAACCTCTGCTGTACTCCCCCCCGATTGCTTGTTCAGAGGGGCGGAATAGAAATAAATATTATTATTATTATTACATGGGGCTGCCCTTGTGCCTAACCCGGAAATTTCAACTGGTTCAAAATATGGCAGCCAGGTTAGTCACCGGCACATCTAGGAGAGAGCACATAACACCTGTGCTGAAATCTCTCCACTGGCTACCGATTAGTTTCCGGGCACAGTACAAGGTGCTGGTTTTGACCTTTAAAGCCCTTCATGGCTCAGGTCCATCCTATCTTAGGGACCGCCTCTCCCCATATGAGCCCCCTCGCACTCTTCAGTCCTCTGGGAGGAACTTGCTATAGCCTATGAAAATTAGGCTGGCACAGACCTCCTGGAGGGCCTTCTCTGCCGTTGCTTCCAGGCTATGGAATGGTCTGTCGGATGAGATGCGCCTTATTACAACTTTGGACGGCTTTAAGAGAGCCACCAAGATACATCTCTTCCGGCAGGCCTTCCCAGAAAACAACTAATTTTTTTGTCATCTATTGTCCCTTCAGTCTCATTCATTGAGACATTTGATACTCTTGAGGCCGCCCACTTACCCAATTTTAGTTAGAGCCATTAATGTCTAATGTTGTAATGTACCAGTGTTTTAATACTGCTCTGTCTCTACACTGTTTTGTTTTTATTGGAATGTTTTTAACCATGTATATGTTGTATATGTTGTGCACCCCCCTGATCTTTGGAAGGGCGGTATATAAATAAAGTTTTATTATTATTATTAAATCTTATCCTTAGTTTAATTTATTTTTAAGGGGTGGGAGGGGAGATCGAATTGTTATTTTAACTGTATGTATTTTTAAATGTTGTACTCCGCCCCGATTGCTCACCCAGAGGGGCAGAATATAAATAAATATTTATTTTTATTATTTTTATTATTATTATTATTATTATTATTATTATTAGAATCCCACCTAATATAAGTTGTATTGGATTCATCAGACTATGGCTGCATCAACAGTTTAGAAATAATCCACTTTGACACCCCTTTAACTGCTATGACTCAGTGCTATGGGATTCTGGGAACTGTAGTGGTAGTTGTATTCTCTGTCACAGTGAAGGCTAAATGTCTCACAAAACTAAAATTCCCAGAATTCCATAGCATCCAGCCATGGCAGTTAAAGCAGTGCCAAACTGGATTATTTTTGCACTGTGTGTGGATGCAGCATACATTACAAATGTAATATTTTACAAATATAACAGTGTAGTTCCCTTTTCTAAACAAACAAACAAACAAACAAACAAAAAACCAGGAATTGCCGTAAAGAAGGTCTTTTTAGCTGGCTTGAATCCACTTTTGCTGCCTTAAATCCCATATAGATGGATTAAAAAACCAAGTCTTTGTGTGCCTTTACATCCTTTCTGATATAATGGTGACATTAAGATGAACCCATCTATTTTCTTGACAACATTTGTTCAGAGGAGGTTTGGCATTGCTTACCCCTAAGGCTGAGAGCATGTGACTTGTTCAAGGTCCCCCAGTGGTTTCATGGCCAAGCTGAGAATCAAACCCTAGTTTCCAGTATAGTATTACCACTCAAACCACTACACCATGCTGGCTATGTGATATAAAAAACGTTTTTAAATAATATATAAATAAATATTTAAAAATTAATATAACTATTTATAAATATAAATAAATATTTATATATAAATTAATATAAATAATAAAAATTTAATAATACAAATTAATAAAAATAAATAATATTACTATAATATAAATAATATGTGAAACAAATAATGTACATATGTGATTCTCATGATACCTGATGATAAAGAGTGTTTTCATTCTAAAAAACATTTTAAAACCTGCCACATTTGTAAGAAAGCAATGAAGCATACTTCAATTTTTATTGTTGACATGTCACCATGATATTCAAACTTTGATTTGTGCGATCTCACAACAACCCTGCAGTGTCAGGACTGATGTTTTGTGAATTGTGAACTAAAGTTGGATATATCCCTAGGCTGATTCTAGCCTGGAAAGCACACCTTTTTTTAAAGTTACTGCATCTCTAGACACTGGGTGACATTATATTTTTATACCATTCCAAAATGTATTGTTGGTTTTAAATTGGTTTTAAAACTGACAGTAATAACTTTTAAAACATCTTTGAAATGGAGAATTATTAAAACTGCTCTTTCTATCTTACTTTCTTCTGTCCTTTGCAGTACTATTTATTTGGCAGATTAATTTCACAGCTGCATTCTTGAATCATATCAAAAACTATGCAGCTCCTTTTCACAATTCAGTCACTCATTCTTCCATGAAATATATTTCAGAATTCAGAGTTTGATCTGTACTCATAACTTACTTAACTTGGGAATGGTTACTGAAACAGGCTTGGTTCCTCCACCTCTGTGTCTGTGTAGAAGGACTGATTGTTCTTTGCCTCATGCTTGTCAATGTGCATTTAGCTAGGATTCCATAGTTTACCATTGTAAACAACAGTGCTGACTAGAAGGCAGATCAACGTCAGTATTCCTTTTATCAGCTGGCATTCATTGTTGCAGTTATAGATTCATAACTTACAGTTACAGATCCATAAAAAGTATGTATTCAATAAGAATATAAATGCCACCCCACTCCACTTTAACAATCAGCCACCAGATCAAGCAAAGAAGGTCCATGTAGCTTCCCGTTGGTTTCCACCCCAGTCCTGCCAGTAAGTGAGCCTGTGGCAATCTTGTTGCAAGTCCTTGTAGTTGGTGGAAGAAGCTGAAAACATCATCCTTCCTGAATCCCGATCAGAAGTTGAACAGACTTGCTTCAACTGATCCAACGGTGTGGGTTGGGCCAGGAAATGTTGCTTTACTACAGGTGTAACTAGGTAGCCAAGCTAGGATTCTGGCAATCATAAGCTTTGGACTTTCAGGAAATTAATATTACAGAAGAATAAACACATGGCTTCATTATTATTTTTATATTTATTAAGGGAAATAATTCGCTTATATAATTACACCTTCCTTGTAGAGGTCCATTATATCACATACATATTACCAGACTAGGCATGTACTCTTTCATAAGTATTGTCTAGGGACCTTCTCTTTTTATAAGGGCAATCCCTGATTTACCAGGTGGTGCCATAGGTCATAACAATGCAGAATGAGGCAGAGGGTATCTTTTCCAGTTTTTTCCTGTCCTAGAAGCCCATGAAGTTTCCTGGGCTTTGAAGAAGATCAGGGTGGGTGGGATTGGCAGGGTGGGTGGGATAAAGCAGAGGCTTAAATCCAGTCTGCACCCCACAACATTTGACATGAATCTTTGTTCCCAATCAACCTCCCTATGTTTTCTTGTTCATGGTTTTGTGGATTTGTTTGTGGCATATGGAAATCTTTATAGTACATTTAATTTTGCCACAAATTTGGGCTGTTTTTAGAATGGGGCTTAGATTCAGCTTGGAGTAAATGAGCTATGGATGCCCATTAGATCCAATTGGGGGTCCTGTTACAGGACCTTGGGGCAACCAAGGACATGCTCAGCTCAGGGGCAGGTGGTCTGCCCCATGTAGAATTGCACATTTGTCATTCCAGAGGTATACCCAGTAGGCAGACTGGGTGAATTGGTTTCCAAACCTAGTAGATGGGTTGCATGCTTGGTTTCCATCAGTTGGCAGGCAGGTTGACTGATGTGAAGTCAAAGGCTTTCACGGCCAGAATCCATAGTTTTTTTTGTGGGGTTTTGGGCTATGTGGCCATGTTCTGGAAGAATTTATTCCTGATGTTTTGCCAGCATCTATGGCTGGCCATCAGGATGACTGATACTTGAATGTAGGCCAATGTTAGGGCAAATAGTATAATTCAGTGATGATGAACTTCGCCTTACATGATATTTGAAGTTGTTGTTTTGTTGTTTTTGTTGTGTGCCTTCAAGTCATTTCTGATTTATAGCTACCCTAAGGCGGACCTATCATGGGGTTTTCTTGGCAGATTTCTTCACAGGGGGGGTTACCATTGCCTTCATCTGAGGCTGAGAGCGTGTGACTGCCCAAGGACACCCAGTGAGTTTATATGGCTGAGCTGGGAGTCAAACCTTGTCTCCAGAGCCCCAGTACAGTACTCAAACCACTATACCACACTGGCTTCACAGGTAAAAGAGGCATTTAGATTTGTTAAGGAATGTATATATCTCATATAGAGCAGTTACATACATTTCAATGTTAAGTAGCATTTCAGTATTTAAATTCAGCATAACATTTGTAACTCTGTTCTGAGAGTATTTCTAACATTATCTAAAAGGCAGCATGTCAGTCAGAGAACTGCAAATTCAAACCTATTCTATAGAATGCAATCAGCTAACAGTTCATAGAGCTGGCCTCTATCTACTGTAGTCTGACAGCTTTTATAGCTGTTACAGACATTTGTTTCCGTGGTTCTTATCCAATCATATCTTAGAGCGTTTGCCTCTGAAATGAGATGGTGTTGAGAAGTCCACAATGTCCAGTCTGGCTTGCTACCACTGTATTAAGATACAAATAGAATTAATTATACAGTTATAATACAGATCAAATTAGAACAGTAAAAGACACCACACTGCTAATAGTTTAAAACAGATTAAAAATCCAGCACAACTGTTTCACACCCCTGAGCCTAACAGGCATTGAATCACAAATGGTCTGCCTCAGTGGAAAGGCCTTTTGCTTGCTGATGGAAGGAGAGCAACACGTGTGTGTGTGTGTGTGTGTGTGTGTGTCTGTTTGTGTAGTCTAAGCTTCTCTGGACACTGTTATGTGAGAGCAGCTGCCAAGAAGGTCAGGAAAGCTGCAGGAAAAGAGATTCCACCTCAACATTAGGAGTAAGTTCCTGACAGTAAGGGCTGTTTGACAGTGGAACACATGCCCTTGGAGAGTGGTGGAGTCTCCTTTCTTGGAGGTCTTTAAGCAGAGGCTGGATGGCCATCTGTCAAGGATGCTTTGATTGGGAGTTCCTGCATGGCAGGGGGTTGGACTGGATGGCCCTTGTGGTCTCTCCCAACTCTATGATTCTATGATTATATGGCATTTTCTTAAATATTATTATCTGTCTCTGTATTTATTCACAAAAACTGGTGTGATTGATGGAACTGACTTGTTTCTCAAATAAATAAAGGAAAACAATTTCCTTTTTTGCTTTTTATAGATACAAGTAATTTCTAGACTTTTGATTCCTAAAATGTAGAACCCTAAATGTAACAGGTAATTATTATTTGTCAAATCATAGTATATTTCCCATAAAAATACTCTTTTAGAAAATCAATAGAATACTGATGATTTTAGAACAGCCATAAGGAAAACATACTTTTGCTACCAAATCAGCAGTCAGTAACATGGCTAATGACATTTCAGGGGTCATCAAGGTGTCATGGGAACATGTTTGTTGTCCAGTTAGTTTTGAATTATTTTAACTAGAAAAATAGTAGTAACATTAGAACTGGAATGACTATTTGCTGCAAATCTGGAATGCTTTAGTTTGAATTTGCCTGCTTCTGACCTGAACTCACTAGCTGGTCTTAGGGAGACACTCAGAATCAGATCTTTCATCCACAATATGGGAGAGCAATAATACTGTCTTTTTTTTTTTTTTACAGGATTGTGGTAAGGATTACATCTAGATAAGCAACAACAGCTTTCTCAGTGGCTACTCTGACATTGTAGGAATCATTGCCAAGGCTGCACCTTTGCTTAAGAAATAATCCAGGTTGATACCACTTTAACTGCCATGGCTCAGTGCTATGTAATTCTGGAAATTGTAGTTTTGTGAGATATTTAGTCTTCTCTGTCAGAGAGTTCTGGTGGTTCAATAAACTACAATTCACTGGCAGGCAAAGACCTTTTTGTTCAGGTGGGCTTTTGGCAACTTGACTTTTTAACTCATTTGAGTTTTATTATTGGAATTTATTTAATCTGTTTTAGTATTGTGATTTTTGTAATCTTTATCTAATTTTATTTAATCTTCCTATACATGTTTATATTGAGTTCCTGTTTTGGGAGAAAAGTGGGATATAAAAGGAATAAACAAACAAACAAACAAACAAATATGAGATAGTACTTCGAACATTTGAAAGTACTATGGAAATAGTTTTTACATCATGGAGATAAGAGGTTGGGATTCAGGTATACACCATTATTTTTTTTAAAAACACTTTCTTCTTCTTTTCCTAAAACACTTTGTCTAAAACACTTCAGAAAAGCAACTAAAGCAACTAAAGGACTATTGTACAGCACCTTCTTCCATGATTCTGCCTACAGTTAGGCCCGATATAGCCATGAAGTATATCCTGGCAGGGACCTAAATTCCTTGGGTGGATGGGGGCTTCATAGTCCATTGTGGCCCACAAACTCTTTATTTTAAGATATTCATCAAGAGTGCAAGGACAACATTTTTATCTGGAAGGTGTTAGAGACCAGGGGAAAGTTGCCCTTATATTAGAAGTATTGTATCTTTCATTATGTGTCAAACTAGACTTGATGGTAAATATAAACATTTCCCCTTCCCATTAACAGCAGCTAGAGTGTGTTTTTGGATTTGGGAGATGTAAGTAGCTTTTATTTCTACAAAGAGTAAGAAAAGAATTCTTACTCCCAAATTATCTGGAAGCTACCATGTGGATTGGAGATATCATTGGTTCAGCACCCTGTGGAGCAAATAACAGTTTTTGATTTGTTTGTTTAGAGAAATGGCAGTGTTGGGAATATAGAACCTCCTCTGTCCTGCCGTATGCCTCAGATGATGACTTGGCGCGCTATAGCTACTATTTTAAAGGGGGTTAAACATGAGTAGGAAAATGTCATAGTTACTTGAGTTTAGCCTGACCCTGAGTGCCCTGAATTTAAGGACATAGGCCTACCAACAAACATATGTGCTTCTTGTACTTAGGTTTGTGCTCACTGGCTGTATAGGCTATCCAGTAAACACCCCCCCCCGCCATACTATAAATGAGTACCTATGCATGCTACTCCCACTATTGCAGTTGTCAGTCTATAGGAAACCATGAGACAAGACTGCAGGGCCTCCTTGCGTTGCTGCTACTGAGACTGTCAGTAGCCAATTCCCCATGAGGACACACTGTGCAAGTACTGCTGGTTGCCTACGCAGCACCACTGACACATGCAAAGATAAGCACTTTCCCTGTGATTCTATTCATAATATCAGAGCACCTGCAGGGTGCTGTCTAAGGTACTTATTATGAATGTTAAAAACAAAAAGGACACTTGGTCTTTTGAAAAGCTAGATAAAATGTTAATACAATGCAGAGAGAGAATTCCCTCGAATTAAGACCCTTGAAGAGTCAAGAATTCTCAGCCTTTCTACATCCTATTATCTCTTTTTGTAGAAAGAGTATCAGTTTCTGCCATAGAGTCAACTCCCCAAGCAGCTTTAAATATATCCTTCTTTTTTGGCTTGTGAGATGTATGCCCCCCCCACCTTTTTCTTCCTCCTGCAATACCAATTCCCAATAAAAGTTAAACAAGATTTGTGCATAACAGTGATTAACAAGGACTCCAATGCTGGACATTAAAATTTCATTAATTTATAGGTTTTTAAAAGAATTTTTCAATGTATAGTTTCCAACCTGCTCACATTCAGGTGTTTAGATCTAGGCTGAAGAGGGGATGGACCTTGTACAATGTCCTGGATTTTCTAATAGTTATTTTTGTGGTGCTGTTGTGTTTCATGTGGTTTATATTTTTGATTAGTTTTAATTTTTAATGGTTTAATCACTTTTTAACTTTTTTATTTTGTGAATTTTTAATTACTGGTATATTTTTTTAATCTGTTGTAGGCCAAGCCAACTAGAGTACTGAAGTAGGAAAAAGGTGGAATATAAATAAATATATAGGCTGACTGAATGCTTAAAGAATTTTCATTTTTTTTTTTTTTTTTTGGTGGTAGAGTGCTCTCTCGTTGGTGTCTGGGGGCCTGGTTTGCCCAGTTTATTGGTTGGGAGAGCCAGGAGGGCTGTGCCTCCATCCTCTCTGGCATCCCATTGGCCCATAGGCTTATTTAAGGCCTCACCATGCACCTCTTGGCACCATTGCCAGCTCGGCTCTCCAACCCTCCCTCCCTTTTTTGGGAATTGATTGTCACAACTTGGTCAAGGGGCAGCATAGGCCTGGATCTGGTGGGCGTGGTTTCCAGGACTCTCTGGCACTGGATCGGGAGTCCTTGTGACCCAGGTGCATTGAGTGCTGTGGTGTGTCCAGTGCAGGGGCCACAGCAGATTAACACCCAGTGACGCTGAGATTATCCCCAGTTTCACTTAATTCTGATGATTGTTTAATACATTTTGCCGGACCTCTTTCACCCCATGCAATAATCTCTATCTGCTCTCCTTTTCTGCATGCATTCCTGTCCCTAAAACATCTTTTATGTAAAACAGCACTTCTTGCTTGCCTTGGATAGTCTATGGTATATATGTTAGGCCACAAGCACCTCTCTAGCCTTTGACTCTCCTATGCAGTTGGAGGCTTGCTGCTGCTGGGTCAATTTAAGTTTAAACTTTAAATAAAGTGCTGCTGGTGGCTTTGAGATTGATATGGTGTTGTAGATTTTGCCTGGCAGAGGGTGACTGAATTTTACATAAGACAATTTGGCAAGCAAACACTAAACAAGCTTACTCCATCCCCTCCTTGTCTAGCCCCCCAGTAGTCTCACATATTTTTTATAAAGATGTACCCTGTTTTGGAGTGGGAACCCTCCAAAATGTTAATAAATGGTGCATTGTGCAGGTTCACTGCCAGAGAGCAGGCACTCATTGCAGCTGCCTGTCAGTTCCATAAATGGTAAGAAAACACTTAGTGGCTAACCACATAATCCTGGCCATGTTAACTTGGAAGAAAATCCTACTGTGTCCCATGCAGCGTATATCTTACTAAACCTGTTTTTATTCCAGCATAAAGGTGAGCCATGAAATTCTCATTTCAAATTTCACCTTATCCATTAATTCACTGGGTGGCCTAAGGTAAGCCATTATTCTTTTAGCTTCAGCCTAACGTTGGGGAAAGTGGATATGATTCTGACCTACATTTTAGGGCTGTTGTAAGAGAAGGCTTTTGCACTTTCAAGAAAGATCTATAAATATTGAGTATGGGTTTGTGAAACAATTTTGGGCATACAATCAGGCAGGAGAAATGTGTGTATGGATGTAATCTTTTGGGTCACATAAGTGAGTATTAGGAGGCAGAAAATGCTTCTCAGCTGAGAGAGGGAAGAATTCTTGGCATGCTGCAGAGTATGCCTATTAGAGCTCTCACTTCAAGTGCTTAAAAGCATAACTCATGGGGTTTTTTCTTTCTAGTTTTTCCTCTCATCAATTTGTTTGTTCAAATTTACTTACATTAAGCAAGCTGCTGCATCCAAACTACCTAATTTAGTCTGAGATGAATATAAATATGAATATTATTTTGTTTGGAAATGTGTCAGACATTTTCAGTGGTTTGTTTTTCTGTGCATTTTGAAGAGCTTGAAAGATTTTGTGCAGGGCTTCTACAGATACTGCCAGAGTAAGAAAAATATTATTTACTGCAGCTGTGATGAGCTTAGCTTTCGATAACACACAACTTGATAATTGGGTCTTCAGGTTTAGCAGATAGTAGAAATTTCCTATGACTTATGGTTTTCTGACAATGTTTTGGTAAATTATCCGGAGACAGAGTATGTGTTCCTGGATCTTGGAATATAGTGTTCCAATTTCCCATTGCATCTGTGCCATCAAGTATCGAAAGTAAACACCTGGAAAAAAATAGACATTTTGGTTAATGCATCCAAGGGTTTATCTAATTTACATTTCTCTCTGAAGCCTGCTAAAAATAGTTAACTAGAGAAATTCATAGAAGTGTTAACCAAAATTGGGTGATTTTATACATGGTTTGATGAAGGTGACAATAAATATCTGCCTGTTCAGAGCTATCATACTTGAAAAACCACTATCAGTTTAGAAAAAAAGTTGGAAGCAGAGATGCCAAGGATCTATAAACCAGAGAAATTATATTTGTTAAAAGCTTGTAAATGCTGCTTTCTGACAGAAAGTGACCATATATGTGTAGGGCACTTGTTTTTGCCATTAGCAGTAGAATAATGTGTTGTGGGAACTCATGTCTCCCTATAGTAAAACATTTATCATTCAACAAGGCAACAGTGAAACTATCTCACTTCTCCACTATTTAGAAGACTGGTAACAGATAACATTTCCTACCTTCCACAGAACAGCTAGTTACAAAACTTTCTAGCTGTACTGGAACTACTGTATTTATAAATTAAAAGTTGAACTGAACCAGTGCTGCCTACAGCTGTACTACCAAAAGGTTTCCCCAGGACTTTCTGTTCTCTCCCCTTTTCTTTTTTACCCCAGGGGTCTTCCCAGCAATAATTCAGAGATCTGTCCCTCATTTTCCTATTCTTCTTTTACACCAAGGGAGCAGCTGTGCTTTCTTTTCCTACCTTCATGCCTTGTGATTTCTTGATGAGTTATGCCAGGTTTCCCTTCTGCTAAGAAGCTCCCATTTGGAATTTTGATTTGAAACTGGTCACTGCAACTTGGACAGCAGCCACAAATGTTTTACTGTATTTTTAGGTATCTAGCATACTGTCTGAATGAGTTATATCAGCTTTATACATGCATACAATATTCAAAAAACAACAACATTATATAGTCGGTGCTCCATATTTGTGGTTTTGACTTTTATGGATATGATTATTTTATGGATATGATTTGATTAATATGTTCTCTCTAGAAACCTCTGGATTCTCCATCATGACGTCTGCCAAAAACCATCCTGGAAAACCTAAAGATTCCTAGAGAGAACACTTCTTTAGGCATTTGTAGGTCCTCCCACACAATTCTGTGGTCAAGTTGTTCTGGAGGATCTTGAGATTCCTAGAGAGGCATTATTTCAAATAAAAAAATAGTCCCCCTAACCCCAATGAATGTAGAGGGCCCACTGTACAAGTTCAGCAGAACGATAGCTGGCATTGTCAAAGTTTGTGCTTAATAGCAACCCTCCCTAGGTCTCGGGGCATTCTGTTTTTTCACTTTTTAACCTTAGGAATCTTACAAGGAATATCTTAGTCCTTTCCTATTCTTTCCGCCCAGCCTCAAGAATCTTACCAGCAGTGGCTCAAAGAACCTTATCTTGTTTCTTAAGTACAGCAGTGTCTGGGGATGTGTTTAATAACCCCAGAGAGGGTCATGTCAACTAGAATGTGGATGACAACCAAAACACTGTCAGATTCTTCAGTGTCTGCCGTGATTTCCTGATGAGTTATGGCTACCCCTCTTTTATTTTAATCAGGCCCCTGTTTGCATTTTCAACTCAAAATTTGCTACTGTAACTTTAAATCTTCACCCTGGCCTACTGGGCTACTGCTGACAGAGATAAACAGATTTATGAGAGACAATTCTATAATATAATTTAAAGTACAATGACATCAATTACACTGCCTTGATTGTCTCCTTCACAGAAGGTTGGATATTAATGGCCACTTTGGGGGAGATTCCATCTAATAGAGCAGAAACAAATTAAGAAGGCAGTGGTAGGAGTTTGATTTTAAAAATGTAATTGTAAGTCTCCCTGAGTCTTGGGGACAGAATGGTATATGAATGGCCAAACAAAATATGCTGGATTCCTAAATTAAATATACATAAAATATAATTTTCTGCCATTTATGGAGCCATAATGTTAAAGGTAAAGGTAAATAAAGGTAGTCCCTTGACATGAATGTCTAGCTGTAGCTGATTGTAGGAGGTGGTGCTCATCTCTGCTTCTAAAGCCAATGTTGTCCAAGGACTGCTCTTCTGGCCATGTGCACTGAACACTGTTTACCTTCCCACCGAAGTGGTACCTATTTATCTACTTGCATTTGCATACTTTTGAACTGTTAAGGTGGCAATAGCTGGGACTACTGACAGGAGCTCACCCCATCATGCACTTGGGCCTTGAACTGCCAACCTTCCAACCTTCCAATCATCAGAACTGGTGTCTTAACCACTAACCCATTGCATCCCATGATGCAATGGCATAGTGGTTAAGCCACTTCATCATGGGCACTCCTAATTAAGTGTTCCTCTGAAATAAATCAGTGTCCTCAGTATCTTTTCCAGTTTTCTCACATAAGTAATTAAAAGGCCAATGAAATTTTAGGATGCATCAATAGAAGTGTAGTGTCTAGATCAGGGGAAGTAATAGTGACACTGTATTCTGCTTTGGTCAGGTCTCACCTGGAATATTGTGTCCAGTTCCGGGCACCACAATTAAAAAGGATGTTGACAAGCTGGAGTGTGTCCAGGGGAGGGCAACCAAAATGATGAAGGGTCTGGAAGTCATGCCTTATGAGGAGGGACTACGGGGATTATCAAACGGAGCCCTTACTGTGGGCAAAACGTCCCTGAAGTGCTTCTGAAGTGTGAAGGTGTGATCGTACGTTGCACTTCTAAAACATAATTGAGGTGTCCCGCTTCTCTCCTGTCGATGAAATGTTTGCAGAGAAGCCATTTTTTTTTAACAACAGAAGATCCCGTTATTAAAAAAAAATGCTTCTCCACGAAAGCTTTGTTGACGGGAGGGAAGTGGGGCGCCTCAAAGACATTTTAGAAGCATGATGGATGATCACACCTATGCACTTCAGAAGCACTTCAGGAACGTTTTGCCTATGGCAAGGGCTCCGTTTCATAAGGTTCTTAGGGAGCTGGGTATATTTAGCCTAGAGAAGAGATGGTTAAGAAGTGATATGTTAGCCATGTTTAAATATTTGAAGGGGTATCATATTGAGGAGGGAGCAAGCTTGTTTTCTGCTGCTCCAGAGTATAGGACACTGAACAATGGATGCAAGTTACAGGAAAAGAAATTCCACCTCAACATTAGGAGGAACTTCATGAAAGTCAGAGCTGTTTGACAGTGGAGCACACTCCTTCAGAATGTACTGGAGTCTCCTTCTTTGGAAGTCTTTAAACAGATGGATGACCATATGTTGAGGGTGCTTTGATTGTATGTTCCTGCATGGCAGGGAGTTGGATGAATGGCCCTTGTGGTCTCTTCCAATCTATGATTCTAACATGATCGTGGTTGTGTGCATGTATCTCCCTTCAAGTTGCTTGCCAACTTATGGTGGCCCTATGAATTTAACAGGGTTATTTTAGGCAAGGAATACTCAGAGGTGGTTTTGCCCAGTTCCTTCCTCTGAAATATAGGCTACAACACCCGATATGCATTGGCAGTCTCCCATTCAAGTACTAACCAGAGCTGATCTTCTTAGTTTCCAGTGTGTAAATTATTAACATGCTTCTGCTTGTTTCTCCTCTGTCCTGCATTATGCAGCATTCCTGTGATTTTTCAATTAAGGGCCTGAACAGACAGCCCAAAATAAAGCAGCTTTGGGCCACTTTGGAAGTGTGCTGTTTAAATGATGCATACATCGTAAGAGGCTGGAAGCATCACTAAAGCAGTGCTTCAGTACTAAGGACCAGAACGTAGTTTCTGCATGGCTTCTAGCCTCTTAGGATGCATGCACCATTTAAACAGCACGCCTCGAAAGTGGCTTGAAGCTGCTTTATTTTGGCCTGTCTGTTCAGGCCCTTCTCTATTTGTTCAACCACACTTCCTAATATTGGACACAAAGTTAAGGATAGTTCAGCTGCCAGTGTGAATCAGGATTTAAAGGAATGCTTTTGATGTAAAGTAAATTATTTACAAAGGACACTTTGTAATGTAACTTCATGATTCATGTTCCAAAAGAGCAGAGAGAAGAGAAAAATGTTATAAGGATTCTCACATAAATTAACCTTTGCCAGATTCAGTAGACCTATAGAATTATTATGTAAAATTATTATTTATTTACTTGTATTTGTTTATTTCATTACATTTCCCCAGAGGGACCCAAGGCAGCTAGCAGACAAAACTTTTAAAATCTCAATAAAATTAAAAACATCTATATCCAATATAAAATCACCCATGCTGCAAGCCTGAGGACACCCATGCTGCAAGCCTGAGATTTCAGGGGGAGTGTAACCTCATCTAGCACAGGCTGAATACGTATTTCCTGATCAATTGTGCCTCTAGCTCTGCTGGTTTGGGGCCATGGCAACCACATGCTGTGGCCTCCATTTGGCTTTTCCAGGGCCCCAAAAGGAGCCGCAAAAAGCAGCTGCAAAAAGCAGCTCTTTTTTGTGTCCTGGAAAGGATGCAATAGTCGGGGCTTTAAGGCACTTCTTTGGCACTGCATCATGTGAACGCAGCACCAGAGAAGTGCTGTGATGCTACATGCCATGTGGTGCAGCACGTGTCACGTTATCATGGAGGTGGAGTCAGGGCATCCGTTGTATGAACATCACGCCCCAACTCTGCCCTCAGACCGGCCTTAATGGCTGGTCTGTACAGCCTGTGAGCTGTGGAATGTGATCATACAGTACTCTGGGTCTCCCTTAATCAATAAGAAGTGTAAGTGGGCCATTTCAAGTCAAGATCCTAGCATGAGATGGAAGGCTAGGAAGGCTTTAACCCGCTGTTCTTGTTGTAGTTCTGATTCAGATGGATTTCCCTGAATCTGGAAGTTGTAGCTACAAGTTAACTGCTTCATTGAAAGAAAACATTTTTTAATCACACAGGGGCTTTCTAGATTGGCAGGAAAGTGTGACATGAAGTTGCCTTTTCCTTAATGCTTAGTAGCTGCACCACAGCTTTTAGATGGAGCTGCGCTGTTCCGCAGTTTTTAAAAAAGAAGCTGGGAAAACCAGCACCTTTTAAAAGGCGCTTCTTCTCCCCTAAAACGCAAAAAAAAGCGTTTTCATGGCACACTTTCCCTTTTTCTCATCTAAAGGCTAGAGTTTCATGCAGCCATGAACACACTTCTTTTTGCCAATCTAGAAAGCCCCATTGTTAGTTAAGTGTGTCCACAAAATTGATATAGGACTGCAGTTGGGATGGAAAGGCTACTCACTTTGGTTTAAATGATCAAAAAACATTTTAAAACTCTGAAAAGAATCCTGAACAGTTTCCAAAAACAGCAACATGTACAGTGCATTACCTTAATCTAAATGGGATGTAATTGAGCCATATGTCAATGTAAAGCATGCTCTGACTTCTCAAGGAACAGGTATAGCTGGTACACTAGTTTATCTGTGCAAGAGCACTCTGTTGTGTGCCTTCAAGTCCTTTCTGACTCATGGTGACACTAAGACACTATCATGGGTTTTTCTTGGCAAGATTTCTTCAGAGAAAGTTTGTTGTTGCCTCCCTCTGAAAGAGCACTTTAGCTTCCACCAAATGCAGTGCATCCCATTTCAGATCTGCATCCTGGAATACATCCAAGTTGTGAACCCAAGATTTTGGAGAGAGGGAGTAACCTCCATCCAACACAGGCTGAATCCCTATGCCTTGATCTTGCTTTTCAGCTTACCAGGAACATCTCTGTTTTATCTGAATTAAGTTTCAACTTGATCATCCTCATTCTGTCCATTACAGACTGAAGACATTAGTTTAATACAGAAGTAGTTTCCTTGAAGTTAGGTGAGGAAAAAAAATATGGGTGTCATCTGTGTATTGGTGACCTCTACTAGAGGTTTCATGTAGATATTAGACAGCATGAGGGCCAAGACGAGCCCTACAGGATAATGGCCAAGATGTTGAATATGTGTTCGCATCACTATCTCAGTCTGTCCCTCCAAGAAGAACTGGAACCACAATGTAATGGTGCCCCAATTTTCATCAAAGAGAAGTAGCCCAGAAAGACACCATGGGTGATGCTATCAAACGTTGCTGTGAGCTCCAGCAGAACTTACAGGACACACACAACCTCTCTAGTTTATGGCATAGGTCATCTATCAAGGAAACCAAAGCTGTCTCTCTTTTGTAGCCAGGCCTGAAGCTAAATTGAAATGGATCCAGAAAGCCCTGGAGATGGAAGGTCATCTCATGCTCTAGAAATATGCCCAAGAAAGCCCCAAAGTTGTTCAGTATGGTGGGGTCTAGGGAGGCTTCACCACAACTACTTTTAGGTAGGATGGGTGCCTACTTTGCTGCAGTGAGGCATTCACTACTACAGTTACTTATTTAACAAATTCCCCCTGTTTGCTCTTAAGAGCTAGGAAGGAGATAGTTCCAGTGTGCATGTGGTGACTCTTACCTCACCAAATCTTCATCATAATTGTTCTAGTCATTATCTTACATGTTTCATCACCACCTGCTCCTTAGGAAACCAGGGGACTTGCCTGGCTCCACTCCATGAAGGCATGATATTGGGAAGTTATGTCCACTGCTGTGTCAATTTCTCCTTTCTAAAGATCAGTGGAGGCTGCAACAAGATCACCTTCCCTGGCAATAGAAAACTCTTCAAGAGCCATGAGAAACCTTATCTAGATTGATAAGTTTCCTAGGAAATAAAAAATGTAGTTCCATGAAGTCATCTTGATGTTTCTATTTAGGTATATAAAGTAAGGAGAAGAGATTATGAAAACTATAGACAAAGAACTTCTATTGTCTTTACTGTAAAACAAAATAAAACAGTAGAAACAAAGTATTTGCATAGGGTGCTTGCATTTATTTCTAAACTGATTTTCCCAGTTTATTTCTGAATCCTTAATTTATTACTCACCATCTTTTTTTCTTACCTTGATACTTCAGAATTAATCTAGTACTCCTTTTGTGCTCAGTACTTTCTTGTTAGAACACTAACAAGCAAATTTTGTTTTAAAAAATCGATGCACTTGAGATAATGAATTGAGTGCAAATAAATGCTGTTGCTTTTACACAACTCCCAGTGTGCCGATGGCAGGTGAGTATTGTACAAACAAATAGATTCCACAATGTGCTCCTTGTGGCCTACTTTGATGTGTCATTTCATTTTGCTATGCAACTGACAACTCAAGATGAATCACTGTGCCATTAAAAAAGAATTGGAAAGTGTGGCAGAGTGATCATGACCTGATTTGCCATTGCAGCTCACAAATTTTAACTAGTGTCCTTTTTATTTTAAGTTTCAGAGTTTGCAAGGAAAATGAATTTCTGTGAAATATTTGCCTATTGTGCCAATGTTTCAGCTGTCTCCCTCCTCCCACCCATTTACCCTTCATCGCAGCTAGGATTGTAAAAGAATTTGACTCTGAAGCACCTGGAGATGACATATCAATATCTGCTGAATGGATGCTTCATTGTCCATGAATTTAATTGTCATGAGGCCGACATTTGCAAAATGACAGATTTCTCATCTTAGAATTTTGTGCTTGTTTCTAATTTGGGAATATAACAAATATCATATGTTATCATTGCATAATCCTAATCATTTTGGCTGGGAGGGAAGAGAAGACAAGGCAGGTAGAATGCTTATGTTACTGTAAAGGGAGATCCAGATAGGTACGCAAGGGCTCAAGAAGAGAAGGCTGTAACAAACACAAGACATTTATAGTTGTGAGAAGGGAAAGTTGTAAAAGGATACACATTCACACAGTCTCTCTGTATCTCTATAGGCCCTTGACAAGCAGTATTTTGGGAAAGTCAATAGATGCTCTTTGAAATGGAGAACAAGCCCCCATCTTAGGGGATAGCCATCCTAAGTCCTGATGACATGACTGAATTCATACTCTAGATACCAAATACCTACAGACCCAGAGACAATAAGTCATTTTAGATTCCTTGAGTCATTGTGATCCCCCCAAACACATATCAGATCATTGTGACTTCCAGTCCTGCTCTATGTGAAATATTAATTATGAAAACCTCACATTCAGCTAGAGGGATAATACGGTATTCTAACATAAGTCCACTGCTTGCAAAACTGAAATAATGAATACAAAATAGATTTCATTATATGTGGCATCATCATCATCATTTTCTTATATTCTGCCTTTCTTCCAGTATAGGAACTCAAGGTGGCATTGTACTTTTAGAATACACTCAAAGCTTTATTATGTAGAGATTTATTTTATCTGTATGTATGTATCCTTCCCAATGATACATACTTTGCAAATCCAGATATACATTTAATAAATCCTTTGCAGTGCTGTGCACTTTCTTCTGCCAAGTCCTGACTTTTTGTTTCTCTAAGTTAAGTTAGCCAATCTCTTTGTAGTTTGGGCAAACCATAGTACCATGCTAGTTCACAGTCATGCTAGTTCATGGCTGATTATTTCTAGCTCTTTTGGGTATAACTTTAACAACGTTCTGGCTTATTGACAGCCTGACACTAATCTGGAAATGTCAGTAAACTTGTAGTGGAGAGTTCCTTTGGAGATGTCAGTTTAGCACTTGACAACAGTTAGTTGATATCATTTGATGGTGCTTGAAGTTTTGCTTTCCTCTTTTTTCCTGAAGATTAAAGGAATTAGGATTTATCTCACTGTGTAAAGAAGATAACTATAGTTCCTAATGTGAAAATAAACTCATATGGTTGAACAAGTGCAATGGATTCTCAGTTAACTGTATAAACATCTGGGTTAACCAAATTATTTTTAACAAGTTAGCCAATCTGTGGACTGATTAAGCTGTTGTTATTTGTGATTTTTAGAGCCATGCATTTACATGAAATGATTTTTCAGCACTGTTTATGCTCACAGACAATATTTTAGCATTTCAACAAACTTGGGTGGCCAGGTGGTGGTAGGGAAGCACCCATGTTTCTAAATCAGTGTGTAGAGAGAAGAAAATCTTCAGTTTAGAGAAGTATATAGATATAAATGTGTAGATGGGGCAAAACACAGGTTTTTTTCTTTTCCAATTTTCCTGAGGTAGTAGCATTACCAAATTTAAAATTTCATATATTTATTAAATACGTTAAATTTGAGTTGATCCAGTAGTTCAAGAATTATTTGTAATATAAATCTATTAGCCTAGTTCACAAAAACAAAATATGTATTACTATGAAAGAGAAGGTCTTCATGTCTGCCTCTCTGTGACACCCATAATTCAGTAGAATGTCCTGCTACAAGCCTCAGCACTTGACAGACTATCTCTCCTCCTCCTCCTCCTCCTCCTCCTCCTCCTCCTCCTCCTCCTCCTTCTTCATCATTTATTTAGCACTGTAAATTTACATAGCGCTATACATACAGTCAATTGAAATAGACAGTTCCCTGCCCTCAGGCTTTAGAGACAGATGGAGAAGGGAAAGGTGGTGGGAAAAGGGACCAAGTCCAGTGGATATTCTCTCCCTCTGAGGTGTAGACCGTGGCAGATGGACTGGAGGGAGGGCTCTGCTGCTTGCACTGGTTAGGCCTAATGGCATTGGGCCTGCCTTAACACTCCCTCCAAGGCCAGACAATGGCAGATGGCATGGAGGGAGGGCCTTTTTCTTTAGGCTAGATATTATAATGTTGTGAAGCCACTCGGAGTCCCAGTTCTGGGAATGCTTCCCTGAACAAAGTGGTCTTTAATTCAATTTTAAAGCTGGCTAGAGAAGTAATGAGCCGTGCTCATAGGGGAAGGAGATTCCAGGAGTGAAGGGCAGCAAGTGAGAAGGGACAAATCTGGGATGGGTGAGTGGAGATCCTAGGCTGGGACAGGAGACCTTGACTCCCAGTGCGGAGGGCACGAGTAGGAGTGCGAGGAGAAAAAAGTTCAGACAAATAAGGAGGGGCCAATCCATGGAGGGCTTTGAAAGGCAACAACAAAAGCCTATACTGGATGTGGAAGGGGAAGGGGAGCCAATGAAGGGAGGATAAAAGAGGAGAAACATGGTCAAAGCGGTGAGTGGGTGTGATAATACGAGGGGGTATCCAAAAGTTTTAATGATAACCTTTTTTAAAAAAAATTGTCAGAAAGTTTATTTTGATTTGTAGTTGTTGACTTATCTCTATGTAGTCACTATCTAGATTTATACATTTTTCCCAGCGTATCTTGACCCTCTGAATACCTGATATTGTAGAAGTCTGCATATTGTGCCTGATGAGGATTTTACACTTTCGTCAAATCTGGCAGAGCTAGTCACAAAAATAAAGGATGCAATGAGCTGATTTTCTTAGCAACGTACACTTAGGGACCAATGATGACACTGACAAAATTTCATTAATATGCCATAATAACTTCCAGGTGATAATCATTACTTTACAATAACCCCTCGTAAGGTGCAATCTGCAGACTTCTGCAATATCAGGTATCCGGAGGGTCAAGATATGCTGGGGAAAATGTATAAATCTAGATAGTGACTACATAGAGATAAATTAACAACTACAAATCAAAACAAACTTTCTGTCAGTTTATTTTTTAAAGGTGATCATTAAAACTTTTGGATACCCTAGTTTTTGTAGAGCTTTCAGGCTATGTGGCCATGTTCTAGAAGAGTTCCTTTCTGATGTTTTGCCAGCATCTGGCTGGCATCTTCAGAGATGCTGGCAAAATGTCAGAAAGGCACTCCTCTAGAACATGGCCACATAGCCCGAAAGCCCCACCAAAAACTATGGATGCTGGCCATGAGAGCCTTCAACTCCCCTCGTATGTGCAGCTGAGTTCTGGACAGAGATTAAAGGACGGAGGTGAGAGAGAGTTAGCCCTGTCAGAAGGTTACAATAATCTCATTGTGAAACCACTAGGGCATGGATCAGAGTCTTGGCACTAGAGGCTGAGAGGAATGGACAGATTTTGGCAATGTTGTAAAGAGAGAATCTACAGGCCTGGAACTGGGGGATAAATGACAGAGAAGAATAAAAAATGAAACCAAGACTGCGGTGTTCTTGGACCGGTTGAACAGAAGTGTCATCAACAGAAACAGAAAAGGACTATTGAAGGGTGGGCTGCCTACGTTGTAGTTCTTAGGTGTAAGAGAAATTTCCAGGATCTCTCTAGAATAAGAAAAAAGAGGGGGAAATCATAATGTATAATTTGATAAGACTGTTTCTAGTTTTCCTCCAATTCGCCAAGTTTCATAATTCTAAATGGGAGTTGGGGGGGGGGCTTCCTAAAAACCAGAAAAGGGTTTGACATAACTCATGGTGCAATTATAGTTTGTTGTTGTTAACTACCCTTGCATCGATCTTGACATATGGCAACCTTATGGGGATGAGACATCTCCAAGCCCCCCAGCCCTCTACTCCTCTGCAAACTCATTTTGTGGTCTCTTTAATAAAGTCCATCCATCTAGCATGTGGTCTTCTTCTCTTTCTACTTCCTTCTGCCTTTCCTAACATTATTGTCTTTTCCAATGATTCCTGCCTTCTCATGATGTGTCCAAAGTATGACACTGTAAGTCTTATCATCTTGGCTTCTAGGGATATTTCTGGCTTGATCTGCTCTAGGACCCATTGCTTGTCTTCTTAGCTGCCCATGCCTCAGCACTCTTCTCCAGCACCACATCTCAAATGAGTTGAATTTCCTCCTATCTTCTTTCTTGACTGTCCAGCTCTCACATCCATACATGGTAATAGGAAATACAATGGCTTGTATGATTCTAACTTTTGTGCTGAGTTGTATATCTTTGCATTTTAGGGATCTTTTCTAGTTCTTTCATAGCCCCCCTAATCTTCTTTAGATTTTCTGGATTCAGTCCTCATTCAGTCCTGTGCAAATCCTACAGCACTGTATAAATAAATGTTAATAATAATAAATGACCAAAGTTGTTTTTTTTAAAAAATTCAAACTATAAAATGTCCCATGGATCATTGCACTGTTACAAAATGGAAAGAATACGGCTCAATTATGTCTTTGTCTAGAAAAGTCCATCCACCAAAACCCAGCAACTGGGTAAAAGCACTAGAGAATCAATCCAAAGGCCAGTGGCCAGTCTAAAGAATATCCATGAACATCAAGTGGTAACCATGCCAATTAAATACATTTCTGTCCCAGGCTGTATGTGGAAAGTTAAAGTTGAGATGAGAGGGATGAATACTTTTGCAAGACACTTTATAAATGTATTGATTTACTTTTCAGTCATTGCTTTGTCTAGTATTCTTTAGTATAAACAAAAAGAGTAAAACTGCAAAGCAGCCAGTGAAATCTACAAGAGAAAAGAGATACAAATTTCTAAATGCTAAAAGGTTTTTGCTACTAAAGGCAACCTTTCAGCATCTGGAGATGTGTCTCTCTTTTCTCTTGTGGATCTACTTTAGTTGGGACTGGCAATTGGATTTATACCCGAATTGGTTTTCCCAAGACATGGCCCATAGTTTCTCAAAGTATTGTTGGGCTCTATCTGCTTTCAGCTCCAGCCAGGATGGACAATTTGTCAAAACTGATGGGAGGGGTAGTCTAGCAACATCGAAGGAGCCACAGGTCACCTTACTCTTTTGCTTAGAATAATGACATGTTGCACATATGTCTTTTCTGGGGCAGGGGACATGACATGGAAACATGTCACCAATTAAACAGTGGCTAGAAACATTTAATAAATAAAATAAATATAGCATAATAAAAGTCCACTGGTCATAGTTTTCTAGTGAGGTGTGTGTGTTTTCCCCTGACTTCTCCCTAATTAAATAGTCCCATGTATCACAGTAGTTTAGCTATTCTATTGTATCTGTGGATGAATTAGGATTATACATCTGTCTAGGACATGGGTGGAAATATATATCGCCTAGGTGATAAATGATGTCATAGCTTTTATGCATCCCTTTTATTTCTCCATAGCAAAGTGGAGAGGTCCCAGGAGCAGCAGATCTCTTTTAAAAAAATGTAGGGCCAGACTTCCGGCGGGAAGGCAGGGCGACCAGTTGCACAAGACAGGGCTCCGTCTGTGCAATCGCCTTTGTGGACGAGTAGAACGCGATTCTACCATCCAAACCCCGAAGAGGGGGCCCGGGAGCGGGGGTTCGTCTAAGGTTTGGATTCTGGGGGAGGCAAGAAGGGATTGTTTTTCTCTTTTTAGTTGTTTTCTGGGATCCTCTGAAGAACAACCATGCCCACTCATGGCTGCCTTTCTTGGCACTGAGCCCAGTCAACCATTTGTTTAGCTTAGCTCTTTGGAAATCTTTTCTTTCAGTAGCTCTCAGTATTTGATTCCACAATTTTAAATGGATGGCTTTGGAAGAGATTTTTCTCCTGTCACCCTGTAAACGGTGTTGGCAACTAGAGAAGCCCCCTTACAAGAAGCGGCTGGGTTCCCTGCTGCCAAAGTCAAGAGGGGGCCATTTACATAAAGAGTTTGCAGGGGAGTTTTAAATCTGAAGCTAAACGGTAACCATATACATTTTACTATTTTGTTGTACACCTCCTTTCCCCCCTTTTTCTCCCCCCCCTTTCTCTTTATAGAGGAAGGGGCAAGGGACATTTCGGGAAAGGAGAGGGTGGAACGTGGGGGAAGGAAGAGCCTTAATGGCGGACATTGTTTGTGGAACTGGAAGAAGGAACTCCGGTGGGAAAAGGAAAGTGACTATAAGGAAGAAATGAAGAAAGTGGTGGAAAGAGGACTAGAGAGGACTAGAGAGGAGATATCGTAGGATTTGATTTTTAACTGAGATTGTGGGGGGGTTTTTTTGGCATCGGTTTATGTGAGGAGAGTGGGGAGTATAAATTTTACAGTCAAGAAACAGTGCGGTGGACAAAGGACTGGGGAGGAGACATCATGGATTTTGATCTTGATCTTAATTTGGATTTGGACATCCCCCCCCCCCCCCCCCCGGATTTGGTCTAATAGAGGAAGGTGGAGTGCGGAGAGTGCAAAACTTATAAACAAGAAAGAGTGTGGCAGAGAGAGGACTGGGGACAAGATGACGGACATGCAATTTGGTGGTGGTTGGAGAGGTTTGTGTTGTATTTGGATTTTAAATCTTCATTTTTTAAGAAAGAGCACACCAGAAAGAGGACTGGGCAGGAGACAACGGACTTACAAGTTATAAAATTTTGTGCAAAAGATGAAGAGGAGGCTGGAATCAGGGGAACACTAACAGAGACTGTGATTTGGGGACGGAGATTGAGATAACATGTCTGAGTAATTTTACTTTGAATTGTCCTATTGGTATTGCTTATTGGGTTTTGTTGTATTTGGAGAGGGAGGGAGGAAGAGATTCGTTTTAAGAAGGTTTTGAAGGATTGAGTTTTTAATTGGGAAAATTATAAATTTATTTTATTGTTCATCTAATTAACTTTATAATTGGGAACTGTTTCATAATTGTTTATTTTACAAGACCTGTTAGGAAGAATCAATTTATCTGGTAGCTTATGAATTTCTTTGAGATTTGATTTTAACAATTCATTTAAAAATAATTGGATTGTCACAATTTGATTGATTTATTCACTCATTATCTCGTGCTAATCGAATAAATGAATTAATTGATTAGATTGTTAACATAATACTTGATTGATCAATTTAATTAGTAGACTATATTCTAATGGATTGTTTGGATTGTTTAAGGACAATGTTTTACAGATGGAATTGATGAATTAATTGAATGATTAGCTTTTTATTCAATTGATGGACTTGAATGATTGATTACTAATTTGATTAATTTTCCCATGATTGATTAATTGATCTGTTTAATAGTTGGAATCGATGAATTAAGTGATAAGTGTAGTAGGAAGAAATTAATAATTACAGTTACCAGATACTATAATAATCAGACTATTACTATATACCTCTACTCTTGTCATTAGCAGACTAAGTGTAAAATTGAGATTGAATTTTAATAATGGCTTCAGGTTACAAAAAACCACCTCAGGCTGCAACAGCCCCTACAAGCTCAAATCAAAGGAGAGGATCAGATGCCTCCTTTAAATCTTTTGAGCTTAGTATGTTTTTTTATGGAAGAATTCAAGAAATTCAAAGACGAAATGAGAGAAGAACTTAGAATGTCGAGAAAAGAGGCAAAAGAGGATTTACATCGAGAACTGGACAGCTTTGGAAATAAGTTCTAGACTCGTCGCTCCACATGACTAATCAGGTGAATGCGACAGTCAGGAGTGCCTGTTATCAGCTTCGGCTGATACGCCAGCTGCGCCCTTTCCTGGAGATGAGGGACCTGGAAACTGGTACATGCTTTGGTCACCTCATGTTTAGATTACTGCAATGCGCTCTACATGGGGCTACCCTTGTGCCTAACCCGGAAACTCCAGCTGGTTCAAAATATGGCAGCCAGATTAGTTACCGGTGCTTCTAGGAGAGAGCACATAACACCTGTGCTGAAATCTCTCCACTGGCTGCCGATTAGTTTCTGGGCACAGTACAAGGTGCTGGTTTTGACTTTTAAAGCCCTTCATGGCTCAGGTCCATCTTATCTTAGGGACCGCCTCTCCCCATATGAGCCCCCTCGCACTCTTCGGTCCTCTGGGAGGAATTTGCTACAGCCTATGAAAACTAGGCTGGCACAGACCTCCCAGAGGGCCTTCTCTGCCGTTGCTTCCAGGCTATGGAATGGCCTGCTGGATGAGATGCGCCATATTACAACTTTGGACAGCTTTAAGAGAGCCACCAAGACGCATCTCTTCCGGCAGGCCTTCCCAGAAAATGATTAACTCTCTGTCATCTACTGTTCCTCCAGCCCCATTTACTAAGACACTGATACTCTTGAGGTCACTCACTTACCCAGTTTTTAGAGGTATTATTGTCCAATGTTTGTCTTTTAATGTTTCACTGTTTTAAATCTTATGCTTAGTTTAATCTATTTCTAAGGGGTGGGAGGGGAGACTGAGGTGTTATTTTAACTGTATGTATTTTTAAATGTTGTACTCCGCCCTGATTGCTCACCCAGAGGGGCGGAATATAAATAAATATTTATTATTATTATTATTATTATTATTATTATAAATTGGAGAAGATTATTAAAGAAATGGAAGGTCTTAAAGTGGAGGCAAGGAAATTACAAACAAGGACAGATGAATTAGAAGAATCAATGAAAGAAGCAAAACAAGTACAGAAGATCCAAAATGATAAGATTCTGATTCAAGAACTTCGTCATAGGGAGAAATGTCTCAAATTTCGAGGGATTCTGGAGGAACTGAACGAAGATTTGTATGGGAATGTACTACAAGTATTGGCAACATATCTAGAGATTACAGAGGAGGAATTGGAATTCTCAATAGACAGGATCTTTCGAATCAATTCTGCGATTGCAAGACAAAAGAAGCTACCTAGAGATGTGGTGGTAGTGTTTACCAAATCTAAATATAGAGACTTGATATTACAGAAAAGCTACACAACTGAACTGTCGATGGGAGGTAATACAATAAAGATTTTTAAGGATATCCTGGTGGAAATACTTCGGAGAAGATAGGATTACAAGTTTCTGACTATAGAATTGATGAAAAGGGGGATACCATATTCATGGGAAAGAATGGAAGGAGTATCTATTTTACGCAAGCAGAGATATCATCGTATCAATACAGTGGACAAAGCGAAAGATTTTCTTAGGAAACTAAAGAAAGAAGAGGAGAAACTGTTTCAGGACGAATCAAGAATGAGTACTCGAAGTACAGAATGCAGGGAAGAAGAAGAAAGGAAGAAAAAGATGAGTAAAGAATGTCAAGAACAAGGTGCTTCAAATTTGCATAAAGGTCCGAAATCAATTTCCACCGAAGAAGGAGAATTATTAAATATTGAAGATTAGTATAAATAAAAACAGCCATCATGAGTGTTAAAATTGGATCATGGAATGTAAAGGGAATTAATTCAAAATATAAACGCAGTAAAATCTTTCATTACATCAACAAAAAGAAACTGGATGTAATTTGTCTCCAAGAAATAAAAATTAAAAAGAAGGACATAAGATATCTTGATAATCCTAAATTAGGACAACTCTTCATTTCTGCTAATGAGAAAAGCAAAAGTGGAATAGCAATATACATTAATAACAAATATACAGCAAAAGAAATCCATAAAGATGAAGAAGGACATTTGTTAGCTCTCAAATTTAGATTTGAAGAAATTAAATATTTGATTGTAGGCCTTTACACACCTATAGAGAATAACCTTGTTTTTTCCAAAAAATTAAAGATCTCCTTGCTGAAGTTGACTATGAAAATATTCTGATCCTAGGTGACATGAATGGTGTGATAAACCCTGTTTTAGATCGCTTGTCAACAAAAAAGGGGGAAAAAATTGCAAGGGAAATTGCCATCAATCTTTTTTGAAATGAAAGAAGAATTTGATTTATGTGATGTTTGGAGAGAACTATAGCCGAACAGCCGAGGTCACACTTTTTACTCAGAAGCACACAAAACAACTTCTAGGATTGACATGTTTTTGATATCTAGAACATTACGATGTAAGATTCAGGAGATGGAGATTTTACTGAAATTCGTCTCGGATCATAATCTAATAACTATTGACATGGAAATAGGACAGAAACAATTTAACTGGAAGTTGAATGACGCTTTACTTAACAATGATGAATTTTTGGACAAAGCTAAGAAAGAACTTAAGAATTTTTTCATCACTAACTGTAATGGAGAAACAACGACAAAGAACGGATGGGACACAAGCAAGGCTGTTATCTGTGGAATTTTGATTCAGCGAGAATTGGAGGTTAAGAACAAGGCCAAAAAAAAAAAAAGAACTTCAGAAATTAGAACAAGACATTCTAACGGCAGAGACAAACTTATCTAAAGATCCAACTTCGGATGAAAAGAATAAATATTTAAAATACTTTAAAAAGCAACTTGATAAATTGATAACGTCAGAGATAGCAAGGAAAATGAAATACGTGAGACATTTTGAGAATGCAAGCAAGACTGGAAGATGGCTGGTTTATAGATTAAAGAAAGAAAAGGAGAAAAAACTAATTTTAGAAATCATTCATGAAGGAGAGATGATTTGTAATCAAGAAAAAATACAGAAGGCTTTTAAAGATTACTTTGAGAAAATTTATAAGAAAGAAGAAATACCTGTACAAGAGGTTAAGGAATATGTGAACGACCAAAATTTACCGGAAATGACATAGCAACAACAGATATCTTTGAACGCGGCTTTTACTGTAGAAGAAATTTCAGAGGCTATAGATAAACTGAAAATTAACAAGACTCCAGGACCTGATGGCTTCTCGGCCTGGTATTACAAAAAATTTAAAGAGGAACTAAAGATCCCTCTCCAAATGACTTTAAATGAAATTAAGGAAAAAAGAATCCCGGACTCTTGGAAAACAGCCAATATTGTTTTAATCCCCAAAGAAAACAAAGATCCTAGATATATCGCTAATTATAGACCTATATCGTTATTGAACATGGATTATAAGATTTTTATCTCAATATTAGCAGAAAGATGTAAAAAGGTCTTTCAGGAGCATATCAACAGAGACCAAGCAGGGTTCTTACCTTCTCGGCAGATGAAAGATAATGTTAGAACAATACTGAATCTACTGGAATACTACTAGAAGAATAACGAAAGGAAAGTGGCAATGGTTTTTGCTGATGCTGAAAAAGCGTTTGACAATGTTAATTGGGATTGTTTGATAGAAGTTTGTGAAAAAGATGGGAGTAGGAGAGAACTTCTTGAGTTGGATAAAACACATATATGAGAAACAAGAAGCACAGTTGATTATAAATGGGAAAAAAATCTAATATTATACACATAGGGAAAGGAACGAGGCAGGGCTGTCCTCTCTCACCACTTTTATTCATTATAGTTATGGAAGTATTAAATAACAAAATCTGGGAAGAAAAGGAGCTCAAAGGTACCAACATCAAAGGGAAGGAACATATAGTGAAGGCATTTGCGGATGATCTTGTAGGGATCTTAGAGGAACCAATCCAGCAGATAAAAACTTTATTTAAAGTCATTGAAGATTTTGGTAAAGTATCTGGGTTTAAGATAAATAGAGACAAAACTAAGATTTTGACTAAGAATTTAAAGAATCCGGAAAAAAAAAATCAACTTACAGAACTAACTGGATGTCAGGTCACGGCGAAAATTAGATACTTAGGAATTTGGTTATCAACTAAAAACATGGACTTATATGAAAATAACTATATTGGAAAGTGGAAAGAAATTAAAAACGACTTGAAGAAGTGGAATAATTTGAATTTATCCCTTTCGGGACAGATAGAAACAATCAAAATGATGGTGCTCCCTAAAATGAATTTTCTTTTTCAAACAATTCTGATTATAAACAGTGAGTCCCCTTTCAGATTAGGGGAAAAAGACATAACAGAATTTATATGGAACTGTAAGAAAGCATGTATTAAGTGGAGTACTTTAACAAAATCAAGGGAAGAAGGAGGAATGGGCCTCCCAGACTTGAAGCTTTATTATCAAGCTAACATTTTGAACTGGTTATCAGAATGGATTAGACAATGAGGTACTTTTGAACTTGGGAGGCCATGATAATAGATTTGGATGGCATGTGTACCTTTGATATAATAAAACGTTGGTGCATAATGAATTAAAATCCCATATAATAAAATTAGCATTACTGCAAATGTGGTCTAAGATCAAGAAGAAATATTACAGGAAGATTCCCTTATGGGTCTCCCCTCAAGAAGCTGTGATGGGTAGATGGAAGGGATTATATGGCTTACATAGAAAGACTTGTTAAAGAAGAATGTAAAGAATGAATATGAGATGAAATCAATAGAGGAACTATCAATTATGGATCCATCTATGCATTGGTTGCTATATATGCAGCTGAAAGAAAGATTTAAAATGGACGTTAAACTAGAAGGTCTGGAGGAGGATATGACTGATTTAGACAAACTACTATGCAAAGAAAGCAGCAAAAAGACAGTGAAGATTTACAACATATTAAGAAATCTGGAACATGAGAAAGAACCTATAACGGAAGTGATGATAAAATGGGCAACGGACTGTGGTAGAGTTATTGATTTAGAAAGCTGGAATTATGCAAGAAACAAAACAAGAAATTTTACCAAATCACAAAGTCTTAAAGAAAACTTTTTTAAAATGGAGCAAAGATGGTAACTTACACCAAGTAAAATGGCAAGAATTTATAAATTACCATCTAACAAATGTTGGAAGTGTCAATCGGCCATAGGTTCATGGATTCCTGTCTGGTGGAAATGTGAGAAAATACAGAAATTTTGGAAAGAGGTTAATAGATTCTTAAATACTGTCTTACAAATACAATTTGAACTTAAACCCAAAATTTACCTTTTGAATATGTTAAATAAGATTTCGGTCGACATTGAAAAGAAATATTGGCGCATATTGTTATATATGATCACTGCAGCTAGGTTGACAGTAGCACAAAGTTGGAAAAGCAATCAAGCCCCAAATATAGATGACTGGTTAACGAAGATTGATAAGATGATTGAAATGGACAAACTTACTTCTCTTGTAAACAATAAGGGAGTAGAGTCAATAGAGAATCAATGCCTCCTATCATAAAAGTTTGTAGACAGAGATGGTTTTAATAAATCAACAGCGTAGCAATATTCAAGAAAACTAGAGAGGGGTGACAAGGATTTCAGATTGCATAAAGATACAAAAGATGCTTTCTCTCTCTCTTTCTCTTTTTTTTTTACTATTGAATATGAATATTTATGATGTTTAAAGGTATCTGTATGGATAGACTTGAATGATTAGGTTTAGAATTGGTAAGATACACACACACACACACACACACACACACATATACTGTTTTTGACATGAATTGGGAAGCCAGATAGATTTACCAATTATTGGCCCATCTACTGGGAAGACATTAGGAAGTCATATAGACAGAGAAAATACAAATAACCGAAAAGGAAATAAGAAGACACGCAAATGTAATCTTGAATATTTGTATTCTGAGTTGCTATAAGAATGTTTTTATGTTTTTTTTTCACTTGGAAAAAAAATTGAGAAAGAAAATAAAAAAAATGTAGGGCCAATAAATCTGAATGTGGGTCAACAGTGTGATGTGGCAGATAAAAAGGCCACTGCAATTTTACGCTGCATCAATAGAAGTATAGTGTCTAGATTAAGGGAAGTAATAGTGCCACTCTATACTGCTTTGGTCAGGCCCCACCTGGAATACTGTGTCCAGTTCTGGGCACCACAATTCAAAAAAGATGTGGAGAAACTGGAGCATGTCCAGAGGAGAGTGACCAAAATAGTTGAGGGTCTTGAAACCATGCCTTATGAGAAGAGACTTAGGGAACAGGGGATGTTTAGCCTGGAGAAGAGATGGTTAAGATGTGACATGATAGTTATATTTAAATATAAAAAGGGATGTCATTTGTAGAAAATGGAGCAAAAATGTTTTCTCCCGTTCCAGAGAATAGGACCTGGAGCAAAGGATGCAAGCTACAGGAGAAGAAATTCCACCTAAACAATAGGAGGAACTTTCTGAAAGTAAGAGCTGTTTGACAATGGAACATACTCCCTTGGAGAGTGATGTAGTCCCCTTCTTTGGAAACAGAGGCTGGATGGCCATCTGTCAAGGGTGCTTTGATTGTGATTTCCTGCATGGTGGGGCTGGATTGGATGGCCCTTGTGGTCTTTTCCAACTCTATAATTCTATGAAATGATTTCTGGGAAACTAGAAGTGGTATTTCAAATAGTCCTGGCTTCGTGGGGAGGAAAGCTGTTCAGCTAGTGGTGAATATTGAAAATTGGCCTCTAGACCCCCCAAGTTTGCCTATCCTGATCAATATCTAGATGTAAATTAAAAAAAGATAAAATCATTATTCTAACTAACATATGCTTAGAAAGTAAATCTCACTTATTTAGGATTGTTGCTGTCCACATTGTTGTGATTTAATATGATAGATGATTTCTTGGAAAATGCTAGGGTAGATAAAGCTTTTAAGATGTTAATTTGATTTGTATTTAAATCAGTCTGTCAGTGGCACATTGAAAGTGGAAGATCCAACTTTTCAGATTATTTTCTGAAGTAGTCTTCAATCTATGGATATTTATACTCTATGAAGTTTTAAATTATCTTGCACTTTTCTAAAATAACTTTCATATTAAAATATGTCATTTTCACCCATTGCTTAGGTAGATTCCTTCATTGGTATGCACACAAGATCTAGTTGACAACAGATGGATTCCTGATGGTTTTTAGTTTGTACTTGATGAAAATGTGTTTTTGTGTGTGCGTATGCAAGCATGTTTAGCAAATTATTTACTACTGATAAATGCTACATACCAATTATGTTAAATTAGTCCTTTTAAATTAATTATGAGATATAGTGCTAATTCCTTACTCTCCATATATGCTGAAGATTTAAAATGCTGAAGAGATGGTCTGAGTGGGATGAGGCTCAGTGAGAAAAGAAAGGAGATTCCACAGGTTTTTTTAAAAAAATAACATTTCAAATTTTAATTTTTAAATTTACATTTTTTATTTTTTAAAACATTCTTTAAATTTTCTTTAAAACCATCACTTTTAACCACAATTTCCCTCTTTACATGAAACCGTGTATACGTAAACACATTTATTCTGTGTGTATGATATCATAATTTAAGGTATAAATTTAATTTTGCTAGTTGTTTATGTCACAACTATTACCATTGCATTCAGTGATATGTGGGAATTAGAATTTATAAGTGAAATAGTACAAAAAATGTTACTAAAGAATCTGTATGGTGCAGTATGGGAGGAGGTCAATGCGGGGGTGACGCCAACCCTAGTGATGCCACTGTCCAATGGGAAGATTAAGAAATGACTGCCTTGGTCCTCATCTTAGACATTGATTGTCTCTTCACAGAGAAACCAATCACTTGACAGGATAGCCCTCAAATTCTTTTGAAATCATATAGTACAAACATTAACAGAGTTGAAGGGGATAGAAATTGCAGCCTAAATCCAATTTTCATACCTACTACAATAAATTAACTTTATGTTGAATGTTGAATGTATTTTGAATGGTAAATACCACCTATGTAAATCATGTTGATTCAGAGATAATTCTCAAGAATGAACCACTGGTTTTTGGCCTAAGGGATTACATTTTTAAAATGAATGAAAAATGAAGTGTGTGTGTGTGTGTGTGTCAGAAAGAGAGAAAAAGAAGTCAGGTGGCTGTGGGTTTGCTTAAAATGATATGGTTTAAGACACTTTATAGAAATTAAATAATGTCAGTAAAAGTGCAAGTACACTGTTTTCACCAATTAAACAGAATAAAAGATTGTGATGGAAAATGTTATTTTTATTTATTTATTTGATTTTATTTATGATGCTGAAAATCATGAGGCATCATGGGGAGGAAAATCTTCTAATCTCATTACTGATTCATTAATCCTGGGCAAACATATGTTGTAGCACCTTTGAGACTAAGGTGCAAAGCAGGTGGCTGGGAAGGAGTGGCCTTTGAGCAGTCTGGCTGCAATCGGACCAAAACCAAAGTGCTGGCTCCCAAAGTGGGCCACTGCCTGTGGTTCCAGGCTGGCCTTACCAGGAGTCAGTTTAAACTGACTCTTTTTTGATGATGATGATGATGATGATAATAATAATAATAATAATAATAATTTTTATTTCTTACCCGACGCTCTGTCAAAACAATCGGGGCGGGGTACAACAAGATTTAAAAGCAGTTACAGTGAAAATGATTCAACAATCCCATCCCCAACCTCCCGCCCCTTAAAACAGAATTAAACAGACAAGATTAAAACGAATTAATATCAAATAGAAATAAAACAGCATATTAAGCATATTAAAACCTACAGTACTAGCAACAATATAGGGTAGCATCAAAATACAGAAGGCCAGAGAATTAACTGGAAAATTCTAGGAGCCGGGAAGATTATACAGTCTCTGGGAAGACCTGCCGGAAGAGGTATGTTTTTAAAGCTGTTTTGAAACAGTCTAACTTTATAATGAGATGGATCTCATCCGGCAGGCCATTCCATAGCCTGGGAGCAGAAGCTGAAAAGGCCTTCTGGGAAGTCCTTTGGAATGGAATGCAGCCTTGGTGTGGCCTCCAGCCACTTTGGGGGCATGCATCATCTAAACACCATGCCTCCAAAGAAGCCAGAAGCTGCTTGATTTGGCCCATGACTTCTGGACCTAACTGAAAAAAAAGTTGGTAGCATGGGTTTTGGAGACTTATGTCTACCTTCTCAGATGCCTGGGGTGGAGTGGAGGGCCCAGGGACAGACCTGTACAAACATGCTGAGAGTGAGAAAGTCAATAGGTATTATTTGTTTATTTACAGTTGACTCCCCTTATCCGCGGATTTTTTTTATCCACAGATTTGAGTATACCTGGCTTGAAAATATTCCCCAAAAGTATAAATTCCAAATAGTAAACCTTGACTTTCCATTTTATATATGGGACACTATTTTGTTGCACCATTATATTTAATGGGATTTGAGCATCCACAGATTTTGTTATTCATGGGATGGGGGTCCTGGAACCAAACCCCAGCGGATAACAGTGGCCCACTGTATTATGAAGAGATCTCTCTCACACACATATATTTGATGGCTGTTTCATGTACACTTGCAGTTGGAAAAATGTCAAAGATTTTATGTTCATTTAGTGTACAATGTGGTCTTAAATGAAAGGAATAGGTTACTCTGATTGCACTAACTCATACCAATGTCATTATTTTATACAAGTGACAAAAAGCAATGCCAAGATGCTGTATTTAGACTCTCAAAGTTGGTCCTTTAAGTTTCTGGGGAAAGATTCCACACTTTTTGTGGAGTCCTATTGAATCATACTGAATTATGCTTTCTATTTTCATTACAGGTGCCTGCAGCACTCTTAATAATTAGCATAATAATTTATCTAGGAAAAACACAGCCATGTTCAAAATGTAGCTTAGTTGTAAAAGTATACTAGATTTTTAAAAAATGGAATGAATAGGCCTGATGTATGGAGGTCATTTTAATTAAATCAAACAAAAGAATAATCTAGGAATAATGATAGGGGGTTAGATCTTCAGTTCCTATGGGTGGAATTCTGCTTATATATAGGATGATCCTCTGGAGAAAGGGATGGGAAGTTTTCTGCAACCCTCCTTTTTTCCTTACAGCTCTCTGTACTCCCTGAGGAGCTGCTTGAGAAGGTTGAGGGAGTACTCTTGAATAGGAAGTAAGGTACCACAGGAGTTGCAGGGTGGAGTGGTGAAGTGGTGAAAATCTTCTTTCATCCATTCTCCAGTGTGAACCTCCACATCATCTCCATCCATTGCATATATGGGAAGAGCTTATCAGCTGTGGAAGGAACATTCTGGATCCAACCCCAAATGTTCTTTGTACCGTAGCAGGACTGGGAAACTGTTGATGGCTGCCAAGGAGACCTCAGATGTCATGCCCAGCCAGGCTGAGTACTTGGAAGATGAGGAGGCTGAGCCAAAGCCTCAATTTGGACCTGTATCGAAGCTGAGCCTGAGCCTGAGCCTGAGCCTGGCCCTAGTTTGCCCCTGCCAGCTCCAGCAGAGTTTGTGGCTTCCAAGAAGGCTCAGAAGCCAAGTCCCCCGGCAACAAAGTCTTCAGGCATGGATGAGGGAGAAGGGACAGCAGCATCTACAATACTTACCTTCAGCTAGTGCCAAGCAGAAAGGGAGGGCCTCCAGCGTTCGAGGAGGCTTTATAAAAACACTGAGTTAATCAGCTGCAGCTGGAATTTAAATAGGTGCAGAATCCCTGTCTTGGTGTCAGAGATTATCTGAGCTTCCCTGCGAAAGCACACTTGATCCTGACCTCTTTTGTTTTCCTGGCTGGAAACCTTGCTCCTTGGATTGCTGGTTGCCATCCCTCTCTCTGAATTTCTTGACCTTTGGATTTGCTTACTCGTCTCATCACTCTCTGGAACCCTGGACTTCTGGTTTGTGCTCTTTGGACTATTGCTTGAGAGCTATCTGTTTGCACAGACTTTTGTTGTTTTCTTTGACTTTGAAATCTAGCTCTAAGTGTGTTGCTATCAACATATTTGGCTGCTTTTTCAGTACATCAGAGCACTGCATACTTTTGGTAGTCTGCACCTGAGCCTCCCAAACACCCTCAAGAGTCAATGGAACACGATGTCATCATGTCTTTCCCCCACCCCAGCCAAATGTCCCAGGAGGCCTTTTTTTCCATAAAGAAATGGATTGAAATTGACTACTGGATTACTTCCTGTTGTTAAAAAAAGCCTCACTTGAACCTAAAAGGCCCCGCAGGCTTAAACATTGTGAAATTGCCCCTGCTTCCCAGCAATTCAAAAAGGATGTTGACAAGCTGAAGCATGTCCAGAGAAAAGCAACCAAAATGGTGAAGGTTCTGGAAACCATGCCCTATGAAGAGAGACTTGGGGAACTAAGAGTTCATTCACACTAAATAAATAACCCATGTTAATCTCATAAATTTGCTACGATTGAATCTCACCGTGGCATTTGATTTGCCACAATAGAATCTCTCCATTGCATTTTATCCCAGATTCTCATTCATACTCACATGAAAATGCCATGGATAGATTTGATCCTGGCAGTCACTGCAGCGGGTGCAGATGAGGAGGAGGAAGAGTGTGAGCAGAGGAAAGCTGAGCCCCTGATCGTGGGTTCCAAGGAGGGAGGAAGAGAGGAAGGATACAAATAGAGAAGGGAGGAAGAGGAGATGAATGCCATGGGGTGCCAAGGAGAGAGGAAGAGGAGAAGGATGCCATGGGATGCCAAGGAGGGAGGAAGAGGAGAAGAATGCAATTAGAGGAGGGAGGAAGACGACATGGATGCCATGGGGTGCCAAGGAGGGAGGAAGAGGGGCTCCGAATGGGATCGATTTGCATGTTCCCATTGGCAGCTCCTACAAAAAAAAACCCAAAACAACAACAACAACAACAACAACCGGTTCTTTTAAAAAGAACCTCTGATTTCCCCATTTTTAAATACCCTGGGTTAAGGGGGATTTGCATCAAGGCCCCCCAAATTCAGGTCAGGTAAACCCGGTGCGAATGTGAACGTCCCCCAGGAAGAACAAGTGTGAACTTCCCCAGTTTATATCGGTTTGTGAACCAGTTCATTTTTCAGTGTGAATGGGCCCTAGGTATGTTTAACCTGGAGAAGAGATGGTTAAGAAATGATATGATAGCCTTGTTTAAATATTTGAAGGGATGTCATAATGAAGATGGAGCAAGCTTGTTTTCTGATGCTTCAGAGAATAGGACACGGAACAATAGATGCAAACTGCAGGAAAAGAGATTCCATATAAAAATTAGGAGGAATGTCCTGACAGTGAGAGCTGTTTGACAGTGGAACATACTAACTTGGAGAGTGGTTGAGTCTCCTTCTTTGGAGGTTTTTAAACAGAGGCTGGATGGCCAGTAGTGACCCAGTAGTCAAAGTGGTGCTTTGATTGTGATTTCCTGCATGGCAGGGGTTAGACTGGAGGACCCTTGTGGTCTCTTCCAACTTTATAACTCTATAATTTTATGATCATCCTCTATGCTTAATATGTACTTAAAAGGGATATCATTATAACCTGGCAATGTGGGGAAAGAGAGGAGAATGTTTCCTGTTTATAAAAAGTATTCAGTATAGTATGCTAGAGATAATTTGGCCCAAAACATTTTGTAGTGTGATTTTCATAACACTGAAACCCAGAAATCTATCATGGGCAATAATCTGAGCATAACCTCAGTTTCATCTGATTAACTTAAATGGGAAAAATCTGAATGCTTTGAGTGCCAAAACAGCTAGCCTCTGTGATTTTAATTCCAAATAAAGCAAAGATACATGGCACACAATGAACTGAGTTTTAAAAAGAGAGAGTGAGAAAGGAAAAGAGAGTGAAAAGTCAGCACTGTGTTTGTTAGTCTACAGTTCAGTTTATAGCAGCAGGGGTTGTAACTCCCCATTACTCCTCAGTGCATCAATAATATATATGAAATTCCTTTCCAGTAATTTTATCTTTGATAGCCATTCTGGGCCCTAATGGATGTGTTGATAAGAGCCTGTCTGGGGAAGATAACAGCCTATTTCCTGTTCTCTTCCTGTGACCATAATTAGAGGTGTGTTTATTTACTTGCCAGGCTCAAGGCTGCAATCCTATGCACTGTTACTAGGGAATAAAAGTCAGCACAGTGGCACCTACTTCCAAGTCAGCATGAGGTGACTAACATGTAGATTTTGCCCTTCATCTTCTGATTCAGGACTGCCTTTAATATTGGGAGTCTGATTTTTTTTAAAAACAACAACAACAACAAAGCAGTAAATTGATTTTATTGCCAAAAACAGTAGGAGGAAAAGCATAAAGCCATAATAGCAGAGTGAACGGAAGCTGATATTTACCTATCAAGCAGGTTAGCATTGTGTGTGTATGTTTACGTTTCCTGGTGACTCCAGAGCATTACATCTATGGCAAAAACTATTTTATTGCTTCATATATATATTAGCTCTTGAACAGAACTATCCTTTGCACAGATGGGCACCTTTTAGTGGCAGTTGTAATGTCTAGAACTTGCATTATCCCCTGGCTACTGTGTTAAAAAAACAAAGTAGCAAACTACAATTTACATCTCAGGGAGATGTCTCTGTGTGTTTTTCCTTGGTTCTCTTTTTCACTTATTCTTGTAAATATATTTGAACAATTTTAAATTGTAAATATAATTGAACAATTTTAAATAAGCATTAAATGATAATGAAGAGATACTATTGAATAACAAATGTTAATAAATAGTTCAACCAAAAACACCTTGCAAGGATATGATAGTATAAGATGCTAAGATGACAAATTATTCTGTTCACATGGGTAAGTTTATGACAGTCAATATAGGGTAAATATCCCAGTAATTCCAATTAAATAAGAAGCCCGACAATGGTGGCAGTGTCACAGATAACCAAGATAAGTCACCTTGTGAAAATTACACTGTGATAATGCTTCCAAAGTGCTGATAAGCAAGGTAGCAGTATATAACTGGTAGCAGATGCACTGGTAGCATTAATGCAGGTAGCATTGACACAAAAACTGGTAGCAGATGGCTACCTCCGGAGTTTTGAGGCCATTTCAACTTAATAGGTTCAGGATCGTTCCCGTGGCGTTATGGTTGCTGCGGGAATGATCCTCTCCCAAAAGGAGCTCTGTTCTGGAGCTCCTTGCAGTGACGCCCCCCAGACCACCATAAGCTGTTTTGGGTGGCACAGAGATTGTTTGGACACAGTGCATGCGTGACGTCATCGATGCACACTCTGTGTGGACAGCACTGCATCACAATGATGCTCTCCATATGAACCAGGGCTCAGGACTGTTTAGTTCCTGCATGCTCCCGAGCCCTAGTTTTGGCCCGAGGACAGCGCTTCCTGCCCATCTGTCTTGGACCATAGCAGTCTGGATAATCAGTATGCAGAGGGATCTTGTAGCACCTTTGAGAGTTACTGATAGAAAGAAACTGGTAACATAAGCTTTCATAGACTTGACCAAGTTCTTCAGATATAGGTTTTCACTTCAAGCATGTGAAGAAGTAGGCCAAGTGAGCCAAAAGTTTATAGTTTGGGGTTCATACCCCCCTTCCTCCCAGGGCAGTCCATTCCAAAGGAAAATGATGCATCAATTTCAATGGGAGCTAAGAATGTGTTTAGCACTCCTGATGTACAGTGGTCCCCCGGGTTACGAAGGTAATCTGTTCCGGGATTACCTTCGTAACCCGGAAGCCGTTCGTAACCCCGGGGACCGCTTTCGCCAATGCACAGCGCGCCGGAACTGCACTGTTTTAAAGCTTCCAGGTTGTGAATTTTTTTGCAACCCGGGGTTTTTTTCGTTGGCCGGGGCCGTTTTTCTGGCCCCGGCGGTTTCGGGTCCCGGGGGTTTCGGATTCCGAGGGATTCGTATCCCGGGGCACCACTGTATAGCCAGATCTTTTTCACGTCATGTTATATTTTGCCAGTTCATGATGATTTCTGTGTCTTTCACAAAGGAACAAGTGTATCACTGAATATTGATATAAGACTGCCATTCTAAGCTTTAAACATTTATCATTTCCAAAGGATTATGAAGCAGAACAAAGATTTGCAGGACTTGTAGCTAAAATAATGACAGTTAATGTAAATTATTGGAAGTAAGGTAGCCAAAGGCAACCACAAGACCCAATTTTTATATGAGTTTTTTTTTTTTTTTTTTTGCTTTCAAATTAGGACATGCAATTCAAAGAAAAGCAAAAGCAAAGAAATCTTGGCAAAGTTTCTAATGACGTGTTCTGATTATTTTGTTGAGGGGAGTTAACTTTACCTGCAACCAAAATCTTAGCGTTCAGTTTGAATATAATAAAAAAGAAACTTATATATGAGGTTGTTCTCCTGTTGTACTGATTGCCCTGATGGTAATTCTACAAGTTTTGTCATGCTAAGCTTATATTAGGATGAATTTGTTAGACTTTCTTTTTCTTAGAGATTACCTTTTATCAATGGAACTCAGAGATGCAGGAAATCTAGAATAGAACAGTAGCTGCAAATGTTGCAAGTGCTATCCAAACTTAATTTTTCCCTAATATTTAATCACAGTAGTTGTCAACCTCGAACCATTTATAAATTATTGTTGCACTATCTGTGCCACATTTCCCTTATAATCCATTTTAATAGGATTTATAAGTATTTTTTGTGCAAGAACTTCTCAAGACAGAAACCTTCAAATGATAGATTAAAGTTGGGAATAGTCTGGTAATCTTTGATGCAATTTGTGTACCCCAAGTGAGTGATTCATTTAATATCTTAGGATTCCCTCTCAAGTACTCAATATTTAGTCGCTGTTAAATTGCTATTAATTTATAGTCTGTAATTAACTAGTAGTAATAACACACTCCTGTGAGTTCTTCTTTGGCACTGTATTTGACCAATGATTCTTGGATGATTCTGGGAACTTCAAAGCAAGCTTTAGTAAAATATGCACAGTTTTTTTTAAAATAAAATGATTAATTTCTAAAGGTTTCATTTGTTGAAAGGATTCCCATGTCACAGTTCAAACATTAGCAGTTCTGCTCAGCATACTTTTTAGGTGGCATCTTATATAGCAGCTTTGTACATAGAAATCAGTCATTCCTTAACTGCAGCCAATTTGATTCTGGTAAACATAGCTTTTTAAAATAGCATCCTTATTTGAGAGACACAGGATAAACAGTAGACAACACGATTTGGGTGTAAACACCCATAACTTAATAAAGGATCTGTAATGTCACCCTGATTATTAAACAAGCAGGGGTATCTGGTGGATCTCAGTTGCAGGAGAAGCAAAGCCCCTTTTGATTTTACTGCTACTCCTCCTGGAACTGCTCCAGCTCTGCCTGTTGCAAAGAACTTCACATAAACTGGAGCTATTACAGGGAGAGGACGTGCAGCACACATGGCAGGGAATAAAATGGCCACCCCTAGTTACAAGGCAGCCTGTGGAATGGTAAAGTGACAGAAGTAACACTTTTGACTCATGTCATTTAGGGTCTTATTTATTCCCTGGTCAGGATTGAGAGGGATGTGTGAGATAGGTTCTCCCTTAGAGCTGTCTGCAGTTCTATGGCTGAAATGGCATGGTACAATCATTTCTCCAGTGCTTTAGCTTCTTTGTGGACACAGCACCCATTGCTTTCCTTCTGCTACCACCACTTGATTGTACCATGCCATTTCAGCCATAGAACTCATTCTTGTCAGTAGCCTCCTCCATTTTAGTGGAGAATGCCTTCTCATATACTCATGACACTTGAAAGCAGCGATAACAGCAGATTTCCTTACTTGTCTCTAAGTTCACTGGTAGATTCCTGAAATCATGTTCCTTAGATAAGCATATCACTCCTTCTCATCTAGCTAAACCCAAGGGTTGGAATCCTCTTGGAGCACTAAGATGATGTAACCACACCAGGGTAAGTGGTGGTAGCAGAAGGAAAGCAATGGGTGCTGTGTCCACAAAGAAGCTAAAGCACTGGAGAAATGATTGGAGCTGTCAGAACTTTTTTCTCTTCCTTTGTCATCACTGCACAAACCTAGGTAAAGTCTAATTGCTAGTGTATTGCACAAACAGAATTTGGGCCAATTGCTCATAAACATATGGTTCTTCCTCAAGACAACATTTGACTGTTACTATTGTAACTAAGCCCTTGTCTTTCAGTAATACAGCCAACCAGAACATCCTTATCTGCATCTCTACACAAAAACATGAGTTCAAGAGTGTGATTTTCCATATTACTGTGGCCCCATATTTCCAAAACTGCAAATGGAATCTTGATCTATTCGTTTTTGTGCCTTCAGGTTGTTCTGACAACCCTATTCTAGTGGTTTACAATATTAGCAATATTTATTTAGAGGAAGCTTACCATTGCCTTCCTCTTAGGTTGAAGGAGTGTGATTTGTCTAATGTCACCCAGTGGGTTTTCATAGATGTGTGGGAATTGAACTATCATTTCCCATACTGGTCCTCTTCATGTATTTACTGTTCTTAATTTTCTCAGTTTAAGGTTTTGTGCAGTAGATTTCTGAAATAATAGTTAGCATGTGTTTGTACAATAGATTAGTATTTTTTGTGTCGCTGTATAGGTCATATCCTGACTATTAACTGACCTAAATGTGTTTGTGCAATAGGTACAGGTAGACAAATAGTTAACTGGCTTACAATTAACAGCCATTGTGGGGATAAACTACAAAACAAAACAAAACCCAGTATTGTTGTTTTGTACCTTCAAGTAATTTCTGACTTATGACCAACCTATCATGGGGTTTTCTTGGCAAGATTTATTCAGAGAGGAGGTTGCTTTTGCCTTCCTATGAGGCTGTGAAAGTGACTTGGCCAAGGTCTCTCTGTAGTTATCCGTCTTTGAATGGGGATTCATATTCTGGTCTCCAGAGTTGTACACTACACCCCACTGGCTCTCCAGGGAATACTAATTCTGAAGAAAGAGGTTTGACAGTTATTATTATCAAAATTAGACTGTCAATAAGTGCCCTTAAGAATTATGCATCACAATCCTATGTGGATCTGTTTTAGTACTGTATTTACTTCATTAAGAATACTGTGCTTTTAATGTTTGGATATTATTTTCCATTACAGAAATACAGTGACAGAAAATCTGATACTATGTACAACAAATGAAAAGCAGTGTATGTTAAACTGCTTATGGCAAAATTTTCATAATTTGTTTCCATAATGATTTCAATCAAATGATAGTTTGTATATGCCATATGATGTTAATTAAAGAAAGTTTACTTTGCTTTAAAATATTTTGAGATTGGTTGTTTGTGTTTATATCACACCTGCTAAACTGGTAATATTTAATATTTGCCTTTACAACAGTACAAATCTGAATGTATTCTAATTATTGACTGCATATCCAATGTTTACAAAATTGTTTAAAAGGCTTTTTTGTGTGTGAATTTTTTCACATAGACTTTAGGAAGTGATTGATTAGGATCTCTGCAATGCCCTTGTATTACTAGAATGGTGAAAGAGCAAGAGATGAAGATACATACAATATTTCATTACACCCTGTAGTAAAGTTACTAAATGATGAATTGCAAAACAGGAGAAAAAGTCATTTAAATTATAATGAAGTGATAGATAATTCACAGAACATTAGTTTTAGCCATGGGATTGTATAATGAGTATTATCCTGAAAGGCTAAGAGTTAATGTTGTGAGCAACTCCCCTCAAGCATTTTGTGATTTCTTTTACCATGTTTATCTTCTTGGATGAGTGTGAATGTGAATGGCTAAATTATGGTTTTGTGAGGGGAAATTTGTTCTAGTCTGTTTCCCCTGCTGTTTTTCCTTCCTCTACCATCTTGTTGGCTGACATAATCAAAATCTACACCTTTCTTCCTCTCTCTCTCTCTCTCTCTCTCTCTCTCTGATGTGTATGCTTCGATCATTCAATGTGTTCAAGACCAAACTGCATTCTTGCTTTCCAATGTTTTCATTTTCTCCTGTAACCACTGATACTCTCAATATCTATCCTTTTGACAGTGGCTTTCTCTTGTATTCTTTGCTTTCCCTTGCTCTCTCCCATACGTATGTTCTATTGCTTTCCCCCTGTATAACATTACCCAATCCTGCCTTCTCTGTTGTACTCTATTACTTCAGTTAAAGTTCTATTTCACATTTTTGCCATCTTTCATCTTGGCTACTGCAACCTTCCATTGTCTGACCTTTCTTTCTTAAGCCTCAAGCCTCTTCCCCGTGACCAATGCTCTGCTGTCCAAATCATTCACCCCTGCCACTACTTTAACCACATGATGCCTTTTCTTTGCTTCCCATCCATTTCAGTACTTAGCACAAATGTTTTAAAATCTATTTATAGTCTTTGATCTTTCCTCCTCATTATAAACCTTTGTTTGTTTCTCTTTGTTTATATCTCTGGCTAAAACATTAAGTTCTCCAACTATTACCATCATTAATTATTAAAAGGTTTTCTTCCTGAAACAATTCTGCTTATTTTCTGTCACTGTTTTCTGTGCATGCAACTCTGTCCACAATCATGTTCTAAATTTCTCCCTTAAAATTCTTCCTTAGCCCCCATAATTTCCAGCCTCTTAATCCTAATTCCGAAATATGAACTTATTTTAACTCGATAATGATATTCTTCTGTAACCAACAGCTAAGGGATAGAGCAGCAATTCCTCAGCACAACCCTCAAGGAAAGCAAGGAGCCACTGTAACATTTTGCCCCAGGGTCCCATCCCAGGAAGGTGACTGAGAAGGATACCATGGTCAATGGTTTCAAAAGCTGTTGAGAGGTCCTGCAGAACTATTAGGGACACATTCCACTGCCTAGATACCAGAGTAGGCCATGCATTAAGGTGACCAAAGGGTTTCTGTCCCATAACCAGGCCTGAAACCAGATGAAATGGATCTAGTTAATCCATCTCATTCGGAAGCTCTTGCAGCTAGGAAGCCTCCACATGTTCCAGAATTGTGCCCCAAAATGAAATATTAGAGAATGGCAAACAATTAACCAGAATGGTAAGATCCAGGGATTTTTTTTTTTTTTTTAGCCTCCTTCAGGCAAACTGGAACTCTGCCTTGTTTTAGCGAAGGATTAACCATTCCCTTTACCCATTCAGCCAGTTCTCCTCTAACTTTTTAAAAATAAGCTAGGAAGGGAAAGGATCTAATTTACATGCGGTGGTTCTGATATCTCCAAGAATCCTGTCCACAGGCTCAGGTTGCACAAATTGAAAAGTATTCATTGTCACTGGACACACAGGGGCCAAATTTACATCTACTGGATCTGTACCAATTATAACATCCAAGTCCGAGCAGAACCGAGGGATATTATCTGCAAAATGTTGGGTGAGTTTTTCAAAGCAGGCTGTCGATTAGTCTGGATTTTCCTTTCTTTGGCCTGGATGTAAAAGATTCCTAATAACTTGAAACAGCTCCACTGGCTGCCTCTACTGCAGATGCAATAGAGGCAGAGAAGAAATTTGCCTTTACTGCCAGTATTGTCCCAGAGTAGGCTCTCAGATAAGCTTAAGCTTGTGTTTAATTGAGCCTGCTTCAAGTTTTCTGCCATCATTGCTCTAGTTACCTTCTTTCTTGTTTCATTACTACCAGCTCCATGGAAAACCAGGGTGCCAGTTTGGCTCCACCCTGTGAGAGAGACCACAGTGGATCTATAGACAGTTCCTCCACTGCCAGATGACATTCACCATATTCACTACAGAAAACAAGGTTCAGCATGTGCCCAGAAGCAGAGTTCTTCCTGATAGGGCAGTATCAGCATGGATATTGAATTCCTCCAGCAATACAAGATAGTGGCATTCCAACACCAATCCCAAACCAATCCCAGCTAGCTCAAGAATGGAGATTGTTGGTCAGTGGAGTTGGCAGCACAACAGTAGAATCCCTAATGTGTCCCTGCAACCCCCTGGCAAGCTCTAAGAGACTGACAAAAGTTCAGTTTTGGTGCTGGTGGCAGACAGCTACATAATTAAGCATACAATCGTCCCCCGGGTTATGAAGGTAATCCGTTCCGGGATTACCTTCGTAACCCGGAAGCTTTCATTTCCCGGGGGACCGCTATTCGCAACGGACCGCGCGGCCGATTTAAAGGGGCCACGCGGTTTTTTATACTGAGTCTTGTCACTCGAAAACTGGTATTGGTAGATGATGAATTGGCCTCAGCCTATCTGTGAAGTGGAATGGCTGTATTTTGCATTTTAGTGATATTATATGAGGGGGTATCCAAAAGATTTAATGATCACCTTTTAAAAAAAAATGACAAAAAGTTTGTTTTGATTTGTAGTTGTTAGCTTATCTCTATGTAGTCACTATCTAGATTTATACATTTTTCCAGCTTATCTTGACCCTCTGAATACCTGATATTGTAGAAGCCTGCAGATTGTGCCTGATGAGGATTTTACACCTTAATCACTTCTGGCAGAGACAGTCACAAAAATAAAGGATGCAATGAGCTGATTTTCTCAGCAACGTGCACTTCGGGACCAATGATGACACTGACAAAATTTCATCAATATGCCATAATAACATCCAGGTGATAATTATTACTTTACGATACCCCCTCATAAGGTGCAATCTGCACACTTCTACAATATTAGGTATTTGGTGGGTCAAGATACGCTGGGAAAAATGTATAAATCTAGATAGTGACTACATAGAGATAAGTCGACAACTACAAATCAAAACAAACTTTCTGTCAATTTTTTTAAAAGGCTGTCATTAAAACTTTTGGATACCCCCTCATAAGTGGTCTAAGTGGTGGGGCTACCCATACTGATGAAATCATAGACATTCACAATATTCAGTGGATTTATTTATGGCACTTTATACTGTCTTCTCCCAAGACCATTTACAAAGCACTTTAAACAAGATCAAAATAAACAGTAAAACATTAAAAATCAATGGAACAACGTAACAAGAGTAGAAATATTCCAAAATTAACCATACTTAAAATATGAGTACATCTAAGAGGCTGAAAATAAATGAAAAAGTCTTAGCCTGTTTATCAAAAAATGACAATATCAACACCACAGATGCAACCACCTCCCTTGTAACTGAAACTTTTATGGACTACTATACTTAGACAACCAAGAGCATCTCTCAGGCTTGCATACCCCCTCTTGTATAACAATTCACCAATTTCTTTCATTTTCCATTTCAAAACTATATTTTGCTCAAATCTTGTCTTGCAAATCTGCTTGTAGGAATGGATTCAAATTGGTTTGGATCCTTTTTTGTGTGATAGAATAAAATATATACAAAGTGGTTTGTGTACATAGATTTTTTTCAAAATGTCCTTGTCATCCATGTTTGCGTAGACATATGTGGGGATTATTCATGCATAGACATTTAGAGGGGAACAAAGCCAATCCTAGGTTAATTAGCATTTGAGAAATAGAGCTTGGGAAACTTAGTTTTTAGGATTACAACTCCCTCAACCCCAGCTAGTTTGGCTAGAGGCCAGATTGGTTGTGGGATTCTAAGAGTGGTAGTTACAAAAATGTAACTTTTACAGAGCTGTGCTGAGAACCTGGGCAAGCATGCAGACATAGACTCCTGTTAATGAATGTTTCCCTATCTCAGATATCCATGCAAACATATGGAATTGAGGTGAGAGTTGACTCTTCATGGCCTCAGTCCACAGATACGGGGACTGGTAAGGACTGTGACTGAGAGTGTGTGACTTGCCCAAGATCACCCAGTGGATTTCCATGACCAAGCAGGGAATTGAACACTGATCTCCAGAGTTGCAGTCCAATCACTGCACCATTCTGGCTCTCAAGATTACCAATGTAAAATCCAAATATTTCATATATTCCTTATATTTTTCTGGAGCCTGTATAGTTGTTACATGAGACTTGGGACTCAAACTCTACCTGCAAATTTTGCACAGAACAAGTCCTGAAATTTCAATAGCCTTCAAAAACTGCAGTTTTCAAAGACTTTTTCCAAAAGGAACATCATTGAAATTATTCATTGCTTTGTACAAGAATGAAATTAATTAAAAATTATACCCATAACATTGCCCAAATTCAATGAAACCAGTAAAGTCTCTAAGGTTATATTTGTTGTTGTTGTTGTTCAGAAATATTATGTCTACCCATAAAATGCTCTTTCCTGAAGACAATGCTGTAGTTGGGCACGAAATTCATATGTGGGTTGGTGTTGCTCAGGAAACATAATTTTCTATATGAAAAATATTTTTGTGTAAAAATACTATTTCCTGCAGAAAAACCGTATGTGAGAATTTTATGCTAAATTGAGAAAGTAACCATTTCATGGGAAGAATTACTTGACAAGGCTCAGTAAGTCTGAGGTCAGGCCCTTTTATTTCAAACTGTTTTTTTCTTTCGGGTTAACTAGGAGGTATTTTCCCCTGTCTCTCCTCTACATCAAGGAAAAGATCTGTATCCAAAGGAACCTGCTAAGTTATTGACAGAGTCAGTTGTTGGAAAAGTCCTATTGAAATTATTGAGACTGCATGGCTGTGCTCCTGGATTCATGTCTGAGTCTGGAGGCTCAGGTTTCTGCAGTGGCGAGGAGTGCATTTGCACAGTTAAAACTTGTGTGTCAGTTATGCCTGTTCCTTGAGGCATCAGATTTGGCCAGCATGAGACATAGCAGTAGCAATAGCACTTACATTTTTATACCACTTTATAATGCTAAGCACTTTTTAAGGGATTTACAGCATGTTAGCCATTGTTAAACACATGTCTTAGTTACATTCTGGTTAGATACTGTAATGTGCTCTGTTTGGAGTTGCCTTTGAAGAGTGTTTGGAAGCTTCAACTAGTTCAAAGAGCCGCATTCAGAGTATTAACTGGGGCTGGCTACAGGTATGACACAACTGCATTGCTGCAGCATTTTTACTGGTTGCTGGTCCATTTCCAGGTACAATTCAAAGTGCTGGTTTTGATCTAGAAAGCCCCATGCAGCTCAGGTCCAGATTATTTAAAGGACTATATTCACCCTTACAAACCAAGCTATGGTTTTTTGTGGAGCTTTCGGACTATGTGGCCATGTTCTAGAAGAGTTCCTTTCTGACATTTCGCCAGCATCTGTGGCTGGCATCTTCAGAGAATGATGGCCTGGAAAAGGATTGGATATATATATATCCTGTGTGACCCTGGGAAGGAAGGAGTAATTTGCAAATGTACTGTTGCTAATGGCAGTCCTCGGGGTGGGAGGATATGCAAACAAGGATTAATGTCTGTTAACTGGTGCTCATTGTCTGCTGGGAATCCCCTGGCCAAGCTATGCTTTGAGATCTGTGGGAGAGACCCTTATCTCTGTCCGCCATTCCCTTCGGTACATCTGGTGGGAGCCTGGGAGAGAGCCTTCTCAGTGGCTGTCTTCAGGCTCTGGAACTCCCTTACCAGAGAGGTTAGACTGGCACCATCCCTATTTTCTTTTTACAGACAAGTAAAGACTTTTATATTCTGACATGCATTTGGTAAGTGACTATATAATGTCTGTCTTACACAGTGCACTGAGTACTGCAAATTGTTGTGCTGGTCTCTGTGTTTTAATTATGTATGGTTTAATCTGTTTTTAATGTTTTAAATTTAATCTGTTTTTAACTTTTGTATCTTCTGAATTTTTAATGATGAGAGTCACGCTCTCTTAATCTCTGAACAAATCTTGCAAAAAAACAAAAACCAAAACCAAGAACAGTATAGATTTGCTTTGGGGTTACTATAAGTCGGAAATGACTTGAAGGAACACAACAACAATAGCAGCAATAATAATAATAACAATGGATAGTTCATTTTATTGGGAGTTGCACAAGGGCACTGGACTGACAGATAACTAGAAAGCACAAATAAATATTAAGACTGTCATGTTACTTTAATAAGTCATAGCTACAGCAAATCAGATGTCTAGCCAGCATTTAAATGTGTTTCAGCATTCAGTCATAAGTTAGAGTCATGTCTTGTGGCCTTGAAAGACCCTGAAATCAATTTATTAGTTTTTCAGAAAAAAAAATGTGACAAATTTAGAAATGATTTCTTGGGCATGATGCAGCTTGGAAACTTCAGCAAAGATAACCTAAATTGCTTTTCCATAAAAAGGGTATAATACACAGTCCTGCAGCCCAATAAGTGAGAACATTCTGCAGCTGTGTTTCCACAGCAGAAAAGAATCCTCCCCTACATTCACTTTACAACTCCCACTGGTGGTGGGAGACAGGAGAGCCACTCCAGTAGACCTCAGCCACATGCCATTCAGGGAATTTCAATGTCATAATCAGCACCCTGAATTCAAACCAGACATATGAGTATATTGACAGCCAGTGTAATTCCTTTAGAACTTGTGTTGTATGATTTTTGTAAGAAGTTACAATCTGTTTTGTAAGATATCTGCAATCTAGCTGCTGCATTTTGCACTGGTCAGGTTTCAAAGCAATCTTCAAGGATAGCCCTACTCAGAGCACATTTCTGTAGTCTAATAGGAAATTTATTGATGCATAAACTAGAGTGGCTAGGCTGTAACACTGCAGGAAGCTGGCACATCAATGACGCTGGCCTCATGCACTCCCAGCCAGCAGTGACAGAGATGGATCCACACACTTTAATGGTGTTTAGTTTTGCTGATTTCTGTCTTTTGTCTTTTATTTTGTCTCTTAAATGGTTACAATTATATGGATACTTTAATTGTATTTGAATGAAACTTTCTGCATGCTTTACTTATGTCTTTCTGAATTGTTTTAACTGTAATTGTTTTAATTTTTGTAAGCATTTGAGCTTTTGTAAATTTTGAGTCCCAATTTTGTAGAAAAGAAATTATATTTTTATTATTACCCTCAAAGAGGCAAATAAAACTGTTAAAACATACAGAAAATGAACATTAAAATAGAATTATACAATTCACAATATTAAGAAAAATCAAATCAATTAAAAGAATAAAATACAATTAAAACATTAAAGAATAAAAGAATAAAATACAATTAAAAGATTAATAGCATTTGAAAACAGCTCAAGTTAAAATCCCACAGCACCCCCTACTCTGTTCTTTAAAAACTTTCAGTTTTAAAAGCATGACAGAATAAAAAGGGTTTTGCCTGCAGATGGAAGGACAGCAGGGAGGGGACCATTCTTGCCACCTTGAGAAGGGAGCTCCAAAGTCTAAGAGCAATCACCAAGAAGGCTCTCTCTTGTGTTCCCACCAACCATGGTAGGAAATGAGAAGAAGGGTTTCTCCCAATGATCTCAGGGCCTGGGCAGTAGTATGATCCTTTAATATGTTCTGATTAATTTTCTGGCAGCAGTCTTTTGTACTAGCTGAAGTTTCCATACGCTCTTTAAAATAGTCCAAATAGGATGCAACCACAGTCATCCCTCCATATTCACGGGGGTTGGGGTGAAGGACCCTCATTCATTACTGATGAGAAGTATTGGCTTAGAACCAAGAAATCCTTTTTGGATTGGGATGGAAAGTAGTAGTAGAGAAGGGTGTCATCCCCATATGGATAGCACCACAACAAAGAATATGCATGTTAATTTTGTTAATTCAGTTAGTATCATATGTAAGTTTGGCCCCTATTGTGTATCTTCCTAGCACACCACATTTATAAGGGAAACTTTCTGCTCTCAGTAATATGGGACTCTTATGCAAAGAGGAGAAATCTTTCACAATGACCTTCAAGGAGACACTTTTGTTAAATTTTAAATGTTGCTGCTTTGGGGGTGGGAAGCCTCAATTGCTGTGCACATCACCAATTGCATGTCTTTGCACTGTATGTTTTAAGCATTTGTAAAAGGTTAATCTTTTCTAACTCAGCTGTCTGAAAGGAAGCCTTTGTCTGATTTGTTCTGATGGTAAGATATGAGCTGCAAGAGCAGAGAAGACATTCTTGCAAAGGTCTGACAGTGTGACATCATGCCGTGCTTAGTCTTTAACCTTTTGCCGTGGCTTAGCCACCTTCTAAGTGCTAGTAGTTTGTGTTTGGATTGCAGTATAGTAATTTTCTCTCCAAAAGGGTGCAATCAGGTCTCCCGAAGAACTGGCAATTGAAGTACCTGCAGGTTTCTCCTACCTTAGTGTTACACCTTCTTGTTCTCAGTAGGAATAAGTCAACTCCTACTGCCTTGCTTTAGGAAGTTTCCTTTTATTTTATAACACTGTTATAAAATGTTTTAGGATTTATTGCTAGTCCCATTTGTAATGGCACAGTATGTTAAAATAAAGATAAAATACCATTAAACTCAAACATAGAAAATATTAAAATGTCACTAGTTTCTATTTAAGCCTCAAATGCAAGTTCATTTTTTAACATTCCATTTTGCTTTTAGAAAAATGCTCTGATCCAGGCTTTGATGAATCTTCAGAGGAGGGAACAAAACAGCTGTCCCCGAGAATGCCTGTTTGTGTGTATTGTTGTCCGGATTTAGCTCAGACCCGAAACACAACCAAGTGTTTTGGTTTAATTGTAGCATTTGAGATGGGGATGAGGAATTTATGTAGGATCTCATGTATGTAGAATGCATATTATTGAGGACTTCTATCATTGGGATAATGTGAGGATGTGTGGCCAATTTCCTCTTTGGTTTTCTCAGCAGTGTTTAGTATTTTTGGGGGGGGGGGGGGGGGTGTTTAGTTGAAACATTCCTCTTCTCTTCACTGCTGTGATTCTGCTAACAATTATTCAAACATCCCTAGTTAATGTGGAGCCTGAGATTATAGCTGAGCCCAGATTCATTACTGAATGTTACTTTCCCCAGATTCTACAGTCTCTTGGACTATATATAGTTAAGTCTCTAAAATGCATTGGCCAATTTTCAAAAAACATGCAAAGGGCCCAGGGCTTTGGGGAAACATATTTCTCTCTTGGTATTATTTTGTTTTCAATGTTTTATCTTCCTTTGTTTCCTCCTCCTCCTTGGAAAAAAAAACATTCCTTACTTTTTCCCTTAGAAAGTTGTGTGTTTGAAAAAGAAATCTGAACAATTAATCCCCCTCGTATTTTGATTTTAAAATTTGTTCGGTTGGAAAAATGGTGATGTTATATTTTTAACAAGCCTTCTTCAATCACTTTCCTCTGAAGGAGTACCTAGCATTGCATAAATGGGCTGAAGAAATTTGTGTTTTTCTGTACATATTTGATGGCTGTGCAGTAAAATTCATTCCAATGACTGTAAAATATTTTAATAAATACAATCAAACAAATAAACATGGCAGCCTTTTTTTGTGATGACACTGGCAGCCATTTTTGATCCACCAAAATTCAAGAATTAGCTTTAAACAGCATTTTGGTAAAATAAAAATGGCAGTTTCCTTCCAAATACATATGGATCAAAACAGTCTGTTTTTCAATTTGCTAGAAAGATGTGGTGTGAATGGGTTTAATTCTTGCTGTCACCAATGAATTACTGTCAAACTGAAAGTCCCTAAATTCTAAGAAATGCCTTTTAAGAGGAAAAAACCATGCAATGTTGTTATTGTGTGGCTTCAAGTCATTTACAACTCATGGTGATCCTAAGGCAAACCTTTCACAAAGTTTTCTGTGGCTGAGAGCGGCCAAGCGTGAAATCAAATGCTGGTCTCCTGGTGTCATAGTCCAATGGTCAAACCTCTATACCATTCTTTCTCTCCTAAATAGTGCAACACTGAGTTCTTTTAAATTACGGTATGTAATTGTGTCACATACACAATTTATTGTGCATTTGAAACATTGTAGTTCCCCTCCAAGTCAATCATATTGCAGCATTTTATTTGTGCAGCACTAATCATCTCTCAATACTAGATAGAGCAAAACATAACATACATACATGTGTTCAATTAAGTAATGAGCTGAAATGCATGATCTGTCATCATTAAGTACAGAAGGAGAGAAATTATGAAAAAGTAGGTTAAAAAATATAAACAGTTGCAACCCAGAAATTTTGACTATTTCATTTTCTAGGAACCGTGGGTCCGATGAGCACTCTAGGCAAGCAGAGGGATGAGATATAATATCACTCATGTGCCTCATTGCATCCCAGTGACTGGGGTCGATTGCTTACCCCAGCTCAGTATTTTCTGACTTGGTTAATATGACAAAGGCCCCCCCCCCCCCCCAATTTTTAAAATTAGTTTATCACACAGTGTGGGAGCAATACCATTTGAGAAAAAATGAACATAAAGAGTACATGACCATCACTCATTGATCTTACTTGTTGTATTATGTTAGCCAGTAAGTACAGTTTATAGATTAGCTGCAGTATTTTGCACAGCAGTACTCAGCAGTACACAAAGCCACAGCAGCTATTAAATATGTATGTCAGGAGTATATGAAATCAACAAGATATACAGTATTATTGCAGCAGCTGAAATAGTCTTCTATTCATGTTTTTGGAGGGATGCTGAGTTAAAGATCCCCATTCATCTGAATTAGATCTGGCACATTTTAAGGTCAACTATAGTATGAAGATGTGGGAATTCTTTCTAAAGGGAAAATGTTTCATGGTTCAGTAAAATCCCGTTGAACTTTGCTAATGACACAGCAATAATGCAAAGAATATATAATTAATACAAACTCAGCAATTATCAAAGGAAATATTCATGATTTGGATAGTAGTAGATGATGCACTGATTTTTAGTTAAAACAAACATTATACAATGTTTGGCTGCATTTATGTCTAATAGAATACTTTTAGTAAGGTGCAACTAAATTTAAGTACCCTTTAAGTAACATTTATGTACCATTAAATTAAGTGGAAAACTTCAATATATGATTATCTACTTTCTACTAAAACTAATGGCTTTAAACATGTTTTTGAAGGGGAGTTGCATTATGCTTGTTTTATAATATTTTTGCTATCTGTGTGAAACCTTCATTGTCAGGGTCAGATCACTGCAAGCAAATGCACTTAGAATTATTTTTTAAAAATTGTGAAACTGCTTGGGAGAGATGTTTCTGAACAGGTAAATGGCAATCAGGGGAAAAAATTAACTGTATTTTCTCCTGCTGTTATTTCACCCCTGATCAAAGCTTCCTGAGAATGATTTTTTAAATAAAAAAATTATAAGCTATTTTGACCACTTTTAAAAAACAACTAGCACTTGAGGAGTGAGTTTTTACACACACACACAATGTTTTCACTTTTCTTTTTTCTTTTTTGGCAGTTCCAAGCACTCTATAAATTTGCATTTGTGCCCTAGTTCAACCAGTGACTTTCAAGCAACAGTAAGCAGGCTATATAGTTAACTGCTGGAGCAGAAATCTAGAGTCAATGAGTAATTATTAAGAGCTTTCCAGAATATTAGCTGTTTCAGTTGCTGCAGTGACTAGTGATGGAATAGTCCATTAGACATTTCTGTTTCTAGCAACTCCTTTGAATTGATTCTGATACCAAAGAGCCAACCATTTTGATCAATACTGTAATTACTCTTATTGATGGATTGTTTTACAATGGTACCCATCATTGCCGCACGCAGGCTCAGGAGGCATCACGCCTGTCCGCAACGCACCACAAATATCTGATTCAAATCAACACATTATTGAGGCTGGGATGACAAGCGTGAAATTAATTGTTCCACTTCATGTAAGGCCTGCATTCTTCTTTTGAGAGAGTAATTTGTTGCTGTTATGTATTCTTGGAACACTTGTCCCCCACTGCTGCATTAGGGGTTTCTTCTTTCTTTGTCTTGCTTGACTATCAGCTTTTTTTTAAAAAAGCATTAAAATAGTAGTTGCTTGTTTTTTGTCTAGGTAAATCCACATGTTCAATATCCTTCACCTTTTCAAAAAGAAATTTCCCATATGTTAATGAAAAAATAAATATTTTGAGGCTGAGCATGTAAAAATATCTAAGAATTCAGGAGCAACACTGTAAGAGCACAAAGATGAGGTGAACATGCAGCAGAAGTTCTTGAGTTCATAGACTTCTTGTTCTCTCACAGACAACTCACATAACTATGATCTTGTTCACACACACACAATATTTAAGACTGAGTTAACATTTGGATCCTCTCAAACACTAAACATTGTTCAGTGGATTTTTATACTAAAGCTGTCAGTCTGCAATGAAGAACTTTTTTCAGGCATGGCAAGCTAGGAATAAGGCATCAATGACTGATTTATTAATTAAAACTAGTTTTTGGGTGAATTACTTATGAATGCCAGTAGGTAAAAAGCAAGTACAAAATGATTTGGGATAATTTCACTAGTATTGAAGGGAATATTTTTAAAAAATACAAAAATACAAAAATGAAGAAGACTTTATATTTTATCAAAATGCACATCACATCATTGCAGCTTTATTTTTAAAGGCCAAATTATTGCCAGTGCCCTTTGAAGCGTTATGTGTCAGTGTATAGTGTGTTTTTAGAGCTGGTGGTATTTTACACATGTAAAAGTCTTTCCTGCTGATTCCTTCTTCTTCTTTTCCTCTTTTGCCTCAGAGAAATCTCAAAGCAGCATAGGTGTATTGTCATCTAGACAGATAAACTGTCTTGCAAAGTTCTTTTCAAAATATATTTACTCACATTTTCCATTGATTTTTAAGGCATTTACTTCCAACAAAATGCATCTATATGAATGTGCTGTGTTGATCAATAGAAATGCCTACACTGCTCATTTTATAAGAAGCAGACTAAAATGAATAAGAAACCCACTTGAAAGACTGATGTAATATGACTGGAAGCATTTCCAGAGAGTATCTTCCTTTGCCCAGCTAAATAAGTATTTTGAAAGTATTGATTGAACACTTTCCTAATACCTTGATAGAACGTGTTGGTTAATAACACATCATGTGTGAAAATATAGACTGGAATGAATAGATATTGTTCCCTGTAGTGAGGAAATACATTTGCCCTGTAAAAAGTCTTCAAAGTAAAGATGGATTATTTACTGATCCACTCTCTCTATAGCAGTGTTGGTTGCTTCAGTACTTGTCAGTCTGTAGTCAGAATAACTTCTAAATTGCTTAGTTTGAACCTGAAAGCTTGGCTATAGGACACAATCACTTGGGCCAGATATTCATATAAACATTTGAGTCTGATTAAAAACAAAAAAATTGCCCCCCCCCCCCACACACTTTATCAGGTTGGGAACTGATTTGGGCTCACAGATTTATGACCTAATTTTGAAGAAGCCTCATATTTTGCAATATCTGTAAATTCTGGCAATGAAGCCAGTAGCCTCTATAGTGAACCAGTCAAATGATCTCTTTTAATGTACTTGGGAAACAGCATATTACATCCATACACATACATCATAAATACAGTTTGCAAAATGCAAATTAGAAATTAGTTTATATAGTTTTCTCACTTGGAAAAATACAAAGTATATTTTTAAAAAGAGAAATTAAAAATATTTTTGGTAGTTATTTAAAAAAGATGCTGTCATTAAAGAAAATGTTGCTTTAGGATTATGTGTAAGGCTCAGGTGCATTGGCAATGAAGGCAATGAATGAAATAAAATGGAAAGTCGGAAGTACTGCAGATTAAAAGCTCATTTAAATAGACACATTCAGAACAAATGAACAAATGCAGTGGTAAGTTATCATTTAAACAAAACTGAAAACCCATTAAGTCCACCTGTACTGTACATTATATATTTAAGTGCATTTGTAAATTGTCTGTTTTAAGTGCACCACAAGGTGCTTTTGTGTGTGTGTATTTACCTCATCTAAAGTGGTACTTCTGCTTTTAATTTTTTCAAGTCTGGCTATGTATGTAAAACAGATTTCAGAAACTGGAAGCCTTTATGATAGAGCCATCTGTGTATGAGATGCAGATTCAAGAGAACCTGAACATAATGTGAAGGTTTTTGAAGCATAATAAAAATGAGCTTGGGTTCAGTTAAGTGATGTTGGTTCTCTCCTACTGTCTTCAGATGTCTGCTGTTAACTATCAGTTCATAAATAAGAGGTTAAGTAGTGCTGCCCCTATATGTCTTCCTTGTGAAATGTGAAGTCACCCCGATGCTTTTCTTTTCTTTTTTTAAAAAAATAATAATTAAAAGGAATAATTGAACATCACAAAATGCAGGTTCTTCCCTCAGTGAGATTTAAACTTGAAACCTTTTGCTTGATATTGCATACAGCATGGTATAGGTACGTATACCATGCATAATTTTTCTTCTACACTACAAAATTATAGCATTTTGAAGCTACTTTATTAACAACTATGGTTTCATCCTATAGAATTTTGGGATTCATACTTTGGTGAGTCACTAGAGGTCTCTGGCTGAGAATTTTAAACACTGCACAGAACTACAAATTCCAGTATCCCCATAGGATGGAGCCATTGCATTTAAAATGTTACCAAAGTGCCATAACTGTATAGCATGAAGGAGACCTGTATCTACTCATACTTCTTGAAACAACATTACACCATGTTGGCTCTCATGTGTAGTGCCATATATTCCTTCATTCCATTTTGTTAATTAGGTTATGATTTAAATGAAGACTCAGTTTTTCTTGGCACTTCAAAGCAAGTTACTCTATATACATTTACAGTATGAGATTTCAATAATGTAAACATATCTACTTTATTTTTGTGAAAACTATATGTGTACAAAGTCTAGGCACTAGTGATCTTTTAAGAAGCATTAGTAATTTCTGCAGCAGTGCCTGTATTTTTTTTTTTTTAAAAAAAACTCTTCAAGTTCCCATGCGAAACAGAAGGAATATTAGCTTTTCTCCGTAGATGTCCTTATATTTATTGAAGATTTTTTGTGCTGGAAATGCAACAAAGCTCAGCCCTTAAATAGTTAACAATATCTTAGAGACAGCAGCAGTGTTAGGGTTAAGTAGTCCAGTGACCCAAAGTTTCATGTTGCCCATCCACTTACCATAATCTCGCTTAGATGTCAACTGTTGCTCTTATTGACCTTCTCTTCTCTGCTCTTTCTACTCTCTTCATCTGTCACTTGTACTAGCTCAGGTTTGTGTTAGTCTAACACCCTTAGAGAGCTTTTGTATCTTTAATGGAGTTCTTACAATAAAGCCTTAGTTTGTGTTTTTAGCCACTGGTGTATTTACTGCTTGTTCAGAATGGTTAGCTGCTAGAAAAAAGCACTCTCCATCATTGTGGTGCAGTAGAAGCAGGCAGGAGTAGAAGGAAGGGAGATTTAGTCAGCAATCCCCCTTTATCTGTATTTAACATATGTGCTTTGAAATTCTATATACAGATATAACTCAGTTTGCAAAGCCTCTGACAAAAAAGGCTCCTTTTTACAGGCTTTTGATGCCTACTCAGCCTCCTCTTTTCTCATCCTCCATCTAACTGGAACATTTTTAAAAGCATCGACATTGGAGGCATGGTGAAGGAGGGCTAGAGAAATACAGGTGTTTAGTGTCTGTTTGCAGATTGGAAAAAGTGGATTTCACTTTATCCAATCCTATTGTTGCTGTGTGTGCCTGCCTACAATTGGAAAGGTATATAGCTGCTCCTTCCAGAATCCCACTGAGCATGCATGAAATGCAGAAGGGTGTGAACACATAAACATGTCTTAACCAGCTTCCCCATGCTCCACCCACACATGTCTAAAAGAGAGCTCACAAGAGAGCGCATAGATCTGTACGTTTGGCCACCAAAATGGAAATCATCATAAATCTGGAGGCTGGTGCAATAAAAAAAATTGTCCCTTGATGCATTTGGATGAAATTTTCAAGTGGTCTCTAGATGCTTGAAAATGTTTTTGTTTCCTTGATCTAGTCATTTAATTTCACATATGCATCTTGTTAGTCTTGGATGAAAAGTTTGCTGAAATGTAATGAATTGCCCCCTTTTTTGTAGTGTAGGAATCTGTCTCTGTTCTTTTAATGTTATTTCTGCCTCTTGTACTAAAGTTTCTGTGAAAGAAGTACTGACCAGGATCACATTTACTTTGTTTTTGAAACAATTAATTATGATATGAAATTTGTCTTCTTCCCCTGCAGTACTACTGTGGTTTGGTATTCCAGAAGACCTGTCTGTCATAGGAATCATGCATTTGTGGATTATTCCACTTTAATAGGCATGGTTCCTACACAATTCTGGGATTGGTAGTTTAATGTGGGACATTTTACATTTCACAGCAGAGAAAGCTAATGCTCACCAGAATACAAACCCCAGGATTCCATGGAATGCAGGCATGATGACAGTTAAAAGTGGAATCATACTGCTGTAACTGGGTAATGTGAATGGTGCGAGGAGTTAAATCTACATGTTAAGCCTCTGTAGATTTTTGGTGTTTTGATGCAAGTTCATAGATTCCACTCTGATCAGCAAGGGGGAACTGTGGATTTATGAATGTAATTATCCATGGGTAATGTGCAAGTGAGTCCATACTACTTGCATTGTAAGGAAGACAGTTACAATGTACAGTTTAAATAAGAAATAACAAAGGGGCTGTACAGATGGGCAGCATCCAGCTGCCTCTTTAGTGGCCAGATCGACAGCAGCAACGACATGCTGATCCAACCTCTGGAGAGCACAAAAAGGAGCCACAAAAAGTGGCTCCTTTTTGCATCCTCTACAGGGCATTACAGCTGCGGTGTGCATGGCTTTGTGATACCCTTTTGGTTTAATTTACAATATAAAACTTAGAAGCATGAGTGATATTCAGTCTCTAGGCTCACTCAGTGAAATTGCAGGCTTGTAATTTGCATCTTCTCCCCAACACTCATTATATGTGTTATGAAACACATATCAAAATCCAGTGAAAACTATTGCACTTTATTTTTTTAGTGAATACTTTTCTGAGGTAGGTTTAGAGACAAAGGAGTTGTGATAAAGTAGTTGGTCAGCTAGTTGGAAGGAGGCCATCTCTCCTTAAAAGGCCACTGTTCTTTTGCACAGATTAATTCATTTAAATGCAAATTAGATCCTCCCTATTGTCTACCACTCAGGCTAGAAATCAGTCAGGGCTATTAAAAACTGACAAAGTGGGAAACGTACTTAATGGATGCAGTTTATTAATTTGTAGGATTTGTTCCTTTGTTTAAAACACAATGAAACTAAAAAGGTATCTTGTAACGAATAAATAAATAAATTCAGTTATTATCCTCCATGCAACTATAATATCACCTTACTCAGAAGGACTTAAAAAGTATGTTGCACATATATTCCAATTGGACTTGCTTACTTATTTATTTGTATTAGATTTACAATAGTGAAGAGAGCAAAAACCCAAACAAATGTCATGTAAATCAATACACGTTTGATCAATATTTGGCTTCTTTTATTGAGAATTCATTCTAATATTTCATTAACCTAAAATATGTGATTTTGTTCCTCTCTGTTTGACATCAAATATCAAAAGTACACCCCTCTGGCTGATGTACTGAGACAAAAAGGCTATGGCTCTCTGTCCATGCATTGCTTGTTGGAACCTTGGGTGGCTGGGATCCAGCAAATGAACCTGTGTTGAGAGTTTGCGGAGTGGGAAACTGCTATGCAAAACTCATGCGCAAGCTAATGGTGTCAGATACCATTAGATGGTTCTGTGACATTTACACTGAGCACATCTTGGACCATCTTCAGTATGAGGAACCAGCTGCGGTTTTGGTAGAGAAGAAACTGTAATGTTTCATTCTTCCTTTTCTTCCTTCCCCCTTCTTTCTCTCACCCCTTTTTATTTCTCTCTCTCCCTCTTTTGCCCTCCTCCTCCTCCTCCTCCTCCATTTACTTGTTTTATATTTCTTTTTCTCTTCTGCTTTCCTTTTATGGTGTTCAACTCTTTGGATATATTAGTGATTGCCCTTGGTGATTTAAAAGTAAAGGATATATATTTTGGTCTCCTTAGTATGCTTTATTTTATTTAAAATATGTTTTAATAATTTAACCCATCCTATTAATGAAATTTGCTTTGTACTGTATTTAATTTATTTATATATTACTATATTACTATATATTTTTATTTGCAATTGCATTCTTTGGACTTGATATGTATTACTTATTGTTCTATGTTAAACTGTATTTCTAAACATTCCTCCATTGTTTGACTGTAGAAAATGTCATAAATGTGAAACTGTTTTAAATGTCTTTTAAAATGACATTATTGTTGTTATTTATAATTCATTTTAAACTAAAATTGATTTGCATATATTGACAAAAGTGACTTTGCTGTATGTTAACTTCTATGCAAATTCTACAATAAAAGTTTTTAAAAATCTGGAAGAATAAGATGCAATTATTGGAATAAGTAAGTGGTCCAAGACTGAAACCCTATGCTAGCACCTTTTCCTTTGAGACTGAATTCACACTACAATCCCCTATACGCACTTTGATAGGTATGAATCCTAATGAATTAAATGGAGCTTACTTCTGAATAGACACTAATATTTTACTGTAATGTTTACTTCAGAATAAACAGAAATTGGATTGGCACACATTAATTTGGTTCTAACAGCATTGGGATATAAATGAAACTTCCTGACTTTTGTGGCTTGTTTTTTTATAGATGTGGCTGGAGATTAGCTACACATTTGGAAACAGGTATTTCTTGCACTTGGAGAGAGGCACATTTTAAAAAATCTTCGAGCAGTATCATAATAAGAATTTTATTACTTGACAAATGCAAATATACAGTGGAATAAGTATCAGCACTGACTTCTGTTATCACCCAGATTTTTTATATTAATTACCATACTTGCTGAATGACTGTCGAGATTCACTCAGAAACACATTACTCAGAATGTACTCAGAAAAAAGAATTAAATAAATGCCATTTACGAAGAACAGAGCTTCTTCTATAAGCGTGTTTAGAATTGCAGGCTAAAAATGAGTATCCAGTGCTGTACTGCTAAACATGTACTGCGTGTCTAGCTTCATCTTAGACATCACTTACAGTCTCAAAATGCTGGATCATACCTGGAGAAGAGTGCTGAGAATACCATGGACAGCCAAAAAGACAAACAGATGTGTCCTTGAACAGATTAAGCCTGAACTCTTCCTGGATGCCAAGATGATTAAATTGGGACTGTTGACCTTTGGCCACATCATGAGAAGGCAGGAATCACTGAAAAAACAAAACAAAATAATGCTAGCAAAAGTAGAAGGCAGTAGAAAGAGAGGAAGACCTAAGCAGTGCAGTGGAGGATAGGGGGTGCTGGAGATACCTTATCCACAGGCCCACCATGGGTCAAGGTACAGCCAAGGGCAGATAACAACAATAACTCTATTAATGTACTTCCTTTATAATATGTTACTTGCTCTGGGGAGGTTTATGTGAGTAGGAGAGAAAGAGAAATGAAATTTTCTTTTTCTTTTTTGCAACAACCACATCATGGCTTTTTCAGTGTGCCTGAGAAGCTTAGGATAACCTTTTAAATAGACTTGAGGAAGTGGAGGAGGAGATTTGCAAAAAAACCCACAACAAAACCACACTTCTTTTCCCCTCCTTTTCACAAAGCCTCTGTCAGATCAAAGTGGTTTCTTTGACTGGACAGACAATATTGAATGCAACCCATTGGAAAGATAATTCTTGGGAAACTGCAAAAACACTTGGGATTTAATTATTTGGCAGCGGCTGCTGAATAATAATGGTGGCAACTGGACGTTCTGTTTGCAGTATGTGGGGAAACTGCAATGCTTGCAGAGCGTAGACAAAAACCACCAGAGGCACACATCTGTTTGTGCAGTTCTAGTTCAGTAGTTTAAGGAATGAAGTATCACCTCATTATAGAACTGCCATGTATGAGTGAATTTGTGGAGCTTGCCCTCCTCACAGTAAGACAGTTCTAATCTTCTTGCAACCCACAGTGGCAGCATGGAGATGAAATGTTAAGCTTATCAGGCCTCATCTGTACCATCACTTACTTAGTTAAACCCAGGCCATCTATTACTCTGTCATTTCTTTGTTCCTGAGGTGCTTGGATGCAGAGAACTATTACTGAAAGATGCAAGATATCCTCAAGTCTTCAGTGGAAAAGATATTAAAGTGCAAAAACTAAAGCAAGCTGCAAGCACAGCATTATGTTTACACTGCCCCACACTTCCAAATAGAAAATGTAATATTGTGTAGATGATTCTTTATGTTCTTAAACAAAAATTAAACTTCAAGAAGAAACAGTGATCTGTGAACTGTGTGTGTAATGGTAACAAGGATAACAGAAACCTTTCAAGATATTTTGCATTCTTCCTAGGATGCCTGAAAGTAAAATTTAATATAAACCTAGTGGATTTGATAAGTTTAAGGATTTTCATTGAAGGAACTCTCTGCTCATAGTCTTTTGAGGATTGTCCTGGAAAATATTGAGTGGAATGCTGGAGGTTGGAGAAAGGGAATATAATAATAATAATAATAATAATAATAATTAGTAGTAGTTTATTTCTAGTCCGCCCCTCTGAACAAGCAATCGGGGCGGATTACAACAAGGATTAAAACAATATCAGTTAAAATATCCCATCCTTTCCCTAATCAGATTTGGGATCTACCCAAATTTGGGGAATCCTCCGCACCCTATCCCACCCCACCCCACATGATTCAGTAGGGCTCTCTGACACTCCAGAGAAGTTCCTCAGGAGAATAGGCTGGGTGTAGCGAAGCACAGGGGCTGGAAGTCTTTCTTCCCTGAACTTCCATAAGTCAGTTATCTGAGTCATTGAGTGTTTTGAGTAATATGTAGAACATAGAATGTAGAAGAGTGCCAAAATACCTTGAAAGCACTGGATCTCATCTTATCTTGGAAGCTAAGCAGGGTCTGTTTGGGATAGTACTTGGATGGGAGACTGGAAGTGGATGCTAGGTGCTGTAGGGTCCTGTATATACTCATGTATAAGTCTAGAAATTTTAGTCAAAATATCGGCCCCAAACACCTGAATCAACTTATCCATGGGTCAGTGTAAATTCTGTACTTTAACTCTTATTTTAAAATGAACCATCCCCTGGTGAAAGGCAAGTGCATAATCTGTCCTGAAAGCATTGACTCTCCTCTGGTCTCTCATCCGTCCAACCTTTAGTATGAGCAGAGTTATGCCTACTGGAATTTTTAAAGTTCTTTGGCATTGTTTTCCTTTGCTTCATCCTTTAGATCTTTTGTTATATGCCCCTAAGTTTTACCCTTGACTTATCCACAGGTCATATCAAAATCCCCAAACCTGCCCTTGACTTATACATGAGATCGACTTATAGTCGAATTTATATGATATATTTCAGAGTAAGAAACTGGCAAAAACACATCTGAGAGTTTTTTGCCTTACAATACCCTATGAAATCCATGTGGTCATCATAAACTAACAGACAATTTGAAGAGATGTACACTTGACCCTACTTATCCATGGATTTTTTATCCACAGATTTGAGCATACATGGCCTGAAAATATTCCCAAAAAGTATAAATTCCAAATAGCAGATCTTGATTTTCCATTTTATATATGGAACACCATTTTGTTGTGCTATTATATTTAATGGGACTTGAGCATGCACAGATTTTGTTATCCATGGAGAGTCCTGGAACCAAACCCCAGCAGATAACAAAGGCCCACTGTATATACAAAATATAAAATGATCTGCTATCTAACATTATATTGTCAGGACTTTTTATTTTTCATGTATATACGGATTCATGTAATTTATATCCCAACTTTCTCCTAGTATGGAACCCCAAACAATTTACAATAAAACAAAATAGATAAGTATAGTGTGTAGTACAAAAGATAGTATGTAGTACAAAGTTTAAAAACCATTAAATAAAATGGCTAAAACAGTATGTAGTACAAATGTTAATAAGCATTAGATAAAATTACTAAAACAATATGTAGTACAAAAGTTTAAAAACATCCAGTCAAATTAAACATGTTAAACATCTAGTCCAAATAAAACATTAATTTAGAACAGTTAAAAATATATTCAACAAATATTTACATATAAAATGTATCTCTAGAACATCCTTCTGCCTGTTTTAGCAAAGTATGTGTTCTCTCACAGAAAGAGAGCCAAGAGCCTGTTAAAGCTGAAGTGTATAATGTCTTACTGTGAGTCCCACCTCTTCTTATATGACAATATTGTATTGGTTGCCTGCTGGGTACTTGCTAACATAGGGCCTTTTCATGTTAAACAATCATAGCGTTATGATGACAACATCCTATGTTGCCTAAATGATGTATGGTCCTCAACAGTTGCAATTTCTCAACATCCTGGAACTTGAATAGACTAAGAAAATTCTTAATATAACATGTTAAACTGAAATTTGTTAATTAATTAATACATTTTCCAGCCAGAGGTTGCACACACTTAGTTACAGGTAAATATTTACTTCTAATTAGTTCCTTCTCTCATTTATTTAAGTAAGTAAGGCCTGGAACAGACCAGTGCTTTGCTCTGGTCTGGGGCCAAAAGTAGGGCTCGGGAGAGCAGAGCATCTGCATGCTCCTGAACCCTATTGCATGCTGTGGGTGCCATCTTGGCATGCTGCCATTTACACTGCGTGTGCAACAATGACGTGGCTCATGCACCATGTCTGAAAAGTGTGGTGTGTGAGGGGAAGGCACAGTGTCACTTCAGGGCACTTATGGCACCTTGGCAGTGATGGAGAAAGGAGCTGCATTTTGTGGCTCCTTTTTCCCAGCACATTGTGGCTGTGCCATTTGTTTGATGCAGCCATGATCCGACGGAGAAAGGGGTGGCCTCTGTCCACCCCCTTTCCCCAATCTGTATATATTACTTATTGTAAGTAAGTAGTTTGATGAGTAGTTAGAAGTTTGATGAGCTGTTCAGCCTGGTCTATCAAAGAACTCTGGTGCCTCACGAAACTACAAATCAAGAGGATTCTGAAGGACAGAATTATGGCAGTTAAAATGGTTTAAAACAGCTTTAATTCTGCAGTGTGGCTGAGCCCAATGCCATGACACATTAAGCAAAGCTTTAAAGTAAAGACGGGCAAACACAGATCACAACTTGAAGCATTCCTCTTCATTGACTATGTATTGTATTATTCCTCTAGCTACATTAGAAATCAGTGTAAACTGGGACTGTAGGTGAACTCTGGCTTATTGAGGACAAGGAGCATGTTGTTCCATGGGTCCTGACAGTTTCTTTTGCAGTCCCAGCAGCTAAATGAACCAAAGATCTTTCGTTCATATTTTATTTATTGTGATGTGCCTTTCAACTTTTCACAATAGCCTCTCTAGTTTATCTCTTCCCTGGCAATCTGGAGAATTAATTCAGAATTTATTCTGGGGGTAATTTATATTTATTTATTTAGTTAAATAAAGTAAATAAATAAATCCCAGCCCAGAATTCAGGACATATATAGGAGAACAAATTTAGATTTCCCACCTGGCAAATGTTAGTTATCCAGAAGCAGAATTTTGCACCCATCTTTTAAAAATGGGTAACATAGGTGGACTCCTACTCTGATTTGTCCAAGTCACTGAATAATGGAAAAAAACAAGTAATCTATGAGATATGACTATAATAGTTCCATTGACTATGAATGAGTGTAAAAAAACCCCACAATGTGCACACATGAACACAAGTGTGTTATTGTATGTGTATGCACATATGCACATGCACACATGGACATTTCCATCTCTTGTGATTCTTTTATGGAGTTGAATGTGATGGGGCTATCCAAATGATTTGTGCCATATTGATTTGGGCTACTTAGGCTATTATGATTTTCAGCAGCAACTTGAAATCTTTGGATTCACATTTGTGTATTAGCAGAAAGGGGATAAATTTAGCAAAGAAATATATGACTGGCTTAAAATCTTGCCATGTCTTAAGTAATAATTCCCACTTAATTTCAAGAATTTTTTTTGTTAAAAAAATACTTGAGGGAGCCTTACATTTGTTATGCCTGTTTCTACTCTGACAGAAGGGAGGAAGACGTGTTTATTCATTCCTTATTTTGATTGATTATAATATCACCTGATATGGTATGGTAGGTATATGATATTTGTAAGAGGCATTGTAAGTAGCAGATTATTCATCAGTGTTCTCTAGAAAATTGAAGAGAACTACTACAGCTTGAATAATGAGCAATACCCATTTTGCTTGGTGTTCCACCCATTTCTTTAATTAGGTTTCAAGCTTCATCTCCTTTATTTAACTAAAATACGTAATGGAAAAAATGTGGTGGTGTTTGTCGCTCTGTGTGTGTGTGTGTGTGTGATTTTGTGTACTCAGTACACTAAAGAACAAGCAGCAACCCATAGATGTTTACAGCATGGAACAGGCATAGATAATTGTAAGTGGAATGTATAGTTAATTATTTGTAAATGTATAACTAAATACCATTTAATGTGTTTTCTATATGCAAATATTAATTTGCTAGTGAGAAGATAAAAGAATGACCCAGTGTACGTGATAGTATTGGCAAAAATATACATTTTTATTGGTTTTCCTGTAGAGAAAAAGATTACCTTACACTCAAGAAACCCTGCAAGGATGAATAACAAAGCAGGTATCTGCACAGTTGCTTCAAGTATTTGTGCTTTGCAAAATGTTCTGGATAATTATTATGTATATTATTATGTTTTTTGTTAGTAACAACAAAAATGTTTTTTGTGCAGGGGACAGCCCCCCCGCCCCACAAAATACATGGATTTTCAGAAGAAAACCCATGTGCATTTATGCACAAAATAATTCTCCAGAACTCTTCACATGGTATAAATACTGGGAGAATACTGTGCAGAAATAACTGTCCTCTTCTGCAGCTAGATGAAAACTGTAGGGAATATTTGTCTGTGCTTGTGAGAGATGTACACCCATACATGACTTTCAGATTTGAATTCTCTCTATAACCCCCCTTTTCCAGTCACCCAGAGAGTCAACACTGGTTCCATATTTTTCTGTTGGAGCTATTGGTGGTTAAACCTCACTTTAATGGTAGAACTCTCATATCTGGATAAGGAGAAATAAATGAATTTGACAACTGCAACAATGCTTATTGTATATCATCTTAGGAGTCCTGCTAGGTTGAGAGGCAATAGAATAAACTAAATAAAAATGCCCAATGCCATAGATGATAGATAGATAGATAGATATTATTATTATTATTATTATTATTAACCTTTATTTATATAGCGCTGTAAATTTACACAGTGCTGTACATACAATCATAAATTAGACGGATCCCTGCCCTCAGGCTCACAGTATAGATAGATAGATAGATGCAAATTCATTATGCCTGACTGGTCTCTGAATTGTTCCATTGTAAAATGAATAACTATTAGCTAAATGGTTAAAGACATAACTGTGTTGGTCTGTTTCAGAATAACAAGGGAAAAAGAAAGTAGTTGCTACTAGATTCCCCCCCTCCCCCATTTTCCTTAATAACTAAAGGAGGGACTGGGGGTTGATATAAATTCTTATTGTTTCATTGTAATTTTATCTCTGTTGTAATCCCGCCTTGATCTGTAAGGAGAGGCAGGATTTATTATTATTATTATTATTATTAATATTATTATTAAAAATATGGAGAAAGAAGACAGGCTGAGATCGTCTCTGAATTCCCCCCGTCCCCACATAATATGTAGGGCCAAAACTGAAGTTATACAAGAGCTGAATAGTATAGTACTAGTGTCAAGATTTTTAAATTTTTTAAAAGGATATTTGAGCTAAACAGTGACAAGGGATGCTAACTCCTTCCTACTGGTGTTTTTGTTTGCTTGTTTATTTTGCTGCTACAAACCATTGCCCCACCCCAGTGGCTTTTACATTGTGTTTGCTTCAAACAGCTTCATTTATATACCGCTTCATACTACTTAAGCAGTGTCTAAGCGGTTTACAACTGTAAGCTACTTGCCCCCAACAATCTGGGGTGCTCATTTTCACCTGAGTCGAGCTTGAGCCGTTTTGCTGGTCTTGAACTTGCCACCTTATGGTTTTGAGTGAGTGGCTGCAGTATAGGCATTTAACCACTGTGCCACCAGGGCTCTTTCTGGGTGGAAAAGTACCTGGGCTTCAGTTCATTGGGGTCAATGGGGAAAAATCCAGAGCAGAAAGGGAAAGCACTTCCTCAGAGGAGAAAAAGGTAAAGAAATCTCCTACATTTGCCTTTCTTTACAGGAAAAATGGGAAGAAAAGTGGAAAAATGTGTGACTTGTAGCATTTATTTAAGGCCTCCCTCCATAAGGAGAGGAAAGCCTCTAGCTCACTCAGACCAAAAAAGGGTTGGTGGTTACCTGTTAACACATCCATTGATCTGACTTAACTTATACTTTCTATGAATAATTTCAGTGCCCATGCTTGTTAACTATAGACACCTCTTATGAAACTGATGGTGAATATTTTAATGGCAGAAATATTCCAGAATGTGATAAAATGCAAAATGAGGTCAATGTTCTCCGTCCTTGAGGAAGAGCAGTGCCAGTAAGAGTGGAAATGAATGGCCTGCATTTTTAAAAAGAGGTGAGTGAAGACCCTAGTAAACATTACAGTCACGAAGAGTTCTGAGCTGAATAGGAACAAAAAAACAACATAGGTCAGTGTTCCTGTTTCTACTGGAGCTAAACATTCTTTTTTGTTCACTCCTAAATTATCTTTTCTTCTGGCTCTGAATTATTTTCCAATAGCATTTTGCTTTTACAGAGATTAAAACTGCAATATACTGGTGGATCTAAAGAACCCATCTTTCCTTTGAGGGCACTGCTGATGTAAACACCATTTCTCTGTCTTGCTGCTCCAGATTAAGGAGAGGGGCAATTTAGGAAGCCCATGCTTGCAAAGTGTATGCAGAAGCGTCAATAGTGGGGTGCGGGCTGCATCAGGTGACATCACTGCTCCCCAGACAATTACCTTTGGGCAGAAACATGCTGTGGCATTCACCTGCATCCCTTTAAAATGCTGGAGACTAACGGAAGAGTTGGGGTGAGTGGGGTGAGGCTCAGTGGGAGGAGAAAGTTGAGTTTTTATTATTATTTTAAAATGCTGGAGACCCAACGGAAGAGTTGGGGTGTGGAGAGTGATGATCAGTGGGAGGAGAAAGTTGAGTTTTTATTATTATTTTAAAATTTTCTTTAAAAACATCATAGTGTACAAAATTTTTATTTTAACCACATGTAACCATAAACATATAAATACATTTTAGGAAGCATATATGATATTGTAATTTAAAAATATAACTTTAATTTTGCTAGTTGTTTATGTCACAATTATTGCCATTACAATTAAGTGATATACAGTAATTAAGATTTACAACATTAAAATTAACATTAATACAATTTTGTTTTACTAAAGATTATGTATGGTGTGGTATGGTATAGAATCATAGAATCATAGAGTTGGAAGAGACCACAAGGGCCATCCAGTCCAACCCCCTGCCATGCAGGAACTCTCAGTCAAAGCATTCCCAACAGATGCCCAAAAAGCCTCTGCTTAAAGACCTGCGAGGAAGTGTGTTCCACTGTCAAACAGCCCTTACTGTCAGGAAGTTCCTCCTAATTTGAGGTGGAATCTCTTTTCCTGCAGCTTGCATCCATTGTTCCGCATTCTAGCCTCTGCAGCAGCAAAAAACAAGCTTGCTCCCTCCTCAATATGAGATCCCTTCAAATATTTGAACAGGGCTATCATATCACCTCTTAACCTTCTCTTCTCCAGGCTAAACATCCCCAGTTCCCTAAGGCGGTCCTCATAGGGCATGGTTTCCAGAACCTTCACCACCTTAGTTGCCCTCCTTTGGACCTGCTCCAGTTTCTCCACAACCTTTTTGAATTGTGGTGCCCAGAACTGAACACAGTATTCCAGGTGAGGCCTGACCAAAGCAGAATAGAGTGGCACTATTACTTCCCTTGATCTAGAGACTATACTTCTATTGATGCAGCCTAAAATAGCATTGGCCTTTTTAGCTGCCGCATCGCACTGTTGACTTATGTTCAGCTTATGGTCTACGTGGACTCCTAGATCCCTTTCACATGTAGTTTCATTCAGCCAGATGTCCCCCATCCTATATCTGTGCATTTCATTTTTGCGCCCTAAGTGCAGTGCCTTACATTTCTCCGCATTGAATTTCATTTTGTTAGCGTTGGCCCAGCTTTCTAGTCGATGCAGGTCATTTTGAATTTTGATCCTGTCTTCTGGAGTATTGGCTACTCCTCCTAATTTGATGTCATCTGCAAATTTGATAAGTACGCCTCCAATTCTGTCATCCAAGTCATTAATAAAGATGTTGAATAGCACTGGGCCCAGAACAGAACCCTGTGGCACACCACTTCTTTACAGGTTGAAAAGGAGCCATTGTTGAGCACCCTTTGGGTGCGGCCGGTCAACCAGTTACAAATCCATGTAACAGTTACCTTGTCTAGCCCACATTTTACAAGCTTGTTTGCAAGAATGTCATGGGGAACTTTGTCAAAGGCCTTACTGAAATCAGGACGTCAGTGGAGCAGCGCGTGACACCATGAGTTACTACACCAGGTGATGCTGGCCCTAGTGATGCCACTCAGTATAAGTTATGTCTCAACCCTAAGTAGCCGTATCATAGGGTTTCCTTGGCAAGATTATTTCAGAGCATAGAGGTGGTGCCTTCTATTACCACAATAAGATCCCTCCTCAATAGTTCTATTTTTTTAAAAAATAAGATCTTTGGCATAATTCCCACTCTGCAACCAACAGTTGTTCATATCAGTACTTCACCATTAAGGATGGTTCCCAGATCAATAAAGCCTTTAGCAAAATCTGGGAGCAGTGATAGGCAGCTGGGAAACCCTCATATAAAATTTCCCACAGTACCCAGTAGTGCCTGATATTGGGTTATTCCAAGACAATGGGCAAAATTTTGAACTGAACCCCATTAGCCTGCATGGTGTAATAGTTCAGGTGTTGGTCTAGGACTCTGAAGACCAGAGTTCAAATTCCTGCTTGGCCATGGAAACCCACTGGGTGATCTTGGGCAAGTCACACTCTTAAGGTGACATTTTATGATTTGTTTTGTAGTTACTGAGCTGTGTGTTTAGTAAAGGTTGGAGGAGAAATACCCCATAGTTTGTGCTGTGCCTTATGCTTGTTCCATTCCATTTTGTCCCAAGCAAGTAACGAAAGCCTCTGTTTAGTTACTTGAGAGAAGTGAAAAAGTAACAAGCTAATTTTAAAAAATTGTACTTATAATGGCACATTATCGGTTGAATCACAGGTTGGCCACCCTGTTGCAAACTGATTTAGCATTACCCCCTTCAGGGCACTACAAAATGTTAGATGGAGGGAAGCTTCTCCAGGCATAGGAGGCTCAGGAGAAGTCATGGTGCCAGTGAGTTTTGCTGGGGCTCTGGAAACTCTCCAAGGGTGCCTGCCATGCCCACTCTTCTCTCATTTTCTTTCATTCTCATCTGTCTTTTCCTACACCCAAAGAAGAGATGGCACACTTCCTATAGGGAGAAATTTATTGATGAATCAATTAAAAATGTATATCCTTCACTCTAGTAATATTACTATCAGAGTGATCACTACAAGCAATTAAAACAACCTTCCAAAACAATGAACCAAATATCTAATAGCAAGAAAAGAAAGATAAAAGCATATGAGTATAACAACACATATCTGGGATTTCTTTCTTAAAAAACAAAATAAAACAACAAAAACAATTTTGTCCAGTGTCTAAAGGCATAAGAACTGGATCCAAGCGACATCCCCAAAGGACATTTTTCAAAGATGAGAAGGACCCACCATAGAACCTTAGAAGCTGTGTCCTTAAAAAATGATCCCAGAACTTGGGCAGGATAATGAAGGTGTGCATCCTTTTTTCTTTTTCTTTTACTGTGAAAATTTGTAAAATACCAAGTACTTTGATGGATGTATCTACTGATCTATCTATTCATGCTTATTCATTCTTGTGGCTATGTAAGGGATGAAACAGATAGGCAAAATAAAGCATCTTCCAGACACTTTTAAAATGTGGGTTTTATAAGATGCATGGCTCCAAAGTGGGTTGAAACCAGAATAAAGCCATGCTCCAGGAGCAAAAACCAAAGCAAAAAGAAGCCAGGATACTCTGGCTTAGATCAGAAAATATGCATCTTCATTCCTGCATATAAACATCACAGCGACAGTATGGGGTTGTAACGAAGCAAAATAATGAAAGTACGACAACTCCAATGGATGTAATTATAACATACACAAACCCTGGGGTATGTGTGGGAGGCCTTCATGTTTGTGCTTAGCCAATGTATCACTTGCACACTGATGCCCTGTACCAGTGGAGCACTCCACATGTGACTGTGTGGCCAATCAAATGAGTAGCCATCATGTGGGTGATTGTTGTTATTTTCTTATATCCCACCTTTCTCCCAATATAGGGACTCAAGGCAGCAAACAGCAGATTTAAAACAAAACTATTTAAAAACATTACAGTGTTAAAATGTATAAATATAATGTATAAATTTTAAAAAACAAACAATTTTAAAAGTTAAAACAGTCAAAATTGATTATTACAGTACAAACTTAAAACATTTAAAATAGCACAACATTCCCAGACCTTACCAATTTGCAAAGGCCTGGCCACACAAGAATGTTTTTACCTGCTACTGGAAGGATAGCAGGGATGGAGCCATCCTGGCCTCCCTAGGGAGGGTAGTTCCAAAGCTTCTTGGCATTCAGGTAGATATGGGAGGTAACTGACAGTCGCAGACAGTGTGTTTGCATGACAGTGCCCATGCTTGGTGGGGAGGCAACAAGAACAACAAAAAAATTACCCAGCAGCACAGCTTGACACTGTGCCACATGGTCTGCCCGTGGATATTCAGCCTGCCTTGGGAGTGGGCTGTGCCGACAGTGGGGTTTTGACTCACTTTTGGGAAAAGCAGGATCAAGCTGCTTTTTTCTGCCAGTCTTCTCCAACCCTAAGTCTCAACAAAGTCATTATGTCCTTCTCATCACTATTTTTTTTTAATGTAAAAGGGAAAACCATCCAGTTCTGTGAACTGGGAACACTGGGAACAGACGTTACAATGGGAATGCACTGTGAAAGGCAGTGCATTCAGAATTATTAATAATTAACCTCTTGCTTACCACCATTCCTCTCCATCGTATGGCAAGGCAGCACTCCAGGTTTCTAATCTTACTGTTAGCTCATTATTATCTGGTCTAAGGCCTTTTAAACAGAGCAGATTGACATAGTTTAACATGTGTAAGAAACTGCTGCAGTGTTTCACTCCAGCTGTGTAAGTTAATGAAGACTCGTTTTAGTTTCCCTAGTCTTGGCATTATCATGAAAGTCTATTAGCTCCTGGAGATAAATTAAGGCAAGTGTGGAACAGCTGTTGATAATTCCTATGTGCTTCCAGGTTACATTTTGACAATGGTGTTCACCTCAAGCGTATATTGTGTGTTCAGATGAAAGAGATCAAAGTTTGCACTTTTTCTTCAACTTCTAACTTCAGAAATGGGTCTCAATGCAAATATAATGTTCAAAGTAATGGAAACCCAGATCTAGAGAACTGATTGTAAGGAGATTTCTGGGTGACAAACCATTGGGATAAATTGGATGTATGTCTAAATGTGTGAGCACAATTACACTGGCTGCTCGAACAAAGTCCAGTCACCACTAGAGGTGTTTGAACAGCCAGTGGGGGGAAAAAATCCCATAATTGAACACTATTTTCCTTGTCATTATGAACTGTTCTTGCATCCATCCATATTCTGTTGGATTAAGCACACCTGGCTACATGCAGAACATATCTATCCTTTCTCTCTTTTTTCATCTACTTTGATTACAGGTTGGCATGCATTCCCTCAAAGCCAGGCTGTACTTCTTCTGCATTAAAATCTTTATAGAAAGACTAAAGCCTCTTGCTCACAAACCAGACTGATATGTGTAGGGAACACTTATGTACATATAAACATTTCTTACCACTATCATCTGCAAAGGGTTCTATAAGACCATTCAGGTAATGAAGATAGATGAACGACAGGTGGCTGTATTAGCTGTGGGAGTTACGTGAGCACCCCATCCACTATTTGTGGTTTAGCTCCATTTCTCTGCAGGTGAAATACCTTATTATGCCGTAGTTTTTAATTTCATTCTCAGTGTACTAACTTATTATGAATCAATCAATTCCAGCAGTCTAGGCATGAGTGTAGTTCATGTATTACAGCCACTTTAATAGAGACTCTCAACCAGAGATAGGCAAGGTACATCCCTTCAGATGTTCTTGGACTGTAACACCCATCAGCCTTTGCAAACATATGAGAGAAATAGATTGGCTGCTGGGATTTGTAGTTTGGTTAGGCACCAGAGCTCCATAACAGATCTAGATGAATACCTCACCAAACTACAAATCCCAGGATTCTGTAGAATAGAGTCATAGCAATTAAAGTGTTATCAAACGGTGGCTACATTCTAAGAGTGAGTGCCTCTGCAGATGGGGTTTTTTTTACCCCTTTTAAATCACATGAATGTTATCTGTTCTATGCAACGATCAAGCTGATGATTTTAAAAAACAACAATCAGAAATAGCTTTGTTTGACTGGGACTGGGACTGGGACTGGGGGAAGATTTTCTCCCCATGTTGAATGCCAGGCATTTGTGTATGAGACTCTAAATGAACCCACATCATGACCTTTTTCCTCCTGTCTTCCTTGCAAGAATCTCTTTTTAAGGCAGCTACACAAAACCAAACATCCCCTGGAGGCCTAATTCCTGGTGGACAAAGTAGAAGATGGTATCTGCAGGCATTCCCCACAACCCATTTTGAGGTCCTTAGTGTCCCCCCACCCCCAATGGAGTAGAGATTTTTGATAAAAACAAAACCAGAAGTGGATTACTACCATTTTCTGCATTGTAAATTTGGCCTATATTTATGCATTTTGCACATTCAATGAAGTGGTGCTGCACATAGTGTGTCCTGAAAGAGAAAAGTAGCCTCTGGGTTTTCTTACATTTCCACTCCTCTTTCAGAGACAACTCTTCATCCTTCCAGAAAAATAGCAGGGTTATTGTTTGCCCCTTTGGCTCCAGAAATAGCAACACCCTTATTCTGCTAGGGAACAAACTCCAGAAGGGCCACCACTTGGAAAGTTACTTTTTAAGAAAATGATTATAGTTCTAAGAAATCCCTCCATTAATATTTAATTATTGTTTCTGCTATCAGTTTAAAGCAACTTTTTACTTCCCTATTTTTCAAATTAATTTTAATCAGTTAGGAAAAATAAACCAAAAAGCAGCATTCAGAGATTCCACCTCAACATTAGGAGGAACTTCCTGATAGTAAGGGCTGTTGGACAGTGGAACACACTCCCTTGGAATGTAGTGGAGTCTCCTTCCTTATTTATTTATGTATACCCCACTCTTCAGCCCTAAAGGCTAGCAGAGAGGCTTACAATTATTATTTAAATGAGACGGTTCCCTGCCTTCAGGCTTACAATCTAAGAAGACACGACACAAAAGGAGAAGGGAATGGTTTTGGGGAAGGGGATCAGGTCCAAAAGTTCTTCTCTCCCCCTGAGGCCTGGACCAAGGCAGATGGACTGGAGGGAGGGCTTTGGAGTTTGGCCTGTCCTTTCACTCCCTTCTAGGCCAGATGCTGTTGCCATGGAGAGAGGGCACTTCCACCTGAGGCCGGATCTGATGGTGTAGCTAGGCCTCTTCTTCACTCCCTCCTAGCCCTAGGTCAGATGCTGTTGCCATAGAAGTAAACAGAGGCTGGATGGCCACCTGTTGGGTATGCTTTGATTGTGTATTCCTGCATGGCAGGGGTTGGACTGGCTGGCCCTTGTGGTCTTTTCCAACTCTACAATTCTATGAGTTTATGATTCATATTTATGAAATTTTTCCTTCAACATTTTGCAAGATCAACCCCAGTAACTATAAAATAAACTAAAATGATAGTTGCAATGCAAAAGAAGTAAAGTTATTCTTCATTAATTTTTAAGTTTAACGTGATATCATTACCATCTTGGTAATCGGGTTAAATAGTTAATTAAAGGCAGTGGCTGTTTCATTGTGCAATTTTGAAGAGAATTTTTCCATATTATTTCTTGCAAGATGCTGAAATGTTTTTTTTTTTTAAATAAAAAGAAATTGTAAATGCCTGGGAAAGCAATATTAAAAAAAATATTAAGATAAGCATCTCTTATGTGGAGCAGTATAACAAGTTTGGCATCTGAATACCAGCAGTTGCAGCACAATGCAACAGGAGTGAGAAATAAAAATAAAACCAATTATCTTTGAGCTTAGTATGTCATTGAAAATTATCATATAAAATACCTCCACCACACAATATAAAGTGTGTGCATCTAATTAAAATGATTTTTTTTTTCATTCTGGGGTTCATTTTCTGCTCTCTGTTACGCTGGAATTGCATCTCCTGGAGCATTTTTTGAGACTTCAGAGAACACTGCAGCGCCTATTTGCTTCAAGCTTCATGTTGTCAAGAGTTCTGCACTGAAAGAGTTATGTATTAGATGTATAACTTAATTCTAAAACTTTATATAGACAAAAGTGTAAAATGTTAGTGTTTTCATTGTCCAAGTAGTTAAACAAATGATGGAGGGGTTGCGGGAAAAGAAACTTAGAGAACAATAAAAGAGGATTTGGGGACATAGATGATAATATATGTGTTATGTAAGTGTTATGTACTTAAGTATAAACTCTGACACACCTAATGTAACAGTTGTTTTGTAAATATTCTAATGGATATCTTTGTAAACAAATGATAATAATTTTTTTTTTAAAAAAAGAGTTCTGCACTGAAACCATGTCATGCTGTACAGTGTTCAGTGAAAGCTGGCTAGGAAATGCAGCCCAATATAATTAATAGGTCATGTTCCAGGTCACTCTCTAAAGATAAAATACAGGAAAATACTGGAAAATCAAACATCCTCAGCCCATTTTCAGCATTCAAGCATTGTTATACAGGGCAATTAATTTAAAGTGTATTACACATATCTGTGTTCTGTCACAGGCTAGGTAATGTATGTTCTTCCTCATAACAGGAAGATGAGTTAAAAAGATACAAGTCAGCATTTCCCCTTTACATGCCATGCTACAAATCAGTAATCATGTCAGTTTTCCTATACATGCAGAAAGATGTAGTGATCACTGTTTTTGATTATGATGAGGGAAGTGATTAGTCAGGTGTAAAACATCTTAGATCACTTTGTCCTATCATGTATTACCTCACAGGGTGATTGTGAGGATAGAGGTACTTCCCATCTAAGTGTATCTGAAATAGATAAGGATATACAGTAAATATTTAACAAGAAATCCCCTCATAATCCAGAAAGATATTAGGAATCTATGTATGTTCCAAACATTGCTTTCACTCTAAAGAATTCATTATGGAAGAATTCCAAGTTTGTTGCTAAAGCTTTTGGCTCTGAACCTAAAGAAACCATATTAGCAGCTGCAAATTGTATTAGTTTAAGCTTATTATGACTTAGCAAACTTATTCATTGATTACTTTAGATTGCCAGGACATTGCAAATATAGAATTAAAGACTTCAGAAAAGCCAGCTACATATTGCTGCCAACTTTTCAATGCTAAATTGGGTCAATGACAATGCATTAATGGCAGTTTAAGCTGAATTGAGACAATATGATAGCTCACAACTCACATGCTTCCATCTCTTCTTTTATCCTCTGGCACATTATGCTCCTTCCCCAGCTTCCTAATTTTCAGCAAACTATAGTTTGCTATGATACTTACAGATAAATAGGAGGATGATTATTTGAGCTTGCCACCCAAATCAGAATCAGAAACCACCTTGTAACAGTAGTTTTCATTCTGGCATGGAGGACATATTGCTGATTCTTTATGTCTTTGAGAAAATATGAACAGGACAAGGGGACAGGGGAATCAAGGAGTTTTTGAGCTTCAAGTTTGCTCATATAATTGCTCACATTCTGGTCTGAGGATAAATGTGAATCAGTTTAACACCAGTGGAGAGCCACCTTTTCCTATAAAACTGATCAGTCTAATTAGTTGTATCTTCAGAACAGTTTTCCAGAGAATGTCTTAGTTTCTGAATCAGTAATTTCAATGCTTCTAGACAGAATAATAGCTTTTGATAAAACTTCAGAATGATTTCTTGTTACAAAAAAAATCTACAGTAAATTAAAGATTGTGTTTATTTACTGAAGTGTTTGACTTCTGGCCTCCTCTGTGACTTTCAGCCAGCAAAATTAGAAATCTCTAAGCTGCATTTTATTGATGTTGGAAAATCATAGGTCTGTAAAATACAATATGAACATATGACAGCAGGCCTTTTCAGATAGATTTTGTGCCATTTTTGTATATTTTGATGTATTTTAATAATTTGTAATGGTTTTTCTAATGTAATTGTCTTATAATATTGTTGTGAGGTACGTAGGAAGAATGTTTATTTTTAAAGGTAGAATAATAAAAAGATAAATAAAAGATATAAATCTAGATCCACATTCTTCATGATCAGACAGAAGGAGTCAGGCAGAAGGAATGTTTGGGGAAATATCAACTTTATCTTTTCACACACACCTAAGACACACTCAACTGCTGCTGCCCAGTGGCTGTTTGGCACATTTAGTCTGGCTTCTCAGCAAAAGCGTGTCTGATGTAGGGGGCACTACCAGCTGGAGTGCCACCCCCAGCATTGCCTCTTGCCTATAATTCCACCATCATGAAAATGTACTGCCATGGTAGGCATGAAATAAATACCAAAATCAGGACCATCCATGCCATGCCAATTTATATGTATGATTGGGATGCTGGATAGTGAAGAAAGCTGGCAGGAGGAAAATCAATTAATTTGAAATGTGATGCTAGAGTCCTACAGATATCATGGAATACCAAAACAAAGAATAAATTGGTCCTAGAGCAAATAAAAAGTGAACTATCTCTAAAAAAGCCATTGTGACTAATCTGAGGCTGACTTGTTTGGACATGTCATGAAATAATTTGAATCACTGCAAAAATGATAAAGTTTATCAAATAATAATACAAAATAGGAGCCAGTAGGGAGATAGGAAGACCAGAACATGGGTGAATTCACTCTGTCAAAAAAAGAAAAAAAAAAGAAGAAAAAAAAAGGAAAAAAAAGGAAAAAAAGAAAAGGAAAAGCCATTGCTGTACGTTTGCAAGATCTTGGAAAGGTTGTTATTAACAGTGTATCCTGGATGTCTCTCATTCAATGTGTCTTGAATTCCATCTCATTGCCATAATTGAAAGCAATTAAGAACAAACAACAGTGCACCAGTAATTTATCTCCTGAAGAACAGCTATTTGAATTCATAGTAACATATCCATTTCAGATGTGTATACCAAACAAACCAGGAAATATGGGATAAAAATATGGTGCTGATGCACAAAGACAACATATCCTCTAAGGGAAACATTTACTTCAGCTGGCAGCCATATACATCACAAGAAGCCTGGCAAGGCTACAGTGTGATACAACTATTTGTTACTATGTGCTGTTAAAAAAAAGGCCTCCCTGGATTCCACCATTCTGAATAATTATTGTACAATCTCTAATATTCCATTTAAGGACAGAGTTCTGGAGCATGTGGTGGCCTCTTAGTTTCAGTGGTATCTGGATGAGATGGATTATTTAGGTCCATTTCAGTTTAGCTTCAGGTCTGGCTAGCTTTGGCAATCTTGGTGAATGAGCTACATAGGGGACTGGACAGAGGGAGTGTGTCCCTAATGGTTCTGCTGGATCTTTTAGCAGCCTTTGATACCATCAACAATGGTATCCTTCTTGACTAACTTTCTGGGATGTGACTTAGCGCCATAGTGGTTCCAGACTTCCTTAATGGGTGAACTCAAAGTCATGCTGGGGGACTCTTGGTTGTTGGCCTGTGAAGTCCCACAGAATTCTGTTTTATCTCCCAAGTTGTTTATCATCTACATGAAACCACTGCGAGAAGTCATCTGGAATGTTGGAGTACAGTGTCACCAATATGCTGATAATATCCAACTGTATTTCTTCTTTTCATTTGATTTCAAGTAAGCTGTCTCAGTATTGAACCAATGACTGTTGTCAGTAATGGCCTGGATGAGGGCAAACAAATTTAAACTTAATCTAGACAAGACATATATACTCCTTGTCATTCAAAAGGCAGATCATGGAGTAGGGATTTTACCTGTGCTGGATGGCATTACACTTCTCCTGAAATCTCAGGTTCACCGCTTGGGTGTTCTCCTAGATTCAGCACTAAGCCTGGATGCCCAGGATTTAATAGTGTCTGAGAGTGTATTTGCAGAGTTAAAATTAGTTTACCAGTTACACCTGTTCCTTGAGATGTCAGATCTGGCTTCTGTGACACATGCCTTGATTACATCTCATTTGGGACTGCTGCAAAATGCTTTACATGGGGCTGCCTTTAGAAACTGTTTGGAAACTTAGTGGGTCCAAAATTCTGTGGCCAGAATGCTGAGCTAGGCCAGTTATAGGGAGCATATAGCTCCCTTGTTAAATCAGCTTCACCACCATTTTGCTCCCAGACACAATTCAAAGTGCTAGTTATTACCTAAAAAGCCCTATATGACTTAGGTCCAGACTATCTGAAAGACCATACTTCTTCATAGGAGGCTCTGTATACCTGGATAAAGGAGGAACCCTTAACCAAATAGTAGAGCTTGACTGACTCATTGGGGAGTCTGACAATATTCCTACCCCCATCCAGATTTAAATCCACTTGGACAGCTGCACAACCAATCCAGAGTCAACAAGTTATTTGAAGTCTTACCATGGAATGTGGTGGGATGGTCCTACAAGCTAGATGATACAAATTATAAAGACATATGTCCTAATTTTGAAATTATTTGTCTTAGAAAGGTCACTTCTATGCAGCTAAGTTGAAATCCTCCCATTCCATTAATTCCTTACTTATATTTTGTAGATTTCAAGGGGTTGGGGATTTGGTTGCTTCTACAGTTGAGGCTTTCCAGAAGAAAATAGTTCCACAGTTACTTTATGGCACAGAGATTTGGGGATACAATAATATTTTCTCTTTAGAAACTGTGCAGAATATTTTCTTGAAATCTCTGCTGGCTGCCCCCAAAGTTTTCCTTTCAGGAACTGAAACAGCGTAATCTCTGTTAAAGCTGGTGTACATATAGCACTGATCTCCTATTGGCTGAAGCTGGCTAGCATTCAGCTCTTGGCTCCCTTAAAAATGCTTCCTATAGCAATTGCAATCTCTCTCCCAAAGCTCTTGGAGAAAATTCACTCAGGATGATACTCCATCATTATGGGATTAATGTAGAAGCCCTTCCAAATTATTCTTCCAACAGAGTTAAACAACTAGTTAAAAGAAAAAAAAATCATCTTGCCTCCAAATGATAGGGCCTATGCATATTTTCTCAAACAACATATTCTTTGTGGTGCCCATTAAATAAAACATATTTTGGAATGGTGCATTTTTTAATTTAACCCTGCTCCCACTTGGAATAGTGTTTACATCCTTATATTATCAGTGCATGCCATCCACCTATTTGAAGGGAAAATATAATAATACTCCCATGTACCAAAGAAGTGGAAGTTGAGGACATCCATCACTATCTTTTGCTCTCTATTCTTTCTATACAGCTCTTAGACAAAAGTTTCTTAATAATATTCTCCACTCTTTTTCAAGTTGACCTTGAACAGATTTGTATCCTGATGGCTGGCAATAATGCATATACTACCATTATAGTTGAAATGTTTGCCTTGGCCACATATAAATTAAGATCTAAGTATCAAAATAATTTATAATAACTATATGGTGTTGAGTAAGATACATGGTTCCCCATCTGAGAGCCTTTAATGTATATTAAATCTGATTTTAAATTTTTGTATTTATATATTTTCTGTATTGTTTGCTCATTATCTTCTTCAAATTTATTCTTGTTACTGTATTATCATTTTATAATGTATTATTGTTTGTTTTAATCCTAATTATATTGAATTGTGATAGCTTATAGCTTTTAGCAATAAATGCTCATTCATTCATGCTTCCCCACATGAACCTGCCAGAGTTCTAAGACCTACAGAGGAAGGCCACTATGGTTGCCTCCTGTGGAATTTGCAGTTTAGGGAGGCTCATTTTGAATTCTCAGCTAGAGAGCTCTTGGGCCTCCATAAATTACAAACCCAACAATTCTGTAGGAGGTAGCCACAGCAGTTAGTGGAATAATAGCATTATAACAGTATATAGTGTGATATTGACCCAAGATGTGATTATTTACTCATTTTATTGTTTAGGGAAATGTTCCCAGGATTGTGCCATCTGCCCCAGGATGCCTCCTTTTAACTATGTATTAGGAAGCAGTGCCCTCCCTCCAGTCCATCTGCCTTGGTCCTGGCCCTAGAGGGAGAGAAGAACCACTGGACCTTATACCTTTCCCACCACCTTCCCCTTTTCCTTTTGTGTTGTCTTTTAGACTGTAAGCCTGAGGGCAGGGATCCGTCTAATTATAAGATTGTATGTGCAGCACTGTGTAAATTTACATCGCAACAACAACAACAACAACAACAACAACAGTAGTAGTAGTATTACAGGATTGATTTGCTCTAGGACCTATGTCCTTTTAGCAGTCTAGAAGTGTATGCAGGACTCTCCTCCAGTATTACATTCCAAATGACTTGATTATCCTCCAATCCACTTTCTTCACTATCCAGCTTTCCAACCATACATAGAAATTGGAAATACTACAGCATGGATGATTATGACTTTGGTATTTATCTTATGCCCAACATGGCACTATCATTAAGGTGGGATTCCAGGCTTCTGTGAGGGAATAAATATAAATATAAATGCTGCATTACTAGAGCTCTGCAAAGCTGCCTGCCATGTCAGGTGGGCATTGTGACACCAGGCTTGGGGCGGTGTCAGAACATGTGACATCTAAACACCACATTTGAGGGGCTTTCTATTTCGTCCCTAAATGTGCCAAAGAGCTCCTGTGCAGCAGCAATAGTGGGGAGTAGCACTGGGGGAGGATCTCTCAGAGGAAGCAGAAGTGGCCCTTTGCCTAACTCTGAAGTATTTTACCTTGAAAATTCTATGATGAGACAATCCAAAATGGAAGAAGAAATAGTGGTGGAAGATAAGACGTCAAAGCTGGAAGACAATGAAGCAATTATCAAGGAAGAGCAGAAAATGAGGACAAGTAGAGTTGCATCTAATGATGCAATTAGACTCATGCTGAAAGGATGGAGAGTTGTTGACCAGTTCAGTAGTGGGAGGAAAACTTACAAACTTCAGAATGTCTGCAGTAGGATCATGGAATGTGAGAGGCATGAATTAGAGAAAGTAAGAGATGGGGAAACAAGAAATGGAAGCAAGGATACAGCCATATGTGGTGTGAGAGTGCTAAAGTGGGTAGGAATGGGCCATTTTCAATCAGCATACTCCGTGGAAATGTCAAATACACTCTGGAAATGACAATCACAGTGAAATATGGTGGCATTAATAGTGAGCCAAGAAGCAGTAAATACTGTTATTGGATATAATGCAAAGTCTCACCAAATAATTCCAGTAAGATTACATGGAAAACCTATCAATATATTCATGATCCAAGTTTATGCTTCTACCACAGAGGTGGGTGAGGAAGGGTCATAGAATCATAGAATCATAGAGTTGGAAGAGACCACAAGGGCCATCCAGTCCAACCCCCTGCCAAGGCATTCCCAACAGATGGCCATCCAACTTCTGTTTAAAGACCTCCAAGGAAGTAGATTCCACTACACTTCAGGGGAGTTTGTTCCACTGTCGAACAGCCCTTACTGTCAGGAAGTTCCTCCTAATGTTGAGGTGGAATCTTTTTTCCTGTAGCTTGCATCCATTGGTTCGGGTCTAGTCTTTGGAGCACCAAACAACAAGCTTGCTCCCTCCTCAATATGGCATCCCTTCAAGTATTTAAACAGGGCTATCATATCACCTCTTAACCTTCTCTTCTCCAGGCTAAACATCCCCAGCTCCAGAGCCCTGTTTAAATATTTGAAGGGATGTCATATTGAGGAGGGAGCAAGCTTGTTTTCTGCTGCTGCAGAGACTAGAACATGGAACAATGGATGCAAGCTGCAGGAAAAGAGATTGCAGTTCAACATTAGGAGGAACTTCCTGACAGTAAGGGCTGTTCGACAGTGGAACACACTCCCTCGGAGTGTAGTGGAGTCTCCATCCTTGGAGGTCTTTAAGCAGAGGCTGGATGGCCATCTGTAGGGGATGCTTTGATGGAGAGTTCCTGCATGGCAGGGGGTTGGACTGGATGGCCCTTGGGGTCTCTTCCAACTCTATGATTCTATGGTTCTATGGTTCTATGGCTAAACATTCCCAGACCCTTCACCATTTTAGTCGCCCTCCTCTGGACATGCTCCAGCTTCTCAACATCTTTTTTGAATTGTGGTGCCCAGAACTGGACACAATATTCCTGGTGGGGCCTGACCATAGCAGAATAGAGGGGCACTATTACTTCCCTTGATCTAGACACTATGCTTTTATTGAAAGATTCTATATAGGCATTCAGGAGGAAATTGATCACAGATCAAAAAAGGACATGTTAATAATTGTAGGTTATTGGAATGCAAAAGCAGGAGACAGAGCAAAACCAAATATTATAGAAAAAAATGGGACAATATTAAGAAATGAGGCAGGAGAGTAACTTACTGACTTTTGTGAGGCCAAGAGTTTATGACAAATATATTCTTCACATAACCAAAGGGATTGCTGCATATTTGAATATCATTGGATAACAAATACAGAAATCAAATATGTACTTGGAAGCATGGAGAAGCTTCATTCTCTCTGCAAAAGCAAGGCCAGGAGCAGATTGTGGTATATATCATGAATTGCTAGTAACCACCACTAGATGAAAGCTAAAGTACATCAAATCAATTTTAATGCCAAAATACAACCTGAAGAACAATTCTGTAGAATTCAAAACCATACAAAAACAGATTGCACTACTAATCCTAATTGACAGGGAACCAGAAGAATTCTGGACCAAAATTGCAGAAAGGGAAGAATACAAAATGACACTATCTTTAGCCAGAAAGAAAAACCTCACTGGATGGCAGATGAAATTGTTTAAATGATTTAGGACAGACTAGAAACAGAAGTACAGTAAAAGTTGGTAGAAAAAGAGTCAGTATCCTAAACACAATTATTCAGCAACTTGGATGTAGAGACACACAGAACTATTATAATAAACAGTGCAAAGAAATACAAGAAGGCAACCCACACTGCTGAAATAAGATTAAAGAAGAGATTCTTCCACAAGATCTGAGAAATTAAGGGGAGATTCCTGAAAATCCCAACAAGTATTCTTTTCCCATTATATGCTGATTCACAGATGACTTCTGTGCAGCAGAGGCCTAGTTTACTGAGGGAAAACAGCTTCCTCTTTTCTTAAGACCAGTCATCTGCATGAGGCAAGTAAAAACTAAACGGAAATATGGTTTATAAATATTTTAAATAAATAAATAAAGTAAATATATCCCTTCATTATTCTTCCAGTTTGGATGCCACTGGAACAAGAATTGTTAGACTGGTGGAAGCCTTCCTTTCTTATGGTCTTGCTGCCACAGGAGTGGCAATGGCTATACATTGACAGTGAAGTAGTGTTTCTCTTTCCATTGTACTTGTGTGAAATGATCTGGCAAAGTAGATGCCGCAGAATTAATGTGGGGGGTTTTGTGTGTGAGAGTTTGCTTTCTGAAATGATAAATGTTGGAGGTTTTGTGTGTGTGAGAGAGAGTTTTCTTTCTGAAATGATTAATGTTCTTGGGCTGTGCAGAGTGCTATTCCAAACACTGATTCTGCTAACAAAAGGAATTGGTGTTTTGAATATTTCTTGTAATACAGCAAATTGGAAGACTGCAGATACTTGTTCTTCTAGACATAAGCATATATTCACTTAAAGAATACTTTTGTCAGTTATTTTTTTAAAAAAAAGAATACAAGAAGATTTTTATATACAGAAGCATTCAGTAACACTTCAAGAAAGTTTACTCCTACATTCATATCTTTCCCTTTCTATACTGGTTCCAATATATCAATAGCATAAGTACGTATAAAAGAGTCTCAAGGCACACATACAGGTTGAGTCTCTCTTATCTGGAATTCTGAAATCTGAAATATTCCAAAAACCAAAACATTTTTCACGGGTAGCTGAGACAGTGACACCTTTGCTTTCTGATGGTTCAGTGGACACAAACTTTGTATCATTCACAAAATAATTAAAAATATTACATAAAATTACCTTCACACTACGTGCATAAAGTGTGTATGGAGCATGAATGAATTTTGTGTTTAAACTTGGGTCCCGTCTCCAAGATATCTCATTATGTATGTATATGCAAATATGGGCATTCAAAATCCAAATAAAATAAAATAAAATAAAAATTCCAAAATCCCAAATATTTCCGGTCTTGAGCATTTGGGATAAGGGAGACTCAACCTGTATATATTAATTAAAACACACATTATAGCCAAAACGTCCACCAACAGAATGACCACAGATGGCAGAACAAGGTCCTCTTCTCCCTGCAGCCTTTGAAATCTCTTTCAGAGGACTCTTTCATACAAGGCTAAATTGGAAGTATAATTTAAGGTCAATTCGAATGCAATCATGGGTTTTACGTTATTGTGAATTAACTCTTCGCATGCAAATTCGGGCAAGAGGGAAGCCAATTCGAATGCAATCATGGGTTTTATGTTATTGCAAATTAACTCTTCGCATGCAAATTCGGGCAAGAGGGAAGCCAATTCGAATGCAATCATGGGTTTTACCTTATTGCGAATTAAAGCTTCGCATGCAAATTCGGGCAGGAGGGGGTTAATTTCGGGTAATGGGAACTAATTCCGAACGGAGCAGGGGTTCATGTAAATTCGCTTAACAAGCGAATTTACATGAATCCGTATTGGCTCCATTCGGAGTTGGGAGAAATTCCTCCCCGTTTGAAAGAGTCCAGAGGGTGGGAAGGAAGGGAATTTCCTTGCATGAGTGCAAGTCTGTTTCTATCACATTGGATGTTGCCCATGATTAAAAATTAAAAAAAGAAGACAAGAAACATAAAAACTTAAGCACTTGCACAGGCCCAATGAAAGGACCCTGTCTCTACTATGTAGACTTTTAATGAACGAAATAGCTTAGTAATTCCTATTTTATCAAAATTTGTAAGATGGAATTTTTGAGTGGTATTTGTGGCTGATACCAACAAGGGAAAACAAATGTTAGTGTATTTAACTTTTCCATTGGAAATATTTTTCTTTTTGTATTTTATGTATTTGTACTTCATTTGATGTTAGATATTGTTCTTTTTTCCATCTGAATTAAAGTGTGATAGTATAATCAATATAACTCAGCATGTAGAGATTTATAGGCCAAACACATTCTCTAATGCTACGTTAAAATAGACTGAAGCCCAAAGCTGGCCATAAAGGTCTGGTATCATAGACTTTCTGTAATCAATAGTAATCATTCTGTAATCATTGGTAAGGGGCATCTGACTCAAGAGACTTCCAAAAACATGGTCTAAGATATGGAAAGAATTTCTCAAAGTACAGTATATCTTGACAAAATTTAAGGACCACCATTATCAGTTGCTATAAAAATCCCTTAGCACAATCAAACACTTTCACTGACAGAAATAAACAAGTTGGGGAATTGCCACTTCACTTCTGGTCTATCGATTTAATGAGTATAGTGTTTTTGTTTTGTTTTTAAAGACAGGTGATTTAGGTCTTATGTTTCCCTGAGGGAAATAGTAAACTTTTAATGGAATCAATTCACCTGTAATGCTTGTAGTTTCTCATGTACTTTAGTGAATTCAGCACTCCTGTCTATCTTATTTGACGTTTTCCTTAAGCATACAACTCATGAAAGCCTGGGCCCAAATCCAATTGCTAATTCCAGCTAGAGTAGACCCATTAAATTAATGGACTTTACATAAGTATTGATTTACATAAGTTCCCATTTATTCAGTGAGCCTATTTTAATTGGGACTAACAACTGAGTTTAGGCACCGGATAGCTTCCACTTGCAGGGAATATAAATGGCTGATTCTTGAGGATTTAGATAAGATAATAAGGAAAGGAAATGAGTGGTATTTATTATTTAAAATATTTTTTTGTTTTGATTTCAAGAACTGACTGATCTTTTGCCCTACAATTATGTAGACAGCAATCTGCCTCTGCCTCTTTCTGTTCCATGTCATCTTTTGATCTTCTCTAATCATGTCAGATGGAAGGAGCTATTGATCTTAGACAATATGATCAAAAGGACAAGGAAAAACTATTCTATTTACTTTGAAGTGATTGGAAATTACATACAAATTGAAGGAGAAATAGCCCAAATCTTGGCATGCTCTGTTTGAAAGGCGAGTGGACAGGTGGAAGGAAGAGTACTCTTATTAAAGTAATCTAAGACAGTGCAATTTTCTCACTTTCCTAACAGAAAACCTATTTAATTTGGCTTTTAGAGACATGGGGCAGGTTGAAATGAGTATGAGTTTTAGGATATAAACTGGTTAAATTCTTTATTCTTGCCACTGTTGAAGTGAAAAATAAGTAAAACATAATGAAAAGTCAGGAACAGTAGCATTGAAATGCATTTTGAAAATATTGATTCATCTTTCTCCACACTGTCAATAAATTTCAACATTTCAAAATATAGATGTTTTAAAAAATGAAAAAAAGGAAAGTGACCGAGCAGAGTATAGGAGGTATCTTTATACTGAACTAGACTATTGATTATAGTCTAGTAATTATAAAGTATATAATAAACAGTCAAAATGTTGTGCAGTAATCTAATAATAATAATAATAATAATAATAATAATAATAATAATAATAATAATGTTTTATTTATACCCCGCTCTTCAGCCAAGACTATCAGAGCGGCTTACAATTTGTTAAACAAACAGCTTCATTTACAATTGTAAGCTATTTGCCTCCAACAATCTGGGTACTCATTTTAGCGACCTCGGAAGGATGCAAGCCTGAGTCTTGGTCTGCTCATCTCAGAAAAGCTTGTGGTTCAGTTTGGATTTATGGCAGAGTAGCAGTTACAAGCTGCCCTGAGTGGCTGGTTACATCCAATACTCTGAGGTTAAACTTGGAGAAGTAGTTTTGTGTCAAGAAAGATCCAGAGATATAACTGATAACATCTCCAAAATAATTATACAAGGTGGAAATAAACGAGGTCCAGGACCTAGTTGAAGAATGAAGGTGCCAGAAACTAGGCAGCAAGAGCAGGCACAATTTACCAGACAACTATGTTACACAGAAGTAGGAAACTTATTGCTTTAATTGTAAGAGGACTGAACTAAAGGGCTAAGTAGTCTGGTTTTCCAGAACTCTGTCACAAAATAGCTGCAAACATGTAGTCTAGTGGTGAGCGATTCCAGCTATGATTCATGGAGTTGTGGACAATGAAATCTGGTGAACCATCACTGTCCCTTTGTAATCTGGTCCAGTATTTAATGCTTCCTGCTCTTTAGGAGATTCCCACTTGAGGTTCTTTCTTTCTAAGGACTTGTTTATCTTCATAAACTTGATGTCTTTGCAACACTTCATCAACTGGAAGCTGACTGTGCTTGCACTTTCAAGTGGTAATGCCTTCTTGGGTTGGGGTAGCCTCTCAGACTCTTCCTTTGGCTACATGGATGTGGCAGATGTTTCAATGGTACTATCTCAATCTGGCCTGCCTCAGGTTCTTCATGAAAGAGTGAAAAATATGGCTATGGGGAGGTACATTTTTTACTTTTGCATTTCAAAATACATCTCTACATTTTTGACCCATTTACATTGAGCCTGAATGCCATCTGATGCTCCTTTTAAGAATGTAAGGCGTTTGCATCTCGATTGCTCACATAAATGGGCTCAGCAGAGTGCTATTGAACTGTGATTGCTGAGCACAATAATGTGAGACATCTACATGTAAATATCATACATTCTTTCATCCATCCATCCCCCAGACCTTATATCTGGGAGTTATTATTATACATCACTTTGGCACCTTCAGATATGACATAGTGTGTTTTGAAGTAGTCCTGAATAAGGGCTCCAGTAAAGCCAGTAGACTCAGAGTAGGATAAATCACAGTGTATAAATCACTATGGATTTGTAAGTGTGGAAGAGAGAATCACAATAAATTGAGCTGTTTTATGCTTCTTAAAACCTATATTGTACTTTATATAACCTTACTATTTCAGGTGTTTTCTGCATCTTAACAGGATGAATGCACTTTCAAGATCTTAAATATATTGATATTGTGCTTCAAATTACAGGTTACTGTATAGCTTTATCCTATAAACTATAATTGCATAATGGTGTATGGCAAAGAATTTCAGAAGAAAATCAACCTTTGCTTTAGAAATTATAGCAAAGCCTATGATTGTGTAGATCATGAAAAACTAGGTGGGTCTAAAAGAAATGGGGCCTCATATGTGATGACATATAATTAAATATCAAACTCAGAATCATTCATGCCACAGAAATGTTCTATATCTATGTATGGTTGTATACATGAAGAAAGTGGAGAGGTAGAAATACAAGTGATTTGAAATGTGCTGCTGGAAGAGAGTTCCGCAGATATCATGGACTGCTAAAAGACAAATAAATAGATCAAGAACAAATCAATTCTGAACTCCCATTAGAAGTCAAAATGATTAAACTAAAACTATCATACTTTGGACATGTCATGAAATGAACTAACTCATTGGGAAACACTATAATGTTTGGTAAGGTGGCAATAGGAAAATTACCTATGACCTGATTCAATCAAAGAGGCCATGGGTTTAGAAGACTTGAGCAGGGTTAATAACAAGGTGTCTTGGAGGTCTCTTAATCATAGGTTTGCCATAAGTCAGAGGCAACTTAATGTTAATTAATGACAACAACAGAGTTTATTCTCATCCTATCTTGCTGATTGCAGGTTCTTCTAGAGTAAAAAATTGGCCATTCACTGGTTGTCTAATGTAGACAAGAAGGGAGAATATGCTTGTGCTAGCACAAGGAAACTACTCTCCATAATGTTTTGGCCTATCATGTATTACCCTTTGGCACCAAGGGGAAAAATTATTATTATAGTTATTGTTCAGTTGCTTTTCCTAAGATTTCAGAAGGAATTTGAAGGAGACAACTTTAATGCACTTTTCACAGTGGTGATGGGAGGTTGGTTTCATATCATGAAAGCCTTTCCTCATATGGCTTGGTTAAATTTGAAACTTTTAAATATATATTTTAATATAGAGTTATTATAGGAAGCCCAAAACCAAATTAATTTCTCTGTTGCTGGAAATAGCCCTTCACAGAGTATTTATCTTCTTTTAAAAGACATGTTTCCTTGATAACTGAGTATGTGGTAAAAACTGGGATATGGTCCACTATTTCAGAAGCCTGTAATTTAATTGAATTTTATCCCCATGATCCTTTCCATACTGTTTTATAATATACAGTTTTGTATCTTTTACCTTCTGTTTAAAGGTCTATGACCAAAATAAATGTATTATTCATTTTTTTTTTTTTGTTTGCCAGTTCACAAAGGAAACTCTCCATTTTGGGATTCTGCCAGCGATTTATTTTGTTCCAGCATGAGAATGAGCTTGTAGGGAATATTTATTGACCTGTTCATCAAAATTATCCACATACCAAATTTGACAAGTTACAGTGGGCCTTTGGTATCCATGGGGATTTGGTTCGAGGACCCCCCCCCCTCCCATGCATATTATAATCCATGGATGCTCAAGTCCCATTTTATACAGTGGGGTAGTAAAATGGTGTCCCTTATATAAAATGGAAAATCAAGGTTTGCTTTTTGGAATTTATAGTTTTGTTAATGCTTTCAAGCTGTAGATAGTTGAATCTGTCAATAATGAAGCCATGGATATGAAGGGCCGACTCTACTATAAGTGACTAACTGCAGTTATCAACATCTTTTTCTCTTGTAGAAATATAAAGAATATGAGAAGGATGTCACCATAGAAGAAATTGATGGCCTTCAGCTCGTGAAGAAGCTAGCGAAGAGTATGGAGGAGATGTTTCATAAAAAGTCTGAAGCAGTACGGGTAGGTTGTAGAATGGTGGGAAGATTTCCTTGCTCAAGTTTCATCAAAACTTAATTCTCTGTAAAACCAAGAGCAATGTTTTGGATGGAAAGGGGTGATTTGTTTGCTGTTAATTGAGGGTGGTTTGTTCCTATATAGCTTACTTTATCCTTGGAGGTGGCTTTCCCCTTGTTTTATTGGTTGCTTTTTAACCTTAGAAAGAAGGGTTTCACGTAACAAGGCTCTCTCTGAAGCTTCCTACCAAGTATGTGATGTCATATTATATCACATTGTTATAATGTCAGAGCATTCCAGAAACTGCAGCTGGTAGAAACTGGTACAAGTCACTCTTGGCACAAGTTTGCTGCATTCCTTCAATGTTTTTGAGTTGTGTGACATTCTTCTATATCATTGGCCCCAAATATTTTGGGTCCTTTCCTTTTGGGCAAAAACCCTACCACTGCCCCAGTGCCTGTTTCCTGATATGAAGTCTACTGTTCTACTGCAAGGTTTTGGTCACTGCTCTATTTGCACCTAGTCACCTTATGAGCAGCAACTAAGCAGCTGAGTAGTGACCAAGAAATCTCTAGCCTATGACAGCTTTGTGGTAAAAGCTGGCACAGGTGGGAGGCTTCTCAGTCACTTCTTGAGTGGCTGCTTGGTCACTACTCCCTTTGCACCTGGTCACTGTAAGAGCAGCAATCATGCAGCAGGTTGAGCAGTGACAGAGAAGCCTCTCACCCATTCCAGCTTTGTCATAAAGTCCAGTGAAGCAAGACACTTCTTGGTCACACTGCTCAGTCAGCTGCTTGGTTACTGCTCCCAAGGTGACCATGTGTAAAAAAAGAAGCTTCTCTCCAGCAAGGAAGTACTCTTAATCTTTCTTTGTCAAGGCAGAGAGGGGGGCAGCAGGGGTGTGTATTGTGGGTTTACAGAGGCTACATGCTCTGGATTGGAGGCCTCTTCTCTCAGCCTGTCTGATGAAGAAAACCAAGAGCAGGGTGGAGCACTCAAAACTTAAGCCTGGTCTCAAACATGAAAGCTGCTGCTCATAAGGTGACTAGGTGCAAATAGAGCTGCTGCTTCTTCCCCACTGCCATATGTACTAATGCCTTTCTCCAGCCAGTCAGTCTCTCCCAAAATGCTGCCACTCCAATTAACAGAAATGATGTGTTATGCTCACAAAAGTGTCCTGGCACTACTAGTGAAAGATGTGGTGAAAAGAGTGAGTTTGCATGGGCAAGTTAAGAGTGGCAGATGCCTCCACATGAAGTGAGGTTTCTTGGTGGTTTTAAGGGAGGCTGACAATGTCCCTCAACCCCACAATGGTCCTAAAGACTGTTGGTTTCCCTTGTCTTTGTTGTGCATCAATATTTTAACTAAAGGCCCCTCACTGCCCCCTTTACCCCTCACCCTCCTTCTGCCTCCATCTCCCCCTCACCGCTACTTTGGATCTTTCCACTGCCCCTGGAGGAGCATACCTCCCACTTTGGGAACCACTGTTCTATATTATAGCTCCCATGACACTTTAGGAAGTGTGGCTGGAAGGAAGCTGAAGAGGAGACTCACACCACTGTAAGAAGCATGGGCTCTTATAGCTCAGCTCTAGTTGCATATAATATTCTTTTGTTGTCTGTAATTGTATCAATTGCTTTGGGCTTAAATAACCTAAAAACACAATATCTTGCCTGATCTTGGAGATTAGGCAGAATTGGTCTTGGTTAATACTTGGATGGGAGACAATAAACTAATACCACATACTGCAGGCTATGGCTTGAAACAGAAAGCCCAAAAGCGCTGGCTTCGGTACTATCTGGGTGTGTGGTGTTCAGATGAAGCACACCACCGGATAGGGCAGAAGTCGCAAATTTGTGGCCCAAATCTGGCTGCAAAAGGAGCACAAAAAAGAACTCCTAGGCAGTGGTCTGTTGCAAATTTCTGTGGTGGCTGGCCTCAAGACCATGGTGTCCGGGCATCATGGTCAGGGTGCTCTCCAAGCCACGTGTCTGCTTGAGGCCAATATTTCAGAAGAAGGAATTGGTAAAACCACCTCTGAGTATTTTTTCACTAGGAAAAACCAATGAAATCCATGGGGCTACCATAAATCAGCTGGTAACTTCACACACTCCCAGTTGCTTTTCATTATAGTTTTGTATATTGTACCTTCTGTTTAAATATTCAGAGATTCCCTTTAAATAACAATGTGTTTAGCCTCTTAACACTCACTATAGCTTGGGGGAATGGTACATAATTGTTGAGGAAAGGGACATGCAGAGCAGCTTCAGAAGAATTAGGGCAGTTGTGGTCTGTTTTATTACAGCCAAAGGAGAAATGCAAATCTTCTGATAACTCATTCCTTCTATGTGTTTCCATTTTCTGCTTTGGGAGTACCTTGCTTTGAAGTCAGTGTCAAAGAACCTATACAGTATATAAATTTTGCCAATGGTATATGGTGAACATACATTAGGAAGAATGAGATCACTTTCAGTTTCATAACATTCATGGTTATACTCTAGAGATGATGTGGCCTCCTGATACATCTACTCTTTAGTTATCAGTATTTCTTATTAAGGGAAAGCAGTTCAGAAATTGAGACCTGGAATTAGATATCACAATCTGCCTGTTCTATAGAGTTGCATGAATAATTTTGAAAGCAGTCCTGATGGTAATTGGTACATTCTTTTTTATTATTCCTGTTCCTTCCTTCCTCATTGTCTTTACAGTAGGATTTCCTGACAGATTAGCTACAACAGGCTTTTTAATGTAATATATAATCTTGAGATCTTTTTAAAATAGACATTATTATATCAACACTTTTTTTTAATAACTGGAGGGAAAATCAAAGAAATGATTGACTGGCATCACAAGCAGAGTTCTGTGTATGCTGTAATTCTGTGGCAGCACAGAAAATGCATTTGTTACATATTTGGGCATAGAATTCAACTTAGTGATAATTTTGGCTTTTATTTTTGGAAGGACAAGTTTCTAGATCTCATAGTTAACAGTGGTGGCTACCATGTCAGTGGGGAAGGGAATCCTTTCCATATTTTAGTCTGAACATTATAGTAACCATTCAAGGTGCTGAATCTATTTGGGAGATAGGGTTTATCTTGAAGTCTCTTTAAAATTCAGGTAAAATCTTGTAATGATTCACTTTTGCTGGTGACATGGAAACCCACCAGTTGCCAATGCTTATAGTCATGATGGAATGTCCATGTTTTGGAAAGTGCAGATAAGGTGCATTGAAATCTGCTTAAAATTTACTTATCCCTCTGGCTAATGATAGCAGAATAGATTGTGTAAAAGAGTACAAGATGATGGACTAAGCTATTCAAATGAATAAAAAATATGCAGATCTTTTTGATTTACATAAGATGTACAAGTCATGAAATTGTTGCAGAATTTGGATATCCTCATTGCAGAGTTTCTTATTTGTATACCTTTGCCATGGAATTTACATGACCCAGTCATTAAGGGAAATTGCATATATTTTGTTATTCTCACTTAGCTCTGAAATGGCAATGCTGTTTTGCAACTTTTACTGTAACTCATCCAAAATGGGTGTATAGTTTCATAGTCACTTGACATGCCATTTTAGATGTGCAGCCTGAAGAAACTCAACATGGGATCCTTACTTCCAGATCTTACACTGCCTTCTGATCAAATAGAAGTTTCTTGCCTTATTTGGGTTGCTTCTCACTTAGATAGCATTAGGGATTGTTCACCTGGGATGCTGGGATAGGAAGTTTAGATCAAGCAGAAGGTGAGGGGGACATCATATTTCAGTAATGGCAACTATGAGTAGATTTAGATGACCAGGATTTGTGCCATGTAGAGTTTCAGAGAGGGAATAGCCTCCGCTTTTTTAAATGAGAGAAATGACCTGCAGAATCTAATTCATTTTAGATTCTAAAGGGGAAACTTAAAATGGCTTCACTTGTGCTTATGGAGAAAATGCTTGCATTTTCTTTTTATATGTCCCGGTGGCAAGGAAAAGAAAAATATCCACTGGGACCCAGCAGATTCCAGTATGCCCTAACTGGAAAAAAATAATGGCATAAAAAGCAACTGTTGTCATTTGGTGGCCACTGTTTATTTCTGCTGTTGACTCGCAAAAGGACATAATATTTTGTAATAGCAGCAGCAGCCTGATTTGGCTATCCAGTTAAGGTGGTCATTGATGATCTCTGCTCAGAACTGCTACAAGCTTGTTAAGCATCTTGGGTCAAACAGTAGACCCATTGGCTGTTTGATCACCTAGCAGAAATTTGAGAATGGTTTGACATCATGAAAATTTACAGCAGAATCTGACCTCGCGCCATTAGAGGAAATGCTTTATGAAAATGGAAAGGTAGTTTTTCTCTTCTTTCATAACTGCATTGTAAGCTCCTAGGCCAATGTGATAATGATGTAATCATCATCTAAACCATCCAAGTGATCCTTATCTTTTCACCTACAATGGAGCAACTTGCTGATAATGTATTATGGAAGCCTCATTCACTCTGTTGCCTTCAGCAACCATCTTTCATTCACATTCTTCTCTGTCATAGAGACAATACTGCAGCCTACTAGAAGATGGCAGAATGGGAAAGTAGACAGAAGCCCAGACATACACAAAATCCTGTTGTTCAGAAATAATTCTCATGGCATTTGATAGGTTTTTTTTTTCAGGAAAGCAGATATAGGATTTCCCCCATTGTTGCTTGTTGCTTAAAGCACAGGAAAAAAGAGTCATGAACATCACCTTGAGCTTATATGCAAACTAGAATGGTTTTCTCTTATATGTATGCCCTGGACACACACACACACAAACACACACAAACACACAGAGTAAAGTTGAAAGAAAGAATATTTGAGAAGACCACCTCTGCTCCAAAAGATGGTACCAGCTCCTAGTTGCCTTGAATATAAAGTGTTTCCTCTTTGCTTGTGCGTATGCTGTTTGCTGAGAGGATTCATTGCCAGAAGTACAATTCAAGATGCTTGAAGATCTAAATGTTAATACAGTTTCTCTTTTTTTAGTGATATGACAGGCAGAAGTGTGTTCCTAATAAACTAATTGAATTAGCTGCCAAATAATCATCTGTGCTGGGACAGCATATTTTTCACTGTGGGAGTATTGCCAAAGATAAAGTAGTATTTGAAAATTGGTGACATGTATTTGAAAATTGGAGTCATGCAGACTCTTGGGCCCTGTATATGTTATTGTGAGTTGAAGGTACAGTAAGGCTTTGGTATCTGCTGGGGTTTGGTTCCAGGGCCACCTGGGGATACCAAAATCAGTGAATGTTCAAGTTCCATTAGCTGAAGTGGTGTAATAAAAGTTTCCTTTATATAAAATGTTAAAACTAAGGTTTACTTTTTGGATATTTTTTGAGGGGTGGGAGTGGGGGATATTTTCAAGCTATGGATGGTTGAACTTGTAGATGCAGAATCTGTGGATACAAATGGCTGAATGTACTGGTAGAAACATTTAAATTCCTAAACAACTTGGAAGCATGATGCTTGAGGGAGCATCTCTCTACAGCACACTCTCTCTCTCTATATGGCTTTTCTTCGCAAACGAAGATTCAGGAAGGACTTATCCCATGCTTTCTATAAGCGCGTTGATGACTTAAAAGGCTGATCTGAGATAAACAAGTCCGGTTGCAGAGAGCACAGCAAAAAGTCTCCTTGGGTGATGTTTCCAAGTTGTGGTTCTTTCTGCATACCCGTTTCTCTTCGAGACTTGTTTGGCGTGAGTTCTCAAAAGAGGCTGCAGTATTGTGAATAGTGTGTCTCCATGCCTCCTGATGTGAGGCCAGGGCAGACCATTGTTGGTGATCAGTTTGGCTGAGCCTGCGGTGTTGTTTCAGGGAGTCTTTGTATCTCTTCTTTGGGGCGCCCTTCTTATGCTGACCCTTGGCAAGTTCACTGTAGAGTACTCTTTTGGGGAGGTGGTAGTCCTCTATCCTAGAAACGTGCCCTGCCCAGCGCAGCTGCGTTCTCAATAGCATGGCCTCAATGCTGGTGATCCCTGCTTGCTCCAGGACAGCAACATTCATCACATAGTCAGTCCAGTGTATATTTAGGATTGTATGTATACAGCACTGATGAAAGCATTTGAGGAGTTGTAGATGTTGGCAATAGGTTAACCCATGTTTCAGACCCGTAGAGTAGACAGTACAATGGTTCTGTACACACTGATTTTTGTGCTTCGTCTCAGGTGTTTGTTACTCCAGACACTTTTGTGAAGCCTTCCGAATGCACTATATGCCTTTGCTAATCTGTGATCGATCTCTTTGTTGATCTTGGCATCTGAGGAGATGATACTTCCCAGGTAGGTGAACTGCTGGATGGACCTAAGCACAGATTTGCCTATGGTGACATGGGGGTGATAGTGCTCTTCCTGTGGTGCAGGCTGGTAGAGAACTTCCGTTTTCTTCAGGCTGACTTCCAGCCGAAACAGCTCTCCAGCTGTGGAGTCGAAGGCTTTCATGGACGGCATCCATAGTTTTTTGTGGGGCTTTTGGGCTATGTGGCCATGTTCTAAAAGAGTTCCTTTCTGACGTTTCACAAGCATCTTCATTCTCTGAAGATGCCAGCCACAGATGCTGGAGAAACGTCAGAAAGAAACTCTTCTAGAACATGGCCACATAGCTCGAACGCCCCACAAAAAAACTAAGCTCTGCAGCTATTGTTAGGTGCTGCAGAGCTGCTTCTGTATGGGCAACAAGGGCAGCATTGTCAGCGAAAAGCATCTCACAAACTAGATAGTTTAGAGTCTTGGTGCGAGCTCTCAGATGGCTTATGTTAAACAAGCTACCATCAGTACGGTAATGTATATAGATGCCATCTTCTTCTTCGAGATCTTCGAGTCCTTTGGAGCATCATGTTGAAGAAGATTGTAAATAGAGTTGGAGCATCAATGTAGAGGGGATATATATATATATATATATATGACTAAGATCTGTTGTATGCTGTATTAGTATGTAGTTGAATTCTCTATTAGTTGTATTAGTATGCTGTGTCCCACTACACTATAGGAAGAGGTCATTATAGCCCTATTGTGGAATGCCTTCTTCAGCTGACACCAATATTAATAAAAACATCTCTGTTTACTAAACTCTTTGGACCTAACTAATTTACTTCAAAATATTTTATGTCCATGCTTTTAAACTGTTTAACCTGTTTACTATACATACGCGACTAATAAGTTTATCAAACAGGCCCTGGAACGGGCCTGTCGTGTTACAAAAGGGGATGTGATGGGAAAGGAAGGCAGCATAGAAGGCATCTTACTGCACAGGAGAATGCCTCTGCCACCGCAAGTCCTCATTGGATTCCATATCCTCAGGTCCATGGTGGCTCTTCAGGGTTTCCCCAGCAGTGGACAGAGGCTTTTTCTTTGCTGCAGTGATGAAGCACCAAAGAGCTCTGGTTGCAGCCATTTTTTCCTTGGAGTGGGGCTAAACAGTCACAGGTGCCCTCTGCCCCTTCAATCCTACAAAGTAACCTACTTTTACAGTAGACTTTTTACTGCTGCCCCATCCACAGTTATCTGCAGCAGCTGGCTTGTCTTCTCATAGAGGGTGAGGAGGAGGCAGGGGTGAAGAATCAGTTGGAGGAGAGGCAAATGTAAAAAGAACTAAGGCAAGGAGGGAGAGAAAGCTGGACAAGGGAAAGTGAGGAAGAAGGTGTGTTCTATGTGACTGGATCAACTGTTACTTCCATGGAAATAAAAATTGCTTTGTACTCTCTTTCTTTTCAGTCACCCATTTCCAGGCACAGAGAGAAAGTGGGGAGGAAGGTGTATATGTGTGTGTTTGTCACTGAATGAGCTGTCATCCTCAGCATTACCATATTGACTCATATATAAGTTGACCTAGGATTTTGGGGTCAATTGTGGGCATAAATTTTAACCTGTTTATATTATTTTTTTTCTTGTGTACTACCCTAAGATCATGTAAGGCATGATAGCAGTATTGTGACAAAAATATACCCTCCACATGGAGAGCCGATGACAATCTAAACCAGTGGTTCTCAACCTTCCTAATGCCACCACCCTTTAATGCATTTCCTCATGTTGTGGTGACTCCCAACCATAAAATTGTGGTGTCTCGGTTCCTAAGACCACCAGAAATATGTGTTTTCCAAAGGTCTTAAGTGAGCCCTGTGAAAGGGTCATTCGACACCCAAAGGGGTCGAGACCCACAGGTTGAGAACTGCTAATCTAAAATATTAAAAAAAACAAAAACTTTTTTTCATGGGTGGCTGAGACAGTGACATCTTTGCTTTTTAATGGTTCAATATACACAAATTTTGCTGCGGCAACATACTCAAAGTTTGCTGCAGCAATATGCATAAAGTTTGCTGCACTGCTGGTTCATGTTCAGTTTACGATCAGCAATAATCCCAAGAACCTTTTCACATGTAGTACTTCTGAGCCATGTATCCCCCAGCCTATACCTGTTGTTTGGTTTCTGTGACCTAAATGTAGCATTTTGTATTTGTTGCTATACCATTTTATTGATTTCTATTTAATTTTGTAGATTATCTAGGTCCTTTGAATTCTGACCCTAACTTCCAATATGTTAGGCACCCATCCCAGTTTTGCATCAACTGTATACTTGATCAGCATTCTCTCCACCCTAAGTCATTTAAGTCATTGATAGAAATGCTGAAAAATAATGGCTCTAGGAGAGAAACCTGAGGCACTCCACTTGAGACCTCCTTCCAGTTTGAAGTACAGCCAGTGATGATAACTCTTTGAGCACCATTTTCCGAACAATTATGGATAAATCTGACATCTTCTTGTCCTCTGCCTTTTGAAATAGGAAATTATCTGCAAGGCACATCAGGAATTTGTTGGAGAGTGTGTGTTTAACAGAATTAGTCTCCTGGCAGATACCAAGGTAATTGAAGTCACCCACAATTAATTCTTACATCTTAGTTGACAAGCAGATGCATTTCCAAATGGTGAAAGGTGTGGAATTCATACCCTATGAGGAGCAGCTTAGGGAGTATGAGATGAAGTTTGGATATGTTAGCCTGGGGAAGAGAAGGTTAAGAGCTGTCAGGATGACCATGCCTAAATATTTTAAGGGATGTCATATTGAGGATGTAGCAAACTTGTTTTCTGCTGTTCCAGAGACTAGGACATGGGACATTGGATTTAAGCTACAGTAAAAGAGATTCCACCTAAACATTAGGAACATGGTGCTTTGAAGAGCAGTGATGTCTCCTCCTTTGGAAGTATCCATCTGTTGGAAATGCTTTGATTCCTGCATGGCAGGGGCCTTAATGGATGGCCCTTGAGGTAACTTCCCATACTGTGATTCTACAATTTCAGACTTCTGAGATTTATTTCTGAAAAGCATAATCCACAACCTCATCTTGATTTCATGGCCTGCACCATACTCCTACCACAATGCTGCACCAATTCTTATCACTATGTTCATTTACCAATTTCTCTATTGCTTTTGCCTAAATACTCTCAAATGATAGACTGTGCTCAGTCTCATGTATTTCTGCAACTGGTTTTCTCTTTGATATATAATGCTGCTCTCCATCCTTTTCTGCCACATCTACTCTTTTTGAACAGTTGTAATATTCTAGTCATGGAAGACATCCTACCAGGTCTCTCTTATACCTATAAAGCCATATTTACCTTCCTGCAGAAAGACTTCAAATGCACCATGTTTGTTTTCCGATTTCTGTGTGTTGATGTATAGACATTTAAAGTTTTGTTTGCTTTCACCTATTAATTTACTACCAGTTTTTCTGTAGGACCCATTTTCTCCCTCAGCGTCTCTTTTAGTATTAACATCTTTGTGTTTAGAGCTTGCCTATGGACTGATGTTTGAAGTATCATCTTCAACCCCCAAAGGTTTAGTCTAAAGCCTTCTTGATCAGATTTGTCATGCTACTAAAAGACATTCTTCCCAGTCTTTGTGAGATGCAAGCCATCTACAGTGGTCCTCTGTCTAAGATCATGGTCCCAGAAGCCAAACCTATCCTGTCTACACTATTTGTATAGCCAGTTCACTTTTAGTATCTTGTGGTTCTGTGTAGTCCTCTGTTCTTCAATAGCTGAATTGATGAGAATACCACCTGTGCCTCAAAACCCCTTCAGCTTTCTCCCCAAAGCTTCATAGTCAGAGGTGATCCGCTCAAAGGGTGATGTCATTAGTACCCATGTTATTAGCACCCACATGTGTTCTTGATGAATTTTGGCAAGTTTTCAGTGACATCATGTGTGCCAGGAAGACCGTTTCTTGAGTTATCTTGTCAGGCTGGCATACAGATGCCTCTTTACCTCTGAGCAATGAGTCTTGTTGTGGTTGGGGGTTATGTTGACTCCTTCCTTGACATGTGGTATCCACTGTTGCTGGTTTCCTGTTTGAGCATCTCCACTGCTGCTATCCTCCTGAAGATGTAGGAGGTGATTGCCTAGTTGAAAAGTTCTGAATCCATTCTGTATGGTCTGCTCCTGACAGTGACCTTCCTCAGTGTGTTGATGTACAGAAGGTGTTTCCTCACTATTACAGGGCTCTTTATTTTCCTTGGCAGATTGTTCTATCCAGGAAGCCCTCCTATTCTCTGATGCCCTGAAGAGACATGTAGCTGTAGTGCACTGATCTCTTTTAAGAGAGCTACCAATTTGTATTTGCTGCAGGTAATGGTGGTGTTTTCTGGCAAGAGCTTGTATTTTACATATGAGGAGAACATTGAATCTGCCACAGTAATGTACCTGGCAGAAAGAGAAATGGGCATTTCACATCATTATGTTACTTGTAAAAAGATGTATAAAAGAAATAAATGGTAGAAGTTGAAGTGGGTTTGTAAAGGTTATGCATCAAATAAAACAGAGACCCACATTTTAAAAGAATATTCTCTCAGTCTTTTTCTAAGACCAAAATGGTTTTTAAGCAACAGTTTTCACTCTCCTAATCCAAAGCGCTATTTGATTTACACTGATAACACTAAAAAGAAGGAGAAGAAAGAAAACACTTTTTGAGTACAATGGAGTAGGTGTAAAAAAAAAAAGGTTCAGTGTTTTAGACATACAGAAGAAAGTAGAGAAGGGAAGATTTTTCCCTTTATTAATTTTTCATTCTTTCTTGCCCCTGGTTTTTTGCTACCTGGTGTTCACTGCAGAATTGATTCCCATTATAGGTGTACTGTGAAAAGTAATTGCTGTTGTACAGTAATTCAATTTCAGCACATTCATGCATCAGTAAACCAGCAGGGTTTATCAAGAGAAAACAGCAACATTAAAGCTTTTTATCATGAAATTCCACATGTAGGGATTCATTTTCTCCCCAAAGAGCAGGATATTAGCATTTGCATTTCATAAACATGGCCAATTGTGGATAAATATTTTTCTCGTCACAGGTGTTTTTTATTACAGTCATTCAGCCTACTAGGAGCCTGTTGTTAGAATTATGTTGTTTAGGTTTATCAAGTATAATGTTGGTGTGACAGTTGTATATGAAACGTGTGCTGATGTGTCATATAAGCTCTGCCTTAGTCCAACACAATGTTAGTGGAAACTGAATGCAAGGTGCATTCAGTTTCTTTTTAAAGGTCAAAAGCAGGTCATGGTTCAAGGAAGACTTAATCCTTGTTACAGTGATGATGATATTGTTCATGTCTCTCCTTTTCTTCAGATCTGGGACTTAAAGAAGCTTGTGACATTCAAATCATATACAGATATGACCCTATGGTTCAAATATAAACTTTTTTTTCTTAACACTTCCATCAGCCTGAACCAGCATAGCCAGTGGTCAGGGATTATGGGACCTACAGTCTAAAACCACTTGGAAAACTATTGTGGCTGCTAGATCTGAGGGCTTGGCCCTATGTCTCCAGTTTTTATGGGTTGTCTCCAGGTGGAAGACAAGGATACACATATTTATTATCCTGTTTCCCTATATAAGTGAGAAGGAATAATTCCCTCAATGATCTGGAGACAGCTCTTTTAACAAAGATTTTGCCTTAATTTCCAAATGGGAAAATTATTCTCTCTTTCTCTGTACTCCACGTGTGTTTGAATTGCAAGCTGTGAGCAACTTTGATTGGTGCTTAATTCATAACATTTAATTATATCAGCAGGGACTGTTCCTAGGTCTCAGGTTTTGGCTTGGAAACATAAGGGTCCGAGTTGATTCTGAATAGGTAACACTAGAATTCACAGTTGCCAACACCAGTCTAAGAAGAAAATAATGATTCAGTTGAATAACACAGAGCTTAAGAAACTTTTAGATGAAAGCAGTTTTTCTCATAGGCTGTGTTTTTCTAAGTTTAAATAACTGCTCATCAAAATGACCAAATAATTCATATTATGGATTTAATTGGCGTTTTTATTTATTTATTTAGTTTATGCTCCGCCATTCTCCCACTATACAACTCGTGATTTAAATTAAAGTAAAACATGATAAATGATATATAATGCAACAGCTAAAAACAAAGGATCCAGTTAAAACATTAATTTAAAATAGTTAAAAATGCATTCAGAGCACACCCAACACTTCAGATTGTGCCCAGAAATGAACTAGTAGCCAGCACAGCTGTTGCAGCAAAGGAGTTATATGCTTCTTATAAATTCTGGTGAGCGTTGGGGTGATTTTAAAGTTTGTTTTATCAAAGTGTTGGGAATATTTTTGTATTTGGCTATTATTTTATTTTATGTTTTATATTTTATTGTTTTGTGTTGATTATGATAGGCCAATGATGATTATGATAGGCCAATGATGATTGTAGGGGTGTGATAGTGGTGACAATGACGACGATGGTAATGACAATGACGATGGCAACAACAATGATGATGATGATAAAGATGATAATGTTGATAATAACAATGTGGATGCTCTCCATCTGCTTTCACCCATAATCTGGAAACATTTTTAAAAAGCACACAAGAGCACATATATCATAGGTTCCCCCTTTTCCTTCTTACAGTATATAGGGAAAAGAGAGAGCAGTACCTTTTCACCTCCTTATCCTCCTCTTCCACCACATTACCTGAACCACAGTATGGAAATCAGTATGAAAACTTCCTTCTGCTTGTTTTAGTCTACTGGAATCCTGTACCTCTGATATTTCAAAGCACTGCTCAAGGAAACATCTCCACCCTTAGATAACTCATTTTTCAGAAGCAGCTGGGTTTTGTTGCTGCTGCTGTTGTTCTTCACATATAGGAGGTGTCTACAAAACTTGTATACAGACACTTGTAACCATATGTGTATAATTAGCAAACCTATGTATGCTTATGCCTGGGTGACTATGTTTTGTAACTCTTGTGTAGATTGTCTCTAAACAATGTGTGACTTTTATTTTGAAAATACAGAACTTTGGAATCTGGAAAAAAAAATTGTATGCAGACCTCTAAAGCCTTGAGCCATTACATCTGATGCCTCTTCAAAAACTGTTGGTGATGTGCTTTAGTATAACCTCTTGCTGAGGCCTAAGCAAAGAAACTTGAGATCAGCAATATAACATTTAAAATGCAAATGCTGAAACCTTCTCTTCCCGTTTTGATTTTAGATGCCTCAGTGCTAAATTTATTTGCTTCACCAGCCAAGAGAAGGAAAGACTTAGACAAGAGAGACATCAATGATTATTGTGAAGGAGAGGGAGGATTTGAGCTGAACTATTCAGTAGCAATGTAGCCTTTGCTTTCTGTGACTGTTAATTAGGCAGGAGGCACTCCTTACCCAATCTGGACTTCTCCCGCACCTTGCAAAGAATGGGTAAATCCAAAAAGTGTGGGAGAAGTCAGAATCAGGTACAGGATACCTCCTGCCTGGGCACAGAGGTGTGCAATAAAATCAACTTATTAAAGTTTATCTCTTGCTCCTCACGTGGTAGGAATGGACAGAAAAGGGTGGTGTGATAATCTCCAATAATTTCACAAGCAATAATGCCACTCTTTTTGCAGTGTTGCATTAACTTTTTGTCATTAGTTTTATGGCTACAGGTTTTACTGAATGTTAGAGAGTGATAAAATGCAGCCTTGCCTGACCCCTTTGCCAATTGGGAACCATCCAGTTTCTCTGTATTCTGTTCTAACGGTAGTCAGAGAGGTGTGTATACACACACACACACACACACACACACACACTTATATATGCTGTATTATATTGTATGCATATTATAACTGAATATAAAAATATATAAAATATATGTTTGTGTTGGTGGACCATTTCACCTGGTATGGTTTTGTGTATTTGCTGAAGTCAAAAGATGAAGCATTTACCAAGTTCAAAGAATGGGTGGCAGTGGTGGAAGGAAGTTTCCCTACAAGGTGGTTTGCTTTGTGTCAGATCAAGGTGAGGTATTCCTGCATTCCAAGTGGTTGAGAAAGAAAGGAATCCAATACAAAACCATGAACCCCTGTAGCCCTGCAGAAAATGGCTTAGAAGAACATAGAGTGGTGTTACTACAGTCCATGAAAGACTGCATGATGGTGGATGCACAAGCACCTGCAAACACGTGGGGTGAGGCAATAATGTATGCTACTCATATTCTAAATAGGGTATGGGGTTCAATCTTAAATCAGACACCCTACTACAGGCTGTATGGCAAGGAACCATGCCTGAAATACCTAAAGACATCTGGCCAGTATGCAAGGTTTTGACATGTAAGGGTCAGCCAAAATGGAGAAGGCTGAGATCTGTGGGCAACATAAGCAACAAAGATAGATTTTCTGTAAGCAATGCACAGGTGTTGTTTTCAAGGAGTGCAAATTTTGAAACAGAAAGTGGTTGGAGCAAGGTCCATGTCAACCACGAGATTTTTGTCCATTCATTAGACCCTCAGGAACAAATATCCACAAATGGAGGGGTAGAAATCACTAATTCCACAGAACAAGAGCAACCTAGCACATCACAAGACACGCCAGAGACCTCAACACCTCAGGTGAAGAATAAGGAACTGCCAAAGAGTGTGAGCAGTAGTGATGATAATGACTCCAATAGGACTACTATAGCCATACCCAGAAGGTCTAAGAGAGTTGGGAAGGCTCCTGCATTTTTTGTTGTGCAGGAAGCCAGGGTGTGCAGTGTTGTGTGTGAGCCTGAAAGGGCTCAGAATGGCAAGATGTTCCTGAGCCAAAAGGCACAAATTGGCCAGGTAGTAGTCAAATGTGGATTGAATTACACAAAAGTAGTGAAGACATAAAAGACAACAGATTTTGTGAAGTCAGAATCTGATGTGTTGTTTGACAAACCATAACTGCATCATTTAGTGGTTGGAAGTTTGCTGTTCATTGCATTTCACACCAGACCAGTTGGTTTGCAGTTGGTTTGTTAAGCAGGAGAATGTCAAAGCCCAGTTTGAGTGATTGGCCCACACTGAAGAGAATAGTGTGCAACTGTGCCTGACATTTGCAAACACTGTTGCTGAACTAGAGTGTTATGCAGGCAGCCCTTTTGCCGAGGAAGGTGACACAAAGTCTGTGAGTGGAATGGCAGTCAAACATGCTGATAATGTGATACTATGGAGGTCTAGGGAACAGACTAGTGTGGCATTATCCACTTCAGGAGTGAAGTTTGCTGCTCTCTCAGAATTGCCTGGTGAGGTACAGTGGTCTAGACAGTTGCTGCAGGATTTAGGAGAAAAATGTGATGGCTCAATCACAGTGAACAAAAGATTCTCAGATGGGCATTGCAATGGCAGAGACAGAGAATCTGAAGAGCACAATAAGTACATAGGTGTCAGGTACAGAAATGTTAGACAACTAGTACAAGGTGTCATATAACTTGTGTACTGTATGTCTGAGAGAAACATAGACTCATAGATTCACAGAATCATAGAGTTGGAAAAGACCACAAGGGCCATGCAGTCAGACCCCCTGCCATGCAGGAACTCACAATCAAAGCATCCCTGACAGATAGCCATCCAGCATCTGTTTAAAGACCTCCAAAGAAGGAGAGTCCATCACACTCTGAGGAAGTGTGTTTCACTGTCGAACAGCTCTTACTGTCAGGCAGTTCCTCCTAATGTTGAGCTGCAATCTCTTTTCCTGTAGCTTGCATCCATTGTTTCAGATCCTATTCTCTGGAGCAGCAGCAAACAAGCTTGATCCATCCTCAGTGAGACACCCTTTTGGCATTACATCTTATTTACATAATGCCAAAATATTTTTAGAAGGGGCTGTTGTATGTCTTTAAACAACAGGAAAAGTGGTGCTTGAGTGGTGACAATTGAGAATTGACAGTTGGAATATTTGGTTGGTTGAGAGAGTTATGGTGAAGCAGCAGTATGAGTTTGATTGTTGTGTGTGTGTGGATTAGGGTTGGAGCTGTGAAGCAGACTTTGAAGTTGATTATGAGTCAGAGAGGTGTGTGTGTGTATACACATACATCAGATTCTGTGTATTTTTAGATTGTAAGCCTGAGGGCAAGGACCGTCTAATTAAAAATAATAATTGTAAGCCGCTCGGATAGCTTTAGGGCTCTAAAGTGGGGTATAAATGCCATAAATAAATAAATAGATTACACACACACGCACACATATGTATGCTGTATTATATTGTGTTTGTGTGTGTGTGTATTAACTGAATATAAAAGCCTCCAGGAACATTGGATGAATCAATGGTCTGTAATTATTTCTTTTAAGTGTAAAAAGTGGTCAGTGTACTGCCCATACCAATAACTGGATGATTTTGCTTCTAAACTCTGCTCTGTACATTGTTTTTGGCTGTAGCTGGGTAATTTTTACCCAGACTGCACCGGGAGTTGGCCTTGTTCTCAATTATTATTACTGGCCAATACAGATCGCAATAGCAATAGCAATAGCAGCTTCACTTATAAACCACTTCATGCTGAACTAAGCAGTTTCTAAGTGGTTTACAACTATGAGCTAATTGCCCCCAACAAGCTGGGTATTCATTTTAGTGTCCTTGGAGGGATGCCAGCCTGAGTCGAACTTGAGCCCTGGCTAGTATTGAACTTGCAACCTTGCGATTGAAGTGCCACGCTATACAACTGAACACTAAAGCTAGGATTGTTCATGCCATAGTATTTCCAATCACTATGTGTGGGTGTGAGAGCTGGATCATGAAGAATGCTGATAGAAAGAATAATAGAATCATAGAGTTGGAAAAGAGCACACAGGCCATCAGGTCCCACCCCCTGCCATGCAGAAATACATAATTAAAGCACTCCTGACAGATGGCCATTCAACTTAAATGAAAATTTGAGAAGGCATGACTCATTAGAAATGACAATAATGCTTGGAAATATTGAGGGCAGTAGGAAGACCACACACAAGATGAATAGGAGTTTATCACACAGGGCACATACCACTGCCCAAACGCTGCCCAAGTGTTTCCCAAATAATTCAGAAGCATCACACTTCTGAAATGTCATTGGAGGCTTCCCGCTTTCCTTCTATTGTGGAAGCGTTCAGGGGGAAGCCTCGGAAAAACAATTTTTATTAACGAGATCTTTTGTTAATAAAAACGGCTTTTCCGAGGCTTCCCCATGAACGCTTCTATGACAGAAGGAAAGGGGGACGCCTCCAATGACATTTCAGAAGTGCAACGGATGATCCCACTTCCAGTGCTTCTGAAGTGTTTGGGCGGTGGTAAGTGCCCTGTGTGATAAACTCCATAGACTCAGTCAAAAAGGGCACAGCACGGCCCTTTGTTTGCAGGAACTGCGCAGGGCTATTGAGGATTAGCGTGTCATGGAGATGCTTTATTCATAAGGTTACCATGGATTGAAATAGAACTGAGAGCACATGATGATGATGATGATGATGATGATGATGATGATGATGATGATGGAGGACTATCATGTGACTCTCAAGTATCAGCTAGTGTGTCTTGTACTCTGTTTTGGATTTTGACATGATGATAAGGTAGACAGGAAAGAACGTGTTTTGTTTGTACCACAGGCAAGCTGCTTATAACTTTCAGATTATTTCTTTTGACAACTCACCAATAACTATTTTAGAGCTGGAACAGACTGGTTTGGGGGTATGATGTGCAGATGACACATGCCCCCAAGATGCCTGGAAACCAGCTTCAAGCCACCTGGCCATTTACATGGGGTCCAAATTATGATCATGTATTGTATTACTTTTAAAAAAAACCTGTATCACTAACTGGAATAATTTTTGGCCCTTCTAAACAGTAATGTCCCTAGATCAACAATCAATTTCTTTTAAAAGTAACTTCCCAAGCTCTGAGATGGGGATAGAGGAGAAACCAGCCAGCCGGCCAGCCAGTCAGCCAACAACAGTAAGTGTGTCAGCCAGCTAATTAGTTGTGCAGCCTGCTGCATAGATATAATCTTTCCCTCCAACTCCTGCTTGGAGCTGTACTTTTTAGTTTAAAATTCAAGCGACAGGGGTGCCAGCCAAGAGCATGTATGTGTCCTGAGGCTAAGCCAACCCAGCTCTTTACCAGCCCCAAGCTTATCCAAACAGCTGAAGCTTTGCATATTTATCCAGTTTGCCATTGCAAGTCTGCTGCTAGAAGAGTAGGGGTCTGTGTGTGTAATGGCTTAAAACACTGCTGAATTTCATATTAGATTCTCACTGGAAAGGAGGTGGAAACATATTTTTAAAAGAAGATAAATATGAATAACTCAAAATGGCATGTATAAAACTGATCAGCCTGTTCCCTATTCACACACCCCCCGCCATTCTCCTCAGAAACAATTTCTGATTTCCACAAAAATTTAATTTCACAAATTAATGTACTGTTCTCTTCAAAATGAGAGTATACTTTTTCTGTGTTTTAGGTCAGGGACAACTATTGTTGATCTTTCTACAAATATAATTCTTTCTTAAGTAGTATTGATAGATCCCTGGAAAGATCTCATGCTTTATCCTATTTTACCATTAGCAAAAAATAAAACCTTTCCAACCCTTTTTTGTGTGGGTTGGGGTGAGTGGGTTAGATTTCAAAGGATCTCTTTTGATGAACCACCAATTGAGTAAATCACCACAATTCTGTTCCTAATTTGAAATCCAGTTCTCTTTCCCACTGGTGTTTTTTTTTAATTCTTCCTGTTTCCTGGCATAGATTAGTCATGTCAGAAAGTGCTGAACACTCAGTCTGACACAGGTAAAAGAACTCTCAAAGTCTAGCTACTCATGTTTTCCCTTAGTAGTCTGTCCTACCTCTTCTAAGTAAATGTGTGCATATGATTGCAATATAAAAGCTTTTTAAAGAGATCCATTTGATTACACTTAGAATGAAAACTGTGTATCATATTGTTTATTAGAAAAGGTGTAATACTGATGTCTGCTTTGTGCTTTTGGGTTTTTTTTAAAATGAAGAATGTTCATTTCTTTCAGGCACACATAACTGCAATTAGGTAACACACAAGTGATGGTATAATCATTGTGTGTGGTGTGCCTTCAAGTTGTTTCTGACCTATGACAACTCTAAGGCAGAGTTGTCATGACCCTAAGGTGGGATTATCACAGGGTTTTCTTGGCAAGATTTATTTATAGGGAGTTTGATTTTGCCTTCCTCTGAGGCTGAGAGAATATGACTTGTGCAAGGTCACCCAGTGATTTGGCCGAGTTGGAATTCAAACTCTAGTCTCCAGAGCATAGCCCAACATTGAAACCACTACATAAAGCTGGCTGCGTTTTAATCACTAACACAACTGAAATGAACAATGTATCCCAAACAGCATATGTGGCTCTCAACGGATGTGGTCCCCTCAAACATTTTATCTTTTAAAAAAACTTTTTTAAAAAATATTGCCAGCATGTTGTTGTGTGCTTGTTTGCTGGGGAGACATCCATTTTAGGGAAGAGGGACATGGATATGTGTGTATGCAGTACGTGTGTGAAATAGATCTTTGCAGAAAAGTATGTATGTATGTATGTATGAGAGGGAGAGATGATCCTAGGGGAGAGAAAGAGATTGATATGGGAAGGGAGTCTGGGTGGCAGCAGGGAAATGAATGACTGAGAATTAATTGAAGAGGAATGGCCCTGGGTTTGAATTTGGGAGAAACTGATTTGGAGATAATCTTGCTATTAATATGGGGGAGTAAATTTTATGTGTAGTCCTCAGCAACTTTTCATGTACCCATGGATCTCTGGGGACTCCGCCTACTTCTTCCCACTCCCCATCTGATTGCCTTTTCCTATCTGAAGGCAAGATCATTTATCACCATCAATTATTATATCTAACGTAAGTGTTGCTCGGCTGACTTGCATGAGCTTTCTGCTTTTCACTAAGGTGCTTTTGATGTTTTCTGACTGTAGCACAGGGGGATCCTGGCCTGCATTGTGTTTGTCATTTGCCCCCAGAGTGTCCTGGGCACCACCAAATGAAACCTTCTAGGTATACCCATGTTTTTGAAACAATGGCCTGGAAGAGGCAGGCACAAAAGTGAGTATGCTCCAGCTGGAAGCAGGTTAGAACCCCACTGTCTTCATGGCCTGCTCCCAAGGGTACATAGATCAAACATTGACTTTATGAAATGTTTCCCTCCAGGATAGAAGTTTTTAAAAAACATTTTTTCAAATTTCATTTATAATTTATTTCTCTTTTTGTTTTATTATCTTTAACTTAGTCCTTGTCTGCACTGCAGAAATAAAGGAGTCAGACACTATTTTAATTGCAATGGCTCACTGCTGTGGAATTCTGGGATTTGTAGTTTTGTGAAATATATAGCCTTCTCTGTCAGACATCACTGGTGCCCCCACAATACTACAAATCCCAGAAGTCCACAGCACTTAGCCAGGGCAATAAAAGTGGTGTCAAATGGCATTATTTTTGCAGTACATACGCAGCCCTAGTTTTTACACTGCCACCTCCTTCAGTGACCATGGTACTTAATTTAAATCTTTAGACTTTTGCATTAAGGTGTAAGATAGTGTTGAAGAAAAGAGTAGAGGAATAGCTCAGGAAAAGAAGAAAGGCAATGATTACTTAGTGAGGGGAGAGAAAAGACATTATTTTTGTTTAGTTTTGGGTGTTATGCTTGCATGGTAGGGGTTTAGAGAAAATAATCTTTATATCTGAAAAGAAACATCATATGGAATCAAATTTGCTGTATGGGTAATGCATTTTATTGTGCGTGTTTGCATGTATGATGTGCCATCAAGTCAACTGTCGACTTATGGTGACCCCACCAATTTTCATAGGGTTTTCTTAGGCAAGGAATACTCAGATGTGGTTATGCTAGTTCCTTCCTCTGAAATGTAGCCTACAGCACATGGTATTTGTTGGCAGTTTACCATCCAAGTAGTAACCAGAGCTGATCCTGGTTAGCTTCCAAGATCAAACAGGATTTGGTTTCCCTAGGATATTTGCACTATTGTATACTCTCATTTTATGCTGTTAAGAAAGATTTCTTGTCACTTGTTCATGGGTAGAATAGAAAACAACAATAGCCTTGAAATGAAAATAAAATACTATCACCATTCTGTGCACTCATTCTCTCTCCCCCCACTGCTCTCTCTCTTATCTGCACCCTTTAGTGACCCTGAAAGGAAATTGTATATTCAAGCAGAGAGTAAAAATCATGGATTAAGCAATCGATCGATCGATCAATCAATCAATAGATAGAAAGAAGCTGAGTTAGGAGCATTGCCTGTTGCTAGCTATCATAACCAGTGGCAGATGAATTTAGCCCAGCTGCCCCTTGTCCTTGTCTTGTTGGCCACCATGGCTGGAGGGCTGAGTGGGCAGAGAGTTGGGGAGGATTGTCTGTCACCAAATATCATAGCCTTTGATGAATGAACTTTGCTTGGCTGCACCCCTTCCAGCTGGTAAGGCCATGGGATGGGTGAGTTTGTGGACCATCCATGTTGGGAGGATTGCCCATTACTGTGTTCTGATAGTTGGCACACAACTTGGATCTTCTATGGATGTCTTGGATGAAGATGCAGTTTTTTTCTTGTCTCTCATCGAGAACTGCATGTGAATTTTTTTTTAAAAAAATATTCTTTTCAAAAGTCCCACTTTCAAAAGGTTTTTTTTTCTTTCCCTATCAAGAAGTATTTTTCACAAATTTCTCAAATGAAAATAAAAGAAAAGGGAGGTGAACATTTACACTAATTACCTGGCATTTCAAACTCTATTAGCATGTCAAAAGGAAGTTTGGCAGAGGTTTAAAGAACATTCTTCTGCTAGAATAACCCAATATGAATGGTAGCTTTGCTTATGCAAAATACTCAAACCGTGGGCATTGAATTAAAAACCAAAATTCTTACTCATTGATCGAGATGTGCTCATAACTTTTTCTCTTTGAAAAGCTTTTGAAATCTTTGAATAACAGAAATTTCTTCTGTTTATCGAATTTTGACTAATATTCTTTACATCACTACTCTGAACTTCGCTAGACCTGGCTCACAACTACCCCTCTGAGCATTCAGGAACATCCAAAGTCCCACACTCCATCTACCAAACTACATGTACAGGACTGGTAGTTATCACTGTTAGCGGAGCCTCTATTCAAACCTAACACCTTTATTTCCTAGTTTCTTGTGTGTTTGTATGAGAGTGTATACTGTGTGTGTGTTTATCCATTTAATAAAAACAGTCAAAGGAAGAACTCTGCCTCCACAGTTTTTTGCCTCCTCACCTCTGTATCCCAGATTGCTTGTAGCTCAACCATATTCTGCTGTACTCCGCCCCGATTGCTTGTTCAGAGGGGCGGAATAGAAATAAATATTATTATTATTATTATTATTATTATTATTATTTTGAGCTAAATATAAAATGTCCTAGATTTCATAATTACAGTAGTGATATAGAGACTCCAAAACTGGGCTGGATATGGAACTGGGCTAGGGAGCAATGGGCTAAGTTTTGGTTTCTCTGACAAATCCTGGGGCTGGGAGCAGGGAACAGTCATTTGTTTTTTGTATTTTTGTTTTTACAAAGGAAAAAAAGTTTACAAGTGTCTCACAGTTACATTGTCAAGTGAAAGGAAATCCAATTTAAATCCCCACACTTTCTCCTTCTCTCCTGATCATTATATTTCCCCACCCAAAAGCATGTGTAGTGACCAACTGTTGACCACTTCAAATCAGTATAAAAGCGCAATTGAACTTTCACACCGGAAAGCAGAGCACAACAGAAGCAGGAAAGGCAGTCATTAACTGATTATTTGATTTGATAAAAAGGATTTAAAGAATTTTAAAAGCATTTAAAACAGCCTCTCACAGGAGAACAACAAAAAGAGATGGTGTCCTGTGATAAGCCCCAACCAAAGTATCTGAACTATTATTCATATACAATTGCAGTGTACCTGTCTCATGCAATAAGGCAGACTAAGCAGTACTCATGGTGTACTGTGCTCATGGTATGTCTGTGATTGCTTTCTTGCTCCCATGACAAACCAGTATTGAGCACATGCTCGTATGTACAACTATACTGTACTGATGTCAAAGAATAATGATGTAAGGGAGTGTGCAAAACTTTAACATTAACTGAAGCAAGCTTACTTATTGAAGAGTTTTCGGTAGCTTCCAGCATCCTGATGTGACATGGCTCTTCCCATTAGTAGTGCTTATTCACTGCCACATGGTTTTATTAAATTTATAATTTTAGACTTTTTTTAGCTTTCAGACACTGTGATATTAAAATGTAAAAGAAATTTATACAGTTTTTTAAGCAAGGGCATGCAAATGGGCTGTGGGAGGAATGAAATTATGGTGAATCAACCAAGTTTCACTATAAATAGGTCCAACTGACAGAATAAAGAGATAATAAAATAAGATGGCTGTAATTGTATTAATTACCAGCAACAAATGAAAGGGTTTCAGCCATATTTTTAGCTATTATTTCAGCGACAAGCTTTCCTGCTTCCTTTTTAAAAAAAATTTTGTTTGAACAAAAATTTATAAGGATATATTTTGGGGGATTGAAAAAGCTAACAACACCTGAATGCTAATTTTGATATTCTAGCAATGGGGTCTCATCTGAATAAAAAAAATTTCATGCTTCTAAATTCTAGTCAATGGAGGTATAGATGGGTCCACAATGGTGAGAGCAGTGTTTGAGCACATGCATTTCATCTTCCACTACAGGTGCATTTCTACATGAACAGTATAATTCTGTAAACATCTTTTGATAATAATAATAATAATAATAATCATCATCATCATCATCATCATCATCACATTACAACAATAGAGGAGTACAATATAATACAATGTAATTCAAACAAAGTCAAAAGAATATGTTACAATTAAATAAGAAACATAATCCCTTCCCAGCCCCCAACACAACTCTAATCGGATAATATTAAATGAATTAAAAGTACAAACATATGATAATACCAAAATGAAAAGAAATAAAAGAAAAAAATATGAAAAATACAAATTACAAAATACAGTACATAACATAATGACAATTAAATAAAGTATCAAAACTCTGGGAACATATTCCCTTCTCCAGGCAGATGATAAGCCTCGGTGTCTCTCCGCCGTCTGAGCTGCAGGGACCATAATGGTAAGGGCCTCAGCAAAGGAAAGTAATTGTCACCAACATGTTTATTTAATGCATTAAAGATGGCCACCAAATTCCCTTCACACAGGTATTTGTTATATTCTTGTAGCATATAAAATGAAGGTTAATGTTTGCTGCAGTAAAAGGGACTTGAGTAATTATCATCATCACAGTGGATTTTAAATTGCTGCCAAAACTAGAGGAATCCATGAAATTCCAGGAACTGAGGTATGTCTACATAGGGACTATCAAATGCAGCTTTCAAACACTAATCAAGGAACACGAGAGACACTGAGGACTGGGCCAGCCAGAAGAATCATCAGTAGCAGAACATGTTATAAACCAACCTGGGCATAAAATGCCATTTAAAAACACTGAAATCTGGGACCATGCCAACAACTATCAGGTTAGAATGCACAGGGAGGCCATTGAAATCCACAAACACCTGGACAACTTCAACAGGAAAGAAGAAACCCTGAAAGTAATTAGTTTGGCTACCAGTCCTGAAAAACACCAAAAACAAGACTCAGCACATGCAAATGAACATCACCCAGGGTTAGGGGGCTTCCCAGCAGACAATGGATCACTGATTAATTAGATACAAATTCTCCTCACATATCCTCCCACTCTGAGACCTTGCCATTCACCAACAGGCCAACACAGATTAACTTATAAATCACATCCCCCCAACCAAGGGTCTCACAGTATATATACCTCACACACCTCCATGCCACCATTCTCTGAAGTTGCCTGACATGGATGCAAGCAAAACATCAGGAATAAATTCTTCCAGAATATGGCCACAAAGGCCAAAAAACCTACAAAAACTATGGATGCCAGCTGTGAAAGCCTTCGACTTCACTTCCTTCAAAAGATTGCAGACATCCACAAGACTGAAAATGTTGTGTAGACAAACAACAGTGGTTCCTCATGTGCAAGGAAACCAGTTTTCCTCTCAATTCTCTTTGTTCTTTTACTATTACTAGAATGACTTAGAAGAATTTCACAGGTGTGGAGATAGAGAGCTAGGGCAGATGTATCTGGAGCAAGAATTAAATGTACATACCAGCTTGAAATAGTAAGGTGATTTTGAGTCCCATTAAAGTGGAATGAGTCTCTGGTTATTCTGTGTAGCTTTCCTTGCCATCAGAAAGGCTACAGCAAGGCTCAAGAGACAAATCAAATGGATAATTTACCTCACAAATCTTGGACATTACTTTCAATTGAGTGCCCTCACAGTGGAATCAGGGCAGTGAAAAAAACCTGATGTCATAGAACCTTGCCAACACTTTTATGGGCTACAGTACCAAGTGAAGAAGCAAGGTCTAGGGACCTTGAAAAGGCTAGAGATCTAACAAGGTCAAGTGAGAATGAATCTGCTCTCTGTGTAACAACTCCTGGGCAATTAGTTATAAATTAGAAATTAATGGTCAGATTCGTTGTTCTTTAGAAAGTCGGAGGACATTCTTTTCCCCACTCCATTACCAGTTCATTATTATTCTCAACTGTTTTAGATTTTGGGACAATTTGTATTTTCACATCAATGCTGATTGGATCTTGCATTAATCTGACTTGTTTCTGTATTTCTTTGTTCTCTTTATGGAATGCTGAAAGAGCTAACCATTCTTGATCTTGTTTTTACTAAAGGCAGCTATTTATGCATTCCCACTTTTTTTTATTTATTTATTGTCGGTCTGAGCTGCTCACTGCAAAAGTTTGTTTAAAATATAAATGGAACAATACAGAATAAAACTATGAAAAGAGAAACAGATTATGAATCCAGAATAAAATGCATAGAACAGAGCAAAAAACTACAGTCTGTGCTAGCAAGACTGGTGAATACTTTTCATGGTTTGTATATTTTAGAATAGAAGCTGACCCCCCCCCCCCCCCCAATTTATTGCCTTTTCAAACTGTTTGGCAAAAAAGATTTATGAAGTGAAGTGATAATTTAGTTTATCTTGCATATATGTGTTCCTGTAATGTGTATAGTGATAGCTCTATAGGCTTTACAGTGGAGCTGTATGCCTCAGCTGCATATTCTGTTGTGTCAATGGAACTTATTAGAATATCTCTGCAAAATGCAGATAAGAGAGATTATTCTTTGTTATCAGAGGTTTGCATCTATCACCCCTCCCTAGAGAAGTTGCTTTTTGTATGGTAATGATATGTCATTGGCTGATATTGGAGTAGGCTTGCATATGGATTACTTGGTACAAGTTAATTAAAGTCTATTAAGGGTTATTAAGCACAAGAAAAGAATAATAAATAGGATTCAACAGCTTTCACTACATAGTATCCATGCAAGCAGAAAGAGAACTCAGCATGAAAGGCTAACTAGAAGCACGTTTCCACAAATTTGTCTTTGTCCCATGCTGTCTAAATGAAATAAACCTCAAATGCATATGCTTGATATCTGGGCTTATTGTTACAATATTTGTGGAAAGAACCTGTTTGATGGATTTTGAATTGTGTATACCATTATGTTTGAAGATGCCAGCCACAGATGCTGGTGACACGTCAGGAAGAAACTCTTCTAGAACATGGCCACATAGCCCCCCCTGAAACCACAAAAAAACTATGGATGCCAGCCATGATACTTCACATCTCACTTTCTGTTTGGAACTCCATAGTTGGCTCGGTCTAATGTATCTCTCAAGTTCTCCTATTGGAACTCTTATGGCTTTAGCTGCTGTTCCTTACCAGTACTAGTAGACAGCAGCTGCTACTTTTTTTGGTTGGACATCAGTAGCAGAAAATGTTGACTGAGAGGAATGGATACAGCTGGACTATGTTAACTTCTGTCTGACTCTGAAATAAACAGTTTCTTAAATTAAATAGTTTTTTTATAGCAATGAATTTTGTTAAGGCTCTTAACTGAAATTTCTTCTCTGTTAAAAAAGGAAAATCTGTTTATGGCAATTTTAGTGGGGAGAATAAATTTGGAGGCACATCTTTTAATATTAAACATAGTGTCTCTCTCCTGTGAACTAGTTAAATGAATTGGCTTATTTAAAACAGCAACCCGCTGAGAGCAATAATGTCACAAATGCTTTTAAGTAATTCCCGTGCATCTTTAAAAAATAAATTGCTTCAAAGAGAACAAAAAGCTAAATAACATTCATTTTATAGAACATTTTACTGTTTATACGAGTAGATTTTACTTATTTGCTGCATTCTCAAAACAGTGGGGGAGGGGGAATCTAAATATATTATAAGGAGATAAAGCTACACCTTATTTAATGCTGATGCAGAGATATGTTATCCCAGATTAAACTGTTGACTCCTTACTTAAATGAGTGCACTGTATCTTCTAGTATCATTAATGGTAATGGTCTAAACATACTCCTGGGGACCAGCAAGCTCAGTAAATCACAGTCAGAAAGGATGCTGGGTATAGGAAGTAAACAGTTCCAAACCTGTTCCATAAATTGTTGTATAGGAATGTTTTTCTCTTTTATTGTGTATCTTAGATTACAGCAATCACTGGAGCAAAAAGAGTCCATTACAGGACAACATTGTTGCCTGGGCCAAGAAATAGCACATAAGGCTGAATAAAATACCACATAGACCAAATGAAAACAAACTGTTGTTTTCTGCCTGTGTTGAGTATGTTTTATAGAAGAAGCCAGGAGTGGGCATACAGCTATTGCAAAGTGTTGACACTTTGAAGAAATGTTGTATATTTTAATGCTACTCTTCTATTTGTCTTGTTTATATTTGAGTCAGACTAACAGGGATTCAGTTAGAAGACAATGTCATACTAAGGAAGATGCAATAAATATGAATACAATCTTATCCACTGAGTTCTTCAACCAATGTTTCATCCCCCACCCCCAAGAGATCTGATAGAAATAACTAGTTTCTTTGGCTGAAGTCCAATATTTCACTGAGCTTCCATTGTAATGTATAAGAACCTATGTAAAAAACTTAACATATTTAGATCTCTGGACATGAAAAGATAATTGATAATACATGGAAAAATAGCATTTAGTAATTTAGATTAACATTGCTAATGCCTATCTTTCAAAAATGAACAAAAACAGATACATTTGGCTAGTTTGAGAGAGTGAGCAGACACATAGTGCAAATGGAGTCTTATTTTTTTCTTTTTTTCAGGTTTTTTTTTACATTTTATGATCAGAAAGGAAGTAGAGGGTCTAAATGGAATAATAGCATCTGTGTAAAGTTAAGACTCAATAAACACAGTTGTTAGTACAATGAGAAAAGACAAGGTATCACTAGGTACTAAAAAAAGCATAACAACATTTACTGGAGTCTTCATATTTTGACTCCTGAAAATGGGTGTGCAATTAAAAAAATGGATAAAGGAAGGTGCCATCTTTCTCCACCTCTGCATGTTGGTCCTCATCTGGATTAGAGCAGAAAACACATATTACAGAGTAAAAAAAGAAATAATTTTTATTGCACAATACACATATATCAGTGATTAAAGGATGATCAATTGTGAGAAGTATTAGGCATATCAAGTATGCTGTTCTTGATATCAGGTGTACATAACAGGAAAGGTTAGAATAATTTATAAAAAACATCTGGCTATGGCTAACAAAAAAAGCCAATTAGTGCATGCACATTATGCACTTACAGTAGCCGTTTGGTACCTGCTGGGGTTTGGTTCCAAGACCCCTATGGATATCAAAATGGATGCAGTTTCCCCTATTTAAAATGGTAAAATCAAGGGTTGGTTTTTGGATTTTTTTTGGTGGGTTTTCAAGTCATGGAAATATCCACATCCTAATTGGCAGATTTGGAAATGAAGGACATATACACAGGTAGATATTGGCATGATCAAAGACAGTCCTTTGACACAGACAGATTTTACTTCCCCTTCACTAGGTGAGCAAACTTGTAGATTCAGCAGAGCTGAGAGACAGGAAGAATTCTGTTGTTGTTACTAAAGTTATTTCAGATATAGTAGAGGGAAAGACTTATATGCTTTTCCATGACCGACCAAGCAGATGTATTGGGTGTTTAAACCAGCCTGTGTTACAAAGCACATTAGACTGTTGTATTTCAAAGTCCATGCCATATTTCATCAGGTTTCATGTGAATCTCAAATTTTCATGGTCAGTACTCTGACATTACTATATGATGATGTTTGACATATTTTAAGAACAATTGCAGATTATGATTATTTCGCCTGAATTTATGAATTTTGATGTAAACACTATCCTTTGCACAGCAGCCTCAGCAACAATAATAGCAAAAGTACTCTTCTTAAACTCTTTGTAGCATAGCATTTCTATCTCACGAGAAAATAAATTCTTGCAGATTCTTTCACTTTACCACATGTTATCATTTCAAATTATACATCCCTGACTGTTGCCAATAAAAGCACATTTTTCTCCAGAAAAACATTTCCTACATTTAAATGTGAAGCATGCCATATGGAATTTTTAAATACTTGGTATGCTGACTGACTTACATTGCCTTGTTAAATCTTTTTGATTCTCTGAAAATATTGAGGTCTTGTTTTCTGAGAAACTACAGGAAAGTGGGACTTTGTTTCCTTTATTGTAGTGAATAATTTGGTCATACAGAGCTGACCAAAGACATTTGCTGCCTAAGCAGAAGGACAAGATGAGATATCCTTCCTAATTAATGAACAGAAGGTGGTTGAACTGGCAGATCAATCTCAGTTAAACACTGGTATTGAGTGAGTATCCTCCAGTACACCCAAGGCACCATAATAATGTAGGGAACCTAGGACATATTGTGTGTTAGATTCCAGTAGTACCACCCAGAAAGGCTTCTATTGCTGACCCCTGAAACTGTTGATTCCCTCATTCTAGGACCACCTCATTTCATGCAACTTAGGTTCACCCCTTCCCTTTTTTCTGGCAAAAGAAATCATATATCCAAGTCAATATGCACTTTTTAAACAGCTAAAAAAGTTTGTAGCTAAATGAATTAAATGAATTCATTTTAATGTGTCTGTTGAAAAGTTAGACTCATCCTAGTAAAATCTAAACACAGTGTTCAATGTCTCCCTCCAAGCACCTACAAAACACATACAGAGAGAAATGTATATATTGTTCAGTGAACATAATCACTTATTTAAATTTCAGTAATTTCTGTTGCTGCAGGATAACCAGCTCGTGCATGCATACAGTTTATTTCATAAGATCCATTTATAGAAACAATCAGCTGTGGGTTTCACCTCATTACTGAATTCTTCCATGAAGAAAATGTTTTGATTTTAGAAATACGCATCCTCCTCCCTGTATTATTTCTCTTCCAGTGTATGACAGTATAAAATTAAAGAATTCTAAGGAGTGCTCCATTACTGCAGTTCTTTTCTGCAAACACCCAGATAAAATGTGAAAACTTATATATAGGCCATATAAAGCCTAATTTTTGGTGGCAATTTCAATGAATGCCATCAATTAAAGTAATGCAGTGTAATACCCTAGTGAAAATATTAACTGAAACTTTTGGCATTCAAAAAGTAAACAATGTCATGAAATAGCAATGTGAAAACAACACTGAAATTCATTAGTTCAGCCTGTTAGCAACTAGGGGAGCTACATCTGCGTACAAAGTAAAATAAATTTTGTTCCTAAACTAGACTCCTCTATCCAGATGTTATCTTGATAAGGCACTTCATATTGGTTATTTCAAGGATCTTTAATGAGTTATCTGCAATATTTTTGAAAAGTGTATGACAACTGTAGATTTATCTCTATGCCTGATAGATTATGTTTTCCTCAGAGTCAAGTAAAGGAACTATCCAGGGTGCTGAACCATCTTCTCCAAGTAGAATCAGCATTTTGGTTAACTCATAGGTATTTTAGTTTAGGAAAAAACAAACAAACAAAAACAAAAAAATGAAAACAAAACTTATTGACCTGGGAGTTACCAGCCCAAACTGGGGAAAATAAAATATGTTCTCTCCATTCTGTCTACATAAACTGACCATACTAGTAATTAATTCTGCAGATTTGGATTATATCCAGACCTAGTTTTGACAAAACAGTGTCCTCCATCTCAGGGCAGACTAAGTGACACAGGCAATTCTCAGTCCCCATAATAATTGCAATCAATACCATCCAAAGACATTAATTTAAGATATACATACATACTATATTGGTCTTCTTATTACATTACATTATTACATCGCACCATCTTCATATCACTCCAACCCTCATGTCTGTATCTCAATTCTCCTTCCATACCCCTCTTTCCTTCTTGTTCTCCAGTCCTTCTCCCTTCTTCCATTCTCCTTTTCTCCCTCAACATCATTCCCACTCAGCATCACTTCCTCTCACTTTCTGACTTTCTTCTTGCTTCCTTACACATTCTTTCACATTCATTCAAACTACCTCCCTTTTCAATTGGATGTTGTTGTGTGTCTCCAAGTCATTTTCGACAATATGGCAACCCTAAGGCAAGCCTATCATGGTGTTTTATTTATTCAGAAGAGGTTTGCCTTTCCCCTGAGGCTGAGAGCATATGATTTGCTGAAGGTCGCACAGTGAGTTTCAAGTCTGAGCTGGGAATAAGAACCTTATCTCCACCTTAGTGACTTCCTTATATCTGAATAAATCTTCAACACTCTGGGTATATTGCCTTTGTTTTCATAATCTCTTTGTAGTATCACAGGGCTTTCTTGGCAGAATTCAGAGGGGGTTTGCCTTCTGCTATGGCTGAGAGAGTGTAACTTGCCCAAGATCACCCAATAGGTTTCCATGGTCAAGTGGGTATTTGAGTCCTGGTCTCCAAAGTCACAGTCTGATGCTCTAGAGTTGTAGTCCGATAATCCGGATTATTTTGGTAGGCAAAATGTAATTATTTGGTTAATTTCTGGATAATTTAGAATTTCAATTTAATCAAATGATTAAATTACTTAGTATTTTTCAGCTGAAATAGATGGTTGTTAAATTGTACATGGATAATTAATTTTTGCTGTACATTGTTGATTAACTATAATTGGATGAAAGGGGGAAAGGGAAAGAAGAAATATAATTTGCTTACAAGAGCCACAAATAATTTTACTACCTGTGATAGTGTTATTTTTGGGGGGTGGGGTGGTGGGGGGTGGAGGTGGTGGGGAGAAAGCTGAACTTTTTAAGTACTATTTTCTGTTAATAACCTTATCTAGGATACAGCAACTATGAATAGATTCTTCAGGAAATTGACATGGGGGAAACATTGAAATCTGTTCCTGCAACAGCCTGATCATGAGAGCTGTAGTCTGTATTTAGTACTGCATTTGCTTTACTATCCATTGTTAATGTAGCATTCACGTGATCTCTTCATCTCTGATATAACTTTGGTCTTATGGCCTGACATGTGCATACACTTTAATGTAGATACTTTTCTGCAAAATGTTAGTGATATGCTATGTCTATAACACGCATGTACATTAAAGTAAAAGGTCCAGGTAACTATTCCAACCTCCTATTACAATTTGTTTAACATATATTCTATGGTTCTGACTTACACAACTATGTAACTATGCTTTACTACCTGTGGCTGTTGTAGTATTGTACTCTATCAATGCATCTGAAGAAGTGGATTGATAAACAGGACTGTGAGAGGGAGAAGAAAGGAGAGGGATATTGAGAGCAAGAGAGAAGGTTGGGCTGGAGAGGAATAGATAGAGAAGAGTGATGGGAAAGAAGAAGAAGGATTGGTGGAGAGTAAAGAAGATGCTGAAGAGGAGTGAGTGGAGGACCCAGCAGAGGAGGGACCCAGGAAGGAGGGAACAAGCAAGAGGTGGATTGGAGTTGGAGGCATGGGCATGGTTGTAGAAGGAAAGAATGGAGAAACATGTTCAGAAGCAGGGAGAAGGAACAAAGTGTAGTTTACGTGAGAGAAGGTAAAACGTCGGCCTTGCAGAGAAGAAAGGGACATCCAAAAGAAGGGGACCATTGTTGGTGGCAAGGAAGAGACCCCAGGGAGGAGGGGGAACTGGGGCATAGACTACAGCCTGTGTCAGCTGCAGAGAGAGGAAGCTACCATGAGGGAGTCACCCCTTTAGGCACCCTGGAAGGAATGTGGTGGGATGTCATGGGGGATAAATGGGAGCATGGGCCCCATCCCTTATTATTAGAGGAGTTTGAAGTGGAACCTGCAGAAAAACACCACCCTTCCTTACTTCGGTTGTGAAGAAACAACAGGATGGACTTTGCGTTGAGTTAAAATCCCAGTTGTAAAAGACAAAAAAAGTCTACAGGTTTGAGTTACTGTTTCAATAAAAAAGCTTATTTGTTGCTGCAAAGAGGCATGGCATTTGAGTTATTGGGATAAAGTAATGGAAGCAAAGAGGAATGTTGATCAAGGTACTCCTTCAGCTGAGAATGGAGACACAAAGACAAATATACTGAAGTAAATACTTTAATCTTAAATGGTGTTACTAGATTTTTTATTTCTCCCTTTTAAGATGTCAATTATATTATAAATTATATTATGTAAATAAATTACTTTCAGTTGCAACTTCTTTTCTTTTTCTTATTGCTGATGGCTTCCCCAGTTTTGTTTTATTTTAAATTTTATTTTTCAGTCAGAAACAGCAAGTAGTACCATTTATTTTTGTTACATTTAGAATCAGCAGCTTGAAAAAGTTTTGCTCATCCCTTCCCTTCTCTCTCACTGTTAAGCAGTGGTGATGGGGCACTGTTTGAGCATGACTATGTTTAAGACTGCAGTATGATCATAGGTCAGCAGAAAATGGAGATTATTAGATGGGGGACAGGATGGGGACAGGAGTGAAGTGGATCTCTCTCCCATCCTTATCTAGTCCTTATCATGATCACATAAAAGCATATCATACACATTGCACTTATCTGGTGATTATACTGTCAGTGAAGTGGAATTGTCCTGTCACAAGTATTAATGGTTTATTCTGTTAATGAAAAATGAAGGGAAATGATGGGACAATTCTACCTCACTGATGAAACAATGATGGGATCAGTGCAATGTTGTCACAAAGTCTTTTGCATGATTGCAGTCAATTGCACTTCGATGTCAGGATAATGACTTGATAAGCACAACATCATATGAAATTCCTTTGCACAATTGCGTGATAAGGATGGAAAGAGGATGTCCTTTCCCCTGTATGATAATCTCCTATAATCATGAGACAGTGTAATGATACTGCACACAAGGAAAACATCATCCTAGGTCGTGCAATACTAGCAGATTTGTGTCCATGTACTGAGAATTGGCTATATCTACTCTGTATTTAAGGGAGGGACAAAAATTGTAATCCAGTGCCCTGAAGGATAATGATAATGATAATAATAATAATAATAATAATAATAATTTGTTTATAGCCCGCTCCTCTGTATCCAATCAGAGTGGGTTACATCAATTAAAAATTACAAGATAAAACATACATTGCCCATGCCCAATCACCCACCCCTTAAAATAGAATTAAACTAGCATCAAATTAAAACAACATAATTAAAATTACAATATAAAAATAACAGCCGTTGCATGGATATCCAGGTCAAGATGTTGAAGAATTAAGAGGGAGGCTTGATACAAACAGAGCCGGGAGTTAAGAGATTTCTGGGAAGGCCTGCTGGAAGAGACGCATCTTTAAGGCTTTTTAAAAGCAATCAGAAGATGTAATAAGACGCATCTCGTCCGGCAGGCCATTCAATAGCCTGGGAGCAACAGCCAAAAAGGCCCTCTGGGAGGTCTGTGCCAACCTAGGTTTCATAGGCTGCAACAGATTCCTAGCAGAAGACTGGAGTGTGCAGGGAAGGGGGGTTGGAGATTGTACGGGAAGAGGCGGTCCCTCAGATAAGATGGACCCAAGCCATGTAGGGCTTTAAAGGTTAAAACCAACACCTTGTACTGCGCTCGGAAACTAATTGGCAGCCAGTGGAGAGATTTGAGCACCGGTGTTATGTGCTCTCTCCTCGATGTTCCCGTGACAAGCCTGGCTGCCATAATAATAATAATAATAATAATAATAATAATAATAATTTATATCCCGCCCCTCTAGGTAAGCAATCGGGGCGGGATGCAACATTTAAAAGCAATTTCTCTCCCGGAGAGAAAGGACTGGAACCACCAGAGTGTGGTACCCCCAATCCCCAACTCTCTCAGTTGACCCAAAAGGATGGAATGATCTATCGTATCAAAGGCCGCTGAGAGACCCAAGAGCACCAGCAGGGTCACACTACCTCTGTTGATGCACAAGCGGAGGTCATTGGCCAGAGCGACCATGGCAGTCTCAACTCCATGTCCTGTCCTGAAGCCAGTTTGAAATGGATTTAGATAATCGGTTTCATCCAAGACGGCTTGGAGTTGGGAGGCGACTGTTCTCTCGATCACCTTGCTCAAAAATGGGAATTACAAGAAACCAGATACAATAAATATTATGGGAAATAAAGTGTTACAAATCTACTCTGAGTTTTTGTCTGAATTATGAAGGAGCTATCCCTGGTTCTTCTCTCATGGGAAACACCAGCCACCATTTCTCCCAGGAGCAGAAATATTAAAAGGTTGTGTATGGCATCCTGGAACCTGAGAAAGTGAAGAACTAGGTGCCATCTTAAAAATGGTGGATGGTGGGGTCTTTTCATATTCTCTCTCAGTCATTGACCTTACTGTTCCTTACTGTACTTCCTGTGGCACTGATGCCAAATGAGGAGAAAAAAAATTAAAAAGACTAGCAGGAATGGAAATGGAGGAATATTTAGTATAAGTAGTATAAACTTTTTTTTCCACCTATTTGCAGTTGTCTCTCCATATTTGCAAGGATTAAAGCACATTTTAAAAATTAATCTACAGGAAGTTGGGGGAGGATCTGTTTAAACTCCCTTCACTTATTGACTGGCTGGGATGTGATGGGGAGGGAGAGGATTGGATGGGGGAGGCAACCAATTAGGTGCAAGCTGGCAAGATTGACCGGCAAACACTAAAGCTATTGGTTGATAGGTTTTGGCATTCTGGGAAGAAAAATAATTCATGTATTGCTTTTGTACCAATTTGAATCTGGGCACAGGAAATGCATGGTAGTTGGTAGAACTGGAGTTTGGTTTATTCCAAATAAGTGTGACACTAACAGGGTCACTGTGGGCCAGGAAAATGCAAGCTAAAGGTGAATTTTTTGTCAGTGTAGATGACCCCTTGGTCTTTGGCTAAGCAAGCAAATCATTCCTATTCTATTCTCCATTCCATTCCAAGCCTCACTCCCCCCCCCCATTCAATTTATCTTATTTTCCTGATTTACTTGTTCTGTTACACAGATCCCACTATCTAGTCAGCATTTCAGAAAATTCTTTCTCTTCCTATTTCTTCTCTCTGTTGTCTTCTCAAAGAAATCATACAGACTCTTGTTAGTCTGTCCAACAACAGATCCATGTGATGCACTTTCTCTAATTTTAATATTTTCTTTCCTGAGACTGCAGGCTTTCCTGTTTTACTATTTTATTGAATATGAGAGAGGGAAAGTCAAACACCCTAATGAATTATATTGAATTCTCTCAACCTAATTCACTAAATCATATTTTAAAGGTAGTGTTAACTGGGGAAAAGTGGATGAATTAGTAACTTTTAATGTGTTAACGAATTAACCCAAAGCACTGGCAACAATGTTACTGGTATTGTGTTCGTTCCAAGCAGCAAAAATAACACCAGATTTGACAGAGGAAAAGTTACAGATTTTATTTCCAAAATCCTTATCCTGTGCTCATTGATGATTTAACTATCTAATCCTACTAAATAAGACTCATAGCATATCCACAGTTGCTACAGATATCACTTTAAAATGCAGAAATTTAAATATTTATTGACTCTTAAAAAGTACACAATATATCACACACATCACACATTACTGAAGACAGGTATTTTTAGTTATGTTAGGATACAATCATAACCATATTTGAAGTAAGACCCATGAATTCAGTGGTATTTCTTTGCAAGACATGTGTAGAATTGTAGTGTTTTCTAAATTAAAATCTTTTTCCCCCCAAGGGGCTTACAGCTGAGTGGTGAATATGTTTATAGATGGAAGGATAGACAGGTATGTGCAAATAAACTTGTACATGCCTCCTCACATACCAATGCCATATATACATGTCTGTCCCTGGTTTCCACTCCACCAAGTGCATCTGAGGAAGTATGTAAACTAAAGTCTATGAAAGCTCAGGCTGCTAACTGCTTTCTTTTAGTTAGTCTCAAAGGTGCTACAAGATCTCTCTGCATACTGATTCTGCAGACAAACACTATCTTTGAATACTAACAACTACTATTACAGATATTTATTTTAAAAAATCACCAGATTTTTTACTTTTAAATGAAATGTTCCTTGGTAGTGCCAATTTTTGTATGCCTTCAGTAAATGTGATTTGATCCAGAAGAGAAGGCATCATCTTGACTATTCACTGGCAGTGCAAAAACAACAAACAAAATTAAACCAAACCAAACCAAACAAAATGGCAGTATTATGTTTGTGACTGTGATTCTCTGTCTGTGTCCAGTGAAGTCCTACTGTCTTGACTAAAGCTCTGAACATATGCTGACAATACTGAACGTGATGTCTATCATGTGGTCACTTGTCCCTTAAGAACTGCAGAAAGACCATCAGCTTTTTTTCTACAGGCCATCAAGCAGCCTGCGGATAATGGTAGCATCTGGTCAGTGCAGACTTGGACTGAATTGCAATGACTTGCCTGCAAGGCTTCATCCATTCAGCAGTACCTTTAAAGGAGGAGATGTAACTTTTGAAGCCTTTTCTGCCCATGGTTTGACACTCATTAGATTTGAATTAAATTACTTTATCATTCTGGGAGCTAGATAAATGCCAGGAAGTAAATCAGCCCAGAGAAGCTAGAGATTTCAGGGCTGGGCAGAAATCCCCTACTATGGTCACAATGGCACAGTTTCCAGATTTGTGTCATGATGTAATGAAACTTGATCTGAAGCCTCATACTACTAATTAGTGCAGATGTTCTAACCAGTAACCATCCAGTATAGTACAACAATTTCTGTAATGGTACATTATGACAAACAATAGAGGCCCCACACTCTTACATGCTAAGGGCATTGTGATGACATCAGACAAAGATGAATACATTTATTCTGTTATGCTGTGGGTAGTAAAAACTCAGCTTTGATACTTTGTTCCAGAGTTGGATGGTATGAGATTGTGCTTTTCTGAAAATATCATTTCAGAAATTTGGATCCCCCCCCTTCCCTTTCACATTCCCGTTTAAATTCTGTAAGCCACTTTGATTGCTATGGCAAAAAGCAGGGTATAAATAAAAGTTTTATTATTAATGTGAACCAGGCATCAGGAGCTGGCCAAGAATAGGTGCACGCTGCTGGATCAAAACCTGGCACAGGACATCTGGTTTGGCCACCCCCAGATATTGATGCATTAATATGCCTTAGCAAGTCCATTTTGGAGCAATTGCTCTCATGTAGGCTTCCGTGTGATCAGAATCTCTGTATGGCTGGAATTTCTGGCCACACGGAAATCTTTCCTTAAGTAGCTAGACAAAGCTAGCTTTTCTCTTGCAGTCTGTGGATGTCTGCAGATGGAGACAGTCAAAATGCCTGACATTAGGAGGGGAGTCAAACACCATGACCTTATTCCCACGCTTGAAGGAGTCTGGAAATGTAGAGTGTTTATCTACTAAAGTTTAACCAGCATGTTCTGCTATGTCATTCCTTTAACTTATTTTCCTCTCACATATACTATATGGCTGAGGCCGTAAACAATATAATGTTGCAGAGGTAAGCTCCAAGAATCTTCTGTAGTTGGGGGAAGGGCTTTGCCAACCACAAATGGCTACTAAATGTAGCTAAAATTTTTGAACTCTTGTTTGGTGCAGTAGTGTGAAAAACAGCAATAACCACATTTGCAAAAAAAAAAAAAAAAAAAGTTCTATTAACTTGTCAACTTTAAGAAACCATTTCTATCATTTTTTCTTCAAAACTATGTATTAGTTTAATTTCTTGTTTTATTTTTAAAAGATCTGTCAGCTTCTCATAAAGTTGTGCATCCTTGAAAACATTCATTTTCCCCTTGTAGTAGTTAATTATTTTCAATCCCCCCCCCCAATATGGAATAGCTTAGAACAGAAGATTTATGCAAAATACACACATCTTTTTTAATATGGCTCATGCTTTTGGTTTGGTGTGATGCCCAAAAGAACTGATTGAAATCATGTTAATTATAATGTTTTCCCGAGAAAATGTAACAATAGATGGAAAATTACAGAGGTATCTTAGAAAATATGCTCAGGTGAACAGAGAGAAAAACTGGATCAAAGATGAAACACATTTTCATACTTTTGTGCCCAGTTTGGGTTTCTCCACCACCATTTCCTGATATCTTATTGAATTTTGTTGTGTATGCTTTTATGCTGATAAAATAACCTCATTAAAAATTCCAAGATATTACCATCTATTTTTCATTTTTATTGAGAACATCAAAAACTTTAAATCCAAATTACTACTCAGGTCATAACAAAGACACTGCTAATATAGTAGTTCTCTCTTAATGAATCTTTATTAGCATCAAGCTCTCACCCTGACACTGCTTAGCAAACCATAACTTGACAGTTTGATTTTGTCCACCAGCAGTTTAATAAAATAACATATATTGACCAGTTTCTGGCCTAAACGGAAACACTCTTTGTTTGAATCTGCATAAAATAATGTAATAAGATAGCAGTAGATCAAGAAGCTATTAAATTGAAAATGTTTTAAATATATGTGGATATCCATGCAAACTTTGGTCATCTTTAAAAATATGACTCATTTGAGGAAGAAGAAATACAAAGAACAACAGGATTCAAAGTAGAAAATAAGGTGAAATATTTAGGGGTGGTACTAACTAAAAGGAATATGGAACTATTTTCAAAAAATTATGAAAAAATATGGAAAGAAATAAAAAGGGATTTAGAAAGATGGACAAAATTACATTTATCATTAATGGAGAGGGCCTCAGTCATCAAGATGAATGTCTTACCAAGACTTAAGGTTTTCTTTAAAAACTTACCTATTATATCCAACAAAAATATCTTGAAAAATGGCAAAAAGAACTATCTAAATAAATTACATTTAAATACATAGGAAGATTTCTGTATCCTAAAGCTTAAGGGGATGATACCTGTCATTTTACTTCCGCTAAGTGCAATAATTTTTATTTAATCTTAAATTTCTGTTAATAATATTTCCATACCGATGAAGAACATCTGTAAACCAGACAGATAGCTGTGACAGCTAGAGTTAAGGATTGCTGTTTTTAATTGTTTTTAATGTAGATTATTTAAATTTGTTTTGCACATTGTAATTGTTGTATTGCACACTGTATTATATGCTTTATTGCTTTAACTTGTTGGAATCCCGCCTCGATTCTTAGGGAGAGGCGGGAAATACAAATAAATTATTATTATACCCATAAATGAGAGACATGTTGTCCCCCTGTGCTTACAGATGTATATGGACATCAACATGGTGACACCAACCCTTACTCTACCTGTAAGACCTGAGCAGGGCTGTTGATGACAGAATGACTTCGAGGTCTCTCATTCATTGGATTGCCATAAGCTGAAGTTGATTTGATGGCAGTTAAAAAACATATATATTAGGAGTCTCTCTGAGTAAAATATCCTCTGAGAAATACTGGAATATCTTTCTTATGAAGAAAATACCAGCCCTGAAATGAATGGCACAAAACTTTTAAGAAACACACAGCCACAAGCTTTTGTGAGCATCTGAGGAACAGAGGGAGTTTCAAAAGTGTCCTTCATTCCAAAAGTTCTTGTCATTATACTTCCCCAGTGCCTCTGCCACATCTGCCTACTTCCTCTCAAGCTTCCCACTGAGCCCCCTGAAGACTCAGCCATTTTTCTTGAAAGGTCTAAACAATTTGCCCCATATGTATTAACAGATTTGAAGTGAGTAATTGAAAGTGCTCCTTATAGACTCAAAAGCATTAGCATCATATAGGTAATGAGTTTACACTGGAACATTTGGTTGAGTAGGCAGTTTCTGTCTCTAACAGTTAATCTCTAAGGGAGTCTACTGTAGATGGCAAATGACATCTAGAGACCCATAATATAAATGAGACGTGTCTTAGTCCTTATTGTCCCAGAAAACTATTGAAAACAGTTGTACTATGAAGTGCAGAGCACTAGAATTTAGGGCAACAAGCTCTCAATGCATAATTGAACACTTCATTTAGGACTTGCTGAGCAAAGTTCAAGGTACAGAATTTGGCTTCTTAAGTCGTGTACAAATTGAGTTCTATGACAACTGTAAGGCAGGCTCTGCCCCTGTTTTCCAGGATGTCCTTTTCCTCTCTGCTCTTTTGATACTTTCTCTTTTTTTAAATGTCTGCTTTTTCATCCATGAGCTTGAACAAAATTAATAAAAGGGAAGGGAAGAAATAACTGCTTGTGGCAACAACTGCAAAAGCAGGAGCCTGCGCTTCAGGCCTGACTCTATGATAGCCTGAAAGCAAAGGCAGAAGGAGAGTCTAGATGTCCAGAAGTGGATGCATCAAATGAGGGCAAGAAAGGAAGAAATCTACTGTACCAACAAGCAAATGACTTGGAAAGAAAGCACAGTACACATTTTCTCAAAGAACAAATGATGACAACAGTGATGTAATTTCTCACCTGCCTCTCTCCATAGATCGAGTCAGGGAACAGCAACATGTTAAAATACAACACATATAAATTAAAAACACATAAACAAGTTAAAACATATAACATAAGTTTAAAAGAACATATAAAACATATGCATATTAAAACAATCAATCCATAGTTTAAAAGTCATAATTTAAAATTCATAATTTAAAAACCAGCTGGAATAGTTTGCTGGAAGAGACTGGTCTTTAATGCAATTTTAAATTCAGACAGCATTTTGAGCTATCACATCTGTTCCAGCAGGTCATTCCTCAGTCTAGGGCAGTGATAGTGAAACTTTTAGAGACTGACTGTCCAAACTCAGTGGCGTTTCTGCACTGGGTCTCACCTGGTGCTGGGGGGGGGGGGCTTTTGGGGGTGGGACTTCCCCATTCTGGGGTGACCTCCTGGGGTGGGACCTCTGGAGAAAACCCAAGGCACACTCTCAGTCTCAGGCTTGCAATAGCAAACCCCTGTCTGATGAAACTTGCCAAGAAAATTCCATGATAGTTTCACCTTAAGTTTGCCATAAGTCAGAAATGACTCGAAGGCACTACACACACAATCCACACTCTCTTAGCCTCAATGGAAATCCCGCTCTGATGAAGCTTGCCCCATGACAGTTTCACCCTAGGGTTGCCAGGAACCAGTGCTTGGAAGGGAGGGTGCTCTGGGCCCATAAGTTGGAAATGAGTTGGAGACACACAGCAGCAGCAACAACAACAAGCATAATAAAGCACAGAAGGCACATCACAATAACAATAACAAGGAGAGCCAGTGGTTTGAGTGTACCACTCTGGAGACCAGGTCTCAAATCCCAGCTTGGCCATGAAACCTACTGGAAGACCTTGAGCAAGACACACTCTCTCAGCCTCAGAGGAAGGCAATGGCAAACCTCCTTTGATGGAATCTTGCCAAGAAAACCCCATGGATGGCCTCATTACCTCTCACCAAACTACAGTGTCTTTTGTGAACAGCACAGAATGTTTCAGATTTAATTTGCCACTTGGTGTGATCCCAGTAGGCAGTGAGACTATTCCCTAATTTATATTTAGATATCTGTGTACACACTGGACATGATCCAGCTAAAGTTTAAACATTTCAAGAGTCCAGCTGATTTTAATCAAAAAGTTAAGTACATGTTTGAACATGTACTTGGACATAGAAGAAGGAGAAGTGAAAATAGGAGGAAGGAGTATCAACAATCTAAGATACGCATACAACACCATAATACTAGCAGACCTCGAACAGCTACTAAGAAAGATCAAGGAAGAAAGTGCAAAGGCAGGCTTATTGTTGAACATAAAGAAAACAAAAATAATGACTATGAAGACACTACATAAATTCAACCCAGACAATGAAGAAATAGAAATAGCAAAATTGCTGTCATACGTGGGATCAAACATTGATAGGAAGAGGGAGTGCAACTAGGTAATCAAATGAAGATTAAGAATGAGGAGAGTGGCTGTGAAAGAACTAGAAAAGATCCTAAAATACAAAGATATAAAACTGAGCACAAAAGTAGAATCATACAAGTCATTGCATTCCCTATTACCATGCATGAATGTGACAGCTTAACAGTTAAGAAAGAAGATATGAAGAAAATCAATTATTTTGAAATATGCTGCTGGAGAAGAGCACTGAAGATTCCGTGGACAGCCAAGAGACAAACAAATGTGTTCTTGAACAGATCCGGCCTGACGTCTCCCTGGAAGCCAAGATGACAAAATGGAGGGTGTCATATTGCAGACACATCATGAGAAGGTGTGGCTCATTGGAAAAAACACACTCTCTCTCTGGCTTTTCTTCGCTAACGAAGATTCAGGAAGGACTTATCCCACGCTTACTACAAGCGCGTTGATGACTAAAAAGGCCGATCCGAGATAAGCAAGGCCGGTTACAGAAAGCACAACAGAAAGTCTCTTTGGGTGATGTTTCCAAGTTGTGGTTCTTTCTGTGTTGTTGTTTCTCTTTGAGACTCGTTCGGCGTGAATTCTCAAAATAGGCTGCAGCATTGTGGATAGTGCGTCTCCATGCCTCCCGATGTGAGTCCAGGGCAGACCATTGTTGGTGATCAATTTGGCCAAGCTTGAGATGTTGTTTCAGGGAGTCCTTGTATCTCTTCTTTGGGGCGCCCCTCTTTCGCTGACCCGTGGCGAGTTCACCGTAGAGTACTATTTTGGGGAGGCGGTGGTCCTCCATCCTGGAAACATGCCCTGCCCAGCGCAGCTGCGTTTTCAGTAGCATGGCCTCAATGCCGTTGATCTCTGCTTGCTCCAGGACAGCAACATTCGTCACATAGTCAGTCCAGTGTATGTTTAGGATTGTGCGTAGACAGCGCTGATGAAAGCGTTCAAGGAGTCGTAGATGTTGGCGATAGGTGACCCATGATTAAGATCCATAGAGGAGGATGGACAGTACAATGGCTCTGTACACACTGATTTTGGTGCTTCGCCTCAGGTGTTTGTTACTCCAGACTCTTTTGTGAAGCCCTCCGAATGCACTATATGCCTTTGCTAATCTGTGATCGATCTCTTTGTCAGTCTTGGCATTTGAGGAGATGATACTTCCCAGGTAGGTGAACTCCTGTACGGACTTAAGTACAGATTTGCTGATGGTGACATGGGGATGATAGTGCTCTTCCTGTGGTGCAGGCTGGTAGAGGACTTCTGTTTTCTTCAGGCTGACTTCCAGCCCAAACAGCTCTGCAGCTGTTGCAAAGCAGGATGTTAGGCGCTGCAGAGCTGCTTCTGTATGGGCAACAAGGGCAGCATCGTCAGCGAAAAGCAGCTCACGTACTAGATAGTTTAGAGTCTTTGTGTGAGCCTTCAGATGGCTTAAGTTAAACAAGCTACCATCAGTAAGGTAACGTATATAGATGCCGTCTTTTTCTTTGAGATCTGCTGTAGCCCTTTGGAGCATCATGCTGAAGAAGATTGTAAATAGAGTTGGAGCGAGAACACAGCCTTGTTTTACACCATTAGTTATTAGAAAGGGCTCTGAGAGAGCATCACCATATCTGACTTGTCCTTGCTGGCCCTCATGTAGCAAGATGATCATTTTGAGGAATTTGGGGGGACATCCTAGGCATTCCAGGATCTGCCACAGTCCTTTTCTACTCACAGTGTCAAAGGCTTTGGTAAGGTCGACAAATGTTACATAGAGTCCTTTGTTTTGCTCTCTACATTTCTCTTGCAGTTGTCTAAGAGCAAATACCATATCTGTAGTGCTCCTATTAGCTCTGAAGCCACATTGGCTTTCAGGGAGAAGTTCTTCTGCAATAGCAAGAACTAGTCAATTCAGGAGTATCCTTGCAAGGATTTTTCCAGCATTGGAGAGCAGTGTTATACCTCGATAGTTTGAGCAATAGGATTTCACTCCTTTTTTCTTATACAGGGTGATGATAACTGCACCACGGAGATCTGATGGCAGTTCACCTTTTTCCCAGCAACTCACAAGGAGCTCATGGAATTTGGCATGGAGTACATGACCTCCGTGTTTCCAAGCTTCAGGTGGGATTCCATCAATCCCGGCTGCCTTGCTGTTTTTCATCTGCTGTATGGCCTTAATGGTTTCTTCCAAAGTGGGAGCCACGTCCAGTTCATATTTCATGGGTTGTTGTATCATATGTTGAATAGCTGAGCCTTGGACTTCTCGGTTGGCACTGAAGAGATTTTGGAAATGTTCAGCCCATCAATTCAGGATGGAGGCTTTGTCTGTGATTAGTGTTTGACCATCCATACTGTATAAGGAGCTTTGGACCTGGTAAGTAGGTCCAAACACTGCTTTAAGAGCTACGTAGAATCCTCTGGAATCTCCCAGATCTGCACAACGTTGTGTCTTTTCTGCTAAATTGATCCACCATTTGTTCTGAATGTCTCTGAGTTTTTGTTGGAGTTTACTGCATGTGAGACGGAAGGCTGCTTTTGTTACATGGCAAGATGCCTGAGCGAGGTGTGTTTGATGAGCAGTTCTCTTCTTTGCTAACAGCTCCTGGATCTCTTGATTGTTTTCATCAAACCAATCTTGGTATTTCTTGCGAGAGAACCCAAGGAATTCTTCCGCAGACTGCAGGATACTGTTTTTGATATGTTGCCAAAGCACTGTAGGAGAAGAATCTAGAGGATGGTCTTCAAGTTTTGATTGCAGATTTGCCTGGAAGTTATCTCTCATGGCAGCTTGTTGAAGATTGTTGACTTGGAGTCTCCTCTTTAAGATGCCACCCCTTTTAGGTTTGAGCTTAAGACGAAGATTTAGTTTGCATCTTACAAGGTGATGATCTGTTTGACATTCTGCACTGGGCATCACTCAAGTATGACGGACATCGCGAATGTCTCTCTGGCACACCAGAACATAGTCAATGAGGTGCCAGTGTTTGGATCGGGGATGCATCCAGGTTGTCTTCAAACTATCTTTCTGCTGAAAGATAGTGTTTGTAATAGTCAGTTGCTGTTCTGCACAAAATTCTAGCAGGAGGCGTCCGTTATCATTACAGTTTCCAACTCCATGCTTGCCTAGAACACCTTTCCAGGCTTCGAAGTTCTTACCTACTCTGGCATTGAAGTCACCAAGGATAATGATTTTATCTTCTGCAGGGACTTTTTTTATGAGGTGGCGTAGGTCTGAGCAGAATTTGTTTTTCTCCACAGGTTTGGCTTGCATAGTTGGGGCATATATACTAAAGAGCACAACATGAGGGAGGCGTAAGGAGATAATGCGATCAGAGTGACCTGTTGGCAGGGTTTCAAGTTTGGAGGCAATGGAGTTTTTAATCATAAAGCCTACTCCTGAAAGATGTTTTTCAGTTTTTGGTTTGCCAGACCAGTAGAGTGTATAGCCGACACCGTGTTCTTTAAGGCTGCCTTCCTCATGGAGATGAACTTCACAATCAATATATTAAGTCGTGATAGTTCATGGGCTATTAGAGCAGAACGACGCTCAGGACGTCCACTGTCTGCAGAATCTTGCATGGTTCTGATGTTCCAGCATGCAAGCGTCAGTCTGTTTGCACCTTTGGAGGCCAGTGTGTGCTTTTCTACCTTTGTTTTTGTTTGATCGCATCAGAAGATGCCCGTTGACCGCGGCTCGCCAACTCGTTGGATGGAGATGAGCTTTCTTTAGGCCACCTTTTCTAGGCCCCTCTCCGTATGGAGCAAGCAGTGCTCTCCTTAAAAGGCTGCTTGGTCATTCAGGATGCTGCTGAACATGACTGTCATCTCCCAGTCAGTCTCGAGCGACCAATGTCCTGAACCGCCTGCATGCAGGGTTGGGTCTGCGGCTTCCAGTGCTTCTTTCACCTGCTGTTTCGTCCCTCACCTATCGCTACAGGTTTTTTTTTGGGGGGGGGGAGGATCGGATCGGTTGTATCCTTCGAGCCTGTGCAATGGATTTTTCTGGTGAAGCGCAGCGTGCACAGAACTGGCCTCACCCTTTTAAACCAGAGGTTCGTCTGCTGGGCCAAGCAAGCAAGGATGGTGGCAGCGAGATCCTCAGGTCATAGGTTTGATTAGAGTTTCCTTCTGTTAGATGGTTTACCTTCCAGGGTTAGACGACCACCATCTGCCCAGGTTTGGGATTGGAGTTTTCCTTCTCCTAGGATGGTTGCCATAAGGCTAAAGAGCCCATCCTGCCCTTTGACGCTCTTAGTCTGACCCTTCGGTTGTGACCTGTCTGGCATGGGAGGCCCTACCAGTGGCTATTTGTGCCACCGCCAGCATAGCTCACAGCTTCATTAGGGTACACAAGCCTCTCCCCCACGACAAGGGGGCATCAATGGAGAGGACAAGGGGGCATCAATGGAGAGGCGTCAATGGAAAAAACAATAATGTTAGGAAAAGTGGAGGGAAGTAAAAAGAGAGGAAGGCTACATGCTAGATGAATGGACTCTATTAAGGAGGTCACAGGTATAGCTTTGCAGGAATTAAGCAGAGCAGTGGAGCATAGGGAGTCTTGGAGATGTCTCATCGACAGAGTCACCATGGGTCAAGATTGACTCGAGGGTGGTTAAGAACAACAAGCATGTTTCAGTCAATGAGATGCAGACTGGTAACATAGTTAGTGGATTTTGATATGTGTTGCTTTTATTCTTTCTTTTTATTTCAGTTCTTACATATGTGCTGAAAACCTCAATTAAATTGTATCCTAAGAAATGTCTATTTAAAAAAATCTTATTTGTACAATTTTTAGGCTACCGGATTAAAAATGTTCTCTGGATGACTTAGAGTGCAAAATGCTTTTTAGGTATAAAGGTTACTAAAATTAGTTCTCTCTCAGCTGGGAATGAGTTTCACAGTTTATCAGGTATGCAGAATTAACTGATGTGAGAATCTCTGGACAGTTGGTTAAATGAGCTGAAGAGCAATACATTCTCTAGTGTAAACAAGGTTAAGCATAAAAGAAAAACTAAGTTATTTGGAAAAGATGCTCTTAATTTAATTTTGCAACTTTAATGAGCAATCTATAGACTTAAAAATGAATAATCAGCTGTTTGTTGATGCTGCAGTTTGTTAAGTTAATAAATATCTTTACACTACATTAGAGACAGACAAATTGCTTAAACAATTAGCAATTTCAATTAAACATTCTCTCTCTCTCAATTCAGCTATTCTTTCTTGCAGTGCTTGTACACAAACTGTAATTGTTTTATTGTTCCTTATTTAGCTGAGATCCAGTTAATAAAAAGAAAATGTTCTTTCTGCCCCCCCCCCATAGTAATTTTAATTTGAACAATAAGGTGTGTTTGGTTCAACACAATGTTTCATAAACTAGATTAGCAGGTATTACTAGGACAACACTGATCACCACTAAAATATTCTTACTCTGTTCAAAGGTAACTGTTAGATGCCATAAGATTTAGCTAATCAAATCAGGTACTCTGGTAGGTATCACTAAATTTCTAGCCATGGAACGAACATAATGGGAATGGCTTTTGCACTACTATAAGTAACCTCATAGTGGCTCTGAAAGCCATGCCCTATAAGCAGCAGCTTAAGGAGGTGGGTATGTTTAGCCTGGGGAAGAGAAGGTCAAGGGGTGACATGATAGGTATGTTTAAGTGTTTGAAGTGATATCATATTGAGGATGGAGCAAGCTTGTTTTCTGCTGCTCTAGAGACAAGGAGACAGAACAAAGGATTCAAACTACAGGAAGAGAGGTTCCTTACCAAGAACTAATAGTAAGATGATAAGAGCTGTTCGACAGTGGGACATGCTTCCCTGGTGAGTGATGGAGTTTAAAGAGATGCTGGATGGCCATCTTTTGGGAGTGCTTGGAATGTGTATTCCTGCATGGCAGGGTGTTGGACTGGATGGCCCTGGTGGTCTCTTCCAACTTTATGATTCTACCTCTGAAATCTTTATTGGAAGCTCTTGTAGAAACAAGTCTTCATAGTTTCTGTATTACGTCATGCTGTCAGGTAACAGTTCATGGTAATTTACCAGTTAAATCCAGGTGTACATAAGGTTGAACCACTAGTTTTAGTTAACAAATATTAAGAATGTTCAGTCCAAACCAGCCTTGACTAGTAGACTGTGATGTAGCTGGAGAGGAGTAGCAAAATTGCATCCTCCCACTCATGTTCCTTATCTTGCCAGTCATCACTCTTTCTCACACACACCCCTGTTGCTGTGTTCGATGTGGAAATGGGGTGCCTGGCCATGTGTTTCTGCATCAGATGCAGTGACAGGGGGTGGGGCTTCTCAGTCAGGGTGATGCAGGGCAAGGAAAGGAGTGGCGCAGTGGCGCAGTGGCTAAATGCCTGTACTGCAGCCACTTACTCAAAACCATAGGTGGCGAGTTCAAGACCAGCAAAGGGCTGAAGCTCGACTCAGGCTTGCATCCTTCTGAGGTCGCTAAAATGAGTACCCAGATTGTTGGGGGGCAAACAGCTTACAATTGTAAACCGCTTAGACACTCCTTAAGGGTATGAAGCGGTATATAAATGAAGCTGTTTGTTTGTTTTTTTGTTTGTGTGAGCCTGTCCTGGTCCCAGATCAGTGCAAGGACAGGTGTGTTGAACACAATTCCATCTCTGCACTGACCAACATGGGTAAGCACCAAGCACAAGGACCAACCCAGGTGACCACCAGGGCCAGGATAGCACAGGGTCAGTCTTTGCTATCTTGGCACATCTGCTCAGGGCCTGAGTCTAAAAAAGCTTGTGGTATAGATTTATTTTAGTTAGTCTGAAAGGTTCATCAACATCAGTTTGTATACTGCTACAGTATAACATGACTCTGGGCTGATACAGGGTTAGGGAGGCCGCAGCATCTACACCCTTCATAACCCTAGCTTGTATGGACGCCACCATTTTAAAATGGCAGCGTCCATACAGGCGCACCATGATGGTGTCATGGCACACGGAGTGTTTAGATAATGCTGTGCACGCCTGACATCATTGCACCGTGGGAGGGTGCCAATGGCACCCTTTCTGCAGCGCTAAAAGGAGCTCAGAAACTGTGCCAAGGATCCCGAGGGGAAAGGGGCCACAGTGGCGGCCCCTTTCGCTCCTCACCAGTGCCGGGGATAGCGGGGTGTAACAGGCACCCCGGGTGCCTGCTGCACCCCACTTTCAGGTCGCGGAGAAGTGGCAGTTTGCTGCTTCTCCATGGCCCGCAGAAGCGCCAGGATGGGGTCTCTGAGGCTGCCTGTGAGGCAGCCCTGTCCCCATCCTGGCACTTCTTTGGGTAAGTACAGACCGCCCCTTTTGGGTGGTCTGTACTGCCCCTCTGTCTTTGAATTTAAACTTCACGTGAGCATTTAAAAATAGAGTTTAGACCTCCTAAGAGAAGAGGCAGGCAAAGTTCTTAAGAGAATGCAAACACAGCAAATACAAGATGGAGGCCTGCCTGATGAGTGGCTATAAAAAGGAGGAGGAGCTTCTAAGAGGGGTGAGTGTGTCATAATCTGCCAAAGGTGCAATTAATAGGTTTCAGATTACTGTGTAAGGGAGAAAAGATTTGCATAGGGACAAAGGAAGTCCAGTTATATAACAGGAGTGTGTTATGTCACTGGTGAAGCAAAGAGCCAGTTTATTGAAGCATGTGTTTAGAGAATTAAGACACAGCTTCAGATAGGAAACAAGTCAGTAAGGGAACTTAAACAAAGACAATTTTTAACAACTGAAATAATACATATATTATAACAACAAGCCTTGAAAACCAACTACCAGAAAATATACTATCATAAGTTCTGCATGTAAATAAAAGATATTTTCTTCTTGTTCTCAAAGGTGTGGCCTGAAGTGATTTACTGCATATATTCATGTATACGTCTAGAAATTTTATTAAAAAAATATTGATCCCAAAAAACTGAGTCAACTTATCCACAGGTCAATATGGGAACTGTAAGTACTATACATTAACACTTTAAAAAAAAAAAAAAAAAAAAGGAATAATCTCCTGGTGAAAGGCAAAATTGTAATCTGTCCTGGAATCACTGCCCCCCCTCTCTTCCATTCAGCCTTTATTTTGAGCACGGTTATGCCTGCTTAAAAAACGTTTTCCTTTGCACCATCCTTCAGATCCTTTGTTACATGCTGTGGTGAACCACCAAGTTTCTATGATGACAGCACCCTGGGCCTTTACATCCCACCACTGCCACCAAAAGATGTAGTGAACTCTTTCTTGTTCACTCCTACCTATCTCTTACTGATAACTTTGGTAGCGTGTATCAAAGGTTCACAAAGGCCAAGTGATATTTTAAAACAAGAGTGAAGTTTATTTATAAAATACATAAATAAATGAATATTGAAATACAACTAAAACTTTGCTTGTCTTATTCATTCGTTACTATAGTTCTTCAATCAATAACACTATAGCCACTCAGGCAACCTTCTCTCAAGTATCACAATTAACTTGCTATGAGTCTCTCTCCTAGACTCCCTTACGCTTAGCTATTTTCCTATCAGGCTCTTCAAACTAGCCTACAATTGTTCCCTCAGGAACCCTAAGAGCACACCCTCCCTCCTAGGTGTCTCTTCCCCTCCAAATTCCATCTAAAAACCCCCCTGTCTCCCTCTGCTGAGGCTCTTATATAGCCCTGCCCAGCCAGCTCCTCATTGGCTGGACACCTGGTGTTCTGTGATTGGCTGTTCTCTCAGCCTGCTCACTACAAATGCCCCTAGATTTTATCCTTAACTTATCCTTGGGGCATATCAAAATCCATAATGTTGGCCCTCAAATTTGCCCTGAACTTAGACATGAGGTCATCTTATAGTCAAGTATATATGTTATGTATAACATCAAAAAACATGCTACCCAAAAACATTTAATATAGAGAAATTAAGTAATGGGAGGACCAAGGGTTAGAGAGGTAGTTCTGAGGGAAGAGAAGCCTCAAACTATTTAGGTTAAGGCAGAAGCGGAATCCTGTGTGATCTGGTGGTCACAACATATTAGATGCCAAAAGGTGGGATCCAAAAGACCCAGTGTGGTGGGATCTGAGAGGCACAGTGTGAGGAGATCTGAAAGATCTAGTGTGAGAGAATAAGATATCCAGAGTCACAATTCCATAGACCAAAATACCAACAGTAATAATAGTTCTGTATCCAGAGAGTTTGTTGCTAGGCTCCTGGAAGCTGCTTAGTTGACACCATCCTTCTGGCAGAGCTTCTCTCCAGTGAGTGAAGAACCCTTCCAACCCATTTTAACCCTCTAGAGAGTGAACTGGAGATATAATACATTGATTAGGCTGGTGTTCTGATTGCTCAGTACAATCAGCCAATTTAGATCCCCAGCTAGATACAAGCAAGATTTTAACTGGATCAGTCCTATTTTTATTATCAGAGGATATTACTTAAGCAATTCAAGTGACACAGTAAACTTGGAAATAAAATGCAATGTTCTAAAATGAAATCAAGGGGATAGCAAGTTTTAGTTTTGTATACTGCTAGTAAGTCTGTTTTCTTTACAATTTGCAAATAGCAATTGAAACTTCACTTTAAAATACCAGGCAAAGATTACTTAAGGCACAATGATTATCTGGTTGAAAAATAAGTCTAATAAAAACCTGCTATGCCCATCTAATTTTTCTATATTTTGCTAATAAGTTTGTGATAACTACAGTGGCATTCTAAGCTGGTATCCAGAAATATTGACACAGAATGCCATTAGATGAAGAGCCCCTCCAAAATTTCCTTGAAAACATTATGACATGCAGCGTGGAGCATTTTCTTGCTCTCACTGGCCAGCACAGCACACTAAACTCCACAGGAAAGAAAGGAAAATGCAGAGGTCTTTATAGCAAGTTAGGTAAATGATCCATTAACTAAGCACTGCATTTAAACTTTATAAAAATACCAGGTCCAGTTTCATGAACTGGTTTGTATAAAGACTTCCTCACACTTAATGTAGATCTTGTTGTTGCTGTTTGCCTTCAAGTAGTTTCCGATTTATGGCGACCCTAAGGAGAACCTATCATAGAGTTTTCTTTTATGTTCTCTCTTCATTATCTTCTTCCAGATTGTTCCATTATAGTTGCTCCGAATATGAAACTCCCATGAGGTTACAACAAAGTTTTAAATGATTTTTATTATAATTGATTAAATGAATGTAATCTCACCTTTGTTTTAAAAGAAGGCAAAGGTGGCTAGAAAAGCAAAATAAAGCAAACACCAAACGAGGCAAAATATGTTTTCATATCAAAACTGTAATTGAAACCACTTTCAACTCATAAAACACTACATCTCAAAGCAAAACAGCAGGATAAAGTAGGAATAGAGAACATAATTAATTAAGTACATCTCACGATATCATTCAAATGACATATTCAATATGTAGCATGGTTGATTTCTCTTCAAAATTTATACCACAAAGCAAAAAGTAACATATTTTGCTATTAAAATTTCTTGCTCTCAGCTATCTCCCAGATTTACTTGTTGTTTGAACCCACTGAAAGGTGATTGAATTTACTGTCAAAGCATATGATCCAATCAAAATTAATCACTTTTAATCCTGATTGATTTAACTGGAAAACACTTCAGTAGATGTTTACTTCCTTCCAGTAAAATCAATGGAACCTAAAGGTGCTTGGTTTGATTGAACACTTTCCCCTTTGTTCTAGATATTATAAAGTTTAATTCCAGTGTATATTTACTGTCAAGCTTACTTCATAGAGTTTAATTACCTGTATCCACTAAAGAATTCAGGTGCAATCTTTGTAACCTTCATATTTTATTTCTGGATTGACTGATTTATATAAACATTCGTATCCTGCTCAGTTTTATAAGCTCTAAGGATAATATGCAGACAAAAATAATGTACACCAATTTAAAAGCATTCTCTGAAGATGCCAGCCACAGATTCTGGTGAAACGCCAGAAAGGAACTCTTCTAGAACATGGCTGCATAGCCCGAAAGCTCCACAAAAAAACTATGCAGTAACAGCAATTTAAAAACCTACCTACCTTTAACATGTAAAATTATTTAAAACAGTTTAACAGAGCATGAAGACTTTGGCCCAAAGCAGATGGGCCAAAAAAAAAAAAAAAAAAAAAAGGCAGCTTCTGGCAATTTCCCGGACTTGGAGTGTGGTGGAGTCTCCTTTGTTGGAGGTCTTGAAGCAGAGGCTTGATGGCCATCTGTTGGGGATGCTTTGATGGAGAGTTCCTGCATGGCAGGGGGGTTGGACTGGATGGCCCTTGTGGTCTCTTCCAACTCTATGATTCAATGATTCTATGACTGGAAGCCACTCTGAAGCAGATCCAAGGTGGCAGGAGTTTTCAGGAGTGGATTAAATCTGCTCCTACTGGCAACTCATTTGGGATCATGCTCCTGAAGCTCCTGCTTTAGGAGCAGGTTGTCTGGTTGCTATGGTCCTGGTGCAGTCATTGCCACAGCACCCAGAGACTACTCCTTCTGGACCGTCTGCTTCAGCCCTTAATATAAGAGCCATGTTTTAGCTGTGAGTGGAACAAAGCCAGGGTAAGTGACAGCTGGGCCTTCAAACGGCATATGATGTCCTCTTCCATGTCTCCATATAGTACACTGCTTTCATGGGTGGGACACAGAAGAGGGTCCTTCAAAGAGATCTTAAAGGTCAGGTAGTATAAGTATATACAGTCCTCCCTCCGTCTTAGTGGGGGATCCATTCCGGACCCCTCACGAAAATTGAAAACCACACATATTCAAGTCCTATTGGCTTGAATTGTGGCACACCACTTTGGGGGTCCTGCAGGTGTGTGCTGCATTTTACCTCCCTCCATTTGCCCCCCACAGATAATCAAGGGTGCAGATCTCAAGTCTGCAAGAACAGAGGGAGGACTGTATAGAGAAGTGCTTCTTCAAGTATTGAGGTTGTAGGCTGTTTAGAGCTGTAAATGCCATCACTACCAGCTTGAATTCAGACTACAAACAGATTGCTAATCAATGCAATGACTTTGAAATCTATGTCGCATGGTTTCCATAAGGTTTTCTTTTTAGCCATCTAGTTGTTGCATACAGCACTAATTTCAGTCTTTGAGTCCCTCCAGGTCAGCTCTGCGTAGAGGGCACTGCACTAATCTAATCAGGAAGTTACTAGTATTATGGGCAAATTATTCCTATGTAATAAAGGCTCTAGCAGGAGGACCAGTCAAAGCTCCAACTCTGAGCCAAATCATCCACTGCCACCTGTGACAGAAATGGACCAAGAGTAGTCCCATACCCCATACCTGCTTCTTCAAATGTAGTTGGCCTCAACTATGGTAGGTTGCTTGCCCCATTTCTGAATCAGGGAGCATTCATACATAGGAATAAATAAATATTTATGTTGGGGTTTTTACCTTACTATAATAGTGCTATTATTTCCTTTTTTGACACAACCTTGTAGGATGAGGATTTTGTCAGAGGAAGAACATCTGTGTTCAAATATAGTTTTAAACTTTGTGCATAAGACAGATGCAGTGCGTGCGATAGGTACTATTGCATTTCCTAATGTTGCATATTTTTAGCTTGAAATGTACATGAGATATGCAGTGACCTTGTGAGTGTGACTTGATCTTATGCAATTAGCCATCTGTGTATGAGAAATGTAAAACACTAAAGGCCTCATCCAGATGGTCCTTTAGTCAGTTCCTAGCATGCTTATGTCCCCTGAGTAAAGTTATCTGCTCAAAGAATAGTGATCATGCCTACACAGAGGGAGAAGGATCAGCACCAAAAACACCTTCTCTGTGTGAAACAGGACAATTTTTGAAGGGAGCATAAGGAGGGGGAAGCATGGTTGGATCATGTTTTTCATATGTGGTAAGAAAAAGATAAAAACAATAATTCCTTAATAACTATTTGCATTATCCTGTATGCATTATATACATAAAAGTAATTAGCTGGTGCTCTCCAGGAAGTTCATAGGGAAAGAATTCAGAGACATAGGACTCTTTCATACGAGGCTAAATTGGAAGTATAATTTAAGGTCAATTCGAATTCAATCATGGGTTTTACGTTATTGCAAATTAACTCTTCGCACGCAAATTTGGGCAAGAGGGAAGCCAATTCGAATGCAATCATGGGTTTTACGTTATTGCGAATTAAAGCTTCGCATGCAAATTCGGGCAGGAGGGGGTTATTTTCGGGAAATGGGAAGTAATTCTGAACGGAGCAGGGGTTCTTCCGAACGGAGCAGGGGTTCATGTAAATTCGTTAAACTAGCGAATTTACATGAATCTGCATTGGCTCCATTCGAAGTTGGGAGAAATTCCTCCTGTTTGAAAGAGTTCTGGCTAGCCTGTCCAAATCAGATTTCTACCCATGATGGGAGTCATTGGTTCATCATATGGTTCATGAAAGGATCTGTTTGCAAATGAACTCCCATAAAGCTAGATGGATGTGTGTAGCTTACTATTATAGATGTTTTTATAAACTGGAGATAATCATTTAGGTCATAGTACAGATCCAAAGTTGACTCTTTAAGTAAAGTGATAGGTCTTTGAAACCAGCTAATAAAATAGTGGATGTGACATGGCAGCATTTTGTTGACACTTGTCAACAAACATTTTCCATTTATATTTGGAATTGAAACACAATATAGAAACTGCTTCCATGTGGCAGCGAAAAAAATGATGAGTGAATATTGCAAACATTGTACTAATGCTATAATATTTTAATGACTGTTCTGTGGGGGGAAAATGGCATGAAAATGGATGGATGATTATTTATGATAATTATTTATATCCTGCCTATTCATGAATCATGGCAAGGGAGTTACAAACAATAATAAATGTAAAAAATTTGCCCAGTAAAGTAACTGAAGCAGCACAGTATCCAACTGTAAAGTAAAAACTAGTAAACAAGTGAGATTAAGACAAGATAAAATATTAACAATTAAGCAGTGAGGGCATAAAATAGTTACCCCCCAAAGGTCTGAAACAAAAACTGAAATCTGTGAAACTTATTTAGAACAATGCCAGCGCCGGAACACCTTTTTGACTTTGGGAGGGTGGAGTGCCAGTGGGAGCGGCACTCCATAAAATGCCAGCTTGCTCCCTCCCCAACAGCACCAGTGCCAGAACATCTTTACCGTTCACGGAGGACTTCAGGATTAATCTGAATAACCTATGCTTGTTGTAATGGTATTGTAATTGTAAATGATTATGTTTATATTGTAAACTGCTTGTTGATATTGTATTGTACAAGTTTGTATTGATGTTATGCATAGGTGATATTGTGAATATTTGTGATATTGTAGGTATATATATGATGATGAATTAGGTTCTTGTCTTTATTATTTGCTGACTTTATTATTGCTGACTGTATTGTGTATAGTTTATTGCTGTAATCCTGCCTTGATCTGAAGGAAAGGTGGGCCATACAAATAAATAAATATTATTATTATTATTACCCTCAATTAATCTGTATTCCTGAAGTAGAGGAATAACCAGGATAGAATAACCAGGTAGCCTCCCTTTTGGAAGAAAGAGCACTGGAAATGTGGAGTCTGAGTCATAAACTATTTTTTAATAAATAGCAGGCTGAGCAAAGGTACAGAAGCAAATGCCCTGGCACATGACACTGGCATGTAAGCAGTTGCAGAATTTCAAAACCTCAAACTGCTTTTTTATCTTCTTCCCCCCTCCATTATTCAGCTTGAAATCTCAAAGCACAAAATAAAATAAAAATGTACTTTTCAGCTGTCATTGTCAAATTGGTTCTGGCCTTTATGAGGATATGACATATCCATAAGCCTAAAATAACCAGCTACTTACACATTAATTGGATGCCTTTTGCTCTTCAGGAGAGAGCAAAAAATGTATAAAGGCAGGGACTCTCAAAAGCACAGTTTTTTAAAAATGTTGGTGAAAATGGAGATGATTTTGCCCTGTCTGTGCAGCAATTTCAGAAATGTCAGTGGAAAAAGAAATTACAATAGCTCAATACTTAACATAAACCAGAGTACCAGCATGGTGTAGTGGTTTGAGCATTGGACTTTGACTCTGAAGACTAGAGTTCAAACACCTTCTCAGTCACTGGGTGACCTTGGACAAGTCACACTTGCTTAGCATCAGAGAAAGGCAAAGCCCCCCCCCCCCAAACACACTGAACAAATCTTGCCAAGAAAACCCCATGATGGCTTTGCCTTAGGGCAGTGGTACTTAAAATTTTTACCCTTGGGACCCCCCCCCCCTTTTACATCTACATGTGGACATTACACCACCCTCACATAAGAATGAATAAAAATATTGTGTTTATTTAGTGTGCATATTTTCATGCACACATAAATGCATCTTCATATTTTAACATTTTATAAGGAAATAATATTGTTCTAATTAAAGCAGTTTTATTTAAGTAAATAAATGTTTAACTCAATGTATGTGTAAATTTTACACATAAAGTTTGAGAAAAGGAGAAGGAGAAGCAGGAGAGATCAGAGCCTCTGAGTCTTCTGTTCCTCCCCAAGCAACTCTCACACTCCACTTCAGTGGTCCCCCCCACCATTTCATAACTCATGCTTTAGGGTAATTATAAGTCAGACATAACTTGAAGGCACACAACAACAACAACAACAACAACAACAACAACAAAACTTAAACCAGAAATAGGCTGAGTGTGAGGAAAAACATGAAAATTTTGAACCCCATCTGGATTCAAACTAAAAACTCAAGCAGACAGTGCTAATAGAGAGAAAGGGCTAGTTTCTATTTATTGGTTTTTAAAAAATGACAATAAATCGTAGTGGTTTTTTTAAAATTACTTTTAAATAATTATCTCAACAAAATTTGCAAAATCAATAGAAAATGAAATGCAGAATAGTTTAATGAAATTAATCAAGCAAATTACATCATACTTTCTTTTAGAAAGTGTAACAGTCCTATTTATTTGTCCCCACAATGACTCTGGGACTGATAGTAATTTGAACAAGGGATAAACGCAATTTGAACCTAGTTGATACCCAAACTTTTCTAGCTTCCACATTCTCAGTAGGGGTGAACCTCAGAGGGAAGCTGGATTTATTGGTGTAGGTGTGTGGCTGTCAGGATAGAATGGCTCATTGTTGTGAGATCTTATATGTGAATGTACACATTTTACTTGGTTGGGAAGATTTAGAGACTTGAATGGTTGCCTGAAGACATCATAGCATAGTCTGACTGACCAGATCATGTTGTATTTTGATTCAAAACAGCTCGGCCAAAGGACATGAATAATATTGTTTCTGTGCTATGATGGCACTGAAGTCAAGAAGCTCTATGTGTATCTTCATCTGGAACAAGTAAAATAATACGATAATAACAATAGCCCCATCTGCATACACAATGTTACTGGAGGCATATTAGCAGCCCGTGGGTGCCAATATGTTCCTCTGGAAATACAAAACAGTTTGACTTCCTATTAAGGATTTAATATCTAAGTGGTCTGAAAACAGATTGGAATGAAACAGAGCCCGCAGGCTCTCATCTTGTTGGGGTTGTTTTCCTGTGCAAAAATAGTTCAGTTCCTTAAGGCTGCAATTACTGAAATGGGAAAAATAAAGGGGCTTACTTAACATCATGGGGCTCTCAGAACTGCATTTGGGAGAGAACGGAACAGAGAGAAGTGCACTGAGTTCTTCTTTTACATTGGAAGCAAATATCTTTTTCTGTAGCTGATTAGTGGGAATGTGTGAATTTTTAAAAATTATATTTAACATCTTTAATGTTGCAGTGGTAATCATTTTCTTTGATAGAGACACCAAAGAGAGAAGCACCTTCATTACAGTAGGGCAAAGTGAAATTGCAAACAAGAAACTACAAACAAATAATGTAGTTTGGGACAAGTTCATATAGCACTTTTGATAAGTAGTCTCCTGTGACCCAGTTACAAGAAGTAGACTCTGTAGCCTTGTTAGCTTCCAAAAGAAAAACCTTCTAAAGATTATATTTTTTTGTGGAGCTTTCGAGCTATATGCCCATGTTCTGGAAGAGTTCCTTTCTGACGTTTCGCCAGCATCTGTGGCTGGCATCTTCAGAGAATGATAGCCTGGAAAAGGATGGAGATATATATCCTGTTTGACCCTGGGAAGGAAGGAGTAATTTGCAAATGTATTGTTCTTTTGCTTATGGCAGTCCTCAGGGTGGGAGCCTGGAAGCCTCCACAATCAGGGTTCTATGGAAGGTCTCCCCATATGAAGGCTCTTTTTTCACAGATGATCATGCTGTATGCATGGGTGGTAGGGAAGGAACATAGTTGGTTCACATGATATTAGAGAGGGGCTAGTTAGCACAATTGTCCTTGCCTTCCAAATGTTGGTTCAATACATTAGGGAGACATCTGAAGAGGACAGAACCTGCAAGACAGAAAGAGTATCAAAAGAGAAAGAAATAAAACAAACAAACAAACAAAAGATAAGATTTTTTTTGTCTATCTTCTAATATCTCATATCACACACAAAAAGGGGTAAGGCATCGTCTCAAACAAGCCATTTGGAGGAACTATAAATATAGCCTGACTTTCAGAAGAATGCAGACAAGGGTAGGATACAATTATGTCAGGCAAAGACCTATTGTGCATTAGGGTGTTTTAAAGGAAAAAGTTGTTGCACCATACACATACTGTACTGTGGGATTCTGATTTACTTACTGTGCCTGTACCTTTTCCTGGTATATCGAGTCACATTCTGTGACATGTAGATGTGATCAAAATGGGGGAGGAAAAAAAATCTTCAGCACTGAGAATTTGAATTCAGTCTTACAGAAGAGTGGTATATTCAAGCTTCACACAGATGTCAGCAAAAACATAGCAATCACCAAAGAAGATAATTGGCATGTTATAGTGGTAGTAGTAGATGGTCAAGGGTACAGTTAATTTTTGAATTAACTTTTTTCCCCTAAGGACCATTTAATGTCAAATGGGGAGGGGGATTTCCTGGATGCAAAGGCATGTACACATATACAGGTACACATACATACCAGTGTATCTCTATAATCATGCGTGTGTTTGTTCATGCACACACATACACACAAACACCCGCACCTCAGTGCTGCCCCATCCCCAGTAATCTCCAGGGCAACTGCTGTTTAACTGCTGCTATTGGCAGCAAGAAAACAGCAATATCAGAAACAAAGGGATAGATTTTTTAAAAAAATAAAAATGCTCAAAATCCATGTGATTTTTGGGTAAATGACAGCCCTTGAAAACTGCTCACTGTGCATTTTCTTTTTCACTGGAAACAATACTTGGTATTGAAAGCTGACCAAAAGTTCACTAAACAGTTCAGCTGCCAGCTTTCCTAGCGCTATCTTATTCTGTAAAAATCAAGGACTCAGATACCAGATGGATAGAAGGGAAAGCTGCCATGCTTCACCACCTTTATCTTTCTTCATGGTTCCCACAGGTAAAAACACGATCATGCCTTTGAAGTCCCTTAAAAGCAATGGAATTTTGTGTGGGTTGAATTTAATCCCTTGGGTTTAAAATGGAGAATTATCTTAATTAAACAGGAGCTAATTATTTATCCCAGGGTTAACTGGCTTCTTTTGATCATTGATGGAAACCCAATTATGTCTCAGTTAGTCTTGGTCTAGTCCATTTAAAAAGTAATTTTAACTGCCTGTAACACATGTGCAAATATTTGTATCAGCACTGGAGCAAAATATATTTGAATTTCAAAGAATTGACTTTAAGCAAAGCTTATCAAATAAGCTTGTTCAATTTCATTTCAGTTTTCTCTAAGTCAAATGAGTTGTTAAAACCTCTAACCTGAATATAAATGAGTTAGCCAGAATTAAGATATAAAATGGATGGGTTCATTTTTGCCTTTTAGCAGATCAGAATTATCTCCTAAATTCTAAAAAGTCATTAGATTTCTACCACTACCACTGTACCAGGGGGGTGGGGGGAATGTAATCATTTTTCCTCTCTAGTCTCTGCAGGGGCTGTGCCTTTGTTTTGATTTTTGGGGAACAAGAAAACAGTTTCTGTCAGCAAAATGTTTGTTATTCCTGATCCATTGTTTGTTGGTGTTGAAATGAAAAATCTACATAACCATGTATACAAACACTGTGTTACTATAAGACGAGTCAGGCTGGATCAGACAACCCCCCCCCCCAAAAAAAACCCCAAAAAAACACACAACACTTTAATTAGTCTAGCATTCTGTTTGCATAGCATTCCACGAGTTGCCATATGAACCTTACAAACAAATGTAACAGAAGATGTTCTGCAGTAGCTGATATGCAGGGGTGTATAACCTCAGAAATGTATAACCAATATATCCGGTAGTAACTGATAGTTCCACCTTCTATGAATTTGCCTGGTCACACTTTTAAGTTGCCCAAGGTGTCAGCCATCATCACCACTTGCAGCAACGAATTCCAGTTTGAAAATGGGCAAGTCTACACTAGCCAGAATATTTGAGGCTGCCCCTGGAGTATTCTGGACTTGAAACTGCCTCAACTCCCCCCCCCCCCCCCCATATTTCCTTCACTACCAGAGTAACACTGGGTTGCTGCCTATCATGCTGTGCCATCAGCCATCTGCTGCCCTCAACGGTGTGAGTCCCTCCGGCTGAGGCCAAAAAATGAAGTGGCCAGCATCTATCATATGCCTGAGTGCCTCATTGTGACCTCAGGGGAGTGACTTGCACCAGCTGCTCCAGTAATGGCCAGCACAGCAGGACACCGTGTAGGCAGCCCCCTGGTGTGGTTGCAGAGTGCTCTTGATCTTCTGGGAAAATCTGGAGCAAACAGGCAGGTTAAGGGAGGGATGGTCCAGATTTGCTGTAGGATTGTACTTCCCACATGTAGGCACTCTTCAGTCAAATTGGGCCTTGCACTGTCAGAACAGGGTGATGTGAGGGCAGGGGAAACCTGCAGCAAACGGTCCATTCAGACATGCCCTGCGTCTCTTGTCAAGAAAGCCTTCCTTTTAACTATCCTGAATTTCCACCATGAAACTTCAGTGGATGACCTAATATTGAAAGATTATTAGGACTATATATTCTGTATACATAATTTTTAAAAATCTAATGACTTTATTCTACCCAAATAACATGGATCAAATGGGTGATTTTACATGACCAGTGTTTTCACATGCTGAAAACAACTTTTGAGTATAATGCCTGGCCTCTCATAGGCTTATATGTTCTCCCTCCCTCACAAAGAAGCTTCTCATGTTGATTAATCATAGTTTAACATGTTGACCACACTCTAAAGTGTGATGTTGACCATGCTCTTAACTGTGTTTTTTGAAGCAAGACAGCTTCATAAACTTTGGCTTGAAATTGGCTCATTTCCTTTAATTACAGTTAAGATTCACACACTGTCACTGGGTTTGGACAGCAGAGAAAGACACAGTGAATCTCAATGTGTTTTGTTTAATGTTTTATATTTTAAATTGTTTTAAACCTTTGATAAATTAATTATTTTTTAACCTTTGTATACTGTGGGATTTTTATCAGCATTTGTTTGTAAAAAACAACAACAACAGGTAACTACAGCAATAATAATGCTGTTGCCACAGAGGTCTTCAAGGGTTTGCTGCAGTAGAAGTGGGGGGGGGGAGTCTAAATTTGTTCTTGTAAAGCTGACACGTTAACTTGCAGTGAACTTAACTGACTGAGAATCCGAAACCCAGTATCACAGTATACAGTAGTTCTGAATATGTTGCATTAGGCTGCATGAAATACATAACAGATGTGAAGAACACATAACTGGCAGAATACTTTCTTTTTTGAGTTTTATTCTCTGTAAACATTTAGATTGGAACCACAGGCCACATGTGATCTTTGAGGACCCAAAGTGTAACCTGAAGCACAGCCAAGCCCCTTAGATTCCCAACTAAAAAAAGGATATTAGGGTGATTTTTTAAAACCCAAACCCCACAATTTTCCTGGGGTCATATACCATTTGCATATCATAAAATAAAATTCTGTTTAAGATTAAAAAAACAAAAAACAAAAACAAAAACAAAGTAAATTTCAACCCTTTTGATCCCATCTTTTCCCATGGTTCCATCCATATGTTTTGTCCAATATTCTGAGTCCATTTTGTAATACAATATTTAACTTGATCCTTTTCCATTTCAAACTTTAACAAGGGTTTATACATTTTAATAATCAAATGTTCATCATCTGTACATAATTATAACTCAAATTTAGTTTTGTTCAAAACCAGAAATCTTTTTACCCACTTTCAACTGTTTGTCAATAGGAAAAACCACTGAAGGTTATAACCCTCTGGGAGTAGTTTTTTATTCAATTTAATTCTATATTCTTCTTGATCAAAGTCAAACAAACCTTCATAAGTTAACTGTCTTTCTTTTGCTATTTTCTCCTTTTTATAAAAGGTCTCTTATGTTGAGACTCAAAGAGATAAATACAAACCACAGCCTGGATTTGTATTTATTCCATATTCTTAACTAAGCAGGCCTCACAAAATGAAATCCACATTAACTTTTGCTTTATCATACAATAAATATCCATACCACATGAACCTCAGGTCATGTCCCCTCTAAGCAATTGCATCTATTGTTGAACCGCTCTTACCATTTGAAATCAATTGAAGTCTACCCTCCTGTAACTTAAAACCATTAGACTTGGTCCTACCCTCTGAAGCAGCAGAGAACAAACCTGTACCTTCATCTGTGTGACACTCTTTAGATATTTAAAGAATGTAGTCATGTCACTCCTCAGTCTTCTTTTCACTGGGCTGAACATGCCCATCTCCATCAATGTTTCTTCCTATGTTTTGTACTCCAGAACTCTTATAATTCTTGTGGTCCTTCTCTGAACTCATCCAGATAGTCTATATCTTTATTAAAATGAGGTGTTCAGAACTGAATGCAGTACTCCAGAAGAGGCCTGTCTAGCACAGAATATAATCAGATTATTATTTCCCTTTCATTGGAACCTGTGTAGTACAGTACTCCAGAAGAGGCCTGACTAGCACAAAATATAATCAGATTATTATTTCCCTTTTCTTGGAATCTATGTAGGTGTGCATGTGCCTTCAAGTTGCCTGTTGACTTATGGTGACCCCATTAATTTCATAGGGTTTTCTTAGGCAAAGAATACTCAGAGGTGGTTTTGCCAGTTCCTTCCTCTGAAATATAGCCTACAACACTAATTATTCCTCGATGGTCTCCTATTAAAGTACTAACCAGGGCCACCTCTGCTTAGCATCCAAGGTCAGACAGTTCTATTAATGCAGGTTAAAATATTATTTCCTTGCTGAAGTATCACACCACTGGGATCAACAGAGTATCCCATGTTGGCTCTCTTCTATGTCCTGCAGGCACCAACAAAAATTTCTAGTTTATCAAAGTCCTTTAGAATTCTGTTCCTGTCTTCCAATTTGTTAGCTACCCCTCCCAGTTTTGTGTCATCTGTAAACTTGTTAAAGATCTCTTGTAACCTATCATCTAAGGCACTGATAAACATTGAAGAGTTACAGCCCCAGGACAGAACCGTGTGGCACTCCACTAGAGACTCTCTTCAGTTTGAAGTGCATCCATTGATGATGACTCTTTGAACATGATTTTCCAACCAATTATGGATCCATCTTAACAAACCCCATATGGTTGTTGTGCTGATAAAATGATGTGGAAAACCTTGCATCCTGAGCAAAATGGAATAAATGTGGAATGAATTACTTATTTCATGCTATCAGGACTGAAGCTTGTTTGATTTTAGTTTATTGTTTTCTGGATAACTGCAATAAATAATAAGAGGAATTTGTGCAATCTATTTTCCTGCTATGGGTGAGTATTGTAAAATTTTAATGATCATCTTTTTAAAAAATTGACAGAAAGTTTGTTTTGATTTGTAGTTGTTAACTTATCTTTATGTAGTTACTATCTAGATTTATACATTTTACCCAGCATATCTTGACCTTCCAAATACCTGATATTGTAGAAGTCTGCAGATTGCGCCTTATGAGGGGGTATTGTTAAGTAAGATTATAGCATATTAATGAAATTTTGTCAGTGTCATCACTGGTCTCTAAGTACACATTGCTGAGAAAATCAACTCATTGCTTCCGTTATTTTCGTGACAGGCTCTGCCAGAAGTGACTAAAGCGTAAAATCCTTGTCAGGCGCAATCTGCAGACTTCTACAATAATGGTATTTGGAGGGTCAAGAAACACTGGGGAAAATGTGTAAATCTGGATGGTGACTACATAGAGATAAGTTAACAACTACAAATCAATTGTTAACTTTCTGTCAAATTTTTAAAAGGTGTTAATTAAAACTTTATGATACCCCCTTGTACATTTCCCCACTTTCTCTGTGCATGTGGGTTTCTTACCACAGACTGAACTACCTCATCAGCAGACTTCCTCTTTATGAGGAACTGCTCTGGCCTTTCTTTCATTATCTGAAATAGTGTCAAAGTAAGAATCACAATATTAATGAGATTGTCATAAAAGTAAATAATATTTTTGTGACTATTTCTCGTAAACATCTCATCTGAAATGGTACATAGGTGCTAAAGTAGCAGCAAAAAGAAAATACAGTCAAATGCTGAGTGAAATCAGCAAGTCATCAGATTCATTTAAAATGTGATGCAAGTCTTTGAAAGTGCTAATAGTGGTTGAGAGAAGGAACATTTTGCAATTTAAAAACATGCTTCAATCTGGTGAAGAAAATCTGTTCATGTCAGTAAAGAAAATACAGACATACAAGATAATGAATAATGGCTTGAGACTTGGATGGCTGCATGCAATAATTTGTGCCAACATTGAAAAGCCAACCGGACATAAAAAGTATAGGATGTAAAGCTATACACTTGATTATTGTGGGGGAAATATAACTTCGAGAAGAAATTAAAGTTCCCCTAGGAGTGCGAGCTTTGGAGATTTTCTGTATAAAACCAAGGTCCAAAACACACTAGAAATAATCCATCTTGAGACCACTTTAACTGACTTGGTTTAATGCTAGGGAATTCTGAGTGCTGTAGTTTCATGAGACATTTACCCTTCCCTGTCAGAGAACTTTGGTGCCACAATAAACTACAATTACCAGGACTCCCTAGCACTGATCTGGGACAGTTAAAGTGCTCTCAAACTGAACTGTATCTGCAGTGTGTTTTGGACCCATGTGTGCAAAACTTACATTTTGAGGCTTCTTTGTCCTGTTTTTGTGCAACAGTCAAAAGTGCTCTCAGTGGAAAGATGTGTGAGAAGAATAACTATCTTATGAATGTGATGAAACCTCACCAGATTATCCTTGATGAGGTAGTTTGTTGAAATTTCCTTACCTCCTACAAGTCTTCTTATCTCTAGCACAAAAACACAAGAACTATCTAACTATCTATCCCGTCTTCCAAGCCCTCTGTTAACCTGAGAGAACCGAGGGTCATCCCTTCCATACCACAATCTCTTACTACGCTCCTATGTAATGCCAGGTTGGTGAAGAACAAATCTCATATTATTTACGATCTAACAGAAGAGGAGAATCCCGACCTGGCATGTATTACAGAAACCTGGCTGGGAGAAGACAGCAATGTAACTTGGGCCAAGGCCCTCCCAGCCGATTACACCGTTCAGGAGCAGATAAGGGAAAGTGGGCGGGGGGGGAGTGGCCTTGATTCATAAAACTACAATCAAACTGATTAGGAAGCCTATCCGTGGAACTGTCCACATCAAGTGTATTTACCTGACCCTGAAGGCCAGGGACAGTTTAGGGATTCTGTTGGTCTACCGTCCACCCTGTAGCCTAACAGACTCCCTGACCGAGCTGACGCAGCTAGTCTCGGAGCTGATGCTGGAGTCCCCCAGGCTTCTGGTCCTGGGGGACCTCAACATCCCCTTCGAGGCTGGCGTATCAGATCTGACAGGTGCAGCTCGGGAGTTCATGGTTACCATGACTACCATGGGCCTGTCCCAATTGGTCACGAGGCCAACACATTGTGCAAGTAAGATGCTCGATGTGGCTTTTTGCACGGATCAGGAAAATCCGTGGGCAGAAGTCGTTGGGACTACTGCCCTGTCATGGACAGACCACTTCCTAATCAAATTAAAATTAAAGGCCACTACCCATATCCCCCCCAGGGGTGGAGGACCTATTAAGATGGTCTGCCCTCGAAGGTTGATGGAACCCAAAAGGTTCCAAGAAGCCCTAGAGGGATATATGGTTGGGAATGACAGCGATCCTGTTGATGCCCTGGTTAATACCTGGAACACCGATCTCACCGGGGCTATAAACAGTATCGCACCCGAGCATCCTCTCCAACTCTCTTCTAATAAACAACCATGGTACACGGAAGACCTCCGGAGGATGGAGCAAGAGACGAGATGACTTGAGCACCGTTGGCGTCGACACCGACGCTTATCTAACAAGACGCTCCTAGAGAACTTATTAAAGTCCTATGGAGCTGCAATTGATGCAACAAAGTACTCCTATATGCTGCACGTATTGCATCGGTGGAGTCCCGTCCAGCAGAGCTATTCAGAGTGGTTAAAGATCTAACTCCCCCCCCCCCCCCGAATCTTTTACTGGAAGCAACAAATGCCTGCTGTGATGCTTTTAATGACTTCTTCGCCAATAAGATCTCTCGCATAAGAGCCGATCTAGAAGCTAACTTTGATACAGAAACAATAAGAGAGGTATCCAGTGAGTCCGTGGACTTGGTTAGACTGGATCACTTTGAGTCTGTAAGTACCGAGGAAGTGGAAAAGCTCCTTGGTAGTGTTAGGAAGACCTTTCCCCCTCGATCCCTGCCCAACCTGGTTGACAGTTCAAGGAGGAAAGAAGGTGACAACATTACTCCAACTTGTTGTCAATGCATCTCTTAGGGAGAGTAAATTTCTGTCTGAACTTAAATCAGCAATAGTAAGACCACTGCTGAAAAAAACCCTCCCTAGACCCGTTTCAGACCAGTTTCTTTATTACCATTCTTGGGCAAGGTGATTGAGAGGGCAGTTGCCATTCAACTCCAAGCCGTCTTGGATGAAGCCAATTTTCTGGACCCATTTCAAATCAGCTTCAGGAGGGGATATGGGGTCGAGATGGCCATGGTCGCCTTGGTCGATGACCTCCGTCTGGGCATCGATGGGGGAAGTGTGGCCCTATTGGTGCTCTTGGACATCTCAGTGGCATTCGATACCATTGACCATGGTATCCTTCTGTAACGACTGAGGGAGTTTGGAATTGGGGGCACTGCACTCCAGTGGTTCTGTTCCAACCTCTCGGGCAGATTCCAGATGGTGAAGCTGGGAGATAGTTGCTCTTGGAAAAGAGAGCTGACGTCTGGTGTCCCTCAGGGCGCCATTCTGTCTCCTATGCTATTTAACATTTACATGAAGCTGCTGGGAGAGGTCATCCGGAGGCATGGGGCGCGGTGTTATCAGTATGCTGATGACACCCAAATATATTTCTCTATGTCTCCGGCTGATGCAGTGACCAAGGATGGCATCTCGGCTCTAGATGCTTGCTTGGAGTCAATAATGGGCTGGATGAGGAAAAATAGACTCAGGGTGAATCCAGAGAAAACGGAGGTACTTGTGATAGGTCCCCCTGACCCAGATTGAGAGTTACATCACCCTGTTCTCGACGGGGTCACACTTCCCCTAAAGAACAGGGTCCGCAGTATGGGTGTACTCCTGGATTTGTCTCTCTCCCTGACTTCCCAGGTAGAGGCGACGGCCAGGAGTGCATGGTATCAGGTACGGCTGATACGCCAGCTGCGTCCCTACTTGGGGAAAGAGGATCTTGAAACATTGATACATGCACTGGTAACCTCTCGATTAGATTTCTGTAATGCGCTCTACATGGGGCTACCTTTTTATCAAGTCCGGAAGCTTCAACTAGTCCAGAATGCCGCAGCCAGATTACTAACATGGACTCCTAGAACAGAGCATATTACCCCTATATTAAAATCACTACACTGGCTACTGATTAGCTTCCGGGCACAGTACAAAGTGTTGGTCGTTACCTTTAAAGCCCTATATGGCTTGTTCCCGAGTTACTTAAAGGAACACCTCTCCCTATACAATACACCCCACACATTTAGGACGACAGGGAAGAACCTGCTAGAGGTCAAGAGGACTAATCAGGTAACAACTGCTCAGAGGGCTTTCTCTGCTATTGCCCTGAAGTTATGGAACGCCTTGCTGGAGGAGATCCGTCTTATGACCACCTTAGAAGCTTTTAAAAAAGTGCTTAAGAGGGATCTCTTCCGGCGGGCCTATCCACCAGATCTCCTCTAGCAGAGTATTAAGAAGTAATTGTACCCTCGATTAATTAAGATACTGCTACACTGTTAATAATGAAGCTTATTGACATTACTAAATTTATGATGATTTTAACTGTATTTTATAATTGTATTTTACTGTTGTTGGAATCCCGCCTTGATCAGATGGAGAGGTGGGAAATACAAATAAATTATTATTATTATTATTATTATTATTATTATTTTAGAGCAATATATCTGTAATTTGTGCATCATGCCTGTGTGTGAGATTAGTTTCTTTTCCATTTGCACATACACACAGGAAGCACAGAACGATGGACAGACTGAATTTAAAAATATGCTTCCATCCATGCTTTCAATTTTTAAAATTCTACTATATGTAGCAGCTAATGTAGTTTAGCAATTTAACAACTTGTTCAAAAATCAATTTTGCAAATGGAAAAATTCTCTTAAGCCCAACAGAAGATACTGTGCTGTTCTCAGTTTTCTTGTTGTTCCCTGCTAGAAAAAGGTGGGCAACTTGGCAAGCCTGGAGCACAACTCACTGTCTCTATTTTGGCCAGGAAAAGGCCAGCTTGGAGATTCTTGGGGTATCAAGGGCTACAAAATATCTTTAGGGGCAGTATGGAGCCCCAGCAGGAAATTTTTCCCTGCAGTATGCTAGAATGAAACAAGCAAGGATTTACATCCCCAACCACCAAACCAACATACTTGGTTCCCCAGTGCTGATGCTGAGTGAATCCACTGCTTCTGCTGACAGCGGCCCCATTACTATTACTGACATTTATGTGAAACTGATATTGAATTCAGTATCAATATAAATATTCATTGAAATTATATTCAGTATAAATGTTGTACATTGACTTAATACAGCTTCTATGCCCCCTGCCTTCTGTGATTCTGTGTTTCCTGACTGTATTTATTCATATGCTTTGATCCTATTTGAGAGTGGAATGTAGGTATTTGAAATATAGAGCTTGCTGTCCTTGAGATCTTCCTTGGAACCTAAAACCATAGTTTCAGTGAGTATGCTATCTATGTTTGCTTCCAAATGGAGCCATGAAAAAGGTCATTTCCTTCACACAGTAGGAAAGAAAAAAGTTAGAATAAATAATGCATATACAGCACACAAAGTAATAGTGATCTTGCTCAGTAGGCCCCAAATCTAGGTCTCTGTGGCCCAGCTGTCTGTCCCACTATATGAAACATCTTGGCTACCTGCCCCCCCCCCCCCGCCCAGAAGGAACTCAGTAAATTCTGACTGTCTGGGCTAGTACTGCTATTTTAACAAAGTTGCCATTTGGATTTAAAAGTGCAAAATGCACTTTAAAATCTATCCGTGCAGTCCCAAGGGCCAGGTTCACAGATTTTGCCACCATCCCAAGCAGAGAACTATTTCCACATCTTTTACAAGATAGTCAGTGAGGAGATACAGAAAGAGTTGTGCTGTGTAGTTATGTAACAGGACCCTGCTTCCACTTCCTATCATTTGGAAATTGGCAGCGGGCTGTCAAGAGCACAGCCTTGGAGAAGAGTTGCTGTTTCCATCAAGAAAGCAAGCAGGTAAAGTTGGCTAGAGAGTGGCAAGGGGAAGAAAAGCAGAAAAAGCAAATACTGGAGAGTACCCAATGATATCTGTAGGGGGAAAGTGAGATTATCTCCTAGTGCTCAGTGGGTGGTTTTTATTTTTATTTTTATTTTGGAAAAAGCTCAACATGTTTTAATCTACATGTATATTTCAATACATAAACACAAAAAAATACCAATGTGACTGTAAAACTGAAAATCAAAAGGACAGCACATGATTGTATAAAAATATCTACATAAAACATTATACAATACATTTTAATTTTTCTGTACTGCTTAAAGCCAATATGAAATTTGTGGAGCTGAAAATCTCATTGCATTTGCTGAACTGACAAGAAACAAGTGACACAGGCTCAAGATTTGTTTGTTTTTTAATTTTAGCAGATGGCCAGGGAAAAAAAAAGTGGGAAGAGAAGTACCACAATAAGGTTAGTGGTGACAGGGAATTTCAACATGCAAACAAGGTTTCCTTTCAATCTTGCTATATTCTTGTGTTCCAGTTTCCAAGCTTGGGAAATCTGCAAGTGTTGCATAACCTAAAGAATGCACCCATTCCCTGTGTAAGGTTGACAAGGTAGTGAGTACTAGGAAGTGCAAAGGTATCAAGAAAAGTGTTGTATAAACCAATACATAAAATCATATGTATAGAGTTAAAAGAAATCAAAAGGGCTATCTAAACCAGCTCCATTCTGTCACACAGGAATAGACAATCAAAGCATTCCTGACAGATGGCTATCCAGCCTCTGCTTAAAAACCTCCAAAAAAGGAGACTCCATTACACTCCAACGCAGCATATTCCATGGTCCAACTTACTATCAAGAAGTTCTTCCTAATATTTAGGTGGAATCTCCTTTTTTTGTATTTTGAATCCATTGCTCTATGTTTTAGTCTCTGGAACAGCAGAAAACAAGCTTGCTCCATCCACAATATGGCATTTCTTCAAATATTTGAACATAGTTATCATGTCACCTGCTAACCTTATCTTGCCCAGGCTAAACATACCCAGATCCTGAAACTGCTTCTCATAGGGCATGCTTTCTAGACCTTGTATCATTCTCAAGCTAGTAGACAACTGGTGAACCAGTTCTGTTTTGAGTTACTAGAGGGTGACCAGTCCTCTTACGGCCCATCCATATATTTAACATTTTAGGTCAGATGTTATGTGACACAGCATGACTCCTGTGCCCACCCAGATGTTATAGGTGGGCAACAGGGAAGTAATCATTACGAGATTTTTGTCCCACATAGTGTCCCTTCTTGGCAATCTTTAATAAAATTGTATATATCACAAATATTATTAAAAATGGCAGACATGTTACAAGAAGTACATCCAAAAGTGGTTCCATATATATGAATGTATAACAATATTTTCATTCTGATATTGGTAACAATCTAAATAGATCAAACAGAACATGTGACTCAATAAAAAATTATATAATAACACAAAAGAGCAGATCTTATCTTGGGCAAATTATTAGCACAGATCTTATTCGGTCTTTCTATCCATTTTCAAATATTCTCATCACTGCCCCTGAATATTGTACTGTCCTTTGACAGAATTTTTCAGCACTGTCTACCGCTTTCTTTCCTCTAATTCTAGTTGTTTTAGTATGATAAAGTTGCCCTTAGGCCACTTACCCCTTGCCCCACATACAAAACCATGGAAATTTAACATTTTTGACATCAAATTGTTCTTTAATAATCTCATTCAGATTTTCATAATATTTAACTTTCTCTTTAGCCGCTTTATCCAATGTCTACTCATTACTTTCCCAACTAACTGTTACATCTACCCCTATAGCTTCATCGTTCTTTTAAAACATCAAATCAGGTTTTCTTAGTATATTACTCCTATATCTGATATGTGGTTCATAATGAACCATTCAATCTAGTTTTTTTGCTTCCATGGCTAACATTTCTCCCAGTTTGTTGTGTCTCCAGATCCTCACTTCTTGCACTGCAAGGCATTGTCCCAAGATATGCGATATTGACTCTATTTTAGCTTCACATTTTCCACATGATCTATTTACAACTTCAATATCTCTGCTCAGGAATTCCCTGGTTGGATACACATTACTTCTTAGTTTCAATCCTGTTATATACTCTCTCTCTGTCATATCTTTTTTTGCTTTAATCTAACTATTACTGATGGCATTGTTTACAAATATGGGTACGGCCCTTCCTTGGCATGGAAAGTCTTTCCATTTCTGCATAGCTTTCTCTTTATATTCTACTGGGACCTTATATTCAACTTTCTCATCATTTTTCCCTTCTCCTTCTTCTCCCACCTCTTCTCCCTCCCTTCGCTTATTTAAGTTCTTACATATCTGAGGTACCGTTTCTATCTCACCCCCAATTGACACCCAACTTTTCTTGATTTCTTTCTCTATATTTAACTCTAAGGCTATTTTCTTAATAGTTACATCTGATGAATCTGCTATTTTTTGTAGGGTTCTACATCTTAATTCTCCAATCAAATATTCCAATTGTGTGATACCCAGACTGCCATCATTCTTTTTCGTGTAGATGAAATTACTACATATTGAGGTCAATAAATGTAACCACTGCTTTACAGAAATCCGTATTATGTCATCCAACCTACGTAGTGTTGTTTTAACAGATCCTGCTTGTTCATTCAAATACATCAATCTGGGTATCATATACGTTTGCAGGATATCAATCTTTTGGGTTGGTTTCAGGGCAGCTTCATTGATTTTCTTTAACCAAATTTCAACATCATTGGCCATATTCTCTTTTCTAACACCTACCCATGGGTCACATTTAATACCCAAATATCAAATATCTCTATGTTATGTTTGAGGCTGGCGCTCCCCCCATATGCCAGGTACTGTGCTCATTTGCTACAACTGTTTCTGTCTTTTCTGGAAATTCACCTGGAACTAACAGCCAATAGCTGTTTTCCAGGCTTTGAATTCAACCCACCCTCATTGCTCACTAGCACACAGTAAGTTCTGATGCATCCATAATTTCTCACTCATAATAACATTCCTGTTTCATTTGAGGAAAAATAACTTTGCTAAACTGAATGGAGTAACTTTGGATCTGTGCTGGATAAAAATTTTGTTACATTCCTAGAAATGCTGAATGGGGAAATGTGAATGGGGAAGGCTGTATGTGTAGGAAATTAAGGTATAAAACATAGTTATCAGTGGCATTAAACCATGATGTAATTTATTATGATGGTTTCATTTCAGAAGATATTCTGGCTTGTGATTTTTGGTCATATATATATATTAAATAGTTGGTAGGTGTGTGTGTGTGTGTGCATGTGTGCACACGCACACACACATACATACAGGAATTATATCCTCAATATATTTAGGATTATAAAAGTAATTAAAAGCTGGAAATGAAGTAATTCAGTAGACACACAGAGTGTAAGATACAGAGTGTAAGACTTTTTTTATCAACTCGACTCTCTTTAGATTTAAAGTCATTATTTTTGCAATAAAACCCTAAGCAGTTTATCCATTGTACTGGATTTCCTCCTTGAAAACCCCTAGTAATATGCAGATGTTAATATTCAGCCACAGGAGGGATCATAGAAGCCAATAATACTACAGAAAAAGTGGTATGCATTTTAAAAAAGAACACCCATCAATAACCCCCAAGAATCCAAGAACCCCCTGACAAAAAGTAGACATATTTACTTGGGACAGATACCTTAGAAAGCAAAAAATCAAATGCCTAATCCTGTTAATGTGTACTTCTGCTATCTCCACTGAATGAAGTAGTATATTAAATGCTTATATTCATCTGTGCTGGAGTCAGGAAACCTCACCAAATAGTAGAAGCATCTGGAAAGGATCTCAAGTTCTTCACTAAGTGTTGCAGCAAGTGCCATTGTCATTTCCACTTAGTTGACTAGAGAGAGCCAGTGTGGTGTAGTAGTTTGTGTGTTGGGCTCTGGAAGACCAAAATTCAAATCCCTGCTCAGCCATAGAAATCCACTGAGTGGGCTTGGGCAGGTCACTTTCTCTCACCTTTAGAGGAAGACAAAAGTAAACCTCTTCTGAATAAAATGTGCCAAGAAAATCCTATGTTAGTGTCACGACAAGTTGGAGTTAACTTGAAGTTGTGTAACAACAAAGTGGAAAAGATGGAGGTCTGACCTGTCAGGAAGCAGACAGGAAAGAGATGGATTTGCCAGAAAGGCAAATAAATTTCTTTCTCTGCTTCTAAGTGCCAGTGCTCCTAAATAGAACGAAGTTACATTTAGTGAATGGACTCTGATCATATTGTTGAATCAATTAGCAGCAGCTACACAAACTCAACATTTTAAAAATGCAACAAAAGGATACCGTGATGATACACTGGTATTGTGATGTCATTGCTTCTCCTTTGCATAGAAATGACACTTTCCTTCCATCCAAATCTAGTCTTATGTGGCAAAATCTTAGTTGTTTGAGTAATAATAATACAAGGGAATTAGGTTTTGTATTAAATATTCCAACAGGAATTATTGCCCCCTAGTGTCTGTCAAACTCTCTCTTGCTCGCTTTCTCCCATCCCCCTTATTTATTTCTTGTGCATTGTGCCAAATATTGTATAGAACATGGCGGGGGAAAGAATAGAAGGAAGTTGTGCAGGAGACAATAAACAAAAATGTGCATTGTAGTTGCTTTCTCATTTAAGTATTTGCAGAGGTTCAATTCAGGGCCTTATTGATAAAGTGAACCAAATCCTAGATAATGTGATAACAACACATAAAGATGTTTATGCTGTGCTGCTGGTATACTGAATGTCTTTTCAGAGCCTCCCAAGCCGAGACAACTTTGTGTAATCTGTCTAATTAAGTGGATTTCTCACTCTTCACATCTGAGCAGTGTTTAATTGCAAAGGCATTCATTTTAATTAGATTAATTTTCATGCCCTACTTTTAGGTCCTAGTTGAGTGACATGTGGCTTTACATTTTGATGTGCAAAGAAGGGTCAGTAGATCTGAAAACTATGCATGTTCTTACTTGGAATCAAATCTCTTTTATTCAGTCACTTCCAGTAACTGTGCATAGGAATGTAGTTTCAGCATACAGACTATTCACATGTTCCAGGCATCCACATATTTCTGGCATGATTTTTCTTCTCAGAGTTTCCTTTTCATGTAATGTTTTCAAAATTATATTTTAAAATATTCTGATCTAAATACAGCTGCCCTTGAGTCAGCTTTGACTCATGGCAACCCTATAGATGAGGCATCTCCAAGACTCCCTATTCTCCACTGCTCTTCGTAGTTCCTGCAAAGTCATACTTGTGACCTCCTTAATGTAGTCCATCCATCTGGCATGTAGCCTTCTGCTCTTTCTACTTCCTTCCTCCTTTCCTAGCATTATTGACTGCCCCTCCCCATGACCATATATAATTCCTTCTTGTACATGGTATTGGAACAACATTGGGTTGAGCCATGCAATGACGGCTCCATGATGCATTTGATTTTCAAATGGGTATCTTTACAGTGCAAAGACATTTAAGCTACAAAGCCATAGTAGTTCAGTTGTTACTACTCATCTCTTGTTTTGCAGTTGTTCTTAGTTTTATCTGAGCACTGACCTGAGTATATCTGGTAAGTACATTAACATTTCATCTGCCAAGAACTTGGCAATCTGACAATGGCAGATATATAATGCAGAACTAATTGGTCTATGAGTGCTGCAGATTTTATTGTGAAGTTGCCTTAAATCATATTTTTTATTTTTAATATAAAAAATCAGTTTCAGGTGGTTTTTACGTTCTTGGCTCTAGTTCTGTAAGGAATGTCTTCTATAATACTCCAACTCTGTGGGAACTTCGATGATTGCAATGATATATTTTTCCACCTGTCTCTCCCCACTCAAAAATTGATATAATCAGTGACCTAGTAATAAATTATCATTGAGGTGTAATAACATATTTTCTACATCTGTCTTCACATTTACTTCTTTATATATTGATTCTGAGCTATTTTCATTCTTTTTTTAATGCATCATATTACAGTTAAATATCCATGGATACTTTCTATTGGTTGGATTTTTGTTTCCCATTACCAGAAGTGCTGGAAGAGTACTGTTCTTTTTTGGAAAGGTAGGGCCTGAACAGACAGGCCAAAATAAAGCTGCTTCAGGTCACTTTGGAGGTATGCTGTTTAAATGATGCATGCATCTTAAGAAGCCAGAAGCTTTGCCAAAGCTGCACTCCAGTCTTAGGACTGGAGTGTGACTTAGGCATGGCTTCTGGTCTCTTAGGAGCATGCAACATTTAAACAGCATACCTCCAAAGTGACTCAAAGCAACTTTATTTTGGCCTGTCTGTTTGGGCCCATAGTTTTGTTTTCACTCCAAAGAATTTCTATTAATTAAGGCACAAACATGAAGCAGCCTAGAACTGTTGTTGATTTATGGGTGGGAATAGCTGTATTTCTGATGGATGTCATTCATTGCATAATGATTTCCAGGAAAAAAAATGACTATAGGTTGCCACCAATTAGGGTTAACATATAGTTGCAGTAAGCTTTGGGGACACCTTAAATTCCATCAACAAAAGCTGCTTCCTCTGCTCTATCTCAGGAATGGAGGGAGGGAGAACTTTAGGTTTTATATTCCCATAGAATTCAAATCTTGCACAAGCTTGAAAGCTATCCTTAAAATAAAAAGGGGTAGCTGAATAAGCATTCACTCCAAGCACATGGTAAGATTAGAGTGAGAAATTCCAGATAAGTGCCTTTTATACCCATAAAACCAAATGTCCAGTGCAGAAGTTGCTGAGCTGCAATCCTTATCATTCTCCACGATTAACTATGCTGCTTAAAGCAGCTGGGAGTTGCAATTTAGTACACAGTTCTCACCTCGGATCTGTATTAGCAAATTATATGGGGAAAAGAGACAGAAAGGGAGTGAAAGGGAAAACATTAAATTACCCTCAGGACATTGTAGCCTAGCTAGGTTTTTAAGCTTAAACTGTTCTGGGTTACAAGAGCAGCTGATCATGTGTGATGACCTGGACTGCGCCCATTTACCCTTGGCCAGCAGTCTGTCTTGTATAGAGAATGTAAGATGGCAGTAAGATTACTTATTTCTTTCCGCATCAATGCAAAAGCTGGCTGGCATGAACAAAAGGTTGATATGATCCTGCCCACAGTTTTTGGTAGATGCCCAGCCACATGTCCCACAGCTACTGCACTTAAAGTACAGCTGGTGGGTAATCATTATAGAGTCTTCTTTCTGATCTCCTGGGAATTGGGACTTCTTGCCTTAAGAGAGTGGTTCCCTTTTAAAAACTCTTTTAAAAACAAGGGTTTTCCACCAAACTTTGCAGTAGGATATTCAGGAAAATTCATTGCCCGTTCTTGAAATATATTTAAATAAATGAATATATTTGAATAGAAGACATGGGGACTGGCTGGATCAACAGCTATGTACAGATGCAAGGTGTTTCACTATATTATGATATTTCACATCCCATGAAAATGTTAAGAGTTCTAGAACAAATGGCGAATAAGTCCAGATGTTGCTTATATTTAGGCAGTGCTTAAACCCATACATAAATTTACTAAAATCTTTTTCAATTGGAGCCCAAAAAAGTGTTACCAGCAAGATAGTGATAGAGCTAGAGATAGAATCTGCTCCACATTTTTGATAAAAGAATCAAAGAAAGCATTGCAGACACCATTAATTTACAAAAACCAAAACTAAAAATCTAATTGAATTGTGTACATTTTCACACAAATAACACCTCCATGGAGTCCAAAGGCTGTGTATGATTGTAATTTTAACATTCCTTGTTTCTTCTTCTTCTTATAAGCTTTTTGAAAGCATTGTAACACCACTATAAGTTTTAAATAATTTTCTTCCTGTAGTGATAACTTGTGGTTTTCATTTATTTCACTGGGAGCAAAAGTAGAGTTATTGAGATACACTGGGTTCAGTGCAAACTCTGGAAACCTGTGATTTATAGCTTTTACAACAAGGGGTTGAATGCTTGTGATGCAGTGGAATCATTTATGCCCAACTGAGTTAATAAATGCTTCAGTTTGAGAGAAACAGTTTATATCTACGGTGCCCTTCTATGGAAGGTTCAGCTAGGGAAAAGGTGTCCTCTGACTTCCTTCCAGCTCCATTTTGCAGATGCTACCAAAATAATGATTCCGTGTTCTTCTTCTAGATTTGTTTCAAAGGCTTATATTGATTGTATTTTTTACAAATCATGAAATTAAGATGCAAGCTTCTCTGGATACTGAGCATAAGCAGAACAAATGCTTAGGTTTGGCAAGTAGAACGAGGTTGTGTACCTCTGATCACCTGAGGTCATTGTTGTTGTTGGATGATTGGAAATGGAGGAGTGGACAGAGGCTGCTTGAATGTGGAAGTTGTTGGTCGGTGTTTGCCGTCAAGTTGATTTTGTTTAATGGCAGCCTTATGAATGATCCCTGGTTATTGCCTGCCTTGATCAAGTCTTGCAAACTCAGGCCCATGCCTTCCTTGATTGAATCAATTCATCTGTAGTGCAGACTCTTTCTGTTCTTACTGCCTTCCACTTTGTCAAGCATTATTGTCTTTTACAATGACTGATGTCATCTCATGATATGTCCGAAATACAACTGCTTCATTTTAGTCGTCTTTGCTTCTAAGAAACATAGTCAGGGGTAGCCACTCAGCAAAATAAAACAAAAATCCAAAATCTACAAAAGGGCAATACATTTATGGGCTAATCAAAATGCACAAAATACATCATGCAGACCTTTGAAGCTCAGCTGGCTTCTTCACCAGGTAAAAGATGTTTAAAAATATTAGAGGAGAAAAAGAAAAAAAGAAAAATTGTTTTAGCTGCAGCAGAGGCATCATAAACAAGATTTGTAGGCAGGTGATTTTTATGCCCCCCCCCCCCAATATTTCTTTTTTCTCCTGTGTGATTTTTAAACATCTTTTTCCTGATGAAGACCCTTTCTGCACTGGACGTAATTCCACGGCCACTCCCAGAGCACTGTAGTCCTGAACAGGCCACAGGTTGGCCATGATGGTAGCCGCACATACTGGGCCAAACTGGTGCAGCAGCACAGTGTTGTTGGGACAGGCCATCCAGTGTCACATTGCATCAGACTTGCTGCTGATGTATCTGCAGGAATTCCAGGATGGCTTCTCCTGAGAATGGGCTCGCTTGTACAGCCAATGAGAAGACAGGGTAGAGGGACCCAGCCATGTGATTGCGGGTCCCTCTACCCCTCTCTTCTTGGTTTCACACATGAAACCTTGGGTGTCAGGGGAGCTGAGGTGATCCCTCTCCCCTAGGGATCCTGCTGGGCTGGTCCCACACCCTCCCACTCTTAGATGTGCTAGAAGGTCTGTCCACTGAGCTCCTGTAGGTACTTGGCAATGGCTATGGCGCTATCCTCTTCTGTGTTCAGTGTGAGGAAGGGGGATGGTGTGGCACCTGGCATGCGAACAACCAGCCTGTTTAATTTGGGCCTGACCCAGCTGTTGGCATGCCACAACCCCACCCACCCCGGGTTTCAGGGAAACACCGGGGCTTCCTGTGACTGTGCACGCTAATGGGGAAGAACTATGGTATTTCACTGGAAGTTGCAGTGTGTCATGACCTGCAACAGAACCTGCATCAGAGTGGGAAGGTTGTTGTTGTTATTGTTTTGGCTAGTGCAGATAGGGTCAAAGAAGCCAGTGGAGCTTTCAAAGCTTGCATGATGCATTTTGTACATTTTGGTTGGCCAGTTTTTGGACCTGAGCAATAAATATGGATATCCTGTTGTTCATAAATAAATGTTTTTGTTCAGAATCTGATTCTCATTTCACTTAGAGCTGACCTACTGTTAACAGTTTAAATCCATAAAATGTGTATTTTTACATTTAAAATTATGATCCTTTTAAGTCCTCCTAGCAATACAGAAGTAATTGCAAAGAAGTGAAATGATCAATTGTCATTACACTGAGAACACTGAGAGTTTGGTCCAAAGCACACTGCAGAAATAATCCAGTTTGAGGTTGATTTAACTGCCCTGGCTCAATGCTAGGGAATTCTGGGAACTGTAGTTTTGTGAGACATTTAGCCGCCTCTATCAGAGCTCTGGTGCCACAGCAAACTACAATTCACAGAATTCCCTAGCACAGAGCCAGGGCAGTTAAAATGGTCTCAAACTGGATTATTTCTGTAGTTTGTTTTGGACCTATGATAAAAGGTTAATGCAAATTTTAAATGCTTCATTTCCATTTTAGAACAAATATATCTTATGAAAATAGAAATTAGGCTTATTGGAAGTTAGCATCCACAAAAGAATAACAAATTGCATCATTTTGGTTTATCAATATGGGTTTTGTGTGTGGACGGAATGAGGATTTCTTAAGAGTAATGCCTTATTTCATTTTCTTTGTTTAGCGCCTTGTTGAAGCTGCAGAAGAGGCTCACTTGAAACATGAATTTGATGCCGATTTACAGGTAGGCAGACCTTGCCATTTTAAGACCAAAGGGCTGGACCCAAAAAATTTTCCGTATATACCAAGTCTTGTTGTTCTCGGTGGTGGTGTGTGCCTTCAAGTCATTCCTGACTTATTGCGACACTAAGGCAACACTATCATGGGTTTTTCGTGGCAAGCTTCTTCAGAATAGGTTTGCCATTGCCATTCCATTGAGGCTGAGAGATTATTAACAACAGAACTAGCTTTGTGCTTACAGTTGATGAAGGATGGGTTTCATTATGTCATTGATATTGATGATGATATTGCAGTAATTGAGGAAAGGGGTGTATATCAAACTAGAGGAAACGTTTATGACCACAAAAACTGTCTTTATTCATGGCATGTGAATTGGGACATAGAAATATGCAAAATAATGAAAAATTATTGACAGAATGTGGAATTTGTGCTGTTAAATGTGATAAAGCAAAAGAGAGATGTGAAATTTGTGTACAAGCAAAGAGAACAGCTCCTAGTAATTATACAGGACAATCTAACATACAGGAGAAGGATTTTTTGGAAGAGGTTTATTCAGATTTAGTGGGTCCTATGCCATTATCTGCAGGCAACAATAAGTATTTCTTTACTTTTACTGGATCTAAGAGCAAATACAGCCATAGATAGATACATAGGGGCTTTCTAGATTGGCAGGAAAGTGTGACATGAAGTTGCCTTTTCCTTAATGCTTAGCAGCTGCACCACAGCCTTTAGATGGAACTGCGCTGTTCCGCAGTTTTTAAAAAGAAGCTGGGAAAACCATCACCTTTTTAAAGGCGCTTCTTCTCCCCTAAAACGCAAAAAAAGCATTTTCATGGCACACTTTCCCTTTTTTTCATCTAAAGGCTAGAGTTTCATTCAGCCATGAACACACTTCTTTTTGCCAATCTAGAAAGCCCTATAGATAGACAGAGACTAGAAAAGTGGCTAGTTAAAAAATCTGGTAGAGCACCTTTAACATTACGAACTGATGGAGGCAGAGAGTATTCTAATGTAGACTTTAAACACTTTTGGGAACAAGAACGTATAGAGCACAAAGTAACTATATCCTATTCTGTACAACAGAATGGGTGTTCTGAAAAATTAAATCTAAAAGTCTAGATCTATGTTAATGCAAGCAGGACTGCCTAATTCTTTTAATGGGCTGAAGCAGTAGTTACAGCAACTTACTTACATGATAGAGTTCCTAGTAGAGTGACTGGCAGAACAACTTTTGAATTATGGTATGGTAGAAAACCTGGTATAAAGTATATAAAATCTTTTGATTCCAAAGATTATGATTATATTCCAAAAGAAAAGAGGGAAACTTGACCCTCGTGCTGAAATTGGAGCTGTTGTTGGGTATTGATCTGGAGAAAAGGGTATAGAGTTCTGGACCTAAGACCTTTGAAGTTAAATGTTGTAATGTTGTGTATGTGGATGAAACAAATATAATACACGAATACACATAAAGCTTATTTATAGTACCCCTTGTTTTTGGTCTTTTCAAATCAATTGTTTCAACAATTTTACCATCCTGACTGAAGAGGGACCACACTGTTTCCTTGATCGTTTCTTGCTTGAATGTATCAGGGTGGGGGTGGGGGAAGGAATCCTTCTTCCCCCCCCCCCCCACCATAGCCAGTTCTTAGCTCATTCTGAGCTTTGGTTTTCAATACACTGTTCCTTCAAGCTTGGGTTACACATTTGTACTCATACTTGAGATTCATCCTGCTTCTGTTCTTTATACATTTTTTTTTTAAAAAAAACACATTCTGCTTCTTTTTGCTGTACTGCTCCTCTCTGGAGCAGCAGAAAACAAGCTTGCTCCCTCCTTCAAGTATTTAAACAGGGCTATCATATTACCTCTTACCCTTCTTTTCTTCAGGCTAAACATACCTATCTCCCTAAGTCTCTGCTTATGAGGCATGGTTTCCAGACCCTTCCCCATTTTAGTCGCCCTCCTTTGGACACAATCTAATTTTTCAACATCCTTTTTGATTTATGGTGCCCAGAACTGGACACAGCATTCTAGGTGGGGCCTGACCAAAGCAGAATACAGTGTCACAATTACTCTCCTTGATATAGACACTATACTTCTATTGATGCAGCCTAAAATCACATTGGCCTTTTTAGCTGCTGCCTTGCACTGTTGACTCACGTTCAAGTTGTTGTCTACTTGGACTTGTAGATCCCTTTCACACATATTCTCATTAAGCTAGATGTCCCCCATCCTTTATGTATGCATTTAATTTTTCTACCTTACTTTTCTCCATGTTGAATTTCATTTTGTTAGCTTTGGCCCAGCTTTCTAGTCTATTCAAGTCATTTTGAATTTTGATCCTATTCTCTGGGCTATTAGCTACTCATTCTAATTCCTAGTTTGCACTTTCCTATGATTATATTAATGTGGAATGGATTTATTTCAAAATAGTATAGTTCTGACTAAAAGTGATATGACAGAGAACACCAAAGTTAAAGATAAGAACAGATTTGAAGGAACCATGTACACCACTCAGAGTCTGAATGTAATTTGAATTTGCATAAAATGGTAGGGCAAAGGCGTTTTCTAATTCTAATTATTATTATTATTATTATTATTATTATGCCACCCGATCACTGGGAATCTGGGAAGCTTACAACATAAGGAAAAACAAAATAATAACAATATAGTGAAATAAAAAGCAAATATAACATAACAATATATTAAACTATAACAATAAAATAGAATAACAATTAACAATAGCAATAAATAACAGAAACAAAAATACATAGCAAATCAACAAAAAATGCATGCAATTAACAAAGCAAAACAGGTGAAAAGAAAACTAACAATAAACATTCCTAACAAATTAAAATAAAATATTGAAAACAAACTCTAAGGGAGGGAGGGGGGGTAAGTTCATTCAGGGTTCTCCAGCTGGCCCTCATTGGAAATTGGGCAGGAGGAGGGAGGAGAGTGCAGGGTCCCTCTTCCCTCTCAGGCTGGAGGAGAGATCAGTGTGTGATCAATGTTAGAAATCAGTTACTTAAGATAACTGATCACATTTCACATTTCCCTTTCTAATTTGTATTTCTTTACTTTTGAGTATGAAGACATTTCTGATTTATAGTGACCTTATGGTTTTCTTGGCAAGACTTGTTCAGAGGGGGTGTGTCTTTGCCATTTTCTAAGTCTGAAAGAGAGTGACTTGACCAGAGTCATCCAATTTTCATGGATGAGCAGGGATTTGAACCCTGACTTCTAGAGTCATATTCAAATGCTCAAACCACCACACCATGCTGGATATCATAATTTTATGCCCAGAAAAAGCTAAATTTATAATCCAAAGAAGCCAGGCACATCTTCAAAGAACCTATTATTTAAGATGCCTCTTCCCCTTAAGCATCTTTCTTTTGTAATTCCTTAGATTTTAGAAATACTGATGAAAGAAGCACTTAAAGGTTAAAATCCATTTGCCTTGACAGAATTAACAATGCAGTTTAATCTCTGACAAGATCTTTGTTGTTTATTATCACCATGGACCATTAAAACTAATCAATTTTTAATCTTCATTTCAGTGACCCTCTGCAATCTTTGAAAGAGTTGAAACAACCCTTTGAAAGAACTCATACTAGCCTCTGCTTGGCATAAAATAATGACCAGGTTGAGACCATATTTTAAAATGTATGTGGGAAGGACATGGTTTGTCCAGTAATTTCACTTTGGAATGGGAATGGTAGAAATGTTAATGCATTCCAGTAAGTGGGGAGAAAGATAGCAGTAGGACAAGCTATTTTAACTGCATTAGCAGCCTGGAAACCATTTTGTATCATTGGGGTTGATATGTATTTTATGTCCTAAACAGGTCCACAGAGTGGTTTCTTATAGAATTCTTAGACTAAGTTAAAACATTAAGATTAGTGAAACAAAGATGATAAAAACAAAGCAAAGTGAAAAGCTGCAAAAGTGATAAAAGCAGTAGCACTAATACAAAACATGACAAGGGGGAGGAAACACTAGCCTTCCCAAAAGATTTCTGAAACACAATTCTTTCATTATCTTTCTTAAAAAGAAAGTAGCTCACAAAAATTGTCTACAACAAGTGGAACAATATTGGACCAGAATGGCAGTACTATAAGGATATAGTGTGGCAATCAATTTAGGGGCTGAATAGGCTGCCCATTTCATGCCACAGCCCCGATCTGGCCTTTTCACAGTGCAAAAAAGAGCCCCCAAAGTGGTTTCTTTTTGTGCTGTGGAAAGGGCACTATTGCCACTGGTGTCATGGCTTTTTGACATTCCTTTGGCACGGTGTCATCTTTGATAATCACATTTGCAGATGACACCCAACTAGAGGGGTGAACAACAACTTAGAAGTCAAAAGCAGGATTCAGGGCTATAGATTAACAGATTATGGAGAGTTGTGTAAAAATAAACAAAAGGAATATCAGCAGGGATAAATATACAGTTCTACATTTAGAAAGAACAAATCTGATGCACAACTACATGACGGGTGACTTCTGGCTTGAGAGTACTGCAAGTGAAAAGGATGTAAGGGTCTTAGTAGACCACAAGCTAACAGGCATCACAGCAAAAACAAAACAAAACAAAAAATTCACTTCTAGGCTGTATCAACAGGAATACAATATAGTGTCCAGATCAAAGGAATTAGTAGTCTCACTCTGTTCTCACCTGGAATACTGTGTCCAGTGCTGGGCACTTACATTCCAGAAGTTTAGAAAAACTGAAATGTGTCCAGTGGATGGCATCCAAGAATATCAGGATTCTGGAAATAAATTTTTTAAGGAATGGCTTAAGGATCTGTTTTAGCTTGGAGAAAAGAAAGCTGAGAAGTGACATGACAGTCATCCAAAAGCAGATTGCAGATGGAGCAAGCTTATTTTCTGCTATTCCAGAGACTAGAACATGAACCAATTACAAGAAAAGAGATTGTACCTAAACATTAGAGCTTCTTTACTATAAGAGTTGTTTGGCAGTGGATCAGACTGTCTCGGAGCATGGAAGACTCTTCTTCTTTGGGGGTCTTTAAACAGAATTTGGATGTGAAGTCGAAGGCTTTCATGGGCAGCATCCATAGTTTTTTGTGGGCTTTTTGGGCTATGTGGCCATGTTCTAGAAGTTTCACCAGCATCTGTGGCGAATGCTGACCTGGAAGAGAGTAGGGTATATACAGTATACTGTGTCGTCCTGGTAGAGAGGAGTGATTTGCATATTGATCTGTGTATTGTTCTGTTGCTAATGGCAAGCCACAAAAAACTAAGAATTTGGATGGCCATTTTTGGGATTGCTTTAGTTTTACATTTCTTCCATGGCTGGGAGCTGGAGTTGATAGCCTTTATAGTCCCTTCTAACTCAATGATTCTATATATCTTGATATAGATGTAGACATCTATCATTCTGTACTTATATTATATATTTTATATATCATAAATGCATTTTACATATTTGTACTTGTGCTTTATATGTGTGTGGGTGTATGTGTTTGGGTGTATAATATATTTATTTTGTTGTTTGTGAGAAAATACCAAATTAATGCAGTGACTGGTAGGTTCTCAGTCATACCACTAGAAACTTCTATCATTCCTTTCCAGTTTCTGATCCATCTAGTTCAGCCAGATATCAATTTATTTTTCAATTGGTTTTTCTTTAGAAAACATCCATTCAATAGAAATTCTACTTGAGTGCTATGGTCCTTGACCTTTTTGAACTAACCAAAGAAATATACAGTGAGGGCTTATAAATAACACAGCCTCTTATTTGAAAGAAATAAATCAAAACAGGGGATGGGATTGATTATCTTACTGGAATTTCATAGTGTATGCTTGATTAATGAGAGAACATAACTTCCAAGGCTATCTTGATTTAAAGCCTTTACCCACTTTGTTTGGCCTTGACAGACTCTCTACAACTGCTCTTACTATAATACGCTAGAATTAATGGAATTTTATAAGCATTTTGATTCAGAGTTTTTAAAGGGTTGTATCGTTGTTTCCATTGAATGCAATATTTTTCTGTGGGGAACTAGACCAATGCTAGAATAGAACATGCTCATTTCAAAGAGAATATATACGAGTATATATGTGGACAAATATATGCATATATGTATGTATGAGCCAGTGTGATGTAGTGTTGTTTGAGCATTGGTTCATGACTCTAGTGACCATGGTTGGAACGACTCAGTATTTTTCATTCAGTATTTGCACTTTGCATTTCAGTATTTTTTTTAAAAGCACAAAAACCTGTGCATGTTTCCACAAAGAGATTATTTTGAGTAAAAAAATGGGTTTTGCACATTTTTTACAAAAAATTGTGGTTTTCCATGCAAAGCTTATACCTCGGAGTATAATGATATACTTAAGATCCTATATGATCTTAAACTCAAACCCATTAATAAATGTTTTTATACTGAACACACAACTTTTTTTTTTGCCCCTGCCCTCTCAAGAAAATAATAGTTCCACACATATGGTTAGACCAGAATTCAATGGGATTTTGTCTATGTCTTGGTTATGATTTTTAAAAATATCGCTGAGGTTGAATCTGCACTTCAAGTGGTTTGATACCAGTTTAACTGCCATGGCTAATTGCTATAGAATTCTTGGAATTATAGCTTGTTGTTGCATCAGAGCTCTCTGACAGAGAAGACTAAATATCTCATAGAATCATAGAATCATAGAATCATAGAATCACAGAGTTGGAAGAGACCACAAGGGCCATCCAGTCCAACCCCCTGCCATGCAGGAACACTCGGTCAAAGCATACCCAACAGATGGCCATCCAGCCTCTGCTTAAACACCTCAAAGGATGGAGACTCCACTACACTCCGAGGGAGTGTGTTCCACTGTCGAACAGCCCTTACTGTCAGGAAGTTCCTCCTAATGTTGAGGTGGAATCTCTTTTCCTGCAGCTTGCATCCATTGTTCCCTCCTCAATATTTCCAGACCCTTCACCATCTTAGTTTCCCACAAAACTACAATACCCAGAATTCAATAGCATTGAGCTATGGCAGTTAAAATGCTGTCAAACTGAATTATTTCTGCAGTGCAGATACAGCCTGATTTGTCTTTATCCATGATGACCTTCAAAATACAGCAAGATTTTTTCAGGACCTATGCTACCAGTATTAAGTGGGCAGCACTCCATAGCAGATACTTTTAAAGGTATCCTTTCAACTGATTCAGACATTGCAGCAATATTTGTGGATCCACTGTTCCGCATTGCCAATTGAAATTTTTAGGCTCTGAAAATTGTACTTTTAGTGCCCCAGCAGCAGTTTGTGTATTTATTTTATTTTATTTTTTATTTTATTTCATTTCATTTTTATCCTGCCTTTTTCCCAAAGTGGGACCTAAGGCGGCTAACAATATATATAAAACATATTAAAACAACAATATATACATATGAGAGAGGGAGAGAGAGAGAGAGAGAGAGAATGTAAACCTGAGGGCAGGGATCCATCTAATTATAAGATTGTATGTACAGCACTGTGTAAATTTACAGTGCTATATAAAATAAATAAATAAATAAATAAATTTAAAACATACAGTTAAAAATAATAATCTAAAACCAATCCCTTCATCCCCCAATGAAACCAAGCTTGCAAGATTTTAAAAGGCCTGTTTAAATAAAAATGTCTTTGCCTTCCAGCAAAAGGCTAACAGTGAGGGAGCCAGACTAGTTCCCCATGGAATGGAGTTCCAGAGGGTGAGAGTAGCCACTGTGAAGGCTCTCTCTCGTGTCCTCCCCAGGCAAGCCTGGGATGGTGGTGGGACCCAGAGAAAGCCTTCTCCTGAGGATCTTAGGGCTCTAGGTGGTTTATATTGGGAGATATTGTCTCTCAAGCTGTCTGGACCTAAGCTGTGTAGGGTTTTATAGGTCATGATCAGCACTTTGAATTGTGCTTGGAAACAATCTGGTAGCCAGTGAAGCTGTTTCCATACAGGAGTTATATGTTCCCTGTAACTATGTCAAGGCATAGGGATAGTGTTACCCTAAATGCATGGGGCTTGTAGTGTCTCCACTGACAGCATCAATCTATCTTTATTAATTTGGGGAATGCAGGAATGAAGCACCAGCTTTACCAGTAATAACTGAAAAAAGACTCTAGGCATGGGGAACTACATGAACTTTTATTAGAAGAAATATAAAAGAACATAACCCATTCAAACAACCAGCATATAGAGTTAACTGAAATTAACTGAAATAGAAAAGTGAAAGGGGATAGCAAGGTTTAGGGCTGGATGAGGTAATAGGCTCTTATCTTGAAGAATGGTCCACAGAAAGCCAGGAATTATAAATTATGAGTCCTGAGAATGTAGGTTTTGGGAAGCAAATAAAAATGAACAAAGAACTAAGCCTATATATACATGCTGGGGGGAGGGAGGCGACTGCAGCAAAAAGGTTAGAATCCATAGAGGTTCTGTGGGAACCCAAAAAGCCTGATCACTCCTCAACAGAATCTGAGAGGGTTTACAAAGTGGAACGTTTATTTTGATATTCAGGAGATGAGAGGGGTTTGATTTTGATCGATGATGCTTCATGCACTTTACAACACCAAGACAAGATCTGGAGTCTCAGGACTGAGAGACATTTAGTAATACACAAGAGATGAAAGGGGGTTTCTGGTCTTGTCTGATCTGTCAGAAGTCATCTTCTGGCTTTCAGTTTCCAATAGAACTGCAGATGGTGTGTGTGTGTGTGTGTGTGTGTGTGGTGGCACTCTTCCAGCAAGCTCCTCCTTCTCATACATTTCCACATGACTCATTGCACTACCTATTCCACGTGACACTATTCTGGTGCTATGTATGCCATCACAACCACATCCACTCATACTGATACCTGACATTGTATCAAACTATAGCTAGAGGAATAAATTCATTAGGGGATGGATGTTCAGATGCTTTCAATAGAGAACACTAAATTTCATTGTTTCTTTTTGTAGCCGTGATTTTAGAAATATGTGCAGAACATATTTTTATTAGGTTAGAGTAAAGAGTATTTCCTTCTATCTACTCAGCCCAGAGTCTTGCATAGTCAATATATTTAAAAGCATAGATGATCTGGATTAAGATGATTGTTAATATATTTATATTCTGAAATACAGTATATGTAGAATGTTATTTTGCTAAGCGATAAGATTACAAAAATAAAGGGCTTTCTTTACCTGTGAAATGTAAGAGGGTAAATCCTTCAGTAATTAAATTTGCCTGTAGTAATTTGTTCTTTTATCCTTAGAAGCCATTAATGCTCATTCTGATCCCTAAGCATGCTTACATGAAAGTAAGTCTTGTAATTCACTGACAGAACTTACATGTTAAAAGTACAGTGAGATGCATCTACAGTTTCGAAACAGTTTATCAGCAGATTATGGGGTATTAGCCTCTGGAGAGGAAGATGCCATTTGATGTATGGCTTATTAACTCTAAATACTTCAAGTCCTGATTATGAAGTAATTTGTAACCAAGCAATATCTATGCAATTTTGTACTTCTGCTTTCTTTTCTTTTAAACCTGGGTTTTTATTTTGCTGTTTGGTCACCTGATAGTCAAAAAACTCTTCATATACCCTATTTATCAAAAGCTGAACATTATCTCAGTGTGTATACTTATATGGGAATGAGAAGAAAACATGCAGCTCTGAAGATTTTATACAGATCTGCTCATCTCAACATGGCAAGTCTGTGCTGCAAGCATTTGGCAAATCTCATGAGAGCGCTTATCTCCTAGGAAGAATCCACTGCAGAAATATAGCTAATTAAAAAAAATCTAAAATGTAAATTGAATTTTGACCCAAAATTTTTCTTGCTGAGTAAGGTTATGCAAGAGAGAAATAAACTGCTTTATGGACTGTATGGGGAAATCTGAAAGAGCTGCAATCACATTACCATAGTGACCCATAAATAAGTCAATCTGGGATTTGGGGGTTAATTTTTGGACATAATTTTTTAAACTTATAGATGAGTATATACAGTAGTTCTGAAGAGGATGCAAATTCTTGTTTGTCTTAATTCCCCATGGAATGAAGAGAAACACTAATCTTTTTCTCCTTGTCTTTGTAATGGGGAGATATTTTCTGGGACTTTCCATTGTGTTTTTCATTTGTTTTTTTGATATTTGTAGGACCAATTTCTGTATCTACTTTGATAGCTGTTGCCTTGACTATCACAGACCAGAAAAAATGGATGAGCAAGTTACCTTTTTTTCCAGTCTGGAGACCCAGACCACATTATGTGCATGGCTTCACAAAAAGGGTAAAGCTAGCAATGTTGCACAGGGAGGCTCTACAAAAATTATGATGTTTGAATTCAAATGTTTCTAATTAAACTAAAGTATATTATTTGAATGGTGTGCTAATTTTTATGGATATTATCTTTATTACTCTTTACTGTGAGCTGGTTTGAGACCATTTTTGGGAGATAGGCATAAGTTTATAGTTATAGTTTATATGAATAAGTTTACAATTCCTAACATAGGAGCAGATAAAAAGGGAGGAGAACTCTTAGCACACAAGAAAAGGCTTATTTAGGCCAAGACCTGCAAGCAGGGGCTGTGGCAAAAAAGAAAAAGAAAGAAAGGCATACTTAAAACAGAGAATGATGTTGGTAGAACATTTTGAAGCACATACATTACTATATCATTTGCATGTAGATCTAAATATATAAATAATAACTATAATTTAAATAGAAACAGAGTGAAACACACCTCACAGACTTTGAGGGAAGTCTGACCAGGTGACCCACCTGGTTACTCTGTCTGTCAGTGAGGTACTGTTGATGGACAACTCTTTCATACTGCCTGCTGTGTTTTCTTAACAGCCTTTTAACTTTAAATTCAGATTGGGCTGCCTTTATACTGCAGAATTAATGATGTTCATCACCGCTATAAGGGCCATGGCTCAATGTTATTGAATTCTGGGATTTTGTAGTTTTGTGAGATATTTAGCTTTTTGTGTCAAAAACCTCTACTAAAACAGACTAGAAATCCCACGATTCTGTAGGATGGAGCCATGACAGTTAAAGTGGTGTCAGCAGCCTGGACTGGATACACATTTTGACAGAGGAAGCCTTCAGGCAGACAGAAGGGAGGATTGTACAGTTCTGAACCCCTCCCCCCACAGGTTCCAAAACTCGGGCATATTCAAGCCCCATTAAAAAACAAAACAAAACAAAACAAAAAACAAAAACAAACAGCTTCATTTATATACCGCTTCATACCGCCTAAGCAGTGTCTAAGCAGTTTACAACTGTAAGCTACTTGCCCCCAACAATCTGGGTACTCATTTTAGCGACCTCAGAAGGATGCAAGCCTGAGTCAAGCTTGAGCCCTTTTGCTGGTATTGAACTCACCACCTTATGGTTTTGAGTGAGTGGCTGCAGTATAGGCATTTAACCACTGCTCCACCAGGCTCTTCAAGCCCCATAGACTTGAATGGGTCATGTGCATGCTAAGTCCGTTAATAGTGGTCAATCCTCTGTGGATTTTCAAGTCCACGGATTTCAAGTCTGAAGACTTGCAGGGGCAACTATGGGGCTTTCTAGATTGGCAAAAAGAAGTGTGTTCATGGCTGCATGAAACTCTAGCCTTTAGATGAGAAAATGGGAAAGTGTGCCATGAAAACGCTTTTTTTGCATTTTAGGGGAGAAGAAGCGCCTTTAAAAAGGTGCTGGTTTTCCCAGCTTCTTTTTTAAAAACTGCAGAACAGCGCAGCTCCATCTAATGGTTGTGGTGCAGCTGCTAAGCATTAAGGAAAAGGCAACTTCATGTCACACTTTCCTGCCAATCTAGAAAGCCCCTAGATTTTGTAAGGTAAAACGCATAGCCACACTAGCTGCAACTATGATTTATTTCAGCTTGAGAACCCTCTGGGTTTATGTATATGCACACACCTTAATGGCAAGGATTAAAACAAAGTTAGGAATCATGCAGCCCTCCAGATGTTGTTGGACTACAGCTCCTAGAAGCCCCATAGCTAACATAGCAAGAGTGAGGAATGCTGGCAGTTGCAGTCCAATGACATCTGAACAACTGTATGATTCCCATGCCTGGCTGAAAATGATTGATTTTGAGAAATATATTTGTGCATGGAATTAACACATGAATTTGCAGATCATGATGAGGTTTTACAGTTGTCAGCAAAAGAGCATTGGTGTCTCACCGAACTATAAATCCCAGGATGGGGATGGGATGGGGCCACAGCAATTAAAGTTAAACAAGGGTGGTAAAATTGTCTAATGTTAAAGGGACCCTGGTGCACTTACAGCCTGCCTTTCTCCCAAAATGGGATCCAAGGTGGCGTTGATTATGATAAGAGAGAGAATTGTAAAAGTGCTACTGAATTCACTTAGCATGAGTAAGGGACTATATAGGCCATCCCCTTCCTGGCTGCATCAGGGCAACCTCACACTGCGGCCCTGATCTAACCTCAGGAGGGCACAAAAAGGAGCTGCAAAAAGTGGGTCCATTTTGCTCCCTCCAAAGGGCGCCATAGCCACAGTAGTGTGGCTGTATGTATCCCCTATGGTGCTGCATCATCTGAATGCAGTGCCACAGTCACGCCATGATGCTGTGTTCTGTCTGGAATGGCGAGCGGCATCATAACACCCTGGAGTTAGGGTATCTAGCATCAGGATGCTGCCCCCTGATTCCGCCCACAGGCTGGCACAAAGTGCCAGTCTGTACAGGGCTTTTGTCAGTCTAATTGAGTAACTAGATAAATAAAAACTACAAATAAAGGGATGAATAGGGTTGTTGGATCAGCACTGTTCTAGCCTATGAGATTTCAGTGCCAAAACCTGAGACCTTGAAATGTGTGATGGTGGTCCCACTGGAAGTGATGCTGAGCACTAATCAGAGTTACACAGAATACACCCATTCATTTTAACACCTCCCTGCCAAAGTCTTCTTCATGAGGAAAATATACATCAACACATTTTTCAAGGCAGTGTGCTTGCCCTGAGATTCCTTTCACTGAAAACTGGAGAAGAGAGTCTAGGCCTTTAGATATGTGAACTTTAGTCATGAGCATTCACTTACAAAGCTCTGTAGGATATTTAAACCACACGCAAAGTTACGATATGAGAAAGAGTTTCCTATTAATTTAAAGTATCACTATTGGCCAAATAACAATAGACACAGGAAAAACATGGCTCAAAGTGCTCGTAAATGGCTGCTTTATTATAGAGAAAGCCCAATGCATTTCAGCATGCATATATTTTTACTGCCTTCTTCAAGGGTGATTTGAAATCTAACTGCAGGCATTTCTGAGCCAGAGAATCTCATTTTGTTTGCTGAACAAAAATAAACCAAAATGGTTTGAAATTGTTTCTTTTTGTATAGCAAATTGAATGAAATTCTCTGCTTTATAAGTGTTTGTTTTTCTTTTCAGGAAGACCTCAAAACATGGTAAAAATGCCCCAAATGCCCCCTAGAGAGTGTTTGAATTTTAATCTTTAGATTGCTGCCTTTGTTGGTTGCTTTGTTAAAAATAAATACTGTAATCAAAAGTTCCATATTTCAGTTGGAATTAATATTCCTTAACAGTAATTAAGTTTGTAAATGACAATGTTAATTCACATTTTCTTTTCATATTTTCTTTAACTGCTGATATTAATAACATTGCCTTCAATGTTCACTGACTGTCAATCTCATTATATAGTAATAAATACTGATGCTAATTAACATGTTGCCCAAGGTGATAGATCTTTAATATAGTGGAGATAGTTGAAATATGATTACCATCAGCGGAAAAGAACAGCTTTGTAATGTAAATGTGAATTGTAAACATAGAGTCTGACAACAATTCTCAATTGCCTTGAGTAGGTCTTTAATGCTGCTGCCATTTAATACCATTTTAGTGGCAAGAGGTGTGTGTTGTACAGGTTTAGGTGGGAAGAGTTTCTGTCAAAGCTTATAGTATCTGACCCATAAATGATCTTGGGGTTGTCCTATATAAGAAATGCTATCCAGGGCACAGGTGATCTAAAACCAAACAAGGCAGATTCTATCTGAGGTATGATTTTAAAAAGCAATGAAAATAAAACTGACCATATCTACAAATATATGGTGTGACCACATCTGAATACTGTATACAGCTTTGTTTCTATTTCTTAAAAAAAAGATAACATATTTAAAGTCATAACTGTAGAGATTATTGGACTCCTTTTAAACCAACTTATCCCCGATGGGATAAAGTCAAATTTAAATTTAAATTTTTAAATTTATCTCATGGCTTTTCAAAAATGGGATAAACACGGGTGGGGGCCAGGTTGCAGATGGGTTGCACTCACCTGGGCCCGTCTGAGTGTGATAATACTTTTTTAAAATTTAAATTTGACTTTCTCCTGTTGGGGATAAATCAGTTTAAAAGGAGTGTGATAATCTCCTGTGTTAATCTGTTTTAGCACACAAAGTATCCTGAGTCTGAGAAGAAGAAAACTCTACCATAAGCTTTTTTTTTAAAAAAAAAGTTTATTATATAAAGCAAGATAAAAATAATTAAAAAACACTGAACAACTACAAAACAATAAATAAAACTGGATATCAGTCATTTTGAAGCGGGTGAAGTCTGGATTTTGCGGCATGTATTAGGATGATGATTTAGGGATGATTTAGGGACGATTTAGCAATGTTTTAGCAATGGTAAGCCTCTGAGTGATAATCACCATACAGGTTCACCTACAATAAAAAGTATTGAAAAGAAAGATTTGGTACATTTAATTCTGAAAAGTGTGCAGGAAATAATAAAGATGTATGGAGGGTGTGTTTTCTTTCATGTTAAAAAAAAAAAGCAAGTTACTAAACTTTAGTGAATACATAGCTCTAGCAGTGATATTATTTGATATGTTTTCCCAAGCTGAATTGGTGAGGAGGAGAGAGAGTTTGGATTTAACACACACACACATTTTTAACTGTTCCTGTGCCTAATCTTTGAACAGTTTTCATAACCTAGGAGAATTTGAAGGGAGTAGAGAATTATGCACAGCTATCTAGAAACATGCAGGATATTAACTGTCTTGAATTTGGACCTGGTCCTTTAGTTTAGCACCACAATGGAAGAAGCAAGATAAATATTTAACTGGTATAAGAGCTCACTTATCTTTTACCCATGCTGCATGCCCCTACTCTCTTTCTCTTTCTTTGTGTGTGGATAAATGGAGTGGACATTTGAGTTTTAGTGAGTCAACATCCTCTTCTATTTATTTATTTATCATTTTAAACACCAAAATATAGGGAATATTATGTAGTATAATATCCTCAGAACATTTTTTTTTAATTAATACTTTCATAAACACAGCAGGGGCAAGGTTTCCAAACATAATATAGAAATGTAATAAATCATTATAGAAAACAAGTAAAACTTAATTTGTATGTATTGTAACACTACTAGCCACTAGATGACACTGTTGTTTTATACCAGTGCAGCAGGGTGAATATTTATGATTGTTTTAAAAATAAGTATTTAAAGCATACATGAGTATCTGGAATATTTGTGCCTCTTTTGTTGTTCATGCTGTCTTACTCTGTACTGTGTATGCTTTAGATCACACTTGCCTGAAAACTGCAGTTTGCTAGTATCTCATTCACAAGTATATTGCCATACTCTCCATGTCATGTATAGTCATGCAACTATACAAGACATCTACACTCTTAGTATACAGATCTTGTGTCTATATTCTTATTTAGAAGAAGTGTAATATTCACTGAGAATGAACAGAATTCTGACAATCTGATATAGAAGAGCAACACTTTCAGACTTATTGTTAAGAGTTCAATGAATTTAAAGTAAAAAAAAACCATAAAGGAAGACGAGATCGATGGCTGATATCTATCCCGCCTTCCATGCACTCTGTTAACCTGAAAGAACCGAGGGTCATCCCATCCATACCACAATCTCTTACCTTGCTCCTATTTAATGCCAGGTCAGTAAAAAACAAGTCTTATATCATCCATGACTTATTAGAGGAAGAGAATGCTGACCTGGCCTGCATCACAGAAACCTGGCTGAGTAATGATAGTAATATAACTTGGGCTAAGGCCCTCCCAGCAGGATATACTGTCCAGGAGCAGATAAGAGAGAGTGGGCGAGGGGGGGGGGTGGCCATAGTTCACAGAAGCGCTATCAACTAGACCAGGAAACCTATCCGTAAAACTGACCACATCAAGTGTATTTACCTTACCCTGAAAGCCAGGGACAGTTTGGGGATTCTGTTGGTCTACCATCCACCCCGTAGCCTAACAGACTCCCTGACCGAGCTGACACAGCTGGTCTCGGAGCTGGTGCTGGAGTCTTCCAGGCTTCTAATCCTGGGAGACCTCAACATCCCCTTCGAGGCCGGCCTTTCAGATGACAGGTGCAGCTCGGGAGTTCATGGATTCCATGACTTCCATGGGCCTGTCCCAGTTGGATTCAGGGCTGACACACTGCGTGGGTAATACACTCGATGTGATCTTTTGCACGGATCAGGAAAATCCGTGGGCAGAAGTTACCGATACCACTGCCCTGTCATGGACGGATCATTTCCTGGTCAAGGCGAAACTGAAGGCCACTACCCACATCCCCCTCGGGGGTGGAGGACCTATTAAGATGGTCCGTCCTCGAAGGCTGATGGAACCCAAAAGGTTCCAAGATGCCCTAGAGGGATATATGGTTGGGAATGATGGCGATTCTGTTGATGCCCTGGTCAATACCTGGAACATCGATCTCTCCAGGGCTATAAACAGTATCGCTCCCGAACGTCCTCTCCAGCTCGCTTCCAACAAAAAACCATGGTACACACAAGATCTTCGGAAGATGAAGCGAGAGACGAGATGACTAGAGCGCAGATGGTGCCAACACCGATGCCTATCTGACAAGATACTCCTAGACAACCTATTAAGGTCCTATGGAGTTGCAATCGATGCAGCAAAGAACTCGTTCTATGCTGCTCGTATTGCATCGGCAGAGTCTCATCCGGCAGAGCTATTCAGGGTGGTCAAAGATTTAATTCGGCCCCCTCCCACCCTGAATCCTCTATTAGAATCAACAAATGCCTGCTGTGACGCTTTTAATGACTTTTTTGTCGATAAGATCTCTCAGATAAGGGCCGATCTAAACGCCACTGTTAACACAGAAACTATGAGAGAGGTGTCCAATGACTCCGTGGACTTAGTTAAACTGGATCATTTTGAGTTTATAAATACCGAGGAAGTGGACAAGCTCCTTGGAAGTGTTAGGAGGACGACGTGCCCTCTCGATCCCTGCCCATCCTGGCTGACTGTACAAGGAGGAGATGCCATGAAGACCCTGCTTCAACTTATTGTTAACACATCTTTCAGGGAGGGCAAATTTCCATCTGAATTGAAGCAGGCAATGGTCAAACCACTTCTGAAAAAGCCCTCCCTGGACCCCTTGATCAGAAATAATTATAGACCAGTTTCATTGTTACCATTCTTGGGCAAGGTGATCGAGCGGGCAGTTGCTCTCCAACTCCAAGCAGTCTTAGATGAAGCCGATTATCTAGACCCATTTCAAACTGGCTTCAGAAGGGGGTACGGAGTTGAGACAGCCATGGTCGCCTTGGTTGATGATCTCCGTCTGGGCATCGATAGGGGAAGTGTGACCCTATTGGTGCTCTTGGACATCTCAGCGGCATTCGATACCGTAGACCACGGTATCCTTCTGGAACGGCTGAGAGAGGTGGGAATTGGGGGCGCTGCGCTCCAGTGGTTCCATTCCTACCTTTCAGGCAGGTTCCAGATGGTGAAGCTGGGAGACAGTTGCTCTCGTAAGAGAGAGCTGTCATCTGGCGTCCCTCAAGGCGCCATTCTGTCTCCCATGCTGTTCAACATTTACACAAAGCCGCTGGGAGAGATTATCCGGAGGCATGGGGCGCAGTGTTATCAATATGCTGATGACACACAAATATACTTCTCCATGTCTCCGACTGCTGCAGTGACCAAGGATGGCATCTCTCCTCTAAACGCCTGCCTGGAGTCGGTAATGGGCTGGATGAGGGAAAATAAACTCAAACTGAATCCAGAGAAAACGGAGGTACTTGTGATAGGTTCCCCTGCTCCTGGGATGGAGATTTGTCAACCTGTCCTGGACGGGGTCACACTTCCCCTAAAGGATAAAGTTCGCAATCTGGGCGTACTCCTGGATTCGTCGCTCCAGCTGACACATCAGGTGGAAGCGACAGCCAGGAGTGCGTGGTATCAGCTTTGGCTGATACGCCAGCTGCGTCCCTGCCTGGGTAAAGAAGACCTTGAAACATTAGTACATGCATTGGTAACCTCTCCTTTAGATTTCTGTAATGCGCTTTACATGGGGCTACGTTTGTATCAAGTCCGGAAGCTTCAGCTAATTCAGAATGCAGCAGCCAGACTATTAACAGGGGCAACAAGATCAGAACATATTACCCCTATACTAAAATCATTACACTGGCTGCCAATTAGCTTCCGGGCCCAATACAAAGTGTTGGTCGTTACCTTTAAAGCCCTATATGGTTTGGGCCCGAGTTACTTGAAGGAGCGCCTCTCCCTGCATAATCCGCCTCGCACCCTCAGAACATCAGAGAAGAATCTATTAAATCCTATTAATACAAGATTAGTATCAACTTCCCATAAGGCATTCTCTGTGGCAGCCCCAAAGCTATGGAATAACTTACCGGAAGAGATCCGTCTTATTACCTCATTGGATGCCTTCAAAAAGGCTATTAAGACGGATCTCTTCCGGCAGGCCTATCCACCCGACCTAGTCTAATAGATCGGGAATGAATGAATAGAATTAGATCAAATATAGACATACTGAGATCGTCAAGAATAAGAATACATGCTGCAAGTTTTGTTGATTATGGAGTTTTAATGTTTTAATATTTTGATTGTACTAAACTATGTTAGCATTTTAACTGTTGGAATCCTGCCTCGATCCGAATAAATATTATTATTATTATTATTATTATTATTATTATTATGTGTGAAAGCTGGGTTGAGTGAAGGCAAGAATGCACAAACATCTGTGCTGATGAATATTATAGAATAGATTTATGTAAGCTTATAATACAACATTGAGACCAAACCAGATGCATTTGTGTTTATTAAACATATGCTACCATGTTGTCATAAAGCAGGAAGGGTTTCTTATCTCTCCCTCCATTCTTTTACTCCTTGCACTTGTCTGCTTTAAGATGTTTTCTCCCTGCTGGATCATTGTGGTATTGGAACTGGGCTGGAGGAGAAATATATCAAACCAGCAGAGTATGGGGAGAGAGGTAAAGGTGGAGAGGGCTTTTTCTCTCCTTCCCTGCATGCTTCTTTTAGTAAAAGATGCAGACCCATACTCCACCTTTATAACTGAATGGGTGAATGCACTGTTTCATAAAGGTGCACATGTCTATTCCCCGCTGGCCCTAAGACTTCTAAAAATAGGTGAAAGCTCTTCCTAGAATGCTTTACTTATGAAGCACGTTACTGGTCTTTTAAAATGGTTTCCAGTGTAAAGCTTACCTTTTTGATTGAGCTAAAGAGACATAACACATATTTTGTCATAGAAAAAATAGAGAGAAGCCAATAAAAGTTCAAACTGTGTGAGACTAAACAATAATTGTGCAACTTTTAGGTACGTAAGGGTTCTTTTTCTAATTAGACAGGCTGTGTTTTCCTACATGTGACATACAAAAACGTTCATAACAACTACTCAAAATACATGACTCACTTTTTCTTTGGTCTTCTGCTTGGCTAGTAAGAGTGTTTTGTAGACATCAGGAAATGTTACCTTTTAATTTTGTGCTATCTTCCTGATGCAAAAAGACATAAAAATATACTCTTGTACCCCTTTCCTGTACATGTCCTATACATTCCTATACATACATTAATGTTTATTATTGAATATTAGATGCAGTAAGCCTGAAAGTTCATGCACTCTGATAAGTGTCCTAAACTGAACATTAGGTTTGGGTTTTGTAATGCTTTCTCTATTTTTTTTCCTTTTACATGGATTTTCCCCCCTGCTTCCCCAAATGCATATATGTAATGACAGTTGTGTTGCTCCTTTACACTCTTATCCAAAAAGGTGGCCGGGGGGGGGGGGGCTTGGGTTCCCCAGCAAGTATGTCAGCATCTCCTTAAATGTTGTGGAAATGCTTAGCTCAAAGGAGGCCTGTGAGAGGTGGCCAACTAAGGGAATCATTTCACCCATGTATGCCCATACCAACTGCAGGAGAACTCCAAATTTGGTGACTAAAAAAAGTTTTATTTAGAAATATACGAGAGTGCAACCAAACATTGATTACCAGTTCAATCTGAAACATCATGCAAAGGTGACCAAAGTAGAGGTTTGGAAAATTGGATAGTGAAAGCTTAGGGTTTAGAGAGAATGATATTTACCAGTCCTTAAGAGGAATCCACATAAAGTGGAGTTTGGCTCAGATAGGGTCTGTGGGTGATACGGTAAGACAAAGCTCTGGACAGTTGGACAAAGCTCTAGTACCTGGCAGCTATTTGTGCAGAGTGGCTGTGTAGGATGGATATGCATATCCTCTTTTGTATCTTTTAATGTGCCCCACATGAAATGCAAAGCATTTGATTGTTTCCCCATGAAATTGACAAAGGACAATTTTGGTAGATGATCTTAACTCTGGATCAACAAAACAGTGATAGGAAATGGGACAACCCCAAGATAAGATAGGGAAGTTGGCTGAGAATTTGGTGGGGGTGGGTAGGAGATATGATCTTACGTACCTTAGTGCAATGTGACCACCTTTGTCTCGTGTACAAAACGATATCAGGAGTGGGGGAGGATGGAGTGATTAGAAATCCATTCTGTGTTTATTATGGTATTATCTAGATTCTCTACATGTCTCTGGGTCAATATGCCTTTCCGAAGTAAAACTTCCTAGTGTTCCAACAGTCATCATGACATCTTAAAACATATCTGGCTCTAGATATAAAAATATGAAAATACAAAACTCCCATATACAGTGAGGGAGGGTGTCAGGTATGCTAACAACATATAAGAAGGGATTGTTAAAAGATTACAGATCTGGATAGTTACAGACAATTGCACTGTACATACAGTGTAGCATTGTATGGGCAAGACATACCTATATATACTTCACTCTCCTCGTTTAGTGTCAGCTGTAAAAAAAGACATTGATTTTTCCCCCTTCAATTTGTTTTTCCCCAGCTAGTTTGAGGGGCTCTACAGACCGCCCCTTTTCGCGCCGGATCGAGGCCATGGAAACCACACACCACAGCCCTAATCTGTCCTTTTGAGGGCACAAAAAAGACCCTCCAAAAGCGGCTCCTTTTTGCACCCTTGAAAGGGCTCCATAGCCATGGCAGTGCAGGTATACAGTGTTCCTTTGGTGCTGCATCGAATGGACGCAGCACCAGAGGAGTGCCATGATGCCGCACACTGTGTGAAGTGGCGTGAAGCATCATGCCACCCTGGGGGCAGAGTCGGGGCATGCATCTTCTGGACACAATGCCCTGACTTCACCCCCAGGCTGGCCTTTCAGGCACGTCTGTACAGGGTCTCAGTTATCATGGCTAAACTCAAACTGTGATTCAAGCTAGCCATGATTCAGGTCTTAAAAACTATAAATAATATTTTGAATTTGGCTTGTTTCATTAAACTTTAGGGGAAGAGACCAGATTCCAAATGTGATTTATGATCTTCGCTTATTTTCCTAAAACACCATTTGGATTAAGCTTCATTCTGTATTTGTACACAGAAACAAACTACAGCTAACTGAAAATGGATGTGAATGCTTTCAGTCTTCTCCATTTAGCAATGTCTTCAGTAGTTTAGCATCATATCCAAATGAGACCAGTGCAAGTGGGCTTCATTCTGCCTTTAAATGCTTTTAGAAGATTTGCAATACACCAAGAGGGAGTCCTACAGAAATATTATCATTCTTGCTGCTACTGTTGATTGTTGGCCTTTTCTTGCAGCAAGACAGAGAATCAAAAACATAAAAATGAAAAGAAAGACGACAAGTTGTTGCTGCTAATTTTTCAACAGTTCAGGGAGCATACAAACCTTATTCTGTTTATATTTTCATTAGTTTTTTAAAGCATTAAGTTATTTCTAAAGTTGAACACTGCATTACTAGTTTTAAAAGGAATCCTATAAAATGGCATAAATCACAGTGATTGCCTTCATTTGTCCCCCCAAGTGCCACAATCTTTTTTTTTTCTCCTTTAAGTTGTACTATAAACTCTTTAGGGTCCTGTACTTTAGTTACCTTTTCCAAACAAGCACTTTCTAGATGCCTTGGACTACAAACCATGAAGTTCAAGTAGAGGATGGAGATGTTGAAATTTATAGTCCAGCACAGGTTGTGTACAGTTGCCATAAAGCAAGATATCTACCAATGTATCAATTTAGTTGTGGCACTGATCTGCATCTTTCTACCTCTAACCCCTTCTCTGGCAACTTGTACGTCAAACACAGTAGTTTTGCCTGAATTAGAGACATTAGTTAAGGCATCAAGGGGTAAGTCTAATTACTAAATACAACCAGAATTGGCTTACTTAAATGGTGATAGGAAAAGGATCCTAGGAAAATCCTTGCTATATTATTCTGCATGATTGATTTACATATTAGTCTGTTGATTACTATGCAGCATAAGAACTTGTAGAAGATGCTGGTACAAAAATCCATCTTCCCCATTTTTGTTGAGGGTGGGCTTGGACTCCTTTCTATGGCTTGTGGATTTGGTGATTATAGGGGTGTAAAGCCCAGAGAAAGAAAAGTAGCTTAGTTTAACATTTTTAAAGAGGTAGAATCAATTAGTGCTTAATAATAAGTAGTACTTATTGATAAATAGTTTATAGAAATTATTTTGAATTATTATTGGAAAAAATGGTTTTGAAGATCTACAGTCATATTTGCCTAGGCTTTGACATACCAAGCACAGGTAAATGTAAAGGTATTTCATTTGTACTAATTTGTGAATGCCAGCTATTGATCCTGCTAAACTATATGCACAGTATACCCTGGACCCATGAAGCCTGTTAACTCAATGTTAAAAAGAGATAAGATTGGTTTGGCATGACTTGTTTTTGTGAAATTCAGACTATGTATGTGGCAGACCTAAACAGGATTGGCTCTAGTTAACACTTGGATGTGAGACTGCCAATGAATACCAGATGCTGTAGGCTATATTTCAGAGGAAGGAACTGGCAAAGCCATCTCTGAGGATTTCTTGCCTAAGAAAACCCTATGAAGTTCATGGGGTTGCCGTTAGTCAATAGGTGAATTGAAGGCAATACAGATGTATATATGTAGGGTGCAACAGTCATGAAAATGACTTCTGTATCACAACTAGCTGATATGTGGAGGTTTGAGCCCTGAAGCTGTTTATAATTCTATTGTGAATTTTAAGTGAAATAAAATGACATTAGCATAATTACTGCACTGCTTTTTTGTGTGTGTGTCTAAATTGCTTTGTGTGTGGCTGAACAAATATAAAACTGAAGATTAAAAATTAATTGCAGTTTTCAGGGAAGTTATTATTTCTCATTATTTAAAATTCATATAGCTCAGTTTTCTTTGTTCAGCACAAGGCATATGACAGAGAAGAAGGAAATACCAGCAAAAATAGAAGATAAATAATGTAAGAAAAATAACAAATATAGTAAGCCCCCCCAAAATGTAAAAAAAAATCAAAACAAAAACAGGCTGAGCATAACATATACTCCAAGATTTGTGTGGCCAAGCAACATCAAAGTATTGTGAAGATGACAAAAGCTACCAAAAGGGAAGAACAGATAGGCTGGGAGAGGCTACTCCAGTTTATTTTTGCTTAAGTCTGGTGGGAAAAGGGTAAGATTTTGTCTCCTCTCCTCTCCCTCCTGTTGATTTACTTAAGGACAAATTGCTTTTGCAATTTGAAATCAGTTTGCAGCAATTGGGGTAAGATGATAAGCTGATAACAAAAGGGGGAAGGGAGAGGAGGAAAGAGAAATTGTGACATTTTAAATACAACTGTATATGTGGGTTACAGAAGATTAATTGGGATGTTCCCTTCCAAAACGGGGAATATAATTGGGATGTTCCCTTCCAAAACGGGGAATATGTGTAAATATAAAAGAGATGCTCAGCAGTACAGTACTAGCTCTAAATGCCCAAAACCTTCCTCAAATGGAAGGTGTTTATTCTTCTGCTGATGGACATTTTTGTGAGCTTACAGACCTATGAGTAATAATAATAATAATAATAATAATAATAATAATAAAAAATCTTTATTTCTAGCCCGCTCCTCTGTAGAGCACAATCGGAGTGGGGTACAGCGAATTAAAACATACAGATTAAAATACTTCATCAACCCATTCCCAGCCACCCACCCCTTAAAAATAAATTAAATTAGCAATAGTTTAAAACCATAATGATATTAAAAACATAATACATCCTCATAGATCTTAAATGAGGGTGAAAATAGCACCAAGCAAGGGGTCAAAATAGGTCCCGTTTCGGAGCCAGAATCTAGGAGGTTTCAGGGAAGGCTTGCTGGAAGAGATGCATCTTCAGAGCTTTTTTAAAGCAGTCAAGAGATGTTATAAGACACATCTCATCCGGCAGTCCATTCCAAAGCTTGGGTGCAGTAGCTGAAAAAGTCCTCTGAGAGGTCTGCGACAGCCGAGTTTTCACAGGTTGTAGTAGGTTCCTCCCAGAGGATCGGAGTGTGCGGGGGGGGGGGTTCATACGGGGAGAGGCAGTCCCTAAGATAAGATGGACCCAAGCTATGTAGGGCTTTAAAGGTTAGGGCCAATACCTTGTACTGCGCCCGGAAACTAATCGGCAGCCAGTGGAGAGCCTTGAGCACCGGTGTTATATGCTCTCTCCTTGATGTTCCAGTTACAAGCCTGGCTGCCATATTTTGGACCATTTGAAGTTTCCGAGTTAAGCACAAAGGTAGCCCCATGTAGAGCGCATTACAGAAGTCCAGGCGTGAGGTTACCGGAGTATGTACCACAGTTTCCAGGTCCCTCATGTCCAGGAAAGGGTGCAGCTGGCGTATCAGCCGAAGCTGATAACATGCACTCCTGAAAGTCGCATTCACCTGACAAGTCATGTGAAGCGACGAATCTAGGAGTACCCCCAGGCTGGGAACACAGAGGAGAGTGTGATTCCGTCCAGGACTGGAGACTGTATTCCCAAGCCTGGTTTCGGGCCTGTGACTGTTAGTACCTCCGTTTTGTCTGGATTCAGTTTCAATTTGTTTTCCCTCATCCAATCTATTACCGCCGCAAGACAGTCATTAAGAGGAGAGACGCCATCTGAAGTCTGTGCTGATGATCTGGTCATGGAGAGATATATCTGAGTGTCATCAGCGTACTGAAGACACTGAGCTCCATGCCTCCGAATGACCTCACCCAGCGGCTTCATATAAATGTTAAATAGCATCGGGGACAGGATGGCGCCCTGAGGGACGCCACAATTAAGCTTGATTTTGGAAGAGCAACTGTCCCCGAGCCTCACCCTTTGGGATCTGCCAGAGAGGAAGGACCGAAACCATCGAAGAACGGTGCCTCCGATCCCTACCTCCCTCAGCCGATCCAAAAGGATGGAGTGGTCTATAGTATCAAAGGCTGCGGAGAGATCCAAGAGCACCAGCAGGGTCACACTACCCCTGTCAATGCTCAAGCGGAGGTCATCAGCCAGTGCGACCATAGCAGTCTCAACTCCATGACCTGCCCTGAAGCTAGTTTGAAATGGATTGAGATAATCAGTTTCATCCAAGAAGGCTTGGAGTTGGAAGGCGACTGCTCTCTCAATCACCTTGCTCAAAAATGGGAGCAAGAATACTGGTCTGTAGTTGTTCCTGTCCAGGGGATCAAGGGAAGGTTTCTTCAGGAGAGGCTCCTGAAGGAGGCAGCCGCCTCCTTCAGACACGATGGAACAGTGCCTTCTCTGAGGGACGCATTGATCACATCCCGAAGGAATGTCCTCAGTGCGCCCCCTCCCTGGATGACCAGCCAAGATGGACATGGATCGAGGGAGCATGTCGTCTTCCGGGTACTGCCAAGGAGCTTGTCCACGTCATCGGTACTCACCGATTGAAACTCATCCAGTAAACTGACAGCAATGGAGTTGCTGAACACCTCGCCAATGGATTCTGACAAAACATTGGCGTCCAAGTCATTTCTTATCCGAGAGATTTTATCTGCAAAGTAGATGTTAAACGCGTCACAGCAGGCTGTCGTCGGGTCAAGTAGGGGATTTGGCGCAGGGGGAACCTGCGTCAGTTCCCCCACTACCCTAAACAGCTCTGCTGAACGGGACTCTGCAGACGCGATACGTGCAGAGCAGAAGGATCCGTTGTATCTGTTAGATGTTCACTGTGCAGCAGCAGATCAGGAAGGAGGGAACAGACTGGATCTTTCTGCCTTTGAATTCTGAATTTTGGCTGAGATAACATGGGGGGAAAAAACCTATTTTCCCTTTCTCCATACATTGGGAATCATCAAATGGACAGTTTGAATAATCATAGCATGAAGTTGGCTCATATGGGGAGCAAGGGGAGTCAGACCTTCAGATACCCTGAAACCAACAGTTAAAGTGTCATAACCAATCTAGAAACAGACAGGGAGCCAGTGCAGCTGTTTCAGTACTAGTGGATAATGTAGTTCAGATATATCAGATGTAGTCCAATTGGCAACCTAATCATGCCATTTTGAATAAATGGAAATGTCTTTCTGTCAAATTAACTGATTCACTATAGGAGAGAAGACAGATTTCACAACACTGTTGTAACTTCCCCTTATCCTTGGCAGCACTGATTGCTGGGATTTGTACATAGGGTTTTTTTATTTAGAAAACTGGAGAGGGCTCCTGTAGCTTTAATTGTTGCATAAAAGAGTGAATTTCAGCAGGTGTTGCTTGTTGTGCAACCAGATATCAAGCAACGGCTGATGAATTTCCTTCATCTACACAGCCATTAAAGGTACAGGAGCCCTCCCCACTCTAGCAACAGTTTTCTTCCTCAATAGTAAGACGTGGTTGCAAATGGCAAAAATGCTTGAGGAGCCCTAAAAGTGCATTTTCATCAATTGAGTTTTTCATACCTCTAATGCATCTGAGGAAGTAAACTTAAGTCTATGGAAGCTGATGCTGCCAACTTCTTTCTTTAGTTAGTTTCAAAGGTGCTACAAGATCTCGCTACATACTGATTCTACAGACTAACATGACTATATCTTAGTATTTGTGACTTATAGATGAGGTGCTCAGGAAGCACTGACAAGAGTCTGAAGGTGTTTGAGGCTCTAGCAGGGTACTACTAGAACTGAACCAAATGACTTGCATGACTTGAGTATACAAAGGAATCTTGTAGCACCTTTGAGACTAACTGAAAAGAAGTTGATGATAGCATGAGCATTCATAGACTTGAGCTTTCTTCTTTGGATGCTTTGCATACTGATTAACAGACTAACATAGGACTATAGCTTTGAATTCTCCCACTTTGAGTATAATGAGTGAAATTCACCTAATCACTGAGCTACTACCAAACATCCCTCAACTCACTGCACCTCAATAGAACTTGTGTCTAACACTAAAATATAGAGTTTTAAAGATGGAACTCAAACATTAGTTCCCTTAAAACCATGCAAAGTGAACCCAGATTGCTAAGTTTCTCACAGCTTCTGTTAAAGAGAGAGAGAAAGTGAGCAAGTTATTTTAAAAATAGTGAATGTGGTGTTCTTTGCTGAACTGACATCTGCAGACAAATAAAAACTGGAGAGAGGAATGAGAAGAAAGACACGCAGGAGCATAGGGAGTGATATCAGGGTGAGCCAGCTGACCCCAATAATGGTGTTGTGAAATGATATGGCTCAAATAAAGGACTTTCAGTACAGATTCTGACATTGAAAAATGGGGCATACATTACTTCAGCTAGGGGAGAAAAAATCCAGGTTCCATAATTGTGTTCTGGCTTTGTTTGGATTTTCATGGAGACAAATATGCACATGCTTGATTGCACTTTCAATGTGAAGAGGGGAGGGAATCTACCAAGCTATCTTTCAGTTCTTTCTACATTTTCCCACACTATGAATTAATCACATTTAATAATACTAATTATATACTTTATACATACCAAATTCCTCTATAAACTGTGGAAAAATGTGAAGACATTTCCAAGCCTGGAGCAACTTTGACAATGAGCCTGTGTATGTGAGTCAGTAATTGTTTGCCATGTGTCATAGTCAAATGTAATTATTCTTTGCAGAGTTGCTAGTGTGTTTTGCTGGTAATTTACACTTCCAGGAAAAGAGTTGAGCAAAACTATGACAGTTTGTTTCAGTGATTCAAATATATACAATATCCATGATTGTCAAAGGATATACTTGTAAGCTCACCTCCAGTACAGTCTAACAGTCTGTGCAGACCGACCATTAAGGTCATCTTGGCGGGGGCGGGGGGGAGGGGAGTCAGGGCATGGTGTCTACATGATGCATGCCCCAACTCTGCCTCCATGGCAGCGTGATGCTGCGTGCTGAACCACATGGTACTCCTCTGCTGCTGTGTTTAGATGATGCAGTGGCAAAAGAGTGTGGCAGCTATGGTGCCCTTTCCAGGGTGCAAAAAGGAGACGTGGCAACCACATGCTGTGGCCCCAATTTGGCCTTTCTGTGGTGCAAAAAGGAACCACAAAAAGGCCAAATTGGGGCCACAGCATATGGTTGCCATGGTCCTGATCTTGGCTCTAAAAGGGGCAGCTGCAGGCTGCCCCTTAGGGGTGGTCTGCACAGCCCCTAAGACATCAACTTGGTTGTAACCATAACAAAGGATAACTAAGAAGTGAAAGAGTGAGACATATTTTTAATTGTTGGGGGCTTCAGACTCTATCGTTTAGGGATATTTGCGACCTTCTGAACAGGTCAAGCTGTTTTTAGATGGGAGTGTAGCCTGATCCTGGAAACTAGAGATGGCTAATTATTTTGTTTCTGTTTATTTTGGTAAGGATTTATCAAAGTTCATGAATTTCTTCATAGATAGAAAAAACTTGATGTGGCTGTTTTTATTTTTTAAAAAATGAATGTGGGAGAAACAAGAACTGACCCAGGACCTCTTAGCTGCTTTAAATCTGTCTTTGAATCACTTAAAATTCAAGCATATTACTGCTGAATTATGACTGTCATTTATTTTTCTGAGAAGTTCCTCAACAGTATGGCAGGTAAACACATCATGATCCTCTACATTGATTGTGCCTGTTGAATTTTCTCAGGGAGCCTTTGTGAAAAGCTAATGAACAAGGCCATAAGCCATGAGCTCATTGGTCAAAGACACTAGGAATCTGGCACTGCCTGGTTGGGGACCAGTATGTCTAGTGAGAGGTAAAGATTTTCCACTTTGTCATGAGACTGTATTCTTGGCAACAGAGTAGGTGATAGAAGTAGGAAGTGCACAAATAAAATAATAGAATCAGAGTTAGAAGAGAAAACAAGGGCTCTCCAGCCCCACCCTCTGCCACAAATAAATAAATAAATAAATAAACACTATATGTTTGTCTTTCAATAGTGATAGCCAGGGTAGAGAAAAGTTGTCTTGAGTTGTACTCTAAGCAGGTAACTTTGCTGTGCTGCTGAGCTGCATGCCAATGGGATGGAGAATCCACTCTGAGTAAGTTCTAACTGAAAACAAGCTATGTAGTGTGATGAACCTATTTGGTTTGGAACTAAGATACAGCACCCTGGATTGCTCTTTTAAAATTTAGAATAACACAGTAAAAGCAGCAGCAGCAGCAGCAACTGTTATTATTATATCAAGGCAATTTGCATTGGTTAAAATGTGGAGCTGATTCACATGCACACACCATGATATGGAAACTGCCACTGTCACTGCTGACACTAACACTGGAGGGATTTGTTGTTGTTGTTGTTCAGAAGAAAAAAAATGATTGCATTGATTCTAGTTTGTGATGCTAAGAATGAATTACAAGTGTCAGGCTGGTGAACCAGCTACCCTATTGTTGAACAGGTCCCAGAGCCATGAAGGATATCCTTATTTCTCCTATAGAACAGCCTTTCAATCCCTGATATATCAGTTCCTAGAGATTTCCATTCCCACTCCTAGAATCCTGGAGAGCTTAAAGCACCCATAAACATTAGAAACAAGCAACACTCATGAGAGTGCAAGTGCTTTGTGCTTCCCATACAACACATCAAATGTGACATCTTGTTGGTCCTATAACATCTTCTCTGCCCTGTTTATATTTTGTATCCTGTTAGTCATGGAGCTACAAAAGCTGGAGAAGTGTATGAAAAATGGGGAAGGGTGAAACCCCACTCTGCACATGGCAATGATGATGTAGGAAAAGACCACTCTGTACATGGCAATGGTGGTGTAGGGAAAGACCACAAAAAGGCCATGAGCCACAAGCAACTTTCCTCACCCAAAGCAGCCTCATTAACATACCCTCTTCCCAATCCAACCATAGCTAATGAAATCCACACTTTCTTGGAACAAACCAACATACACAACCTCTAGCACAGAGGGTGCTTGGCATTCAGTTTCTAGGCATTCAATTTCTATTAGACCCCTAGAGCTATTGATGGAAAATAAACAAAAGCGGCTAAGAGTAAAGTAACATAGTAAGCATTTTTGTCTCTAAGGGATTTATTAACCACCATATAACAAACTGATGCAAAAGATCTCTCAGTAGTGAACACACCACTCATTTTGGCATTTACTGGCCAGCAGCAAAAACTGAAAGCACAAGATAAAATGAGAATTAATTTTACTTTAATGTCCCTGTAAACTTGATGCTCAAGGCATTGCTATTAAACTACAAGCATCACATAACGCCACTGTCACTTTGTAAATCTCCCAGTTTTTTCTGTGTTGTATTTAAAGGCAGAATGTGTATGTGTGTGTGTGTGTGTGTGTGCTTTCCTTTATGAGACGTAAGTAGAAAATATTAAAAAATCAGAATATTTCCTTCAAGAAGATTTGCTGAACATACCTTTTGAAACAAGACACAGAAGAAATGAAAAAAATCAGTTCAAACGGATGAGAAGACTGAATGGAGTTGCATCAAGAGGAATGAGGAATTTTACAGCTCAATCCAGTGTGATTGGACTCCTGAGAGAAGTAGTGTGGGGAACACCATTGCTATTGGTTTAGTATTTCTAGAGTGCATCCACACTGTAGAAATAAAATGCTGAAGACCTTGTAAAATTACATATCCTAGGATTCCATTGGATGGAGCTACATCACTTCAAGTAGTGTGAAACTGCATTATTTCTACAGTGTAGATCCACCCTGGTCTTATCATATTCATAATAGAGAAGGATAGTTTTTCTTCAGCAGAAATTTCCTGTTCATTTAACAGTGTTGACCTATGCTGAATTGTCCTCCTTTATTTCCCCCAAAAAGATAACCTGTATTTTAAGGACATGGGATCCCTGATGGCATGTGGCTCTGATGCAAGAGGAGAGGTACAGCCACTCTAGATTTTCATCTGAATTTTAAAGGGACTATCCAAGTTATTGAACGCTGTCCTCAAAATATTTTTGGGATAGAGTTATCTTTCAGCCTCAGCCTCAAGGACAATGCAAGTTGGATTCCAAAGGAATTCCTGAAAGATAATTGGTTGCCCACAACCATTTTACAGACTCTGTACTGATGGAGTTGTATACACATTTACTTTGGAGTAAGGTCTTTTGAACTTGTTGGTCTTACTTCTGAGTAAACATGCAAAGGATTGTACTGACAGGTACAGGAAAAGGCTATAGGTCCATGGTTCTACAACACTTTACCCTTGTGACCCCCTTGACATCTACATGCAGACATCACAATCCCTTCCCCGACATATGGATAAAAATATTTTGTTGGTTTGGTGTGCGTATTTTTGTTCACACATTCATGTCTATTCATATTTTAACATTTTATAAGAAGCTCCTCCAGGACAGAAAAAGTTTGGGAAGCAGAGGTGGAAGAAAGGAGGAGGGGGGATCAGTACCTCCAAGTCTTGTGTTTTCCTTGGGCAACTTGTCCCCCCCCCCCGGGGGTTCTTGCCCCACAGTTTGAGAACCATTGCTATAGGTCATTTGTATGCCGTAGTTTCTACCTTCACTCCCTGGTATACTGTGTCTGAAATTCTGGAGATCCTCTCCCAGTCACTGTATACAAGGCAGAGCTAGATGGAGCAGCTTCCTGCTTTTCTGTATACTTTATAATGATTCTCCTCACATTATGTATGCAGCATGTACAATTTGGAATTAGTGACAAATGGAATCAGTGTGTGGTTTAAACAAACAACTTTTTTTTCTGGAGTGCACTTCAAGATGTTATATAAACTGGGGGGTGGGTGGGGTGGGGAGATGGGAAACAAATATAAAAAACAGACAGGAAGACTCTTCCATATGGGGTTTGTTATGAGGAGCTATAAAGAGGAAATCAACTTACGTCTGAGGCCAGTAATGAAAGTAATTGTGTCTTCTGAATTAAACAAAGCAAGTGCAATCCTGTCCCTCCTCCAAATACTTCACATCACCTGGAAACCAAGAATAGTGAGTGAAGAGCACTTAATGAACTAATCTTTTTAGTGTTTATGAAAATGGTACTGAATTGGCAGGAACAGATAAGACGTTATTTTACTTTTTATATATTGACTTGTTTTTTGATAGAGAAATGTAACCATGTATGATGAGATGATGGGATTTGACTAAGAAACAATGTAGCTTTGCACTGGAGGCTTCTCTTAAAGACCCCTTGGCTCTCAATAAAAACGGATGGAAGTGTTTTGGGGTGTGGGCAATTTTGTGCACATATTTCTCTCTCTTGTTAAAATATATGTAATCATTACCCCCCTCCCTTTTTGTTTGGACTATCCTGGGAAAAGTTATAAACCACTAGAGCAAGGTATATCTGGAAGCCATTTTCCAAGGCATGCTGCCACACAAGCTCACACACATTTTAATAGCATTTGGACAGCACATTTGGATATAGAAACCAATTCCCAGACTGCATGATTCTCAGCCTGTCCCTCACAGCGATAGGTTGCAGATCTGAAAGAACTGAGATTACAGTATTCCATGTTTAGAAGCACTATTTTTGTCACTGGTCATCTAACTCTTTAGGAAATATCAGTTGTATATGTATAGATATTGTGAATGTACATGAAAAAGATGCATTCAGTGTTCTCTGTGCTGTAAATTCAGGATATGACTCCAAAATCAATTCTAGTTAGTATTGTTGCTAACTAGTTTTCTAAGCACAATTCTTTAAACCTTTCTACTGAAAGGCACCTATGTGTAGGGCCAGTTCACTCATTTGCATTTTCACATGTTCTCTCCATGTCATTGTTTTCAAAACTTGTTTGTATAAGTTGAATCTAAAATGTACTTGATGTATTATGTGTGCATGTGTTTCATAGTTCCCATAACATATAACTATGTGGTGTGTGTGTGTGTTTGATTGAAATCATCTTATGTGGTCATTCTGTCCCCCATGCTGTTTAACATTTACACAAAGCCGCTGGGAAAGATCATCCGGGGACATGGGGCGCGCTGTTATCAGTATGCTGATGACACCCAAATATATTTCTCTATGTCTCCGACTGATGAAGTGGCATCTCAGCTCTGAATGCCTGTCTGGAGTCAGTAATGGGCTGGATGAGATTCAGGTTGAATCCAGAGAAAGTGGAGGTTCCTTTGATAGGTTCCTCCGGCCCAGGGGTGGAAATTCACCAACCTGTCCTTGATGGGGTCACACTTCCCCTAAAGGACAAAGTTCACAGTCTGGGCATACTCCTGGACTCGTCTCTCTGACTGACCTCTCAGGTGGAGATGACAGACAGGAGTGCATGGTACCAACTACGGTTGATACGCCAGCTGCATCCCTACCTGGGCAAGGAGGACCTTGAAACATTGATACATGCGCTGGTAATCTCTCGTAGATTTCTGCAATGCGCTTTACATGGAGCTACCTTTGTACCAAGTCTGGAAGCTTCAATTGGTGCAGAATGCAGCAGCTAGGTTACTTACGGGGACACCTAGGACGGAGCACATTGTAGTGAGCAGGCTGAGGAGACAGCCAATCAAAGAGCACCAGGTGTCCAGCCAATGAGGATCTGACTGGGCGAGGCTGTAGAGAAGCCTTGGTGCAGAGAGAGAAAAAGTGTAAGGGAGTTAGGATTGGGATTTGGAAGGGAAGAGACACTACAGAGGGAGGGTGTGCTTTTAGGTTCCTGAGGGGACAGGTGTAGGTTCATTCTTAGACCAGGGAAGGGTCTGAAGAGCCTGATAGGGGACAAGATAGGCTTGAGGGAGTCTAGGAGAGAGACTCATAGCAAGTCAGTTGTGATACTGAAGATAAGGTTGCCTAAGTGGCTGTAGTGTTAATATTTGAAGGAACTTGTGTAACTAAGAGATAAGACAAACAAAGCCTTAGAGATATTTCGTATTGTATTTGTTTATTTTATAAATAAACTTCATTCTTGTTTTGAAATACCACTTGGCCTCTGTGAACTATTGATACACGCTACCAAAGTTATCAGTGTCTTATTGGAGATAGGTGGTGGCGAACAGGGACGAGTTCATCACACACTGTACTAAAATCTTTACACTGGCTACCTATTAGCTTCCAGGCACAATACAAAGTATTACCTTTAAAGTCCTATATGGCTTGGGCCCGAGCTACTTGAGGGAACTCCTCTCCCTATATAGTCCGCCCCGCACACTCAGAACGTCAGGGAAGAACCTGCTAGAACTCAAAAATACTAAATTGGTAACAACTTCCCACAGGGCATTTTCTGCCGCAGCCCCGAAGTTGTGAAATGACTTGCTGGAAGAGATCCGTCTTATCGCCACCTTAGACACTTTTAAGAAAGCACTTAAGATGGATCTGTTCTGGTGGGCCTACTATAACAGACTACCAACCGTTGTTAAATCTGCAAAATACACCAACTATCTACACTGAATGATGGATCTTATTGTTTTATTGTTAATTTTTGTTGATGTCTGTAGCAATGTGATGTTTTTAGGATGATGATATAATATGGATTGCAAAACTGTGTTTTATTGATGTTGGAATCCCGCCTCGATCCTACGGACAGGCGGGAAATAGAAATAAATATTTATTATAATTGTTGTTATTATTATTATTATTGTTGTTGTTGTTGTTGTTGTTGTTAAGAATCTTGCTCAGGTCTTGCAGACTCAGGGCAGTGGCTTCCTTGATTGAATCTATCCATCTGTAAGGCACTCTTCCTCTTTTCCTACTGCCTTACACTTACCAAGCATTATTTTATTTTCTAGGAATTTTAATTTTCATGTCTTCTCATGATATGGCCAAAGTATAACAGTCTCAATTTAGTTATTTTGGCTTCTAGGCTTGATTTGCATTTTGAACAGTCCACAGTCCCTCTGAGTCTAATCCTGCTTTATGTATGATACGTTCAGCATCCAAATTGAACAGATAGGATGATAAAATGCAGCTTCACCTGACCATCTTGCCAATTGGAAACCATTGGAATTCTGGTTGATAGTCTATAACAGTAATTTATCCAAGCTTTAGTCCTTGGATAGTGACAGTCAAGAGTGTGGTGGAATTGACTGTGTTCCTCCTGAACAGTTGATAAACCCACAGGACGGGTGCACTCTGATCACTTGCATGCATAAAATACTGGATGATACTTTGAAATTTTATAACAGAGCTCTTTTGGTCAAAATTTATAGTTTAGGATTCAAAATTCAGGCAACATGTCAGGGTCAATTCATCTGCCACTAATCAGTATAACAGGGAAAACTGCCTCATGTTGGTAGCAGAACTTTTAAATCAAGTGATTTGTTCATTTCCTCAAATATTCCAGCTTTGCTGCATTTTTTAAATGGATGAAAACAGACAACAATGATTTCTCAATTGTTCTTTTGAAACATAAATCATCATCTTATACTCTTTAAGGGTTTCTTTAAAAATAAAGTCTGGTTTGATGGATGTTTGGTTTGCTTGATGTCTTTTCTGCCACCACTGTTTTCTAACATGATTTGATAAGAGTAAATATTAGCATGAAATATAGGAAAATCTACCTACATTCCAAGTTCATATTCTACATAGTTCCATGTGAGTCAAAATATTTCATTGTTACTTCCATATTGAGAGTGTATTATCAGTGTGAACAGAATATAACCTTGCATTTTTGTCCCTAAAAGGGAAAATCTGGTTTAAATCTTTGTGTTGGTTTAAAGTACAAATCAGTAAGTGGTAAAGATATATATTGTGTGTTGGGTTTTTCATGACGTGCTGTATGCATTAATGTTATGATGCCTGTGTGGTCTGGTCACTCCATATATTATCGTAACCGCAATAACAAATGATATATGGTTGCTTAATAAAGTGTTATTATGGCACTGTATTTAGGTAAGAGGACCTTTTTCAGTCTTTATCTTGGCAGATTAAGGCAGCCTTGCCCTTGGAATTTACATACAGCAAATCATCATTGCAGCAGCTTCATTCTAGAAAGCTTGAATTAATGGCCATTGAGTCAGCCTCACAGGCTGTTCATTATTTTAATACTTTCTGTAAGATAAGTCATATACCCCGATGTCCAAGTCCAGCTGGATGAAAGCAGGCTTCCACAGATATGCCCCTAATTTGAGCAGGAAATTATATATTCACATGGAGAAAATATACCTTAGGTTAGTGCAGTGTATTAGCTGTGGTGTGTCCAAGCCAGATGCACCAGAGCCAGTATATATTTTAAAAGCTGAGGTCCAACCATTGTTGTTAAGAAGGAAAAGAAGGGAAGTCAAATCAGTCCTTTCCTACTCTCCATCGATTCCAGATAGTTGATTTTATAACTTTCTTTTCATTCAAAATAGATTATTTCTTTTATAAGGGTAACTTGGTCCAGCTGCTACAGGTAAACTCTCTTAGAATCAGTGACCTACGTTTCCATGTTAATATAGTTTGCCATTTTTTCCCTAACTGCTTCTGTTTCTCATGAAAGGATGAGCAAAATATTGAGCTGTAAACAGCAGATGAAGATGCTACTGCTTTAACGGGACACAGTCATTCTCACAGCTGATTGGTGACTAGTGTGATTTATATTCTTGATGGTCCATGGGGTGATAAAGAAGGGTGGGTAATGCTTTATGGTGCTGTACTGAGTCTGAAAAAGTTGCATTTTGGACTACAGAATCCCAAGCTACCATAGCCAGTGGCCTTGAAGGCTGGGGGTCACTGGAAAACTAAAAAAGTAATTTGTTCAAGGGGTTTATTGTATGCACTTTTTGGTCCATTCTGGATATGAGTTGGGGATGTGCGTGAGCAAAAGAAAATGGATTTTATCGCACACTAAACTGTTACCTATTTTCCTCCACTGGAAGCTTTCCGACAGAGAAAAATCAGGTAGCTGAGCCCAATTCAAGGATGGGTGATGGTTGGGCAATGTCATGGTGATAGCTTGCCAACAGTTTAGCATATGATAAACCCCCACATAGTGCTGGAGAGTAACCAAGAACCAATGCTGTTATCATCAGTTATGCCAGGCTATGCTGCTGGCTGTAGTCTCTTTCCCTGTTGTACAATATTAATGGGCAACCAGAACCACCAATGCCATCCTTGTGCTGTGACCACAACCTAACAGCTAGGAAGTCGGAATAAATGTAGTTTCCCCAGCCCACCCACCCCCATGACAGGAAACAGCTACCTGGATGGTAAATTCTCTCCCACATTGCAGTGGCAAAGCATGTCTGATCTTTCTCAACTTATCCTGATGCTTATCCTCCCACATTTGACAAATAAAAATAAGGACATTTTTGGCTGACATATCCTTGTTTGACACCAAGGATCACTCTATGAACTCCTTCTGGTACCCCTCCCTCAAATACCCTTATACCAAGTGTGAGAGTCAAGTGGCCCTTAGGCCACATGCAGCTCTCTCTTTAGTGATGCGATGTGGTACTTTAGAATCCCAGCATTCCGCCAACCTTTTTAGCTAAAAAATGTGCAAAAATAGGGCTGTAAAATGCTGTTTAAGGGAGCCCACCACCATCAAGCAGCCCCTTTAAATGGACTGAAGGTGATGAGAAGCAACACATCATCATGTCTGCCCATTCAACATATTGGTTGCTATGATATGGTGCACCTCTCTATGCCTTCAGGGTGGCTAGAAATGGAAGAGTGTGAACAAAAGAGCATGCCCACCCTGCCTAATCTGTTTGAGATCAGAATTTACCAGTGTACACTAGTTTGCAGCTACCAAAAAATAAAAAATAAAATTCATGTATCATGATTTGCCTTACCTAAATTTTTGCTTTAAAAGACACACGCGTATGCACATGAATGTGTGTGCATGCACATGTGTGTGTGTGTGAGCGCGCACACACACAGTATTCAACTTCAAATTCGAAAAGAGTGAAAAGTGAATACATTTAGAAGGACAGACCATTATTTGAATAGTGTTGAAGTACTGTACTGATTGTGTTATTATTAGATGTGGGGGCACAATAAAATATCTCATGCATGTCTACTGTAACAAAGCCCCAATAAATAATCATTTTGCAGTGATAAAATTATGGGGATAAAATTAAGTTGTAACATTGTTTGCTTGCATACAGATTGGAGCATCAAAAGCTGCATTAAATCTTAAAGCAGCATTAACAATAAGTTGAAGAGAAAGAAAGGGAAATGCAAGGAGATAAACCAGCCACCCTTGAATTATTTTAGAAGTGTGATTAGAATATATATTTAACCATAAACATGGGTGGTTACAGTGGAAAAATCCATTAGTTTACTGGCAAAGATTTTGGTTTAATTGTGTAAGCATAGCATGTTAAGAAATAACTATTTTAAAAATAAGTTTGTGTGTGTGTGTATTTCATTTCAAATTTCATCTCATTAGTTGACTTTAACAGCTGATTGATCTCAAAGGGGCAGGGCATTATTACTATCTTTCAGCTTAACATACCTTCCCATGTCTTTTTTTTATAATACTTTTTATTAATTTTTAAACATAAACAGACAAAATTGAACATAGACAAACAAGAATGAATAGGAGGCAAGATAATAGGACATATCACGGTGGTTTAAATAAACCAGGGTAACAAAAACAGACACATTGATTAAAAAAACATACATTTAACAATACAACTTCCCTCGCTGCTTGGAAAATCTACTTAAATGTTAGTTTCATCTGTCTTATCAATTCATATAAGCTCTCTGAATTTCTTCTGAAATTTCTCTGAATACCTTCCCATGTATGGTGATAGCAAAAGGTAGAAGGACCATATACATCACTCTATGTGCATTCCAGAGGAAGTGATAAAAAATATAAATTTGCTAGAGCAGTATTTTAGAGATCCAATGTTTCTTGCATTGGAAAGCAATTATTATTTTTGGAACTGTCAAAATAAAATCATTACCACTTCCATGCCAATTCATTTTATAACTTTTATAACTTTTAATATTACATAAAATGCATTTTAAGAAATTTTAAACTCTTCATTCATATAAAGCATAACAATTCTCCCTAACCATTTTATCTTATCATAGTATGCCTCCCCTCAAAAAATAAATCTCCTGAAAATACAGAGAAAATAAGCAGCAATTCTTATTTATTCTGTAAACCATGTTCAATATTGTATATACTCATATAGCATCAAATACCACTGATGGCATAAATTTTCTTCTGAATTTAATGCTAAAAGCATTTTTGTGAATCCATTGCCTGGTAAATTAGTTAGTCTGTAAATTGCTGCAAGTTTTTTTTAAAATTAAATTTCATGAGTGTCATCATCACTCTGGAGTCTGTCAATAAAAATAGTCATCAATGAAGGAGGATTTTCTTAGTATGCAGGCAAGCAGAGAAATAATAACAGCTATCCAAAACAGACTAGTACATCCTTGTTGACCTTCCTCCCCTCCCTCCTTTTTCTTCTCCCATTATCCTCTATCTTTACCTCTTACTTTACCCAGTCTCTGCTTGTAATTTTTATTTCATTTTAATTGTTACTGTGTATTAATGTTTTAAACTTCTTCTTTGGTTTAATCTCTTTTTTGTGTTTAATTATGTTTGTATGACAGGGGGAGGGATGGGGATCTTGGACTTTTTAATGCTTTTCTTTGCATCTCGTTTTACTGCTGTAATCCGCTTGGATTCCCTGAGATTAAGCGGAATATAAATAAATAAATAATCATAATAATAATTAGTTATGATTAACATGAAGGTATTCATTGAGTTTTATTTTTTTAGATTTTGTATGAATTAAAAATAATTAAAATTGGATCACCTCAAGAATATTAATCAGTGTTGAAAACTGCATTCATTCCTCTATCATTAAAAGAGTTTTTTTTTTAAACTTTTTTTTTTCATTTATAAATTTCCTGAGAGCTTCAGGGAAGGCTGTATGGGTTTCTGGAAGGTTTGTTCTGTACTAGGAAGGCACTTAGCTAGGTTGATATGGTAGTTTGCATTGTTTTCAGTGGAATTAACACCCCATTAAATGAGTTAATGACTGCAGTCTAAGTTCTAAAGGTGGACCAGGTGTCTAGCTGTGTGCAGGGACAGGAGGTAGCTGTAAGGAACTTTCCAAGAGACTGAACCCATTTTGGGGATAGTGTTCAGCATTTTGGATAGTTCCTTGCAAGTCTGGAATAAAATCCTGAAAATATCTACTGTATGCACATCTGTAGCATCCAGAATTCACCAAGATGCTGGATTCTTAGTTGGGTGAAACTTATTAATGGAAATTCATCATTATCCCATTGGCTTGCAATCCAAATAAAAATATTTTCAAGCTGTGGATGGTTGAATCCATGGATGCAGAATCAGTGGAGGCTGACTGTATTTCTAAACTTGCAACTATACATATAAATTAAACAGGTGTGCAAAAGTATGTTAGTCTTTACTTTATGTTTGTGTAATTCTTTTTCTTATTTATGACAATACATAGATCTAATATGGGCATGGTGATGGTGAGAATGGTGATTTACAAAAGCATTTGCTTCAAAGCATGCTATATTTTCTGTGATTACAAATCTTTGTGTTTCTAAACTTTCTTCCTAGGATGTACAATTCTTATCAGAATTGAGCTTGGTTTTGCACAGGCAATAAACAAAACATCTTTAATACTTTGCTTGCATTGTTTGAAATCTAGATTGCAATCATTATCTTGTTTTGATTTAAAATTTTTGAAAATATCATACAACTTGATACTAGCAAATGAATGTTCTTTATTTATTTGGAACATCTTAAATCAGAATGTTTTAGAATGCAGATTAGATACAATTTTAAGCACTGTCAATTCAATTACAATTGTGCATGTATGCAGGTTAGAGTGACTTGTAGCTATCATACCATTATCTTGTTTCATAGATACTTCAGATTAATTTAGCAGCTAATGATTTAGCGGCACAGTCTTCACAATTGTGAACTGCTAGATCTGTGTGTATGTGCGTGCGTGCACATTTGACCTATTTATTGATAAGAATGGCTTTCTTATTATCTGTATTTTTCTGGAGCTGAGCTAAAAAAATTATCTAAATTTTGGCAACAGGTAAAATTCAAGTCATTGATTTGGTGAGTAGGCAGATTCTGTAATTGGTTCTGAAAGAATCACATTAGTAGCAGTAGCTTCTTTCTGTTTTGAAATCTTTTTTTTTCTTTTCTGGTGCTGCAGAGATCTTTCAGGGCCTATCCATCATTTTGTTTCATATATAATGCCCAGATATTAGCACCATTCTGTGACACTGATCCTTCCCCCCCCCCTTTTTCTTTTGTTGTTGGAAGAAGCCTTCCTGTCTTTTTCAACCCATAGCGATCATAGAATCATAGAGTTGGAAGAGACCACAATGACCATCCAGTCCAAACCCCAGCCATGCAGGAATTCACAAACAAAGCACCCCCAATAGATGGCTATCCAGCTTATGTTTAAAGACCTCCAAAAATGGAAACTCAACCACACTCCGAGGGATTATGTTCCACTGTTGAACAGCTCTTATTGTCAGGAACTTCTTCCTAATGTTGAGGTGGATTAATTGAGACTAATTGAAATAAAGAAGTTGGCTCGTAAACTGTTGACTCATGTTCAACTTGTGGTCTACTAGGACTCCAAGATCCTGATCTGCTATTGGACCCATTCATTGGTCTCCTAAGCGGTCCACGGTATTCTTAGCACTATTCATCAGCACCATGGTTCAAATGAGTTGGTTTTCATTCTATCAGCTTTCTTCGCTGTCCAGCTCTCACAATCATATATAGAAATGGGAAATACGATGGTGTGGACAATCCTAACATTAGTTTTTAATGATATAATGATAAGTATATAGATTGCTGCATCACATGATATAGTCATAAATAGTTGAGGAGAATTGCATGTTGGTGCATCCTTATCTTTTACTTTACTTAAATACCTATTCAAAACTATTGCCTTTTTTCCATTCATCTCTATCATCATTTTGTATATAAATAAAATATTTTGCATCTGATGAAGTAGACATTGCGTGAAAGCTTATGCTGCCATCTTCTTTCTCTCAGCTAGTCTGAAAGGTGCTACAAGATTGCTTTGCATACCGGTCCAGGCTAACACAGCTATACCTTTGAATAAATTAAAAAGTTCATTTTGAAAGTTAATACTTGAGATTCAGTAAGTACCATGCAAATGGTTTAATTTTCTGGCAGTAAATTCAATTGAATTCAGTAGCTCTTCCTTCTGGCCAGGGTTGTATAGGATTGTATTTGTAAAACAGTCACCAGTAAACTGAAAAAATCTAAAGCTCACAGGAAGCTTTGTTTCACTGAAATGCCCTGGAGCTTACATGAGATATAAGGTTTTTCCATCCTCAGTTCTTTTTACATCTAGTAAGGATCTTGCTTTCTTAGAAAACTAACTTTCTTTCTTCTTATGTACCCCTTTCGTTTTCTACTAGTGCATATTTTTGTTTTTGTCATAGACTTTCTCTTTTTCAGTCACTTCAATCAGCAGTCTGTCATTTATATCCTTAGATTCCTTTAATGTCCCACATATGTTGTATGTAAGGATGTGACAGCTTCCTTCACCCAGGTTGGTCTTAGGAATCATACTATTCCCCCTGCCCTTATTTTTCCAATTTTCCTCGTTTCCAGATTGGGCTTTTGGGCATCTAGTTGACCTCAATGTGGACATGTTTTTGTTAGCTTTGTGTTCTTTATGATAAGCATGGTCACCTGTAGATTCATGGTGAAGAAGGCCAGTCTGATCAAGAATTAATAAAGAGGTGAAGAAGATGGGTGGCTAGGAATGGCCTCTGGCTGCTTCAGTCATGATTGGGCTGGGACTGCAGTGACCGGATGGGCTCTCAAAGTGGGCTGCTGCCACGGTTCCAAACAGGCTGCTGGCAGGAGCATTATTTATTTACTTACTTATTTGCTACTCTTTTTGCCAGAGCCTTCGGGCTGCCTTAGGCAGCCTTGGAGTGGCTTCTGGCTGCTTCGGTGGCACACATCATCTGCAAGCTATGCCCCGGAAGTGGCTGGCTCATCTGTTTCAGGCCATAGTAACAAGAGCATTAATGTGATTTATTATGTCCTGTAGTCTGTTATATGCTCTAACAAGTTCCAGTGCTAAGTTCCAACCATATAATGATATTCCATGTGATTTATGTCAGATATTTTCCTCCAGTCAGTTCAGGCAACCAGTACATATTCACTTCTCACTACTTTCTATGCAATCACATGGGAGACTTTCCTGGTCACTGTAGCAGTTGGGGCAAATAAAGTGTAATAATAATTAGTCTGGAGACACTCTTTCTGTCTTGGCTGCACAGCTGCTAGTTGGCCCATTTCATCTTTTCAACCTTGCCCTTACAGTTTTAGCTTGAAGTTTTTAAACACTGTTTTGACAATCACATTTCCCCCCTCATTTCCCAGTCTTAATCACTGTTGATTGAGCATAAGAGTAATTTATCACCTCTGTACAGAAGCATTTTAAACCGAAGAGATGGTGCCATACAGCTATGCACATTTGTTAAGCTCTGAAGGCAAATGCCACTGAGGTGGTGTCAGGAGGCTGGTAAGAAAAAGATTAAGCATTTGCTCCCTCATCTCCACAGATTCTTCACTGACAGACATCTTCTTCAAAGGAACATCTCTTCTCATAAAAATGATGTGTGGAATTCTGTTCTGTGATTTCTCTCTCTCTCTCTCTCTCTCTCTAAAGTGCAATTAGGTCCTTTATCTGCCTGACAAAAATAGATCTTTTAAAAAATATACATAATGCCATATAATCACCACAGACACATTTTATTGCTTATTTAATTCACTGAAAGATGTCAGGCAATGACCTGACCAATGTTGTTGCATCTTTTAAAAAATATATTTGTTTATACAAGTATTTGCTAGTTTTATATTTAATAAAATCTTCTGCCTTACTGCTGATTGTTGCATTTGAGTTTAATAGTTGTATTAACAATTTCTGTACATGTTCTTGAAATCAGTTAACAAAGGATAGTTCGGAAATATTTTAAATATTTAAATATGTGTAGATTTGAAGTTTTACCTATCACCATGAACATTTGCCAGTTCTTGATAGACCTCTATAGTACTAACACTTCATCACAGCAAGAAAGGCTTTAAAAATATAGTTTGACATTCAGTATTACAGTTATAGATCTGTAACCTAGAGTTACAGGTCCATAATTGCTCTGTAATAAGAGACACAGCTATTTTAGTCTCGATCAGTTGCAAGGCAACCTTGTAGCACCTTTGAGACTAGCAGGTCTCAAAGGTGCTACAAGATCCCTTTACATGCTCTGTATTCAGTAATATTTGATAGTCTGCCTGTAAGACGTAGAGGTAGTCTGCACTGGCTAAATGAAGTGGTGTCTAATCGCTTTGAGGGTTAGGTGTTTAGATGATGCACGAGGTGCAACCAAGTAAAAGGGCTAAAAAGAAGCTGGGATACTCTGACTCAAGGTGAAAATGCAGATCATTGCACTGGCATATAAACAGCCCAGTGCCAGTATGGGATAATGGCAAAGCAAAAATGTGATTGCTCTGTGTCCTAGGGGTTGTCTGCACTGGCAAAATAAAACATGATGTATAACATGACACTGGGTGAAAATCACTTTGAAGCTGTGCTCCAGTGTTAAAAACCAGAGCAAAAACAAGCTCTGATACTCTGCCTCACTGGAGAGAACACACATCCTCACATCAGCATATAAATAGCACGACACAATTGTAGGAAAGTGGGAATGCAAAAATGCCAAAGTAGGAAAAACATGCCAGATCACCAATAATGCAGTAGATGTAATTACAACTTATACAAACCAGATAGTCCAACAGGGAGACATGGGGTGAAGGGGGAAAAGAGGGTGAAGGTAAGAGGGTGTATCCATGATTGTGCTTTGCCAACATGTCATTGAGTGCACCAATGCACTGTATGGGCCATGTGGGTAGTGGGATTTCCAACTGGTTTGGGATAAACCAGTATCAAGACACTTTTTCTTGTCTGTCTGCTCAGGTCTCTGTTCTCAGGTACCCCAAAAAATTACCACACTAAGTAAATTTTATATCTTTGGAAGATTGTACATTGTAAAAAAATGAGGATGAAAAATATCACAAACTATATTCCACCTTCAATTAAGGGGCAAGTGAATCTACAACCCCCCCCCCCCCCAAAACACCCCAAAACCCCTAAATATAGTGGAACCGACGAATCAGATTGCTTAGGGAAACTCTAAAATCATAGAAGCAGATTGCATTAAAACATGTTAAGGTTTTTTAAAGCATAAAACCTATATATACAATGTAGTTACAATGCATTTATTTATTAAATACTAACAGCAATACGGGTAAAGATCATTCAGTACTGGAGGTATGTTAGCTAGAGCTGATTGTTAATTTTTCTGTTTACTAAAGACGTTTAAATATAAAATAACACCATGGATCTTCTGACATTATGCTGTCTCTGCTATTTTTATTTCTAAAATATCTGATTGTAAATGCATTAATAATATCTGAGAGATTTTAAAAGTGGGACATTAGATGTTTTATACAAGTTTGACAGAATTCCTCTTTGACCTAGGTCACATACACAAATAATCAATAGTTTTATCTAAATTGCTTTTACTTATCTTTTATTTAATGTCTGAAGAAAGCTAAATCCCATCCAGAATTCTGTCTCTCTTTCTCCTTCAAATGCCATAAGAACATTGAAAGACCTCTGCTGGATTAGATCAAAGGTCTCTCTCCTTCAGTATCCTGTTCCCACAGTAGCCAACAAGATATGTGCCCAGTGGAGAGCCTAAAAAGAGCATGTTGTCTGTAGTTTTAGAGGTAGTTCATGACCATCATGATTTAATAGCTGTTGGTAGCCTTATCCACCATCAGTTTGCCTAATCCCCTTTCAAAACCATCCCAGTTGGTGGTCAGTGCTATATCTAGCAGTCACAAATTCCTTTGTTTGAGATATGCAGCACCCAGACTGTCTTGAATTGCCTACCATTCAACTTCATTGGTTCTAGATTATCAACCAGTTAGACTCAGGTTGAAGAAAGAACAAACTTTTCCCCTCATCTGCTTTCTTCACATAAAGCATGGTGTTATACATAGCTGTCATTATATGCCTTTTTCTGGACATAAAACCCTTATCCCAGACATTATTCCCTTTTCTCCCAGGGAATTTGGCTATCCCAGTGATCATAGAAACCCTAAGATTCCACGATATTTTTGGGAATGTGACCATTTAAAAACATTTTATTGGATTTTAAAAGTATGTTTACAAAGAAAAAAAAAAGAACAAGAAAAAGAAGAAATTGGGAGGAGTACATAGTATATGAATAGGGGCTTGGATATACATTAATATAAATGGACCATATTTTCAAAGAATACTGTATATATGCATGTGTAAGTCTAGAAATTTACCCCAAAAATGGACCAGAAAAACCTGAGTCAGCTTATCCATGGGTCAATGTAAGTGATGTACTTTAACTCATATATATAAACAAAGAACTATTGCCTGGTGAAAGACAAGAGCATAATCTGTCCTGGATGTATCAGACTTTAGAGTGAGCAAAAACAGTCCTGTTTGAATTTTAAAAGCTCTTTGCCATTGCCATTGTTTTCCTTTGCCTCATCTTTTAGATCCTTTATTACATGCCCCTAGGTTTTATCCTCGACCTATCCATTGGTCATATCAAAATCAATTATTTGGGCCCCAAAATTTACCCTCGACTTATACATGAGGGTGGCCTATAGTCCAATATATACAGGTACATTTCCTGAAGTCAGCATTTAGAAAATACATGAGTAGCTAAAGAAATGAGACCTTCTGACCATTGTACTATAGATGGAAATGTTTATCTGTCCAGTCGTGGAGTACAAGTCTTTTGACAATAGGAACAATACACAGGACCCAACCATGTTGATCATATTGATCCATGCTTAAAGGATATCATTTAAAAGAGCCTATGTTTACAAACATAAAATATATTTTCTGGTATAAAATTGATGCACTGTAATGCATCCAGCCAAAAAGGAGTAACTAGTGAACATGTCCATACCATATGACACTATTGTTATTGTTATTTGCCATCTAAACACCTTTGATTTATGTCATTCTTTTGAATGGCATAAATTATCAACTGCCCTGCTCAGATTTTACAAATTCAGGGTCATGGCTTTGTTGACAAAAGAAAGCATTATCAGTTATTACATTACCAACTTTTAGCTGAAGTAGAGAGTTTCTTTTTAAATAGTTGTAATGGTGAACAATACACCTGAAACATCAATTTTTTTGCTGAACCAAATGAAGTTTTAAATCTAAAGAAATGTTAGATATTGAAGAGATGGCAATTATCCATTGATTGGCTTGTGTAAAATAATCTAACTCTACATTCAGTTCCATTCTAATTTCATTAACACCAAATTCAGTATTTTCTAACAGACATTTACAAATTAGATGTATTCGTTTCACTTTAATTTTCTCAGTGAAGCAAGAGTGGTTGAAGCACTGGTGGTCCAGGATACAAATATTTTAATAAGTGAATAAATGGATCATGGTGACATTGGTCCTGTTCCTTTTCTACGTGTTTTCCTGTTCTACAATATACTTGTTGTAATATATAGTTGTGAAGAAGATGGTAATTATACCACATAAATTGAAATATAATGCAAATATAAATAAATGTGGATAATAATAACAAATGGTAGGGTTAATCATTAGATTAATAAATCCTTAGACATCAAGAGCTGTTATTCAATACTAAATAAAACTAAATTGCTAAAAGCTAGTTGTGTTTTATATGAATACTGAACACTTTGAATGAGTTTCCATGTAAGATCCACATTCAGCTGCATGCCATTTAAATCTTGAGAGTGGAATTACAATATGATTTGAGCTCACTGAATCATTTCACAGCTTCATGACAGTAGGCCTGAGATTCCTACCAGTTTCTGGGGAGTACAGTGTCAGAGACCTGCTGATTTCATGAGCTGTTTGTGGGCTTCCTCTAGAGGTCTGGTTGATCACTATGAGAAACAGGATGCTAGACTAAATGAATATTGTACATTGCAGAAAATATTAGTGAACCAGTTTACAGATATTTCTTAATTATTAAAAGACAGCTGATTAGATAATATCACTGCTGGATTTCTGTTTCAGTATGAATATTTCAATGCTGTCCTTATTAATGAACGAGATGAAGATGGAAACTTCTTAGAACTGGGAAAAGAATTCATTCTGGAACCAAATGACCATTTTAATAATTTGCCTGTGAATGTCACTCTGAGTGATGTCCAAGTGCCAACCAACATGTACAACAAAGGTAAGTGGAAGCAATTTCCTTATTTTATGACATCAAAAGAGGAATGCCCTAGTGATGATCACTTGGCTGACAATGGAACAAAACTGGTTGTAAAACAATTTGATCTAAATTCACTTGTTTCTTTGAGGCTAAATGAGAGCCAAAAGACCATTTCATCTCCATCAGTAATGGCAATAGCACAGGTATTGTATATTATATAAATTTCATAATTTTTCTCTAAGAAAAAAATCCGTTTACAACATTTTTACAAAAAAAAAATAAATCTCAAAATATGAAAAATTATTTTCAAAGTGCACAAAAACTCTTACAATCATGTTAACCAAGGAGACAACTGCAGTGAAGTAGTCCTGCCTGTTCATCCTCCCATAATTCACTATCAATGAATTATGTGTATGTATGTGTGTGTGTGATTCCTTAGAAACTTGTCAGCAGAGAGAGGTGTCTTTATCAATGACTCTGCTCCCTCTGTCTCTCATGGAGATCTCATCTCACATTTTCCCAATACAGTGAAGTGTCCTGAACCAGCCCTCACATAGATCAAAGAATTAAATTCCTCTACTATTTAAAGTCTTTAAATGGGGACCATTTACAACATAAATATATCAAAATCAATTGCACTTATCATGGTTTGTTCTTCTGTATGAGAAGGCAGAACTCATTAGGAAAAAAAAACCCAATAATGCTAGGAAAGGTACAGCAGACTGAAGGGCAGTTAACAACAACAACAACATAAACTCCAATTCCAGAACTTTGTCTTCAAACCACGAAAGTGGGTTTGTTGCAAATAATCTTAAAAGTCTATATCATGAAACCAAAGCCAAAATAAGCATGTGAGAAGCAATCTATTAATATATATTAAATATATTAAAATACAATCCTGTAGAAATCAAAATGTAACAATAAATTTTATATAAAAAATTGTGCATGAGAAAAGTATTTGTCATCCAACTTGATGCAGATGAAGCAAGAAATGACCATTCTGTTTTAAGCAGCTACTAGGCACTGTTCTGTCACCTCAGGAAGAATTCCCAGTTGAATAATGCACTTTTGATGACCTTGTTAAGTATTTCTTTCACCTCAACCCCCCTCCCTCCAATAAATCCCTCATTGTAAGAGCAGTGAGCTCTTACAGAATGCAGGAAAAGATTTTATCTGTTTGCCAGAATTATGGACTATTTTTCCTTGATAGATGCTAAAGTCCATGAATTTTTTCAGGCATTCCTTTCAGCGAGGGATATGTTTTACTTCAGCTCTGCTGACAAAAATAAAACAAACAATATGTTGCAGAAAATTTGAAGCTTGTTATCAGTTTTTATATCAAAACATACAGATCATGCAAACTGGAGGACAGGAAATTCAATCATGTGAAGAAAGAAATTGAGAAATTTTGACTAATTTCCAATAATTATATAAATGAAACTCATTCACACTATATAGCATAACAGCTTATGTACCCATGACGTGTCAAATGGACCATTTCCCTATGCTCGTTTCTCATATATAATACTGGCTCTTTTCACCAGCATTATAAATCTGCAAAAAGAGACATTGCTTTTTATTTTATTTTCTTCAAGCCATCTATCGATTAATCTGGAAACAAAACCACCTTTGGAACAAAAGTTTAAGGAGAAGAATATATTAATAGCTTGTTTCTGTAGCACATTTATATTTCTTACTTCATTTATCATCGCAACATTACTGAAATTAAATCCTCAGGGCCTACTGGGTCATTTCATTTTGGATAGGACTCTTGATCAGGCTTGGCTTATGGGTGTCCTTCTCCATGTGTGGAGAAAACAAAGGAATTAATTTGTGCTGTGTATGATGCTATATATTGTTTCCATGGACACCTGGTCAAATTGACCTTCCCCTGCATTCTGTGGGTGTATCAGGTGCATAGGGAAATACTGAGCTCAAGTAAACTTGTTTCTTTCTGTCCATTTATTACTTACTCTGGGAGGAAGGGGGAAAACATGAGAAAGTTCTTACAAATTTATTGATTTAACAAGCCTCAAAGAAGCCCCTGGGTCTATGGCGATTTCATGTTTTTCCTCAGAAGAGGTGTGTAGTTTTACCAACACATCCACAAGATTTCTTTCACTTTTCTATATAAAATTTTGGAGGTTATGGCTCAGCAGTTGGTTTCAACAGGATGGCTGAATCTTCTACCTTCCACGATTGAAACTATTTAGAACATGTAAACTAAAGATCTGTACATAAGTAAGCAAACCCAGAACCATATTACCACATCTATGCAGGACATAGATCTGTATAACTCATCTAAAAATGATGCCATTTTCTGAAATTCAGACATTCTGGAGAAGTCATGGGAATAGGATCTTAGCACACACACATTGCAGGAAATATTTTTCACTGCAGTGTTGGCCTTATTTTTTTTTAGTACAGGCTATTTTCTGTCTGGTAGAGCTGGTTCAGAAACTAGCGTCATTTTCACATATATAGGAACACAGGAAAGCATAACTTCAGATTGCTTAGTCAAGGTTTCAATACTTTTTAAGTATTGTCCATATTCTTCACAAAGGAGACAAAATCACTGTGATCCACTTGATACAAGTTCATTAAATGTGATTTTGCAATCTGCTTGCCCTGTTGTAATGGATACAGTTCATTTTGTACAGTCTGAAGATGTGGACAGGATCTTTGGAGAGGTGGGCATAACCATTCATGTCTTGGATCCTTGTCCTTTCTGGCAAATAAAAGTGGCCTGCAGAGGACTGGCTGGATGGGTAAGGAGGGTGGCAAGTGCCTCCTTCCAATAAGGCAAGGTCCACCCTACCTAAAAGAGGCTATGGTGAAGCCGTTACTGGGAGGAAAACCCCCCACTATGAACCATACCATATTGAACAATTATTATCCATTCTCCAGTATTTAATTCCTGGGCAAGTAACTGGAGTGTATGACAGTATCATCCGTCCACCCCAAGTTCATCTTCATCATAAAACAAACCAGGCTTGCCAGTGGGGGAGACATAACAGATGCCTGATAGCCAGCCAAGTCCTCCATCTGTTCAGTAGTTCGTTTGGGGTTCAGAGCAGAAAGGATGAGAGACCTTCCAGTTCCAGAAAAAGGTGGAGGCTCAGGTTTCTGTTCCAAGATCATTCCCCACAGGCAAAGTGAGGGGCCTCAACTGAGGTGTCAAGAAGAGTACGGCTGTGGAACACTCTCCCTAAATACTGCCTGGGAGTTAAAACATGCCACCTATAAAAGGAATTTTCAAACACCAGCCACAACAAACTACAAATCCCAGAGTTTCCTATCATTGAGCCACGTCAGTTAAAACACTGTCAAACTGCATTATTTCTGCAGTGCAGATTAGACTATGGTCTCACCAGCCTTACTGACATGCTTTGTGAGGAAATGAGAGAAAGCCTGCTTAAGCTGTGGAATTCCCTTCCCTTAATTCAGACAGGCTTTTGCTTAGGAACTGGCTGCTGTAGCGTTGTTGTTGTTTTTAGGGGAAGGGTTTTGTCCCTTTCCTTTAAAAATATTTTTAACAAATACTATTTAATTGTTTTAACTCAGTAGTTGGCTTTAATATGATAATTTAAATTTTATAAGTTATGATTTTAAGCTGTGCTTTGTTTTGATGATTTAAATTACCTTAATGTTGTAAATTACCTTGAACAAGGAGGAAGGAAGGAAGGAAGGAAGGAAGGAAGGAAGGAAGGAAGGAAAGGAAAGAAGGAAGGAAGGTAGCTGAGAGAATATAAGAGCCACAAAGAGGAGATCAGAGTTTGGCCAGAAATTAAGTGAAATTGGAAAAGAAAAAATAGCAAAATAGAAATTGGATACAGAGGAGCGGGCTATAAATAAAACTTTATTATTATTATTATTATTATTATTGTAATGTAATGTGAAATTGAAGGCTTTCATGGATGGCATCCATAGTTGTTGTTCTTTGTATTTTTTGGAGGGGGGGCTTCCAGGCTATGTGGTCATGTTCTAGAAGAGTTTATTCCTAACATTTCACCTGCATCTGTGGTTGGCCTCTTCTCTGAAGAGGCCAGCCACAGGATGCAGGTGAAAGGTCAGGAACAAATGCTTCTAGAACATGGCCTCAGCCCGAAAACCCACAGAAAACTATTGAAATGTAATGGTTTTTACAGTAATGGGAAAGAGATGAAGAAGTGCAGCTGCAGGAGGCAATGGTGTATAATTATAAGCTTTGGAAGAAACTAAAAAGCAGACAAAAGGGGAGGAATAAGAGGGAAAGGAAAAGTTTTTATTATTACAAAACATAAGAAGGGAGCAAGATGAACTTGAGCACTGTAGGAGAGCTACTGATCTTTAGGCACAGTTCAAAGTGTTGATTTTGACCTATAAAGCTATATATGATTTGGTTCAAGGCTATCTGAAAGCCCATATTCTGCCCTACTACTACTACTACTACTACTATTAGTTTTTATTTGTATTTTCCCGCCTCTCCCTGCGGATCGAGGTGGGATTACATCATAAAATAGCACAATAAAGATAAAAATACAATCAATAAAATATTAATACTATTATTGTTAATTACAGTTAATAACTAAACCATTTAAAAACATCCAGTGTCAAAAGACGTACATCAACCCAGAAGGAAGCATCCTGTTTTTAAGATCTCTTATAGGAGGTCGGATGGATAGGCTCACCGGAAGAGATCCGTCTTGAGTGCCTTTTTAAAGGCCTCTAAAATGGTAATGAGATGGGTCTCAACTCTGTATCCCACCCTTAAGCCGGTTTGAAATGGGTCTAGGTAATTGGCTTCATCCAAGACTGGGCTTTGAGAACTACAGGAGAGATCATTTATTCACTCCAAGGAGAAATCTAAGGGTCCTTGGAAATCTAAGTGTCATACAAAGCCAACTGATAGATGATACACTGTGGTTTTGATGAGATTTAGTATGGAGGAAGATTTCCATATCAATAGATCAGGAGTGGGGAAATTGTGCCCCACACAAGACATCCCTGGCCTGCAACTTTAAAATTGGCAGATTTTCAGGATGTCCCTCCCCCCAAACCAGCTCAAAATGGAGCATTTAACTCTCAAATTTACCCCCACTGCAGAGAGTGCTTGAAAATGCCCAAAAATAAAAAACAGAAGGAATGTTCTTGCATTTTGAACGTTTCCAGAATACACAGGTTGTCCCCCCCACCTTGCCCTCTCTGACTATAGAGGTCCAGGAGGAAACTTTCAAATGCATTTTCTTGCTGACATGCTTTCTAGACAATTAAAATTCATATAAGTACTAAGGAGTTCTAAGTCACTCAGAGGAACAAAGTATGAACCAAGAACAATGAGTGTAGGAGTCTAAATTTTCATCTGATACTCATTTTACATTCAATATGTCTGAATTATTTGTTTATTTTAGGAAAGATGGCAACACAATTGCTGCACAAAATGAGTATATTTCTCACACTTTCCCTTCCTGTTCATCAGCTTTTGGCTCTTTAAATTAGCAGGAGAGTTTAAAAGCCTCATAGAATAAAAAGAGGAAAAAAAATGAAACATAATGAAATAGAGAAGGTCAGAGTTCCATCATGTCATATTATATGTTATATACTCTTAACTAAATCGCTTTTGGGAAAAAAAAGATATTTTATAAAAATGTTTTTCTCCCAATTCAAATCTCCATGGGACTTATATTTCTGGTTTGACATAGCTGTTTGCTTCTCCCAGCACATGATTTGTGATGGCAGACTCCAAAGTTTAATTTTTGAATTTGAACTTAAACAGTCTCTTGATCCTTCAAGCCCAATGTGGGGGATAGAAAGCCATGCGTGGAGGAGGGTGATCTCATCAGATGTCTCTCACTGACTCTCCTGTGCCATGAATTGATTTTCTAAAAGTTGATAAATGTAGTCTGTAATCAAACGTCTGATTGCTTTGGAAGAGAAACTCTTCTGAGTGTATAGAGTCTTCTTAAAAATATATTCAGATGTGACGAACCACAGCCACTTTTGATGAAGTAGGTTTTTTCCCCCCAAGTTACCACTTAAAAGAAGCTATGAATATCATTCAGTCATACTTCCCTAGCAGTGACTGTCAAGCTAAGGTTTCCCATTTTCTTGAATATTATTACCTAGATTTTTTTTAATCCATTCACCTATGTACATTGATTAGAATCTACAACTGGAAGATATGTAAAATATCTTTCCTTATGACAGTAAAAAGTGTATGTGTGTTATGGAATTGAAACTCTCGCCTGACACAGTGTGCAATTTGTTGGTTTTCTTACCTGATAGCCTTCATGCAGCGTGATGCTGAAAATACATGCATACTGGATATAGGATTTTAGAAAACTGATATAGCTACATTCTGTTTTACACTTCATATATCATAGAATCATAGAATCACAGAGTTGGAAGAGACCACAATGGCCATCCAGTCCAGCCCCCTGCCATGCAGGAACTCCAAATCAAAGCCTCCCTGACAGATGACAATCCAGCCTCTGCTTAAAGACCTCGAAGGAAGGAGACTCCCCTACATTCCGAGGGAGTGTGTTCCACTGTTGAACAGCCCTTACTGTAAGGAAGTTCCCCCTAATGTCTAGGTGGAATCTCTTTTCCTGTAGTTTGCATCCATTGTTCCGTGTTCTAGTCTCTGGAGCAGCAGAAAACAAGCTTGCTCCCTCCTCAATATGACATCCCTTCAAATATTTAAACAGGGCTATCATATCACCGCTTAACCTTCTCTTCTCCACGCTAAAATCCCCAGCTCCCTAAGTCGTTCCTCATAGGACATAGTTTCCAGACCCTTCACCATTTTAGTTGCCCTCCTTTGGACACGCTCCCGTTTCTCCACATCCTTTTTGAATTGTGGTGCCCAGAGCTGAACAAAGTATTCCATGTGGGGCCTGACCAAAGCAGAATAGAGGGGCACTATTACTTCCCTTGATTGAGACGCTATACTTCTATTGATGCAAGCTAAAATTTTATTGGCCTTTTTAGCTACTGCATTGCACTGTTGACTCATGTTCAATTTATGGTCTACTTGGACTCCCAGATCCCCTTCACACGTAGTTTCATTCAGCCAGGTGTCCCCCATTTTATATCTGTGTATTAAATTTTTTCCACCCTAAGTGCAGAACCTTACATTTCTCCATGTTGAAATTCATTTTTTTTAGCTTTGGCTCAGCTTTCTAGTCTATTCAGGTCATTTTGAATTTTGATCCTGTCCTCTGGGGTGTTAGCTGCTCCTCCCAATATGGTGTCATCTGCAAATTTGATAAGTATGCCCCCAATTCTTTCATCCAAGTCGTTAATAAAGATTTTGAATAGCACTGGGCCTAGGACAGAGCCCTGTGGGACCCCACTGGTCACTTCTTTCCAGGTTGAAAAGGAGTCATTGTTGAGCACCCTTTGGGTTTGGCTGGTCAACCAATTACAAATCCACGTAACAGTTAACTTGTGTTAACTTCCAAGATCAGGCAGGATCCAACAGTTAACTTTAATATGAAACATTAAATTAATTTTCCATTTTTTCATTTAGATTATATTCTACCTTGGATAGGATTTATACTTTACTTCTTCTTCTTTTTAAAAATACCATCACAGTATCTAGGTCCATTTTGCCATATACCATGCAATATTTTATGAAATACCAGGTGAACTGTAGAATACTGCCTGTGCAGTTTAGAGATCAGAAACTACAGTTCTAGCTATTTCTTTTGTTTATGTACAAGAGAATAGAGGTATATGCAACTGACTGCTCTCCTGAATGTATCCTTGGCCATTATTTCAATCATTTATTCAGCTTTTTTTCTTTTTCTTTTTACTAATAACTGGGGTAGCTGTGACAAAGTAATCTTTGCCATTTGGAACAGTCCAGGGGGCCTTTATGTCCCAGTTGTAGTGCTTCATGTTAGAGCTTTAAAATAAATAAGTTACAAATTGCAGTTTACTTGTAATTACTTAATTTTTCTTCTGCCAGATAAATAGTTAACAGATATATACTTAACCCAACATTGTGAGGATGTAATGCAGTGAGTTATTTCACTATAGTTATTTGAGAGTAGATGTAAACTTTTACATTACTTTTATAGTTATATGAGCATGCCCTCTCTAAATGGAGGAAGAATATCAGGGGATTCAGGTTCTGCTCATACACCTAATGTTGCAACTTTTTCCTGTTGTTGTGGGCATTGAGGAAGAGGCAAGAGGAAGAGTTTTTGTTTTGTTTTTTCAGAAAATGGGAAGGAAAAAACCATAACTAACAGTAGTTGACTACTTACTTGTCCCTTTAAACTATATATATAATTACATATTTAAATATTTTTCCAATTCGAAAATGCTGTTCTAACTGCTCCCATGAATAGCCTTCTGACAAACAGAAATGTTTGTATCCCATATGATATGAATAGAGGAAGGACTGGGCTGGCCCCACTGTTTGGAAAGGGGTAGAGAAAGTGTCTTTTTTCAGGGTCTTTGCTGGGCCAATATTTTCTACTTGGCTAATGTTTTCCTGTCTGTAATGTAGTGTGTGTAATTTAAAATGTCATGCTTCAACTCCATCCTTTGATCCCAGAGCTTAAATACTCTGAAGGCATTGGATCCAGCCTGATCTTGGAAGTTAAATAGGCTCAGGCCAAGTTAGTACTTGGAAGGGAGACTGCTAGGGAAGACCAGTTACTCTGGGCTATATTTCAGAGGAAGACAATGGAAAACCTCCCCTGAATTAATCTTGCCAAGAAAAACCTATGATAGAGTCACTTTAAGACGAAATTGGCTTGAAGATACAGCAGTAACAAATGGTCGTCCAGGATCCATGTACACATCTTCAGTCCATTTAGATATTGTTTATAAAGAAGGAAAGCTGGGCAGCCTGTGGAAAATGTGATAAGCAACTGAACAGCCCTTTATCTTTCACTCTTATATTGCCTCCCATCTCCTTTTGCTTGGTAGAGAAAGTGGGTGAGATGTCCAGTAGTCTTAGTACCTAATAGGCATAGGTTTCAAATGACCACCAACCATTCATAGAAATGGCCCAGAAAGTATATGGGGTGTATTATGCATTGATGTTTTCAGCCCCAGCTTTCTTTCAATAAGTGCCTTAATCACCAGAAATAGATTTTTATTTGTATTCTGCAGACCCATTTTCTTTGAAGCACCATCATTTATAAGCACCTCCCTGCAAAACTAGTTTCCTATAAAGCTGCTCCATTGTTTAAATTAATAGCCCTCTGGTTCACAGTTCTTGGCTATAAATTTCTCAGCACACTCCCCTTGCTTCCAGAGACTTGGCTGAGTTCTGGGGGTAGAGTGAATGGAACACAGACAATTATACCATGTTTTAAGGGTTCTGATCAGTAGGATCCCTCATTATTGATTTATGTGTGTATTATTATTAGTATTAGTATTAGTATTCATAGTAATATTTCCCCAAAACTGGGACTCAGAGTGGCTTACAATTTAAAAGAAGAGTACAATTAAAAACATACAAAAGTGATGCATTAAAATAGAATTACATTATTATATATTTTTTAAAAATCACATGCTCATACATACAGATCACTCTGTGTGTGTGTGTGTGTGTGTGTGTGTATTTGTGTGTATTTAGAAATGTCCCTTGTTATTTGATGACTACTAGTTTTCCTGGAATCCTTAAATAAAAGGATTTTGAGTAATATAATTTAATAGAATAAATAGTCATGCATTACTCTCAGTTCTCATCTAAGTTGCCATTTTTCGAGATTTGCTATTTATTATTTATTTTTGAATGCTATTTCTGGAACACTGTTGGCATCATACACAACAGATGAAATCCTATGTACAGATTGATATTCAGTAGAAGTTCCTTAAAATAAACACAGTACTGTAAAAGTAGAACAGAAATTAGTGCCCCAGTCATTATCAGATGTGATTTTGATTCTTCGAGAAGAAACCTGCAAGCCTTTTAAGGCATTACACATTTGAAAAAAGAGTGATGAATCACAAAGTTTGAACACCCATACCCTTTACTACTTTTAGCAAGTTTCTTATTGTCTATAAGAATGTGGGGTGTTGAAAACCAGGATCAGAATCAGTCATGTTGTCACCCCCTGGTGTCACCTGGTGCAGGAGGGGGGCTGCTGGGGAGCATGGCCAAAAGGGCATGCTCACCCTTCCAGCTTCCCTGTGGTAGCAGCAGTCTCCTAGTGTAGTAAGTAGTAGTAAGGCATGGCAATGGTTTGTTTGTTTGTTTATTTATTTATTTATTTATTTATACTATTAAAGCTGTAAAGGCTCTCAGAGCAGCTTACAGATAGTTATTCAGATGGTTCCCTGCCCTCAGGCTTACAATCTAAAAAGCCATGACACAAAAGGAGAACGGAATGGTGGTGGGGAAGGGGATCAAGTCCAGTGGTTCTTCTCTCCCTCTGAGTCTGGACCAAGGCATATGGACTGGAGGGAAGGCTCTTTTTTCTTCAGGCCATTTTCAAACTGTGTTCAAAAACACCCTTGACGATATGCAGTGTGCCCGCTTTATAAGTGAGTGCAGCTTATGCTGTTTCCAGCATACGCTGGAAGCCCAGACCCGGAAGTGGGCGTGCGGAGCCCATAGGAAGTAATGGGGTGTGCAACCGTGGTGTGTGAGCATGCGGCGTGCAGCGTGCATGAGCCCCATTACTTCCTATGGGGCTTGAGCATGTGCATAATTTCCCTTATGCGGAGGGGTCTGGAACAGAACCCCCATAAGGGAAAAGCCCACTGTATTTGTATTTGGAAATTTTAAGTTGTTCTTGTTGGCAAGAGGAAAGCCAACTCCTGGGACAGTCTGGGTGCAAGTCACCCAGATGCAGCCAAAACAATCATATAACAGAGTTCAAAAACAAAAACGCTCAGCTATTGATATTAGCAATGCACTGACCACTTTTCACACTCACAAGAAGATGACTCACAGGCAGTTGATTCATGCAAAGTTCTGTAGGCTTTCCTCTTCAGTTGCAATGTATACAGTATTATATTGTGTATACACACACACACACACACACACCTCTGACTTCCAAACAACCAGCGTCTTTTCTAAATAACTCTTCTAATCATAGCTACCCACACGTGACCAGTTTCTTGGTCCATTTATATAGGTGGTTGACTCTGAGTCTCAGCCACATAGCATGATGCAACCTTGCTGCAACTTCCTTTGTGCCATGTGCTTGTGAGTCAGCTGTTTGTAATTGTCCCATTTTACCTGTCCCTCAAAATATTTTTCTGTTGTTATAGGCACAATACTCCTACAGTTCTTGCATGCTCTTCACTTGAAAATGATATTGGAGATAAAAATGTTGCTGCTTCATATTTTCTTATAAAACAATTATCAATGTGTATATAGCGTTGCATGGACCTTCCTACCTACAGCTCAATAGAAAGATTTGTTTGTTTTATTTTCATAGAATATATATATATATATATATATATATGCATATACCTAATTGTCACTTCTCACTATATAATGTACATTAATCTGGACCAAAGGCTTTCATCATGGATATAGGAATAACATATTTTTATTTAAATCAAAAGCAACATGACTTGCTATATTGTACTTCCATAAAAATCAATCAGAACTTTCTAAGCTTAGTGAAGATGGCTTTTGAAAAACAGAAAGATTGGGAGAAAAATTGCTAGATATAACAGTTGCCATAAAAACATGCATTGGAAACTAGTCTAAACTTTTACATTTTATGGCAACTGACATCATATTCAGTGCTTTCTGTAGTCCTGTGGGATTGGCTATGCCAGGCATATTTTCATTTGATTGTGAGGCAAAAGTAAATATTCTAGCATTTGTTTATAGTACAGTAGAAAGGTTTTAAATGTACAAAAGATAGACACATTTTCCTCATGCATGCATATGTGAGAATATGATTTCGTCACTTTTGTTACTTTAGAATATGGCAGTTATTCATTTTCCTTGCTATATAAAACAGATCCTGCTTTGATATTATTTGGAACTGTCTTGAAGATAGAAGGAAGGGAACATTAATGCTTAGTGAAGGAATCATATTTGATTCAAAATTAACACAACTTTAAAATGCATTTATACATCATCCTTTTATTTATTTTTTTCCTATAATAATTCATCAAGAGTAACATATAGATGCTACATTTATTTTTCTGGATATGTAATATTGTGATACGTATTACATGATTGTAATGCATTATAATTCTAGAGAGTTTTAAAAGCAGATGTTGTTTATACAAATTTTTTTTAAATAATCTTAACACTGTTTTCCCCAAAACTGGCTATAACCAATATAGCCAATATAAGTACATAGCTTTGTGTTCAAAAAGTTATTTTCTCCCCTAAAAAAAATATAGAACAGTGCTCAATCAGATTGTGGAGTTGTTTGTAGAACTGTGGTTTTGGAAATTTATTCCAAAACTAGGTCCCAGTATAACAGGACAAAGCCACATATGAGGCTATAGTCTCCCCAGTCCTTGTTTGCCTCCTCTACCCTCATGAAGTCAAGCAAGAGGAGAAAGGAGAAAGAAGATTGTGAAAGGCTAGACCTTCCCTGATCTGACTCGGCTTCCCTCACCTTGCCATTGGAGAGTCTCTCCCCTGCCTCAAGAAGCCTCTTTGAAAATTAAATAGTTTTGGAAAATGTCTGGCACTGACTTCTTATATCAGCGATTGCTGTTGTTAATGGTTGTCTAGTCATTTCCAACTGATGACAACTTGTGCATGAGACATCTCGAAGACCCTCTGCCTCTCTGCCAGGTCCTCAGATTAATGTCCATGTCCTCCCTGATTGAGTTCAGCCATCTGGCATGTAGTGTTCATCTCTTTCTATTGCCTTCTACCATTTCCTGGCATCATTGTCTTTTCTAATGAGTCTTTCCTTCTCATGGAGTGTCCAGAGTACAACAACGTCAGTTTGATCATTTTGGCTTCCAGGGAGATTTCATGCTTGATCTGTTCAAGGAACCATTTATTTGTCTTTTTGCCATCCATGGTATCCTCAGTGCTCTTCTTTAGTACCATATTTCAAATAAGCTAATTTTCTTCCTATCGGTGTCTTCACTGTCCATATCTCACATCTGTACATGGTGATGGGGAATACAATGGCTTAGTGGATTATAAGTGTAGTGCTCAGTTTTATATCTTTGTACTTTAGGATCTTGTCTAGTTTCATGGCTGCCCTTCTCAGTCCTAGTATTCTTATGATTTCTTGACTGCTCTCTCTGTTCTGATCAACGTTTGATCCAAGGTACAGGAAATATTTGATTATTTCAATTTCCTCATGTCTACAGTAGGTTGAATTTATGTAGATCCTCTGAGGTCATTATTTTTCCTTTCTTTACATTAAGCAACAAGCACTCTTATTTCTCAGTAAGATTTGAGAACATGTAAGAAGGCTGACTTCAGTGCATTGTGAAGCAGTATTGGCTGGCCAGTGGGATGGTGAATCCACCCTGGATTTTAGTCCAGATTTTAAAGGAGTTGGCCGAGGTGCTATACCTTATTCTCAAGATAGACCAAGCAGCACAGATAGTTCCTTTAGAATTCAGATTAAAACATACAGTGGGTTAGCCTCTCTGCTAGCACTGGTCCACTGTAATAAGTTTGGCCAAATGATAATGAAAGCGTTTCCTAATCTCTGTATTGTGTTGGTGAGGAAATTAAATGCAAAACTATCTATGGCCAGCATTTATTTTTTAAATTCTTCAGCCTGTTGTCTTGCCCTGTTTCACATTGGATCTAGCGTAGAAATTAAAGCCTTTACCCTTAAATTCCTTGATCTAAATAGAGAGTGTGGGCTCCACAGGATGTTGGTGATAACATGTGAAGCAACTGCAGGCTGTGATTTCAAAGACTGTGGAGATTATCACATGGGGAGGCTTCTGTCCTCCTCCCATTATTAATTCAAATTTAAAGTGTTCAAATCATGTAATGGGTGCTCATGCCCCCATGCTTTTCCCCCATCCTTCTCCCGTCAGTAAATCGCTATTGCCAACCTCTCAGTGTAATAATATCCTTACCAGCGCACTTGTCCCATCAATAAAGGATCTTCCATTATTGCCAAATAGTGGCCCCATGATGCTTTACTGATGGTGTCATGCCCAGCCTGGAGGAGGACTCAGAGGACTCAGAGGATGAGCCCGAGCCTCTGGGACCTGTGCCTGCAATTGGGGAGGCTGAGGCTGGCCCTAGCTCTGCTCTAGCAGACTCTGTGACCTCGCCAGAGGTTCAGCAGCCAAGTCTATCTGGGGCTGAGGCTGTGGACATAGAGGAGGATCAGGGAAGTATGCCTACCTTCAGGGAGCATCAAGCCAAAAAGAAGGGCCTTCAAATGTCATGGAAGCTTTATGAGAAACGAGTTGGTAATCAGACACAATTGAATGCCTGCTGTCTGCTGTCTATCTAGGCAGCTGGAGCCTGTGTGTCTAGTTGCCAGTGATTATCTGACCTTCTTGGAGGAAAGATTCTGTCTCTGGCTCCCTTGGCTTTTGGACCAAACCCTTGCTTCTTAGACTGCTGACCCATCTTGATTATCTAGAACCCTTGACCTTGGACTGCCTTATCGACCTACCTATCTGATACCTTGAATCTCGGACTGTTTGACAACTCTTTTGGTAATCCTTCTTCTGATACTGCTTTTAAACTCAAAGACTGTGTTGCTTGCACTGACTCTGCTATTTCGGTGGTTTGTTTGTTTGGAAACTTGGCTGGCCTTATCAGCCATTTGTCTGCTTTCCTAGACAGATAGGACAAGTGCACTGGTTGTGATTTACTGATGGGAGAAGTACAGGTGAAAAGTGTGGGGTATGTGAACCCCAATTCTGTTATTTGCTTTAAAATCTAATTAATCATGGGAGAAGGATGGAAGTGTCCCCATATGTTTTTAGTGGTTTTGTGAGGCAACCTTGTGTGTGCACCAACTTATGCTTTTTGAACACATGGGGGGGGGGGATTTTGGTATTTCTGGATTCTCTTTCATAAGCTTTCTCTCTCCTATCACACTACACTGATACAGTACTATTATTCCACTTTGAATGCTATGGCTGCCTCCTGTGGAATTCTTGGTTTTGGCTGGTAATTCTCAATGCCCCTTCTTAAACTGCAAATCCCAAGATTCCACAGGAGACAGCCACAGCATATAGTGCTATAACAGTGTGTTATAGCAATAGTGCTATAACAGTGTGATCTTGTCCTCAGGCTCATACATATATGGATGTGCAGGATCATTTTCATTGTCACTGAATCTGAGACTGGTATGCTCAACAGTTATTGCTCTGGGAGTTACTAGTGTGGTGTTTCAGTCCTCTGATACATGCTTTCACTGCTGGAAGAGTTTCATGGAAAGTACCTTATATTCAGGATTATTGAACCATGCAGAACAGTAGAGGTGTTGTGGCTCCCCAAACAGCCATTCCAAATCACTTGCTTCAGCAACATGAGATTGTTGGTCTGTGACTATGGCCTTCAGAGCACATTTTCTTCTTTCTAGGGAAGGTGAAGGAGCATCACTATAACTTTTCCAGGACATTGCAGAATGTTCATCTGTGGTCCAGTGATGCATGGCTAGCACACATTTCTGAGCCAAAGGCATAGGGAAAGGTTTTTTATTAAAGCAGGAGAAAGGAGGGAAATTCTTTCTGGTCAAGCCATACAGTACTATCTGTATAATGTTATGTGTGTGCTCCTTGTAATATTCAGTTTTCTGTGGAAGCCAGAGTGCATGGTTAGTCTGTGGAAATAAGAAAGTTTAAGAGTTCACATGCTGTTTTTTGCTTTAATTGCAGCATGAAATGGAACAGAATTAATTATTGCCCAGACACAAATTTGTAATGTTCATGAGTCTGGATAAATTGGCAGACTGGGTTGTCCAGACATACTTCATCAAGATGATTTTGATGTATGCAGCAAACTGTGACAGCAGCACTGAACATGGCTGAGTTTCGAGGCATCAAAATGTATTGAAGCTATGCACAGCTGCGCATACACTTACAGAAATCAGTGGCATGAATTTAGAAATGTCTCCAGCTCACTATAGATTGTCCAAACATCTGGAATTTTGCATAGACAGCCCCCTGGTTGACCTGGGAAAGCATTTAATCAAAATCTAATTAATTCATTGTTGGCAGCTTGGTCCCCCAACCCCACTCCCATTTTTTTCAGCAGCAGGTAGCTCTACTTCCTACATTTTAAGAAAACTGAAGGAATGCTCCTGCTCAGTATTATTCCCTACATTGTTTACGTTCAGAATTTTTGAGGAAGGACTGTAAATCTCATTTTGAAGTATTTAGTTAAAATTATTCTACTCCGGGTTGACTAATGTTGCAAAGGAAAGCAGAATTCATTGGAAACTCTCTATAGTTTTATGTCTTTCTAGGGCTACATCTGCACTGCAGAAATAATGCAGTTTGACAACCCTTTAATTGTCATAGCCTAGTGCTACGAAATTCTGTGGTTTAAAGTTTTTTTGTGGCAGCAGAGCTCTCTGAGAAGATAGAATTTCTCACAAAACTACAAATCCCAGAATTCCACCATGACAGTTAAAGTGGTATGAAATGGCATTATTTCTGCAGTGCAGATACAGCCTTAAAAAGAACCTGGGGGAAGGTTTATCACAATTTCTGTTTTGTACAGAGTAAAACACACAACTCCCTCTTCCTTATAATATGACAAAGAGTTTGAACATTTATGTTATAGACACTAGTTCCATCACTCTGTGTTTTAATTACTAAGAAAAGAGGGTACTTCCCACTTTGTAACTGAGGGACCATATAGTTACATGTAGAGAGATACAGATATATAGATACGTGTGAAAATCAGCAAGACCATTTAACCTCTTCATGATAGTACTTTCTGTGGAGAACAAACTGAAAACGACTGCTCGGAATCCTAATTTCCAGCCAATGCTTTGCCATCTTGACTGATTAAAATTACATCAGGGAGATGGTTTATATGTTTACTCCTGAGACAAACATGGATATGGCAAGAATCTGGTAATAGTTAACCATGCTCATGTCTGTCTCATTTGCAGACAGGCAGTAACAAATCCTTCTTATGTTCCACATTTTGACAGACTTGTGGGAGTATTCTTCTAGCTGAAAATGTTAGCATGGGAAGTAGAAACCTGTCACTGAATAGTATTAGGGAGTTTCTTACAGTCCAGTTTTGTCCCTCCTCCCCCCCCCACTCTATTTTAAAAAGCTATACCAAGATGCTGAATACAGAGGGATACAGATTTATTTTTGTTCTAGAGTCTTGGGGACATGCTGGGCAGATAAATGATTGATTTTGGTATTTGTCCATTTATCTCCAATTTAAAATTGTTTTGACCTGTTTCTGCTTTAGTTTGTAAAGTCTGTAAAACCAATTTTTCAAAAGTCTCCATGGAAATACTTACTTATTTTTTCTATTCCATTTTGATTATATGTCTTTTTTAAATGAGGTTTTGCCTCAATATATGCATCTTTGCAATATACTACAATAACAGCATTCCTTTCAGGCTATTTTGTTCAGGTTCTCCCCACCACCACAGTTCATATACTTTTAAAAAATTTTTTTGCTAATGTAAGCTTATTTTAATTTTCTTTTAAAACTTCTTAAATTATACTGAAAAATTCTAAAAAGGATACTAAAGTATTACTGTTTTCTACTTTGCACATTTATTTGAAAATTGCACCTTTAGTACATTCTTAGTGAGATACAAATAGAACAAATTCACATTTGGAATGAATGGGTTAGTGAGACATGGGAATGGTGGGACATGGCCTATTATCACTCTAAGATAAATGCAAACAAAATTAGAAGCAGGTAGGTTTATGCTATCATCTGGAAGCACTAGACATTATATGTGACTGAACTATGCACATCTGGATGTGATCAATATGTTGGATGTAATATCAAGGTTATATAATGATAATGATATGAAATACTTTTTAAAAACTTTGCAAGAGGTAAAGGGGTCAAGCAACACCAGGAAGAGCAATCAGAAAATGCTAGGGATACAAAAAAGAAGGACCATGTGGGTTAGGGATACAAAAAAGAAGGTCATCATTATCACCATCCCCACAATCATTTATTTATATAGTGCCATCACTGTACATGGCACTTGACAAGAGCAACATAACATAGGCATACAATGTAATGAAGACATGACACAAAAGAAAAAGGGAATGACAGCATGGAAGAGGGATTAAGTCCAGCAGATACTGCCTCTTCTTCTCTCCCTCTGAGGCCAGCAAAGTGGCAGTTGGGATGCCTTCTGCTTCTGGTCTAATTATTCATGGTGGCCAAAGAGATACTACTGAGGTGTCTATAAGCAGAGGTTGATGGCAGTATGTCTCTTCAACTGTAACTCCTGAACAACTGGGATTCAGAGGTATTCTCCCACTTTGCCCAGAGGTTCTGTACAGCCACCGTGACTAGGAAGCATAGGTAGGCTATCCTATATGAATAGATCTATTTTATAAAGAATCTGAATTTGAAAAATCAGCTGGTGCCATTGTGTTCCAGGAAAGACTATATTAAAGGAGCATTTCCTCCCATGATTTAAGTTCCTGTGATGGTGCTGCACACAGTTATATTGAACAAACTATCCTGTTAAATGCACAAATTCTTTAGATTTTCCAGTAGAAAGGAAGGAAGGAGTAATCTGGAAAAAACTTAGAAAAGTAATTTATGGACTGTAAATTACCATGTCAGGGATTCTGGGAGTTGTAGTACAAAAAAGTCATTTTTCTAAGTTCTATCAAGAGTACTCCTCTTCCTTCTCCCTCTGGCTCAGGCAATCTGTAACACTCTTTAGGCAGTGAGGCCCAGGCAGGGAGCAATGCAGAACCCATTAATAAATCAGTTTAGTTTCACCACCTCAAGTCTGGAGCCTTACCTCATAGCTAACAAATCTTGAGTTACAATCTCTCTTGGTCTCATCTGGTTCCAGGATTGTATAAACAAAGACTAAGTCTCTGAAAATGTGTGTTCCCTATTTTTCTTCTTCGCAAAGATACATGTAACATGTAAGTTTCTTCATTAGCATAATGCACCAGGTTTTCTGCTTTTAGTTTCCTAACAATGGAATTTGAGCTATTCTCCAGACTTTTGCCAACAGAATCCAAGTTGTTGTTGATATATGAGTCATATGGCATTTTAAAGACATAGCCATGTTACTCTGGATGTGACTGAGAGGAAGAAGGTGGTGATAATACAAGCTTCTGTAGACTTAAATCTGCTTTCACAGATGCACATCCACCATCTTGAGAGAGAGAAAGGCAAGCCAGATCCAACAGGCCTTGCCTAAAAAGAAGAACAACTATGGTCCAGGCCTCTGAGGGAAAGAAGATCTGCTTGACTTTCCCCCTTCCCCACCACCTCTCCCTTCTCCTTTTGTGTCATGTCTTCTTTTTAGATATTAAGCCTGAGGTCAGGGAAATGTCTAATTAACAAATTGTAAGCCGCTCTGATAGGCTCGGCTGAGGAGCGGGGGTATAATAATAATAATAATAATAATAATTATTATTATTATTTTGTTATTTTCCTTCAATCATATCACTAATGCAGTGTGGTGAAACAGAGACAATTTGATTGTCTAGAATGGCCATTTAGACCAATTTATTCTCAAATAGTATGCACATTTTCTATCCCTTATTTGTATTGTAGGAAGATTTTACTTATTCAGACCAATATTGTTAATTCTGTCTGACAGCAGTTCTAGAGGGTTTCAGGCAGTATTCTGTTGTAGCCCCACCTGGAAATTCCTGGTGGTCTACCATACAAGTAATAACTAAAACACATCCTGATTGGAAACTGGAATCAAACCGGATCAAGGTGTATTCAGATCTTTTAAAAGCTTCAGCAGATAGGAAGCTGCGGTTTCATGTCTCCCTCTGTTATTGTTAAAAGTAGGTCTGCTGGGTGGGAGAGGTATACAGCTCTGTGAGACTGTTGTCTCTAGACAAAGGTTATTTGGTAACTGGCTTTTCATGGAAACAGAATATGAAAGGAGGAGGGATGTGAGTCTTGGAGAAGGTATAGAAGTAAAACTTAGGCCCGAAACAGATGGGTGCTATAGGGTGCCCTTGTCGTGTGCTAGGGTTGCCTCGGGGCAGAGCTTACACACACCACACAACCCTAGCATGTGATGGGGGCGTTGTCACTGAGTAGCACCATTTATATGCCATCTATACGACGCTGCACAGTTGCGATGTTACAAAAGCTCAGGCAGCTGAAGTCACAGTTGCAGTGTTACAAAAGCGTAAAAAGGAGCTGGGTTTCTGTGTCCAAAGTACAACAACCTCAGTTTGATCATCTTGGCATCTAGGGAGATTTCAAGCTTGATCCGTTCAAGGATCCATTTATTTGTCTTTTTGGCTGTCCACGGTATCCTCACCACTCTCCTTCAGCAACAGATCTCTAATAAGTTGATTTTTCTTCTGTTGGCTTTCTTCACTGTCCAACTCTCACATCCATACATGGTGGTGGAGAATCCAATGGATGATCTTCACTTTAGTTTTGGGATTTATATATTTACACTTTAGACTCTTGTCCAGTTCTTCCAAAAGGAGAACAGTTTTCAGTCTGGGGAAAATGGAGCAGATGATTTAGAGGGCCTGCAGGCTCAGGGAAAATACTGCACAGGTATCCTTGCAGAAAGCTAGTAAAATGTGGGCTAGACAATGGAACTGTTAGACTGATTTGCAAATGCTTGACCAACTGAACCCAAAGTATCCTAAGCAATAGCTTCTCCTTATCCTGGAAAAATGTGACTAGTGGGGTGCCACAGGGTTCTGTCCTGGGCCCAGTGCTATTCAATATCTTTATCAGTGACTTGGATGATGGAATAGAGGGTATGCTTATCAAATTTGCAGATAGCACCAAATCAGGGTTACTAATTCTGAACATGACAGGGTCAGAATTCAAAATGACCTTAAGAGATTAGAAACCAAATCTTGAGAGATTAGGGCCAAAATTAACAAAAGGAATGTCAACAAGGAGAAATACAGGATACTACACATGGGCAGTAAAAATGAAATGCACAGGTATAGGATGGATAACATTTGACTTTAAGGCAGTATATGCAAAAGGTTCTAGGAGTCTTAGTGCACACAGGCTGAATATGTCAGCAATGTGATGCGGCAGCTAAGAAAGCCAATGCACTTCTAGCTTGCATCAATAAAAGTATAATGTCTATACTGAGTGAAATAACAGTACCATTCTATTCTGCTTTGGTCAGATGTCACCTGGAATATTGTGTCAAATTTTGGTCACCAACATTCAAGAAGGATGTTGACATGCTGGAGCATGTCCAGAGGAGGCTGACCAAAATGGTGAAAGGTCTGGAAACCATGTTGTATAAGGAGTTGCTTAGGGAGGTGGGGTATGCTCAGCCTGGAGGAGAGAAGCTTAATGGGAGACATGATAGCCATGTTTAAATATTTAAAGGGATGTCAGGTTCAGGATGGAGCAAGCTTATTTTCTGTAGCTCCAGAGACTAGGACATAGAGCAGTGGTTACAAACGACAGGAAAAGAGATTCCACCTAAATCTTAGGAGGATCTTCTTGATAGTAAGAACTGTTTGACGGTGGAACATCACCTTGGAAAGTGGTGGAATCTCCTTCTTTGGAGGTTTTTAAACAGAGGCTGGATGCAATAGTGTTACTGCTCAGGGTATCACCTTGCTTGGCCAAGAGGGCATACCCCCTCACCTCCCTGCCATGCAATAGCTTGGTGAATGGCAGTGATGCTTTGGGGAATCTCCCTCTCTGCCATATATCAGTATGCTCATGAGTAAAATGGTGCACAGCAAGGAGGGGGGATGCACTCAGCCGGGTGTCACCTCTCTTCCGGGGTATCACCTGGTATGGTCCGCACACACCACAACCCCCTAGTGATGTAACTGGATGGGTGGCTGTTGGCGATGCTTTGATTGTGTATTCCTGAATGACAGGGGGTTGGACCAATTGGCCCTTGTGGTCTCTTCCAGCTCTAGGATTTTATGATTCTTTCATAGCTGCCCTTCTAATCCTAGTCTTCTGATTTCTTGACTGCAGACATAGTTCTGATCTATATTTGTTCCAAGGTATGAGAACTCTTTGACTATTTCTATTTTCTCATTGCCAAGGATGAAATCTTCTAGATCCTCCATGGTCATCATTTGACAGGCATTTAATTGGTACATGCGTTTGGACAAATTTGGACAAATTTCAGGTTCTAGTCACTGCAACCTGTATAACTATAGGGATTGTTTATGTTAAATATCAAAAGAGAACATGATAAGAATTTTAGAAATGGCAGTGAAACAAATTGTACATTGTCTCAAATGTTTTCTCAAAGGAAAGAGGAAAGAAAGCTTCTAATTCTATTGCAAAGGTTGTAGCAAGGAACTGTCTCTGCAAATGACAAATCACAAAACACTTTAAGGAAGTCAAAGACATTTTACTGGGTTTCAGTTCTGTCAGATTATAAAATAAGGATGACATTTTTTAAACTTGTATTGTTATAAATAACTTTTATATCCTCCCCAATACATTTCATATGTAAGTAATGATAATACACCAAGTGTATGCATTTTTGTAGAAAAATGGAAATGAATGGAAGAATGCTTTTTCTAATATTCCAATTAAGGAATCTAGTTTACAGGAACAGACTATAGAACTGACAGTGAAGCCTTACTGCATATTGTTCCAAAGGCTGCTCTGAACATCAGATAATGACAAATGGTCAGGATTTTGGTTGTCTCTTTCGAAGGCATCTGTTACATACCCAGGAGGCTTGAGCTCCATGTTCTATGTGTAGATCATGCATAATTTGGTCATTCTAAAATGCAATGTAATCCACGGAATATAGTGCTTGATTGTGGGAGATCTCTGCTCATGTTCTGGTTGGGGAATTTGGTATATTGGCAGAAATAAGGTAAATCATCCTCACCTAGGTAATCTTTCATTTGTCTGCATTTTGCAGTGTTTATATGGAATGAGCTAAAAATGTTATTTGTTTCAAAATGTAATGTCTATGTTTCAGAATTCTGCTCATTAGTCTCAACAACATTAGATCTACTGGTTTAATTACTGAATAGTGAGTCACTGCATAGGTAAATCCAATTGATCCAATGGGTCTACGATAATGAGAACTAACAATAGGATTTTATCCATTTTATTTTACATAGTCTATATAAAAAATATAGCTCCCTAAGTTTAGGTAGAAATTAAAATCATTCTTGAAAAGAGATCTCTTTACAGCTGTCCCAGAAGGCCCAAGAAGATGGAATTGACTTACTATGGATGGAAGCTAATTCCAAATGTGAGCATTCACCATTAAAGTGCTCTGTTCCCTACTGAGGTCAATTTTCCATCTGGTGGTTGTAGCAACTTCAAAGAATGTGTCTCTTTCTCCCCTCAATTGCACATAAAACAATAGAAGCAGAACAGAGTATAGCCTATACTTCAGAGGAAGGAACTGGTAAACCACTTCTGAGTATTCCTCCCTAAAAATACAGTGTAAAATTTATGGGGTTGCCGTAAGTCAACAGGTGACTTGAAGATACACACACAATGTAGAAACTGTGCTTTCTTCCTCTGCCTTTATTAGATCTGTTGTGGGTGGCTTCATTTCTGGCATGCTAGTAATAAAGGGGGGAATGAAAAACCCAAGGGTTTTTTGCAATGGAAAAAAGAGTGGGAATCCTTCACCCCTTTTCAGTCAACCAGCAGTAAAAATAATGTAAAGCCCCACCACCACCACCACTGCACCTTTGTATCTTATTTCCCCCAAAGAAGTGAGAGAATAGTGCCTCTAGCAGATGTGATTCTCCTCTTAAAAAAGATGTGCTCTTCCTCATCTTCTTTTAGCACAAAATCTGATTTCACCTACAAACCAGAATTGCCCTTCTGTAGTGATTGGAGCATTGGATTAGGACTCTGGGAGATTAGGGACTGAATCTTTTCTCGGCCATGGAAGCCCTCTGGGTGACCTTGGGCAAGTCACACTCTCTCAGCCTGAGAGGTAAGTAAAGACAAACTTCCTCAGAACAAATCTTGCCAAGGAAACAGTGTGATAGATTTGGCTTAGGGTTGCCATAAATTAGAAATGGTTTGAAAGCACACATCAACAACCCAAAAACTGGAGATGAGATTCCAGTCATGTCCTGATTCATATGGAGTGGCTTGGAGTGTTTCTTGTTAAAAATTTGCTATATTTTTTTACACATCCATCTATTGAACTCTGTGATGCTTATATCCTATGCAATATTTATTTTTAGAAAGGCCAGGATGGCCCAATCCCTATTCTTCTGTCATAAAAACATTTTTGTGCTGTCTGACTTTTTCATACTGGCAAGAGTTGGGTTTTTAAATGCTGTGTAATTCAAATTTCAAGATTTGTATATCGTTTTTCATTCCAGAAGGATATTGAGAAACTGGAGCGTGTCCAAAAGAGGGCAACTAAAATGGTGAAGGGTCTTGAAACCATGCCTTATGAGGAATACCTTAGGTAGCTGGGGATGTTTAGAGAAGGTTAAGAGGTGATATGATAGCCTTATTTAAATTCTTGAAAGGATGTCATATTGAGGAGGGAGCAAGCTTGTTTTCTGCTGCTCCAGATACTAGGATGTGGAACAATGGAATCAAACTGCAGGATAAGAGATTCCACCTCAACATTCAGAGGAGCTTCCTAACTGTTAGGGCTGTTCAACAGTGGAACAAACTCCCTCGGAGAGTGGTGGTGTCTCCCTCATGAGTCAACATTATTCATTAGAAAAGATGATAATGTCTGGTAAAGTAGAAGGCAATAAGAAAAGAGGACAACCAAAACACAGATGGATAGACTCAATCAAGAAAGCCATGGTCCTGATCCTGCAACACTTGAACAGGGTTGTTGATGACAGGACATCTTGAGTTCTCTCTTTTATAGGGTCACCATAGGTTGAAGATATGAAGCTGGGAGAAACATAGAATTCTACCCTGTATGTCATCACTATTGTCAGGATTTTTTTCTCATATCCTTTCATATATCTAAAAGCACACCTCTCCAAGAGATACATTTTTTCCAACAAGGTCTGTTTTGTTTTCATGAAGAGCATCTGCTTGTAAATAGAAATATTTAGATGAAAGCTTACATCAGAGATATGCACTTAAAATGTTTCTCACTCCTTCCTGTATTTGTGTTGATGAATGTGAGCACAAAACCATTCACCTCTTTTCCATGCCATTAAAAACACCCCTTTAACTATCTAATTTGAAAGCATCCATTATTGTACTGCTGTCTGAAACCACAGTAGTAAATGCCATGGCTCGACATATGTGTTTCTCTGCTTCACAGATTGATATGAAGGGGTGGGGAGGCTGGGGGGGGGGGAATCTATTATCTATAATTACCTTTCTAAGCTCTAGCATCTTAGTCAGATATTTTCTGTGATCACTGAATCCAATAAAATTGTTTGACTCAGGAGTTTTTAAGATAGCCTCTACTCACTGTGGTTAATGAAGTGCTATTATACTGGTACCTAGACCTCTTGTTGAAAACAAGTATGACTCAAAGCTTCTGGCGATTCCTATGCAATCTGCTTTTGAACCTTCTAGAGCATAGCATTTTGGCAGGACTCCTCCTCTGCTGTTCGTATCTTCCACTAAGGTGCTGAGCAGATCAAGGAAACATCCTTCCACCTTTTGACATCATTAGGAGGACACAGCATTTATAAGAACCGTGAAAAGTATTTATGGCTACTAATTAACCTAGTTCACTCTCTTGTTTTCCTCTGTTCCCCCTAGATCCAGCTATTGTGAATGGAGTCTATTGGTCAGAATCATTAAACAAAGTATTTGTTGACAATTTTGACCGCGACCCTTCCCTTATATGGCAATACTTTGGAAGTGCAAAGGGCTTTTTTAGGCAATATCCAGGTAAGACAACATTATTATTTGTATTGATGATGTTTGGCTTGATTCTTCTTCGGTCCTCCATCCCATAACAGCCTGTCCAGTTCTCTATTTCCTGTCTTTACTGAAGAAATAGTGATAATCTAAACCTGAAGTGTGGGCTGCACAGGAGCACAGAACCCTGATGGAATAAAATACTGCTCTTAGAAAAGAAAAAGGGCAGAAACACCCTTGGTCAAGTCAAGGAATTCCAGCTTCAGTATGCCAATGAAGTGGGTCTCTCAATTCTCTCCCTTTCTCTTAATCCCCTACTTCCCCTGAGAAAGAGAAGTATGCAACTCTCAATCTTTGGTCCTCCCACATCTTCAGGCCTTGACTTCCAAGAAGCCCTAGCCACTATGGCCAATGATATGGGATTCTGGGAGTATAGTACAGTACATTTATTGATTTCATGTTTCATTTCATGTGTATGCTCTCTTTTCTCAAAGTGGGACTCAAAACAGCTTGGGCTAGATTAACATGTAATGAATACACATACAGTTTCTTGTCCTCAATTAAAAGCTGTGTCCTGACATATCAAAATGCCTAAACTGATGCATGATTCCCCCAGAAAATGTGGAGCTTCTTTTGCCCCCCCCCCCCAAAAAAAAAGATTTTGCCAAAAATAAGCATTACTAATCTGGAGGGTCAGCTATTGGGACTACTGGGATCTTAATATTGCTGATTGCTGTGGGGGGAAAAAAGAAAATCTCTTTCAGCAGATTTTGCTGTTGCAGGAAAATACTTCCTATATAATAGTTTCATGGATTTAATCGGCATCTGAGAAATTTATTCCAAGTTTAAATTGCTCTGCGCTGAGATAATACTAACTTCTGCATGTATTCTAAGACTGTTCTAGGCAGCAAACTTTCTCAATGGAAGCAGCTGAAACCCTTAGGATATCTTTTTAACTGCATGAACATTTCCTCCCCCCCCCCTTTTTTTTTTAAATAGAGAGGAAGTTTTAATTTTACTTAGAAATTTAGAAAACATTACCTAAGGCTCTAGGAGTGCTGAATTTGCAGCTGTGGTAATAAAAGCACATAACTAAAAATAATATTAAAAGTTAGTTTTAGAGCAGTTTTAGTGTTTCCTTGTTTTCTTACATGAAGCTAATATTGTCACACCATATCTGTTTTCAAATATTTATTTTGCTTGCTCTTTTTGATTGGTGTTTACTGCAAGATCTTATGATTATGTAAAAGTAATGTGTTATCTTACAGCTATTTATAACTAATGGATCATTTCAGCATGTAATTCTAGACTATGTTGGATTTAAACCTGCTTTCTACAAACGGAAAGGTTCACAGGAAGAATTAATTGCTGGGTTTTTTTCCCCTGCAGCCCCAAAACATTTCACATACTGTTCCTCCAAAGGCAGATTTTTGTGGTCAACAGAAGACTTCAGAGGAAAGGGAGAGGGGCAAAATTTGATTCTGTCCCTTCCCTCAGTAGAAAACTCTTTATGTTTGGACCTCTGCCTATCAGAAGCTGAAATGAATCCTCTGTATTCTTTCAGTAATTCAGGTGGAATAAAGTATGAGAAAGGATTATGTTAGAGTAAGATCTGCTTTTTTTCCCATTGGGTTTCCTCACATGGAAGGATACCCAATTTGCAGAGATTTTCTCCCCTGTAGGAGACAACAAATACTTACGTCCAGTTTTTGTTCTGTACTTACAAATCTGGAAGTATTTTAGGAACTTATTCTGTGAAGAAGTACTCACGTTTTTCAAAATCCCACATATGGGCTATTTACAAAAATGTTTTGTGTGCCAAACAGAGTGCTTCTGAAAACAGTGGTTTTTTGTTATGAAAAACCACAATTTTGTGCAAAAAAACCCCATCATTTCCCCTAAACCCCACATTTTTGAGCAAAAATCATAGATTTTTTTGCAACAAATTTAAAGTGAAACAGCAACACTAAACCACATGTACATCTGTGGAGAATGTCTTCCCCAAACAATTTTGAATCTGTGTCTATTAGCTAAAAACTGTTTTTAAAATCACTGGTATTTTATTCTTTCTAACCAGCGTTCCTGAGTGTCAGGGGGGAAAAAAACTTTATTGAGTCAGTCAGGAAACAAATAATAGTGAATATTCTTTCCAGCTCTAGTCAATACTATTCACTTTAAATACTAAACTTGAGTTTAAATGAGTAATTTTAAATTGCTAGTGGATTACCGTTCTGATCTGTAGGTGGGTTCACATGAAATTTAGAATAATCCATACCAAAAAATCTATATCCATTTAGTCCAAAACTTGAAACTATATTAATTGCAATTTGATGAATATTGAAAATCTTACATTAACACCAAAGCTGGCACCAAACATTTTCCTACCTGATGCAAAGTCAAAACATGCTCCACTCTGACAGAAACCAACATTGTGATGCCTCTGTTTGAGAGCTTGGCTTCTAAGGATGAAGCAGACTTACCACAGGTCCAGCTGTGAGCTCCAACTCAGTCTGGCAGCCACATGGGTGCTCCATGGGAGGAGGAGGTAGGAGAGAGAGTCCCAGCATTTTAAGAAAGGTGAACACTGTAGTGTCTGGAACAGTATCTCCCCTGCAGGTGAAGTGAGAGGCTATGCACATGCAACAGGAAAACATCCTACTGAAATATGTTTTGCAGATGGAGTGGGGCTGAGTCAGCATGCATTATGAGACAAGGGCTTTCCCCCTCTTGGTTGCTGGAAATAAACTGAATTTCTTTCTCAAGACTGCATCTAGTGTAAGGTCATGATTTATGATTCTGGACTGTTTCTGACCTTATCTGCTACTCATAGCTGAATATTTACAGCTGTTGACCTTGGACTGTTTGGTTAATTGGATATTGCTTGCTCCTTTGGCTTTTGAACCTCTGGCACCCTGCCTACTGATGCAGTGTGAGAGCAAGACATATAAGAAGAGTGGGAAATTGTGCCCTATATAGGTTTCTGGGATGCAACCTCCAGCAGATCTAGGGCCCATGGCCAATGATGAAGTTTATGTGACTTATGCTCTGAAAACATCTTATACAGTGGCATTGGTGGCTCCCATTTTAGTAAGGTCATGGATGCATTTCAGGCATTGGATAGCTTTAAAAGAGCTTTCCACAGTGCTGAACCTATTAGAAATAGTGTTGAGTTCCTTTAAAGGCATGATGATTAAAAGCTTGAATGGGTTCAACATACAACAAGTAATTCAATGCAGCTTGACAAAGATCTGCATTTGATTAACTTTTGAAGCAGCCATTTTAAATGTGTGTTAGAATTGGATTTTCTTGGTTTTTTAAGAAACTTGTTCTTAGTTGCTCAGTGAAAGTCACATTTAGCACTTCAGAATAGATAATCTCAAGCCTTAGTACTGATTTGGCTTCATTTGCCCACATAATAAGAACACAACTGTTTAATCATCACATTATCTTGCCTTCCTGTATATATTAAAGCATTTTAATGCTGCTGCCCACAGCAAAGCATTTAGACACCACTGACCATTATATTAAAATTACACTCCTTACACTTACTTGAATGCTGAAAAGCAGCATAGTTTTCCCAAGGTAGAAAAGCAGGTGTTATTTCTTCCGGTGAGATCCACACATGAATGGAATCATCTAGGTGGATTGAAATTGTTTTAAATTAAATGACTATGTGAAAGTACAATCCTGTGTTCGCTGTAGGGGTTAGAATTGGGCAATTGGCAGAAAGTCTCTTCTTCCTTAGAAATGCTCCTTTGTCAGCAGAACCTTTTCTGCTCACTTATGTAAGAGATCTATTGACAGAGCAATCTGTCAGCAGAATTACTCTGCTGAATGGGAAGTGCCTGTAGAATCCCTCCTCCCAAAAGAGAAGGAGAACTAAGAACAAGGAGCTGAGTTTATACAACAACGAAAGCTCCTTTAACCCAGAGATGCATCCACAATACTAGTACAAAGTTTTGCCAGGTTGGGAGTAGTTCTCAGTAATTGCTAACACTTGTAATGTGAGAGGGTTTGAATTCAGCATACAGCATGTCCAATTGGCCTAGTGCTAGCTCAACCGGTCCTTGGTCATCTTGGACGGCTAAAATTGTACTCCTGGTGTCATGATTAAATTAATAATTAGTTAATACTTACCTTGTAGTGTGATTTGAAAACCAAGTGGAGATAAATTGTGAGGGTATTATAATAATTTTCATTTTAATTAATTGATTTAACATATATTTCATGATTCACAGAATAAAGGCGTAATCTAAGTATGATCAGGTGATCTGTACCACAATGGCTGGATAGTTAGCCTTTAATTAATACATTAGGCATGATTACTTTTTGTTGCCGACAAGCTAGTTTGCAGGAGTCAAAATTAACATAAGGAATCGTTCCATATTCTTTCCAATTCCTGTGTTGTTGAATAGTGAGTAATGTAATAACCATGTTATCTGTAATGGTAAGCATGTGTTTTGTGAAAATTAGTCTATTATACAGACAGTTGAGAAAGATTCCTAAACATTGTTGGAATTGTTACCAATTTTTTTTTCATGAGAAAAGGAACTGAGATGGGAGACAGTGGGCCTGGCCTCTTCAGTGGTGGCAAGCTATCAGTGGTAATCCTTCTTCAGAAAGGCTCACTTGGCAATGCTGTTATGGTGTGGGTTTTTTCAGTGTCAACTTAAGAGCTTCCAGACATTAAGATAAAAAGTTTTTAGTGCCTTTATGTAGGACTTCTCTCCTGGTGCTGAATATTAATCTGGTTTTATATCTGGCCAATTAAAACTTGGTTTTATATTCCGTGTTATTGTATTTTAAAGAATTTTACTTTTTAAAAAGTATTTGTGATGCCCAGAGAACTTTTATTACACAGTGGTTCAAAAGTGAAATGAATGAATGAATCAAAGGCTATAATTCTATGTATACTTATCTGGGCGTATGCCCTACCCTATGCATTATTACTTACATCCATGTTTTATACTGTTTAATAGCCTGTTCAATGAGTAAGAATATTGGATTTCACATTCAAATATTATAACATGCACTTGGATTTGCTCTACTGAAATATTTCCCCCCCCTCCCTTTAGGAATAAAATGGGAGCCAGATGAAAATGGAGTCATTGCATTTGACTGCAGAAATCGAAAATGGTAGGTCATAGTTACCCACAAGACTTTCAAAGGAAGTAAAGCACTATAATCTTAAAATACCAATTTACATGTTTCTTCTGTTTGATCCAGGTATATTCAGGCAGCCACTTCTCCCAAAGATGTTGTCATTTTAGTTGACGTCAGTGGCAGCATGAAAGGACTCCGGCTGACAATCGCGAAGCAGACCGTGTCATCCATTTTGGACACTCTTGGGGACGATGATTTTTTTAACATAATTGCTGTGAGTTTCTAAATTTCTGGTCTTTCCTTCTCCCTATCCCTCTTTCTCACTCAGTTTTCGTATTCCTTTATCTTCCTCCACTTACAAAATACTGATGTAATTTGTCATCTCATATATTTTCAGAATCCATTTAGGAATTTAAGGCAGATTATGGTTATGAACCCCAGAATCTGAAGCCATCTGAACCTTGAAGATAGCTGGGTTTGGAAAAATTGTAGTCTGAAAAATGACTCTTACCAAGCACTGTATGGTTTGCTGACACACCTGGAGGTATGCAAAGGGATCTTCTATCACCTTTGAGACTAGCTGAAAGAAGGAATCTCATGAACAAATTGTGTTACAAACCCGTATGCCAACTCAGCCCACACATCTATTCAGGAAATGTCATCACAGACTGTAATGACATTACCCATAATATTAGAAGGTCTTTCACTTGCTCATTTTCTATCAACAATACCCTTCAGCACTCTACACTGATTGCAATTTTGATTGTGCCCAGAGTGGCCTCTGGCCTCTCCTTCTTGGCCATCTGCTTCACCCTCATACAAAAGAAGATTGGAAAGAGAAACTGTAGAATTGAATTATCCACAAGCTCAGTGGATTAAACAGAGACAATGGTTTACTGGCACACCACACACTTTATAACACTAGCTAACCTCATAGCATTATCAGGGCTTTCTTGGCCAGTTCATCAGATCTCCTTTATGTTTCCAATGCTACATTACAATACTCCCATCACCATTCATATGGTTATCTATGCATCTTGGCTTTAGGCAACATTCTTCTTCCTGCCTTTGTGTCTCAACAACCATAGTTAAAACTGAACTTTTTATGTTATCTCCATAGCCACAAGTTTTGTGTTTCTATTGCTGTTCTTACACACAGCTTGCTTATATAGATCTGTCCCTGTATCCTCCACTCCATGCATCTAAGGAAGTAGATTCAGGTCTATGAAAGCTCATGCTACCAGTTTGTTTCTTTCAGTTAATCTCAAAGGTACTAAAGATCCCTCTGCATACTGATTTTACAGACTAACACAGCTATGTCTTTGAATTCTAACACCTGGAGGTGTCAGATTTGGATCTTGGTTCTACTGTTTCAGACTACAGCTGGATTTGTGATGAAAGGCTCTTCCATTAAAAAAAAAATCCAAAAGACAGAACCCTTTGAGTAGTTTTCTACAGTCCTTTACAGGTACTCAAAACTATGCTCAATGAACATACTTAGGTGGGAGTATGTTTACAATGAGATGTTTTACTACACTAGTTGGGACACATTAATTCAAGCACCTAAACAGAACACCTCCTGTCTCCCCCTCCAAATATGAATTCACAGGTTTATGCTCCAAGGTAAATGTTGTCTTGATATTTTCCACTGTTTGTGGAAAGAGACATTTGAATGATTTCATTTTCTTCAGGGGGAAGAAAAATTCTGCAGAGATTTTAGGGGAACAAATATTTATTAATTCCTGTAGCACAACTTCTCTCTTTTGTTTGGGGGTGAGATCCCTTTTTTCCCACAGCAGCAGCAACTTTGATGTCATCCTAGCCACCATTTGCGCCTTCCTCTAAGCTCTGGCTCATGTGGGATGGCAGTAAAAGAAATGGTAGTTCTTGTTTAACAACAACAACAACAACAACAACAACTCCTCTCTGAAATTAAAAACAAAACAAAACCTTTTTTTATTTTTTATAGCATTTGGAACTTTAGTTTAATGTTGTTTTATTGTCCTGCATGTTTGATTGCATGTATTGATTACTTTGTTTTATGTTGTATTTTATGTGTTTTACCTAGATAATTAGTTTTATGACTGTACTTTATGGTTTTGTTTTATTTAACCTTCCTTCCCTATATGTGTATGTGTATGTACACACTTTCTATTGTACACTTCTGGTGAGGACCACTGTTTTTGCTTGTTTCAGTTGCCAAGTAAATTGAAGGTGCTATATAATTAATTGATAATAATAACAGTCCCCTGGCTAACCGATCTGGAATTCTCCATTCTGAGCCCTGGTTGCACAGTGGTTAAATGCTGGTAACTGCAGCCACAACATTGTAAGTTCGGTCCTAGAGGAGGGCTCCAAGGTCCACTCAGCCTTCCATCCTTTTGTAGGTTGGTAAAATGAGTTCCCAGTTTGCTGGGGGCAATTGGTTTACACATTGCAAACCACTTAGGGAGTGCTAGCTCACTGATAAGCAGTACAGAAATGTACTTGCAATTACCATTGCTATAACTAAGCATTTTGTTTGGCTGTTCAAATTGATGTATGGATATTTGGGATCAAACTCTGATCAAATTATTTTTTGCAAGTGGAATGAAGGCCTGAGAAGTTGGTTGTTCATTCGTTTGTATATTTGGTGGAAAAGCATTAAGTCATGCAAGCTCATTCACTTACAGTCTGCTGTGGTACAACTCAGGCATAGCTTTACTGCCTCAATCAGCGATAGAGCACAGAGACTGGTGACAGGATGGTGATATCCCCTTCCCTGCTATTAGAAGCATAAGGCCAGCCTTGCTTGGCACAAAGTAAGCCCTTGTAATGAGGTTTTAATTCTGAGTAATTGGATGTGTGTTCAGCGATCTGTAACAGCAGATCTGTAACCTGATTTCTGTAAAGGTTAGTAGGCATGGTCACTTTTGAGTTAGAGAATTTTAAATTCTGCTTCTTGAGGGAACTTTCTCATTCATTTTCTTAAGTATATCTCGATTACTTTTGGAGGTTGTAGCAATTATTCATAAGTTCTTACACACCATAAAAGTAGAATGTGTAAATTTCCTGAGTGTTTACAATCATGCCCCCCCCCAAAAAAAACATGTGGATTTGATAGTCATCAGATTTATGACAAATATTAGACTCTGTCTCCTCTCTCTCTCTTTCTGTCTTGTTCACCCTCATTTTTTTAAAAAGCAAGTCTCTGCAACTCAGCATTCCCAACCTCCTGACTCCCATAGGCAATGAAACACAACTTCAGTAATCATACCTTGTATATCATGCATATAGGAATGAATAAATAAATATAAATAAATGAATAAATATATGTAAATAAACACATACATACTTTAATGTGCAAGGAAGCACTGAGTTGTGATCATGTTTTACTTTACATTTCAACCTTGGAATTTCAAATAGTTTCTTTATCAATGAGATGTTTGTTAGGAATTCAGTTATATGTGTTTTTAAATTCTTCAGGCAAATAGGATATATTAAAACATAGTAGACATTTAGCTGAGAGTATCTTTCTTATTAATCTGCAATTACCCACTACATTATTTTAATAAAAACCCACATAATAGGAAAATATAATTTGTTTTTCACACAGGAAAGATGTATTGTTATTAATCCTATTATATTTATTATTTTTATCATTTTAATGATTTGTATCATTTGTATTAATCTATTTACTCGCTACATTATTTTTTCCAGAAACTCACAGAATAGGAAAATATAATTATATTCTGTATCAAGAAGGTTTTATTATCCACCAGCCAATTGTAATAAATTCAAATACTACAGCAGTTTAAGGGGCTAGATGTATCAGCCTAGGGCTGGCTAACTGTGCTCCCTTTTCTCCTTGGTCCCATTTGGATTTCTAGGAATATGTGATATTTATTTTTTTTTTTTTTTGCTGATTTCCCCTTACTTCTGCAGCCCTGCATTCTCCTGCACAAATTGTTCACCAAAGTCCTGCAGAGATAAGAATTAACAAAGTTACCAGACTCTGTTGTTTCTCCTCATAGGAGACTCTGCTAGATTAGTGAGTCTGGCAGCAGCAGTGGAGAGATGCAATTAGAAACTGTCTGCAATATTGAAATGGATTTCAGTTATTGGTAATCAGTGAATATCACTGCTTGTAGTTTGGATCAATTATATAATCTCCTTATACAAAAGAGTTTAAACCCTGGTAGTTTTTAGAAAGGAAGGCCTAATTTCCATAAATGATGTGATTTCCACACAGCAGGTCTTCTCTGCCATGTATGCTTCTGTTTTCAGCTTTCTTTTGTCCCATTTTCCTGTTCATTTATGTTGATGATTGTGGCGGAGAGCAAAATTTCATGAGATACCAACCACTGGAAAAGTATGGCCCACAGCACAGTTATATTAGTCCCAAAATATCATTCTCACAATTTTATGTCTGTACCTACATATACCTACCTTCTTGCTGTGTATCTTCTTTTTAAAAATGACAGCTGATCCAAACATAATTCATTTTCTTCATTGCAAAAGATGTAAGAAGAGGTCAAATCTGAGGTGCTGTAACATTTGTTGTTAATTGCCTTCGAGTCAGCCTCAACTCATGGTGACCCTGTAAATGGGACTCTCTGTCCTGAACTGTCCTGCTCAGGTCTTGCAGGCTCATGGCCATGGCCTCCTTGACTGAGTCTATCCATTTGGTATGTGCTCTTCCTATAGCCCCCCCCCCCCCCTTCCTAGCATTATTGTCTTTTCTAGTAAATCATCTCTTTTCATGATGTGGCGAAAGTATGACAATTTCAATTTAATCATCTTGGCTTCCAGAGAGAGTTCAGACTTGATCTGTTCTAGAACCCATTTGTTTGTCTTTTTGGCTGTCCGAGTGATCTTTAATCCTGCTATCCCTGTATACTGATAGAACATTTAACATGAGAAGCAGAATGGTGATGCATGTCTCATTCACAATAGTTGGTTGCTCTGTCAGTGAGAGGGAGTGTTCAAATGCACAGTTTGGCAGAGGAATGTGGTGTTGTATGAACATGGAAGCCTCATTCTGTTGAGGGCTATATAACTTCAGGAATAATCTGTCAGAGGCCATGTGTTAGCAGAGTGGATCTGAAGCAGCAGTGGATGAGACCAAGGCTAAAAGTAGGAAGGTCTACTCCTTTTCTCTCGCTCTCTGCTATCTGTTTTGCTCTTTTCTCTATACTTCTTTTTTACCTGCTGTATATCAACTCATTAATTATTTTGTGATTGCATTCAAGAAGAATTTAAAAAAAAACATTTCCCTGCTGGATGAGAGCAGTGTGTGGGGGGGTGTTTCAATTTTTTTACACTTAAAGATTTTTTCATTAAAAAATTGTTTCCTCAGGGTGAAAAATGTGTAAAAATGTGCAAAATATACTCTGTCCGTAGGAAAATATTGTTTATTGTTCAAGGACAAGTGAGTTATTTTTTTTCCCTTCAAAACCCTAGGGTTTTGTTTTTTGTTTTTTACAAACATTGGCTTTTTACCAAAAAAAGTTCAAAAATGTAGTGCAGTAAAATAAAACATAATAGAACAAAGTAAAAGTCTCACAGCCATTGCCTGTTTTCCAAATACTCCTTACATTCCTGTTTCAGAGGGAGTCTTTCTCCACTCTCCATGGAGGTGTCAGAGATTGAACCGTTGGCTTCTGCATGTAAGACTTGTTCCATATGAGTAGTTCTTTAATGTGATCCTCCTGCCACATTGTCTTCTGAGCTCTCTTTGGCATTAAGAAAGGAATATTATGCCTTGAATGATTCAATTTTTCAGGAATGCTTGCCCTACCTTACCTTGTTGAAAACCTTCTGTCTTCCAATATATTACATTAGTACTCAAATGCTCATCATCCAGATGTTTTACATTTCAGCTCCCAGAAGCCATAGCCAGTTAGGAATTCTGGGAGTTAAGGTCCAAAACAATTGAAGGACCAAGGCTTGGGAGCCACTACATTAGATGATAAATGGATTTCAAATCTTTCTGTATTTCTTTGCAGCAGTTTAGATTATTTTTCAAAAAACACTAAGTAGAGAATTATATCTAGAATTCTCATTAAATGTAACAGGAGTTATGATCATACACATGATCATAATTAAAAATTCAATTAACTCTTAAAGTATGTAACTGGATATTAAAAACTAGTTCAGTATATAGTTAGATGGCTTATTTGTCTGGTTTATACTGAATTCATATCATCCTCCAATAATTTCTTTTCTAAATATATACATGAATAAATGGCACACAAAAGTCCTATGCTGGACTTTCCAAAGTATAAACATAAAAAAAGATAATGTAAAAAAAATCATTCATGGCTTTCATGGATAACTCATTGAAAAATCTATCTAAAATTGATGAACTAGATGATTGAATTACAAAAAGAACTGTTAAACAATGCACTCATTTTTGTGGAGTCTCAGTTAAAATATAAGGTCAGATTATCAGTGCATGAAGAAAGATTTCTGTAATAAGATTCCCCCCCCCATCTTCCTTTGAAGTAATTTCTAAGTCAAGCGTTAAATTAACAATATTGCCCTAAAAACAAAGTGTTAATTCCATCCAGGGCTGAAACCTAAGGGAAAGGCATTTATTGAAATATAAAATTCATATGACATTAAAAATACACTGGCCAGAATAAAATATTTTAAAGTGTTCCAGGTGTACCATAGTAATGTTACATGTGGAATTTTTACAAAAACAAATCAAATAAAAATTAAAAAATAACAGTAATGTTTTATTATCTGGAAAAGGACGGGCAATAAGGAGGTAATATTTTGCAACCTCTGCATTTGCTTAGTACAACATGGTCCTCATAGCAGTCCAACTCTTGTTCAAAGGTGCATTGACTTTAGAAGGAGAGGATTAAGTGTCTGCAAGTAGAAATGACCTTCAGCTGGCAGAACTTCTCTTTAACTGACTTATTTCAGAGATCTACTGGCTAAGATTTTCCAGCAGAAGAGCTGAAAAGGTGGAATAGAAGAGGCAGGGTGAGAGAGGAGCCAAGTTAGAACCAGCCCAGGAGAACAGCCAAAGTGCTGGCACAAAATCAGACCAGAGAAAAGACAATCCTATGTAGGGTGAAACCAGTTTCAATTCAGCTCAACTTCAGTTGGGCATCCTGGACACTTAAGATTCTGCTTTATTTTATTTTGTAAATTATTTATATTGATATATATATATATATATATATATATATATATAAAAATAATATACAAAACGTTAAGCAGAATGCACAAAATAGACAATATTCAAAATGAATAATAAAGGAAAAGGTGAAGGCAGTCTCTTGGCATGAATGTCTAGTTGTAACTGACTGTAGGGAACAGTGCTGATCTCTGTTACTGAGCCAAAGAGCCAGCATTCTCCCCTTGAATAATGCTGGCTCTTTGGTGGTCATGTGACCAGCATGGCTGCACAGAATGCTGTTATTTTTCCATCGAAGTGGTACTTATTTATCTGCTTGCATTTGCATGCTAGGTTGGCAGAAGCTGCGGCTAGTCATTAGGAGCTCACCCCATCATGCGGTAACTTTGTCTGTTGTATAGAACTAACCAACAGAGAAAGTTACCGCATGATGGGGTGAGCTCCTAATTCCTCTTATACTATCCAGATCATTCCCTCCTCTTCTGTTATCCTACAATTTCTAGCATGGTATTTTCTTCCATTTGGTACCTGAGTTTTCCCTTAAACCCACCCACCGACCCACACAAACATTCAAAAATACATTCACATCCTATTAATATATATAACAATAGCAACTTATATACACACACACAAACAAATATACAAATATACATACTGATAGAATAATTATTTCTATCTATTTTGTATGTTTGTATATTACTTTAGTATAAAAACACAATTCAATAAATAATGTAATGTTTCAGTTCAGTCATACAAAACAAGAGAGTCAAAACTTTAGTAGCCAATAGCCTAAACAATAGCAACTTATTTATATGTTTATATATGTCCTTAGTTGGTTTAGATTAAATAAAAAAAATTCTCATTCTACTATACCTATGTCTTCATAACACAGTGTTGATAAGTGACCCCATCTTTGTCTTCAAAATATTATAGTTCTTTCCAATCTTCTCTGTGTTTGTTTAGTGTCTTATCTTCACCCTCGTTAGTTTCTCTAAATTGACCATATCATACAGTTTTATTAACCATTGGGTTTTAAAAAGCTGACATGTGGACCACCTTAGTCTACTGCTGTTTCCATTTAGGGCAGAAACAAGCACCTGGACATGTGATCAATAGGTCATCTGGGCACCCATTTCTGTTCTCAGCAGAAGTAGTGGTGCTTAAGGAAGGCCTTACATGGAACTCCTGTCCATGAGGAAATGGTAGCAGTGGCACCAAAAAAGAAAAAGGAAAAAAGAAAAGAAAGTGCCACCTCCTTTCCATGAACTACTCAGTGCAGGTAAGGGGGAGGCATGACTATTGCTGTGTGGACATCTGGTTTGGGCAGAAATAGACCCAATCCAGCTATCCACATGCCAAAACAACCTGAGGTCACTGCAAGGTTTCTGGAAAACACTGGGATTTATTCCAGTTTTGCTTAGTTCATAGCAAAGTGCAGAAAAACATGGATCTTCCCAAGAAGTAGCCATACATCACCAGGATTTCTGGCATTGGCTTCAGGGTTAGCATGACATTGTTTACTGGTATAGACAAGCCCATTGGGGACTACAATGCATACGAGTATAAGATCTTTTGGAATCTTAAAGATGTTCATAAACCAGTCCTCCAAAGAGAAATATACTATAAACAGTTCCTCCCATATGTGCTTTCAAAACAAGTATAGCACATACAGTATTTATTCAGAACCTTAGTTAAAGCCTTTTGGGCCTAAGCTCGTTACTTTTTAAAGGATGTACGTACATAGTTTTAACTCTGTTTGCCTTGTCTGATGTTTTATCCTGGTTGCTTATTTAACATTAATTACTCTCTTGCTTTTTTTCTGGAATTGTTTGAAAATTTTTATATTCCTTTAATTGTATGCCTTCTTGAGATCTCATGATAGAGGGTGGGATAGAAAATCTTGCATAAATAAATAAGATACCAAAAATGAATATAATTGTATAGAAACTGGACCCCAAATCATGGTGACACTAAAAAGATGAATATCTACATTCAGGTAGTTATATTAATTTCAGATTAGTATTCAGCAATGGTTGACACAGTCCAAATTAAATAACCTTTATGCTGAGTGAGAGTAATTAATTAAGCATTGTAGGAGAGCATTGAACTGTCAACATGAGTGATGGAGACAGATGTCCAATATGGAGCAGATTATAACTAGACTGCTTGGTTAGACAGAGAGAGCAGGTGGAGAATTTTGTTTAAAGGAAGAGAGGGTACAACAATATATGAGATAATACTACTCACAGGCAGTATATTTGCTGCATGCACTTTCCTAAGGAAATACATTATTGTGACACTCTTTTTGTTCCCATAGTTTCTCTTACCATTTCCTGGGTTTTGATTCAGTTCTTTCTGAGTGCCTGTGAAAGGTGAAAGGACGTGGAATCAATCCCAAAGCTCTCTATGTTAGGGCCTGAACAAACAGGCAAAAATAAAGCTGCTTTGGGTCACTTTGGAGGTATGCTGTTTAAATGACACACACATCTTTAGAGGCCAGAAGCTGTGCCAAAGCTGCGGTCCAGTCCTTACGACTGGAGCATGGCTTTGGCGTGGCTTCCAGCCTCTTAGGATGCATGCAGCATTTAAACAGCATACCTGTAAATTGACCTGAAGCATCTTTATTTTGGCCAGTCTGTTTGGGCCCTGTTTGCAGCTCTTCATATCAATAAAGATGTTGGGCAACATTAATTTTGCAGGAATGGTCAAGAATGTTTTTACCATCCTAGAAGTCTTTTCTGAAGTTTGGCACAGTAGGGTGGGTGGGTTACCTTTGGCCCTCCAGATATGTTTGCTACAACTCTTATCCACCCCATACAGAATAACCAATGGTAAAAAACTGTGAGGACTGTAGCCCAAAACATCAGAAGGGCAAGAGGTTCTCCACACCTACTGTAGTCAATGTGTACTGACATTATTAACAACCTCCCCATTCCAACACTTACATGTGCATTCTAAGTGCATTTCTGCCAGTTCACCCTTCATTTACCTCTGGAACTGGTGATGGGAATAGCTTGGGAGCGAACATTAATGTGATAAAGGGGCAGGGAAGGTATGGCGGTAACAAAGTGAACACATGTTACAAAAGAAGTAGGGATTGATGTTTAATATCTATCCCCTCTTCAGTTCACTCTGTTTCCCAAGATAGGTTGGAGAGCATACCAACTGTTCCACAATCCCTTAATCTGCTCCTTTGCAACATCAGGCCGGCCAAAGGTAGGAGCTGCATCATCCACAATCTCCTCGTGGATGAACATGACGACATAGCTTGCTTTACTGAGACCTGGTTGGGAGATGCCAGTGCTGCCATGTGGGCACAGGCTCTCCCAGCTGGTTATACGGTCAGAGATTGGATAAGGAAAAGTGGGCGGGAGGCGGTGTGGCTATAGTCCATACGACCAACCTAACTTTGATCAGGAAACCTGTCCGGAAAACAGTCCACATCGAGTGTGAGTACCTTAGCCTGAAGACCAGGGACAGTTTGGGGATTCTGTTGGTTTACAGGCCACCCCGTTGCTTAACAGACTCCCTGACTGAGCTGACTCAGCTGGTCTCTGAGTTGCTGTTGGAGTCCCCCAGACTTTTGGTCTTGAGTGACTTCAACATCCCTCTAGAGACCTTTCTGACTTATCTGGAGCAGCTCGGGAGTTCATGGAATCCATGACAAGCATGAACCTATCCCAATTGGTTAATGGGCCTACCCATTGTGCGGGTCACACACTCGATGGGATTTTTAGTACAGAACAGGAATATCCATGGGCGGAGGTAACCAAAACCTCTGCATTGTCATGGACGGATCATTTCCTCATCAAGATGGACCTTAAAGCTGAGCCTCACCCCCTTGGGCTTATGTTGTTTCTGCTTATGTTGTGTCTGTGCCATGTGCATGTTTGCATTGTTTTCAGTCATTAACTTTGAAAGGCTTACATTAATTGTCCCACCTTTTTTTTCCTGTTTGTCTACAGTATAATGAAGAACTCCACTATGTAGAACCATGCCTGAATGGAACTTTAGTTCAAGCAGATAGAGCCAACAAAGAGGTAAAAATAGAATGAGAATGACATAAAGCAACAAAGATGTTGCATATGATACATATCTCTATAATACCTTAACATTATTTTTAATTGATGGAACCCTTTTATTTGAGTGAGTGAAATGAATTCTTCTCTTTCATTTTGTTTAAATAGTTGTGGAATGTGCGGAGATATCTTTGGTGTTGGTCTGTCTTGGATCTGGAAATGTATTTCAGGGGCTCTGTAAATGAGAGAAGAGGATTAGAAACCCCAGAATACCTCCTCAACTCCAATTAAAATTAAACAGCTCCTAGCTTAAGATGAAGATCTACCCCTAGGAAAGCCACCATGATTTGGGAATACAGAAATTGAGCTTCTGCTGCCATTTCCAGTTTTCTTAAAGACTTTTAGTCCTTACCAAAGCAAAATAGATTTAAAAACAGCATATGTAAGGGACAGCCATGCTGTTACTCATATAAATGCTCCTGATTCATTTGTATTGTTCCTGACTATTATAGGGCAGTTTGACTCCTAAGTCCTCTTTGTAAAATAGACTAATTTTTAAGCTTTCTTGTTAAACAATTCATTATGTGTTTCCAGAAAAAAGCTTTTGTCAGTGCATATTGCTGTAATGATATTACTGCAAATGTATCCAGCCTGCCAGAAGATAATTGCTTTCAGTATCAGAATGTAAGCAAAGCAAAGGGTGGTGTAGGCAATCAGTTGTACATGAAGAGGACCAGAATATTTGGCAGCTGGGCAGCATTTTTCCCTGTGTCTTTATAACTGCAGCAAATAATGACTAGAAATGGTTTGGAGCCTTTCAATGAACAAGGGACTGTGTATTAAAGTAGGGTGGAACTAACCTTTTTTGTTGCAGTGTAAACAAGTGTTCAAGCATGCAAGTCCTTTTCTTTAGTTACAAAGGAACAAGGGAAACTTAACTTGAATTGTCTTAAAAGTAAGCAAGATTTTATTAGTATAACTACATACTTCAGGCCAACAAGGATCTTGCCAACAAGAACCTAGAATAGATATTGCATTAAAGGGTTAAATAGTACTAGAGTTTTGAAAAAAACAAAAAAAACCCTTTCTACTGGAACAAAGATCTCTGTTTAATCCATTATTTCTCTTCAGTCATTAATTTTGTTTCCCTTGATGGCCTTTTGAAAGCATTGTAGTCCTCCTCCCCCTTTTCTTTTTTTCAGAGAAGTAGTTGAAACCTTCCAAGCCATTTCACACAAATGGCTTTCCACCATATATACCTCTTTGAAATGGCCACCCATGTGACAGGAGTAAAGTATGAACAGGCCCCAAGACGAAGTGGATATTTCTTTTCAACAAGAGCTCTGTGACAATTCACACTGATCTCCTGTGTGGGCTGTCTATGTTTATTGAATAGACAGAAGAAAGCTTTCTGGTTCTCTGTGGAATATCAAGAGCTGCCGTATACCCAGGCCAGGCTATTATCCATCTAGCCTAGCCTGGTATTGTTTCCTCTGAGTAGGCCTCAAGTGGAATGAGAGGTTTGTCTCATCCTGTTAACTGGAGAATGCCAATCATTCAAAATGAGACTTTCTACATGCAAAGCATATGCTGTACTCTAGAGCTTTGGTGCTCTATTACATGATGATAAATCTCAAGGATCTGCAGCATCTAGGCTGTTATAAGATTAAGGCCCAAAACAGATAGGCCAAAAGGAGCGGCTTTGGGCTGCTTCGGGGGTGGTGGTGGTGGTGGTGGTGGTGTGCAGACAATGAATACCCTCGAAGTGGCTTGAAGCTACCAACAAAAGGAGTAGAAAATTTGTTCCTGCTGGTAGCCCATTGATATTGCAGCTGAGCTGCCAAAGGCCACTCCTACAAGACCGTCTCCTCTGCTTCTTAGTTGCTGATCCTTGATCAGGCTAGATTTAACATATGAAAAAAATGCCCATTGACAGAAATAGTAAGCTGCTGCCTTTTTTCTATTGGATCGGTCATAAGCTTAGGCTAAGCATATCTTGTGCCATACATTTATCATTGTTGCTGCTGCTGCTGCTCTTGTTTTTGTCTTTTAGAACATTTTAGAACATTTTAGAACACTTTAGAACAAACATGATCACTTTGATTTAATGACTTATTTCTGTCGTATATCTAATGTGCTTTTGGTACAGATGCACAAAATCATGTTGCAGAAAGATACAGACATTTATAGCTTTGGTATAATGCTTGGATTTTTTGTAGTTGTTGCTGCTGTTGTTATTATCAACTGCTCTTGAGCTGACCCAGACTCATGCTGACCTCTGTCCTCCACTGCTCTGCTTCGGTCCTGTGGATCAGTGGCATCACTGGGGTGTGTGTGTGTAGATTGCACCAGGGGACACACCCCTAGAAGGGGGTGACACCCAGCTGGTCCCCCACCCCCTGTGGGGTTTCCCCACAGCCCTGGTTTACAGGGCTCCCTGTGGCCATGGGCCTGCTCCCTGGGGGCATGCATAGCTTCTCCCACCCTCCCCAAAGCCCTGTGGCTGCTCCCCAGCTGTGGGGTGTGTGGGACTTCTCCCCCCTGGAGGCCCAGGGTTGCTCCCTTGCCCTTCTCGAGCATGCACTGGGCTTCTCCTGCCCTTCCCAGGGCTCTGGGGTTGCTCCCCGGTCCTTTCGTGGGGCACCCGGGGCTTCCCCAGCCCTCTCTGGGGGTGTGGGGGTGCTCCCTGGGGGCACATGCAGTATCTCCAGCCGTTTAATCATGCTCCTGCGCACACCGGAAGTTGCGCACTGAAAGTCCTGCCGCCATACGTCCAATCCACCCCTACCCCGGGGGTGAACACACCAGGTGACACCAACTCTAGGGATGCCACTTCTGTGTATTCAGGTCTGTGCCCTCCCTGATTGAGTCTTGCCAAACGCATTTGATCTTCCTTTCTTTCTACTGCCTTCTACCTTTCTTAGCATTATTGTCTTTTCTAATGAGCTGTGCTTTCTCATGATCTGGCCAAAGTATGACAGCTTTCCAGGGAGAGTTCAGGCTTGATCTGATCAAAGACCTTTTTTTTTGGTCTCTTTGGCTGTTCACAGTATTCTCAGCACACTTTTTTGAAATTAGAGAAAAATTGTAGACTATATTCCTAGCTTTGCAGTACGTATGCTGATCTGAATTATTTTTGACAGGCTGAATGTGCTGCTTTTGCCAAAAGATGTTAAGCAGTGGTAAAATTGACAGCTTGCCTAATGCCATCTTATTCTATTATGTACTTATTAATTAGCACTCAATACCACAGTAATTATACTATTGAGTAGCCTGAAGATTAATTGCAGAATGATCTTCTAATACAGAAATGTGGCCCATGATCAAGATTGTCATTAGTTTTACCTTTTTGGGAGAAGGAACTAGGTAAAATGTACTTTGTTTTGGAACCGCACAAAAATGAAAAAGCTGTCAAAAAGGTGGAAGAAAAAATATGGAAAGTAAATCAATGATGATGATAACAGTTACATTTCAGTGTGTCTTCAGTGGATAATGCAAGTCTAATCAAATTCAATGCAACATGTCCCTGTTTTTGAAAAGTAAATGGAATGGCAATACTAAATAAACTTGCTCTGTATTCTCCTCTTTAGTCCTTTTAGACTGGCCATGATATATTAGATCTTATTCAAAGCATATTCATGTCCATTTTTTAAAGCAAATTTATGTCTCATACTATTATGTTGGTATGAGGTTGAGCAGAAGCAATCTTGACTTTACCAGAATTTTTCCAGTTGTTTGATCTAACATATTGACATGTACCGTATATACTCATCTCTAAGTCAAAAAAATATATCCCCAAAAATTGACCCCAGTATCCCAGGTTGACTTATTTATGGGTCAGTATGGTAATGTGATAGCAGCTATTTCAGATTTCCCCATGTAGTGGGGAGAGCAGTTTCTTTCTGTCTTGAGCCAAGTAGAAAGAGGCCTCGGTGATTGATTGTGGTTAAACAAATAGACCCATGCTGCCACTGTCTGAGAAGTGAAGGCTGAAACAAAGGCTGAAATGTTGAAGCAAAAAGCCTCAGCTAGAGTCACTCTTGCTGCACACAGACATACACACTGAAGGAGCCTCCAGGTTTACCCTCACTTACCCTCGGGTCATGGCAACATCCATAATTTTGGCCCCAAAATCTGCCCTCAATGTATACATGATATTGACTTATAGTTGAGTATATAAAGTAATCCAAAGGGGGGATTAATAGTCATATTCCTTGGAAAGAGTACCTAGTTAGGAATTTCAATGATATTTTTTATCTGTGTTGACTTTTTAATGTCTTGAAGGAAATAGAAATTCTATTCATATTGTAGAGTCCTAAAGGCTGCCCTCTTTTCTACTGTTCACTCATAAGGAGAAAAACTAAAATGTACTTGAAATTTTGGAGACAGCATTCAGTGAGAGTAGAATCCACAAGGCACTGTTAATATTGGATGGTCCCTCCCTATGTAAATGGAGACTGGAGACTTGGGAACTGGGAGCACTGTGCATTGTCTCTCAGGCAGGTTCCAGATGGTGGTGCATGGGGTTAGTCACTACTCAAAAAAGGAGCTGTTATATGGCATACCACAAAGTGCCATTCTATCTCCATTGTAATTCAGCATCTACATGAAATCATTGGGAGAGATCATCCAGAGACCTGGGGCAGGGTGCTGTCAGCATGCTGATGACACCCAAATGCACTTCTCAATGCCTTCAAGTACAGACTCAGCTGAGGATTGTTTGTCTCCTCTAAATGAATGCCTGGAAGAGGTGAACGGTTGGATGTGGAAAAACAAATTGAAGCTGAATTCAGAAAAGACAAGCTGGTACTCCAGCTGAGCCCCTTCCTAGAGCTGCAGGACCTAAAGATGGCAGTGCATGCATTGGTAATCTCAAGGCTGGATTTTTGCAATACATTGTACTGTGTTTCCCCGAAAATAAGAGAGTGTCTTATATTTTTGCTCCCAAAGATGCACTAGGTCTTATTTTCACAGGATGTTTTATTTTTCCATGAAGAAGAATTCACATTTATTGTTGAACAACAACAACAACAACAAAAGAACATTTATTATATACTACACACACACACAAAACTTTGCTAGGGCTTACTTTCGGGGGAGGCCTTATATTTAGCAATTCAGCAAAACCTCTACTAGGTCTTTTTTTCAGAGGATGTCTTATTTTCGGGGAAATGGTACATTGGACTACCTTTACGTTCAGAAACTTCAGTTAGTTCAAAACACAGCTGCCAAACTGGTTACTGGGTTACCTACAGGATCACCTCCTCTCATACAACCTGCCTTGTACACTCAGGTCCTCCTTGGGACATCTACTCCGGTCAGTCAGGACTAGCTTGGCAACTGTCATTACCCCTAGACTGTTGAATGACCTGCCAGAAGAGATTCAACAGCTGAATACACTGTCCAGATTTTAAACAGTATTAAAGACTAGTCTCTTGTGTTAGGCCAATCCAGATTGTTTTGAAAATGTGAATTTTAAATTAATTTTACATGTGGATTGTTTTAATATGCATGTGTCTTATTTGTCCTTTTAATTAGATTTGTGTTTTTAACTGATATTATGTAATTCATTAATCTGTTGTTGTTTCCTGCCTTGACTCCTTGGAAGAGGTGGGTAACAAATAATTAACAACAACTTCTTGATTCCCTCATACCTCTTTCTTTGGCTAATAGCAATTATATGACACAGTTAGGCTTGGGGACTGTATGACACAGTTTGGATTGGGGTAGTGCCTGGGAGAAAAAAAGATTTTCCTCATCTAAATTGCCCTCTTGCAGTGTTGGTAGTGACCACTGATAGAAATAGATGCTTTAATTATTGGCACCTTTCCCACACCAATGGCAGTGGAAGAAGTTTAAGTCAGAAAAGTGAGGTTAGCTGTTCCCTACCCTTAGTACCATAGAACTAGTCCAACGGCATTCTCTAACTATGGATCTTTTCCTACCACTATCCACTGTATTTAGCCAAAGGCTGCGAAATGCATGGATCTTCCATGATTTGTCCTTAGATGCAACCTTCTCTACCATGTTTCCCTGAAAATAAGACAGTGTCTTATATTAATTTTTGCTCCCAAAGATGCACTAGGTCTTATTTTTAGGGGATGTCTTATTTTTCCATGAAGAAGGATTCACATGTATTGTTGAACCAAAAAATGAACATTTATTATATATTGTATATATATTTATATACAAAAACTTTGCTAGGTCTTACTTTCGGGGAGGCCTTATATTTAGCAATTCTGCAAAACCTCTACTAGATCTATTTTCTGGGGATGTCTTATTTTTGGGGAAACAGGGTATGCACTTATTGCAGTTTTCTTCCTTCCCTTAGGGTCCATTCAGCAAATATGTTCTTGCTCTTTATACATCCTGACCCCACCTAACATGATCATACTTTCAGAGTAAAAGTTACTCCAATAATGCATTTTTAAAGTATAAACTTTATCCAGTTTATCTGTTCATTTTTTTTTATAGGCAGTAGACAGTTCATGAAAAAGAGCCTTTGAGAAGCATCTGAATCAAATAAGTGTTTTGATGAAATGAGTTAAGTGGCAAGTTTAGTGTCAGAGATGACAGGGTGATGTTAAAGAATTTGCTATGTTTACATGAAAAGCAGGCACTAAAACAAATTCAGAAAAAAGACAGGCCAGCTTCTCCCACATGTTCTCTTTCTGTTACAATTTAAAAACACTAGTTTTGAATAAAGACATGATTATTTATGAAATACATGCAGCTTGTGTGGTATCCCCTGAGCTTCCAATTGAGATTAAGGATCACAATTTTATGTAGAAACAATTTTCTTTTTCCTTTGTGTTAGGCTGGCTGGCATCTCAGTTTCATTCAGCATGGCTATTTTAGTGTTTTTGTGCTGTTTCAAAGCACTCTACAGAATACCAGAGAAATCCTTGTAGTATATGAACCCTTATTTTCTAAACAGTGACACACACACACTGTCTGCTGCAAGTATGTCCCGCATATCTGTCCCACTGGAAGTGAAGGAAAGATTGCAGATGATACCATTCCCACTTGGTATAGATGCTTACCTATTATTATTATTATTATTATTATTATTATTTTATATCCCTCCTTTCTCCTAATGATGGGACTCAAGATGGCTAAAAATATTTTAAAACAATACAGATTAAAAACACTACAAAAGTTAAATGAAAGTATAAAATATATAAACAATTATATAATAATAATAATAATAATAATTATTTCTATTCCGCCCCTCTGAACAAGCAATCGGGGCGGAGTACAGCAGAGGTTAAAACAATATCAAGTTAAAATACCCCTTCCTTACCCTTACCACCCTCCCTTATATATTAAAACAATTAAAATATTAAAATGCATTAACACAATAAAATAATTTAAAAAACTTATATACAGACCTTTAAAGAAAACTTTCAAAACCAGCAGCACTAAAAGCATTAAGAGTCCAACCCCAACAGTTTGTAAAGGCCAGATGGCACAAATGTGATTCAATCTGCCACCAAAAATACCTCCATTTGGCTATCAACAAAAAGGTGCACTTTCACAAGGCCACATTATCACATGAAAATGTATAGGAATACTCATTGTCTGGATGAATTCTGTAAATGGAACTGGCCAACTACATGTCCTCCTACATCTACATGTCCTCCTACTTTGCATCTACATGTCTTCTCAAATTATACTCTAGAGCAGGGGTTCCCAACCTTTTGTCCAAGGAGCTCTTAGGGCTCTGTGTTCACTTCCCAGGTGCTCAGTGGACACTCCAAGAAAATGAAAGGAATAAAAATTGAATGAAATTTAAAAATAAGAATATATTCTTATATATATTCCTAAACATCATTAACTTGTAAATCTCTTAGGGGCTCCACCATAAAAAAGAATGGCTCTGTGAGTCAAAAAGTTTGGGAACCCCTCCTCTAGAGGTATTCAGTGCTCTCTGGAGCAAATTTTCCATAGATGCAAGGAGAAGAAGAATGAAACAAGAAGGAGAAAAGGAAGATTTCACATCATTTGAGCAGAAGTTTTCTTGCACAGCATTGTATTGGCCTTTCTGTGAAGTGTGAGGTGAAGGCTCATAGGATCTTGATACATTTATATTGACAGCTGCTGCACACATCCATTTTAAGTTACAAGAATCATAGACTGAGTATTCCTTTATTTTTTCATGTGATAATGTGGCCTTGTGAAAGTTTGTGATGCTTTTGAAATCAACAGCAAGCTGTGATGCTTTTGAAATCAACAGAAAACAAACCTTTGTTCTAAAAGTCCTAGGTGTGAACTAGTGCTGCCACATACATGTTAGTTTTATTTTTCCATCTCCAGCGAGTGCAGCTATTTATTTTGTACTGAAAGCCACTCTCAAACCTCAGCAAAATTTCAGGAACAGAGGAGTACGTGGAAAGAAGTGATGTTCAGACACATTGTACTGAAATTTTAAACAAAACTCTGTGGATCCTGACTGAACTGTAGCTTTTACTTGTTGATGTCTTCTCATGCAGGGTTACATTTATCAATCCAGTTTCTTACATAAACATATTTTGGGGGTGGGGCAGGGAGGAAAGCTTTTGTGTGGCTAATCTTTCTACTCTTAAAGTGGCCACATGATTCAACCTTGCCATATATTTTCAAGGTGTGCATGAAGACCTTTGCAGAGTTTTGACATTTTTTGGACTACAGCTCCCAAACTCTACCAGCTTATGTGACATGTGGCTTTGTTATGTGAATGATTCTGGAAACTTTAGTCCAAAAAAGTAAAAACACTGTAAATGTGTAAGAATATAAGAATGATTTTGCAGCCAACAATGAATTTTCCTCCAAAAATGTTATTATATGTCACAGTGACTTCCCAAGCTAAATAATCTAAAATAGATTTGTGCTCAATAGCAGCAGTCTAGGGTATAATTTTGTTATTAAGCAGATATTGCCTTCATTGTATCAACCCGTAAACTGTTCCCTTTCCCCCTTTCCAAAAAGGGAAGTACTACAGACGGTATTTTATCATTGTCTGTAGATTTTTCGGCAAAATTGTTAACATGTGCACTTGCTTAGTTCAACACAAGATTACTTGAGCTAAGAGGTTTTCATGTCTGAGAAACTCCACAATTCCTTTCTTCTTCTGAATTAGAGGACTGTCTGATTTTATGCAAACATAATATCACAATTTGTATTCATACTTTATACATAGTACACCCAAGCACATACATACGTACATACATACATACATACATATTTTTTTCTAAACACTTTCAGATGAAATTAAGTTGACAAAACATCTAAATGATGTATACATAACTGTATCAGAAACAACAACATACACAACAGTGTTTATCTATAATGTCTTTCCCACCAAACCTATAAACCTAGCCCCATATATTGTATGGTACTTATAGGAGTGAAACTTCTAATGCTAATTGGCTGTGATGGGACATAAGGCTTAAGACACAGTCCAGTATCTGTGAAAGAAGAAAAGTTCTCAACATGGAGTTAAGAGGCATAGTAAGGACTTGGGTGTGATGAGAAACACTGTCTTCAAATTCATTTCTAAGTTGATTTCAGTGTCCTGATTCTTACCTTTAAAGTGCTAACTGGTTTTTGGAAAGGGTATTAGAAAGATTGCCTCTTCCTGTGATAAACTAGCCAGAATCCATCAAATCGCATCATACCACTCTGAACAAACCTGATTTTGCCTGATTTTGAAAGGTAAGCAAGGCTGGCCCTGTTATATGGGAGACCTCCAGAGAACACCAAGGATATCCAAATAGATCTAGAAAAGAACCCTGCCTGAAATCCTGGATAATCAGTGTCATAGTTGACAGTTCTGAGCTAGATGTACCAATAATCTGACCTGGTGTAAAGTAGCTTCCTACGTTCCTAACCTATCCATCATTGGTGGTCTTTTTCAGAAAACCTTCTTTGTATTTTATTACCAAGAGGTGTAACTGGTAGGAATGTAAGACAAGATCTTTTTGAACTCAGTGCCCTGACTATGGAACTCTCTTTCAGGAAAGGCTGCAGTTCTCTGTTGTGTTTCTAAGAATTATGCAGAATTAATGCAGTTTGACACCACTTTATCTGTCATGGCTCTATCCTGTGGAATCCTGCGATTTGTAGTTTGTTGTGGCACCAGAGCTCTCTGACATAAAAAACTAAATATCTCACAAAAATGACAAATCCCAGAATTCTATAGGAATGAGCCATGACAATTAAAATGGTGTCAAACTGCATTAATTCTGCAGTGTAGATGCAGCCTTTGTAGGTTGTTAATATGTTAGATGCATTATGCTTTTCCTATTTTTTTACACTGTTTTATACTGTCAGTTTTAAAGTGTGTGGAAACTGCAGTTTTGTAATCCCCTTACAGGCTTAAAGATGGTATAAAATGTTTTTAAAATAATACAATAAGTAATAATAGAAAAATAATAAATTTCAAGACACAGGGATAGGTTAATGCTAATAGGTTAAAAGAGGTGTGAAAAGTAGGCAATTGACTGAAGGTTAAAAGTTCATATGACATTTGGAACCAGTTATGGAGTGGAATCTACCAATATTTTAAAGCTAGTTGTGAGAAAGGAGGACCAATTATACTGGTGCTATGATACTAGTATGTCATTCATCCTGCTATATGAGGTTCAGAGCTATTTTAAAGTCAGTATCTGGAGATGCCCAGGAGATGGGAACAAGGAATTTGTACTGAAGAACAGTCAGAAGAAACCAAGAGACAGGACTGAAGAAATCATTATAGCTGCCTGGAAGACTGATTCAGAAAAAAAAGCACACTTTTCCAATGTAGATTGATTGTGAACAACAAGAAGAATATACAGATAGGTAAACAAGGAAGACACATACAAAACATATACAATTTAGTTGATAAATTTGAATGATTGATTTTTTAAAAATAATAAATGATGACAGTCAGAAATATGGTAATTGGCAAGAACTTTCCTTTATTTTGTTACGAGGGGGTATCCATTGTAGAAGCCTGCAGATTGCGCCTGATGAGGATTTTACACTTCAGTCATTTCTAGCAGAGCCAGTCACAAAAATAAAGGACACAATGAGCTGATTTTCTCAGCAATGTGCACTTAGGGACCAATGATGACACTAACAAAATTTCATCCATATTCCATAATAACTTCGAGGTGATAATTTTTACTTTACGATACCCCCTCGTAAGGTGCAATCTACAGACTTCTACAATATCAGGTATTTGGAGGGTCAAGATATGCTGGGGAAAATATATAAATCTAGATAGTGACTACATAGAGATACATTAACAACTACAAATCAAAACAAACTTTCTGTCAGTTTTTAAAAAGATGACCATTAAAACTTTTGGATATCCCCTTGTATGTCATTTTACAGTCCAGTTATTAAAGCATCCACTATAGGCCATTTAAAAAAAAAGGGGGGGGGATAATTTAATTATTTACATAATCAACCTTTTGAAAGTAAAATATAAAATATAACCATTTTGTTTAATCATATATTCAATGAAACATATGTTTGTATAGTGGAAGTTGAAAGTATTGTATACTACTATCCCATCAAAATTGGTTCTGATAAAAAGCTTTTCATACGTTATATTTCTTAATCTCTCAGGTCAACATGATAATTGCACACTGTTATGAATCTATCATTTTTCTAATCAGACATCAGAATATAATTACCTCAATTATAGATTTCATTAGCATGAAATTACCATTCAGGTATATGTAAACAAGTTATTTACATATGTAGAACAATATTACACAGATAGATATTGTAATTATAAATAAAAAATTAAGCATGCTATTGCATGTCAAAATTATTTCTGCAAAGCTGCATATTTTTCATAGGATTCAGACACACACAAAACAGTAAAGAAAGTTTTGATTCCTTCTGCTGCTTGTGGGCCTGAAGCATATTTTACTGTTGCCTAAATGAGAAGTGAATCTTCATTAGACATCATTTAATAGCCTGGAAATTTTCCAAAAAGGAAAACATTAAAATTGCCATTGGCATAATCTGACAGATGTTCCCTAAAAGCTTTATAAGAATTCTAGCTATTGAGGAAAGTCATTGGTTCTAGAAAGTAAATCCAGTACTGTATCTGTGTCTATTCAATGCTTAGTATTGTGTAAGGCTCCCAAGAGAGCTGATCTGCATTCTACCAGCACAACTTTACTCTTTGTTTTCATTATCTCTAATTCTGGCAAATGTAAACCATAATATGAGATAATCCTGGTTTACTGTAAAAGAGAAGTGTGCATATACACAGAGCTTACTTATTTCCTCTTGGTCTGTATGACATGCTAAACTTTCAGTTCCTGCTTTCCCAGCAGCTGTTGGTAGTGGAAGAAGTTAAGCAGAAGCAAAAGGGGTATGCACACCATCCTTCAGTTTACTGATGGGAAACCAAGGTACTCCAGAATGAGGTTCGCTGTTGTATCTGAATGAGGCCTCTGCATCTTATCTGAATGAGGCTTCTGCACCTAGGACTGGTATCAAAGGGCAAGTTCTTGTTCTTGAGGGAATCTGCTTGCATAGATCAACTTTTAGATTGGCTGTTACCAGTAATGCATTTGATAGAGCTGCAGAGTGCTGAGTTCCTAGTTCTAAAATAAACAGGTTTATCCAGAATTCCAAATTCTGGAATATTCCAGAATTCCAAAATTTGAAATACTTCAGATTTCAAAATGTTTTTCATAAGTGACTTAAATAGCTTTCTGATAGTTCAAGGTACACAAACTTTGCTTAATGCACAAAATTATTAAAAATATTATACCGTATATAAAATTACCTTCAAGCTATGTGTGTAAGGTGTATATGAAACATAAATGAACTACATATTTAGATAGGGTCCAAACTCTAAGATACCTGAAGATATTCCAAAAACTGGGGAAAAAAATCCAAAATCCAAAGCACTTCTGGTTCCAGGCATTCTGAATAACAGAGACTCAACCTGCATTCATAAGCTTTATTCAACAGCTGTAAATGCACATGTGGACCCCTGATAAAGATGCAGAATGCACCTTTGCAGACATCTGTCTCAGCATATTGTTAGTGCATGCTGGGTTTATAACACAATAAAGCAATCTTCTGATCTCTTCAGTTCTGTTATCACCAAAGCAGCATCCGCACTGCAGAAATAATCCAGTTTGATGCTGCTTTAACTGCCATGGCTTAATGCTGTGGAATTCTGGGAATTTTAATTTGGCGGGACATTTAGCCTTTTCCATCAGAGAGCTAGGACAACAACAAGCTACAAACCCCAGAATTCAATAGCTTTGGGCTAGAGTCATTGAAGTGGTGTCAAAGTGGATAATATCTGCAGTGTGAATGCATCCAGAATGATGTTATTGGGTGCTTTCCAGTTGTTTCTGACATTATGACTGTAAAGAGAACTTATTTTCTTCACAAGATTTGTTCATAAGGAGTTTGCCTTTGTCTTCTGAGGCTAAGAAAGAGTGATTTTGTGAAGGTCGCCCAATGGGTTTCCATGACTGAACTGGGATTTGGACCCTGGTCTCCAGAGTCATAGTCCAGTCCAGAAACCACTTCACCATTAAAATTTGGGTAGCCCAGCATTAAAAACCCAGTCCTTCTCCACTTAAAAGGCCTGCATACACGTCTTTCCCTGGCATCGGAAGGATAGTAAGTGTGATGCCATTCTGGCCTCTCTAGAGAGGGAGTTCCAAAGCTTGGAAGCAGCCATTGAGAAGGCCCTCTCTCTTGTTCAAACCAAATCCACCTGAGAGGGTGGTGGAACAGAGAGAAGAGTCTCTCCAGATGATCTCAGTACTCTGGTGGGCTTGTACAGGGAGATATGGTCCTACAAATAGCCTGGAGCCAAGCCATATTGCTCCGAAAAAGTATTTTTCAACTGTGTGCCTAAGGCAGATAATATTCTGACAGCGGCTTTTCGTGTGTCTGCAGGGTTTGTCAATACTTAGAGCTAATGAATACTTTGTCAATACTTAGAGCTAATGAAATCAGCACCATACTTTGTTTATCTGAATTTTGAAATGTCATGGAAGAACAAACCAGTCAGGATGCTAGTTGAGATCTGTATTGTCTCCACAATTATCTCTTCAGTGGAACATCAACAGGAAACTCCTGCTATCTCTCAGGTCCTACTCTGTGTAACACCTATAAATGTATAATGCTGCTATCCACATGCAAAGCATTTTTACGGTACAAATTATTGCATCACAGAGAATGGAACAGTAAAGCTAATATGTGGAAAAACATGGTTAAGCAGAAAACTACACTTATCATGGTTGATATGTATGATTAAGTGTGGCTAAAATGGGTTAATGGAATTTATGTAATGATGATGATGCGATGCAGGGGACTGTAACTGGGGGAATCCTAGTTTTAAATACAGAAACTGTAAAAAAAGACTACTTTTATTGAGACAGTGTATTAATCTGGAGAGCTCTCGCTGGTCCATAAAATTCATATTCCTAATGGCTTTTTATATTCCAATTTTATGCTGCTAATGTGTCATTAAAATTAAAAATTATTTTTGAAAAATTGGAATATAAAAAATTTCCACTGTCAGTTTAACTGTTAAGAAGAAAAGGTATTGAAACACATTCCACTTGCAGCTACAGAATTCATTATGCCTTAACTGCTTATTTAGATGAACAAGACTTTGCCGTTAGGTGTTTTTGAAATATTGAGCTGCATGAACCATATTTACTGGGTCACCGTGAACATATACTAAAGCTATACTAATTGCTTAGAAAGCTAGCCCAACTTTGCAGGAACAACATATGCTACAAAATTGCCATAAGCTGGTATCCTTCCCCCCTTAACTTATGAAAGTTTCATAGTATTTTATCATCTACAAGACTGTGAATTCATTACTTAAATAAAGAAAAAAAGAGGGGAGTGTTTCATGGGAAAAATTTAGGGTGGAAGACACATAAGGCATTACAGCATACGTAGAACTTCCTTTCATGGCACTATATTTAACAATGTATCACTATTTTCCCTATTAATTTTTTTTCCACATATGGATTTATTTATTTATTGTACATGGAGAAAAAGGTCAAGCTGTTTGGTCTTTAGAATTTACTGTTTCAAACTATGCAGTTTCCATTAAAAGAAAATAGAAGCCAATTTTATAGGCAAAATCAATATGTGATAATTTTCATCTTGTAGCCTATTTGACAACAAATGCTAGAACCATATTATTGTGGCTGAACAACATCCAGTTACACTCATTTCTACAATAGTGTAACTTTATCATATACTAGTAGTAACTTAAGGGATAATAATGTAACTCCTGTATTGTAATCATCAAATGATTTTTATCTTTACTTTTTACTTAACTCAATGGGAGACAAATGTTCTGAAACCTCACTTTAGGTGTTCAAATATTTTTTTTTAAAATGTAATTGAAAGTTTACTATTTTAAGTGGAAAATGGGCCAGAAAAAGTTGCTTAAAAATAATTGTAAGGGCAGCTAATATCTTCTTTGAGCCTTGAAATTAAATCTGTAAATGTCTGGGTTGGAAGAAAATGCAATTTAAAAAAAGAAATGAAAAATATATTGAAGAGTGCATATAGGAAGATTATTGGAAAAATAATTGGAAAATCTTCAAAGTTTTGGCCTTCAAGTCATTTCTGACTAATGATGACCCTGAGGAAAACCTTCAAATATTTTTTTACAAGGTTAGTTCAAAGGGGGATTTTCCATGGCCTTCCTCTGAGGCTGAGAGAGTGTGACTTGCCCAAGGTCACCCAGTGGGTTTCCTATGGCTGAGCAGGAATTCGAACCCTAGTCTTCAGAGTCATAGTACAATGCTCAGGACAGTACACCACACTGGCAGAAAATCTGGACGTTGTTTCGTGTTTGTGGAATCTGCTCCATAGTGGGAGGAGTTCTTGTTGGGCAGGACTCGTTGGATACAGCAAGTCTGGTGTGTCTCACCATGCTTTCCTACTGCAGTGTATGTCCAGCCATGAGCTCACCAATGAGGGGTTAGTTGGGGCACACCTTTGCTTTTCCTGCTCCCCACACAAATGTCACATTCATGCTTCCTGCTTATACTCTTCCCTGCTCCTCAAATCATCCCACCAGATCATGGATGGGAGAAGAAGAGAGAGGCGTGCCCCAATCTAATCCCTCAGCATTGATTTAATATCTGGACATTTTCATGCATGAAAGATGAATGAATGCAATTTCATTTTTTCTTTCTCTGTTATGTATATGTGTGTGTATGTGTGTGCATTTGAAATTTGCTCATTTAGGGGCTGTACAGATGAGAAGAAAGGGGCAGCGAGAGTCTGCTCCTTTCTACTCCAGATCATTTCTGTGGCAACCTCAAGGGGGTGGCAACAATCCGCTCCCAAAACACAGCTCCTTTCTGCTCTGTTGCCAAGGCGCCATTAGCGCCCTGAAGTGGTGTGGTGATGTCTCTTGTGCGCCGCGCCGTTTGGAAACTGCGCACAAGGCACATCATTGGGGTGTGTGTCATGTGAATGTGCGCACCCCAAAATGGAACCTGGACAGCACGGAACATACAGACACTCCACTCTCCCGAGCCCTTAAAAAGCAGTGGTCTGTACCAGGCCTTACTTACCAGGGCAGCAAGGGGGAAGGCGGATTGGATGGGGAAGCATATCATCAGAGTGGAACCAATAGATTGACAAGCAAACCATAAGGGCTATTGGCTGATAGGTTGATGCAAGATGGGAAGAGAAACAGAAACAAGTTTGCCAGGTGGGTAATGTGTGGCTGGTTGTGCCAGTGCCACTTCAAAGTGCTTTGTGTATTTGGACTTGACAGTGTTGCTGCAGTGTCCCTATGGTCCAGAAAAATGCAAGGTGTGACTAATTTTTTTTTTTTTTTTTGTCAGTGTAGATGCTTCACACTGTCAGCTGCACTGGAGGATGAGGTTGAGTGAGGGAGTAGAAATACTTCCATTCTTTTCCATCTTTTTTTTTTTTCAGTAGAGGAAAGTATAGAGGCAGGACAAGTACATTCGTGCTTCTACCTTGCATGAAATGCCAACTGATTGTTTTTTTCTGCATTATGCCTCAGAAAAGATACTGGACCATGCATGATATAGTACCATGTTGGGAGAATATTGACTTTCATGAGGGCCATTTTGATTTCCTCAGGAAAAAAACAAAAATCAAAAAAGCGTTGGGACATGATAGAAAACTGTTTCAGGATTTTTTAAAAAATATTTATTTATTTATGCTGAAAATACAAAATCACCTAGATTTCCAAAATAGGTGACATTTTGGCTCAACAGTAGCCAATATAGATTGAGTACTAGGTGAAGAAAAAGAAAACATGGTATTGTTATGCAGTTAGTCATTTTAAGTGAAAGAAACACAACATAAGATAATTAGTCCTTTGTATATGGCATTGTTCTAAAATGCATTTAGCACATTGCCAATGCAATCTTCTTTGTTGTAATGTGTTGTTGTTAGCTGCCCTCATGGCAACCCTGTGGATGAGACATGTCCAAGAATCCCTATCTTCCACTGCCCTGCCCAGATCCTGCCAGCCCTTGCCCATACCCTCCCGATTGAGTCTATCCATAAAACTTTTTTTTATTTATATCCCGCTTTTTGCATGTGCAATCAAAGTGGCGTACAACAGTTTTAAAAAAACAATTATATACATGTACAAATCCCCCCTTTAAAACAAGATTAAACAATTATAATATTAAAATTCCAACATTAATTAAAATTCTTATTTACACTATTAAAATTAACAATATGCCAGGTTATCACAGCCAGAGCTACATTGATCAGATATAGATCCATCTTGTTTGTGGCCTTCCTCTCTTTCTTCTACCCTCTACCTTTCCTAGCATTATTGGTTTTTCTAGTGATCTGGCCAAAGTACAATCATCTCAACTTGATCATCTTTGCTTCCATGGAGAGCCCTGGTACATGGTAAATGGGAATACAATAGCCTGAATGATTCTGACGTTAGTGCTCAGTTGTATGTCTTTGCTCTTCAGTATTTTTTCCAGTTCTTTCATAGTTGTCCTTCCCAATCCTAGTCTTCTTCTTATTTCTTGACTACAGTCTCCATTCTGATAAATGTTTGATCCTAGATATGGGAATTCTTTAACTATTTCAATTTCATCATTGTCTAGATTGAATTCGTGTATTTCTTCTGTGGTCATTATTTTTGTTTTCTTTATGTTTAGCATCAGACCTGCCTTTGCACTTTCATCTTTGACCTTCCTTATTAATGTTCCAATTCCTGAATGTCTTCTGCTAATATTATGATATCATCTACATATTTTAGGTTGTTAATGTTTCTTCCTCCTATCTTCCCTCCTTTTTCTGATTCTGCGTAATTCTGCTTGTCTTACAATGTTTTCAGCATATAAATTAAACAAGTAAGATAATAGGATGCAGCCTTGCCTGACCGCTTTGCTTATTTGGAACCACTCTGTTTCCCCAAATTCTGTTCTGACAGTAGCCTCTTGTCCTTGGCATAGATTCCTCATTAGGACTATGAGATGTAGTGTCACGCCCATGTTTTTTATTCCATAGTTTTTCGTAATCTATGCAATCAAATGCTTTGCTGTATGAAACACATTCGGATTCCTTTTTGAAATTCTTTGGTGTGCTCCATTAGCCATCACATGTTTGCAATGTGGTCCCTAGTGCCCCTTCCTTTTCTGAATCCTGCTTGCACCTCTGGAATTTCTCTCTCCATGTATGTTTGGAGTCTGTGCTGCAGAATTTTGACCATTATTTTACTTGCATGTGAGATTAATGCTATTGTCCTATAGTTGCTGTAGTCTTTTGTACCTCCTTTCTTGTGGATTGGTATGTATATCGAGTGTTTTCAATCTGTTGGCCACCACTTTGTTGTCCATATTTGTTGGCATATTTAAGTTAGCGCTAAAGTTGAATCTGTCTGTAGGCACTGTAGCAGTTCAATTGGGATATCATATGTTCCTGGTGATTTATTTTTTTCCCATTTCCTTTATTGCAGATTCCACTTCACTTCTTAGAATTTGGGTTAGTCTTCATGTGGCTCCTCATTCCAAATATCATTCATTCCCTCATCTCTTTTGTATAACTCTTCTGTGTATTGCCTCCAGCATCTTTTTATTTCTTTGTTTTCCTGTATTATGTTCTTTTTTTCTCCATAGAGCATCAGTTAGGACTTGGCTTTAATTTCTCAGATTTTTTTTATAGAGGTCTCTCATTTTCCCCTTATTGTTGTTTTCTTCTATTCCCCTTATTGTTGTTTTCTTCTATTTCTCTGCATTGATCATTGTAGTATTTCTCCTTATCCCTGTGTGTTAGACATTGGACAGTTATGTTCATAGTTCAGGCTTTGTTCCTATCTCCTTTTGCTTTCCTTCTTTCTTTTATTGCATGAAGTGTATTGTCTGTCATCCATTGTTTTTTATCTTTCTTTTTGGCCACTGTTAGTGTTTTCTTGCATTCATCCTTAATTATGTCTTTGACATCTGTCCAATTCTTCAGGTTCCCGGTCGACCATGCTCAATAGTTTCAATCTGTTTCTTACATTGTCCTTCAATTCATCTGAAATGTTATTCAGGTCATATTTTGGTATAATGATAGTTTTTGCTTTCGTCGTCAACTTAACTAAAATAAACTAATAAAAATAAAACGTTTATTTATATCCCGATTTTCTGTAGCAAGACAATCAAGGTGGCTAACACTAAAACATTCACATATAGTATGATACATAAAATTACAGTATCCCCCCTTACAAAAGAATAAAATATATTACAATTAAAAGAATTTTAAAATGAATTAATAATAGCATGCCATGGGCAAAGTGGTAGTAAATACATGGTGTGAGGGGGTAATCATTCTGTGGCTGAGGGATTTTATTCGGGAAAGGCCTGCCAGAAGAGAACTCTGAGTTTTGTTATGAGCAGTTCATGGTCTGTGCCACAATCAATTCCAGATCTGGTTTTGGTCACAAGGATAGAGCTTCTCCATCTTCTGCTTCCAACTATCTGGTTTTTGTGTTTAGCATCTGGTGATGTCCAGGTGTATAGTCTCCTATCTGGTTGTATGAACTGGTATTTTTGTTGAATAGATTCTTGGCTTCACAGAATTCTTTCAGACGCTCTCCTGCTTTGTTTCTTGTTCCTAACCCAAATCTTCCAACTGTTTTTTATTCTTCTTTGTGGCCAACTTTAGCATTCAGATCTCCAATTATGAGTTTGAAATCTTTTGATTGTATGTTGTCAATTTTTTCCTGGACTGTATCATAGAATCTCTCAATTTCCTCTTCATCTGCATCTGTGGTTGGTGCATATACCTGGATTATTATGATGTTTATAGGTTTAACTTGAAGCTTTATTGATAATATACAGTCTGACTTGTGTCCAATTAGTAGTATTCTATTATCCTTGGTGCAGTGTACTCCACCAGCTTTGTTAAGAAACTGTATGAACATCCAGTTACAACAATAAAATGGTTTTGCCTAACTTTGTAACCCATTAGCCTTCAGATTTTTAAACAAAGGCATTTTCTTCAGTCTACCTAATCGACTATGGTAGCTTGTAAATCAAAGTCGGTTAATTCTCCTACTTATGGAGGGATACACAATAGTCAAGGAAAATTGAAAAGCAGGCAGCCTGTGGACAAGAAAATGTGAACTATGAACTGTGCCTCCCTTACTCATTTAGAAGGTAAAGAAGGCAAAATATATTCTTCTGAAAGATTTATAGTGTTCTCCTGTGCATCTCTACTCTAAAGTAAGTCCCATGGATTTCAGTGGGATTGACATCTTTGGAAGTATAGTTGGGATAGGAGCCTAAAACCTGTAACTATTAATATGAGCAACATGAGCAGAGGTTATTGTCCTGAATGATTAAGAACCTCCTGGTTTCTGTCCAGATAACCTATTTTGCTTTTTAACTTTTTAAAGTTGCTCACTGTGTATACTTCAGAGCTGTATTTATATCATTAGAAGTCACTTAGTTGTTTTTCCTGGCACTGTTCCTCTTGTTTTTTTTTATTGTTATTCTATATTCTTCAGTTTGTTTCTCTTATGAATTTGGGAAGAGGTGTGCTGTAAGCCTCTGTGATGGTTAAAGTGTAACCTTTTTGTTCCACAAATAGAAAGTGCAAAGAAATGAACTTTTAAAAATGACCCAGCTTTCTTAAACTTTACAAAAGGTACCTGATATTGTGCTAGAAGCAAACTTGGCCTTTAAGATTTGAAGAGCAGTGTTAGTGTAAAGTCTTGATAAGTAAGTTGCTTGAAATCCTTTTTCTTTCTCTGTCTAGCATTTCAGGGAGCACCTTGACAAACTTTTTGCAAAAGGAATTGGAATGCTGGATATTGCTTTAATTGAAGCTTTCAACATGCTAAGTGATGTAAGTTAATGCATTCTCCCCTTAATTATCTATTTTGTTTCAGCTTTCATTTGCTGGAAAAAATTAAAAATATTTATCTCTATCTTGCATTTTCCAGATAGTATGAAAGGAAACCTTGCTGTCTTTTTTACAATGATCATTTAGCTAACTTACAGCATGTGCATAATAAATCAGTTTTGAGAATTACAGGTTAGCAGACTTTCTCTCACACACCTTTTCCTGTATTATTAGTATATTAATCTCATTTTTAGACTGATTCATAGATATGGTAATTAAACTTGGTTAATTTTAATTCATAATAATATAATACTATTACCTGGTTTGTTAAAGAGCTAAGTGGTTTCAGTGTGAATGATTCTGAGGGATGTGCTTCCAAAGCTTTGTTCAAATTTTCCCCAGCCTTTGATACATGCAAAAGCAGTGAGATGCTGGATTGTCTACTATTACCACATGACAACTGCAGTTATTTGATGATAAAACTGATCTTTGTGGTGATTATTTTTTGGGGTGGAAAAAATCCCAACCAATTAAATAAAATTCTTTGACATTTTGAAGATGGTTAATCACAACCAACTGCTGCAAATGTCAGGATGCATCCAGCTTTTCATTATTGGCTGATGAATCACTGAGTTAATTGTAGTTCATCATAAGGCCCCTTGTAATTGTTATTATTACGGCAAAGACTTTCATCACTCTTGCTATTCAATAGAAATTGTGGAGGGGGGTTATAGATACACATGATGAAATATTACTCATTACAGTGTTAAATTACCTGCTTTAAAGACATGTTAAAGTATTCTACAGAATGTTGATGGATTCAGATAGATAAAAGTTATGTTTTAAAATAAATGATGGCACATTTCTGAGATATTTTAATACTACCTTTCAATTTTTTGGAAGGGGCATACTGTCCTTGGTAAAGTTGCAAAAAGAGCAGCCACCACTTTTGTGCAGAGAAAAGGGGCTGCCTGACTCACTGGGATGGCCAAGTGGGTGAGGGGAGGAGGCATCGGGCTGTGGAAGCTCTGGGCTCCAGCTTACTCTTGGGAGCCGAGCCTGGGCCCAAATTTTCTCCACGGCCCTTGGGTGGGCAAGACTTCTGGCCGCCACTGGGGACTACATCTCCCAGTGGGCTCTACAGCAAGAAGCATTTCTTCATTGGCCTGGCGGCAGCCTCCCTAACTACCTGGGAGGTCAGGGGAGGCAGGACTTCTGCCCACCCCGGCCCCAATTAGTGGATTTGTTATTTAAGGGCATGTCGCCAGGCACGCTGGTATGGATCTGATGGGCATGGCTTCCTGTGCTGCGGAGCTCAGGATTGTGCACCCAGGGGTGCTGAAAGCGTTGAGGTGTTGACATTGCAGAGGTAACTGCTGATCAGCATCCTCCAGTGATAAAGGGACAAAGATGTGAAAGTGCAATCAATCGTTTATCCTATTTTTGTCATCCTGAGGTCCGGCCATGACTGGGCATTTGGTTCATTGAGCAGTAGGGGTGGGTTGATGCCAGATCCAGACCCATGCATTAGGGCCAACCCTACCTGTCAGCTGTACTCCATAAAGTTTTGGCCTTTTTCCTTTCAATTATGTAATAATAATAATAATAATAATAATAATAAAAGTTTATTTGTATACCGCCCTTCCTGCGATCAGGGCGGTGAACAATACACAATAAAATTCACATAGAAATTAAAACATATCAATAAAACAGCATAAATATAAAATCAAATGCAACAACAGTGATATATTATAATAAAGTCCCAGTCCAGTCATAGTAGTGGAGAGGTAAAAAGTCAACAGGGGGGGTGAGTCAGGGAAAGCCTGCTCAAACAAATGTGTTTTTAGTCCTTTTTTGAACAGGTTCAGGGAGGCAGCCAGGCGGAGCTCCGTTGGCAACGAATTCCAGAGGATCGGGGCTGCATTAGAAAAGGCCCTCTTCGTTGTGAGGGACAATCTAGCCTCTGGGACTCTTAATGAATGTTGCCCAGTAGATCTGAGTGTGCGGGGTGGATTGTATGGGGAGAGACGGTCCGTCAGGTACTCTGGGCCCAAGCCATTTAGGGCTTTATAGGTGATAACCAGCACTTTATATTGAGCCCGGAAGCAGATAGGCAGTTTATGGTGTTTCCTTGTTGTGATGCCTCCCATTCTCCTGCAACTGGCCCTTTGCCAGTTGTGCATTCTACTCTTATTATTCATGCAAAGGAATGTTTTGGCTAGTTTTAACAAGCCAGTGAACCTTACACTTCTCCAATATATAACACTGCCTGACTCCGCGGGACGGCACAGTGACTCAGCCAAGGAGGGGAACTACAGTCCCCAGAGGCCAATGTGGTGGCGTGGAGGCCCAGGATTGGGTGGCTGAGTGCGGCAGGGTGACACTTCTACCGGTGCCTGGGACTGCATGTCCCAGGCAACCCTGCAGGTGGAAGCGTCTGACCATTGGCTGCCTCGGGTGGCCGGGCACAGCCAATTGGCCAAAAAGGGGCTTGGACGGCGCCATTGCTAGGTTGTTTGTGTAGGCGGCAGCATAGGTCCTGGATCTGGGGGCATGGTTTCCAGGGCTCGGTGGCACTGGATCGGGAGCAGTAATGGCCAGCAGTGTGGCCATTTGCAGGGGACATACTGATTTTAAATCCCAGTGACCAGAGGCTTAATGGTATCTCCGGTGGATTGGCGCAATTGCGTAACTGCGAAAGGGCCTTAGCACTGCCTCATTGGCCATCCCAATGCTTCACATCAATCAGCAAAGAAGTTGTTGATGTGCCAGATCCAGACCTTCTGCTTTGGGGCCAACCCTACTTATGTTACTGCTAATAAAGTTGTGGCCTTTTTTTCTCCAACAACGGTGTCCTTTGTTATTAATGAGCACCTGCCCTGCCCTGCCCTGCAAGTAGTGTTGCCATTTGGAAACTAGAAATCATACAAGTCCCTAAAGTAAATATCATTGCAACTACAATTTCTCCTATACCAGTACTTCTCAGGCTATATTATGTGGGGGGATAGGGGGAACAGCAATTATTGTTTTCTATTGTGCCAGGTTTGTGCCCATTGAGTACAGCTGTTTCTTTCTTTCTTGGAAATTTGCTAAAGAATGGCAGCCAATGGCTCAGGGACCAGAATTGGCCCAGGGACCACCACTTTCAGTAGTACCACTTACCTGTTGTCTTCTTGACCATTCTTTTCCTGTCTGCTTTAATTTTTGCCACAGGAAGTGGCAAAAGGAGTCTTCTTGTCCTAACTTTTTTGTTAACGAGATACAGAAATACAATCTCCTTTGTTTTACTAACACCTTGCTATTACCCAATTGCCTTGTTTCATCATTCTCTGCAGACTAATATTTTTCTTACAGTTCAGGTCTTAGTTCAAACTGAATTGTGTGATTAATAAAATGCTAAAGTTAGAAGAGAGCCCAGGGTGGTCAAGTGTCCTAGCAGTGTAGGAATTCACAGCTAAACATGCCTAACATGTGGGCATCCAGCCTCTGAGTAAAAACATCCAACAAAGGGGAGTGTATCATCTTCTGAGGTAGTTTATTCTGCTGTTGAAAAAGACCTTAATCTCAGGAAGTTCTTCCTTATTTTTAATTGGACTCTCTATTCATGTAACTTCAATTTATTGGCTTGATACTTCTTCTGCAAAGCAGCAAAAAATAAACTTAGGGCCAAAAGAGTGGCAAAATGCTGTTCCTTTTTGCACCAGAAAAAGGTGACTTTTCTGCCACCTTCGCAGCTTTTTGGCATTCCTGTGGCATGTGGCGTCTAAACACTGTGCTGCTGGAGCACTGAAAAGCTGTCCCCATGTGAGCAGAGGAGCTGCTTAATGCTGATTTCAGGGTGATGCCGGGGCATGCGTCATGCGTACATTACACCCCACGCTGTCGGGAAGCTGGTGTATTTTGCCGGTCTGTACTGGCCTTTACTTCATCTTCCCCAGGACAAACTTTCTGATATGTGAAGATGGCTATCAGATCTCCTCATGCTTAACAGGTGACCATCCTAACATCTGAGTAAAAACATCCAGTCTTCTTCTCTCCAGGTTAAATACAGTGGTCCCCGCCTTACGAATCCCCCGGGTTACGAAAACCCCGGGATCCGAAAGGCGGCGGACCGGCAATGTATCCCCCGGGATATGAAATATCCCCCGGGATACGAAGAGAAAAAAGCCGCGCGGCCCCTTTAAATGGCAGCGTGATCCGTTTGAAATAGCGGTCCCCCGGGAAACGAAAGCTTCCGGGTTACGAAAGGTAATCCGGAACGGATTACCTTCGTAACCCGGGGGACCACTGTATACCAAATCCCTACTATTGCTCATAGGGTTTGGTTTCTGGGCTCTTTTCCTTTTTTGCCCCCGGTTCTGAACATGTTCCAATGAGATATTTGAGTTGCTGATATGCAAAGGCAAAATTCTACAGGCTAAAATCCAGTTGATGCCACTCCAGTGCTGCTTCTATCAGTGCTTCTGCTAGCTAATGCTGGCTGCTCTGTTCCCCCTGCCAAACCTCAAATGAGTTATTCATTGACCATTTCATCTTTTGAGGGAGAGAATGCCTTTCAGTAAAATTTAACAATTGGAATTTCTTCAGTGAACATATAGCATGCTGGTAGTATCCACTATATGCAATAAAAGAATATGATTTTCTTAGATGTAAATTCTCAACATAGCACAGTTTTCATATAGGGAAAAAAACATTTCATGTACCTATATGTGTCAAAACTTAAGTAATATTAAATTGTTTACTTCTTTATTTCCTAGTTCAACCATACAGGCCAAGGGAGTATTTGCAGTCAAGCCATAATGCTGATTACAGATGGTGCTGTGGACACTTACGATGCAATATTTGAAAAATATAATTGGCCAGATCGGAAGGTAAGTCCGTTGTATATGTGTCAGTGGAACACATATACCTGCTATCATGAGGATAGTTTTCTGTTTTATTTATTTAAATTAATTGGTCTGAACTGATGGGATTGTGTTAAGGGTTTCCAGGCCTGGCTCTGAGTCTTATTGCGTGACTCTGAATTTCAGGGCCTAGTCCCTCTTCTTTGGGCGACAGGGCAAGGGGATAATTTCTCATGATAGGAGAGAAAATATCTTGAGAAATGACTTTGCCCCCACCCCCCACCCCCCGCACTACATGTGTCACTGGCTTCCATTGCTGCAGCCTCCTTTGGAGAACATGCTTTAGAGATGTTTTCTTCTTCCTTTGTCTCATTTGTTAATCTGTATTTTTTAAAAAAAAAAAAAGAAAAAAAATGAATGCCATGCTATGAGCAACTGTGGTTGATGCTTAATGAGATTCTTGTGCCATGTAATAATAATAATAATAATAATAATAATAATAATAATAATAATAGCCCACCTCTCCCTGCAGATCAAGGTGGGTTACAACAAACAGAATAATAAAAAAATACAATATATAATTAAAATTCACATTTCTAATTAATCCCCTACCCCAGCACCCCTCCCAATCATAAAAAGTAATAAACTAAAAACAGTAACAATATAAAATAAATGACAATATAAAATAATAATTACAAGAAAAATAAAAATTAGCTAAAGTTGAAGATAATTGGAGGCAAGACGTCTGTTGTTCTAGGGGTAGACGGGGGCCATCAATATCATTGGAAGGGACTCTAATCTGGAAAGGCCTGCCAGAAGAGATCCATCTTAACAGTCTTTTTAAAGGCTTCTAGAGTGGTAATGTGATGGATTACATCCTTGTGACATCACCATGATTGCCCTCAATCTCACATTCTGGCTCTGAAATCTCAGGGACTGGAATGCTCCTGAACTGGTAACCCCAGTTGTGTCTAGACAGCATTTTGTATTGTTAAGGACATAGAGGACATTGTGACCAAAAAGAAGGTACTTCTGAAGATATTTATGCCACTACGTGATGTTGTACCACCAACAAATAAAGACAAGCCTTCATTTCTGTTTTAGATGTATCTTGTTAAGAGTATGATAGTGTATCTATTGCCAGTAGAAGCAAGACCTTTTGAACATAACAATGCTATACTGGATCCAAATGGAAGTTAATTATGAGATTATTTGTTTACAGAAGTCAGTTTATTGGGGGGAAAAACAAAGCAAATAATAACATGGAAAACAATATACAAAAGTATTTTTGTGTGATTTTTAGTGTCATTAAAAATAAGCTCCCACAATTATGAAGTGTAAAATAACCAAACATGTTTTTTGTGGGTTATGTGGGCTATGTACCCATGAAACTCTAGAAGAGTTTTTTTTTCTCCCCCTGACATTTTGCTAGCATCTGTGGCTGCAATCTTCAGAAAATGCTGGCATGGAAGTGAGTGGGCTATACATATCCTGTATGACCTTTGGTTGGAAGGAAGTGATTTACATGTCAGTCGGTGTGTTGGTCTAACAAAACATCAGGGATATTTTTTTTCTAGAACACGGCCACATAGCCTGAAAAATACACACACACACACACACACACACACAAACTATAGATGCCTGCTGTGAAAGCTTTCATCTTCAGACCTAGCTTGTCTTCTTGCTTATAAGGGAAGAACATGGAATTCACACACCATGTCTTGATTCCCCCCCTCTCTTTTTTAAAGAAAGATATTGTGTGTGTTTAAGCCACATGTTGTACCAGATAACATCTCAAATATATTTATGCTTTGGAGTTGACCCATAAAGATATTGTTGTTTTGTGGATTTTGGATTTCAAATATATTTGTTTGTGAACTGCTCAAAGAATTTTTTCTATGAGGTGGCTATATAAATACAGGAATGAATGAATGAATGAAACTAAACTTTTGTGTAAAGCAAAATAAACTTTTGTGTAATAGCAAAATGAATATTGGTTGTCAGTGACTTCAGATTGATGAAGCATTTCATGTGAAATATTTTGTCACACCAACAAACAATTCGCAGCAGCCATTTACAGTAGATCCACTATTCTTCATAACTCATGCCTTGCAATTTTTTTTTGAAAAAAAGGTATTTAGTAAATGGTAATAGAAATATAGTTAATGATAACAGAAGTGAGATCTGGACAACTATATAATTATTTGATATTATATAATAATATAATGGATTTATAGGAAGAAGTCAATAAAGTAATGCAACAGAGGGAGTAGAATAAGTAGATAATTATAACCAAGGACTTGCAAGTGGGAGGTCAATTCGGTAACCAACACCACCCTTTTTTGTACATGTAGTTTTATACTATAAAATTTGGGTGTAATTAATGAAGTTCTTTTTTTAAATAACCCAATGCATTTGTTAGTAGACACCGTCCAGTTTTCAGGGAAGTCCTGCCCCATACACTATAGAACTATAGCTCACCCCATTCAAGATGGTAAACTAACCCTTTATGTAACATGGGAGTGAGCTGGTGGGGCTGGTGTTTGGAGGAGATGGGGAAGACCACATTCTCCAGTCCTTGCCCACACCTAGAGACAATGTGTGGTTTCAATATTACTGATACTGGAGAAAAATAGTTAGACCTAGTTAAGTTGAAATGAATAAATTTTATGGGCCTGTTTTGTGGGATTGACATATACATTTCCATTTGTAATACAGAACCATTGTTGTCATTCATGAATATGAATTCAGTCATTATTCGTAGTTTCACATATACTGCATGATTTGTGCAATGCATTTTGTAATAGCTTCCATTTTTATTCCTTTTAAAGTTAAATACACTGTCTAGCTCTGCAAACAGAAAGACAGCCCTAAGCCCTTATATTTTTGAACATTCTGTTCAGTAGTATGGTCATGTTCTTGGTCTGAGATGGAGTCAATACATGAGACAATATTTTAATTGTTCCATTTCTGTTCATAACAGCAATATATGTTTTGAATTTTACTGAGCTTATCTTACGCAAAAATGAGCAGCAGAAAGATAAAATTAGAAATCTAATCTGGTTGCTTATCATTTATTGCTATATGATCATTTGGGACTACGGCTGTGGGACAATAATTCCATGTGCTGTTGGGCCTATGAAAACTAGTATTAACATATACAGACTTAGGTAAGGCTACATCTCATGTGTAAACAATATTTGTATTCTACCGTGTGTTTGAGATTTGAGGTCTCAAAAAGATTTCAAAAAGTTGCTTTCCAAGTAGTTCATTATCTGATCATATCTCAATCATATTTAACAGAGTGCAAAGGCAGATTTGTACATGGATTTTGTGCTTTATTTTTACTCATTTTTGATGCACATGGAAAGACTTAGTGAAATAACAAAGAATACCAACTGTCTTAATCAGAGCTTGGGAGTTTTTGGTCCCCCTCACCCAATTATTAATTGGGGGGTTAACAATAATTTCCCCAATGGATTATTGGATTCTGGAAGTTGTAGTCTAAAATGGTATATTTGGGGGGGGGGGGTATATAAAATGGTATATTTTTTCAAGCCCTTTTTTTTTAAAATAAAAGAAATAAACTTATTTGTTGTGGGGGTTTTGGTTTTTGGTTAGGTTTGGTTTTTGAGGGGGAGAACTATAATTAAAACATAAAAATATTGTAATTCATATATTACTCTCTGTTCTCCATCTGTAGAATTAACAATAGATGTTATGAACACTGGTGAAATAAGAATTATTATTATTATTATTATTATTATTATTATTATTTTCTTATATACCGCCTTTCTCCCAATATAGGGAGTCAAGTAATTCTTTCCCCATTCATACATGAGAATTAAGTGGTCTACATTCTGTAGCCCATGGAGCCTCCCAGCCCTACATTTTTTTCCTGCTATTTTGTTAAAGGAGTGTAATTTCCCTCTAAAACAAGTAATTTCCATATACCTGGATTTAGTGTAATTAAAAAAAACAAACATTTTTTTTAATGTGAGATTTTGATGGTGCCCACACTGTGTCCTGAGAATGGAAAATGCTCCTGGACCCCTGGAGCTTGCTCATCACTGTCTTAGTCTTAATGTTTCCTTCCCACCACATCCCCAGTTTTGCTTGATGTTAATGGTATGAATGTGGTGTCTTAGTGGTTAAGATGCCAATTCTGATAATCAGAAGATTGGAAGGTTGGCAGTTTGAGGCCCAAGTGCTGCATGATGGGGTGAGCTTTCATCGCTAGTCCTAGCTTCTGCCAACCTAGCAGTTTGGAAGCATGCAAAATGCAAGTAGATAAATAGGTACCACTTTGGTGGGAAGATAAACAGCATTCAGAGCAGTCATGTTGAACACATGACCACCAGAGTAGCTCTCGGACGGTGCCGGCTCTTTTGCTTAGTAATGGGGATGAGCACCGCCCCCTACGCTTGGTTACAACCAGACATTCTGTCAAGGGAAAACCTTTACCTTTAATGGAATGAATGCACTGTATTGTTATATCAGTTGTTGCATTTCCAAGCATACAAAGGAAGGCTGAGATAAGTAAAATTAACACCTTTCTTAAGTCAGCACTGATGGTGTTTACTGATATTCAGCTTGTCATTAAAATGAAGAAAGGCTATGAAGCGAAACAAATGTATTGTCTTGCGTATGTCACAACCAATTTATGACTGGGCTTCTATAGCCCATAGAGTTAATTGGCATTCCCACACTAACTCACATAAATCTATACCTATTTGGGAGAAGACTGTGAAGTGTCTCAGGATCACTATTTGAATTGTATGTATACCCAAATATACAGAGCCTCTTTTCTATCTTGTATTGTATGTCTAAGTGACTTCTCAGTTGATATTGATTGTACACCATTTTAACTAATGTGTTTTTTGTTCTGTGATTGTTCCTATGTGAATCACAATGTATGCTGAAGCTGTGCTAATGGTAAAGAAAGAAATAAAATTTCAAATAAACAAATGCAATCCTATGCTATAGTAGAGTACCTATTACAAACTTCAACAAAGTAAAAAGACTAGCATATGGCCCGCCTACAATTTTCGACAAAGGTAAAATAGTATTTCAAACACATTTGGTAAAATGTATAGTTAAGCCATGACATAACTGCAGTGACAATTCATCCATTTCCAGGAGATTAAAGTGCTCCCCAGAATTTTAACCAGTGCTGCCTAGTTTGGTAACATGCTGATGCTGCACATATGGAAGATTAGGAACAACAAATTGAATAGCCTCACTGCGCTATTGTCTTGGTAATGTTAAATTGATTCTCTTGGAGAACACAAAAAAGGACTCAAATATTTCAAGTGTGACTGTTATTGCTGATGTGTGTGCTGTGTATCTTCAGTGCTGAAGGAAGGTTCCATCCATCTCCTGTGATATTATGAGCAGCAGCATAATGTAGGATGCCCATCTTTTTCTTGTACTTATTTTTTTTTTTTTTCGGTGGGGGAAAGGGGAGGCTATATAACTAAACAGTTTTTTCTCCAAGTTTTAGTGTATAGCTCAGCAAGCAGAGTGGAGGAAGGACTGTTTGTCAGGAGCAGAATACTTCCTTTATTTGCAGATGGTCTCAGGTTCAAACCCTGGAATTTCAAGTGGTGGTGGTGTGGTTAAAAGAAATCCTGTTTGACACTCTTAACACCTGCTGCCAGTCAGTGTAGACCAGGGAAAGGAACCATTGGCTCCCAGGCCAATGTGGCCCTCAGGACGAGTCTTGTTGCCCCATTGCCTCTGAGGTAGGGCAATTTCTTGGATTTTTACAAATAAGAGTATGATATTTTTAGGGGAAATTTTCATTCTCTAAAACACTTTATTTTAACCCAAACATTATTTTTAAAAAACTGGAAATGACCTTGTAACTTTTGTTTTCAGTTTGAGGATCTGCAGCTCTTGGGAGTAACTAAAACTGAAAAATTATGTCTGAATCCCAGAAACAGTCTGCCAGCCTTCACCCCCACTCAGCTGAAGGCAGATCAGGAAACAGGGATTCAACTGATGATGGAAGGCAGGTTCACAATTTGGGTGTACTCCTGGATTCAGCCCTGATCCTGGATGCTCAGGTTTCTGTAGCGATCAAGAGTGTGTTTGCATAGTTAAAGCTGGTGCACCAGCGATGCCCATTCTTTGGGACGTCTGTCTTAGCTTCAGTGATAATACATTTTAGTTATATCCCAATTTGATTACTTTAATTCTGTCTATGTGGAACTGCTATTAAAGAGTGTTTGGAAGCATCAACTTCCAGAGAGCTGCAGGTAGATTGCTCATAGTTTCTGGTTAGAGGGAGAACACAATTTTCTTGTTGCAATAGCTGCACTGTCTGTTTCTGAGCACATTCCAAAGTGCTGGTTATGATCTATAAAGACCTAGAATAAAATAGAATCAGAGAATCATAGAGTTGGAATCATAGAATCATAGAAATTTAGAGTTGGAAGAGACCTCAAGGACCATCCAGTCCAACCCCCTGCTGTGCAGGAACTCCAATCAAAGCATCCCCGACAGATGGCCCTCCAGCCTCTGCTTAAAGACCTCCAAGGAAGGAGACTCCACCACCCTCCGAGGGAGAGTGTTCCACTGTCGAACAGCCCTTACTGTCAGGAAGTTATTCCTAAGCTTTTCCTTTAAGAAAGGAGAAGATTTCCTTTAAGAAAGGAGAAAGGAGAAGGAGGAGGCTCTAGCCCATGTGCTTGGGTGAGATCTAATCTAATTTACACTTGAGCCATTGCATTCTGGGAACCATTGCTGGGAGGCTACGTAAGGCTACTCAAGGCTAGCAGAGGGTTCATTTCCTTTAAGAAAGGAGAAAGGAGAAGGAGGAGGCTCTAGTTCATGTGCTTGGGTGAGATTGGGTGAGATTCCACCTCAACATTAGGAGGAACTTCCTGACAGTAAGGGCTATTCGACAGTGGAACACACTCCCTCGGAGGGTGGTGGAGTCTCCTTCCTTAGGGGTCTTTAAGCAGAGGCTGGATGGCCATCTGTCAGGGATGCTTTGATTTGGAGTTCCCTCATGGTAGGGGGTTGGACTGGATGGCCCTTGTGGTCTCTTCCAACTCTATGATTCTATGATTCTAATGTTGAGGTGGAATCTTTTTTCCTGCAGTTTGCATCTATTGTTCCGAGTCCTATTCTCTGGAGCAACAGAAAACAAGCTTGCTCCCTCCTCAATGTGACATCCCTTCAAGTATTTAAACTGGGCTATCATATCACCTCTTAACCTTCTTTTCTCCAGGCTAAACATCCCCAGTTCCCTAAGGCGTTCTTCATAGGGCAAGGTTTCCAGACCCTTCACCATTTTAGTCGCCCTCCTTTGAACACACTCCAGTTTTTCCACATCTTTTTTGAATTGTGGTGCCCAGAACTGGACACAGTATTCCAGGTGGGGCCTGACCAAAGCAGAATAGAGTGGCACTATTACTTCCCTGGATCTAGACATTATACTTCAATTGATGCAACCTAAAATTGCATTGGCCTTTTTAGCTGCTGCATCACACTGTTGACTCATGTTCAACTTGTGGTCTATTTGGACTCCTAGATCCCTTTCACATGTGGTCTCATTCAGCCAGGTGTCCCCCATCCTATAGCTATGCATTTCATTTTTCCGCCCTACATGTAGGACCTTACATTTCTCTGTGTTAAATTTCATTTTGTTAGCTTTGGCCCAGCTTTCTAGTCTATTCAGGTCATTTTGAATTTTGATCCTGTCCTTTCGGGTATTAGCTACTCCTCCTAATTTGGTGTCATCTGCAAATTTGATAAGTAGGCTCTCAATACTGTCAACCAAGTCATTAATAAAGATATTGAATAGCACTGGGCCCAGGACAGAACCCTGTGGCACCCCACTTGTCACTTTCCAGGATGAAAAGGAACCATTGTTGAGCACCCTTTGGGTCCGGTCAGTCAACCAGTTACAAATCCATGTAACGGTTACCTTGTCTAGTCCACATTTTACAAGCTTGTTTGCAAGAATGTCATGGGGAACCTTGTCAAAGGCCTTACTGAAGTTAAGATATACTATATCCACAGCATTCCCTTCATCTACCAAGTTGGTAATTTTATCAAAAAAAGAGATCAGATTTGTCTGGCATGATTTGTCTGGAAGAGACCACAAAGGGCCATCCAGTCCAACCAGCTGCCATGCAGGAACTCCCAATCAAAGCATCCCTGACAGATGGCTATCCAGCCTCTGTTTAAAGACCTCTAAGGAAGGAGACTCTACCACTCTCCGAGGGAGTGTGTTCCACTGTTGAACAGCTCTTACTATCAGGAGTTCCTCCTAATGTTGAGGTGGAATCTCTTTTCCTGGAGCTTGCATCCATTGTTCTGGGTCCTGTTCTTTGGAGCAGCAGAAAACAAGCTTTCTGCCTCCTCAATGTGACATCCCTTCAAGTATTTAAACAAGTCTATCATATCACCTCTTATCCCTCTCTTCTCCAGGCTAAGCATCCCCCACTCCCTAAGGCATTCTTCATAGAGCATCGAATATAATAGAATAGAATCAGAGTTTGAAGAGACCTCAAGGGCCATCAAGTCCAACCCCCTGCCATGCAGGAACTTACAATCAAAGCACCCCTTAAAGATGAGTATCCAGCCTCTGTTTAAAAACCTTCAAAGAAGGAGACTCCACCACACTCCAAGGCAGTGTATTTCACAGTTGAACATCTCTTACTGTCAGAAAGTTCTTCCTAATGATAAGGTGGAATCTCTTTTCCTGTAGTTTGAATCCATTGCTCCAGGTTCTATTCTCTGGAGCAGCAGAAAACAAGATTGCTCCATCCTCAATATGACATCCCTTCAGATATTTAAACAGGGCTACCATATCACCTCTTAACCATCTTTTCTAGAGCTAAACATAACCAGCTCCCTAAGTCGCTTCTCATAGGGTATGCTTTCCAGATCTTTCACTATTTTGGTGGCCCTTCTCTGGACATGCTCCAGCTTGTCAACATCCTTTTTGTATTGTGGTGCCCAGAACTGGAAACATTATTCCAGGTGAGGCCTGATGTAGCAAGATTGGGAATATATTTGCCCAAAACATTTTCATTTGTTGGCCTCACTCAGTAAAAGGGAGATACGTATGTTAGTATAAAAAGTTACTGATCCAATATTGTCAACATTTTTGTCGCTTTGAAAAATAATATAAAGCCATTGAAACAAAGTAAAACAAAAGAACTGTTCTGTGGGAGAATGGTGAGACCATAAGAAGACTCCTTCTGGATCCGACCTACAGTACATGGAGTTTAGCATTTTCCTTTCCACAGAGGCCAAATAGACACTATTGGGAAGGCCAGAAGCTAGGCTTAGAAAGCAATAGCCTTTGCATGCTTCCTTCACTGTGAGCAGCTGCTAAATCCTTCCTATCATTGCTCCATGTTAAGAATATGAAGTAAGTTGGCCAAATTTCTTTCTCAATGGGACACATATCTCAACATGAGACATACCTAATAGGAGCATGCTAAATCCCATAGGATTTCCTGCCTGTTGCACAAGAATGAGGCACATTTCCCTCTAGTAAGATTTCTGCAATTTTCACAAAATGTTACAGTGCAAATATTTTCCTGTTTGAAGCAAAGCATCCACACAAACCCACACAGACCCCCCCCCCCCCAATGAGCACTGGTCAACTGATCTGTCTGAATATTAAAGTCTGCTCAAAAAGACATTAGCTAGCTAATTTATCTATTTGTTCAGGAAATCTGTCTTGTAACTAATCTTCTTGAGATCAACAGAAAATATCTTCACACTTATTCCCACAGTGTCATCTGAGTTCAGTAGTATCAGAGATGTGAAAAAGGCTAGTGGTTGTTGTTGGATCTTCTATTGAATATATTGGAAAACTGCTCAGAGGGTCAAAGCTCAATCTTGTCATCATCATTTAAGCAACAATCCCTAACACTTATTTCACTTATTTAACAGTAAAAACCATTTAAATATTTTTCTTAGGGTCCCTACACAGTTTAACATTTTAAAAAGGAATCAAAACTAGAAGTAGACTTCCAGCCATTGCCATTTCCCCCCTAGATTGTGAGATTTTTGACAGTCTCTACAGTCCCCAAAAGGTTACAGAGGCAGAAGACTGGACAGGAGCCCAGGCTAGAGAGGATTTGGGGGGGGGGGGGGGGCTATTAGATGACCTTGGAAGAATTCAGTCTTGTATACTTCTCCCACCAGCAAATGCATGCTACAATATATATGTGAAATTCTCAAATACTAGATTGAATATGACTTTGTTCTCTCTGCTGTCCTTATATTAATTGGCTCAATAGAAATCTAGCATAAGGTGACTTATATATCAGAGTAAATACATGGGGTAATATTAAAAATCTGCCTTCTGTTAGAATTTTATTTGAATTTCAGAGGATTCCAATAAGAAATTAAAGCTTAATTTCTGGTTTTAACACAGAAGATGAGTTGAATTTATTGCCGGATACGCTATAGCATACTAGTCTTTTTCCAGTGTATTTGTTTCTTGAGGATTCATCTCAAAAACACATCTGAAAATCATGAATCACTTGGGACTTGTAGCTACAGAACCAATGTGTTGTAGATTTTCATTGTATAATCCACCATCTGTTGTTTGACATGCTGCCAAAGGGAGGGGAGGGGAGGGGAGGGGAAGAAGACCAAAATAATAATATGAATAAGAAATTGTTCAAAGTTGTGATTTCACAAAATAAGCCAAAAGAACAAAAGAACAATCAAAGGCCACATATTTTTTAAAGTATTTCAAGTGCCTGCCCTTTGTTTTCTTTCCATTTTATAAAAATAGGCTCCTTGTGATGGAGCTCAGTTCCATTTTATATAAATAGACTCCTTTGGAGGTTGATTCTCTTCATATCTCTGTCTAAAAATTATTTATAGTTACCTGTGCTATTTCTGGAAAGAAGATAATGCAAGGACTCCTTGCCCATCTTGATATAACCAAAATCAAGTTTATTCAAAATCTTTTGCTCAGTGCAATCTTAACACAAAGATGAACCAGCTGCAAAGAGTGAAGATTAGACACAAGATTCACCTGCCAATAGAAATCCCTTGGTAGACTCCTCTTCAGCTGATGTATATCAGAAATCTATTTGATAGAGTAGTCTGCCAGCAGAGCTGCTCCACTGGCTATGATTTGCTGTTATGAAAATCGAAAAGGGATTGTGGAAGGTGAAGGAGGAGCTCAGTTATGTTAAATCCAAACCAGCTTGCACAGGAACAGTCCCACTGTTCTAGCATAAAGTTAGGCTAAAGCAAGGTTGGTCCTAAGAAATTCCCAACATTGTGAGGTTGAGAGGGATTTGGTTGTAAAATAGATTTGGCTGACATAGTGCCAGATCAGCTGGTCCCTGGCAATCTTGACTAGTTAGGACTGAAATGTTACTTCCAAGCCTTTAATGCCAAAAATCTATATTTTATTTGGCTTTATGCTGCTATCTGTTTTCCCCAGGGTTCTTCTTCCTAGATAGCAAGGATTCTGTACTTGCTTGTCTGAGCTCTATAGGCCTGTGACATTTTTGTCTTTAGCTGCACAATCAGAAGGTATTGACTTATGTGTTTTCCAGCCAATTCTTTCTTTGGAAAAGTAAGAAGCTCAAACAGGGTGCCTAAGTCATAGACACATTTCATGAGTATGCATTTGTGGTTCCAGCTAGTTTAGTATTTCTGTCCTGTTGGTGCATTTAGCTTCTCCAAGGGTCAGATTTGCTATGAGTGACACAGATGTGAGTGCCACAGGTTCTGGGTGCCATAAAAGGGTAGAAAATTGTTAGCTATTTACTTTGCTGTTGCTATGTTTTTCTACCATTGATGGGTGAGGCATGTTTTTGCTTTATTTACCAAGGTAATTTTGTTAGCTTAGAGTACTGTGTGCTTTGATCAAGATGAGTGAGGAATGCCATTTGCTGCTCTTCCTAGAATGGGTAAATATGTTGTTTCCTTAGAGACTGAAGTATCTTGGGTTAGTCCTGCCAACTGCCACCCTGTAAGTCTGTTGCCCTCAGGAACAGTGCCCATTGTCAGTGCTGAAATAATGCTTAACTGCTGTTCCATTCAACCTTTATACGTGGGACACTGGGTTGCAATGACCATCGTGTCATTCAACTCAGTCAGCAAAATGTCTTTTATTAGCCTCAATATATCTACCTGTGGATTAAATAATGTTTTTGCCCATATTGTTTAAACCTAGGGATGCTGCATTCTTTTGCAGCATATTTGCCTGCTACAAAAGCATGCTACAAATTTTAATTTGTCTAGTTTTTTTTCTTGTTTGTTTGGTGCAATTAATTGGAATTATTTACATATATTAACATTAGTTATTTAAATATTTAAGTGTGTTCCCATTGCCAGCGTCACCAAGACAGTATACAACAGATAAAAAACAAATTTTAAAACTCTGCATTTAAAAAAAAACCTAATTCAACAACAGCACACAATTGAAACGACTCTCAAAGCAGACTTTTGGTTTTAAGAGTCAAAGACCTTGTGAAACATTGCAGCTCAGCAGGGATGGGACAAACTGGCATCCCTTGGGAAGGAGCTCCACAACAGAGGTGCTGCTACAGAGAAAGCCCTGGTGCCCGTGTTCCCCAGCTTACCCTCTTAAGGTGGCGGGATTTACAACAGGGCCTCTACTGATTATCTTAAATTTTGAGCAGACTCATATGGGAAAAGGTTGTCTTTCAGTTATCTTGGTCTCTATATACAGTGAAGAGGAATACTAAGGGAAAGATATCCAGTTCCAGGTACAATCATTTCTTCATTATTTAAAATATGGCTTCCCTTTCATGTGTGCAACTGTTGCTTGAATCAGACCTACAACCTACAGCCATATGAACATGCATCAGAGAAGGGTTTGCTTTGTCCAGCAAGAATGGTGACATAGTAATTCACAAAATAATCCAGTGCGGAGAAATGGAAATTTCAGGATTTGTCATATTGAGTAATTTCACTTACACTTAATAATTAAAAAAGCATGAAAATCTACTTTTTTTTCAAAGCACCTGTCTTTATCATACTCTGTAATGCATTTTATCTGAAGCATAAATGTGCCTGTATGATGCTGGATGCCAGCCGCATTGACTGCTGTGGGCTTAGAGAAGGGAGACTTCAAGATCTGGCTCTGGCTCTGCATTTTGCTGTTTCCAAGGGCACAGAGATGAGCATTTAATGGCATCTACAAATTGTAGTCTACTAAGCTGCAAAATTCAGATAAATTAAAATGCACACAATAAAGCGACCAATCAGATGATGGATTATGTGTTAGTCTTGCTTGGCTATGCACAAGCTCTGTATTATCTTTTATGGCCACCTTCTCTTAAAATGAAACTTTTTTAAAAAAACTGAAAGAGCCTGTATTTAATTACCTTAAAACTGATTATTGTGCAGGAACAGATATGTTCTGAAATGTGCTTGTTAATTTCTTTTCATAAGAGAAGAGTACTAAGGAACAAAAGGAAAGAAATTAGGTCTATTCATTTTTTTAAAAAAAAACTTCTGTGAGAACTATCTGGAAAAAAGAAGCGGTTAATCATTTCTTTAAGTAAATGTGCACACTAGCTAAATTGTACCAGCTGAAACATCTGTGACAGGAACAAGTGGATTACTGTAAACATTTCCAAGAGATTTGAATGATTTTGCTTTGATCAAGTTCACACCCCTATTTTTGTGTTCACTTCCCATGAAAATTCATATCTGTGTGTGCGGAAGAAAAAGAGAATGCGATCATGTGTTTTAATTTAGATTGCTTACCAGAATTATGCACATAAAAGGTCTGACCTATGGTTAAACGCAGTCATAGTTCTGGATTTTTCAAATTGACTGTGCCCAAAGTATTACAGAAATAGCGCAACAATTGTTGAGGCATCTCTTCTGCTGCCATCTTGGTAATACCACAGAATAACTGTACCCAATACCCTTTGCACCACAAAGTCCTGGGGTCACATCAAAGAATTCTACAACCAAGCTTCTTAGGATGGTCCAGTTTCTAGGCAACAATAAATTGGGGAGCATTTTTCTGTATTGCTTCTTCATTATCCTATTTGACTTTCTCTTGGATTTGAAGTACTGGCTTATCCAGTCTTGTTTACATGTTGGAACCAAAGGGATGAAGCATGAGCCCTCTTGTTATTATAAACTTCAAAGGTTCTAAATTGTTCACACAGCTTTTAGTTATATTTATTGGGTTATTTTAAAAAGTATTTTGTCCCACTTTTCAGCTGAAAACTTTCCCAGGGAGGCTTAGATATCAGTAATAGAAAATACAATCACTGCCCTCAGTCTTATAATCTAATACAACACAAAAGGAAAAGTCCAGTTTGGGTGCTAGTTCTTAAAGCTACATAGTTCTTATAACAGAACTGGAAATGGTTCAAGGTGAGCTGGTCTCTTAGTAAGCTGATGGGGTGTGATAGTACTTCCCATCTTTCCCTCTATTGTAGCCTGAGGAAATGGCTGCATATAGCTCACACTTGAAGGAATAGCCAAAGGAACATACTTCATTTCTGTTTTCCTCACTTGACATGAACATCAACACTGGGGAAAAAGCTCTCTTGGTAGAACTGTATATATAAAAGCACTGAAAGACTTTTGTGGTGTTTTATCAATATATGTATAAACATGTATGTTGATGAAACACAACATTAAAAGGGCATCTTGAGGTAATCATAAGCACTGTCAGCTCAAAGTGATGGCAAAGACGATCTGCAGTCTTTTATACTTATGGCCTGAACAGACAGGCCCAAATAAAGCTGCTTCGGGTCACTTTGGACTCATGCTGTTTAAATGATGCATGTGTCCTAAGAGGCCACAAACCATGCCAAAGCCACACTCCAGTCCTAAGAACTGGAGCACAGCTTTGGCACAGCTTCTGGCCTTTTACAATGTATGTGTCATTTAAACAGCATACCTCCAAAGTGACCCGAAGCAGCTTTATTTGGGCCTGTCTGTTCAGGCCCTTAGTCTATCAGTAATTTGTGTAGGAAAATAAATTAAAAATGAACTGGGGCAACTGAATGCCTTAGCAAATTGCACATGACTTTGGCTGCATTGCAGAAATAAAGCAAATCGCCACACATTAATTTCCATGGCTTAATGCTATGGAATTCTGGGATTTGTAATTTAGTAGGGCACCAGAGCTCTCTCACAGGGAAGGCTAAATATCTCAAAAATATACAAATCCCAGAATCCTATAGCATTTAGCCATGGCAGTGTGGTGGCAGCCTTCATTCCAGAACTAATTTTAAAAAATTGTTTTGAATTAAATCAGACTTCAGGAGTAATTGAACTAAATGACTCTATAGAAGAATAAAGGAGAGGAATGGAGGGAATTCTAAAACTCACACTTTGATATTTGAAAATAATACTTGTATAATCATGTGTGTGTGTTTGTGTATGTGTGTGTCTGTCTGTCTGACTCAACCTACATGTTTAAAGAAGTCTCTTATTAGATGCTGATACTATATTAAGGATGGGAAATATTTATTTATTTATTTGTGGCTTACACTTTGATTTCATTTTTCTCCAAATGTTGGGTGGCAGTGCCTTATGTGTACAAAACATATGCAAAAAGTTATACATATGGAGAAACAGTGTATAAAAATGTATGCAGTAAGGATAATTGCATGCAAACAAACATGGATGAGTGGAATAGAGATTGCCTCTTTGCCTCTGCCAGCTCTCCCTTTTTATCTCTGGAGACAGAATATTGCAATTTTCTTCTGTGCATCTTGGCTTTTGTGCCACAAATTCCTCAAATACTTCCACTTTCCCAATCATGTTTCTGTTCCTTGAAGCATTTTAAATTCATTACACAGTGTTTTGCCCTAACTTTCCCATACCATTGGGTTTGAATTAATTATTTGTAGTTTTTTAATTGTGTCCAGAATTTGTTTAAATCAATTATGTTATGTCATGTCAATATTCTTTAATTTAATATAAAATGGCAGTTTTCTTGACTGCCTAATCCATCTGATCATTTTGGCTCACCTGGTAGAAAATCTACAATATCCTTGCCAGTGTTTCAGATGGTAAACACTGAGGTTACAGGCAACAACAGAACACATGTACTCAAGCTTAGGCCATGAACCCAGATTCCCTTTTTGCACTGTAGTTCATGCTGAAATTTTACAGGCATGATTTAAATGCACTGGAATGGTCAACATTAATGTCAGTGGAATAGTCAATAACCTAGGCAATGTCACAGACACGTTGTTTCTATTTATTCAGTATCAATAATCCATATCATACTCAGTTATCATATTAATTAAAATCTGTTGAAATAGATTTAAAGTTCATTTATATCAGGGGTAGACATCTGTGTTAGGAGCAAGCCAATTCTGCTTTTAAAAAAGGATCAAAATGCAACTTAGAAATAAGCTAAAGTATACTTCTGGGTTTATTGGCTGGTGTGTTTTTGTCCAGTTTCTGCTCATTTTGGTAAGGTGTGGGGGGAGTGTCCTGAAACTTAAAGCTACTCCAAGTATCATTGTCAATGCCATATTTCTTTGTCCATTTGTATATCACTTTATTTATATCCTGCCTTTTTCACAGTTTAGGATCCAAGGTGTCTTACAATAGTTAAAACAAGCATAGCTAAAAACTTACTCCATACCAAAGTTAAAATTATAACTAAAGTACTATACAATTAAAACCTGTTAAAGACATTGCCATAACAAAACAATAGACAACAGAAAACGTTATTCAAGGCTGAGATCTGTCCATTCCCTTTGAGCAGTCAGTCTTCAGTGGTCTGGCAATTTTTTAAAAAAACCTACTTGTTGAAAGATAGCAGAGAAGATGTCAGTCTGATATCTACAGGAAGGGAGTTCTGGAGTCTGGGAGCAGCCACCAAGAATACCTTTTCCCATGTTCCCACCAGATTCTATGAGGGCAGGGGAACAGAGAAAAAGGCCTTCTCAGAAGATCTCAAAACACAGGGATGTTCATAAGGGAGAATATAGTTCTTCAAATAACCTGGACCTGAGTCCTATTGGGCTTTATAGGTTTATAGGAATTGTGCTTAGAAATTGACCAACAGCCAGTGCAGATGTTGTAACAAAGAAGTTGTGTGCTCCTGCAGTTAACAATATGGCTGCAGCTCTTTGGACCAACTGAAGTTTCCAAATATTTTTCAAAGGCAATACCAAATAGTACATGGGGTATAAATAAGGCATGCATTATCAAATCTGACATCTTTAGGAATGGATGCCCAAGCCTTAACTGTACAAAAGCACTTCTGGCTGCCACTGAGACCTGAGCTTCCAAGGCTGAATCCAGGTGTAGACTCAAACTGTGAGCCTGTGGCTTCAGGCAACATAGACTGAATACCTATTCCTTGAGTTGATTTTCAACTGACCAGAGATACATCTATTTTACATGTGTTAAGTTTCAGTTGTCCTCATACACTGACAGGCCCTGGCTTAGAATGGAGACAACTTCCTTGGATTGAGATGGAAAGGAGTAGTACAGCCCATACTGATGATACTGGACTCCATCTGGATGAACTCTTCCAGTGGTTTCATGAATATTTTAAATAACATTGGCTTCAGATTGTAACTTTAGGAAACCTACATTCCAGTAGCCAACAGGAGTCTCTTAGTGCCACCTTCTGTGTTCCCCTTTGCAGGGGCCATGGTAAAACAGTCTTCAGATTCTGTTCCAGCCAGGTACTGTAGAAGGATACCATAGTCAGTGGTACTGAAAGCCACTGAGGGGTCTAGCAGAACTAACACACACACACAGTGTAAAGTACTTGATGTAGGCCATTCACCAAGGTGATCAAAGCTGTCACTGTCCCACAGCCAGGCCTAAAACCATATTGAAATAGGTGTAGATAATCTCTCATTCAGAGGAGACCATCACATGCTCCCGTATGTTGTCCAAAAATGGAATGTTGGAAAGTGGCCAATAGTTGTCCAATATTCCAGAGAGGACTGTTACAGCTGCCTCCTTTAGGCATAATGGGACTCTGCCTTGTTTTAGAGAGATATTTATTGTTCCCTCTACCTGCTCAAATTGAGGAATTACTAATACCCGTGTGATGGCTCTCAGCTTTCCAAGAAACCTGTGCACATTCTTGGGCATTCAATGTGTCGCTGTCTGTCTGAAGTTAAAAAAAATACACACACCAAAATCTAAGGGAAAAAAAGAAAACCTTTTAAAACTTATTTTAATAAGTGTTGCCCTTAAGCATGGGGCCAACCAGAAAAAAATGGCAATTGGAAATTGCATGGAAAATGCAGACTTTGGAGGCAGAAGTAGAGCAGCTGAGTCACTCACTCAAATCAGCAGGAAACAAAAACAAATTTGAGCAGAACAAATGCTAATCAATCAAACATGAAACTAATGTGATTTTAACAAACAAGAACGAATGGAGAAATGTAATCAAATGTGCTTTCTTGAACACCCACCCTTAGTTGCTTTTGGATTGAACTCAGTAGTAGATCTGGAAGTTCCCAGGCACAATCCATAAGAGAACACATACCACCCAACTATCCTAATTTGGCAGGGACAGTCTGAAAATCCTGTCTCCCCACCTTTTCAGCTGCTTTAAAAATGTCCGGACTGTGATATTTTAATGTATCTCTCCATAACAATATTATCTGTCTCATGATTCCTCATGCATCCTAACACTGACTTTGAATGTTTGTGTCGTGTGCCGAGTGGGAGTTAGAGTGCTGCTGGTGTGCTGCCCACCTTGACACACAGCCAGTGACGTCCCACACCAGGATGTCACCCAGTGTGTGGGGGGTGGATGGGTGGGGCTTGAGGGTAGAATCAAAAGAGGCTCCTCCCTCTCTGCTCTTCGCAGCTTTAGACTTTAGAGTAAAGCCGCACGCACAGGCAGGGAGAGGACCTGGCACCCCTGTCCCTGTGACTTTAGTGTAAAGTAAAGCCACATGGGCAGGGATGGGGGGGGGGGCCTGCAGGGCTGCATGCCTACTATGCAGAAGTGAAGTCAGTAAAAGATATTACTATGTTTCACCCTGTCTTTCCTCAGCAAAATGCTGAGCACAAATGGTGAGAATGCTGGTGGGATCAGGCTCAGAGAGGCCAGGATTAGTACCCTCATTTACTTGCTGTGCTAAATTCGCTTGGCACCTTGAGGAGATGGTTGTATTTGCTCCACAGTACACCACAGTAGTTAGAGAGTATAGAGAAGTGTCAAGTGTGCCATCTGGTGAATTTTCTCACTATTTATTTCAAGGATTTATATCCTACCTTTGTCCCACAATTTGATTCAGTTCCAGTTGTTACAGCCAGATGATGTGGACAAGACGTTTGAATCAGTCATTTTAAATAGATTTTCTGGATCCATTTAAGCTTAGTTTCTGGTCAGAGTGAGGTGCCAAGATAGCTTTCATTGCTTTGACTGATGAGTTAACCCCAAGGAAAGGATGGGAGAGTGCTACCCTGTTGAACTTCCTGGGTCTTTCAGTGGCTTTTCATACCATTGATCGTGGTATACTATTTGGTAGCTCTGGTGGATGGGATTAGGAAGCACTGGTTCCACTCCCATCTTTGAGGTTGGGTCCAGAGAGTGGCATTGTGGGACTTCTATTCAGTCCCACAGCCATTGTGCTGTGAAGTGCCACAGGGTTCCATCTTGTTATTTAATGTCTATATGAAGTCACAGGAGGTCATTAAGAGTAGGGCACCCTGATAGTGCTGGTGACACTCAGCTCTACTTCTGTTTGTTATTGCTGTCAGCTGGGGCTGTGAAGGTGCTGGAAGCTGTAACGGGCTGGATGAGGGCCCATAAACTAAAGCTGCATCCCAATGAGATTGAGGCTCTATGGATTGCTAGTTCTTGAGAAATTGATGAAATTACTTGCTCTGGATGGGGTTATACTCCTCTGAAGGAGCAGGTGCATAATTTAGGACAATATTAGTGTGGCGGGGCTGCAGGGGGCTCCTCCAGAACCTGGTTTCTTGGAAGTGTCCATCACCTCACTCAAGGAGAGACCACAGGAATGTATGCCAACAAACTTTAATTTCCAACCAAACAGTAACAGGTATAGGACTTGAGGATGCTTGGCCAAAAAGCCCTCCCCTATGGGGTTCCTTAACCCTTCAGAGCCTAGGCTTTCAGCTCGAGACCGTGTGCCCCACCTAGTTAGCTCTGCAGTCTTCCCTGAGCGTTGTCCTCTTTCCCTTTCTTGTCTGCCTCTCTGTCTCATTTTTTGCCAACGCCCTTCTCCTCAACCGCCTTGCCCTCTCCCCTTTTATCCTCCCTTCTAGGCCTTGCCTGACTATCCATCCTTGGCCATCCCTTTCCCCCCGGGATTTTTTGGCTTTCCAGGACAGCTGTCCTTGCCTCTCCCTTCTCGGAGCAACCCTCTGCCTTCAGTCCCGGGGTCTTCTACCTTGTCACACTTGAATCCATCTTTGCCACTGGATGCCCAAGTGGATCCCATGGTTCACAGTGATTTGGGTCAACTTTAATGAGTCTGTCACTACAGCCTTTCCTGGGCAGGGATAACTTATCTACAGAAGTCCATGCCCTGATAACTTCCTATGTAGACTATTGCAATGTACTCTATATGCGCTTCCCTTGAAAATGATGCAGAAACTACTGGTAATGCAAAAAGCACCAGCTAGACTACTGAGTAGAATACCACACAGAAACTTTCAAAACTGGTTTTAAAGAAATAGCACTGACTGTCAGTATGATTCTGTTCTGAATTCAACATGCAGGTGATAACAGTTAAAGCCCTAAACAGCTTGGAACTTTGGGACTTGAGAGAGAATCTCTCCCTAAATATGCATGTCCAAGAACTATTGGAGGAACTATCTTCTGTATCTCACTGTTGGGTGTCATACATTGTGGGAAAACATGGGAGAGAGTCTTCTCTGGTGTGGCACCCCTGCTATGGGATACCCTTCCCTTGGAGGCTCAATTGGTGCCGAACCTGGTGTCATTCAGTGACAAGTAAAAACATGGCTATTGGTTAAAAACTTTGGTACCTAATTGATTTTACCCAGTTTGCACATGTGCTATGGTTAACATTATTTTTAATTGTTTTAATTGATTTCAAAATTTAACTCATGAGTGATTGAATATATCAGTTAAGGAATTGTTATTATTTATTGTTTTAAACTGATTTTTTGTAAACAACTCTGAGATCTTCAGATATAGGGTGAGAGATAAATATTTTGATAAAATAAGGCTTGCAGCAGCTTAGATATTCAAAACATGTTTTAGTCCATTCATTTCAGACTTGGTACATTTGAAGACTCTTTACTGCAGTTTCAAAATGCCTAAGATAAGTAAAATGGAGCCAAGGTCTTTTCATCCCTAATTTAATGAGAAAACACCTGGCTTTTCTTGAATTCAGTTCAGAGCATTGTAAATGCAAAGCTATTTTAAGAGGCATAAGGGAATCATAAGGTAAAGTGAACAATATATAAAACACTACTAATGAACTAAGTTTTTCCACCCAGGTATCAGGTTAGATTTACCAAAATAAAGTAATTCAACAAAACATAAATGTTTTGACCTACTTTTTGCTGCTCCATAGTGACTTATTAATAGGTTGTTGAGTGGCAAAAGAAACTGCCCCTTATTCCCATCCTACTATTTAATCAAGTGCTAACAGCACTTTAGTCTCTGCAAGACTCAAAAGCTCAAAAAGAGATTGTGCTGGGGCATAAATTGTTCCAGATCTCTTAGGAATAACGGATGATTAAAGTCATAGCTGAGGTTACACAACTGCAAGAGGCATATGGCCTTACACTGTACTTTGCTTAATTATTCTTACCACTATCAGAAGGTTAGATTTCAGTCATAACAATGTGCATTTACTGAAAGTGAGTGTCATGCAGCCCCATCCTCTACACATTTACTTAGCCCCATGCCATGCTCAGTGGGACTTACCCCCAGTAAATGGGAGTGTGCTTCCAGCTCACAGGAGTTACTGGTGAGGAAAATATTTAATATGATTGAGCTATCAGTCTCCCAGAGTTTGCTTTCCTGGACTTCCCTCCCCACGCCCAATTAGATTACTAGAAAGAAGCATTTTTGTTTGTCTACTTTTCCCTGACAACCCTGGATGGGAACAAGTTATAGAGGCATCTAAAGGGAACACACACACACACACACACACAATGGCTTTAAGTTATTGTAAAGAAGATCAAGCCTTGCTGAGATGGCAATATTTCAGATTTATTATTTTCCAATTATGCTACACAGCTGATTCAGGATGGTGTATTTTCCAGTGCTCCAGACAGCCTTGACAGCATCAGGCTGAGTTTCAGTAGACGGCTGGTCCTAACTCTTAGGCAAAGTGAGCAAGTGGCCTCAGGGAGCAAATGATGAGAGGCATACCCTGGGTATCCCTGCTGAATTTCCCGCATGTTTCTTTGACTAGAAGGCAGAACTGTGTATGCCACACAGCCTGTCTTGGTCCTCTTAACCTTGACTGCTTCCTCAGGTGCCATTGCAGCACCTGAAGTATGTCTCATCTCCCAGTCCAGCCAGCTTTAAATAAGATGAGAAGAAGGTGACACCAGATGCTGAAAATGGTCTTCATAACCCATTTCATACTCAGCCCTTTCTCTGTGACTATCAAGAACATCCTGCAGAAGGCACTGTCTCTCTTTCCCCCAAATCTCAGATTTCTTTTTCTGTTGACTCATTGCATAGTGCTGGAAATAGTTCAGCCTGAGGATACCTTAGCAAATTCAAACCTACTGCTTAACACTGTAATGGGTCCATGCTCTAAGTTTTAAGGGAATACTTGTGTGACTTTTAAAAATTATGTGTTGGATCAAGTTCCTCAGTTCTATTCAGAGCAAGCTTGCCATGCTCCCTGTAATCTATTAAGAAGGCTAGTTTTCACCACATATAGTGATAGTCTGAATCTGAGCTGAAAGAAAAGTGCAAGCTTGCACTGAAAAACAAAACAGTTTTGGGATGTCCAAATCAAATTTCTTCATTGGAAAAACAATAGAGAAATGCAAGGATATCCTTAGAGAAGGCCAAAGAGAAAACATCAGCAACCAGGGACTGTGTTTCTTCACATTTTCACAATTTCACATTTTCACAATTGCAATTGTGAATGATCAGGTTGTCATGAATGATCTAATGTGGCCTTATAAAAGGCAAAACAAAACTCTTCTCAGCCCATATAAAACAAGTACAGGAAAAGGCTAATGGTCCATTCACACTCAGAAATAACCCGGTGTGGAAACGGGGTTATTTTCATTGATTTGCCATGATTGAAACTCTCTATGGAACTGATTTGCCAAGATAAAATCTCTCCATGGCATTTTATCCCAATTCCCATTCACACTTGGGAACACGGTAAAATGGAGAGATTCAAACCTGGCAGTCACAGTGGCAGGGGCAGATGAGGTGGAGGAAGAGTAAGGCAGACCCAGGGCAGGTGCAGGGGACAGAGGAAGAGGGGCAAGAGGAGGAAGGCTGATCCAGGGCAGGAGCAGGCAGAATATGAGGAGGAGGAAGAGGGGTTAAGGGGGAGTTGCACCACCCCTCCTTCGAATTCGGGTCAGGAAAACCCGGTACAAATATGAACGACTCCCAAGTTCAAGTCAAGAAAACCTGGCACAAATGTGAATGACCCCAATTTAAACCGGTTTGCAAATGGGAATGGGTCCTAAGCTGGAATTCTTCCTCAAATGACAGGAATACATCCAGAGAGAGGAGTGTTTCAGCTGTGGAGCCAGTACATTATGAAGTAACATATCTCACTATGAATGCACTGTGCTGCTTTTGGAGACAAGAATCATCTCCTTTATCTTTCCTGTTTTAAATGTAACTAAGGGGTGCATAAATTTGGTGCCAACATTATTATCATTCTGGCACCAAGCAAAAGGATTTATATTTGCCAAGCACTTTTGTTATATTTTAGTGATTTAACTAATCATCTCTCTTAAAACTTTATCTGCTGTTTTTTGTTTTGTTTGGGGTTCTCTTTTATATTTGTTTTTTTTGCTATACAGTCCCCTGAAATCTGATATGATAAAGGGCAACATGTGCATATGTGTTTTAATACATAAAGATATTGGCAAAACCATGCACGTAGGGCTGATTTCATCCAGTTCAGCCACTATATGTTGAAAAACAGAGGACACAAATTACTTCACTTATATTTTTATGTTGCAATTAAAGCAGTGATGTGAAAAACAGAAGAAAAGATACTGAAGTCTTGTACTTTGGGGCATTCATGAATTTTTGGAGGGGATGATTACAATAGACCAAACAGAAGCTGGTGTAAGTCCTCCTCAGAAGAATCCATGTAGAGCCACATGGTCATGACAACCGTGCTCTTGCTGTGACCATATCCTCTGCCATCTAGTCTGGATAGTCTTCCAGAGTGTGCAAAAGTGCTCTAGGTTTACATTGATATGAACATTGATATGTTTACACTGATGGTGGGGAAATGGCTTTTGTGTTTCTGGGTGAGGAGTGGGCATGACTAGCCATCTTTCTTAGGCAGATAAATGTATTTTCCTCTCTATTGGGGTAGATCTTATATTTACATAAGAGTGGACTGTGGACTACAGTGCATATGAATTCAGTTTATAGTGAAAGACCATTGAAGTCAACTTAAAATCATACTATTCTGGCTTCTTTGAAAGCTGGGCTTTTTGTATTTGTGTAATTAGATCAGACAAAGTGGGCTACTTCATTCTGAGTGATGGTACCCAGAAAAGACCTCTTTTGTGCAGTGAACCTCTATTTTATTTTTATTTAATTTATTTTACAAAGTGCAGTATGACAGTCCTGTTCCAGTTATAATCTTAAAATGAGGTCCTGAACTGAAAAGGTAGCTACAAAAATAAAGCTCTACCACTCTAGCTACATCTTACAAATTTACAGCGCTATATAAATAATAATAATAATAATAATAATACCCAAAACCCTATCTTTGAAGTCAGGCAGCCCCTCAAGGATTTCCAAGGTGCCGGAGAATGGGATATGAGAAAAAACAGGAGAGCTAGCTACCTCCAGCATTTTTTTAAGAAAGAAAGAAAGAAAGAAAAGATCTTTTAAGTTTGGCCACCAAAATGGAAATTATTAGAAAAGTGAAAGTGAAAGAAAAAAACATCTCTGGATGCAGTTTGGAAGAAGCCATGAAGTGGTTTCTAAAAGATTTCAGATGTTCTTGTTTATGCAATGATTACTTAGGCTGTTTTGTTTCACATACCTTTAGTTCTGAATAAAAAGTCTACTGAAACATGTTCAAGACGCTCTTGTTTTCTGTGGTGTAGGAACCTATTCTTATTTTTTCCATGTTACTTACTTATGCCTCTGGTACCAACGTCTACTTTGCTAACTGAGGTTTACCTTTAGTTCTTTGCTACATTTTGTACTGCAGTGCCTGTAGCAACAGCCTACTTACCAATTGTTTGCCCCTTCCATGCACTGAAGTCAGCAGGGACTGGTTTTGCTTGCCCTTGCAAGTATATAGCAGGAAAGAAAAAAAGGTCTGCTGTGACCTGTGGAAAGCTGGTCCATGCTGAGATCAACATTCACACAATCAGTTATGCATATGGGGTAGGATGACTAAATCTTGTAGATGTCAGACAAGATCAAGTCAAGAAGTCATCATCACTAACCAGGACCTTTGCTGTGGCATGTTTAATGGGAGCTTCAAGCCAGCCACATGTTGAAGCAATCACTCCATGGTTTCAGTCCATGCTGAGCTCAACACAGAAGCATTTGACTCTCTTTCTTGAAACATCAGATTGACATGTGAGTTACCCTCAGTTACTATGATGCAGAATTTTCTGCACTGCTTTCTATACTTTTGCAGATTGCTTTCTCTCCATAGAAAAAGCTGACAGTCTGGCTTTCAAGACCATTTTTCTTGGATTTTCTTTTTTCTCCATTGCTAAATCCATTATGTGCTGTTTCTCTTATTTGTGCTAGTAGCATTGCGTATATTTTAAAATGGATACTGGCCTTCATTGACTTCAGTGTGGTTGCACATATTTTATAAAGGTATGCAGTGTTTTGTGCACATTTTTTTTAAAAAAAGCTCAACCATTTCTATGCTGTCAACACACATTTTTTCAAGCCTAGAAACATATGGATTTTTAACCACACCAATTCAATCTGATTCTGTATTTGATCCATGATATGTGCATCAGGTAAAATCATTTAAAAAACAAAAAAACAAAAACCCACACACATCCAAAAACAGAGACATGTTTCAACACATTTTCCCTCCCTGTCTCACATACAACACAAAACACACATACACACATTTTATGACCTTTGTGTTTCTTTCTTGGAGATGCAGTGGAAACCACAGCTACAGGGGTCTTCTTTAAAACAGTTGCAAACTGAACATTCCTCCCAACAATATCCTGGTTTTAAAATGTGTAATTGCTGGGAAGCACAAATGGAGTAGAGTGTGTTGCTAGTCTACTCCCTCCACCCCATCTCCTCCCCTCCCCTAGTGACTACACAATGTAAGCTTTTAATAAATTAGCTGAGCTGTAGCCTCTTGATGGCAGTGTATTTCCTTCTTGAGTTCATAGGCCTTTGAGAACATTTATGTCTCATTACATCCAGTACAGCAGTTATGCCCTAATAAATCGGGGGAGCTTTGCAGAGATGGTCTTGACAGTAATGAATCTTTCTGTTGGCATTTCCACTTCACAGGCACAAATAATGAAGCAAAACTGCCCCATCTGGTCACTCAGTAAGAGTCAAATAGCAGCAGGGAGCTATTTGCTCAAGCATGACAAAGGTCATTGTGGGGAGCAGCATGGAGCAATGGTAGGCTGGGCTGTGAGTGACAGTGCAGAATGAAGCCATTTAGGGAGCTTTTATCATAATTATATTTATTAGCTGTACTGCCAGTTTCCCTGTGTGCCCCCCCCCCAATTCACAAGGACTGTGTGTTGCTGCCTCACAAGGTGTCTGAGCTGGCTAGAGCAGAGAGGCATCTAACAGAGGCAGCATGCAGAAACAAACCAAAGTAGCTCAGTCAGATACTAAGAATTTATGCACATCACTTGGCTCTCTCTGTATGTTGAATTTCTATGCAGTTTCATTGTGGCAGATTATGAATGGGTAAACTCACTGCTAGGTATTGTCCTGGCACACTTCAGTTCCTGGGAGTCTCACACTGTAATTTTTCACGTTTTGTTGACCATTTGTATACTATTAAGTACCATTCAGTCAAAGAAGAAAATGCAGAGGCAGGTTTGTTGCTGAATGTAAAGAAAACAAAAATAATGGCCATGAAGGATCTATATAAATTCAATCTAGAAAAGGAAGAAATCGAAATAATTAAATATTTCCCATAACTTGAATCAAACATTCATCAAAATGGAAACTGCAGTCAGGAAATAATAACACGACTAGGAATGAGAACGGCAGCCATGAAAGAACTAGACAAGATCTTTAAGAGTAAAGATATGGAAATGAGCACTAAAGTTACAATTGTCCAAGCCATTGTATTCCTCATCACCATGTACAGATGTGAGAGCTGGACAGTGAAAAAGAAAAAACAAATGGATCCAAGAACAGATTAAGTCTGACCTCTCCCTGGAAGCCAAGATGACAAAACTGAGTGAGTCGTACTTTGGCTACATCATGAAAAGGCATGCCACAATAGAAAAAGTAAAATTAGTAAGGAAAAGCAGAATGCAGTAGAAAGAGAAGAAAGCCACACAACAAATAAGATATACTCACTTGGGTGAGGTCACAGACCTGAATCTATAGGGCTTAAGGAGAGCAGTGGAGGACAGGGGTGTTTGTTTTTGTTTTTGGAGATGTTTTGTCCACAGGGTCACCATGGGGGCCAACCTGAGAACAGTTAACAGCGACAGCAAAGTACCAATGCATTACACTTTCCAGGAGTATTCAGATGATTCTAACACTTGACTCATATGGACAAATTACCCCTTTACAGGGTTTTTCTTACTAGATACACAATAATGGGGCTTTCTAGATTGGCAGGAAAATGTGACATGAAGTTGCCTTTTCCTTAATGCTTAGCAGCTGCACCACAACCTTTAGATGGAGCTGTGCTGTTCCGCAGTTTTTAAAAAAGAAGCTGGGAAAACCACTTCTTCTCCCCTAAAACGCAAAAAAAGCATTTTCATGGCACACTTTCCCTTTTTCTCATCTAAAGTCTAGACTTTCATGCAGCCATGAACACACTTCTTTTTGCCAATCTAGAAAGCCCCAATATGTACAATAATAACCATTAAGAGAGGATCTCTGACCATGCAGTGTGATGCCCCCAAGGACTGGCTCACACAATGGCATTTCATTTAACCTTGGTCCAAAACACTGTTCAATGCAAGGGAATTCTTGGAACTCTAGTTTCGTGATAAATAGAGGGACAGAGCAGTGTTTGGAGTTAGTTAAGAGAGTTTTATTTTATCCTGAGGGGTTTAGCCGACGAGGCGGCTGAGAGAGACTGCTACGAGTTGCAGTTAGAAGAGGGTTTATGTACCCAAGATAGGAGAGATGTTGATTGTACCCTGAGGGATTAAGAGCTACTGAGGCTAGGATAGGCTGCTGTGAGGGGCAGCTGGAAAAGAGTTTTAGGAACCCGAGATAGGGATGAGGAAAGTTCTTAATTGAAGTGCTGTTGTGGGAGATATAGTGCTTGGTGACTAGTGAAGTCCCAGGCAACCAGAAGGGTTAAAATATATAGAAGATAAAGGTTCTGTGAGAACCGAGAACTTTGACTGTAAAGGAACATTTATAAGGCTATAAAGAAACAGTTATAAATATAAGCAAAAGAAACTGTTAAATCATGCAGCTACTAAAATATGTATATATTGTATCCATCTTGAATGCCATCCACTGAGAAAAATACTGTATTCAACCTGATTTCTAAATAAAGTCTTTTTGTTTGTTCAACAAGCAGCTGTCCGAAGTGTTTAAAGAAACATATTCAAAAAGCAACCAACAGAGAAAAAAGCCTTTCAGGGTTTGGGACACATCAGATAGTGGGTGTGTGGTGGTCATGGAATAATTGGGGTCAAGTTGTTGGGATTTTGATAACCCAGAGGGCTAGCATCTAGAGAGAGTTCTAGTGTAGGTGGCACTAGAAGTGAGAAGTGAGTTCGAATGTCATGTCACAAATTAGGTGGCAAACTGGTGGGATAATTGCCATCCCGTGACATATTGCTGGCAGAAGTGGGATTAAAAAGATTCATTGGGCTGCATCTGAGAAAAGTAATTTGGGGGTGAGTCTCATAGTCACCTATTGGTGGCAGCAGTGGCACGCAGTGAAAAGGAGTGAAAGTTTTTAAGAAATTTTGGCAGTGCCACATTGTCACCATTTCAGGATTGGTCTCTGCCTGCCCCGAGAACCATCCAGCCCAATTGAATTATAGCAGAGACAACATCTGATACAAAACATAGTCCTGTGATTCCCTCACCATGACTCCCTGATATTGCAGACTTAGATGGCCATGTCTCTGAATTGAATCTATAATTGAGTTCATGTTTGCAGTGTATGTCCTCCCTCCCTCCCTCCTAGCTGCATAACACTCCCAAAGAAGGATCACATTCTATGAAACCCTTTGTCCTCCCTCTCCTATTGTCATGTCAGAACTTACCCAGTAAAAAATAACAGCCAGAAGCCCTGTTATGTTACACTGAGAAGTGGTGAATTACAGTCCTAATCATTACAGGCAAGAAGTAACACTATTCCAGCTTATAACTAGTGAGTTTCCAGAGTGACTCATTATAAGTAGTATGTTATTTCCAAGTCCTGTCTGAATCTGCTGGAAGAAACTTTTTAATGTTCAAGTATTGTTATGAATAATAAGTTATTAAGAATATGTATTACTTACCATTAGCTTTCCAATTTCATTGAACATTTATGTTTTCAGGTGTGTTGGATAATATCTTTCCAAGAGTTTAGCTGGAAAGTTATAAGGCACCCATTGTGATAGTTCCATTTCCCAAGGTGGTCTTGCTTTTCCAACCCTTGGGCTCCTGTCACTCAAATTGCCCCTTCCCCTCTCTTAATCCCACCCTGAATTGGGTATGTGGGCCTCAAGGTGATTCCCTGTGTAGACCAGTGGATGTGTTGTTCAGTGGGTTCATTGTGGTAAGCATGACCAGTCTGTCTGTCAAACTTAATAGAAACAGCCAGACACAGTTATAAAAAAAGAATCAACAAACAGATGTTTATTAACACAATTTAGACAACACATTAACCCCTAGTCATTCACAGTTCCACAAAACCCTATTCATTTCTTCCCCCAGGGCTATATCTATTATAGCTTTCCTCTTTGTTTAGGCCATCTTTCCCCTATCTCCCTGCAATATTAACTCCATCTGCCTTCAATCAGAGACAAGGCCCAGTTTTGTCTTTTTTTCTCCTGCATAGGCCTTCCCTTCATAGCATTCGCTGAGCTGTGATTGACTGCCTTTAATCAGGCTTGCTCAGCTCCTCCCTTTGCACCCATAATTTTCATAGTTATGATATCTCACTAATGGTCAGGTTGAATGCCAGAGCATACAAAGAGAGATAAAAAATGTTCCTGTTTTCACCTAACAGGGAGGTTAAAGCCAACAATTTCCTGCACTGGCAGCAGATAGAGTAGGAGGGTATTTAGCAGCCAGTGGTTTTGTTGTTGGTTGTTAACTGCTCTTGAGTCGATCTCAATCCATGGTGACCCTGTGGATGAAATATCTCCAAGACCCTCTGTTCTCCACTGCTCTGCTTAGTTCCTTGACCTCCTTAATAGAATCCATCCATCTAGATGTGGCCTTCTTCTCTTTCTGCTTCCATCCATCTTTTCTAGCATTATTGTTTTTTCCAGTGACTCATGCCTTCTCATGATGTGTCCAAAGTACCGCAGCCTGGGTTTTGTCATCTTGGTGCCCAGGGACACTTATGGCTTGATGTGTTCTAGGATCCAATTGTTTGTCTTTTTGGTTGTCCATGGAATTCTTAGCACTCTTCTCAAGCACCACATCTCAGATGAATTTACTTTCTTCCTAACTTCTTTCCTAACTGTCCAGCTGTTACATCCATATATGGTAATCAGGGATACAATGCCGTGTATGATTCTAACTTTTGTGCTTAGCTGTATATCTTTGCATTTTATGATCTTTTCTAATTCTTTCATAGCTGCCCTTCCCATTCTTAATATTCTTCTGATTTCCTGACTTCAGTCCCCATTTCTATCAATTTTTGATCTGAGGTATGAAAACTCTTTTACTATTTTTGTTTCCTCACTGTCTTGGTTGAATTTGTGTATATTTTCTGTGGTCATTATTTCTGTTTTCTTTATGTTCAACAGTTTTTTTTTCTTTATGTTTTCTTTATGTTCAGCCAGTGACACCTGTATGAAATACAAATCCTCTATTTGGGAATCTGGTGTTTATTCATAGCAATAAAAAATTATTTCCATAATGGCAGTAGAATTTTTATTGTGCTGCTACAGTTTTATAGTATTAATATAATCATTGTGTATGTTTACTCCCAACAATAATATGGCAAATTACTTTGTCCTTAAAACATACAAATATAATACCAGTACACTTAGAAACTTTGGCCATCTCATCCCACATACTCAGTTTGGGCCTTACACAATATAGCAGAGGGACTGTTATGAATAACTCTGTATGCTGCCAATGACAATCAGTCCATAGGCCTCCTATGTAATGTTCTGCTGAAAATAAGGTTTACTGGTTGTCCCTCCCTGCATTATAGAGACTGAGACACTGTACAGACCGGCCATCAAGGCTGGCCTGGGAGCAAAATTGGGACATGGGGTCCATACAAGGTACTCCCAGACTCCCAGACTCTGCCTCCGGGCTGGCGTGATGCTGTGTACCACACCGCATGGTGGGTGGTATCACGGCACTCCTCTGGTGCTGGGTCTAGATGATGCAATGCCAAAGGAGTGCCAAAAAGCTGTGGTGCCGGTGACTTTTGCACTCTTTCTACAGTGTGGAAAGGAACCACTTTTTACAGCTCCTTTTTGCACCATGGAAAGGTGAAATTGGGGCTGTGGTGTGTGGTTGCCACAACCCTGATATGGTGCTAAAATGGGCAGCTGCAGGCCGCCCCTTAGGGGTGGTCTGTACAGCCCCTAAGTTGTTCATTTTCTTATAAATAAATAAATAAATAAATAAATATTCAGATGTTGCCTTTTCATCAAAAAGCATCATCAGGAAGGTGGGCCATAAAGGGATAATTAAAAAAAACTTAATAAAAACACAACATCATAAAAATGACAAGACATCTAAAGAGACCTAATAATTGAAAAAGCAGCAGGGAGTACAATCAACTGTCTGTTTGACAACAAGATTACTTAATTGGCAACCTGAAGCTTAAAATAAAATTCTGACCCAGTAATATAGTGATAAATTTTAAAATGCAGCCATACATCACAACGGGTCCCACAGCCATGTCTCCAAAAAGATTCCAATGATGCAGGCAGGTGTGTTGATCCATTTTAAGAAACTAGTTCTAGCACTTCACATTTGAACCAGATACAGGCCTTTCCTAATGCCAATGGATCTTAATTTCCCTTTCAAGACCAAGTCAGTCCTAAATACGTTTTCTTAAATCTGGCAAAATTTGCCTTAAAACCTAGCAACAATGTACAGTTACTGTAGAAATCCAATGTGCCCTTTGAGCTATTGTGAAGACTTCAGCTGATCTCAGAGGAGACACGAAAACCTGAAGTAGATGATATCCTGTATCTTGCTAACCAAGGAGTCCCAGCTTCATCTCTGCAAACATCATTACACCACTGTGCTTTCTCACTTAATTTTTATGTTCTGTTGTTGTTTTGCTTTATTTTCATTTGTGACTATTAACCTTTTTGTTGTGAACTGCTTCTGGGTGCATTCCTGCCGATTTTATGGCAGGGAAGTAAGCTATATATTTAATTAGCAAATAAATACATATATAAATAGTAATGTGATCCTCTTACCAGGAAAGAATACCAATAGCCTATCTTATATGTTTTTGGAAATAGTGAGATGGAGTTCTTCCCTGTAATCATGCTGTGAGGTGAAGGAGGCTTTCTTTGATGCATGGGCCAATGCATGTGGTAATGGCCCATTTTTTTGGATGTCGCCTGTGTCCTCATCTGATCTTGAAATAGGCCCTGGGTTGGGAACACTCCACGGAAAGCAGACTCTTGACTTGTACAGCACAGACAAGATCAAGTGTTTTCTCAGCCTCTAATGGTTTGTCCACAGTGCTTGGGACAGCTTCCAGTTCAAGTGGGGCAATTTGTCTCATTTGATTCCACCACTGCCTGAAAGACAAGCTTTGTGTTATTTACATTGGCTTGGCAGCCTTGGCCCTGAAATATAGGGACTTGTTCTTTTGCTTCATGCCTAGTCCAAAGAAACTGAAAAGAGGAAGTCATTCTGAGTACTCTCAAAGAATAAGTGGAGTGGGCAGCTACTACTCCAAATCTCTTGTAATTCTTCACCCTTGCAAAATTTTAGAGGCACATCCAATTCCTTTTCTCCAACCTATCTGTGAGGTCATCCTATTCCAGTTCTCTAAATCTGCGTAACCTAATTTGAACATTTTGCCAATTTGTACAATGTGCAAATCAAATACATTATATAAATAATTATATATTATGAAAATTTTCATACTGCACAAATTAAGCACATTGAGCAAACCTGCTTCTTGCTGACACTCCCAACTGCAGCCCATACCATCTCCTGCTGATGCACAATGGCTGTTGTTTGCCACCATGTTTGTCACTCTCTCCATCTCCTCTCTTTTCCAGCAGTGGTGGCAAGTGCAGTCTATTTGTTCCTTTGCCACTCTCAACCGACTTCCTGCCTGTCTATATGACAGATGCTTATCCTCAACACTGTTGCATTCAAGGAGCTGGTGAGAAAAGGATAACACTCTCTAAAAAGCCTTCTCCTGGCTTCTCTTTTCCTTTGTCCCATTTGACAGAGCTGTACAATACCTATTCCAGCTCCATGATATTTTAAGGATTAAAGTTATAGCAGTGTCCAACCTAGCAACCCTATCTGCCAGACCAAATGGACTGGCTGAGAATAAAGCAATTTTCTATGTTATTATATTTGGTCCCACTCCCTACCATATGAAAGGAAACATGTGTTTGAGACATCTGTATATCTGAAACAGGGCTTCGACATTGGAAGAGAATTCCATTTGTTGTTCACTCTTTGAATGAAGGGCTCTACTCTATGAAGCATGCAGTAATTTTTTATTTACATGTAAAATGAGTGTTATCACAATTTTGCTCATTTTGACAATCAAAATTAGCAAATTGAACAATGACACACAGTGAGCACAACACCTCTCGGCATTTTTAGAGGAAATGTTTGGATTTTCAATCAGTCATGTATAAAAGACATAATAACTGTTAATGTCTCTTCACATGCCAAGTAGCTTTCAGCCATTATGATGCTTTAAAAATATGAAAATACCTTTTAAAACATAGCAGTAAATGTAACAAGACACTTAATTTTTGACTAAACACCCAATTGTTGACTAAATGTCATTTTTACTAACTGTTGAAAAAAAAAGATTATGCAAATCCAGAATGAGTCCTTTTGGACTGGCAGCTGGAGAGCAGCATCCAACCAACATTTCTCCAGAACAATTATCTGTAAATATTATGAGGGCTGCTAAAAGTGCTGAGTGAAAAGACTTAACTTCTATATGTGAAGGTATGTCCCTGAATGTATACGTGTTAGCATTCACATCAGACAATGGGCAAATGTGGTCTGTGTTTGAGCATAAAGTATTTAAACGTTAATTGCAGTTGATTTGTGTTCCAGACATAAGCTGTCTTGCCACAAATTATGCACCTGCATGGGTGGAATCCTGCTTAACCACTTTCTGTGAAAGAAAAACAGAGTGAATTGATTCCACAAGCCTGCTTAAACATACAGTACTTCTGGAAAAAAAGAGCAGAAGTTTGCACTGAAAGTTTTATCTTAATTTGAAGGCTGAATAACCAGTCAATACTAAAGTCACTGATACAGTGATAATTTTTCCAGATGTTTTGCTAAAACTGCCACCAACCATGCCACCTGTGATTTGGCAATTTAGTTCAAAATAACTATTTGAGAAGGGTGAGCATGTTAGCCTTGTTCTCATTCTCTCACCCTCCTCACCTGGAAAATGACAGTGTGGAGTCCTCTGCACATAGACACTCTCCATATGATCCATAACTGTGTAGTTCTGTCTCACTAAGACATCAGTCTCAGAGATAGGTTGGACCCAAGCCATTTAGGCCTTTAAAGGTAACAACCAACACCTTGTACTGGGACCAGAAACTAATGGGCAGCCAGTGGAGCAATCTTAAGATCGGAGTAATATGGTCTCTTCTAGATGTACCCGAGACCAATCTGACTGCCATAAAACAAGTTCTCTGGCCTATTTCCACTAGAATCTTCATACAAATAAATGCTGCTTGGATAAGAGAGGAGCCTGTCCTCCATAAACAGGATATAATGTACAAGCCCCCTACTGGTCACATGCCACTAAAAGTGGAATAGTACTTTCAGATTCTCTTGTAAGATAAAAGTAACAATCATTCAAATAAAGCAAGTTCTGTTCAGATAATATTTGAGCCACTAATTACAAACTCCCTCCAAAAATAATTGAAAATGCTTATGATCATGAGTTCCATGTTGGCTTGTAACAGCTTGGTATACTATATAGTTGGCTTTGTTTTCCACTGGGGTTTGGTTCCAGGAACCCCTGTGGATAACAAAAAACATGGATGCTCAAGTGCCATTAAATACAATGGCATAGCAAAATGGTGTCCCTTATATAAAATGGAAACTCAAGGTATGCTATTTAGGATTTATACCTTTTTAAATATTTTCAAACTTTAGATACTTGAAAACATGGATTAAAAAATCCATGGATAAGGAGGGCCAACTGTATGTGCATTCCTGTAGTGCAACTAATTGTACTGAAGGAAGAGGAGATGGAGGGGAGGTGGTGGGAATAAAGGTTTCTAAACAAAATGTCCCAAACAGCCATGGGCAGCAATGAAAGTGAAGGGTGATGCTGGTGGAAGATTTCTCTGAGACAACAGCAGTGGTACGATAACTAACACTTGTTAAAACTGTGCAGAGTGAGGCTTGGTAAACCATCTTTTGAGAAAAAAATACCACAGAAACCCTATGATGAGACAAAAGAACAAGAGACAATGAAACACAAAGAGAATCACTAGGGCAGAGCAGAGGGCAACTAAGAATAATGAAGGGGCAAATGACACAAATGAATTTAAGCCAAAGGGCAAAGCAGCAATTGACATGCCAAGAAGTAAAAAGAAATCCTGAAGCTGCTCAACCCACAGTATAGGAACATGGAAGGTGAAAAGCATGAATCAAGGGGAGCTAGACATAGTGAAACAAGAAATAGAACATATAAACATTACAATATGTAAGCCAGAAAAAGTGGACAGGAATGGGACATTTAAAGTCATATGATTACACAGTGTTTTATTCAGGAAATGAAAATGTAAGAAGAAATAGAGTGGCATAGCAAGGAAAGATATTCAAAGGATATAATGTAAAATCTGATTGAATCCTATCAATAATAACCAGGGGAAAACCATTAATTTAACCATGATCCAAGTGTGTGCTCCAACCACAGAGGCAAAAGATGAGGAAATTTAGAGATTCTATGTGGGAATCCAAGAAGAAACTGATCACAAAGCAAAACAGGACTTCTTGCTAATCATAGGTGACATGAATACAAAAATAGGAAATGGAGCAGAATCAAAGATTGTGGAAATATTTGGCCTGGGATCAAGAAACCAAGCAAAAACAGACTGATTGAGTTCTGTGAGACCAACAATTTCTTCATTGCAAACACATTCTTCAAGCAACTCAAGAAGTGACTCTATACATGGACATCACTGGTGCCCAATATAGAAATCAAATAGACTATATAATTGGAAGCAGAAGATGAAAAACACTCCATTATTTCTGGAAAAGGAAGGCCAGGCATGGACTGTGGCACAGACCATGAACTACCAATAGCAAAAGTCAAAATAAAAGCTAAAGGAGAAGAGTAAACCAACCATCACTGGAAAACATCTGAAGAATTTAAAGGAAAAGTGAAAAACAGATTTAATTTGTATGCCAAGAACATCATATGAAAAACAGGATTGGACTCAGAGGAGGGAGGCATGAAAATTGGAAGAAGGAACATTAACCATCTAAAATATGTAGATGACACCATAATACTAGCAGAAAATATCAGAGATATGGCAAAATTTTTAAGGAAGGTCAAGGCAGAAAGCTGAACATCAGGAAAACAAAAAGTATGAATACAGATGATCTACATAATTATAAAGTAGATGATGAAAAGACCGAAATAGTTCACAATTGTCCATGCTAGTGCACAATCATTAATCAGAGCAGAGACTGCAGTAAAGAAATCAGAAAGATTAAGACTTGGAAGGGTAGCTAAGAAAGAACTAAACAAGATCCTGAAATGGAAAGATATATCATTAAATACCACAGGTAGGATACTAGATGTCATCGTACTTCGTACCATGGATGACTGTGACAGCCTGACAGTGAAAAAAGCTGGGAAGAAGAAAATGAACTCATTTGAGCTGTGGTGCTGGAGAAGAGTTCTGAGAATACTTTGGACCACTAAAAAGACCAATGAATGGGTCCTAAAGCAGATCAGTTCTGAACTCTTTCTGGAAACAAAGACAACTAGACTGATGTTATCATATTTTGCCCATATCTTGAGAAGAAATGACTCACTACAAAAGACTATAATGTTTGAAAGGTGGAGGGCAATAGGAAAAGAGGAAGTCCACATTCCTGATGAATAGACTCAATCATAGAAGTCATGGCCTTCAGCTTGTGGGACCTGAGCAGGGTTGTTTATGATAGGGTGACTTGGAAGTCTCTCATTTATAGGGTTGCCATGGATTGAAGTTGACTTGAAAGCAGTTAACAACAGCAAAGTGCACTAGCCATTGGTACTAAATCCACCCCATATTTTAGCCCATATTTTATAGGAGCTTTCCAAGGTGCTGACCCATACCTCCAGAATAAATAGCTGCCTAAGCGAACTGCCCAAGCAAACTGCTTCACATCTATAGAGTCATGGATCCAGTTGTTGCCCAGATGTAATGTTTCACTTTTACAGAGGCAGATGGCTTCATGTCAGTGAATCCACTCTTGGTTTCACTCCAAACTTCAAAGGAGCTATGTAGGATTCTGATTCTATTGGGGAGACAGAGTTTATCACTTTGGATTGCTTCTTTAAAGTTCAGACTGAAAACCAGGGTGGATTCACCACTCCACTGATATGGAAGTCACCACTTCTTGTGTCACCTGAGAAATGGAATTGGAGGATTGGCAGGCAGGCAGGTAAACATTGCCTGAGCTCCTCTTCATTGAATGTCCTGAGTTCAGATAATTCTTGATTGGCTGCTGTAATGCCATGGAACAGTTCTGTTGGCACTAATGGTGGTGTCAGTGGTCTCATGCACCCATCAGCAGTAGACTGACCTCTTTCAGCAGGCATCTGCTCTGAAATCAAACCTTCTCTTCTGTTTCTAGTCACCACTAGTCTTTCTCCTCATGTGGATGTGAAGGCCAATGCTTGTAAACAGAGTGTGAACCCCCAGTTAGAGAGAGAAATGGTGGCTGAGGGCAGGAGGATGGATTGGATTGCATCATCATAGGAGCAGGAGCAGAGGGTTTCATGCATACCTCTGACCCTTAGCATAATTTCCCCTGCCTTCTGGGAAGTTCTGAAGCCTCAGTGCAGTCAGGTCACATGAGAAGAAAGGCAAGTAATGCAACAAAGTTTTAAAAAATAATCAACATACCCAGTATTAGAGCTCTGTCAGCATCATTAATTGTATGGCTGAAAATCTATTCAGAAAAAGACCTGGAAATTCTCAAGAATCTGGCAAACATTGCATTTCATTTTTGGATTAAGGTTTCTGTTCCCCGAGGCAACCAAGTTTAAAACAAATAATAAATGTTATTAAGCGGATAGTGTGCCTGAGGACTGGAAAAACAGAATGCAATCATAAAGCAGGTGATGGCCTAACTAGATGTTACACAAAGCTGAGTGTAACTCCCTGCACAAGCCAAGACAATCTTAGAGACTGAGTTCAAATAAAGGCATAATGAATAAGAGGCCTACATGCCACTTACATTTTTAATCCATTCCCATTCAAAATTTCTCCTTCCCCAAACTTTTTTTATTCATAAGTGAAAACACATCTCCTCTCCATATAAAACCACTGGAGATAATTTGGAAGAGAAACATGGCCAGAAAGATAAGGCTGTGATGCAGTTTGTCTCCATCCCACCTTGTCTTCATTTCAGAGCCACCAAAGCTGCCTTTGATACCCACCCCACCCAAGGTTGCAGAATCACCTGCAGAAGTATTGCACTTGTTATTGTTCGGCCTTTTAGGATAAGCATATTCTTGTCTTTAATCTTATTTAAAACATTCTATCTTGTTCTTCAACTGGAAGTTCTACCAGAGTGTGACACAGTTTAAACAAGATATTCTCTACTTCGTAGCTTATAATGGAAAAAAAAAAAAAAAACACAACACAGAAGGAAAAGCTGATGTGGAGGGGAAAGGAAAACATACACACACAACCTTCCTTGAAATTGCTGTAATACATCTAAATATTGATAGTTTTACAAGGTATGACCTTCTGACAAAAAGACCACTTAGCATATTATGACTTGAATTTCATTGTTAGTCCCCCATAAGCCTCTCTGATAGATTTTAGGGCTGAATAGCGGGGTATAAATAAATATTATTATTAGACCAGAACAGTTGACAAAATCAGATTTACCTATGTATTATTTCAACAATACATCTGTCAATAGCTCTTCAACAAGAACTTTGTCAGGATAACACTATCATTCCCACAGTGCCAAATGGGGACTCGGCAAGATAGTGATTTACCTAAGGCTATCTGGTGATTTCATGACTTAAATAAATCTTCACATTGATATTTCTCAGATGTTCACTGTGCCAGAGATTGATCTTCATCTGAATGAAGGGTGCATTGGAGTTATAACTTCATTCTTCAGGGCCTAATTCTAATGCAGCATGCAAGATACAAGGCCCTTTGACTCACTTTGGTAACATGCAGTTTGATTTACTTTGATCCCATGGAACCTTTTCTAGTATTTGAAACAGAATGAGGTCAATTCCAAGCAAATGTATTTATAAGTCTAGGGAAGGATGTGACATTCTCTCCATCTTGATTTTTTCTAAATACCATCTTCATATTCTTTCTGCCCTTGCTTCATATCAGATTAGAAGACCCTGAGGCTGTTGTTGTTGTTTTTCCCCACAGTGAAATTTGTGCAATTTTTAATGCTTTCCCCTATTTGGAGTTTTATTTGTACAGTTTTGTGAGATAAAGGGGCTGAGCAGACAAAGAGGAAAAAACTAGGCTGATCCTGGATTTTATGAAAGTGGGTGAAAGCCTGGCTGTCCATACAGCTTGTTCCCAGGGCAGGTCAAACACCCATGGGAAGTCTGCACCACACAGCATGAAGTTGCACCTCTCAGGTTTTGTTCTTTTTTTGCATCCCCACCATACATGTGCACCTGAGATCAGCAATTATCCCCCTCGGTCTGCCCACATATCATCCCATAGGATGCCCCATGTGACTGGCCACACAGTCACAAGAACAATACAGTGCATCAGTGCACCCAGTGCTACATTGGCAAAGCACAATCATGGAGGACCCCCATACATACCTACTTCCCCCTCTTCACCCCATGTCCCTTGTTGGACTGTCTGGTTTGTGTCTGTTTTAATTACATAAATTGCATTATTGGCGGCCTGCTGTGTTTGTCATACTTTTGCATCATGGGGTGTGTGACAAATCAATGATGCTGCAGTGGATTAATGGTGAAGCTCACCACTCATGCACCTGTATGCTCAAACAAACAAACAAACAAAAAATATGGCAAGCAATGGCACTAGTGGCTGCATCTCACTTGGTCCCAGGGCGCATTCTCCAGATGACTTTCATATGCCGTCTGGGTTTTCCCACATTCCCACACTCACATCATGCTGTTTATATGCTGGTGTGATGATGCACATTTTCCACATTAAGGCAGAGTATCAGAGCTTCCTTTTGCTCCAGTTTTTAACTGTCTGCAGCACAGCTTTGTGTTGGTTTCTACTCAGTTTCACATCATACATCGTCTGGATAGGTAGGCTTCAGGTGAATTTGAAGCCACTTTATTTTGCGAGTGTGGACAACCCCAAAGTGGTTTGAGTGTTAGGAAACCAGGGCTTGAATCTCAACCATTAAAAACCTTCTAGATGACCTTGGGTAAGTCATACTTCTATAGCCTTTGAGGAGGGCAATGGTAAACTTCTGAATCTTGCCAATCAGAAGTCACTTGTAAGCACAAAACAACAACAGAAACCAAAATTACACATTTTCTCCCTTGACTAAATATTATCTCTTCATAGTTTTTAAATTAAGGGCATTTTCGTTATTAAAAGTTTTACATGCATGCATTTTTGTATGCAGGTTTTAAAAATGTGCATTGCTTCCTGGCAATACCCATTTAACCTTGCAAATGTTCCACAGGAGGCACTTTTGTAGAGGTGTTACGGTTCTTTTGTAACTAGTGTCAAGAGGTATAAAATGTTTCAGTTTCACAGATTTTCACATCCAATGAAATATCATGTTGTTGTTTTTTCTTTTCAGTCAATTGTTCAGTTTTCATGTGACAAGTACAGTTTAGCATGAAATGTCTTTCTTTCTGGTGTGATGCAAGCTTTCCTCCTCTCATCTGTTATTTACTATTTGCTGCAGGTATGGAACTGCATAACAGTGCTGTTTGTCCCATGTCTCTTGGCTATAGACGACATACCATTGAACGGTTTTATAGACCTTGAATATTTATTTGACTACATGCATTTTTAAAAAATTCTTAGTTGCTAGTTTAAATGTATTTTTTATTAAATGGTTTCAGAGATGGTATGTTTGAGTGTGTGCAAAACATCTGGTTCCTAATGGCTGAATTTTTCATGCTACAAGAATAAATAACACTCTGTGTAACCCAAGTGACATACAGAGCAAATTAAGATGTTGAATTATACATTAACCTTGCCTCTTTCCTTTGGCCTTTGGAGAGTTAATGACTCTCCAGAGGCTGAAGTACTATTGGAGCCAGCGATGTCCCTGCAAGAATACAAACGTTATCTATTAAAGAGAATACATTCATTATATTTGTTTGCCTTCCATTATTGAAATCAGAAGATTGCTTTCTTAGGAAATGTAATTATAATAACTAATGTTAAGTTGGGGGGAGTTTAAAATTCTTTTCCCATGATCACATGCTTCTGTGGAGAATTTTTACTGCAATAAATCCTAGGAAGCCAGGTTTCATCTGTCTGAAGTCTGTTTGTTACAGTACATCTTCCTTAGGTTTTATTAAGATCTTTCTTCAAAGCTGGCATTTGCCATAACCTTTACAAAGTTTAATCAGGGTGTCAGTGTTTGCCTTTAAAAATTGTTCAGTAATAGTTATTTTTATTTTGAAAACCTTTCTTTTTTAATTTGGAAAAATAAGACCTCTCTGATGAACAACATAAAGACAAAACACAATGAGTAATGCATATGTAATAATAAAGAGGAAAATATTTTAAGTTATAATAGAAATTATGAATTGACTAAATGTATAAATAAAGAAGTTATCAAAATTCTGGGGCTTTTAAAAGGTAATCATCTACATTTCATCTCTTCAGTTAATGCCAACTTTGGTGATTATATACCAAAGGATTTTTGTGGTTTTATTTTCTAATAATTTTCTAATAGCATAATTGTAATCTCAAAAGTAAACATCAATTTTTATTGATTACATCATGTCTTCTGTTAGAATGCACTAAAACCCATATATTACAACATACAGTAATTCCTATACTCTTTCAGTGAGATACCAGTAATGATGAGTGCAATATTAACATCATACCATAGGAGGAAGGCGAAAGCATGATGTAAACTTCTAGAATACAAGATCAATTAATCAGTACTTATTTTGCAAATATGAAACCTTTATTGAGGTGTTGTGCACACAGACAAATGCAAGTAATACTATTTCTCCTGCAGATATCCAAGTGTTTCTTGAGAATGTAAGATACTTGAATGTGCTTGAGAGGGAGATCATTGAAATAAAGATTTTCTTTCAATATAGAGTGAAAGGTTTGAATAACAGTACCTCCAGATTGTTAATGTATACAAATCATTTACTACAGAATTAAAGAATGGAGGAGCAAACCCACTGTATATTCATGCAATATTTAAGGTGAATTGTCACTAAATGTAGTGAATCTGAGTACAGACAAAATATCAGGTTTATTTTTTTTAAAAAAAATCACATGTGAGAAGGCTTTGTGTCTGTATGTCTCTTAAAAAGGAAAAGATAGTAAGACCTGGGCCACTGCTAATTAGCTACCATTGCCTCCTGGGAATTTGGAGCTGTTGAGGAATGATTAGCTGACACAGCTTGTATTCAGGGATGTTTTAATTGAATTTCTCTGGTTCTCAGTAGATAAGGCTATAATAGACAGGCTTCTACAGTAGAAAAAATCATTACTGGCATGGATATGTGGATGGTGCAGAACCACATTGGGACATGTGCTTTTTTTTTTTAACATATTAAAAACCTGGGGGAAAGTAAACCAAGCAAAGTGGCAACATCTACTGATGATATCAACTTATTTAAGATGGAGGTCTGAAATAGGGGATATCAGCAGGAGCAGAGTATATTTATATTTAAAAGCTGGAAGCTGGAAGTAACTGATAAGGAGTGAAATATTCTGCAGTATCTGCTAATATGCTCCTGTTTATTCAAGTATTGGCTATTTTCAGAGATTAGATAGGGAAAGGATTGATGGGGTAGGAGAATGAGGCTGTCCATGTGGATTTTATGGCAGATGGGCACTGCAAAATTGTTTGAAGAAACTAACCTGGAATAAGGATTTTTGGTAAGGAAACTAAATTGATGGTTTAAAAAACCAGAAAATGGCAAGGAAGGGAAGAGTTCTGGGAAGACAACTTCTAGAAGAGAGTGGTTGACATTATTACGAATGTAATAACAGGCCTGTTGGCTGGTGAGCTTTTGCTATGAAGCTCACTTGGAATCCGACGTACCATGCTATTCCCTTCCCAGAGCAAATAACATTCTGTAATCATTAGATTTTTGAACTCTTTCGGAAACTGCGCAATCATTGGCAGTGGTTAATGACTCTTCTGAGCAATCCTGAGTCCTCCTGCTAGTACAAAAATAAAGCAATATAAACATACAATTTGAAACATTAAGAGGAAGGTTAGGAAGAGTAAAGAAAAGCAAGAAAGAGAAAAGGGAGGAACAGGAGATTATGGAGTTCTACCAAAATCATCTTTAAAAGATTAATAGCAGTCACACTCTGTACTACTTAAGGACCAGCTATGTCAGCACCATACTAGCCTCTGTATTGTTGCTCTGAATACTGCTGCTAATATAAATCATTTGGGGCTTTGAAGAAGAGTTGTTTTTTTCTTTTTTGCAGGTGACCCTTCCCCTTTTGCTTTGTATATATTCTCCCCCATTCAGCAGCATGAATAGCACAGATTTTACTAATTTTCTATGCATTGCAAAGAAGAGATGGGGGTATGTGACCAGATACTTATCTAAAAGACTAACTGCTTTCAGTGAATTCAGACCTCCCAAGTCAATGGACACCAAAACTACTGCTGCAGGGGGTAGAGAGGAAGGGAGGATGCTTTGTTAGATACTTAAGACATTCTACAAATGGATGCTGTTAAAGCTGTTTTTCCTTCCCCTTCCTGCAAGCAATTCAAAACGTAGGAAAAATCAAGCTAGAACTGTAATATGTTTCTGTCCTCCAGAAGCCATTTTCTGTATTTTAGATCACTTTTCAAAAATACAGTATATACAAATTAAGAATTATGTGTTCTTTTTACAGGGTCATCACAAATTAATTTCATGTAGAGCCAGAGTGGCATAGTGGTTTGAGTGTTGACTAAAACTCTGGAGATCAGGGTTTGATTCCCAACTTGGCCATGAAAACCATTGGGTGACCCTGGACAAGTCACATACCCTCCACATCAAGAAAAAGCAATGGGAAATCTCCTTTAAACAAATCTTGCCAAGAAAATCCCTTGATAGGTTCACCATGAGTTGGAAACAACTTGAAGGCACAGAACACACACACATGGGAAACACAGCACTTATCTTTTGCAATGGATTATTCTCGGGCCAGGGACAGTGTGATATGTAGCATAGGGACAGCTCCACCAACACCTCCAGTTTCACAGCCAGCGGATGGTCAATATGTGAATAGAATTTTCCATGTTCCTGTTCTTCATGATCACTATCTGCTTCTACAACTTGGAGCTGAAAGCTAGACAGTGAATGTAAATCAGCAAGATTAGCCATAGGTATCAATTTCCACCACATTCCTCATCAGCTCACTGATGTTTGCTGTCTTGGGAGACAAGAAAGGCAAAAGCCACCTGTCCAAGCTCTCAGTATACATTCATACACAATATACAATTCAGTGACATATCTAGAATTTTTTAAAGGGTCATCCCAATTCTGGACATATCTAGAATTTTTTAAAGGGTCATCCCAATTCTGGACATATCTAGAATTTTTTAAAAAATAATAATTGGGGTGGTGGTGGTAGTGACATAACTCAGGTTGAATATCATTATATGGTTGGAATTAAGTATGAAACTTGTTAAAACATTTACTATTCTATGGGATATAATAAACCATATTAGTTTGCTTGTTAATTTATTATCTCTGACTCACTCTGGCTTCCTTCACCCTGAAAAAGGGGTGGGCATGCTGTCCAACTAAAGAAACCACTTTTATACAAATGTGTTCTCTGACTACAGTCACCTGGTGGTCCAGGATGCAAATCCAAAGAGCGATTTAAAAGGAGGACCACAGTGCCATGTGAGAGCAGCAGGCACCCAAGGCTAGAAATTGCAGGACCAGCCTGGATAGGCCAATGCCATGGGATGGGTGGAATGGGCAGAAACCAGAAATGAGGTGAGATGATGGCCTCTCATGCGAGATAGCATTCACTTGATTTGCCCACCTGGACATTCCAATACTGGCCAGACTTATTTCTTTTCTGGTTAAATTCTTGTTTTATCCTCACGGAGTATTTGCTTGTGAAGAGAGAAGTTGATATAAAAGGACTATGCTGAGTGGTTTTTATTTATTTATTTTTATTCAAATATTTTTATCCTGCCAACTGTATCCTAACTTTGTATGTGGCATAAAGATAAAAAAAAATAAAACTACTTAAACCAGTAAAGGGAAATTTTAAATAATTTAAAGGAGTCTAAAACATAAAATAGTGCAAGCAATATAAGCCATTTAAAACAACTTAAAATCATATATTTATCCTGATTCATGCCAAGCTCCTTAGACCTCAAAGGGTTTCCTAAAGAACTGCATTTTAGCTTGGCACTGAATGAAGTCAATAATGCTGCAAGCAGGTCTCCCCCCGCCCCCAACAGAGAATGATCATTGTTGGGAGGGGGATTCCAATGTTCCTATTATTGTGGTCTGATCATGTACTTGTGAATTTTGTGTTGATTATTGTAGACCTTCCTTGTATAGCCATGAGACTGATTAAACTATCTCCTGTACAGGACAGAGATGTGACCATTTTTAGATTGAGCATCTTAATGAATGCTGCTGCTGCAGGCATGTTGCCTTTAAACACACCTTCTCTTTAGTTGGCTTCCTTATGCCAATACATGACAGTGTTTATAATGAACCTATAAATTGTATTATTCTGCTCCCGCCCCTGGTATCAAAAGTTATGCACACTTTTTCCAAGGGAAACCTGGGAGGGCATCTTTAGGCCCCCATCCCCTTCAGTTTTTTCTCCATTGACACCAGTGGCCTTGTTGACTGCGGAATAATGCAAGTTTAATGGGATAATGGGAGTTGCAATATTTCAGTACACCAGGTTGGAGAAGGATAGGATAAACAATAGTGAGATGAACCAATCATCTTATTTTAATACTGTACAACTTCTTATCACATGATATTCATTTTTTAGGAATGTATAAGCTTGTATGGTAGGGGCATAATTGTACAGAAGATGGCTCAACAGGTGCTGATACTGAATACTTCTCCTCCTTTCTGGGAGGATATTTGTCATATGAAGTGATGCTGATACCACTAGAGAAAGCTGTCACGGCATATCCTAGCTAATAATAGGAAGCAGCACCCTCTTAGGGAATTGCAATACTATAAGTTTCAGCTGGGAGGGCCAGAAAAGTAATATGAAACAGAGTTGCAGTGAGTGGCCTGAAGGACAAGCCTTCCTTTTGTCACTAAAGACACAATATCAGTTTTTTTTCATAAGGCAATTGGGATTCAGCTCACTGTGGAAGAATTCTGCAACTCATTTTATTTCTTTGGCAGGATATCATTTTACTCTTATTTTTAGGCCAACATGTGCTTTACTTGGCTTGTTGACATTGTTTACCATGTTTCTGCTCTGCACATGTTTGATACATTCACATTCTATTATGAAGAGAGGCAGATTTTGAGAAATGCTCCCATATCAACAACTATTGGAATGTATTTAAAATAAAGAGAAAAAAAGATAATGCAGTAACATTATAATAAAATGAAAAATGACATCTAAAATATTACCAGGTCTTCAAAAGTCTGTACAAATTTTTTAAAAAAGAAGCTTGTTTCAACACTAATAAAGGTAGGCAAATCCTTGTCTACTAGTTGGGGACAGGTAAGCCAGAGGTGACCAAGAATCTCTCTTAACACGCCTTATTTGTACTTGCTATTGTTAACTGGAAATGAATTTCTATAAATGTCTGACAGCCACCACTACAACCCAGTTAAGCCCTTAGAAATGACAGCAGATTGGTGAGAGGATTTAGTCTTCTTCCTGTGGCCCTTTCAAACATTATACTTTCTGTAATGTGGTGTAGATACTTTATGCTGTCTGAAACTTCCAAATAAAAGGGTACAGAAGACCATAAGAGTGCATAATTATCTCAGATGCCAGATACTCTGAGATCTACATAACTACACGTTCTTCTGGTGCAAACTACCTCCCACAAAATGTCCATCTTTCCAATGTGGCAGCCCCCAAAAAGATGGCCATTTTTATGTTAGTGAAGATTGTGGGGGATCAGCAGAGATGTGTCCAGCTATTTTTTAAAGCACAGTGGCAGGCATCTTCAGGGACCTCTTGGGGCTCCTCAGGAGGTCCTTGAAAGTGACATTATTGCTGTGCATACAGCCAAAGGGAACTACTGGTTTCTTTTCTCTCCACCAGCCTGGAGGTGGTAGCCGGGGGGGGGGGGGCAGCACACTGAAAAGTTGGGATTGGAGAAATTTTGGTCATTGTATCATTGGCAGCAAACAGAGAGGAGACAAGCTCCATGTGCTCTACGATGGTCATCTAGGCCTTCTTCAGGGGCTGAAAACAAATACCAATACTCTTAAAATATGGTATTTAAAAAGATAGGATAACACTCAGCAAACTATGATATACAAATATCTTTATAGAGCTTGGAGGCCTAGTGTGGCCAAAATGTGTTGGGCTTTTCAAACACTAAATAAACACTGAATAAACAGTTGACCATCTTAGAGCACGTGGAGTGTGTCTCCTCTCTGCTTGCTGCTTGGCTATGTGCTTACAGTTCCTTACCTACATTGTATGATTGGAACAGAATTCCAATTTCCACACCCACCAGGAAAGTAAGTTAGAATCATAGAATCATAGAGTTGAAAGAGACCACAAGGGCCATCCAGTCCAACCCAGTCCAGCCATGCAGGAACACTCGATCAAAGCATACTCGACAGATGGCCATCCAGCCTCTGCTTAAAGACCTCAAAGAAAGGAGACTTCGCCACTCTCAGAGGGAGTGTATTCTGCTGTTGAACAGCCCTTAGTTAGAATTATACCATTGCAACTCACTAATGGGATGCCACATGCCAGGTAAATATTACTTAAAATATCAATTAATTGTATTTAAACCCCAGATTTCTAATTTCAGAAGTAATGATAATAAGGTGTTTAAAGACCTTAATTTGGAGTCAGTAATGTCTGGCAGACACTTATTAATGAAAAATGGCAAATGTAAACATTGGTGGATGCACATTTAATTAGGAACAAAATGTAAAGAGTTGAGGGTACAGTCAAATTTCTTTTAGTTCCCTTTCTGTACTAAAGTATATACAAAATTAAATAGCTAATTCCATCACGAAAAAGTTGTCAACGAAGTATGTAGTTTTGTATGGACCATTTTAATAGAGTTGCTTTTGCCTTTATAGAAATTTCTTGTCTTCATAAACTGTCTCTCTCATGCTAGCTATTGTATGTTCTTTTGAAAATACTAATGTGTATCCATACATCTTCTTTTAGGTTACATACTAGGCTAGTTAGTAGCTTTTTATAGAATGATTGTTCGAAGACAGTAATATTGACATGATCACATGTGCTATCTTTTTTTCATTTTAGTACAGCAAATTCCAATTATGAAGTTCCTAATTGGGAATTTGGAAGTTCCTAATTAAGAATTGAGCTGTAGCAACACATATCTGTAGGAAATAGAGACATCATAGCTGATTTGTCATCATCTCATCAAGACCCATTTACCTTGACATAGACTGAAGAGTCCCAAGTTCAAATTCAGAGTACAACACCAGACAAGAAAAGTTGGGGAGCATCCCATTTCCTGAATATTCAGGAACATCACACCCAATTGAGATAAGAGGCTGGCTCCTTCATGGGGGCAACCTGTCCTGTTATCCTACACTTTTTGACCTACTAGCATACAATGAGTTTTCATCTGGATTCTGTACTCATGAAGACCAAGGAAAAATGTGTGTATCAGTTATAACCGTTTGATACTACTTTAACTGCTATGGCTCCATTCCATAGAATCTTGGCAAGGTACTTAAGACAAGAGAATTCTAAAACTATAGTTTGGGGAATGGAAGAGAAGTCTCTAGCTGAGAATTCTAAGGGCCTCATCAATATAGCAATAGCAATAGCAAATACATTTCTATACCACTTATCAGTGAACTAGCATTCCTTAAGTGGTTTACAATGTGTAAGCCAATTGCCTCGAACAAGCTGGATATTCATTTTACCAATCAACAGAAGGATGCAAGGCTGAGTGGACCTTGGGACCTCCCACTAGGATCAAACTCACAACCTTGTAGCTGCAGTACCAGCATTTAACTACTGTGCCACCAGGGTTCCTATTGTCAAATTACATATCCCAGAATATGGAGCCATTATAGATAAAGTATTTAATGGATTTGCCTGTGTAAAGTCCAGATGCACTGAGGGTAAGCAGCAGTGGATAGCAACTGGAACTCAAGATGCAAATGGGGTTTTGTGTGTGAGACAACTGAATAGTGTCCTCCTGGTTAAATACCACCTTTCCCAGGGTACATGTAGCCTCAGTTTCTCCATCCTCAGTGGAAGGAGAAAATTGACCCAACCTTGAGTGTAGTAACCCTTTGGAAATTACGGTAGAATTCTGCAGTTGCAATGACCATTTCTTTAGCTGCACTTCAGACTTTGTTGCTGCCAAACAAATCTATTCATGGGTAGATTTGTTCAGCAGTGATCCTGGTTAGAGAAAATTAACAGGCCTTTGTCTACAGATATCTTACACACATGTGGGGCTAAGAGTCTTTCCCATATGCAAGATGTTCTTTGTTGCGGGGTGGGGAAAGGATGTTAAAGCAGATCAGAGAAGGCATAACATTCAGATATAGCAAAGGGGATGAGGGCTGAGATTGGTGGGACAACACAACATTTATGCTTTGTGGCCAGTGTTGCCTCCATTCCTTTGCTTTGTGTATGTGGATGCTGTGACTGGGTATACGAGGGGGTATCCAAAAGTTTTAATGATCACCTTTTAAAAAAAATTGACAGAAAGTTTGTTTTGATTTGTTGTTGTTAACTTATCTCTATGTAGTCACTATGTAGATGTATACATTTTTCCCAGCATAACTTGACCCTCTGAATACCTGATATTGTAGAAGCCTGCAGATTGCGCCTCATGAGGATTTTACACTTTAGTCACTTCTGGCACAGCCAGTCACAAAAATAAAGGATGCAATAAGGTGATTTTCTCAGCAACGTGCACTTAGGGACCAATGATGACACTAACAAAATTTCATCAATATGCCATAACAACTTCCGGGTGATAATTATTACTTTACGATACACTCTCATAAGGTACAATCTGCAGACTTCTACAATATCAGGTATTTGGAGGGTCAAGATACGATGGGAAAAATGTATAAATCTAGATAGTCACTACTTAGAGATAAGTTAACAACTACAAATCAAAACAAACTTTCTGTCAATTTTTCAAAAGATAATCATTAAAACTTTAGGATACTCCCTCATATATTGTAAGCAGACAAATATGTACCACTGTAGAAGCACACTTTGGCAAGCTCTATGTAAAACTGAGCTCTATGCAAAAATGTGTCTGTATTATTAAAATGCATTCATTCCCTAGTGAGAAGAGAAGAAAAAAGTATTGTATGAATAGTACCCTCTTTATGCAAAGAGCATTCCTCCACAGGTTTCCTCACCAGAATCCCCCCTCCCCCCCGCTTGCAATGAGCTATGTGTGTACATGGCTGGAGGCCAAAACAATAGAGCTCTAAGCAATGCACCTCATCATCTGAATTATGGCCTCCCTGTTTGAGTGTGTGGTGTACATTATTGGGTAGTTAGACCATATCCTGTATTCTGTGGTTTGTGTGGGTGGCTACTTTTGGATTTATTTTCCCAGTAAATTGTAGGGAATTTTCTCACCCTAGTTCTGCAGATGTAGTCCAGTTCTGCTATTGACAGGAGACACAGGGACGATGGTGGTGGTGGTGGTGGTGGTGGTGGTGATGATGATGATGATGATTTATGGTATTTATACCCAGCCCTTCAGCCCTAAAGGCTCTCAGAGTGGCTTACAATGATTTATGATTGCCTAATAAAGGACATATGAATTATTTTCAAAAATCTGGCCTTCAGTTTTCTGAAAGTTAAATTGCCTCTCTTCTCACTTTGGTTCCCCACACATACACCATAAGAAAGTGATGAATCAACTGCCAGTAAGGTTTCCTGGAATAATAATGTCAATTTCCTCAAACTTTAAACATTCTATATAGAGTTGAATGCCTGCACCACGCTGCTCACACATGTCTATCAATGTGTACCTTGACCAGTAGTCCTCACTGAACCACTAAACTGCATTTTAAATTGCCTTGAGGAAAGACTAGCCTTGGAGATTTGAGATTACAGTTGCTGCTCAGAAAACTGTTTGGGGTGTAAGTGTGTTTGTGTGTATGCATGTGTGCACATATTACTTTTCTTAGCAAATTTCTATATCAGCAATTTTTACATCAAGTTTCCAGACTGCTGTTTAAACTCAGGTAGTATTAAAATGGACTTTTGGGGGGTTTGCTAGAGCTGGAGAAGAACTGTCGATAGGAAAACTTTGAAATAATTGTGCCGTGTGTGCATATCTGTTTCTTGACTGCAACCCTTGTTTCTTTGTTCTTTCTTTCTAAATAGCAAAACTCAAAACTCAATAAAATACTATATAAGTCTATCAAAAACAGTCAGTCTGGTTAAAAGCTTCCAGGGCACAGAAAAGGATGTTTAAAATGCTTTCCATTAGACTGAAATGAACAGCTGCTACTTGGCAGTAGCACGAAAATTAGTGATTAAGTGAGTGGCAGTTGTGACCACTGTTATGTGTCTGGCAAATAGATGATTATCTCTGAGAGAGAGATTGTGGGATATAAAGAGATATAGCTGAAGAGTTTAGGATGCCAATTATTTGATCCCCTGTCAGGTTCAATCCTTCAGAATCCATAGGTTAGTATTTCTCATTTAGAACATATTTTGCTGTGTTCAGTTCACATTTTACTATGTATGTGATATTTTTCTTTTCCATCTGTGAAATTCAGTGCCATTATTATTATTATTATTAAGCTTATCACACATATCCCTCGAAGTACAGCTGATTAAAATTTGACCCAGGTTTGTAAATTTTTATTGGAGAGTAGCATGTTCAAAGAGTTGTATCCCAGTTATTTCTCTTGCTTTCACACACTTTTTTTAAACATACAAAAACAGCCTTCATCTCAATGTGTTTAACCCATGGTCAAGATTCAGTTTTTAGAGGATGTAGTTACAGTAGGCTTCGAATTGTTTCCCTGTATGAAGTCACAATTTTCTTCTAGTGGATGTAATTAAAGCCACTGTGGTGTAGTGCATTGGACTATGACCTTGGAGACCAGGGTTCGTTTCCCTGCTCAGCCATGGAAGCTCACTGGGTGACCTTGGGTGAGTCACACACTCTCAGCCCCACCCCAAACTCTGTCAACATAAATCAGAAAAGATTTGAAGGCACACAACAGAATTAGAGACAGTATAAATAAAAGGTGGGGGAAAAAATCTAATTTCATATTTTAAATGTTGATTATTTTTCAAAATGATTTTTCTCCACTCTGATAGCTATTTTCTGAATATGGTGTGCTTTTTATTGTTATTTCTCTTAATGTTCATTTAATGTTAACTAGAGGGTTCTAGTCCAGCCTGAAACCTACCTTGGAGGCATTGGCTTAGAATTTTAGCCTTGCCTCCTGCCTAAAGGGGAAATGAAATGTTCCTGTACAATTGTCCCACTCCAGAAGTCACAGAGAACAGAAATTAGCTGTTAGGAAATGATTTTAGCAATGGCCAGGAGTATGCTCGCACAGTTAAAGCTAGTGCACCAGCTGTGCCCATTCCATGTCAGATCCTTTTGCATAATGTTAGTTCTTTATTACAGTCAGGGCCAGGTGTTATTATTTCATTTTTATACCACCTTTCTCCCAAATTGGGACACAAGGTGGCTCCTAGAATCTTTCTCTTGAAAACCAGAACAATAAAATTTATGTGTGTGTGTGTGTGTGTGTGTATCACCACAAAAACAACGTAAAACTATTTACAGGTTGTACAAAGTTAAAAAGAAAGATAAAAAACTGCAATAAAAAACTTTCCTCCTCATGTATTAAAAGCCTGCTTACACAGGCATGCCAGCAAAAGGAAACTAGGGAGGGAGGGGGCCAGCGTAGCTTCCCATGGAAGGGTAGGAGCAGCCATTGAGAAGACTCTCTTTTGTGTCCTCACCAAGAATGCCTGGATGGTGGTGGGACAGAAAGAAAGCCTTCCTCTGGAAATCATAGAACTTTGGCAGGTTCATATGTGGAGATATGGGAGATTATCGCATCAGCTTCACTGCTGGGATAGACCCTGGATGTAACTTTCTTAAGGAGGATCTTATTGCATTCACCCATTGCCAGGCAGTATGCAGCCTGTATGTTATTGTTATACTGCAGGAAAAGAGATTCCACCTTCTCCCTCTGCATGCTCGGCTCATCACTTCCCTAACTAGCTTTAAGGTTGAGCTGAAAACCTTATTGTTTAGGGAAGCGTTCTCAGGGAACTTGTGATTACCATCTGGCTGTCTGATATTGCTTGTTGTGATTTGCTTTTATGTTCGATGTTTTAACTTGTCTTCCCCCTTTGTAATTTTATCTATCTGCTATTATTTTAGAGTGTACGCCTTTGGCAGGCTTTTATATATTTCTTAAGTTTTACCAATTTTGTACAGCGCTGAGTATATTTACAGCGCTTTAGTAATAAAGTTTAATAATAATAATAATAACATTAGGAGGAACTTCCTGACAGTAAGGGCTGTTCGACAGTGGAGCACACTCCCTCGGAGTGTAGTGGAGTCTCCTTCCTTAGGGGTCTTTAAGCAGAGGCTGGATGGCCATCTGTCAGGGATGCTTTGACTTGGAGTTTCTGCATGGCAGGGGGTTGGACTGGATGGCCCTTGTGGTCTCTTCCAACTCTATGATTCTATGATTCTATGAAACCCAGGATTTTTTGGGCTTGTCCCACAACTTTTCAAGAATGGGAAAATCCCGTTCTTCAAAAACAAAACAAACTGCTTCATTTATATACCGCTTCATACTGCCTAAGCAGTGTCTAAACAGTTTACCACTGTATGCTACTAGTCCCCAATAATCTGGGTACTTATTTTAGAGACCTCGGAAGGATGCAAGTCTGAGTCAAGCTTTGGCCCTTTTGCTGGTATTGAACTCGCAACCTTATGATTTTGAATGAGCGGTTGCAGGACAGGCATTTAACCACTGCACCACCAGGGCTCCGTCAAAAGCTGTGAGAGAAGCCTGGGTTGCATATGGGCTGTGTGCTGCCTGACAATGGGTGAATGTGATAAGATCCATCTTAAGAAAGTTACATTCTGCAAACCTCCATAGTCTTTCAGATAGTCTGCACAGGTACCTGTCCTAGCAAGTCATATATTGCAGAATTCCTCTTGGTTCCACTCAAATACCCTGATCTTGCTACTCATCATTTGTCATTTGTGCTGTTATTTCTGCACTTACCTGACATCTCTGAAAGACAAAGCAGTGACAGCAAAGGGAGACTTCAGAGGAAGCTAAAAAAACTTATACAACTATTGTAATATTTTGTGGTCCTAATAAAAAGTATTACTTTTGCAGTTTTAAAGTAATTTCTATATGAATCCAATTTACCTTTTGTTTGTATTAATTTGCATTTTAATCTGCTTTTTAAATCATACTATGGTTATTGAATTGAAATATGGAAAGGGGAGTGATCTTTTTATTTAGGGTCAGATACAAATTCTTATACTATCTCCTTTATTGCAGATAGTTTTTTTTTTTAAGACTGAGGTCATGGTTGGGAAAGACAAGTATTATAGTTCCCCCTTTCTTGTTAAAGAGCCAAGAGTCATGGAACTGTCTAGTAGGCCCCCTGGAGCTTTTCATTTCTTGGCTCTGATAAATGAGGGATAAATAAATCCACCATATATCCATTTTCAAGAGTCATGTCTGCATAACTCCATTCCATTCCACTGATTTGTAACTTACTTGAATGAGAAATATCTGCAGGGTCTAGGTCTAACCTGTTATAAATTTAACGGTACATCTAAACAGATACAGAGAAGCTTTTCCACCCCCACCCCCTTTTCCTTTGCATTTCTATGCTAATAAAATAGGAGCATCTCAATTATGGGATGGATAAATTGATGTTCTGCATTACAAGGAGATTTTTGAGGATGTTATGCTTAAACAGGAGAAAAATAACAACCACAAAAACCTGTGACATCAGATGGATGTAACTGAATAAAATCTCACTGACTGGAACAGGCTGGAGACCTGCCAAAATGGAATTTTGAATAGTTATGTGTTCAATGAGCAAAGGGGCATGAAAGAACACAAAGGGTAGAGTTTTAGCAGATTTACATACCTACCCCTTAAAATATGGCCACAAAGCATGCCCTTATACATAGAGGCAAGAGATTAGTAAACCCTAGTAGACAAAGATACTTTTTAAATAATTTGAAAACCAACATGTCAGGCAATATTGTAATCTACTGACTGAACTCTTAGTGAGCAGACATAGCATTAGCCATTTTCTTTCCAGATTTTCAGCATTTTTCCCTCTAAACAACCAGAAGGTTTTGTTCTCCAAAACTGGCAAGGTTTTGATCCAATTCATCTTTTAAAACTGTTATTTCTCCATGCTGATGATAAAGAATGATTGTAATTTTCTGATCACAGTACTCCTTTTTACTTCTGATTCCAATTCAGTCTTCACATTGTTGTTTCTTTGTAGCCAGCATGGTATAATAGTTTTAGTGTTGGGCTACAACTCTGGAGACCAAGGTTCAAAGCTCCTCTCAGCCATGGAAAGCCACTGGGTGATCTTGTGCAAGTCATTCTTTCTAAGCCTCTGAGGAAGGTAAAGGAAAGCCCCCTCTGAAGAAATCTCACTAAGGAAACCCTATGACGTGTTCACCTTTGAGTGACCATAAGTCAGACGTACCTTGAAGGCACACAACACAACACAACAAAGCTGCACATAGGCAGGGACTCCCTCTTCTCTTTTCTGAAGGGAAAGATTCTGCCAGCTTGGTGAGGCTGGCTCTTCTGAGTTCTGGGTGTTTTCTCAGTGAATGGAAATTGAACATGAAATACCATGTTCAGTTGGGTAATATTGGTCCACAACAGAGCCACTGAATCAGAACCATAGAACAGCAACACCAATTTATAAGCCCAAATCAGGCATCTTAACAGAACTGAAAGTAAAATAGTAAGTTTATCCATTGATCCATGTGCGCTCACACACACAAACATACTCATCCAATCAGGTGTAATAAACAAAAGGATAAAGTATCCATATCACTATTCTTTTTCACTTATGTCTGTAAAGATAAGGCTGGATTAAGGTGGACCTGGACTAATTTTTAAAAGCAGACCCCTTTGCACTTGTTGGAAGAAAAGTGGCACATGAAATAATAAATGAATAAATAATAAAATAAAAACACAACATACAAAAACCTTATCCCTCTACACATGTTTTGTGTGAAAAAGATAGATACATTTTGTCATTCTGTTGCTACATAAAAACTAGTAATAGAGTTTCTGAAATGGTAATAATCCTTCATTGCTTTTGCTTCTGAACTCAGTGGGATGTACATGACTCCCCCACCCACAACTTTATTCTTAAAGCTACCCTATGAATTAGGTGAGACAGAATGAAAGAGAGAGAACTAAGGGCCAGTAAGACTGGCAAAAAAAAGCTGGCTTCTCAGTGGCATGGGGGTGTGATGTTCAGACAGCAGCACACTCCCATGCTGCCAGGAGGCTGCACAATGATCACGTGTGTGGCAGCCTTATAGCATTTCTGTGGCACAACAATTTATTATCCTTTATTTATATAGCATTGTAAATTTACACAGTACTGTACATACAATATTTTAATTAGACGGTTCCCTGCCCTCAGACTTACAATCTAAAAAGACATGACACAAAAGGAGAAGGGAAAGGTGGTGAGAAAGGGGATGAAGTCCAGCGGTTCTTCTCTCCCACTGGGGCCTGGACCAAGGCAGATGGACTGCAGGGAGGGCTCGGCTTCTTAATGCATAGTTAAAACGAGGCATCCTGGGGCAGACAGCACAATCCTGGGAGTGCTTCCCTAAACAATATAGTCTTTATCTCAGTTTTGAAACTGGTTAGAGAAGTGATGAGGCACACATGGGGGGGGGGGGCAGGAGGAAGGTTCCAAGAGTGAGGGACAGCAAGTGAGAAGGGACGAATCCGGGATGAGGCAGTGGAAATCCTAGGCTGGGACAGGAGACCTTGACTACCAGAATGGAAGGTACGAGTAGGAATGTAAGGAGAAAGAAGTTCAGAGGGGCCAGTCCATTTGACTTTGAAAGTCAAGAACAAAAGCTTGTACTGGATGCGGGAAGGGGAAGGGGAGCCAATGAAGGGAGGATAAAAGAAGAGAAACATGGTCAAAGCGACGAGCGGATGTGATAATACGTGCAGCTGAGTTCTGGACAGAGATTAAAGGATGGAGGTGAGAGAGAGGAAGCCCTGTCAGAAGAAGGTTACAATAATCTAGTCGCGAGACCACCAGGGCATGGACCAGAGTCTTGGCAGTGGGGGCTGAGAGGAAAGGACAGATTTTAGCAATATTGTAAAGAGAGAATCTACAGGTCTTGGCGGTGGCCTGAATCTGGGGAATAAATGACAGAGAGGAATAAAAAATGAAACCAAGACTGCAGGCTTGCTGAGCCAGTTGAATAGAAGTGTCATCAGCAACATTTACCCACACTGAGCTGCAGAAACTCAGGAAAAAAATGCCGCAGCAGTGGCAAAGTGGCCCTCTTCCTGGAGCAAAAAAGAGTGGCTTTCTGCTGCTTCTCTTTGTGCTAGGAAAATGCCAGATTGGGGGCATGGCATGCGGTTGCTGCAGCCCCGATTCAGCACTCAAAGTAGTGGCCAGAAGCTGGCTGTTCTGTTTTGCCTCTAAGTTACTCTGGTGAGCTTCATGTTCTAGTGAAACTGGAATCCAGATCTCTGAAATTTTAATCCTACATTCTAACCCTTTACACCAAACCAATTTCACTTGGAGAGTTACATGACATATGCCAAAAGGACAAACAGAACTGGCTGTGGAAAGTCAGAAAAAGCTGTGCAATGACAGATTTTAAGTTCATTAAATTGGTTCCTTGTACAAAGCTGAAAAGGTCTTGTATCCACAGAAGAGCCAGGAAGGAATTAGTTAAATTTAACTAACACTGTAATTAGTTGCCACTTTTCCAAGCATGACTCAACTAATTGGTTTGTTGATAAACAACTGTGACACTTAGAGCTTGGAAATAACTGTTTAAAGTGAATTAAAATGTATTTATACAAAACTAGTCATTTGATTTAGTTGCTAATTGGTTCCCCTCTTTCCACTCTGCCTGTTGTATGAAGAATACAAGGTTTTGATTCAGTGGGTAGTTAGAAGAGGAGGAGCAGGGGAAATCATGTGGTTAGGGGCTGGCTTCTTCTATTTTCAAAAAAGGACAGACAGCTTGGAAGAGACTAAAGTGTTAGAGTCAGAGATTCCACATGTCCTGACTAAAAGAGCTCTGGAATGAAACAAGGCAAAAGTTTACTCAAATTTGTCTGTCTCTCCCTGCCCTGAACTGGCTGGTTTGCCCTGTAAGTGAAGTTCTATTATTGTTGTTGTTATTGCTATTGTTATTTATTCTTACCCACTTCTCCCCATGAATCGAGAGGCAGGGAACAACAACAAATCAACAATGGACAACATTTAATAGATGCAATAGTTTAAAAGGACAAATAAGACATACACATTTTTAATTTAATTTTTTTTATTAAATCTTTGCAAACCATGCAACCAACAGCCATATATTACATCAGTACACAAATCTCTAACAAGTTCCATTATCCTTCTATATTAGTACATCTTACTTGAACATATACTTTCCCTATCTATCCATCTCTTCCACCCTACTCACTTTATCAACCTTCCTTACACTTCTCTTTCTATCTTCCTTTCTACTTCCTAATTCCTACTACTTACTTCCTACTTCTATAACCATCTTCTCAAACATTGTATTTTTCTCCCCACTCATCCTTCCTCACTTCCTCTTACCCTCCTCTACATACTTAACCCTCTGCTACACTATTCTGCTATTTACTGATTTACTTAGTCCTTATCCTTATTCATTCATCTATAAGTTTTCTACCTTCTCATTCTTCTAATTTGTAATACACCTTTTTAACTTCCTTAATTTACCTCGTATGTAATACCTGGTTATATATTGTCAATATTTATTTTCTCTTTTCTACTCTCTGCTACTTTCTTTAGCTCATCAGAGTTATAATTTTCTTAACTGATGATTATATTACAATATCTCTATGTTGCTAATCATATATTCTTAGTTTTAAGTGTTTCAGCTTTCACACATTATCATAGTTAAATCATATTATTTCACCCTGTTGTTCCTTCAAAAACATATGAACTAATTCCCAATCATTTTTGAAGTTTTCTACTGGATTATTCCATAAGACATACACATTTAACAACAATCCATAGTTAAAATTCACCATCTAAATTCATAATTTAAAAATCAACTGGATAGTCCTGCTGGAAGAGACTGCTCTTTTAAATCTGGAGAGTGTAGATAACCTGGACCCAAACCATATAGAGATTTGAAGGTAATAACCAACACGTTGTACCTTGCCTGGAAACTAATTGGCAGCCAGTGAAATAATTTTAATACAGTTGTAATGTGATCACTCTTGGATATCCCAGTAATCAATCTGCCTGCCATGTTTTGAACTAGCTGAAGTTTCCAAACTTGGTAGAGAGGTAGGCCAATGTACAGCATATTGTAGAAGTCCAACATTTAGATCACCAGCATGTGCACTATCATCTTCCAGCTCCAGGTAGGCGTGCAGCTGGCATAAAAGCTGAGGCTGATAATAAGCAATCCTGGCCATCTCATCTATCTGGGCTGTCATTTGAAGCAATGACACAGAAGTACTCCCAAGCTGCAAACACAGTCTTTCAGGGGAAATGTGATCCCATCTAGGGATGGTTGACACACATTCAAACCCAGGCTTGGGACCTTGATAGTAAGTACCTCTATTTTGTCTGGATACAGCTGCAGTTTGTTTTTCCTCATCCAGCCCATTACCTCTGCCAAACATTGATTGAGAAAAGACATACTATCCTTATCTGAGGCTATTTTTGAAGGCATGAAAAATATATTTGGGTGTCATCAGCATGCTGATAACACCCCACCCCATGCCTCCAGATTAACTCTCCTAGTGGTTTTATATAGATGTTGAATCACAGTGGGTATAGAATGGCACCATGTGGTATGCCATATAACAGCTCCTTTTTTGAGGAGCAGCTATCCCCAAGCACCATCATTTGTAATCTGCCCAAGAGATAGGAGTGAAACTATTGAAGCCTCCAATTCCCAAATCCCCAGGTGTTTCAGAAGAATACAATGCTTGATGGGGAGAGCCACTCATGAATTCAAACCTTTCTTCCACAGGACTCAGTGAATTATACTGTTGGAGATCAAGATTATGCCAAACTAAAGACTATGAAAATATTACATTTTAACCCATATCTAATTCACTGTCAGTTTTGCATGAAACAGTTAAGGAAGTGACACAAAATAGGGCATGTTATCATAATTTACTCTTTTGGGGAGGGGGGGGTCTTGTTGGCTGACAGCATTTCAACATAAATTATTATATAATAATTCAGGCCCTAGAGTGCATTTTTCCTCCATTGTCATTTATAAAATTGCTGCGTAATATAATTACACTCTCCCGTTGTTGCATACAGAATCAGAGCAGCTGCAGTTTAAAATGAGAGACATCCCCCCATAGCAATTTCTTATTTTAGATGAATTTGGCATTTGTACAATTGGAAGAGTAACATACAGAATACCTATGAGCCAAGTAGATAATACCTATGGCTAGGTATTGTACAAAGTTTCTTACCTTGAATCTTTGTTAATTCTCATTGCTGGCTGAGCTTCTAAGCATAGCTTTCATGGGGTGGAATGGTAGTAGTGGCAGTAAAAACATGGAGTCCTTCCCAAAGACTCTTGCAGTGGGCACTGCAATGTGTGGGATGCTTTTTCAGGACTGTCCCCAATGAAAAATTCCTCTGGTACCAGTGCTAAGCAGGGGTTATGGCCCACCTAATTGCCTCCTTGAAGGGAGATTGAGCCTAAGGGATAGACTAGAAACTTGGTTAACATGAAAAAAGAGAGCTTTGGGGAGAATGAGGTATCAAACCTCTCTGGAAGCAATTCTTTCTGCTTCCTACATTGATGTTGGATATACAGTTGGTCCAATCATATCCACAGTTTTTTTAAAAAAATCCACTAATTTAAGTATCCACAGCTTGGAAATATTTTAAAAAGATATGAATTCCAGAAAGCAAAGTTTGATACCAAGGGCCCTCTGTATTTAGATAGAGGAACACCACATCCAAAAATATACAATAATGAAGAAAATCATAAATAATAGTACTTCCCCACAGAATATTTCCTAGAAGTGAAGGATCAAACAATTATAAAGTAGATTTCATAGTGCTGTCTAATGGTGCTGATGTTGTTGCTTTTTACTTTTATTTTTTGTTTTGCCTTCCTGGTCATTTGCAATTTATCATGAGGTTTTCTTGACAAGATTTGTTCAAAGCAGGGTTTGAAGAGCAAGTGGAGCTTGCCTCCTCTTTGTTTGCTGCTTTGCTACATGTTCTCTTCTCACTGCTGCTCCAAAAGTCTTAGTTTAACACCCAAACCACTATGCCACACTAACTCTCTGCTCACTACTACTACTATCTACTTGTTGATATAGTTGTTGTTTCCACCACCACTACTAGTACCACAATCACCAAAATCAGTATTAGGGGAATACTTATTAGGCCAAATTAGAGGTCACAGAAATTTCCAGGCTTTGAGATATCCAGATGTCTTCACTTGGGATTATCAACCACTCCCCATCTCACTCACACACAAAAAAAGGTGGGAGGGAGGAAAAGTTCTAACAGTCGTGAAGTCAGGAAGTCTGCAGTCAAACTATTTTTGTGATGAAATAATACTGGTACTAATCCAAATAGACTCTATATCTGATGCATATCTTGTCATTAATCACCTTCCAATGTTCATTTTTACTGATCAAATTTTATTATGTTATTTTATTCATGAAACTATACAGTATGGCTATGGGAAATGTATTCTCAGATTCCCCCCCCCCCCCCCCAGTATTTCAGTATTTTCAGAAAGCATTTGAATCACAATATCTCTCTTTGTCATTCTAACTATGAATCTATCCATCCCTCAGTTTTATTTTTGTCTGTGCCCTGAAGGTAGAAATGAGCACTAGTCATTTGCGATAAAATTCTTGATAGATCAGGAGTGTTATGCTGCTGAGAACACTGCTACCTATTAAAATGCCCTAGAGCTCTGGTTCATTGCCGTTATTTTAAACTTTGTAACTAAGGTAGTGATATGGGCAATAAAAAGTCAGAAAGGATGTTCTTTGAATAGTCTCAGTTATTTTCTCTAAACTTTTGCCACAAGGAAAATGCGTACAGTGATATAGTAGGTCAAAAACATTTCAAAGTAATTGATTCTCTTCTAAAGCATAGTTCCTCAGGCAAAATGTGTGACTCCTTGCTTTGACACTTCACTGCTACAGCAGACTTACATTCTGACATTGCTTACCTTGATGCTTAAGTATATTGTTGTGGTCAAGGTACTTCAGCCACACCTTCAGCATACCTAAAGAGCTATAGATGGTGATCTCATAGCTTCTTATGAAAACCATTGATTTTACTTTCATGTAGTCTCCAATAATTTGGCAACAACAGCTGGTGACTCCCATGTTAGTGGGAGAGAAAAAAAAAACTTTGGGTGTTAGGCCAAATTTTAAATTTAGTCCAAATCTTAATTAGAACAAAAAATTGCAAACTCATTGTGACCACACCAGAGAAGGAATGGAAAACAGTCAAGCCTAAGGTTTCCTTATGTTCATTCTTGTACTGCTGAGGGCATGTGTACCCAAATGTTACAGTGAATTCAATGGAAACTTCCTTGGAGGCTATTTTAGGGACCAAAAGGTATTCACACTTGACTTACATTGGCTTATATACAGTGACTGGCAGAACCTCTCCAGATCTAACCTCCCAGAATCCCCCAGCCAGTATGGCAAGTTTCCATGATGATGCTGGCTGGAGGAGTCTGAGAACTATTCTCCACAAATGTTATATTTCTAAAGCTTGCTTCAGTTTTCCAAGCTCTTCTTTTTCACATCCTTTACTGGAAATGCCAGGCACTGAACCTCTGGCCTCCCACAAGAATCAGCTTGGATCAAATTGCAGCTGTTGAATATGAAAATTGCTTTAATTGTTATCAAATGCTTGAAGCTCTTGTGTCTTTATTTTGTTTTTTCTGTTTCTCATTTTTTATTCTTATTACAAATAGGGATGGAATTCCTTTGTTTGGGCTATGTTTTTCAGAGACAAAAAAGATTGTAAAATATTCATCTGTCTCTCCTTGTGCATAATGCATTAAGTGACATTTCTCTCTCTTTTTTTAATGGTTTGGAGAGTACAAAATTTCAATTAAAGGGATAGCAAACAGAGCATTTTTTCATAATTAAACACAGAGCATAGAATTTGTTTTATTATTCCCATTTTAAATGTTTGACAATATTCAGTTTAAAGAATTGGTATATCAAATGAAAGGTCATGTTTCTGTCTGTGCAACAAGTGTAAAAGGTTTGCTGTTTCCCACTCCTTATCATTTTTAAAGGTATTAGTAAGGATATGAAGTGCCAAAAACCAACAACTCACTCTGTGTGTGTGTGTGTGTGTGTGTGTGTGTATGTGTGTGTGTGTGTTTGTGAGTGTTCAATAGTTGTATACTCCCGAAGAGAGGGGAATTATTTGGGTGGTTACAGGTAACAAAAATTATACCAAAATATAACATCAAAATAACATCTGAGAAAGGCCATAAAACTTCATCAGAATTACTTGTTCTCCATATTTTAATATTATGAGCTTTGTTTTCTTCCATGTAGTGCAACAGGTGCAAGAGAAATCTGACACAGCTAATTTCCATGCCATAGTTATTATTTGTATTATTTTAAAAAGGTTGAATGTCACATTTGTCTACCTAGATCATGCATGGTTATGATGAACAATGCATCTGTTGTTCACTTAATCACACATGATTATAAAAGATCACTGTTAGGTTGCCGTGAAGACCTGCAGAGTGCCCCAGTCATCTTCTCAGTAGGGATGGCTCCTGCTTGGGATAGGAACACGTCCAGAGCAGTTCCACCAGAGCCATGATTGGGGGCTTCTGTGTTTGCACAGCAGTAAGTTCCTACAGGCCAAGTCTCCCTTGTCTGAAGTACTTGGGACTAGGAGTGTTTTGCATTTAAGATTTTTTTTTTTTTTTTTTTTTGGATACTGAAATATTTTCATATACATAATGAGTTATCATGGAGATGGGACCCAAGTCTAAATATGAAAATAATTTATGTTATGTGAATAACTTATCCATGTAACCTGTAATTTTTTAGATATTTTTTTTTATAGTTTTGTCCACAAAACAAGGTTTGTGTACACTGCTCAATCTGAAAGCAAAGGTGCCACAGCTACCTGTGTGAACAATTTTGGATTTTGGAGTATTTTAAATTTTAGAATTACAGACAAGGGAGGTCTAATCTGCACTGCAAACTTAATGCACTTTGACACTTCTTTAAGTGCCATGGCTCAATGCTACAGAATTATGGGAGTTCTGTGAAATATTTAACCTTCTCTGTCAGAGAGCTCTGGTGTCACAACAAATTACAAACCCCAGAATTCAAGGAGCCATGCCAGTTCAAGCAGTGCCAAACTACATTATTTCTGCAGTTCAGGTGCAGCCGGAGACTCAGCCTGTGTCAGGTATTAGTCTCATCTCTCCAAGTTGCACTTAACTTATTTAGGGGTAACTCCTCAAAGCCTTAATACTTCAAAGTTCAGACTGAGATCCAGAGCAGATTTGTTACTTTACTGATATTGAAGCCAACTGCTGCTACTGCTAAATCCATGACTTGTTTTTTTTCTGTGGTATTTCAGGCCAGTTACAGAAATAAGTTTATTGACTTATTAAATGTGTGGCTCATCTGTGTGAAAGAAATGACACTCAAGACAGCTAACAAGAATAAAATTCAGACAAAAACAGAACTATAGATGCAGGTTAAGATACTACTTGAGAGTCTAAAAAGCATATTAAAATCCTTGATGTAGATTTCAATTTTTAATATGTGTATGTGTATAAATAAAATAAAAATGAACTTCTTGCTGCCTGAGTCCCATGTATTAAATCTTCACACTTGCCTTTCTCTGAAAAAAAAATGTTCTTATTTAATAAAAGGGGTATGATCAGGTATTCCCAAGTGCTGGGTTTTTTATGGATGCATCAGCAGTTCTGCTAGCATAGCACTATTGTATCTCCCATCCCCTCTCAACATATTCTGGGTGTTGACATTGTGTTCATTGTGTTGTTTTGCTACAACAAAGTACTCAAATAAAGCAATTTAACTAGGTCTAGCATGTGGCAAGATGCTACATACCAGACAGGTGAAAAATTAGAGATGTTAGGTGCCTGTATTTTGTTGTTTCTGTCCGTAGTTAGTCCAAATTTGAGAAGAAAAAAAATGTTTTACCTTGGTTGTAGAGAGATCTTGTAGCACCTTTGAGACTAACTGAAAGAAAGAAGTTGGCACCATGAACTTTCATATACTACAGGCTACTTCCTCAGATACATTTACTGGAGTGGAAGCCAGGGACAGACATATATATGCCATTGGTAAGTGAGATTGTCAATTCAAATTCAGAATTAATCGTGTTTGGAAATTAAGTAGCAAATCCATTTTTAACAATGGTCGTTAGTGAACAAAGACATTGGGAACTAGCCATTATGTATGGAAATGATGGGGCAAGACCAGTTTGGCTTTAGAAACTAGCCTGTAGTTGAAGAGAATAGATGACTGTAGGACACCCCCTCTGCCAAGGATGGGATCAAATAGTGTTGAAATGTGTGTAGTGAGCCAGGAAGTAATTATCCTTGTTCAGTCCATTGATGAGGGACTGCAGTTTATGGATGAATCATAGTTCTATTGTCCTTGAATTATTCCTTATGCATAGGTGGCAAAAGAAGGCCTCTAGATCACTGCAGAAACCTATGTGTGTGGGTTTGGAATACATTAAACAGATTAAATTTATAATATTGCTGTCTGGAATCCTGGCATTCCTGTTGTTGTTGTTGGACTCCTGTGTAGAAGCACATGTTAGGAACCAGCCCTCTTCACAAGCCATCAATGAACATAATTTCTCGGACGTCAGGAAAACCATCTAGGAGGTGTACTTCTCTTCCCTGATGAAAAAGAAAGAGAAAAAACTTGTCTTGCTACTAAAAGACTCCAGAAACAACTGAGTGCCAGGATTACAGACAGCAATATTACAAATTTATCAAGCCACAACCTACATCAGGCAGAGGAGTCTGTTTTGTCAAGGGGTTTATCCTTCTCCTCCAAACCCACACACATGATGTTTTTGCAATCATCTAGAAGCCTAGTTCCCATTGTCTTTGTTGACAATGGCTAGTTCCCAATGTCATTCACTAACAACCATAGTCAAAACTGGACTTGCTACTTCACTTCCATACACAAAGAAATTTGAATTTGAATTGACTTTCTCATATACCAATGGTATATATATGTCTGTCCCTGGTTTCCATTCCACTAAATGCATCTGAAGAAGTGGATTGTAGTATATAAAAGCTCATGCTGCCACCTTCTTTTTTTCAGTTAGGCATGCAGCCACCCCTTCTTCAGCCAGACTGGGACCGCAGCAACCTCATGCCACAGCCCCAATCTGGCCTCTAGAGGGCACAAAAAGCCACAAAAATTGGCTCCTTTTTGCGCCCTCCAAAATGTGCCCCTTCGGTGCTGCATTATCTGGATGCAGCACTGGAGCTGCACCATAATGCCCTGTGCCATCTGGAACAGTGAACAGCGAACAGCATCGTGATGCTCTGAGGCAGAGTCAGGGCGTCCACCGTCAGGAAGCTGCACCCTGATCTGCCCAGAGGCTGGTACAAAGTGCCGGTCTATACATGGCCTTAGTCTCAAAGGTTCTACAAGGTCTCTTTACATATTAAAGTTTGTTTGTTTGTTTAATGTAAATTATTTATTTATTCCCTCTGTGAGCCAAACAGACTTTGAAAATATATATGAAATATTACGCATTGTTTCTTCTTGAATTGAGATATCTGTTATGCTGAATTCAGATGTCTGTTATGATTTCACCAACTTTCTCATTGGTGTAAAATGATCCAAGAGCTTCCAGGAAGAATTAGGCAAGTAACAGATTACAGACTCTTTCTCAAAAAATTCTTTTGAAATTTCAGTCCATTCAGACTGAAAATGAAGTTGTAGTCTTCAGTGACATATCTAATGAAATGCTTAACCATAGCATAGGAGATTTTTTGTCTTTTTTTTTTCTATCATAGGACATTTGTTCTGTATTCATGGACTTGGTTACTTTAATGTAAACAGGCACCTCAACAGCTGTGTCCCCTTAAGCAATTTTTTATTTAGCAGCTGGGCTATACACGTCACCTGGTAGCCATGGATTTTCAATTTTTTTCTGTGCCAAGGGGGGCAGCTGGAATAATTTGACTGCTCATTAATTTGAGAGAAATATGAGCTGTGTAAGTCAGACAACATGAGTCTTCTGTATGGTGTCGTACAAGGATAAGCGGATCATGGTAGAAGCAATTTGCCCTGTCCCAAGAGTGTCTTAGACTTTTAATAAGCTAGTTATGAAAATTCTATTTCTTTGCAATTTAAAGAGTCTAATTAGTGCCTGTAATATAGCCAGAGTGGATGAAGGTTAACATCAGCCCTCCAGAGATTTTTCTCATTCAGTTACAGATAGAAATCAAGTAACAGTTTGTAGCTAATTAGAACAGTGTATTAAATATTCAGTCCATCTTGATTTGACTCTGGGAGCACATGGATGCTGCACAGCTACAAAAGAAAATGATAAATGAGAGTTAAGTTTAATTTCTAATCAAAGATAAAGACAATGTACTGATTTTAGTCACGAGTACAGTATTTGGATACCCCAAGAAGCAATTGTCTGTAGTCTGTTGAAACATCAAGATAATGGCAGGAAAGGTGTTTAATTTCACTGTTCTTACATTTTGTGGCCCCAAAGAATTACCAGTTGTCTAATTAATGAAGCAATTCTCAACTTTTAATTTGCATTATGTTTTGGATAGTAAAGCCAAAGATTCTGAGTGTGTGAACAGTCAAGTTGTGTGCATCCTCCGGCCAAGAAAGTAAAATTTTCAATTTTACAGGAAAGAATTGAATCCAGGCAAGAAGATGCTCTTGAACAAACCACATAGATCTTAAGGCTGGGGGAAAGTTGTTGGCCCTTCCAGCAGACTGAATGGGTTTTGATTAGCAGTTTTAGGTCATCACAACAAATGTTTTTCTACCAGGACTCTCCAGTACCAGAATTTTTGTGGACAGGTTTTGAAGCAATATACCACATACTGATCCAGTGTTCAGCAGTTTTGTTTTATAGGCTAATTCTCCTTTGCAAGAACAGTTATGTTAAAATGGCCTGTTAAAATTCATGAGGCCTAGGACTCAGCATTTGCCTGGAAAATGCTTGATGTTCAAGTCTTTTTGCTTCTGCTGTTGTATGCTGAACATCCACAATTCACCCTTTTCCTTTTGTATACTAAGTAAGTTTGATTCAATAGAGCAGAAAACATTATCACAACAGATGAAAGCCCTAAACTGTTGTGGCTGCTCTTAAAGAAAACTTGTTGCACCTGTCTTCTGAAACCCATCTGTGAAAGAGATTCACTGAAGAGAAAATGTCACAGCTGAGATTTTCACTGACAGAGTTGGTGGGCCAGGAATATTTGAAAATGTAAATAATACACTATTATAAACCTCCAACATTTCACTGTAATGTCTGTACCATTTCACGGTAATGTCTGCACCATTTTTTACTTTGCTGAACCTATGGAACATTTGTTAATTTAGCAAATTTCATTGTACTGGCTGTATTAATTTGGCGTATTCTGCTATTTTAATGTTTGCATTTGCCAGCCGTATTTTTGCTGAGCAAAAGCTGTAAGGTGGAACCCATGAAATCAAAATTTACTTTCTAATATTTCAACAGTAGTTATTTTTAGAGTATCTTGGTGTTAAGTCTTTAAATCTCAGCATGGCTCAGTTCACCTTATGTTTTCTATCAAAGATAAGCAGTATTTGCAGTTGAGAATGATCTGTTCTTACACAGACTAATAATAATAATAATAATAATAATAATTATTATTATTATTATTATTATTATTCCTGGTCTTATAAAGACCAGGGATAAGTGTACCTCTTTCTGGGTTCTATGGAGCCAATTATAATTTAATACATTTAATATTGCAAACACAACTGCAGTGTAAGTCCCACCCACACACACATTAATAAACAATACACAAAATTTTTTATTATGTTTTACACATATGCATGGCCACAAAAGTTCCATGAATCTAGTGAGGTGCTAACACATAACTTGATTGTAGGATTCTTCTTACTGTGCTGCTCGGTAGTATTGTAACATTTGGATGCAATCCTAAAGCCCTAAATAAAAAATACAAAAATATAAGCAAATGCAATATAGAATTTACACCCTTTGTTCCCTCCTACATATGTTACTGCAAATACTACTACCTTATTCAAGGTGAAAAATGCCTGCTCCTTACCCTTAGCATCTGCAGCCCCTCTCCAGCTCTAGCTCTCCCTATGTTTCTGGACTTAGTTGGAAAGTACAATCCCTTCCTTAGCTGTTTTCCACTGACTGGGTCTAACCAATTTCACAGATGTTATCTAAGCTTTGCATTACATTCATTATGTAGGATCATATCTAGGTGACAATAGTTTGCATAGGTTAATTTGATGCATCAATGATGCTATTTTCATGGTCCTACAGGTGCAGTCCATGTGCCACGGAAAGCCTGTACCTGTAAATTGCCTAGGTGATAGCATGTCCCTTCTGGAGCAATACTGTTCGTTTTCTTTTCTCACTAGCAAAGATGTCATTATAAACTTTGGTGATGCTTGTTCCCTCTTCATGTGGAGGCAATCTAGAGACATTTAACCTCTGCACCCCCCCCCTTGTCTGGTGAATGTCACTGTCTAATGTAAAAGCACTGCTCACATGGACAGTGGACATTCTGGCATGCAACAGCATGTCTGCAATCTTGTGGTTACTCATACTGATATGTAGATCAGAAAGAAAGTCTTTCTTAATCCACACAGTCTTCCTATGCTATTCCATTCCTTTATTCCTCCTCAGAGCTCAGGAAAGCTAACAAAATAGTAAGAAGTGCTGTCCAAAACACATATCTGGTTTGCACACACTTATATCCATTTTTGACCATGCTAATGAATTGCAAAAGATTTAACAGATAAGACTTAGGGAAATTATCACATTGTTCCAGAGACACTGCATGTCAGTTCACATATTAGACACTAGTCAGAAAAAGCTGAAGCAGAATAATCAACTACAGAAGGCCCATCACTTTTGTGAGTTTAACATTTATGAATTTGATTATTTGTGGCACAGCTGGGAAGGGTGTCCACATGTTCTCTCTCTCTGCCTCCCTTGTTCCCCCCCCCCCCAAAAAAAAGCCCAGAAGGGATGCAGCAGCCGGGAAGAGTGAACACACTCACCTCTCGCCTTCTTCTGTCCTTTGGCCAGCTTTCCTCAGCCAGCTGAAGCATGGGGAAAGGCAGGAGGGGCATGTACATATGCTCCCCCCATGCTTTGGCCAGAATGCTTTGAGTGAATATGTGGGCGAAAATGGGAGGGGAATCTGTGCATGTGCGGGAAAGAGGAGCCTTCCCCCAGATATTCACATTTTTTCCACTTTAGTGGGGGCCTTGCATCCCTATCCTGTGCAAATGTGGAGAGTAAACTGTAATGACTTACAATGTGTGGACCATGCAACTTCTCAGTAAATTTAATATTCAAACTAGCTGTTCAAAACATAAAATTAAAGACAGTCTCTGGGATTTCATCTTCTAGCCCCAAATAATTCATACACTTTTAAGAAGGACCACGGTTTCACCTGTGAACAGTGTAGCATAATGTTTATCATGATTTACATTTTGCTATGTTTTAATGTTCTGTTCTATTCTATTCTATTAACCTTTATTAGGCATATATCGCATAAAACAGTATAGAACAATATAAAACAATACAACAATATTAAGCATACATTACAATTGCATTAAAGTCACCGTGAAAACAGTACAACACCATCAGTTCAGTTTAAATTAAACCATATTTTCGTTGCCTCCATGACGAAATTGGCCATTAATCTAGTAACATGCAGATTTCAATCTTCCAATAAGAATTCCACTGTTAATTCAACCACATACAAGTTAATTTCCAATAGCCTACTTAGCAATTTTTCCCTCAGATTTTTATACAGAGGACAAAGTAGTACAATATGATGAAGAACATCGGGAGCTTGTCCACAGTGACACATATGACACATAAAAGGAGTCTTTGAATATCTGCCCCTGGTAACATTTGAGGGATGTATATTTAGTCTTGCAAATACCAAGGCCTTCCTTGCCTCCTGCAAAGAGAGAGATTGAAAATAATCTGGAATTCTACCCTGCAAGGGGGGGGGGGATACCGAGCATCGCTGGAGAGCACACTCTAGGAGGAGTTGGGTGTGGCAGCTGATATTCTCTTCCTACAAGACAAACCTTAATAGACTCTAAACACTCCTTTTCAGTTAATAAAAGGAGAGAACCAACATTTAAACCCACAGAATTTACTTTGTTTTCATAGAATTTGGCCCAATAGGTATAATAGTTGTCAGATAACAGGAGCCATAAAAGACTAGATCTGTTGGGTCTAAAATGAATTTTGAACCAATATCTATAGAGCATCGGCCAGGCTATAGTTTCAAGGGTATTCAATCCTAATTCTGCATAAAGAGTCAAATGGTATACACATGGGGGTACAGATAGTAATCTCTTATAGAAATGTGTCTGCAGACTTTTGATCTCCTTATTAAAGGCTGGAATCCAGGTAAATATGCCATATAATAATTGCGGTCTTAATTTAGCTTTATAAATTTTTGAGGTCGCAAGAATATCCTGGTTGCTCTTTTTATAATAAAAGGACTATATAACGCCAATGATCTTTTCCCTGTTTGTATTACTTTACCTCTCTGTTTGCTCCACTGCCATTGAAATGAAAAAGAACACCAAGATAAACATACTTTTTGACCTGCTCAATTTTTTGATTATCAACCTTCCATAATCTTGGTAAAAATCTTTTAGAAAATACTAGTATTTTGGATTTTTCAAAATTTATCAGTAGATGAAATTTATTACACTATTCAGAGAATCTTTCCAGGGCTCTTAACATATCCACTTGGGATAAAGAAAGCAATACTATATCATCGGCATATTGGAGTATAAAAAGTGGACGGTTTCCCAGTGAGGGCGGATGAGAATCTACAGAGGACATAAAGGCTGGTAAATCCGCCACAAATAAATTAAACACGCAACCCTGTCTGACTCCTATGCCAGAATAGATAGAATCTGTTAATTGGTCCAATTCAGAAAATTTCACTCTTCAATGGTTATTTGTATGTAATTGGCTTAACAAAAACAATAGTTGGGGGTCTATATTAAGCCTACTTAACTTGTCTCAAAGTGAGGGCTGATTAATTGAATCAAAAGCTACATTCAGGTCAATGAAGGCCGTGTATAATTTACCTTTAGGACGTGACAAATATTTGTTTATGAGAAATGAAAACACTGTTATATGATCTAGAGTGGACATGTGACTTCTAAAACCCGCTTGCTCGGGACCTATCAGAGCTTGTGTGTTTATCCAACTCTGTAATTTCAAAGCTAAATAACTGGCATAAAGTTTGCCCACTACAGAGAGAAGACTTATTGGGCAATAATTGCCTGGATCCTGTCTAACTCCTTTTTTTAAAGATTGGAATTATGATAGAATCCTTCCAATCAGATGGAATCTCTCTGGAGTTATTTACAAGAGTAAATAAATTTTAATGTTTTAATTTTAATGTCGGATTTTTACTGTTTTGAATTGTTGTTACCCACCTCGATCCAATATAGGGAGAGGCGGGATACAAATAAATATTAATATTATTATCATGTCAAACCTGAATCCAGATTCAAATAAAGCTCACTGGATGACTGTGGAACAATCACTCTCAACTGCTGCCTAATCTGTCTTTAATCAACAAGGAAGGATTCTGAATGCAATGGATTTAGGCTTTTTAGCAAGGATGCAAATTTTTCACCTATTTTGTTCTTGCATGTGAGAATGAAACTTTCAAAAGTTATCTCATGCTGGATGAGATCATAAGGTTTTGTGGAGGAGGCTGGTACATTTTTGATGATACTTGATTTCATTACAAACATTTCTCTGGTGTTTTACTTTTGAAAAGGGCTAAATCTTGTTATTAATTGTGGATAGATTAGGTCCATTCAGTCAGTAGGTTTTGCCAATGTGTTTTGGGTTGTGCCAGTAGATTTTGCCCTTCAGCAACTGATTGCCTAACTCTAGTTGGTGCTAATCAACAAGATACCAATAATTGTATTTTCCTCAAATACAAACAGCTTGAATCCCACTCTTGGGGAAAAGGTGGGATACAAATAAACTGATTGGTGGGGAAACCAATGGTATTTTTGGTCTTGTTATTGGTTTAGGGAAAAAAGTCTTATGGCAATTGGCAGTTTTATATAGGGTGTCACAACTTGTCAAGAGTGCCTCATGAGAGATCCTTAATTCTTAGAAGAAGATACAGAAGAAATAGTTAAAATGTAGGAATCTTCTTAGGATGATGAAGTATTTGTTCTGTACAGTTCTGGTACATCAATAGAATTATTTGGGGATTTCCTCATATGAGATTTTTTGCAAAAGAGAAATCCTTCTTGAATATTTCCCAAGGAGCGTTTGTGGTTCAGTGAAGATGTGCACTGGTTAGTTCAGTGAAAACAACTTGCTGTGTTCTTTTTTGAATGTGTTCTTTTTTGAATTGCAGAAGCATAAAAAGACCATTATTTGTGACTATCATAACCACTATGTTACAGGCTACTGTCTTCCATTATAAATGTGCAAAATACAGGAAGGGAGGGGAAACAATCCCAGGGCTGTAAATCATCATTCCTAATAGAACTGTAGGAACTTGAGACTTCTTCTTTGGGCACACCAATCTACATGTTTAATCTCAAATTTTCTGCTGGCATTTTGGATGCTATGAAATCTCTTGCAGAGTGGTTAAAAAAATAGTGATAAACCTTCCAAATGTCACCTTATTTTGAACCTTGCTTTCTTAGTTGCCAGTTTTTAGAACATGGTTTACGGCTGCATCAGTCCCCTGAAAACCAGTTGTTATGAGAGAGAATAGCTTGTTATCAGGATGTTTATCACCTTTGACTTCACTTAGGGCTATTACACAACAATAGAATGAACTGAAGTAAGCCTACCAGGTGTATTAAATTATATTATGAATTATAGAGATTCTATGATGGGGATTAATGTCCAAAGAAAATCACAGCAATTGCCAAACTCATTATCTGATAGGATTGCAGCCTGGACAAAATCCCAGGGGCAAAAGGTCAGCACTTTATCCATTATGTCATCCTTCTAATCTCTTGTCTGCTGTGTGCAGAGTACAATATATTGTGAATGTCTTTCCCTCATTCCACATAATATCCTACAGCTATGGAGTATGTGGAGTAAACAGGGAAGCTGATAGCATTGGCTTAGTAAGCATTCAAACTGAGTACAGTCTATTTTGCTAGATCAACACAAAATAAGACCACTGTACAGATAAATCGGGTTACTCAGTTCACCTTTGTTACTGTTGTTCTGGAAGTGTTATTTGGGTTAATATTAAAGTTTGTGTATGTGTGTGAGAGTGTGTTTAAATTGTTTGGCTCCCTGTGTCTTAAAATTGGAGTTGCCATTTACATATCAACCCAAAAGAAGAAATGCATCACAGAAAACAAAGAGGACATAGATGGGGGGGGGGGATACACATTCTTTAAAGAAAATAGAAATTTCTAATTTCAGAAGCAGGTGTTAGGAAAGGTGCCGAACCCTGTCCTCCAAATGCATTCAGCACTTTGAAGTTCAGATTAAAATCCAGAGCAGATTCACTGCCACATAGACATAGAAGGAACCAGCAGTCACTGAGCCATGGTCTCCCCCCCCCCCCATCACCTTCTCTTAAGAGAGAGAGGCTTGCCTGCAGAGGGGGAGAGAACTAACCTCTCAATCTTTCCTTCAAAGGCTATGGAAAGGAGGACTGCTGTAAGTATCCCATGACAAATGAGCTTAAAGAAGAGGTAAGCTTGGATGTACAGCCCTTCGTTACTCTAAGTTCTCCACCCATAGTGGGAAGAGAACTACACCTTGGAGCTGGCACTATAAATTTATTTCCCATTGGCACCAATGGGAGGGGTACCATTTAAGCAAGAACACTGATCCTCCTTCCCTTTTACCTTGCTTGTGTTAGTTCAGCAGGGCTGCAGAAACTATAGTTCCCCTGCACTCATACTCTGCTTCCAATAACACAAATGCTCCACTGGTGTGGCTCAAGGTTTTATGAATTAGAGTCTGCTTCACAAGAGGCTTTGTTACAAATGTCTTCCAGGTTTCTAATAACTGTCAAAACAAATTCATGTATTATATGTGCTTACCTATACATATAGAAGATCCAGTGTGGTGTTGTGGTTTCAATGTTGAATTAGAATACCTATCCCACCTTGACCATCGAAACCCACCGCGTGACCTTGGGCAAGTCATATTCTCTCACCCTAAGAGGAATGTAATGACAAAATTCCTTGAATAAATTTTGCCAAGCAAAACCTTGGAGACAGTTGTCATAATTTACAGATGGGACATAAAAACAGCAAAAAGCAGGCGTACAGATTTTTTTCATATAAAACAGCTAAAAGCAGGTATACAGATTTTTCCACCATTGGCTAAAGCTTGTATCAGCATGATTTTTCCAGTTGTGAGCATTTTGTTCATTAAAAAATTAAAATGCATGCATTGTTCTGTGTGCATATTTTTCCTGAGCCTTTGCAAATGTCCAAACGCTTTACAAGATGCACTCTTATAATGGCAATGCAATTTTTTACAACAAGTCTCAAAAGATGCAAAATGTTTCAAAAATCCTATAAGAGGTTCATTGTAAGCTGGAATCAACTTGAAGGCACATTAACAAGGAGAACAAATATGCACAAAGTAGATTGGCCAATGAATCAATTGCAGAAAATAATCGCTAAGCAATTCAAGAAAAGCTAGACTCTATTTTTAATCATTTTAACTAAGATAAGATTTTAATGAAAAGTTAAAATGTATTTATTTCCCAAGAAACTTAACTGAGAGATTATCCAAACAAAGTAATTACCTCTTAATTATTATGAGTTCATCTAAGATATAGTGCCATTTGTCTTTCTGTCAAACAAAAATATGACAAACATTGTTAACTCTGGCTGGTGGAGACTGGAGAGTGAACAGAGATATGAATCTTTGTAAATCTCATTCTCACAGGCCAGAATGAATAATTTCACCTTTTTCATATTGCTGCAAGTAAGCCAAGTAAAACTGGACAGTTCTTGTAGACTATTGACCATTCAATACCTATTTCTTACATAAAACAAATGTATGCAGTATTTTTGTACAAAAAAATGGCATTTTCTGCAAGAAAACATGTACCCAACACAGAAAGCAGCATTTTTTGCACAGAAAATACTATTTTCTTTGGCAAAGAGCTTGTATATTTTCTTTTGTAGAGAATAAGGCCCAGTTGCAAAGATTCTAACCCATCTAGGATTCTCTTTGTCAGCATCTCTCAGCACTACAGAAACCTATGATCAAAACCATTTTTAATATTTTTAGAATATTCTTTCTATCTGTAAAAGTGAGGTAGTTAAACTAAAAATGTTTTGAGTATACTTTACATTTTGAATGCATGAAATATAGCATTTTCCACTCCTTTTGCTTACTTTCTCCCCCGCCCATCAGATTTTACCTTGACTTGCTCTCCCATCAAAGAATTCTTGTCAGTGTTAAGCCTGACTCCTTTAGTAGACCACATTGGCTCTTGTTTACTTAAGGGGCAAAGATTAATTTGAAAGTATAAAAATATATCAGTACTCCATTATGGATAGTTTCCCCAGTACTTTGGATTGTTCTGAAAGCAAGTGTAGTATTTTTTTTTTTTTTTATCATTGTTAGGATATCGGAAATGGTGTTGCTTGGTTTTCTTCTTAAATATTGTCTATAAAAACAGCTATCATTTTTTGTGAGAAAAAGAAGCAGGAAAATCTGTTCAGACAGTGCTGTCCATGGAAATGGCCTACAGCTGCACTCAAAAATCTGTTTCCCAAGCAGATGTCAGCCAAAGTCCCTCCTTTCTCTCATATAAACCTAAGTAGTTAGAATTATTACTTGCCCAGCTGCTGAGCATCAACTGTGGCTTCAGGCCTCCAAACCATTCAGTAGGGAATAATGAACCTTCTGCTCTTAGCTGCAGGATGAAGCATCTCCAAATATTATATTTAATGTACGTTTCAATCCCATATTCACTTTCTGAAGAGTAAGAGCTAGAGAACTTAATAGGAATACTTTTAAGTAAGTATATTACAGATGTCCTCTTCAGGTTGCTCAGTTGGACACCAACTCTTAAGTTCCTATCATCCCCTATCACCAAACTTAGATTTAGTAACTGAGGTCCTTAAAACTAGTGTGGTGTTGCTTTTTTGAGTGCTGGATGAGGACTCTGGGAGGGTTCAAATCTTCACTCAGCCATGGAAACCCACTAGGTGACCTTGGTGAAGTTGCACTCTTTCAGCCTCAGAGAAAGGCAATTGTAAACCTCCTCTGAATAACTCTTGCTAAGAAAACTCTAGCATATGCTCACCTTAGGGTATCCATAAGTTGGAAATAACTTGAAGGTGCACGACAACAGCAAGTTGCCTTTTAACACTGAACACACACAGTTTATATTAGGTTCATGGCGTGTGATCAGTTATTACTTTATTCGTTATTACCATTTAAGTAAAAGGCTTTCATGACATCAGTGTGGTGTGGTGGTTTGAGTGCTGGACCGTGACTCTAGAGACGAGGGTTTGAATCCCTGCCTGGCCATGGAACATGCTACATGGCCTTAGGCAATCTCTCAGCCTCAGCGGAAAGCAAAGGTAAACCACCTCTGAACAAACCTTGCCAAAAACCCCATGTTTTGCTTAGAATTGCCATAAGTTACACAACAACAACAACAGCAACAACAACATGGGTGTGACTAACAAAATAAAAAGGTTTATTCACTAAATATTTAAACATCTAACATGTAGCTGGCTGCTCAATATAAGAACACAATATAATGAACCACTTTCCCCTGAACTCTTTACTTGAAAATTCTAACTGTATTCTCATCTCTCTTCTAATTAATTGGTTATGTACAATGGCCAATCCTGCTGAATATGCCCCATAGATGCCTTGATCTAACCACATCATTTACAACCCCTTTCTGAAGCAAAATCACTGCTTTTGGGTTTGCTACATGCCACCTGCTCCAAGCCAACCAATTGGGAGGGGGGTGTTCCTGTTTTTCTTGGGTCCTCTGCTGCTGTTGCCTTTCTGAGTAAGCCCACAGAGTCTTGCTGTAAATACATCACTTGTTTGACATCAGAACAAGATAACCCAGGGATGTGATGAGCGATGATAGGGGAGTAGTTGATCTGATGCCAAGGCAAGTGACATGTTGACAATGGGATTCTGGAGAGGTGCTTGGCTAGGATGAGGATGATGGCAGCAGTTCTCGGAAGAAGGGGAGGGCACAACAATGCCAATTTGGCGTCAGCCTGGGCCAAGCTCTGGACAGGAAGAAGGCACTGGATTGCATTTGCACTGGTATATGTGGTGCTAAAGGGATATATTTGGTTCAACTCTGGGGCAAAATAATCTGATTTGTACCCAGATTATTTGTGCTAGTGTAGTCAAGCCCTATATGTCTCTTTCTGTGTCTATTTTGTTGTTTTTATTTGGCATTATGCTGGTCAGTCAGCTTTAATTTATTTAGACTTTATGAATGAGAGACCTCCAAGAGGCCTAGTCATCAACTGCTCTTTTTAGGTTTTGCACACTCAAGCCTGTGGCTACCTTGATTGAATCAATCCACCTAGTGCAGTCTTCTTCTTCCTCTACTGCCTCCCACTTTACCAAGTATTATTATCTTTTCCAATTAGTCACGTTGTCTCATAATATATCCAAAGTACAACAATCTCATTTTAGTCATTTCCTCTGTCTTAATCTTAATCTTATCCATGTTCTCTATATTTAACTGCCTCTGAATCACACCACACCACACCACACCAAGCAGGCTCAATGGACAGCAGAAGGAAATAGATGCAAGTCAGTGTCTCCTTTCTCTGGCTGTGGTAGCCATAGAGCCTACTTGAAGAGGTGGTAGCCTTGTCCCACACAGGTTGGCCAAGCATCCACACCATCAGGTGAACTCAGGGGCCGCCAAAAGTACCTCAACTGTGCTGCGCCATTTCCTCTGAGCCTGAAGAACGTTCCTTCATCCACTGAGCCTCCAGACCCCACCACATGACAAACTACAACTCCCAAGATACCATAGCATCGAACCATGGCAGTTAAAGTGATGTAAAACTGCACTATTTCTTCAGTGCTGAGGCGGGAGACAATAGACAAAAATCCTCCTCACTGAGACCTTGCCATTCACCAACAGACCAACACACAGATTAACATGTAACTCACTTCCTCTAAACCAATGGTCACACAGTATATATACCCCCCCCCCACACACACACCTCTATGCCACCATTCTCTGAAGATGCCAGCCGCAGATGAAGGTGAAACATTAGAAATAAATTCCTCTAGAAGACGGCCATATAACCTGAAACCCCCCCCCCCCCCAAAACAAACACACAAAGAAACACACGCGCGCACACACAAATAGTTTCTGTCTTTTTCAGCTGGTGTTTTCTTCTTTTCAATGTATGTATATTCCCTAAAGAAGAACTGATGGCTTAGTGGTTAAGATGATAATTCTGACAATTAGAAGATCGAAAGGTTGGCAGTTCAAGGTCTGACAGCTGCAAGATGGGGTCAGCTCCTGTCACCTGTTTCAGCTTCTGCTAATCTAGCAATTCAGAAGCATGCAAAATGCAAGTAGATAAATAGGTACCACTACAGTAGAAGGTAAACAGTGTTCTATGCAGTAATGCTGGCTACCAGAGTAGTCTTTGGACAATGCTGGCTCTTCAGCTTAGTAACGAGATGAGCGCTGCCCCCTACAGCTGGTTACAACTAGACATTCATGTCAAGGGACTCCCTTTACCTTTACCTTTACATTCCCAAATGGAGAAAGCACACATCTAATTTGTAAATTTGATTTACACTCTTTCAAAACTCAGACCTGTAAGAGTAGCACGAAAAGACATAAATGAGATTTGGACAGAATGTTTTATAAATAAATCTGTCAATTCATTTAAGGCAAACTGCAAAAATGAAAATGACTTGAGAATGTTGAACAGAAAGAGACATTGTTTTAACTGCTCGCAACACAAAAAATGACACAGTATTGTATCATTGAAGAATCTAGGAAAATAGCAAATGTGAAGCTAAAATAAATTCATACTGTCTGCATGTGTGTGTCTGTCTGTGTTTGCTTATTTGGCTTTTTAGGCAACAGTTGCTTGTGTCTAATATTTCATAGTTACATAAAACCGTCTTCATAATTGAAAACTAAAATTTCTGCCTAAGCATGCTATTTCTCCCACAGAGGATAATCTCTATGAGGCATAGTAGGTCTTTTTCGGTCTCTTAGGATTAAGGCTGAAAATTAAAAACATTTCATTTTTGGCTTGTGTCCCAAACACCTGAGCTCCCTTTTGTTGTAACACTGGGTCATGTGCTACAAATGAAGAGCAGGCTGGGTAGACAGCAATTTTACATCACTTAAAAAGTACAATATGCTGTTTTTCCTCAAGAAAAAGGCAGAAGAGAAGTGTGATAAATCTCCCATTAACTTTGCATTAGATGAACTCCTATACTATATATATATATATATATATATTCCCTATAAAGCTAACCCACTTGCTAGACCACCAAGAATTTGAAATAATGGTGACAAGATAAAATGATTTGCTGGTCCTATTTGTTAGTGCTAATTTTTTTTTTTTTTTTTTGATAGGCCAAATGAAATATTAATAACTATTTTTGCAGACACAGGAATTAAAAACAAATTTTCATTCTGGTTAGCCTTGATAGATATTTCCAGCTATGAAATATCTCCTCTTTTAAGTTTCTTTCCATTGCTAGTAGCAAAACATCTGATCTTGATGCAATTGCTATGAAGGTTAAAGATGTCTGAGGAATTTGCATCATCAAGGTCCCTAGCCCATTTTGTCTCAACTGCACCTGCTGGAACAGAGAGGGATACAATGTGCAGCTAGGAATCCGAATATTATGGAGCTCATGATATTTCCATGGAACAACAACAAGAAAAACAAAGCACCTACCAAAATATCTGTATTTTGAAAATGCAGAAAGAAAAATATGTATGTGTAATATGCACATAAAATTATTTGGTCAATGAGTGCGTGCATACATACAAGAATGTATTGTTCTTGTTAACTGTCGTCAAGTCACCTTTAGTTACAGTGACCCTGTAACTGAGAGACCTTCAAGTCACCCTGTTATCAACAGCTCTATTCAGGTCTTTCAAATTTAGGGCCGTGGATTGCTTGATTGAGTCTAACCACCTGTAATGCAGTCTAACTTTTTTCCTACTATCTTCTCTTTGGGAACATCACAAGGGCTGTGCTGGGGGGTCCGAATTGTACTGGGTGACATTTCTGCTTGTTTCTTTGTATTCTAAAATAAAACATAATTACTTTACATGGCACTAGCAGTTGGATCTAATTCAATATGCTAAAAAATATCTCATCTAAGTAACACTAGAGTAGTGTGATAAATGGTACTGTACCCAAGCATAGAACAGGCCACTCTTCTCTAATACAGTGCCCTCCAGATGTGTTAGAATGCGATAAGCCATCATTCTCAACCATTATAGCCTGTTAGCATTGTAGGGAAATCAGGGACTGGGAAAGCAAAAGAGGAAAAATAAATAAATAAAATAAAGCTAGGATTACAGACTGTTTCGTGGAATGGATACCTGCTGCTGTTTTTTACTTTAGAAACCTGTGTCTAGATGCAAGTTCTAATGTCAAGAATATATAGAGACTGTATTTATTGTCTCCACAGGATTTGATTTTATGAGGTAGTTTTATAATGTATTGCAGCACTGAATTGTGGGGAATCATTTCACTCATCAGTAAGTCTATACAATATCTAACACATGCATTGAAAAACTACATTGTATACTATAATGCAACAGAAATTAACATAGCACATATTCTTGGTATATCATTAATCTGTCCATCTGTCTATCTACGATTTGTTGGCTGCAACAGGAGAGAAGAGTTGTCTTTCTTACAAAGTTATTAAAATTTTTGTTCTTTTGTTGTTTATGTGGATGTGCCTTCAAGTTTCCTGTTGCTTTATTCTGACCTCATGAATTTCATAGGATTTTTTAAAGGCAAGGAATAGTCAGAGGAGAGTTTGACTGTTCCTTCCTTTGAAATATAGCCTACAGCACCTGGTATTTATTGGCAGTCTCCTATTTACTTACTAATGAAGGCTGACCCTGCTGGTGTCTTAGGATATTTAGGCGTGACCCTTTTGTTTTAGCTTCAATACACATTTTCTATTGTTGTAGCTTCAAATATATCTTCAGTGCACATTTGTTAAAGGTTTACTCTGTGTGTGTATGTGCTTGAAGTCACCTGTTAAGTTATGGTGATCCCATGAATTTCATAAGCAAGGTAAACTCAGAGGTGGTTTCTCAAGTTCCTTCCTATTACTTGCTTCTAATTGAGTTTATTTGCCTCTTTGGCCTTCTGCCACTTTAGTCTATCTCTATTCTAGCTAAACTTAATCTCCTTTTTTAAAAAAAGGAACACTGTAGTTGTTTGATTATGTGTAGGCTACAGGAGACCATTAGACATAAATCCTTCTGACAGATGCATTCTTTGCTCAAAGTACATTTCAGCCTATTTTTTCCAAGGCTGTGAGGGTGATTTGTCTGCAGCCTCTGTCACTAGATTGATCTTCAGCATTTATTTTATTTTATTTTTGCTGATTTGCCTGGCTAGGAAGGCGTATCCTCCCTTCCTCACTGTTCCATGTGCATCTCTTCCCAAATTGCATGCTCCATGGAATAGCAGTAGCAATAACAGCTTCATTTATATACCACTTCATACCACCTAAGCAGTCTCTAAGCACTTTACAACTGTAAGCTAATTGCCCCCCAACAAACTGGATACTCATTTTAGCAACCTGAGAAGGATACAAGCCTGAGTCCAGCCTGAGCCTTGTCTGGTATTGAACTCACAACCTTATGGTTTGTGATTGAGTGGCTGCAGTACACACATCTAACCACTGCACCACCAGATAGGAGTACACTATTCTTCAATGAGAGTATACAATAACTGCACTCCCTTGCTAAAACTTTCATATTCTTCCTGAGATAAACATTGATAGTGTTTTATGTGCCATTTTTCGATATAACTCTGATGTCACTCATTCCCTTTTCTTTATAGATTAAGCACTTTGTTTACTACAACTGTACTTGTACTAGGTGAACAGCTGTATAAAGGAAAAACAAACACAGTTTGGGGATAACAAATCTGAAAATTCTTGTGTGTCATGAACTCACTAGAAGGCCATTTTTCATCACCTGAATGTTTCACCTTCAATAGTGAATGCTATTGATTCTGTTAATAATTTATAATTATTCACTGCCTTCCTTTGGCAGTGTGAATGACTGCTCATGTGAGGCAAGAAGCAATACTGATGCTAGTAGAGTCACTCATGTCAGACAGGTGTTTGCTGAGGAGCCAGACTAAACATGCCAAACAGCTACTGGGCAGCACTACTAGTGGGGTGGGAGTAACACTGGTGAAGGTTCTCTCAGAGACAACTAACACTTGTTAGTAATGCACAGAAGGGGCAGTGCAAATCCCTTTGAATATCACAAAGAAAACAAAAAACAAAAAACCCCCGATGATGAGAAGACCAAAATGAAACAAGAGACAGTAGCAGAAGATGAGACTCCCAGGTTGGATGACACTCAGTGAGTTACTGGGGAAGAGCAATGGACAATATGAGTAATGCTGTGGCTAATGATACAACTGGTCTCAAGTAAAAAAAATGTTCAGGTGTTGACATGCTCAGAGGTGAAAGAAAAGTCTGAAGCTGCACATCACATAGGAACATGAAATACAATAAGCACAAATCAGGAAGCTAGACGTAAACCAAAAAATGGAACGTATAGTCATTATAGTACTTGGGGTTAGCAAGCTAAGGAGAACAGGAATGGGACATTTTGAATCAGATAATTATACAGTGTTTTACTGTGCAAAGTTAAAAGCTAAGAAGAAATGAGTGGCATTAATAGAGGTGTAGCAAAAACAGTCAAAGGATATAATGCAAAGTCAGACTGAATAATATCAATAAGACCTCAGGAAAAACCATCAGTATACAGTGGGCCCTTGGTATCTACTGGGATTTGTTTGTGGATACCAAAATCAGTGGATGTTTATATCCCATTATATACAACAGCATAGGGAAATGGTGTTCCTTATATAAAATGGTAAAATCAAGGTTTGCTTTTTTGAATTTATTTATTTTTAAAATATTTTCAAGCCATGGATGATTGAATCCATGGATAAATAATAAATGGATATGGATGGCTGACTGTACTTACAATCCAAATTTGTGCTCAGCTACAGAGGCAGAAGAAGAAGAAATGGAAAGATTCTATGCTGGAGTCCAGGAGGAAATTGATCACACATCAAAACAAGACTTATTAATCATAGGCAATTAGGATATAAAACCAGGAAGCAAAGTTGAATTAATGATTATAGGACATTTTTGCCCAGGATCAAGAAATGAGGCAGGAGGCCCACTGACTAAATTTTGTGAGGTCAACAGGTGATTCATTGCAAATGACTGTAACAAGTCACTGTATGCATGGGCATCACCTGATATCCAATCTAGAAATCATATAGACTGCATAATTAGAAGCAGAAGATGGAGAAACTCCAGTCTCTCTTTAAAAACAACGCCAGCAGTGGCATTGCTGGGGAGGTGGAGTGTTGCGGCCTGCACCGGGTGATACCCCAGAAGAGGGGTGACACCCAATCAGACCATCCTCCTACTGGGGGGAGGGAGGAGTAAGCACACCTGGCCCTGTTTCCCCATAACAGTGGTGGTTCCTTACAAGAAGCTGCTGCTATTGTGGACAAGGACAAGGGTCCCTGGCCCTGCTTCCCTGCATCGGTGGTGGTTTCCTTTTGAGGAGGCTGCTGCCCCTATGGTGAAGGAAAAGGTGTTAGCATGGCCTTTTGGCCACACATCACACCAGCTATGCCCCCTGCAGCAGGTGACACTGGGGGTGTCAATGCCACTGAAGACCAGGAGCAGATTGTGGTACAGACCAAGAAATGCTAATATCAAAAATTAGAGTAAATCTAAAGAAGAAGACTAAACCAACCATCATGCCAAAATACAAACTGAAAAACATTCCTGTAGAACTTAAAGATAATGTAAAAAGTAAATTTGCATTATTAAGCCATAGCAAAAAAAAAGAAGCCTCACTGGAGGGCAGAAGAAACTCTTTAACCAGTTAAGGAGAGATGAGAATCAAAGTAAAAGGTGACAGAAATACAGTGGTCCCCCGGGTTACGAAGGTAATCTGTTCCGGATTACCTTTCGTAACCCGGAAGTCTTCATTTCCCGGGGGACCGCATTAGGAGACGGACCGCACGGCCAATTTAAAGGGGCCGCATGGTTTTTCTCCTTCGCATCCCGGGGAATCCTTCGCATCCCGGGGGATGTTTTTTGGTCCCACCGGTTTCAGGTCCCGGGGATTTCGTTCCCCGGGGGATTCGTAAACCGGGGGACCACTGTAGTGTCATAACTCTGAATATAATTGTACTGTGACTTGTGCACAGGGAAAAGAACTACTATTTCTTTACAATGCAGAGAAATAGAAAATTATGTTTAAAAAGGAAGAAAAAGAGACTTCTTCTACAAGATCCAAGAAATGAAAGAAAATTTTCAAATAATGGCGGGGATGTTATATGACTAGCAACAGAATATACTGACCAAGTACACATTAAAAAATGATGGAACAGATGGCATACAAGTCGAGCTGCTTCAAGCGACAGAGAGACTAAACTAAAATCTTTGACTACATATAGAAAACAAAACAAAGACCCACAGATTGGAAACACTCAAGGTGCATTGCAATTGCCAAGAAAGGAAAAATCAAGGATTGTAGTAACCACAGGACAATCACATTAGTTTCCCATGCAAAGAAAGTGATTCTCAAATTCTACAACAGAAACTATTACCATATATGGAGCGAGAAATACCCGATGTCCAACTTGGATTCAGAAAAGGAACAGGCACTAGGGAATCACATTGCAAACACACATTGGGTAATGGAGTACACTAAAGAATTTCAGAAGAAAATCAGCCTGTGCTTTATAGATTATAGCAAAGCCTTTGATTGTGTAGACCATGAAAAACTATGGATTACTCCTAACAAAAGGAGTGTGCAAGAACATTTAATTGTCCTGATGCATAGCCTCAAGACAAGAGGTTAGTGTCAGTGCAGAATATGGAGAAACTGAATGGTAGACAATTACCAAAGGAGTTAAACAAGCTTGCATTTTATAACCCATTGGTTTAACTTGTGTGCTGAATATATCATATGTAGGGCAGGTTTAAACTTGGAGAAAGGAGGTGTGAAAACTGTAGGAAGGAATATCAACAATTTAAGATATGCAGATAACAGCAAACTACTAGCAGAAAATAGAAAAGACCTTCAAAGTAGTAGTAGTAATAATAATAATAATAATAATAATAATTTTTATTTATAGCCTGCTCCTCTGTTCAAACAATCGGAACAGGTTACAACAATGTTAAAACAGTCATATACTAAAAGCAATTCCCATAACACAAATCTCGACCTCCCACCCCTTAAAATTAAATTAAACTGGCATAGGTTAAAAACTCAAACAACACGTAAAAAACATATTACAACAGTTTAAAACTAGCTATTCCATGGACAACATGGACTGGGGTGGTAGGGGTCTTAGTGTTGGGGACTAGCTGGGGGGTCACAGAGGCCTGACATCGGAGCTGGGAAATTAAGGAGTTTCTGGGAAGGCCTGCCAGAAGAGATGCGTCTTCACAGCTTTTTTAAAGCAGTCAAGAGACGTATTAAGACAGATCTTGTCCGGCAGGCCATTCCAAAACTTGGGAGCAGTAGCAGAGAAAGTCCTCCAGGAGGTCTGTGACAGCGTAGTCTTCAAAGGTTGCAGCAGGTTCCTCCTGGAGGACCGAAGTGTGCGGGGAATGGGGTTCATATGGGGAGAGGCTGTCCCTAAGATAAGATGGACCCAAGCCATGTAGGGCTTTAGAGGTTAAAACCAACACCTTGCACTGTGCCTGGAAACTAATCGGCAGCCCATGGAGAGACTTAAGCACAGGTGTTATGTGCTGTCTCCTAGATGTACCAGTAACAAGTCTTGGCTGCCGTAGGAAAGTCCTATGTAGGAAGTAGGAAAGTCCACCATCCTCCAAGGCATTGTTTAACTATTTAACTGCCCTCACAGTAAAGCAGTTCTTCCTAATGTCTTGGTGATATCTCTTGAAATTTGAATCCATAAGTTAACGTTCTAGATTCTGGAGCAACAACAACAGCAACAGCAACAAAAAGAATGCTCTAACTTACACATGCCATCCCATTATATGTTTAAAGATAGCTATCATGTCACTTCTTGGCCTTCTCTTCTGCAAGCAAAACATACTCAGCTCCCTCAGTTGTTCTTGATAAAGCTTGTTTTCTAGACCTTTGATCATGGTTGCCCTTCTCTGATATGGTTTTGTTCAAAGAGTTGCTTTCCCCCTATTCTCTCCATGTGGAAACTTGTGCATACATATTTTCCTAATGTACACATTTTTGCTTGTTCTCATTGACTAAAGCATCTGTGTGTACATTTCTCCAAGTATATACATTTTAGTCATTAGCTTGGTGTGGAATGGGCAACCAAGATCCATTACCTCTACCAAAGACCTACTCCAGGTGGAGATGAAAATAGCCAGGAATGATTTGCTGGTTTTCTTTAATGGGTATCTGGTACCCATTAGCTTTATAACAGAATCATAGAATCATAGAATCATAGAGTTGGATAAGTAAGTAACATGTCCCACTCTGCCACCCAGTTCATCTGCTTATGCTGTCAGTCACTCGATCTGAGATCAGAACAAGACACTCAGCCATGATGGGCACCTGGTTCTGATCTCAGAGCAACACAACCCACAGTGGACATTCAAGAGGGTTTTTTTTTTAATTTTATTTTTATATGCTCGTTTATTGATTTTAATGTTGTTGTGATTTAATCCTGTTTTAAGGGGGGGGAGGAATTGGGTGATGGGATGGTATATTTTAATTGTACTGTTTTTCAACCTTATTGTAACCCGCCTCGATTGCTCGTTCAGAGGGGCGGGCTAGAAATAAATAAATAAATTATTATTATTATTATTATTATTTTCTTTAAACTAAGAATTTAATTTTGCAGTCTGGACTGTTTTTTCATATAACTGTGTCTGATGCAAGGTTCCAACATGCTATCAGCTAAACATCTACCTCATGAACAGAGACTTGGTTGGAGTGCTTTTCAGATTTTCATTCCAAGATACCACGGATGGGGAATTTGTTTGAAACAATATATTCTTATTGTTGGAACACATTCATATGTTAATTCATTTGTCTGAGAGAAGGGCTTTTTCAGTAGGTTGTCTTGTATTTCAACATCTGTAGTAATAATTTGTATAGTAATTAAATGCTAGCTTTAGACTAGAAAAAGAATCTACTAAATCTGAAGTACTGGACATACTTCCATATCATATGACTTTATGTTATGCTTCAATAGCATTAACTTCTCATTTACACTTGCTCATTTGTTTTGGTAAAATGCCAGTTGGTATTTGGGTGTGGGGTTGTGTGTGTTGTTTTAAGAAAACCAAACTTGAGAAATCATTTTACTAGACACTAACACTCACTAGGCTCATTTCATGTGCATTCCTTAACTTAATGACTTAACTTTGTGCTGGCATTGTGGCTGCATCCCTGGGATGTAGGTTTGAATCTGGCAAATATAGGTGCTTCCTTTGAGAATTCCTGGAGAACAGGAGAAATCCCAGCAGACTGGAGGAGGACAAACGTTGTTTCCAATTTAAAAAAGGGGAAAAATGAGGATCTGAACAATGATCATCCAGTTAGTCTGTCATCAGTACCAGGAAAGATTCTGGAGCAGATCATTAAACAGAGAGTCTGTGAATATCTAGAAGGCAATTCCATAATCACAAAAAGTTAATATGGGTTTCAGAGAAACAGGTCATGCCAGACAAATCTGATCTCTTTTTTCGATAAAATTATCAGCTTGATAGATGAAGGGAATGCTGTGGATATATTATATCTTGATTTCAGTAAGGCCTTTGACAAGGTTCCCCATGGCATTCTTTCAAATAAGCTTGTAACATGCGGACTAGACAAGGTAACCATTACATGGATTTGTAACTGGTTGACTAATTGCACCCAAAGGGTGCTCAACAATGGTTCCTTTTCATCCTGGAGAGAAGTAACAAGTGGGGTGCCACAGGGTTCAGTCCTGGGCCCAGTGCTATTCAATATCTTTAATAATGACTTGGATAACAGTATTAGGGACATAGGGGCTTTCTAGATTGGCAAAAAGAAGTGTGTTCATGGCTGCATGAAACTCTAGCCTTTAGATGAGAAAAAGGGAAAGTGTGCCATGAAAACGCTTTTTTTTGCGTTTTAGGGGAGAAGAGGCGCCTTTAAACAGGTGCTGGTTTTCCCAGCTTCTTTTTTAAAAACTGCAGAACAGCGCAGCTCCATCTAGCTGCGGTGCAGCTGCTAAGCATTAAGGAAAAGGCAACTTCATGTCACACTTTCCTGCCAATCTAGAAAGCCCCATAGTTATGAAATTTGCAGACAACACCAAATTAGGCGGGGTAGCTAATACCCCAAAGGACAGGATCAAAATTGAATAAATGAAAGGAAAAATGAAATTCACAGATATAGGATGGGAGAACACTTGGCTGAATGAGGCTACATGTGAAAGGGATCTAGGAGTCCAAGTAGACCACAAGTTGAACATCAGTCAACAGTGTGATGCAGCAGCTAAAAAGGCCAATGCAATTTTAGGCTGCATCAAAAGAAGTATAGTGTCTAGATCAAGGGAAGTAATAGTGCCACTCTATACTGCTTTGGTCAGGCCCCACTTGGAATATTGTGTCCAGTTCTGGGCACCACAATTCAAAAAGGATGTTGACAAACTGGAGCGTGTCCAGAGGAAAGCAACCAAAATGGTTAAGGGTCTGGGAACCATGCCCTATGAGGGGAGACTTAGGGAACTGGGTATGTTTAGCCTGGAGAAGAGATGGTTAAGAAGTTATATGATGGCCTTGTTTAAATATTTGAAGGGATGTCATAATGAGGATGGAGCAAACTTGTTTTCTGCTGCTCCAGAGAACAGAACCCGGAACAATGGATACAAGCTCCAGGAAAAGAGATTCCACCTCAACATTAGGAGTAACTTCCTGACAGTAAGGGCTGTTCGACAGTGGAACACACTCCCTCAGAGAGTGATGAGGTCTCCTTCCTTGGAGGTCTTTAAAGAGAGGCTGGGTGGCCATCTGTCGGGGATGCTTTGATGGAGAGTTCCTGCATGGCAGGAAGGTTGGACTGGATGGCCCTTGTGGTCTCTTCCAACTCTATGATTCTCTGATTCTCTGATTCCTTTCCCCACTCCTTCTCTGTCTTTTTTTTGATGACTTCTTTTTGGCTCTTCTGTTTGCACGTCTTACCCAACAGAACACTTCTGCCAACACATATTTGTCTTACCACTACCCTGTTTCTCATTAGAAAATTCCACTGAAATCAATAGGACATTGTCAGTAGAACGTGTTTGGGATGAGACTACATTTTTCAATATTTTGGTGTTTCTAACTTGTTTGATGTCAACTGATTGCTATAGTTCAGTCATCTTCTTTAGGTTCACATCTATAGCAGAATGATTTTTATCAAGTTTTCTCTTTCCAGGTTCGCATTTTCACCTATCTCATAGGACGAGAAGCTGCCTTTGCTGATAACCTCAAATGGATGGCTTGTGCCAACAAAGGTCAGTTTAATTTCCTTCCAAGAAATGTTTTCCTTGTACATTCTCTATTGACTCTTCTTTTTACCCCCCCCCCCCGAGATTTTTTTTTAGTCTGCTCTCATTCACCTTTTGAGAGCCTTGCTTGTGGTGAGATGGCACTGTGATAAGAATCCTCATTAGTACTTAGCAAAATAAGACATGAACATCAAACTTCCCTTGGATAAAGGAGAACCTCACCACTATTTGGCTAACTGTATGGACTCAGAATGTATGTGAAATCTCTAGGGTGGTATCCCAAACTGTTCCTGGAAAAATTCCACCATTCCCATTATTATACAAAATACAATTGCTAGCAAACTTGAGAGCTATTATTAGTGGAATAATATAAATATAGTACAATATAAATATAGATCAGTAATTAAATAAAGAAGTTTCTTGTACAGCCACCATGGAGTATTTTTCTTGGAAATAAGAAAATAGTGGAGTCTTACAGTGTTATTTATTCATATGTTATGTTGAGCTGGGCAAACAGACAGCTGTGAAAGTGTAAACTGGTATTAGTTCACCTGAAGCAATAGGATCCCTCTTGTACTTTGGCTCCTCCTTGCCAGCCACCAACAGATTTCATGACTTTCCCCCCAACTTTCATTACATTTCAAAACTGCCACACTGTTTACTTTTGAGCAGATGGGGGTTGTTTAGTATCTAGTAGCCACTAGACATTGAAGTCCATATAGAGTTGTTTGCTTGAGAGATCTTGCTGGAACCTCCTTCTAGGAGAGAAGATTGTTAGGAGATAGAAAAATGCTGACATTGTTTTCATGCCATTTCTATAACTTTTGGAAATTTTGGCACTAATAAAATCCTCCTGAGCCACCATTTCAGGTTTTAGAAGAGGTGACAAAACTTTTCCTCTCAGGATACATACTAAAAGATATTTTATTTTTCACTCAGTTTATTTCAAGGCCTTAGAACAGAATTTGCCTTTAATTTGCTTTAAGTTTGTACTGTCTACATGAATGTATATATTTGTGCATGTTGTTCTTCGCAGTGAGTACTGGGAAAATTGGGAATAAATAAGATCTGTTGTGTAAAGTGGAAGGGAAAAGGTGACTCCTGATAATGGGAAATATTTTCATGTGTAGATGTAGGAAGTTCGTTAACAGACCTGCTGTGAAGTTAGTACACAGTGACACTTCTAAATGGAATTTTGAGATCAGAGTCAGCAAGCTGTGTCAGTATCCCAATATGATATTGCCACTAACTCTGAGCTGCAGGTAGGACAGATGAGGCAAAGTCAATCAAATTAAATTATGTTTTAATCTTCACATGCTTTCTTCTTTAGAAAGTTTACTTGGGGATTCCATTGCACATGACTAGGTCCTGAATCTTCTATGGAACTCTCCCATTGAAATTGCTCCAGAGAAACTAATGGTGGAAACTAAACAGACCAGAACCAGAAAATAAATTTGAAAGGTTAATTCAGTGTCAAATGATAAAAATTTATAGATACAGCAATCACATATGAAAGCATAAGTACAGCATTATGAAGACATTAATCTAAGTGATAATGCCCAGGTTAGTACTTGGATAGGAAACTGCCAATTAATACTAGGTGCTGTAGGTTATATTTCAGAGGAAGAAAGTGGCCAAACCACCTTGTCTATGGTAACTCTTAATTATTTGGGCCACTGCAAGTCAGCAGGCTACTTGAAGACACACACAGAGAGAAAAAGAGATAGATAGAGAGAGGAAGATGTAATTCTTCATTTAGTTAGACAAGTGAACATTCCTGACTAGAGAGTCTGCCTGTTAGTGTGGGAAATTGAGGTACAAACTAGTTGTGACATGAAAGAACTATAATCAGAATATAATAATAATTTTTGTATCCCGCCTCTCCCATAGGATCAAGGTGGCTAACAACAATGATAAAATATATACAATATAAAAATCCGACTATCCCCTCCCTCCCCAACAACATCACAATAAATCCTATGTAACAGTAATAAAATACAATTTTAAATCCTTAAAACAATAAGAGACAGGGCAATGGACATCTTGGAATAATTGGTGAATAGTCTATATTAATGACACACCACGATAATGTTCAGTGGCTGCTTTCCCCAATACAACTTTTCAGTCTTAAATTTTTTTTGAGGGGTTATCCTTGCTATTAAAAAAGTGGTAAATCTTTGATCCTGGCTGGATCTCCCATGTTGTGCCTAGTTTGACCTGAAGATATGGAGCCATTCATGTTGGAAGTAGAAGATTTCTGTACTGTGTAGAACTCTTCATCAGGATGCACAGGGAAGCATTTTTGTTTTATGCACAAAAGCAGACATGTCAGGCTGATAGTGGGCAATGCAAACTCCTAAAAACATAATGCAGCATAATGCTAAAATCTCTAGTTAAGCTACAGTTGTATCTGTCATTGTGTTACGAATTGAAGTTTTCTCACTTTTGTGTGTGTGCACACCACATGACAGTCTAATGATTCAGTTGAAATACATTCGTTTAGTCATGGACTATTGCTTTAACCACTGTCTGTGCCCATCTGATGAAAATTATTCCATTTAAAGACTTGTCTTAATCACCTAATATTGCACTAGGATTTAGTCTTAGTCAGTGTATAAGAATCCTTTTGAAGCAAGATTTTAGAAGACAGTTTAGTAAACAATAAAGTATGTTAGCATTTCAGACAGTACATTACCCATACTCCATGAAAATCTAAGCACAGCCATTTGGAAAATGTGATAATGGAGAGGTACTTTTCTTCCCTGCTTCTTAAATCTGGATATGCTAACCTGGGCTCCAGTAATGGAAAAATAAAGATTTTTATGACTTGCCAAGCCCAAATGGCCTATATGGCTCTGCACCATCTCTCCCTCCCTCTTTCTGTCCCTCCATCTTTCTCTTTCTCTCTCACTCTCTTTTTCTCACACCCTCTAGAAGGGGGTTATAGTTGGAAAAAAATTTTCTTGTTATCCTAATTGTATTTCTATCACTTCCTTTTTAACCTTCTACATGTTGAAAGACCTGATCATAGGAGGCAACTGGCAATAGGTATAGGATTGCTAAGTAACTTTCCCAATAATCATTCTTTAGACCCAGCAATTTACCCCAAGCTGTTGTTGTTTTCACAACACAATGTCTCCTGGGAATCTTATTGTCAGGACCCATATATCTGTCAGTTTAAGCAGTTCCATGGTGGCTGTCAGCAACTTCTTGTAATTGCAGAGGGGGTTGTGTTCATTATTTGTGGCTTTCCCCCATCTCACAGTATTCTATTAACAACTAAATGGAGGGTTTACATAAATTACATAAGTGGGGCTAGAGAAGAATCAAACTATTCTTTGAAGTCAATGGAACCAGTTAAATAAAGATACGGGTAAGGAATTACAGTGGCAAAAGTGTGAATGTGAGTATGATATTCATGAATATGTTCATTCCACTTCACCTTTAAGCACAACTTATATAATTTGTACATCCCAGAATTGAATACACTCCTGAATATGGTTTGTGGACTGTAGATGTCTGTGCATCTCTAAGATTGCAGGACAGTTTGTGCAATAAATAAAAATGTTTATACATTTTAAAAATGCATAAACAATGCCCACTGATGTCAGAACAGGGGTCCAGAACCCTAGACAATCAACCAGTCAGCTTTATGTAGAATAAACAGAACTTTATTGATGCTCCAGGATCAGCAAAACCACACCATTCAGCTTCTTAGCTGAGACTGACCAGTCCCCGCCCAGCACCCCTATATCTTCCAAAGGCCCACACCTCCCCCCTTCTCACAGAAGCCCGTGAAAAGCCTATTCCAGTATTTTTCCATAGGTTTCGTTTTCCACCTTATCACCCCCCTTCTGAACGCTTCCCACCAGAAACTACTGCATTCCAAGCTTAGAGCTGAGCAGCACCAAGGTCAACTGATAAATCCTCCTGGCACCGTTATGCACTCCTCCTCTCTATCTAGCAGCTAACTATGTACCATCATCCCCAACTACACCTACTAACTCATATCTGGAAGAATACTACAAGGATTCTGACAACTGACATGCTACAATCAATGGGGGAAATGTATACATTTTAAAAATGTGCCTAATTAGTATATTCATTTCTTTAAAAAATGAATTTCCGTGTATTAAAAACAAACTTCGTCATCTGATACTGACATGAGTTGGAATGAGCTTTGACACTGAGCAGCTCAGCTTTTACACAATTTCACATTCCTAGAAGGACTTTATGAATGCTTTTGGTGTTGCATGCTATATCAGCTGCAATTATTCCTATGAATTACACAGCATGATTACTAGCACAAGTTTAGTTCATTCATGGAATGATATAACTATAATAAACAACCTCTTTCTCAACACTATGGCATTGGAATTATAGCCTTAAAAGAATTTGTCCTCATCAGCTACAACATAGCCAGGTAGGGATTTCCCCCCCACTTTTTTTGGCAGTGCAAGGGGAATGACAGATAATAGCTGCAAGAGAGGAGCAAGACCTGGCAGTGCTGATTTGCAGAATCTCTAAGTACTGCACTGCAGTTTAATTCTTCCATGGTTGGGTAAGCCAAAGTGTGTAGCTGTCAAAGAGGTCACTGACCCTAAAATCAATTTTCCTTGTGGTGATTTTCCCCTTGGAAGCACAGAAGAGCTGAAGGGTGTTTGAAAGATTTCCAGCTGACTGAAATGTGGGTAATGAAGTTCTTTCTCTGGAACTAGATCACTGTGGAAATTCATACCATGCTGCAAGTCAGCCTCTCCTATCTCCTGCTCAGACTCCAGCATGGTTATCTCTTACATAAGTTGGCTGTATCTTGAGGGATGATGGGCCTAATGAGGCAAAGAAACAATCCATTTTGAATGCATTAAAAGAGTCAAGCTGCTGCAGAATAGCTTATGGAAATTTACAGTGATCATCCTAATACATTGTAGGATGATGAACCCAAAGGATGAAGAAACTGCAGATATTAGCTGGATCTTCTGATGAATAAATAAAGTTTTCCAAAAGTTCAGACTTCTAGGTTTTAAGAGGATCAGCCACTGCCTTTTCAACAGTCAGTTATAACTGAAAGCTTGCCAACTGTAAAAACAAAGGTGGACTTTAATGTTTGAGTTTGCCACAAACAAAAGATCCAAAGTAAGGGCCAGTACAGACCGGCAATAAAAGCCACCTTCCAGGCAGCGGCAGCCAGCTTGGTTATGTGGTGTGAACATATCACACACACCCTGTGATGTGTGAAGATGCCTAGAACAGCTGCATATCAGCCAGCTTTTGGGTGTCTTGGGGGTGTGATGGTTACATCCTGCAGACCCCCAACACACTGGAAACCACTGTGGAGCTGCAAAAGAGCCACTAAAGATGGCTTTTCCACAGCCCAAAAAGGAGTGGTTGAAAACTGCTCCTTTTTCAGCCAGCACTGCAGTGGATTGTGGCTGTGGCCTGTAGCTGCCGTGGCCCCAATTCATCTTTGGGTGGGGCAACTTCACACCAGTCTGTTTCGGCCGAAAGACTTTAAGAAAATAGTCTTTTTTCATGATGGTAATTTGACTGCTCTTTTTTTCTTTAATGATAGTTTATTCAGTTATTAGTTACCCACCATGTGCCTAGCCTTTCACATTAACACTGAGGAAAATGGTTAAGGAAATTCATCAGCACCCTAGTTGGTTCTGGGAAGGAACAAAACAATGAGGATAGGCAGTTCATTCTGCCAAGTTATTATTGGTTGTATGATTGTTAGATATTAAGGCACTAAAGCATAACTGGGGAATAAAAATCCCTAACTATACTCATAGCCATACAGTTACAGAATCATGCAGAGAAAGCTCCATGCATTACTTTTAAGGGCAAAGTGACACATATACTGTATGCAGATACATTAAAAAGATCAGTATCTGTGAATTTGTCAAATGGTGTGTTGGCAACATTGAAATGGGAAGTAGACGGCAAATATATTTTCCCCCTTACAGATCGTCTTCTCTTTGCCACTCCCTCATACATATAGGTAGCTAGGTATTATTTATTTTCTTCCTTACTTACATAACTACTGTATTTATAGAGAAAAGAAGATAAATAATTGAAAATAGGAAGTACAGGTTGAATTTCCCTAACCTGAAATGCTTGGGACTAGAAGTGTTTTAGATTATTTTTTTTTTAATTTTTAATTTTAGCTTAGAGATGGGACCCAAGTCTAAACATGAAATTTATGTTTCATATAGACCTTATCCACATATGCTGAAGATATTTTTACACATAATATTTTTACATAATTTTGTGTATGAAATGAAGTTTGTCTACACTGAACCATCAGAAAGTAAAGGTGTCATGTGGACGATATTGGATTTCAGAATTCCAGATAAGGGAGACTCAACTTGTAGTGTATTGTGAACTAACACCAGTTTCTGGCCTGTTTTCAAAAGCTGTCCCACATAGAGTGCGTTGGAGAAATAGAGATCAGAGGTTAAAGGAGAGAGAACATTAAACTCTCATCAGCCTACAACTCCCACCAGCCCATACAGCATAGTAACATCAGGAGGGCAACATAGTTTTATTCATGGGTTACTGATGCTACTTGTGCATCCATTGGCAAAAATGGATGAACAAGTACAGCCTCACTATGATTCCTTGCCTTTAGATATGTTTAATGAACCACCCACAAACAGTAACTCCATCTCATTTATTGAAAGGGACCTTGTACAACCTTTGATGCCTGCCTGCTTCCTTCATCTGAGGAAGCAGACCAAATCATAAAAAGCTTATGCTATACTTTCTTTCACTCAGCCTCAAAGATGCTGCAAGATTCTTTTTGGCTACTGACATTCCATATTAACATGGCTATCGTTCTGAATTCCATTTTCTGTAGATTAAGAGTCAGTGTTGGCCCACATCCAGCCCCTCACTGTCTCTAGACATTGACTTAGCACTAGGGTGTACAATTATGTTAATGTTGGTTACTTTCAGCTTCTCATTTTCCCTTTCTCGTGTCCGTTGTGGTTCTTCTTCTTCTTCTTCTTCTTCTTCTTCTTCTTCTTCTTCTTCAGTTTGACATTTGGAAGAACACCTTCACATTTGTATTCTTTTTTTTTCTTATTACATGCACTTTTGCCTAATATACACACATTTTTGGAAGCAGTTTTCTCAATGTTATTTGCATCAATATAAACTGCCATGTTTTTTTGTTGTTGTTTAAATGGAGAAACGCATTGCAAATTTCTGAGAAGTGCCAGTGCTCAGGGACAATTGCTGTTCAGTTCACACATTGCTTTCAAAATATGAAGCAAGCAAACTTCTTCAGCATTCCTACCCAGCATTGCCACTCCCTCACCCTGGTCTGAGGAAAGGGAGAAACTGAGCTGGGTATTATCTGTATATTGATCATATCTCAGTCCAGACACCAAGATGTCTTGTTCAGCTTTTCAAATATGTGTTTGGAAAGAGGAAGATACCTTTGGAATCTTGTGAGGGGGAAAGTGTATTGAGAAAAGGGGCTGGGAATGGGCAGAAAAACCCTGAGTGGGCATTTTTCTCCTCTAAATCCTAAAGTTACTTTTCCTTTGTAAAAACAGTCATGTCTGTTTCTTTGCAACATGCAGTTAGCTTTCAGGCAATACTAAAGTCTGCTTGCTAGGAATGTGAAAATTTGGAATTTACCTACTCTTTGGTCAAGATAGGTCTCCAAGGTCTCAGCATAGTGAGACTGCCCATTGAGGATTTGACAACATCCTTTATGAAAGTTTATTTATTTGCTATGTTCTTCATTGGAATGATTTGGAACCATTCCTTTCTATAGGGGAAAGCCTAGTCAAGAGACCAGTGTGATGCTCACATTTTCCAAAGATACCTAACTAGAATCAGTGGAAGCTACTAGGTCACAATGTCAGTGGGGTGCTGAATACAGAGTTCAGAATTTCCCAAAAGAGGATCAGCAACTTGAAGAATTCCTTCAAACCTATCCAAAAACCTGTATTGGGTTCAATGCTTCACTGACATGGGAGACACACATGTTTGAATGGGAATTTTTGTCACTCTGCTTTCATGTTCAGATGTTTCCAGTATGGAATATTTTTGTTCCATTTATAAAAGGCGCATGATACCACAGCCTTTGCCAAGAAAATTAAGAATCACTAGCATTATCCCAATGTTTTTCTAAATTTACAATGCATACAGACGGAAGTAGTAAGATTGTATATGCTTCCTCACATATCAACACACTGATAGCATAATATCTGAAACACCTTATATACAAGGAAAACACACCTCCACTCAGGAAAGCATCCTATGCCCAGCTCTGTGGCACAGTCCTGGGAACGCTTCCCTAAATAATATAGTCTTTAACTCAGTTTTGAACCTGGTAAGGGAAGTGATGAGGCATGCATGTGGGGGAAGAAGGTTCCAGGAGTGAGGGGCAGCAAGTGAGAAGGGACGAATCCGGGACGGGGCAGTGGAAATCCTCGGCTGGGACAGGAGACCTTGACTACCAGAACGGAGGGTACGAGAAGGAGTGTGAGGAGAAAGAAGTTCAGACAAGTAAGGAAGGGCCAGTCCATGGAGGGCTTTGAAAGTCAATAACAAAAGCTTGTACTGGATGCGGAAGGGGAAGGGGAGCCAGTGAAGGGAGGATAAAAGAGGAGAAACATGGTCAAAGCGGTGAGCAGATGTGATAATACGTGCAGCTGAGTTCTGGACAGAGATTAAAGGATGGAGATGAGAGAGAGGAATCCCTGTCAGAAGGAGGTTACAATAATCTAATCGCGATACCACTAGGGCATGGACCAGAGTCTTGGCGGTGGAGGCTGAGAGGAAAGGATGGATTTTAGCAATGTTGTAAAGAAAGAATCTACAGGTCTTGGCAGTGGCGTGTATCTGGGGAGTAAATGACAGAGAGGAATCAAAAATGAAGCCAAGACTGCGGGCTTGCTGAACTGGTTGAATAGAAATGCTGTCAACAGAAACAGAAAAGGAGTATTGAAGGGTGGGCTTAGGGGGGAAGACGAGAAGCTCTGTCTTAGACATGTTGAGCTTCAAGCACCGATGCCGCATCCACTGAGAGATGGCATCCAGACAAGAGGAGACTTGCTGTTCGAGCCCCGGCGAAAGGTCAGGGGTTGAAAGATACAGCTGAGTGTCATCAGCATACAGATGATAGGAGTAGCCAAAAGAACTGATGAGTTTACCTAGGGACAGTGTGTAAAGAGAGAACAGAAGGGGACCCAAGACAGAGCCCTGAGGAACACCAACAGATAAGGGGACAGAGGAGGAAGTCTGACCACCTGTGATCACGGCAAAGGATCGGTCTGACAAGTAAGATTTGAACCAGTTGAGAACAGAGTCGGAGAACCCGAGGTCAGAAAGTAAGTCAAGCAAGAGACAGTGGTCCATGGTGTCAAAGGCCGCAGACAGATCTAGAAGAATGAGAATAGAGGCCATTTGCCTTGGCCTGCAAGGGATCATTTGAGATTTTGGTGAGGGCTGTCTCTGTAGAGTGCTGTGGGTGGAAACCAGACTGAAACGGGTCCAGGATGGAATTGGCAAATGATTGAGGTCTGCTAGAACTGGCTTTCTCTGCATCCCACCAGTGGGAGATATCCCTTGTTTGAGGACATGGGTGAGAGTCTTCATCATGGGGGAGAGGGGCATTTCAGTTGTGGATTGGCCTCCCCTTGGAATCCCTGTTGGTGCTGTCTTTCCTTTCATTCTGGTGCCAACTTAAAAGCCTAGCTTTCTACGGAGCCTTTGAGACCTAACAATTCAAATCTGTATACAAGCATGGCTTTAGATTGTTTTAACTTTAGATTGGATTGCTTAATGTGTTTTTAAAATGTTTAATTTTTTAATTGTTTCAAGTAGTTACTGATTGTTTAAGCTGATTGTATCATAAGCTGCTCAGAGATCTTACTATATAGGGGAGAATAGAAATATTTTAAGTAAACCAATAAGGCGACAAAATGTCTTGGTCCAGTTCCAGACATCCAAATTATCCACAAGAAGTCTGCCAGTGTGAAGAGCAAATCTTTAAAAGATATTACTGAGAACTGCTAAGCCCAATGATGTAGTCTACAGAGTATTTAGAGTACTAAAGATTTCTTGAAGATCCTTTCTGCCTCTGTAAATTATTTTCTTTGATGTGAATAATTACGGACTGCTTCATAACACAATATTAGGCCACTGTAATGTGAGCTGATAGAAAAACTAGGTTTTCAGTTTTACAACTAATAGAATGCAAATCTGATTGAATTAGAAATTTTACAGTACAACAAACTTGCCTTTGTGATGCTGGAGAAAAAAATTAATAGTGCTCTTTCTTTATGAAGCATTTATTCTCAAGAATAAACTCCCTCTAGTTTTATTTTGTCCTGAAACTGAAAAATTGACTTGGAACAAAACACACACACACACACACACACACACACAGGGCAGGCTGTTCAATGGTGTATAACACTCTGAGGAATGGAACATTTCAGGACTGACATATCATTTCACAGACTTGTGCTTTCACAAATTAATGCTTGACAAGCCTTCTTCTCTGGATTTTTTTTCTCCTTCTCTCCCCCCGCTCCACCTTTACCATTCCTTGAGGCACAAATAAATGACAGGATGAATATAATTATTATTACTATGCATCTCTCTCTCTGTCTCTCTCAAAATGTCTACAGGGTTTTTCACTCAGATCTCAACTCTAGCTGATGTACAGGAAAACGTTATGGAATACCTCCATGTGCTTAGCAGACCCAAAGTGATTGATCAAGAGCATGATGTGGTATGGACTGAAGCCTATGTTGACAGCACTGTAAGTGTGCAAGAGACAATGTTTCATACAACTGGATTTCTGGTTGTTGTTGTTTTGATTTTTTAAATAATTGTTTTGTTTTGCTTTTTGCAAAATTGCCATAAAGAATTTGATGCCAGACTCATCCTGCATTTAATATTATGTAGAGTACACTGACCCTCTCCTTTGTTGGACAGAGATTGTACATGCACTTCTAGATGAAGTTCAGTTTAGATAGGCTGAATGAACTAAGTAAAGTTGCAGCAGGTAATGGCAAGTCTTTCATTTGCAGAGAATGTCTTATTGCTCATGGAGTAAAGTACAATTTTCTTAACAAGTACATGAAGTATGAATATATGGAGTAAGCATAAATTGAATCCTGCAAATAAGACTTATATAAGCATAGGGAATACCAGTAGGCCAAATGATGAGATTCTATTTCAGTGACTGACAAGAAAATGGGGTGTCTGTCAATAGCTTCTAATCTCTCTGTTTTATCTACATGCACTTCATTTTTACTGGATATTGTTTTATTAAAGGTGGCAAATATCAACTCTAGTAGAGAGCTCTAGTCAGTGGAGAGGTCTATTCCAAATTTAGATTATTATGGGGTAAGGCACCTCTGGTTAAATAACAAAAATATCAAGGTGAGTTCTGAATGCAGATAGCTATAAAACAAAAGCTGGTATGGTGTGGATTCCAACAGGAAACCTTGCAAGAATGCCTTGGGAGTTTTTCATATGTGAATATGTATTTAAGAATATAGGGATAATCTTTTAAAAGGGAGATGCCTTTCATGTTGAATAGATACCCTTTCTCCTTTTAGTGTTTCTATATTCTAGAGCATGATTGGTAGAAAACATTAGAATCTATTTTGTTTTTTAGGGACAATACAACATTTTTATTTTGCATTTGTTTTGTGTTTACATTTTTATGGTGAATAATAGACCATTATCACTCTGTGTAGAGTTTACCTTTGAAAACTACATTTCTAAACAATTCTACATTGATTCAAATGGAGATTAGTTTAAACTGAGATTAATTTGGTCTCATTGTTTGTAACAAAAAAACCCATAGTTTCTAAAGCCCTTTCTCTTCCAAAATCAGACTGAGTTCAAATTCATGTATTCATGAATTTTAATTATGGCCATAATGTTCTGTTTTACAGGAAACCCTTTATTTGCTGTGACCAATTGCCTGAACAAATTTAAACTGTTAAACTATCTTGTGACAAACCTATGACATTCTATAGATTTTAATATGCTTCTTAGTTTTAATAGGGGTTAAACTATGGAATTAATTTCCGCTCGAAATTTTTCTCTTTTTAGATTCTGTCTCCTAGAAACAGAAGTGATAATAAGTGGTAACTTTTCGTTCCTTATTATAATTCAGATTTCCTGACTGGAAATCTTGTGTTTTGTATTTGCTTTGCATTTCTGGTGTGTTCATGCTTGAAAGGAACTCCACGATCACATGTTCAGATTATTTAAGCAGTTCTATACTGGAAAGGATTTTCAAAGACTCTTTCACAGATATTTGTATGCCTTTTTGGTTGCCTAATAAGAGTGTTACTATAATGTAGAGTTTGGAATTTGTCATATGGTCAACATGACTATCTTGTATATGTATATATATATATATATATATATATGACTTGTCCATAGGCATAGTTAATATTTGTTTGATGCATTTCTTGTTTGACACATCTAATGGTGGAAGTTTATCTCTGCCAGATTGAAATACTGCAGTATCTGGGGCTGCGTGAACAACTTTTTTGAGCAGTTCTACAAATATATGATAGTTTCATTATATATTGTCTGAACTTTGTGCAAGTCTCTTTTCTTTTGTAATGTAAGCAGCATCTCCTATTGCAGTAACATTTTTCATATATTCTTCAGCTGCCTCTAAAACTGTTTTCTTCAAGTAGCATTGGAATTATGATGAGCTCATTCCTCATCTGTCTTTCATTGCAACATTGGCTGTGGGCATCAATAAATGCTTACTACCTGAAATTTTGTCTGAAGCAGGAAAAGAGCTGATCATTTTCTTTTGATTGCATCCCTCATTCTCACTTGACTTGAAGGCATGAAGATGGTTATGTTGTCTCTTGGAAATGGATGGTTACTTATGTGAACTGACCGTAGCATATCAATTGTCCTAGATCTTGCCTATCATGTCCATAGAAGGCCAGCTAGAACACTGTGAACTTAGTATTTGGTAACTATCAATTCAACTGCTGATAGATTCAGTCTTTAACCTGTTTTCTTCCCCTTTTTGTGTTTTATTTCTGAATGAAACAAACTGCAAGGTGATGCTTTGCATTTAAATTCTTATGTATACCTCCAGCACTTCCTTTGCCAAACAACATTGAAAGTTATGCTGTCTTATACTCATCAACAAACAAATATGGAGGGGGAGCGTTTCCAAATCAATGTAGTACATTCCACTATTAGATTTAGCAAAATCTAATAGTAGAATGTACTACATTGGTTTGTAATAGGTATCATCTAAAAGATCACAGGTATATTGTAGTGTTCTGTGAAAGGTATTACATCAGTGGTTGTACAATATTTGCAATTCTCTACAATTCTAATCAGAAATATGGCCCATGCATTAGTTTGTAGCCAAAGAAACTCAAATTTAGAATGTATTCTAGCAGGAGCAGAAATTTAGTGGCCCAACAATATGTATTGTTGTATTGCATGTCCCACCAACCCTGGTTATGATAGTGGTTCCCAATCTTTTGTCCTCCAGGTGTTGTGAACTTTAGCTCCCATAATTCCTGACCATTGGCCAAATAGACTGGTGCTTCTGGGAGCTGAAGTCCAAAACAGTTGGAGGACCAAGGGCTGGGAACCACTGACATAGAAGACGGTAAGTAATATAGGGGCTTGCAATCCAGTAATATTTGGAGGGATGCATTATTTGCACCCATGTCTTATTGGTTTGTCTAAGTGGAATCTTGCTTCTGCTTTTGGTATTTTCCCCTTCTGTTGCAGACTAATTCATACAATAAGACCATTTGTGTGGTCTTTTTCTGCTTGTCCATAATGTTCTTTGTTCATGACAAATGTATCCAGGAATCCTAGTGCTAGAGAAAAAAAGAGGGTACCCGACCTGGCCTGCATTACAGAAACCTGGCTGAGTAATAGCAGTATTACTTGGGCTAAGGCCCTTCCAGCCAGATATACTGTTGAGGAGCAGGTAAGAGAAAGTGGGTGGGGGGGGGGGGGTAGTGGCCTTGGTCCATAAAAGAGCTATCAACTTGACCAGGAGACCTATCTGTAAAACTGACCACATCGAGTGTATTTACCTGACCCTGAAGGCCAAGGACAGTCTGGGGATTCTGTTGGTCAACCGTCCACCCCATTGTGTAACAGACTACCTGGCCGAGCTGACACAGCTGGTCTTGGAGCTGGTGTTGGAGTCTTCCAGGTTTTTAATCCTGGGAGACCTCAACATCCCCTTTGAGGACGGCCTTTCAGATCTGACAGATTCCATGACATTTACGGGCCTGTCCCAACTGGTCTCAGGGCCGACACATTGTGCCGGTAATACACTCGATGTGATCTTTTGCACGGATCAGGAAAATCCATGGGCAGAGGTCATCGACACTACTGCCCTGTCATGGATGGACCACTTCCTGGTCAAGGCAGAACTAAAGGCCATTACCTGCATCCCCCTTGGGGGTGGAGGACCTATTAGGATAGTTCGCCCTCAAAGGCTGATGGGACCCAAAAGGTTCCAAGAAGCCCTAGAGGGATATATGGTTGGAAATGACGGCAATTCTGTTGATGCCCTGGTTAATACCTGGAACACCGACCTCTCCAGGGCTATAAACAGTATCACTCCCGAACGTCCTCTCCAACTCGCTTTGAATAAACAACCGTGGTATACACAAGATCTTCGGAGGATGAAGCGAGAGACGAGACGACTAGAGCGCAGCTGGCATCAACACTGACGCTTATCTGACAAGGCACTCCTAGAGAACCTACTAAGGTCCTATGGAGTGGCAATCAACACAGCAAAGAATTCATTCTATGCTGCTTGTATTGCATCAGCAGAGTCCCGTCCAGCAGAGCTATTCAGGGTAAAGATCTAATTCGGCCCCCTCCCATTCTGAATCCATTATTAGAATCAACAAATGCCTGCTGTGATGCCTTTAATGACTTTTTTGTCGATAAGGTCTCTCAGATAAGAGCCGATCTGGACGCCAGCATTAATACAGAAACTATGAGAGAGTTGTCCAGTGACTCCGTGGACTTGGTTACACTGGATCACTTTGAGTTTATAAATACTGAGGAAGTGGACAAGCTCCTTGGAAGTGTTAGGAAGATGACATGCCCTCTTGATCCCTGCCCATCCTGGTTGACCGTCCAAGGAGGAGATGAAGTGACGACATTACTTCAGCTTGTTGTCAACTCATCCCTCAGGGAGGGCAAATTTCCATCAGAGCTGAAACAAGCTGTGGTAAAAACCACTTTTGAATAAGCCCTCCCTGGACCCCTTGATTAGAAACAATTACAGACCGGTCTCACTGTTACCATTTTTGGGCAAGGTGATTGAGAGGGCAGTCTCCTTCCAACTCCAAGCTGTCTTGGAAGAAGCCGATTATCTAGACCCATTTCAAACCGGCTTCAGGAGGGGGTATGGAGTTGAGACGGCCATGGTCGCCTTGGTTGATGATCTCCGTCTGGGCATCGATAGGGGAAGTGTGACCCTATTGGTGCTCTTGGACATCTCAGCCGCATTCAATACCGTAGACCACAGTATCCTTCTGGAACACCTGAGGGGAATGGGAATTGGAGGCACTGTACTCCAGTGGTTCCGTTCCTACCTCTCAGGCAGATTCCAGATGGTGAAGCTGGGAGACAGTTGCTCTCGTAAAAGAGAGCTGACATCTGGCATCCCTCAGGGTGCCATTCTGTCTCCCATGCTATTTAACATTTACATGAAGCCACTGGGAGAGATTATCTGGAGACATGGGGCGCAGTGTTATCAACATGCTGATGACACACAAATATACTTCTCCATGTCTCCGACTGTTGCAGTGACCAAGGATGGCATCTCTTCTCTAAACGCCTGCCTGGAGTCGGTAATGGGCTGGATGAGGGAAAATAAACTCAAGCTGAATCCAGAGAAAACGGAGGTACTTGTGATAGGTTCCCCTGGCCCAGGGATGGAGATTTGTCAACCTGTCCTGGACGGGGGTCACACAAGGACAAAGTTCACAGTCTGGGCATACTCCTGGATTCGTCGCTCCAGCTGACACTTCAGGTGGAAGCGACAGCCAGAAGTGCATGGTACCAGCTTCGGCTGATACGCCAGCTGCGCCCCTACCTGGGTAAGGAGGACCTTGAAACATTGATACATGCACTGGTAACCTCTCGTTTAGATTTCTGTAATGCGCTTTACATGGGGCTACCTTTGTACCAAGTCCGGAAGCTTCAGTTAATTCAGAATGCAGCAGCCAGATTACTTACAGGGGCATCAAGATCTGAACATATCACCCCTATATTAAAATCTTTACACTGGCTGCTGATTAGCTTCAAGGCACAATACAAAGTGTTTGTCATTACCTTTAAAGCCCTATATGGTTCCGGCCCGAGTTACTTAAAGGAGCGCCTCTCCCTGCATAATCCACCCTGTACTCTCAGAACATCGGGGAAGAATCTGTTAGAGTCCATCAATACAAGGCTGGTATCAACTTCCCATAAGGCATTCTCTGTAGTAGCCCCGAAGCTCTGGAACAACTTGCCGGAGGAGATCCGTCTTATCACCTCCTTGGATGCTTTTAAGAAGTCTCTTAAGACGGATCTCTTCTGGTGGGGCTACCCATCTGACCTACTTTAATGCATCGGGAATGAATAAACAATACTGGATCTATAATAGATATAGTAACAACTGCTGGATTAAGGACAGAACATGTAGTGAGTTTTACTGGTTATGTAATTGTTTTAATGTTTTAAGATTGTTTTGAATTGTATATGTATTTTAACTGTTGGAATCCCGCCTCGATCTGAAGGAAGAGGCAGGAAATACAAATAAATAATAATAATAATAATAACAATTATTATTATTATTATTATTATTATTATTATATTTCCAGGACAGGTTTGTTCAAAATTGGTTTCATGATTCTGCCTGCTGATTCATAATTCCTGTTCCCTTTCATAGCACTTTCTCTTAAACTGGGATGCACAAAATGTGGTCCTGGGGTTGCATCTTCTTTTCAGTAAGGCTATTTTTGGGGCATTTGACCCCTCCCAGCTATCTTTACTGGCTGGCTATTTTTCTGATTTGCCTTCCCTGAAAGCCTTAAATAGTTTCCTATGCTATTTAACTAAAAAGACCTTTGGCGACTTCTCCCCCATCCCCCAGACATTTTTGACTAGGGTTGAAATTGTTTCCTGACACCTGTGTTAACCCCCCTCCCTTCTCATCCCCTTGCCCATGCCCAACTTGCTCTCAGACATCCACTTCTCCACAAACCCTCAACCCTTCTCTTTGATCTGTTCTTCTCTCATTTCCCCTTTTCCCCATTGTAATTTGCAGTATTCAGAGAGATGGTCATGTTGGTCTATTTCAGCATGAAAAGATGGAAAAGAATCCAATAATACCTTTGAGACTAACTGAGAAAAAGAATATCTAGCATAAGCTTTGGTGAACTACAGTCCACTTCATCACAGTACTTCATGAAGGCTTATGCTAGTAATTTCTAGGATTCCATTATGTTTTTCCCTCATCTGTTACTCTTCTACTATAACATATCTGCATCTTTGCTGTTACTTCTTCAGTTATATGTTAGGTGTTCTTTCCTGTTAAACCAAGATTTAACACTTGTTTCTTAAAATTATTGCAGGTCACATTTGCACCCAAATTAGACATGTCGTTTTTGAAATCTAATTTTTAACATTAAAATTTGACCCAGAACAAAATTTGTCTATAGTGATACACAATTTGGTTAAAAAATATTACGGGCATTTGTGAAACAGTAGTGCAAACATTTGGTTAGATGCTATCAAATGCAGACTGCAAAGGAGTTGGATGGTGAACACTGATGTTGACTGTGAAAAGGTTACTGAATACGTGCAAAATGTAGAGAATAATCCCTATTGAAATCACAGAGAAAATCTTTGAGAACAGAGCAAAGATTTGTTCAACTCTAATATTCATATAACCTGCCCTGCTTGTAAGCATTTCTGTTATTGATGGGCTGGAAGGTGTAACAAGCCTGTAACTAGCCTGTAACAAGATCTGTGCACTGGAGGAATTATTCACATATTACATGTTCACATATTATTCACATATATTATTCACATATCAATATGCAGATGACACTAACTCCACTACTCCTTTCCACTTCAATCCAAGGAGGCTGACCTAGTCCTAAACCAGTGTTTGTCATCAGTAATGGACTGGATAAGGGCAAACAAATTGAAACTTAATCCAGACAAAATAGAGGTGGTCTTGGTCAGTCAGAAGGCAGATCAGGGAATAGGGATCCAGATGGGGGTTACACTCCTTCATTTACACATTTAAAAATTGTGTGCTAGCTGTGCCCGATCCTCAATGCTGGATCTGGCCTTGGTGGTACATGCCTTAGTTGCATCCAATTTGGACTACTGTAATGTGCTGTACTTGGGGTTGCCTTTGAAGAGTGTTTGGAAACTTCAGCTGGACAAAAGAACGGCAGCTAGATAGTTAACAGGGTCAGGTTACAGGGACCACACAATGCCCTCTTGAAACAGCTCCACTGGCTGCCACTTTGTTTCCAGGCACAAATCAAAGTGATGTTTATGACCTATAAAGCCCTATATGGCTCAGGTCCAGGCTATTTGGAAGACCGTATCACCCTGTACTAGCCTGCCTGGGCTCTGTGATCCTTGAGAGAGGCCCTTCTTGCTTGGTGGGGATGCTTGGTGGGGACACAAGAGAAGGAACTTTCTGTGGCTGCCCCTATACTCTGGGGCTCCCTTCTCAGGGAGGCCAGAATGGCCTCTTCCTTGTTATCCTTCTCCTGGCAGACTAAGACCTACCTGTTTGGACTGGTATGTAAAACAAAAAGTTTTTAAAGCATGGTTTGGGGTGTTGTTGTATTGTTTAAAGGTATTTTTATTTATTTTTTAATCTTTTTAATTGTATTTTATTCTTTTAACATGTAACTTGTTTTAATATTGTAATAATTTAATTCTATGTTAGAATTCTATTTCAGTTTTGGGAAAGGGCATGATGATGATGATGAGGAGGAGGAGGAGGAGGAGGATGATGATAGGGAGCTTGTTTTTTGAGCAAAGAGGCAAATGTAACAGCTGAAAGTCTTACAAGCAGTGCTTAGAAGTGGATTTGTAGCAGATACGCCCCACTTTATGAACAGAAAATATCATCTTTTTTTAATAAGGGGAGAAATGGAAACTAAAAGTAATGTTAGATAAAGGAAAGTCTGGAGAAATTTCATCCATCCACTTTTTTTAATGCATCTGGCTAGAGTAGAAAAGGCTCACATGGTTCCCTGTTGAGGTAAATATTTTTTCCCTTCAACTCTTTTTTAAAAAGGAAATAATATAGATTAGGAGAAGAAAATAGCCTTTCAGACATGCATTTAAGATATGTCTGAAAGGCTATTTTCTTTTTTGAAGTTCATGCAAGAATAGTGCTCCATTTGAAGATGCTGTGATAGAAAATTAAGAAGAATGGCCCGAGTACATGGGCATTTGTGTGTCTGCAAATTCAAAATCACAGGATCATGACCAACATTCCAGTTTGCTCTACCTTGACATAAGTAGGAACAAATTATCACTGTAACACAGTTTCAGGGTGCTTTCAAACAGTTTACTTCAGAATTTGCAAAAGCTGAATTGTAAAGATTAATTTCAATGGAAGGAGAAATGCAGGGAGCACAAGGTTATAATTTTTAGTGTGAAAGGTATCATGTCATGAAGCCTTTACAAATTCTTCATTTAACTCATGAATGATTTGAAGTGGCATGCAGATATTAGAATCATAGAATCATTAAGAGACCAGAAGGGCCATCCAATCGAAACCCCTGCCATGCAGGAAGACACAATCAAAGCACGCTGGCAGATGACCTCGGTTTGAAAGGAGGAGACTCCACCACTCTCTGAAGCAGCGCATTCCATTGTTGAACATCTTCTTCCACTGTTTGAACAGCTCAAACAAGCTTTGTCATCTTGTCATCATCTTGCCATGCTACAGGAAAAGAATTCAACCTAAATGTTAGGAAAAACTTCCTAATGGTAGGAGCTGTTCAACAGTGGAATACGCTGCTTTGGAGAATGGTGGAGTCTCTTTCTTAAGCTAATAGTTCTAATGAGTGATTCACAGAACTTGTTTCTTATTAATGTTCTACATTTCCAAAGTCAGAAAGTTTGGATTTTTTTTTTAAAAAAATTAATTTTATAATATTAAATCAATTCACCATTCTTTAAAATTATGTGTGATAGAGTTGTGCCTGATAGTCTCTAGGAAGAAGTCAAAGAAAATTTGTATTCTTTTTCTGCTTGATAATATTCCCAAAGATGGCACTATGTTAATTGTGCTATTATCATTACTGGCTTTAATTAGCATTTTTAGCACAGTAAGAGGTGCCCAGGGTCTCTTATTTCCAGTGCACATTATGGGTTGCTGGACTGAGAAACCATTACAGTATTTCACTCTTAGTTTAAAATGATCTTTCATGATGCATCAGGTAAATATTAGCAATCATTGTGAATGCACTTTTAAGTAAGTAACATTTATGAGATGAGAGAAGAAATTAAAAATTAACATGTTGTACCCCGCCCCGATTGCTTGCTCAGAGGGGCAGGTAAGAAATTATTATTATTATTATTATTATTATTATTATTATTATTATTATTATGTTTCTGAGCCACATATATATGCAGTGAATAAGAAAGTTTCTTTTGTTTCTCTTTTTTGTGTATCTCATAAAATCACACTACATTATAAACCGGTTTACAAACCAGTTTAAAGGGGGTAGTTCACACTTGTGCCATTCCCTCCTGATCTGAATTCAAGGGGGGCTGGTGCAAATCTCCCTTAACCTGGTTTTTCCAATATCAAATTTCTTTTCAAAAACAGCGGGTTTTATCAGGGTGCTGCCAATGGAAACTTGCTCCCAATCCCATTTGGGGTATCTAGGAAGGAGAGTTTGATGTTCAGGGGGTGGATCATGCCCACCCCTTTGCTTTCTCCCTGCCAGCCAAGTGCCATTGTTTTTCTCTCTCGGCACTCGGTTGTGGGAGTGGAAAAAGCAGCTCCAGAAATGCAGTGGATTCAAATTTACTGAGCTTTGGAAAGTGGTCTCTTTAAAACACAGCCCCCTCTTCTGACAGTAATTTTGTCCCCTTATCTGTACCAGTGTCTGATTCTCAGAGCTCACCAAGGCCAGGGAGAGGTTTTTCCTGGGAACATCATTGGATGGTATATTTTTTTAAAAAAAAATAAAATTTGACAGCTTATGCACATATTTGCTATTGCATGTACACAGTAGAAAGCACCTTGCACACATATTGCTGAGAGATTATGTTATTATATATATTATGGCAGTAGATGAACTTGGAGGGAGGGCTAAAAAAAACCCAGTGTAGCAAATGGCAGGAGGTAAAGAGTCCCTGAGATGACATGTGCAGACACTATTTGACTTAACTTGAGATCAATGTATCATTAACAGTGCTGTGAGTGTGCCTTTATATAAAAAAGGTATATACACAGTCATAGTGACACATCCTCAGCTGCTCTATGGTAATAATAGCAAGGATGTACATGTCATATCAAAGTATAAGGATTCTGTATAAGGATTCCATCTAACTAGGAATACAATTGAGCTGCTCAATGCAATAGAAACACACATGGTTCTTGAAAAAGAATGAGACTGTGTGAGAACAGGAAGAGATTAATGGAAAGATGTAACTTTATTTGTTCCAATTAATGGTGTAATTTCCCCTGATTCGTAACATGTTTTAAGTAAATGCAATAAGATGAATAATCTCAATTTTTATATCTAGATTGTCACTTAGAATCTTTGACTCTTTAAACAAACACCTTTGTATTTGTTAGAATGCATGTTTACTTTTCTCCTAGACTTAGACATGGAACTTCTGCTATTAGGGAATGTTTCAGTGATTATATTAGCTACAGAGATTACATCACTGGACAAACTGCTAGTTGTTAAAACTGCTGGTTGGGTAGATGGCTATAATTCCAGTGCAGTATTTATTTTAATTAGTTAACCTTTGTCATGATAAATATCACAATAGGCACTTTTTTGCAAAATAAAGGAAAATATGTTCAAACTATCAAAACAAAAGGGAGAAATCTCCCGTGTGTAAAAAGGACAATTTAAAAAAAAAAAAAGCTTATCTGGGTATAAGGATTGTGGTATACCATCTGTATTATATGGCACTGTGAAAACTGATTATGTCGGACCTCTTTCGCATAGCAGATGGGTTCATTAAATTTAATAGCCTCTAGAGCTTTGAGAAACAGTGTTAAAAACATGTGGAACATGCTGTGACTCTTCACTTCTAGCCCCAGAGTCATTATAATTCTGGCACAGACTATAAATATTACAGTACTTTATTTCTATTGAAACAAATTACTACTCTAATTATTTTTGTTCATTACAGGAACTTCAAAAATAGCAAAGTCTCTCCTCAATATTTTCATTTTTTTCTCCAGTGCGTTATATTCTGTTGAAAACATTTTTTATAAATATTAATATCTCCAACTTAGATTCCTCTCTTCTCTGATGTTTAAGGTTGCATATTAACATCAGAAATTAAAAAGCAACCATGTGGATTAAGAAAATTAGCCACTTTACTTCCTGCAGTGGCAAGAAAATCAGTAAATATGCCAAGTGTTATGTAAAAAATTAGATCTGAACATGTAAAGATGTTACTTTGGAATTTGTATTGTTTCCTTTCTGATGTTATAGCCATAAGTTTAGCTTTCATCACAGATGCATAAAGACAATCCAGACTTGCATTTTAAATTAATATAGAACTTTCTTGGGGGGGATGTACAAAGCAACTTCAGATTCACCCTTCTAACTGGCAAGGTAGATGTAATTTGCACTTTTTCATTAATTAGTAATTTGAGAAACATAAAATAATAATAGATTGCAGGTTACTTGGTTTCTTCAGCCACTTCCACACAAAAGTAAAGTGCACATATAAAGTCAGCCCATAGAGCTGCAAGCAAAAGTTCTTGATCTCCAGTCCATTAAGGTGGTTCTCCCGTCAAAACTGTTGTCAAAACCAAGAAACCTGCCACAGCTGTATTTGTGAGCATCACAGAGGGCTGCAGGATGGAGGGAAAAACAGTTTGATTGCACTAATAGATGGCTATAGCCACAAAACTGGATCTAAGAAGCCATTAACATATTTTGAACATATATATGCTATGCATACATTATATATACAGTTTTACTTATACATATATAATATATCTCAATAACATCAATATATATTCAAATATATGTTGACATATGTAGAGAGATCTTATTGCACCTTTGAGATGAACTGAAAGAAAGAAGTTGGCAGCATGAGCTTTTGTAGACTAAAGTCTACTTTCTCAGAAGCATATGCTGACATATGTTATATATGTATAAGTAATTTTGTATTACATTTAATATATATGACTCATATCTATGAGGATGGAGAATATCTTGAAATACTCATATAAGAAAGTAGTCTTAAACTACTGCCTCTTAAATGGAATTCTTAACTCTAACAGCATTTTAAAAAATCTGTGTCATTATTAACTACCTCCACATTGTATTAACTACGTCCAGGTCTGATTTTTCTCTTCTTACTCCTACTGTATCTGCTGTTCTCTTGTCACCATTTTGACACTTAGTTCATTTTGATAATCAGGTTCCAAATGTCTCCAGTCACTTTTTCTCCCCTTCCTACACAACCAAGCTTTATATAAAAGAGAGATGTTGAAGTTGTTCGAGTGAGATTAGCACATCCTTTTAAAATGTATTTTGGCAGCTCCACTCTGAGTTCATTTCATTTCATCATAAGCCTTGGCATGAGCTGACATTTCAAACACAGTCTTTGATTTAAGAAGAGCTAAATAAATTCAGAACACACAAATGGCTAAGCGAATGTTTTTCTTCATTAATGGTGGTGCTGAAGGGTCTAATGGATGAAGTCCTTAAAAATATTATAGACATTTAAATTATTATGCCTAGTAAACCTTCTGTACACTCAGATTGCCCTCTAACCTAGCTACTATAGTCCTAGATTACTGGTTAGCTACTTCTAAGACAATATTTGACAAAATATATTACAAAAGCCTTCTCTGATATTCTTTGACTCTCTCAACACTGTTTGGCTATATCTTACTATCTTCATAAATCATATATGCAAAAAAAAAATTAGTGTTCAATTTTGCTCTACCAGAATATATCACTGGGAATTCTTCAGTATTCATGTCTACACTTCTTTGTTTTATACACCTTTAGTTGGAGATATAGGAGGATAGCAGCTTTGTCAGCAGCAAGCTGTTCTTGACATGCAATTTTTTTCTCCAAAATTATAAAGAAGTTTTTATTAAAATGTCCTTTTTGTACAGGAAATATTCTCTACCTATATAACCCAAACCTGAAAAGCAAGAAGCATAAGATATCTAAATGGGGGAAGAATTGTTCCTGGATTTCTGAGGTACAGTTATGTTAGTTCAAACAAACAAACAAACAAACAAACATTGATTTAAAGAACTTATTTTTTAAAAAAGTAAACAATAGACCATGGAAATATTCCAATTAATTTCATAATCATGCCTTGGATTCATCTTGTGATTTCTAGCATTTCTATCTTGTGTTTTTTGGGATTTCCAATGTTTCTGCATATCTTTATAAAACTTTTACCAGCACTGAAAAAGAGCAAAGAGTATAATATTTTTTTGCCAGAGATCCTTTTGCAATCAGTGTGCAACATGAGAGATGGAAAATGACCCAGAGCAAATCATATATAAGCCATCTCTCTAAAGGATGGTAGGGAAGTTTGTTAACTTCACACTTCTTAACAGACTACACCAGCTATTTCTCACAGAGTAGAGCTCATGATCAATAAAGTACGAACATCAGTTGATGATGGTGACACTGCAGGTAATTGCACTTTTCTCGAATGGGGAAATTATTGGAAAATACAGATGAAAAACTACAATTGAGACAGAGGCTGCATACCATAAGAAAAGCTATGCTGTTTTTTTACAGTGAACAGAACAAATAAGATGTGTCTCTGGTTCCTTTGAAGAACAACAAATCCATTGCATTGCATTTATATGTTGTAGCTTATTTTGTAAGATCTGCCAGCTTGTTGCTCTTGTGTGGAAGCATGATCCAATAAAGAGAGTGTCATTCACTACTGAGTAAGCATGGGGAATTTTGATCTTCATGGTATTTCACTAGGTTTTTGTGATGCTAGGTCCTAGGCTTTATTTTGAACCACTGCTACAGTTTCTGTTCCAGTCAAATTATTATTATTATTTATATAGTGCTCTAAGTTTACACAGTGCTGTACATACAATCTTATAGTTAGACGGATCCATGCCCTCAGGCTTGCAGTCTAAAAGACAACACAAAAGGAAAAGGGGAAGGTGGTGGGAGGGGGATGAGGTCCAGTGGTTCTTCTCTCCCTTTGGGGCCTGGACCAAGGCAGATGGACTGGAGGGAGGGCTTGGTTCTTAATACATAGTTAAAAGGAGGCATCCTGGGGCAGCTGGCACAATCCTGGGAATGCTTCCCTAAACAATATAGTCTTTAACTTACTTTTGAACCTGGTTAGAGAAGTGATGAGGCATATATGTTGGGGGAGAAGGTTCCAGGAATGAGAAGCAGCAAGTGAGAAGGGACAAATTTGGGACAGAGCAGTGGAAATCCTCGGCTGGGACAGGAGACCTTGACTACCAGAACGGAGGGTATGAGAAGGAGTGTGACGAGAAAGAAGTTCAGACAAGTAAGAAGGGGCCAGTCTGTGGAGGGCTCAGAAAGTCAATAACAAAAGCTTGTACTGGACGCGGAAGGGGAAGGGGAGCCAGTGAAGGGGGGATAGGAGGGGAGAAACATGGTCAAAGTGGCAATGTGATAATATGTGCAGCTGAGTTCTGGACAGAGATTAAAGGATGGAGGGGTGAGAGAGGAAGCCCTGTCAGAAGAAGGTTGCAATAATCTAGTCGTAAAGCCACTAGGGCATGGACCAGAGTCTTGGCAGTGGAGGCTGAGAGGAATGGACGGATTTTAGCAGTGTTGTAAAGAGAGAATCTACAGGTCTTGGCAGTGGTCTGAATCTGGGGGATAAACGACAGAGAGGAATCAAAGATGAAACCAAGACTGTGGGCTTGCTGAACCAGATGAATAGAAGTGCCATCAACAGAAACAGAAAGAGTATTGAAGGGTGGACTTAGGTGGAAAGATGAGAAGCTCTCTCTTAGACACATTGAGCTTCAAGCACCAATGTTGCATCCACTGAGAGATGGCAGCCAGACCAGAGGAGACTTGCTGTTCAAGCCCCGGCGAAAGGTCAGAGGTGGAAAGATACAGCTGGGTGTCATCGGCATACAGATGATAGGAGAAACCAAAAGAACTGATAATTATAAAATTATCATCAGAGTGCATAACTATGTGAGATATTTTTGTTCACAAAGAAACCAGCAAGTGTTTTTTTCAGGAAAGGCCAAAGGATCATAGATGGGTTATAAGAATAAACTATTACTTAGCTGCCCCCATCCTCAGTGATCTTCTTAGAGGCTAAACATACCAACAAAAAGGGCCACATGCCACACAACCCAACTCCAGTCCCCAAGCCGCTGTCATGCTGCCCACCTGACCACACAGAAGGAGGCATTACGGCTATTCTTTGACGCAGTGATCAGATGCTGCACATGAAAAGTAGCACCAAAAAGTGCCACTGTGGTGGCAAAGGCACCATTTTTCCACACCCAAATGAGCAACATTTTGCCTCTTCTGTTGGAGATGTAAAAACTCCAGATCGAGGTGGCAACATGCAATTGCTGCAGTCCTGATCCAGTGTTCAAAGGGGCAATAGCAAGCAGCTTCTTTGGGATCATTTGTTTTGCCCCTTAGACACTTTTCTGAACCTTATCTCCTGTTGAACAGTTCCTTTGCTTCTCAATCTGTCTTGGATGAATGAATTTTTACTGACAATTGATATTTAATTTCCTATCTCTGTGCTGGCCCCATACAATTTCTTACAGAAAATCAAAATGATCTCCCACCCTGTTCTGGAAGCAAACTAGCATTTGTTTCTCTTTACCTTTTCCTCATCAGGCTTCCTCTCCCCCCTATTATCATTTCACAGTTTTTGCTGCCCAACCAAATCCTCTCCTGCTAGAAATTAAATTCTGCTTTAGAATTCTCAGATAGAGAGCTCTAGTACCTCACCAAACTACAAAACCCCAGGATTCCACAGAATAGAACATGGCATTAAAGTGGAGTCATGGTGCTATAATTGTATCGTGAGAAAGGGCAGGCCCTAAGTCTGGTCCTTCACCTTCCATTCTAAAATCCTCTCCTTGAACTTGAATTGCATTTGGAGAACTGTTAAATGTGAAAGTGTTGTAATGTGGAAGGATCTATATACAGAACCATTCATTTTGCTTTTTCTTTAAGTATACACCAGTTCTTTTGCCTCTCATTCTGTCTGCTGATTTGTCATATAATAGAAAATCATAATTCCATATTTTAAAAAATTGCTGGCTCCATACAGTTAATGTATATGCAAGTTCTAGTGCCTATCGTTTTGTCTGCTAATTTGTCATATATTCAAAAATCATAGATACATATTTTAAAAATAATTAGCCCCAGCTGGTTTCATAATATCCTCACATTTTAAATGTGTATGCTTGTGTTATTCTGCACACGTATAGTTCAGAAAACTTCCTTTGTCATGTCAGGGTGTTCCTGTACAAGTGTGAGAAAAGATAGTCTGTTGTTATATTTCACCTTCCCATCTATCTTTATAAATGCTTCAATTAAAAATAATTAGAGTTGGCAGTAATCAAAATTAAACTAGCTGCCTAGGAATCATCTTTGTAGAACAGCCAATAAGAGCTAACACCAAGGCTACTGGCTAGAAAAGAAGCCATAGCTAAGCACTATCATTTACTTTGGAACACTGCTCTTTTTTAAAAATGCATATTCCATTTTGGGAAGGTTGGATATAATGCACTGTCGAGCCAAAATTATTGTAAAATGAAATTTGCTGTACTTGTCATTTACAATTGGGTGTGCAAGTATATGCATGCCATTTTCTTCCTCAGTAACCCCTAATGGAATCTTCTTTTTTATTCACATAATTCACTTTTTTGAAGATATTTTTTAAAATGCAAGTTGATGGTCAGGAAAGGAATGACTTCCCAAATATTTTTCTAAGGTCACATCCACACTGTAGAAATAATGGAATTTGTCCCCATTTTAATTGCCATGGCTCTATCCTACAGCATCATGGGATTACTTTTGTGAGGGACCAGCACTCTTTGGCAAAGAAGGCTAAATACCTTGTAAAAGTACAAATACCAAGATTTCATAGGATGGATCTACAGCACTTAAAATGGAGTCAAACTGTGTTATTTTATACAGTGTAGATGCATCCTGAGAAGAATCTAACATCTTTTCTAAAGATCTTAATATCTCTTCACCAGATATTTATTTATGAAAGTTGATTTTTCCCTTCCATCTGAGTTGGGGAGGAGCACTAATGTTTTCCTATAAAATTGTAGCCACTTTCCACTTGATCAGTCCATTAATGTTTGTGTGCATGAAGGAATTTCAGCAGATGTTACTTGTCACTCCTTTACACAAACATCTAAGAGCCTGGTCCCTTATATTACCTAGTATCCCTGATCAACACTCTCATTTGTAACCTGAGTTTTGAATACCCTCATCTCTCCTCCATTCCCACAATATCCCATTAGAGAAATAGCACATTGATTTTCATCATCCAAATTTAATCTGGCACAGAAAAAGGCCAGTGATTCAAGTTAGGCCCAAAACAGCCAGGCCAAATGATGTGGTTTCCCACTGCCTTTGGGATGTAGGATTTAGATGACCTGAATGACCTGCATCTTAGCAAAAGAACTGGGCCAAAAGGGAGAAGTAAAAACTGTCAAATACCTTTTTTGAAAGTTTGTTTCAGAACTGTGGTGGCTGGTCACTGTTGCCCTGGTGCAAATCATGCCAGTCCTTTTGGCCTGTCTGTTTTGGACCCTTTTGTACCTAGCTCTTTGATACCAGAGTTCAGAAAACTTCCTTCCTTCCTTCCTTCCTTCCTACCTTCCTACCTACCACATCAAAGCCACTCTGCCATAACTGATTTAGCAGTCCTACTCTAGTGCTTGTCATGACTTATAAAGCTCTATTCGGCTTATGTCTAGACTTTGAAAGAAGATATCTCCCCATATGGACCTGAAAGAACCATAAGATTTTTGGGGGGAAGGCTTTCCCTAAGTCCTGCCACCAGCACAGTTGGGGAGGACACAAGAGAGGGCCTTCTCAGTGGCTGCTCTGACTCTCTGGAATATCCTGCTTTTGTGGGGTGGGGAAGATAGGCCGGCCCCATCCCTACTTTCTTTTCACCAGCAGGCAAAGACCTTTTTATTCAAGCAGGTTTTTTTATTTGTAATTGTGCCCAGGGAGGCTTCTTACTGGAGTGTTTGCTTGAGTATGTTTTAATAATAGTTTTAATGGTTTTTATATTTTTAATTTAGTTTTTTTTTAAAAAAGACTTTTACATTCTTTGCTAGTTAATACTTTTACAATGTTTGCTGTTAATGTGTTTCAATTTTTTTTTTAAAAAAAATGTAAACTCTTATAGTTGGTTTTGAGCATCTTTTGTAAGCCACCTTGAGTCCAACTTGGGAGAAAGGCAGCATATTAATTAATTAATTAATTAATTAATTGGCACTAGGTAATTAGTGTTGTCAGTAGTGAACCTTTAAGCCTCAAATTACATTTTACAGTGAGAAAAAAGGAGTAAAACAACAATAATAAAATTATCCATTCTCAAAGACATTCCACCTCAACATTAGGAGGAACTTCTTGACAGTAAGGGCTGTTCAACAGTGGAACACACTCCCTCGGTGTGTAGTGGAGTCTCCTTCTTTGGAGGTCTTTAAGCAGAGGCTAGATGGCCATCTGTCGGGGATGCTTTGATAGAGAGTTCCTGCATGGCACAGGGTTGGACTGGATGGCCCTTGTGGTCTCTTCCAACTCTATGATTCTATGAATCTATGAAATAAAACATTTCCCCCCAATGGAAATTTTTAAATTTCAACACAAAATAATTAATAAATAATCTGACTAATTAGTGAGCATCACTCTTTTACAGTGGGTACAGTCAAAAGAAGTGTCTAATGTTTCAAAAATATCAGTTGGGATATATAAGAATATTTTTTGTGAAGAAAACTATCCTCATATATCCCTTTTTCTTTTGGAACAATGTTAAATTTCTTTGACAGTATCTCTTACAAAAGTGATATACTGAGTCATCTCAGTATTTCAGCCAACATCTTTTTCTTTCAATCCTTTTTCTATAACAGTCGGTTGGACATTTCATGAGGTGAACTGTTCTGAATTTAAAGAGAGAGACCTAATTGTTCTATGGTACTAAATTTAAATACCCCTGCTACAAATTCATATACTGAAGTACAAGCTCTAGTGAATTAGGTGAAACTATTGTTAACGTTTATAAAAGCGAAAGTGTTCCATTGGAATGAAAAGCCTCATTAAATGTAATGATGCAGATGTTCATTCTTGGATTGTGAAGCTTCATGTTAAATCTCTCAAATAAAGCTGTTTGGCTCAACTAGCTAATTATTTGAGGCTTTATGACATCTTTTTGTTGCAAAAAGTGATAGAAGCATATTTGTTGGCTAAAGTGGTAAAAGCATGCTGAACTATTGTGCTCATTGTGCTTTGTTCCAGAGTGAACTAAAAACTTATGGGCTCACTTGAGTTTAAAGTAGGGGTGTCAATCTTCAACCCTTTCATTCAGGTATGCAAGGGCAATGAATAAATAATTGAATAAATATTCCAAAGCCTTCTCCCCACTGGGGAAATAAGATGTTTTGTACTTTTAAAAAAAATCTCTCATTTTATGGTTTTTGCGTAAAAAATCTGTTTGCTGAATAACATTGTTTTGGTGTAGAATTTTTTTGGAGTAAAACTCCCCTACATTTTACATAAAATGTATCTTTTGCACAAAAATGTTGCAGGGAGAAACCCAAAGAAACTGAAACCCCAAAATGTTTTAGTCTTTCACTCTTATTTTGGAAAATTGAATAGGAAAAATTGTGATTTTTTTTTTTTACTTCTCTAGTGAAGTAAAATACTTGGCACATTATTCTTATTGTTGTTATTACTTTCAGTACAATGCAATATATTTCTGATGCCAGTCCTATAACTAATAATATAGATAATAATATGGAAGATGTTTCGTTTCTTCTTCGTAGTACAAAAAGACCCTCCTGATTAAATTAGATTTAGACTGCGGAACATACTATAAAATGTAACATTTCATGTTACAGTACATTTTTCTAATGATCACTGTTGTATGTTGCTTTGTTAGGCAATAAATAAGAATCATTTGAAAGCAAAGCCTGAACTCTTTCACCTAAAGCAGGGAGGGGGGCAAATTTCAGCAATGTATTTAATGTATTAAAACAGAAATTTAATTTTTGTAGTCTGTTTCCTGGTGGCACCTAGTGTAAATGAGAAAGTATATGTTTTAGTTTCAAGATACTCCATTAAAACTAATTTCCTTTTCAGACTTTGCAATTTCACACATGTATAGTTTCTTGCTATTTTCTACTTTAAGTGTTGTTCATAGAACTATAGAGTCTGAAGGTACCTTGGATGCCATCCAGACCAGTTCAGTGCACAAAATACTATGGTACATTAAGTAAGCATAGCTATAGCATGCCTGACAGATGGCTCTCCAGCCACTACTTTAAATACATCTAGCAAAGGAAAACATCCACATTTCAGATTCAGATGAAAATAATAAAAGTGAATTTGGTACATCCTGGTATCATCCGGCCTCATTATTTTAACACTGGGCTTTATGACATGGGAGGCAAGCATAATTAAATCAGCATTAAATCCCATCAATATTGCACAATATTGTTGTGTTTTTTTTAAATATATAGGTTGTTTTTTATATGATGTTGCCTGAAGTTACCATTAACCTGCCATTATCCTGTGGATAAAGTGGCAAAATCACACCACTTTTTATTCATGAGAAAAAACTGTCAATAAATCACAGGATAATGGCAGGATAATGGTGACGTTGTGTGAAAATCAACCCATTATGTTGCATTATTGATGGGATTTAATGACACTTTCCTCCCATGTGATAAAGTCCACTGACAAATTGAGAAGACAAGAAAAGGATCTCCAATTTTTTCTGAATCTTGGAATCACAGACAAGAGGAGTGGTGGAATCTGCAGGAGGTGTCTTTGATAGGGGGAGGAAAATATGATTATGCTTGATCATGGTTGGGGGTTCTAGAAGAGGTTGGATTGTTCATTGTATTTTCATGTTATTGTCAGCTACTGCTGGGATTGTGTGAATTTAGACTGCAGAATATGATTCTATGATTCTATGATTCTATGTTTCTATGATTCTAGAAACGATCTTCTGAAAGTGCAGAATTTGGTATGAAAAAATGTTGATTGTATCAAAATGTTGATTGGTATGAAAAAATGTGGAGAACAGATGTAGACTAAGGTCTAAAACACACTGCAGAAATAATCCAGTCTAACACTGCTTTAACTGTCCTGGCTTGGTGCTAGGGAATTCTGGGAATTGCAGTTTATTATGATATCAGAGCTATCTGACAGAGAAGGCTAAATGTTTCACAAAAGTATAGTTCCCAGAATTATCTAGCATTGTGTCAGGACAGCTGAAGCAGTCTCAAACTGGATTATTTTTGCAGTGTGTTTTGGATCTAAGACTACTGAAACAGGTGAACCTGATCTTAGATTACTGGAATACATTGTAGGAATGTCATGATGTGGCCTAATTTCCAAAAGAAAAATAGGTATAACAACACTAGTCTATCTATGGGCCAGTAGAGATTAGAAGAAAAGGGCAGCCAGAGGCATGCACACCAAAAGCTCAGGAGCTTGCAGTTACTGCACACTCCTCAACCCTAGAATCAGCGCCAGCACACTGCTTCCTGCCTTTGTGTACCAGGCCTATATTTATTATGGGAGTTTGCTTACACGAATTGACAGGCAATTTTTCAAAAGTTAAAAATTCTAGGAAAATTGAGCGTTTCCAGTAAGCTTGAAGTGTGGTGTAGTAGTTTGAGTACTGGAGTAGACCAGGGTACAAATGCCCACTTAGTCATGGAAACCAAATAGGTGACCTTGTTCAAGTCACATTTTCTCAGTCTCAGATGAAAGCAAAGGCAAACACCCTCCGAAGAAATCTTGCCACCAAAACACTGTGCTAGGATCGTTTTAGGATTGCACCAAGACATAAGAAGGACAAATTACAAAATTGTTGCCTATTCAGGTTCTTAGCATTTTACTGGGCTCTGTCACCAATCATATTTCTGCCTTTGTGGTAGTGCTTTTTTTTGGTGCCAAAGTGAAAAAATTTACAATTTCTGTCAATTTTTATCAATTTTTCTCTGTTGCCTTTGGTTCAAAGTTCTGGACTGTAAAGGATGTTTATATCAGAAACTTGTTAAAGCTTTTTTATTTTTATTTTGAAACATTATAAAACATTTTGCACTACATGTGTCTACATGTGTCTCATGTTTGCATATGGATTTAAGATGCTAGTGAATTTTATATTTAAATGCTTCTAGAATACAGAATAGAATATATGTATATTAATTTTCACCTTTCAGTAATCAGAGCTTCTGGTTTTAATTATAGGTTATATGATATTGTTTTCCTTTGTTTTCAGTAACATAGATCATGTGTCTCCCTTGCTTTAATAAACTTTATAAAATTATATTTTGGAATGGAAATTTTGATATTTGATTCCAGATTGTCCTTATATATTTTTCACATAGCATCTGTGTTACTTCCTCCTGAGAACATAATTAAGAAAGGGAATTTGAATTGAAAAGGAAAAAAATAAACATCACAATACATTTTTTGTTAGAAAACATGATAAATATCCAGTAGTGCTTTTAAACATTTTATAGAAAAGAACATTCCAAAATAAGGACAAGGTATACATTAAATAAATAAAAAATAAATGATAACTTATGTATTGCTAAATTTTTCAAATTTAATAAACCACTATAAACTCAATAAGGGAGGACCAATACTAATTCTGTTAACGAATGTTTTGAAAGCCATACTATTGATAAACACATCAGTTACTCTGTTATATCAGTCCTCTAACCTTTTACAAAAATGTTGGCAATATCTAGGGTTAAGAAGAGAACATTACATGGAACTTAATGTCCAACTGTTTCCTCTAATGTTTCTGAATAATTAGAAGCTGACAGTTTGTGGTTTGTTGCCATGAGATGCATACTATAAGCATAATGAGCAATACAAGCATGGCTACCAAAGGTTGGCAACATAAGACCAAATATGGTGAAACTGGAGAATTCTTTTCCTGGAAGAGTCAGTTATCATGTCTTGTCAGATATTAAAGATGTGGCCTCCTGTGGAAGGTGGAGAGGTAGTAATGGGAAATATGAAAACAAAGATTGCCCTCTTTATCTCCCCATATATCATAACTCTGCCATAAAAATAATTACCAGTGATTTCTCAAAAGGTTTACTCACTACTTCCTGCTACTTGGAAGGAAATAATATGTACTTCTCTGGCAGGGAGCAGATTTGGCACAAACATTGTTTGAACAAATGTGTCATGAGCAGAGATCTGTTTGCATGGTCAGTTTTTCTCTCTTGTCCTTGCAATTTCATCCCCATCCATCTTCAAAATCTGCTGGAGTGGTGTTCTCCCACCCTGTACAGCACATTTTGAAGGTAAGGCAGGACTTGCAGAATTCTCCTTCATCCTGTTTCTGCGAATCAAGCTGTTATTCTTCTTGTTGTGGTTTCTGACTTATGGTGACCTTAAGGTGACTTCTCACAGATTCTTCTGTAGCTGTGAGTGTGGGGCTTGCAGAAAATCACCCAGTTGGTTTCTATGGCTGAACTAGGATTCAGACCCTGGTCTCCAGAGCCATAGTCCAATACTCAAACCACTATGCCTTGTTAGATCCTACTGATAGTTGCCTAAATCCTGTTATTACTCCTGACTGGAGTAGATTCATTGAATTAATGAGATGTATCTTCATGTTGACTTATCATTTAACAGTTGATTTAATGGATCTACCACCCACAAGGATGCCGGCCAGGGTATATTGAATGAACCCAGCATCTCAGGGGCCTTAGGAATCTGGATGTAAATCTTTACTTGTATCATTCTTACACATGCAATGAAACATTTCAAGAGGTTTCTCTCTGGTATGTGAATTTAGAAAGTGTTTTGCATATTTTTCTTTCCTTTTTTCTTCCATTTTGGATTTTTTTTTTTTTTTTTTTGCAAAACTTTGTGTAAAGTAGCATGTACTTTTTAGTATTTATAAATAGGACTGAGGTTCATGATCCATTTCCGATTGGGCCTATGTAACATACACACACTCTCTCTCTCTTTCTGTGTGTGTGGGTGTGTGTGTAATGAGTGCCTTCAAGTCATTTCTTATGGTAACCCTAAGGAAAACCTATCAGGGAGTTTTCTTGCAAGATTTATTCAGAGGAGAATTGACATTGCCTTCCCCTGAGGCTGAGAGTGTGTGACTTGCCCAAGGTCACCCAGTGAATTTTGAGACTGAGTTGGGAATCAAACCCTGGTCTCCAGAGTTGTAACCAGCACTCAAACTATTATGCCATCCTGGCTTCTATAACAATATATAATAATATATAACAATAACAGGTTAAAAAGCATCACTTTTAATAGTTTAGGAATAGTAGACAATTTTTTTTAAAAAATGTAATTCACATGTTATAAAATAAAAACATTCAAACTTTAACAAGTAATCATGAAATGTTAATGAACATGCTAGATAGATTGGAAAATTGGATATCAATTATAATGAGTTTTGTCCATAGTGAAATTTTGCAGTGTGGTATGATAATAATAGCCACCACTTTATAATGGAAGTGAATAACCAGGGATAAATTAATCACTGTAGCTCCATCCACACTGCAGAAATAATCCAGGTTGACACCACTTTTAACTGTCGTAGTTCAATATCATGGAATTCTAGGAAATGAAGTTTTGTGTGCAGTTTTCTCTCTCTTTGTCAGAGAGTTCTGGTACCAGAACAAACTACAGAATTTCATAGCATTGAGCCATGGCAGTTAAAATTGTGTCATCTTGGATTATTTCTGCAGTGCAGATGCAGCCTGTGTTTCAAGGAAGTAAAGCATAGAAGCAGAGCCAATTTGGGCCATTGCTGTATTGTAATTATCTAATATTTACCAGTGGTGAAGAATGTGTCCACGCTGACCTCTCTTCTCAGTTCCTTTAATATTTTCCAGTGCTTGAAATATTAATATCTGCATGTTTTTCCATAAATATTTGTCTTTTTGTAATTTACTTGGGCTACAGTTTAAACTATACTTCCTGGTAAGTCCCGATTTTCTCAGTGGTACTTTGAAACAGACCTTGTTTAGGCTCAGTCCTAAAAGGCTGTTGGTAAAATTTAGTAAGAAGGATAACAGATGCCAAAAACAGAAAGGGGTCAAAAACTAAATTGTATTTATTTGTACCACAGAATATCCTATACATAAGATGATAAATGTGAACCATATATTTTGGAAAGCTGGAGTTAAAAATTGCTGGCGCAGAAAAGAGAAACAGATGACATATAATACTTTAGGCTTGGTCAAAAGCATGAAAAAATAAAATTTCCACTATATTTAAGGAAAAGAGCTGCTATATTATGCTTTTGAGGATTAACAGAAAGATCATGTTGTCTTTCTCTTTCTTTTTTAAACACTTATCTTGGCAGGATTTAAGGAAACCACTGGAATCAATAGTACCCACTGGATTTTACAGAGATAAGCACTTTTTATGGATTGGCCGATAAGTCTTGCTTTTACTGCTGGGAAAATTGTTTGCTGCCCATGGCCTTTCCAAGGGAACACTGTCAGAAAGCAGCACAAATAATTTCAGATAAATGCTAACTGTGTAACATCGAGTTGTGGTGCTTTGGAAAACAACTTCTAATTATCCTCGTTTTAGAGTAAAGAATTGTCACACAAGACTTCTTAGAATGTAAATCTTCACTTAAGTCATTCTCACATGCAAGAGTGAATAATTTCAAAGGTTCTTTACTGGCGGATAAATTTAGAAGATTTTGGGCACTTTTTATGATTCTTTGCATTTGGGGACTTTTTGTTGAAAAAATTAATTAGTGCAAAACACTGGCGGTTTGTGTGTGTATATATAAGAAAAAAACCCGCACAGAACCCAGATATGCAAAAATCCTCTCAGTAGATAACTATTTTAATGGGCTATCTTGGTATGTTGAGGTACCTTCTATCGTCAAGAACAATAACCAAAACATAATTTTAAAAAAAATATGGGTGCTCTTTGCATCCCTACCAGGAAGGTGGTTGTGAATATATAGGGGTTAAAAACAAGAAAGGTTGATGTGTGACACCTTGCGGATTTTAGAGGAACAATGGCACTGGCAAAAGCAGTGTAAACTGCACTGGGTCCTTAGAAATGTTGTTTGTGATGTTTAATCTATGAATTGTCTTCAGATCCATAAAACTCTCCCATGCTTGATGAAATTGTTTATTTTAATCAGCAGATTTTGTTAATCCTACATGAAAATGTCCATATAAATATGTATTTTAATGTGTATAGTATTTTGAGGTAAAACATTATTTTAAAACATGGACTAAACCATGGGATCACAAATGCCTTGGTGGACAAAACTACACAGGTGTTATTGCAGTGGATTTTAAAAACATATTCATTCTTTGCTGCATCATCAAGAAATGCACTAGCCAAGACAATATTTCTGCATGCTTTGTCAGATTCATCACTACTTTTTCTCCATCTGTAATATATATTCTGTGGCAAGAAATCTGATGATAAACTCTAATGGTGTCCTGTTGTTTCTTCTGGAATTAGCACTGGCTCTTCTCCTTGTAGCCACTCGTGCAAGTACACTGTTGGTATATTCTTTACCCAGTGACCTTCCATAAACAGCAAAAGCCTGAAGGGTGACTCAAATAATGAATGCTTAGCTCCACTGAATAAACACAGTGGCCAGGATCCTGCATCAGAAGCTGTGATGTGTAACTTTACAATGACAGAGTTAAGTACAGTAATTGATGCAATTATTATTATTATTATTATTATTATTATTTATATAGCGCTGTAAATTTACACAGTGCTGTACATACAATCTTAAATTAGAGGGATCCCTGCCCTCAGGCTTACAGTCTAAAAGAGACAACACAAAAGGAAGAGGGGAAGGTGGTAGGAAGGGGATGAGGTCCAGTGGTTCTTCTCTCCCTCTAGGGCCAGGACCAAGGCAGATGGACTGGAGGGAGAGCACGGCTTCTTAATACATAGTTATAAGGAGGCATCCTGGGGCAGATGGCACAATTCTGGGAATGCTTCCCTAAACAATATAGTCTTTAACTTAATTTTGAATCTGGTTAGAGAAGTGATGAGGTGGACATGTGGGGGAAGAAGGTTCCAGGAGTGAGGGGCAGCAAGTGGGAAGGGACGAATCCGGGACAGGGCAGTGGAAATCAGGAGACCTTGACTACCAGAGCGGAGGGTACGAGAAGGAGTGTGAGGAGAAAGAAGTTCAGACAATTAAGGAGGGGCCAGTCCATGGAGGGCTTTGAAAATCAATAACAAAAGCTTGTACTGGATGCGGAAGGGAGAGGGGAGCCAGTGAAGGGAGGAGAAAAGAGGAGAAACATGGTCAAAGTGGCGAGCGGATGTGATCATACGTGCAGCTGAGTTCTGGACAGAGATTAAAGGATGAAGGTGAAAGAGAGGAAGCTCTGTCTGAAAAAGGTTACAGTCATCTAGTCGTGATACCAACAGGGCATGGACGAGAGTCTTGGCAGTGGAGGCTGAGAGGAATGGACAGACTTTAGCAATGTTGTAAAGAAAGAATCTACAGGTCTTGGCGGTGGCCTGAATCTGGGGGATAAACGACAGAGAGGAATCAAAGATGAAACCAAGACTGCGGGCTTGCTGAACCGGATGAATAGAAGTGCCGTTAACAGAAACAGGAAGGGAGTATTGAAGGGTGGGCTTAGGTGGAAAGATGAGAAGCTCTCTCTTAGACATATTGAGCTTCAAGTGCCGATGTCGCATCCACTGAGAGATGGCAGCCAGACAAGAGGAGACTTGCTGTTCAAGCCCCGGCGAAAGGTCAGGGGTGGAAAGATACAGCTGGGTGTCATCGGCATACAGATGATAGGAGAAACCAAAAGAACAATATGTGATGATGCTAGTGAACTGCAACAATGCACAACAGGGCATTATGTAAGATGTCCCTTTGCAGAATAGGGGCTCCAACTGTACAGCAGGATATATGCATTGGGAGAAGTTACCCATCAGGACATTTGTACATTAAGACATATTTCACAGTAGGATATATTACACAGTGGGATACATTTCACATCAATACATGTAATGCATCAAGAAAATTGTGCATCAGCCACAGTGCTGATTCTGCTTATGCCATGGTCTCATCTCAATAGTACAGTATGTCTCTGCTGGCCTCCTGAGAATATGAATATTGCCCAGTGGTGCAATTCAACTTTACATGATTGTAAGTCAGCTCCAGATGATGATGATGATGATGATGATGATGATGATGATGATGATGATGGAATCAAGGCAGGGAATAGCAACAGACCAGCAAGTTAAAAACACAACATCTGTTAAAACACACATCAGTTTAATAGAACAAACAAGACATATATGTATTAAAACAATTTACATTTAAAATTCATTATTAAAAATTACAATTTAAAAATCATCTGAATATGCTTGTGGGAAGGAAATGCTATTTTAAAGTTGGACAGCTTATTCAGATGTCAGAATTTCTTCTGGAAGGTTGTTCCACAATCTATAGGCATCTGAAGAAAAAGTCCTCTGGCTAATAGTTGCCAACCTATTTCTGGCTGACTGGAGTAAATGTCCCTGAGAGAACCCAAGTTTATGGATCAGATTATACAGGAAGAGCCAATCCCATAGGTAACTTGGACCCAAACGATATAGGGCTTCAAAGATAATAACCAACATTTTATACGTTGATTGGAAAATAATTGGCAGCCAGTAGAATCATTTTAGTTTTGTTGCAATATGATCACTCCTGGATGTTCCAGCAACCAATTTGGCTGTCATGTTTTGCACTAATTGAAGTTTCCAGAGTTGGTACAGAGGTAACCCAATGTACAACACATTGCAAAAGTCCAGCCTTGGGATTACCAGCACATGCACTACCATCTTCCAGCTCTAGGTAGGGGTGCAGCTGGCCTAAACTACTAACAGGATGCTAGCCAGTGTCCTCTCCTCTATGGCTCAGTCCAACTGGAATTACGAAATGTAATCATTTTACTGTATCTAGTACTGTATCTAGTAATGGGCACATCTGGTTACAATATGTTTTAGGCTGTCATGTGGCTAAACTTAACAGAGGCTTAGAACATACGGACCAAAAGAAGTGCCTTCCAGCTGCTTTGGGGGTGTGGCATTTAGATGACGCATGACCCCAAAGCAGGTGGAAGCTGCTCCAAGGCTGTCAAATGGAGCCTGAAGCTGCTGTAAAGATGAATTGATTTAAACTGACTCCCAGCCAACATGGATTTTGACTGCAGACAGCAGCCCACTTTGAAGCAGGCCATGCAGTCTCCACGGCCCTAGCCTAATTGTGGCTCATTCCCAGTCACCTGCTTTGCTCCCATATCTAATGTCCAGTGATTTCAGCAGATAATCTTAAATATTGCATTGAAGAGTATATTTAGTGTTTTCAGTGAAATGTTTGTTTGTGTCTTCAGTGGGTTGAAAATCTATTTATAGTCATAAGCACTTGCAAAAAACTCCAGTTCTATATTTTCTGTAGTGCACCTCTGTTGAAATAGTACTTTGTATTATGAAAACAGAATGTTGGTATTTAGTGTGAACCAAATCATAACTCTATCATATATACTGGTACTGGTATGCAGCTTATCCTGTTTAAATATGCTCATACAATGATAATGGAGTAATTTAAAAGGTCCAATGCAGTGAACAATACAGTGACTTTAGAGATTGTTCTAAATGATCCATCTTGAATTATATTTGTGTACAGGAAGATGAAACATCATAATTCAAGTGAGATACCATACCTTTGGTGAAAATCATTCTTTACTTCTAGCATTGTAGCATTTTAACAAATTGCATCGTGTAGTGATATTTGGCAGAAAATCTGTTCTTTAGTTCCTGTTGTACAGCAGATTGAATAAACTGGAACTATTTATCCTGTTACTTCATCTTTTTTATTATCTTGGTGATTTTTTTTAAAAAAAAACTAATAATAAAGCAGCTAAACTCCTTTATTTTATTATATCACACCAATTATATAATGATGGCTTGTTCTATTCTGTTCTTGTTTTCCCCGCCAGCTTCCTCAGGCTCAAAAGGTAAACAAATTTTGATCAATACTTCTCCAAAGAAATCACCAACTCTTCATGTTTCCAAAGTGTCATGAATATGGTACAATGGTGATCAGTGAAATATGGTGCAATGTCACAGTTGTAATGAACTGGAGAGCATGACATTGATTAAATCAAAGCAAGGGATTGTATGAAGCCAAGTCACCCACTGAGTTACAATTCAGTTACACAATGTGAGACCTGTTTGAACAAAATGGAGAAGGATTAGGCAGCTGTTTTGTACAATAAAGGATCCATTTTGTTACCACTTTGAAAATAATAGGAAACCATTGAATGGACTTCGCATTTAAAAAGAAGCCATCCCTGGACCCTTATGTTCCCTGCAGAGGAATAATAGAACTCATGGTATGGCTTTATTCTCTCACTGGTCCCTATTGTACTGTTTTACCAAAAGCCTTTCAGTGCATCTAACATACGTTCTGTCCAAAACAGTTTCCATGCAATGTGCTGTTGTTGTTGTACAGCTTCTGCTTTGCTATGGTGTGATCCAGAGCTACCCCACTGCATTTCATGATATCACAGATGACATTTGTGGCAGCTACAATGTATCACTTGATGCTCATTGCATCATTCTTCTATAGAACTCACAAATATAATTGGGGAAGAAAAAAAGACAAAAATCTTATTATATAATTAGAGTTGTAGTTTTATTGCTTATATAAGGATTTCTGTATGATCGCATAAAAATGATATTTTCTCTTTTCATATCTTCTTTCCTTCACTATCTCATGAGGAACAGACAAGTTAAAAAACTGAGGGTCCCTCTTTTTTGTTGCTGATAGCTGGACCTTTTTTTAACTGTTTTTCAACAGTGCCTCCCCCAATTCATTTTTCTCTTCTCATCCCTGCAATTGCATAACCTCTTATGTGTCCATGAATGTGCACATACAAGTGTTTTAATGAAAGGTATAGAGAATTCATGGGCAGACCTATAAGTGCAACTCTCTGTAACCCAAACATGATTATCAAGTTACTGAGGCCACTATATTCAGTTAACTTTTTAGTTGCATAGTTCTTCCAGTAAAAGCCTGAATTAGTCTTTACAATATGTTGACTCATAGTGTCAAGAGTATGTAATATTAGTATGAAAATGTATACAGTTGTGATTTCTCATTCTTTTACAAGAAGATAAGCACCAATGAGCACAGTGGGAGTTAACTTTTGAATGAATTTGCATAGGATTGCACATCGCCACACATCTAAAATAATTATAATGGCTGTATGTAAGTCTTCATATCTTTTTGTAGAACAGTATGGGCTGAACTGTGTTAACTGGGTAGCATGATCCTTCAGTGTTTCAGAAGGGATTTATTTATTTATTTATTTATTTATTTGGTTAAGCTCTCACACTGAATGGATTGATCCTTCCATGTAGAATGATTATGTACTTGGAGTGGAGAAGTTGTTTCTTTGAGCTTTTTATAATGTTTAGAACATTCATAGGGAGCAGTATAGAATCTTTTCTAAGTGGATTTATTCTTCATGGTTTGAACAACTAAATAGGAATTTGGTCTTAATAAAAGACTCATTTGAATTCATGTAATAGTGAAGAGTGCAAAGTCAGTGGATTGGCCAGAATATTAATAGAGCTAACACAAAGGTAAGCCTAGGTTTAATATAACATTCTCTAACTTTAATAGAATGTCTTATGTGCTACATCAGCAGTAATGTGCCTATGGAGGTATCTGAGTCAGCACATTTATAGCAGTTTCATACCACACTTTGTCACGCCAGAATCCTATGGAATTCTGAGATTTGTAGTTGGTCACGTAGTTAGAATTTTCTGGTAGATAGCTCTAGTCCACCTCCCCCAGCTCATGATTCCATGGCAAAAAGCCATGACAGTTAAAGTAGTATCAAGCTGCTATTTTGGTGTATATGTGCATTTATCTCCCTTCAAGTCGCTTGATGACTTATGGTGACTCCATGAATTTCACAGGGTTTTTTAAGGGCAAGGAATTAGTCAGAGGTGATTGTGCCAGTTCCTTCCTCTGAATGAGCTCCTACGATCCATTGGCAGTCTCCTATACCCTTTGTATATACCATGTGTTCTTTTCAAGTTCATATTGTTGTCATAGTAGTAGATCAGGTGCATGTCCTTACAGTTTGTCCCTTACTTCAACCAGGGTCTGGCAATTGCTAGGAGTTGCTGTTGTTGTTGTGTGTGTCATGTTGTTTCCCCTAGAGACTGTAGAAGGGCAGCCCCTCTCTGGCTACAATTTATTTAATTTTGTTTGAAAAGTGTTATTTAGGGCTGGGGGGGGGGCGGTATTTAATCAGGAAATAAATGCAGAAAGTCAGAGAGGATTTTTTTTTAAAAAAAAAATAATGGGACATGCTTGTTTGAATGTGCAGATAGCAGTCCACATTTTCTTCATCCTGACTTAAACCCGAGAGGACATGGAACATGTTATCCATTGTTATATTTTCCAACAAGTTCTTAAACATGGAGTCACACTTGCTGGAATCTGCAGACAGAATTGCTTTATTCACTTTTTAAAAGCCAAGGGATGAATTCATTTCCTTGAGTTGTCCCTCGGCTTCTCTCAAACCTCTTCTGAGTGCCAGTTCTGGAAAACCTGAAGTAATTTCTAAGTGTAATATCCATATTCCTTTTTTAAGGAAACCTAGGTAATCATAATACATTTCTTCTGCTATCATTAGGTACATGACTTCCAGGTCACTGGAGACTTGAGTCTTATGTTGAAGAATAAATGAGATAATAAAAGGTAGAGAGAAGATCTGAGAAGGTAAATGCATTAAACAATAAGAGGTGTTGGAGAAACACCTCTCCTATATTAGACTTGGAACAGCCTCTAGAAGCCCAGGCTCCTTTGTGATATTACCAGACTTTCAGGGATTTGATAATTTAATAATCCTTTTTTCCCCAATGGGCAATTTTCTTTCCTTAGTGCTATTTCAGTCCCCAAAATAACTTCATTATTATGTTCCAGTTGTTCTTACTTTTTTTTTAAATTTAAAATTCAATTTTGATGCTCCTTGTTCTTAGGCTTAGCTCCAGTCTTCTCTATTGTCAGCAGATGCTGGAGCCAGTACTAATATTCTTAGTGTTCACAGTGTAATGTAATGTTCACTCTTCAAAGGGATTAATTTTGTCATCTTCAACTCATTAATAAAATTTCATTGTAGTGATTAAAAGAGGTTGACAAGGTAAGGAATAGCCCTTTTCACTACAGCCTGACTCAATGTAGCCAGTTTCCAGCATTAAGAAAATACATGACATATTGGATGCACAACTTGTGTCTGCACATAGATTATTCAGCTCCTTATATAGAAATATTTATGGGGTTACATCATCTTGATTCATATCAAACAATAAGTAATTGCTGGATGGTTAACATGAACTGAGTATGAAATTCTGAATAAAAATACAGCTTTTTTGTGTCCTAATTAGTTTTCCCCAGTTTGGATGACCTCAAAATGTTTAAGGTCCAGACTCCCCCCCCACACACACACACACAACCAAAAGAAAAAGCTGAGGCATGATGAGGAGCTTTCAAATACATTTGGCATTTGTTTGTTTGAGAAAGATCAGTATGAGGCTGATGCTCGTCTTTATGAATGACTTGAGTCAATACGAGTGTACATTTGCCATATGGTGTCTCAACTTCTTCTGTGTTTTTGTTGGAATCTGTGTGTCATCTACAAATGTTTTTTGTATAAACATTTCAGACTATTATGTCTCTATAAACATGCTCACTTTAATCTTCAGATGAATCTAGAATAATAGTACTGTATTACCATCCAAGTTCACTTTTTAAAAAAATCTGCTAGGAAAATTGTATTTTCGAGGACAGAGTGTGGCAATTGCTCTGTGTGGCTGTTACCAACCATTTTCATGACAAGCAACAGATTCTCTCCTTATCAGATTATCTAGATTTTGAAGCCCTTTGACTTTCTGGTAAATGCTGAACATTGTTAATATAATGTACCCTTTCCAACATTCTAAATACTATAAATACTAAAAATAATAAATTAGTTACACTTTTAACCACCCAATAACTGAAGTTCCTATAATGTCTGGAGTTCCTTTTGCACCCTCTTGTTCAAGCACTTGCCCAGGAAGGAGATTTTGTCAAGTGCCCTATAGATTTCCTTCCTCTTCCTGATTTAATTTATGTTTCTTTAGGAATAGCCTGGTCACCATCTCTTTTTAAAATTCTGGTGAGCTGCCGCCACCATCCCATTTCAAAGAAGAATTCAAAATTTCATGGAGAGATCGCTACCATGCTAGACCTGATCACCCACAAAAAGCCAAGCATACAGATGGTTGGTCAAAGTTGAACAATCACACTGTCCACATTGTTGGATCTCAACAATAGAAATTCATTCAACATAACAGATGGTATTCAGGATACTTTCATTATGGGAATTATGAGGTGTATGAATCTGTTGTAGCTAGAGTGAGTGATCTTCCAAGCAAATGTATCACATCATGTCACCAACGGTGGAGCTATGTTGGTCATGAATAGTATACAGAGGTCAATGAAATAAATTTAGGCATTTCTCAGAAAAGGTTTTTAGGGTTTTTGCTTTGTTTTGTTTTAAATAGCCATTGGGAAATACCAAAGAAATTCTGAAATTTATGTCTGAATCAACATGATCCTTAAATAAATGATCAACTTTAATACTAATTTGTCTACTTACTGGGAAAGGAAAGGGGAACATTTGCCATGGCTAGATGTAATGGTCAGAAACAGCCATAAAAAAGTGTGGTTTGTTTGTTTGTTTGTTGGGAGTTATTTTTGAAAATCTGATCTTGGAATGAAACAAAAACTCACAAGAGCTGACCAGTGGATTGGAAAATCTCAATGTGTCAAAACGATCTTTCTCACTGAGGGTGAGAAACTTCACAATCTTTCTTTTTATCCTTGGGAAATAAATTTTTTGGATTGCCATTTCTATATTAAAATATCCATCTTTTACGTTTGAAAACTGACAATAAATTTGAGTTGATTTTGTACTGGGAATCCTTATATTTGCATGTTTGAGGAGAGAAGCACACACACACAACTATGTGTATTTTTCAAAAATATGTACAGCTAATAAGTTCAGGTTTGAAAAATTCAGACAAACATGGGTCTGTTGATGGAAAAATGCAAACAAAACTGCCAACTTTAGAAAATGTGTTAATTTTGAAAATGTACACAGAAATATCTACAAATTCCATGCAGGCAGAAAAATGCATCTTGCAATCCAATACAGAACAGAGATAAAATAATACTGAGATATACAGGGAGAATCAGATGCACATATTTCTACCTCCTTACTTTCAAGTACAAGTAAGCAGCATAAGAAGTAGTGTTTTTGTTTTTGGGTTTTTTTAAATTATAGCTTCTACCTAAAAGGAAGAGACATAGTTGGGATAGTCATTTACTCAAAGCTTTTCCTTAAATTTATGGAGAAACCATCTGTTATTTTGTGTGATATTTTGGTCAGGCTATACAAACAGTTAATACTGGCTTTGGCATAAAATATAATGCAGACACTAGATCTACAATTACAGCACCACTTGAAGGAATGCAAGAATATAGAATTAAATATTGCATAGGATCTTGGTAAACAGACAGAATTTCTGGTATACTTGTCTGAAGCATGTGGGAAGCTGCTGCACAAAGCTTTCCGCATTATGTAAGGGTTACAGTCTTACTGCAGAAACCTTTGAGCTAGGAATGAGCTCCAAATCATTGTGAAAGAAAAATAGTTTGATGAGAACTTGTTGAGAATATTTAGTCTTGATAAACTTCTGGCCCTTTCCAAGATTATGAGTCTATTGGGAAAAAAAAGCCCTTATAATTAATTCAAAGTAGGAATTAGTTTATTCTTGACTTCAATTTTGTGTATTTAATGGTCTTGATTTCTATCCTGCTCTGTACCTCAGACATAAGCGATTACTATGTAATAGCCCACTGGGGTATTGTTTTACTTACTTTGTTGAAACAGCAGGCTTCAAGATGTGTTAGCTTATTCCTGTTGTGCGGTATTTTGTTCTGAACCTATATGAAACAGGGGGAACTATATAATAGCTGCATTAATAAAATAGGCCCTGCTCAACCAATTTTTTAAAAAGAAAAACCCTTTGGTTGATTGAAAATGTTGTTTCTTCTTTTTTTCATATGGTTTGAGAACAAGGTTTTTGTCATGTCAGTTCCCAGCAACTTACTTTCTCTTTTTCTTTGAATCTTTTCTTGTTTCAACAAGATTTGCTGTCCTTTTATCCTGACACTACTGAGCTTCAAAAATCTAGACACATCATTTATCATTCTTTGCTTCATTTGCTGTTCCATACTTCAAGGTGCTGAATTACAAGGAGAGTGGAAAATTTGCAGCCCTGAGATTGTCGTGGAAATGCATCAGCAGAAATTTTAGCATTTTTATTAAAGTTTCCTAAAAAGTTAAATTGAACCAAATGAAATATATAACACGAATAAAATGGTACAGTAGCTATTTATGCTTCTTTTTGTTTTCCCTAATTCTGCTGATTTATTTTTCTTTGTTGAACAAAGGTGCTCTGTTATTTAAAGATAGGATTTGTGTGTGTACAGCAGACAATCATGGCCATACCTGCTAGACCCATGTTGTAATTTCACATGTTGCTCATAATAATTGCATAAGTAGGCCCCAAAATATATAGGCTCTAATCAGTATTCTGTACACCACAAAACTAATATGTTTATAGGTTTTTGTGTGGTTTATGTTTAGCTTTCATGATTTGCACCTTAACAGTGCTGAGTTCTACAGTTGTTACATGATTGTCATCTCTAGTGCTCCAGGATCTGTGAAGATCTGCACCAGGACTATATACACTGGTCTCAATGGGTCCATCCTGTAGGCTTTACTGAAGTTTTCTTTTTCCCCCTTTAATTAATAGATTGTTTCTAATATTGCAGCATTTCTGTAACTGGTGCAACTATAAATTCTATTTTTAAAAGAGAGACTGATGTGACATTAATCTTAGTGACAATTACATGTCTTCATTAAGTTTTAAAGTATAAAATGCAGACATTAAAACATTTAAGCATGTAACAATTAATACACACATTAAAACTGATCAATAATCCTTTCTTATTTAGTGCATGTGCATGTTTTTAACAAACACACTCCCTTGAAGTGTGGTGGAGTCTCCTTCTTTGGAGGTCTTTAAATAGTCTGGATGTCCATCTGTTGGAGATGCTTTGATTGGGAGTTCCTACATGGCAGGGGGTTGGACTGGATGGCCTTTGTGGTCTCTTCCAACTCTAAGGGCCCATTCCCATTTGCGGAAAAATCTGCATTGGAACTGGGCTGTGCTTTGCTTAGGAAAGTGATTCCAAAAGGCCCCTCATTCACACTATGAAAAGGGGCCTTGTTTGGAATCGCTTTCTCAGCTGGGAACGCTTGTCGTTCCCACTGGAGCTGACAGGGAAGGATGAGAGCCCGTTACCCCCCAATCTTTTTTTTGGGGGGGGTGTATTGATCGCAAATGTAATCACTGTAAAGGAAAACACACACACACACACACACACACACACACACACTAATCCCCAGTTCCTTTGGGGGGGGGAATCCTTCCTTCCTTCCTTCCTTCCTTCCTTCCTTCCAACTCCCTCCTCTCTTCTCTTCTTTTTTTGGGGGGTGGGGGTATTGATCGCAAATGCAATCACTGTAAAGGGGAAAAAAACCTCTCTCTCTCTCTCTCTCTCTCTCACACACACACACACACACACACTAATCCTCTGTTCCTGGGGGGGGGATCCTTCCTTCCCTCTTTCCCCTTTCTTTCTTTCTTTCTTTCTTTCCTTCCTTCCTTCCTTCCTTCCTTCCTTCCTTCTTCCCCCCTCCCTGCCTCTTCCTTCCTTCTTTCCCTTCCCCCTTACTGGGGGAGGGCTCTCTGCTGCTGCTGCTGCCTCCCTCACTGCTGTTCCCGGCAGCAGCGCCGCCTCCTCCTCCTCCTCCTCCTCCTCCTCCTCCTCCTCCGCTGGGCTCGTGCTGATGGGAGCAGGACGGGCCCAGCAGAGGAGGAGGAGGAGGTGCTGCACGGCTCACTGCCACTGCTCCCGGGTCCATGGGCCTCCCGACAGGGAATGGAAGGCCCGGGAGTATGGCAGCAGCGGCAGCGAGCAGCACAGCACCTCCCCCCCCTCCTCCTCCTCCTCCACCACTGCCACCGGGCCCATCCTACTCCTGGCCGAAGCTGATGGGAGCAGGACGGGTCCAGCAGCGGCAGTGGCAGCGGAGGAGGAGGAGGATGTGCTGCTGCCTGGAGCAGCAGCGAGGGAGGTGGCGGCAGCAGCAGAGAGCCCTGCCCCGGTAAGGGGGGGAGGGAGGACGGAAGGAAGGAAGAGGAAGGGAGGGAGGAAGAAGAAAGGAAGAAAGAGGAAGGGAGGGGAAAGAAGGAAGGAAGGAAGGAAGGAAGAAGGAAGGAAGGAAGGAAGGAAATAAAGGGGGAAGAGGGAAGGAAGGAAGGGTTCCCCCCCAAAGGAAAGGGGGATTAGTGTCTGGGTGTTTGTGTGAGAGAGAGTTTTTTTTCCCTTTACAGTGATTACAAATGGAATCTTTCGCAAATGCACAAGATTGCATTTGCAATCAATGCCCCCACCCAATTAAAAAAAAAAAAAAAGTGATTCTGACCAGCATTCCCATTTACTGGAAACGCTTCAGAATCGTGTTTTCCGAAAAAGACCACTTTAAAACTAGTGTCAGGAAAGCCCGGGTTATTTCCTTTTAACCCGGTCCTTTCCTCCACTGATCGATCCGATGAGTATCGTAAATCGATTTGAGTGTGAACGAGGGTGGTATAGCCTGCTTCACACTTCAAATCCAAATGTAGTGGGAATGGGGCCTAAGATTCTATGGTTCTATGATTCTATGATCTCAATATTTTTGAGACATATCTCATAATGTGTGTTGACATTCTTCCAACATGCTAAAGGTACTTTAACAGCCTTCCAGCCTTGCAGAAGGGCAAAAGAGCAGTGTCTTGCATGATACTCTAGTTCTGTACTGGACTGAGAAGGATAAGGTACTCAAACAAGCTGCAGGGACAGAAGCAGAGGCAAAGACCTACTGAAACCTTCTTGCCTATTGTCTTCCCTCAAAACTATAGTTGTCAAGTATCCCAGATTCCCATGAAATTAGTTTCAGCTTGATTTCAAGCTTGATTTAACTTGTCAGTAGTTCTGAACTGCTGCTTTGTAACTACCTCTTTGTCTAACACAGTTTTGCTAGTCCACAGTTAGAGCCTAACCATACTACAATTTCTTATGTTTAGCACCAGATCCATGTATCCACTTACCTAGCCAAGGTTTCACATTTAAATTAGGAAATTAAAATAAACAAATTAGAAGTGATGAGTTACTACAAATGAACATAATCCTGAAATCATCTTGAGAACCAGCATGGTGCAATTTTTTTTTTAATACTGGGCCAGGACACCAGGTTCAAATCTTCACTCATTCACATGAACATATTGCATACTCTTGGGCAAATTGCCTGCTTTCATCTTGGAATGAAAGTAATGGCAAACTTCCTCTGAATAAATCTTCCCAAGAAAAGTCTAGGGCACTGTCTCCAGATGTCGGAGTCAACTTGAATGTATATAATAACGACATGACCATCTTGCACTGTCACTGCACTTTGAGCCTTTTATTACGGACTCCTATTCCATTTATTTAATTTGCTTTTTGTTCTACACCTGCCTTAGATGACTACTACTGTTTTTATTATCCACCCCCCCCCCCCCGTAAGAATTCTTCCCCTCAATCAATTTTTCTTTCTCTCTCCAAATTTATAGCTGTTCAATTGAGTATTTAGAAATATAGCTTAGACATCCCTCTCCCCACACACATGAAAGAAGATATGGTAGAATTCTGCTAAACATAATACTTTGTGAACACTTCCTGTACAGTTAGTATGTGAAGATTCAGCTGTGGTGTACTTATAGTTGTGTGAGAAATTTCATTTTCTACTTTGATACATGTGCTGACACCATACTCAGTCTTTCATTAGAGAAAAGCAGATTTAGGGGATCAACAGACCACCCCAAAAGGGCTGGCTGGAGGTGCCTGTTTTTGCTCCCAAGGGACGCTGCAAAAGCCAAACTGTGCAGTGTCCCTCCACACCAAAAAGAACCTGGAAAAACCAGGTTCTTTTAGGTGCATGCAGCCGACACCACAAGTGTGCCATTGGCGTACTGTCACACAATAATGATGTGAGAACGGCACTGTGATGTTTAGACAGTGCACCGTGCTTGCATCATCATGGTGGTCCCCATGTGGAAGGGAGGCTGCCATGCCCCGGCTCCGGCATGTACTAGGGTTCGGGAGCGTGCAGTCGTAGCACACTCCTGAACCCTAGAATCAGCACCAGAACAGCACTTCCTGCCCATTTGTACCAGGCCTTAGTAATCTTGGCATTTGAAAATAACATATCTGAAGGAATTTCAAACAGACAGTTTTTATTCAGGTTTGCAGAGAAATAGTGATGCACAGGACTTTATTAAAAGTTCAGATCATTATTGTGGGATGACTTGCACAATATACATTAATTTCCTAATCCCTGTTTAATTTATACAACTGTTTTATATCTGGAAATTAGTGTACTTTAAATGGTTTTGCTTTTTTTGTGTGTGGAAGTTTTACAATATGCTTTCTAATAAAAATGCATTAAATTGGGTGGTATTTTTGTTCACTACCACAGAAATCTATTTTGTAGTGACTTCTGCCCCTACCTCACTTTTATCTCCAACTGTCCCCTAGTGAAAGTTGTTTTCCTAGACCCCTGGCTAAAAAGTACCTTATATACTCAACTATAAGTTGGCCTCATTATAAGTCAAGGGCATGTTTTGAGGCCAAAATTATGGATTTTGCCATGACCTGTGGAAAGGTCGAGGGTAAAACTTGGAGGCTCCTTCAATGTGTGTGTATATATGTGCGTGCGGCAAGAGAGACTCTAACTGAGGCTTTTTATTTCAGCATTTCATCTTTCATTCAGCTTTTGTTTCATTCTTCATTCCCCTGACAGCAGGGGCTGCTGGGCAGGAGAGGGACTCTTAACAACAATAAATCACCCAGGACTCCTGTTTGGCTCCAGGGAGAAATAAACTCCTATCTCGACTGCATGGGGAAATCTGAAAGAGCTGCTATCACATTACTGTACTGACCTGTAAATAAGTTTACCTGGCATTTTGGGGTCAATTTTTGGACGTAAATTTTTAGACTTATAGACAAATATATACAATAAATTCTGTCAAGGATCCTATTCTTCTCTGGCTTCCTCTGGATTCAGAGGAAAGAGCAGTATGTGGGAATGAATGAAGTTCAACATTGTCTGCCTGATAGGCACTTCCTGAGAGTAAGGCAAAGATAGGGCCGATACAGACGGCCCAAAAGCGGCATGCCTGTGGCGATACTAGGTCTCAGGAATGCACAACAACTACACACTCCTGAACCCTAGTACGTGTGGGGGCTGTCATGATTGCATGGCCCACCCACACACCGCACTTGTCGATGACATCGCACATGTGCCGTGTCCAAACAGCATGGTGCACCTGCGACATCACCATGCCGTCCTGTGGTGCTTGTGGCATCACAACTATGAAGCAAAAAGGAGCTGCTTCTAAGTGCTCCTTTGCTGCTGTGCAGCAGCGCCACACAATTTGCTTGCTGCAGCAACACTGTGCAGCAAACAGGGACGGCTCCAGCCTGCCTTTTCCAAGTGTTCTGTCAAGCCCCATAGTGTGGTTGCAGAAGCCCCATGACCATCAGCTGCTCTAACATGTGACTAGGGAAGATTTGAGCAGCACCAAGGCAAGATAGTTAGGGAATATGCAAGATACATCAGTTGAAGAGATGCTATGAATTTATAAGATCAGAGGGGCATGGAGAGAGATTTAACCTTCACTGCATCTGATATGGTCTTGAGAAACATCTTTCTTCTGTTTTGCAGAGAATACTTCAGTTGAGGCCAATGAAAAGGAAATAAGTGCTTTGGAAGTGGGGTTTTAAAACTGCAGCTGGGGAAGAGAGAATTGGATTTCTTTTCTCTGTTTTTTTTTTCCTGATCTTATTAATTATCAACCGTACAATGTGTGCGGACTTACAAAGAAAAAAATAATGCAATTTTTAAAGGCAATTGAATGTATTTTATGTTCCTGAAACACATTTGAAAATAGCTCTTTCCTGTGTGCTCAAAATTAGACTGTACCTACAAGTGGTTTTGTTCTTTGCCGGGGGGGGGGGGGAACTTATTTTTTTAGATATTATCACAAGAAATTCTGAAGTCATGTGAGCTTGCTTAGTTTGAGTATCTCATTATATGAAAAGCTGCTTTTATCTTTTTATCTGGTGCCACACCAAGCTCAAAGGAAGAGGAAGAGTATATAAGCCCAAATTCCATTTCTCAGAACACTGCATTTGCATTTTCTCTCAAATATCATTATCTCTTGAGAAGTTTCCATCCATTTAAATGCTGTGCATATCATTTACAATTAGGAAATGTAGATGTCTCGTGAACTGTAAAAATATCCTTTTGCAATAGCACTTAAAATGAAATGCCAGTGTGTTTGTCTTCAAAAATCAAAGCAATGCGGGAGGGAAAATCTGGAGTTTGTTATTGGCCTTAAGCTAATTATTCTTGCATTTCAAAGGACAAGGACACACCCGTCCATTTGGAGTTGGAATGGTGAAGACCTTAACAATAAATTCTGCTATGTAGAAAATAAGACTAAATTTTCTTTTAATGACAGAAACAGTTATTTTATAACATGGGGGAGTGTGTTCTTCTGCATATGTATGCATATTGAAATGTCAGACAAAACAGTGCAGTAACTTATATATATATATAAAACAACCTTAAATGCATTTGCTACTTTAGAATAATTTACAGCACACAATCCTGAGCATTCTCTATGATTGCTTTCATATTTGGAGGCAGTTTTCAAGAATTTCTGGCCTTTATTATGTGAGAATGAGAAATATTCTTGTGAAGTCATCACCCCAGTACTTAACACTATTACCTTGATAGTATGCCCATAGCAACAACTAATTCTGAAACCCAAGCAGGCTTTGGCCTTCTATTTCTTGAAACATAGCTCTCTTCCAACACAGTGTATCATATCCTTTTGAAATTAAGTATGGTTTGCATTGTGTATGACCTAAAGTCATACCTAAAGAATGGGAGGCCTCATGTTCAAAATTTCCCAAAATGGCAAAGTTAGTACATTGGCTAAATTAGGAGGATCACCAGCCATTTTCAACATATTAATGTAAGTTTAGAGGTTGGATCTGATGAATAACTTTCAATTTTTTTAATCAGTGAATGTAAAAGGAAGACTGTTAAAGTTGTAAAACTAGCCTCTGGTCTGGCTGTGTCAGGGAAACTAGAGTGGTTGTTCTCAGGGAATAACCTCAAAAATAGCTAAGAATATTTCTGAAATGGTAAAAACTGCCCACTCCTCCTCAGTGAAGGAATATGGTAATTTATCTGTCTTTCAAGGCAGGCTAAGACCCTTTCTGGATGGGCCAAACAAACCAGAGAGTCTGGATGACGCAGCTTCCAATCTCCAAGTCTGTCATGAACAGTCTGGATTATGTCCAAGCTGTTCAACACCAAACTCAGTGTATAAGACTGAATTTTAAAAACTTTCTAGATCTTTCCAGAAGATCTGGGACCCTCTGTTCTGATGCTTGGTGGCTATTTGCACATGCATCCTGCTGTGCCACTCAGACTGGCTGCTACTGCCATGGGTCACTTTGTTTTGCATTCAGAACAAGGGGGCCAGCCATGCAGTTCTTTTCTCAAAAGTGATTGACTCACTGTGGGGTAGTTGCACCAGGTGTTACAGCAGGACACATGTTCAAGCAGCCTCCCAACAACAGAACCAAGGGCCAGGTAATGAACAGATGTCAGGGCAACTCAAGAGCCAAGATACTCCAGGGCCAATGCACACAGAAAGGATGTTATTGGATTTTGAGAGAATTTGAAGCATCTTAGGTTGTTGGCCATTTCCTAAAAGACCTGTTTATTGAGAAGTAGATTTGGGCTACCTGATGGAGTGTTTCATATGGTACCTCTGTGCTCAGTCTATCTATTTGGAAATAAATGCAAATGCTACAATATGTGATATGCTTCAGAATTAATGTGAAAGGAGATTAAGCCTGAATATGCATTGTGCTCCTCACTACTCGGATGACTGGAGTATGCACAATATTTTGTAGAGCCTGTTCAGAAAAGGGATAGCATTTTTGCATAGCTCAGGGGAGAATGGGGGCATTATCAGCCTACAACTGAACAGAACAGAGATAACATTTTCCCTTGCTGAATTTATTCCATCTGCTCTTGAGTTCTCCCTCTTCCCATCCAGGGTGATCTGCACTTTATATATATATATATATATATATATATATATATATCTGTACTTTATATATACTTTGTATTGTATATGTTGTACATCGCCCTGATCGCTGGAAGGGCGGTATAAAAATATATTATTATTATTATTATTATTATTATTATTATTATTATTGCCAGGGAATGGAGAAAGGTGGGTCTATGAAGCCATCCAAAGACCTGAGCTTATCCCCACCCCCAATAAAGTTTTAGAATAGTTATCTGGCCCATCCACCCAAACAGAAATGCTTCAGAAATGACAACACAAAATGCACACCTATACCTCACCTGCCCCAAGAAAAAAGGTGAAAATGTGGCTGAAATCAAAACCAGAAGTAACACAAGTTACTCCTAGTACAGTATTTTATGTGCAAGAAACAGCTTTTCCTGTGCAGAAAATTGTATTTCTGTGTAAAGATATTATTTCCTGTATGGAAAATGCTGTTTTCTAGTCAAAACAGGCAAAATAAGTCCCGAAATGTCCAGATTCTTCATGTCAGTATCTTCTCAACAGTCACAAAATGTGTTTTTAACTATTTTTTTAAAAAAATATTTTCAGACAAAAAGTGAATCAGGCTCTACTCCCTCCTTTATTTAAAAAGAAACATTGCTTGATGCAATGTACGGAACACCTTGCTCTGTCTCTTAATTACAATTGCTCTTACATTGTTGTTTTCTATTTACTAAACAGCTCTTAACATATCCCATGCAATGAAAATTAGAGTTTTGGTGGTACATTTCATAAAGGTGACAATATTTGTCTAATCATGGTACCATAAACACAGAGCTGTTTTTTGAGGGGGAACTTTAGGCCATTGTGTATCCAATAATCCATTCAAGTTGTAGAGCTGATTTAAGACATTGCAATTACTGAATAGAATGAAAGCTTCCATTTAAAAAAATTCTCACAAGGAGTATTTATATATAATGTCACAATTTTTTTTAAGAGTTGAAGGCTTTCATGGCCAGCATACATAGCTTTTTGTGGGGTTTTTGGGCTATGTGGCCATGTTCTAGAAGAGTTTCTTCCTGATGTTTCACCAGCATCTGTGGCTGGCAACCTCAGAGAATGCTTGCCTGGAAAAGGGTTGGGTATATATTTACTGTGTGACCTAGGAAGGGAGAAGTGATTTGCATGTGTATTGTTCTGTTGCTAATGGCAAGCCTCAGGGTGGGAGGATATGCCAAAGAGGATTAGTGTCTGCTTGATTAGTGCACATTGTGTGCTGGGAAACCTCTGACCCTGGGAGATTTCTCATTTGCATCTCTTGAGTCTTCAGCTTGCTGTTTTTCAGGACTGGTAGCCAAACCTTGTTTACTTTCAGGGTTTCCTCTTTCTTGTTGAAATTGTCCAAGTGTTTGTAGATTTCAATGGCTTTCCTGTGTATTCTGACATGATAGTTGTTGGCATGGTCCAGAATTTCAGTGTTTTCAAACAGCATTTTATGCCCAGGACGCTTTATAACATATTTTGCTACTGCTGATTTTTTCTGGCTGGTCCAGTCTGCAGTGTCTCCCATGTTCCTTAATTCTTATTTGTACACTGTGTTAGGTGGGCCCTATGTAGACTTGTCTGCAGCTGCATGATATACTGTAAACTCCTGCAGCTGTGAGAGGGTCTCTCTTGCCCTTGGATGAGTGACGCATTTGCTGGATTTTCTTCATTGGTTTGTAAACCATTTGAAGGTTGTGTTTCCTTACCAGTTTCCCTATTCTGTCTGTGACTCCTTTGATGTATGATAAAAATACCTTCCCTTCGGGTGGCTGTTTGTCTTCCCTCCTCTGTTTTTTTTTCTGGACCTGGCAGCCCTTCTGATGTCTGAGCTGGAGTAACCATTAGCCTGTAACCATTAGCACAGTCCATGTGCTTCAGTTCATTTTCCAAGAAGTGGGGTTTACAGTTCCGTTTTGCTTGGTCTACCAGTGTTTTTATTCTGCTTCTTTTTTGATGGTTGGAGTTCTTGTGCAGATATCTGTCCATATATGTAGGTTTTCTGTATACTGTATGGCCCAAACGTTAGTTTGGTTTGCGGATGGTTAGAACATCCAAGAACAGCAGTGTTCCTTCCTTTTCTTTTTCCTTTGTGAATTGAAGGTGTTGTTCAGATGGTTCAGAAATACAGCCAGATCTACTTCTCCATGGCTCCAAATGGTGAAAGTGTCATCCACATATTGGAACCATGTTGTGGGCTTTTTTTGATGCTGTTTCCAAGGCTTGCTTTTCAAAGTGTTCCACGTGAGCTCTGTGATAGCAAACTTTTACATGGCACATTTTGAAAAACAAGCCCTGACTATAGCCATGCATAACTGTTGTAGTTCATGTCAACACCAGTATACAGAGACTGTAAGGCTGGAGGCCCTCAAGATATTGTGTCCACAAAGGTTCCTATACACTTGCATGGCACACTGAGAATATTTCAGGGGATACAGGAAATATAAGCAGAAGGGATACAAGTGGCATGTTTCTGGCCTAGACTTCCTTGATTCTTAGACCTTATCATCGTGCCTCCCCAAGGAGGAGTTTCTTTCTCATGTAAACCAGTCACTCAAGCACAGCAACATATTTTTTGATCAAAAACAAAAACAAAAAAACAAAAAACAAAAAAAACTCTTAGAAGGTTGTTGTTGTTTTTTAAACGTCATCATCTTCTCCCAGAGCTTCAACCAAAAGATTTCATTCCAATACTTTAAAGTTCCTCCTATCTTGGTTTAAGAAGGTAGGTGGAGATCCTAGGGGCTGATAGATATAAAACATTTTACGGACTGTTCTTTTTGAGGGGCTAAACAAATATGGTCAAAACACACAGATCACTAATCTTTATAGGCTTGGCTACCAGGACAATGACAAAATGTCTAGCTATCCTAATCTTTGATGATTTCAGAAAGGGGTGGCATGAATATATCCTTTACCTGTACATAGGTTTCTGTAGTGGAATTTGAAGTGGATTCTTATGGGCACTTATGGGCACTGCCCTTGATCCTGTAAGGAATTTTTTGCTTTAGCTTCCTACCACGGGATCATTTTTTCCTCCAATTCATGGCAATACATTTTCCATGTAGTTGAAATAATTTTGTGCCTACATCCATCAATTATTCCTAAAATGAACTCCATATTCCATAGTTCCCAAGAACATCTGAATGTCAGATTAGTTGTTAGATGTTATATTGTTTTTATTTGTTAGTCAAGGCCCTTTAGAAAATCCAAACATCCCTGTTTTTCCAGGATGCTTCTGTAAGCAAAAAATGTTGCAGACTGACCCTTACCAATTGGCTGACAAGTTGTATTCAGTTAGCATTAAAAAATCATTTGGAAACTGTCTCCTAACAGACTAGCCATTCATTCCATTAGTGAGGTGGCTACTTTGGCAGCATTGTGAGATAAGTCTCCTCTATATGGCCATCTGCCCATACATTTGTTAGACATTATAAAACTGACAAATACTCTTCTGCAAATGCATATTTGGCAGGAGAGCATTGCAGGTGATAATTCTTTTTTTGAAATCTAATCTGCCTGGACTTTGACCCAGGAATGGAACTGTTTTTTGGCATCCCAAAGAGTGTAACAAAGCAGAATATCCTACACGACTCCTGGAGAATATAAGACGTTTTTACAGCATACTCTTGTTTTTTCATCTTCTGGATACCCTGGCATTGCCCTCCAAATCCTATGGGTTTGACATTGTAGGAGACTCTGACTTCACTATGCATGTGTGTGGTGGAAGACAGAGACACTTTGAGATCACTTACTGGTAAATCCCCCCCCCCCATTGGAGAGAAGGGGTTCCAATACTTTTCCAGTACCTGCCTACCCCCTTTCTTTGGAGAAGATAAAATGATATACGAGTCCTAGAAAACAGGAATTGATCATAAAAATATCATTTTGGGTAGTGAAGATGAAGGCCAATGAAGAAAGGTTTACAGGTTAATCCTTTATCCCCCCCCCTTTTTTTTTCCCCTCCTTTCCTCTCCCTGTCACCTTCATTTCATCAGTTATTGATGGTAGGGAAAACAAAAGCAAATAGGTTTCAGATGAAATGAAAAATTAAATGAAATAAAGTGAAGTGAAAGAAAATGTGTAAAGAAAAACAAGTAGATATGTGGAAATGGCAAGTCACTGATGACTCAGGCATTTGCTTATCTAATATTAACAATGGAAAGAAATTAATAAAGAAATAAATGTTAACAAATGAAAGAAAAATAATATTTTATTACAAAATAAATGTGTGTGTGTGTGTCTGTGTTTGCACATGTATGTGCACCTTCAGGTACCTGTTGTCTTATGGCAACCCCATGAATTTAGGAGGGTTTTCTTACCCAAGGAATACTCAGAGGTAGTTTTGCTAGTTTCTTCCTCTAAAATATTGCCTATGTCAAGAAGTACAGATAATCTAATGCACCAATTGAGAAAACACTTTATTCATTTCACTCTAGAGTCCAGTAATTTTTTTATACAATAGATTTGTGAGTTCATAATCATGGCACAATCTCTGACCACAGGCGATATAGTCTCCCCTTTTCTTCTTGCTTTATACCAGGGAGACTGCAAACAATCATCCAATAATATTATCCTGTGTATTTTAAGAGGCTTAACTCATTTTCCTGAAGACATTCTGTTTTCAAGGTAGCCACTTGTAGATCACCAGAAAGAGAAATTTTTGCCAACTGGCCTCTTTTTTTAAAAAAAATTACAATTGGTCCTGGCCCCAGAGGGAGAGAAGAACCACTGGACCTCACCCCCTTTCCCATCACCTTCCCCTTTCCTTTTGTATTGTCTCTTTTAGACTGTAAGCCTGAGGGCAGGGATCTGTCTAATTAAGATTGTATGTACAGCACTGTGTAAATTTACAGCACTATATAAATAAAGGTTAATAATAATAATAAAATTATAATTTTATTTATTTATTTATTTATTTAGAGGAAGGAACTAGCAAAACCACCTCTGAGTATTCCTTTGCTAAGAAAACCCTATGAAATTGACTTGCCATTTCCATATCTCTATTTGTTATAATTATTTGATTTCCACATGGAATTTTAGCAATGACCTTCTAAAGGAAATTACAACAGAAAACTAGTAATTATAGTCACAAATTCTAATCTATTAGTAGAGGTTTGAACAAAGACAGTATAGTTTACTGCATTGCAGGCCAGGAATGTTCTCAGAACGTACTCAGAATGGTACAAAACGGGAGCGGTCACTTTTGGTCCCATCCACTCCTGTTTTGTACCGTTCTGAGAATGTTCTTGGCCTGCAATGTGGTAATCTAGAGTGTCTTCATGGCACACTGCATCTATTAATACAAGAGACCTCATTAGTGTACATATAACAAAAGGAATCTTCTGAGAGAGAGTTGAACAACTGTGTGAAATGTTTTATATCTGAGCATTTATTTTCACTCTGAACTGCATCTGAAGAAGTAGGCTTATATCCACAAAAACTCACACAAAAGTAAAAACCAGTAAGTCTTAAAGGTGCTGCCACATTTCTTTCCATTTCTTGCCAAACAGGATAATTAAGAAGACGATACAAACAGTTCTTTAAGGAAACTGCAGGAGAAGTGATGAAGTGTGTAGGAATAATGTGTTAAAGGAGATTATCACATGGAGGGATAGGGATGGGAACAAATCAGATTGCTTCTGTCCTTATATTGTCCTATTTGTGTGATCAGGGGAAAGATTATCACACATTGTGTACTTATCTCATTCTTCTCCTGTTAGTGAAGTGTAATGGCCCCGTCATTTGATATTAACAGAAAATCCCATTAATATCAAATGACAGAGCCATTAAACTTCACTGATAGGAGAAGGACAGGATAAGCATACTGTGTGTGGCAATCTTTCCCCTGATCATGTGAATAGGACAGGATAAGGACAGGAGTAATCTGCTTTGCTCCAGTCTCTATCCCTCCATGTGATAATCTCCAAAGAGTATCTAGAGAAGCTAAACTTCCCAGACAAATGCTGTTCCACTACTGCTACCCAAACATTTTGTGCATGTGTACTGAGAGTGTGTATGACTTAGAGCCTGCTGAAGTATTAATTTCCTTTTCTCAATAATACCTAAGATACATGTGTAAGATTGTCTTGTACATGTGCTTTGTAATAAATAGTTCCTTGAACAGTGATCCATATAAAGCAATTCTTTATATGTGTACTTAGTTCATAAGAATATACATGTTTATATTTGCAATACATGAAAGGCTATTGTATAGTAACTATAAAATCACAACTCCCGCTGACTGGCAAATGTGCATAATACCAGCATTACCATAGGAGCTTTTGAGGCATTAATACCCAAGGAATACATAGGGCATGTTTCACAAATGGCCAGAACTCATTCCAGATTTGCTCAGCACAGATGAATGTGGAAAAAAAGATCCCCCTCCCATTTCAATCACAGTGTTCATATATAGTTGTTACATGTTTATTAGAGACATAGAACTGGAATTTGTCCAAATGCCAGAGCTGACTGGCTATGGGAAAGCAGAGCAGGATACAGAAGGGTGGTCCAATGAGTGTGTAGGGATGCTTTTTCACTCACAAGAAATTTGCCTGACATTTGTGTTTGTGAGAATAATGCAGTCTGTGAGCCAAGAGTTCACTGAGGTCAGTAACATCATCTTCCATGATCTCTAGCATACGTTGAGAACACCGGAGGTAATAGAAATAAAAAGTGGCTGAGATCCATAAACTTTCAGCTCATGCATGATCAGCTAGCATGGAAGTGGTGAGAAAAAACAGCAGAATCTAACATCATCTACTGCCATAATGTTTGTTCTGTTAGACAATAAAAATATGGGGTTCCCATGAGAAGCCAAAATGTCTAGGAAAATTAAGTCAGATTTTGTGAATTAAAAGGTTTTCAGTACACAATGGGTAAGTAATATATCATAGAAATACAGTCTTTTTAAAATAAATATTTGCAGACCTAGGCAATATTCTGCTGTCCCCATGGTTTGAGCTGTAACTCTCATAAACTGTACCTAGCATGGTGAATGATTAATGAGTATGGATATGTAGTCCAAAATATCTGAAGGTCAGAAAATTATCTACTCCACTTTTCTGTAGAGATAACCCTTACTTGTACAAATCTTCAGATGCACCAAAGAGGAACTTGTTGTGAAATCTTTAAGGACCATTAATCAGAAGGTATTTTCTTTGGTTCCTTCCATAACTGTGATTTAATAATGGTCTAAGGTTCTTCTATATTAATGCCTTTTCTCATTTTTTAATATAGCTTGCTGATGATCAGGGACTGGTTTTGATGACCACTGTTGCCATGCCAGTATTTAGTAAGCAAAATGAGACTGTAAGTACTCACACTGTCAGCCATGTGCTCAAAAATGGATTATATATATATATATATATATCCCTTGTCTTTTGATTTTTTCCAAAAAACTTCTGTCAAAATAAGTTGCATACATACTTAATTGCAAAGAACTTAACATTCAGTATTATATACATTATGTATATGTATATGTATATAATGGGAAAAGTGTTTTAGATTTAGAAAGGAAGCATAAATTGGAAGGGCAGATATCAAGCTTTTAAATTTTATGTTTGCTATAACTTGTCCTACTTCAAAAAGGATACAATGGGAAAGATGAACTGGTTTTCATATGCATAGAAGTTGATTTCAGAAGATTGTAAGCCCAAATTTTTCTGAATAGTGCTCACCTTTCTTGGTTTCGATGTGCTAGTGTATAAACCCAGCACATTTTTTTTAAAAAAAATTCTATAGTAATAAGTGTTGGATTTCTTTTTAGAATACTCTTCTCCCTTTTCCCAATGGTTTACATTTACATTGTCCTTCACATTAAATTCTTACCTTCTGGGAATCAGCTAGTAAGGTATTCAGAAAAGGAGATAAGTTGCATTTTTGTATGTGACATTTTGCCTAGATGGTGCTCCCCGAGTCAAAAGTGTTTAATTGAAAGCATCCTTATCAACCGAAACTTTGTACACCACCTTTGATGTTATTTCCAGGGTAAGAAAAAGAAGACAACTATTGATTTTGTGTGTGTGCACATTCAGTCAGATTAGCTGCAGCCACCCATAATAGCTTTTCAAATAGTGGGAAGAATTAGCTAGTTATCTGCACTCCTCAGAGCAGTTTTAATCCATGTGGGAAATAATTATTGACTGATTACTTTTCTCCAACTGTAATTGTTTCTTGTTCCAACTAATCTTTTTTTGTGGGGGGTGGGTAATAATCTTTTGAAATAGAGATCGAAAGGCATTCTCCTGGGAGTTGTGGGCACAGATGTTCCAGTGAAGGAACTTTTAAAGGCTATTCCAAAATACAAAGTAAGTAACATTTTAATTATTCATTCATGGTACTGAAATAAAGATTACTTTTATTTCATTTATTTTATTTATACATTTATAAAATATGTGACAGAGAATATGCGTTTTGTATACACCCATCCACAAGAAAGCTGAGTGGCTTTTTAAAATGTATTTTAGGGCCTTCATATGAGTTATGAAGTCTGTTTTAGTCTTGGCATAAGATATTGTGACATTTCTAACACAAGTTCTTGCAAAACATATGCTTACAGTAGTTAATTTGTAGGAGTTTCAAATTATCAAGATCCTTGTTTTTTAAAAGAGAGTTTGAAAAAGCAGGAAAATTTCTTCAAAGTTCAAAGTAATTTTGTAAATACCTTCTCCAGCCTATTCATGTACACCTGATATCTGTTTGCTTGGTCATCTAACAAGTATGATGTAAATTGGGGGCAAGTGAAAATCTAATCAACAGCACTAATAGCACTGTAATCCACAACTGATCAACTCAGTTTCCTATTTAAACCATGTTTTCTACTATGGGGGGGGGGGGCAGTATATGCCTACATATGCACATATGTTCTCATACACTCAAACATTTCACAGAAGAAAACTAGAACACTAGTCACCAATCAACACCAAAATGTGGCAAGAATGAGAAAGGTTATTAATGAAGAAGAACACACAAGCTGTTTGCTTTTGCCTGAGCCTATTGGGAAGGTCTCCCTGGCTGAGTTAACTCTGAATTCAGTTTTCAACCATTTAAGCTATCTGAGGGCAAAGTGGGAGGAGGAGAGAGAAACTGAGAAATTGAAAAAGGAACTGAGACAGTTGAACAGCAGACATATTCCTTGTCTATGAAAACATTATGACGGCCCTTGTCAGATTGGGACAATTCGATGGTAAGCATTCACTGTATCCTCAGGGAAATTCTTGTAGCCACCAAACTTCAATTTTTAAAAATTAAAATATTCATCCCTGGTACTATAAAATGCTCTTTTTTTCTGCTGGCTAATTTGTGGGTATGTTACAACCACATTAACTGTCCAGTGATTTAGCTAGGTATAGTATGTCAAATATGTGTGTTGAAATAATGTGACTTTGTCGAATTTGTTTAGGAACATGCTTGCCAAAAAGACAGTATCAGGATAGACATTTTACTGCAGTACCCTGGATTGTCCTACTTGGATATGATAGCCTGAGATGACTAAAAAATCTTTGTTGAGAGATTAGACCTTGAAAGCTTCTATTCTGCTGTAAGGTTTTATATCTCGATTGTTAAAAGAACAACTGTAACAGAAAGGACTGATGCCTAAGTTTTTTCCTCCCCCCCCTTCCCTTTCTTCCTTTTATATCATGTCTTTTAGATTTTAAGTTTGAAGACCATAGCAGTCTTGAGTTTGTATGTGTGTGTATGTGCCTTCCAAGTCATTCACATTTACAATTACTCCATGAATTTCATAGTGTTTTCATAGACAAGGAATACCCAGAGGTTGTTTTGCCAGTTCCTTCCTCTGAAATTTAGCCCACAGCACCTGGTATGCTTTGCTGGTCTCCCATCCAAGTACTAACCAGGGATGTCCCAGCTTAGCTCCCACAGCCAGATGGGGTCTTTGCCTTAGGGGACCTGTAAATTGTTCTGCACACCATTTGTCATAATTAGGCTGATAAATGAAGGATTGGCTTCCATTAAGAGGGCGGGGGGGGGGGCGCTTTTACTTCTGACAAGCCCCCTTTAATTCTGCTGACTGCATCTCTCAGTGGTGTCCCTTATGCCATACCATTCAATCCCTAAACAGCAGATTTTCGGAGAAATGAACAAACTAGGGAAGAGCAATGGACAAGAAATCCTTGTTGTGCAGGCAAAAGATTGCTTGCATTTATCTGGCTCTATCCCACAATTTCCTTGCTGTTTTATGCAATTGCATTATCATATGGGAATATGACTTACCAACAGAGAATGATATTAAACTGAAAAGACTTTTTTAAAACAATCACTATTTCTTTTTTAAAAAGTCAAGGAATTTTAGAAACCAGTTGCGCCATGACTGCATGATAATTTACGGGCAAAGAAGCAAAAGCCAGCAGATTTAAGAGTGTTTCTCTGTTTGATCTGCTCTCTCAATGATGAAGCATTTTGTGCAGAACTTCTGCCAAAGCTATCAGCAGCAGGTTTTTGCTGAGAGATATTTTAATGACTGCACATCAGTGATTTGAAAGTACACTTATTGCAATCAATGAGTGCAGTCAGCTGTGTAAGGGAAGCATTGTCAAAAGGGGCAGCATTGTTACTGAAATAAGTGCATTGCTAAATCTGATTATGCTTTTAGTTGAAGGCCTAATGCCACACTACATTGGTCTTAGATTAGTTCCCATAGATCTTTTGTGTCTGGAATTGGGAACTGCATAAGCCTTTCAATAAGACATAGGCTGGATCTGTAATGCAGAAATAATGCAGTTTGATATTGCTTTAACTGTTGTGGTTCAATGCTATGGATTTTTGGGAACTGTACTTTGTTGTGGCACTGGAGCTCTCTGACAAAGAAGGCTAAACATCTCACAAAACTACAAATCCCAGAATTCCATAGCATTGAGCTGTGGCAGTTAAGTAGTCTCAGGCTACCTTATTTCTGCAATGCAGATGCAGCCATAGCCCCCTTTTATTCATATAGAATTAAATCCTATAATGTAAAGATGAAGTAGCCTAAAAAGAAAGCATGATTTCCCACATGAGTTATAAAGGGGAAATTGTATCCCCACCCTGCTCAAGACTGTCTTCCAAGTTTCTCTGGCACACTTCATCCACAAACGCTTACGCACAGCACCAGCTCCATAGCTGATTTTGGATGACCTAAAGTGATGCTTTGAACACTTGAGTAATGTTTTTGTATTTGTCTAGACTCAGACAAATCTGTATTCAGATTTTAACTAGGAGCAAGATTTAAGATCCCCAAATTGGTTGTTGCTGCTGTCAGAAGTGATGTTTAATTTCTGGATAGGCTAAAAATTCAAATTTTCAAAAGCACTATCAGCCAAGTGCCTCTGGCTTCAGTGGGAAAGAACTGAACTGAATTTGAACTGAAATCTAAATACAGATGCTATTCTCTACTAGAGGAGGCAGTGGGATTTACATCTTGACCTATCACTCAGAATCTTATTCAGTGGGTATAATATGAGACCAGCAATTACATTTAGGACCATCATTGTGTTGCGTTTGTCGTATTTTTCCTGGCATTACAATATATATGTAGTTTCCATAACATTTCTGTTGACTGTAAAAATCCTTAGTTCTCAGATCTGGTTGTTTTCTACTGCCAGGATGCCCCAATGAAGACCCTATTGCCTTAAAGTCAGAGGAAATGATACAAAACTAGGAGGAGTTATTCCTGATCATTAAGAGACATAGGAGTTTATCCCACGGGGCACTTAACATTGCCCAAACATTCCTGAAGCATTGCCCAAATGTTTCAGAAGAGCCAGAGGTGGGATCATCTGTCACACTTCTGAAATGTCATACAGGCTTCCTGCTTTCCTTCTGTCACTGAAGTGTTCATGGGGAAGCCACAGAAAAGCTCTTTTTATTCATGAAAGATCCAAATACTGTAATAAAAATGGCTTTTCCGAAGCTTCCCCATGAACGTTTGAGTGATAGAAGAAAAGTGGGAAGCCTCTATGATGTTTCAGAAATGCAATGGATGATCCAGCGTCTGGCGCTTCTGAAACATTTGGGCAATGCTTCAGGAACAAACATTTGGGCAGTGGTAAGTGCCCGTATGATAAACTTCTAAGGCCCAGTACAGACGGGTGCTTTACGCTGGTCTGGGGCTGATTTTAGGGTTTTGTAGGGCTGGGTGTCCAAACGCGCCCAGCCCTACAATCACTGCGCAGGCACCAGGTTGTGTGTGCCCGTCCATATGGGGCACACAACAATGATGTCTGTGCAGTACAGCATCTAAACAGCCTTGTGCCACACAGATGTCATCATTGTGCATGAGCGCGCCAATTGTCCCAGTACAGTGCCCCCCAGTACAGTGGAAAAAGAACCCACCAGGAGTGGGTTCTTTTTAAGCCTTGCAGAGGCTGCAGTGTTTGTCTGCTGCAGCTTCCATCCGGGAAGAAAGGGGTGGCCTCTGGCTGCCCCTTTCCCCCAATCTGTACAGCCCCAAAATTAAAAGTTAAGTCACATCTCCTTAGACAAATAAAAAATAATAATTTCTCTGTGAAACCTATGTTTTAGTAATTTAGTTTGTTAAAAACATGCTGTTTGAGAATGAATGTGTGTGCATGTGCATGGGGAGAAACCTTTCATATTTTTCTTTCCTTCTATAATGCCAAAAATTTTGAATATCCTTTTCCTGCCAGTAGGTTTTGAGAAGCTGGCTCTTCCTTGTAAGATAAAAAAAAAAAAAGGAAAAAGGGAAAAGGGAAAAAGGAAGGGGGACATAAGCCCCATTGCCCCATTTTCCTGGCATAGGATTCCACTTTCAGATGCAGTGGTACAAGTTTACTGGTTGTATTAAGTGGAATTGTCTGCTTCTTCTCTTCAAATGTAGAGGCAAGCATTATTCTAATGTGCAGCTGAAGGCATTTTGTGCAGCAGGAAAATAAAATGCTCAGTAAGTTTTTATGCAGTTGCCAGCATGAGCTTTAATCAGGAATGAGGTTGTTTCTTAAACAGATGAGGGGGAAAAATAGAAAATCAAAATTACTACAGTTATCTTTCAGTCTTCATAAATGTATGCAAGAGTATATTATTGAAACCAACAGTCTAACTGTTCCGTCATGGGGCAGAGACATGCTGCTTTGGATCTACGTGCATTGTTGTGCAGGTATTGTCAGCCACAACCAAGTTCGCTGGCACAGGGAAGTCTTGCTTTTCATCACCAGATTTTGCAGTGACTTTCACCATTACATAAATCTTGTCCATTCTTGTTCAGCCCATAGTGCCATCACCCCTCAGGAAGATAACTTCAGCCAGTATCCTTAATTCAGGAGAGCAGACTCACTGAAACAACTGTGGAATGGTGAATCAACACATAATTAATACCCATTGATTCAGGGGGTCTACTCTATTTGGGACTAATAATTCAAGTGAAAGTCTCTTATCCTAGTGCAGCATACAGACCCTCAGTTATAAACTGATGAGTAGGTCCTCAATTTTATCATCTAAACACAGATCTGTGTTCTTAACTATCCTAAATGAAAATCAACTTTCCTTCTTCTTCAAACTTCCTTCTCTCCTTCATGTCAACTCTCTGTTTCTTAATTCATTCTTATCTCCCTTTCCTTCTTTCATTGTCCCATCCCCAGGTTTTTTTGGAAGTACACACAGTACTGGTTACTCCATGCTAGCACTGGTGTCTGATTGAAATATAATTCCCCCCTGAGCTTCCACCATCTACATTTTTGAGTGGCCATGCATAACAAAGCCACACTGCAGTTTTGCATGCTGAAAGCAGGAGAAACCCAGGGCTTGTCTGGATGTGGCACATGTAGGGGTAGCCATTTAAATCAGTTTTCTACATATACTGCTGACTTGGTGATGTCAGTGAATATCCTACAGCCAAAAAAACAACAACAAAAAAACCACAGAGAGAGAGACAAAAAAGCCCCAATTCCCCTGTTTTGGGGAGCAGGGAGTGTTGATGTGGCCACATCATGCACAATTACCCAAAATAACATGTGACGTTAGGTAGATTGCAAAGAAGCTTCTCCTTGACATTGGTCCCTCTTGTGCCATAGCAACAAAAAGAAAATAAAAAAGCTTATTTATATATGTAATTTATATTCTGCTTTTCTACCCATGGGACCCAATGAAGTTTAAAGTAAACTCTTTGCAGAACTCAGTGGTGTGTATGTATGTTTGTTTTTTGTATATGTGTGGTACTGAGGGATCTGTTGGATGGAATGAGGAGAAAATTAAACCTCATTTTTTTACTGAGTTTTCCACAACTGCAGGCTTTTATTCTGAAGAAATGCCAACAAATTGATACTTCATAGGAATTACAGTGAGCTGTTTTGTTGTTAAAGACTTGTAAATTGTATGTTTCATTGTTCATAGCTGCATCTCTATTGCTTAATTTTGTTTTGCATTTGACTTGGTATGTTTATCTTGCATCGTTATATGTCTTGTAGAAGATATGTGTCACAAAGCATCTTACAAAATTCTCCAAGTAAATAAATGAATGCTATGAATGAACTAATGAATGTTTGAGGTGACCCCAATATTTCCCTGATATTTGGAAGTATGGAAGGTCATACTTACTCAGCTTCTTTTTTGTTGTACTCTTCCAGTTAGGTATTCATGGATATGCATTCGCAATCACGAACAATGGATACATTTTGACTCATCCAGAACTCAGGCCTCTGGTAAGATAAAGAATAAGAATTAATTTATATATGCTTTGATGGAGATCCTGCACATACACAATTAAGTATGCATAATAGGATAAAAAGATGTATTATAATGGTTATTAAAGAAGACTACTTAAAAATGAAAGTACTTAGCAATGTGTATTAAAGAAGACTACTTAAAAATAAAAGTATTTAGCAGAGTTTTTGCAGACATTTTACAATAAGATCCAGTACATATGATAACATAAGTTGAGATATTGATATGTACAAGTTGTACAATGAGAGAGCCATATCCTCATAGGTACAATGCAGAAAGGGAAAGCCATAAATTGCTGCAATTACCTACACTTACATTGAGATGGAATGCTGTATTCCTAACTAATAGACCCTATTTGTCATGTTTAATTGGAGCCTATTTTAAAACTCTGTTGGAATTTTGTACTTGCCCTTTAGCCACCATTTCTTTTTATTAGAAAGGGGGTACAGGGGTATTCCCCAGGATTTTTAGGATGAGGGAATTCATTTCCATTACACTTGCCATGATCTTTTGATCTGAACAAATAAAGTGTGGTGCATTTATTCTGCTTTACCTTAGAATTTCCTCATCACTGAGTCTTACCCGAGAGTGGCATTTATGAATTTAATATAATATAATGTAGATATGAATTCTTAGATAGGCCCTTATTGTGACAGTAAATTTCATAAATATATTTGCAGGAGGAAGCAATATTTATCAGAATGGTACTTGCATATCTAACAACTGTTTTTTTTAATTTTTAGTTCTTAATTTTTTTATATATATACAGAATGATTTATGAAATTATGCTCATGACTTGTGCATTTACCCTTCTAATGCTGGAACTGGGCATTGCAACTGATAAGCACACAAAGAGATTTCATCAACTTTTTTTTCTGGCTGAATTCCCCCCCCCCCCCCCCCGACCAGTTTTATTTTAAAGGGAAACAATCCTGCAAAAATATAGGGTTATATTTTGTTGTTTTGGTATTAAAGGGGTGTAATTGGTGTTTCTGAATTTAGATTCTTTTATCTGGAAAATATATTTAGCATTTTTGGCATGGAGAGTTTATTACAAAATCAATACCTGTGGTTTATAATTGAGCCAAACCCCTAAAAAAAAAAAAGAGCCCATTCCTCTAGTATCCTTTATTTGCATTCTGTTTTCTCTCTGACCTGCTATTATATGAAAAAAAAATATTATGGACTGTGCCTGTAGTGCAACCTACACTAGAAGGAAGCCCTATGGAGTATTTACTTTGGGGATTGCAACCTTAATCCAGGCTCCAACATTCCAGGCTATGTTTTCTGATGTTTCCTGAGAGTTTGACAATGATAAAAGGTGAAAATACTAATGGTAATTATCCATGACAAAGATTAACAAAAATAATTTTACAGTAAAAGCTCACAATATGGGAAGAATGAGGGAGAGAGGACTCTCACAAACAAAAGCAGCTTTAAACAAAATATGATCCTTTACAGTGAAGAGAAATCATACCAGCATAACACAGAGAGAAGCATGCAGCACTAGTTGAAACTGCAAGGCCATATTTCATGCCAGTAATGTTGACCTGGAAATTTCTTCAAAGGCATGAAATGGAGAGAACATCACACAAGAAATACCATGTGCCTCAGTCTTTCCTGAATCAGGACATTTCAGAATATGAGTTGGTGGCTGCATATTCTCGGTCTCCACTGTACATAAATGTTGTTGCTGATGATGTTGTGTGCCTTCAAGTCATTTCTGACCTCTAGCAATCCTAAGATGATCCTATCATAGGGTTTTCTGGGGCTGAGACCATGTGACACACCCAAGGTTACCCAGTAGGTTTCCATGCCTGGGTATCCAGAGTTGTAGTCCAGTACTCAAACTGGTAAACTACTCTTGCAGATAAATAGCCCCATGTAAATGAGAATACAATCATTAAAGAAAAAAAATATCTAACAATTTTTCCATTCCCTGTCTAACATTCAGTTTATAAAGGAGTTTTAAGGGATAGGGGAATTTGGTTACAGTATTCTAACAATGGATTGCCCTCCCAAGGAAAGTTAAATTGGCCTCCTCAGTAATGACTCTTAAGCGAGTGGTTAAAATATTTTCTTATATTTCTTTCAGCTCATGCCTCTGTATGAAATTCTTTTGTTTTTATTTTCTTCCATTTTCTTTAGTATAATTATTTATTGGAATTTTAAAAATTTTCTAAGTTCCTTAAAAGTCCTTTTGCAAGATTCAGTCATAGAGGTAGCCTGTGATCTGAGCAGGAGGGACACCTTATTCTAAATTTTTGCCACATAACCACATGATACTGATGTCCAGACTCGTGAAATATGGTGGTTGAAGGTAAGTAAAAAAGGTGTTACTTTGGGACTGAGTAGATGGGCAGGATCATAGAATTATAGAATCATAGAGTTGGAAGAGACCACAAAAGCCATCCAGTCCAACCCCCCTGCCATGCAGGAACTCCCAATCAAAGCATCCCTGACAGATGGCCATCCAGCCTCTGCTTAAAGACCTCTAAGGAAGGAGACTCCACCACACTCCGAAGGAGCGTGTTCCACTGACAAACAGCCCTTACTGGCAGGAAGTTCCTCCTAATGTTGAGGTGGAATCTCTTTTCCTTCAGCTTGCATCCTTTGTTCCACATTGTAGTCTCTGGAGCAACAGAAAACAAGCTTGCTCCCTCCTCAATATGACATCCCTTCAAATATTTAAACAGGGCTATACCACAGGCCAAGGCTGGTTCCGATCAGGGTCAGTCCCTGGAGGTCAGGTGTTTACATGCCTGTCCACTGCTGAACCATGGAACCATTGCCACTGTGCCCCCCTCACCTTGTGCCACTGTTGCATCTTCTTTGAAGGCCCGCATCATGGCCCATAAAGATGGCAATGAGGCACCTGGCTACACCCACAAGGCCAGGCATCCCATCTGACATCACAGGCTCTGACAGGGACTTTCAGAAAGATGTGATGGCAGCATTAGGTAAGGGACACCTGGGGTGGTGTGATGTGGCAGCTATTGCCAGGGAGTTTTCAAGAAACCCATGGCAAACAACCACTCATTGTGCCCTGCACTAAGGCACCTTTGTGCGGGGGCATTCTGGGACTGATAGATTGGTGTCCAGACCGGCTAATCCCAGCGGGGGCTATTGGCTTACATTGTACGTAAGGAGAATGTGAGGGGAGGGGGTCTGGGCCTTTTGGCCTGTGTATATATGCCCTCAACTCAGTCTCCTCTATGCATTCACTAGCAACCAAATGAAGACCCAATTAATGGGGTCAAGAAAGAATTTTAATTGTGAAGATTTTGAAGAATCTTGCATGTTATAATATGAAAACATTACTGAAAACAGTGTTGTGAACAAAGTAGAGGTGGAAAGACTGTGTACATATATTTTTAAAACGGTTGAAAAACAAGTTTCTAAGTGTCAATAAACCTTGATGGAAAGAATCCTGTACTGACAAGAATCTATGGAGTTCAGGACTTATTCTGTGCAAAATACTTATGTAGTTATTTTCTGTAGAAAACAGCACTTCCTGTGTAGGAAGTATCATAATCAGATATTTCCATGCAGAAATATTATTTCTGGTGCAGAAAATGATGTTTCGTTCACAGAAAAATCTGTAGCTGGAGACTTATTCTTCACAAAATACACATTTGGATGATTTGCAGAGAAAACAGCATTTTCTATGTGGGAAACAGCATTTTCTGCACAGGAAAGACTATTTCTATGTACCCACATCGTTTTTTGTGCAGAAAGTGCTGTTTCCTTTGGTGAAAATGTTGCTGAGCAGATCCGGCCCAATAAAACAATACACAGGGTTGGAGGAAAAAGGCCACAATTTTATTAACAGTTCCAAACAAGAACGGCATAACCATAAGGTTGGCCCAAAGCATAAAGTCTGGATCTGGACATCAACAACACCCTGGTTGGTTGATGTATTAGGTGTGGTTGCTTGCAGGCACAAGCATCGGGATGATGTAGGTGCCAAGCTCCACCCTGTTGCTTCAACTCGAATTGCAAGGCATCCTAGTCACTGGGTGTTAACCGACTGTGGACCCTGCAATGGCCACAGCAAACTGCTTCATACCCGGGTCCCGAGGAATCCTGATCCAGTGCCAGCAGGCCCAGGAAACCCCTACCCCAGATCCAGGTCTATGCTGCCACCACACAGGTGGATTGAAAGGAAGCCTGCCACCAACCCTAAAAACCATAACATTTAACATTGACCCTGGCAAGGGTCCAAATCCGGGTGTACATATCCTGAAAAAGCCCTGGATTTCCAACGACCAATTCACTTGATATCCTTTTTGGATAGTCCAGCTCGGGCAGCCGAGGTGGCCACTCCAATGCGAAAGGAGTGTCCCCCAAAATCTTCTGGGCAAAAACTTGCAGTGATAGCCTCAAAACAGCAATGAACTGGAAGCGAGTGACAAAAGATCCATCAGCATGGCAAAATAAGGATCCCTGGCCTGCTGTCCAGAGCTTGAGGAACCTTTTTAAAGTTCGTACCAGGCACAGGTGAGAGTCCTTCAAACGTCCCAGTGTGACGGTTTCACCGTGCCCTAGCTGATCACACTTTGATTATTGAACTATTGAAAGTTAACATTCAACAAAACATCATTAATGCACTAATGCCTGTTAGAGCAATCAGATTTTGAGGAAGGTACCAGTTCCCCCACCCTCAAAGCCCCAAAAAAGGCTGTGACAAATGCAGCCTTAAACAGCTCAGCTTCATAAGGGGAGGAGCAGATGATTGGAAGCTGGCCAACAATTTTTTCCAGGAGAGAAAAACAAAAGCGCCTGTATGTGTATGTCTCCAACCTTCTAGGGTATGCTTGACTTGAAAAGAAGCGCACAGATCTTGCAAGCCAGTGGCCTTAGCAAAGAAAGAGATTCCTGCAAGGTGCACCGAGATGGAGCGGGGGGAAGCTCCATTCGACTTCAACCACGCCGTGAAGCGCAGGACATAATCTGAATTCAAAGGCCACTGAGACGGGATACCAAGGGCCTCAAAAAGGAGGTCAAACTGGAAAAAACCCTTTTATATGCTCTAAGGGTTGAAGGGGCAATGGAGGACAAAATGCCATGCATCACAGAGGCAGCCCAATCATCCACATCTCCTCTGGGAATGGCACTGGGAGGAGGTCTGCATCTGGAGCCAGCTGCTGGAATCTTTCTTCCTGGAAACGAGAAAGAGCGTTGGCAACTTCGTTTTTTAAACCAGGCACAAATTTAGCTGAGAAGGAAATGTTAAACTTTAAACATTCGAGGACAAACCTACAAACCAAAACCATCACCCTCTCAGATTTGGGGGACAAGCTGTTGACCACTGCAACAACCGCTTGGTTATCACACCAAAAAAGAACATGTTTGTCTGCAAAGTCCGAGTACCAGAGATAAACAGCAGTGACAATGGGGAATAACTCTAAAAAAGTGAGGTCCTTAACAACCCCAAGCTGGACCCAAGATTCAGGCCACTTGTAAGCACACCAATGACCTTGGGAAAAGAGTCTGAAACCCAGGGTCCTGACAGCATCAGAGTGAACCTGTAGCCTATCCCCAAGAAGCCAGGTTTTTTGCCAAATGGAGACACCATTATATAGGGCAAGGAAAGAATCCCAGACCTTTAAATCCTCCTTAATGCCCTTAGAGATTCACACGTGGTGATGAGGCTTAGAGACTCCACCAGTGGCTCTGGCTAGCCTGGCACAAAAGGGACAACCAGGGACACAACCCTACAGGCAAAGTTCAAGTGCCCCAGGAGGGACTGGACCTGCTTTAATGTCACTTTTTTGGAGGCAAGGAAATCTGCAATTAACAGCTTAAGGGCCTCCAGTTTGTCAGGAGGGAGGCAGGAAACCCCTGCTACCGAGTCTAATTGCACACCCAAAAAGGTGAGGGTAGAAGTTGGTCCTTCTGTTTTTTCCGCTGCCAGGGGAACCCCAATTTCAATTGAAAGGTTTTGAAAAACATCCAAAAGCATCTGACAATGGCGAGAACCCGCCCGCCCCGTGAAAAGGAAATCGTCAAGGTAATGCATAACAAGCGGGGAACCGGCTCTGCACTTAACCTCCCACTCTAAGAAAGTGCTAAAGGTTTCGAATGCAGAGCAACTAACAGAACATCCCAAAGGCATAGCCTTATCAAAGTACCAAAGGCCCTGAACCTTGAAACCCAACAGGTGGAAGTCATCAGGGTGAACTGGCAAGAAGTGAAAAGCCGACTGGATATCACATTTTGCCATTTTGGCCCCATGGCCGCAGGCCCGAAAAAGGCGGACAGCGTGGTCAAAAGACGCATACTTGACTGAGCAGAGCTCTTGAGGTATGGCATCATTCACTGAGTGGCCCGGGGGGTGGGACAAATGGTGAAAAATTCGGAATTCACCAGGGGTTTTCTTAGGGACCACTCCTAAGGGAGACACCATGACATTCAGGAAAGAAGGATGCGAATAGGGGCCTGCAACACAGCCCAAATCTATTTCCTTCTGGATTTTGCTCAAAAGCACATTTGGCATGTCATGTGCTCATTTAAGATTTTTTTGACTCAGAAGGCAGAGGGGAACAAGTTACCGGGATGCGGAAACCAGAAGAGAAACCGTTCGCTATGAACGAAGCAGCTTCTTGGTTCGAATGGTTATCAAGCAAGGAGCGTAAGGCCAGTATATTAACAGGAATCTTGGCAAGGGAAAAGGAGGATGAACCTCAGGAAGCAACTGCTTTTGGGCCCCCTGACCCGCTGGCATCAGCAGAGGTGGAGTGTCTTTTCGACCAGCTGTTGCATGGGCAGGGCGCCCTTAATGAAAGGACTGCAGACCAAATTTTGGGCAGTTGGCTTTGCCGTGTGGCCCCCTACACAGCTCACAACTGTGGTCATATCTGCAATGAGACCGGGAACACCGACCCGCATTGAATTCCCAGCAGTCCAGTTTACGTTCCTTTTTAACAACCTGCCTGAAAGCCCCTCTAGCCCTGGTGAGAGGGCCTACCTCAAGCAACCAAATTTCATTATGGAGGAGATCCCAACGCTCCCTCGAATTCTGGCAGGCCTGCTGTCGGAAGGCTGCATCATAGGCAATGGCAGCTGCCTCACCTGCCACAGACTTAGCCCTAAGCACGTGGAGCATGTGGCAGTCCAAGTGCCATGCCCTCTTGGGAAAAGCCATAGAAATAATGGCCCTAAAAATGGTGAACCCTTCCAACCAATTGGAGAAAGTGCAATCAGCTGGGGGCACCTTAGGGTGTTTTTTGGATCTTTTAGAGGAAGTGACTGCAAGGGCTTCCTGACCTTTTGGCTGCAACAGGGTAAAAATAACCACATAACAGCCAGACAATATGCAATTACACACCTTCTTAGAAAGGTGAGACCCAGGGGAGCACTCTCTGGGGGCAGAAACGGGAATGCTAGATGCCTGAGGGTCAACCCACATGCCTTGTAAACCAGGGCACCAAGAGAGGCATCGAATAGCCCACAATGGAAGCCCGGGCACTAATGCATGGTCAACCCAGTAGCCCTCCCATCCAGCCGGCACCCCCAACACAGATTCACTCAAACTCGCATCTCCCCTACGAGGCACAGACACTGTTCCGCTTTGTTTCTTATAATTATTATTATTATGCTTTCTTTTCCTGCCGCTAGTCTCCAGGGAACCAACAACCTCCCCGTCGTCCTCCAAGCTGGACAATGAAGAACTGGAACTGGATGATGAACTCGAGCTGGATACAGCAACCTGAGCCGTTGAGGTCACCGACAAAGCGCCTGATCCCAGACTGGAGGCAGCACATCCGAGTTGTTGATCCCTGTCACTGGCCTGAGATCCAGATCCTGACGCAGGAGCACTAGGTGGGAACGCCGCACTGCCTGAAGATGTCTGCACCACTGCCATTGCCTTGTTGATGATGTCTGTGAAAGATCTAGTGAGCTCAGACGCCATCTGCTGGCTAATAAACCATGTCAACTGCTCTGGAGGGGAGGGGGCCAGCATTGGACGAGAAACAGCCTGCTCAGAAATGCCCGTCGAGGGCCTAGGCCCATGTGTTTCTTCCCAGGGCTAGCTCCTCCCATGATCTTCTCGCAATATTATGACGAGACCTATGAGCCTTAGGAGCACTGCTTGTCTTTTTTGCCTTTTGTGGCATGATAAGGGCAGGAACACAAGCTGACAGCTAAGGAAAGAAAGTCTCACAGTTGATGTATGTCCAGAAGGGCCTTAGACCCAAACACATGACTCAATATTCGAAGAAACTTCTGTAAAATCTTTGCATGCTCAGCAGGGCCAAGGCCATGAGCACAGCAAGGAAATTGTGGCAAAAGACAACTGAAAGGTTCAAAAACCAAACACGTGATACAAAATTGAAGAAACTTCTGAGAAACTTCAGCGTGCTGAGCAGGGCCAAGGCCGCGAGCACAGCCAGGAAATTGCAGCAAAAGACAACTGAAAGGTTCAAAAACCTAACTGCACACTCAGCAGGGCCGAAGCCGCCAGCACAGCAACGATACAAAATCTAAACAAAACAGTCAGGGATCTCAAAACAAGAGCAAATCAATCTCCTAAAAGGAGCAGGGTGGGTAGACTTCAAGTCCCTTGCCCACCAGGCAGAAGGAGGAGGGGCCAAGGGCCCGATCCAGTACTTGGGGAACCATGCAACCCCACCAGCCAAAATAATGCCTGCCTGACCTTCATTCAGGGTCCAACAGTCCATAACCACAGTGCCACCAAAACAAAGGCCCGTGGAAGAAGGCCTCCCCCACTCCTTCTCCCAGTCACACACAAGGGCATGAAACAGTGGGGGGGGCAGGCAAAATGGTGGCGAGGTGATGGCTCAACCGTCAGCCACTGACGGGGGCCCAAGGTGGCCAGTCAAAATGGCGGCCGAGACTTGGCTCACTGTCGGCAGCTGACGGGACCATTGCTGGGCCGCCCACCGCCATCAGGCCTGCAGCAGGCCAAACAAAATGGTGTCCGTCAGCTCTCCACAGAGAGCTCTTTCTTCACTCTGCTCCCAAGCAGAGCAAACTGTCAAAGGCTCCGGATTGCGCCACACTGGGCCGTAAATAGGCCCTTCCACCAATGAGGGCTCTGGGTGGACGTTGGCCCCGCCCACCCCAGAGCCCTCCACCAATCAGAGGGCTTGTCGGGCCCAGGGGAGTCAATCAGGCTGTTCCCCAGCTCCCGCTCTCCTGGCGGCCAATGGGAAGCAAGCCCGCGCTCGCTTCAGCCGCTGGGAGGGAAGCCCGCCGGGCGGGGAGGCTGGGTCATGCAGCAACAGCGCTGGCCCGGTGAGGCGGGTGGTGCCATTTTTCTTAGCAAAACAGCAATGTGTGAATTTTGCACAGGATAAATCCTGAATTATGAATAGACTTCAAAAGCTGTGATTTTAAAGACTTTCTCACAGTGGGAAGAAAATTGCTAAAATTACTCTGCTTACTTTGAGAAGAAATTTAGTGGAGAATACATCCATAAACCAAAGTTTAACAATAACTTTTTAATCTTCATAGATAAAATCATACATTGTTTGTTCATTCATCTGGAATAATCTGATTCTGCCCTCCCATTCATTCACATGGATTAAAGTCCTCTCTTCATCCATAAATATTCTTTGGAAATATTAAATTCTTAATACTATAATCTTATATTCATTTACTAGAAGTAAATCCTTAAATAAGTGAAATGTACTTAAGATATATGTAGTGTTTCTCCCTATCTTGAATGCAAACAATATAGTGTATATGACTACACACTTCTGATTCTATTTTGCCCCCTCCTCAAACTCATAAACTAGTTTGCTATTACAGTTGGTCCTTCTTATCCATGGATTTTTTATCCACAGATTTGAGCATACACGGCTTGAAAATATTCCCCCAAAAATATAAATTCCAAATAGCAAACCTTGATTTTCCATTTTATATATGGGACACCATTTTGTTGTGCCATTATATTTAATGGGACTTGAGCATCCACAGATTTTGTTATCCATGGAGGGACCTGGAACCAAACCCCATCATATAACAAGGGCCCACTGTATTCCCATTTCACAAATAGCCACATATGCAAACACACTTTATTAAATCTGAAATGTATAAGGATGTACCTTGAGTTCTAGGACTGACCTCAAGTCCACTAATTTTATTGAACTGTTGTTCTTAGTTTAGCTTCCCAGTGAGCATCCTTTTGAGACCTCTGGCTATACTTCTGTTGAAAAGTTTACATTTTATGTTAATACAAGTGAGCCTGTTTCCTAAAATACTGAAACATAAAGCCTTTTTCCTTTTTAAAATAATGAACAAAAGAGAGAGAAAGAGAGAGATAGAGATAGCTTTTTGTTCTTGCTGTTGTTGGTGGTGGTATTGGTGTGTGTGTGTGTGTGTGAACATAGTATACCACATGTTCTATTCATCTATTCAACTTACTTAGTTTTGTTTTCTTTAAAAGGCTATTTAAAAACAGTTCTTTCATCACTGTATCTAATGTCATTTAGTTAAACAAGATTTTGTACATCCTGTATGGTTTCCTTCTCTACCTATTTCTGAAAGAATGATGTTAATAGCAACTATAAAATGTGGCAATCATCAGGCCATATCTCATTCTAGAAGTCAAATTGAGGGGAAAAAGCTTCTATACCTTTCAAGCATCATTATTCAGTAGAAAGGGGGGAGGGGAAAGCAGGTTTTTGTTGATGTTAAACTCTAATGTTACAATTTTCTGTATTTTATTTTTCTTCAGTTCTAGTTAAACTGAAGTGTATTTTCAGATGGCACATATCCCTCTGTTAATATAGGTAATAACATTTATAATGAGTTATTATAGAAGCATCTTCTTATCTATTTGAGTGCTGGTACACTCTGAAAACAAAAACAGTCATTATATCAAAATGTGATCTGAAAAAGATCACAACAGAATTTATTGACAATGCAAGAAATGGATTTGCATTATTAAGCATAATCAACTGAGAGTCAGGAGTACTATGGGCAGAAGCCAAGGACATAATTAAGGAAGACACTGTTGGTGGCCAAAAAGAAAGGGAAGACAGAATGGATAACAGATTAAAAGTTTCAAACAATAAAGGAAAAACAAAAGAAAAGGGAGAGAGCAACTAAACCAGAACCATGAATGTAACTGTACAATGACTAATGCATGAGGATAATGAGGATTATTACAATGATCGATGCAGAGAAATAGAAGACAACAACAAAAAAAGGAAGAATGAGAGCCCTTTTCCACAAAATCCAGGAACTCAAAGGGAAGTTCAAACGAAGGGCCTGGATGCTCTGTGACAATGAAAAGAACAAGATCACAAAGAAATAAAAAGATGTTTGATGCAATACATAGAAGAGTGATATAAAAATGAACAAATGAATGACACATGAAATGAAAAACTCTATGAAGATGAACCCCAAATTCTAATAAACAAGGTGGAAGCTGCAATAAGAGAAATTGGGAAAAATAAATAACTAGGAATAGATGATATTCCAACAGAATTGCTACATTCACACAGACAGAATCAACCCAAGTGCTAACTAATATATGTTAACAAATATAGAAAACAAAATGGTGGCCAACAGACTGGAAATGATCAGTATACATCCCCATCCACACAAAAAAGAGACACAAAAGACTAGAGCAACTATATGACTATAGAATTAATTTCCCATGCAAGCAAAATTATGTTCAGAATTTTGCAACACAGACTCCAATCATACAAGGAGAGAAAAATCCCAGAGGTGCAAGCTGGATTCAGGAAAGGAAGAGGTGCCAGGGACCACATTGCAAATTCATGATGGCTATTGGCAGGTTCCACGGAATTACAGGAAAATAATCAGCATGTGCTTTAAATACTATAGCAAAGCATTGACAGCACAGAAAATTTATGAATGGCTCTTAAAGACATAGGATTACCACAACATCTGAAAGCCCTGATGAAGAATCTATACTTAGGAAAAGAGGCTACTGTTAGAACATAATATGGAGCAACAGAATGGTTCCAAATTGGTCAGGCAAGGCTGCTTTTTATCATGCTATTATTTGACTTGCATGCAGAAAATATCATATGAAGACCAGGTTTAGACTCAGAAGAAGGAGGAGCTGAAGATAGCAGGAAAGAATATCAACAATATAAGCTATGTGGAAGACAGCTTATTACTAGCAAAGAACATCACAGACATGGAATAATTACTGAGGAAGGTCAAAGAAGAAAGTGCAAAGGCAGGCTTACTGCTGAACACAAAGAAAAAAAAAGAACCACAAAGGATCTGCATAAATTTAACTTAGACAATGAGGAATATGAAACAGTTAAAGAATTCTAGTAAGCTGGATCAAACAGTGATCAGAATGGAGACTGCAATCCAGCAATCAAGCAATCAGAAGAAGGCTAGTAATGGGAATCATAGAATTACAGAGTTGGAAGAGACCACAAGGGCCATCCAGTCCAACCCCCTGCCATGCAAGAACTCTCCATCAAAGCATCCCTGACATATGGCCATCCAGCCTCTGCTTAAAGACCTCCAAGGAAGGAGACTACACTGTTGAACAGCCCTTACTGTCAGGAAGTTCTTCCTAATGTTGAGGTGGAATCTCTTTTCTTGGAGCTTGTATCCATTGTTCCGGGTCCTAGTTTCTGGAGCAGCAGAAAACAAGCTTGCTCCCTCCTCACATCCCTTCAAGAATTTAAACAGGGCTATCATACCACCTCTTAACCATCTCTTCTCCAGGCTAAACATTCCCAGCTCCCTAAGTTGTTCCTCATAGGGCATGGTTTCCAGAACATTCACTCCAGTTTCTCTACTGGAAGTGCTGCCATGAAACAACTAGACAAGATCTTAAAGTGTAAAGATATACAATTGAGGATAAAGTTGTAATCATCCATGTCATAGTAATTCCCATCACCATGTACAGATGTGAGAGCTGGACAATGAAAAAAGTGAATAAAAAGAAAATCAATGTGTTTGAAATCTGGTGCTGTAGAAGAGCACTGAGGATACTGCAGACAGCCAGAAAGACAAACAAATGGGCATTGAACAGATCGAGCCTGAAATCTCCTTCAAAGATAAGATGCTCAAATTGAGGCTTTCATATTTTGGCCACATCATGAAAAGGCATGACTCATTAGAAAAGACAATAATGCTATAAAAGGTGGAGGATAGTAGAAAGAGAGGAAGACTGCACACTAGATGGACAGACTTAATTAGGGAGGTCACAGGTCTGAATTTACAGGACCTAAGTAGTGCAATAGAAGATAAGGGGATCTTGGAGGTGTCTGATCCACAAGGTCACCATGAGTCGACTTGAGGCAGTTAACAACAACAAACACTCTGAAAATGTTAGAATAATGGTTCTGGCCTTTTGAATGTATTCTGAAGCCTAAATATATTTAATTGGACTTGGCCAAGATAAATGGTTCAAGAAGTAGGCCTTTAGTAGATATATCCAAGGCTCTAACAGCTTTGCCAATTGCATCTTTAGATGCTACTGGATTGTTTTGGCTTAGGATCAAGGTGTTAGAGAATCATAGAATCATAGAAATTTAGATTTGGAAGAGACCACAAGGGCCATCCAGTCCAACCCCCTGCCGTGCAGGAACTCCCAATCAAAGCATACCCGACAGATGGCCATCCAGCCTCTGCTTAAAAACCTCCAAGGAAGGAGACTCCACCACCCTCCGAGGGAGTGTGTTCCACTGTCGAACAGCTCTTATTGTCAGGAAGTTCCTCCTAATGTTGAGGTGGAATCTTTTTTCCTGCAGTTTGCATCCATTGTTCCGAGTTCTGTTCTCTGGAGCAGCAGAAAACAAGCTTGCTCCCTCCTCAATGTGACATCCCTTCAAGTATTTAAACTGGGCGATCATATCACCTCTTAACCTTCTCTTCTCCAGGCTAAACATTCCCAGCTCCCTAAGGCGTTCTTCATAGGGCAAGGTCTCCAGACCCTTCACCATTTTAGTCGCCCTCCTTTGGACCCGCTCCAGTTTCTCCACATCCTTTTTGAATTGTGGTGCCCAGAACTGGACACAGTATTCCAGGTGGGGCCTGACCAATGCAGAATAGAGTGGCACTATTACTTCCCTTGATCTAGACACTATACTTCTATTGATGCAACCTAAAATTGCATTGGCCTTTTTAGCTGCTGCATCACACTGTTGACTCATGTTCAACTTGTGGTCTACTTGGACTCCTAGATCCCTTTCACATGTTGTCTCATTCAGCCAGGTGTCCCCCATCCTATATTTGTGCATTTCATTTTTCCGCCCTACGTGTAGGACCTTACATTTCTCTGTGTTAAATTTCATTTTGTTAGCTTTGGCCCAGCTTTCTAGTCTATTCAGGTCATTTTGAATTTTGATCCTGTCCTTTGGGGTATTAGCTACTCCTCCCAATTTGGTGTCATCTGCAAATTTGATAACTAGGCTCTCAATACTGTCATCCAAGTCATTAATAAAGATGTTGAATAGCACTGGGCCCAGGACAGAACCCTGTGGCACCCCACTTGTTACTTCTTTCCAGGATGAAAAGGAACCATTGTTGAGCACCCTTTGGGTTCGGTCAGTCAACCAATTACAAATCCATGTAACGGTTACCTTGTCTAGTCCACATTTTACAAGCTTGTTTGCAAGGATGTCATGGGGAACCTTGTCAAAGGCCTTACTGAAGTCAAGATATACTATATCCACAGCATTCCCTTCATCTACCAAGCTGGTAATTTTATCAAAAAAAGAGATCAGATTTGTCTGGCATGACTTGTTTCTCTGAAACCCATGTTGGCTTTTTGTGATGATGGAATTATCTTCCAGATATTCACAGACTCTCTGCTTAATGATCTGCTCTAGAATCTTTCCTGGTATTGATGTCAGACTAACCGGACGATAATTGTTGGGATCCTCTTTTTTCCCCTTTTTGAAGATTGGGACAACATTTGCCCTCCTCCAGTCTGCAGGGACTTCTCCTGTTCTCCAGGAGTTCTCAAAGATGATTGCCATTGGTTCTGATATTACATTTGCCAGTTCTTTTAATACCCTAGGATATAGTTCATCTGGTCCTGGAGACTTATATTCATTTAGATTAACCAGGTATTCCTGTACTGTTTCCTTACTTATTCTGTGCTGAAATTCCCCTATTCTGTCCTCTGCCCCATCATCCTTAGGTTGGGCACCCTTTGCCTTTCCTGAGAAGACTGAAGCAAAGAAGGTGTTGAGCAATTCTGCCTTTTCTCTGTCTCCTGTGAGCATTTTGCCATCTTCTCCACGCAGTGGCCCAACTGTTTCCTTCTTCTTCCTTTTGCTGCGGACATACCCAAAAAAGCCCTTTTTATTGTTCTTAACCTCTCTAGCAATCCTGAGTTCATTTTGCACTTTAGCTTTTCTGACTTTATCCCTACATGTGCTGGCTATTTGTTTGAATTCCTCTTTGGTGATTTCCCCATTTTTCCATTTTTTATAAATGTTCCGTTTAAAACTTAGCTCAGTTGTAAGTTCCTTAGTCATCCATACTGGTTTCTTGAGACATCTCCCATTTTTCTTCCTCATTGGAACTGTCTGAAATTGTCCCTTTAGTATCTCCCTTTTGAGGAACTCCCATCCATCTTGAACTCCCTTCTCTTTTAGTATTCTTGACCATGAGATCACCCCCAGTATTTCTCTAAGTTTATTGAAATCAGCTTTCCTAAAGTCTAGAATGCGTGTCTGACTATGCTTAGCTTCACCTTTCCACTGTATAACAAACTCCAGGAGGACATGGTCACTCCCACCTAAGGATCCCACCACTTGCACCCCATCAACTAGGTCTTCCCTGTTGGTTAAGATCAGATCCAAAATAGCTGATCCCCTTGTTGCCTCTTCCACCTTTTGGACAATGAAATTGTCTTCAAGGCAAGTGAGGAATTTTCTAGATCTTGAGGATGGCGCTGAGTTTGACTTCCAGCAAATATCCGGGTAGTTGAAGTCCCCCATCACTACTACATCTCTCCTTCCTGATTGCGTGGTCATCTGTTCTAGAAAGGCATCATCCCTTTCCTCTGTCTGACTTGGGGGTCTGTAGTAGACTCCCACAGTAACATCCCTGTTGTTTCCCTCTCCTTTAATTTTTATCCAGATGCTCTCCACCTGGCTTCCAGTATTGATGTCCTGGATCTCTTCACTGGTGTAAATATCCTTGACATATAATGCTATTCCTCCTCCTTTCTTGTTTGTCCTGTTTCTCTTAAAAAGGTTATACCCCTCTATTTCTATATTCCAATCGTGAGACTCATCCCACCAGGTTTCAGTGATGCCTATTATATCATATTTCCCTTGTTGTGCTAGGAGTGCAAGTTCATCTTGCTTATTTCCCATGCTCTGTGCATTAGTGTAGAGACATCTAAGACCATGTGTCCCCTTTACTTGATGCCTGTGCATGTTTTTTTGGCTCCTTTTGTTGAGTCCTTGCACTGTTTGTCTTCTTCCCTCTATGTCAGTTTGACTATTTTTTCTAGCCGTTTTGCCTTCCAGACTGCTGTCTCCCTTCCCCAGATCACTTAGTTTAAAGCCCTCCTGATCAGATTCTTCAGACTGTTGGCAAAAACATTTCTTCAACTGGCGTGAGATGTAGCCCATCCCTTGCTAGAAGTCCCTCCTCATGGAACCGCAGCCCATGATCCAAGAATCCAAATTGTTCTCGGCGACACCATCTGCGGAGCCAGTTGTTGATATCTGCTATTTTCCTCTCTCTTCCTGGACCATGCCCTTCTACTGGTAGAAGAGACAAGATGACAATCTGTGCGTCCATTTCCTTCAGCTTCTTCCCCAGAGCCTCGTAATCCCTTCTGATATTCTGAAGGCTGTGTCTTGCTGTGTCATTCGTTCCCACGTGGACCAAAAGGAAGGGGTATTTGTCAGTAGATTTGACCAGTCTTGTCAGCCTCTCCGTAACATCACGGATCTTTGCCCCAGGGAGACAACACACCTCACGAGACATCTTGTCGGGCCCACAAATCACTGCTTCTGTACCCCTCAGCAAGGAGTCCCCCACCACAACCACGCGTCTCCTCTGAGGCTTAGCAGCAACTCTTCCCTGCGATGGAACTCCCAGGCTCTCCTGCTGTGTCCCTGAAGTCTGTCCGTGCTGCTCTTCCTGATCCTCCTTGATAAGTGAAAGGGCTTCGAAACAATTCTGTAGCTGCAAGCTCCTCAAGCTATCCCTGATTTCTCTGCTTCTCTGTGTGACATTCCTCCAGCTGTTTGCCTCCTCTGTAGATGAAGTGACCTTCTCACCCCCAGCGACTTTCTCTGTGTGGTCCCCTTCCAAGATCGTTCCTTCCGTTGTGTCGAGGAAAACCTCTTGCTCCCTGACAAGCTGAAGTGTCGCTACCCTGGATTCCAGCTGCTGTACTTTCTCCTCCAAGAGGGCTACCAACTTGCACTTGGGGCATGTGAAGTTCGCCACATCTGTAGGCAAGAAGACAAACATCCCACAAGTGTTGCAAGTGACTGCAGCCGCTCCCTCGGTGCCCATACCGAGAACTATTAAGGAATCACTAAAAGAAGACTGTGGGCTTCCTCCTCGAAGAATATTCCCCGGTAAACACTAATGTCAAAGCCCCTGATGTCCTGTCCTATTTCACCAATCTCTATCAGTGATTTCAACCTACTGGGAATGTTACTTTATACAGATGCCCTGGTTTCTAACTTGTATTCACTTCCTCTGAGGTGCAGGGGAACCCCTCAAAAGCACTTTTAAAAAGTGGAAAATCTAAAGGAGAACCTCTAAAACAAAGTTTACAGCTCCTCTGCTCCTAATGTTGTGCTTTTACCCTGTTTGGGGGGGGGGGGACTCACAGAAGCTCCTCCTCCTCCTCTGCAACAGACACACTCCCCAAAGAGATTTTAAAAATCCACACACTTACCACTTAAAATGGCTGCCAAAAAGTTGCTCTTCCTTCTTCTCTCTCTCACTCCAACTCTCTGCAGCTGGCTCTCTGAGCAGTTCTGTATAGCTAGTCTCCTAGCTCCTCCCACTTGTGACTCACAGGTGTGACTCACAGAAGCTCCTCCTCCTCCTCTGCAGCAGACACTCTCCCCAAAGAGATTTTAAAAATCCACACACTTACCACTTAAAATGGCTGCCAAAAAGTTGCTCTTCCTTCTTCTCTCTCTCACTCCAACTCTCTGCAGCTGGCTCTCTGAGCAGTTCTGTATAGCTAGTCTCCTAGCTCCTCCCACTTGTGACTCACAGGTGTGACTCACAGAAGCTCCTCCTCTGCAGCAGACACACTCCCCAAAGAGATTTTAAAAATCCACACACTTACCACTTAAAATGGCTGCCAAAAAGTTGCTCTTCCTTCTTCTCTCTCTCACTCCAACTCTCTGCTAGAGGAGGTTAGAGGAGGTTATTTATATACATGGAATCTTCCAAGATTTTTTGCTTCTATTTCTGTTTCCAAATTTATTGGAATTAAAAGTGTACTAAGCAAAGTTAAGTAAGCTGAACTAAAATGATCATAAAAGGGTTCACTGCATGTCAGTAGTCATGATATCGATACTAAAGAACTCCATCCAATGTTGGTTAATTGCACAATACAAGTTCCTTTTTTTTCTCCCTCCCCTTTAATCTGCCTGAACCTCACCCAGATCTACTTATGAAAATCCCTAAACCATCTGGAGCAGATTTTGGGAATGTATGAACAACTGTAGGGAGGAGTAGAACCTATTCTTCCAGTGTCATCCAGCCTGCTGATGGATTGGATGAATGCAAGACAGTATTTTACTTAGGTTGTTTTCCCTCTCACTGCTGATTCCCACTGTACAATTTAAAGTGCACCAGAGGATTCAACTCAACTGCTGCCATGTGTAAAAATTGTGTGTGGGGGGGGGGACCCAAACCAAACCCAGACCTTGCCCCAAGGAGCATGTAAGACACACCCAGAATTCCCATCCAATTAGGACTCCAGTGGGGGGAGGGGGAATCTGAGTTCTTATCTGTAATTTTCTGCTTCTTGAGTACAGTACATATACTGCTCCATTTCTTTTGCTTCAACTGGACATTAAATGAAAAATCTGCAAGAAATCTGTGAATACACAAGAGTGTATATTTATCATGTGACAATGATGCAGGAGGTTCTACATTGGTGGGCATTTGAGCTCAATACACCTAAAAAAATGCTGTTTTTATTTATTTATAACAAATTCTTGCGAAAGATTTTGTCAAATAGGAGTGACTTGGAGTGATTCTGCGGTGCAGCGTGGGAACCAGTACTGCCATATAATCAAGCTTATAAATATTGCCATATAATCAAACTTCTTTGATATCTTATTAGGAAAAGGGAAATAGTCTGATTTATTTCTAACATAACGTCAACACAATTTCATGATATTTCAGATGTACAGATTCCACACAGTTTAGCATGTGATCATCAGTATTATTTTTAAAGGTCACATCATAACATATCCATGTTGTATATCAAGTCTGCTCCTTTTATTTCACCAGAAGGAATTTTTTTTTGTTTAAAATATGATAAAAAGATGGAAAGGGAGAGGGAGGGTGGGATTTGAAAGGAGAAAGGACTTTTGTTTTATAAAACTGCTTAAACAACTTCTGCCAAGGGGGATATTTTGGATTTTCAAAATATTTCTGATTCTACACAGTATTAACCAGTAATGTATATTGTGGAGACAGAATAATAGAGAGAGATTACCCACAAAGGCCATAACCCAACACAGAGTTAAACATGCTTAAACGTATTGAAATATTTGGGATTATGTACATTTCACTCTCTGTTGGACTGTAGCCATGCTCTATAAGGCTTAACAACTAACACAGGATTCCTTCCCTGTCTTCTTTCTCTCTTTAATTATGGGCTTGCTGTTCTGTAAACTAAGTCTCCCTCTCTTTCTTAAGAGGGAAATATGTAATGAATTCCAGCAGCAATAAAAGACACAAGACAGATTGGCAAATGATGTAATTTTCCTTCCTTGTTTTTGTTCATGACAGCAGTTTTTTAATGGGAAAAAGTGGATATGTTTCCCTTCCTCACATCACTGCACATCTCTGGCTCATTACCATACACAATCATTCAAATGGTAAGTGCACAGATATATAAAACTGTGAGCCCAGGAGCTCACTACATTATATTAATTCTGTGTGGGTTAGTTTTGCTTTGTTTTTTAAGATTCAGATTTTTAAAAATCTGGATCATTTAGCATACAATCATATCAACGTAGCAATAGAAACAATCCAAAAGCCATCAGCATTGGCTCACAGAGATTGACTCACAGGTTTGTTGAAATTCAGTCCATTATCATGCATCTTGATTAAAATGTATCTATTATATTGATACCTGGGGAGTGAAGCAAATCCAGTTAAATAAACTCAGCCAATGACCAATAGTAATGGAGTGATGGAAGATTCCAATTGAACAGAGAACGTAGTTCAGTGATTATCACAGATGTTTGTTTTAGTGCGGAAACTGAAATATTTACAGGGCAGAAGGCATTGTGCATTTGTAGCAAAGATTTGGCAAATTTGCCATTAGATCATTCCAGATCCTGGAACTACAAAGCTTTGTTGTGGTGGTTGTTTAATGTTTAATAATATAATGAAGTCAAAATAGCAATTAAAAGACTACTAAGGACCTAATTTATTTTTGGGTTAAAGTAACTGTCCAACATTGTCTGTATTCTCGGTGCACCCTTGCTACCCATGGGTTTCTGTTCTGAACACATACACCCGTAGATAGCAAAAAATGCGGGAGCTTAAATCCTGTTCTTTTCATTGGGCATGTGCTCCCACTTGCACTACTGCATGTGTGCATGTCCACTGAAAAAGGCAGTGCTTGCTGTCCACAGAATCTCAGACCGTGGATGGCAAGCCCACAGTTGGCACTAGCATGCTGTATAATGTGAAGCCACCAGAATATTTTGTGGTGTTTGAAAATACCATGATAATTTGAATTTCTTCTTAATTTTGGTTTGAGGCCAAATAGTGGAAAACAGTTTTAGACTACCCTTTCCTAACTTGTTTCTTATCAGATCAGATGTGTTTGGACAACTATTCACATCAACCCTAGTCATATTTGTCACTCATATTTCTGGAGATACTTGGGTCAAGGAATATTTTTTGAAACTAACAACTGTTTTCTAATTTATTATGAAATCCCCCCACTTAAGATGACAGAAAAGCCAACAGGAATGTATTGGGAAAATGTATCTTCTATGAAACGTCTCTATTATTGGAAATCAGGCCACATTAATTTGTCTGCTGATTTACATTATAAATGAATCATCCTGCTGAGATTTTAATCCCTGCTATGTTTAGGTGAACAGTGCTTTTAATTGTGATTACTCACTTATTCAATTAACAACTGTTAACAAATTGTATCCTGAAAAGAAGACTCTTGGTTTGATTTGAAATGAAATAAATTTCTGTTGCCAACAATATATCTCTCAAACACTGTGGTGAAACAAAACCGTGAGGGTAGCTGAGCTGAACTAAGTCCTTACTTTACTTATGGATGCTTGTACTAGTGATGAACTGTGTAGAATCTGACATTAGATGGCAGCATAACCCTGCCAAGTATCCAGTGACACAGCCATCATGGCAATCTGAGTAGACAGATCCATTATTCAAAACAGATCCATATATATCTTTAAATTATATATGTTTTGAATATTCTGTGTTTATGTAAAAAGGGAAAGTTAAGACTTGTACTGAATGTGTTTCTCTTTACTGCAAAACACTGTGTTACTAAAATGCAGAAACAAAATCTCACTGGCATGAAAGCATATATGGCAACAAGGAAACAGAAACTCTATATGTTTCACTTTCTGCTACATTTAAAAAGCTCTGTTTGGCTCTAGTATGGAAATATTAACAGGAAATCTTTTCACGGTCCGAAGAAGCAGCCTTGGAAAAAGAAAAGCATATTCTTTAACACACATAGGGGTTTCCTCCCCACCTTCACAACAGTCAGTAAGACTGGATGTATCTCAGCAGTTGTAATGGATGCTCTTGTGTTAAATATCACAATTTAACAATGTAGTATAACATTCACTGTAGTGGACAAGAGATTACCATCTTCACATTAATTCCCTAATCAATTCCACTGCCCCCCCCCTCCACTTTCTGTCTTGGAAAATTAACATAGGGTTATTTCTAATGCATGCCATTTGGCTGACAGAACTCTCTACATCAGTAGAACTAGGTTTGGGGGTGCATGAATTACCCCTTCCTCACAGTTTGTGGTGCACCCTCAAACTCTGCTCTGAAGAACTTGGAAATCATCCAAAACAGATTTTTCAGTTTTTCAGGCATGTAGGTGGGAGAAGAAAAGGAAAAGGTTATGTTGCTTGAATGGATTTCTTATGTTACATGTTGTTCTTTATTCTCTTTAGTTTAAAATGTGTAAGAATATTATCAGTGTAGCAAGCCACATCCTTAGACCTCCTATTCTCAAATACTCTGCACTGAAATATGTCTCAATGAAAGAATGGGGACTTAATTCAGATATTGTGCTTACTATGGAACAGCTGTATATTTCTCTAATAATGCTGAAGGGATAATCCAGCACTATAAATTTGAACATTTGCATTTTGCTTAGTGTTTTATTAGTGCTAATACAGCCAGTGGTATTTTGTCCTGAGTTGCATTGGGAAGAGTTTTTCCTTTGCACAACGTTAGAGGTTTGGGAATTCCTCTGATGATTCATTTCCTAGAGGGGCTTCATCATTGAACATAAAGAAGTAGGCAATATATACACTGCAGAATTAAGGCAGTTTGATATAGCTTTTACTGCCATGGCTAAATGGTATGGAATTCTGTGATTTCTAGTTTTGTTAAATATTTACCCTTCTCTGTCAGAGAGCTCTAGTGCCACAACAAACTACAAAATCCCAGAATTTCATAGGAAAATTAAAATAGGGTCAAACTGCATTAATTCTGCAGTGTGCAGATATGCATAGAGACACGTAACCTGAATGACTATGTAACAGTATATCATGCCTTACCAGTAGTAGCTTCAGTATGAAAACTGATCTTGTAGCAGCTTTTAGACTAACTGAAAGAAAGAAGCTGGTTGCCATGAAGTGGAGGCGCCATAACAATAACCACCAACACCTCAATTGAAAGTAAAAGGCCACAACTTTATTGACCTCCCATTCAAGGAAGAACTTGAAGATCCTGAAGGCCATACAGTGGACAGAGCATCCCATAGGCATAGCTTTGTCAATGGCCTTCAGACTTGAAACCTAGGAGACAAAAGTCATCAGGGTGAACAGGGAGCAAGCAAAAGTCTGACTGGATGTCACATTTTGCCAGAAGAGCCCCCAGAGGACTTAACTAATCTGGCATGGTTGAAAGCAGTGTAGCAGACAGAGAAAAACTCACGGAGGATGGTGTTGTTGATGGAGGACCCCAGGGGGATGGGACAGGTGGTGAATGAGGCAGAACTCACCAGGGGCTTTTTTGGGCACGACTCCAAGGGGGGAAACACCTTGAGGTTGGGCATTGGTGGGGATAAGAAGAGGCCTGCTACCCTCCCAGTTTTGCACTTCTTCTGGATCTTGGTCTTAAGGACCTGGGACAATTCATGAGTGGATCTGAGGGGGCGGGGTTGCATCCAAAGCCAGGCAGGGGCCCAACACCGGGATTCTGAAATCCTATGTGAAATCCTTCCTTAGAAGGGCTGCTGCTGCCTTGAAGGGGTAGCCTTGCAAAAGGGGGATTAGAGCACAGGTGTAGGGGCAAGGGAGAAAGGTGAACTGGCAGCCTTGGCACAGTCATTTTGGACCCCCCAGCCATTGCAGCGTAGGTGTCATCTTTCTTGCCAGAGGCTGCCGGGGTGGGGCATTCCAATCGAAAGGGCTAGTGTTGGCCCGTTGATCAGGAGCACACCATTTTCACATGGGAGCCATGCAAAGCTCACAACAATGGTCAAATTTGCACTGGGTTCACACACATCTTCCCACATTGAATTCCCAACACACCAGCCTGTGTGGGTCTTTTTTGCCCAACCATCTGGAAGGCCCCTTAGGCCTGGCATGTGGGCCCACCTCTAGCAACCAGATGTTGCTCTCCATGAGGTCCCATCTTTCAGAGACACTCTGGGAAACATGCTGGTGGAAGGCCATGTGATAGGAGATGGCCGCAGCCTCCCCACCAATGGACCTGGCCCTCAGGACATTAAGCATAGGATTGATGAGGTGCCATGCCTGCTTGGGATAGGCCATGGCAATCACCCCCCCCCCCATGAACACCCCATAGCCTTCCACCCAGTTGGGGAAATACTGCTCCCCTAAGTTTTGACTTCCTTCTTGTCTTTCTTAGTTGATATGACAGCCCTCGCCTCCTAACTCTTGGGCCTAAGAAATGTGGAAACATCCACCTAGCACCCCCTGAGAATCTGCTTCCTAACCTTTTTGAACAGATGCAGACCTGGAGGTTTTTCACCCTGTGAGAAGTTGGGGAATTCTGAGACCTATGGGACCCACTACACACCCTGCATACTTGGATGCCTTGACCTGTGCCTGATGGCCCAAGAAGGCATACCTGGAACCAATTCCCCTTCTAGCCAGTAGTCTTCCCTGCACAAGGATGAGCCAGAGCACTCATCATTGCTGTTCCTGCAGCTCATGGCCTCCTTGCCATGAGCCTTCTTGGATTTTTTTCTTGGGTGTGCCCTTTTGCTTCTGGCCTTTATGTTTGCCTCATGCCAATGGTACCTTTGGAGTCACACTAGCCTCAGAACTGTTGGTGGATGTGGCTGAGGCAGTGCTGGATGTGCTGCTAGATGCACTGCTAGATGAGCTGCTCAAACTGGAGCTGTTGGTAGAGGAATCTTGCTTCTTCCACCTTTTCCTCTTAGACCAGCTTCAGCCTTGCTGCAAATTGACCTTGCCAACTGTTTCAATCAGGGCTATAATGGTGCATGTCAAATCTGCCACTGCATCCTCACTCCAGGGGGCCCTGGAGCCGTTGGCAACTGCTTCCTCCTGACTCGGGGGGGGGGCGCCTCCAGTGGTTCTGTTATCCACGGGGACTGTGCTTGCTGCTTCCTGGTTCTGAGGGCCAGGTTTGCCCAGGATTTCCTGCCGGGCGGGCCTAGGCCTGCTCAGCTTTCGCACCCTTAGAGGAAATGACAGAGAGGTGGTGGGCAGGAACCCCCAAACAGAGGGAGGATTGCCCCATTCCCTGAATGCTTCTCTTGTCCTTTTTTATTTTATTTTATTTTGTTTGTTTGTTTGAATCTTGGGAGCAGGGCTGTAGCAGCTGACCCAAGGCCAGAGTTCCCACTGCCCCTGTTCCCACTGCCGCTGTGTGAGTGGGGTGGGGGGCGAGGAGCTGGCCCAGTGCCAGGGGTTTACTGCCACCGCCACTACCACTGCCACTGCCGAGTGATTGAAAGGGGGCCGAGGAGCTGGCCATGTGTTGGGGATTTACAGCTGCTGCTGCTGCCGCTGCCACTAAGAATGCAACAAGGAGCTGTGGCCAGGATGAGGAATGACTAGAGCTGTTTAATGTTGCTGCCACTGCCGGTTTGCTGCTCATGCTGCCACCATGCCATTCACCCTCTTTGCCCAGCTGTCCGACTGTGTGGAGAGCCGGCTGAAATGGCACTGGCAGGGGCACCATGTGGCCTCAAATAGGCGATTCCACCAATCTGGAGCTGGGAAAGGGGGGATATTCTGACCCCCGGCTTCCAACCAATTGCAGGTCCCAGCCGCCCCATTGCCACCCAATCATGTGGCACCTCCGGTACCCAGTGTCCGCTGGAAGTTGAAGTCCCAGTGTTGGACCAGAAGTGCCGCTCCCACTACTGGCCGCAGCCAATCCCAGCCCAGCTAGCCCAGCCCAGTGCATTCTGGAGGCTCTGCCAGGCCAATGGGCCCCTACAGCGGCAGCCCTCCCAGTGGCAAGCAAGCCGGCCCGGTAAGTCAGGCACCCTTATTAGCTTTAACTTTTGTACACTTAAGTCTACTTCTTCAGATGCATCGGAAAGGACGCTCAAATTTATGAAAGCTCATGGCACTAGCTTCTTTCTTTCAGTTAGTTTCAAAGGTCTTACAAGATCCTTTTTCATTCTGATCTAGCAAACTAACCTGGCTGGGTCTTTGAATTCTACCAGGTGTAGCTTCAGTGATTCCAGCTCTAGAAGCAAATGCTTCTGTCATTTTTTTTTCCTAATCTGTAAGTGAGGAGTCACACTGTATCGCCCTAAAGAATGTTACATGTGGTCAAAATTAAGCCCAAACTCTATAAAAAGTATAGGATGAATTCAGTATTGAAGTCCAACTTTTGTCTAAGGTAGCTCCCCTTTCAAAATTGGGTCTGGAAGCTATTAGCTTTGAATACTTTCCTTGAAACAAATGGTACACTTCCGAATGAAAGGCCATGGAAGTATGAGTCTAGTCTGGCACCAGGAGTAGGCATTGTTGAGTACCTGCCAGGGCCCACATTCTTGCAGGGGCACTCATGGTCAAACCCAGGGGACTCCTGGCCTTCTCCTCCTCGTTGCTGCTGGAGCCTTCTTGCATGGAAGCATTGGCAAGAATTAGGGGTTAAGAGGACTTTCCTTCACTTCCCCAGTACTCTGTCTTTGGGTGGTTGTGTGGACTGGGCCAAGAAGAAGAGAATAAATGAATAAAAAACAGGGTTGAAGCATAAAGGAGAAGAGCCTGAGCAAGGAAGAGGCCCACTTGACTCATCTTGTCCACCTTCCTCTTGAAAGCTAGAGATGGAACTACTTTGAATCAAAAGAGTGATCCTTTGCATTTTTGGCTCTCCCCACGATCAAAACGATGGTGCTTTTTAAGTAAAATCTGTTTTCTCTCAGTTTGACTACAGGGGTTATTATAGCTTTAAACTGATTTCAGCAGAACCATTCCTTCTAATAAAGTTTAACAGCAAGTGTAAATGCTGCTAGTTCTGGGTATCGGCCAATTTCATGTAGATATATTAAGATGTCGATCTTAAAAGAGTGTTTGCAACTGAGGGAACTGCTCATGTGGACTTAACAAGGCCCTATCATTTACATCAGTGACTTTTCTCAGAGTGTGGTGAATAGGTCACTTACACTGCTAGACTTTCACTGGCATTAATAGAATGTCACCTGTGAATGATATAACCCCTGAATCACATACTCTTTCTATGATACAGGGGACAATAGCTTTCATGTAGGTCAGAAGAAATAGAAACTACCATTCATAAGAAGTGGAAACTTTTAAATATGTCCTTCCACCTCCACACACTCCAAAAATATATAAGGTCAGACAGGTGTGTAATTATAGTTAATTATATAGTTACAGATACATTGATGGAGTACAATATGCAAACCACAAAGTAGACTTACATATAAGTATTGATTGCAGCTTGATAGTGAGCACTACATTCCACTGTCTGGGAGTGACATGGAAGAAAACCTCATCATCTCTCTCAAGCAGACCAAAACAAAGACAATAGCACAGAAAGCAATTGCCAACCAATGTAGGTTTTTCAGTATCAGAGTAATGTGATCCTAGTTATCTCTACCTGCCTCATTTTGCACCGATTGAAGATTCCAGATACCTAGGAAGAATGCATTTCAGTGGGCAAAGTGTGATGTAACTAAGGCATGGCTTGTTACCAAATCAAATGGACTCAGGAAAGGGCACAGCTTGCCAACTATAGGGGATTGTGTACCCATGGTGGTGAAGAGTCCATAGGGTCAAGGAACACTACCAGATAATACTGTGGATTTCTTTTTAGAGCAAGTTGAATCCTCACTCTCAAGACAGACTTATTTATAGTCCTTCTGTTTTGTCAAGATTTTATTTTAATCACATCAGATATCAGATTTATGTATTTATTTATTTTCTTCCCGATCCGTCTGATCAAAGTCGCATTTGCACAACGATTTTGTGCATTAACAGCACACCTGCAATATTGGCTGTCTAGCTGTTACTGTAAAGCACATATACAGGACCTAATGAAAATAATTTTCCTGTGTTGCTTGACTCCAACATCTTGTAATATGAGGTGTAGTGTTACTGAATATGGAAGGTTCAGTTATTATTGGCCTCATGACCAATGGTTCCTGAAAGACTGCATTTATTTGTTTACTGAGGAAAAATATTTGCATCCTACCATATAACAAAAGTTATCTGGATAGCATAGAGATAAAATGAATTAAAAATAATTTACTATAATTACAGAAATTTAGAACAATGGAAAATCCTTTTAGGGTCTAAAAGCAATTATTAATCTGTGTTTCAAAAGTCAATTTTGCATTGCATTACTTCACTTTTATGTCCTGGACCTGTTCTAATTCATTTCACCCATAACTCTAAGTTATTGTCTTGATATTTTAAAAAAGCTGATCCAATTCTCCACATCATTCACAAGTTTAGGAATTTTGATCATGTTCCTACTTGAATGTGTGTATATGTGTCCTCAAGTTACCTGTCAATTTCTGGCAACCTCATGAATTTCATAGGGTTTTCTTAGGCAAGGAATATTCAGAGGTGAGTTTGCTAGTTCCATCTTCTGAAATATAGCCTACTACAGCACCTAGTATCAGCTCTGGCTGATACTCTAGCTGCACCCTTTCCTGGAAGTCAGGGATCTTGATGCCGTAGTACGCATGCTGGTAAACTCATGTCTTGATTTCTGTAATGCACTCTACATGGGGCTACCCTTGTGCCTGGTCCAGAAACTTCAACTGGTACAGAATATGTCAGTCAGACTGGTCTCAGGTACATCTAGAAGAGACCATATTACTCCAATTTTAAGATCTCTTCACTAGCTGCCCATTAGTTTCTGGTCCGAGTACAAGGTGTTGGTTATTACAGTGGTCCCCCGGGTTACGAAAGTAATCCATTCCGGCTTACCTTTCATAACCCGGAAGTCTTCGTAACCCATGGGACCGCTTTCTTTGTAGCGCCGCGTGGCAAATTTAAAGGGCCGGCGCTTTTTTTTCGTACCCCGGGGTTTTTTTCGCAAGCCGGGGCCGTTTTTTCGGCCCCAGCTCTTTCGTACCCCGGGGTTTTCGTAACCCGGGGGACCACTGTATCTTTAAAGCACTAAATGGCTTGAGTCCAAACTATCTCCGGGATCTCCTCATTCCTTATAATCCACCCCACACACTCAGGTCCTCTGGGAAAAATTTGTTACAACCAATAAAAACCAGGTTATCCACTACTGCCCAGAGGACCTTTTCAGCTACCTCGTCCCGACTATGGAATGGCCTGCCGGATGAGATCTGTCATACAACTACCTTAGATGCCTGGCCACCAAACGAGAGAAAGAAATGAATTTGATCACATTTTTCTGTTTGCTTGTCCATGGTTGTTGCTGTTGTTTTAATTTTTAATTTTTCTCACCAAGATGATTGTCAGAGCCTTGAGGGAGGGTGGGGCTTTGATAACCTCCATGATGAGACCAGGATTTTCAAATGAGACCAAGTTGAGGCATGTGAGGGAGGGAGGAGTCAGTATATAAGGACAATATACCCCCCATCCTGACTCTTTTTGATGATGCAGCCCAACTCCTGCCCCAAATACAGTTTGAACTTTGTTGGTTGCTTCAGGGTCGGGTAGGAATTTTCTCCCCTTTTCCCGGGGTTTTTTGCCTACCCCATACTTATGAAGGGACTGGAAATTGGCTATGGATGGCTGTCAAATAGGTTTCACTGGCCCATATGGGGTTAAAGAATTGGTTGGTATTTCACCCTTTGTGGTGAAAGGTTAAGCTCTTGAACAGCTTATACACGTCAAGGGACGTGGAGTTGTGAGAGCAAAAAGTGAAAGTTTGGGGGAGAGTGCCTTACATTTACATTCCTAGGACTAGCTGAGGATGCAATCCGAATTATCGGATTTACCTCAGGGTTTCGTGTTTGTGCCCAAAGTGAAGGCTGAAGAGGAGGTCTAGGATTGACACCTGGCTTCAGGTGGACTTGCACCAGGCTTTCACTTTAATTTAACAGTTTAATTTAACAGTTTGACATTTAAGGTTGAAGTTCAAGTGCTTAGCTTTAAATAGCATATAGGTCAAATAAATGGCCCTTTATTCATCCAATTTACGTGTCTGGTCTCTTTATTTCATGGTTGGGTATCAATTATTTTTTATTGTGTACATTTTTATTGAATGTTAACAGGTTTTAATTGTAAAATGTTTAATTCTGTTTTAAGGGAGGGGGGTTGGGGTTATGTTATGTATAATTTTTAATGTTGTAAGCTGCCTGATTGCCTGAGTGCAGATGGGGTGGGATATAAATAAATTTAATATTATTATTTTTGTTGCTGCACTGTACGGTGTTCTCTCATCCAAATACTAACAAGGACTGACCCTGCTTAGCATTCAAGATCAGATGGGATCTGACATCTTGTTTAATATCAAAGACTCATTTTTATATTATTATTATTATTATTATTATTATTATTTTGCATTGTGTTGTAGGCCAAAACACTGTAGCTGCCTTGTACCTTATGGGGCAGTACAGACTGCCCAAAAGGGGTGGTCTGTACTTGCCCCAAGAAGTGGCCAGATGGGGCCAAGGCTGCCTCACCAGCAGCCCCAGCGGCCCCATTTTGCCGCTTCTGCAGGCCACAGAGAAGCAGTGAACTACTGCTTCCCCGTGGCCTGCAAGAGGGGTGCAGCTGGCACCCTGGATGCCTGCTGCACCCCGGTCTCCCCAGCGCTGCCCATGTATCCCTGCAATTTATTTTTCAGACCCTGTATACAGCCTCATCAAATAATAAATAATAATAATAATATGATTTATTTCTATACCGCCCTTCCATAGATCAGGGCGGTGTACAGCATATAAAAAACAGTAGGACATAAAAACCATTAAAACAAGCCGGTAACAATAAAACAATAAAAGCAGTAAAACCAGTAAGACAATAAAATCACAATAAAATCACAATCACAAATTTTTCAGGTAACTTTCAATGTCTGTGAACAAATCTAGAAATCCACTTTCATTCTTGTCACACAGAAGTTTTTTTAGCTGCTGAATCTACTAAAACCTGTAGATCCTTTACTATTGCTATTGCTGTTTACAACATAATATGCTTGTGCTGGACTTTCTCAATATTTTTCCACATATCTGTTGAATGTAATTGTGTTGTACTCTTGTTTCCAAACAGCTCAGCAACACTTGCTACATTATAGATGCCACTTATCCTCTTCTTACATCAGTATCTAATGAATTATTCAAAGGGAGGAAAAATATTTAGCATTTTTCCCCTCATCATGAGTACACAATACACATATTCTAAAAGCAAACCTGGATTTTGCCATTTTATCTAAGGGACACCAATTTACTATACCATTTGCATCCATGGATTTTGGTATCCACGGGATACCAAACCACAGTGAATACCAAGTGCCCACTGTATTAGGAGCAACTATTAAAGTTGGACTGAAGCAAAATAGCATATCTTGTGCTGTGGTTTCCTGGCTGGAATTTTTCTATAGATAAATTTAAAGCTTTGGAGATTTTAAATGTATATCTTGTTTTTAACATACAACATAGCTCCATTAGTGTAACCTACTTTGTCTTTGCTGTAGACTTTATATCTGCAGATAACTGTGTGTGCTTAGTTTTCATTGATTTGCTGCCCTCCCTCAGCTTTTGTATCAGAGATTCTGCTTGACTTAACTTTAAGGAATCTGATATTTTCATATGTTATTCTTTCTTCCAGTTTTGATTTTTCTAATGCAATTTTGTAACTGTTCCGATCAGGTTTTCTCCTGTGGGTACTATTAACTTCTATTTTGTTCCTCTTCCCTCTGTGTAGAACATTGGGATATTATGCTCAAGGGATATGCATGTCCAATCTTAATGATCTCTAGCATCTATTGGCTTTCTCCAGTAAATCAGTTTAAAAGCTGCTAGCAACAGCAACTGATAGTAATCTCAGACCTTATTCAGGATTGTCTCCTTGATATAGGCTCTGCCTACTCCAAAATCCTTTCCATGGTCTTTAAAATCCAAATCCACCTAATAAGTGCTACTGTATCACTCAATCAACTGAGCTTCTTGTTTGGGGCTTTTTTAGTTCAGATTGTACAGTATGTGGAAAAGATGCTCTTCCTACAATGTTCATCTCAGCCTCATTTTGTTACCTTTGTCTTTGAGGGTTTCTTGATGACTTTCTCCAATGACATTGATGCCCATTCCTGACTCCATGCCAGCATTCTCTTAATCATTTATTAACATTTATTCCTTCTTTAGAAGTCTTTAAGCAGAGGCTGGATAGCCATCTGTCAGGGATGCTTTGATTGGGAGTTCCTGCATGGCAGGGGGTTGCACTGGATGGCCCTTGTGGTCTCTTCCAACTCTATGATTCTATGATTCTATGTCTCATGATAGTCATAACCCTTCATGACTGGCAACAGTGTGCCTGCCACACAATCAGCCCCCTATGCCTTCACAGATTAAATCTATTACTCTGTAAGCTTTTCTAACTCAGAAGTATACATAAAAGAGTATGTTAGTTTTTCACTATAAGAGATTCCACACTTCTTTTTCAATATACATAATGCTCTATTATCACTAAACTCATAATACTTCACAAGTGCACAGTATCATCATTGGTGTGTGATTGACCTCTCAATGACATTAATACATAGTTTTCTTGACTCCTTAACTCTTTTCTAGTTTTGTGAGGTCAGGAATTCTTTACATTGAGCATCCCCTGCTGAACATTTACTTTGTATAAAAACAATGATATATTGAAATGATCAGTATAAAATAGCAATCCACTTCTTAACTCTGATTGTTTTTTAAAAAGAAAAAAAAAGAAAAAATTGATTTTATTTGCTTGGGTTGACACTACAAAATGTGATATGTGGATTGTATTTCTTAGTTTACTCCTTTTGGACCTTCAGTGCACACTCTTGAAGACATGGAAGTATATGCCTTATATTCTTTCACCTTGGAATAAATTCCATTCAACCCAATGCTGCCTGTTTCTAAGTAGATATGTATAGAATTGTATTGCCCTTCTCCTACATTGCAGGAACAATTTGTTATGCTCTTACACTCATTTTTTGAATATGACCACTCATCAAACCACTCTCTAAATATGTTATAGGATATTCAGTTTAAGCGGAGGCTTCATGTTATGGAAGACAAACTGAAATGCACATGTGTAAAATTTAATAAATATTGCAAACCCATTTTTCTAAGATTAATATTTATTAATCTTTATATAGTTTCATGGTAGAGGAGGAGAGGACTGTGTGTGTGTTTGTGTATCAGTATTCTCCAACTGTGTTTGTGAATTGTAATCCAACACAGTCCGAAGCTACCAGAAAAGGCTGAGAGAATGTTAAAGATATATATATATATTGTAACTTTCTGTGCGTTTGCTGAGTAAGCTGATGAGTTTAAATTAATTGTTAACTGCCACAATATATTGTCCACATTAAAAAATACTCAATTTATTTAAAGATTGCTAAACCAGTATTAAGACTTTCATAGCTGTAAATTCTGGGAAAATTTGTTTCTCCTAATATAGAAAAACAGAGAAATCCATGTCTCAGAGGATACATTAATGCCCCACTTAAGCAGTGTTAGCCTTTCATAAGCAGCAAATCTCATTTCTCTCTGGGGAGTCCTGCCTGGAAACTAAGATAACCTACACTTACCCTTGCTTATTCAGAGACTCCATAAAACTCTACAGCTGTAGCTGACAGCAGAATATTTAAATGATTTGAACAGTGTAAATGCCTTGCGTTCATTTAAATAACTGAAGAGTTCAATCACTTGAATGTCAACAATTATTCCTGTTGGAGTTTACATGCTAAAAAAGAAAGAACATCTGAATCCCCATGAGGGCATTAAATTGCTATCTAATTAGGAATTCTAAATTACATATATTAAAAAGATAATTAACAGTTTGAAGGCTTTGCTGGGAAAACCAGTTGCACACACAAATGAAATGCAAGAAATTTGGTTGTAATGTTTGTCGTTTCCTTTGATTCATTCCTTTCAGCATTGATGTTAGGTAAAGACAGCCTCACTGAATTTGGTGATGTTGAAATAATGGCAGATGTTTTAAATTATTTCTACTATAAGGAGATACAATTATGAGCAGCTGTCAGTTTTACATAATCCTGAATGATAAGGTCTTAAGAATGCAAATGAAAAACAAAATCAAGGAAGTTTTCCATGGTAAGAATCAAGTACGCGCCACACTGCTAATCTACTCCTATGTAGCTGATCTGCTATGAATGAAGGCATTGTTTACCCACTCTTTATTAGGCACATAAAGATGTGTGCCTTATTTTCTGTATTATTTAGAGAAACTGTCTTGTAAGTTGTTGACAATCCTATTTTTGTTGCCCTTCAACTATTTGGCTCTCCCCGAAAGGCAAATGGAGACCAAATGCCTTGTTTCATATGGAAAAGGTACCACAAGACATTTTACCACAAAATCCAGATGGGAAATATTCCAGACAATTGCCTTTTCACATTGTGAGAGGTGGTATTTACCATGTGAGAGAAACTGATTGAATACTAGAGTTCCTCCTTATATGGTAAATTCCAGCTGTCTTGCAGAGTGACTTTATCTCATAAAAAGTAACATGAGAACAGAGCCAAGGTAAAAATAAAGATACCTCAGCTGCGTAATCTTCTTATATCAAAGCCAGTCCACTTAAAAACAAAAGAGAATGGGACCCTGAGGGGCTGTATTCTCACTTCAGAATTTCCAAAGTTAGAAACCAAATGTTGCCCTAGAAAATCTCCTACACTATATGGGTGTGGGTCATCTGTGTGTGCACGTGTAATTTCACTACAATAGTTAAAAAAAAAAAAACTGAGAAATTCCAGAATCGCTCAACCAGTATGGATACATGATTTTAAGTTTTGTTCCAAAAAGTTACATTTCTGAGTATGGGATTTCTTTTGTAATAATGCTACCCACATAGTCACTTGTTTTGCAATGACTGGGTAGGGATCATAGGTTAGAACTAGATTCTATATCATTGCCCATTCAGGGAACATTAAAAAACTTTGTTAGGTGAAAAATTACACAGCAATTCCATTTTAGATAAACAGCTGTCTATGTCTTTATAAATCTCTTGCACATTAAGAACAATTGCATGGTATGGGGGGTGGGATGGGGAGGAAGAGGTAGATATTTGTATATGTTATATTGCTTACTGGGCTTTATATCTTTCTTTGCTCCCATGTTTTCCTTGTGTGAAAGTTAATGGTCATTCCCCCAGCCACCCACCCACCATTCCCTATTTTATATGACATAGTTAACAGTTAACAGTTTTTCATTGCGGCTTATCTTGGAAATTGTATTACATAGCAGTTTCTGGCTGCCAGCTGGCATGAATGTCTAATCCAAAATAACTAGTCTTCAATGCCAATCATAATCTAAGAGGTTCTGGATTAAAATCTTAAATTATAGTCTTGGTTGGCTACTCTTTAGTTCAAAATAAAAAGGTTACCTCTTGTTCAATTAGAGGAAACACAAAAAACTCACACATCTGTTTAATCTTAATCTCAGGAGTTTGCTTTTACAATACCCTTCTTATGAGCAAATAACATCAAGTGCTTTACAAATTCAGGGTCCAACAGAGCTCAGCGAAGGATTGTACATATCTATAAAGTCAATGCAATTCATAGAAATTAGGACTAATCACACAAAACAAAACCAATTTTTTTTTTTTTTTAAAAAAAATGACTTTTGAAAGTAGCCATTGGGGATTTAAATTTAGAAGCACTGCTATTCTCAGATACATCTCTAGAGACGTGTTATACACATGCCAACCTAAACTTTGCTTGGAGATTTCAGCACAGAAGAATGGATAAGAAGGTAATATTGCAGGTCTTTCATTCTTGTACTAGTAAGAGTTTTTATAGATTTATGTATCTATAGATAGAGATTTATCTATAGATTTATCTATAGTTTTATCTATCCAAAAAAAATGCCAAGGATATTAACAGGTTGCTGTTCTAAAGAGACACTTTTCACTGTATCCCTATTGCATGATATTTTTTAAAAAATATTACTACAGAAGTCTCTTTTATCTTATGGGAACCTCTGACATAGGTACTTCTTCCTGACCTGCTCTATATCAAGGTGGGCAAAATGTGGCATGTGCTCCCACATGTGGTTCCGTACCTGGTGTGGTACAGTTAGCCCTTCAGATCCAAGAATTCTTTATTCCCAGATTTAACCATCAAACCATGGCTTGAAAATATTCCTAAAAGATACACATTCCAGAAAGCAAAACTTGATTTTGCTACTTTATGTAAGGAATATTATGCTACTGTGTTTAATGAGATTTGAGCATCCATGGATTTTGCTGTCCATGGGGGATTCTGGCACCAAACAACAACGAGGGCCCACTGTATATGCTCCCATATTTGTTTCTGTTGCCATCAGTCATTCCAAACTCCCAGAGATATTTTTTTTTACACTTGCATCTCCTGGAAGCCTCTGGATAGGATGGGCCATTCACCTTTTAAATAAGTTGCAGCCTCTATCCATGTTTAACATCTCCAAATGCCCACTTTCCAAAACCAGCAGTGAATTTCAAAACACATTGGTCTTTGTGTTTAATCTTGAAGCTTTTCAACATTCCATTCTGCTCCTGGAGGATGAGGGACAGAAAACTGGTCCCTGGACTCAGCATGATTGTACTAAACTGTTCTATATGTTTTTAGAATGTACTACCATAGAATCATAGATTTGGAAGAGACCACAAGAACCAGCCAGTCCATCCGCCTGCAATGCAGGGACATAAAATCATAGTACCACAAACAGATGGCCATTCAGCCTCTGTTTAAAAACCTCTAAAGCAGGAGACTCACCACATGCCAAGGGAGGTGTTCCACTGTCAAAGAGCACTTACTGTCAGGAAGTTCTTCCTAATGTTGAGTTGGAATCTCTTTTTCTGTACTTTGAATCTTTGCCCTGTGTCCCAGGCTCCAGAGCAGCAATAAACAAACTAGCACCATTCTCAATATGACATCATTTCAAATATTTAAAAATGGCTATTATGCCACCTCTTATTTTCCCCAGCCTAAGCCACTCCTCATAGGGCATGGTTTTCAGAACTTTCACCATTTTGGACACCCTTCTCTAAACTACCTAGAGCATGTCCATAGGAGGGTGACCAAAATTATGTAAGACCTAGAAACCATGCCCTTTGAGGAGTGGCTTGGAGAGCTGGGTATATTTAGCCTGGAGAAGAGAAGGTTAAGAAGTGACATGACAGCCTTGTTTAAATATTTGAAAGTATTTCACTCCATTGAATCATTTCTAGTTTTATCAGCGATTCCTATTTCATTAATCCATATCAGTTACTTTAGCATCATGAACAAATCATCAAAACAATAAAACAAAATAAAATGCAAAAAAAAAAAAAAAAAGACATCAAGACCACAATCATAATAAGATTAAATTTGTAAAAAATTCCCAAAGTCACTGTGAGTGCTGGGGTAACAGTATGCCTCTTTCTGTGAAACATGTTGTAATGTTGGGGCCACAACTGAGAAGGCTGAAGTTCTACATTTTGTTGATCTCATCACCAAGGTGATGTTAGCAACTCTCCCTAATTTGGTGTTTGGCATTCTCTCTGTCATTCTCTTTCTCTCTGTTCATATCATCTGCTGACATATAGTGACTCCATGAGATTCATAGGATTTTCTTAGACAAAGAATACTCACAAGGGTTTTTGTCACTTTCTTCCTCTGAAATATAGCCTACAGCAGTCTCCCATCCAAGTTCTAACTAGGGCCAACCCTGCTTAGCTTCCAAGATCAGATGGGATCTGGTGCCTTTAGCTTGTGTGTTTTGTTCATGATAGATGTGGATCATATTACATTATTAAACACTATTTCTTGCTTTTTGTGATTATTTGCCATCACGACAGTTTCCACATATGGCAAGCCTAAGAATAAGAGACCTCCACACTGCTCAGGTCTTGCAAAATCAGTGCCATGACTTCCTCAATTATGTCATCCCACGTGTCATACAGTCTTCCTTTTTTTCCCTGTTGCCTTCAACTTTACAGAAAATTGGCTGCATCTGCACTGCAGAAACAATCCAGTTTGACACCACTTTAACTGCCATGGCTCAATTGCTATGGAATCCTGGGAATTGTCGTTCGTTGTGGCATCAGAGCTTTTTCAATGTGACATGTTTGTTGTGGTTACTACTTAAGGCACTATAGTTTGCACTTAATCCTCTAAGTTCACAGGGTCAGGTTCAGATGCTCTGTCAGATTCTATCACTAACATTCCATACCACCGTCAAGACCCATCGGCATCACTAGATTGATCTTGCTTCTAAAAAGTTTCCCCTCCAGCTAGGTTGAAAAGACAAAACAAAACATGAGACTTCTGATTTCTATTGGTAGCACCAGCAACTAAATGTGTAGATGACCTTAGTTTTTGCCCTTATATAGATTCTATAAAAATGCATAAAGTGTGGACAAGTTGTCTAGTAGGGACTTGAGGTGTAGTCATACTACAGAAATAAAGCTGTTTGACACCAGTTTAACTGTTAATGGCTCCATCTTGTGGAATGCTAGGATTTGTAGTTTGATTAGTTATTCAGCCTGGTCTGTCAGGGAGCTCTGGTGCCTCACCAGACTACAAAACTCAAGATTCTAGAGTAATGACAGTTAAAGTGGTATCAAATTGTTTTATTTCTGTAGTGTAGAATGACTCTTGATCTCATAGCAATTATGTTACACCATCTTTCAGCCAAACCTTCAGTGTCCACCTGAGACACTTCATCTCTAAACAAAATTTACATTTAAAAAAAATCCCCATGATCCCCACATCATTGGCCTTGCAGGTTGGGACATCCAGTGTGTGAAATATCAAAATATCAGTATGAAATATCAAAATACTGTCAGCATGAAGCAGCCCTAGAATGCTCATGACTGTGATGAGAATTAGTAAATGTAAGAGAAATCTTACATTGCAGAACAAGAGGATAGTGAAATGTCTAGGTTTTATCCTCCTCCTCCTCCTCCTCCTCCTCCTCCTCCTCCTCCTCCTCCTCCTCCTTCTATTCATATGCTACCTTTTCCACAGTAATGGGACCCAAGGCAGCTTACACTTTTTTAAAAAACCAGGAGAGATTAAAACATAAAACAAAAATGAAAAATGTGTGTGTGTCTCTCTCTTTCTCTCTCTGTGTTATATCTTTAAAAAACCAATAAAATACCCATAATTAAAATTCATTAGAAGACAATGTAAAGAAATCAACAAAACGAAGAAAGGCATCACGATGGAGATGATGATGATGATGATGATGATGATAGAAGATGATCATCCTTCACAGATTTGTTTTTAGGCAGACCATAATCTAAATTAGATGGACAATACATTACCCTCCACATGTTGGTGGAGTGTAGATCCCGTCATCCCTGCCAGCACAGCCAATGCAATGTTGGGAGTTGCAGTCCAGCAACTTTTAGAGGGCCTTGCTTTACCATAAACTAATAAATAAATAAATAAATAAAAATTCAGGAAAGTACACAGAGTGAGCCACATGTACACTTTATTTCCCCCTCTGATGTATCCCATTCTATCATCTTGCCTCTCCCCCATGCTAAGCTGTATTGCAGATGAAGTAAGGAAAAAATAGCTTGTGATGCAGTCTGGGTGGCATCTGCTCCAGGAAGTAAGAAAGCAACACTACTCTGTTGAGATGCATGCAGCCACATAAAGGAAATCTTGGACTTTGACCATGTTAATGGAATAGAGGTCAAGCATCAACTAGTTCAACTTCCTGCAATAGAAGGATTATTAAGTCTTAAAGGATCTCTGATGAATGCTTATTTGGCCTTTGCCATAAAGCCACTGGGACAGAAGATTCTGCAGCCTTCCTGGAGGTCTTGTTTAATTGCCCATCCAATCTTCCAGTTAAGAAGCTTACAACCTGAACTTACTGCTTCTGGTTCTTAGTGGCCCTGGAGGATTGTAAACAACAGCCTTTCTATTTTGTTATGCCTTTTACGTATTTTAAAATTAATGTTTGTATTTTAATCTCTCTTCTCCCCCAACTTCCAAGTTAAACATGCTTTACTTCTTTATCTTTTTCCCATCAGTTATCCCTTTTTTTTTTTTAAGTTCTCCTCTGAACTCTGGTGAACACTATGAAGAAAGATGAGAGATTTCTGAAACATTCACTGAGTCAGAACTGGCTCAAGACATCTGTTTCCTGTATACCTCCCTCATGTTAGGGTGAATGTTGCCCATTGCTAGTAAAGGATGTTGCATTTTAGTACCTGAACCAAAAAAGCAACAATAACAATAAAAGCATATCTCCCTCAACCAATATTTAATTTGTTGTTGTTAGCTGCCTTTGAGTTGGTTCTGACTCATGCTAATCCCATCGATGAGACATCTTCAAGAATACCTATCCTCCACTGCCTTACTCAGATCCTGCAAGCCCTTGCCAACAACTCCCCTGATTGACATCTGGTTTGTGGCCTTCCTCTCTTTCTTCTACCCTCTACCTTTCCTTGCATTGTTGGTTTTTCTAGTGATCCACGCCTTCTCATGATGTGGCCAAAGTACGATAGTCTCAACTTGATCATCTTTGTTTCCAAGGAGAGCCCTGGTCTGATCTGTTCAAGAACCCATTTGTTTGTCTTCTTGGCTGTCCATGGTATCCTAAGCACTCTTCTCCAGCACCACATTTCAAAAGAGTTGATTTTCTTTCTGTCTCCTTCTGTCACTGTCCAGCTCTCACATCTATACAGGACAATTGGGAATACAATGACCTGAACTCTTCTGACTTAAGTGATCAGTTGTATGTCTTTGCTCTCAGTATCTTTTCCAGTTCTTTCATAGCTGCCCTTCCCATTACTAGTCTTCTTATTTATTGACTGCAGTCTCCATTCTGATCAATGTTTGATCCTAGATATGGGAATTCTTTTATTATTTCAATTTTCTCATTGTCTAGACTGAAGTTGTGTATTTCTTCCGTGGTCATTATTTTTGTTTTCTTTGTGTTCAGCATCAGACCTGCCTTTGCACTTTCATCTTTGACTTTCCTTATTAACTGTTCCAATTCCTGGATATCTTCTGCTAATATTATGGTGTCATCTGCATATCAGGTTGTTAATGTTGCTTCCTCCTATCCTCACTCCTCCTTTTTCTGATTCTAATTCTGCTTTTCTTATGATGTTTTCAGCATATAAGTCAAACAAGTAATGTGATAGGATGCTGTCTTGCCTGAAACCTTTGCCTATTGGGAACCACTCTGTTTTCCTGAATTCTGTTCTGATAGTGGCCTTTTGTCCTTGGTACAGATTCCTCATCTGGACTATCAGATGTAATGGTATGCCCATGTCTTTGAGTGTATTCCATAGCTTTTCATGATCAAGACAATCAAATGCTTTGCTGTTGTCTATAAAACACATGCTGATTCTTTTTTGGAATTCTTTGGCACTCCATTAGCAATCACATGTTTGCTATGTGGTCCCTTGGGCTTCTTCCTTTTCTGAATCTTGCTTGCACCTCTGGAAGTCTGTGCTGCAGAATTTTAAGCATTATTTTGCTTGCATGTGAGATTAATGTTTTTATCCTATAGCTTCTGCAGTCTTTTTTTTTTATCTCCTTTCTTGTGGATCTGTATGTATATCAAGCATTTCCAGTCTGTTGGCCACCACTTTGTTTTCCATATTTGTTGGCATATTTCAAGTAGCTGAAGTTGCATATGTCTACAGGCACGGTAGCAGTTCAATTGGGATATCATCTATTCCTGGTGATTACCCCCCCCCCCCCCCCATTTCCTTTATTGCAGATTCAACTTCACTTCTTAGAATTTGTGGTTCGTCTTCATATGGCTCCTCATTCCAAATATTCATTCCCTCATCTCTTTTGTTTAATTTTTCTGTGTATTGCCTCCAGCATCTTTTTATTTCTTCTTGTTCCTGTCTAATGTTCTTTTTTTTTTTTTCTCCATAGAGCATCGCTGCCCTCAGTTTGAACTTGCTTTAATTTCTTGGATTTTTGATAGAGGTCTCTTGTTCTTCCCTTTTTGTTGTTTTCTTCTATTTCTCTACATTGGTCATTGTAGTATTTCTCCTTATACCTGTGTGTCAGACATTGGACAGTTGTGTTCATACTTCTGGCTTTGTTCCTGACTCCCTTTGCTTTTCTTCTTTCTTTTTGTTGCATAAAGTGTTTCATCTGTCATCTATTGTTTCTTATCTTTCTTTTTGGTCACTGTTAGTGTTTTCTTGCATTCATCCTTAATTATGTCTTTGACTTCTGTCTACAATTCCTCAGGCTCCTGGTCAGTTATACTCAACAGTTCCAATCTGTTTCTTATTTTGAGGATTTTCATACCTGGCTGAATTGCTGCTAAAACATCCTCCAAATGTCCCTAAAAGTTGGGGGAAGCACCTGTGTCTGAATGCCAGGAGCACTTCCTGAATCACCATGTAAACGTAGCTCCCTCTTAGCATCCCTGAATCGTTCCTGGGGAGCAGATTTCCTATGAATGCAAAGTTTGTGTTTACAGGAAATTTGCTCCCCTTAAAAAGTTTCAGGGTTGCTAGAGGGAGCCACATTTCCATGACAATTCAGGAACCACTCCTGGCGTTCAGACATAGGCGCTTCCCTCACCTTTTAGGCACATTTGGAGGACGTTTTAGCAGTGATGCAGCCAGGTATGCAAATCTTCATTATCTTTGAAATAGTCTGAAATGTCATTTAGGTCATTTTTTGGTATAATTATGTTTTTTGCTTTCTTCTTCAGTTTAGCTCTGGTTTTTATTACGAGCAGTTTGTGGTCTGTGCCACAGTCAGCTCCTGGTCTGGTTTTGGCCACAAAGATAGAGCTTCTCCATTTTTCTACTTCCAGTTATGTAGTCTATCTGGTTTTTATGTTTGCCATTTGGTGATGTCCAGGTGTATAGTCTCCTGTCTGGTTGTATGAAGCAGCTATTTTCAGTGAATAGACTGTTGGCCTCATAGAATTCTCCTGCTTTATTTCTTGTTCCTAATCCAAATCTTCCTACTGTTTTTGATTTTTCTTTGTTGTCAACTTTAGCATTCAAATCTCTGATGTTTAGTTTGAAATATTGTGATGGTATGTTGTCAGTTTCTTCCAGGACTGCAACATAGAATCTCTCAATTTCCTCTGCATCTTCATCTGTGGTTAGTGCATATACCTGAATTATTGTGATGTTTATAGGTTTACTTTGAAGCTTTATTGATAATATACAGTCTGACTTTGAGTTGTATCCTTAGATGGCTTTAGCTATATCTTTTGTTAATATGAAAGCTACCCCATTTCTTCTTCTTCTTTTTCATTTTCTGAACAGGTTAATGTATAGTTGTCTGAGTTAAAGGTACCCATTCCAGTCCATTTTAACTAACTCTTAGTATTGCTATATTCATACATTCATTTCCTTCTTTACTATGTCTAGTTTTCCCTGGCTCATGCTTCTCATGTTTCATGTTCCATGTTCCAATTACATGTGTAGTGTTGCTTCTAACTATGCTTGTTTTAATGGAAATGTTTCCTGTCTGGCCTCCCCCTCTCTAGTTGTGGTTATTGAGTTGTCTCACCCTAAGAGTTTTCTTGGTGAAATGGTCTTGCAAGGAGGGACACCTTTTGCCTTCTTTTGCGCAGTGCTGACGAGTGTCAGCTATGATGACACTACTGTTCTCTGTGAGAGCTGACTTCAGTGTCACCCACTCCTGCTGCAGCCCAGTAGATGTTCCTGTATTTTATGCCTGTTATTCCCTTCTTCCCTCCCTCAATTATCTATTCCCTTTCCTTTTTACACTCCTTGATGCTTTCCCTCCCTCAACTCTTCCCTCAGTTCCCCTTCCCCTTTCCTTTTTACACTCCTAGATGTTTTTCCCACTCTCCCCTCCTCCCACTTTGCCCCCATTGGCAGCATCAGTGGCCTTCATTTCTTCTTGTTGGGGAGGGATCTGGTGTTCCTGGGCTGTGGTGTTGAAGCCTCCCGCTTTGTCTGTTACCTTTCTGGTCTCAGGGGGGAGGTGAGGTTCTGATGTACCTGGTCTCCCAAGGCTCCTTCTTTCTCCCTTTGGATGGCAGCTCCCTTCTGGTCTCAGGAGAGAATGGTGACTCTGATTACATGGTCTCCCAAGGCTGCTTCTTTGGGGCCATTCCCACTGAGGTTTAAATTGGATCCTGTGGAATCATGATCCAGTTCAAACCACTATCCTTCTCACTTGGGAATTGATTTTGAATTGATTCACCACCAGGACCGGGATCCATCCACCAGCAGCAGCACCTAGGCTGGCTGGCTGGCAGAGGGAGGGAGAGAGAGAGGGAAGGGGGGGGAAGGAGGAGGAGGATGGAGGAGGAAAGAAAGAGGGAAAGAGGAAAGTTTTTCCCCCTTTTCTTTCCTCCTCCTCCATCTATTCTTTCCATGGCCATTTTTCCTCTTTTCTCCCCTCAATGTGAATGACAAAGGGGAGTAAGAGGGGAGTAAACAGCCTCAGAGAGAATTCGCTTTCAAAATAATCCAGTTTTGAACTGGATTATTTTGTAATTGAGAATGGGCCCTTTGTCTCTTTGAATGGCAGCTCCCTTCTGGTCTAGGGGGTGAAGGAGGTTCTGGTGTACCTGGTCTCCCAAGGCTGCTTCTCTGTCCCTTTGGATGGCAGCCCCCTTCTGGTCTCAGGAAGGGGGGCTCTTTATTTAATACATTAATTTAATACATTATTTAATACATTAGCTAAAATGTGCTGCCTTTCCATGACACTGAAAATCAAAAGTTACAAATGGTGCCAAACTGCCAAACAGTAGGGCTGGCTTTGCACTAACCCATACATCAGGTTGGCTTTAAAGACTGTGAGAGGGAAGGGGGGGGGAGTATTATTAGGATATTTCATGATTCAGAAATAATTCTGGATTATTTGAATATCATGGAATATTCAAAAATATTCAAAAATGATAAAATTAGGGGTATTGTATTGCTGGGAAACCCTAATGAGAAGAATCTTCATGAGAATCTTTACTATTTGGGACTTATAAGTTTCTCTGCAAAAAAACAAAACAAAAAGAACCCTGTTTTTCCTGTGGAAAACTAGTTTTCTTTTCAGAATATGTTACTTTCTGCAGCAATTATTTTTATAGAGAGAATAAGTCCCAAATCACAGGCAGAATTTAAAAACTGTGCTGTTTCTTTCAGTAAGCAGGTAAATGGTAAAACTATTTTTGCCTGTGAGAATGAAGCTTGTGAAGATTTATATCCCTATCATGCGAAAGAGGGAACGCCTTAGGAAGTAATACAAAGTACCACAACATGAATCTGCTGACTCACATCTTGTGTGCCCTATGTGCATTCTGCATGTATTAAGCAAAATAGAATTATAACCACATAGAAACTTTCTTTTAAAATTATTATTATAAATATTTATTACATGTTTTCCCCTTGAAGGATCTCAAGCACATGGTCCTAAAAAAAATCCTATGATATAATTTTTGCTGAGAGATAGTGCTGGCCCAAGATCACCCAGTGAGATTCACAACTGAGTATATGATTGATATTGGCTTTTCTGAATCATGCTATAACCACTGAATCACAGTGGGTTCAGAGCCCTTTTGAAAGAAGAATCAATATGGTTGTCATAGAGGATGCAATAAATATGCTAGAGAGCTGAACGGTAGACATCAGAGGGAGCGATCTGGGATAAAGCTTAACATCTATGGTTATCAAACATTATTCCCTCTTCCCCTGATACTAGTACCAGTTCAGAAATGAGCAACTGGAATTTAAAGGCTGCCAGGAATATATGTAAAAAGTGGTATTTTGCAAGATTTTGACTCTTGTTAGAAGAATAAATCACCAAATTTTCTTTTAGCTAGTTAAGCCCAAGCAAAAGAAATGCCTTTAAAAAGATGGGAGAGGGGGAAAATATTTTGTTATTGTAACACTGTCTCTAGCTACATAGTAGGGCTTAATGTGTGTCTTCTTTCTAAATGTGAGGTCTTCCTACTGGCAAGCTGAGTAACATGTAGCCTACTTGCAGGTTACATACTGATTATGTAGTACTCTACATCAGTGTCTCTTGGTGCTGAAAAGGGAGGTGCCTCATTCCATCACTGGCTATGGGTCCTGATTCTTCTTTATTTAGATCTTGTGTTATGATGGAAAAGCCTTGTCAAAGAATGAATCCTCTTTCATATTGCTCAACTGTTTTAAATCAACTCTATGGTATCTATTTATTTATTTATTTTTTTGTTATCCTGCTGAAGAGGCATTGACATGTCATTTTTGAAGGAAGGGATGGGCATCTTAACAAGGGAACATATTTTTTGCAACTTAAGTACTTTATGTCTTATGGTCACCCAACTTTGTATCGTACTCTAAGATCATACAATTTTATCCACTGTCGTTCCAGGGAAAGCAGATGGAAATATCATAGGAGGTAATTACGTTTTGCCCAGAAGGTCCTAAATCTAAGTGCTAGTCTCATCTGCAATAGACTCACTGGATGAATTGTTGAAATCAATGAAAAATATATAAAAAAACAATTAATTCAACAGACGTGCTGTAGCTGGGACTAACACTTGGGCTTAGGTGGTGTAATAGGGAGGGAAAGAATAATAAAAAATATTCAAAACATGGTAGATTAAAAACATGGTCTTTGAGTTTGAGAAACCCTGATTACAAGACTCCTGGAATGATGGGAATCTTTGCAGTTTGGGCCTTGATCTGTTAAAAATTCACACATAGTTGTTTTGCCAAAAAAAAAAAAAAAACTTTGTGTAGGAAACAGCATTTTCTCCATGGAAAATATTGCTTGGATGCAGAACTATTAATTCCTTCACAGAAACATTTTTTGTGTGTGCTAAAAAAAAGCTATGATTGAGGATTTGTTGTGCATAAAATTTGCACATGACTGATGTGCATAAAAAAGAATTTTCTACACAGACTACAGCATTTTCTGTTCAGAAATTAGTATTTCTGCAGTGAAATTTTGTTTTCCATGCAGAAAATGATGTTTCCTATTAAAAAAAAACGCTGTTTTCTTTTCTAAACCACCACATGCAATTTTTTCACAGAATAAGTCCTGAATAGCAGATTTTTCATTCTTTATAATGAAAATAGCGGCCTAAATGGAGCTGAGTAGAATTTCAATAACAGCTTGAATTTGATTGTATTATTTTTGTATAATCCATGGCTTAGTATAGGAAATAGGATTTTTGCATAAACCTAATGTTAATATTGAGTGATGCTGAGTAACTAAATATGTGCGCAAAATATAAGTTCCAAACAAAACATTGAATTATTTTCTTGGAGTGCTAACAAAATCTGTCTTAAGCAAGAGCTTTAACTCACACTTTGGAAGTCAGCTTTGGGGGTTGAGGGGGAGCAATGTTCCTTTGTAGTAATGTGCAGCAGGGGGCAGGATTTTCTTGCATTATGTGTCAAAGTCATTTGTCATCATGAGATGTTTATTTTAAAATATGAGATTTATAGTGTAACAAAGCTAGTGATAACGACAATAACATTTCTTTATTAATGTCTTCCTTGCTTTTTCTCCCATGGACAAACAGATAAAATGTAGTATTAGCAGATATTAACACCATACTTCCCAGGAGTTTCGCTTTATCTTGTTTAAAGGGAAATATGTAAACATTTTGTTGATAACACTATAGGAAATATCAGTTCTGCATGGCTCCAAGATCTAGTTCAGAATGTCTTCTGTAAACTTAGAGAGTACAACTGAAGTTCTGCATACTTTCCATATAGTGTATAGCTTGTGTCTGTAGCATTTATATTTAATAACAATAGTACTAGTAGTTGTCAGCAACAACAACAATAAAATGCCTACATTATTTGTCTCTGTTTTTTCTCATTTAAGGACAATTGCTTTGTATGCTGTCTGCGGAAAAGACAAATTCTGGTTAAAGATTTTTTATGGTCCAAATAAGTTGTGTCTTAGAAAATATTTGTGGAAGTATGCTTGCATGTGTTCCGTGGTATCAACTGAAGAATATGCTGAAAACTAGTAGCATACAGATTTTTTTTTAGTAACAAAAAAATTGAACTTGGGATAGTAAAGAAATTGTTTGCTTTTTCACCCACCATGCTTAAAAAATATCTCTTTTTTGTTTTCTGTTTTTTAATGGGACTAGTATGAAGAAGGAAAAAAACGAAGGAAACCCAACTACAGCAGTGTTGATCTTTCTGAGGTTGAATGGGAAGATCGGGATGATGTGGTATGTGATTTGCTTTGTCAAAACTTTTGAAGAAAGTTTAATGCACTCATTGCCAGATTGATTAAGTAGCAAGAAGAAAAACAGAGATCTTCCCATTTTGCAGAGGTTTTCCAACACACAAATTAGATTTGGGTTTTATTCATCTACAGAATAATAACACTATTATACCAGTTTAAGTGGCAAAACTGACCATCCTGAAGGGACGGCTTCAAGCCATCCCTGACAAAGCCAGATTTGGGCTGTGCCAACTGCATACTGCAGTCCCAGTTATACATAGAAAGGGGCTCAGTTTCTCTTGTACCATCAGGTTGAATCCCTGTGCTGATTTGTTTCATTTAGTCTTGCTGGTCAGAAGCAGTGTGTGATAGGAGTAAGAATGCCCTGGGGAAGAAACAGGCAGCCAACATCCCATGGTTCTGCTTTCCAAATATGTGCTCATGAATTGGCCCAAATTTTCCACTGTCTTCCCCTGAGGCTGAGAGAGCATTACTTGTTCAAGATTGCACAAGTGAGTTTGCATGGGTGAGCAGATATTCGAACCCTGAACTTCCGAAGTCTTAATCCAGGACTCAGACCACAATACCATACTGGCTGTCAAATGGTTTAAATTTTATGTTCCAAAAATTTTAAATTGATCGAATGTCATTTTCTGTGCAAAAAATCCCACAGATGACCCCTCCACAAATAAATCCCAAACTATGAATATTTTTTGGAAACTGCACAGTTACTTGCACTGGGGCAAAAAAGGGGGAAATTGTTCTTGCCTACTGCAATGAAATTTATGAAGATGTATATCCATATGGTGGAGGTAGCATTTATATGCCAGCTGCTGACAGCTAACTGTAAATTTTTCTAATCCTCTTTTATAAAAGTAGGGTTAAGGGAGAAATGACTTTTTCACATTTCAATAACAACTTACAAAATGTTTGTGTGTTATATGGAAATGTGACCAGGAATACATTCATCCTTTCACATTTGCAGCTTTCAGTATGTTGTAATGTACAAGTGGCTAATAGCCCAAGCAGGGGTGTTATTCCTTAGATGCCAGATCTGTTTGGATTATAGTAATGCATTCCACATGGGACTGCCTTTGGAAACTGAAAACTTCAGTGAGCCCAAAATGCTGGGGTCAGGCTGCCGACTGAGGCTGGTTATCAGACACTTACAGTTCTCCTGTTGCAGCAGCTTCACTGGCTCAATAGACTGTTTCCAGTTACAATTCAAAGAGCTGGCCATGACTGTTAAAGCCCTACATGACTTGGATCCAGACGGTCTGAACAATTGCATCTCATGGTCCCTATATAAGCCTGCCTGAGTTTTAAGATCTTTGGAGGAAGGCCTTCATTGGGTCCCACTAATACTGCAGGCATATTTGGGGAGGACACTGGAGAGAGCGTTCTCAGTTAACAGCTCCCATGCTAAGGATCCCCCTCTCACAAGGAGTTAGATTGGTCTTCTCTTTATACAGCTTTTAACTTTCTGTTGAAGAAAGATCATTCAATGGAATGTTCTACTTTTATCTTCATTATTATGTTTTAAAATCCTTTTTAAACAGTTTGCAGTTGGATTGCTTATTGTTTAAGCCCTTTAAACTATAAATTGTTTTAGCTGTATTGTGTTTGAACCCAAGTTGTAAACTTCCTTGCAACCATATTGGGAGAAAGGCAGACTACAGATTAACTAAAAACATATTAATAAGAATAGTTGATGGCATTCTCAAGGTAGCAGGAGGTACTTCCTTCTCACCATTTTGGGATTAGTTTGCCACACACACATACTCAGTCTAGTAGTCCAGTCTGTCACCACTGTGGCATAGTTCTCAAATAATGCATATTTAAAAAGTAACAAGGCACGGGTCTTGACTAGATGAATACATAAATGATGTCATAAATGATGTAGTTCCTTTCTTCTAGGTAATATGGAGACCTTAGTTATTTTTAAAAAGCAACCTTTACCAAATTTTGCCAGGCTGCTTGTATATTTGAATAGGTTTCCCTGTTACTAATGCTGCAGATAAAAATGCCAGAAATTAACAAAAAATGTAAAGCAACCACATTTTGGGGTTCTGGCCAGACCACAGAATCCAAAATGGAAGGGTCATGTTAGTGGTGACCATCTGACACCTTATCTTAAGCATGTGGTAATCTTTCTTATTTAGTTCTTTCAATTCCAAAAGCATATTTCTTCTATGTTCATAGTATTTGTATTTCAGCTGTCTAGATTAACCACTCTGCAGGACTTTTCTATGTCAGCCTTTATTTATGTGTCAACTTTTTCAGCAATACTGTACCAAAAGCTTTCCTTATATCCATGGTTTAACCTTTGACTGGTCTTTCTGTTACTTCCTCCATAAATCTGATTTGTTAGGCATGATTCGGTTTGTGTGAAGCCAGGCTGACTGTCCTTAATTAAATCGTAACTTTCCAGGTGTTCTTCTTTCGGTTCCTGTTATTTAGCTTTTCCCAAAATGTCTGCACTGACTAACATCATGCCTGCATGTCTGTATTTTCATAGATCTTTCCTAGCACCCTTCTCAAATATCACTGGTACATTAGCATCTCTATATCTTTCCGAACTCCACTCATTTCAGAAAGGTTTTAATATATCAGTGGAAGGTTCCCATATTTATAGTGTCATGTCTTTCTGAAATCTGGGAATCATCACGCCTGTCTGTCTGTGGAACACTGTCAGTATTCCAATGTCCTCTTTTTTTATCCTTTACTCTGACCCGATGTTATGTTTGCCTCCTCCCTTGCAAAATATATGTCTGTTGCTGTTAGCCCAACCTATGCAGTGTGTGAAAAATAAATTCATGAGTTTAGCATTTTTAATCTTTTCTGTTGATTAATTTTTTCATTCTTTTTTTTTCCTTTTCAGGGGCCATACTGCCTCTTTGCACATACTGTGGGCAAATTCTGTTAACAAGTATTTGCCCTGTTAGTTGAATGCTTCCCGCGTTCTGCTTCATCAATCTGAACTATTTTCTCTGACAGTTTCTAGATCTTCTTAAAGATCTTACTTTACTTCACAATGATTTTCAAGTATAATTCTTCATGGTGTCAAAATACTGATCACATAATCATAGAATCATAGAGTTGGAAGAGACCACAAGGGCCATCCAGTCCAACCCCCGCCATGTAGGAAATCTCAATCAAAGCATTTCCAAAAGATGGCTATCCAGCCTCTGTTTAAAGATCTCTAAGGAAGGAGACTCCACTACACTCCGAGGAAGTGCATTCCACTGTGGAACAGCCCTTACTGTCAGGAAGTTCCTCCTAATATTGAGGTGGAATCTCTTTTCCTACAGTTTGTATCCATGTTCTGTGTCCTAGTCTCTGGAGCATTAGAAATATGAAATCCCTTCAAATATTTAAACAAGGCTATCATATCACCTCTTAACCTTCTCTTCTCCAGGCTAAACATACCCAGCTCCCTAAAGCATTCCTGATAGGGCATGGTTTCCAGACCCTTCACCATTTTAGTCACCCTCCTTTGGACACGCTCCAGTTTCACCACACCTTTTTTGAATTGTGGTGCCCAGAACTGGACACAGTATTCCAGGTGAGGCCTGACCAAAGCAGAATAGAGTGGCACTATTACTTCCCTTGATCTAGACACTATACTTCTATAGATGCAGTCTAAAATTGCATTGGCCTTTTTAGCTGGTGTATCACACTGTTGACTCATGTTCAACTTGTGGTCTACTTAGACTCCTAGATCCCCTTCAAATGGGGAATGTGAACGCCTATGAAATAACCGAGGTACCACACCAGGTTTTTTCATAGTGTGAATAACCCCTCAATGTCTGGAGGATTAAATGGGTGGTGGGGACATGGACACACATGTAAACTCCACTCCCGGAAGTTTCCCCTACTGCTGAAAGTGTACCAGGATTTCATACACTGAACATGAGGATCTGTCAATGGTTCTGTAACAGTCTTTGGTTTAATGTTTGGATAAAGCTTCTGCGATCCAGCCCCTTGCCTTATCAGAGCTTCAGATCATGGGAGAGTTGTAATTGTATTCAGCCAAATGACATTGCATGGTCTTCTGCACATCATTGTGTTCAGTGTCTGTGTTGGAGTATTGAGATGATCTTACAGCATGGACACACTCCCACCACCCATTTAACGGGCCATGAATTTAGGTGAATTCTTACCTCTTTCAAGTATTTGCTGGATGTAGATTGCATTCTGACATTGCATCCATTAATAACAACCACTGTTTCTATGATGTTAGCGGAAATGTAGTTTCAGGTAATGATTCTTAGAATTATTTTAATGTAAACTTTTTAAAAAAGAAAGAAGAAATTGAGCTTTCTATTTGGAAATATATATTTTATTATTTGTTTTTTTTTACAATACCTTGCCTTCTAAGCTGGATGAAATATGTTGTTCACTCATGTCACCGGGCACCAATTTGAACCATGTAGAGTTTGCAAAACAAAAAATCTATAGAATAGATGAAAAACCATGCTATAAAGCCAAGAACTGTATTCACAGGGTAAAAAAAAAAATCCCACATGCATACTTGATCTTAAAAGCTATGAGGATTTTGGAGGCTCTTTTTGTAAATCTGCGACTTGCCTAAGGGCTGTGTGAGGAGTAGGTCCTGGAATACTGCAGGCTCTGAAATGGAGAAAAATGAGAAACATGTTAAAGATAAATGGAATGGTTCTTTAAACATTAGAAAGTAGATTGGTAATTAAGACCAGCCCTCCAAGTCCAAAACCACAAAAGTTAAAAAGGGAAAATATTTCCAGAATTGCCTATTACGCATTGTGTTTTTTTTAACCCCTTCAAACCCCCTACAGTAAAATATATGTTTTATTTTATACATGCCTCCAGCAAGAAAAAAATATTCTTTACACTCACTGATTGAAGAATAGGATTGTTAAGTCTAACCTAGACATCCCAAAATTAAATTTATAGAGCTGCAAACACTGCAGTTTTCAGCTGGTCAGTAATGTTTAGGTTCTTCACAAAAAATAAAATCAGTAATTTCACTGACAGGCTTTGGCAGATCTTCCCTTCCTCTCAAAAAAATCAATACAAGTGATTGCAGATTTGTCCTCCTCCTCATTGCTCACTCAGTCATACATGATAACAACTGGAGCTAAGTTGTTGTTGTTATTATTATTATTATTATTATTATTATTATTATTGGATTCCAGCTTCCAGAATCTCCCACTAGAGGGGATTATGGAACCTCTAGTCAGAAGAAGGTTTTTTTGGAACTCTGGCTGAGATTGAAGAAAGAGAAACAGGTGCAGTGGTAGAAAAACAAATATGCTGATGTTAGTGCTTTAAGGTATCAGTGCAATGTATTCTCTTCCACAAATACTGTGATTTCTTTTTCTTAAGAGAAATCAAATATTGTACTGTGTATAAAAAAGCAACAAAGATAGCTAAGCTTTTTTTTTCCATGAGGGAAAAATGACTCAAATCCACAACTGAGCAACACGTTTTCTTTTTTTTTTTATTAACTGCTGTTTAGCTGACTTTGACTTATGGCAAACCTATGAATGAATGACCTACAAGCTTACCTTCCTTCAGCCGCCCTGCTCAGGTTTACAGACTCTAACCCTTGGCTTCCTTGACAGAATCTATCCATTTGAAATGTGGTCTTCTTATTTTCCTGTTGCCTTCTACCTTACTAAGCATTATTGTACAGCCAGACCTTTGTGTCCATAAGGCCATGTTGGTGAACCTGTGCCACATGTGCCCTCTCTGGCACATGAAGCCATCTGTCAGGGCATGTGGCGAGGATTTGGAGACAGACACAGCAAGGAGGGGCAGGGAGGCATGCATGACTGGCCTGGCTCCTTGCCGCAGCCCAGTTCTTCTGCAGAAAACCAAGCCACGACAAGGAAAATCCTGCTAGTTCTGTCTGGAAGTCCCATCCTTTTCAGCTGGAAGTTCCACCCCCTGCACCAGGTGACACCAACTGTTTCAGCACCCATCATTTTGTGGGGCAGCTCCAGAGCAGCTGTGTGGCTGCCAGGAGCTGCATCCTCCTCCGAAGGCGAGTGCCTTGGCCTTCTGTTGGGAAGGCGAGGCAAGGTGAGGTTGTGTGGCACCTTTCCCAATCTGATTTGAAAGCCTTCTCTTCCCGTCAAAAAACACCTCATTTGGCTCCACTTCCTTTCCTCCTGAATACAGTGTTAAAATCTCTGCTTCAGCACCAGGGAAGTGGTGTTAGGTGGTTGGGAGAGGTCCAGAGAAGAAGGATGGGTGGTAGTGGTGTTTCCCCCTTTCCATCCTTTGTTAAACCCCCCTAAGTTTTACCCTTGACTTATCCATGGGTCATATCAAAAGCCATGATTTTTACCCTGAAACCTTCTTTCAACTTATACATGAGTCCAACTTGCACATGAGTATGTACAATAGTTTGCCATTAAATAAATTGTGAGAAACTGCTAAATTCTTGCCACCAAATGTTTGTCAGAGACCCTGAACAGACAGGTCAGGATAGCAAGGGCCAAAGCTGTGCTATCCTGGCCTGGGTTCCAACCTGGATCGGTCCCAGGCTAGCACAAGTGACCTGCCCATTCTTGCACTACAGGTATGCTACTGCCACACACCTCTTACTTTACTCAGCCATCTCAGCTGAAAAGCCCCCTGTCACCATGTCTGAGGGGGAAATGGCACACCAGGCCATGTGGTTGCAGCCAAGCACCCCATTTCCATGTCAGACTTAGCAACAGAGGCTTCTCACTAGTGGCAATGGTTGAGTCAGATAATGGGTATTCAGGGCTTTCTGTTCTGCCAGGGTTTGCTATGGAGGTTCCTCAAAACTATGCTGAAAAAAGGGGGGTCAGTTAAAGCCCCTTTGCCCCAGGGTCAGACCATATCCACTGGATTTATATCTAGTCTGTCAGATCCAGGCCCAGTGCTAATGGCATGCATCATCCAAACAGGATGACATGAGGCTGGGGGGGGGGGGGGACAAGGGCCTTTTGGCCCAAATGGACAACCCCTAAAGGAAAAGTCTCACAATAGTTCTGGAATATTCTCTGTCTCTCCACCTAGTAGTCCCGCACTACAATTTGTAGTTCTCTTGGACCAGAGACATTATTTTATTCAAGCTCTTCAAATGAAATTCTAGTATCAGAAATCTAAACCTCAGGACATGTCCTTTTCATGTTGTCGAGGGAGGCCAAATAACACATGAATGAAATGAATGTGCACTCTTTTGTTGCTGATGTTGGTAAACAATAGCTACAAGGAAACATGAGAGGAGAAAGATTCATGGTTGCTGCTGCTGCTCCGTGCCAATTAAACTTTCTGTTGAAATGCAGATAAGAGAGGTGACTTTTGTAAGCTCTGTAGTTCAGTGGCTGCATCTGCATTGTAGAATTAATGCAGTTTAACACTGCTTTAACTGTCATGGTTCAATGCCAAGAAATTCTGGAGTTGGTAGTTTTGTGAGTTATTTCTCTGTCAGAGAGATATTTTGTGAGATATTTCCCTGCAAGATATATCTCTTTTAGAGAGCTCTAGTGTCGCAAGAAACTACAAATCCCAGGATTCCATAGGATGAAGTCATGACAATTAAAGAAATGTCAAATTGCATTAATTCTGCAGTATGTCAGTACCCCAAACTGCTTAAGTATCTTTACAGCCTATATGTGTGTGTGTTTATGTACCTTCAAGTTGCCTGTGGACTTATGGTAACCCCATGAATTTCATAAGGTTCTCTTAGGCAAGGAATATTCAGAGGTGGCTTTGTCAGTACCTTCCTTTGAAATTTAGCTTATAGCACTTGGCATTTGATGGCTTTTCCCTATCCAAGTACTAACCAGGGCTGACCCTGCTTAGCCTCAAAGATCAGATGGCATCTGTTCCTTTTAGGGTTTTTAGGCTATATTATCTACACAACCATTCTTTATATATGAAAATATTCATATGAGCATTGATTTGATATTCTGATTTGACTTCTAGATGCATTTTTCCAAGAGATTTTTGTCTGTTTTTGATAAAACACATACAGAGAGACAAGGTACCAAAATGTGTATATATGTAGCTGGGGAAGAGACTTAGAATTTCCTGTATTTCCATAGAAAGCTGCTTTGGGTCTCAATTTTGGGAGAAAAGTGGAATACAAATTAATATAATAGAACAGAATAATAGAATAGTTTCAAAAGACATACCATATATATTCAACTATAAGTCAACTTCATGTATCAGTCAAGGGGAGATTTTATGGCCAGAATTATAGATTTTGATACGACCCATGGATAAGTCGAAGATAAAACCTAGAGGCATGTAAGCAAAGGAAAGCAATGCCAAAGAACTTACAAAATTCCAGCAGACACAACCGTTTGTGCTCACACTAAAGGTTAGATGAATGAGAGAACAGAAGGGAATCAGTGCTTCCAAGACAGATTATGTTCTTGCCTTTCTCCAGGGGATTGTTCCCCTTTTTAAAAATAAGAGTTAATGTACAGAATTTACATTGACCTGTGGATAAGTCAATCCAGGTTTTTGGAGTCAATTTTTTGACTAAAATTTCTAGACATGAGTATATACAGTGCTTAACATTTGCTTTCCTCTGTAATCGGTTAGAAATTATTCTCAGTCAAATAATGTGTGCAGCAATGGGTGATCAAGTGACTTCTGTCAGTTAAGTAAAAGACCTTCAGTTTGCTCAAATAAAGCAGAGATTTTGATTTAATTCACATTTTCTGCATTTCATGTTTAGTTATTTATGTACTTATTTCTCTATTTTAGCTTCGAAATGCCATGGTGAATCGGAAAACAGGAAAATTCTCCATGGAAGTGAAGAAAACAGTGGACAAGGGGGTATAGTATAGAAACTACTTTTCCAGCTAAATGTAAAACACATAGTTGCAAAAGGACAGCAAAAAGAAAAGCTAGGCTAAAGAGTGTAGAAAACTTTCCTTAAGAAATAGTTTCCCATGTTTATTAATTGTGGGTCAGATATAAACATTTGCATGTTTCTCGCCATAGATCATACGTTTACGTTTGCATTTAACCCTGCAAACTTTTCATAACAAGATTTGCTTGAGGTTTTTCTTTTTTCTTTTTTGTATCTAGAAACGAGTGTTGGTGATGACAAATGACTACTATTATACAGACATCAAGGGGACCCCTTTCAGGTAGGGCAGCACATAATAAATGGAACGTTTCGTCAGGCTTATTGCATTTGCATTTGCTCAAGCCTTTCAAGATCATTAAATTCTCATCAGAAGGGGCTCACAATAAAATATCCTTGGACAATGCAGAAATAAAGCATTGGAAGGAACTTTGAGAGCTGCCTTTTCAGGTTTTTATTTGGAGATAGAAAGTTTGGCCCGGTATATACCTGCGGTAAGTGGCGTGACAGCGCTGATTCTAGGGTTCTGGAGTGCACAGCAACTGCACGCTCTGGAACCCTAGTCCGTACAGACACCGGCATCATGGCAGCCTCCTGTCCACATGGGGTAGCTATGATGACATAAGTTATGTGCAGATTACAGATGTCGCTGCATGTTGGTTACATCACTCATGTGCCACAGTGCGCCAATGACGCACTTGTCACATCCACCACGCAGACTTAAAAGAACCCAGTTTTTCTGGGTTCTTTTTGGTGCGGAGGGACACCAAGTGGCTTGACTGCTGCAGTGTCCCTCGGAAATAAAAACAGGTGGCTCCAGCCTGCCCTTTCATGGTGGTCTGTTGAGCCCCTTTGTGAATAGTAAATGCTCTGGATATGGCTCCAAACTGCATTTTCAAAAACGTTGCATGGTCTTCTGCAAAGTGTGTATTCCTTTCTTTGTACTGATCTCCCCCTACCACTCAAGAGAGAAAAAGCAATCTTGTTTCAAGAGGAATACTTATAAGGCTTTATACCATTCAGAATATTTCAGTAGCAAACATATCTGTGTGCACATTAGAGGTGGAAAAAGCATTCACAAATGTTCAGAAAATGCTCAAAAGCATGTTTCCTGACTGTCTAGAAACCTTTATGAGGAAAATTGTGGGCTGATGAGAATGTTTGCAGTTCACATCATTTTTTCTTGGTTCTTGTTGTTTTAAATACAGTGGCCTCTTCATATTGGCAGGTTGACCATCCACCTATGGATTGCCATATTCCATATTATTCAATGGGAGCATACGCATGTGGATGTGCTGACATGACTGTGCACATGTCAGAGCCACTGAATAATATCAGGTGTGGTTATCCACATTTTTTGCCATCTGCCTAGGGAGAGGTAGTAGAAGCAAACTTCTGTGAATGGAAAGGCTCCACTGTAGAAAACAGCATGTTCTTTGCAGGAAGCAGCATTTTCATTACAGAAAATAATATTCTGCCCTCTGCAGAAAATGTTATTTCCTAGTGTTTTTTCTTTGCAAAATAAATAAATAAATAAATACTATTTTCTGCACCAAAGTTTTGAAATTGTGTGCACTTTAACTACACTTTGCTAATTCTTGTTGGTTAGGTCTGACAACTGACATCTCTGGTGAACATCTATAGTTGCTGAAGAAATTGTTGCTGTTGTTGTTATCCCACCTTTCCCCATAACTGGGATTCAGAGCAGCTTACAATAGTAAAAAAAAATCAAACAAAAAACAGTACAATTAAAAGCATACAAAAGTGTGACACTGAAACAGAATTTAATTATTACAGTATTAAAACAGATTGCATGTTAAAAGAATAAAGTATAGTTTCAAAAGATAAAAGGTTTTCTGAGTTTTTACAACTAGATCCTGGATTTCTGAAGTAAGAGGTTCCTGGTCATGACAAGAACTCAGGCACAGAGAGGAAGGTCAGAGTGATGGTAGTCTCCATCCTTGGAGGTCTTTAAGCAGAGGCTGGATGGCTATCTGTCGGGGATGCTTTGATTGGGAGTTCCTGCATGGCAGGGGGTTGGACTGGATGGCCCTTGTGGTCTCTTCCAACTCTATGATTCTATGATTCTATGGGAAAAGAAGTCTGTAGGCTTTATGTTTCCTCTATTGCTTGAATCCCAAACTTCAGGAAATGGGAGAGATCCTTGGAGCCATGGTATAGTGGTTTGAGCATTGGATCATGACTCTGGAGAACAGAGTCTGGATCCATTTTGTCAAGAAGCCCACTGGGGGAAAGTTACACTCAGCTTCAGAGAATGGCGATGCCACTCCCTCTGAAGAAACTTGCTAAGGAAACCCCTTGATAGAGTCACCATAAGTCAGAAATGACTTGAAGGCACACAACAACAACAAACCTTGGGAAAGTATCTGTCCTATGAATTCTTCAGCCATGTTAACATTGAATGAGAGCTGCCAGCTCTTCTATCTGAGAAACTCCTCATCTTTAATATTTGTATGTTGGTCAGATACAATATGTTCCTCTCAGTGCTAGAAATAGTAGTACTTACTGAATTTAGCCATGGAAATTTGGGATAAATTCTTTTCAAGAATTTTGAGGAATTTACCATCCTTTGCAATTTTCTTCATGGAGTTTAAAGTTTTTGAACATGGCTGAAAGCCAAACTGTTGAATTTTTTTTGGTAATACTTGGCCAAGAACTGTGTCAGGGGTTAGTAGCAAAAAGCAAAGTCTGAGCTCAACCAGGCAAACCTCCATAGCCTTTATAGTTTAGGAGGATCCATTTGCTAGTCTGGATGGAAAGGAATAATCTTGAGATTGAAAATACTTCACTGTCCAGTGTGATGTTCCAAACAGACATTTTGGTAGCTCACTACATAGGAAAACTGCATAGAAGAGTGAAGATTCCCCAGAAGCAGTCTGGCAACTGCTGATATTTATGACAACTTCCATTCTTGTCTAATCATACTAATCTATTCATTTTAACATCATTGTCTGCCTGTAAGATTGCACTACAAGCAGAACAGAAAGTGCTGTGCTTTGACTCTTTCAAATGGTGACCTTTTTAGTATGCATCTTACATTGAGAGCCCTGGTGGCACAGTGGTTCAATGCTGGTACTGCAGTTTGATTCCAGGACTCCAAGGATGACTCAGCCTTCCATCCTTTTGTAGGTTGGGAAAATTAGGAATGTGGTGGATTAGTGGTTAGGACACCAGTTCTGATGATTGGAAGATCAGAAGGTTGGCAGTTCAAGGCCCGAGTACTGCATGATGGGGTCATTAGTCCCAGCTTCTGCAAACCTAGTTCAAAAGCAGGCAAATGCAAGTAGATAAATAGGTACCACCTTGGTGGGAAGCTAATAGCATTTGGTGCAGTCATGCTGGCCACATGACCACCAGAACAGTCCTCGGACAATGCTAGCTTTTAAGCTTAGAAATGGAGATGAGCACTGCCCCCTACAATCGGTTATAACTAGGCATTAATTTTTACCCTTAAAATGAGTACCCAGTTTGTCAGGGGCAGTTGACTTACAAATTGTAAACTGTTTAGAGGCTGCTGGGATCACTGATAAGCAGTATAGAAATGGACATGCTATTGTTGTTGCAACATTGGTGATTGATTATGATGTATATCAGTGGTTCTCAAACTTTGCCCCTTACATGTTTGGGGCTTCAACTCCAAGAATTCCTGATCACTGGCCATTCTGTCTGTGAATTGAAGTCCAGAATATCTGGCAGACCACAGTATAAGAACCACTGCAGTAAATGTCTTTGAGAAGGTAAAAAAGAAGAATGTATTTTTATAGCATATTTTACTGTACTGTGAAAGGACCATTGAGATATCTCCTCCCATGGATGATAACCATTCTCAAGTGAATTATATACCTGACCATGGTGACATGATCATATCTCAAAGTGAGAACCATGTGGTTTTATCCTATTGATCTTTTGCCAGGCCTCAAAAATCACCTGCATGGCAATTTCTTGAATGCTTTAGAAAACAGAAGAAATGCACTACAGCCATTCTTTAGCAATAGATTATATAGCAGCAATCCTCGTTTTGTGACAGTTAATATGGCAAGCAGGAGTTTGAAGATAAGCCCAATGTAGTATTATTTCCATCTCAGCAATATTAAACAAGGCCAAAATATATAACAAAGAAATTATGCCAAGAGTGTCATTAAACCCCCATTATCACATTCTTGTATTTCTTTGCTCTCAGCAGCTCTGCTGGCTCCCACACTATCAATATGGGCTCTTTCTCCCTGCAGATGATTTTCATTTGTAAAAAGTTGCCTTCTTCTCTGTGAGAGCCCATGTTCAAATCTTGGCTTGAAAACAAAGCGGCTGGGAGAACAGCACTGACCTTGGTGGGCTTGCATGTTCACTTGCCAATGACTGCATGGGTTATTGCACCTCTAAATACACAAATATATACAGTCCATTGCTGAAGGCACAACAAACCATGGAATGGGCACTGAAATGCCTGGTTGAGCAATAAGCATACTCACCAAGGTTTTGTAACAAAATGGAATTGTTTTTAGAGCATGAACTAGAAGTGTAGTATAGCCCTTTCTGTATTTGCTTCTCTCCCCCCAGATTTGTTTATGCCACAGATTTCACAGTCTGCTTTTTGTTTATCTGCACAGTTTAGGTGTGGCTCTCTCTCGAGGACATGGCAAATATTTCTTCAGAGGGAACGTGACAATTGAAGAAGGTAATATTTTTATGACTAAATCTGATTTTACATAGATCAGATTAACTGTTGAATGATCATAGCTTTAAAGCAAAAAGTGGTGTATTTTTGTTTTGAATTATAGCTCTCATAATTTTTTACTGTTGTTCATGCTGGCTGAAACTTCTAAAAGATGGAATCTTAAACAAGGCTTAAGGGTTAGTATATGAACTATGGGTTGCCTAAGCCATTTTACTAATGTATTGTTCAGACATCTTCTCTTTCATTCAGATTTATCTTTGCTCATCTGTATGTGCAGACACACAGAATACCTAATTAAACGAATGAGCTACCTATTCCATCTCCAACACATTTAACATCAAATGAAAGAAACACAACGGAAAGCACAATTTGAGAGGGGAGGGAATCAATTCAGCAACACAAAGAATATGGAGACATCATTATAGTCACAACATTAGGTGTATCGTTACATTAGATTTATACTTTTCATGATGGAAAAATCAGCATAAGAGCATCAGTTCATATACCTTTACTCTCTGAATTGTACTCCAGTGCATACTAACCACGTCTATGTGATTTTTGAAGGTTTTGGTACCAAAGCATTTTTTTAAGCACCTGAAAAAATTAGGGTGCGAGAGCTTTCATTTCCTATTGCCTTTCAATTGCGAACTTTTTTGTTGCTTATAATAGACCATAGCCCAATTGCAGAGTACATGTTTTGCATCTAAAGGGTCCCATGTTCAAAGCATGGCATCTCCAATTCAGTAGCCAGTAACATACAAGGCGTCTTTCTGGGACAAAAGAAAGCTTCTACCAGGCAGAGTACACAATGTTGGAATAGATGGAGAAAAAGACTAACCCAACAGAAGGCAATTTACTAGTAGAGATGTGCACCAAGGACGAGATTTAGCTTGGATATCAGTACCAAACCATGAGCATGAATTTGGAAGACTGCCCAATTGTTTCAGGTGAATAAGTACAGAGGAAGAGCAGCATTTGCAGGTGAGGAGGAGGAGGAGGAGACCACCTCAGGGTTTTTATTGTGAGCTATTGTTACAAAAATTGGCTCAGAAGTAGGCCTAGTTCAGAAACCTGTAAGAATTAGAAGGGTGGGAGGTAGTGGTTTTCTAGAAGAAGAATCAGCAGGTGGGAGTGGACTCTCATTTCTTTCAATTTGTAGGAAAATAGATTACACTATAGATTTTTCTAGGCATGAAACCTAAATTTTGCATGAGATATGCAAAGGCTATTGAAACTGAACAACTGTTGGAGTGGAATTTTGACTTGATTTGTTTTGTGTTCTGCTCAATTGGCAGCAGAGTCACTAGTGACAGAAAAGGACCAGAGTAGATAATGGATATGGAAGGTACCATGGCAGAGTGAGAAAGACTCGAACACTCAGCATTTTTCACAGCAAACACCTGGTGCTACACCCTTCCAGGCCCCCCAGAATCCATCAGAATTCTTTTAATGTTCCTGTACCTATGGCAGATTAGTAGCCAAAAATGCTGCATATTTCTTTTCTGTATTACTTTACTATCCCTCACAATAATTAGAAGGCCCATTCACTAGACCTTATCATTCGCAAAACTACTATTCTTCTCCCCTCCCCACCCGCCCCCCAACCCTGGTACTATTTTCCCTAAATAAAGAAATGTGTCATCTTTTAAAACACACAATCTCAAAGAATCACAGAGCTTGAAGGGGTGTCATGGACAATCAGGTCTAACCCCCTCTAAATGCAAGATCTCCAGCTAGAGCATCCCCAGCAGGTAGCCTCTTTTTGAAGACTCTCTAGGCAACCAATTCGATTGTCAGACCACTCTCATTGTTAAGAATTTGCTTCTAATGTTCAATCAGAACCTTACCCCCTGTAATTTCAAACTATTAGACCCAGTTCTACCCTCTGAGGCAAAGCAAAGTACAACCTTCACCCTCTTTTTTTGTGGCAGCCCTTGATGTATTTAAAGAGTGTGATCATGTCCTCCTCAGTCTTCTCTTCACCAAGCTGAACATGCCCAGCTCCTTCCCCTCTCCCCTATGTTTTGGTCTCCATACCTTTTATCATTCCACTTGCCTTTCTCAGAGCTCCATCCAACTTGTCTATATCCTTCTCAAAATGAAGCACCCAGAACTGAACACAGTACTTCAGGTGATGCCTGATCAGTGCACAATATTGTGGGACTATTACTTCCCTTGATTTGGAAACTATTTATGCAGGCTATTGCCTTTTTTAGCCACAGCACCACACTGCTGACTCATGTTTAATTTATGATCAACATTAATCCCAAGGTCCTTGGGTACAATTGGAAGTCTGTGTCTTTGTACCTCTCTGAATCTCTAAACCTGTAACAAAACTGTAGAAAGATGTGGAATAAGATTCAGCACACTATAAAGCAGCTCCACTTTAATTCAGGCATGCCCAGAAGTTTTAGAGGACCTTATTGCTTGAATTTTAAAACTGGCTCAAGCCTCCCAGGTGGCAGCCAGGATATAAAATGGAGGTGGGGATTATCACATGCTAAATCAAACAGCTTCAAACAAACAGCTTCATTTATATACCGCTTCATACCACCTAAGCAGTGTCTAAGTGGTTTACAACTGTGAATTGCTGCTTAATCACTAGCTGCCATCAGCCCAGGTCCCAGCTGCACTCCGCCAGCACTTTTTAGAAGCCAGAAAGCTTCTGACTTCAAAAAAGTGCTGGTGGAGCATGGCTGGGAACTGGCTTGGACCTATGCTAACGGTGCCTAGCAATTAGGCGGCAATTTAATATGTGATAATCCTTGCCTCCATCCTGTGTTCCAGCTCCAGCCTGGGAAGCTTGAGCAGGTTTTAAAGTTCATGCAATAAGCTGATTTTTCAGTGTATTTAGGATTTAACCAAAACTGGTAGGATGCACACCTCTGCCTCTTATGTTCTTAGGTCCAAGTCCACATTTGTGAGCTTCCCTTGTGTAACTTTTTATAACAACTCTGTTCCTTCAACTTTTTCCGTGTCCATTCCTGTCCATTTTTGTCCATTCCTTTGTCTTCTGGTGGTCTAAAATATAGAATTGTGTATATTTAGTGATCTTCAGGACTTAGGATTGCTCAATATATCACTTTGTTCTTGTACATTTGAAGAAATGCAGCTTATTTTGATTAATTAAGCTATTTAAAATAATTTAGTTTTCAAGGAGGAAGAATTACTGTCGTGAGCTCTACACAGATACTGAATTGGTGCTGATACATCCCAGGAAAATAACCCTTTGTCATTTTTTCTGGTTTCAGGATTGCATGACTTGGAACAGCCTGATGTATCTTTGGCAGATGAATGGTAAGCCTTCAATAAAGCACACAGCTGGCATGTGTTACCCCTTCTGTTTATGCTTGGTGTGCCCAGTTCTTCCTACCGAAACACAAAGGGAGTCATGCTTGCAAACATTTGTTACAATTATTTTTAACCACTCTGTCCTCAGGTCATATTGCAACACAGACTTGCATCCTGAGCACCGCCAAATGACTCAACTGAAGGCTATTAAAAACTACCTCACTGGGAAAGAGCCATTGCTTCCATGTGAGTATGTTGCTGATTAAATCTGAATTCTGATAAATATTGCAGACATCTCCCTAAGCAAATACACTGCATTTGCCTTCTATAGAACCAAAAATGAAGTTTATTTTAGTGCAGGTAAAGTGCAAGTAGGTTGAGTGTCCAGATACAAAAGAGCACAGGATTTCTTTACCTTTAACCTGTACCTGTTACAACCTCCGCTCCTGCTTTTAACATAATTGCTGAAGTTACAGAAACCCGATCCCTTTTTTTCACCTGGCATAGAGATGTAAGTCTTGAACTATTTCTTCCTTGCATGTGAACCAAATTTCTGCCATTTTCTCTCCCTTCAGGATTAACAGATATTTCTATGCCACTTTCACCAGATATTTACTCATCACAACATCCCCTATTTTAGGAGATTACCTGCAGAAATACGCATGAGCTTTTTTAATGAATGTTTTCCTGCACTCAGACACACAATTTTCCTATGCAAAAAATACTGTTTCTATAAAAGTACACATTTTCCTTTGCAATTGATGTTAACTGAACAAAATACATCCATTCTGAATGGAAAAAAAAAAAACTTTGTGTATTTCTGGGAAAAGTGCATATCTGTGCAAAAATTTCCAGAATTCTGTGGAAATATTGTTTCCAAAAACTTTTCCCCCAAAAAATCATTCTCTCTCTCTCTCTCTCTCTCTCTCTCTCTCTCTCTCACACACACTTTCCCCCATGTGTGTTTCTGGGAAAATAGGCTCATTTTTGCATGGAAATTGGGAGGGGGGGCACAAACCTTACCCCCCCACCACCAACAATTTTCATGCAAAACATGAGACATTTTGTTATGTGCTAATTCCAAGCAAAAAACATGCAACATTCATTCTGCTGTGCTATGTTTGCTGTATGGTTTCCCCAAGTGTCGTGAAACCAGTTTTTCAGCAGGGAAATAAACAATGACAAATATTCTTTCCACACCTAGTCTAGCCACTTTACAGTGCTATAAAGATGTCCCTAAGAACTAGGCAAGATCCTGAAGCATAAAGATATAACACTGAACACTAAAGTTAGGATGATCCAAGCTGAACAGAGAAGAAAGTGGATAGAAAATAAATGCATTTGAGAAAAATGCTGAGGATACCATGGTCTGCCGAAAAGACAAACAAGTGGGTCATTGAACAGATAACCTCTGAACTCCATGACCATGTAGAGGCAAGGTCACTAAAATGAAGTTGTCATACTTTGACCACATCATGAATAGACAAGATACTTTTTCCCCATTCTTGGTTCTTCCTTTTTGCAATATGGGGAACAATGATGCTGACCTACCTTATAAGCAACTTGAAAAGATTATAATACAATAATGTATATGAAACCTTTTCAGTGCTGTACAGATGCTAAGCAATGTAATTTAAAGTGTTCTATTTATCCTGGACTGTATAAAGTGCATTCTTGGGAAAGGCCTTACATGCATCAGTAAGTAAAATTCTATGTGTGGCTGCTAAAACTGATGCTTTTTGTTTATCCAACCTGTTTGGTTCTTGAGTTTTGTGTAGCATTCCCTTTTGACTTTATGAAAACACTACTGATAGTGAGACCTGTATAAAATTACAGTGCTAAGAATATCAAGATTAAATCTTGAAATAAAATAAACATAAACAAATGGTATTGACTGCATTTCAGCCCAGCACAAGCAGCTGTCCATTGTCCACAAACTATCAAGTGTTCATGATCTTTTCGAGTAGGTAATGTAGTGAGGTGCACATGCTCTGGACCATGGCCAGTATTCTGGAATGATGCTTCCAAGCATATCATCTGTTAAATGAAATATATTAGGAACATACATAACTCTTTCTATAATCCTTATGAAACAAGGTTTAATATAACAAATATTAAAAATTCAAAGAGGGTATGCTAACTTCGATGCCCAGTATGAGAGTTCCCAACCATTTATCTCAAAATCAAATAGATTTAAATAACTTGCAACTTCATCTAGTGTCAGGGTAACCCCCAAAACACCTAGCTTATAACAAGTGATCTGTAGAGTCCCTGTGGAGTGGGTTGGATCTGTACTCAGTCATGCTTAGAGCAGATCTATCATCAAAATTAACGGGCCTGGGACTGCATCCAAGTTTGCTTCACAGATCCATGCAGATGCTGTACTTCTTTCTTTTTTTTTTAAGTAATGCTTATGACTTTATAGGTGATAAAGAACTGATACAAGAAGTATTATTTGATGCAGTGGTGAGTGCACCAATAGAAGCATATTGGACCAGCCTTGCACTAAACAAATCAGAGTAAGTAAGCAACACATTATTTCTGATTTTTTTTAGTAAAGATAGAAGTGACAGAGGTAATTTCATCCTGATTCAGTTATTGTTCTTAGGCCTGATACACTCAAAAATACAGTTTCATTCTTTAAAAATCTAGTTCATCTGTTTTAGCCACTTCAAAGTTTATGTATTCATTCCAGTTAAATATGCATCAGTGAATATTGTGTTCACCTGTACATGCCCTGTTGCAGCTGGTTCTGCATCTGAGGATTTGCCTGAGCAGTTGTTTCTGAATGAAGAATGGCAAACATCCACTGAAGGACAGAGCTTTTTCTATATTAGGACCATATTTGGAATATCCCTTACCTAGAGAACTAGGCCAGACTCATAGCCTAAACTTCTCTTAGTTCCAGTCCAAAATATCACACCAAAGGTATTTTGATTAAAGCTTCCTGGACACTTTCGATATATTTAATTACTGCCTGCACTGCAAGCTTCTGTGCTATATATTATTTATTCTGCTGCTATGGAGAATTTTAGTTTGGAACTGAAGAAATAGTTATTATCTTTTTATGCTTTTATGGTGAGATAAATTATTAAAGGAATGACCCATATTGCTGTACTGTACTGGCATCCTATTCCATTTCTTCTTATGTATGGTGGCAGTCATATGCCACAATCCTACATCAAGCAGGACAAATGCTCAAACTCTGTCCATGCAGTTCCAATCTTCCCTGCCATTCTGAAAACTGTCAAAGCTTTGGAAGGGTTCTTTCTGCTGTTTCTTATGGATGAGGAGGGACGCTGGGGTGGGGGGATTCACATGATGGAGAAACATGTGGTCTTCGCTCAGGGCAGAAGAAAGGGTGAATTAACAGATGGGAGGGGGGAGCAGAGCAGTTGCATCTTCATAATTTGAATTGCTTCCCCCTTTCCTCCACACCAGTAAGTAAAACTTTGAAAGACCTCTCCCAGGACATGACAGTTGAGATGATGTTTTGGATGCAGTGGAAAGGGCTAGAAAATAGCCTACTGTGCCATGTTTAAATAAAAACTTATCAGTATGCTATGTGCAGGCTTTTTTCTAGATTCTGGCATTAGAATTGCCCAGTTCCAGTTCAGAGATTTTTTCCTTTTATTTTCAACTTGTTATCAAAGAGGAGTGTAGCTTTCCCATGTCCTGCCTCACTCTCCATCCTCTGTCTGTTATAGTGAGCAATAAGTGGGATGGAGAAAAGAAATTGTGGCTTTCATGTCTCCTGATTCAGTCACAAGGATATAAGGAAATCTGGAAGCTACCACCTGGCACACTTCCAAGCATGATTTGTTCTGGAGCTGGCAATTACATGTCCATTATCTACTTTGATTTTTTAAAAATGATTTACTCCTGCTGACTTGTGTCCAGCCTGTTTTGCTTAAAATGGAAGCATTAAAAGTATGTTCAGTCCATTGCGTTTAATATTATAATTTATTGTGCTTTTAATTGTGTCTTATTTTTAATTGTGATGCAAGTACAAATGTGGCAATCTCTCAGTTTCAATTAATCAGTTTATCGGAACCCCATGGCATTTCTGCTCTATCCTTGTTTCATATCCAGTTCTGAGAATCTGTTGTCTTACAGTACTGAAATTTATGCATTTTTCATATGTTCCTAATGGGATCATAGAATCACAGAATTAGAAGAGGCCACAAGAGCCATCCAGTCCAACCCCTGCCATACAGGAACTCCCAATCAAAGCATACCCGACAGATGGCCATCCAGCCTCTGCTTAAAGACCTCCAAGGAAGAAGAATCCATCACTCTCCGAGGGAGTGTGTTCCATTGTCAAAGAGTCCTTACTTCCTAATGTTAGAATCATAGAGTTGGAAGAGACCAAAACGTTGAGGTGGAATCTCTTTTCCTGGAGCTTGCATCCATTTTTCCAGGTTCTGCTCTCTGGAGCAGCAGAAAATAAGCTTGCTCCCTCCTCAATGTGACACCACTTCAAGTATTTAAATATGACTATCATATCACCTCTTAACCTTCTCTTCTCCAGGCTAAACATCCCCAGGTCCCTAAATTGCTCCTTAAAGGGCATGGTTTCCAGACCGTTCACCATTTTAGTCGCCCTCCTTTGGATATGCTCCAGTTTCTCAACATCCTTTTTGAATTGTGGTGCCCAGAACTGGACACAGTATTCCAGGTGGGGCCTGACCAAAGCAGAATAGAGTGGCACTATTACTTCCCTTTGATCTAGACACTATACTTCTATTGATGCAGCCTAAAATTGCATTGACCTTTTTAGCTGCTGCATCGCACCATTGACTCATGTTCAACTTGTGGTCTACTTGGACTCCTAGATCCTTTTCACATGTTGCCTCATTCAGCCAGGTGTCCTCCATCTTATATCTGTGCATTTCATTATTCCTCCCTAAGTGCAGAACCTTACACTTCTCTGTGTTGAATTTTATTTTGTTAGCTTTGGCCCAGCTTTCTAGTCTATTCAGGTCATTTTGAATTTTGATCCTGTCCTCTGGGGTATTAGCTACTCCTCCTAATTTGGTGTCGTCTACAAATTTGATAACTAGTCTCTCAATATTGTCATCCAAGTCATTAATAAAGATATTGAATAGCACTGGGCCCAGGACAGAACCCTGTGGAACCCCACTGGTCACTTCTCTCCAGGATGAAAAGGAACCATTGTTGACCACCCTTTGGGTGCGGCTAGTCAACCAGTTACAAATCCATGTAACTGTTACCTTGTCTAGTCCACATTTTGCAAGCTTGTTTGCAAGAATGTCATGGGGAACCTTGTCAAAGGCCTTACTGAAGTCAAGATATACTATATCCACAGCATTGCCTTCATCTACCAAGCTGGTGATTTTATCAAAAAATATATCAGATTTGTCTGGCATGACTTGTTTCTCTGAAACCCATGTTGGCTTTTTGTGATTATGGAGTTATCTTCTAGATATTCACAGATTCTCTGTTTAATGATCTGCTCCAGAATCTTTCCTGGTATTGATGTCAGACTAACTGGACGATAATTTTTGGGATCCTCTTTTTTCCCCCTTTCTGAAGATAAGGACAACGTTTGCCCTCCTCCCATCTGCTGGGACTTCTCCTGTTCTCCAGTATTTCTCAAAGATTATTGCCAACAGTTCCGATATTACATTTGCCAGGTTTTTAATACCCTTGGATGTAGTTCATCTGGTCCTGGACACTTGTATTCATTTAGATTAACCAGGTGTTCCTGTACTATCTCTTTACTTATTCTGTGCTGAAATTCCCCTGTTCTGTCTTCTGCCCCATTCTCCTTAGGATGAGCACCCTTTGCCTTTTTGGAAAGACTGAAGCAAAGGAGGTGTTGAGTAATAGCCATCAATTCTGCCTTTTCTCTGTCCCCTGTTAGCATTTCGCCAGCTTCACCACACAGTGGCCCTACCATTTCCTTCTTCTTCCTTTTGCTGCAGACATACCCAAAAAAGCCCTTTTTATTGTTCTTAACCTCTCTAGCAATCCTGAGTTCATTTTGCACTTTAGCTTTTCTGACTTTATCCCTACATGTGCTGGCTATTTGTTTGAATTCCTCTTTGGTGATTTCCCCATTTTTCCACTTTTTATACATGTTCCATTTAAAACTTAGCTGAGTTGTAAGTTCCTTAGTCATCCATACTGGTTTCTTGAGACATCTCACATTGTTCTTCCTCATTGGAACTGTTTGAATTTGTGCCTTCAGTATCTCCCTTTTGAGTAACTCCCATCCGTCTTGAACTCCCTTCTCTTTTAGTTTTCCTGACCATGGGATCACCCCCAGTATTTCTCTAAGTTTATTGAAATCAGCATTCCTAAAGTCTAGAATGCATGTCTGACTATGCCTAGCTTCCCCTTTCTTCTGTATAACAAACTCCAGGAGGACATGGCCACTCCCACCTAAGGATCCCCCCACTTGCACCCCATCAACTAGGTCTTCCCTGTTCGTTAAGATCAGATCCAAAATAGCTGACTCCCTTGTTGCCTCTTCCACCTTTTGGACAATGAAATTGTCTTCCAGGCAAGTGAAGAATTTGCTAGACCTTGAGGATTTGGCAGAATTTAAATTCCAGCAAATATCAAGATAGAGTTGAAGTCACCCATTACTACTATATTTCTCCTATCTGAGTGTGTGGTCATCTGTTCTAGAAAGGCATCATCCAATTCCTCTGCCTGAGTCGGGGGTCTGTAGTAGACTCCCACAGTAACATCCCTGTTGTTTCCCTCTCCTTTAATTTTTATCCAGACACTCTCCACCTTGCTTCCAGTATTGATTTTCTGGATCTCTTCACTAGTGTAAATATCCCTCACACGTAATGCTATTCCTCCTCCTTTCTTGTTTGGCCTGTTTCTCTATTTCTACATTCCAATCGTGAGACTCATCCCACCAGGTTTCAGTGATGCCTATTATATCATATTTCCCTTGTTGTGCTAGGAGTTCAAGTTCATCTTGCTTATTTCCCATGCTCTGTGCGTTAGTGTAGAGATATCGAAGACCATGTGTCCCCTTTACTTGCTGCCTGTGCACGTTTTTTTGCCTCCTGTTGTTGGGTCCTTGCACTGTTAGCCTTGTTAACTCTATGTTTGACTATTGTTTCCAGCCCTTTTGCCTTCCAGAATGCTTTCTCCCTTCCCCACATAACTCAGTTTAAAGCCCTCCTGGTCAGATTCTTGAGACTGTTGGCCAAAACGATTCTTCCAACTGGCGTGAGATGCAGCCCATCCCTTCCCAGAAGTCCCTCCTTATGGAAACACAGCCCATGATCCAAGAATCCAAATTGTTCTCGGCGACACCAGTTATTGACATCTGCTATTTTCCTCTCTCTTCCTGGACCATGCCCTTCTACTGGCAGAAGAGATGAGATGATAATCTGTGTGTCCATTTCCTTCAGCTTCTTACTCAGAGCCTCACAATCCCTTCTGATGTTCTGAAGGCTGTGTCTTGCTGTGTCAAGGCTGTGTCATTCGTTCCCACATAGACCAAAAGGAAGGGGTATTGGTCAGTAGGCTTGGCCAGTCTTGTCAGCCTCTCTGTCACATCACGGTTCTCCCAGTGAGACAACACACCTCCCGAGACATCTTGTCAGGCCCACAAATCACTGCTTCTGTACCCCTCAGCAAGGAGTCCCCCACCACGACCACATGACTCCTCTGAGGCTTAGCAGTGACTGTTCCCTGTGATGGAACTCCCAGGTTTGCCTGCTCTGGCCCTGAAGTCTTTCCATGCCGGTCTTCCTCATCCTCCTTGATAAGTGAAAGGGCTTCAAAACGATTCTGTAGCTGCAAGCTCCCACAGCTATCCCTGATTTACCTGCTTCTCTGTGTGACATTCCTCCAGCTGTCTGCCTCCTGTGTACATGAAGTGACCTTCTCATCCCCAGCGACTTCCTCTGTGTGGTTCCCTTTGAAGATCATTCCTTCCATTCTGTCCAGGAAAACCTCTTGCTCCCTGATATGGTGAAGTGTAGCTATCCTGGATTCCAGCTGCTGTACTTTCTCCTCCAAGAGTGCTACCAACTTGCACTTGGGGCCTGTGAAGTTCCCCACATATGTAGGCAAGAAGACAAACATCCCACAAGTGTTGCAGGAGACTGCAGCAGTTCCCTCAGTGTCCATACCAAGAAGTGTTAAGTAATCACTAAAACAGGACTGTGGGCTTCCTCCTCAAAGAATATCCCCTGATAAACACCAGTGTCAAAGGCCCCTGATGGCCTGGCCTATTTCACCAAATCTCTGTCACTGAGCTGAATCTACTGGGAATAAAACCTTATAGAGATCTCCTGGTTGCTAACTTGTACTCACTTTCTCTGAGATGGAGGGGAACCCCTCAAAAGTACTGTTAAAAAGGAAAAGATTTAAAGGAGAACCTCTAAAACAAAGTTTTCAGCTCCCCTGCTCCTTATATTGTACTTCTCCTGTTTGGGGGGAAAATTCTGGGAGGAGTTAAATATAGCTAGCCTCCTAGCTCCTCCCACTAGTGACTCATTGATGTGACTCCCAGAAGCTCCTCCTCCTCCTCTGCAACAAGCACACTCCCCCAAGAGATTTTAAAAATCCAAACACTCACCACTTAAAATGGCTGCCGGGAAGCTACTCTTCCTTCATATCACACTAATCATATATTAGTGTGATTTCTTTAACTTATGCATATTTTCTCCATCGAATAAAGCAAATTTAGTCCATTTTGTAAGAGAAGTGGGATGTTAATTTTAAAAATAAGTCATTAAATATAAATTTGAAAAATGAAAAGGACAATGAATGGGAAAATGTATCTTTAAGGCAAAACCAATAAGGTATCCGAAAAAGAGAATGTGAATAATAAAATAAACTGCAAATACATTTGAAAAGTGAATAAGCAGAAACATAAAAGCTGAGATCTTGCAGTGTAAGATGTAATTACAGTGATGTCATCAATGCCTTGCCACTTTTACTGTCATCATAGCTATTTCTGCTGATGCCACCCCAGGAAAACTTACCTCTTAAGCTAGGCAGCAACTGAACTGAAAGGTTTCTTAGACAATTTATATTGAGGCAATGGGAAAGGACAATGGTAAAACTCTCCTAGTGACATGGGCTGTTGTTGGGCATCTCGAGAGACCCCTTGGAACTGCTTGTTTCAACAAGCAACTGCTTGTTTCAGCATGCCCTGTGACTGGGAATGCTTTCCAGAGGTAATTTCCCAGCATCCCAATCTGCAGCACCTTGAAAATCTTTTGGATAGAGAGGGGTTTAGGGTCATATTAGGCCATTAATAGCCATAAATATAAATGTTACACTATTGTACATCTGGCTTACGATCTCATAAGTATGGAATAAGTTGCCAGCCGAATTGTGTTCATATATTGGGGTGTTACTGGTACTTATTGCCAAATATGTATGCACAGGATCATAGCCTTGTCTGTGTAATACAGGCTGGAGGGAAATTGTTCATCTGTATTTTCTGCAGACTTCTGTGTCCATTTAATTTTACAATTTCTGATTAACTGGGTAAATACTGTAAGAAGCTTAAATGTACTTATGCATGTATTTAAACTGATGAAAACTGCAACCCTAGTTTATATTTACTATTTTTGATAAAATAGCTATATCTCATGTACTGTTTAGAAATGTTAGGTCTAGATGCAGAAATTTCTTTGCAGAAAGTGCTGAGTCAAAATAAATTATCAATTCTTGTAATAAAAGGTAGCAAATAATGGATTTGTTGCTTTTTAACCCCCCCCCCCCCCAATTATCTGGAATTATATTTTTGCTCAGTTTTAGTGATAACACCACATTATTTAGGATGGTATTTATTTTTATTATTGATTAGTGGAGACATTTTCAACCACTTTTGTCTTTAAAAAATTAAAAGTGGTTTACAATTTTATTAAAACACCTATATCATAAAATGTGGTGATATAACAATAAAGCATCATTAAAACCCATTTCCCTTGAAAAATCACCAGCTGTGGAATAAAAATGGATTGTTCTGAGATTCAGAAGGTTCACACCAAACTGGGGGAAATTCCATTAAAATTGCAAATGTATCAGTAAGGGTGACATGATACATATTGAGACAAATAAGGCTAACTTCACATATACTGTGATGAGATCTGATCTGCCAGTGACTAAAGGAAGAGATCTTGGGATTGTAATAAAAGATTAATGAAAATATCCACTGTTAGTGTGACTGTTATAGAAAAGGTAAATTGCATACTGGACATAACTAGAAAATGAATTAAAAACTATAATTGCCAATATCACACAGCCCTTATGCAAATATCTGGTTTGAGCATATATGAAATACCATGTAGATTTCTCAACCACACATGTAAAAAAAGAAATTGATGGAAAGAGCTGGAAAGTGGCATTAAAAATGAAATAAATTATTCTGTGGCTAATGTGGCACAGTGGTTAAATGCCAGTACTGCAGCCACAACGTTGCGGGTTTGATCCCATGGCCCTAAGTTTGACTCAGCCTTCCATCCTTTTGTAGGTCAGTAAAATGAATAGAGTACTGTACCCAGTTTGTTGGGAGCAATTGGCTTACACATTGTAAACCTCTTAGGGAGTGCTGAGTTCACTATTAAGCAGTACAGAAATGTAAATGCTATTGCTAATGCTTCTGTGAAGATACTGTACAAAAGCAGGGCTTATTAAGGTGAGGTGTATGTTAGAAGTGTGTCAAATAATGAATCATGTGGGGAAAATGATTCCCCCATAGTACATTGTACAATACTTGGAGTTTTACATTGAAGTTGAATTCTGGAAGATTCAAGGAAGATAAAAGTATTTGCTCCTACAAGATGTAATGATGACTGCCATTTCAATGACATTAGAGGAGATTAGGCCAGTTTACAGAAGATAAACCAGTATGCTAGAGAAAATATTCTTGTGCACCCTCCCAGTGGGATTTCTCGTATGTACCTGTTTGGCCATGAATGATGTACTGCACAGGTCTTTGGTCTGATTCAGCATAGATCTTTTTATGCTCTTATTCTATTACTCTTTTTGGTCTCTTTCAGAAATTCTGACAAGGGAGTAGAAGTTGCTTTTCTTGGAACTCGTACAGGTCTTTCTCGTGTCAATTTGTTTGTAGGGCCAGAACAACTAACTAATCAGTAAGTAGTATGGATACATAAGCATATGACACAGGAAGGAGAGAAGCATGCAAATAATTATAAAATATTTCCTCCTTCTCTTTTTCCATTGATTATCTACATCTATTTCATGTTTCATATATTAAAAGACATGAAACATTTTTTTATAATATTTATACTGAGTTTAATTTCCAGATTCCCCTAGCCAACATAATAATAATAATAATAATAATAATAATAATAATAATTTTTATTTATAACCCGTCCCTCTGAACAAGCAATTGGGGCCAGGTACAACAAATTAAAACAACAACAGTTAAAATAGATCTTGACCATTGGCTACACTGATTTCAGGATTCTGGGAGCTGTAGTCCAAAATCCTAAATAAAAATAAAAATAAAAAGGTCTGCATTTAGAAATAAAAATTTCCATGGGTCACTAGATTATAAATCCTGTTAGTCATTTATGTTTTACTTTCTTTCACATACCCTTGGATAAAAGGGAAGCTTTACACCAACTCAGACCAGCAGTTAGTAATATTCTTTATAGTTCCTAGTGTCAGTGCCAAATGTGTGCTTAAGAATAGAAGCATGTCCTCTGGTTAAACTTCCACTTAGAGTCTTTGGCAAATGAGGGCCAAACTAGGTGTGCCACAGGAAATCCATCAACATAACCTCTCAAGTTTTAAAATGAATTCCTGTTGAAAAAGCAACCATGTGCTTTCATTCAAAAGCAACTGTAGATAAAGGCTACATTGCTATGGATTTAACCTTTCTTATTTAAATAGCATACCTTCCAAGCTTCCCCAAAGGGAGAAAACACATATGTGTTTCTCTCCTTGCTCTCCACACAGTCATGGGCAAGTGCTGGGGAGATGGACGTTTGACATAGGGAGTAGATCAGTCAAGCCTGTTTCTATGAAACTTTGCCTTTTTCCACTTTTTGTGCCAGTAGTGTGCAGGGTTTATTTGTTTGTTTGTTTTTTAAATTAAGGAAATACTGACTTTGAGCATGTTTTTTCAAACAGATGCACTGAGTAAATTGTGTTTGACTCACTAAATGGGCAGACCTATGCCCATTTTAAAAATATTGCCAACCAAAGATTGTGTCTGTTTTCATGTTTGATCTCGGAATGTAGATTGGTAAATTCATTTTTATAAATAAATAAATGGCAGAACTGACAGAAACAACTCATTGAAAAAAATTCTAGGAGAGGAACTTCCAATACAACCAAGTAGAAAAAATAATATTCCCCTAGGTGGGGATTGCTTGCTGTTGTCAGCTCTGCTACTTCTTTCCTTTTCAGTGATTTGAAACTTTGGTCCTCTAAGCCATGGCACTTAGATTGGATTAATAGGACTATAAGGGTGTATAGTGTGGATGGGTCACTCTATCTGCAGCAAGCTGTTAGCAAGGCTCTGCTCATCATTCTTCTTCTTACTATCATACAGGCAAGAGCACTCTTGTCTGTGAGTATCCTTTCTTGAATGCTCAAAAGTTCAACCTTTCTACTTTTAACTATATTTCCATGTTACAGAATTTATAGTAATTATAACCAATCTTAATCCCTGAAAATCCCTGAAAAAAATAAATGTTGCCAAGCATATTCAGCCCCTTCCCATTGTTTCTATGGAAGATTTGGAACCAACTCTATCTGCCCTTTAATGCTGTGTTTGCAAATCTGTTTCAACAGTTTTGTCATAGCTTATGGCCTTCCTAAAAGCAATTTACATCCATCTTCTTCATTTTGCTTTTACCTTATTTCTGCTTGAGATTTCCCAGGCAAATGATTACCCAGTGCAGTCAATCCATCATGGCTTCTTCATAACCAGCTAATTACAAAGTAATATCTTAATTTGGAATGGCCAGAATCCAAAGAGTTACTTTAGTGCATGGTTGGGGATGTGAAAAGTGTCTTTAAATATTAGACCCCCATTCTTTTGCAAGTCTTTTTACCATGTGGCTTGAAGGGTTGCTGGAAAAACACCTCTCCAAACCCTCCTTGGCACCTAGAACCAATTGCAAAGTTCTTTGGTTTCTGGACATTGTGTCTTGTGAAACAAAGTCATTGAATCCGAAAAGTATTAACGCAGCATTATATATATAGTTCCTCCATTTCTTTCTCAACAGATGCGTAATATGTTTACTATCAAGTATGGTCTCTGTCTGAAAGTTATTGAAAACACAAAGAATAACAGTTAATGTATTCATTTAGTTTAATTCAATTTTAAGGGGTGGGAGGTTGGGTAGTGGGTTATTCGATTGTTTTAGTTTATGAATTTTATCCTTGTTGTACCCCGCTCCGATTGTGTGAACAGAGGAGCGGATTATTATTATTATTATTATTATTATTAATAGATTTACCTAATAGTAAAAGAATAGATATTAATTGTTGGCTACTGATTGAGAAGAACTCAAAATATACTTTGATTTTGTAATAATAATAATAATAATAATAATAATAATGTTTCTTTATAACCCGCTCCTCTAGCAAAGTAATCGGAGCGGGGTACAGCAAAGTTAAAAAGTACAGAGTAAAACAACAATCATACCCCTTCCCGACCGCCCCCCTTAAAATTAAATTAAACCAGCAAGTATTAAAATAAACGACAGTTAAAATTAAAATCAGTAGCAATTAAAACAAAGTGCAATCTCATGAACAGTTCTTGTGCAAGTACGCAATAGATGAGATCACAGAAATTAAACAAAGGGGACAACTAAGGTTATCTACCCAGTTTCAGTTTCAGAGCCGGGAATTGATGTTTTATTTATTCCTTTTCAAGGAAGGGCCTGCCGGAAGAGATGCATCTTTAAAGCCTTTTTGAAACTAGTCAATGATGTAATAAGACACATCTCGTGTCTCGTCCAGAGGTGTTAAACATCTTCTGGGTAGGCCTGCCGGAAGAGATGCGTCCTTAGGGCTTTTTAAAAGCCTTCAAGGGATGAAATAAGATGCATCTCGTCTGGCAGGTCATTCCAAAGTTTGGGAGCAGTAGCTGAGAAAGTCCTCTGGCAGGTCTGCAACGGCCTAGTTTTCATAGGCTGTAACAGGTTCCTCCCAGAGGACCAAAGTGTGCGGGGGGGGGGGTTCATACAGAAAGAGGCGGTCCCTGAGGTAAAATGGGCCTGGGCCATGTAGGGCTTTAAAGGTTAAAACCAGCACCTTGTACTGTGCCCAGAAACTAATGGGCAGCCAGTGGAGAGCTCTAACCACTGGTGTTATGTGCTCCCTCCTAGATGTTCCAGTAATAAGCCTGGCTGCCATGTTCTGAACTAGTTGAAGTTTCCAGGTTAAGCACAAGGGTAGCCCCATGTAGAGTGCATTACAGAAATCCAGACATGAGGTTACTAGAGCAAGGTTACTAGACATGAGGTTACTAGAGCGAGTACCACAGATTTCAGGTGTTTCGTGTCCAGGAAAGGGCACAGCTGGTGTATCAGCCGAAGCTGATAACAGGCGCTCCGTTTTGTCTGGATTTAGCTTCAATCTGTTTTCCCTCATCCAATCCATTACCACCGCAAGACATTATGAGGGGAGACGCCATCTGAAGTCTGAGCCGATGATCTGATCATGGGGAGGTATATCTGAGTGTCATCAGCGTACTGAAGACACTGAGCTCCATGCCTCCGAATGATCTCACCCAGCGGCTTCATATAAATATTAAACAGCATCAGGGACAGGATGGCGCCCTAAGGGAAGCCACAATTAAGCTTGATCTTTGAAAAGCAACTGTCCCCGAGTCTCACCCTTTGGAATCTGCCAGAGAGAAAGGATCGGAACCACCGGAAAGCAGTGCCTCCGATTCCCAGCTCCCTCAGTCGACCCAAAAGGATGGAATGATCTACAGCGTCAAAGGCCCCTGAAAGATCCAAAGATCCAGCAGGGTCACACTACCCCTGTCAATGCTCAGGCAGAGGTCATCGGTCAGAGCGACCATGCTGGTCCCCACTCCATGTCCTGTCCTGAAGCCAGTTTGAAATGGATCAGGATAATCAGTTTCATCCAAGACTGCCTGGAGTTGGGAGGCAACTGCCCTCTTGATCACCTTGCTTAAAAATGGCAGCAAGGGCACTGGTCTATAGTTATTTCTATCCAGGCGGTCAAGGGAGGGCTTTTTCAGGAGGGGCTTAACCACCGCCTCCTTAAGGCAAGATGGTAAGATATCCTCCCTGAGGGACGCATTGATTGTGTCCCAAAGGAACACTCTCAATTCGTCCCCACCCTGGGCGACCAGCCAGGATGGGCAGGGATAGAGGGGGCAAGTCATCTTCCTCATACTCCCAAGCAGCTTGTCCACATCATTGGTACTTACAGATTGAAACTCATCCAGTAATGTAACAACAACAGAGTCGCTAGACACCTCACCAGTGGGATCTGAAGAAAAGGTGGCATCCAAGTTGGCTCTAATCCGAGAGATTTTACCTGCAAAGAAGTTGTTAAACGCAACACAACAGGCCATCATTGGGTCAAGTAGGGGATTTGGCCCTGGGGGAACCTGCGTCAGCTCCCCCACCACCCTAAACAGTTCTCCTGGGCGAGACTCTGCAGACGCAATGCGTGCAGAGCAGAAAGATTTCTGTGCTAAATGTAAGGCCTCCCAATAGGCACGAAGATGCTGCCTGTGGCGAGTCTTGCCGGATATGAGTCGAGTTTTCTGCCACTTGCGCTCTAGTCATTGTCTAACCCGCTTCATCTCCTTGAGCTCTTCTGTAAACCAGGGTTTACAGTTAGGAGCAAGTTAAAGAGGACGCTCGGGGTGATCGTGTCAATTGCCTTGGGGAGGTCGGTGTTTCAGGTATTCACCAAGGCCTCAACATGATAACCAGCATTGCCAACCATTAAACCCTCTAAGGCCTTCTGGAAACCAATAGGTGCCATGAGCCTTCGAGGGCGGACCATTCGCCGGGGGGGGGGGGAGACACTGCTTTTAGTTCCATCTTGATCAGAAAGTGATCCGTCCATGACAAAGCGGAGGTTTTTGTTACCTCCACCCACGGGTATTCCTGTTCCGTTCTAAAAATCCCATCGAGTGTGTGACCTGTGCAATGGGTAGGCCCGCCAACCAATTGGGATAGGTTCATGCCAGTCATGGATTTCATGAACTCTCAATCTGCTCCAGGAAGGACAGATGGGCTGGTCTCGAGAGGAATGTTGAAGTCACCCAAGACCAGAAGTCTGGGCGACTTCAACAGCAGCTCAGAGACCAGCTGAGTCAGCTCGATTAGGGAGTCTGTTAGGCAACGGGGTGGCCGGTATACCAACAGGATCCCTAAGTGAGATGATCAATGCCTCTATTTTAAAAAACCCTCAAGCAAACATTTTATGTTTCCTTCTGTTTCAAGAGACTTCTTGACAGCTGAAGACAAGGAGAATATTTTTAATGCTGATCATTTCCCACTTTGGTACAGAAGAGCTGCTGAACAGATCCCAGGAAGCTTTGTCTACTCCATCCCATTCAGTACAGGTTTGTCATTGCATGAAATTGACAACAACTTCTTTTTTAAAATTAAATCTTTTTTTAAAAAAAAACAAATACTGTCAATCTAAATTTGATATATTATAAGACCACTGGAGATTATCTTTTGCAAAATGCTTAGTGTTTTGTTTGAAGTGAATTGTGTGTGGTAAGAAAGATCTGGAATTGTGTGTGTTTTAATGTATTCAAGAGGCCTATCAGCAGTGAGACTACAAGCACCAGGATATTTTTAACCTTTCCCTACTGCTATAGTCCGAATAAAATTTTCCCTCCCAATCCCAAATGTTCATATGTTCCTAAATGTTTGCATTGGGAGGAAAGCCCCCATTCATTTATGTAAAAATAATAGTTTCAATGAGGTGATTTTATGTCTGACTTTACTCACTATTGTACCACTGCTTCCTGCTGTTTGTTTATGTATTTATTTGCCACATTAAAAGCAGTCACACATTTAAGATCTCTTCTAGTTTTTATTCCTAGATCATAGCTGAGCTGATAACTGGGAAAATAAATTTGATTATTTCAAGTATCTTAATCTTAATCTATATTTTCTTCAACAAATCAATTGATTGTTACAACAATCATAAGATATTCATTCATATAACATAGGACAGAAGCATAAAACAGGTCAAGATACAGAAGAGTACTGGAGGAACAGAGTGGAGTGATGAGACTTGAATTGCATTGTAGATTACCAAGAAAACTTCATGCCAAGGTCACCTTAGTGTTGCATATGTGAGAAATGACTTGGAGGCACACAGCAAAAGCAATAATTTAAAAGTCATCTTGTAGTCTTGAAGCCAGATTTTTCTGAACTGTTGTTTAGATATGAGGTTTGATATTTTAAATATTGATGCTTGCTCTGATTAGGTCATGAAAATATTGGGTGATTTTTCTTTGCTGCTGTAAGAACATGTCAACAATAGTTAAGATAACTAATAGTACAACATGATATTAATAGCCATTGCTTTTAATATTTCAGAAACAGCAAACAAAAGCAATGTGGTGACAGCAAGTACTTCCATTCAGCTGCTAGATGACAGAAAATCTCCAGTAGTAGCAGGTAAAATCGCTGCTTCTTTTCTTCATCAATACTGCAAATAGGCTTGGCTTTCTCAAGTTCCTTAGACTGCCTATAAAAATGTTCATTTCAAGGCTGTTTTGGAAGAAAGTTCAATAAAATGCCATTTAATGAGCTAATGTCTGGGTCACTGCAGGCCTCTGGTCCTTAAAAGGATTGATTCTGAATGCCTTGAACAAAGGAAACTTTTTATAAGCTAGTAGGGGTCGCTTTACCGTAACCCAAACAATAATTATCAACACATACAAAATCACTGTGGGCAAAGCTGTGGAATATCAAGTCTTGTTTTCCTGTTTTACCTTTTAATTAATGGGCTGCAGCATCATGCATCATAACTGTGCATGAATTTCGATTCTTACGTATAACAATATATGCAGAGACCCTGGTAAGAAAATCTGTGTAGTGTGTTACTGAAAGCAACACAGGAGCTAAACTGCTTTTTCTCCAGACTACCTGTTTAGAATAGGTGAAATGATATAATCGTGATTTGTGAAAGTGTACCTCAATAATTTATTTAAACTGAGACATGAGAACCAATTATTTTGGAGTCAGCTCAGATTGAGATGCATGCAGGGTATCTACAAGTCTATCTACCAGGCAGAGAGAGAGGATAATGGCTTTCCCTCTCTCTCTCTCTTCTGGGGCCTTTTCACACTGCACAATTATAGCACTGTGATTCCACTTCAACTGCCATTGGTATCCTGGGCCTGGCAGTTTAGAGATGGGTTCTTAGAATTCTCAACCAGAGAGCTCTAGTCCTTTTGACCAAACTAGAAAATCCTGAGATTCCATCGGATGGAACCATGACAAACAAAAACAAAACAAACAGCTTCATTTATATACTGCTTCATACTGTCTAAGGAGTGTCTAAGCGGTTTACAACTGTAAGCTACTTGCCCCCAACAATCTGGGTACTCATTTTAGTGACCTCGGAAGGATGCAAGCCTGAGTCGAGCTTGAGCCCTTTTGCTGGTCTTTAACTTGCAACCTTATGGTTTCGAGTGAGTGGCTGCAGTACAGGCATTTAACCACTGCGCCATCAGGGCTCTGCACCACTTAAAGTGGAATCATAGGATGGTATTCTCTTAGTAGGGTATGAATGTGTATGTTGCACCATGCATTTGGGTAAATTATTTGGCATAGTGCAGCAAACTTATTCTGCTGACAGTAGCAGGAATTGAAATGTGCATGCAGCAGTGCTGTGCATTTCAGTTGTGCACTGCATATTGTGGTTTCAAATTGTGCATTGTATATTGTGTAGTATGAAAATCTGCCAATTTAGGTGAAAACTCCACACATCCGATGAAGTAGCCTGATGCCTATAAAAGGTTATGCTAATTTTACTTTAAGTTTATAGGGTGCTATAAGACTCCTAGTTGATTTTTGCTACAACAGACTAACATAACTGACCACCTCTTGGGAACTATTCACAAGGGGCTCTTTGGTTATCAAGTGAGACAAACAGTAAAAGGACCTTACTGAAGTGTCAAAAAGGTGATCACATCTGCTGGATGTGATAGGTCTGAGCTTTTTAGATGTCTGCCTTTCTTCTATGTCTAATTATGAGCAAAATTGACTCTTTTCTCTCTCTTGAGTTCAGATGTGTTACAATATGGGGTGGGAGGAACTGGAGAGAATGAAAAGGTGTGAAATAAATAAATAAAAGCAAAGTAAAACCTATGTGTACATTTTTGCTACCTTGTTACCTGAATCAGAAAGGCATAAATTGCTACACAGTTTGGGCACTTGTACTGCTGCTGCCCCAAGGCAACATCTGCTGTGTTGCAAGTGTTGCTATACAAGGAGAGGTCAGAGTATTTAGATGGAGACAACCCATAGCTTGTCTGGCCTGGGAGCCTGTCATGACTGAGGCCCAGGACAGATGGGCAGGAAGCGCTGTTCTCCAGGCCAAAACTAGGGCTCAGGCACACACAGCAGCTGCCCACTCCTGAGCCCTAGTTTGTATGGATGGTACGCGTACTGATGACTTCACACGCACTCCACATCCAAACAGTGGGTGCACCCATGACATCACCAGAGTGCTTATGGCAGCCTAGCACTGCCACCGGAAGGACCTACGAAACGGAACTCCTTTTTGGGGCAGATTGTTCCCACATAGCCATGGGAATGATCCGGAGGAGAAAGGGGCCGCCCATTCTCCTCATGCATGTCGGGGTGCAGTGGGGACATAACGGGCACCCCTTTTCCTGGACAAGGAGAATGGCATTTTGCTGCTTCTCTTTGGCCCAGAAAAATGCAGGATTGAGGCCACTGCTTGTGTGTGCAATGTGCCATGAGCCGTAAAAAGAACCTGGTTTTCGTAGGTTCTTTTTACTGTGAGTGGAGGCCGCATGGTTTAGCTGCTGCAGCCTCCCTCCAGAGGGAAAATGGGCACTTCATCCCACCCTTTCAGGGCGATCTGTTGAACCCTTGAATTTTTTTTCTGCCTTTCCAGGCTGTTATCAATCTTCTCTCTATAGAAGCCACTTCAGTTATGGTGTTTCAGGGATTATGGAAACTCTAGTCCAACATACCAGCATGTGGAAATAACCCATTTTAGCAAAGTCTATTCTAATGAATGAGACAACATGTGAAAGGGATCTAGGAGTCCAAGTAGACCACAAGTTGAACATGAGTCAACAGTGTAATGCAGCAGCTAAAAAGGCCAATGCAATTTTAGGTTGCATCAATAGAAGTATAGTGTCTAGATCAAGGGAAGTAATAGTGCCACTCTATTCTGCTTTGGTTAGGCCCCACCTGGAATACTGTGTCCAGTTCTGGGCACCACAATTCAAAAAGGATGTGGAAAAACTGGAGCGTGTCCAAAGGAGGGCGACTAAAATGGTGAAGGGTCTGGAAACCATGCCCTATGAAGAATGCCTTAGGGAACTGGGGATGTTTAGCCTGGAGAAAAGAAGGTTAAGAGGTGATATGATAGCCCAGTTTAAATACTTGAAGGGATGTCACATTGAGGAGGGAGCAAGCTTGTTTTCTGCTGCTCCAGAGAACAGGACTCGGAACAATGGATGCAAACTGCAGGAAAAAAGATTCCACCTCAACATTAGGAGGAACTTCCTGACAGTAAGGGCTGTTCGACAGTGGAACACTCTCCCTTGGAGGGTGGTGGAGTCTCCTTCCTTGGAGGTTTTTAAGCAGAGGCAAGATGGCCATCTGTCGGGTATGCTTTGATTGGGAGTTCCTGCATGGCAGGGGGTTGGACTGGATGGCCCTTGTGGTCTCTTCCAACTCTAAATTTCTATGATTCTATGATTCTATAAAATAATTGGCTTCAAAACAGCAGAAATGAGGGTTATTTTATAATACTCTACACTTTCACACCTGGACTCTTCTTTCAATTATTTTCTTTCCAGTACATTAGGGGTGTGGAGATTATCTTGTAGATGTCACCAGTCACAGTGGCATAATAAGTGGTTAAAAAGAGCATGGAAATTGTCCCACCATGCCTCTGGAGGGCAAGTAGTTCTCCACTGTTAAACTACAGGGTGATAATTTATCAATCATGGTATAGATACATCCATGCAAAACCAACAATGGGGAGAATACTTTCTTGCTTGTATATGGGGGTGAGTTTGCCCTTACTGTTGAAGGAAGGAGCACTTTGGTAGAACTGTGTCATACTACCTGGCCACAAGAGTATTGACATAAGCACATGTGTTGAATTTGTCTTCTCAGTCCAAGGTATACAGTCACATTTGCCTCTGTGCATATGAAACATGCATAGGAACAGGGCCTGAGGTGGATTTCATTTAAATTTATTTATTTTATTTTTTTACTTGGAGTCAGTGGTAATTTGACCAGATTTTGTTCTCTCTATACACATTATCCCTTGGTAAACTCATCAGTTCTTTTGGCTTCTCCTATCATCTGTATGCCGATGACACCCAGCTGTATCTTTCCACCCCTGACCTTTTGCCGGGACTTGAACAGCAAGTCTCCTCTTGTCTGGCTGCCATCTCTCAATGGATGCGACATCGGTGCTTGAAGCTCAATATGTCTAAGACAGAGCTTCTTATCTTTCCACCTAAGCCCACCCTTCAATACTCCTTTTCTGTTTCTGTTGACGGCACTTCTGTTCATCTGGTTCAGCAAGCCCGCAGTCTTGGTTTTATCTTTGATTCCTCTCTGTCATTTATCCCCCAGATTCAGGCCACCACCAAGACCTGTAGATTCTCTCTTTACAACATTGCTAAAATCCGTCCATTCCTCTCAGCCTCCACTGCCAAGACTCTGGTCCATGCCCTTGTGGTTTCACGACTAGATTATTGTAACCTTCTTCGGACAGGGCTTCCTCTCTTTCACCTCCATCCTTTAATCTCTGTCCAGAACTCAGCTGCACGTATTATCACATCCACTCGCCGCTTTGACCATGTTTCTCCTCTCTTATCCTCCCTTCACTGGCTCCCCTTCCCCTTCCGCACCCAGTACAAGCTTTTATTATTGACTTTCAAAGCCCTCCACCAACTGGCCCCTCCTTACTTGTCTGAACTTCTTTCTCGTCACACTCCTTCTTGTACCCTCTGTTCTGGTAGTCAAGGTCTCCTGTCCCAGCCGAGGATTTCCACTGCTCTGTCCTGAATTCGTCTCTTCTCACTTGCTGCCCCTCACTCCTGGAACCTTCTTCCCCCACATATATGCCTCATCACTTCTCTAACCAGGTTCAAAAGTAAGTTAAAGACTATATTGTTTAGGGAAGCGTTCCCAAGATTGTGCCATCTGCCCCAGGATCCCTCCTCTTAACTATGTATTATGAACCCGTGCCCTCCCTCCAGTCCATCTGCCTTGGTCCAGGCCCCAGAGGGAGAGAATAACCACTGGAACTCATTCCCCTCCCACCACCTTCCTCTTTTCCTTTTCTGTTGTCTTTTAGACTGTAAGCCTGAGGGCAGGGAACCGTCTAACTATAAGATTGTTTGTACAGCACTGTGTAAACTTACAGCGCTATATAAATAAAATTAATGGGGCTTTCTATATTGGCAGGAAAGGGAGACATGAAGATGCCTTTTCCTTAATGCTTAGCAGCTACACTGCAAGCCCCAGGTGTGTAATAAAAAGGCATAGGGCAGCTACCCTGAGGAGTTGTGAAGACAACTTATCTGAAGTCTTTTCTATTGCTCAGCAACTACATTGGAAGCTGTCAGGATGCTAGAAACACAGACGGAGCAGCTGCACGGGTGGCAATGAATGGGGCTTTTGGCCGCACTGAACATTTAGTTTTGTTTTGGGGTTTTTTTTTTTGTTTTTTGGGGGGGTTGCTGGCTGCGAACTGCGCATTTGCACCGTTACATCATACAGGCAATTGTATTGCCAGCTGCGAACTGCACAGTTGTGCAGGTACATCACACATGAACTGTGCAGTTATGAAGATCTGTCAGATTACCATTGTGGTTTCGCTTCCCTTTTTTAAGTGCGCAGTTGCATCGGTGCACCATGAATGAACCCCTTTATTTTATAATAATAATAATAATAGTTGTTGTTGTTGTTGTTATTATTATTAATACCCCACCCCTTTGAGATCAATTGAGATGGCTTACACATTAAAATACTATTACATCAATAAAACAAACTGCATCCCTCCCCCCCCGAAAAGATATTAAATCTGTTAAAATTTAAGTTTATGAATAAACTTCTTAGTCATATGAGTGAATTGACATTTTATGCACAGTTGCATAACAGTTACAGCATCCCATAGTCCCTACTGTGCATGTCTAGGGTTCGGATTAGGGCTGGAGCTAGGGTTTGGGAGCTTTAAAAAACTTGCACTGCAGCATTTAGACGCAGCTGCACTGTTACACCCTTTTTAAAAAGAAGCTTGGAAAAGCAGGTCCTTTTTAAAGCTGCTTTTCCCCCACTAAAATGCAAAAGAAGTGCGTTCATGCCAAACTTTCAGTGTGGGCCATCTAATGGCTACACTTTCATGCAGGCATGAACACACCCCTTTTTGCCAGTCTAGATCAGCCCAATAATAATAATAATTAGTACTTTGTTTCTGTAAATACTCTAAACAATGTGAATAATTATAATATTTTCATTTTATAATGAGTGCTGCAATTTAAATAATCCTTTATTTCTTTGTAATAAATCACTACCAGCAGATATCCACTGTATCCAAGCTTTTCCAGATGTGCCCTTTCTCTGTTGTTTTGAACAGGAAATGTGACGAATAAATATTGAATACATGTCAATAAAGACCACTAAATATATTGGATACAGTCAGTGAAATTTCACCACTTCAGGTCTCAAGGGAATGAATGGTGCCTTTGATAGAGTTAAGGTCAGTCCAGTCTACTCCTGGAACAGGGAACAGTCATTACAAGACATTCCATATAAGTCTTGCCCAGTCTTTTGGGGATGGGGATGTCCAAGCCATGTGCCTATTCCAAATCAAATCATAAAAGGCCAAAAGGCTTTGTGAACTCCTTATATGAATGCTTGCAGATCACTGATCTTTATCATTTCATTTTCCCCTAGATCTAGAGACTTCAGGTACAAGGACTGGAAACTTGCAAACAAAACTACATTTATTCTGTGCAAATGGGTCTTACAGCACCTGGGGAAGTAGACTGAGGGGCTGTACAAACTGACCCTAAGAGTGGAATGCTGCTGCCCCTTCTTCAGCTAGATCAGGACCGCGGCAACCTCACACCGTGGTCCTGATCTGGCCTCTGGAGGATGCAAGAGGAACCACAACAAGTAGTTCCATAGCTGCGGCAACACAGCTATATGGCACCCCTTCAGCACTGCATCATCTGGATGAAGTGTCAGAGGCACGGCATGATGGTCTGGGGGCAGAGTCAGGGCATCCAGCATCAGGATACTGCATCCTGACTCTGCCTGTAAGGTGCCACAAAGTGCCAGTCTTTACAGGGCCTGAGTCTACAAAAGCTCATGCTTCATTTTCTTCCACACAGTTAGTCTCAAAGGTGCTACAAGATCCATTTGCATATTGATATTCCAGAATAACATGACTATGCAGTGAAGCAAACTGGCAGCTAGGAGCAGCCTGCTATAAACCTGCAATCAGCCTCTCCTTTGGCCCATCTGCTTCAGGCCTTTTTCTCTGAATTCTATATTTACTCTAATCTGTTTTGAAAGCTTTTAGACAGGACATTCACTGGATTTAGAATCATTGTTACTGGGAAATAGGCAATTTACATGAGTGAGTGAGTGAGTGAGTGAGTTAAAGAATAAATGAGCATCATTGCACATTCTTATGATAGTAAGTCCAGATACAGAATTCAGAAAATTTTCCTGATGGTAATATGTTTGACAATGAAGCACACTCCCTCAGAGAATGGTAGAGCCTCCTTCTTTGGAGGTTTTTAAATGGAGACTAGATGGTCATCTATCAGGAGTGCTTTGATTGTGTATTTCTGCATGGCAGGGCGTTGTATCAGAGACCCTTATGGTCTCTTCCATCTCTTAAGACTATGGACTTTATCACACGCAGAGACTTACGTGGTCCAAACGTCATCCAAACGTTGCAGAAATATTGCAGAGGCTCCAAGGGTGTGATCGTCTGTGGTGCTTCTAAAGTGTAATTGAGGCTCCCAGCTTTCCTTTCATCATGGAATCATTCACAGGGAAGCCAGGAGGAGCCATTTTCTGAATAACAGATATCCCATTATTGAGAAAATGGCTCCTCCTGGCTTCCCCACGAATGATTCCATGATGGAAGGAAAGCAGGGAGCCTCAATTACACTTTAGGAGCGCCACAGATGATCACATCCCTGGTACATCTGCAACATTTCTGCAACATCTGGATAACATTTGGACCACATGTGTTAAAATCCTATGATTCTATAAAATTTTGTCATTTTGATGGGGACAGCAGAGGAAGATCATGGTGTTTGTGGGTAATACAGGGTTCTGGGGTGCTTATGCAAGTGGGTGATATTTTCACATGTTTGCACATGATTTGCCCAAAAATTTTAAAGGGGTTTTGGGGCTTTGAGAGACTTGTAGGGGAGACTTTCATATGTGTTGCTTCCAATACAAATCATTATATTCCAGTGCATGTTAAGCTAGACAAATTTGTATTCTATGCTAAATGGTCATCAGTTTTGGTGTCATCATTATTGGGGCATCACTGCTCTGATTGGTCTTTCCAAAAAAAGATGATTATGTTGGTCCATGGAAACAAAACAAAACAAAACCTAAATCCACAGGCAGGCAATACTATTTTGAAACTGCCTGAAGTCCAAGAAAGAAAAGCAACACATAACCTACAGCAGAAAAGCTGGAGAAGAATTTTTGGTGTAAATCTGAAAGTTTAATTACATTCTGGTCCATCATGCATTCCTTAAAGATTTTGACTATTCGGTGTTGTACAGAACCAAACAGGTGAAAAACTCAGTTTGGAGCACACTAATAAAAAGAAATATCTTTCTCCAATTATATTCAACATAGATCTCAATATATCTTGGTATATTATATTATTTCTAGAAGTCATAAACAGCAACTTCATATAAAAATAGACCACAGTGGAATATTCAGTGCCAAAGCCACACATTTCAGCCAAGAATACATAAAACTTTTTGTGAGCTCTCATGCTAATTCCCATCTTACTTACTAGCTGCCACACAATGGGAGAAATAACTACTTCTCAGAAAAATCAAACAGCTCTGTCTGTACCAACACAGTTTTCAGTACTGTCTTATCAGGGGTCTAATTATTGCTTGTAAGACTAAAGTAAAATAAAATGTAGATGGCAGCTACATTATTATTTTTATTTCAATGATGTTTTACAGTTGGTGGGATCTAATTTTTTATGCACCCTATCCTCCCTCCATTAAGCCATAGAGTGTAAGTTTAAAATATTTGCAAAGAAGGGTGAAGGGTGGCATAAAGGGTGGCAGACCCATAAGAAATTTCTGTCTCCACTACCTCACAAACTATAGCCTGGCACCCTTTTTGTCAGGCCAGGCAAATCTGGCCATCAACCTGTGCCCTTCCTGAAGCATCTTCCAGATGCCCAGGTTCAGGCACACATTTTCCTAATCATGATTTTATTCAACACCTCGATGGAAATATATGGCTTAAAAAAAAAACAACAACACTTGCACCAGAGTTTCCCCCCTCTAAAACCCTGTAGCCACATGTGGATGGTGGTGGTGAATTGTTATTTATAAAAATCATGACCAGGGTTAAGGAAATATCACACCCTGCATGGGTAGGGAAGGAGTGTTCAATAGTTAGACACACACACAGCCAACTGTTTTAGGAAAGCCCAAAGAATAAATTCAGAGACGTGGCTGTGTTAGTCTGCATTGACATACAAAGAATTCTTGTAGTATTTTTGAAACTAATGGAGAGATGGAAGTTTGTAGTGTAGGCTTTCATAGATTCCATCTACTTCATCAGGTGCAGCATCTGATGTGTCATGCATTTGATGAAGTATACAAGATCTATGAAAGCTTATGCCAAAAACATATTTTTCTCTGTATACCAAAAAATAAAGTAAGATGTAGTTTGGCCTTGTTGTGCTGGAGGACTTCATTTGCTTATGATTCAGATTCCATTCTTTGATAGATCATTCCTGGGTGTATTTGCATGTGAAAAACTTGAATGTGAGAAACCAAAACACAAAAGTAACTAACTAGTTAATTAATCCTATATTGGGGTAGGTGGGTGTGGGTGTTTGTGAAATCTCACATTAATCCAGTCGAGCCAATAAACTCTCAGATGGTTCTTTCTCCACCACGATTCTCCTTCTCTTTGCCAGGGGATGAGTTTTCCCGGTGATATTTTGCAGTCATGGCTGCATAAGCACAGCCATAGACAGCAGCAGCCAACATCATGAGACACACAATCCCACAGATCACTCCAGTTATTATGACAGTGGCCAATGCATGTCGCAAGCTCACAGGACGTGGCTTTGGTTTAGGTTCACAATGTGAGCGGCTGCCATCTCCTCCATGTTCACTGGAATGGCCATGCTTCAGAGAACCTCTGTGCTCAGAATAGTGCTGTATATTGGCCTGGTGAACTTGAGAAGCCATAGAAGAACAGATCCCATACAACTCATAAGGAATTTTGAGGAGGTCTTTTCCTTTCCGATTTTCAGGTGATGAACAGATTACACCATCACTAATTCCTCCTGAAAAGAAAATAGTTTATTAAATTTTTAGTATTTTTGAAAAATCTAAAACTATAAACTAATGAAGAAGCTGATTTTCCCCTCTGAAAGTGACCACTGTTTGTATTTAAATTATAATTATGGAAAGGATTCATAGAAGTGGTTTTGTGAGGGAGTTACATTTTTTATGACACAATTTCTTTTGCTTTATAGATTTTATATGAAAATAGCTGAATGGAGAGGGAAAATAGTAAAACTAAAGGAGCTACTAACAATCACATCATTGCTCGTCAGGGCATGGAAATCTGTTTTTTTAAAAAACTAATTCATTACAGTTCTAGTTCGAAGGCTTCACAAAATAAATTTCACATCAACAGCACATAAACCTTTCCATTCTAAAGTGAGATTTTTTTGCCCATCACACTGCAGATTATTCACCTCTTTAAAGAAACTGCAGTTTGTTGGCATACTACTATCATTCAGATCTGTCAATTCTCATTACTGACTGAGAAACATCTGATCATTTTGACACAGAAACCTGATCTGCCTTTGTAGTTGGCTCACTCTCATTTTAGCTGCCATTTGTTAAACATTGTTACTAAAGGACAACGGCCACTTTCAGCTACCCCTATATTGGCTTCCATCACATGAAAAAGAGTTGTTGTTGTTGTTGTTGTTGTTTTTGTATGTTCTGGCCATGTTGTAATCCTATGTATATACATAGACATGTAAACTTGTCACATAAAATAGAACAAATGTTGCTTGCTTGTTCTCTGCATAGGTGTTTCTGCATGACCATAAGGTCTTGTTCTGAATATTGTTCCTTACCCATGGCTTTTCTATGTTTTTATTGGTTTTAGGGTTTTAGTTTCTTTCTTCAGAAAGTTTCAAAGTGATCAAAGTGAAAAGGACGACTTGCTCTCTCGATCCGGGTCCATCTTGGCTGGTCGTCCAGGGAGGGGACGCATTGAGGACATTCCTTCGGGAAGTGATCGATGCGTCCCTCAAGGAAGGCATTGTTCCATCTTGTCTGAAGGAGGCAGCCATCAAGACTCTCCTGAAGACGCCTTCCTTTGATCCCCTGGACAGAAACAACTATAGACCAGTATCCTTGCTACCTTTTCTTAGCAAGGTGATCAAGAGAGCGATCGCCTTTCAACTCCAAGCTGTCTTGGATGAAGCCGACTACCTCGACCCATTCCAAACTGGCTTCAGGGTGGGATATGGAGTGGAGACTGCCATGGTTGCTTTGACTGACGACCTCCGCCTGAGCATTGACGGGGTAGTGTGACCCTGCTGGTGCTCTTGGATCTCTCGGTGGCATTTGACACTATCGATCACTCCATCCTTTTGGATCGTCTCAGAGAGTTAGCGATTAGTGGCACCGGTCTTAGGTGGTTCCTTTCTCTCCAGCAGATTCCCAAAGGGTGAGACTCGGGGACAGCTGCTCCTCCAAAATCGAGCTTAGTTGTGGCATCCCTCAGGGCGCCATTCTGTCCCCGATGTTATTTAATATCTATATGATGCTGCTTGGAGAGATCATTCGGAGGCACGGAGCTCAGTGTCATCAGTACGCTGATGACACTCAGATATACTTCTCTGTGACCAGATTGTCTGCTCAGACCTCAGATGGCATCTCCCCTCTTAATGACTGCCTTGCGGCGGTAATGGGTTGGATGAGGGAAAACCGACTGAAGCACAATTCAGACAAAACGGAGGTACTCGCAGTTACTGGCCCGAAACCAGTCTTGGGATTACAACTTCCAGTCCTGGATGGAATCACACTCTTCCCACAGGACTCGGTTCGCAGTCTGGGGATACTCCTTGACCCATCGCTTCACATGACTAATCAGGTGAATGCGACGGTCAGGAGTGCCTGTTATCAGCTTCGGCTGATACTCCAGCTGCACCTTTTTCTGGAGAATAGGGATCTGGAAACTGTGATGCATGCACTGGTAACCTCATGTCTGGACTTCCATCCCTTGAAGGCTTTAAAAAAGCCCTAAAGATGCATCTCTTCCGGCAGGCCTACCCAGAAGATGTTTAACACCTCCTGCCTCCGAAATGCTGTTCTTGTGCATTTCCACCTTCTCTCCAGCATTTCCACCCTATATAGCTAAGATCACCGGGTCGGAACTTTTTGTTGCTGTTTTAGCTTATTTTTAATTGTTTAAATTAGCTATTTTAACTTTGCTCTGATTTAATCCTATTTTAAGGGGGAGATCTGGGGAATGGGACGGGATATTTTAACTTGTATTGTTTTTTAACCTTGTTGTAACCCGCCCCGATTGCTTGTTCAGAGGGGCGGGCTAGAAATAATAATAATAATAATTATTATTATTATTATTATTATGAAATACATGTAATATCAGTTACTTGGGATTGAATCTGAATCTAAAAATATAAGAAAGCTCTTCATTTTTCATTTTATTATTTATAAAGAACTTCTTTAACTTTGTATATAACAAGCCATCTTTGCTTATTTAAGCAATGTTTGATCTCATATTCTCAGACTTGGAATCCAGACGTATCTTATTAATAATCTTATTAATATTATTATTAATAATAATTTTCTCTACAATACTCATGCAATAACAGCTTGTTGTGATTTGTTGTTGTTGTGTGCCTTACGTTAGCCTATCATATACTGCCCGTGTGCTCAGTGCTGTAGCTATGAATTTAATAGCATATAAAATCAAACTGCTTGGCATATTTATGAAATGTAGAAATATTTAGAAATAAAGCCTTACTATTATGCAAAGAAAAGGGTGCATTATCCTATGCTAAAGAGAGGATTGCAAAAAGCTGTGCTGCCTAAGTATATGTATTTTGCCATCTGAGAAGTAAGAGGGGAAAAAATGGAAACAGAAGCTACAGATTTGTCAACAAATGTGGAAAACAAAATAATGGGCCACAGATTGGCTATACTCAATATACATTCCAATCCCCAAGAAAAGGGACACCAGGGATGGCAGAAACCACAGGGCAAACAAACAAAAATGAATGTGTCCTAGAGCAAATGAAGCCTGAAATTTCCCTAGAAGTCATTATTGACTAAACTGAGTCTGTCATACCTTTGCCATATCATGAGAAGACATGATTCACTAAAAAAGACAGCAGTACTTGGTGAGATAGAAGGCAGTAGGGAAGAAGGATACTCAGTTATGGCAGCCATGGCCATATGTATATAAGGGTAACTTGGAGACCTCTCACTCATAGTATCACCACAAAAACAACAACAAAACAGAGAATAATTGTGTTAGGAAGCCGGGATTTCTATTAATCAGAATCCACACTCAAATGAATAGGACACCTTTTTTTCACTAGAGAAGAGAAAAGTGGAATTATGGTCTAATAATAGCTACACAAATAACTAAGCCCCAGCAGAGCTAAAGATTCTTTTTTTACTTTTTCACTGCAGGAATGACTGAAAAGGATGGAAAGGTATGGCAGATACTTTGAAAGCATCCCATACAACCAAACACTTTACAATAGAATACAATTCTTATTGCTGCTTCATAATGTAATTCACTGGGAGGAAAGAGGACACTCCTGGATATTATAACTAAATCCCATTCTTCTCCCAGAGAAGAGCAATTAGAGATCATCTTGTAAAACATACCCATTAATTTGAAGATGTGAGCCAGAATCCTGTATAAGCTACTTAGGTAAGCATACTAATTATACTTAGGTGTACTGAACTACTCAGCTGATACAGGATTCTGGCCAGATTTATTAGTGACTCTGCACCACTCACTGTCTCCCATGCCATGGTCTCTATGTTTTCAACAGTAAATACATTGCTTTTAGTGCCAAAACCATTTGCCTTCCCAAAACTAAAGTTCCCATAAGCAATGGCTAGGTCAGGTTTTTGTTAGGCTCACATAGCCTTGAGAATTCAAAGATATAGCTGTGTTAGTCTATAGAATCAGTATGTAGAGAGATCTTGTAGCACCTTTAGACTAAGTGAAAGAAAGAAATTGGCTGAATGAACTAACTCATGTCTATGAAAGCTCATGCAGCCAATTTCTTTCTTTCACTTAATCTCAAAGGTGCTACAAGATAGCCTTGAGAAGTACTTGAATAGAGCCAGAAATTTCCACTCTTGCTTGGACTGTGGCCACATCTAATACTTTCAGTTATACCTATTGGACACAGCAGGTATTATTTCTGAAAACATATGCAAAAGATCAGTTACCCTATGATACAAAGGTAAGACAAACTTGGAGCATACATGCTGCAGTTGTTGTTGAAAGGCTTTGGAGAAGACCCAAGGCTTGGTACTTCTTACACTGTAGAAAGGTGGCTGACCCATTCCTCCATGTTTAGTGCATTTTGAATGTAGAACTATATAGTTCTAACCATCTAAAGTTCGCCTCTGTCCTCTATTAAGTCCATTGTATTCAGAATCTAAAACTCCATGACTGTATCACTATACATTTTTATATCATGTGAAAACTATGAAATATGTCTTTAGTATGGCTTTTCTTCATCTTCTTTGTGCTGATTTGCTTACAGGGCCCTGCTTGTGTTTTTTCTTTAATTATAAAGAATATTCATTTTTTAAAATTCCATTTTAAGCTCCTTTGGGAAGTTCCAACAGGGATAGAAATGTCTCCCTCTGTGTGTGCGCATATCTGTAGATAGCTATATAGCTATATAGAGAATCTAACAGGGGACTGGTTATAATTAACAGAAATGATTTATCAATTTGCTTTGTGTGAGTCATAAAAGAACTATGCCAGAGAAATATAAATATGCTGGAAGAATACACAGGATGTGCTTTCCAATGGCAGTGGAAATAGGTTTCTTCCTCCTTCATATTTCATATTTCAAATATATGCAGAGTAAAACAATACAAAGACTAGAAAAAGGAAAAAGGAATAATTAATTTGTCAAACAATAATTTTTGAAGTTATTGTGTGGGTATTACAATTAAGATATATTTAATAATTCATACATAATATTCTTCTGCATTAAAAAAAAGAATTCCTGAGGATCCTTGTTATGGATTCCACTAATACACACTAGGAATTATTTAGGATACCACTAATGCACAAGCAGCAGTTGAGTTGTTGTTGTTGTTATAAATATCCCACCTTTCCTACAACCTGGGAATCTAGGCTGCTTATACCCTGCCCAGATTGCTACCCCACCCCGATTGCTTACCCAGAGGGGTAGGATATAAATTATTATTATTATTATTATTATTATTATTATTTATACCAATTAAAACAAACATAGCTAAAATTTCACCTAATACAAAATTTAAAAATGTAATTGTCAATAAAATTAAATTGTCAATATAATTAAAACCAGTTAAAAACATGCACCAGTATTCTTTATCAGCTACTTAGGGCCTGTCCCCATGGCTAAAGAGACAGCCCCACTCTATTTTGGAATTCACCTTTTAAATAACAGATATGGCTGAAAGAGAAGGAAAATGAATCCAAGCTGTGCTCCAGAGTTAAATACCAGAGCAAAACAAATCCCAGTTTGCTCCAGTTCAAGCTTGGAAAAGCTAACTATCACATTGCCAAGCAGGATGCATGTCCATGTGAAGATGGAGGAGGGCCTGAGTAAGCCTCTGGTGCCAGTGCTAGCCATTATATATATATTTGTTGCCCACCTCTGAAACAATTGCACAAGCATACAAGTGGTCAGCTGCACCACTGAACCATTGCATGCCCAATGGAGTACAATGACAACAAACACATCAGCAATACAATGGATTTAATAACAACAATAATAAACTGGCTAGTCCAACAGGGAAACATGGGGGGATGGGGGAGAAAGAGGGTATGTACAGAAGGGGGTACCGTGATCATGCTGTGTCAATGTGCCACTGAACACACTGATGCACCACATGGGAAGTATTTATTTAATTTCTATAAATGTGCACATGTTAGTATTGTAATAGTTTAATTCCATTTTAATTGTCACTTTTGTAGATTTTACTTGTATTGTGTTTTTCGACTATAAGCTGCTTTGAATTCCAATTTTGGGGAGAAAGCAGGATCATCATCATCATCATCATCATCATCATCATCATCATCTTTTTACATTATACATGTGGCTTGAAAAAACTGCCCCTTCATTAAAGTGTGGGTAAGCAGTATTTTGCACAATTGAGACATGTACAGTTGTATATCCACAACCATCCATGAAAGAGAAGATTGTGGAACAAAAAAATTGTGTCTGCCTCATGAACAAGAGGAGCCTGTCTCAGCTTGGGTGAAAGTGGACTCCTTACACATTCCTAGCACACATTTCTTTGTAATACAAACACTAATTTCATCAGCTGTACCACAGAATCACCAGCTAACTAGACATAGAACAGCTCAGTCGAACTGGTGTTTATAGGACAAAGTTTAGTGGTGCTTTCTTCCTAATAAATATGCATAGAACTGAAGCCTCAGGTATCCGTCTTAAACACACTAACTAGGGAGTTTATGTCAGAGTGAACATGTTTAAGATTAAGCCAATGACAGATTATTCTGTTGTCTGAATAATCTATTATTGTGAAACCATTTTAAATTTTTGAAACATTATAGTAGTGTCCCTAGTGGTTTCCTTTCAAGGGGATAGGTTTTTAAGTGAATTACAGTTAGCTGAATTACTTGTTATTCCAAAGAGTAGGGAAAATAGTTAATGCATCCTTAACTGCTTTGGTTCCATGATTAACCTTTTTGCTGTGATGCCTTAGGGGACTTGACAAGACTGTTAATGGCTATTATTCATTATAGCTTAATAAGACTTCTATTTTCAGAGGAAGGATACAGCAAGGTACTAGACCGTTAGGAACATTCAATGTTGTACCATGGCTCGATGCTATGGAATTCTGTGAATTGCGATTTGTTGTGGCACTAGAGTTCTCTGATGGACAAAGCTAAATGTCTCACAACTACAGTTCCCAGAATTCCACAGCATTGAGCAGTTAAAGTGGTGTCAAACTGGATTATTTCTGCAGTGTGTGTGCAGCAGTTTACTCCTTAGATATGATGATGGTGATGTATTCCCCCTTCCCTCATTATATCATAGTAGCATACATATTAAAAACAACACAGATTAAAGAGTGTATTTATTATCTATTAATTGTTTATTAATTTATACTCCCCTTTTCCCAAGATGGGTTCTTTTGCAGCTTACAAAAATATAAAACATGACTACATTAAATATCATATTCTACAAAAGATAAAAAAAGAATTAAACTGGAATAAGCTAGACAATGAGGAAACCAAGAGTTCCCATATCTTGGATTAAACATTGATTACTATAGTCAAGAAATCAGAGCACTGTGGATAGGAAGGACAGTGATGGAAGAACTAGATAAGATCCTAAAAAGATATACAACTGAGCACTAAGGTTAGAATCATTCAAGCCACTATATTCCCATCACCATATATGGATGTGAGCAGGACAGTGTAGAAAGTAGATAAAAAGAAAATCAATTTATATGAGATGTGGTGCTGGAGAAGGGGGGGGATGAGGAGATGGTGGACAGCCCAAAAGACCAAAAAATGGGTCCTAGAACAGATCAAGACTGATATCTTCCTGGAAATCAAGATGATCAAACTGAGGATGTTGTATTTTGGCCACATCTTGAGAAGGTAAGAATATTTGGAAAAAACAACAATGCTAGGTAAGGCACAAGGTAGTACAGTCAGCCCTTCTTATCCACGGATTTTTAATACATGGATTCAAGCATCCACGGTTTGCAAATGTTCAAAAAAAGTATACATTTCAATTATCAAACCTTGATTTTTCATTTTATATAAGGGACACCATTTTGCTATGTCATTATATTTAATGGGACTTGAGCATCCATGGATTTTGTTATCCATGGGGAATCTTGGAACCAAACCCCAGCATATAACAAGAGTCCACTGCAGAAAGAGGTGAAGACTGCACACCAAATGGCTATACTCAATCAGGGAGGATACGGGCTTGAATCTACAAGACCTAAGGATAGAAGTGGTGGATAGGGGGTCTTGAAGATAGTTCATCCACAGGGTCGCCATGAATCAAGGTCAACTTGAGGGCAGAAAAGGTCAACAAAAAGCCTGTTTTATTAAACCATGATTAAAACAGTTAAAACATATCTAAAACATAAATTACTAACAAAAAATACACAAAAACATCAGTAAAAACACACATAACAATTATTTTTAAAAAAACAATTAAACAGCATGTAGAGGTAAAACTATTTAAATGTTGATAAAAGACCATATAATTTTTTTTAAAAAAATCAACAAAAAGCACAACACATAATTAAAAGGCCATCATAGTCAATTTTTAAAATGCTGACAGAACAGGAGTTTTTAACGTTGCTTTACTTTTCCTTCTATAATCTTTTGGAATATTTGTAGCTTGTACCACATCATCACCCATGAAGTGTCTATGCTATCAGCTATATCAAGATATTATCATCTGAACTTGACAACCTGGCCCAATCAAGTTTACATGCTATTAGATGCTTTCTTGAACCAAAACTGCAATAAATAAAAGCAGCATATCAGAAACTTATACGCTAACAAATTAAACTTGACATAAACTTTGATGGCCTATAACTCACTTAGTCCATTAGTTTTTATACCAATAAAATTTGGGGCGAGCCAGTGTGATGTAGTGGTTTGAATGTTGGACTACAACTCTGGACACCAGGACTCAATTCCCAGCTTGGCCACGAAATCCACTGGGTGACCATGGGCAAATAACACACTCTCAGCCTCAGGGGAACACAATGGCAAACCTCCTCTGAGCAAATCTTGGCAAGAAAACCCCATAATAGGTACACACGAAAGCGCACAAAAATAACAGTCATTAAAGTGCCATTAAAGTGGGGCACATGCTGCAGGGGCATTGTTAGCATAACTGGATTTTTATAAAATTTTGGATTATGTGTATAGTTCACTCTGACCTAAAGATGACCTACTAGTGGACCCACCACTCCTCAGAAGCGAGGAGACCAGGTAGGCAACTTGCAAGGGAGGAGGCTGGATCCCTGGAGATAATACACTCAGAAATTCCCAAAGGTAGCTTGAGAATTGCTAATGAGGAAGCCATCACCTCCAAGACTAAAACAGTGCTGGCTGTTTTGTTGTTAGTCTCACACTTGATGGGTCAGTAATCAAATCAACAACCCACCCATCTACCTGTTTGTCTCTCCCCCCCCCCCCCAATTGTGTCAGACCCAACTGCATTGAGCAGGCCACCCTTCACCTTGGCTTAAGAAAGCCCAGGCAATCAAACATCTTTGTCGAGGCATCAGCCAAATAATTAAGCTTACTGCCAGAGGCTAGATTTCACCTATAAGAACCCTTGGATTTGCCCACTCAAGTGTGCTACTCTCAGAATACAGCTTGGCTTCACACTCGACTGAACTTTGATTTTAGTTCTGGCTTGACCCACCACCACCACCCCCCGCCCCCGATTCCAGCGGCCATGTCTCATCCACCATTCCACTCTCCTTCCTGGAGATGCTGTAGTTTTGCCTCACAGTCTTTTCCACTTTACCCTCCTTTACTTCCATTGAGTCTCAAATGTGTGTGTGAGCATATGTGCCCATTGCTGTATGTGTGTTTCCCCCCTTTTGATAAATATTTGAACTTAATTGGAGAATTAAGTTCTCTGCATTATTGCTTTAGGGATTATTTGGTCCTTTCGTATACACTAAGGGACACAGTCTCGCGAGGATGTTGTTACCCCTCCCTTTCTGCAATTTGAGCTAATTAAAAATTCCGCTAATTAGAAACTTCCTAACAGCCTTCCCCATTGAATATAACAGAGGTCACCCCTCCATTAATATTCAAGACCACAGACCTCAAATCCATGTGAACGGAGAGGCATCTGCACAGTAAGATTTTGTAAATACATTTTCTGGACACGTAATATATATGAAATAAAGAAAAGATACTTACCTCTATACAAAAAACTTTCCAACCACAGTTTAAGGCCAAAGACTTGACAATTGCACTGCCAGAAGTTACCTTTGAAAAGGACTACTTTCAAATTTGGAAGTGATTCCAATAAAAGCTTATCTACCTTTTGGAGTTTATTATGTTTCAGAGACAATAAAGTTATGTGCCCTGTGTTATTTCCTAAAGTTCCAGGCAGACTTAAGATATTGTTAGATGATAAATCCAGTTCTTTTAGGCGTGGAAGGGAACTAAAGGTTTTGTTGTCCACATATCCAATAATGTTCTTAGTGAGATTTAGAATCTGTAGGTTTTGCAGTTCCTTGAATGTTCCAGGCAACAGACCTGAGATGGAATTATTAGATAAATCCAGAATTTTGAGGGCTGATGTGTCTGTGAAAGCATGCTGACTGATTTTATGAATACGATTATTTGATAAAAGCAATATTTGAGTTCCAGCAGGCAAGTGCATAGGGACTTCAGTAAGTCCTCGATTTCTGCAGTCCACTGTCTTTGAAAACTGGTAACAGAGGCATTTGGGAGGACAGCCATTCACCATATCTGTTAGTATGATGACACTTGATATGAACAGCAATGAACCTATATGATAAGAAAAAAGAGGACCAGTGTTGCATTTAACATTGTAACAACATTTAATTAGTATACTAAATATATATATATAGTTTAAGCAATAAAGGCTCTTGCATCACCTTTAGGATTAACAGATTTATTACAGCATGGGCTCTAGCTCAATTCATCAGATTCATGAAGTGTTATCAGAAGTTTAGTTAGAAATGTGATACATATAATTCATGGTGAGTTTATTGACTATGAGGAAATAAAATTTATGCATTGACAACAGTAATAACCTCATTGACAGTTGCCATTATGTGCCGGCAAATTAACTCTGAGTTAGGGAGATCATAGCTCAGAGTTTTCTTGGCAAGCTTTCTCCAGAAGATATTTGCCATTGCCTCCCTCTTAAAACTGGGATTAGTCCAAGGTCATACAGTGGGATTCCTGTTGCTAAGTAGAAATTTAAATTTCTTTCTCACATAACCCATTACACTTTAACTGCCATGGTTCAATCCTATGGAATTCTGGGATTCATAGCGCATTGTGATGTCAAACCTCACAAAACTGCAAATCCCAAAATTCTGTATCATTGAGCCATGGAGTATAAAGTGGCGTAAAACTCCATTATTTCTGCAGTGCAGATTCAGCCACTGACTTTCTATTAACTAGCCAGTCTTACAATTTCTCTGATGACACAAATATTCTGGTACTAAATAAGCAAATCATCTGAGAGTATAATAAGAATCCATTACAGTATTCTGCTTTAAACCTGACTCATTAATGAACTGTAAATCTGGAGTATCTCTCTCCAATCTGCCTTTAAGTTTTATTTGCTCCACAACAGGTCTGTTACGGTCACAGACAGATTAGTGACAGTGTGTCCTAGAAGGATGAAATGTTCTCCCATTATTTTTTTTAAAAAAGAAGCCAACTCTGTGTTATATTTGTGTGTGTGTGTGTGTTTGTTTGTTTGTTTGGATAGGGATTGGCCTTTTTAAACTTTGGTTAAAGTGAAATAATTGACTATTTGTCCAATGCAACATACAGAAAGACATTGCAAACAGAAGACAGCATGTGGAAAAGGAGCAAGTGAATAACCCATTCGGGTGCTAGTGACATTCAGTATTGTACTGGTGCTGCCAGAGCAGATAGGGAGATAGAGTTGCCATCTGAGTTTATAGCAGGGATATGCCTTTCCATTTTTAATCTTTTCGTCTGCTAATAAAAATAGTTGTTTAAGGTGTGTGTTGTATGTGTGTAGGGTGTGTGTGTCCATAAGCATGTACAACACTACCAACTAAGAAATGGGATAAAGAAGTGTCACTGTTTGAGAAACTGATTTGTTGTTTCAACGTTGGTGAATCAATGTTTGAGTAGAGCATTAAATCACTGTTATAAACATTGAAGTTGGAAGGGCATCTTTTGGGAGTGTTGTAGTTGTGTATTTCTGCATGGCAGGGAGTTGGACTGCACGTTCTTTGTGGCCCTTTCCAACTGTAAGATTCTATTATTCTAATTGTATCTCATGCTTTGGCAGACAGTCCTGATTAATCCTCTACTTTCTCACTTTTACAACTGTTTTTCAGCTCTCTCTTCTTCCCACATCCCTCTTGTCTTAATCTTACTTCAGTTTCTGCAAACTGAGCATCTCTGTACAATAAGAAGGAGTGGAGGGGGCACAATCTTTCCTGTCCCATTTGCTCAGGCAAAAGCAAACTGCCTGAGCCTGCTCCTAGGGTGCATCTGCACTATAGAAGTAATGCAGTTTGACACCACTTTAACTGCCATGGCTCCATCCTAGAGAATAATGTGATTTGTAATTTTGTAAGGCACCAGCACACTCTGTAAATTGTAAAATTATAACCCCCTAGATTCCATTGGATGAAGTCACAGAGATACACCCCTTATTTATCTGTTTTCCCTCATTAATAACTTTTACCATCTTTACCACACTCTGATGTTACTTGTCTACACGTCTTTGTTTTCCTCTGTGAAACATGGGAGGGTAAGGTATCTCAGACAGAGATACTTTCCACAGTGTTATCAGCAGTGCAAATATCTATTATGAAATGTACATCGCCGATATATTGATAACATTTTGAAGACTAGGAAACATTTTGTTCCGTTTATATTAGACAATACAATGAAAATTCAGTATTATCAATAACAATATTATCAATAAGCCTCATCATGAGGCACTTGTAGGCTCAAATATGTTTTAAAGTCTTTTTAATTAATTAAATTCATTGGCTGATGACCTCTGGCTTGCATTGCCTGGCTCCTGAAAGATATCAAACACACTGGGCAGTCTTATGGAAAGCATTTAAACTGTTAATGTGAATGCTCCAATTTTCCTCACTGAATCTTACTCAGCATCTTGCATATTGTCATGTGATCTATAGGATTAATCAGTCAGCCTCTTCTGGTGAATTCTTAACAGCTTGGAAGCTTTTCTGACTTCAAGAGCTTACTTGTTTGTTTTAGTTATTTCAATTCCAATTTGAATTATGTGGCAACCAAGAAATTATTAGGCTAACATGCATACAGATATGCCCATTTGAGGGCAGTAGTCCTCTGGATGGAGCAACTTGGGCATTTTTGGATTAAACTGCAAAAAATAAACATAATGGCCTCAAATATCTCCCTTTCAGTTTATTCATAGTACTTCACAATAAGGCACACTTTATCCTGTTGCCTTCTTCGGAGTAAGCCTCATTGAACACAGTGGGAGTTACCTCTGAGTAAAAGTGCACAGAATTTGACTACAACTGTTCTTACATGTTACCCATTTATGTTTTCTGACACCTTGAATGCTTGTTCTAAGTTAATGAAGTTAGCACAATGATCCAAGTTTCCTTAAAATGATATCAGGTTTTGCTGGCTTTAAGACATTTAAGACATTTCATAACATTGCTTACGGTACATACATGGACTCAATCAGTCATACACACAGTAATCTTTTTTAAGAAATGTAAAAGCCTAGCAGACATATGGCAAGTTAATCAAAGCTTTCTGCCTTTTTCCCCCATAAATGTTCCACAAGGGTGATCAGCAATATCTGTAATTTTTAAGCAGAAGCCTTCTAAGAGTTTCAGTCTTGTGCACATTTATTGAGCAGAGATTAGTCTCACTGAAATCAGAGAAATTTCTTATTAAACTTTCATAAGATTGAACTTCAACTGAAATGTTATTCAAATGGCCAGGAAGATGGTAAAATTAATGAATGCAAAACTGAAATTAGAATGGAAGATATTAAAGCAAATTTAAATTCACCAGTGAATGTACCAGTCTTCACATGAAGCTATTAACTGAGTTTGTAGCTGATCATTTCTTAAACTTCTTTCATTAATAGTATATGAACTGCCTCTATGAATAGTGTTTCCAGATTTCTTTGAGAAAACTGGAGTTGTTTTCTGCATCAGTTTGCCTAGTGTGCAACAGTTGGTATCAAGAAGAAGAGAGTTAGCATATATGAGAAGTTTTATGGATTTGCTAAGACTTTAAGGCTATGGTTCTTTATGAGACAGATTCTCTGTACAATAAGTCGAAATAAAAATAAATCTTACCTTTCATGATTGCTTTTAACATGTCCAGCTTGCAGAAGAGTGCATTCAAGTTTTATGTGAGGCAATAACTCTCTTTAGCAAACTTGTTATAGTGGTTAGGACCACTGCTGAATATGCATCAATACACAGTCATTAAAAAAAAAATCTACCAATGGAAGCTTTCTAAATGGTATTTTTCTGCCTTTGATCAGGTCCCTTTTCACAATTCATTGACGGTTGCTCTGCTAACCACAGAGATTTTCTCTGCCTCTCTTCTTCAATCAACAGGCCTTGCAGAGTGTCTGTCAACCTGAGCTGGACAGCTGTAGCATAGAAATCATGACCTAATAGCCTAGCCTTTTCAATTATTTAATTGACCTCAAATCCAAGGCACAAAAACAAAGCTGACTTTTCAAATCTCATGTAGTTCTTGTTTTTCTGTTGGATTGTTGTAAACCATGCCTTGTCAATCCTTGCAAAATCAGATGACTCTCAACTTGCGTTCCTGTTGTCCTTGGTTGTGATTAGAGGCAATGGGGTGTGTAATCTCAGTATGAAGAGGCCTTCATCTTGATTACATGGTTTTGACCGTGCACTTGTTTGCTGTTCTGGGGCTTATACTTTGATTCCCCTAGGGATTAGCTGTGCTGACAGGATTTTACTATATAGAGAAAACAAATTGTTGTGTTTCTCTATCTTTTTTTTTAAAGAAAAATAGAAAAGACATTCAGGCATTTAAAATAATGATCTCTTTTTCTCCAGGGAAGAAGGAACAGGCTTTCCTGATATGTGGGTTGTTTTTATGTTGCAGTTATAGATATAGTGGCTTTGTGCCATGGCAGTCAGAGATGCCTGACAATCTTTATAGGCAGTTTCAGATATGAAGCATATGTTGCTATACAGTGAAGAAGAGGAACAATGTACCTATTCCTGGATCACTGAATCAGTGGCTGTCCTTTAGAAAAGGCAGAGGAAGACTCTGATGCAAACATGCCAAAGATAATTTCTCCACTTGTGGTGGGGTTTGGCTTTGTGCATTCTCATGATGGGACTCAGGGCTGGAAACTCTCTTGACTCACCAGATGGACCGGTTAGTTGCACTTCAGGTAATATAGCTTTATAATGTTTTGATAATCAAATCCCACAATTCAAATATCCCACCATTAAAGGAATGAAATATTGTTGCCATGTTAAGCAGAATTACTTTATTTATGTATCTATGAAATCCTTTATTGACTTACATTAAAATAGACTTCCAATCCAAATTAAAACAATAGAAGACAAGTTTAAATTACATTAAATAATCAGAAACATAAGACAGAAGAATTAACAGAGTGGGTGCTAAACTGAAAATGAAATACAGTGTGCCTTACAGAAGCTTTGGTGAGCTGGACATTTGAATTCATCTCCCCTATTTCATCAGACAGAACTCACTATCCACATTGAGATGGCTTCTACACATCTCCCATTTATTTCAGGAATAGTACACCAGTACTGATCAGAATGGAGGCTGCAGCCAAGAAATTAGAAGAAGACTAGGATTGGGAAGGGCAACTATGAAAGAACTGGACAAGATCTATAAAGTGTAAAGATATAATTCTGAAAACTAAAATTAGGATAGTCCAAACCATTGTATTCTTCATCACCTTGTATGGATGTGAGAAAAAACAAAAAACAAAAACAAAGAAAACCGGCTTATTTGAGATATGGTGCTGGAGAAGAGTGCTGAGGATAAGAGGTGGAAATGGTATTTGGCCCCAAAGAGAAATAAAAGTGCAGTCTCTGTCATAAATTGTGAATATATTTTATAGCTCTTGACTGGATTATGGCATCCAGTTTGTGATTTAAAACTGAAAATAAAATATAGAATAACATCTGTAAAATTTGTTTTTGCTCACTTAGTCTCAAAAGTGCTACAAGATCCATTTGCATTCATAAAATATAATTGCAAAAGGTAATATTTCAAATGTACTGAAATTAAATTTAAACATTTCATCCCAGTTAGTCAGAATTCATCAGTTTACTTCCTTGGATCCCATTGCTTTTGCTAGCATCAGTGATTTCTCCTTCCTCTCCTGTCCCCTCAGAAGCTATTCTGGCAGGCTAGAAAATTCTCTGGAGCAGGTCTGGTAAGGAGAGAGATGACAGTGGAGGATAGGAGAGGAGACAGAGCCAAAGCTTCAAACATATTTACTTGTGTTGTATCTATGCTGTCAATAGGGTTGCCAATTCCTGATCCAACTGGAACATAAATTACCATCTTTAAAACAACTGGTTTTATGCTAAATCTTTCCTACTGGCTTATGTGTTGTTGCTTTCATCTTTTATTTGTTTACCTAGAATGCCCATCTATTAACCCTAATTTTCTTAGTAATGATGCTAATAGCAATTTTGTCACTTTTGAGGGAAAAGCCCATCTGTCTTAAGTTCATTAATAGGATTTCTCATTAATAGGATTTAGCATTTTCTAGCAGTATGTACTGTGACTTTTTGGCTGATGTGACCCTTCTATCTCTGGCCAATGGCTGCTTTTCTCTGATATGGTTGGCCCCCAGTATCCACAGGGGATCCCTTCCAGATTCCCCCCCCCCCCCCTCCACATATGCCAAATACCATGGGACCTCTAGTTCCATTATTGTCAATGGCAGTGTGATGTGCACATAACTGCATTAGTATAACTGCATGCACACATCACCATTCACAAGAATGAGGTGGGGCCATCTGTTGATGGCAAACCTGTTGATATGGAGAGCCGATTGTCCTTAGCTATTGGATCAGAGAGTTGTAAGATGGCTTCCTCTCATTCATCCAATACTACATCATCACTGTCTGTTGGTTCTAAGGATAACAGATTAGTGTTAACAGATTAATATTGGGGAGATGATGTATAGATAGACATTTTGTGAGATGGAAAATTTTTCATTGTGTTTTACACAGTCTGATACATGTGCAATAGTTACTATTTTCAGCTATCTAACCCACATCTGTTGAGCCACTGTTCTATCCAGTTTTTATTGATATTTCAGACAATGTTCTTGGAGATATAAGTTGGCACATAGTGGAGTCATTACACAACCACTGTACACACTGTGTTTGTTGTTGGTGCCTTCATGTCTGACCATAAGGTGACACTATCATGCGGTTTTCTTGGCAAGATTTATCCTCTGAGGCTGAGAGCATGTGACTTGCCCAAGGTCACCCAATGGGTTTCATGGCCAAGGTGGAAATCAAATCCAGGACTCCAGAGTCATAGTCCAACACATTAGGGATAGACAAATCACTTTCTGCCAATTTCAGTTTCTTTCACCTCACTTTCTACTGCAAAGTCAATTTTTTTTTTCTGTCTCAGGGACAAAGAAATTCAGAGGCATCTGTAAATTCTTTGAATTTGCATTGAACAAACTGTTTTATATCTGCCTGCTATGTAATCTCACATAAATAACAGGCTTTCAATACAAGGATTCAAATAGAACTTTTTAGCAGATTAATATCCAAATATCCTGATCCTGAATAGCCAGATCTGCCAGTTTTGGTTCTCCCATTTTCAGTTGTTGTTGTTGTTGTTATTGTTCTTCTTCTTCTTCTTCTTCTTCTTCTTCTTCTTCTTCTTCTTCTTCTTCGAATCATCTAATTGTCTTTTCATTCCACATAGGAAGAAATTTCTCATTTAATTATTATTATTTAAAAAAAGAGACAAAAACAACATTATCATTCATCCCCGGAATATATGCCCTAACTTGGTTTATAAATGTTTATTCAGATATTTTGTTCTTAATAGCTGCAATAACCAAGAATGCTGATATGTTTAATTATATTAATTTCTGCAAATAAAAATTCTACCCACTTATGACATGGTCAACTGCTTCTTGCCATGACCTCAGGATCCTGGACCTGGTTATAAGTACCAAACAGTAATATAGTACATATTGCATCCTTCTGTGGCTTGTGTATGTGTGCGTGTGTGTATCTTAGTATTGATTTCAGTAAACCAGTTATGTTGTCTTGCATATCAGATACATTGACACATTATTTTGATAAGTATTGTCCTTGAAAAGGAGGCTTGCTAGCCAGGTGCATTCCCCAAGATTGTGAAACTGTCTCTGTGAACAAATGGGAACTTCAGAGAATGCCTCTCAACTGCCTCTCTTGGTGTGGGTAATCCTTTGCAGCTACAATTGTGTTATTTTTAGCACTAACAAATTGAAAAGATGTTCACAGAGTAAGGTCACAGAAATGTTAAGCACTGTGTGAGGTTCATTTCCAACAATAACATAGGCCTTGCTTGATGCACTCTCTGTTGTGGTAGAAGAAATTATTACCCTTCATGTTTCCCCCCCTTTTCTTTTTTAGTCAAGCATACATGCTCAGTCCATCTTTTGACAACATATGATTAGGACTGTCCAGTTACCCTTCATACATCTGTGACTGTTTCCAATTTCCTCTTGAAGGAGCAGGCAATAAATATTTGCAAGCCAATTCTGTTTTACTCTGTAATTTTCTGCATCCCTTCCCTGCCCTACTTGTTAATAATAACAATAATCTCTTATTGTTATAAAATTCTCATGTGGTGAACATGTGAGCAGTGACACAGATAAACTTGGCAAGAAAATAAAGACTATGGCATCTGCTCTGACCACTTAACAAATACCAAATTTTTATCCTCATGCATTGAGGTACTGTACTATTTCACTGAAGAGCCAGTGTGGTGTAGTGGTCTGAGCACTGTGCTACGTCCCTGGAGATCAGGATTTGGTTCCCCACTTGCCCATGAAAACCCACTAGGTGACCTTGAGTGTGTCACATACTCTCAGCCCCATGATAGGTTTGCTTTAGGGCTGCTTCACAAGATGAAAACAACTTGAAGTCACACAACAACAACAACACCTTCAGTTTTTGTTCTTTTATAACAGTAGAGTATTCTGTTGGTCAGTTTCTGCCCTGTCAGAGAGTCATTGAAAGGCTGCAGAGTGTCTCAGATATCTTCAGATTCAGAATTTACAGATAACTTCTCTATGTGCATTGTTAGTCCTGCAGCCTCCCTGGGAAGTTCAGCATTAATTATGTAAATTATAGTGTAATTTATTACACCCTTCATTGTCTCCCCTTCCCCTTCTGCATCCAGTACAAGCTTTTGTTGTTGACTTTCATAGCCCTCCACCGACTGGCCCCTCCTTACTTGTCTGAACTTCTTTCTCCTCACACTCCTTCTCATAACCTCCACTCTGGTAGTCAAGGTCTCCTGTCCCAGCCGAGGATTTCCACTGCCCCATCCCGGATTTGTCCCTTCTCACTTGCTGCCCCTCACTCCTGGAATCTTCTTCCCCCACATGCACGCCTCATCACTTCCCTAACCAGGTTCAAAACTGAGTTAAAGACTATATTATTTAGGGAAGCATTCCCAGGACTGTGCCATCTGCCCCAGGATGCCTCCTTTTAACTTTGTATTAAGAAACCGTGCCCTCCCTCCAGTCCATCTGTCTTGGTCCTGGCCCCAGAGGGAGAGAAGAACCACCGGAACTCACCCCTTTCCCATCACCTTCCCCTCTTCCTTTCGTGTTGTCTCTTTTAGACTGTAAGCCTGAGGGCAGGGATCCGTCTAATTTAAGATTGTATGTACAGCACTGTGTAAATTTACAGCGCTATATAAAATAATAATAATAATAATAATAATAATGCCTCTAAAAGCAGTAGTGAATCTTAGAAATTTTCTATCAGTCTCTTCCACAAATCTAAAAAAATTATTTAACTGCAGAAATGTAATTGGCAAGGGGTTTAAAACCTTTTGTTAGTTCTAACTCTTCAGTGAAGGGACTTTTGTATGTTTTTAACTGTATTGTTCTTTTAAATTGTAAGCTGCTTTGAGCCCCAATTTCTTTTTCTGGCAGGGGGGGGAAGGCAGATATAAATATAAAAAGAACAATAATTTTACTCGTATTATAGTCTAGATACTCTACATTAAATTTGGAGAACAATATGAACTGACTGCAAATAACAGCAGTGAAACCAACGTTCTTTTCCCTCACCAATAGCACTTGCGGGTGTGGGAAGCCACTTTCATAGTGCAACTCACCACAGGTTTTAACCTTCTCCCCTTTAAAAAAATGGTCTCTTAAAAAAAACAAAACTTTTCATGAGCTGCTATAGCAGCCATTCTCACTGCTACTCATTGTAGCCAAAGTATACAATTCTTAAAGTCTGTACAAAAGTTTTAGCATCCATCTACCAGTAAAATGTTTTCCAACAACAACAAAAATATTTGAATGGGACCAGACATAAGGAGGTCGGTCTACCATGTTCATCAGGACATTTATAAAACTAAAATATTTGCAACAGAAAACAAACTCTCTCCCCCCGTTTTTGCCTGTCATAGCATATAGATATGACTAGAGAGAGGAAGATTGGGTAACACCACTCTGCCCCCTTGTGCATTGCTTTTCCAAGCTGGTTTTTCCTATTGTCAGCCCGTATTTGGATGCAGGCCTGTTAGGAGAGAAAATATTCCCATTTTACTTCTTCAGTCCAAATTGGTCCCAGCTAAAGTAATGTTTTGGTGGGTGGAGTAGAGTGAGGATTTGGTTTCAAGGAAAGTTTAATTAAGGCCAATGCTGAGGGAAACAAAATAATTCAAAATAATGAAACAAAATAAACACAGTGTTTCTTCTGCCTGCTGGGTAAGTGGATTGGAGATGCTGAATAATGAGAAAAGTGCCATCTGCTTCTAGTGGGTTAATAGGAGATTGTATTACATTACTGTTATACTCAGTTCAAAACTTTGAATAACTATAGTCTTTGGGTTTCAGTGGATTTGGATCAGATTTCTTCAATGTAAGTGATGGTATGCAAAGCAAATTGAGATCTTGATAATGTGATATTTAGAAAACCATGTGTATATTCTATGTGGTACATCCTATCCTGGCTATACCATAGTTTACCTACTGGTTTTGATGCCATGTAGCTTGAAGTTGTACTTTGAATTAGCTAAGCTGTATTTATTTTTTTGCCAGCGTCACAAGTTTTACTTAGAACAAGTTTCAAAATCTGAGATTCATTGTGGAAGCTGGGTAGTCATAAGTGTTTAAAGGTGGCCTATAAAACAGGAATCCAAAGATTTTTGGTGTTGGTTGTGTGTGTGTGTGTGTGTGTGTATTTTGACAATTTGGCCAAGATTCAAAAAAAGAAAATCCCTTTCTGTCCTTGGCCTGTTTTTTGCACTAGACTTTTTGTTTGTGGAAAGCAGGGCTTTCATTTCTGATAGTGCCCAATGGGGATGAGGTTTTAAATTATTAAAAGGTAGTAGCCAGAGTCTTGTGTTTGCCTGGTAACAAAACTGGCTCCAGTTTTTCAATCATTTATTTATTTATTTATTTATTTTATATAGCGCTGTAAATTTACACAGTGCTGTACATACAATCTTATAATTAGACAGATCAATGTCCAATTTATAATTACAGTTGTATAAGCTGTGCATCATTAGAGACACAGAGAAAATGTTGGGCAGATAAGAATGATTAAAATTAATTAGCATTTTCATATCGTTTACAGTAAATGGAAATGGATGACACTTGGCATAAAAGTAATAGATGAAAAAAGGATCCAGAACAGTGGAAATTTGAAAAACATGTTTGAGGTTAAATGTTGGATTGACATGTTGTTTTATTTAGATATTTCAGAGCATTTCTTGTCTCTTCTTAAAGGTTATACATTTGACTCACTTTGAGGCTTAATGGACAACCTATGATGCTTCAAAGAAAGCTACAGTTGCTTTTGTGTTAGTGTACTTTGTGCACATAGGATTTGTTGTTGTTGTTGAACATTTATATCTGAACAGTTTTAAATTATGTTATTGCCTTTGTAAAACCAATGATAATGAAACTTTTTATATATTTTAGTATGCATTAAAATGGAATGAAAGTAAAGAGGGTTTGTTTTTTTTTTTTGAGAGGGCTGAGCATGGATCTGAGACCTTTGATGTCATTATTTCATACCTTCATTCAATAGACTGATCTGCAAGTTATTGCTGTCCTCACATACATAGATCAGTGGGACTAAACAAGCATATGACTGGTAAATGTAAAGAGTAAAATTAAAAGTATCAAAGCATGTGTCCCTGTATACTTCTCTTAAATTTTTTATACTGTACCTGATTTACAATGCACTCCGAGGGATTCAGTCATTTTGTCAAGTAAATTCCTTTGAAATCACCAGTCAAAATGAGGGATTGAAAGATATACAATAGCACATATATACAAAATGCAAACTGAGTTCTCCAAGCATGGATCCCTACAAACAGCATGATCTATGCACAAGAAGGAATTATCAGTAACTTTAGCTTTGTGGATATACGAACCCAACCCCTTTGAAAATCCACAAGGAAAATCTTAAAATAATCCATAGCAAAATGGACTGCTGGCTGATGAAAATGATGAATGGAAGACCGAGGAGGAAGTAATGCAATGGTGTATTGTGGTTGGCTGGCTGGATTTCTGAAGAGGAAGATTCCATACTGTAACATTTTGTTGTAGGTAAAGAGATTCCACCTCAACATTAGGAAGAACTTCCTGACAGGGCTGTTCGACAGTGGAACACACTCTCTCGGAGCGTAGTGGAGTCTCCTTCCTTGGAGGTCTTTAAGCAGAGGCTGGATGGCCATCTGTCGGGGATGCTTTGATTTGGAGGTCCTGCATGGCAGGGGGTTGGACTGGATGGCCCTTGTGGTCTCTTCCAACTCAATGATTCTATGATTCTATGATTCTAGGTCCCACTTCCTCTGTAGAACATTTTTTTTCTATTCTCAGTAGTAAATGCTAGAGAATGTTGTGTGATAGGCATCTTTAGCTATCCATAGCTGTCATATCCAAGTAGTGAATGTGAGTATAACAGCAGGCAGAAACTAGAATGTCCATGTTTTTACTCTCTATGACATTTCTGAAATGGTGTATGGAGGTGGCAAATACTTTCCATATGATTCTCACAAGAATGAAAGAGATGGATGCCTCTCCTCCTTGCTTGCTTGCTGCTGCTGTTCCTCATTTCAATGGCAGGTATGTTTTACAAGGCAATATACAAGAAGCTGCTATTCCTCTGTCTCCATTCCTCTTTCTTCTCCATTTTTATAAACCATTTTAGCAACTGATGTAGCAGACAGCTCTGTGAGAGGTTTGATTTTTTAAATAAAATAAAATAAAAATCTATCACAACATCGTAGAGAACCTCTGGCACATTTCTTAACTGCAAGCAGATTGTTAGGTAGTATCCACCATGTTTTTAAAATTCTTTTCCACCCACAGAAACCTTTTACATGAAGGTGGAGAGTAAAGAAAAGTACATGAGTGAACTCATTCTTTAGCACACATACCACAGTTGTGAAGTTGTCAGAAATAATAAATCCTTGAAACATGGAATTGAAAGTGAATTGTAGCAGTTTTGGTATTGGATACTTCCCAAAGCAGACCAATGAGAGATTTATTTTATATAGAAAGTGTATTGCAAAGCACATGTTGCTTATGAAAATGGTAATAGTGTTGTTAAACCCACTTTTATTAAGCACAAGAATGATATATAATGTTCCACCAGGGAAATCCCTGAATATTTTTAGAAACTGATAGGTGCCTTCAGCCTCTTTGGTTCTTAGTGAAGATCAGTGGACTTGAATCCTGTTGGTTTAGAAATAGGCCTTATTGCATGAATTTTAAAAGCATTTCAAGCCTCCCGGGCTGGAGCCAGGACACGGGATCTAGGTGGGGATTATCGCATGCTAAATCGCCGCCTAATTGCCTTCTGCCATCATTAGAAGCTTCTGACTTCTAAAAAGTGCTGGTAGAGCACAGTTGGGACCCAGCCTGGACTCAGGCTGATGGTGGGTTGTGATTAGGTGGAGATTTAGCATGCAATAATACCCTCCTCCATCCAATGGATATAGTAATGTGATATTTACCCCAGCTTCTATTGGAAACTTGCAGAAACCCTGAAGTCGGTTTTAAAAGTTGCTGCTAATGTCAGACATACACAAGAGAAAACTGGTACAAGAAAAACACAGCCCCAATAGCTACATTTATAACTCCATCCAAATCCCGAGCTTTTGGCCAGTTTGGAGGAGCTCTTGATATAAAAGAACAATTATTATATCTTGCTATTCCAAATTAACATTTTTTTATTCTTCTTACTATGATTACAAGCAACTTATATATAATGTATTACTTCCAAGATCTGAGTGTGAGTCAGTGCTACATTCAGGCTAAAAGAACAGTTGAATAATTAAAGGAGGGGGCATGTTTTTCTGAATAGGTGATCTTTCATTGAATAGAGTACAAGGTGGTAAATCGTAGATACATAATGAGAGTCTAAAATATATGAAGATATCATGGGGCAGATTATAAAATAAGACATAAATTAAAAACACCAAGTCAGAAAAGGCATTTCTGCAATGAAAATATTTGCCTTTCAGTTTTGCTATTTTCTCTGCAATGACAGATCTTATTACAAAGGGATTTGACCTCAATAAGATGTTTCTAATACACTCAAACATAATCCATAATCCCAAATTGTGATCATGATAGAGATGAAGCTAGAGAAAATATAACCATTATCCACTCATAAATCTTGTTATGATTGCTTTAAATTACTGGAGGGATTTCCACCAAATGAACGATTTTTCAATTTTGCCCTCTACAAACATGAATGAAAATTTTGCTACAAAATATGTACAAAAAGCAAAATACATAAAAGATGTATTTGAATGTTCATGTAGACTTTGAGAATCTGGCTCACGTTGGGCTACAATTGAAAATTGAGGTGAATAAAGATTGAGCTGAAATTAAAATCTGTTATACCAAAATTCAGTTTTGACCATCTCTGGCAGAATTTAGTGGGACAGAAAAATACAGAGATTTTCTTTGTTAAATTGGCAACTTGTTCAGGATTTCTACTGTTTAATCAAAAGAATTTTCTTTAGCAAAATTTAAAATCATGTCCCGCCTTTCTCTTGTTGTGTTGGTTGCATCAAATGTGTCTTCTATTCCCTCTACCTTCTTCTACCTTCCACTTCGTTTAGCTATCTGCTGTCTTTGGACCAATTTAGTTCCATCATTATATTTTCTGTGAGTGAATCTTTTTGAGATATCCATGTGTACAATTTCCTACATACATATGAATGGTTTAAAGCAAAACTGGTTGTATCAGTTAACATTATTGTTACAAGACTAGAAAGAGCATCCTGTGTTTGAGGGGTGCTTCCAAATTAGCAATTTGTGCAAATTTGTCCCACAACATTTTATATCTTTTATTGTTGCTTTCCTTCTACTTCCCTATCCTAATATTCTTTATTGGGGTAGTGGTGGGGCATGTGTACAGAGATGTGACATTACACAGCATTTGGTCTGGTGTTTGTGGCTGCCATTGTGGTCTTTCTGGGGCCAGTCCTGAGTATAAATATTCAGACTGACCTGGAATTAAGTGGCCAATGTAGATGCACTGTAAGAAATTGTGATTGTTGCCGGTCTTTTGTGAGTACAGGGAATGATAATGCAAATTATTTAAATGCTTGTAGAGTAAAACTATTGCTATAAATGTTTCTCCTGGTATGAAATATTGGCCTCAGTTACCACAGTTTTTTTTAAAAAAGGTTGTTGTAATGCATTTCTTTGCTAATTTCATTCTCAAAGGAAGAAAACAGTATTTTTTAACTTATTGTCTTCCTGCTTCAAGAAAATTTTTTAAAACTGCATTTTTCAAAGACTATTTGCAACTGGATCCTAATTCTGCATATATGCAATATGTGTTATTTTTGCACAGAAAACAGCATTTTCTATGCAGGATAAAGCATTTTTGTGAAGTAAATGAGGGCTGGGAAGTTTAATCCACTACTCTGTTACATTTTCTGAGTTACTTATACTTCATTAACGAGCTTATCAGATGAACTTTAAAACCAGCCCAAGCATTCTGGGCTGGAGCTGGGATGTGGGATGGAGGCGGAGATTATGCATGCTAAATCACCGCCTAACCGCTGGCTGCCATCAGTCAGAAGCTTTCCAGCTTCAAAAAAAGGTGCTGGTGGAGCACAGCTGGGACCTAGGCTGATGGTGGCCGGCATTTAGGCGGCAATTTAGTATGTGATAATCCCTGCCTCCATTCTGTATCCTGGCTCCAGCCCGGGAGACTTGAGCCATTTTAAAGTTCATGCAATAAGCTCCTAGATATACTTAACAAAGTACTGTCTCCTGGCTTGACAACAGCCCCCCCCCCCCATCCTGACTGACTGGACAGCAGCTTCTGAGAGCAATGGAGGTCAATTGTCTTGTTCTTCGGAGCACAGTGGACTGAGATTTGCACCCCCACTCCCATGAGTGATTGTTACTTCAAGGAGGAATTACCACAGGGATACTGCTGCTGACTGTTGTCCTACACTCTTTAGGCCTTCCTGATCAATCTGGTGTCCTTTCACAGTACATATTTATAGCACTATGATTCTACTGCCATCGTTCCATCTTGTGAAATCCTGGGATTTCCAGGTTAAGGAGTAGCATTTACAACCCAAAGCAAGACAATGCACCAAACTAGAAACCAAGGATTCCACAAGTTGGAACCATGGCATTTAAAGTGGAATAATAGTCTTGAAATTGTATAGTGTGGAAGGGCCCTTGACAAAGTTGGAGGAAAATCTGCAATTGTAGGTGTGCTATTAAAATGACCAGTGTACACAAGCCCCTCCTCTTCACAATTGCAATTTAGTAACATCATAATAAGATGAGTGGAGGGGAAGATGCTTTTCTTGTTCATATTTTAATACTGTAGAACACATTTCATTTTGCATTTTCAAACTTACGTGTGAATTGAAATCTCATAATCCTTCATTTTTTGCAATGGAATTCTCCCATCAAAAATGTGCACAAAATGTAATTTTGGGGATACAGTATGTGCAAAAATGCCTCTATTAGTGAAAACAGCATATAAAAACAGTCAAATTAACTATTTCTCTCTAAAATGTGTATGTTTGACAAATTAATATACCAAATACTATGACTCTGGGAACGAGGGTTTAATTTCCTGCTTGGCCATGGAAACCCACTGGGTGACCTTTGGCAAGTCACACTCTCCACCCCAGAAAATCCTATGATAGGGTTGCCTTAGAGTTGCCATGAAGTTGCATTTTCCTTAATGCTTAGCAGCTGCACCACAGCCTTTAGATGGAGCTGCTCTGTTCCACAGTTTTTAAAAAAGAAGCTGGGAAAACCAGCACCTTTTTAAAGGCGCTTCTTCTCCCCTAAAACGCAAAAAAAGAAGAAAAAAAAGTGTTTTCATGGCACACTTTCCCTTTTTCTCATCTAAAGGCTAGAGTTTCATGCAGCCGTGAACACACTTCTTTTTGCCAATCTAGAAAGCCCCTTAATTTTCTTTTTCTGGTTATATAGATTTCTGTTCTTATGTATTGCTATAGTTAAATTAAAATGGAAAAAATATTCAGTGTAAACACAAATTCTCCAATTAGGTAACAAAATGAATAGAACATTTGGAAAACACAAAACTGAAACTGAGATATGCCCTCCCTTAATGTGGAGAAATTGTCATTGTGCCATAGAGGACATGCAGCATGAGATCCGTTCCTTGTTGTTTCTTCAAATCAAGGCCAAGCTTATTTGTTCAATTTAATTCATGTAATGAGCAGATTCATATAAACACATAGTCCACACTGATTTTCAGCACTAAAGATCAAATCTTGTACTTTCCCATCCCTGAGGAGTGGGTGGGTTTCAAACCAAGAGATTATCCATTTATAGTTATATAAATTCACCATCTAAATAAATTTCAATGGAACTTTACAGGACATATCTACAATTAACTTTCAAACAATATATAAACACAACTGTTCTAGTTTTTACAAAAAATCTCTCCACTAAGAGAGAAGCTGCTGGATAAAGGCAGATTATAACAAGGAAAATCCCAGCCTTGCATCATTTCTTACTGCAATTTAATTAATGACTTCTTGTTTCAACATGGCTTAAAACTGAAGATCAGGGTACTTCAGGATAGATGGCTCTTAGCCAATAAAGTAAGTACTTCGTGTTTACATTGAACACTGAAGATGACTGAACAATATAATGCTCTACTCTCTTCAGCACAGATTAGGGAGTGCTGATGTATACACACAACATTAAATAAATGAATGCCTAGCCAGGAATAATGATAACAAATGTGTAAGCTGATTTAAAGGAATATACCATGTGTACCTCTTAACAGCTAATCTCCTCTATAAAAAGTTATAACCCTTTTCAAAAATACAGGAACCTATCTTTGTTTCATATCCATATACAGTATATGTAGTACCTTTTCCATAGATTGTATACAAATCCACGTTTTTCTCAACCAATTCTTCCAAGGCTATGCCTTTAATATATGAAATCTTGCATTTCCTTCAGTATTTTGAAACAGGAAAATATATCACTGTTGCTCTTGGGAAATCATGCTGAGATCCTATATCAGAAAAGTGGTTATGAATGTTCAACTATAGCTATTGAATGTGGTCAGAACAGATCACTGATAAATATTGTGCAGCCTGCTGTTCAGATATTCTACCCTGAAGACCAAAAACATTGATATGTGGCATAATATTTTTTTCCCTATAATATGGATTAGGTGTGTTCATATTACAACATTATTGTATTTTGATTCCACTTTAACTGCCGTGGTTCCATCTTATGAAATCTTATGACTTGTACAGTTCTCTGCCAGAGAGACCTAATATTGTCAGGGGACTGCACCGGGGAATTCCAAAAAATTCCAGAATTCCATAGGATGGAGCCATGGCAGTTAAAATGGTATCAACCCACTGTAATTATGCAGTATAGATACACCCAGCAATGTAAAACACATTTTAATGGAGGGTTGTGCAAAAAACAAACAAACACCTAAAATAAATATATGTTTGCTATCCATATCTGTTACTCCATCTGTAAATACATTTCACAGTGATAAAACAAACACTAAAATTGCTTATTTCTAAGCCAGCTTTTGTAATATTTGTGGTCAGTTAATGATCCAGCATCCCTATCTAGTTAGTTATTCCCCTTCTAATATATGTTTATATTAAGCATTTTATTAGTATGTTGTTTCCAAATTGTTTCCAAATTCCTTCTCAATTTATTTTTCAAGTAATTTATATTATTTTCACCCTGTGTTTCCTGTTTCCATCAACATGTGGACTGCAGCTGGCTCCATTAATTGATTATAAAACCAATTGTCCCCCACTAGACTTTGCTCTCTGCATTCCCTCAAGGACACTTTAATGAATGTAGCCCCCAGTTTCCTCACAAATCAATTCAAGTTATATCTAGAAAAGTTTATTTTATGATAAAGGTAGAACCTTTTGTGCCGACTTTTATAAGACTAGAAAGATAGTAATGCTACCTAGTAAAGTGTGAAATAGGAAATGATGCACTCTGTAAAACTATGTTGTATGGACATTTATCTCCTAACTGTTCCACTACCTCCTGGAAATAGTTTATTTGGAGTGACTATTAAAATAGTATTCTTCTCTTTTACAAGAGAAGAAACTTTCAGGCATGTGGAAGAAATATGTAATAGAGAACTCTGCTTCTATGCCTATTATTGTATTATCAAAATAAATTCAGAGGTGGGTGAAATTTTGCCCACAATGGACAACTTCTCACCTTGCTGTCTCCAATCCATTCTAGCCCTGGTGCACAAATAGCTTAGAATAAGGTCCTGCAAAGTGTGTGTGTGTGTGTGTGTGTGTAGATGCTTACTTTGATAGCAAATGGTTTTGTTCCCTGTATCCAAATTTTGCCTTTCTTCAAATTGTTTAAGAATTTATTTGGAATTCATCTAGTTTCCTTTGTGTGTAATGTAACTCCATGAGTCCTCTAGCTCAGAAGAGGTTAACTAGCAGCCATGAAGACAGGGGTAAAATTTGTGCAACCCTTCAGATGCTTTCAAATTGCAGGCCCAGCATTTCTCACTGTTGACTATGCCGGCTGAGCTGGAAATTTCAGTTCAACATCTTGGGTGGTGGCAACCCAATTACCACACCTGCTTTAAGAGGATAGCCACTGCTATAGCTGCTGAGCTATATTTTTTTTAAGCAGGGATGGAAAATGTAAGGTTCTTTTACTCTTTCTGGGCTCTAGTTCACTGGCTATGGAAGCTGCAGTCAAAGGACATTCCTGAGCCTTGTTTAAATTTAAAGGATACATTTAAAGGACAAAGAAATTTTCCTCACATTCTAAGTTAAATACATTACCCTCCAGAATTTCTCCCCATGAATGGTATGCAGATTTGAGTCTATACTTTCAGCCTGTTATTATTTATGTCCTCTATTCTAGATACTGAGAGCCAGCATGGTATAGTGGCTTGAGTGTTGGACTACAACTCTGGAGATCAGGGTTCGGTTCCCCATTTGAATGCAAAAACCTACTGGGTGGTGTTTGGCAAATTACACTTTCTCAGCTTCAAAGGATGGTAATGGCAAACCCTCTACAAAGGAACTTGCCAATAAAACCCTATGATAAGTTTGCCTTAGGGCTTCCATAAGTAAAAAAAAAAAAATGACTTGCAGGCACACAACAACAACAACAATCACTTCTATGTATTAGTATTGCTGTTGTTACATTTATTCATTTGGTGAACTTTTAGCCTGTTTTTCTCCCAGTGTACGAAAAACAGTATATAAAATTTCCAGGCCAAAGATTTGCTGATGATGTTATGTCTCCTCTGAAAATAGTAAGAATCATTTACACATATTAGCATTAAAAAGCCATACAGACATGCAGTTAATATGATAAAGATGTGAAAGTGAATTGAATAAAGAGGGGAAAATGAATTATGGAAAATGAATTATGTGCTTTAGTCTATAAATTACTTCTGTATGACAAAATCCAGGCAGCTGTGATAACCTCTACATCCATCTGACTGTCTACAGCAGTAGTTCCTAAACTTTGGTCCTCCAGGTGTTTTGCACTTCCACTCCCAGAAATCCCAGCCAGCTTAGCCAACAGTCAGGAATTCTGGGAGCTGAAGTCCAAAACTCCTGGAAGACTTAAAGTTTGGGAGCCACAGATCTACAGCAAAGATGAGAACTTTGCCTAAATTGCTGTCCCTGCAGGAAATTGCCAACTGCTGGGCACACCTGACAGTCCTGCCATAAGTTTCTTCCATGTTCCTTCTGCCAACTGGCAAATGCCAGATGAATCAGTTGAAAGTTTCTAGGCAACCACAGCAAATATGCCTCAAGACATTTCCATCAGAAAAAACACAGTTTCTCCCCTCTCCTTGTTGTGGTCCAATAGAGATGATTCATCACAATACCCTTTAATTCTAGCAGGCACAAAATGTGTCTATCATGTCGCTGGTATCAATTCAAGATTCTCCCAGTCATTCATAAAAAACAGTAGGTCATGTAGGAAAGTAAGCCAAGTAGGAAATCAGTAGAATGGGAGTTATAATTCAGAAACATCATTTTTTAAAACATAAAATTAATTTGTAGAACATGAGCAAACATTAAGAAGCTTGTGTTTGATTTTATTCCAAATTTCTGAAATCTTGGTGGATTCTAAAATCTATAGGTCCAAAGGAATATTTGCTTTGTTGAAATGTATTTTTTAAAAAAAAAATGTTCAGTTGAATATTTCTCAGAACATTAAATTATGTGAAAACAGAGAAATCTGGGAGTTCCTTACATTTATTTCCTCATGTAAAAATGCCTCTGTGTTACTATTACCTCTGGGGTTCAAAAGAACATCAATATCCCATTCCCTAGGGACATTGTTTCTTTTGAAGATCAGTTCCATAAAATAATGAGGATCACAAAGATTCCAGGAAAGATTCCTAATTGCCATTTATTTTACTTCACATGGACATGACTTTTCACAGCATTGTGTGCTGAGGGGAATGAATTCTGGGTGAGACATTCCAAAGGGACATAAAAACCCTATGTAGTCTTCCATAAAATGCTGTAAAACACAGCATATCAACAGTGAAAGAAGCTTCCAACCTCCCTGACAAATGCAGATAGGAGCAGCAGTCTGTTGTTCTCCCCCCCCTCCAAGCATCACATGGGAAATACATTTTATTGTACTATCATTTGAGTCTCTAGCCTCAATAGCACTTCTGAAACAGGATAGCTGAATTGTACCTTGCATGTTGATAATGTAAGCTGTACTATAAGCCACAAGCTTAAGATATCACAGAGATGGGAACACCTGGGAAAATAGTGATAAATCCAATTCTGCCATTTTAAACAAGTTTGAAAATATCCCACTGAAGTGATGGATGTTTTGCCTGAATAAGAACAAGCAGGAGCAGGTCCAATAATTCTGCCTGATCTTTGATTTCCTACAACAACCTTGTTTGGGGTTTTATAATCATTCAAATTTTTAGGGTTGACACCCATTAAAATAAAATTTTAGTCTTTTGCTTTTCCTTCTTTCTTTGAAATGGGAATGATTTAGGCTTTGCAGAAAATACTCTCAGGATTTCTATTGTCTTGCTGAGTCTCTGCAACACAGTTTATGAAAAATGATATACACATGGAATGTATTTTAAATGATTTGTCATCATTTCATTAAAAATCAAATTCTTTCACTTTTAGTACAGATGTAATAACAGACACTTCGGAGAAGATTTGGATTCAGATTTATCTCAAACTGAATTGGGCTGATTCAGATGTCCAAATTAAAGCAGGACTACTCCAAAGTGGATTAAATCTGAATTTAGGCTCTCCTCAAGATTTTTAAGCAATTTGGGTTCAAAAAAGACACAGGCACACAGTTAATATGTCTCCAAATAATGAAAACATTTTTCTTTAAACTCTCCATAGAAATAAAATATCAGGTTAGGACGAGGAGCAAAGGGAAAGGAAGAAGCATTTTGTAGCTGGCAGCTCTATTTTTCTGATCACAGTGAATGGTTTTAAAAGGGCTCTCTTATCATAGCACCTAGGATGAGAGATATTGAAGTAATATACCACAGGACTGATAATAGCTCCTCAATGTTCTTTTCTGGTTCTCACCCCAAAAGCAGAAATTTTAAAATTATTTGGGAAGGGTCTATGGCATCTGGGAAGGTGTTCAGCATGGTGCTTATTTGGAAACTGCCAGCTGTTCAAGTCCTTCTACTTTAGCCACTGTATTATCCGAAAAACCATATCATCGTTATTCTTTCAAGTTTTAACATCTCTGGCCACCAATACAGGCACATTTGGAGCGAGCCTACTTGGTAGTGATGTAAGTTTCTCCCTTTACTCTTCCTGTCGCTGAAGAGGACAGGAAGGTTTATTATGCTTCATGCATCTCTGTGGAGAGATATTCCTATTTGGTTGCTACTCAAAGGCGCAAAATGCACAGGCCAAAAGAAGTGGCTTCTGGCTTCTTTAGGGGCATGGGATTCAGATGATACATACTGGAAGCTGCTTAAGTAACATGATCTGGTCCTTTGAACAAAATCAAAAAGGAACTAGAATTATCCAGTTCCTGGCAGCAGCCAGCTTAGGACCAGGGTGACAGACTCCTTTAGAATTAGGCCATGCAGTCACCGTGGTCCTGGCCCAATCATGACCATGGCAGGCCACGTGCTTCATCCCATAGAGAATCTCTACCATTCCCGATAAATTCCTGAAGAATGAAGGCTATAAAGCACTCAGCTGTCTATCTCTCCATTAGTCTTCCTGGCATTAGTGTTGTAAACTATAAAACTGCATTTGGAGGGTCTAACAAAGAAAGATGGTGTGTGTTTATCTTTAGAATGGAAATCCTTTCTCTTCCTCTCCCCTCCAGCAGCTCAGTGGAGTAATTCAAATTGACTGAGATGCAAGTAAAATGAGGCACTGTTTAAGTAATAAGACTGTCTTGAACATCAAATTTCCCATGGAAATGCCTGCCCTATTACTACTTTTGCAAATAAAATATTCACAAATTCTCACACCCCAGTGATCAGGTGCCAAAATTCAAAGCTCATAAATACTTGAGCTGAGAATCGAGAAAAAATAAAAAATCTGTGGGGCGGTACAGACTGCCCAAAAAGGGCAGTCTGGCACACCTTTTTTTGCTGCAGAACTTTGCCACAGCAGCTAGACACTGCGGCGAAGCTGCGCAGCAAAAAAGGAGCAGGGAAACCCTGCTCCTTTTTAGTGCCACAGTTGTGGTGCAATACACAGAAAAGGCACCATTGGGCGCCTTTACTCTGCTGCAACTGCACAGCTCCATCTAGAAGCTGCGCAGTTGCGGCATCTCTATTACATCCGCTGTCTAAATAGTGTTACATAATGACGCAGGCACCATTACGTCTTAGGGTTTGGGAGTGTGCAAATGCTGCGTGCTCCCTAGCCCTAATCACAGGGCCAGAGCACCTCTTCCTGCCCGTCTGTTTTGAGCCTGTATGTTTAACAGAGAGCAACAAGCTTTCTGACATCCCTTCTTCTCAGTGACTACTCCCAGCTTGTGGAAGTCCTTCCTACAGGAGGTTTGGTTAGCCCGCAGGGGAAGCAGTTAGTCCCTTGTTGTCATGAAAATACTTTTTTATTTAGCCAGGACTTTGGCCCTTGTGGCAAAATGAGATTTTGATGATGTTTGTGTGTGCTTTTTTTTAAGTTTTAAATTAATCTTAAACTATTTGAACTTCGTTTTTTTAACTATTATTATTATTTAATTTTTTGGTAGTAATAGGTTTTATGTGTACTTTGTTTTGATTCATTCGAAATTGCCTTGAATATTGTGCTGGCGAAAATGTAGTTAACAAACCCGTGATGGCGAACCTATGGCACGTGTCTTACAGGTGGTAGGTGATGCCATTTTGCCAGGCACAGGCCAGAAAGAAGGAGAAGGATGCATGCACGTGCCCATTCCTCCTCCTCCCTGATTTTCCCTGCCTTGAGCTGTTTCTCTGAGACAGTTGGGAGCCAGAAAATAGCACTGGGGAAAAGGAGCCAGAGGAGCATGCCTCTAGCTCCTCCTCCTAGTCCTCTCCCAGCTTTTCCCAGTCTCCAGCTGTCTTGAGAGGGACAGCTGGGGGCAGGGAAAGGTCTTTGGGGAGGAGGAACAGGTGTCTAGCTTTCTCAAGTTTTTCATAGTCTCTTGCTTTAGTGCATATATATACACACACATACATACATACACACAGTTCCAGAGTCTTTATCCACCCATATCCCAGACTGACCAAGGGCTGAGGGCATGTAAAAATGAAACATAGTCACAGATGCACCCAAATGGTGGTTTATTGATTATATAAAGGTGTTAAGAGAAATAGCAGTAGCAACAGCATTTACATTTCTATACTGCTTCATACTGAAGTAAGTAGTCTCTAATTGGTTTACAACATGTAAGCTAATTGCCCCCAAGAAGCTGGGTACTCATTTTAGTGACCTATGGAAAGATGCCAGGCTGAGTCAACCCTGGAGCCTTAGGATGGAACTCACAACCTTGTGGCTGCAGTACTGACTGCAGTACTGGCATTTAACCACTGCACCATCAGGGCTCAGCAATAAAATGTGAAGGCAAAGGGAAAGATAGCTCACATCCCTTAATATGAATGAACCTGCCCTTTATCACATTTGCTGTCCATCAGCAAATGAGCTAGACACTACCCCAATGGATCAAATGAAAATCACCTAGTGGCATCACTAGGAGTTTCAGGGTGTGCAGTGTGCCTTCCTCCTGCTGCATCCTTCCAGGGTTGCTGTGGCAATGGAGGCTTCCTTGTGAGGAAACCTCTGCTGCCATAGCAAAGGAGTGGACCCAGTGCACCTGACAGCTTATATACACATGTGGTGATACTAGGGGTGGGGGGTGCCACTGTTTAGGATCAGACTGCCAGTCTGATTTTTCCTGATGTTTAAATATGTTGTGGTTGTTAATTGTCATCAAGTTGACATATGCTGACCTTATGAATGAGAAACCTTCATGTCACCCTGTTAGCAATAGCCCTGCTTAAGTATTGCCATTTTAAGGTTTGGCTTTGTTGATTGAGTCTATCCACTTGTAATGCAGTCTTCCTCTTTTCCTACTGCCTTCTTACCAAGCATTGTCTTTTCTAATAAGTCATGTCTTCTCATGCTATCTCCAAAATACAAGAATCTCAGTTTAAATTTTTTGGTTTGCTGACCAACTCATTGAATAATGAGACCAGACACAGAGAACTGGGTTATAAAATGGGCAATTTTATTTAACTCAACTTATTTAAGGGGAGAACTTTGTGTGGGAAGAGCTGGTGGTTGGTCTGGTCTTAGACCAATTACCTAGCTTCCCCTGGGCAAAAACACCTGAGCCCCAAGGGCAATCCAGCAGTGTTTTGCTCCCCAGCCAGCCCACATCCAGAATGTCAATCCTTTTGTTTCAAGATTACAGATAAATACAGACAACCACTTAGCATAGGTTAGTCACTTAAAAAAAATCCAGAGTTGAGATGCCAACCATATGGAGAGATATTAAAGAAGCCATTAAATTTCAGCCATATGTTGAATCTAACATTAGCTTACTATTGTTTCCCACATTACAGGCAGTTGAAGAAGCGTAATAACACTGCTCAACAAATGGATGGAGCCTTTAGAATATTGGCTCTTCATACTATCCAGGAAAATGGATTGTATTATTTTAATTTTTTTTTTGGCAATCTTGAGGAAGGTTGCATGATATTACTGTAAATGTGTCTAGTTATACTAGATTTAATATTCATGTAAAGAAAACAAGAGCACAGTAGAAATGCTGGCAAGATGTATACTAGACTAGTAGAAATGGCATTAAAATTCATAGCTCAAAATTTAATTATATCAACAAACAAGATGATGCCAGCTATGGCTACAGATGGATGACCTGCAGAAGATGATACATTTTTTTTATCATCTGTTGAAAAGACAACAGTATAAACTGTCAAGATCATGAAAGGGATCTGATGTCTTAATTGTAGGGAGAGGGCCACAACAGTATAGGAGAGAATAGTGCATACATTTAACCTGGAGTTCTTGGCAATCCAGAGAAGAAGCATATCCAGCAGGATATTGTAGGGCTATCATGTGGTTTTTGGTTCCATTGCATTCAAGGTAACACTTATTTTAAAGTAAAGAGCAAAATCAGTTTCCTAGGCATAAGAGAATTCTGAATAATTTGCAATTCTGAGTAAATGTACTAAAAAGTAGATTATGTCAAAATTAATTTTAATTCTACATAAATGCACTGAGTACAAATTCTAGAATTTGGCTTATATAATTTGTGAAACAGAGCACTTATTTTTAACTGTTGTTCATGTTCTTTCTGGGATATTAACCTTGATCTCTATTGTGTTACGTATTTTCCACTTCTTTTAAATATTGATTTGTAAAGTTGAGAGATTTTTTTAAAAAAACAAACAAACCACAAGACCACCTATTTATCATTTTCAACAGCTGTAGGTATCCAGATGAAACTTGAGTTTTTCCAGAGGAAATTTTGGACTGCTAGTAGACAGGTATGTTACAACTGGATTTTTAAAAGCCCTAGTGTTACTTACCAACCGTATCCCACCTAGCTGCTGAGAGTTGGTAAAAGGTTTGACATAACTTGTGTTATGGCAACTTTATGATTAAACAGAAGAATCTAAAGACTTTTTGACAGTTAAACTCCATGAGATGATTCACTAGCATCTGTTAAAGTTCCAAGGAGCACTCTCAAAGTAGACCTTGCTGAAATGCAGAACCATGAATGAATAATGGAATCAAAATAATCCTTCCCTTGATAGTGGAGTTTTTAAAACAATCATGGAAAAAGAGGGAAGGCAATTTTTTTGCTGATTTCTCCATGCTACCCATTTGATGTGATTTTAATAGATGAAATTTCAAAGATAGAAATCTAATATTTCACTTCTGTAATTTCCTAATAAGATTACGTGGATCCATTCTAGTCTTTCTTCAGGTGTAGGCTTGAGAGGAAAGAAGGCATAGTCATTCTGGAGGATGACATATGCTGGGAAATGGTTGGTGGACAATCCTGTTGGTTCTTCTGGATCACTGAATAGATTTTGACCATGTTATTCTCCGTAGTTCCCTACCTGTATTGACCTAAAGGCAGTGGGCTAAATTTTCTCCATTGAAGTGGGCTAGATCTTCTCCATTTCCCACAAGCCTGTTACTTGAGGAGCATGGCCACTCTACAACAGCATTGCTATCCTGGCCAAAGCTCTGGCTTCAATTTAGCCTCAGTATTAATGTGTGGGAAAGGTGAGGGGGAAGTGAGGTACGCTCGGTAGGTACTTCCCACATGAGGAAGAAAAATGCAATACATATTAACAGCTCCTTGTCTTTCTTGGAGAGGAATCTAGTATTAAGCGGGGATTTCTTCCTTTTCCCACACACCCCAGCTTTTTCCATACATACATGCTATCCTGACCTTGTTTTTAAGTCAACTTTAGCATTTTTGTGGTTATACTTTGTTTTCTTACAGTGTACATCACTTGATGGACGATGTTCTATAAGCTGTGATGATGAGGTAAGTGTTACTGATGTTTTCTTAATATATCATGTTTGTACTGCAAGTGTCTCTAAGGGCCCTTTCACACTACAAAATTATAGCACTATGATTCCACTTTAAATGCTATGATTCTCTCCTATGGAATCCTGGGATTTGCAGTTTAGGGAGAGGTATTTAGGATTGCTGGCTAGAGAGCTCTAGTGTCTCACAAAACAAAGGTAGAGCAGGGAAGAAATATTTGTATTTTGATTTCTGAAGCCCAAGCATTAGGGTTTTGGTTTTTTAAAAATGGTCACATTAGTCTATCACAGCATTAAAACTATGTTACAGAATGTAACATTTTCTATTCTTTCTTTATGTTGGCCTTTGATAGATCACAGTCTTCTTTCCCTCTGATTTTAAAGTGTAACCATTGACAATAAGCTCAGCAGAATTCTTAATTTAATCTATTTCTTTGTCTTAATTTGCCAGATGTAAATGTGTCCCAGCCTCCTGTGGATTGTATGGATGAACTTTAGTTTGGATTCCCTCCAATATCCTCCATTCGCTGTTCAGATAGATCACATTTATATCAAGTTGTCTTACAGAGGTTGATACAGCCTCTATAAGGGCTTTGTTCAACTTTCTCACTTTTGTCAAGACTTCACACAATGGGTAGTACAGGATCAGCAGAGATAGTATTTCAACTGGCATTTTTTTTATTTGAACTTGTTTTCTTTCTGAAAGTTGCCCAGCAATCAAATATATGTTTTATGTTGTAATAAGGCTCTTTGTTACTGGTAAAAAGAAGAACAAAGTTAAATTTATAATTGTATTCTTATGTCCGATGCCTTTTCTACATGGGCCAAAAGCCCCCCAACACATTCTGGTGTTGTCCTGGTCAGAAGATGCATGGCCCAAACTCCAGTTCTGGTGCAGGCAGTCCTAATAATGTCCAGCACATATTACACCAGAAATAACAACAACAACAACAACAACAACAGCAACAACAACAACAACAATTTATTTATAGCCCACCCAATCATGAAGAATCAGGGCGGGTTACAACAGTAAAGAAAATACAAACAATTAACAATAGCAATAATCTCTCTGGCTTTTCTTCGCTAACGAAGATTCAGGAAGGACTTATCCCACGCTTACTACAAGCTCGTTGATGACTAAAAAGGCCGATCCAAGATAAGCAAGTCCGGTTACAGAAAGCACAACAGAAAGTCTCCTTGGGTGATGTTTCCAAGTTGTGGTTCGTTCTGCGTTGTCGTTTCTCTTCGAGACACGTTCGGCGTGAGTTCTCAAAAGAGGCTGCAGCATTGTGGATAATGCGTCTCCATGCCTCCCGATGTGAGGCCAGGGCAGACCATTGTTGGTGATCAATTTGGCCAAGCTTGAGATGTTGTTTCAGGAAGTCCTTGTATCTCTTCTTTGGGGCGCCCCTCTCGCTGACCCGTGGCGAGTTCACCGTAGAGTACTATTTTGGGGAGGCAGTGGTCCTCCATCCTGGAAACATGCCCTGCCCAGCGAAGCTGCATTTTCAGTAGCATGGCCTCAATGCTGGTGATCTCTGCTTGCTCCAGGACAGCAACATTCTTCACATAGTCAGTCCAGTGTATGTTTAGGATTGTGCGTAGACAGCGCTGATGGAAGCGTTCAAGGAGTCGTAGATGTTGGCGATAGGTGACCCATGATTCAGACCCATAAAGGAGGATGGACAGTACAATGGCTCTGTATACACTGATTTTGGTGCTTTGTCTCAGGTGTTTGTTACTCCAGACTCTTTTGTGAAGCCTTCCAAATGCACTATATGCCTTTGCTAATCTGTGATCGATCTCTTTGTCAATCTTGGCATCTGAGGAGATGATACTTCCCAGGTAGGTGAACTCCTGTACGGACTTAAGTACAGATTTGCCGATGGTGACATGGGGGTGATAGTGCTCTTCCTGTGGTGCAGGCTGGTAGAGGACTTCCGTTTTCTTCAGGCTGACTTCCAGCCCAAACAGCTCTGCAGCTGTTGCAAAGCAGGATGTTAGGCTCTGCAGAGCTGCTTCTGCATGGGCAACAAGGGCAGCATCGTCAGCGAAAAGCAGCTCATGTACTAGATAGTTTAGAGTCTTTGTGAGAGCCTTCAGACAGCTTAAGTTAAACAAGCTACCATCAGTACAGTAACGTATATAGATGCCGTCTTTTTCTTTGAGATCTGCTGTAGCCCTTTGGAGCATCATGCTGAAGAAGATTGTAAATAGTGTTGGAGCGAGAACACAGCCTTGTTTCACACCATTAGTTATTAGAAAGGGCTCTGAGAGAGCATCGCCATATCTGACTTGTCCTTGCTGGCCCTCATGTAGCAAGATGATCATTTTGAGGAATTTGGGGAGACATCCTAGTCGTTCCAGGATCTGCCACAGTCCTTTTCTACTCACAGTGTCAAAGGCTTTGGTAAGGTTGACAAATGTTACATAGAGTCCTTTGTTTTGCTCTCTACATTTCTCTTGCAGTTGTCTAAGAGCAAATACCATATCTGTAGTGCTCCTATTAGCTCTGAAGCCACATTGACTTTCAGGGAGAAGTTCTTCTGCAATAGCAGGAACTAATCTGTTCAGGAGTATCCTTGCAAGGATTTTTCCAGCAATGGAGAGCAGTGTTATACCTCGATAGTTTGAGCAATCAGATTTTGTTCCTTTTTTCTTATACAGGGTGATGATAACTGCATCTCGGAGATCTGATGGCAGTTCACCTTTTTCCCAGCAGCTCACAAGGAGCTCATGGAATTTGGCATGGAGTACATGACCTCCGTGTTTCCAAGCTTCAGGTGGGATTCCATCAATCCCGGCTGCCTTGCCGTTTTTCATCTGCTGTATGGCCTTAATGGCTTCTTTCAGAGTGGGAGCCACGTCCAGTTCGTATTTCATCGGTTGTTGTATCATATGTTGAATAGCTGAGCCTTGGACTTCTCGGTTGGCACTGAAGAGATTTTGGAAATGTTCAGCCCATCGATTCAGGATGGAGGCTTTGTCTGTGATTAGTGTTTGACCATCCATACTATATAAGGAACTTTGGACCTGGTAAGTAGGTCCAAACACTGCTTTAAGAGCTTCGTAGAATCCTCTGGAATCTCCCAGATCTACACAACATTGTGTCTTTTCTGCTAAATTGATCCACCCTTTGTTCTGAATGTCTCTGAGTTTTTGTTGGAGTTTACTGCATGCGAGACGGAAGGCTGCTTTTGTTACATGGCAAGATGGCTGAGCGAGGTGTGCTTGATGAGCAGTTCTCTTCTTTGCTAACAGCTCCTGGATCTCTTGATTGTTTTCATCAAACCAATCTTGGTTTTTCTTGCGAGAGAACCCGAGGGATTCTTCCACAGACTTCAGGATACTGTTTTTGATATGTTGCCAAAGCACTGTAGGAGAAGAATCTAGAGGATGGTCTTCAAGTTTTGATTGCAGATTTGCCTGGAAGTTATCTCTCATGGCAGCTTGTTGAAGATTGTTGACTTGGAGTCTCCTCTTTAAGATGCCATCCCTCTTAGGTTTGAGCTTAAGATGAAGATTTAGTTTGCATCTTACAAGGCGATGATCTGTTTGACATTCTGCACTGGGCATCACTCGAGTATGACGGACATCGCGAATGTCTCTCTGGCGCACCAGAACATAGTCAATGAGGTGCCAGTGTTTGGATCGGGGATGCATCCAGGTTGTCTTCAAACTATCTTTCTGCTGAAAGATAGTGTTTGTAATAGTCAGTTGCTGTTCTGCACAAAATTCTAGCAGGAGGCGTCCGTTATCATTACAGTTTCCAACTCCATTCTTTCCTAGAACACCTTTCCAGGCTTCGAAGTTCTTACCTACTTTTTAATAAGTATTAAAAAACATAGCAAACAACAACAAAAAGAGAACAACTGGAGCAAAATAGAGTTAAAAGGCATTTTAAAACTTACCCATTTCTTCAGATCTTCTGGAAAGATCCAGAGCTCAAAGTTTCTGTAGTGTGGTGGCTGTTTGCACAGGCATCCCTCTGAGTCATCTAGCATGCCAGCTGTTGCCACAGGTCATTTGTTCTTAGGTCAGAATAGGGTTCCCAGCATGTGATCATCACTGGGAAACACATTCTGACCTCGGAAATGAGTGACCCACAACAGAGAAGAATGCCCAAGCAAACAGCTCCTACACCATGGAAATAGAGGGCCAGGTAATGGGGCGGGGGAGGGGGGAGGAATGAAGCAGCTGTGGGGCCAGGATACTCCATGCTGCCCATAGAGTATCCTGGCCAGTGCAGACAAGTCCTAGGTCAAGCTGGACAATAAATCAGGAGGCTCCATGCCAAGCAGATACAGCCCTGCCAGTGCCATCTCCACCATGCACACAGCCTTTCCTTGTTCACACACATTTTGTAAACACCTCTTGCAAATCTTCCCTCACTGTTCAGTGAACTGTGGTCAGCAAGAAGGTAATGGGGAGGATACCTTCCAACATTAACCCTTCTGTTACAAAATTGGTTTCCAGGGTTTCGCAACAGCTTGTCTATCCTTGGATCTATAAAGGAAGTCTCTGGTGACTCTAAATGGTCAACACACTGCCACTATATATACTAGGTGGACAGTTTATATTAGCCACTGACCAAAAGCACACATGAACCTGAGTAAACCTTTTAAGAGACAATGAAATCTAATGTTATCACCATTGATATTTCTGAACTGTTCGTAGTTTTTGTATTTATTCTTTTGTAGTGAAGGTCCAAAAGGCACTGCAGAAATAATCCAGTGTGAGACTATTTTAACTGTCCTGGCTCAGGGATAGGGAATCCTGAGAATTGTAGTTTATTGTGGCTTCAGAGATCACTGAAAGAGAAGGCTAAATGTCTCACAGTACAACAGTTCCCAGAATTCCCTAGCATTGGGCCGTGCCAGTTAAAGTGGTGTCAGACTGGAATATTTCTGCAATGTGTTTTGGATCAAAAAGTTACAAATCCTGTTGATTGATCCCATCACCCTCTGGAGACATGCCTGGCTACGTTCTTCGGAACTCACACCGCAGGTGAAGGTTGCCATCAAGGATATGCCCTTTGATAGCGAAGGGATCTTTGCCAAGGACACCGACGAGCGGCTGAACTTCAAGTACCGGATGAAGTCAGCCGCTAAGAAGCACGGGATGTCCACCTCCCAGCAGGCTTTCTCCCGGAGGCATTTCAGGGCCCAGAGGTCGTCCTTCAGCCAAGGTCAAAGGCCTTTTGGCCAGGAGAGGCAGTATTGGCGCCAGGACACCAGGCAAAGGTTTTCCTCTCTATCTTTGTCTTCTTTGGGCAGACAGCTGCAGTCCCGGTACCGGAGGCTGCTTTTAAGGAAGTCAGACTCCAACCCGGGTAAGAAGGGGCAATGAAGTTCACCGGTGTACTCCGTTGTCTCCCTTGATTGACCCTTCTTTCTGGACTTGTTAAGGCCCTTCCATAACATCTGGGCCTAAATCACCACCCACTCTTGGGCTTTGACCATCATATCTAAAGGATATGCCCTCCAGTTTGAAGAGCTCCCGTCTACCGGAGCTGTTCTTTCCACTCCCCCCAATCCACCCTTCTTGATGAAGTACGCACTCTACTAAGAAAGGGGGTCATTTCCCTGTTGGACTCTTCCCAGACTCCCCGGGCTTTCTTCTCCCGGTACTTCATGGTACCGAAGCCAGATGGAGGCCTCCGTCCCATATTGGACCTTCGGGACCTCAACACCTTCCTTGTTTACAAGATGTTCTGGATGGTAACTCTTGCTTCCATCTTGCCTCTGTCATAACAGGGACTTTGGTTTGCCACGATAGACCTCAAGGACGATTACTTCCAAGTGGCCATTCGGGAGGGACACAGAAGCTTCCTCTCCTTCACCATCGGGATGGAGATGTACCACTACAACGTCCTGCCTTTTAGCCTGGCCATGGCACCGAGGGTCTTCACCAAGTGCATGGCTCCGGTGTTCGCCTACCTTCACCAGTGAGGGTCAAGAGTCTTCCCCTGCTCTTCGCGGCAGACTCAAGAGAGCACCTTTGCCAGGACATGTCCTTCGCTGTCTCCCTCCTGCAATCTCTCGGGCTGGTGCTAAACCTCAAAAGTCCCACTTGACCCCGGTCATCAGGATCAAGTTCATCAGGGCAATCCCCGATTCTGAGGCTTGTTTCGCATAGCAGCCAGGGGACCGTTTCCAGTCCCTCTCCAAAACCGTCCAACATTGCTGCTCCAACAGACGGGTTCAAGCCCGAGATGTCCAGGTAGCACTCGGACATATGGCCTCCACCACCTTCTTTACCCCATGGTCAAGACTTCGGTTTCAACCCCTGCAGTCCTGGTTCCTCTCCGTCTTCGACCCGATGGTCGACCTGCCAGGCAAGTGGCTCATGGTACCGAGGCCTGTCGGTCGTTCCCTGTCCTGGTGGCTAGACTCCCAGAACGTCTGCGTCAGCATGCCCTTTGTGTCTCCAGAACCGCAGGTCGTCCTCAACACGGATGCATCCATGGATGGTTGGGGAGCCCACACAATGGGCCTCACCGTAAAGGACAAGTGGTGGCTGTGTCACCAGGATCTCCACATCAACGCCCTGGAGATGCTGGCTGTGGAGAAGGCTCTGAAGGCCTTTGAACCCGAGCTTCTTGGCAAGGTAGTACAGCTTCTGATGGACAACAACACCGTCATGTACTACATAAACAAGCAGGGGGGCACCAGGTCTCCAACCTTGCTAGAGCTAACCCTTCGTATCTGGCACTGGTACATACCGAGGGACATCATCATCCAGGCAGTCCATCTCCCCAGAGAAGACAACGTCCTGGCTGACTAGCTCAGCAGGTCAGATTCGCAGTGCCACGAGTGGACCCTGCACCCGGAGACGGTGGCAGACCTCTTCCTCAGGTGGGGCACTCCTCGCATCGACCTGTTTGCCTCAGAGAACAACGCCCACTGCATCCTGTTCTGCTCCTGGGACCGGTCTCGACGCTCCCTGGTGGATGCCTTCCTCCACAGCTGGACAGGGGGATTCCTCTATGCCTTCCCTCTGTTCCCACTCATCACGAGGGTCATCTCCAAGATGTCGAGGGACCAAGCGATCACCCCTTGGTGGCCCAGGCAGTTGTGGTTTCCATCCCTGCTTCACCTATCTCGGTACCGATTCCTGAGGATCAAGCCGAGGCCCGATCTGCTCACTCTTCAGGAGGGTTGAGTTCGGCATCCAGACATCGAGGACCTTCCTCTGGTGGCATGGAGACTCCGGCCTTAGTGGACCTTCCAGCGGTGGTGAGGCGTGTGATCCTGGCGGCCCACAAACCGGCAACCAAGTGGTCCTATTCCTGCAAGTGGCAGAGGTTTCTCTGTTTCCTGGCTGCGAGAGGCCTTTCTCCATCCAGGGTGTCGACACCAACGGTGCTGGAGTTCCTGATGACACTGGTGGAGTCGGGGCTGTGCCTTAACTCCATCAAGTGTTATTTGTCTGCCATTTGTTCCCATTTTAAATTTGATGGGAAACCTTCCTTTTTCAAGGACCCTCTGGTAAAGGGGTTCTTGAAGGGCTTTAACAACCTCCATCCGCCGGCCTCGGTACCGGCACCGGCTTGGAGCCTTGAGGTTGTTTTGTCTTGTCTTGGTGCCAAGCCTTTTGAACTGATGGCTACTGCTGACCTCAGGCTTCTAACTTGGAAGACAGCCTTTCTGGTAGCCATCACTTTGGCCCACCAGGCAGGTGAGCTTTGTGCCTTGTGGAGGGACCAGCCTTTCCTTCGGTTTCACAAGGATAAAGTTGTCCTCCGTACCGACATTACCTTTTTGCCTAAGGTAGTGTCTGCTTTCCACATGTGCCAAGACATTGTACTCCCGACCCTGGCCCCGAACCTGACCACTGATACCGAGCTCCGTTTGCACTCTTTGGATGTTAGGAGGGCTTTGGCCTTTTTGGACAGAACTTCAGATTCGAGCCGCTCTGACAGACTGTTCCAGTGCTATTCCACGCCAAAGTAGGGACTACCTGTGACTGCTCAGAGGTTTTCCAAATGGGTGGCCGGTACCATCCACCTCTGCTATGAACTGTCGGGTAGAACTCTCCCGTTCAGGGTCAGGGCACATGCAACTAGGGCAGTAGTGACATCCTCTGCTTTTTTGACTGGAGTCCTGCTGGAGGATGTCTGTAAGGCTGCTGTCTGGTCCCAACCAATGACTTTTATAAAACATTATTGGTTGGACACCAGGCAAGGAATGAAGCAGCCTTTGGCAGGGCAGTGTTATTGTCTGCTTTACATGTTTTACCATGTCATGTTTTATATGACCTATTGCATTATTTGTTGCACTAGTTTGGTCTATTTCACTTGATCTTGTGTTGCATCCAGACCTGGGTGCTCTTGTGGTATGTTTCCTGTTGCAATTATGCACCATGTTTATATTCTACTCTTTGAGTATTTGAGTTACATCTCTGCTCTGTGAGCAGTTGTTCTACTATTGTTGTTGATTTCTATGTTTAAAAATAGGAACCACACAAGGTTGAGTTCAATTTGACAATTTTTATTGTGGACCAATACATGTTCTTTGGTTCATCTTACAACTGTTGTCATGACACTCCCTCCACCGCTTACCTAAACTTGCAAGTCTACCCATTTGTATGATTCGCAGAGACCACGAAGAAGAAGGACAGGTTGCTTACCTGTAACAGTATTTCTTCGAGTGATCATCTACGAATACATACAAATCCCGCCCTTCCTCCCCTCAGTGTCCTGCTCAACATTAGTTCTGCTCCTCCGTCACTTTGCGGCAGAAAAATGCCAGAACTGGGGAAAAGAGCGGGAACTGGGCCTATATAGAGGAGGGGCGGAGCTACCACCAAAAAGTTGCAAAAAGTTGCAAGCCTTTTTCTGCCCACTGATTCCAGAGAGTTCCAAATTCGACTGCGCAGGCGCAGAAGAACCCATTTGTATGTATTCGCAGATGATCACTCGAAGAAATACTGTTACAGGTAAGCAACCTGTCCATATATATATACACACACACACACACACACACACACACACACATCTCCAGTGAACTGTTCTGATCAATGAAATCAAATATCTAAACTCAGTTTGTTTTATTTTACAGAATATCAACTGTTACCTCATTGATAATAATGGATTTATATTAGTTTCAGAAGACTATACACAGGTATGTGGACTTTTTCTCCCTTTTAAAGTATCTAGCCATAAAAAATATGTTTTGTGACTTATCTGTTCAAAAGGAATGAATAGCATGAGATTAAAAGACTTAAAAAAAAAAAAACCTCACTGCCCCAAACCAAGTAGCTTACCTTTCTGGGGGTCCAAAATAATTTCTTCCTCACAGTAGGGTGGGTCTGCTTTTAAGCTCATAAAAACTTTAATTTATAGAATCCCTTTCTCCAGACATGTCTGTCACTCTTGTGGAATTTTTACCTCGAGGGGAGACATTTTTCTTCAGTCTTTTTATGAATACAGAAAGGTTTGTACTTTTTTGCAAACTGTGGCAGTTCTAGTTGAACAAAACAAATCACAACAATTAATATCCAGTGTTAAAAATTGCTCATGGCTTTGCACAGCACTTTTTAGTTACTTAATGAATATGCAAGGAGAATTACTGAAAATGAAAGACTATAGTTTCCAGTGCATTAAAAAATGTGGATTAACACTGCTCCCATGTAGAAGTTTCAGACAATTTTATAACCAACATATAACTCTCTGTGTGTATGTGTGCATGCCTATAAGTTGCCTGCCAATTTATGGTGACCCCATGAATTTCATAGGGTTTTCATAGGGAAGTAATATTCAGAGGTGGTTTTGCTAGTTCCTTCCTCTGAAATATAGTCTACAACATCTGGTATTTGTTGGCAGTGTCTCATCCAAATGTTTATCATAGCTTAACCTGCTTACCTTCCAAGATCAAAGGTGCCTTGAGTAAATATTTTAAATTAATTTGGATAGAGCATTGTGAGAGAAAAATGATCACATATAAACAGGCTACAAAATAGGCCCTCTGATACATCATGGAGTTCACTTAAAACAATTAAAATCCGCTATTTAAAACAATAGAAAAGTCACATTAAACATACAAATTTAAAAACATCACTAAAATACATACCCCATATAAACCACCTCTCTTGATAACACATTTAAAAGCTTGCTTGAATAAAAATGTTTTTGCTTGCTGGCAAAAAGCAAGCAGGGGGACAAAAAGCAAGCAGAGAGCCTAGCGTCCTGTAGAAGGGACTTCCAGAGGATAGGAGCAGCCAACAAGAAGACTCTCTCTTGTGTCCCCAAATGAGCCTGAGATGGTGGCAGGGCTGAAAGAAAACATTCCCAAGAAGGTCTTAGGGCTCTAGCTGGTTTGTATGGGAAGATACAATCTCTCAAATAGTCTGGACCTAAGCAAATTTGCAGATGACACTAAATTAGGAGGAGTTGGTAAAATCCCAGAGGACAGGATCAGTATTCAAAATGATTTTAACAGATTAAAGACCTGAGCCAAATCTAACAAAATGAATGTTAACAGGAGAAATGTAGGATATTACACTTGGACAGTAAAAATAAAATGTACAGATAAGGATGGGTGACACCTGGTTTGATGGCAGTACATGTGAAAGGGATCTAGGAGTTGTAGTGGACCAGTCTGAACCTGAGTCAGCAATGTGATGCTGCAGGTAAGCAAGCCAATGCAATTCTAGCTGTTCGACAGTGGAATATGATGCCTCAGAGAATGGTGGAGTCTCCTTCTTTGGAGGTTTATAAAAATAGTCTGGACAGCCATACGTCAAGAGTGCTTTGAATGTGTATTCCTGCATCTCAGGAGTTTGGTCTGGATGGTCCTTGTGGTCTCTTCTAACTCTATAATTCTGTGATTCATAACAAACAATTGTAGGGGCAAAATCTAATACAGGGCTGAAGAATGTGTATCTTATGGGCCACATATGGCCCCCAGCTCTACAAGAGACCCACAAATCCCTCAGCCCCTGTCCCAAATGTTTTTTTTTTTTTTCCCAAACTGGGAATTTTGTGTGGACAAAACCTGAAACAACCACCTCCAAGATGCTTCAAATTCAGTGGTTTGCTTTATTTCACTGTAACCCAGTAAACACATACCCAGTTTTCCAAATGGCCAAATATCAAGCCAAAAGTAAAATCATGTCATTTCTAGGCCACTAAAGACATGGTGCTACAACCTGAAAGGAAGGCGCAAGAGGTTGAAAATTGAAAACTGGATTTAGCATAAATTTGCTGAATTATGATGTCTGGGGCTACAGCCCTGGGGCCATAGGAAATATTGAGTCTTATCCTCAAGGCTGGAGACAAAGATCTGAATTCAGAGAAGTAAGTCCAACCTTGGATCCCTCATCCCTGACCAGCAGAAAGATATGCAGCTATTCTGTTTGTGACTTCAGAACTACAATTCCAGAGAGAAAGAAAACCATGGGAGAGCAGAGCTGGGACAATTTGGGATTAACAGGATCTAATTTCCAGGCTAGTGTGATGTATTTCTTTCCCATTACTGGAGAGTAATCATTTCAGTAAATAAGCAAAAAGAAGGAAAGGCAGTCCAAAGACAAAGTAGCTCTTGCAATTTCTGCTGCAGAAGAATATGCTTATTTAAATATACCATCTTTCATTTAAAACTGTGGTTTTTAGTTATAGTCTGGGTCAAGTAAAACGTGTCATGTTTTATAAACTCACCTTTGAACCTGACATACAACCGAGGTGAGCTTTGAATGTTATTTAATTTCATAAATGGTCATAATTACGTTTTTAAAATGTAACATGCTAGTTAATAATGTATTAGATTCAGTTACTTTTTAAAGTTTTTTTTAAGATATACACTTCAAAATGCTAAAATAGTTAAGAATCCCCCCCCCCAAGGCCAATGCTCAAGGAGTTATGACTTACTTAAACTTAAAAGGTATAATTTTACTAGCAGTTATTTAAAAAAAACAACACTCCCACTATGTCTTCATTTTATCTCTCCCAAAACCACTTGTTATATATAACATTGTTACTTATAACATGTTACTTCCAGACTCCACAACTGAGGTGTGGTTTAAAGTGTCAGGCCTTCTCCCTACAAATTATATAGGGTTTGTTCTTTCAAATCTGTTGTCTGGAGTTGTCTACCAGTAATTTCTTACATTCTATGTTCCTTAAATTCATTGCTCAAATAGTCCCACTGAACCTAATGTATTCAGGCAATAAAATTCAAATTTCCTCCTTGCTTCTACCAAGCTTTACATATCCAAACAAAAAACAAAAAAACAAAAAAACCTGGATATAGAAGGCAATGTTTACTGTTCAATCAAAATAATGCTTCCATTTTTGGTTTTGTTTGTAATTTCTTTGCCAGCAAGCTCCCAGATGCCTATCTGAGGCCAAGTCTATCATTTGCATTGGTTTCCATTGCAACAAAATCTATGAATCAGACAGTACCCTTTCTTCCTACAAAAATTTTGGAATTAGTCTGTTAAGGTATAGAGAAAATGCAAGTAATTCTTTTGTACTCAAGGGTTTGTATGAAGTGACACTTTACCAAGTCAGGAAAGAGGCCTTGCTAGAAGATGTCAAGGCTCTGCAGGATTGTCCAGAAAATCCTTAATACAAATGTTTGTTTTCTTATCCAAAATGTATCTTTATTATTAACTTTTTTAAAAAAAATTATTTAACAAAGACAAAATAGACCACTCCCCAGTATGAAGCTATTCAAATGGAAACAGGATATCAACAATTTATATGTCTGATAAAATGCAGAGGTTTAAACAGGTCATACAAGAATTATGTTAAAATATTTTTTATGATTTGTTTAGGAAATCCTTCAAACCCTGTTTATATTTGTATGGAGCAGAATTTTAATCACATGGATTTATGCTCAGATTAGAGTATTTTCTTTACAAGCTTTAGAGTTGAGTGCAATTTTTTAAATTTTTATTTTCAACATCAGATGTTATGCAATGAACCTCAGTCTATTGTGTAAGCTCTCACATCTGCTCAAGGGATTATTTTGTAATCCCTATAACTTGCACTGACAGTTAAGTCCTTTTCAATTTTTATGAAAGAGAAGTAGCCCTTAAAACTTCATTACATAGCTGTCGAAGCTCCTCTGGTTGTTTGACAGAGAATGCCACTTGTAATGGTAACTAATTTAGATTTGCATTTATGTACATTTCTGGACATTTTTATGCTTTCTCTTACAGACTGGAAGTTTCTTTGGTGAGATTGAGGGTGCTGTGATGAACAAATTGCTAATAATGGGCTCCTTTAAACGGTAAAATGTTTACTACCCACTGTCCTTTGCTTCAATTAAAGAAAAGCAATGAAGGATTTTTTTTAATGGCTTATCTTACTCTTTGTGTTCAAGTTCCCTCAGTATATTCAAACTGATGACAATAAACTGATGTCATCATTGTTTATTTCTATCCAGAACAGACCCCAAGGCAGTGTGGCAATAATATTTGGGCTGTTTCCATTGCAGTTGAAATGTTCCGAAACACCAAAATAGTCATCTCAAATTGATTGCTCCGAAACACCAAAATAGTCATCTCATTATTCACTTCCATTAACTTTCATATTTCTTCATCTAAGTGTTATGAGCAGGTGGTCAATTGTTTTGCGAAGTGCTCTTGCTATATTTCCCATCAGGACTGTAGGCAGAGCTGGCAGAGTGAGGCACTGTCTTGCTTTTTGCTTCAGACAACATAATGTCTTGGGTTGGTTCTGGTCCAAGGACAGAGAGGAAAGAGCAAAAAAATGTATCTGAAAGGTTTCAGCATCCAAGTTAGCAAAGGTGATTAGAGCACAGCATAAATACCGGAGGAACACTACTCTCCATTTCTCTCCCCCCTCCATTTCTCTCTCTCTCTGGCTACATGCATAAGTGGCCCAAGTCTGCTCTGGCCAGAAGCAGGTCTGAAAACTGCTGACCACATGGCCCACCCCAAGGTGGGCCATGCATGCAGGGACCAACAGGAATCAGATTGTCTGAGCTCCTTTTTACTCCAATTCAAAGGACCAGAGTGAAACTTCTGCAGAGCTTCCAGCCACTTTGGAGGCATGTGTCATGTAATCAGCATGTCTCCATAGTGTCCAGAAGCCACTTTTTGCCCATCTGTTTCACATGAGTCTACAAACTCTCATGCTACAACTCTTTCCATATTGCTAGTCTCAAAAGTGTTGCAAGATCCCTTTGCATATACATAGGCCTTCAAGGTAGTCTAGGCTGAGGTGGATGGAACCAAGTTCACCCAATGGGTTTTGTGGCTCAGTGGGGATTGAGGCCTTTCTTGTGAGTATCCATTTAAGAGCACAGTTCATTCTGTAAGTTTGCCTCCCATCTGCATGCTCAGCCCACTCATACAGGGTTGAGGAATCATGAAAGAAATGTTTAAGTTTTTATTCTGGAAGTGTTTTTCTAGGGCTTTTTTTCCCCAGGAAACCACTGGGGTGGGGGTTTCTAAAATTCCCTCAAAGACACTCACATTCTCTTGCAAGGAGCAGGATTTGAACTAATATCATTTCAATCCTCAAGAAGAGTCCTACCCAGCTTTGCTTCAGGGAAGGCTTTGGGCCAGCAATTGACTATTCAAAATGTTTCTTGTTCTATTCTCGGAATAGAAATTGCCTTGGCCTTTCAGATGTTGAACTGCAAGTCCCAGCAGTCCTAGTCAGCAAGCAAGCTGACAATATCTTATTTCAAATAAATTACAACTTATGTTAAAATCTTTATATCTTGCCTTGCCAAAAAGTTCAAGGTGATGATATGCAGACCTAACCAAAATGATCTGAGTGGGAAGCAAAGTGATGGATCATCTGCCACTTCCAAAACTCTGCCAAGGGTAGTTGTGTAATGGAGGGATGACTTTCACTGCCATTTTAGAGAGTGGGTCATTATTCTGGGGATTCCCTCCAACAGTTCAAAGCACTGGAGGAGGGAATGGTTAAATATAGCTCAGGAAAGAAATCTCAAAAGGAAAGAGTGGCTGTGAGTCCAGCAGATCTTGAGATTCCTTCACATTCTGAATACCTGAGTTTGGGCATATCATTGGTAGGAATGCTGTTAGTTTGTTCCAGTGGAGCTTTGTGTAGGCATAACTAAGACATTAGGGATGAGCATGCCCAGCATAAGTGAAGATCTTCCCAGCAGGTTAAGAGACATCTGCTATATCTTAACTCCTCCAGCTAGTAGCTCTGTGGGTTACAATTGTGCTACAGTGAATTCCTTAAAACATTACTTTGTGTAGTTTTAAGGAAGCTTCTGCTTCCCTATGTTTTTGCAGGGTGCTTTACTGAAACATGGATAACACAAATGAGGTGAAAAGATTCCCTATGGCTAGAATGATGTTACCAGTCTTCATGGCACTGGTATCTAATACAAAATCATTCAAGGATTTAAGAGGCAGTGCTTGCAAACTGCTAGCTTCAGAATTGCTAGCTGAGAAGTACCATGCTCCATGCTGGAAAATAGCATAAAAAGAAAATGAGCTGGCTGTTTAAACACCAGGAGCTGAACTTCACTGGAGAATTTTTTAAAAAGGAGAAAAATTCCAAAAGGTATATTTTTACAAAGTAAGCCTCTGCTTCTTCCCTCCTTGCAACAGTTAATAATTGTTATAAAGTAAAAAGCAAACAGAAGTGCTGTTGGTCCTTAAAATAACCCAGCTGCATTGTAGACCTTGTCTGATTCCTTTCCCCTTTGAAAAATAGATATACAAATAGTCACTTAGGGCCTATTCATATGGATGGGCTGCAGCTTGCCTAATAGTTCCACATGGTGAAGTTTTTGTACTGCAGCAATAACAACTATACTCAGGAACCAAGTGTATCATATCAAGTAAGTGACTGCGGTCATTTCTCACACCTGCTGACCCTTAAGGAAGCCCCCACAGCGATGTGAGGAAGTAACTACTTCATCCAGCTGGCCCACATGGGTCAGAATTATCATTTGCAAACACAGTTTCTACATGGACCTCAGCTATATGGAAGCAGCCACAACAGTCAATCTGTTTTTTTTTCCCTTTTTTTTTCAGCCAAAATAGTTTATCTGTGTTCTACTTTGTTTTGCATGTGCAGCAGAGAAGTTTGCTACAAACAGGGCTAGCACATGGAAGCCATGAAGTTTGTGCCCCAAAGCTCTCATTTTCACCAGACTCTAACTACATAGCAACTAATATTTCCTATAGTGGTGTTACAGTAATGGGCACCCTGTTGTTTAAAGCATTGCACTGGTGTGCTAAAATAAACTCATTTTGTATTGCTGAAACAACTGTAGGACTGCTGCCAGATTACAAGACCAGTCTCAAATCTTACTACTACTTAAAAAAAATAATCCTCTGATCTTCATGTCTTTCTCCTTCTTTCTTTCTTTTTTTAATAACATCTGTGTTGGTGCAGTATTTCACAACCTATTTATAGTGGTTTCCATAGTCTGGGTTTCCTTAAAGGTATAAGCATTTGCTTTAATACATTACAAAAGGGATACTTAGGAGGCATTAATTGGGCCCCTGATTCTGTAGTAGGTTTTTTCTCCTTTTTCGCTGAATGCAGACTTCCATTTGGGACCAAAATGCTAATTGCCCAGTTGCTCTCTACTTCTTCTTTATAGCCAACTTTAAGACATCTTTTAGCCATTCCTAACCACCACTGAATATGTATTTTAAATATTTCATTATTATTTATTATAAAGGGGATCCATTTGAAACTCTTATTGCAGGAAGGACATGAGACAGTGTAACACTCTCCTGCAGTCCCTTCCATCACTTTCCACAGTTTTCCAGATGGCTGCCAACTATGAAGGAGCTTTTCAGCAGCCTCCAAGGAAATGGAAGAATTGGCAAAAATGATCCCCTCTGTCCTCCCTCCAGTAGAAATCAATGGAATCTAAGACTCTGAGGCAGCTGCCACTGTAGGAAACCCATCCAGCTCTAGAAAAACTCAGGTTGACTGTTCCTAAATCTGGTAAATGCACATAATTCATTAGGAAGTCAAAATACTTACTAGTTTGAGAGATAAGAACAATTATTTTTCAGTTGTTGTTGCTGCTGTGTTTCTTCAAGTTGATTCTGACTCATGGTGACCCTAAGGCAAACCTATTATGGGGTTCTCTAGAGCCATATGCGGGTGCACTATACATGGCTTCCAGCTTACATGGAAGCCGTGTGACAAGAAATGGCGCATGTGCTGCCCCAAGCTATGAGCACATGCCCCATTGTTTGCAATGGGACATGAGCATATGTGGATTTCTCCTTATGCAGGGGGATCAGGAACAGATCCCCCACATAAGGGAAGGGCCCGCTGTATATGACTCACCCAAAGTCACCTAGGCCACCCTGTGTAGACTGGCCATTAAGGCCAGCCTGGGGCAAGTCAGGGCATGACATCCACATGATGTATGCCCCAACTCCACCCCTAGGGTGCCATGATGTTGTAGGCTGCTCCACGCAGCACACAACATCATGGTGCTCCTCTGGTGTTGCATCCACCTGACACAGTGCCAAAAATGTGTGCCTTAAAGCCATGGTGCCTTGGCTATTGCACCCTTTCCAGGGTGCAAAAAGGAGCCGCTTTTAGCAGCTCCTTTTTGCACTCTGGAATGGCTAGATCAGAGCTGCGGTGTGCAGTTGGTTCAGACCTGATGCAGCATGTGGTTGCCACAGTCCTGGTCTGGCACAGTTGAAGGCGGCTGCAGACCATCCCTTAGGAGTGGTCTTCATACCCCCTAGTGGATTTCCATGATTAAGCAAGAAATCAAACTCTGGTCTTCACAGTTGTAGTCCAATGCTCAAACCACTACACCATGCTGGTTATCATAATATTTTTCTACTGCTACTAAAATGTGCCTTATACACATATTCACAAAAATACAACCATTGCCATATATTGTGCACAAAATTTGATGGGATTTATGCTATAAATAAAAGCAGATGTTGCATGAGCTTTCTGTCTATGGAATTGAAACATCTGTCAATAGGTATATTTCTACCATTCCAAATGTTTTACCTGTTCTTTTAAAAACTTTTCTTTCAAAGTGGAAGTCACTGTGATCTATATTTGTTTATTGGGACATTTTATATTCTTGTCCATATTATATGCCTCCAGATATTATCCAAAATTAAAAATCCATGCACAAAATTTTCCACTATTGCTCAAATGGCTTATTCACAAAGTCCTTTGTGGTAATACCAGCCTAGGTTTTTGAAACAGATTTAACATATTGAATATCTGTCAATGAGTTGACATAATTTCTTATTCTAAGACCTTCCATTCATGTAATATGTTAGATGTCTCTTTCGGAAGGTAGCTGGACTTTTTTTTTAGTGGAATATGATATGCCTACAGAACATCACATTGCAAACTCTCTTGTAATTTTCTGGTATAACCTGAGCTCTTAGTAACCCTTTGAAGTTAAATTGACTTCAGGCAGCTTTTCATTTCTCCTGTAAATACATTGCAGAATTCAGTACTTGGGTTTTTTTTGCTGTTTTTACTATATCAGGAAATTGTCTATAAAAAGCTAGAATTTTGCTCCACAGTTTTTGCTCTTGGTCTGGACATTTTGAGATGCACATTTTGTCCAAACTCCACTTATTAATTTCAATAAAAATGTGTGCAGAAAATCAATGGGAATGGGTAAATCAACATCTGTGTAAATCCTGATGGGGGATGCATGGGTAAAGAGGCCAGCAATTCTAATTAAGGAGCTTATCACTGATTTAATAACCCAGCTTACCTCATCTGAATTTAAGTCTAAATCAGGAGGCAGACGGGTCCTACCACAAGGATTTTGATTCCAAAGCTGTTGGGCAAGTACAGCCCAGCTAGAGTCTGGGTCCCAGGCAAGCTCCGGCGGCCTTATTTTGAAGCTAGGAACTTAAAAAAATGGCCACCGCAGTGCACCTGAGACCCAGCCTGCAGCCAGGCTGTTGTCACCCAGTGGCTTCGGCAGCAAAATCTTTGTGGTAGGACCCAGCTGCCTCCCTATTTAGATTTGAATTTGGATGAGGTAAGTGGGGTCTTTTAAGCAGAGCAATAACTCATAGGGTTTTAACAATTTTCGTTTTGGCAGCACATATACTAAAATTAGAACAATACAGAGGGTTAGCATGGCCCCTGCGCTGCAGTTTTCTTAGGCACAGCCTACTAGAAAAATAATAGCCAGGAAGATCTAGAAATATTCATCCTACAGAATGAAAGCATTGAAACAGTCAAAGATTTTCCAAAGATTTTCCCTGGAAGCCAAGATGATTAAACTGAAGCTGTCATACTTTGGCCACATCGTGAGGAAAAATGAATAATTAGAAAAGGCTATGATGCTAAGAAAGGTGGAAGGAAGTAGAAAGAAAAGAAGACTGCATACCAGATGGTTAAATGCAATCCGAGAGGACATGGGCCTGGGCCTGCAGGACCAGAGCAGGGAGGTAGGAGTTCTTGGACATGTCTCCTCCCTATGGTTGTCATTAGTTCCCCCCCACCCCGCCCGAGTTATGTGAGAGCACACAGCTTCTGTACTTTGATCTCAATTTGCAGCAAGTGAAGTAAGCTGAAGTCAAAGGGGGAAAGTGCAAGGAGAGAGAAACTGGGACATTTTTAAAGAACCAAAAAGTTTTCCTTTTTTTCATATACTCAGAAAAGCTGATATGTATTGATTGTAAATAATAGTGTTTGTGGCATTTACCACAGTGATGTCAATAATCAGTAGCATGAATAAGCCACAAACACTAAATGTAGAACTACTCACCCCCAGACCTAGCCTAGGTGGTTTGCTTAGTTTAAATTTAGTTCAGAGGAAAAGCAGATAATTAGGGTGTTCTTTAGCTATAATCAGCAGGAGAGGAAACAGCTAGCAGCAAAATGTACGTTTTGAAATAAGATATGAAATCACTACAGAAGGCATGATAATCACTACAGGAGGCTGAGTAGACAGATCAATTCTAATTCAAATCTGTGACACACATTTTCATTCATGATGAATCTGTGCAGTGCTGTTCCCAAACCAAACTAAATATTTTTGAGAAAAAAAGTATTCACTCTCCAAATTTGCATTTTTTCCAAGTATATTTGCCTCAAATGTGCATTTTTATTTGAATTTCCCCCTGAAATGTTCATTTTATATGCATTTTAACCAAAACTTTAACTCTTCCTTTTTTGAAACATTCCACTACACACCATAGTTTGGTTCTGGAAGTAAGAAAAGGGAGGTTTGCAAATACCCAAAGTCTGAGACAATGAGGAAATCAAAATAGCTAAAGATTTTCTGTACCTTGGATCAAACATTATCAGAACTGAGACTGCAGTCAGGAAATGAGAAGAAGACTGGGACTTGGAAGAGAAGGTATGAAAGAACTGGACAAGATCCTAAATTTCAAAGATATACAACTGAAGTTAGAATTGTCTATGCCATGGTATTTCCCATCATCATATATGGATGTGAGAGCTTGGATAGTGAGGAAAGCCAACAGAAAAAAAAATTAAATTATTTGAAATGTGGTGCTGGAGAAGAGCGCTGACTTTACCATGGACATACAAAAGAAAAACAAATTGATCCTTGAACAGATCAAGCTTGAACTCTCCCCTGGAAGCCAAGATTATTAAGGATGTTGTACTTTGGACACATCACAAGAAGGCATGACTCATTAGAAAAGACAATAATGCTAGGAAAGGTAGAAAGTTGTAGAAAGAGAAGAAGACCACATGCCAGATGGATAGATTCAATCAGGGAAGTCATGGGTCTGAATTTGCAGGACCTAATCAAAACAGTGGAAAATAGGGAAAATAGGATTTCTCATCCACTGGGTTGCTATGTTGTTAGCTCGAGGGTTTTTGAACATCCATATAAGCTATATATGAGTTTGTATCTGACTTAATCCTATCCAAAACCACGAGTCTGTTCATTGCACCATAAAATGGCATCACAATTTTTTGAACCATTTTTGTAATCTGTAAATTGAATAAACTAGTGGAAGGAGTTGTTGGCTGAAGAGATAAACACATTTCTTTCATTGGTCAGGCGTTGTCTTGTCATGTATTTATAGCATTCATATCATGGGATTTTTTTTAAAAAAAAAAACTACCATAACTTTAAATTGTACTAATCCAAGGCTGCATGTAAGTGTACATTTAGTTTACTTTGTAGAAATTAGCACTGCTCAGGCAGTGATTACCCACTGAGTATGAAACATCCATAAATTGAGAGATCAGGGGGGAAAGTCTGGGTTTGGATATTTCATTTGTTGTTGTTGTGTGCTTCCAGGTCCTTTCCAATTTATAGTGACCATAAGGCAAACCTATCACAGTATTTTCTTGCCAATAAAAGCCTTTTTCTTCCTCTAAGGCTGAGAGAGTATGACTGCCCAAGATGACCCTGTGGCAGAGCAGGGATTCAAACCCTGGTCTCCAGAGCAATAGTCCAATGTTCAAACTATTACAACATGGTGGCTCAGGATATTTCATACATAATTTTATTTCTTAATGCAAAAATGTGTTTTAGGGCTATTGTCAAACCAGAAGTTAAGACCGATGATTCTTATTGATTCTTATTGATTAATTAATGATTCTTATTTATTTTGATTCTTATTGATTAAAAGTAGACAGATTTAAGAAAATGTTTAAGAGGCTGTATAGACTGGTGATAAATGCTGGCATCGGGGCATAGTGGGGGTGTGCAACTGCGTGCTGCATGCCCTGACTCTGCCCCCATGCCAGTATGATGCCATGTACTCCACCACATGGCGGGAGGCATCACACTGGCACAGTGGGAGGCGTCCCTTGGTGCAGCTGAAAAGCCTACAGCCCCATTTCCACAGCACAAAAAGGAGCCAACTTTTGCTGTTTCTTTTTGCACCACAAAAAGGGCCAGCCCCAATCTGGCTAGGAAAGGGGTAGTGTCTTGCCCTCCCTAAGTGGCTGTCTGCACAGCCCCTAACTTTCTCACTGAGGTCAGTTGGCTCAAAGCATGTTTAATTTGGGCATAACCAGATATAAACCCTTAATGTGAATTCAAATCATAGTTTTTGAGCGTCAGATTCAGTACACTCTGATTTTTTTCCTTCTCGTCATTTATTTTGTCTTACAGTTTTATTTTTTGCACTACTTACCTCTATTTCCCTTTTCCAAATGTACTGGTATGTGTGTGTGTAATCTCTTATAATCTCAGTGCATTATTTGTCTTTCTCTGGAATGTGTTTCAATAATCCTTTCTCACCCAACTTCTACTTTAATTTGTTCTGTTGTTGTTCTGCTTTCTTCTTCTTCTTCTTCTTCTTCTTCTTCTTCTTCTTCTTCTTCTTCTTTTCTTTATTGGGAAAATGTTGTTTATTCTGCTTTTTTTCCCCTGATGTGTTTTATTCTCTTAGACAAACAATTTTCTATTCTTCCTCATAGAATTACATTGTATGATTACCAAGCCATGTGTAAAACAACTAAAGAAAGTACTGACAGCGCCCATAGCTTACTGGATGTAAGTATCATTCTGTGAACACCTCTTCACTAGCACTGCAGTCATATATCTGTTCATTCAAAAGTAAGCCTCACCATGGTCAAGAGGGCTTATTTTTAATACAGTGACAATAGGGTTGTATCCTAGATCACCTTCAAAATATTTCCAGATACATAAAATAAGAGGGCATAGGTACGAACACACACACACACATGCACACCATGTTGTTAATTAATATGTATGTACAATAATCTTGTATTTCTTTACATTACTAAATTTTTCAGAAGCTCCATTATAAAAGACTCTGCAAGTCTTATGGGAACTGCCTTTTAGCATTACTCCGTGTCACAAGAAAAATGGTTTGGAATAAATGAATGCAATGTGTTCTTCATTTGCTATTTAAGACTAGTCTACAGTAGCATTTTTAATTCTACCCCACAGCAGTGTTAAAACTTTTCAGTGTGTTTGTTATGAACACCTGTTTTCTGGAGTTTGTAAATTATCTATAAATATTTGCTGTATTATAAATTATGAGGGGAATTTCAGTAGCCTACAGGTTAACTGTTTCTTACTCTTTAAAAAAAAACAGTCAGCCTAAACTGAACAATAGGTTCATTTTCAAACATTTAACTTGTAAAGCTGAATAAACGGTTCTTCCTCTGAACATACCTTTATTAAAATTAGATTGAGAGACTCCATGTATTTTATGCTTCATTTTGCTGCAAGATTGGGTACATTGTTTAATACATCATTTCATAATTCAACACTCCTTTTTATTTCTCTGATTTTTAAATCTAAAATTGAAAATACATCAAACTAATTGTCACAATAAATAATCAGGAATTCTTAGTATCAATTTCAGAAGAGTCCAACAGAATTTAAATAGAATACCATGAAACTACAAACTTTTACAGAGAAGGAGGAGCAGTTTTAAATTTGTATCCACAGTTATCTTGGTAAACATAATGGATGGCAAAGATAGCTGTGTGTACTAGGTTTAAATTAATATTCATAGCAGAATTTCTCCAAATGTAGAATTGACTCCATTAATAGCTTGTATCAATGGGGTAGTGGATTCACTTTGGGTTTTAGTTGGTAAGAACTTTTGATAGTTTTAAAACCTTTCTGAGTAAAACTATATTCATACATCCCCTTTGACAATGAAACCAATGTCCATACGTGGTTGGATCCACAACCTGCCTCTCATGGACAGGATTCATTCTGTCTGTGGGAGGCAATCAATATAAAGGATGAATCTAAAACAGGAAGGGGTGATATTCTTTGAGACCCCTGAGGGATATGTGGAAAATATTGCCTGGTTGATCTTATGATGATAAGTTTTGACAATCCATACTTTTCTTCATAAATTTGATAGAAAGAACCTAAGATTGTGCCATTTTTAATATAGGAGTATGTGAAACTGAAGGCTATATCCATATTTCCCAGGCAGCATGCTTTGAGTGTTTAGCTCTTTATGTATGTATATATGTATGTATTTAATCAATTATATTAATCAATTATCAATTATATCAGGACTTTATTCTGCTATTTATGGTGGCTTACCACATGATTCTTAAAAAAACAGATATAACTGAAAGATCCATGTTGTATCAAATAAAAGGTATTATCTTATAAAGGAAACAGCTATATTAAAACAAATTGAAAATCCATGTTGAAAATCTAACTCTGAATGGTTGTTTAGTCAGCTCTTATGAGGGGTTTGCAATGTATTTCCATAATTCAAGTATATGCACCAGGGACAGAAACAGAACAGGAAGAAATTGAAAGATTCTATAAGGGAGTACAGGACAAAATTGACAACACAACAGAACAGGACATCAATCTGATGATAGGCAACTGGAATGCCAAAGTTGGAAGCAAAGAAGAATTTAAAAAAATTAGGCAGATTTGGATTAGGTGAAAGGAATGAAGCAGGTAAGCGCCTGATAGATTTTTGTGAAGCCAACAACCATTGCAAACATATTTTTCATACAACCAGAAAGAAGACTATACACATGAACATCAACAGATGGCCAACACAAAAACCAAATTGATTATATAATTGGAAGTAAAAGATGGCAAAGTTCTATACTGGTGGCCAAGACTAAATCAGGTGCGGACTGTGGCTCAGATCTTGATATATATAGTAAAACTCTGTTAGGCATTGAGGCTCAACTATGAAATGTACAGATGTGCACAAAAGGAAACCAGGAATCATGGGCATAATTGTCTGCAGCTGAAGGCTGGAACAGCAGACAGTGTTCAAGGTCAGATATGTGCTTGATTGCACGTAAGCCTGGGTAACATCAAAAGTCTTCCTGAGTGAAGGGACAACATTGTTGGTGGCACAAGGAAAAAGAGTCACCAGAAGAGGAGGGGTTTGTGACCGCATGGCACAAATCTATAAATAGCCTGCACACCGCAGTGTGGGTTGTTGGGTAGTCGGAGTGGATAGATGGTTGGAGAGTTTTGTTGGACGGGCGTGTATATATTTGTAAATATAGCAACTTTAAGAATAAACACCTCTGAGGAGAGAGATTTGGCTCCAGTCTGTTTCATCAGCAGCGGGCAGGAGGAATTCCTGATAAAGCCAAACAGCTCCAAGGTCGCCGGTAGTTCCGAAGGCATCGGAGATTGCTTTACCTGTGCATCTGCTTGTTTACACCAACAAGGGTTATGGGCCCAGATCATTATCTGATAAGGCATCTCCGTTTGTGCTGAAGAGTTCAACTGGCTGTGTGAGAGAGGTACTTTGTTGCTGTGTTGTGCTGTCAGTGCCGGAAGGCTGGATGGTAAGATTTTTGGACTGTTGTCTGTGTCTTATCACAATTGACAGTAGAAGCTGGGAAAACTGCCAGGACTCTATCTTTACACTGCTTAATGATGGAGGCAGCTAAATTTCCCAAACTAGACGAAACTAATTATGCAGCTTGGAGTTCCTATTGTGAGGCTTTGCTGGTCAGAGAAGGACTGTGGGATGTTGTTGAGAGAGGACCCACAGCAGATACTCTTGACCAAGATAAGAGAGCAAGAGCTACAATTTTGCTTACAATCACGCCGTCGCAGATCAACCATGTCCGGGAGAAAAGAACCTCAAAGGCAGTTTGGGATGCTTTGAGGGAGATTCACCAATCTAAAACAGCTCTGTCAAGAATGATTTGGTGTAGGAGACTGTATGCCTGCAAAATGCAGAAAGGACAATCGCCAGAGAAGCATCTGGAGATCATGGCTGATTTGTTCAGCCAGGTGCAGATGAGAGGTGTCGTCCTTGCATCTGAGCAGAAAGCATACATCCTGCTTGGGAGTCTTTCTGATGATTTTGAGAATATTCTGTGGAGTCTTCAGTGTTTTGATGAATCACAGATTACTGCGGAGCTGGTGGCTGCACGTGTCTTGGAAGAGAGCCAACGTCGGCAGTACGAGGCAGGGCTCCAGAGGCAGCATGCAGTACCAAGACAAACACACCCAACCGAGGCTTTCAAGGAGCTGCAACCGGAGAAGGCAGCTGTGTCCAGGGAGAGAAAGTGTTTCCACTGTGGGAAGCCAGGCCATCTCAAGAAGGACTGTAGAAAGCTGGCAGCAGCAAGGAAACAACAGCCTAAAGATCCTGTGAGCAGGAAAGGCGTTGTTGCTGTGGTAAAGAACAATGAATATAAAGCCCATCAGGCTGTAGACCCCATTTGGTTATTAGATTCCGGAGCATCGTCGCATATGATTAATTGTGATAGGCTCCTGAAAGATAAGGTGCCATCTAATGTACATTCAGTTGCTTTGGCTGATGGTGCATCAAGGGAGGCAAAAGTGATGGGAACTGTGTTCATCCCAAGTTTTGGAAAGGACTTTTCAAATGTTTTGTGTGTTCCTAAGTTGCAAAACTGTTTGGTTAGTGTGTCTGAATTAACCACCAGTGGGTATGCATTGAGTTTCAAAGGGGATGATTGTACTATTAGCATAAATGACCAAGTTTGTGCTAAAGCAATCAAAAGAGACAAAATGTACTATATGGTTGACAAGGCAGAATGTTCAGTAGTCAACAATGTGCCTTTGCATTTAGACTGTGCTCATTACTACCATAGAGTCATGGGACATACAAGCTTCACAAGTTTGGGGAAGCTGGGGGAAGTGTGTCCAGAATTTAAAATGTCCACTTGTTCAAACCACCTGGATTGTTCAGTTTGCAGCAGGATAAAGCTGAAGGCTTTTCCTGTGGCCAAACGCAGCAAATGCACCACACAAAGACCTTTTCAGGTTGTGCATGCTGATTTGGCTGGTCCTTTGGCCAAAACCATGGGCAAAAATCAGTACTTCATGGTCATTGTAGATCGTCACACACGGTTTTCGTATGTGATGCTCATGAAGGAAAAGAGTGAAGCTGCTGAACACATCAAAAATTGGGTCAATATGATTGAAAGGGAGTTTGAATACAAAGTAGGATCTTTGGTTACAGATAGAGGTGGAGAATTCCTGTCCAATAACCTGAAAAATTGGTTGAGGAGGAAAGGGATCCGCCACAACACGACGAACGCGGCCGTTCCCCAGGAGAATGGCTTAGCGGAGAGACACATTGGAGTCTTAAAGCAAATAAAAGATTGCATGATGCTCGATGCAGAAGCACCAGAGCAGCTTTGGGGGGAAGCAATTTTGACAGCAAACCATGTTGCCAATCGCACTTGGAATTCTTTTGTAAAGAAAACTCCATATCACATGCTGTATGGGAGACCACCAAATCTCAAATACCTGAGAGTTTTTGGGCAGTATGCAAATGTGTATGTGCCTGCAAACTTCAGGAAAAAGGGGGATCCTAAATGGAGAAGGTTGATGTTTGTGGGGTATTCTGGGAACAGCTATAGATTTTATGTAGGTCATGGGGAAATCTTGCTGTCCAGAAGTGCCAACTTTGAAAAACATTCAGGTTGGGAAAAGCTCCATGCCAACAAAGAGGTTTTTCTCAAGCTGGGGCAGAGTGACATAGGTACTGGAAATGGAGGGGTGCTAAAACAAGAAGCATCTACTGAAAGTGAACCCAGTACTTCTGCACACCATCACACACAAACACATCCAACTTTGCACTCACCAGTCACTACACAAAAGTTTGAAAAGGTGTCCATGAAAGACACAGAGGTGCAAACTAGTTCTGACAGTGAGGATGAAAAAGGCAGAACAAAAGTGATTGTGCCAAGGAGAACTCAGAGGGTGAGGAGACCTCCAGATAGATTCGTAGTGCAGGGTGCAAGAGCTTGTTCAGTGATGGCAGATGAGCCAGAGAGTTTTGAGGAATTGCAGTCATATCCTAAGGAGGAGCAGGAGAAATGGTTTTCTGCCATGGATCAGGAGTACTTGTCTTTACTAGAAAAGGAAGTGTTTGAGATTGTGGAGAGGCCTAAGAACCACAAGGTTGTAGGTTGCAAATGGGTTTTCAAGAGGAAGGAAATGCCGGATGGAACCCATAGATACAAGGCAAGACTGGTTGCAAAAGGTTTTTCGCAGCAGAGGTTTGAAAATTTTGACAAAACATTTTCACCTACTGCAAAGCCAGAAAGTTTAAGGCTGGTATTAGCTTTAGCAGCTAGGAAGAATCAAGTAGTGAGACACTTTGATTTTGAAACTGCATATTTGAATGCTCATCTTAATGAGGAAGTTTTTATGGAACAACCTTTAGGTTTTGACAAGGACAGGGATGGAAAGGTTTACAAGTTGAAAAAGGCATTGTACGGTTTGAAACAGAGTGCACGTTGCTGGAACCTTTGCATTCATGAAGAGTTGGTCAAATTGGGATACAAACGCAGCATTGCGGATGCGTGCGTGTATACAAAAGGTGATGTGACCGTAGTGATTTACGTTGATGACTTGTGTGTCGCAGCGAAGTCAGAGAGGGAAATTACATCAGTTCAGAAAGAGTTGTCTAAGAGGTTTAAGCTCAAGGATTTGGGAAATCTCAAGACTTACTTAGGGATTGAAGTTCAGTGGACTGAGGATGGCAGGTGTTTGTTGAGCCAACAGAAAAAGATTGAAAGACTGATTGAAAAATGTGGCTTGCAGAATGCAAAAGTTGTAAAGAGTCCAATGACTTCTGGAACTTCTAGTGCAGAATCATCAAAGGAATTTGAGAATCCAGAATTGTTCAGAAGTGTAGTAGGTAGCTTGATGTTCATTGCAAACAACACTAGGCCAGACATTTCGTTTGCTGTTGGAGTACTTAGCAGAAAAGTAAGTGTTCCAAAAGTAGAAGACTGGACTAGAGTGAAACATGTGCTGAGATACTTGAAAGGAACCAAAGAAAGAAAGTTGGTGATACAGGGCAGTGAACAACAGCTGGATTGTTATGTGGACAGTTCATTCGCATCAGAATTGCACGACAGAAAGTCAGTGTCAGGTTTGCTTGTAAGATTTGCTGGTAGTCCAATAATTTGGCGCAGCAGGAAGCAAAACTGTGTGGCTTTAAGTACTACAGAAGCAGAATTTGCAGCATTGTCTGAAATTGCAGGAGAGATCCAGTGGATAAGGCAATTGCTTGTGGATTTGGGAGAAAAGTGTGAAGAGCCTACTGTAGTCCATGAGGATTCACAATCATGTATTGCAATGGCTGAAGCTGAGAACTTGAAGTGTAGGACAAAGTACATTGGTGTGAGGTATCAGAATGTGAGAGAGATGGTTCAAAACAGAATCATAAATCTGGAGTACATTGACACCAGGGACAACATTGCTGATGTTCTCACAAAAGCTTTGCCAATTGAAAGGCATGAACATCTATCATGTTTGATAGGCATGGCACAATAAACACAGAGTTTGGCTGTTCAACAAATGTAAACATTGGAAGATGGCAAACACATATGTGGCAAAAAGATACACATCTGTACATTTTGGAGGGGCATGTTAGGCATTGAGGCTCAACTATGAAATGTACAGATGTGCACAAAAGGAAACCAGGAATCATGGGCATAATTGTCTGCAGCTGAAGGCTGGAACAGCAGACAGTGTTCAAGGTCAGATATGTGCTTGATTGCACGTAAGCCTGGGTAACATCAAAAGTCTTCCTGAGTGAAGGGACAACATTGTTGGTGGCACAAGGAAAAAGAGTCACCAGAAGAGGAGGGGTTTGTGACCGCATGGCACAAATCTATAAATAGCCTGCACACCGCAGTGTGGGTTGTTGGGTAGTCGGAGTGGATAGATGGTTGGAGAGTTTTGTTGGACGGGCGTGTATATATTTGTAAATATAGCAACTTTAAGAATAAACACCTCTGAGGAGAGAGATTTGGCTCCAGTCTGTTTCATCAGCAGCGGGCAGGAGGAATTCCTGATAAAGCCAAACAGCTCCAAGGTCGCCGGTAGTTCCGAAGGCATCGGAGATTGCTTTACCTGTGCATCTGCTTGTTTACACCAACAAACTCAAGAAGAAAACAAAACCAGTCGTCATACCAAAATATGATCTATACAATATCTCATCAGAATTTATTGACAATATAAATAACATATTTGCTCTTCTAAGCATAATAGACCGAGAATCAGAAGAACTATGGGCTGAAGCCAGGGACATAAAGAAGAATGCAGACAGACACTCTCAATAGACAAAGAGACAAAGGCAGCTAAACCTCTACAGGTGATAAAGGAAAGAAGAGAAGCAAAACAAAAGGGAGATAGGAACAAACTAAGAACCATGAATACAACAGTACAACAGCTAATGCAAAATGATAAATAAAACAATGAATGTAAAGAAATAGAAGACAACAATAAAAAAGGAAGAACAGGATACCTATTCCACAACAGCTGGGAAATCAAAGGAAATTTCAAACCAAGGACCGGGATGCTCTATGACAATAAAAATAAAATAATTCAAGACCAATAAGGAATAAAAAGACATTGGATGCAATACATGGAAGAGTTATGTAAAAGAGATGATAAAATGAATGACATGCAGATTTAAAGATGAACTTCAAATTCTGAAAGATGATATGGAAGCTGCAATAATGGAAATGGCAAAAAAACCCAAATCACCAGAAACAGATGATATCCCAATCAAACTGCTGCAGTCCATGCTGACAGAGTCATAGTCAGTGCTAACTAACATATATCAACAGATATGGAAAACAAAACAATGGCGAACAGATTACAAATTATCAATTTACAGTCCACACTCAGAATCAACACCAGTGCTAACCAACATATGTTAACAGATACGGAAAACAAAACAATGACCAGCAAATTGGAAATGATCAATATACATCCCCATCCACAAAAAAGGACATACAAAAGACTTCAGCAACTATAGGACCATAGCTCTAATCTCTCATGCAAGCAAGATCATGCTCAAAATTCTGCAACACAGACTCCAACCATACATTGGGAAAGAAATCCCAGAGGTGTAAGCAGGATTCATTAAAGGAAGAGGCACTAGGGACCACTTTGCAAACATATGGTGGCTAATGGAGCGCACCGAAGAATTCCAAAAGAATATCAGCATGTGCTTTATAGACTATAGCAAAGCCTTTGACTACATAGATCACAAAAGACTATGGAACGCCCTTAAAGACATGGGAGTGCCAACACTTCTGATAGTCCTAATGAGGAATCTTTACTCAGGAAAAGAGGCTACTGTCAGAACAGAACACGGAGAAACATACAAAACAAACAAAAAGCTTCATTTATATACCGCTTCATACCCTTAAGGAGTGTCTAAGCAGTTTACAATTATAAGCTATTTGCCCCCCCAACAATCTGGGTACTCATTTTAGCGACCTCGGAAGGATGCAAGCCTGAGTCGAGCTTCAGCCCTTTGCTGGTCTTGAACTCGCCACCTTATGGTTTTGAGTGAGTGGCTGCAGTACAGGCATTTAACCACTGTGCCACCAGGGCTGCAAAATGGTTCCCAATTTGCAAAGGGGTCAGACAAGGCTGCATCCTATCACACTACATGTCCAACTTATATGCAGAACATATCAGGATTGGAAATAAGAAGAGGAGGAGTGAAAAAAAGATGAAGGAATATCAACAATCTAAGATATATAAATGAAACCATAATACTAGCAGAAAACCTCCTTGACCTTGAACAACTACTAAGGAAGATGAACGAAGCAAATGCAAAGGCAGGCTTACAGTTGAAAATAAAGAAAACAAAAATAATTACTTTGGAGAATTACAGAAATTCAACCTAGACAATAAAGAAATAGAAATAGTAAAAGAGTTCTCATACCTGGGATCAAACACTTATAAAAAATGGGGACTTCAGGAAATCAGAAGAAGATTAAGAATGGGGAAGGTGGCCATGAAATAACTAGAAAAGATCTTAAAATGCAAAGATATGCAACTGAGCACAAAAGTTAAAATCATACAAGTCATCGTATTCCCTATTACCATGTTTGGATGTGACAGCTGGACAGTTAAGAAACAAGATAGGAAGAAATCAATTCATTTGAAATGTGGTGCTGGAGAAGGGTACTGAGGATTCCATGGACAGCCAAAAAGACCCCAAAAAAAGGGGGGGGGGGTCCTGGAGCAGATCATACCAGAGAACTCCCTGGAAGCCAAGGTGTCAAAAGATATAGCCATGTTAGTCTGTAGAATCAGTATATGGAGAGATCTTGTATCATTTTTGAGACTAACTGAAAAAAAGAAGTTGGCATCATGAGCTTTCCTAGGCTTCATCATCTGAGGAAGTAGACTGAAGTCTACAAAAGTTCATGCTGCCAATGTATTTCTTTCAGTTAGTCTCAAAGTTGCTACAAGATTGCTCTTGTAGTACTTCAGCCACATCATGAGAAGGCACAACTCACTGGCAAAAATAATAATGCTAGGAAAGGTGATGGGGAGTAGAATGAGAGGAAGGCCCACATGGTAGATGGATGGACTCTGTTAATGAAGTCACATGTATGACTGTACAGGAACTAAGCAGAGTAGTGGAGGACAGGGGCTCTAGGAGATGTCTCATCCACAGGGTTGCCATAGGTCGAGATCAACTAGAGAGCAGTTAACAACAACAACAACAACAACAACAACAACAAAATATGTTTCCTACTGGTCAGAATTTTGTTCTGCTTCTTACATTATAGATTGGATTACCCTGAAAAATAGTAATTTCTTGAAGAAGAGGTTGAAAAGTTGCTTTAATAAAAATAACATGTTGGAGCCACCCATAATTAAGCAATAATAGAATGTTGCCCTGGGTCCTATTGCTCTACCACAATTCATTTGTAAATGGCTTCAGCATGTCATTGTGATCATTCATTGCAAGTAACTTTCCAAGGTCTGAGGAAAATTCAGTTTTTAAATATTTGAATAAAACAATGTTTTATTCACTACTTTTGCAGGGGGGGGCAATGGTAGTTCTTCCTTTCATAACAAGTATTTTATCTGAAGTGAAAGTATTACAGCACTAACAAAATAAAACAGTTAAAATTTTATCACTGCGATATAGTATTGATCTTTGCAAGTATTTCTATCTATGCTTGAAATATAATGTAACTAATCACTGTGTATACTGTGTCTTTTGGTTTAAACAAATTGCTTCTCCTCAGCCTTATAAAGCCTTCTTTGCTGCAGTAAAATGGATTGTGACAGAACTTGTCCTGTAAGTAAAACTTATTCAGCTCTGAAGTTGTTTGTATTTTCCCCTTTAAAAATTCTTTTTCATGTTTAAATTTGTCTGTCTACTGATTCAAATCTCATGTGTATAATCTGTATAATTTTTAGTTAAAATGGTCTCACACTGGATTAGTTCTGCAGTGTGTTTTGGACCTATGAATGTAAACCTACATATGACTATTCAGAACTCCCATTGTTTTCAGTGGGGCTAACTCCCAGACAAATAGATATAGGATTGTAGTCTAAATTTATTATTATGAGTGAAGTTAAATTTAATATGAGTCGCTTGTTCCTAGTTCTTCTTGAGCAGCCTGTTCTTAAAATAGTATAGATTCTCAGAGAATCATCAGTTGTTCAGTCATTTCATGCAGAATTTCAATCCATAGGTTGGCAGAGCTGAAATTTTGGTCATTATCAAGCAGTATTTAAAATGAAAATGGATTAAACTCTTCTAAGCAGGAAGACCTCACTAAACACAAAAGAACTGCTAGAGTTTATTGGTCATTTGTGAGGTGGAAGGATCACTGAGTAATATCTAATTGACCTTTTAAAACAACTTTACCATTTCGCAGACAGACAGACAGACAGACAGAAACTTTAAAATGTATTTTTTTTCTTTCAGAGTGGAAGGTGCACTTTCTTTCTCTGTAACTGTAGAATTTAAAAAAGAGTACAACATTACTGGTTGCTAATGATAAGTTAAATAAAGCAACCTGTAGTAATGATCCAAAAAAAATTTCTTTATAGGATACAAAGATTTCATTTCATTCTTGCTTGGTTATGGCAATTGTTTTTCCTTTAAGTATATCTTTTATAAGCTGTTGCCTTTTCATTAACTTTAGAGACTTGTTTTTAGATATCACATATGCATAACCTGAAGCTGACAAATTTCATAATACATATTTTAAAGGAAAATCTGTACATGAGAGTTTTCCAATCAGCCAATAAAAAGGAATGCATACTATTATACAGGAGCCTGGAATGGGAATTGTTTGTACCAAAGCAATAACATGTTGGATATTCTCTTTCTTGAAGAATTAACCATAAATAATATGCAGAAGTTAGATTGTTGTAGGCTGCAATATACTAGAAGCTGCTTCATAACATAATTTTTGAAAGATGTATCAGCGATGTCAAACAGTATCAACTTCAACAAAATTTGGAATTGCAAGATGGAGTCAACTAGGACAAAATAAAGAATATTAGAAAACAATATGTCATCTTAAAAGGAATTTGATTGAAAGGAATTCTTTCTGACAGCTGATATGGAGATACCAGATGTAATAATGTATTTTATCTTTTGTGGTTTAGGTTTCTGGTTGAATTTAATCTATGCAATTGGTGGCATCCAGATCTAATAGCAAAAGGTAAGCATCATTTGTATTCATGATATCCTTAGCAGATATGCAACCCACAAAAAACCTATTGAGCTCTATCCTAGTTTTCTGCCACAAAGAAGAGAAGTCTGCCACACAAAAGGAGATTTTCCTGTACACATGTAGTAGCCTGGAGGACTTGATGACAGGTATTGGCTACACTCCTAAAATCAGTGGCTTGTGACTAATAAGATGATAGAGGCTACTTTAGATAAATGAAGACTGCAAACATTCTTTTATGGCAGCCCCATGTTAATGTTGTCAAGAAGAGGGAAAGCTGTTACCTACCACCGAAGATATCCCACAGAGATATGTAATGTACAATGCCACATCCCCTGAAAAAAAATCTTAGGGCATCATGCTAATATTTCCAGCTAACTATCTCTTTAGACAACACCTACATCAGAATCAGCAGGATATATCCCTCAGCTACTCCCCAGGTCTTCTGGATCAGGAGTAGAACTGATATAAGTGTCCTTATGTGACCTTTACAAATAACTTATCTTACGTTGCCTCACACTGTCCAATAAAATGGCTTTCCCACTCTGTGGTTCTCTTCCTTTACAAAAAAAAAAAAACAAAAACAAAAAAACCCAGAAATAAATGTGTGTTACAGCTGTAACAGTATTATTAACTTGCAGTCTTCCTTCCTTAAGGGCAAAGGTTTGCCATTACCTCACTAGATAAAGATATTGCATCTGAGGGATATTCATTTGCATTATAGCTGGAAGCAGAGCATGTAATTATACACTTCACCTGCTCCCTTGCTTTAATTACTAGGAAGCATGAAAGTACCCCTTCATCCTGATTGCTAGGAAGAGATTATTATAGTTTAGAACTGGGTGAGGTGGCAATCATATGGCAGTTCAAAAATCTGGTTCAAACATCTAGGTAGCTACATTTCTTCTTCTCTACTTATTCTAATGAGGAGCTTTATCAAATGAGTATTTTTTACTGAACATAACATAGCATGATCCTCATAGTTTATCCTAGAAATAGCATAAAATCCTGAATAAAAGTCCTGAGATTTTTTTTAAATCTTTGTATTTGTGTCCTGGTTTTACTTTGAACAATAAAATGTCTGACATAGTCCCTGTTGGGTATAAATCAATCAGAGTCCATGCCTGCTTAGTTTTAGCTGTACTCTGGCATTAGCATGGTAGAAGGTATAACCAGAAAGCTGCAGATACAATGATACATTTGTTCACAATTGGTTCAATTGCCAAGTGTACCTGAAAAAAGGAATGGAGTTGTGTGGGTCTTTTAAATTTTATTTTCATCCACTAAATAGATTTTGGGTTGCATCCATACTCAGTCCTACTTAGAGTCACCCCATTGAAATCAGTCATGACTAACTCGGTTCATTGATTTCAGTGGATCCACTTGGAGCATGACTGAACATAAGTCCAACCTTCATAATCAATGCAGGTGTAGTTATTTCTGAATACTCCATAAAATATTATCAAAGACAAATGAGTAGGCTCTACCAACACATGGAAAAATCCAGATGGTAAAAAGGACCTCCAGATATGTTTATCCAGCTTTTGCCAGAATGAGTGTTGTGGCAGGACTGTGGAATCTTTCCCTGTTTTCCTTGAGCTTTCTGGGCAAGAGAAAAGTGAAACTGTGAGACTTCCCCCAGATTGCCTGCATTTTTTGTAGACTACATGATACTGACATTTATTCATGCATGGCAAGTTATAGCTTATGTCAGAAAAATATTTAGATTCTTTGAAACCAAAAACATAAAACTATCACAATGCTGAAAACTTTTTCCACATTTTGTGTGTGTAGTGGCAGCCAATCCCATTCATCCTGATATGGAGACATTTCTGTAGAAAAACATATTCAAAGTACAGAGGAATTGCCATGGATGGGTTCAACCATCGCCTTCACTTAGGTTCAGGATTGTTGGTCTTACTGTGCCTATGAAGTTGTGGTCAAGGGAAGGAATGTATGTAAATATCCTATCTTGCATTGTAAAATGATCCCACTGTCAGCTAGCCAGCTTCCAGCACTTCAGTTAAAACCTATAGAAAGACAACATGAGGCAATTATGTTTATTGGGCATTACTGATGATACAAAACAGTGGCCAGGAGGCAGATACAGTGGCACCACAATTAAAAAAAACCATTAGGAATAAAGAAAGAAGCAAACAAGCATTCTAATTGTGAGTGCCACTCTGAGAAATGGTTGGAGAAAATCCAATACCTCTGGAGAAATTCAATAAAATTGACCCCCAATTTCTCTGCCCCACTCTCCATACAAATAGTGTGGAGAATTTCAAGAGATCATTTGCATACAACTATAGTTCAGACAAGTTTAGGTAAGGGTAAATTATGAATATCTGTTCTGAGAACATCCCTTACAACAGGGTTAGGCAACCTGAATACCTACTAGATTTTTTTGCACTGCAGCACCTGTTATTGCCTTAGATTGGCTGGGTTTGGTGGGAGCTGTAGTTTAAAAACATCAGGAAGGCACTAGGATAACTAAGCCCCCGTAGGAAAAAATATCTTTTTTATAAATGTTGAGTTAATTGTAAAATAAAAATATATATGCAATAAATTTATAAATCACAGGGTGGCAGAAGCAGTGCAACATTCTCATCCATGTTAAGTGCTTGATATCATACCTCACACTGTAGGATTTTGACTGAAGTTATTACAAAATATCATCAATCTCTTCTATTTGCTTTAGCCCAGAGATTGAAACAAACCCTAGAGCCTTGTGACACTGAATATCCAGCCTTTGTTTCTGAACGCACAATCAAGGAGACCACAGGCAATATTGATTGTGATGACTGTTTCAAGTAAGTACTTACTTTTTAAATGGAATTGGTTGTGCAGTTCTAAATTTCACAGTAATATCATGAATTCCTAGCAGCTGCAATTAGACATGTGAAAATGGTTAATGTTTAAAGTTGAAATGTCCTGCTTTGACATTCCTGGTAAGAACTTTATTGGTTGTATTGCTGGACACATTTGTCAAACAGATACAAGACTTCATGACAAAGTCATGGCCAATATAGTCCAATAATTTTGAGTTTGTTGGTTTGTATAGCCTGCTCTGCTGTAAAATTAGACCTGAGAAGTATTTCCACAACACTATTAGATTTTTTGCCTGAACTACATAAATCCAGGAATATTATTATTATGGCATTTTGCCATAATATCTCTTTTGATAAATATCTCTTTTATAAATATTTTGAGGACAATTTTAATTACATATGATCAGTCTATTTTTTCAGTGTGCATATTAGTGCAAAACTCTTTTGGAATATGTCACCAAATCAGACAGAGCTGGGAGGGCTGAAAATGCTTTACTTTATTATTGTTATTGTTGTTATTATTAGTTATTGTTGCTGTTGCAATCTTCAAAATACTTTCATTTAAACAAACTGGAGATGTAATTTAACAGGGCCTACACTTTCTTCAGATGAAGCATAAATTTGCAACTGATAAATTTAAAGGTAATATCAGGTCAGAGAAAATAATCTAATTCAGCAATACTTGGATGAAGAAAGTTGGAAACTGAATTTACTGCAAATTATAGTATTTTAAAAATAATAAACCAAGATAATTTTCATAGAAAATCATTTTGTTTTCCATAGTGGAAAGAAAATCTCTCTGTGCTAGTAATATGCTGATCTCAAGGCACCAATTATTTTTCTTTGCAAGCAATGGTAAACCAAAGAAATAATTTGAATAAGTGTTCGAGACTCATGGGAACACTCTTCACTGTGTAATTTATTCAATTACTGTCATTAACAATCAACAAATGGTGACTTAGAACAGACTCAAAATGTTCTATTTCTGACAGCACAGTTCTCTCACGTGACTGTTAACTCTAGAATTCATTGTGTGGGGAGTTGTTATAAAAATTTTCTCACTGAAACAGTGTATCCCATAACTAGGCGACTCTATAAACCTGAAACTGTTAACATAATGCTGATGGAGAACTCATTCATAAAAGAAATTCCGTACTTGAGTTCTGCCATGGTATTTGTATCTCATAGAATATATCACAGTGGAAGAGTAGTAAAGGCATGGCTATGTTAGTCTGTTCCAACATACTTAAAGATAATCAATCAATCAATCAGTCAAATAAACATAAAGGAAACACTTTTGAAACTGAGAAAAATAAATTTCTAGCATAAGCTTTTATGGACACCAATTGAATCTGATGAAGTGGACTGGAATCCATGAAAGCTTAGGCTGGAAATGTCTTTTCCTCAACAAGTATTAAATGTGCTACAGGATTTATAGAATCATGGAAGAGACCTCAAGGGCCATCCAGTCCAACCCCTTGCTATGCAGGGATACTCAGTCAACACACCCCCAACAGATGGCCACCCAGCCTCTAAACAAAGGCCTCCAAAGAAGGAGATCCCACCACTCTCTGAGGTAGTGGGTTCCACTGTTGAACAGCTCTTACTATCAGGATGTTTTTCCTAATGTTAAGATGGAATCTTTTTTCCTGTAGTTTGAATCCATAGCTCCAGGGTCCTATTTGCTGAAGATGCAGAAAACAAGCTTGCTCCATCCTCAATATGACACTCTTTCAAATATTCAAACACAGCTGTCATATCACATCTTAACCTCTTCCCTGGGCTAAACATACCCAGCTATCTCAGCCACTCCTTATTATTATTATTATTAGTAGTAGTAGTAGTAGTATTTTTTTTATTATTAACCTTTATTTATATAGTGCTGTAAATTTACACAGTGCTGTACATACAATCTTATAAATTAGACAGTTCCCTGCCCTCAGGCTTACAATCTAAAAGAGACAACACAAAAAGAGAAGGGAAAGGTGGTGGGAAAGGGGATGAGGTCCAGTGTTTCTTCTCTCTCTCTGGGGCCTGGACCAAGGCAGAAGGGCTAGAGGGAGGGCTCGGCTTCTTAATACATAGTTAAAACGAGGCATCCTGGGGCAGATGGCACAATTCTATAGGGCATGGTTTCTAGACCTTTCATCATTTTAGTCACCCTCCTCTGGACATGCTTTTATAGTGGCAGAGTAAGTTTACATTGCCCCTATTATTCACCTTTTTTTTTTACATCAGCCACAAAGAATCGATTTAGCAATCTGACCTCTCCATGCCTTCCAGTATCAAATCCTATTTGTATAATATTACTGTGCCTGGTCTAAGGAAAAACTATTTGAATTAGAATACACTTATATCCTTGGAATGTACAGAGGCATGCAGCAGGTCTCAGCCCAACTTTACATACATTACATTGAATCCATAGTATCTTTACCTGTGTAGGTTCAGATTCCCTTTCTGTGGAGAAAGCCTAACTAGCATGCATAAACTCCATTGAAACAGGAAATTGAAAACATATAAGCCTCAATGTCCCACAAAAGTTGATGTTCCCTAGTTATTATGGAAGAATAGGAATACTCTTTCATGGCTTGAGAAAGAAAAATCTGCAAAATAAAGTGATCTCATCTCAGCAAGTGTGATGCATTTGTTAAATTGTTAGGCTTAGAAATATAAAACCCAGGATGAACCCCTGGAAATAATTCACCCAGTCTTGGACATATTATACTTGGATACTGGTTTCTTTTCTTCCCCCTCCCCCGCAGTTGATATAAATACATTATTTGTACTTCATGATTTGCAATGTTTAAATTATTTTCCAAAATATAGGGGCCTTGGAGAATGCAGGAGCCTAAAAGAAAATAAGAATTATATAAGAATGCCATTATGGTTATGGTCTGGCTGCCCTAGTCAACAATTTTGTCATTCTATATCCCACTGATTAGAAAATTAATCTTCTATTTAAAAAGCAGTTCAAAACAAGTCAGACTATATTTTTCAACAGTGGTAACTGTCAACAAGAATACAAAACTGGATATCTTTACATTGTTTTTCAAATTTTCCAGAAAGCATATTATGAAGTTCATTTAAAATGTTTTTTTATAAAGGCAGATGACAGAGTACTGGACCATCCATGGAATAAGGGAATGGCTCCGGTCCAGCTAAAATGAATTGGGAATACCATTGCAATTTTAAGCATATTTACGTAGAAGTAGCCCCACTTCCTGGCAAAGCCACACTCTCATTAAAATAAAAGGGGACTGTTCTTCCATTGAGTTCAGTGGTAATTAGTCATAACTTGCTGAATTAAAACTGTTTCTGCCTAGAAACAGATTTAGAAGCTGACCAGAAATGGAGAGAAGATGTACTTAGATTTTCTTATGGAATAATCTTTTGAGCCAGAGATGGACTTTCTATACAGTATAAATGAAAAGAATATGAACAAAAGAACAGTGGTGTGACTTGAGCTGGTCTCACCCAGTATTCATGGCATCACCCTCTAAATTAACCTCCTTCCATACCACACGATACACAGTCCTTAGTAATGTTTTTGTACTAATATTATTTAATTCCCATATATCACTAAATGTAATGGCAAGAGTTGTGACATAAACAACAATCAAAATTAAAATTATACCTTTAAATTATAATATAACATGCACAGCCTAAATGTATTTACATGTGCATTGTTTCATGTGGTTAAAATAAAAATTTAAAAGAGCTAAAAAGAGAAATATTTTTAAATTAAACATTTAAAATAAAATATAAAAATTGAGCCTCTCCTTTCTCTTCCCACTGAGCCTTGCTCCACTCACACAATGTCTTCAGCATTTTAAAGGGATGCAGGTAAATGCCACAGTTCATTTCTACCAAAAGGCAGATGCTTGGGGAGTAGTGGTGTCAGCCCCTTTAGGGTGTCACTTAGTGAGGCCTGCACACACACACACACTGTAGTGATGCCACTGCAAGAGCATTATTTACATGTCTGTGCAGGTAATATGTATAATTTTTCCTTTTGGCATTTTCCCATAATTCTGTGCATTTATATAAAGCTCATGCATTCAGAAAGAGAGAAAGCAGATAATTAAGCTCTTTCTCTTCAGGAAATAAACAAGGGCTTTACATAGAGTAGTGCATCTTGGTTGTAGATTTAAATAGAGATAGAGATAAGCATAAAAGAAGGATTGAGAGTAATATGCATGCTGCTGCTCCCTTCACATTTCCATCTTTCCAGAGGTCCAGCCTTTCATATGAAAAATGAGGTTCTTTCGGTGGATGAGAGAGTGTAACACAGTTATAATTAAAGACTTGTTTACATCATAACAGATAAATAGGGGACAAATTATCTAAGATCAAAGGATCTTATCTCAAAAATCAGGGGTAAATCAGGGAATTTCAGAGAAAATTTAATAGCTAAAGCAACTTGGATTAAAGAATCAAGCAAAGTTACCTCGTCAGTATCAGACTTATGCTATACAAAATTAACTAGAGATTGTCCTTTAACATTACACACACCAATGATCTTTCTCCAGTCCTTTCATTAAAACTTACTATGTTCCCAGCAATCTGCTTAGCAATCTGGTTTAAAGATTCAGCTACCTATCAAAATGGAAAAAAAAATAATCCAGGAAAATTCAAATGGGAAAATCAGTCTAGGAAAAAAAATGGAATGGGGAAATAAATTTAAATCACAAAGCCTGGATTTCACCAGAGAAAATTTTCAAAAAAGCTGCTTGAGAGTTTATGAAGATTCCATAGCAGAAAACTTGTTAGGTTCCTTCAGGTTGTTTCTGATTTATGGCAAGCCTAAGCAAACCTACCAATGGGTTTTCTTGTCAAGATTTGTTGAGAGAAGTTTTTCCCTTTGCCTTCTTCTAGGACAGAAAGAGTGTGATTTGTCCAAGGTCACCCAGTGACCTGAACAAAGGTTTGGACTTTGGTGTCCAGAATTGTTGTCTAGCACTCAAACCACTGCACTGCACCATGCTGGCTCCCTAGAAAATTTAACCCATTGTAAAAACTGGAATTTTTCTCAAAATCAGAGGAAAATGCAAATAAAGCTCCCCCCCCCTCAACTTGTGAATCGTCAAAATGTGGGAACAATACAATTAAAATAAGAAAAAAGGAGAACAAGAAGAGATCTTATCTTCAGGGTGTAGCTGATATTTGATCAACGGACACTCCCAAATATTCCAGTTTCCTAATTGATTTCTTTCCCTTTGTCACTAAAATCAAGTTCTTTGTTGGTGGTTGGCAACTCATGAGGGGAAAAATATTTTATATTACTTTTGTGTTCATTGGTCAGAAATAGTGTCCCAAATAAAATTGTTATAGGGGGTTATCAGGGCATAAACATGTTGAAAATATCCAAAGTATCCAATCTGGTACCTTCTCAGTACTGCCCCATTGTCTTGTAGGATGGGCTAAGGCCTTGCCATCACAGCAACCATTTATCTGCATATTTTACTCATTCCAGAATTCAAGCATCCAAGCAGACAGATCTCTACCTTCTCTTACAACACAATCATTTTTGCTGAGTATGAATAAAATCACTCCATAGGTCCCAGTCCATTGTTTCTGGTACCCTAGACCCCACAAAATAGGACCTGAATAATACCATCTTCACATTTAGAAGATACACTTGAATCATGAGATCCTTCTGTTATTTTCTAAAATCTTAAAATCAAAGAGTTGATGAGGTCTTTGAAGGTCACCTAATCTAACCCCCTGCTTGATTCAAGAAATCAAAACTTAAATCATTCACAACATGCTGTAAAACATAAAGTAAAGGAAGCCCATCAATCCATGAATGTATACCTTAAGCTAATAAATTCTAGTTGTAACCTTGATCTTCCAGGAAATATAGAACAAATCTTTGCCTGCTTCTGTATGACAGTCTTTCAGATATTTGAAGAATGGTACTTGTATGGAAAGTAGAGATATCCTCCTCTTCTGTTAAATTAGTGGTGCTGGTAGCCATATACTGGGGTTTCATACAACAAAGACACCTTGGAAGGCTTCTGAAAAACATCAGGGAGATAGCAACATGGGATGTGCTATGCTGTCAGCCAAAACTACAGCCAAGTGTCATTTTAATTTAAATATTTTTTCTTCTTGCCCCACAGGGAAATAATAGCAATGAATCATGCCCCTTCCTGCAAGAGTAACATTTGACTGGTAGAGTTCACTGCTGCTCTTGCTGTGGGGGGAAACAATTGAAATTAAAATGGTGTGCAGCTGCAACTTTGGAGCTGGCTGGCATATCACTTTGATTTCTATTGCATGCTGGCCAGAAACAACATTATCTGTTTTGTCTGCCTGCTTGCTTGCTTGCTTGCCTGGAAAGGGAGCAGAGCCTCTCTGCCCAGCAACTCCTCCTCCAAATGCAGAGCAGTGGTAGCAGAGAGGAAGAGCGAAAAGTTCTATATCCACTGAACAGAGGACAAAGTGGAGAAAAGGAATGCTTTTGGTCAATTTCTTTGAGACTTGAGACCTGATGTTACTACAGTACAATTCTTTCACAAAATTGTATCACCAAAATGTTTAAAATGATAAGCTTTAGTGCATAGAGCACTCACCTTAGGAAGGAGCCATGTGAGGGCACTGCAGTGTTCTTCCATTCTTCTTCTGAAGATGTGATTATAGGGCTGAAGTCACAAATGGTCCAGCAATGCCAGTTTCACAGAAATATAAGTTCAACACTCAAAAATTCAAACCAGCTATAATCAGAGCAAATTGCATGTTATTTCTTTCCAAACGTCATTAGGTGCTTTCCCAGATTATGGCTCACATCCTAAATACACTTCCTTTGGACACTTTGGAGTAAGTAAGAGCCATTGGACACAAAGAGGCATACACCTGAGGATTTCGGTAAATTAGAATTTAGTCCTAAATTATTTTAATTGTCAGCTGAAGGTAAATACAACCTAGATGTATTTAAAATTAGGTTTGGGAATAAAGGGTTTACACTGGATATAGCAACCTCGAGAGCCAAACCAAATGTTATAAAAGAAACAGAGCAGATACCTCTCTGTGGTTCCTTATTTTTTGGGGTTTTTTTTTTTTTTTTTTTTTTTGGTAATATCTAATAGGGGGAAATGTGTAATGTTTATGATGTCATTCCACTCTATAATTCGTTGCTCACTGCCTTGCATAGGTGGCTGTTAAGAATGGAGAAATATACAATGTGATGACATGTCATTTTTGAAAATCAGACCTTGTAAAGAGACAGCACACATACATGGAGAAGGAATAGCTTGTGTCTAGTCTGACCGTATATTATTGGTCTGCATTGTAGGATATTATCCAGGAGGAGGCCCTAGTGCAGTGTTTCTTAACCTCTGGTGTCTAGGTGCTTGGGTTTTGGTCTCCTAGAATCCTTTTACAATTGTAGTGCATCTGGACATTCACACTGGCAGAGAGTTCTGGACATATGGGGGAGCAAATGTTGAAAACTAGAAAACCAATGGCCTATAATTAGAGAGGTAGAATTGAATCTGGAACTCCTCTACTTCAATCCTCTGTTCAGTGCTAGGCTATACAAAGCAGGATGCAACTACATCACAGTTGTCTGCATCATAGGTTTGTCTACACTTTTTTTTTTTTTTTAAAAAAACACCATTCTCTTTGATTTGCTGGTGATCTGGATGCATGACATTCTCATCAATTTGGAGTGGGTGCAGGACTTTTCTGAGGGCTTTAATCCACCCGGGGGGGGGGGGATCTCTATTAGCTCTGAAATTTCCTCGAAAAATCAGATTAGTGGATGTATGACAGGCAGATTTGCATTTGTGATGAAGAGAGGAATATGTCGTGGTTGGTTGACAGACAGGGTCTAGTAGTCACATGATCATTCCTTTCAGGAAATGACAATTTTCAAGAGGCAGGAAGTTCAACCAGTTCATTCACCATTTTATAAAGTGTGCTGCGTTTTGTGTGCATAATTGAGTATCAGTATACCTTCTTGGTATTTATACCTGGATCTGCACACCTCCAATTTACTGCCTGGCTTGGGTTTAGTGATTGCCAAAGGCCAGTCCTCCCATGGTAAATAGGGAGGCAGGGGTGTGTCCCGGACCAGGGTGGAAATGCATGTTTTTGGATGCTTGACAGACAAAAGAAATAAATAAATAAAGTGGAGCAACCACAGACTTATGGCCAAAAATGTTTTGGGAAAACTAAATGGTGGGCCACAATTTTACAATGAGGGAACCTCAGAATGGGAGAATGTGTGGCTGCATAAGCCAAATTTGCCAGGATTTTCCTTGATGTCTGTAGTAATAGTATAGACAAGACTGTGAATCTGGAAACCCAAGGCCCACCCAGATTTTACAGCAAATGTAGACTTTCCCACTGTTGTCCTGGGAGATGATTGTCCAGCATCTGTTAAACATCTGCAGTGAAGAACCCACCATTCCACTGCCAAACAAATCTCACACTAAATATATTGCTTTGCCATTTGCTGGGGAGGGGAAGGCGCCCAATGAAACACATACACAGCAGTTGGAGGTAAAGGCCACAACTTTATTATCACAGCACAAAGGTAGGGTTGGCCCAAAGCATAAGGTCCACATCTGGAGTATCAAACAACCCCTGGTTGATTCATGCTAGGTTGCTTGGCCCTCCAAGCATCGGGATGGTATAGAGGCAAAGGAAACGCTCTTACGCAATTCCGCAATTGCGTAATCCAACGGTGGTATCTGTTAATGCCCCTAGTCACTGGGAGCTAAGCAATGTGGCCCCTGCAATGGCCACAATGCATGCACTCAGTGCTCCCAGGTCCAAAGGACACCCGATGCCAGCCCTGGAAACCACGCCAACAGATCCAGGACCTATGCTGCCACCCACAAAAGTTGTGACAAAACACCCTGGCCTAGGGAGGAAGGGTGGGAGAGCTGAACAAAATGGCTTCGAGACATATGTGCCAAGGCCTTAAATGGGACTGTCTGCCAATAGGGAGCCTGGGAAGATATGGCTGTAAACCAGCCGTCTGGACCAACCAATCAGCTGCCACTGCTGGCAGCAAGGCAGGCTGGGAGATGTAGTTCCAGCTGCCAGCGAAAGGGCCATCCCTTCCGCCCCAGATAGCCAACAGCAGGCCATCCCGCCAGCAAATGGGCTGCTGGGGCGGAAGGCCCCTGCCCATGGAGGAGTCATTGGGGCCCTCCCACCCTGGCAACTGAGCCAGCCCATTGATTCAGGTGGCGCCATTTCCAGCCACTAGTTCTAATCCTCTAATCTTGAACCAGCAGAGAATAAGTCTACTTTAGAATGGCAGAGCTAGTTCCCTCCCACTCCAGAGCCATGGTGCCAGATGTAGAAGCTGGGGAGAGGTTGAAAGAGGGCTTGGGAACAGGAGGGGGCTGTTGCACCATGGCTCAGGGATAGAGGGGGCTAGCGAGCAGTGCCCCATTCATGCCACAAACCTCCATTGCTTGGAGCACTTGCTCAATTATAAGGTGAGCTTGCTAGGGTTTTGAATATACAGTGGGCCCTTGGTATCTTCTGGGGTTTGGTTCCAGAATCCCCTGTGGATATCAAAATCCATGGATGCTCACGTCCTAGTAAATGCAATAGCATAGCAAAATGGTGCTTCTTATATAAAATAACAAAATATATAAATCCCCAAAAGGAAACCCTGAGGTTGACATTTTATATTTCCAAGCCATAAGAAAGCCGTGGATATGGAGGACCAACTAAATAGCACATCTGAATATTGAGCATTTATGGATGCAGAATTCTGAGTCATGAATTTGCAACTGCAATGCAGCAAACGAGCCATTATTTCAATGTGCTGGATAAAATTCTACCCATGAATTATGTAATCAATCTCTGATGGAAAATACAATTGTGCTTATGCTCTTAGATAATTAAATGATATACAGTAATAAGCATATGTAGATGTACAGTGTCTAAGATATAGATCCGTGGTGGCAAACCTGTGGTACATGTGACCTCTTTCACGTGAAGCCATCTCTGAGGGCATGCAGAGACAGTTAAAGGCACAGGAGGGTGGAGGAAGAGGAGGAATAGGCACATGCCTGTTCCTCCTCTTCTCCTGCCCTTCCACGCCTTTAACTGACTCTAGGGAACTCCCACTCCCAGAAGTCTCTGTCTCTGGGGAAGCCCCAGCTCCAGAAATCCCATCCCCAGAAGTCCCCCCCCCTAACACTGGGTGACACCCGGTGTGGGAACACCATTGAGTTGGGCACTCAGTCTCTATAAGGTTTTCCATCACTGATATAGATAGTGCTGTTCTACCTCATTTGACAAGAAAACTAAGCAGATTATTTTGAGATTTTAGTGCCATTGGGATTTTTTAAAATCCAGGATAAGGGGATTCAGGGGTGGCTTCCAGTGTAATGTAGTGTAGAGTTTCTTAATACCTAATATATAACAAATTTCTACAGAATATATTAATTATTATTGAGCAAATAAATAAGATATATTTCTGAATCAAACTACACTGGCCTGAGTACATTAGTGTCAGAAAGAGAATTAACCGTAAGCATTAAAAACTATTTTAATAAACCACTTAAATTAGTAAAATGCCACAAGGCATTATAGAAAATGAACAATTTGTTGTTCTGAAGACATTCACCAAATTGTACTACTTGATTTCATTAAAATTTTTAATAAATCTTTAGTTTAATTTCCTGTGGAAGAGCAAAATGGGATGTAATTCATTTGTAAAGAAATAGGATAACTACATAAAAATATTAAAAGAAACTCTCAGTTTTGCTTGTGTCTCAACATATTTTCAAAGAGTGAGTTACAAACTGAAGGAAAACACTTCTGAAAAGAAAATTCTGATGGTCATTCTTCTCTCTTCTTCCAGTATGTTAAGGTACACTAGTAATGAACAATTCCATGCCCCCAAACCTCTGGCGGATTGATTCAAAAGCAAAGCTATGTATTTTTTCCCAAATCAGAAATAGTTTGTCTCCTTTTGAGGGGTGAGGGGAGACTTCTGGAGTTGGGAGGAAAGCTTAAGACACTTTTTGAGTTTCTTTCTTTCTTTCTTTCTGAGGTATTATAAGGAGATTGGATGATTTAACTGATAAATATGGGGAAACGTTTTGATAGGGACCATGGAGGGAGTGCTAGAATCTTCCTAGGTGAAAGGAAAGGAAGCAGAAGTAATCAAAACGGCAGAACTAGGAAAGGGGGATTATGTGTACAGGGTGATAATGTTGTGGGGAAATTCCTATTGCAATTTTAAATTATGTGTGTATATACCTTCAAGTTGCCCATCAACTGATGATGATGATGATGATGATGATGATGATGATGATTTATTTATACCCTGCTCTTCAGCCAAGGCTATCAGAGCTACTTACAATTTGTTAATTAGACATTTCCCTGCCCTCAGGCTTACAATCTAAAAAGACATGACACAAAAGGAGAAGGCAGAGGTGGAGGGGAAAGTCCAGCAGATCTTCTCTCCCTTGGAGGCCTGGACCAAGGCAGATGGACTGGAGGGAGGGCTCTTCTTCTTTTTAGGCAAGGCTTATTGGAGCTGGCTTGCCTTTCTCTCCCTCATGATGGTGGATGGAGGGAGGGCTCTTCTTGCTTGCAGGCAAGGCCTGTTGGAGCTGGCTTGTCTTTATCTCCCTAAAGATGGTGGGTGGAGGGCTCTTCTTGCTTGCAGGCAAGGCCTGTTGGAGCTGGCTTGCCCTCTCTCCCTGAAGATGGTGGATGGAGGGAGGGCTCTTCTTCTCAGGCAAGGCCTGTTGGAGCTGGCTTGTCTTTTTCTCTCTCTCATGATGGTGGATGGAGAGAGAGCTCTTCTTGCTTGCAGGCAAGGCCTGTTGGAGCTGATGATGACCTCTTGAACAAGGTTTTCTTAGGCAAGGAATATTCAGAGGTGGTTTTGCTAGTTCATTCCTCTAAAATAAATATTAGGGGTAAGCAAAGTGTGTCTGTGGTCATGGTAGTCATGTTCTAGAAGAGTTTACTCCTGACGTTTCAGCAGCATGTGGCTGTCATTATCTCTGAAACTCTTCTATAACATGACCACATAGCCCTAAAAACCCACTAAAAACTATGGATATTGCCATGAAAGTCTTCGACTTCACAAAGTGTGTCTCTTCACTATATAATATAGGATTGAAACTCCCATTACCCCTAGCCAGAGAAGCCAATGGTGTGGGATGGGTCCATCCCTGTTTCAAATCTGTATTGACTATATTTAATTTGATATATAAAGTTTCCTTGTACCAATAGAATATTTGTCCATGTAACCCCATGTTACCCACCAGATGGGAGCTGGTTTCAAGGATTCCAGACAAAGGTTTTCTCCATCACTTGCTAGTTCATTGAACCTAAGACCTTCCATTACCACTGGACTATGACTCCCTTTTCACTTGTAGCTCACTGTTGTACCCATTGGGTTGCCTGCATGTGGCCTCAGAAACCAGTTTTGACCCAGAGGCTTTGAGCTTTGTAGAGATAGCTTGCTTAAGAATAGGAGTTTCTCCACATGAAGCGCTTTATAGGAGGGGAAGGATTATACAGAAAGAATGGCTGAAATATGTGGACATCTTGAAAAAAGAGAATGGAAAATTTATTTTGAAAAGCAAAGATGAACTACAGGAAGAAGGAATAAGATTTAACTGGCTCTCCTATTTCCAGTTAAGGGATAAGTTCTTATGGGATGAGAGAACGATAGGTATAACTGAGGAAAGAAATGAATTGGACAATATCTTACTGGAAAATAAAAAAGGATCAATATCTAAGCTATATAACTTCTGTTTAAAACTAAATTTGGAAACAGACATAATAAAATCAAATATGATAGAATGGGCAAAAAATGTCGGACATAGTATAGCCCTAGAAAAATGGGAAAAAGCATGGGGGAAAGACTTAAAATTTACATTATGTTCAAATATAAAAGAAAATTTCATAAAAATGTTACATAGATGGTATCTGCCTCCTTTAAGAATCGCAAAAATATATAAAAAGAAAGAAAGCAACTGTTGGAGATGTAAAGATACAAACGGATCCTTTTACCATATGTGGTGGACCTGCCCCCAAATTAAGGTTTTTTGGGGGAAGGTACATAAAACAATCCAGGAGATCTTTAACATAAAAATTAAATTTGAGCCTGAATTGTTCTTATTAAATATGTTAGAAGGCGAGTCTGAAAGAAAATGCTTAAAACAGATATTATATTTAGTTACCACTGCAAGAATAACTGTAGCGGAATTTTGGAAAGCTGACAGAGCCCCTGATGTTGAAGCTTGGCTATCTAAAGCTTTAGATGTTATAATAATGGATAAATTAACACATGAATTAAGAGATGAAGGGAAGGAAGAAGTACAAATCTGGGATGCATTGTTTCACTATTACGGAAAGATAACGGAGGGGAAAGGAATGTAAAATGTGAATATATATCTGACCTCAAGTGGTTAATGTAGTAGTTAATGTTTAATGATAAACCGCTACAAATAAGAAATATAAAATATTATGGAGAAAAATAAAGATGTTATGGCATTCATAGGCCGTAAGATGTAATAAATACATATAAGAGGATGGAAAATAGATAATATCACATACTTCTTTAGTAATGCAAAATGGAAGCAATCAAGGTAAAAAAGAGGAAGATAGTAAAAGATAATAACAAATGAGGAATAAAGAATAGATTGCTGTATGAGACGGACGATTTTCCAGAAATGGTAGTTGGGTGGGGAGGGGGGGAAAGAATATCATTAATAGACATGACGACAAGAAATGTATATACTGTATATATTGTTATATTTTGTTATGTCATATATTTTATAATAATAAAAAAAAGAATAGGAGTTTGGAGTTGTATCCTTCAGTTGTTTACAGGGGTTCTGCCCACAACAAAGGCCACTCTAAAAATCCAGACCTTGATGAGACTCCTCAACATATTCAGGATGAGATAACATCGAGCATTTTCTTGGCCCACAGTTCTGGAGGAACTTCCATATTTTTTGGAAAAATATCCACCAGAAAAAGTATATTTTAGGATGTGTACCTGGTATGTTTTAACTGTTGAATAATGTAACTGAGGTGTTTCTGTGGAATGTTTGTGTTATTGTCCACAAAATCTAGGGCCTAGATCTTAACAAATTATCTCCAATGGTAGATGGAAGTTAATAAAATCTATATGCTTCCTGAAACTCTGTAGCTTTACTATGGGTGAATATATTGGAATGAAACACAGTTCCCATTGTCTTTTGAACCTGTTTTGATTTGGGTGCTTGTCAAAACAGTAATAGAATGCATTCAAGTGCAGCTTCTTTATTTTGTTAGATATGTTTATGCTTTTCAATACCAAAGTTGCAACAAACCATCTTAATGTCAGCAAGATATCTCTTTGACATTACTTTATCTGATATGGTTTGATAAGTTGTCAAAACAATACAAATTTGTTTGTGTCAGTTCTCATCCTCCTTCTGTCTATTTACATTGGAAAGGTTTCATTAGTGCTAGGAGTTAAATTAGCTTTGCAGATCAAAGAAGGCAAAATCAAAGTCACTGAATGCACTTTTCCTTAATGTTCAGATAAGAATTTGAAACATGATAGATTCTTTAAAGGGCTATTTTGTGATCTTAAAAATAAATTCCTATTTTTTTTTAAAAAAAAAATGGAGGGTGGTTGGAGAATGATTTGTTTCTTTTTAGCCATAAATATTTTTATCAAATATAATTTCATGTTCTTTCCCGAAGCCACTTTTCAGTATAATGTATTAATATCTTGTTTGAAGATGATCAACTGACAGGAAGACAGTCTTGGCCCTTGCAGCAGTTCTATTCATGTTTCTACAGTTCTAGGAAGTTGGTTCATATCACATCTATTTGGCCACACAGAGTTGTCTAGTGAGCTGGCTTTCTATTGACCCCTCCTCAAAGGCTATAGACAGGGAGATTTTTTTCCAGGGTTGGCTGAAAACCCAGTGGACAGGCCTGCCTGTTTAATAATCTCTCATCCTTCAAGGATTGGGGTGGATGAAACAAGCAGACACTGAGTAACGGTAGACATAATTAGCCAGAAATTTCAGGATCTTGAGTGAGGAGCTACCAGAGAGGCTTGTTATCTTGAGATAGAAAAGGAAAGAGATTTGTCCAGGGTCTGTGGTACAGAGTGTATACACACTGTGGAGTTAAAGCAGGATGACACCGCTTTAACTGCCCTAACTCTATCCTACAGAATCCTGGGATTTTATATTGATGAGGCATCAGAGCTCTCTGACAGACCAGGCTGAATGCCTCACTAAACTACAAATCCTAGGATCCTGTAGGTTAAAGTTATATGCCATTTGGTGAGGGATTCAGCCTGGTCTGAAGGATAGAATCAGGGCAGTTAACGTGGTGTCAAACTGCTTTAATTCTGTGATATGGGTACACCCATAATGAGGCTTTTGCTATGACTGTACCCAATGCTGCTATATTGGATGAGGAAACCAAAGAGTGCAGCTGCCAAGACGGCAATTTAAAATTGTGTGGGTGAGTATATGACCTTCAAGTAACAGGTTTGAGAAGACTAGCATTCCCATCTGTGAAGAGGACATTGTATTACACAAAAAATTGTACTTTCTAGTCTGACTGAGAGGGTGTGATAGAGATCTTGCCTAATATGAGCAGACATGTTATAGCATGGTATAGTTGGATTTCCCAATTCTAAGCCTGTCTCACTAGCAAGCAAACAGCAAACAGTTCTAACAATACTTTAATTATAAAATGATGTTTGCTTTGGTGACTAAGAATCTTATATTTTATGAAGACTTGCTTCTAAATAAGCACACTTACCATTGCAGCCAAATAATTTTAATGGGGTGTCCCAAGTATTAGGTCCCTGTAACATCTCAGATTGCACTATGTGGATATTATTTGAGTGAAGATGATTAGCATTGGTTTGCCAATTTAATATAATTCTGAAAAGTAGAATCTGTTGGATGGATGGATGAAGAATGACAGAATTTCTACAAAGATTTTTTTTCCTATGAAAATTTTGGGATGGGTAATAGTAAATGAGTATGCCTGTTGCAGAGAGGGCTACAAAATGCTACAATACCCAGTTTTTTTTTTATTTTATGACTTCTGTTATGTTTTTTAAATCTAAAACATTGATACAAAGACTTTGTCCAAGAAATTGTTTTTTAGTCAAGCTTCTGCAAATTCATTGGATATCTATGATGATATGTTGTTGTTACTATGTGCCTACAAGTAGTTACCAGCTTATGGTGAACCTGTCATGATGTTTTCTTTGCAGGTTTCTTAAGAGGGGGTTTGCAGTTGTCATCTTCTGAGGCTGGGAGAGCATTACTTGCCTAAGGTCACCTAGTGGCTTTTCATGGCCTAGCGAGAATTTGAACCTTGCTCTCCAGAGTCAGAGTCCAGCTCTCAAACCATTACACCACATTGGCTTTCCCTGTTAGGCATAACAACAGACAAGGCTACATTCTGCGGAGTTCCATATTTGTTCTTTCTATGTGATACCTAGGGTATTCTTTCTTGAAAGATAGTTTTGTCTAATGGCCTGTTGGCTGAAATAAAGTTATGGTTTTTAAAAAGAAATATGATTACTTTGATTGACTTTGAACTCCTCTGATTGTGGAGCTGGATGCAAATTGGACTAAATTTGGATTTATGTCATAATCAGACTTCTCCCCAACAAGCTCCATTCTCTATCTATTCACCCCCTAAGTGGTTTATATACACCAGTAAACCTCAGTGGAAGACAAATTTCTCTGATGGTTTGAGAAGATAGGCTAGAATATGTTTATTCGAATCAAGACATATGAAAATGATACATTAAGGATAGAATGAATATTTGAAAATAATCAAAAATAATCAAAAACATGATTTTGAGTAACCATTATCTGAAATGCTAAATAATTAAGACCTTAAATAAAGTGCAGAGGCAGGCTTATAGTTGAAGATAAAGAAAACAAAAATAATGACTACAAAAATTTACACAGATTCAACCTAGACGATGAGGAAATAGAAATAGTAAAAGAATTTGCATACCTGGGATCAAATATTGATCAGAGTTGGGACGGTAGTCAAGAAATCATAAGAAGACTAAGAGTGGTGAGGGCAGCTATGAGAGAACTAGAAAATAACCTAAAATGTAAAGAGATACAACTGAGCACAAAAGTTAGAATTATATTAGCCATTGTATTCCCTATTACCATGTATAGATGTGGGAGCTGGACAGTTCTTTGCAGCTCAGGCAGCAAAATGTTTCAGGTGGGCTTATTAGCATTTGCCTGACCCCCTCAGCCCTAGGATAAAAATTGTGGTGAAGGGGTTGTGAGTGAAAGAAGTTGTGAGGGAATAGAAAATTGTTCTTTGCATTTGTTCATGCAGCACATAGTTTGACTCAATGCCACAAAAGTGGTTATTGTGTCAATGTAGGTGTCTTTAAAAGGAGACTGGATAAATTCATGGGGAATATAGCCATCAATTGCTGTTAGTCAATATGGGTATATGCTTACCTCTAGTATGGAACATGACTCTGTTTATCTATTGCTGAGGAGTGCAAAATAGGGGATGCAGTTAAACACATGTCCTTCTGGTAGGCTTCCCACAAGCAATTGATTGACCAATGTGTAAAAAAAAATGATGGACTAGTGTCACGTCTTTGGTCTGATCTGCTGGGGTTGTCCTTATGTTCTGATCATTGGTTTGTATAAGTAAGGGCCAAATGTTTTCACTGTCAATAGGGAACCTGTGATGTCCTGTTCAGTTTCCCATTTCCTGTTTACCCCTGTCTTTGTGTCTAGGGGGAAGGATATGTATTATTTGTTTTCATATGCTAGCATAGAAAAGTAGATGAAAAATGGATCATGTGGTATGTTCTCGTGTATGGGAATTGTGATTGTTATATTTTCAAGCCATGGATGTTCAATCTATGGGTGCAGAATCTGTGGATACAAGGACTGCACCCTAGAATGATTCGGCCCTACTGTCTGGACAATATAATAAAACTTTAAATCTTCAATGAATAACATTTTCAGAGAAAGAAAAGTCTGAGAAAGGTTGGAATAAGTCCTTTCAGAAACTCCTTTCAGTCTCACCCTGACAAAAGAGCCCCCACATCCATATGTCTGGCAGCACATCTGCAAATGAAGATCCATGCAGCACATAGAGCTTATGGGAATTAATACATATGAGCAGTTGCTCAGGGCTCCCAGCTTCCCCCAATGGTTGTGTTCAGTGGAGTCACTGGGGGTATAGGGGATGGCCCACACTAGATGGCACCCAGAAGTTGGGTCCTCCTCCTGCTGTACCTCTCCCTCTCATGAGGAGGCCTTCACTGCAGCAGCAAAAGAGAGGCCCAAGTCCACCACTACCAGCTTTGCTACAGTGGTAGTGGCCTCTTCACAAGGAGACTCCCACCATGGTGGGGAAGGCTGAGCATCCCCTCCGACCTTGCTGCCATGGTGGAGGCTTTGTCATGAGAAAACCTTCCCCCCGCAGATGGAGGAGAGAGCCAAGTGTCCCTTTTGGTCAGCACTGCCCCCCAGGAGCCCCCCCCCCCATCAGGTGACACTGCAGGTGGGGACACTACTGCATATGTTTTAACAAAGCTATGCATGAGTACCTTTCCACAGGTACCATTAAGTGAACAGTCAGGGGGCAGGACCACTAGATAAAGATATTTAGAGTGGTGCCAAATAGCATTACTCCATTCCTTCCCCATAACCTATGCATGGAAAGAATGGCTGGATGGTCCTAGTCTCACAATTACAGGATGTGACTTGAAGACTGATATTTTTATGTGTCTTAGGCTCAGATACACTGTAGCAATAGCAATAGCAAGTACATATCTATACCTCTTATCAGTGCACTTAAGCAGCCCCTAAGCAGTTTACAATGTTTACATTTATTGCCCCCAACAAGCTGGGTACTCCTTTTATCAACCTTGGAAGTATGCCAGGCTGAGTCAACCCTGGAGCCCCTGGCTGGTATCAAACTCACAACCTTGTTACTGTGAGTGAGTGGCTGCAGTACCCACATTTAACCACTGCGCCACCAGGGCCCCCTATACACTGAACATTATGCTACTGGCATAAATATTACAGTAATATCCAAAATCCACAAAACAGTTATACCTTTATTGGACCAACCAAAATGCACAAAATACTATCCAAGCTTTCGAAGCTCCACCGACCTTTTTATCAAGCAAAGGTATTAAGTCATACAGGAGAGAAAAAAAAATTATGGTGATAGTCACAGGCCTACGTTTTGTCAAGATGATATTGGGTTTTGTTCTGGGTTGAGATCATATGGAGGGATATCTATGCAAGCAGGCACTTTGTCCTTTTGGCCATGTGGCAATGTGAGACAAAGTATTTTAAAGTCCAGGAGATAAAATTTAAATCCCATTAGCAATACAAAAATGTACTTCCTCTGAGATTCAGGATGCCTCCATCCCTTCTGGGCTCACAGACCTCTTTCTTAGTCAAAGAACATTGAATGTCTCAAGAGAAGCCTCCATGTTTTTGCATTAGGAAAATTTTAGGTGCTGTTTTGGTAAAACATGGCAAATGTAGGCCCAGTTGTGTGGGGGTTTTAAATGTTTTTCCTTTGTTGGTAGTAAAAACCTCAAATAGTAAAGTTCCAGTCCACTGGCTCTCTCTTTAGGATTCCCCTGCTGCAGTGAAAATGCAGTATCTTCACATATAGGAAACATATTCAGGCTACTCCTTCATATTCATTCTCCTGTATGATTTTTAACACTTTTGCCTGATGGAGACGTCAGTGGAAATTTGAAAGTTTGCACCACGTATTTTGTGCATTTTGGTTGGCCCAATAAAGGTATCTCTGTTTTGTAGATTTTGGATGTTATTGTATTTGGCTATACTGCCAACATAGCTACTCCTGAATTTGTTTCCTGGCATACATATTATTATTATTTTAAATTTTCCTAAATGCTCCATCCTTTATTTCATCTATTATTCAAACTAAACAGCCTAATTTATGTCAGCAGTATAGATGTAACACTCATTCATCTATTTTTTAAATGGATATGAGAGACCCATGAGTTAGAAATATGCTCAGCAGCCTGGAAAACACATTATGAGGGTTGGAAACCAGAACAACAGATATCTGCATGTTGAACAGTTGAAGTTTGTTCCACTCCATTAGGGTTTGGTTTATGCAACTGACAATTATGTGACTAACAGATATTTGAGTATAGGGTGTACATCATTTTCCATTTATGATATCCATGTGTGTGTGTGCATGAATGTTGCTTTTTCATACTTAAAACAACAATAAGGCAAAAAAAAAAATCAAAATGTGACAGCTATGAAATGAGATCCCAGAGTAACCACTATGGAATGTAAGCTAACTATAATACTTGAAAGTTAGCTGTCCATCTAAGCCCCTTGAGAAAAGGCCTTGTTTTAACAGGTGTTGAGCACCTATCACACCTAGGCAACTTAGTGAACCCTGTGGTTTTTCAGCTTCTATAGTCAGAGACCAAAAAGCTCCTTAGAGCTAAGCAAAAGCCTTCTACATATCCACTGGGATTTGTTTTACTTATTCATTCTTAATAGTAGACATAGGCCCCACCCTTTCCCACATCAATATGATACCATGAATTGATTTTGAAATACAATGTCATGGGATTAACTCACTGGTTCTTTGGATCCTGTTCCTATGAAAATTAGCTGCCTATCTCCACAAAACTATGATTGTAGTACCTGGCATTTTACTTTGTTTAGGTACTGTGTTTCCCCAGAAAATAAGACAGTGTCTTATATTAATTTTTGCTCCCAAAGATGTGCTAGGTCTTATTTGCAGGGGATGTCTTATTTTTCTATGAAGAAGAACTCACATTTATTGTTGAACAACAACAACAAAAAAGAACAATTACTATATACCGTATATATATTTATATACAAAAGCTTTGCTAGGTCTTACTTTCAGGGAAGGCCTTATATTTAGCAATTCAGCAAAAGCTCTACTAGGTCTTATTTTCAGAGGATGTTTTATTTTCAGGGAAACTGGGTAGCAGCTATGAGTCCTACTTTACAGAGAACATCCCCTGTTTTCAGTGGCTATGACAGAACAATCCTCTTTTTGAGAATACAGTAAATAACTACAAGAAAGGAGGCATAAAAAAATTGAATTACCTATTAGTTCTCAGTAGACCAAGTATGCATGTGGGTCACCTGGTCTTCCTCCCTGTAGTACTCATCGTGATATGTAATGTATTCTTTGTATGGCAGAAAATATTTTGACACCAGAAGTACTAAAACTTGAATAAATGAACAATTTTGAATAATGAACAGTTTTCTTCACTTGGGTCTCATGCTTGCAACAAGGGGTACTAAAAATGTTCACTAACTGTAGGACTTTTTGCATGATATGATGACAGTCTTTCAAGACGCTGTGAAGAAATTGGAATGTAATAATATCAGCTTCACTGAATTCTATGGTGGTATGGAAAATTTCCATTCAAAACTAAAGAGATGGCAAATTCTATTTTTTTAAAAAAATCAGCTAAGGCTACATCTGCACCATAGGAATATTGCAGGTTGACACCACTTTAACTGCCATGGTTCAATGCTGTGGAATCCTGAGATGTGTAGTTTGTTGTGGCACTAGAGCTCACTGACAGAGAAGGTTAACTAGTGTATAAAACTACAAATCCAAGAATTCCATAGCACTGAGACATGACAGTTAAAGTAGGGTTAAGTTGCATTATATCTGCAGTGCAGATACAGTTTAAGTCATTTGGGACAACCTCTCCAACTGATAACAAAGAAGAAACCTTTACAACATTACATGCAGAGCATTGAATTTATGAAGAAAATCTATTATAGCTAAACATTACTTTTTGGGGCAAATGCCAGTGCTTTGACTTTGTAATAATGTGAAGTTGGCAGATTTTTACTACAGTATTCCACAGTAAGATTGACATTGGCAGTCTATATGATGATTGCAAATAAGGGGTTGTCTCCAAGGAACAGAACATAGATCAAAGATGAGTAATACAGTTGGGTTAGTGGCAGCCACATTAACAAAAAATTATTATTTTTATTTATTAGAATATTTATATCCTGCCATTTATTTGAAGATTTCAGGGCAGCTTATAATAAAATCAAGATAAACAATGAATAATTACAAATGTTTACAATGTTAAAAATATATTAATCTTTTACATGCTCCATTCATATATCTAATGCCTACTCTGAGAGAGTTTTCACTTTGTCACAACTATTGACAAAGAACCTAAATAAACTTATCCTGAAAGTTGACCTGCAGTCATTTATGTAACCTGTACAATTTTTGTAGGCTGAAAATAAATAAATAAACTATATCAACTTAAAAAAAACAACAGGAAAAACTAACTGAAATATAAATTTACAAAGCTCAGGAAGATAAGGACAATCCAACCCAGCTTTAAAATAAGAACAGTGCATTAGATTTCAAATATTGTGTCCTTTACATCCATGGGTTAAACCATCCATGTTTTCAAAATATTTCCTAAAAATCCAAAAAGCAAACTTTAATTTTGCCATTTTATATAAGGGACACCATTTTACTATGCCATTGTATTTAATAGGACTTGAGCATCTATATATTTTGGTATCTGAGTTGGTGGGTCCTGGAACCAAATCCAAACCTAAAGTTCCTCTGTAATATGAAGTGGTTCAACTGTAGAGTAGAAGTACAAAATAAAACTGAGGAGACTGACTGAAATGACCTCTCTAGTATTTGTGTTTAGGTACTCTCCCAAAGGCTAAATTTATATATATATATATATATATATATATATATTACAGAATGACAATAAAATGACAGTTAGTGTTGAATGTGATGTTATTTTATGTTTCTGCAACCATTGTTGTTTATAGGTTGTATCTGTTTGTATTTTGAAGTTTGGCATTTTAAGCTGTCTAGTGCCTTTTCCAATTGAAAAGTGGAGTATAAATATTTGAAGTAATGATTATTTCAAACACAGGACTGGAAGAATTAATTCTCATGAATGGAAAAGTCTTCCCATCTTTTGTTTCTTAAGGCAATCAACAGCCTTGATTGTTTCTATTTAAATGATGTTTTGTGCCTGATAATCATCCAAGTTTGGGAGTGGATCCACTAAGAAAAATAATGAAATTTGACTTTAAAAGACAAAGGCTTCAGCAGTTGATTATCTTTTATGCATGTAAATTTATGTCTGTGAGGTGCACAGCTATGTCTGTGCTGTTGCTATCCATTCTGGTATTGCCTTAACCCAAATAGTCACCGGTGAGGACCTTGACTATGAAATTGTTGTAAAAGAGAGATACTTGGATTTTTGATTTATTTAGCTTCACTTCAAAAGAACTTTCTCATTTAAACATGAGACAGTGACTATAAATATTCAGCATCAGACATTCTTTTGATTTTTAGACCAGTTGCAAAGTTCAGGAAAAGAATGCTAAAGCTTTCACTGAGATTTGACTCCTATATTGATATTGACATGTATTTTCATCTTAACCTAGGAGGTACTTCAGAACACATTCTTCCTAAAACTCTGAGGGAAGAAGAATTTTTTCAAGCAAGAACACTTTTTCTTACCATTCTGATTGTTATTTTCCTTGCAGGCACAGAAACTGGGGTTTTCATTTTTCACCTACATTGCTAGAAGCCGGGCAAAAGTTGTAAACATATTTGTTGATTTTATAGCAACCCTGTAAAATCCATCACTAGAGTACTGGGACTGAAGTGGTGGGTCATTCTCAGCTACTGTGGATGCTTGTGTACACCCACTCTTCTCTGCAATTCAAATCTGAAAAAGGAGTAAACATTTCCTGCCTTAAGTGACTGATGGATAAATTAGGTAAAATTCACCATGAAAGCTAAATAGCAAGTAGCAAACATAAAACTTGCTGAAGAAGTTTTGGCTGAGGATATGAACACATTTTTCTGTTCTCTTTTCACAAGCCAATGGCATGCAAGTTTAGTTCACAACAGCTAAAAACATTTGTGTGTTTTTTAAAAATAAGTTTTGACTTTGAGAAACTTTGCCATTGTCTCCTGTCTTAATATAAGGATTTTCTGCATGCAGACACCCACAGATTGCTCCAAGCTCCAGCTCCCTTTGGGAAAAACACAGTTCAGGCAGGACATAGAGAGGGATTATTCTATCAGAATATCTCCAGGCCTATTCTCCCTATTCCTGGCCTCTTCTTTAGCTCACCAGAAGATGGGCACTTGCAGATTTAAAACTGCTGTTGTATGGGGACCTTTCACACTACACAATTATAGCACTATGATGCCATATGAATCATGACAATATCTTGCAATATCCTTGGACTTGTGGGGGGTTAAGGGTGCACATGACCAAAGTATAAGCTGAATTATAAGAAAGAAATACTTCTAGTTGCCATAAGAGGGTCAATAAATTCAAATACCACTGGCTTGTAGAAAGGAGTTGAACTTAAACTATCATAATATGCTAATATGCCAGCTGATTTTTAAGGGTCTAGTTTGGATGGGTGTAAATGTCATTGCTGAGTTCAGAATATTCAAGATCAAGAGTAGAAACTCCAAGAACCAATCTGTGGGTTTTGCTTCACCTAGCAAAAATGAGTTTCACAGCTTCCCTGGTTTTAGTGATATTGGATCAGAAAGCAGACCATTTGGTAATCAGTCCCCCAGTAGTCAATCCCAAGTGTTGTACATGTTTGAAATCAGACTATTGAATGGCATATTTATGAATAACATATACTCAGAAGAACAGTGTTCTGCTATTCTACTAAGCAGAAAAGAGAGTATAAATTTCTCTGATGCACTGCACATTGGGGATTACATGATAAGGGTTGCTCTAGCCATACCTTTCATCCCCATCTGTCAGTGACAACCTAATCCTTGTTGCTTATGTCCCAGCATAGAAATACCTTTCAGCTTATGCACAAATGTACAATACAACTCCACATCAAGATTAGGCTACAGGAACACAGCCAATACTATGTAAGATTGTACATAGAGGGAAACCTGGTGATAAGGCATCTTGACAAAATCCCAAAAAGTTTTATCTACAGTTCCTGAACCCTTTTATTACTCACAGACAACACGTGAGCTGTGTGTGGTCATTTTATTACATGGGGAAAGCTCTCTGATAATAGGGTGGGTTAGCCCTGAGAGAAAGTGAAGAGTGTTAATGCTAATGATCTCCTATCCAGTTGTGGAAAGCAGATTCAGTTTGGTCAGTGGTGCTTGACAAACTGGAGGCAAGGACAATCAGTGGATACCGTGTGTAATATTTGCAGCTTGAAAACTAGCTTCAGGAGGGGAAAGGAGAAGCATTATGTGAAGGAGGAGGAGGTGAGGTTTTGTGTGATTTGTTCATTGAAGTATGTATCTGAGAAAATGAATCAACCAGAATAGTCTACTGGTTGAGTTCAAAGAACTATACATTAATGTGTGTTTTTTTTATTCTTGCTCATTCCAGGATAACTATGTCATCATAGTATGGAAGGAGTACTGTCAACAGTCTGCTTTAGGGAACAAAGTAATCATTCAGTGAAAAAAATGTGTCATCTGAGTAAATTATTGATGAAGTAGAAGTGGGAGAATTTCACATACATGTTTATGTGGAATGCTTTCTCATCATTAATACATTATTAATCCAACCAACCTGACTCCCACTTTCCAGATTAATATATAGAACAGAGGACTGTCACCTTTTGCTGTCTTTACTTTTCCTAATGTTCCAATATGTTTGTTGACTTGAGAAATGTATCACAATGTATATATAAATGTATGTGGTAATCTAAAATGCATTATGTTTATAAAGATAAAAACTGTACAAAAATATATACTTTGTGATAGGTGGGGGGAGAGAAAGAGAGAAAAGTGATTTCAATTTTGTGTGGTGTATATTTGTTTCTTTGAGTAAAGCATAGCTTTATATACAAATAGGACTGATAAATTAATATACACAAAACTGACATGTAGATATACACTGATCCATTCATTCTTACTATTAATATATTTTTGTGGGCATCTGTTGGGGAAATACCTGTTAAAGTGCCCTGTACTTTCATTACCATTATTCTGTCAAGAGACCCTAATTCCATATTCTAATATTTTTGAGCTCCTTTTTCTCCTTTTTCTTATTGGCTAAAACATGTACAACCACTATAAAATATCCCATAGTGTGTATGAACTAGGTTGTTTCAATTTCTGAAATGGATAAACTGGAATCTCATTGTATTCCCCCTGGGAGGTGAAACCACTCTATTCTGCCATGGTCAGGCCTCACCTGGAATACTGTGTCTAATTCTGGGCACCACAATTCAAACAAGATGTTGACAAATTGTAGTGTGTCCCAAGGAGGGCCACCAAAATGGAAACCTGGAAACCATGCCCTATGAGAAAAGACTTAGAGAGCTGGGTATGTTTAGCCTGGAAAAGAGGAGGTTAAGAGGTTATATGATAGCCTATGATAGCCCTGTTTAAGTATTTGAAGAGGTGTCACATTGAGGATGGTGCAAGCTTGTTTTCTACTGCTCCAGAGACTAGAACAATGGATGCAAGCTACAGGAAAAGAGGTTCCACCTTAACATTAGGGGGAAATTCCTGACAGTAAGAGCTGTTAAACAGTGGAACACGCTTCCTCGGAGAGTGATGGAGTCTCCTCCTTTGAAGGTCTTTAAGCAGAGGCTGGATGGCAATCTGTTGGGGATGCTTTGATTATGAGTTCCTGTATGGCAGGGGGTTGGACTGGATAGCCCTTGTGGTCTATGATTCTACATTTATAATGCTCTATGATTCTATGATTCTACATTTACAATGCTCTAAGATATCATCATATATAAAACATAGCTGTTATTTTCTTTAAAGAATTTCCCTTCTTTCCTTTTATTGGCCCCTTTTCTCCCACACACAAATCCGCAAGCTGTAGATGCTCCATTACAGTGATGTCAGCTTTGCTACATGGTCCAGCTGTTAGTAGGTTTCTTTCAAAAGTTCAGACCTTGTGTGTGATACTGTAAATGCACATTGTGTTTATCATCATAAAGCTAACATGTTACAGATCCCAGTAAGTGTAGTTTTAATGGACGTTCAGTACGTTTAAAGAATACCAAGAAGCATTTAATCTTCCTGTTGGTGATATTTTAATTGCAGACTTCCCAGTTGTTTCTTTCCCAGAGTTGGTTCACAAATTCCTGCCTCCTTTCCACGTCCTCCCCTTCCTTCAAGTTTCTGTGATTTTTGGACAAAGTAGAACATTTTCTTAGTAAGACAATATGTATTTTAAGTAGAGACGTCTGAGTGGAAATATGCCTTTGTCCACATCTACACATGGTCAAGTCCTCATTTAACTTCATCCTTCTCTGCCAGACCACCAAACTGAAAACATCTATTCTGGATTCAATGGCTTTACATGTCACAGCATGTTATACTGAGTTGATGTAAAGATTAACACAGAAGTAGACCACAGAATCACTGAAGGGGGGATGAAAGAAGTCTGGGATGCAGCTCTCTAAAAGAGAACCAGCATGGTGTAGTGATTTGAGTGTTGGCCTGGACTCTGGGATACCAGGGTTCAAATTGCTGCTTAGCCATGGAAACCCACTGGGTGACCTTGGGCAAGTCATACTCTCTCAGTTTTAGAGGAAGACAATGGCAAACCTCTTCAGAATAAATTTTGCCAAGAAAAGTGTATGATAGGATCGTGATAAAATGAATAAACTTAAAAGCTGACTTTTTAGCATCTACAAGAAAATCCTTATCTCTAACAGGACAAGGGTAGCCTTTTAGAATAACCTGTGCTAGAAGATGCAGTTTCTCAATTAATGAGGGGGGTGGCTTGGAATGGGTCAATGAAGTGTTTTAATTTGTATGTTTTAATCTTGTTGTACCCCGCTCCGATTGTACTCACAGAGGAGCGGGCTAGAAATAAAGATTATTATTATTATTATGTGCCATTATTCAAATAACTTGGACTAACTTTATAATGTATTATGCTTTTTTGTATATAGTGCATTTGCTATTACATTTAGATACTACATAGTTCTACTCTGCACTGCAGAAATAATGCAGCTTGATAGTGCTTTAACTGCTATGGCTCAGTGCTATGGAATTCTGGAATTTGTAGTTTTGTGAGATATTTAGCCAACTCTGTCAGACAGCTCTGGTGCAGCTGCAAACTACAGATTCCAGGATTCCATAGCATGGTGCCATGACAGTTAAAGTGCTATCAATTGCATTATTTCTGCAGTGCAAGATTAGGCCACAAATTAAAATATACCTCTTACTTAAATATGCTTGTCTCCTAGATTAATCTTTAAAAGAAAGACTATGATTCAGCACACAAAAGACCTTGGGAAAATTATTTTTTAGACAACATCTCTTAAAGTCAGCTGGAGGTTTCTGGGAATTATTGATCAAGAAAGTAATTTTTCCAAGCTGTAGCCAAAATTGTGTGGTACCTTAGAGGCCAAGGCCTTAATCCTATTGGTAACCCCAACTAGAGTAGATTTAATGAATTTGTAATGTGTACGTTTGCAGAATATCTTTTATTTGTTATATGCCTTTCAGTCGCTCTGGCTTATGACCCTCTCATAGTTTTATTTCAGAAAAGGTTTATCATTGTCTTCCACTAAGACTGAGAATGTGAGACTTGTCCAAGGCCACCCAATGGTTTCCATGGCTCAGTGGTGATTTGTTCCTTAGTCCAGCACCTGAAACACCATACCACCTTGGCTCTATATGATAAAATGTTTCACTTAATAGTAGGGAGGCCCCATGAAAACAAAGAGAATGTTCCTGCATAGTTATGTGGAAGCTAAAATTTCTACAGATACAGCTTGTCATGTAAGTTTCAAAAACTGAAAATTGTTCTTTCCAAAGCTGTATAAAAAGTAGTAAGACCTGTACTCTTTTTCATGTGGCTGCACTAGTCAATAGCTACATAGAAAGTCTATTGGATGGAATAAACAAGATCTTTGTGTGGGGACAGGTTTCTTCAAATATATCGGGTATACAGCTATTTACTGCATAACCATGAGGGGATCCAGCAACCATCAATTTAGTAATGTGTGGAGAACTCACCAGCAAACATTTGACTTCAGGCTTTTAAGTATGTCTTTCCATTTTGTGTGGTTTCTGCAGTAGACTTGATATTTCAGCTCATTGTTTTGTTTGTGCCCATAGGTCCTTTGTCATCCAGCAAATTCAAAACAGCAATCTCTTCATGGTGGTAGTAAGTAATGAGTGTGATTGTGAATCAATTTCCCCAATTACCATGGAACCAATAGAAATAAGGTATATCCTTTACTTTGACAATGGCTGGGACTGAAACAAGCAATGCAAAAGGTACTCTTTAGTAAATGGAATAGTGTGGAGACAAGAGAATTCCTTCAGACTTATCCACACTGAGAGCAAGCCCACTGAAATCAATAAAACTTAAGTTAGTTAAGTTTGGCTAAGTTCACATCCAATCACATAGTTTGAAAATTGTCAGTTTGAAAAGTATATTGTACTGAATTATAGGATTTGAATGTTCATTGTAAATTCAATACATTAACTAAATTGGGAGCATATAAAAACTATCCACATTTGACAGATTAACTTTATCAATTACAGCCCTGGTGTAACAGCCCTGGTGGCGCAGTGGTTAAATGCCTGTACTGCAGCCACTCACTCAAAACCATAAGGTGGCGAGTTCAAGACCAGCAAAGGGCTGAAGCTCGACTCAGGCTTGCATCCTTCCGAGGTAGCTAAAATGAGTACCCAGATTGTTGGGGGGCAAATAGCTTACAATTGTAAACCGCTTAGACACTCCTTAAGGGTATGAAGCGGTATATAAATGAAGTTGTTTGTTATCTGTTGGATTTATTTTACCTTTATTTTGCAGGAAGAATAATGGCATTTCTTTTGAGATATTATGACACTTTACTAGATATTTTATATTGGGAATAATGCTGTATCTGATATCTCTGTGCTATGTAATTTGCTTAATTTATTAGAGTCTACATGGAGCACATCCATCCTTTTTTATAAAAATCGGATTTTTAAAATACAAATACACAAAAAAAAAATGCAAGGGAAAACAAAAAGGAAAAAAAGAGAGGAAGAGAAATACATAGATAGCGAAAGGGCTGCAGATGTGCATTAATATGAGATGATCATATTTCCAACAATACGTTTTCTCGAAACTGGCACCAATACAATATGTGTTCATCCATAACTAATGAAAGAAGATTTTTGATCCTTGATGTTGGGTTTTTATCTTTCCAACTTTGGAATATATACATCTTGGAGATTGAATCATGTAGGATCCAGCAGTGTTTAACATAACACTTCCAAAAATTCTAAAGATTTTTCTGATACAAAATTGATACATTGTAATATACTGAACAAAAAAAGGAGTATTTATTGGACATACCCACATCGTAAAGAAGCATTCTCTGCATTACATCTCCAAAAATTTAATTAAAATAGATTTCCAAAAGGGGCCTGTTGTCGCCCAAAGAAGCGCCGGGATGGGGCCAGGGCTGCCTCACTGGCAGCCCCAGAGGCTCAATCCCAGCGCTTCTCCAGGCCATGGAAAAGGGGCAAAAGGCTTCATGTCCCAAGGACAGCCCAAGCAGCAGAGGACAGGGAGAAAGGGGCAATCTAGTTGCCATGGGAACGACATGCACCATGAAAAGGAACTCCCTTCTCCCTTCTTGAGCTCCCTTCTCAAGCTGCTTTGGCGCCACTGACAGGGTGCACTAGGCGCCCTCCAGCAGCACCATGATGTCAGGCGCACACCACCTAAACACGGTGCACGCCATGGCATTTTCATGGCACACACATATGGAAGGCACCATTTTAAAATGGCGTCGTCCATATGTGTTAGGGTTAGGGAGGGTGTAGATGCTGCGCCCTCCCTAACCCTATTCGCGGCACACAGATGGCCTTTTTGGACCATCTGTATCAGGCTATGATATCCAATACACCTGAAAGCATCATATTGGTGTGGGGACCAAACATAGTCTAAAGAGGTTTTAGATTTGAAGCTAGAGCAGTTTTCCATTGGTTAATTTGCACAGGACAGTCTAACTCTTTGTTTCACTCAACTCCAACTTCATTAACATCAAATTTAATGCTGAGCACACCTACCAAATGATAGTGCACCAAACTTGGAGGACAGGTGAGTCTTACAGGAAGGGGGTACTATGGGCAGGTAATGCTAGGTAACTTTAGGAGGTTGCTTTGAATGTGCCAACATCCTGATTTTAAGACACATCCTTAACTTCTGTGAACATAATGAATCCCTCAAATGTGAACGCTTAAAATCTCACAAGATTAGAAGACGTCCAGAGTCTTGCCATGGATTCCATCCTGAGGTAGGTAGAGAAAAAGTGATCTAGAACAAAAGCAACTACTTTTGTCCAAGGCCTGGTTCTCCCAGCCAGCATGGCTTCTGACCTTGGTGGCTAGGCTATTCTCAAGTTGTAGTCCCAAAAAGGTAACTTTACAAACTCTGCATTTACTCCCTTCAGCCCATTGCCACATCTCCATCTTGCTCTCTGATATTTCTGCATGGTTGCTTCACTGCTGTTTCAAGCTTGCTAGGTCCAGGACTGAACTGCCCATCTCTCCTGATAAGCACTCTTCTGTTTGCCAGTTTTTCTTATCCATTGACCATGTTAACAACCATTCTTTTGAACAGGTGTGTAGCACATGTTCTCTATGTGTGTATGTATGTGTGTGTGTTTTTGTTCAATCACTAGTTGATCTATGCTATGCTGAGCCATATACCATACACCTCTGATCCACTGTAAAGTGCTGAAGCCTCCTTGAGCAGCCATTCCATGTTTTATGGCAGGCAAGAAGGATTAGAGTTGATCTGGTTCCCCCTCTCCAAATAGTCATCAGCACTGGAATCTATGGGGGAGTCATCTAAGGGTTTCAACACTGCTGTAACCATTGTACTTCTGGCTAGGGGAGAGGGGTTGTGAGATGCTTATCCTGCTTTTCTTTTAATCATGTGAGGTAACTTTATAGGCCTTTATAGTAGATTAGGAGGGAGGCTTTAGGCACTGTGCAAAGAGGAAGGGAATATGAACCTCGGCAGCATCCACTTTCTCATGTGAAGGGACATTTACATATGTGGATGTACCTAACTTTATTTTGGCCATTGTGTCAACAAGGGAAGAGCTTTTCAGTTGTGGCATCCCAATTGTAGAATGCCTGCCCTTTGGTGGCACAATTAGTACCAGTGCTGCAATGTAGCACCACTGTAATGGTCTTTAATCCGGGTCAAATCATGGACTGTACTCTAGCTACTATAACAACTTGCACGACTTGTGATTCTTTAGGCTGAACTCAGACTTCCTAGCTCAACAGGTGCTTGGTACCCCCTCCCAGATTTTTCTGTCTGGCATAAGTAGCCAAACTGGCAGGTTTTTCAGACTCCAAATGCATGTTAATTTTTTTATATATAAAAACCCACAACTAAACCAGGAGAGGAAGTCAAAACTACCAACATGTGATAGGGAATAAAATAACACAGAAAGACATGAGAAAACAGCAACAACCAAAAAAGACGTGAGGACTGAGAAGAGAAAGAAAGCAATATTGGTGCCTAGGAAATCCTCCTTGGGAAAACATTTCACCAGAGAGGGGGACCACAAAAGAAGGCCCTCTCTCTAACTGTCACACTCTACCCTTCAGAAGGAGGGAGTACTGGGAAAAGGCACCCAGAGATATAAACAATGTTCATTGTGTCAGTCCCAGAAGTGCATGTTAATAATGTTGTAGTTGATGTGTGCCTTTAAGGTGTTTCTGGCTTACGGCAACCCGAAGATGATACTATCATGGGATTTTCTTGGCATGTTTCTTCAGAAGAGGTTTGTCAATACTGTCCTCTGAGGCTGAGAGAGTGACATGCCCGAAGATACCCAGTAGGTTTTATGCTCAAACAGGGATTTGAACCCTCCAAAGTCATAATCCAACGTGCAGACCACTACACCAGACTGACTTGTATCTCGCTGGCTCTCACTGTTAAATAGTGACTATAATCTCTTGTACACTCTCTCTATTAAGATAAATTGTAGCTTGTCTTATTGAAATACTGCTTTCAATTTTCTTCTTCCTCTTTCCTCCTCAATTTTCAGGAGAATGCCAGAGAATGTGGTGGGGTTTTAGGCCTGAGTGCTAAGCCTATTCTTCTTGTGCTTCCTCTGTTTCTGGCCATTTTCTCAAGGTGACACTGACTGATGAACAATCACTTGGCATGCAAAATACATGGAAAAACTGTGAACTGAGAAATGGTGCAACTAGAAGACATGAAATATAGTCAAAACATCAGCATTTCATGATTTTAAACAGTGGGAATGATATAAACTTTCCAAATTATGTAAAAAAAAAGACTTTTTATTTTCTTTTTGCACATCATGCAAATATGGATTGGCCATACAACAGTCACAATTCATCAAGAACTGGACTTCAGTAGATAGAAACAGATGGTCATTACTTTCTGCTTTGTCCCATGGAAGACAGTTTAAAACTGTGTACTTTTTAAATAAAGTATATTAAAACCACATTTTCTAGTGGTTGATTTATTTTATTCTGTTCTAATACTTTTGTGTTGGGGAATCATGACAAGGAAAACATGTTTAGAATCTTCACAGTCTGGGACTTATTCTACACAAATTTCAAGTGATCTCCTCCCCCCCCCCCCAGAAAATTTTCTCTGAAACAGCATTTTATTTTCAGGATGCTGAATTCATTGAATTCATTGGTAAAATTATTAGAATTAAAGCTGCCCCTGTGAAAATTTGACACAGAACGAGTGCTGGGCTACAGTATTTTCTGCACAGAAAACCACATTTTCTGCAGAGCAAATAAAATTATTTTCTACCCTGTCTGACTTTGCACAGAATAAGTACCAGACTACAGATAGGCTTTAAAAATGTGCTATTTTCAAAGTATATATATTTTCAAAGATCAGGAAGAAAATTTCTAGATTTATTCATTGCTTCCTTTGAGAACTAATTTAGCAATGAATTACACCTCTACATCACAGGAAGTTCATGTGATGAAATGGGGTGCAGTTTAGAAAAACTTCTCCCAAATGGAGCATGGTTTTTAAGGTGCAAAAAAAAAACTCTTTTTGGTTTTACAGTAACAGACTAACATAGCCCCAGCCCCCAAGTTAAGAGTGTTCATGCTTGCAATGGATCTTGTTATATTTGTTCATAGAAGCACAAACATGTTCAGTCACACTTTGTTTGGACAGGCTGATTATTATTATTATTATTATTATTCCGCTTAATCTTGAGCAACCCAAGTGGATTACAACAGTAAAAACAGGATACAGATTAAAAAAGGATTGCATTAAAATTCCAAAATCCCCAACCCTTCCCCCCATATAAAAACATAGTTGGACAATAAAAAAGAAACTGAAAAATAATTAAAACATTAATGTGTGTGTGTGTGTGTGTGTGTAAAAATTAAAATGCAGTAAAAATTTAGGCAGAGTCTGGATGGATTAAGAAAAGGTAAAGGATAATAAGGAAAAAAGAAGGGAGGGAGGGAGGGAGGGAGGGGGAGGGGAGGCAGGTAACATGGATGATCAATTAGCCTGGAAAGGCCTGCCAGAAGAGATCCATCTTAATAGCCTTCTTAAAGGTATCCAAGGTGCTAATCTGACGAATCTCATCCGGCAGCTCCTTCCAGAGTCTAGGAGCAGCTGATGAGAAGGAACGTTGGGTCACTGCAGAAAGTCTAGTCCTCTTAGTTTGAAGCAGATTCTTCCCAGCAGAACAAAGAGTGTGGGAGGGATGATATGGGAGAAGACGCTCCTGCAAGAAGTCAGGACCCAAGCCATGTAGGGCTTTAAAGGTTAAAATCAACACCTTGTATCCTGCCTGGAAACTAATAGGCAGCCAATGGAGAGATTTTAAAACTGGTGTGATGTGGGCTGATTGAGGAGTATCAGTAACCAGCCTGGCTGCCATATTCTGTACCAAGTGAAGTTTCCGAACTTGACACAAGGGTAGCCCCATGTAGAGCATGTTACAGAAATCAAGCCGAGAAGTTACCAGGGCGTGTACCAGTGTTTCAAGGTCTTCCCGCTACAGGAAGGGGTGCAGCTGGCATATCAGCTGAAGCTGATAACAAGTGCTCCTGACTGTCGCATCCACCTGAGCTGTCAGATGGAGAGATGAGTCTAGGAGGACCCCCGACTGTGGACAGAGTCCTTCAGGGGAAATGTGATCCCATCCAGAACTGGCTGGCATAACTCCATACCCGGAGTGGGAGTCCCTATTACAAGTACCTCCATCTGGATTCAGCTGCATTCAGCTTGAGTCGGTTTCCCTCATCCAGTCCATTACCACCCCAAGACAGGCATTCAGATGAGAGATGCCATCCTTAATCACTGCATCAGTCTGAGACATAGAGAAATATATTTGGGTGTCATCAGCGTACTGATAACACCCCGCCCCATGTCTCCGGATGATCTCATGCAGTGGCTTAATGTAAATGTTGAACAGCATTGGGGACAGAATCGTGTCCTGAGGGACGCTTGTCCCCAAGTGACAACTGGAACCTACCCGAGAGGTAGGATTGGAACCACTGCAAAACAGAGCTTCCAATTCCCAGCTCTCTCAGGCGCTCCAGAAGGATAATGTGGTCAATGGTATCGAAGGCCGCCGAGAGGTCCAAGAGCACTAACAGGGTCACACTACCCCTGTCGGTGCCCAGACGGAGATCATCGACTAATCTAAACAGGAATGGATGGAGCAGAATGGAAACAGTGCATTGAATGAAGAGACCTCAAGAAGGGAAATATTAGTACAAGTTTCATTCACTAAGAAAAAACTATTTAAGGGCATCTGTGATTACTCCTCTCAAATATGGCTGCATCCAAAGAGAGCTTGCATTGTCTCAATGCAGTGGAATATGCTGCCTCTGGGTATAGTGGAGTCACCTTCTTTGGAGGTTTTTAAAGAGAGGCTGGATGGCCATCTGTCAGGGGTGCTTTGATTGTGAGTTCCTGCATGGCAGGGGGTTGGACTGGATGGCTCTTGGGATCTCTTCCAACTTTATGATTCTATGATTCTTTGTACAAACTGTAACCTTTGTACACGGCCCACACCCAATCTGCCCTTCCAAGCAAGTAGTGCAAAGCAAAATGGAGAAGCAGGGGGTATGTAATATACAAGGTAAGCACAATTTTCACAAGATCTTCTAAACAAGGGCTTGGAAGCTTAGTTTTCAGTTCCCACAATCTCCAGTCAGAATGACCATATTTCCTGTGGAGTCTATGAGCTGTGGTTCAAGAAGTATTTTTTTAAAAATCTAGGTGATGTTGTTGACTGTGTTTAGTTCATATTCCTTTCAGTCTGGTTTCAAAGTGATCATTCACCATATGGCCCCATAGGTAATACAGGTTTCTTTCTTTCCCTCCCCCCTTTTCCCTAATCACTTCTTCATCAAATTGTGGGACTGTACCCATTTTTTAATTGGAAAGTGTGACTGATTTTGACACAGTACACTGGAAGAAGAGAAAACACTGTGACTTAGCATACAGGTATTGTAGCTGATCTGCTTTCCTGTCAATTTGATCAAATATTACCTGTCATTCTGTCATTTTCTTTTCATTTTCACAAACACTTGACTTTGGTGATGTGTTCAAAATAAAACTATTTGTAATTATGATAAATGATAGAAACTTTCAGTAGCAGCGTTGTGCAATCAAGCCATAGTTCACTCATTTAAATTAAGGATTTCAAGGGGCCCACTGGAAACCATATTGTACAGGAATGTCCTAGTATCACCACTGTTTAAATCTATAGAACATGAAATTGACATTTTTCTCAATATATGCTCAATGAAAAATGCCAAGGGGCTTGTTTGAAATCATTAGAAAGATTCTTGTAGTCATCCATGATTTCCCAAAGAATGCATTGAAGAGACAAAAATTACAATTCTGGGTAAATTCATAGGAGGTAAGCACTCTTATCAGTGTTAATGATATCAATATCAATGATGGTAAAAGCAAACTGCAGTGAAGGTGGGTCTCAGGGACAAAATTCCTTCATTCCACACAGCCCATTCCACACCATGCCTGAGACATTTTGGTGCCTAAGGCAAAGAACATGAAAGCATCCCTTAGAATCATAGAATCATAGATTTGGAAGAGACCACAAGGGCCATCTAGTCCAGCCCCCTGCTATGCAAGAACTCCCAATCAAAGCATCCCCAACAGATGGCCATCCAGCCTCTGCTTAAAGACCTCTGAGGAAGGAGACTCCACCACACTCTGAGTGTATTCCACTGTCGAACAGCCCTTACTATCAGGAAGTTTCCCCTAATGTTGAGGTGAAATCTTTTTTCCTGGAGCTTGCATCCATTGTTCCGGGTCCTGTTCTCTGGAGCAGCAGAAAACAAGCTTTCTCCCTCCTCAATGTGACATCTCTTCAGATATTTAAACAGGGCTATCATATCATCTCTTAACCTTCTCTTCTCCAGGCTAAACATCCCCAGTTCCCTAAGGTGGTCCTCATAGGGCATGGTTTGCAGACCCTTCACCATTTTAGTCACCCACCTTTGGACACGCTCCAGTTTCTCAACCTCCTTTTTGAATTGTGGTGCCCACACCTGGACACAGTATTCCAGGTGGAGCCTGACCAAAGCAAAATAGAGTGGCACTATTATTTCCCTTGATCTAGATGCTATACTTCTATTGATGCAGCTTAAAATTGCATTGGCCCTTTTAGCTGCTGCATCGCACTGTTGACTCATGTTTAACTTGTGGTCTACTTGGACTCCTAGATCCCTTTCACATGTGGTCTTGTTCAGCCAGGTATCCCCCATCCTGTATCTGTGCATTTCATTTTTCCGCCCTAAGTGCAGTACCTTACATTTCTCTTTGTTGAATTTCCTTTTGTTAGCTTTGGCCCAGCTTTCTAGTCTATTCGGGTCATTTTGAATTTTGATCCTGTCTTCTGGAGTATTTCCTGTTCCATATATATAGAAACTAACTGAAGTGCCCTGAATTTGTTTCATGTTTGGGGAGTCCACTACATTTGAAGACAGAAGGTCATTAAAGGGGAACAGACAGGGATGTGCAGCACATATGAGTGCTCTCCTCCAACAGTTTCCACAAAGACAGGAGAAGCAGCCAGGAGACCAATGCTCTCCCAACAGCTAACATTTTAGCTGGCTGCTTCCCTCTAACAAATGGTATGGCCATCCCTGTTCTCCTCCCCCAAGTTATATGGAACATTATGGGCAGTTCTGGACCATAAAATGACACAGAATGGGCCGGGACAGATAATCCTGTATAGGTGGTTGCTGATGGTGCTACCGCAGCAACCAAACAGGGAACTTTTGTCAACTTTCAGCAGCATTTGTCCTGTGTAAATCCATCCTAAAATTACTAAGATACTTTTTGCTGTAGTCCAAGTGTGCAAACTGTGCAGTCCTCCAGAAGTTGGATGGAAATTGCCACCTTTCCTCACCATTGACAATGCTGACAAGGGTTCCTGGTAGTCATTCAACAACATCTTTATCCACTCCTGCTTTAGTGTAATGTGTAGTTTGACCTATAGAGAAACAACTGTGAGTGGTCTTCATGGAATTGACCAAATGGATATTACAACTTCTGAAATAAGACTATAATTCTGGTAGATTCAGTATAGTTGGGAAGAGTGTTAAAATATAATGCCTAATGCTTGTTTTTCTACAGGATGAGTAATATTTGTTTCTCCAGATGTTCTTGGATTGTGACCACCCCCCAACAACCAATGGTGAGGAGTTACAAGAGCTGCAGTCCCACAACATCTGGGAGGCCAGAGTTGCCTACATACCTTTTCATGACAAGAAAAGCAAAGAAAAACAGTTCATTTGAGGAGATGTTAGTTTCAGATAACTTGAGCAACTAACTTGCAGATAATCTTGCTTACTTATTGTGTTTAGATACTTTTAAGAAATCAATTAAACTGAAATTTGGTGCCTATGTGTGAATCTAAATATACAATTAAAATTCCCAGTCAGATGTGGGTCCCATGCATTGAGATGTAAGTCGGATTTTTTCCCCTCCAAATGACTGTGGACATTTTTACAGATGGGAATGAATAGCTTAGTTGACATCCATGAGTGACTAGGCTATTGCTGAAAAAGCATCTTGTAAAGAAATGAGCTAAAGTTAATTTCCTGCAAGACCATGATAAAAACTTATAATAACAATAACTCATGGCTCATTTTGAAACATAGGAGACTAGTTTCGAGGAATTAATAATAAAAATTAACATACCAGGCTAAGTGTATATTACAGAAGGAGCAACATGAAATAGCTCAGTTTTTTCCCAATGAAGCAGACAGCTTTAGAAGCACACAGACTTCCAGACTTCTTGTCTGAAATATTTCCAGGTTTAACTATCACACAAGAGTATAATCTGTCAATGGATTAAACTTTTTTCTAGGACATTTTCAAGAACGCATATCCACAGATTCTTTATCCACAAATTCAACTATCAACATCTTGAAAATATAAAAAAAAATATAAATTCCAAAAAGCAAACCTTGATTTTTCTGTTTTATATAAGGGATACCATATTACTACACCACTGTACTATAATAGGACTTGAACATCCAAGTATCAAACATCCACAGATTTTGGTATTCATGGGGTGTCTTGGAACCAAACACCAATGGATATTTAAGACCCACAGTACACACAAAACCTTTACAGGAAAGACAGTGGGACCCAGAACAGCCCAATGAAGACTGAGCATGCTCAGTGGGAGGGAAAACCAATAAACAAACAAACAAACAAACAAACAAATAAAGTGGAGTATCCTGGAAAATAACATCACTGGTTGGAACTCTAAGCAAGGGCATGCCCCACTGCAATTTTTTGTCTTCATTTCATCTTGAACCCACTATAGGAATGAAATGTGAAAAGTAAAAGGGCTTTGCAGGAACACCTGGTGTATGCTAGAAGCAAAGTCAAAATCCTGTAAATAAATGATGGAGCTCCTTTATCATATTTATGACTAACAGCTCTCCCCCCACCCAACAACAACAACAACAACAACACTTTGCCTCAACAGCCTGGCAGCCACCTGACTGAAGTATTTCTGAAGAACTGGCAATAGGATCACTGGAAAATGATGACCTCAGAATTATCTCGGTTGTAGAGTGCCTTGGGAGCAAGTAGCTAGAGAAATCCCCCTGGCCCTACCACAAGTGCTTGTCACAAGGCACCTCCTGCATGGAGAAATGGTGGGATGTCATTTCCCAGTGCTCCGATCTCCAAGACTTCATAAACAGGCTGTGAAGGTAGATTTTTGAGGGCCACATTTGGCCATTCATGACCATAAACATGAATCTCCAGCAGTCAGGATATCATCAATCTGTCTTACACCATGGTACCTGCTGAACAAGGTCCCAGCCTTCATTTTCATAGCTAATAGACACACAACAAGTTGGAGCCACTTCAAGTGTCTACTTCCTTATGTGTAAACAATGATGATTACACACACCATGGTGGGAGAGATCAGTGGCTTGGAGAACATTGGAGATCTACAACACCAGTATTGGTAATAATTTCACACAATACTTGAGAAGGACAAGTTGACAATATCTAGAAAAAAATGGTTATCTGCAGTGAAATAAAGTTTGTAGATAATTTGTAGATAATTTTTCCCCTTCCCCTTAATGGTCCAAGGAATGGACAAGGCCAAGCAGAAAAGGTGAAGATTCATCATAAAGCTACCATCCTCTTGCCTGGCAGTAACTCCTACTGAAAATGAGGTAACAATCATAGCAACCATAATATTTATTTATTTATTTTCCCCCTGTTCCCATGGATTGAGGAGGGAAACAACAACAAATCAACAATTAACAACATCAAGTGAAATGCATTAATTAAAGCATGGAACAGTTTAAACAGACAAATAAGACATGCCCATTTAAAAACAGTCTACATCTTAAGTTCAGTATTTTAATTCACAATTTAAAATTATCCAGATAAGCTTTCAGCAGCCCTGTGAAATTTTCTTCTGAGCAGGGTTCTGAAGTTAAGAGCCTATATTGGAAGCTACCTCTTCAACAGTATAAAGCCTTGACTCACACTCATGTGCAATTGCAGTGTGTAGCTAGGCAGTACAATGCAGCTTTGTGGATGAGTTTCCAAAATGAAGGAAACAGTGAATAATTCAAAGAACTGAATAACCCTTGCTGCTTATTCTTTTAACCTTGACACCTCGTGAGCCACATGAGGCCATACTCTGTCACCCCAACATCTAATAAACAGACTCCATGGGAACAAAGTGTGCTCTTGATGCCTCTCCCTAGTATGCAAAGAGGCCTTTGAGATTCCTGTTAGCCCTGGAGCCTACAGCTGTGCCATCTCATTGTTCCTAAACCGTCAATCCACTGCTTTTACTTCCAGTCTCAATTCAACCAATGTTATATGTCTCAAACAGGTGGATGCCTGGGGCAAATTGTTTTAAAGGAAGCAATAGGCTGTTTCATTGTGCAAGAAACTGTAAAGGAGAACCTGCACCCCCCACCCACAATTTAAACCCTGCATTGTATTGGCATTATTACCCTCCTTCTTCTGATTTCAAGATCGAGGTGGAGTACAAAAATCTGAAACTAAACTTGCAATTGTTTTGTTTACATTCTTTCTTAAGGAATTCATTAGAATTATAGCTTTATGTGGAGTTACACTGTTTGTGTAACCTCCATTGTGTGCTTTCTCACTCAAAATAGGTCCCAATGGCTGACTGAATAGGGTGGAGCTGGATCTCAGCACTGTCTGGCTACTTTTGTTTGGGAGCAACCATTATTCTAATGATGTCAGAGAAGGCAAAGGCATCTCCTTTCCCCCTACCTAGACAATGACAATGATTGGTTTTGTGGGTGCCCCTAGTGCTGTCCAGCTGGGATCTCTGGGTCCCTCCCCTCCTGCTCCTACCTGAGGTAGATGTGACCCCCTTGAGACCACCTTCCCTATCTAATAAATTCACCATCACCACCTGTTGACTTGAATCTTCCCCCTTCAGCAACACAATGGGACATTGCTAGGATTCCACTGGCATTTCTCTTGCAGAGCTGCTTCCCTCCCTTTCCCATTCCTGGGGAAGAGCTAAGCCAAGGCAAGACACATGGAAAAGGAGTGTGAGACAGATAGAGTACTTTTAAAGAAAAGGGTTTTTATTCTAAGTATGGAATATCCATAGCAAAATGATACCTCTTACATGAAGAACATCTTTCCATCAGCGACAGACTAGAAATTAAAAGTTACATGCAGAATAGGTCATTTCAACCAAACTCAGGAAAAAGAATTTAAAAAATTGACATGACTAGCTAATACATTCTCCTAATTCTACTCACAGATCAGATGAGATGTGTGGTACTTGATGTTCATGGGGAGCTACATGCCTCAACTCCATTGTCCAGCTTCCCAAGTCAGAGCCTGCACTCCAGATATTCCTTTGTTTTTAAGCCCCTGCCTAGTGGAGCCTCTTTTTATAACCTCTGCTCAGAAGCATTTCAAAGGTATGTGCTTCTTTCCCAATGCTCTTATCTTTAGGCAATTGCTATCTCATCAGCTCATCATCTCTTGGATGCTGAGCCTCAGTTTGATGCTAGGTCTCCATTGAAATCTAACTGTACCTCCTTTCACATTTAACCTTTTGTTACTCAGGAAAGTTATCTGCTGATTAGATAATGGAGGGCACTCCCATTATCCCACAACCATACAAAAGTGTTGTGCAAGGAAGTACTAGTTACCATCTTTAATAACATTAATTTTAAAAAAGTACTTACATTGCCATAACATTTTACAGAAACACTCAGGAATTTTATCCTATAGAGAGTGAGTAAGAAGTAGAGCATCATTGAGTCAGAAGGTTCCACCAAGGGCATCTTGTTTAACTCTTGCCATGCAGGAATACACAACTACAGCATTCTGAATTATTATTATTATTATTATTATTATTATTTATTTTTATCCTGCCCCTCAGTGCAACGCAACCAGGGCTGCTTACAGCATTAAAATATACATTCTAACCCCCCATACAACCCCCAATTAAACCAATTGTAATTAAATCATACTTAAAAACAGGAGCAATAATAAAAGATAACAGATAGACAGTAACTGATGTCCATCCAACTTGTAGGGATCTCCAAAGAAGATGAATCCATACCCTCAAAGGTAATCCATTGTACTGTCAAACAACTATTGCAGTAAAGTGGTTCTTCCTAGTGTTTAGGTGAAACTCTTTTCTTGTAATTAAAAGTTCCGTGGTGGTGAAATGATCAGATGCCTGTACTGCAGCCACTCACTCAAAACCATAAGGTTGCCAGTTCAATACTAGCCAGGGCTCAAGCTTGACTCAGGCTTGCATCCTTCTGAAGTTGCTAAAATGAGTACCCAGCTTGTTGGGGGCAATTAGCTTACAGTTGTAAACCGCTTAGACACTGTTAGTTCAGTATGAAGCAGTATATAAATGAAGCTGTTTGTAATTTTAATCCACTGGTTCACGTTCTAGTCTCTGGAGCAGCAGAAAACAAACTTTGTGCATCTTCTACATGATATACTTTCAGATGTTCCATTTTAAAAGAAATTATTACCAAAAGCAGTAGGGAAATACATGTTATTCATTTACTAACTTCTCTAGGAGTTTTGTCTTTATACCTAGACTGAGAAGCTACTTGATTTCCACATGGAATTTTATCACTGAATTTCTAACAACTGCTAGTGTATTTTACTGATCTGTTCCACCTTCTGCATGGCATCCTTTGAAATATTTAAAGCTGTCTTTGACTTTTGCTTCTTCAGAGTCAAATAGGATCTTAATCTGGGCTACCAAAATCCCACCCCCCTCCACAGTTTAAGCCTACAGTAGCAGGATAATCACGATATATTATAAGAGTGTTGAAACTGTGGGAAATTGGGGGGGGGGGGGAAGGCTTTGCTCTAGTCTGGTTTTCTCCCCCTCTACTATGGATTTTTTAAAATAGAAATGTGTAATTTAATTATTTTTTACATATGGCAGTTATTACATCTTTGTGTCTGTCTGTCTTTGAAAGGAAAGGCTTATACTGAACATATTTAGCACTAATCACTTATGGTCTCCTTAACAGTAAACAATGATCTTAAATAGCCTTATGAAGGATGTAAATGATCTGCAGTTCATGTACCCTACATCCAGCAGAGCCTTGAAGGCCTCTGGCAATTCTGTTTCAGATTAGAATGGAGCAGGAATCTCTAAAACTTTCATTTCACTTGCAAGAAGAAAGTCTGATATTTGTGGCTGTAATTTTTTTCAAGCTGTCCTATTTGGTATTCTAGCTCACACCCACACCCTTTGTAAGGATCTGGCAGCATTATTATTAGTGTGGACAAGTTACCTTGAGGAAACACTGTTGGCCTCCAGAAAGAAAGGGTTCAACAGAAGGAACAGAGAAAGAGACCACCACCATACTCCTGTTGCCTGCTGAGGAAGGGATGTGCACATGTGGAGGAGGCATATAGGGCTGATCTAGACTGGCAAAAAGGGGTGTGTTCATGCCTGCATGAAAGTGTAGCTTTTAGATAACCCACACTGAAAGTTTGGCATGAACGCATTTCTTTTGCATTTTAGTGGAGGAAAAGCAGCTTTAAAAAGGAGCTGCTTTTCCCAGCTTCTTTTTTGAAAAGGGTGTAACTGCGCAGCTGTTGGGAGGGTTAATCTCTTCTGGCTTTGTCCACTGGGTTATTCTGTACAGCACCACTTGAGGCCTGGAGGACGGGGAGGTGGTGTCGCAGCAGTCTACAAAGATTCCATCCCCCTGATCAGGTGCCCCATCCCGCAGGCAACCTTGTTTGAATGTGTCGGTCTGAGGGTAAGTGACCAGGACAGCATAGGGATTCTGTTAGTGTACTGTCCACCCCACTGCATGACAGTATCCTGAGCTAGCCAAAGGCCTGGCATTGGAGTCTCAACGGCTAGTTGTGCTGGGAGATTTCAATGTCCATGCCGAAACCACTTTGTCAGGGGCAGCTCAGGACTTCATGGCCGCCATGGCAACCATGGGCTTGTCCCAACTAGTATCTGGTCCCACCCACAGTGCAGAACACATGCTGGACTTGGTTTTCGGTCAGGGATGGGAGGAAGGTAGCGGGGTGGAGGAGCTGACCATCGCTCTGTTGCCATGGACCAACCACTACCTGATCAGGTTTAAACTCACTGTGACTTTCCACCTCCGCTGGAGTGGTGGACCCATTAAAATGGTCCGCCCCAGGAGACTTATGGTTCCAAATGGATTCCTGACGGCTCTTGGGGATTTTCCCGCCTCCTCGGTAAGTGACCCTGTCAAGGCTCTTGTCTCTCTCTGGGACAGGGAGATGGCAACGGCTATTGACATGATCGCTCCAGAACACCCCCTCTCGAGTAAACAAGCTAAACCAGCTCCTTGATTTACTGAGGAGCTGGCAGTGATGAAGTGAAAAAAAGGGAGGTTAGAGTGCGTGTGGGATCGGAAGCGGAGCAGATCAGCCCAAGCGCGGCTGGTTTTGTATCTTAGAACTTATGATGCGGCAACAAAAGCGGCACAGAATACATCTATTGCGGCTAAAATTGCCTCTGCTAAGAACCGTCCAGCAAAACTGTTCTGAGTTGTCAAGGGTCTACTAAATCCACCACAAAGCGAGATTCTAGTTGACTCGGTGGACCGCTGTGAAGAGTTTTCTCGGTTCTTTGCGGATAAAGTTGTCCTGATCCGTTCCAATTTCGACAACACTTTTACAGCAGTCTCTGGAGATGTGACTCAAGCAGCTGCTTGTCCAGTTTTGATGGATTCGTTTCAATTGGTTCAGCTCGAGAATGTGGACAGGATCCTTGGAGAGGCAAGACCCACCACATGTATCCTAGACCCCTGCCCATCCTGGCTGATAAAAGAAGCCAGAGGGGGTTTGGCAGAGTGGGTTAAGGTGGTGGTTAACGCCTCCCTTCGGGAAGGCAACATTCCAGCCAGCTTAAAACAAGCTGTTACTAGACCGCTGTTGAAAAAACCTTCACTAGACCCCACTCAATTAGTCAACTATCATCCAGTTTCCAGTCTTCCCTTTTTGGGCAAAGTCATGGAATGTGTGGTGGCCTCGAAACTCCAGGGATTTCTGGTAGACACTGATTATCTTGATCCGGCACAGTTTGGCTTTAGGCCAGGACATGGAATGGAAACATCCTTGGTTGCCTTAGTAGATGATCTATGCCAGGAGCTCGACAGGGGGAGTGTGTCCCTGTTGGTGCTGTTGGGCCTCTCAGCAGCTTTCGATATCCTTCTGGGACGCCTCGCAGATATGGGGCTTGGAGGTACTGCTCTGCAGTGGCTCCGATCTTTTCTGGAGGGTTGGTTTCAGAAGGTGTTATTGGGTGACACCTGTTCAGCCCCACAGCCATTGTCTTGTGGAGTCCCTCAGGGTTCAGTACTGTCCCCGATGTTATTTAACATCTACATGAAACCGCTGGGGGAGATCATCCGGAGTTTCAGAGTAAGGTGTTATGTGTATGCAGATGACGTCCAGATCTGTCACTCCTTTCCACCTATTACTAAGGAGGCTGTCCAGACCTTGAACCAGTGCTTGGTCGCTGTGTTGGACTGGATGAGGGCTAACAAATTGAAACTTAATCCAGACAAGACAGAGGCCCTCCTAGTCAGTCGAAAGACTGAACAGGGCATAGGGTTACAGGCTGTGCTTGACGTGGTCACACTCCCCCTGAAGGCGCAGGTTTGCAGCTTAGGAGTGATCCTGGACTCATAGCTGAGCCTGGAACCTGAGGTTTCGGCGGTGGCGGGGGATCTTTTGCACAGTTAAGACTCGTGCGCCAGCTGCGCCCATACCTTAGGAAGTCTGATCTGGTGACAGTGGTCCATGCTCTGGTCAAATCTCGAATAGATTACTGCAACGCACTCTACATGGGGCTGCCTTTGAAGATGGTTCGGAAACTTCAACTAGTCCAACGGATGGCAGCCAGACTAATAACTGGAGCTTCATACAGGAAGCATACTACTCCCCTGTTATATCAGCTCCACTGGCTAACGGTCCATTTCCAAGCTCAATTCAAAGTGCTGGTTTTGACCTTTATGGTTCTGGCCCGGCTTACTTGTCCGAACGCATCTGCACCTACGTCCCACCTTGTAACTTAAGATCTTCCGGGGAGGCCCTGCTCCTGCTCCTGCCAGCCTCGCAAATGCGACTGGCGGGGACGAGAAACAGGGCCTTCAGGGCAGTGGGCCTCCACCTGTGGAATGCACTTCCGAGTGAGATACAATCAACCCCATCCCTCCTGGCCTTTAGCAAGAAAGTAAAATCATGGTTGTGGGACCAGGCTTTTGCACTTTACTGGGACTGGTTAACGTTGATGGTCATAAGAACACGGATTACTGCTTTGGGATATAGAAGGATCATATATTGAGATCTCAAACTGTTTGATTGTTAATTGTTATTGATTGTGCTTGTTTTAACTTTGCTGTATTTATGTTTTAAATTGTATACTGCCGGCATCTAATGATCACCTTGTAAGCCACTCTGGGTCCCCTCTCGGGGGTTGAGAAGAGCGGGTTAGAAATACTGTAAATAAATAAATAAATAAATAAAGGGAAGGAGTTCAAGGCATCAGGTTGGGTGGAACTGCTGCAAAGGCCATGGTGTTGGTGGCATCCTCCTCCTTCTCTTTTGCATCCTCCCTCACCTTGCAGGGATGGATCCATTCCTGAGGGGGGGGGTTGCATTTCTGGACATGTCCTAACCCTATATGGGAAATGTAAAAGGCAACCAAGCCCAAATCCCTCCCTCCATCAGTGACTCCCACCCACTGGAGCTGCAGGGTGGCTGCCTGCCTGTGAGTGATACCAACCCTAGTGACACCACTAGTGATGCTTGTGGGATTTTCTGCCTTGAGTACCACGATAACTTGTCCAGACTTGAGCACCTCATATGCTCTTTTAGCTCAGGCTTCCTATCTTCACACCAGGTAGCAGAGGGCAAAGCCTTCTTCTTGTCCTTGGTCTCTCTAAGGACTGGATCTAGAGCTTCCCCCAAAAGTTGTGACACCCCCCCCCCCCCCCGCAAACAAAGGAAGCCATGATCAGGTTTTCTTTAGATTGAGAGTTGACCTGTCAACTTTTTAACCAAATTTGTCTCCTGATGGGGATTGAATCCACCTGAGCCCTGGCGCTGAATTGAATAATATCCAAGAAAGAGTCAGAGATCATTCCTTGTCATAGTTTTATATCGCCCCTAGGGACTAACTGGATAAGGTCCTTGGCCCAACCATAGGCTGCCCTAGACAGGATAGATATGGAAGACAATGGTTCTGATAGTGGTGAATGAGGCCTGAAATCCCCTTAGTGCAGACTCTGGGACTGGGACTGTGATCCTATTCATATTTCCTCACCCAAGGAATGGAGGGAAAGAAAAGACTTAGGTCTTTTTGGCTTGGAGTAATGGCTGGCAGATGTCACCCTCCTCTTTTTTAATGGCTGGCTCCCATTTTTGGGAGTTTTCCAAAAATTTGCCTCTTTCAGCCATGGGGATGGGAACACAATGGACACTGGAGTGGAGAAGGGTTCCCTGCAGGAAGGGTTATCCCCAGATTCAATATACCCTTCCCTTCTGGATCCATGGTTCAGAGCAGCCAGGACTGCAAGCAAGGATGGGGGGGGGGGAGGTTGGGCTGAACCAACCTCCTTGTCCTGCTGGAGCTGAGCTGGGGCAATGAGAGCAGTGAGAGCCTGTCCAGAGAGGGCTGAGGCCTGCATTGAGATGAGGGAGGAAATTAAATTAATAAGCTCTGGCAGCAAAGTGTGTCCCACAGGTGGTGCTGGGGCAGGGAGGTACTTATAAGCCCAGCAAATTTCTCTGGACATGCCACCCATTCCTGACCATGGGAAAGGTGAGTGTGGTGTGGTGCCTGTGGTTCTGAGATGTGGGTTCTCCCTCCTCTGGCTGCAGCTTCCTGGGGCCTCCTGTTTCCTCCAGGCCTGGCTGGGTAAGGGAGGCCCATTTGGCCAGGGTGGATTCCCCAGACATGTTGGGACTATTTTTCAACTCCTCAAGCCCCAACATCCTTGGCTGTCTATCCCTGCTTCTAGCCTGCCAGTTAAAAGGGGGGAAGGAGATAAGGGGGAAAGCAATTTAAAAAAAAAAAAGAAAAAAAAAGAGAGAATTGGGTAGGGAGAGAAGGAAGGAACAACCTAATCAGAGCAAGGCAAGACCACTCTACTGCAAAGTCTTACTTCTTGCCTATTGGAGCAAACAGAGGGAACCAACCCGATCAAAGATTCCTCCCCTCCATTGCTGGAAAATCTTTTTTACTGAGCTGTCCCTATTGGGTTGGAAAAGTATTTTTCTAACCACCTCAGCAGCCTTTCAATCTCCCACTTGGCAATCGTTTTCGATTTATCACAAAAGGATGTGAAAACAAAAGGGGAGGTCCTAGCTTTGATATTTGATGTACCACAATGGCTATGGATTATAGGTTTGGCCCAGTAAGTGGGGACACCTTATGGAAGAGGCTGTATTCCCAAGTTTTAGTTCAGAAAAAGGGAGAATTGTATGAGAAAAGACTTGGAATTGCCATGGAATATGAACTAGGTCTGGTGATATGCTTTTGATTTCTGAGTGTAGGAAGCAACTGAAAGGTGAATTCCTTTAAGGAGGGAATTGAAGGATGAGCTCCCAGTAATGACCTTATGCATCATATTTTTTATTTAGGGGTTAAAACCTTTGGGGTCAAAAGTTTAACTCTCAAGAACCACTGATCATCATATCTTGAAATTTTCTACACTCAAGTCCAGCAATGGTGCTGTATTGGCTGCATGGAACTCTGAGAAATATGTAAATATGCTGGATTCAGTCATGAAAAATGTTGTATTGTTCCTACTTATGTAATTGATTGAAACATACAAATCCTTTTAAAATCCCATATAGTTTGTCCATTCATTTCGAAAACAGCCACCTATGTGCAGTGAAATTAGGATATAGAATTCGAAGGAAGAAGAAAGGCAAGTATTCAATTAGCATGAAGTGAATAAAGTAAGCAAATATGTGGATTTTAACAGCTAGACTAATTGAGATGTGTTCATTAGACAAACAAAATGGTTTCTGTATTCTGCTTTCTCTTCATTTGGTTATTCCCCTGCCTCCACAAATGCATAGCCGTCCTTATAACTATTGTAGTGTCAGATCCAGAAATAGTAACCTAGATTACTTTTCTTCTTCTTTCTGGTTATTGTTCAGTATCTTAATGCAAAGTTTACTGCCATTAGACATGACAAGATCAGTTTCTTTATTCTAGAGGGGATATTTTTAGTCCTGAAAACTGATAGTGTACAAAGGGATTCCACATTTAGTCATCTTTGTTAATGACAAGCAGAACATGATTGTACTTTCTGGTTCTAATTACACCTCTTAACCCCAGTCACTGAAGATGCTCTTGGGTGCAATAATTTACATTTGACTCCAGCTAACATTTTTCAAGGAGGCCTCTCCAGTGGCAACATAAATCTCCTGGATCAAATTTCATCTGAAAACTCTTCCCCCCCCCCCCTTGTATTTGTTTAATAATAATTTTTTAAAATCTTTCCATAGATATGGGCAAAGCTTTCCCCCACCTAGGACATTTAAGCTAAGTATTAAGTAGAATGTTTTTACTCCAAAAGGGAGAGATTTGAAACTGAAGTTACTTCAGGGTGTGAAAAATTGTTCATCATAATGAGAAATTCCACAGCTGTTAAAATGCATTCAATGTCATTTGGGTTTTTTAAAATTTCTGATTAATACTGATTAATTCATATACAGAGTAACTCTTCTTATTGAGTGACAAGGGTTTACTCCATTGATCTGTCACCCAGTTGCAATATTTTTTGGGGTAATGTACAAAATAAACATTTTTTTAAAAAAAGCACACACACACAGAGAGGCATGAGATCATTAAATATGGATAAGTAGAAGGCGGGATTGAGCATGAGCCTCAAGAGATGGTAATCATCTCTGAAACCTTTACCCCACATAAAGTAATAAACTAATTGAAAACACCCCAGATAAGTGCAAGGCCACTATGTTTATGTTAGGAAAGGGGATGCTACAAAGTGGTATGTTGCAAGGAAAGGAGAGCAGAGAATCCAGTCATGAATTTTGCCCAGACTCTGTCCCAAAACAAGATCAGGATGGGCTCATACATGAACCAGGGTGGGTTCATGCTTGAATTCGACAATCCATGGTTAGCTGCACATATGGTTGTGTGAACTTTCAGGAACATCTCTCCACCCTATCCAGCCCTTCCAGAGTCCCCATAAATTCAGCTTTCTCTGCATTCATACCCATCAGTTGTGTGCAAGCAGGATGAATTGTATTCAATATGCAAGTAATAAAAAGAAGAATAAAATAATGAGGAATTTCTAAATAGAAAATCTCTAGGGATTTTAAAAAATATATAAAACAACAACAACATCAAACCAACAAGCCTATGCTTCAGTGATACAAGGGGGAAAAAGACATGTTTTCTAGATCCCAAATGCACAAGATGTGTCAGCCTGTGGTAGGCACCTCTATTGCAGTGTAAATAAATCTCCAGCAAGAATGGTCACAATTACACAGAACTATTAGGAAGGAAGGAAGGGAGGGAGGGAGGGAGGGAGGGAGGGAGGGAGGAAGTTCTGTGAAGCAGGTCAATACTTGTGTTAGGACGAGAGGGTGCAATCTAAACAGAAAACAATATCAATTAATCAGAGCAATCAGCCTTATGTTAAGTCACTCAAAACACAAATAAGAGAGATGTATGAGAATTAATGGAAGAACAGTAATGAAAGCCATAAAAATGGCTTGGAAATAAACCTGATAACATGATAGTGATCAAGATATACAAAGGAAGACTGTTTAGCATAGATGAGAACAACAGTGAACAAGAACGATTTTAACATAGGCAGCTTCTCGGATCAGACTGAAGCATATTTAAATGATGAAAGACAACATACAAAGCCATTCCTCACTTAGACTTTGGAGGAACACATCCAACTGATGGATTCATTCTCAGAGTGACTCCTGACAAGGCACTAAGATATATGAGGGTATTTGGTTTACTTATATCCTCAGAAAAAAATATTTTAAAAAAGTAGTACATGGGTGGGGGAGGGGGAAGATTGACATCCAAAAAAAGCAAGAAGCTGTAGTCCTCATTTTTCATTCAAGTAAGCCGTCCTAATATCAGAAGAAGGTTTGGCACTATAACATTTGCTCATGCAGTACTCCAAGGCTAATAACCATGCATGTTAAGACACAATCCAGAATTCTTTGCAACATGCAAGTTTTGAATGAACAATCCAATCTGGAAAGTATTCCAGAAAAAAGAAATGATAAAAGTTTTGAAAGCCATTGAAACAGAGTGTAAGACATAACAGCAGCATCCCAGTCTGGAGCCTAGTTGACATCTATCATGGGTTTTCTTTAAGGCATACTAACATAACTTTACTAAGCCGTCACCTAATGTATTGCTTTGGTTCTTTGGTTGGTTGGTTGGCTGATTTGGCTGGCTCATTGCTTTCTTGTGACATTGCAGCAAAACCTGAATGGTGTCAATTATTCTTTAGTCATGTTTGTTTAAGATGAGACATGAACAATAACCATTACAAAAGCACCAACAATGGTATTATGTCATTTTTTCCCATTGCTTTCGAATGGGTGATAATTTTGTTTGATTCTGTTTTACATATAACAAATGGACAAATGTATTCACAAATTTGATGGAATGACATTGAGACTAAAAGAAATGTGGGATAGTGACATTCACCCATTGAGACAGAGGGCTTTGAGCTCTTAGACATCTAATTTTGAAATCCTTGTAAATCTGAATAAATTTGCAGTTCTAAATTAGAGATCTATATGCCTTAAAGTTGCCTGCTGACTAATGTTGACCCCACAAATGTCAGAGTGTTTTCTTAGGCAGGGAAATACTCAGAAGTGGTTATTTTCTCTGATGTAAGAGATTATCATGCCCAACTCACATGCAAACATCCTCAATGGGATAGACATGCATTTAACTGTTAGTGATGGATCTTACTGCATTCTCCTGTGGTCGGGTGATAAGCAGCCCATATGCAACCCATGCTTGTCCTGTAACTTTTCAAGAATGGGAAAATCCCTTTCTTGAGAAGCCATGGGATAGCCCAGGGCTGCCTACAGCCCAACCATGGGAGAGTGCAGTAAGATCTGTTATTGACAGTTAAACACATGTCTACCCCATCAGGGAGTCACGTGTGATAATCTCCATATAGTCTACAGCACCTGGTATTCATTGGTGGGCTCCCATCCAAGCACTATCCACAGCTGTTGTTGCCTAGTTTCCAAGATCAAATGGGGTCTGGTACCATTAAGGTCTCTGGGCTACCACCCCTTTTTTCTGACTGTCTCTTCATCTTTAACAGCTACATGCCAGACATGATCCTAAACAGCTGTATCTATTAAGGATGTGCACCAACCCCATGTTACAGCTCACACCCCTAATTCAGTACTTCAGTAAATGGTTTATTTGGCCACAAAATCAGTAATAATGTTTCCTCAGAATTTCAACCAGTAGTATTGATTGGATAGTGATCATGAAGGCCAACTTGCAGAGCAATCACTACAGGCAGGAAGGCTAGGTGGTTTACGGCAGGATGCTTTGCACCCAAGGCAATCATTGCCTCATCATTGCAATCCCATTCCCACCTTTGATACCCCTAACTCGAGAGGTCATTTCCTTGGAGATTTGGCCCTTTGATGTATCTTTGCCTCAGGCTATTTGTGGCCTATATAAACACCTAGTTTCCTTGGGCTGGCTAGAATTCATGGTGTCCCCATGTCACTTTGGATTCTGACTAGTTCCAAGTCATTGCCGTTCCCCTCAGCATTCCCCAAAATGGCCAAGTCCAACATGATACCATCCAATTGGACAATCAGAGTCACCATGCTTTAGTAAGTATGACAATTAGTGGAGCCACTTGTCTATTCCAACCCTTCATTCCTCAGTTCTTGTGTGTGTGCTTGCATCAATGTGTGTTTCCCTCTTGAAATGAAAGACAGTTAATGGAAAGTATTCTGCCTCTGTGAATTCCCTATCCCAGCACCTCAGTATACGGGTGGGAAATGATTTCAAAATTACTGCTTGCAATTCGGTCCAAATAATTGAGCTAATTAGAATTCCCCTGGTTTACAGTTATGAAGTTTTTAATTTTGGTAGCTTCAGGAAAAAAGAATTACTTTACTTTAGACATCATAAGATCATATTCAAAGCTGATCAACTGCGTGCAGGCTATGGGTTGAATTATATGTACATTCCTAGCACCTAATGAATTTGTCAGTGTAGATGTTTGATAACTTTGTCATACTTTGGCCAACAATTACATTTTTGTGAGAGATCTGTTCTCTCTCTCTCTCTCTCTGTGTGTGTGTGTGTGTGTGTGTGTGTGGAAAGAATTTGTGAATGTGGGAGGAAGCAAAATTGACAGATTCATCTATTTTGTCCCAGTATTGTACATATGCATGATGTCTAAATTGTTGTAGTTGGAAAATACATTGAGAGAGAGAGAGAGAGAGAGAGAGAGAGAGAGAGAGATATTTAGGTCTGCATTTTCAAAGATCTTCATAGTTTAGTTATCTGATTCATGGGATGTTTTAGAAAAATCCACATGAAAAGCATATAATTGTCATCTTTAAAAAATGCTACAATTAAATTCTTGTTGGCTCTCTAAAATCTTTGAGTGTGCAAAAGGTAGGCTATTTTATTTCAGACATAGGAAGTCACACACTGTTACTGTACTTGCACTGACTCCTCTCTAATCTCTTAACACATTTTAAAACATGTACTAATAATATATTACATTGCCAGGAGATACAAACTAAACAAGCACAATATTGCTGGAAAATATAATTGCCAAAAACTGCTTTTTAAAAATAGCTTGAAACCATTCTTCTAACTACATTGGATCAGCTGCCTGCCTGATTCTATTTCAATTACATTTAGACATAGAAAATTATATGGTGCTGATTTATCATGTTCAGTTTTTTAGGCCCAGTGAATTCTACACATTAATAGGCTGAGATGATCGTATTCTGTTAGAACAGAGATTATCAACCTCTGAGGTATTTTTTTAAAAATGTGTTTTTTGGAAGGCGGAGAGAAATGATGAGTCTATGACATTTTCAGTAAGGAGAGGGTAATCCTGTAAAAGGATTGTAACAAGCCATCAGTGCTTTCAATAAAGGTTTTTAAAAATGTAAACCCCTGCAGTACTTCCCTGGGTGACTATAGTGCATTTATTCTCTGGAGGAGGAAGGAGGAGGAAGGAGGAGGAGGACAACAGTAATAATAACAATAATAATAGAATTGGAGGTTACTGGGGAACACTGAGGTCTGTCAAATAGGCTGGGGGAGACTCCATACAGCTTGTGGGTCACTCTTTGTCCAACCTTGGGTGGCATGATAGTCCAAAAAAGCAAGAGCTGCTTACTCCTTTGCTAGTTAGGGAGTCATTTCCCCAGTGGTATCACTAGGTTTGGTGTCACCTAGTGCAGCAACTCATAGTGACATCCTCTATTGACCTCCTCTCATACCACATCCATACAGAATCCTTTGTAATGGTTTTTGTACAAATTTACTAACAAATTGTTATTCCATTATATCACTGAATGTAATGGTAATAGCAGTGATAAATGACTAGCAAAATTAAAAGTATACCTTTAAAGTACAATATCATCCACACAGAATAAATGTGTTTACATATACAAAGTTTCATGTGGTTTAAGTGAAAATTTGGTAAAATGTCATGCTTTTAAAGGGAAATGTTTTAAAATTATTATTTTTTATTTTTTATTTTTTTAAATTAAATTTTGAAAGTTTAAATTTAATTTTTTTTAAAAAATAAATCCCAGGGCCTCTCCTTTGTCCTCCCACTAAGCCTCACCCCACACACCTCATCTCTTTAGTGTTTTTTTTTAAAAATACAGGCAAATGCCACAGCCCATTTATGCCAAAATGTTTGAGAAGCAGTGGTGTCACACACCCCTTAGGGTGTCACCTGGTCTGTCCTCACACACACACACACACACACACACACCCCTAGTGATGCCACTGATTTGGCTTTTTACCCTACAAGTCTTTTGCTGTCAGTCCTTTCTTAAAAATCATTTTCCTATATTCAAAGATATAGCTGTATTAGTCTGTATAATCAGTACATAGAAAGATCCTGTAGCCCCTTTGAGACTAACTGAAATATACACACATTTATCCAGGAAATGTCATCACAAGACCTAATGGTATTACCCACAATATTAGGGGGGAATGGAGTTTCACATGCTCATCCTCCAATGTGATCTATGCTAGAATAGGAGGGACAGAATACTAGAATTTCAGCACAGAATAAGTAAAGAGATAGTACAGGAATACCTGGTTAATCTAAATGAATACAAGTCTCGAGAACCAGATGAACTACATCCAAGGGTATTAAAAGAACTGGCAAATGTAATATCGGAACCGTTGGCAAAAATCTTTGAGAAATCCTGGCAAACAGGAGAAGTCCCAGAAGACTGGAGGAGGGCAAAGGTTGTCCCCATCTTCAAAAAGGGGAAAAAAGAGGATCCCAACAATTATCGTCCAGTTAGACTGACATCAATTCCAGGAAAGATTCTGGAGCAGACCATTAAACAGAGAGACTGTGAATATCTAGAAGATAATTCCATAATCACAAAAAGCCAACATGGGTTTCAGAGAAACAAGTCATGCCAGACAAATCTGATCTCTTTTTTTAAAATAAAATTTTATCAGATATTCAATAAAAAACATACAAACATATATACAAATGAAAAGGACAATTTCCATACATCATATATACATCACAAACTTGTAAATCCAAATAGCAGTGATGGCCATCTGCATTCTACCCTCCACTTCCATCAGCTTCTTACCGTCCCTTATTTCTTTCTTCTTTATTTCCTTCCTCCATTTATCCTCCTCCTCCTTCCTTCTCTCTACTCCTTCTTACCCTTACTTCTGTCCCTAATCCTACATTCCCAATAACCTCCTTCGTCTTCGTCACTTGCTCTGACCTTCAGTCACTTACTCAAACCTTCCATAGCTTACACATATACATTCTTGACAATCTTTCATCCTTCATTCATACCTAACTTTCTTTCCATCTTCTGCTGATTTGTCATTCCCATTATTAGTTACTTTCCACTGTTAATAGGTTAATGTCAATCTCATCTGCCAATTTTATCATATCTTCAATCCTATTTACTCTAAGACACTGTCATGTGAAAATATCTTATCATTTTTACAGCTACAATTTGTCCTCTCTTCCACCATATAAAACCTTACTTGTCTAAAGTTGGTATAGTCTCTTCACAATTAGCTAAGATAACTAAAATACATGATGAGTGTCTTCTTTATATAAAGAAAATTGGTAGTGAAGAATCCAATGATTATTAATATCTTTCTAAGACAATTTCTTTAACTGATATTGACAAGCAGAACAGCTCTCATAGTTTATATTACTATCTATTACCTCTATTACATCTTCTCATTTAAATCCTTCATTCCCTTACTATGGATATTTCGCTATTTGTGGAGGGGACATCTTCCCCTTAGCTGCATGTTTAATTTAAAAAAAAAAAGAGAAGTTGCTCTATTTCCCCTTTAACTATATTTAACCCCCCCCCCATATTTTCTGTCTATCCCTAAACACAGTTATGTCATTTTCTCCCAAATCTGATTTCTTTTTTTGATAAAATTACCAGCTTGGTAGATGAAGGGAATGCTGTGGATATAGTATATCTTGATTTCAGTAAGGCCTTTGACAAGGTTCCCTGTGACATTCTTGCAAACAAACTTGCAAAATGTGGACTAGACAAGGTAAAGGTTATATGGATTTGTAACTGATTGACTGGCCACACCCAAAGAGTGCTCAACAATGGCTTCTTTTCATCCTGGCGAGAAGTGACCAGTGGGATGCCACAGGGTTCGGTACTGGGCCCAGATCTGTTCAACATCTTTATCAGTGACCTGGATGACAGAATTGGAGGTCATACTTATCAAATTTGCTGATGACACCAAAATAGGAGGAGTAGCTAATACCCCAGAACACAGGATCAAAATTCAAAATAACCTGAATATACTATAAAGCTGGGCCAAAGCTAACAAAATGAAATTCAACACGAAGTAATGTAAGGTACTGTACTTAGGGTGGAAAAATAAAATGCACAGATATAGGATGGGGGAGACATAGCTCAATGAGACCACATGTGAAAGGGATCTAGGAGTCCAAGTACACCACAATTTGAACATGAGTCAACAGTGTGATGCAGCAGCTAAAAAGGCCAATGAGATTTTAGGTTTCATCAATAGAAGTATAGTGTTTAGATCCAGGGAAGTAATAGTGCCACTCTATTCTCCTTTGGTCAGGCCCCACCTGGAATACTGTGTCCAATTCTGGGCACCATAATTCAAAAAGAAAGTTGAGAAACTGGAGTGTGTCCAAAGGAGGGCGACTAAAATGGTGAAGGGTCTGGAAACCATGGCTTAAGAGGAAAGATTTAGGGAGCTGGGGATGTTTAGCCTGGAGAACAGAAGATTAAGAGGTGATATGATAGCCCTGTTTAAGTATTTGAAGGGATGTCACTTTGAGGAGGGAGCAAGTTTTCTGCTGCTCCAGAGAACAGGACCTGGAACAATGGATGCAAGCTCCAGGAAAAGATATTCTACCTCAACATTAGGAGGAACATCCTGACAGTAAGGGCTGTTCAGCAGTGGAACTCATTCCCTTATAGAGTGGTGGAGTCTCCTTCCTTTAAACAGAGGATGGATGGCCATCTGTCGGGGATGCTTTGGTGGAGAGTTCCTGCATGGCAGGGGGGGTTGGATTGGATGACCCTTGTGGTCTCTTCCAACTCTACGATTCTATGATTCTATAATTGTATGATTCACTGGTAAATAGAAGGTGGTGGTGGTGGTGGGGAGGCAGGGTCCTCCATTTGGAAAACCAGGGATCTCCCTTGCCAACATAAAGAATAAATACAGATAAGGTTTCCAACATTTGGATAGAGCTTAGAAAAGTTGTTTTTGGTCAACAGCTCCAAGAATTCTATACACATCAGCTGCAGTCCAAAACAGTAACTTTTCCAAGCTCTGCACTTAAATAATTCTAAATATATGAAGAGCGGGGACAGAAGAAGAAATGTCTTTTAAAATATTGCCACATCAAATATTTTTATTAGCCTTTCTCCTCAAATCTGGACACAGTGAATTCTAAATTGCTGGCAATTGCTGGGAAATGGATACCAGCTGTTCCAGCATTCCTTCACGTGAAAATGTGAACTGGTATTTGGGCAATCGTGTCAGATAATTTGAGCTGTACACTTTGGCATCTTACTGTTACCTCTAGTTCTATACTCTCCACCCAAGGTGTGGAATTTACATTTTTTCTGCTGCTATTACTATTGGGGAATAGCACTGACACAGTGAAAACTGGAGTCATCTCCTATCCCTTTAATGATGGTGCAGAAGAGGGAATGTCTGCAGCTGTTTTCTTTTACCTGGTTGTGTGGCTAGCAACACCTGCTGACATCCCCTCTTCTCCACCATCATTAAAAGGACAAGGAACATCTCTAGTTTTCATTCTGGCAACCCTACTGGCCAAACAAATAAAAATTAAAATACACATTGAGATTTATAATCTTTCATGAATGTAAGGGTGCATCTGCACTGCAGGAATAAATGCATTCTGACCCTACTTTAACTCCATGGTTCAATGCTATGAAATTCTGAGATTTGTAGTCTGTTGTGGCACCAGAGCTCTTTGACAGAGAAGGCTAAATGTTTCACAAAACTACACATCCCATAATTCCATAGCATTGAGCCATGGCAGTTAAAATGGTATTAAACTGTATTATTTCTGCAGTGCAGGTGCAGCCATAGTTTCACTTAGCTGTACTAGAACTGTTGAAACATCCTTCGCTATTTCCATAATCAAATACATAAATAAAAGTTGCAGCTGCAATTGAAGCCAAATGGGGCCATAGATATATGTGATATTTCTTTAGGGTTGGGGTGATGAAACTACAGCCCTGAGGCAAATATTTTGAAGATTCACTACGGCTTTTATAGTTATCAAAACGCAACTATACAAGAGTCACTCCCTATTTATTGTTCCCCATCCTTACAGGAAGGTTTTTAATGGATTTTGGATTATTACTATTATTAGTATTACAATGTATCTCTGCTTCATCACTATAGTTGAGATAGTCTTTGATTGAGCATAGAAACACACATCATTTTTCTTTCATAAGCTGTGTAGGAGGTCTAGATTAAATCATCATGAAAGCTTTTAAAGTGTTTATACGTGTTCACTTTTGTAAACAAACGGAAGCCATTAAGCTTCCAGATTCTAAGGATGGCCCCATCAAAAACAGGGTGGAGCTGGATTACCATTAAAGATTGATATAACAGTTCTACAAGTGCAGTTGAATACTGAGATCTGACACTTCACAGGGCGAGCTAATGGCTACTTTTGCATCCAACATTCACATGGACACATTTTTCCCTCATAGGATAGGAAGACTTTTAGTGAAGCAACAGGACATGAGGGGACTACAACATAGATATGCCTCTTAAAAGCCTGTGGAACCTGACCAAACATATCAACCACCATGTATGTTGATCAAGTATCCTCATAACCAATGTCTTGCTTGAATATAATAGAGATCTGTTTCAGGGGTGAGCAAAGTGTACCCTGTGGACTGCATAAAGACCTCACCCTGTGAAACTTGCATCCTCACAGTCTCAACCTGATGATTCCACTCAAGTTGGGGAAAAAATGATTTCCCATTAAAAAGAAAAGTTATCTTGAAAGCCAGCAGGAGTAGTGATTATGAAATAAAATCTGTCCCCCACCCCACTTAGTTTTGCATTATCAAGACTGCTATAGCTTCTGGAGGGCCCTGTGTAAGAAGGCTGGCCTCTGGACACCAGGAGCTTGCTTGCCTCTGGCCTATTCAATCCTATTGTTGTTAACAGCTGTCAAGTCAACTTCAACTTATGGTGATGCTAGGAATGAGATACTTCCAAGTCACCCTAACATCAGCAGCCCTACTTAGGTCTTGCAGACTCAGAGCTATGCCTTCATTGATTGAGTCTATCCACCTGGAAGGCAGTCTTCCTCTTTTACTGTTGTCTTCTACCTCACCAAGCATTATTGTATTTTCTAATGAGTCATGTCTTCTCATGATATATCCAAACTATGGCAGTCTCAGTTAGTCACCTTGGCTTCCAGGGAGAGTTCAGGCTTGATTTGTTCTTGGATCCATTTATTTGCCCTTTTGGCAATCTATAGTATCTATAGAACTCTACTCTAGCACATTTCAAATGAACTGATTTGATTTCCTTCCTATCAGCTTTCTCTCTTCACTATCCAGCTTTCACAGCTATACATCAAAATTGAAAATGGTGCCTGTGGTAAGGGTGTGCATCTTTAATCACAACTCCCTCTATAGAGAATTCAGAAACTCTCTCCTCCATTTTGCATTTTACAGGGATAGTCTTGATTAATCCTCTGTTGTCCCAATTTTTCAACTGCTTTTAAAATGCCTTAGTTTCTGTCTCAGCCTCCAACTTTTCACCTTCATCCTCAGTTTACTTCAGTCAGTGCAAACTCAAAGTCTTCTCAGCACACGTGAATTCACATCTAGCTGAACTATTCAGGGTAGTGCGACATCTAATTCAAGCAGTTTACTTCCTGAGTCCAGTTCTATAGCCTTCAGTTGTTCTCTGTGAAGCTTTTAACAATCATTTCACATATGAAATCTCTCAGATAAGAGACAACTTAGGGGCTATACAGACCACAGCTAAGGGTCAGGCTGCAGCTGCCTCTATCTGTGCTGGATTGGGGCTACAGGACCCGCACACCACAGCCCTGATCTATCCTTGGTGCAAAAAGGAGCTGAAAAAAGTGTCTCCTTTTTGCGCCCCAGAAAAGGCACCATAGCCACTAGCACACTGCTTTTCCACACTCCGTTGCTCTCTATCATGTAGATGCAGATCCAGAGGAGTTCCATGATGCCATGCACCATGTAGAGTGGCATGCAGCAGCATGCCAGCCTGGGGATGGAGTTGGGGTGTGCGTCATGTGGATGCCATGTCCTGACTCTGCCCTCAAGCCAGCCTTAATGGCTGGTCTGTTCAGCCCCCTAGATACTATCATTATAGCAGAAGCTGAGAATGAGGTATCCAGCAACTTTGTTAGTAGGATTACACTGGCTTAATTTCAGTACTTCAGATGTGATCAAACTGCTAGGACAAGTAAGGAGGATAACCTGTCCCCCAAGCACTTCTTGGCTGTCCATCCAGGGAGGAGATGCAGTTAGACCTCAGCTTCAAAATATTATTAATACCTCTCTCATGAAGGGAAGATTTTCATCTTGTTTTTTAAAAAGCCATGGTATGACCTCTTCTTTAACAAGCACTCCCTGGGTGCTCTACACTTTAACAACTATAGACCAGTATTGAATTATTATTGTTGTTGTTGTTGTTATTTAGCAAGGCGACTGAGAGGGCATTTGCCTTCCAATTCATCACAGACTTGGATGATATAGATTTTCTAGACCCATTTCAAACCAGTGTGAGAGTAGAATACAGAGTTGAGACCACCATGGTCACTTCAGTGGATTATCTTCACCTAGCATCAACATGAGGAGTGTGTAATTCCTTTGAACCTATCAGCAACATTTGATACCATTGACCATTTGATACCATTGACCATTGTATGCTTCTGGAATGTCTGATGGGGTTGGGAATCAGGGGCACCGAGCTTCAGTGGCTCTGGTCCTATATCTTAGATAGGTTTCAAATAGTGGTGGTTGGGGATAGCTGATCCTGGGGGGTGGGGGTGGCAGAGGGCTGTTATATGGCAAACTATAAGGTGCCATTCTCTCCCCAATGCTGTTTAACATCTACATGAAACTGCTGGGAGAGATCATCTGAAAGCATGGAGTGGGTTGCTATCAGTATGCTGATGACACTCACATACACTTCTCAATGCCTTCAAAAATAGAATCAGTTAAGGATAGTGTGTCTCGTCTGAATGAATGACTGCAGAATCTAATGGGCTGGATGACAAAAACTGATTGAAACTGAATTAAGACAAGATGGTGGTGCTTAATCTTAAGGCTCATAACCTGGGGTTGGAAGTATATGGCATTACATTCCCCTGAAAAAACAGTGTTTGCAACTTTGGTGTGCATCTTGATTTATTGTTTCAAATGACACCTGAGATGGCCAGAAATGCTTACTATCATCTCCAGCTGATGTGCCAACTGTGCCCCTTCCTAGAGTTGGGATACCTAAAGATGACAGTGCAAACAGTGGCAATACATTGCTAACCTCAAGGCTGGACTTCTGCAATATGCTACACATTGAGCTACCTTTGTACAAAGTTCAGAAACTTTATTAGTGCCAAACACAGCAGCCACAGTGGTTACTGGTTCATGTGAACATGATTATTTGTTGTTATTGTCAACTGTCCTTGAGTTGAACACAAGACATGACAACCCTGTGGATGAGGCATCTCCAAGACTGTCCTCCACTGCTCTACTTAGGTCCATTACCACCCCGATTAAGTCTATCCATCTGGTGTATATTCTTATTCTTTTTCTGATGCCTTCTACTTTTCCTAGCATTATTCCTCTCAGGATGTGGCCAAAGTACAACACCCTCAATTTAGTCATATTGGCTTCCAGGGAGAGTTCAGGCTTGATCTGGTCAATGACTCATTTGTTTGACACCACTTTAACTGCCATGGCTTAATGCAATGGAATTTTGGGGTTTGTAGTTTTGTGAGATATTCCACCTTCTCTGTCAGACAGCTCTGGTGCCACAACAAACTACAAATCCTAGAATTCCATAGGATGAAACCATGACAGTTGAAGTGGTGTCAAACTGCATCAGTTGTGCAGTGCAGAGGCAGCCTGTACCTTTTGCTCAACTTTAAACTCTTTCACTAGACGTATGATCATAGAGAGTTCCACATGTTATCTCTCTGCAGAGGAAAGTATGCCAGATGAAGTGTTTTCCAATCATCTACGTAGAACACTTTCTTATTTTGTTGTAAATATTAAGGAAGAGAGTGTACACCAGAAGAGGCATAATAAGGGAGAAGGGCCCCGGCAATCAGTGTAGTTCAGCATGGGCTGAAAAGTAAAACCCCATGTATGTTTATTAAAGTTTAAGTAATACCATATTCACTGGGTCTTAAACCCCAGAAAATGTGCATAGGATTGGGGCCTAAGTGCTTTGCTGGATCAAAGCCTAATTGCTGATGTAAAGAGATAAGCTCCTCATTTTGTAAATGTTTAGTTCCTTGTGTTTTCTTCCAAGATTAAATCATTGTGCGGCTGTTTGTTTGCCTTGGTTTTTTTTTTTTTTTGTTTAAAAAACAATATAAAGAATCTTACAAATGGAGCATAATGCTTTTAAACTAATGTTCTTATCTGAATAGATGTCTTTCTTTAAAAAAAAAATAATCTGAGGACTGAAGTATTTTAATCCTGCTAGTTGCACTAGAACATCTATACAGATAACATCATCTTATCTAACAGGGCACAGGGTGTTTCATATATGCTCAGTACCCTAATGGAGGAAGGAAAAATAAGGAGAATTTTTGATATTTCAAATTTACCATTTGCTTCACGGATACATTTGCCCAAACAAACTAGTAAAAACATCAAATGGTCAGAGGAATATATAAAATAGGAATAGTATGTGACATAAAATATGAAACAATCCCAAATAATGGCCAGAATCCTGTTGACATCTTGTGTTTTCATAAGTGGACCTATGTCTGTAGGAATTAGAATTGATAAGTTGTTTAGCATAGGGGGAAAGGGTGCTCACCCTACATACGTCTCTAAATTTAAAAAATTGCATCAGAGCAACCAGAAAGGTCAAGTACTGAACGATACTGCTATACACTTATGTACCAAGAATAGCATATATTTGCTGTGGCATGACTGGGGCTTACAAAAGAAGACAAGGTGATTTGAGCTCATTTTCTGGATAGATCTAGCTAGCTATCATTTGCAGCTGAATTGCTACATCAAAAAGAAGACAAGGTGATTTGAGCCCAATTTCTGGAGCAAACCTTCTTGGGCTTCCTTCTGCTGAGGCAAATTTTAGAAGTTACCCTGACTAGTAACAGATTCATTTCCCCATTGGTGCAGCCCAGTGAGTTGTCACACTCTGTTAGCATTCCTCAGGTGGAATTTTGCTATATGGTTTCCTCCCTCCCCCCCCCCCCGCCCGCCTGCTTTTATTAATATACATCTATTCAGAGTCTGGTCCTGTTGCTTGGAAGTAAGCTGGACAGGGATGTTTTTTGTATTTTTTTAATGAGTGTCTATAAATTCCATTTTCAAACTATTAGGAAAATATTTTGGAATTCTAATGCCTGAGCATGTGGAATGAGTTACCTCCCATAACCATGTGTGCTTCTGCATTGCTAATTACATTAGTTTTCCTATTGCTAATTAACCATGTCATTAATTATAGGCATTCAAGGCAAGTCAAATATGGACAATAAATGGAAGGCCTGAGAAATTATAAATTTGTTTTTGCCAATTGAAGGGTATACAGTTAGACATTAATATCAGAATGGGGGAGGTGGCTGGGACTAGAAACTTTTTTAAAAAAATTATAATCTTGTCTTTTCTGTCCCCACCCCATTCCCACATTGTTCCCATGGCTTGTAGTTATTTATATGTAATTGAAATCTGGTACATCTATGTATCTGGCATCCTAGTATATCCTCACGATATCTCACCTTCCCTTCCTTCCTTCCTTTCTTCCTTTCTTCCTTTCCTTCCCTTCCTTTTCCTTCTCTTCCTTTCCCCTCCCTTTTCTACTTTGTTTCTTCATGATCATACTTTTAAAATCCAATTAAAACTGTACTTTAAAATATTATTGGGCAGAAATAAATTCTAATTCTGGTTCTTGTCCTCTGCACAAATTGTGTGTATTCTTCTGGAATGAAATCTGACTTTTGCTCATAATGTTCAGAGGGCTTGTCCTTGAGAAAAGAAAAGAAAAAACTAACTTGGGCACACACACAAATAACCAGGCTTTATGAAAGGAGACTCAAAAATAATACAGTTTTATTCCCCATTTCTCTGAACTAAATAAGTTTTAGGAGAAAGAGAAAGTAGATAAAAAATTACTAATTGCAATGATCTAAACTCCAGTAGAGCTAACCACAGACACTTTGGCTAGGCCCACAGAATTGTCTTGCCTGCTCTGTTACTTTCAGTGGAACTACAGCACTTTAAATGCAATTATTTTGGCTTGATTGTTGCATATTTTGTTGTTACTTACTCTTTTTTGTTTATCTGGATGGCTGTATTTAGTTCCATCAGGTAATTTCCTTTATGATGATTTCATGCCTGACTTTTTAAAGGAAAAAGCAACAACATAAAGAACCAAATTTCATCTTATTTTAATGTAGACTACTCCACCCATTTCTGTTCAAACCACAGTGTTACCTCTCTCAAACCAGACTCAAGGAGACATAAAACATATGGATAGCAAGCAAGTAGTTTTCCTAATGAAAATAAATGCATAAAAGTTCTACATACTTCCTCCCTTACATTTGTAACTTTTTAGTGGTTCGGATGATGAAGATAATAGGACTGATAAGTATCCACTCTAAATTTATTGCAGGGGATAAAAGCAGCCCCAACGATAAAATATTACTGCTATCAGGAAACCAGAAAATGCCCTGGTTCACCGTGAATCCAAAATATTTTCATTTCATTCCTTATTATGTTCACTTCTATTTATGCAAAGTACAAAATAAAAAAAAATATTGAGTGAAAGATGATATTTCAAGTAGGCTTCTAAGTCAATGGCCAGAATCCAGCAAAGAGGTAGGCATGCTTAAGCTCATTGAAACCAATGCATTTAATGCATGCACCTAACTCTCTAACTGGATTCGGGCCAGTGTATTAAAGATCCCAAATATTGGATAAAATCCAAACATTTCTTTTCTATACAAATCGTATAATAACAACTTGGTTTAATTCTGAATTTCCTGTTACGTTTCTTTCTCAGAGAAGAGTGCAAATTATGTGTGGCTGAGGATGTTTTGCTGCCTGAAGCAAAGGAAAGGATGGCACCCTCCTTCCCCCATTTGCTGTACAGAAGTGAACTGGACTGCCAACTTGCAAAAAGTCCGTATTGTTGTAATCTCTTTATTAGACTGTCCCAGACTACACAGAATTATTTGTGCAAGCTTCTGAAACCACACCTTTCTTTATCAGGCAAAGATGGCAATTGAAACTCTCTTCAGTTCTGGAGAAAGGACAATGATCCTTACCACAACTGAGGGTAGCAGAGGTGCAAGATAAATCAAGTGACACACAAAGCACATCCCAAATTGAAAGAATGACTCAAAGGAGACATGGCTGGGGAGGTAGGGTAGATGTTGTACAAAATAGCAGGACTAAGCCTGATGAGCTTGTGGTGATGTATGTTGAATTTCCTGAAGGTGATAAAATGGGACATGACCATTCCTTTCTCAATTGGATCACACAAGAGGTAAGAATCAAGGCATGTAGCTGAGATAGCTCCATTGTGAGGAGAAACTGAATTTCAGAAGCTTGGCTTCTTCCACTTCCCTCTGAAACAAACACAAAAAGCTTGATCACAGCCAAGATTCTTGTATCTATTACTTTACCCGTTCTATACTAGCAGCAGCAATACAGTTGGCCCTCCTTATCCACGGATTTTTTGTACTGCTGAAGCACCCTTTCCATTGAATGTCCCTTTCAGCCATTGGTGCAATAAACCAATTTGAAAAAAGTGACACAGTACAAGAAGCTATGATATAATCTAGTCGGGAAGTCTGCTCTACCATATGTGATGTGTCCTTATTGAACTTGGCCTCACAGTTCTAACTTGTGAGCCCTATCACTCACCTTGCCTTGTTTCCCTTAACATTCCACTCCAGATCTGGTTCTTAAGTCCCAAAGGTGACACTTAAAATTGACAAATGGATGTGTTAATCATGTGGTAATGTGTTATCAGCCCTCTTTATTAATTAATAAATCAAAATAGCCAAACAGAAATGTAGACAATAAAAATGGTACAGATTTATTGTAAAACAAGTACCATATATACTTAACTATATGATGAGAAATTTATGCCCCAAAATTGACCCTAAAATCTTAGGTTGACATATGTACAGGTCAATAAACTAGTACTACTCAGAAAGGTTCTAAAACAAGCAGGCCTGATGGCCGTGTGTGTGTGTGTGTGTGTGTGTGTGTCCATGAATGAAGTTCCCAGTCCAATTTGAAAGCCTTCTCTTCGCATGGAAAAAAAACCTCCCCATTTAATACCACTTCCTTCTCTCCCCAGTCTGATCTGCAAGCTTCCTCTTCCCATGGAAGAAACACCTCATTTAACACCACTTGCTTCCCTCCCCAGTCCAATCTACAAGCCTCCTCTACCCAGGGGGAAAAAAACCCAATTAACACCACTTGCTTTCCTCCCCAGTCTGATCTGCAAGCCTTCTCTCCCTATGGAAAAAACTCCCCATTTAACACCACTTGCTTCTCTCCCCAGTCCGATTTGCAAACCTTCTCAAGGAAGAAAATCCCCATATAACTCCATTTGGTTTCCACACCAGTCTGATCTGCAAGGCTTCTTTTCCCAGGGAAAACTCCCCATTGAACACCACTTGCTTCCCTTCTCAATTCGATGTTAAAACCTCTCCTCCAGAACCTGGGAATTGGTGTTTAGGTGGTCACGAGAGGTCCAGAGAAGGAGAAAGAGGGATGGAAGTGGTATTTCTCCCTTTACATTCTTCATTATAGCCCCCTAAGTTTTACCCTTGACTTATCCACAGGTCATATCCAAATCCAAGATTTTGACCCTGAAACCTTTCCTTGACTGAGGTCAACTTGTACATGAGTATTGACGGTAAGTAAAAAAAAATACAGCCTTACATACAACTCCACTTAAAAGAAAGTAAGGGGCTGTGCAGACCGGCAGGAAAAGACAGGTTGGGGAGAAGGGCATGGAATCCATATGATGCACACCCTGGCTCTGCCCCCAGGGTGGCAAGATGCCGTGCACCACACCACATGGCGCACAGCATCACGGTATTCCTCTGATGCTGCATCTACACAACACAGTGCCAAAGGTGCGCCATAAATCTGTGGCGCCCCAGCTATCATGCTCTTTGCAGGGTGCAAAATTGAGCTCCTTTTTATGCCCTACAAAGGCCAGATTGGGGCCACAGCATGCAGTTGCCACAGCCCTGATCTAGCTGTAAAAAGGGTGGCTGGAGGCCACCCTCTTGGAGCAGTCTGCACAGCCTCTAACACATCTTCCTGAACTCTTTCCACACTTTCAGCTCCCATCAACATAAAAGTTTCTGTTTGGATCACTTCCTCTATTCTCAACGGCCCTCTCTGATCTTTTGACAGTCAAGTGTCTGGTTTTATATATTTTTTGCCCCATAGTCCACCCACACCATCATTCCAAAGCTGTGATAGGCTGGCTTTCTTCAAACCTGATCTTCTTTTCACACCATAGCGGTGGACTGTGACTTGCTAGGAAGCAGTGATTGCTCATTCAAGAAAAAAGTTACTTGGTATTCAGAGAAGAATCATTTACAGAGAAAGGGGGCATCAGGAAATGATTCCAGAACTTTCCCCTTTGCCCTCCTCTAGAATGCTAAGAGACAAGATTTCTGAATTATTCTCTGTGTTATTCAAACCACTTTACTTGGCTTGCGTCCCTACCCCACCTGCAAAGGCTGGAATCAGGAACAATCAATAACAAAACTGTAAAATATAAGAGATGCCATCTTCCATATTTAATCATACACTCTTGAATTTAGTGCATCAGTCTACCTTATTGACAAATGAATTGATAACACTGTAAAATTAAAAGCTTTCTAAAATCCACAAAACAGTGATACCTTTATTGGACAACCAAAATACATGATGCAAGCTTTCAAAGCACCACTGGCTTCTTAAAATCATACTGGCCTATAGTGTGTCAAGGTGTTGCCACATGACCAAAAATGTCCCTGCTTGCATGTTTGTCCCTTCATATGATCTAACTGACAACAGTAGCAACATCTTGACAAAATGTAGCCTTGTGACACCCCCCCCCCCGCATGATTTTTAACACCTTTGGTTGTTGAAGAAACTAGTGAAACTTTGAAAACTTGCAATCATGTATTTTGTGCATTTTGGTTTGTCCAATAAAGATATCACTGTTTTGTGGGTTTAGGCTGTTACTGTTCTTTGCTGTATGGCCAACATAGCTACAATTGGATGTTTTCTAAAAGTTTTCCATTAATTTAAGCATGGTCAGGATTCTTTTGTACTTGGATGGTGGACCACATGGTGCTGCAGGTTCAGAGGAAGATAATGGCAAATTTCACAGGAAGGCAATGGCAAACCACTTCTGAATACTCCTTGCCTAAGAACTTCCCTAAGAACTTCTCCTTCTCTATGATATGAATAGGGTCACTGTGAGTCAATAGGCAGCCTGAAGGCAGATATACATGCACACAGTAAATAAAATAGGACAAGAAGCATGGGTAGGAGAGAACAACTTTACTGTAGAAATTATTCAGTGACTCCAGGAAAAACAATTTTAGTCATTTATCTTATACCTATTTTTCATCACATTTGGTTTGAAATTCACTCAAAATATATGCATGATTTGTGCAAAAAAGTAGAATTTACACCAAATCCCTACAAGCTATTAGACATGAGAGATGCTGATTTACTGTAAAAAAAAAACCTAAAAGAGGAAAATGAAATTAATAAAGAAGATTGGGATTTAGTAACTGAATACTGGAAAAAAGAAAAAAATCAGGACTGATTAATTAGTGAATCGATAGTGATGAACAGTGGATTTTTTTTAAAAAAAGAATATATAATGAAAATAAGAAAGATAACAAAAAACACAAAGATGGATAAAAATAACATTAGTAATAGATAAAGAAAATGAAAGTTTCTTTATTAGCTGATAATAACATACTTGTAGAAATAAGAAAGAAATTAGGTTGGAATAAGGTATATAAACAGTATATGGTATATATAGATAGTTTTAGTATGAATGTAGGTATCAAAGGAAATAATGTTTGTTTGGATGGTTTGTTTGTCAATATTATACTGTATTGAATGTACGGTATTGTATGGAAAGTGTATTAGTATGTTTGTGTAGTAAATGTGTTAATATTTTATATTTGTATTGGCATAAGAATAAAAATAAAAAATATGCATGATTTGTTGTTATTGCTGTTGTTGTTGTATGCCTTTGTTTCTGATTTATGGAAATCCTAAGATGAACCTATCACAAGGTTTTCTGGGGCTGAAAGTACATTGCTCCCCCAAGGTCACCTATGGGTTTCCATGACTCAGCAGGGAATCAAATCCTGATCTCGAGAGTCATAGTCCAATGCTCAAACCACAATGCTGCTTTGGCTCCCATATGTGTGATACATACATGAAATCCAGGATGATGGGCACTAGAAACTTTGTTCTCAAAGCTAACAGAGATTGTCAGAATACACAGTGTGTGTGTTGCTAATTTTAATACTTTTATATGACAATATTCTTTCAGTCCATGTAAAAAGCCAACGTCAACATGAGACTCATTGAGGGGAGCTAAACGAATGTGTCAAATAACAAAACCATGATATTTACCAAGATAGGAGATGTAAGTAGCAAGTAGCAGCTGAAGAGATTAGGGTTGTTCTCACCAGGGGAGAGGAGAATTTATGATGATCTAATTGATGTTTTCCATTATGTGAAGAGGACTGATAGCATTGATCTCGACAATGTTTTCCTCACTGGCAAGAACATAAAAACAAGATGACATAATACACAGCATAGGAAATTAGGAGCAGATAGAACTTTAACACAAAACTACTGTATCCCATCCAAGGGGAAGTTCACATATTGAACATATTACAAAGAGTCACCACTAAAGCTGGCAAAATCAATTCACTCAAGAGATAGTTAAAGAGCTGTAGACAGGGGGCACGATCCACTATGCACCACTGCTGGACATCTGCCATTAATTTCAGTGAAGCTGGTTTTGGTTTCTTAATGGCACTGCTATAAAAACAAAACCTGATTGGCAGTGGATGTTTTGGGGACTGCATCCACAATGGACTGATGAGAGTCAGAGAAAATACTATCTTGATATTTAGGTCAAGAACAGAAGAACTATCAGAATATTTATAATGAGCTGAGATTTTCATTTGCCACTTTCCAGAAATAATATAGCATGAGGGGTATAAAGTATCTAAATATCTTCCAATCACCTAATTTTTGAATGATAATACAGCACCTGCATTTCACAAACCATTTTGCATGTGTTAAAGTGATTCAAGGTAAATGAATATAGGACTATATTTGAATTAACAAAAAAACTTATACAGCACTGAGATCACAGAGACTGTCTGGAGGCTATAGGGAGGAAAAGGCTGCTATTTGTTGCTGCTGCCTTGGACCTCTGCTTCATCAGTGGGGCTCTGCTCTTTGTAAAACCAAGGCCCTGATTGAGCAGGTACTGCCCATCATCCAGTATAGCTGCCATATCTCTCTGGGCCATTAAAAGCAGGAGTCCTGTGGCAACAGGTCTGCCACTGATGGTATCACCATCAAAGCAAGTACCACCAAAGGGAGGGGGGAATTGCCCCTTTGGGGGAGCCACTTCAAGAGTACAAAGGAATGAAGGCCTGTAATTTTGCCCAACAGCCAATCATTTTTAACTTGCTTTTACCATCTGCCTGTCTGTATATTATATTGGTTGCTTTTAATAGCTACTTCCCTGTCTGCCCAATACAGGAAAAATATATTTTCCAGAGAAGAGAGGGAGTGCAGAGATTCAGGGATAAGTCATTGGAGTCATATAGGGCAGGGACTGATATGGAGGTAGAAAACAATTACAATATTATGAAAGAGGGAAGTGTAACAGGTCCTTGTTGCCCTCAAGCTGTCTTCCAGTTCAGAGTGGACAGCTGTGGTGACATCCCTCCCTGGATTGAAAATGCTGTTGTTGGATGCCAAGTTGGAGAATGGAAAAAGAAGTCCTAGTCAGGATTTGATTTGGGATGAGCATGCCAACCTGGCTTATATTATAGAGAGCTAGTTGAACAAACTGGAGTGGCAGTAGGGTACTCTCTCTCACCTTTTTGTGATTCCACCCCCCCCCCACCCCCCATGACCAATGAGCCTTCTCCCAGTCTGCAGTTTTTGAGTATGTGGGACAGAACAAAGATTCTGTTGTTGTACTACACATCCTCCTGCTCAACTGTGTCCCTTCCTGAGCTAACTGGGGTGGTATTAGGGTTGGTGTTGAAGTCTCTACAACTAGTAGTGCTGGGGAACTTCAACATCCATGCTGAGACTGCTCTGTTGGGAGTGACTCGGGACTTCATGGCCTTCTTGAAAACCATGTGTCTGTCCCTACTCATGCTGCTGGGCACACTTTAGACCTTGTTCTCCATGTTGGGTGATGGTTATCTTGATGTGGAGAAAGCCTCTCAAGTCCATTGGTCAGGTTTAGACTCATTGGGACTCAGAAACTCTGTATGACCAATTATCATGGTCTACACCAGGAACCAATGTATATGGATGGATTTTTGATGGCTGTTGGAGATTTCACTGTCACCTCACCAGGTAATGACTGACCTCTGGGATGGGGAAATAGCCAGTGATTCACTCTTGAATGGAGTGAGGCTGGCCCAACACCTTGGTTTTCCAGGGAGTTGGTGATGATGGAGATTAGAGCAACATTGGTGCAAGTCTCAAAGAAAGGCTTAACATGGGCTAGAGCCTATTTGAAGTACATACTACTTTGTGCCAGTGGAGGCAGCAAAGAAATTATTTTTGCTGCCATTACATTTGCAAGGACCCTTCTAGCACAGCTGTTTTGAGTGGTCAGAGATCTGTTACCCACTCAAATAGAAAATACAGACCACTTAATAGCCCATTGTGAAGAATTTGCACAGCATTATGTAGATAAAACTGCTGAGATCTGTTCTGAGTTGGATGCTATAATCCAGTGGTTGAACATTGGCTCCTGTTTGTACAACTTTATTGGATACTTTTCAATTTATGTGGCCAAAGGATGTGGACAGGATCCTTGGAGAGGATTTATGTGGCCAAAGGATGTGACAGAATCCTTGGAGAGGTGAGAATCACCATATTTGTACTAGACCTTGCCCTTCCTTAGCTTATCAGACAGCCAGGGGGGCTGAGTTAGTGAAAAGGGTAATTAGTGCCTCCTTACAACAAATCAGCACTCAAACTTGCCTAAAGGAGGCAGTTAGAATAATAGAATCATAAAGTTGGAAGAGGCCACAAAGGCCATCCAGTCCAACCCCCTGTCATGCAGGAACTCTCCATCAAAGCATCCCCAACAGATGGCCATCCAGCCTCTGCTTAAAGACCTCCAAGGAAGGAGACTCCACCACCCTCTGAGGGAGTGTGTTCCACTGTCGAACAGCCCTTACTGTCAGGAAGTTCCTCCTAAGGTTGAGGTGAAATCTCTTTTCCTGGAGCTTGCGTCCATTTTTCTGGGGCCTTCATTGGAAAAGCCATCCCAGAATCATTCTGGGTAGGTGTCCAACCTACCATTTTGCAGAAAGGTATTTGAGTTGTATGGCAGTCTCCCAGCTCCAGGATTTCTGAGTGAAACAGAGTATCCAGATCTGTTTCAATCTGGTTTTAGGTCTGGCTATTGGACAGAGAAAGTCTTGGTCACCTTGGTGGGTGACCTGTTGGTCCTGCTGGGACCTCTCCTTGGCTTTTGATATTATCAACCATGGTATTCTTCTGGGCTATCTCACTGTGATGGAGGTACTGTTTTACAGTGGCTCCCTTCCTTCCTGGAAGCATGAATTCAGAAGGTGGTGCTCTTTGGGGCTCTTTGCCATTGTCCTGTAGGATTACTCAAGGTTCTATCTTGTCCCCCATGCTACTTCATATATACATAAAATGATGGAGAGGTTATCTGGACTCTTGGAGTGTGGTGCCACCAGTACGTGGATGACAGCCAACTCTATCCCTCCTTTCTACCACAATCCAAGGAGGTTCTCCTGGCCCTAAAGCAGTATCTGTCATCAGTAATGGAGTGGATGAGGGCAAACAAATTGAAACTTAATCTAGAAAAGACAGAAGTGCTCTTGGTCAATCAGAAAGGGAATAGGTATTCAGCCTGAGTTAATGAAGTTACACTCCCCTGACGACACAGGTTTGCAGTTTGGGTGTACTCTTGGACTCATTGAACATGGAGGTCAAGGTTTCTGTGGTGGCCAGGAGTGCTTCTTTGCATTAAACACTTGTGTGCACCAACTATGTATTATGAGATGTCAGATCTGTCCACAGTGAAGCTTGCCTTAGTTACATCCCACTTGGTCTATTATAATGTGCTGCCTTTGAGAAGCAATCAGAAATTTCGGCTTGATCAAACAGCAGCAACCAGAGTGTTAACTGGGTGAAGTTATAGAGACCATACTGTGCTTGCCCCTGCTGAAACAGCTCTTTTGGCTGCCAGTTTGTTTTAGAGCACAATTCAAAGCGCTATAAAGCCCAAATCCATGCTACTTGGCAGACCGTACCTTCCTAGATAAACTGGCCCATGCTCAGAGATTATCAAGAGAGAATCTTTTCACAGTCCCAACACCATTGCAAGCACAGTTTGATGGGGAAGCAAGAAAGAGCCTTCTTGGTGATTGCCCCTAGACTCTGGAACTCCTTTCCCAGGGAGGCCAGAAAGGCCCTCTCTTTGTCCTTTTGTCAGCAGGCTAAAACCTTTTTATTCAGACAGGCTTTTAAAATACAGTCAGCCCTTAGTATCTGTTCCAGACACTACCACCACCACTCCTGTGGATAACAAAATCTGAGGATGCTCATTCCATTGTCCCCAATGGTGGATCGTGCATGTATCCACACCACCATTAGGGACAGCCCCTGTTGTCCTGTGGCAGCACATGCATGTGGCCACACAACCATTAAAGACAATGCAGGCTTGCCATCTGCAGATGCTTGAATCCATGGGTGGCAAGTCTGCAAATACCAAGGGCCAATTGTCAAAATTAAAAGAATGGACTAGAGGTGCTGTATTGTTTAACTGAAATGTTGTTGTTTTGTTAAACCTGTCAGGATTACGCTAATCCTGATATGATATTGTGCTACGGAATTTTGTTTTGTATCATGTGTTTGATCCAACTGTGATGTATTATATTATAGATGCATGGTTTTAAGTGGAAGGTATGATGTGGAGGTTTTGTTAGGCATTGAGGCTCAACTATGAAATGTACAGATGTGCACAAAAGGAAACCAGGAATCTTGGGCATAATTGTCTGCAGCTGAAGGCTGGAACAGCAGACAGTGTTCAAGGTCAGATATGTGCTTGATTGCACGTAAGCCTGGGTAACATCAAAAGTCTTCCTGAGTGAAGGGACAACATTGTTGGTGGCACAAGGAAAAAGAGTCACCAGAAGAGGATGGGTTTGTGACCGCATGGCACAGATCTATAAATAGCCTGCACACCGCAGTGTGGGTTGTTGGGTAGTCGGAGTGGATAGATGGTTGGAGAGTTTTGTTGGACGGGCGTGTATATACTTGTAAATATAGCAGCTTTAAGAATAAACACCTCTGAGGAGAGAGATTTGGCTCCAGTCTGTTTCATCAGCAGCGGGCAGGAGGAATTCCTGATAAAGCCGAACAGCTCCAAGGTCGCCGGTACTTCCGAAGGCATCGGAGATTGCTTTACCTGTGCATCTGCTTGTTTACATCAACAAGGGTTACGGGCCCAGATCGTTATCTGATAAGGCATCTCCGTTTGTGCTGAAGAGTTCAACTGGCTGTGTGAGAGAGGTACTTTGTTGCTGTGTTGTGCTGTCAGTGCCGGAAGGCTGGATGGTAAGATTTTTGGACTGTTGTCTGTGTCTTATCACAATTGACAGTAGAAGCTGGGAAAACTGCCAGGACTCTATCTTTACACTGCTTAATGATGGAGGCAGCTAAATTTCCCAAACTAGACGAAACTAATTATGCAGTTTGGAGTTCCTATTGTGAGGCTTTGCTGGTCAGAGAAGGACTGTGGGATGTTGTTGAGAGAGGACCCACAGCAGATACTCTTGACCGAGATAAGAGAGCAAGAGCTACAATTTTGCTTACAATCACGCCGTCGCAGATCAACCATGTCCGGGAGAAAAGAACCTCAAAGGCAGTTTGGGATGCTTTGAGGGAGATTCACCAATCTAAAACAGCTCTGTCAAGAATGATTTGGTGTAGGAGACTGTATGCCTGCAAAATGCAGAAAGGACAATCGCCAGAGAAGCATCTGGAGATCATGGCTGATTTGTTCAGCCAGGTGCAGATGAGAGGTGTCGTCCTTGCATCTGAGCAGAAAGCATACATCCTGCTTGGGAGTCTTTCTGATGATTTTGAGAATACTCTGTGGAGTCTTCAGTGTTTTGATGAATCACAGATTACTGCGGAGCTGGTGGCTGCACGTGTCTTGGAAGAGAGCCAACGTCGGCAGTATGAGGCAGGGCTCCAGAGGCAGCATGCAGTACCAAGACAAACACACCCAACCGAGGCTTTCAAGGAGCTGCAACCGGAGAAGGCAGCTGTGTCCAGGGAGAGAAAGTGTTTCCACTGTGGGAAGCCAGGCCATCTCAAGAAGGACTGTAGAAAGCTGGCAGCAGCAAGGAAACAACAGCCTAAAGATCCTGTGAGCAGAAAAGGTGTTGTTGCTGTGGTAAAGAACAATGACTATAAAGCCCATCAGGCTGTAGACCCCATTTGGTTATTAGATTCCGGAGCATCGTCGCATATGATTAATTGTGATAGGCTCCTGAAAGATAAGGTGCCATCTAATGTACATTCAGTTGCTTTGGCTGATGGTGCATCAAGGGAGGCAAAAGTGATGGGAACTGTGTTCATCCCAAGTTTTGGAAAGGACTTTTCAAATGTTTTGTGTGTTCCTAAGTTGCAAAACTGTTTGGTTAGTGTGTCTGAATTAACCACCAGTGGGTATGCATTGAGTTTCAAAGGGGATGATTGTACTATTAGCATAAATGACCAAGTTTGTGCTAAAGCAATCAAAAGAGACAAAATGTACTATATGGTTGACAAGGCAGAATGTTCAGTAGTCAACAATGTGCCTTTGCACTTAGACTGTGCTCATTACTACCATAGAGTCATGGGACATACAAGCTTCACAAGTTTGGGGAAGCTGGGGGAAGTGTGTCCAGAATTTAAAATGTCCACTTGTTCAAACCACCTGGATTGTTCAGTTTGCAGCAGGATAAAGCTGAAGGCTTTTCCTGTGGCCAAACGCAGCAAATGCACCACACAAAGACCTTTTCAGGTTGTGCATGCTGATTTGGCTGGTCCTTTGGTCAAAACCATGGGCAAAAATCAGTACTTCATGGTCATTGTGGATCGTCACACACGGTTTTCGTATGTGATGCTCATGAAGGAAAAGAGTGAAGCTGCTGAACACATCAAAAATTGGGTCAATATGATTGAAAGGGAGTTTGAATACAAAGTAGGATCTTTGCTTACAGATAGAGGTGGAGAATTTCTGTCCAATAACCTGAAAAATTGGTTGAGGAGGAAAGGGATCCGCCACAACACGACGAACGCGGCCGTTCCCCAGGAGAATGGCTTAGCGGAGAGACACATTGGAGTCTTAAAGCAAATAAAAGATTGCATGATGCTCGATGCAGAAGCACCAGAGCAGCTTTGGGGGGAAGCAATTTTGACAGCAAACCATGTTGCCAATCGCACTTGGAATTCTTTTGTAAAGAAAACTCCATATCACATGCTGTATGGGAGACCACCAAATCTCAAATACCTGAGAGTTTTTCGGCAGTATGCAAATGTGTATGTGCCTGCAAACTTCAGGAAAAAGGGGGATCCTAAATGGAGAAGGTTGATGTTTGTGGGGTATTCTGGGAACAGCTATAGATTTTATGTAGGTCATGGGGAAATCTTGCTGTCCAGAAGTGCCAACTTTGAAAAACATTCAGGTTGGGAAAAGCTCCATGCCAACAAAGAGGTTTTTCTCAAGCTGGGGCAGAGTGACATAGGTACTGGAAATGGAGGGGTGCTAAAACAAGAAGCATCTACTGAAAGTGAACCCAGTACTTCTGAACACCATCACACACAAACACATCCAACTTTGCACTCACCAGTCACTACACAAAAGTTTGAAAAGGTGTCCATGAAAGACACAGAGGTGCAAACTAGTTCTGACAGTGAGGATGAAAAAGGCAGAACAAAAGTGATTGTGCCAAGGAGAACTCAGAGGGTGAGGAGACCTCCAGATAGATTCGTAGTGCAGGGTGCAAGAGCTTGTTCAGTGATGGCAGATGAGCCAGAGAGTTTTGAGGAATTGCAGTCATATCCTAAGGAGGAGCAGGAGAAATGGTTTTCTGCCATGGATCAGGAGTACTTGTCTTTACTAGATAAGGAAGTGTTTGAGATTGTGGAGAGGCCTAAGAACCACAAGGTTGTAGGTTGCAAATGGGTTTTCAAGAGGAAGGAAATGCCGGATGGAACCCATAGATACAAGGCAAGACTGGTTGCAAAAGGTTTTTCGCAGCAGAGGTTTGAAAATTTTGACAAAACTTTTTCACCTACTGCAAAGCCAGAAAGTTTAAGGCTGGTATTAGCTTTAGCAGCTAGGAAGAATCAAGTAGTGAGACACTTTGATTTTGAAACTGCATATTTGAATGCTCATCTTAATGAGGAAGTTTTTATGGAACAACCTTTAGGTTTTGACAAGGACAGGGATGGAAAGGTTTACAAGTTGAAAAAGGCATTGTACGGTTTGAAACAGAGTGCACATTGCTGGAACCTTTGCATTCATGAAGAGTTGGTCAAATTGGGATACAAACGCAGCATTGCGGATGCGTGCGTGTATACAAAAGGTGATGTGACCGTAGTGATTTACGTTGATGACTTGTGTGTCGCAGCGAAGTCAGAGAGGGAAATTACATCAGTTCAGAAAGAGTTGTCTAAGAGGTTTAAGCTCAAGGATTTGGGAAATCTCAAGACTTACTTAGGGATTGAAGTTCAGTGGACTGAGGATGGCAGGTGTCTGTTGAGCCAACAGAAAAAGATTGAAAGACTGATTGAAAAATGTGGCTTGCAGAATGCAAAAGTTGTAAAGAGTCCAATGACTTCTGGAACTTCTAGTGCAGAATCATCAAAGGAATTTGAGAATCCAGAATTGTTCAGAAGTGTAGTAGGTAGCTTGATGTTCATTGCAAACAACACTAGGCCAGACATTTCGTTTGCTGTTGGAGTACTTAGCAGAAAAGTAAGTGTTCCAAAAGTAGAAGACTGGACTAGAGTGAAACATGTGCTGAGATACTTGAAAGGAACCAAAGAAAGAAAGTTGGTGATACAGGGCAGTGAACAACAGCTGGATTGTTATGTGGACAGTTCATTCGCATCAGAATTGCACAACAGAAAGTCAGTGTCAGGTTTGCTTGTAAGATTTGCTGGTAGTCCAATAATTTGGCGCAGCAGGAAGCAAAACTGTGTGGCTTTAAGTACTACAGAAGCAGAATTTGCAGCATTGTCTGAAATTGCAGGAGAGATCCAGTGGATAAGGCAATTGCTTGTGGATTTGGGAGAAAAGTGTGAAGAGCCTACTGTAGTCCATGAGGATTCACAATCATGTATTGCAATGTCTGAAGCTGAGAACTTAAAGTGTAGGACAAAGTACATTGGTGTGAGGTATCAGAATGTGAGAGAGATGGTTCAAAACAGAATCATAAATCTGGAGTACATTGACACCAGGGACAACATTGCTGATGTTCTCACAAAAGCTTTGCCAATTAAAAGGCATGAACAACTATCATGTTTGATAGGCATGGCACAATAAACATAGAGTTTGGCTGTTCAACAAATGTAAACATTGGAAGATGGCAAACACATATGTGGCAAAAAGATACACATCTGTACATTTTGGAGGGGCATGTTAGGCATTGAGGCTCAACTATGAAATGTACAGATGTGCACAAAAGGAAACCAGGAATCTTGGGCATAATTGTCTGCAGCTGAAGGCTGGAACAGCAGACAGTGTTCAAGGTCAGATATGTGCTTGATTGCACGTAAGCCTGGGTAACATCAAAAGTCTTCCTGAGTGAAGGGACAACATTGTTGGTGGCACAAGGAAAAAGAGTCACCAGAAGAGGATGGGTTTGTGACCGCATGGCACAGATCTATAAATAGCCTGCACACCGCAGTGTGGGTTGTTGGGTAGTCGGAGTGGATAGATGGTTGGAGAGTTTTGTTGGACGGGCGTGTATATACTTGTAAATATAGCAACTTTAAGAATAAACACCTCTGAGGAGAGAGATTTGGCTCCAGTCTGTTTCATCAGCAGCGGGCAGGAGGAATTCCTGATAAAGCCGAACAGCTCCAAGGTCGCCGGTACTTCCGAAGGCATCGGAGATTGCTTTACCTGTGCATCTGCTTGTTTACATCAACAGGTTTGCCATATATAAACATGCTGTGAGATGACAAGAATGAACGGAGAGTTTACCTAAGGTGTGTTAACTGAGATATATGTGACATGATATATGTGCTAACATTTGATCCAAAGCATGATAGTTTGATGCTAGGTACAGAATTGTTGCTAGGTTGGTTGACATACATATGCCTGGGTATATAATGTTATATATAAATACAGATTTATGATAACGTGACGTATTATTACTACTAATTGGTATAGTATATAGACCTAGGTTGTGACATTTGGTGGGGGCAGAATATAAAAGTGTTTTTATTGGTTTAACGAACAGATAAGATATGATGTTGTTTAAATTAATAGTTATATAGATAGCAAAATGGGTGGTGCTTTTATATGTTTGAAATATGTTAGCTGCATAGTTTGAGACAGCTTTAGAGAGGGGGCTTGTATTAATTTGGACTGCTTGGTAAAGGAATGTGTGGGAGGGGTTTTCCTCTAAAACTTCTAAAGGCTTTTGGAGGCCTCTGTTATCACCTACCATGACCGTTAGCACAACAAGGCTAAGAATCCCTGGGAAAGAAGGAAAAACAATTGAGGAACCTTTCAAATTCTTTTATTTGATGTATCTGTCTTTCTTTTTAGTTCTGTCCAAAGATGCCTTACTGATAATTTCTAATCCTTTATGACTACAGAAATAAACAACTTTCTGATTACTCACAGAAGCCTGACTGATTGTGCCTGAGGGGAGAGTTCAACTAATTCAGACAAAAGGGTTTTTTTTAAACATTTTAATTTAATTTTATTCTTTTAATTTGAGGTGTGGATTGTTTTAATACTATAAACAGATTAATTCTATTTTAATGTTCACTTTTTGTAAGTTTTAAATTGTATGTTTTTTAATTGTGAGCTGCTTTGAGTCCCAATTTATATGGGGAACACGGATTCAAATAAATATATAAATAATAAAAACAAAAACAACAGCAATGCATTAACTCATTTCTTGTTGAAATCAGAAAGCTGGCCCCCAACAGATTGATTATTTATTTATTTATTTATTTATATCATGTTGTAAATTTACACAGCACTGTACATACAAGCGTTTTTAGTTAGACTGTTCCTTGCCCTCAGGCTTACAATCTAAGAATGATTGTTGGCTAACGGAAGTTCAATATTTAGAAATATTGGGTATGCTGAAGAGTGATACAAAAAGAATGTATGCAGAGGGATCTTGTAGCACTGTGAGACTAAATGTGCAAAAGAAGTTGTAGAATAAGCTTTTGTAGACTTGTACAGTTAGTCTCTGTGTATCAGTCTTCTGCACAGTTAGTGTGCAAATCCTCTTGCATACTGATAATCCATACTAGCATGGCTATGTCTCAGAAACCAGAGTATTTCTGTCCTCCCCCCCCCCCAATACTATATCTAGGAGAGTAACCATGTTGGAGTAAAAACAACAAAATGTATTGTAGCACCAAGACTGATACATAATGTAATGTATTGTAATGTATTGTAAATTTCCACTGCAGCAGAACAATGAAATGTCTCTCCTCCTTTCCATCAGGACCAGCCTTCTTCTTCTGCCTCTTCTCCATGGCTGTATAGTGGCTGATGGAGAGTAGGGAATGACTGAAGACTGTCTGGCTCTATGATTATATAGCCAGATGCATAATAACAACATCATTGTCTAAGACATCTGAGTACCTTGAGAGATCCTGGAAGATGCCGTCTTTACTGTGCATTTGACATAGTCAATTATTCATTGATTTGCCATCATCCTACACTCTCTACTGGCCACTGTATAACCATGGAGGGAGGGATGCAGCCTGAAAAAGATGAATTTTGGTTGTTTCATGATAATATTAAAGGTTTTCTCTTGACAAGATTGAGCTATATCACACTAGTGAGATCCTGCAGGAAAACGGGATTTAAACAAGAGTTAGATTAAATTAAAATTTAAACAGAACCTGCAAATTCGGGAAGTTTATCAAACCAAATTGTTGCTAAAGTGAAATGACACAAAGTTAAACTGAAGTTAAAGCAGAGAAAAACGCCACCTTTTTACTTTCGGAATTTCCATGGCTGCTAATACAAATGTGATAAACCTAATCAGGCAATCTCTTTGTAACTCAAAAAAGTAAGGCAGAATAGGCAAAAAGACCTACTATCCAGGTCATTCTGATGTTGAACCAAAAATTCCTACTCTTTGCTGATGTGACTGGGAAGGCTTATGATGAAAGTCATAAAAAAAGAGAAAAGGGGGATGGAATTCCAAGGTACCCAGAGAAAAGCCTGATAGCCTGATTTCTAGCCCTTTGCCATTCGTACTGAATGTGTCCACAGAGAGAGAGCTAAATCACCTTGGCATGAAGCACTTCACTCTATCTAATGACAATGGATCTATATTTTCAGATATTGTAGAATATGGTGGCACTGCGGACATGGTAGCAATGCTAGCATGTTGAAGCCTCTGCTGATCTTTAGCTCCTGCAAATGTCCAACTGACTACCTCTAGAGTTAGTACTTCTTTAATTATAAACCAGCCATTTCTTATTTGGCATGCTCACTGAGTCTCTTCAGAGCCATCCATTAAACAGACCACAAAATGCATACAGAGAGAAAGAGAGAGAGAGAGAGAGAGAGAGAGAGAGAGAGAGAGAAGTCAGAGTTTGGAAAATATTGTTTTCTTGACTGTCCTACCTGGGGAATTGTGGGAATTATAGTCCAAAAAGTAACTCTTCCACGCTCTGGAGTAAATAAAATGTATTTTTTTCTGTGAGTTTTGCTAAATTTAAGTTTGTATTCCTTTGCACAAGAGAGAAAATGTGTGTACTGAAAAGTTCTTTATACACTAGCCAGCTTCTGTATGTGATGTACAGTAGGTTATGAGATCTTTTACTTTACATGGCAAAGTTACATTGCTTTTGAATAATTTTAAGGACATCAAACCACAAAAGCGAAGCTATTCCGGCTTAAGGTTAACAATCCACATATTTTGTATAACACTATGGTTTCTTTTTTTTCCACCATGGCATGAGTTAGGGATAATCTGTCAAGCATTCTGTGGCTTTTCTTGGGATTTGTATAGTTACTTGGAATAGGAATGATATCTCTCTTTTTGAAAGGTTTTATTAAAAATTAAGTTTGCCATCTTTTACTTCAACCTTGGAAGTACTGGCTAAAATTCAAAGCACTACAGCAATAACAAAGCATATGCAAAGCGCTGGAAAGAGAGAATTTACTGCAATATTTTAGCAAATAAAACAAAACAAAATACATTTTATTATTATTATTAGTATTATTATTATTAACCTTTATTTATATAGCACTGTAAATTTCCACAGTGCTGTACATACAGTCTTATAAATTAGATACTTCCCTGCCCTCAGGCTTACAATCTAAGAGAGACAACACAAAAAGAGAAGGGAAAGGTGGTGGGAAAGGGGTGAGGTCCAGTGGTTCTTCTCTCCCTCTGGGGCCTGGACCAAGGCAGATGACTGCAGGGAGGGCTAGGGTTCTTAATACATAGTTAGAAGGAGACTATATTGTTTAGGAACGCTTCCCTAAACAATATAGTCTTTAACTCAGTTTTGAAACTGGTTAGAGAAGTGATGAGGCGCACGTGTCGGGGAAGAAGGTTCCAGGAGTGAGGGGCAGCAAGTGAGAAGGGACGAATGCAGGACAAGGCAGTGGAAATCCTAGGCTGGGACAGGCTTGACTACCAGATTGGAGGGTACGAGAAGGAGTGTGAGGAGAAAGAAGGTCAGACAAGTAAGGAGGGGCCAGTCTGTGGAGGGCTTTGAAAGTCAACAACAAAAGCTTGTACTGGATGCGGAAGGGGAAGGGGAGCCAGTGAAGGGAGGATAAAAGAGGAGAAACATGGTCAAAGTAGCAAGCGGATGTGATAATACGTGCAGCTGAGTTCTGGACAGAGATTAAAGGATGGAGGTGAGAGAGAGGAAGCCCTGTCAGAAGAAGGTTACAATAATCTAATCGTGAAATCACCAGAGTCTTGGCAGTGGAGGCTGAGAGGAAAGGACAGATTTTAGCAATGTTGTAGAGAGAGAATCTACAGGTCTTGGCGGTGGCCTGAATCTGGGGAATAAACGACAGAGAGGAATCAAAGATGAAACCAAGACTGCGGGCTTGCTGAACCGGTTGAATAGAAGTGCTGTCAACAGAAACAGAAAAGGAGTATTGAAGGATAGGGTTAGGTGGGAAGATGAAAAGCTCAGTCTTAGACATGTTGAGCTTCAAGCACTGATGCTGCATCCACTGAGAGATGGCAGCCAAACAAGAGGAGACTTGCTGTTCAAGCCCCGCAAAAGGTCAGGGGTGGAAAGATACAGCTGAGTGTCATCAGCATACAGATGATAGGAGAAACCAAAAGAACTGATGAGTTTACCAAGGGACAGTGTGTATAGAGAGAACAAAAGGGGACACAGAACAGAGCCCCGAAGAACTCCAACAGATAAGGGAACAGAGGAAGAAGTCTGACCACCTGTGACCACAGCAAAAGATCGGTCTGATAAGTAAGTCATGTTACTAGTCATGTTATTTTCTTTAGCCAGGTCATGCCTAACAGTGATACAGTTTGTTGTTGTTATTTATGGTATTTATACCCAGCTCTCCAGCCCTAAAAGCTATCAGAGCGGCTAACAATTATTATTTTTAATTAGATGGTTCCCTGCCTTCAGGCTTACAATCTAAAAAGCCACGACAGAAAAGGAGAAGGGAATGGTGGTGGGAAACAGGATGAGGCCCAGTGGTTCTTCTCTCCCTCTGAGGCCTAAACCATGGCAGATGGACTGGAGGGAGGGCTCTCTCTCTTCAGGCTATCCCTGATGGAGCTGGGCCTGCCTCTTCACTACCTCACAGGCTGGAGGATGACAGATAGCATGGAGGGGTTTAGCCTGGATTTGAATAAGTTCCTTAAACACACCATTCTGGTGAAGGCTTAAACAGTTGTAATGCTTTCCGTCAGGGTGAATGATGTGAATAGAAAGATATACAAAACAAAAAGAAGCATGAATGGACAGGGACAATTCTAAGCTCTTGGCTTACTCTTTATACCACTTCCAGTTCCTAACAGGTATAGTGCTTCATTTATTCATGTTAGATCTGACTTATGATCTGAGTTCAAATAGATACAATAGTTACCATAAATGTTTTACTAATATTAGACTGAGATCCTGCATGGAAGACATACCTATGATGACACGGCTAATCCATCTCCCAATCTGACCCCCTAAACCCACCTTAAAAGCCTAGTTACTACACCAATTGAAGGGGTTATGTGGCACTGGTGCATGGAGCACTGAAGGATGATGTGTTCAGCCCCTTCCAACAGTGAACTACTTGCAGGGTCTTTTACTAGTCATACTGCAGTGAAAGAACCATGAAAGACCTAGACAAGATCCTAAAGAGTAAAGGTATACAACTGAACACTAATATTAGAATCATTCAATCCATTGTGTTCACCATAATCATTTATGAATGTGAGATCTGGACAGTGAAGAAAGCCAATATGAAGAAAATCAACTCATTTGAGATGTGGTGCTGGAGAAGAGTGCTGAGGAGACAGTGGATGTTCAAGAAGACAAATGAATGGGTCCTTGAACAGATCAGGCCTAAACTCTCCCCGGAAGCTAAGATGATCAAATTGAGAGTCTCATACTTTGGCTACATCATGAGAAAGTACGGCTCACTAGAAAAGACAATAATGCTAGGAAAGATAGAGGGGAATAAAAAGAAAGGAAAAATGAAAGCAAGGAAAGACCCCATGTCAGATGGATAAACTCAATCAGAGAGGCCATGGGCTTGAATCTGCAGGACCTAAGTAGAGTAGATGTCTTATCCACAGGGTTGCCATGAGTCAGGGTCAACTCAAAAGTAGTTAACAACAACAACACCACCACTCTGCAGTGGTGCCATGATTGCCATGATGTGAGTAGCAAAGTTTACAAAGTCATAAGTTTAGTTTGCAGCACTGTAAATATTGAACAGGATGAGAACCTTTAAGTGTACTAGCAAATAATATACAACTGTCAGGCCTAGCAAGAGCCAAATTCAGAAAACTCAGCTTTGGTAGTAAAGATTCAGCAAACCTTTATTCAGTAACTATAGCTTCAAACCAGGGATGTTCATTGTCAGAGCTAAACAGCAAGTGTTAACCATGCCTAATTAAACTACACACAATTTCAAACTCATGGCAGGCTCAATTCCCATTTGTTAAAATCTATAAACATATTTGCCTCTCTCTGTTTGTATGCCACCTCTCTTTGTTCTTACAGTCAGATTCTTCCCAACGGAACAACCTTGAACAGGCTTAAATCATGCCTGCCTCCACTCCAGTGCTATTTTATCACCTGTGGCTGAGATCACCATTTTTCTGTAATAATTATTCCACTAACTATTGCACATTACCTTGATAGTATTGGGGGGGGGGGGCAGGAAAGGTGCACATGCCACTCATGACAACAACAACACACAGGCCATTATCTTATATCAGTGAGGGCAAAGTGCAATGTTCCACACATGATGATCCATCTGTTTCTGCCTCTTGAGGGAAGCTTTCACACCCTACTGGAGACTCTTGTAGCCATTAACTGTTGGGTGGGGGAGACTGCAATTCTGCAACTGAGGAAAGAAAACTGAGATTGCAATCCTAGTGAATCCCTGGAGATCTGGAAGACTGACCTTAGCTCTCTTCCTTGGCTGCAGATCTTCAATTTGAGATTAGCACTTCCTGGTTGCCTCCTCCCTACCCTACCCCAATGTCAATGGTAGTATTTCTACTGCTTGAAAGCTGCCATGGAGATGGTGCTTGGATGTTGAAGAAGAAGGCAGTGACTACATCCTCATCCCATATCCAAGAATTGCACAGCCCCCCCCCCCCCCAAATTACACATGCATATGTTACCAACAGAGTTCCAATCACATTTGTCAGTAAAATAAAATTTATTGGCATAAATTGAGCTCACTGATTTTTCACTAAAATGAATAGTAATTTATATTAAACCATAGGAAAACACATATCCACCTTTCATGTGGAATTTCAAATTGAGAACAAAAAACATAGAACCTGATTATAACAATGATTATTTCTGTCAAGAACAGATTGCATGTTATTTTAAGAAGAGAATGAAATACCATCAAGCATAAATTATAATTCTTCAGCATCAAATCAATATGTCAATTTGATTTATTTCTTGTTACATTTCATATTATACTGAAATTAGAATGGGCTTTTGAAAAATCTACTGTCTCACATCATTTCCATTCCAATGTTAATTTGCAGATATATGTCGGATGATTGGTCACCTACCCTGCAGGAAACCTGCCAAATACAATATACAATTTCACAGTTTAAACTAAAGACTCTATTTACAGAGGTTTCTGAAGAAATGAGATGCCTGCAATATATGGAACATGGCATATCAAATCTTGGCATTGTAATAGCAATGAACGATTTGGTGTCTCAGATGCCTATGAAAGAATAAGGCAGGAAGACTGAAAACACAGTAGCAGTAAACTATGGGGATAGCATATACTGTGGGTGGTAGTGCTTTCTCGCTTTTTGCTCTATATATGCTTCTCCATTTTGCTTTCAGGCTCACTTGCTTTGAGCTGAATCTTGCTGATTGAATCACTTTGACTTGAAGGTAATTCCATTTCCTGTATCTCCTTCTGTTCTCCTAGAGTCTGCTGTGATAGTATTTGAACTGAGACTGCTGATAGTGTTTGAACATGGACAGAAGCCAAGATAATTTACAACCTTGCAGTTTGCTGGTATGCAGCAAATAAATAACCACAGGCCTATCTTACATTCCTAAATAAATCAGAATACTTTTTTTGGTCAATAAAAGACCTTACAGTATGAATTTTTATATGATGCCATACTTCCTTTTTGACACACAGCACATTGGCGTAAGTGATTTTTGTCTTCTATCAAACCTTGAGTTTTATTATTCTGTTCTACATATATTTCTGTGCTAGACAAAGTACAATGTATTTTCAGTTTTGATGCATTATTCTGCTCTTCTTCACTTTCATTTCATTGCAGCCCATAATATTGTCTCCTGAAAATAAAGGCATTTTTCTGTAAGATTTGTACAAAGAACATTGCAGAAGTAGGAAAAGAACTTTCTCCACTGAAGATCGACAAGTCTAGCACTTTAAAGTTAAGGATGGAAAAAAAGGGATACAAACATATTAATGTCTACTCCATGGTCTGGATGAAATGAAAATTTATATGCAGCTCTTCCTCCCATTTCTGCCAAGGGATCTTGCTCAGAGTTTGATAACTTCCTTCCTTTTTTATACTAAAGTTTCCAGAATACCATACACTAGCATTGCCAGTGTTAGCACATGCACCTCCCCATTAATTTTCCTACACTCCACCCATCCTACATCTCCTGTCCTCTGTGCTTACATATAAACTTTCAATAGAGCACGTGCATGCAATGTCTAAGTCAAATTTAGTAACACCATGCAAGATTTTTGTGTTTGAAGTCTATGCATTATTAATTTTCCATTATTTTTCCTGCTTTTTTAAAGTCTTTCAAAGTTTGGCATTTCAGTACCTATTATCTGAATGTGTCTTCTCACTAATCGAGATCCTCAGCAGATGCCTTTTTCTGAGCTACTGTATAGCAACGCAGGCTCTGACTCAGACACTAGAGTTGATACAGTTTTGTTAGATGTAACCTTGGCTCCTGCTTGTCCAGTATTGAGGGATACTTTTCAATTTCAGCAGCCTGATGATGTGGACAGGATCATTGGAGAGGTGAGAGCCACTATATGTATACTAGACCCTTGCCCTTCCTGGCTTATTAAACAGGCCAAAGGAGGACCGGTGGAGTGGGTAAGAGAAGTGATTAATGCCTCTTTACAGCAAGGCAGAATTCCAACATGTCTAAAAGAAGCTGTGGTAAGACCTCTTTTGAAAAAAAACTTCCCTGGATCCTACTGTATTAGATAATTACAGACAAGTTTCCAGTCCCCCATTTCTGGGCAAGGTGCTGGAGCATGTGGTGGCCTCTCAGCTCCAGACATTCCTGGATGAGACAGATTATCTAGATCCATGTCAATCTGGTTTCAGAGCTGGCTATGGAATAGAAACCACTTTGCACACCTTAGTGGATGACCTATGCAGGGAACTGGACAGGGGGAGTGTGTCTCTGTTGTTATTACTGGACCCTTCAGTGGCTTTCGATACTATCAACCATGGTATCCCTCTGAGTCGCCTCTCTGGGATGGGGCTTGGAGGCACTGTTATACATTCTTTCTTGGAGGGGTGCTCTCAGAAGGTGGTGCTGGGGAATACCTGTTTGACTCCTTGGAAACTGGCCTATGCTTTTTAACATCTACATGAAACCACTGGGAGAGGTCATCCACAGTTTTGGAGTAAGGTGTCAGCTGTAGGTGGATGATACCCAGCTCTATCACTCCTTTCCACCTAATTCCAAGCAATCTGTTTCTGTCCTAACTCAGTGTCTGGCTGCTGTAGTGGACTGGATGAATGCAAACAAATTGAAGCTTAATCCAGACAAGACGGAGGTGCTCCTGGTCAGTTGAAAGACAGATCCAGAAATAGGGATTCATCCTGTGTTAGATGGGGTTACACTACCCCTGAAAACTCATATTCGTAGTCTGGATTCAGCACTGAGCCTGGAAGCCCAGCTATCAGCGGTGGCCAGGAGTGCTTTCGCACAGCTAAAACTTGTGCACCAACTACACCCATTTCTTGAGAAGTCAGATCTGGCCACAGTGGTACATGCCTTGGTTACATCCCATCTGGATTACTGTAATGTGCTCTACATGGGGCTGCCTTTGAAAAGTGTTCAGAAACTTCAGCTGGTCTAAAGAGCTGCAGCCAGGCTGTTCACTGGGGCTGGCTACAGGGAGCACACAACTTCCTTGTTGCAACAGCTCCATTAGATGCCAGTCCATTTCCAGGCACACACACAAGTGCTGGTTTTGACCTATAAAGCCATATACAGCTTTGATCAAGGCTATTTGAAGGACCATATCTTCCTGTATGAACCCACCAGAGTACTGAGATCATCTGGAGAGGCTTTTCTCTCTGTCCCCCCACCCTCTCAGTTGTGTTTGCTGGGAACAAGAGAGAAGGCCTTCTCAGTGGCTGCTCCCAAGGTTTGGAACTCTTTCTCTAGAGATGCCAGGATGGCGTCATCCTTACTATCTTTCCAACACCAGGTAAATATGTTCCTGTGCCAGCAGGCCTATTAAAAGGAGAAGGACTGGGTTTTTAATGCTAGGCTACCCAAAGTTTAATGGTTTGTATTTTACCATAATATATTATATTTTAATTTATAACTGTTTTAATCCTTAAAATTGTTCGATTTTTTTAAAAAAATTATATTTATGTATTTTAATATTTTGTATTGTTTTTAAATTGCATTGTTTTATACTCGGTTGTTGCCTTGAGTCCCTATATTGGAAGAAAGGCAGGATACAAGAACATAAAATAATAATAATAATAATAATAATAATAATAATTCAATTATTTACCCACTTATGAAACATTTTGAGAACTTATTTTAATTCATACACACACACAAATCCTGCCCTATATCTAGAGGTAACACCAGATATGTGTTAAATGTAAACCATTATAAAGCACTAAAACCAATTCAAACAATTCAGCTGTGCATAGGTATCCAAGATGTATAACCTAACTGGTCAGAATAAAGCAATGAGCTCCAAGATGGAAAGGGAAGAGAGCCATTCTGGTATGTGCCTCTGGGTTGGTCTATTCAGTGAACAGGAGAACAAATGCCAAACTCTTTTGGGACATCAGAAGGGATAACATCATGCAGACCAGGAGTAGGAAGAGTGCATCCTATTCAGACGTTGTTGGACTGCAACTCCTGTTAGCCCTAATAAACATAGTAAATAATGGAAACTGCAGTCTAATGACAGTTGGAGGGCAGACTTCAGCAAGCCAGCCAGCCATCTGGGAGCTTCAGTCCAACAACATTGGAAATACCTTGTTTTACTTATTCCTGTAACCCAATAATGTTGTCCATTTACTGTCAACTGAGCAGGAAGACTGAAGTTTGGAACCTCTTGCTCCCTTCTCAACATCCTATAACCTACCTTTGTTGTTGGGCATGGTGATCTGACATATCCCCTTCAGTTTTGCAAGGAAGGCAGGAGAAAGCAAGTGAAAATCCTGGCAGCCTTGGAAGAAAGTCCAGCTGCCTCATTGCCTCAGAGTGAGGTAACACTTTGCAGAATGTGAAAAATTGTCTTTCCACTTTTCTGATATTATTTAAACATCCTCCTTCTTTAGGAATGAATCCAGTGAAGTAAAAAAATGTGAGAGCAGAAAGGGGTGGGAGAACATAAACATGGTACAGTAGCAGCTGGATATTGTCACTAGTCTTTCTGAGATTGAATCAGCTGCAAAACATTTGGATGGCTCTAAGTACAGAAATGATAAAATGGTAACTGGAAGAGTAACTAGCAGCTGGCCAGGACAGAGAAAGCTCCCTTGGTTCAAATTTCCAACACATATTCACCACTGAGGTTCCTTTAAATATGTTGATTATACTAGTATTTGTTTATGTCATAGAGAGCTTCAGAAATAACAGCTATACATCTTTCTATGCTCTGAGGTGAAGGCATTCTTCCAATTTTTTTGTGGTACCCCTAAGAATTAGTGAGTTAAAGTGAGATATACAGGCAATGAAAATGTTCCTTCATATACACAGGGGTCACCTTTTTGGTCCTACGATGATCTGTAAGAAGTGGTCCAAGACCATTTTAGTCCTCCTCCCTCCCACTTGTACCTTTACCACAGATAATCTCCTAGGGATGTAATTCTTCACTAAGTTTCTTCTTAAAGTTAGCAATGAATAATTTTGTCAGTTTTCTTCCCACTATGAGAAAGTCTTCAAAAACCATGCAGTTTTCAAATACTATTTGCAATTTGAGACTTAATTCTGTGCAAAACTCACATGTGGCTGTTTTGTGCAGAAAACAGCATTTGTTGCATAGAAAACATCATTTTCTACATGTGAAATAACATTTCTATGCAGAAACATTGGCCTCTGCACAGAAAATGCTGTTTACTGCACAGAAAATGCTGTTTTCTATGCAAATCAAACATGTGCAAATTTTAGTCAGAACAATTTCCCAATTACAGCTTTTTTTCTGCACAGAAAAGAGGATAATGAATGCAATCAGGCTGAAGACCAATTGTAAGGGAAGAGCAGGCATTTCTCAGGAAATAAGGAGAGATAAACACCATAGTCCTTAGAGGAAATCCAATCTGTTGGTGAACAAAATGGCCCAGGATGACTCAAACCACGCTGATGAGGTTCTTTGAATTCCTATGTTGGGAGAAAGCCAGGATATAAGAAAATAATAATAATAATAATAATAATAATAATAATTCATGCAAAGGAAGGTTAGATAGTAGCAGTGGGTTGGAGGGCATTTTTCTGTCCATGGGAACCACTAGAGGCCACATGGAGTACCAAAAAAAAAAAAAGGCCAGGAAAAATAGAAACACAAAAGTAGAACTGTTTGGAAGATTACTTAAAAACAGGGGGAAGTTAATGTTAAATGCAGGCAGACTTTCAGAAAAGGCACTTCACCCTTTAAAAAAAAATAGAAAAGAGGCAGTTCAGGGAATCATGAGGGGCTGAGGCCACAAAAACTGCTTGGATGACTTCATGCAGCCTCAGGGAAAAACTTCCCCCTGTTTTCAGGTAATCTTCCAAACAGTTCTAATTTTGTGTTTCTATTTTTCCTGGCATTTTTTAAAGTGCTAAATTATTATTATTCATGCAAAGGAAGGTTAGACAGTAGCAGTAGGTTGGAAGGGCATTTTTGTGTCCATAGGACACACTAGAGGCCACATGGAGTATCAAAAAAAAAAAAAAAAAAAAAACCCAGACAGGAAAAATCCCTCTCTCTCTCTCTGGCTTTTCTTCGCTAATGAAGATTCAGGAAGGACTCACCCCTTGCTTTCTACAAGCGTGTTGATGACTAAAAAGGTTGATCCGAGATAAACAAGTCCGGTTACAGAAAGCACAGCAGTCTCCTTGGGTGATGTTTACAAGTTGTGGTTCTTTCTGCATTGTCATTTCTCTGTAAGAAACCAAGTACAATTATTATTATTAGAGCAATGGATTCTAATGGGAAGAAGAAAGCTGGCCATTCCCTCTTTTTGATGTTACTGTAATTTTATTCTTGGGCCCTTTCACACTATACATGTATAATGTTATGATTCCATTTTAACTGCCATGGCAACATCCCATGAGATCCTGGGCTTCTGTAGTTTAGAGAGGGCTTTTAGAATTCTCAGCAAGACCTACAGGCTCAGCAAATTGCAAATCCCAGGATTCCATAGGATGTAGCAATGGCAGTTAAATTGGAATAATAGTGCTATAACTGTGTAGTGTGCAAGGGCTCCTGGCATGTATGGGGGTCCAATTTTCTTCTGTAACATAGATACCAACCTGAAAAAAAGTGACTTTTTAAAATCAGAAGCAACTAATAGTAAGAAAAAGTTCTTAATTGTGGCCTTGAACTATATTGCAACTATTGTCAAGTATCTAAAAACAAGCAAACCTTTACCTGCCTGTTATTATCAACAGCATAAATGATACAGAATTCTCATGTAATGAATGTCTACATAAATAAATTGTATTCACGATCATTGTCTGGGAAAAAAAAATCTTTCTTACCCTTCATTATCTCCACCAAGGTCTTTATAAACCTAGACCACAGGAAATAACTTGTAATGACTTAAACATTATACCGCACAAAAGATTCCAAGGGGACATGATCAGGATATAATAACAAAGCAGTGTCAACTAGAATTTATGATTATTATTCATGTAGTTGAGCCATATGCTGCAGCTACTGTTATAATCTTACTAGATAGGGTGAGACATCTGTAATGATAATGAGCAAAATCACATTACACCATAGCAAAATTCTCTCTCTCTCTCTTTCTCTCTCTCAGCTAGTAGGCTGCCAGGAGAAACACTGACCTTCTTGACAGGGTCAAGAGGAGCATTTTTTAAAATATATAAGTTGAATGTGCTGGACAAATCTGAAGATCTGGCAAGCAGCTGTTCACCCATTATTGTAGTGGGTGCATATAATTGATTTCCTATACCATATGCTTTCTATCACTGCTGTAAGAGACCAAGTACAATTATGTCACAAAGATTAAAGAAGGAGCAGTGGCTACTTATTTTGCTCAATGAATTGGAGAAAAGTGGGAGAGGACCTAAATAATACCATGTGATGTCTTGAATCACAATAACCTCTCTGAATGTGCCTTTAATAAGAAGTTATGCCTTTAATACTTCAGAACAAAAACAAACACCTATATACACAGATTCACATCTATGGCTTTAACAATTCTCTAATGTCTGAATTTAAAATATAAGGATTAATGAGACCTCAGGGAATGAACACAATACTGAATCCCATTTGTTTTTGGTATTTTTCCCCCTGAGATTTCTATTTATTAGCAAGATTGGTTCTGACTGCTGATTTTTTTAAAAAAAAAAATATTGTAACTGTACATAACATGTTGGCTGCATCTACACTGCAGGATTAGATGCAGTTAGACACTGTCTTAACCCATGGCTCAATGCTATGGGATTTGCAGTTTTGTAAGTACTTTTTGGCAGAGAAGATTAAAGACTTTTTAAAAGTAAAAATCCCAGGATTCCATATGATGGTGCTACAGCACTTAGTGTGTCAAAGGGGCTAAACAGACAGGCAAAAAGAGGTGCTTTCAGGCTGGCTTGAAGGTGTGGCGTTTAAATGACACATGCCTTGAAGCCAGCAGGAAAGTGCCCTCTAGGTACCTTATGCAGATAAAAGTCATTTAAAAAAGAAGCAGATTTTTTCCACTTCTTCCTGGCTTGAAGCCATGTCATGTGGTCATGATGTGAGCACTCCAGCTGCCTTGGGAGCCGGTGGTGCAGTTGGTGGAGTTTCAGGGTGGCTTTAGAAAAGGCAGCTTCAAGCCACTTTTTCCTGCCCATCTGTTTCGCCCAGCTGCATTATTTCTACAATGTAGATGCACCCTGAGATACAATCCAAAGCATATCAGAGGAGCCATGAAGAGGTTAAGCATTTTAATGTGTCCAATAACATGTTGTCTATGCAAAGCTAACATTTTATGTGACAGTTTCATAGTTGATATCATAATGAGATGTTTGGGTCTGCCAAATGATCTACCACATATCCCAAGATTCTGTTATGAGCAGTCACTGTTAGAAAAATCTGTACTAATTTATGATATAAAACTGCCAGTAGTTTAATATTTTCAAACTGGAAATCTCACCTCTGTATTTCCTAGGAAATGTAAACAATGATGATACACAAGTGCATTGGTAATGCTAATCAGTAATATAGAGGGTCTGATAAGGAGGAGGAGGAGGAGGAGGAGGAGGAGGAGGAGGAAACTATTTATATTCTGCCTTTTTGTAAGGAAACAAAGCAGATTACAACAGTATAAAAATAAATTAGTAGGCATCATATATTGTTGCTAAGTATGGGTGACTCACCTTATGTCTGGAGAGAGGAATGGAAAAATTTGTAGGCTGAATACCACTGCATACCCTCTAACTGTCCCAGTTTGACATGGGCCATCCCAAGTAATCCTCTGCCATGTCACTTTTTAAAGTTGCTTTTAAAATATTCCAGTTTCTCACTCCTTCTCTCAATTTCCCCCTTTATCCTCTGCTTACTTCAGTTGTGGCAAACTGATTTCAAAGTACAAAATTATGTTCTATTCAGTTAACTCAGCAGAGAAGAGCAGGGAGAGTCTTACCCTTACCAGTAGGCTCAGGCAAAAGCAACCTGCTGCTTCCTTTCCTAGCTTCGTGTTCTTCATTAATGTCTTTTGCCATCTTGACTACATTCTGAAGTTGCTTGGCCACACACATCCCAGTATTCATATATGAAATGTAGGAAAATATGCTATTGTTAGTATCAGCTACAGCACGCCCATTGAATCAATGGCATTTACATAAGTGTTGACTTAAAAAAAATAGCTATTGATTGAATGACTATATTCTAATTAATACTAACAACAACTTTCCAGCTTGAGGTTCATAAAAATAAGAAACTAAGAAACAACTTTTCTGTAACCTTGCTAAATCAGACCAAAAGACTATTTCAGTCTGACTTGGACCCAGCCTTCTGGGGCCAACAGAATCCATATGAGAAATCCATAAGCAGGCTCTCAGTGCAATAGTAGCCTCCTGCTTATGTTCTCCAACAGCTAGTATACAGAGGAATACTGCAATTCCTCCATAAGTTGCAGTCAGCAACAGAGGAAACAGGACACAAGCTAATGTCTTTCCTAGCTTAATATCCATCAGTTTGAATGAACACCCATACCCACCCAGCCACCCACACACACACATTCACAATGGTTTTGACTTGTTTCATGTAAACTAAAGATATATTTATCCTGTGGAGCATGATCCTGATGGGAGATTTTATTCATATGAACATATCCTGGAGAAGAAAACCTTGGGGATGCTACAGTAGTGTGCTGGTTATCTTATGACTCATATTTATAAGACTAAAATCATTTTTGTTGAATTGTTTGTACAAAATGGTTAATGATACTGGTTTGGAATTCATGGTGAATTTTCTAAACAATTCAACACATTTTCTGAAATGTACATGCCTCTCTGTTATTTTTTAAAAAGGGACGGAACTGTCTGTATCATACTGGTGTCCTCCACAAGTACAGATTACAATGACAATCAGCCCCAGTCCACATGACTATCTGTTTAGGACAATAGGAGTTGTAGTCCAAGTGAGGGACTACAACTCACCCTTCCCAGCTGGATGCAATGGACCTCCTAACAGTTCCCACTTGTTATATGTCTGAAAAAAGACAAGGCAGTAAAAGCACACAAAGGCCCAACTCCTGATGAGATACACCCATATCATGAGGCTATTGGGACTCCTCTGCTTCCTTACGCTTCCTCCTTTCCCTATCCAAAGAACTACAGAAGTGTGTCTTGACACTTTTGATTTAGAAGTCACTGTAGTTGTGAAATGTAAAGCCTACCTCTGTTTTTTAAAATTGCCTTTAGTACCCTAACAAATATCAATCACATTGCTGGTAAATGGGTGCAAAAAGTCTGTAACACAATTGAGTAGATACTTGTTAAAGAAGGGTGAATGGGAGCCCAAGGTATAGATGCTAACTTTCCTAACTCCATTCTTATGATGTCTGCCAAATGGGCATTGAATAAGAAAGCAGAGAGAAGTATACAGGATAAAGATACAAGCTTCCAAACCACCATAGCTGCTAGGAACATGAGGCCAAACATAACAGACAAGGCCAAATATTTAGGCAGTGGCAGTCATTTGACTGATGTGTATGTATCAGCGTATTAGTGTGGAAATCCCCATAAAGCTCTGTGGGAGGTTCTGCTTTGATCCTAGCAGCACCTGCCAGTTTTCTGTTGCTAGAATCTGAAGGAAAAGCTCACCTGGGGCTTTACAATGTTGTTCTGAAAGCAAATCCTCCCTTTATTATTTTGGAAAGCTGGGTGGGCATAGGGCAGGAGGAGAGAGATGAGTGCTATGAAATGGCAGGGGCGATAAAAGAAGGAACAGAACTAGAGTTGTGATGGGAATGGATGTAGGCTGGCAAATGAAGATTGTATTCTTGCAAGAAGTATCTGGCTTGGAAGGTGTGCATTAACAGCATTGAGCATCCACTGCAACTTTTCAAGGATTTGTTCTTCCTTTTTCAACTGCCCCCTCCCCCAGTTCCACCTGCTTTGGTTTAATATTTACTGTATCATCAAGTTTACTCACACAACATTCAGACCCTCCCATTTGTCCACTGAGGCCTTCAGCCAGCAGAAATATTCAACATCTGCTTTAACGTTGCTTTCTTGGCTTGCACAAACATGAGCCTCTGAGATGAGTCTATGCTGTTGTCTTAAGCACCTGACATATTCCATCTATCTTCCTTATTTTTAATTATTTCTCATCTATAGGGTGACCTAATCAAACAGGCTGCTGTTTGATGTCAGGGATTCTTTTTTTTCCCCCCTCCCTTGGAACTTTAATCTGTTCTTCTTTCTATATAATTTTCCTTTTTTCCTTTCCCCTGTACTATCAAAGTATTTTCTTTAACAAGCCCATCAACTAAAACAAAGTCTGCATTCTTGAATTCTAAATCACACATAAACTTTAAAGATGCTGTTTGTTCAGCGTTGACAGGAGCAGTCGGCTGCCCTAATTTACCTTCCCCATATGTTTTTATTAGAGCTGTGAGAGCATGCAAAAACCAAGTGGGAGGACAAGCTTTCTTTCTTTCTTTCTTTCTTTCTTTCTTTCTTTCTTTCTTCTTTTGAATCCCTTCCTGGTTCTTCAGGTTCATTAACTTCTAGGTGATCAGTTTTACTTGGAAAGAGAGACCAAGTTTCCTATTATATTTCTGGGTATCACGAATGGGGATGTTCTGTACACCAATAGCCATAAGTCTGTCTGTATTACAACACCAAGGACAATTCAAACCTGCTGAAAGGAACATTAACCTCATCAGTTGCTCTTGTACAGCAAGGTCTGGCAGGGGACAGAAGCTGAGTGCTGGACAACAGCAGTCCCTCCTTGCCTATTGAGTCAGCAACCATACACTTGGCATGATTTCATCTAATGGAAGGATGTGCACATGATGGAAGAAGTTGGTAGTAGTGGTAGTGTGTTGGGGATAGTGGTTGCTACATTTTGGGTGTTAGGGAACATCCAAAGCAGTCAGCTATCTCCTCTAATAAAAGCAGGGGTAATAGAGTTAAGTTCCCAGAGAGCATTCTGACTTTGGTCTAATATGCACTGCAGAAATACCGGTAATGCAGTATGACATCACTTTAACTGTCATGGCTCAGTGCTATGGAATTTTTATATCTGTAGTTTTGTTAAATATTTAGCCTGCTCTGTTGGAGAGATCTGGTGCAACAACAAACTACAAATCCCAGGATGCCATAACATTGAGCCATTGAGTTAAAGTGCCATGTATGTATCCCACAGAAACCTGAGATTTGTAGTTTTGTGAAATGGTGCCGCCCAACTCAGCGGGCCAGTGCGGTTGCTGTGTTAGGAGGCCCTTGCCTCCTGTGTTCAGCGCTCCGGCGCGTCGGCGCTCCTGCGCTCCTGCGCAGCAACAGGGACAAGTGAGGGTTTGTCCCTAATTGGCTGCAGTGGGAGCGGGAGAATCCTGTTGCCTGATTGGCCCATTTGAGCCCGCCAGGCCATTTCATTGGTTAGAGCCCCTGGGAGGGGAGGGGCCTTGCCCTCCCAGGGCTCCCATTGGCTGTTGGGCCTATAAATGGCCCTGCACGGTGCTGCTCAGCGCCTTTGGTGATTTGCTCCCTGCCCTCCCTCCCTGCTTGAGAGTTGATTGTCACAACTTGTTGTTGGTGGCAGCATAGGCCTGGATCTGGGGTAGGGGTTTCCAGGACCTGCTGGCACTGGGTCGGGAGTCCTCGGACCCGGGTATGGAGCGGTTTGCTGTGGCCATTGCGGGGGCCACAGTCGGTTAACACCCGGTGACTAGGATGCCTTGCAATTCGAGTGAAGCAGCGCAGTTGCCTAACTGCGCAACAGGGCGGAGCTTGGCACCTACGTCATCCCGATGCTTGCGGCTGCAAGCAACCATACCTAATACATCAACCAACCAGGGTGTTGCTGATGGCCAGATCCAGACCTTATGCTTTGGGCCAACCCTATGGTTATGCTGCTCTGTTTGGTAGCTACTAATAAAGTTGTGGCCTTTTTCCTCCAATATTGTGTATTGTTTTATTGGGCCGGATCTACACAGCAAACACAAGGACACTTTGGCAGAGAAAGCTAAAGACCCTGTAAAATTACAGATCTTGGGATTGCATGGGATGTGGCATCAAAGTGCATTAGTTTTACTAATTAGAAGTTAATTAGAAGTCTGTCTTCCAATACTTCCCATGCCTGTATACTCTAATGTCAGGATATAATGTATCAACATCACAAAGTGGTTCAATGCCCTGGAATGAAGAGGGGTAACCTTGCTGCAGTTTATTGCATGGGGGGGTGTTATTTATTTTTATTCCACACTACATTTAAGGATCTTAGGACAGCCTTCAATGAAAATTTTTAGAACCATTAAAAACAATACAAATACTTTTTAAAGACTAAAGGAAATGCACACCATTTAACTGTGAAAGCAAGATAGTTTAAAACCAGTTAAAACAATTTAAAGCAATATAAATCATAGCACAAATATGAAGCAGGCACAACAGATGTTGCCAAGGCAGTACTTTTAACTGGCACCTGAATGACACCAGTGTTCGTGCCAATCAGGCCTCTAACAGGAGAATATTCTATAACTGGGGCACCATAGTGAAGCCCCTCTTCCATGTCCTCCCACAGTGTACTGCCCCCCCCCTGCTGAGATACAGAGGAGAGTCTATTCAACAGATCTCAATTCATGGACACACCCATATTGGAAAATGATTTCCTTCAGGTATCAATGTCATTTCAGGTATCAACATCCCAACAATAATATTGAGGGCTGTAAATATTATCAGCAGCACCTTTAAAACTAAAAGGTTTTTCTTACCCAAGGGCTGGAGTAACATTTTTATGCTGACATGGAGAAAAGAATCTTGGTCACGAAGAATTAAAGTTAATTAAAATTAATTTTAAAAATGTATCACAATGTGGCCAGAGACCAGGAGGACTTGTTAGAAATCACATCAGAGGCAATATCACAAGGTTATATTTGGCCCTTGAGAAATCACTTCCAACATCTTACTTGCAGTATCTGTTGACTGTGCTTTTCTAAAGAGGAAAGGCAGATTTTCTGATTACAAAATAGCATTTTGCAGACTCATCACTCATAGCCCTACCTAGCTCTTGCAGATACCTCTTCCATAACACTTCCACAAATACATTTGATGGAATAACCTGATGTTAAATCAGCATATGTTACCAATGGGATTATAGAACAGATATCTCAGATGGGTACTGAAGCATCTAAAATATTTACCCAAATTTCATTCATAAGGCAACCTATAAACATTTCATTGAACTAGAACCAATCCTCCATGTTCTCCATGTTGTGAAGTTATTGTACTTCACAGTAGGAAGGTATATTCTACTACTATTTCATTTATTTATTTAGGGGATTTATATCCCACCTTTCTCCCAAAATTGGATTTATTCTAAGAAGGGACCAATGCAAGGACTCAAGATATTAAGGCTGCCTCGAAATCCAAGATGTCTTGGATGTGAAGCGATTTGAGGCAAAGCACCATAACCTGTTCAAAACATTACCCAAAGTTTGTGTATCTTAATATGCTTCATACATTTTGTTTCATGTTTTATATATTTATGCATCTCCACAATGCAGTGGCTTAGTGGTTAAGATGCCACTTCTGGTTATTGGAAGTTCAGAAGGTTGGCAGTTCAAAGCCCAAGTGCTGCATGAAGGGGTGAGTTCCTACCACTAGTCCCAGCTTCTGCCAACCTAGCAGTTCGAATGCATGCAAATGCAAGTAGAAAGGTAGGTACCACTTAAGTGGAAAGATAACAGTGTTCGGTGCAGTCATGAAGACCAGGGTTTGAATTCCAACTCAGCCATGCAAACCCATTGGGAGACCTTGGGCAAATCATACATCCTCAGAGGATAGAGTCACCATAGAGTCACCTGCAGGTTGCTATAAATTTGAAACCTTCTGGAGGCATACAACAACAAAAATTAGTATCAGCAACACTATATAAGGCTACACATGTGTAATACTTGCCTGCAGCATTTGCACTCAGTCTTGCTTCTTCCTGCCACTGTCTCTGCCCAGCTATCTCTTTCAGTGTAGCTTCCCCAACTTTGAACTTGGTGTGATTGGCTCCAGGAGATGTTCCCTTATAAAATGCATATCTTGCTATTACTCTCTGTCTCTCTGAAGACCATCACACATAGACAGGATAGGGACAGGATCGCTCCCCCGCCCTTATCCTGTCAATGACAGCTGTTGTGTGAAAGCCTTTCATAACCTAGCACTGATCCTGTCATTAATCTGTCATTTAGGTGGCACTGCATTAACGCAAACTCCAGTTATTGCAAAATGCCAGGCAATGCCATTTCAATGATGGGACAATTGACAGGACAATGACAGGATGAGTGTGATGTCATATGAAAGTATTTTGCATGATGACTGTCACTTGCACTTTCTGGATGAGATAACGTCCAGATTAGCGCTATGTCATCCAAAAGTCCTTCCTGCGATTGTGTGGGAAGGACGGGACAGGGATGGGACGATGGCATCCAGTCCCCCATATGATAATCTCCTCTATCCCCTCCCTTCCAGAAATGCTTGCTAGAAATATTTACCTCTCTGCCTTCCTCTGGGTTGGAGATTATCATTACCACCCCTGCTATCATTTCAGTAGCAAGTAAAGATGTTCTTACACTGTCAGTCATTTTCAAGCTGCTAAGGACTGGGTTTTAAATTTTAAAATCTTAAAATCTTAAATTTTAAGGCTGGTATTTTTAACATTTAAATTCATTTAACTGTTTTAACTTTTAAAATTGTTTGTCTTTTAAATTTAATATTTATACATTTTATTATTGTGTTGTTTTTAAATCATATTGTTTTTAAATTTGCTCTTGGGTACGTTGAGTCCTGATGTTGGGAGAAAGATAGAATATAAGAAAATAAAATAACAGCAACAATAATTGTATCCCTGCTCAGTCAAAGACCCAATGGTTTCTGCATGTCATTATATTCATATTTATTAAAATTAACTTGACAGGCTCAACATTTCCAATTAGCAATCCTCAGAGGATTGTTCTGAAGATAGTTGTATGATGACTTGAGTTCTGAAAGCAAATTCAAAAATTCAAAAATCAGAGGGTGTAAAAATGACTTGATACTTTATCTAGCTAAACAGCTAGCCAAAGAAAGTAAATCAACCACTCACATGTATATCTAACATAGGGGTGAAGCAGATGGACCAAACTGAGTGATCCATGGCTGCTCTGGCCACGATTGCTATGGGACTGTGGCAACTGGATGCTGTGGTGCTGAAGCTAGCCACTTCGGCGATCTCACACAGGCTGCCAGCAGGAATGGCTTTTTGCTGCTCCTTTTCAGGTTGACTTTGGACCAAGTTAGCTGATTCCAGAGTGGCTTCCAGCTGCTTTAGAGGCATGCGTGGTTTGAACGCCACACCTGAAAGGTGCTGTATTTGGCCTGTCTGCTTTCGGCCCTAGAGACACAAAACTGATATTTATATCCAAACATACAATGCAAAATCTTCCTCATGAAGATGTGACAAAATCTTCCTCTTGAAAATCTCACACAATACTTCTCTCAGCTTATTGAAGTCAGGTCTCCTAAAGTCTAGAGTGCATGTCTGACTACCTTTAGTTTCTCCTTTCCTCTGTATAACAAATCCTAGGAGATCATGGTCACTCCTATCCAAGGATCCCACTACTTCCATCTTCTGTTTATCAAGTCCAAATTAGCTGATCTCCTCATTGCCTCATTTACCTTCTGATCAAGGAAATTGCCTTCAGGGCAAGTGAGAAGTTTACTGGATATTACATCTTTCAACAAATATTGGGACGGTTAAATTCTCCCATTAATATCCTCTCTTTCCTTTTTGAAAATTTGATAATCTGTTTTAGGAAAGCATCATCCAAATCTCAAGTATGATTGGAGATCTATAGTAGCCCCCCCCCCCAATGGTGGCACTGTTGTATATTTCTTCTTTCATTTTCACCTAATTACTCTCAACCTGGTTTTCGTCCTTTACATCATGGATCTCCTCACAGAAATATACTGCTACCCTTCTTCCTTTTTGGTCTATTTCTTTGGAATAGACCACTTCCATTACTATGTTCCAGTCACAGGACTCATCCCACCAGGTTTCTTTTATGCCTATTAAATCGTATCTCCCATCTTGTGTTAAGAGTTCAAGTTCATCTTTCTTATTTCCCATGTTCCATGCATTAGTGCAGAGACATCTGATATCATGAGTTTCTCTCCACAGCTGATTTCTTATTGTGGTTTTTCTAACCATTGTTGGCTTCCAGTTGGCCCCTCCATCACAAAGGCTATTCTATTAAGTATTTTGTGTGCCCTTGTTCTCCAGATTATGTAATTCAATTTAAAGCCTTCTTTATCAGATTTGTCACACTCCTAGAAAAAACATTCTTTTCAATAGTGAGGTGCAACTCATCTCTTGTCAGATGTCCTTCTTCATGAAAGCACAGGCCATAAATCTTTCTTCATGGCACCATCTCTGGAACATATTGTTGTATGTATTTATTTATATCCCACTTTCCCCAAAAAATTGGGATTCAAAGCACATCAAAATTTTCATTTGTACACAAAACAAAATGATGCTCAGGAACATAGAAACCTTATCACCTTCCTTCTGGCTGCTGTAAAAATTGAAATAGTTTCCCACTGGATGACAGGAGATTTAGCTCTGGAAAAATGGTGGACTAGAGTCTGGAATACATATTTACTTGAAAAGCTTTCTCACAGCATCAATTGTTGTAATGGACCAAAGAAATTACACTCATTTTATGAGGACTGGTCATTTCTTATTGATTATGTTCCACTATGTCACCATCAGTAACTGTTGACTTATGGAGAGGCTCATTCTGCTCAAACCTGACACCATCAGAAAATGCTCCCTCAATGAACTTTTGTGTTCATCATAATTGTACAATGCCACCTGGATAACTACCCTACTATAATTGTCTATTAAGCATTCTTGATATGTGTTTTTCTATTAAATCATATCCTAAGCTTGTTTGAACATTTTGTTTTTGTTGATTTAATATTCTTTGTGAAAATGAAATAAATATATTATTTTTTTAAAAAAACAACATACAATTGCTGACTTCTAGTATTCTTCTCCCTCTTCCTGGGCCACATCCTTTAGCAGACAAGTGATAAAATAACAGTCTTCACCCAAAGTTCTCTATCTTCCTTTCCAGAGCCTCATAGCCCTTTGCAATATGTTGACAGATCTGTCTTGCAGTATAATTAGTTCCAACATGGATCAGTGGACAGTGGATTTGATGAGTCTCTGTTATATCATGGATCTTCATTCCTGGGAAAATGCATACCTCTCAAAAGATATTAACAGGCTCACACATCATTGCTTCTGATCTTATCAACAGGGAATCACCTCCTACCTCCACATCCCCCCTTCCATTCTTCCATTTATAGAACCCCTCAAGGTCACCTGTATACTTCAGAGATGTGCGGCTCTTGTCCCCGTTCCTGTGCCTCAATATTCCCAGTTAAGGAGAGAGCTTGGAATAGACTGTGTAACTCCAAGCATAATTCTTGATAGAGCTGCTTCTGTGTGTGACATTCCTCAAAGTCCCTCTCTCCTATCTTTTTGGAATGGTCACCTTTCCTAGAGGCATCCCTCATTTCTTACCTTTCCAGAAAAGTCATTTCCACTCTTTTTGAAAGAGATTAACCTTTTCTGATAAGTCTAAGTATAGATACACAGGCCTCATGCTGCCGCCGATGCACTTTCTTCTTCAACAGAGCAACCAGCTTGTATTTGCTGCAATTATAGGATGGCAGATCCTCCGGCAAAACAAAACATGGCACAGATGTTGCAGGTCACTGCAACAAAACAAACAGATTCATTTATATATCGCTTCATGCCGCCTAAGGAGTGTCTAAGCAGTTTACAACTGTAAGCTACTTGCCCCCAACAATCTGGGTACTCATTTTAGTGACCTAGGAAGGATGCAAGCCTGAGTCGAGCTTGAACCCTTTTGCTGGTCTTGAACTCACAACCTTATGGTTTTGAGTGAGTGGCTGCAGTACAGACATTTAACCACTGCGTCACCAGGGCTCCTCAACAACTCAATCACCATCCATGTTCATCATCCTATATACAGAGCAATATAAGTTATAAATTTAGGAGAGGAAACAGCTGTATGCAGGTTAATCTGGCTTTTGCTTTTTTTCCATTTCTTTGCAACCTATAAACCTGATCACCAAGAAGACCAAACACATTCTTTGAATTGTCTGTCAAGATTCCAAGAGTCTAAATGGCTGAAAATGTAAATAATTAAAAAGCATGCCAGTTGATACTGGCTTGAGTAGACATAGTACCTGGCATTTGATCAGTTTAGTCAACATGAACAATATTGTATTTGGGACAGACACTATTTTCAAATTCAGCGTTTGAATTCTGGCAAGGAATTTAAGGCTGAACTGGTTTTGAAAATTGAGCTTTTAATAAGTATATGTGAAAGCGATCAACTGTCAGATTTGGGTTGGTGTCTGCTGAGAGCAGCTGTACTAATGGCATTGTAAATACTGGGCAACTGTTGTGAATTGTCCAAACCTCAATCAAAATGGATTTTTCTCCCAACAGACAGTGTGAAAGTAATCTCTGCCACCTTTGCAAAATTAGGATTAAATATCTTGACTTGTCTATCTGCCTCCTTCCAGTAAGTGGCTAGAAAAGTAAGCTAACTTTTCTAAGTGAAAACATCAGTTAAATTGGTGACATTCATAGATGTTAGTATAAATAAGAAATCAAATGTTTCATCAGGAAGCCAGGACTAAATGCTGCAGATGGATGTGAGCAAAATAAATTTAACCAAGATGGATATTATCTTCTGTATTCTGTGGGGTCTGTGTTCTGGAAATGTTGTGGTTTTATTTTTCATTTCAGAAATTTTCAGACATGTTCCAGATATTTTTAAAAAAACAAAACAGAACCCTATTTTAAAAAAAGAAAACTGAAAAACAACACACGGCATCTAAATCTCAAGGTTTAGCCAATAGCTTCTAAGGCAGAAACTAAATTAACAACAGGTGATTTCATAGAACCTTAAAGTTGAAGGAGCACAATGGCCACATAACCTAAACCCCTGCCATGCAGGAATATACAACTACAGCACTCAGGAGAGATACTCATCCAATAAGATGTGTTGATCTCCAAAGAATAAAAGTCCACCAGTCTCCAATTATACTGTAAAACAGTTGTTATGGTAAAGAAGATCTTCTTAATGTTTAGCTGGTACCTCTTTTAATTTGAATTCATGAGATCTTGCTCTAGTCTCTGGAGCAACAGAGGCCAAACTTACTACATCTTCTATACCACTTCAGATATTTAAAAATGGCTATCCTGCCACTTCTCAGTCTTCTCTTCTCTGGCTACACATACCCATTCTTAATAAGTCATTCTCCATAAGGCCTGGTTCCCAGACCTTTTATAATCTAGATCTTCCTTCCCTGGACATATTCAAGCTTGTTGATATTCTCCTTGAATTTGGGTGCCCAGAACTAGATACAGTATTCCAAGTGAGGTCTGACCAAAGCAGAATAGAGTGGCCCTGCTACAGCTGGACATTCTATTTCGATTTATGCAGCCCAGAAATGCATTGGCTTTTTTTGGCTGCTGCATCACACTGTTGATTCATGTTTTGTTTGTGAATCCTTTTCACATGTACTTATTTCAAGCCAGGTGTCACCCATTCTATATTTGAACATTTTCCTTTTAATGTCTAGATATAATACCTTACATTTATTCCAATTGATTTTTTTTTTAATTTTAGCCTAGCTCTCCAGTCTGTCAAGACCATTTTGAATTTTGATCCTGTTTGCTGGGTTATTAGCTACCCCTCCTAATTTGGTGTCATCTACAAATTTGATCACCATGATTGCATCATTTAAGTGTTTTATAAAAAATGTTAAACAACATCAAGCCCAGAAGAGAACCCTGAGGTATCCCTCTTATCATTTTTCTCCAGGACAAAGAGCAACTATCAGTGAGTACTCTCTGTCTGCCAACTAATAATGATTCTAACTAACAATAGCAATATCTAGCCTGCATGCTTTTCATGTGCAATATGTCTTTAAAGTGTATTTTAATATAAAGCTCCCAAATAACATTTTTATTTCTTTGTGGAATTAGTCCATCTTGCTTTATTAGATAGAGGAATTCTCTATGGTCAGACTCAGAGGATGGAAAAGATTATTTTTAGGAGATTATCACATTGAGTTTCAGGTGCCTTATCCCTGATGGGATATAAGTGCCATTAATTTTTAAAATGGGTGTTATCACATTCAGTTGCGGCCAGGCAAATGCAGCCCGTATACAGCCCAAATGCCAGCTGGGCTTATCCTGAGGCTTTTCAAAAACAGAATCTATTTTTCAAAAGCCACAGGGTAATCTGAGGTGTATACAGGCTGCATTCACCAATCTGCGGCTGAGTGCGAAAACACCTGTTTTTATCATTAGAGACACCTGTATCCTGTCGGGGATAAGACACCTTAAATGCAATGCAATGATCTCCTACGACTACTTCTACTAGAAACCAGCAGCCACCTTGGGCAGTGATTGACAGAAATGGGCAAAACAGAAAGGAAAAACATATGTTTTGTATGTGAAAACTTCATTTTTATCTCTTTTGAGTTAAAATTGTCATTTTGAAAACATTCAGTTCAGCATTTTCACACCTGGATTCAGACCTGGGCTGACTCTACAGAGAATCTGTGTTGGGTTAAAATCAGAATGGCAGGCATCATTTTACACCTCTGTAGATATCCAATTGCCTGGTTAGCAATTGAAAAAAACAAAACAAATTCCACAGCTGTAACTTTTTTTCCCCTGTTTGTCAGAATTAGATGTAATTTGCAGATATAGAAGAATATTAGGAAAGAAAAATGCCTGCCAGCTTTGAGACAAATAAGTACAGGGCTTCATGTGCTACATGTCTTTAAAGTACATTTTAAATACAAAGCTGCCAATAACATTTTTATTTCTTGGCAGATCTGGAATAGCTTTGGCAGATTTGGAAGATAGTATTAGGGAAGAGGAAATATAAGGGATAAAAGCAAGAATTTAAAAGATTTGCAACTGCAGAAAAAATATTGAGAAAAAGATCGATTTGGTGAGGGATGAAGAATGAGGAGAACAATCAGCTAATTAAGAAATTCATGCAAGGGCAAGATGAAAGCAATGACAAGGAGGCAGCAAAAAGACAGCATACATGGGGAGGGTAAGGAATTAAATCAAGACTAAGGAAGAAAAGAGAAAATATTTAAATAAAGTATATTGACATGAGTTAAAGCAAACTACAAGACAGACAATAGAATAGAACAAGTGAAGTTTTTCATTTTAATCAAATCTATCCCCAAGTATAATGATTCAGTGATTAGAGAGTCCCTGATAAAACATACCCTAGGGTTAGAAGCTGTTTTCACAGTGGTCCCTATTACTTGAGGTGAAGTATAAGAAGATCCTTTTTCTTTCTTTTGTATTTAAATTTCTCAAACCTCAAGATCTTTCTGTCCCAGATATGAAGAAATTTCCATATGTTGATAATTTCTTTAAAAAATAACCTCAAACAAAATGTCCCTACATCTGTAGAACTCAAATAGAAATTTGGTGTGGAGATGAAATTTGGCATGTAGACCTACATTGCAGAAACAATCCAGTTTCAGACAGCTTTAAATGCCCTGACTGCCATTTAAATGCACTGACTGCCTCACTAGGTGTTCACACTCTCTCTGAGGAGTCAAAGTGGTCTGCACCCCTGTCACACCCCTGAGCCACCCTCAGTTAGCAAAACTTTTTGGAGCAGCCGAGGTTTCTGACTAATCTTCAAAGGCAACTATTGGGGGGTGTGCACCATGTTGGCACCCCCCTGTTTACATGGGATGTGCCATGATGACGCACAGGCATCAGAGTGCCCAAACGTCACTCCGCACAAGGAGCGTCATCTTGATATGCAAGGGCACCTGTGACACCCCTAAAAAGAAGCTGTCTAGAGCGGCTTTTTTTGAGAGAGTGGGTCGGTACCGCAGCATGTGGCTGCTTTGGCATTGACCAGGGGCAAAGTCTGTTGAGCCCCTAAGCAACTTAAGCAAGCTGAGGCCATTGGAGGAAAGTGGGAGGAGGAGAATGAAACTAGGATATTTCAAATTCAGTGCAGAAAGTGAGTCAGCAGAAGGACTGTCCCTCCCAAACAGAAACTTGTGATTTTCAGTAAAATTTCCTTTAAATATTACCTAAAATGACATTCTCTGGCAAGGTCTGCCAAATGTTGTTAGGTTTGGTTGGTTTGTTACTATGAATTGATCCGTGAGCATCTGTAGTCCGCATACCTTGGGCTGAGCCATTTCACCACTCCTGGTGCTACTTTTATCAAACAAGTCTCTGTGCTTTAAGAGAAATGTCAAAATTAATCTTCAAAATGTCATATATTATATTTTGCTGCAGCTATAGTTTATTTAACCGAATTGCTGTGTTAAACTGACAGGCATTCTTAGCACAGAGGTATGTAAATTGTAGGTTTTTTTTTTTTTTACAGGAAGCTATAGTTTTAGCTGTATGTTTAAATGCCCTTTAAAGCTGAAACTCCTGCTTTCTTGTTTTTTGAGGGGAGGTGGTACTCTTTTTATGTGCCTTGACATACAATGTGATGAAGCAAGGCTGGTATTAAAATGTTCAGTCAAATGAACAAATATTTAAAAGATCCTTGCAAAACCAGATAAAATACCTTTGAACTTGTGTATGAGCTATTCTGGGTTTTATGGCATCAAAATTACATAAATGCTAAAAATACAGTAGACAGAAGCACAAATATCATTATGCACAAACCTATTTTCAATCCTGTAGTGAGACTAACACTGAGCCATGCACGTTTACTCAACTGCTGAAGTAACACGCATTGGGAGATTCACGAAGTGACCAGGGAAGAAAAGGAATCAAGCTATCCTTTTTACTTGAGCCCTCGGCTCCAAGACAATGAGAAGCCTGAAGCTATTTCCCTTAGAGAACTTTAGGTAATCTAGCCCTGGATGCTTCTATTTCATTATGTTCTCTGATGTGCTTTTCCTACTTTTTGAATTTTTGGTTCTTAATATGTATTGACCCAGCAACATGGTGGGGGGAAAAAATAAGAATTTGACAAACAAAGAAGCTGTATTGAATTAATTATAAATATAACTCAGCAGCAACATTTTGGAAAGTTGGTGGCTCCATAGATCAATGTAATACTGCATTGATTCATTCATTCCTGCCAGCTGTAAACAGAAGGAAATTGATTGTATGTTGTTACCACGAGGCTGCTCAAACAGGAACAATTGCTGGATAACTTGAGGAAGTCGAAATAGTAAGAAGGAAGAAGATGAGCAATCTCACAGATTTTCTAACTTCAGGAAACAGGAGTAACAGCCACCCCAGACATCAAGCCAGAGACATCAAGACACTTCCAGCCTCAGTCAGATCCAGAAGTTGGAAAAGTGGGGAAAGGCTTTATGTAGAAAGCAAAACTCTGCTGCATTTCACATCTATGAATCCAACCAACCTTTTGTATGTATGAGTTGAATAGTAATAATAATAATAATAATAATTATTATTATTATTATTATTATTATTATTTCTAACCCACCCCTCTCCTCAGCAACCAGAAGCATTATACAAGTGGATACAAATGCCCAAACGTCACCTTCAATGTGAAGTCAAAGGCTTTAACGGCTAGCATCCATAGTTTTCTGTAGGTTTTTCACGCTATGTGGCCACGTTCTGAAAGAATTTATGTTTCGCCTGCCAGAGGCTGGTGGATTGGAAGTATGTGGAATATATATATCTGTGGGACCCTTGCTTGGGAGGAAAGTGTTGTTTACAAGTTAATGATGGAGTTAGTTTGTGTGTTGTACTATGTTGAATGGCCTGGAGGTGTCTTGTGTGGAGGATATGCAAGGGGGATTTGTGATTTTTTGGTAATCCATTGTCTGCAGGGAAACCCCTTGAACCCAGGTGGTGTTCATTTGCTGTTTTAAGTCTTGATTTTGGTGTTTTTCAGGACTAGTAGTAGCCAAACCTTGTTTACTTTCAGTGGTTTTTTTCCCCCCTTTTCTGTTGATGTTGTCCAGGTGTTTGTAGATTTCAGTGGCCTCCCTATGCATTCTGATTCAGTAGTTGCTGGCATGGTCCAGAACTTCAGTGTTTTCATTTCTTTTTCTTAAATGTTTATTAGTTAACAATAAAACAAAAACAAAAAACTAAACTGATAAACAAGTAAAACAAAAACCACGAATACACAAATTCATCCATTCTACACAACCTGACAGACTATCAATCACCACCACCACCACCACAACAAAAAAATGCTTACATTTTCTATATTTCTTGAACTTCTAGGTTAATCTATCTCCTTTGTTATTGCACACACTTACCTTCCATTACTTCTTACCTCATACTCTATGTTTGATTTTATTATCACCAATATTTCAGACATTATTCCTATGATTCAAACTATTTTACTATATTCTTAGTTTCTTTCTCCATAATTAGTAATTACAGAATTTCAGTGTTTTCAAATTACTTTCTGTTAGTTTATAACGTGTTCTGCTACTGCTATTTTTTCTGGCTTGCCCTGTTTGCAGTGTTTCTCATGTCCCTTGATTCGTGTTTGGAAAGTGCATTTGGTGGTCCACAGATGCATGGTATGCAGTAAACCCCTGTGGCCATGAGGGGATCTCTCCTGTCCTTCGCTGAACACAGCATTTGCTGGATTTTCCTGCGCAATAAGTAGATCATTTGGAGGATGTGTATCCTCATCATTTTCCCTATTCTGTCTGTGACTCCTTTAAGGTGTGGTAAAAATACCTTTCATTTGGGAGATTGTTTGTCCTCGTTCCTGTGTTGTTTTTTTCCTGGGTCTGGTACCTCTTCTGATGTCTGAGCTGGTATCACCTTCAAGATTACAGAAATAGACTTTAGTAGGAAGAGCTGGTTCAAAAAATAACAGTGATAAATTCAAACACCCTGGAATCCCACTCACACATATAAACTTGAGGCCTTGATCCTACAAGGCGTGCCAGAGGCCTTTGGGGCAGGAATGGGCACAACTTCTTCAGACTTCTCAGATTGCTACCCCATCAACCTCAAGCCTCCAGGAGCAGTGGATCACTTTTTAAAATATATTGCACTAACATTTTTTTAAAAAAGTACCCAATTTTTGAAAGCCAGAAGTTGAATTTACCACCCCACCCCATGTTTTTGGCACCCCTCCCACTTGCAACCACAGAAGCTGGTTCTATAGGCAAAATTAGAGCTTTTGATAGTTTTAGTAGGAGCAGTAGTTCGGACTCTGTTGGACCCTTTAATCTGTGTCTCTGACTCTGTTCAGTGGTTATGATACATCAATTAATCCCCAGTGACCTCCTTACAAATTTCTTGGTGGTTACAGAAGAGGCATGTATATATACACACAGAGAGAGAGAGAGAGAGAGAGAGAGAGAGAGAGAGAGAGATCTGTGACCTGCCTTTTTATCTGTGAACTATTTTGGGTCACTTCTGGGAGAAAGGCAGCATACAAATGAAATAAATAAATAAGGTAAAAAATAGTTATGAAAATTCAGGATTAGATTATACTAGGAATGGGCCATTGCAGAGCATTTGGGGACTAGATTTTGCCCCTTATCCTCTTGGTGGCTTCCCATGTGCCTTCAAATCAACTCTGATTGATGATGACTTTATCCTAGTTTTGATAAGATTTATTCAAAGGAGGTTTGCCAATGCCTTGTTTGAAGCCAAGAGCACGTGATTTGCCCAAGGTCAGCTTGGCTGCATCAGCACTGCAGAAATAACCCAGTTTGACAGCACTTTAACTGCCACAGCTCAATGTTATGAAATTCTGGGAACTGTATTTTTGTGAGATATTTAGCCTTCTCTGTCAGTGAGCTCTGGTGCCACAACAAACTCCAGTTCCCAGAATTCCACAACATTGATTCCATGACAGTTAAAGTGGTATCAATGCTGGATTATTTCTGCAGTGTGGATGCAGCCCTAGTGGGCTTCCGTGGAGATTATCACACAGGGATGGGATTGGGACGGGATCACTCTGCATCCTTATCCTGTCTGTGATCCAAGTGAAAGTGATTGCGCTAAACACTTTCACATGAAAGTTCGCTGAACCTGTCATTCAGCCGTCAGTGAAGTATAATGAGATTAACAGATTCTTCTGTTAACACAAAATGAGAGGAAATGATCAATGTTGGCTGAATGCACTTTTCAGCAAGATTTCATGTGAAAGTGTTTAGCGCGATCACTTTCATTAGTGCTTCCTGGATGACTGAATGACACGTTCGGCACACTTACATGTGAAAGTGATTCATGCAAACACTTTTACTCACACTTCCCAGATGGGTCAATTACGAGTCATGTGTGAAAGTCCTTCCTGTGACTGGGTGGGAAAGATGGGACAGGCATGGGAAAATGACATCCCGGCCCTCATGTAATAAACTCCCATATCTCAGCAGGGATTTCAACCCTAGATTCACAAAGTCCTTGTTCAACACTCAAACTAGTATACCATGCTGGCTGTCTTTGGAAGCCCACACTCAAATGAAAATCAGACACTATATGACCAAAGTCAAAAAAATAGAATTGACTTCTGCTTTATTTTCAGTCCATTTTTACACATTTTGAAGGGTAGGGTTAGGAGGTTTTTGCTTTTTGTCAGTCTTAGAGGCTTCTAAAAACAACATTTTGCTATTTGGGATATGAATTTCACCCACCAAGTTTGGGTTTGCAGACTTTATGTGGTCTGGTGGGGTCTGCAGCTTTTGTATGTGTCCCATAGATCCAGATTTTACCTCTCCTGCATTATAATATTTCAATCAGACTTTTAACTGTGCATTTGAAAGGCAAGATGTAAATAGAAGCAAATATTCATCTGTTTTAAAATTCAGTTTACCAGGTCTATACATAAATCACATTTAATACATAAGCCTATTGTTTTTTGTGGGTTTTTTCAAGCTGTGAGGCCAGAAGAGTTCCAGAAGATAGTTTTTTGTAGGGCTTTCGGTCTATGTGGCCATATTCTAGAAGAGTTCCTTTCTGACGTTTTGCCAGCATCTGTGGCTGGCATCTTCTCTGAAGATGCCAGCCACAGATGCTGGCAAAACGTCAGAAAGGAACTCTTCTAGAACATGGTCACATAGCCCAAAAGCCCTACAAAAAACTATGGATGTCAGCCATGAAACCCTTTGACTCCACAGTTCCAGAAGAGTTTATTCTTGATGTTTCACCAAGCACCTGTGGCTGGTGTCTTCATGGAAGAAAGTGGGATATATATACTGTTGGTTGAGAGGAAGTAATTTACATGTTAATTTGTGTATTATTCTGTTGCTGAATGGCAAATCCTCAGGGTGTCTATTTAATTAATGATCCATTGTCTGCTGGGAAAGCCCCTGACCCTGGGTGGTTTGTTATGGCTTGGTTTTGGTGTTTTTCAGAACTGTTAGCCAAACTTTGTTTACTTTAAGGGTTTCTTCTTTCCTGTTGAAATTGTCCAGGTGTTTATGTATTTCAATGGCTTCCCTGTGGATTCTGACAGTTCTTGGCATGGTCCAGAATTTCAGTGTTTACAAACAGCATTTTAATCCCAGGATGGTTTATAATGTGTTCGGCTAATGCTGATTTTTCTGGCAGACCCAGTCTGCAGTTTCTCTCATAGGAGGAGCACTGGTGGCGCAGTGGTACAGCCTCTCTGTAGGAGCCCTGGTGGTGAAGTGGTTAAATGCCTGTACTGCAGCCACTCACTCAAAACCGTAAGGTTGTGAGTTCAAGACCAGCAAAAGGGCTCAAGCTCGACTTAGGCTTGCATCCTTCCGAGGTCGCTAAAATGAGTACCCAGATTGTTGGGGGCAAGTAGCTTACAGTTGTAAACTGCTTAGACACTCCTTAGGTGGTGTGAAGTGGTATATAAATGTAGCTGTTTTGTTTCATGTTCCTTGATTGGTGTTTGAACACTGCATTTGGTGGTCCCTATGTAGACTTTTCCACAGCAGCACATTATGCAGTAAACTTCTGTTGCCATTCAACAACAGAATAATACACAGATTAACATGTAAATTACTTCCTCTCAACCAGTAGTATACATACTCCACTCTCTTCCATGTCATCATTGTCTGAAGATGCCAACCACAGCTGCTGGCAAAATGTCAGGAATAAACTCTCCTAGAATTCATAGCCCGAAAAACCCACAAAAAAATATGGATGCCAGCTGTGAAAGCCTTTGACTTCACATAACCTATTAGTTATGACTGTGCATCAGAGCATAACACAATACACCTTAACAAAATGTTCATAGACTTTTCCATTGCAATTGTCTGAAATAAAACAATAATCAGCCTGAAACAAAAATCACACTTTCCTTTTGTGGGCAGAATTTGGGCTACAATACTTTGAAATCTGTTTTGCTTTGTTCCTTAATCATTTTCTTAAAAGTACCTGGCTTTGCGTAGTGTGGAATAACCCTGAGTGAGTTTCCCTGAAGCCTTTAAGCAAAAGACACACAGCTATCAGAGTTGTGCTTGCCCTGAGTGAACCCACAACTGCTATCAACCCCAGGATGATCAGATGTCATAACTCCAGAGAATAAGGCATTACAAATTATAGGACATTACTAAATAAAATCTAAAAACAAACATAGAAATATAAATGGTTCTAAGTCATGTTCAAAATAGAGGATATTATAGAATTCCTCATGGACAGAATACTGAAATGCAGGACATATCCTGGAAAAGGAGGATGTCTGGTCACCGTGATCAACCCTAGATATTTACTCTGCCGGGGTACCTTATGGGGCTTTCTAGATTGACAGGAAAGTGTGACATGAAGTTGCCTTTTCCTTAATGCTTAGCAGCTGTGCCACAGCCTTTAGATGGAGCTGCGCTGTTCCGCAGTTTTTAAAAAAGAAGCTGGGAAAATCAGCACCTTTTTAAAGGCCAAACATGGCGTGCTGTTGACTACCTTTGTATTGAATGTACATGATTGGTGGAGCAGGATGCAAACTGGAAAAGCCAAATATTACCAAGAACTCAGGAGGTGAGGGGGCAAAAGGAATTTCATCATTTTCTCCCCTGAAAATGAAAAGTACTTTGCAGCTGGTATTTGTATGGTGAGATCATTTCACTCAACCCTCCAAAACAAAAACAAAAACCCTCATTGGCCCCAGTGAGACCTGTAGACCAACTGTTCCTCAACAACTCCCATAACTACAAAATCTGGAATGTCCCATAGTAATGCACTAGATGCCTTGGAGAAGCTTATAATTAGGCTTTTGGGGGAGTAGTTATCTTCATTTCCCCAGCAAATGGAAATTTAAGAGGCTACTGTCTCCCAGTCTGGAGTTGCATACAGACATGTAGGCATTTTTTCTGTTCTTTTATGTAACCCCTTTCAGTTCTTTTATTTCCTCATTTTTATAGAGCACTACCCATGTTTGCAATAGATTTAATTAGTTCAGCCCATTCATGTCTGATAGGAATGATATGCATGCAAACATTGATAAAACACTGCCAAAAACCTAATCCTGTGATCATACACAATTACATCAATTATTTTTATTTAATTTAAATTGATTAAATTTGAATTTGAGTAGGATGTTTTCACGTTGAACAAAGCACACTCCCTCCCCCCAAGATTTGTATAATTATACCCATTATTTTATTTGGTTTGCTTATACTTATTTGATGTGTGAGCGTGATATTCTGACAACACACAATACACACTCATTCTTCTAAATGAAGCTTAATGTAATTTCATCCAACCCACTGTATAAGTCATGTCAACAGGGGCTTGTTTCATGTCTTCTGTCAGCATACACAACTATTTATTTGTCTGTTTATTAATATTCTCTACCCATCAGGATTCCCAAGGCAAAGTAGAACGGATAAAATATTAATTTAAAAACAGGTCAAAACATTATTTTTTTTTAAGCATATGGACATTTAAAATAATTTAAGACCATAATGCTATGTGAACTTTTTTTTAGTCTTGGTTGCCCACTAGAAGCTGAGCAGCATGGATTCCCTTCAGAGGGAGTTCCACAACCAAGGTGCTGCCACCAAAAAAGCCCTGTCTTGTGTGTTTGGTATCCTAGGCTTTTGGAAGTCTTGGACATTCAAAAGGGACACTTTGCACTGAGATAAGTCACTTGGAACAGCTACAAGAATGGTGATAAGGAGACTTGTGATGTAGTGGTTAAATGCCGGTACTGCAGCCACTCACTCACACAGGGTTGTGAATTCAATCCCAGCCAGGAGCCCGAAGGCTGACTCAGCCTTGCATCCTTCTGAGATCGCTAAAATGAGTACCCAGCTTATTGGGGGCAATAGACTTACATATTGTAAACTGCTTAGGGGTGCTTAAGTGAACTGACAAGGGGTATAAAAATGTACTTGCTCTTGCTCTTGATATACGTGGTCTTAAAAGAGCACACTAGGCAACAGTCTCTCTACTGCATTTTGAATCATAGAATAATAGAGCTGAAAGAGACCACAAGGGCCATCCAATCCAACCCCTCTGCCATGCAGGAACTCCCAATCAAAGCATCCCCGACAGATGGCCATCCAGCATCTGTTTAAAGACTTTTAAGGAAAGAGACTCCGCCACACTCCGAGGGAGTGTGTTTCACTCTCAAGAAGTTCCTCCTAATGTTGAGGTGGAATCTCTTTTCCTGTAGCTTGCATCCATTGTTCCGGGTCCTGTTTTTGCTTTAAATTTTGCTTTAGCTTCTAAACACATTTCAAGGTCATCACCATATACACCACATTACAATAGTCTAATCAGGAATCACTAACAGATAATCCACTGTTTCCAAAAGTGCCTTCCACAAAGAGCCATTCACCATATTTTTTTTTTCTTATTTTACTTGTTTATATTTCAGACAGAAACTAAGCCAAAGTACTCCTGGCCACAACAGTCACCTCACTTTCCAGGAGAATGCTGGGTCCAAGAGCAGCTCCAACTGATGAACGTGGTCTTTTGGATGGAGTGCAACCCCACAGACCAAGGAAATGGAACACACATTTTACACTTGAATATTGGTAACTGCAAAGGGAGCAGGGTGTTTTGAATCTAGAGAAGAACAGTAGATCTTATATCAAAAAAATATGCCTGTGGGGCACTATGGTTGTTGCCCAAGAGGAAAGAGGACAGTAGCCTGAAAAAGTTTGGTGACCACTGCTCTAGAGGGAAATCCTTCATTAAACAAGGAATTGGAGTCAATGGCCCACGAGGTCCCTTCCAGCTCTAGGGCCCATTCTAGATGGGCAGCTTGTGGCGCAATAAGGGCTCAAAAGAGTGTTTTTAGGGCTAGGGAGGGTGCAGCATTTAGTTTTAAAATGGTGGCATCCATACAGACGTGCTACGATAGCATCATCATGTGCTCAGTGTTTAGAAACGCTGCGCACATCGTGATGCTTTCCTTTCCACTTCCAAGTCTTTGCTGCAGCCTTTCCCGGTGAGAAAGGGGCCGCAGCGGTGGCCCCTTTCTCCCCTCATCCCCACTGAGGGAAGTGGGGTGCAGCGGGTGCCCAGGGCCCCTGCTGCACCCCGCTTTGAGGCCACGGGGAAGCGGCAGTTTGCAGCTTCCCCATGGCCTCCACAAGTGGCAGGATGAGGCCCCTGGGGCTGCCCATGCAGCAGCCTTGGCCTCATCTCGCTGCTTCTTGGAGCAGGTAGAGACTGCCCCTTTTGGGCGGTCAAAAAAGCTCCTAGGATTCTGAGTCAATATTTTACCAATGTGCAGCAGCACCTATGGACATCAGTAGAACACCAGATGAAGAGAATTTTGATGCACTCATAGGTACACTTTTGCCATGGAGTGAAATGAAAGCAGCACAAACCCACAGAACAAGAGAGGAAGAAAATGAATGGGAAGGAAACCAGTAATCATGAGTTGCAAGAATTACAGGTCAGCATAGCATTAAGAGGCATGGGTTTTCAGTATCATGGAAAAGATGATTGAGTTGACGTTTCATCAAATACAAGAAATCAGCCTTTTTGGTTGACTGAAATGAATTTTAATCCTTCTATGGCCTATCTTACATAAGAACACGCATGACTGTTTTGCCTGACAGATGCATGGTACAGGTGATGGAAATTCATCCAGCTATTTCTCCTTTGAGCCCTGAGCCTTTGGCCTCTTTCTTTTCTTTGTGAAATATCTCCCCCCTATAGCACTTTTATAAAGGGAATTACAGCTGTATTGAAAATTTAAAAAGAGGATATGCCCTTTTTTAAAAAAAAAGCTCAGCAGCCTAGTCATAAAGGTTTGTAACCTTTAGAAGCAAAGTGACTAACTTTTTAACTCTTCTTTGCCTTTGATTGATTAATTTTTATTTATTGCAAATTGCCTTAAGTATTTTCAACTGTGATGCAAAGAGAGCCAGCACAGTGCAGAAGTTTGTGTTGGACTAGGACTCCAGGACTGGAATTCCCACTCAACTGTGAAAACCTAGTGGGTGACCTTAGGGAAGTCACACACTCTCAGCCTAAGAGGGCAACACTGGAAAACCTGCTCTGAATAAATCTTGCCAAAACCCTATGATAGGTCTGAAGGAACTTGACAGCATACCATGGCAGAGAGATGCACTGGTGGAAACTGATTTCCTTGGAAGTAAATTGGTTGTTCAAGTCATTTCTGATTTATGGTAACCTGGAGGTGAACAATCATGGGATTTTCTTGGCAGAAATTGTTCAGAGGGGGTTTCCCAGTGCCTTCTTCTGAGGCTGAGAGAATGTGACTTGTCCAAGGTCGCTAATTGGTTTCCACAGCCATGGAGGGATTCAAATCCTGGTCATACAGTGACCTGGTCCAACACTCAAACCACTACATCATACTAGCCCTAAAATGACTGGAGTGAATAAATGGTGGTTTTGTTTCTTTTGGGGTTTTTGTTTTTTTTTTTTTTTGAAGGATAATCTTATAAACTATGGGTGCCTGACTGAAATTAAGCTTGATGATTTACATCCCTTACTTGTAACTATCCTGTGATCCAATGGTGATCATTGCCTAAAGAAACTGGATTTGTATCATGGTACTAAATATCAAAATGTTTCAATTACATAAACTAATAATACACTTAAACCATTGGTCATAAGGGTGTAAACCTCTGAAGTTCTTAGCATAACATTTATTGCATGCCATAAAAATAAGAGTGACCTCTTGTGGTCAGTTCAAAGCTTCTCAGTTCCACTGTTTTATATGAAACAATCACAGTGCTTTCATGGAAATAAATGTACCTAATTCTTTGATGTTATAAAGTCAGTTTTCCAGTTCTATATACAATATTTTAATTTGTGTGTATGTGTGTGTGAGAGAGAGATTAAGAAACAGAACTTAATAATTTAGCAAAACATTTCAGCTTCTATCTTCTTCAGATGTGTGTGTGTGTGTAATTATTCAATAGCCCTTTCCGGCCTTTCTTTGTTGTATTTTTGTTTTTAAATTCCACTTCTTCCAAATCTCAATAGTTTTCAAAAACTGATAAGAGCAATATAAAAAATTTAAAAGTAACCTAAAGATAAATGTACAGTAACAACAGCAGCAGCCACAGCAACAAAATTGTAGCAACAGCAAGGGAAAAATACAACAAAAGTGGTGCACTGCCTTTTAACCTGTTTTATATGGTGGTATTTGCATTTCCCTAAAAAAAATCAAAATGGTATTCATTGACACAGTTTATTGGTAGCAGATTTTAATACACACAAGACTGTCCCGCAAACCCAGTCTGGCCCAATCTATTTGATAAGGTGTGAAGCTTTAGGGCAGGGATAGGTAGTTGGGTTTGGGGGGGGGGAATTTACTGCCCTTGGACCATCTAGGGCTTGTACGGACTGCCAAAAATGCCCCCCCAAAACAAACAAAAATTGGGCATAGGAGGAAACTATGTTTTAAAAATGGGTATTTTTGCTGTTAAACAATGCAACGGAGCTGAAACTCATACCCTCCAACTATACAAATGGACAATCATAGTCCTGCTTAATCCTCTGGCATCCCACTTTTCCAGCTGTTTTAAAAATGCCCCAGTTTTTTTCCTCCTCTCACTGCCCCCCTTTGTCCTCAGCTTACTATCACTTGCACAAAGAGGGTTCAAAGTGAAAAATATAATTTGCACTTCAATACCTCAGCAGAGGGGAGAAGAGCCCTTCCCAGAAGGCTCAGGCAAAACAATCAGCCGCAGCTTCTCCTACCTTGTCTCTTCTTCCCCATTAATAATTTTTGTCACCCTGACCACACATGACATAGTTTTCCTCTGTGAAATGTTGGAGGGTATGGACACCAATTTAAAAGATAAATGGAAAGAGAAGCAAATCACCATAGCTTTCTATATTTTGCTGTCTTTTCCCTCCAGGAAAAAAAAATCTATGGATGAATAGCTGCAAAAACAGCCATGGGGCTCTGCATGTGGCATCAAGCCTGTGCATGTGGCCTCGGGTCTCAGTCTTTCCAGGCACCTGACTACTGAGCTAGAGTGGTCAAAGAATGAGTATAGTCTAATCCTGTTTCATGAAAAGGGAGGGAGGCAGTCTCGACTCACTGCCTTTCCCAAAGCACATCCAACTATGCCTTCCACTTTTCTGTAGGCCCTGCAGACTGGAGAGACATAGGGAGCTGCAGGAGGAATGGGGATTATGAAGGCTATCCTCCTCTCCTTTGCCTGTGAGATTCCTTTAGTGTATGAGATGCTTCACAAAAAGAGAAGAAGCCCTCCCCTCCATGAAAGGCTAGTACTGACTTGAACCAATAGTATACTATTTTGGATGAGCCAGCGTGGTATAATGGTTTGAGTGTTGGAATATGACTATGGAGGCCAGGGTTTGATTCTGAGCTTAGATACAGAAATCCACTGGGTGACCTTGGGAGAGTCACACACATTCAGTCCCGGAAAACCCCATGAGTCACCTTAGGGTCACCATAAGTTGGAATCAACTTGAAGAAATACAACAACAAACAATAATTGCAACAAATATTATTCTGGACTCAGTCATCATAGTGGCAAAATAATGCAAGCATAGCTATAGCCAATTCATTTCCCCTAAACTCATTTTTCTCACCCTCTGTTTCTCAAAGGATAGTTATAGCTAATATTTTGTATCAGTTGCTTTACAGAATTTTAAAGTAAAACACTTCGGCTCTCAAGTGTGGTCCATTTAGCTTTACTGTCATTTACCATGAAGTCAGGAGCACCATATCTATTTAAAAATATAAACATGCCCATGGAATAACAATTTTCAAAGTAGGGGGGAAATGCAGTAGCACACCCTATTTTGATGGATTTTCTGTTAGGATTCAAAGAAGAGTCAAACTGAAAAAGAAAACAGGTATTATAGAACATATGATCATAAATGGCTAATTTCAGTGACAGAGTGGTGGACTGAGTAAATATAGAAGGGATTTATTATAAAATTCTTTAGTGTTGTTGGCAACAGAAGCAAATTGCTGGGCAACCTTATATCACCAAGAGCCAGGAAATAGTACAAACACCAAACCACGATATTTTCAATGACAATAATGAGAGAAGTGTTGCCATTGGTTGGCATCGCCACAAACGGCGCATGTTGGCATGTTCAGGAGCCTGAATGATAGATTTGCTGCTCAGCATTTATAATTATTTAATCAAATCCAGATTGCAGAACCTGGAGGGACATCAGGCATCTTTGTGAAACGAGTGAAAGAGAGAAGGGAATCTATATCTTTGGAATGATGGAGTGTATTAGTCCCCTGGGTGTGCCTAGCCACACATTTGAGGCTGCTGCAGGGAGTAAGTCTGTGCTTTCTTTTATTTTTTCCTCAGGGTAATCTGTATTGCTTGATACATTGATGAATGCTTAACTTTTCATGTTAAAAAACAAATGTTTGGCAATCATTGCCGCACATACACATACACACTTGATTTTAGCCAAAAGACCAAGAAACAGTGTTGCAACAAGTAGATGGTTCTCAAACCAAACATTTCCATTTCCTCCCATGGAGTAAACTAAACACCCAGGAAGGATTTTACTCTTTTCAATAAACAGTTTGCATGTTGAAGATCCAACAATATTCTTCACAGATGTCATGTTTAAATGTCATTGCTGTTATGGGATATTATAGCATTTTCTTCCCAATTTACTCAAGTATATTGATATTTCACTTCCAGAAATAAATTATGACAACACTATATATTCCATCTAATAACAAGTAGGTGATGAGCCCATATGTTATTTTCCTAGGCTGGTCATATCAATGTGATATTCAATTTAGGAAAACTTTGGTAGTAATTGTTTATTTTTTAAAAAAGTAAAAAAAAAAACAATTGCAGGGTGTAAGGCAAAAACAAATTTCTAAATTAACTTAGCATTGGTTTTAAGAGCTTAGAAGAGTCTTAAGTAGTTTATTAAAATTCTCATCTAAATGTTAGGGAGTGATCCATCCAACATTAAGCATGTAGAAGTCCCATTGATCCCCATGTGAGACTGCTAAGTATATGTTTAAATCTCCCCCAGAAATCAATATGATTTTTTTAAATGCATAAAAGTCTTAAGAAATGAGGTAAGATTCCATAGTACCATGATATTTTTCATTTAGAAACATTACCTTAAGAATATGGAGTGCTATGTATAGCTATATCAAATGTTGACAGTATTATACATAGCTTGTATTTTAAAATATCTGTGAGCAACAGACTATGGGTATTTCTCATGCTTATATTTTCAGTTTTAAGTTAATACTGAATATTGATACTGGTTGAGTTTCTCTTATCTGGAATTCTAATATCTGAAATACTCCAAAATCCCAAATTGTCCGTGTTGGTGGCTGAGATGGTGATACCTTTGATTTCTGATGGTTCAATGAACTATTGCCCGACCATATCCATGGATTCCTTGTCCACAGATTTAAGTACACATGGCTTAAAAATCTTTTTTAAACATCTAAACAGCAAACCTAGATTTTGTCATTTTATATAAGGGACACCATTTTACTACGAATACCAAGGGCCCACTTTATACAAACTTTGTTTCATGCACAAAATTATCAAAAATGGTGTATAAAATTACCTTCAGGGTATGAGTATAAGCTATGTCTGAAACAAACCAATTTTGTGTTTAGATGTGGGTCCCATCTCCAAGATATCTCATTTGTACATATGTGCAAATACAGGTATTCAAAAATCCAAACAAATCCCCCCCCCCAAAGAACCCCAAAACAATTCTAGTTCCAAGCATTTTGGATAAGAGACACTCAACCTATTTTTTTTCTTCAAGAAATAATTTGTTAGCATTTTCTTTATAGATCCTATATTGTTATCTTTACAGCACAGTATGTAGAGAGATCTTGCAGCACTTTTGACACTAATTGAAAGAAAGAAGTTGGCAGCATGAGCATGAGCTTTTGTAGAGTTCAGTCTACTACCTCAGATGCTTTTTACAGCAGTTTTATAAGGCTGCACACTCATATAATATTTATGATAGTTTTGATTCAATGGTGTACTTTGTAAAAGTGAACTCTTGACATGGTATGATATGATCATATTTTAATGCCAAATTAAATACAAGTAGTGTCTTTAAAAGTTACATTTTAAAAAACCTAGTGCTCAAAGATATCAGAATGTCACATGTTGGTGGATCACTCACAGACTCCTCAGCCCTGTCCATGGAACTTACCGCTCATCACTTTAAAATGCCTCCACATTCCCGGGCTGGAGCTGGGATGCAGGATGGATTACCGCACACTAAATCACCACCAAACTGCTAATTGCCATCAGCCTGGGTCCCAGCCAGGTCCAAGCTGCTCTCCACCAGCACCTTTTAGAAGTCAAAAAGGTTTCTGACTTCTAAAAAGTGCTGGCGGAGCACAGCTGGGACTCAGGCTGATGAGGACTGGTGATTTGGCAGTTAATTTAGTGTGCAATAATCCCCGCCTCCAGCCCATATCCCGGCTCCAGCCCAAGAGGCTAGAGCTGGTTTAAAATGTTAAGTGATAAGCTCTTACATCAGGTCAACCAATTTCCATTGATTTTTTCAGCACTATGGGCTGGAATCCACCCCCATCAGCCCCTCTCTGTCCTCTTTAATCAGACAACAATTTTTAGCCAGCTTAAAAGATCTCTTTCTCAGCTAGCAGCCATCTTCTGGCACTGCTTGTCACCGGCTTCTATGGTTGTTCTTAACTGCCTCTGAGTCTATCTCAACCCATGGCAAGCCTGTAGACAGGACATCTCCAAGAACCCCTGCCCTCCTCTGCTCTGCTTAGTTCCTGCACATTTATACCTGTGACTTCCTTAATAGAGTCTATCCATCTCTTTCTACTTTCTGTTTTACTCCACCTTGCCTAACATTGTTATTTCTTCCAGTGAGTTGTGCCTTCTCATGATGTGTCCAAAATACAACAGCCCAGGTTTTGTCATGTTGGCTTCCAGGGAGATTTCTGGCTTGATTTGCTCTAGCACGCCTTTGTTTGGCTGTCCATGGGATCCTTAGCATTCTTCTCCAGCACCACATCTCAAATGAATTGATTTTCTTCCTATCTTGTTTCTTAATTGTCCAGCTCTCACATCCATACATGGTACTGGGGAATACAGTAGCTTGTATGATTCTAACTTTTGTGCTCAGTTGTATCTCTATGCATTTTAAGATCTTTTCTAGCTCTTTCATAGCTGCCCTCCCCATTCTTAATCTTCCTCTGATTTCCTGGCTACAGTCCCTATTCATGTTGATCCCAGGTATGAGAATTATTTTACTATTTCTGTTTCCTCATTGTCTAGGATGAAGTTGTGTAGATTTTCTGTGGTCATTATTTTTGTTTTCTTTATGTTCAACAGTAAGCCTGTTTTTGCATTTTCTTCCTTGATCTTTCTCAGTAGTTGTTCTAGGTCTGTGAGGTCCTTTGTTAGTACCATGATGCCATCTGTGTATTTTAGATTATTAATATTCCTTCCTCTTATTTTCACTCCTCCTTCTTGTGTCCAAGCCTGGTTTTTGTATATTATGTTCTGCATATAAGTTGAACAGGTAGGGTGATAAGATGCAGCCTTGTCTGACCCCTTTGCCATTCTGTTTTTCTGCGTTCTATTCCAACCAGCTTCTATGCAAGGCAGCATTTCACTCTGCCATCTTACTGGAACTCTGAATTTGACATTTCAAATGACTTGATTGTGCCATCATCATGCTATATAAATCATATTGCACACTATCTATGGCAAAGATTGCATATAAAATAAATATGTTTGATATATATTTTGAAACATTGCTTGCATTGCAGCCTAATATATTGTAATTTAGCAATAGTTCCCATTGAACAAAGAGGGAGGTATGCCTCCATAAACATGCATAGGACCAGGCAGTAGAAGTATTTAATTTTAAAAAGCCATTCACATATTTCTTGTTCACGTCTTTAAATAATGTAAAACATTGTGGAAAAACTTGCAAAACATGCAGATTTGAAATGAAGTAAATGAACAAGCATTTTCCAAATACACATAATCAGCTCTCTTTTAAAACAGAACCCCCACCCTCGCACATACACATGCACAAAATATCTTGAGTCCAACTTTTGTTCATCCAAATAGGAGTTAATTCATAGCATGTATAACATACAGCACATGCCTCAGACAAGTCTATTCAATAACATGTTATGTATCCAAGTTAAACTAATTACCAAAAGAATATATATTTGGAACGTTATCTCTTCAGCCAGAGGGAACAGAATCTGTTTTTTAAACAAAATCTTTGCATCTGTACATAATTAGCCACACACACATGCAATTACATATGCAGATAACTTAGCAGTGGAGTACATCACTATTTAAATAAATATTGTCTTTTTGGTGTGTAGGTCTGCTGTTGTTATTCTCAGATTACTTTTAGCTGTTTCAGCTCTCTTACTTGTAGAGGCTTGATATGTTACCCTTACTCAAATATCTTTTGTATTTGTAGTGCTTTTTGTGAGTTTTACTGATTTCCACTGAAACTTATTATTACATGTGGGCTGGGAGGAAAGGGGTGGATATAGTGTTTTTAATACTTCTTTGCAGTGCTTTGCAATAGGACAGCACAGAAAGCTAGTCAACTTTAAAGACTGTCCCAGACACTAGTCTAGAAGACATTTAAAGGGGGACAATTAATGTTGCTTTTTCACTGCTTCAGGAGAAAATGACTATTTTTCCTCATTGTTAAATGTCCTCCTGAAACACTGAACCCATTTCTAGCACACACAAATACACATGTTTTTCTCCACAGAATAATTCCTCTACATCCAATACCAGGAGAAATACCAGGAGAAAAAAAAAAGTATAACACTTTCACTGGTCTCTTACTCTTCTTGAGAGGGTTTTCCAATTGTTGGTAAACCTTTTTTTAAAAAAACAAAAACCTGGGAATGAATAATTGCAAGTACAGTTTGCATTCCTAGACCTGTCAACTGTTGTGTGTGTATATCCACAAACCAATGTGAGCAATAAAGCAAGGCATTTATGTGATATGTCCTCTGAATTTAATATGTCCTCTTATAGAAAGGAGTGAAAACAGACGACACTCTAAAGAGGGTGAAAAAAACTGGAAGGAAGAATGAGGGGAAACAAGTCAGGTAGTCACCCATCAGGGTACACCTACACCATAAAAATAATGCAGCTTGACAAGAAATTGAATGTTGTAGCTTCATCCTATAGAATCCTGGGAGTTGTAGTTTTATTTCTCTGCCAAAGAGTGCTGGTGCCTCAGAAAACTACAAATCCCAAATTTCTGTGGGATGGAGCCATGGCAGTTAAGGTGGTGACAAACTGCAATATTTCTACAGTTGCAGATGCACCCTCAAAGTGTCAGGGAAAGAAGGAGATCTTCAGGTGCAGAAAGGAGTGGGTTCAGATGAATAAGTTCCACAACATCATTCTTAACTAATTTCAGTCCTTGTTATCTCACAGTGTTACAAAAATAATTCTCAAAGAAGTTTGAAAATACATTTGATGAATTCTGTATATTGTGTAAACCACATCTAACCTGAAGGAGCATGTATGTCTGTGTTCACCTAAGATTTCACTCAACAAAGGGTGTCAGTGCAGAACTTCTTTCTACCTGGATACAGCGTGAAAATCCTTGATCATATCTGAATATCCCTAAATGTCTCCTAGTGAGCCAACTATCCCAAAAACTCCTTGAAATTAGGAAAGCTAAGCAATGACTGGACAGCTTAAGACTTTTAATTACTGCTTGCCCTGTTTAGTTAGATGGAAGTCCTTGTCCAGATTGGGAGAGCAACCTTGTTACAACTGAGGGCTCTCCAAAGGAAAACTTCAATTTAGAAAGCCACATTATCACTTGTAGAACTCTGGAAAAAAACAGCTACTAAATTCTATAAAAACAACAGTAACAGCAGCAGCTGCTGCAGCTACAACAGAAGGACTTGAAGTCACTTCACTTTCAACTGTTGCCAAAAGCACAAAGGGGGGGAGGTTAACAGTGCTAGCAAAAACCAGCAACTTAGAGACTGGTCACCTCAATCAGCTAAAATTTCCCCATTTGGATAGAACTGCTTAACAACATGTCAGACCCATGCCACAAGCAAGAGTGTGACCATGGAGAGAATAAAATGAAGACGCTGGCCCCATAAAAGTTTTGTCCTCTGCAATAATACTTTCCTCCAGTCCCCAAATTCATGGTTCTAAAACATCAGTTAAACATCTAGTTCCAAAACGCACTGCAGAAATAATCCAGTTTGAGACTGCTTTAACTGTCCTGGCTCAGTGCTAGGGAATCCTAGGAATTATAGTTTATTATGGCACCAGAGTTCGCTCTCTGACAGAGAAAAACAAATGTCTCACAAAACTACCATTTTCAGAATTGCCAACCATTGAGCCAGGTCAGTTAAAGCATTTCCAAACTGGATTATTTCTGTAGTGTGTTTTGTTTAGCAAATCAAAGGATTGTTTAGCAAATCAAAGGGGCAAGCAAAGGGAATGTGAACACAGCAAATATGAGTTCTAGTTTGAACAATTTTCACACTAGAAATTTGGAAGCTGAAGGATTTTGGGGGGTGGGGTGGGGATAATTTTTTTATTGGCTAAATCCCAAAGATACTATTCCATTCCCTTTCATTATTAAGTCATGGTTCCCTTTCAGTGTCATCTTTGTTGATAGATGTTTCCCTTCACACACTGACAATAGGTGTAAGACAGTAGGTGTTGGGTGGGGTGTCTATGCAAGTGTGGGTCTGGAGCTACATGCGGCCCTCTATGGCTGTTTTTGTCACTGTTGACATCTTCACTGGCCCACTTGCACTACTGAGCTTACCACTCAGCATTTTAGACCAGCTCCAGCCTCCAGGGCTGGAACTAGGATGCGAGATGGAAGCAGGGATTATCACACACTAAATTGTCACTGAACCGCCAGCTGCCATCAGTCCCAACTTGGTCCAGGCCGCACTCTGCCACCACTTTTTAGAATCCGGAAAGCTTTCTGACTTCTAAAAAGTGCTGGCGGAGTGCAGCTGAGACCCGGGCTGATAGTGGCCGCTAGTTCGGCAGCAGTTTAGCGTGTGATAATCCCCGCCTCCATCCCAGATCCTGGCTCCAGTTTGGGAGACTGGAGCAGATTTAAAATGCTGAGCAATAAGTTCCTATATTCCACTTCAACTGCCATGGCAACATCTTATGGAATGCTGGAGTCTGTAGTTTAGTTAAGCACTAGAACTTTTTGGCTGAGAATTGTAAACACTCATCCCTAAATTGCCAATCCCAGGATTCAAAGGACATTACCAAGGCAGTTATAACGCTATGATTGTGCATGAAAGGAATCCAAATTCACTAGACTGCCCTTTCTCTGCCAAAAATTAGAATGAATTGTTGTCCTTTGAAGCCTCTGGGAGTGTTGCTCCAGCAATTTCAAAATGGATGGGAGGGATTCTCTTCAGCCCTTTGCACTCCAGAGGATCCCAGGGACAGAAAATAGGCCCAGCTCTGCCTTTGAATTATTTTCAAGTTTTGTCCTCTAGAATCTCGGTCTGTTGATGATGATTCTTCAAAGACCATGGCCCTTGAAGAAACTGGGATTATATTTTTGGGAGTGGCAGCACACATCTAAAAATAGATTTATGTTCTATAAACTCATGCAATATTCTAGGAATAAAGTGGTTTTTTTTAAAAAAAATCATGGAAACAGAACCTCATATTCTAGTTATATTTTTAGACATACTATAGTGCTGTGTCACAGAAATATGTACAACATTCCAAGGTAGTGGCTTTGCAGGGCAATGTTGGGCAGGCTATCCCAGACTGGGGATTGACAATTATTTTATTTCTTTGTGTCAGGCACCAGCAATATATTAGTGCCTATTTGGTGAAATGGTTTCTTTCTTTCCTGGAAACTTGCAAGTGACCAGTAGTCAATGGTTAAGAGACCAATGCCAGTCCAAAGACAACCAGTTTGTTTGATACTGCTCTAAGGAACCCAACTTAATCTTCTTCATCCATTCTAAGAAACAGATATCTCTAGATTCCTGGGTGAGCAACTTGGACTACAACAAATAAAAGAAATTGGCTTCTCTGCTCAAAAACTGACAGATAGATGTCATCTCAAGCTTTTATCTTGTACTGCTGGATGGAATTAAAATCATTTTGGGGGAATTTCTTAAAGGAATGTGATATTATTTATTTGAAGGAAATGGTTTTAGTAAGGTTTGTACCAAGAAGTATTCTTCTTGTTGTTAAAATGTGGAAATCACTGCCACAAGATGACAGGTGCCAACTTGGCTGATGTCCATATAAACTGTGAGTTTATGGTCAGTCATATGGATTTAGAACTAGGAGGCCTTTCCTTCTATTAATATTATGAATTAAGAAATGGAAAAGTTTTGTATGCAGAAATTCAGTCAATAAAATTCTTTTTCAGGTTAATTATTTATATACTTAATAACATATAACCTTTAGACAAAATGGTGTCCACTTGCATTTTGGTCTTAGATTCTAGATTATATGTATTTGACTCCTGACTAGTACTGTACCTAGGCAGCTTCTTTCATTTTGAATAACTATTCTTGCCTTCTGTGATCAGCAGCTTATTAAGGTCAATTTTGAGAACTCTCCTGGAAAGGAACAATTTACTTTTTACAGTATGTCATTTTTCATTGACTTCAAAGAATTTTACAGTTGCAATTATTTCTACACTTAGCTGACAGTATGCAAAATGTGGCTCACATCTAAGTAGATATGCACTGTTAATGACCAAAATGACTACACAGCACATATCACATTAAGATATCGCATCACTGTGAACATATGCTGCAATATCCAAATGTAATTTTGAATCTCATGGGTCTTTGACCTGATATTTTGGCAATTTAGTCTTCTAATGAATTCAGATTCAGTCTTAATTTTTACCTAGCAAAACATCTATTCTATCTAAGGGCTGAAACAGATGGCCCTGAAGGGGTGACTTGAAGCCACCCCTCCCAAAGATAGATTGGGGCCACAGCAACCACATGCCATGGCCCCAATCTGCCTTCAACCCATCCAATAAAGGAACGGCAAAGAACCACTCCTTTTTCGGTTGGCAAAAAGCTGACTTTGCCACAATGCCACAGTCAGAAGCCAGCTTCGTTACCCTCTGGTGGTGTGCAGTATGTCAACACCCTGCCCCATGAGCATCCAGAAGCCAGCCCACATCTGGGTAGCCAGGCAGCTTGAAGCTGGCTTCCAAGTGACTTCAAAGCATGGGTTGCCAAAATGCTGTGTTCTGAAGCTGCCTGGAAGCAGCCCTTTTTGCCCATCTATTTGAGCTCAAGTTTCAATCCTAAAGGGCAGTTTATAGGAGGACTACAAAATGACTCAATAGGATAAAAAAAATGCCACATGTATTTAACCAAATTACATTAATACAAAAAATTACATTAATAAAAAGATGATAGGTCTTAAAATGTGATATGGGGGGAAAGAATCACGCCTATCAAAGATGTTTATGGATCTCTATGTGTTGTAAAACACAGACAGTAGCAACAGTTATCAGAACCATTGGCAAAATTTGGATACTAAGGTTCTGAGATCTTCATGGGAGCAATATTTCATTACTGTGCTCAACAATATCTCAGCCATACAGAACTCTTCCCAAATAAAACCATGATTGCCTTGATTCCTGCAAGTAATTCCTCATTCTTTAGGCAAACAGATTGTAAAAAAGTAATGGGGTAAGAATAAATTACTTTGGGGGATTTTAGAGAACAATTTAGGTTGAAGATTTTTTCCCCTCTTACAGCCAACTTGTTTGACTTTATTAATTTAACTGGTTGTATTACCCTCTAGGTGGAATATTACCACCATGGTGCCAATCTTTAAATATAAGAATTTGCCCTCAAACTATGGACCTATTAATCTAATTAACATTCCAGCTAGGAATTCTGTGATGATTTGCCAAGTCTGATCTCTTTCACAGATATTATAGTTCCGCTGATGTGGACAAGCACCATGCACCTTTCTTATGCTATCGTTTATCTGATTTAATTTCCATTAAAATGTACTATATTGCCTACTGGAAATACTGACTCCTGTGTATGCTGCAAAGGAGGGAAAAATCATGCAGCTAGATGCACAAAATCAGAGATGTGTTTGCAAAAGCTGGAAAGAGTAGTAAGGAAATGAACAAGGTTACTCATGCCTCTGTAATGAGTCCAGAGAAATTCCTACACTGCCTGTGACCTATTTTGCCTCTGAGTCTGTAGTAAAGGTGCTTCTTCTTAACTGATGTAGAGCTGGGGGAACTGCTTGTCAGTTTAATTATTGATTACCACTTTTGCACCATTATTGTCTGAGTTTAAGCAAGATATAAATTAGCAAAGTTTGCATTTCTTAACAGTAGCACAGGCTCTCTGTTGCAGTTGCGGACATCAAGGTAGGACTTTTCAAGAGACAGTGTGGTGTCATGATCTGAGTGTTGGAATAGGAGTCTGGGAGACCAGGTTTCAAATCTCTATTTGAAATATTCATCATAATAGCAAATAAATGAAAGCTGTTGTTAAGGAAGTGAGAAAATTAAGTTCTGGCAACGTTCTGGGTTCTAAATGAGAACGGAATGGAACACAGTATATCACACAGCAGGGTTCCCATTCAGTTCCCATATGGTGCCTAAAGTGTGCTACGGCCGTCCCAGAGTGAGAACTGTTAAAAAGGGTTCTCAGCTGGCAGGAATGTTATCGGTCTCTTCCAAGTGAGCCCAGTGCGATATTCCAACAACCTCCCTTTCCGTCCTTGTGTTCTGATTGGCTATCAAGTAGCTTAAAGTTGTAAACCGCTTAGACACTGCTTAGGTAGTATGAAGCGGTATATAAATGAAGCTGTTTGTTTGTTTGTTCATCAGTTTCCTGCCCTCTTGTCCTAGAATGTCTGCAGTCTCTACTGTTCTTCCGGGTATGAAGTGAGGAGGGTGCCACAAGTAAAGTAGTGGTAATGTTTAATTATATTTTTATTCATATAATACATTTTTTTCTGAGAAAAAGAATGATCACGATGTAAACTTGGTATCATGTTTTTGGATGGAGACTCCCCCTCCCCTGTATACTGACCACCTAATAGACAAGAGCGAAGCCAGGGAAAGGGAGCATCCCTCAAGGCAAGCAGAAGGGTGTGTGTGTGTGTGTCAGAGAGAGAGAGAGAGAGACACAGGCAAGGACACCTATGTGTGTGTGTGTGTGTGTGTGTATGTGTGTGTGTGTGTCAGGCAGGCAGGCAGGCAGGGATGTCTCTATGTGTGTGTGTGTGTATCATCTCCTTCCCTTACTACTGTTCCTGTCAAGACGGGATGGTGATGGGGAGGAGAAGGGACTCAGAGGGGCTAAGGCACCTCTTGCCTTTTCCTCCCCATTCTCTCTTTGGGCTTCCTATAGAAAGGATCAGAGAGGGAAGGGGCTTGGAGGAGCCTTCCCCTCCCCATCCTCTCTTTGGGCTTCCCATAGGACTCTTTCAAACGGGGAGGAATTTCTCCCAACTCCGAATGGAGCCAATGCGGATTCATGTAAATTCGCTTGTTTAGCGAATTTACATGAACCCCTGCTCCGTTCGGAATTACTTCCCATTACCCGAAAATAACCCCCTCCTGCCCGAATTTGCATGTGAAGCTTTAATTCGCAATAACGTAAAACCCATGATTGCATTCGAATTGGCTTCCCTCTTGCCCGAATTTGCATGCAAAGAGTTAATTCGCAATAATGTAAAACCCATGATTGCATTCGAATTGACCTTAAATTATACTTCAAATTTAGCCTTGTATGAAAGAGTCCATAGAAAGGATCAGGGAGGGAAGGATCTTGGAGGAGCCCTCTCCTCCCCATCCCCTCCTTGGGATGCCCATAGAAAGGATGGGGAAGCAAAGGGTGTGTGTGTAAGACAGAGGTGTGTGTGTTCGTGTGTGTGTGTGTACGTGTACGTGTGTGTGTGTGTGTCAGGGAGGCAGAGATGCCTCTTTGTGTTTGTGAGGCAAGGATGTCTCTGTGTGTGTGTATGTAGCAGGCAGGAAGGGATGCCTCTGCCTTCATGTGTTTCTCTGCAGCCTCCCACTTTCCAAACTGCATCTCTTCTCTCCCTACAACCCCAGAGCCTGGGACCAGCCTGCTCCAAAAGTTCCACAAAAAACAGAGGTGTCCACCTCCTTCCCTTTGGCTCCGTCTTGCCTTCCTCTCTCACTGCCTGTCACTCTTTATGGGGTGGCTCCAGCGAGCCAGGCAGGGAGGGTGTCCAACCCATGAAGTGATAAGATCATAGAGTAATGGCATCACTTTCCTCCGGGAACTAAAATCCTTGCAACAACAGCATGCATGCACAAAATAAGGACTGCTTAGGAACGATCTCAGCTGTAATACTGATAAAACAGTACATGCAGTGTGATAAAATCGGTTCTCATAATGTTACCATAACGTTATAAAATATTGAATGCATTAACACCCGCTCCAATATCATTTCTACATGCTACGTTACAAGAACACTTTGGGAACGGACAGGTACTAATGCAATAAACTTAAATGTCTCCCCTTTTGTGTAATGTATAAAAAGTCCATATTCTCAGATTCTGCATCCACAGATTCTACCATCCAGGGTTTGGAGATATTCCAATAAAAATTCCAAAAAGCAAACCTTGATTTTGCCATTTTATATAAGGGACACCATTTTACTACGCCACTGTATACAATGGGACTTAAGCATCCATGGATTATGGTATCCACAGAATGTTCTGGAATCAAATCCCAGTGGATGCCAAGGGCCCACTGTAATCCCTAAAACCTATTATTTGTAGCTTATAGTACTAATGGTAGTAGTAGTAGTAGTAGTAGTAATAATAATAATAATAATAATAATAATAATAATTTCTAGCCTGCCCCTCTGAACAAGCAATCGGGGCAGGTTACAACAAGGTTAAAAAACAATACAAGTTAAAATATCCCATCCCAATCCCCAGATCCCCCCTTAAAATAGGATTAAATCAGAGGAAAGTTAAAATAGCTAATTTAAACAAGTAATGGCTCCTGATTCTAATGTTTTGTTCTTTTCAACTGACACAGAGGGTAGCACAATGGCCTCGAGCAGATGGGGCAAAAGGAGCAGCCAGAGGATGCTTCCACTTGATCGCTGCAGGACCATGGCAAAAACACAGGCCCGTCCCAGTCTTGGCCACTCACACAGTACTGAATCAGCTGCCAAAAAGGAGCAGTTGTTTTCTTGCTCCATTTTGGCCCTGCTTTCCCAGTTTAGGCAGGCTCAGCATGCCTTCTAGCTCTGTTCAGGGCATGCGTCATGTAAACACCATGCCACCAGCTTTTGGCCCATCTATGTGGGGTGTATGCTGACTTTAAAATATGTATTTTGCCTTTGTTATTATAGATTTCATTCATTTTCTGTTTGGTTTTCTGATTTTCTGTTGTGTTTTTTGTTATTGCAGTATGTGTGTGTATATATTTTAAAATACATTCAAAAAATTAGGGAAGAGGACATCTAGCCTTCTTGTTAATAGGAAGAAATTATCTTGGTTATTTAACATTGATAATACAAAAGCATAAAAAAATCTCTTCTGGACCATGCAAAGGGGATCACTGGCCCAGCATTCTGTTCCAAAGGGGATCCATTATCACATGCTTATGAGAAGCTCATAAGCAGAACTCTATATTCTTGTCCTCTGGCAATTTGTTGGGGAACATTGTCTAGATAAATTAGCTTGTATATTTCTAACTGTTTGGTTGTCTGTGCAGCAGAAACAGCAGAGGTTGTTATTTTAGATTATAAACTTTCCACCACTGTGTAGTAGTTGTTGTGTTGTTGTTTTTTTTACTAATAGAGACCGAGCAAGTGCAGTCATGCTGTCGTTCAATTACCCTGTTGAAGCTGCCAGAAACTCCACCTTAATCAGGCCAAATTTAAAGTACAGCAGTGAGCCTTGGGTTTCTTCAGATTTGGAATGACTAATCTGAGCATTCTGATTTTACATATGCTCCAAATTCTGGTCTCTAAATTATTAATGAGATAATCTATAATTTGGAAATATGGTGCTTTTATCATATACTGGATATGACTGGAGGTTTAGAGAAATTAGTCTCCTGGGGCCTCTGAAGGATAACTTGACTCCACTAAGAATAGAACCAGATGCAGCAAAGGGCAACCAAGACTATCAAGGGACTGGAACATCTCCACCTGCATGGAAAGGTTACCCTTTGAGACTGTTTATCTTAGGGGGAAAAGGTGGATAAGGGAGGACATGATTAAGATGTATGAATCTATAAAAGATGTGGAGAAAGCAGAGACATGTTTTTCTCCCTCTCAGATAATACTAATTCTAGAACCTGGGGCTATCCACAGAAACTGAATGGTGGTGATTTAGGACATCGAAAAGGAAGTCTTCACACAGCACATAATTAAAATGTGAAAATCACTGTCTAAAGATACATTAATGACTGAAAACTTGAATAGACTTAAAGGATGATTGGATAATGTCCTGGAGGTTAGGACCATAATGGCAACCAGTCATAAAGTCTATATATCACCCTCATCATCAGAGGCTACTTCTGTCTCCTAGTTCCATCTTCCATCTCATGCTTCTTGATGACAGAATTACATTCAAGTGCTGCTAGTGGACTTTCCGTAGGCAAGTGATAGATTATTGTGTGAACAGAATGTTGGACTAGATAACACTTTGGTCTAATCCAGTATAGTTCTTCCTACATTCTTAACTAGATCTTAACTTAATGCCCAATGTGATTAAGTTAGATGTAAGGAAATTTAATAAATTAATAACATTTTATTTGCTGTTTGAGGATTTATTCCTAAAATTAGCTTTCCAGAACTGCACATAGGCCCCAGTGATCAGTCTGCATCAGCCAGATAATTCATGACGAGTTCAATGTTTTTCTGCTGAATATTTTTGTAATTTTTTAAAAAAATGAGATGGGAGTGTGTGACAGTTTTATGTGATGTGTCATTAATCTTAGGACGACCATATATTATGTCATAGTATATTATAATTATCTGATAAAATATAATTATGGGCTTCAATCTTAGTTATCAAGTTTCCACGAAATCACTCTGAGGGAAATCTTCAAAAAGCATGCAAGAATTTAATATTTTTCTTCTCTCTTTTTTCCGCATTTTTAAATGAAAGGGGGTGGACCATGGGAGTTGTTGCATTACTTATTGGTTGTAATTACATTTTTAAAATTATTAATTCAGGACTAGTTAATTCATTTCTGTATCCCCCCCCCCCCCATTTTTCTGATTTATTTCACTGAGAGTTGTTGATAGACTTCTGCTGCCTATAAAACTTTACTGCTTGGTACAAGACTCTTCCTTCTTTTGACATCAGATCTGCCAAGTTGCTGACACACATCCATTCTAAAAAGTGCACAGGAACCACCAAACCTTCTATCCTCTACCCTGTCTACAACTTTTCTGTGATTTGTACATGATTGTTCCAGTATAGCTTGAAGGAAACAAGGATTTGCATTTGAAATTCAAACAAATGGAGTTCATTAGTTTCAAGTTTAATTTAAAACACAAACACAGAGTACACACCTACCAGCTATTGCTAGGGTGTTATTGCAATATTTTTTCTAGTCTTGAGGATGCACATGGACCTTTCCTTGCTTCTAAAGGACTAGGTGGTAGTGTGGCTAGGAATGCTTTGCTCAGTTTTGGCTGGGGTGGCAACTGCACTTGTTTTTAGAGAGGACATATGTGGTTACAGTGACACATTTTTAAAAACTATGCTAGGTGGTCTTAATAAAAGTCTTGAGAAATTTTAGCTGATTCAAAATCCAAATATACAAACACAAGAAGATGTGCATTGAACCAGACCAATGATCTGTCTAGTCCAGCATTTTGTTCTAGAAGCAGTAGTCTAGATACCTCTGGGAAGCCACAAATAGGACATGAGAGCAGTAGCAGCTTCCAGTTCATGTTCCTCAACAAATGGTACTTGGAGGCACATTTCCATGGATTTGGAAGGTAACCTAGGTATGTCCTCAAACTCAGAGGCTCAGCATCATCCCATGCAGACTCAGAGTTGCAGGAGCTACTGGTCTGTTCCCAGTTTCAAAGGGATCCCTCAGCACCCCCTTGTATACTTTCCGGGCCTGAGAACATAGCCCTTGGATCAAATTCCAAGGACCCTTTTCCAACTGGCTTCTGCCTCAGCCATGCAGAATTATGAAGCTACAAAAATAAATGCTAGTATCCAGTAAGCACAGTTCCTCTGAAGGTTATGTTTGCGAGCCTTCTTAATGCCTTAGGTACCTGCAGTCCTTTGCTAAGACAATTGTTCTCTCCCTATATAGAATCTCATTGATGTTTTGGTCTGTGCTCTTTATAGTCCCCTTTAATATGAAAGTGGACCATGGGGATTGACATCCAAAACATATACAGGGCAAAAGGCTGTGGAAAGTTACTCTAGTCAGTAAACACTGCAGTATGCTACCAGGGTCCTGCTAGCTCTTTACTTCCTGTAACCCCATTCCTTGGCCTGACCATGTTTAACAGGATGTGACCCTGGATTACTGTACTTGACATCTCTCTGCCTGACACAGAACCATCCTGTGACTCTACTGATGTTTACCAATAAGTCAACTTTAACTACTGGGGACCCTATGAATAAGACATTTCCAAGATTCTCCAGTTATCAACAGCCTTGCTCAAGTCTCACAAACTCAGGGCCATGGCTTTCTTAATCAATCCACCTGTAATGTGCTCTCCTTCTTTTCCTACTACTTTCCACTTTACCAGGCATTATCGTGTTTTTCAGTGATTCACACTGTTTCACGATATTTTAGTTTAGTCATATTATGGTCGTATAATATCAGCTTAGCCATAATATTGTCTCCATTCCCTGGGCCTCTAGCTTGGACAATAAGTTTTCAAAAAGGATAACTAGTAGCCATTGATAGTTTAGGCTTCATGGATTTGTCTAAACAGTGTTTAAAACTGTGAGTTGATGGTCATCATCAAAGTTATAGTTTTGACTGGAGTACATTCTTAGGAGCCAGATGAGAGTCCTCTTTTTCTGCAGCTTCCAATTTGTTTCCAGCCCAGCACACTTTAAATTTCTAGCTACATCCTTCAGAGCTTTAAAGGACACAGAAGCATGAAAGCTGAAAGACTATTTTGTCTTATATGACATTGTCCACTCATTAATATCATCACCATGTGAGTTGTAGCTAAAATTAGGCCCTTTTGTGGAGCTCTACCTAGGCTCCAGAACTCCCTGCTAAGGAATCTAGTCTTCTAATCTAGTTTCAAAATGACAATTGGTTAGGGGCAGAGCTTGGAAAACTTACTTTTAAAATGATAACTCCCAGAATCCACCAGCATGTATGGCATTACTTAGAGTTGTAGCTCCCAAGATTAACATTTCCAAGTTTGAAGGAGAAGAGGCATTTGGCCTGTCAAATTGTTGGTGATTATTTTATTAGTTTTTAATCCCTTTTTTCTTGGCCTCTCTTTTAGGTTTTTTAAAAATTGTCTAGTTTTGCTGTTTATTTCAAATACATTGTACTATATTTGAGATGTTAAAAATATTTACATGGACAAATGAATGAACCTCTGCTGTATCTGCAAAAGGAATGTAACAGACATTCCTCATTATGTGTTGTGTTGGCCAGGTTCTGAAGATGCTAATCAAATGTTCTCTTCTCACACCACTTCCTAATGGATCATATTCATTGGTCTAACTTCCCAAAATTAGATTGCTTGTTTGTCAGTTGCAATAAGGAGATATGCATACACAGAAGGCAGGTAATTTTACTATGGAGTCAACTATTACAATTCTCATGAGGCTTGTTCCATAGACTGGAAATTGGATTCCTGATATTTTATTATTATAATCTTGTGAGTTCTGTCAATTTGATTCTTGTTTTATGTTTAAATTGATAGCTGCATTTTATATCTTGAACTTTGTCATGGCCCATGGCTAAAGCAAACAAAATTGAACTAAGTAAATATTGGAAACATAAATATAGCAGCTGAGGTATAGAAGAAAAATATGTATGGCATTCAATATAAAACATACCCAGTAAACCAAAGAATAAGTATATTTCTTCCTTTATATTCAGGGGAAACAATCATACATGTATGCACACATACACATACAATAAAATTCTCTAGTATTCATATCAGCAGTAAATCCCCTTTTGGTTTTGGCATGCCAAATATTTCACTATGATATATTTGAAAACTCTCAGTAATTCCTTTTCATAGTTCTGTTTTTGTATGTATGTCTAGCAGAATGGATGTGACACATTCAAAATTTCCCTGATTTTTGTTTCTGGTTTGTTTTGTTTGTGGTTTATATGTAATCTTTTTTGCAATTAATTTCTTAAAAACTAAACTCCTTGTGGTTTCAAAACCCCAAGTAACATTAAAATATTTTATACTCAACTTCTGCTTAAAGAAATATGTAGTTTGCCTTTTCACAAATTGGGAGATGGGGTGGGGAAAAGAATTTAAATAAAGAAGGGATAAAAAACAGACTTATTTGGGAAGAGATTTAACTCATTGTCTCATACATAAAAATCACTCAGCACCATGAAGGAAAGATCCACAATGCCTACGCATGGTTCGATGAGATACATAAGCCAGGAATGTATTTCTTTCATTACGCCAAGTAACTTGTGTTTCCTGAAAGAATGTTCTTTATATTCTCTTTCAGTTTGCTTTCTTGGAATGGACAGATTTTTAACATTCATTCATCTCTCTAAGTGCAAGACTCAAGGGTAGAACTGGTAAAATTTCCTGAGATCTGAGCTGAACCTTTGGAAGGGCTTTTCTGTTTTGAAATTCTAGGAAGTAGGGATGTACGTAAATCCTTGACTTCTCAGTCCTAGCTTGTAAGGACAAAAACTTAACAGTAGTTTTCTTTTAGTGGAGGGAGAAAATGAGTATTCTTCCACAGTATTCTCTTCATATTCGAATGTTCTGATGTGTTGCAAAGGAATTATTAAATAGAGGAAAATATATTTTTTGTGTATGCAAGAAGCTATGTTTTCTATGCAGGAAAACTTTTTTTTTTTTGCACAAAAACAGTGATTATTTTTTTAACAAGAAAACAATGTGTGCTTCTCCATATAATAATTTCTCCACAACACTTAGGGATGTGGACTGTGGGGATAAAAGTGAGCAAATTCTCACTGGTCTTTTATTCTTTTGAACAGAAATTCCCAGCAGTTGGAGAATCAATTTTTGTCCTGGGAATGGATAATTACAAATATTCTTCCCATCCAAGAATTATCCATATGAATAATCTGGAAATAACTGAAACTTGTGGGAAAGAAGAGATCTGTACATGATCTGTGTTGGCACAAGAAAGGCTCATGTAAACCACTCTGAGTTTTGCAAGGAAAAACACCATTAATATGGACAAATTCTAGAGTATGGGGCCTATAGGTGGTTGATTGCAATAGATCAGGTGAATATAAAAGACTTGGAGACCAGCATTCACACAGGTACCTTAGTCCACATCAGCATTGTTTATTTGCCTTTCTTCCAGCCAGTGGCATCACTATGATTGGTGTCACCCAGTGCAGTGACTCATGGTGTCACATTTCTACAAAAAGACAGAAGTTTGTGGACCAGTGGTGTCACCCCCCCCCCAAGGTGTAACCTGGTGTGCCCTATATTTCCTGCATCCCCCTACTGGTGCCTCTGCCTCCAGTGAACTCAACGTGGCTTACATGGCCCTTATCCTCTTACATTATCCCTGTAAGATAGATCAGACTGAGAAAGAGTTACTGGCTCAAGTCTTGGAAGCAGAGGCATCAATACTTGCATAAAGTGATTAATGAGAGAGAGGGGTCTGGGTAATATCTGCTCTTTGTCTTTCTTTTGTCTATGTGCTCAAGCCTTTTGTTTCCTTCTTGCCAGTAGAGATCATATCCCCCTCTTCAAGGCATTAGTCTCGACAGTGGAGGCAGCATTCATGGGGCTCCAATCCCAGTAATTGCTACTAGCTTATACGCACATGTGACAGCCAGTTTTAGGGGCTTTTGTAACCAAGTATACTGTAGGTCAGCAGCTTTTGTACTTTTTTTCCTCTCCTAAAATGGATTCCCCCAGACAACAAATACAAGTTCTCTCTTCTTCTTTTTTTTTTTTAACTCACAAGATCATTCAGAGGAATTACTCCTGCTTCTACCAAACATTCATACTGCACTAGCCTTGCTGTACTCTGCTTAATATAGGTGCCAAATATTCCTACACTAAGGTTAGCCAGCCAGTGGCATCCCCAGGCTTGGTGCCACCCAATGTGTGGAGGGGTTGTAAATGATTTGTCAGAAAGCACTATATTTATTAGTGTTATAGCCCTTATGGATGTTTTCCCTGCCTCTTTCCAAGGAAAGTCTGTGTGCTTAATTGGGATTGTTCTGGGGGAGCAAGGAGAAACAGGATCAACTATACTTGCTGCTGTCATTCAAATCCAAATTTTACAAAAATCTTTCCCATCAGTGGTAGTTCTTCCAGCTTACTTTTACAATGATTTCTTATGTGTGGATATTCTGCTCCCATGCAGTAATGTTTCTCTATGAAATAACTGCATTATTGTATGAACATAATTTGAAGTAGAGTTTTCTTTTGTTTTTTTGCAGTCTTACCAACTTTAATATATATTACCTTTTCTGACTGTATATTGGACTGATCTGGTTTTCTTAAACACCTCCAATCTACCTCCAGTGTTCTGTTTGAGGTCCTCATCTAATATACTGCTGTTACAGGCTACATACTCCAGACAATATAAGATTGCCTTTAGAGATAAGTATGAAACCTAAATGTTCCATCAGCTTTTCAATATGAGCACATATTGAAAGTTTTTGCCCATTACTCAGCTGCTCCAGACAGAAAGGAATACAGTATCAACCTTTTGCTCAGCCAGCTGGAAACAAAGATAATGCATGTGACTATACCCAGTCCAGATGTTCTTCTTTCAAAATAATATGTGAACAATCTCCCAGAAAAAAGCAGGATCCTGGTCAGTGGTCAAACTCAAAATGGCTCTTTGGTGTCCACAACTGGAAGCCTGCCTTGGACAATAAAAAAGGAGCAAAGGCCTCTTGAAGAACAAGTAGACACTAATTGCAGAAAAGATGTTTGCCTTTATACTTCTGTCTCTCACTGGAGCATATGGCATTTCCTTTTGGAACCTGCCAGAGTGTTCCAGGACCTAATTATAGGCACATCATTTTACATGGAAAGGACACATGTTTATATAAAAGTGTGTGCTTACAGCCAAATAAACATACAGGGAGGTTTATGAATGAGGTGATTCACACACTTTTAACTGAATGCTAGCCTGTTGCTTCAGCAAGAAGTTCTGCCCTTTGTCGCACAGAACATCTGTTTATGGGATGACCTACATTAAAACTTTGATTTAAGAAGAGCCGGGTATGATCAGGCTAAAGGCCTATCTTGTCCAGAATTCTGTTCTCACTGTGATCAACAAGCTGGAGAGACACCCAGCAGGAAGGAGGATGTGAACACATTAGCATCCTTCCATTCATGTTCCCCAGTTTCTATTGACAGTCTTATCTGCCATGGTTTCCCTTCTCCTGTGTTGAAGCTGTCCAAGTTGATGGTCAGCCTTATGTGTTGTGGTGCAAAATTCAATGGCTTAACTACCATGTATCATTTTCAGTGGTGGGGATTATTTAATCCACAGTGGTTGAAAGATCACATTGAGGCCTACAGAGTTAAACAAATATACAAATCCCCCAGTTGCCATCATAAAACATCTGATTGTGTCAACAAGGGTTTGGGTAGGAAGGGAGATAGGATCCTTGTGAAAAACAACAATATTTATGAACAATAAAACAAAAAATAGCATCAGTAGAAGTCTCATGACTATTTGCTGATATTATCCAGATATTATGTATAAGCTTTTAGACTGAAAAATTTCAGAAAGTTACATTCATAAAATTGTAGTAGGTTCTGGACTGAGTGATGCAGTTAAAGGAAAGATGTACATTGTATCTATGGCAGGGCTGGGGAACAGTTGAGGGGGTGAATGTCGATGTGCACATGTGTAAGAGACTTTATCACATGGGGACAGGTGTCCTTATCCCATCCAGAAAGCACAAGTGAAAATAATCAAGTGAAAAGCTTTCTCATCACATCATGCTGATCCTGTCATGTTCTGTCAGTGAAGTGGAACTGCGTTAATGGGATGTTCCAATAATACCAAATGAAGGGAAATGAGGGAGCAATTCCACTTCATTTATGGGACAATTTCACTTTGTTCATGGGATCCGTATGATGGAGTGAGAAAGCCTTTATGTGATCATTTTCACTCATGTGTTCTGGATGGGATAATGTCTGGATGAGCACAATTTAGTGTGAAAGTCCTCCTTATGATCATGCAAGAAGCAAGGGATAGATATGGGACAATGATGTCCCGTCCCCCATGTGATAAAGTCTATACACACATATTTGTGCAGCCTTGAAAGCGGGTATTGTAAACTGTTTCTCAGTATTGAAAGTATTTGGGAAAAATTCAAAACACTAAATTATGTGTGTTCTTCAGTGTTGCTGAATAGCTCAATAGCACACACCATCAACAGGTGCTTTGCATGGGTATAGTAGAAGAGAGAACATAAAGTGAGCTTGTGTCTTTTGGGTTAAACCTCCTTAGTCCTGGATAATCTTTTGAGAGAGAATGTTGGGTTAAGACTGTTGTGTCTGCAGGGGTAAGGCTGTTTGTGTGAGCTAGAAGGAGGCTAGCTTGTGTACTCATTACTGATATTACTTTATTGTGTTGTGCCTGTTGGGTAATGATACTTGCTTGTGTGAGCTGAGCGGAGGCTTGCTTTTATGCTCACTAGTGTTCTATACTTCTTTTGTATGTATGGCCCGGTCCTCTGCCTAGGCACATGGTGTCTCAAATCTGCTGAGAGGAAGTGAGTCAGAAACTTGGTTGGGGAGAGCAAAGTAGACTCTAGCTTTCTCTGTAACTACAGCCCCAGTTCCTGGAGCTCAATGATTGGCTAACAGGCAAGTCCAAAAGTCATTTTGTGTGGGGGTTTAATGGAGGAATTTTGAAGGGGAGACCTGGAGTTCTGTTTCAGTGCCTACTTAAGGCTATTGGATATTGATAGTTAGGGAAGCACAGCAGTTACCTGCAACAGCTATGGTATGTTCATGTGGATGTGGGTGGCAACACCTGCAGTAAATCCAAGTTGATTGCCCTGTTGGAAGAGAAGATCCAGAAATTGTAGGCCTGTGCCTCTACCCTTCAGAATCTTAGGGAGCATGAGGTTTCTTGTACAGAGTGCATCAAATTGTCCTGGATGAGGATCACATAAGGGATGTCTCTGAGGAAGAGGTCATTCACCAGGCCAAGGAGATAGATAGCTGTAGGAATATGACACACAGAAGTAGAAGGACCAGGGATCATTCCATGAATTTGGAATTAAATTATTGATTAGAAGTTTTCTCCTTTATCAGTGATGACAAGGAATAGGAAAAAGATGAACAGTGTCAGTCCTCTGAAGATTCAGTATGGAATAGCTTCTGAAATCTTCAGAGGTGATGTGTGGTCATGGTAGGGGACTCCTTGCTGGGGGTAATGGAAGCAGCGGTTTGTGGGCCTGATAGGATGTCTTGAGATATCTGCTGTCTCCTTAGGCCAAAAATATGTGATGTAAAAGAGACTGAAAAGACTCATCAAGATTCCTTCCTTTTGGTTCATATCAGAACCAATGAAAACTACAAGCTATAGCTTTAGGGTTCTCACTAGAGATTACATACTCTGTGTAGGAAACTGAAGGACTATTTTGTGTCTCCTCCCAGTTGAAAAACACAACCCAGGAAAGGAGAGAAGAAGAATAGAAGTGAACAACCGGCTCTACAGATGGTACTATTGGGAACAATTTAGCTTCCTGGCCCATGGTCTGAGGTTTCATGAAGATGGACTTCTGGCAAGCAATGGGTTTCACTTCGCAGCAGTTGGCAGGAATGTTTTCACTAAGATTCTGACAAACCTGATTAGGGGGGCTTTTAAACTGAGGAATTTATTGCACCTCAACCCCCTTCCCCAGCTTATCTCTCCCAAATTGCATTCTAATTCAGGAGGCAGCCTAGTTCTATCACACATAATTTGCTGATGAATCTGCCAGCTGCATACAACATCCAGGGTCCGAGGCGCACTCAGCAAGCTGCTTTTCAAAGTTGGGGGTTTTCCAACTTTGAAAAGTGGCTTGTTGAGTGCTCCTGTAACCCAGGCTGTATTTGGCCAATGGATTTGGCAGCAAATTACATGGGATAGAACCTGGCTGCTTTCTAAATTAGAATTCAGCTTGGGAAAGGTAATCCAGGGTTTTTAGCAGTGTGATAAGCCCCAGAGTTATGTGGGGAGAGAGAGACTGTTTCCCCAGGATGAATGACTGAAGAACGTTTAGCTGAGCTAAGATTTAAAAGTGGCATGTACAAGAAACAGGAAAAGGTGGAAATCACCAAAGAGGAATTCTATTCCCCAAATAGTCAGATCTGTTGCAACTGGTGAGTTTTTAAAATCCATGTTAACAGTGTTATAACCCAGGTTTGGAACTGAACGTTGTCAGGACTGTCTGTGCCAGACTTAGGGAATGGAAAAAAGTGGAAATCAGTAAAGAGGAATTCAGACAAATACCCAGCATATGTAGGGAGAATGTCAGAAAAGCTAGAGCACAGAATGAGCTGTGGCTTGTTAAACAGGTTAAAAACATGAAAAAGATCTCTCTTTTTTTGTTATGTCCATAACAAAAGGGGAAATGGTAAGGGGTAAGGCCATTGCATGGAGAAGATGGCAAAATGCTAATAAGGAACAGGGAAAAGGCAGAAATACTCAACACCGTCTTTGCCTTAGTCTTCTCCCCAAAGGAAAACAGTGCACAACCTGGAGGCTGTAATTATTTAGAAAGCAATGCCATGATCACTCAAAAACAAGACATGACTAATACAGCAAGGCTAATCTCTTTCCTTCATGGAGTTACAAGCTTGGTAGAAGAAGTGAATGTTGTTGATACCTGGATTTCAGTAAGGCCTTTGATAAAGCCCCCATTATATTCTTGCAAACAAGTGAGTACAATGAGGGTTGGACAGTGTGACTGTTAGGGCAATTTGTTATTGGTTGACTAGCTGAACCCAAAATGTGTTCGCCAATGGCTCCTCTTCATCCTAAAGAGAAGTGACCAGTGGGGTGCCACAATCATTCAGCACCCACTGCCATTCAACATCTTTATCACAATGTTGACTTGGATGATGGAATAGAGCAGTGATTCTCAAACTTTGGTCATCCAGAAGGGAACTCAAATGGTGGAAATAATCCAGAATCAATCCAGGATGAATCTCCATTGTTCACATGCATCCCAAATGCACCCACTTAAATTGTGGGAGCTGCCAAAAACCCACTTAAGCCAGGATAATCAATATCCAGGATAATCAATATCCAGGACAATCAATCAAGTTTTCCACATTTTTTAAAAAACAGATCCATATCATCAGTAGTGTGAATAACCAATACAAATAGACCTAAAAGACTCAGGATAAAACTCTGTATGCCTTGAACATGTTCTGAATGCAGTCATGCCATTGACTCCATTGTTTATTTGAATGCTTGCACATGTGAGCAACTGAACTTGCAGAGATGCACATCGATGCAGTTCCAGAATGTGAATAACAAACCTGGAATGTGTGAATGAAATCACGGTAAAAAAAAAAATGATGTCTGATGAATGACCCCAACATGTTTTGGACTTCTGTTCCCAGAATTCCTGACAGTTGGCAGAGTTGTAATTGAAGCCCCAAACATCTGGAGGACCAAAGTTTGGGAATAACTAGAATAGAGGGTATGTTTATCAGATTTGCAGAGTGCATCAAATTAGGAGGGGCAACTAATATTGCAGAGATTAGAGAGAAAGATGGGTCAAAACTACAGGGAAAAATGTAATGTGAAGAGGTGACATTTTTTCCTGTTCATTTGCCAAGCCATGTCATTGTAAATTACTCAATAACTGAGGTTGGAAAAGCATTAAAGATGGAGCGAGCTGCTCCTCCCTCCCTCCAACTAGGATGTGGTGTAATAGTTTCAAACTACAAGAAAAGAGATTTCACGTACACATTAGGAAAAACTTCCTAATGGTAAGAGCTTTTCAGCTAGGAACATGGTGTCTTGGACAGTGGTGGAATCTCCTCCTTTAGAGGTTTTAAAATTGATACTGGATGACAATCTGTTGGAAGTGCTTTGATTTGTGTATTCCTGTGTGATAGAGAGTTGGATTGAATGGTCCTTGTGGTGTCTTCCAACCCTATGGTTCTATGATTCTAAGATCTCTGAACAGCAGACACACACATCCACTCCATGTGGCATCTCACTGTTTTCAAAAGTTTCCTCATTGTGGCTGCCGTTAGACATACCAGTATAAAGTGGCTCAGAAGTCAAGCTTGGACAGATCCCCAAAAATTTACTCTTTCACTACAATCTCCAGAACCCCCAGACATGATGATCTTGCTGAACAGGAGATTTTAGACACCATAATCCAATAATTTAGTTTTACTCAATTATGACTGTCAGAACAAATGGTTGGGAATATGCACATATTAGACCACATGTTTATTTACATGTATTTGGGGCAGTAGGGCAAGAGCAAGTTCACCATCTGATGCTCAGACTCAAAAGGGTGTGGCTGGGTGGGAAACTATGTTAATTATAGTAATCCTCATCACAGGAAACGGGCAAATGAGTTTGCATAGTCTTCAGTTAAGTTTAATTATCCAAGTAATACTAGAAGTTAATTTTATGTAACAATAAGAGCTGACAGTTGGTTTTCTTTTCTTTTGACATTTCTTTCCCAGCGTGCAATAGTGCTGCATACATTCATGGATTTAGATTAGCACCTGATACTGTTTTGACAGAAAATGATGAATGGCACCATTAGTAGGGTAGCATTATGAAAGTAAAATGAAGCGAGTGTTTTTTAAAAAAAATTGTAGTTACAGCAATTACCACAAAATTACTTTCAAATTATAGTTTGCGCAGCCATGACTGAACTACAAGTGAACAATTGAGAGCAATCATTTTCTTGCATGCTTTGAGAAGTCTACAGGCACAGCTTCCCCACCCCCACCATGCCTGGTCCTCTATTGTCCCTTCTGGAACACAGTGAGGAACTCACAAAAGAGTCAAAATGAACAAGGCAAGGCAGATTTTCTTTATAGCTTAGTTGTGGCATCTGTGTAGAGGCTCCTTTGAGTAGATAATAAAATGGGTCTTAGTCCTACAGCATACACCCATGACAGCCAGCAAAAGCAAAAGTGCTTGTGATCAGCTGTTTAATAAAGAATTGCCTTTTCTTCACACATGTATCTTCAGCTAGACTTGGGGCAATTGTCAGTTATTCCACACTAGCAGAGAAATCTCACTATTCATCCCTACATGTCCATCCATGCACTTCTGTTCAGATCATTACCTACATAAACTGTTGGCTCTCTGTATCTACAAATTCTTTATCCATGGATTCAAACACCCATGGCTTGAAAATATTTGTGTGTGTGTGTGTAAATTCCAAAATGCAACGCTTAATCTTGCCATTTTATATAAGGGACACCATTTTATTACACTATTGTATTTAATGAGATTTGAGCATTAACGGATTTGGTATCCACCGGGTCCTGGAACCAAACCCAGTGGCTACCAAAGGCCCACTGCATTGGTAGTCTATTATAACAGTTTCCTCTGCACCTTGTTTTAAATGGCCTTTCCGTCTTGCCTGTTGTCCCTTTAATTACTTTATTCCTGTTCATTTGCCAAGCCATGTCATTGTAAATTATTCAATAACTGAGGTTGGAAAAGCATGGAGATTACTTCTTACTGGTTACCTCTTTGCTAATTTTGGCTAATTAAACTAATTCCTAATGCATTTCAATTTTTTATTTATTAAATTGCATAACTGTGTTTTGATGAGTTAAATATGAATAAGCCTTTGGTTTGACTGCAAAGAAAAAAATAGCATATGCCTGAGTAGAGTGAACTGAACCTCCACCTACCACCCTTTCTAAAATGGAAAGAATAAAGCATAAGTTATTTTCCCCATTTCTCACATAATGTCCAAAAGGGTAGTGGGTCTTGCCATTTCCTTCCTTTCATTTGATTTAGGCTGATTCTAAACATCTTAAAATTATAACCCAAGTAAGACATTGACTTAAATCATATTGGAAAAGAAAGCTGGTGCTCTTTTTGTTGGGATAAAGAGTCTCAAGGAAAATGTACAATGTGTAATGGCTAAACCACAGCTAGGAACACTGGCCAATCAGGTGCTGGCTGGGGAATTTGAACATTCTGTTGACAGTTGATCTTGACAGTTGGTTTTGACAGTTGGGCTGAGGATTCCGTTGGAGTCAGTTGACAGTGTAGGTTCTTCTGCTGATAGATGGTGGACTGGGTAGATGTTTGTAGATAATTCTGTACATATTGTAACTTCTTCTAAGAATAAAAGCCTCATCTGAGAGACCTTTGTCTACAGTATCTCTTCAGTTATTCTGGAAGAGGAGAGGTACTTCTCCAACTCACAATCTGCTGCCTACACTACAGTCGTGAAGGTGATCCTGGTGCCAAACGTAGCCATGGTACCTCATCACAGACTGCACTACAAACAGTAACATCATATTGGAAAAGAAAGCTGGTGCTCTTTTGTAGCCCACCTAAATGTTGCCAAATTAAAGTGTAGACAAATTTATCAACAAAAATTGCATGCCACAGAAGAGGGGTGCAATCAATATTATTTTCAAGCCCTTTGGAGTCTCAAAGTGCAAAGTCCTACAATCCATATTTCTGTAGCAGTTTCTCTTTTTTCTTTTTCTTTCTTTCTTTCTTTCTTTCTTTTTTTTTTTTTTTTTTTTTTTTGAAATCCTCCTTCCTCGTATTAAAAGCTACAGCCAAAATATGTGATGCTTCTGTTCTTTGTTCATAATGCAAAATGGTTAACTAAGAGTTCAATTTTGTTTGCTTCTTTGTCTGTTTTAGATGTCTGTTATCTTCAGCCTCCAGACGACCATCCTAAAATATATGAAATGCATGGTTACTTCACAATGTAAACACAACCAGAATGGAATAACTTGCAAGAAATATTTCTGCTGGTTTTCGTGACTAATAAAAATTTCTTACATGTCTATTTATGATATGCACAGTATTCACAGGGCTGATAACTTGTATGTATAAAACTACTAGATCATAGAATCATAGAATCATAGAGTTGGAAGAGACCACAAGGGCCATCCAGTCCAACCCCCCTGCCATGCAGGAACTCCCAATCAAAGCATACCTGACAGATGGCCATCCAGCCTCTGTTTAAAGACCTCCAAGGAGGGATACTCCACCACTTTCTGAGGGAGTGTGTTCCACTGTCGAACAGCCCTTACTGTCAGGAAGTTCCTTCTAATGTTGAGGTGGAATCTCTTTTCCTGGAGCTTGTATACATTGTTCCGGGTCCTGTTCTTTGGAGCAGCAGAAAACAAGCTTGCTCCCTCCTCAATGTGACGTCCCTTCAAGTATTTAAACAGGACTATCATATCACCCCTTAACCTTCTCTTCTGCACGATAAACATCCCCAGCTCCCTAAGTCGTTCCTCATGGGGCATGGTTTCCAAACCCTTCACCATTTTAGTCGCCCTCCTTTGGACCTGCTCCAGTTTCTCCACATCCTTTTTGAATTGTGGTGCCCAGAACTGGACACAGTATTCCAGGTGGGGCCTGACCAAAGCAGCACCAAAGTGGCACTATTACTTCCCTTGATCTAGACACTATAATTCTATTGATGCAGCCTAAAATTGCATTGGCCTTTTTAGCTGCTGCATCACACTGTTGAGTCATGTTCAACTTGTGGTCTACTTGGACTCCTAGATCCCTTTCACATGTTCAGCCAGGTGTCTCCCATCCTATATTTGTGCATTTCATTTTTCCTCCCTAAGTGCAGAACCTTACATTTCTCTGTATTGAATTTCATTTTGTTAGCTTTGGCCCAGCTTTCTAGTCTATTCAGGTCATGATCCTGTCCTCTGGGGTATTAGCTACTCCTCCTAATTTGATGTCGTCTGCACATTTTTTTTAACTAGGCCCTCAATACTGTCATCTAAGTCATTAATAAAGATATTGAATAGCACTGGGCCCAGGACAGAACCCTGTGGGACCACACATGTCACTTTTCTCCAGGATGAAAAGGAACTATTGTTGACCACCCTTTGGGTGCAGCCAACCAGTTACAAATCCATGTAACGGTTACCTTGTCTAGTCCACATTTTACAAGCTTGTTTGCAAGAATGTCATGGAGAACTTTGTCAAAGGCCTTACTGAAATCAAGATATACTATATCCACAGCATTCCCTTCATTCCCTTTAAAAGCTGGCTCAGAGACCTTTGAGCCCAGGAACACTACTCCAGCCCTGCTGTGTGAGAGGAGGCATGCTTGTGATATAGGCACCTTAGACCAGTTGCTAATATTGTCCAGGGTAATATTAGCATTGTTATAAAATTTAGTGAGCAATATTTAGTTTGGTTTTTCCCCCTGGGCTTTGATCTATTTTAATTGTCTTTTTATTGTAATTATGAAGAATTCTGTTTTACAAGGTTTGTAAGATTATATGGACTATAGTTCTTTGTTATAATTGCACCATTGCTGCCTTAATATTTTAGTAATTTTTTTCTTCTAGGGTAGAGTTGATTATTGTTAATTGATTATAAGCCATGCTATACTTTATTAGTACTATGTTATGTATTGTATTTTGTATTTTTGTATTTTTCATATTTTTATTTTTTCTTCTACCTTGGTATTAGATTATAAATCTATTTGTATATGTTGTGTATTTAGATATTTAATTTATTTGCTTATGTAAATCATTTATGTATTTTGTGTATTTGTTTATCTACTTTTGTAAACCGCTTTGATCTATTTGAAAAGGTGGTATATAAATAAAAATTATTATTATTATTATTATTATTATTATTATCTACCAAGTTGGTAATTTTATCAAAAAAAAAAAAAAAAGGAGAGAGAGAGATCAGATTTGACTGGCATGATTTGTTTCTCTGAAACCCATGTTGGCTTTTTGTGATTATGGAATTATCTTCTAGATGTTGCACCATTATGCCTTCCAAACAAATAGCTGTTGTGACCAACACATCTTTGATATTATTTGCTGTCTAACAGATGGAAATTGATTTCTGGGGTGTGGGGAAGTAGATATATAATGTTACATTTTACAATGTCGCTTGTTATGAACATACTGACTTAAGATCTTAATACATGCTTGAGTATTGAGAGCTGAAAATGAAAATGGGGAATTAAAAACCTAACCAGTACCTAAGGAAAAGAATAGTTAAAGCCAGGAGTTATAAAATATCACACTATCTATATATTTTTTTGTTTTTTTTTTTAAAAAACTCTCTTTCTCTCCCCCCTTTTTTTTAAAAAAAAACTTTCAAATGTACCATATAATGCAATCAAATCAGTGAAGCAATAAATAGAATGTAAAAAAAAAAAAAAAAAAAAAAAAAAAGAATGAAAATCCTGTGCTGGGGGTGGGTGGGGGGAATCTACAGTCTCTTGGAATGCTAAGGTCCTTTTGGGAGGAATTCAATCTGAAATGGTGTAAGGGTTCTTCAGAAGACAAACAACTGTAGTAAACATATTGATGGAGAAGAATGAAGTCATCTGGTTTCTGTCAATAACCAATATTTGCATCCCCTGGCTTTGGGGCTTCAGTTTGCAATTCTTGTTAACTCCTTCCCAGGATACATTCAAATCAGACACCTAGCATCACAAACCATAGCCCTAGAGTCAGGGATGCATTGCTTCTGACTGCCTTGCTAACTCCTTCCAGGGATAGGTTCCAATCAACCAAGAGGGGGGAGGAGGCAAGGATTCCTCTCCTTAATCTTTGAAAATGTTTGGCAAGCCTTTTGGCCCTGTAAAAATGATCTTTTGAGCAAAATTATATTTGTCTATATTTGTCTGGCCAACCCTCTCTGAAGGAACATGCCAAGAAAACCCTATGATAGGTTTTCCTTGGGGTCTCCATAAATCAGAAATAACTTGAAGGCATGCAACAACAAAAATATTTGACTAAATTCAAAATTCAAACATGCCTACATTATTCCTGCATCCAGGAAACACACCAGCTACCCCTTCCTCTGAGCCAAATCACAGCAGAAGCAGGAAGAAAGTGTTCTGGTGCTAGAGCACTCCTGCCCCATCTTCTCTTACTGCCCTGAAACGGCTTCTCAGCCTAGCCCCCACCAATCTAGGGCAACAAATGAATCTTCATTTTATTCTGCCTATGGTGAATCTGTGGGTACCAAATCTGTGGATACCGAGAGCCTGCTGTATCACAGGCAGCATCACGGGCAGGACCTTACATTATCACAGATGGTATCAGCATCAAAACATCTGCCTTTAATGTGGCCCTGACAGAAAAGGACCAGCCTCTGTGGTGTTTTGTGAACTAATTAAAGCACACCAGAATAAGCGTCTTTGTGAGTCTTTCATTCTTAGTGGATGAAAGCACATGAGCATGATGCATGCCTTCCACCCTCAGAGGCCCTCTCACAATGATGTAAGACTAGATAGCTTGATTGATTGATTGATTGATTGACTGATTGACTGACTCACTAATTTGGCTTCGGTGCCACTATTCTTCCAAGACTGGGACACAAAGCAGCTTAGAAGGGGGTATCATAAAGTTTTAATTATCACCTTTAAAAATTTTTTGACAGATTTGTAGTTGTTAACTTATCTCCATGTAGTCACCATCCAGATTTACACATTTCCCCCAGCGTATCTTGACCTTCCTAATACCATTATTGTGGAAGTCTGCAGCTTGCACCTGACAAGGATTTTACACTTTAGTCACTTCTGGCAGAGCCAGTCACAAAAATAAAGGACGCAATGAGTTGATTCAACGTGCACTTAGGGACCAATGATGACACTGACAAAATTTCATCAAAATGCCATAATAACTTCCGGGTGATAATTATTACTTTACAATACCCCCTTGTAAGGCGCAATCTGCAGACTTCTACAATATCAGGTATTCAGAGGGTCAAGATACACTGGGAAAAATGTATAAATCTAGATAGTGACTACATAGAGATAGGCTAACAACTACAAATGAAAACAAACTTTCTGTCAATTTTTTTAAAAAAAGGTGATCATTAAAACTTTACGATACCCCCTTGTACAAGTACTGTATTCCCTACTTATCTCACTTTTGTCTTACAGATGAGACATGAAATTCTTTGAAAGTCTTCCTGGAGTCTAGTCAATTTTAGATCAAGTGTGTTTCTTTTGTTGTTCAGCAAATTAGCTTGACAGTGATGGAACATAAATTAATCTCACATTATTTATTCTTCCTAAATTGGCAGCATCAGTTAGAATGGCATGATTTAAGGACTTCACAGACTTCCGTTTGTGTAGAGGAATCCTGCTGATATTTAGTTGCTGGCCCATGAAGTCTCTGGTGCTGAACTAAGTGCCACACAGCTGCCCTTCAGCTCTCCAGAGAAGCTTTATGTGATGGTCTGCTATGAGAAGAAAGCATCCAAAAGTCTCAGTGTGCCTATAGAATGCTGCACATAGCTCTTTTTAGATCTTGACCTTTTAGGTCTGTCCAATATTCTGCTTCTGTGTTTAAAATAACAAACCATCCTCACTCCAGTCTGTCTGTCTGTCTGTCTAATCTATCCATCCATCTATCTATCCTCTTTCAAATATAATGCCACTTTCTTCATAGTCCATCTTCCTGACATGTTGAAATTTTCTCTTCTGTCCTCTTTTTATCTTCTATTCTCTCTTGTTTCACAAGGGTATGATGTTTCATAAGCACCTGGTGATTTGGTTAAAATAAGGAATTGGGTTTTTACAGGCTAACATTCTTAAAAGCCTGGCATTCAGATATGAAACAGATGGTGTGTGTATGTGTGTCTCTATGTGTGTGAATGTGAATGTATGTCCAGGAAATCCTGTTGGGCAAGTCTTGCACATTTGATATTTTATGCAAAATGGCAGAGTACTTGAAATGACAATTTTCCTTGTATCTCAAATGCATTTCTTCTTGAGAAACAGATTTTGAAGAGGACATTAAACTATGACATTTTTTGCACACACATGACAGTATATTTCAGAAGTGTCTGAATCAAAGACTTCTGCTAGACTTTTATTAACAAGTCTAATAAAATGAACTGTTGATTGATGTCGAACATCTGTCATGCCTGGATGCTTTTAGGTTTACCTGTGCATTTGCTTTTTTTTCCCCCTGTGCCATCTGTGCACCAGACATCTGGGGTGTAGAATGCCCACAGGGAAGCATCCGGTGTGGGGAGAGACAATCTGCCCTGAACTTCACATATCAAGGGGCCCAGAGGAGGGTCTTCAGTGCCAGTTCCAAAACAGACAGCACAGTCTTCTTTAAAGAAACTAAGGGCTCCCACCCCCTTGCTTAGTCTAATAATTCCTATCCTTACCTTCTGAAAAATGTGTGTAGGAACTGTTTGGTAAGGCTCTTGGTCCTGTAAAAATCAAACCCCACACTCTTTGGACTTCATTTCCCACACTCCACCAACTGGAATGATCTATGACAATGCTTGAGGAAGTAACTTTCACAAACTTTGATACAGTTAAGACACAGTTCTCATAAGTGCATCCTTCCAGAAGCTAGGGGAAAATTCAAACAGAAATGTGCAGGTAATAGCCAGTTAATTTTAAATTGCAAATTAAGATGTTGTATTTTATATGTAGACTGTTTTAAAATGTGTGTGTCTTATTTGTCCTTTTAAGATGGTGCATGTTTTAATTAATATGGTTTAATAGATGTTGTTAATTGTTTACTTGTTGTTATTCTCTGTGTTGATCCATGAAGAGAGATGGGTAAAAAAATTATTGTTGTTGTTGCTGCTGCCTCTCATATCTTTTTTGTTTTTGTTTTTTGTTTTTGTTGTTTTACTGATATTTAGAGGGCACATGCAGGTTAGAGATGACTGGGAAAGTAATCAAATTCATCAAATTTGAATGCAAGCAATGCAAAATTCTTTCATGAGCCCAAAATTTAAGAGCCCCAAAATTCTTCTCCATCCTGGACTCAAACTTTCAGAAGCAGAATTCTTGGTTTTCCTTCCCCCTGCCCCACATGACTTCCTCCAGTGCACAAAACTCCTCCCTCATCCAATGCTCTGGTGCTCTGCCTGGTAGCTAGTGAGGAAACCCTTAGTCTTCCCAAAAGCAACCACACTAGAAAGCACCAGAGGGGAGAAGTAAAATGAGGAGATCTCTTTCTTACTTGCTCCCATCAGCATCTAATAAATCTTTAAACTTCACACATTGGGAACATTTTTTTTCATCTGGGATGAAGGGATTTGTAGTTATCTCTTCCTTAAGAAAGATGAATAAGGCTACAGTCTTACAAAGACTTACCTAGGAGTGAGCTTCAATGCACCCAAAGGGATCCAATCTATTTCAGTATACATGTAGAGTAACACATGCAGCATCAGTCTAAAAAATGTGTGAGAAATTATAATAAGAACTGAAATTTCTTAGAAGAAAATTTGCACTCAGTTGCATTGTAAAAAGTATTGTGCAAAGCTTAAGAAGTAGGAGTAGGATCATACACAAGAGGGTATATTTTCTACAGGAAAATCTGGTAGGTTCCATTTTCACTCATAAGTGAAGTTGCAGTCCTGTACACAACTTTCCTGGAAGTAAGTCTGATTGATCTCACCTTTTGCATAACAAGCTAAATTATTGTCTCATGCTACTGATTATATTTAGCTAATACCAATATTTATATAGCTTTTTTCTCCTTTGGTGTTGACCAGCATGCAGACACTTCAGCCACAATCCAGCACAGAATAAAGTCTGATGAAAACCACTGACTTCCCGTTTCTGCTTCCATCCAAAGTAGTTTTCAAGCTTTGGAGAATGAGACTTTGAATTATAAAATATAGTACCTCTTCCAAATATGGCAACATTTCATGTATAATTTCAAAGCAATATAATGGGACTGACCATTTCTTTTAAAGTATGCTGAGTGATGAATAATTTGTAAGAATAGACATCCATCAGAAAACAACTGTTTTCTGAGGGCTTGACAACTGCCCACATTTATGACAAGCCCTTCATAAGATTAACTACTTGATGGTCATTCTGGGCCAATAAAATTTGTTGTGTTGAAGTTCACTGGAATAGGAGAAACCTGTGACTCTTCAGAGCTATTTGGACTCCAGTTCAAATAATTCTTGCTCATTGAGCTGTACTGGCTGGGACAGTTATGAGTTTATATCCAACAATATCTGAGAAACAGCTTGTAGCTGATATTGCTTATTCTGAAAATGATTAATAACCAAGTAGACATGGCACAATCAATCAGCTACTCATCCTGTTGACTTACTCTTTAAAGCCCTACATGGCTTGAGCCCAATTTATCTAAGGGATTGCCTGCTTCCATATAATCCGCCCCATACACTCAGATCGTCTGGGAAGAACCTATTGCAACCAGTGAAGACCAGATTGGTTGCAACCTCTCAGAGGACTTTTTCTGCAGTCACTCCCACTTTATGGGATGGCCTGCTGGACGAGATCCGTCAAATTACCAACATGGATGGCTTTTAAAAAGCCATCAAGACAAATCTCTTTTGGCAGGCCTTCCCAGAATAAATCACTCGGCCAAAATGTCCCACCACATAGGCACATAGGACAATGACTCTGCCATTGTTATTGTGGGGAACTGTTGTAATTCTAACTATGTTTAATTGTTTATGTAAATTTTAATCGTAATTTGTTTATTTCTTTTTAAAGGGGGTATTTATATATATTGTTGTATGGTTTTAAATATTGTAAGCCACTTTGATTGCTATGGCAAAAAGTGGGGTATAAAGGTTTCATTATTTATTATTATTACTCTCAATGGTTTTCTGAAGATAGGTTCTGAGCACCATGAAAGCAAAAACAAAATAAAAATAATTTAATATGCTGTCAATCAATAATTCCTCGACTACTTAGGAATCTTGGTGGACCAATTTTATCTGATCATTCCATGGGATGGGGATTTTAGTCTCCCTTCATTTTGGGATATATGGGAGGAAGCACTACTAAACACCACACCCTTCTCCCTTCTGGATAAAGAGGTGTCAGTTGTGGGTGCAGGTACCACTACATTCTCCTCCTTTTTAAAGTGAGACACAGATGCCTTTGCAGCATCCTGTTTCCTAGGCATGAGTTTGTCTGCAGATACCTCCACTGCCATCTTCTCCTATGCCTTGTTTTCTCCTTAGGGAGAGCAAAGACTACAACTACCTTTGCATCCTCCTCTAATTTGGGGGGGTGGGTGGGTGGGTGGGGGGTGGGAGAGCTTGGACCAGTAGCCTCTTGTCCTAAGTACAAATTTCTAATCAAGGCTATCAAATCTAGTGGCACTTCCATTTCTTTAAAGACATCCCATGCTTTTTGTGATCTATGCAGTCAAAGAACTGTAAAGAACATGTTGATATTCTTGTGGAATTCTTTAATGCATTCCATGAAAGAACTGTAAAGAACATGTTGATTTTCTTCTGGAATTCTTTAATGCATTCCATCAATTATCTTATGTTTGCAATGGGGTCCCTAGTGCCTCTGCACTGGCTGCCAGTTTCTGAGCACAGTACAAAGTGGGTATTGCCTTTAAAGCCCTACATGGTTTGGATTCAGGTTTCCTACAGCATCACCTCCTCCCATACAATCCACCCTGTACACTCAGATCCTGCTCCAGTCAACCAAAACTAGACTGATTGCAAACCATATAACATTTTCTTCAGCTGCCCCCAGACTGTGGAATGACCTACCAGAAGAGATTCATCAGTTAGAGGAGCTATCTGAGTTTAAATCTGAGTTTAAATAATCAGTCTGGTCCAAATTATTTTAAAATGATGGTTTCTCAAATATTTACTGATGGATTTTAACATTTATTGATTTTATATACTCCTTTAACTACTGTTATGTGTTGTGTTGTGTTGTTGTTCCTCACCTCAATCCCTTACTTTAATCTGTAAGGGGAGGCAAATAAGTAATAAATGTTGTTGTTGTTGTTGTTGTTGTTGTATGCAGCCAACAGCAAAACAAAAATATTGAAGGAGACAGAAGAGATGAAGTCTGAATCTTCTTGTTTTGTCCCATTTACAATAGTCCCATTGAATGGGGAGCTGACCCATAGGTAAACTCCACTGATTCAGTCTAGTTGAGAATAACCATAGGATTCCAGCCAATATCTGTAATTATCAGTTCTGGGACTCGGTAGAATACCCATATACATACCAACTAAGTCTTAAGACGTAGAGAAATTCAAAACACATTGAGGAGATAGCAATACAGGCTAGAGGGAGTAATTTTGTTTGCATTGTGTGATTGGTTTGAAATGTTTCATATTAAAAAGTCTGGATGGTATAAAGCCAGTTCTCTGCCAATGTGGAATGGTTCCCTTTATGTATTTCTGCCATCTATAAATCTGAACCAGTATATTTATGAATATGCAAAACAGTTAGGTTGCATATTTTTAAATAAATATTATTTACAGCATATTGCCAATGCTTGCTGAATAATTATTGAGTGATAATCATAACTGGCATCTGTTCTAAATTGCAAAATGTCAGGCTCTGTCCCTTGTCCCAGCATTTTAAAATATACTGGATTCCTCAGGCCATTTACATCAAAGTTGTTTTTTCTCTTTTCTGTGTTTTTACTCCAAAATAGATAGTATGAGGATCATAGCCTTGGTGCTCTTGATGTAACCCATTTACAGTTTACAAGAACAAATGCCCTATCTCTTCCAGGAAGGGAAATTAAAGAGCAAAGGAAGAATGTTACTGTTCACTTCTTTCAGTTTATGATGTACAATAAGATGCAGGCTTCTCGTAGTCCCTTGAGGCAAGTCACAAACAAAGATTAGCAAAGCACTGATTTAATTGCCTCTTCCCTCTCTCAAAAAACTGCAATGGGCCTGTTTAAAGTTAACCTTAACAAGGATTCTTATATCAAAGGAGCATCACCCCAACATTACAAAGGACTTATGAAATATTTTACAGCTGGATCAAGAAGGGCAGGCTAATGTTTTATAATCAGCTGTCAGACATTTGAAGTTTCTTTCACACAACTGTTACTGCAGCTACACTTCTGGCTCAAATGTTGCAGAGTCCATGGTTTGCATTTGTGTTTTATAAATATACTTATATCTGCATGACATTTGATATTTGTGGCTTTGGCCTAATAGGTGAATGGCTGTGATGGCAGACTTTCTGTGAATTTGCCAACAAACTGGACTGTTGCCACACAGCTCAGAAAGTTAATAAATGTCTTCAGGAGTTCAGCACAACACCACAGTTGGCATGAAAATGCAAGATCATGCAGCTCCATGGTTTTGAAGTTTCATTTTCCAATGAGGCCAATCTCCTTCTTTCTTAAACAAATATAATAATTTTCATATAATTGGGATTTCATATTGTTCAGATTTCTGCTATAATTTTGACAGAACTAACTGGCATAAAATGTGTGGGTGGGAAGTCTCCCCTGAAAACAGAATAAAATAATTGGATTAGTGAATGTCCATCCTGGTTTATCTGAAGAGGAAGTGCAGTGCAGCAAGAAGAGGTCCACTCTGCTTTGCCTGTCTGGCTGGATGGATTGGCAGTTCTTGGACTAAACAAGGAAGGCACCTCACTCTGAAATGTGCAGGGAAGGGCACACACTTATCGTTCAAACCATGGTGTAACCACATTACACAAATTAGTTTTTGCATTCAAAATCTCCCCTTTTCTTTCTCACTCTGTCTTTCTCACACAGCGCTGTAGAAAGGGTGCATCAACATTAATTTTGGTATTAGGGCTCTCTAGTCTCATATGCGCAAAACCTTTGAATAATTTGATAATTTCTTGAAAAGTGGTGGACTTTCTTTGTTAGAGATTTTTATTACCAGGCTGGATGGCCACCTATCTGCAATCTTTCACCAACAGGAGATTGTGCCATGATGGCATTTGAGGTCCTTCCCAAATTTGTCATTCTCTGTTTAGCACTGTTGGTATTCCTTTACCGTACCACTGCCTTCTCACAGTAAATTCATAAGAACATAAATTGTTCATTTTTTTAGAGGAACATCTTTATTCACTGCTGCACTCTCTTCCAAAGGAAATTCCTTCCTGAAACTTCAATCTTTCTTTCTTTTTTTTAAAGATACAAATATAAACAATACAAGAATATAGTAAACTTCCCCATACCCCCTCCCCTGTGTGTCTTCCAAAATACTATGCCTATAAGGTGTGTTTTATTATTTATTAATTATCCACTTCTTTCTATTCTCCTTAATTATGTTTCTATCTTTTCCACAAATTTATAACTTAACAATATTCCTTAAGAAATTAAATTTTCCTAAAAGAAAAAAGAAAAAACCTTATAATGCAGTTTGTTCTCATCTTTTTCTAATTTATACAACTCCAGGTCTTTTTGCTATATGTTAGAAAGGTCTGCCAACTTTGCTTATACTTCTCCTGTGATCCTCCATCTATTGCATCCAATATTTTGTCTATTTCAGCAGCTTCTATCATTTTCAACATCCAGCTATCTGCAGATGGTGTATTTGGAGATTTCCGTTTTTGTGCAAGCATGACTCTTGCAACTGAGACCATGTATAGAATTTGTTTCCAGTATTTGTTTCTATTTGTCATTTGTATGTCATTGATCATGTTCAGGAGGTACAATTCTGGAATAGGCTCAAAATCGCTGTCAAAAATATCACAAATTACTATATAAAGCTATTACCAGAATTTTGTTGTCACTGGACATATTCACCAGAGGTTTTTGTTTCTTTGTTTCTTTTTCTTTTTTTCTTTTCTTTTTTTACATTTCCAGCAGACCAAATTATCATTTCTATAAATCAAATCGAGCTGGTGTCAAATGACATCTTATTTCTATTTTGTAAAACTTTTCTCTTAGGTTCTGGTTTTTGGTAAACTTCTAGTATGCTGCCTTGCTCACATCCAACTTTTCAAAGGGATTTCCCTGCCGATGTCTTTAGCCCTTCTAATCATATATTCTTTTACTATTTCTTCCTCAAAATTTACTATTTCTTCCTCAAGATTTCTATCTAAGATCACTTTGTAAAGTTTTGATATTTGTTTTGGTTTATTTTGAGGTTTTCCTATATAGTTTGGATGTCCTTTATGTCCTTCATTTCTATATTTCCATAACTTGTCTTTGGGTCTATAATATCGTCATATCTTAAATATTTTTCTGTTGATTTATGTCTGCCCAGCATCATTTCTTGTGGAGAAATCCAGCCAGGAATCCTTCAATAAAATGTTGCTTTTATTTTGGACCATACTTTTATGAGGGCTCTTAGCAGTATATGGTGCTCGAATCCATGATTTAATTTAAGTTTGTATGTACAGCACTGTGTAAATTTACAGCGCTATATAAATAAAATTAATAATAAAATTAATAATAATAATAATAATAATAATAATGGATTCTTATTTTGTCATACTACAAATACACATGCCAACCAAATCTGAGATTAAAGCCCTCTAAATCAAGCAGTGTTTTGTTGTCTAATTTTATCCAGTCCTGTAATCAAGTTAGGGCACTAGACTGGAAGTATGTTTTGAAGCCTGGGAGCCCACATCCACCTTTTTCTTTCTGGTCGATTAGGTTTTTTCATTCTAGTTCTTGGCTTCATCCCCTCCCAGATAATTTTTTTCAGCTCTTTAGTCCATGCCAAAAGAGGTTTACTGTTGTGTATTATGGGTAGGATGATAAACAGAAAATTTAGCTTGGGGAGAATCGACATTTTGATCACAGATATCCTGCCGTATAAGGATAGCTTAAGTCTTGTCCATTGTGCTAAATGTTCTTTAATTTCTTTCCAAGTCTTCTCATAGTTAAATCTGAATAAATCTGTCTTTCTTTTTGAAAGGTGAATGCTCAAATATTTAGTTTTTAAAACAATTTTGCACTGAGGTTTTTTTTCCATTAGAATTATTTCTTCCTCTGGTAACATGTTTTTAGTAATTATCACTGATTTCTGTTTATTCAGCCTAAAACCTGAATTTGTATAATAATTCCATTAGGTTATCAATTATAACCATTAGGTTATCAATGCTTTCCATAGGATCATCTAAAAAGATTACCTGGGCATCCATGTAAGCTCTTAATTTAAACTTGGATATTTTAATTTTTGTTCTCTTTATTCCCTGATCTTGTTGAATTCTGTTATTGAGCAGTTCCAGAATAACTATAAATGATAGTGGACAACTTTGCCTAACTCCCTTTGACATAGTGAATTCTTTGGGTTTTTTTTTTATCCCTTATTACTAATTTGGCTTTTTTGTTCACTATAGATGTTTTTTATCCAGCATAGGAATTTCTCTCCAAATCGCAATTTTTCTAAGATTAAGAACATGGACTCCCAATTAATGGAGTCAAAGACTTTTTCTGCAATTAAAAGAAACACTCCTAGATTTTTGTCATTGTTTCTCTCATAGTACTCTAAAATATTTAATATGATTCTGATGTTATATTTCAATTATCTTTGAGGCAAAAACCCAGACTGGTCTTCATGAATGTTGTTAATTAAAATTTCTTGTAGTCTAATTATCAAAATAGTTGTATAAATTTTGTAGTCAATGTTCATAAGAGATATCAGTCTAAAAACTTAATAATTTCTCCTCTTTTGGGATAAGAACTATTTTCACTTGCTTTCAGGAGTCTGGGATTCCATGTTTTTTGAATAGTGTTAAAGATGCCTTTTAAGGGATTTATTCTCCAATTGCTTATAGTAGTCAGTGGTGTATCCATCCGGACTTATTGATTTACTTGATTTTAGGTTCTTAATGGCATTACATATCTTTGAAGTGTTATGTCATGATTAAGCATAGGTCTACCTTTAGATTTTAGTGACAGGTATTCCATATTATCCAGGAAGGGGTTTATCCATCTATTAGTATTTTATTATCCTTATACAATTTTGAGAAATTGTAAAAATTTCTTTTTGATATCTTCTTGAACTGTAGCAGTTCCATCTTCATCTTATATTTCCATAAAGGTTTTCTTTTGTCTTTCTTTTTTCATTTTATTGGCCAACCACGTTCCTGATTTGTTGACAAACTCGAAATAGTTCTGTCTCAGCTTTTTTAAATGGCATTGTAGTTCATCAGTAAGTATTGTTTCACATTTTGTTTGTAAATATTTTATATTGTTCATAATCTTTTTTGAGTCGGAGGCTTTTTAAATTTCTCTTCCATATCTGTTTTTCCTAATTCTTATTGTTCTTTTAGCCATGTCTTTTTCAGTTCTGTGCTCTTTTTTATGAGGAAGCCCCTGACCACTGCTTTATGGGCATTCCATAACATTTTTAGGTGGATATCATCTGTATTATTTTCTTTAAAGTAAAGCTTAATATTGGTCTTTAGATCTTCCAGAAAAGAATTTAAACTCTAGTTGAACTGATTTTTACCTATTCAATATCTACTATAATAGGGCTGTGATCTGACTTGATTTTAGGTAACATTATCTTTTTTAAAAAATTTTGGGGTACAATGAGAAGGATGTCAAAACATGTCAGTTCATGAAAAAGACGAGTATTGCATGGAATGAAAAGTAAATCCATCAAATTTTGGATACAGCGATGTCTATACATCTTGAATATCAAATTTTGATTTCATATTAAAAAATGAATTTGGTAATTTCCCCATAGTCATTTTTAGATTTATTTTTAGTCAGTCTGTCAGTTTGTGGGTTAATCACCCTGTTCCAATCTCCTGCAACTAATATCCTATCATAATTACATTTTTCTAATTCCTTATGTAGCGTTTTATAAATTTTTGCTTTGTTTTCATCGGGGCGTATAGACCTACTATTAGTCTTTTTAAATCTGGAAGTGCAATTTCTACCACTATGTAGTGCCCTTTTTTATCTTTAAATATTTCTCCAACTGATTAAGGTTTTTTATATAAAGGGCAACACCAGCTTTTCTTTTTTCATGTGAAGAATAGAAAAGTTGACCAATTCTAGGTTTCTTTAGATATATTGAGTCCTTTTTCTTTATTTTAATTTCTTGTATACATACTGTGACATAGTGTTCCCTCCCCCATACTGAAAAAAACTTCTTCTTTTATAAACTGAATGGATACCTTTAATGTTCCAAGAACACACTAGTAGCCATTTTTTCACGATTATGCAAATTTAATATGGACTTAAATGTACATCAAAGTTTAAGAGTTGTTGAAAGTCTCTCCTTTTATGAATTAATTAATTAATTATTGACTTCTGATAAAATATATATTCTGTCCTTGGAACCATAGTTTTCAGGTCAATGGAAGAAATAATCTCACTGTGTTCTACACTGATCAGGTATCATCTGCAGTCAGTTCTGGGTGCTTCATTTTAAGAAGTATTTAGATAAATTGGAGTGGCTTCAGAGAAGGGCAACAAAGCTTATAAAGAACAAAACATATGAGGAGAGGTTGAAGGAGCTGGGCATGTTCGGTTTGGTAAAGAGAAGATTAAGGGGGTGACATATTCACACTCTTTAAATACTTCAAGGGCATTGCACTGGTTTTATTAGTTTGAAGGGGGAAAGCTCCTCCAGGCACTACCTCCCTGCAGGACCTTATAGGCTGAAGGATTTTAAAATGGACAATTAAATACTTCAAGAGCATTGCTCTTATTTTACTAGTTTGGGAGGGGGGAGCCCCTTCAGGCACTATTTCCCTGCAAGACCTTATAAGATGAAAGATTTAAAAATGGATAATTAACTAGAATGATTAAGTAAAAAAGATAGAAGAATAAGTAGATTTTACAGCAAATATAATTATTCCTTTATTTAAAAGATAGGAAAAGCTAGCAGTTGAAAGAAAACAAACATTCAGTAATAAATGCAAACTGTTTCTCAAAGTAAAAAAGGGAGGACTGCATGGAAGATTTAAAAAACCCCTTCTCCTAACCAATATAAGAGCTAAATTTAAGGGACTACAGATTAAAACACACTCATGGATTTGCTTACCCTCTGATGTGAAGAAGATGACTGGAGACTGGAGCAGAAGAAGCAGTCTCAGGGAGAGACTCTCTTTGTGTGTCTTTGTATTTAATCTCTTTCTGCCTTGGAGTCTGTCTCCTAAAAGTGAAGGGAACACCTCTGGGTAGGGTATGAACTCAATGTTGTTCTGTGGACGATTAAAAAACAAAAACATGCTTGCCAAAGGCAAAAATGAATATGCCTTTTAGACACTTATAATGGCTCTGCGATGGAAAGCTCAGTAGAGAACCACTGGATGTGTACACAAGACAAAAGCCAATTAAATCTAGCTATTCACCCTCTTTCAAATCCAGATGGTTTTCTCAACCTCTCTGGAAGCTGTGCAATACCTCACAGTTGTGTGTGTGTATGTGTGTCCCAGTCTGCACTAGTTTGGCAGGTCTCCATTCACTGGAGGTAAACAAGACAACGAAACCCTGACAATGAAACGATTTCCTTGTTGGGGGGGGGGGAGGGAATTGTAGGAGATCTCAAATTTTCACTTTAGATATCGGCTTGGCTTTTTTTCTAAGATGGAAAAGGGTCCAGGCCAACATCCCTATCTGTCCAGGGTGAATTCTTAACAATTCATGCAGTTTCTGGTGACAGGCAGTTTTCCTGTCGTATGCTTCAAAGTCTAATGTTCATATTTATTGAGCATGACTCATAGCAAAGGGCTGCCACAAAGAGGAAGGTTTAGACTTGTTCTCTGCTGCCTCAGAGGATAGAACTAGTTATAATGATTTTAACTTACAAGAGGATAGATTTTGATTGAACATTAGAAGGAATTTATCACCAGTGAGAGCAATTTGGCAATGGAATCAATTCACTAAAGAGATGGTGAGTTCTCCTTCTCTGGATGTCTTCAAAAAGAGGTTGCAAGGCTACCAGCTGGGAATGCTCCAGCTGGAGATCCTGCATCGAACAGGGAGTTGAACCAGAAAGCCCATGGGGCCCATTCCAATTTTATGTTTCTTTGGGCCCAAACAGACAGACCAAAATAAAGCTGCTTCAGGTCACTTTGGAGTTATGCTGCTTAAATGACACATGCATCTTAAGAGGCCAAAAGCTGCACCAAAGCTGCCCTCTAGTCCTTAGGAGTTGGAGCACAGCTTTGGCACAGCTTCTGGCCTCCTGGAATGCATGCATCATTTAAACAGCATACCTACAAACTGACCTGAAGCAGCTTTATTTTGGCCTGTCTGTTCAGGCCCTTTGATTCTATTATTCCAGTCCTCTCCTGTTGGTCTTCTGTGTATCCTGCCTTCTTCTGTTCCCCTGAGTGATATTACCCACACCATTACATTGAGCCAACTAATGCATTTTAGACATGAACCAGCATGGTGCAGTAATTTAAGTATTGCACCAGGATTCTGGGAGTCCAGGGTTTGAATTCCCATTTGATAACCTTGAGCAAGTCAGATTCTCTCAGCCGAGGAAGAAGGTAATGGCAAACTTCTTCTGAATAAATCTTTCTAAGAGACACCTAAAACAGGTTCACTGTATGTCAAGTTGATTTGAAGGCACATAAAACAGCAAACAAAGTAAGGGCAATGCTAAAAATGAGAGCAACCAATCATGCCAAAGCATGATGAAATTATACAGTCAGTGAAAGCTTATTGTACTTTAATTATTTGCTGAGAAAAAAAAATCAAAAGTTACAATACTTTTTTTAAAAAAAAAGATGTGAAATGCTATCATTATGAATTTCTCACCAGTTTGGCCATTTTGCTTTGTCTAACATAAACTCATAAAGTTGGAAGAGACCACAAGGGCCATCTAGTCCAACCCCATGTCACATGGGAATACACAATCAAAGTAACCCCAACAGATGGCCATCCAGCCTCTGTTTAAAACCCTGCAAAGTAGGAGACTCTCCCACTGCCAAGGCAGCATATCCCATTGCAAAACAGCTCTTACTGGCAAGAAGTTCTTCCCAATATATACATGGAATCTCTTTTCCTGTAGTTTGAATCCATTCCTCTGGGCCTTCTTCTCTGGAACTGCATAAAACTTGCTCCTTCCTCAGTATAACATCCTAAAAGTCCTACACAGTTTGGGTCCAAGCTGTCTGAAAAACTGTATCTGTGTATAGAAGCCTGTCTGGACTCTAACATCTGTGCAGGAAGATTTTTCATGATGCCACCACCATCACAAGCATCAACCTGCATTTTTAACTAGTGTTTTCTTGAATCAGAAATTTTATTTAATTAAGTTTTAATTTTATTTATTTTTTTACTGAAAGCTTTTTAATTGTATTATGTTTATAAAACATAATACACAGCCTCGGATCCCATGTTGGGAGAAAGGAGTGTGGTTACAAGTTAAATAAAATAAGAAAAAAGCAAGTGTGTTGAACTGCTGGACTTTTAACACTTCTTCCTACCCTCCACATTACCTAATATGAGAAAATGACTGAGACATACTCACTCATAAGGATAATTATTATGATATATAAATTTTCTTAGTTGCTTTTCTTTGGAATAGCTCAAGGCAATATACCAGTGATATATTTAAGTCTTTTACCCCAAGTCTCTAGTCTTTACCTTCAAGTCTCAAGTCCTTGCAAGATACTTTCAAGTTGAGTCTCAAATCCAGTCTCAAGTCTGGAAGCCAGCTTTAACCAAAAAAAAAAAAAAAAGAGGATGTATGGTGGGGGAGGGGTTTCAATAACTAGAAAATCAAGAAGATGTCTCATATTTAGAGGACAGAAGTAGAAGGATAGTCTGGATCCTTCTAAAGTTCTTTTTTTCCCCCTGGGAGCAGCAGCAGACAAGGCTTGTCCTCAGAGCTCAGGGCAAATTGGTAGCTCAGAGGAAAAAGAACAGCAAACATGTTAGACAAGGGGCTGTTTGAGACAGAGGAATGATCCTTCTAAAGCTGGTTTTCAAGGCTTCTCTCATACACAGCAGAGACAGGCTGCCAAGTAGACCTCATGCAGCCCATTGCCTAAGACAGGTTTGGGAGGTCACTTTCTGTGGTTGCAATGGTCCAACGACCATAAAAGTGAATTTGTGTAATCAAACTGTATTAAATTGGGCTTATGATGTAGTTACTGAACAGGATGCCAACCATATGTTAGCCATCAGATCTCACCCATTTTCAGTGCTAATGGTGGCTTTGGTGTCAGTGGAGAGGTGAAAACAGTCTGGGCTGTAGCCCAAACTTTAGCCCAGGTGCTGAAGCCCATCCTCCAAATGGATTCATCACCTTGGATAGCTCCTTTAAAATTTGGGCTGAGGCTTGGAGTGAATTCACCTACATTGATATGAAGCGACCAGCTGCAACTTTGCTTTTTATTTCAAAGGCCCAAGAATTCAACAAGGTCTCGGGTTTCTGCAATTCCACTCTTAGCCCTTCTGCATGGCTTTCTGAATGGGATCCAACTGAAGTTATGCATAGGAGAATCTTCACTTGCTTGACATCAGAGCTCTAAGATCTTCTGGAGAGGTCCTGTCTGTCCCAGGAACTTCTCAGACTCATTTGGTGGGAACAAACAAGAGTGCCTTCTTGGAAGCTGCTTCCATACTTTGAATCTTCCTGCTTAGAGAGGCTAGGATGACCCTAACTTTGGTCTTATTCTGTCAGCAAGTTAATCCATTGTTATGCCATTAGTCTTTTAAAAACTGTCTGGAGTGGGCTTTTAATGTTGTGTGGTGGTGTTTGAAAGGTTTGTATGGATGTTAATGTTTTTCATTTTAATTAACTTTATAAATAATTGTTTTTTAAAAAAACTTTTATATTTTACCTTCTGTTGACAGTTTCCCGTCCCTCCATTTAACAGAGCCTTCCTCCCAGATAGCAAAGGTGATGAGATGGTAACTATCCACTGAGATGGGGAGTTGGGGAGAAGCACAAACCTTCATGATGGTTTTTAGAGGGGAGTTTTTAAAAACTCCTGGCTGCAACATGAAGCTGCTCTCTGTCTGTCACCCTTTTTGTCTCTGCTTCCATGAGGAAGGCCATGAGGAGTCAGGGGAGGTACTAGTAGAATTCACCAGCAATATCCTGATGTGTTGCTAAGGTGGGATAATTTAATCACCAGGTGATGGCACTGGCAGCAATACTTTAGAAAAAAGGTGGTCTCAAGAGGTTCCATCCAGCTGAGCAGGAGAGGAGGGGGCCCACAGGGAACCCTTGCAGGGTTCTAATAGGAGAATAGAACAATCGTCTTTTACTTCTCTAGTGTCTAATCATTATGTTCCAGTGGAATAGTTGCTGAGTAGGAAGAATTTTATTGCAGTTAAGATTCTTGTTGCAAGTACCCATTTCACATCTCTCAAGACCTGTTGCCCAAGAAAGTTCACCTTGCTAGAGAAGTCTGACTGTTTAAGTAAAAACATATCCATGTGGGCCCTTACAAAATGTGAATGTCTAACAGTGCATATAATGAAAAATGCACATGCATTTAACAAATGGGAGACCTTTATGGGATAGCTTTGAAAATTGAACAGCTCTGGAAATCAGGGTTCTCCATGGAAACACACTGGGTGACCTTGGGTGAGTCTCACACTCTGCACCCCAGAAAACCCTGTGATAGGGTTGCCATAAGTCAGAAACAACTGGAAGACACACAACAAAGATAGCAGTGCATAGATTCAGAAACATTTATACAAAACAGCTGTATGAATTTCCATGTGGGAAGAGGGAAAGAAATCTGGAAAACTATATAATAAACAAACATTCTTTGGGACCCTGATGCAGGTGGGGCTTGGAGAAATGGGACCAAGCTGACATTCAGAGACTTTTTTTTCCCCACTGCTGAGGCAGCAACTCTCCAAGACTCTTTTTCATAGCCTCTAAAACTGGTTCTCAGTATCTTGCTTCCTGCCTTATTCCCGAACTCAGCTAAGAACTAAAGTGCAATTTGGAGGTAGAGGAACTTCATATGGAATCTGTGCATCCCTTCCTTCCAACATGCTGAAGGAAAACATTGCAAGGAACATGTGAGCTTGACAGTACATTATTTGTAACATTGTTGCAACTTGCTTTGCAGTGTAAATATGTTTGGCTGATGTTTGTCCATCCAAATGGTCTGCATATTTATTTTGTTTATTATATTTATATTCCACTTTTCCTCCAAAGAGAGCAAGTAGTGTATGTAATCCTCCTCTCCATTTATATGTGTATGACAACCTTGTGAGTAACTAGCCCACGGTCAAGCAGTGAGCATCATGGCCAAGTGGGAATTTGAACCCAATCTTTGCAATCCGAGTAATGGTTAACATATTAACCATTACAGTATAGTGGTTCACTGTCATCACACATTGTAAATAGAGCATTATACAAACACCCCATGGGGTCCCAAAGCATTGTCATAGTTAGATCATTTCTTTATAAAACTGATGAAATGAGATCCTTGACCTGACAAAGAGGAAGATGTACAGGAATTGTTCTTTGTAGGATGAGGCTCAATGCTGAGATATGTCTTGTGCAAAGTGCTGCAATTGAGATTATTGGGAGATATCTTTGACATGTTCCTGTTTATGTTATGCAGGTTTTGACAGATCAGCAGTCAAGCCACCAGCTTTTCAGTCCCAAGATTTAAATCCTTTATTACTGGTGTTGGATTTAGAGCATCAAAGGCTCTCTGTACAGAGGAATAGCTTGGATTACTCCATACATACACACAGATGTGTTATATATAGTTTTACTGATGCAACATGAGCAAAACAGCAGGCCAATCACTCATACCTTTGTCACATTCTTAGCTGTAGGGCTCAAGCACAAATCTGTTTAAAATATGTGAACCTGAAGCACTTTAAAAAAAGTCTACCTTTGTAATAATAAGGCTGGGCAAACAGAGTTCTCAAGTGTTAAAGCAAATGAAGGACTGAAGTTCAGACCACACTTTACTGACCACGTGCATTAAAGGATTACATGGGCCAAGGATAGTACCCTTGATTGGATAAATGAGTTTTGTCAGTAATTCGGTCTCCAGGAATTTTGTGAATAGAAACTAGAGATGGGATTCAGTTCCTCAGTGAGCCAAAATCATAGCAAAATCATAAAGTGTGAGCTTTAGGTTTCATCTGGCCCCCGTTGTTGTTGTCTGTGGAGCTCCAATTTTTTGAGAAATGAAGTATTTGACATCATATTTTGCCTCCAAAATTCAGCAGCAAACCAGCTATATGCTAAATATTTGGATCTGTGCCATGCTATGAGTCCCAGTGTGGCATAATGGTTTGAGTGTTGGACTGTGATTCTGGAAACCAGGGTTTGATTCCCAGCTTGGCCATGAAACCTGCTGGGTGACTTTAGGCACATCCCATGTTCTCAGCCTCTAGGGAAGGCAACAGCAAACAAATCTTGCCAAGAAAACCCCAGGATAGGGTTTCCTTAGGGTTGCCATAAGTCAAAAACAACTTGAAGGAACACAAGGAAAACAACTATGCTATGCTAGAAAAATGTGATTAGTGAAACAGAGTGGCAGGGATGACTCAGAAAATTGCTTGTGCCACAACACTGGGGATTCCCATTGTTGCCCCTATCAGTTGGACGTAGCCTGGCTCTGAAGATCCAGTGCTAGGTAGTCAGAAAGCAGCCATCTCTGTATAGCACAATCAGCTGCTAATGGTCTTGATTCTACACACCTCCCCATTTTGACTTCCAAATTCAGCAAACTCAAAAACTTTCCTTATCCTCAATATAATACTCATAATAATGTTATTAATAACCACCACATATTTGGGAAGGAGAAAATGATGGTGAGATGATGGTGATGTTGTTAATGATGAAAAATTAAGGCAATAAGGTTTAAGCAAGCCCTGTTGAATTTAATGGGACTTCCAACTTTTTAACTACTGTATATCAAATATATTCCAGTCATGCAAGGTTTTCTTTGGGTGCGGAGGAAAAGTTGCAGATAAAAAAGAAAGATTTGAGAAATAGAAAGGGAAGGAGGAGAAGAAACATGATAAGTGTAACTAGAAGCTGTAGTATCAGGAGAAAAAGAGGATGACAAAGAGAAGGAGTGGGATAGGAAAGGAGAGTTAAAACAAATGTATTCAGGACTGATGAGACAGAAGAACAAAGAGAATGAAAAAGAGGGAGGGAGACAATGGAATGAAGAAGAAGTTGAGGGAAACCAACTAAGAGAGAGGGGAGGGAAGGGAAGGGAATGGAAGGAGATGATGTTTTGCCAGGAGATGAGAAACCAAACAACATGGTTCTAAAAATCTAAAACTATCAGTGTTGTTGTTGTTGTTGTTGTTGTTGTTGTATTTAACATTGTTTTTAATTTAGTCAGGTTTTGAATATGATATTCCTTTTATCCAAATTTTAATATGATAACTTATTGTATTTTAAGTTTTGTCTGTTTTCAAATATGTGAGCCAGCTTGTGTTTCAATGTGTGGAGCTAGGCAGAATATTAAATTTGGTTGTATTTGAATTTGTGATCCATCAAATGTCTGAATTTAGGTTTTGGTTCAAAAGTTGCTACTTCAGGTTTACCATATGTCTTATTTTTAGTGATGTTGTCTATGGCATTCTAGCAGCTAAAAGATTCTCTGGATGTCCCAGAAGATTACACAGTTTCAGTTACACAGATCATGGGCCCTTTCACACTACACAATTATAAGACTATGATTCCTTTTTAACAGCCATAGCTGCATTTTGAGATCCAGCATGGTGTGGTAGTTTGATTGTTGGACTAGGATTCTAGAGACTACAGTTCAAATCTCTACTCAGTTAAAGAAACCCACTAGGTGGCCTTGGGCAAGTCACACTCTTTCAGCCTCAGAAGACAACAATGGCAAAATCCTCTCTGAACAAATGCTGCCAAGAAAACCACACCAGAGGTTCATCTCAGGGTCACCAAACAACAACAACAACAACCTTGAAGGCACACAACAAAAAGTTCCATTCTATGGAATCCTGGGTCTTGTAATTTGGGAGGTACTAGAGCTCTCTGGCTGAGAATTCTAAATGCCCATTCCTAAACTACCAATACCAGGATTCCATAAGATGCAGCCATGACAGTTAAATGAGAATCATACTGCTATGATTATGTAGTGTGCAGCACATGCATAGTCTCTATACACAGCTCCAGATGAGTAGCAGCTTTTTCCTTCTGAGGAAGGCTCTAGACAGGCAGCTTCCATTTGCAATGTATTTTGCCATGTTTGAACGAAATGAGAGATTCATCCACCTTCACTTTGGAGCTTTCTGGGGCTTTGGGACACAGTAGTAATACATTTCAAGGACATTCATCACCATCTCTCTTGCTGGTGCATTCTTCCTGAAAGGAATCCAACTAATAATGGGGAAAAGATCTGTCCTCCATTTTCCTTTCATTAGCTGCCAAGTGTCTTAGTCTATGGGGCTAATTTGTTTTTGTTTGTCTAACTGTCAAGCTGTGGCCTTTTTAGTCATTCTTTAATCATTGGGACAGACGTATCCTCATTTTACATGTGGTGTTGATGTGTTGTTCTTCCCTGGTTCCCTTTTGCTGAATGAAATGAAACAAAACACCATGTCTGCAATGTAACTTAATATTCCAGGTTCACCTATTCAGCCTTATATTAAATAGGTCTGCAGCCCACAGGTTAGAGTCACAGACTGGTTAGGCTAAATTACAAGGACTGAAAGCACTGTTGTCTGTTTTAAATTGGGAGAACCCCAGTAGCTTCAGTCTAGGGCTTTGAAAATCTAGCTTAAAAGTATTGCTCATATAGCTGTAGAAAATATCAATATAAAATTACTGGAAAGCAAGTTGGAAAATGCAATAAGAGAAATTGGTAGAAATAGATCATCAGGAACAGACGATATTCCAATCAAAATGATACAACCCACACAGATAGAATCAATCCTAGTGTTAACTAAAATATGCCAACAAAAATGGAAAACAAAATAGTGGCCAACAGACTCGAATATCACCCCCCATCCACAAAAAAGGAGATACAAAAGACTGCAGCAACTAAAGAACTATAGCATTAATTTTCCACACAAGCACAATCAAGCTCAAAATTCTGCAAACTAGACTTCAATCATATATGGAGAGAGAAACCTGAGAGGAGCGAGTAGGGTTTAGGAAAGGAAGTTCATGAGAAAACAGGGACTATATATGATGGTTAATGGAGTACACCAAGGAAATCCCAAAGAAAATCATCAAGTGCTTTATAGGCTATATCAAAGCCTTTGTCTATGGGTGGTTCTTAAAGACATGGGGGTGACATTACATTTCATAGTGTGTACTTGGGACAAGAGGGTAGTGTAAGAACTGAATATGGAGAAACAGAATGGTCCTCAATTGGCAAGGAGGTCAGGCAAAGCTACATGTTACCACCCTATCTGTTCTCCTTGTATGCTGAAAAAAAACCATACAAAGATCAGGTTTAGACTCAGAAGGAGAAAGAGTGAAGACAGGAGAAAGGAACATCAACATGATATATTACAAGCATGCTACAGTGGACCCTCTGTATCAGTGAACTTGCCATTTAAGAATCCACATACAGAAAGCCCATGGGGGGGGGGCGGAGGATGAGGAGGAGGAAGGAAGAAGAAGAGGAGGAAGGAAGGAAAAACTGCCACAGTGGCAGTTGGAAGGAAAAAAGGAGGAGGAGGAAGGAAAAACAGCCCAGAAGGCAGTCAGGGGAGGGGTAGAGGAGGAGGAAGGAAGAATGGCTGCAGCATCAGCCAGGGAAATAAAGGAGGAAGAGGAAGGAAGAGGAGGAAGGAAGGAAGGAAGGAAGGAAGGGGAAGGGGAAGGGAGAATGGCTGCAGCAGCGACCAGGGGCAAGAGGAGGAGGGGCAGGGGAAAGGTGGCTGCAACTCTGTGGCAGCCGCAGCAGTGGGAAGAGGAGGAAGAGTCAGAGGAGGAGGAGGAGGGGGAGGAGGGGGAGGGGGAGGGGGAGGAGGGGGAGGGGGAGGGGGAGGAGGGGGAGGAGAAGTACTATGGGACTTGAACATCCACAGAAAACATCATGGACTTGGAACTAAGGAAAGATAAAGAAGAAAGTAAGCCATGCTTACTGAATAACATTTTTAAAAAGAAAAGAAATCAACAAGAAAGATAATGCAGAATCTACATAAATTCAACCTAGACAATGAGGAAATCAAAATATTCAAAGATTTCCCACATCTATGATAAACATTTAACTGAATAGAGGCTGCAGTCAAGAAATAAGATGACTAAGAATGGGAAGAACAACCATGAAAGTACTAGTACTGTTGTTAACCACTCTGAAATCAATCTCTCCCCACGGTGATTCTGTGGATGAGACATCTCCAAGACTCCCTGCTTAGTTCCTGCAAAGTCATACCTATGACCGCCTAGATCTAGAAAGAACTAGACAAGATCCTAAAGTGTAAAGATATACAACTGAGAACTACAGTCAGAATTGTCCAATCTATTGTATTCCCCAACACCATGTACAGATGTGAGAGCTGAACAGATGCAAGAGCTGGACAATGAAGAAAGTGGAAAAGAATAAATCAATTCATTTCAGATGTGGTGTTGGAGAAGGCTGCTGAGGATACTGTGGATGGCCAAAAAGACAAACAAATAGGTCTTTGAACAGATCAAGCCTGAATTCTGCCTAGAAATCAAGATGATGACCTAAGGCTGTCATACTTTGGCCACATCATGAGAAGGCATGACTCACTAGAAAAGACAAGAATGCTAGGAAAGGTAGAGGGAGGGAGTAGAGAAAGTAGGCAAGGAGCCCCACATGCCAGATGGGTAGACTCAATCAGGGAGGTCATGGGCCTGAATCTGCAAGACCTAAGCAAAGCAGTAAAGGATATGGGGTCTTGGAGATAGTGATATGAATGGTTTCCATGTGTGTGTAAATGTTCTTTGGCAGGAGGAAACATTTACAGTAGTAACAATAGCAGCAAAACAACAAATTATAATCATTGTTGATAAAGTTAGAATGAAGACTCAAAGTCATTATTTATAACTGAAGAATATTTATGCAGATATTCATTTACCTCTGCTATACACATCCAAAATATTATTAACATACATCCAGATACAGCACTGGAGGGCAGCACTGAAGGGCCAGTGCAAAACATAACACACAGTGCTGACATATAGTTGTGTCGGATGCAATGTTTTCCCCCAAAATATCCCAGAATAATGCTACATCCAAGTACCTTGGGGGTTAAAAATATGACAGCTAGACCACCATGTCAGGAAATACATTTTTACTACCAATGCCTTAGAATTAAAATTTTAAAATCTTTTATTTAAAAAAAATAAAATAAAATCACAACACCCCATTGCCACAGGAAAGTACACACCTCATAATACCCTGGAATTTTATGTTTCCATATTTCCATTTTTCAGCAATTTTCAGCCAAGTCTACCTCAATCAATCGCCAAGGAATTATTTGAGTCCAAATCTCTTAAATCCAAATCCAGTACTACTTTCACAAAAGTCATTGATAAACTTTTTTTCTTTAAGAAAAAAAGAAACACTTCTGTAACTGTGTTTTTCCATATCATGAGACTAGAATCCAGCTTTGAATATAAGCAATTGATTTCTTGAACTGGCTTATTTCCTTATTGGGCATTTAATGTAATGAGACGTTCATCAAAATGGATTATCATTAGTTGGCGCTGGTTTATTTGCTTAACAGGCCTGATAATCAATCATCAGGTTTCACCACTTGTCTTGTGGCATTTTATTTCATCACTAGGTACACTATGTAATACTATAATTCCTTACACAAGTTTGTTAACGGCATATTTATTTGAGTGGGTTCCACTATAAATAAAAGTTCTCTACATATTTTTAATAAGAGGGTTTATTATTCCATCAGCTGTTTGCTTTCCTTTCCTAAATCTCTGTCAAGAAAAAACCAAGACTGGAGGAACATGAAAAACAGAATTATTTCTCACCTAGATTGGCTGCTCTTTTAAGGTCAAGTAAAGGGCTTTGGACGGGATGTTGCAACTGGTGTTTTTATCCAAGACAATTTGTTTACTTTTTTGCCTCATCTGACTCATTCATACTCCCACATCAGATACGTATCTGACATTTGGAAAACATTCAATGGAAACAATCTTGATAATGCAGTGGGGAGGGGAGTTTGAAAATGAAATAACCCTCCCCCATCTCCCATTCAAAACATGGCCTGCAAAATTTGCAGAACATAGTGGACAGACCTTTATAGTCTGTAGTGGGTCATGAAACTCTTGAATCAAACACTGTCCGTCTAACCTACTTCACAGGGTGGTTATGAGGGTAATGGGAAGAACGCAGAATAGCTACTGCCTTAAGCTTGTTGGAGAAAATGATAAGTAAGCCATTTTCTATTGCTTATTTATTTATCACAAGAGCCTATATAGGTTAACTCTCCCTTATCCAAAATTTCAAAATCCAAAACATTCCATAATCCAAAATTGTCCACATGGCTGGTGAGATATTGAAATCTTTGCTTTCTGATGGTTCAGTGTACACAAATTTTATTTAATGCATAAAGTTATTAAAATATTATATATAAAATTACCTTCAGGCTATGTTTATAAGGTGTATACAAAATACAAAAGAAATTTTATGTTTAGACTTGGTCCCATTTCCAAGATATCGAATTATAATTAGATATTCAAGATATTTAATAATGTATTTGTAGTGTGGTGTAGTGGTTTGAACATTCAAATCTGTAATGTGGCCTTCATCTTTCCTATGGCCTTCTAGTAGAGCCTCCAAGAGAAATTCTGCAAGCTGGGACAAAACTGCTTTCAGGCCCTGGAGTTGGTGCTCTTCTTTAAATTGTAGATTTAGACCTTAAATCCTCAATTAAGTCTTTTCAATAAAGACAATGGCATTAACATGAAATTTTAACCTTGTAGTTTTTCTTTCTTTGTGGAAAAATATGGTTATGATAAAATATAAACAAAATAAACAGCTTTTTGTTTATGATTATAACCATAATTGAACACAATGGCTTATCTCAGGCTTTCGCTGAACAACTTTTGTAAATGATTTCTTCCCTGTGCACCAGAATGACCAGATAACAATATACTTAATACGTTATACAAAGCAACGATAAGTCTAATCAATTAATTAAATGAATTTTTCTGGCTTTTTATGTACAAAATTTCTCATAACACTATCATATAAATCAATTTTTCTGTATCCTGTCTTGCTAAGACAACAAGTCAGTTTTGAGACGTGGTAGACCTTTAAAAGTTTTTGATATGTTAAAAAGTTAAAATTGTTACAATAGTAATATTTTATGTTATACCATTATCCTTATTGAAAAGACTTAATATGTTTTATATGTTTGAGTCTGCCAATAGATCTTGTTGGTGCTACTATAGGTGGAATTGTCAATGGTGTTCTCAAACTAACACATACATTCGGAAATATGTCACAAAGTTTGTAGTCAAAAATTTTAGCAATTCTAAAAGTTTCAGTTCCAAAATTTGGTTTATGTACTCATGGTAAATGTTGCATTTCTGTTGCAAAATATTCTTTGTTAAGGTCAGTAGAATATTGGGCTGCTAACCCTTTTGCTTTTTTTTCCTAGCTCACTTTCAGACATTGTGAAATATTTCAGACATTGTGAAAGGGGGGTTGTCATCAAAAATTTATGGGTTCTGGGCTCTCCAGGCCCAGACTGATATACTGTCTGAACCCACTTCTTATAGGTCCTGCCTTTTACCTTGCAAAGCATTCTTATCTTTTCTAGTGAGTCATACTTCCTTATCATGTGTCCAAACTATAACAATCTCAGTTTAGTCACATTGGCTTCTAGGATGGGCAGAGGTGGCAGGGGAGGGGATTATGGATAGAAACATGTGTCCTATGTCACCATCACACTGGGACTTTTGACTATTTTGTGTATGTGGATGCCTTGAGTGGAATCATTTATTTATAAAATTTCATTTATTTCAAGTATTTGTATCCCACCTTTCTACCACAATGGGATTCATTTCTAGTGGAACTACCCCTTTCATATCCCCAAATTGACTTCAGACCATGGGAGCAGAGATCTGCATTTCCAAGTAAGAAAACAATTTGAAGATGCATGAGAATAGAGGCATATTAGAATTCCCTTTCAACATCCTCAGACTAGGCAACCAGGAACAAAACTCTGCTTATAGAATGCTAACTGTATTAATGTGTATAACCTACATTAGCACCATATGCTAATAAACAGAACATAGCTGGTCAGGTTGGTATAAAGTTTGGTGGGGGTCTTGGCACACAAGGTCTCTGCCTGGGTTCTATTTTTTAAAAAAATCTAATTTGTTGTTTGAGATGCTTTGTCCAGCCCCTTACATGCAAATATTTGGGAGGGAAATTGGCAGCCTGTTAGTTCTTAATGCAATCTCACGTGCCTTTGGGCAAATTTTCAAAATGTAAATCACAAAGATTTTAAGGATATAAGTCTGAGCCTGTAAGCCTAACTCTTTGCAAAATTATTTACTGCGCATATTTACTACCCATGACTCTCATACATTTGAGATTATACTAATGATTGCACTCAGAAAGTATGGAAAATCTGGTCCATGAATAAACTGGTATGTTATAATTCTATTTGATGAAATAGCTTCTTTTTTTTAAAATAATACCACAAAAGAAAGCATGGCACAGAACAAGTCAGGCTTGAGAAACACTATTAATAAATTCTTCGCTTTGTGTGACAAGATTTGGTTCTCCCAGCACGAATCCAAGATTTACTGAAAATAGTCCATTGACTTCAAGCTATCTGTCAAAAATCTTTGTTCAACTGATAGATTACTGCATTTCATTACTATATTGTGATAGCTATTGTATTGTACTGTTCAGGAAGGTACGAGTGGTGGAAAGTGATACAGATTCCCCCCATTATACTCTCTGAAAACACTATACATTTTTGCTTGCTTCTGTATGGCTGCATCCACACTGCAGAAGTAATCCGGTTTGACACCACTTTAACTGCCTTGGCTCAATGCAATGCTATCCAATTCTGGGGATAGTAATTTGTTGTGGCACCAGAGCTCTGCAATCATATATAAAATATTAGTGGAGATCACATATTGGAATGGTCTCTTACCCTGACTAATTTGTCAATTGAACTTGGGGAGAATATCACTGATTCATATTGGTTCCATATTTGATCCTCTTCCCCTTATAAATCCAGATTATCTAACATAAGCGAAGGAATACTTAAAACAATTCACAGGTGATATTTAGCTCCCATCCAATTATCAAGAATAGCTAAAAATGTCTCACCAGCATGCTGGAGGGGTTGCAAACAGACTGACACCTATCTCTATATGTGTATAGAATGTCCTAAAGTTAAAGCTTTTTGGACAGTGCTCATAAACCAGATCTCACTTATCACCAAAAAAACCATCCATTCTTTTCTTGCACTTTTATTACTCAATTTGCATGCCAATGAAAACAGTGTTCTAAAACCTTATTGTCTTACTTCTGAAATAGATATCTGCTGGAAGATGAGAGATTTAACTCTGAAAAAATGGTGGGTAAGAATTTGAAATAACTGGGGGTGAAGCAAACTGCTTCATCCCTATGTTACCACTACCTCTGACGTGGACAAGCTCCTTGGATGTGTGAGGAAGACGACTTGCTCCCTTGATCCAGGTCCATCCTGGCTGGTCGTCCAGGGAGGAGACACATTGAGAACATTCCTTCGGGAGGTGATCAATGCGTCTCTCAGGGAAGGCAGTGTTCCATCCTGTCTGAAGGAGGCGGCCGTTAGGCCCCTCCTGAAGAAGCCTTCCCTTGATCCCCTGGACAGAAACAACTACAGACCAGTTTCCTTGCTGCCTTTTCTCAGCAAGGTGATCGAGAGAGCCGTCGCCTCCCAACTCCAAGCTGTCTTGGATGAAACCGATTATCTCGATCCATTCCAGACCGGCTTCAGGGCAGGATATGGAGTGGAGACGGCCATGGTTGCTCTGACTGACGACCTCCGCTTGAGCATCGACAGGGGTAGTGTGACCCTGTTGGTGCTCTTGGATCTCTCCGCGGCTTTTGACACTATCGATCACTCCATCCTTTTGGATCGGCTGAGAGAGTTGGGGATCGGTGGCACCGCACTCCGATGGTTCTGATCCTTCCTCTCTGGCAGATCTCAAAGGGTGAGACTCAGGGACAGTTGCTCCTCTAAGATCAAGCTTAGCTGTGGTGTCCCCCAGGGCGCCATTCTGTCCCCAATGTTATTTAACATCTATATGAAGCCGTTGGGTGAGATCATCCAGAGGCACGGAGCTCAGTGTCACCAGTATGCTGATGACACCCAGATATACTTCTCCGTGACCAGATCGTCTGCTCAGACCTCCAATGGCATCTCCCCTCTCAATGACTGCCTTGTGGCCGTAATGGATTGGATGAGGAAAAACCGATTGAAGCTCAATCCAGACAAAACGGAGGTGCTCACAGTCACAGGCCCGAAACCAGGCCTGGGAATACAACTTCCAGTCCTGGACGGAGTCACACTCTCCTCAAAGGACTCTGTTCGCAGTCTGGGGGTACTCCTTGACCCGTCGCTTCACATGACAAGTCAGGTGAATGCGACGGTTAGGAGCGCCTGCTATCAGCTTCGGCTGATACGTCAGCTGCACCCTTTCCTGGAGATGAGGGATCTGGAAACTGTGATACACGCACTGGTAACCTCATGTTTGGACTACTGTTAACGCACTCTACATGGGGCTACCCTTGTGCCTAACCCGGAAACTACAACTGGTCCAAAATATGGCAGCCAGACTTCTCACTGGAACATCTAGGAGAGAGCACATCACTCCTGTGCTTAAAGCTCTCCACTGGCTGCCGACCAGTTTCCGGGCACTGTACAAGGTGTTGGTTTTAACCTTTAAAGCCCAACATGGCTTGGGTCCATCCTATCTAAGGGACCGCCTCTTCCCATACGAACCCCCCCGCACACTTCAGTCCTCTGGGAGGAATTTGCTGCAACCCATGAAGACCAGGTTGGTGCAGACCTCCCAGAGGGCCTTTTTGGCTGTTGCCCCCAGGTTGTGGAATGACCTGCCGGATGAGATGCGTCTTATTTCATCTTTAGAAGGCTTTTAAAAAGCCCTAAAGACGCACCTCTTCCGGCAGGCCTTCCCAGAGAATGTAAACATCCCCTGGCTCCAAATCTAGGCTTTAGAGTGGCCTTTTCTTCCAGCCTTCCTTCTCTGTTTCTACTTTTACATAACCTTGGCTGGGTCCGTTCTTCTCTAATCTTGTTTTTATTACTATTTTAGCTAGTTACTGTTTTAATTCAATTGTGATTTAATCTCTTTTTAAGGGGGGGTGGTAAGGGAAAGGACGGGATATTTTACTTGATATTGTTTTAATCCTTGTTGTAATCCGCCCCGATTGCTTGTTCAGAGGGGCAGACTAGAAATAAATATTATTATTATTATTATTATTATTATTATTATTATTATTACCTTACATTTGCCTAAACCACCGTGAAGAACTGCTGGCTTGGAGAGACATTTTCTGTTGAACCCTACCTCACTGTGAAAGGCTGCTTCACTGAACTTTTGTGTTCATCTTATTTGTAAGATGTCTCTTGGATAACTAATGGAATTTCTTGTTAAGTGTCCTTCATAAGGGTTTTTCTGTCAACTCATATCCTAAACCTGTTTGAACATTTTGTTGTTGATGATATAATATTCTTTGTGGAACTGAAATAAAGAAAAGTTTATACACACACATACAGAGAGAGAGAGAGAGAGAGAGAGAGAGAGAGAGAGAGAGAGAGAGAGAAGTAAGAATGGTATAATTATCATTTTACTTCCACTGAAACAGAACCAGCATAGCATAGTGGTTTGAGTGCTGGACTCTGGAGTGTTGGACTCCAGAGTTAACGGTTCAATTCCCTGCTCAGCCATGGAAACCCACTGGGTGATCTTGAGTGAGTCACAACCCCTGACATCCCCATAGGTTTGCCTTAGGGTTGCTATAAGTCAGAAACAACTTGAAGGTACGCAACAACAACAACAATAGAGGTTCCTAACCAACAATATGTGGTTCCTAACTCTGTGAGGAGTATTTGTTCCCCATAATGGAAATATCTAGCTACCACTTCAGATACTTTGCCTCACTGAAACGGAATTTGGAGAAGCAACATAGGAACGTACAGAATATTTATTGATATAAGTTGATAATGTTTCTTTAATTGTTCTTGGTCTTTTGTTACATATGAAAGGGTAATTAAATATACTGTCTGCCTCGTTGTATATACTTATGCAATATACCACAGGGTATATTCACAAGTAGCCCAAATAAGTTCATAGCCTTATTTATGGTTTATCTTCATCACAAACCAGCACCTATTCCCAATATATTATATGTATAGTTCTTTCTGCATTTGATGATGAAGGCATTGAATTGGTTAAACAATTTCTATAGCCTGGCTCAGTCATTAATCAATATGGAGACTGTAGTCAAGGAATCAGAAGGAAATTAGGATTTGGAAGAGCAGTTATGAAAGCTTGAATACAATCCTCAAGCGCAAATATATATAATTGACCACCAAGGTTAGAATCATCCATAACACAGTTTTTTTCTGATTTCTATGTAAAGTTGTGAAAGCTGGAAATTAAAGGAAGCTGAAAGCAGAAAAACAACAAATTCAAAATGTGGTGTTGGAGGAGATTTGTTTGTGTATATGTGTGTCTTCAAATCAACATCAACATATGGTGACCCCATGTATGTCACAGGGTTTTCTTAAGCAAGGAATACTCAGAGGTATTTTGCAAGTTCCTCCCTCTGAAATATAGCCTACAGCATGTGGTTTTCATTGGTGGTCTCCCACCCAAGCACTAACCAGGGATGAACCTGCTTGGTTTCCAAAATTAGACAGGGTCTGCTGTCTTTAGGTTATATAACCCAGAGGAGGTCAAGTGGGGTAGAGTGGTCTGAGCACTGGACTATGACTCAGGAGTTTGAATCCCTGTTCAGGCATGGAAATCCACTTAGGCAAGTCACACTCTCTCAGCCTCAGAACAATGCAAAGGCAAACCTCCTTTGATTAAATCTTGCCAAGAAAACCTCTTGATAGGGTCACCTTCATTGGAAATGACTTGAAGGCACACAAAAACAGCAGAAGTTTTACAGATCATCAGAAATACGGATACATGTGCATTAGAGAAAAATCAAGCCAGAATTCTCACTAAAAGCCAAAAGAAATAAACAGAGGCTTATCATGAGAAAACAGCACTCATGACAGGGAGATAATAACACCGGGAAAAGAAGAAGGCAGTGGGAAAAGAAGCATGACAGGTAATCATCAATCATTACAGGTAATCAATTCAATCAAGGAAGTAATGGCCCTGAATATCCTGAACTGGGCATTCATAACAGGATCTTTGGTAGATCTTATTCATAGCATCACCATAAGCTGAAATTAACTGGATGGCACATAACAACCACGATGTGATTTCTATAAGATCTTCCTTTTATTGTGTTGAAGTTTTTGTAGAACTGTGTTGAAGTGTTGTGTTAGTTGCAGCTTCTGAAACATCTTGAAATGAAACCCAGCGTAGAATGCTTTGCAGGAGGCTAACTTGTAGGTTACCAGGGCACAGAAAGTGGCATTTTTGCAGAGATGAAATGAAAAAGCTGCTATTTATGTTTGTTGTTTTTGCCTCTGTGTATCCCTTAGCTGGAATCCAGGTTCACTTTCAGTAGCTTTCTAGAGAAGCCCATTTCACCAAAATTGGTCCAAAAGGGTCTGCATTGGCTTAAAATTTAGACTAATTCCAAATCTTATGCACAGCTCTAGTATTTGAATTAAAAATAGGAACCAGCAGCTCCATACTTTTGAACAGCAAACAGAAACAAACAAGCCAAAAAAAAAAAAAAAAAAAAAAGCCTGATGGCATATAAAACTAATCTCTTTTTCCCCCACTTTTTTTCAGTGTCTGGTTCAATCCCCTTTTACATTGTCATTCTAGTGTTGAAAAATGCACACCTGCACATTGCCCTTTGTGGTAAAGAAGTTTATTAGCAAAGGAATGCCTGAATAGTTACTGGAAATCCATATGAACCTGGTCATGTTTTTGTGTTAAAATGCCCCCTGTGGTATTAAATCCCATCAAATTGCTTTATTGTAGAGAAAAAGACACACACATACACACAGGAGAAGAGAGAACACTAAGGTTGGCGAAAAGAAGCAGTTAAGCATTCCTGGGACTTATTTGCTTCTCCTATGGAGAGTGGTTTTTACAAAGAGAAGAAATTAATACACATCTATTGGGGTTGTGACTGTGACATATTGAGTCAGCTGGAGCTCTTTGTATGTCAATATGTGCCTCAGTGTGAGGAATGATGATAGAATTGCTCTTGATTGCCTCGCTCTGACAGAGTAAGTAAGCATGAGAGTCACCTGGGCAGCTTCCAAAGTAGGTGTTTCCTTTGGAATAGACTTGCTTTGTTCATTCATTGTATACAAGTACATGCATGACATCAGCAGTGGCCCTTGTTCTCTCTGGCACTTTCTCCCTCAGACTGCAGAAATGGTGGCTTTAGGTGCTTCCAGCCTGATGGATCCTAACTGTCCCCTTCTGATTTTTTTTTTCTGGTAAGAAAAAAAAAAAGACAGAAGAAGTCATAAGAAAACATGGGCCCCATCCATACTAGCCCATTTGCCCTGGTTAGATCCGGATGAGATTGTGCATGCCATTACCAAATCTCTCCGGAAAGAAGTTCATGCTACCTTTTGCCCCCATTGATGCTTCCCGGTGCACTTCACCCCAACAAAGTTCATACATGCAAAAGTAACAATTAAAGATGGAGCCTCTTGGTTGTCAATCAAATGATGTCATGGTGACGTCTGATGCAGCCATTGGCCATGTGAGATGCTTGGGTTTTTTTATACTTTTTAATATTTGACAGCTTATGTGCATGGAGCATAGGGCTGGGAGCGGTGCAGATTGAGGAGATCCTGTCCCCTCCTCCTCCTCCTCCTCCCAGTCCTTTTTAAATTATTATTTATTATGTTTTAATATTTTATTGTTTATTTGATTTTATTGTGTTTTATTTCATTTATTATTTTATTTTATTTTTTATTTTATTTTATTTAATATATATTTTATTAAATAAAATATTTTATTAAATAATTTATTATATTTTATTGTATTTTTATTAATTATTTTTGTATTATTTTATTTTATAGTTATTTTATTATTTATTTCATTGTATTTTATTGTATTTTATTGTATTTTGTTTTAATATTTTTTAATATTATTTTATTTATTATATTTATTTATTTTTTCAATTTGACAGCTCATGCACATTCTACGAGGCTCTTTTCCCCTCCGGTTTTATGAATGGGGCTATTTAAACCAGAGGGGAAACCCCAGTTCATATATGGATTGAGGTTCCCTTACAATGTTTAAAGGGCCCCATTCATTCTTTAAACTGGAGGGGAATGAATGGGGCCCTTTAAACATTGAAAGGAAACCCCAATCCATATATGGACTGGGGTTTCCCCTCTGGTTTAAAGTGCTCCATTCATAAAACCGGAGGGGAAAAGAGCCTCGTAGAATGTGGATAAGCTGTCAAACTGAAAAAATAAAATAAAAAATATAATAAATAAAATAATATAAAAAATACTAAAATAAAATACAATAAAATACAATAAAATTACTAATAAATAAAATACAATAAAATACAATGAAATACAATGAAATAAATAATAAATAAAATAACTATAAAATAAAATAATACAATAAATAATTAATTAAAAATACAGTAAAAATATTTAAAAAATGCTGGAGTGCCCGATTTTGCTGGGAGAGGAGGCATGTTCCGCCCCCTGGCCTTTTTCCCTCCCCTGAACTTGATCCGATCATGATCGGAGCCAAGTTCACATTCTCTGAGAACCGGTTTCTCCCAAAAGAAATGGTAAATATACCGCTTTGGGAGAAACCGGGTTATGGGGGATTTGCCCCACTACGCGTGTGCAAGATCCAGATTCAGTAGTGTTAAAACTGGTTTCAGTCTGAACTTCTTGATTTTAAACCGGTTTGCTAATCGGTATATAACTTAGTCTGAACTACCCCATTGAAGTGTAACAGATTGTAGATCATGTTCTTGAGATTCTTCATAAAATTTGGTAAAAGAGGCAATATGATTGCAGGATAAAAAGATTTCAGGAAGTTTCTCCATTTCCCTCTCTCTGGCTGCATCTGCACTGCAGAAATAATCCAGCTTGATGCCACTATAACTGCCATGGCTCAATGCTACAGAATTCGGGGAATTGTAGTTTTGCTCTGGTGCCATAACAGACTCCAGTTCCTAGAATTCCAAAGCACAGAGCCATGGCAGTTAAAGTGGTGTCAAACTGGAAACCCTTGTTGATTTTTTTAAATAAGGTATTTACATGTTGTTGGTTAAATGGGAAAGCTCATAACCTTTGGATTACACTGGTACTCTATTTTTTTGTTTGAGGCAGGAGTGGGCAGAGGACTACATGTGGCCTGCTAGACCCATCTGTGTAGCCCCTGAAGTTATTCAAGGTCTAGGGTTATTCAGCCTCTGGCTCAAGTCCATCCAAACTAGAAAGCCAAGGACTCCTATTGATTAATAGGAAGGCTGTTTCTGTGGCATTCTTTACCTGATCCAGTCTCCTGTGGCATTCTGTACCCAATCCAGCCACCTTCAGTCTCTGTACTGGGAGGAAGGCAGGATATAAATAAATGAATAATAATAATAATAATAATAATTATTATTATTATTATTATTATTATTCTCTCCTGCAGAAAAGCCCAGATTGGGTACAGGATGCCTACTGCCCAAGCACAGGTGTGTGCAATAAAATCTGCTTATTTAAGTTTACATCCCGCATCTAGAGTGGGATGAAAAGTGGTGGAATAATCTCCTAAAACAAAGAGAAACTACCAAAAGGTATCTATTCATGCAGTGTTTCCCACCCTAGCCCCAGGTCTCTAGGTGCTAAGGGGTGTTTTTGTCTTATGTTCTTACTCATGATTAGTTGAGGGATGCAGACCTAGGAATGCAGTATATGGTTGTCTAAAAAGAGTGTGAAGTTTGAGAGTGTTTCGTTGGTCCCACAGAAACAGCTGGGGTACATCATCATAACTCTACCATCAAGGCCCCTTTCACACTACACAATTATACTGCTATGATTCGACTTTCACTGTCATGGAATCTATCCTATACAATCTTGAGATTGTATTTTGAGGAGGATCCCATGGAATTCTTAGCCAGAGATCTCTCTAGCCTTCCAAACTACCACTCCCAGAATTCCAAAGAATACAGCCAGGAAAGTCACAGGGAATTATTATGCTACATCTAGCACTGTGAAAGGAATATCTGTTCAATGACAATAAAAATAGCAACTGTACTGATTTCAGCCCAAGAAGACGTATTATTATAACTGATTTTCCACCAATCAAATTCAAGATGAGGTGATTATAGTTAATGGTTCGGGTGTGCCTTCAAGTTTTTTCTGAGTTAAACTCTAATCTCCAGATTCCAACACTACACTTATTTGTTATAGGTAATGCTGTTGTTGCTGTTGTTGTTGTGTGCCTTGTAGTCATTTTCAACTTATGGCATGGTGACCCTAAGGCAAACCTATCATGAGGTTTTCTTGGCAAGTTTCTTCAGAGGTGGTTTGCCATTGCCATCCTCTAAGGTTGAGAGAGTGTGACTTGTCCAAGGTGACCCAGTGGTTTATATGCTTGAGCAGGGAATCAAATAGTCCATCACACAAACCACCACACCATACTGGCTCTCTCTGGTAATATTTGGTGTTAATATTAAAAGCAGACTAGTTTGTCAACCTTCCCCACATAATCAAAATATTCATTTTTTTTATATCACTAACAAACTGGGGACTAAAAGTTACATCCCATAGCCATAAAAAGTCCAGCTTTATGAGTCTTCTTTGCTCCAGATCTATAGCCCCAGTTCCCCCATTGCCACTGTGGGTTAGGGTGAAATGTACCTAGCAGAATGTAATACTCTTACTGGGAGTGGCTGGCAAGAAAGCAAAAGCATCTGAATAGGACTTTGCATTCCTTAATATTTCCCAGTAGTCATAGAAGGCATATGAGAGTGCTCTATCCGATATGCAAATACAAGTTAGATGCTAGGATTTTTCCCCCTTTCTCCTACAATCTACACTGTTTCCACCACATGGTGGAGCATGTTCATTTCTCTACAAGTGAGTTGAGCAAATGTTTTAAATATTTTTTTAAATTGTGTTGCTTTTCTGGCCAGTGCCATTTTGGAGGTGTTCCATGTCAGTGCTGCAGTGAACTTGCATGTAGTTTATTCAGGCATTGGGATAACTTATCAGGAGCAGGGTTCATCACCTTTGATAGCTTCTTCAAAATTCAGTGTAAAATCCAGGCTGGCTTCTTCATACCCACAAAATGGATGCTATTGCCTGGCCCTGGCCCTACCTCCGTCTTTACATTTGTGCCAGTCACATTTCAGCCTTTCAGAATCTTTAATAAAAAGTTTTTAAAACTGCCCTTTTTTCTTAGGAAAAAAACCCCATAATTCTTAAGAAAACTATTTTTAAAAAGATATGATTTTGCAAATTCTTCTTTCCCCACCCACAACTCTCTGGACAGAATATAGTGGCAGGTTCGAGTGTATGTACAGAGGAGCGGGCTATAAATAAACTATTATTATTATTATTATTATTATTCATACAGAAAGCATGCTTTATTCATGGAACTGTGCAGAGAAGAGCCCTCTCTCCAGTCCATCTGCCTTGGTCCAGGCGTCAGAGGAAGAGAAGAACTGCTGGACCTGATCCCCTTCCCCTCCACCATTCCCTTCTCCTTTTGTGTCGTGTCTTCTTAGATTGTAAGGCTGAGGGCAGGGAATTGTCTAATTAAAAATAATAATTGTAAGCCACTCTGATAGCCTTTAGGGCTGAAGAGAGGGTTTAAAAATATATTATTAAATATTAAAAGTATAAATAAAGTGTATTAATGTATATACCATCAGGCCCAATGGTGTTGCTAGGGCTCTCCTTTCACTCCTTCCAAAGTCAGATGATGTTGTCGTGGAGGGAGGGCTCCTCACTGGTTCGGGAGTCCATTGAGGACCCAGGGATCCTAAGCAGAAGCAATGTAACCAATGCGGGGGTGACATCAACCAACATCGAATGAGCATTCCCTGGTGACAAGGGTATAAAATGCGCACTTGCACATTTCCGTGCAGTATAAATCAGAGTCTTTGCCGGTTGCCCCTCTGTCATCCTGAGACATAGCCGCGACCAGGCAAGATGGGCTCATTGGCCAACAGGGGGTTGGCGGATGACAGATCCAGACCTTATGCATTTCAGGCCAACCCTCCTTCTTCTTGGTGCTGTGCTCAATAAAGTTGTGGCCTTATATTGCCAAATGGTTGTCAGTGTGGTTTTTGCTTCCCCCCTTTGCAGCTCCACAGCAAAGAAAGGTTCATTATGATGCAGGGAAACTCACCCATCACTAGAATGAGCTGGGAATAATGGTGGTGCAAAAGAATGGGCTTTTGGCCATTGTACCAAATCATAGAATCATAGAATCATAGAGTTGGAAGAGACCACAAGTGCCATCCAGTCCAACCCCCTGCCATGCAGGAACTCCAATTCAAAGCATCCCTGACAGATGGCCATCCAGCCTCTGCTTAAAGACCCCTAAGGAAGGAGACTCCACTACACTCCGAGGGAGTGTGTTCCACTGTCGAACAGCCCTTACTGTCAGGAAGTTCCTCCTAATGTTGAGGTGGAATCTCTTTTCCTGCAGTTTGCATCCATTGTTCCGCGTTCTAGTCTCTGCAGCAGCAGAAAACAAGTTTGCTCCCTCCTCAATATGACATCCCTTCAAATATTTAAACAGGGCTATCATATCACCTCTTAACCTTCTCTTCTCCAGGCTAAACATCCCCAATGAAAGAATCAGTGGTGGCTATTTGCCATGGAAACACTTGACTTTTTAAGCACTTGATATAATGCCTCTCAACACATGGGAATTGAACTAGGGAGCTCAGGAAACCTCAGCTAAGTTGTTCCCAATGCTTGCAAAGGATAATATAAACCAGAACCCATGCACTCAAAGTGAATTTGTGCTAATGCAGAGGATGCTAGAAGCAAAGTTTTTAAAAGATGTATTGCATTCCAGACTCAACCCTTCCTGCCTATTTAACCCCTACCCCTACCCATTTCTTTGCCAAGTTATCAGTATCAGCAGAACATTTGAAGGATTTTATGTTCTTTTTAGAAATGGGTGGCTGCACAACCAGAGCAGTTCTTTGTGGTGTTAGTGTCTGAAGAACAGTGGCAAGGAGGCACCCACAGGGAATAAATATTTTCAAAAGCAAATGTTTCCATAGATAACAACATAAGCCTGCTCCTCTAGCTAATACCAGTTAATTTTTTTTTACTTCAGCGTGTAATCAATTCATAAATAATCTGTAGCCACTGGACGAAAATACTTTCATTGGTACCAATGGAAAAAAAATCACAAGGTACCGGGTAAGTTTTCAGGTTCTCCAGGATTCTTCAACAGGCTAGGTGTTCTTTGGATGTGGGGCAGAATATACCTTTATCTCAATACAACAAGAATGTACATTTGGCATATTTCTGTCATAATGCCATTTAAAGCAAGCAAAAAGATTCCTTGACCTTCCTCCAGCCTTGAGCATCAAACCACAACTCCTCTCACCTGTCTGGCCAACCTCTGGCTGACCACTGATGGAACTCTGGCAACCAGGTGGGTAACCATACAGAGAGGACTGGGAATGAATGAATGAATGAATGAATATTTTCTTAAAATAACCAGTGGCTGAACTTACATTAGGTACTACCAAGTTGGTTTATGGCCTCCTCTGACCACAAACACACACCAAGCAGTCATGAATTGATTGTTGTGAAATTGCTACAAAATTTGCAAATGCTTTTTTCACTTCTTTTTATAAATGTAGGGAGCGTAAAATATGTGACCCTCAGAACAGCAGTCTGAAACTGAACCATTCATTCTATGACTTCAGGATTCTACCAGATCGAATCAAATTTATTCTGCTATACACCAAGATTGGGTCTTGGTTTACACCTGTTCAGATGAAGGAGTCACCACAAGCACAACAAATATGGGGAAAAGCTACATTTGAAAAAAACCAAACAAACAATGGACTCTTTCACACTACACAGTTATAGCACTGTGATTCCATTTTAATTGCCACAGCTATGTCTTATGGAATTTTGACATTTCTAGTATGTTGAGGCACTAGAGCTTTTTGAGTGAGAATTTTAAATATCCCTCCCTAAGCTGCAAATCACAGGATTCCATAGGATGTTGTCATGGTAATTAAACTAGAATCATAGCACTATGATTGTGTAGTACAAATTAATGCTGAACGCTGATCATGCAAATCAGTCTTAAACCCTCATAACTTTAGTGTACAACTCAGTATACTTTATTTTAAATGTTACCACAGGGAAAAAAGAAATGAGAAACACCACACACTAAAATCAATTTCAGTAGTTTTCCCTAAATGGTGCCGCCATTTCCACCTATACTTGCCTATGACAATATCACCAGGAGTTTATTTTTGTATTGAAAATTCAAACTTTGAGGCATTCCTGAATTTATCAGCTAGTTTGAATGGCTAAGTCATTACATCTCCATATATATATGGGCATATTAGAAGTAAGACAATTCCGTGAAGCTACACCAGTAGTGGTGTACTCTTGAGCATTTATATATGCTGCCATAACACAGATGAAGGACAATGGGCTGCATTCTATTTTAGTCCTGACTAGAGTACATTCATTGAAATAATGTGGATAATTCAACAATAGATCCCATGGATTTTCTTGGTTTGGGATTAACAACAGGATTCAAACCAATACAATTTAGAGTTAGGATTTAATCATACAAGGCTGCCAAAATGGAATTACAGCAAGATACTAGTCTCTGTGGCCATACCTTATCACATGATGCCATGTCTGTCTTGTAGCTGCTTCTTATTCCATATGTTCCTTTTCATTGAGAGGCAAAACCTATAAATACCTCCCATTCATGAAGTTTTTCTGCTATTGATTCAAGTGTGATTAAGTTCCTCCCACCACAATTCCAACATGCAGGCTATCACATGGTATGCGTTGTCGTGATTATGGTCTTCTCCCCACTCCTCTTCATTATTCCCAAACAGGTTGTCTCTCTCTCTCTTTCTTTCTTTCTTTCTTTCTTTCTTTTTCTTTCCCTTTCTTTCATTTTTTAAATAATCAATTGATGTGACAATACAATGGGGGGAAAATACAGACCAAAAGGGCAGCATAGTTTATGAAGGCTAGTGTACAGAAGACAGAACCTGGGACTATAACAGCATCATGGCACTTTTGGAGAGCTGTGTGAAAATTACTGTCCCCATACTGATATGTTTGTATTTCCTACACTAATGCAATTGTGGTGTCTTAGCAGCCTGATGGGATAAAATCCTTAATTCCAAAAAATTGGCAGAAGTCAAACCAAAGTGATACAGTGAGCAAGCCTACTCAAACAAACAAACAAACAAAACCAGAGTATTTTAAAATAAAACATGCAGAGGGCTCCCGTTTTTAAAATCATAGAATTGTAGAGTTGGAAGGGATCATAAAAGCCATCTAGTTAGTCCAACCTTAGAGGTTGGATAGGAATCTTTCAGGAAAGATACAGCAGGAAAGATGTCTTCATCTTTAAAAAGTGGCAAAAAGGGGACTCAAGCAATTACAATTTGATGTCCTTTCCATGAAAAATTCCAGAACAGATCATTAAAATCAACCCATCTTGGCTCTTAGTAATTACTGCATTGTTCTCTAAGCACACACTGATTGACTGTTTAATGTTCAGTTCTAGAATGTTTCTGGAATGGACATCAAACTGACTAAAGATGTAGACATCTTTCCTGCTATGCAGGAATATACAACTAAAGCACTTGTGAAAGATAACTATCCAACCTCTAAGGTTTGGCATGACTTAATTTTAAGAAACCCATTCTGGCTCTTAGTAATCTCTCTAAGCTTGTGTCCCCTTTTTACCACTTTTTAAAGATGGAGACATTTGACCTCCCCCAGTTTACTGTGACATCTCCTGTCCTCCAGAAATTCTCTAAGATTAATGAAGGTGGCTCTGGGATTGCACTTGCAAATCCCTTTAGTACTTTGGATGCAGTTCATCTGGCCCTGGAGACCTGAATTCATTTAGAGTAGCTAGTTATTGCTTTATTGCAGCTTTACCTATGCTGGGCTTGATGTCCCATTACTGCATACAGTAGTTTGTTCTTTTCAGGGCACTGTTTCCCTTTGGGGAGAAGACTGAAGTAAAGAAGATGTAAAATAGTTTGGTCTTCTATCAGTCATGTTATTATTTCACCACCGTATCTGTACAGTAGCCTAACCCCACCCCACCCCCTTTTTTTAATTAATTTTAGCCTCTCTAAAATTCTGAGCTTAAGCTTTTCCAACTTTCCTCCTCCAAATATTGGCTATTCATTTGTATTCATTCCTCACTAGTGGTTTCCATCTTCCATTTCTTAGCAGTTCTAAAAGTTTTTTGTACATTCATCCTGGTTTATTTATAGACTTCTGATTTTTCTTCCTTCTTGGAATTGTTTCCAACTTTGCTGTATATATCTAACCTTTTAGGAATTCCTACTAATTCCTTCCCTTTTAACATTTCTGACCATTGGGATTTCACCCAGTATTTCCCTAAGATAAGTAAAATGAACTTTTTTGATGTCAAGAATAAGTGTTTAGCTATGTTTTGCATCCATTTTTCTCTAGATAACAAATCCCAAGCTTCTTGGAAAAGTTGGGTTATCCTGGTGCAGACTTCCAAAATTTAAACAGAATTTTGATAAATGTATTTGATAAGGCCTTGGAAATTACTAATTTAAAACAACAAGTTAATTCATTTTTCTAGTTTAAAAAAAAAAGACATAACAGTGGCCCGGTACAGAAGGCCCAAAAGGGCCGTCCCAGGGGCGTGAATAGGGCTGGGGAGTGTGCATGCTCCCCAGCCCTAGTGCATATGGGGGCGCCATGTTTGCATTACGCCATCCATACATGCACGTGCCAATGATGTCATGGCTAGTGCCATGTTTAGACAGTGTGGTGCATGCCTAATGCCCTATGGTGCGGCCTTCTCATGGCCATGCCAAGCAGGCTGAGGGGAAAGGTGGCTGTGGAGAGAAGGGAAAGTGAGTGGGATGAATAGCAGAATGCAAGGGAGAGAAGCACCATGAGAGCACAAAATGAGACAAAGGAGTGAGCAGGAAGGAGAGAAGAAGAGTGAGCAGTGGAAAAAGCAGAGTGGAAGAAAGAAGGGAAGGGAGCACCATGATGGTGCAGAATGAGGCAAGGGAGAGAATAGGTGAGACAGGAAAGAAAGTGGTGCAAGTAGTCAAGTGGAAGAAGCAAGCGAGGGACACATTGTGAGGGTACAAGGTGAGGGGCAAAGAAGGGATTAGAAGAGATGGGGGAGTAAATGGTGCAAATTGCGGAGCACAAGAAGCAAGGGGATGCAGTGCAATGGTGTGAGGCAGCAAGTAAGAAGAGAGAGTGAAGCAAGGGATGGAGGAGAGAAGAAAGAAAAGATGTGGAGAACTGCAGTGGAAAGGCAGAAGGCAGAAAGAGTAAGAGAGATAGGCATGAAGAGGAGCAAGGGGTATGAGAGGGAGATGTTTCACAGGGTGAGGGAAGAAGAGGTAGGAGATGCAAAAGCAGAGTGCTAAGAGAAAGGAACATGGCAGAGGAATGAGGTGAATCTGGGGTGTGTGTGGAATGGGAATTGGGGCAAGTTAGGAGCACAGCAAAGGAGGCAAAGCAGCAGAAGGACCAAAAGTCCCCAAGGAGGAGGGAAACCGTGCAATTCATTGCTGGCATGCTCTGTTCCCTGAGTTTGCCACCTCATGATGCTGCTGCTGAGGAAAGAAGGGACTAGAAAAGGTAAGACAAGAAGGTAAGTTGTTGTTGTATGCCTTCAAGCCATTTCAGACTTTTGGTCTGAAGCCGACCCTATCACAAGGTTTTCTTGTCAAAATTTGATCACTTCCTCTGAGGCTGAGAGTGTGTGACCTACCCAGGTTCAGCCAGTGTGTTTCCATGGCTGAGTGGAGATTTGAACCTTGATCTCCATAGTCATAGTCTCATGCTCAAACCACATCACCATGCTGGTAGGGTAAACAGCAGGGGAGATAGAAGTTTGTTAAGTCACTTGCTTGTTGTGAATCTTCAGAGTGCTAGAAAATGGATCCAAACAATGAAAAAATGATTACACCTTTTCTGCTGGACTAACTCTGCATTTATTTATCTTGGGAGTATGGTATGGAAATTTGAATTGACATATGTCCAAGGTTAACTATGAGTAAGACAGGAATACCATTTACCTGTTTCAAGCCCCCTAAAGTTCTGGTAGTAAAAAGGGATGCAGTTGCTATTGAGAGGATTTTTTTTTCCGGGGGGGGGTTGAGGGAACAGCCTACCAATGTCCAAAGGGAGTAAAAAAAGTGGCCCTTGGCACCCACAAATTGCCCACCTCTACCTTTCTGTAGCAAAACCAACAGAGAGTTCTGTGGCACCACAAAGCGGATTGTGTTTGTTGTTTTATGGGCTACAGAATAGCATTTTATAGGCTCAGTGCAGAGGCCACTTAATCAGAGGCAGACCGTGGATCTGCTTTGTAATGAAGCTGGTATTCTTTCAAGTGGCACAGGATTTTGTAGTAAATATTCTTTTCCCATACAAATGGACTTTTGTAGGATAAGCAGTTAGAATAACTCAAATCCAGATGCACTGGGTCTAATGCATATTCACTTTTCCATTGTGTTTCCTGCCACACTCCTTTTGCCTCCCTTTACTTGCATTTTTGCTTTTGCTTTCCCCCACCTTTCTGTATTTGCTATGTTTCTGCTTTTCACTGGTATATTTAGATGGCCTTTCCCTATAAAAGACACATAACTGACCTGTTACCTTGCCTGCTACATTTTCCTAAGCTCTCGTGGCTCTAATAAAAATACTATATATGTGGCCATTTCAAACCAATGTTATTTCTGCTGTAAAAATCCCATATGCATGCTCTTAGACATGGGGGCTCTGTGCAATATCTTTTCACACATGCAGAATCAGCTGCCATTTTTTCACTTATATACAAGGAAAGTTTCTAACATACATAAGCAATCATGCAGAGAGACTCACACACCAGCAATTTCCCTATCAGTTTCTCTAGTTATGGACACAGCTTCTACCAGCATTATTCTTGCAGTGGTTATTACTTGCAAAATGCGTTCTACTCTGTTTACCTGTCTACTTCATTGGACACTCTTGCCAAATTCTTAATTATTCTTTCTACAGGGTGTATCTTGTCAGCTGCCACAAGCTCCATGCAAGATAAGAAGAAATCCAGGTTTCTAGCCAGGCAATTACTCATCAAGAACTCTATCATTTTCTGTTTCCCAGTCGAGAAAAATATTGAAGTGCTCTGCAGGGACAACTAGCAAAAGCTACAATGTTGTGACTTTGGGAGGGAATCCTTTTGTGATATAAATAATTGTAACATAGGGTTATCCATGTATATGTTCCTTTAAATCTGTTGCACAAGGAATTATGCAGTAGCTCCCTGCACAACAACACTTCCCTTCTGCCTTGCAATCCTGCTGCAAAGGGCAGATAAATATTATTTTGATCATTTAGCTGTGGGGAAGTGTGCGAGGTGGTGCTCAGACAGCAGCCAGCTGCAGCCAGAGAAAAGAACAGCCTTCTCTTTCCTAGATATCCAGTATAATCCCTGAAATTCCAGAGAGGGCATAGCTGCTTATTTCTTTGCAGTAGTACAGCCGGTTAATATCTGGAGACCCACACTCAACCCAGTAATAAATTACTGAAGGAGCACATATCTGTCTTTTAAGCAAGCTTGTCCACTCAGTGTGGAATTGCAAAGCTGGAACAGTCCACTCTGCCTCATCCAAAAAGACAGAGTGTTGGTGGTGCAGATAATTGTGTGATATGAAGGTAGCCCTTTTGTGAATGAAAAATGATTTTCTCTTCAAATGTAAATACAGGACTTGAGGTGCAACACACTAAACAAAGACACTTGTCATGGCTTTGTGACTGGTGGGAAACAATGGGAAGTTGAGTCTTCTATTTGTCTGGAAAACATAAGCCACTTCCACCCACCAGCGTTGTCTCACAGTTAAAACATACACGACATTCAGACGGTATAAGTAATGTCCATAACAATAAGACAAGTGACCACTAAAGGAACACCAAATGACTTAGTGATCTGAAGTCGGAGGCTTTCATGGCTGGCATCTATAGTTTTTTGTGGGTTTTTTTGGGCTATGTGGCCATGTTTCTAGAATTTTGTCCTCTGTTTGTCTTGTAATGGGGACTATGGAACAGTGGAATGAGATGCAAAAGGAGTTATGTTGCTTGGAACAACTCCACTGTCCAACTCAGCTGATAGAAAAGATATATGTGGTTTATATGACTGGGTTTCTGTGTGCTGCATTCTGTGAATGTAGATGGCATGCAATTTATTTATTTATGTGTGTGTTTGTGTGTGTTCTAATGGTACTGATTGTACAGATACTCATTGAGCCTTCAGGCTCTGGCCCTTTAAATAAGCCACATGCTTCATCCAAGAGGAGATAAGAGGAGCTAAAAGTTTATTCTGGCAAGACTTATTTATTTACATTTCTTGCCTATCCCATCACTTAAGGACTGGGATGGACCACAAGAGATTAAAAAATGTTGTTGTTTTTAAGAAATGAAAGCAGATGAACGCAGATAAACGCTGCAAGTCCCACCACTCCACACTGGCCGGGTACCAACTGCCAAATGTCACCCCAAATAAAAAGAGCTCTCAGTGTTTCCAAAGGATACTCAGGCCAGTACATGCATTTACCAGGGTGCTATACAGCTCTCTCACACATAATATCATGTGTGCAGGGAATTAAGAAGCCAATTTGCATTAAGTTCTGGTTCACACAGTCTCTCCTTTTGACCCCCTCTGAGTCACCACAGAAAGTGAGTTCTGTACAACCACTGAAAATCTAAAACTATACAGCTTTTAAAATCAAGGAATGTAGTCCCTCAGTCTTTTATCATCTGTTCATAGAAGTCTCATTTTGAATCTACACATGCAGAATTATGTGGACTTTTTAAAATGTACAGTACTGGTAGAAACTGAACATTTGTGTTAGTCTCTGTGGAAGCAGTTGTTCGGAATTCTCAACAAAACACCATGTCTGGAAAGAAAAAAAATACAGAGTAAACTATTTATTTACATTATAGACCTATTTCCTTACTCAATACAGATTACAAAATCTTTACATCAATATTAGCAGAGAGGTTCAAGAAAGTGTTAAAAGCTTACATTAACAAAGACCAATCTGGATTTCTCCCAGCTCGTCAAATGAAAGACAACATAAGAACGGTGCTGGACATTTTCGAATATTACGAGCATAAAAATGAACGGAAATTGGCAATGATTTTTGCTGATGCTGAGAAGGCATTTGACAACGTGAACTGGGACTGTTTATTACTAATACTGAAGAAGATGGATATAGGCGACAACTTCTTAACTTGGATTAAACAGATCTATAGAAAACAGAGAGGCCCAATTAATACTGAATGGAAAAAAAAAACAAAAATACTAGAAATCAAAAAAGGAACAAGACAAGGTTGTTCCTTGTCTTCCTTATTATTCATCACTGTACTGGAAATATTGAATAACCAGATCCGAGGAAAGACAGATCTTCAAGGTACAAACTGAAGGGGAAAGAATACATCCTGAAGGCTTTCACAGACGATTTGGTATTGATTTTGCAAGAACCTAACCAGCAAATAAATAAGGTATTTCAAATTATAGAAGAATTCGGAAAAAAATCTGGATTTAAGATAAACAAAAATGAAGTCAAGTCTTTTGGGTAAGGAACCAGCAGCATAGGCAAGAGAATGACAGAACAAACCTGTGTCTCTAACTGCATTATCCCCTACAGGATTGTAGACATTTGTATGGTCACTTATTTATCTGATTTCAACAAATCCAGATATTTGGATACATCAGAATTTATGCCATATGCCTTGGCCTGGTCATGCTCTCTCTGCCTGACTTACTTCCCAGGCTAGAGGTACAAAGTCTGTCTATGTGTGTGTGTATGCAAATTCATGCATGCATATGTGCACATGTATGTAAAAAGGTTTGCATGCTGCCTTCAGCCTTTCAGAGAGATAGTGAAAAATTGAAACAGTGAATACTAGAGTATACCTTCCAGGACAGATGACCACACACTCAGAAAGGAGAGATGTAGTAGTGATGGGGGACTTCAACTATCCGGATATTTGCTGGAAGTCAAACTCAGCCAAATCCTCAAGGTCTAGCAAATTCCTCACTTGCCTGGAAGACAATTTCATTGTCCAAAAGGTGGAAGAGGCAACAAGGGGATCAGCTATTTTAGATCTGATCTTAACCAACAGGGATGACCTAGTCAATGGAGTGCAAGTGGTTGGATCCTTAGGTGGAAGTGACCATGTTCTCCTGGAGTTTGTTATACAGCGGAAAGGAGAAGCCAGGCATAGTCAGACACGCACTCTAGACTTTAGGAGAGCTGACTTCAATAAACTTAGAGAAATACTGGGGGTGATCCCATGGTCAGGAAAACTAAAAGAGAAGGGAGTTGAAGACGGATGGGAGTTTCTCAAAAAGGAGATACTGAAGGTGCAATTTCAAACAGTTCCAATGAGGAAGAAAAATGGAAGTTATCTCAAGAAGCCAGGATGGATGACTAAGGAACTTTCAACTGAGCTAAGTTTTAAACGGAACATGTATAAAAAATGGAAAAGTGGGGAAATCACGAAAGAGGAATTCAAACAAATAGCAAGTATGTGTAGGGATAAAGTCAGAAAGCTAAAGCGCAGAATGAACTCAGGCTTGCTAGAGAGGTTAAGAACAATAAAAAGGGTTTTTTTGGGTATGTCCGAAGCAAAAGGAAGAAGAAGGAAACAGTAGGGCCACTGCATGCAGAAGATGGCAAAATGCTAACAGGGGACAGAGAAAAGGCAGAATTACTCAATACCTTCTTTGCTTCAGTCTTCTCAGAAAAGGCAAAGGGTGCTCAACCTAAGGATAATGGGGAAGAAGACAGAATAGGGAAATTTCAGCACAGAATAAGTAAAGAGATAGTACAGGAATACTTGGTTAACCTAAATGAATATAAGTCTCCAGGACCAGATGAACTACATCCAAGGGTATTAAAAGAACTGGCAAATGTAATATCAGAGCCATTAGCAATAATTTTTGAGAACTCCTGGAGAACAGGAGAAGTCCCAGCAGACTGGAGGAGGGCAAACGTTGTCCCCATCTTCAAAAAGGGAAAAAAAGAAGATCCCAACAATTATCGTCCAGTTAGTCTGACATCAATTCCAGGAAAGATTCTAGAGCAGATCATTAAGCAGAGAGTCTGTGAACATTTAGCAGGGAATGCCATAATCACAAAAAGCCAACACGGGTTTCAGAGAAACAAGTCTTGCCAGACAAATCTGATCTCTTTTTTTGATAAAATTACCAGTTTGGTAGATGAAGGGAATGCTGTGGATATAGCATATCTTGATTTCAGTAAGGCCTTTGACAAGGTTCCCCATGACATTCTTGCAAACAAGCTTGTAAAATGTGGGCTAGACAAGGCAACTGTTACTTGGATTTGTAATTGGTTGACTGGCCAAACCCAAAGGGTGCTCAACAATGGCTCCTTTTCAACCTGGAGAGAAGTGACCAGTGGGGTCCCACAGGGTTCTGTACTTGGCCCAGTGCTATTCAATATCTTTATTAATGACTAGGATGACAGAATTGGGGGCATACTTATCAAATTTGCAGATGACACCAAATTAGGAGGAGTAGCCAATACTCCAGAAGATAGGATTGAAATTCAGAATGACCTGAATAGACTAGAAAGCTGGGCCAACTCTAACAAAATGAAATTCAATGCGGAGAAATGTAAGGTACAGAGACTAGAACGCGGAACAATGGATGCAAGCTGCAGGAAAAGAGATTCCACCTCAACATTAGGAGGAACTTCCTGACAGTAAGGGCTGTTCGACGGTGGAACACACTCCCTCGAAGTGTAGTGGAATCTCCATCCTTGGAGGTCTTTAAGCAGAGGCTGGATGGCCATCTGTCGGGGATGCTATGATTGGGAGTTCCTGCATGGCAGGGGGTTGGACTGGATGGCCCTTGTGGTCTCTTCCAACTCTATGATTCTATGATTCTATGAAACCTAGCTTCCCAGGATGAATGCTAGAAATCATATTACACAGGAGGACTGTAGCAAGCATGGAAAAGCTTGCATGTCCAAACCATTTATTTATTTATTTATTTATTTATTTATTTTATTTATATACCGCCTTTCCAAAAAAGATCAAAGCGGTTTACAAAAGTGGATAAACAAGGGTTCTCTTGCCTCAGGCAAGCCCTGGTGGAGCTGGCCTGCCTCTTCTCTCCCTCCCTAGGCAGAGGATGGCAGTTGGTATGGAGGGAGAGTCCTCTTGCTTCCAATGCAGCCTTCTAGTTTTTTCACACAAAGTCCTGCCCCTTTGCCTTACTCCAACACTGACAGAGGCATTATCTGTCTTCTTGAGGCAAATGAAGGATTTGGAAGTAACTAGCTACAAAAAAAATGCATTACATATAATTAATCCCTTTTCTCACAAAACAAAGGGGAGGATGTGTTTTCTTTGGTGTGTGTATGTATGATGGAAATACAGGAGAGAGTCTTTTTGGTGGATGCCTACTGCTCTGAAACTCCCTTTCTAGAGAAGTTAGGCTGATGTCCTCCTTGGTATTGCCTATGGAATCATAAGCAAATGAACAATGTTTTCTTTTGACATGCCTTTGAAAACTGATTCTTCAGGGAGTATGTGCTTTATATAGCATGCTGCATTATCTATTTGAAGAAGGAGAAGCAACAATACATATCCACAAATAATTAAAATGGTGAGATTAATATCAACATTAGCATTTTAAAGTTATAACCTGAATATGTCGATACAGAGTCTGTATTCTATGGTGTCTGTGCTTCCCATTCACAATTGCTTGGGAGTAAGTCTTGTAGAACTTTGTGAAGTTTACTTCTGACTAAATTTATAGGATTGCCTGACCCAAGACTCTGTAAATAATATTTGCATTTCCTATATTCATCTATCTCTGAGGGGGTAGCCTGGTCGCCATATGTTATGTGTGTGTATACAGGGAGAGGGAAGGAGAAATACAGTCATCTTCACAGTGATTAATAAGTAAACGCATAAGGGAAATTCAAGGGTGAGACATAACCCTCTAGGGAAAATCTTCCCCACTGATAGAAAGCAGCAGGTCCATTTGTTCCAGATAACACTGTCTTTTTAAAAAGCGGTCCACTCTTGCTCAGACTATGCATTTATGAATATCTTCGCATCTGAAAAGGACTAAAGTGTTTGAAGAGAACTATTAGCATGCATGTTTTGGCTTAACATCTTTTTCATGTTTAGCTCTTAAGAGGGGGACAACATCATATTTTGATATGAACATCTGTTTTATGTTTCTCTAAATGCACACTTAGCATGATGAACATTAAACCGTGCATATTCTAAATCTGCAAGCCCCCAGTCCAATCCAGATAGAGTGAGGCTGCTGCTCTTCTAGTTCATTGTTATCCTACCATCAAATCCAGGAAACCTCTCATTCAGAGTCAACTTGTTAATCAAAGCTTGGAAAAATTCTTTTCAGGAGTATAATATAAATCCCATACTCCCCCCTGTCAGTGGACCAGTGGCCAAGCTGGCAGGGTGAGTCTGGCTATTATAGTCAAAAAGAGGACGTTTCCCAGGTTTTGTAAGATAATAAATGTCACTTGAGGAAATGATACCCTTCTTGGGGAATTCTGGCCAATGCAGTGTGCTGTTACATAAGTTGAGAGGGAAAACTATGCTCAAGAAAAGGCAACACAATTGTGACAGTTTTTTTCTCCTCCCCAAATGTTAAGAAGGCAATTCTCTGCACCATGGGCCCTTGGTATCCGCTGGTGTGTGGTTCCAGGACTGACCCATGAATACCAAAATCCATGGATGACCAAGTAAAATGGCATAGTAAAATGGTGTCCCTTATATAACATTGCAAAATCAAGGTTTGCTTTGGAATTTATATATTTTTAAAAAACATTTTCAAGTCATGGAAGGTTGAATCTGTGGGTAAAGAATCTGTGGATTAAGAGATCCCACTGCAGTCCCAAATGGATGAGAGAAAGATGGATGGGTAGGGATCAGTACTGACTGTGTGTGTGGGGGGGGGGGATTCTGAGAGTTATAGCCCCCTTCCAAATAATTTTCTGCCAGTGGTATTGATTCAGAAGAAAGCAGATAGCTTTTCTCTTAGAAACACATCTTCTACCTCTCTTTGTCTGTAAACACTTCTTTGTTCTTATAGCATGATGAACAGCATCTGTGCCCCAGTCAATCAACCCAGCACTTGCCCAATACATTTTGCAAAGGGTGAGATGGCACTCACTGTGGCACATACATTCTGTGAGCTGGATCCAGATCTGCCTTCTGTGAATGAAAGGTGCATCTGCTCAATTTGGGGAGATATTTCCATCCTTTCTGAAGTATAGATCATTCCCATTCACCAGAGACGCCCCCCCCCCCCCAATGGTCCATGTAAGCCTTTTCAGAACGGGAGAAGGAGATCAGCTTCCAGCAAACCAAATACATGCAACTTTGGGCTGAAACAGATGGCCCAGTAAAGCCAGCTTCTAGATGGATTGTGGGGTGTGACATTTAGACACCCCACACCCCTGAGTCACCCAGAAGCTGCACCAGTGATTGCACGCCAACCAGTTCCTGTGCAATTCGGGGGCATGGCATTTAGATGCCACTCACCCTGGAGCCAGTGGAAAGCCAGCTGTAGAGACAATGGGGCAACTTTTTCCCACCCCAAATAGGAGCAGATTTTTTTCTGATCCTATTTGGGGCAGAAATTGGCTGGATTGGGGCTGTGTATCCCTTTGCCACAGCACCAATCCAGCCTAAATGGGGCAGCTCTGCCCCTATCAGGGCCATATGTTCCAGCCCTATGTCTATCTGTCTGTCAGGCATTTTTTTTCTTTTGGTATTTGATTAAAAGCCATTACAAAGCCAATAAATGGATACATAATGCCCATTTACATCCTTACAAAAATCAGATTAATGATTCCCCTACATAGTCATAGCAATATCCTTCAAATAACTAGCATGAGCACTTCTAGTAGCCTCAGAAAATAAGGATGTTTTTTGTGTGAAATATGGATTACAGTCTGACAGTAGCCAGCATAGTTTCATGTAAGACTCTTACCCTGTCAGTAAGCCAAAATCTGTCCCAATAATCTCTACTTGAAGTTTGATAAAGCTGGCAGTACGGGTAAATAGTGCAAAGTATACTCTACCTCTACCACACCACAGGTGCAGAGCTTTAAACTTCTTAGAACACCTATCATTTACTGTTTTCTATATTTTTAAAAATCTTGTTGGGTGAAATACCACCTATTTGATATTTTTAGAAAATTTTCTTTTAGGTCTTGTGATGCTGTAAACAAATTCATCTTTTTCCACACATCTTCCCATTTTTCTAAGGGTAAGGATGCCCCTTATCATGTGCCCAGGTAATCATTGTAATTTTTTTTTATGCATTCCTGTCCTAATTCTCTTTCTAACAATAATGAATAAAGTTTAGAGATCTTCCCTTTTTCTGGAGCCCATAGGATTTTGTCCATTTCATTTTGCATAGCTTGGAAACCTTGAGTTGTTATAGAATCATAGAATCGTAGAGTTGGAAGAGACCCCAAGGGTCATCCAGTCCAACCCCCTGCCATGCAGGACTCTCCATCAAAGCATCTCCGACAGATTCAGCCTCTGCTTAAAGACCTTCAAGAAAGTTATATCTGATTTAAATCTTCTTACAATTTGGAAGTAAACAAGTCTATTCTTATGTTAAGCTTCTATAAATCTTCTCTTGGAACTAGAGGGCATATTCCATGATTGTTCATTTTTAGTATATCTGTATTTTAGCAATCCTTGGTGCCTCCATCTACCAAAAAGGGCTTTCTGGGTGGAAATCCACAAGGGAATTTTATTTGGGCCCAGATTTTTAAAAGCAACTTTTTGATAAGATGATTATTGAAGTCTTTGTTAAGCCGTTGTAGTGAGCAGGCCGTGGAAACAGCCAATCACAGAGCACCAAGAGTCCAGCCAATGAGAAGCTGGCTGGGCAGGGCTATAAAAGAGCCTTGATAGGGAGCAAAAGGGTTTTTTTGTTGTTGGAGCTTTGAAGGAAAAGGACACCTCGGGGGGAGGGTGTGCTCTTAGGGTTCCTGTGGGAACATTTATAGGTTAGTTTATAGACCAGGGAAGGGTCTGAGAAGTCCAGTAGGGACTAGATAGTCTTGAGGAAGTCTAGGGAAGAGAGGCTCAAAACAAGCTAGAGGTTTTAAGGAAGATTTTGGCCATAATACCGGTGATAAGGATTGGCTGAGTGGCTGTAGTATATTTGTTTAAGGAACTTCTGTAACTAAGGAACTGAGACAAACAAAGCTTTAATTATATTTTATAATTTGTTTTCTATTGTACAAATAAACTTTATTCATGTTTTGAATTACCACTTGGCCTCTGTGAACTACTGAAACACGCTAACAAAGATATCAGTGCCTCAGTAGAAGATAGGTGGTGGGCAAACAAGAGAAAGGTTATCACGTTCGGTTCGGTCGCACCACAGCCATAACTTGTACCAGGTATATGTATGCCCTCTGAATCTATTTTGTACACCTTCTAGATCTAATAGTTTTTGATTGTCCAAATTTAACCAGTTCTGGATCCGAATCATACCACAAGCTTGGAGGTATATTTTTAAGTTCAGAAGTGAATAACTACCTCTTTTTTTAATCTTGTAAAGTGCTCCATTTTATCCTACCTTTTTTTTTTCCTTCCCACAAAAAAAAAATTCTCAATTCTCTATTCCATTCATTAAATGTGCTCTCTTTTATGATAGTTGGTGAATTCATTAGTAGATAAAGAAGTTTTGGGAGAGCATTCATTTTGATTGCCAAGATTCTTCACAGGAGAGATATGTTCATCTTGTTCCATCATAGAAGATCCTGTTTGATTTCTTTCCAAAAAAATTTGTAGTTCTTTTTGTACAAATCTGTATTTTTATTAGTTATCCAAATGCCTAGATATTTGGCCTTTTTGTTACCATGCAACCTAAGCTTTCATTTAATTTTTTTCTTCTGCTTTTGTCATATTTTTGTTATAATAAAGGTTTTATCCTTATTAAGCGTAAAACCTGGATACATTCAAAATGATTTTATTTCCTGTAGTAAATCATTAATGTTCTCTAATGGATTTTGCAATGTCAATACGAGATAGTTGGTAAACGCTTTAATTTTGAATTCATGAGACTTTATTTTAGTACCTTTTATATTTTCATTTTCATTTATTGTGTTAATTAAGATTTCTAATGTTATACTAAATAATGGCAAAATTGGACAGTGCTGTCTGGTCCCTTTGGGCAGATTAAATTCTTGTGTTTGTTCACCATTTATTATCAGTCGTGCTTGTTGGTTTTTATAAATCTATTGGACTCTTTCAGTAAAATTTCCTTCTATTCCTATTTTCTTTAAACGTGCAAATATAAAATCCCAGCACAAATTGTCAAAGGCCTTATTGGCATCAACAAACACCATTGCAAGTTTTTTTTTTTTTAATTCATTGTTGATATGATAGTACTATATCCAGTAAATTTCTGATATTATTTCTCATGCATCTTCTGGGGAGGAAACCATTTTGATCCTCTTGTATATATTGTGTTAATATAGTTTTCAGTCTATCTGACAAAATATTTGTGTATATCATGTAGTTGATATTAAGTAAGGAAATAGGTCTGTAGTTGGATATTTCCATTATTATTATTTGCTTCCTTTGGTATTAATGTGATGCTTGCATACTTCCATGATTCAGGAATTCCATCTGTTGGTATTGAACTGAGTGTCTGGTTTTAATTTTTTTTTTTAATTGCTGAAGATATTTTGCATTTTGTAATAGGTGTGCTTAGGATTTCTTTTTGCTGTGGTGTTATTTTAAAAATAGTCTTGTTGTCTAGATATTCTAACATTTTCATCTTATCATTGCTGGATATTTGGAGGACATTGGCTACACCCCCTCCAGCCTTCCCGGAGGACCTGGGAGAGGTATAAAAGCCTCTCCTGTACCATCTTTGGCCCCAGCAGCTGCAGTGGGTGAGTTTGGAGGACGTTGGCTACACCCCCCTCCAGCCTTCCCAGAGGGCCTGGGAGAGGTACGAAAGCCTCTCCTGCACCAGTGGAGTGGGAGGAAGGGACTGGGCCAGAGCACCTGGGCTTGCACAGGCCCCAACACCACCCCTCCCCCACAGCATCGCTGTGTGGCTGCACGAGGAGGAGCCGGGACATCCTGGGCCCTATTTAGGCCCCAACACTTTCCTCACTCGACAGCAGTGCAGCGGAGGTGGAGGAAGGGACTGGGCCGGAGCACCTAGGCCTGCACTGGCCTCAACGCCACCCTTCCCCCACAGAAGTGCGGCGTGGCAGCGTGAGGAGGAGCCGGGACATCCTTGGGCCCTATTTAGGCCCCAACGCTTGCCTCCCTCCCTTCTTCCCCAGAAGCGGTGCAAGCAATGGAGGAGCCGGAAGATCTCTAGGCCTTAAAAGGCCTCAGCGTCCTCCATCCGGCAGCGGCAGCGCAGCGGAGTATTCTACTCAAATAGGCCGCATGAGCAGCAGGGAAGCAGAAGCCTCACCATCTGGTCTTGCAATGGCGGCACAGTGGAATGGAGAGTAGCGGCGATAGCAACATTTGGGCCTCTGTAGACCCTAAGTTACTCTCCCTCCTCATCAGAACTTTCTATTCCTCCCTCTCTAACACTGCCTGCCGGTATAATGTTTATTTTGAGAGAACGGACTAGACAGGAGAACAGACAATATTTGCCTATTGTTTATCTATGTTTGCTCACCTGCCTTGAGAAGGGAAATTTAGCTGGATTGCCCATTCCTACCAGCAGACAATGGAGCTGGGAATAACCTGGGGGCGGCGATTGAGGTTGTGTGGGGCAGGGAAGGTATGGCAGTAACAGAGTGAACACATGTTACAAAAGAAGTAGGGATCGATGTTTAGTATCTATCCCTTCTTCAGTTCACTCTGTTGCCCAAGATAGTTTGGAGCGCATACCAATCATCCCACAATCCCTTAATCTGCTCCTCTGCAATGTCAGGTCGGCAACAGGTAAAACCCACATTATCCACGATCTTCTTGTGGATGAACAGGCCGACTTGGCATGCTTTACCGAGACCTGGCTGGGAGATACCAGTGCTACAACTTGGGCACAGACTCTCCCAGCCGGTTACACAGTCAGTGAGCAGATAAGGGAAAGTGGATGGGGGGGGGCAGTGTGGCTATAGTTCATAGAACCAACCTGACCTTGACCAGGAAACCTGTCCGGAAAACTGCCCACATCGAATGTATGTACCTGAGCCTGAAAACCAGGGATAGTCTGGGGATTCTGTTAGTATACAGGCCACCCCATTGCCTAACTGACTCCCTAGCCGAGCTGACTCAGCTGGTCTCCAAGTTGCTGTTGGAGTCACCCAGACTTCTTGTCTTGGGCGACTTCAACATTCCTCTTAAGACCAGCCCTTCTGATCTATCTGGAGCAGCCCGGGAGTTCATGGATTCCATGACAGCCATGAACCTATCCCAATTGGTCAACGGGCCTACCCATTGCGCGGGTCATACTCTCGATGGGGTTTTTTGTACGGAACAGGAGTATCCGTGGGCAGAGGTAACAAAGACCTCCACGCTGTCATGGATGGATCATTTCCTGATCAAGACGGAACTAAAAGCCATTTTTCGTCCCCCCGGGGGTGGTGGACCCATTCAAATGGTCCGCCCTCGAAGGCTAATGGGACCTATTGGTTTCCAGAAGGCCCTAGAAGGTTTGTTGGTTGGGAATGCCGGTGATTCTGCTGAGGCTCTGGTTGATACCTGGAACACCGACGTTGCCAGAGCCATCAACACGATCGCCCCCAAGCGTCCTTTCCAGCCCGCTCCAAAAAGGAAACCCTGGTACACAGAAGAGCTCAGGGAGATGAAGCGGGCTGGACAACGACTAGAGTGCGAATGGCGGAGGACTCGCCTCTTATCCGATAGAACTCTCTATAGATTGCATCTTCACATCTATGGAGAGGCTTTGCGTGCAGCGCGGAGATCCCACTGCTCTGCACGCATTGCATCTGCAGAGTCCCGCCCAGCAGAGCTGTTTAAGGTGGTAGGGGAGTTGACGCAGGTTCCCCCTGCACCAAACCCCCTACTAGAGCCTATAGCAGCCTGCTGTGAGGCATTTAACATCCACTTTGCAGATAAAATCTCTCAAATAAGAGCCGACTTGGACGCCAGTCATTGCCCAGTGTCCATGAGTGAGGTATCCAGTAACTCCATTGCTGTCAGTTTACTGGATGAGTTCCAATCAGTGAGTACCGATGACGTGGACAAGCTCCTTGGATGTGTGAGGAAGACGACTTGCTCCCTCGATCCAGGTCCATCCTGGCTGGTCGTCCAGGGAGGAGATGCATTGAGAACATTCCTTCGGGAGGTGATCAATGCTTCTCTCAGGGAAGGCAGCGTTCCATCCTGTCTGAAGGAGGCGGCCGTTAGGCCCCTCCTGAAGAAGCCTTCCCTTGATCCCCTGGACAGAAACAACTACAGACCAGTTTCCTTGCTACCTTTTCTCAGCAAGGTGATCGAGAGAGCCGTTGCTTCCCAACTCCAAGCTGTCTTGGATGAAAATGATTATCTCGATCCGTTCCAGACTGGCTTCAGGGCAGGATATGGAGTGGAGACGGCCATGGTTGCTCTGACTGACAACCTCCGCTTGAGCATCGACAGGGGTAGTGTGACCCTGTTGGTGCTCTTGGATCTCTCCATGGCTTTTGACACTATCGATCACTCCATCCTTTTGGATCGGCTGAGAGAGTTGGGGATCGGTGGCACCGCACTCCAGTGGTTCTGATCCTTCCTCTCCGGCAGATCTCAAAGGGTGAGACTCAGGGACAGTTGCTCCTCTAAGATCGAGCTTAGCTGTGGGGTCCCCCAGGGCGCCATTCTGTCCCCGATGTTATTTAACATCTATATGAAGCCCTTGGGTGAGATCATCTGGAGGCACAGAGCTCAGTGTCACCAGTACGCTGATGACACCCAGATATATTTCTCCGTGACCAGATCATCTGCTCAGACCTCTGATGGTGTCTCCCCTCTCAATGACTGCCTTGTGGCCGTAATGGATTGGATGAGGAAAAACCGATTGAAGCTCAATCCAGACAAAACGGAGGTGCTCACAGTCACAGGCCCGAAACCAGGCCTGGGAATACAATTTCCAGTCCTGGAAAGAGTCACACTCTCCTCAAAGTACTCTGTTCGCAGTCTGGGGGTACTCCTTGACCCATCGCTTCACATGACAAGTCAGGTGAATGCGACGGTCAGGAGTGCCTGCTATCAGCTTTGGCTGATACGCCAGCTGCGCCCTTTCCTGGAGATGAGGGATCTGGAAACTGTGATACACGCACTGGTAACCTCTCGTTTGGACTACTGTTAATGCACTCTACATGGGGCTACCCTTGTGCCTAACCCGGAAACTACAACTGGTCCAAAATTCTCCTCCTTTCTTCTTTCCTTTTTTCCTTCTTCCTTTTCCCTTTCTTTCTTTTTTCCTTTCTTTTTCTTTCTTTTTTTTCCCTTCTTTCTTTTTTTTTCTTTCTTTCCTTTTCTTTTTCCTTCTTTTTCTTCCTTTGGGTCCATCCTATCTAAGGGACCGCCTCTTCCCATACGAACCCCCACACACACACTTCAGTCCTCTGGGAGGAATTTGCTGCAACCCATGAAGACCAGGTTGGTGCAGACCTCCCAGAGGGCCTTTTCGGCTGTTGCCCCCAGGTTGTGGAATGACCTGCCAGATGAGATGCGTCTTATCTCATCTTTAGAAGGCTTTAAAAAAGCCCTAAAGACGCATCTCTTCCGGCAGGCCTTCCCAGAGAATGTAAACATCCCCCGGCTCCAAATCTAGGCTTTAGAGTGGCCTTTTCTCCCAGCCTCCCTTGTCTGTTTCTACTTCTGCATAACCTTGGTTGGGTCCGTTTTTCTCTAATCTTATTTTTATTACTTTTTTAGCTAGTTACTGTTTTAATTCAATTGTGATTTAATCTCTTTTTAAGGGGGGTGGTAAGGGAAAGGACGGGATATTTTACTTGATTTTGTTTTAATCCTTGTTGTAATCCGCCCCGATTGCTTGTTCAGAGGGGCGGACTAGAAATGAATATTATTATTATTAAAAAATATTATTCTCTTCCTTACATAAATTACTGTTGAATTCAGCAAAAGCCTTTTTAATCATTTCTTGTGTTGAGATGACCTGTATGGGTAGGTAATTTCTGTGATGGTTCTTTTTATTTTTATTTTTCCTGATTCCCTTTTAAGCTTCAATGGTAGCCATCTTCCTATTTTGTTAGAGTCTTCAAAAGACTGTTATTTGGCAGGTATGTTATTTTTAAGGTGTTGAAAGGGTTTTAGATGTTAATAACTCTCGAGATAACTTAGCCCTGGCACCTTCTTCCATTGTTCTTAACAAAGGTTAGGGAGGCAGTCTTCTGACATGCCCAAGACCCTCTTATACAGTGGTCCCCCGGGTTACGAAGGTAATCCGTTCCAGGATTACCTTCGTAACCCGGAAGCTTTCGTTTCCTGGGGGACAGCTATATTCAATGGACCGCGCGGCCGATTTAAAGGGGCCGCGCGGGTTTTTTTTTCCGTATCCCGGGGGATCTTTCGGATCCCGGAGGATACAATCGCGGTCCCGCCGGTTTCGGATCCCGGGGTTTTCGCAAGCCAGGGGATTCGTAACCCGGGGGACCATTGTAATATGAAAGGGCTGTCATCTCAGCCCTGGCTTTTACAGATACCACACCCAGCTCTCCTGAGAAACACATCTGGAGTACCCAGAGGTAATGACAGCAAGTACCTCAAAAACATGTTCTGACAGATCTTCAGGTCACTCAAGTTATTGCAATTTATCCCCCTAATCTCAATACCATTTGCATTTTGAGCAACTACTTTCCCTAAAGGGATGTTGTAGCATCTTTGAAACTGTGTGAAAGAAGCTGTGACATAAACTTCTGTAGATTTTGGACTTTTTCATACAGGCAAAAGAGATGGGAGCATAGTGTGATGCTCCCGTCGGTGTTATACAATTTGGTGATGATTTTCAGACAATGTCTGAAAATTTTCAACAAATCACATGACACTGACAGGACCATCGCACTGTGCTCCTGTCTCTTTTGCCAGTATGAAAAAGTCATTCTATTCATTCTATTCCATTTCTGCTACCTAAGTCACTTTCAAAAATATTGCTAAAATAAGTATATCATGCATTTGCTGAAATGCAAGCCTTTAATGTGGGATTACAGCTTGTGTCTAATACTGAGATCAAATTCCAAAACTATATTTCATTCCTTTTGAGAGCTACCAGCCCCACCTCCTTCTGCTGAACAATCATAAACTAACTTTCTTTCTGTCTGTCTCTTTCTTTCTTTCTTTCTTTCTTTCTTTCTTTCTTAGTCCTTGCAAATTAATCACCAGGAAGCCAATGCTTCCAAATCAACTTTTAGCTGCATCTGCCTTACCCTACTGGTTAGCAGATCCAGGTTCATTTTAGCTTGCCTACATTCATTATCATATCATCCCACACTGCTAGAGGCCATTTTGGCCTGATGGACAAGTAGTCCTGAAGAATTATGGGATTACTAGTCCAAAGACCATTTCATTCTACACAGTCATAGCACTATGATTCCATGCTATGGAATGCTGAAATTGGCAGTTTGTGTGTGTTATGTACCTTCAAGTTGTTTCATGGCAACTCTAAGGTGAACCTATCATGGGTTTTCTGGGCAAGATTTGTTCAGAGGAGGTTTGCCATTGCCTTCCCATGAAGTTGAGAGTGTGTGATTTGCCCAGGGTCACCCAGTGGGTTTCATAGCCAAGCAGGAATCAACCCCTGGTCTCCAGAGTCAGAGCCCAACACTCAAACCACTACGCCATGCTGGCTTTCTATTGGCAGTTCAGGGAAGGCCATTTAGGATTCTCAGCCAGAAAGTATCTCAAGTGCTGAATACCAATATTCCATGAGATGGAACTATATTAGATAAAGTAGAATAATATTGTAATAATTTTGTCATCAGAAAGGGTCCTGAGAGAAAAAAGATTTTGACTCTTTTTTCCCATTAGCAATTTGATATCTGCTTTTCTTTTTTCTTTCTTTAATTATTTCTCTCATTGATTCATTGATTCTCAGTACTACAGCTGAGCTGAATACATGTTCTTCATCCCTTGCTCCATCTTCTTCCTGCCTTCTAGAGCAGGCATGGGGAACTGTGGCCTTTCTGATGCTTTTCACTTACTGTATATACTCATGTATAAGTCTAGAAATTTAGGTCAAAGAATTGACCCCAAAAAAACTGTGACAACTTATCCATAGGTCAATTTAAGTACTGTATCTTAACTCTTATTTAAAAGAAGGCACCATCCCATGATGAAAGGGGTATACCAGACCTCGGAGGGGAAGGGAAGGCCCCGCATGGACCCGCCGGAAGCCGGATCGAGGTCTGGCCGCTGGCGGAGGGGAAGGGAAGGCCCCGCACGGACCCGCCGGAAGCCGGATCGAGTCGTCCCTTCCCCTCCGCCGGCGGCCAGACCTCAATCCGGCTTCCGGCGGGTCCGTGCGGGGCCTTCCCTTCCCCTCCACCAGGCTCGTCCCTTCCCCTCCGCCAGGCTCGTCCCGCCCGGCACAGGCCTCCTCTCGAAGGCTCGAGGCCTAAGCAACGGAGGAGGCCTTTCGGGACGCGCTGGCCTTGCCTGAAAGGGAGGCCGGGCGTGGCTTCCACGCGGGCCAGCTTCCTCCCCGGAGCCCTCCCGGTCCCTCCTGCCTAACTACTTACCGTAAGTACACCTTTTTTTTCGTAACCCGGGGATATGTTCGTAAGCCGGGGCCATTTTTCCGGCCCCGGCTCTTTCGTATCCCGGGATTTTCGTTCCCCGGGGAACCACTGTATGTCCACTGAAAATTTGTAACTTCTTTGATATTGTTTTGCTTTGCTTCATCCTTTAGATGCTTTGTTATATGCCTCGAATTTTTACCCTCAACTTATCCATGTGTCAAATCAAAATCCCTAATTTTGGTCCCAAAACTTGCCCTCAACTTATACATGAGGTTGACTTATAGTATATACAGTATAAATCCCATGAGCTTTAGCTAGCAGAGACAATGAAGGTGTAAATTGGGAGATGCAATCCAGTCATACCTGGAGGGCCAGAGTGGCCCATCCTCCCTCTGCTCTATAGCCACTCCTCTGCCAACTCCATGGAGCAGGGCCCTGCCTTTTGGCTTGAAACTCTGTAAAAATGCTACATAACCAAGTTAATATACTATAAACCTTATCTGATTATTCAAAAGAGTGGAGGGAGGCAGTATTTTGCCAGAGTCTGCTAATCTGCTTCTAATGTCTATATTTTTAAAATCCCCCTGGTCCAAGTGAAATCAGTGCAATGTTTTATTAAGGCTAGCCAATCCCATCCAACAAAGCCATGTGCAGAAAATAGACCAGACCTGTTTCCCCTTGTGATTTTCCTAAGGTGTGGCCATACTGCAAAATTAAAACAATCATGACATATCCTACACAAACCTGTGATTGCAGTTTGGTAATGGATTCAGCCTAGCTGACAATCCTCCCCAATTCCAACTTCCTCACCTGTGCACAGTTTGGGAGTGCAGAAGATTCCTGAATATGTTTTGGACTTCATCAGTGACTTCCAGTGTGCAAGAGACATATGGTCTTCTGACATGCCTTAGAGGCTTCATCTTGTAGCAGATATTTATATCATCAAAGGTTCATAATTTAGTGGTTTTGTTCTGAATTTCAGAAAGAAGATTTATCCACTGCAATGGATATTGTTTTTCCTTATCAAGAAGAGATTCCCATGAGATATAGACAGAGGTGTTGCTGTTCAATATTCTTCAGTTTCCGGTTTCTGCTTCCCTGCTTTCTGTTTCTTTCTTCTTTTCCTCATTTGGAGGTGTGACTTGTTTCTCTCCCTGTACTGGTAACAAATCAATTCAGCCACCTTTTCTTCCAGTCCAGGTATAATTGGTTTCTTCCATGCCATAAGGCAGTGAATACATTCCAGGTTATAGTCTGAACCTCAAAGGTGCTCAACTCTTTTCCCAAAATAGGTTTAGCACATTGGATAGCTCTTTAAAATCTACACTGAAAACTGGAGCAGATAAACAGACCCAGTTATATTGAAGCCACCCCCATCCCCTTCTCAGGCTGGGAGACAAGTAAAGAAGAAGACAAGGAGGTCAATGCTAGCTGTTGTGTGGTAGGGAGTAAAGCTCCATGCTTTCAGTTGCTGGGGAGCATGAGGAAGAGGGTGCAGTTGCCTTCATGCCTGCTGGTGGGTTTGCCATAGGCAACGAATTGCCTGTTGTGGGAAGCAGATTGCTGGATTAGACAGGTCTTTATTCTTATCCAACAGGAGTCTTCTTACATTCTGGCTGATTCTGAGGCAACAGCCATGTGCCAAAGCAAGAGATGCAGTTAAGTTTATCTGATCAGATGCTGCCTTTGGGAATGCCAGGCCAAGAGGGCACCAGAGTGGCAAGGGTGCAGAGTTCCAGGAAATCTAGTTGGCTGAGCTAGCCCCATTCTTGCTTTGATGAGGAATTATTTGAAATAAAACAATGCACAACTGAAGTCTTAGCTCCCAGCAAAGTGACCTATTTTACTTTTCACTGCTTCTACTGCCTCAGTACACTATCTTTCTAGTACTGTACTGTTTAGTGTCTCTAGGGGGTTTATCACACAAAGCTCCACAGAGCTCCAAATGTCAAACATCATCAAAACGGGGTGGAAGCGTCAACAGTGTGATCGTGTCTGGTGCTTCTAAAGTGGAGCAGAGTAGTTATTGCCATGGAATCATCAGCAGAGAAGCCCTTTTTTATTCCTAATTGATTAATCCATTAATAAGAAAAGGGCTTCTCTGCTGATGATTCCATGGTGATTCCATGGTGAAAACTCTTCCGTTCCACTTTAGAAGTGCCTGCCGTATGATCACATTGGTGACACCTCCACCCCATTTGATGACATTTGGGCAACGGAAGCGCTCCATGTGATAATTACTGCAGGATGAGAAGAACCAGACCTCTAACTATAGATTTCTGTGAATTTTGTTTTTGGAGCTAATGTTTGCTCATCTTGAGATAAGCTAATTCACACAGTCATCTGGTGTGACACTAAGGCAAGAAGGAAGGCTTTTAAAGTCTTCACTGACAAAACTGCGATTAAAACTAACTACCTGGCCTGTTTTGAGCATAATGTCCATTTTGACTTGAAGCCATGGACACTCTTGTCCTCCATGAATTTATTTAGCTGCATTCTAAAGGTCACCAAAGCTGGGGGCCATCTCTAGTGGAAGCAAATTCCACAGTTCAGCTATGCATTCTATGATCTACTATATGAGTTAATAAGAACTATCTGCTAAATCAAGGAGACTAATCACTCATTTGACTACTCACTGTCCTTGCCTACTGATCTCTTTCAGTTTATTAAACACAAGTGAGGCGCTGGTCATCATAACAGCCATGAGTGTCGTTGAACTGCACCAATCCTATGCAGAATTATAATTTGGAAATGATACCATTTCAGGTCATTGTTACATTTATTTATTTATTTATTTATTTATACATAAAATGATGATCATGTTTACAATGCAAAAGTAGCATTACTGGCTTAACAGCAGCATTTTCATTTCAGTATAATGGTGATGTCTTCTTTTTAGCTTTGTCTTAAAATGTCATTTTGAGTGGAATTTTTCAAGAGTTATACTTTTATTAATCCTTTTTTTAAAAAAAGAAATAACTGAAAAAGAAAGGAGCAAATGCAAATCCCCACAAAAATGGGGAGGAAAAGACAAGTACTTGGACAAAATTACTTTTAAAATGTGATGTTTCAGCTCCTCTATAAAGTATGTAATTCTTGCTGAGTCTCTGATCTTTCCTCCACTTCTGTCTTGAGGACATTGTTGAAGTGAGTTGTGATAGTGAGTTTGCTGACTGGTATTTGTGTGTGTATATTTATGTTTTTGTGTTTGTGTATATTTCTGTGTGTGTGTCTGTGACAGACAGAGAATCCCATCTTTCATCAATTTCCATTCATATTTTTCTTCGAGAAAAAAGATAATGCTAATTATGCAGAATACTTTGGGATGAAAAACATCACAATTTTATTCTATATCAAGTGAAGCTCTTGAATACAAGTTGATGAGGGTGGTGAGAGGAAGGCACATTCTGTAATATTTTGAAATAAGAAATGAGTCTTGCCTCTGTCAAGTTCAGGATTCTGGGATAGTAAAGACAACTTTTAGTAAAAGGATGGCTTGTTGAAATATGTACACTCTTCCCTTGGTATCTGCGGACTTGCCATTCATAATTTTAATCATTCACGTATGGCAAGCCCTCCCTCCCTTAACACTCCCCCCCCCCCCCAATACCAGAGCCTATAATCCACACTGGCCGCATGGAGACTCACTTTCCCAGCAGTGCTTGCGGCCCAGCATGTGCATGCCTCACCCCCTCCACCACAGCCAGTGGATGTATAGTATGGCCATTGGCTGCAGCAATGGGGGGTTGGGTGTGCACATGCCAGGCCCCGAGCACTGCTGGGAAAGTGACTCCCCATGTGGCTGGCATGGATTACAGGCCCCAACATCCCCAGCCCCAATATGCCATTGGGGACGATGGGACTTGACTATTCATGAATGTTGGTATCCGTGAGGGGGTCTGGAACAGATCCCCTGTGAATATTGAGGGATGAATGTAATTCAAATCTGTACAGCAAAACCTATATGTAGTAATTTTATCTTAAAATGCAGCTTTTTGCATAGACATCCATTCTTTGCATTTTAAGCAGATAATGTAATATATTTGGATTAACTTTCTGATTGAAATTAAGTTATTTCTCACGCAAGTCAGTTATCACTGAAACATTTGGGGAAAGTATATTTATTTTATGATAAGCTGGTATTTTTGCATTACAATTATCACTTTCACATTTCTGCTTGGTACGTTCTCTCCATAAATTGAGTTTTCATATATTATAGGATATAGAATATTCTGAGACAGTTTTCAGTAAGTTGTCCAGTGGCTGTCTGCCAACCTGGAAAACTCTGTAAATGTAAAGCAAGCTTCATTGGATCTCTTTGGAGGCATGAATGCTTTTGGTCTCCATAACAGACAGGGGAGAGTCCAAAAAGCATTTTGTAATATTTATTTATACAGTCTCAATGAGAAAAACATTCCATAATGTGGGGATGGAGGGCCCAGTTCTAAAAACTGCATTGATAGTCAAGATTTCCTTTTTCTTTTCTTTCCCTCCACCTCAGTGTGGTCTGATTCTTCCATGGGGAAAAATAAAGGGCCTTTGGTTTGAATGTTGGAAAAAATATAGTAAAAAGATCCAATTTGATTAATTTGCATCCATGTCATGGATCTCAGGAAACAAAAGTTAGATTTACACCACAATGTTGAATTTTAATTTAGTTATTAGGGATCTGGATTATAATGTAATAAAAACTGAGTTCTAGTTACACACAACTCTGGGGTCCCCCTTGCCCTCCCTTCCTTTGGTCAGAAGAGCTGCATTGAGCCAAGAACAAATTTAGGTTGCGGCTTGAGGAAAGCTTGACTCTTTGAATGTTGAGGGACAGTGAGGACAAATGTTGTTGGGCTTGGCTTGCAAATTTTCCAGTTGTTAAATACACACACAAACCCAGAAACAAGTGAGAAATGAAGAAGGATGGAGACTCTAGTCATAGAGAGACTCGGTGGAGTCAGAGTTAATGGAAGGAGGACCTCCCAGATGCTAGGATCTATGCCTGTATGGATTAAACAACAACAAAATAAAAATCTTGTTGAAAATGAAAGATCACCAGACACTGGCAGAACACAAAAGGAAAGATGACTGAAGCAACCTCTTGTGCTTGGGTGTTCACCAGAGCTCAGAACAGCTCCATTTTGGAATAAAACATCCAGCTGTGATTCTGGGAATTGTTGTCTTTTCAAGGCTCTGGGGTTCCACGTATGGGATACTGCAACCAGTTACACTTTACTCTAGCATAGTACAACTCTTGCTGTTGAATTCCTGTTTGAAATAACTATTCACATGATGCATAGAAAAACATGTAACAGCTGGTAACAAATCCTGCGTCTTTTAAAATAAAAACTTTTACAAACACATTTAACAGTTTGATTAAAAGTTCCAGTACAGCTTTCATTTCTTTTTTTGTTGTGTGCTGCCTTGCCATATTATCTGCTATTACATCTTAGTCTGCCCATGAATGTGAAGTGTGTCATCATTTGTATAAGATTTGACTCTGCCCTTCCAAATTAGGTGCAATAATCTGCCTGTTTTCTGGCTCAGGCTTTTGGCCCATCCATCAGTTTTCTTCCTTACTTTACATTTCCCTCCTCTTATATTTTTTCAAGAATCTCAAATTGTTGCCATATTACATATTGGATATATATTGGCTGCAATGTGTTGCCACTGGGCTGTCCTGTCTTCTCAGTGTAACTCTCCTCAGTATGTGCTTTTATCAAATTCGCCTTTCTTTCATTATAAATATTTTTCTTAATAATAATAAATAAAACAATAAAAACTTTATTTATATCCCACTTCTCTATTACATTTTTTTCCATTTTAGTTCACCAACATTTTAATTTCTATATACATGTTATTACTTTTATTTCCCAAACTTCCAATTAGGTGTGGTTAAAATTCCTGCTCTGTCCTGCTCTCTGACATGGAAACCCTATGGCAGTCACATTACCAGAAGCTTGCCAAGTCTCCCCTCCATTCTATTGTCTACTTTAAAGTCAGTGTTTCCTGTGCCAGGTGATTACCCATACACCAAGTTCACATTGTGAGAGTGGAAAAATGCTTCAAAACAGTGCACACTTTATAGATTAGGAACAAATACATTTGGAACTGATACAAGTGTGTGTTCTAGTAAATTCACATTTCTTGAGAATTCACATTCAGTATGGGAACTGGCACTACAAAATTGTCTGTTTTTCAAAAAATTACAGGATAATTTGATATAAAGAGAAATATACTCCTAGTTTGGATCCATTCTATGAGTGAAAAACCAAACAGGAAAGGAGTAGTAGTAGCATTATATGTCAGGGATGTTTACACCTGTGAAAAGATCCATGACTTCAATCCTGTAAGGGAGGCTGACAGCGTCTGGGTAAAAATTAAGGGGGAGAGAAACAACAGTGATGTCATTGTGGAGGCCCACTACAAACCCCCAAGCCAGACTGAGGACTTGAATGATGCCTGCCTGAAGCAGATGATCAATCACTCAGAAAGATGTAGTAGTAATGGGAGATTTCAACAATTATGAGGTAGAAGAGGCAACAAAGGGATCCGCTATGTTAGATCTGATCCTAAGTATGATCTGGTTAATGATGTGGAAGTGGTGGGATCCTTAAATGGGGATGACCATGTTCTCCTTGAGATTTTTTTTTTATTATTTTATTTTTACAGTTTAAAAGGGCTGCCAAGCATAGTCAGTGATGCATTCTAGGATTTAAGAAAGCTGATTTCAGTAAAAATAGGAAACTACTTAAAGAAATGATCCCATAGTCAGGAATACTAAAAGAGAAGGAGTTAATGATGAAAAGAGTTTCTTAAAACTAAAACACTGAAGGCACAATTTTGTAAATTGTTATTAATTAAAATGCATATCACACAAAAAAAAATCAAACACGCATACAACACAACATACTGTATAACTCCATCTACTAATTCCTTAATAAGGAAAGCAAAAGCAAACAAGAACAAAATACATTCCTATTACTTATATCTATAATTACCTGAATATACATTTTATCATCATCCTTCATTAAATTCTTCTTATATTGATTGATTTACCTTTTACAAATTAACCCTTATTTCATTTCCAACTATTCTGAAAAACATATTGTTGCTATGTCCCCCCCCCCCCCCCCCCATTGCTTTAGAGAGGTAGTGGCTGCTAACTCCTTTCTCAACCAAGTATCTGACTCACTTCCTCTCAGCAGATACTGAGACCATATATCTCCTGAAATGTGCCATGAGCCCACACACAAAAGCACAAAAGAACAGTAATGAACACACCAGAAAGCCTCCACTCCACTGAAACAATCAGCCTTGTCACAACAGACCTAACAAGCTCTCCCGAAATAATAATTAATAATAATATTTTTTAATTTATATCCCGCCTCTCTCAAAAGGATCTAGGTGGGTTACAACACAAAATACGAAATACATACATAATTAAAATTTACATAATCCACTTATTCCCCTATTTAAAACTAAGTCTCAGATGAAAAGGCCCTCTGGGTAAGACTTTCTGGGGTTGAGGAGGTGCATGTTTGGGCTCTGAGTAGATTCAAGGTCTGAACAACAATAGTAATGCTGTACTGTACTGTTGTGGTAGTATAAGAGTGACATATATCAAATGTCCATCATGTAAATCTTATTTCTGGAGTGAACACAGTAGATGAACTCAGGCAATCTAACATAATAATAATAATAATAATAATAATAATAGTTTATTTATAGCCCGCTCCTCTGTACATACACTCGGAGCGGGGTCATAATGTCAATCACACAAGTGTACACACATGTGCATCCACTGCTATCAAAGATTTTTATCTCTGATTTACTTTAAGGTGAATAGTATGAATTGGTGCCTGGTGTATCATGCACAGAACACTAAAGCAGTATAGAGATGCTATTGCTGCTGCTGGAACAATGCAAAGCATAGTGTTTTTTATTAAAACCTCAACCCATCTTCATCTCAGCTCAGGACACATGCCTAACCCCTTCCCCCATTTTATCACCATAACACCAGGACTTAAGCTAAACTAAGTGAGCATGCCTAGCCCAAGGACATCCAGTGAGTGAGCAGCATATCTGAGTGGGAATTTGAACACTACATCCTAGTCTGACACTGTAATAAATACACCACTCCTGCAACATGAGCAAAGATCTGTAATGCAGTCAGACATCTCCTGTGGATTCTGCACAAGGTCAAAAATGAGAACACGAATTTCCTGGTTGTTTCTAGAGTCCTAACAAGCCAGGGAATCTTTTTTTTTTCCTTTATTGATGGGGGAGGAGTGTCTGATCTTCCCACTGGACCCACAGTAAGTGTGAAATGACAGTGGTTAAATGCTCCTGAGAATTTTCCATTAAAAATGCTGGCAGATGTTCATTTACTTTACACCAACATAAATGAACTGCGTTGATCTAGAGATTCCCATAAAACAGACACAAATTATGCTTTCTTTGGCACTAATGTAGCAGATGCACTTTAGAGGTGAATTAGTCATTATATATCAGTTTTATTGGGCTGCATAGGCATAACATTTCTTATGCTTTTAATTTTATTTAATGGGAAATACCAGTTTTGTTCATAAAATTATTCTTTGTGCACACCATTATAGATAGATAGATAGATAGATAGATAGACAGACAGACATTAATTTGAGTTTTAAAACATTTCTCTGATGAAAGGCACATTATAAGTACATTCTCACATATAAGCACATTCTCAAAGGAGAGTAATAATCGTGGCATGTGATTATAAAATTCGCAGTGATGATTTTTCATAAACCAGATTCCATAGATACTAACCTAAATGCTTAAAAATAATCAGTCAAGTCCACCTAATGAAAACTAAGTCTCCCTTATCCAAAATCCTTGGGACCAGAGTGTTTTGGATTTTGGATTTTTTTCCCCAGATTTTAGAGTATTTGCATATACATAATGATATATCTTGGAGATGGGACCCAAGTCTAAACATGAAATTCATTTATTTGCCTTGCAGGTCAGGCACCATAATAAGACAAAAACAAATTGGCTGGAGGAAACATGGCCACAACATTATTCATAAACACATCATGAACAAATAAATGTAAATATATATATATATATATATATATATAGGGTTGGCCCAAAGCATAAGGTCTGGATCTGGACAAAAGCCACACCACGGTTGGCTAATGTATGGTTGCTTGGAAACCAAGCATCGGGATGACGTAGGTGCCAAGCCCCGCTCTAATACGCCGTCCCGCGACTGCATTACTACAATTCAATTTGCAAGGCACTCTAGTCACCAGGTGTTAAATGACTGTGGCCCCCGCACTGGCCACAGCAGCTCGCTCCTTACACCTGGGTCACGAGGACTCCCGATCCAGTGCCATAGAGCCCTGGAAACCCCTCACCCCAGATCCATGCCTATGCTGCCGCCCCAACAGTTGTGACAATCAACTCCCAAGCGAGGGAGGGAGGGAGGGAGGGAGGGAGAGCCGAAAAGGCAATGGCACTGTATTGCGCCCAACACGGCCTGAAGAAGGCCAACTAGCCAATTGGAGGCCGAGAGGGACGGAGGCCCCGCCCCCTTTTGGCCCAGCAACCAATCTGGGGAGGAGGCGGGCAGCCGCCAGCCAATCAGGCAGCCCGCCTTCCTCCAAGGGAAGCCTGGGACTTGAAGTCCCATCCCCGCTTTTTGGCGGGCAGGCTTCCCGCCTCTTTTTTCCCTGCAGCCAATGGGGAGGGTGCCCGCCCCCGCACTGGCTGCTGGGAAACCAACCACCGCAGGAGCTCGGGGTATGGCGCTTTCGCGCGCGGCAACAGCGCCGACCCGAGTGACTCGGGCGGCGCCATGTTTCATATACACCTTATAAACATAGCCTGAAGATAATTTTATATACAGTACATCCTTGCCTTACACAGGGCATCCATTCCAGACCACCCTCACCACCCCCATGTAAGACAAATCCTGCGTATGGTGAAGCCCAATTCATTTGAATGGGGCACATCCCCACGGCATGTGCCCCATTTGCCATATTAGGGCTTGTCATCCAAGTAACCTCAAATCTGTGTATGGCAAGCCAGCGTATGGCATGGGCATGCTGTATAATATTTTTTTAACATTTTCATGCATGAAACAAAGTTTGTGTACACTGAACCTCTGAAAGCAAGGGTGTCACTCTCTCAGCCATGCATGTGGACAACTTTGGATTTTGTAATATTTGGGATTTTGGAATTCCAGATAAAGGATATTCAAGCTGTATTTATTTACTATACAGGCATGTATATGTTTAGAAATTGTAGTCAAAAAATTGACCCAAAAAAACCTGGGTTGACGTACCCATGTGTCAGTTTAAATAGTGTACTTTAATTCTTATATATATAAAAAGAACCATCCCTTTCTCTAAGTAAAGTGGTGAAAAGTGAGAACCTATTCCACCCTGTAAGGATCTAAAACAAGGACTGACCCCCTCTACTCTCTCTGCTGTGGCACCACTTCTGATCTTTTTGAGTGCCTTGCCAAGAAAATGGTGGAGGAGGCAGCTCTTTGGTGCTTCTCCTTAGAGGAGTGCCAAATTCAAGAATTTGAATAAGATATTTTTGCATGTTTGACTGCTTTTCTGGGTGAAAATCAAGCAAATTTAAAAGCTGTAATGAGTGCTAACAGAGGGGCTCTACAGACTGCCCCTTTGGAGCGGTATTCTGCTGCCTCTTTCAGTGCCAGATCAGGGCCAAAGCAACTGCACACTGTGGCCCTGATCTGGACTTTTTCTGGTGCCAAAAGGAATGGCAAAATACCGTTCCTTTTAGTGCTGGCAAAAAGGTGTCTGCTGCCATGGCGATGGCTTTTGGCGCTCCCTTGGTGCAGCTGCTCTAAACGCTGCACTAACAGAGCACTGTAACACCCCTGCCATGTGGTTGGGCAAATAATAATAATAATAATAATAATAATAATAATTTATAGCCTGCCCAATCACTTGGAATCCGGGTGGGTTACAACAGATTAAAATACATAAAATACAATAAAATTCAGAATTATCCCTTCCCACCCACCCCCTTCCCAAGCTAAAATGCAATTAAATCATCTCAGTTAAAACAATAAAAATACAGTGGTGTTAAAATTAGGGGACAGGCTTGTTAAACAGGGCAATAAGATCATGCCACGGTTGTGCTATGTAGGGAGAGAAGTCAGGTTGGGAAGGCCTGCTGGAAGAGATCCGTCTTAAGGGCCTTCTTGAAGGCTGCAAGAGTGGAAATATGATGGATCTTCTCCAGCAGGTCATTCCATAGCTTTGAAGCAGCAGTAGAGAAGGCCCTCTGGGTTACTGAAGTTAACCTGGATTTTTTCAGCTGAAGTAGGTTCTTCCCAGAGGACCTTAAGGTGCGGGACAGACAGTACAGAAGAATGCATTCCCTTAAGTATTCTGGACCCAAAATGGTGTGATGTCAGTGTGGTGGCAGATGGCATGCATATGTCACATCTCCACACTGCCCCCACGCCAGCGTATAATACCAGTCTGTTTAGCCCCATAGTAATCATTTCCTTTGCTTTGCCTTTTCATCCTTTTTGACATGTGCATGTTTTCTTAGCCTTGCCTGTGCTAGGTTGCCTCCCCTATACATCGCACAGCCATTATTTACCATAGTTCTCGCCTCACCTTTAGGGTGAGCACAAACAGTTATGCCTCCTTTGGCATCATTTTCCTTTGTTTCAGCCTTTACATCTTTTGTTATATGCCCCTTAAGTTTTAACTGTTATGTGCCCCTATGTTTTACCCTCGACTTATACACAGGTCAAATCAAAATCCCTGATTTTGACTCTAAAACCTGACCTTGATGTATTCATGAAGTTGACCTATAGCTGAATGTATACATACAACTATTGTTGTTATTTAGATAGAGACAAGTCAGGAGTTCTTTCTCTTTTCCTTCTGTAAGACACTAATTCCTTATTTAGCAATTGTCTGGATGTTTCATGTTTTGACATGAGTCACCAATTGCAGGGGGGAGGGTTGGGGGGTTCATTGCAATGGATGTGGAAAATAATTGGATTTGACACAGTCATAGGCATATCAAATCATTACACTGTAATTCTAGATACACCGACTCAGAAGTAAGGCTGACTGAGTTCAGAGAGATGTAATGCCAGGTAAGGTCATATAAGACAGAAGTGTTTGCAGTATGCAGACTAGACCAATAAGATCACAGAGCTTAGAAAGCTACTTTTTAAAAGGAAGCTGTTCACATTACTCATTACAGTGTTTTAAAAGTAATCCACTGTTACAATATTGAAAAAGAAATTTGCCATGTTATTGGTTGCAGTACTCATTGGTACTAACATGCTAATCTTGTCTAAGTGGCAAGGGGTTCAGGAAGGAAAGTTCCATAAGAAATGTCAGTCTAATAAAATAGAAGTGTAAAATATATTCCAAGGACCTTTCACATTACACTGGTATACCACTATTATTCCACTTTAGCTGTCATGGCAACATCCTATGAAATCCTGGGCTTTGTAGTTTGCTGAGATCCTAGTTCTCTCTGAATGACCATTCTAACTACTTCTCCCTAAACTGAAAATCCCAGGATCTCATAGCATAGTGGTTTGAGCATTGGACTATGACTCTGGAGAGCAGAGTTCAAATTCCCACTTGGCCATTGTAATCCACTGGGTTACCTTGGGCAAGTCACATATTCTCCACCTCAGAAAAACTTGTACAGTGGGACTTCGATATCTACAGGCAATCCATTCTGTACCCCCACCACCACTCCCCCCCCCCCACACATACACAAATATCAAAATCTACAAGACCATAAATCCCATTGTCCCCAATGGCAGCACGTGCATGTAGCCGCACCACCATTAGGGACAATGGGACTTTAGGTGGAGTCCTGTTGTCCCTAATGGCAGTGTGACCACATGGACGCACAACCACTGGGGACACCGGGAGGTGTCCCTTATGACAGCGCAGGCATATTCATGCATTGTCTTTGGAGACAATGAGGGTTTGCCATCAGCAGATGCTTAAATCCATGGAGAGCAAGTCTGCTGATACAGAGATCTCACCTTAGAGTAACCATAAGTCAGAAACTACTTGAAGGCTCATAACAACAACAACAACAACAACAACAGTACACAAAAAGGATCCCTTTGTATACTGATATTCCAGACTAACTCAGCCATATCTCTGAACAACAACAAATTGTGCAGTGTGAAAGTGTCCCAGGACAGAAACCATTGTCAGAGTCCAGGGGGACTTTTCCTCTTGAGGCAAATAGCAGCCTCAGAATCAGTTTCCCCCTGATCTCAACAGGGAAGCAAAACTTTTAAACTTCCCTATCCCTGTCACACTTCTGATCCTGACTGTTGTAAACTGGGGAGAGATTAGCATCGCTTAAAAGTAAACTGATCTCAGATGCTATATCACTTTTGACAAAACATGTCTTTTGGTCCTAACTGTGTTTCCAAATATGATAAAGTCCTGATGAGAAGAATATGGACCAAGGCTTTGTAGTTCCTTGGAGCTGTGCACATGGGCCAAAAGACTTGTGTGACCTCTAGGCCCACAGGATACTTAGTTCCTTAATATATACTCTGAAGCTTTTCTTTTCTTAGGAATATCCCTTTAACCCTTGGTCCTTTTACTGGCCCCAATTCCTTTCCTAGTGCATTCACTTAATAAGTGATTCAAATTTGGGATCCCAGTATCCTTCTCTATTAAGTGTTTTAATATTTTGGTAGCATGCTTTCGAAGTTTTTAGTTATAAATTACCTCAAGCTACTCCTCTGTAAACAAGAAGAAATATAAACTTTATTTACTGACAAAACTTAAGTTAGTATTTTGTTTTACAATTGGTTCTTAAAATATGTGGTCACACTGGTCCAATACAAACGGACACTAAGAGGCACCTGGGTGGCGCCATTAGGGTTCGTGAGCGTGCAGCACTGCAGCTGAGCAGCTGCTAAATGCAGCTGTGCAGTTGTGGTGGCGGAAAGGTGCCCAATGGTGCCTTTTCCCCTACTCGCACCGCAACTGCGGCACAAAAAAGGAGCATGGTTTCCCCACTCCTTTTTTTGCAGTGCAACTGTGCTGCAGCATCTAGCTGCTGCAGAGCAGTTGCTTGGCAAAAAGAGGTGGCAACAGACCACCCCTTTTCGGCAGTCTGTATCACCCCACTGTGTACAGCACTTCACTTGTTATAAAATGACTTTGTTCCAGTTCCCTCACTGACTTTGTTTCTACCCGAACCTTTTTATTTCTCTAAACACAAATTCTAGTAATGCCCCTTCATCAGGACTATGAATCCCATGAAAGTCTGGCTCAATTCACAACTAACATTCCCTCAGAACAAGGTGGATATGAGCCACCCTGAACTAGCTCTTCAACTGTCAAATGACACACTCATATATTTCCCTAAACTTTTTCTTTCATCTTAACTCTTGATTCCTTGCACGGAAGTCTGAACTCTTCACTTCTGACAAGAACACAACACACTCATAGGAGGTTTTCAGACCAGCAAGGTAAATCACAGCTAAAACACCACTAAAACATCTAAGAAGCGTGCATGTCTGGCACACTTCCTAAATGTCAGGGAATCATCAGCTTCCCCCCCCCCCTCCCCAGCATCCCTGAATCATTTAGAGAGAGGCAATTTCCTCTTGCATTCAGAGGAATTGCTTCTCCCCGATCGATTCAGGGATGCTGGTGGGTAGCCAACAATTCCCTGACATTTAGGAAGTGTGCCAGGCTTTCACACATGTGCACTTCCTAAACATTTTAGCGGCAATTTACAGTAAGTGCTGGTCTGAAAATCTTCATACTCCTTTCAACAGCTCCTCCTCCTTTTATAGTTACTCATCAAGCAGGGTCCCACCTTTGCAGCCAATCTAACTCTGATTGGCTGTGGAGAAAGTTCCACTCTGCCAGTGACTCTCCACAACCTGTGTCCCCCCCTGGCCTGGTGCTGCCCTGTGCAGATGACGCAGGCTGACAGCCCTGGGTCAAGATCGGCCAGACCGAACACCCAAAGTCCATTCCTGTGGTTTTTTTTAAAACTGGCTGTTTGCAGCCGAGTTTTCCAGAAGCTTTGCCACAATAGCTGGCAGACCTCATGGCAGCATGCTCCCTTACCTGCTCTTGCCACAGTGTCCACTGTAAAGGCCCTAGTCATGGCCTCTGATGTTAGAAGAGAGCACCTGGCCATATGGATGAAGCCAGGTGCTCCATTTATGACATTATGGGCTGTAGTGAGGGCCTTCACAAGGAATGCAGTGATGACAGTACGTAGGGGAGTGTGCAGTAGCATTGGCTCCATGGTGCTGTGGCACATGGGCATGTGAACACCAACCTGTCACCCCCTCACACCCAACTGTCACCACACTGTTCCAGAGAGGTACCAAAACAGGAACAAGCCAGGACTGTAGACAGAATACCATGGGGTTAGCCTGTGGTATCCTGCCTATTCATATAGGCCCCTTGTGTCTCTGGCTCTACTTCATATACAAAAGCTAAACTGGGGTTGGAGAACCAGGTAGGGTTGCATTCCTCCTAAAGTACATGCTTTACATTGAAGTTGCTCTTGGATGGAACATACTCCTGCATGAGAGTGGAGGATGGATGCAAACATTTAGTTTTCTGTGTATGATAGGGATGGGGGAAACCACACTTTTCCCCCTGCACAGAATATGAAGGTACTTGTGAATTTGGGTAAATTCTTATTTATTTATTATTTTCAACATAAGCATATTTATTCCTGCCTGTTATACAGGTGTTAAAAGATGAGGAATACCCAAGAGGGAAAAATCAGCATTAACATGGTTGAATACACAGGAAGGTAAACACAGACTTTGAAGAATTTAAGGATGCAAAACCCTGGACCTAGATAGATGAATCTTTCTGTTTCACACATCAATTAAAAAAAAACAAGTTCTTTCCACCTCAAGTATGAAGTCATCTGTGACTTTGGGTAAATTCGTATTAAAAATAAATAGAAACAATACCCTCATCTATCCTTACTATGTGGCACATATGCTTCTATTATCCTGTAGCTAAAAGTGTGCTTTAAGAGTCTTTATTAACTGGGCTTTGTCCTTTAAATGTGCTTATAGCAAGGAGCCAGGAAAAATGCTTTCTCAATAAAAGGCCATTTTAATCTTTGTACCAGTCTGATGTGTTATTGCTAAATAGTCTGTTGTTTCAGCAGCAGAATGTTTTTGGCTATCCAAAATCCCTACCACATTCAGTCGTGGGGAAGCCTGCTTGCTTCAAAGGAAGAAACCAACACATATTGTTTAAGCATAAAAACTATCCTCCTATTCTCAAGCAGAGATTTGGCTGGTGTGTGAGTTGTGTGTAATATACAATAAAGTCTCTCAAACTGTAAACAAGGAGCACCAGCAGGTTCCTTCCCTTCTTCACAATCAGGAGATTATAGCAATAAGCAAGTTTCCTTGCCACTTGAAATCCTCCTTGAATAAGTAACCTTGTGGGAAACTGCCTCAACAGTGGCCAATAACCTGGTGGTTGTGAAGACCTCTATGGGAATATTTAAAACCAAAACCCAGTGCTCTGTCCCCTGCAGATAGGTTTGGCGAAAGAGAGAGAGAGAATGAGAGAGAGAGAGAGAGAGAGAGAGATCAGTCATCCTAGACTCTACAGGAAGTTTTGTCCTTCTTATTTAAGATTTGAAAGCTAAAAATACAAATGTCCAGAGAACTTCTCATTCCCATAAAAGTCCTTTGAAAGCTAATAATATGGTTTAGCCAAAAGACATTTCCAGGCAAGGCTCTATTTGCATTGCCCAGTTTACAACATTTCACATTTACAATGCTGACAGACAGACAGACAGACAGACAGACAGACAACAACAACAATAATGAAATAATAATAATTATTTATTTATTTCTATTCTGCTTAATCTCGAGGAATCCAAGCGGATTACAACAGTAAAAACAGGATACAGATTTAAATAGAATTGTATTAAAATTCCAAAGTCTCCCCCCCCCCATATAAAAACATAGTTGGACAATAAAAAAAGAATTAAACTGAAGAATAATTAAAGCATTAATATGTGTGTGTGTGTATATAAAAAAATTAAAATGCAGTAAAAATTTAGGCAGTCTGGATGGATTAAGAAAAGGTAAAGGATAATGAGGAAAAAGGGAGGGAGGGAGGGAGGGAGGGAGGTAACATGGATGATCAATTAGTCTGGTAAGGCCTGCCAGAAGAGATCCGTCTTAATAGCCTTCTTAAAGGTATCCAGGGTGCTAATCTGATGGATCTCATCCGGCAGGTCCTTCCAGAGTCTAGGAGCAGCTGATGAGAAGGAACGTTGTGTCACTTCAGAAAGTCTAGTCCTCTTAGTTTGAAGCAGATTCTTCCCAGCAGAACAAAGAGTGTGTGTGTGTGTGGGGGGGGGTGATATGGGAGAAGACGCTCCTGCAAGAAGTCAAGACCCAAGCCATGTAGGGCTTTAAAGGTTAAAATCAACACTTTGTATCTTGCCTGGAAAATAATAGGCAGCCAATGGAGAGATTTTAAAACTGGTGTGATGTGGGCTGATTGAGGAGTATCAGTAACCAGCCTGGCTGCCATATTCTGTACCAAGTGAAGTTTCCGAACTTGACACAAGGGTAGCCCCATGTAGAACATGTTACAGAAATCAAGCCGAGAGGTTACCAGGGCGTGTACCAGTGTTTCAAGGTCTTCCTGCTACAGGAAGGGGTGCAGCTGGCGTATCAGCTGAAGCTGATAACAAGTGCTCCTGACTGTCGCATCCACCTGAGCTGTCAGATGGAGAGACGGGTCTAGAAGGACCCCCAGACTGCGGACAGAGTCCTTCAGGGGAAGTGTGACCCTATCCAGAACTGGCTGGCATAACTCCATACCTGGAGTGGGAGTCCCTATTACAAGTATCTCCATCTTACCTGGATTCAACTTGAGTTTGTTTTCCCTCATCCAGTCCACTACCTCATTAAGACAGGCATTCAGAGGAGAGATGCCATCCTTAGTCACTGCATCAGTCTGAGACATAGAGAAATATATTTGAGTGTCTTCACCATACTGATAACACCCCACCCCATTTCTCCGGATGATCTCACCCAGCAGCTTCATGTAAATGTTCAACAGCATTGAGGACAGAATCACGCCCTGAGGGACACCCGACCTGAGCTCCCTCTTGGCCAAAAAACTATCCCCAAGCAACACCATCTGGAACCTGCCCGAGAGGTAGGATTGGAACCACTGCAAGCAAAGCCTCCAATTCCCAGCTCTCTCAGGCATTCCAGAAGGATACTGTGGTCAATAGTATCGAAGGCTGCTGAGAGGTCCAAGAGCACTAACAGGGTCACACTTCCCCTGTCGGTGCCCAGACAGAGATCATCAACTAAGGTGACCAAGGCTGTCTCCACTCTGTAGCCAGTCCTAAATTCGGTTTGAAATGGATCTAGAAAATCTGTTTCTTCCAAGACTGCTTGGAGTTGATTGGTGACTGCCCTCTCAATTACCTTGCTTAAAAATGGTAATAAGATAGATAGATAGATGATAGATAGATAGATAGATAGATAGATAGATAGATAGTAGTCTCAGTGGTATCGAAGGCTGCCGAGAGGTCCAAGAGCACTAACAGGATCACACTTCCCCTGTCGGTGCCTAGACATAGCTCTTACAATGCGCCTGTACAGTTGAGTGAGTGGGAGCAAGAAGGGAGAAGTAAGGTAAGATTTGTGCACATTTCTCCAAACCCAGACCTTTTTTAAAAATTAAAAATTGAGGCTGTGGGGCTGTGTGATGCTGCCCCTTTCTTAGCCTTTCCATGAAGACACAGCACTGGAGGAGTGCCACGTGGAGCAGCACACAGCATCATGGTGCCCTAGAGGGAAGAGTTTGAGCGTGCATCATGTGGACACAACACCCTGACTCTGCCCTCAGACCAGCTTTAATGGCCAGTCAGAAGAGCCCCTGTGTCACATTTGAAAAAGTGCCTGCTTTTTATAATAAATAAATTTCAATTCTTATTTTGATTTGGTAAGTGTGAATTAGTTAAGTTCACATTGAATGGCAAATGGAAAAATTCCCTCATCTCCATCCTTCTAGGAGTAATAGTGAGTCCTTGAGGATCTTCCAAGAAAAGACTTCAACCACACAGCCCTATCCCTGCAAACATCTTCATCACCCTCCCAGTCCTGTACACAGGCTCAGCCCTGATAATCTGGACAGAAATTGAGTTAGATCCTACATGTGCTCCACATGCACCATTCTGCATCGGCCCACTGACAGGCAGATGTCAAGCTCTGGGAGTGGCCCCTGATACTGACACTTACTGGTGAGAAAGGGAAGGAGAGATGTGATTCAGACTGCAGAGAAGTAGCTGATCCCAAAATTTTCAGACCAGCGCTTATTGTGGGGTAAGCACTGGTAAAATGCTACTAAAACATTTAGGAAGTGTATGTGTATGAAAGCCTGACACGTTTCCTAACCATCAGGGAATTGTCAGCTCCTCTCCAGCATCCCTGAATCATTTGGGGAGAAGCAATTTCCTATGAATGCAAAGTTTCCATTCATAGGAAATTGCTGCTCCCTGAATGATTCAGGGATGCTGGAGGGGAGCCAACAGCTCCTTGATGTTTAGGAACCATGTCAGGCTTTCACACACATGCACTTCCTAAACATTTTAGCAGCATTTTACCAGTGCTTAAGTGCTGGTCCAAAAATCTCATTTTTGCTTGGGAAGAAATGAGAGTGGACTTTCAAATGGAATGCACCATTTTTGTTGCTGTTAACTGCCCTCAAGTTGACCTTGACCCATGGCAACACTGTGGATGAGACATCTCCAAGACCTGCTATCCTCCACTGCTTTGCTTATTTCCTGCAAACCTATACCTGTGACCTCTCTAATAGAGGCTGTCCTTCTAGCATGCAGCCTTCCTCTCTTTCTACTTCCCTCCACCTCTTCTAGCATTATTTTTTTTTTCAAAATTAGTCGTGCCTTATCACGATGTGGCCAAAGTACAAAAAGTACATCTTGGCTTCCAGGGAGATTTCTGCACTAGGACCAATTTGTTTGTCTTTTTAATTATCCACAATATCCTCAACATTCTTCTCCAGCACCACATCTCAAATGAATTGATTTTCTCCCTGTCTTGTTTCTTAATTGTCCAGTTCTCACATCCATACATGGTAATAGGGAATACAATTGTATGATTCTAACTTTTGTGTTCAGTTGTATTTCTTTACATTTTAGGATCTTTTCTAGTTCTTGCACAGCAGCCCTCCCCTTTCTTAATCTTCTGATTTCCTGGCTGCAGTCCCCGTTCCTATCAATATTTGATGCTAGAAAGCACCATACCTTCCAATATTTTGCTGAGGGGTACAGAAGCAGTGATTTGTGGGCCCAAGAAGATGTCTTGGGAGGTGTGTTGTCTCCCTGGGGCAAAGATCCATGATATGACGGAGAGGCTGACAAGACTGGTCAAGCCCACTGACCAATACCCCGTCCTTTTGATCCACGGGGAATGAATGACACAGCAAGACACAGCCTTCAGAATATCAGAAGGGATTATGAGGCTCTAGGTAAGAAGCTGAAGGAAATGGACTCACAGATTGTCATCTCGTCTCTTCTGCCAGTAGAAGGGCATGGTCCAGGAAGAGAGAGGAAAATCGCAGATGTCAACAACTGGCTCCGCAGATGGTGTCGCTGAGAATGATTTGGATTCTTGGATCATGGCTGCAGTTCCATGAGGAGGGACTTCTGGCAAGGGATGGGCTGCATCTCATGCCAGTAGGCAAAAATGTTTTTGCCAACAATCTCAAGAATCTGATCCGTAGGGCTTTAAACTGAGTTACGTGGGGAAGGGAGACAGCATTCTGGAAGGCAAAAGGGCTGGAAACAATAGTAAAACTGACATAGAGGGAACAAGAATAACAGGGCAAGGACCCAACAAATGTGCAAAAAATGTGCACAGGCATCAAGCAAAGGGGACACATGGTCTTCAATGTCTCTACACAGAGCATGGGGAATAAGCAAGATGAACTTGAACTCCTAGCACAACAAGGGAAATATGATATAATAGGTATCACTGAAACCTGGTGGGATGAGTCTCATGATTGGAATGTAGAAATAGAGGGGTATAACCTTTTTGAGAGAAACAGGCCAAACAAGAAAGGAGGAGGAATATGTGAGGGATATTTACACCAGTGAAGAGATCCAGGAAATCAATACTGGAAGCCAGGTGGAGAGCATCTGGATAAAAATTAATGGAGAAGGAAACAACAAGGATGTTACTGTGGGAGTCTACTACAGACTCCCAAGTCAGACAGAGGGCCTTTCTAGAAGAGATGACCACACACACAGAAAGGAGAAATATAGTAGTAATAGGTGACTTCAACTATCTTCATATTTGCTGCAATTCAAATTCTGCCAAATCCTCAAGGTCTAGTAAATTCCTCACTTGCCTGGATGACAGTTTCATTGTCCAAAAGGTGGAAGAGGCAACAAAGGAAGTCAGCCATTTTAGATCTGATTTTAACCAACAGGGATGACCTAGTTGATGGGGTGCAAGTGGTGGGATCCTTAGATGGGAGTGACCATGTTCTCTTGGAGTTTGTTATACAGTGGAAGGGAGAAGCCAGGCATAGTCAGACATGCACTCTAGACTTTAGGAGGGCTGATTTCAATAAATTTAGAGAAATGCTGGGGGTATCCTATGGTCAGGAATACTAAAAGAGAAGGGAGTTCAAGACGGATGGGAGTATCTCAAAAAGGAGATACTAAAGGCACATTTTCAAACAGTTCCAATGAGGAAGAAAAATGTGAGATGTCTCAAGAAACCAGTATGGATGACTAAGGAACTTACAACTGAGCTAAGTTTTAAATGGAACATGTATAAGAAATGGAAAATTGGGGAAATCACTGAAGAGGAATTCAAACAAATAGCCAGCATGTGTAGGGATAAACTCAGAAAAGCTAAAGCGCAGAATGAACTCAGGCTGGCTAGAGAGGTTCAGAAAAATAAAAAGGTCTTTTTTGGATATGTCCGCAGCAAAAAGAAGAAGAAGGAAACGGTAGGGCCATTGTGTGGTGAAGATGGCAAAATGCTAACAGGGGACAAAGAAAAGGCAGAATTACCCAACACCTTCTTTGCTTCAGTCCTCTCAGAAAAGGCAAAGGGTGTTCAACCTAAGGATAATAAAGCAGAGGACAGAATAGGGGAAATTCAGCACAGAATAAGTAAAGAGATAGTACAGGAATACCTGATTAATCTAAATGAATACAAGTCTCCAGGACCAGATGAACTACATCCAAGAGTATTAAAAGAACTGGCAAATGTAATATCGGAACCACTGGCAATAATCTATGAGAACTCCTGGAGAACAGGAGAAGTCCCAGCAGACTGGAGGAGGGCAAAGGTTGTCCCCATTTTCAAAAAGGGAAAAAAAGAGGATCCCAACAATTATCGTCCAGTTAGTCTGACATCAATTCCAGGAAAGATTCTGGAGCAGATCATTAAACAGAGAGTCTGTGAATATCTAGAAAATAATTCCATAATCACAAAAAGCCAACATGGGTTTCAGAGAAACAAGCCATGCCAAACAAATCTGATCTCTCTTTTTTTTTTCTCTTGATAAAATTACCAGCTTGGTAGACGAAGGGAATGCTGTGGATATAGTATAACTTGATTTCAGTAAGGCCTTTGACAAGGTTCCCCATGACATTCTTGCAAACAAGCTTGTAAAATGTGGACTAGACAAGGTAACCATTACATGGATTTGTAACTGGTTGACTGGCCGCACCCAAAGGGTGCTCAACAATGGTTCCTTTTCATCCTGGAGAGAAATGACCAGTGGGGTCCCACAGGGTTCTGTCCTGGGCCCACTGCTATTTAATATTTTTATTAATGACTTGGATGACAGTATTCAGGCCCTAGTTATCAAATTTGCAGACGACACCAAATTAGGAGGAGTAGCTGAAACCCCAGAAGACAGGATCAAAATTCAATATGACATGAATAGACTAGAAAGCTGGGCCAAAGCTAACAAAATGAAATTCAATATAGAGAAGTGTAAGGTTCTGCACGTAGAGTGGAAAAAATGAAATGCACAGATATAGGATGGGAGACACCTGGTTGAATGAGACCACATGTGAAAGGGATCTAGGAGTCTAAGTAGACCACAAGTTGAACATGAGTCAGTGCGATGCAGCAGCTAAAAAGGCCAATGCAATTTTAGGCTGCATCAATAGAAGTATAGTGTCTAGGTCAAGGGAAGTAATAGTGCCACTCTATTCTGCTTTGGTCAGGCCCCACCTGGAATACTGTGTCCAATTCTGGGCACCACAATTCAAAAAGGATGTGGTGAAACTGGAGTGGGTCCAAACGAGAGTGACTAAAATGGTGAAGGCCTGGAAACCATGCCCTATGAGGAACGACTTAGGGAGCTGGGATGTTTCGCCTGCAGAAGAGAAGGTTAAGATGTGATATGATAGCCCTGTTTAAATACTTGAAGGGATGTCAAATTGAGGAGGGAGCAAGCTTGTTTTCTGATGCTCCAGAGAACAGGACCCGGAACAATGGATGCAAGCTCCAGGAAAAGAGATTCCATCTCAACATTAGGGATAACTTCCTGACAGTAAGGGCTTCTCAACAGTGGAACATACTCCCTTAGAGAGTGGTGGAGTCTCCTTCCTTGGAGGTCTTTAAGCAGAGGCTGGATGGTCATCTGTAGGGTATGCTTTGATTTGGAGTTCCTGCATGGCAGGGGGTTGGACTGGATGGCCCTTGTGGTCTTTTCCAAATCTGTGATTCTATGATTCTATGATTTCAAAGATGAAAACTGGCCAAGCAACATCTGTGTGCTCAAGATCACAAAAGTTATTAATGAGGAAGAACACTTGCGCTTGGAGATGCCGCAACAGTTTACTTTTGCCTGAGGTTACTTGGAAGAGCCAAATCTCACCCCCTTCTCTCCCTTCCTTCTGCTGACTTGAGTGGAAACTACTTTTGCACTTTGAACTCAGTTTGCATCAACTGAAATCAGCTGTGGACAGAGGGGTGAACAGGAGGAGGAGACAGAAATGAGGACATTTTAAACGTTGATGGAAAGGTGGTAGACAGAGGACTGTCCCTCCTAAGTTGGAATAGTTGGAGGGTATGTGCCTTTCCTTTTCTGCAGGAGCTCAGAGAAGCTGGATCTTCTCAGCTTTAATTGTGTTCGATTCCCTTCCCTTTCTTTCCCTTCTCTTCTGGGGCTTGATACTGTGGAACATTGGAGGTTTTGTGTGTTAGCTTCACTTAAGCATGTGTAGGTCACTAACATGGTGCTGGCCACTGTTGAACTAGCGTCTCTGCTGAGAGGCTCAAGTAGCTTTCCTATGGCCAAAGTATAAACTGGGCTACAGTGACTGATGTACTGTGGAGCTTTTATCACATGAGTAAGGCTGCAGAATTAGAGCTGAGTCCTGAAGACAGGCAGGTGTCAGTGTCTGAAAATCCCAAAGGAGTACAGTCCAGGGTTCCAGTGCTTGTACTGAGGTCTCATCCCCTTTCCATAGCATTTGCAAACAGGGGTTGGACTATCTCCATTTTGTTTAAATAAATGTGCTCAGATTTGAAAAGTATCTGGTGTTGGGGCAGGGGGAGGGGAGGAATGCAGTTGTTTCATCTTTTCTCTTTACTGTCTTCTTCCTGGCCTGTTTTGAGAAATAGTCTCCCATTTTTCATTCCTTCTTCTGGAAATGAGAGAGTTTTGAATACAATGTATGTTTGTTATAATAAATAAAACACATATGGTCACAATGCAAGTGTCTTCTTTTTTTTCCCAAGAAAATCTTACATTGTACTTTCCCCTTTTACAGATGGTGCTGTAATTATATTTTTGCTGTCTGAACTTAGTGTAAGGTGTGGATGGGCTGTATGGAGTCTGAGTGCAAACAATTCCCCTGCTTTTCCAATCATTCATATGTTGTTCCTTCTACCTTTATTTGCACACAGTCTTGTCGAAATGCTCATTTTGCAGCAGCCTATGCAAAAACCAAACACCTGGATTCACTGTTTCCTACAGGAGTCATCTGAAAATAGGCAATTTCTGCCAAAATGTCGTGAAGATTTATGACTTTACATTTGTGGATTAAATTGAGGACAGGTGGGAGAACATTCAAGCATGCAAAAGAATGATAGAAAATGTATATGTAAGAAAGGGATAGTTATTATGACTAGTCCTGGTTACATAAAATGCATACATTTTCTCACTGGAAAAAAGTAGAAGGTAGGCATCACGCTTAAAAAACAAGACTTCAACAGCCAGATAATTACCAACATGATACTGTTTCAGCAATGTAAAACTGAAAAGCACTCTGGAATTAAAATACATTCTGTATTCCATATAACTGCAAACTCTAGAACCACTTGGATATCTTTTGTTTGTTGCAAACTGAAAAGATGTTTAAAGATAAGTGGGCTACTGAGATTATGTATCCCTAAGAATATGTGTCAAACTGCATTAATTATGCAGTACAGATACAGCCTGAATCTCCTTAAAGCTGAGCCTATAGTCGTATTAAATCTATGCACTGCCTTAGAAAGTAGTAAGCTCTTCCTTTTTGGAGGTCTTTAAACCAAGGTTGGATTTAATAAATAATAAAATAAAATTTTATTTATACCCTACCTCATCAATTAGATCGAGGCAGCTGACAACATTAAAAGAACATTAAAATACAATAAAACACAATATCCCACAAACCCACCCAGCTATAATAAAAACAATACAATTAAATTATTGAAATAAATTATTAAAACAAAGCAGGCAGTCAATGGGAGGCAACTGGGATGCTATACTGGGAAGGCCTGCCGGAAAAGATCCATCTTGACTGCTTGACTGGATGTGCTTTCTTTCAGGAGTACTGTAAAAGGCAAGTTTGTGACAGGGGGGTGGACCAAATGACCTTGCAGCCCTTCTAAGATGCTATGATACTAAAAGGAGTTGGAGAATCGTGAGGTAGATTTCACTGCTTCAGACTAGGTGAAATAGGTAGTCTTTAAAAAAAATTAGCACACCGGAAAGAATGTTTCATATTCAATTGATGGTACAACACTTTTCTACTTGCAATGATCACTTAAGATAAGGAAGCATTCCAAAAAATGATTCTTCAGTCAGAAGTATATACAATGTATTCTGCCACTCCTGAACACATTACTTTTTTCACACATAATTCTAGAGAATGGAAGTTGCATATAGGAAATCTGGAGCAATGTGGGGAAGGCCCATGTCCTATACCACTGGGATTTGATCTTTCCCACCTGTTTGGCTTGCACATGAAAGGCCTTTATGTGTAGGGCTGCCATTTGTACCAGAAAACCTGGAGAATCCCAGATTGAAGGAAAGAAAGAATGTCCCAGTTGGCTGAGCCACTTGAAGCAGTAAATCTCAAGATTTCTCCATCATAGGCTAATTGGTAGGTTAAAATGTGGCAGTGGTGAGAAAGCAGGAAACTATGCAAGAAGACTGGCAAAGGCAGGACCCTCATTGTGCTCTGCAGATTCTAGTTGCTAATGCTCTGGCATAGCATTGCCATCTTATTCTTTCATTCCCTCCCATTCCTTCCCCCAACAGGCCCAGAAGTCAGGAAAAGGAAGGAGGCAAGCAGAAATGGCCTTGCATGGTAATTGTGTCAGCAGCTTGACCCTAGGGCTAGCCAGCACGATGGAACTTTGCTTCCAAACAACCTCAAAAGAGTAAAGTCCCCAAGAGTTTTGGGAACTACTTAATTCTTCTGGAGCTGCTTCACACCAGCTGGGGTAGCGGGGGGGAGAAAAAAAAGAACTCTTAGCTTGGTACTGGTGCCGAAGTTGAAATATAATGGTTAAAAAAAGTGCTATGGTTAATATGTTGTATTTGCATAATCAGAATGCAAATTATTAATATGCATAATTATAATAATTTGCATAATATGCAAATTAGATGCCCAGATATGAGGGTCTGGAATATGGCAAACCTATTAATGTGGCATGTGAAGTATTTCTGAGTGTTCACTGGCCAAATATGTGGAAAGTGAGTTAATGTCCCTCATTTCATCAGATGAGCAGAGACTTTATGGATTACAACTCAAACAAAGCCAAAAAAAACAAACAAAACAGCTTCATTTATATACCACGTCATACCCTTAAGGAGTGTCTAAGCGGTTTACAATTGTAAGGTATTTGCCCCCCAACAATCTGGGTACTCATTTTAGCAACCTTGGAAGGATGCAAGCCTGAGTCGAGCTTCAGCCCTTTGCTGACTTCTGGGCCTTTGCTGGTCTTGAACTCGCCACCTTATGGTTTTTGAGTGAATGGCTGCAGTACAGGCATTTAACCACTGCGCCACCAGGGCTCAAGTGATTCCAGTTGGAGGATCCAGGGAGCTATGGTGCAAACAAATCCTGGTTGTTTAAATTACCCATTACCCACCCACCTCCACTCCTACTGCTGAATGTGTACACCAAGGGGTCATTCCCACTGAAATTTGCAGCGAATCGTGATTCAGGGTATATGATCCTCATTCCCACTTGAAACTGCTTCCGATCCTCATCTGATGGATTCTAGTTGAAATAAAGCATTTTGACTGGTTCCATATTACTGCTCCTCTTACATAATCATTTTAAAAGCAGTGGTGACTATGAACACAGAATCCAGCTAAATAGCCTGCAAGATGTTTGCATTAAGATGTCATTAGATGCATTGTTCTTTTAAATGATCAGTTCAAACTTCACTCTGAATAGGCTTTTATGGTACACAAAATTCCTACTGAAAACTAAAGTTTGTTAAAATTTCCATATACCTGGTGCGAGTGTCTATGGTTTTAGGAACTGAGTGCAGTTAAATGAGAAAAGAATTCCAGTTTCTGAATCAGAAAAAAAAATCACTACAGAGACATTTTATTAAAATCAGAAGCATATTGAAGTTTCTGTTCCTTTTCCCTATGTCGGAAATTACTGTAGATGTAAGCATTCTAGAATTCTGCCAAAGTATACCATTATTATGGAAAAACACTAAATGAAATAACAATGTCACTGGGGCTGTAATAAGAGTTAGAAAAAGTCTACAGAGAAAATGTTAAATAATTCCCAAAAATCTTGGGGAAGTTTATTCAGCAGATGGGCTAAGAGAAAGGGCAAGAGCATTTATGAATTGGGTTTGTAAGGTGTTAATGATTTCAGTAGATAAACGTTTGCTTCTAAAGGTGGAAAGCCAGAAGGAATTGTAAGCCGGCTAAGAATTAAAACAAAACTCTGCTGTCCAAAGCCAACAAATTATTCTTCACACAAATGAGAATGCCAAACATTATATTCTACTATTACATTGGGGTGTTATTATGCTTTATTTTCCAACTCTCAAGGCAGCTTTTTATGATTGATCAGTAGACAGCATATATTTTAAGAGCTTGAATGAAATGGAAAGTGTTCACTTCAAACTGTTCTTTATTAGTGAGCTTAAATGCCTAGTGTTCTCTACATCTTTGTGGAATATTTTAAAGGAGCCTTCCTCATCCTGGTCCTATCAATGTGTTAGTCTCCAGTGGTTCATGGAGTCTCCAGAGCAAAAGCCAAGAGGTTCACTCCATCTTCTCCATCCCCATTCATATGGGCTATAGGGATTTGAGGTACTGACTGGGTCCATCAACTTCCCAGGCTAAATGCTCTGTAAATCTGTCTTGTTGCAATTTGTTCAGCAAAATGACATGGGAGAGTTTTTTCCTGGATTGTAATAGACTATAGTGGAGTGATTATTTGGAGGGAAATTCCTCTGGTATAATTCCACGCAGAAATCTTTCCAATACAACTATACAACATACTAATATTGCATAGATATTGCATTTGAGGGAGGGGAGAAAATTAGCATGTTTGGAGATGGCATTACTTGTGACTTTGGGCTGCAAGCTGGAAGATTTCAGGAAAATATTGGGCCCATACACTTGGGACTCTGTTAATTAATTTTCATAGCAACAGTGTCCTCTCACTATGCATAAAACAGACAGACAAGTTGTATCTGCTTGCAGAACTGGAGAGGGAATTCCTATGCAAATACATTCCTTGTCAGTTGTTTTTGTGTGCCTCAAGTTGTTTCAATTTATGGCAGCCCTAACAAGATTTGTTCGGTGGAGATTTAAACTACTGAGGGAAAAAGAGTCTCCATATTTGTTACAATGGATATTCATTTTGTGGACAGGTAACTGATGGGATCACTTTCCTTCTGTTGTGTATGTGTGTGTGTGTGCATAAAAAAGTCATACCTGGTTATCAAGCATCAATTATGCAACTGATCTGCATTCAACCCATGTACATATTTATGGAATCCTGTGCTCATGTACTCTAGTTTATTGACATTTTAACAGCCTAACATTTTGAATACCTCCATTCTGAAGTAAAATGGAGAAATGAGGTCCAATTGAAATCTGTCAGAGTTAAGCAAATACAAGGCAAGTGATTTAATTTGATTTCTGTTGATTTAAACTCACCTAGCTTTGTGTTACATTGTTGTTGTCATATTTTTGCACAGGTCATTTCTTATTTTTGTTTCTTTTCTTTATAGGGGATCACTCTACTCTTATAAATCAATTTGTGGAATTATATCCATGTTCCATATATAACCTCGCTTACAGCTAACTGTAAAATGCAGCACACCAAGGATGAAAAGATCATCTAAAAAGATCTTTCAAAAATATTTGAAGACCACAGATGTTGAAATAAATCTTTAATCCCCCCCCCCCCCCAAGAATATCCATTAACCCTCCCCAATAAACTCTAACACTCTTTTGGCAATATCCAAAAAGGATGATCTATGTACAGAACTGAACAGCTGTACGTTTGGAGTTGACTGAGTCTCAGAGAAGATTCATGAAAATCAATGAGTCTTAAGTTAATTTCAATGTAATGAGGAAAACTCCATTGTGGACTTAAGTTTGTCCAACCACTTACACTTCCCAACATATTTCAAAACAGTATCTCTTCACCTGTATTAAAGGGTATTTACTCCACAAAGACTGAATTTCAGCTGAAATTTGTAATTCTGTCCAATGCTATAACTTATTGTAAGCTTTACCTATGTGAAATGAAGGACATATAGCAGGGGTGGGTAACTAATTTGTGGCTCTCCAGATATTGTTGTAAAGCATAGCCAAGGGAATGGGATAATTGGAATTGCAGCCTAGGAACATCTGGAGGGCACACATTGCCCATATTGGATATGTAAGTTTGAATTCTACTGGTAGTCCCAATTAGAGGAGTTCAGTTGAATCAAGGGTATTTGCATATATGATAGCTCACCTTTCAAGCATTGATTGGCTTGGGATTTTTTTTTATGAATGACTGCATGAAATACTCTACAGTTCCATGTGTTAGTACATTTCTTTGATGACTTTGACCATGTTGCTCTCATCCCACCTACCATCTTTAATGGTATTGCCTTTTGGTTTCAAACTGAAAAAGCAGTGCACTTATCCACTGGAGACTGGTGGCTTCCATGTCAGTAGGGTGTTGGCTCCATTCTGGTTTTTACATCAAAAGTCAGAGGAGGTAGCCCAATTGTTGAATCTGTTTTGAGGATAGAGTGTCATTTAGCTCCTGTAACCTACGTACTAAGGTCCAGAGTGAATGCACTACTCCACTGACATTAAGCCACCAGTTGTCAATGGTAACAACTAAATATGTTTAAGATCAGTTTGTGCAGACCATTATATTATAGCTCTATATTTTCAAATTCTGTGAAGTCTAGTTTAGTCTCAGATTCTGCACCTGTTCATGTCTGTGAAATTTCTGAAGAAATTAATACAATTGGATATTATCGCCAATATTCTTTACTGGCTATTTAGTTATGTATAGGTAACTAACTAGAGTCTTTCTGGCCCAACCCTCCTGCCTGTCCACCTTAACAGACAGCAGCCAGATCAGGCAAAGGTGGCCTGTTCAACTGCCAGTTGGGATACAAGGAAGATGATGTTTACAGCCCCCTCCCACTAGTAAACAAGGCTTTGACAGTCAGAAACAAGACCCCTGTTGCAAGTCCTTGTCACATTCTCACAACTGGCAGGATAAGGTTGGAAATGTCATCCTCCTAGCACTCCTAGCAGTTGAATGAACCTCCTTCACCCCCCAGTGATTAGGGTGGGTTTGGGGGCATTTACATAGTGAATGTAGAGCAGTTACAAATCTGTAACTCGAGATTTTGAATCCATAACTTCAACACTGAATGTCAGTCTTTTAAAAAGAAACATATTTCAATGTCCTCTTAAATATTTCCCATGAATATAAAGGTTTAATACATTTCATGATGGAGTAACAAACAATATGCATGCATTTGCTTTCCATGTTACTGAGATGAGTAATATGTAACTCCAGGGCTTTTCAGTTTGAATGTACAAGTCTCTTTGCTATTATTATTTAATTGCTTTGTTTTTCTTGCAAAATCTACCAAATTCATTTGCGTGTAACCAGCAACTGTGGCCAAATCAGCATCTTGTGCTCCAAAGCAAATATCTGTTCATTTGGTTCTGCACATATAATTGCATGTGATTTATAGTTGTGTACAGAATTTTATGATAAAACCTCATTAATCACAAATTCATCAATGAGGGGGTGAATGGTCTAATGTTACAGACATTAGGCATGTTTGAAAATGGAAATATGCCAGGATCCCCATCTTCATCTATCCTCTAAAGTTACATAAATGACTAAGTCATCATATCAATGGTTTTCACATGGAAATATAAACACCGCTGTAATTCCATACTCTGCAAATGGCTGTGGCTCTGGAGTACTTAAAATTGCTGTGAATTGTACATGAGTGCTGCACATCCATTTGTGGAACAAAAACAGCTGTTGCATTTGTGCAATGAGCTCTGAATTTTCAAAGAGTTTAAATATTCTAGGCTACTGAGCTGCTTTACAGTCTTGGACAAGTTATGTCATTTTCCAGGTTTCTGAAATTTCTTTATTACTGAGATGTGTCAAGATGTAGACCATCACTATCTGAATGGTCTCCTGTGTGCTATAGAAGTACATGCCATGGTGTTCAAACACACCCACACTGATACAATCCACAATTACAGATATCAAATATTGTCAGTCTGGTTCTCATGATATTTTTTTAGACTCCCACATGAATTTTTGTTGCATCCCAGTTTTGAATTGGGGCCATACGTATGTATTTGTGTATGTGCAGTTTTTCAAACTCTTCACATTTTGAAAAATAATTAAAGGATGTTTGTGTTCATTTTTTCAAATATATGCATTCTAAGTCCTGTGCATTGTGAAGAGGTATGCATATATTTTAATTATTTGCATAAAAAGTGCATGCATGAATTTTTTAGTCAAGTGAAAATGTATTCAGTGTTTTATAAACATTTCTAAGACATATATGTCACGCTAGTAATGCAGGCTTGAATGAGACTTCAGTATCTACAATCCAGGCACTAGATACGAGTGTGGAATGAAGAAGCTGGACTGGACAGCTCCAAGGTGAAGAGATTATTTACAGTGCTAAACAAAAGCTATATACAAGAGCAGGAACTGTACAGAGTTCCTCTCTGAACAAACAATAGTTCTCTTACAGTAACTCACACAGCAGCTCACCAACTACTTGTAACCTACTCATCACCTACTACTGTTACCCACATTGATTACCTTTAGACACAACTTTATATAGACTTGGCTTATGCAATGACTGCAGCACATGGCATAAGCCATTACCTCACCCTGCTAAGTTATACAGGTGTATAGCAGAATTCACATCTTGGTGTCTGGCCTCAAGGACATTTATCTGCATGTCCTGGCCTTTGCAGACACAGAATACACAAAATGACTTAGCAGTCTTACAGCCAACATAACATCCCAAGCCTTAGAAATGTGCTGACTTCCATGGGAATATATATTCTGTTCTGTTGTCAGTCTTTTAAAAAACCCAACAAGATGGATATGTTCATTTTGAAATGCAAACCCCATCAATTTCTCTTCTATTCCTATGCATAATGCAGGATAAAGGACAGGAATAGAAATGTCACCATAAAAACTAAAACTATTGTTGCTGTTGTTGTATCACACTTTCCCCAAAAAAACTAGAGCAGCTTATAATTTAAAAGAACAGCACAATTAATAACATACAAAAATGATGCATTAAAATAGAATTAAATTATTAAAATAATAAAACAAATTACTCATTAAAAGAATAAAATACATTTAAAATACAGTTTATTTATGATGCTGTTAGCTTTTGCAAATTACAATAGTGCCCAACTTATCTACCAAGGAATTTGCCACAGTGGGTAAGAGCTGGCAAAAGACCACCTAAGAAAATTAGCTTGATTTACCAACGTAACTAGCAGGAGACCACAACAGAATATGAGAATTTCCAAACAGATGCTACTTGTCTTGACTCAAACCCGAGACAGAGTATGCTTTGGCAGCCGATGGTTTACCCCATTAGTGGACAAATTACTCAGAAATGTTATCTGTGCTTTAATAGGCCCAGAAAGATAGGATTCAGGCAGAAAACAGCAAGGGGCCTACAGCATGGCAAGTCTGTTCACAGAACTTCCAATGCTTTTATCTATGAAGTAGCAGGTGTGGTTGGGTGTGTATGTGTGTATGGGAACAGAAAAAGTTTGTGTTTTGGACTGGAGCTGTGGTGTGTGGGAAGCAGCAATCCCCACTTTTGCCCTGTTGTGAGTCCCTGCCCTAAATCTCCCTACTTAATTATCTATTGACCACTGTCTGGTGTGCCACCAAAACTTGCAGCTTCTGCCTCCATATCCCCAAATTTCAGCTACATTGGTGATTTTGACAACAGTGAGAAGGTTTGCAAAGCACAGGGAAGCTACATGTGGTCCATGGGCCATGTTTTACCCATCCCACCTGCCCTCCACTGGCTGAACTGGATAGACACATAGCCTGATGATACAGGACAGTCTCCTATTTCTGGCCCTTTGCTACCAGAGGTCTTATATCTTGATGCACACTAAATTGTCCACCATTCCCATATATGCTCATGGCAGTGTCTAGGGATGTGATGAACAGCAATGATGGCATTTTGGACCTCTCCCTGTTCCCCTCCTTCAGTAATTTTGTGGAAACGAAGAGATCAACAAGGGTACTGGCACACCTTCAGGAGAATCAGTGTACCCTGAGAGACAAACCTATGAAATCTATCTTCTCACTGCCAGTTTGCAAACTTCATCCAAATGCCAGAAACAAGGAGTGTCGCAAGTACTTGACAGTTTCTCTATTTTCGTCTGTGATAAGATGTGCTAACAATCACTCCAAGTCATATCTTTTCTAACTAATTTATTCACACTTTCAGGGAGTGGGGATGAAACAAACTTTTGTAACACAGCAAGAATGTTACAGCAGATTCTTCTCAGTAGTCCATACAGTTGCATATGCTGTTATCCGTTGATTTACTGGTGTCATTAAGTACTGGCAAGGCATTTATCATTACTAGGACAGTGTGAATGCCTACTTATACTAACAAACAATTTACAGATTGAACAGCTGACAATGAATAATATGTAATGAGGAAAAATTAAATCCATTTGCCACTTATATTCCCATTTTTAAAGAAACATAACATGGTGAATTTGGCAGTATATTTCAAAGATGTAGCCATGTTAGTCTGGAATACATGTTCCTTTTGAATGAACAAAAAGTTGGGGAAATGACAGTGAATAGCTAAAACTTATGGCATATGAAACAAAACACTGGGTTGGATCAAGACTCTGCCTTCCACTAGCACAGGGGTGGGAATGGTGTGACCATCCAGAAGTTAATGGACTACAAATTCCAATATTCCTCACTACTGGCAATGCTGGCTAGGGCTGCTGGAGGCTGCAGTTCAATCACATCTGGTGGGCCATACCATTCCCACCCCTGTACTAGTGAATTTGCTTATGGAAGGTCTTTCTACACTTATTTGAAAAATAACTCTTTCCCTTCCACTGCTCACTCTATTCATCGGGCTTTCCAACATTCAGCTGAGTTATTCTACAAAATCTAGAATCCCTAGCCAGTATACCATTCAATTTGGGGAGGGGGGAGCAAACCATTACTTTCCTGTCTAGTATTTTCAGTGGGTGGGTGAGGTTGCTGTGGAGAACAGGTAGGTGAGGAACTCTGCTTCCACTAACCCAGTTATAAGTGCCAAAATTTGTATTCAAACTTTATTCTATCCTTGTAGTAATTTTTAACCATTTGCTGGCATCCAATGACATATCCAAAGTTTGCAAACATTTTCACTGCCCAAGAGGAAGTGTCAGAGACATATAATCTGTGATAAAAGGTAGAGCCTGAAGAACTATATGTGCTTCATTGGGTCTCTTCTGATTAAGCACACAATATGGAGGATTTTTTTTAATTTATTTTTTTAGATTTTCACTCTTGGATTCCCACTTCTAGTAACTAGTTTTAAATTAGCCTTGAGACCACTTGTATACCAACAGCATAAACCAATATTGATTTAAATGAGTATTTTTTTCCCCTTATTGGTAGAGGAAGTAGGTACACTGCTGCTCTATGGACACATCGTGCAACTTTTTCTTGTAAAGCAATAGAAATATCACTGGACTTCTCGTGTAAGTCTGCATGAGGAATATAAAAGAGGGAAATGTGTGAAAATTGTCTTTGTGAATGTGAATTTACTCTCCAAGTTGCCTTCTCTAAGAGCAAGAACGACCATGAGCCAGGGTTAGGAAGAGACAGATTAGTTCAAGTGCTGTCATTTTTACATTTATTCAGTCACAAATCCATTCCACCCAATTTCCTTCTATCTAAGTTCTTATGCCTTAACCACAATTTGTCATACAAAATTGTCATACAAAATTTTCCTATAACTGTTGTCATATTACCATAACAGTACTGCTGCAGTCAGGGATGGTCCATTTCTGACTGTGTACAAAGAGGTTCTTCACTCCAGATTGGTGGAGTGAGGTTGCCCCTTCCTCAAACTATAAACTACCAGTGCCTAAATAAATTTCATTAGAGAGAGACATATATTCTGAGCAGAGAGAACCATGTGGTACAAATGCAAAAGAAAAGGCAAACATGTAAAACGCTGACTAAAATTAAGTAGCCAATTAGTTAGTTCCACTCTCCAGTTTGCCTGTATTGTTCTTGTCTGACTTCTGCTTTTCTACGTTTCCCCAAAATCACTTTCTCTAGAATGGACTCAAATTTTTATTGCTCTAAAATCTGTCAGTGTGTCCCATTATCCACCCACTCACCTACACACACACACACACACACACACACACACATATACAATTTATACTTAAGTAAGTATTTATTATTATTATTAATAGACCTGTAAATGCTTAGCCGTTGTGCTAGATTATTGGGGAAAATTCCAATAAATAATTGCTCATTTCAAAAATAATGCAAGTGGGAATTTACTTCCAAGGCACATTCATGAACACACCAACAATAAGTCATTGATACCTTTTAATTCTACCTCACACAGGCCTAAAAATACCAGTGTTTATGAATATTCATCATGAAATCTCTGGATAATCCCTGCAAACATTCAGATGTCAAATAATGGGCCACACCCTCTTCACCGTAATTCTTTTCCCTTGTCAAGGAAATATATCTTTGAACAAATGATCTTCCTATTCCTTTTGTAAGAATCTAAATGCTTAGACAGAAACAGGCTTTATAACAGACAAAGCTTTGCTGAAAAGAATTGTTTGGGCTGCATGCCACATTCAGAACACTGGGAGGAATGCATCCGACATATTTTGCAATGCTGTCTCATTTTATTTAAAGGTGGAATTCACAAAAGAGAGTTAGGGGTAGATATTCATAAATAGTTTCAAAACACAATACCAATGAATGAAACTATAATAATTTGAAACCTGACTGTGGAGTACCATGTCTGAGAAACACTGCGGTTGAACTTAACCAAGACAATGTATGCTCGTATGAATGATCTGTCTACCGAAGCTCAAAAATAATACTTGGGTTAGAGGCTAAAAGTGTAACCATTTAAATCTCTTTGAAAATGAACAGTTCTTGACCTCTGTCAAAGGAAAATGAAGTACAGCTAGACAAGGTATGGAGCAGTGAGACCTAAGACCAAATGAAACCTTATAAAATAAACCTGAGTGTGAACACACAGTTCATCTCAGTATTTCGGCAGGGTGCCATACATGGAAGACCTGTGGAGGTTCCTTCTACGCACATGGTATTTGTGACTGAATACCATTTGCACAGTCAGAATGCAGTGCAAGCTGCCAGGAGCCATTCATCAGACCTTTGCAGAAAAGCCTGTCAACTCAAGCTGCAGGGCCTACAGCCAAACTGTCAGGTTTTGGGCTTCTAGCCAGGCTGTCATGGTCTGAGGCTGGTAGCCAAGCAGTAACTTTGAAGTCTAAAGGGTTAGCCAACTGGTATGTGAGGGTGGCCTATCAGCTTAGAAATAATATACCACATTCAAAGGTCACAGCTTTTGAAACTAATCTGGCTGTTGTCTCTTATAAAAAGTAAGGTAGGTATATATATATATAATATATATATATAGTGTTCAAATAATTCCATTGTTTGTTTTGATTAAAAGTTCTATTGCACATGCTTTTCATTACTCAACTCAATTAGTGCATAAGAGATTTTCTGTTTAAAAATGTTCAAATGAGCATGATTGTTCAGTTTGAAGAGATTACAGTGCTTTTATTTAATTAACACTGCAATAAATATTTCATTCCCTAATGAACCCCATATTGGGGGGGGTGGGGGCATTAACTGTTACATAAATTTGCTGTATGAAGGTTCTTTATGAGAATGAAGATAAATAAAGCTATTCAAATGAATGTGCTATAGCTCTGATGCAAGGCAGCAAGTTATGGCTTTTTTCTTCTCATCCACTGCAGTTGTACCTCCAATTGCAAACATCTGGGGGCTTAATAAACACCATATATTTCAGTTATTGCTTTGAATGCAAGCTCAGCTCCAGCCTGTGAATTCTGCATCACAGTAATCTATCTTATATTGATGGAATGCATGTGAGGGCAGCATCAAGTGCAAGCCAGTCCACATGGGAAACTATATTGTTACCCATGGGAAAAAAAGAGCTATTTACATACATAGATTCCTGAATAATCAATAAGGCTACGCATAAAAATTACTCATCTAACACTTTCCAAGAATGGATCCCCATAAGCTATGAATGAATTACCACATGTTTATTTGTGTGTGCATGTGCATACAGCATGAATGTGCATGTGTAATTGTTAATTTCTTGGTGGCCACAGGCATGTAAAGTGTTACCTAAACGCCCTGAATTTTTGGTTAGATGACTGTGGTGTGATCTCACATTGTTTTACATTTTATATCTGAAAGCTGTATTGGTCTATGACCATAATAAAGATATACATACATACATACATACATACATACATATCTGGAAGCCAAGCTTTATGGGGAATAACTGAGTGAGATGAGTGTTTTTTTGGAAGAGATTAGAAGATGAACCGATGGATCTAAATTACAAGAAAGAATTTCCACCTAAACATTAGGACTTTTGGACTGAAAGATCTATTCACCAGTGGAAAAGACTGTCTCAGAGGGTGGTTGACTCTTCTTCTTTAGAGGCCTTTAACAAGAATCTGGAAGCCATGAGACAGGAGTGCTTTAGTTATCTTTCCCTGCATGGTAGGAGGATGACATGGCCCCTGTGCTCACCTCCAACTGTATAATAGTACAGTTGTAACTATGAAAAAGTAACTATTTCATGCACTGCACCCCCACTATAGTAGGGCCATCATTCTATGAGGGGGTTGCTAAAAAAGTTCTCAGGCAAACCCACTTCCCAAAATCTGAGTATAATTTTTCCACTGTAACTTGAAAGAGTATTATTTTTTATTGCAAACTGATAAACTGAAGGAACATAGCTCTAATTTCTTATTATTGTTTTTTAAGATCGTTGATGGAATAATGTCAATGAAAAGTGTGGAACTCTAGGCTATAATGAAGTTCTTGTTCCTGCAGAAGAAAGCTTCAATGGAAATATATGAGTGTATGATACAAACATTGAGTAACAAGTGCTCATCATACTCAATTGTGAGGAAGTGGTGTGCCAACTTTCAGTGTAGAGATTTTGAAACTGAAGAAGCAGCAAGATCTTTGAGGCCTTCAACAATTTCAGGTCCTGATATTGTTGAGCACATTCATGACCTGATTTAGGCTGATTGATGAATCTCAGCTAAAACAATTGCTGAGGCACTAGAGATAACACAGGAATGCATTGGGTTTATAATTCATGAGCAGCTGGCTATGCAGAAGCCATCAGCCAAGTGAGTGCTGAAATGTTTGAATGCTGAATGAGAAATGAAATCAAGTGGATACCTCCAAGTTGATTTTGCAACATTTTGAGTGATCTGGCAATAATTTTTGGAACAAATCACTGTTGATGAAGAAGGTGATGATACATTGTTATGATTTGGAGATCAAATAACTCTCCTTGCAATGGTGGCACTTAGGTTTTCTATGACCAAAGAATTCAAGACTCAAAGGTCAGCAAGAAAGACCACAATTTTTGGGGCTAAGGAAGGTATTTTGATGACTGACTATTTTAAGAAAGGACAAACAGTTAATGCAGAATATTACTCTAACTTGCTGATTAAATGAATCATGAAGGAAAAACAGTGAGGGAAGCTGCAGAAATATGTTATCTTTTTGCAGAACCTGCTCACAGGGCTGGCAAGACAATGGCTGTTTTAAGAATTTAGGTTCACTAGATCTTGCTCCTTTGGACTATTTCCTGTTTTCAAATCTTAAAATGACTAGATCTTGCTCCTTTGGACTATTTCCTGTTTTCAAACCCTAAAAAAAATTTGAAAGGAATAAAATTTTCAAATGACTCAGAAGTGATGGCAGCAGGAGAGCATTATTCCAGTGACCAGACATCAGACTTTTTCTAAGGTTTAAAGAAGTTTGGAACATTGGGGCTTTCTAGATTGGCAGGAAAGTGTGACATGAAGTTGCCTTTTCCTTAATGCTTAGCAGCTACACCGCAGCCTTTAGATGCAGCTGCGCTATTTCGCCATTTTTAAAAAAGAAGCTGGGAAAACCAGCACCTTTTTAAAGGCGCTTCTTCTCCCCTAAAATGAAAAAAAAAAAAGCGTTTTCATGGCACAATTTCCCTTTTTCTCATCTAAAGGCTACATTTTCATGCAGCCATGAACACACCTCTTTTTGCCAATCTAGATCAGGCCACTGTGTGCCAAATGCATCAAACTTCAGGATGAATATGTGGAATAGCATGTAAGTTTTATGGCCCGAAGTCATTCCCTTCTTGGTCAGGCTGAGAATTTTCAGCACCCTCTCATATTTACATGCTTGTGACATATTAAATACATATGTACAAATAGAAGAAGAGAGCATTTAGGATCCACATTAAGGACTCTGTCAATAGATACTAACTACACAACACAGCACAACATGGAGAATTTTGGTAAAATATCCTTTCAAAAAACATTAAAAATGGCCCCTGCCCCTTTCACTGTGATCTAACTTACAGAGTTAATGATCTGAACCATTTTCCTCCAACATTCATATCCCCAATATGAGGTTAGCAAGATTTGCACAGTTTCAAAACTTCACGTCTCCATTCCCCAAAATTCTTACTTTTGCATTAAAATAAGCAGGCCAGAAAGCAACACATTCAAAAGCCCTATAAGTTGCTGCAGTTCTACAGCAAGGATTGGAAATCTCTTTCAACCCTAAGGGCAGTATTCAATTTCACAGATGTCCAAAAGGACTGAAACAAAAAATACCTCTGTACCTTAGCTTTAAGCTACTTACTGCCAGTAAATAAATCTTAGCCTTTTACGAAAAAATATATATCTAGGGAACTATCAAATGTTGTTGGGATCATGAAGAAGGGGGTGCAGCAACTTGAAGAATTCTAGAGGACCAGATTGGGATTTTAGGAGCACTGGTGTGGCCACAGGCCCCAAGGCTCTCCTTTCATACCAACAAGGAAGAGATCTGATGGTACATCTATGCTATAGAAATAATGCACACTATTTTAACAGCCATGGCTCCATCCTACAGAATCCCAGGATTTGCAGTTTTGTGAGGTACCAGGACTCTTTGGCAGAGAAGACTAAAGATCTTGTAAAACTACAAATCCCAGGATTCCATAGGATGGAACTATAACACTTAAAGTGATGTCCAACCACATTATTTCTACAGTATAGATGTACCCAAAGTGGACTGTAGTCCATGGAAGTTTTAATGAATTTATAGTCTTTAAGGTGTCACAAAACTTACTGCTGTTTTTGCTACAACAGATTAGAAAGGCTACCCCTCTAGGACATGCCTATTTTGTCATGCAAGGTATTAAATGTTTTCAAATCACAAGCAGGCAAGAGTTTTCAGCAGCTGAGATCATGCATTGAACATTCTGCCCAACGTACTTCCCCCCACATCCTTCTTAGAGGTTCCAAGCATTTGATTCTATTGCTTGTAAAGTTATGTGATTTAAATGTTCTTGAGATGGAATTTTCTTTGCTCATGCTTCATGTCATCACAGTGTCATATGCAATGATGTCAACTGTGGTGGCAAAATTACTCAAGCAATTCAAGAAACCCCAGCCAAAAACCTCACAGAAATTTAGTCTGCCAAAAAAATGCCAGCAGAGCCACACATTAAATCTAATTAAGGTAATACATGGGTTTAGGAAGAAGGACCTGCATGGACAGAACAAAGAACTTTAATATTATTTAAGTTTTGGAAAGCATATCTACCAATTTTTTAGAGGACAAAATATGCCTTTCTTCTATAAGGTCACCTTTTCTTTTCCTGAGTCATAGAATCATACAGTTGGATGGGATCCCAAGGCCTATCTAGTCCAACCCCCTGCTATGCAGGAACTCACAATCAAAGCACCCCTGACAGATATACACCCAGCCTTCAGTTCAACACCTCAAATGTAGGAGGCTCCACCACACTTCAAGGCAGCATGTATCATTGTTGTATAGCTCTTACTGTCAGGAGTTTTTTTCCTAATGCTGAGGTGGAATCTCTTTTCCTGTACATTGAGTCACATCAATTTTCACAAGGCATAAAAATGGAGTGAGAATGGTATGCCACTGTTAGGGGCATCAAAGAATGCTCATGAATTTTCCTGATCACTGCCAAGGAAGCTATCTTGACACACCGAAACAACCCTCATTGTAAAAATAACCATTGTAAAACAAATTCTGCATTTTGAGACTTCTTTGCAAAGCATTCATTTCTCAGCAAAATCATTTCAATTTTTTCATTGAGAGGTCCACAAATGTAAAATAACTAACTAAATAAATAAATGTAAAGTTCTGCAAGAAAATTCTTAGTAATCTCATCCAGTTAGTAGATATGTCTGGAACTGCTTCATTCTCACATCCAATAATGAAATATGTTACGATCTATAATTATAATCATGGTATATTCAAAGAAAAGCTTTAATTTTTTTATTTTAAAAAAATGTTTTAGGGAATTACTACTTTTAAACCTTGGTTCAATCTGGAAAATAGTGGCTTTGACTATAGTTATCAAACGATGATGCCTCCAAACTATAGCTGCTATGTTTCTCAAACATGATTTCCCAACCATCCTTTTTCATTGACAGGAGAAACTGTCAATGAGCTCCCAACAGCACAAGTCCCCAGATGTGAAATGTCACTCCCAGGGCAGTTGTGTTTCCCCACTCTCTCCTATTCCCAAGCAGCTCAATTACCCTTTAAAAAAAATATTCTATAAAAAACACAAATAAAATCACAAAGCAAAGCTCCAGAGTTGCTAATAAAAATAAAGTTTAAAAAACCAGAAGGCATGCTAGGTAGGACATAGGGCAGAGAGGTTAAGGAGGAGTCAGGAAACAAGCATGATGGCAGCAGTCGCATGACTTAGCAAACATGTGGTGATGTGGTTCTACAAACAGGTATAAATTCCATTTACACTGATAAGTGCGACAGAGGTGAGAACGGGGTTCGTGTGGTAAATTCCTCAGGCTGCAATCTTACATTCAGTTACCTAGAAGTAAGTATCACTGAATTTAGGTTGACTCTGCCTAAATAATCCAGTTTGACACCACTTTAACTGCCACGGTTCCTGACTCATTTAAGAAGAAATGAAACTGGTGGGCCCCAATTTTAGGTCTGCTTGCACTTATAAACAATACAGGGTATTTGCCAAAAGACCAGAATCTTTTTGTTTAAGTAGGCTTTTAATGTGTGAGCAGGGTGGCTTCTTATTGGGATGAGTGTTTTATTTATTTATTTTAAACTTTTGTATGTCTTCGGAATTATTTTAAACTGTTGGTGCTGGGTTTTTTAATTGTTTTTAAAGTTGTCTTGTTAAATTCTTTTAATTTATTCTCTTTGGGACATCCTTGACTCCCACTTTGGAAGGAAGATGGCATTTAAATGAAATGAAATTAATAAATAGTTTAATAGTCCCAATATTTTTTAAAAGGCAAATGACAAGACCCCAGAAACTACAGACTAATTAAGTCTATTTGATTTCCACATCAAAGTTTATGCTAAGTAACTCATTTCAAAAGAATGACTGAGCAGATGAAAAGCCTATATTAGCTGAAAAGCAGGCTGGTTTTAGGAAAGGAAGGTGTACTGTGGACCACTGCTTCACCATATATGATAAATACTATGCAGAAGGTATCCTACTCTGTGTTGCCTTTATCAGTCAAGGTCCTGGCTTTAGCTCCATAAATAAACATAGGATTCTGCTGAAGTGATGGGATTTGACACTGCTTTAACTTTCATGGCTCAATGCTATGGAATGCTGGGATTTGTAGTTTGCTGTGACACCTGAACTCTCTGATAGAAAAGGCTAAATAGCTCACAAAACTACAAACCCCAGAATTCTATCGCATTGAGTCATGGCCGTTAAAGCAGTGTCAAACTGAATTATTTCCACTGCAGATGCAGCCTAAGCCTCCCTGGAGTTAACATCTAATATAATTGCTGGAATTCACAGTATATGTAAAATACATCTATAGTCTATGAGTTAGACTTGTTGAAATACCAATATAGATCAACTGGATCAATATTCTTGACATAAATCCTAAAAGCTATTTCTTCCCCCATTAGTAATATTGTGTGTTGTAGAAGTTCTTCCCCTCCTAGAAATATTATGTTTTATAAGCTGTGTGTGTGTGTTACTCACTAATTTTACTAATTTTAACAATTCAGTATTCTAATGAAATCCTGTATTTACAATCATAGTTGTACATAGCTGAACTCGACTGCAGAAATAATCCAGATTGACATAATTTTAACTTCCATGGTTCAATGCTATGGAATTCTGGGAAGAGTAGTTTGATGTAGCACCATTGCTCGCTGATTGAGAAAGCTAAATGTCTCACAAACTACAGTTCCCAGAGTTCTATAGCACTGAGTCATGGCAGTTCAAGTGGTGTCAAACTGGGGTATTTCTCTAGTGAGTATGTAGCCCTTGTCACCATATGAACAAATTTTGCATTTCTATGGCTATTCATACACTCTGATTATAAAGGTCCTTCCTGGACAACACTTCACTCCATGCATCTGAGGTAATAGACCAAGTCTATGAAAGCTTATTTACAGCTTCTTTCACTCATTTAGTTTCAAAGGTGCTACAAGATCCCTCTGCATACTACTGTAAATCATGTTATTTGATTTTAACCAGCAACAATAATAATAATAATAATAATAATAATAATAATAGTTATTTCTAGCCCGCCCCTCTGAGCAAGCAATTGGGGCGGGTTATAACAAGAGGTTAAAACACAACAGTTAAAATAAGCCAATCCCATCCCCACCTCCCACCCCTAAAAAAGGATTAACTCAACTGTAGCTAAAACATAGTAAAATACAAACAATATCGTATATCAGCAACAGGCCTAAGAGTTCTTTAACTGTGTGGGACAGGCAGTTAATGACTAAACATTATCTGGGAAGGCCTGCCAGAAGAGATGCATCTTTAAGGCTTTTTTGAAGCCATCAATGGATGAAAGAGACGTATCTCCTCTGGCAGGCCGTTCCACAGCGTGGGGGCAATAGCTGAGAAGGCTCTCTGAGAGGTCTGCGACAGCCTGGTCTTCATAGGCTGTAGCAGGTTCCTCCCAGAGGACTGAAGTGTGCGGGGGGGGGGGGTTCATACGGGAAGAGGCGGTCCCTAAGAAAGGATGGACCCGAGCCATGTAGGGCTTTAAAGGTTAAAACCAACACCCTGTACTGCTGATCAGCAGCCAGTAGAGAGACTTGAGCACGGCTGTTATGTGCTCTCTCCTTGATGTTCCTGTAACAAGTCTGGCTGCCATATTCTGAACCAGTTGTAGTTTCCAGGTAAGGCACAATTGTAGCCCCATGTAGAGCGCATTACAATAGTCCAGACGTGAGGTTACCAGCGCATGTACCACAGCTTCCAGATCCCTCACATCCAGGAAAGGGCGCAGCTGGCGTATTAGCTGAAGCTGATAACAGGTACTCCTGACCGTCGCATTCACCTGAATAGTCATGTGAAGCAACGAGTCAAGAAGCACCCCCAGGCTGCAAACAGAGTCCTTCGAGGAGAGTGTGACTCCATCGAGAACTGGAGATTGTATTCCCAAACCCGGGGTCGGGCCAGTAACTGTGAGTACCTCCATTTTGTCTGGATTAAGCTTCAATTTGTTTTCCCTCATCCAATCCATTACTACAGCAAGGCAATGATTAAGATGAGAGATGCCATCTGAAGTCTGAGCAGACGATCTTGTCATGGAGAGGTATATCTGAGTGTCATCAGCATACTGAAGACACTGAGCTCCATTCCTCCGAATGATCTCACCAAGCGGCTTCATATAAATATTAAACAGCATCGAGGACAGGATGGCACCCTGAAGAATGCCACAATTAAGCTCAATCTTTGAAGAGCAACTGTCCCCGAGCCTCACCCTTTCAGATCTGCAGAAAGGACTGGAACCACCGAAGCACGGTGCCACCAATCCCCAACTCTCTCAGCCGATCCAAAAGGGTGGAATGATCTATGCTGTCAAAGGCCACTGATAGATCCAAGAGCACCAGCAGGGTCACACTACCCTTGTCGATGCTCAAGCAGAGGTCGTCTGTCAGAGCAACCATGGCAGTCTCAACTCCATATCCTGCCCTGAAGCAGGTTTGAAATGAATTGAGATAATTCGTTTCATCCAAGACAGCTTGGAGTTGGAAGGCGACAGCTCTCTCGATCACCTTGCTAAGAAAAGGCAGCAGGGACACTGGTCTATAGTTGTTTCTGTCCAGGGGATCAAAAGAAGGTTTCTTCAGGAGAGGCTTCACAGCCACCTCCTTCAGAGAAGATGGAATGATGCCTTCCCTGAGGGACACATTGATCACATCCCGAAGGAATGTTCTCAATGCATCCCCTCCCTGGACGACTAGCCATGATGGACATGGATCGAGGGAGCAAGTCGTCTTCCTAGTACTACCAAGGAGCTTGTCCATGTCATCGGTACTCACTGATTGAAACTCATCCAGTAAGCTGACAACAACGGAGTTGCTGGACACCTCATTTACTGACATTGAGCAAATATTGGCGTCTAAGTCGGCTCTAATCCGAGAGATTTTATCTGCAAAGTGGATGTTAAACGCCTCACAGCAGGCTGCCGTAGGCTCCAGTAGCAGGTTTGGCACAGTGGGAACCTGTGTCAGCTCCCCCACCACCTTAAACAGCTCTGCCAGGCGGGACTCTGCAGACACAATGCGTGCAGAGCAGAAGGATCTCCGCGCTGCACGCAAAGCCTCCCGATAGGTGAGAAGATGCAACCTATGGCAAGTTCTGTCGGATGAGAGGCAAGTCTTCTGCCATTTGCGCTCTAGTCGTTGTCCAACCCGCTTCATCTCCCTGAGCTCTTCTGTAAACCAGGGTTTCCAGTTAGAAGCGGGTTGGAAAGGACGCTTAGGAGTGATGGTGTTGATAGTCCTGGTGATGTCGGTGTTCCACGTGTCAACCAAGGCTCCAACAGAGTCACCGGCGTTCCCAACCAACAGACCCTCTAGGGCTTTCTGGAAGCCAATAGGTTCCATAAGCCTTTGAGGGCGGACCATTCTACTGAAAGTGGCCTTTAGTTCCAGCTTGATCAGGAAATGATCCATCCATGACAGTGCGGAGGTTTTGGTTACCTCTGCCCACGGATACTCCTGTTCCATACTAAAAACCCCACCGAGAGTATGACCTGCATAATGAGTAGGCCCGTTGACCAACTGGGATAGGTTCATGCCTGTCATGGAATCCATGAACTGCCGAGTTGCTCCAGGTAACTCAAGCAGGCTGGTTTTGAGAGGAATGTTGAAGTCGTCCAAGACCAGAAGTCTGGGCGACTCCAACAACAACTCAGAAACCAGCTGAGTCAACTCGGTTAGGGAGTCTGCTAGGCAACAGGGTGGCCGGTATACTAGCAGAATCCCCAAACTGTCCCTGGTCTTCAGGCTCAGGTACATACAATCGACGTGGGCTGTTGGAGCTTTGCTCCAAGGACTAATAAAATCAATGTTCTAAGTCATCTAGGTGTAATTTATCTACCTGTTTGGGCCCTGGGAGTCATTAACATATGGAGCAATCCCATTCACAATGCCTTTCACATTCATTGCAATGGGAAAATATGACCAATATGCACATCTACTCATTCCATTGAAAGGAACAGACCACTCTTTGTAAAAAAATCTTCCTATAATTCATATAGGACTTTGGATTGTGACACTGTGATTTAAAGTAAAACATGAATTCAATGCTTCTGCTTTAAATAAAAGAAATAGATTTAACTCAATGGTTTGAAGCAGGGCAACTTTTAGGTCTCTGCATTCACTTAAAATTATATCACCCTGTGAGGCAGGTGGTGCTGTTACTGAAAAGCCACCAACTTCAAATTAAGTATTAAGTTATATTGTTTGTAATTGTGAACACACATGCATACACACACACAAAGAATATGAACATGGACTAAAAAGAGAATTCTGCATTCTGCTGTAAGTGAAAAAAGCTGCGACCACCTGGAATCCTGCAGAATTCTTAAAGGACCATTCAGCATTCCTAAGTGCACCTGAAAACAAGTAAACATTTAAAATGGAATTTCTCAGGAAGCCCCAGCCACCTGTTTTTGTATATTTTTAGGGAAGGGGGAAAACAGACCCCTGTTGTGCAAAAATGAATTGTACAGTCTCTGTGTGTTTTATTTAAGATGAGTAATTTTACAGCAGTGAGACATAAATGTTTTAACACCAGTCTCTTTCTCCCTCTATCCCACCCTCTCTTTCCCCTCTCTTTTTCCAGGGGTGCTTTGAATTACAACATGCCCTGTTTTAAGCTCAGTCGATTTACCTGGAGAAAAGGAATGGTGTGTTTTAAAATTGCTACTGTATAGTCTGGCTGAGGAAAGCATTAACCATGGAAGAATAATAAAATACAATGATGATGATGGCGATGACAATGACGATGATGATGATAAACCAACTTTCTTCTGCTATGCTAGGAGCTGGTTCAGTACAGTATAAGCAAACAGGACAGTCATAGTAATTTCTTCAGGACCCATCTATAAAAGCAGGTTTTTAGAAATTAGAGATGGTGCTTGGAATCCTGTTTAAAACTTTCCTTCTGCATATGAAGGAAGGCACTCTATCCGAGAACATCTGAGCTTCCTGGAAGTTTAAACTTGAAGCAATTTGTTGTACAAACACAAGGCACACTTCATGAGTGCTTCAAGCAATTGTCCTGTCATTTTGATATTTCATGTATAATTCAAAAGCTGCCTTCTGTAAAACCTGACACTTGTCATGGAGAGCCGTTGGCGTGCAACATGATTTTTCTTTCTTGTCTCTTCATAAAGCCCCACTCCCCTCCACTCCTGCTTTGTGTAATGAAAGGATGAATGTTTCTGTTGCAAGCCATATCAGTTATCATTGTAGCTTAATGTTTTAGGATTGGATTAACTATTTATAGTAAAGAAACTTTAGGGATCCAAATAAACTGGGCCTTCTTTTGTATGATAATTATTTGAAAGGCCTCTGTGCCAGTGACATGAATCATGTAACCCATCCATCCCCGATGATGTTGTACATCAACTCCCAGCACCCCTAGTCAGAGGGGTGGTGCAGCATATCCACTACTGCTAGAATAAATGTTTCAGAGAGTTGGGAGAAAGTCTCCAGTTAAATACCAACTTTGCCGGGTTTCTCCTGAGAGACCAACTGCTATACTTTTGTAGCATTTATGTAAACTGGAGCATCCCCAGTACTCAGAGGTTATGTTATTTCATCCACACATGAGCAAATCTTTTATCCCATTTCACAAAACCCAATTCAGTGAAGGTTTACCCAGAAGTAAACTTTGGTAAGTACAATGGCCCCATCTTGCCGCTTCTGGAGGCTGCGGGGAAGCGACCCTGGGTGCCTGCTGCACCCTGCTTCCAGAGGCAGGGCTGAGGGGAGAAAGGGGCCGGCACCATTCGGAGCTCCTTTTTTGCACCACGGAAAGGGCGCTATTGGCACCCTCCCACGGCGCAAAAACGTCATTACATGCGCAGAGTATCTAAATGCTGTACATGTGATGACGCTTTCAAAGCACGTCCATATGAACGCTGCCATTTTAAACGGGTGGTACCCATACGCTTTAGGGCTAGGGAAGTGTAAAAGCTGCACTCTCCCTAACCTTAAAGGTGGCGCAAAGAGCCCTTATCAAGGCTCTTTGCGCCAATCTAGATAGGGCCATAGATGAGCAAACCTTCTATCATTTCATCATTGCTTATTTTTTTCCTCAGGTTTGTTCTTTTATTAACTCATTATAGGATGATCTGTAAAAATGAACTGTTAAGATCTAGCTTCCTAAACACACAGAGGAACAGGCATGTGAAGAAATAAGGAAGGGCAACACATCTGGATGAAATGCAAATGAAGAAGATAATCATGAGAACAGATCATTCAGGTGACAATCAATAAGCTAAAACATGTATAGGGAGGAGGAAAGCTTTGTGTCTTCTTTTCACCCTCCTCAATGTTCTTCCCTGTGAAACCACAAGTAAAAGTTCTGTTTTCCAGGCACAACTAAGTACACTACAAAGTACATCAACACCCTCAAGGAAGAGAAGTAACACCTCATCCACTCCCCATTGATTAAAACTGCCTTACCAGGGAGGAATCTTTCTCTCTAGTTGGTCCATTTCCAAGCCTACACAGTTCAGGCCATTGCACAACTTAGTAAGGAGGAGACTCACTGGGAAATACATGTTTTGCACTATGTCCTTAAGGATGGCATGGTTGGGGCACCTTCTCAATTTAAGTGTTAAGAAAATCTCATTGCCAAAAGTTCTACTTTGAAAAAGGTTCACGTTCAATCACATTTTAGTAGATTTTCACAAGCTTAGAAAAGCATCTATTAAATATATAATTTGGTCCACATAATCTGAGATGGACATCCCTAGATTTAGGAGACATTTTTGGAGTGGATTGCATTCCAGTCATTCAAGGAAAAATGGTGGTTTAATCTTTCAGAGATACTCCATGAAGACAGGAGGGTCGTTCACTGATGAGAAAGAGGACACGAGGGGTTAGACCTGGATTATAAAATTGTAGCACTTTAACAGCACTTTAATTGCCATGGCCACATGATATTGAATCCTGTGATTTGTAGTTAAGTGAGGTACAAGAGATTTCTAGAAAAGAATATTAATAGTTCACTACATATCCCATCATTTTTTTTTAGATGGAGTCATGGCAGTTAAAATTATATCAAAGTTCAACAATTGTGCAGTGAGAAATAAAGCCATGTGCACTCATCCCTAACCCCACTTTTTACAGACATCTGAAATTTAGACCCTACACACATCTAGATTCCCTAAACAGGATTTTCTCTTGGCTCTTTGCAAGGATGCATATCCATGGCCAATAATTCTTCCTGTCCACATCCAGCAATGTGCTCTACAAGGCCACATAGATCTTCCTTTTTCTGTTCTTCCACACACGACAATGTATCATCCTATCAGAATTTTCCAGAATAATTGAATTAGAATTTTGAGTATGCTGGGAACCCCTTAACACAGGGAGTGTGACCAATTCTTCTTGCTCTTACTCCTTTCCTCACCAGTTCTCCACTGCCTCCGTTAACATTGTCAACACAAATAGCAATCAATCAAGGATGAAAGATTTTTTTTAAAAAAATCTTCTCTTTTATAAAGTGACAAATTGCACAATATTTAACAAAGTATTTTAAAAAATAAAAGGGTTCTCAGTACATAATGTCCTAAAACGCACAAACTAGGAACAGAGGTAATATATTGGCAGGCATCCTTTTAGTGGCATTGCTCTGTGCCTTCAGGTTGTTTCCAACTTATGGGTGACCCTAAGTAAATCTGCCATGGGCTTTTCTTGACAAGATTGGGTTCAGAGGGGCTCTCCCATTGCCTTCCTCTGAAGCTGAGAAAATGGGACTTGGCTAAGGTCACCCCCAAAAGCTTCCATGGATTAGTGGGAATTTGAACTGGGAGTCCTAATCCACCTTATGCCTGTATTGTGTCTTTTTTCAGGGGGTGGAAATCAGTGCAGAGGTTGGAATTCTCTAACTTCATCACACAATGATCAACCCCTCCCTTAAAACCCATCTTTTCATATGAATCTTCCCAAACTTTAAGATATTCAGAGGATGCACTTCTCACACAATGATGAAAGCATCTTCCAAGCCCTCCCAGGGATCCTCTAGAGATCCTGGAAGATGACATTGTTTAGCTATAAGCACATAGTGAGATGCTTCTCAGCTGCCCTCTGTTCTCCACCAGACCCTACATGGCTTTGTTTGGGGAGCAGCATAAAAAATGTGGGTTTCATAGAATCATAGAATCATAGAATCATAGAGTTGGAAGAGACCACAAGGGCCATCCAGTCCAACCCCCTGCCATGCAGGAACTCCAAATCAAAGCATCCCTGACAGATGGCCATCCAGCCTCTGCTTAAAGACGTCTAAGGAAGGAGACTCCACTACACTCCGAGGGAGTGTGTTTCACTGTCGAATAGCCCTTACTGTCAGGAAGTTCCTCCTAATGTTGAGGTGGAATCTCTTTTCCTGCAGTTTGCATCCATTGTTCCGCGTTCTAGTCTCTGCAGCAGCAGAAAACAAGCTTGCTCCCTCCTCAATATGACATCCCTTCAAATATTTAAACAGGGCTATCATATCACCTCTTAACCTTCTCTTCTCGAGGCTAAACATCCCCAGTTCCCTAAGGCGTTCCTCATAGGGCATAGTTTCCAGGCCCTTCACCATCTTAGTTGCCCTCCTTTGGACATGCTCCAGTTTCTCCACATCTTTTTTGAATTGTGGTGCCCAGAACTGGACACAGTATTCCAGGTGCGGCCTGACCAAAGCAGAATAGAGTGGCACTATAACTTCCCTTGATCTAGAAACTATACTTCTATTGATGCAGCCTAAAATTGCATTGGCTTTTTTAGCTGCCGCATCACACTGTTGACTCATGTTCAGCTTATGGTCTACTTGGACTCCTAGATCCCTTTCACATGTGGTCTCATTCAGCCAGATGTCCCCCATCCTATATCTGTGCATTTCATTTTTCCGCCCTAAGTGCAGAACCTTACATTTCTCTGCATTGAATTTCATCTTGTTAGCATCGGCCCAGCTACCTAGTCTATTCAGGTCATTTTGAATGTTGATCCTGTCCTCTGGGGTATTAGCTACTCCTCCCAGTTTAGTGTCATCTGCAAATTTGATAAGTATGCCCCCAATTCTGTCATCCAAATCATTAATAAAGACATTGAATAGCACTGGGCCCAGGACAGAACCCTGTGGCACCCCACTGGTCACTTCTCTCCAGGTTGAAAAGGAGCCATTGTTGAGCACCCTTTGAGTTCGGCCAGTCAACCAGTTACAAATCCATGTAACAGTTAACTTGTCTATCTCACATTTTGCAAGCTTGTTTGCAAGAATGTCATGGGGAACCTTGTCAAAGGCCTTACTGAAATCGAGGTATACTATATCCACAGCATTCCCTTCATCTACCAAGCTGGTAATTTTATCAAAAAAAGAGATCAGGTTCGTTTGGCATGACTTGTTTCTCTGAAACCCATGTTGACTTTTTGTGATTATGGCATTGGCCTCTAAGTGTTCACAGACTCTCTGCTTAATGATCTGCTCCAGAATCTTTCCTGGTATTGATGTCAGACTAACTGGACGATAATTGTTGGGATCCTCTTTTTTTCCCTTTTTGAAAATGGGGACAACGTTTGCCCTCCTCCAGTCTGCTGGGACTTCTGTTCTCCAGGAGTTCTCAAAGATTATTGCCATTGGTTCCGATATTACATTTGCCAGTTCTTTTAATACTCTAGGATGTAGTTCATCTGGTCCTGGAGATTTATATTCATTTAGGTTAACCAGGTATTCCTGTACTACCTCTTTACTTATTCTGTGCTGAAATTCCTCTATTCTGTCTTCTGCTCCATTATCCTTAGGTTGAGCACCCTTTGCCTTTTCTGAGAAGACTGAAGCAAAGAAGGTGTTAAGTAATTCTGCCTTTTCTCTGTCTCCAGTGAGCATTTTGCCATCTTCTGCACGCAGTGGCCCAACCGTTTCCTTCTTCTTCCTTTCTCTTTGCAGGGAGTTTGCAGGGAGAAGAATCAGGATATGTGGCATTGTCCTGCTTGGGAGAACTTTATGCTACAATCTCTTTGATGCAGGATCTCAGCCATCAACCTAGGTGCTATTTCACCTGTTTCTCTTTCCTTGACATCATTTCTGTATAGGAAAAGAAAGGAAAATATTGTGTACAGAAACCAAAACAGAGATGTCTTTATATTTCCACAGGTTTAGAAGCTATAGCATGAAGGTTTGTTCTACACAAAGGAAAGGAACATATGTTTAAAGTTGCTCTTTATAAATGGAAGTGAAAAGTCTGAAAGGGGGAACTTAATTTAAAGAATCTTAAATCCTTTTAAAGAAAGTGTTGATTCAATCCCCTTTAAATAGTTAGGCTCAGGTGCAATTTGCAGGCCCTGCATCTCTTTGCTGAAGCAACCCAGATAATTTACTTGTTTCAAAGTTCAGCCTATGAAGCAGCTGCAGGGTCTGGCCCACTACATGGAAGAGAAGCCAGATGAAATGATAAGCTGTGGAATGTTTCATAAGAGGGAAAAGTGGGCACTGGCAGCAGGTGTGCAGAAATACCAAAGCAAGGCTTGGATTCAGAAATTATCTAACCATTTTTTTAGCATGCCATCCTGTATCTCACGTTTCAGCGTGCCACTGCCATTTATCTCCATTCCTCTCAACCTGCAATTGTCTTGTACATGAAAAATGTCGGATTAGAAAAACCTGTTTTCAAAAAGCAGCTTTGTTGAGGAATCTCAACTTTTTCTTTTTCTTTCTTTCTTTCTTTCTTTCTTTCTTTACTTTTGGTAATGCCTTTCTTCTCAAAATCCTTAAGGTTGTACAATACAGTCCTCTTTTAAACTTCATAGCATTTATTGACAGATAGAACTGAGAGTAAAATGATTCATCTAGTGTGTGTGTGTGTGTGTGTGTGTGTGTGTGTGTGTTGCAAAAGAAATTCCCAGTTAAATATGAGTTTGTTTAAAGCATCCTGAGATGTATTTGATTTTGTGCATTCTGGGAGACTATAATATTCATAAAACATTTGAGTAAAATGATGCCAGAAGTGTATTCTCATATCAAATAAATAAAAATAAGCAGGCTTTTACTGTACATACCTATTGGGGATGACACCTGTGCTATTGAACTCTTGTATACATTAAATGTAGAGCAACAAATAAACAGTTTACTTATAGTCTCCAAGGGTTCTTAATTAGGTAATTGAAGTATGGAGCTGAAAGTGAGGAATATATGTGTCCTGCTAAGTTGCACAGTTATGAACAATGTTAGTTTCTCTGTAGCATGTGATAATACCATGTAGTGATGCCACAAGTATGCGAGTAACATTTTATCAAGCCCTCAGACCTTATAGGAAAATAAATGCTTTTGTTACTTGGTTTTGACTCACCACCACATGTTCTGAATAAGTGTGTATGATGCCAGAGGTTGCTTATTTGAGTTGATCATTGCTGTCATATTGTCAAGGAGTAGAAAGAAAGAAAAAAATAAGTGATTCAGGATGTTGGAAATATTTTCTTTTCCTTTTTTTCTAAAGGCTGCATTTGCTAGTGATGTCATTATGACCACTAGGTGTCACGCTGTGGGTTATACCTAAACTATATAAATTTGCCCCATACAGCCTTAGTAAAATTAGCACATATCCAACTCACATTCTCTGCTTGGAATTATTAATTACCAATAGTCATACTTAACTTTCACCTATGCTTGATTTTAAAAAAAAACAAGCATAAATTAGAAAATATAAAAACATGTTCACTGCCATTATAACTGTAGTTCATGACTGCTAATGTGTCATTCCTGTACTATCCTGGTGGCTCATTATAAACCATGAATGATTTGACTAAAAGCATTTTAAATTGACTGCAGCCCATAGCTGTGTATCATTATGGTCTTATTTGTTTTTGCTCAGGCAGCAAAACCAGGATGTTTCTTGAGCTCTGCATGGCTGCGTATTGTCTCCTATTGCCCTATATGGCCAAGTAATTATAGTCACTTGTAATTTGTATCAATCAACAACAAAAAGCATTCAAAGTACTACTCTCTCCCTCCAAACTGGGGGTTCTCAATATTAACATATTAAAAATACCAATGAGCAATTTTTGCTGGTCTTCTTTTATTTCTAAATATGGCCTCTTAATTTCTTCTCATTGGTCCAAAACACACAGCAGAAATAATCCAGTTTGAGACCACTTCAACTGCTCTGGCTCAATGCTAGGGAGTTCTGGGAACTGTAGTTTTGTGAGACATAGGTGCCACAATAAACTACAGTTCTCAGGATTCCCTAGCACTGAGCCAGGACAGTTAAAGCAGTTTCAAACTGGATTATTTCTGCAGTATTTTGTACCTTTATCTCTTCTCTGCAGACATTCACTGCGAGACCAAAATGTACCTTATGAGCAGTCATAATTGTATTTTACAACAAAATGATTAATGGCGAACTAATCAAATATAACTATTATATAGAACAGAACTGGGAAATTTTGAATGGTGAAAGCTATTCACAATCCTTACTTAATTCCTGAAAGGCAGGGCATGGTTTCTTAATGAATTACAGTTTTGTACTCTTTTGTTCTCGATAAGCTTCATTTAAATAAAGCAACCTTAATCAAAATAAGCAAGGAGATATGTTTCAGCATCCAGTCTCTTCATAGGCAGGAGATCCCCAACTTTCGGATCCTTTTCTAGTAAATTCCAACCTCAAACCTTGTCCTGTGGCAGAAAATTAGAATTAAAGCAAGGTGCTGTATTAGCATGTTTGGTCAGTATGTATCAGACAACATTGTTTCTATTCAGTTGCTGCTATGCATTTCCTTTGTTTCTGTTGTGCACCTTTTCACTTATGGAGAAAACCTGTCAATAGGCTCCGAATATTGCTTCTGTTTCATTAATTTCATCTTCATTAATTGCTTCTATTTCATTAATTCATGTGATAGGTCCTTCCTACATCAGTAAACATTGACAGCAGTCACGTGGCATGAGGGGGGTGATTCTCCTCCTCTCCCCCTCACAATTCCCAGGCAGGGTAAGGTTGTTTTTGCTCCATGCATTTTGGATATTTTATCTTTATTTTTTTCCATAATTGCATAATTATAGCAAAAATCAAAAGAAAAGAAACTAAGTAAAAACAACCTTGGCAAAAGTACACATATGCAAAAAGGTATGGAATGTGGTGTTACAGAGCCAGTGTGTAAGGGACCATGAATTGCCAAAGCAGGAACCTCACACAATTGTAGAGGAGTGTGATACAGAATGTTTTCAAATTGGTATTTTTCCTTTTGCTTCATTAACGTGATCTTTGTAAGAAAAAAGTGTAATAAATTCCATTATTTAAGGAGGCCTATAAGTTATAGTTCAGTAGATGATATTTAATCTTAAGTCTTATCATCCTGTCTCAGGACCTTTGAAACTGATTTATTTTAGCATGGGTTTTTGGGCATATCAGTTCACTTCTTCAGATGCATCAGAAGTAGTGCATTGAGATTCACAAAACCTCCTATTAAAATAAATCAATCTGGTGGTGCAGTGGTTAAATACCTGTAGTGCAGCCACTCACTCAAAACCATAAGGTTGCAAGTTCAAGACCAGCAAAAGGGCTCAAGCTCGACTCAGGCTTGCATCCTTCTGAGGTTGCTAAAATGAGTACCCAGATTGTTGGAGGCAAGTAGCTTACAGTTGTAAACCACTTAGACACTCCTTAGGCAGTATGAAGCAGTATATAAATGAAGCTGTTTGTTTGGGGGTTTTGTTGTTGTTGTTGTTTGATTCCTTCAGTTCCCCATTCCATTTTCGATTTTATGCCAAAATATGGCTCTCTCTTTGAAACCTTTAAGTAATCATTGAATCATAGCTTGGCTGTGTAAAAATCTGAGTCTTTTGAAAACAAACAATATGACTACAGTGTGCCCTTCCCTTACCCGGGGGATCAATTCACCCTCCCCCGAACTAAGGGAAATACCGTGTATGCTGGAGACCCACTGAAAACAATGGGGCTCATACCCACAGTGTGGTATGGTGTGGTGAGGTGGGGCATGTGCCATTGCCTCTTTTAGCATGTGGTTTTCAGCATAAACTGAAAGTTGTGTATGACATGCCTGCATACGACACGGGTGCACTGTACTTATAAAATTACTCTCTACAGCTAACATTTACTGTTGCAGTTACATATTCATAACCTACAATTATGGCTCTGTAGCTGCTCCATATTCTGTAAAACTACATAGTCTTACTGTAAAACTGCATAAATGCCACCGCCACCACCTTAACAGCCAGCACCGAGATCAAGTGAAGTAAGCCTCTTCAGGTGAAGGCACCCTGATCAGTTGCAAATCAGGATGTTTCCAGTCCTCTTCAGACAGTAAGAGAAGCTGAAACAATCAGAAATATGGCCCCTGTCACAAGTCCTTGTTGCAGCCTTGCACACCGGTGAGAAGGGGTTGAGAACATCCTCCTCCTCCTTGGATCTCAATCAGTAACTGAACAGGCCTTCACCTGATTTGGCTACTGGACATTAAGATGGGCTCTGTGGGGTTGGGCCATGAGATATTATTCACTGTATATACTTGAGTATATGTCGACCTCATGTATAAGTCGAGGGCAAGTTTCGGGACCAAATTATGGAATTTGGACTGACCTGTGGATAAGTCGAGGGTAAAACTTTGAGGCTCAGCATCTTTCTGCTTTGCCTCTCCTCTGCCTACCATCAGTTGTCTGCAGCTGGCCTACTTACCTATACATAGAAGGTGGAGAGGAGGAGGAGAGAAGTGGGCTGGCTGCAAACAACCAAGAGCAGGTGGATGGGCAGCAGCAGAGTCTTGCAGGAAGCGTACTCACCTTTTCTTCCTCTTCTCCTCCTCCTTCTCCTCCACCTGGCCCTCTCTTCAGGAAAAAGACAGGCAGTGGCAGAGCCTCACGGGGTAACTATTCATCCCTCCTCCTCTTCCTCCTTTTCTTCTTCCTGCTCCTCCTCCTAGCTCTCTCCTCAGGAGACAGCCAGGCAGTGGACAAGCCTTGAGGGCCAAGCACTCTTCCTCCTCCTCCCCTGCCTGGGTCTCTCTTCAGGAGAAAGCCAGATGAAGGTGGAGCCTCAAGGGGCAAGAAGTCATCCTTCCTCCTCCTTCACAGCCTGGCATTACTGTAATGACCCATGTATAAGTCAGCCCAGTTTTGGGGGATCAATTGTTTGGCATAAATTTTTCTGCTTATACACTAATATACATGAGGGCAGTTAAGATGGATCTCTTCCAGTGAACATATCCTCCCGACGTTAAGATATATGTATCCATCTCTTTGAACTGGACCGGAACACCTCTACCCCACTGTCACTTTTGATAATCTGTTTTTAATTTGTTTTAATTGCTGAGAGTTTATGTATTTTACTGCCGTGTCTTATTTTTATACTTATAATAGGTTGTAATCCTGCCTTGATCCACCCAGGAGAGGTGGGAAAACATTATTTATTTATTTATTTATTTAGCACGGTAGTTAAGCACATGTAACTAAAGTTCGGAACAGAGAGGCCAAAATAAAGCTGCTTCGGGTCACTTTGGAGGTAATGCTGTTTAAGTGACACAGGCATCTTAAGAAACTGTGCCAAAACTGCACTCCAGTCCAGTGTGGCTTTAGCACAGCTTCCAGCCTCCTAGGATGCATGCATTATTTAAACAGCATACCTCCAAAGTGGCCTAAAGCAGCTTTATTTTGGCCTGTCTGTTCAGGCCCTAAGTACCCATGGTAGAATATCAGTGTATTGTACCCATGATAGAATATCAGAATATGGCAAGAACACAAATATCTAGATTTTAATACATTCTCACAACTGAACATTGGAATGTATGCACACACACACACACAATCTTCCAATTGGTATCCTCCATGTATTTTGAACTGCAACTCCTATCACCTCCAGCCATCATGTTCAAGGTTTTTAGGTATGGAATCCATTGATGATGTCCAAAACTTTGTCCAAAACATCTGGAGAACACTTGGTTGGAAACGACTAACAGAGCTATCATCATACTGTTGAAGAACAATTTTTGACCTGTACATGTGGTGCCCACCTGTAGTTTCTTTGGCAAAATGCTTGATCTGAGGGATGGCAAAATGTCAAATTCAAAGATAGCATTGAATCTTTGGTTTCTCCTGTCATGATCATTCTGAGTTTTTCCCCATGACTTTAGTGTATTTTCTGCAAAATCTTACAGTTAGAACTGGGTGAGGTATATCCACTCTTTTCAACTATACAAACATGGATTTGGCATGAAAAATAAAATAAATAGTAAACACTGACTGTTCAATATATATGGACTGTGAAGAAATTAAAAGTGTTAAAAACATGCAACACCCACATCCTTTTTGTACTACACCTCCCAAGGTATTCTAGCCACCTGATGCTGGCTGAGTCATTCTGAGAACTGTAGTCTGAAGAAGTAACTTTTCCCGGGATGGGGGTCTTGACTGCTGTATCTTACTGTGTCTCACCCTTTTTATTAGCATGAGCACTTGTGTGTGTTAAAATTAAAGGTATCACATGCTTGCAAAACTAAGAGTCATAAAAACTGTGTGTGTGTGTGTGTGTGTGTGTGTGTGTGTATGCTGGTTTTATAAGAATTTGGTGTTCTAAATCCAAAAATTACCTCAGGTTTGCTCCATCGTGTAGTTGTTTCTCAACTTGCTTTGACATTCCTATGTTGGAATATGTGACTGAGTGAAATGATCCTGCAAAGAGGAAGAAAGTGGTTCAAGTCTTCTACTGACTAGACTTTCAAAGCTTTTTAATTCACTGATATAAAACACTAATGGTGCCTCCCGCCCTGCTGCGGGCAGGAGCAGTTGCTGTGGGGTGGGCTAGGCCCAAAATGGCTGCTGCAGTCCATGCCTCTTCCCACCGGTGGGAAGCTTGCTGTGCGCCAGCTTCCTGCCAGCAGGAAGGCGGCCGTGTGCGGGTTCTTTCATGCATGGCCACTTAGTGCCTGGGCTCTCCCGGGCACCCATTTGAATGGGCACGTTGGGGATTGGCTGCGCGGGCCGCGCTCCTCCTCCCATTGGCTGGTTAGGCCTTGGGAGGAGGGAACTTGGGCTTACTAGGACTCCCATTGGTGGAAGGGCCTATATAGACCAGCGTGTCTCCCCACTCCATGCCTTTTTCTTTTGCTTGGCTCCCCTCCCTCCCTCCCTGGGATGGTGTTGCTTGTCACAACTTGTTGGGGTGGCAGCAGAGGTACGGGTTTCCAGGGCTTGGTAGCACTGGATCGGGAGTGCTTTGGACCCAGGAAATATCACGGTGAGATGTGGCCAACAGTGGGTCACATGGAGTTTATCCCGGTGACTAGAGGCTTTCATCCTGTAGCTGCATAATGGCATAATAGTGCAAGGGTGTTTTGTTTCCTCAAAGTCATCCCAATGCTTGGCGTACAAGCAACCTCACATCAGTCACCCTCGGTGTTGGTGATATGCAGATCCAGACCTCATGCTTGGGGTCCAACCCTACCTTGTAGTCCTCTTCATAAAGTTGTGGCCTTTTTCATGCCAATATGGTTCTTGTCTTTCTTGGGGCGCTCCTGCCTCCACTGCAAAAATCCATTCAAAAGCACTAAAAGAAATCACAGTGGAATCTCAATGGCTACACTTAATCAAAGCTGAGTTACAACTGAATTGATAAAAATATAGAATTTGTAAAAATCCTGTGTGTAGTACAACATTTTTATTTTATTTTTTAATTCAGCACCCTAAAAGCCATTTAAAATGGCTACAATATTTAAAAAGGTTTTTTCATCACAAGCCTGTGTAATAGGACTAGTAAGAATGGGAAACACTTTGGTTATTTTGGTAAAAGTTGTTATTTTGCACATAGGTACCCACTGCAGTGGGACTTCCCCATGCAATTAATTGTCAAAACATAGCTTTTCATGCAAGATCAACTATATTTTGAAATGTTCTAGTTTCTTTTCTTTTCTTTTTTAAATAAACTGTTATCAGGGAATCTAACAAGAATTTATCAGGCAATAAATTGTGCCTTGAGATCATAAGATAGGGAGTTTTAATTAGCATTTTAATATTATAAATTGTTAGCACATTAATATCTCCTAGGTTACAGTTTAATTATAGCAACAAGAACAAAAATTTTCTCAGGCCAAAATGTAATGATCAATATTAAAGGCAATATCAATGAGCAAAGAAAGTGAACAGGTGGGGGAAAAGTGAAGGCAACGACAGCATGGAGGTTGAGAGGAAGAGGCAGGAGAGGTCAGCAGCAACACTGTGTCTAGGGTCTAATCTGCACCACAGAAATAATACACTTTGACAACACTTTAACTGCCATGGCTCCGTGCTAACTAATTCTGGAATTTGTAGTTTTCTGTGGCACCAGAGCTCTCTGCCAAAGAAGGCTAAATATCACTCAAAACTAAAAATCCCAGAATTCTGTAGCATTGAGCCAAAACAGTCAAATTGCATTATTGCTGCAGTGCATATCAGATCTAGGAAACACTCTGCTGCCATCTCTAAGCCTGCCTCCTCAAAAGGATGGAAAGAGTATTTTAAAATGCCCCCCCAAATGTTGAGAGAACTACACAAAATTTGCACATGGTTATTTTGTTCAAAAACCATTTTCAGGACAGTGAACAGCGCCAAAACATCCTAAAGGCACCAGATCCCAACTAATCTTGGTAGCTAAGCAAAGTCAGCGCTAGTTAGTACTTGAATGGGAGACTGCCAATGAATACCAGGTGCTGTAAGCTATATTTCAGAAGAAAATACTGGCAAAGCCATCACTTGAGTATTCTTTACCTATGAAAATCTATGAAATTCATGGGGTCTTCATAAATTGACAGGTAACTTGAAAGCAAATACAGAAACAGCATTTTATGCACAGAAAAAGTTGTAATTGGGGACTTGATTCAACACAAAATTCACACTTCTTTATGTTGTACAGGAGACAGCATTTCCGATGAAGGAAACATTTTCTGAAAACGTTGTTTTTCTATGCAACACAACTGGTGTCCCAAATTTTGAATGGTAGGAAGAAAATTGCTAAAATTACTTGTGATAAAGAAGTACATCTTCAATTGCTTTCAGAAGCCACCTAAAAGCCTTGCTGTATTCAGGGGTTATAAATGAAAATTTAACATCCTTTGGTTTAGATTTTCCTTCCTCTTCTGTTATAATACTGTCAGGTTTTTTCTGCTGCTTTCTTTTTTGATGTTAGATTTTGACATTGTTGGACCATTTTATATGCTGTAGGTTTTGATTATGTTGCAATGACCTTAGAAAATAATTGAGGAAGCATATAAATAGTTTACAGAAATAAAAGAAAAAGCTCAAATTGGTGCAAGCCAGTATTCTCAAAGCTCTAGTTCCAAAAGCTAAGCCAGTTGCTATAATTCTTGCTAAAACTAAACTATGGACATAGGGTTTTTGTGACTATTGTTTGTATATACACATGAGCCACCAGTTTGCATATTGGAATAGGACTCTAGTAGGCCAGGGTTTGGATTGCCCCTCAGTCATGGAAACCTATTGTGTGAACCATACAAGTCACAGTCTCTCCACCTAAAAGAAAACCAATGGCAAACCTGAATAAATCTTGTAAAGGAAATCCTTAATAAGATTGCTATAAATCTTATTTGACCTGCAAAAGGCATAATAACAGCAATACACATGTACGCACACTTTGTGACTTTGCAATATATTTTGAAGAGAGAAGGGGTGTTCTTTGAGATTATAACCTGTCTTCTTTCTTAACACATTCTTTCCCTCTTCCATTGATAAAATCAGCTGCCAGGAAAAAGCAGGAGTACTACAAGGCCTGGGACATTCCAGTACTTTCTGTAGGGAGAGGAAGCCCCAAGAACTTCTGCCCAGAAGAGTGAGCAAGAAACAGGGGATTTCATCCAATTGTTCTTACTGTTGTCCCTACTGGATGCTTTGATTGGGAGTTCCTGCATGGCAGGGGGTTGGACTGGATGTCCCTTGTGGTCTCTTCCAACTCTATGATTCTATGGTGGAATTTTCCAGGAAGAGCTGCCTTCTTGCAGACTCCCGCTCATCAGCTGTAATCCATCAGACTCTGTTGGCAAGTTCCACCACCCCAGCTGCAGCAGTCAAGGGAGAAGCTGAAAGCAGGAGTTCTAGGGTGGGCTAATCCACCATCAATAGGGTTGCTGCTGAAAAAAAGCAACACCAAAAGGGGCCACAACTCTAGGAAGCTAATTTGGGGGCTACAAGGGCCAGGGCTTGCCCTGGCCCTTGAAAGAAGGGAGGGGATTTGTGTTTTCTATATTTATTTATAGCCTGCCTGGATGAAAAGAGGAAAGAATATGCTGGGCCTTGAGAAATAATTATCACAATTGTGCATGGAAGGAGGAGATACAGAAAAGGGAGATGACTGCGTTTGAACAGGAGGAATAATAACAACAAGATCCTGGTTACCCCTAAGCTGTCTGCCAGTCCAAATAACCTGGTTAGCCTTGGCAATCATTCCACTCCCTGGGATTGAAAATGTTGCTGGTAAATACCAAGTTAGTGAATGGTATATAATCATGGAGTTGGAAGAGACCACAAAGGCCATCCAGTCCAACCCCCTGCCATGCAGGAAGACACAATCAAAGCACCCCTGACAGGTGGCTATCCAACCTTTGTTTAAAAACCTCCAAAGAAGGAGACTCCACATAATCCAAGGGAGTATGTTCCACTGTCAAACAGCTGTTACTGTCAGGAAGTTCCTCCTAATATTTAGGCAGAATCTCTTTTATTGCAGCTTGCATCCATTGTTCTGTGTCCTGTTCTCTGGAGCAGCAGAAAACAAGCTTACTCCATCCTTAATATGACACCCCTTCAAATACTTATACAGGGCTATCATATCACCTCTTAACCATGTCTTTCCCAGGCTAAACATACCCTGCTCCCTAAATGGTAAATCATTGCCATTAAGGACTTGATCCTAGATTAATGTGCTGATCTGGTATATATCGCAGAGACTTGACTGAAAATGTGAGGGGTAACATGATTGCTTCTGAGCATCCCTTCTCACAGAGTGGAATCAAATGGAGGCTTGAGTCTCTCTGACGATCCATTCTGCAGCAAGAACTATTGTATTTGCAAGGAACTGGCCAGCAGAAGTTTTCAAGTAGTCACGGGTCCTTTACACACTAGCCCATGCTTTGATTGGGAATTCCTGCATGGCAGGGATGGCCCTTGTGGTCTCTTCCAACTCTGTGATTCTATGATTCTATGAGAATACAGATCACTGAACAGCTTTTCCATTCATTTTGCAGATAAAATTGCTCAGATCTGCTTTGACTTGGATGCTACAATTGACACAAATCCAGTGGATGAAATGTTGTCCCCTGTTTGTCCAATGATAATGTAGACTTTTGAATTTGTGCATTCTGATTAATGCAGTAAGGACAGAAACCTTGGAAAGATAAAGACCATTACCCTTACTGGGTTATTTTTTAAAAAGCCAGAGGGGGACTAGCTCTATCGCTAGAATGAGTGGTTAATACCTTCTAAAACCAGGCACAATTCATTGTCCCTCAATGAGGCTGTTATAATAGCATTATTGAAAAGGTCTTCTCTGGATCCTACTGTGTTGGACAACTACCAGTCACTTTCTGATATTCCGTTCTTGGACAACGGCCATCCAGCTCCAAGGGTTTCAAAATGAAACATATTATCAGAGTCCATTTCACTTTCATTTCTGACCTGGCTATGAGGCACAGATAGCTTTGGTCTCCATGGTGGATGATCTACACCAGGAACAGGGCTGGGGAAATGTGTCCCTGTTGATTGTGCTGGACCTTTCAGCAGCTTATGGTACCATCAACCATGGTATCCTGCTAGGCCACCTGGCTGGAATAGGAACTGTAGGCATTCTCAACTGAAGAGAAAGGCAATGGCAAAGGCAATCCTGCCAAAGAAACTCTCATATAGGATTATTATAAGTCAAGAGTCAGCTTGAAGGCTTACAACAAACCATTCTTTCTACACAAATTCTGTGTTGGCCTGTAGTAGAGCTCAACTGGCCACCTTCCCACCCCACTTCACATCTCTGATTGTCCTGATTTTCCATGAAAGACTGGCATCTAAGAACACTTGATCATACTCCTGTGCAGAAAGGCATCTGAAGAGACCAATGTTAGGTTTCATAACTGAAACCTGCAGTATCAAAATATCTGCATTTTTATATTTATGCACTTAAAGCCAAAGCTGAAGTGGTTTTACAAAATATTCTTTTCCCATCTGTTAGAGAGATGCTATCAAGGAGTTTTGACTCAGGTGATTCTGTCTCTTCACAAAGCAGCTCTTCTTGATTTCTATGTTGATCCTTCATACTTTTATTATTATTCCTGGTATTTTCCTCGAAGGGTGGGTCAAATGTTTTGTTCAAAAGCTGGATGAAGTTTATAGGTATCAAGAGTCTGCAGACACAGTTCACCAGTAATCTATGTGGCAATGGAGATTATCACATGGGGGACAAGATAGGGATGGGATGCTCTCCCATCCTTATCCTGTCCATGACCCCAATCCTGTCCGTGGCTGATCTCCCCTTTGGGAAGTGATACTGATAGTGTTCATGCAAAACACTTCTACATAACATCGCACTGATCCCATCAGTGAAGTGTAATTGTATTAATACAAAATGACAGAAAATGACAGGACTATTCCATTTCACTCATAGCTGAGTGACAGGATCAGGATGATGGGATGTGAAAATGTTTCGTGCAATCACTTTCACTAGTGCTTCCAAACAGCTGAATGTCAAGATCAGCACAATGCAATGTGAAAGTGTTTCACATGAACACTTTCACTAGCGCTTCCCAGGCGGGTCAATGACAGGCTAGGTGTGAAAGTCCTTCCAGCAATCAGGTAGGAAGGATGTGACAGGGACAAGACAATAACATCCCATCTCCCTTGGAATAATATCCAATATAAATGAAACCTTATCCTTTTGTAAAAGCTGAACGGATCAAGTTCTCCAACTTGTGGCAGATCAGTCAACAAAGTTTTCATTCTAGCATCCCAAACATCTCCTATAATTCAGTTCTCTTTATTAAGCCAATTTTGTTTGACCCTAATTCACTGGAACGGGACCTTTTTGTTGGAAAATTTATGCATTACATTCTCCTTTCCCTCATTATATAGATAAGGTCTCCCTCTCTCTGTCTATCTATCATGTGGCTCCTGTCACTCAATCTTGGAGGCAGTTTAACAGCTCTCTGTCTCAAGATTCTAAACTACTAGTAACTGCTTGCCAGCAGTCAGTAAACAGTAGTTTGTTCCATATTTCTGCTATCTTAAAAGATGGTGAGATTTATTTCTCCTTATCCTTACCAACAGTGTACAGTGGTCCCCCCGGCTTACGAATCCCCCGGGGAACGAAATCCCCGGGGTGCGAAACCGGCGGGACCACTAAAATTCCCCCGGGATCCGAAGGATCCCCCGGGGAACGAAACGGAAAAACCACATGGCCCCTTTAAATCGGCCGCGCGGTCCGTCCGCTAAAGCAGTCCCCCGGGATGCAGTCATTTCCGGGTTACGAAAGGTAATCCGGAACGGATTACCTTCGTAACCCGGGGGACCACTGTACATTAAAACCTACTGCTAACCTTAACGATTAAGTCTACTGCTAGTCATCAGTACAATGAAATTCTCACAAGGTCAAAAAATATCTGACAGCTCACTGAATAAATGGTATTTGTGAGCATGTATGTTCATGTGCAAAATGTATTACTTCAATATTCCTATTTCAGATTCTGTTGATAAGAATTCAAATTAGATTGAATTTGGGCAGCACCTTATGTAAACCAGAACATGATAGCCATCTTAAAAATAGCTAAAGGGATTTAATTTAGAAAATGGGATAAGCTTGTTTTCTGTTGCTCCAGAGACCAGAACACAAACTGATGATTTTAAATTAGATCAAAAAAGATTCTGCCTAAACATCAGGAAATTAAGTGCTGTTCAACAGTGGAATTCTCAACAAAGAATGCCTTTGAAAGTTGATTTTTCTTTTTCTTTTTGGAGGTCTTTAAAGAGTGTTGATGCCCACCTCTTAGGATTACTGCACTGGTATGGGTTGGACTAGCTGTCTCTTGAGGTCCCTTCCAACTCTGCTTCTATGATTCTTTAACTCTCCAGAGGATTAGGAAGAAGGAAACTCATGGCTGTGGAGGAATGTTGCTCCAAGTTCCCTGCAGACCACCATCAATGCACTGAAGACGCTGCACTGAGAGCTGCTGTCAGAAGGGATTAATTCTTTGACAGTGAATTAGGCAGCAGCCCTTGAAGTTAGACAAGATGAAACATTTCTAAAGGTGCCTAAGGGGATAAGGTATTGAAAATCATACTGGCAGTGGAGGTCAGTGGAAATGAGGCAATGGGCATTTCCCAAAGAGTGTGTTCCTCCAAATTTTGCTAATAGGCAATGTCCCACCTGTGGTTTCTGCTGCCACATTAAAGGGAAATATCTCTGCCAGTTTATATATATATATATATATATGGTCTATAAGCCAATGGCAATTCTGTTTCTGTAACTTTGCAGGAATCTCCTCTTCTACTCTAGAGAGAATTATTTTAACTGCAGCAGAAAAAGAATGTATTGTGGCTTAGTAGTTTCAGTGTTGGACTACAACTCTGGAGACCAGGGTTCAATTCCCCGCTTGACCATGAAACTCACTGGGTGACCTTTGGAAAGTCACATGCTCTTAGCCTCAGAGGAAGGCAATGGAAAAACTCCTCTGAAGAAATCTTTCTCAGAAAACCCCACGATAGGGTCATATATGTACAGCACTGTGTAAACCTACAGCGCTATATAAATAAAGGTTAATAATAATAATAATAATAATAATAATAATAATTTTTAGGGGTTCCATAAGTCAGAAATACTTGAAAGCACATAACAATAATACAGCAGCTTTATACCTCTGTAACTGTCATGGCTTGTGGCAGCCTGGAATGACAGGCAGAGTGTGCCCTCCTATCCCTTTCCCTCAGAAATACATTGGTTCAAATGCCTCATCATTCTCCCCTGTCCACACTGGTAAGCAATAGCATTACTTCCACCTCCAGAGCCTTGACAACTGGGGAGGGGTTGGGTATTCTGAAAAGTGCTACAAAATAGCACCTTTTGCTTCCTCCAAAAGGAAGCCTATTCATGTGCAAGCCACATTTAAACATGCATATGTCACTAACAGGATTCTGGCCAACGTTTTGGTAGGTTATTGGTCTATCTAATGGCATCCCCACACCTGGTGTCTTCTGGTGTGAGGTAGGGCTGTAATAATAATAATAATAATAATTTATTTCTATTTCCCGCTTCTCCATTGATCGAGGCAGGATTACAGCAGAGTAAAATACATAAAATACACATTCAGATAAAACAACTCCATTATAACAATACTAAATAAACTCACAATATAATTACGTATAATAATAAATTAAATTAAAACAGCCAAATGCAGTTGTTCTGTGTCATAGTTGGTGGTCTACGCAAGTGCAGCCTTCGGCAGGATCTAGTATATGTCTGATGGATAGGCCCGCTGGAAGAGATCCATCTTAAGTGCTTTCGTAAAAGCATCTAAGGTGGTAATAAGACGGATCTCCTCCAGCAGGTCATTCCATACTTTTGGAGCAGCGACTGAGAATGCCTTATGTGAGGTTGACACCAGCCTCGTCTTTTTGACTTCAAGCAGATTCTTCCCTGTTGTTCTAAGAGTGAGGGGCAGATTATATAGGGAGAGGCATTCCTTCAAGTAACTCAGGCCCAAGCCATATAGGGCTTTAAAGGTAACAACCAACACTTTGTACTGTGCCCGGAAGCTGATCGGCAGCCAGTGTAAGGATTTTCATACAGGGGTAATATGTTCCGTTCTAGGAATCCCCGTAAGCAATCTGAAGCTTCCGGACTTGATACAAAGGTAGCCCCATGTAAAGCGCATTGCAGAAATCTAAACGAGAGATTACCAGTGCATGTATGAATGTTTCAAGGTCCTCCTTTCCCAGATTGGTACGCAGCTGGCATATCAGCCAAAACTGGTACCACGCACTCCTGGCTGTCACCTCCACCTGAGAAGTCAGGTGGAGAGACGAATCCAGGAGTACGCCCAAACTGCGAACTTTGTCCTTTAGGGGAAGTGTGACCCCATCAAGAACAAGTTGGTAAGCCTCCATCTCCGGGTCAGAGGAACCTATCACAAGTACCTCTGTTTTCTCTGGATTCAGCTTGCATCTATTTTCCCTCATCCAGCCCATTACTGACTCCAGGCAGGCATTCAGAGCCGAGATGCGATCCTTGGTCACTGCTTCAGTCAGAGACATGGAGAAATGTATTTGGGTGTCATCAGCGTACTGATAACACCGTGCCCATGTCTCCAGATGATCTCTCCCAGCGGCTTCATGTAAATGTTAAACAGCATGGGAGACAGGATGGCGCCTTGGGGGATGCCAGATATCAACTCTCTTTTACAAGAGCAGCTGTCTCCCAGCTTCACCATCTGGAACCTACCTGAGAGGTAGGAACAGAGCCACTGGAGTGCAGTGCCTCCACTTCCCAATTCCCTCAGTCATTCCAGAAGGATACCATGGTCGATGGTATCGAATGCCACTGAGATGTCCAAGAGCACCAACAGGGTCACACTTCCCCTGTCGATGCCCAGACAGAGATCATTGGCCAAGGCAACCATGGCCCTCTCAACCCCGTAGCCTGCTCTGAAGCCGGTTTGAAATGGGTCTAGATAATCGGCTTCATCCAAGATGGCTTGGAGTTGGATGGCGACTGCCCTCTCGATCACCTTGCACAGGAATGGTAATAATGAGACCGGCCTGTAATTATTCCTTATTAAGGGATCCAGGGAGGGTTTTTTCAGCAGTGGTTTAACCACTGCATACTTAAGTTCAGATGGAAATATACCTTCCCTGAGGGATGTATTGACAATAAGTTGCAGTAATGTCATTACTATGTCCCCTCCTTGCACGGTCAGCCAGGATGGGCAGGAATCAAATGGGCACATCATCCTCCTTACACTACCAAGGAGCTTGTCCACTTCCTCAGTACTTATAGACTCAAATTGATCCAGTCTAACCGAGTCCATGGAGGCACTGGACATCTCTTAGTTTCTGTATCAATGTTGGTGTCTAGATCAGCTCTTATCTGAGATACCTTATTGGCAAAAAAGTCGTTAAAAGCGTCACAGCAGGCATTTGTTGATTCCAGTAAAGGATTCAGAGTGGGAGGGGGCAGGATCAGATCTTTAACCACCCAGAATAGCTCTGCTGGAAGAGACTCTGCCGATGCAATACATGCAGCATAGAATGAATCCTTTGCTGCATCGATTGCTGCTCCATAGGACTTCAATAAGTTCTCTAGGAGCGTCTTATCAGATAAGCATCGATATTTCCGCCAACAGCGCTCTAGTCATCTCGTCTCCCACTTCATCCTCCGGAGATCTTGTGTATACCACGATTTTTTATTTGAAGCGAGTTGAAGAGGACGCTCGGGAGCGATGCTGTTTATAGCCCTGGTGAGGTCGACGTTCCAGGTATTAACCAGGGCATCAACAGAATCGCTGTCATTTCCAACCATATAACCCTCTAGGGCCTATTGAAACTTTTTGGGTTCCATCAGCCTTCAAGGGTAGACCATCTTAATAGGTCCTCCATCCCTGAGGGAGCTATGGGTAGTGACCATAGCTTGACCAGGAAATGGTCCATCCATGACAGGGCAGTAGTCCCAGTGACTTTTGTCCACGGATTGTCCTGATCCGTACAAAAGGCCACATCTAGTGTATTACCAGCACAATGTGTTGGCCCTGAGATTAATTGGGACAGACCCATTGTGGTCATGGTATCCATGAACTCCCAAGCTGCACCATTAAGATTTGATAAACCAGCCTCCAAGGGGATGTTGAGGTCTCCCAGAACCAAAAGTCTGGGAGACTCCAGCACCAGCTCTGAGACCAGCTGTGTCAGCTCGATTAGGGAGTCTGTTAGGCAACCGGGTGGACGGTAGACCAACAAAATTCCGAAACTGTCCCTAGACTTCAGGGTCAGATATATACACTCAATGTAGACAGTTTTCCAGATAAGTTTCCTGGTCAGGTTGATTGTTGTTTTATGGATCAAGGCCACTCCCCCCCCCCGCCCACTCTCTCTTACCTGCTCCTGAACGGCTGGGAGGGCCTTGGCCCATGTTACATTACTATCGTCCCCCAGCCAGGTTTCTGTGATACAAGCCAGGTCGGCGTTCTCATCCTCTATAAGGTCGTGTATGATGTATGATTTGTTTTTCACCAACCTTGCATTACAAAGGAGCATGGCAAGAGATTGTGGTACGGGTGAGATGACCCTCAGTTCTCTCAGGTTAACAGGGGGCTTGGAAGACAAGATAGATTCCAACCATCTAACTCATCTTCCTTCTTGTCTTCTTGCCACCCTGTTAACGCCATATCTCTCATTGCCCTGCACCACTTGAATGGGGGTATGCAGCAGCCGTAAGAATATGCTTGGCCCTCTCCTTTGCTGCAGCAATAGTCTTTTCATGGGGAAGCCTCTAGCACTGTGGCAAAGCTGGGAAGGTCGCTCAGCCCTCTCCTTTGCTGCAGTGGTGGTGGTGGTGGTGGTGGTGGTGGTGGTGGTAGCGGTCTCCTCATGAGGAGGCTTCTGCCACAGTAGCAATTCAGGAGGGTGTCACCCAGTGTGGGCCACACACCCCATACCCTCCTAGTGATGCCACTGAGTCTACCCAATGAACTAAGTTCTAAAGTAAAATGTATTCATGGTTTTCTTTGAAAACTTGCCTTTCTCTCAAGCTAGGGCTCATGGAAGCTTCTGCTGGGTTTCCAGAAACTTCCCCATCTAGGCAATTACAACCTGCTTCGCATTGGGAAGACTGCTGGATCATGCAAACTCACATTTCTTTGGTGTTATTTGCTGATCTCACTCATGATCTCAAATTCTGTGCCCTGGTAGTGCAGTGGTTAAATGCCTGTACTGCAGCCACTCACTCAAAACCATAAGGTTGCAAGTTCAAGACCAGCAAAAGGGCTCAAGCTCGACTCAGGCTTGCATCCTTCCAAGGTTGCTAAAATGAGTACCCAGATTGTTGAGGGCAAGTAGTTTACAATTGTAAACCACTTAGACACTCCTTAGGCAGTATGAAGCGGTATATAAATGAAGCTGTTTTGTTTGTTTACCTGATGGGTTACAGAGGTCTAGGCTTAGCAAAAAGCCAAACCACACTCGCAACCTCTGGCATGGTTTTGTGGTGTATCATCTCCACATATGATAGCTGTAGCATAGAAGGCAGGAATATAACCTCCAAGTGTCCAAAATTGGCAGGAACAGTCCTGATTAATCTTCTATTATTTCACTTATTTTCAGCTGTTTTTAATGTCCCACTTCTCTGCCCTCCTCACACTTTCCTCCTTTGTTCCACTTTACTTCCATTGGTGCAAACTGAGTTCAAAGTGCGAAGGTTCCTCAGTTATTCCACAGGAGGGGAAAGGAGATTAGAGGCAGAAATTATATTATATTATATTATATTTTTATTGCACTCCTATCCTGCCTTTCTTACAAAATGGGATCCAAGGTGGAATTTTGCCCTTTCCTGTAAATTCAGGCAAAAGCAGATGGCTACACCTTGTGTGTTCTTCATCATTAATAACACTTGCCATCTTGGCCATACTCTGATATTGCTATATGTGACCTGGTTTTCATCTGTTAAATGTTAAAAAGTATACAGGACTAGTCTGTGCAGTGTACAACCAAGATCATACAGAGCTTGAAAAGCAAACCACCACTTTGCATGCCCAGTGTCCAAAAAAGAATCTGTGCCAAACTATGCATTAATTGCTCTTGACATTTGGAAAGCCAACAACATTATGAAACAGCATGTTTTTCTTGAAGGTTTGGCTAGAAGCTTATTTTAAATATTTAGAAACACAGGTATGACAAGAACATATTCTTGGTGTTCTGGGTTTGTAAGGATATTAACAGGATATTTTGTGGTGCATGAGACCAACTAATTGTTGAACTATTTGGAATCTGTAGTATCCCAGTGTTTAAGTCTATACAGGTGATGCCTAGCAATTTTAATGGATATTCAGCATCTATTTATCTAGCAAGCTCTTCTTTACATAGATTCAGGAAGGGTGATAGAAAACTTATACCTGATTATTTAAAAATGAGATCACATCACGAAGTCTTCAACATAAAACTCTACCTATTTTCACTGAATAACACAGGATATTATCTATGCCAGTAATACGAATATTGCTAAGATAGAGAAATTATTTTTCACATATTTTTGCAGCTTCCAGAAGCATCCAAACAAACTGTGAGGTGAGCTGTAAAATTAATATGTTTTCTTCATTTAACAAAAACATTTTCAGCCAAGAACATTTCCATTAATCTTATCTACAACTGAAAAAAAAGTTCACAACAGACCAAAAAAAAGCTTCATTTTGTATCTGTTTCATATACACAAATGTGTCAGGTTTACATAAACTGCTCTGATAAAAATGAAAAATAAGGGAAAAAACTGATAAAGGTTGCACATACTGTTTCAGTAACACATATTTTATTATAGCAACCCAAGACAGGATTTCATCCCCATCTCACTATTTTACTTGTCTGATTAACATACTTAGGTTAAAGCAGAATGACTAGACAAATAAGTTGGCAAAAAATAACACGTTGTTCCAAAACTACATTATATAGAATGATGGTCTTTTTCCAACACTGAGGTTGTTTTTATTAATGTATTTAAATATGAGACAGAGTTAATAACAGTTGCAACACAAATGTAGTATCAAATTGAGATCCATTTCATATAGGTACTTTTCAGCCCCAAAAAGTTACTCAAACATCTTACAAAACGTTAAAAGTATCGCTTTAAAAAGTGCCGAAACTGCAGAATTAATGCAGTTTAATATCACTTTAACTGTCATGACTCCATCCTGTGGAATTCTGGGATTTGTATGCAAAGGGATCTTGTAGCACCTTTGAGACAGCTTCAGACAAAGAAGAAGTCAACCTAACCTTTGAGGTATTCTACATATATGCTCTTGCCACTGATTAACCAACTATGCTTCTGAAGGTAATGGCATGTACAAGAGGAGCACAGGAGCTGATCTGAAAACATGAGTAAGTGCTCACAGAAAGAGATAGTCTGCCCTAAAGACTTGGGGACAACCTGCAGAGCAAAATACTTGTTGTCACTCCAGGAAGACCATACCAAGATACAGATTCCACCAAAAAAAAAGAAGAAGAAGAAAGAAGAGAGGGTCACATTCTATCAGGTGGTTTACATTTCAAAGTTTCTGAAAGCCAAGGTCAAGCCATCCAAGAGTGACAGTAAACATGCAGGAGAAACAGAAGACTCAACAAAGTACAATCCAAGGTCACCCATGGCAAAACCATAGATAAAGAGTTTCCCAAAGCAAGTCTGGTTGCCACAAGTCCAACCAAAGTCAAGCCACTCACTCCCAGCACTGTACTTTGCTTAGCCAGCAGTTTATACGCTACTGTCACCAGGAAATGTTTTAGATATGGGCCCGTGAACTTTTTGTTTCCTTCAATCTCAGAAGCCACAACACCTCCTTTTCAGTCTTACACTCCATCTGAATGCTTCACCTCTAGTCTGAACCTTTATTGCCCTCTGCTCTTGTAGATTCAGAGGTGGTTCACATGATCACCAGAGAAAGACTCAGGTGTTCCTCCTCAGGAGGCAGAGAGCCCAATGTCTGTAGCAAGGGTATTGTCCCTCCAGACATTATTGGGCTGCAATACCCAGCAGCCCTTGCCAGCATAGTCAATGGTGAAGAATGCTCAAAGCAGCATCTGGAGGACTGTATGCTTCTCCTCCTTGGTTTTATATTGTTCATAGTGTATTTATCCATTTGTTCAATCTCATTTTTACTGGAAAACTCCTTCAGTAATATTGTTCAAATAGTTACCTTAGATGCTTAGGCTTAAATCCAATTACAGTTGGCCCTTAGTATCTGCTGGGGCTTGGTTCTAGGACCACCACCACCACCACCACCACCCACCGATGGATATCAAAATCCATGGATGCTCAAGTCCCATCAAATACAATGGCATAGTAAAATGGTATCCCTTATATAAAATGGCAAGATCAAGGTTTGCTTTTGGGAATTTATATTTTTTTTTGGAATATTTTCAATCTGTGGATAGTTGACCATAGATTAAAAAAAAAAAATCAGTGGATAAGGAGGGCCAACTGTACTTGTCCCAACTAGAGAAGACCCATTAAATCAACAGAACTAACATAAGTCTTGACAATAAGTGAAAATTGATTTAATGACCTTATTCCTATTGGTCAGTCCCAAATAAGCAGACTATTTACTCACTTGTTGAACCATGTGCCAAAACATGGGTAAATTCCAGTGATTCAGTCTGCTTATTCTATTTGAGACTACCAAACAAAATTCAGGCCAATGGGTCTACTCTAGTTGGAACTAAAAGTCCTTTCACATTGTACAATTATATTATTATTCCACCTTAACTGTCATGACTGTATCCTACAGAATCCTGGGGTTGGCATTGGAAGAGAGGATATTCTGAATTCTCTGCTGTATCTAGTTCCTCTGCTCAAACTACATGCCACAGGATTCTCTATGATGCAGTTACAGCAGTTGAAATGGAATTATAATGCTATTGTCTAATGTGAAAGAGCCCAAGCAATTGGATATAGGCATGAGGAATGGAAAAATGATAATATGCACTTTGAATTGCACTCAGAAATAAACTGGCAGTCAGTGCAACAAACACAATAAAGAAGTTACTGTTGGGGAAGGGGGATATGTGCCTTCAAGTGGCCTGTCAACTTAAATCAACCACGTGAATTTCCTAGGGTTTTCTTAGGCAAGGAATACTCAGAGGTGGTTTTATGTGTTCCTTCCCCTGAAATATAGGCTGTAGCATCTGGTATACTTTAGCAGTCTCCCATCCAAGTGCTACCCAGAGCTGACCATGCTTAGCTTCCAAGATCAGACAATATCTGGTGCCTTTACCTAGTGACTATTCCAACTGCTGCATTTTGCATACTTCAAATTTCTGTAGTGGTTTTCAGGGTCAGCCCTATGGAGAGAGACGTAGGCTGCATCTTTACTGTAGAAATAATCCAGTTTGAAACCATTTTAATTGCCATGGCTCCATCCTCTAGAATCTTGGGATTTGTACAGTCAGCCATTTGTAGCCACAGATTCCTCATCCATGGAGTCAAGCATCCATGGCTTGAAAAATATTTTTAAAAAAGTATAAATTCCCAAAAGCAAACTTTGATTTTGTCATTTTATATAAGGGACACCCTTTTACTATGCCATTGTATTCAATGGGACTTGCGCAGCCATAGATTTTGCTACCCACAGAGGGTCCCAGAACCAAACCTTGGCAGATACCAATGGCCTACTGTAGTTTGTTGTGACACCAGAGCTCTCTGCCAGAGGAGACTAAATATCTCACAAAACTACAAATCTCAGAATTCCATAGCATTGAGCCATGACAGTTTAAAGTGGTGACAAACTGGATTATTTCTGCAGTGCAGATGCAGCATAGAAGTCATTGAACTGAGAGGTAACTATTATTATTATTATTAACCTTTATTTATATAGCGCTGTAGGTTTACACAGTGCTGTACATATAAACTTGTAATTAGACGGTTCCCTGCCCTCAGGCTTACAATCTAAAAGACATGACACAAGAGGAGAAGGGAAAGGTGATGGGGAAGGGTATCAGGTCCCGTGGTTCTTCTCTCCCTCTGAGGCCTGGACCAATGCAGATGGACTAGAGGGAGGGCTCGGCTTTGTAATGCACAGTTAAAACAGGCCAAACAAACTAATTCAGGGTGAGCAAAGTGCAGCCCTCCCTTTGCCCCTTTTTGTGGTTCCCAAATCTTCCTCATCTTTCCTGATTAAATGCACCAAAAATAAGCAATTTCACAGTGGTGTGGTTTGCCACCAGAATGAGACTATAAATGCTTAATCCCCCTCAAAAAGTATTTTTCTACCTTTATTCCTCTCCAAGATTACTCCCTCCATGGCCACAATCCCTGTCTTTCCTCCTGTTCTCATGCCTGCTCAAAGCTGATTGTACCTAGAAAGGTGGCAGAGAGAGTGGGCAAAAGTGAAAAAATGGGGAAAGGGGGAAAACTGGCATCTTCATCAAGAAAACAGGAAGATAGGAAAATGGGAGATAACAATTATGGAATAATTAGGAGAACTTCCCTTTTTTAGCAGTGGCAACCATAAAGGAGGTGTCAGGTGTAAAATGGAAGGAACTGTTTGACTGTGGACTCTTTCATATGAGGCTAAATTGGAAGTATAATTTAAGGTCAATTTGAATGCAATCATGGGTTTTACGTTATTGCGAATTAACTCTTCGCACGCAAATTCGGGCAAGAGGGAAGCCAATTCGAATGCAATGGTTTTACATTATTGCGAATTAAAGCTTCGCATGCAAATTCGGGCAGGAGGGGGTTATTTTCGGGTAATGGGAAGTAATTCCGAACGGAGCAGGGGTTCTTCCGAATGGAGCAGGGGTTCATGTAAATTCGCTAAACTAGCGAATTTACATGAATCCGCATTGGCTCCATTCGAAGTTGGGAGAAATTCCTCCCGTTTGAAAGAGTGGACTGAGACATTTGTGAGACATTTAGTCCTCTCTATCAGATGGTTCCAGTGTCACAACAAACAGTTCCCAAAATTCCATAGCATTGAACCTTGGCAATTAAAGTGGTATCAAACTGTATTATTTCTCCAGTGTAGATGCAGCTTGAGTGGACCAAAGAGGGCAAACTAAATACAGAGGAGAAACAGTCAGTTTTCGGCTCCTTTTTCATGTCCAACTTCAACCCTCTAACTTCAGGACTTCAGTGACTTTCACCTCTTTCAGTAAATACTCTTCAAATTATTCCCTCCTCCTTTCTTCCATGACTTCTACTCTTTTATACCTTCCATAACTTCCATTCTTTTACATGATTAACCTGTACCAATTGATGTTATCCTTCTGACTGGTTCCTTCACAGCATTGCCTCCTGCTTGTCCCTGTAATGTTCCAAACATCTGTCCCTGTGATGAAAAGGACCAATGATAATGATATATAATGCAGAGAGATCAGACAGAATGACTTATTGGAGGAAACTGCCCTCTTTCTTTTGCCCATTTAGAAGGGTCCAAACTTCTGTATTTATATTTTTGTTTCTTTCCAAGAAGCAGAAAGCGCATCCCTCATGTCTATCCAATTATTACTTGGCTTTCCATCTTTTAATTTTCTTTGCACATTTTTGAAGAGGCTGTTTATTCATGCTTTATTTTATTACAGCTAGCTTATGCTCTGACCCTTTCCAAGCTGGCTTTTGCTGCCTTTGCTGAACTAGCCTTACTAGCATTTCCAGTCACCTTCACTTAATGTAAACTCCATTGATTCAATGGGCTTACTCTAGTGAATACATTAATATTGTTAACTGCTGTCATGTTTTTAATTTTAAGATGTATATATCTCTCTTTCTCTGCATATTATTTTAATGGTGGGCATTTTCTGTCATCACACAGTCAGACTAGACACTATTGAGAAAAGGTACTAGCTCTAATAGTGAGAGATTTGTTTCTCATAGTACATGCTTCTGTTCCCCTATGTATCTATTTAGCCATGGTTTGTTCTGTGGTCATATTTGGAAGGTAAATGTGAGCCTAATCTTCAAGTCTGACTGCTGAGGCATGTATCTCTGATGACATACAATTGTGGAATGAAAAACAGCATAATAACAGGGATCATAATTCTAATTTGATTCTCCATATTCCTCAAGGTTCTTTTCCTGATGTACTTCTGTTCCCTTCTGAGAACAGAAAGAAAAAACCTTGGTTTTCCATATCAGAAGTACTAAATTTAACCTTCCAGTGCTATCTCTTTTTCCCTCTGTTTAGTCTTGTGTTTCTGATGGTCTTTCGATCAACTTGAGCCACAACAAGGGGAGTTTGGGCAAACCAGAGGTGACTGGTGTCCTCATTTTACTTCTTTCATTCTTTTCTGCTTCTCCTACAAATGGGTTATGTGTTTTGTATGACATGAATGTACTGCCATAGGACCCTGCCACCACCACTTAAATATTTATTATGTGATGCAACAGCTTCAAAATGTCTTCTTACACCTTTTCCCTTCACTCCACTGCATTGTTTCTTACTGACAGAAATGAGGGAAAACAGAACTGAAGGCACTGTAATTTGTTGTAATTCCAATGCCCCAAAAGTAATAAAACCCAATTAGAATTACAACTCAAATGTAATTACAAAAATTGTTTTTCAGTTACTATTTTAAAAGTAAGAGTGCTCTAAGCCTCTCTTCTACCAGGAGACACACTCTTCTACCATCTGCTCTTTGGTGGCAGCAACTTGTGACAAAGCTCACAATACCATTTAAACTACCCTGTAATATTTCTCCTTAGCCATTTTGTTAATCCACATCATTGTAACAACAAAACCTAACTTTAAAAGTTACAATCACACCACAAAAGTAGAGGTGTGTGTGTGTGTGTGTGTGTGCACGTGCACAGGCATGTGAAAAGAATTGATTGAGCAGATATGGTGTTGTAGGTTGAGCATTGGACTATGACCCTGGAAAGCTGGGTTTCTGGGTAACCTTGGGAAGTCACACTTTTTCAGCCTCAGAGGGAGGCAAAAGCAAATCCCCTCTGAATGAATCTTGACAACTCTTTCAAAAAAACCAAAACTCTGTAATAAGTTAACTTTAGAGTCGCCACAAGTCAGAAATGACTTGAAGTCACTCAGTAATAATATAAAGCAACTGATTACTCATTGCTATCTTTGAGAAGAAACATAGTCAAGAATTACATCCCTATGGATTACCAGTAACTAACAAGTAAAAGCCAGCCTGGTGTAGTGGTTTGGTTATTGCACTAAGACTCTGGACACCAAGGTTCAAATCCCCACTCAGCCATGGAAACTCACTGGGTGATTTTGGTGAAGTCATATTCTCTCAGACTCAAAGGAAGGCAACAGCAAACCCTTTCTAAACACGTTTTGCTGAGAAAACCTTGTGATCATTTTGCTTTAAGATCTCCATAAGTCTTACGTGACTTAAAGGCAACAATAACTATTTTTGTAACCAGTTACTTCCACATTCTACTCAGAATACATCAGTGATAAGTAGTTATTTACAGCAGGTAGAAAAACAGGACTAGGAATAGGAGATTACACTTTTCAGTGGCATCTGTGTGGACTCAGAATCTGTAAACAGTCTCTAACTATTTCTGTTGCTGATTCCGTGTAACACTCCTTTGATCTTCTGTATGACATCATTTTTCTTATCTTTTATTTTTCTCACAAGACAGAATCTGTTGCCAGATCTGGTTATATTTTCCTTTTAAAATTGTTAAGATTCCTTCCTTTCTTTCTGTTCCTACTGCAAAAGTACTTTTCCACTCTTTTATCTTTCTTCTTCTGTATTGTGAATATACCATTTTACTTTCTGGTTTCAAATATCCTGTCATAGTACTTTAATTTCTGATCATATTAGCTTGCTTTGTTCACTGCCATGTCCACAATATTCCTCTCTGTTTTCCTTCTCATTGGTTCCCTTAGGAAGCAGTCCTACACTCAGACACTTAGTAATATTCTTCATTGTGCTCAATAGGACCTGCTTCTTTGTACACATGTGCTGTTAATGTTTCGGACCATATGTATTTTTTAGGGACCAACTATATCCTACCCCCTATGCAATGTAAAAGAAATGTAAGCAAATGTTTACAAACCATCCTGTTTGGGTTTGTTCATTTTGCAGTACAGTGAAACTAAAGCCCTTTGAATCAAGCTGTGAGGCTCCTTCTTTTCTATTGTTGTTGTTGTGTGCCTTCAAATCATTTCCAATGTATGGAGACCCTACGGCGAACCTATCATGGGGTTTTGTTGGCAATATTTGTTCAGACTCTCCAAAAATCTGTAACTTACCAAAGTTATAAATGTAGGGCTGCCCCTTCTAATAGGCAACTGTCTTAGATAGCAAATATTCAGTCTGGGTAGTATCATCCAGAACCCACAAGCCATTCCACCTGATCTTTCACACTATTTCACACACATGCACACACATACACTGTACATTGTTCTGTCTGCTGCGTGTACTACATTGCTTGTCCTGAACCTTTTAAACTGGACCTCTACCTTCAGATGTGGTAGAAGTCTCTAATCCCACTGCCAACACTGAAGAAAAATTCAATCCAGTCCAGTTGGCTTTCATGCATGGAAATGGTGGTGGGTCCCAACTTGTCTCATAGATCAAAATGCCTTGTGCCAACCCTGAAATGATACCCTTGGAGCTGGTCCTAATGTTCAGGTATCAGACTAGAGCATTGTGTGTGTGTTTTCAATTTAAATGGATGCACACAAGTTAAGGACTTGACCTTAAAAGATTTGTTAAAGCAAAAGTCAGGCAATACAATTCTCTGCTTATTATTCAAAGGCAAGCTATTTTCAGTTATGTTTACACAGGATGGCACTTTTAGCTGAATGCTAGTTTATGCTAGATGATGCCCTCCCCCATCCTAATGGTTACAAAACAACATAGGATTAATAAAAAAAATAAAGAAATATCAGCCAGTGCCACTTATCAAATGCAATGTGCTACTCTGAGAATTATTTCAGTAAAATAACATGTGTGTGTTCAGAATATATAATTCCACCTTTTCAAAGGCCAGCAATCTGTTATTAATAAAGCAAGGCGGGTACACTAATACTTTTCTGCACAACATTTTTAATTAAAACATTTTTCAACTGTACTTGAATTCTTTTACCCCAGGACAGAAGCTTGGCATGAAACACTAAAAGAAACAAGAGGACACTGCTAAAATAAATTATGAACATTTTGGTGGGAAAGTCCTGTGTAATAAGTTATTCAATATGTAAGGCAAAATGTTTGTTCCCCTTTTCTTCATTATGTTCTAAGATTTTATATATATATATCTGGCAAAGTAAAAAGCCCATTTATATACTCAACTTTTACAGTCGCAACTGTTTTCATTTACAGAAACAGCGTATGACTATTAAACTGTTCAACGTTTAATTAATATAGGTGCCCTCTAGAGAAATGCAAAACTCGTTTGTTACCCAATTTACTTTGAAAAAGTAATACAATCAGAAGTAGAAACCATTTGCAAAATCTTCAGTGCTGTTCTATGGGAACGAGTGTTATTAATGGTTTCTTGTAATGATCAACACATCCCGTTAAAAATCAAGAGAAAGAGAGCATATTGTACATTCCCTAAGAAAATATCCATTTTTATATTGGAAGAACTAGTTACAACGTCAACTATGTGTATAATGGGTGGCAATGAAGTTAATCTAAATATTAGAAAGTTGTTCTTTGCTTTAATATGTAATAAAATTAGTCATTTGTCCTACAATTTGAATTAATGACTGCATTATACAAATCTAGACAAGTGACTGACTTTATTTGATGGATTGCACTATATGTTCTTCTGATAGGCATGTGGGACAAAGGTAGGCAAAAAGCTACCTTGCCCACCTCTATCTGGTAGAATGCTATGGGCCAGTGAAATGACCATGCTACTTGCCTTTAGTTGCTGGCTCAAAATCAGCCATTCAGGCATATAGTATTCAGTGGTAATGAGGAAGTGGTCTGTTTAAGTCTAGTAGGACTGCGCTGGTGAGTCCATGGGTGTGTGTGTACTTACCTGCCTGCCTTAAAGTTGCCTGCCAACATATGGTGACTACGTCAGATTTATAGGGTTTTCTTAGGCAAAGATTACTTAGACATTATGTACATGAGTGTTAATATAACCATCTTGTCTCTTTTTTGTAAAATCACACATTAATATAGAAACAGGATGGAATCAATTGTAGCTCTGAACAACGCAAAACTGAGGGAAACTACAATCCAGGTTTGGGCAACTGCAGTGGTTCACAGACTCTGCAAAATACTAAAAAACAAAAACTTCGAGTATCCCAAAGTCCCCTTCTGGTTTTGAAAAACAGGATTTTTGTATATCTGTGACACTGTGACAACCAATTAAAATATGAATCATTGCAATTTCCAGGAGAATCGTTGAGATTTCCAGGACCCTTTTATTTCTGACCAAAAAAGGGTAGTTTGAGAAGTATGGAGGTGCTAAGGGTGGCAAAAAACAGTCTTGGGCAAGTCCATGGAGCCTGAGGACTACACTTTGCCCAGTCTGGCATAACTGACAGATTCATTCACCCACTGATCCCTTTGCTGATACAACTGCTTGGTACGTCCTTTCTCTGCTCTAGCCATTTATGAGGACTTTCTGGCCACTGCCAGGATTCAGTTTAAGTGCTGTAACAATATTTAAGTGCTGTAACAATAAAGGAACCAAACCATTTCCTCATTAATTCTTTGGAACGTTCTGTCTTACCGGGAAAGAAAAAAAAATGGATGAGGCTGAGATGTCAAAGAAAACAGAACAAGGAAAAGGTCATGTGCGTTAACACACTGGCAAAGGGGGGAGGTGTGTAGTGAAAAGACCCCAGAAACAGCAAACCCCGGAGACAGAGATAGCCAATCAATGAGCACCAGGTGACCAGCCAATTAGAAGCTGGCTGGAGACCCCAGAAACAGCAAACCCCAGAGACAGAAACAGCCAATCACAGAACACCAGGTGTCCATCCAATGAGGAGCTGGCTGGGCAGGGCTATATAAGAGCCTGAGCAGAGGGAGACAGGGTTTTTGGGGGTTTTTTAGTTGGAGTTTTGGCTGGGGAGAGGGATGCCACTGAGGGAGTGCTCTCTAGGTTCCTGATTGGGACAGATGTAGGTTAGGTTTTAGGCCAGACAGGGTCTATGTAGAGTCCAGGAGAGGGACTGATTAGGCTTTAGGTTGTAAGCCAGTTGATTTAAGCTGAGAGTATTTGGCAGATTGCCTGAGGGCTGAAGTATTGTGTCTATGTAACTGTGGTAATGTAACTAAGAAGAAAGAAATGCAAAAGCCTTGAAAGTTGTTTACTGATTACATTGATGTTTGTTAATAAACTTCAGTATTATTTTGTTACAACTTGGACTCTGTGAACTATTGTGGCACGCTACTAGAGATAACAAAGCCTCAGAAAAGATAGGCAGTGGTGGAGAAGATCTCCACAGAAGAAAAAGACAATTGGTGGCAGCAAAGGGGAAGACAGGCATTCTATGTAGGTGGACTGAGAGAGTCTGAGTGAGTGTCCACACCACCACACTTAGCTTCTGCCAAGGGAATTACGTCCCATAAAATGTCTAGGAAGTATCTCTCATTACAGCTGTAGATAGATGTAATCTTTGTAAATTTCTTTCTTCTAAGCAAGAAAGAATAATTTTACCATTATCTTCTTACTGCAAGAAAGACAGAGAAAACTGCAGTTTTCAAAGTCTATGAGTTTAGGATTTGTTCTGTGCAAAAAAAAAAAAAAAAAACAAAAAGGTCATGATGGTGAGCTTTGCACAGAAAATTGTACTTTCTATGCAGGAAACAAGTTTCTGTCATAGAAGGAGCATTTTCTCCACAGAAAATTGTTTTCTATGTATAAAGTGCCATTTTCTGCACAAAAGGTGTGCATTCTAATCATAAAACATAAAAAACATAAATTTAGAATCATTTAGATTAATTTAATTTAGACCATATTTTTGTTGCCTCCACCAGAAAATTGGCCATTAACCTAGAAATATGCGGATTTCGATCTTCCAATAAGTATTCCACTGATAACCCAACCAAACAAATGTTCATTTCCAATAACCTTCTTAACAATTTTACCCTCAGAATTTTATACAGAGGACAAAGAAATATAATATGATGGAGAATATCAGGAGATTGTTCACAGTGACACACACAATTCAAAAAAGAGGTCTTCAAATATCTATCCCTGGTAACATTTGAAGGGTATATATTCAGTCTTGCAAATAAAAAAGCTTTCCTCAAGGCCCATAATGATAGGGATTGAAAATAATCTGGAATCCTACCCTGGGAGGGAGGAATACCAAGCATTGCTGGAGAACACACTCTAGGAGGGGATATACTGTATATATATTTATATACAAAATTTTTGCTAGGTCTTATTTTCAGGGGAGGCCTTATATTTAGCAATTCAGCAAAACCTCTACTAGGTCTTATTTTCTAGGGATGTCTCATTTTCAGGGAAACAGGGTATTGCAAGGATTTTGCTGCCAAAGCTGCCAAGCGAGTCCAGCCTGGCTGCAGCCAGGATTCCAGGCATGCTCCAGGATCCTCATTTCATAACCAGGAGCTTTCCAACTTCAAAAAATGACAATGTGTTTTGCATGAATACCACAAAAATGCATTCAAAAATTGCACATTTGAAAAATGTGGATGGAAAAATATATCTTTTTAATATATATATATATATATATATACGCTTGTCTCTCCCGATTCATGGGGCATCTGTTCTAGCCCCACCCCCCCACACACACACACACACAAATCAAAAGTATTGCAGATATTCAAGCCCCATTGGATATAATAGGGTTGCACTCCCATGCACGTGCCCTGTTTTGTCCCTCCCTGCTTACCATCCATGAAAGGCCAAAACCACAGATCCCAAGTCCATGAATGGGGAGGGACAAACATATATATGTGTAAATACTCTGTAGACAATATGAAATGACTACAAAAATGTCTATATCTTTACAAATACACCAACAAATCTGAGTATGGTGGGGAGGGGTGGAGGGAATGCCAATATAAGTTTCTTGTTTATGTGTGCCTTCAAGTCATTTCCAACCTATTACAGGCTATCTTGGTAGGATTTGTTCAGGGGAGGTTTGCCATCACCCTCCTTTGAGGCTGAAGGAGCATGACTTGTCAAAAGTCACCCAGTGGGTTTCTATGGCTAGTTAGGGATTTGAACTGTGGTCCTAAGCCATAGCCCAATGATCATAAGAATGTCTTCACTGCCATTCCCTTCTCTTTTTGTGTCATATCTTTCTTAGATTGTAACTGTCTAATTAACAATTTGTAAGCTGCTCTGAGAACCTTTGTGGCAGAAGAGCGGCGTATAAATGTGCTAAATCAATGAAGGAGTGAATAAGTATGCAAGAATTTTAGGCAGGGTGGAAACTCACAACCCTGTGTGGAATGGGACAGTAGGAAAGTAACAGGGCAAATATGAGTATGTAAGTGAGATTGAGCTTATCATATCTCCAAGTCACTATGCACTCCATCACTGTTTATGAACTATGCACTAAATGTAGCTTGTAAATGGCTTGTCTTATAGGGCTTTTTTAAAATGATAGCATATTATGATACCTAGTCCTTATGGCATGATTGCTGCTGTTATGTGTAGCTATCCTACCATACTCCACTTACAGTGGAAGCTGAACTTATACAAGAGAAAACAGCAGTGCAAAGAGGACACACAGTGCCTGCCATTTCTGTGTAAATAGTATTGAATAACTCCTGCAGAGACTACATGTAGCTGGCTCTGTAGAAAGAGTGCTAGATGTCTCCCTTTCTCTAATGCGGTTGACAAAATAACATTCTCAATCTCCTCTTGCCCAACTGAATGTTTTCCAGTGTACTTTGTGGCCTTCCCCCCTTGAGATGTTATGTGATACTTCCCCTACGGCCATTATGTTCTAGAAGGCTGTGATATTCTTTAATACGAGGAAACCCTTCAAATAAGTTTGGTAAAGATGCACTCTCAAAATGTCCCTTCCACAGTGTGGAGTTTGCATGGTCTAATCCTACATCCAACAAGGAGAAAATACAAAACCATCCAACAAAAGGATGTGAGGAGCAAGAAGGAACGAAGGGGAGTTAAATCAAATGAAAATACAGTAAATGAAATTCAGGGCAGGACTGAATAATAACCTTGCCAACAGCTGGCTTCTGAGAGGGCATATTCTGAGATGGCTGCATCTGTTCAGTACATTAACTGGGAAATGTCTTTAAGTAAGCACACCTACTTTAAACAGGAGCATAGTATGACTGGAATTCATTCCAGCCTATCTCCCTTACCTTTGTTGTGGCTCGCTTTTTTTTACTGTTGTTGTTGTTGTGTCCAATTACATTGTTTCTGACTTATGGAAACCCTAAGGCAAACCTATCATGGAGGTTTCCTGACAAGATTTTTTAGAGGAGGTGTGCCATTACTTCCCCCTCAGGCTGAGAGCACATGACTTGCCCAGTGGGTTTCTTGGATGAGCCAGAAATTGAACTCTAGTTTCCAGAGTCGTAGTCCAACACACAAATCACTACACCATGCTGGGTCATCTGTGGTTCCTTTATCTACCCTTTTCCAAAGGTTCCAGGAGGGTTGTGATTTAACTCAAGAGTTCGGAAAAGTTACTTTTGGGACCTCAGTGTCCAAAATCCCCCAGGCTGTGAGGACAGTGGGATTGGCCAAAGAATTCTGGGAGCTGCAGTAATAAAAAGGAGAAGAACTTGATCCAGGCTCTGCCAAATGGATTGAATCAGAGGGTGAATGTTGTGGATTGTCTTAAAGCCCTCCCTGCATTTCCCCCAATTCAAGCACTCATTTATAACCTGTCTTTTGGATTAATATTGGTAAGAACATAAATTCAATATAGAAAACACACAGATTTTAGCTTCTAAGTCATAGAACCATATAATCAAAGACTTGGAAGAGACCACAAGGGATATCCTATCCAACCCCCTGCCATGACGGAACTCTCGATCAAAGCATCCCCGACAGATGGCCATCCAGCCTCTGTTTAAAGACCTCTAAGGAAGGAGACTCCACTACACTCCAAGGAAGTGTATTCCACTGTTGAACAGTCTGTACTGTCAGGAAGTTCCTCCTAATGTCTAGGTGGAACCTCTTTTCCTGAAGCTTGCATCCATTGTTCCGGGTCCTTTTCTCTGGAGCAGCAGAAAACAAGCTTGTTCCCTCCTCAATGTGATATCAAACAAAACAAACAAAACAGCTTCATTTATATACCGCTTCATACCACCTAAGCAGTGGTAAGCTACTTGCTCCCAACAATCTGGGTACTCATTTTAGCGACGTCGGAAGGATGCAAGCCTGAGTTGAGCTTGATCCCTTTTTGCTGATCTTGAACTTGCCACCTTATGGTTTTGAGTGAGTGGCTGCACTACAGACATTTAACCACTGCACCACCAGGGCTCCTTCAGATGTTTAAACGGGGTTATCATATCACCTCTTAACCTTCTCTTCTCCAGGCTAAACATCCCCAGCTCCTTAAGGCGTTCCTCATAGGGCACAGTTTCCAGATCTTTCACCATCTTAGTTGGCCTTCTTTGGACATGCTCCAGTTTCTCCACATCCTTTTTGAATTGTGTCGCCCAGAACTGGACACAGTATTCCAGGTGGGGCCTGACCAACGCAGAATAGAGTGGCACTATTACTTCCCTAGATCTAGACACTATATTTCTATTATATGGCACATAGGTTTATCAGATACTGAGAAACACTGTTATCAGATTGCCCAATGTTAAATGTAGAAAATTTGGGGATAAAGTGAAATTCTAATTCACATGGAGGGAAATATAAGAAAGGAAATATGAGAAAGTCAAATTTATTTGACTGTTGAAATGATAAATCTCATCTTCATGGGACATATAATTTCATTTCACTGAAAACATATTTATTTAATTATTTGTTTTATTTATAATCTGCCCTTCTCCCCATAATGGAACTCAAAGTGACTCACAATATGCTTGAATAGGAATATAGTAAAAACAGAAACTATCACACCCACTCAGCATATTGTACAATTCTGTGAAGTACAGATTTGAATACTCAAAATCAGTATCAAAGGGAACTTTTAAAGAATGTAATTAAGCATTAACAAGGCAGATGCTTAGATGCCATAAATCAATTTAATCTCATCTGTACAAAGTCTGTCTATGGAATATTGCTTGGCAAATCTAACATGGGAAAGAATGCTGTGCTCTGCCTTGCATATGAGAATTGAATAAATTGTCCATGAAAAAAAATCCCTTTATCTATTGATGTAAGAGCCTGATGGAATGTTCCATGCTAGAAAGCATGCTACTAATAACAGCTGCAATGGAATGGTGGCAACAATTAGAGAGATATTTTACTTTTATTCCTTGCTGGTGGAATTCCCAGAAACCTCATCCTGGCCATTGTTGGACAGAGGATGTTAGATTAGACTGAGCTTTGGTTTACAAACAGATAAATCTGCAGTCTTTTCTCCCACATCTGCCTATTTTAAATCATCACAAGGTTTTTTTCCATTCCATTTATGAATTTTGGTATGTTGTTATTAAACACAAACAAGCAGCTAAACAAATGAAAACACTCTTAAATATCCTCACACTTCCCATACATACTGTACCTCCCCAAGAACCCTGGTTTCGGAACCTAAGATCTGGAAACCCGAGATTCCCAAATACCTCTGTTTTCTTCTTCATCCCCTTGCAAAATGCTATATTCCTGTTTCCAATTTATGAGGAGCTGCAGAAGAAAGTGGAGGTATTTGGAAATGCGCTTGCTGGAGAGATGGGCTTCTGGCCTCCATACCCACTTTGGGCCTAAACCACCAAGGCTATACATCTATGATTTCAAACAAGATTTGTTTGCTTCCACATTAGTGGAATTTAAGTTGCTTCCATCTCATTTATGAAGAAATGACTGTACATATCACTTTTCATCCACACACGCACTAGCGTTTGCTTGTAGTACACCCAAGGAAGTTTTCAAACCTTGTGCAGAATCCTAAATTGTCCCAAATATTGCCTTTCAAACACTCCAGCTCAAGTATCACCTTTTACCAAACTGATCTGAAACAACTTCCCTTCCCAAAGTCATGGTGATTTACTATCTCAAAATTATAAATTCTCTTTTGAAAGGTGCATTATTCACAAATATCCTCTACCCATGACTCTCCTCCTGGACATCTACAAAATGTCTTCAATATCTTTACTTTTAAAGATGGACTTCATCCACCCATAAAAAAAAAAAAAAAAAAAAAACCTACATCTTGCCCTGCCAAAAGGGGAGGGAGAGAATCACTGCATTTCATACCAAGATGAGTACCCATTATTTCAGGGCTTACAAAATACACAGAGAGAATCAAAAACCTGACAGGACAAGCCCCAAATTCTGTGCACACCTCCAAAGGAGTAATCACCACTGAATCTAGTTTAACTTAATTCCAAAGAAACAGTTAATTCAAAATAAATATTTGTTTTTCATGTTTTATGCCTTCTCAGTCAGTGACCCATGCAGCCCGATTTTCTACTTGCTTGATCTGAACTTAAAACCTCTATTAAAGTTCAAAGGAGTTTATGCTCAGTTCCAAGAAAGTGTGCATAAAGATAGGAAGCTCAGTCAAGGGGGGCTTTTTAAAAGAAAAGCTATGTGTACATCTAAGCACCTTGCCCAGGAAGTATCCCCCTCCCCTTGAACTGAGTGGCACTTCTGCTAAACTGGAATTCAAAACATCCAAATCAACTGGGGAAAATCAAAACCCATGCCCCACCAAAGGTGAAATGATTATCCCACCAAATTGGAGAACTGCAGCTAAGCGGACTTACTCCACTTTCAGCTGTAATGCTCTTTCTTGCTCACCTCTCTTTCCCCCAGTCTTTCAACCCTCATTGTGATACTACAAATGAGCCCTCAATAAAACACCTAGCCTCTTATTCAGTGCCATTTACTTTTCTTCCTTGAAAGAATAAAAGGAGGAGAGAGGATCATGAGTGACATAGAGGTGGAGAGGAGGGAGGGAGAACAAGTAGCTGGAAAGCCAGCAAACTTTCTCAATCCATTTGTGTCTGCAGGAGCTTGCAGAGAAGAAGTTTCCCAAGCAATGATGTGGGGCCTCGCTCAGGTGTGTATTTCAGTGCAAACACTGGAAGCCAAGCAAGAGAGGGGGGGGGGCAAAGAAGATGAGCTTGTGCTTACCTGGAGTGGGGACAGTGCCGTGCAGGTCTGGCCCTCCATTTTTCTCTGATGTGGCACCAGAGGGAACTCCCACAGAGCATGTGAGGATGCCTGGAGCCAGTGGTTCCCCCTCTCATCATGCCATCTATTGCCATCTGCACCCATTTAGTGATGCCACTGCTTCAAGGTCAACATGTGTTGGTCCAGGTTCTGCTTCTCTGGTTCTGACTGGAGCCTGCTATCTGAGCTCACATTTTCCCTTCCTCAACTGAAGAGGCCATATCCAGCTAGAACTTGACACAAGTGGGAATCATGTGGGCCTCCAGATGTTTTTGAACTGTTACTTCAGGTATTCCTCACCATTGGCTGTGTTAGCTAGGGAAGCTGGAAATTGCAGTCCAACAATATCTAGAGAGCCACATGATTCTCACTGCTGATACTTTATCATATTCACATAATCCCCCAGTCTTGTTTCTGAAATACTTGCTTTTTTGTTGCTCTTATGTTGTGAGAATGGTATCAGGTGTTCATCATGGACCTTATCATACTAGATGAATCCCACTGAGAAATGGGATTTAAAAAATAGAAAAAATGTTTCTTTCAAACAGCAATAACACAAAAATAAAGCAAAAATGACACTTTTTTACTTTTGGACAAAAGGACAAAAATGACACCTTTTTACTTTTGGGAACTTCCCAAAAGTAAAAAGGTGTTGTTTTGTCCACTTTCTGTTCGCTTTATTTTCATGTTATTGCTGTTTGCAGGTTTTTTCTACTTTTAAAATCCCATTTTTGAACAGGATTTGTCTGGTGTGATAAGGTTCATACACTCTGTATCATGTGGTTCAAGCATGCACACAGCACAGATGATAGTGTAACACGTGTGGCAGGGACATACACATAGGCCTACTGTATCATCTCTGTGTTGATATTTCAATGTGAAATGCATGTGAAACATTCCCTTTTGTTTTAAAATTGGAAATGCTTTTCAGAGTTCCATGAAAATGAAAGGTGAGTTAGGGATCCAGTGTTGTCTAGTGGATTAAACACTAAAACTTTATCCTGGAAGACATTAATCTTATTGAAATTGTTTCATATAAGACGGTTCTAGAACATGTCTACAACAACCTCTGCATGAAAAATGTCACACCTAAGCATTCTGTTATGTAGAAAGATCTGCTCTTCTGAAATTCAAATAAATTGAACAAAAGAAACAAAAGATGCTTAAAGTTTCATGGGGGGGTCTGAGCAGCCACATATCCTAAAGTCCTCAGGTGTGAAATGGAAATCTCATGATTTGTCTTGTAGGGTTTTGATGGTTGAGTTTACAACATGTATAAAACATGCTTGAATGTTCAAAGGGTTTGGGATGGAAAAACAAGTTTTCCAAAGTAAAGGACATTCTGGAGGCATAGCTAAGAGGCAACTTGTTCTGTGGGACTGATGCCGTGGCAAAACAGTCATTTTTGAAAGGGGGAACCATCTGACAGCTTTAAATGACAAAGACCTTTACAATAGTCTATTACCATTTATATTTGGACAAGTACTTGGAACACATCAGTGAGAAAAACTGGAACAATTATTAGTTTAAAGACCAGGAGAAGTGCGCCATCAAAGCTGGTGGAGAAAGAATACCAATAATAATATCTTGAACACAAGGGGGAACAGAAGTGAGGAAAGCATGGGGTGTAATTACATGGGGGAATGCATCATATCTGCAACTCTTTTGAAGTACACTGGAACCTTGTATCTCCTTGTATCTTCTGATGCTGTAAATGTCAAGTATTGTAACATGTCAATAAACATACCAAGCTAGTATGGAGAAGAACTCAAATCATGCCAGCTCAGTCATGACGTTTGTTGAATGACCATACAGCACTATCTGTCTCTTAGTCTAACCTACTTTATGGGTAGAATTCAAAGACATAGTCATGTTAATCTGGAATATCAATGTGCAAAGGGGTCTTGCAGCACCTTTGAGAGTAACTGTGTGAAAGAAGATGTAGCATGAGCTTTTGTTGGCTTGGTCTACTTCTTCATATGCACTGTTTTTACGGTTATGAGGTTGCTGTGAGGACAAAAGGTATAGCAGGACAATTATGAAACACTGAGCACCATAGACAAAATACAAGATACACATGTAACAAAGATAGATACACAGTTTGTTATTTCCATTCAAAACTGAGGCTCAGTTAACCAAATTCATTATGCTTCTATTTGTGGAACCCTGGATAATATATGTGATCTCTGCTAGTCTTGGCATACATTGATCTGGATGGACCAGCCATGTGGCCAGTAGTTAACCTTGTAACCCTTGGACTGTATGATTTTAAGTTGTGTACAATTCAAAGAGGGTTACTCTTCAATGCTCATTTATTATAGCTTGAAATGCTAAAGAAAAGTCATATGTGAGTGCTCTGAACTCTGGACTCTTTCATACGAGGCTAAATTGGAAGTATAATTTAAGGTCAATTCGAATGCAATCATGGGTTTTACGTTATTGCGAATTAACTCTTTGCACGCAAATTCGGGCAAGAGGGAAGCCAATTCGAATGCAATCATGGGTTTTACGTTATTGTGAATTAAAGCTTTGCATGCAAATTCGGGCAGGAGGGGGTTATTTTCAGGTAATGGGAAGTAATTCCGAACAGAGCAGGGGTTCTTCCGAACGGAGCAGGGGTTCATGTAAATTCGCTAAACAAGCGAATTTACATGAATCCGCATTGGCTCCATTCGAAGTTGGGAGAAATTCATTCGTTTGAAAGAGTCATCTGTAATCATTCCACAGAAGACTTCCATTAAAGTCAATTGTTTCAAAGTAATTTTGACACAAAATTTAAAAAATGTAAGGATTCTGCTCTATTCCTGTTGAGTAGTTGTCATTTATTTCAATTATGCATATGATTAAAATTTAGCCTGGGACACATTAATGCATGCACAGTCTACCAGAGGGTTTTTTTTTAAAACTTAACTATTACTTGACACACTTCCAGTATTTGCAGTCCTAGTCAAAATCAAAATAATTATAATTATAACTATAATAAAATATTTATTTTTATCCCACCTCTCCCTTTTGAGGATCAAGGTGGATAACAGCAGAATTAATACAATTATAAAAATTAATAACAAGAAAACAATCCTCCAAACCCTCCAACCCTTCAACCCACCCTCCCTTCAATACATTATTACAACAATAAAAACCATGTAACTACTAACAACAATAAAAACAGTTCAACAAAGTAACAATACCAAGGGGGTCTGAATAAAATGGACAATTTATTCTGTGCTGGGCAGAGGTCAGTTTGGGAAGGCCTGCCGGAAGAGGATCATTTTTAATGCCTTTTTAAAAGCATCAAAGGATGCAATTTGCCAAGTCTTCTCCAGCAGGTCATTCCAAATTTTTGGAGCGGCCGCTGAAAAGGTCCTCTGGGAAGTCACGACCAGTCTAGTTTTTCTTGACTACAATAAGTTCTTCCCAGAGGACCTGAGTGTGTGAGAAGGATTATATGAAAGGAGGCGTTTCTTCATTAAAGCTGGACCCAAGCCATGTAGGGTTTTATAGATGATAACCAACACCTTGTACTGTGCCCAGAAGCTAACTGGCAGCCAATGTAAAGATTTTAAAATAGGTGTAAAACAGTTCAACCTAGATTTTCCTGCAACCAACTGGCTGCCATGTTTTGCACCAGTTAACGTTTCTGAATGTGGCACAAGGGTTGCTCCATGTAGAGTGTGTTGCAGAAGTCGAGACGAGAGGTTACCAGTGCATCTACAACTGTTTCTAGGTCCCACAACTCCAGGAAGGGTGACAGCTGACATATCAGCCGAAGCTGATAACAAGCTGATAACTGTTATCAAGGCCTTCACTACATAAACTATGGCCATATTTAGCTTGATGTGTGACTATTTGTACATGCCTAGTTTAAACCCTCTTTGTTGGGACAGTTAGGATAAATAGATGTGCATGAGTTATGTCCATTTTATGTTCATGCTCTTGAGATGAAAATTAAATGCTCAACATTTCTGAAACCCAGTGGGATTGCCTAGCATCTTGTACTGATTCTTAGAACATAAAAGATTATATTTACTTCACATCTTAGACCACAGGATACTGGTTCCTACCAAAGCTTGAAATAAGTTGTTCTTTTGCAAAGTGATTACACAATGGCAGCTTGAAAGCTATTGCTTCAGAGTTCTGCATTATGTATTTGGCTGCCAGTGATGCAATCTGGCTCTGGTTTGAACATCCTCATTCAGTCACAGCTGGGGAGGGAAATCCAACAACACAGAACCCTTTCATGTTTCCACCCCTTGTGGTTGTGTGATGTTCAGCAAAATAAACTGCAAGACTATTGATTAATTTTCCATTCTAGTTTCCATTCATATTTTTTTACCATTGGCCATTTTCCCCACCCCTCAGGCATACAAATGATTGTTTTCCTAGCAGAAAGAAATGTCCATGTCTCTTAGTAGAATGTGATGATAAGTTCTAATTTGTCTTCTAACCAATGATATCAGAATCTATCCTTTAATAATATGGATTAATCTACTACATTTGTCTCTCCCTCTCTCACATACACCCACACACACTGTCTCTACAAGTTCTCTGGTGAGCAAAAATGCCTCATCTCCCAATGAACCTCTAGTTACCTTCCCAACCAAGACTGCCTTAAATTGCACTTCAGTGTGGAAAATGGGGAAGGGAATCTTCTGGGATTTTTTTATACATAACCTCTGACTGAGATGAGAGGAGGCCTATATTTATCACTTATTATCGTAATTCAATTGTCATGCTATGGGAGATTCTAAAGCAGCTTGGGTTTCTTTTAAGGGAAATGCTGACAGTTACACTAACCATGAACAGATACACTTGGGGGGATGAGAAAAGATTGGCTATTGACTGCTACAAGATGGCTATTATTTTTTATAATAATCATTCCCGTGACTACAAACAGACTCCAAAAGTTGGTTGTACAGTTGAAGACTACATGGAGTGCCAAAAACTGGATATGATTATACATTCAGCTGGTGACATTTCCTTAATAATATCTGAAACAGATCATTCAGCAACAACTGGGAAAGAATCCATTACTGTGAATACAAACAACCCATAGCAAAATAGGCATCAGAGAATCAACACATTGAGTGTAGAGGTACCAAGAGCAACTGTCTATCCTCCCATTTAAGGTAGTCAAGTGTCCTTTGCAGAGGACAGCCTTCTATTTGAAAGGCTAGAAGGGGGCAGATGGTACTGCAAGAACTCAAGACTGCATAGGATGTTGCCATGGCATTTGGTAATGGGTGCTGCGTTGTCTTTTAAAGGTGCACACAACTGAGACACATTGTATTTGTATTAAAATTATAATAATGACTTCTAAATTTGAACCTATACATACAGATTGGCATACATTTCTTTTGCTCTCTCTCTTTGGTTTGTATTTGTGAAATATAAGTGGCCACTTTACTCCACATACCAACCAAATCATATCATGCTTCCTATTTTGGGAATTCCTCTTCCTCCTCTTCCTCCATTTTTACTTTTCCTCTTCTTTTGCCATTTTACATCACCAAGACAACACTCCTATATGCCCCCCCCCCCCATACCACGGCTACAGCCTCAAAACTCTACTGAGCAACTGATTCATACATGCAATATATCATGCACTTATGAATTGTAAAATCATAGGATTAGAAAATACCTAAAGGTTGTCTACATCAGCTCAGTATTGAAAGCATATGTTAATACATCCCTGCTCCATAATATTTTCTGTAAGCAATTCACTGGAGTACACTATTTATAAAAATTTTATCTGGCATTTTCATGATGGCCATCATCCCCCCACCACCTCCCTGCTGTTTTATTGTTCTCCCACACAAGCCATTTTGCTGAAGCTTCCTTTTTTGCACTTCCCAGTATCATTATGAGAAATGGACCTGATTTCTAGTTCACACATCTTTTGCATTGTGGTATAAATCCCATAGGATTCAATACATTCAGCAGATGGTTGCTTGAGGGCAAAAAAGAACTATTCACCCATTTCTGTATTTATTCCGCCTTCCTGTCCTTGCCCCTCAAGGCTCTAGGGGCTGATCTAGATTGGCAAAAAGGGGTGTGTTCATGCCTGCATAGAAGTGTAGCCTTTAGATGACCCACAATGAAAGTTTGTCATGAACGCACTTCTTTTGCATTTTAGTGGGGAAAAAGTAGCTTTAAAAAGGAGCTGCTTTTCCCAGCTTCTTTTTAAAAAGGGTGTAACTGCGCAGCTGTGTCTAAATGCTGCAGTGCAACTGTGCAGTTTTTTAAAGCCCCCAAACCCTAGCTCCAGCCCTAACCCAAACCCTAGACATGTGCAGTAGGGACTCTGGGATGCTGTAACTGTTATGCAACTGCTCATAAAATGTCAATTCATTCATAAAATAAAGAAGTTTATTCATAAACTTAAATTGTAACAGATTTAATATCTTTTTAAGGGGGGGAGGGATGCAGTTTGTTTTATTGATGTAATAGTATTTTAATGTGTAAGCCGCCTTGATTGATCTCAAAGAGGTGGGGTAATAATAATAATAATAATAATGGGGTTCATTCATGGTGCACCGATGCAACTGTGCACTTTAAAAAGGGAAGCAAAACCACAATGGTAATTTGACAGTTCTTCCTAACTGTACAGTTCATGTGTGATGTACTGGTGCAACTGCACAGTTCGCAGCCGGCAACAACAACAAAAAAAATATTAAAGGTTCAGTGTGGCCAAAAGCCCCATTCATTGCCACCCGTGCAGCTGTTCCGCCTGTGTTTCTAGCATCCTGTAGTTGCTGAGCAACAGAAAAGACTTCAGATAAGTCGTCCCCACACCTCCTCAGTGTAGCTGCCCTATGCCTTTTTATTACACACCTGGGACTTGCAGTGCAGCTGCCAAGTATTAAGGAAAAGGCAAATTCATGTTGCACTTTCCTGCCAATCTAGAAAGCCCCATTATGTGTGTACCATCAAAAGATCAAAAAGTATGACAGCACTGCTAATCTTTTTTTCTGTCTCCACACATTGTATAGAAACAATGTGTGTGCAATCCAAAGCCATTGTGTGGTGGCATATATTGTTCGACTTTTACTGAAGAAACCAGGATTCCAAAGTCCTACTCAGCAATGCTAGTTTGAGTTACTTTGAGAGAGGAATTAAATTATAAGATGTTGTAAAATGTCTCTCGGTGTCTTTTATGGACACTGTACATGGAGATTGGGTTCCTTTTGTCACTATTAGTTAGTACATACCATGTGGAAGCTAGTACAATTGAAATGCAGTGTGCATCACACAGCCCACCTTCTAAATCTGAGGTATGTGATATAGAGGAGTTGAATTGTGAAGAGTTACTGGCTCAAGAGAAAAGTTCCCTCCCTGAATCTAAAAAGCTGGTGGGCAAAGCAGCTAAGAGGCTCTAACCTTGGCAGTACTTGATGGACACGAAAGAGATACCCCTGCCCTTTGAAATATATCAAAGGGTGCATCTACACTGTAGAAATAATGCAGTTTCATACCACTTTAACTGGCATGGCTTCATTTTACAGAATCTTGGGATTTTTGGTTTTGTGAGTCACCAACACTCTCTGGTAGAACTACAAATTCCAGGGTTCCATAAGACAGAACAACAGCAATTAAAGTGGTGTCAAACTGTGTTATTTCTACAGTGTAGATGCACCAAAAGAGACAATGAAGAGTGTTGTAGAGTCAACATCTCTTTAAAAAGAAACTCAGAATAATCAAGCAGCTGTAGTCCAGCATCAGCTACCTATAAATCTCCCTGGTGGGTGTCCTTATTGCTTGGAGTATAGGTGGCTATCTCTGAACGTGTGTATTTTTTTGGTGATTCTTGACTTCTGGATTGAGTAACATTTAATGTCTCATTATTTTACTTTTGGCTTTGGTTTTCTGGACTGCTAGCTTCATGTAAAAACTGTGTAAATTTACAGCGCTATATACATAAAGATTAATAATAATAATAATGTAACAAACTCCAAACTGGCTAAGACCTTGCCCTTGTGCCTTCCTTCATCTTCCATGAACCTCCTGCATCAGCTGTACATGATCTGAACCTGAATTGGCTTGACTTACCTATAGCTGCTTCCCCTACAATAACTGCCTTTGTGGGCACTCACTGTCTGTTGGCATAGGGAATGTGCCCTTAATCCTGTGTCCAGCAAAAGCCATGAGATATAGAAATGGGCCATATATGTGCTCTAAGTCAAATATTCCATTTCAAATGGTTGATCAGATTTCACTGAATAAATTAAAGCCAGGTCCAAATCCCTTAGGGTTCTGAAAGCTAACAATACATTCACCCAGCTTACTAATAAAATCATTTTCATTCCAGTTCTGCCCATCAGTGGTGTCAGCTCCATGAATGTAAGCTCAGCTTGAATCAAAAGTGAAACATTTGTTTTGTGGTCTCATCCCAGCTCCAGTTTCTTCACATCCCATGCCCTGCTGTATTTTAATGACAATGGGAGTGGAGTGCAGAGCTGCTTGGGGGATTCGTGGGAGGCATGGAGACTGTCAGTGAGATTTTAGAAGCATGGCAAGAGAGAAAAAATGATAACTCCCTCTTTTCCACAAGGACAGAGCTGTCACATCAAGCTTTTTCTCAGCAAAAATGGAAAACAGACCTGGGAGTAGAAACCACTGGACGTGAAAACCAGCAAAGGAAATAGTCAGGTGGAACAACTCCATGAAGCTTCACTGGGTAACTGTCAGGAGCTCAGCACCACTAGGGTCTGGCCAGCAGATATCCCCACATAACCGCTTGGATATAGCATAGCTTCAGTGCGTAGCTGGCAATGGCATGTTAAATATTGTCTTGCTGAGCAGAGTGCTGCTCCTCCAATAAGAACTAAGAAGTAGGTAAGCTTACCAGATGGCCATTGATGAAGGGTAAGTTCCACTGGATGGACCTTTACTAATGGCTCCCTTGGAACCTGGAGCTAGCCCTGCAGGGCTGGAATGAGACATTTGTTTCCTGAAGTCAAGTAGAAGATAGTGTCCCCTCAATTCTCAAAGTCAAATTATTTTGGCTACTTGGGCAGGCTCCCTCTCAGATGTCCCTCCCATTCCCTGGCAGGAAAATGAAGTAATTATAAATTGAATAACTTTTGTGGCATGCATGCCTCACTCTGTCTAATGATAGGGCTTGGCTGTAGTCCTGGGAACAGCTCTGGTTAAGTTAGCCAGCTCTCCAATTCATCCACATGGCAAAAGAGAGGAAGCACATCCTTACGTTCTATAGTAGAACAAAAATAAAGGGTCATGTGGCTCATCTCTGTGAGGAGCCATAAAAACAAGGGACCAATTAATGCAAAGAATTTAAGCTTGAATTGGGTTGCCATACCTATAGTGATTTGCACGCAACATACATTGATTGAAGTTTGATGCTGGTGGTCACAAAATATGTTTGTCTACTCCATATGCAAGAATCAGTTAATAATATTGTATTGTTATTAATACTTTAGATTTATTGTATGCTGTGACTATTTTGAAGGGGAGGTCATGTTCAGCCAAGTGTCCTTATCTTTGGACATGATTCAGACAAAGATAGGCATGTTCCTATGCCACTAATTTCATTGGAAGAGAATTGAATTGGACTGAAAATAGTTTAACTTTGGCTGAATCAAATTCTACAGGACCAGCTTCCAAGAAAGTGTGTTAAAGACAGAAGTGACAGAGTGTAAGCCAACTGAATAAGGACCATGTCACTTCTGTGGTCTGTTCTACAACAAACATATTAAACATATCACGTTGTTTAGATTTTAAAATAATCATTTTACACAGTAGTCAGTATATGTTAAATCTAGGTCTGCTTATTTAGTTAGCTTTTAAATTAATTCTATGTGGTGGAAAGAGGAAATGCGGATTTTGTTACAGCTTTATTAGTGTTGACAGATAGATATTTTTGCATAGAATTGTTGCCAAAATGCAAGAACAAATACATTAATGTAAATACTCCACTACTTGCAGTAGATATATTACTTTTCTTGAATTAACTAGTGGTTAAGCCAAAGCAACTGTTTTTAATATTCTGTTCTGTTATAGCAGCCATATTCATGGAATCTGATGTATAAGTTTGGGTGATAGAGGGTTTAGGTTGTTTTCCCTTTAGAAATCTAATGGAATTCCATATAGAATCCCAGAATACACACAAGAACATTCACAGTCACATGGTTGGCTGATCTGGTGATTGCTTGTTTGACCTGTCGGATGGCAGGTTAGCCACAAACATCAACATAGTTGCTTCTAGGAACTTTTCCTACCATTTCATTGTACTCATAGAACTGTAGCAATGTACGTTAAAGGTCATTAAGCTCAAATCCTTGACAGTGTGGGAAATGCACAATTAAAGCATCCCTGTCAGATGACCATCCAAGTTATCTTTGAAAATCTCCAACAAAAGAGAACAGAGCATCTTCTAAGATAGTCCATTTCAATAATAGAGGGTTTTGGCATTAACTGGACAGAGGGGCTATGGGGTTTTAACTAGAAATGCCCAGGACTGGTTTTGCGATCTGCTGCATTTTGTGCCTCTTCCATTCTTCCATGATCCATAATGCCTGCTGAAGACATACTTTCAGACCTTCTGTTATTGCATCATTCAGTCAGCATGGAATAAATGCACAGAAAAAATCTCATATACCATGTGATTGTAGAATTTTATCTCTTAAATAACTCTTCAAAGTCTTGTAATACCATCTTTTAAACCTGTACATGGAAGACAAGACTGAGATAGCCAAGGAATTGTATCCATTGCTTACATTTTGTTTTGCTTCATTGTTTTTAGGGTTTTTTCCTCTTTACCTACTACCAAGTGGGTAGTAGGCATGTGCTAAATAAACAGAGTTCTACATTTAAATAAAAATACTGACAGCTCACACGTCATTAGTGGCATCACTAGGTTGGTGTCATCCAGTGCAGTAACTCAGAGTACCACCCCTCCATTGCCCTCCTCCCATACTACTCTCATACAGATTCCTTAGTAATTTTTGTACTAATTTATTCATAAATCATAATTCCTATATATCACTGAATCTAAAGGTAATAGTTGTGACATAAACAACTGGCAAAATTAAAATTATCCTTAAATTACAATATAACATGCACAGAATAAATGTGTTTACATATGGATAGTTTCATGCTATTAAAGTGAACATTTGGGGGGTTGGACTGGATGGCCCTTGTGGTCTCTTCCAACTCTAAATTTCTATGATTCTATGATTCTATGATTTGGTAAAATGTGATGCTTTTAAAGAATTTTTTAAAAATAAAAAATGAAAAATATTTTTAAATTAAATTTTGAAATTTTAATTTTTAATATTTAAAAAAGTGAGGCCTCTCTTTTCTCCTCCCACTGATCCTCACCCCACGCACACCATCTTTTCAGAATTTTAAAAAGATTCAGGGAAATGCCACAGCCTGTTTCTGCCAAAATGCAGATGTTTAAGGAGCAGTGGTGTCCCACTGCACCCCTCTAATGATGCAACTGCAAGGCAGTAGCTTCAGAGCAAAGATTCAGATCCTTTAAGCCGGTTGCAGGTGGGAATACTGCAGCCTTCCAGATATTGTCAGGCTGCATTTCCCAACAGGCTTAGCCAGCAAAGCCAGTGGTGAGGAATTCTGGGAGCCACAGTTCAACAATATCAGAAGGGTCATGCAACTCCCGTCCTTGCTCTGGGAGTTCTGAAGGAACAAAACACTCAGCAACAACCAGTGTTTTCCCTGTCACTTCAAATCTATAGTAAGAGAAATTACACCTGTGAAATGTTTCTCTTCTTTAAAAAACAGGTGTCTTTTTCTTTTTTGGAACATGGTGCTCTGACCTCACTGCTAACGTAGGTTGTAAATAGCTTTATGCATCTGCCTGAACAGTGCCTGCCCAGGAGAGAGATGTTGGCCATTTATCTGCATAAAATTAGGAGTGTGCTCTTTTCAATAAATAAGGTTCGGTATTGCTAAAGATTTTACCAACTTTCATTTCCTCTTTCTAAACATCATTCACAGTCCCACAGTTCAAAAATAGCATTGTGTTTGCTGCTGGGCTTTTAAATTGTGGCTTGAAGAGACATTGTTGACATAGACTTTATTCCCCTCCAGTGCTCAACCTGCAGGTGTGTGGGTAGCAATTCTCTCTTAGCTCACTATGTGCTGTGAAATAGTGGGTGGCAATGGCTGTGTCCTATTTGATCCTAAGCAACCACCTTATTTTTGTATGAAAAACCAACTATTTGTGGTTTTAAAATTATGGAATGAGCTTAATTAAACTGCAAAACATTAAGCAGCGGGAGGAAAGATGATATCCCTGTGGGAACAGAGGGGGAAAGTCAGCAGCCTCCATGACTTGGACAAAATAAACATAAATTGGTAGTAAAAATAAGCTAGCAGTTTCCAATTCCACCCACTGACCTTCTGGTTGACATAGGCAAAAATGTTCCTCAAGGAAAAAGGTTTAGTGTGGTTTTTTTAAGGCTACATGGTACTTAGTCTACATAACTAGTTACTCTTCTTCCAGTATGATTTTGATGTAGGCACTACACACTCAGAATATTTTTAGAGTCAAAACATGGAATGATGTAACACATTTATATACAGTAAAATTTTGGACCCCCTTAACTGTATGCAGGAAATGACCAAGTGCTGGTGAAAGAGCAACATTGACCACTACTGCAGCCATGTGGTGACCTTTGGATGTGTGGCACAGTTCAAATAACTTTCAGTACCTGGTCAAGAATGAGACACAACAGACCAATGCTCATGATCCCATACTTCATTGATTGGCCCAGGAGCGGGGGAAAAAGATTAACAAAGGGATTGTAGCCATGATGTCAGAACAATGTCTTTCATATTATAGCTGCTTTACGAGAACTAAGTAGGAGAACAGAGAGGCACACCCAGAGCAGAATGAAGGGGATTAAGGTGTACAAAACTGGGCTCCTTAGAAGCCAGGAAGAATAAAATGTAGTGGGCTGTACAAACTGAGAGGAGAACTCCACAACCCAGTTTGCAAAGGGGCTTTGCAAGGCTGAAAACATTACACATGACTTCAGACACGGATACACCCTACTTGACCTGAGGTGGCTGCACTACTTCAGGATTGGGAAGTGTGTGGCCCTCATGATGATGTTGGATTGCAGTTTTTGTAATCCTGCACCTTTAGCTATCTTGCTTAGGGCAGATGGTGTCGCCGAGAACAATTTGGATTCTTGGATCATGGGCTGCGGTTCCATGAGGAGGGACTTCTAGCAAGGGATGGGCTAAATCTCACGCCAGTTGGAAGAAACGTTTTTGCCAACAGTCTGAAGAATCTGATCAGGAGGGCTTTAAACTAAGTGATCTGGGGAAGGGAGACAGCAGTCTGGAAGGCAAAACGGCTAGAAAAAATAGTCAAGCTAACATAGAGGGAACAAGGCAAACAGTGCAAGGACCCAACAATAGGAGCCAAAAAAACATGCACAGGCATCAAGTAAAGGGGACACATGGTCTCTGATGTCTCTACACTAATGCACAGAGTATGGGAAATAAGCAAGATGAACTTGCACTCCTAGCACAACAAGGGAAATACGATATAATAGGCATCACTGAAACCTGGTGGGATGAGTCTCACAATTGGAATATAGAAATAGAGGGGTATAGCCTTTTTAAGAGAAACAGGACAAACAAGAAAGGAGGAGGAATAGCATTCTATGTCAGGGATATTTACACCAGTGAAGAGATCCAGGACATCAATACTGGAAGCCAGGTGGAGAGCATCTGGATAAAAATTAAAGGAGAGGGAAACAACAGGGATGTTACTGTGGGAGTCTACTACAGACCCCCAAGTCAGACAGAGGAAATGGATGATGCCTTTCTAGAACAGATGACCACACAATCAGGAAGGAGAGATGTAGTAGTGATGGGGGACTTCAACTACCCGGATATTTGCTGGAAGTCAAACTCAGCCATATCCTCAAGATCTAGAAAATTCCTCACTTGCCTCGAAGACAATTTCATTGTCCAAAAGGTGGAAGAGGCAACAAGGGGATCAGCTATTTTGGATCTGATCTTAACCAACAGGGAAGACCTAGTTGATGGGGTGCAAGTGGTGGGATCCTTAGGGGGAAGTGACCATATTCTCCTGGAGTTTGTTATACAGTGGAAAGGTGAAGCTAGGCACAGTCAGACATGCATTCTAGACTTTAGGAGAGCTGATTTCAATAAACTTAGAGAAATACTGGGGGTGATCCCATGGTCCAGAATACTAAAAGAGAAGGGAGTTCAAGATGGATGGGAGTCCCTCAAAAGGGAGATACTAAAGGGACAATTTCAGACAGTTCCAATGAGGAAGAAAAATGGGAGATGTCTCAAGAAACCGGTATGGATGACTAAGGAACTTACAACTGAGCTAAGTTTTAAACGGAACATGTATAAAAAATGGGGAAATCACCAAAGAGGAATTCAAACAAATAGCCAGCACATGTAGGGATAAAGTCAGAAAAGCTAAAGCGCAAACTGAAGTCAGGCTTGCTAGAGACGTTAAGAACAATAAAAAGGGCTTTTTTGGATATGTCCGCAGCAAAAGGAAGAAGAAGGAAACGGTTGGGCCACTGCGTGCAGAAGATGGCAAAATGCTCACAGGAGACAGAGAAAAGGCAGAATTACTCAACACCTTCTTTGCTTCAGTCTTCTCAGGAAAGGCAAAGGGTGCCCAACCTAAGGATGATGGAGCAGAAGACAGAATAGGGGAATTTCAGCACAGAATAAGTAAAGAGGTAGTAGAGGAATACCTGGTTAATGTAAATGAATATAAGTCTTCAGGACCAGATGAACTACATCCTAGGGTATTAAAAGAACTGGCAAATGTAATATCGGAACCACTGGCAATAATCTTTGAGAACTCCTGGAGAACAGGAGAAATCCCTGCAGACTGGAGATGGGCAAATGTTGTCCCAATCTTCAAAAAGGGGAAAAAAGAGGATCCCAACAATTATCGTCCGGTTAGTCTGACATCAATACCAGGAAAGATTCTGGAGCAGATCATTAAACAAAGAGTCTGTGAATATCTGGAAGATAATTCCATAATCACAAAAAGCCAACATGGGTTTCAGAGAAACAAGTCTTGCCAGACAAATCTGATCTCTTTTTTTGATAAAATTACCAGCTTGGTAGATGAAGGGAATGACTTCAGTAAGGCATTTGACAAGGTTCCCCATGACATCCTTGCAAACAAGCTTGTAAAATGTGGACTAGACAAGGTAACCGTTACATGGATTTGTAACTGGTTGACTGACCGAACCCAAAGGGTGCTCAACAATGGTTCCTTTTCATCCTGGAAAGAAGTAACAAGTGGGGTGCCACAGGGTTCTGTCCTGGGCCCAGTGCTATTCAACATCTTTACTAATGACTTGGATGACAGTATTGAGAGCCTAGTTATCAAATTTGCAGATGACACCAAATTAGGAGGAGTAGCTAATACCCTAAAGGACAGGATCAAAAATTCAAAATGACCTGAATAGACTAGAAAGCTGGGCCAAAGCTAACAAAATGAAATTTAACACAGAGGAATGTAAGGTCCTACACATAGGGTGGAAAAATGAAATGCACAGATATAGGATGGGGGACACCTGGCTGAATGAGACAACATGTGAAAGGGATCTAGGAGTCCAAGTAGACCACAAGTTGAACATGAGTCAACAGTGTGATGCAGCAGCTAAAAAGGCCAATGCAATTTTAGGTTGCATCAATAGAAGTATAGTGTCTAGATCAAGGGAAGTAATAGTGCCACTCTATTCTGCTTTGGTCAGGCCCCACCTGGAATACTGTGTCCAGTTCTGGGCACCACAATTCAAAAAGGATGTGGAGAAACTGGAACATGTCCAAAGGAAGGCAACTAAAATGGTGAAGGGTCTGGAAACCTTGCCCTATGAAGAATGCCTTAGGGAGCTGGGGATGTTTAGCCTGGACAAGAGAAGGTTAAGAGGTGATATGATCGCCCTGTTTAAATACTTGAAGGGATGTCACATTGAGGAGGGAGCAAGCTTGTTTTCTGCTGCTCCAGAGAACAGGACTCGGAACAATGGATGCAAACTGCAGGAAAAAAGATTCCACCTCAACATTAGGAAGAACTTCCTGACAGTAAGGGCTGTTTGACAGTGGAACACACTCCCTCGGAGGGTGGTGGAGTCTCCTTCCTTGGAGGTTTTTAAGTAGAGGCTGGATGGCCATCTGTCGGAAATGCTTTATTGGGAGTTCCTGCACGGCAGGGGGTTGGACTGGATGGCCCTTGTGGTCTCTTCCAACTCTAAATTTCTATGATTCTATGATTCTATGGAAGGCAGAGTCCAACAATATCTGGGAAGCCATGCATTCCCTATCTCTATGCTTGATGGTACAATATAAATTAGCCACAATAAATGGTCCACTATGGTTCTGCAGACTATCCTCTGCCCTTCTCCACTATAGAATTATAATATCTAAATTTTGATGTGGGTCCTTAGTATGAGACCAGAAAAGTTGAATTTTGGTTTGGGGGGAGATGTTTTTGCCCTGCTTTCAAAAGGGAAGCGCTACAACTTTCCTCACAATACCAAGTGAATCTCTGCATGTTGTAACAAGTGTAACATGAGTCACAGTTCTCCATTAGTTTCTGAATTGCCACAGCATATATTCTAAAGACTTTTGTCTATCATTCATGGATTCTCCATATTTCTTGGATAAATAAATGCCTCAAGAGATGAGATGCTAACAAGCTTCAGCTAAAACAAAATTCTCAGGATGCATTGCAGGGTAAGTCACAGCCAGATGCCAGAAAGAATTACTCCCCAAAGTTATGGGAAGATGCACTGTATAAACCACATGTTTGCAAGAAATATTTCTATAGAATTCATATGAAAGTTATTAAGAAACATATCATAGCAGAAAGCATTTAATTGAGTTTCTCACCATGAAGTTTCCACAGGCAGAACGAAAATGTATTGTGAAGGCTCATGAATGGAAGGATCTTCAGACTGCATTTTTTATGACTGAACAGGAATGAGCAGACAAAGTCTGCTGTCTGCAAGACAGCTACCATTATCTTGCTGTTTGCCAGTCAATATTCTATGCTTATTTACCAGAAGTTGATACTGAACAAACGTATGAAAACTAACTCAGATGCTGTGGAGGTCCCAGTTTGAAGGGTTTTTGTTGATATGTGTCTTCAAGCCAACTCCATCTTAAGACAACCCTATCATGGGTTTTTCCTGGCAGGATTTCTTCACAGGAGCTTTGCCATCATATTCCTCTTAGGTTGAGAGAAGAGTGGGTTTCATGGTTAAGCAGGGATTTGAACCCTGGTCTATCATATTCCTAGCACAACACTCAAACCACTGCACTAACAAGGGATTTATCTGGTGTTTGAAAGAATCATAGAATCATAGAGGTGGAAGAGACAATAAGGAACACCCAGTCCAACCACATGCAGGAACTCACAATCAAAGTGTACCTGACAGATGGCCATCCAGCCTCTGTTTAAAGACCTCCAAAGAAGGAAATTCCACCACTTTCCAAGGGAGAGTGTTCCACTGTCGAACAGTTCTTACAGTCAGGGGGTTCCTCCTAATGTTGAGCTGGAATCTCTTTTCCTGTAGCTTGCATCCATTGTTCTGTATTCTAGTCTATGGAGCAGCAGAAAACAAGCTTGCTCTGTTCTCAGTGTGACACCCCTTCAAATAGGGTTATCATATCACCCCTTAACCATCTCTTCTCCAGGCTAAACATACCCAGCTCCCTAAGTCTTTCCTTAAAAGGAATGGTTTCCATGCCCTTCTTGGTTGCCCTCCTCTGGACATACTCCAATTTGTCAACATCCTTTTTGAACTGTGATGCCCAGAACTGGATACAGTATTCCAGGTGGGGCCTGACCAAGGCAGAATAGAGTGGCACTATTACTTCCCTTGATCGAGACACTATACTTCTATTGATGCAGCTTAGAATTGCATTGGCCTTTTAGCTGCCTCATCACACTGCTGACTCATGTTCAACTTGTAGTCTATTAGGACTCCTAGATCCCTTTCACATGTAGTCTCATTAAGCCTCTTCTAAATAACCACCGTTCCTAGACAGCCCTTCAAACTGACTCAGTCAGTTTGATGATGGAGTTTATCAGACGGGAATTGAAAGGAGCCAATTCAAATTCACGTGAATTAGCTAGTTTGGCCCCTCCTTACTTGTCTGAACTTCTTTCTCCTCACACTCCTTCTCGTACCCTCTGTTCTAGCTATTGCTTCAGTCCCCCAGTGATATGGAAGCCACCATCTGTCACTGACATTGCTTATCCACAATTATCCCCTAGACACCAGAAAGACTAGGCACATAGGTCATAGTATTCTCCACTGGGAGGAGATAGATATAGATATCTTTTTAAACAATAATAGTTATTTCTGAATTTAGACCTAACCATAAAACTATCATGAACATATTCTGCTTGATGACATGTTTCCTCTTTTGTTGTTGTTGGAGGTGGATGATACATATGTTGCTACCCTTGGTAAAGGAAAGAGTAACTCTCTCCCATACCTCCACCCCACCATCAATTTTCCCTTGGCCAATAAAGAGGAACTGAGTGATATCATTTCAAAGATGGGTTAGCATCCTTGTTTGTGGTGATGCAGATGTAAGTCCAATGTATAACTTTTCCACTCAATTTTCTGGTCATTACAGATGTCAGGATCCTTATGCAATGATCAAAACTCCCTATAAACCTATCCACTGCATCCTCCCATCTGTGACATGGTCATACAGTGACTAATGGAAAGCAGGGGATATCTGAGAAGCATTTGTATGTGTCCTTACTAGCCAGAAACATAATTACATCATCCTCTAGGACTTCCAAAGGACCCCGGGAGGTCCTGGAGGGGGGCCTTCACCCTTGTAGAGACATAACCAGATGCTTTTCAGAAGTCTCCTGCTCTTCAGTAGCCACCATATGCCCATCTAGGGGGCAGAATGCATGCAAAAGGTAGGTTTATAGGGAGAGGAGACAGTATTAGAGTGCCACCTGTAGAATTTGTATATTATATCTCCATGATTCAGGACTTTGGCCATTGTATCTAGTTCCTGCTTATAGGTTCTAACACACTATTCCTCATGAAAAGTTTTTCAATAAATACAAAATTGGCATGCATAAGTCCCAGATCAAGGAAACATCTGTTTGGCAAAAAAAAAAAAAAAATCTTAAGAACTATATAGCCTAAAAAGTATAGCCTTTGTAGAAGTAAAACGAAGCAATCAGCTACTGTTTTGTAATCACTCAGGAGACAGTAATGCCAGAAGCAATAGGCAAATTTAAGACTTGATCGCAGAAAATGATACTGTTCCCTAAACTATTCAAATAATATTCTAATTTGAATTCAAATTGTTGGTTCTTGATAATAAGAATAGGAATAAGATACACTACTGTAGATGTCATGCAGCTAGTTTCCATCATCCTCTGGTGTTTCCACTGAGTCATTGTTAAAGAATATGGGTGACAGAGGAAGATCCACTCTAGCCCTATAAAGCAGTAATGAGTACAGAAGTATCCTGAACATGTGTATGTCTTCCAGTATTTCACAGATTAAACCTGGGGCACATGTGATCAAGCAATTTCCAAGCTTGATCAAGATACCAAATGTTATTAAGAATGAAGAATAAAGAAAACTATGAGAGGCTGAGGCAATTTGCTTTCCCTTGAGACTACTGAGACAGGAAAGACACCACCCCACCTCTCCACTACCCCCACTGAATTAATTACTATACCTATCTGTAAATCAAGGAATTTATGCCCAAAAATTGACCCCAAAATCCCAGGTTGACATATTTATGGGTCAGTAGGTAACGCGATATCAGTTCTTTCAGGTTTCCTCACACAGACAACAAAGCAGTTTCTCTCTTGTGCCAAGCAGAAAGAGTCTTGGGTAACTGATTGTTTTTAAACAGAGTCCCTCTCCCACCCACTGTCTGGGGAATGAAGGATGAAACAAAATCTGAAATGAAAGCTGAAATGCTGATGCAAAAAGCCTCAATTAGAGTCTCTCTTGCCACACACACACACACTGAAGGAGCCTCCAAATTTTACCCTTGACTTATCCATAGGTCATGGCAAAATCCATAATTTTGGTCCCAAAACCTGCCTTTGACTTATACATGAGGTTGACTTATAGTCAAGTATATATGTTAAGTGAAATATACTCTAGCATTTTGAATCCACTTTACGTTATCTGAAGTAAAGTGAGGATGAAAGGTGAAGTAGGAGGAGAGAGAAGGTGGGACATTTTAAAAGCAGTTGAAAAGTGAGGTGATGGCAAATTAATCAGAATTGCCAAATTGGAACAATTGGAGGTTATATATGTATTGAAGAATTCAGGGAAAGATCAAACAAGGGAATTAAAATCCTTATTGTGTCCAGAAATCCTGAATGTCCTTTGTATAGGCACTGTCATTCGGATCCTCATGGCAGACTGCAACTACTTTGACAAGACTGGGACCTCTTGCCTAGGAGGCTCACACCTGAACAAAAAGACCCAGAATCCTCCAGCCAGTAGTGCCAGTGCTGGGATTCATAATTTTAAAAAAAAAATTAAAAAAATAAAGCTTTGCAAGGGAAAGGGGGGATATCCAAAGTGACAACTCCTAATGTTGTCAGTCAGTAGGCACTGGGCAACTTTTGCATGTTTCCCTCCATTTTCCTTTCAAAACAAACAATGGGCAAAGCAGTGTGGATACATAAGAGAGTTACAAATGTCCAGATGCTATCCAGTAATTTCTCTGTCATTTCTATGTCAGTAATTTCCCAGTAATTTCTAAGTCACAATTGCATAATACTGTAAAATTTTTTATTTTTATTTTTTTGTGGTCCTCAGGCTTTTTATAGACTCCTGAAGCACCATAAACCTCTCTAAAAATGGGGAGGGGCACCAATATTAGTAAATGACATACCTGGAGGCTCACCAAACAAAAACACAAACAAGGCCTCTGCACATATATAAGGCCATTTAAACATAACATGATCACAGATATTTCTTGAACTCATACAGTGGATCACTTCCTTCTTCCTTCCTTCTTCACTTGCTTCTTTAAAAAATGTTCAGCCTCTCATTTTGCATTACTGTACTTGGTCTGACAGTTCTTTCAAGACTTGTATGCTCTACCATGGCAAGGCAAGCAGAACCTATAAACAACTTGCTGCCTATGCAGGAAGATCCACCTTATGGCAAATAGTCATCAGGATTCACCCTAATACAGCTGCCTCTAGTGGTGAAAACAGGAATTCAAGATCCTTTCCTTTTGCTTTTAACAAGCACATGATACAACAGGATGCAAACGGGGAAAGCACACCATGGAAAGCTATTGCTTCTCTCAAGAAGCAACTGGAGTACTAAACTACACATTTCAAGCAATCTCAATAAAACTACCATGAATATGTCAAAAATAGTCAGTGACATAGGTCAAGGCTGTGTAATCCCTTATATATAAAGAGAGCAATTTTAAAAACCTGTATGATATTTGACTAGCAGCCAGCACAGCTTCTCCCGCTTTCCAGTTACATAAAATACTTTCCTGTCATCTCCTCTTCATATGAAACCCAGCTGCCATGTTTGCTCAAACTGCAGATTATATAAGGGCCATAGTTTCCAGAATGCAGCCTCTGTTACTTGCAGTTTCATTGTAGATTTTTTTCTGGGGAGGGGAGAGAATTTCATGCTTGCTCCCTGATAAATTTCTATGAATTTACAAATCTGTAAATTGTAACTTTCAGTTTATTTGCATCAACATTGCTCAGGGGGAAATATGCATAGATCAGCATCCTGTTGGTGATCTACAGAAACGTACACACAAAAATATATGTACTTTTTTATTGTCACATAGCTTGGTATTCTCTTTCTTTTTCCACAATTACCAAAGTCCCTCACCCCAAGTATTCACTGTGATAGAGAGAAGAGGGGTTCACAGAAGCATCTATCTTCCCATTGCCAGATGCAGACCAGCAGTAACATCATCTGCTGAGACTTCTGGATAACCCCAGTGGGTGTCAGTAGAAGATGTCCTTGGTCTGTGTTTGTCTATGAGAACATAGCTAGACACATAAAGTGGAGCTGTTGAAACAAGAGAGTATGTGCTCCCAGTAGTCAGTCCCAGTAAACAATCTGTCTGGAGATCTACAGACCATTCTGAACATTCTTCAAAACAGCACATTACAGTAATCCCAAAAGGATGTAATCCCTAAAGATGCCAGTCACAGATGCAGACGAAACATTAGGAATAAATTCTTCTAGAACACAGCCACATAGCCTGAAAAACCCACAAAAAAAAACTATGTAACTAAGGCATTTGTCACTGTGGCGGATCTGATGCCTCAAGAAGTGCACACATGCCTTAGCATTGCAAATGTACTCCTGGCCAGCACAGAAACCCAAACTTTAGGCTCAGGGTTGAATTCTGGAGCACCCCCAAGCTGTGAATCTGTGTCTTTGGTGATTGTAACTCCACTCAGCACATGCTAAATCCCTATTCCCTTATCTACCTTTTGACTGACTAGAGGTGCCTCTGTCTTGACTGGGTTAAGGTTCAATTTGTTCACCCTCATCTAGTCCATTACTGATGACACACATCAGTTTAGCTTCCAAGGACTGAAGTGGACAGGTGTAGTAGAACTGGAGGTAATCTACATACTGATGATACCAGACCCCAAAACTCCAGACAACCACTCCAAGTGGCTTTATGTATATGTTAAATAACATGCAGGACAGAACTCAGTCTGGAGGGATCCCACAAGCCGTTGACATAGGGTCAAATAGGAGTCCCACCATGACTACCTTCTGGGTATGTCTGTTAGGCTTTGAGTATGAAATGTACAGATGTGCACAAAAGGAAAAACAGGAATTATGGCTAGAACTATTTTGCAGCTGAAGGCTGGAAAACAAGACACTGCTCAAGGTCAGTATGTGCTTGCTTGCACGTAGACCTAATGTAAACAACAATGCAGGCAACAAACGGAAGTAGAATCACCAGATGAGGTTGGGTTTGTGACCACACGACACAAGTCTATAAACAGCCTGCACACCTCAGTGAGGATTGTTGGGTAATTGTTCTGTAGTGGATGGTTGGAGAGATTTGTCGGACGAGTGTGTGTATATTTGTAAACATAGCAACTTAAGAATAAAAACCTCTGAGGAGAAAGTTTTGGCTCCAGTCTGTTTTCATCAACAACTGGGAGGAGGATTCCTGATAAAGCCGAAGCTCTGGGGTTGCTGGTATCGGAGGCATCGGAGATTGCTTGAACTGTGCACTTCTACTTATTTACACCAACAAAGTCCCTCCAAGAAGAAATGAAATCATTGTAAAACAGTGCCTCCAAAAACAAGTCTCATGGTCAATGGTATCGAAAACCACTCTGAGGCCCAGCAGAACCAACTAGGACTCCTTCTGTCCACTTCTTGGCATAAGCCATCCTGATGGGTCTCAAGGAGTTTCCTGCTTCCTTGGCATGTGATTCTGTTGAAGTTTTGATCAATCTCTGAAATGGGGAAATGGCCAGGGTGTTGGACATGATCACTCCCAGACATATCATGGAGTGCAACCAAACCAGTGCTCTGCTTTTGCAGGTAGCTGGTGAAATGAAACAAGTGAAATGATGGAGGTGGTGGTGATGGTGGTGGTGGTGGTGGTGATGATACAGATCCAGCACTTCACTGCTGCAAAAGCAGAAACAGTTGGGTGCTACAATAGCACAAGGTTGTGTATTATCTTAGGTCACTTCTTAACAAGTTGAGATTGACAATCCAAACAAACCTGCCCTTACTGTTTGCTCCTTTACATTTTTATTTTTGATATGCCTTTTGTCCAATCCTTTGTAAAATAACTCTTTATTAGCAGGCTGCATAAGAGCCTAACCTATGGTTAAACTATGGATTCTAGTCTAATCTACAATCTAGTCTCAATAGATATGATGACAGCTTCCAGCTTGGGCAGATTTAAAAGGGTACTAGGCAAATTCATGGAGGATTGAACTATCAGTAGCTACTGATCATGATGGATATGTACTGCATTTGGCATCTGAAGCCGTACATCTATGTATATCAGTTGCTGAGCAACATAATCAGGAGGGTGCAGTTGCCTCATATCCTCATGTTGGGCTTCTCATGAGCAACTAATAGACCACTGTGTAAAAAGAATGCTGGACTAGATAAGTTTTTGGGCTAATCTAGCAGGATTAATTTCCATTTTGCTTTAAGAAATCTTGCTGTTTGAGGAAGACCCAGCAGTCATGCCAATGAAAGAGGCAAGAAAACCATGTAAGTACTCACTTCAAGGAAATTTCTGGTCAACAAATGGGACGAGGTGTGGTGTAATGGTAATGGTTTGGATATTGGACTAGAACGCTCTGTGACCAGGCTTCGAATCCTGCACAATGGAAACTGACTGAGTGATCTTGAGGAAGCCACACTCTCCCAACCTCAGAGGATGGCAATGGTAAACCCCCAATTTTTTTTTGCCAAGAAACTTACCAAGAGAACCCTATGATAAGTTTGCTTTAGGGTCACCATGTTGGAAATGACTTGAAGGCAAACAACAACAACAATAGGACAAGGCTCAATAGTATTCATTCCTCACAACTGGAATCAAGGATGATGAATAATGAATTGGGCGTGAATATACATCTCCCCACAAGATGTTTTGTTAAATACATTAACGTGCCAGAGAGTCATATCTTGGGGTGTCATACTTTGAAAAGATCTTTAAGATGTCCTGAACAGAGGAAATCACTCTCTTAAAGGTAGCATCCATCCTAATCAAATTCTCTCCTTTTTGTTTAGTTCACCAATTTGTTACTTCTTTTTGCTTCCTTCATCTTAAAGTAATGCTGCATGAGTTTAGAAGCCCTTCCACAAACAGAGCAATCTCATTCCACTTTGATTGCCTCGACTCCATCCTGTGCAATCCTGAGATTTGAAGTTTATTATTAATAATAATAATAATAATAATAATACATTTTATTTATATACCGCCTTTCCAAATAGATCAAAGCGGTTTACAAAATAAAGTAATAATACAAAAATCAAAACAACATAATAAAAATACGATACAAAAAATACATAGCATAGCACAGTAATAGTTGAACAACATAGCATAGCATAATGATCTAAACAACAATCCCCAATTCTCCCCTCAAGATGGTGGTTGAAGAGAGGGAGGGCTCTTCTTGCTTCTAGAAGGAGCAGGCCTGCCTTTCTCTCCCCCTCAAGATGGTGGATGAGGGGAGGGCTCTTCTTTTAAGAAGAATTCTCAGCCACAGAGCTCTAGTGCCTCCCAAAACTACAAATCCCAAGATTCCACAGGATGGAGCCATGGCAGCTAAATGGAATCATAGTGCTATTCTTGAGTAGCATGGAAGGGCCCCAGGGCTGTGATGCCCATCATTGTATTCCCATTGCATTTATAAGTTCAGTCTTTCTGATTGTTTGCATTGGCTCTGATTTCAGTCATTTTACTGAAACTGCTTTCCAACCATGAAACCTGGGATTTTGCCAGAGAACCTTGCCAGCCTTCCTTCTTCCTGAGAGCACTCAGTTCTGTTTGACTGAGCCACAGTTCTACTAAAATGGAGTCATAGAATGCAGCAGTTAGCATCTTTGCCTAAGGCAAAGATTCTTGTCGTAGCTTCAGGATTTTCCTCAAACCCTGGTATAATTCTCTTCCCCTAATCCCTCTCTCTACCCCCTCATTCTCCCACAGCCTTTAATTCCCATCATACTGCAGAAATAAAGCTGTTTGACTCCACTGTAACTGTCATGGCTCTCACCTGTAGAATCCTGGGATTTGTAGTTTAGTCAGGTATTCAGCCTGGTCTGTCAGATAGAGCTCTGATGTCTCACCAAACTGCAAATCCCAGGATTCTGTAGGATAAAATGTCAAAGTGCTTTATTTCTGCAATGTGGATACTCCCACAGAAGTGAAATCTATTTAGCCAACTCCAAATAGTAATCTAAAAACCAAATGCCTCTCTGGGTCCAAGATGAGCATGCATCATCACAGCCTAGCTTTGCAACAGGCCTCAAGTAGCGTATCAAGTGTCCTTCTAAAGGCAACATCACCATACCTGAGACTTATGTGTGGATCTGTATAGTGTAAATTTGGTCTTCTGTAATGGTTTGAGTGTTAGAGTATGTCTCTCAAGATAGGAGTTCAATTCTTCATTCAGCCATACAAACCCACTGGGTGACCTTGGGTGAGTCACATATTCTGTTTATAGCCAATAAGCTAATTTTTAAAATAATCATTTATATTTTTGTTTCTTGCATGATAAATAAATGTTTCTCATACAGCAGCAGTGATATCAGTGCAGTGCCAACCCAAAATATTTTGTTGCCAAAGGGAAAGGACAAGGTGGTGCAACCCTCCATCCTGTTTACAGACATCCAACTAGACTGGCAACTGTACCTTACTTCAGCAGTGGCAAAAGGAGAGGGCCTTCCACCATACCTAAGGGCAGTAGGGTGATTTAGTGGCTGCAGGAGAGCCTGTGTGGTATAGACAGTGCTGTCCTTCAAATCTCTTTTCGCATATTCATGATGCCACTGGTGCCCTCCAGCATTTGCTACCTGAGGATGCTGCCTCACTGTGGACTCTTTCAGACATGGGAAATTGGAAGTATAATCCGAGGACAATCCAAACGCAATCATGGGGTTTCACGTTACTGCGAATTAGAGCTTCTCATGCAATTTCGGGCAAAAGGGAAGTCACTCCGAATGCAATCATAGGTTTCACGTTATTGCGAATTAAAGCTTCTCACGCAATTTCGGGCAAGGAGGGGTCATTTTCAGGTAATGGGAAGTCATTCTGAATGCCTTCCGAATGCAATGGGGATTCATGTAAATTCGCTAAACAAGCGAATTCACCTGAATTCACATTGGCTGCATTCGAAGTTGGGAGAAATTCCTCCTGTGTGAAAGAGTCCTCTGTCTAATGGTAGGACCAACTCTGCATAGGTGTGTATCACTGGGATAAATCTGCTAAGACATGGTACTGCAGAGGTTAAAATCTCCTTTATAGATGCCAGATCACACGCTGATCATTTCGATTCCAAGTAACATTTCAAAAATTTACTGAAATCTAATTCAATAATAACTTGATGAACTTAGAGGCAGTGCACACTGGCTAAATAAAGGGGCTTCTGACTCAAGGCATAAAATGGGAATCATCATCACACTTGCTTATAAACATCCTGTTACCAGTACAGGACTACAGCAAAGCAAAAAACACAATCACCAATAATGAAATGGATGTAATTACAATATGCACAAACCAAACGGTCCAACAGGGGGGCATGGGATGAAGGGAGATGAAGGAGCACTCTAGGGGGGCTCCATGATCAGGCTTTGCCAATGTATCACTGGGCACACCAATGCACAGACACACTATATAGATGGTGCATTGCAAGTGCAACTGGCCAGTCATATGAGTGGGCATCCAATGGAATGGTATCTGGGCAGGAAGAGAGAGGTAACTGAAGGTAGCAGGTGATGCATTTGTTTAATATTGCACATGCATGGGGGGGGGGGGGAGGTGACAAAAAAAAATAACCACACAGTGCAGCTCGACACCATATGGTGCAGACAGCCCATGGGAGTTCGGCCCGCTTTGGGAGCTGGCTGTGTGGACAGCAGGGTGTGGTGGATATCAGAGGCTTAGACTGGATGGCCCTTGTGGTCTCTTCCAACTCTACGATTCTATGATTCTAGGATTTCGATCCACTTTTAGAAAACCCAGGATTGAACCTCTTTTTCCTGCCTGCCTGCTCTGGCCTTAGAGATATTTTGTCCTGGCAAATGCAAGTGGCAAATAAATCACAATATATCTCAAACCACAAATCTGCTTTCACAAATTCATGTTCAGATTGCACAGGAGATGTTTATTTTATACAGAATATCCACTCACATATTATGGGATTTAATACACTCCAGTTGTGTTTACCAGAGGTGGGTTGGGAGATACAGTACTTTTATGAATTGCTTCTTAGAGCTAATGCTTTTTTATCCATTCTGGCAAGCTGCCTATAGTAAGCATGAATGACACGGATGCAGTCTAGCATGCTTAGCAAACCAGACATAGATTAATTATATTAGGTCTGCAGCCTCAGATACAGTTAAGCACTTTCAAGATTATAGCTTGACTAGTCAGCCAAATAATCTCCATTCAGTATGCTGGGCAGGCAAACTAGCCCTGAGTGAGAGACTAGCTGAACACAATCTACAATGGCAAATCACTGGTATTTTTAAATGGATTATACTCTCTAGTTAGCTAGTAAAATCTTTGGAGAAGAGACAAATAACATTTAGGAAGCAAATAAAATTGTGCAAAGGGCCAGCAATGACTAAAATCAGGTATAGTGGTTTGAGTTATGGACTAGGACTATATGAGTGCATCTGCAGTGCAAAAATAGTGCAGTTTGACATCATAATTGCCCTGGCTCCATCCTACAAAATCCTAGGATTTGTAGTTTTGTGATATACTGGCACATTTTGGCAGAGAAGACTAAAGACTTTATAAAACTATAAATCCCAGGATTCCATAGGATGGAGATACAGCCTTTAATGTCATGTTAAACTGTATTACCCTGTTTCTCCGAAAATAAGACATCCCCATAAAATAAGACCTACTAGAGGTTTTGCTGAATTGCTAAATATAAGGCCTCCCCTGAAATTAAGACCTAGCAAAGTTTTTGTATATAAATATATATACAGTATATAATAAATGTTCATATATATATATATATTTGGTTCAACAATAAATGTAAATTCTTCTTCATGGAAAAATAAGACATCCCCTAAAATAAGACCTAGCACATCTAATTTGGGATCAAAAATTAATATAAGACAGTGTCTTATTTTGGGGGAAACATGGTATTTCTCCACTGTAGATGCACCCTAGGACTCAAGAAGCCCAGTGTTTGTTGTTTGTTTGCTAGATTTATATCAAACCTTTCTCCCAAAATGGAAATTTAAATCCCCGTTCAGCCATGGAAACCTACTGGGTGACCTTAGCAACTCACACTTTCTCAGCCTTAGAGGAAGGCAATAACAAATCTCCTCTGCAGAAATCATGTCAAGAAAACCCTATGATAAAGCCATCATAAATCAGATTAAACCTAAAGTCAATAGGTTCCTGTTTTGGAAAGTTCAATGCAAACCCACACACTATACACAAACCAATCAACCTGAGTAATCAAGTAGGGGCAATACTAGTAACATTCCTCTGTCCTTTTCTGTAGATTTTCAAGCTCTGTTTTTTCCATTTCGATATATGGTGACTAAGACTGTACGTACTCATTGTTCAAAATATGGTTGTACGATAGATTTTTCAAAGGTTCGTAAAAGGAATAATTTGGGAATCCTCCAGACAGGTTAATGAATTAGAAGATTGTGGTATTTGTTGCTGTAATCCCCAGGGTTTTTTAAATATGCAAATTATACTGCTCTTGTCCCAGACTATTTTCTGGCAATTCCTAATACTAGCTACATTTTATTCATAACCTGGGTTTCTTTATAATTGAGACATATTGGAACAAAAAAGTCTCTTTTTTCCTTTTTAATTTTTTCTCATAGCAGTACAACAGTGTAATGGCACTTTTGCACAATAACACTATAAGTTAAAAAAAAAATAGGGGGAGGGGGAATCAGAGAAGAAAATTTGCCCTTCAGAATGATCATTCCTGCAAAACCATGCTCTAGTTTTTAAGAACCTTTGGATGAGTTTGAGTGCAGCTCCAAGAAATTGCTACAAACAGCCCCCAAAAAGAATGGAACAAGTGGGTGTGGAGAAGACTTCAAGAATCAAAACCCAGCTAAACCTAAGGATTTTTATTGTGAAAACCCATGCTTCTTAAGACCAATCTGGAAGAGCCCTTAAGCATATTAAACAATTTGACAAGTTAAAACAAGGCACCTTAAAAGCCTGTTAAAACAGTTTAAGACAATTTAAAAGTATTCACATGTTTCCGATGAAATCAATTAGGCCCTAAAGGCTTTAGTTTAAAAAACTATGTCTTTACTTGGCTTCAGAATGACATCCTTTTTGGCTTCAATTGGGCCTCTAAGGTATGTTCATATTTGCATTTTTGTTGCAAAATTGTTTCAGAACTTTGCTACTTTCTAAGTTATATTATGAGAGTTTGTGTAGTTTCCATGAATTCAAAGATGTAGCCATGTTACTATGTAGAGCGATCTTGTAGCACCTTCGAGACTAACTGAAAGAAATTGGCAACATGTGCTTTCATAGACTTCAGTGTACTTCCTCAGATGCTTTTGGTCAAGTGGAAACCAGAGACAGACATAAATGCTATAGATATATGAGAATGTCAGTTCAAATTCAAAGTCCTTTGGGTATGGAAATGAAGTAGCAAGTCCAATTGTATATATATATTTTCCATGGTTTTTTTTATATATTTAGGGGTGTGTTTTTTTGTCAAAATGTCACAAAGACGGGGGGGGGGGGGTTCCACAACTGATCCCTTTTTGAGAAAACTACAATTTTGTCCAATAGTGTTCTATGAAAAATACAATATTTTGTGCAAATACATATTTGCAGGGGAGCAAGAACAATGAAAGCAAACAACAAAAATGACAATCAGAAAAAGGGAGTTGTGAGAGTTTCCCAACCCTTATCCCACTCAATGTATGACTTTCCACTTGGGCAATCCTTCCACTGTTACTAGCTGTAAGAGTTCCTCTCAGGCAGTTCCACCACTGTGATAGGATGTGGAGTTTCTACCATTTAACCCACCAAATGTGCAGACTTCCATGGTGCTCAAGAGTGAGGGCTTTCTTGGATTCTGTCTCACATGTATGAAACCAACTGTGGTGTCTGTCTAACTGCAGTCATGGTACGTATGAGCATTTATGCAGCTTCTGTCTTCAATGGACAACACCCCTTTGAATTCAATAGCATTAGCATTTACATTTCTATACCACTTTGTAGTGATCTCAGCATATCCAATGTGATGATAAAGTGGGAAATTGTAGACAAAGTATAGATTTGGAAAGCTGGAAGTATGCAAGGAAGAAATCAAAGAAATTTACGCAGTTCCAAAATTTAAGAGAGAATTACAGTACTGGAAAATGGGACGTTGATGGTATTTGACCCTGGAAAGACTTGCAAAGATTTATAAGGACTCTGATTTATGTTGGAAATGTCAATTAGCCAGAAGGACTTGGTTCCATGTATGGTGGCACTGTCCAAAGTTGAAAAAATATTAGAAACAAGTTCACATATTGGTTGAGAAGATGTTACAGATAAAATTATGAAATGAGGCCTGAAATTGATTGATTGATTGATTGATTCATTTATTTACGGTATTTACATCTCAGAGTGGTTTACAATTATTATTATTATTATTATTATTATTATTTATTAGATGGTTTCCTGCCCTCAGGCTCACAATTTTAAAACACATGACACAAAAGGAGAAGGGAATGGTGGTGGGGAAGGGGATCAGGTCCAGCAGTTCTTCCTCTCACTCTGAGGCCTGGACCAAGGCAGATGGACTGAAGGGAAGGCTTAGCTTCTTAATCTAGGCCAGGCCCGATGGAACTGGGCCTGCATCTCTCCCTCCATGGCTGGATGGCACCAGATGGACTGAAGGGAAGGCTCTTCTTCTCAGCTCAGGCCAGGCCCAATGGAGTTGGGCCTGCATCACTCCGTCCATGGCCAGATAGCTTCTTAGAAGGCATATCTAATCCTATCTAAAATATCTATTGAATATGCTAAACAAAATTCCTCCCAACAGTGAAAAGAATTATTGGCCCTATCTAAATTGGCGCAAAGAGCCACAATAAGTGCTCTTTGCGCCGCCTTTAGGGTTAGGGAGGGCGCAGCTTTTACACCCTCCCTAGCCCTAAAGTGTACAGGTGCCACCATTTTTAAATGGCAGTGTCCATACAGACACGCTATGAGACTGTCATCACATGCGCAGCGTTTAGATACACTGCACACAGGTGGGTCTTTGCTGCGGCTTTTAAACGGCCGCGGCAAAGACCCTGGGAGAAAGGGGCCCCTCAGCCCTGCCTCCGGAAACATTACACCATTTAATGTGTTTTTAAGCTTATTTAAATTATTATTATATTGGGGGGGGGGGGACGGCAGGATTTGAGTTTATTGAGCACTGCTGTTTTATTATGTATCAGATTGTTTTTAGTGTAAGCAGCCTCGATCCTAATTGGGGTAGGCAGGATATAAATAAATTTGTTGTTGTTTGAATTATAAATTATTTTACAGGTTTAAATATGTTTTAATGTTGTTTTTAAGTTGCACTGAGATCTTTTGATGTAGGGCAGGGTTTAAATATTTTACATAAATAAATGTAAAACACAACATGCTGTCTTACACACACTTCTTGAAAACTAACTCAGACCAACAGTCCCTTCTCTCCCTCCAAACCTTCAGAAAGTGCTCAAAATTGTCCACACACACCCCTGTCTCTGGCTGGTTTGATTGCATGCTTATTTTAATTTTAATTGTTTTAATGATATTTTACTATGGTATAGTTAGGGGGAGGGAATAATAGGATGTATTTTAATGTGTAATGTATTTTATACTGTATTTTATTTGATGTTGTAAGCCATCTCAATCCTGAAGGAGAGGCAGGGTAAAAATATTATTATTATTATTATTATTATTATTATTATTATTATTATCTCCTATCCTGCCAAAGAGCAGGCAAAGTGAGAGAGAAGAGAGACCACCCAATTTTCCTTGTCTGTACTCAAGCCACATACAACCCCAAGGTCTAAAACCTCTGCCAACATGTGATGGTTCTCTACAGTCCCCCTCCACTCCTGCTGAGCTGGATGGAACCCCTCGAGACCACCTTTAATCCCAAAACAACTTGCTGCCACCACCCAATAATTAACCAATTACAGCCTAGCAATGCATTGGGACACTACTTGGCCTAATTGTAAACCGCTTAGACACTCATTAAGGGTATGAAGCGGTATATAAATGAAGCTGTTTGTTTGTTTGTTTGTTTCTGCTGGTAAATGAACTTGCCAAGCTAAAGCCTGTGAAATACAGGAGTGAAAAGATGCAGAGTACTTAAGGAGGAGTTTTATTTTAAAGAAAGGAACATTAAAGAAAAAGAAGATCACTACATGGGGGATAAACTGGTCCTCCAGGCATAAACAACATATCCGTTATGAATTCTCATTGTAGAGAGATCTTGCAGCACCTTTGTGACTCACTGAAAGAAAGAAATTGGCAGGATGAGCTTTCATAGACTTCAGTCTACTTCCCCAAATGCGTCTGAGGACCTTATCAGACGTCGGAAATTGGAAGTATAATCCAATGGCAATCCGAACACAATCATGGGGTTTCATGTTATTGCGAATTAAAGTATTTCATGCAATTTCGGGCAAAAGGGAAGTCATTCCGAACGCAATCATGGGGTTTCACATAATTGCATATTAGAGTATCTCATGCAATTTTGGGCAATGGGGGGTCATTTTCGGGTAATGGGAAGTATATTAGCGAATTCACGTGAATTCGAATTGGCTCCATTCGCAATAAAGAGAAATTCCTCCTGTCTGATGAGGTCGTACGAAAGTAGACTGAAGTCTAGGAAAGCTTATGCTGCCAATTTCTTTCTTTCAGTGAGTCTCAAAAGTGCTGCAAGATCTCTCTACATACTGATTCATTCAACAGACTAATATGGCTATATCTTTAAATTACCATCATGTCAGCCAAACATTAACATTTCCCAAACCTGATGCCCCTGACTAGTAATGAGACAGGCCAATAGGTCGAGGCCTAGCTGCTTTCTCTCAGGCCTTCTTTCTCCTCAGGCCTTCCCTAATCTCCCTGGCCTTCTTTTCCACTTCACCTCAGCACCCTCCAGAAGGTTCTCTCCAACAGCCCATCTGATTAGACAGTTGCCTTCTCACCACCAGGGATGTGACACTCCTCAGAAAGAACAGTACCCCTTTCCAACAGTTAACTGGGGAGAAGTCCCTGATAAATGGAGGGACTCCCATTTATCACAACAATCAATACAATCAGTGAAACAAACTGTCTCTGACATCACAGGAGAATTGATCTTTTCACTCTTGGGAGTGGGGGGGGGGGGGGAAGAGACACACCTCACAACAGTTTAAGTTTACTTTTTTCCAAGCAGAATACCTCAGCACACTCAAACACCCTTTCCCATTGAGCCCATGAAAATTTGTGAATGGTTTTTCCATTCCTACACAACACTTTTCTCTTGATTCCAAGGATCACATTTTCCTTTCCCATCACATTTTCCTTTTCCATCATCATCATCATCATCATCATCATCATCATCATCATCATCACAACTTCAATACACATTTTCATTGAACTATGGATCCCAACTTCTCTTTCTCAGTCAGTCACTGTCAGTTCCAACTCCATGAATATCTACATGAAGTAGCGAGGGTAGATACGAATAGAAATATATCCTTTTACACATCTCACATTGTCCATTAGTTTTCTGATTTGTTTTCAGATCTCTTTGACAACCATTTGGGTCCCACCATCCTGCAACATATTGGGTCTTTTCTCAAACTGAGCCACATTACTGCTCATCCCTATCTTCAGATCATTTATGAAGTAGTTGAATATCACTAGTCCTAGTCTAGTGTGGGAAATAAAAAAAGTTCATTTTAAGAACAAAGATTTTAAGCCAAAGCACATCACCACATCTCAGAGAGAAAAGACAGAGCTCCTTCCCCCTGCAGAATTCTGAATAGGTCAATAAGGAAAGAAGAACTCAAGGGGAAGATGGATTGCATTTCCAGATGGGATATCAATTGGGAGGGAAATGTGTTTCACTACAGAAAGCCTCTCCAAATTATCCCAGCAGAGAGCAAAAAATGTCAGGCTGAGATAGATATATAGATATATATTTCAAAATGAATTAATTCAGCTAAAGATAAAATTAATAAAAACCAGGATATGAGTTTCACCTTCCAAATGCCTAGAACTTTGAACTAAATCAATAGAAATGTATATCTATCAATTTATTTATTTTTGTGAGTCTTTATGCAACAGAGAGAAGAGTAATCTAGAAGAAAAAGCAGTTTCTGAGTAATGTTAAGGTCCAACTTGGGTAGGGTCATGCCAGTGTCCATATCCACTCCCCTGCTCTGGGCAATATGCCAAACTATGATTCCATATTATCTACACAAGCCTCAGGCTTTGCGCTTCCCTCTTCTCTTCCAGTGCAGCTGCATGATACATGAAGTCTGTATGAAACAGTAAAGGAAAAGTTGTGATTGCAAAAATTTATTAAATGCAGTGATCACCACATGCATTTTTTTTTTCAGAAGGAAATTTCTGTATGGATGCAGCAAACTTTTGGAGTGCATCACAATTATATAACTCACACAAGTTGCATTATTTTGTGCTAAATTTTCCATACACTGAAATTAATAGTGACTATCCCAGTGATTTCAGTATGCTTGGCCTTTGTAAATAGATGCTATACACGGGCCCACACACAAACACACTTAAGCACACAGATCCTGGACAATCCTGTTCCTGAGCAAAATTCTTTGCATAGGTCTCCTCTAGATGGATTATAAAACCCCTGGAACTCCTAGGTTTTATATGTTTGCTTTCCAACGTTATTTTGGAAATCCTTGTGATATTTACTTCAACTTGCAACAGCAGTGTTCCTGCACCACTGTCACCCAGTGCAGGGGTTGGGGCTAAGGACTTCTGGGGGGTGGGGCTTTGGGTGGGTGAGATTTCTGGGGGTAAGGCTTCAACTCCCCATGCCAGAAATGCTGCACACTGCCTCTCATCGTGCCAGAAAAGGATGGGACCGTGAGGCAGTGGCATTCCTGCATAGGGTGCCCATCCCCTGTATATGCCATGTCATCACCCTGCACACAGCTCTGTGCCTCCCTTCACGCACACTGCTTCATGTCCTGCACACACTCTCTTTCCCATGTGCAGTCCCATCCTTTTCCTCATCAGGAAAAGGATGGGATTGCACATGGGGAATGTACTGCATGTGGGAGCTGGAGCTGCATACAGGGGAGCATGGAGCAGTGCGCAGGGTGATGGAACACACGTGCAGGGGATGAAACATGAGGGATTTATGAATAAATATGTGCATTATTGTAAGTACTTATCAAACAATTAACTAAATGAAATTCTTATTCATTGTTTCCAACTGCTGAGCTTTTGACATGTCAGCAGCAGGTGAAAGTCGCACTATAGCAACTGAACTAGCTCCAAAGATTTGCACTGGCCATTATTGGGAAGAAATACAGCAAAAATTAGAAATCCTTTACTTTTTCTAAAATACCTTGTTCAAAAATAAAAATATATTATGGGAGAGCTGAGAAGTTATGTGCCACATCTCTCGGTGCTTTGGTTATCTATGGGTAGATGGTATATTCAATTGCTGGAGATCTTTTTTTCTGTTTAAAGTTTTTGATCTCAAACTATTGTCACTTAGCTTGAAGAGGCTCCTCTGCATTTCAAGCTGGCAAACTATGTGCTCATACCACTTCACTGTATTGTGAAAAAATTATTCTGTGCCGATCCAAGAAAGCTTTGAAAAGGTGCTATAGTCAACATAAGTCCCAGAAAGTTAAGTAAATGTCTTGTATATAAATTGAGAGGTTGTATTCTTACAGGATGGTTAGAAAAAAAATAGCCCTGCTGGATGGACACAGTCCTACTGTGCTCCTTGTACAAATACCCAAACAGATTTCAGAAACCATGTAGAAAGATATTTTATTTTATTTTTTTTAAAATATTTATTTCTCATCCTATATCCAAAGATCTCTGATAGTGTATTTAGCAATGATATTCAGCCAATGATGGGATAGTGGACTCTTTTCCATTGAACCATTCAGTTATTAGCTGCTTTCCTAAAATGCTGGCAATGAAGTTTCAACTGTCTCTCTAAATATGGAATAATGAAGGAAGCTCTGGAACCGGAATCTGTAACACCCTTTACTCTGAGACAGAAAGAGATGGAGGGGGAAGGGCAGGGAAATTGAAATCCTGTGGAATGATTATGGATGATTAGTATAAAACCAAAGCATATATATTCAACAAAAACATTTCCAGCAGACATACCAAACCTGAAAATGTTATACAGATCATTCACTGCAATTCAAACAGCTATAAATATAGTAAAGCTCTCTGCTGCTTTTCAGGAAAAGTGAATAAGATGGGGGAGAGGGCATGGAGAGAACACCTAACAAAGCCAAAAAAGGCATTAAGAAATAATGTGATCTCATACCTTAGAAATACAGAGATGTCTCCAAACTGACAGTATTTTAAAGAGCAACAGAGATGGACAAATACTAGTTTTGAAGCTCTATATTTTTCATGATCTTTTCCATACTTTCCTGACAAATAATTGCATAAAATGTAAACATCTTGCACATGGCTAGTACAATGAGCCTTCATCCAGGATTCAAAGTCAATATGATTTGGAGAAAAGTCACTTTTGTACACATGAGTACACATTTAAGCATACTATAGTCAGACCTTTATCAATGGATTCAACCATCCATGGCTTGAAAATATTCAAAAAATATAAATGCCAAAAAACTTGATTTTGCTATCTTATAGAAGGGAAACCATTTTACTATGCCATTGTATTTAATAGGACTTGAGTATCCATGGATTTTGGTATCCACAGTGGATCCTGGAACCAAGCCCTAGAGGATACCAAGGACCCACTGTATTCGTGTGATGATGATGATGATGATGATGATGATCATCATCATCATCATCATCATCATCATCATCATCTTTGTATTAATTCATAATGAATATAAACACAAATGAATATAAAAATATTAAAATTACTAAATCAAAAATAAAGCATTGTCTTTGTAAAATTATGATCTATGGATGTTGCTTATCAGTATTTCCCATTAGTGTTCTTTTTGTATCTGTGCATGAATGTGAAAGCTGGATAGTAAAGAAAGCTGATAGACATTGATTGTATATGTCTTGATGTACCACCCTTTGGTGGAAAGGGCATTATGAAAAAATGTCTTTGTTGTTTTTGCTGCTGCTGTTGCTGTTAAAGCTGACAGAAAGAAAATTGGAACATTGGAGATGTGATGCTGAAGAAGTTTTCTACAGATACCATGGATTGTTAAAATGCAAACGAATAGATACGAGAGCAAATCAGGCCTGAACCTCCAATAGAAGTGAAAATAACTAAGGAAATTATTGCATGGCCATTTTTGCCCTGGCCATGCATGGGTCCAGACCAGGGAGGAATGGGGAAGCACAGGTGTTATTGCACAAAAAATTACTGCTGCGCTGCCACCCGACCATTCTCCATCCCCCAGGGTGCTCTGCCAACTGATTTTGGTGATGTGGAAGCCTTGAAAGCATTACTTTCAAATGGTAACACAATGAGCATCCAAACCATAACATTTTCCATACATGTAGGTCCTATTACTCATTAGCACTTACTTTAATTGTGTTAGAGGGAAATGAATAGAGGGTTCAATTCTATTTTTGCATGAAAAACTTAGGCCCATTGCTGCCCAAACTAATGCATATTTGTTTGTGTGTGTGATGTGCCTTCAAGCTGTTTCTGACTTATGGCAACCCTAAGAAGAACCTATCATGGGGTTATCTTGGCAAGATTTGTTCAGAGGAGGTTTGTTCAGTGGGCATCATGGCTGAGCTGGGACTTGGAATGTGGTCTTCAGAGTCATAGTCCAACACTCAAACCATGACGCCACATACCCACCCCAGTGTGGTATCCTCTTTGTTCCTTCTGGCAACATTACAGTCCAGGAAGTGCACTTCCCATTACCGTAGCATCTTATTACCAAAACCATTCCAAAGTGGGAATAATAATAATTTATTTCTAGCCCGCCCTTCTGAACAGGCAGTCGGGGCGGGTTACAACACATAAGATTAAAACAATATGAGTTAAAATGTCCCATCCCTTCCCTCACCACCCCCCCCCCTTAAAAAGAGAATTAAACCACTATATTTAAAAATATAAAATAAAACAAATTACAACAGTAAAAAGCAGCAACAGGGAAGCAGGCCTGAAAACCTAGGCTATAAAGGGGTGGAAAAGACACTGGAGAAGGACAGTTGGAGAGGCACTAAGGCCTAGGTTTGGAGCCGGGAAGTATTCACATTCTCTGGGAAGGCCTGCTGGCAGAGATGTGTCTTTAGAGCTTTTTAAAAGCTTTCTAAAGATGGAATGAGACGCATCTCATCCGGCAGGTCATTCCACAGCCTGGGGGCGACTGCCGAAAAGGCCCTCTGGGAGGTCTGCACCAGCCTGGTCTTCATGGACCAGAGTGTGTGGGGGGATTCATACGGGAAGAGGCGGTCCCTAAGATAGGATGGACTCAAGCCATGTAGGGCTTTAAAGGTTAAAACCAACACCTTGTACTGTGCCCAGAAACTGATCGGCAGCCAGTGGAGAGATTTGAGCACAGGTGTTATGTGCTCTCTCCTCAATGTTCTAGCGAGAAGCCTGGCTGCCATATTTTGGACCAATTGAAGTTTCCGGGTTAGGCACAAGGGTAGTCCCATTGCTGTAGAGCACATTACAGTAGTCCAAACGTGAGGTTACCAGAGCGTGTATCACAGTTTCCAGATCCCTCGTCTCCACCAGGAAAGGGCACAGCTGGTGTATCAGCCAAAGCTGGTAGCAGGCACTCCTGACCGTCGCATTCACCTGACTAGTCATGTGGAGCGACGGGTCAAGGAGTACCCCCAGACTGCGAACAGAGTCCTTTAAGGTGAGTGTGACTCCATCCAGGACTGGAAGTTGTATTCCCAAACCTGGTTTCGGGCCTGTGACTGTGAGCACCTCTGTTTTGTCTGGATTAAGCTTCAATCTTAGCTGCCTACCACATTTCCTGTACTGTGGCAAAGCATAGGGCCCTTAATTTACATTTTAAAGAGACCAGTAACACACACACACCAGCCACCTTACATAAAGAAGGTAAGTCCTAACAAGTTAAGATAGCATAATATAACATAATGTTTTTTAGATCTTGACAATAACAGTAACAGGAATGATGAGGATCAACATGTGCAACCCAACAGGTAACAAAAGAAGTTCCTTTTGTAAAGTAACCTTCCAGGCTCAGGGAGGAAAGTTCTATGGAGGTAAGTGACAGCTGGAGGAAAGGTTTAGCATTCATCTGTTCTTCTCTTCACCTCTAAAAATTTGACTTTTGCAGACCTATATTTACTTTTACATAACTATGGATACTCAGACTAAAACAACATGTCTTCTACTATCACACATAATCTGTCTCTAAAGCCTTCGTTCAGTTTTGCTTTGATTTTACATATTAGTTCATATTCTGGTATTCCCTAAAAAGAAGCTTAATCTTACAAAGGGTAAAGTGAGCAATTCTTCATTGTAGCCACGCTAGTCTACAAAATGCTACTAAAATTGATATTTTACATTTCAGACAAATAATATGGAATGCTGTTTTTATATTAAATATTAAAAGATTGCAACAGCAGTTCCTAGCACTTCTGGATCTATCATGAGTAGCTGCAGGTTTTAGGAACCCAACAATCCCAGTTCTCTGAGTGACCATGAATCTCAGAAAAAACAGGGATCAATTTCTATGCAGATAGTTCAGGAATATACATTTTTGTATATTATACATTTTATCAGCTGATAGGACAAAAAGACACAGACCAAAAGCAGCCATTTCTGCCACAGATGATATAAAAATTGGTTAATAATGGTTCTATTAAGCAACTTCCAAGTCTCTGAGAACTATGTAGAGTCATTCAAAAAGCTGAAAATTCTGGATTCTCATTTATTTACAACTCTGCACAACTACTAATGAATATGTTAGTCAGAGGCCCAAGCAGAAACCAGTCCTAGGATATGTGTGTGTGTGGGTGGGGGGGGGGGGGTCATGGGAATAAAATGTAGACTCTTCTTTATTTAAAATAATTGCAAACTTGTGTCTTGAGACTTCCACATCACTGTATGCCATAATAAAACTGATAAAGGTTTTATCCTTTATGTGTTAGAAACAAACTTTTAGAAAATGAAACAAACTTTTTGAAAAATGATTTTAACACTTAGTAACTATAGTTAGAATATCCAAGTCAAACCATCAGATTGCTGTGCAGAGCGCCATTAGTCTCCTAACTTGCACTATAGATACAGACATCTATGAAAATTGGACCATATCACATCACAAAAGTACAGCAGCTCTTCTCACCTAACTCGCACTGTCAATTTCTCTAAAGATTTTAAGACCTAAGGGGTTTTTTGTTTGTGGATATGAGCGTGTACTTTTTTGTTGTTTGTTTGTTTTATGCTTATATTTATCTTATTGTCTGTGTGTGTATCTTTTAAAAATGAAAATTATTAATAATAAACATTATTTTAAAAAAGATTTAAATCAAAGTGGCAATAATATAAAAGAACAAAAAGAAGCATTTAAAGAATTTTGCACTTTCCTCTGAAAACAGAGACACTGAGAGACTGTAGAATCCTTCTGCCAATGTCTGTCAAATCCAGTTGGGCATTTTAGAATGTAGTCTGGGGTTATTATAATGAAAGGCCATGAAGCACATGTTTCAGGTTGCAGTAGAAGGTTCCTTCTCTATCTGCATTTTAAAAAAAAATTAACCCCAGATCCTTTCTCATAACATTAGGGTTACCCAGGGAAACAGACAAGAAACAGTGATTCTCACAGTTCGCAATTTATTTGCACAAATCACTGCCACAAGATGAAGGAAGTACTAATGGATAAAATGTCTTGAAAGAGAGATGAAAAATCCATACAGGATAAGTTGGTCAATAGCTATTATTAGCCAGCAGAACAGAGCTAATATACCTGTGAATATCAGTGCCTCAACATGGAGGACACAAGGGGGAGAGAATCATTTTCATGCCCTTTTAAGAAGTGATTGGCCACTGTCTTAAAAAAGATGCTGGCCTTGATGGACCATTGTTCCAATCCAGAAGAATTCTTCTTGTTTTTTTTTTTGGGGGGGGGGTTCTTCTTCTTATAATCAATTGTGTGTGAGAGGGAAAGTGCATTTGCATATTTACCACTACACCATTAGCTACAGTTGTTAGAGGATCTGTTTGTAATGGTACCATTCTATTCCACTTTAGTCAGACTTTACCTGGAATACTGTATGCAGTTCTGGGCCTCACAGTTCAAGAAGGATATTGACAAGCTGGACAATGTCCAGACGAGGGCGACCAAAATAGTGAAAGGTCTGGAAACCACAGCCCACTGAGGAGTAGCTTAGGGATCTGGGTTCATTTAGCCTGGGGAAGATATAGTTAAAAGATTGCATGACAGCCCTGTTTAAATATTTGAAGGGATGTCTTATTATGGATGGAGCAAGCCTGTTTTCTGCAGCTGTGAAACTAGGATACTGATCTGGAATCCCCTCCAGCAGCCAGGGCACCTTTGGCATCTATGAGTTGCGGCTGCTGGTGGGGTTGCTGCTTCTGCTGCCTGGCAGCTCCTTCCAGGTCTAGTGGGATGGCTGGCCAATTGGGAAAAAGGCTGCAAGGCATCAGCAGCACTCCACCCACCACCAGAAGGAAGGGGTCTGGGTCTGGCGGGCCTGCTGGCCTGGTGGGAAAGAGAGTCGCCTGCCTTTTCCACTTGATCTGCAGCTCATCCATACCTGAAAAAGGCTTCTGGGTGGCAGCAGCACCCCACCAGCACTATGGCATAGGTAGATGGGGCAGCTGAGGGGTATCCCATGCAGCCTGGTGGTGAGAGCATGTGTTACCACACTGGGGTGACACCAACCCTAGTGCCACTAGGTGGGAGGAGTAAACTAAGCCTTATCAGAGAGGCATAGGAAAGTTCATCTAAAGTGAGTTCAGTTCTAGGGATTTATCACATGGCCTTTAACCCAACTGCACCCTAATGGGATGCAGCCGAGAATTATATCATTTAATGTGCATTTAATTTTTCCAGCTAGTACAGCCTGGCTCCATCCTGGGTCTGCTTTTTCAAAGTTGGAAAGCTCCTGGCTTTGAAAAGTGGCTTGCTGAGCACACCTGGGACCTGGGATGCAGCCGGACTGTACTTGGCCCGTGACATTAAATGCAAATTAAGTGTGCTAATTCTCACCTGCATCCCACATCTGTCTGTGCAATAAACTCCCTAGTCTTATTTAAACACTTTATCCATCACTACAAAACTACAAATTACAAACTACAAAACTACAAACTTGCAGGAATCTAACCTAGGAGCAAAGCAAACCTTTCTTCTGTTGAACTATGTTTTCCTGTAGTTTAACCTCTATGTTCCAAGTCACCACATGAACCTCTTCAGCCCAAAGCCTGGGTCTCTTGAAGTGGTGCATTAACAGCTGCACATGAACTTTCTGCTGTAGCCCTGAATATGAAAACTGAGTATCATCTGACAGGAAACATATTGTTAGACATAAGTCAGGAGGTCTCCGTGCTCTCTCTACATCTCTGGCCTGGAAATAAAACACCCCCACCATCCATTGCAGTGCAATAAAAATTATTGAGAGCATATTTGGATGATCAACCCTGTTCCTTTGGGAACTAGACTATGACTACATGGTCCTTCTACACCTCATAACAGAGGATGTCAATGCAGATCTTAAAATTGTTTTACAACATCTCAAACTATCTTTTAACATCATTTGGAACTTTTTTACACTGCTTACATAGATTATGGTCTTGGGTTTTAAAATTCCCTGGATGCCAGGACCAGCAGTGGGAAGTTGCAGATGGTGCACACATTTCTGACTGAAGTTATGATGACATTCATGAGAAAAAAACGGATGTTCGGAGAATGGAAATGCAGCAGTTATCATAAGTTGTTGTCAAAAATGTCTCTTCTAAAAAGTGCAAGAATCTTTAAGCTCTGCAGTTACAGTGTCTGCCACACACACATACATCCTTCCAAGATGTAGTATTGCAGATACCATGGACCACCCAAAAAAAAAAAAAAAAAAATGAACGGGTCCTAGAGCAAATCAGGTTTAAACTTCTAGTAAATTACTAGAAGGCAAGATCACTAAGGATTTTTTCATATGGAGGCAAATTGGTTAAATCCCATGCAGAAATTGGATTTTAAAATCTGCTTTTGTGGGTTGTTTTTCCAATGCATTGATGTCAATGAGAAATAACACATCATTAATCTGAACACAAAGTTGACAAAACACACTCCTTTTTACTTTCTGGAAGTTCCCAGAAGTAAAAAGGAATGGGTTTTGTTGACTGTGTTCGGATTAATGTTGCCTCATTTCTCATTGACACAAAACGTCTGCTGGGGGGGAGGGTGTTTAATTCAAGTTTCTGCATGGGATCCATCCCATGTGATAAACTCTGGGATATTTGGGTATGTGTGTGTGCTCCATAGTAACATCCATGTGAGGCTGAGGGGAGTTCAGAAATACATACACTTGCATGCATGGAAGCGGGGGGAACATGCATACTGAAATTTATCAGACTGTGATATGTTTAAAGGGGAGAACTGTGCAAACAGTCCTGAACTCACCTTGGGGTGTGTGGTGATCATGTAGACAAGCCTGTGGTCATGCAGATTAGGGAACCCAGAGGTAAGCTGTCAGTGTAGACTCACCCTAAATGTCTTCTGTATGGATAACATAGTTGTCAGCAGTATGTTCTCTTCTTTTCATGCTAGATATTGTAGGAGAATGGCATCATCATTAATATCTTACCCAAAGTGTTATCCCAACCTCTCAGAGAGAAAAAAGGGTGCTAATTCAATTTTCTGAAATTACAAATTGCTTATGTTTAGTAAGGAAAATAAAATCCAAAGCCGATTGAATTCTTTCACGTGGTCCTAAGAGACTCAGAGATATAAAGATATGAGAAACGCAGCAGGAACTAAGGTGGGCTTATCCCAGTCTGACAGACGTTCACTAAAAATGATTAATGGTAAAAAATTATATGTACAGTATGTGTGGGTAAATTACACACTGAAATGACACTAAGACATGAAACTATTCAAACTATTTCTTTTGCTAATTAAATATTTTATACCTCAATATAAAACTCAACATAAAGATGGGATTTTTTTTTAATCCATATAGGCTGGAATGCAAAGGATCTTATTGCTTAGAATTTTGGGATACAGTCCCCTCCTACCACTACACAACCTGTTCCAACATCTCGAGGAATTTCCTGAGGTGGCTCAAAATGTGGCACAAAGTGCTCCAGTCAAGAAAGAATTTGTGGTGGCCCCAGTGCAAACACAGAAATGTTCACACATGCCTTTTTTAAAGTTGGCAATTAAGTTCAAAGGCTGCAAATGGATAGACCAAACTAAGGGCATTCATGCAAAATCTTAGAATCAGAGACCATATTGACTTCATGCTGTGCTTGTATCAGAGATATCTGTGAATCAAATGTAAATCATGTGGTGTTAAACTGCTGACCACATACTGTAGTTATGGGGAAAAAGAGTCCAGAAATGCTTAAAGAGTGTATTCTTACCAAATTTATTTGTGTTTTGTCATGACAGTTTCTCTGACATAAGAGATTATGCAAAGTGGCAGGACGTTTGGAATAAAATATGCAAAGTGGCAGGACTTTTTTTTTTTAAGACACTATTGCTTTGTCTCATCCCTTTTCAGTAGGGTCCTTTACCAGGATAAAGGCAGGATTAAAAATTAAATAAATAAATGAAATAATAACCATCATACAGCAGAAGCAATTGCCATGGATTGACCAGCCTATAACATTATTAAGAAGATCCTTTTTCTGCCAGAAATAATTCTTCCCCACAAACACCACTTGCACTTCTTGTGTGAGGTACTATTTGCATCTTTCTTTCTTTCTTTCTTTCTTTCTTTTTTCTACAAGGGGCTCAAGGGTTTCTAACCCCACTCATTTTATCTTCACAACAACGCAGTGAAGTAGGTTGGGCTAGGAAATAAAGACTAGCCCAAAGAAGCCTAATGACTCAAAGGAATTTAAGACAAGATTCCCAGTTCAAGGCCATTATCTGCTTCTATTAATGTGCTGAATTGTAACTCGAGCAATCAGTTGCTATATAAATGTAATTGCGTGGTTGCAAGACCAACATCATTTAGGAGCAAAGAAATGGCTCCTGGTGTAACCTGTGAACTTCTTTTACACCAGACTTGCTTTTCTGTACTTCAGCTTTTTGTGCTCCAGTAATTTGCAACAAGTGGAAGTCTTGTGTGATCAAGAACTGGAAATCAGACAGAGCCCTTTCACACTACACAAGCTAATGCTATGATTCCATTTTAATGGTCTTGGTTCCACCCTATGAAATCCTGGGAGATGCATTGTAGGAATAGGCTTTTAGAGCTCTCAGTTCAAGATCTGTAGTGCCCCTTAAACTGCCAATCCCAGGATTCCACAGGATGCAGTCACCATGACAGTTAAAGTGGAATCATGGTGCTGTAACTGTGTAGTGTCAAAGGGCCCTATGACTATATTAATAAGTGCTGGGTTGTGTTATGCAAACTCCCAACAAGGTCAATGGAAACACCATTTATAATTTGGGACCATCAAATAACTTGCCATGTATAGTAGGAATTCTATATTTGGTGGAATATACAAGCCTCACTTTACACGCTTCAAATCCATCATGATTTTAAATACTGTTATATTATGCTTCTGTTTTAGGTATGGTACAGTAGTTAGTGTTGGATTACAAGGTGGCAGACCCAGATTCAAATTTCCATTTAGCCTTGAGGTTTACTTAAAAATCGTAGACCAATCACTGCCTACCAGCCTAACTTACCTCACAGATTTGTTGTGACAGAAGTTGAGGATAACCACGTAGCATCCTCAACTCCTTGTAGTGATGCACTGTATACATCTAATTATATAGGAAAACTGGGGTAGAAAGAAAAGGGGGGAAAGCTGCTATCTGGTTTACCAAAACCATGCTATTGACTTGATAATTGGAGAATGTAAAAGCCACAAGAAAAAATAAACCTTCACAGTGTGATATTATTATGGCATACAGAAGCTTCTTGTTTATAGAGTTGACATCAGATGAAATCCTAAAAAGTAACCTAAAACAAACAACTTCAAAGAAATGTGTGAGATAACCAAGACAATAAATGCTCCATCCAAAGATCCATCCATCTGAAGAGCAAGCCTGGGGCATTCCAAAGTCAATGAGAAATTTAGAAGCAAAAGGAGCAGCAGGTTGCATGTCTGGAAAATATATTTCCTCCCCCCACCATAACTTTCCAAACACCTCATTAGAGGAAATCAGGGACAGAGGGGGAAGAAAGGAGAAGAAGGATGATATTTTATCACTGACAGTTCCAGCTTCCAACCAAGTAGTAACTTTACTAGGCTGTGCAGGTTCTAATACTGTACCCCAATATTGAAATGGGCTGGATAAGGGCTGATAAACCAAATCTGGCTCCCAATAGATTGCGATTCTGTGGATTGAAATTCTCAAATCTGAGAACTAAGTACTCGCCCTGGGTAAGCACTTCTTTTGAAGGAGCAGGTGTATAGGTCAGGAGTACTCCTAGATCCCTCTTTTTCATCAGAGGCCAAATGGACTAGGTGTGCTTAACATCAGCTTCAGCTGGTGTGCCATATACAACCTTTACTCAACAAATATAATTTAGCTACACGTTGCATGCTTCACACCCATCATCATGATGCTAATTATTTCCCTACTATATTCCCAACACACTCTTCAAGGTGCTATCCTTGAAGACAAGTCAGAAGCTACAGCTAGTGCAAAACACAGCATGAAGATTATTGACTCAAGTAGCACATTGACAACAAATAATATTGGTCATAAAGGAACTGCATTGGCTGCCAATTCACTTCCACTCTGAATTCAATGTATGAATAGCAACATTCAACATCTTACTCTGTGTGTGTCTGTGTCTGCGTCTGCGTGTGAACAACCTATATATACCCCATCCCCCCCCACACACACACATGTACACACATTCTTATTTCTTGAATATATACCTGCATGTATAACTTAGATCTCCTTTGTGACCTACCAGTGGGAATAATAAGTCATGCAGGAACCTGGGAAAGGGCCAAACAGTGTGGCCAATAGTAAAGAACTGTAGTCCAAACATCTGGATAGTCAAACACTTCCCATCCCTGAGCTATAAATTGAAAGACTTAAACTGTCCATATGGCATGAAAAAAAAATACTAATTTGCAAATCCTACTGTACAAATGTAGTATAGCTTTAGACTATATCATGCAAGCAGCTCACAAGACTGGTTTTGCTAACTTGAAACCTACCTCCATCATAAATATCACCGAAATTTGGTGGCAAACTATGAAAAGACAAAAACACTTGAGTGCTTGTTTTTAAGGGTTTTTCATTATTTGATAGCAAAACCAACATTTCCTGCCACGTATAAAAGGTTTCTTTGTGGTTTGCAACTGAATTCTGGCACTGGAGCACTGTGTTGGCCACAGTGGATTGTGGGGTAGGAACTGGCCTTTGGATCTGTCAAAATTGCTCATTCCTAGTCTAAAGCCTCACCTTATTATTGGGTAGTGTTCCACACATCACAAAACAGTATCGGAATGATTTAAAATTACAGTCCTGAGAATGATCCTTTTCCTTCAGGAATAAGATCATATAGTGAAGAAAGATGTTTTCCAAATTCATAATATGAGCAAATACTCAATTAAATTATTCTAATTATGATTGTGCCACAGGAAATCTCATCTGCTCACAGAAGACATCCGTTTATCCCAGTGGCTTTTCTTCCATGGAGCGTCTCCCTTGAAGGAACTTTTTAAAAGAAGCTAAAACATTTGTGAACTGTTTTCTGTTTAACTTGAGAGCATTTTAGAATTGCCTTGGGCCCAAAGAAACACATTTTTGGACAGCTTTTAAAGAACAATGGAAGCTTTGAACTTTTTGTTCTACAGGCAAATTCTAAATTAATGTGCACCAGTAATGATAGTTTGCAGGAGTTGATGCATTTTGTTTTGACAAATATACTTCCTGGCTAGGTATATTAGCATTAATAAAATGTAGAAGTTTACAGTTACCCATTTGGCTGAGAGTTAAGTCTCACGCTTTACAGTAGGCTTTATTTTTGAATAAACATGCAGAAGATCGGTTTGTGTTGGCAAGACCACCTTGCATGGCATAGCTGCCCCCAGATAGGGATGGATGACAATTTCATTTCAGTTCATTTTTGACAAAAATTTATCGGCATTTTTAATTTCTTCATATATTGTCGTGGTGGTGGAGGGTTTAAATGAATATGGAGGAAATGAAGCTGTGGTTGTTGACACTGAATACTTTAACTCTCAAAACTTGGTTTGAATCTTTGTATATGTAACAATTCCAGCATTGAAGTAAGGCTACCGTTTGTATTATCTCATGACCTTTATTTTAACTTCTTTATGAAAAGCAAAGAATATTGTCCTCTCCATGATGGGAATAGCTGTGTTCATTGAATGAAGCCAATGCTAACAGAGGAATATTTCACTTCAGTGCAGTTTTGAAGGGCTTACCAAAACGGTGTAACTTTGTGGTGGCAAATCTGAGGCTGTTATCCCCCTCCAATAAAAAGTCCGTTCCCCCATCCCAATGAACTTTTCCTTCAGTCCCCAATTTTCCTTCAGTCCCCAATTTTGTAGGATAAAATAAAACATTGAAAAAATTTACATATATTTGCTGTTTTGGCATTTCCTTGGTAGCTTTGCCTGCCCCTTTTCTATGGATGCTGAAACTCTATTTTTAAATGTCCAGTGGAAGTTTTAAATTATGCCATGCTGGAGAAATATGGAAACTGAAGGAAATTTTCATTTGGGAGGGCTATTTGGGGGCAATGCCCTGGTTTTGCCCCACCACCTCTGCAGTAGCTACACCACTGCAAAAGTTTGTGAATGTCTTTATATTTGGAATGGAGAGAACTTTGAAAGTGTGAGGAAGTGGAACTGGCACTTAATTTCTATTCTTACCCTCAGGGTTGGTCTGAGTGGCTGAGTTGCTAAGTTGCATGGATCAGGGCTTTTTCAATAGCTGCTCCTTGACTGTGAAGCTCCCAGCAAGAAAAGTCATTAAAAATGTATTATTATTTCATTTGGGGATGCTGTTGGACAGAAAAGCAATTTATGAACACAATCAATTTATCAATAGGATTTTTTTCTGCTTGAGGAAAAGAACAAGATGATGCCCACCTGCATTCAATCTACAGAATAAACTGCACCATTGACAATAGAACAGTATTCTCTCCTGTTGCCTTGATGTATTGGTTGTTGTTCTCTGCCTTCTGACTTATGGTGACCCTAAGGTGAATCTATCAGGGGGCACTCTTGGCAAGATTTGTTCCAAATGAATTTGCCTTTGTCCCCCTCTAAGACTGAGAGAGTGTGATTTGTCTTAGTCCACCCAATGGGTTTCCATGGCTGAGTGAAAATTTGAACCCTGGTCTCCAAAGTCATAGTCCAACACTCAAACTACTATACCATACTGGATCTTTGCCTTTGAAGGAGGTGATATACAGTCAGCCCTCTTTATAGGCAGGCTTGCCTTCCGCAGCTTTGAGCTTACTCGGAAGGCAAGCCTCAGCAGAAATAATGGGGCATGTACTCGCACCACATGCCCCATGCACTGCCATGAACACACGCCCCATTATTTTTTATGTAGCTTGAGCATACGCTCTTTTCCCCATAAGTGTGTGTGGGGGGGTGGGATGTCCAGAACGGAACCCCCCATATGGGGAGGGCGGACTGTATATTGATAAGTGATGTGTTTTGATTTCTAAACTAGGCCATCATCAGCACTGTTATTGTGTATCAATTTTCTGTTTTCAGCCATGTCCAAAGTGGCTCACAATATTGCAATGGCACACTCTATCACAAAATATAAAGATATTTGAAGATATTTCATCGACAATCAGAAGCCATCTCAACACAACTTAAATAACCAAAAATCAATGTCTCAGAAGGTTAATCAAAACATCTTACATTAATAAATCAAATAACAAATTGTGTCATTTATGGATTTATGCCGGCAATTCACTGAGCCATAAATGTGCTGGGATTTATTTCATTAATAATATGAAATATCATGTTATTATTAATTTAACTCCTATGATCATGAATAAGACTGCCTTCCTATAAGCTTAACTTAACTGTTAAACCACAAAGTTGCCTGTTCAAATCTCCCCTCTACCATAAGCATGTTAATGATCTGTGAGCTTTGATTCTCTCCACGATCTGCAAAATATTGGCCTTGGATCAGGCCCAAAGAAGCACTGCCAACACAATGAGGCTTTCTCAAATGCTGTGGCACCTTTCACCCCTGAAAAACAGCTCTTGAGTATAGAGAAGCATGTTCTCTTTCCATACAATAAGTTCTTTCGATCCAAGTCATTGATGCTGACCTACTCTGCATGGTTGTTGTCAGGATAATTCTCATTATTATTTTGAGACTGGATATCCAAATGTACCTGGCATCACGCTTCCTACAAAATGACATTATTGCAAGAATTTATACATTTAACTTCTTATTGCTTGGGCTGCAAGAAACACTCTGGCTGGAACCCTACTGATATTTTCCCAGGATCTGTCATATAGAAGGGGCCTCAGATTTCCTTTGGCTTTATTTCAATGGATGTGCTTCTGGTTCTCAAGAATATGAGGAAAAAAATGTCAAAGTAAGGGTTTATTCTTAAAGCAAGGGGGAAAGTAAGCTTAAAACAGAGGGCTTAGTTAATAAAGATAGAATAAAACAAGACTTTACTAGGCCTGGCTTGGTGAGGAGGCTTATGTAGTTTACTGGGATCCAGTAGCTATTGACTGGGGATTGTGGTTATTAAGATATGCTGATGAAAGTGAAAAACAAGAGATTCCAGATGTTGTTAGCCAATGAAATTAAATGAATGCCACAATAGGCCACCAAGAAAGTTCTAGGGAAGATTATTTATTTGATTTGTGTAAGAACCTTTTTATATAGCTTTTTCATTAAAATATAAATAAATCTCAAAGCAGTTTACATGTCCTAGAAAGAACAGATGCCAGGGTAAATGGAAAACTGGGCTTCACAAGCCTCAACAAAATGATCAAGTACTGCCCTGGTGTTTTGTTTTTTCTTCTGACCGTTCTGTTAATTTCCTAATCAAGCTCACAAGCTTTGTCTGCAGATGCACACACCTTTTGGAAGGTGAGGCAGTTTGTAATTTATTACCACTACAAAAAAGGAAAACAGAAAACAACCTCGCCCTGCTTCCAGGTGCTGGTGCAGACAGATTTTCATGAATTCCTAACTAGCAAATAATTGTGCTCTGTCGAGTGGATAACCACTAACAAACCACTCCCTCCAATTTGCTTTTGATTTATATCTGTCAAAACAGACAAAGTAGGGTTTTTTTCCTGAATATAGTGCTTTTGAAAACAGTAATCGGGACACATCGGTGGATAAATGGGCATTTGTCTATCACTGCTTACTTGTATTCCCTTCAAGGTTCTACCCTGCCATCATCACTTTTTTCTTTTCTTCTCTTTCAGTTGCACTTCTGCTTGTTTAGGTTATCTGAAGTAACTTATCTACCCCATACTATGTTAGAACATAGAAAATTATCACATATAGACAGGATAAGGACTGGATCGTTCTCCCATCCTTATCTGATCTTTGACTGTGATCCCACGAAAGGCTTTCAGATCACAGCACTATTGTCCCGTCATTAAAGCTGCATTAGAATCATAGAATCATAGAATCATAGAGTTGGAAGAGACCACAAGGGCCATCCAGTCCAACCCCCTGCCATGCAGGAACTCCAAGTCAAAGCATCCCTGACAGATGGCCATCCAGCCTCTGCTTAAAGACCCCTAAGGAAGGAGACTCCACTACACTCCGAGGGAGTGCGTTCCACTGTCGAACAGCCCTTACTGTCAGGAAGTTCCTCCTAATGTTGAGGTGGAATCTCTTTTCCTGCAGTTTGCATCCATTGTTCCGCGTTCTAGTCTCTGCAGCAGCAGAAAACAAGCTTGCTCCCTCCTCAATATGACATCCCTTCAAATATTTAAACAGGGCTATCATATCACCTCTTAACCTTCTCTTCTCCAGGCTAAACATCCCCAGCTCCCTAAGGCGTTCTTCATAGGGCAAGGTTTCCAGACCCTTCACCATCTTAGTTGCCCTCCTTTGGACATGCTCCAGTTTCTCCACATCTTTTTTGAATTGTGGTGCCCAGAACTGGACACAGTATTCCAGGTGGGGCCTGACCAAAGCAGAATAGAGTGGCACTATAACTTCCCTTGATCTAGAAACTATACTTCTATTGATGCAGCCTAAAATTGCATTGGCTTTTTTAGCTGCCGCATCACACTGTTGACTCATGTTCAGCTTATGGTCTACTTGGACTCCTAGATCCCTTTCACATGTGGTCTCGTTCAGCCAGGTGTCCCCCATCCTATATCTGTGCATTTCATTTTTCCGCCCTAAGTGCAGAACCTTACATTTCTCCGTATTGAATTTCATTTTGTTAGCACTGGCCCAGCTTTCTAGTCTATTCAGGTCATTTTGAATTTTGATCCTGTCCTCTGGGGTATTAGCTACTCCTCCCAGTTTAGTGTCATCTGCAAATTTGATAAGTATGCCCCCAATTCTGTCATCCAAATCATTAATAAAGATGTTGAATAGCACTGGGCCCAGGACAGAACCCTGTGGGACCCCACTGGTCACTTCTCTCCAGGATGAAAAGGAGCCATTGTTGAGCACCCTTTGAGTTCGGCCAGTCAACCAATTACAAATCCATGTAACAGTTAACTTGTCTAGCCCACATTCTTCAAGCTTGTTTGCAAGAATGTCATGGGGAACCTTGTCAAAGGCCTTACTGAAATCGAGGTATACTATATCCACAGCATTCCCTTCATCTACCAAGCTGGTAATTTTATCAAAAAAAGAGATCAGGTTCGTTTGGCATGACTTCTTTTTCTGAAACCCATGTTGGCTTTTTGTGATTATGTCATTGGCTTCTAAATGTTCGCAGACTCTCTGCTTAATGATCTGCTCTAGCACCTTTCCTGGAATTGATGTCAGACTAACTGGACGATAATTGTTGGGATCCTCTTTTTTTCCCTTTTTGAAGATGGGGACAACGTTTGCCCTCCTCCAGTCTTCTGGGACTTCTCCTGTTCTCCAGGAGTTCTCAAAGATTATTGCCAATGGCTCTGATATTACATTTGCTAGTTCTTTTAATACTCTAGGATGTAGTTCATCTGGTCCTGGAGATTTATATTCATTTAGGTTAACCAGGTATTCCTGTACTACCTCTTTACTTATTCTGTGCTGAATTTCCTCTATTCTGTCTCCTGTTCCATTATCCTTAGGTTGAGCACCCTTTGCCTTTTCTGAGAAGACTGAAGCAAAGAAGGTGTTGAGTAATTCTGCCTTTTCTCTGTCCCTTGTTAGCATTTTGCCATCTTCTGCACGCAGTGGCCCTACTGTTTCCTTCTTCTTCCTTTTGCTGCGGACATATCCAAAAAAGCCCTTTTTATTGTTCTTAACCTCTCTAGCAAGCCTGAGTTCATTCTGCGCTTTAGCTTTTCTGACTTTACCCCTACATGTGCTGGCTATTTGTTTAAATTCCTCTTTCGTGATTTCTCCATTTTTCCATTTCTTATACATGTTCCGTTTAAAACTTAGCTCATCTGAAAGTTCCTTAGTCATCCATCCTGGCTTCTTGAGACATCTTCCATTTTTCTTCCTCATTGGAACTGTTTGAAATTGTGCCTTCAATATCTCCCTTTTGAGAAACTCCCATCCGTCTTGAACTCCCTTTTCTTTTAGTATTCCTGACCATGGGATCACTCCCAGTATTTCTCTAAGTTTATTGAAATCAGCTCTCCTAAAGTCTAGAGTGCATGTCTGACTATGCCTAGCTTCTCCCTTCCACTGCATAACAAACTCCAGGAGAACATGGTCACTTCCACCTAAGGATCCAACCACTTGCACCCCATCAACTAGGTCTTCCCTGTTGGTTAAGATCAGATCTAAAATGGCTGATCCCCTTGTTGCCTCTTCCACCTTTTGGACAATGAAGTTGTCTTCCAGGCAAGTGAGAAATTTGCTAGACTTTGAGGATTTGGCTGAGTTTGACTTCCAGCAAATATCCGGATAGTTGAAGTCCCCCATCACTACTACATCTCTCCTTCCTGATTGTGTGGTCATCTGTTCTAGAAAGGCATCATCCAATTCCTCTGCCTGAGTTGGGGGTCTGTAGTAGACTCCCACAGTAACATCCCTGTTATTTCCCTCTCCTTTAATTTTTATCCAGATGCTCTCCACCTGGCTTCCAGTATTGACTTCCTGCATCTCTTCACTGGTGTATATATCCCTGACATATAATGCTATTCCTCCTCCTTTCCTGCTTGGCCTGTTTCTCTTAAAAAGGTTATACCCCTCTATTTCTACATTCCAATCATGAGACTCATCCCACCAGGTTTCAGTGATGCCTATTATATCATATTTCCCTTGTTGTGCTAGGAGTTCAAGTTCATCCTGCTTATTTCCCATACTCTGTGCATTAGTGTAGAGACATTTAAGACCATGTGTCCTCTTTACTTGCTGCTTTTGCACATTTTTTTGCCTCCTACTGTTGGGTCCTTGCACTGTTTGCCTTGTTCCCTCTATGCCACTTGGACTATTCTCTCCATCCCTTTTGTCTTCCAGTATAATGTCTCCCTCCCCCACATAACTCAGTTTAAAGCCCTCCTGATCAGATTCTTCAGACTGTTGGCAAAAACGTTTTTGCCAACTGGCGTGAGATGCAGTCCATCCCTTGCCAGAAGTCCCTCCTCATGGAACCGCAGCCCATGATCCAAGAATCCAAACTGTTCTTGGCGGCACCATCTACGGAGCCAGTTATTCACCTCTGCTATTTTCCTCTCCCTTCCTGGACCATGCCCTTCTACCGGGAGTAGAGATGAGATGACAACCTGTGCATCCATCTCTTTCAGCTTCCTTCCCAGAGCCTCATAATCCCTTTTGATATTCTGAAGGCTGTGCCTTGCAGTATCATTGGTTCCCACATGAACCAAAAGAAGGGGATAACGGTCAGTAGGCTTGACAAGTCTTGTCAGCCTCTCCGTCACATGATGGATCTTTGCCCCAGGGAGACAACACACCTCCCGAGACATCTTGTCAGGCCCACAAACCACTGCTTCTGTACCCCTCAGCAAGGAGTCCCCCACCACGACCACGCGCCTCCTCCGAGGCTTAGCAGTGGCTGTTCCTTTTCGTGATACTCTCAGGCTCCCCTGCTCTGTCCCTGATGTCTGTCCCTGCTGCTTTTCCTCATCATCTCTGACAACAGAGAGAGATTCAAAGCGATTCTGCAGCTGCAAGCAGCTCACAGAACGTTCCCTGGTTTCCTTACTTTTGTGTGTGACCTTCCTCCAAGCATCTACCTCTGTTGTATGTGGAGTGACCTCCTCCACCCCAACAACTTCCTCTCTCTGTTTCCCACCCAAGACATTCTGGTCTGATCTGTTCAGGAGATTCTCCTGCTCTCTATGATGCTGGAGTGCAGATATCTGCTCCTCTAGCTGCTGTACTTTCTCTTCCAAGAGGGCTACCAACTTGCACTTGTAGCAGGTGTAGTTCGCCACCTCTGTAGGCAAGAAGACAAACATCCCACAAGTGTTGCAGGTGACTGCTGCAGGGCCTTCAGTGTCCATACTGAGAAGTCTTAAGGAGGCACTGAAACAAGACTATGGGCTTCCCTTGCTAGACTTGGCCTTTGTTCCCAAGCTCTGTCACTGAGTTCAAGTCACGGGGCCTATAGTTATGTAGAGAGCTCCTGGCTAAAAGCTCCTTCCAAAGGCAAGTCTCTGATTCACTTCCTCTGATGCTTCAGGCCGGCTCCTCTTCTATTCTCTAAACACCTCCTTGACTAGATAAAAAAATAAAAAATCAAAATTCGCGCGCCGTTAGGCGCGCGCTTCTGCTAGCCTTGAGTAGCCTTAAGTAGCCTCCCAGCACTGGCTCCCAGAATGCAATGGCTCAAGTGAAAATTAAATTAGATCTCACCCAAGCACATGGACTACAGTCTCCTCCTTTTCTTTCTCCTCCTTAAAGGAAATGCAGCTTCTGCTAGCCTTGAGTAGCCTTAAGTAGCCTCCCAGCACTGGCTCCCAGAATGCAATGGCTCAAGTGAAAATTAAATTAGATCTCACCCAAGCACATGGACTACAGCCTCCTCCTTTTCTTTCTCCTCCTTAAAGGAAATGCAGCTTCTGCTAGCCTGCTAGCCTTGGCTCAAGTGTAAATTAAATTAGATCTCACCCAAGCACATGGACTACAGCCTCCTCCTTTTCTTTCTCCTCCTTAAAGGAAATGCAGCTTCTGCTAGCCTTGAGTAGCCTTAAGTAGCCTCCCAGCACTGGCTCCCAGAATGCAATGGCTCAAGTGAAAATTAAATTAGATCTCACCCAAGCACATGGACTACAGCCTCCTCCTTTTCTTTCTCCTCCTTAAAGGAAATGCAGCTTCTGCTAGCCTGCTAGCCTTGGCTCAAGTGTAAATTAAATTAGATCTCACCCAAGCACATGGACTACAGCCTCCTCCTTTTCTTTCTCCTCCTTAAAGGAAATGCAGCTTCTGCTAGCCTTGAGTAGCCTTAAGTAGCCTCCCAGCACTGGCTCCCAGAATGCAATGGCTCAAGTGAAAATTAAATTAGATCTCACCCAAGCACATGGACTACAGTCTCCTCCTTTTCTTTCTCCTCCTTAAAGGAAATGCAGCTTCTGCTAGCCTTGAGTAGCCTTAAGTAGCCTCCCAGCACTGGCTCCCAGAATGCAATGGCTCAAGTGAAAATTAAATTAGATCTCACCCAAGCACATGGACTACAGCCTCCTCCTTTTCTTTCTCCTCCTTAAAGGAAATGCAGCTTCTGCTAGCCTGCTAGCCTTGGCTCAAGTGTAAATTAAATTAGATCTCACCCAAGCACATGGACTACAGCCTCCTCCTTTTCTTTCTCCTCCTTAAAGGAAATGCAGCTTCTGCTAGCCTTGAGTAGCCTTAAGTAGCCTCCCAGCACTGGCTCCCAGAATGCAATGGCTCAAGTGAAAATTAAATTAGATCTCACCCAAGCACATGGACTACAGCCTCCTCCTTTTCTTTCTCCTCCTTAAAGGAAATGCAGCTTCTGCTAGCCTGCTAGCCTTGGCTCAAGTGTAAATTAAATTAGATCTCACCCAAGCACATGGACTACAGCCTCCTCCTTTTCTTTCTCCTCCTTAAAGGAAATGCAGCTTCTGCTAGCCTTGAGTAGCCTTAAGTAGCCTCCCAGCACTGGCTCCCAGAATGCAATGGCTCAAGTGAAAATTAAATTAGATCTCACCCAAGCACATGGACTACAGCCTCCTCCTTTTCTTTGCATTAACATGAATTCCTTTTAATGAATTCCTTTTAATCCAACATGAATTCCTTTTAATCCAAACTTCCGGTCAATGCTGCTTCAATGACAGGACAATGATGGGATCTGTGTGATGTTTTGTGCAATCACAGTCAATCACGCTTTCTGAACAGGATAATGATGGGATAAGTATGATGTCATATGAAAATCTCCTCACTATCGTGCTATAAGAATGGGAAAAGGATGGGACAAGGATGTTTCATCCCCCCCTCTGATAATCTCCTTAGAAAAAAAGCAAGGCAATAGCAGGGAAATTATTCCTGTCTTTCTGTGTTCCAGGTAGTCCAAATAGTTCTGATAAGAAGGGCTATAGGCCAGTATTGGTATCCAAACCTACTAATGAAAACTAAGGCACTGTAGAAAAAGTAGACAAGGAATGGTGCTTTCTTCTGGCATTTTCTCCTGCTTCCTTCAGTTCGTCTTGTAATTTCCTCAGAATCAAATGGAAGTAGGGCAAGGTTGCAACATGTAGAGTGACCTGGTAAAAAAGCAATGCCCAGCTTTGTCCAAGTAAACCATTTGATACAGGTGTTGTATAATACAAATTAATAAGATTTATTTGGGTCCAAAAATACACTTAGCTTTACCACAAATACAGTCCACTCAAGATATTTCCACAAACACAGTTCATACACTCACACCCAAGATAGAAATCTTGGTAGACTTTAATTTATCACAGAGCACATGTACAAAGAATTTGGAGATTGCATATAAAGTCCTTATAAATACCACATAAGACAGGTACAAATTATTTGTTTACTATCTAATGTTGTGTTCTTTTCAGACTGCAAACCCAGTTGACAGACCCTTGCTGGTTTTTCTAAATGTTGTATAGTACCCAATGGACCATGGAAAAAAGCAAAGGCACAAATCCCCAGTAATGATCACCATTAAATATGTTTAAATGATGATGAATGATGATGATTTGCAATGTGCACTTTTTCCTGTCATGTTTCTGGGTCTTTCCTGGAAGAGAGATATTCATCTCCCCCACTTGGGACAAGATCTGAGAGAAACAACAACAAAAGAGTTAATCAAGGTTCCTTCTCTCACCACTTTTGAAGCACATGCAAAATGGTCCTCGGGTTAGTGAGTGTGAGGACTATTATCCCAAAAGATGTAGGGAGTGGGAGTCGCCACCTACATGTCAGTATCTCCTTAAACACTGGGGGAATTGTTTAGCTCAAGGAGGCCTGCAAGAGGTGGGTAACTAAGGGACTGTTTTCACCTATGTATACCAGTACTAATTTGGGGAAGGCTCCAGGTTTAATTAATAAAGAGGGGTTTTATGTGGAAATATGCATGAGTGCAACCAAACAGATGAGAAAAATTCATGCTGAAATACTGTACAAGGCTTACCAAATAGAAGTATGGAAAATGGCGCTGCCCAAATTATCGGGCTGGCACTGTTGCCGTGCGCCTCTAGCGCCCATTTCCCCTGCTCCTGCATCTCCTTCCCAGAAGCCATCGCCAGGGCTGCCGGGAACAAGTGGGAAAGGAGCCTGCCAATTTTTTGGGACTGCAAGTCCCAGGCTCCCTTGGGTGAGGTGCCACTCAATTGGCTGGTGGTGGTGCTGCCTCAGCCTCTGATTGGCTGGAAGAATTGGGAGGGCGGTGCCTCCATTCTTCCTGGCCCCCTATTGGTTGGTGAGCCTATTTAAGGTGGCTCATGGCGCTTGTCAATGCCAAACAACAAAAAAACAACAAACAGCTTCATTTATATACCGCTTCATACCCTTAAGGAGTGTCTAAGCGGTTTACAATTGTAAGCTATTTGCCATTGCCAGTCAAGTCTACGAAAGTTCAAGCTACCAGATTCTTTCTTTCAGTTAGTCTCAAAGGTGCTAGAAGATCCTTTTGCACACTAATGCAGATGCTGTTTGTTGTGGTGTGTCTTCGTGCCATTTCTCACTTATAGCTATCCTAACAGAGAGCTTTCTTTTAAATGATATTTGCCTTTGTCTTCCCCTGAGGCTGAGATAATGTGACTTGTTCAAGGACACCCAATGGGTTTCTGTGGTTGAGTTGAGATTTGAATCCTTGTCTTCCAGAGTCAAACATTCAAACCACTACAACACGCTGGCTCTGTCTAATCTGGAGGGAAAGACTAAGTTGAAACTGAATATTTCTATACAGGCTATGTATGACCCTTTTTATGTGAGTTCTATACAAGCAAATGTAAATGACCAATGTAAATGACAAGTGGCTCTAAGCACACCTTGGTAAATTAACTACTTCAGAAAAAAAGGGGGGCATTTGCTTTGAAAAAAATTGCAGTTAATTCTTTGTGCTCCTCAAATGATATGAGGAGAAATTAGAACAAAAATAGGCTTTGCACAACTGTAGTATTTCCTAGTATGTAAAGTTTTATTAATTAAACTTTCCTTTTACAATCTTTTACAGCACATAAATGAAATCCCCCATTTACCCAATGAATCTAGTTTCTTCATTTCCCACAATTTTCAAGGTAAATCTTTAGTCATTCTCAATCATTGTGAAACAAGAAACCTCTTTTGAACTTTCTTTTGCCATGGAATAATTGTGGGGAAGTCTTCCTGGACGGTAAGCTAGTAAGCCTTTGAACTCCTGCCTTGCTATTGGAGTGCTCACATTTGCTCAAGGATTTATTCTATCCTACCACCTTAAGCAAAGACAGAATAGGGAAATTCCCATGTACTATTTGTTTCAGTGGCAGTAAGTTTTGCATAGGTCAATTTGCATTGAACCAAAACCTTCAATCAGGAAAAAAGAAAGTAGAGCATTTTCAGAGAGAAAGAGAAAGAAAGAAGGACTCCTTCTAGAGTATAAAGGATCATTGCAAAAGATAAGCTATTTCCAGAACAATCGGGTGCCTTTAGTGCTTCTACAAGGAAAGTGCTCCAGTCAACTACAAAGCTAAGAATGGGCCATGGCCCTTAGTCAGATGCAAGAAATAGCTTTAGGTTGGGATGGGAATCTCCTCTCACATCAAAAATGCATGGGTTCACTATATGGACATACCCAGGCAGGTAGATACACACACACTGACATTTGTTTTTGCACATGGATCGCTTTTACTGAACTGGAACAATTCTCTGTACTGAGGGCTCTTTCATTCTTTACACTTACAGCACTATGATTCCACTTCTGCTGCCATGGTTCTGGTCTATGAAATCCTGGGGTTTGTAGTTAAAGGGACAACTTCCGTATTTAGAAATATTTAGAAATACATCTGTATTTAGAATTCTCAGCCAGAGAGTTGTCTAAAGTCTCTGACCAGACAACAAAATATAGAATTCCTATACAAGATGATGCCATAGCAGTTAAAGTGGAATCATCCTATAACTGTGTAGTGTGAAAGGGCCCTGACAAAATTAGCAAGTGATTGTTTTGTCTTAGATGAATAGCAGGCATTATGGGAAATCTGGATTGGGGCCTTGACATAAAGAAGGACCACTTTAACTCTTTGCTCTGGTATTCCTAGCCAATTAGGTTTGACTTAATCCATTACTTACTCAGTGCCAATGAAATCTTTCACATAATGCTTATTGCATAAAATCACATCTATTTTGCTGACAGGAGTAAAATAGTAGAGGAGAAAATTAATGAGTTCAACCCCACATTAGTCATACTTAAAGTAAAATGAATAGGGCTTAAGACAACCATGGCTCTTAGGCTGACTCTAAATATGACTAACTTTGGATCTATACCCCACAATGGCCTACAGTCCATTGTTGGTCCAAACTAGAATAGACCCAGTGAAACAGTGAAACTTGGTAAATATTCCCTTGCCAAATTCTCACTGGTTAGGCTCGCTGGTCAGGAGCATGTCAGATCTGGAAATGATTTTACCAGGTGGGGGTTGTCTATCCAAATAAACTATTCTTAGCAAAAAGAACATTTTCCAGCCCCTGCTTTTAATGGGTTACTCCCATTAACCAGTGGCCATCATCGACTATGGTTTCTTTTCTTTTCTTACAGTAAGATTGTAGAATATTCCTTCATTACCACCCCCAAATAATCATAATCATAATAGTAACACCAATAATTATCAGATATCTGGGCAGGGGAAGATAATGGTGATGAAGATGATAACAGCAACAACAATGACAATAGATTAACAGGACAATGGGGGCTGACAGGGCAGTCTCATCTACACATGTCTATTCAAAAGAAAGCCTTACTGAGTTTAATAGGAGTTAAAACTTTAAATCTATGTTAGAATCTAACATATCCTAGTTGAGGTGTCAAGGTTGCCTGAATGTGATGGCAAAAAAGAAAGAGTTGGAGAGACAGAGAGGGAAATAAAAGAAGTAAGTTTATGCGTGTAGTAAGAAGAAGATGAGGGGGGGGAAGAGAGGGATGGGGAAGGAGTGAGAACACAAGTGCAGCTAGGAGATGTGGGGAGGGAGGAGAAGGAAAAGAGAGAGAAGGAAAGGAGATGTTTAGGCAAAAGTGGCAGGCAGGAGAGAGAAGGAAAGAAGATGAGAAAAAGAGACAAGTCAAAACAAGAATTTAAAAGAGAAAGGGATACAGTGCCTAAGCAAATCTAAAGAAGGCATTTCCCCCAAGGTTTGTCCAATGTACACATGCCTCAAACCAAGAAAGATAAAATAATAATAATAATTAATAATAATAATAACAATAACAATATTTTATTTATAGCATGCTCCTCTGTCAAGACAATCAAAGCAGGTTACATCAGATAAAAATTTACAGAATAAAACAATTCCAATAACCCACTACCCAACCTCCCACCCCTTAAAATTAGATTAGCAGCAAGTTAAAACCAGAAAGACAATTAAAACATAGGCAATAGAAACAAACTAACCATTCCATGGGCGGTGTAAACTTTGGTTTCAACGATTTGTTGTTGTTTTTGTTGTTGTTGTGTGCTTTCAAGTCATTTCCAATTTATTGCAACCCTAGGCCAAATCTATCATGGGATTTTCTTGACAAAATTTGTTCAGAGTTGCCTTTGCCCCCTTATGTGGTTGAGAGAACATGACTTGACCAAGGTCACACAGTGAGCTTCCACTGCCAAGATTTGGACTCTGGTCTCCCACGTCATAGTCACTGCTCTCTCAACCATTTGGGATAGGGTGGAAAAGATGGGAACAAAACTCAAGAAAGTTTTCTGACATAGTTTCAACAGCTAGCTGCATCATGTGTTCTGAGGCCATAAACCACTTCACCTTATTGAAAGGCTGCATACCAAGAATTTAACTTAATTTAATGTATATCCCACATTTCTCCCAATAATGACTGAAGGCAATCAATTTTGTGTCTCCGTTGGGTTGAAAGGAGGAGAAGGAGGGTAACTATGACAAAATGATGCAAAATACTTCATTCAGCAATGCTTGAGGCAGTGAAAACTAAGAAAATGCCCTCCTGACTGTTCCCTCCTCCTGAAACCTGGTGCTGACAAAACTTTGAGAAACTTTGAGGACTAGAGAAGAAAGGATGTTGAGGCAGACCCCCAGATCCCTACTCCAATACAACTTGCAGACATGGGAGCCAAAAGCACACAGCACAGAGTTTTCGTTTCTTTTGTTAAGTCTGTTCTTGTCAAGATGGCATTCTTGCCAGGAGATCCCTCCCCAGGCCTGGGGGAGAGGGGCCAAGCCCTGAGATATGGACACCTTGCCCTTGGTTCAGTGGGTTTACACTGCTTTAGACTAATAACTGGATTTGGGCTTATGTGTGCAGGTCTTGCTGTAACCAATAATTACTTGCTTCTTGTTTTAATTTAAAAGTTATCCCCTGCTTTAGTTGGATGAATTTCCCTTTTTGTTTTTCCCTTATCTAAGGAAAACATTTATACCTGAGGCCAAAGTCCTGCAATTAATTTTACATGGAGCTACTTCAAAAACAGGCCAGAAACTGTAGCAGCTTCTGTTGAGACTTAAAAAAAAAAAACTTTTAAAAAGTGGGAAAGCTGCAAAATTTTAAAACAACCACTCCCTGTAGGCCTCCAGGAACAGTAGTTCTCTCTCTTTTTCATTAAAAATGTTAGTATAGTTAGATATAAGACTGGTGCTCATTTGTTGTCAAAGAATTATTAAATGTAACACATTATAAGGAGAGACGAGCTCTTTCTTATAACTAAGCATTTAAGAATTGCACAGCAGACATTTCTCTTGAGTTCACTCTACTGTTGTGTGAAATGCCCTTGCTGTTCCATGTTGATTTCAAGAAGATTGGTGGAGCCCACCCTCCAACTGTCCCAGTTTGGCAAGCACAGTCCCAATAAACCCTGCTATACCACATGTTCAGCTACTTTTTAAACGTCCCAGTTTCTCTCTTTTGGTGCTGACAAAATTTCTCTCAAAAGTTGCTCTCTTTTCTCTCTTTACTGTTTCTCACTTTTCTTTCCACTTTCCTCCTTTGTCCTCAGTTTACTCCGGCTGCTGCAAGCTGTGTTCAGTGCAAAAACAGTACAAAAGTCAGGAGAGGAGAAGAGAGGTCTTACTGTTCCGATAGGCTCATTTGGGTTTTTCCCCTCTTGTTGCCTGGCCAAATCCTTTTGAGCAGATTATGAGGTTGCTTGGCCACATGTGTCCCTATCTTCATTATTGGAATGTTGGATGGTATGTGCTAAGTGGGGTATGCAGGACATTTTTAAAGGATCTGGAAAGGTCATGGGGAAGATAATTTGGCATGGCTACCCCACCTAATGTGGAACTGTTACAGGGTATGGTCGAGACCATGTGGAGCCCATTGAGAACAGGGAGAACTTGATTATAGCTTGACCTTATCTCTTTGTGGGAGCTGATCATGCCACAACTAAAGCCTGCTAGTCCTGCAGAGAAAGAGCTTGGAAGGCCTCACTTCTTGCCTGATCCAATGAATGAATAAGGAGACAGGAAGGCTCGACTACTGGGAATTGTGTAATCGTGCTGGATTATTAAATATCTATGGAATTAAATTTGCAAGTATGCTTCATTGGTGAAGCGTGGATATGGAGGGATTCATAGAATCATAGAATGATAGAGTTGGAAGAGACCACAAGGGCCATCCAGTCCAACCCCTCTGCCATGCAGAAAGCATCCCTGACAGATGGCCATCCAGCCTCTACTTAAAGACCTCCAAGGAAGGTGACTCCACCACTCTCCGAGGGAGTGTGTTCCACTGTCGAAAAGCCCTTACTGTCAGGAAGTTCCTCCTAATGTTGAGGTGGAATCTCTTTTCCTGGAGTTGGCATCCATTGTTCCGGGTCCTGTTCTCTGGAGCAGCTGAAAACAAGCTTTCTCCTTCCTCAATGTGACATCCCTTCAAGTATTTAAACAGGGCTATCATATCACCTCTTAACCTTCTCTTCTCCAGGCTAAACATCCCCAGATCCCTAAGTCGTTCCTCACCTTCCTTTGGACATGCTCCAGTTTCTCCAAATCCTTTTTGATGTCCTATTGCCCCAGAAGAGGTATCTGCCCCAGAAGGCATCTCTTCAACACACACTGTAACACATGGCTTGCATGAACAGCATGGATAAACCACCATAGACATAAGCCATAAAACTCCATAGTGTTCTCAGAACTGATCACTTTTGGAAATTTTAGTTTAGTATCATTTTATAATCTTGTATATTTTGGCTATATGTATTTGTCAGTTTGCTTTGTATTGTATTGCAGTGATTTTCGATTGCTATCTGGATAAATTGGTTTACAATTATACTGCATAGTTTTATGTTTGTATTTCTCCTTCCTATGTGTGTGCCTATATACTTGTAAAGCACAATGTACACTGATGGTACTATATAAATAAATGATAGTATGATAGTAAATGATAGTAATGATAGTAATAATTGTTCCACTTTCCTATTTTTATGAATACCATATCAATGCTCAGAAAGGCATTACCAGTAAGCTGACAAAGTAGCTTTCAAATGAGGAAATAAGCAACTTAATGACCTCTTTCACTGTTAAAAGCAATGAAACAGTGTCTTTTACTGAACCAACTAAAGATGTTTTAGGCCTTCTAGCTATCTATTTTTCATATATTTTATCTACTGCGATGGCATAAAGGCATGGCTTTTAAGACAGTTTAAAGACAATTACTTTTTTTGTCACATGGCACTTTCATAGTATGTTGAGTTTCCCCAGGGAATTTTTAGCATGGTGAACCAGGCTTGTGACTGAGCATACAAAATTTCACATCCTTCCAATTAGTTGCTACACCACTCCAAAGACTTGTACATCTTTTTACCACTACTAAGCACATTCACTCTGTGTGTGTGTGTGTGTGACGGAGGGAGGGAGGGAGGGAGGGAGGGAGGGAGAGAGAGTTCAAGTAACCTGTCAACTTATGAGTTTTGTTGGGTTTTCTTAGGCAAGGAACTGGTAAAACCACCTCTTAGGCAAGTATTCATTGCCTAAGAAAACCTATTAAATTCATGGGATCACCATATCTCCACTGCTGCTCCTTTAAAACAAAGCAAAACAAGTCAACAACAAAAGATGTAACACCTAGATCTTCATTCTTTTTCCAAGACAATATTCTGAATCAGAGTTTGTCCAATTAATGCTAATTGAATTGAAGAGGACTATTCTGACATTTATCCTAATTTAGCAAATGGGATAAATGACTGAAAGCAAGTTTGTATGTGCCTGCCTCACAAGATTAGGACCTTCACAGGCCAAAAGGAACAGTACACAAGAGTGATGGCTAGTACCTACACCCTGAAAAGTGTACCATCCCTAAAGACAACTGAAAAGTAATTTCAAATAAAATAAAATATACAGTACCCTCTAAAAGACCTGGTTTATTGGGTATTCCAGGTCTCCAATCCATGCTGGGAGCACCACAGAACACATACAAATAAGGGAGCTTTTAAATCTCTGTCCTAGTTAATTCATTCTTAATCCACTCACACTTTGCAGAAAGTCCAGAAGAAAAATGCAATGGGTCCTTGGTATCCACAGACATTTGGATCCATGACCCCCAGCACATATACCAAAATCTATAGATGCTCAAGTCCCATTATATACAATGGCATAGTAAAATGATCCTCCTTATAAAAAATGGCAAACAGCAAAGTATATTTTCTAGCCATGGGTGCAGAATCTGTCGATACAGTGGGCTGACTGTAAATGAAAAAGAAACTTCCAGAGGAGAGGCCAGGCTTTCGAATGGTGTGTGTGTGTGTGTGTGTGTGTGTATGCAGATTTAAGAAAAATCCTAATGGGGAAAAAAATTAAAGTCTCCCATAGCTATGTGCAGTGGTCCTGATCCAGATCACGATCCTGATTATTATTATTATTATTATTATTATTATTATTATTTATTTTATTTATATAACGCTGTACATTTACACAGTGCTGTACATACAATCATATAATTAGGCAGATCCCTGCCCTCAGGCTTACAGTCTAAAAGAGACAACACAAAAGGAAAAGGGGAAGGTGGTGGGAAGGGGATGAGGTCCAGTGGTTCTTCTCTCCCTCTGAGGCCTGGACCAAGGCAGATGGACTGGAGGGAGGGCTTGGCTTTTTAATACGATCTAGGTTTACCTGGGAGTAAAAAAAAAAAAAAAAAGACAAGAAAAGGGACAATCAACTGCACTTTTACATGTTTCATGTAGTTTAGCCCTGACATGTAAAATATTTCAATAATATCTTAATTCCTAATCTCAAATAAAACTCCTGATAAAAGCATAGAACATAGGACAGTGAAAAAAGTAACAAACTGGGATTTCTTGTCATTGTTGGCAGAAAACATGGCAAAAGGGAGGATGGCAATTAATAGACTTACATTTCTTTCCTTCTTTGAAATTTCAAAGAATGCCATGAAAACCAAAGCCAGAAGGTTTTAAAAATGATAACAAATGTTTCAGTTTTTAAAACATAAAGTTTACTTTAGAAAAAAATATACAACTTCTAACAAAAATTTCCTTAACAGTTTGTGGAAAAGGAAAGAAACTCTTTTCTAGCGTTTGCCTTTTGCTTTTGTAAGAATTTTCCTTCCAAAACCTATTATTTATCCTTCATAGTTTTCAACTTTTGTTAGAAATTATGCTCTCCGTTTCATGAGATCATCACCTAGATGGTGTATAGACTGAAACAGGACTGAAACAGTGAATCTGATAGATGTATAGCCCACCTCATGCAAATATCTCCGAATAGGTAATTACTCTTCCAAACCCAAACATTCACAATTTCTTGCACATGCTCAGGCTTTAGCATAATTTTGGATAAAAATAATTTTAACATAATTTCAGATAAAAATATTTCCCATTCATTTTTCAGACTTCCATAATATCAAATAATGGGCACACAGTTTAAAAACAAAAACCCTCTTAACTGTCGCAAAACTGTACCTCTAGAGAAATGCTTCAAGAATTATAGACCTACTAATAGAATAAAAAGCTATAAAGAAAGCAAAACAAAACAAAAATCTTGCCTGCATTCTAAAATCATCTCCCTTCTCTAGGTACTGATGTTTCCTGCATATAAATTTGTTAATTTTCCTGTTATTGGAAAGAAGAACTTGAACATACTCCAGTCTTCCAGAAATGCTGACCTACACAACCAAAGGTCAGTATTTTTTTTAAAAAAACTAAAGAACACTGGTCAATATGCAAGTGAAGAAAAATGGAACCAGATGTCCATAATCAGACCACAGCAATTGCATTTACCCAGAAGTGCTATTTTAAAGCTCACTACATGTTGATCTTCTGTTTCTGTGGCAGAATACATTCTTGGCACCCAAAGAGGATTTCAATGCATTAGGCCAGCCTATTTTAAAAAGCAACTACAGTAATCTGCAAGATTTGCTGACATGGCACAGATCAAGAAATCAAATATGGAGTGAAACAAGTTGCTCTTGGCATATTTTATTATCTCTCCATCCCACCCCTCCTCTCTCTTTTCTTGGTCCAGTCAAGTCCTCTTTGCTTCCAGGTATTCATTCTGCTTTCCCTAGGAAAGTTTTTTAACCTTGTCATGTACTCTGCTTTCAGAATACGAATCTGGTTCAGATGCTCCTTTATGTGCAAGTCAACCTGAGGTTTGTAGTGTTAGTGGAAGAAAGTATTTTGCTCCTTTCAAATCCACAAAGTTGAATCATACAAAATTTCTGAATTCAACAGTAAAACACTTTTTAGCAGCATAAGATTTGGTGCAATTCTGGGATTTGTAATTTGGGAATCTGCATTTGCACAGCTCAGCACAAAAGTTAGAATCATACAAACCATCATACTCCCTATCACCATGTATGGATGTGAGAGGTGAGAAAGAAGATAGGAAGAAAATCAATTCATTTGAGACGTGGTGCTGGAGGAGAGTGCTGAGGATTCCATGCACAACAAAAAAGACAAATAAATGGTTGCTAGAGCAGATCAAGCCAGAGATATCCCTGGAAGCCAAAATGGCAAAACTTAGGCTGTCATACTTTGGGCACATCATAAGGGAATTTTTCCATCTATCCCATTTCCTCCTCACTTTTAATCCTTAAGTATCTCTTTCTTTTCATGCTTGCAGTGCAAATTGCAACAAACTGCAGAGCTTTGAATGAATAGAACATAGAAGCTTCCACAGAAAGGACACTTTAAAGCAACCAACTTTTCATCACAGAAAAAGAAATTGAATCCAGCTTCTCTGCTTCCAACAAATGATCAACGGAGTCTTGCCATTATGTGCCTTCAAATCAATTCCAACTTATGGCAACTCTAACACAAAACTATGTATCGTGGAGTTTTCTTGGCAAGATTTGTTCAGAAGGGGTTTGCCTTTGTCTTCCTCTGAGGCTGAGTGGCTTGCCCAGGTCACCCTCTGGATTTCCATGGCTGAGCTGGGATTCAAACTGGTCTGCCAGAATCCAAGTGCAACACTGAAACCACTACATCTCACTGGCTCTCCACAGGAGTCTTGGCTTTTTCCAGGCTGGCGACTCAGAGAGGGTAACTTCACAGGCAAAGATCCATTTTGTATCTTAGGTCCAAAACATTATGCAGAAATAATCCAGTTTAAGACTGCTTTAACTGCCCTGGCTCAATGCTAGGGTAATTTTGTGAGACATTTAGCCTTCTCTGTTAGAGCGCTCTGGTACCACAATAAATTACAATTCCTAGGATTCCCTAGCACTGAGCCAGGGCAGTTAAAGTGGTCTCAAATTGGATTATTTCTGCAGTGTGTTTTGGACCTGTTTCTCATCTAGCCAGTTATGCAGCTGGATCAGGGAAAATGTGATTAAAAAAAAAAGCTAATCAAATTTAGCAGCAGCCTTGGTTTCCTACATTGAACATCCACCCTTCATTGTAAGTTGATGTATCAATGAAGCTTTAATATACTGATCTTAAATGTTAAAAAAAAAAATGTCTGAGTCCTCCTTACTTTACTGCTTCTTAAAAAAAATCTTCTAAAAAAAATTAAAATCACCTCCCAATATATAACCAACATTTTATTTTTATAGTCTATCTTCCATTATGGCATATGCCTTTTTTATTTAAAAAAAAACCAGTGAAATATACAAATCACACAGGATGAAAATATGTACATTAAATGTACAGAACAAAGAGAACATAGTAGATTTACATAATATCTGAAGGACACAAGTGAAATATTGTACATTAAATAGCATTTTAATAGCTAGGATCATTACACTCCTCTCTGCTCACAGATAGGAGTCCAATGTAAAGAGTAAGTAATTGAGCATATTTTTAAAGGATTATGAGGTTTTTTATAATAAAAACCAAAAGTGACATATTTAATGAACTAGTGCTTTATTTTTATTGTTTTCAGGTTTGACATTGATTTTCAGACATGAGGAACCAGGGAAGTAAATATTTCCTTGCACAATAAATTAAGAGCATTCATCATTGGAAAAGCTGATAAACACGATGGAACTAATGAGATAGCTCACTGCTTTGTGAGAAGTTAAAAAATTTGAGTCTGCTAATCCTAACATGAAAAAGCCTGGCATATGTTCTGATTGGTTTGTATTTATTGGGCAGGAACAATTTCAAGCGAGGCCTTGGAAGCAATGAACATGAGTTTGTGACAATGGAAAAGAAAATTCTCTTAAGTGAAAACAGGTCTGTAATCTGTATCTGTTTTGTTTATCTGCAATAATGCCCTCAAAGGAAGAGAGAGTCTAAAAGCAATTGTTAACTTTCCCATTAAGCTTTCCATACCTACAGCCCAAGAATATAATTAACAGCAGAGGATATACAGATGATGTTTTCACTGAATTGAGCTGAAGGAGCTTCCTTCAATTTTAATAACTTGTGACTGGCTTACCCTTCAATGCAAATGTGTAATGAAACCCCACAAAAAGAGGCAAGAATCCAACCTAACTAAAACCCAAAAGTGATGTTAACACATTTATGCGAATGTCGTTTATAAAGTTGTGGAGGAGGGATAATTCTTCAGTCCAAACAAAGGAACTGTTCCCAGCAGTAACTCAAACAGCTTTTATTTTTTTAAAAAAATCATGTATTTTTAAAAAGAGGGTTTCAGATACCAGAAACCAGCAGATGATAGTTCCCCTGTATATATGTAAACTGCTCAAATATAGTCTGAGCAAGTTTGTGCATAGCTGTGATATATTTCTAAAGCATTGTGCATTAAAACAAAGAAAAAAAGAAACACAGGATGATAAAGTGGGTACTGCACCATACTCCATTTTGAACTGTAGTAGTCAGCTATTAAAATATCAAACTACTGCATCATACTGTATCAACCATTTCCCCAAATTCCAGTGTTAATCAATTTCCACTTTTGAAAGGGATCCAACTCCCCATAGCACTTTAAAGACAAATAATTCATTCAGTTCAGATTCTTTCTTTTCTTTTTTTAATTAAGGATTTTGCAGACTGCTTGCACAAAACTAGCACATGTGCTTTAGGAAGTTCCATGGATAATTCTTCCATATTTAAAGTAAGGCAGTAATGTTTTCTAAATTTCATATTTTATGAAATAGCTGTGTTCCAAATTCTGCTTTGATCTATGCTATGCAGTCAAATATTCTTCCTCCTGGCTTTGCAAAATTGTTTGAAGGAAGAATTGGTCTTACCTCCATCAGTTAACAGGTTTCCCTCTTTCTTCTGACACCAGAAATGCATTGTATGAGTAGTGCTTATAATAAAACTGCACCTCCCCATGCTAAAATTCTTGAAAGGGCAGTTTCTTTGTTGGTGTCATCCACACAATGCATATTCACTGGTTATTTCAAGCATAAATGGAAAATGCCACTTTAGATTAATAGACCTTTAAGATGTAACCAAGCAACACTGCTTTGGCTTTGGGGAATTTTGTGCTTTCACCCATGCTTTCACAAGTTGCCATGCAACTGATGTTCAGGAAGATTCATTCTAAATTTCCTAGACCAGGATTGGCAATTTTCTGCCCTTTGGATCCTGGTAGGGCGTGATGGATGCCAAAAATGCCCCATATCTCCTGGAAGTGGCCCCAAACCACTTCTGGTTCTGAAAAACAGGTATGCTTTTGCTGTTGGGACAGTGCAGTGAGGTCCTGCCACCCAGTTGGAATGGTAACTGCCACTCCTGGAGGCTTTCTGGGGAATAACAAAGTATGATCCAGGAAGTCTAGGGGGAATCAAGGGTTGCAAAAACAGCCTTCAGGACGCATGTGGCCCCAGAACCACAGTTTGCTTAGCCCTGATTGGTTCATCTAGAACGATGTTGTATCTGATTGTTTCCTTTCGATCATGTGGGCTAAGAACAAGTTATCACACATGTCACTAAGTCCACCTGGTTCATGTTCTGGTCTAAAGCATGGCACATGGATATCTCATCTACTGCATATGCACTATGTCTCATTAGACTAAATGGAAATAGGGTGAACCTCCCTTCAGGCTACTCTTTTTGTTTTAAAGTCTTATTTCCAATTGTGTAAAATAAATATTATCTCATGTTTTTCCCCCATTATAGAAAAAATATATATATAAAACTATGCACAGTCTGAGCTGGATGCAGCAAGGATTCCCATCACGTCTCTTTGCACAATTTTTAATATATATATAAACAGGAAAAGCAACCCATTGGGCTCTATAAATAAGAGTGGAGATCCTCTTGGGGCAGTCCCACCCCCATCCCCCTGCTGGTAGATCAGAACAGCTCCTCCCACCCATTCCCGCCTATTTGCAGACAAATTGGTCCACAATCTCTGTGCACTTCTTGCATTTCACGTAGCAGCACCAATGGAATTTGCAGTGGCAGCGCTCCGTCTGCACCGTCTTGAATTGGTCATAGCCCCGGCCGCAGCACATGAGTTCGCAGCCATCCATGCCTTCTGAAGTCTTGTTGCACAGACGGCCCTGCGTACCCAAGGAGCCAGTGCTCTCATTGCGCACACAGTAGTCGGGGCTGGGGTCAATGTACACCAGGTCATGGATAGTTGGTGGATTGAAGCGGCTGTTCACTTGCACCAACTTGCCCCGGGGATTGATTTTCATAGCTGCTGCACTGTCATATTTCTCCTTCAGTGCATCTCCAACCTTGCGAAAGTCAGCCAGCTGTAGCCAACAGGTCTTCAAACTGCAGGATCCAGACACACCATGACATTTACAGGCCACATCCGCCAAGCTATACACTGTCTGCAGGAATCAGAAAGAGGGAGAAGTTAAACACAATTGTTGCAAACATTAGTTCTGCCTAACCCACACAAGTGGACACACTTCAGCATGGCCCACTTCCCAAACAGAAAAACAATTAAATTGATAGCATCTTCCCTCTGAGCTCAGCCTTGTCACTCTTGCACCACACACCTATGCTTTGAAGTGTCTTGTAGACATACAGCAAAATGTTTTGTTGTGAGGTATGAGTGAAAAAAGTTACTTTGTGTGCTTCCATTATTTTTGTTTTTGAAAAGTGCTCTTATAAAAGGAGGGGTCAACTTACTACTGAATTTTGCCAGCCTACAATATCTTGTTGTAGGACAAGGTATAAGTATTTTAATGAATGAATCCAATTTTGTTCATCGGGGTTTTGATTTTGATTTTTGTTGTTTACTGGGCTCATTTAGTCATCCTTCTTATATAACTATTTATATTAGAATGATGATTAAATGAGCCCAGTAAACAACAACAACAAAAGCCCAGATGGACAAAGACTTCATTATTAATTAAAATATTTTTATTTCCAAGAGGAAATATACAAAAGATAGAACAAATTAATCTGGGTTATGTCTCTCTGTCCAGCAGAGAAAATATTTACTAAAAGTGAATGACCTGTTATGTATGGGGATAATATTGAAACGTTGGCTGGAGATGACCAGGGGGGAAAAAAGCATATCTGTCAAGTCTGAATTGAAACAGACTTGTGTTTATTTCTGCAAACTTCCTAACATTCTTAGGATATTGCCACCACACCAAGGCCACTATAAATCACTAAACAGAATATCACATGTATACAGTGCTCATTAGTATGCTATTCGTATGTCTCATTGGTTGGTCAGGCTGGTATCTGTATGATTAAAGTGGTTAAGCCAGACTGTTTGGAGGAAGGGCAGGTACATATAAGTCTACATTTAATACAGTTGTCTTGTATTCTTTGGCAGAAGAGAGGACTGGGACATACTGGAGTTTCTGCCTCAGAAGTAAAAATAGAAGGGCAAGGCAGGGAATGCTGGAGTCCTGACAGTCAACTAAGAGCACCAAGTGTTCAGACCAGACCTATGGCCAAAAATAGGAGTGAACGTCTGATCAATCAAAATAGTAACCTGCAATCTGAAACCAGTTTCAAATTCATAGACCTTCATGGCTGACAAAATGTTCTAATACAGCAATAAGAAAATCAACCCTGTTCTGAAGTTTCATGCATATACATGTGACTATTATCAAAGAGGCCTACAGACTCCTACTGTTGCCAATGAAAAAGACATTGAGTAGAACAGCCATGAAAGATGTAAATAAAAAGAAGAGGCAATCATATGCAGTAGATAAACTCAGTCTTGTATGGAATAAGGAAAAGGAAGTGGGAATTAGAATGCATAGAAATAGGAAGATAAGAACAAAAGTGTCTAAAGTAATGACGAATGGAATAATGAATGTAATATATGTGGCGGGAAATATGTGTTATCTAGGTATCTTTGCTTTTTTGCTTTTTTTCCAACAGCACACATTGATCGAAGACATCTTCTCCCCTCTCCCTTTTTTAGGACAGGGAAAAAAAAGAAGATGGATTCCTGCCATACCCAATGAAATGAGGCTGGACAATTTCACAATAAAGTATCATCTGGAAATAGTTCTGGTCCACATTCACACACACACTTGCGCTGCTAAAACACATGACAAGTCCTTATGAGTAAGAAAATCCCAGGTAAGTACAGGAATTTCTAAGCCCAAAAGACCCCAAAGTGCTGTGCTTATTGTGAAGAGCTTTCAGTCTCAATTCTATGAAATATTATTTCTCCAAAGCTGCAAATTCTCCAAATTCTGCAGAATTAATGTAGTTTGACAGCACTTTAACTGTCATGGCTTCATCCTATGGAATCCTGGGAATTTGTTGTGGCACCAGAGTTATCTGATGGTGAAGGCTAAATATCACACAAAACTAAACATCCCTGAAGTCTATAGGACTAAGCCACAACAGTTAAAGCCAAGGTCTCTCCCTTCTGACACAGTATATATATAAGCCTAGATCACTATAGCTGAGACTAGTTTAGGCCATTTTAAGTGGTTGCCCCTTATCTGGCCAAGTTCCATTTCCCTCATCAGCCATGTTGGCAAACTACAGTACCTCCTCCCTTTTTGGTGAGAAATGAAAACCTATTAATCATAGCATCCTCTCTATGATACTCTCCCATTCTTTTGAAATCCCTGTCTACATGCCATTGAATTCTCCCCCCCCCCCTTCATTTTTGCAAATGCTGGTCACGACTTTAGACTGCACTATCATTTCAATTGATACTGGCCTTAAAAAAAATCCAACTTTTAGTCCCAACTAGAAAATGTCCACTGAATCGGTGGGATTTACATTAAGTATTGACTCACCATGCAGCAATTGACTGAATGGAGCCTACTCTAGTCAGAACTAGAAATTTGAGTTTTGTATTTTACTATTTCTTTAATTTCAATTGTGCTGTCAATGCTGAGAACCACACTGAGAACCGTTATGCTGTAAATAAAATAAATGATATGGTTTAGCACCATATGCAGCCATTGCCATCTTCTACTTCCTACTTGTGAAAAATCACACTTTAACTCTTACTATTTAACACCGTCTTCAACTTCCTTTTTTGTGACAACCCTTGTTGGCTCTGCAGTCCAAATTGGGCAAACTATTGTTAATGCAAATGCCATTTACATCCAAACTGGTGAGACCATTTTGCTAACAGTGATGAAACTTAAGGTTCTTTCCACATTTACCTTTCAGTACAGTACAGAAAGAAGCCAACACCATTCAAATGGACAGCCATTGAAGGGATAGCTGCCCTCCAAGCAGAAGTTATTGTAGCCTTTGGGAATACAATTCAGTCAGCAACCATGCATTTGAACACTGATGGCTACTGCATTTCCCTTCCCACCGCCTGCCCTGCCTTCCCAGCTCAGAATGGTGAACAGCTAGTTATCTCCTCCTTCCAATCTCCCATGCCATGGTGGGTGGCCAAAGTCCAGACCAGTTCTATTCAGCAACCAGAATCAGCAGCCTAATTTAAAGTCACTCAAGCCAGAAAGGACCCAGTGTTTGAGACTAGCCTGTGGGATTAGGCAGAACAGTGGTTTAAAGAGAAACTTGGGAGATTTCCTTCCTATCAATTCTCCCCATTAAAAGAGGAGTTGGGGACAACAGAACAGGAGTATTACAGAGAAAACATAAGAAAAGAGAGAAACTAGAAACAGTGGAGCCCACATGAAATCCCCTGACTCTCATCCTTATAAAACTTATTGTTGTTGTGTGCCTTCAAGTCATTTCTGACTTATGAAGACCCTAAGGAAAACTTATCACAGGGTTTTCTTGGCAAAAATTTGTTCAGAGGGGGCTTGCCTTTGACTTCCTCTAAGGCTGAGAGAATGTGACTTATATCTACCAATGTAGGGTAATGGTTTGAAGGCTGGACTAGGACACCTGGAGATCAAGGTTCAGATTCCCAGTCGGCCATGGAAACATACTGGGTGACCTTGGGCAAATCACACTCCTTCAGCCTCAGAGGAAGGCTAGAGCAAACCCCCTCTGAATAAATTCTGCCAAGCAAACCTCATGATGGGTTAGTGTCACCATAAGTAAAAAATGACTTGAAGGCACACAACCACAACTGTCTTTAAAAAAAATAAAGTTAAATAATCAATAACAGTTGACCTATTACTTGACTAACTTGGCAATACTAGACTTGTATCAGATTTTTCCTCCCTTTCACTCTCTCTTTTGCCTTCTCCATCCTACTGGAAATATATGCTGCCCCTAATGCAGATTTTCCACTCTCAATTCAAGCAGCTCCCTCCCACACCAATCTCCATGCATGGCTGAGTGACTCCATCCAAAAGAGAAAACCCCAAAACACCTCTGGGTGGGGGACAGCCCAACACCGCAATATCCTCTTTGTAGAGCCTTGGCAACAAGAACTTGATAATTTACCCTGTATAAATAGACATGAGTCAGTGTTGACACAGCCCCAAAAATCCTGGGGTCTGACACATTAGGTGGACGCTCAATGCCACTTCCACCCAGCATTAAAAAGTGTGTGTGAAAGTGTGTGAGAGAAAGAGAAAGAGAGGGAGTTTAAGGGAAGGGGGGGGAGTTCAAACTCTGCCAAATACCACTGTAGGAAGGCAGCTCAAAGGGGGTGATGGGGGAGCCACTCAAAATCAAGGTAGGCAACTGTGAAAAGTCATTTTTCTTCTGTCTTGCAGCAAATTGGCCTTCCCAGTGCCTTCAGATGCCTTCTTCTCACATTTAAATGCTATTAATTTTCAATTATCCTTCATCTTAATTCACCTTGAAACACAAGTGTAAATTCTCCAGCCGACTACTCCTGGCACCGTCAATTCTAGGAAAATAATGACTTTGGCTGCTTCTACTTCAGAGCAATAAAATGAAGTTTACACTCCTTCGTTTAAAAGATTTTGAAGATTAAAAAAACCATAAAAACCAACTTCCACCACAGAAGAGCGTGTTTTCTAATAATACAGAAGGGGTGGGTGGGGTTTTTTTTTCACAACCTTACAAGGAAGGGCAAAAATCACCCCCCACAAAAGAACATTTTGCTCCATCAAACACAGCAATTATTCCATCCTTTCCAAAGAAAACTGGATTGGTTGGAAATATAAACTCATAAAATTCTATTCTGCAGAAAATTCACTGTAACTTGCACAATTTTACTAGAACAACCAGGGAGTGGGGGAGTATACCTTCAGCCCCATGTAGAGGAAAGAAATCAAGGCAATGACTATCAAGTATTGGTGAGCTTTTTCTTCAACCCTTCCTTTTCTTTATTCTAAACTGAACATTTTCCCTTCATTATCTAAACAGAAGTATTGCGGTGTTCTTGTTCTCTTTCTCTGTCTTTCTTACTCTCTCACACATGACAGTTCCAACTCTTACAAGAAAGCTAATGTAGAAGAAAACTGATCTTACAAAAGACAATTGTACCCGGGTTTGAGAATATATGTTAGTGGGGTGAAATGGAGCCTGGAAACAATAAAGCAGCAAAGATGGCTTGGCCGAAAGAAGAGGTGGTAGAAAAATAAAACTTTCTGGGGATACTTACTCTCCTCCCTGCTTCATTGTTATGGAGGTTCATTAAGATCCTGGCACTCTCATAAGACCCTTTCTGGTATATTCTCTCTCGCTCACGAGCATCCACAAACTCCTTAGCAAAGCGATATCCGTAATCAATGTTGTCCCCGCAGCCACCCCATAGCCAGTCCCGAGGCAGATCTTTTGGTCTGGCAGCCCGGCTGCAACCACAGGAAGACAGCTCCCCCTCTCGGCAGGCACGGCTCATGGCATTAACAACCCCAGCGGCACTGACTGCATAAGTGAAGGCAGTCTCCCGGCTGCCTGCAAGAAAGGATATTGAAGAGAGAGGGAGGTTCAGTGTAATAGTTGGGTACATATACATTTATTATTCTTTATAGACAAAGATATATTGCCTTTAAATGATGAGATTCCCCCCCTCCATGTGATTAATGGACTTTTTAAAAAGTAAACTGAAAGATGTGAACTGTAGTACAACATTTCACCAAGTTTGTTGGTATTAGATAAAACTCAGATTGAGGGAAATGACACAAAACTCCTTCTGTCTGATATGCCAATTTTGAAAAGAGCTACTTAAGAAGAAATTCACCACCTTGACATCTCTAGTAAGCTAATTAATCTCATAAGAATGGCTTGTAGGAGAGATGCCTTCCAGCCTGGATATCAGTTCCATACACTGATGCAATAAAAATAACTGAAGCCTACTTTAGAAATGTTCTACATAATTTACCATACTTCTAAGGATGAAAGAAATTTTTTAGAGGAACTTTTATGATAAGAGGCTATGCGGCAGCTCAAGTGGGCCAGTTACTGAATACCCTGAAGGGAAACTCTGTATTTCATCCATTCCCTGGATCCAATTTGCCCCCAACTAATTCAGCTACACAAGTTCCACTGCTTTGAAGTGTAACAAAATCCACAAGCCATCCATCCCAGTTCCCTCCTGATTTTAGCCAAATCATTCAGCCCTTGTAGTCATCTAAAACAGTAGCAAAGGAAGTTGTCCCCAGACAGCAAGGGAGCTCTGTAGTTCTATGGTCCACATATTCATACAACAAGTATTTGAAAACAAACTAATGAATCAAATTAATACCAATTTTAAGTTTGTAAACCCAGGGTCTTTTAAAGTTTTAAAAAGAAAGGGCTTCTAAAAAGAAACCTTGTAGCTTTTCTCTGTCGAAAAGGAGCTGTTTATCCAAGACCCAAATTTCATAGAGCCCACAGGTAATCCTGAATATGTCTTCCACTGACAAAAAAAAAAGATCTGCTGACAGACAATGCTTCCCTGTTTTTCACAGAATGCATCATTTACTTCCAAATAAATATTTATAAAGTCTGTGACAATACCTATCCCAAAACAGTTCTTGGTCCTATCACAAAAGCAGAAGTAACTTTAACACTGCACGACAAAACCCTGGAAGAACCCTGTAATTCTTATTCAGATATAATTCACCGTGAAGCCTATAGGAGTTTTGTCTCTCTAATCCACTTTTCTACATAGATTACTATCATATTGGTCTTAGTATCATTTAGGAAAATGCCACATATACTTTCTTCTCCAAAAACATATTTTTTAAATATTCCTTTCAAGTGTAGTTGGAATCAAAAGCACAAAGATAGACTTGTTTCTAAGAAAAACAACAGATGGAAGACATTTATTTGCAGAGGAGGGGAAAACAGGTTGTTTAGCCTGAAACACATTTTTCAGGCGGTGGCTAGACTCTTCAAAAATTTAAAGAGAATCTTGTCAACCTTTACATTATTAGAAGTCTCACTGCCAGCAAAAGTTTCTTTAGCAAGTTGTATTCCTATTCTAGATGTCAATAGGACTCCTCTGTATCAGCCTTACATAAAAGCCTGAATGGCGAGACCATTCAGATGTATTGGACTATGACAACCATTGTCCCCAGACAGCATGTTCAATATATCTGGAGAGCACCCTGTTGCTTTGTATTATCACCATCACTTGTTTTCATTAAAAAGAATGATTCAGAGGGGAAATTTTAAGGGCTTGCCATAATCCTGACCACAGATCAGCTTTTTAAGTGCCACTGACTTACGCAGGATTTAAGCAACTCAACTATATACAGGATGCTGGCCTTGCATTGGTACTCAAACATATGATAAGATACACTGTTAATATTTACTAGGAAGATATTTCCCAACTTGAAGCAGCAATTCCATGATTATAGCCAAGAACAGTAGAATTTTTCCCAGTCCCAGCATGTCCAGTAATGGACACAGATTTTATTTTTGTTTAACGAAGCAGTCACTGATCACTTAGTGAGTCATTGGATTGAAATTTGCTATATTACTTCCACCCTGGGCAGAGAGAGGAGACACACACACACACACTTCTTTAACATTATGCAACTAACTTTCTAGGATCATTCAAACTCAAGGAAGGAGAATGTTTAATCATTTCAGCCAGCAATATTGTGGAACATTAGATTTATCTTTCACAGAACTTGATTCCAGCATTTATACTGTATACAGATTATGGTTTGTTACCCCAATGATACCTTAATTGCAATTTCAGCCATGAAGAGGACCATTTAGAACTATCCAAACTAACTTAATTCTACAACTAACTAAACTTTGGACCAGCAATGGTCAGAAATATTATATTTAGTGTGCTACGTTCAAACATATAGACATTTACTCCAGTCAGCCAGGACTAGGTTGGCAACTGTCAGCCAGAGGACTTTTTCCTCAGCCGCCCCTAGAATGTGGAATGCCCTGCTGGAAGGAATTCAACAGCTGAATACACTGTCCAAATTTTAAGAAGTCCTAAGACCAGTCTCTTCTGGCAGGTTTATCCAGATGATTTTTAAATTGTGAATATCGATGCTGAAATCTAAATGTGGTCTGTTTTAAAATGTGTATGTTTTATTTGTCCTTTTAAAATATTGCATGTTATAATTAATGGGTTTTAACTGATGTTGTTGATTGTTGTTTTGTTGTTGTTACCCACCTCAAAACATGAGTAGAGGCAGGTAAAAAATTGTTACAATTATCATCATCATTATTTATCAAATTATAATGCTTCCATGTGAAATCAACCCAGTATTCCTGGAACATGGGAGGGAATCATGAAGCCCTCCAGATGAGTAAAGGTAAGATTTCTTACCCTTAAGAAACCTATGGGTGGATTTGTAACAGTGCAAGCCCAGGCAGTGTTTAATCAAACTGGCATGTGAAGCCAAGAATTTCTCCCTCGTTCAAGAGAAACAGCAACGAAGCACACAGATTATTCAGAGAAGCTGGACCCAACCATGAAATGACAGCACACACTTGTTCTCAATGAATACTCTTTTCAGGATCTTTAAGAGCTGGATACACATATTATACTCGCTTCTATTTTCAGTTGATCTAAGTGGCCACTTAACCAGCTTAAATCAAATCAAGAAAATTCAGGGATGTTATGAGAAGAGGGAAGAATAAATACAGGGGAATTATGGGTAGGCCTGAAACCAGTGGGAATCCATTCTAATACGTATGGTTCAAAATTGTGCATGAAGAGACCAGACGTCACAGCACCTTTTGCTCTGTTTGTCTGGTTTTGATTGCTTTTCAGAATGCGGCAGTGATATCCTAACCAGTTATTCAAAGCCTCCCGGTTCTACAGCATCTATAATGCAAAATGGGGGGGGGGGGGGGGAGAGAGCAAGTGTTTCCACTTAGTGCATTTTTTTAAAGTAATGGAAAATGTTTAATCTGAGATTTTTGTACAGCTTACTTTTACATAAAATTAACTTTTAGGGTAAATGTGACTTAACAGCATCCCTTCAAGCAATGCAGAAGCCTTCTAATTCATAAATGAAGTTACCTTTAATCTAATTTAAAAAGTCAGTCCAATCCTTTCCTATCTTGTTTCAAAAGAGGGATTTAAAATTAGATTTAGATCTCAACATTTAGAAATGCTACTATGTTTAAGCTATGAATTATATGGTGGGGGAAAGATATACAGATGTAGTTGTTCAGATGTCATAATTATAATTGGGGGGGGGGGGTAACAATCCATCAATCATTACAGTGACAATGCCTTTGAGCCCAATCCTGCACTCAGGGGATTTCAGGAATCAGCCCTTTTAAAATTTAACCAAGGGCAGTATTTGTGCTGATGTGCTCTCCAGCAAAAGGAAAGTGCCGAAAGGACACTGACAGAAAATACAGTCTCAGCACAGGGGAGCTGGCAGATTGCTACGAGGAAGCATTTTTAATTAACAACAATTATTTAAATGCACGCAACATCTACGTGCGTTCTCACTGAAAGTATACTGTCTGCAACTGCCAATACATGTTGCATCTAAATTTAAATCTCCTTTTATACAAATTATGTTTTGTTTTGTTTTCCTTTTCACAGAGACCTAGGCTGCAAGCCTAAACATATTTACTAGAGAGCAGGCTGCACTGGCTTACTTCTGGGTTATTACAGAGAAGTCTGGACTGCAAGGAAGAATGGACTGAATGGAAAAATAATGATGGCTGATTAACCTGAAGAAAGGACACTTCCTCTGGCCAAACACCACACTTTATTTCCACTTTCAATCCCAGTTTAGGTACTGAGTTAAGTAAAGCCACGCTGGGACAGTGCAAGAATGCTGCTCTTCCATTTGCACATCCCAGTAGTCTCACATATGCTGTCTTCAGAGAAGGAACCAACTCTAGGAAAAAGCCTTACAGTTTCCCCTTTCTTGACAGGTTTCAATGGCCTGTAAAAAAACCTGGCATGTTTTCATGGCACACAACATGATGTAAGTACCACACATACACTCCCAAGGCACTTCCTACCTATCTGCATGACTCTGCCAAAAACAGAGTTATTATCCACAGTGCTACAATTCCATCTTCGATGGCGAAACTGATATTGGCATTCCTTTATCCCCGTCTTTGCTCCCTCGCCAATGTACTGCATGTGGTCCTGGTATAAGTGGCAGAGTTTCTTTTGTCCTTGGGAGAGGCCTGCTAACTGGCTACACAGCGGCTGGGCTCCGATGATGTACACCTCAGGCATCTGAACTGGGTTCACTGGATTCATGTGGTTCATACCCAGAGACCTAGGGAAAGAGAGAAACATTAACAGGGGACAGGCTCAAAAACAGCAGTCGGGGGCACATGCTGCCTCAATTTTGCAGACGTGAAATTCAGTCCCAGAACAAATTTACTCATGAGTAAATTCCAGTGATATACTGGGAGAGATTGGGCAAAATACAAAGGAGAGAAAATCTTCCATTTTCTCTTGAAGGGTTGAAAGGCTAACAAAAACCACATGCATGAAGTTAGGCTCAGGACAGACGTCAAAGACGGCAAGCCATGCAGCTAACTAAATATGAAGTTTGCCCATCTCTCTCTGTTTTCAAGTCCCATACTCTCCTTACAGATATTTTTAAAACGTAGTGGAGTGTGAGGATCCCAAGATGAGTCCCCAGTTTTAAAAACTGAAATGCAAGCAGAAGGCACTTTCTTGTCCAATATAATTCATAGTTCTTAAAAGACAATAGGAATCAGCAACTGAAAAATTATGCCAAACATTGAGTCCCAATGTGGGGGAAAGGCAGGATATAAATAAAACTCTCAATGAGGATGATGCATGTTTAATGTGACTGCACTGAATTTCTCAGTATTTCTCAGATGATATCAACTTTAACTTCACAACCAAGATTCATGCCCCAATGAAGTCAGATAATAAATATTACGGCCAGCCTATGTGCCTTAAGGTGGTTGCTGTTGTTACTGTTTAAATGTATTAAATCTTAGAGCAAAACTTAGGACCGCTGCTGGGAAGTAGATCCCACTGTGTTTAGAGAGGCTTGCTCCCAAGGAGACTTACAACTGCACAACCTCCGAGAGCTGATTCTTGCAAAAGGGACAAATAAAATAAAATAAATCTAATCCTGTCCCTTGGAGGTGTTTCCGTGCCTCCTTTTTTTTTTTTCTCTACACCTGTTTAAAACATCAGCTGGACGTTCCCCAGGATCCAGGATCGGCTAGTGTTTTATTTTGTCTCAACAGTGCTGCTTTATCCCAAACTGGTGTTATTTTAAAGGACTACTGTACATACTGTACAAAAATATGTACATAAAGTACATAAAGGCACAGTAGTGACCAAGGCCCCCACCAAAAGGAAGAGGGGGGACATGGGCCCAGTGTGGGTTCACTGGGGCAAGGGGCCCTTGCTATCTGTGGGGCTTGGGGGCTGGACCCCCCAGGGATACCAAAATGTCTGGATGCTCAAGTCCCAGAAAACACGGTGGGGAAGTATAATGGAGTCATTGATGTGAAATGGCAAAATCAGGGGTTTCTTATTTGCCGTCTGTATCTTTGGGGGATATTTTCAGTGTTTCAAACTGAAACACAAACAGAAGATGCTTTCTTGTTGAACCTAAAACGGTGTCATCTATAATACGAAAGGGCAAACTCAAGGTTGACTGTTTGGCATTCCTCTCTTTTGGGAATCTTTTCAGGCCCTGGACGGTGGAAGCCGTGGATGAAGGCTCCTCTGTGGCTAATAAGGAGGGGTGGCAAGGAAGGGGGTCCAAGTGGTAACTGGAAGGCCAAAGAAGGAGAAAGGAGAAAGGCGAAGGAGGGAAGAGGGGAGAGGTCGCGGGAGTAGTCGGTCCACTACTTACCACCAGGAGCTGGCTTCGATGAGGACCCCTTGGACGAGGGAGGCCACGAGGGCCAGGGCCAGGACGAGGGCCTGGGCAGAAGGCATGGCGGCTCCCCTCCAGCGAGCTCCCCCTCCGACCGGGGCTCCCGCCGCCGGGGACCTCATCTGCAGCACAGGAGAAGAAAAGAAGAAGAGAGGAGGAAGAGAAGGGCAGCTGTTGTTGCCTTGGCTTTTCCTGGCCCCCGCCCCGCCACCTCCCAGCCCTGCTGGCCCTTCTTCAGCCCAGCCACCCGCCCAGCCTTCCCCTCCCCGACCGGACGCCTGACTGCCTGCCTGCCTGCCCGCCTGGGGGAGACGAGGGAGGGGCGGCCCAGGGGCCCCCAGACAGACAGACAGATCCCCCCCACCCCACCCCACCCCACCCGTCCTCCTCCCCGTCCTCCCTCGAGACAGCAAGCGCCCCGCTACCTTCCCCGCTTTCCGACAAGAGGCGCAGCCAGCGGAGCCTCCAGACTCCAGGCAAGGGGATCGAGGGGGCTGGGGGGTATCGGGGGCAGGGAGAGAAGGGAAAGAAGAGAGGGAAGGGACCCGCCGCGGGGAGGGGAAGGGTGCTAGGCTCGGAATCCCAAGGCCACCGCCATCTCCGCCTGGAAAAAGGGGCTCCCGCTGCCCCCCGACGACGACGACCCCCGTGGGAAGAGCCCCCCCTTTCTTTCTCTCTCTCTCTCTCTCTCTCTCTCTCTCTCTCAGAGGCAGCCCCCTCCTGCCCTCGGGGCCTGGGAGCAAGAGCAGACCTTGGGGGGGCAGGGAGAAGGGGGCTCTTGGTCTTCAGCCGTCGAGGAAGCGGCGCTACAGGACTTTCGGGGAGTGGGGGGGGAGGTCTGAGAGGAGGACTGGGCCGCCTCCCCAGGAGCAGAGCCTCCCTCCCTGCCCCCAAGATGGCTCTGCCCGGAGGGAAAGGCCCCGGGAGATGAAGGGGCGCCGGGCGGATCGGGATTCGGGAGGGAGGGAGCGGAAGGGGCCAGGGAGGAAGGCCAAGAGGGCGTCCAACAGGGAGCCCGTCCCAAGGGGCTTCCTCGGGAGGAGGGCAGAGAGAGGAGGGGTGGCAAAGCAAAGGGGGCCCCGGAAAGGACAAGGGGAGAGAGACCCCTCCCCGCCTCATTGACAGAGGAGCGAGAGAGCAGCCAGCCTTTCGCCTGGGCTCAGGGTTGGGGGGACCCGGGTTGGCCAGTGCCGAACCTCGGGCTCCTCTTCTCCTCCTTCTCCCGGCGCCACCAGGGCCCTCGAGGGCTTTGCAGGGGATGCGTTCGTTGTTGAGGAGACCCAGCGGGGCCGCCTCCACTTCTACCTCCCGGGTCCCCTGATTAGAAGAGACTCTGTGTGTATCCCTTCCGAGACCGAGCCACACTCCGTCCGCGGAGAGCCCCCTCGAGGCTCACGGGAAGGACGAAAGGGGCAACAGGAGCTCGCGTGGGCTCCAGCCTCCTTCCTCAGGTGCGTTTGCCATTCCCAGGAGAACAGGCTGGCATCGAGGAAAGCTCCTTCCTGCTGCCACTTCCTTCCTTTCCGTGAATGAGCCTCAAAGGTGCCCCAAGTAGACCTCTACACCGTCCAGGGTCCTGGTGGCGGCGGCGGAGGAGGAAGACCTCCCCGAGGGGATCCCAAGCTGAGCTCCAGTCAGTCGCTTTCTCTCCGTGCCTCTCTCCTTAAAAGAAATCACACAAACCCTCCCCGAGCGAGGCTCCTTTGCATCAAATGCCTCGAGGGCCGAAAGTCCGCGTCGGTTCAAACGGGTTAGAAAGGAGCCGCGGCGGTTCGTGGGTAACTTTCCCGACGGGGCCGAATCCGGCTGAGTGTAGCCGCCGTCGGAGGGGCTTAGCTCGGCCGCAGCAGAGGACTCTTCTTTCAGGCCGCCGTAGGGAAAGCCCTCCCGCCAGAGCCAAATCCGGGGAAAAGAAGGCTTTCCTCTCGGGTCAACACGTCCGTTCCCTCCTGGGCTCTTTGGCAAGGGGGAAACTGGACGGATGCCGTTCTAACGCGGTCAGGAAGGCACCGGACGGCGGCCCCAGAAGGCCGAGGAAGGAGCTCGGACGGGGCGGCCCATTTAGGAGCCAGCGCTTTGCCTGCCTGGGCTCCGGTGTCATTCAGTGGAGGAGGAGGAGGAGGAGGAGGAGGAGGACCCGACCTCAGGGGGACCAGGCTGTCCTCACCGCAAAGGAGGACCAGGCCCTGCAAGATGGAGGACGTTCCAGGAAAAGGGAGGACGGGCCCACATCAGGGCGCAAAGCACGCCTAAAAGGACCAAGCCACGCTCCAAAAGGACTGCATTTCGGAAGGGCCCCTGGACAGAAGAGGAAGCGGAGGACAGGCCCCGGGAACAAGGAGGACCGCTTCTGCGGGCCACCCTGAAAGGAGGACAAGGAAGCGCCACTCGGGGCGGGGGAGATACAAGGGAAGGGGAAAGTAGGACGCGGCGAAAGAAAAGCGGGACACACTCCAACTCATGCTTCAAGCGAAGAGCACTGGAAGGTGGAAAAGGAGGACAGGTCCTGGAAAAGGAGGGCTCCGGCGGGTCGCCTTGCCTCAAGGCCCACAACAAACTCCAACTCCCAGAATTCCATAGCCTTGAGCCAGGGCAGAGAGAATGGTGCCAAACCGGGTTATTTCTCCAGTGTGGAGGCAGCCTGACCCGGGAAACCGAAACCCTCTCTCGATTTTGAGGCGGTCAAGAAGACTAGAGATGCCTCCGCCTGGAGGGCTGAACTAGATGACTCCGGAGACCAGGGTTCAAATCCCCACCCGGCCATTGTGTGAAAGCCCACTGTGTGACCTTGGGCCAGTCACACTCTCTCAGCCTCAGAAGGCGGCAATGGCAACCCCCCTCTGAACAAACCTGGCCCATAAAAGGGCCCTCACCTGGCCTCCTCACTCAAGGGTCCTGTTGGACGGGGCCGCCTTCTCGGGCCACGTTCCCTTCCCTTTCTTTTCCAAGCCCTCTCCATCAACTCAGCGCAGGCAAAGGCCCGGGGGGGGGGAGGAAACCAGGACCTTTGGAAGCCCGGCAGTCGGAAGGAGAGGAGGAGGAGGACAAGGAAGAAAGAAGGAGAAGAGGGGGAACAAAGAAGGAGAAAGATTAGAGGAGGAGAAGTAGTAGCAGAGGAGAAAGAAGAAAAAGAAGAAAAGAGGAAGAAGAGGACAAAAAAGAAGAAGAAAGGAGGAAGAAGAAGAAAGGAGGAGGAGAGCCCATCAAGTTCGGGCAGCAGAACCTCCGCGGGAGGCGAGGGGCAGCGTCGGAAGCGGCCGACCGGGGGAAGCCGAGTGGGGGGAGCCTCCTCCCCGGGGCCCCTTCCTCTCCCAGCCTCAGCCTCTCTCTCTTTCTCTCTCTCTCGGGGGCTCCCAGTCATTTTTGACGGATGGCGACCCTCTCTTAGGGTCAGAGGATGGCTAAGATTTGTAAGCAGAGGAAGAGGGAGCGGGGGGCAAGGAAGGGAAGAAGCTCCGCAATGGGCCCACAGCAAACTCCAACTCCCAATGTCCCTTAGCCTTGAGCCAAGGCAGTGAAAGCGGGGCCAAGCCGGGTTATTTCTCCAGTGTGGACGCAGCCTAAGCGAAGGCCCGACGGGAGGTGGCCATCAACTTCAAGCCAGGCCCCCTCCTTCCTTCCTTCCCCAGGGCCTTAAAGAAGCAACTGGGGACGGAGTTCAATCTAAGGAGTGTTTTGAGCTATAGGAGCCGCGGAAACCCACTGAGCGACCTTGGGCAAAGTCACACTCTCTCAGCCTCAACGGAAGGCAACGGCAAACCCCCTCGGAACAAATCAAGAACACCCCAGGATAGGGTCGCTAGAAACTGGAAACAGACTGGAAGGCAGGCGACAACAGTCTGTGTCCGACTCCTTTGGCATTAAACCCTGTTCGATTGCTTTTTCTGCTTTCGGTTCTGCCATGTTTTTGTGTCCGGCCGTGTGTCTGTAGCGCACGTTTGTGTGTTTGCTTGTGTGTGTGTGTGTGTGTGTGTGTGTTGGGGAATTCTCCTCTGCCAAGCCAAGCCCTGGGACTGAAGGAAGGTACCAGGTCACGGTTAGCTCCCAATGGGAAATCTGCTAGAGCCCTGGCCACAACAGGAGAGCCTCTCCAAGCTCCCTTGTCTGGGTCTGTGTTGTGTCTGTGACACAAACCCCTTGTCGGTTGTCCTCACAACACATAACATCCCCAGGGACCTGGCCCCGGGTGGATCTTCCTCCCACTCGAGACTCTTCGGAGCACAAGACCCAAACACAAGGCTATCGGGGCAGGATAGAGGCGAGGAAAGGCTGGGTTTGGAACCATCTTCCCAAAACAGAAACCCTTACTATTTCTCTTTCTACGTGTATGTACTAAGCTGTATCTTTGAATACTCAGAGAGAGAGATCTTGTAGCACCTTCGAGGCTAACTGAAAGAAAGAAGTTGGCAGCATGAGCTTTCCTAGACTTCAGTCTATTCCCTCGCATGCTTTTTTTCCCCACCAAAAGCATGTGAGGAAGTAGACTGGAGTCTACAAAAACTCCTGCTGCCAACGTCTTTCTTTCAGATAGTCTCAAAGGTGCTACAAGATCTCTCTACAAACTCTCTCTCTCTCTCTCTGAGTATTCAAAGATACAGCTGCCTGTACAATAAGTATGTAGAGAGCTCTTGGAGCACCTCAGAGACTAACGGGAAGAAAGAAGTTGGCAGCATGAGCTTTCGTAGACTTCAGTCTGCTTCCACCAAATGCATCTTAGGGGACTTTGTCTACGAAAGCTCGTGCTGCCAACTCCTTTCTTTCAGTTAGTCTCCAAGGTATTACAGGATCTCTTTCTCTGAGTATGTAAAGCAAGTCACCTCTCTGGGTAAAAAGTGGCAAGGGAGGCTGGATCGCAAGTAGGGGAGCCACCAGAATAACCAGGTGTCCTAATGGCAAAGGAAGACTTTGGAGCAAAATGGAGGGAACGATCCAATAAAAACTCAAAGCGCTCACAGAGATGCAAATCCATACTTCTGAGGGAGGACATTTGGGCTCTCCTCCTGGACAGAAGGCGGCAATTGTCCTGGAAAAAAGAGGAGCTCTGCTCACCCTCAAAATGGGGGACGTTGCGAAATTCCTCCTGGGCAGAAGGTTAGAATGGAGGTTGCGTCCTAAAAAAGGAGGACATTGACAAAGAAAAGCTCAAAACACTCCAACAGAAATGCAAGCCCATGCTTCTTAGTGATGCTCCAAGTGGAGGACAATTGTGGAATTCCTCCTGAATAAAAAGGTTGAAAGGGAGGAGGCGTCCTGGAAAAGGAGGACGCAGGGTCACCCTGGGAGCGGCCACCCCGAGGGCCTCGTCTTTCTTTTTCCTTATAAAACTCCAACTCTCCCCCTTTAGGCTAGAAAGAAACCTGGCGGCGGCCCTCCTTACAGGGAGCCGTTCTGCTTCTCCGCCAACAGGGGGCAGCCTCCGCCGCCAAACGAGGAGGAGCGGCCCGGGACTAGAAAGAAAAAGGCTCCTGCCTAGTCACCGAATTCTCCGTCCCCCCCCCCCCAAAAAAAAATTCCCGGTTTTTTGGCCTTTAAAATCCCCCTTTATTGAGATTATTCCATCCTGCCTAAACTACACTGGAAACCCAAAGCGGGAAAGAAGGGCTCCCAAGTCCAGTGCCTCCAAATCGGAGGTTTCGAGTCCCTTTTTTGCAAATAAAAATGTCCAAAAAGACTTCTTTAGAGTCAAATCGGGGGGGAAAGGAACCATTTTAAACCTCGCCAAAAAGCCTGGTCCTTAAAAAAGGCACAACTCCGCTTCTCGAGCAGAAGTCGGCAAAGAAAGAAACAAATCGCGCAGCTAAAAACAAAAGAAAGAAAAAGTTTTTGCCCGTGGTCCGGATCAGTCCGCTTACTCCCTTGGCTTGATTTAAGAGTAATAGGAGTAGTAGTAGGTAGGTAGTAGTGGTCTGGGGTGGGTTGGAGATAAGGGGGGGTCTGGAAAGTCTGTTGAGGCATCTGGTTTTAGGGAAGCTGTTTTTTCCAAGTTGGGTTGTAAAAACGCAGGAACAAGAGCCCCAAGCTATTCTTGGCATCCCAAAAATCACCTTGGTTTTGTGTGTGTTTGTGTGTGTGTGTTGAGGGGGTTTTCTTGGAGAAGTTTTTTTAAATAAAAGTGAGAGGAGAAGAAAGGCCAACTCGTCGTGGTTGTTTATTTTAAAGGGCCTTTGCTTTTTAAACAAGAAAAACCCTGAGAGGGAAGCAGAAGAAGAAGAAAAAAAAACCTTTTTAATCCCCTCCCCAGATTTTATCCCCAAATTAGACCCATTATTTTGCACAAGCTTTCGACACTAAAAATACACAAACACACACACACACAAAAGGAGGCGACTTCGTTCCTGGGTGAAACTGAACTCTCGCTGACCCTTTTGGCGACTGCTGCAAGTAATTTCGCAGACAATTGACGACACTCCGCAAAGCAAACAAGCCTCGCTCCCCCCCCCCCCCCGAAAGAGAGAAGAGAGCCCACTTGGGGCCTTTGGATTTGGGGGGCTGCCTGTGGGGTGAAGGAGGAGGAGGAGGAGGAGAAGAAGGGCCTCCTTCAAAGGAGCAGCCGGGCTCCAAAGGGCAGGGAAAGGGGGATTCGTCCCCCCCCCCCATTAAACATATAGACACACACACACAACACACATATGTATACCGCCTTTTCTTTCTTTTAGGAAAGGGACCGAGGGGGAGGGTGACAATAGAAAGGAATGGGGAGCCCAAACTTGAGAAAAAGGGATGGAAAGGAATGAGGGGAGAAAGACGTCCAAGGCTGCATCCTGACTGGAGGAGAAATAACCCGGTTTGGGAGCGCTTTCACTCGTTGTCTCGCTGCTATGGAATTCTGGGAGCTGGAATTTGTTGTGGGGCCCAGAGCGACCCACAACAAACTCCAACTCCCAGAATTCCATAGCCTTGAGTCAAAAAGAGACTGAAAGCGCTCCCAAACCGTGTTATTTCTCCAGCCTGGATGCGATGCCCGGGCCTTCCTCCCTCCTTGCCCTCTTCTTCTTGGCTCAGTTTCACCTCCAGCTAAATATTTGGAGAAACCCGACGCCACACAAACCCCCTGGAAGAGAACCCCCCCCCCTTCCCGCCGCCTCGGCTGCGCTGCCTCCGGCTCCAAGGCTGGCTCCCTCGCTCGTCCCTCCCGGGCCTCTCTTTCGGCCCCATTTCCCCAGCTCCCCTGGAAGAAGGCCCCACACTCTCCTCTCCCCCCCCCCCCCAAATACTCCCCATATGCCCCCAAAGAGCCAAGCAACCCCCCACACACACACACACCTCCCCAGGTCACACACACAACACACGACTCTTTCCTCACACACCTTCCCGAGTTACAACACAAACCACACACTCCTTCCCCCCACACACCCCAAGTCACACAGACACACACACACCCCTCCTCACACACCTTCCCAAGTCACACACACACACTTCCCTCACACACCCCCACACACCTCTCCCCCAACACACACCTTCCCAAGTCTCTCTTTCACACACACACTTTCCTCACACACCTTCCCAAGTTACACGCACCCACACCATTAGACACACACCCCACAGACCTCTTCCCAAGTCACTCTCACACACATACTTTCCTCACACACCTTCCCAAGTTACACACCCACCCCAATCCCTCTCCCCCCCCCCCATCCCCAGGGCCCCCTTCCCTTCAGGGCTACTACTCACCTCCCTCCTCGGGGCCGGGAAAGCGAAGGAGAACGGAAGGGTCCTTAGCCTGGGGGAGCCTTGGCGGCCGAGTAATCCAAGCGCCAAAGGGGGCAGCGGAGGAGGGACCAGCGGCGGGAAGAGGAGAAGAAGAAGAGGAGGAGGACAACCACAACTACAACAACAACAAGAAGAAGAAGACGACGAAGACGGTCCACTCCATCGGCGACCGAGCTCAGCCCAGCCCAGCCCAGGTGGGCGCCGGTCCTGGGCTGCCGGCAAGTGGGGCTAGTAGTAAGGGCTGTCCCTGGGCTCTGGGTCCGGGGGGTGCCATCCTGGCCGGGCTGAGCAGGCCGCCTCCTCCTCCTCCTCCTCGCCCCCAATCCATGGCCCGAGAGAAGGAGGGGAGACCAGGGGGATGCGGCAGGGCTGAGGGCCCTTCTTCTCCTACATGCTGCGCCTTCTGCCTCTCCTCCTTGTCCTCTTGCTGCTCCTTCTTCTTCTTCTCCTCCTCCTCCTCTCTTTCTCCGGCGCGCTGCTCCTTCCTCGGGTGCCTCTGTCCTGCTGCTGCCTCCTCCAAGTGGAAGAGCCTGAGGAGGAAAAGTGGCGGAGTCTGAAAAGGAGGGGGGGGGATCTAGGGAGGGACGCATGCGCGGCCGCCTTAGTAGTTTCCACCTATAAGGAGGAGGAGGAGGAGGAGGAGTACGTCCCCTTCCAGCCAAAAGCCCCTCCATCCATCCATCCATCCATCCAAGCCTTGGCCAGGTTTCCTCCTCAGTCAGGACGGAAAGGGTTTCCCCTACTTTGCCTTTCCAGGGCTGAGCCGGCCGGGGTTAGAAGAACTCGGGTCTGGGCTGCTTGCCCCAGACTGGAGCAATAACCCAGGTCTCTTAATACACCCCGAACACACTGCAGAAATCATCTAGTTCGAGACCGCTTTAACTGCCCTGGTTCAACGATGCTAGGCAATTCTGGGCACTGTCGTTTTGGGAGACACTGTCGGAGAGCTCTGATGCCACAATAACCTACAATTCCCAGGATTTCCGAGCACAGTTGAAGCGGTCTCAAGCTGAATTATTTCCGCAGTGTGTTTTGGGCCCTTAGGCTGCCGAAATAATCCAGTTCGGCACCACTTTTCACTGCCCTGGCTCCATGCGAGGGGACGCTGCTGGGACTTGGCAGTTTGGAGAGGAGACATTGGGCCTGCTCTAGTTCAGTGCCGCAACAAACTGCAAATCCCAAAATGCACGGAGCCACGGCAGTCTTTGGGGATACAGAAAATGATCTTATCAACTTTTGTCGCTCAGTCCTGAGAAGAGCTTCCTTTAGAAGTCTGGATCGTTATGAACTCCAGCGGTAATACGTTTAAACCTCTATAGGAGCGGCACAAGGCCGTGCCAAAGGAAGGCTGCTTCTTTTTTTCTTGTGTTTTATTTTATTTACTCCACCCCTTTTATGAACATGATTTCGATGGGTTTGAGCATCGTTCAAACGCCTCTGCTGGATGGCAGGAGGACTCTGGAAGCGAAAGAGGAGGGAGAGGGAGGCTTTGCGAGTGAGAGGAGACCTTCGGTACTATAAGGCCGTGCACCAGGTCTCGCCTTTTGGAAACCTAGACGTAAAATAAGAGGAGCAAGGCTTTGAGGTGTGTAGTCAGGGGCTGAAATTCGTTTTTAAAATCTTCTTACCAGCTGGAAAACACGATGCTCTTAGGAAGAGTGCCACCGTTCTTGCTGCCATGTGCCTTCAAGTCAGCTCCAATGTAATGAGATGGGTTTTTATTATTATTATTATTATTATTATTTTGGAAAGATTTACTCAGAGGAAGTTTGCCATTGCCTTCCTCTGAAGCTGAGAGAGTGTGACTCGCCCCAGGTCACCTGGTGTTTTTCCAGGGCTGAACAGGGATGGTCTCCTAGCAAACTACTACTCCTAGCAAACCACTACTAATAATCTAGATGGATTATAATCTATTTATTAATCCATTCAGATGGCACAGAAAGTTTGTGCGAGGATCCACACTGGAGGATAATGGCCCCATCCTGTGAAATCTTGGGATTTGTAGTTTGGGGAAAATGATCTTGTTAGGGTTGTCTAATGTCTCTTTATTTGAGGGAGAATTGTCCCTTACAGGGCTCAGCCTGGGAGGTGTCCCTTATAAAAAGGGATGTCCCCTGTTTTAAGGTTGGAAAGCTTTTCCTTTTGCACAAGAAATCCCTGCATTTTGGGTGTGTCTTCATAAAGATGTTCTCCTCATAAAGATGGAAATGTATGCATCGTGTGATTTATGAGTGTGGACTATATATTAATGATACAAAAGAAAAGGTGAAAAAGGGCCCAAAGACACTGCAGAAGTAATCCAGTTTGAGACCACTTTAACTGCCTTGGCTCCATACTAGGGGATTCTGGGAACTGTACTTTTGGGAGACACTTAGCCTTCTCTGTCAGAGAGCTCTGGGGCCACAATGAACTACAATTCCCAAGATTCCCTAGCACTGAGCCAGGGCAGTTAAAGCAGTCTCAGACTGGATTCTTTCTGCAGCGTGCTTTGGACCAAAGTTAACTGAAGTCAAGCCTTTCCTTTGGTATTTTAGTAGAACATAAACATGTCAGTACAAAGAAAGACTTAATCTGGAAAATCAGTATGCAAAGCGTCCTTGAGATTAACTGAGAGAAAGAAGTTGGTAGCATGAGTTTTCGTAGACTTGATCTACTTCCTCAGATTGATTGGATGGAGTCTGTGGATCTTTTCACTCCACTCCATGCATCTGAGGAAGTAGACTCAAGTCTTGAAAAATCTATTTTTACTAGCTTCTTTATTTCAGTTAGTCTCATAGGTGCTACCAGATCCCTTTGCATACAAACTTGTAAGGCTATTTGGCATGATTATCAGCCCTGTGTGTCATGAACTTCAATTGTCCTTTATTGTGGTTTTGAAAACCTGGCGACACAATGTCAGAATTCCCTGTGACTTCAGGTATAGTTACCTCCATTAAGGCAAGTGATCATTTCTCAGCCTTGAACCACACCTTGTCCCACTTTCTATGAACAGATACCATATGTTACCAAAGCACCTTATGGAGTGCTTTGTTTCTAAATGGTTATGCAAATACTAAATTTATATTACAAATGTACTTTCAGTGCTACATATTTACCTTTCCAGACTGGTATCATCTGAATTAATGAAACAAGAAAAAGTCCCCTGGTACCTTAAGGCCCTGGTCCTCAGAGTTGTAGTCCAATGCTCAAAACCTATTATTGTACATGTGTCTCTTCACATTCACTGGGGTCAGGGGCACAGGACCCCTATGAATGTGGAAAAACTGCAAATACCCCCCTCCCCCAAAAAACCCCCCCACTATGTTCTTACATGAGAGAACATTTCTCTAGGAAGCTTTAGGTCTTCTGCCAGACATTGACCATAGACTTGTGCTGAAGGAGCTACAAATGCCTAGTAGTGTGCTCTCTCTAGGAATGTCTAGGTCCTTCAGTGTGCCTTTTTGGTTAAAGTTGACCATAGAGTTGTGCTAGAGGACCTAGATATTCCTAGAGAGAACATATTAATAAAATCCATAATAATCAAAGGCACAAAAGTCAAAGCCGCAAATGTGGGGGGACAAGTGCAGGTCAAATCACCTTAGAAGCAGATGGTGCTCCATGGATTTTGGTGTTGGGGGAGGGGCGAATTTCCTTCAGTTCCCAAATTCCTAGCATTGCAGTAACTGAAAACTTGAGATGAGCATTTAGAAGTAAAAGTTTAAAAGGCGAAAGATTTATACGATCTGAAGAGAAAGCAGGGTAAAAGTTGAGCCAGCAAAAGCAAAGGGGCATGCAAAAGGACCAAAGGAATGTGAACACAACAAATGAGCTTCAAGTGTGAATGATATTCAGTCTCATGCTCTGCTAGAAATGCTAGAAATTCGGAGAAGGAAAGAAATTTCATTTGCGGGAGCAGAATTCTTATTTGAGGAGCAAGGTCCTCATTTTGCCCACTTCCAATTCCTACACTCCCGAAGCGCTGATCTACAATCCTCCTGAAATCCAGCTCTTGGACTGCAACCGCCTTACTCTCTGAAGTAGACTCTGAGCATGCCCCCAAACATGACTGTACAAGGAAGGGGTCAGCCCAAGGCATTTTGCCACCCAGTGTGGTAATAATCTCTCACATCCAAAAGCTGTCCGGACAGGCAGAAGAATCTTGCTTCAAGGCTTACAGTGGAGACAGTGTCCTTTGATATCTGCAATGGCCCCAGGATAGCTTGGGGAAGTATTAAGAGAGTGGGGTAGTGGTTTGAACACTGGACTGTGACTCTGGAGACCAGGGTTCAAATAGCTACTTGACCATGGAAACCCACTGGGTAACCTTAGGCAAGTCACACTCTCTCAGACTCAGAGGATGGCAGTGGCAAACTCCCCCTAAAGAAATGTGCCATGAAAACCCTGTGGTAGGTTTGTCTTAGGGTTGCCACAAGACCATAATGACTTGAAGGCACACAACAACAACTGTGCCGCACAGATATAGCTCTTTATAGTGGGCCCTTGGTATCTGCTGAGGTTTAGTTCCAGGACTCCCCTGTGGACACCAGAATCAATGGATGCTGAAGTCCCATCAAGTACAGTGGCATAGTAAAATGGTGTCTCTTATATAAAATGGCAAAATGAAGGTTGGGTTTTTGGAATTTATATTTTTAAAAATATTTTCAGACCATGGATGCTTGAATTTGTGGAGAAAAAAAAAATCCACGGATCTGAAGGTCTGGCTGTATTCTCTGTTCTTCAGCACCTGTGCCTGAGGCTGTTGCCTCAGTTTGCCTAAGAGTAGAGCTGGCCCTAAAACCTGTATTGTGTGCTTTGCTGTACGTTCATGCTGTTCTTTCTTTCAAAACACTGCACAGGTATATGATCCCATTTTAACTGCCATGGCCTTACATTTTCAGGGGTGTTATTTTTGGGAGGGGGGAGGAATTCAGAATGGTCAAAGAGCTCTAATGCCTCCCTGAACTACAAATCCCAGGATTCCATAGTATGTAGACAGTTAAAGTGGAATCATAGTGCTAAGAGCACTGAGCTTGGCAGGATTGGGGCCTGAGGAACAATTTTCCTATAGAGCACACACAGATTGAAGGGGGTTGTAACCTTACATCTAAGGTCCAAAACACCGCTGAAATAATCCAGTCTGAGACCACTTGAGCTGCCTGGGAACTGGAACTTATGGTGGCACCAGAGCAACCTGACAGAGAAGGCTCAACGTCTCACAAAAAACCCCTAGCATTGAACCTCCGGCAGGGCGAGGTCTGGAACTGGATTATTTCTGCAGTGTGGATCGGTCCGGAGTTCCTGGGACTCAGTCTTTCAATCCCAGCTCAGCCATAGAAACCTTTGGGCAAATCACACTCTCTCAGCCTCAGAGGATGGCGGTCGCAAACCTCCTCTGAACAAACCGTGGCAAGAAAATCCCCAGGATAAGGTCGCCATAAGTCGGAAAAGGACACAACGACGAACATGTCAAATGCCGACATCAAGCTTTGCTTGGGGACTTGATACTGCAGGATAACTGGAACCGTGGATTAAAGAACCCATGGATACTGGGGGCTGACTGTACATCAGGCAGCAGCCCATCCTTGGCCCGGCCCTTCCTGCGCTTCTGCTGCCCCAGAAAAGGAGGACTGATGCTGCTGGGCTTCAACGAGAGGAGCGAGCCCTCCTCCACCTCCTCCTCCTCCTCTTTTTCTTCTTCTTCCTCTTCTTCGTCCTCCTTTTCTTTTTCATCTCCTCCTCCTCCTCTTCCTCCTCCCTCTCTTTCCTTTGAGGACGAAGAGGCTCCGGCGGGCGAGGAGTGGAGGACCTTCCCTTTGGCTCCTTAATCTCGGGGCCTTTGACGATCGCAGCAGAGCTCTTGGTCCGGCTCCTCCGGGGCCAGCAACAGAGAAGGCAGCGGGCCAGTGGGTTGTTCTCCTTCCTGTTGTTGTTGTTGTTGTTGTGTGCCTTCAAGGCCTTTCCGACTTCTGGCGCTCCTAAGGCGACCCTCTCCTGGGGCTTTCTTGGCACCATTTCTTCAAAGGTTTGCCATGGCCTTCCCCTGAGGAGGCTGAGAGAGTGTGACTTGTGCCCAAGATTGCTGAGCGGGAATCGAACCCGGATCCCAGGAGTCGCCCAAACTGCTACGTTCAAACTACTGCCCCCCCCCCCCGCGTAATTCTGTGTTGTTCTTTTCAAGGCTCCTTTTGTGAGCTGCCTTGGGTCCCGTTTAAGAGAAAGGCAACGTATCCATCAATCAATCAGTCAATCGCATAATAATAAAGAGAAAGGGAATGCAAATGGACCAAGGTAATATGAACGCAGGGAATATGCTGCTATGTGTCATCAAAGCCAACTCCGGTTTAGCCCATGCAGTTTATCACATGGGAGGAATTTTTCTCAATTGCGAATGGAGCCAATTACAATTACGTGAATTCGCTAGTTTAGCAAATTTACGTGAAATCTGATTGCGTTCAGAATGACTTCACATTTCCCAAAAATGACCCCCCCCCTCCATTGCCCAAAATTGCGCGAGATACTCTAATATGCAATAACGTGAAACCCCATGATTGTGTTCGGATTGCCATTGTATTATATCCCCAAATTCCGTTGTATGATAAACTCCATAAGAGGAGGTTGGCTTTCCTTTCAGGCTGAGAGAGTGTGACTTTTGCCCCAGTGAGCTTCCATGGCTGAGCAAGGATCTGAACCCTGGCCTCTCAGTCTGAGACTCTGAATCCCAGGCTTCAGCCACTGCCCCTCCCTGGGCCATTGGCTCCTTCTAGCTCTGAAGATTGAAGAAGGTTCAGTGTCTCTGTCATCGATTAGAAATTTCATTCTAGGGCAGAATGTTTCTTGAGGGAGAAGCTTTCATTTTGCCACCCTCTCCATTTGAGCAGGGTTGTCCTCCTGTTCCTCCCTCATTCCTGGGGGAGAGATCAAGAAGAGTGTGGGGGGGGGGAGGCTGGTCATCCTGGGATTATTGAGGCCAACCTAAGCAGAACTGTGGGGCTGGACCCATCAAAGCGGAGGCCTTCCAGACATTTTGGCACCGTGGGGGGGGGGGGGGAGACCCCAAATGGCTCTCTTCTTGCTCCACATAGTTAAGAGAAAGAGGAGGGAGGACCCTTGAAGCTGACCATTTGCTGTCTTTCAAGTGTGGCACACAAAAGCTGCTGCTTAATGGGAAGGGGTTCTAAGGTCCAGTTCATACATGCAAGCCTTGTGCTGGCTTTTATAGGGTTTTTGTGTGGGTGGGTGGGTTTTTCTAGGAGAGTTTCTTCCTGGTATTTTGCCACCATCTGTAGCTGGCAACTTCTGATGATGCCAGCCACAGATGCTGGTGAAATGTCAGGAAGAAACTCTTCTAGAACATGGCCACAGAACCCGAAAACCCCACAAATAACTATGATGCCAGCCATGAAAGCCATCAACTTCACTTGTGCTGGCTTCCTTATCAAAAGATGGTGTGGATCGGCACCAAAAGACAAAAGGTTCTGCCTTCCTGTCCCTACAAAATGCATTGCTTTCTGTAGAGAGTCAACCAGACTGCAGCCAGGGCTCCAAGCAACATCATCTAGTGGGAACCACACTAAAGCCAGCGTTATGTGACAGTCTTACCCGATTCAAAGCCAGTTATACGGGAGGAGCTCTCCAATCTGTTCAGTTCAAGAAACATAAATTTTTAGAGACTGAGCATTTGTTTTGCATACAGTAACAGCCCAGGCTACTCCTTCTTTCACACTGTCAAAGGGGCCATTGCATCTGGAGCTCTGCAAACCCTTGATGGGCCAAAATAGTAGTGACTGGAAGTTATGTCGCAGGGGATTAGAAATCCCTGCCTCTCACTTTCAGATTTTTATCCAGTTTGGAATCCCCCAAAGGTGTTTGCAGGCATTTTGTGGCTGCTGTTGTTAAAATGTACAGTTTGGCTGATCTTCCTTTAAAAACAAAAAATAAAATAAATTTATTTATTTATTTATTTTGTATGCTGCCTTTCTCCCAGAAGGGGACCCAAGGCGGCTCACAGATAAAAACATTTCTAAAATCTCAATAAAATTCAAAAAATTTAAATAAAACAAAAACCTCCTTGGTTCAAGAGACTGGGGAAAGGGTCAAGGGGCCCATAGGATTCCTCCTTACATGGATCTCACCCCGTTGAAATCTGGCAAGTGATGGAAAAGGCTTGAGTCAGTGATACCCAAATACTGACCTTCCAGGTGTTTTGGATTTCAGTTCCCAGAATCCCAGACTATTGGCCAAAATGGGTGAGGCGTCTGGGAGCAGCAGTCCAAAAAACCCGGAGGATCAGAGTTTGGGAATCACATCTGATTTGCTGTCAAGTAGTTTTCATAACTAGATTGGATCACAATGTGTGTGTGTGTGGCGGGGGGGGCATGTGTTTGTGAGACAAGAGAAATTATAGAGCACTGGAATATTCCTTTTCCAGATGATATCGTCCTGGAGCCCTCATACCATCATGGTCATTGTTTTGTTTTTGCATCCTTAGTGGCTAAAGGAGGAGAAACAACAAAGTGGTCAGGTAAAAGGAAACAGGGACAAAGGATGGAGTAAGCTTGTATAGTCCTTTGGTGCACTTTCATTGCCACCATAAGGGGTTATCTCTCTAACCCAGCATAGCAGATTCTGGCCAGAGCCTGAAGTGGAGTTGGGGGGGGGGGGGAATAAAACTGCACACTTCTCTGGGAGCTATAATCAGAAAGAGTAATTTTTTCCAAGCTCTGATTTGAATGCACTCACCACCACTTAGTCACTTTCACATCTCATTTTAAAATGTTTATTAAAACAAGCAATGCAAAGAACCAAAACCACAGAGAAAACAATATCAGATAACCAATCCAAAGAGCAAGGAAGGATGGAAATCCTACCAGACAAAACTCATGCCCTCCTCCTCCTCCTCCTCCTCCTCCTCCTCCTCCTCCTTATCATTATTGATCCTGGTGGTGGTGGTGGTGTGTGCCTTCAAGTAATTTCTGATTTATCATGCAGTTTTCTTGGCAAGTTTCTTCAGAGGAGGTTTGCCACTGCCATCCTCTAAAGCTGAGAGAAGGATCCTGTAAAGGCCTAAATATCCTAAAGACACACAATCCCATTTGATTTTGGAAGCTAAGCATTCTCAGCCCTGGTTAATACTTGCATGGGAGACTGTCAATGAATACCAGGTGCTGTAGGCTATATTTCAGAGAAAGGGACTGGCAAAACAACCTTTTGATCTCATGGGACAGATCCCATGCAGAAACTGAATTTAAACTGAAAAAAGAACTGCAAAAGTAGGTAGTTTTTCAGACATCGGGGGTTAACCTGAACAGAAAGTGGACAAAACCCACAAAAGCATATTGATTTTCACACGATGTAAGAATTAATGAGCATTAATGTGACATTAACCCAAACTGAAAGATGACAAAACCAGCTTCTTTTTGCTTTTGGAAAATCCTAAAAGTAAAAAGGAGTGAGCTTTGTCAACTTCCCATTCAAATTAATGTCCTGTTATTGCTTATTAACCCTGAGATGTCTGAAAATCAACCCGCTTTTCTGGATTTTTAAATCCTGTGATAAACTCCTAAGAAAACTCTGTGAAATTAATGGGATTGCCATAAATCAACAGGTAATTTGAAGAAACATTTGTTGTTGTTAACTGTCTTTGATTCATGGCAACTCTGTGGGTGAGACATCTCCAAGGCTCCCTGTCCTCCACTGCTCTGCTTAGTTCCTGCAAATTCATGCCCAGCACATACATAAATATATAAATATAAAAATAATTGTTATGTTGTCAGATTTTTCCATAACTATATGAGGTATACTGGGTTTATCTGTATTTCTATCGGGCTAAGAAATGGACAGTTTCCACAGTGAACTTACAGCAATAGAAGCGTTGTCCTCTTTTGCCATACTAAGCAAAGGTAAGAGAAGACAGAGGCCATAATCCTGTTGGTCTGAGGCACTATATTGACATAAGTGTGGATGGATGGCAGTAGACAGGAGGGAAGGGTAGGCCAACCATAAAAGCTGCCTCTGTCAGAGAGAAAGCTGCCTCATTGGCTCTTTCCGGTGATGGAGAGAGCTTTCTCTTCTCTACCATAGAGCTGCCGTTATGCACATCTCCCAAAAGTGGAGTTTTACTACAGTCAGCCCTCCATATCCTATATCCAGAGATACAACCATACCATTTTATATAAGGTAAACTGTTTTATTATGTCACTGGGATTTCAGTATCTACTGATTTCAGTATCCGGGGTGGTGGTGGTGGTCCTGGAATAAAACCACAGTGACTACCAAGGGCTATCGCCCACTGAAGCTTCTCATTCTCTCGGATGAGAATACAGATAGTGTCAGGTTTGATATGGTAAAATAATAACAACAACAACAACAACAACAACAACAGGCAATCGGGGCGGGTTACAACAAAAAGATTAAAACAATATCAGTTAAAATGTCCCATCCCTTCCCTCACCACCCCCCTTAAGAAGAGAATTAAACCACTATAATATTAAAAACATAAAATAAAACAAATTACTTCTGTTCCTCTAGCCCCAGCCCTGTGCATGAACTTGTGGTACATGCTGCAACAGGGCACGCCTGGACCTTTTGCATCTTTCTTCCCACATCAATGCTGTTACAGTTTTGCTGAATCTATGTATACCATCCAGAATCCAGTTTAAAAATTCAGGTGTGGTCTTCCTTTTGCTGTGAGTGCAAGAAAGTGAGGAACACAGGACAACGCTGCCCACAAAAGGCAAAAGCTAGAAAAGAGTAGTGGGGGAGAAGGGGAGGGAGAGAGAGGAGCCAAGGGGTAGCCTATTTTGGTGTGCAAAATCTGCTACCCATAAACTGCACCCCATATGTCCTGCCTGAGGTGAGACTTTTCGTCTCAGGCCAGCCATGCAATGTGGGGGACCTGTGGTCAATTATAGCCTGTGCTTTGGTCTATTCAGGACTAAATTGCAAACCATTTAACTCTCATACACAGGAAGAGGGAGGGCAGATCCCAGTGTGCTTTGAGAGTGCTAATTGAAGTTTCTCTTTGCTTTTATACCTTATTATATGGCAGATATAGGTGCTTCTTAAGAATAATGATCAGTTCCAGTCCCACAGGCATGTATTATTATATGTATTATCAGAGGCAGCAGTGTATGGGGTTTATTCTTAAGGTTTTTTATTATTCTGATTATTGTTAAGAAGAAAGGTTTGTCCAGATTTGTTCCAATTCTATTTATTTATTTTATTTTATTCCTTCATATCCCACCTTTCTCCCAATAATGGAATTCAAGGGAGACAACCACATATTTAACACATCTTGTAGGAATTCTGTAGCCCTTTGTTGTAGTTAAGCACAATATCTCGACTCATGGCAGCCCTGTGGATGAGACATCTCCAAAACTCCTTGTTTTCCACTGCTTTGCTTAGTTCCTGTAAATTCATGCCAGTGAGTTCCTTAATAGAGTCCATCCATTTAGCACGTGGCTTTCTTCTCTTTCTACATCCTTCCACCTTTCCTAGCATTATTGTCATTTCCAGCAAGTCATTTCTTCTCATGACGTGACCAAAGTATGACAACCTCAACTTTATTATCTTGGCTTCCAGGGAGATTTCAGGCTTGATCTGTTCTAGGACCCATTGGTTTGTCTTTTGGGCTGTCCATGGTTACCTAAGTATTCTTCTCTAGCACCACATCTCAAATGAATTGATTTTCCTCCTATCCGCTTTCCTCACTGTCCAGCCCTTGGGCCGTACATGGTGTTGGGAAAACAATGGCTTGTATTATTCTAATTTTCATGCTCAGTTGTATATCTTTACATTTTAGCATTTTTCCCTAATTCCTTCATATCTGCCCTCCCTATGCCTAGTCTTCTTATTTCTTGACTTATTTTCTAGATTGAAAGCTTCCCCTGAGAATGTGAGATATGGGAAATAAACAATAGCCCCATTAGTCCAAACTAGGATTCATTCAGGGGAAATCTAGGCTGAAGAAGGCATGAACTGCACCTCCTTCTGATCACAGGAGGGTCTTAAAATGTAGCCTGTCTGTCTCTCTTTGTTTCTTTCTTTCTTTTCAAGGAAGAGCAATGCAGGGTTTTATGCCTAGTAAATAATATTTTATTGCCTTTGGTTTACTGTGGCATTTTCTTTCCCTTTAGGAGTCTGCAAAGGGGGCGGGTTAAAGGTCATTTCTTGAATCACTGGTATTAGCAAAGAAAAGCAGAAAGGTGGGGGGGGGGGAACCCTGTTAAAAGGGAGGGGGAAGCCAGAGTTGTAAAACAAGCCTGCCCTGCCTGGCATAAACCAATAAAGAGCCCCTCCAGCTGTTTGCTTGGATGTTTCTCAGGGTGTAATTGACCAACATGGTCGGGTAGAGGAAAACACCTATGAGGAGGAGGACAGCCCCCAGGGAAGGAAGGAAAGGAAAAGAAAGGAAAGGAAAGAAAGAAAAAGAAAGCAGCACAGGCCAGGAATTTGCAAGGGGAGGGGAAGGAATCTGCAGCCTTTGGGCTCTGCAAAATTTGCTTGGTTTCCTGCACTTTCAAAAAGAAAATGTGATGCTTTCAGGACATTGGCAAGGGGCAAGAAGGACTGGAGGGAAGGAGGATTTCCAGAAGCAGAATGGCCAGACCCTCTAAGAGATTTGGAAAACATTTCCCCAGTCCTCCTCCATCCTCCAATCAATTGGTGGTGGTGGTGGGGATAAATGGGGATGAAGGGGAAAGAGAAGAGGCTGCTCAGGTTTTCTTGCTTGTTGTTTCCCATTGTTTTTATGGAAGAAGAGAGAAGATGAGATCTGGGTCCACAAAGGCCAGTTTTGCTCCTCGTTGTGGGCTTTGTGTTGCCAGTGATCCAATGAGTTGCAATAATGAAGCTGATCATAGAACCATAGAGTTGGAAGAGACCACAAGAGCCATCCACTCCAACCCCCTGCCATGCAGGAACTCAAAGCACCCCTGACAGATGGCCATCCACCTTCTGTTTTAAGACCTCCAAGGAAGAAGACTCCACCCCACTCCAAGGGAAAATATCCAGATGGGTGGCACACAGAGAGGAGAGATGCAGTTTAGATTGGGGATGCTACTAATCTCATGAAGGGACAAGAAATTGTCTACTGCCAGCTCCGTCAAGAAAACTCCACTGGGTGACCTTGGGCAAATCACACTCTCTCAGCCTTCGAGGATGGCAATGGCAAACCCTCTCTGAAGAAACTTGTCAAGAAAACCCCAGGGTAAGGTCACCACCTTAGGGCACCATTAAGTCAGAAGCGATGTAAAAGCACACAACACATATACACAGTGTGGTGTAGTGGTTTGAGCATTGGACTAGGACTATGGGAGACCAGGGTTCAAATCCTCCCCCCCCCCCCCCCATGTAGGCAAATCATGCTCTTAGCCTCAGAGAAAGACAATGGCACACCAACTCTGAAATAATCTTGCCAGGAATAGAAGTCTACTCCAAGGCCTACCAAAACAGCAAACAAAAGACAAGACATGCTGCTGTTGAAAGTTTGCTTACCCACCTGATCTGTTGATTCCTGTGGTTTCTCTACAGAGGACTATTTTTCACACACACACACACACTACCTAGACAATCACCTGAAAAACAGAGTAGCATTTCTACAGACCTGCAGACAGACCAACTGACTAGCATTTAAAGCCAAAAGCTACAGCTACTGTTAAATTAAGTAAGATGTTCTGTTCATTATCCTTTACTAGAGTTTCCAGACAGGGTGACCTGATGGTGCAGTGGCTAATTACAGTCCTGCAGCCACAACATTGTGAGTTCAATCCCAGGGGCTTCAAGGTTCGACTCAGCCTTCCATCTTTTCATAGGTCAGTAAAATGAGTTCCCAGCCTGTTGGGGGAATTGGCTTACACACTGTAAACAGCATAGAGAATGCTGAGTTCACTATTAAGCGGTATAGAGATGTAAATGCTATCGAACAGATGGCCTTCTTTTCCAGAACATGCCCTACATTTTAATCTTCAGTCCAGGAGGAATTCCAAAGTGTCCTCCACTTTGAGCATCAGTCAAAGCACATTGCCTAACATCACATTTGCTGTTTCCCTTCCAGACATTTGTTTATTTGGCAGCCTGTCCTCACCACAAATAGGGGGATAGGATGGATCCTTCTAAAGTTCTTTTTTCCTAGGAGCAGCAGCAGCAGGCATGATTCCCACTCGGAGCTCACGGCATGTTTGTTTCTTGAAGGGGAAGGACAGCAAATGTGGTATTAGGCCATAGGGTGCTTGAGGACACAATGCAAATGTTGAGAGGGTTTCCCCCTTAATTTCAGCACAATGGCCAATGAAAGGAATAATTTAAATGTAGACTCAGTCAAGGGTCTGTTGCTAGTAAAGTACTATATATTCTATAAGTATATTACAAGGCAACAAGGCATTTTAATGAAGATGCGTTGATCAGAAACATACAGTTGAATACATAATAACATACAGTATATGTAACATTACTGTAAATAAACCAGATGAAATGAATTTATATTTATATTAGTGTTTTTAGTTCGTTATGTCCTCCATTTTCCTGAATGTCCTTAAAAATTGTGTCTTGTCCTCTGTGTTTATAACATCTAGTCACACTGTTTCCAGAACTCAGAGAACCCTGTCTTTCCTGTTTTCATGGGCCATCTCCAGGCAGGAGACAAAAGTGCAAATTCTCTACTTGGGGACAGAGGAGCTCAGATCCAGGCAAGAGGAAATGTTGTGCAAATCTCCAGTTCACTTAGTGGAATACCAGCTTGTTATAATTTTGCAATTTTATTTGACATCACCAGGGCTGTCCACAGCAAGTCCTTAGATTTGGGCCCAAAAACCTCGAGATCTGGAACAATCTTGAACTGGCAACCCTATCCTTTACAGAGGACCTTTCACATTACATAGTTATAGCACTATGGGTCCACTTTAACTGTCATGGCAACATCTTGAGGAATCTTGGGGTTTGCTGGTTTCTCAGCCCCTAGAATGTTGGGGCTGAGAATTCTATACATCTCCCACCTGAGATGCAAATCCCAGGCTTCCCTATTTAATACCCAACCATGAAATAGAGAGACCAGACACGTAAATTGGATGAATAAAGGGCCATTTATTTGACCTATATGCTATTTAAAGCTAAGTACTTGAACTTCAACCTTAAATGTCAAACTGTGAGAGAATAATTAAAGTGAAAGCCTGGTGCAGGTCCAGCTGAAGCCAAGTATCAGTCCTAGACTTCCTCTTCAGCTTTGTCTTTGGGCACAAACACCGAACCCTGAGGTAAATCCAATGATTCAGATTGCATCCTCAGCCAGTTCTAGGAAGGTAAATATAAGGCACTCTCCCCCAAACTCCCACAAGTTTGTAAGGTTGAGCAAACCCCCCATGTCTACCCCAAAGGCAGGTTCTTTCACAACGCCACATCCCTTGATGTGTATACCATATATACTCGACTATAAGTTGACCTCATGTATAAGTCGAGGGCAAGTTTTGGGGCCAAAATTATGGGTTTAGCTATGACCCGTGGATAAGTCGAGGGTAAAATTTAGGGGCATGCAGGAAAGGATCTAAAGGATGAAGCAAAGCAAAACAATGTCAAATGACTTCCAAAAGTCCATCAGACATAACTCTTTGTGCTTATTCTTAAGACTGGATGGATGAGAGAGTAAAGGGGGGGTCATTGCTTCCAGGACAGATTGTACTCTTGTTTTTCACCAAGGGATGGTTCTTTCTTTTAAATAAGAGTTAAGATACAGTACGTACATTGACCCGTGGATAATTCGACTCAGGTTTTTTTGGGTCAATTTTTTGACCTAAATTTCTAGACTTATACATGAGTATACACAGTAAGCTGTTCAAGAGCCTAACCTTTCACCACAAAGGGGTGCCAATGGTGCGTACCAACCAATTCTTTAACTCCATATGGACCACAGACAAGGGACAAGCGTCAGCTTAGTCCTTTTCACCCACCAAGCTATTCAAAATGTGTCTCAACCCATTTTGAAACCCCCTCAAAAAGATCAAATTACCCTCCTCTGAAAAGTGAACCCATCTGACCAGTACAAATCTGGGCGTCTAAACAAGATTAAAGGTTGGCTAATTACAAAGTCAGATGTCTTTAATCGAGAATTCCGAATTTTTCCATTAACCCGTTTTCTGGCAACATCCAATTTACCTTCCCCTCTCCACAACTGTTGGGGCAAAATTTCAGACCAGATTGAGTCTGAGATGCAAATCCCAGGTTTCCCTATAACTTTGTAGCTCAAAAGAGTCCCTGATTTATGTATCCCATAAGGAGTTCAGAGCAAGATTGAACAGATACTAGCATTTCAACATGAAAAAAGTGCCTTTCCTTGTCTGCATTTAAAAAGGTAAGCTTCCTTCCTTCCTTAATTTTATTAATTTGTATCCTGCTTTTCTCTCAAAATTGTGATCCAAAGAAGTTTACAATCTAAAAATGTACAATTAAACTTACAGTGATACAACTGAAAACTTTCAAGTGACAATTAAAATAGAATTAAAGGTAAGTTGACCTCCCTTGACATGAATGTCTAGTCTGTTACAATTAAACTGTTGCAAAATTAAAACCGATCAAGTGTTTAAAAATAGAATACATTTAAAAAGATAAAATCCAAGGCTGAGAAGGCTGTGGATCCAGCTGATCCAGGTCATCGTTTCCATACATTTTTGGCTCCTACCAATTTCAGAAGGATATCACCATAAAAATGTCTATGGAGGATAGGAGACACTTGGAGAGGGCATCCTAGCTTATATGTGGCAGGGGATACACCTCCCTCCACCATTTCTGGATGAGGTCCCCCACCCCACACCACCCCACTCAGTCCACAACCAACTTTTTGATTATTCTCAGCCTTTGAGTTCATTATTTATTTGCTGTGTTTCAGTGTTTGTGTGTGGGTGTTCAAGTCGCCATATGGCGATCCCATGAATTTCATAAGGTTTTCTTAGGCAAGGAATACTCAGAGGTGGTTTTGCTAGTTCTTTCCTCTGGACATTGACCTCTTTCCTCTGAAATATAGCTTACAGCATCTGGTATGCTTTGGTGGTCTCCCATCCAAGTACTAACCAGGGCTGACCCTGCTTAACATCCAAGATCAGACAGCAAATTAGGGAAGTCACTCCATCATAACATCAGCTCTCTTAGCAGCTTACAGACCAATACAGTGTTAACATATTTAAGGATATGTTGTTGTTGTTGTTGTTGTTGTGTGCCCTCAAGTCATTCCAACTTAGAGCAACCTCAGGTGAACCTATCATGAGGTTTTCTTGGCGAGATTTGTTCAGAGGAGGTTTGCTATTACCTTCCCCTGCGGCTGAGAGGATGTGACTTGCCCAAGGTCACACAGTGTGTTTTATGACCAAGGGGTGAATTGAACCCTGGTTATAGTTCAATACTCAAAACATTACATCACATTGGTTCTCACAAGGCGCATATATATATATATATATATGAACATATATAAGAATACAAACTATTAAAAGCAATCGAAACACAGATGGCATTCTTTCTTCTGGTTCATCCACTGTACTTACATGCCAACTTATTTGTTTCTTATTATGTTTACTTCCTTTGTGGATGCTGAGAACTGCCTTGTAAATGTTTACAGTGAAGGGTGGCACACAGTGTACTTAATGAATTTGTTTAAAAAGTTAAATAAACACAGGCCAGCAATGGGGGGGGGGGGCTTTTTAAAATATCATAGCTGTTTTTAATGTTCTTTTGGATGCTGAAACTGAAAAACCCAATAAAATGTCATACCACACACAATTCTTTCACAAATATGATATTTTTTAGCAATTCGGTCATTACTCAGCTTTGTTTAAGTGCAGACACTGATGTTCAAGTGCAATTTTATTTAGTGTTTTTGAAAAGATTCTTTTGTTTCATATCAGCTAATTAAGGTGTTTTGAAAGTCTATTAGAAGATTTGAACCATTTTCTTACTCTTTACAAGTTCATTTCATCCAGTCACATATTACAACATAGATATGTCAAAGAAAGTTTTGAGAAACAAAATCGGAGGTCTTTTTTGGATTTAGAAAGCCACATTCCTATAAGAACAGCAAACATTAAAAAAAATTAAATGACTTTTAGTTTTTTAGGCCAATGTAATTGGTTAAGGCTTCTTATGGGAGCATAGGAATTACAGTACAAAAAGGCAACTTTTTAAAACTCTACTATCCTTTTGCTGGACTACATTTAATCAACAGAACAGTCCACAAAGTAGGTTGGGATACACTGACTGGCTGAAATTAGGCATTCTGAGAAGGAATTTGAACCTGGATTTTAGCCCAATAAATAACCATGATACCACAATGACACAGTATAAAGCCTGTATTGGTAATTCCAATTATAGAAGACCCACTGTATGAATGGTTGGCTGGTGAGTCAACACTTATGCAAATCCCACTGACTGAATGAGTCTGCTCGAGTTGGAAATATGAATGGGATTCAAACCATTATCCTACTCAAGGCAAGAACTGAGGTTTTGGACTTCCATCTCCAAGTATTCTTTGCTGTTAACTTACTAGCTAGGGTTTCTGGAAACTGCAGTTCAGCAATCTCTGGAGAGTTATACAATTCCTTTGTTGCTGTTGGTATGCACCTGCCAGTCAACTCCAACTTATTATGATCCTGTCAAAGGAGATTTGCCATTGCTTTCTTACCTCACCATATTTAATCACACCTCAGGTTGTTATTGTTATCCTACACTCCATTAATTTGAATGGTTCTGCTCTAAGCATGGCTTACATCTGGATTCAACCATATGGATGGGAAATAGATCCAGCATGATACCATCCATAAATGAAAGTGCCCATGTTTTTAACAGGATGTGATGGAAGCACAACATCCAGTAGACCACTCTTACTCCAGGTTGGATCCCAACCATTGTTGTTAACTCACACTTAGCCCAGTCAGAATTTGGTAAAGTTACTATTTCGATTAAAAATTTCAGAATCTCCCAAATCTCAGATTCTGGGAGCTGTAGTAAAAGTTTGGGTTTTACAAATACCACTTACCCTTACAAAGTGTCATTTCTATCCAGGCATTCCCTTTTCATCCACTGCTGAGCAGAAATGAGACAGAAATGGAAGGGAGAGCCAGTTTGTACTTGGCTGGTATGGTGTGATCAGAAGGCATATGGTACTACAGCCTTATTGATCCCCAGTAGGGTCTGGGGGATCAGGGAGTTGGTTTATATGCTGCTTTCTCATTTTTGCACTTACATCAATAAATTCAAACAAACAGCAAATGGAAGGATAAAATTATTAAAATAACTAAATGCAGTAAATGCAAGGCAAATTCAACCTTACAAGACTTTATATAACAAGAGCAAAATTAACTTATAAACTTGAATTCTATTTGCAGTCTCAGCTAGAGTAGGCACATTTAATTAATTATTGAATGGTGAGTCAAAACTTAACATAAATCCCAGTGATCCAGTGAGTTTGCTCTAGCTGGAAGTAAAAACAGGATTCAGGTCTTTTCTCTCTCTCTCTTTTAAACAACATTAAACCACTCTGTTGCTCTTCCGCTAGGAGCCACAACAGCCTAGCTACAACAGCCTAGCTTAAATATAATTCCAAATGAGTGGGGTCTATACACTAGGCTAGGATGATGGTCTAAACTTTATTTTTTACTCTTCTTTGTCCTTTGCTCCCCAGATTCAGGCTGTAGTAAAGTCATGTCAATTTTTTCTTTATAACATTGCCAAAATTAGACCTTTTCTTTCTGCTTCCTCTGCTAAGACCTTAGTTCATGCTTTGATTATTTCTCGCCTTGATTATTGCAAGTTTCTTTTGATGGGGCTCCCATTGTCTCACCTTAGTCCTCTGGTTTCCATTCAGTATTCTTCTGCTTAGATTATTTGATTGGCTCATAATTTTGATCATGTTACCCCACTTCTGGTATCTCTTCACTGGGTACCCATTCCTTTTAGAATTTTGTATAAGCTTCTTTTAACATTTAAAACCTTACCTAACCTAGCCCCCCACCCCTTATCTTTCAGCCCTTATTTCCTTTTCCTGTTTGAGATCTATGTTCTAGGAGTTCTGGGCTTCTTACCCAGCGAAGAGTTTCCTCTTCCTTGGCTCGGCTTCATCCTTTTTCACTCATGTACCACCTCCCTGAACATCTACAGCCTGCCTCTTGTCTTGTTAGTTTTAGATCTGAATTAAAGAACTTTATTTTAATTTGGAACTTTATTTTAATACTGTTTTATAATTTTATATTTGATTACATGTGTTAGTTGCTGTTATAGTAATGTAGTTTACCTGCATAATTTGTTATAATTAATGTATAGTTTTATATTTTATTATTCCTTGTACCCCTCTGGCAGGATTTAATGTTTTCAATCGATTGTATCTGTAAAGTGCTGTGTAAACTTATGGCACTATACAAATAAACAACAACAACAACAAATTCTCAGTTGTGTCTGCTCCTGAGAAAACTAAAAAAAAGGAAGGAAAAATACTGGAGTGGAAATACTGGTGGTTACTGGTAAGTCACTTTTCTACAGGCTTCCTGGGTCTAAATTCTCTTATTAGCCCCAACTAGAGTCTTGAGACAATGTGGTGTAGTGGTCTGAGTGTTTGATTAGGACTAGGTTCAAATCCCTGCTCAGGTATGAAAACCCACTGGATGACCTTGAGTAAGTCTTGGCTTCAGAGGAAAACAGTGCCAACCCCTTCAGAATAAATCTTGCCAGGAAAACCCTGTGATAAGAGAAGTGACTTGAAGGCACAAACAAGTACATTCATTGAATCAATATTATTTACCTATGTGTTGATTCATTTCCCAGCAGTTGATTCAATGGGCCTTACAGGCTGCCTGAGGACCCCATTATGTTACCATTCCAAGAGATGGAAGAATAATGGCTTATAAATATAATAAAACAGCTTCAAACAAAAACAGCTTTGTGTATATCCCGCCTAAGCAGTGTCTAAGCGGTTTACAACTGTAAGCTAATTGCCACCAACAATCTGGATACTCATTTTAGTGACCTCAGAAGGATGCAAGCCTGAGTCAATCTTGAGCTCTTTTGCTCGTATTGAACTCGCAACCTTGTGATTTGTGAGTGAGTGGCTGAAGTACAGGCATTTAACCACTGTGCCACCAGGGCTCTTATAATAATGTGTCCTATGCTACAAGCACTATTAAAATGGTTGGATGATTATTATTTTGGTTATTTAAGTTGTTTTATCATTCCCTTTGTTTTCAGTACTGTTTTTATACATCCTGAGCACAGTTTTTAATGGAAAGGTAGGATATAAATGCAATAAATAAATAAGCAAATGGCAAAGACCTAGCCATAAAGTTTTGCCAATGAATAGGGTTGGACTAGATCAACCTTGAGGTCCCTTTCTTGGTTCTGTGTTTCTCCTTTCCATACTGAAGATTGTACATATGCAAAACCAAACCATGTCTGTTAAAGACCATGGAACTTTAAGGGGGAAATAAAGTAAAATCGCATTCCAAGAAGCCCTCATTTACAATCTTTGCTAATCTTTCCCTCCTTTTTCTTTGCTATATGAGCAAATATCCCTAAGGCATAAAATAGTGACAATGAATAATTCGTTAGCAAGCATACTGCTTTTCCTTGTATGGACCAGAAGTTTATTTTAGTCACCTGAGGGATTAGTAATTTCTCATTGATTCCATAAAATCTCATTAATAACATCCAATCAGACTGTGCCTGTTTGAGCTGTGGCAGCCTCACAAAGCGACGGCTTGTACCACCGTGGTCTGGTTGAGGCAGAATCCAGCTCTAACAAATGGAAGGCAAACAACTCATTTTGCTCTCAGCCTTGACAATTATCCCATGATCAAGTACTACTGAGACTACAATGTGAGGCTCACAGAAGGGGAAAGAACCTTGCAGCACACAGGAACCAATAATGGAGGCTCCTCACCTTGGCCCACCAGAGAGCAGAAACCAGTTATTAGCTTTTGAGTAGGTGTTTGAGTATTGCCAGCTAGGATACATGATAAACAGAATATCATGAATGGTGGCTCATAGAAGCACAGAATCAAAGAATCTGAATGGTATCCAAGGGCCATCTGGTCTAACCTGCTGCCAGTGAGGGAAATCCACATCTGAGGCATCTCTGACAGATGGCCATTCAGACTTTGTTTAAAAACCTCCAAAGAAGGAGAACCCATCACATTTTGGCAGTACTATGTTCCTACTGTCAAGATGTTCTTCCTAAAGTTTTGTTGGAATCTCCTTTTCTCTTGATTTCATAGGGTTTTAATTCCCAAGAATATTTAAGAAAATAAGGAAGAAAGAAAGAAAGAAAGAAAGGGAAAGGGAAAGAAAGAAGAAAATACCCCCCCCCCCAAAAAAAAACTGGAGGGAATTTGTGCAGCTTACAGATAGCTTGGGGTACCTGCAACCCATAGGCTGCACTTCCCCATCCCTGTAATAGAATCATTCCATTACTTCTCCTTCAATCTTTTATGGACAGATTTTTATGTAATAAAATATGAACAAAACCTGAACAACATGAGCACTATATTTATATAATAAACAGGACAAAAATACTAAGATGGTACACATTTTAAAAATACAGAAGTATATTAATTTCAGCCACATGAGACTACAATGTGCAACTACCTCTAGATTAGACAATTTATGGCACATCAACCAATATAGTAGGAAAAGAACCTGTTTACTTTTTATTTTCATTTTATATATGTTGCCAATCTCTTCAATTTGGCTGTAATCCCTATTCTGATTAACAATTCCATCTTAGATGATGTTAGCCTTCCATTTTATTTGGCAGCAACTAACATTCTTGTAGCTAGAAGTAAGATATGGATCAGTATCAGATTCATTTGAATTGCCCAATGCAGACATTGCTTCATTGCAGTATACTACATCCAGTCCTTCAAATTATATATATTAATCTTTATAATTTTTTTTAAAAAATCTATAGCTACATTGCAATAAGACTGCATATTTGTATTCAAGAAAGAAGATGAAAACTATTCATTCAGCAATTTTGCTGGAAATATTTGTAAAAGGAAACTTCCTCTCTTATCTGCTTTGATAGTGTATTCCTTCATGGCAGGTTGCTGGACTGGATGGCCCTTGTGGTCTCTTCCAACTCTTATGATTCTATGTTTATCTCATTAAGTCTCCTCAAGACTGCATATTCGTATTCAAGACTGTGTATTCGTATTCACAGTCTCTTCAAGACTGCATATTTGTATTCAAGAAAGATGATGAAAACAAGTCATTCAGCCTTTGTGCTGGTAATATTTGTAAGAGGAAGCTTTCTCTCTACAGGGAGCTGGACTCGATGGCCTTTGTGGTCTCTTCCAACTCTTTTGATTGATTCTATGTTTACGAGGACAAGTAAATACCACTAAAATTAGTTGGACTGATATTAGTATATTTATTGTGGATGCTGGACTATGACTCTAGAGACCAAGGTCTGATTCCCAGCTCAGCCATGAAACCCACTGGGTGACCTTTGGTGAGTCACAATCTCTCAGCCTCAGGGTTAGGCAATAGTAAACCTGGTCTGAACAAGTCGTGCTATGCAAACCTTATGATAGGTTCACTTTAAGGTCACCATAAGCCAGAAATGATTTGACTGCACACAACAACAACAACAACAACAATAACTGCTACTACTACTACTAAAGCCAGACATGCCTTGGTGATTTATGCTGGTGTAATGCTTATTGCATGGTGGCTATAGAAGATGACAGAGAAAGCCATCTTCAGGCCCTTTCACATATGCAACCAGTCCATAAGCTTAATTTGCTCTGTATAAGAAATAAACTTTTTTTGTGTAATCGCACATCACTTGTAGAATCTCTCCCAAGTAATGCCAGGCTGGGTCCATCCTCCCTGGAGTTTCAATATCCAGTCAAAACTGTATGATTTCACCTGATTTTCCATTTTAAAAATGTTTTTAGACTTTTAAAAAAAGAGTTTTGTTTTTATATTATTATTTTATTATATGTTGGCTTGGCAGCAGTACTAGGCAAAGAAACAATGTATAAATACTTCAAACAAGGAAAGAAAATGGATGATCATTGGAAAGATGGGCTAGTCTGGATTTTTCGTCTGCATTGGTCCTTTAAGAAAATTGCAGCAAGTTGGGAAAGGGTGTTATGTATTATTGCATGTGTTGTTCCAGATAGGTTGGCCTGGTTGGATTTTATCTGTCACTTGGGTTTGATAAAAGAATCAGTGTCTCTAGCTCATATGGATTTAGTCAGAAGTATGATTACTCCTCCAGGATGATTACAGCCAAGAACTGGAAGTCATCATTGAAACCGGATATAAAAACCTACTTATTAAAACTGGGAAACATAATGTAAATGAACAATCCTATTATGTATATAGACATGAGAGAAAGTCCAGGAAAGTCAGGTCACTAGAATACTTTAGAGAATGCATAATAGGATTTATTTCCCAGAGGGACTGTAAACATCAAAACCAGAATCTCCAATATTGTATTAAATAATACAAAATGACACATGCCAGCCAGAGTGAATGTCTAGGCTTCTACATAGACAATGGAGGATATCACTTTTCCCCACTAAATGCCATTGCAATATCTCATGGAATCCTCCAAAGCAGCAAGATTCTGCAACAGGGATGCTAAAATTGTTTTTATGGGGAGTGCTCAACATTGGCAGGCAGGGTGTTATTCATTTTGCCAGTTTTCAACTAATTTTTTTTTTCAAAACATAAAATGTGTTGGATTAACATAATAGCAACAACCAACTGAAACAGAAAACCATCTGACTACCCTGAAAGGAACTGCCAAATAGTAAATTAAATATTATATAACTACATAAATAATATTAATACTGTATATCAAGCCAGCATGATGTAGGTGATTTGTGTGTTGGACTCTGGAGACAAGGGTTAGAATCCCTGCTTAGACCTGAAAACCTATCTGGGTGACCTTGGGCTAGCCACATTCTCTCAGCCTCAGAGGAAGGCAAAAGCAAGCCCTCTTTGAATAAATCTTGCCAAGAAAACTCTGTGATAGGGTCATCTTAGGGTTACCATAAGTCAGAAACAACTTGAAGATATACAGTAACAAGCAATAGCAAATATTAAGCAAAGGGAAATAATATGTAAGACTCTATTAGGTGGTTGTAAAGAGACCTACAAGATCCCCACTCCTCCACTAAACTAACTTAAAATCAAAACTGTGGAGATATATTGAGACCTTCTCTCTAGACTAGGAAAGGGGGAATTAAAATGGTAAAAGAAAATCCAGTGAAAACAAATGTAAAGTTATTCCCAACAATATGTACATACTGATGGGATGTAGGAGTTATGGTTGATATCACTATAAAAATGCCAACCCAGTGTATGGCTGCTGTAAAAAAGGCAAATTCTGAGTTGGACATATTTAGAAAAGGAATCAGAAATAACATTGCCAATAGCATGCTGCCCTTGTTTAAATGCACAATGTGAATTCCTGTGGAGTACTGTGCATGGTTCTCGTCAATACACTTAAACAGAATGTTGTAGAGAAGGAAAAAGTCTTGAAAGGGGAAACCAAAATGATGAAAGGATTGAAGAAATTTGCCTATGAGGATCGGCTGAAATATTTGGGGCTATTTAGATTAAGAAAAACTCAAGTAAGAAGCCGGTTGTTTACAAGCATTCCCTTTTAAAAGTCTGTCTGAACAGGTAGGTCTTAGCCTGCTGGCAGAAGGCCAACAAGGAGGGGCCATTCTGGCCTTCATGGGAGGAGAGTTCCAGAATCTATGGGCAGAGACAGAAAAGGCCCTTTCTCATGTCCCCACCAACTGTGCTTGTGATAGGGGTGGGACTGACAGAAGGGCCTCTCCTGAGGATCTCAGAGCCTGAACCTGAGCCATATAGAGGGAGACACAGTCTGCCAAATAGTCTGGGCCTGAGCCAAACAGGTCATAACCAGCACTTTATAGGTCATAACCAGCACTTTGAATTGTGCCCAGAAACAAACTGGCAGCCAGTAGAGCTGTTTCAACAGGGATGTTGTGTGGTCTCTGTAACCTGCCCCCATTAACAGCCTAGCTGCAGCTCTTTGGACCAGCTGAAGTTTCTGAACACTCTTCAAAGTCAGCCCCAAATAGAGCAAGTTACAGTAGTCCAAATTGGATGTAACCAAGGCATGTACCACCACAAGATCTGGCATTTCAAGGAACGGTTGCAGTTGGTGCACATGTTTTAAATGCGCAAAAGCACTCCGGGTCACTGCAGAGTCCAGAAGTACTCCCAAATTGAGAACCTGCATCTTCAGGGGGAGTGTAACCCCATCTATCACAGGCTGGATCCCTATTCTTGGATATGTCTTCCAGCTGATCAGGAACACCACTGTCTTGTCTGGATTAAGCTTCAACTTGTTTGCCCTCATCCAATCCTTTACTCATAATAGACATTGGTTTAGGGCCAGGACAGCCTGCTTGGATTGAGGTGGAAAGAAGAAATAGAGTTGAGTGTCATCTGCATATTGATGGCACTGCACCCCAAAACTCCCGTCAACCTCTCCCAGGAGTTTAATGTATATGTTAAACAGCATAGGGCATGCAGAACTCTGAGGGACCCCACAGATCAATGGCCAGGGAGTCAAGAAAGAGTCCCCCAGCACCACCTTCTGGGCTCGCTCCCCCAGGAAGGAATGGAGCCACTGTAAAACAGTATGTCCAAGTCCCATAACCCAGAGAGGCAGCCCAGAAGGATACCATGGTTGATGGAATTGAAAGCTGCCGAGAGGTTGAACAGAACTAATAGGGACACACTCCCCCTGTCCAGTTCCCTGTGTAGGTCATCCACCAAGGCAACCAAGGCTGTCTCTATTCCATAGCCAGGTCTGAAACCAGATTGAAATGGATCTAGATAATCTGTTTCATCCAAAACCCCCTGGAGTTGGGAAGCCACCATATGTTCTGATACCTTGCCCAAAAATGGGAGGTGGGACAATGACACTGGCTGATAATTATCCATTAAAGTGGGATTATGGGATGGCTTTTTTGACAACTGCCTCCTTTAGGCAAAATGGAACTCTGTCGTGTCGTAAGGAGGCAATGACTACCCCCTTCACCTACTCAGCCAGTCCCCCTTTGGCCTGTTTAATAAGCCAAGATGGACAAGGGTTTAAGGCACATGTGTTGACTTTAACCTCTCCAAGGATTCTGTTCACATCATCAGGCTGCACAAGTTGAAAAGTATCCATTGACATTAGACAGACAGGTGCCAAGGTTACATCCACTGGCAATTGTATCAACTGCAGCATCCTAGTCGGACTTGATCTGAGCAACTTTATCTACAAAGTGCCATGCAAATTCTTCACAGCAGGCCACCCAGTGGTCTGCATTTTCTACTTGAGAGTGAGTGTGTAAGAGATCCCTGACCATGGTGAGTCTAAACTTGACCAGATAATGATCTGTCTATGATAGTGGATCTGTGGAGAATTTCTCCACACCAAGATTATCATCACCGCACCCAGCACAGAAAACAAGGCCCACAGTGTGCCCAGCAGCATGGTAGGTAAGGCCAGATACCACTTGGGACAGACCTGAGCCTCAAAGGGCAGTCTCATCATGGATGTTGAAGTTCCCAAGCACTACTAGATGAGGAGACTCCAGAGTTGTATACAATTATGTGTCTCTTCTAATACTTAGAAACCCAAAATTACCCACTGAAACTGAATGGCAGAAGATTCAGAACATATAAAAGCAAGCACATAGAGCATGGTGAAAGTCATTCTTAGAGCCCTCCCCTGCTCTTGGGTTCATGCCCTGCACCATGGGCCAACACACATGCCAAAATCCTTTTCTTCTATCATAGTGATGAGGCAGGAAGAGCAGCACAGATCTCTTCCTCAAGGCATCCTAATAAGCAGATACATAATTCTGATGGGGACTTGTTTTTGCCCTTACACCAAAATAATTTCTTTCAATATACAGGAAACCAACAGAGTCAGTGTATTTGAAAGATCAAGTAAACATTTCTTCTCTCTCTCCCTGTCTTTATCTCCATGTGTGTGTGTATGTCTGCGCATGTGCATGTCTCATTAAACTAGAACCCAATGGTGCTGCCATATAAGCTGAAGTGAGAAATTAATTCCAGACAAAAGGAAGCATGTGTCACACCACATTGTTATAACCACAACCATAAGAAGTTGTGATGGCTACCAAACTGTATTATTTTAAAAGATTAGACAAATTAATGGAGGATGGGACCATTGGGGATAACTTGGCCTTATTTTGTTGGCCCCAAAACCAGCAAAATTAGTTATTTAATTTATTTGAATTGTGTTTTGTTACCAGTAGGAGAGACACTTGTGAGTTTGGTTTTTTTGTTTGTTTGTTTTTGCCTCATGTGTCAAAATTATTTTGCTAACTTTAAGTACTTTTTGTTTTGTTTGTTAACTGCCCTTGAGTCAATCCTGACTGATGGTGATCCTTTGGATAAGACATCTCCAAGATTCCCTGTCCTTCACTTCTCTGCTTAGGTCCTGCAAATTCATGCCTGTGACCTCCCTGATTGAATCTATTTATCTGGTGTGCCATCTTTCTCTTTTTCTACCACTCTCTACTTTTCCTAGCATTATTGTCTTTTCTAATTATCTGTGTCTGCTCATTATTTGGCCAAAGTATGATAGCCTCAATTGGATCATCTTGGCTTCCAAGGTGATTTCAGGCTGTAGGTACTATGTTACTTGATTTGGGGGGAGCAGGTGCCATTGGCCACTCTACAGAGTTTATCATACAATGGAATTTGGGGGGTATAATACAATGGCAATCCGAATGCAATCATGGGGTTTCATGTTATTGTGTATTAGAGTATCTCATGCAATTTTGGGCAATGGGATCTCTTCCAGGGGGACTACCCACCTGACTTGTTATGACATCTAATGAATTGTTAGGAGTGCCATGAACGACTAAGAACAGCAGTAAACCAGACAGATAGCTGTGACAGCCAGAGTTAAGTATTATTTTTAATGTAGTTTACTTAATTTTGTATTGCACACTGTAATTGATGTATTGCACATTGTATCAAATGTTTTAACTTGTTGGAAAATACAAATAAATTATTATTATTATTATTATTATTATTATTATATTCTGAAGGTATTCCGAACGCAATTAGAATTCACATAAATTTACTAAAGTAGTGAATTCACATAATTGTGAATTGGCTCCATTCAAAATTGAGAAAAATTCCGTGTGGTGAACTCCTACCTCAGTGTCTTATGTTAGCCCTGCACACAGCATTTACTCTGGTATATTCTCCATGAAACGCCATAGATCGATCAGTACTCCTTAAAAAGGGACTGTGGATCTAATCCTTAATAAGACTGGTTAAATACGAATATCCTCCTTCGCAGCCAAATGTGATAGGCAAAGCAGGACATGACTAAATCTGTAAGTGACTGCATATTTGCCTTTGGAGTTATATATATGGGGATGGGAGAACTTCAGCAATCCACCCAAAATATTATCTTGCTTGAGTTGTATTAAGAAAGCAGCCAATAATTTATCATTTTCTCTGTTTGCAAAAAAAAAAAAAAAAGAAAAGAAAAAAGAAAAAAAGAAAGAAAGAAAGAAAGAAAGAAAAGAAAAGAAAAGAAAAGATATCCAATCTGCCATGTTCAATTGCATTCTTTTTTCTTCTTTCCAGAATGGAATCTAAAGCTATCCCAAAGTGAAATCAGATTGCTCAAAACACTGGTCAAAGCCTCTTCCTACCAATATGGTATTCATTTGAGCATGATCTCCTGTATTTAATCATAACTGTTAAGCTATCCTTTGTAGTGTAATTGCCAAACTGTACTAGGAATCTGTTCTTGAGAAAAAGGCAAATGTCCCTTGCATCCCAATTCCTGTGATGCAAATAAAAATATGCATAACATCAAAACTATCTTGTCAACTACGGACTTTCACATAACATATGGGTTATGTAAGCTGCTTCCAAATGTCTTGGATATGTAGAATAGGACAAAAGTTAGCAAAACCTAAAGGTCTGAATCTGGGTTTATTTGGTTTTTTCTAAAAAAATTTTAAAAGAACTTGAGAAACTTCCTAACTCTTCACATGGCTGAACTGCATAAAAGCATGAGGCTTTTATCATTGCATCAAGGCATCGTGCTTGATTGGTTTCATCTGGTTTATCCAAATCAAATAACCAATTATTTATCTTATTCTCTGTCTCTGTTTTCAGTGTCTTTGGGTTGGAAATAAATTGTGCTCTTACCAGAACTGGGATGCAATCTTAAATCCGACAAGTCACTATCAGGAGGGGCGGGGGGAGAGGGGAAGGTGATGGAATGCCTTTTCAGAACAGCCAGTTTCTCCATAATTCCTCTTTAGGAATTTGTAGTTTAACAAACAGACAAGGTCATGTGTGTCAGAGGGAGCATTTAGAAGACGTAAGAACCAAGAGGGGAGAATGTAATCCTCAGAACCAACTGATTAGAAAATGGAATCCTTTGAAGAACGGCTCATTCAGAATAATCTTCTTTGAATTCTGTGATGTGCTTCAATCATCTTAGACACCTTAACAAATAGAACATAATCCCTTTGTCCAGAACATCAAACGGGCATGGTACTTAGAGACCAGGCCTGGGAGGCATTGAGTGCCCTTCAGTCCTATTTACTGACAGTGGACACAGAATGTGCTCACTTCAGGAAGGAAAAAAGAAAGAAAACCAAAGTGAAGAGAGTGGATCCCTATGAGCGATGTTAGTGCGGTAACAAATACCAAAATAATATATTTGTGTTAATAGGTTAACTTGCCAAGAATGTTCAGATTACGGTTGTTACAATAATTATACTCAAATGGAAAAGTATAATTTCATATAGTGATGGCCACCAACTTGGCTGGGTTGGAAAGGGGATTAACAAATTCAAAGGTTATTAGTGGCAACTGGCCATAATGGCTACTTATTTCCTCTAATATCATCATTGTCAGGGTCCAAATACAAGGTGTTAGCAAATATGATCATGAGGATGCTTTTGCATTAATATTCTGCTTGTAGGTTTTCTATTAGGGCTTCTAGTTAGCTGCTGTAGAAACAGAGCACCGGACCAGAGAAGGTACGGGTCTGATTCAGCACAGCTAATATTACATTCTTGTGTTCTTATTACTGTTAGCCATGTCAATACAATAATTAATACCTGCGCTGAGTTACAAGGCCACACAATGGACTTCAGTCTCTGCTGGATTAATGTTCACAGCCCAGTTTCAAGCACTGGCTAGCAAAATGCTCATTGCAATATTTCATCCATGTGACGGCATCATTACAAATGATGGGAGCCGTGAACTGGGATCTGTGTGTACAGTGGAGTATTCCCACAAGTACTTGCCCTTAGTCTGGGGCTTACCCAAAGTATGGATTGAAAATAAGCCCCTCAAGTGCAGATATGTTTTGAAGCCCACCCTCCACCCCCACCCCCAAAGAATATGTGCAGACAGGTAGCCTGTAAAAACTCATACTACAACGAAGTGTTAAAATATTTCCCCATGGGAGGGACTGAGCCTAAAAAGTTTATTTTATGGATGATAAATCCCAGAATCTCACAAAAAAACATGGCCAGTACTAGGAGATTCTGGGCATTATAGTTCTGAAAGGTATTTTTTTCCTTCTTCAAAATTTGGGGATAAGTTTTCCTCTTCCTCCAATTCCATGCCTGAAGGATAAGAATAGAGGCTCTTCAGATGCACACAAGTGAAGGAAATGTTGCACACAACAATATCCAACTTACAGGAATCTGATCTTCATGTAGGGGAAGCATTCTGTAAACATAAAGAGGAAGAAGAAAATGATTCAGTGGATTTGCCCTAGCTCATTCTATCAATTGGATTTAAGGATTAGTTTCATTTGTTTGTTGTATATGCTCATGCAAAAGTGATGCCCTGTTGATGATCTGGTGTTCTTATCAACTTTGATGTATAACACATAACCATCAATATTTACTTTACGGCTGAGCAGACAGAGGGAAAAGTCAGCTTACCTCCAGTAATGTAATGTAATAAATCAATGGTTGAACAGGGCCTTTCAAAGGCCCTTTCCCCTGCAAGAAATGACAATAGAAGTTAAGAATAATACTGGCTTAGTTCAAAAGAAAAAAATTCTAGAAAAGTCCAACTGGGGAATGGGAAGAAAGTTTCTTTGTGATATAACAACAACAACTACTACTACAACAACAATTCTAGAAAAATTCTAGAAAAGTCCAACTGAGGAATGGGAAGGAAGTTTCTTTGTGATTAATAATAATAATAATAATAAATCTTTATTTCTAGCCCGCTCCTCTGTAGAACACAATTGGAGTGGGGTACAACAGGATTAAAACATACAATTTAAAATAGTTCAAAAACCCATTCCCAACCACCCGCCCCTTAAAAATAAATGAAATTAACAATAATTTAAAACCATCAACAAATTAAAAACATAATGCATCCTCAACATTGTTCTAAATGAGGTGGGAGTTGGCACCAGAGCAAGGGATCATATCTGATTATCAGATCCAGTTTTGGAGCCGGAATCTAAGAGGTTTCAGGAAAGGCCTGCTGGAAGAGATGCATCTTTAGAGCTTTTTTAAAGCAAGCAAGAGATGTTATAAGATGCATCTCATCCAGCAGGCCATTCCAAAGCTTGGGAGCGGCAGCAGAAAAAGTCCTCTGGGAGGTCTGTAAAGGTAGAGGAGACAGGAGACAGTCAATACAGTACTATGCCCAGGTACCTTCTCTTACAGTTATATAGTTACAGATCATCCTCTTCTCTCACACAATACAGGAACTTGTAAAACCACCTCTAAGTGTTTGTTGCCTAAGAAAAGCCTATTAAATTTATGGGGTTGCCATAAGTCAACAAGCAATTTGAAGACAGATACACACAGACAGACATTCACACACATAGAATCATAGAATCATAGAATCATAGAGTTGGAAGAGACCACAAGGGCCATCCAGTCCAACCCCCTGCCATGCAGGAACTCCAAGTCAAAGCATCCCTGACAGATGGCCATCCAGCCTCTGCTTAAAGACCCCTAAGGAAGGAGACTTCACCACACTCCGAGGGAGTGTGTTCCACTGTCGAACAGCCCTTACTGTCAGGAAGTTCCTCCTAATGTTGAGGTGGAATCTCTTTTCCTGCAGTTTGCATCCATTGTTCCGCGTTGCAAACTGCAGGAAAAGAGATTCCACCTCAACATTAGGAGGAACTTCCTGACAGTAAGGGCTGTTCGACAGTGGAACACACTCCCTCGGACAACAATGGCAGATCCAAGGGATAATGTTTTCCTGAATCACTACAGAATTATAAGACAATTCTGAATAGCTGATAATGGCTCCCACACGAGCTGTGTGGTGTATCTGCTCCAGATTTTAGTCCGGACTTTAAAGAAGCTATCAAATGTGCCAAATGACATTTCTATTTAATCTGTCAATAAGGCCCATAGTCTTGGCTTCCTATTTGCCTCTTCATTATCATTCACTTTACTGATCCATGCTACAGTCAGGTTATGCAGATTCTTTCTTTATTATCTTTTTCAGAATTCGACCATTTCTTTCTGTTTCAACAGCGAAGACTTTGGTGCATGCATTGGTGATATTACGCCTGGATTATTGCAACTCATTGCTTATGGGTCTTCTGATTTCCTACTTTAGCCCCCTAATCTCTGTCCAACGCTCAGGGGCCAGGATTATCTTCTCTGCCCATTGCTTTGACCATGTTACCCCCTTGTTATCCTTCCATTGGCTCTCCATTCCTTTCAGAATCCAATATAAAATTATTCTCCTGACCTCTAAAGCCCTTCATGGCTTGGCTCCCTCATTTGTCAGTGCTCATCTCTCCTTACCGCCCTCCATGAGCACTGAGATTTTATGATACCCGTCTCCTGACCCAGCCAAGGATCTCCTCCTTCCTTGCTCAAATCTGCTTCTTCTCCTGTGCTACTCCTCATGCCTGGAATCTCCTCTCCACACAATTAAGAAATATTACTTCCTTGGCTAATTTTAAGGCTGAATTGAAGACACTCTTGTTCAGGAAGACATTCCAGATTACTGGTTGTTAATCTACTGCTTATTTTCTTTTTACTGTATACTAATTAGTATTATTTTAGAGATACTTTAATCATGTAATGTTGTTTTTTAAACTGTACACTGCATGACAGGTTTGCATTCTTTCTTTTTTTTACCCTTACTATGTAAAGCGCTGTGCAAACTTTACAGTGCTCAATTAATTAATTAATTAATAATAATAATAATAATAATAATCTATTTTGAGGCAGAGGAATCAGAATCCTGGATAGTTTGTTAAAATTGAGACTAAAGCTCAGCATGGATTCACCAGCTCATCAGCCACCACTAAATAAAGTAATTCCTCTGTATTCAATGGGGCTCTCTAGTACAAGGGGCATGTTTTTCATCCCTACATCCTCAATGGGTGCAACAGCTCACCCAGTGCATCATGTCATTTCAGGTTTCATTTTAGGCTGCCATTTTTTAAAAACTTTAAAAACATTTTGGGGGCATGGAATGGCTTGGGACATTGTGGGTGTGAAACTGCTGCCCCCTGGTTGTACTGCTCAGCTATTTCTAGAGTTATATGCAAGTGAAAACATTTGGAACTGATGAGAAATTTGCCAGATTCAATCAGTTATGACAACAAAAATTTGGAAAAAACTTTTCTGTTTTGGCTTCTTCAGGGATGGTCCACAGTAAGAAACTTTAAGACAAGCATTCTGTCGGTCTTTTTTCTTCAAGTGTTCTTGCTTAATTATTTCAACAATATTTTAAATAGGTACACTGAGTATCATGTTTTAACATCAACATATGCAGTATTTACTAGATGCGAAAGTGACCTCTTCTTATCTGCTGTGTAGTCAATAATAATAATGATAAAATTTATTTATATTTACTGCTTCTCCCTACGGATCGAGGTAGGATTACATCAATAAAATAATACAATAAAGATTAATTAATTCATCTCATTTTATGGAATATAATTCCAACTTTACTTTTAATTGCAGAATTTACACAGAAGTTGACCTTTAACATAGACCTTCTAGGACAGAGGTGGGAAACTTGTGGCCCTCCAGATATTGTTGCCTTGTAATTCCTGGCATTCTTCACTATTGGCTACGGCTTCTGGGAGTTGCAATCCAATAACATCTGGCTGGTTGCAGGACTCCCACCCTTGTTTTAGGAGACCATCAGTGATATGGTAGCAAACAATATCTGCAGATTTCAGCCATTTACTACCTTCTTTCTGTGCACAGTAGGTGTCTGAGATTTTTTTTAAAGTCCTTAAAAGTCAACTGGAGACTAGTGGTATAATGGTTTGGATCTGAAAGGAGACTGGGAGACCAGAGTTCAAATTCTCACTCAGCCATGTGAACTCGCTGCTCTGGGCTCCTTGCAAGAGGAAGACAATGGAGCACATCCTCTCAACAAATCTTACCAAGGAGAGGTTTGCTGTAAGTGGGAGTTGGCCTGAAGAAACCCAACAAGAACAATAGGAAAACCCCAACTAAATCATTGACTTTGAGATATATCACCATACACCCAACATTAAAACATGTTAAAATAACTTTCATCCTACAAAAAACTGATCAAGCAGCCATATGTGTACATACAGAGTTTTCTGTTATCCTTTTGAAAAGAAAGAAAGAAAACATATGGAAAAATGTGTGTGTGTGTTTGCAACTGAGGAATTTCATTTTTAAAAAAACCAAAACCAAAAACTCCAATGAAAATACATTCCACATCACAAGTAAGTAGAATTAAATGCATGTCTTCTATAACCACAAATATGATTTTATTTCGGGTGATGTTTTACTACCCAAGATACTATTGAATGTGGCTTAGAGTAGCAAAAAACATCTCCCTTCCTAGTAATCAGTTTCGTTGGTTTTGTTTCATAAAAGTCAATAAGTTGTAATAAAGATTTAAAAAATAGAAGTATAACAAGGTGGTTTGAGGAAATGCTTGTTGCAATAGAATATCATGCTTTTCAAAGTTTAGCTGGAGTGTCTTAAAGATTTCAAAATTCTACCTTCATAAGAAGCAGCTACAATTACTAAAGGGGGTGCAGATCTTGGGAAAAAGTCACTCTGTTGGACTACAATTTCCAGGGGCCATGCTGGCTGGGGGATTCTGATTACTGAATTCCAAAAAATAAAATAAAATAAAATAAAATAAATTTCCTAAAGAGATACAAACCTCTACTAAAGAGGTTTGTAAAGACAGTGAGGGAAGATATATCATCGTGGAGATTGCTTTACCAGATAATAAAATATCACTAATTAACCTATATGCTCCAAATGAGAAAAAAGAAGGTTTTTTAAAAAGAAATTAAGGAAAGCTTTAGATGAGCACAATATAAATGATAATATTATCTTGACAGGAGACTTTAATGGAGTAACAGTGCCAGAGAGAGATAGATCTTATAAAAGCAAAGATAAAAAACCTAAGGGTAAACTACCAAAGAACTTTTTTGACTTAACAAACACTGTCCTTAGATGATGTATGGATACACTTGTACCATAATATGAAAGGCTACACTTTTTTTTCTTATCAACAGCAGACCTCATCTAGAATAAATATGTTCTTTGTTTCTAAATTCTTGTTAAACTATATAAATAAAATTGATATTCACCCTAAACATCTTTCTGACCATAGCTTGATAGAACTGAGAATAGATATTAAAAAAACAAAAACCTATTTAGAGACTAAACGAAGATATCTTGCACAATGAAATATAGGTAGATAAAATGAAGAAAGAAATAAAATTCTTCTCTCAAGAAAATAAAACATAAGGAATGCCAATGAAATTAACTTGGGATGCCTGTAAATCAGTGTTAACAAGTTTTTTTCATTAAAAGATCTACAGAAATAAAAAAATAAAAGCAGATAAATACAATGATTTAAGAGAACAGTTGAAAATAAAAGAATCTGAACGTGATGAAAACCCTACAGATATTAAAATCCAGGAAGAAATTAAAATTATACAAAAACAGTTACAAGAACAAGTAACAGAAGAACTAGCACATAAACTAAAATGTTCAAAACAACGTTATTTTGAACAAGCTAATAAGACAAGTAAATGGCTTGCAAATAAATTATGTAAAAATAAGGGGGGGGGAAATAATCACAGAAATGAAGGATAAAGAGAAAAAGATAACAATCCAAGAAGAGATTATAAATCTTTTTTTCCAGGAATATTCAAAATTATTTAAAGAAGTTTGAGAAAATGCAAAAACTAGTGAAATAATTAGAAAATACTTGGATCACGAAAATGTTACAAAACTGAATAAGGAACAATCATCTTTTTTGGATGAACCTATCACAAAAACTGAGATACCATTGACAATTCAAAATCTAAAAGAAAACAAAGCCCCTGGTCCAGATGGATTTACTGCCTTATTCTATAAAACATTTAGAATGGAACTGATTGACCATCTATTTGAGTTATTAAATAAAATTTCTTCAGAGGGAATCCCTGATTCCTGTTCTTATGCAGAAATAATCTCTATACGCAAAGAGGGAAAAGACTCTTGGGATGTATCAAATTATAGACCCATTTCCCTTTTAAATACAGACTACAAGATTTTTACAATGATCCTGTCCAATAGACTTAAAAAGATCTTAGCAAATGTAATTCACGAAGATCAGAACGGATTTATCCCTAAGAGGTACATAAGAAATAATATAAGAACAATTCTAAATCTACTGGAGTATTATGAAACAAACAAGGATAAAAAATTATTGTTAATCTTTGTTGACGCCGAAAAGGCGTTCGATAATGTAAATTGGCTTTTTTTTTTTTTTAAGAAACTTTAAAGAGCATGGGAATTGGGGATAACTTTTTAGGAACTATAAAACGTATTTATGGAACCCAAAGAGCATATCTCCTACTTAATGGAATGAGATCCCCAGAACTCAATATAGATAAAGGAACAAGACAGGGTTGCCCATTGTCTCCGCTGTTATTTATTTTAATTTTGGAGGTTCTTTTGAACTCCATAAGAGAAAATTCAGAAATCAGAGGGACAAGAATTAAGGTTATGAGATTAAATTGTAATCCTTTGCTGATGATCTTGTTATTGTTCTGGAAAACCCTTTAAAAAGCATCGAGTTCTTACTACAAGAATTGGAAAATTTTGGTAATTTGGCTGGCTTTAAGTTAAATAAAGATAAAACATGGCTATTGACAAAAAAATTAATAAAAATGAAGGTGCAATAATAGAAGAGACACTGGGATGCAAAATCAAGGATACAATCAAATATTTGGGTATTTGGCTCTCAAACAAAACTTCATATCTTTTTTATTTAAACTACACTGTAACCTGGAAGGGAATAAAGGAAAAATTGGCAAAGTGAAAAAGTTTAAATCTATCCATATCAGGTAGGATAGCAACAATCAAAATGTGCATCCTTCCGAAACTGATGTTCTTGTTTCTCAATCTTCCATTAATTTATACCCAGAAAATTCTTTTTCACTGGGAAAAAGAACTAAGAAATTTTGTATGGGATGGGAAACGAGCAAGAATCAAATGGTCAGTTCTGAAAGATTCAATAAAAAGAGGGGGACTGGCTGTCCCTGACCTTCAAGTATACTATAGTGCAGTGCAGCTTGTATTGTGTGGATCCAAGAATGGTTTAAGTTGCAGAACTCAAAAGACATATTATTAGAACAAGTTGATTTACAATATGGCTGGCATGCTTACATTTGGTATGACGGTTACAAAAAAGATAAAGAATTTAACAAACATGTGTTAAGGAGATTGTTACTTAAAAATTGGTTGAAAGTAAAACAAAAGTTCTATAGAGGTATTCCCCTCTGGGCTTCCCCACAAGAGGCCTTTTCATATCAGGGGAGTAAGGCTAAAAAGTGGCTTACTTATAAAAACTTGCTGTCCTACGATAAAGAGGGTGTACTCAAACTAAGATCATTAGAGGAGTTAGTTGAAAAAACGGGAATAAATATGCAATGGTTGACTTACCTGCAAATTAAAGAAAGATTTAAGGAGGATAATAAGCTAATAGGTTTTGAGAAAGTAATGTTGAATTTTCATCTGGCTAGGCTCCCATAGCTACATACAGAATCAATACAGGATCTGCTGAAACCACTGGAGGACCCTGGTGAATCTCACTAGATGATACAATAATTTCACATCTGGCTATGGGGGGACACCCAGATGCTTCTCTAATCCCCCTCTACTCTTCGCCACCCACGGAGTGTTTGTAAGAAGGGCTGCAGTACCTCAACAGTAAGACCAAGGGGTGTTGATTGGTCATCTGTAGTGCAGTTCCACATGCTACTGCTACATTATTTGCATCTCTTTTGATCCTATTACATTCTGTCCCACTCCCACAAGTGTATAAATATACTCCATACCTGAGGCTTTAACATCAGATGTCATTCTGTATGACATCTGAAGAAGTGGATCTACATCCATAAAAGTTCATGCTAAAATACAAAAACAGTTAACTTTAAGGGTACTGCTAGAGTCCCTCCCCAACCCTTCTTTTTATAGTATGTTGTTCTGTGTCATGTAGAACCATCTTGGTGTAGGGATTTGAGCACTGAACTATGACTCTGGAGACCAGGATTTGATTCCCTGCTTAACCATGGAAATCCACTGGGTGACCTTGAGTGAGTCACACACTCTCAGCCCCAGAAAACCCCATGATAGGTTCACCTTAGGATTGGATAAGTTGAAAATCACTTGAAGGCACACAACAACAATGTGCTGTGTCATATAGGATTCTGATCTACATGAACCTGTTTGAGTTTTAAGATCCTTGAGAAAAGGCTTTGTCTCAGTCACACAGCTGTCACAGACCCATCCCTTTTAAAATCACATGGGCTACTGCTTGTATTTCCATGTAATTTCTAACTGAAACCTTTCTATTAGTAGTTACAGATTGTTCAATTATATACTGAATAACCTGCTTAAATTGTCAAAGGCTAGTCCTACACCCTGCCTTGCAGGAATACATGACTAAAGCACACCTGAAAAAAGCCCATCCAACCTATGTTTAAAGACTTTCAAAGACCAAGAATCCACCATTGTCTAAATCAATCTATTCCACTGTCAAACAGCTCTTACAGTAAAAAAAGTTCCAATGTATTGGTGAAATCTCTCTCTCTCTCTCTCTCTCTCTCTCTCTTTTTTTGCAATTCAAATTCATTCATTTTCATTCTAGTCTCTGGACCATCAGAAAACAAACTGGTTTCATTTTCTACATAGTATCCCTTCAGATATTTAAATATGACAATTATGTCATAGGTTTTCTCTTTCCCAATCTAAACATAACCAGTTCTTTAAGTCATTCCTCACAAAGTTTGGTTTCCAAACCTTTGATTGTCTTAGTCATCCTTGTCTGGATATATTTCAGCTTGATGATATCCTTTCTGAACTGTGGTGCCCAGCACCAGACACTGTATTCCAGGTGAAGACTGACCAAAGCAGAATAGAGTGGTACTATTACTTCCTTCGATCTAGACACTATACTCCTATTGTAGCCTAGAATCGCACTGGCTTTTTAAAGCTGTCACATCACACTGCTGACTCATGTCCAGCTTGTGGTCTACTAAAACCCCTAGATCCCTTTCACATATATTGTTATCAAGCCATGTGTCACTCATCCTATACTTGTGCATTTCATTCTTCCTGCCTGGATGTAGTACCTTATATTTATCCCTGTTAGAATAAATTATTATAATTTGGGGGAAAGTGAACACTAGTAACTATACTTCCATCTCATGCCTTCACTGCTGGTGTACTGAAAGGGCTATCAAAATTTATTCTTCCACACACTTTTCAAGTTCTTAGTTAAAACTCTGTTTTAGTAAACAATCCACCAACATCTGAAGAAAGTGCATGGCTCCTGTCATTAGAACAAAGCTTGCGGTCAGGTTCTACCTTATTTTGAACTTAGTGGAGCTTATTTTATTTTACTGGTGACTTTTTTATCCCACCATTCCTACAATTAGCTCATGATGATGTACAGGACTCTCTCCCCCCTGCTTTACAACAGCCCTGTGTGAGAGGTGAGGTTGAAGGAGATAATGGCAGACCCAAGATTATCTGGTGACTTTCATGGTTCAGCGAGGACTACATCTGGATCTCCAAGTTCTAGTCCAGCATTGAACACTGCACCACATGAAAAAATAGTTTAATCAATTATACATTTTATTAATAATATGGATATTAAACTATGCCTGCTCCACATAAGATCATGACCACACACATACACACTAATGTAACTTTGTAATTCATGACTTGTGACTCTCTGCATTCACACCAATCTGCAATGTGAGTGCATAATTAGTTCCATAAACCAGACAGAGGAAAGACAGCAGTGAATCTCAAGTCATGTTAGAACAAATTATCCTGACCTTTCCCAACCTTTGAAGAAAGGGCAGCCATTCCTCTTTCATTCACTGGCACTTCAATGAGCCTTCCAATAGAGGCCCATTTGTCACTGTGCTTTCCTAACCAGGAACATATTTCTTATCCCATGGGCTGGACACTCTTTTCCAAAGGCTGGTGTTTTATTGACAAACCTCAGTACTTGAGACTAAAGCTTATGTTCTTCCAAGGAAGTACAAGTGGTAGTTATGCAAGCCTTTTCCTTTCCTGCCTCCCCAATGTTCTCCAAAGAGATTTACAGCCTTCATCTTTCAGATATAGGGAAACTGGTTGCTTAATTTGACTGAGAATCATTCTGACATGGGAAACACAGTCAGAATTTAAACAGATCCTCCAAGAGCCAGTCATCTGGAAAGGCCTGCGATTTAGCGATCACGCTGTCTCCTTTGTATTTCCATGTTATAATTAGCTGGTGACACATGGATTTTAAAGTGGATTCTGAGACTAGATGGGCTGACTCTTGAGCCAGAATGGATTGGGGCAGGTGTGATGGCAGCAATATAGCTCTTGCAACTTATTTACTTATTTATATCCCACATTTTGCCCAGTAGGGGACTCAAAGCATATTTCAGTGATTAAAAGATACAGTTCTTAACTAAGCTATCTAAGAATGGAGTGTCAGAGCTTGAGAGCACCCACGGAGAAGGTCATTTTCTGTGTTCCCATCAGACAAACTTGGGAAGGTGGTGGGACACAGACAGAAGAACCTTCCTAGAAGATTTTAGAGCTTGAGCAGGCTCATCTAAGAAGACGGTCTTCTAGTTAGCCTAGGCAGGAGATGTATAGGTCTTTATGGTTCATTGAATTGTGCCCAGAAACAGGCCAGCAGCTATTTCAACAAGAGAGCTGTGTGCTTCTGTCAGTTAAAAATCTTGCTGCAACTCTTTGGATCAGTTGGAGGTTTTGAACACTCTTCAAAGGAAGCACCGTGTAGAGTGCATTACAGTCATCCATATGGAATATAATTTAGGCATTACAGATTACCCATAGACACTGAAACTCCTTTCTTAGAGACAAATGTGTTGTAGATTAAGCCCAAACTCTCCTTGGAAGCCAGGATGACTAAAGTGAGATTGGACACACCATGAGAAGGAAAGACTCATTCAAAAAGGCAGTGCTGCTAGGAAAAGTTGAAAGTAGCAGAAAGAGAAGAAGACCACATGTCAGATGGTTAGAGTCAATCAGGGAGCCCATAGGCCTGAGCCTGCAGGATCAGTATAGATAGGTAGAGGACAGGAGGTCTTGGAGATGTCTCACCCACAAGGTCATCATGAGTTGAGGTCAACAGCAAATTTGTAGATTCTGACCATGCTTATTGAACTTCTTTTGAGTGAGCCTATACAGAAGCAAGAACTTCTCAAGACATATGCCCACATGTTTAAACAACTCTGTTTTTCTTTGTTCCACTCCAGCATTTAAAGATAGAGGCCTTACCTACAGGAAGTTAGCCCTTCTCTTTTCTTGAGAGGAACAGCAGCATTTCTTGAAGTGTGCTCACTGCCATTATAATCATTTCCTGCACCTGTAAGTTCCTCAGCTCAAACTGTGCTACAATGGGGTAGTTGTTCTTCCTAGGAAAGAATCCCATTTAAAACATGAGACTTACAAGCTGGGGTGGGATATATTTTCCTCTGAGATTTTGTCTCACTAATCCAAAAATAAATCTCCAATGTTTTCTGAAAAGAACTTAGATTAAATAATATTTCTTCCAATCCATGGGAAATACAGAGCATGGGAAATAAGCAAGATGAACTTGCACTCCTAGCACAACAAGGGAAATATGATATAATAGGCATCACTGAAACCTGGTGGGATGAGTCTCACGATTGGAATATAGAAATAGAGGGGTATAACCTTTTTAAGAGAAACAGGACAAACAAGAAAGGAGGAGGAATAGCATTATATGTCAAGGATATTTACACCAGTGAAGAGATCCAGGACATCAATACTGGAAGCCAGGTGGAGAGCATCTGGATAAAAATTAAAGGAGAGGGAAACAACAGGGATGTTACTGTGGGAGTCTACTACAGACCCCCAAGTCAGACAGAGGAAATGGATGATGCCTTTCTAGAACAGATGACCACGCAATCAGGAAGGAGAGATGTAGTAGTGATGGGGGACTTCAACTACCCGGATATTTGCTGGAAGTCAAACTCAGCGCCATCCTCAAGATCTAGAAAATTCCTCACTTGCCTTGAAGACAATTTCATTGTCCAAAAGGTGGAAGAGGCAACAAGGGGATCAGCTATTTTGGATCTGATCTTAACCAACAGGGAAGACCTAGTTGATGGGGTGCAAGTGGTGGGATCCTTAGGTGGGAGTGACCATGTCCTCCTGGAGTTTGTTATACAGTGGAAAGGTGAAGCTAAGCATAGTCAGACACGCATTCTAGACTTTAGGAAAGCTGATTTCAATAAACTTAGAGAAATACTGGGGGTGATCCCATGGTCAAGAATACTAAAAGAGAAGGGAGTTCAAGATGGATGGGAGTTCCTCAAAAGGGAGATACTAAAGGGACAATTTCAGACAGTTCCAATGAGGAAGAAAAATGGGAGATGTCTCAAGAAACCAGTATGGATGACTAAGGAACTTACAACTGAGCTAAGTTTTAAACGGAACATGTATAAAAAATGGAAAAATGGGGAAATCACCAAAGAGGAATTCAAACAAATAGCCAGCGCATGTAGGGATAAAGTCAGAAAAGCTAAAGCGCAGAATGAACTCAGGCTTGCTAGAGACGTTAAGAACAATAAAAAGGGCTTTTTTGGGTATGTCCGCAGCAAAAGGAAGAAGAAGGAAACAGTTGGGCCACTGCGTGGAGAAGATGGCAAAATGCTCACAGGAGACAGAGATAAGGCAGAATTGCTCAACACCTTCTTTGCTTCAGTCTTCTCAGGAAAGGCAAAGGGTGCCCAACCTAAGGATGATGGGGCAGAGGACAGAATAGGGGAATTTCAGCACAGAATAAGTAAGGAAACAGTACAGGAATACCTGGTTAATCTAAATGAATATAAGTCTCCAGGACCAGATGAACTACATCCTAGGGTATTAAAAGAACTGGCAAATGTAATATCGGAACCAATGGCAATCATCTTTGAGAACTCCTGGAGAACAGGAGAAGTCCCTGCAGACTGGAGGAGGGCAAATGTTGTCCCAATCTTCAAAAAGAGGAAAAAAGAGGATCCCAACAATTATCGTCCGGTTAGTCTGACATCAATACCAGGAAAGATTCTAGAGCAGATCATTAAGCAGAGAGTCTGTGAATATCTGGAAGATAATTCCATAATCACAAAAAGCCAACATGGGTTTCAGAGAAACAAGTCATGCCAGACAAATCTGATCTCTTTTTTTGATAAAATTACCAGCTTGGTAGATGAAGGGAATGCTGTGGATATAGTATATCTTGACTTCAGTAAGGCCTTTGACAAGGTTCCCCATGACATCCTTGCAAACAAGCTTGTAAAATGTGGACTAGACAAGGTAACCGTTACATGGATTTGTAACTGGTTGACTGACCGAACCCAAAGGGTGCTCAACAATGGTTCCTTTTCATCCTGGAAAGAAGTAACAAGTAGGGTGCCACAGGGTTCTGTCCTGGGCCCAGTGCTATTCAACATCTTTATTAATGACTTGGATGACAGTATTGAGAGCCTAGTTGTCAAATTTGCAGATGACACCAAATTGGGAGGAGTAGCTAATACCCCAAAGGACAGGATCAAAATTCAAAATGACCTGAATAGACTAGAAAGCTGGGCCAAAGCTAACAAAATGAAATTTAACACAGAGAAATGTAAGGTCCTACACGTAGGGCGGAAAAATGAAATGCACAAATATAGGATGGGGGACACCTGGCTGAATGAGACAACATGTGAAAGGGATCTAGGAGTCCAAGTAGACCACAAGTTGAACATGAGTCAACAGTGTGATGCAGCAGCTAAAAAGGCCAATGCAATTTTAGGTTGCATCAATAGAAGTATAGTGTCTAGATCAAGGGAAGTAATAGTGCCACTCTATTCTGCATTGGTCAGGCCCCACCTGGAATACTGTGTCCAGTTCTGGGCACCACAATTCAAAAAGGATGTGGAGAAACTGGAGCGGGTCCAAAGGAGGGCGACTAAAATGGTGAAGGGTCTGGAGACCTTGCCCTATGAAGAACGCCTTAGGGAGCTGGGAATGTTTAGCCTGGAGAAGAGAAGGTTAAGAGGTGATATGATCGCCCTGTTTAAATACTTGAAGGGATGTCACATTGAGGAGGGAGCAAGCTTGTTTTCTGCTGCTCCAGAGAACAGAACTCGGAACAATGGATGCAAACTGCAGGAAAAAAGATTCCACCTCAACATTAGGAGGAACTTCCTGACAGTAAGAGCTGTTCAACAGTGGAACACACTCCCTCGGAGGGTGGTGGAGTCTCCTTCCTTGGAGGTTTTTAAGCAGAGGCTGGATGGCCATCTGTCGGGTATGCTTTGATTGGGAGTTCCTGCACGGCAGGGGGTTGGACTGGATGGCCCTTGTGGTCTCTTCCAACTCTAAATTTCTATGATTCTATGATTCTATGAGTTGGTATCATGTGAAAATTCTTCACAAACTCCATTTATTCTACCAGTTTATAATATAAACTTCTAAAGGTACAACTAAGCCCCCTTTTTGGGCTGGCAACCTAGGCCTGGCTCAAAGCCTCACTATTGTGAGTTAGGGAACAAGCTTAATTTAGGTTTGAGTTAGGGCTTAAGATACTAAGGTTCTTCGTCCTGATTATGACCACTTGAACTTGAGATTTTCCCAAAAGGAAGATTTAATTTCAACTCTTGAAATGACAAGGATTTGCTTTAAAATGGAGGGGGGAACCACAAAACTGAGTTTTGTCCACTCCATGTCTTCTGATGGAGCATTGCTTTTCTTTAAAAAGGTACACACAAGGCCTCTACTAATTCATCTCCATGTGTCTTATGGATCTGCCTCTTTTGCTGGCATTCTGCTAAGGCATATAACGTTTTAATGAAGTACCCCGTTGTTTGGAAAATGAACTGAAAAATGTAGATCAAGCAAAGGGCTTTGGGGCAAAAATATGCATGCAAGTCTACCAAAGGATTGGGGACAAGATGGAGATGGTGGCAAGATTTTTTACAGCTTTTTTTTTTTACAGAACATCTTTCCTTACAATTCTTCAAGGTGTCATTTCTGTTTTTCTTCTTCACAAGGAAGGAGTGTGGTTGGACAGCAAACTCTTTCAAAGACCTGTTATGTGGGAGGTGTGAAGGGGGAAACAAAATTACGTCATAGTAAGATTCATCAGTGGTCCATCTAGTATTTTCACACAAACACTCCTCATGCTAGTGAGTGAGGCTGTGACAACTGGATGCAGGAGCACTAGGATTGGTGTCACCCAGTTGATGTTTCTCATGGTGTCACACACCCCCATTGATCTTCTCCCATTTCACACCATACAGAATCTTTAGTAATGCTTTTTTATACTAATGTTACTTGTAATATTATATACCACTGGATGTAATGCTAATAGTTGTGATATAAACAATTAGCAAAATTAAAATTATACCTTCAAATTACAATATCACACACACAATCTAAATGTATTTATATATACATAGTGAAGATTTGGTTAGAATGTGCTTTTTTAATAAAGAAAAATTTAAAAGAGTAAAAATAAAAAAACATTTCAAATTTTTAATTTTTTTTTAAAAAAGAAAATTCAAATTTTGAAATTTAACATTTTAAGTTAAAAAAAAATTCTGGGGCCTCTCTGCCCACTGATCTTCACCCTACTCCCACCATCTTTTAAAGCATTTTAAAGGGAAGCAGATGAATGCCACAGTCCATTTCTGCCAAAAGGTAGATGTTTGAGGAGCAGTGGTGTCACTCCCTTTTTAGGATGTCACTCAGTGCAGTCCATACACCTTGCACCCCTTAGTCACTGGCACTGTTGCAATTCCTTTTTGCAGACTCACTTGCTGGCAGGAGGGGGTTGGAAACATCATCCATCTACATCCTAATCTCCTTCTTTCAGAGCAGCTGTTGCCCAATAAAGTAGATTGGAGGGATTGGGCCAGGAGGTGCTCCTTAGTTAAAGTATGCTTAAGTAGCTGATGTAGAATACCAGCTCTTTATTTTATTTTTTTATCTAAATCTCTGCATCCAGAATTATGAGATGATTGTGGTATACCACCTTTGTGTGGAACATTTGGATCTCCAGATGTTGATGAATTACTACTTCCATCATATGTTACCACTGGCCAACTTAGCTAGGGCTAGTGGGATCTAGAGTTCAACAAAATCAGGAGGGTCACAGGTTCCTCAACATGAGTCTGAACTATAGCTTTATAACAACTCTATCCCCAGCAACAAAAAATTTAAATACTTCTTGGACAAGTACAGATCAGCGGATTGTCCCATTAGTTGTATAATTCCCAAAATAGGATAATCTGGGGCCATCTAGAGTCAGTTTACTGCATTCCTAAGGGCTGTTTGCTAATACTCATTCTCCTAATTGGCTGGGGCATCTGGAGTTGCCTGATTATTCATCATTGTGTCACTAGGTTGAAACCTGCTACGGTTGTTAGCTGCCAGAACATCTGGAGGCCACACTAGTGGGTGGGGACCTGGATTGGTTTTAAAACAGCTGGATGTACAGCATCTTTGCCCAAAACTCTATTTATGCAGAGACATTAGATTTCTCTCACAAGATCCTTTGATATAATTGAAAATGGAGTATACACTTCCATGTCCCAAAATGAGATATCACAGACATTGACCTTACATCACTTTTGTAGATATCATAAACACATTTCTAAACAAATGGTTAGAAGACTGCAATTTTGAACTAAAATATTACAGTTTCTGTTACAAGAAAAAGGTCTTGCTATTGAACTAACTTCTACTGCTTGTCTTAGTGTCTCTGAGGTCCTAATTTATCCAGTTCATGAAATATGTTCTCTTTCTTTCTGTAGTTTTTTTAAAAAAATATTATTCTTTTGTTCTGACCATTTTTAGCTTGAGGGACAGTGATATGGTGTTCTACCAATATGTTTCTTTTTTATGTTGCTACACAAGATATATCTTTGCAAAACTCTAAATTGTTTCTGCTTTGCCAGGTGCTTTGAGAGAACAAATGGGATCTATTGAACTTTGTGAAGAAGTATTAAAATTCTGAAGGATCAAATCAAGAGATTATTTAATTTGTGACTGGCGGTGTTTCTGATATTGGAGAGTTGATGTTTCTGGGTAGGACAAGGGAACTCTTAAAGGCAATTGCCTCACTGCATCTGAGCATGGAGGCTCCAGGAGGGCAGGGACTTTTTAGGAGATGAGATGTCCCACATTTGTGAAGAACTGGAAGGGACATAGAGTGGTTTTGATCACTTTCTTGCAGCAGAAAGAAAATTGCTAAAATTACTTGTTGCTTAGTTTGAGAACCAGATGAAGAAATATGGATTCAGCCTGTGCTTGCTGAGGTTACACTGTCCCAGAAGACATGTGTTCACAACTTGAGAGTATTTGAAAGCTTAGGTTTCAACAGTGGTCAGGAGTGCATTTGTATAGTGAAAGCATGTGTCCACATGGGCCAAACACCCCCATCCCCCCAGCTATCAGTCCAGATGATGCAGGGCCCAATCCCCAGTTCTGATGCACATTGTCCAGATGACATCTGGCCAGTTCAGCACTGCACCTGCAGTATACTACCCTTGCAAAAGATTTAAATAAGTCACCTTTTGCCATTCTTCCCAGAATGGTGATGGGCAGCTGTCTGCATGTGTGTCCTGCTGTGCCTCCTGCTGCCACCACCACAAGCCATTCCCTTTGAGGCAGAATGAGATCAATGCTGAATGCCTCATTTTTAGCCTCAGAGGGAGCAGCTTGTAGTGGTGGCAGCAACTCCAGGTTGTTCAGCTAATGGAGATGTCAGGGAAGCTTTGGGGCTGCTCCTGGAATATTCTGGCCTACACAGACACTGTTTTAGTTATATTCTGTTTGCACTACGGTAACATTTTGTATGGGCTGCCTCTGAAAAATTTTCAGTCCAAAGACCTACAGTTAGGCTGTTAATCAGGGTGAATTACAGAGAACACACTGGCTACTGATCTGTTTTTGGAACAATTCAAAGTGCTGGTTATGATCTATAAGGCTCTATACAGCTCATTTCCTGTTTACTGGAAAGATTGTATTCTTCCATATGAACCTCCTTAGATTTTGAGAACTTCAAGAAAGGCCTTTTTGCCCATCCCACCACATTCACATGTACATCTAGTGGGAACATGGAGAGGGGCTTCTTAGTAGCTGTTCCCAGGCTTTAGAATGCCTTTCCTATAAGCAGCAAGAACCCTGTTGCAATTCCTTGCAGCCTTGCTTATTGGAATGAGGGGCCTGGAAATGACATTGTCCTTGCATCCTGATCACCAGCTGAATAGATCTCCTTTGCCAGCTGTGGCTACTGTTGGGCGAGGAGTGGGTTGTGCGAGGAGACATTACTTCGCTATGCATATAGAATCAAATAGTCAGAAGATACTGCAAGGGTCATCAAATCCAACCCCCTGCCATGCACAGTCAAAGCACTCCCAAAGGATGACCATCCAGCCTCTGTTTAAAAACCTTCAAAGAAGGAGATTCCACCACTCTCTGAGGCAGCATATTCCATTGTCAAATGGCTTTTATTTCCTAAAGGTCTTCCTAATGTTGAGATGGAATTTCTTTTCCTGTAGTTTGAACTCATTGGTCCAGGTCCTATTCTCAGGAGCTGCAGAAAACAAACTTTCTCCATCCTCAGTATGACATCCTTTCAAATATTTAAACAGGACTAGCATATCACCTTTTAACCTTTTCTTCTCCAGGCTAAATATACCCAGCTCCCCAAGTCTCTCCTCATACTGTATGGTTTCCAGAGCTCATTTTAGTTACCCTCTTCTGGACATACTCCAACTTGTCAACATCCTTTTTGAACTCTCATGCTCAGAACTGAACACAGTATCCCAGGTAAGATCTGACCAAAACAGAATAGAGTTGTACTATTACTTCCATCAGTCCAGAAACTATACTTCTGCTGATGCAGCCTAGAATCGCATATGCTTTTTTAGCTGCCGCATCACACTGTTGGCTCATGTTCAACTTGTGGTCTATTAGGACTCCTAGATCCCTTTCACATGTACTCTTGTCAAACCAGGTGTTCCCCAACCTATATCTGTGCATTTCAATTTTTTTCCTGCCTAAGAGTAGTATCTTAGATTTCTCCCTGTTGACATTTATTTTGTTAGTTTTGGAGAGAGAACTTTAGATCTAGTTCTAAAGAAAAGCTTTAAAAACTGGATTCATTGTGTGTTAATTACACAGAATTGTATCACTGTGTCACTATTCAGATATGTCTCACAGCCAAGGGGTGGGCCTTCTTCACTCTGCTTTTTCCCAGTCAATCCAGATGGATTTTGATCTGAGCCTATAAGCTTTCTTGCGTTCATTCCAATGCTAAAATAATGTGACCAAAATAAACTCCATATGTTGAACTGTACAATAATGCATAGCTGCCTTCTTACGTGCCTCTCCTCCTTCATTATATAACAGGCTTGTATCAGACTGGATTACTAGCAGCCTGTATCCTAAGTGGGGGTGTTTGCACTTGTGACATCTATTCAAATCATGAATTTTGGGTGTTCTGATAACAGCTTAGGGCTTGGCCACTGAGATAAGTATTTTTGAAGGTAGTCCATTTGAAATAACAATTGAAATAAATACTCATGATCTGTTTCTAAGATCCCATAGTGTACATTCACCAGGTCATGCTGCTTCTGCAAGAATAATAATCTACAGTATCCTCTACTCCTGCAGTACCCCTTGCACCCTGAAAACCTGCTCTGGAGAGCTGGAAAACCCTCTGGAACAGGTTTTTAGGGCCATGGAAAGTTGTCCAGAGGGAAAGGAAGAAAGCCTTTGTCCCCCTAGCATGGGATATCAAAATATGCCCTTGGATCTTGGCCCATATAAATAATACCAGGTCCCAATTGTGCCCTGATGTGAAACATGTGCAGTTATGGAATTTCACAGCAGGCAGGCTCAACAATGTACATAAGACACAATGTGTTGCATGATGGCATAGACGTTTATTGTTCAAGGGGCTGTGGGGGCTCTTGTCCCCAGGCTGATCTACTAGGAAACATGCCTTATTTGGGCAAAACACAGTTTTGGCGCACGGCAGGACATAATATTCTCTAGTCACTGAAGAAGAAATGTGAAACCTGGAAACAAAATGAAAATGTGTTTTTTCACTGATCATCAATTTCCATCTTCCCTCTGTGGCATGCTCTTCTTAGTAGGCAGTATTGCAAGACACAAATACACTTGACAGAAACTTGCTCTCTTTCAGAAACATGCCTGGTCCGAAAGCCCAAGCTAGGACAGTTTCAGTAACTGTGAACCATGAAATTTGGAATTCCTGTGCCAAAGTCTTGCAGTTGCTTTGCAATGTTTTGTAACATTTTGCAATGCACCAAAAACAGAGATCTAGATATATCAGTTTGGGGTTCTAATAAACACCCCAAATCCATGCTACCTGATTTCCTTCAAATCTGTGCCAAATTTTGCAATTGTTTTACAGCATTTTGCAACAAAATACCATGTTTTGCAAAACCCAAACCCACCCCAAAACCAAGAAGCTAAGGCCACAGTCTGTCAGGAACCTTCTTTTCTGCAAGTTCCTTTGAAACAATTGGAAGTCGTGCACCAAGGGAAGACTTGTACTTTTCTTTGCTTCCTCATTAGGTAGCAAGGGTTTATGGAAGTGTTGAATTGTTGTGAATTTAAAGAAATTTTCTTAGACTGTAATCCTGTAGTCACTTGATAAGACCCATTTACTTCTGAGCAAGCATTTTTAAGTGTTTATTTTTAAATCCTCTTTTTGCCCTCCAAGAACAGAGCCACTTAAGGAGACATAAAATACAAAAGCATAAAATGATCAGCTGAACATTAAAATGTACAAATAAGGCAAAACTGAAATAAAAACATAAAATTATATCATCAGCATCAACTACAAACCAAATAGTCAATAGTATGCAAAGACATCTTGAAGCACCTTTGAGACTAACTGAAAGAAAAAAGCTGGTAGCATGAGCTTTCATATATATGCATGCATGCACCTGAGGAAGTAGGCTTAAATCATCCTGATTTTCCAGATTAACACAGCTATGGAATTTATGACACAGGGGAAATCCCATGCAAAAACAGGGGGTTTAAACTGGAAAAAACCTGCAAAAGCAGGTTGATTTTCACACATGTCATTGTTAAACTTGTATTAACCCAAAATGGAAAGTAAACAAAAGCCGCTCCTTTTTACTTTTTTCCGAAAGTAAAAAGGAGTGGCTTTTGTCTACTTTCTGTTCGGGTTAACATTAGTTTAACAATGACATCATGTGAAAATCAACCCGCTTTTGCAGTTTTTTTTCCAATTTAAACCCCCGTTTTTGCGCAGGATTTCCCCTGTGTGATAGATAAAGAGGAAGACCAAACCCTTTGGGATTACATATACTGCACATTGACACCGAGGCAGTCCCTCTTGCACATATGCACAAACCATGTTTTTGAAGGCAAAGGGGCATGGAATAGAGGCACAATAGCTAATATATTATGGATTATGATTATATCTTGCTTTCCCCCCAAAGTTAGGACTCAAAGTGGCTCACAGTTTAAAAAGAACAATCCAATGAAAAACATACAAAAAGTGAGCATTAAAATAGAATCACACTGTTACAGTATTAAAACACATCACACATTAAAATAATAAAATGCAATTAAACAAGATAAAAGTGTTTAAAAGCAGTGCAATCAAAACAGGACAGCACCCAAATCCATTCTTTTAAAAATTTCTGTTTCAAAGGGCTGTCAGAACAAAAAGGTTTTAGTTTCCCCTAAGAAGGCCACTAAGGAGAGGGCCATCCTGACTTCCCTGGAAATTAGTTCCAGAGTCTATGGACAGCCAACAAGAAGGCCCTCACTCTCACAAGCAATTATACTGGTGATGGTGTTGGACTGGTATAATAAAGCATGGGAAGATTCTCATGGAAGGAGGGAGTTGTTCAACTGGCCAGCTCCTATGCCATTTGCAGCTACCATGCTGCTAACTACCATCTTGAATTCCACTGGCAGGTAGTGCAAGTGACATAGTAAAGGCATCACATGCTCCCAACACTTTGACTTAGGGGTTGTCCACATGGGCCAAATAAAATGTCCTGTGCCCATTCTCTCAGCAAGTAGTCTGAATGACAGACCCAATCCCTGGTTCTGGTATGAACTGTCCAGACATCATCGAGCCAGTTCAGCACCAAATCTATAGTATACGACCTTTAAAACAGCTTAAATAAACTCACCTTTTGAACCAGATCTTCCTGGAAGACCCAGATCAATCCATTGTGGTGCCAGTGACTATTTATTTACAAGGTGTCCATCCCACTGTGCGACCCAGTGCCACCATCACCACCACGAGTTGTTTGCTCTGAAGAATCACCCAGCCATGTGATCAATGCTGGGCACCCCATTCTGACCTCAGAGCGAGTGACCAGCAGCATCACAAGAGAGGGCCCAAGGTAACAGTTAAAGATTTGTGTGGACAGCTTTGGTGCCAGAATACTCTGGGCTGCTCCTGAGCATTCAGGCCTGTGTGGATTGAGCCTCTGTCAAAAGCTCTAGCAGATGCTTCACCATTATCATCAGTACATATCCTCCAATGGTTCAAAGATGAAAACTGCGTGTGGCCATGCAATATTGGAATATGGGCAAGGCAGCAAAACTTATTAATGAGGAATACTCATGGTAGGAGAGGTTGTAGAGCTTGCTTTTGCTTGAGCCTAATGGGAAGGGCAAGTCTGTCCCTCTCCTCTCCTACCCTGTTTTCACTCAGAGTTACCAAGTGAAAACGACTTTTGTACTTTGAAGTTTGCTTTAATTGAAGTAAGCTGAGGACAAAGGAAGAAAATGGGAGCAGGAGGGTGAAGCTGGGACATTTTAAAAGCAGCTGAAAAAGTGGGATGGCAAATGATCATGACTATTTAACAGTGGAACACACTCTGTTGGAGTGTGGTGGAGTCTTCTTCTTTGGAGGTTTTTAGACAGGCTGGATAGCTATCTGCCGGGGGTGACAGCTGATGTCAGGGGGTGGATTTGATGGCACCTGAGATCTCTTCCAAGTCTGTGATTCTATGATTCTAGGACTGTCTCTGCCACATTGGAACAGTTGCTATTTGTTGTTGCTATTGATGCTGGTACTGTTATTATCTCACCTTTCCTCCAGACTGGGACTCATGATAGCTTGCCAAGGTTCAAACAGATACAGCTTTAAAAATTCATAAAATACTAAAGGTTAAAATATGATTAAACTATCAAAAATTATAATCAAGGCCATTAAAAAGAAGAACAACAAATAAAAACAATACAGCTCATTATCAGACTCCCCCCCCCCCCACTTCTGAGCAATCAGGTCTCAAAGGCCTGCTAAAATGAGGTCTCCTCTTCCCTATCAAAGGATAGCAAGGAAGGCTCCAGCCTAAGCAGTTTAGGAAAGAAATTACAGAGCCTTGGAGCAGCCACTGAAAAGGCCTCTCTTATGTTTCCATTAGATGTGCTTATGAAGGTGGTGAGACACAGAGAAGGGCCTCTTCAGAAGATCTCAGTACATATATGGAAAACATGGTCCTTCAGATAACCTGGACCTGAACTGTATAGTTGAATCATAAGTAGCACTTTGAATCACAAGTAACACTTTGAACAGACTGGGAATTAACAAGGGAATTGTGTGTTTCCTGCAATCAGCTCTGGTTAACAATCTGGCTGCTGCAATTAGGATTACTAGTTGAAGTTTCTGAGTGGTTTTCAGGAACAGTCCCGGGTCAACTTTATTGCAGTAGTTAAAAAGTTATACTTATTGCATGTTAATTCCATAACAAAGTACCAGGAATGGGTTCAGTTAGCACAGCAGCCAAAGGTGATAAAAAACAGCCTAGGCCATAGCCATTGACTGAGCATCACGGTTTGATCCAGGGTAACTGCAGAACACACAAATGATGAACCTCCCCTTTTATGGGAACTTGTGCCAATAGTGTGCATATCTTATTCAAACCATGGATTTTGAGCATTGTGGGGAAAGGGTGTTAAGTCTTATGATAGTGGCATCGAGCATGGGGTAGCAAGTTCATTTTGGTAGAAAGACAACTCTTGATTAATAGCAGAATGAGCTCTAGACTGGTTATACAAAGACATGGCCTTCAAACCTCTGCTCTTTGAGGTTCGTTGCAGTTTTGTCTGCTATCAATGGCTTTTTTATAACAGCAGGCTATTGGCCACAGAATAGGGATGTAATTTTTCACTACGTGTCTTCTCAAAGGAAGCAAAAGGCAATTTTAACAATTGTCTTCCTGCCGCAAGAACGTAACTGAAGAACACACAGTTTTCAAAGACTATTTACAATTCAGGACTTATTCTGTGCAAAACTCACTCATGGTTTCTTTGCACAGAAAACAAGTATTTTCTATACAGAAAGCAATATTCCTGTGTTTTAAAAAATGTGCAGAAAATGCTGTTTTCTCAGCAAATTACACAGGTATGTTTTGTGCAGAATAACTCCCCAGCTACAGTATTTTCTATGCAGGAAACAGCTTTTTTACAGAGGAAATATTTCTGCATAGAATATCATTTTCTGTGAAGAAAATACTGTTTATTTTGCAAAACAACCACATACAAATTTTGTGCAGAAAAAGTCCCAAAGTGCAAAAGTTCTCATCTGTCCAGGAATTCTTCTCAGGGTTTTTTGACCCTCAAAAAGCACGTTTTCCAACCATTAACAAAAAATCCACCCTGAACACAAGGGTATTCCTACTCCAACTATTTTAGCTTTTCATATTCTAGTATTCGAATCCATGCATAGAAATCAGTTTCCACTTTTGAATCACTCCCACTGCAGCGGAATGGATGACACCACACGTTGTTCAGAAAGAAACCAGATTTATTTGATGAATATAAACAAGCTGATCAACACTGAGCACTTCTCATATACATGATAACAATGTTATGAACTTTAATACCTTGGTACTTAACACTTCTACAAGACATTAAAAATACAATGACTGTTCTAAAACATGCCCACTGGTAATTTCTAAGGATTCCTTAGTTTTTCATATCAATGTCCTTAACCATATGTCGAGATCACAATCCAGAACATGCCACTCACTTGAAGAAAAAATTATTACAAGAAGCACTATCAAATGAGGGTCAAAGGTAAATAGGGAATACTGACCCATTGCTGCAAAACATCACATTCAAACAATCACTCTACACCAAAGGAAAATGCAGATATAGGTTGTGACACATCAGTAGTCTTTTCATAAACACTGTTTAAAAAGGAAATTAAAACCCACTTTCAAATGAAAGTCAATGTGCATTTACGTGCATACTAGATACACAAAAGTCATTTAAATACAAAATTCCATTTGTACATTTAAATGAAAGAATATGCAGTACAAGCTTGATCCCACAGTAAAATAATACTCATCTTAAATGTTAACCAAAAAATTGTTGTTTGTTTGTTTTTTACACTGAAAGGGGAGGACAAAACTACCAAACATTGCTTGAGTAAAACGTTTGCCCAACATCACAGTGTTTGTTGTAAACCCAGAGATTCTATTTTACTGTATGAAAAGATTTCCCCCCTAAACGTCATAGAATACTAGGTGAAATGAAAAAAGAGGGAAAAAAAGTTAATGTTAGACAAAATTTTCTTCTATACAGGCTAAGTCTTAGGCCTTGATAAAAGTTAGAATCAATACTCTTATCAATGAGCGGAGCAAAAAAACAAAACAAAACAATGCCCCCAAAATAATATCTGTGACAAAATTGGCACACACATATAAATACCTAGCTATACAGTTTTGATTTTTAAAGACCCTATGTTTTCCTAGTTTATTTCCTACTTCAAGTATTCAGTTGCAGAATTAAGGTAAAGACCTGACTGTAAGAGACTCAGAAGGCATAATCTTCTGCAAAGTTTTCCTGCCCAAGCCCCATGGGACTGAAAAAGGAAGTGGTCCACTTTTCATCCTAAGTTTCCCTTTGTCCCTTTCACTTCAGTGGAGCTTGCACTCAAGAACTCCCTTGAGGATTGTGCCCAGACAGCTGTCCCTTACTAGGACAACAACTTTCTCCAAAGAAACACACTTTGTTGTCCAAGTTAGCAAGTGCAACATTTGTCATATGTGCTAAAGAAACTTCCAGGAGCTTTGCATTTTAAACAAACCCAACAAAACAAAAACAAACCCCCAAAGTTTAAAATGTCATTGACAAAGGACAAAGTTTTTAAACAAAAATAAACAAAATTGAATATGGATGCTATACAGATTTTATACAGATTTGTTATTTCATGTATTGAATTCCAAGGAGAAATTCACCTTGCTTTCAGTAGGTCTTTAATTTCGTCAAGGATGATGGTGCACTCAACTAATAAATTCTTGTTTTCTAGATAAATCATAATTTCCAGGAGGGGAGGGGGTAATATGTATGGCTCATAAAGGATGATCAGGATTAACTGCACTAACCTTCCAAAAGCAATAATTTTTTTTTTCTAAATTCAGTGCAAGATTTTAGGAATATCCTGTTCAGATTTTTTTTTCTCACAGCAGCAAAGTAAAAGGAAAAAAAATACTAAGAATTAAGGCCACACATGTTTAATTTCATGGGGAGGCAACCCACTAAGCAATACTGCTGCATGACTTCCATTCATTTCTGCAAAACCCAGCACATATTTTATTAAAATGAAAGGAAGTTTCAGAGCAGAACGGTTGGGTTGTATGTTGCTTGATTTTCACTGTATTTATTTTATTTTTTAGAACTGCAGCTAGTCAATATCCATTTATATGAGCCTCAAAATGCTCCTTCCACTGGCAAAAAGTTGTGCCAGTGAAAGAACAGAACATTTGTATGCACACCTAAGCCAGATTGAATGAAAATGCTTATTAAGAGGGAGACCTTTGTTTTGGGAAATCAGCAGATATTTAATCATCAGTAATAGTCTGTCCCTGCATTTAACAGTTTCAGGGTTCCCCACCCCAAGCTTTTCTCTCCTGGCATGTGCTTTAACTTGTTCACATTTATTATCGTTTGTTTCATGATGGAGATAATAGTCAATTATCCCCTCATTCATTGACACTTTATTTTGTTTAACATCTAAAATACAATATAAAGTATGGTAAGCATTGCTGTCCTGTTCGGAAAACAACAATGTATGGTCCCTTCTCATAAAGGAGACCTAATGCATATATCAAATAATCACAACATTCTTATTTCAATTTTAAAAAATCAAAAGTCCCAGCTTTTATATGAAGTATGTTGTGCATTTGGACAATAAAAGTTTGATACATCACAGATGTTTGTATAATATGTATACAGATATGTGTACACATGCTTGCTTCAAGCTTTTATCATCCAGACATACATCACCCACTTTATATAAATAATTTCAAGCCAATTTAGATTGCAGTCCTATACACACTTAGCTATGAATAAGCACTACTGAACTCAATGGTACTTATTTCTAAGTAGATATGTATAGGATTGCACTGTTAGATTCCCCATGCATTGTCAGAGACACACACCATATTGTTATATGCCAACAGATATTAGTACCAAAAATTGATTTCATTTCCAACCTGGCCCAGAGCTTAATACTTGTGGTTACATTATCAAAATAGTTTGAATAACATAAGAAACAGAGGAGGGCAAAGATGTTTTTATTACCCTGAAAAGCCCACATTATGGTGGGTATGATTAATGCTGACATCATTATGTAACAGCTTTCTTGTCCTGTAATAATCTAATGCATTAGAAGTGATACTTTAGAAGAAACTAACCAGAATCAGCAGATGGTGACACTGCAAGCTAGTGGAACCTCAATTACACGTTAAAATTAATACAAATCTGTCAATGAACTGTTTCAATGAACTTCATTGAGTAATGTTCAGATGGTAGCTCAGTTGGAAAAAAAGGAACAATTCATATGACCCCATTAAAAGTTCTTCTAATTTCTGTTGAAGCCCCCTTAATTGTTTTCCAAAGTATCTAACTTCATAATAGATTACAAGAAACAATGGAGAAGACACCTGCTTATGCAGCATATTGTCTGATGGCAACCTTCATGTGCCCGACCCACTTCTGTGAACATTTTGGGACAGAGTGGTGATTGCATTCAGAGTCCCACTGCAGATCATCATCATCATCATCATCATCATCATCATCATCATCATCATCATCATCTTTCTCCTCTGATCAACCTGCAGTGCTGCATATCATTTGCTTCTCTCTCCAGCTCCTCTGATAACTGCAAAGAAAGAAGAGACCATGCAAACAATTAGTTCACATCACTGGTGGAGAGACGTTCTTATTCTTATTCTTATTAGTGTTTATTTATATAGTGCTGTAAATTTTGCACAATGCTTTATAAAGTTATCAAAACAGCATAAAACCTGCCAAAAGCATACAGTCTAAAATCACAAAATACAAAAATAGTAAGTAAACAATTTATCCCATTAAAATAACAGAAGCCTGAAATGCTTCTGTGAACACAAAAGTCTTTAATTTGGACTTCAAGTTGACCAAGGAAGTAATGATCTGCCAGTGTTTGGGGAGGCGGTTCCAGGAATGAAGAGCAGCAAGGGAAAAAGGGTGAATCCAAATCAAGGAAGAAGAAACTCTTGGTTGGGCCCCTGGATCCCAGAGCTTGAACTTAATGGTAGGAGGATATATTATGGCTGACAAATAAAGGGGGGGGGGAACTGTGCAGGGCTTTGAAAGTTACACAAAGTCAAAATGGAGAGCCAAAAAGATAATCATAGAAACAGAGTGCTGAATAGAAACCAAAGCACCAAGGTGGGACAAAGGAAGCCCTGGCAAAAGAAGATTGCAATAGTCAAGGTGAGAAATAACCAAGGCATGAAACAAAGTGTTAACAGTAGAGACGGAAATAAAAGGTCTGATTTTGGCTATATTATACAAGAAGAATTGACAAGACATGCTGGGTAATGAAGGTTGCCTGGCTCCTTCACCTGCTATTTTATACACCATACATTCTTTGCAGGGTCTTCAAATCTGGCTGTAATAACCCACTATTGTGTCTTATCATTTGGAGATACCTAGTTTAGCAATTCCAACAACAGGACATTTAAGTGGTGGTGCCTACAGTGTGGATCAAACTCTCATGGGAGGCCTACCAGTCCTCACTTTCATGTTGGAACTCAACAATTTTTTATTTCTGTTTGAGTTCTGTGGCACTTTCAAATCTTTCTTTTAAAAATGCCAAATCTTTTTGCTATTTATTGGGGATATCTATTGTTATTTAAAAGTGATTTTTTAAAATGTACTGTTTTGAACTGATTTCTTGTTATGGGGACAATTTAGGGGAAAAAAGACAAAGAAAGGGAATGGCAAGCATCCACTTAATGACTTACATATGCACAAGTTTCCCTACAGAAGTGCCTGGACATTTTTGGTCTGGTGCAGAAGTCTGCATTCAGCTGAAGCAGAATTGCATGCCTCTTGTGCAGTTGTGCATTTCATGTTTATTTCCATATTCAGTTGGACAGTGTTGCAATTTATTAATGCACAATTATCATGTAGCTCCATGACTATAAAGTGACACTCTGTCCTCCTAATGTAGGATCTTGACCAATATTTCCCTATTCGACATCACTGGAGTTTATAGTAATTTGTTGAGACATACTGTATACTAAAGCAATTGGTAAATTAGCACTCTGCCAGGGCAACTTGAGTATCGCACATAATTCCCCAAACACATGAAGAATTCAAACTGTGATTTCTACAATGGTGATTTGTTTGGTTTGAATTTGGTGACTCTTGTGCAATACTAAGTTTGCACAAAAGTAGATGCAGCCATTAAACAGTTTTGTGATTTGCTGGAGAAACTGCTGACAGCAAAAATGGTGGATATCACAGTAATAGACAAAAGAGCACCCAGTCTCTGCAAAGGTGTGACTTTTCCGAACTTCAGTTCCCCTAGAAGTAAGACTTCCCCCAGCAATTGGAGGCCAAGATGTTCCCTAAGGCCATTGTCTTCATAAATAGCTGTACATGTGCCCTGAACCCTCAGATTACGATTGAGTAGGTAACTAGCCAAGTCAGATTGACTGTATTTACTTGGGATTTTATCTCTGTGTTTATTGTCTTTACTCATATACCCCTGTCTCCCAAAAATCTTTTAAAAATATTTTGGTCATTTAGCTTCATTGTTTTAAAAGTAAATTCTCACTAAATCATTCCTTACCTGAAGAACTGTTGCGTAATAGTGTTCATGGGATTTTCACATGGCTTTTGTTAAGTGCTGGGTATCTGGACTTTGGGGGGGGGGGGGAATGGCAATAGCAGTAGCATTTACATTTCTATACCTCTTCATACTGAACTAAGTAGTCTCTTAACATGTAAGCTAATTGCCCCCAACAAGCTAGGTACTCATTTTAGTGACCAACAGAAGGATACCAGACTGAATCAACCTTGGAGCCTGGGATTGAGTTCACAACCTTTTGGCTGCATTACTGGTTGCAGTACTAGTATTTAACCATCAGGGCTCCTAAAAATCCAGAATGCTTTACTTTTTTCCTAGAGTTCTGGTTCCCAGGCAGGGGCCTCCATAACAAGGATGGGAACATCCCAGCTGAGAGTTTCAAAAAGTCCATTTTGACTGGTAGCAGCCTATCCAGCACACTTTTTGCAGGAGCCTTGTAAAGAGGAGGCCCCACAACAGGGAAATTCATCCCCTGTTCCAGATTTGTAACAGTTCTGTCTAGTTATTTTTAATGAGCATCCATAAAAAAAGTGGCCTGCTTTTTCAGGAAAGACCCAAAATGGTTCATATGGCACCTTTTACTGGTTAAATTTCAGGCACTGACATAGAATCATTGGCAGCCAACATTGTGTCACACACCTGCTTTTATTAAGACCACCCATTGAATCATCTTGGTTTCCATTTGAACCTGAAATATGTCTAACCTTAGTTTGACATGATGGCAGAGCTAGGGATATTTCCAAAATGTGGTGGAAAATGTTTTGCCACTCATCCTCAGCTTTGAAAACAAATCTCCCTGAAAGCAACAAATGTGTGGTGAAAACATTTTCACCACACTTTAGAATGTACGTCCATCTTTACGATGGCATTTTGTTTCAGCTTAACCATAACTTTACTTCACATGCCAATGAACAAAGGTTTCAGTAACAGAAACAACGCTGTTGTTGACAAAAACTGACAGCTCTTTTGTACAAAAGAGAGAGAGAGATCATGCCCAGCTCTTAACTTCAGTTAAGACATTATTATTGTTGTTGCTTTGCTGCTGCATGCCTTCAAGTTGATTCCAATTAATGCAACCATCTTATGGAGTGTTTTTGGCAAAATGTATTCAGACAAGGTTTGCCATTGTCTCTCTTCCAGGCTGAGAGAGTACAGCTTGCCCAAGGGCAACCAGGGGATTTCCATGGCTGAGTGGGGATTCAGACCCTGGTCTCCCAGAGTCCTAGTCCAACACTAAAACTGCTATACCACATTGGCTCATTAATGAAAAAGCAAGTGCCGCTGAAATTTATTTTAGGACTTAGTTTAAACTAAGGGAGCACAGAATTGTAGTGCTTATGTCTCCACCACATGAAAAGCCCTTAGGCCTCATCCTGTTCACTAGTACCACTTTTCTAAAAAGTCTTCATCCAATATTTTTCCAATAAAGGGTAAATAGCTCATTCCATAACTCATAAGACAGAAATTCCACAATGTACTGTATCCCACCATTCAATAACAATGTGACGGTGCTTTAAGTAAAAATTTCAGAAAAGTGGGGAAAGGAGTGTAAATAAGAACACAATAAGATGAAATGTTTATAGGTTAATCTAATTAGCCATGAAATTAATTAACCTGGTGAAGCCTTAGTAAAGCTAAACTATAATACCCTTTTAGACATTAGGGTGCAACAAGATTTTGTTGTTTCTGCTACAATAACCTAACACAGAAAGACCTCTAAAGTTATATATTAATACATATTTTACCATATACATTACATTGTACTAAGTACTCCAAGAACTATTATAGAGTACACAGGCTTTCTTCAAAGATAAATTATACATATAGGAAATGTAGAAATGTAGCCAGTCATTCCAAAAGATCAAATCAAGTTGTAGTCTTTTTTCTCTTCACCTAAAAATGATGTGCAAATCATTATTTCAGTTCTACACTCGGAAATAGTCTTATTCAGATTTCTTCCCCTCTTTATATCACACAGGAAGAAGGTATAAAGCAAATCCTTTGCAGTTTATTGGCACATTAAATTTACTCAGTCTGTGGTTCAAACATTATACATAAAATTACCTAATACTATTCTCACAGAGTTATAAATGCATTTCCAATATGTCTGTGCAGCGCACAGCGTCAAGCAAAACATGCTTCAATCTCTGGTTTTTAATGAGTGAAATATTCAGAAAGAATACTTTTAGCTGAAGGAGTTTAGGGCTTTTTGTACCCTGAAAAAAAAAAAGGTATTGAAAACATGTGATAACACATATACAGTAGATAAATCTGTATTGTATGGAAATTAATTATACACTTTTTAGGCAGTTGTCTCTCATGGTTACAAAATAATAATAATGAAACTTGTTATGATTTCAGATATTTTATTTAGAGATCAGAAAGCCAGCATGCTGTAGTGCTGGATTAAGGGCTTGGGAGACCAGGTTTCAAATTCCTGCTCAGACATGGAACCCCATAGAGTAATCTTGGGCAAATCATTATCTCTAAGCCTCAAAGAAGGCAAAGGCAAACCCCCTCTGAACATATCCTGCCAAGAAAACCCCATGAAAGGTTACCTTAGGGTTGCCACAAGTCAGAAATAACTTGAAGGTACGCAACAACAAAATTTAAAGATGAAGGAATATAATATATCTGAACTGATTTCTCCCTGTGTTTTCTGCCACCTTTTAAATTGCTAATTCCATGACCAAATTAGTAATAACAGTATATCTCAATATGTCATTGTTCCCAATACAATGCCTTTGCATGATTCATCATCATCATCATCATCACCATCACCACCACCACCACCACCACTTTCACCATAATAATTTATATTTGAATTAATAATAATATAATAATAAATCTTTATTTCTAGCCCGCTCCTCTGTAGAGCACAATCAGAGCGGGGTACAGCAAATTAAAACATACAGATTAAAATACATCATCAACCCATACCCAACCACCCATCCTTAAAAAATAAATTAAATTAGTAATAATTTAAAACCATAACAACATTAAAAACATAATACATCCTCATAGATCTTGGATGAGGGTAAAAATAGCACCAAGCAAGGGGTCAAAATAGGTCCCGTTTCGGAGCCAGGAACTAGAAGGTTTCAGGGAAGGCCTGCCGGAAGAGATGCGTCTTCAGAGCTTTTTTAAAGCAGTCAAGAGATGTTATAAGACGCATCTCATCCGGCAGTCCATTCCACAGCTTGGGTGCGGTAGCTGAAAAAGTTCTCTGGGAGGTCTGCGACAGCCGAGTTTTCACAGGCTGTAGCAGGTTCCTCCCAGAGGATCGGAGCGTGCGGGGGGGTTCATACGGGGAGAGGCGGTCCCTAAGATAAGATGGACCCAAGCCATGTAGGGCTTTAAAAGTTAGGACCAATTAGATGTGCCTAGTTTATTTTAAGCAGTTAATAAGGTTATTCTGACACAGAACTAATATATGGGTCCATTAATGATGACTGCAATTAGTGTACATCCACCAACATTTCCCAGCTCCTTAGTTTAAAACAGTTTGGACCCTACTCCAAAACGTTTTGACGTGAATGGAAAGATTCCCATCAACTTCATTAGGAATTTGGATCTAACTCTGGCACAAGAAGAAATGATTTCCACAGAGTTGGAAAGTTTGGGAGTTCCTGAAGTAGATCATGTTACAAGTTCTGGCACATAAAATCACTGCAAACTTTTTATGAAAACTGTAAGTCAAAGCACGCTTTGCATTTTGTGAACTGTACATAGTTCCCATTCTTTTGTGCGTGGAGGATCGCTCAAAGAGATATATAGACACAGGAAGCACCCATGCGAATTAACAAGAAGCACATGTTCCTACTATAAGAACGATCTATGACCCTTCTCTCTTTCTCTCTTTTGTACCAGTTGGGAGCTGAACAGTTTATAATTTTCCAATGTTCTTGATATTTTACAATCTGAAGTACCCTGGCAATTCTCACTCACTAAAAGCAAAATTCTGCACAAATGAGGAAGAATGAGCAAAGAAATGCAAAATGCAGGTTTGTTCCTTGGCTCTCTCTAGCCTTCTTACAGCAGTATCAAAATTCCTGGATAAATTTCCCACTCCTCTCTTTCTCGACTGATTCATTCATCCAGACATTGCATGCATTTTGACCCAAAACAGAAAGAAGAAAGAAACTACAGAAAATGCAGGGGGAGGGGAATTACAGCTTTTCAACACCTGCTAGAGCTATGTGTAATTTTATTTCTCTCTTTTGGACTACAGTATGCCAGAAATGCAGAACACCCAGCATTAACACCCCAATAACAAACCACCTTCACATAAATTACATTGATTTCAGGGAATTTATTTCTCTAGTAAGCCATTTACCACACAATACTATGTAAGTTACATCAGGTTCAGGAGGGCATACTGCCAGGTATTTTTGCATCAGATTAGACATGGGTGAGAATATCACTGAGTGTTGTTATTGTTGCTCTGCTGCCGTTTTTAAAGAATGTATAAAACTCTGCAAACATCTACAAAAATAGGATTAAAAAGATGAGATTTTAGGATATCAAACCTGGAAGAAACCAAATATACATCTTGCTTCATTACTTGCTTTCAAGTCATTTCCATTTTATGGTGGCCATAAGTCATCCCTATCAGGGAGTTTCCTTGGCAATATTTGTTCAGAAGAGGTTTGCCATTGCCTTTCTGTAAGGCTGAGAGAGTGTGGGTTTCCATGGTCAAGTAGGAATTCAGACCTTTGTATCCTGGGGTCCTAGACTGGGTAACAGACCACACTACCACACTGATTCATATAAAATCCTCTTAGTCCCAGCAAGAATAGAGCCACTGAATCAATAGGAATTACCCTCATGTCGATTCACTTTTCAGCAACTGATTCAGTAAGTTTACTAGCCAACAGGATGCCAGTCTATAACTGTGGTGCTGTATGAGAGTAGCCACATCTTTTCCCACCTAATTTCTTATTTTTAGCAGACAACTTACTCCCTTCCATGTTGGAATTGCTGTACCTATAGAGTGTGGCCAGTGCAAATGCTTGAGACTTTGTTTCAAATTTTGAAAAAAAATATATATGAAAAATTGCAGTTCTTCATAAATGAGACGGAAATAATGTGACTCCACCCCCCACCCCCATTGTCCGATGTAGAAGAAAATAAATGTGGCACATCCATCCATCCCTATATACTACAGTTTTACCTCAGTTATAGTAGTAGATGTGTTCTTTTAGTAGTATGGTCAGTTATAGTAGTAGATGTGAAAATTGGTACAAGAGGCACCACAATAAAGAACATTTCAATATGTTTTGGCAAACTCCTCCCCCCGAAATAACAATATGCTCATGTGAAATTGAACAAAACAGTTTAGAGAAGCCTTCCATGCTGGGATATAACTTGGGGGATGTGGACCACACTGGGTGACCCCTCAGAAGTAGATGAGCATCTGGTGAGGCATTCACTTCTTTCCATCCCTAGACTCCTCTGGACCACTGCTTCCATCAGCCAGGCCACCTCTGCCATCCATCAGCTGTGGCTGGTGGTTGGAAGGTATGCCAGATAGCTTGGGGTGCCAACATGAGTTACTGTACTGGGGTGATACCAACCCTGTGTTCCTCCAAGGTACCACCTGAAAATTTCTTCCAAAATATATCCTGGGTCTATTGTTATTTTTTTTTCTTTTACTAGCCTTTGCTTTCCTTATGATTTCTACTTTGGTGGCCAGACATACAGATCTCTGCATAACATCTTGAGGGAGGAATTTAGTGAGACTGTCTGATACATTTTCCCCTTTTCTCCATATTTTCTTATTCATGCATGCTCTGCAAGAGATTCCAGAGAAAGCTGATGTTTACCTTGTCTGCTGAAGGCACCCACAGACAATTACATTAGGTTCCACTACAGCAGGAACCAATTCTTTTCCGGTTTAAGCTTTTGTTGCATTGTTTACTGCAGACACACTGCTGCAACTTGACACTGAAAGTCTGTGTTTCTCCAGTCCTCTTTCAACATGCTCAGCATCCAATTGCAATGCTGCTAATTATTCTAGCTATACAGAGGATTTGAAATAAAAGAGGAGAAGAGCCTGAGAGACATATCAAACTTTGTAAAAAGTAGCATCTTGGTCAGAGGCATTGTTAACTGGGGTATGCTTGCACATAGCCAGTGTGCCAGTGTGGTGTAGTAGTTTGGGTGTTGGACTAAGACTCATAGAATCATAGAATCATAGAGTTGGAAGAGACCACAAGGGCCATCCAGTCCAACTCCCTGCCATGCAGGAACTCCAAATCAAAGCATCCCTGACAGATGGCCATCCAGCCTCTGCTTAAAGACCCCTAAGGAAGGAGACTCCACCACACTCCGAGGGAGTGTGTTCCACTGTTGAATAGCCCTTACTGTCAGGAAGTTCCTCCTAATTTCCCTAAGGCATTCTTCATAGGGCATGGTTTCCAGACCCTTCACCATCCTAGTTGCCCTCCTTTGGAAATGCTCCAGTTTCTCCACATCTTTTTTTGAATTGTGGTGCCCAGAACTGGACACAGTATTCCAGGTGAGGCCTGACCAAAGCAGAATAGAGACTCTGCAGACCAGGGTTCAAATCTCCAGTCATTCAAGGAAACCCAATGTGGCTCTGAACCTTTGCAAAGACTGGGATTTTGGACTGAACTTGGTCCGTACACAGGCATTACAGGGCATGTGACTACTGGGCATCCTGCATGAGCACACCTCAGCTTCTTAAAATAAAATAAAATAAAATAAGATTCTATGCAAAAGGTAATGAAGGTCTCCATTTTGAAACTAACTTCACAAGTCTTGCGTGAAAGCTATTGTCATGTAGTTCTGCCAGTGCTATTGAGTAAATATGGGACAGGGACGTGGAAAAATATAAGTGTCATTGTTCTTCATATTATTTTGTGTGTGTGTGTGTGTTTGTTTTCTTTTGAATAAAGGTACCTGTTTGAGTAATAGACGTTGTTCTTCCTATCCTTTCTTGTCCATGGTGAGAAGCAGGGTAAATACAAACAGGGGAGGGGGAGACCATAGATTCATAACAATAATAAAATGAAGGTGTTTTTGTACTACTGGCCTAATATCTGCCTTGTTTCAGATGCTTTCCAAATGTTTATAGCAAGCATTCAGACACAAAAACAGGCACTCATTAGTAAAATGTGAAAAGCCCTTCTAATACATGGAGCACACAAGTCTATTACTCAAACAGGTACCTTCTAATACATGGGGCACACAAGTCTGTTACTCAAACAGTCTATTACTCAAGCAGGGTTTCATAGTTCTTCTGCTACATAGCTGAGTAGGCATACAGTTACACAGAATAGGGCGCAACAGAGAATTCCAGACTATATTTGTATCATACTCAGTACAAGGAACATGGTAACTTCACCCTGAAAGAGTTTATAATCTCAAGAAAAAATCTGCCAGTTTCTGTCCTTCCCTCTTATTGGTATCATGATATGATATTTGAAAAGATTTATCAAGTGATTTGTAAGCACAATTTACTTGGGCGGTCTGGGTGTGTGTTAGGAAGTATAACAGTCACCCTTGCCAAGTTCACCTTGTGGTCATCTGCCAGCTTGGCCTGAGGTACACTATAAAGCCTACAGTGTGTAAACAGGTTAACTAAATGATGAACTGGACAGCTGGATACAGAATTGGCCATGTCGATAAAGCAGGTTGGATTAGCCAGATGCAACCTTGGGCATCTTGGCTGTTCTGGCAAAATGCTGAAAGGCATTTGGCTACTGAAATCTAAGACCATTCCCAAGACCTTCCCTCTGAAATAACTGATTTTTTTTTTTTTTGCCTATCCTGCATGTACCACTATGAACAGTGGATCTGTAGTGATTTGAGCCTCTGTCACTAGGTAGCTAGCCTTTAGAGTCCTTCTCAGCATCAAATGATCAAATTTTAACATATGTCCAACGACACGGGAAGGATTAATTTGCATTTAGTAGCTCTTATTAAGTACTTTTGCTTTAACTTAGCAGTCTGAAGCTGAGAACAGATATAAAAGTTGGAAGTGGACTGTAGAGAAAACTGACCTTTCTGGTAACCTGTTTGCATAGTTCTCACAGCTGTGGTACAGAAGATGGGCATGCTACATTTTAACTTGCTTGCTTCTGCACTGTACAACTCTTGGGAAGCTATCTTCCAGGGGATGCAGGACTCCATTAATAAAAGGGTTGGAAAGTTTCTCTGCTGTATACCACCTGCTGCATCGTTTATAACTGATATAAAACTTACCTTATAGCAGTAAATGTGCTTCAGATGCTTAGAAATGCAAACAACTTGAGCTTGGAACAGGACAGAATCTCATTCATTTTCATGCTCACAGCTACATCCATTAACTACCCCACCTCACTTTTATAGTTCCTAGTATTTAGTTTTATTTTTAAAGAGCCATAGATTCCTTGCTTTGATGGCTTGCTTTGGTCCCATCCACCACACGCCTCAAATAGATCTGCCTCACTGTAGCCTAACTGCTGTGCCTCCCCTTCCTCTTCCTCTTCCTTACATGGTAACTTAAGGATATTGGGGGGGGGGGGGTTCCAAAGTAACCAAGTGGTTTGGAAACTGCCTATTAACACCACAGCACTGGCCTACATTACAGCATACCCTATTCTCATGGGTCTCTTTACAGCATAGGCCTGTGGGTGTGATGGTGTTCCAAAATCCCACTATTTCATCTAACAAGGTAATCATCTCCCCCTTATCTTCTAAAGTAAAATACAGTTGCAAATATCATCAACACTCCAGACATTTGTTAATCTGGCTGGGAATACAAGAAACAGGAATGAGGGAGTAGGTAGGTGTATATTATATATATATTTCTGCATAAATTTAAGTAAGAAGTAGTTCACTGGTTTCCTAACACAGTGACAATGCCTAAATGAATGTGCACCTTTCATTTCTACAACTGGAGGTTTTCTACTGATACAGCAGCATTTCTGAAAGTATAAAAATATCACACAGTTCTGATTTAACTATCAAACATCTCTTCTTCAAGTTCCATGTATCTTTGAAATATTGAGCAAACTAGTCATGAATGGAATTTTTTACAAAATTTCAGTTAAATCAAATGGGAGGGGGCCTGCAAATATCAAGATGCCAAAGACACCTAAGACACTTGCTGAGTTAAGTGAAAAGGTAAAAATCCAGTTTAAATTTATAGCATTCCTTCAGTGTCCCTCTAGGAGTTTGGCTTCTTGCCAGTGTTCCTTGTTAAAAATTTGTTAAACGTGTTTGGCATTAATGCAAACACAAAGTACTCATTTGTTACAAATTCTAATGGAATGCATTCATTTAAGGCAATGAAGTAGTTACCAGAAGAGAAAAAAAAGTTCATTAAGTACATTTTAAAAATACAATGATGTATGCGGTGCATAACTATGGCGCCCCAGTGGCTATATAAATATCTGACAGAATAACCACAAGTTGTGTTTAGTTTGAAACTAGAATCTTTTAAACATAACCGATAGAACAGAAACTGGTTTTGTTTGTTGTCAAAACTGATGTTAGTCTTTATTGTTTAGAACTAGAAAAAATAACTACAGTTTTGGTGTCCCATTTCTTAAATCTCAAATCAATAAAAATGCACAGGCTTTAAAATGAAGTCTCTTCATATGAACTATAAGCAAAGCTTTGCATGTTCTGTCTAGAAAATGCAAAATTGAGAAAACAAGCCAGTTTTGTCAGTTACAGTCAAATGAAAACTGACAAGAGAGAATAAATTAGCTTAACCCTTGTCAATATATCGAGATATATTTTAATACTGCTGTACAAAATAAAACACGTATACACTCTTCTATACAATATTATGGAAACAAAAGACTATTTTTAGATTATTGTAGTGGACATTGTGTCTGTTACAGCATCTTGTTTCAAAGGCTGCTTACAGAGAAACCACTACCTTAAGAACAAGATATACAGACCATGGCAGAGAGAGACAGAGGTTCAGTAGAAGTGGGCAGAGAAGGTCTGTGGAAAACCCTTGGTCTTGGGCAAGCCAATCTTTCCCATTTCCTGGGTAGACTTCAGAGATCTGATTCCATGGAGAGGACTCCTTCCATCAACAGGACAAAGAAGGGAATAATTTCCCCTCTCTGCCATCTCCCTCTTAAAATCTGCCATAGTGGGCTGAGAAATCCTGCAATGTACATATTTGGTGGTACAAAGGTGGCTAAGGGACAAGAATGAGAGGGATAAAATCTGACTTAGCTAGGGAAATGCTGCTAGTGCAATCTCAGATTTAAATCCCTGTTCCCTATGTGCAAAATGATAATATTGGAAAATATTTATATTTATTCTGTTGAGAAAACAATATAATGATTGTTAGTTTCATCAAACATTTTAGAAACCATGGCTGAACTAAATGATAATAAATAGTCAGCAAATAATCTATGACGGCCAGTCTTTCCATTCTCCCATAACGCTTTACTGTTGATCTCTGCCCTCTCTGTCTGCTTTACTTCTCTTGAGGCCTTGGACCAATGATGTCACGGTGAGCCCTGGCCCCACCTCCCCGCCCTCCACGTTGTGGCTGCCATTGGCCAGCAGCCAAACATCAAGCCAATGGCATCTCACCATTTGATTTTCAAGGTTGAAAACTTTGTTTATAAAATTTGAAAGAGAAGGTATTTTCTCGTGATACTTTGTGGGTGAAAGCTGGAAGAATATTGTGTAAGTGAATATATGGAAACCAATGGGTGACAGAAAAAGGACACTGCTCAGCAGTGCTTATAAAGCAGGAGAAGTTCAGGGAATGCTGTGTGATGATTGAATCCCAGTTCAGTACATGTGGGAGACTGGAAATAAATGTTTCAGCTTCCAGATTAAGGAAGAAATATTTGCTGTACTTAAAGAATATGCACAGTGAAACATACTTAAAGATGCAATATGGACATGCTCTAGCACATTTTGTTATTTTTACCTTAAACACATTGTGCAATCATGTTCTTCTGCACAAAGGATCTAAAGCTGAAACTGCAGCTGGTGTCTGAATTACTGTGTGGATCTAATGAATTTCCCAGGTTGCCAAAAAGCCTAGAATCACTAAACAGAGTTAGGAATAACAACAGATGCTCTGGGGATTTATAAAATGAAATGGATCGAACCCTCGGGGTAATAAGCGTCCTTGAAAGTTACCATGCATCCCTGTGATGGAGTGAGATGAAAATGTGAAACCTTGACTACCTAGACAGGATGCTTTCCCCACTGGGAATGGCTGTAAATCACATCTGCAAAATGGGCATGACTTGATAGATTTCCCCAGCAGCACATATAACAACATTTACTCTGTCTCTTATATTTATACATGTATATCAAGACCCCTGAACGCAGGTCACGGAAATGTAAGCTGGTCTAATGCATTTTTCCCGACAATATGTCATCATTTCCACATTGAACTCAAAACAGAAATCTAGATTCCAGAATCAGAATACTGCTTTAAATCAAATCTCATTGGCTGCCAATGAAATGGCCCCCTCCCCATCACTTCTGTTTACAAGGGCTTTGGATCAGGCTCAGAGAAGGGGATGCTCAGCAAACTGGGTAAACAAGTGTTTCTTTACACAGCTCCGTTTGGCCATGTGGTTTGTTTATTGAGGCACCTACCTCTCCCCTTACAAGTCAGAGTGTCAGGCTCCAAACTTTAAAGTATTAAGGAAAGTAGAAAGTATGGAGCTGAAGTGGCTCAAATAACAAAGAGGTCTCTACCAGATCCTTTAAAAAAACAACAACACCCTGTCAATATTCCTGATCACTTAATGAAATCTGAAGGAGGCTTGTTCTCTCCTCCCCCTTCCCTTTACTGCTGTGGAATGCCATTTTATTCTCATGCAAGGGACTAATTATGGAGCCCTTTTTCCCCTCCCTTTTTGTGTGTGTGTGGAAGATCAAGGTTTTGCGATCTCTGCTTCTTAATAACATGGTTTGCCTGTCTGCCACCTGGGACGAGGCAAGGCACTCTCTTTCACTCCTAAACAGCAGGCACTGCCTTAGGCCAGTGCAAGTGCAGGCAGGAAACCAAGCCATGTTCAAGGCAGTTAACTGCTTCAGCACTGCTGCTGTACAGCAATCGGAATTCAATGCCCTGCATTGCCATGAGCGGCAAAGTCCTCTGAGACTGAGTGAACAGTCTGCAGACTGACATGGGCTAAGTGAAGCACCAGACTGGCTTTTGGACTGAAATATATTTTTTTAAAAATCCCCTTGTCCGGGACTGTGCTTTGTACTTAGACACAAAAGTTAGAATCCTGAGCAGGGAAGTGGTTAAATAAAAGCTGTGTTGAGCACCTCATCTCCTTCTTCCACCACCACCATCCCCCACGGCCCTTGTCACAATCTGGCAAGTCATTTTAGGAGGAAGTTGTGATGCCCTATTTGCCCCAGACTGTGGCTTGTCTGCTCCCCCCCCCCCACCGAAAGACTTCCTTCTGGGACCTATGTGGCACAACAGGGAGGAAGAGGAGGCTGCTGCAATATGCGAGCCTTCAGCTGGAGCAGCCAAAACAGCAGGAGCATGAAGCTGAAAGGAATTAAACCTGTAACAACTTAGTAAAAGCACAGGCAGCAATTGAGGTTGGCCTGTCTGCTGTTGACATACTCTGGCCCCTGTAGGTTGTGGTCAGTAAGCCCATTAGAGCAGGCAGTGTGGCAGAGACTTCAGTGTGTTTCTGTTTTATTTCTAAGCACCGGGCAAAAGCAGGATGGAACAAGAAAGCAGAAATCCATCACTAGCACCATGGTTAAAGTCAGGGCACCAGAATTAATTGTGGAATTATTTTTGGCAAATAGGGAGAGGGGGGTTGTAGAGCAAAATTGAGATGGGGGTGTGTATGTATATGTCCAGCTTCTGTGTGTGTCTTATAATATGCATAAAAAAGAAAAAGAGAAGTGTAGGCAAGGGATAGACATTGAACTGATCACGGAAGTAAACACAAACAGAAGCCAAAAACAAAAAGAACCCACTGAGTTCCCATTCTCAATCAATGGCACAGGAAAATTAAATACATGGCTCAACAAAAGTGGATTTCACAACAGTATTTACAAAGTAAGTAGCTGGGAAGAAAACAATTCTAGAAGTTCAAAAGAGCCATTAAAAAGAAGCATAGGATGGTACTAAAAAAAACCCCTAGATAGCTCTTGCTGATTTTTAATTCTTCCTTTCCTTTCCTTTCCTATTTAAAAACAAACAGCTTGTCAGACACTTTTCTTAATTTCTTCATTTGAACATGCTTATTTCTATACCAGCCTCCTGAAAGACCATGCAACTCAGGAGTAGTGTGAGATTTGTCTTATGGTAACCACAAGTTTCTAAATAGGGAACATATATAAACCATAGATACTGTTTACGTGCGTGTGTGTGTGTGTGTGTGTGTGTAAAATCTCTTTCTTTCTCTCTCTCTCTCTCTCTCTCACACACACACACACATCTCACCTCATCCCGCCTACCCCATTCCATGCCTAGCATTTTGTCCCAGACCCTATAAACTCTTGAAAACCAATCACCTGGGGGAGCAAACAGGTAATTCCGTTATTCAAAGGCTGTTGGTGGCAGCTGACAGAGTGGATGCATATTTTAAAGTCTTCTTTCCTCACATTATCCTCTGACATGTTTCCACCTGGTTTTCCAAACCCACTTCGAAAGAAACTGCTTAGGAGTTCTTAAGCCCAACTTCCCTGAATGCATTTTTTTCCTCCTTGCATCATGCTTTGCTTTTCTCTGGAGCTCATACTCTTTTGTTCACTGCTCAGTCTCTTTCTTCACTTTCCTGCCTTCCCCCTGCTTGTAGTGCTGTACCCATCTGTGCTGCTATTTCGGCTTTAGAAATAACCATTATGTGTATTGGCTAGCCACATCAACATCAGTGTGGGTCACAAAACCACAAGGAATTTGTACTCTGAAAAAGGAGAGTTACTCAGCTTCTGTAACAACCTCTAGTCATGGTTTCTCGGACTGAACCCTTTGTTTTTGATCCTCAAAACAAATCATAATTCAACAGCATGTGGTTTAACAAAAGCAATATTCACTTGAGCCAGCATGGTGTAGTGATTTGGGTGTTGGACTAGAACCCTGGAGACCAGAGTTTGAACCCACACTTGGCCACGGAAATATCCTGGGTGATCTTGGGCAATCACACTCTCTCAGCCTCTGAGGAAGGCAAAGGCAACTCCCCTCTGAACAAATCTTCTCAAGAAAACCCTGTGATAGGCTCACCTACAGGTTGCCATAAGTCGGAAACAACTTGAAGGGACACAACAATGTTCATCTACTGTAATTCAGTTCACACAACAGGAAGGAGGGTAACTTGAGATGTGGTAACTTGTAGCAGAAATGTGAAGTGGGCTTATGTAGTCCAGAAAAGTGGTGGAAGGAAGATTCTTTAACCAGAAGAAAAATGTGGTTTGACAGAGTTTAGATATAAGCCAGTCCAAGTGATACACACTCTAGCCATAATCTTTTTTCTCTGATTGTCAGGGCTCGACTGACAGCAACAGTGAGAGGTAAAGCAGATACCATGAGACAAGTCAGTTGTTAAGGCTGACGAACAAGTCAGGTGACAAGCTTTAGGAGGAAACCCAAGGTCAAAGAACACCCAAGGATATGGGAGAACACAAGAAGATCATGTTGATCAAGCAGTACTGGCAGAGCACTATCATAATATTTCCTGCTCAGAAGCATCCAAATAGTCACTACCTGTATATCTAGACTGCATTGCTGAACACGCATGGAAACATCAAATGCAAACAAGTTGTAATATGGATTGTTTTCAACCAAATCTAAGGGCTCTGAAACAGCATCTAAATTCATTCATAGTTATGCAGACCAAGCTGTCCTAAGTCATGTATGTGCTTACAATCATGTCAGAGATATTTCTGTGGGTACAAAGGACAATCATCTGTCATTTTTTTCTGAGAATCTGGCAGTACTGAGGAACACTTGCCAGTTCTCCACTGAGTTGAATTGTATAATCAAACATGGCTATAACTTTGTTATATTTCTTTTTACACATCTATATATAATGTGTATATATAGATCCTAACCACAGGATTAAATCAACCAAATATCAGACTGGTAGAAGTTCAGTTAGACACCTATAGAAGTAATTTTTTAATAATAATAATAATAATAATAATAATAATCTGACTGCTCAGTCGTGACAATTCATTTTACCTTAATACTAGCATTGTTGCCCTAGAATAAGTGTAGGTAACGTGTTGCCTGTAGGGCCATTTCTGGGGTTTCCCACCTCCTGTCTTTCCAAGTTGCCTGCCTTAAGGCTTTTGACAGGGAGGAGAGAATAAGAGCTGTTACTGCTGAGGGATTAATCACCCTTTATTCTCAGTTTATGGGTCTTGCCTCTTTTATCTAACTTTTCTGTCTCTTTCCTAAGCAAAACCAGTTTGTTGTGCCCCTTAAGGTGTTAGAGGGGACTGTTAGTGTTGTAATGCCACAACAATTTCCTAATAGATATGAATCCTGAGATTAACTCTGTGAATCCGAAAAATGGTTGTAGACTAGACCCTGTCTTCTCTGTGGTGGTTCACATTGTTTCACTCCTATCTAATATTTAGCATAACAAAAGTAATTGGGGAGGTGGGAAGAATAGTTGTCTCACACAAACTCATGGACAGACACACAGACTCATAAACAGACAAATTAAATAATAAGAAAACAAAAAGAAGATTAAGCTAACGATTCAAAAAAAGAAAATATGTTCCTAAAACAGATAAATCTAGCAAACAAAAGAAGAGATGCCAGAGAAAATAATTTACTAAATAACTTCAATGATTTCACATAGTCTCTCTCCAGATATTTGTATTTCTAGATCTGGCTGGTGTCCTCCAATCTGTATCATTCTTCTCCAGAACTAAAGCCATGAATAAAAATATGAAGAGTGGGAAAGAGAAAAAGGATAGTTCCAATTTAAGATTCTTATGTGTGTGCCATCAAGTTGCCTGTCAACATATCGTGACCCTGTGGATTTCATAGGGTCTTCTTAGGCAAGGAATCCTCAGAGGTGGTCTTGCCATTCCTTCCTCTGAAATATAGCCTACAGCATCTGGTATTCACTGGCAGTTTCCCATCCAAGAACTAACCAGGGCTGACCCTACTTAGCTTCCAAGTTCAGATGGGATCTAGTGCCTTTAGGTTGCTTTAAGTTATTTTGGCAAAAGTAGAATCTTATGTGGATGTCTTAAATTACAGCAGAACCCGGGAAACCTACTGTGAAAGGTGTGATTTAGTTAAATAGGGGAGGGGGAGTCAAGGGTAAATTTTCACTAAGCACCCCTTTGATTTCTCAAGCACCGATTCCTGTGCAAAAAGCAGGGAATATCCAGCAAAAGAAATGTGGTTGAATGATCAGATAATTTAAGCCCATTTCACACAATTTCTGGAACCACACAGGCCACTTTCCCATAGTGCTCCTGAAGACACAAGCAATTTGGCCACTTCAAGCTTTCATAAATTATGAGAAGGCTAAAAAAAATCTGAAAAAGTTCTAAAAGAATGAGGAAAGCAAGATTCAAAGTGTGGCAGTCAGTAAGCAGAACGATTCTAGTGCTACAGGACAAGTCCCAACTGGCAAAGTAAAAAAATGTGCTAATTAAACCATTTTTGTTGGGCAAAAGCTTGCCCCAAGTGTTACTGGTTTTTTTTTGGTTGTTTTTTTTTTTTTTTTTTTGCATATGAATCTTTGATCATAAAAAGTGTTCCTCCATGTACTACAGCAGTAATGATCATATAAACATTGCTGCCAGACATGAACCACAGTGCTGATGTATCAACACTTTTAAAACTGCTGTTGAAAGCTGCTGGTGGCTTCAAACTAATACTAAAGAGCCATCAGCTCAAGAACTGGAACATGAGTGGAAAGCTGCAAGTTATATTCTTTCTGCATCTTAATTCCATCCTGCTATGAACACTTCCTTCTGCCTCAAAAGGAAATCTGCTTTGCTATATGTTCTATAGACTTTCATGGTGCTCCAGCTGTTAGATAAACTTCCAAGGATATTTTTGTGACAGGTACAAACCTAGACAGGAAACTTTAAGACAAAATCCCAAATTAATTATATGTCAACATTCAAACCACAAGAAGGAGCAATTGTCATAAATTTTTGAAGGTTAGAATCCAATTTTAGTTGTGGGGTGTTTGGGCATTTAAAAAAAAAGTCTACTGAATCATGTCCAAGCCAAAAAGCCAATAAAACAGTATATTTTACATTCTTGAACAGCTTGTTTTGGCTAAACACAGAGCAAAGATGTTATGATTTCCTCGTTTCAGAAAAATGAATCATATAAAATGACTAGAAGTAACAGAATAGTGCAGAATTCACAAGGTAAAAAAATCAGGGGGGTGGGTTTTCTGTCAGGAGAACTTCAATAATTGGGCTACAAAGGAAAAAAAAAGTCACATCCATCTGTTTCAGTTCAAACAGGCATACACCCCTTGAAATATTGGCCTTAGCTGGGAGTTCATGAAGAGGAATGTAGATGGTTAGAAAAGCCAAATGGGCAAGCAGAAGCTATCACCCATCTCTCCTTTCTTTGCAGAAGCCTTTCTGCCAGTGGTGATTTTGGAGGTCTTATCATAGACCTTGCTCTTAGTTACATGCACATCATATGAACCATAGACCAATGGAGCCAACACGTCTCAAGCCAGTAGCTCTCAGTGTGTGCAAGTGGCTTCCCCAGATGCAAGAAAGTTGCCAGGGAGAGTTCCTTCCAGTCCCCTACTCCCAATTTGGCAATATGTATCCAGGGAGAGCCAGCTTGGTGTAGTGTTTTGAGTGTTGGACTATGACCCTGGCAACCAAGGTTAGATTTCCTGCTCAGCCATGGAAACCCAGTGGGTGACTTTGTAAGAGTCACACTCTCTCAGCCTCAGAAAACTCTGTGGCCTTAGGATCGCCATGAGTTGGAAATGACTTGAAGGCACGCAACAACAACATCAACAACAATGTATTCATGACTCATTTACACTATAGAATTACAGTGCTTTTATCCTACTTTAACTCCAGTGTTCCCATCCTATGGAATGCTGGGATTTGCCATTTAGGGAGGGGCATTTAGAGTTCTCAGCCACAGAACACTGTAGTGGCTCATCAGACTACAAACCCTAGGGTTCCATAGAATGAAATCATGATCATTAAAGTGGAATCATAGCACTATAACTATGTAGATCAATTGTGACAGGAAGCAGGACAGGTGAGACGAAGTGACTTAATCCTTTCTGAGTGCCATTGTGCCAGTTCAATGGCAGCACTGGAGGTGGGGTGGGGTGGGACAGAAGAAACTTGCCTTGAAACTCCTATGAAGGTTGACAGATGGGATGTATGTGAAAATGCTTTTTGTAAGAATATCACATGGGTCATGGTGGATGAAGCCAAAGACTTAGTTGGTCCAGCATTTTGTTCCCTCAGGGGCCAACCAGACATGTACAGGAAGCTGGACATAAGCAGTAAAATGTTCCCCTCAATACACTGGCAATTGTGTTGAAAGGCACACTGCCAGTTTTATCAGAGGTAATATATAACTATTATGTATATCTCATATCTCTGCCCCAAAATGTGGCACTAATAATGGCAAACAAAATCCAAATAAAATCATACACAGTGATATAAAGGTAAATTAAAATCAAAATCAAGGGATGGGGAACCAAGAGAGTCCCTTTGGCCGTAACCTAGCAGAGATACTGAAGCCCATCTACAGTTGGCCCTCCTTATCCACTGATTTTTTTATCCATGGATTTGAGCATACACGGCTTGAAAATATTCCCCAAAAGCATAAATTCCAAATAGCAAACCTTGATTTTCCATTTTATATATGGGATACCATTTTGTTGTGCCATTATATTCAATGGGACTTAAGCATATACGGATTTTGTTATCCACGGAGGGTCCTGGAACCAAACCCCAGCAGATAACAAGGGCCCACTGTATATGGAAAAGCTCTTTGCCTGTTGGAAGAAAAAACATGGAGGGGGGGCTGCATAACCTCCCTTGGGAGAAAGGTCCAGACCGTGGCCACTGCCTCCAACACTCTCATGTCCCCACTAAACCTGTTTTGGGGGCTGGCAAGTCCAACAAAAGACCCTGCCCTGAAGATCTTAGAATCTGGACAGGCATACTAGGAAGAATATAACATCAAATCACTTGATCCCATGTTGTGTAACACCTTATAGATCATTAAACACACACACACACACACATTTTAATTGAGCCTGGAAACTGGCCAGTAATCAAAGAGGCTATTGTAATACAGATGTCACATGTCCCCCACAACGTCAAAAATTTGGTTGCAGCATTTAGCTAAAATTTCTGAAGTCATGCCTATATATAACATATTGCTGTCATAGGAAGGATTGGCCACCCAGCAAAATACAACAAATTCCAAAATACAAAAGCAGTGACATCTTTATTAGGTCAACTTCAAAGCATAAAATATATTATGCAAGCTTTGGAGTTGGCCAAATAAAGATACCACCGTTTGTGGATTTTGGGATTAGCTATATCTAACATTATGAATGTACTACTGGCCACTGCTGAAACCTGGGCATCTAGGTTCAGGGCTAAGTCCAGAAATACACTCAACTGCAAATCTCAGTGTACAACGGAAATGTAACCGCATTCAAATGAATTTTGGTTTTTTCATCCTTATTCAATCCAATATTAACTTCCAACACTGATTTAGAATCAGAGCAGTTTTCTTGTATTTCGAAGGAAATGAGAGTCTGAGTGGGGTGTCATTATCAAACTCCAAAGTAAGAGACTCCACTACACACCCAAGACAGTGTATTACATTGCCAAATAGCTTTTATAGTCAGGAAGTTCTTTCTAATCTTTAAGTGGAATCTCTTTTCCTGTAGTTTGAGTCCCTTGCTCTGGTTACACCATTCCCAATTCTAAATGATTTTTCGATTCTAACAACAACAACAACAAATTACATACAGTATTTGTTACAGTATTTGTGACAATGCAAGGCACCAGAGAGATTCCACAGGCATATGACTATGGTGTTAAAGAGGAAATCAACCACACAACTTTCCAGCTTTTATTGAAGGGATGTCATATTGAGGAGGGAGCAAGCTTGTTTTCTGCTGCTCCAGAGACTATAATGAGGAACAATGGATGCAAACTGCAGAAGAAGAGATTCCACCTAGACCTTAGGAGGAACTTCCTGACAGTAAGGGCTGTTCGACAATGGAACACACTCCCTCGGAGTGTAGTGGAGTCTCCTTCCTTGGAGGTCTTTAAGCAGAGGCTGGATGGCCATCTGTCAGGGATGTTTTGTTCAGGAGTTCCTGCATGGCAGAGGGTTGGATTGGATGGCCCTTGTGGTCTTTTCCAACTCTATGATTCTATGATTCCATGATTCTATTATGTCTTCAGGTCCCCTCTCAGATAGGTATATCTGCAGGAAACCATAGCTGATGACACTGAAAGTCACCAAGAGAACCAGCAGAATCGATACACACACACACACACACACACTTGCAATTCTCTCTGTATATTGTCCACCACGATGACCTAAATTGTTTCTGTCCTCTAGCCAGTGACTAGCAGTCACTGGCAGACATATCCATGAATTTCATAAAATCACAGAGTTGATAAAAACCACAAGGCCCAAACCCCTGCCATGAAGGAATACACAATCAAAGTACTCCCAAACAGGTGGCCACCCAGCCTGTTTAAAAATATCCAAATAAAGAGACTCCACCACAGAGACAGTGTATTACACTGTCAAACAGCTCTTACCATAAGGAAGTTCTTTCTAATGTTTATGCAGTTTGAATCCGTTGCTTTGTTTCCTAGTCTCTAGAGCAGCAGAAAACAGGTTGCTCCATCTTCCATATGACATCCCTTCAAATATTTAAGCATGGCTATCACGTCACTTCTCAACCTCCTGTTCTCGAAACCCAGCTCCCCAAGCTGCCTCTCAGAAGACATGGTTTCCATCGCTTCTCAGCCTTTTGGCTAAGATCAAGTGTAAAAGACATGGTTTCCCGTTCTTTCACCATATTGGTTTTCCTCCTCTGGACATGCTCCTGCTTGTCAATATCCTTCTTGAACTGTGGTGCCCAGAACTGGACACAGTATTCTAGGTGAGGTCTGAACAAAGCAGAATAGAGTGGTACTAATATTTCCCTCAGTCTAGACATTATACTCCTATTGATGCAGCCTAGAATCATATTGACTTATTTAGCTGCTACATAAAATCATAGAATCATAGAACCATATAATCAAACAGTTGGAAGAGACCACAAGGGCCATCTAATCCAACCCCCTGCCATGCAGGAACTCTCCATCAAAGCATACCCAACAGATGGCCATCCAGCCTCTGCTTAAAGACCTCCAAGGAAGAAGACTCCACCACACTCCGAGGGAGTGTGTTCCACTGTCGAACAGCCCTTACTGTCAGGAAGTTCCTCCTAATGTTGAGGTGGAATCTCTTTTCCTGGAGCTTGCATCCATTGTTCCGGGTCCTAGTCTCTGGAGCAGCAGAAAACAAGCTTGCTCTCTCCTCAATGTGACATCCTTTCAGGTATTTAAACAGGGCTATCATATCTCCTCTTCTCCAGGCTAAACATCCCCAGCTCCCTAAGTCTTTCCTCATAAGGCATGGTTTCCCCTTCACCATTTTAGTCGCCCTCCTTTGGACACACTCCTGTTTCTCTGCACCCTTTTTGAATTGTGGTGCCCAGAACTGGACACAATTTTCCAGGTGGGCCTGACCAAAGCAATATAGAGTGGCACTATTACTTCCCTTGATCTACACATTATACTTCTATTGATGCAGATTCTGCGGGCCTTCCCAGACAGACCTCCTAAAGAACAGAACTGTCCATCTGATCTGTCTCCCCCCCCCCCCCTTAATATGGTCACTCGGGCTTAACTTTGTTGTAATTTATTGTATTGTTGTTGTGAATTTTATGATTTTATTGTCTTTTAAGGAAGGGAGGGTGGGTTGGAGGATGGTATGTTTTATTGTGAATGTATTATTGTATGTATCTATTTTTTCATTTACTGTTACCCACCTCAATCCTCCAATAGGGAGAGGTGGGATACAAATAATGATCATATCATCATCATCATCATCATCATCATCATCATCCTGACTCCTGTTCAGCCTGTGGCCTACTAAGACTCCTACATCCCTTTTACTAGATCCCTTTCACATGTCAAGCCAGGTGCCACCAAACTTATATCTGTATATTTAATTATTTTTTCCTAAGTGTAGTATCTTGCATTTCTCCCTGTTGAAATTCATTTTGCTAGTTTTGGTCCACTTTTCTAATCTGTTAAGACCATTTTGAATTCTGATCCTGTCCTCTGGATTATTAGCTACCCCTCCTAGTTTGGTGTCATCTGAAAATTTGATAAGCATGCCCTCTGTTCCATCATCCAAGTCACTGAAGAAGAGTTATCTTCTCTCCTTTTAAAGCTGCCCCAGTTCGTAGCTATCCATCTTTCATCAGGTATCAAATTCCATAGTTTCAGTTCAACAATTCAAGTTGTATGTGAGGAGGGATTGCAGAGATTAACAAAGAAGGGTTGTCCTGTACCCTCAGCAGTACCACCTATGTTACAGTACAAGTATAACAATCAACATTTTTTAAAAACCTTCCACACCACATTACACACTTCACATGCCACAATTCATTCTACAAATAGACAGCACATACTTTCCCCAACCCCTTGAACTTGAGGCTGGAGACAAACAAGAATCAGCCCCAAGCTGCCCATGATATATTTTTACTTTGGCTCAAGAAGACATGATGAAACTCAAAGAGTTGTGTTAGGCCCTGATGCACAAAGGAACCTGTCATCAACCAATAACCATGCCAACTAGGGGATCATGGAAACTGTAGTAGTTTCCCCAACATTTCTAAACTCTGCATTAGCTGCTGTTTACTCCCCATTCTTCTATCAGTGGCTGGCTTCTTCTTGGACCCCCAATTAACAGACCAGAGCAAGATGTTCTAGACAGGACTACAGTGGGCACTGGGTATCTGCTGGGGTTTGCTTCCAGGATCCCCCATGGCTACCAACATCTGTGGATGCTCAAGTCCTATTAAATACAATGGCATAGTAACATGATGTCCTTTGTTGCAGTTAGAAAGTCTTGGCCTCATATTAATGACTAGTACATATTTGTAGTGGCGAAACAAAACAGATTAAAATAATTATTCTAACTCCATGTGTAGTTAGTTATTTGTCGCAGTATGTTATTGTTAACAGTTATTATTAGATAGAGATGGGGTACAGATAACAGATGTATGAGTTTCAAGTATTGAGGAACCATCATAATTCATGGCACATACCATGGTGGCTGGTGGCTCCCATATCAAGACAGAAGTGACTCTTCTCTGCGTATCCAAGAGGGTGAACCTACTTTGGGGATAGGTTTCAGCACTTTGGACACTCCCTTTAAAGTTGGGATTAAAAACCAAAGTAGCTTTTACTTACATTGGAGCTACAAGCACAACAGTGTATAGATATTTATAAGTCACTTCCCACTGTGTTAACTGTCAAAGTTGGTTTAACAGGCTTTATCATGATAAGCGGAAACTAGTACCATTAAAACAGAGGCATGAACTCTTTGATGTAACAATCCTGTGTTATTAATATTATTGTTATGTGCCAATAAATCAACTCTGATCTATGGCAACCCTCTGATGGTATTTCTTGGCAAGACATATTTAGAGCAGGTTTGTCATTGCCTTCTTCTAAGGCTAAGAGTATACTGCAAAATACATTGTTAGAGTACATTAAAGAATGTCAGAAAAAAAATTATGATATATTATAGTAAAGCTTTTTATTTGGTAGATTATTAAAAATTATGGCTTATTCTAAAAGAAATGGGTATGCCACAAGATTTGATTATCCTGATGCATAACTTGTACTCAGGACAAGAGGTTACTGTCAGGAGAAAGAAAATTGTTTCAAATTGGTAAGGGTGTCAGACAAGGCTGCATTTAATTTATATACAGAACATATCTCATGGAAAGCTGGATTCCCAGAAGAAGAAGAAGGTGTGAAAACTGGAGGAAGAAACATCAACAACTGAAGATATGAGGATGACACAATATTACTGGCAGAAAATAGCAAAAACTTGGAACGATTATTGGGGAAAGTCTAGGAAGAAAGAACAAAAGCAGTGTTACTTTTTAGCACTAAATAAAACAAAAATCATAGTCACAAGTTAAAATGGATAATGAAGACATCAAAATAGCCAAAAACTTTATCAACCTTGGTTTAGTCATTAATCAAAAATGGAGATTGCAGCCAAGAAAACAGATGACTAGGACCTGGAAGGGCAGCTGTGAAGCAACTAGGTAAGACCCTCAAGTGTAAAGATACATCATTTATGAATATATCATCTAAAGAATACCAAAGTCAGGATCATCTATGTCATTGCATTTCTTATTGCTATATATATGGTTGTGAAAGCTGGACAGTGAAGAAAGTCAATAGAAAGAAAATCTATTTATTTAATATGTGGTGCTGGAGGAAAGTGCTATGTATGAACTACCAAAATGACCAATAAATGGGTCATACAGCAAATCAAGCCTAATCTCTCTGTAGAAGCCAAAATTACTGAACTGAAGCTATTATACTTTGACCATACCATGAGACAACATGACTTACTGGAACAGATGGTAATGCTTAATTGGGAGTCAGTAGGAAAAGACAAAGACAGCAGCATAACTAATTTCTTTTTATCAGTCATGTCACTCATGCTTCTCTTTTCAGATAGTTACTTATGCTTCTCTTTTTAGATAACATTATTGGTGGACACACACAATCAAGGAAACCACAGCCTTATGTTTGAAGGACATGAGCAGTGCTGTTGACAACAGTATGTTTTGGAGGTCTCTTATGAATAAGTCTAAGCCAACCTGATGGCAACTAACAACAATAAGATGCCTGAGTGTGACTTACTTATGGTCACTTACTGGCTTTCCCTAGCTAAGTATACTCTGCTCTCCTAGAGTTCCAGTCCAACATTCAAACCTGACTACACCATGCTAGTTCTCTACAGTTCTGGATACCACATCAGAAAGAAGGCATGAGTGGAACACCAGTGTGCTGTCCAACCAAAAAAATTCTGACTAAAGGTACTGTGGTGAATGTAAACAAAAAGAGTGGTGTTAGGCTGAAATTGCACTAATCCCATAGAAGAGCACATACTATCTAAAAAGAGAAGCATAAGTGTCATGACTGATAAGAAGAAATGAGTTATGCTGCTAGTTAAGGGATAAAAATAGAAGGTTGATAGAATGAGGAGCAGCCCTTCCTTCTTTCCTTCCTTCTTTTTAATGAGACAAGAATGGAAGTGTAGTCAGGCATGGCTCAAGGCATTTTGCTGCCTGAACCATAGTCAAATAGAGGTGTCTCTCTTGCATCTGTTATTTTGGCAGATAATTTAGCAAGCACCCCCCCCCCCGGGTGAAAAGACAATTTGTTGTTGTTGTGCCTTCAAGTAATTTCTGAATAGGGAGAACCTATCACAGGGTTTTCTGGGGCTGAGAAAGTGTGACTTGCCCAAGGTCATCCAGTGGGCTTCCATGGCTTACCAGGGAATCAAACCCTGATCTCCAGAGTCCTAGTCCGACACTCAAACCACTATACCACGGGCTCCCACACCATGCTGATTCTCATGCAATCCAATAATAACAAATTAAATAACTTACAGTTTGCTGTTCTTTTATGCTACCCTAACTCTGCTGTTGATTCACTCTACTCAGTGAATGCCAGGGCTGGCCCTGGGAGCAGCACAGACTTGGGAGCATGATCAGCCAAGTGGTGGTGACTGGTAGAGATTGCTCGAGCCCTACTTAACAAATTATTCATATGAGTTCAAACTTTTCTCTGCTTTATTATATTACAGATACAGTACTTAAACATAGAGAAGAAAAACGAAAATGGAAAGTCAAGCAGTGTGGCTTCCATGTGGAAAGAAATCCCTAAAAACGGACTTAAAGTAGGGACACAGAGCTTGAAAGACAGACTTGATTCAAAGGGAGCAAGACAGGAATACTTGAATTGTGAGGTAATGTATGCGAGGTTACAGTACTTAAGTTCTTGTTTGTGATGATTCCCAAAGACCCCCACCCCCGTGTATCAAATGTCTCAGGCTAATATATTCAGTGGGTTTGTCAAGGTTCCTTGTCTCCACCAGCTTTTGAAGGCTGGGTTTCTACCTTTGCAGGAGATGAAGAGTGACAGGGGAAAAGGGAGGAGGAGAGGCCATGGAGAATCGGAGAGGATTACATTTAATGCCGGCTAAGTGAATAACGGTAACCTACTCAGTGAAATGTATTCACTTACAAAAATGTGCCTCTCCTTGTTATGTGTGAAAAGCCTTTAAGGCGAGGTAATTTTCAACAATTCAGAACTCCTATTGATCACTAACAAGTCTTTGAAGAAACATATGCCTCTACATTGGTTGTGAACAGAAACTGCTGTGAAAGCAAGTGGAATATCCCATACAGCTGATCAAATAATAGCTGGGAGGTATGACTAAGGAAAGTGGGCATTAATCTCCTCCCATAGACTGGCATTAATCTCCTTCCCACCAATCCTGGCATTTCCCACCTATCACTTATATGTCTCTGATATTAGTTTATATGCAGCAATAATGATGATGGTGGTAGTGGTGGTGTTGGTGGTGATGATTTTCCCCCAAAGGAGGATTGTATGCAATTGGGTGAAACTTTGCAAGTTTGTGCAGATAAATTCTGTAAGGCCACTTAGAATTATATTCTGCATCACATTTTACAAATATTATTTGCTTTTATTCTGAGCACAGTGTTTATACTTTAGGAATATCTGGTGCACAATGCTTCACTCACGGTAAAGCTACTTTAATTGCTCTCGTTGATAACTGAAGAAAAGTTAAGCACATAGGATTGCCGACTTTGCAGCCATTCTGGGCAACTGTCCCACCCACACATCAGTGGTAAATAACATTGCTTTGTTATTTATTATTTTATTAAAATATTTATGTTTGGTCTGGAATCTGGGGATCTCAATGAGGGGTACAAACTTTAAAAGACCTAAAATAATTCAAAATCAATGTAAAACCATTTAACTTGTTATAACTGAGGACAACAATTCACAACCCAGCATGTCAATGTCAAGCCATGTTAACTAGCCCACAAATGCTTGGGTCAAAAGCCACCTTTTAACATGATACCTAAATGAAGCCAATACTGATACCAGTTGAGTTTTGAAGGAGATGACATTCAATGATTGGGGGCCCATAGCAGAGGGTCCATGCTTACAGGATATTTTATTTATTTAAATATTTATATCCCACTTTTTATCTGAAAATTTCAGGATAGCTTCCAATAGAATAAATTTAAATCAATATATAATTAAAAGAGTGTAGGGTTAAAATATACTGGTTTTCATGTGGGTTGGGAAGGAATCAGTCAGCACTACAATTGCACAATGGTTGGATCCCTGTCCTACACCAAAGTCTGAGCTACCACCAACAAAATGTGTTGCCATTTTACTTCGCTTAAGCCTAATAACAGTTCTTCCTTCCTTCCTTCCTTCCTTCAGCAGCTTCTCCACTCTGTGCTGAAGATACATTGGTGCCTTCCATCAAGGCAAAGGAATGCAAATGGCACCAGTAAATGGCCTAGTCCTTCCCTTGCTCCCAGCTCATGTGTATACAGGGACCCAGCTCATTAGAATCATAGAATCATAGAGTTGGAAGAGACCACAAGGGCCATCCAGTCTAATCCCCTGCCATGCAGGAATTCCAAATCAAAGCATCCCCGACAGATGGCCATCCAGCCTCTGCTTAAAGACCTCTAAAGAAGGAGACTCCACCACCCTCCGAGGGAGTGTGTTCCACTGTCAAACAGCCCTTACTGTCAGGAAGTTCCTCCTAATGTTGAGGTGGAACCTCTTTTCCTGCAATTTGTGTCCATTGTTCCGTGTCCTAGTCTCTGGAGCAGCAGAAAACAAGCTTGCTCCCTCCTCAATATGACATCCCTTCAAATATTAAAACAGGGCGATCATATCACCTCTTAACCTTCTCTTCTCCAGGCTAAACATACCCAGCTCCCTAAGTCGTTCCTCATAGGGCATGGTTTCCAGACCCTTCACCATCTTAATTGCCCTCCTTTGGACATGCTCCAGGTTCTCCACATCCTTTTTGAATTGTGGTGCCCAGAACTGGACACAGTATTCCAGGTGCGGCCTGACCAAAGCAGAATAGAGTGGCACTATTCGTTCCCTTGATCTAGACACTATACTTCTATTGATGCAGCCTAAAATAGCATTGGCCTTTTTAGCTGCCGCATCGCACTGTTGACTCATGTTCAGCCTATGGTCTACTTGGACTCCTAGATCCCTTTCACATGTGGTCTCGTTCAGCCAGGTGTCCCCCATTTTATATCTGTGCATTTCATTTTTCCTCCCTAAGTGTAGAACCTTACATTTCTCTGCGTTGAATTTCATCTTGTTAGCATTGGCCCAGCTTTCTAGTCTATTCAGGTCATTTTGAATTTTGATCCTGTCCTCTGGGGTATTAGCTACTCCTCCTAGTTTAGTGTTGTCTGCAAATTTGATAACTATGCCCCCAATTCTGTCATCCAAATCATTAATAAAGATGTTGAATAGCACTGGGCCCAGGACAGACCCCTGTGGCACCCCACTGGTCACTTCTCTCCAGGATTAAAAAGAGCCATTGTTGAGCACCCTTTGAGTTCGGCCAGTCAACCAATTACAAATCCATGTAACAGTTAACTTGTCTATCCCACATTTTGCAAGCTTGTTTGCAAGAATGTCATGGGGAACCTTGTCAAAGGCCTTACTGAAATCGAGGTATACTATATCCACAGCATTCCCTCCATCTACCAAGCTGGAAATTTTATCAAAAAAAGAGATCAGGTTCGTTTGGCATGACTTGTTTCTCTGAAACCCATGTTGACTTTTTGTGATTATGGCACTGGCCTCTAAATGTTCACAGACTCTCTGCTTAATGATCTGCTCTAGAATCTTTCCTGGAATTGATGTCAGACTAATAATTGTTGGGATCCTCTTTTTTTCCCTTTTTGAAGATGGGACAATGTTTGCCCTCCTCCAGTCTGCTGGGACTTCTCCTGTTCTCCAGGATTTCTCAAAGATTATTGCCAATGGTTCTGATATTACATTTGCCAGTTCTTTTAATACTCTTGGTTCATTACAAGGAACCAAGGCTGCATCTACACACTGCAAAATCAATGCAGTTTGACATCACTCTAACTGCCATGGCTCAATGCTATGGAATTCCGGAATGTGTAATTTTGTGAGATATTTAGCCTTCTCTGTCAAAGAGTTCTGGAGCCACAACAAACTACAAATCCCAGAATTTCATAGGACAGAGCCATGACAGTTAAAGCAGTATCAAACTGCACTAATGCTGCAGTGTGATAGCAACTCAAGAAGCAGGTTTGGGCTCCCAGTCTCCCTATCCAGCTGTCTCTCTTCCAGCTCCATGCTAAGGATTTGTTATATGAGATTAAACACATAGAAATATTTGTTTTAGAATGGCCCATTCTCTAACTGGACAGTGAATGCCAAGCAAGAAATGTCAGTTTATCGAAGTCCTGACCCTGGAACATTCCAAGAACTGAATGCAAGGGGCCAGGAACGAGTGAGGGATGAGTGGGGGACACATTTTACTGCACATACTGTCAATGAATTCCATTCTCATTCCATCCCAGGATCCGTCCCAGGGAGACAATTTTTTGAGAACTGTTCTGAACAGTTCTCAGAAATCGCTTCCCTGTAATGGATTCTGGGATGGAAAGAGAACGGAATGGATTGAGTGAGGGACCAGTGCATGCAGAAATATGCGTCCCCCATTCGTTCCAGCCCCATCTCAGACCCTTTTATAATGCACAAGGCACGTTCCAGGGGCTTGTGCAATAAAATTAATTATTTTTTCTCTACCACTTAGCTTCATTATTTGCTAGGCAATTATCTTCAACCTTCTTTGCAATACTTTATTATATGCTCAGCTCTGTAGGGAAGAATGTTCCTATGATGATTTGAAAAGTTTACCTTCTAATTACTGTAGAGAAAGGTTGTATTAAATGTACAATTAAGGAAATCAATGGAAAGGCCTTTGCTTAATGCTTCCACTGAAATTAAATACAGTGGTCCCCCGGGATACGAATCCCCCGGGTTAAGAAAACCCCGGGATCCGAAACCGGCGGGACCGGGATTGTATCCCCCGGGATCCGAAGGATCCCCCGGGATACGGGGAAAAAAAGAAAGATCCCCCGGCACCCAGGCCTCGGAGGAGAAGGGACGGCTTTCCATCCCTTCTCCTCCGAGGCCAGGCTTCGGAGGAAAAGGGACGGCCTTCCGTCCCTTCTCCTCCGCCGGCCAGGGCTTCGGAGGAAAAGGGACGGCCTTTCGTCCCTTCTCCTCCGCCGGCCAGGGCTTCGGAGGAAAAGGGACGGCCTTCCGTCCCTTCTCCTCCGCTGGCCAGGGCCTCGGAGGAGAAGGGACGGCCTTCCGTCCCTTCTCCTCCGAGGCCAGGCTTCGGAGGAAAAGGGACGGCCTTCCGTCCCTTCTCCTCCGCCGGCCAGGCCTCGGAGGAGAAGGGACGGCCTTCCCGCGGACCCGCAGGAAGGCTGTCCCTTCCCCTCCGAGGCCTGGGGGTCGAAAATTTTTGGGTTACGAAAGGTAATCCGGAACAGATTACTTTCGTAACCCGGGGGACCACTGTACTTAATTTGACTGGATAGTGTCTTTGTTTTTAAATACTTGTACTCTGTTTTTTGTCTCCTTCCTGCATAGAGACTTTGGTGAGATACCACAGTTCATCAGCAGAGAATTCTAAATACGTCACCAAATGATAAATCCCAGGATTCTATGGGATGGAACCATTCCAGTTAAACTAGACTAGAGGTAGTGGTGCAGTGGTTAAATGCACTGGTGGTGCAGTGGTTAAATGCCTGTACTGCAGCCACTCACTCAAAACCACAAGGTTGTGACTCAGGCTTGCATCCTTCCATCGCTAAAATGATGAGTACCCAAATTGTTGGGGGGAAATTATCTTACAGTTGTAAATTGCTTAGACACTGCTTAGGCAGTATGAAGTGGTATATAAATGAAGCTGTTTGTATTAAAATACTATAAATGTTCAGTGTGAGAGAGAACTCTGAGCACTGCATACCCACCATCATTTTACAGATGAAAACTAGGAAATGTGTGGCCAAGCAACATCAGTGTTGTCAAAGTGGTGAAAGCTATTCATAAGAAAAATACATAAGTTACAAGAGGCTGCAACAGTTTGCTTTTGCTTTAGCCTACTGGGAAGAGCAAGATTCCTCCCTCCTGCTGGATGAATTGATCACACACTACTTCTGCACTTTGACCTCTGTTTGCAGCACCATCTGCCTTGGTCCGGGCCTGAGAGGGAAAGAACTGCTGGACCTAATCCCCTTCCCCACCACCTTTCCCTTCTCCTTTTGTGTTGTGTCTTTTTAGATTGTAAGCCTGAGGGCAGGGAACCATCTAATTAAAAGATTGTATGTTCAGCACTGTGTAAATTTATAGTGCTATATAAATAAAGGATAATAATTAATAATAATAATTGAAGTAAGCCAAGGACAAAGAGTAAAAGCAGGAAGAGAGAGAATCTGGGACATTTTAAATTCATGCAATGACAGAAAACCATGCAAAACTGGGTCAATTGGAGGATATGGCACAACACAACGCAGTAAAAATAGCCTAGAACAGTCAAACATGAGATTTTCAGCCATATACTTGTATACCATGAGACTGGTGGTGTTGAGCTTAGCTTTTAACTTTAATTTAGCACCCACCCAAGATGCTTCAAAAATGTGTCAAGATTCCTAGAGAATAATGACTGTTCTTTTCTTTGTTTGTCAGGATGCTTGTAGATAAATGGCCTTTCTTTTCATAATGCCCCGAAAGCCAGTGTTCTTTATTCTTCTTACATGGTGACACTGATGTACTGTAAAGGCATTTGCTTTTGATCTCTGATCCATTAGTTAATATTTTTGAACAGAGAAACAATGAGGTTGACCCACCCTTTCTCATTTTTAAAATATGGTTGACATTTCAGAGTCATTAATCCCATATGTAGTAAGGCTGAATGAACAGATTATAAAACAATGAGAAATGGCCTGAACCTCCCTTTTATTAAATTTCAGTTTTTAAAAAGTTGGGGTGGAGTGGTGGAGAGAACATGAAGATTCTCACCGGTTTGGGGCTCGAGTAAATTTTTGTCTCAGTTGACCATACCTTTACATTTGTCAATGATGCTCATCAGTACATGCAATTTTGCTTTCATTACTCTTTTTCTTATAAATTGGAGAGAGGATCTCCCTAATTTGTTCAGATGTTATCTATACTTCTAATGTGGATTTAGGTAGTAATATATCTTGGACATTGTCTGTACTGGCAAAGGCATTTCTGGGGCAGCCCAGAGAGTACTGGTCCCAGAACTGCCCTAACTCCCCTCACTGTTATTTGCCCCTCCATTCCCACATAGGTGCAGCTGTCTGCATGGGGTTCCTCCTGAGCTGCCTGAGCATCCTGCACCAGTTGATCAGAATGAGGCACCCAGCCATGATCACAGGCCTGGGCACCTTCTTCATACCTAAGAGTGAGTGACAGGTGACAGCAGCAGACATATTGAGTGGCTCAGCAGGACGCCTGTTCAGACTGATAGCATAGGAACAGAGAGCTATGGATCTTCCTGGAAGATCCGGAGTAAGAGATACATTTTAAAAAATCATTTCTAATGCTGAATGTGCTGCATGTCATCCAGATTCTGGGGTTTGGGATGTGTGCCATCCTAACAGGATGCCACCAGAATGTGGAGGGGAATGGGCTTTTTGTCCCATACAAACAAAGCCAGTGTGGTGCACTGATCTGAGCATTGGATTACTACTCTGCAGACCAGAATTTGAAACCCAGTGGCTGACCTTGAAAAAGCCACACTCTGGACTCTTTCAGACATGGGAAATTGGAAGTATAATCCAAAGGCAATTCAAACGCAATTATCGGGTTTCACGTTATTGCAAATTAGAGCTTCTCACACAATTTTGGGCAAAAGGGAAGTCACTCCGAATGCAATCATGGGTTTCACGTTATTGCGAATTAAAGCTTCTCACACAATTTCGGGCAAGGGGGGGTTATTTTTGGGCAATGGGAAGTAATTCCGAATGCCTTCCGAACGCAATGGGGATTCACGTGAATTCGCATTGGCTCCATTCGAAGTTGGGAGAAATTCCTCCCATGTGAAAGAATCCTTTGTCAGCTTCCGAGGAATCATAGAATCATAGAATCATAGAATCGTAGAGTTGGAAGAGACCACTAGGGCCATCCAGTCCAACCCCCTGCCATGCAGGAAATCCAAATCAAAGCATCCCCGACAGATGGCCATCCAGCCTCTGCTTAAAGACCTCCAAGGAAGGAGACTCTATCACCTTCCGAGGAAGTGCGTTCCACTGTCGAACAGCCCTTACTGTCAGGAAGTTCTTCCTAATGTTGAGGTGGAATCTCTTTTCCTGTATCTTGCATCCATTGTTCCGGGTCCTGTTCTCTGGAGCAGCAGAAAACAAGCTTGCTCCCTCCTCAATATGACATCCTTTCAAATATTTAAACAGGGCTATCATATCACCTCTTAACCTTCTTTTCTCCAGGCTAAACATCCCCAGCTCCCTAAGTCGTTCCTCATAGGGCATGGTTTCCAGACCCTTCACCATTTTTGTCGCCCTCCTTTGGACACGCTCCAGTTTCTCAATGTCCTTTCTGAATTGTGGCGCCCAGAACTGGACACAATATTCTAGGTGGGGCCTGACCAAAGCAGAATACAGTGGCACTATTACTTCTCTTGATCTAGACACTATACTTCTATTAATGCAGCCCAAAATAGCATTGGCCTTTTTAGCTGCCGCATCACACTGTTCACTCATGTTCAACTTGTGGTCTACTTGGACTCCTAGATCCCTTTCACATGTAGTTTCATTCAGCCAGGTGTCACCCATCCTATATCTGTGCATTTTATTTTTCCGCCCTAAGTGCAATACCTTAGAGGAAGGCAAAGGCAAACTCCCTCTGAAATCTTGCCAAGAAAACCATGTGATAGGTTCGCCTTAGGGTAGGCATAGGTTGAAAATGATGAAGGCAGACAACAACATCTTATTACAAGATTCTATTCTTGCTGGTGATTATTCCAATAAACATTCTGATTACATCTGGACCAGTACTCCTGTGAGACATTGACTCAGCCCAGTTTTGTGCCCCCTGGATTTGGTGACCAATATTGGGTTGTTACACAAGTTCTTTCTTCTCCCATAAATATGGGCTTGAAATCTTCATTTTTGACTTTCTAAATAAATGGAATGCAAACGTATCTTCCAACTGTCCCAATCTAGAAAGACAGTCCTTCTGTCATCCCATTCTTTCAGCAGCTTTAAAAATGTCCCAGTTACCCTCTCTTCCTTGCACTTTCCCTCTTTGTCCTCAAATTACTTCAACTGCTGTAGTCTGAGTTCAAGGTGTAAAAGTAGTTTGCATTCAGTTAACTCAGAAGGGACAGAAAGGAAAGGGGGGATGGAGTCTTGCCTTTTCCAGTAGCCTCTACAAAAGCAAAAGCAAACTGATGCAGGCTTTCCTGCCTTCGTTGTTCTTCATTATTTATAACTACTGCCATCTTGGGTACACTCTGACCTTAGTTGGCCACACTTGCCCTGATTTTCAAATGTGAAATGTTGGATGGTATATACAAGTCATGTATTTTCTAATTTTGATTAAGTTTTTAAAAATACTTTTATCTCTCCCTGTTTGTGTGTGTCTCAGAGAGAGAGAGAGAGGACTATGAAGTGGCTAAAATAAATTTAACAGATATATGGATACAATGGTCAAAAGTCACTATTTTGAATGGTAGAAGAGGAAGCTTCTGTAAAGTGCTGTGTAAAATTTTACAGTGCTATATAAATAAATGTTAATAATAATAATAATAACAATAATAGGGACAATTTCTGGGAAGGCCAGGGGTGCAAAAATTTGTTATTGTTGTTATGTGCCTTCAAGTCATTTCTGACTTATGGCATCCCCAAAGTGACCCTGTCATGGGTGTTTTTTTTTTTGTGTGTGTTTTTTTTGGCACCATTTATTCAGAGGAGGTTTGCCATTGTCTTCCTCTGAGGCTGAAAGTATGCAACCTGACTATGGTCACCCCAATGGATTTCATGGCTGAGTGGACAATTGAACCCAGGGCCTCCAGAGTCATAGTCCAACGGTCAAACCATTATGCCATGCTGGTTCTCAAGGGAAAATTTTATTTCTATTTTTCCTTCTATTTTAACCTGAGAACACACAAATGAATTCTATGGATCACTGTATTAGGCAAAAAGATGACAAGTCATATCAGGGTCATTATACCAGGGGAAGATCACAAGTCACATTGATATCAAGAGATGAGTGGAATTAGTGGTGCCAATGTTCTAAACCAGTTGATACTGATAATTGGTAAAGAAGGTGGGCATGCTTTCCTGATATGATTGCATACATATATATGGGGCAACTACATTTTGTCTCCTTGTGGCCTAATGAAGAAAGAAAAGCTAGAAAGGCCCTCTCTTCCCTTGGGAAGCTGGCCTCATAATCGAAGCACATTTTCCTACAGGCTCATATATGCCGGCATGTACTTTTGATCTTTTCCTCCTTTGACATGGTAGAAAGAATTTAGGAGGTGCAGTTTTACAGTCCCAAGCTCAGATCAATGGCAGAACAGATGGTTTAGTATGGGAGCATTCAAAAGATTATCCAAATGAAATAAAATTAAACAGAAAGGCTGCAGTATGATATCATTTCTTTTTTTCTAAAGCGTTAAACCCTTCCTTATACTAGTTGTAATGCTAGCAAAACAGAATATTTCTGTTCACCTTTTCTTCTCCAGCCAATCAGCAGCCAAAGCATCTTTATCTAACCTTTCTGAAACCACCATTAAAAATTACCTTAGATTCAAACAAAACTTGTGCCTGTCTCTTTCTCATTCCCCCTCAGATGGTTAATAATAAAGACTTGAGGTAAATCTCCCTACAGCTGCTTTCAGTTCATTTTAAGTCAATGAAACCTATATAATCCTGTAATACAGTCAATTGTTTCTTTTCCACTAGGCCTAAAGGGCTGCAGGCTTAGAAAGGGAAGAATTACTGTTTTTCTTTTAAGCACCTATTAATATTTTGCCCCTCCAGCATTTCATTCCCCCCTCTCTCCTTTGAAGGCTTTCTCCCCCATGACATTAATGTTTAACAATTAAATCAAGCTGAAAGAGATTTGAGGCGATCTAGACAATTACTTATTGGGTAGAAGAACAGGCCTTTAATGTAAATGGGAAACATCTCTGAAATGATGGTATGAGACCCCACAACTAATTACATAATGTTCTGCATCTGAGAAAACATAGATGAGAGAATGCAAACAGAGGTACTTCCAAAACCAGGAAAAAAAGCAAGAACTATATTATCAACCTATTATGTGTGAAAATAGTGTCAACTATAGGATACTGGGCCTTTTGCTACCAGATCTTGATGGGGGATGTGGCAGTTTGCAAACAAAGAAAAGTTCAAGATTGACAAATAAAGAAACCTGGGCCATATGCCCTTTGATTCTGAGGCTGCTGCCACACTGCGGAATTAATGCAGTTTACACTAGTTTAATGGCCACAGCACCATCTTATGGAATCCTGGGATTTGTAGTTTGTTGAGCTCTTTAACAGAGAAGACTAAGTATCTGACAAAACTACAAATCTCAGAATTCCATAGCATTGAGGCCTGGCAGTTAAAGTGGTGTCAGACTGCATTAATTCTGCAGTGTAGCTGCAGCATCAGAAACCTGATTCCAGAGCAGAGAACAACAACCCCAAGCAATGGAAACTTCAAATTGTTGTGTGGAGGTTTGGCTGTCATCCCCACCTCTGTACCCGTTCAAATTCTACCACATAGATAAATCACATTCCTTTACAGTCTGCTCATTTCTGTCCTTCTATCTCATACACCCACATACTTGAAACCAGCCTGCTGTCCTCTCTCTTTCTTATGCAGCCTTCCATAACTACTTTGAGTCCTCCTTCCCCTTTGGATCTACTGTTTTGGCTGTCTTTTTCCCTTCTCCTTTATTTTACCATCTCCCTTTCTCACGCACACATGCACGCACGCGCACACACATGCACGCACACACAAATAATGACTCACACACATATTCCCACTGCTCTCTTCCAATATCACTCTCCCCTTGTCTGCTCACTCTTTCCTCAGTCCATCCTTATGCACATAACTTCCAATACAAACTCTCAAGTCATTACAATATACTGTCCAATATTTCACAGATGGAAACCAGGAGCTGGATGGCCAAGCAACATCAGAGTATTGTCAAGATGACAAAAAGTATAAATGAGAAAGAACAGAGAAGCTAGGACAGATTGCAGCAGTTTGCTTTTGCCTGAGTCTACAGGGAAAGGCAAGACTCCATCCCTTTTTCTCCCTGCTGAACTGAATGGAGCAGTACAGATCAAAAGAGGTGTCTCTACCCAAAAGAGGTGGTCTGTAGCCGCCCCAAGAAGCGGTGAGATGGGGCCAAGGCTGTCACACCGGCAGCCTCAGAGGCCCCATCCTGCCACTTCCAAAGGCCGTGGGGAAGTGGAAAACTGCCGCTTCCCTGCTGTCTCAAAGCAGGGTGCACCCCACATTCCTCGGTGGTGCCGAGGGGAGAAAGGGGCCGCCGGCACGGCCCCTTTCCCCCCTGGGTCCTTGGCACGGCTGTTTAAAGGCCGTGCCAAGGACCAAGTGCAAAAAAGGAGCTTGGTTTTGGAGCTTCTTTTTTGGCGCTGTGGGAAGAACGCAATTGGCGCCCTCCCGCTGCGTCAGTGGATCATTTTAAAATGGCGGCGTCCATACGGTTTAGGGTTAGGGAGGGTATAAACACTGTGCCCTCCCCAACCCTAAAATTGCTGCAAAGAGCCCTAATGGTGCTCTTTACTGCCCATCTAGATCAGGCCAATGTTAACTATGTTTGCATGTTGAACTCAGTTTGCATCAACTGAGGTCAGCTGAGAACAAAGGGGAAAAGTCGTAGGAGTAAAGGGAAACTAGGACATTTAAAAAGTGAGACAACAGAGGATTAGTTAGCACTGTCCCGATCAAATTGGGGCAGTTGGAGGATATGTTATAGTGACCCTCTCCTTTTTCTGTTGAGATTTCTACACTTTTGCCTAACACCTCATATTGCCTTCTCTCTCATTTAACCATGTCCTTCCCCATAGCTGGTAAGCTAAGATATCAGCCAGCTCCTCTCCTCAGCAGATAGCATGGAACCTGTGGCATGCCTAGTTGCAACTGATCTGTGACAGCACCCTCTGCTTTGGGTTCTGTCACTGGCTAGAAGAGATTCCATTTGTACCAAATTTTCCTTATTTAAAACCTTTCAACACAAAGGATAAGATCACCATCTCATTTAGAATACTGAATGCATGAAAGCATTCATTTTCCTGCTGAAACTTTTCCCTCATTGGAAAAATTCACAACACTTATTCTAATGGATCTTGTAAAACTATGCAACATGGTATTACATGGGGGTGGAGGGGGGTCTCTTTCAGCTGAAGCTTGTGAAATTTAAAATATGTGTACTGTTTTAATGACATTATCATTAGTACCCTGATCATAATTTCTATAATTCCCCCATAGACAAAGTCCCCAGCCATTTTCACATGCTAGTAATCCTACCTTGCTGTAACTCAGCTCATAAGTTAAAGAAATCTCACATGTTCCTTTTCCATGGCTTCATTTAAGCTATTCAGCCATTCAAATTCTGATGGAGTTTGTTTTTGCTTCCAATATCTAGCATAAACTATTCTGGCAATAGTGATCATGTATAAGAGAATCCGTCTATATTTCATTTCATTTTCTTTTTCTATTACATCAGTCATGTTTAACAAAAATAATACTGGGTTTAAAGGAATATCAATTTTTAGAATCTTAGCCATTAACATTTGTATTTTCTTCCAATATGTAGTTGCCTCCGTACATCTCCACCACATATGGAAAAAAGTCCCCTTCTGCTTATTACATTTCCAACACTCCCCTTTTCCTGTCTTATACATTTTGCTTAATTTGCTTGGCGATAAATACCATCTAAACGTCATTTTAATATGGTTTTCCCTATAATTTTGACATAACGTAAAAGAATTAGTATTCCGCCAGCATTTTTCCCAGGAGTCTATTTCTATTGTTTCGCCGATATCTTGGGCCCAAGTAACCATAAAATGCTTAACACTTTCCGATTCTAGATCTCTTTGTTTTAATACCTTATAGTATTTTGAAATATGTCCTTTATTTTTGTCAAAAAAGATATTATCTAACTCATTATTCTCCATTGTAAAACCAAATTGTTTTTCATCAGCTCTGTATCTTTCTAATATTTGTCTATAGAAAAACCAATTTTTGTTTGTTTCTTTTTCTAAATCTTCAAACTTTTTAAGAACAAAAGAATTTTTATCTCGTATAATCATGTCCCCATATCTTAACCATTTTTGATCCGGTGCCTTGTTTTTTTTGTAGAAGGCTTCTTGAATTGACACCCAAGAAGGTAATCGCCTATAAAATTGTTTTCTAATTTTAATCCAAACTTTAAATAAAGAATTCCTTATAAAATGATGACAAAAATCATTATTAATCTTATGTTTATCATACCATAAAAAAGCATGAAACCCAAATCTCATTTTTGTACTTTCTAATTCCAACAATTTATCATTTTTTAACAGTATCCATTCTTCTATCCACTGGAGGCATGCTGCGTAATAATATAGCTTTAAATTAGGTAAATTGCAGCCGCCTTTGTTTTTTTCTTCCGTAAGCAGTTTCTATTTAATCCTCGCTTTCTTATTTTGCCACAAAAAATTCGATAATGATTTTTGCCATTTCACAAAACAGTTTTCTTTCGTCAGGATAGGCAAATTCTGAAATAAATAAATGAATCTAGGCAAGATGCTCATTTTTAATGTTGCAATTCTTCCTGAAAAGGATAAACGATATTTAGACCATTTTAGTAAATCTTTTTTCACTTCCCTCCATAATTTTTCATAATTGTTATCATAAAGATCAATATTCCTCTTTGTAAATAAAATTCCTAAATATTTAACTTTCTTAACAATTTGGAATCCCGTGAGTTCTTTTAGTTCTTGATCTTCCTGTTCTGAAATATTTTTAGTCAGTATTGATGTTTTTTCTACGTTAATCTTGAAACCCGACATAGCGCCATACTCTTGAATAGTTTCTAATAATAATTTTATGGATTTTTTTGGATTCTCTAAAAAGAAAACCAGATCATCCGCGAATGCTTTTAGTTTAATGTTGTATTTACCAACCTTGGCTCATAACTCAGCTCATAAGTTAAAGAAATCTCACATGTTCCTAAAGGGAATTGACAACAAGAAAGATGAAGTCGATGTCTCCCAATGGTGTTCTTGTCACAAAGAAATAGCAGCCTGTCAGGAACAAAGTAGCCATTTGTCAGTTTGACTCCAATGGCCTACAATGTTTATACAAATGCACATATTTCATTCTGCCAACTGCTGTTATGTAAATTACTGTCTTTTAACATACTCTGTAGTTTCAGTGCCAATGCATACTGACATCTACTGGTACCAGAACACTATCTTTCGTTCAGCGTCTCTTTAGTGCCAGAATATTCTTAGGAAAATTTCTCCAGCATTTTGCAGACCTGTGGCATTTCCCCTTAAAGTTCTACTTCTGTGTGCTTTTATGTACTTGCAAATGTGTGGATGTTTAGAATTTATTTCTTGCAACTGAGAAGCTTAGCAATTCTATTAATTCATACATTTGGCATATTATAGTACTGGCAAGGAAAAAAAACCCCAGGAAGGATAGAGCTACCAGAAGACAACATTAAGAACAAGTAACACCATGCCAGACATCAGAAATTATTTCAAATGTCAGGAGAGATGGGGGGGGGGGGAGGGTTGGAAGGGGACTGCAGGTCATTTTTGTACTTGAATATCACTAAGCTATTCCATCATTTCAATTGGAACAAATACACCCCTGCATTACATAATCTCATTTCCAGTGCAATGAAAAATGTTTTTGGCTAGAAATATGGATTCCATCATCTTTTTTAAAAAAGACCAAGATGACAAACAGACTACTATATATGAGATATTCACCAAAACAAAAATCATTATGGCACTTCCAGGAATTAAAATCCCTTGTTGCTGTAACAAAACAGCGGAAAAACAATAGTGATGTAAGAGCGTTGTGCTTTCCAGGTTTTTAATTGCATACATGCTTGTGTGTTACCTGTATGTTGTCCATCAACATTGGGTGAACTACTCTGATGTCAAAGAATGTTCTCAAATAGTTTTTTGTGGGGTTTTCAGGCTATGTGGCCATGTTCTAGAAGAGTTCCTTTCTGACTTTTCGCCAGCATCTGTGGCTGGCATCTTCATGCAAGATGCAAGCCAAAGATGCTGGCAAAACATCAGAAAGGAACTTTTCTAGAACCTGGCCACATAGCCCGAAAACCCCACAAATAACAATGTTCTCAAAGATCCTACCTGCTAAGGAAATGGTAGAGAAAATAGGAGATTGCCATAGTTTTTGTAACAGGATAAGGCTTACTTTGGAAGTAGGAAAAGTCTGACACACAGCCGAACACAGTAACAAAAAAGTGGTTGGACTACTAGACTAGGACTCTGAGAAACCAAGGTTCAAATTTCTACTCAGCCTTGGCAACCACACCAGATGACCCTTGGCAAGTCACACTCTCTGAGGCTCATAGAGAAGGCAATGGCAAATCTTCTCTAAATAAATCTTGCCAAGAAAGCCCTATGACCGGGTTGCCTTAGAATTGCCATGAACTGGAAACATCTTGAAAGTACACAACAGCAACAATAATATTTAAAAACAACTGTGGAAAATCAAATAGAAATATAATACTATAATGGGGGAAAACTGTGGCCAAACTCTGGCGAAATTTGTGTACCTACCAAAAATGCTCACTCTTGACTTCAATTCTTGAAGTTATTTATATTTAAACTGGGGCTGAAATGGGCAGTTCTTTAAACAGAAAACCATCCTTTGTAAAGTAGGATACTAGACCACCTGACACATAGGTAAGACTTTCAGCAAATGTAAACTCATAGACAGCTTTCAGATTACTTCTGTAATTACACAGCGCCTAGAAAAGGCATTTTCAGTAATTGCAGACAGATACCAAGGGATAGCATCCCAACTAACTCTTCTTCTTACACTGTGTTTGGAATTACTTTCCCAATCTTCCTCTTTTGTGTAGATTCTCAAAGGATCATAAAGCAACAGAGAAAACAAAACACTTCTCACTGGAAACTCTGTTCCAAATACTGATGGTCCAGGCCATTGCTCGGTCTCTCCAGATTTGGAGGTGTAGTTCCTGGTGACAAGAGGATATATTTTGTCTGTGGAATGACCATCCACTACACCATTATTGAAATTGAACTGTGCAGCAGTGCAGGAAGTTACAGGCTGAGAAAGCCAAAGGGAGAACAAGCACTTTAAAATACGACTCCACTGATCAAAAGCTGCTTGGATAAGAGTGTCCAAGAATCGTATTATTATGCCTCATAGAACAAGACAGCAGAGCCACAGAAAATTTGACACCACCCAAAATTCAAATGGGATTTTTTAAAAAAATTGTGAAGCGATAATATCACAATCTTCCAGTTTATTTCTCTTCTCATTCTGAAGCCTTGATTTTACATTTCTTCCCGGCAAGCCCCATAGAAAAGCAGAAGATGAGCCCTGGAGGCACAGTAAGTACTAGTACTGTAGCCACAAGGTTGTGAGTTCAATCCCTGGGCTCTCAGGTTGACTCAACCTTCCATCCTTTCATAGGTCAGTAAAATGAGTACCCAGCTTGTCGGGGGCAACTGGCTTACAGACTGTAAACTGCTTAGAGAGTGCTGAGTTCACTATTAACTAGAATAGAAATGTAAGTGCTAATGCTATTGCTATAACCTCTCCACAGGCCCTTTCACACTACACAGTTATAACATACAGAGTTTAGGGAAGAGTCTTTAGAATCCTTAGCCAAAGAGCCAGACTCCAAATTCCAGGATGCAACCATGGCAGTTAAAGTGAAGTCATAGCCCCTCTTCTCAACCCCAGCTCAGGCTGTTGCACTGTCAGCCTCTTACCACTGGGTATGGAAGACCTACTGAAAATGCAGGCAACTGGGATGCTGTGGTTCCCTTCACTTGATCACATTGTTGTGAATGAGCCTAGAAGGCATATTGGAAAGTGTGCATTAGAAATTCTGGGAGTGGCCATGTTAGCTGTGGCATTTGGGGAGTTTTACTTGTAATATAGCTACATTTACTATAGTATCTAAATATAGCTATGCCACCATGGGCATAGTTTTCTGAACTCTATGGAAGGGTGAATCAGGAGTAGAAGTCAAGTGGAAGAGGAGTAGGGAAATGTCTTACACAAGAAATCTGTGAAGAAGGGCCCTGTAAGATCAAAAAGGTGCCTATGGATAAGTCCTAAATATAGATTTGTACTAACTAATCAGATTTTTTGCAGATTGTTTCTAATATGTTCTTTTAAGAACAAAGCTTACTTGCAACATGGGAGGACCCAGATTCACTCAAAAACAGATGTTTATATTGCTGTTGTTGCTGTGTGCCTTCAAGTTATTTCTGACTTATGGTGACTCTAAAGCAAACCTATCATGGGGTTTTCTTGGCATAATTTGTTCAGAGAAGGTTTGCCATTGCCTTCTCCTGATGTTGCAAGCTCATGACTTGCCCAAGATCACCAGTGAGCTTCATGGCTGAGCGAGCAATCGAACCCTGGTCTCCAGAGTCATAAACCAATAATACTTAAACCACTATGCTATGCTGGCTCTCAGATATTTCTATACATTAATAAATTATAAATATCAGTGTGTCTATGCATGCTTCTATACTGGGTTTAAAGACACAAGACAGCTGAAATGGGTAGTACAGTACACATGTATAAGATAGGAACTAAAGAAAGCCACAGAAAAGCAGAATAGGCTTTGGTGTACCTTTTCAGTTGCATTCTTGCACCATGTGGAATCTAGCTTTGGATGGTTTTCTAACCACCAGAAATGGTTTGTGGGAGCCAAAGGAGCAGAATTCACAAAGATTTGTGGTTGGAAGGGAAAGCTGTTATGGGTCTAGGTACACAAACTCTGCATTATCCCTTGGATCTTTGCCACAGACTTCAGTTGACCTAAGAGTAAAATTTCAGCACTGGGAGTCATGGATGGATTGAGAATCATCTGGACTCAAGCTTCTAGTGCTGATATTTGACCAGTTCGTTGAAAATGAAATTGAAACAGTGCTTGGTTTTCATCTTTAAACAAACATTGGATCAACATTAATGCAACAACAACAAAATACTCTTCATAGTGTATTGGATGCCATCACAATTAAAATGTCAATCTTTGGCTGGCTCCTATGGAAGCTGGTGGTTCAGTAAGGAAAAGACTGGATAAAGATATATGGTAGGAGGCTGCCAGATTATAACAGCTTTTGGCAAGGGATATTTAGACATTTTAATTTGGTGTTGGGGACTACCTGCTCCTTTACAAGCTATTCTAGGCATTTTTCCTAGAATATAGGGTTTGCTAGACAAGAAACAACTTTAGCTTCACTAAGATTTTCTTTTTGCTATGGAATTTCTTTTTGCAATGGAATGAAGATTCTGGAAATCTAGATAACTTCCTACTGTTAAAAAATGCTACAGCATCCTGTGCATGGCAAAACTTCGACTGTAAGCATACACAGAACTGCAGCCTCAGTTGTCGAATTGTGGAATAATTGTGGAATAATAAAAATAATATCTTGAAAGAAAGTTGCATGTAGAAAAAGTGAAAAGTTAGAATGACTTTGACCAATATGCTGACATTTTTTTCAAATATATTAGCCTACTCTACTAGTGAATTACTATTACAACTGAGGTTGGAATCCTGTTTGTACAGTATGTAAATATAGCTATGCCATCATGGGCAGCAGTGACTGGAGGAAATAAGTCCCAGACACTGCAGCCATGAAAGAAATAATGCATTGGAGAAATAAGCAGCTCATAACCTGCACATTTTTTCAATCACTTGCCATCACCCTGGAAAAAAGTGTATCCACTAGCATAGTGCACCAACTTAATTCTACCCTGAATTAACTAATATTTACTGTCATGTTGTTGGGTGTCTGTGTATTTCTAAAGGCAAGCACACAAAGATGCAAATATGCATCACATCTTTTCCCAAGTCTAAGAAAAAATAATACCTCAGAACATCAGTCCTTGAGCAGACAATCAAACAAACAAATCAAACCCCCCCTCAAAAAAAAAAAAAAAAAAAACTACACAAGAAGATCAGAAAGCAAAATAGCAGAATTGGAATGTCTCCATAAACTCCAGTCCACCGACAGTGGTGTGAACAGAGACAATGGTCTCCTGGCACACTACATACATTATAACACTAGGTAACCCCTAGCCTCATGGGAGCTCTCTTGGCCAGTTTGTCACATCTCCTTTGTTTTTTTCCTCACTGTATTGCAATACTCATTTATATGGTTATCTATTTATCTTGACTTTAGGCAACATCCTTCCTTCTGCCATTGTCCCCTAAAGACCATTGTTAAAACTGAACTTGCCACCTCATCTCCATACCCACAGAGTTTTGCATTTTTATTGCCATTCTCTCTCACACACACTGCTTATATAGCTCTATCCAAAACATGCATCTGAAGAAGTAGACTCGAGTCTCTGTAATTTCATGCTACTAACTTCTTTCTTTCAGTTATTCTGAAAGGTGCTACAAGATCCTTTTGCATACTGATTTTTCAGACTAACACACCCACGTCATTGAAAAATAATGCAGTAAGATATCCACCAAGATACCTTCTGTTCACAGTAAAAATGAAAAAAAGCTGATAATATTCACTTTGAAGTCAAATGGGATGTGCAATCCTATATAATTCAGATGCTTAAATCTGATCTAACATTTTGATAGGGACACAGTATGGTACAGTGGTTTGGGTGTTGGACTGGGACTCTGGGAGAGCAGGGTTTGAATCACTGCTCAGACATAGAGACCCACTAGGTGATCTTGGGCAAGTCACATTCTCTCAGCCACAAAGAAAAATAATAGTAAAACCCTTCTGAATAAATCTTGCAAAGAAAACACAATGAGAAGTTCACCATAAGTTAGAGTTGACTTGAAGGCACATAATAATACAAATCATCTCAAAAAATGTGGAATGCTTTCAAGTGTCAAGGTATAATACACATTTTGGCACATGTATTGGTTATATTAACCTATTCACATTTCTCTCTCTCTCTCTCTCTCTCTCTCTCTCTTTCTCTCTCTCATGTTTTTGCCAAGGACTTCTGCACAACTTGGACATGTTCTATTGTGTCATCTGTTTATTTGCTCTGACAGAACATTTTCTGTATGCAGTGCTGAACTCAAAATAAATGCTGGTATATCATAAGTAACTGAATTTTAGACATTGTTAAATTGGGTTCCTAACTATTACTGTAGAATGAATTTAACATGAGGATTCTCTACCAAACTTAATTCTTGGTCTACAACTCAAACAGAAATGTCTAGATGAAGGTTCAGTAGAAGAATATTTCAAGGTTTTGCTTTTAAATATAACAACCACTATTCTATATCAGCTGCTTAGTTACGTATACATAACTACATAATTACTTAACTTAACTAAACTTTCCTGACCTGATCTGCTCCCCTCACCAAATGTGATAGAAACCTCCCCCTGCACCATGGTCATCCACCCACCCTGGACTTAGCCCTTTCACCTGCCTCTGTCCCTCAATGACCATTGTTAAAATTGAACGTGTCATCTCATCACCATGCCTTCAAGTTTGGTATTGCTATCGTTATTCATATAGTCTGATTATAAAAGTTCTTCCTGAGAAAAACTTCACTCCATGCATCTGAGAAAGAAGACCAAGTCTACAAATGCTTATGCTACAACTTATTTCGCTCAGTCAGTTGCAAAGGTGCTACAAGCTCATTTTGCATATCAATATTCCAGACTAATACAGCTATATCTGTAAAGAAAAAATATAGCAGTGTTATCAACACAGGAAGAGAGCCAGTGTGGTATTGTGTTCTGAGCATTGAACTATGATTCTGGAGTCCAGGGTTCAATTCCCCACTTGGCCACTGGGTGCCAACTTACACTTACAACCCTAGAAAAAACCATGATAGATTAACCTTAGGGTCGCCATAAGTCAGAAGCAACTTGAAGGCACATAACAACAACAATCAGCACATGCTCAAAAACAAAGGACTTTGTATCTTCAGACATTTAATGGTTCATCAGAGTAGCCAATGGATACATGGAATTGTTCTTGAAAAGTGAAAAATTAATTAATCCTGTGGCCTGAATCAATTCCAACCATTTAGGAGAGAGCCAATGAATCAACTGCTGAATAGTAAATCAACACTTGTGTAAATCACATTGATTCAGTGGGTCCACTCTTATTGGGACTAGCAACTCAATTTAGGTCTAAGCATTCAGAAGCCAAACCTTTACAATTCTAACTCTTTGTATAGTATATTTATGGTGTTTGTGTCCAGTCAAGGAAAAGAGACTTGAAGGGGCTCAGTGCACAAGAACTGCCAAAACTCAACACCCATTAAAATTATGGCACGTTATTCTGTGAGTTCAGCAGTCAAGCATTTTGCTTTCAAAAAAGCGCTCACAATCTGCTGAAGAGATTCCAGTAGTCAGGACAAAAACACAAGACAAAATAAAGTCAAATATAAATTGTTTCTGTTGTTTTTGGACAGGTTTGTCTTTAAACAGGGCCAGCCTTTGATTTTATTCCAACATCCCAGCAACGGAAAGAAAGCAAAGAAAGCCTCAACCCTCAGCAAACAAGAACTCTGAATGCTGTTTGGCCCCCTTTGGGGTATTTTGTTACTCCATGAGCACATGTTGTGTTGGCTCCCATGCACAAAGTAGATAGGATAGGTTTTCAAATAAAATTCTGCAGGTAGGAAAAGAATATTTAAAGCTGACAATAGATTTAAAAGGATAGTTCTTTGTGGAAAGTCCACACTTCCCACCCCACAAAAATATATTGTATTTAAATAATAATAATAATAATAATAATAATAATAATTCATAGAATCATAGAATCATAGAGTTGGAAGAGACCACAAGGGCCATCCAGTCCAACTCCCTGCCATGCAGGAACTCCCAGTCAAAGCATCCCCGACAGATAGCCATCCAGCCTCTGCTTAAATTCTGTTATTGGAATCAGCCTGCTGCTTGATACTGTGGGCTGGGAGAAAGTGTGGCCCTGGATTTTATGTTCGCCTCCAAGGCTCAATCTGTCCTTCTCTTAACTCCAGCCTGCACACAGATGCCATGCAGGAATCCCACTATCACGCCACCAAAGCCACATTCCAGTCAGTTCTGAGTCTCCAAGAAATCTCTGAAAGTAAACAGAGTTTGACTACCAGTCCTGAAAAACACCACAATCAAGACCCAACAAGTGCAAATGATAACAACCCAGGGTCAGGGGTGTAGTGAAAACACCCCAGAGACAACAGACCCTGGAGACAGAGATAGCCAATCACCAAGCACCAGGTGACCAGCCAATTAGAAGCTGGCTGGAGACCCCAGAGACAGCAGACCCCGGAGACAGGAACAGCCAATCACAGAACACCAAGTGTCCAGCCAATTAGGAGCTGGCTGGACAGGGCTATATAAGAGCCTGAGCCTAGGGAGACGTGGGTTTTTGTTTGGGTTCTGTTTTAATTGGAATTTTGGCTGGGGAGAGGGATGCCACTGAGGGGGTGCTCTCTAGGTTCCTGATTGGGGACAGGTGTAGGCTAGGTTTTAGGCCAGACAGGGTCTCTGTATAGTCCAGAAGAAGGGACAGATTAGGCTTTAGGTTATAAGCCATGTTGATTTAAATTGAAAGTACTTGACAGATTGCCTGAGGGCTAAGGTGTTGTGTCTATGTAACTGTAGTAACGTAACTAAGAAAGAAATGCAAAAGCCTTGAAAGTAGTTCACTGATTACCTTGATGTTTTGTTAATAAACTTCAGTATTATTTTTATAACAATTTGGCCTCTGTGAAATCTTGTGGCATGCTACTAAAGTCAACAAAGCCTCAGAATAAATAGGCAGTGGTGGAGAAGATCTCCATAGGAGTAATTTGGTGGCAGCAGTGGGATGAATAGGCCCAGAGTGCTGTCATCATAGAAAAGTAGTGATGGTGGTTCATTCGCACCACAAGGGGTTTTCCCAGGAGACAATGGATCACTAATTAAATAAGGCACCTTGAGGCTTGCCATTCAACAACAGGCTGAAACACAGATTAACATGTAAATCACTTCCTCTCAACTAAGGGTCACATAATATATATACCCCACTCACTTCCATGCCAGCATTCTCTGAAGATGTCAGCCACAGATGCTGGTGAAACATCAGGAATAAACTCTTCCAGAACATGGCAACATAGCCCCCCCCCAAAAAAAACCCAAAAACTATGGATGCCAACCATGAAAACCTTTGACTTCATACTTCCTTGTTCATATCTAAATATATATCATAAACACTCATTTTATCAATTTATCATTTTGAAACCATTTATCAATATACACTGATACAGAAAATCCTTCTCCATCTTGATACCATCCAGATATTTTGGACTACATCTCCCTCCATTGGCCTATCTGCAGAAGGTGCAAGTTGCAGTCCAATATGTCTGGGGGGATATGGGGGCAGGCTGATGCGGAGAAAGAGATGTAGCAGAGCATAGGGACACATGTTCTGTATGTGAAAGTATCCTCAAGAGCATCCGCCAATCTGAATAATCCAAGGTGAGCTCTAGGGATGGCAAGGCCCATTTTATCCTTCTCCATCCTCCACAAAAATGCGCCAGAGACTTAACTCTTTTGCTACTGTCAGCTCCCCTTCACCACCACTGTTTCTACTTCCAAAAAATCCCAGTAATCCTGCTGGGAAACATGGCACATTTTGGTTTTCCAGTGGAATTTTGGGAGTTTTGGAGATAGAAGTACTGTAGATGTTTTAGCAGCACCAGGAACCCAAGGGCTGCCCACACAAGCAGCCAGTGGGAGCCAAATGTGGGCCTCTGGCCTTGTGTTTCCCTACATCTCCTGTAGACTAGAGAAACCAATTTTATAAATGTCTTCCTGAAACAGCACCATATAAATTCTTTAGAAGAAATTGCCCTCTGTATCTCACTAGAAGGGCAGAAGCCTTTGGCATTTGACTTAATCAAGAACAAGTCACTTTGTGCTCATCCAGTACAGCTGTTGTGAGGTCATGCATGACAGAATCACTGTAGGGCTTTCCCATTTTCTATAGTATTTCCTCACACTGGCTTGCACTCCAGCTATAAGATAATGGTAAGAAGGTATGCTGTTAAGACATGTTGGGCAGCTTGATCAGCTCTAAAGAAAGAACACATAAAGAGGACCCAGAAACCAGTTGCATCACATTAAAAACAAAGTACAGTGTCTCAACATAGGAGCGCCAGCCAGGCACTCCATGTGGCGCAAGCAGTGGGAGGCACAACTTCCTTAATACATATGAAATCTGTAAGGCTTTAAATGTCTTGTTTCTTTGTTCCATTGCTAGGCCATTTATTTTTATAGCTTATTGTTGCTGAAGGGCTCCTTTGAAACAATGCCACTGGCTCCTACAGGCATCTTTATTCAAGTTCACTCAAGTAGGACATAATGAGAAACATTTTAAAGTTTTTCATATTACAAAATAGATCATCATCACTACTAAGAATCCAAACAATTAAGATTGCTTAATTCTACCTAGAACATAAATTGCACCACCCTGAAGTCTGCTTTAAATGATGGCCAGGAGCAGAGGGTGGTATGAAGTGGAAGAGACCATGGAGACCATGAACTCAAAGCTGTTCCACAGCAGGGGTCTAGGACAGATATTTTAACCATCTCACACACTTCAGTGGTCAGTTATCTACTTGCAGAACCTCACAATTGGAGTTCCTGCCCCCAACTTGAGAGACACTGGTCTAGAACATGGAAAGAAAAGAAATATGGTAGCTAAAATGCTATTGGTGGACTATGCTCACGTAACTATGCCAATATAGGCAGTGGAAGCAGGAGGAAGAGCTAGTGTGGTGTCATGGTTTGACTGTTGGACTGGGACTCTGGGACTCCATGGTTCATATCTCCACTCAGCCATGGAAACCCACTAGGTGAGTCATACTCTCAGCCTTAAAGGAGGGCACTGCCAAACCCGCTGTGAATAAATCTTGCCAAGAAGACCCAGTCTCCTTAGGGTTGTCCTAAGTTAGGATTGACTTGAAGGCATGCAGCGGTACAACAATGGCTGCATCTACAATGCAGAATTAAGGGTGGTGCAATTTCTGTTCTAGGTGGAATTAAGCAATCTTAATTGTTTGGTTTTTGCATTTCCCAAAAACATTGAGTTTGCCACTGCAGGATCAAAATGCTGGACTAGGCTTGCCACAGGCCTGATCCATCTGGCCAATTCTTTGAATATTCTCCTATTTTTTACACATTGTCTAGCCTTTTGGTTTTACCTAACAGGGTCATTCCTATGTTCTTACTTCCCATTTTAATGTATGATCTTGTCCAAGCCATGGTCAAGACAGTGCCAAGGCTTTTTTGGGACATATCCGGAGGGAAACAGCCAGTGCAGACCCACCCTAGGAAAAAGCTGGCATTCCTAGAAGGGAAGGGTCTAAGAAGAACAAATGACAACAACAGCATGATCATTAAAGGAGGAATTTGGAAACATGAGAAGGAAAAAGAAGACAAAAATTGAAAGCTTGAGACACAGTGGCAAAAGGCCAGTAATGAATCAGACAAAACATTATTGCAGGGGGAAATAAAACTGGTTTTTATGGAAAAAACATGTCTGTTCTAATAACCATATGGATTGTAACAATATGTGTAACAGACAAATATAGCCATCATGTCCATAGGTAGCTCTCCATATATGTGTGGGGAGTCTGTGTTTCACCTTGATTTGGGATATTCTGTGGATATCACCCTTATTCTGTGAATATCACCCTTAGGCCTCAGATTTTCAGAGCAACAAGGAGAAACACAAGGAGCTGATATAGCACATCAAATCACTGGTCATACAGTTCAGTATTGCTTGCACTGTCACCTTCATACGGTTTCAAAGATAGCCGTTATCCTGTCCTGCCTGGAAATGTTGGGATTTGAAGTGGGGACATTATCCCAAAATTGGGACTCAAGTTGGCAAGGCTTGTAAGCATACATTCTATTAACAGCAAGGTCTGCTTTAGATCCCAATTCAGTGCTTTTGAAAATAATATACTTTAGCCCAAAAAAGTTCAGAGCCAGTCCAGTTTGGTTCATATCCCAAACCTGAGATGAGCTTCACAAATCCAAATGTTCATGCCTTCGCCAAAATAGGTAATCAAAACAGTCTTGTATCAAAATTTGACAAAACATGCAGGTGTGGCAGACTTTTTGATAAATTATGAAAGTCTAATAAATTGTAGATGCAACTTTTTGTCCTACATACCTTTAAAATGTTAATTCAAATGGAATTGGCAACAATGAACTAGAAAAAAATTTGAAGACAGAGATGTTTCTTACGAGTCAGATAAGTTTCATTTGAATATCTGCAGTGATTTTTGTTCAAAGGCTTTCCTCCTCCCACTGGCAAAATTCCTTGTGTATCATTTTTTGAACATATCATACAGCATACATATGACCTTAAGTCACAAATATGCAATGTTGCAGAAGGAAATGGGCTGCTGAGTACAAGAAGCATATATCTAGCCTCTTGTGTCTCATCCAAAAAGACATCCCAGCTACAAACAAACCTTGTAGACCTACTTCTATGGAGGAGAAGGGTCAGGAGAGAGGGAGAGATGTTACTGGCCAGCAGAGATGGCTTCTAGTCCCCTTGGAGTTTGCTAGAGAGAGGCAGAAGAACATCATGATGTCTCTGACATCTATAATGAACTGCGCAAGAAGAGAAGCCATCCCTGCTGCCCAATCTGAGAAAAAGTTTCAATTTTGATTATGGTCTGATAAAGGCATTTTGATTTTACAGTGATATATATATATATATATATATATACTGTATATAGTCCCTTGACATGAATGTCTAGTCATGATCATCTCCATTACAAAGCCAAAAAGCCAGCATTGTCCGAGGACTGCTCTGGTAGTCATGTGGCCTTCCCACTGAAGTGGAATCTATTTATCTACTTGCATTTGTATGCTTTCAAACTGCTAGGCTGGCAGAAGCTGGGACTAGTGACAGGAGCTCACCCCATCATGCAGCAATCAGGCCTTGAACTGCCAATCTTCCAATCTTACAATTGTCAGAATTGGCATCTTAACCACTAAGCCACTGCAGCCCTATATATATTAGTATATAATACATATGTTATTAATGTATACATGCATACAGAGATCTGCTATAATACATATTTTTACAATGTGGATTGGCAATAACATGATTAATTCATGTTGTTGTTGTTGTTAACCGTCCTCAAGCCAGCCTTGGCTCATGGTGATCCTGTGATACACTTCCAAGCCTCCCTGTCCTCAACTTTCCTGTTCAGGTCCTGCAGGCTCATGGACATGGCCTCCTTGATTAAGTCTATCCATCTGGCATATGGTCTTCCTCTCCTATTCTCCTTCACCTTTCCTGGCATATTATACTTTCTAGTGAATCATCTCTTCTTATGATGTGGCCGAAGTATAACAACCTCAATTTAGTCATTTTGGCTTGTAGGGAGAGTTCAGGCTTGATCTATTCTAGAACCAATTTGTTTGTCTTTTTGGCCATCCATGGTATCATTAACACTAATTTCCAGTACCACATCTCAAATGAGTTGATTTTCTTTCTATTAGTTTTCCTCACTGTCCAGCTCCTACATCCACACATAGTGATGGGAAATACGATGGCTTGGACAATCCTAATTCACAGAGGAACACTATTCACAGAATATGAACTTTTAATTGGTTATAGTGCAATTCCCATCACCAGCATTCCTAATTGGTGGATTGGCTCCTCTCTGCATATCAGTTGCTGAACAGCAACCCTGCCTCCCCTCAGCTTAGGTGTTCCGTTCCAAGAAAGAACAGTCACACCACCATGAGCTGGATCTTCCACAGGGCAGTTTTTTAGACCCAGCAAATGCTCAATGCCTTTCTGTGCACCTCACTCTCTATATTTCTATTCCACTCTCATCCTCACCTATCAAAGTTCTGCTTCTCTTCTCTCTCCCCATCCCTCTGATCATGAACCACTACCACCACCACGTTTTTGTTGAGACCAACCAGAATCCTTTTCTGCTTCTTTTCCCACTGCACAGATACAAAACACTTGGATAGATTTAGACCTTCAGGATCAGTAGTAGCAGAAGTGAGTTTTTGGCTAGGGCATGTTGGTGGGAGAAGGATGAGGGAGGGAAAGGAAAAAAAGGGTGGAATGCAGGAAATTCCATCCCAGCCAAACAGAACTCCTGCAATGTGAGGAGATGTTCGTTGACTGCTGATGCTCTGAGAGCCAAAGCTGAGCCATGTGTTGTGTGTCTGTGCAACTGTGGAGGTGGCAGTGGAAGAGGCAGCAAACAAATATGCATGGAAACTCCCAAGATCCGGCCTACTTAATTTTATTTTCAGCAGATTAAAATTTGCAATGAGTTCCTTACCCAGAGGGGTGGGATATAAATAAATATTATTATTATTATTATTATTATTATTATTATATTAAATAGCTTAGATATAAGTAATGTTTTTTGAGATCTGCACCTAAATCTATTTTCTCCATAAGTCCTGTTAATTTTAGAGTATGAATTACTATAACACAGACTTTTAAAGGAATGTAACTATTGTATTATAGCAGATATTACTACATATTTCATGCTATGAGTTTATTTAAAGACATACAGTATTGTACTTATTGATTTGGGGTTTCTTTTCTTTTTCCAGGCTTTCCTAAGATGCCAAGCAAATTTCTCTCATTAAAATAGTATTTTTGGGTATACTGTTTGAATCACTTTTGCCCTCCTGATCCTTTTGGCCATATTTTGATGTTGGTTGGGCAGATATGCCTCTATTTTTAACTTTGAAATGTTAGAGAGTATGGCATCTGACATAATTTTCAAATGAGTATCAGGAATCTACAGCACCATAACAAAATTTTGTTTAGAGAAAGATCCATTTGGTATCTTGAAAGGCTTTTTCTTTTTTGTTTTTAATACCAAATATCAGAAAACTGGGACAGGAGAACAAATCTGATGGGAAGAATTAGTGCAGAGGAAATTTTCTCAGTGTGCACATCAAGACACCCACACGATCATCCTGACACCCATGACTATTATGTCTACTTATTCAATAAAACAATATCCAGACAACTCCCTCCTCATTTTCACCATCAACATATTAATATGTGGAAAATTTGCAAAAAATATTCTATAGGGTTTTATTGTTGGATACAGTTACTGTACCTAACAGAACCCATGGGCACAGGTGGTGTACCTCTGTAAAAGAATGTGAATTTAAGTGACAACTGTCAATTCAAACTCAAACTTGTGCAGGAGTTTAAACAGCTGTTTCAATTGTCCTTTCCTCTATGGCTGACCAATGGAACACATCTTATTTAGGAAATTGTAACTATCCCAGTGCATGGAAAGAGATCAATTACCTAAGCACTTACATGACTTTAATGAATAAATGTTTAAAGCTCCAGCAATTTTGCACATAAATATGTGACCTTAGGGTTTCTGTCATTTATAGAATTTCCATTTATGGAAAGTATTTTTTGCTTGTTGTTTTTTATTGACTGCATACTGTTTCTGCACTACAAGTGTATCATGGGGTTTTTTTTGTTTGTTTGTTTTTGTAGCTACTTCATTATCCTTTTCCCATTTTCCATATTCTTTGAGTCTGCTTAGGACATCTGAAAGCAGAGCTCAAAAAAGTATGGACACAATTCTAAAGACTTTTTTGAGGAAGTAAATTCTATTGAATTCAGTGGATGAACATGCTTAGGAACAAGCTGCATAGCAGAAAGAGTACTGGCATGGGTGAACATTGTCATTTGTATTGTAAGTTTTATTCTAGTTGCACTCATGAATGTTACCTTTCTAGAATGTTAAAATAAGAGGTATGATCGAGCCAAATTAAATCATTTTCAGCTTCTTGGATTTCACCCAAAGAGTTAAAAGGCAACTCCATTCCCACTTCAATAGCAGTGTGCCAGAAGCTAAAATGGAGTGGAGTTACTTTCTCCTGCAAGGTCCAAGGATAATATCCCTGATGGAATTGCCCTGTGGGAATTTTGGGGTGAGGGGAGGAAAAGAGAAGCCATGCCAGCTGAAAGATGCAGGAGAGACCATTATATCCACCCAAGGTTTAGCAAATGGCATCTCATACATCACTCCACCCCAGTTGGGATTTTTTAAAAAAGTTTTTAAATATACTACTAAAGTTAAAGCTGAGCCAAAAGCTGATGAATTTTGATTTTAATCTCAGAATGTGCATGCTATATGAAAGAGAACCTTCTCCAGAACTGTTAAACAAATTACACAGAAAACCAAAAGATTTTTTGAGGGGGGGGGGGGAAGTTGTTGTTCCGAGTTCTGGTCACCCAAATAAAACTCAGAAAGAGTTGTATAAAAACTTCCACAGTGTGATTTGTAAAGCACTACTAGCAAACAACACTGTTGTTGAAGCTGTCTTGTAGGGTTATTATTTTTCTACACATGCACTATAATATACTATATAATGTTTTATTTATTTGCTTCATATATTTTCATTAGTTATAGGCTTGTTTAGCATGAGTCCTTGTACTTGTTATTCTTGAGGATGGAATTTAACAAGTAAAATGTATCAGAGTGCTCAGAAATGGTGGTGCCTTTTGACAGTACGAAAAGTGAAGTAGAAAAATCATTGATTTGGTTTGATTCGATTTAAAAGTGCCTGTCTCTTAGTGGTTCTCTCCTTCTTTAAACATATGGATCCTGTCTATATTCACAAGGGCACTGCACCGTTGATTCTTCTGAAAACCCCAGTCTTTGAACAGTTAGTAACACATGTAAATGACAATGAAAGGGGGGAATGTAAATTCTTATTTAATTAAAGCCAATACACTTGGATTGTCCCTATCAGTATATAAATTATATCACCTACAGCCCTGTGATATTGACATTTTAATTTAAGGCTGCTATATAGCTAAAATAAGGCAATTTGTAGATTCTTTTTTACTGTGAACCAGAGCAATAAACCAAATTTTAAAACAAAATATTTATCTTTTAATCAATGTTGGGAGATTAAAATTGGATGAGGGAAACAAAGAAGCGGCAATGTCTAATTAATATTTATTAAAGTATATCTAATACTATACAGATAGCATTTGTATGACAATAATATGACTTGGTTTAGTGGTGAATAAAGAAACTTGGGATGGGGGATGCAACTAAGCAACTAAGAATAAAGAAGAAGGGAAGAGTTTTGTGTAGGGCTTTTAAATTATGTACCTTCCTTCAGAAACAGCTCCAAAACACAAGGAACATAGAGAAAATGATTTCAACAACAATAAGAGACTAAAAAAATTGTTTGCTTTTCTTGTAGAAGGAATTTCAACATTCTTAGTTGGAAGAGGGAAGTCCTCCCTTCTAAACAATTAATCTTGGTTGATGAAGGCAGAATGGAATGAGGGATGTCCAAAGACACAGTAGTCAGCCAAAGATATGTTTGCTTAACTTTTATTTGTCTCTGAGCCAATGTAAAACACACTATAGTGCTAATATGAGTTCTTTCAAAATATGTTTCCGCTCTTTAGGGGATATAGTAGGGGAGGACTGCTTAGTTCAAAGGGGAGGATTACAATGTCTAGTACTATTTTTCTTCATTACAATAGCATCTAGAGAACAGAATTTCATATGGGTCCTTATTGTGTTAAGCGCTGCAAGAAGCTGTTCTCACCCCAAGAACATATTAATTCAAAGAGACAGATCAAGTGATGGATGGAAAAGGATATATGGGAAAATAATAGTAGGAGTGCAGCTTTAGACATTGGACTTTAGGAAGTCAGAAGCCAAAAAACATAAACACTTGATAAATAATAAAAAGGGGGTCTAGTCAACTGTCCTGGTCTTGATACTTTTCTTTAAAAAATAAAAGCAACATTCATACTAGTCAAAGTAAATACAAAATTTGTAGCCATGTTAAAAACATATCAAGTTCAGTATTCTGTTCCCTGAGATGCCCACTGGATGCTCCTGGGAAGCCTACAAGAAAATGAGTGCAAATGCAGCCTCCTTCCCATGTTCCTCAGAAGCTGGCATGGAGAGGCATGCTATCTCTCCTACTAATGGTACATAGTATAGAGCCATCATGACTAGTAGTACTGTATGTGGTAGTCTTAGGTCCATCAGTTTCTTTAATCCCCAAAGTTGGTGGCCATGACTACATATTGTGGCAGAAACAGAAAAAGTGGGTTCTTTCTTTTCTTTTCTTTCTTTTGCAAAAAGAAATGTAGTTCAGTTTCAGCAAAACCTATGGTATATTGTTGTTTAAGTATTGAGAACTGGAGGTGCCTGGGTGGCAATATTTTAAGAGAATATTGGAGAAATGTAGTTTCTTTAGGCTGAGAAAAGAGGACATACCTAAGCCTATTGCCTAGATTCTGTGTTGCTTAAGCAAATGTGTTGTTTGTAAAGCTATTGGCCATTTTAAGAATGGAATCATGAAAGACAGTTTCCTCATACAATTACTTCCATTTACTTTTGTATCCCCATTCTCAGTCCTGGTGTACAGGCTGCTTATTAAATACTGGGAATAACAGATACTTCCTCATTCCAAACATTAACAAAAAATATGGGATCCAGGGAAGTAACAGCCATATGTTCCAGTAATATATATCAGCTGTTCAGATTGGAACTTGAAGGTTTCAAATGTACAAAGTTGCTTGAGATATCAGAGACTAGCATACTTACTAGAGGTAAGCTTTAATTCTGCAGAATCTACTGTTGCCATGCAGCCATTCTCTAAATTAAATAAGTAATGAAAGATGTTGGATCTATGGGATGACCACATGCAGTGGCTATATTTTCCTGATGCCACTCCTATTATTGTCGAAAGCCACTCAGATCTGTGGTCTCATCTAAGCTGTAAGTGACATTGAATATCAGGAGAAATTTTGCATTAAATCAGAGGTCTGTCTTACATAGTTATAATATATGCTATCTAATGTTGCCATATATTAAATCAATATATTAATACACATATCAGTTCAAAAACATATGACAAACATTTTAGATGGGGCACACATCAGTGCAGGAGAAATCTGAATTCAGAACTACTTTTGAACATAAATCAAAAGATACTAAAAAGCAAAGTGAATATAGCCCAATGATGGAAAGTGTACACTTAGGTATTTTTCTTTTATTTTGGCAAGCTTAGAAAAATGTTCCAACTTTAGTTTCTGATTTAAGAAAATCTGGTCAAAACTTGAGTCTGAAATCTGGACAACTGCTTAACCTTCCTTGTGAATCTTTTGGGACTGCTGCTCTTGAAGTTGGTTCAAATTGTGTTTTGTTATGCTGGGAAACCTGGCACAACCTAGCACAACATTCATCATTCTGCAAAACTTGAGAAAAGAAATGAACTTCTAATTTGGTTGTTTATAAGGAAGGAAAAAAAATCAAGTGACTGATTGTGGAAGGGAGTTACAGCTACTATGCATCTTAGACAATCATGGCTTATCAAAGAGATAGGAGCAAGTTGTGCTAGTCAAAAAGGCTGGCAATGCATGGTATTAGATACATGTGACCTATTTAAAAAACTCAACTAGATCACGCCTTCATCTCCCTTTCACATACCAAAGCAAAACATAATTTCTCCCCTCTGAAGACAAGAGTCTGCTGGCTCTGAATCCAGAGTTTGCACATGTCCCAATTCCGAAATTAATTTTAGAAATTATCCCAATTTAAACTAGAAAGCAGACAGAACAGAATGCAGTGCAGAGGCTGGCCAAGCCACAGGGAAAAAAATGAATAGAATCAGCATCTACTCATCCTTACTCATGCCACTGCTTGCTATCATGGTTAAACGGGCAGGCTAGATGAGGTAGTAGATAGGAAGCAATCTTACACAAAATGGCACTACAGGGGAACAAAAGCTATCTAGTTACCCCAAGAATTACCTCGGGCATATGTAGTAACATCTCCCACCCCAATATTTACTCTTTGCAAATGCATTCTGAAGAAATGCCAGCACAACCAATGATTGCTAGCTTCACAGATTCATGCATGGTGGTTTACATACATAAATCTCCTGCACCTAGTGGTCCCCACTTATTACAGAGACAGAGCTAATTAAAACTGAGTACAAATCCCATGCAGAAAAATATAAGCAGATCAGCCATCTTCACTTCAGTGAATGAAGAAGCTAGTTGGGACAGTATCAAAAACCACGAGCGTAGGATAGATATCTTTGATCAGATCATTTTGATCACTGGAATGTGTAAGTTTGGGGCTTTGTTTCACATTTTTTCCAGTGTTAAATTATGTTCATCTCCAGTACTAGAAAATTTTCCTAATTGTAAATTTAGTTTGCTCTCAACTTTCAAAGTTCAGTTTGCATAATTATATATATGCATCATGTGCATATTTACCACATACATGCAATTTTGTATGACATTTTGCTTAACATATATTTTGTATGCAATTTCGCTAATGTTATCCATTTTGAAAATTATTTTCACTGATACATACCGTTTGTGTGTACTTCTCCCAACAATGCAGAACTTTCAAACAACCTATTCCCCTTAGAAATATAATTTCAAACAGTATATTGCCATTATGATCCCTTCTTTGGTCAGCTCAATCTCCTTGAGAAGAAATTTCTAGAGAAGAAATTAATTAAGAAAGGATGATATAGTTCTGGAAGCATAGCCTTGTTCGTGGACATCTATAAGCCAGCAGCGTTATCTAGGGTGGCAGAAATATATTGGACAAATTCCAGAATAAAGCTTATCTTGCTAAATCCCCCACAAATTCCTGTTCTCAGCTAAAACAGCTGCCCTTTAGTTGTTGTGCATGATTAGTGAGCTGCTTGTCATTAGTAAGATGGTAACAGTCATAGTGACTGTTATATTATCCAACTTTGGGAAATTATTCCAGTGTATAATGTGAATACAATATTTAAATACTTGTGGGATGAGCACTATATTATGACAAAATTGCCTCTGTGCTATAAATTTGATAGCTGGAGTCCTTTCTTTAGTCACATTCATTCCATAATAAGAATGCTAAGAAACAGGAGGAGCACCTCCTGTAATCATCAGTTCAGAACTGTTTCAAGAAGGTAAATTTTAATCTCTTAATGGTCCCTTTCTGACAACCTACTAATCTTTTCATTAAACAGGCTTTTCATCAGCTCTATTTCACACATCACTGCAACTTGAAGGGTTAAACAACCTAATTACATAGGAGAAGTTTCCACTTTTAAAAGCACATTAATTGCCGTCTGGAACTTTCAGTGTATAGCACATTCTCACCCATGGATCAGTTTCTGACATTTACTTTACAAACAGCAGTGACTAAGCTGCAAGAAATGAAGGCAAATACAAAGCCTAGCAACAGCCTACAATGTGTATGAACTTGAGCAACCTGCAGTCCTGAGAATGATGCTGTGCCAAATCAAAGTCTTGGAAAATTATGGAATGCAATATGCTGTGCAGATTCCTCCCCAGCTGAAATCCAGAAACATTGAGAAATGGTCCTCATCTAGAAGATTCACATGAAGCGATAAACATCTTTGCACATCACCATATGGCTATAAATCTAGTTGCTCGCTTTGAATTTCATTGTTCTGTTGTTTGTCTTCTGGTGGTGTATGTCTCAGCATAGTAAAAGCACAGGCAGAAATCATTGTGTTCTGGTTATTCATTTTCTCTTACTAATAGGCACCAGACTTGTTTCTTCATTTTCTTTCAGACACATTTATTTCTCAGGGCTTGCAAGTTGTTACTTGTGATGGACAAGCCTCAAGAGTTTTATAGTTTCAGCTAAGCTCCTAAAAATCTGGACAAATAAATAGGGATTATCTGTAGCTTTGGAGAGCATGACTATCAATTATCTATTTTTCATTTGTCTTCTGTTTTACTTCTTCTTTTGCTATCAACATCTTCCTATTGCTTTTTAAAACCCAGAATTTCATTCATACAGAAATGGAAATGTTATTTTATAGGAATCTGTAGCACACTGTGATCAGTGGAATCTATTGATTTCCCATTAAACATAAAGATTAAAATCACAAGTGTTAGTAAGGGTTAGTAACAACATTAATGTCTTCTTTTCTATTACCGTTAAGCAGAATGGAACAGCTTTCTTGTCATTTAGGGCATGCAATGAAACAGCAACAAATTGTTAACTATTTAATTTATTACGACAGTATAATCATTCTAGTCTCCAGGGCCTGATGAACTGCATCCAAGAGTACTAAAAGAACTTGCATAAGTAATCTCAGAGCCATTGTCAATAATCTCTGAAAATTCTTGGCTGACAGGAGAGGTCCTAGCAGATTGGAAGAGGGCAAATATTGTTCTTAACTTGAAAAGGGTAAAAAGAAGACCCTAGCAACTACTGAGTAGTCAGCTTGATACAGATATCAAGAAAATTTCTAAACTGCACTGTCAGTTTGTGCACACTTAGAGATGAAGTAAGTACTAAGAGTCAGCATGAGTTTCTCAAAACAAGTCATGTCAAACTAATTTTATCTCTTTTTGTGACAGAGATACAAGCTTGGTAGATCAGGGGAGTGCTGTCAGTATAGAATATCTTGGTTATAATAAGGCTTTTGACAGGGTCTCCCATGATAGTCTTACAGGCAAGCTGGTGGACAGCGGACTAGACAGTGTTACAATTAGGTGAATCTCTAATTGGCTGACAAACCTAACCCAGGGAGTATTCACAAATGATTGCTCTTCATACTGGAGGGAAGCGATTAGCAGGGCACCTCAAGATTTTATTCTGGGACTGGTATTTACCATTTTACAAATGACTTAATTGATGAAATGGAATGGAGGATCAGAATGCAAAATGACCTCCCAATTAAAATAATATATAGGTTGAATATCCCTTACCTGGATTTCTAAAATCCAAAATACACCAAAATCCAAAAATGTCCACATTGGTGGATGAGATAATGACCCCTCTATTTTCTCATGGTTCAGTGTATACAAACTTTGTTTTGTGCACAAAATTATTAACAATAATATGTACAAATTACCTTCAGGCTATGTGTATACATGCATTTCACGTTTAGACATGGGTCCCATCTACATGATATCTCATTATGTATATGCAAATATTCCAAAATCTTAAAAAAAAAAAAATGAAATCCAAAGCATTTCTGGTACTAAGAATTTTGGATAAAGGAGACTCAACCTATACATTAATTCAGGAAGTACAACACAGGTCACTTCACTAAAAATGTGGGCTGAACAAAGTCCTAAAACATTCCTAGGAAATATAAGCCTCAAACACTTTCTTATACTGAAGCTGCAACAAAAGTTATCCTAGACAAGATAATTTGGTAATCATTTAGTTATGTGCAAGCTTTCAAGATCATTCCACCAGGATGAACGTTTCATCCAAATGCACCCTCAAATATTACACTCTACAGATGTCATATAAAGAATCAACTATTACTCTGCAGGGATCAATAAGATTTGAACACTTTGAAATGAGAGAATATGATAAAGAAAAAATATATTATTAATGGGCAAAAAGTGAAAGAGAAGCCACTAATTTCTTTACATCCTTGTGCTTTTAGTTCATGATTAATTTTTTGCATTACTTTAATAAAAGGGATTTGACTTGTGTGTCTGTCTTTTTAAAGAAAAGCAGATGTGCCTGAGGAAGCCATTAGTGTTCAATAAGGTGTCCTATATCAGATGAGCAAGCTGACCTTATTATGCTTTCTACCTATTCTGATTAAAGAAATAAAAGGAGAAACACAGGTCCAGCTTACAATAACAACAGATTTTAAAGCCTTCCACAGAGATCAGGATCTGGGCTAAATGAGCAAAGAGAATCTTTGACAAGGTTGTCCATGAAATTCTTGCAAACAAGCTTGTAAAATGTGGACTAGACATGGTAATCATTACATGAATTTGTAACTGGTGGACTGGCCGCACCCAAAGGGTGCTCAACAATGGTTCCTTTTCATCCTGGAGAGAAGTGACCAGTGGGGTGCCACAGGGTTCTGTCCTGGGCCCCGTGCTATTCAATATCTTTATTAATGACTTGGATGACAGCATTAGGGGCATAGTTATCAAAGTTGCAGATGACACCAAATTAGGAGGAGTAGCTAATACCCCAGAGGACAGGATCAAAATTCAAAATGACCTGAATAGACTAGAAAGCTGGGTCAAAGCTAACAAAATGAAATTCAACACAGAGAAATGTAAGGTTCTGCACTTAGGGTGGAAAACTGAAATGCACAGATATAGGATGGGGGACACCTGGCTGAACGAGACAACATGTGAAAGGGATCTAGGAGTCCAAGTAGACCACAAGTTGAACATGAGTCAATAGTATGATGCAGCAGCTAAAAAGGCCAATGCAATTTTAGGCTGCATCAATAGAAGTATAGTGTCTATTATTATTATTATTAAATAATAATATTGCGCTGTAAATTTGCACAGTGCTGTACATACAATCTTATAGTTAGACGGTTTCCTGCCCTCAGGCTTACAGTCTAAAAGACAACACAAAAGGAAAAGGGGAAGGTGGTTGGAGGGGGATGAGGTCCAGTTGTCCATCTCTCCCTCTGGGGCCTGGACCAAGGCAGATGGACTGGAGGGAGGGCACGGGTTCTTAATACATAGTTAAGAGGAGGCATCCTGGGGCAGATGGCACAATCCTGGGAATGCTTCCCTAAACAATATAGTCTTTAACTTACTTTTGAACCTGGTTAGAGAAGTGGTGAGGCATGCATGTGGGGGAAGAAGGTTCTAGGAGTGAGGGGCAGCAAGTGAGAAGGGACGAATCCAGTACAGAGCAGTGGAAATCCTCAGCTGAGACAGGAGACCTTGACTACCAGAACGGAAGGTACAAGAAGGAGTGTGAGGAAAAAGAAGATCAGACAAGTAAGGAGGGGCCAGTCCGTGGAGGACTTTGAAAGTCAATAACAAAAGCTTGTACTGGATGCGGGTCTAGATCAAGGGAACGAATAGTGCCACTCTATTCTGCTTTGGTCAGGCCCCACCTGGAATACTGTGTCCAGTTCTGGGCACCACAATTCAAAAAGGATGTGGAGAAACTGCAGTATGTCCAAAGGAGGGCAACTAAGATGGTGAAGGGTCTGCAAACCATGCCCTATGAGGACTGATTTAGGGAGCTGGGGATGTTTTAGCACGGAGAAGATAAAGTTAAGAGGTGATATGATAGCCCTGTTTAAATATCTGAAGGGATGTCACATTGAGGAGGGAGCAAGCTTGTTTTCTGCTGCTCCAGAGAACAGGACTTGGAACAATTGATACAAGCTCCAGGAAAAGAGATTCCACCTCAACATTAGGAGGAGCTTCCTGACAGTAAGGGCTGTATGACAGTGGAACACGCTCCCTCGGAGTGTGGTGAAGTCTCCTTCCTTAGAGGTATTTAAACAGAGGCCAGATGGCCATCTGTCGGGGATGCTTTGATTTGGAGTTCCTGCATGGAAGGGGGTTGGACTGGATGGCCTTTGTAGTCTCTTCCAACTCTATGATTCTAATCTTTATACAGCCAAATAATGTGGCAGATGTTAGTGTTTCACATAGCTGTAGTTTCAAAGAAGACCTCTATTCAAGGAACAGGAAAGCAACATGCATATGGGGCAAGATATAGTATTGGCTGGTGGAAATATTTCTCTCTCAGAATATTTTTTTTAAAAAAATAATGCTAACTCTTCAAATAAATTACTTTAACATTTTTGGCCTACAATGATAATTAAAGTAGATGAATACTTTTTCCTAAACTTTTGTTTCAGATGTTCCCAACACTCTTTTCGGACACGTTCTGACTGTCACACTTGTTTCTACTTTGGCATGTTATATAAACACTGATTTCAATTAAATCAAGAATTCAAAAACATATTCATATTTTGTTTAAAGTCATGGGTAATTATTAGTTGTTGTGATGGCTGTTTGTTGTTTTCAAAAATGTTTGCACAATGGGGGGGGGGAATACTGCATTGTCCTGCTTCATCTTCCAAACTGGATTCTTTTCTTTCAACTCATCTCCTCTTAAGGACTAAAAATGAAAACTGTTTACTCTTTATTTTACAAGTCCATGCTCAAAACATCTGTGGTCATGTCCTGCAGTAACCATATATACATATATATATATAAAGACTTGGTGCAGATTATATTGGCTATAATCCTGTTAGTGACATAGATTGGAATAAATCCTAGTTACACCAACATGTTGGGGCAGCATTGGAGAAGGAGAAACCCAATACTTTTTGAAATATCCTTGCTTCAGGTCTTCAAGAGCAGTGGACAGAGTAATGGGTGCAGCTCATCACCAAAATACTAAAGCTAACTAAATTCAAAGTGCTGGTGAAACATTTAACGCCCAAAACATACGCCTACATATGTCTTTCCAGGGCTGAGGTGTGCTGGAGTGGCTCTCCTTCGTATCCCACCAGTGGGAGCAATATGTTGTGGAAGGCCATGGGAGAGGGCCTTCTCTGCTGTGACACCCCAGTTGTGGAATACCTTACCCTCAGAGACCCTATTGTGCCAATGGTGGTATAATTCCTGTGCCAAGTAAAAACATGACTTTTTTTTTTTAATCAATGCCTTTTAGGCCTAACTGATTTCATCCAAATCTCCAGATGAGCTTGTTAAGTTGACTTAGTTGTTTAAACTGGTTTTACAATGTTTTATTCTGACTGGTTAAATAGTTTAATAAGTGTTTAATAAGCCTTAATATTATAAACTGTTTAAACTGAGTTTATTGAATGCTCCTCTGAGATCCTTGGATATAGGAGAGGATATCAATGGTTTAATACATTACTAACTAACTGCCAGTTGTGTGATTAGCATGCTGGTACTTTACAAAACTACAAATCCCAAAATTCTATAGGATGCAGCAATGACACTTAAAGTGGTGTCAAACTGGATTATGTCTACAATGTAAATGTAGCTTCAGTGAAGGATTACTGTTGCTGAAGAAGTTATTATCCTACTGTTTCTTGTAGGGCTATTCTGGACCTGAACAAAATAGATCTTTGAATGTAAAACAGGTTTCTAAACTTTGTCCACACTGCAAAATAATCCAGTTTGACACCACTTTAATAATAATAATAATAATAATAATAATAATAATAGTTTATTTATAGCCCGCTCCTCTGTTCATACACTCGGAGCGGGGTACAAGTAAAAGAAAAAACATAGATTAAAACAATCCCATAACCCGTTTCCAAACCTCCCACCCCTTAAAAATAGATTAAACCGGCAGTGATTAAAACAGTAATTATTTAAAAACATATAACAGCATCCTAACCCTTCCTTATGCGGCCACGTCATAAGTGGGGATCAGAAACATGGGAGTAAGCAGGAAATCAAAGTCTGGAACCGAAGCCGGAGATAGGAAATTTCAGGGGAAGGCCTGCCGGAAGAGATGCGTCTTTAGGGCTTTTTTGAAGCAATCTAAAGATGTCATGAGACGCATCTCATCCGGCAGACCATTCCAGAGCTTGGGAGCGGTCGCAGAGAAGGCCCTCTGGGAGGTCTGTGCCAGCCTGGTCTTGATAGGCTGTAGTAGGTTCCTCCCAGAGGATCGAAGTGTGCGGGGAGGATCGTACGGGGAGAGGCGGTCCCTGAGATAAGATGGGCCCGAGCCATGTAGGGCTTTAAAGGTTAGAACCAGCACCTTGTACTGTGCCCGGAAACTAATTGGCAGCCAGTGGAGAGACTTAAGCAATGGAGTTATATGTTCTCTCCTAGATGTCCCAGTAACTAATCTGGCTGCCATGTTTTGAACCAATTGAAGTTTCCGGGTTAGGTACAAGGGCAGCCCCATGTAGAGCGCGTTGCAGTAGTCTAGTCGTGAGGTGACCAAAGCGTGTACCACAGTTTCCAAATCCCTCATCTCCAGGAAAGGGCGCAGCTGGCGTATCAGCCGAAGCTGATAACAGGCACTCCTGACCGTCGCATTCACCTGACTCGTCATGTGAAGTGACGAGTCTAGGAGTACCCCCAGACTGCGAACAGGGTCCTTCGAGGATAGTGTGATTCCATCTAGGACCGGGAGATGTATTCCCAGACCTGGTTTCGGGCCGGTGACTGTCAGTACCTCCGTTTTGTCTGGATTCAGTCTCAATCTGTTTTCCCTCATCCAATCCATTACCGCTGCCAGGCAGTCATTGAGAGAGGAGACGCCGGTTGTCATGCACTGAAGATCAGCAAGTTAGGACTTTTCATAATGGTAGCTAGCATGGTGTAGTGGTTTGGGAATTGGACTATGACTCTAGAGATCAGGGTTCAAATCTCCACTTGGTCATGTAAACCCACTGGGGGACCTTGGGCAAGTCACACTCTCTCAGCCTCAGAGGATGGCAATGGTAACCCCCACTCTGCAGAAACTTTGCAAGAAAACCTTCTGACAAGGTTGCCTTAGGGTCTCTGTAAGTTGGAAATGACCTGAAGGCACACAGCAACAGCAACATATTATAATATATAATGATGCTTAATATATTTTTACATGGCTATACAATCAAGTTGTCTTTTGAAGCCTGTTTCAAGTGTCCACATGCTAAATGTTAAACTGCAGTGCTTAATTTATTACTGTATTAATATAATATTGGCAGGGCAACTCAAACAAAAAACAATGATATTAACAAAGAATATGAAAAAGGACGAAGAAAACAAATTGCAAAGAATTACAAATTTTGAAATAGTAAATAAAGTAAAATATCTAGGAGTCTGGATTGGGAAGAAAAATACAGATTTGTTTGACAATAACTACAAGACTGTCTGGAAAGAGATTCAAAAGAATTTGCTGAAATGGGCACAATTGAAACTAGCCTTTTTAGGCCGAATTGCAGCTGTAAAGATGTCCTTACTACCTAAAATGAATTTTCTCTTTAATAATCTGCCCATAATAGTGAATAAAATACCATTTGAAACATGGAATGTAAAAATTAAAAAATTTATCTGGGAAGGAGCAAAGCCTCGTGTTAATAATAATAATAATTTTTATTTCTATTTCCCGCTTCTCCATCCAATCGAAGTGGGATTCCAGCATATTAATAAAACAGAGTTATAAAACAATACAAAAAACATTAAAATTCCATATAAAAACATTATAGATACTAGAATAAATGGCGGTTGTGACCTTCCAGATCTGGAAACATACTACCAAGCGAATGCAATGTTACATTTAAAAGATTGGATTAGATTAGAAGACAAACAAATATTAAACTTGGAAGGTTTCAATAACCGATGGGGGTGGCATGCCTACTTGTGGTATAAAAAGAAAGACGCACATAAAGAATTTACACATCATTACATAAGGAAAAGTCTATTGAAAGTCTGGGAGGAAATCAAAGTTTGGTTTTACAGAGAAATACCCGGATGGGTTTCCCCGCAGGAAGCCTTTTTGTTTAAAAGCGGAGAACAAGACATCTGGCTAAGATATAAAGATATCTTGAAAAAGAATCAGAGAAATGGGAGCTAAAACCAGATTATCAACTTAAACAATTATGTCACACATATAATTGGTTTCTTCATATGCAACTACTAGAAAGAATGAGGAAAGATATAAAGGAGGAAGGTATCACCACAAAACAAAATGAACTAGATAAGATATTGGAGGAAAGTAAGGAAAAAAACTGTTTCAAAACTGTATAGGCTATTATTAGAAAGAAAACTTGAAAAGGAAGCCATAAAACATTTTAAGTTAGCATGGGCGATAGACATTGATAAACCTTTAGAACTGGACAGTTGGCATCAGGCAAGAAAGAAAACATTCACTTTTACAAAGTGTCAAAGGATTCGCGAAAACTACCTCAAAATGGCATACCGTTGGCATCTTACACCAGAAAGGCTAGCAAAGATTAACAAAAATTCACAGTACAATTGTTGAAAATGTAAGAAAGAAAAAGAAATTTGGATCCATATCTGGTGGCACTACCCGAAGATAAAACAATTTTGGCAAAAAATACATACTAAGATCTGTAAGATACTAAAAATTAATTTCAAGTTATCCCCAGAGGTTTATTTGTTAAACATGACAGATAAAATAAGTAACAATACTGCAAAGAAAAAATGGAAGCAGATATTATACATGTGCTCAATTGCTAGAATCAATCTAGCTAAAAAATGGAAATCAGACGAAATACCAAAAATTGAAGAATGGCAGCTGGATCTTTTGGAAGTAATAAGGATGGACAAATTAACACAAATATTGAACAAAAAATCGCCAGAAAATGTTGAAAGAGAATGGGGAGAGTTAATAAAGGAATGTAAGAAGTTTTAAGTGTGGACACAAATAAATAAACAAAAAACAAAATAAAGTAAAATAAAGTAAGACAAAAAAGGTTGGAAAATAGAAATAACACAAAATAATAAGGTCTCAAAAAAATTACAGGAAGCAATAATTACTGGAGATAAAGGGAAACAAATCTTATTTTCTGCAAGGAAAAAGAGAAGCATAAAAGCTGAAACATAACAAGAACATTCAGTTCAGAAGGACACTGGAAGTCAGTAAAGTAGAAGAAAATGAAGAAGGGAAAATGCATAAAAAATTACATAAAATCTGTAATAAATCATTAGAAAACATTATGTTTAATTTAAACATGGCATATAATAGAAAAAAATGATTGAAAACCAATATAATTGTGCATGATTTAATATGTACACGTGTTGTAATATATCATACGGTAGAAAAAAAAAATCTAAAAAAAAACAAACCCAATATTGGCAGGGCAATTATATTAGTTTTAAACAATAGGGATGCGGTGGCTTAGTGGTTAAGATGCCAGTTCTGATGATCAGGAGGTCAGAAGGTTGGCAGTTCAAGGCCCGAGGGCTGCATGATGGGTTGAGTTCCTGTCACTAGTCCTAGCTTCTGCCAACCTAGCAGTTTGAAAAAAAATGCAAATGTAAGTAAATAAATAGATACCATTTCTCAGTAGGAAGGTAACAGCATTTGGTGCAGTCAGGCTGGCCATATGACCGCCAGAGCAGTCCTTGGACAATGCTGGCTCTTTGGCTTAGAAACAGAGATGCACACCACCCCCTACAGTCAGTTACGACTAGACAGTCATGTCAAGGGAATACCTTTACCTTTAAAAAAAACAAACAATAGCCTATATCGGGGTTTTTTTTTTACTATATATGTGTGTGAATATAATATAATATAATATAGTTTTTTTTACTATATAATCTGATGAACACAAGAACAGAATAATAATATAAGCCTTGGGGGATAATTGTAAATGTGAGATAAGTCAGAACAGGAGGAGCAAAGGAACATTTACCACATTCTCCAGAAATGAATGTAGTCTCTTTGTGAATACCTTGCCTCAAGCACTTTATTCTGCCATTTTGAAAAAAGACGCCCACACTTCTATCATCATGGGTCACAGGCTACAAATGTTCCCAACCTGAGGTTTCAAAGCCTTCTGACGGTAGAAGGTCAACAACTGTGGACCTTCTCATGGAGGTATGAGGGATAATAATTTTGTATTTTAATGAGATACTGCTAACATTTTAGCAAGAAGATAAAGATCAGGAGAACAGAGAAGGAAAACAGTTTCAACTGCTTTTGCATATGAAAACTACATAGTTAGAAATGAACAACAAATATAATCCCATATTCCCTTGCATGGTAGAAATTGTTGCTAATGTTGTTTTCAAATGAAAAGATATTAATTTACTGCCAGGTCTAATGTTTACTACATACACATGGAGATATTCAGTCCTATCTTCTGATATATTGATATTTCAGAGTTGTACATGTAACACCTTAAATGGCTTCTTTAAAGTTCAAACAGATTTTCCACCAGAGAGTGGGGACGTCACTGGCTATCACTGATTTACTATCTCCTAGTTTTTAGTATTTCTTCATCCATTCGTAGACCAAACTATAGTGAAACATTTAGCAATGCCAGTGACATAAATTTTACTGCACTAATGATTCATTTTAAAATCATTCATTTAATCCCACTACTAAAATAATAAAATATATAATAAAAGTAAGAAGTACAATAAAAGGTAAAAAGTGTAATAAAAAGTAATAAAGTTACTTTTGGTGCTATCTGTTTCTAAACGCCACAAGGGCCAGTGATCATAGTAGTTAGGGGAATTCTGGGAACGATGGTCCAAAAAAGTAACTTTTCCAAGTTTTCAGCTATGCGCAACACAGAAATCTTGAACTAGAAGAACAAAAGACGTCATTTTTCATAAATCTAATCCAAGTATGGTCCCAGGAAAAGGATTTAGTACTGACACAGATTGTTAAAACATTTAAAATACACATGTGTTTTATCCAAATACTGCTGAATTTCTGGGCCTGCTTTCCAAATTCTTTTAGTTTCCTCTGCAATTAGAATCAGATTTGGCACATTTCTGTAGCAATACTGAAGGGGGAAAAATTAAACAGCAAACCATATGTGTATAAAATGAATATAAAAGAATACAAGGATTACCATTAGCCTGAGATGGCTAAAGAAAATTGTGTTAAAATGAGAATGCATGAGTTTTTAACAAGAAACCATGTCAGATAGTTCTGTTAGCAATCCAACCCGCTGAAGGGGCCAGTTTAGCAATATTTATGCTATTAACGCTTTGCTAAAGATTTCTCTTCAACTAAAACATATTTCCTTTGTCCATAAAATAATGTATTCATTAACAGCCTTCATTACTAAACCATTTTATTGAATAATCCTATTTCCTGAATTCTTTTTTTGACTAACTCACACCAAGCACAAGTAAGGCAGTGAGAAAGAGAAAAAGAGACAGCAAGCGAGCATAACACAGTACCAATATTTCTGTTCAAAACTTTTTAAAAAATTGACTGATTAATGTCGGCTGAAATTTACTTGGAGACTTGTATCCTTATAAGTGGACTGATTTCTGTGTGAAACAGAATTGAGCAGTTTTGCAATATATGTATTCAGCAAGGGGCTGCTGTTACACTACTATGTAGGGAAGCCAGCAAACTGACTGTTGTGCATTACGGTTGAAACACAACAGGAAATAAGGAAAAGGAATAAAGAAATCAGAAGAAAATTAGGAGCGGGAAAAGCAGCTATGAAAGAACTAGACAAAATCCTAAAGTGTAGGATTGTATTCCCCATTATAGATGTAAAAGCTGGACTGTGGAGAGAAAGAAAATCAACTCATTTGAGATATGGTGCTGAAGAAGAGTGCTGGGGATACCATGGACCCTCAAAAAGACAAACACATGGGTTCTAGAGAAATCAAGATTGAACTCTCCCTGGAAGCCACGATGACTAAATTGAGGCTGTCACATTTTGGATGCATCATGAGAAGGCATGTATGACAATGAATGAGTGAGTGAGTGAATGAATCAATGAGTGAATGAGAATGAATGAATGAGAAGGCATGAGAAGGCAGAAAAGACAATGATGCTGGGAAAGGTTGAAGGCAGTAGAAAGAGAGGAATACCACATGCCAAATGGCTAGACTCAGTCAAAGAGGCCATAGGCATGAGCCTGCAAGATTTGAGCAGACAGGTTGAGAATAGGGGGTCATGGAGATGTCTCATTCACAGGGTCAGCATGAATCAAAACTGACTCAAAGGCAACTAACAACAACAAGAACAACAGGACTGATGCACAACGGAATACCTGCCAGGGCTTGCCAATGAGCATCAGGAGAGTCCGATGTGCATTGGGAACTTTTGCTGTGTCCCATTATGACTTACTATTTTTATTATTTTATTAATATATATGCTGCTTTTCTCCCAATATAAGCACTCAAGGCAGCTACCTACCAATTTAAAAATTGTACAAATTAAAAACAATGCAAAATCATTGCAAAATGTAAAGTTTTAAAAAAAAGATTAAATAATTTTAAAACACTACACATTAAAAATATTAAACTGTATTGAAAACTATATACAAATCTTGACAATTGAATTGCTCAGTATTTAAAAGCCCAACTCTCATCAGTTTGATATAGCCAGCCAGTGCAAAAATGTTTTTACCTCATACTAAAAGGAAGGCAGAGACCTCTCTAGGGAGGGAGTTCAAGAGCCTGGGAACAACCACCAAGAAGGCCCTCTCTCTTATTCCCACCAAACAAGCCTAAGTTGTAGTTTATTGTGGCACCAGAGCTCTCTAACAGAAAAGACTAAATGTCTCACCAAACTACAGTTCCCAGAATTCCCTAGCATTGAGCCAGGGCAGTTAAAGCTGTGTAGTGCTTTGGACCTATGTATATGTAAATACATTTAGGCTGTGCATATTATATTGTAATTTAAAGGTATAAACAAAAACAAAAACAAACAGCTTCATTTATATACCGCTTCATACCCTTAAGGAGTATCTAAGCGGTTTACAATTGTAAGCTATTTGCCCCCAACAATCTGGGTACTCATTTTAGCGACCTCGGAAGGATGCAAGCCTGAGTCGAGCTTCAGCCCTTTGCTGGTCTTGAACTCACCAACTTATGGTTTTGAGTGAGTGGCTGCAGTACAGGCATTTAACCACTGCACCACCAGGGCTGATTATAGTTTTAATTTTGCTAATTATGTCACAACTATTACTATTACATTCCGTGATATACTGGATTTACGGTTGATGAGTAACATTAATACAAAAAAATATTACTACAGATTCTACAGATATTAGAATACAGATAAAATATTACTACAGATTCTGTATATGTGGTATGAGAAAAGGTCAACTGGGGCATGTGTGGCACTATGAGTTACTGCATCAGGTGACACCAATCTAGTGACGCTACTCAACTTGGAACCTTATACCATGGCCCTTTCATCACCAGGTGAGGACATTTATTGTTCCAGACATTTTTTTAAAAAAAATGATTTTAGGGTTGTTGTTGTTTTTAACTCAGCCCTGGTGGCACAGTGGTTAAATGCCTGTTCTGCAGCCACTCACTCACAAACCACAAGGTTGTGAGTTGACTACCAGCCAGGAGCTCAGGGTTGATTGAGTCTTGCATCCTTCCAAGGTTGCTAAAATTAGTACCCAGCTTGTTGAAGACAATTAGCTTATACACTGCTTAGTGCGGTATGAAGCTGCTATTGCTATTGCTATTTTGTCACTGATTTTACAAGCTGTACTGTTTTGCTGCTCTTTTCTTTCTTCTTGGTTTTACCATGTATTATGTTGATTAATACTGTAATTTTTTTCCCTCTGTACTTGTCCAAAACACTTTACTGGGAGACAGAGCTAAACCTTTTTGCCCATATTTATTTGCAGAGAAAAGAGGGTTTAAAATATATATCTAATTGTATTTAACATATACTTTCATCTTGCATGATGGGATCTATGTACTGACTTACTTGTCCCTCTTGGTTGCATCTGGCCTCTCATAGTATATATTCTTAGAACTGCCTGGTCACCTAATAATTTCTAGAAAGCTACATATGTTAACAACTAAATACGCCCATGTTATCGTACTTAGTTTCAAGGTTCTACTGATTTGAATTTGTGTTACAGCATTAGAGGCCTGTTGCTTTTGACACTATGGTGATTCATGCTAGAACTCTGAGATTTATATTTTACCACTCTAACTACACTTAATGCATTGCATAGTTTAATCCCACGGGCATAGTTTTGACATGTTTGCTGCTTACAAGAATGTTGGACAAACATTTTTTTTTTATCAGTGAAAAAAAAAAGTCAATAAATTAGAAATTATAGATCTTCTACTTGTACAGATTGAGAACACAGAACAGAAACAAAATAAAAATGAAGATCAGATAACAATCCTGTTTCTTGAGAATAAAGCATGAGTAAGTATCTAGGTTTCAAAATGTCAATGACTCACAGTTTAAGTATAGAACATAAGTTCTCCCGAGACAGCTTAAATGTACTTTTCGGCAAGATTTACTACCAATAATGCCTGGTGATATTTTAACAAGTGTGGCTAGAATCATGACACCTTTGAAATTAATGGAGAGTTTACTCTTTATTCAGTGAAATAAGGTTTAACTGAATAACTTATGTCTTCACTGTTTACTGCAGGTGGTTTTTGGCCATTCACCATTAAATTAATTTGGTACCAAAATAACAATAGCAACAGAGATGGCCTAATATCTTAAAGGCATCAGATCCAATCTGATGTTCAAAACAAAGCAGGATCAGCTCTGGTCAGTATTTGGATGGCAGACCACCAACAAATATCAAGTGCTATTGGCTGCAGCCTGGAACACATGGGAATAAAGAAGTGGCTTCCACCCATGTTGGAGGCATACTGTTTATATGATACACACCTCCAATGTGGCCAGAAGCTGTACCAAGGCCGCATTCCTGTCCTTTAGATAGGAGCAAAAAGGAACCAGGATAATCTGGCTCCTGGCAATGTGGACCTGTGCCAACCCTGCAGTCCCCAGCCACTTGCAGTCAGAGTAGCCTCAGGCTGCTCCTTCCCACCTATCTGTTCCAGGCCTAGATTTCAGAGGAAGAAAGTGGAAAAACCACCTCTGAGTAGTCCTTGCTTACACTCTGGAATTCATGGGTCACCATAAGTCAGCAGGAGACTTGAAGGCACATACACACAAAACAATTTTAGGCACAAATATTCCAATGCTAATTTGTAGACTCACAATTAAAACAGATCATAATTAGGCCTAAATCCATTTTTTAATAATAATAATAATAATAATAATAATAATAATGTTTTATTTATACCCCGCTCTTCAGCCAAGGCTATCAGAGCGGCTTACAATTTGTTAATTAGACATTTCCCTGCCCTCAGGCTTACAATCTAAACTAGAAGCCATCTTGAATAAATGAAGCATATACAAGTATCTACTTAGCAAGTTCCAGCATATAGAACAAGTTTATTTGATTTGCTATAACAACTGAACTTAGGTGCAGCTCTAGATTTTTGCTTGAAGTGTCAATTAAACATATATAGGGTCACTCACTGAAAGGTTTCTGTCATAAGATAAGATTTTCCTTTGAATGGCAATTGTTAGCATATCTATTTTCCTGTAAGTCATAGTGACATTATGATGTTATGGAATATGGCAGAATGGGGGAATGAGTTGTAAATTTTCTGATTTACCAATGAAACATGATATTTGATGTTTACAAGAAACATGGATGACAGAATCTGAGGTCAATAAGATCTCACTCAACAGTTTCAAGCATGCATATTTCCTGCTGCTAGAAAAGTGGATACAGGTAGACCAGCTGGTGAACTGGCAGCTCTTGTCAGTTTAAATTAGACAAGGGGATGTGAATAAATAACCCTTGAGAAGACATATTTTTGGCAGTCGGGCAATGGTTGGAGAACTGTTCTTCATTTATTGTGGTCAATATTTACATTCTACTAGAAACTCAAAAATTTATATTGAGTTCTTTTTGGCAGGGTCTCCTTTTGGAGGTTCAGTCACTGAGATTTTGTTATCTACATTTGACCACATAACTGCCCAGGGATTTCTGTTCCCATTTTTCCAAAAATGACAGTATTACAATGTCTTTCTTGGATACAGATGATTACCCCTTCCAAAAAAAAGAAAAAAAAGAAAAAAAAGTTAAGAATAAGTTTCTGCAACCTGTTACTCTCCAGAAGTGTTCAAATGCAACTCTCATCATTTCTAGTCACTAGAACAATTGGATGGCAAAAACCACACAGACATTAGAGAATATTTTATGTATATTTCTCCCCATCATGGAAACACTTTTGATCTACTGGAACACCTGTGTCCTTATCACCAACACTGACCAGTTCTTTTGGTCTGGGGTGGGAGAACTGAACTGATGCTTTCTAAAGGATTCCAGTAGACTAAGTGGGAAGAAGAAATTTCTAGCATAAGGTTTTGTAGACACAATCTAGTCCATCAAATGTGATGATGAAAAGAGGTCTGACAAAGTGGACTGTGTCCATCAAACGTTATTCTAGAAGTTTCTTTTTACCTATCAGTCTCAAAAGTGCTACTAGATGGTTTTTTATGTCTTTTTATGGTAAAACAGACTAACATGGCTATTTTTAATAATACAGTCAGCCGTCCACATCCACAGACTTTTTTACCCATGTATTAAAGCACCCACAGCTTGAAAATATGATTAAAATATATAAATTTCAAAAAGCAAACCTTGATTTTCCCATTTTATATAAGGTACACCATTTTACTATGCTATTTAATGCCTCTCCCTTGACGCCCCCTTGTCGTGGGGGAGAGGCTTGCATACCCTAATGAAACTGTGAGCTATGCTGGCAGTGGCATAAACAGCCACCAGTAGGGCTTCCCATGCCAGACAGGTCACAACTGAAGGACCTGACCAAGGGTGTCAAAGGGCAGGATGGGCTCTTTAGCCTTATGGCAACCATCCTAGGAGAAGGAAAACTCCAATCCCAAACCCAGGCAGATGGTGCTTGTATAAACCTGTAAGGTAAACCATCTGAGAGAAGGAAACTCTAATCAAACCTACGACCCGAGGATCTCTCTGCCACCATCCATGCTTGCTTGGCTTCAGCAGACAAACCTTTGGTTTAAAGGGTGAGGCCAGTTCTGTGCACACTGCGCTCCACCAGAAAAAAACCATTGCACAGGCTCAAAGGACACATTTGATCCCTCCCCCCCCCCAAACCCTGTAGCAATAGGTGAGGGACGAAATGGCAGGTGAAAGATGCACTGGAAGCCACAGACCCAACCCTGCATGCAGGTGGTTCAGGATTTTAGTCGCTTGAGGGTGACCGGGGAGATGACAGTCTTGTTCAGCAGCATCCTGAATGACCAAGCAGCCTTTTTAAAGGAGAGCACTGCTTGCTCCATATGGAGAGGGGCCTAGAAAAGGTGGCTTAATCTCCATCTCCATCTACCTTGTTGGCTAGCCGCGGCAAACAAGCATCTTCTGATGTGGTCAAACAAACACAAAGATCCAAAGGCACACACCAGCCTCCAAAGGTGCAAACAGACTGAAGCTTGCATGCTGGAACATCAGAACCATGCAAGATTCTGCAGACAGTGGATATCCTGAGCATTGTTCTACTCTACATCGCTACTCTTAGTGAAGTTCGTCTCAATGAGGAAGGCAGCCTTAAAGAATATGGTGCTGGCTATGCACTCTACTGGTCTGGCAAGCCTAAAATTGAAAAAACATATTTCAGGAGTAGGCTTTATGATTAAAAACTCCATTGCCTCCAAACTCGAAACCTTGCCAACAGGTCATTCTGATCGCATTATCTCCTTACGTCTCCCACATGTTGTTCTCTTCAGTATATATGCCCCAACTATGCAAGCCAACCCTGTGGAGAAAGACAAATTCTACTCAGACCTATGCCACCTCATACAAAAAGTCCCTGCAGAAGATAAAATCATTATCCTTGGTGACTTCAATGCCAGAGTAGGAAAAAATTTCGAAGCCTGGAAAGGTGTTCTAGGCAAGCATGGTGCTGGAAACTGTAATGATAACGGACGCCTCCTGCTAAAGTTTTGTGCAGAACAGCAGCTGACTATTACAAACACTATCTTTCAGCAGAAAGACAGCTTGAAGACAACCTGGATGCATCCCCGATCCAAACACTGACACCTCATTGACTATGTTCTAGTGCTCCAGAGAAACATTTGCGAGGTCTGTCATACTCGAGTGATGCCCAGTGCAGAATGTCAAACAGATCATTGCCTCGTAAGATGCAAACTAAATCTTCATCTTAACCTCAAACCTAAGAGGGGTGGCATCTTAAAGAGGAGACTCCAAATTCGACGAGCTCCATGTGAGTTGCTGGGAAAAAGGTCAACTGCCATCAGATCTCCGAGATGCAGTTATTATCACCCTGTATAAGAAAAAAGGAGCAAAATCTGATTGCTCAAACTATCGAAGTATAAATCTGCTCTCCATTGCTGGAAAAATCTTTGCAAGGATACTCCTGAACAGATTAGTTCCTGCTATTGCAGAAGAACTTCTCCTTGAAAGCTAATGCGGCTTCAGAGCTAACAGGAGCACTACAGATATGGTATTTGCTCTTAGACAACAGCAAGAGAAATGTAGAGAGCAGAACAAAGGACTCTATGTAACATTTGTCAACCTTACCAAAGCCTTCGACACTGTGAATAGAAAAGGTCTGTGGCAGATCCTGGAACGACTAGGATGTCCTCCCAAATTCCTCAAAATGATTATCTTGCTGCATAAGGGCCAGCACAGTCAAGTCAGATATGGCAATGCTGTCTCAGAGCCCTTTCTAATAACTAATGGTGTGAAACAAGGTTGTGTTCTCACTCCAGCTCTATTCACATTCTTCTTCAGCATGATGCTCCAAAGAGCTACAGCAGATCTCGAAGAAGAAGATGGCATCTACATATGTTACCATACTGATGGTAGCTTGTTTAACTTAAGCCATCTGAAGGCTCGCACGAAGACTCTAAATTATCTAGTCCGTGAGCTGTTTTTCGCTGACGATGCTGCCCTTGTTGCTCATACAGAAGCAGCTCTCCAACGCCTAACATCCTCCTTTGCAACAGCTGCAGAGCTGTTTGGGCTGGAAGTCAGTCTGAAGAAAACAGAAGTTCTCTACCAGCCAGCACCACAGGAAGAGCACTATCACCCCCATGTCACCATAGGCAAATCTGTGCTTAAGTCCGTTCAGCAGTTCACCTACCTGGCAAGCATCATCTCTTCAGATGCCAAGATTGATAGAGATCGATCACAGATTAGCAAAGGCATATAGTGCATTCAGAATGCTTCACAAAAGAGTCTGGAGTAATAAACACCTTAGGCAAAGCACAAAAATCAGTGTGTACAGAGCCACTGTACTGTCCATTCTCCTCTATGGGTCGGAAACATGGGTCATCTATTGCCAACATCTATGACTCCTAGAACGCTTTCATCAGCGCTGTATATGCACAATCCTAAATATACACTGGATTGACTATGTGACAAATGTTGTTGTCCTTGAGCAAGCAGGGACAACCAGCATTGAGTCCATGCTACTGAGAACGCAGCTGCGCTGGGCAGGACACGTTTCTAGGATGGAGAAGCATCACCTCCCAAAAATAGTACTCTACGGTGAACTCGCCACGGGTCAGCGTAAGAAGGGTGCCCCAAAGAAGAGATACAAGGACTCCCTGAAACAACATCTCAAGCTTGGCCAAATTGATCACCAACAATGGTCTGCCCTGGCCTCACATCGGGAGGCATGGAGAAGCACCATCCACAATGCTGCAGCCTTTTTTGAGAACTCACACCAAATGAGTCTCGAAGAGAAACGACAATGCAGAATGAAACACAACTTGGAAACATCACCCAAGGAGACTTTCTGCTGCGGTTTCTGTAACTGCACTTGTTTATCTTGGATTGGCCTTTTTAGTCATCAATACGCTTGTAGAAAGCGTGGGGTGAGACTTCAGAAGCCACGGATTTTGGTATCAATAGGAAGTTCTGGAACCAAACTCCAGTGTACAAGGGACCAGTGTACTATTACTAATGTATTCTAGGCACATAGGCAAGAGAGTATATATGCCCAACTTTACTTGCCCAAACAACTTTACTTGCCCAAGGGACCAGTGTACTATTATTGATGTATTCTAGGCACATAGGCAAGAGACTATATATGCCCAACTTTACTTGCCCAAACACTGCAGTCACCTCCAGAGACCTCATGCTTATGCTACATTGTGCTGGTGCTCATTTGCCAACAACTTGAAAAACTCTCTGTACTGTTACCTTTATCTGCAGTAAAACTTATTGTTTCAGTGCAGACTTGTGCCAGCCATTTTGCTTTAAAGTTGTTCTTTATCACTGTGTATGACTGTATACTCTTATGTTGTGCCTAGAAATAGTGACATGGTAGGTTGCATAGGAATGTTGAAATGAATAAATAAATATTAAGGAGTTACATATGATTTTATTTTACAATTTTGTATAACTCTTCTTAATTCCTGCATCTTCATTTCCTAACACAACTGTTACCTCTAGTATCAGGCAATATTAAATAAATTCTGACTATTCCTTGCTTTCTCTGCCTACATGTGAAGGAAAGAGGAATGCTCTAATCATTACTTGGCTCTTCTGGAAAATTCCAAAGCTGATCCTTGCTTAAGCACAACAAGGGAAATATGATATAATAGGCATCACTGAAACCTGGTGGGATGAGTCTCATGATTGGAATGTAGAAATAGAGGGGTATAACCTTTTTAAGAGAAACAGGCCAAGCAGGAAAGGAGGAGGAATAGCATTATATGTCAGGGATATTTACACCAGTGAAGAGATGCAGGAAGTCAATACTGGAAGCCAGGTGGAGAGCATCTGGATAAAAATTAAAGGAGAGGGAAATAACAGGGATGTCACTGTGGGAGTCTACTACAGGCCCCCGACTCAGGCAGAGGAATTGGATGATGCCTTTCTAGAACAGATAATCACATACTCAGAAAAGAGAGATGTAGTAGTGATGGGTGACTTCAACTATCCTGATATTTGCTGGAAGTCAAACTCAGCCAAATCCTCAAAGTCTAGCAAATTCCTCACTTGCCTGGAAGACAATTTCATTGTCCAAAAGGTGGAAGAGGCAACAAGGGGATCAGCCATTTTAGATCTGATCTTAACCAACAGGGAAGACCTAGTTGATGGGGCGCAAGTGGTTGGATCCTTAGGTGGAAGTGACCATGTTCTCCTGGAGTTTATAATACAGTGGAAGGGAGAAGCAAGGCATAGTCAGACACGCACTCTAGACTTTAGGAGAGCTAATTTCAATAAACTTAGAGAAATACTGGGAGTGATCCCATGGTCAGGAATACTAAAAGAAAAGGGAGTTCAAGACGGATGGGAGTTTCTCAAAAGGGAGATATTGAAGGCACAATTTCAAACAGTTCCAATGAGGAAGAAAAATGGAAGATGTCTCAAGAAGCCAGGATGGATGACTAAGGAACTTTCAACTGAGCTAAGTTTTAAACGGAACATGTATAAGAAATGGAAAAATGGAGAAATCACGAAAGAGGAATTCAAACAAATAGCCAGCACATGTAGGGGTAAAGTCAGAAAAGCTAAAGCGCAGAATGAACTCAGGCTTGCTAGAGAGGTTAAGAACAATAAAAAGGGCTTTTTTGGATATGTCCGCAGCAAAAGGAAGAAGAAGGAAACAGTGGGGCCACTGCGTGCAGAAGATGGCAAAATGCTAACAGGGGACAGAGAAAAGGCAGAATTACTCAACACCTTCTTTGCTTCAGTCTTCTCAGAAAAGGCAAAGGGTGCCCAACCTAAGGATAATGGAACAGGAGACAGAATAGAGGAAATTCAGCACAGAATAAGTAAAGAGGTAGTACAGGAATACCTGGTTAACCTAAATGAATATAAATCTCCAGGACCAGATGAACTACATCCAAGGGTATTAAAAGAACTGGCAAAGGTGATATCGGAGCCATTGGCAATAATCTTTGAGAACTCCTGGAGAACAGGAGAAGTCCCAGCAGACTGGAGGAGGGCAAACGTTGTCCCCATCTTCAAAAAGGGAAAAAAAGAGGATCCCAACAATTATCGTCCAGTTAGTCTGACATCAATTCCAGGAAAGATTCTAGAGCAGATCATTAAGCAGAGAGTCTGTGAACATTTAGAAGCCAATGCCATAATCACAAAAAGCCAACATGGGTTTCAGAAAAAGAAGTCATGCCAAACGAACCTGATCTCTTTTTTTGATAAAATTACCAGCTTGGTAGATGAAGGGAATGCTGTGGATATAGTATACCTCGATTTCAGTAAGGCCTTTGACAAGGTTCCCCATGACATTCTTGCAAACAAGCTTGCAAAATGTGGGATAGACAAGTTAACTGTTACATGGATTTGTAATTGGTTGACTGGCCGAACTCAAAGGGTGCTCAACAATGGCTCCTTTTCATCCTGGAGAGAAGTGACCAGTGGGGTCCCACAGGGTTCTGTCCTGGGCCCAGTGCTATTCAACATCTTTATTAACGATTTGGATGACAGAATTGGGGGCATACTTATCAAATTTGCAGATGACACTAAACTGGGAGGAGTAGCTAATACCCCAGAGGACAGGATCAAAATTCAAAATGACCTGAATAGACTAGAAAGCTGGGCCAGCGCTAACAAAATGAAATTTAACACAGAGAAATGTAAGGTTCTGCACTTAGGGCGGAAAAATGAAATGCACAGATATAGGATGGGGGACACCTGGCTGAATGAGACCACATGTGAAAGGGATCTAGGAGTCCAAGTAGACCATAAGCTGAACATGAGTCAACAGTGTGATGCGGCAGCTAAAAAAGCCAATGCAATTTTAGGCTGCATCAATAGAAGTATAGTTTCTAGATCAAGGGAAGTTATAGTGCCACTCTATTCTGCTTTGGTCAGGCCCCACCTGGAATACTGTGTCCAGTTCTGGGCACCACATTTCAAAAAAGATGTGGAGAAACTGGAGCATGTCCAAAGGAGGGCAACTAAGATGGTGAAGGGTCTGGAAACCTTGCCCTATGAAGAACGCCTTAGGGAGCTGGGGATGTTTAGCCTGGAGAAGAGAAGGTTAAGAGGTGATATGATAGCCCTGTTTAAATATTTGAAGGGATGTCATATTGAGGAGGGAGCAAGCTTGTTTTCTGCTGCTGCAGAGACTAGAACGCGGAACAATGGATGCAAACTGCAGGAAAAGAGATTCCACCTCAACATTAGGAGGAACTTCCTGACAGTAAGGGCTGTTCGACAGTGGAACACACTCCCTCGGAGTGTAGTGGAGTCTCCTTCCTTAGGGGTCTTTAAGCAGAGGCTGGATGGCCATCTGTCAGGGATGCTTTGACTTGGAGTTCCTGCATGGCAGGGGGTTGGACTGGATGGCCCTTGTGGTCTCTTCCAACTCTATGATTCTATGATTCTATGATTCTATGATTCTAAGCTTAAATATTATCATCATGTGTTTGCAAATTCACTTTGATATCACTAGTATAAGTGAGATTTTCTCCTTATATTCAATATAATGGATTCCATAATTCTTAAAGGAGGGTATCAATTTTTTAATATATATATATATATATATATATTTACACACACAAACTTTATATTTATGGCACTATATTATCTGAAGAGTCATATTATTTGTTTTATTTCTTCTGATGTTCAGAATAAGTTGCTAGTTGTGTAGTTAAAATGATATTATTTGGAGCCAATGTTTCAAATATTTAGATAGTTTACATTATAATAATCACATATCATCCAAATTCTGATCTCTTGTTGCCTTATCTCTGACCTTTATTAGTGAAATAGCTATAGAAATAGAAATAATATGTGGAACTATATGAAAACATTATTTAAAAAATTAATTAAAATCCCAGATGCCACCAATTACAACAATTAGTTGCTGTACTAAGAACAGCAAAACCTGTAAATGAACCGATTCTCAGAAGTGGAAATTACAGTTTCTGAGTGCCCTTCAGATTTGAAACAGCACACTGCTACATTTGTAAAACAAGAGTCATTCCAGAAATGCAGATTTGAAAGAATCACAGATTCCAGCATGGATCAGCCCTACTCTAATAAATAAAGAGGACACAGGGAGGGTTCCTGCAGAGACAGGTTCCACAAACCCTTTAAAATATGTTAAATCATTGTTGGTTTTGTGTCCTGAAGTTGAATCCAATTGACCACTTTTTTGGTCAATAAAAAGTATCTCCTTCCTTTGTGAGAAATTAGGATTTCAGCCTTAATTTTTTTCACTTCATTAAGACAAACAAACGCAATATTTTAACAAAATAGAAGTTAAGAGAAGCCATTAAGACACTGAGGTTTTTTGGGGGAGTGGAAGAAAAAATTAATAACATCTAATAATAATAATAATAGGAATTGATACAGAAAGTAAAGAAATGGCATTTTTGGGGAATATTTTGGAAAAGAGAAATGAAAAGAGGATTTTTAATATATATATATATATATATATATATACACACACACACATACATATAATACATATAATATATATATTATACACAATATATATATATATATATATATATTGCATATAATATATAAATATAATATATATATATATTGCATATAATATATACATTGTTTTAGGATTGGGATGGGGGTTGAGAATGGAGATTTTCTTTTTACTTGTTTTGATATGTTAATTGTTATGTATTTTGCTTGGTTAATTTTATTTTTTGTTATAATTACAATGTATTTTTGTTGTTGCTATAACTGTTTTGTATTTTTGCTTTGTTAATTGTTATTCTCTTTTGTACCCTGCCCCGATTGCTCGTTCAGAGGGGCGGGCTAGAAATAAAACTTATTATTATTATTATTATTATTGTGCTGCCTTTTTTTGCGCCGCGCCACATTTCGTGTGGTTGGGATTAATTAATTAATGGGTTAATTAATTAATATTTTCCCGCTTTCTGATCCTCAAAGGGACTTAATTATGGGGCTGATCTGGATTTGCATTTGAAAAACCCTTTTTTATTTTATAAAATGGACTTTAGGGAAGGAACCATGCCAAAATGGAGGAACGTCGGATGAAATTCCTTTTTTTCAAAGGTATATTTTCCCATTTTCAATTTTATTTTTTTAAAATACGTGGCCTTAATTTTTTGCTTGAATTTAATTTCACTGTCTTTTTTCCACTCTTAAAACTGCCTCCATTTCATCGCACATTGCGAGGAAGATGGCGACATCTGTTTGCACTATTATAAAAGATGGTAAATTCAGAGGCCGATGTTAATGATTGTTATGTAGAATTTGTAAATTAACTGATAGCGTTTCGCTCGAAAATAATTTTTTTCAGGGAAAAAAAGAGAGTGATCCTACTGTAGGGTTTTCTTTGCAATTTTTCTTGAAAGGAGGTTTGCCACTGCCACATTTTTGGAAATGCCCTATAATTCTCAGAAATATGTAAATACTTGATGCACCTTTTCACAAGTCTCAGGGAAAAGAGAAAGAGTACTGTTGTCACAACTGTACAGTCCATCAAACTTAGTCCACCCATAATGTTTTCTCATCATTGATATGAACAACATTTATTTCTTACCTTCCTCTCCTTATGGAATGAGATGGGGAACAATAGCAGGTAAAACACATAACACCAATCAAAAGAGCAGATAAAACCAATACATAGAATCATAGAATCATAGAGTTGGAAGAGACCACAAGGGCCATCCAGTCCAACCCCCTGCCATGCAGGACGTCCAAATCAAAGCATCCCTGACAGATGGTCATCCAGCCTCTGCTTAAAGACCCCTAAGGAAGGAGACTCCACTACACTCCGAGGGAGTGTGTTCCACTGTCGAACAGCCCTTACTATGAGGAAGTTCCTCCTAATGTTGAGGCGGAATCTCTTTTCCTGCAGTTTGCATCCATTGTTCCGCGTTCTAGTCTCTGCAGCAGCAGAAAACAAGCTTGCTCCCTCCTCAATATGACATCCCTTCAAATATTTAAACAGGGCTATCATATCACCTCTTAACCTTCTCATCTCGAGGCTAAACATCCCCAGTTCCCTAAGGCGTTCCTCATAGGGCATGGTTTCCAGTCCCTTCACCATCTTAGTTGCCCTCCTTTGGACCCGCTCCAGTTTCTCCACATCTTTTTTGAATTGGACACAGTATTCCAGGTGGGGCCTGACAAAAGCAGAATAGAGTGGCACTATAACTTCCCTTGATCTAGAAACTATACTTCTGTTGATGCAGCCTAAAATTGCATTGGCTTTTTTAGCTGCCGCATTGCACTGTTGACTCATGTTCAGCTTATGGTCTACTTGGACTCCTAGATCCCTTTCATGGTCTCATTCAGCCAGGTGTCCCCCATCCTATATCTGTGCATTTCATTTTTCCGCCCTAAGTGCAGAACCTTACGTTTCTCTGCATTGAATTTCATCTTGTTAGCATCGGCCCAGCTATCTAGTCTATTCTGGTCATTTTGAATTTTGATCCTGTCCTCTGGGGTATTAGCTACTCCTCCCAGTTTAGTGTCATCTGCAAATTTGATAAGTATGCCCCCAATTCTGTCATCCAAATCATTAATAAAGATATTGAATAGCACTGGGCCTAGGACAGACCCCTGTGGGACCCCACTGGTCACTTCTCTCCAGGATTAAAAGGAGCCATTGTTGAGCACCCTTTGAGTTCGGCCAGTCAACCAGTTACAAATCCTTGTAACAGTTAACTTGTCTATCCCACATTTTGCAAGCTTGTTTGCAAGAATGTCATGGGGAACCTTGTCAAAGGCCTTACTGAAATCGAGGCACATCCACAGCATTCCCTTCATCTACCAAGCTGGTAATTTTATCAAAAAAAAGAGATCAGGTTCGTTTGGCATGACTTCTTTCTCTGAAACCAATGTTGACTTTTTGTGATTACGGCATTGGCCTCTAAATGTTCACAGACTCTCTGTTTAATTATCTGCTCTAGAATCTTTCCTGGAATTGATGTCAGACTAACTGGACGATAATTGTCGGGATCCTCTTTTTTTCCCTTTTTGAAGATGGGGACAACGTTTGCCCTCCTCCGGTCTGCTGGGACTTCTCCTGTTCTCCAGGATTTCTCAAAGATTATTGCCAATGGTTCCTGGTCCTGGAGATTTATATTCATTTAGGTTAACCAGGTTGCTGTGGATATAGTATATCTTGATTTCAGTAAGGCCTTTGACAAGGTTCCCCATGACATTCTTGCAAACAAGCTCGTAAAATGTGGGCTAGACAAGGTAACCATTAGATGGATTTGTAACTGGTTGACTGACCGAACTCAAAGGGTGCTCAACAATGGCTCCCTTTCATCCTGGAGAGAAGTGACCAGTGGGGTCCCACAGGGTTCTGTCCTGGGCCCAGTGCTATTCAATATCTTTATTAATGACTTGGATGACAGAATTGGGGGCATACTTATCAAATTTGCAGATGACACCAAATTAGGAGGAGTAGCCAATACTCCAGAAGACAGGATTGAAATTCAGAATGACCTGAATAGACTAGAAAGCTGGGCCAACGCTAACAAAATGAAATTCAATGCGGAGAAATGTAAGGTTCTGCACCTAGGGAGGAAAAATGAAATGCACAGATATAGGATGGGGGACATCTGGCTGAATGAAACTATGTGTGAAAGGGATCTAGGAGTCCAAGTAGACCATAAGTTGAACATGAGTCAGCAGTGTGATGCAGCAGCTAAAAAGGCCAATGCTATTTTAGGTTGCATCAATAGAAGTATAGTGTCTAGATCAAAGGAAGTAATAGTGCCTCTCTATTCTGCTTTGGTGAGGCCCCACCTGGAATACTGTGTCCAGTTCTGGGCACCACAATTCAAAAAGGATGTGGAGAAACTGGAGCGGGTCCAAAGGAGGGCAACTAAGATGGTGAAGGGTCTGGAAACCATGCCCTATGAGGAACGACTTAGAGAGCTGGGGATGTTTAGCCTGGAGAAGAGAAGGTTAAGAGGTGATATGATAGCCCTGTTCAAATATTTGAAGGGATGTCATATTGAGGAGGGAGCAGGCTTGTTTTCTGCTGCTCCAGAGACCAGAACGCGGAGCAATGGATGCAAGCTGCAGGAAAAGAGATTCCACCTCAACATTAGGAGGAACTTCCTGACAGTAAGGGCTGTTCGACGGTGGAACACACTCCCTCGGAGTGTGGTAGAGTCTCCATCCTTGGAGGTCTTTAAGCAGAGGCTGGATAGCCATCTGTCGGGGATGCTTTGACTGGGAGTTCCTGCATGGCAGGGGGTTGGACTGGATGGCCCTTGTGGTCTCTTCCAACTCTATGATTCTATGATTCTATGATTCCCCATTATGCTTAGGTTGAGCACCCTTTGCCTTTTCTGAGAAGACTGAAGCAAAGAAGGTGTTGAGTAATTCTGCCTTTTCTCTGTCCCCTGTGAGCATTTTGCCATCTTCTGCATGCAGTGGCCCTACCATTTCCTTCTTCTTCCTTTTGCTGCGTACATATCCAAAAAAGCCCTTTTTATTGTTTTTAACCTCTCTAGTCAGCCTGAGTTCATTCTGAACTTTAGCTTTTCTAACTTTACCCCTACATGTGCTGGCTATTTGTTTGAATTCCTCTTTTGTGATTTCCCCATTTTTCCATTTATTATACATGTTCCATTTAAAACTTAGCTCAGTTGAAAATTCCTTAGTCATCCATCCTGGTTTCTTGAGACATCTTCCATTTTTCTTCCTCATTGGAACTGTTTGAAATTGTGCCTTCAGTATCTCCCTTTTGAGAAACTCCCATCCGTCTTGAACTCCCTTCTCTTTTAGTATTCCTGACTATGGGATCACTCCCAGTATTTCTCTAAGTTTATTGAAATCAGCTCCCCTAAAGTCTAGAGTGCGTGTCTGACTATGCCTAGCTTCTCCCTTCCACTGTATTACAAACTCCAGGAGAACATGGTCACTTCCACCTAAGGATCCCACCACTTGCACCCCATCAACTAGGTCTTCCCTGTTGGTTAAGATAAGATCTAAAATGGCTGATCCCCTTGTTGCCTCTTCCACCTTTTGGACAATGAAATTGTCTTCCAGGCAAGTGAGGAATTTGCTAGACCTTGAGGATTTGGCTGAGTTGACTTCCAGCAAATATCAGGATAGTTGAAGTCACCCATCACTACTACATCTCTCCTTTCTGAGTGTGTGATTATCTGTTCTAGAAAGGCATCATCCAATTCCTCCGTCTGACTTGGAGGTCTGTAGTAGACTCCCACAGTAACATCCCTGTTATTTCTCTCTCCCTTAATTTTTATCCAGATGCTCTCCACCTGGCTTCCAGTATTGACTTTCTGGATCTCTTCACTGGTGTAAATATCCCTGACATATGATGCTATTCCTCCTCCTTTCCTGTTAGGCCTGTTTCTCTTAAAAAGGTTATATCCCTCTATTTCTACATTCCAATCATGAGACTCATCCCACCAGGTTTCAGTGATGCCTATTATATCATATTTCCCTTGTTGTGTTAGGAGTTCAAGTTCATCCTACTTATTTCCCATACTCTGTGCATTAGTGTAGAGACATTTAAGACCATGTGTCGTCTTTACTTGCTGCTTTTGCACATTTTTTTGCCTCCTACTGTTGGGTCCTTGCACTGTTTGCCTTGTTCCCTCTATGCCACTTTGCCTATTCTCTCCATCCCTTTTGCCTTCCAGAATGCTGTCTCCCTCCCCCACATAACTCAGTTTAAAGCCCTCCTGATCAGATTCTTCAGACTGTTGGCAAAAACGTTTCTGCCAACTGGCGTGAGATGAAGCCCATCCCTTGCCAGAAGTCCCTCCTCATGGAACCGCAGCCCATGATCCAAGAATCCAAACTGTTCTTGGCGGCACCATCTACGGAGCCAGTTATTCACCTCTGCTATTTTCCTCTCCCTTCCTGGACCATGCCCTTCTACCGGGAGTAGAGATGAGATGACAACCTGTGCATCCATCTCTTTCAGCTTCCTTCCCAGAGCCTCATAATCCCTTTTGATATTCTGAAGGCTGTGCCTTGCAGTATCATTGGTTCCCACATGAACCAAAACAAAGGGGTATTGATCAGTAGGCTTGACAAGTCTTGTCAGCCTCTCTGTCACATCACGGATCTTTGCCCCAGGGAGACAGCACACCTCCCGAGACATCTTGTCAGGCCCACAAACTATTGCTTCTGTACCCCTCAGCAAGGAGTCCACCACCACCACCACACGCCTCCTCCGAGGCTTAGCAGCGGTTGTTCCCTTTTGTGATACTCTCAGGCTCCCCTGCTCTGTCCCTGATGTCTGTCCCTGCTGCTTTTCCTCATCATCTCTGACAACAGAGAAAGATTCAAAGCGATTCTGTAGCTGCAAGCCGCTCACAGAACGTTCCCTCGTTTCCTTACTTCTGTGTGTGACCTTCCTCCAAGCATCTACCTCTGTTGTATGTGGAGTGACCTCCTCCACCCCAACAACTTCCTTGGTCTGTGTCCCACCCAAGACATTGTGGTCTGATCTGTTCAGGAGAATCTCCTGCTCTCTATGATGCTGGAGTGCAGATATCTGCTCCTCTAGCTGCTGTACTTTCTCTTCCAAGAGGGCTACCAACTTGCACTTGGGGCAGGTGTAGTTCCCCACATCTGTAGGCAAGGAGACAAACATCCACAAGTGTTGCAGGTGACTGCAGCAGGTCCCTCAGTGTCCATAGTGAGAAGTCTTAAGGAGGCACTGAAACAAGACTGTGGGCTTCTCTTGCTAGACTTGCTAGACATATTATTGGTTTCAAATAATAAATACTTTAAAATTCAAAATTTAAAAATAATCTGGATAGGCTTGCAGGAGAGATTGGTCTTTACTGCTGTTTTAAACACAGACAGTGTATTCAGTTAACAACAACAACAGTAATAATAATAATAATAATAATAATTGTATATTCCCAGTTCAGAACTAAAATTTTTTTTAAAAAAAATTATTAAATATTCAGGAGACACAAAATGAAATTCAACAATAAAAAATGTAAACCAGGTCAAAACATACATCATAAATCAAGCCTGCAACCACACACATGCACACACCCCCCCCCCGCAGCACAAGTATCAAGATTCAGCAATTTTTAGGTAAGATGGGTCTTACTCATTAAATGCCTGTCAAAACAGAAAAGTCTTTAGTTATCTGTGAAAAAAACCCAACAGGTACAGTGCCAGTCTAATCCCTCTGGAAAGGGATTTCCAGAGCCTGGGGGCTGCCACTGAAAAGGCCCTCTTCCATGTTCACACCAGAGGTGCCTGTGAGGGTGATGGAGCAGAGAGAAGGGCCTCCTCAAGCAGATCACAAAGCAAAGCCTGGTTCATAAGGGAGAAAACAGTCTTTCAAATAACCTGGTCCTGAGCTATAAACAGCTCTTTCAATTGTCCCTGGAAATGGACCTGGAGGCAGTGGAGCTGTTGCAGCAAGGGAGTTGTGCGTTCCCTGTAGGCAACCACAGTTAGCAATCTAGCTGCAGCTCTTCATCAGTTGAAGTTTCTGGCAACCCCACATAAAGTGTGTTATAATAGCCCAACCTGGATGCTACTAGGGAGGCATTCCGCTAAATTTCTTTGTCCCAAGGAAATGCTGATGGCACCATGTAAATGGGCCCATGGCAAAATGGCACCCCATAGGCGGCAGTGCAGATGCTCAGCCCTCTCCCCAGGCACAGGCCAGCACAAGTGCCGGTCTGTATAGCTCCCCAGTTCCTATTTCTTGATCTGCCTTTTGACTGACCAGAAGCATATCTAGATTGTGCTTCAATTTATCTATCCTCATCTATTCCATTACTGGTGACAGGCCCTGGTTTGCCTTCTTTAGCAGGTCATTCCACAATCCAGGGACAACTGAAGAAAATGTCCTCTGGGTAACAGTTGTCAGCTTAGTTCTGGCTGACTGAAATAAATATCCTGCAGTGGACCTGAGTATACAGGGCAGAGAGAAGGTGATCCTGTAGGTAACTTGGACCCAAACCATGAAGGACTAAAAAGGGAACAACCAACACTTTGTATCTAGCCCAGAAACTAATTGGTAGCTCCTGCTTTGATTTTAATATTGACTAGATCTGCAGTGCATAGCATTTAATAGATGCCTTGTACCTGAATCATTTCTCTCCTTTAGTATTCTTTCATCTTCTGTTTACATCAGTGAAATCCAGCAAGTTCTGGCTATCAACAAGATTGCTGGTGTTTTCTTCTTTCTAAAAATGACTTGATATGACAGAAAGACACTATGGACAAAGTATCTGCAAACAGGCTCCCCCAATCCAAACATACATATATTAGCCAAAAATATGTGAATTACCTTTGGCAAGGTTTGAATACATATGGCGTTTACCACTAATACTTGCTTTTCTTCCGTCTTCTGTCCATTGAGGAAAATCATTTAAATCATTAAACACAGTGGGGAAAAGAGAACTATTAATCTAATAAACTTTTGAAAATGTGATAGAAAGCAGCTGTTTTTCTTTCCCTCTTGTAATATCCCCCTCGCGGTAGGAGTTGGTGTATGCTATTGGGGTGCTACTTCAACACTGTAGTAATTTGATCACTCATCCTCTGAGAGGGATTTTTTTTCCTTAGGCTTTTTGATTTAAATTTCATGTAAAAATCATTTAGCCCCAGTTGGATGCTGTCTGCCTGATTTTCTCTTTTATGTCAGAGTTTCAGACTGCAAGCTGTATGAATGTCTACTTGGGCCTAGGAGGGCCTTATTCAGTGGGATTTACTTCAACAGAAATATTCATGGGATTGTGCTGTTAAGAGTGGTTCAAGGCACAATAACTGAAAATTTGCCTCAAAACACACAGATCTGAGACACTAAAGGGAATGTGTGGTTGAACCACAAAATCCTACTCCCACATAGACTTCCCTGTAGCTTTGTCTAAGAAGCCAAAAAGTTGCCGGTGGTTTTATACTGAGGATTTCCATCATGTGATGTTACTGAATGATTTTTTTTAAAAAAAAAACCTTAGGGAGATATTTGACAACAGTGTAGAGGCAACTATAAAAAAATGGGTTGGAACCTAACTAAGGCATATTAAAACAGACCTTTTGAAAGCACTGGTTCAGTGATCCAGCTAAACCTCAGATTCAAGCCTACATTCATATTTTTTTTTTCATATGAAGTAACCATTATTTTCCTCTAATGCTATATAAAACCGATGTATAAAACCACAGTGAATCTCCAGAAATCTTTAGTTTAAAAATAATGATGATAAATTTAGCAAACGGATGATTTCTAACTTGCCAAACACATGGCTAATATAACAGTTTTGTTGTGTAAAACAGAATAAAATTCAAAGATGCTACAACTTTTCTCTCTGTCTCTGTGCCTGCGTGCGCGCGCGCACACACACACACAGTGTAAATAACTTCAGGCACAGTATGGTTAAAGGACCATTCACGATTAACATTTGGAAAGGCAATAGGGTTTGTTTTGGGGGGGGGGGGGAAGGGGTACATTTGTAAGTAGATATGAAATATTGTTTTTGGGGTGCTGAAGTCATGTGATGCTTTGTATTGTGGGATATAAGAGGTACAACTGTGTTGAACTGTATTGAGTAGACAGCTGGGTCAGGATGTGCCCGCATATAGAATATAATGGGGCACCATTATTTTGGAGACAGAGTGGATGGTATCAATTATCAGAGAAGAAGGTATAGATATTTGCAAGCTGTTATTTCTGTTTCTGCTTCCATTTTTCAGATTTCTGGATGTTTGAATATCAGACCTTTTGGCCAGGTAGTTCTGTTGTTTAATGCCAAGATGGCTCACAAAAAGAACAATCTCATGATATGAGCAGAAATGAAGGAGTTGACCCAGCTGAGTGAGCTTGGGGGAGGGATGGAGTGGACTTTGTCCATGTGGATACTCTGTGCAGCAACTCAAATAAGAGAATCGGTGAGGGGGAGTTACTATGATACATCCCATCCTGGTGGTGTTTGATTTCATGGTGCCAGTCTCACTCTGCAAGGGTGGGAGGACTATTTAGAAATAGTCCAAATCTACAGGCACAATGCTGACATGCAGGATGCTCTTGGATTCATTTCTGTTATTAGAATCCCAACTGGCCTCACTTGCAAAGGGAACCAGTTACTAGTGCCTGGAACCAGGGGAAACTGGGTGTTGGTTATCCAAGAACATATGATGCAGGATGGGTTTCTTTTTAAAACACCCATATACCTGCTTGCTTGAGAACAGTAGACAATACTCCTAACTGAAAACAAAAATAGAATGAGTGTTTGGAATATTTTTATTAGGGACACTTGAAAAGATTTGGCTTTTTGTAGATTTCCTCCCATTTGCCTTCAAAGCACCCTTATTGAAGAAAACGGCTATTATTCATTCCAATAAATTTTCTGCTAAACAAGTACTTTTCAGTTTAGGAACAGGTGACACCAAGATATCTCCCAAGGGCAGTGTATTAACCTTTATACATAACAGCAACAAAACAAAAAATATTTGATGAAGGCCGGATGTTCTTCAGCCCTTGGATATAATGAAAATGTCAGTGTTCCATATAGTTTTGGAACTAACAGTTTCACTAGGATCATTTAACATTTATCATCACCTTCTACAAGTGAGTTCCAAGGAACAAGATCAGTCACATAAAGCAAATCACTCCTTCCTGGGTCATGGCTTCCCAAGGAAGGAGATCTGTTTTTGATTAATTTGCATCTTTTCATGAAATTGTCTGCATAATGAGGTTATTTTCCCTTTTATGAAGGAAAGGAACACAAAAGATTAAAGAAAGCTTCCCCTGTGTGGTAGATTTGCCTGGTCATTGAAATTCAATTCACTTACCTCATTACTCTCTCATCTCTCCCCAACCACGTGCACTAAGTTCATTTTCCCAACACAATGACAAGCAAATTTGCTCTTCCTCCATCACCTTCCTTCATGTCCTGTACTTCTGATTCCTCATTCTTCCATAGACTCCACAGAAAGATCCTGTTGTTGTCATTGTGTGCCTTCATCATTTACAGCTCAAGACAACCTAAGATCCCTATAATGGGATTTTCTGTGCAAGTTTTGTCAACAGGAGCTTTGCTGTAGCCTTCTTCTGAGGCTGAGAAAGTGTGATTTGCCCAAAGTCATCCAGTGGGTTTTCATGGCTGAGCAAGGATTCAGACCTTGGTCTCCAGAGTCTTAGTCCAACATCCAAACCACAACACCACACTGACTCTCACAGAGAGACATGGAAGAACCAAATATACATATACACATATTACTAACTCTGTCAGGGCCCTTGGGGTACAGGAGGTGGTGCACCTTGATGGAGGTGACTGAGCCTCCAGACTGGGTGGAGACTGCACCTGCTTCTGGTTTGTGTGAGTAACATCAAAATCAAAGATCAGGTTCAACATATACCCTCCCTGCTGGCTATATACAAGGTTGAGAACAATGTAGGGTATGACTAGTAGATGTTATTCATTGATCCTAAATTGTATCCTATGACTTGAGCTTGAATTGTATTGTTAGTACCAAAACAAACAAACAAACAAACAGCTTCACTTATATACCGCTTCATACCCTTAAGGAGTGTCTAAGCGGTTTACAATTGTAAGCTATTTGCTCCCCAACTATCTGGGTACTCATTTTAGCGACCTCGGAAGGATACAAGCCTGAGTCGAGCTTCAGCCCTTTGCTGGTCTTGAACTCGCCACTTTGTGAGTGAGTGGCTGCAGTACAGGCATTTAACCACTGCGCCACCAGGGCTGATTAAAGCAGACCTACTGAATCAATGGGATTTACCTATGTGTTAATGCAACATTCAGGAAATGATTTAGTGAGTTTACTCTGGTAGCAGAAAATAGCAAGTTATGGAAGAAAATGCAAAAGTAAGGTTACGGTCAAATATTACAAAAACAAAAATGACCACGGATTACAGTTGGCCCTCCATTTTCATGGGGGATCCTTTCCGCTCCGCCCCCCTGCCCCCCATGGAGACTCGCCAATATTCAAGTTCCATAGGCTTGAATGGTGTGCATGCCTGGGAGTGCATCCCATTGCAAATAATGGAGGCTGCCCCTCCCTGAGTATTCAAGACTGCGGATCTCAAGTCCGCAACAAAAGGAGGGGTGACTGTATTTACATAACTTTAAAGCAGGGAATGAAGACATAGAAAGAGTCAAAGATTTCCTCTACTTTGACTCATGGCTGCAGCAGACTGGTTCTCTGAAAGCTGGATTTTTTAAATTCTGCTGTCCACACAGCCCACTCCAAAGGACAGAGGACTGTCCACACCATGTGGCATCAAGCCATGCTGTGCCATAATTTTTTAAAATCCCCTTCCCACCTTGCATGTGCACTGTGGCACAAACACACCACCTGTGACTAAATTACCTCTTCTTTCCTGCCAGATGTCATTCCATTGGACGCCACCCTTTTAATTGGTCACACAGTCACATCTGATGCACTGCCTGTACAGTGCACTGGTGTATCAGTGTGCCGATACATTGCTAAAGCACAATCGTGGAGGCCCCCCCCCCCATATTGCCTCTGTCACCTCCCTTCACCCCAAGCTCCCCTGTTGGACTGTCTGGTTTGTGTATGTTGTCATTACATCCATGGCATTATTGGTGATTGTGTTTTTGCTTTGTCATAGCCAATTATTGGCACTGGGCTGTTTATATGCCAATGCAATGATGTGCATTTTCTGCCTTGAGTTGGAGTATTATAGCTTCTTTTTGCTCCTGTTTTTAACCCTGGAATGTGGCATCATTTTGTTTTCCACTCACTTTTGCCTCATGTGTCATCTAAACACCCCATCTTCAAAGCGGTTAGAAGCTGCTCTATTTGGCTATGCAGACTACCCCAAGGCTATGCAGACTACCCCAATCAGAAAGGAGATGCTGGCTAAGAAATCAGAGGAAGACTAGGGCTTGGAAGGGCAGGTATGAACTAAATAAGATCTTCAAGTTAAAAGATATATTATTCAATACCATAGTCAGGATCATTCATGCCACTGTATTGCTGATTTCTATGTATGGTTGTCACAGCTTAACAGTGAAGAAAGCTGAAATGAGAAAATCAACTCATTAAAAATGTGGAGTGTTCTATGAATATCATGAACTACCAAAATTAACAACAAATGAGTCCTAGAACAAATCAAGCCTCAACTCTTCCTAGAAGTCTAAGGGCTCATTCCCACTGGAGGAATGGTTCAATTTCTGATCCTGCTTGGCTGCGGGTCAGAAATCGATCCCAAAAGGTCCCTCATTCCCACTACAAACAAGACTTACCTTACTCCAGAGTAAGCCCTTTTTGCCATCTGTGCTCCGGGTGTCGGCAGGAGGAGAGACTAGAGGGAAAGAGGGAGAAGCCCCCAAGTTGGGGATGGAGGAGGGGGAAGAAGGCCTGGGAAGGAAGGGAGAAAGGGGGGCAGGCAGGAAGGGAAACACAGGGGAATTCTGGGAGCAGGGAGGGAGAGAAATGGAAGACTCTGGCAAAAGGAAGGCAAACAGGGGACTTCTGGGAGCACTCAGAGGGAGGGCAACCAGGACTGCTGGGGCATCCTGGGAAGTGAGGAACGGAGGACAACTTAACCCCAAGTACAAAGGCAATGGGGGGGGGGATGGTGGATCTATCATCAACTGAGGAGGGATGATAAACACCACTCTGCCCTCCTGGATGCTGTGACTCCAATTGTTCCCACTTATTTGACTCGCTTAAGGATCGAATCCAGGGAAAAGAACCACCAAAAAACTGTTGTCAAGTAACACCGGGTTATTGGTGGTTACCCCGCTTCCTTCCTCCTGCAATCGATTCAATGAGGATCGGAAGCCGGTTCAAATGGGAATGACAGTCACTTACCTTGAATCCTGCCTCGAAGCAAACTGCAGTGGGAATGAGCCCAAAATTACCAAACTGAGGCTATATGACTCATTGGAAAAGACTACAGTATAATGTTTGGTAAAGTGGAAGGCAGTAGGAAAAAAAGGAAGAGCACATTCTGGTGAATTGATTCAATCAAGGAAGCTACAGCTCTTTGTGTGCAAGACCTGAGCAGGGCTGTTTATGCCTGGCAATCTTGCACATCTTTCATTCATAGGATGAAAGGCAAAATCAACTTGATGGCAGACAATAACAACAAACCCTAGATGGAACTAACCAATAAGATTCAGGCCTAAATCTGCTTAATCTGCTGCTTGACTTTGTCTCTTGGGATAAGACTGTCTTCCTGTCTGCTTATTGTTCTGAACTTTTTAGATCTCGCACAGTTAGTTGACTTTGATTTTACATCAGACGGGTATCATGCAGATGTTGTTTGACTGTAACTCCCAATATTCCTCATTGCTGGTTATGAAAGACATGCAATCCAAGGACATCTGGAGAGACTCATGATTCTCACCCCAACTTAACATTTGCCTCATTTGGTTTACCTTGCTCTGTGGCACATTTCTCTTCATTTTTTAAAATCTTGGTTCTGTTTCCTAGACACTGGCTTTGAATAATGCTTACCTGCCTTGTTGGCTGGCTATGTTAGGCTTCACTAGCTCTGACCTTGGACAACTTGATCCTGGCTCCTGGAACCTGACTCCCTGAAGCCATGGAAGGGGATGAAGTATTTATAGTCATCTTCCTGTTGTTAGCTGCCTTTAAATTAACCTTGACTCATGGCAACCTTGTGAATGAGATTTCTCCAAGGCCCACTGTCCTCCACTGCTCTGCTTAGGGCTTGTAGTTTCAGGCCCGTGATGTCAATAATTATGTCTAGCCATCTAGCATGTGGCCTTTCACTCTTTCTACTACCTTCCACCTTTCTTAACATTATTGTCTTTTTCTAATGAGTCATGCCTTCTCATAATGTGGTCAAAGTACAACAGCCTCAGTTTGACCAACTTGGCCTTCAAGGAGAGTTCAGGCTTGAACTGTTCAAGGACCCATTTGTTTGACAGCCCAAAAGACAAGTAAATGGGTCTATTCATAGGCACCTTTGTAAAATAGAAGTTGGAGAAAAGAAAGGGTGGAGGCGGGGCCGAGGCTTACAATCCAGAGTGCTCTCTTCTTGAGTTTATTTGCATATCTTAATGGTCTATGTAAAATTCTTGTGGGTGATTATATTCCTTCTGTTTGTGGAAAGCTTCTAATTCACTGGGAGAATCCCTCTGGCTGAGTGTGCATGTGTAGGGCATTTTCATTGATTCCCTTCTCCTCTTTACTCTCCCAGTGTTCTGGAATTCAGTACGGGGAATCCTCCAAAAAGCCCCAACTGAAGGAGGAGGGAGGGTTTTCTGATGGAAATGAGAATGAATAAAGACCATTTTCTAACTTTGTGTAGTAGTTCCAGTATGAGACTATGGCTATGAGAGATCAGAGTTCAAATCCTTGCTCAGCCACTGAAACCCATTGAGTGAGCTTGGGCAAGTCACACCCTCTCAGCCTTATGGAAGGCAAGAACAAATCTCCTTTGAATAAATTTTAGCAAGAAAACCTTAGTATAGGGTCACCATAACTCAAAGCTGATCGAAGGCACACAGCAACACTTCTTTTCCACTAGTGTAATCATTCTGAGATTCAGAATCTGAGAATCAATTGACAGTTGTTTAGCATTCATATGGCTCCAACAGCAAGTTAACTTCTGTAAAACATGCACATAATTATACTCTTTCCCCACTCACCTCTAATGCAAAGACATGCCTTTTTCATCACTGTTTTCTTTAATCACTTGTATGACTGGACCCAGCTAACCACACTTGAAGGATGAGGAGGGGAGATCAGGAACCGCAAATGAGTAGTTGGGATAGATAGATGATCTCATGCTATTCCATTAATAGAAATAATTCTACTACATCAAAAGTTTTCTGTGGGTTCAAGGAGATCTTTGGTCCTCTGGAGGGAAATGCTGGATCCAGTTGATTAGATAGTCAAGTCTTTTCCTCTCCTCCAATAAACATCTTAGAGTACCTCCACACTATACATTTATAATAGTTTGATCTCAGCTTAATTGTTATGGTTCCATCCTGTGGAGCTCCCCTCAGTTTCAAACATCCTGCATGGGAAATTATGTGCAAGGCATAAGCCTTTCCATTCATTTTCTCCCCTGTTTCTATGGAAGCTTGTAGTCACCATGGGTATAGCATGATAAATGTGGATATGATTACCATAAGACTACATGAATTAGTTATGTATGTACAGACTCCAATGTTATATGTCTTTTATGGAGAATAACATCTATAGCCATAGCAAGTACATTTCTATACCACATATAGAAACCACTAAGTGATTTACAATTTATCCATCCCTTAACAAACTGCTTACTTATTTTACCGACCTATGAAAGGATGGAAGGCTGAGTGGACCTTGCAGCCCTGCCTAGAATTGCATTTACAACCTTGTGGCTGCAGTACCGGAATTAACCACTGTGCCACCAAGGATCCTACATTTGGAGGACATCTACATTTGGAAGATGCCATTCAACAATAAAAATAGAGTCTTTAAAGTAGGAGTGGGCATAGTGTGGTCCCCCGACGGCATGTGGCCACAGTACCCCATTTTTGTGTTCCCTGAAGCCTCTTACCAGTCCCTCAAAACCCCATAACCTACCCAGTTTTTTTAAAATCTCTGTGTCATTTTCAGACACTTTTTACCCCACAATGATGCAGAAAACTCTTCAATGCCTGAAAATATGCAAAAATATCCCCACTACACTAAACTCCTACAAGCACCCCAGAACCCTGTCTATTTTCTTCTGCAGTCCTTTTTAAAATGGTGACAGGCATGTTGTGGGAGAGGAGAGATTGTTCCCTGTGTTCCATGTAGTTACACACCTTTGCTTTAAAGACCAAAATGTTGTATTTGACATAAGCTTTTGTGATTTCTAGCTCATTTCATCAGATCCAACTGGAAGATCAAACAGCTTGCTCTACAGCCTCCAACAGTTCACAGATGTAACAGGACATATGTGGCCAATCAACTTCAAGATGACCAAAGCTATTAATGAGGAAAAACACACAAACTAGGAAAGTAGCAGCCTGCTTTTGCCTGAATCTAGATTTAATCCCCTTCTCTCCCTTACTGGTACTGAGTTAATTGGATGCAAACTACTTTTGCCACTTTTAAATCAATTTGCACCAACAGAAGTAAGACAAAAACAAAGAGAGAAATTGAAGGGAGGAGAGAGAACCTGGGACATTTGAAAAGCGACTTTTACTATGGTCTTCCATGGCTCAACCACACAACGGTGACAATGTCATGCATGGGGGGTGGGGGAATCAAACGCATGGTTATCACGTTATCCTGCTGCTTTGATGGTCGTGTGCGATAAGGGCCAAGGTATTTTTTAAAAAAAACACAGACTGATGTTTCTATTAATTTTACTTTCAACACTCTAAAAACAAGGACATTAGAATGCAAGAATGAGGCCTCATCAGTCTGGCTGCACATTTTGCAAATTCTGTAGGACAATAGAATGATTCTTACTTAAAACAGATGGAAATGACTTCAGAACAGAGTTATAGAAATATATGTTAATCCATTTAGTGGAATTCCTGCTCTTCCAAATGCATTTTGATTCTTAATGCTGGCTTTGATTGAGAATGTTAATCTACTGACTGAATCATTTAGACAAGAAGGTCGATCTCCATAAGCTTTTTTCTTTAAATAAATAAATAAATAAATAAAACATTATTTCCAGAAATGTAGCTTGTTGTCGTTAAGTATATTTAAATCTTTGTGCATACATCATGAATTCATGAATGTATAATTCACTTCTCTTTCTCTAATCATTCATTATTTTGGAATCCTGCCTGTATGAGAAAAAGCAGATCTGCATAGACATTTACCAGTGCACCACTTAATTAGAATACAAAATACAAAACTGGTGCTGAGGCTTCCTGATAACTTAATATCAGCCTGGGCTCCTCCAGAAAGTTGCTGTATGTTGAGGTATTTGTTGCTACAGTTTTTCTCATTTTTTGTTGTCTGCTTGTTATTTTTAAAAACCCTGATCGCTTTTTTGTTGGCCCAGATTATTTCTTGGCAATTCCTGCCACTCGCTGCCACATTTTAGTTCCACTGTCATATGCTTTTGAGAAACCTATGTTGACTTTTTGTGATTATGGCATTCCCATCTAAATGTTTGCAGCCTCTCTGTTTAATGAGCTGCTCCAGAATCTTTCCTGGTATTGATGTCAGACTAACTGGGTGATAATTGTTGGGATCCTCCTTTCCCCCCCCCCTTTTTTTGGAGATGGGGACAATGTTTGCTCTCCTCCAGTCTGCTGGGACTTCTCCTGATCTCCAGGAGTTCTCAAAGATTATTGCCAATGGCTCTGAGATTACATTTGCCAGTTCTTTTAATACCCTTGGATGTAGTTCATCTAGTTCTTGAGACTTAAATTGCCAGATATTGTCCGAACTGCCTACACCAGAACTGGAGTTTGGGTTGTGCATAATCCAAACTGAACAGGGATGGTATAAACAAGGTGTGGACACCACTGCCATGGCTCTATCCCACAGAATCCTGGGATTTATAGTTTTAGGAGGCACCAGCACTCTTTGGCAGACCAGCCTAATGCTCTTGTAAAACCATAAATCCCATGATACCATAGAATGGATCTACTTAAAGTGGTGTCAAACCACATTATTTCTGCAGTATACATGCAGCCTAGGTAAGGGGGGAGAATCTAGCACAAGTTTGTATGGACTACAATCAACTACATGAAAGCTTGTGCTCTAAATTTCCTTTCTTTCCAGTCAGTCTTGAACAACATATTGCATTCCTTTTTGTGTTCTTTTTTACTATAAAAAAGCAAGGCCATTACTTTCAATGTATATGCATTTTCCCAACTCTTATTTTTCACACCATCCTGTAAAGTCAGTTGATCTAGAAACAGACATTTTAATTCACTGTGCTCTCAGTGTATGTGGCCACTTTCAGCTGAATTAGGTAGGTTAAAAAGATCCAGGACCTGTTTCCATCTGTACATGCACTGCTAACTGTAGGAAGAAGTGATGATGTACATGTGTAAGTGAAGAATCACAGATTAATCAAAACAGCTAGAATTTACTACCTCCTAATCCCACACTGGTGTCAAATGTATACTCAGAGCCATTGGCAGTAATAAAAGAGACTGTCCATACATGCTGTTGGTAGTTTAAAAAACAGTCCTTAACTCTAGACCAGCTTGGTGGAAAGAGTTAGGATTAAACTAAGGTAACACACCAATTTCTCTCTGGTGGCAGGTGTGAGGACGCCACTGTCATGGGGGGTCCCTGCTGCACTTTCAGAGAGCTATGTAGATGCAGCTCTACCACAGTTGTTCTTGAATTCAAAGATATAGCTGTGTTAGTTTGAAGAATCAGTGTCCAGAGAGATCTTGTAGGACTTTTGAGACCAACTGAAAAAGGAAGTATAGCTTTTGTAGATTTAAGTTTACTTCCACAAATGCATTTGATGGAGTGCTGGATCTGCCTGTATCTGGTGTATCAATTTCCCCTGCCACCGTGCCTTCAAAGACATGGGGGAATATTAAATAAGGACCAAATGGAAGTGAAAGGTCCCCTCCTTCTGTCTTGGTTAGCGCAGGCTGGATGACATAGGATGACATGATGGATTTGCTGCTCTGCTCCTCCCTATCCAAACTTAATTTTGATTCCAGTTTTAATTCAGGCAACCTTTATGCATGTGTGAACAAGCCTCACAGTCATTTGGAAATAGATTATTCCTATTATCTGGAGAAACTGTTCTACCTTAATTACCCCAGCCTTATTAGCTCAGGTGGATGCTGCTAGACCACCCACTATTTAAATGCTTGTATAATACATGTTTATGAATATACTCGATACTAATTATGCAACTCTAAATTCTTTATTGCAAAAGAATAAAACTATTTAAGATCCAGGTACCAAACATGCTTGAGGTTAATGTTATTCATGTGAATGTCTCGACTTAAAAAAAAAACCTTGATGAAACAATGTTTTGCCTTCAGTCAGTGTAATTACAAACATGCTTAAGGGTGCACATATGTAGTCAATTTATGAAATCACTATCAGCCTAGATATAAAATGTTTTGGTACTATTCCTCTTAGGTAGCTTTCTGGGACAACTGTTTGTAATGCATTTTTGTAATGGCCAGTCTTCCACTCCTGTGTTAATTCATCATGGAAAACTTCCATTTAGGTTATCCTGGTTGTGCTTAGCACTTAAAAAATAAAATAAAGTTTCTGACCCCTGCTACCCCCACTTAGGAACAAACTCACCATATTTCCAAGTCAGAAAATTACTTTCAATTCTACTGCTTGTAAACCAGAATGAGGCACCTTAAATGAAGCAAAAGAAGGAAATTAGCCCCAGATATAGCTGAACGCTGGCCATGTGTTTCTGAAATGGGAATCTACAGGCCTTTCCTAGCACTCCCTCATCACCAGATCACTAGACATATAAAATGTGCAAATCAAGACATAATCTAGGAAAGAGTCTGTTGCAATATAGCAGACAGGAATACATCATATTTTTTGGCTTACAAACTTTTTTTTCCAAAGGGCAACATTTGGCCAATGAATAGAATGTTTTAAAAGACCCTCCCAGCCCCCAATTTATAATGAAAGCTTTTCCATGTTTGAGATGCTATATTTACTTAGTTCAAATATTTATGGGTGCAATGTATATACAGTATTGAACAAAACAGAAACCAGATTCATTCCTTAATGAGTGAGAAGGAATAGACTACATACAGAACTAAATATACCATAGTGTGAAGGAGGGCTGGGGGGAGGGGGGAGAGGGCCTTAGTTAATACTTTGTTAAGCCTGCAGCCCTAAGAAAATGTAAGTCTCTTTACAGCTACTGAACTGAAGAACAAAAAGAAAATAAATTGGTATTAGTTTTTGTTCATTATCAGATTTTTTTCCCTTGAAAGACAAAGGTTAGAATGTTCAAAATGTCTTTGAATTTATTCAGCTGTTCTTGTAGTTTCATGTTTCACAAGTGGCTGCAACACTGCCTGCATTCCCATATGACTGGATTAAAGCTATCTGACAGGCTTGTTAAAGTTATCAGGGCAGCACTGCGGTGCCTGTTCAAATTCTCAGTGGTCAATTGTCTTTGACAATTTATCCTATTCAGAATTATTGCACAATTTTTTAAATGTGGGACAACCTCAATTTTAAGGCAGGATAACCCTAACAGATACTAAAACCAGAAGAAATATCAGCTTTTGTAGAATCAGACAATTAACAGTACTATCTTTGGTACATTTGTATCTCATGCTTCTTCAAGGGATCTCTGAGCAAAAACTAATGAACAAAAACGAATACCAATTTATTTCAAAATAAATTTGTAAGGTAGGTTAGGCTAATGTTCAGCACCCTGCCTGCCCCAACCCTATACATACTTGCCTAAAAGCAAGTTTCATTAAAAGCAATGATGTTTACTTCCAGGTTGACATGCCCAGTTACTGAGTTTAACAACTGGATGGTGAACATGGGATTCCCATATCCAAGGCACTCCAGAATGAAACATTATTGCATTCACAGTTCAATGGGCAGGCCACAACTGCAATTTCCAGTTATTGGCTGGGATATTAGGGAGAAAAATGGGAGGAACAGCAAAAGAGATGGAGGTTTCACAGGCAGGTAAGTTATACAGGATGAAATCTCTCCCCTCCACCCCCACTCCAAGTACAACATCTGTTACTGTTTCTGAGCCTTTTCAGAATTCATAATAGATTCCAGCTGGCTTCTAGTGGAAAAATGAATATGTCAAAATTGCATTGCAAATGGTGTCTTTGCCGATCATCTCAACAGAAACTCCACAAAAAATGGTGTGGAGGCAAGCCTGAGCAGAGCTGCTGTATTTTATCTTGGCACTGTTGATAACTCTATATTTAGAAATACTATGACTATCACAATCACAGTTCGATAATTATATTGTGTATCTGCATAGAAATTTGTTTGTTCTCAGTGTGCATGCCAGCCTACAACTTGGAGCATGAGAGGCAATATCACCAAGAAAATGTACAATACAAGGTGGATCCCGCCCCATGTTGCTTCTTTCAGTATAGCCCATGAAAATTTCACAGTTATTTTAGCACATGAATTCTTTTCATGAGAACTGTCTTGGATCCTCCACTCAAACATTACAAGGGCCAGAAAAACAATGCTCCAGATAATGTGCTTAAATCCAATTGTCATTTCTAATTCGAATAGACCTGGCAAGTCAATAATTAGGTAAATTCCATTGATTCAGTGTTGGGACCCAACTGAATTTAGGTCAGGTATAGGAATGTTGTGACACTCAGGCATTGCTGGACTGCAACTATCGGCATTCCTCACCATTGGCTACAGAGGGTAGGGATACTGGGAGTTGTAGTTCAACAACTTTAGGAAGGCTGCACAATTCAGAACCCAGGTGTGTCCATTAATTGCTTTACAGAGCTGTGATCAACCTATGCTAAAAATTGCTGAAGTCCAAATTTTGATCTGGAGAGGCCCTAGAACAGAATGAGAATTTCAACTCAACTCAGTTCCCAGTCCCACGTACAAAGCAACTATGATTTCCATATTCTTTGTGCAAGAAAAGAAAGAGTGCTGGATTAGGTAGCAAGCTCTTTCTTAATGGGCTTCTCATCATAACATGGAAAATGTTTAACCATATTTGCATATTGACATAAACAAAAAGGAAAAAAGTATAAACTTCACTTTGACAACAGCAATTAAAAAGGAACACTGGCACTTTGTAAACGAGCAAGTGATACAGTTCCTTTGCTTCAGCTGTTTTATTATTCAAAACATAGATGCTATTCTAGTAGTCAGTGGAAGCTATGGTGATAAATACAGGCCATGTCCTGCCCTCATGTTTTCATTTTATTTTTCTATATTTTAAGGTTATTTTCACATATAAACTACTGCCCCCACTGCCTACAAATGTTCTTAACAAACCTTCTCCACCCATGTCTCTAACTGCATGTGAGGAGAGAACAGGTCTCACCATAATGTCCTGGCTACATCCAACCTACAAGTACATAAACCCAAAAACTAAAGCGAATCACAACTTCCAGCCACATGTCCATGTGACTGCAAGTCATATAATGCCATGAAGTGATTGCACTCTGTTTTATTCAGATGACCAACAAAGACGTATTTTTTCTTTTAAAAAAAAACAAACAAACACCATGTTAACTTGTCAAATGCCAAAAATGGATTCATTACTCTACTTTCCCTGAATTTATAACAAAGTTTTATGGGAGATCAGGATCAAATATCTCTAATAAATGTACTATAAAATATTAACTGAAAATTTTACTAAACAGTTGTTTTAATGATTTTTAGTTTTGCTTAGAAATATTGAAGAACATATCTCTGTTTAACTTCCTGGTTCACTTCAGAATGGGAAAAAAAGTGTTAAATCTGTCATAATCAGTTTTCTGTCTATATGTACTTAGGTCCAACTCAAAATAATATCAAGATAAATCAAGATAAAACTGTTTACCATGACTAAAATTTTCCATTGTCATAAACTAAGTTTAACTGAATAAAGTTAGATTACACCAATTCCATTGAAGTCCATAGGATTTATGAGACTTATGGAGAGAATTGCTGCCTAAATGTATATCGCCAAAAGGTTTATTAAATATTATTTGTAATTTATATTAGCATAAAAGTTTAAAATACTTATTATATGTATTAACATATTCTATGGAAAGTTTTTATATAGGAGAGATTGTACAGCACTGTGTACAACCCTGTGCAAATTTACAGTGCTAAATAAATAAATAAATAAATAAATAAAATAATTGCTAATATTGTTACTTAATCTGATTATAAAACAGTGCAATCCTTTAATGCCTACGCAGAAGCAGTTCCCTGGTAAGGGAGAAAAGGAATGTGCCTTTACAAAACCAAAACAGAACATTCTAAAGATCAGGATAAAAATAAATTTCCCAAGGTTTCCTGATGTTTTGAGTTAGCTTATGTTCTGATACTCACTACCATTTTCTCTTTTCAATTCCCATTCACTTGACACAACACTGCAAGTTCTGTTGCAAATTCTGGGTTTAAACTCCAAACAAGCGATGGGGGGAGGCTTTTTATTATAAACTTATACTGTACTCCAGTCACTTCATGAGCCATTTTGATTTGGGTAGCCCCTTAAGAATACCCAACTCTGAAGCTTTAATCTCTCCAAAAGTGTCCCTCCAAGTATATTAGCAGTATCTCAGGAATGGAAATGTTGTATAAAGTATCAGCACACTGACTCTGACACGCCATCTGTGTGAGCTAAAGTCTCCACAGCAAAACCTTTTACACACTGAAATCATTATCTCTCTGCAGCTGGCATTTAAAGCTTATTGATGGCATGGGTATCAGTGGCTCTGTAGGCAGCCCTTTTGCCTGAGGCACCCAAGGTCACAGGTTCACATTCTGCTTAGAGAAAAAGCTGGACATATTCCAGGATTGTGTGTGGGCTGTGCTAGTCTCCTAGGGGGCAGTCCTTAAGACAGTAAGTGAAACCATGTCTGCTTTGTAGATATCAAAGCTCTCTTCCTAGTATGGAGGAAGAAACGGGCAAGGAAGCTACACTCTACATGGCCAGAACAAGGGAGAAAAATAATGGCTGGAGACGAGAAGTGGGCTGATCTTGAATGCTGGGGCTGCCTAGAAAAAGAACTTAATAATTAGGCACAGGTACATATTCAGAGATACCACCTGTGGACAAACCTCTGCAAGGGGTTGGACATTAGGCAGAACACTAGTATACATAATGCAATGTAACCTGCTCTGGTGTTAATGCTCTGATGCTTGGTTATCCCAGATGTCTCCCTCCTCCTCTTCGTTACAGACAGGTAAAGTTGGATCTCTTGAAGGAACTGGGGATCACACTCTAGGCAAAGGTTGGACAGGTGATCAATGTACAGCATGGGATTTTGCCGTGGCAATGTGCCTCCAACAGTGACTGGATCATCTAGTCAAAAGAAACAAAGCCAACATGTAACATTTTGTTTGAGGAAGGAACAAAACAAAAGGAAAAGGAAAATCCTAAACAAACCTTGTATACATGAGTACAAAGTGGTTTATGCCCCCCCCCCAATACAAACAAAGGTTTCTCGTCATCTTATAATTATTCATTTGGGGACAACTTCTTAAACCATTGGTTTTGTTAAGGTCAAACTCTGTGCTGCATGGGTGTCCATGGTCGCCTGCCCCCCCCATCAGCATTACCTCCCCTAGAAAAAGCAGTCATGTGGGAGGGGATGACTGGGGGGAAACCAATTTGGACAAGGGCCTAAATACAGGGGTGGATTATGATGGGTTAACACAGAAAGTTAAGGGGGGGGGGCTAACACTCTGTCTCATAATTTTGAACTCATATTTCCCCCTTGTGGCTATTATTAGATCCAAGCTGGAAACTGACATGCAATTTTTTGATAATTCCATTGTCAAAGAAAGCAGAGAGTAATTTTAGCAGTTTTTAAAGACTATTTGCTGGTTGGGGCTTACTGTGTGCAAAAGTCACACGTGGTATTTTTGCTCAAAACAACCTTTTCTGCAAAGAAAACAATCTTCTACTCATATAACATCACAAAAAAATTGTGTCTTGTCCAAAAATTCTGTTTTCTGCACAAAATATGAAATATTTGCACTGAGTAAGTCCCAAGCTGTAAAGATCCCTGTCAGTCCAGGATTATCCCCATCAAGGTTTCCCAATACTCAAGAAAATGGTAATATATATAGCCATTTTCCAAACATTTTCTAATATTCTTTCCAATGCTAGCTGGAAAACATGCTCCCATCCAAATCCTCCTGCCACTCAGCTGCTATGTGACATCTTCCATGTGACATCTACCTGTTGATTTTGATCTAGCTCTTCAAAATTAAATTTCCTCAGTCTGTACACAATTGCCAATAAAAAAAGTGTATCAACACTTGGTATCACAATTATTTTTCTTTGCTTTAGTTTGCTGCTTCCATCACTTTACTGTGTGGAAGAATCAAACCCAATGGAACAGTGGAAAATTTTTTATTAAGCCACTTTCTCAAGCAGTGGCTTAACAGTTTATTCAGCAATAGCTTTGATAAAGGAACTGGCTATTGAAAGGTTAAAGACATCAGCTTCCAATCAGGACAAGTTGAGTATTTCTGGGATCAATTCCCATACAAATAAAATTAGTAAACATGTGGAAAGGATCGCATTCCCAGTCTACAAGACAGACTATGCATTTATTGGAAACTCATTTCTTAGTCTTCAAATGTTTCTTCTGTGATAAAAATCCATAGTTACTTAGACCCTTAATATTACTTAATGGTGGGACAACTGAGTAGAAGACCCACAAATTAAATGTACAGTTGGCCTTATGTTTGCGAAAATGGAGGCTCGCGCATATTCAAGCCTCATAGGCTTTAATAGGGTGGGCCAGGCGCACACACCATTATAATTAATGGAGGTCACCCCTCTTCACATAATCAAGGTCGCGGATCTGAGATCTATGAGTTAGGAGGGGTGACTGCATTAAGTCTTTTCAATTTCATAAAAAGGGTCTACAATAATTCTTTATTTACTCATGGCAAAAGTAAATTGAGCTGACAGTATGGGTTGGATCCACACTTGGAGCAGACCCACTGAAATCATAGCTAATTCAAGGCCCATGGTTAATTTTCATATTAAACATGACTACGTCTGAACCAAACCTTCTGATGTGGAATGCATATGAAAGGCTAGATGCATCTGGATTATCTGTTTTTACAGTGAAGAAGGCAATTTGCCAGAGTTAACAGTAATCTCAGGCATACTTGATTCTACACACAATGACACTAATGCACAGGTTTCCATACCCATGATATTAGGAGAAACACAATCACCATGCCTTGGCTCACAGAGAATAAAAAGTATTACTAAAACGTGTTAATAATTTGCTTAAATGTATTCAGGCTAAAATCCAAAATTTAACAAGCATTTCCTCCTGGATCTCTCTCTCTCTCTTGTTGTTGTTGTGCTGTTTCTGACGTATGGTGAAACTAACGCAAGAATCTATCAGATGGCTGTTGCCTTTGCCTTCTTCTCAGGTTGAGAGTGTGTGACTTGTTCTGGGTCACCCAGTGGGTTTCCATGTTTGAGCAGGAATTTAAACCTTGGTCTCCAAAGTCATAGACCAATGCTCAAACCACTAAACACTGGCTCCCATATATATTAGTACTCCCCCCCCTCCACTTTAATACAGATGACATTGCAGAGGTCTGAAGCAAAATAGAAAAGCTACACAGTACTTTAATGCAAATGCACTTCACTACATAACAAGAACACATTTCATAAGAGGAACATATCCTCTTAACCTGTGACAACAAACCTGTTTATTTAGTTTTCTTCTTAGTAAGAAAGAAATTGCTTTTTCCTCCCAATAAAAATATCCTTATGCATTTATAAACACTACTGGTAATTATGTAATTACCTTACCCAATCATGTTAAATTGCTGTCAGTTAAGTTCCCACCACTGATTACCTATGGACTATACTATAGCTAAATGAAGTCTTTGCTAAAATCCACTTAGTGAATTACAAAGGTGTCTCTATGGTTCTAAAAACCGTAACAGGGCTATATTTGCTATAATCACCCAATGTCCAAGGTCAAGGACAGATCTCACTGAATGTCTTGTATAAAAATCCAAAGAAATGCATGGTGTTCCTTATTGAGACTTCTACATCTAACAGCAACCTTTCACCTCCACATGGTTAAAAACACTATAATTATGTAATTAAAAGTAATTATGTAATTTAACCTATAGATTTTTATCCTATAGGCTCTAGATCAATTATTTTCATACTATATTATTATATAGTATTACATTATTTTCATAATTAGAAATAAAACAAGTTTTAAAATTAAGGATCAGGAGAACTTCAAAATAATTATATTAATGCTGTCAAGGGGCCATGTACCAGTAATTTAATGTAAAATAAATCTAGTGATGACATTCACCTTAGAAAGCCATGAAATTATTTCCGTTATAATGACAGGAAACATTACTATTTGGAAATATTTGTGCCTACTAACCTGCGACTATCCAAACAAGATTTCATTACCTCCCTCCCTGTAAGTATTTCCAATCTCCTCACCTCTGATAAATAATATAATGGAAATTTTTACAGGAACTGGATAAATGCCAATGAATGTTATAACAGAAAGAATGGCATTGTTGTTGTATATTATGCTGTTCTGTCCAACGTCATAGAACAACCAGTCCATAAAACAGGCAGTAAGTTAGTTCAACTGTATCTAGGTAATGTATATCAGTGTGACAGATTCTACACATTATATATATATTGATCCACAGAATGAATACATATATAGGGAGAGAGATCCATAGAATTATAGAATTGGAAGGGCATCAAGGGTCATTTCATCCAAACCTTTGCCAATGCAGCTCCCAACTGGTCAGTCTTTAGCTTCTGCTTTAAAAAATTAGTATGAAGTTTTTCCAAGGCAGACAACTCTCTCCTTATTCCATCAAGAAGTTATTCTTAAATATTTCACCTAAACAAATTTCCTGGCAGTTTGGACACCTTGTCTCAGGTCTTACTCTTTATTTATTGAATGTATATCCTGCCTTTCTATGAGCACATGATGCTCCAGTTAGGTGACAATAAAATACAGACAGTATAGCAAAAGAATAGAATTGCAAGAGCAAAAACATACACATCATCCAAGATGGGTAAAAAGCATCCAGTGTAAATATAAAAAGACTTGAGTAAAGATATAATAACTCCCATGAGTTAACTGCTTATGTCAGCAGCCAATCTGCTTCAAAACCATAAGTCTGTCCTAGTCTCTGCACCAGGACAGTGAACATGTGATGATGTTATGCCTACTGCAGGGAATGCCATCAGGGGGAGAGGCACTTCTGGGTGGCATTTCCATTGATCTGTAAAACAGATTGGGTTCCCTGCTCTTGTATAGGGCATGCTTGAAGGACAAAGTCTGGCTCTGTAGAAACAGCTGTTCACATTGTTGAAAGGGCAAGGACTGGTGCAAGAGCACTTGGAAGCACTGCCTTCCATAAAGAGAACAGAGGAGATTTCAAACAGAATGAGGAACATCAAGAGACAAACAAAACTGAATGTCAAATGAACACCTAACTCAGGGGTGGGAATCATGATAGCTTGCAAGTCCTAGCAGCCTGTGCCTGAGCTGGGAGCTGCAGTCTAACAAAATTTGGAAGGCTGCATGATTCCCAGTCCTGATCTAAATGAAGTTTATGTCTTCATTAATTTCTTCCACAGATATCCTAGGCTGTGGTGCTACTTTCTGTGGGCAGTAAGACACATTCACTAGTCAGGTGAATGTGACAGTCAGGAGTACCTGTTATCAGCTTCAGCTGATACGCCAGCTGTGCCCTTTCCTGGATATGAAGGGTCTGGAAACTGTAGTACACGTTCTGGTAACCTCACGTCTGGATTACCGCAACACGCTCTACATGGGGCTACCCTTGTGCCTAACCTGGAAACTTTAACTAGTACAAAACATGGCAGCCACATTAGTTACAGGATAATCTAGGAGAGAACATATAACACCTGTGCTTAAATCTCTCCACTGGCTGCCAATTAGTTTTTGGGCACAGTACAAGGTGTTGGTTTTAACCTTTAAAGCCCTACATGGCTTGGGTCCATCTTATCTTAGGAACCGCCTCTTCCTGTATGATCCCACACACACGCTCTGGTCCTCTGGGAGGAACCTGCTACAGCCCATGAAAATTAGGCTGTTGCAGACAGCCCAAAGGGCCTTCTCTGCAACCACTCCCAGACTATGGAATGGCTTTCCGGATGCGATCCGTCTTATTTCCACTCTTGATAGCTTTTAAAAAGTAGTAAAGATGGATCTCTTCTGGCAGGCCTTCCCGGAATAACTTTCCCAGTTCAAAGGATGCGGCTACTATCCTCCCCCTTGTTGCCTTTCTTGCCATTACCTGTGTTGACCTAAAGCTGGCTCTATAGGAGTTGTGTTGTTTTAATTGTTATTTTAACTCTGTACTAGTTTAATTTAGTTTTAAGGGGTGGGAGGGTCAGGGACTAGGTTGAAAATGTGTTTTTAACTGTTGTTTGTTTTAAATCTTGTTGTACGCCACCCCGATTGCCGAGCAGAGGGTGGGTTAGAAATAAATTTTTTATTGTAGTAATAGTAGTAGTAGTAGTTGTTGTTGTTGTTGTTGTCTCCACTATCTACAGACTCCAGGGCTGCAGTATGACAGCTCTTTAACTCCAGTGGCTCAATGTTATGGAATTCTGGGAACAAAGTACCATTCCTAGAATTCCATAGCATTTAGCCATAGCAGTTAAACTGTTGTCAAACCAGATAATTTTTGCATTGCAGATGCAGCCCAGCATTCGATAGGATACAACCATGGCAGTTAAAATGCCTCAACCCATAGGAGGACACAACTACATTTGTCTTGTTCTAAGGAGACAGTGCAACAAATAAGCTATGACAATCTCCATATGCTGCAAATCAGGTCTTACATCCCCTTAGATTAGAGCCTACCTTGCTTTGGTTTTGGTAATATGTTTTTGGTACTTCCTAGGGATTCCAGGTGAAATAAGTGACAGGGCTCCAATGCTGTGAATTGTTGTGTAGAAGAAGAGATTTCAGCTGGTGTTGCTTATGTAACAAGTAATACCTGTTGAAATTCCTTCTTCTACACAAAGGTACAAGACCCCTGTCCCTTATTTCCAGTGATGTATTTAAGTCTTTTATTTCAAGTCTCAAGTCAAGTGTCAAGCCTTTGCCTTCAAGTAAGCGGATGAGCCCTTTGCCATATACATCATCAGAAGGAGAGAGAGGCCTGCTAGCTCCATCAGGCTGGGCCTGAACTAAGAAGCAGAGCCCTCCCTCCAGTCCATCTGCCTTGGTCCAGGCCTCAGAGGGAGAGAAGACCTTTTGGACCTGATCCCCTTCCCCACCAACAGGCCCTTCTCCTTTTGTGTCGTGTCTTTTTAGATTGTAAGCCTGAGGGCAGGGAACCATCTAATTAATAATTATAAGCTGCTTTGATAGCCTTTAAGGCTGAAGGGCGGGGCATACATACTCCAATAAATAAATATATAAATAAAGTCTCAAGTTGAGTCTCAAGTCCTTGCTAGATACCTTCAAGTCAAGTCTCAAATCTGGGAGCCAACTTTTCTTTTTAATAAAGAAGGCCAGGTGTGTTTCTTGAAGGGTACAGCAAGTGCATTAGAAAATAAGCTTGAGGTGAGGGTTTAGGTCTGCCTGACAGCCTGTCTCCACTGCACATCAGAGGAGCCTTCTAAAGTTTTTCAAAAGCTGTAGAAGGATCTTTCTGCTTCGAGCCCACTTCCTAACACATTTGCAGCTCCCTTCCAAGAAATGTGCCCCATACTTTGGGGGCGGGTCTTGCCTGCTGTTTGAAGTGAATGGCAACAGCAAGTCAGTCACTAAAAATATTCAAGTCCCAAGTCAAATGTTTCATTTTTGCCAAGTCAAGTCATTGAAATGACTTGAGTCCAACTTAAGTCCAAGTCAATTGATTCGAGTCTACAACACTGCTTATTTCACCTGGCAAACCTAGTGCCACTAGATGTTAAGGGTTAACATCTGTGAGCAGTGTGCCTACCAAGTCCTTGTTGTTGACTTATGTCTATGGCCATTTTTAAGCAACAGAATGCTAACCTGTGATCACTTCTCTCTTTTTATATTCAGCTGCAAAGATCCAGTTACCAAGAAGGATGTGCTTGTTATCAATTGAGAGCAAAGTGTGCCTATGTGAATTAATCCTGTACTCAGTTAAAAACATAGAAGCTGCCTTCCTGCTGTTTTCCATACTGCTCTTCCATCTATTTAGCTAAAAAGGCAGTAAATTAAATACAAGCATGTCATTTTCAACTCATGTGAGAGATTTTGCATTTTGTGCTTGGATAGTTGGTCTAAGTACAACATGTAAAATGAGATGGGAACCTTGAAGGGACCACTGATCTAGCTCAGCATGAAAGTTTTTTATTCACTCTCATATTTTCTTTCTCCACTTCTCCAGTCATCATGAGAATAATCTTCCAGAAGTTTAAATAAATCACAGTAGCTGCTGGTCTTTCTCTATTCCTTCCTTGCTTCCATTCTACAGTTCTCCCTTTTCTAACACATGAAATTAGTTGGCACGTCAAGATAGTTTTTCTTAGTGATACAAAGGGTATCCCCTTGCTCAACAAACCCAAAGCAGTAGTGGTAACTAGTCAAAACAAACAAATCCCACAATTCCACCCACCCAAATTGTGCTTTGTGATGCCAAATTTTAAGTAGTGTTGCCAGGAAGCACACACTTGGGAAACAGGATACTGCATTACACTACTATATATCTAATTTTGAGTTTTAAAATATACGGTAATAATGTATACGTGCATCTGTTAAAACCATACAGCATACCACATGGCATCTCAATCATATTGTATTGTAAGTTACAACAAAAGGGAAATATGATCTTCTCCATGCATATAGGAGAAAATCCTGTTTGGATCAGTAAAATTACTATCTTGAATTATACAGTTTTAATTTTCAGTGCAATTAATATATGGTTAGATCTTTTTCTTTTTCTTCCAACCAAGAAGGCCAGCTGGTAAACTAAGCAAGCATGAACGTTACATACCTTGGTTCTTTTATAGACAGAATTGAGGATCTCTTTGTATAGAACATGTAGAGTAAGATTTTTTAAATCAGATTTCTTCCTTTTAACACATATCTTCATCTTACTTTAGGCCTTCCATCTGAGTCCACATTATCTTTACAGTGATACTTGCTTATTATGCTTACTAAACTTTCACAATACAAAGCCTACATAGCACCTTCCCAGAGTTTGAAATGTTATTTTAAAGAACGAATGCATCAGCATTTGTTGTTACTTTAAAAAAAAGCCTTGAAGGACCCCCATGAATGTTGAAAACCTGCATATTTATTTATTTATTTATTTATTTATTTCATCTGTATTCTGCCTTTCTCCCAGGAGGGACCCAAGGTAGCTGCAATGTTCTTGGGCAAGTGATATGCATCACATCAAGAATAAAAAAGAAAAACCAAATTATATCTGTGATAAAGAGGGTGTTGTTGTTTCATTTTTTTTGTCAGTGGAATGAATGATAACAAATTCTTCTACCAAGCATTTTATCATGTATTGGTACTTGGGGTGAGGTAAAATTCTCCAATTTTAAACGTGTATTTCTTTTACAAATTTATGTCAATACTTCAATACAAGGTTGTTTAAAGAGTTATAATAAAACAATAATTAAAGAATAAAGTAATCAATATAGTAAGCAAAAGCAAATATCCTACTAAAATAAGAATATCACAGGAGTTAGCAGAAAATATCACAGAAGTGGAAAAACCTGGTAAAATAACAAGATGTGCCCACGAGGAGCAGAAAAACACATGGTCACCTCTCAGAAGAATTTATGCTAGAAATGGGTATCTGCATCATTTGTGGGTTTTTGTTTGTTTGTTTGTTTGTTTTTGCAGGGGAGGGGTTCCCATGCTTATACACACACACATACTGTCATATTAATAGGGATATGGAAACCATATAAGGTAGCCATGGGCATTCCTAGTGCAAAAATACTGGGAATAATGAATAATGAATTTCTCCAATGGGAGAAATTTAGCTGTCCCACATAAACCTTGAAATTTCTCCAAAAATCTAGTACCGTAAAATACATAATATTGCTATGCCAAGCCATGCAAGATCAAGTCAGAAAGAACAAGTTCCATGGCATCTTAAATATTGATAACTGTGTTGCAGCTTTTACACTGTATTGTTGCATTTGTCCCTCCCCATTCAGGCCCATGATTCCATTCCTTTCTTTGCAGTCTTTAGACAGAAAGGGATGGAGTGATGAAACCATCAAGTCATGTCAGATCTGAAACTCCATACAAGGAACACAACCAACATGCTGGCACAAAGTTAGTGCAGGGCAAATATGACCCTAAGTAATTTCTAGTACTCCTGACCTGTGAGAGGTTTGTATTCAGCACACTTTCAGCAGGCCTTATGTGTGCATAGGTATCTTGGTCAGTCAGGAGTGCATTCAAACATGTCCTGATATGTATCCTTTCCACAGTGCATTCAAAAAGTCCTAATACATATCCTTTCCATAGTCATATTTCTTAGAATTTCTGGTTATCATTCCAAGCCATAAATACCTAATCTTCACATTCCTGAGTACCTAGAATCCACTGCAAATCCTGGATAACATCCTCATACAAATTTCCCAGTATGATTTTAGACACAGAAGTGAATTGGGAGAATATTCCAGAAATTAAAACAATGGATTGGAAATCCAATCTTAGCCCTTCCTAGGACTCACAATAAGTCCCAGTAATTTTAGTAGGTCTGCTCCAGATATAGGGAACACTAGATTTAGCCCATGATAAGCTTATCAATTTCATTCTTTCTGAAACAACAAACAGGTTAAAAAAAACCTATACATCAAATATTTGCACTTGTTCAAATTTTATGATGCAGGGTAGAAGTAAAAAACCATATACAAAAATGTGTATATTGGAAGAAAATACTCATGCATTAAAGCTTTATATTCATCAAAATAATGTACAGTGCATTATTAAATAGTTATTACTTAAAATTGCTTGCAGGAAAATACATGTTAGGTAGAACTGCAGGTTTATATTAGAAAAAAATGTATGTATGAATTTTTGTATGAGTTTCTCAAAATTTGTAAACTGATGAAGAAATTGGGCAAAATTAGCTAAAGGCTGGAAAAATTGAACATAAGTAAAATTGACAGATTTGTTTCTTCTTAACAGGAAGCCATTTTGATACAACACGATAACACCACCATCTTTGCATTGCTCATATATTGGCTCTTACAATGTCTTGTTTCTTTAAGATTATATTCCTTATTCATTCAAATTAGAAAAATATTCTTTCAAAAGATGAACCTACAAAGCTCACCCAGAGTATGCATAGAATTCCTGAATCAGGTCCTTTTTAAACAGAAAGCATTTATCAACTAAATATCCCATCTCATCCCTCATTTTGCTTGCGATATGTCACTCATGTCTGCAAAGAACAAGATCCTGCTGTTTTTAAAGTTGAACCCCTGCTGCTATTTGGCCACTCCAAATATTCTGTCGCAGTTCATCTAATCCAATATTTTTCAGTATCTCCATATTTGGATTCCTTTGCAAATTCTTTTTTCTGGTCTGTGTGTGAGGTTCTGTAAGATGGAAATAAAAAGTTTAATGTGTTCCTTTAAAACCAAAAGAGATTTCTCCTCAAAGAAAAATTAAAGAAACAGTCTATATAATTCCCTTGGTACAAAACTATGATATGGTATACTGCTCTGCTTTGTTTTATTGTCCATATATTCAGCATGTTCTTTTAATTGCTTCGTTTACTTATTTTATAAGTCATATTTCATCGGGGGTTTGTTACTGATTAGGACTGTTTCCCTATGTTTCTCATTCTGCTTTGTCAAAGGTTGAACTTTGTCTGTCAAATCTTCACATATAAGGATTCCATAGGATAGAGCTATTACACATAAAGTGGTATCAAACTGCATTATTGCTACAGGGTAAATGCATCCCAGGTCTGTGAGGCAGATAATAATACTAATTGTACTTATATTAGGCAACCTAATCCTGTAGATTTGTTTTATTTCTTTTAGAGTCACCTTTTCACTTTCTCCTGCATTCAAAAAATTTAAATCTTAAATTCTTTCCATCCCAATTACAGGGAGAGAAACTTGCAGATATTGTTAGACTCTTCTAAAAACAAACTGAAATAAAATTGTCATAGATCAAATTAGTCACACCTATTGAGTAAATAGATGGAGTAGACCATGTTGTACTTGTCTAAAATATAGGTGTTAAGGATAAGGAACCTCTCAGGGAAAAAAAAGACATTAAAACTGATTCAGCAGTACCATGGATATAGCAATAGCAATAGCAATAGCATGTACATTCTATACCACTCACCAGTGAACTCAACACTCTCTAAGTGGTTTACAATCTGTAATCCAATTGCCCCCAACAAGCTGGAAATTCATTTTACTGAACCTACAAAAGGACGGAAGCCCCTGGAATCAAACTCCCAACCTTGTGGCTGAAGTACTGGCATTTAAGCACTGTGCCACCAGTAATATCCAATTTTTTGAACCCAGAACTTTAATAGCTGAGTGCCTGAGTCTTGCTCTGGTGAAAAGGCAGGACTTAAATAAAGGGAATCATTATCATCCTTACCACCGTTCCAGCCCTGGGTGAACAAATCTCAATTCTCACTATCCTCACATTTTATTAGAAAAAAACCCCTCAAGTTTCTTTTTACTTCTCAAACATAAATTATGGTAATTATTTTTATCAAATAAACAATGACTGTCACCCATCCTTAATTCAAAGGCAATTCTTTGCCTTCTTCTAAGTCACCACAGGCTAAGATTGACAAAAGGTTGAACAGAGAGACACTTTTGTGACATGTGTATCTCATGTATTTACCAGTATTAATATTTATACCCAACATTTTGCATAAAAGAGAGCCAATATAGTTTGCAAAAAAAACTGGTTGAAAAATCAATAGAAATTCAAAATTAATTTAAACTGTAGCTTACAGCCTTAAGCTGAGATTTATACTTAAAGAAGCACTTCACAGAATCAAGCAACTAGTAGCTCTTTCTGTTATTTATAGATTAGTAAAGATTTCTGACTATTAATAATCAAAAATAATGACAAAAAGCTACTGAAAAAACAAGGAAGGTGGGTGATAGCATTTAAGATTTAACTTTTACATTTCTATACTGCTTATCAGTGAACTCTGCACTGACTATTCTATACCACTTATCAGTGAACTCCACTGACTTCTGACTTTAGATTGCTTTGTTGGACTCCTTTGCTGCTTTCCCTCCCCCTTTCCAGTTTTGTTTTTTGCTTTGTGAAAGGCATACAGCAGTTTGCAGTCTGTAAGCCAATTGCCTCCAACTAGCTAGGTACTCATTTTTTACCAACCTACAAAAGAATGGAAGGCTGAGCCAGCCTTGGAGCCGTGGGATGGAACTCACAAACTTGTGGCTGCAGTACCAGCAATGAACCACTGTGCCACCAGGGCTCCAGGTTTACAGGCAACCACCAGTTCTGCTCCTGGAAGAAAAACTGCTGGGCTGAATCTATGCCATTCTTTTGTAGCTGTTTCAGTGTCATTTCCAGGTGAAGAAGTTGAGGCCAAGGATATGGTAGAATTCTGAACTGTAAGGCTGTGATATGGCTATTGTGATACTGGGAGAAGTAATCACTGTACTGCAAGATTCCTTCTATAGGCTGATATGTGAATGCATCCCTCAGTTTCCTTAATCATATGTGAGTATGATTATGAAATATTATGAGGTGGAATTGCTGCTAGTGAAGCTTGTGATGGTAGCTACATTTCCTTAGCAGCCCTTGAGGAATTTACACTACTAGTTGCAATTAAACACCAGAGAGGGGAAAGGAGGGGAAATCCTCCCTCCTTTTGTGAAGCTTGCTACCACAGCCAGAGTCCTGTCATCACCCATAACAGGGGGATTCAAATGAAGGAAGATGTTGGACATTGAATGGGAGGACTGGAGCTACAGTGAGTAGAGGGCTTTGAAGGGAATTCTTCTCCAGTCTGGAGCTGTGGTTGAAGCAATATTGTGGATATCCCGAAGCTTATATTTTTGGTCTCCACAGTCGGAGCTTGATGAACTGAGATTTTTACAACCTTTTCAAAGGAAGTCCAGCATAGAACAATAGTGCAACATGAGTTACTAATTATTGTGTCCCAGTATCAATGACAGATGCAGAAGAAAACCACAATCTTCAGTTCATTTCTATATAAGGATGATTTCCCTCCACCTTCCCTAGCACCATTGTCTCATGGTTTGTCCAAAGTACAATAACCTCAATTTAGTCATCTTGGCTTCCAGGGAGATTTCAGGTTTGATCTGTTCAAAGACCCATTTGTTTGTCTTTTTGGCTGTCCATAATATTCTTAGCACCCTTCTCCAGCACCACATTTCAAGTGAACTGATTTTCATCTTATCCACTTTCTTCATTGTTCAGCTATCACTGTGCATATAGGATTGCAGACCAGATACAGGTATGAAAAAGTAATTTTCAAATAGCATGTAAATATCATGGTCTAGTAAAAAAATGAATACTTTTCCAATATTTGCTTTTTGACCTTTCCCTGGTCCTCTTCAAATCAGCCCAGGAGGGAGGACAGCTGGAGTGGGACAGACTTAACACTAACAGCTTTTTCACTTTTAGCTTTCCAAAGGTTTTTCTCATAATTCCATACAGATCCATAGTCTTTCCCATATATAGTCCTAAACCTCAGGTTTTGGATGATGTATGATTAACCCCTTGCCTTATGAAACACAAAACAGAGTTATTCCCATTCTTATTAGATTTTTTTCCCCTATGATCTGATGCAAATTATTTTTGTTTGGTCTACTCTGTGCTGACAGCAATTAATTCTAAGGCCTAAAACTTAAAGGGATACACATAACACATGTTTTCAATCTGTAAGCAAGTTATCCAATTATTTTAGGTAAACTGTATGATTGCAACCATTCTACCTATTTTTATATAATGAATTATTTTCTTCTAAGTAGTCTTAGAAGCTGTGTCACCTTCTAGGTAGAAATACAAGGTGATATATTCCTTACCAGTGATGAAAGAATGTGTTTGTTTGTTTTGTTTTGTTTTTCCATGTTAGAAAGGGGATAGTAGAAGATAAAGGTGAATAATTTGATTGGTTATCATGAAACACAGTAAAGTGAAAAGATTAGTGTCAATATTCTATATCGGCTACTTAGGCCCTGAACAGACCAGTGATAAACCCTAGCATTGGGGCAGAGTGGGGACGTGGCAATTGTACACTGCACACCCCGACTCTGCCCCCATGCCAGCATGATGCCACGTGCCCCACTACACAGTGAGAGGCACCAGTGTTGTCTTGTCCCAGGGTGTACATGCGCTGCACCAAAGGAGTGCTGAAAATCCATGGCACTGGCGGCTATGGTGCCTTTTCCATCGGCTAAAAAAAGCTGCTTTTTGTGGCTTCTTTTTGTGCTGCAGACCTGCCGGGTTGGGGGTGTGGCATGCAGTTGCCGCATTCTCGGTCTGGTAGGGAAAGGGGCAGTGCATCCTGCCACCCCTTAGGGACTCTCTGTAAAGCCCCTTAGTTTTTATTGTTGTTAACCACTCTCAAATTGATCTTGACTCATGGTGACCCTGTGGATGAGACATCTCTCCAAAACACTCTATCTTCCATTATTCTTCCCAGTTTCTGCAAATTCATACCCATGACTTCCTTAATTCAGTCCATCCATCTAATATGTGGTATCTTCCTAATTCCTTCCACTTTTCCCAACATTTGTCTGTGTTCTCATGATGTGACCAAAGTACGATAGCCTCAGTTGAGTCATCTTTGCCTCCAGGGAAATTTCAGGCTTGTTCTGCTCTAGGACCCCTTTTTGCTGTCCATGGTATTCTCGGCACTCTTCTCCAGCATCACATGGAATTTTTTTTTGTCCATTTTCTTAATTGACTCAGATCCATACATGGTAATGAGCAATACAATTGCTTGTACGATTCTGACTTTCATGCTTAGTTGTATATATTTGCTCTTTAGGTCCTTGTCTAGTTCTTTCATAGCTGCCCTCCCATTCTTAGTCTTGTTCCTATTTTTTAACTACAGTCCTTGTTCTGATCTATGTTTGATTCCCGGTATAGGAATTCTTTTACTATATCTATTTCCTCATTGTCTAGATTGAACTTGTGAAGATCTTCAATGGTCATTATTTTTGTTTTCTTTATGTTCAAAAGTAAGTCTGCCTTTGCACTTTCTTCCTTGACCTTTCTCAGTAGTTGCTCTAGGTCTCCAATGTTTTTTGTTAATAGTATGGTGTTGTCTGCAGATGTTAGATTGTTTATTTACTTTCCTCCTGTTTTCACTCCTCCTTTTTCCGTGTCTAAGCCTGCTCTTCATATTATATATTCTGCATACAAGTTGAAAAGATAGGGTGAAATAATGCATCTTTATCTGACTCCTTTGCCAATTGGGAATCATTCTATTTCTCTGTGTTCTGTTCTAACTGTTGCCTCTTGTCCTGAGTAAGATTCCTCATCAGGATTATTAGATGTGTTGGCTCTCCCATGTCTTTAAGGGCGTTCCATGGCCTATCATGATCTATGCAATCAAAGGTTTTGTTATAGTCTATAAAGCACATTTGGAATTCCTTGGTGCACTTCATTAACCATGTATGTTTGCAATGTGGTCTATAATGCTTCTTCCTCTTCTGAACTCCACTTGGATCTCTGGGATTTTTCTCTCCATGTATTGTTGGAGTATATGTTGCAGAATTTTGAGCATGATTTTGCTAGCACTGTGGTCCTATTGCTGCAGTCCTTTGTGTCTCCTTTCTTGTGGATGGGGATATAAATTGATCGTTTCCAATCTATTGGCCATTGTTTTGTTTTCCATATCTGCTGACATATGTTGGTTAAGACTGGAGTTGATTCCATCAGTGTAAGTTGTAATTGAAGTGTCATCTGTTCCTGGTAATCTGTTTTTCCCCATTTCTCTTATAGCTGCTTCTACCTCACTTTTTAGAATTTGTGGTTCATCTTCATATGGCTCTTCGTTCCACGCGTCCTTCGTTTTTAAATCTCTTTTGTACAGCTTTTCTGTGTAATGCCTCCAATACTTTTTTACTCTGTCTTGATTGTGAATTATGTTATTTGTGTCATCATAGAGCATCCTGGTCCTTGGTTTGAATGTCTCTTTAATTTTTCGGATCTTGTGGAAAGGTCTCTCTTTCTTACTCTTTTGTTATTGTCTTCTACTTCCTTGCATTGGTCATTGTAGTTATTGTCCTTGTTTTTTCTTACTTGACGTTATACTATTGCATTCATGGTTCAGACTTTGTTCCTGTCTCCCTTTTGTTTTGCTTCTCTTTTTTCCTTTACTGCTTGAAGTGTTTTATCTGTCATCCATTGTTTCTTCTCTTTCTTTTTGATTACTGTAAGTGTCTCTCTGCATTCATCCTTTATTGTACCCTTGGTTTTTTATATTGTCTATGAATTTTGCTAAGATGTTGTTCAGATCATATTTTGTTATGTTGCCTTATTTTAATTTTTTCTTTGATATTACTTAGTTACATGTGTGTAACTATGTACTGTAATATCTTCTGGCCTGACTCTCCCAAACTCATCCTAACAGACAACAAATAGATTAGATGATGTTTCCAACCTCTTCCTGCCAGTGAGTGAGGCTGTGAGAAGGAATTGCAACAGGAGTCTTGCTTCTGTTTGTTGCAGCCTTGCTTGGTGTGGAAGCAGGTTGGAAACATCCTCCTTCTTCCACCCCCAATTGCAGTTGCACAGAACTTCTTCACCCAATCCAGCTGCTGGCTAAGGTTGGTGGGAGGCACTGAAATGTTCTTACAGTAAGACTATGTAGTCTTGCTGAATATGGACTAGTTATAGATCTGTAATTCTGGACAGCTATAAGCACCGGCCTGGTGTCGTCCACTATGGACAACACAGGCCATTAGTCCAGGCTGGGATAGGCCAATCCAGAGGCCAATCCAGCAGTTCTGGAATGATCCCAGCCCAAAAGGCCCTTAATATGGTCCCAAAAAACCCAACCAATTGTGGTGAAGTTTCCTGGAAGATCTGCTGTGACAACTGACAGGCTGCAGTGGCCTGGATACTCCTTACCTGCCATTGCTGATGTGTCCTTTCTGAAAGTTCCTGCTGCAGCCAGTGAAGTTGGATGGGGATGCCTGGCTACCCCACCTTTAAAGATCCTTTTGCCAAGCCCTCCTTTGACCAGCCCCCAGCCCATGCTCTTCCTATCTTACCAAAGGGTTCTTTAAACTGGCCACTCCAGTTATTATTTATTTATTTATTTATTATATTTATTTGTATCCTGCTCTTTTCCCAGGATTGGGAATAATATTTCCCGCCTCTTCCTGCGAATTCTGAAATTCTGGGCTCTGAGTCTGCACCCCTCTTCTTTTTTGACCTGCCTGCCTCCTATGTTAATTTAGGCCATTTTCACCAAGTCTCATCCTCTCTTGCTGCTCCCCCCTCCACCACTCTGCCACTCTCCACAGGCCAAGAAGGAAAAGAGTCCAGAGAGTCCATTGTTTGTGGATTCCTTAGACTACAGGATAAAGGGGGATTGATGATGATTTTTGTCGCATGCCTTGGCCCTTCAGTCAAGCACTAGAAAATTAGCCTCCACATTCTGGCATGTAATAGATCTTTATTTATTAATTTCTGGTATTTAATCCAGCCATAATAATAATAATAATAAAAAAATTGAAGAAGCAATAGAGGAGTAACAGAGAAGGGCAGCCATGGGGAAGTGCATTAGAAAAGATGAGAAGGTGATGCAGCAGTAAGTGCACTGGATGGTGACAAAGATCAGTCAGGAAATCACTGGTGGAGAATTCTTAAAAATATTTTGAGTGCAGAAATGTTTTCTGTACAAATTAATCACTGAATTCATTCTGCTTCTCCACTCCCTATCAAGGAGTATCATCTGCAAAGAGCAGTGGCTGAACACACATTTGGATTCTTTAATTCAGTAAGACTTACTTCTGGGTAGCTTTTTTGAAAAAGAAAAAAAAAGATGATGATGATGAGCAGTTTATCACAGTCTAATTTTTTTTTTACTTGAAGGCCAGGGACAGCCAATCCCCCTCTTTTTATTGAATCTTTCATAACCGACCATTTGATTCTTGCTCGCTTCCCATCCCATACAAAATTTCTTAGTTCTTTTTCCCAGTGAAAAAGAATTTTCTGGTTATAAATTAATGGAAGATTGAGAAACAAGAACATCAATTTTGGAAGGATGCACATTTTGATTGTCGCTATCCTACCTCATATGGATAGGTTTAAAGTTTTCCACTTCGCCAGTTTTTCCTGCATTTCCTTCCAGGTTACAGTGTAATTTAAATCAAAAAGGTCTGACTTTTGTTTGAGAGCCAAATACCCAAATATTTGATTGTATCCTTGATTTTGCATCCCAGTGTCTCTTCTATTATTGCACCTTCATTTTTATTAATGTTTTTTGTCAATAGCCATGTTTTATCTTTATTTAACTTAAAGCCAGCCAAATTACCAAAATTTTCCAATTCTTATAGTAAGAACTCAATGCTTTTTAAAGGGTTTTCCAGAACAATAACAAGATCATCAGCAAAGGATTACAATTTAATCTCATATCCCTTAATTCTTATCCCTCTGATTTCCAAATTTTCTCTTATGGAGTTCAAAAGAACCTCCAAAATTAAAATAAATAACAGCGGAGACAATGGGCAACCCTGTCTTGTTCCTTTATCTATATTAAATTCTGGGGATCTAATTCCATTAATTAGGAGATGTGCTCTTTGGGTTCTCTAAATACATTTTATATTTCCTAAAAAGTTATCCCCAATTCCCATGCTCTTTAAAGTTTCTAACAAAAAAAAGCCAATTTACATTATCGAACGCCTTTTTGGCATCAACAAAGATTAACAATAATTTTTTATCCTTGTTTGTTTCATAATACTCCAGTAGATTTAGAATTGTTCCTGCGTACCTCTTAGGGATAAACCCATTCTGATCTTCGTGAATTACATTTGATAAGATCCAGTGGATCAGTGTTCTCTAACTGAAATGAACACATAATTCCTTACTAACCTGCAATATAACTCCTTATTAATATTTCTTAAACAAGAAATCTGAAGGATAAGAAATCAGTGTTCATACTGATGGAGGTGGGAAGAGACAGAAGAAAGAAAAGAAATAGTAATCAGTGGAAAATTGGAACTGAACAGGTTGTAACATGCGATACCATCCTTTTGGAAGCCTTTTCCAACTTCATAGTTGCCAGACATGCTGAATTTCCATCATCCCAAGGCAACAATAGCAGGATGGGCAACCATTTTTATAGTCTATCTAGGAGGGAAACCCAAGTTAGGGGAAGAAAATTTAAAATATGGATGGAAAGAATATTCAATATTAATAAAAAAAAGTAAACAACAAACAAACATATTTTGCGGGAGTCAATAAACCCTGATGGGAAGACTCCTGGAGATAATTTTTGCAGTTTGGGATTTATTCTGAGTGAAATTCAGACATGGTGGTTTTGTGCAGCAACAGCATTTTAGATACAATATTTCTATGCATATTACAATATACCCCTCTGTGCAATTTTCTGTAAGTCCCATGGTTTGTTCAAAAACTAGCTTTTTCAAAGACAAGCATGCTGGCAATAATTTAACTAATTATTTCAGTTATTAGTGATGGCTGTAAACAATTAATTTAAAATGTCTGAAGTCTGAATTAAACCTAATGTTTGAAAATCCAAAAAAAAAAAAAAAAAGATGAGAAGGAATCAAGGAATCAGAATAGGAAGGCAGGTCAAGAAAAAAAGGAAGCACATATTCAGAATCCAGAGAGTTTGAGAACATGTTACAGAAAATACTAGCTGAGAAAGAATGGTAGAGAAGGGGGCAGCAAGAGAGGAAAAGCCTTGGCAGAGATGAAGTGAATTGGAGGACAGTACTTTTCACAGTTAAGTTGTGTGACTCTAGGTTTTAGCTTTCACACAATGTTCTATTCCATTGTCCCCTTTCTGATATTGAGTCACTTCGATGCTTATAAAGATTGTGCAGTTTTAGTTAGTATGGGTGCACAACTTTGCTTTGGGAGAGTTGCACTGTATTCCAACTGTGCAGTTTATGAGGCTGAACAGAGCTGACAATGGGCCCAAACAGACAGGCCAAAATAAAGCTGCGTCAGATCACATTGGAGGTATGCTGTTTAAATGATGCATGCATCGTAACAGGCCGGAAGTTGCACCAAAGCCATGCTCCAGTCCTAAGGAACTGGAGTGTAGCTTTGGCGTGGCTTCTGGCTTCTTCAGACGTGTGAGTCATTTAAACAACATACCTCCAATGTGACCCGAAGCAGCTTTATTTTGGCCTGTCTGTTTAGGCCTAGTTCGCACTGCTTTCCTGTGCTGAGGGGGGAAAAAACATTAAAGTTGCCCACTGTTTTTCTTCCAGTAAGTTTTTCCCAAGTGGTCAGGAACACCAAATTTCAGCCATATTTTGAGAAATTGCTGAATACCCGTTCCATCCCTATTCTTTACTGCTTCTTGAAGTAAATCCTCCCTTCAGCAGTTCATAGAACAAAAAAATTAAAAGAAACTGGAGCGGGTCCAAAGGAGGGCAACTAAAATGGTGAAGGGTCTAGAAACCATGCCCTATGAGGAACGACTTAGGGAGCTGGGGATGTTTAGCCTGGAGAAGAGAAGGTTAAGAGGTGATATGATAGCCCTGTTCAAATATTTGAAGGGATGTCATATTGAGGAGGGAGCAAGCTTGTTTTCTGCTGCTGCAGAGACTAGAATGCGGAACAATGGATGCAAGCTGCAGGAAAAGAGATTCCACCTCAACATTAGGAGAAACTTCCTGACAGTAAGGGCTGTTCGACAGTGGAACACACTCCCTCAGAGAGTGGTGGAGTATCCATCCTTGGAGGTCTTTAAGCAGAGGCTGGATGGCCATCTGTCGGGGATGCTTTGACTGGGAGTTCCTGCACGGCAGGGGGTTGGACTGGATGGCCCTTGTGGTCTCTTCCAACTCTATGATTCTATGATTCTATAAGACATGTCAATCTGAAACTGAGAAGCAGTGGAGGGGGGAAGTATTTATGGTATCTACTTCTCTGCTCAATTTTTTTTTATCCAGGCTGCTTTTCCTTTTGTAGAACTCCAAATGTGTTTCCCCTTGGAAAAAAATATATTTGGAATCCATCAGAGAGGAATGAGATGAGTCAAACTGTACTAGAAACGTGGAGAATGGGGGAAAGGTAAAGCACCATTTTCGTTCTAGAATGCTAATACTCTAGAGATGTAAATATGCTCATAAATTTTCTTGTCCTTCTAAGAAAAAAAATGATTAATATTTCAGAACTTTTTGAAAAGATTTTATCTGCACAAAAACACTCATGGTTTTTGGTTTGATTTTTCATAAAAAAGTCCTCAAATGCAAATAAATAATTAAACAAACAAAAATGTGCTGAAAAACCTTTTGTAACATCAGTCAGTGGGGGACACTTTGAAATAAACAAAAATGTACTTTGCAGCATTGCATCCCAAATAATTATTTCTATAACACTAAATGGCTCTCAAGATGTATGCATGAAACATCAAGTTTTGCCTCCAAGGAGCTAAAGTCAGTTCAAAACTTCAAAAGATCAAACATCTAAACAATTCATTCATAGATTAATTATTTTTGGTTCATCTTGTGTTGCAAGATAGTGAATTCTTTTTGATTTTCCCCATTTTGCAGGAGCAAATGGCAAAGCGTAAGCAATCAAAAGAATATAGCATCAATAAGTACAAATGGTAAACATTATCCAATGTATGAATAATAGCATTTGTGGTCAACAACTGAGTTGGTTGTCTTTACAATGGGAGAATTCAAGCCTAGGGAAAAGTAACTCCAAGTACAGAGTCATACATACAAAATTGTAATACTATTTCATCAGAAAGATTTAAATAAATCTGCAAACCCTTCTGAAATTGCTTGAATTCTGAGTGTTTTTGGAGCAGGCAGATTGATTTTTATGGTTTCTGGGCTGGAGTCCTTGAACTCCAAGGATAATGATAATGTCAGTTTCTCAGATCAGGAAGATAGGAATAACATTCATTTCTCATGCGTTGTTGCTTTGTCAGATCAGGAAAATAGGGGTAAGATGAGTTGCTCATGTGCTTTTGCTTCTCTAGTCCATTTCCTCCTCTATGGCTTCATTATCCAAACATGCACATTGGTGCAGTAGAATAAGGACTCACAGGATAAGAATGATGTGATGTTTTTATTAGCAAGTACTTTGTCTACCACCATTTTCAGGCTTCTCTGTTTCCTCTGAGCTTAATTACAATCTTTATCATTGCTTAGAGAAAATTAATTTTCTCAACAGTAACTGGTCTTCACTATGCTTGTTATGTCGGTGTAGCTAAATGGGCAATTAAGATCCATTAGTTTTACCTGGTCCTGGTGGACATGAAACTGATAATTCCTGTTTTTTAGTATCAATCAGCACAGCTGATTGCATTTGTGTATTTTTTCAGGTGTGTGTGTGTGTGTGTGTGTTTGGAGAGAGAGAGAGAGAGAGAGAGAGATATTTTCATGAGCACTTAAAATCTGTACAAGCTGAGACTCCCTTATCCAGAATTTCAAAACCCCAAATATTCCAAAATACAAAATTAACCACATAGGTGGCTGAGATAAAGACACCTCTGCCTTTTGATGGCTTAATGTACACAAATTTTGTTTTATATAAAACAAAAATTGAAAATATTGTGTATAAAATTACCATCAGGCTATGTATATAGGGAGCATACTAAACATTAATGTTTAGATTTGAGTCCCAGCTCCAAGATATTTCTCTTTCTCTCTCTGAAAATATTCCACATCCAAAACAATTCTGGTCCCAAGCCTTAGAGAGACTCGATCTATACCGCTAAATGTGCCACATCAGCAAGGTGGGTGAGACTGAGATAGTACAAGCTTCTGTTTGAATGTAGGTCATCTGATCTAAATCTATATACTAAACTGTTATGAGTACTTTTTAAAAGTCTTGTATTTGCATGGCACCCCCTTAATTTGCATAGGCCTGGCCAATATTAATTTTATTGGCATGTTCTTGGTGTGATTTAGATGAAGGATGTAATTGCAAGCAAGTATAAAAAAAGATTGAATATTTTCTCCCCACTGGGTCTAATCACAAAAACCTTTGCACATTTTCCAATAGTTTTTCACATGTGGGAATTTTTTTTTTCAGGAAAAAAAAAAATCACAAGCATTGTTTTATAGCAAAAACACTGCATTTTGTGCAAATGAAAACCCCAGATATGCAGAGATATGATTCTTTTCTATATGCAAAAAATATTGCAAAATTTTGCAAAAAGTCCCAGATTGCACAGTCACTGCATTTTAATTTTTTCACCCCCTTTCAGTGGGGATTTCAGAATATTTTTTCCCTATTCTAGACAGACCCTTGGTATTCACATTTTAAATATGTATGTTTAGATATAATAACATAATATTGAATTCATGTTTTATTACCAGTTTTAACTACAGTACACCTAAAAAAAAACTGAATAAGGTGAAATAAATCCATTAATTAATAAATGCTGGCTGATTGCACTCTATATAATATGTTTGGCAATGTGCCTAAATTTATCTTTCTGGCAAGTTGTATTTCATATGTCATGTTCCTGTATAGAGACAGCCGGTTTGTTAGACATTTACAGCCATTCTTTTACTTTATCTACTTAACAACAACCTTGATATACATCCTGGTCATCAATATCATATATCTAAAGAGGGGATGGAAAAGCATGTGTCTCCGTCTTGTTTCTTTTGTATGCAATCCTCCAGAGTTTTATAGGATGCTCTTAATAAGAAGCACATTATTCTGCAGAGGAAGTCCTTGAGCAGACTTTGCAGAGCAGTATGGCAAATTAGTTTCAGAACATGGAAGGTCAACTTCGAAACAAAAGCTGAACTATAACTGTGAGTTCTGCAGCTAAAAAGAAAAAGTTTTGTGATGTTTATATAACCCTTGTGTTAAGACTAAGGGCAAGGTTCAAAGATCCAGGGGTTACCTTCTTGTTGCCAACCCCACTTGCTCAAGACCCCATAATCGAAAACTGGGATCTCACTCTGTGCATCAGGGTAAATCCTCATTTATCTAAACATTTAGGAAAGTTAAGCGACACAAATCTTGATTCAAACACAAAATAAGGAAAATTAGTTAGATCCAGAAATGCTTTCCTTGTTGGAGAAACTTCTACCATTTTAAAGATATGTTTTTCCACTGAAAGAAATCTTCCTCTGATGTAGGAAGGCCATCTGATGGAAAAGTTCATTTGTTGGAGGAATATTCTCTGGATGTGTTTGTTTGTGATTCTTTTATCCCCCCACTTGAAAACCAAAGCAGCTCTACACTATTTTCTGTACTATTCTATGGCTTATTATATGGGTTGGTGCCATTAACACAAACATCTGATTGATTTGAACACAGAAAGCTGTCTTATACTGAGCCAGACTATTGGACAATCAAGCCTGGTATTTCCAAGTCTGTTAGGCAGCAGCTCTCCAAGGTTTCGGGCAGAATTCTTTCCTAGACCTACCTTGAGATCATTGATACAACTAGTGGTCTCCCGTCCAAATACCAGGGTCAAAACTTCTTAGCTTCAAAAATCAGACACAATTTGATGTGTTCAGTGTTGTATGGTGGCATCTTATCCTGGCTGGCATCCTTTTCAATATTAACTATTTGTAAGCCACTCTTAGAATCTCATAACTATTGGAATTCATGTTTATACTAATTCATGGCCAAATGTGACCACAATGATCTACCTCTTATGTCAGGCAGCATTCCAACTGAAGAGTTTCCAAGACACAGCTGATCAGGTCACTGGGAAATGATAACTGCAGTGCTCTTCCACCCATGGGTTACACTGAGACAAACAGCTGTGGGAAAACCATGAGGGCTCTCTCCAGCCGCCTGTCTCAACACACCTCACAACTAGAAATCATTGTATTCATCATTTCCTACCGCCCCAGTTTTTAGCACCTTTGGAACATTTCAGTCAGGTTTGTTGCCAGCTGTAGAGGGGGGAGAGCATCAGCCTAAGTACCGACAATGATGGAGCATGGTTGTCATAGCTAAGTCTGATGGTGCAGGATCTCAGCTTAATGTTTTTATCCTAATTTTCAGTACTATGCTATGGCTTATTCTATTCTGTTCACCTGCTTTTCATGATATTTACTGCTTTAAAATAATTAATCTCTTGTAATACTACAAGGAATATATTTGCCTTTTATCATTGGTAAGTAAATCTCTCTGGCAATGTAACTAAAATAATATATAAAACTAGGGGTACCTAGGTGCTATTTTGCACTGATATTATTTTAGTTGTCTACTTAAGTTTTCCTTTAAGATCCATGTGTTGTACCTGAAATGTTGGGTCCTCAATGGAATGCTTAATAAGGTGCCATCTGTTCAGTGCTTGTGTTCAATGCCAATAAACTAGCTATAAAATGAAAGAGAGGGCAACTGCCTTTTATTACATATATGATGATAAAGTCACACAGGAAAAGAAAAATGTCTGATATGAATTTAACAATCTTATCTGACTACCATTTAAACATTCACTGTCTGCATTTTATTAATTCAGTGTCTCTCACTTCAAAATTCCTATACTGTCAACAACTACAGGCTCAAAACATCGTTTTGCTGAAACTGGATAACTATGTCAAGTAACTCTTTTTATTACATTTCTTATCTCATTGATAATAATTGCATTGACAGCAAAAGTTCCAGTTAAGACACTCACAATTACATTTTCTACCAATGGAAGTTTTTGAACTAATGTGTCTACTACTTTTGTAGGTGTGCTGGGCAGGTTTGATTCTGATTTTGATTGATGCCCTTTTTGTCCCCCGGCACCTGCTACTACCACCACTAGTTTTTCCTTTTGGCTAAGAGGCTGTAGCAACAATCATGCACCTCTCCCCCAGGTTTGAAAACTCCCTTAAATGAGAATGAGAAGCACACTGTGTAAATATGATTATTATTTATATTATTATTAATAATAATATTAAAAATATGATGATTATTACTGTCTGGAATCCTGTATCACAATTATGAAAAGGAGCTACAATTATATCGTGCTGCAGTGAAATTTAAAAGCAGAAAGTCAAACTAAACATGACATGTCATTCATAAAGAGACTTCATGTGTATCAGAGCTTGTGAATGTGACTACTTGCTTCCATTAGTTTCTGTATTTCCCTGCTCCAGAATTTCACAATTTGTTTCAGATTTAGTTTTAAAAATCATTTAGAAGTCAATTTGTTCCACAAGTGAAGTGATCAAAATTTGGGCTGGGTAAAGATATAATGAAAAGCAAGGTAACAAATCTGAAAATTTTGTTTCCAGCAATCTGAGTGGTAAGCTATCAGAAGAACTCCCTTTTCCTTAACTGGTCATATAAAAGAGAGTCCTATTTCCTAATGAATGTAGACCAATTGATTAGTCCACCATTAAAAAAAAAACTTTTAAAAGGATGTTCTGATCTATAATTGTCCACTGTAGGTATTTTATGGTAGTGTGTGCAAAACTGTCAAGTTTAAACTTTAAAAAAAATGTGCCAGACTAGGGAAACAAAAAATATCGAGCAAATGTATGATAATCTACTTTAACCATGTTCAAAAGTCACTGGCCTTTCCACAGATACAGGTGTGGACCCCTTTGAGAAGAACCCTCCAATTTATTAAAGAAATAGCATTGACTTAACAGATTTCAAAGTTAGAAAGTCAATATGAATGACTCATTGCCAAAAAAAAAAAAAAGTTTTCAAAATTACTTTGCAGTTGTGCATGGAAGTGTTAGAATATTTTTTCAATATTCTTCTCTTGAGCAGTGTATTCAAAAAGATCTTCATTTTAAAATTAAATTGTCTAGTAGTAAAAAACTGCAATGCTATTTAAGTGTTCAGTGGTATGCCTTGCTTTCACAAACAGAATGCTTTTGGAACCAGGAATAGAGGAAGAGGGTGATTTTAAGTTATTTCTCCCTTGTTGAGAACTACCAACATGTCCAACTGGAAGAGTGCAATCTCATTATGATGAATTCATAGGTTGTAGGTGGCTACTATATACTCCCTCAGGTACTAGAAATCATCTCTCATGCACCCTTAAAGGCTGTCCCAGAAACCATAGGTTTTTTTTTTTTTAAAAAGCTGTTCTTCTTTGAGGACAAAGAGAAGGGTCTGCATCAGAGAGAGAAACTGGCTCTCAGCTCTGACAAGGGCTCCCCAAGCTTTGTACAAGTAGGACAGTAAACCAAATCCTTCTGGGAAGATAAGGGCAGAACTGGGTTTTTAACCTTCTGGCGCACAGGCAGGGATACACACACACACACAAAAGGAAAAGAAAAGAAAAGCTGGGGGTTATTTAAACAGCCAATGTGATGAGAAAATGTAATTAACATGAGAGAGGAAATGAATGAAGAATGGCATATGCATGCGCTACCATCTAGAAATTCAGCCTGCAAGTTTTATCTTCTCTGTTTAAGAAATTAATCAGGATATATTTTCTTGATTAAAAAGGTAGCAGGAAACTGATCTTCATTCCTGTCTCCTGGACTTAGCAAACATTATGCAGATAAAAGCTCAGCTGCTTTCCCCCTCCAGTATGAGTCAGTCTCTCTCTTTCATTTTTTTTCCTAACCATTGATGATTTATGGTTTTTCAAAAACTGAATATAATGGCAATCTCAGAGAATCAGGCTAACCCCTCTTGAATATGTAAGATGATAGGAAAGAGAAGCAAGGACAATTATTTTCTCTCTCATATTTAAATGTATGGCCACTAAAAATTAGAGGAAGAAGGAAAACCCAACAGAGGTTAAAATAGCCAACATAAAACAATCTAATCAAAATTACCAGAAAACTTTTCTGGGATGAATTTTCACAGTGATACTTCAGCTAACCAAAAATAATGTGCCCTTTTGTATTACCTGTCCTCCAGACATCATAAGGCACTTGAAACAAACTGAAGTATCAGAAATTCAAGCAGTGAACAATTCAATTTTGCCCAGGTCTTTCATTTCAGAGCAGAGGTTTTCATTAGCCAAGCACAGCCCAAGTTACCTGCCAGTATTCCAACCACTTACTTTCCAGTCATCCACAATCCCCATTGCATTGTAGGAAAATGTCTATAAGAATAATAGTAGAACATATGGGCAAATAGCGCAGGTCTGAAACTATGCTCTGTTTTGCCTTTCATTTTCCTGGGGATTGTGGGAACTGTGTTTCACTCTTCACAGGTCTCTGAAAAGTCATTTAGTCATTTTGTACATCAGGTGGCACCACTTCAGGATCAGCCTTATGTCTGGGGTGAGTACAGTCAGCCCTCCATATCCATGGATTCTGCATCCATGATTTCAACCATCCATAGCTTGAAAATATTTTTTTTAAAAAATCCAAAAAGCAAACCTTGATATATAAGAGGGACAATTTTATTATGCCATTGTATATAATAGGGCTTGAGCATTAACAGATTTTTGTATCCATAGAGGGTTTTGGAACCAAACCTAAACAGATAATAAGGCCTCACTGTAGTTTGCTGGAGAAGAGAACTTCCTTTTTTGTGCTCTTACACTGGAATCTGATGGGCTTGAGGATGCGCCCCTAGGCCTAAAGTGAGAATAGGAAACTCCCCCTACAAGGTCCTTGGCAATTCACTGTTTTCAGCCCCCCCCCCCCCAAGCTCATTCCCATCCCTTCACACACCATGACTGCTGGTGGTTTCCAAGTCAGTGGAATGCTGAATCTGGTCTGCATTTTGTCTAGCTGAATGATGAAGGACCTACACAAGGTGCTGAACCTTGCCACAGAAATATGGCTTCATTCCAAGGTCAGGCCTTCCAACCTCAGAAAAAGTGAGGAGGGAGGGAAAAGATGGTGTTACCATAGTGGTATTGGATAAAGAGTATAATGATGTAGATCCATAGGTTCTACAGCCTGCTTTGCAGCAAAGGATGCATTCCTTGGAGATGTCAAATCCCTTTCCCTCCCATTGTTTTCAGTGGGAGAGGTTTAGGGGGAAGGTCAACAACAAAAAATTAGCACCATGGGCAGGAGGGAAGAGCCCAAAAAAGGTTCTGTTATATTTCCAACCTGCTGCCAAGAGGCCAGTCATGCTCTGAACAGAGTGGAGCCTCTGAGATCCAAGCCCTCCTTTTATGAGGCTCTTTGCCTTTAGGATCCCTCCTGTCGCCTTAGAAAATTAGCTGAAATCCATCATATTCCAGATGCAACCTATTTGAAACAATGCATTCTACAAAAATTAAAATTAACTACCCAGGAGGTCTGTGTTAAGCAAGAAGATTTAATGGCTCGTTTTATTTATTTTTTCCCCCTTCTCTGGTTACTCATTACATTTCTGGAACAGAAATCAGATTGATTTAATTAAACAGCTGCATAACAAACAGTACAATCTTTTGCATTTCTGTTCCATTGTCTGGTCCACTGAATTCAAAGGCCTGATCCCTCATTGTTAACATTACAATACTGTACATGTCTTCTAAGAAGTAAGTCCCATTGGCTTTTATGGATCTTCCTGCCAATGACTTCCATGTCAGTAGGGTGATGAATCTGTGGTAAGCCTTAGGTCAAACTTTAAAGGAACTAACCAAGGTGCTTGGATAATTATCCCACAAATAAGTTCACTCATCTCCTTTAAAGGTCAGACAAAAATCTAGAATTGATTCCACATCTCACTGACACTGACTTTATAATTTGTATAATGTAATAGCTATCTGTGATTTTACTTACTGTTTTATTGGGGATGGGGGATTGTAATTTTACAATTTGTATTATGTAATTTCTATTTGTTTATTGGTACTTCCTCGATCCAAAAGGGAGAGGCAGGCTAAAAATAAAGAAGAAGAAGAAGAAGAAGAAGAAGAAGAAGAAGAAGAAGAAGATGATGATGATGATGGAGACAACATACACATAGGATGTATTTCTCTACTAAGGGGCTGAACAGACCGCCCCTAAGGAGCAGTCTGCAGCTGCTTCTTTCATCGCTGGATCAGGACTGCAGCAACTACACACTGTGGCCTTGATCTGGCATTTCTGCAGCGCAAAAAAGGAGCCGCAAAAAGCCGTTCCTTTTCATTGTTTCTTCTGCACAGCATATGTAAATGCTGCACCCAAGACGTGGCATGACGCTGCCCACCATCTGGTCTGGCAGGCATAATCGGGGCGGTGGCTGAGTAGCCGGCATGCAGACACCACACCCCCACTCCACCCTGAATCCAGCTCTTTATGCTGGTCTTTTGAGGCCCCAAGTTTCCTCTTGAAGGAAGCAATAAGAAATTTTAGCAATTTTCTTCCTGCTGTAAGACAGTTTTCAAAGCCTATTGGCAATTTTGTGCAAAATTTTCAAATACTTGTTTTGGGTATAAAAAACAGAATATGTTGTTTTCTATGCAAATCACTCATGTGTGAATTTTGAGCAGAATAAGTCCCCAATATACAGCATTTTAAATACAGCAAAAAGGTTTTTCTGTGCAGGAAATAATGTTTCTGCCTAAAAATATAACTTCTAATGCAAAAATGTGCAAAAACATCTAAAAACACATGCAAATTTTGTACAGAATGCTGTAAATATGCTATAAAAGCATGAGCCTCAGATGTGTAACTGCTCAAAAATAATTGCATACCCTCTGGATGTTGGTATAATCCAGCTGCCATTGTGCAGTTTGAGGTGGAGGAAGGCACTTCCCTACTCATTTCAGAAGCTGATGCCAGGCCAGAGTATAAGATATTGAGAAGAAAGAGTTAAATGGAAGTCGAACAACACTTTACATTTAAAAACAGAAAATCTGGCATTTTATTCCAGTGACTATTTGGTCAGCAACATAAGGTATTAATATGCATTAAGGATACATTATTTTGTTAAACTACTGAATTAAATTTAAGAGTTTGCATGGATGCCTCTCAGTTGCTTTTAGAGAACATTCCTGTGGCCTAGTTATAGAAGTTCAATCCTACTTACATTTGCAAAGAAATATCCATATACCTCAGAGGAGTGTATACAACTACATGCATCTGAGTTCACTTTATTTATTAAAGAATGTTTAAAATAATCTCATTTGTAGCAGGTTTTCTTGCTCAATATAAACAGATGCAGAAATGCACAATATTCAATTTAGTCCTGTATATACACATGGAAAATGAAAGGCAATTAAGTATGAGCCAGAACCAAATTCTTTCTAGGTATTAATTCCAGCCTTCCATCCTCCACTTGCATTCTTGCCCCTTCTAAAACAGTCCTTGATGTTTAGTAGCTTGAAATCATATGTCCATCTGTTAAGCCACAGGGTATGTGGAAGACGATGTTTTAAAGAGAACCACAGAATTTTTTAAAGAAAAAATTGCAGCTAAATTTTCAGCTGAACTTATTGATACATCACCATGTTACACCCCAAGTGGCTGGAAATATCAGGATTAGTGACCCACAATATGCAACAAGTTACTTTAATACATTATTTGACAGATTAAGCAATCCAGACTGGCCCTGTTTCTCTAGTAATCAATACAGAATATAGACATTCCAAACTTTTTGTTAAGATGTAGTACTCTTAAGTAGAAGCCATCTCTCTCACAGAGAGAGAGAGAGAGAGAGAGTGAATTGCTGAAATTAGGGATTCCTTTGCACTTTAGAAATAATACAGCTTGACACCACTTTAAGTGCTGTATCTCCATCCTATGGAATCCTGGGATTTGTAATTTTACAAGGTCTTTAGCCTTTTCTGCCAGAGTGCAAGTGCCTCACAAAATTACAAATTCCAGGATTTTATAAGATAGAGCCATGGCAGACAGAGCGGTGTCAAACTGCATTATTTCTACAGTGCATATGCGCCCTATGACTACCAGGTCTACTTGAGGATTAGCCCCTGAGACTCAGTCCACAGAGAACTAAATCCAATATGGATCTGGGATTGCTGCCCACCACAACGGAGCTTCCTTACTCTTTTTCTCCTGAAACCTTTGGAGCCTCCTGAAAATCTATTACCCATTCCTCCAGATGGGTACTCCTCTTGGAGTACACGGGGTGTACAGTGGGAAGTTTTCCATTTCTGCTGATTCCTACTGTTTCACCTCTAGGCATCTGGCACTGGACTTGACAATTGCTTTGAAAGTCAAGTCATCACTTGCTTATTTATAGCTGGCCATGTAATAGATTAATCAATCCATAACATTCCTATGAATTTACACATAAAATTAGCACTTTCCTGCACCCCATATATATTTTTGAACCAGCTGATACTTTTTAGACAGTTGAAAATTGATAATGTAGATTATATAAATAAGTTCCAAAATGAGATGTCAAGTATGAGACCTGATCGTTTTATTTGAAGAAACTGAAGTGAGGCTTCTCTTTTCAGCAGCAGGAACATGTACATGCACACTCAACCCTTGTTCAAGTGATTAAGAAGCCAGGACCATGAAAGAATTGATGTACTAGGTAGCCCAATCTCCTGTATCACGTTCTCATCTCATAGCTTTGTTCTTCTCCATGTTAGGCAGAGTAAACCTCTTCAGCAGGATGCCTGCTTTGCTTGTCTAGCTTTCTCAAGTAATATAAAACCCCGTCATAATAGAAGGGCCTGACTAAAACAAACAAAATAAATTTCAGTAGGGGTAAAGTACTACATTTAGGCAGGAAAAATGAAATGCACACATATAGGATGGTTGTTACCTAGCTTGACAGTAGTACATATGAGAAGGATCTAGGGATCTTAATAGACCACAAGATGAACATTAATAAACAGTGTGATGCAGAAGCCCCAAAAGCCCAAGTAAATCGAGGCTACATCCACAGGACTACAACATCAAGATCAAAGAAAATAATAATATTATTCTATTATCTGAAGTGAAGTTTGAGTTCTATTATTTTATTCTTTGAATTGAAGTTTTCTCACACAAATGACTTATATAGATCTTTCTCTAGATTATCCACTCCAAAACCAGACATCTAAAGAAGCAGGCTGAAACCTATGAAAGCTCATGCTATCAATGTCTTTCAGTTAGTCTGAAAGGTGCTACAAAATCCCTTGGCATACTGATTTTCCAGACTAAAATGGCTTTGTCTTTAAATCATTCTATTCTGTTTTGCTGAGCCCTCACCTAGACTACTGTGTTCACTTTTGAACACTATAAAGAAGGATGCTGACAAGCTGGGAATATGTGCAGAAAAGGGCAATGAAGATGGTTAAATGTCTGGAAGCTAGGCCCTATGAAGAACATTTGAGGGAACTGGGTATGTTTATCATGGAGAAGAGAGGACCGAGGAGTAATATGGTAGTTACTTTCAATTTATGAGGGCATGTCATGAAGAAGAAGATAGAGCAAGCTTGTTTTCTGATGTTACAGGAAGAACATATTGATAGTACGAGCTGTTTGGGAGTGGAATAGATTACTTCAGAATAGATTTCCTTCACTGGAATTTTTTAAACAAAGATTTGATGGTTATCTCCCAGGTGTTGCTTTAGATGTGGATTCCTGCATGTCAGGGAGTTGTACTAGAAGCCCCTTGTAATGCCTTCCAAATCTATAAATCTATGGGAAGAGATGAATAGTAGGATAGAAAGGGCCAATGAAAAATATCTACAGAGGTTATTACATACACACACATACACGATGCACAATTCAGCTGCCCAGATACTATTCTCATTGTACACATGGAATTACTTTGGATAACTTTTTAACAAGCTACAGCTACAGCATAAATTATTTAAGAAAAGAACTTTCCATGCTTTCAGCCAAGTGTGATGACAATCATTTACACTTTGGATCTTCAGCATTATGAAAGAATGCCACAAAACTGTCTGGCCACCCATCAAGTATCAGTGACCACAACAACAGTATTTAATTTTGTAACATTTATTGTTGCAGCCTCCTCAGAAAAGCCACAGGGAACCCACCATCAATGGAAATTGTCACCAGGAAATGTGACCAGATGTTAGTAGCTTGGCTGACACCACATTTTCCTTTCTTTTAGTCCTTGTGATATTTTTCATACTGACATTTTAAAATTCACATCACAGATATACATCTATCCATAATCTATTTACCTTAATGGCTACTCTCAGTAGCAAAATCATGAGAGGGGTCTTAGTGTTATCTGCTTCTAGAGAAGCAAAAATGACCTCAGAAGTTACGTCAAATATTTCAGAGAATTAGTCCATCCACCCACCCCAATAATTAAGGTACAACTACAGAACATTATGAGTCTAACTTAAAATTACTCCTTTGTGGCAAAACTTTAAATTTTTAGTTACTTTTATAGTTCTGGGGTGTAGGGTCATTAAATGTTGGAGGAGAAACATTACATTAGTGAAGTGCTGGCTCATGCCATGCCATTTTCTACTGCCTTGTGTTCTGTTGTGAAGGCACCTCTGAATATGGACTGGAGGACAATAGCTTGTGGTATTCAAAAGCTTTTGTTAAAGCACCTAAAAGTCACTATTTAATTACTATTCTGAAACTGGAAAGTAAAAGACAACTGTTTTAAAAAGATAACTATATTTGTAACTAAGTACAATCTGAAGGCTCAGAATGATAAAGTCAACTAATCACTTTTTTTAAAAAAATATGTAAGACTAAAAGACTATGTAGAAGTTTTCAGCTTGCAAGCTGCATTCTTATACCCATTCACTTTAGAGTAACTTCAGTGGAATTTATTTTCCATTAATTGCTGCCCTGTCATGGGCGGACCATTTCCTGGTCAAATTGGAGTTAAAGGTCTCCACCTACTCCCCCCTCGGGGTGAAGGACCTATTAAGATGGTCCACCCTCGAAGGCTGATGGAACCCAAAAGGTTCCAAGAAGCCCTAGAGGGTTATATGGTTGGGGAAGACGGCGATTCTGTTGAAACCCTGGTTGATACATGGAACTATGGCCTCACCAGGGCTATAAACAGTATCGCTCCCGAGCGTCCTCTCCAGCTCGCGTCTAATAGGAAGGCCTGGTATACTCAAGAGCTAAGAAGAATGAAGCGAGCTGTGAGACGACTAGAGCGCCGTTGGTGGAAACACCAACGTTTATCCGACAAGACACTCCTTGGGGACCTTCTTAGTTCCTACGGAGTGGCAATCGATGCAGCAAAGAATTCGTTCTATGCTGCTCATATTGCATCGTCAGAGTCGCGTCCGGCAGAGCTTTTCAGGGTGGTTAAAGAGTTAACACCTCCTTCTCCCACCCTGAATCCATTATTAGAACCAACCAATGCCTGCTGCGATGCCTTTAATGACTTTTTTGCTGATAAAATCTCTCAGATAAGGGCTGATCTGGACGCCAACATTGAAACAGAAACTAGGAGAGAGGTGTTCAGTGACTCCGTGGACTTAATCAAACTGGATCAGTTCAAGCTTGTAAGTACCAAGGAAGTGGACAAGTTGCTTGGATCTGTTAGGAGGACGACATGCCCCCTCGATCCCTGCCCTTCATGGTTGACCATTGCAGGTAAATTGCAGGGAGGCAATTTAATGGTGACACTGCTCCAATGGGTCATCAACATGTCTCTCGGGGAGGGGAAATTTCCTTTCCAACTTAAACAGGCTATAGTTAAGGCTTTATTGAAGAAACCCTCCCTAGATCCCCTGCTAAGAGAAAACTACAGACCGGTCTCCCTATTACCATTCTTGGGCAAGGTGATCGAGAGAGCAGTTGCCCACCAACTCCAGGGAGTCTTGGAAGAAGCCGATTATCTGGACCCATTTCAAACCAGGTTCAAGACGGGCTACGGAGTTGAGACAGCCATGGTCACCTTAGTCGGTGACCTTCGTCTGGGCATGGACAGGGGAAGTGTGACCCTGTTAGTGCTCTTGGACATCTCAGTGGCTTTCGATACCATCGACCATTGTATCCTTCTGGAACGCCTGAGGGAGCTAGGTATTGGAGGCACTGCACTCCAGTGGTTCCGATCCTACCTCTCAGGTAGATTCCAGATGGTGAAGCTGGGGGACAGTAGCTCTCCTAAAAGAGAGCTGACATCTGGCGTCCCTCAAGGTGCCATTCTGTCTCCCATGCTATTCAACATTTACACAAAACCGCTGGGAGAGGTCATCCGGAGACATGGGGTGCGGTGTTATCAGTACGCTGATGACACCCAAATCTACTTCTCTATGTCTCCGACTGATGCAGTGACTGAGGATGGCATCTCCCCTTTGAATGCCTGCCTTGACTCAGTAATGGGCTGGATGAGGAAAAACAAGCTCAGACTGAATCCAGAGAAAACAGAGGTGCTTGCAATAGGCTCTCCAGGCCCAGGGATGGAGATTCATCAACCAGTCCTGGATGGGGTCACACTTCCCCTAAGGGACGAGGTTCGCAGCTTGGGGGTGCTCCTGGACTCATCTCTGCAATTGACATCTCAGGTGGAGGCGATCGCCAGGAATGCCTGGTATCAGCTTCGGCTGATATGTCAGCTGCGTCCCTACCTGGGCAGGAAGGACCTAGAAACAGTAGTACATGCACTGATAACCTCTCGTTTAGATTTCTGTAACGCACTCTACATGGGGCTACCTTTGTATCAAGTTTGGAAGCTTCAATTGATTCAAAATGCAGCAGCCAGATTGCTGATGGGGGCTTCAAGGATGGAGCATATCACCCCTATCTTAATCTTTGCACTGGCTACCAATTTGCTTCTGGGTGCAATACAAAGTGTTGGTTATTACCTTTAAAGCCCTCTATTGCTCTGGCCCAGGTTACTTGAGAGAACACCTCTCCCTACATAATCTGCCCCGCACCCTAAGGACGACTGATAAGAAACTATTAAATCATAAACACACAAGATTAACAAAGACGTCCCGCCTAGCATTCTCAGCTGTGGCTCCAAAGCTGTGGAACGACCTACCGGAAGAGATCCGTCTGATACCTACACTGGAGACATTCAAAAAAGCACTGAAGACGGATCTCTTCCAGCGGGCATATCCACCCGAACTTATTTAACTCTCTGTGTACTAAAGCTACCCCGGAATCTGTAGATCCTATGATATAATATGCTTTTATTTCTGATAATATTTTAATTGTCATAATGTTAAACTATTTTATTGTATTGTATTTTACCATGCTGTAATCCCACCTCGATCCGTAGAGAGAGGAGGGAGATATAAATAAACTATTATTATTATTATTATTATTATTAAGAATGCATCTGTTGGCAGACTTGTTTTTCTATGTGATGAAGGGAGGACAAATCGGTTTAAGTGTAGCAAGCATGGCAAAAGTGGACTATAAGTTGATATTACTGGAGTCGTGTTATGCAACCTAACAAAATAACCCTAATGCTTTTTGGAATATGAGTAAAGCATTGATGCCCATCTCCTCCTGCTCTTGGAATAGACAGCAGGTGTTTTGTTTCTGCTTACTGAAGAAGTAGCAGTGCAAACAGTCAATATGGACACTGAAACTTGTTACTTTGTAAACAACACTTTAAAGCAGATTTTTCCCAATTCAGGTCCTTCCAGATGTTTTTAATGATAATTTCTCACCATTGGTCATGCTGACTGAGGCTGGTGGTAGCTGTAGGTCAAAACATCTCGAGACATTTGAATTGAGAAGGCTAACATTAAAAGTAAAGTTATGCCCAACTGCTCTCAGCATTTTTACCAGCTAGGTCAATTTTATGCAGAAATGTACAAAGAAATTTTATACTTTGCCTATCATGTCAAATTACAGAAAGCAAGCAAGCAATGATATGAACAATTAATCTTCTGTTGTTACTGAAGACAACCTGGGCATCAAAATGTCTCTATTTGATGCTAATACAAGATGGTAATATTGAAAGCATTTGCAAAAACAATTATTTACTGGATTGACTTTTTCACTTCTGTTATATACTTCTTAGTTATATAAAAGTTCATGCATAAATAATAAACAAATGCTCTGCAAACAAAAGGCTGTATAAAATGGCAAATAAACCACAGCACTGCAAGATCTGTAACAGCAGAATTCTAAGAAACAGAAATATATATAAGTGACATGATGAATGCAAGAAATTATAATTTATTAAAAGCTTGACTGCTGGAGACAGAGTGCTAGTTATGGAAATACCAAGCAGAATACTCTGAAAAGCTCTGTTGTATAACAAAATATACAAAGGCCAATTCAAAATGTTCCAATGATTACCAGCATGCATTGGTCAAGTATTACACATGGTTTCAAATTATTGCAGCTGAGCATAAAGAGAAGTGGGTTAAAGGTAAAAAGTTATAACACCATGAAATTGTGAGTGACAAACTTTACCTGGAACAGACTGAACCTCCAGGAAAGGTCTATAAGATCCAGCAACTACCCTAGCTTCTAATATTTTAAATGCTATTTAGATTTTTGATACCACTTACAAATATAATACATTCATCTTCTTATAGAGACATATCTTTAGTACTGTTGGGTCACGGCTAAAATTATTTTTTAGTAAAATGACTCTTAAATTAACGCATTAAAAGAAGAATATTCTTATTCACTTTATATACAATAAAACCCCAAATCACAAAACAGTGATATCTTTATTGGGCCAATGAAAAATGCTCAAAATATATCATGCAACCTTTCAAAGCTCCACTGGCTTCTTCATCAGGCAAAAGTATTAAAAATCATACAGGAAAAGAAAGAAATGTTAGAGTCACAGACCTACATTTTGTCAAAATGTTATTTCTGTTTATCAAATAAGATGGTCACTCCTCCTTTGGGAGGCAAAGAGTCATAAAATCCATGCAATAATATTTAAACTCCATTAGCAACAGAAAAAGTAACTTCTCTTGAAAACCAGCCTATTTCAGACAACCATATTATTTGTCTGGCTGGGAAGCTTGCTGGAACAAAAAGATTTTTACCACCTGACAAAAGGTGGCTAAATATAAATGAGGTTTCTAGAGGAAGATATTCCACAGGATGGAATGATGGTCACCATCTTGGATAGCTTTGAAGCAGGATTAGACCAATTTATCGAGGATAAAGTTATCAACAGCTTCTGCCCATGATAGTTCTGAATGACTTCCAACAGCAAAAGCAGCATCACTGTCAGTACAATAGATGTAAAGAAACATTTGCAAACTTTTCATTCTTAGTCTTGATCCAGGCATCTTGACCCCCCCCCCAAAAAAAAAGCCAATCACACTTTTTTTTTTTTGGCTCCATGAAAAGAGTGAACAAATCAATACAAAAGCAACAGCAAACATGTTGGTTTTCCTGCAAAAAGAAATTTTATTTTTGCACAAAATGCATGATTTTTGTGCAAAAATATTGTAGTTTGCATACAACTATGAGTAAAATGCCTGCATGAAATTTTCACAAAAAGTTCCAAAATGCATAAAATAATTCATTTTGCAAAATGAAAAATACAAAAAATAAATTTAAAAAGTTTTCAAAAATCAATGATGCCCTAAAACATTTGTACTCTTGCCTAGTGGGGAAATGTCTTTCAGTTTTCTCAGTCTCATTTGCAAGAATGAAATGAACAAAATTTTACTCAGTATGACATGCTAGGAAACTTGCTTATTGAGAATTGAAAGGATGGGATATGAAAGGTGATCTAAAAATATGGCAAATACAGTTAAAATTAAGTGACACATTGATGCCAGTGCAACATACACAAATGACTTTCTCTGAATTGGGAAAATGCCATTTTTTTTTTGTCAAATGCAAGCATAAGAAAAACTTTGCTATGTTGTTATAGGGTTTTGTGAAATGCTCAGTTTGTCAGATTTCCAGCAGTAAGGTCATTGCATACTATTTCCACACAAGTATAAAATTATTGTTTTTAAAATCTGGACAAAAATGTGAAGTTTTGTAAATGAGCATTCCTCTTAATTATAGGGATTAAGATTTTTGAACTGTATGCATACCCCAGTACCAGCACCATTGGTATATCCATAGTATATTCCTTAATACATTTTGTGCACACTTTCCCCTAATGTAGGTATTTTTGGCACATTGTTTTCAGTGCTTATCATAGTTTTTGGTAAAGTTTGGATTCTGGAGTACAGATCAGGGAGGTTTACATCAAATTAAACAGAAAAAAATTCTCCCTCAACCCTGACACATGCACACAACCTGATGGTGTGTTCAACAGACAGAATGTAACCAGATCCTTATAAATGCCTCACCATTTCCATAGCTACAATAAAGGGAGAATCAGTGTTTCCATTGTAAATGCCATTTAGTAGTAGGTTATGAATTAGCTATAAAACTCTACTGTAGGCACAGTATTAGCTGCACAAAGACTCAGCTTCACACTTTTTTTGTGTAATTTTATACTGTTAATTTTTTTATCATTTCATGACATAAAAATATTTTAATACTTACAGTCAAGTACATAACTTGCTGTCCGACTACAATAACCTCTTAACCTCATTCTCTTTATCAGTCTGCACAATTCTTCTGCTCCTAATTCTGAACATTACTCTGTATTAAAATTTTAAGTAGAAAGAACACAGTACATCTGCGCACAGTGCTTGACCTGACCCTGCTAGCTCATGGAAACATGGTCTTGTAAACTTTAGTTACTGGAATTTAAGCTGAAATTAGATATTGGTAAATAAAGCCATCATTGTTTTTATTTTGTCTTGTAATTATGAGTCATATACTGATTAAACAAGAAAGGAAGGACATAGTCTCTGTTCTTTTACTTTGTTTTCTACATAAATACTATGAGGATACATCAAGCATTACAATGGGAGTATTAAATATAAGTTTTTGTGTGTCACAAAGTATTATTTTCTACACTACACTAATTTTCTACACTAATTATGTAGTGATTTGGAATTCCCTAATTGAACTGGGCTTAAATACCCTAAAGGAACCCAATCCTGTCTGATCTTGGAAATTAAGCAGGGCCAGCTCTGGTTAGTACTTGGATTGGAGACCATTGAATACCAGGTATTGTCCACCTGTATTAATGAATATATGCTATATATGCTTTATTTCAGAGGAAGGAGCTGACAAAACCAATCTGAGAATTTGTTGCCTAAGAAAATTCATATTAAATTCATGGGGTCACTATAGATCAACAGGCGGCTTTACACACACTCAACTGATCTGCTCACCCATAGACTGTCTCTTCTCTCTGTGCTCACTTTTTGGACTTTGCGGTTCTACTAGAAAAGAAGGATCCTCCAAATAGGCTGTCTTTGGAGAACCAAATATTAATGGAAACACTGTACATTTATTTTTAATCATTGTGATTAAAAGCAACCTTTGATAGGCAAAGATCATGATGAAAGCTGCTGCTTCTCATTCCACCCCAAACAGAAGAACTTTATCTTTTTTCATCATGTTGCTCCAGGCACATCTTCATAGTTCCTCATCTTCATTGTGCATCTATATAACTGAGAGTAGAAAAGTTGGAATGGGAATATTGGACAACCCACTTAAAGTAAGACAATTATGTCCCTCTAGAAAGATATTTTGGTCACCCGCAATTGTGTGCTGTCAGGATCTGGTGAGAATTGTCAGTCAAAATAAAGAAATGAATAAATCTGAAACTCCACAATTGCCCACCCTGATTTAAGAGTGTCTGAATTTATTTCAGAGTGTCTATATTTATGCATTTTTCAACTCTAAGGCAGAAAGGAAAGTGGCCACATGAATATGTTGAATGTTACATGAAGTCCAACAGTGTTACATTAGAAGCAGTTTTAACCAACATGTGTGTATCATTTTTTAGAAAAGGTTTTGGGGGTGGTGGTTCTTGATTGGAATTGTAACACAGCAGCTGACAGGGGGAATTAGCCCATTATTTTCTCTGGAAATTTTCTCCCAAAGCTGCCACTTGACTTGGGGCTAGGTATAGTCTTTGGGGAGAGATATTTAGAGGGAAGACAGCACAAGTAGGGAATGGAATAGTCCTACTATAGTCCTAGGGGAATAAGCCATAGGCTGAAAATGGCAGTAAAGCAGTAACAGTTAAAACAAGAATTTTTTAAAAAAGATAACTTACATGGGGAGGGGGAGCAGGTTAAGAATCTGCTTTGGGTTTCATCTGATTTTTAAAGGATTTATCCAAGGTAGTAAAACATATCCCCCAAATAGGTTCTGCTACTTGGACATCTCCTTAAAACCTGTTTAGGGAAGCATTCCCAGGATTGTGCCATCTGCCCCAGGATGCCTCCTTTTAACTATGTATTAAGAAGCCGAGCCTTCCCTCCAGTCCATCTGCCTTAGTCCAGGCCCCAGAAGGAGAGATGAACCACTGGACCTCATCCCCTTTCCCACAACCTTCCCCTTCTCCTTTTGTGTTGTCTCTTTTAGACTGTAAGCCTGAGGGCAGGGATCCGTCTAATTATAAGATTGTATGTACAGCACTATGTAAATTTACAGAGCTATATAAATCATCATCATCATCATCATCATCATCATCATCATCACAACCTTGAACTAAAACTTGGTGTGGATACATTGCACCACTGATACGGGAGCTCTGTCAGCCACCATTATAAGAAATACAACTTTTCAGATTGTTCACAGATCTATTTGTTTCTTGAACCAAAAGTAATAAGGAAAGCCAGTAGAACTTTCCAAGAGGAATTAGGCATTGTTTCCTTAAACACAAAGTTTGAAATGTTATCACTGAAACAGAAGCATTTTTCAGCTTTATCTAGTTTTCTGGAGATCAGTCAGAGCATTTCCTCCTTATTAGAGAGTTTGTTGTTCTGTAACTGCCTTTCTGGCATTCAGGATAACAAACATCAGGAAACTGAGATAAAGAGTGTGGTAGTGTCTGTCCCGATCAGTCACACAGTGGAGGTGCAATGGATCTTAGAGCTGAAATCAACCCACTCTTTCTCTTTATACTTTTATCCAGTACATACGCAAGAAAGGGAGTCATGCTCAGGTTGTCAAGATAATGCCAAGTTTTTGAGGATTTCTGCACATTAGGTACAACCTAAGTTTTGGCAGGAGCAAGGCAAGAGGGAGTTAAAAATATTCACTGCGCACCTGTGTCTGATAAAAAGTATTTAATTTAAGCAAGTTCTTTCATATTACAAATCCTTGATTTAAAAGCAGGTAATTCCTTTTGGAATGTTTATCTCTTACTAAGTAGAAGTTAACTGTTCAAAGAGCTGTCTTGTGTGTTATTCCTTCTCAAGTGCAGATACTGACAATCGAGTCCCAAATACTCCCATCCGTGTGTTTGCCTATGGCGCAGTTGTCATATTCTTGTAATATCGTTTATTTATCATTCTTGTGCCTGCTCTTCTATGGAGAGCTTATATTTGCTCCCCAGGCAGTTTCTCATCCAGAAAACGCTCAAGGCCAGATAGGTTAAGAACAGTGTTAACATGCCTTTTCGACCACATACTGCAATATAGTATCCCATTTCTAAACCACACAAGATAGAATCTGAATATATGCCAACATATAATCTGCAATTCTCAAGGCTGCTTTTCCCAAGCCTCCAGGTCTTTCTGTCTAAAGTTCTGATCAGTCACAGCAGCACCATATTTGTGTGCACTGACTGGTAATGATGGGAACTGTTGTCCAACATAGAAGAAAAAGGTAGGCTAGAGAATATTATTAAGGGATAGATATTAAGGTATAGATATATTATCAAATTCAATAAACGCTCTTAAGGAAGCCAGTATTTTAAAGCTCAAAACTCTTCAAAGTATTAAAACAAACAAGAACTGTGGCCATTGCTTTTTTAGAAAAAAATTCTGTAGGCAACACAAGCTAAATTGGAGTTTTACAAATGTGTGTGTGTGCCTTCAAGTTATCTCTCAATTTATGGCAACCCCAAGAATTTCCTAGGGTTTTCTTAGGCAAGAAATATGCAGAAAAGGTTTTCTAAGTTTCTTCCTTTCAAATATACCCTACAGAAAATATAGCCTTCTTTGGTGGTTTCTCACCCAAGATGCTAACCATCGCTGATCCTGCTTAGCTTCCAAAATCAGTCAGATTCTGGTGCCTTTGGGGTATTTTGGCCCTTTATACATTTATCATATTTTTAATTGTTTTTATAAAAGCATTTCAACAAATGTTGAAATTTTCTGGAAACTTAATTATCAGTATAATTGTATTTAGTAAGGCATTTGACAAGGTTGATTTCAGTAAGGCCTTTGACAAGGTTCCCCATGACATTCTTGCAAACAAACTTGCAAAATGTGGGCTAGACAAGGTAACTGTTACATGGATTTGTAACTCGTTGACTGGCCGCAGACAAAGGGTGCTCAACAATGGCTCCTTTTTAACCTGGAAAGAAGTGGCAAGTGGGGTGCCACAGGGTTCTGTCCTGGGCCCAGTGCTATTCAACATCTTTACTAATGACTTGAATGACAGAATTGGGGGCATACTTATCAAATTTGCAGATGATACCAAATTAGGAGGAGTAGCCAATACTCCAGAAGACAGGATCGAAATTCAAAATGACCTGAATAGACTAGAAAGCTGGGCCAACGCTAACAAAATGAAATTCAATGCGGAGAAATGTAAGGTACTGCACTTAGGACGCAAAAATGAAATGCACAGATATAGAATGGGGGACATCTGGCTGAATCAAACTATATGTGAAAGGGATCTAGGAGTCCAAGTAGACCATAAGTTGAACATGAGTCAACAGTGCGATGCGGCAGCTTAAAAGGTCAATGCTATTTTAGGCTGCATCAATAGAAGTATAGCGTCTAGATCAAGGGAAGTAATGGTGCCGCTCTATTCTGCTTTGGTCAGGCCCCACCTGGAATACTGTGTCCACTTCTGGGCACCACAATTCAAAAAGGATGTGGAGAAACTGGAGCGGGTCCAAAGGAGGGCGACTAAAATGGTGAAGGGTCTGGAAACCATGCCCTACGAGGAACGACTTAGAGAGCTGGGGATGTTTAGCCTGGAGAAGAGAAGGTTAAGAGGTGATATGATAGCTCTGTTCAAATATTTGAAGGGATGTCATATTGAGGAGGGACAAGCTTGTTTTCTGCTGCTGCAGAGACTAGAACGCATAACAATGGATGCAAGCTCCAGGAAAAGAGATTCCACCTCAACATTAGAAGGAACTTCCTGACAGTAAGGGCTGTTCGACAGTGGAACATACTCCCTCGGAGGGTGGTGGAGTCTCCTTCCTTAGGGGTCTTTAAGCAGAGGCTGGATGGCCATCTGTCAGGGATGCTTTGACTGGGAGTTCCTGCATGGCAGGGGGTTGGACTGGATGGCCCTTGTTGTCTCTTCCAACTCTATGATTCGATGATTCTATAGTATAGTGCCATTATGACTGTTTTTATTGTAGCTAGAGTTGCAGTAAACTACAATGCTGCTCCCTTTATGTGGAAGTCAATTCCATTAAACTCAGTGACTGAAGTTTAGGTATAGAAAGGTGTAGGGCTGTAGTGTAGAAGATTTCTTTCTGTCTGTCTTTCTTTCTTTTAAAGAAACAAAAACAAAACTTTGATTTGGCTTGGAATGAATTCTTCTCTCTCTTTTTATTTGTTTTCATATGTTTCTTGCCAAATTAAATTAAAGACAACAGAGTAACTGTGAGACCCTTCTTTTTAAAGGTAGTTCATATATACTAGGAAGCAGGCAATGCCTCATGTAACTTGTAAATCTGTTGTGATCTCATGTCATTTTACATCATGTTTGTAGGGATGTAAAGAAAATACTGTATGCAAATTCTCTTGTCATTATTGAAAAGGAATGACTAAAAATAGTCAGCTGCCACAAGATTTGTTTGTTTGTTTATTATATTGTGGGAATTTTGTATGAAAATTCATTTCTTCGGAAAACAGTATATAGATATGCAGTCTTCTGTGCAAATAAAACTTGGGCAAAAAAAAAGTCTTAATCAATTAATTAATTAAGAAATGAAGAAAAATTCTGCTTATCTTGCACATAAAATATTTGAAATTCCTGTGTGCAACAACAAAATAAACAACTTTTTGAAATAATGTGATTTCCAGCATCTATCCCTGCTTAAACTCCCTCATCGGCTACTTTGTTATATTTAAAAAGAAGTTGGGAATTTGGTACCAGAATAAATGTTTGGGTTTTTTTATTTGTTTTGAAATGGGAAACCAGTGATGAATGACATACATACAAAGCTGCATTTGCACTTTGGATTCTGGCCATAATATATCTCCAGACTAAAGAGAGTATACAAAATAAATTATTCCTTGTTATATGAATATGTAAACTTGTCAGGGGAAGGGATATCTGCAACTGTATGCTAGCACAGCCTCCAGTTGTCCCAATTTGGCAGGGGCATTCCTGATCAATCCTCTAATCCTGCTTTTTCAGTTGCTTTAAAAATGTCCCGGTTTCTTTCTCAGCCTCTCACTTTTCCTCTTTATCCTCAGTTTACTTGAAGTGTGGCAAACTGACTTCAAAGTGAAAATGTAGTTTGCATTCAATTAACTGAACAAGTGGGAGAGGAAAGATGTTGATGGAAATTTCTTGGTTCAGGTAAAAGCAAACTACTGCAACCTCTCCTAGCTTGTATGTTCTTCCTCATTAATTACATTTGCCTTCTTGACAACATTTTGATGTTGTTTGGGAACACATGTCACAGTTTTCATCTGTGACATCACCCCTCCCTCACAAAACAACAACAACAACAAAACATCAAACCACAGGTTACTTTCTAGCCTGGGTAATATGGCCCTCCCACCAACCTCTGACTCTGATCATGACTCCCTTGCAGTATCTCCTATCTTAGGTGTTACAGGATCAAGAATCAGCCACAGACAATTTAAGAATTACAGTCTGCAATAAGTAGAATGGGAGTCATAGAAGGCTAAGGCTTCTCAGCTTTACTGTAGCTTTAGCTGACTGGGGTTCTTTACTAAAACAATATAGGGGCTTTCTAGATTGGCAAAAAGAAGTGTGTTCATGTCTGCATGAAACTCTAGCCTTTAGATGAGAAAAAGGGAAAGTGTGCCATGAAAACGCTTTTTTTTTGCATTTTAGGGGAGAAGAAGGTGCTGGTTTTCAGCCATTTTAGATCTTATCTTAACCAACAGGGAAGACCTAGTTGATGGGGTGCAAGTGGTTGGATCCTTAGGTGGAAGTGACCATGTTCTCCTGGAGTTTGTAATACAGTGGAAGGGAGAAGCTAGGCATAGTCAGACACGCACTCTAGACTTTAGGAGAGCTGATTTCAATAAACTTAGAGAAATACTGGGAGTGATCCCATGGTCAGGAATACTAGAAGAGAAGGGAGTTCAAGACGGATGGGAATTTCTCAAAAGGGAGATATTGATGGCACAATTTCAAACAGTTCCAATGAGGAAGAAAAATGGAAGATGTCTCAAGAAGCCAGGATGGATGACTACGGAACTTACAACTGAGCTAAGTTTTAAACGGAACATGTATAAGAAATGGAAAAATGGGGAAATCACGAAAGAGGAATTCAAACAAATAGCCAGCACATGTAGGGGTAAAGTCAGAAAAGCTAAAGCGCAGAATGAACTCAGGCTGGCTAGAGAGGTTAAGAACAATAAAAAGGGCTTTTTTGGATATGTCCGCAGCAAAAGGAAGAAGAAGGAAACGGTAGGGCCACTGCGTGCAGAAGATGGCAAAATGCTAACAGGGGACAGAGAAAAGGCAGAATTACTCAACACCTTCTTTGCTTCAGTCTTCTCAGAAAAGGCAAAGGGTGCTCAACCTAAGGATAATGGAGCAGAAGACAGAATAGAGGAATTTCAGCACAGAATAAGTAAAGAGGTAGTACAGGAATACCTGGTTAACCTAAATGAATATAAATCTCCAGGACCAAATGAACTACATCCTAGAGTATTAAAAGAACTGGCAAATGTAATATCAGAACCACTGGCAATAATCTTTGAGAACTCCTGGAGAACAGGAGAAGTCCCAGCAGACTGGAGGAGGGCAAACATAGTGTCCATCTTCAAAAAGGGAAAAAAAGAGGATCCCAACAATTATCGTCCAGTTAGTCTGACATCAATTCCAGGAAAGATTCTAGAGCAGATCATTAAGCAGAGAGTCTGTGAACACTTAGAGGCCAATGCCATAATCACAAAAAGTCAACATGGGTTTCAGAGAAACAAATCATGCCAAACGAACCTGATCTCTTTTTTTGATAAAATTACCAGCTTGGTAGACGAAGGGAATGCTGTGGATATAGTATACCTCGATTTCAGTAAGGCCTTTGACAAGGTTCCCCATGACATTCTTGCAAACAAGCTTGCAAAATGTGAGATAGACAAGTTAACTGTTACATGGATTTGTAATTGGTTGACTGGCCGAACTCAAAGGGTGCTCAACAATGGTTTCTTTTCATCCTGGAGAGAAGTGACCAGTGGGGTGCCACAGGGTTCTGTCCTGGGCCCAGTGCTATTCAATGTCTTTATTAATGATTTGGATGACAGAATTGGGGGCATACTTATCAAATTTGCAGATGACACTAAACTGGGAGGAGTAGCTAATACCCCAGAGGACAGGATCAAAATTCAAAATGACCTGAATAAACTAGATAGCTGGGCCGATGCTAACAAGATGAAATTCAATGCAGAGAAATGTAAGGTTCTGCACTTAGGGCGGAAAACTGAAATGCACAGATATAGGATGGGGGACACCTGGCTGAATGAGACCACATGTGAAAGGGATCTAGGAGTCCAAGTAGACCATAAGCTGAACATGTCAACAGTGCGATGCGGCAGCTAAAAAAGCCAATGCAATTTTAGGCTGCATCAATAGAAGTATAGTTTCTAGATCAAGGGAAGTTATAGTGCCACTCTATTCTGCTTTGGTCAGGCCCCACCTGGAATACTGTGTCCAGTTCTGGGCACCACAATTCAAAAAGGATGTGGAGAAACTGGAGCATGTCCAAAGGAGGGGAACTAAGATGGTGAAGGGTCTGGAAACCATGCCCTATGAGGAACGCCTCAGGGAACTGGGGGTGTTTAGCCTGGAGAAGAGAAGGTTAAGAGGTGATATGATAGCCCTCTTTAAATATTTGAAGGGATGTCATATTGAGGAGGGAGCAAGCTTGTTTTCTGCTGCTGCAGAGACTAGAACGCGGAACAATGGATGCAAACTGCAGGAAAAGAGATTCCACCTCAACATTAGGAGGAACTTCTTGACAGTAAGGGCTGTTCGACAGTGGAACACACTCCCTCGGAGTGTGGTGGAGTCTCCTTCCTTAGGGGTCTTTAAGCAGAGGCTGGATGGCCATCTGTCAGGGATGCTTTGACTTGGAGTTCCTGCATGGCAGGGGGTTGGACTGGATGGCCCTTGTGGTCTTTTCCAACTCTATGATTCTATGATTCTCAGCTTCTTTTTTAAAAACTGCGGAACAGCGCAGCTCCATCTAAAGGCTTTGGTGCAGCTGCTAAGCATTAATGAAAAGGCAACTTCATGTCACACTTTCCTGCCAATCTAGAAAGCACCATAGTTTCCAAGATCAGCTAATAAGCATCCTGGGAACTTTATGTGATCCTGATTCCCTGAACATGCCAAAACAAAACTGATATCCACCTTGCTTGGCTTGAATTGTTCTGATTTACTGTGACCCACCTTATCTAAATTATTTTATTTATTTAATAAACCTTTATTTTATTTTACAAACCTGCCTGACCTTGTTGTCTCACTCTATTCTATCTGACACAATCTTATTTATTTCACCCAAATCTGTCTCTCTGCCATCATAGCCTTCTAGCCATTAGAACCAGGATGTCCCTTTCTGCACCTTTTTCAGTCTACAATACTGATTTTGGCATGCGGAGACCACAATGGCAGGAGTGATCATGAGCTATGGTTTTCATTTTTTTTCCGCCTCATTGTTTAATTGCATTTTTCCTTCTGTATTTTGTGGATTTTGAATAATTTTTTTAATCATCATATGCTACTTTGAGTTCCAATCTGGGAAAAAGGAAGGACAGAAATAAATATAACAATAAATAATATATACCACAGCTTTGAATAAAGTCATTATGATCTTGACACTTTTATTTTCTGATGGAAAACAATTTTCAGATGGAAAATCTTTCCATCCTTGAAAAGGATGGAACTTGTTTTCTCCCCCCACAAACACTGCATCCTTGATTTTTTCATGAAGCTTCCCACTAAAGCTCCTGATCAAACTAAGGATGTGAACAAATTCCACCACTGGTGAGATTCTAGACAAAGATAGCCTTTCAATAGATTCCTCCAGCATAAATCTCAACTCCAGCACAAAGTACTAAATGGAGGATTTCTCATCATAGTTTCTACAATAATGTGCATCAAACATACTTGAGAAAAATGTCTTTAGCCATCTTTCAAAACATTGGCTTGTATTCTACCTCAATTTATTAAACTATAGTTAACTAATTAACTTTGATGTTCTGACTTTCCTAAATCTTATGAAAACATGTTTCACCTGTGCTTCAATTGCCAGGGGGGAGGGACCTCTTTCTCCCCATGCAGATGATGCCCAGTAAAGTAGTTTGCATGAAGAGCTAAGATAGTGGTAAAAGTGTCACAATTGTGAGATCAGATATGAATATGGAACAGTTACGGATGGGTAAATCTAGGATGAGTAAATTGCCTGGCCTACTTTTCTGAGCATGGGTGAATAAGGTTTCCATCAGACTAGGGGTGAGGGCTCAGGCAATGAGAGGTTACTTAAGTATTCTTTAAAAAGTAGCTGGTGTAGAATTTGTTATTTTTGTGTGCCTTCAAGTAATTTTCAATTTATAGTGACTCTAAGGCCAACTTACCATGGGTTTTGTATGTTCTGAGGCTGAGAGTGTGTTTCGTGCCCAAGGTTACCCAGTGGGATTCCATGGCCAAGTAGGGACTTGAACCCTGATCTCCAGAGTTGTAGTACAATGCTCAAACCACTACACCATGCTGACTAGCCTTTTGTTTTTGCAACCAGAGTGCACTAAGGGATAAAATAGACCATGTTAGATATTTATGACATAACAAGGACCTGAAGATATTTGATATCCCCACAATATTAATTGTAAATATTTATATACAAATATAGTTTGACAGATATATTTTTCAGAAGCATCTTACAAAAATTGGCCTTTCAGGTAATGAAAGTATTCAGCTAATTATGCATACAGCCCCCCTCTCTTTTAGGATCAGACTGTTTGCTTTCTCCTATACTATCTGAAATTATATAATTGTCAATCTCCACTGTAACATAACCCTAGTTACAACTGAAATGCAAGATGTAATCTGGTCAAGCTATTTGGAATCATTTTTAAAAATGTAAAAGCTAACATTCTTCCGAAGGAATGAATCAGTACGATAAAAATGTCTAAAATGGGAGCTTAATCTGTTCATATGAGAACCTGTCAGTAGAGCATTCACTAACACTGTAAGATTAAACCAACTTCATAAATTGTCATTAGAAGGAAGAGCAGCAAGCAACCCATTCAGTTAAAATATCACATTTCTGTTAGAGTGCAGTTTAAAAACTTTGTTTCACATAGGCAAGGGAGAGCATATACTGAGCAATTTTCCCTTTAAAATCAAACATTGCTTCTCTGTCCCTGTGCACTGTAAATGAAATAAATTACTAATGCTAGTTCTTACTCTCTTGCATGTTTGTGCATGCAGGGCCATTCCAGCATTAGCATAAGGCTAATGATCAATCAGCAAGCCAGCACAGTGTACAGGTTTGCGTGTTGGAGTAGAACTCTGGGAGATCAGAGTTTGAGTCCTCACTTGGAAATCTATTGGGTGATCCACTGGGCAAGTTACAGTCTCTCAGCCTCAGAAGTAGGCAATGGCAAACCCCTTCTGAAGAAATCTTGCTTAGAAAACCCTGTGATAGGGTTGAAAAAAGTCAGAAACAATTTGAAGGCACACAATAAGACAACAATAAAGACAATTAAATAACCTTCCTAGTGAGTTGCAGGGGATCATCAAGCATGACCTAATACACATTGGGCTCTACCGATATGCACTGGCACTTCCTAGCCAGTGCCTGGATGAACACCGAGAGTGCCCAGCGTGCATTGGCTCCCATTGTGCATCAGTCCTGTTGCACAACAGTAACTTTGCTATGTTACCACCCTATGCAGTAACATCATAGTGCCCCTTGCTGAATATGAATGTTATGATACTACTCAATTCTATTTTCCACAAATACTCGTCCATGTATGAACAGAAGTCCCTTACTGAATTCTGGTCTGAGGCTACAAAGTGAGTGTGTATTCATATGTGGTTGAGCCCCTATGAATACAATAGTGCATACTTCCAAATAAGTATATGGTACATAGAATTATTTCTGTTCCATCCACAGAATTAAGGGGAAATGAAAGGACTAATAGTACAGACCACATTGTTCCATGGAAGCTTGAATTCCTTGCAGATCTCCTTCTGAAAATTAAACATCACCCCATCACTTTCTTGACAAGACTCAGCAGAGCTTAGTATGCATTTGTTTTCAAAAGCATGATTTTCAAAAGAAAAAAGAAAGTAAAGCTTTTCTTCTTGCCCCTTAAAAAAAAAAATCATTCCACATTTTCTTTCCTCCCAGAAACCACTCCCATGCACAATTCTGACTTGTTTGTTTACTTGCTTGCATTTTCTTAACAAGTCCTTGGCTTTATGACAATAAAAAAGCAGAAAAGCTGAGAGAAGTAAGAGTGTGTTTTGAAATTGCCCTCTGCATTTTCTCATCCAGTCAGTCAGTCAATCAGTCTGCAAATCTTGCTACATTAAAACAACAACAACAACAATTCTTGGAAGAAAGAGGTTGGGTGAAACTCTTCCTGTCAAGCAGGAAGGGCCATTTACAAGAGCCAGCACAAAGTGGGGGAAGAGGAGAGAACACCAGGCCACCCCACCACCCCAGGAAAGAGACGTGTAGTACCCCCTGCTGCTGTGTGGACTTGCTGCTTGCTGCCTGTGAGCTCCATCTCACCTGGTGGACTGCTGGCCCCAGACTGCTTCCTGCCAGGACTAAGCCCCAGGTACCCAGCCAGGAACACCTGCGCCCCTTGGGCTGGGTGCCTGCTGTGGCAGGCCCACCACCAGTGAGCTGCTTCGGGGGGAGGGGGGCAAGGGCAAGGGCCAGTCCATTTGGCCTGAAGAAGAGAATATAGTTTAATATATTTTTATGTAATTAATTTAACTGTAATTTTATGTTGGTATTTTAGTTAAGGTAAGGCGATGAACTTTTTATTAATGTATGTATTAATTAATCGTGTATGTAATTGTTTAAGCATTCTTGTAAACTGCTTTGATCCCTTGGAAAGGTAGTATATAAATAAATTTTATTATTTTATTATTATTAATAATATTACTATCACCACCACCCCTAATACACTGCCATCATGGTGGCATCTTGCTCCAAGGACTCCTCAACATGAGGCATATGGTGAGCTTTGCCCAACATCCTCTTACTGTAGCAAATACCAACACAGAGTCCAGCAGGACTCTTTGGAAAAACTAGCCCTGAATGTCACTATGGGGCTTTCCAGACCCCCCAAAAGGGGCGGTCTGTACTCACCCCAGGAAGCAGCAGGATGGGGCCAAGGCTGCCATACCAGAAGCCTTCGCGGCCCCATCCCACTGCTTCCAGAGGCTGTAGGGAAGCGACAAACTGCCGATTCCTCGCGGCCTCCAAGCAGGGTGCAGCAGGCACCCTGGGCGCCCGCCGCACCCCGCTTGAGGAGGTGGGACTGAAGGGAGGAAGGGGCTACCGCCACGGCCCCTTCCTCCCTGGGTCTTTGCTGCGGCTATCTAAAAGCCACAGCAAAGACCCGACGCTAAAAAGGAGCTCCGTTTGGAGCTCCTTTTTTGCGCTGCAGAAAGGTGTGATTTGCGCCCTCCCGTGGCGCAAAAGCATTATCATGTGCGCTGCGCAGCGCATCTAGCAGCTGCACACATGATGACGCTCTCAGAGTGCATCCGTATGGACACCGCCATTTTAAAATACGCTTTAGGGTTAGGGAGGGTGTGAAAGCCACGCCCTCCCTAACCCTATTCACGCACTTTCAAGCCCTTATCATGCTGCAAAGTGCCCGTCTAGATTGGAATGGTTAGCACATTTATAAACAGTGGGCCCTTGTTATCTGCTGGGGTTTGGTTCCAGGACCCTCCATGGATAACATCCGTGTATGCTCAAGTCCCATTAAATATAATGACACAACAAAATGGTGTCCCATATATAAAATGGAAAATCAAGGTTTGCTATTTGGAATTTATACTTTTGGGGAATATTTTCCAGCCGTGTATGCTCAATTTCGCGTATAAAATATCCATGGATAAGGAGGGCCAAATGTATTCTTGTTTCCAATGGCAGGACCTGTTGCACCATTTCTGAAGGGATTGAACTAATGCAAAAGGGGAAGGTGCTACATGAGAGAAGCAAAAGAGACTATGTGGGGAAATATAGAGAGTGGAAGAAATTAAAGTACAATGTCAAGCAGACCTAAAGAAAGATTAAAAATGGGGCAGCCTTTTTTTCTATCTGACTTTGCTTCAGCATTGCTTAAGCATGTAGAATTCTGAACATTAAAACAGAAGTTTCCTCATATATTCCCATGTTGATAATTCCTGCTTATCCTAATATGTTTCAGTACATTTTTCAAATCTGAAATGTAGTAACAACCTTGCTATGAGGAATTGTTAATTATAACTACTACAAACTATGAAAAAGGCTGCAAAGGAAGGCCTACTTGGCAGCAGTTGTGAAAACTAAACCAAGCTATTTGAGGATTAATCTACTGCTGAATGTAGTCTTACAAGTGCAGCTTTGGAAATGAAGATAAAAGCAAGTAATGCTGTTCAGTTACAAATCACTTCAGATAAAAAGGGGGGAAATCAGGGGAAAGTCTCATAAGCCATCAAAAAGGCAAATTATAATAAGGGATGACAATTAGAGCCCTTATAGAACAACTATCAAAGGTCAGAAGATGTCTCCCTTGATTATAATTTTAGTTTACAATGCTGTACAAGCATTTTGTTGCATGCTGAGCAAAAAAGGAAACCCAAGCATCTTAAAGGTAGATCTGAATATATCTCACGAGATTATGATTCAAATCAAGCATAAAGCTCAATTTCAGCATTCCTTAACTGCTAGCATTATTATTACAAAGGCAAGCAAATGTGGAGGTAAAGCTGCTTTGGAAGTGATTCTTATCTGATTCCCCCACATCTTTCTTCATGTTTCAATCACTGAACAGCTGTGTCTTTCCACTGCGAAATTAGGCACTGACAGCACAAACACAAGAAGCCTTTTAAAACTGTCCCCCCCCACCCACCCATTGACAGTGTCCTATTATTGTGAGAATAATATATCTGAAGTGAAATTCCATGCTAGGAAATGTGTGCACCCACCCTTTTTATTGGTAACATTCTCTCTCAATAATAGGACAGTATACACTCTAGCAGAACATAAATCTCTGAACCACTCTGCATATGTACAAAAACTTGCATACACACATGTGGGCCTGCTGAACATAGAATAATTGAGACATGTTGGTGTAGTGTGCACACAGTGAAACGTATTCTGCACTTACATCACTGATGGGAAACCCCCAACTCTTGACCCTGTTCAACCCGTACTTCACGTAGCAACAACAAGAACAAATCTATAAATGAATAAACTATTCATTTATATCCTTCCTTTTCCCCAGTACTGGGAGTCATGGCAGCTTACAAAATTAAAGCAAACACTTAAAACACTTAAAAAGTCATGAATAAAAACTAAAATAAGGTATTATTAAAATGCAGTTAAATTACTCATAAAATTAAAAATAACTAAAATGAATCAATTGAAAGTTTTAAGATCTGTTAAGATCAGCAAACCAGCACACTATCGAAAAACTGGGCAATCAATTTCTAAAAACCTTTTGAAAGTTTTCATTGGCTGATGGCTGGAAGGAAGCAAGGAGGAACCCATTCTAGTCTATCCAGGAAGGAAGGTCCACATCTAGGTCCACAGCCAAGTCACCCAACATGGTGGTTCAGAAAGATACGATGGTCAGTGGTATCAAATTGTACTGAGAGGTCCAGCAGAACAAACCGGGACATATTCCTGCTATCCAGTTCCTGGCATTGTTCATCCACCAAGTTGACCAAAATGATCCCCATCCTACACCAGGCTGAAACCAGACTGAAATGGATCTAGATATTTAATCTAGGAATGGGAAGAATACACAAAAACCAGTGGCAGAACATTTCAGTCTACCTGGGCATTCCACCTCAGACCTCAGAACAGCAGTCCTTGAACAAAAGAACTACAAAGGTAGATTGGAAAGTGAAACAGCAGAATTGGAATTCATCCATAAACTAAAATTCCTCAACAATGGATTGAACAGGGATAATGGCTTTTGGGCTCACTAAACACATTTAAACACTATCTGACCCCATACTCAGGGGGCGTCCTACACTCATCTATTTTCCCTACCTACAGGCTAGTTTCTAAAACTAAAATGATCTTGCCACTTCATTCCCATACACATCAGCCAGTTCACAATGTCTTTGTTTACTAATGACCATCTTTAAAATTGGACACGCAACTTCCTTTTCCCACAGAAAGGATTCTGAATTTGAATTGGCATTCTCACATACCATTAGCATATATATGTCTGTCCCTGGTTTCCACTCCACTAAAGTCTACGAAAGCTCATGCTGCCAACCTCTTTCTTTCAGTTATTCTCAAAGGTGCTACAAGATCCTGTGTGACCCTGGGAAGGGAGGAGTAATTTGCATGTGTATTGTTCTGCTGCTAATGGCAGTCCTCGGGGTAGGAGGATATGCAGAGGAGGATTAATGTCTGCTAATTAGTGATCATTGTCTGCTGGAAATCCCCTGACCGTAGGCTGTTTCTCATTTGCATTAGTTCAGTCTTAACCTTGCTGTTCTTCAGGAATGGAGATTCCCAGCAGACAGTGATTACTAATTAGCAGACATTAATCCTTCTTTGCATATCCTCCCACCCTGAGTACTGCCATTAGCAACAGAACAATACACATGCAAATCACTCCTCCCTTCCCAGGGTCACACAGAATATATATACGCAATCCTTTTCCAGGCAAACATTCTCTGAAGATGGCAGCCACGGTTGCTGGAGAAACGTCAGAAAGAAACTCTTCTAGAACATGGGCACACAGCCCGAAAACCCCATGAAAAAACTATGGACGCTGGCCATGAAAGCCTTCGACTCCCCAGTGCTACAAGATCTCTCTACATACTAATCTTATCCAGGAACTCTTAGAGCTTAGTAGTGAGCCCCCAGCATGCAGGAAAGCCCTGAACAACAACAACAACAACAATAACAACAATAATAATATTTATTTCTAACCCGCCTCTCTGCACAGCAACCGAGGCAGCGTACAACAGAATTAAAATAAACAGTAGTTTAAAAACACTCTATCAACATAGTCTTTAACCCTCCCACCCCTTAAAACTAGATTAAACTACCAGAATGCAAAGTTAGAATAACAATAGGATAACATAAATACAATAAAACCAACTTTAGGACAATACAGGCAGTGTTTGGGACAGCATAGGCAGTGGCATCGAGGGGGGCAGGTAGTCATCATCTCCATTGAGCTGGGAAGTTATTCCGGGAAGGCCTGCCGGAAGTGGTCCATCTTTATTGCTTTTTTAAAGCTATCAAGGGTGGAAATAAGACGGATCTTGTCCGGCAGGCCATTCCATAGTTTGGGAGCAGTCACAGGAAAGGCCCTTTGCAAAAGAAGATACTCCAGAGTGGCGGCTTGAAGGATTACTCCTTGAAGTAACAGTCCATTAAATATGACTTCCCTCTCATCCCTCCCCAACCAGAGGAGAGCCAGGAGCTAGCTTCATACCAACATTGTGCTTACGCAAGATGCTGACCACTCCTCACCTTAACTCAATCCAGGAAGATGAGAGATAGAAGAAGCATATTCCCAACTAAGTCTACTCCTGAAGATAACGTTCTTTAAGATGCTGACACAAGGTTTGCCTACCCATTACTATTACCAAAGGATGATTTGGGAAGGCAATGGGCAAACAAAGCCACCTCAGGACTTAGCCCATGCCTTCTGCTTCCACCTGGTGAGAGGGACATAGCCAACTCCCCACCCCCACCCTTGGTATTTCCCTATTGAAAAGGTGAGAGGGCAACAAAGCCAGTTCCTGGCAGAAACCTGATTACACACCTGAAATGGAAAGCAGATGGGCCCCCTCCACTCCTCAGTAGACCAGCATAAATTGGCAAAGGATGAAAGAGAACAGAATTTCATTCCTATAACAGTGTGCAGAGTGGACAAACATTCCTGCCCAGCACACCATAACAGGGTGGAAATGGTAACACTCCTAAGCTAAAACCTGCATGATACCCACAGAGCCTCATTCATTTTAAGATTCTACCTTCACCCCATCATAAGACTATGACCATGTGGACTTCATGATTTCAACATCAGTCAGCCCGTTACCCACTGCAAACATCTTTTTGCAGGACTACACAAGCCCTATTCTCACAGCTGTCATACTAGTAAAAAGAAAAAGAGAAAATGCTGTTTGTAGAGAACCCATAATTGCACCTCCTCTCAGTTATGAGACTGCAGCTGCTGCCCCCATCATGCTCTCTTCTCTTCCTCCTTTAACCCAACCCAACCTCCCAGCATGCTTGTAGATTTTTTAAAAATCACATTTTGTGCAGTTCCAGAGCTCTGCTACCATGACTGAAGTTAGAAAAAAGAAAGAAAGAAAAATAGAAAAATGGTAATCAAGGTGTTTGGGAATAGTGATGAGGAGGTGGCAGAGGGAGAGGACACTGACACCACATGACTGGAGATCATTCAACTGCCCCAGGCAGTCCAGGAGACTTGCACACTTGTTAGGTCACTGATTGGTTTTCATTGGAAGCATCACCATGTTTTGCCTGGAGATCTTGAAAGACTGCCTACAGTTTTTCTGCATATTTGGTTGTAAATAATATAAATGTTTGGGAGTTTGGAATCTTTTGATTTTGCTACAGTAAAGGGCACAAATGGGTCATGGATTTCAAACACAAATAGGACAGGTAGCTTTGAATACTACTATTCAAGTCCTTTCTTTCCTAGCCAGGAGACCCTTACTCACATAGCCTTACTCCAGAACAAGAGACATAGCAGATAAGATGCTGGTGCCCAGTCAACAAAATACATATCCAGAAAGACAATGGGTCTGATTAATACTTATTAAATTGTGCCTGTCTATCAAGTATTTAGGTGATAGCACAGCATATTAAGTAGGAGTGGGGAGTAGGAATGGGGTTCCTTGATCTAGATCCATGCCAGTCTAGTTTCAGGCCTGGTTATGGGGCAGAGACTGCTTTGGTCACCTTGGTGGATTACACATGCAGGGAACTAGACAGGGGGAGTGTGTCCCTGTTGGTTCTATTGGACCTCTCAGCAGCTTTTGATAATATCAACCATGGTATCCTTCTGAGTCGCCACTCTGGGATGGGCTTGGAGGGGGATTCTCAGAAGGTGGTACTGGGGATTCCTGTTCGACTTCTTGGTCATTGGCCTGTTGCGTCCCTCAGGGTTCAGCCCTGTCCCCTATGCTTTTCAACATCTATATGAAACTGCTGGGAGAGGTTGTCAGGAGTTTTTGGTGTAAGGTGTCACCTGTATGCTGATGATACCCAGCTCTATCATTTCTTTCCACCTAATTCCAAAGAAGCTGTTCCTGTCCTAAACTGGTGTCTGGCCATTGTAATGGACTGGATGGGGGCAAATAAATAGAAGCCTAATCCAGACAACACAGAGGTGTTCCAAGTGAGCTGAAGGACAGACTCAGGAATGGAGATTCAGCTTGTGTTAGAAGGGGTTACACTCCCCCTGAAAACTCAGGTTCGTAGTTTGAAGGTACTTCTGGATTTAGCACTGAGGCTGGAAGCCCAGGTTTCGGCACTGACGAGGAGTGTGTTTGCACAGTTAAAGCCCTGGTGGCGCAGTAGTTAAATGCCTGTACTGCAGCCACTCAACTCACAAAACCACAAGGTTGTGAGTTCAATGTCAGCCAGGAGCTCAGGCTCAACTCAGGCTTACATCTTTTCAGGGTCGCTAAAATGAGGGGGCAATTCGCTTACACATTGTAAACTACTTAGGGAGTGCTTAAGTGCACTGATAAGCGGCATAGAATTGTATTTGCTGTTGCTAGTGCGCCAACTGTGCCCATTCCTTGAGAAGTCAGATCTGGCCATGGTGGTACTTGCCTTAGTTACATACTGTTTGGATTACTGTAATGTGCTCTATGTGGGGTTGCCTTTGAATAGTGTTCAGAAACTTCAGTTGGCCCAAAGAGCTACAGCTGGGTTGTAAACTGGAAGCATACAACTCCCTTGTTGCAACAGCCCCATTGGCTGCCAGTCCATTTCCAAGCACAATTCAAACTACTGGTTTTGACCTATAAAACCCTACACAGCTTAGGTCCAGATTATTTGAAGAACCGTATCTCCCTTTACAAGCCCACTAGGGTGTTGAGATCATCTGGAGAAGCCCTTTTCTCTGTATCACCACCCTCTCAGGCTCATTTGGTAGGAACAAGAGAGAGGGCCTTCACAGTGGCTGTTCCCAAGCTTTGGAACTCTCTCCCTAGAGAGGCCAGGATGGCACCATCCCTGTTATCCTGTTGGCGACTAGTAAGGACATTCTTATGCTATCAGGCCTTTTCAAGCTGGATTTAAATGTTGTGTATTTTAAATTTTAAGGTTTGTATTTTTAACATGTTATATTTTAATTCATAACTGTTTTTACTTTTTAAATGAATTATTTTTTAAATTTTATATTTATACTTTTAAATTTTGTATTGTTTTAAATTGTATTGTTTTTAAATTTTCTGTTAGCCGCTTTGAGTTCCTACCCTGTTTCCCTGAAAATAAGACATCCATCCCTTGAAAATAAGACCTAGTGCATCTTTGGGAGCAAAAAGTAATATAAGACACTGTCTTATTTGCGGGAAAACACGGAATGCTGGTAGAAAGGTGGGATATAAGAAAATAATACTAATACTAACAATGGGAGTGGACAAACCCCAGGGGCCCAGGTGACCTCTGTGGGCTGCATCAACCTCTCAAAAGTTTTAAAAAAAATTTGATGCTCTAAAATGGGATTCATTTCACCTTTTCAAACTTTTCAGAGATTTCAGGAAGGACTATGCGCACATGTGTGTGTATCTGCCTTCAAGTTGCCTGTCCATTTATGGGCAACCCCTTGGATTTCGTAGAGTTTTGTTAGTCAAGGAATACTCAGTTGGTTTTGCCATCCCTTCCTCTGAAATATAGCCTACAGCACCTGGTTTTTGTTGGTGGTCTCCTATCCAAGTACTAACCAGGTCTGCTTCCAAGATCAGACAGGATCTGGGACCTGCAGGGTATTTAGACTGTGGAAGGTCTACATGTCTTTAAAAAAAGTCACTGACTCTGTTCTTCCAGCCAAAATTCCTGAAAACAGACTGAGCAAGTAAAGAGGTCACTAGTCCGTCTCACTATGGTGAGATTAAGGAAGTATAAAATCATGTTTGTTTATGATAAGAATGTGCCCACATACACACATACATTATAGAACCAAACACTGAGCTAAACACAACCTGAGATTAAAATCCATGCAGTTATGAACCCTGAGTGTGCTTTGCCAAACAAACAAAACTACAACAATATATACAGTACATTTGAAATTTGTGCATTAAAATGAATATATTTGGATAAAAAATGAACACAAACATTCCTTAATGAATGGAAGAGAAATAACATTCACAGAAATACATTGAAAATCTACAAGAGAATAACACCTTAAATTTGATACAAATATGAGCTGTGGGGAAATTGAGGTAAAACTGCAAATTTTGTAATGGTGTTTCTATTTAAATTATTGTAAATGATTTATAAATTTGAATGTAGACCTAAATATACATAAAATTGCACCTATGCATAAACATGCACAATCACTATGCAAAAGTGAATTCTTTTTTTTTTTTTTTTTTTTTTTGGTAATGCCTGCCTGCCTGCCTTAATGTCCAAGAAGCCGCTCTAGCTTATACCTAAAGCATACAAGCCCAGCATACATGTTCTCACCTCAAATTTGCTAATCCTCAGTGCTGATCACACCAAATAGCAATCCTCCTTCGACAAATGAACATGTTAGTAGATCCACCTCCAATCAGAAAAACTAGGTCAATTTATACACCAGTCAATATGGTAATCGGAAGAGCAAGCTATTGCTCCCCAAGCCTCTTTCCAGCTGGGTTGCTTTCAGAGGGAGTAGCCCAGCTGGAAAGATGGAGGAAGAGCGAGAAGAACATCATTTACATCCTTGGTTGCATGCCCATAAATTTTACCTTCAAAATAGCCAAGAGTCATATCAAATTGGTCATGCCACTATTAGGAACCACAGAAGGCTTGAGAAGCTTATCCTGGCTAGAACACAAAAAGTTAACTAAGGGCCTACCAGGTTGCCTCTGCACCTGCCTCTTTCATATTTTCATCAGTCATTGGTCGGAGGGAGATGTCAATCTCCCAGCTCTCCTCCTCAGGTGATTGACAGCTCCCTCCAACCAGTGGCTGCCCCTGCACTCCTGTTTCACATCCTGGTTAGCTGTATATCAGAGGGAGCCATCAATCACCCAGGGAGGAGACTGATGAGAATGTGAAAGGAAGTGTAGCTCATGTGATCTATCACAACTTGCAGCTTGGCGGACCCTGAGTTATCCTTTTCGTGTTCCAGCCAGGACTGAGCCCTTGGCTGGGAGGCAGGTAAGAAGCCCAGTTGTTCCTAATAGTGGAGCAGCTACATAGCCACGCCACCATTGGCCACCATGCTTAAATCCGTGGATGACAATTCCACATATACCAAGGGCTGACTGTAATGCGTTCTTTGTGAAAGGCAGATAACTGATATGAAAATGCATAATAAATACTTCTTATACATTAAAGTTTTTCTTCTGCCCATGCTTCCCATTGCTCGTTCTCATTCCTGACCACACCAACCTTATGATGCAATCTGGTTTTTAACATCAAGATACTTTTAAATACAAATTGTGATAGATCTCATGAGCTACACTTTAGTCATAATTATATCCCCTTGTAATCTTCACTTACATATATCAAACTGCCAGTAAGCAATTTCATCCAGTATAACATTTTAAAAGCCCGCAGACTGGAAAAATGTGGAAAGACAATTGAAAATACATGAGTGAGAGGAAACACTTCCTCTCTTTATCTGAAAACCAGTGTCTGTCATTCCTACTTTGTGAAAGGCAAGTTTAAACATCTTACAATTGTTCCTAATTGTTGTAACAGTCGAGACTATGTGTAAAAGCAGCAGCTGCAAAACTGATTATATTTGCCATCTAATGTAAGATGACAGTGGGTGAAGGGGGCCCCTGAAAGTGACTGCTATTCAATAAAGAAATTAAATTTTAAAAATGAAATAAAGAAGTGGTACATCACACCATATAATTTGTTCTTGTGTTATATCATTAATGTAAACAACAACACATAATCTTCAGCACCTTAAAGACTGACACATTTATTATCATGTGAGCTTTTGCGGACTATAGTCAGCTTCTTCAGACGCATGGAGTGCTATCCAGATATAAACGCAATAGACATAGTTGGGGGTGGATCTGTAGACTATGAAGTCAGAGAGAAATTAAATGAAGAAATATACTGATCGTGATAGTTAAACCAAATATGTTTTCTGCTATTATTCACCAAACTGTAGCTGATAACACAACAGTCCTGTTAGCAGCAAAGCCAATGAGCACATGCTGTGTGAGGAAAATATCTTTGCATTAGTTCAATCCTCTAATGCTGGAGTAAAGGCTCTGAAGAAATTGTATCTCAGAAGCCTCTCACTTTAACCTCCCTTTGAACTTTCTCTGCTCTATAATGTTCCACTTTAAGGTCAGTAAGAGAGTATTCTGTGAGACTGAAGTGTTCTCTTACTGGTTTTTAAATAACAACAACAACAACAACAACAACAACTGCCATCCTGATGTCTGACTCATGTCTATTTTGTGTGTGTAGATTTGGCTGGAGCAGATCAACCCTGAAATCTCCCAGGAAGCCAAGATGATCAAACTTAGGCTGTTGTACTTTGGCTACATCAGCAGAAGGCGTGACTCATTAGAAAAAGCAATAATGCGCAAAAAGGGAGAAGGCACTATAAAAAGAGGAAGAACACATTGACAGAGTCAATCAGAGGTGTCACAGGTCTGAATTTACACAACCTAAGAAGAGCAATGGAGGGCAAGGGTGTCTTGGAGGTGTCTCATCCAGGGGGTTGTCATGAGTTGAGATAGACTCACACACAGTAACAACAACAAAAGAAGATTGACTGGTGTGCCCTATGCTGAACGGAAAAGCACCTTTTTGACAGAAGATGGCATATATCATAATCTGAGTAAGTGAATGAACTCTTGATAACATTACTTGGTGATGCAGTAGTGTTGAGGAAAGTCTAGGAAGAAAGTGCAAAAGTAGGATAGAAGGGAGTAGGAAAAGAGGAAGACCATATTACAGGTGGATAGACTTAATCAATGATGCCATGGTCCTGAGTTTGCAGGACCTCAGAAGGGCTGTTAATAACAGAATGTCTTGATGGTCTCTGCCGCAGTGTTACCATTTAAGTCAAAGCCAGCTTGATGACAGTTGATGTTGCCAGAGCAGGTATAAGGAAATATTATCTCAGTACATTGCAGAGAACTCTGTAACCTTGCTGTGTGGTCTGTTGTAAGTAAATATTTAATGTTGGGAGGATGTCTGTAAGTATGCCTTATGCACATGAGAAGAAACTGCTACTATCTGCACTTCCAATTCTATGTATTGTATATATTCCAGAAATCTTAGGGGCTTTTCAGACTGCCCCAAAAGGGCAGTCTGTAGCCCCCTCTTCTTACTGCTCCTTTTTAGTGTCGCAGTTGCGACACTCTAAAGGCAAAGGGCACCATAGGGCACCTTTAGTCCGTCACAACTGTGCAGTTCCATATAGAAGCTGCACAGTTGCGACAGTGTCATTACATATGCCATATAAATGGTGCTACGTAACAACGCCAGCGTTCTTATGTGCTAGGGCTGGGGAGCGTGCAAATGCTGCACGCTCCCCAGCTCTAATCACGCCCTGGGGATGGCCCTTTTGGGCTGTCTGTACTGGGCCTTAGATAACATTTCATCTGATGGACTATAATCCATAAAATATATATAAATATATTAATCTTTAAGTTTCCACAAGATTTTTTTATTATCTTGGCTTCAACTGACTGACATTTGAAATTACTGAATTAGTTTAATAATAAAATTCAGCACTTTAAAAAATGTTTCTAAATTCAGTTTAAAATGTCACCCTTCCCTAAATAAGATCTCTGAGTTGTTTCCCATAATTTCTTCTTTCTTGTCTGCCTTTGACTCTTACCACTGGAAAAGCCAGCATTTTATTGCAATGAATTACATTCAAGAAATAATCTCCAGGGTACATATCTATGAAGCAGCTACAGCTGGTAAAGGATTTTTAAAATGCTTTACACAATTTTCCAACAATAAATCAGTAGCTAAATTAAAATTTCCATTACTCAACAGTCTGGCTGAAATAAAACAGATAGTAATTATAGAATTTCTAAGTATTTATGTTTTAAAAAGCAACAACGGCCTATTATATTAGCTTCAAAGCATATAGAGTTTATGAGCAGCAGAGATAAAAGATTATAATTGTTGCCATATTTGTTCTTTTGGGATATGCACATACAACCTGATTTGTGCCAATCTGTGCTATGTTTGCAGCACCTTCTTTTAATGTGGACCATGACCCTCAATAACAAACTCAGCAGTACTCAGCAATACAGTGACCCATTCCAGCACTATATCCAGGCTGAAAGGTGCAGAAGGCTGACTGCCCAGCCCATGAATTAACTTTCCACATTTTAGATTCAGTAAGATTCGGTCTCTAATATTAATAAAAAAAATGAATCAGGCATAACCATGATTTTAAAATACACTTTCAACTTCCTGATGGTACTAATTGTCCTCTGGCTGACTGTCAAAGGACAATAACAGAGGCATGACAGAGAAGCAATAGCAGGTGTTGTCAGTCTAAGTGAAAAATAAAGAGAGTATTTGAGAGTTAGAGATGTTACTGCAGTTAGAACAATCAGGAAGAAGGAGAGGAAAGGGGGCAGAGGAAGGCTTATAGTTCATATAGCCCATGGAAGAGTCATATACTGAATCACTTTACTAGGTAGATGCATTGTTTTCTATCAAGTGACTACTTGTTCTGGTCATTAAATTTTATACATAAGTATATAGTCAGTCTGTGTATTATGCAAGGGACTCATTCCAGAAACCTTCGCATAATATACTTTTTGTGAATAATCTGGAATCCTATTTTGATTACCCAAAATGAACAACCCTGTTGCCAGCATTACCCCTTTGCCAGCATGAGGTAGTGTGACCAAAATAAGATTCGCCAGCACAACCCCTTCATCAGCATGATCATCATGACATAGTGTGACCAGGATGAGATTGCATGAGAAGCACAAGCAACATGAACAGAATCAGATAATATGAGCAGCACCAGACAGTGTGAGCAGCACAAACAGCAGGATATAGTGTGAGTAGCATGAGATAGTGTGAGATAGTGTGAGCAGTGTGGGAGATAGCATGAGCAGCATGAGGTAACACGAGCAGCACCAGATAGGGTGAACAGCCCAGGGTAGCATGGGCAGCATAAAGTAGCTTGAGCAGCACAAGGTAGTGCAAGCAGCACGAGCAGCACGAGATAGTGCAAACACAGTGCAAGCAGAAATGAGATAGCACAAGGCAGTGGTAAATAACACCACTGTTATTGGGAGGTTTTTGTATATAACTAATTTAAATTCCTGAAGGTTTTCTAGTGCTTGTGGATACTTGGACAACATATCTTAACCCATGTATTCATTTTGATTTTCATTGCTGAGCTTAACACAAGGTTGGTAGGCGGTGGTCAATTTTTTGTTTTATAAAGTCTTAGTGGGCAAGTTGGAAGAATTTTAAGTTTCTCTTGGACATGACACTTACTACTGAATAAATGTACCTTCACTCACTTTAAGATAGCACTGTGCAACCCAAGTTGTTATCAGAAGGACCCCATGCACCCCAGCTGCCACTAAATATGTTGCTAAAAATTAGCTGCATTAGGCTCTGTTCATATTGCACCTGTTGCTTATATTATTTATCTCTCCCTTGCTCCTCATTTCTAATGTGTCTCTCTCTATTATTTTTTTCTGATGATACAGTGCGCCCACACTGTACATGGGCTTGCCATACGTGGAAATGGACAGCAAGCCCTAATACAGTAAATGAGGTGTGTGCCCATGGCATGCCACACACTCCAGCATCATGCCCCATTCAAATGAATGGGGCTTGATCATTCGTGGGATTTGCCTTACGCAGGGCTCAGGAACAGATCCCCTAAGTAAGGAAAGGGCACACTGTATTCCCTTTCAACAAAGTTGCCACGGTATTGCTGATACTCCTACAATGGTTAATCTTCAGTCCTGCTTCCTACTTTCTCTGCTTCCTCCAAATGCCAAGGATTCCTCATGAAAATGCCACTTCAAGGAAGGAAGGAAGGAAGGAAGGTTGGTTGGTTGGTTGGTTGGTTTACCTGAACTTCAGACAGATCCTCTCTCCAGTAGTCCACCACAGAATCATAGAATCATAGTGGTAGAAGAGACCACAAGGGCCATCCAGTCCAACCCCCTACCATGAAGAAACGCTCAATCAAAGAATCCCCAACAGAAGGTCATCCCGCCTCTCTTTAAATACTTTCAAAGAAGGAGACTCCCCCACACTCCAAGGGAGTGTGTTCCAGTGTTGAACAGCAGTTACTACCGTGTTTCCCTGAAAATAAGACAGTGTCTTATATTAATTTTTGCTCCCAAAGATGTGCTAGGTCTTATTTTCAGGAGATGTCTTATTTTTCCAAGAAGAAGAATTCACATTTATTGTTGAACAAACAAAAAAAATGAACATTTATTATATATTTATATACAAAAAACTTTGCTAGGCCTTACTTTCAGGGGAGGCCTTATATCTAGCAATTCAGCAAAACCTTTACTAGGTCTTATTTTATGGGGATGTCTTATTTTTGGAGAAACAGGGTATCAGGAAGTTCCTCCTAATGTTTAGGTGGAATCTTTTTTGCTTGCTCCATCCTCAGTATGACATCCCTTCAGATACTTATACAGGGCTATCATGTCTTAACCATCTCTTCTCCAGGCTAAACATACCCAGCTCCCCAAATCTCTCCTCATAAGGCATGGTTTCCAGACCCTTCACCATTTTAGTCACCCTCCTTTGAACATGTTCCAGCTTGTCAACATCCTTTTTGAATTGTGGTGCCCAAAACTGGACACAGTATTCCAGGTGAGGCCTGACCAAAGCAGAATAGAGTGGCACTATGACTTCCCTTGATCTAGACATTATGCTTCTATTAATGCAGCCTAGATTTGCATTGGGCTTTTTAGCTGCTGCATCACACTGTTGACTCTTAGTGAAAGATGCAAGAATGCCTCCCAGGAGACAAAACAGAAGCTACAGTCATAGATCTCTGTGGTGCTAATGCAAAGGAGGAGACAGTCCGTAGAACACATTAAGATGAGCGTAAGGGTTATATTTAATAGATCAATTTAACACAGTCATTTTATGATTATTTATTTGTGAACTTATTTGGAATTTAATAAAATTTATTGGAGTTAATTTAAATGATTACTCCAAGGGAAGAAACATTAAAAGAATTTTGTTAACAAGAATAAACAAAAGTATGTGCATATGCATACATATACATATGTGCATGCATGCAAGACTGGGTAAATGGCTTTGATCAGTCACACTAGATCATGTACCCCACTTAAAGATAAAAGGCCATTCAGAAAATACCACTGGGATATTATATTGTAGCTTCGTGGAAAGTTCCCAGCTTATTAGCATATGTTGTATTCTTTTCCTTTCCTCACAGTAGCAGATAGCAGTGCATGACAGATTGTCTAATTCAAGTGGGCTGGGTGCCAGTTTAACTCTTTTCAAAAATACACACTTGATTGTGCATTAAATGAGAGGTCAGTGACACTGAACACTAGCAGGTGTAATAACAATGGCAGCCCCTTTGTAACGGAAATGCAAACATGAAGTTGTCCAGAGGACATTCGGGCGCTGGCTGGTAACTTATGGCTGCAAATGATTGACAGCTGTGACATCAAGTCCAGGGCAAGTGTCATGACACTTACTAGTGATTCAAAAAGCAACATGATAAAAGGAAGGCTGAAATCAAGGTCACAATGGAACCAATTATTTTGCTGATCCCACAGAAATACCACTGAATGGGGAAGAGCAGTTTTCCTAATACAGATAATAAATACTGCAGGAAGTAAATACTGTGGGGCATGCCAAATGAGTCTCAATGCCTGTTTTATTATTAAGCTGCAGGACCTAATTTGCTGCTTCCTCTTTTATACACATGGCAACTGTTGTATTTATGACAAGAGACAGACTCTAAAGAGAAACAATCACTTTGCTGACAGACAATTCTTGGAGATGACCTACCCTTACTTATAACTCTGAACTTGAAAGGGAATGCTTCCCTACCCCCTTTCTCTTGAAAGCTGCATACCCAAGAAGTAAAGTTTGCTCTCTAGGTGCTAAACAGATACTTGCTTTTTCTCCAGTCATAGCTTTTACAAGAGAATTTACTTATGTGTTAATCGCCTGCTGGGTGGTGGGAGAATCTCAACTTTGATCAAAGGGAGAAATGCTGGTTTTACTTTACATCCTGTCTCTTTTTCTCTCTCTCTGTCTCTCAGCTGGGCAATAGCTGGAGGGATACATTTCAGGATTTTTCTTTTATTCCCAGTATTTTGTTATTGCATACTACCACCCAAGGCATCAAGGCTAAAACCAAACACTCTTTGTGGTGCACCCACATGACAAGCTTCAAGATGGAAACAATATTTAAGAGAAACCTGTAAGATCAGATTTTTCCAAAATCTTGCAACATGGGCAGCTTTTGAAAACATACAAGATCAAAGTTGGACCGGCAAGCTGAAGCAGCAATGCAGAAAATTGGGTGGTTTGAGGGCTTTGTTTTGATTATTTAAAAACCCATGAATCTCTATCTAAAATGACTACATAGTTTAAAAAAAATACTTCTGAACAGCAATTATTTAGCTACCCAGTAGTGGAACATTATTCAAGATTTGAGCTTGTAACTAGTCAGCAGGTCTTTGTTACGATGTCTTCCATCAAACACAGCAATGCTTTGTATGTATGTGAAGAAAAGCCTTCCTTCTCCTCTTCCCTGTTTATTTTTTTAAAGCCCTATATTTAGGGGTTTTTAAAAAGTCTCTCTCTCTCTCTGAAAACTCTAATGCTTTTTTCACTTTGCCACAACTTAATGGTATCTAAAAGGGAACTGGCATCCAGAAGAGGCCTCCCGCAATTTCCTTAACAATATTCCTGTGTGGTGCCCTATCACCTAGAAGCATGGCTGGAAATCAGCAATTTGAAGAGATGCTGCTGCTGGGATAGATGAGGAGTGACCACATAGCACATGGACCACATGTGGCCATTCGGTGTGTTCCTATCAAGGTTGTGCTTTACTCACTAACCTTGCTTTACCTCCCCCCTCCACCTAAAAGCCTCCACAACACTCAAAGATATGACTTCTTGCCTGCTCTCTAACTGATCTGGGAGACAGTTTAATCCAGTATTTCCCAAAATTTAGTCCCCCAGGTGTTTTGGACTTCAACTCCCAGAGGCTCCAACCAACTTTGCCATCAATCAGGATTTCTAGGGGACCAATGTTTGGGAACCACTGCTCTAATCTATGCTCTTACGTATGATACAAGAGGACACTTAATCGCCATCCTGTACCACAGGATGCAATTGCCATCAACTTTTGGTGGCAGCTGTAGCAGCAGTGGGAAAGTGAACCTCACAAAACACATGCCACCAAGATTCCTCAAGAAGCCCCCAAGCTCTGGTCTAAAGATTGCATTCCTATGTAGAGGCTGTTACAGCCATTTCCACTGTAGAATGCTCATGCTGACAATAGCAACACTGGGGGGACAAGTGCCATTTACAGATGAGAGAGACAATTGCTTTCATGTGACTAGAGGCATATTCATTTTACAGACCCCAAAATCTATTACTTCCAAATGGCACAGCAGGACAAGCAATGAATTCTTTGACAACTATTACTGCATATGTCTGTAGAACACAGTGTAGTTTCCTGCTGTTATTATTATTAATCTTTACTTATATAGTGCTGTAGATGTACACAGTGCTGTACATACAATCTTATAATTAGACAGTTCCCTGCCCTCAGGCTTACAGTCTAAAAGAGACAACACAAAAGGAGAAGGGAAAGGTGGTGGGAAAGGGGATGAGGTCCAGTGGTTCTTCTCTCCCTCTGGGGCCTGGACCAAGGCAGATGGACTGGAGGGAGGGCTTGCCTTCTTAATACATAGTTAAAAGGAGGCATCCTGGGGCAGATGGCACAATCCTGGGAACGCTTCCCTAAACAATATAGTCTTTAACTTAATTTTGAATCTGGTTATAGAAGTGATGAGGAGCACATGTGGGGGAAGAAGGTTCCAGGAGTGAGGGGCAGCAAGTGAGAAGGGATGAATCAAGGACAGGGCAGTGGAAATCCTCGGCTGGGACAGGAGACCTTGACTACCAGAGTGGAGGGTACGAGAAGGAGTGTGAGGAGAAAGAAGTTCAGGCAAGTAAGGAGGGGCCAGTTCATGGAGGGCTTTGAAAGTCAGCAACAAAAGCTTGTACTGGATGCGGAAGGGGACGGGGAGCCAATGAAGGGAGGATGTCTGGAGGTGGTTCCACCTGTCCTGAACGGGGTCACGCTCCCTGTGAAGGACACTGTACGCAGTCTGGGGGTGCTCCTTGACTCGTCGCTCCATCTTACTCCTCAGGTGGACGCGACGGTCAGGAGCACCTGTTTTCAGCTTCGGCTGATACGCCAGCTGCGTCCCTACCTGGACCGGAGGGACCTTGAAACAGTAGTACATGCTCTGGTAACCTCTCGGTTGGACTTCTGCAATGCGCTCTACATGGGGCAGCCTTTGTATCACACTCGGAAGCTACAATTGGTCCAGAATATGGCAGCTCGGGTGGTCACTGGTGCTCCCAGGGCCGCCCACATAACACCAATATTGAAAGATCTTCATTGGCTGCCGATTCGCTTCCGGGCTCAGTACAAAGTGCTGGTTATCACCTATAAAGCCCTAAATGGCTTGGGCCCAGAGCACCTGAAGGACCGTCTCTCCTCATATAGTCCGCCCCACACACTTAGATCAACTGGGCAATCACTGCTCAATGTTCCAGAGGCCAGATTGACATCTACTAGGAAGAGGGTGTACTCTTCCGTTGCCCCGAACCTCTGGAACGCATTACCTACGGAGCTTCGTCTGGCTGCCTCCTTAACTCAATTCAAGAAGGGGTTGAAAACACATCTGTTTGACTCAGCTTACCCCTGATTCCCCTGATACCATCTTCCCACCTTAGGATTGGGTTGGAACATCTCTATCCTGGGATGACACTGTGATATTGTTATTATGTTATTGTTATTCTGTTTTAATTAATGTTTTAACTTTTGTATATGTATAATTTTTGTATGTTCACCGCCCTGATCGCAGGAAGGGCGGTATACAAATAAACTTTTTATTATTATTATTATTATTATTATTATTATAAAAGAGGAGAAACATGGTCAAAGCGGCGAGCAGATGTGATAATACGTGCAGCTGAGTTCTGGACAGAGATTAAAGGGTGGAGGTGAGAGAAGCCCTGTCAGAAGAAGGTTACAATAATCTAGTTGTGAGACCACTAGGGCATGGACCAGAACACTGGTGGAAGAGGAGAAGGGGAGGTGGTATAGATGACTCCATGATACTGGTCGTAGCACAGACAGCAGTACTCATCATGTGCCAAAGTCAGACCTAAACTGGATGCTGGTTAACTACCATCTAGTGCAGACCCTGTACTTGGCAGCCCCAGGAAATTTTGTGCTTTACTCTTCTCAAGCCATGTCTTCCAGTGACCAGTGGCATGTTCTCCTACTCTTCATCACCAATAGTGGCAATAACCTAACAATGCACTCATCCTTCACCTACATGCCCTGCTTGCGATTATAGCAGAATGGCAGAAAACAGACACAAAACATGTAAAAAGAAGTAAGTACAATCAAAGTGAATCTCCTTTTTTAAAAGAAAAAGAAACCTGAAACTTAGAACACAGCAGTCTCTTCTAAGGAGTGCCTACCAATAAGCTCAGCCGCCAAGCAAGCTTCCAAATACGCATCACTTCATTAACAGACTAAATTGAAATCCCAACTGGACAGTCTTCCCTAGAGCCAGGGAATTTCATCTGAAAATCTATGCAAATGAATAAATAAATAAATAAATTTACAGTTGTGAATTTACCAGCTGTTCTTGCTTGGCAGCCTCAGCCACTGAAGTGGTAGAATTGTGAAGCTTTAGGGAACTAGAGCAACTCATAAACCCTTAGAAAAGCCTTGTAAAGTGAAAATTTAAGATCTGTGAGAAAGAATAATTCTTTAATTCAATTCCTTTGGGATTTGTCACCTAACAAATATGTTCCTGGCTTCAAAGATCTGTGCATGCAGTGAAATGAGTTAATTCTAATTTCTCTTAGACAAGGCTTGATTCGTTTAATTATAGAAATCTAGGGCTTAGCCTATCATTAAATCTTAAGAAGAGATACTAGAATCACAGAATCATAGACCTCAAGGGCCATCCAGTTGGAAGAGACCTCAAGGGCCATCCCCCTGCCATACAGGAACACAGAATCAAAGCACCCCCGACAGATGGCTATCCAGCCTCTGTTTAAAAACCTCCAAAGAAGGAGACTCCATGACACTCTGAGGGGGTGTGTTCCACTGTCAAATAGCTCTTACTGTCAGGAAGTTCCTCCTAATGTTGAGGAGGAATCTCTCTTCTTGACGTTTGAGCCCACTGCTCGGGTCCTATTCTCTGGAGCAGCAGAAAACAAGCTTGCTCCATTCTTAATAATGACACCTCTTCAAATATTTAAACAGGGCTATCATATCACCTCTTAACCTTCTCTTCTACAAGCTAAACATATCCAGCTCCCTAAGTCTATTCTCCCAGGACATGGTTTCCAGATCTTTCATCCTTTTGGTCACCCTGCTCTGGACATGCTCCAGGTTGTGAACATCCTTTTTGAATTGTGATGCCCAGAATGGGACACAGTATTCCAGGTGAGGCCTGAACAAAGCAGAATACAGCGGTACTGTTATTTCCCTTAATCTATACTTCTATTGATGAAGTCTAGAACTGCATTGGTTTTGGATGCCACATCGCACTGTTGACTCATATTCAACTTATGGAAGTCTTTTTCAGCTTGAGTAGTCTTTCCTTGATTGACCCTCACACAGAAAGACAGGACATATTAGTCCCATGGAGGGTGCATCTACACTGTAGAAATAGTGCAGTTTGACATCACTTTAAGTGCTGTAGCTCCATCCTATGAAATCCTGATATTTGTAGTTTTGCAAGGACTATAGCTATCTCTGCCAAAGAGTACTGGCACCTCACAAAACTACAAATCCCAGAATTCTATAGGATGGAGCCTAGTTAAAGTGATGTCATACTGTCTTATTTTTACAGTGTAGATGCATCCAAAGACACAACGAGACCAACAACACAGAGTGTCATTATCACCTGCACAATCATAAAAACTTTCCCCAAGTTTGAAATATATAGACTTTTAATCTTGCTTGCTTGCTACTTGGATTTTCTTGCTACTGGGATCATTTTTTTCTACCCCAGTCAATATACTGTAATGAGGCAAAAATACCCCATCCCGTATTTTGGCAAACCATGGAGTAACAAAGCAGAAGTCAGATACTCTGGCTCTGTGGGGTGGTCACCCCATTTAGGGAAAATCAATTCTTTTTCAGGAGGGAGAGAGGACACTGAGGTTTCACTGAGGTCAGGAAATATACGGTATTCACTGAAATAAAAATCCTTTATAACTCACAGAATTCAATTTTATACACACACACATGGCTTGCAGAACAGGGGTCACTCCTAATGTGCAGGGGTAATTTCACTAGGATCAGTCTAAGATCCAGACAAATCCACACATGCCACTCTTCAGTAAAGAGTAAATCAAATCCCACAGTGACCCTGTTTGAGTTTTTCTGCTGATTTTATTTTAGAAAGTAAGGGATGTATCCATTACAGGTTTACTATCCCTTACACAGAATGCATAAGTGTTTTACATTCTGGAATACTTGTATTTGTATATATGTACATAATGAGATTTCTTGAAGATGGAATCTAAGTCTAAACACAAAAATCATTTATGCTTTATATATACCTTATACACATAGCCTGCAGGTAATTTTATACAATATTTTAAAAATAATTTTGGGCATGAAACAAAGTTTGTCTATTTTGAACCATCAGAATTCATGTCCTTGGTCCAGCACGATTGTCTCCAGGGATGTTGTTTTGCTGGCCTCTTGGAAGAGAGGCCAGAGGTAAGGTGATGAAGGGTTTTGGGGCAGAGTTAAGCTTATAAAAAGACTGCACCTCTTCCCTTCTGTCTCTTGCCATTTTGTTGACCTACCCTCCCACCTCTATACCAGTGTGAGTATTCTGGTTGCTTTGGGGCCGGGTAGGAATTTTCTCCCCTTTTGCCTACCCCACACTGTTTAAAAACATGGACAATTGGCTCAGGTATGGTCATAAACAGGCTGTCACCTTGCTATTAGCTGGGGACATATAGTGTTCAGGTGAAAACCTATGGCACCCTCATTGGATGAAGGTTAGGTCTCTGGAACTGCCTCTTTATGTCATGTTGCTAAAGGGGTAGGGAAAGCAACCTTCCTGGGGACTCACCTGGGATATAAACCCTTGCTTAAGTCCTGTAAGTTGAATGAGGAAATCTCAAGTTGATGTTCCAGCTGAGAAGCAACCCAACTGTGGGTTATCCCTGGGGCTCAGGTGTTTTGCCCAGGGAAAGCTGAGGAGCTGGTCTGGGAAACAGACCACCTGCCTCAGTTGCTCCTGCACTAGATTGCTGTCTCCATTTTGGAGATCTCATAGAAAAAGCACATAAAAAGGGTAATGTAAATAAAATGGCCAATTTTTATGACCCATGTTTTGGTTTCAAGTTGGTTAGCAAAGCAAAAGGGTCACTATCTCAGCCACCCACAAAAAACGTTTTGGTTTTTGGATTATTATGGATTTTGGAATTCTGGATAAGAGAGACTCAACATGTCTTTTCTTTACAACTCTCTTCTTTTTCTATTTCCCACAAGGAACTCAAGCCTGCACATAGTGTCTCCCTTGCCATTTTTATCCTATAATCATGTTGAGAGGTAGGTTAACTGAGAGAAAGCAACTTGCTCATGGCCATCTAGGTCACCCAGCCCAGTGTAATGGCAGAGTTTGGGTTTGAAATCAGGTTGGCTAGAAATCAGGTTTCTTGAGTCCTGTTCCAATACTCACTACCACATCATCCGTGCTTACCTATTCTACAGATTTTAAAAACTGTTTAGAACCCTTGAGTTATGATTTCCTACATCCAACTAGTCAGTCTCTTCTAATTTTATGTGATGAGCCTGGAGCTGGAAAACTAAGTAGCACCTTGTGCATGCGTGAGTCCTACTAACATCCTAGTGCAATATGCTGAACATGTTCCTTGCTGCAATAAAGGAGATAATGGACTTACACAATGCTGTGGATACGTGAGCCAGGAGATTCTTTGCTATTATCATCCCCACAGAGTAAACTGCAAGGGATGGGAATCATACAGTCCTCCTTGGACTGCAGCTCCTTGAACTCCCAACCCCACAGCTCAGTATAGAGGGCCTATGCCCCTAGAAAGACTGCTTTGGAGGGGAGGGCTTCCTAAACAATGTGGGATAGAACTTGGGAGCCTGCTGAAGGACTGCAGCGAATCTTCAACAGACTCTCTCATGCCCCATCCCACATTGTTCAGGTGTGGACACCAACAATACAGAGATGACTCCCAAGGGCACAGGCAGCTGCAGGGCAGGGGGGGGGGAGAGAAAGGGATGGTGAGAAAAGTGGTACAATTTGTCTTTGAGAGACTTTAACTGATGCAGAATGTTTAGTGTTTCCATTCTGCACATGGGATGTTTATTTGACAAACTCTACTAGTCTAGAGAGGCAAGTCTTCACTAATTTTATTCTAAAAGGAAACTATTTATTCTAAAAGGAAACAACCAGCAGTTTGTTTTTACTGTGAGAAAGTATTTGAAAGTATTTGGCCAGACAAGAGATGGAGTCGGAGGATGAGGAGGAGGACATAGCTCCTCAGGAGCAAGAGGAATTGGAGGCTAGGCCAGGTCCCAGTTCTGCCATGCCAGACCCTAGCCCTGACAGTTCAGCCCCAGGAGTGGAAGCACAGCCAGGCTCTGGCACTGTGGAGCTCCCTTCAGGGGCTCAGCAGATGAGTGTGGGCTCCAGGGAGGAATCTGGCTTGGAGGTTCCCTCCTTTAAGGAGCGAAGGGCTGAAAGTGTTTGTGTCCATCGATCTCGCAGGCTGGCTGAGAAACAAGCTCTTAACAAGGCTCAGCTGATACCAGGCAGGGTGTCAGCTACTTAAACACCTGTGGGACGCCATCCCTTTGCCAGAACTTATTGTAAGTCTCTTGGTGTGACTGTGTGCTGGCTTTGTGTCTTTGGAACTCTGGTTTGCCTTGACCTTGGAACGACTTGGACTTTCGCTGCTTTCTCCTTGCCCTGACCTCGGACCGGACTGACTTCTGTAATTTCCCCAACCCTGACCTTGGCTCTGGCTTTGGACTATTCTTTGGATCAACGCTTAGGCTTGTGGAACTGACTTATCAGCTATTGTTGGTGAGTGCTGGCCGCAGTCCGGGACACCTGGACAGTATTTTGATTACTATTTCCATTCATAGCTATACAGTGACCATTTGCACTTTCTGTTTAGAAAATATTTCTCAAGAGAAAATATCAGCTTTCCTCTTTTATTGTAGTTATGTATTCATAAGCTAGAGTTATGGATCTGTAATTGTTCCATACTCAGTATACTATGTATTCTCAACAGAGACACTGGGCTGAAGCATATGGCCCAGAAGGAATTATCTCCAGCCACAATCACTCCTGGACCGTGGCAACCAGACAGCCCATTCCTGAAGTGGCTGCTGCTGCGGTCCCGAACAGGCTGCCAGCAGGAGTGGATTAAATCTGCTCCTTTTGCCAGTGGCTTCAGGCCATCTTAGGCAGCTTTGAGCAACTTCTAGCCACTTCAGGAGCATGTTGTCATCTAAACGCCATGCCCCTTAAGTGGCCAGAAACCACTCTATTTGGCCATTCTGTTTTGGGCCACTATTGCCACAATCGTAAATCCCCTCAAATCCAGTTTACCAGTCATCAACTGCAGTGAGTGATGGAGGAGTCAGTGATCAGGGCACAAGAGCATGGTGTTTTCCTCTCATTAGCAAGTGAGGCTGTGACAATCAGAACCAGGACCCCAGTGGTATTTCCTTCTCAGAACCTTTCTTGCTGGCAGGAAAGAGAGGGAAATGTCATCTTCCTGCACCTTGCTCACCAGCTAAACAGACCCTGAACACTCCCAAGAAATGGTCCTTAGTTATGCATTTGCAAGTATGTAGGTGATGCAGGATAGTGGCAATTATTTTCACTGCACAAAATGTTGTTTTGCTGTGTAGAATTTTTTTTCCTGGCACAAAATGCATGAAAAATCAATCACGCATGAATTTTGTGCAGAATGAGTTCTGAAATGAAATTCCTCGCAATCCAGAACTTTTCTTTTTAGGGACTCAACACCCGAAAATATTTTTGAACATTTACTAACCTGAATCATATAAACTGTTCAAATAAGAAATGTAAAATTGTCCAAAATATATCCTGTATTTGAGAACTGCTTCTTTTTACTGGGCATACAGACTTTATAACACAGTTGGCCCTCCCTATCCACAGATTTTTTTTATCCATAATATGAGCATACACAGCTTGAAAATATTCCCAAAAAGTATAAATTCCAAAATGGCAAATCTTGGGACACCATATACAGCGAGAAAAAATTCATACAATACATGCACTCCTATCTTAATTACTGTGTGAGCTAGTGTGGTGTATAGAGAACTAGTGAGAGCTAGTGTGGTTTGAGCATTGGATTACAACTCTGGAGAGCAGGGTTTGAATCCCCGCTCAGCCATGGAAATCCACTGGGTGACTTTGGGCAACTCATACTTGCAAATGACAAACCCACACTGCAATTTTCACTTATAAAACAAAGTCTGGTGATTTGTTTTCACAAAATCATCACATATAGATCCAACCCACCATATGTAAATAGACTAATCATTTTCAATTAGGCATACAGAGTTCTTGATAGCATTTCAAGGATGGAAAATTATAGGCCTTTGGATTTTGCAATCTTCTCTCTTACCCTTATCTTTAGTTTGAAACCAATTCTAGTACTTGCAATATCTTTATGTGTCAATATTTGTGGTGCACATACAAAGTCAGTCAGTTCTGAAATCCTAGAGTAGATCATGATACCCACTACAGCCATGTCCTAAGAACATTCCAAAAATTCAACCAATAAATTTCAAGGTGGCATTTTCCCCCCTCCTACAGTAATGCAGTAAAAAAATATCAGTATAAATGACACGTGAAAAGTGACACATTCTAAAAGACCTCAGTTCCAGATGATAAAACTATATCTTTCTGCCTGACTAGACACAAAATGGGCATACATATTGTTTTAGGAAAAATTAAATTGAACAGGTCTGAATTTCCTCCCATTGTTTTTGTCCACTACTTTTGATGCTACAAATGCCAGTTCTAATAGGTAGGGTTGTATTTCTTTCAAGTTGTGGGCTAAATAAAATGTCCAAATATGAACAAGTTTAAATGTCTTTGTTTTTTAAAATATAACAAATAAGTGGTGACAGCAATTCATTATTCTCTTTCATAATAGCTTACTGGGTATAAATCTAAATGGTTTCTAGGACAATTTTTCAACTTTGTAAAGACATACATGCCTGAATTAATGTTTAATGGAGAATATTCCTGCTTTTTTTCAGGTAAACATGCACAGGAGGGATCAGTTTTTCTTCATCCTTTCAACAATGTAACATAGTAGGCTTTGCACCGCAAATGTTGCATTCTTAGCCAGGCTGCTGAAGCCCACATTTTGATAGCAAATAACCATAAAGGATAACACATTCTGAACATATAAATTAACTCCAAGACTGGCCTTTAATGAAGCAGAAGAGCTGTAAAGAAGCAGAAGTAAAAGCATTCCAATGCGCAGATGGAAGTATTTGATCATACCTTTAAAAGTTCTTTGGAAGCCAATGCCATACATAGACTATCTTTGGCTTTCTGTACCTGATTAAACTGTTACTAAAGTGGTTGTTGTTGCGTGCCTTCAAGTCATTTTCCAACTTAAGGCAACTCTATTATGAGGTTTTTTGGGACTGAGTGTGTGTAACTCATTCAAGGCCACCCAGTGATTTTCCATGGCCAAGTGGTGAATCAGACTCTGATCTCCACAGTCCTAATTCACTGCTCAAACCATTATACCATCCTGGTTCTCTTACTATTAATATTATTAATATTCAGTTTGAGGAAGCATATAAGATATTCAAGTGTAAATAGGCCTCACCTACAGATGTAAATAAGTCAAACCTATTTTTTTTCTTTATAATTTTGCCAGAATGAGACCTTTTCTATTCTATCAGATTTTTCTGCAAAGACTTAGTTCATGCTTTAGTCATAACTTGTCCTGATTATTGTAATCTTTGTTCAGCTGGTCTTCCATGAATATATCTTAGTTCCCAGGTTCCTTTTCAATATTCCAATTCTAGGATCATCTTTCAGACCATCCACTTAGATTATCATGTTCTTCACATCTATACCTCAAAAAATGCTTTATTTGCTTCCAAAATGTCACTCTCATTAATATTTTTTTATGTTCCTTTGGCACTTAATGCATTGAAAATTATTCTGTAAGTCAGTGGTTGTCAAGCTTTGGTCCTCCAGGTGTTCTGGATCTCAGCTCCAAGAATTCATGACTTTTGGCCAGGCTGGCTGGGGCTTCTTGGAGCTGGAGAACTAAAGTCTGGCAATCACTGCTTTAAATGGATGCAAACCTATTTGGGGTTTCTATAGTCTTCTGTCAGTGGAAGCCAGTTTGAATATTACTGGATACTTGAGAATGTTGCTTGTCTTTACATGAGCAAAGATGTGTATAATTACAGCTGCACTACATTGAAAAATATATGCAGATGGGAAATCTGGGGATACATTCAAGAAATTTGGAGAGGATAGATTTTTAAATGGTTCTTGAGAATAAGCTTATTATTGGCAACTAAGTCATGGCTGATTTTTCAGTTCTTTATTTTAATAATAACAACATTTAGTGGCCCCTGGCTTATTTCTATGCTGTTCTAGATTTTAAAAATGAGATCCACCACTCACTAGGGGCATTATGAAACAAAAGAGAACATCTGTCAGTTTTTGTTATTACTTTTCAGAAATAAAAAGAAAATACTGCTATGATCTTACCATCAAAAGTAAACATCCATTTCATGAATCCCTTGAAAAACTAAAGTAGTGGATCCCCCAAATTGATCCCAGTTTTAAGGACTCCCTTTTCCTCTGTATGTCTGATTTCAGCCTAAAATTCTCCCCGAGAATTTAGAAAGAACGTATTCTTCTTTCATTTCCTATCTCGAGTCAGGAAGTTAGTTGTCTATATGTAAAATAAACTAAAGAAGTGTGAAGTACTATTAAATCTGAACATAAAACCCAAATGGATTATGTTTCAAATCATCATTCCAGACACAAATCAATATCCCACAGTTTAAGAGGCCACACTGATAGAAAGCCTATAAAACTGTATTCTTCTTATCCAAACATTGACTCTAGAAACCTTCTACACACCATTTCAAAAATTTACTCTGTCTCAAAAGCAAAACCAGTCATCTCTGAGACAGTGTTTCAGCAGGATTTGTGCCAGCAACAAACAATATATGGTAAATGGGAAACACCCTTTGTAATCACAAAGATTTTCATAGCAGGGATTTGTACAGAGCATTTTTCTCAAACATGCAATCACGTCAGAGTTCAAGGTGAATGAAAGAAGAAAAGCAGCGGTTAATTCCACCACATCCTGAGATTCAAGACATTCCAGTGCTGCTATTGAACCTGGTTGCATATCAAAACAAGGAAATAAAACAGCATTGGCAGAAGAATATATATTGCTAAGCTTAGCATTTATGTTTCTGAATTCTACCCCTTAACCTGAAAATAGTCAGGAAAGACCAGTTCTTATAAGGTGGGGAAGGAGAGTACTAAGACCATAAACCAGGTGTTTTATGACTATAACAACGTGCATGTTCCTCAAATGAACAATGACACCAGTACTTTGCTACTCCACTCAAACAATTACACAAGTAGTGTATATGATGAAAAATAAAAACAAATTAAGAAAGAGTTGAATAGATACACTTAAAGAATCTTACAGCAAATGCTAACAACACTGTCAATGAGAATTGGCACTCTCAGTTGTTGATATGAATCTACATCATATGATTTTATTATTCATAATGTATATATGCACATAAAGAACCATTGACGGGATAACTTACAATATCAAAAAAAGAAAAAGCAGTAAAAAAGAACAACAGTGGGCCCTCCCCATATGTGGGGGATCCATTCCGGACCCCCCCCCCCAACGTATGGGAAGAATTGTGTATGTTCAAACCCCATTTGTTTTAATGGGGAAGTGTTCCCACACACATTATATTGCTGGTGGCGTAACCTTCTGTGTAAAGTTAAATTCACGTTTAGTGCACTTGTGTATGGCGTGGGTGCACTTTATAAACAATAATGTATAATCAAGAAAAAAAACTGGGGAATTTGGGAAGTTTGTGTGTATGTTTTTATGTTTTGTTGTTGTTGTTGTTTTGTATACATGGGGAGGGGAACTTTGGCTGCAATGTTCAGGCCATTTTTGCACTAAATGTTGTAATGTGATGGGTGGGGAGCTTTGACCATCTAGAGGGGATGTTCAGGAGCCACCAAAATGTAGTCTGAAGTTGTACTATTTTAACTATAGACAAGATGCTCCTTAGGGATCATGCTGTCATTTAGCTCTTTCATGCAGATATTTTTAGCTCTTCATAGAATCATAGAATCATAGAGTTGGAAGAGACCACAAGGGCCATCCAGTCCAACCCCCTGCCATGCAGGAACTCCCAGTCAAAGCATCCCCGACAGATGGCTATCCATCCTCTGCTTAAAGACCTCCAAGGATGGAGACTCTACCACACTCCGAGGGAGTGTGTTCCACCGTCGAACAGCCCTTACTGTCAGGAAGTTCCTCCTAATGTTGAGGTGGAATCTCTTTTCCTGCAGCTTGCATCCATTGCTCCGCGTTCTGGTCTCTGGAGCAGCAGAAAACAAGCCTGCTCCCTCCTCAATATGACATCCCTTCAAATATTTGAACAGGGCTATCATATCACCTCTTAACCTTCTCTTCTCCAGGCTAAACATCCCCAGCTCTCTAAGTCGTTCCTCATAGGGCATGGTTTCCAGACCCTTCACCATCTTAGTTGCCCTCCTTTGGACCCGCTCCAGTTTCTCCACATCCTTTTTGAATTGTGGTGCCCAGAACTGGACACAGTATTCCAGGTGGGGCCTCACCAAAGCAGAATAGAGAGGCGCTATTACTTCCTTTGATCTAGACACTATACTTCTATTGATGCAACCTAAAATAGCATTGGCCTTTTTAGCTGCTGCATCACACTGCTGACTCATGTTCAACTTATGGTCTACTTGGACTCCTAGATCCCTTTCACACATAGTTTCATTCAGCCAGATGTCCCCCATCCTATATCTGTGCATTTCATTTTTCCTCCCTAGGTGCAGAACCTTACATTTCTCCGCATTGAATTTCATTTTGTTAGCGTTGGCCCAGCTTTCTAGTCTATTCAGGTCATTCTGAATTTCAATCCTGTCTTCTGGAGTATTGGCTACTCCTCCTAATTTGGTGTCATCTGCAAATTTGATAAGTATGCCCCCAATTCTGTCATCCAAATCATTAATAAAGACATTGAATAGCACTGGGCCCAGGACAGAACCCTGTGGCACCCCACTGGTCACTTCTCTCCAGGATGAAAAGAAACCATTGTTGAGCACCCTTTGAGTTCGGCCAGTCAACCAATTACAAATCCATGTAACGATTTTGGAAGCTAAGCAGAGTCAGCCCTGGTTAGTATTTGCATGAGAGAATGCCAACAAATACCATGTACCATAGGCTATATTTCAGAGGATGAACTGGTAAAACCACCTCAGAATGTCCCTTACCTAAGAAAACCCTATTAAATTAATGGGGTCAACAAGCGACATGAAAGCACACACACACACACACACACACATATATATATATATATATATAAAACACATGTAAATGTATTTGAAGCTGTTTATGTATCCCCTCCCCCCTTTTAAAAATTACTTTTGTCTTAATCCGAATGTCAGTATTGTATGGAGCAGAGAATCTACTACTCATGAAACATTTGAAGGAGAAAATGGACACCCAGTAACAATTGCTTTAAAATGCCTTGTTACTGTTACTTTTGTGAGAAAATTCAATTTCTTTATCAACTGTAGTATCATATTTCTCTTATTATTAGTTTGGTGTTAAATCATTTTTGTTTTATACTACTGTTTGATTGAAGGAAGATGACAATGACACAGTTCAGTCTTCAGCACTTAAAGCAAATGTGTCAGCATACCTAAAAAGGTATTTATTAATATGTAATTTACTGCATTGCTATAACCATAATTTTTGGCCAGAAACAAAATGCAAAATGTACAGAAGAAAGAAATGCATTTGGGGGTACAAATATTTGTCTTACAATTATTTATACTAGAATTAACTTTTCTATTCTTTAATGTAAAAGTAAAGAAACAGGTTTTTTTTTCTCAGAACATTTTTTCTATTCTAATTTTCATTATTCTTTTTATGTTAATATGTCCCAACAGCAACATAAAAAAGGTCTGTCATTCAGATAATATGAACTTAATTTAATTATACACAAGGCACATTTGGTTTCTTGGAGTCTTGTTCTTTTCATTGGATTGGAGAAGTCTGTTGAAGATCATGTCCAATATATTCATGAGTCCCTTGAGATAGTTTACATTTTAGAAGCCGAAACCATCTGTTCAGTTTAAATACTTGGTACAGGATGTGATCCAGGAGGGAACACACACACATTCTGGACACACACCTACATTTTCTCATAGTTAGATTGTTAGAAGTTTCCTTCACAAAATCCACAAAATACTCTTTACACTCCTCCTGAGTCGAGAGCATTGAAGGATAAAACACCATGTCACTAGAATCACACACACTTCCACTACTCCAACTTCTTATTTAATGGATATTGTGTCAAATCACAAACTGCTTCTTGAATTCTGTCCAATTTTAAAAGCACTTTTGAGAGTTTTTTGAAGATAGCTTCTGAAAAGGTAATTTAAATTTAGAAGTGAGCATGGTGGGCCCAGGCCCATCCCTCTGGAGCATGGCCACAAAATCCAAGGCTACAGGAGAGATGGATTTTTCAAAAAGATCAAGCTGGTAAGCTAGAACCATTACTGCTTTCAGTTTACACCTCCTATCAAAAGTGTTATAAAGTCCTTATATTGAGTGAACAATCTGGAAAATATTTTTGATCACAGACTATAAAAAACAAAGTACAGGGGGAGCTTGGTATCTGCTACTAGAGTCCCTTTATATATATTGGCTTAGTAAAATGGTGGCCCTTGTACAAAATGGCAGCATCAACATTTGCTTTTGGTTTAAAAAAAATCGAATATTTTCAAGTCATTGATGGTTGAATCCATGGATCCAGAATCCACAGGTGCAGAGGACTGACTGTATATGTGCTTCATATTTGATATCTCTCTGGGTTGTGCGAATATGGAATCTGTCTTCGTGGAGGTCCAAATCACTTTTTCTCCCAGTAAAAGTGTTTCGAGATCATATGCTGTTGTATGCCCACCTAAGGCAAACCTATCATGGGTTTTCTTGACAAGATTGGTTCAGGGGGACTTTGTCTTTCTCTGAGGCTGAGAGTGTGTGACTTGCCCAAGGTCATTCATGGATGAGCGGAGATTCAAACCCTGCTCTCCAAAGTCGTAGTCCAATACTCAAACCATTATACCATTTCTTCTGGATCATAACCGAGTCATAATATACTTTTCTAACATTTTTATTTACTGAAAACAATTTCCTTTGCCTTCTCCATAGCTCAAGTTGCCATGTAAGGTATTTGAAATCAAACACAAAAACATTAAAGAAAACAATTTATTTATTGTATTCATTTCATTTATATCCTGCCTTTGTCCTAGCACAGGAATCAAGGTAACTGTTAAATATCCCATCAAATAGGAACAACAGTTGTCTGATAATAATTTCCAACTATTTCAGATTAAGCTGCAGATCCAAGTAATTACTTAATATAATTTGAAATCAAGCAGGAGATACCAAGAATCCTGTTCCATAATAAAAACAATGAGAGTATGCTCTAAGGAAATGATATGTTCTTCGGCAGTAAAGCCATGACAGCCTGTATTTCTAAGGATGAGGAAATTTGTTTGAGCAGAATGCCAATATCCTAGCCAAAGCTATGAAAACCTCACATTCATTGTAGGGAAGATGGGAAAAGTCAAGCTACATCTACATTTCAGAAGAAAAATCTGGGGGAAAGAAAAGCTGCTGCTTCTGGTTTTGGAATAATCCCAGCTTCTTGTTGGCAGAGCAAAAAAAGATATTTATCAAGGTTCTGGAATAAAACAATATGGTGTAAATTACACTGGCTACCAAACAAAGGAATGGAAGCATATTGGCTGTTTTGCCTAGATACTTTTGTGCCTCAAAAGTAAACAAACTTCTTTTGACTGTGTGCACATATGTGTGTGCACACATACACGCAGGATACGAGATGTAAAATCAGACAACTGTTGAAAACATTATTACTTGCCAACAACAAAAGGAACTCTAATTGAAATGGCATCAACCCTTAGCTAAGCAGAACTTTATAATAATCTACAGCATGCTATAAAAACAAATAGGAAAAAAAAACATTTCATAGAAGGTCATATGAACAAAGCAAAGCTCTTTTTCAATTTATTTCTCAACCGAGGAGGAAATAAAAATCAGGATCTGCAGCAGTGCTACTCAGAGTGGTGGTCCCTTGGCTGGTGCTGTTTCTGACCCCTTTGTTGCTGGTTTACAGATAGTTTTCAGAAAAGAAAGAACCATTTGTGGCCAATGAACACATATATGGTGCCAGTGCCTCACATATTGAAAAGAAAACATTGCCATAAGTCAAAGGCTGCTGCCACACTACAGAATTAATGCAGCTTGACACTGCTGTCATGACTCCATCCTACAGCATTCCAGGATTTGTAGTTTGGTGTGACACCAAGGCTAAATATCTCACAAAACTAGAAATCCCAGAATTCCATAACACTGAGGCATGGCAGTTAAAGTCATGTCAAACTGCATTAATTCTCCAGTGCAGATGCAGCCAAAGCCAATAAGTCACACTTAAAGGCTTTTATGTATTCACTTCAGGGCCAGGTGAAGAGAGTTTGCTCCCTGTCACAAAGAAAAAAAGAAAAACAGTGCTATGCTCTAGCATAGGAACAGATTGTCAATACCCCAAACAAATTATTTTGGCACAAAGGGCAGAATAGATTGTCCTGAAGTGAGTTCTTACTTTGCTAAATGACCGGATTTCTCTAAATGTCATAACCAACTGCTTTTCTAGAGGTATTTTGGCACGTAAATCCCCAAATATGTTCTTCCTTGTGATATTTTACTCTAGACACAGGAAATATAACATCATTCTCCTTGTTCAATCTATGGCTGAGGGACTGTAGTTTATGGATGAACTCCAATTCTGCTGTTTCTCTTTCTAACCTACCTTTATAGTTCTTTTGCTCATGGTCTGCTCTTCTGAGGTCTGAGATGGAATGCCAAGGGAGATTGAAATGTTCTGCCACCAGTTTTTGTATATTCCCATTCCTAATGTCTGCTTTATGTCCATTTATCTTCTGGCGCGGGGACTGGCCTGACTCTGAGAACAGCGGTCCTTGAGCAAAAGAACTACAAAGGTAGAATGGAAAGAGAAACAGCAGAATTGGAGTTCATCCATAGACTGTAGTCCCTCAGCAATGGATTGAATGAGGATAATGGCTTCCTGGCTCACTACACACATTTCAAAACTATCTGACCCCATCCTCAGGGGGGTGTCCTACATTCATCTATTCTCCTCACCTACAGGCTTGTTTCCAAAGCCAAACTGGTCTTGCCACTTCATTTCCAGACACAATTGCTAGTTCCCAATGTCTTTGTTCACTAACAACCATAGTTAAAACTGGACTTGTTACTTCATTTCCATACACAAAGGTTTTTGAATTTGAATTGACAGTCTCACATACCAATGGCATACAGATGTCTGGCCTGGTTTCCACTACACTAAATTCATTTGACGTAGTAGGCTGAAGTCTACGAAAGCTCATGCTGCCAACTTCTTTCTTTCAGTTAGTCTCAAAGGTGCTATAAGATCTTTCTACAAGGTACATATTGTTCCACTTGTTTATAAACTTCAAGCTATCTCAATTATTTTGACATTGTAAAATGTTTTGATTGTTTTTTTTCTCAACAGTTACTGCTTCTTTTGTCAACAGATATTTATACAGAAGCATAATTTGCCAACAGAAAAGCCACAGCTAAGCTGCACCAAGATAATCAAAAACCACTTTAGTGCAACGCATATACACTACCCACACATAACTGACAGAAGACAAAGGGTTGATACATGAGATATGTGATATATATTTAGAGAAAGAAGTTCTTAACATTTGATTCAACTAACATGGCAACAAAACATTATGGATGAGATTGATTTCTATTGATCATTTTCACTCATAACTATTCAGAACTACTGCCACTGTCTCCCTTCATCCCACCAACTTCTGAAAACAAATGGGTTGGATCCAAATGCCCCTCCATAAGTGGCACAGAGATAATTTCATTAGCAAAAGTTATCGGAATCTAGTAACAGCTTCTCATAGGGGAAAAAAAAAGGATGGCAATTTTCTCCAGCTTCTCTTTCCCACCTTCTATGATGTTCCAATATGGCAGATGACACTGGGAGCCAGAGGTGGTGGGGTATTGGAGAAAATTGTCTCCCTCCCAGTCCAGAACTTGGAAAATTTATTTTTGGGGTGCTAGTTCCAGAATCCTCCAGCCAGCATGTACCCCAGCCAACCAGAATGGAAAACTTACTTATGGGGATACAGTTCCCAGGATACCCCAGCCTTGATGGGCATTGGCTATGATATCTGTGAGATTTTGGGAACTGTAGTCCAAAAAGGATATTTTCCAAGTTCTGCTACATACCCTTTCTCCATCATTAGTAGAGCTCTGGTAAATGCTAGTCTGGATCCAACCGATTTATTTTACTTTCAAGAGATGTGTTCACCAATATGTTTTTATTTCAAATCATATGAAACAGAATTTTGAAATAGAATAAAAATGGTTTCTCACCCCTCAAAACAAAACTGGAACTTTGGTTTATAGGAACTGGTTATGCCCATATACCCTCCTCATCATCCTGCGAGCCAGACATTAGAAGGTGCATAGAGGTGTTAGCATTGGAATGAAAGAAGAAACAGTTAGTTACTTTGGCGTAATTGAATGCACATTGATTTTCATGGAAGAAAATTTATGAAATCAGGTAAGGAGTTATGAATGTAAGCAGCAACTGTGTTATATTGCAAGGAGCAAAAAAGGCAAATATATAAGGAAACATTTCCCATACCCATCAAAATTAGATTGCAAGACCAAACAGCAAATGGTTGCATAAAAAAGAAAAGTGCAGTTTGCAGAGAGAATAAATAAGACTGCAATCCCATCCATGTTTATTGGGGGGGGGGGGGGAGTACCATGGATTCCAGTGGGGCTTACTCCTGAAGAGACCTACATAGGATGGCACTGTAGCTACCACAACTCACAGCCTGTACATCAGCACTGTAATAGAACAGATTTAAGTACTATTGTAAAGCACAAATATTTATGATAATATTTGATAAGCTGTAAGATATTTACAAGTAATTCATTGCTTAATGCTTTAAGTAAGTGAACTAAATTATTTGATTTCCATTTACTGGCCAAACTTATTTACAAAATGTTACAAATCCAGTGATGAAGAACTCTGTCTAGCTCCAAAGGCTGGACTGCATTCCAAATGTTTTCCATGGGTAGAGTGGCACCGGGAAGCAGGTGCTCCTCAAGCCCTGGCCCCTAACGTGCCATCATCCCAGCATCAATCCCCTTGCCACCCTCCCATTCCTCTCTTGCCTTATTTTAAAGCCTGTCTTGTATGTATTTATTTCATTTGTATGGTACCCCAGCCAGCATGCCTCATAAGTTAAAACAAATTATAGCTAAACTAAATTTTAATACAAGCATTAAAAATAATTAAATAAACAATCCTATTAAAAGTACTAATTTAAAGCCATTTATAAAGCATTTAAAACATAATAGTGGGGATAAAATACAGCGCTTCAATAAAAGATCCTTCATCAACAGCCAGCACTATCTTTATAAAAAGATATTTGTCTGTTGATTGAAAGAAAGTAGAGTGACCAACCTAGCCCTCCATGGGAGAGAACTCCACAGTCTGGGATCAGCCAGCAATGGATCCAATGACTGCCCTTGGATGAGAGAGCCAGTATCAGCTGGCACATGCAAAAGTTATTTCTCTGGCTTCTGGCTAAATTCCCTTTCACACCAAACAATTATAGCACTATGATTCTGCTTTAACTGCCATAGCAACATCTTATGGAATGCTGGAATTTGTAGTTTGATGAGGCACTAGAGCTCTCTGGATGAGAATCCTAAATGCCTCCTTAAACTACAGAACCCAGGAGGTTGCCATGGCAGTTAAAGTGGAATCACACTGCTATCACTTTGTATCACAATTTGGCTTCACTTCCCATTCTCCTTTTCTAATTGAGGAAAGTGAGGGTGCAGGGTTGTAAGAACAAAAAGCAGAGAGGACTTTTGTACCTTTAATGGTTGTGCAAAAGATGAAATTTGCTTGGTACCTAGCTGCGTGACAAGCCACACCTGCTGAAATTACCTCTTTTACGCAACCACTGAAGTATGTAGAGAGATCTTGTAGCATCTTTCATACTAACTGAAGTTGGCGGTATGAGCTTTTGTAGAGGCTTATCCCATACATGTTAATCCAGTTTAAAATTTAATTTGGGTGGCATCCTGATGTTACCAGAGGTTTTTATCACCGAATTTGCTGCCCAAATACACCCCGGGTCCATCCCCATTTCCAGAGCCACTCCTCCTGGCTCTTTTTGTATCTGGGAGTTTTCCGAGTTAAGAAAGTGGCAGCTGGAGCGGCTCTGGAAGCAGGGATGGACCTGGGCTGTATTTGGACAGCAAATTCGATGGCAAAAACTGTCTGATAACATCAGGATGCCATCCGAATTAAATTTTAAACCACATAGAGGTAAGGTGAATTAACATGAACGTGATAAGCCTCTACAAAAGGTCATGCTGCCAACTCCTTTCTTTCAGTTAGTCGCAAAGATGCTACAAGATCTCTCTACATACTGATCCTACAGATTAACACAGCTATATTTTTGAATTCCATAATTATTAAAGGCACAGGAGCTCTGAGGAAGGAATGAATCACACCACAGCAAGTTCATAAGGGGTACACTGATGTACAGCCAAGTCCTGTTCGGGTGTTGCCACATTTTCTTCAACATGGGAGTAGGAGTGTGCCTAGTCTTGAGGAACAGAGAATGGTCACCTGGGGAGGAGTTTGTTTGGCATGGCTCAGTGGGAACTAAAGTCTGGATCTCATAATTCCCAGTCAACACTGTCCCCCTCTATGCCACACTGGTCTGAGAGACTGTTACCCCCTTCCAGGTTTGCTTCCACTGCATCTCTAAACTCAGTACATATAACTTCCATGCATATGATACCGAGTACTTAAAAGCAGAGGACTCTACATGTCCAGTTCAGTCAATACAGCAACATCATAATTTAGTACCTAAATCTGCTTCCTTTCCTCTCCCCTCCATTTTCCTTCCTGTTTTCCATTTGAAAAAAATATAGTGCCTGTACAGACAGGCCAAAATAAAGCTGCTTTAGGTCACTTTGGAGGTATGCTGTTTAAATGATGCATGGGTCCTAAGAGTTCAGAAGCTGTGCCAAAGCCACACTCCAGTCCTTAGGACTAGAGCATGGCTTTGGTGAGGCTTCTGTACTCTTAGGACGCATGCATCATTTAAACAGCATAACTCCAAAGTGACCCAAAGCAGCTTTATTTTGGCCTGTCTGTATGGGGCCATAGTTTAGATTATGATTCTATTGGAGGTGGGAACTACTTTGTCTTTAAAACACTGCTGTTTTATCAGGAAAATGATAGAATGAACTGTGAATAGTTTATTTAATAACATTCTATTTATTGTTCACAAAGTTTGATTTAAGAAACACCATATAATGAGAACATGTAGACAGATTCACCTGTCCCTGAGTAAGGTCAAATCTCATGTCTAGGTTTGTCTGGGGTTTGTCAAATGAACAGCAATTTTATTTTTTGAATCATGAAATTTGAGAGCTGTTTGTATAAGTTGTGTTGAGCAACCATGTCAACATGCTTATCAAGCAACACACAGATCTTGAAAAGGGTTGTTTTTTGGGTTTACAGCTCCCAGAATACATCGATCAGGCCATATGAAGCAGCCAGAGAGCAAGGCCACTAGCTAGAAACTGTAACTGAGTGCTACCACACATGAATAGAGCAACTTGGTTCCACAATACTTAGTTGGCAGAATATCAGTTAAAAATGCTTTCACAAAAAATCATCATGAGTTAAACTTTTCTGGCTTCCTCCCTTCCCTGAAAAATCCTGCCTGACAAGGCTTGTCAAAGAAACCTTTCACAACCCTGAGTGCAAAGAATTAACATCTCAACTCAAGTTAAGTAAATCTAGTGATAATAATGTGCTCATCACATGAAATAGTTTCTGAAAAAAGCTGATATAAGGCATCATCTTTTTGCCTTATTGTCTTCTGCCTACAAGTGATGCTTTGAGTTGTCAAACATGTAACTACTGGCCCTGAGACTATAAAAGCTTTCTACATGCTGCAGACAATAGCATTTTTAACAAACTGCTTGCCACATAAGGGATTTTATTTCTTGCAAGAAATATATTTACTTGCTGTGACCTGAAAAGACACTATGTTTTTTGAAAGTGTGTAGGGACATTTACAAAAATTCTGACAATGTGTTAATCCTCAGTCAGTTTATGGGAAACACGTCAGGTCAAACAAAACTCAGTGATGTCTGGACCTGTATGTGTATCTAGCAATAACCGCTTTAACACAGAAGCACATCAGTTGTGAAGCTACACTCATCTGGGTAAGAATGTTCTGTGGACCCATATATCCAGGTTGAGTCAGCTCTACTTGTCTCACTGCAGGTTCACTTCTAGGAGTATCAACAAGCACTTGTTTTCAGCTCTCTTTTATTCTTATAGCGCTTATATATGAGGCTTGTTTTTGTCTTACTTTTCTTCTCCTTTACTGCATTGTTCATGCATCTCCAGCTACTGACATATAATGACATATTGCCTCTGACTTGATAACAATGAGAATAAGCACAAGAAAGACAACAGAAGAAAGGAAAATGGTACCAAGGAACAAAAGTTGCTATAGGGCAGGGTGGAGCAAGATATGGCAAGTGGCATACAATATTGGGGGTTAGTGTGTTTTTACAGTAATTTTTTCCAGCAATTTTGAATCACAAATTAGGCAATATTTGGCACAACCAAACTTTCTGAAGTTTTATTGAAAACCTAGAATTACATCTGGTTCAGACTTGTGACAATGAGCTGGCAAAAATTTAGCATTCTAGCTTTACAGTCCCTTTCTGCCAAAAGTATAGGATGGTGCCTTCAACCTCAGGATCTCAGGCAAAGGTCTTTCCCATCACATGATACCTGTTTCTTTTTAATTGGAGAGCTGAGATGCCGAACCTTGGGCCTTCTTCAAGCAAAGCATGTGTTCTATTATTGAAGTATTTCCCCCCCCCCCCTTTTTTTTATAGTTTACAATTCAGTTCCTTAGCCCCTACCATACTGTAGCTCTCAGGAACTGAGTAGAAATTAAAAAAAGAGAAATTATTTTGATTCCAGAGGTCGTACAAAGGCAAGGATTTTCATCTTACATTTGGATTTGACGTCTACATTTTCAGTAACTTAAACCAATGCAGTGGTGGGGGGGGGGCGGAATGCAAGAAATATTCAATAATCAACTAGAGATCAGCCATGGACTAGAATTGTGACAGAATATTCACCAGATACTTTCTCAATGGTTTGTGGAAAGCAAACAAACAAACAAACAAAAACCTGAAAAATAGTTTATTCTGTGGGTAGGGAGAACCTATCCGTTGCAAAACTGGGGATAATTGTGTAATGTGAAAGGATCTTTAGATAATTAATTCCTTTTGGTACTTCTGTGTATATACCTCTCATAGACCTTGGAACTTTTCAAAAACTATACCTGAATTTCATAGTGAGTCTGAACTTGGGAGATGGGGGATTCTTGGAGATGTAATCTGAAAAAGTACTGCACATACTTTAGGATGGGGGGATTCTGGGAGGCCTGAAGAGGCACCTGGGTGGCGCCATTAGGGTTTGTGAGCACGCAGCATTCACACGCTCACAACCCCTAACATGTAATGGTACCGCCGCCATTCCTGAATGCCATTTAGACGGCGTTTGTAATGGCGGCAGCACAGCTGTGGAGCTGCTAGATGCAGCTCCGCAGTTGTGCCAGCGGAAAACACCCAATGGAAAGGCGCAGACCTCCCAGAGCAAAGGTGCAATGGAAAGGCACAGATCTCCTAGAGGAAAGGCGCAATGGAAAGGCGCAGACCTCCCAGAGGGCCTTCTCGGCTTCTGCTCCGAGGCTATGGAACGGCCTGCTGGACAAGACCCGTCTTATTACAATGTTAGACTGTTTCAAAAAAGCTCTAAAGACACATCTCTTCCGGCAATCCTCTACAATCCTACTGGCTCCTAAAATCTTCCAGCCAATTCCCTGATGTTACCCTATGCTGTGGCCAGCACTATGAGTTTTAATATGTGTGATATGTTGTTTAATTTTATTTGATAGTAACTTGATTTTAATTTTTGCTAGTTTAATTCTATTTTAAGAGGTGGGTGGTTGGGGATGGAATTCTTGAGCTATTTTAACTGTAATTGTTTTTAATCTGTTGTTTTGACAGAGGGGTGGGTAAGAAATAAAAATTATTATTATTATTATTATTATTATTATTATTAGCGGCACAAAAAAGGAGCATGGTTTGCCTGCTCCTTTTTTGCTGCGGAGCTTCACTGCGGCATCTAGCTGCTGCGGTGGAGCTCCGCAGCAAAAAAAAAGTAGTGCCAGACTGCCCATTTTGGCCGCTCTGTATCGCTCCCTAGTCTCTTCCATTTATGTATGGCACAGTCAAATAATGTTTTTCTTGGTGCTAACAGAAAATACCCTTGCCATTCTATAATGTTTCAAGTTTACTTTATAAAACCAGAAGCAACCACATTTGCTCTATTGTTTTGATAATTTGATACTGTTGGACAAAGTGTATCTAAAAATTTACTTTTATAAGAGCAATATTATGTTAATACTGGTGAGCAGCTTCAACCCAATTATATTGCTGTGGCCAGGTTGGGTTCATAAAAGACAAGCATAATAAATTATACTTGAACAGAACAGCTATATAAACAAAAACCTTAACAACCATTTAAAAAAAATCTTTAGAAACATTATTTATAATTGTTGAATTGGGAATCTTCAGAAATACAAAGAATGAGAGAGAGAAAAGAAAACTATAACAAGAAAAGAGAGAAAAGGAAACCATAACAAGAGAAACAAAAAGCCAAGGGAAAAAGGAAGGAAAACATTTAGATTCTTTGAGTGATGGAAATAAATAACAAAGCTATTAGTTTCAGTTCAAAGAGCATATCACTTATATTGTTTATTTCTTTTCTTCTGCAGATTTATTTTATCATGAACACTGGCATGGCAATAGCGTAACTGTGAAGTAAGGGGGAGGGGGGAGACATGACTAACCTGTTCTGGAGAGGGTCTGTGATTGGAGTGTTGTGTCCTCCCAGGTGATCTGTGGTGATGGTGGTGGTGATGGTGGTGGTAGTGGTGATGGTCATCATCATAGTTGTCTGCCATCAGTTTCATTCTATTCTGAGTCTGTATGGATTGAAGCAAAACAAAATGCCACTAAGTGCTAGAAGGCACTGGTCAAAAAGATTGTGAGTTGGGTCTGCACTATGACTATAAGAATGTAGGAAAAATCCATCAGGTCTGATTTTTACATACCAAATTTGGATCTGGTGAACTTATCAGCTGAAGCAGAATATACCAGCACACTAAAATCTATACTTTTAATAATTTTGCAGTCCAGTTCACCATCCAAAATAAAAAGGAATAATTTTGTAGCCCACAATCCAACACAAAAGGAAATGTAAGTACCAACCTTCCATGACATATTAATGAGTTGTACGTACAAAGAGCATTATACTGAAGAAAATCACTTCCAGAAAGTGTGCTCAGAAGGATAAGTACGTACATACAAAAATGTATACATTTAGGAGTTATTGCACAAAAACATCATGCAGATATTCTTCTGATGTATTTTGCTGCATTTGTAAACTAATGTGAATGTAAAAGGAAGCAAACTTGTAGTCAGGGAACTGTAAAATTTGGTGAGACCAAAATGCATAGATTCACACACCCTGGTTTGATATCATATTCAAGTCTTATACTTAGCAGCATAAAGTCTAATTAAACAGGCTGACACACAGCCAACCAGTACTCTGGGCACCTCTGTGAGGACAAGGCTGGGGATCTGGAAGAATATTCAGAGGGTGAAGAGGCATTCCACTAAGCACTCCTCAGCAAGATGATGTTGCCTGGCCATCATGTCTGCCAGTTGGGGAATTTCTATTCTTTTCACCCTCTGACTTTCAGGATTCCAAATCAAGAGGAAGCACAATGTCCACCACACTGTAGGCATCAATGGCTGATAAAACAGGCAAGAACCCTTTAACTAACTAAACAACCACTCTATCCACTCTGAGTGCTGGTTTTGCCTAACACATTATGACATAGTATTGTGGTATTCTTTATGCTGTTCACTACTACTAGTTTTGTTGAATGTTCACATATATTTGCAAAACCGTATTTTACAGTCTATGTCCATCACTGGATAAAAAGTATATATTGATATAACCATCTTGTGCCACACTTTAACAGAGTTATTACAGGAATTAATACTTGTACTAGCAAACATTTTGTTTTCTGCTATAATCTCCACATCCAGAGTTGATTTTTCATTATGTTCATGTGGAATAGGGACATTCCAGCTCCTAAAGATCTTATTTCAGATATCATTAATTGCTGCCTGATACCTTTCAAACATATCAATCTATAATAAGTGCTACATTTGCGAGAAAGGTTAATGCCAAACATAATTGAATATAATATGTCATGGCCTTTTTTTCTATACTCTAAGCACAGGATCTTTCCTGCAATTGTTAGCATTAATGTTAGCCTTCCACAGGTGTTGAGTTTCTGCTCATTATCTTTAGTGTCAGATCTGGAGAACTGCTGAGCACAGTGTAACTAGGGAAACATTCATCTGCATAAAATATTTCAATTGCATTACCATGGTACAGGCATAGAAATAAATTGCAAGACCTAACATATTCATGAGAACTATAACGTCTAAATGTACGCTAATGGGGGAACTAAGGCAACAATTTTTTGAAAGGTCAAATGAAATGTTATCTAGAAAGCAATGTGGATTTACTTTTCACTGAATGAGCTAAGCAATAATTTAATATGGACACTGAAGCAGCCTACGGAAAAAAGAAAGCTTGTTCCTGACCAGCAGTTGAATATTCACTACTAAGTCTTAAAGATAGCTTAAAGATAGATAACACGGTGTAGTAGTGTAAGCATTGAACTTCTACCCTAGAGACCAGGGTTCATTTCCTCACTCAGTCATGGAAACCCACTGAGTGACCTTCCACAAGTCACACACTCTAGAAAACCCCATTTGCCTTAAGGTTGCTATAAGTAAGACAGAACTTGAAAGCAAGCAACACCAAATATAGTTACAGATCACAGGGTGAAAACACCTTTCTCATTTAAATAGCACCAAGTATTCTAATATATTTCAAGGTCTGGCTTCACCCTATATATCCGACAAGAAACATATCTTCTACAAATAAAAAAGATGACAATACTCCTAGGGTATCAGCAATTAGGTTCCTAAGAAATAGCTCCCCAGTTTCTCTAAGCCTTGTAATTACAGTATCATTCTCCTCTTGGAGAAATTCTCAAAATTTATTTGTTTATTTTCTTATCAATGAACAGTCTTAAATTTCCAACCTTTCAACTGTACCCCATAAAAATGCACAAGTTAAACAAAATGATATATGCAATCCTGAAAATGTATCCTGTAATGAGGTGTTGGGGATTAGACTTGTCATAGGATAAGAACTGTGAATGAATGATGCCATCTTCTTAATTTGGTGCTGAAATATAAATAAACCACTTTTAATATTTCTTCCTGAAGAATCCATACTGTAGGAAAAGCACACTTACAGCTACCACCAATAATAAGATAATTTTATCAGCTGGTTTAAACTTTTTGTAAATTTTAAAAAGTAGGCTCTTTGATAAAACACAATACACAAGGCAGCAGAATTTTCTCAGAATAAGACAATTTGTTCTTATAAATTATCACTTGACTAGGATAACAGACAAAGTCTAAAGTTATATTTTAGCTTCTCTTGTAATAAGAAAATGCAAACATATGCAGTACATGGGGACATTTCTTCTACTTTATGGACATCAACAGTGTTTTTTGGTTTCAATCTTCCAAATGGGCCATACTGTAATCAGATGGGGATATTTTTGGTGGGGCAGGAGGGGGGCATAAAGAGCAAATAGAAAACATGGGATGATTATAATTATCTTTATCAAGCCTTTAAACCAAATACTGTGAATTACTGCTGCATGTTTTACTTACTAATTCTTTTAAGGTTCAGTAGGCTTTGAAATGCCAGGTATACTTTTATTCCAGGAAGAAATTAATTAAGTGGATTGGAATTTGTCCAGGACCCCAAGGCCTTTATACCTCTACACTTGCTAAAAAAATGTGATGGGATTTTTATTGACCACATGTGTTTAAAAGCTTAGTTTATCGTGGGGGGTGGGGGGATCTATGTACTTCCAACATCACCATGTAAATGTGCTGAACAACGCTGATCTGGAGTGAAGAGTGCCATCTACTGACTTTGCAGTGCCACCACTTCCTGCAGCCTCCTTCAAATCATATTTCAAGTCCACTAGTGAGTATGTCTCTTCCTATTCGGCATGGAATAGTATAGCAGAATGAAATTCTACATCCTATGGCTTTGATTTTGAATTCATCTTTCTGAGTATATATTATTTTCTTTAAATCGCAGAATATACATTTCAGAAAACACAAAGAAAACAATACAGTGTATGTCCCCAGGAATTTAGCATTTAAACGGAAAGTCATTTTTAAAAACAATAATTTCATTAGTTGTTGTGTGTCTTTAAGTCATTTCCAACATGATGACCCAAAGGCCAAGTGTTTTCTGGGGCTGAGAGTGTGTAATTCATACAAGGTCACCCAGTGGGTCTCCATGGCTGAGCAAAGAATCAAAATCTGATCCCCAGAATCATCATCCAATGCTCAAACCACTACACCACACTAGCTCTCATCTGAACTTTACCTGTAATTCTCAATGAAACTGACAGAAGTTATTTTTGAATAGAAATGGACATATCTGCATCCATTCACATACACATATCCATCCATTACATGTTAAACTGTGAATTTTAAATGTGGATTGTTTTAATATGTGTATATATTATTTGTCATTTTAAATTTATATGTATTTTAATTAATGTGTTTTAATTGATGTTGTTTATCTGTTCATCGGTGCAGTTTTCTGCCTCAATCTAGGGTGAGAGGCTGGTAAGAAATAATAGTAATAATTATTATTATTATTATTATTATTATTATTATTATTATTATTTTCTCTTTCTCAAACTTTCTCTATCCTTTCCCTTTTTTTAACTTCCTCTTTTCCTGTCACCCAAGTAAAAATTTCATCATTCACAGGAATTAGGCTTTGAAGAAAAGCTTCTTTTGAAATTTATAAGGGTCTCTGTTCTAGCCCTCTCTGGTCTGTGGATGCTGATAGAGCCAAAGAGGGGAGATTGAGGGCTGGATCGAAATGAGCCTCAACCCATGGGATGGATCTAGAATGTCAGAGTCGTTCTCTTGCCTGTCATTAAATAACAGCAGCAGCAGCAACAATGTAGCTAGGAATGTAAGAGTGTACTTCTAGTATTCTACTTTTTTCCTTATTTGAAAAATTCATAAAGACACAGCTTGTAAGAAAAGCCGGTGCGCAATGAGGCGGATGGGGGGGGGGCGGTCACAAAGAGCAGATATATTTTAATGCAATTAAGTACAAAGTAATTCATGTAATAATAGCAATAATATTTCACATGCCAAGTGTTCAAAGCTCTTTATATATGAGAAACTTCCTGCTTTCATTATCAACATAGGTGTGGATTTCCTTTCTCGTAGACTGAAACTGTCCCCATGATAAAGTGTAAGATAGAATAAAGGAAGTATTTGCATTAGCAAAATATACAGCAAGAGCTATGTTTGGACAAGGCAACTGTAGCTCACCCTGTGAGTTGGGCAGAGGTTATATATCCAGACAAAGTACTGTTTCCTTATTGCCAGTTTATTAAGGGTGAAGTAAAAGATAAAAGAATGAAGAAGTTTTTGTTCATTTAGCATTTGCAAAAATCAGTGGCAGAAAATGAAGCCAAATCTTTTACCAGTCACAACTGGTCATATTATCACAAGAGTACAGGTTACAATCTTATCCTCTACACATAACAACCTATCTGCCTTCCTACCTATCTATCTTTGGACATGATGAATGTAGTACCAGAAAACATGTCAGTGGAAACTGCAGATAAATTAACCAAGCTGAAGAAAAAGAAGATGGTATGTTTAAAGGATTAAATGGAAGAGTGTCATTATTCAAACGCAAAGAACTGAGAAGTTTAACAATGATGTGTAAATGAGTCCTATCCTGCCTGATATGAGGTGTCATAAATAAGACCTGTATTTTTAAACACATTAGTCGCAAGGTTGTTGGCATGGTAGTACCCCAAACCACATATCCCATGACTGATATTATTATTTTAAAAAATGGCAACTGTTTATTTATTAATTTGTTTAATTTACATTTCATATTTCTCTTAGAACAGGACCCAAGGCAGCTTACAACAAATTAAAACAAAGTACAGCTAAAACCTTATTACACAAAAGTTTTTTTTTTCATATAAACAAACAAGTTTTACTAAAAGCACAAAAACAAATTTAAACAAATTTAAAACAATCAAAAATAAAAGCACAGGACACCACCTTGACACATCCTCCTGACACATGGGTTAAGAACCAAAGGCCTACCTAAACAAAAAGTTCTTTAGCTAAATTCAAAGTGCTGGTCATAAAGCCCTATATGGCTTAGGTACACACTATCTTAGAGATTGTCTCTCCCTTGCCAGAATTCTAAAATCTTCAGGGGAATGCTTTCTCTTGGACCCACCACAATCACATGAACGCTTGGTGAGGACACAAGAGAGAGCCTTCTCAATGGCTGCTCTATTCTCTGAAGCTTTAGGAATGATCTTTGGTCCAGTCTGACATGGCACCTTTCTGGAGAGATTTCAACTGCAATGAGAAAAGAATATTCAGCATCATAATTCAATGCCTGGGTACATTACTTGTTTATATACAATGTTACAGGTTTGGTTCCTGGGATCTTCAGTTAAAGAATCGCTGGGAAGTGGGCTGGCAAAAAAACATGTATCTGAGCTTTAAAAGAAAGCATTAAGTGAAAACAGTGGCATCACTAATGGAGTGTGTGGGGTGCGGCCCACACCAGGTGACACCCTAACATGGAGTTACACCACTTCTCCTCAAACCTTTAGGCAGAAATGGGCTGTGGCATCCATCTGTGTCCCTTTAAAATGCTGAAGAGATAATGCGAGTGTGGTGAGGCTTAATGGGAGAAGAAAGGAAAGGCCCCAGATTTTAAATTTTAAATTTAATTTTTCTTTAAAACATTCCTTAAAAACATCACATTTTACCAAACTACAGTGGTCCTCCGGTTTACGAATCCCCCGGGGAATGAAATCCCCGGGACCCGAAACCGGCGGGACCAAAAAATATCCCCCGGGATCCGAAGGATCCCCTGGGATCCGAAGGAGAAAAACGGCGCGGCCCCTTTAAATCGGCCGCACGGTCCGTCTCCTAATGCAGTCCCTCTGGAAACAAAAACTTCCGGGTTATGAAAGGTAATCCGGAGCGGATTACCTTCGTAACCCGGGGGACCACTGTATGTATATGTAAATGAATGTGTGTATGCTATTGTAATTTAAAGGTATAATTTTAATTTTGTTAGTTGTTTATTTCACAACTATTACAATGTGTCCCCATCAACCATCGGCTTACCATTATAGAATGGGAATTAAGATCCCGTGTTTTTTCCTCTCTGTGGGGAGTGGGGGGTCCAGAACAGATCCCCCCATGGAGAGCAAGGGACAGTTGTGCCTTTCTTTCAGTGATATACAAGAATTAACATTTACAAGTAACACAAGAACAGAAATCATGACTCAGGATTCTGTATGGTATGGTATGGTAGGAGGTCAATGCGGGTGAAACCATGAGTTACCGCATTGAGTGACTCCAAACCTAGTGACACCACTGAGTGAAAACAAGACAGCTGATTCTAAGTTTGTAAATATACACATGTCTGTAACTGGCATAAGGTAAATAGGATCTTGAAGGAAATTTTATTTAGCCTTCTAATAATAATAATAATAATAATAATAATAATAATATTTATACCATGCCCCTTTGAGATCAATTGAGGTGGCTTACACAATAAAATGGCATTACATCAATAAGACAAATTGCATCCCTCCCCCCCTTAAAAAGATATTAAATCACTTACAATTTAAAACCAATCATTTAAAAACGACATCAATAAAATACAATAACAATAGACAACACAGAATAACGCAGCAAGTTCCTGGGAAGCAACAGGGAATCCCTGTTACTCACCATTTCTGTTTTGTTTAAATGCACTTTAATCTCTCCTTAATGCCAAAATCAGCCCCAGTGTGATAACTCCTGAACAGATTCTGACTCTGTAGCCTGGAGCAGCTCTGTTAGTATAGTTTGTGTGGTTATAGAAACATACAAAGAAGGTTGATTCCCAAAGATTTTGGCTGATAATAAAACCCTGTTATAGCTTTATTATATGCCTTCACCACTGTAGTTCTTGCATATGCAATCTCTCTCTCTCTCCTTCTCCCCCCCCCCCCACCTCTCTTACACACACCCCTACAACAGAAATACTGATTTGGTTGATTTGTAGTTTTATAGAGCTAACTGACTACTGGGCAGTTTACAATACACTATGCTTTAAACATTACTAAGTCCACTGATGACAACCACTTAAAGGGAATAACATTATGCATGAAGAGCCTGTGTAAACAGAACCTTCTTATTATTAAGCCAAGGAATGCAAATTGCTCTCTAGCACTTCAAAAGGAAATATAAATGCTTGTTATATAAGAGTTCCCACCCAGAGTTCTTGCCAAGCTAAGATACATCAGTTCTTTGTGAAATAGCCATCATTGCAGTTCACCTGGACATTTAAACTATAAATTAAAGTACTTGTCTGTCTGCTTGCATGTCTATTATGCCATAAAAAGCCACATGCTTGGTCACAGTGTCATAAAACTTGGTGTGTTACCTAATCAGACCCAAATGAAGACCATAGTAACATCTTGGACCCCATTTATCAACTGCTTCAGCTATTTCCTGAACAAACACTTTGAACTTCTATGTATTCTGCTCTACCATGCAAATTTATCAACCAGTTTTGACAAACTTGATATTCAGATTTACACTGACCTCCCAAATATTGTGGAAGTTCAGAAGTGATTGCTAAATTGAGATAGGGAGACTGGATCCATTTTACATGGACCATGTTGTGAGACAAATTTTTAAGAACCATATGTTGTTGCTGTTGTGTGCCTCCAAGTTTTTTCCAACTTATGGCAAACCTAAGGCAAACCTGAGAGCTGGCTTAGTGTAGTGGTTTGAGCATTGGACTAGGACTCTGGAGACCAAGATTCAGTTTCCTGTGGAAACCCACTGGGTGATCTTGGGTGAGTCACACACACTCAGCCCTAGAAAAACCTGATTCGCTTTAGGGTCTCCATAAGCTGGAATTGATTTGAAGGCAAACAACAACAAGGCAAACCTATCACAAGGTTTTCTTGGTGAGATTTTTTCAGAGGAGGTTTGAGTCTCAGCCTCTGAGGCTGAGAGAGTGCAACTAAGGTCACTCCATGAGTATCTATGGCCCAGATATCCAGTCTTTTAGGGAAACTCAACCTTACCATGATGATAGTTCTTCTCTACAAACTAGACCCCAAAGCCATTGTGTTGTGTTCATGAAGTGCACAGTTTCTGTTGTGACAAAACCAAATAAATAAAGTTCCCTCAAGCTTGTGTGAACTTTTGGGGTGCTATTTTTTCTTCCTGCAAATGTTACAGAGGTGTCAGGAACTCCATATTTTGATCTCTCCTGGGAAATTGTAAAAAACCCATTCCATTCTAAGTACTACTAATTGGAAGTATCCCTGGAAAAGTCACTGACAGTGGTAGCCTATTGTTGATGATATATTATATTATATTATTTATTGTTTTGGTATACCACCTGATAAAAGATGTTCTGTGAAAACTGAAATCAATAAGACCACCAGTAGCAAAATAAAATAAAGGCACGTAAAAGAACATCATATTGGTGCTCGGCAGAACAATTGTGTGAGGTAGGCTATATTTAGACTCTGAGTTACCTATGGTTACATATAAATATGTAGATTTAGATTAAGTACTTAAAAAAAACCTCTGTAGATGTGACCCTCCTTGGGAACTAATTTCATGAGTGTAACTTTCAGGTAAAAATGTTTGTATAGAAGAAGGCTTTCTTGTGTGACAGACAGCTCCACTATGAAGGGAATTCCACAACAAGGGCATTGCCACTAATAAGGCCCTTTCTTGAGTAGTCATGCATCTTCATTTGGTACTCACTGCACTTCTTTTTATATCCCACCCTTCAATTTCAGAAAAGCATAGTGAGTTGTTTTCATCTGTACTATTGTATCATCACAACAATTTCTTGATATAAGCCAGGATAAGAGAGAATAATCAGATCTGGGCACCCAGTAAGTTTCATGGCTGACTGAGAACTTAAATGTCTAATAATAATAATAATAATAATAATGATGATGATGATGATGTAATAATTTATTATTTATATTTTTCTGTCTCTCCCTGGGGATTGAGGTGGGATTACAGCAGAGATAAAATACAATAACACAATAATAACTAAATTAAATTCCCTCACCCCTTGTAACAATGGTCTTGAGATCTGGTTCATAGAAAAGAACTATCTTCATGGTATAGTCAATGCTCTTTCATGTATAAAGTTTGCTTTCCTATTATAAATTTTTATGAATCTACATCAGTGTCCTCAAAGTACTTGCACACACCATACACACACATGCTCTTAACTGGGAGCAAGCCTCATTGTAATGGGTTAGACCTGTTTCTATGCAGACTTTTGTAAGATTATTCTTACTGGGAACTAAACCCAATGCATGCATAAGGACTTATTTCTGAGTAGTTATGTACAAGTTTGCATGTTTAGTCTAGTGTCAACCATGTGAAAACAATTCCAGTTTTTTAGTGTTTATATGAATTATCCTACTGAAACACAGAAGATTCAAAATGATACTTGTTGCTATAGCTTCCAAAACACAAATGATACCAGAGGCACTTATTATAGCGAAATGAGGCAAATAATCCTTCATTTAATGAAATGATTCCCATATGGATAGAAATTCCTCACTGATAGCATTCATGAAATTATACTTTCTTCCTTTTAGAAAAACACTTAGCCGAATAATTGGCTTCCATTATTTTGATTGTTCAAATTTGTATTACTGTATTATTACTAATGAGCTTCTATTAGCTCTTCAGATGCCTGATTTCAGAATTTCATTATTATAAACATACCTACAAGTCAGAATGCAGAGAGACATGTTCAGATCATTAGAACAGTATATTGTTTTACTTAAATTCATATGATGGGGAGGCAGAAATATTTTCATTATGAAAAATAATCCTTTGATCTCACTGTTAAGAACATTATTGCTACGCCTATCAAACATCATAGTTTCTCTGAGATAAAATTATATCTATGGGATATAATAACTTGAAGAGGATGAACCATGCACAGTTGGAAAATGGCATGGATACATCCTCACTCTACCAGTTGTGGCCCATGCTATGGCAAGATACACTGTCAGACTTCCATAACTGGTAGAGTGCAGATCAGGCTGGAGAGGTGAAGAATGTAGCTGTCAGGTTTGGTGAACCAGCAGTGCCCAGTCCTGTCCATGTCATTATTGGCTTGTAGCCATATTTTGGTGTCCGCCACAAGAGATGTTTGATCTCTGTACAGTTCCATATGTATCATGATGTAGTTTGCGCTGCAGAAAAATTATGATGTCTGACCTTCTAACCCATAACCTTTCCTTGCCTCTACAGCAGGTCACGTGTTGCCCCGAGGGATTATTTTGTGGGCCCCAGGACCAACCATTTTTAATCCCCTGGGAATTTTTCCCTCTAGAATGCCCCTAAATATACTCTTTAGGGTGTGGAGGGCATTTCCACCACATTTGGAGGCTCCTAGGGGTCAACAACAATTTTTGTAAGCAATTTCAAAACATGTTTTTACCCCAAAATGCTCCTTTAGGCAGAGTGAGGCAATTCCCTTATGTAGCAGAAGTTGAAACACAGGTAGCAACAGCCACTGACTACTGCTGCTGAGCTTCCCCAGACATCTCCTTCTATTGGAGTATAGACTACTGGGACATAGTCTACATTAACAAACTAATCAGCTGTCCTCCAGTATGGTAGAGGCCATTATCCCATTACTAGAGTTGCACTTGATTTCAACTACCTCTGTTCTTTACAAAGATTGGGAGAAGGAGCCATCCTTCAATTCCTAATACAATTATCTGCTAAACAAAGGAGATAGCTTGCCCTTTTCTTCAGAGAGCAAAGTCCTTTGAGCCAACACTGAATTGCAACCTTGTAAACATTAGCAAACCAGACAGTCCATGAGGGAGCATAGGGTGAAGGGTGGTGAAGGGGGCATGTGGGAGGGGGCATGGTTGTGCTCTGCCAGTGTTTTACTGGGCACACCGATGCTCTGATGCCCTGTACCAGTGGGGGATCATAGGTGTGACTGTGTGGCCATCCAATGGCATGGCATCCGACAGTTGCCAGCAGTATGTTTGTGCAAAGGTATGCATGCATGGTAGGGAGGCAACAAAAAAATTACCCAGTGGCATTACTTGACACCATGAATGCATGCAGGCTGTCTTGGGAACAACCAGTGTAGACAATGGGGTTTCAGACGGCTTCTGGCAAATGCAGGTTCCGTTTCCTGCCTGTCTGTTCTGCCCAAAAGATATGTTGATTTAAACTCAATCCACTTACATTTTCTTCAAGCTAGCAAGATTTACTGGTTCAAGTGTTGGACTATGACTATGCAGACCAGGGTTCAAATTCCCGCTCATCCATGATAACTTAGTGAGTGATCCTTAGCAAGTCACATTCTCTCAGACTCAGGGGAAGGCGATGGCAACCCCCTCTGAAGAAATCTTGCCAAGAAAACCATGTGATAGATTCATGTTAGGGTCACTATAAGTTGGAATCAACTTGAAAGTACACACACAAAAAAGTGTTATATTATGAAACCAAATTTGAAATTTATCTTTTCTTAATCTTTGAAAACTGTGATAGTCAAAAGTATGGCACAACACACAAGAAATATTGTGTACTGTGGTGCAGTCAGTAATATATAGCCTACGCTCATTCCAAAGGTATTTGTCTCAGTCCCAAATACTAAACACAGTAATTACATAGAAAGAAGGAACAAAAACACAAAAATAGGCTTCAATATATAATTAACACTTTGAAAAAAGAGCTGACTAGAGGCATTTCAGACCTAGGGCAAATGCATACAGGCAAAATATGATACAGAATCTGCCTTTCCTTTTTAAAATGACAGGCTATAACTCATTAAATTGATAATTTTCTGTAATAATCCTGGACCTGAAAATGAAGCAGCATGAAGCATTTTTTTAATTTTCTGTGGTACTTCTTCTGAGCTGCAAATTGAAACCCTGACCATACATTAACCCAACAGAACTTACTTCCTTGACAGGGTGATATGGACCACAATGTAAGGAGGCACAACATATAATACTATTAAGGTTGTCAAATCTCAGGGCCTGGCCCTGAGTCTCCAGCTTTCATATTCCAGATGAGATACAAGGCTGCAAATTCTCCAGTTTTCATGGCTTCGGTTCTGGCCAAGAGGAAAGGGATGTGTGCAATTCCCTAGTTCACCTAGAGCAGCAGCTTGCTGTGATTGCAAGGCTCCACTGATTTCTTAGTGCAACCTACAAAGATTCTCCTGAGGTCAATGTATTTAGCAGTATTTGCTAGCTTCCTCCTTTCCATCTAGCAGTTGGGGTGTCAAGACTCATTCTGTATTCACCTTCTGGTAGATGCACGTACTGTAAGCTATATTAAATGTTCTATATCCTGTCTCCCCAAGTAAGTTTTTTTTAAAAGTTAATGTTTATTTTATTTACTCCAGTCCAACAAACAATGAACAACACCATCACATTTTAAATAAATCAAAACAAAATTAAACTATAACTAAAAAACAAAGGCAAAACCAAAACAGACAAAAAGCACAAAATTGCCTTACTTCTTTATACCATTTATATCTATTGCCATTCATTATTTTTCCAAACCTTATTTTTTCACTAAATTTTGTTGGCATTACATCTATACCTACCAATTTTTAAAAAAAATCTTGCCAAAGATGTATGATTTGATTTGGTGATTCTATTTTTTATATGTTCGCATTTGTATGTTGAATAAATGGTTACCATGTTGTCCAAAATGTATCATTCCTGGATTGATGGACGATAAACTCTGTCTCCATGAATAAATATGAGGGAATAATATCCTCATTTGACCTTGATCTGGAAACAACCCATATCTAATATGTTAGTTTTGATTTCCAAATAGGAAAATATGTTCTGTGTCTCTGTGTGTTTGAGTGTGTGTGTATGTGTATGTGTGTGTTAATGGCAAGCTGTGAGCAACTGTGGGCAATCATCAGGAGCCATTCCTAGGTCGCAGGTTTTGGCCCAGAAACCCAAGGGCCTGGGAAGATACTGAACCAATAACTCTAGATTCCCCTCATTAAAAAGCATTACATTTTTCATGGACTTTCTTTTAGTGAAGGTACAAGCTTTCATCAATTTTTCTTTGTGAAAAGAGACATCTTGTTCATTAACAGATTCATCCATCATAGGTGAGAAACCAACACAGAAGATAATGAGTATTGCATTTAGCACTGCCAGTAATTGGTGATAAACACAATGTAAAACTGTAATCAAGCATGATATCACATACTCTTCTAAAGGAAAAGCAAAGGGGATTCATCATTGCTACATGTGCATTCCTTCGGAAGATTTCACATTAAAACTGATACATAAATATCCTCAAAATACAGGTATTTCGGAAATGAGTATGTTAACATCACCAAGGAAACAGGAGCCTCATTATATCCTAAACTGAAATGTTTGTGTCTGAGTAATGCTGCACTTATAACAAAACAGGACAAACTACATAAACTTGTAAAAATATTTGCTGGGCTTATTTTCTCTCTCTCTCTCTCTCTCTCTCTCTCTCTCTCCCCTCAACTTCTTGAGCATATTAAAACTCAGGCTGTGAGCCCATATGTTTGTTTTTTCTTCATAAAACTACTTTTCCTATCAAGGTTGGTGATGGACTGATGTTAAAAAGCTTTGTCTTGAAGCAGAATGCTTGAGAAAGCCTTAAGTGCATCCATACACGATGCACTGCTCAGAGTCCACACCCTGGAGCAAGAGTGGGAATAATGCCACTCTCCAGATGTCCTTGGACTGCCAAAGAGCTTGGAATGTTAGCTCAGAAAATGAATTTGAGGATGGTAAACATTAGCAATTGGGAAATGAATTCATTGCCATCAGCACTAATAATGGAAATCATTTAATTGTCTCCAGGGAAGACCATGGGATTTACAGAAAATGGCATCAAGGTTGTGGCTCTTGACCTTAGGGGCACCTTTTATTATTGGCAATTTCAAAAGTGCTCTTTTGGTCATTTCAAAATTGCTTTCCCGTAACCTGGATTCCCTCCCCCCCCCATCCCATAAATGCAAATGTTGGGGATGGTAGGTCTTCCATATAACTGTCAACTATTAGGTTGGGAAAAGCTGCTCTGAATGATGATATCTCATCTGACAACCTATTTAACTACGTTTTCTCACTGATCTGTTATCCTTCCTCTTTCTTTGACCTCTTTCTACTTTCACCAGTATGGACACTATTCACTTTCACTTCAAACACCTTGTTTATTTAAGGTCAATAAGGAATTATGTTAAAAGTTTGTGAGGAATTAAGTGTTTATTTCAGCTAGAGGACACTAATCCACAAAGTAATAAGTGACTGGCTACTAACATCTACCAGTGGACAACAAGGGTGGACAATTCTTAACCAGAAATGTTTGGCATGTATTTGTGTCTGTGTTTTTTTTTACCCCTAAGGAAATAAATTACTGTGTGTTCTGTGCCTCCCTGCTTGCTGTTAAGAAGTGGGATCAACAAAAATCAGGGACAGAGTACATATTTTGCTCCTTTACCTCAATGAGACTTACTTCTGTGCAGATTTTTTAAAAAGAGAAGCATTAGCAGAGGTAAAAAAAAAGAGAGAAGCATTAGCCCATGCTATCTGGGTTAGGATCCCAACCCAGATCTGTCCCCAGGTTGGTGTGGGGAAGGGTGGGTGTTTACACACCTGCCTGACCCTGCACCACAGACATACCACCAGCTCACATCCCTTACCTTACTCAGCTACTGCCACTAGTGAGAAGCCCCATTGCAGCCTCTGTGGACCAGATGGTTGCAGCCAAGTGCCCTGTTTCATGTTGTCACACATGGCAACAGGGGGCTTCTCACTAATGGCTGAGTAAAGGAAGAGGCATGGATGGTTGTCTGTTCTGCTGGGGTTTACCATGGAGTTTTAAGAAAACTCTGCACTGAACAGCAAGTCATTTAGACCTGAGGTAAGGCCCCTTTGCCCCAGAATCAGGCCAGATCCAATGGATCCCAGCCAAATAATGGCCCAGGGCTAATGCCCTACCTCATTCAAACAATTCAACACGAGGTTTGGGCCATGTGGACTCCCCCCCCCCTCCCTCGCAGATGTATATCCAGTGAATACATCCAGGACATACAACATAACTTCACCAATTTTGCTTTTACTCTAGGTCATTTTTAAAAATTGGGTCTAGAAACTAGGGAGGTACTTTGGGGCCTCGTGGGTCAGACTTTGCTCACACCTGGTTTAGTGAAATCATTAATTTGGCTCTAAAGAAAAAGCTTTAACCTGATCAATCAGGGTGGTGGAAAGCAGAATAGTAAGGAGAAGAGAGATGGGGAGAAGCTAAAAGAAAGTGAAATGTGGGGCGGGAGAGGTAATGCTTGGTAAAATGGAAAGCAGTAGGAAAAGAGGGAAGTTACACTATAGGTGGATTACTTCAATCAGCGAGGCAATGGCCACTGCATTTGCAAGACCTCAGCAGGACAGTTGATTAGCAGAAATCTTGGCGGTTTGTCATCCATAGAGTTGCCATAAATTGATGGCAATTAACAATAACAACATTATAAAAAATACACAATAGAAATCAAGAGGATGACAAGGTTACAATATGCCATTGACCCACACCTACCTCCAAAGCCAACAACAACAGAGGATCAGAATCCAAATAACCCTGCTGTCCATATAAATTTACATGTGCTTGAGCATTTAAATCCTTACTGGTATCAACCCCTGGAATTTATGAACCCAGATGTGTGTTGTTATCTTGCCTTCATACCCATCAAAATGTACAGTGAGGACAGTGCTGTGGCCTCTTTTAGATCACTCAGTTGCATGCCAGATGTTCATGTGGCCATTGCCATATGCAGTGTGGCACTTTCCCCATATGAGGTTAGTGCCGTCAGAGGATAGAAGCAAGGTACCAAGAAATTGCTGGAAGGGCATACCTATGCCACATTTTGTTTCTTTATTCTTGTAATGTTATTTCTACTGCTGAGCAGGGTTTCTGTGCTTATGTTATGCTATTCGTCCTTCTGAATCTAGTTCTCTGAGAATAATCCCTAATGTAATAAACTGCAAAATGTACAAGGAGTTAAAAACTCCAGCCTTTATATAAATTCTTGTACTCAAGAAATTCCCACTCCAGTTTAGCCAGTTTTCCTAATTAATGATTGTTCTGCTGGGTATACATGCAACACAACTAAGTTACAGGAGAATCCCAATGGGCAAATATTTTCCTGATTTTACATGATGGATTTTCTCATATTTCTATCACTTTAATCAATAGTTGTGTAGTGAGCCTACTCTCTCTGGAGTCTTTGCACACTGCTTTTGATAAAAAAAAAATTGGAAACGCTTGGTGAAAATATGCTTTAGATAATTTCTTGAAACAGGAAAGATCACTAGAGGTCTGCTAATTTTTATGAACCTCTACTGTCATAAGATTTCAATGTCACCTTTTCGATTTCTAATACTTTAGAAAGTGAGCTAATGAGTTAGCAAAGTTTGCCAAGCACTGGCTTTGTCTCGAGATGATATATTATGGACACCTGTGGTCTTGAAGTGGCTGGAATATTTCTAGATAAAATGTCTGCAAGCAGTTTTTTAGCCAATTCTATTTTCATGTTTGGCTGACCATCTCAATAGAGGCAGGAGAGGGAGACAATGGGGAACTGCCTCAGTTACTCCTAGCAATCCTGGGAGAATGTTTAATTATAGCTTTTAGGCAAATTATTTAAAAGAGAATGACATCATACTCTAAAGTTCACCAGCACTATTCATCTTAGAATTCTCAAAAGGAATTCAGAGTAGAAATATCACTTCTCAGCTGCAGACAAACCACTGAGGTTGTCTTAATGGAGCACTGATGGGAGCATACATAATCCTCAAACACAAATGAGGATGGTTGAAAGTGGAACCCAGGTTTGTCAAACAACTGTTTGTTTTGCAGCTGTGTCATATTCCTTCATTTGTGCTTCATTCTCTCTCTAAATAATAACAACTTTCAAAGGGCCAGGAACAGATGCCATGGCTGCTCATGTCACTACTATTTTCTTGTTAAAGGGGGTGGGAGGGAGAGTGGTAGGTAGAGTGAGAAAGTGAGAAAGATGCCTTGGTTGGCAGATTTGGGGTATCATGAAAAGTCAGGAAATTGTTATTTGTGATTATTTTTGTTGTCTTTTTACTTCAAGAGAGGTGGAAAGAGGTACTTATGGGATTCTATGATAAATGCCATTATTATTATTATTATTATTATTATTATTATTTCATTTATATCTTGCCTGTCTCCCAATAACCGGATTCAGCATTACAGTAATCCAAATGGAATGTAACCAAGGCATCTACTACCATTGCCAGATCTGACTTCTCCAGGAATGGGCACAGTTGGTGTACTAATTTTAACTGTGCAAAGGCACTCCTGGTATCTGCTGAAACCTGGACCTCCAAGCTCAGAGCTGAAGCTGCAATCCTCCTGCATTTTCAGAAGAAGTGTAACCCCATCTAACATAGGTACAATCACTATTCCCAGATTTGTCTTTCAGCTGACCAGCAGCAGTTCTGTCTTCTCTAGATTGTTTTAATTTGTTTGCTTCCATCCAGTCCATTACAGCTGCAAGGCACCAGTTTAGCACAGGAACAGCTTCCTTGGAATTAGGTGGAAAGAGAGTAATATTGCTGAGTATCACCAGCATACTGGTGACACCTCATCCCAAAACTCTTGACAGAGCTAAGCTCTCCCTATGGGGAATTAACATTTAAACTCAATTAAAATGGTAGGGAATGCTGAGGTGACTTAGGGCCTTCCCAGAAAGGGAAAAAAGTCTCTGGGAGTACTGACACTTTCCAACTCTTTTTGTTTTGATTTTATCCTGCATATGGTTTTGCATCTAAACTCAGTTTTGAAATATCTCCAGTTTCCCTCACTCTTCCCCTCTTTTGTGTTTTCTCCTCCACATCCCACAGATTAGTGTCCCATCCAGATTCAGACGTTTCAGAAACAGACTTTCACCAATTTCCACTGGTAGCTTTTAATTATTCAGGAGTTATAGTCAAAGTGTTCTAGTGGTTTAGTAATATCATACCAGTTAATTTATTAAGATCATTTTCTTTTACCCCTTGCATCCCTCTTTTCTTCATTTGATCTCTGTTGAATCTGCTGTCCTTGGAACTGTCACTATGGGTGCATCTACACTGTACATATAATACAGGTTGACACCACTTTAAGTTGCCATCCTACAGAATCCTGAATTCTGTAGGTTTGTGAGGCACAAACCCTATTTGACAGAGTAGGGTAAAACTATGAATCCATAGATGGAGCTACAGCACTTACAGTGGTGTCAAACTGCATTATTTCTACAGTGTAAATGTTTTATGGAGGTGGTCATCACAGCTAGTTCCAGAATAGCATAGCCAGCCATGGAGAGGGACATTTCATTTTGGGAAATACTGGATTAATTTAAATTGTCCTGGGGAGTGGGAATAAAATGCTCTTGTAGGTTATGGGAGTTCCCTGAGAATACATCCAGATGGGGAAAATATCATGTAGATCCCCCCCCACACACACACACACACATGCACACACACCTGGAAAAGGCATGAACAAAACCAGAGACATTCTCTTTTTTCCAGTTTGCCTGGATGGGCTCCAAGGCAGCTGGGTAAGGAAACTAGTACTTGCTTCTGGAAATGGCAGCAGCATAGAGTCCAGGACCCCCCCCCCCCAAAAAAAAACAAAAACAAAACACCATTAGGCTTCCCTGGCTTTGGGTGAGCGGAGATGGGAGAGCAGATGCCAGGATTCTTCTTTTGTAAAAGGAAGCTTTGATACAAGAGTTTTTGCAAACTAAGGTACATCTGTATAGTCAGCATAAAGGCAAGTAATTCTCTTGGGCCACCCAACTATTGAGACATCTGCCTATCCTAGCTAAGATAAGATATTAACTATAACCGTGGCTTTTTAAATCTCTCCCATGACAAGGGCATGTTCCATGGATGTCCCAATGGTAAAAGCAACTAAAGATTGGCAGTCAGCGCTCTCATTTGATTCTGCACAACAGTGTTGCTTCATGTCTAACCCATATGCAAATAGGCATTTTAACACATGATTTTAGCCACAGAAACCACAATGCATTAACTGCAACAATTCAGTGGGGCCCATGCTCAAGAAAGATTTTGATTTTGACTCTAAAATCTCAGAATAGCTCTTTTATTGACGCAGAGCTACAATATATATGATTTATGTCCCCTTTCAATCTGCTCTCTTCAGGCAGGTTCTTTAAGCTGAACCTCTGCTTTCTTCATTACATTTTTCTCCATCGGTTAAAGGAAAAGACTAAAAGCTGACAAGCACAAGATTTAAAGAGTCTTAAATATGTCCTTTTAAAAACTGTCCTCCAAACACACTGGAGTCTATCAGACCTCCCCAGTGAAGGCTACTAAGGATATTTTTTCAGCATTCTGTGGTAAGTCCAGGGTTTTCCATCCATGATACAGACACGGAAACTGAGGATAATTTAAACAGAGGGTCTTTTATTTCATTGGCTCTGAAAAAATTTACACAATGAGTCTTGCACAAGTCCCATTTTATCCCTTCATATGGTAAGACTACAACTCATGTAGATCAACTGTCCCGAGCATATTGAAAGTAAATTCTCATGTGCTCAGTGGAGCTTGCTCACTTCTAAATGTTTTTAGGATACAAGCCTTTAGCATACTTTCTTGGAAATAAGTTACATTAAAATAAAAATGGACTCTTCTTCCAAGTAAACTTGCTTGGGACTCAGCTTAGACTCCATTATAAGTCTGCTACTTCCCATGTGACTTTCTTCAATTTATAAATAATTTCAAGAGCAATGTTAATGAAATCAGTGTATGAAATGCACAATAGAAAACCTTCTTCTTTTAAGCTATTTCTAATCCTACTGTCTGCTCCAATGTCTAATAAATACTGCAAAAATTCAAATAATACTCATTTAAAAAATGCTTATTCATCCTAAAGGGTAAGAAAATCGAAGGGCAGGAAAACCTGAAGCAGAGTACTCAACATGGACAGAGATTACCCAATTTAAAATCCCTGCTGAGATATGTTCCTTGGCCTGACTAATATTTTGCAGTACATCCTATCTCATAGGAACACTATGAAGGTTGGAAGACCATATATGCTTTCCTAAACTCCTTGGTAGACAGGCAAATTTAAAATGCGATGGATAAATAAGCCATTCAATAAGTGAATCATAGAATCATAGAATCATAGAGTTGGAAGAGATCACAAGGGCCACCCAGTCCAACCCCCTGCCATGTAGGAACTCCCAGTCAAAGCATTCTCGACAGATGGCCATCCAGCCTCTGCTTAAAGACCTCCAAGGACGGAGACTCCACTACATTCCGAGGGAGTGTGTTCCACTGTCGAACAGCCCTTACTGTCAGGAAGTTCCTCCTAATGTTGAGGTGGAATCTCTTTTCCTGTAGCTTGCATCCATTGTTCCGCATTCTAGTCTCTGCAGCAGCAGAAAACAAGCTTGCTCCCTCCTCAATATGACATCCCTTCAAATATTTGAACAGGGCTATCGTATCACCTCTTAACCTTCTCTTCTCCAGGCTAAACATCCCCAGCTCTCTAAGTCGTTCCTCATAGGGCATGGTTTCCAGACCCTTCACCATCTTAGTTGCCCTCCTTTGGACCTGCTCCAGTTTCTCCACATCCTTTTTGAATTGTGGTGCCCAGAACTGGACACAGTATTCCAGGTGGGGCCTGACCAAAGCAGAATAGAGCGGCACTATTACTTCCTTTGATCTAGACACTATATCTCTATTGATGCAGCCTAAAATAGCATTGGTCTTTTTAGCTGCCGTATCGCACTGTTGACTCATGTTCAACTTATGTTCTACTTGGACTCCTAGATCCCTTTTACACGTAGTTTCATTCAGCCAGATGTCCCCCATCCTATATCTGTGCATTTCATTTTTGCGTCCTAAGTGCAGTACTTTACATTTCTCCACATTGAATTTCATTTTGTTAGCATTGGCCCAGCTTTCTAGTCTATTCAGGTCATTCTGAATTTCAATCCTGTCTTCTGGAGTCCTCCTAATTTGGTGTCATCTGCAAATTTGATAAGTATACCCCCCAATTCTGTCATCCAAGTCATTAATAACCAAACTCCTGAACTGACTGCATGCAGGGTTGGGTCTGTGGCTTCCAGTGCATCTTTCACTTGCCATTTCGTCCATCACCTTTGGGGGGGGGGTTGGATGTATCCTTCGAGCCTGTGCAATGGATTTTTCTGGTGGAGCACAGCGTACGCAGAATTGGCCTCACCCTTTAAACCAAAGGTTTGTCTGCTGAGGCCAAGCAAGCATGGATGGTGTCAGCAAGATCCTCAGGTCGTAGGTTTGATTACAGTTTCCTTCTCTTAGATGGTTTACCTTACAGGGTTAGATGAGCACCATCTGTCCGGGTTTGGGATTGGAGTTTTCCTTCTCCTAGGGTGGTTGCCATAAGGCTAAAGAGCCCATCCTGCCCTTTGATGCTCTTGGTCAGACCCTTTGGTCGTGACCTGTCTGGCATGGGAGGCCCTACTGGTGGCTGTTTATGCCATCGCCAGCATAGCTCACAGCTCCATTAGGGTACGCAAGCCTCTCCTCACGATAAAGGGATGTCAATGGAGAGGAAGAAGAAATAGGGTGTCATTAATAGTGAGGTGTGATGTAGCAAAACCGGTAAGAGAATACCATTCAAAATCTGACCAAATTACAGCAGTAAAACTGCATGGAAAATCTATCACATATCATAATCCAAAATTATGTTTCCACCACAGAGGCATAATAGGAAGAAGTAAAAGATTCTATGCTGACATCCAGGAGGAAATTTACTACACATCTGAACAGGACAAAATGGCAATCACAAGAGATGGGAAAGCAAAAGCAGGAAAAAAGCAGAACCAAATGTCAGAAAAATTGGCCCAGGATCAAGAAATGAAGAAAGAAAGTGTTTTGTGAGGCTAACAGTTAAGAAAGGAGGAAAGTTAAGTCTCAGGTTCAGAGACACACAGCTGGTGGACCAAGCAAGTGTGGCATCTCTGCACTACCACTATTTCTGTTAGGAGAACAAACACACACATCCCTGCTCAGTTCAAAGCTGCTGCTGTCCACTACAGAAACAACAATTCATGGTTTAAATCATCCTGGCTAGCGTGTTGTCTTCTTTACAGTGGAAATGACAAAATGGAAAAGTTAAAGTAAAGCTCCATGTATTAGCATATTCTCCCTCATGCAAACATCCATTTTGGGGACCTAGCCACTGTGCTTTCCTTGCCCATGTAATAAAATTCCTTCCCCTCAAATAATTTCAGTGAGAATGTATCATCCATCAGTCCTTGAAAATGTGACACGGAGTCATTTGGAATCATCATAAGCAGCCAGCTGGGCCCTACCTAAAGTAGGAAGCTGGAGGAGTCCATCAAATTGTTTAGAGGTTTCTTGTTATCTCTGTCTGAGGCAAACATGGATATATTTGAGTTTTGGCAATTCGGTCTCAGTATAAGTCTGTGATGCATTACACATTCTGATGTAATCAGTACACTTGGCCATCATCCAATCACAACAGAGATCTCTGAGACAATCTATTATATTGGGTTAATCCACTAAGTTTAATAGTACTGACTGCTTGAACCTCAGAATTTTTTTTTAAAAAATCCATACCATATTGTATAAACATACAATTAAAAGTATAACATAGAAAATATGCTTTGTAACATTCACAGGCAATGGTATTGGAACTTTGTGCATATATAATCTCCATGCACACCATTTTTCTTTGGGTTTGCGGATATCAACAGAGGGCATTTTTTCTGGTCTAGTTGGGTTAAACAAAACGAAGGAGTGAAGGAGAATGTTATAGTTGGGTAAAGCAGAATGATCGCACCTTATCCATTACTTTGTTAAATTAAAATTTGTTAAATTAAAAACTTTACAATAAAATACAATGTCCTATAAACCCACCCACCCAACCACCATAACCAATAATCACAACAATAAACAATAACAGTGAAACAATATAGTTAAGATTATTAAAACAGACAAGACAGGGTAGTCAGTGGAAGGTGAATGAAATGCTAATCCAGGAAGGCCTGTCAGAAGAGATCCATTTTGACCACCTTTTTAAAGCTGTCAAGATTAATAATATAGCGGGTCTCCTCTGGCATTCCTTCCCTACACCACCACCACTTCTGTGATCCTCACAGGCAATGGCACTGAGTGAAGCAAAGCACAACAGGAAGAGGAAGCAGAAGAAGGCCACAATATGGTGTCTCATGATGTAGAATCATGAGCAGGAAAGGACGTCTGGCTTATGAAGAAAACCAGGCAGGGTGTAGAATTGAGAAAGAGCAGCAGGAAAAAAAAATCACAAAAAGTGAGAGTAGGGACACAGAGGAGCATGGACATACAGTAGATGGGAAAACAAAACAGAGCAGGGTCAGAAATAAGTGCAAGAAGCAAAAGAATGAGAACCCAAAAGGGAAGAATGGAGAGAAGAGGGAGGAGGCCAGAGGACATCAGAGAAGAACCACCATTTCAGTGGGAGGGTGGGGTAAGAAACAGGATTTTCCAAGATTCATGCAGTTGTTTCCTTCCAAGGACAAAACAGAAACAGTGGGACAGCAGTAAAATCAAGGATGGGAATGTTCACCTGCATTCCAGTTGGGAGCTTTCTAATGTAATAATGTAAGCTAAGTTAAAATTTCGAGTTTTAATTAATAAGTATAATAAATGTCCCATTTTCAACATTAATGTAATTAATACAATTGGGGTTGTTGTTGTTTTTAGATGTATAGAGAAAACATAGTGGTACTTTTCATCAGCTTTATGAGGACCACAGTGGTTTTGAATATCATACCTAGAGTCATACCTGGAGTTCAGTATCATGAGTTGTGTGTGTGTGTGTGTAGAAGAATATATACAAAGAGGTGTAAAGAAATGCTTCTCTGTGTGCAAGGGTGTTGTGTTTTGACATTTTTTACACAGAAGGCCATGGCCTGGAACCAATGTCACCCTCGCACTTGATTACCAGTGTAATGGAACTCCTTCCCCCCACCCCAACACACATACACACCTGTGCAAACTGACTCTGGAGGTCCTAGCCCTAGGCCAGCTTTCCTGAAATGCTTTTAGAGTAATACATGTAAGCAACGTGAGAACAATGGATTGTGCATCCCAATTCCAATTCCACAGAAAGAGAACCATCCTTTTGTATTCTGGACCAATGTGCAGGTGGTAAACTAATTTTGAAAATTACCAGTACTACTTTCAAGATGAGAGGACTTTTTAAAAATCATTTTGAAACAACAACTGGACACATTAAACTAAAACAAAGGAGACAAATTCAAAAAATGTTCAGATTTGAGTAAATTCAATCAGGCCCAAAATGTTTGCTTGATGATACAAATATACCCCTTAAGGTACCTGTTGGGTCTCAAGGGGAGGGTATTCCACAGCTAGGGTATCCAACATTCTCACATAGTGTATTGTCCCCAGTGGTGAGACACAGAGAAGACCAGGAAAAAGTGAAGTACTATTTTCTATCATCAACTATCACAATGGAAATGCTATTTGTAAATAAATATTAGGGACTCTCCAGATCTTGCCTCTGGGTTGTAAAATCCATGAAGTATCACCAGTCACAATAAATCCCTCTCATCTCCTGGATATCAAAACAAATATTTTATTTTGGAAACCTTTCCAGGTTCTGTCATAGAGTAATCAAACTTTTGATTTCCTATGGAACCTCGGCAACTTAGATTGGCTTAAAGGGTATAAATAAGGCCTTGAAAATGAAACTTTTTGTGTGCATGTTAAAATCATGGTAGTCAGTCTTCTCACATACACTGTGACCATCGTCTTCAGTTCCTGGTCTGCATCTTTTGTTCTCTCCTTTCCAAAACCTGTAATCACAAGCCCAAGCTTGCATCATTTTACTTCCCAGATTTACGTGGTTCCCTGTCCTCAGGAACAAGTATCTATTAACTCATCAAACCCTAGGTCTCAGCTATCCCTTTTCAAGTTTCTATATTTGGTTAGATCTGTAAGGTGTACATTTGACACTATGTGTATGCTACTTACTACTCTTCTTAATAAACAGATGTATAGTTCACCTTGACTGGGTCTCCATAGTGAGTACTGGTATAGTTGGTGCTGGATCCTACAAAGATCTGTTAATCCCTCTCACTTTTACAAGTTGAGTGTTTCCTCAATCCAGTTAAAGCTAGATTGCTTCTACCAAAGGCGGCACTACATTTAGGGGAACAGCTAAAAGGAACCAACCCTGTCCCAAGAATTAACCATAAAATCTTACAGAATAAAAACAAACAGCTATGCACTCTGTTCTAAAACGCTATACGAACTCAGGGAAAGAATTAGCTATCCACCTGCATGGCAAAATGGCAGAAAGCATGAGACAAACACATATTACATATGTAAAGAATTAATTCTCACTTTGGTGGTATAAAAAATATTTCTGCAAAAACAAATCTTGAGGGCAAATTGCAGGGGAGGCATGAGGAACTGTAGTCAGTTAAATGACTTGGGAGATTCATGTTCCAGGGCCAGGAGATACAAATGAGTATTTTAGTCAAAGTCATATTATAACATTAGATATCAACCTTGTGGGATGTTACTAAAACACAACAACCAAAATACACATTAACAAAATAGGATGAGAACATTCAAAGAGCCAGTGTCAATCAAACCAGTTAAAGTAGCATGTGAAGTAAAAACAGGACTAAATTTAACCAATCACACTATTACATAAATTCAGAGCTTTAGATAAAGTTTTTTTCCCCAAGTGCAGGAAATGTAACATCAAAAGGTATTGCCTGTGCTAAATTATTTGAAAACACTCTCAGATCCACACTGTATTGTTATTATGCAGTGGGGTTTGCCATTAACATGTTATGGCACATATGAAATTGTACTTTTTCTAAATTAGGTTGTCATCTAAAACATGACAGCAATCTGATTCAGTGGTAACAATTCATTTTCAAAGTTTGTCATAAATTAGATAACTGTTTTGTTCCACCCAACATATCTTTGGACCTCATTGTCATGGCAGCACATGTAGAGAGAAAGTCAGAAAAGCTAAAGTGGTTAAAAATAATAAAAGGGCTTTTTCAGATGAAGAATAAGAATAGGGTAGGGTCTCTGAGTCGCAAAGATTGCAAATTGGGAGAAGTAATCTCAGAATTGGCAGAAGTAATCTCAGAACCACTGTCAATAATATTTGAGAATTCCTGGGGAACAGGAGAAGTCCCAGAAGAAGAACAAGTCCCACATTCTACACGATCTCATAGAGGATAATAACTGCGACCTGGCGTGCATTACCGAGACCTGGCTTGGGCCTGAAGGGGATGCTGTGTGGGTACAGGTCCTCCCTTCCGGGTACTCGGTGAAGGACCAGAACAGGTTAGGTGGGCGGGGGGGGGGGGGTGTTGCCAGGACCCATGTCCGTCAGACTACCTATATCGAGTGTATTTACCTGACCCTGAAGGCTAGAGAGTGTCTAGGGATTCTGTTGGTCTACCGGCCACCCTGTGCGCTAACAGACTCCCTTAACGAGCTGACACAGTTGGTCTCGGAGCTGGTGTTGGAGTCTCCCAGGCTTTTAGCCCTGGGCGACTTCAACATCCCCTGCGTGGCCAACAATCTTCCATCTGGTGCAGCTCGGGAATTCATGGAGACCATGACAGCCATGGGCCTGACTCAGCTTGTCACGGGTCCAACGCATTTTGTGGGGAATACACTTGATTTGGTTTTCTGTACTGACATGGAAACTCCGTGAGCGGAAATTACTAACATTTCCGCCCTGTCATGGACGGATCATTTCCTGGTGGAGGCAAGCATCAAGGCATCAACCCAGATCCCCCCCCCGGGGGTGGCGGACCTATTAGAATGGTCCACCCTCGAAGGCTGATAGAACCTGATAGGTTCCAAGAAGCCCTAGAGGGATATATGGTTGGAAATGACGGTGACACTGTTAATGCCCTAGTTAACACCTGGGATACAGATCTCTCTAGGGCTATACACAGTATCGCTCCCAAGCGCCCTCTCAGGCCTGCTTCCAAAAGGAAGCCCTGGTATACGGAAGATCTCCGGGCCAGGAAGCGGGACCTGCGACGGCTTGAGCGCGTCTGGCGGAAACACCAGCGTTTATCCGACAAGGCTCTCCTAGACCACCTTTTGGAGGATTATGGAGAGGCGATACGAGCAGCTAAGAATTCCTTCTATGCTGCTCGTATCGCGTCCGCGGAGTCGCGTCCAGCAGAGTTGTTCAGGGTAGTGAGGGAGCTAACCCAGCTCCCTCCTGCCCCGAACCAGATCCTTGAACCTACTAAGGCCTGCTGCGACCAATTTAACAACTTCTTCGCGGATAAAATCTCTCGGATAAACGAAGGTCTGGACGCCAGTCTTAAAGCAGAATCCAGAGTAGAGGCGTCCAGAGCTTCCGTGGACTCAGTTGTACTGGATCAGTTTGAGTCTGTCAGTACCGAGGATGTGGACAAGATCCTTAGAAGTGTTAGGAAAACAACCTGCTCCCTCGATCCCTGTCCCTCATGGCTAGTGGCACAGGGGGGACCGGTTGTAACCTCATTGTTACACCGGATTATTAATACATCGTTGAGGGAGGGACAGTTTCCTGATCATCTTAAATTGGCCATAGTAAAACCAATACTGAAAAAGCCCTCCCTCGACCCCCTGGTATATAATAATTATCGGCCAGTCTCGCTACTGCCATTTTTGGGGAAGGTGATCGAGAGGGCGGTTGCAATCCAGCTTCAATCGACCTTGGATGAAACGGATTATCTAGATCCATTTCAAACCGGTTTTCGGGCGGGCTACGGGGTTGAGACTGCCATGGTCGCCCTGGTCGATGATCTCCGTCTGGGCATCGACAGGGGTTGCGTGTCCCTGCTGGTGCTCTTGGACATCTCAGCGGCTTTCGATACCATCGACCATGGTATCCTTCTGGAACGCCTGGCAGAGGTGGGAATCCGGGGCACTGCGCTCCAGTGATTCAGGTCCTACCTTTCTGGGAGGTTCCAGATGGTGCAGCTGGGGGACGTGTGCTCCGATAAGAGGGCCCTCAGCTCAGGGGTCCCTCAAGGAGCCATTCTGTCCCCCATGCTCTTTAATATTTACATGAAACCGCTGGGAGAGATCATCCGGAGACATGGGGCGCGGGGTTATCAGTACGCTGATGACACCCAAATAGTCTTCTCTATGTCTCCGACTGATGCAGTGTCCAGGGATGGCATCGCTCCTCTCGTGGCCTGTCTGGAATCGGTAATGGACTGGATGGGGGAAAACAGACTCAGCCTGAATCCGGAAACCTGACTCAGCCTGAAAACGGAAGTACTGGTGATAGGTTCTCCCGGCCCAGGGATGGAGGTGGTTCCACCGGTCCTGAGCGGGCTCACGCTTCCTGTTAAGGACACTGTACGCAGTCTGGGGGTGCTTCTTGATTCGTCGCTCCACCTTACTTCTCAGGTGGATGCAACGGTCAGGAGCACCTGCTTTCAGCTTCGGCTGATACGCCAGCTGCGTCCCTACCTGGACCGGAGGGACCTTGAAACTATAGTACACACTCTGGTAACCTCTCGATTAGATTTCTGCAATGCGCTCTACATGGGGCAGCCTTTGTATCACACTCGGAAGCTGCAATTAGTGCAGAATATGGCAGCACGGGTGGTCACTGGTGCTCCCAGGGCCTCCCATATAACCCCGATATTGAAAGATCTTCACTGGCTGCCTATCCGCTTCCGGGCTCAGTACAAAGTGCTGGTTATTACCTATAAAGCCCTAAATGGCTTGGGCCCAGGGTACCTGAAGGACCGCCTCTCCCCACATAATCCGCCCCACACACTTAGATCTTCCGGGCAAAAGCTACTTAGAGTTCCAAAGGCTAAATTATCAACCACCATGAACAGGGCATTTTCCATCTCGGCCCCCAGCCTTTGGAACTCGTTGCCCATTGAGCTCCGTCTGGCTGCCTCCCTTACCTTGTTCAAAAAGGGGTTAAAAACATACTTATTTGGACAAGCATACCCCTGATTACCCTCCCCCCCATTGTGATCCTCCCCTTCCCCCCCCCTCCTCTCCCCGCATTGCAAGCTGGCCTGGCATATTTTTTATATAGTACTGTTTTACTGATATTTAACACCATTTTGTTTTTATATTGTTTTTGTTTTTATTGGAATGTTTTTAACCATGTATGTGTTATTTATGTTGTGCACTGCCCTGATCGTTGGAAGGGCGGTATATAAATAAAATTTTATTATTATTATTATTATTATTATTACACTATCACTTTTCCTCTGTATGATTTTTAACACTTTTGCCTAATGAAGAAGCCACTGGAAGTTCAAAAGCTTGCATGATGTATTTTCTGCATTTTGGTTGGCCGTTAAAATATCACACTTTTGTGGATTTTGCATTTTGTTGTATTTTACTGCATGACCAACATGCGGTACCCCTTAATATGTTTTCTTTAGGCTAAGTTATATTCTGATGCAGCAAAACCTTTGTTTTTCCAGCTGTCTACATACCACTTCTAGATAGTCCCTTCTAGATCTGTGGAACAGAATAATGTGTTTTGTTACATATAGAGATATGGGCCACCTACCTGTTAATGAATGCCATTCATTGTTGACCAGGGCAGGATAGAGCTATTATTGTCTTCAGCAACACTGTTTTATCACAACCAGTGCTATACCTTTGCCTTTGGTGAGTTATATGAAAACTAATCCTTTGTAACAGAAGGCAAAGAGGTGTATTCACATACATACTATGGACAGAATACATTCCCTGATATCTCCAACATAAGAGTCCATTTGGCTGGTCAATCCATGCTTGGATTTGCTGATTCAGAGGTCATGCTAAATCAGGGGTGGCCTCCAGATTTGCTGGACTGCAATTCCCACCAGATAGTCAATTATAACTAATTATCAGAACTGCAGTCCAATAATAACTGGAGAATTACACATTGCCGTCCCACCCAATGATGATGCCAAACACTTGTATTGGTGAAAATAAGGCCACAACATTTATCAACTTCAGGAACAGTCATTGTGACAGCCAACAGGACGTGCAGGCATGAACCTGAATATGAAAACCCAGTTAAGCCAGCTCTCCCAAATGGCTGATTTCCAGGCTTGAAATCTAGGGTATTAACTCTGTGGTTCAACCTAGCCTGATCCCCTGAAGTTATCAGGGAGTCCCAAGGGATTCCCCAGGTGGCACTGATTAGCACTCTTTCCTGAGGAAGTCATGGGAAGTTATAGGGAGCCCTAGTGGCACAGTGGTTAAATGCCAGTATGTAGCCACAAGGTTGTGAGTTTGATCTCAGGGGCTCCAAGGGTGACTCAGCCTTTCATCCTTTCGTAGGTTGGTAAAATGAGTACCCAGCTTGTTGGGAGCAATTAGCTCACACATTATAAACCACTTAGTGTGTGCTAGCAGCCCTAGTGGCGCAGTGGTTAAATGCCTGTACTGCAGCCGCTCACTCAAAACCATAAGGTGGCGAGTTCAAGACCAGCAAAGGGCTGAAGCTCGACTCAGGCTTGCATCCTTCCGAGGTCGCTAAAATGAGTACCCAGATTGTTGGGGGGCAAATAGCTTACAATTGTAAACTGCTCAGACACTCAAGGGTATGAAGCGGTATATAAATAAAGCTGTTTGTTTTGTTTGTTTGCTGAGTTCACTGATAAGTAGTATAGAAATGTACATGTTATTGCTATTGCTATTGCTGTCTTGAGACAAGATCAAGACAGGTGAATCCTTTCACCTTGCTGTGCCATTGGAAGGCTTCAAAGAAAACAAATCCAAACCAAGTCCCCACAACCTGTAAGTTGTGACAGATATGTAATATTAATCATAGTCTAAAGTTTCTAAAATGATTTAACATAGAATAGAGAGGGGACAAACACCCCAAAAATGATGTCCAAAGGCCAAAAAGGCACAGCCAAAAAATCCTATTCAGACGCATAACGTGGCTGGAAATTCCCATGGTATGTAGAGATGGACAAGTGGGTAACACAAAATACCAAAGAGGCCTTCTCTAAAACCATGCCAGCTTATATAGCCCAGTGTAGCCCTTCCAGACATAAGTATCATAACATATACCCACACTTCATTCAATCAATGGCTCAGGGAGAGAGTAAGTCCCAAAATGTGTGCTAGAATCTGATGGAATGATGAGAAGTTACTTTTAATAGGTGTCTCTATTTGGCTTCAGAGAGATATGCAAATTGAAAAAAGAGGAGATTATCTTGTATAATAATTAGGAAAGTTCTGTTGTAATCTACAAAATTAATAGAGATGTTGCCATTTGTAAATGTTGATGGACCAACTGGGTTTACGACATTTGGGCAAAATGTCTCCTACATTGCTGACTGACCTGAGGCATGTGTACATCATGTCTGGAACCCAGGTACTTGGCACCATTGTCTGTGATGAAGTCAGCATCACAAATAGATGGATAGTTCATGCTCTGGGGCTGTTTCCTATTTTTATAGACCTGTGGGAAAAAGCTGTAATGATTAGGTGCATGAGGTCAGAACTACAGGAAGAGCGGGGTCTTTAGGTACAAAGCAGCAGTTTTGCATTCTATTGCTTTGAAGGGGAAATAGCTATAGTATAACATGTAAGATTCAAAGGAGAGAATCATTAGATTGAAACACCGGGAGGGAGGATCCAATACAATGGCATGCTCATTTGTGAATGACTTGAGTTCTAAAAAACAGGTTGGTGACTTACAATGAGTTGGAATAGACAGGCATGGTTTTGTCTAGTATGGTTTCCTGCTTCAGACAGGAAACTCAAGGCTGATATTGCCATACAAAGGAAAACATTCAATAAATATTATCAACACATTTCCCCAGAATTTCTACAGGAGAAAGAGGGTTGACAATAGATTCCATGACACAGCTTTTGACATTTAGGTTATCTGATCATCCTTCCTCTTTATGTAATGCATGGGCAGCTAATATAATTGTTATAAACAGCATAGCACTAATAAATAGACAGTCCCAGCAAAAATAATATGCATTAGTCAGTTGGGTGTTTTCATGCATATTTTATTATGTTTTATCTCATTTTCCTTGAAAGGGAAGCATATCTCTCCATTTCAACCTCACACCAACCGTAAAAGGCAGGTAAGTCTGAAAGATGGTGACAAGATGAGGTAGCCCAGAGAACATCATGCATTTGAACTCAGGCCTCCCTCACTCAATCAAATATTATAACCAAAACCTCACACTACACTGTGGCTTATTTTCTGTGATTGTCTTTATTAATATTACAACAGAAATATTTAATGATTATTAGCAGGTAAAATTGATCATACTTGAAACACATACAACTTGTAGGTCAGACCTAAAGCAAATTACAGCCCAGTTTCTGCTAGTTCCAATTACATCTGTAACTTCCAGATAACCTTTGAGAAAGCTAGCAAGCCACTGTCATACAACTTTTGAGCAAGCAGCTGTAATACCACAATAAAACAGGGAATAAACATGATGGTTAGTAGGATACTGTTGAATGAAAACATCTCAGTGTGATCTTCTCTGGTGCTGTTTAATCAGCAAAGTGATTGTCATGGAAAAGGGAAAAAAAACAGGATGCGTTCTACCAAATATATTGGACAAGTCAAACATGCAACAATATATGCAACACCAATTGAAAAGTAGTAAGGAGTAGAAGGTCCTTGTCCTACCTTTCTCTCAGGTTGTCACATGGCAGGCTTCATTTAAAGACTTGGTTTAAAGTTAGAAGAAAAGGAATATAAACTCAAATTTCCAGAGAGAATAAAGAGAAAAAGTGGAACAAAAGAGAATTTTCCAACCTGCTGTTTTAACTGATGGACTAATCTGTCTTTTTCTCTTTTCAAAGCCATCACTTCTTCTTGGGTTTTCTTTTTCTTTGAAGCAGACAGTTCAAGCAAGGCAATGTTTGCATCCTTTTCACTGATGGCAGCAAGTAGTGCTTCCTGTCTGATAAGATTTTGAAAAAATGTATCAAAACTCTTGGAGAATGTTTTTCTTTTCAAATTACTCTTTTAACAATTCTGAAGGAAAATAGGCAGATCATACAACATGACAAGTCTAAACCTACATGCAGTAGACATAAAGTGGATTTTTCTCCCCTACACTGAGTTCTATAGATGCCTCTGTACCCCAAATTATAAATGGTGGGATAGAAATAAGGTATCATTAGGTATGCACCTATGTGGAATAAACCACACTGAACACAGGTGAATTTGATTCCAAGTAAACATGCATTCTGAAGCCATGGCACTGAGCCCATATATGAAATACAATCCATTTAATGTGGTTTGGCTCAAGGGCAGAATGCCAACTAGATCAGTATTAGCCTCTTATGTTCAGCTCATAGACCACAGTTATTTAAGCAAGTGTCTGGACTTCAGTGAATACATCATAAATCTAAAGAATAATGTATTGAAGTTTTGCTAATTTGCATACCATGCTCAGAACAGTCCATCTTGTAGAACTTATAATGTGCACATGTAAAGAAATATGTAAGATCATCTGCCAGTGAAGAGGACTTGGCTGAGAGAGTGTTTTTTGCCCTACCTCCACCTGGGCTCCTCCCATGCCTTGGCTCCTAGACTTAAGGAGTTTTGTCTCCCCACCCCCACTTTTTTCTTTTCTTTTTTTTTTTTTTTTTTTTAGATTGTGTATAGTTCACATTGTTTTAGGATTGGGATGGGGGTTGAGAATGGAGATTTTCTTTTTACTTGTTTTGCTGTGTTGTTATGTATTTTGCTTTGTTAATTTTATTTTTTGGTTATAATTACTATGTATTTTTGTTGCTATAACTGCTTTGTATTTTTGCTTTGTTAATTGTTATTCTCTTTTGTACCCCACCCCGACTGCTCGTTAAGAGGGGCGGGCTAGAAATAAAATGTATTATTAGTAGTAGTAGTAGTAGTAGAGAGCAATCCAAGATAAGACAGGAACATACACCAAACATAATCTTTCTTTAAAACAACAACAGAAACAATATACAGTACATGACCCCCATATCAGTGGCACCAGTACCTACAGTTTCACATACCTGCTTCCAAAAAATATGTTCTCTCTAGACATTTTCTAAGTCCTCCAGAGCAATTCTATAGTATGTTTATGTAAGACGTTGACTATAGGGTCACCTAGCAATTCCTAGAAAGGTATTCTCTCTAGGCATTTCCAGATCCTCCAGCACAGATCTATGGCATGCTTTAACTGCATATCATTCATTTCAATTGGGGTCATGTTTATCTGCAGTTTTGTGTTTTCACAGTACGTCCAGGAACATGGACCCAAAACAGTCAGCCCAAAAGGGCTGCCATTGGGCTGCATTGGGTGGATAATGCTTTCACAGCCCACACCCTGAATGTGGCCAGAAGCCATGCTGACCTCGCCCCAACTCAGAAGAGCTGGGCCAAACATAAGCAGAAAAAACCTGCTCCTTTTCGGCAGCCAGTTCAGGACCGTGGTGGTGGCCTAGATCAAGACTGGCTCCATGTGGTTACTGCAGTCCCACAGCAATTGGGGCAGTAGTGGCCTCTGGCTGCTCCTTTTGCTCTGTCTGCTTGAGTCCATATTCCCTGTGGACATGGAGGTCAGTATGGGTGTCTGATTTTTCAGATTTTTTATAGGTTTAACAGCAAACATACAGTTCCTCCCAGCAACTCACAACCCACCTATCCTCTCCAAGTTTCAGATTTTACCATTTTATATTGTGCGTTTTCATGTAGTGCTTTAGGATTAACACAAACCAATAATGCATAAGAATGAAAAATACATTAAGGGATATAAAACAACAAAGATGAATTTGCAAATTCTGCAAAACATTATTATTATTATTATTATTATTATTATTATTTTACTCCAATTCCTAGTGCTATTACTACTATTAGTCATAATAGCAGTAGAATAGTAATAGAACGCTTATCAAATTTTCAGATGGCACCAAGTTAGAAGAAGTAGCTAACCCCCCTAAAAAGACAGGATTGCAATGCCTAATAAAAGTTGGATGAGGATGATGATGAAGACAGGATCAGAATTCAAAATAACCATGGCAGATTATCAAAAGTAATAAAATGAACTTCATCAGGGGAAAATGTAAGATACTGAGGCAGGAAAAACAAATGCACAAACATAAAATGGGTTACATCTGGATTGACAACAGTGAATGTGAGAAGGATCTTGGTGTCTTAGAAGACCACCATCTAAAATGAGTCAACACTGTGATACAATAGCCAGAAAAGCCAATGCAATTGTAGGCTGCATCAACAGTAATGTCCTCAGAACCACTGGACCTCAGCCCTTTTCCCACCACCTTTCCCTTCTCTTTGTTGTTGTCTCTTCTTAGATTGTAAGCCTGAGGGCAGGGAACTGTCTAATTTATAAGATTGTATGTACAGCACTGTGTAAATTTACAGCGCTATATAAATAAAGGTTAATAATAATAATAATAATGAATATACAGTATCTACTGAAAGACTATGGCAAATATAATATAAGACAGAGAAGTGATATTATAGCCAACTTTAAACATTTGAATGGATGTCATGTGGAAGATGGGACAAGTTTGTTTTCTGATGCTCCAGGGACTAGAAAATGAATCAATGGATTCAAATTACAAGAAAACAAATTCCACCTAATTTTTTAGGAAGGAAGTTTTGAGTATAAGAGCTGTTTGACAGTGGAATAGACTGCTTCAAAGGTTGGTAGACTCTGTTTCTTTGAAGGTTTTCAAGCAAGGTTGGATGGTCATCTCTCAGGAGTGCTTTAGTTATGTATTCTAATATTGTAGCATATTAGCATATAGTGTCCTTTCAGTCCCTTTCAATGCTTTCATTTGATGATGATAATGATAATGTGATGATGATAATGATAGTGATGATGATCTTTATTTATATGCCACATCCCCCCCCACAAACTCAGTCATAAAGCAGCCATGTTAATCTGTTAAAAAAAAAAAGCTCCAAAACAGAAATAATCTATTTTGAGATTATTTGTTGTTTCGTGAGACATTTAGCCTTCTCTGTCAGAGAGCTCTGATGCCATAATAAGTTACAGTTCCCAGGATTCCCTAGCACTAAGCCACGGCAGTTAAAGTGATCTCAAACTGGATTATTTCTGCAATGTATTTTGGACCAAAGTGATCCTGGAAATTTAAAATTTGGAGATGAAGGACATAAATTTTTAACAGTTTATAGCCTTGAAGTGCAACCTTTTGGACTACCAAAATCCTTCAAATAGGGATTCTGGAAGTTTTAGTTTAAAAAGTAACTTTTTTATCTGCTAGCCAGATATCACTTTGTCAGCTACATCAGAACCTAGAATTTGGCATCTCCGTCTCAGCATTAGCATGTATGTGTGAAAGCACAATCAAAGAAAACAAAAGTATGTTTCTACTGAACAGTACTGAATGAAAATATTTGCAAAGGAAATAGTGAGGAGATATTAAATTCAGTATTCAGTGCTTAGAAAGGGCATGAAGCTCCTCTATCAGAACAGAAGGGCCCATTAAGCACAGTTTTTTTTTTCTTGTGTTGCATAAAGATGCCATGCTACTGTCCAAATTCAAACTCAAAAGATTCACATCAGATGTTCAACTGATACTATAGTGGGTTTTATACAAAGGCACAATACATGAAAAAGTCCCTCTTGTGTAACTGAGCACAGTAGTGCAATTAGCAATGGATGATCTGGTTTGAGCAGTTTAAGGTTCAACTTGTAAGGTCTTTCTCTCTCTCTAAAGATCACATTTCCTACTTCATCACATTACTTCTAATTCTTGCATATATCTGTGTTTTTTGATACTGGTAATTATCGGGAAAGGAAATGTAAAAATTCTCTTAACTTTTATCGTGGCACTTCTCAAAGATTTGGAAGCAAGTTTCAAAATCTCATTTGTCAAGAGTGGGTTATTTTCCTTTGGTCCTACTATTCAGCTTCAGTAAATATGAGATATCCTAAGAATTTTTACCTGTGTACAATTCTAACACATAATGCAGCTTTTGAATATATAAATAGGAATAGGAATATAATAGGAATATAAAGCCTCAACTATTTTATCTTCACATGCAGGGATGAATAATTATGGTAGCTTTGTCCACACAGTGAGAGAAAACAAATATTGCTCCACAGTAGTCTCCCCATATTCAAATTTCCTGAAATGATGCTGTGGAATTATTCTGTGTAAAACAAAATAACAACAGCAACAACAAAAAACCATACACAGTTTTGTGCAAAAAAACCAAAACAAAGGCACCCAAACCCCACCTTGTTTTCTGCACAGAAAACCTATTTTTATGTGTGTACTGGAAAAAGGTTTTTGCACAAAACTAGCTTCGTGCTTTCCCTGGTGGATAATTCAGACATAGCCATGTTACCCCCAGACAGTATGCAAAGAGATCTTGTTACAACTGTGCGTCAAACAGAGAAAGATGCTGGTAGCATTAGCTTTCATAGACTAAATCTGTTTCATGGGATGCATGGAATGAAGTGGGTGGGAACAGACATTTATACCTATGAATGATCAGGCTGTGTGTTTGAATAACAATACAAATGCCAAAAAATTGTGGGCATAGTGAAGAGGTGACATGTTCAGTTTTAACTATGGTCACTGTCCCCTAACAACCATAATTAAAACTTGTCACTTTTTCACCAGACTCACAAGTTCTGCATTTCTATTGCTGTTCCCACACATAACCTGCTTATTCACAGTTTTAAATGTCTACTCATAGGTACTTCACTCTATTTATCTTTGTATTCATATTTTTAGTAACATTCAAAAAATTTGCAGTTGAACTGTTCAACAGGAAAAGAAAAACAAACCAGTTTTTCTATAAATAAAATTATCAAACACATTCCCATAAAACAAGAAAGAGTAAGTAGAAAGAACATAAAAAGAATACTACAGACTTGCATAAGAGTCATGTATAACTATATATTATTTCAACCTTGCTAATTAATCTAATAACACACTGCCTTCTATTATCACAAATATTCTAACCTGAAATTATTCAAATCCAACAATTAATAATCTTTATCTTTTATCAAATGTCCATAGGGGGTTTCCACTCATCCAAAAATATTTTATCTGTCTCAAATTAAAATTCTCAATTTATCTGTCTCTGCTAAGTCCATCAATTTTAACTTCCACTTATTCATAGATGGTTTTGCTCTTTCTATTTCTGTGCATATACCAATCTTGTTGCACTAAACATATTGTAATAATCTTCCATGGTCTTTTTATAACTCTGTGTCCATAAGTCTTAAAAGCACAAAGTCAGGTTTCATTTGAACAGTTCTTTTCAATAACTTCTATAACAGTGTATGTATTTGTAGTAAGGTTCATAAAAGTCCCTTCTTGCTTTTCATATTTCCAATGTGTATTGGTAAAATCTTTTATACAATGTGAAGTTGAAGGCTTTCATGGCTGGCATCCATAGTTTTTTGTGGGTTTTTCAGGATATGAGAAGAGTTTTTTTTCCCCCTAACATTTCACCAGCAGCTGTGGCTGGCATCTTCAGAGAATGCTGACATGGGAGTGAGTGGGTTGCAGATACACTGTATGACCCTCAGTTGAGAGGAAGTGGTTTATATGTTAATCTCTGTGTAGTTCTGTTGTTGAATGGCAAGGCCTCAGGATGTCTATTTAATTATTGATCCATTGTCTGCTGGGAAACCCCCCTGGCCCTGGGTGGTTTTCATTTGCATGTGCTGAGCTTGATTTTGGTGTTTTTCAGGACTGGTAGCCAAATTTTGTTTACCTTAAGGGTTTCCTCTTTCCTGTTGAAATTGTCCAGGTGTTTATAGATTTCAATGGTTTCTCTGTGCTTTCTGATAGTTGTTTGGCATGGTCCAGAATTTCAGTGTTTTCAAACAGCATTTTATACCCAGGATGGTTTATAATGTGTTCTGCTACTGCTGATTTTTCTGGCTGACTCAGTCTGCAGTGTCTCTTATGTTCCTTGATTCATGTTTGGATGCTGCATTTGGTGGTCCCTATGTAGACTTGTCCACATCTGCAAGATATGCAGTAAACTCCTATGGCTGTGAGAGGGTCTCTCTTGTCCTTTGCTGACCACAGCATTTGCTGCATTTTTTGGTCAGTTTGTAGACCATTTGGAGGTTGTGTTTCCTCACCACTTTCCCTATTCTGTCTATGACTCCTTTGATGTATGATAAAATATACCTTCCCTTTGGGCGGTTGTTTGTCTTCACTCCTGTGGGTTTTTCTGGGTCTGGCAGCCTATTAGCCAGTAGAGCCCAACCGAGGTACCTAGACTAGGCTCTACAGGCTAATGCTTACTCCAGCTCAGACATCAGTATTCTTAAGTTTGCAGTGAAATAGACTCTGGGCCTTCCCCTCAAAACTCCCCCACTAAACACCCATACAAAATGCCTGTGGGCCTTGCCTATTAGCTGAGCTTTCAGGGAGTGAAGTCTTAATTAACCAAGTTTCCATTAATTCAATGCATCGCCTCCTGCTGTGAATCACAATAGGATATATAGCTGAGGATGCTGTCCCGGAGCTGGTGAAAAACTGTGGCTATAACCACATGTTAAAACATCCTGTTGCTAATGTGCAACCTACAAATGACATTATCTTTCCCAGTAGCTTCATGCAGGAGTTGTGTTGCACTGCAGAGAGACTTATGGTTACCCAGAGGAAAACCTCCATGAGGCTGATCAAAAGTCAAAAGCTGAAAATATAACATAATTAAAGCAGTTATAATCACAAAATTGGAGTGGAAGCTAGATCAAGAAGAACTGCAAACATCTGTTATAATCCTGGAATGCTTGGAATTATGAATCAACTCCATATTCTATCTACTTGTCTCCTCATGTAAACTCAATAGTGGACATCAATATTCAGAGTCTGTCTATTAAGGAGATCTTACTAATTCTACAACTGCAATGGGAAATTGGCTATAGATGGACAGGAACTCACTTCTGAAATTTCTAAAAGATAAGAGAAATAAGATGTTTAATAACATGCACTTATTCATTAACAGTGGATTTAAAGATGCACAAAGAACAGATTTAATAACCCTAAAATGTCACTCAGCTTGCAGAAAGTTTTCAAGATGGAACTAATAAAAACAGACAAAAAGACAGAAATGGTTTTAGCCATACTGGGAAATTTCTGTATAGAATTAACCACTGACAAATGTTCTCTTTTGATTAGTGATGTACTGTTTAACCCTCTTAAAGACTCTCCCAAAAGCCTTTAACAATAATACACTGCCTTGACACATCACAGTCCATTTAAAAGGAAATAATGTAAACACTTGTGTTTCACTCTCCAGCTCAGTCAATCAGAGAACACTTTCCTAAACATTATTAATAGGAACCAAGACAGCTACATGGAAGATGGGGTGATAAAGATTTCAAATGTGAACCATTTTATGAAAGCAAGGTTATCCTTCTACGGTAATTGTTGCAATGCATTTTGAGAAGGTATTAAAATTCTGTAATTAAAAACATTTGAACTAACAGTATATACCTTACTTTTCATGTTACGGTTATACCTAAATGAAAAACAAATCATTCAATCATCATTAATTGTTGTTTTCTTTTCCTCCTGACCCTAAGTACTTGACTTAAGGTTCAGTAGGAGGTGATTTCAGAGAGGTAGTGACGAGAGATCTTGCTTGAACCAGCTTCTTTCTTTCACCCCATTTTTCAAAAAGTATGTTAATACATGCTATTCATCTTTAACATTACATTATGCACATGTACTTTTAAGGAAATGTTTCTACTTATGATTTAAAACATGTTTCCTTTACACACACACCAATGGTGCCCAGGTTGTTGTTGGTAATTTCATTTATGATTTGAATAGAACCAAGTTTTGAGAGACAGCACCTACAATTCTTAAAACTTGCATCACACTGTCCCATGTAAAATGCCCCACAGTCAGCAAGTATCTGAAAAAAAAAAGCCACAGTTTGGAAAATGATCTCAAAAGCATACAAAAATGTCCAGAGCAGCAACCTCAGTCTATATGTCATGTTTGGTCAATCTCACTTCATAAACGTGCATTGCTGTGCTCCTAGACTTCGTCCCTAGACTTGGAACTCCTTATCTAGAGACGATAGAATGACACTCTTCTTGCAGGTGAAGCCTTTTTCATTCAAACAGGCTTTTAGAATTGAAGGGTTTTAAGAAAAGGGTTGTAAGAAAGTGTTAGGTTGCTCTAAATTGTATTGTTTTAATTGTTTTTTTAAAATGTTTTTAAAGTACATGGTTCATATTGCTTTAATATAGCTAATACTTCAGTTATATTTTAACATTTACTTTGTGGATGTTTCTAATTACATTGTAATGAATTTAATTTATAAGCATCTTGAAGGGAATCATGGGGGTGGGATGATGATGATGATGATGATGATGATGATGATGATAGGAGGAGGAGCATGCAGTCAAAAGATGGCTAGACCAAGTCACTTGTGCTAATAAAAATAAAATAATAATTTGCAGCCTGAGCAGAACAGCAAATGTATACTCTGCCCAAAGCACAAAGGCTAGACAAAGTGTTGGGATATTAGGTTTGAAACTGAATTTGATAATGGTATGCATTAGATATTGGGAAATTGATTAATTACCACCACCATTAATAACAGAATGATTTAATTGTTTGAGTTGTTCTTAACTCAATCGATGTACGAGTTAATTTCCACAGCATACCCTCAAATATACAGTAAATGGCACAGCAGTTGTGACTAAATGCTATTCAGGCATGTTTTTGTTGTGTTTAAAACTGTTCTTTTTGTTGTTTTAAAGTTTGATCAACATGGGATTTTTGCCCTGGGTAGACCATAAATCAATTATTTCCTGGATATGGTGGGACTTTAACATGTCTGGAAACTGTCAGGTTAGGAAAGACTATCCTAAAGTATGGGATTTCATATGACAATCTATTCAAGAAAGTTTTGACATCTATGTGTATCTCTCTTGTCTTCTTTCCACCACTACCCTCACACTATGGACAATAAGTACATTTGCCCTTCAAAAAACTTGGATATTAAATGAAAGAAAGAGCAGTATTAAAGTTAAGCAAATAATTATGTGTTAGTGTCAGGTAAAGGATATGCATCTAATGTAAGTGCAGCAGTAAGTGTCTAATTGCAAAGAGTGGTTCAGAAATAATTTAAAAAAGGAGAATTTCTTGCAACACTGAATCACTGTGTGCTCTCTGCTTCCCCATTCTCTTTCAACAAACTTCAAATAATAATATACAATATTGTATATTGCACAATAATATGCAAACCAGAAATCAGTAGAGGAGGAGAACGGAGGAGAGTCACAAGCTACCCATCACTTCCCAGAAAAGTACAGAAGCCAACAGTTTGGGTGGGGGATGGGGAACACCAGCTTTTTTTAAAATTAAGTTTATTTAGTCTTACAAATAATCCACATACAATACAACAACATTACACATCACATACAATAACATACATAATAGGAAAGGAAAGGGACGAAGGGAGAAAGGGAAAGAGACATAAGGCTAGGGATGACTTCCTAGAATTTCATTCTGATCTTCAACTTAACTATAAAATAAATAATCTGTTAAGTATATCTTCATGACAAAATAAGAATTGTACTTGGAGAGTATACGTAACGGTACTGTCTGTATATCTAAACAAGGTGGAGAGGAGGTAAAAACTAACAAACAAATGGATGGCCTAGTTGCTTCATCTAGAGATGCTTGATTTAAACCATCTAAATAGCTAAAACCTATATCTTTAACCAAATATACTTATAACTTTAATATTCTCCCCTTCTTTTCTAGATATGTTATCAAAGGGAGCCAGTCTTCTTCCATCTCTTCCCAGTTCCCTCCTCTACCCAAACAGGTAAGTTTATCAAGCTGAATATATTCCACTAGTCTGAATAACCATTCTTCAGTCGCAGGGGATTCCTTCCTTTTCCACCATCTCACCAAAGTCATTCCAGCAGTAGTAACAAAATAAAAAAGTAATTTACCATTCTTTTTTTCCAGCTCATTGTCCAACACCATATTTTAACAGAAAGAACTGGGATCAAAGTTTAGTTTACATTTTAAGATTTCTTTTATGATGACATAAATTTTAAACCAAACTTTTTAAACTATTTTACAATCCCACCAAAGCTGCAAGAAGGTTCCTACTGATGTACTGCACTTCCAACATTTATTGGATGCTGTTTTAGAAACTCTAGCTGACCTTGCTCGGGTCCAGTACCACCTATATTGCATCTTAAGCAAATTCTCTCTCAGATCTGCACTCTGTCTGAACTTGATTCTCCTAGTCCAATTCTTGACCCATTGCACCAACGGTATATTCTGTCCAAGATCCTGAGCCCATTTAACCATAACTTCCTTAACAACTTCTTCTTCCATATCCCATTTTAACAAGAAATCATATATATTGGAGATTTTGTAGCTCTGCCTTTGTTGTAAAAGTTTCTCAAAGAACTCCTCTGCCTCCCTAAACCCGGTTCTTTAATATCTAAACTATATCTACTTTGAAGTTGTTTATAAAAGAACCATGTTTTATATTCTCCTAGTTCCTCCAGTTCTTTCTGGGTCAGGAATCTAAGTGCCAAAGTATTTTTATCTTTGATCGTCAATTCTTTATAAATAATCCAAAATCCTTTACATGTTTTGGATTCTCTAAAAAAAGCTTCATTAGGTGAACTCCAAAAGGGGATAAAGGGAAATAATCTTGATTTATAACTTGATCAGACCTTAAAAGTTGCATTTCTTATATAGTGATTGAGAAAGTCCTCATTTGCCAAGTGTTTCCCATAAAAAAGGTACGCATGCCATCCAAAGTGATTCCCAAAACCTTCCACATCTAGAGTAACAGGATCATCAAGTTTAAATCAGGGCCAAAGCCATTCCAAACATGAAGTATCACAATATAATTTAAGGTTTGGTAGAGCCCAGTTTCCTTTGGAGGTTTTATCAAATAGTACTTCCATCTTTATTCTTGGCTGATTTTTACTTGATTGACTTCTGGTTGTAGTCATGGTCCAAAGTTTAAGTACATATACAATTCAGTCAGTCACTCACAAGCTAACCTAAATCACCAACCTGCTCTTTTTCTTATTTCCTTTGGGAGGGAACTGTACACATTAATAGGTTGCACGCATCTATATATCCTTTATTTTCCTCTTCCCTCCATCTTCCTATCTCCTACCTATTGATGACCCCCCTTTCATAAAGATTCAATCATTTATATACAGTCAAGATAGTCAATATTCATAATTAACATGTCAAAAACTAATTCAGGCAAAACCAATAGAGTCCAGTCCTATACACAGGCTACTGCGAATCTTTCAGAGTCTACGATCAACAAATCTTCGCCAGAGACTCTATAATAAATCAGTCCAGTCTCTTAAAGGGAAATCCAAATAGAAGAATTTAGTTCATCAAATATCCCAGGTTGATGCTATAAAAGCAGACCTTCATGAGAATCTGTCCGGGGTTCGCTTGCATAAAATCAGAAGGTGAGATCCAAGCATAGAATATCAATTTGGAACCCCAAAAAGGGATCCAAGCATATATCCCAATTCATCCAATCAAAACTCTAGATAAGAGTCTGAAAAATCCGTCTGGTTAACCCCAATTTCCCCAAAAGAACAGAGCAGTACAAGCCTCAACCTGTTAAACAGGTGATTGGAAAATCCTAGGGTAAAATAGTCCACTCCACTACGTCTTCCTTTTGGGGAGGTGTAAAAGGAGATGTGAGGACCAAAGCCATAGACAACTATTCCAGGAATTAGTGAAGGCAAAGAAATTCAGACCTACTGTTACTATGATTTAAAATTCCAGTTTGGGAGGTTTCCTAGTAGAGCCGCTTCACCAGCTCCCCTTGTCTTGCTCACAGGGCAAGGAAACTACCATTCCCAAACTCCTCCTTCCTCTCCAATGCAACCACAGAACCTCTTTGGGATGCGCCTGCGCCAGAACTGAGCGTCTCAAAGACTATGGGATCCTGAGTAGACCTTCACTTCCACAGGTGAGGAGGATTTAATAAATACTTAAATTAGGTTTTATTGAAGGGTTGTCTTGTTGATGTTTACTGTATAATTAGTCTTTTTATCTACAGTTTGCTCACAAAGGGAAGTCTCCAAGTAATTCAAAGAGTATGTCCAAGCAATCTCTCAAAGTCAAGCTGGGAAAATCAATCTCTGGGCGTTTTGAATAAACAGTTCCATTGCCAGAAATTAAGATTATTATTCCCAAGTTACTTGCAAAATTAAACAGGGCATGTCCACATATCAGAGTATCACAAATCTTCTTTTAAATCTTAAAAAAATTGGTGGTGTTTCTGGTTGCGAAAAGGCATTACCTCCGCTGGGTGGTGACTCCAATCTGGTCCTCCTCCACTTGGGGAGTTACTTCCTCCTCCACAACACCTCGGACCCCATCCCACCCGATACCCCTTAATCGGGAATATCGGGCCCAAAAGAGCAAAATACCAGCTTCGATAGGAGCTCTGCCTCACAGCAAAGTTAGAAGCATCCTAGTGGTCCACCATAGCCAATTGGAAGTCTGGAACATCAGCTTTTCAGGCCTAAATGACCTAAACAATTTGAAAGGGCCATAACTGCTTGAAAGCCTAAAACAAGCAAACAAACAAACAAAAACAGTCTTCCACCCAATTCCATTATGTTTCATAAATCACTTTTCCTTCCTTTCATTTTGTCATTTCACACACAATATAGTGTGAAGAAAACCACACCTTTCACACTGACAAACTTAAGATAGAAATGAATAGATGCCAACTTCTTATTAGCTGGCCTTAGAGACAAGCATTTCTTGCCAGTAAAAAAGTCATATTCTGTCTCTCCCATGGTATTTAGTACTATTCATAGATCACCAGATTCAGAAAAAAGCTAAAAAAATTCATGAATTATAGGAATACTGACCATATTATCAGAGCCAGAACATGAAAACATTACCTTTATGGACTACGGTTCCCAGTTCTCTTAGCCAGCATGGCCAGCAACAAAATAGTGGGTATTATAGTGCAAAATGGAACTTCCCAAGCTCTAATCACTCTGTGAAAGGCTAGGAAAGCATGGGAGTTAGGAAGGGATGGAAGCTAGGAAGGGATACTTTAACCAAAAATATCTGGAATTGGCTAATGATAGTAACAACAGTCCTTCTCAGGTTGGAATATATCCAATTTTTTTAAAAGGACAAATTTGGACAATGTCCGGTAGCTGGAGGGAAAATAATTCCCCTTCTACTGGACATTCTGAATCAAGGTCTCATTGTTTTCTCACTTATGTTACCAGAAGTGCAAAAGGCCCAAAGGCTTCTGAAGTAATGAATTTGTTTATGGCAAGTTGGCTTAAATATGTGTTTTCATGACATACAAAATAGCAGCTGAAAAATAGCGCTGAAAACCAAACTAAAGATGACTTGATTTGTGTCACTGTAGTAACTTTTGACATTTTTGACAGCACGAGGGGTGAAATAAAAACTGGGACATGCATAAAGATTTTTTCCCAAAAAACTGTTATTCATCCCAGGAATAAAGCCCTCATTAGTACTAAAGAAACCTCTGAAGCTAATAGCACATTTCTTATTGGAGTGGATAAAGGATTACAGAATTCACAAGGAGAAAAACATAAGCTTTCGATGTATTTTCCACGTGGAAGGAAAACTGCAGTCTAGGGGAAAATGTTGAGAAGAGAAAGGAAAGAAACAGAAAAAAATTACAATTAGTGTAGAGGAAAAATGACACAGACTTGGTTGAGTGAGGAGCCAGTAGCCACTAGCTTTCTATATACAGTAGTTGCAGCCCCAGTGCCTGGAGCTCAGCACTCAGCTAACAGGCAAGGCCAACATGCATTTTGCATGGGTATTTAATAGGGTTGTTTTGAGGGGGAGGCCCCAAGTTTTGTTTTAATGCTTACTGAATATGGAAGGTGAAGGAGCTGCTCCAGTCATGTGTGTATGTTTCATGGTGTGGTATGTTTCTCTTCTTGCCAGAGAATGTGGGTAGCTACACCTGCAGCAAGGCAAAGTCCCACAACTTGAGTCCTATGCATCTACACTTCACCATATTAGCATGCATGAGGTTTTCTTGGACAGAGTGGAAGAGACTGTCTTGGAGGACAGGTACACAAAGGATGCTTCTGAGGAGAACGTCAGCTCCTAAAAACAGGAGATAGACATTTGGAGAAATGTGACATATAGAAGTAGGAGGAGGATCAGATATCATTCTGTGAATTTGGAGCTAAAGAATTGATTCACATCTCTCTCCTTTATCAGTGATGAAGAGGAGCAGCAACAAGAACAACTGTTTCAGTTCTCAGAGAACATGCTGGTGACCTTGGAAGATTTAGCACATGGAATGGCTGCAACATTCCTCAGAGGATGTGTGTGGTGGTAGGGGACTTCTTCCTGAGGGGAATATAAATAGTGGTTTGCGGGCATGACAGGATGTCTCAAGAGGTGTTGTGTCTCTCTGGAGTAAAAATCTGTGATGTAACAGAGAGGCTGGCAAAACTCTTGAAGCCCACGGACTAGTACTGCTTTCATTTGGTTCCTGTGGAAACCAATGATATTGCGAGACATATCCTTCAGAATATCCCAAGGAAGCTGAAGGACCTTGCACAAGTTTTTAATTTCTTCTCTCCTCTCAGTTGAATGATTTACCCCAAGAAGGGAGAGAAAAATAGTGGAGGTGAACAACTGGCTCCCTAGATGGTGCCTCAGGATATGGTTTGGCTTTCTGAACAATAGTGCTGGAGATAATAACCTAAATGTTATAGAGACCCTTAAATAAGTAGCTAGGATGAATGACTCATGTTCTTTGATGTCTCCACATTATTGCACAGAGCATGGAAATAAACAAGATGGTCTTGAACTCTTAACACAGCAAAGCAAATATGATATAATATGCATCACTGAAACATAGTGGAATGAGTATCATGATTAGAATGTAGTAACAGAGAGATATAACCTATTTCACAAAAATAGACCAAATTGGAAATGAAAATGTTTAACATTATATGTCAAGAAGATTTACACCTGTAAAGAGATCCTTGCTTCAGTCCTGGAAGCCAGGTGAGAGCATCTGGATAAAAATTAATGGGGAGAGAAACAATGGGGAGATGTCATTGTGGGTGTCAACAATCCTTGGCCAGACTAAGGATTATGTCTTCTGGAACAGATTATTCAGAAAGAAGAAATGTTGTCGTAATGGGAGATTTCAACTATCCTGTCCATAAGGTGTAAGAGACAAGAAGGAGGTCATCTATTTTGGATGTGATCCTAACCAACAGTGATGACCTGGTTATTGGTGTGGAAGTGGCAGGATCCTTAGGTGGGCATGACAATATTCTCCTGGATTTTCTTATACAGTGGAAAGGGAAAACCAAGCATAGTCAGACATGTATTTTAGAGTTTAAGAAAACTGATTGCAGTAAACATATGGAAATGCTGGGTGTGAACCCATAGTCACCAATAGTAAAAGTACTCAACACCTTCTTTGCCTTGGTCTTCTCCCAAAAAGCAGTGCTCAACCTGGAGAATATGGTATAGATGATGAAGTAGGGGAAATGCAGCACAAAATAGGTAAAGAGGTAGTACAGGAACATATGGCTACTCTAAATGAATTCAGGTTTCCAGCACCAGATGAATTAAAAGTCTACATGAATCCTTTCTGTCTTCCTGTGTGGCAGGGGCTTAGACTGGATGGCCCTTCTGATCTCTTTCAGTTCCATGATTCTATGACTCTAGATAGCTACGCTGTGGTTCTGTCCAGAGATGCAAAATATGTTTACCTGCCTCAGATTATAGGATGTGCTAAACATTAACAGCAATGCTAGAGTGTGAATCCAATGACATTTGAGTACAAAGGATTTGTTAGTGTAGAAAGTACTCCTGTCAAAAGTCCAGCAAAGCCAAACAGGATGAACAAATCTATAGGTAATCTGTCACTGTCAGGCCACTTGTCTTTCAACATCTTATGTGTGTGTTCACAAAGGACAAAGTTTGAAGTCATTTGTAGAAAGAATGGTTTGATCCCACCAGTATAGTTCTGAACTCATTTTAAAATCTTCCCCTGTGATATCATGGGTAAAATTATCTTTTTTTCTAACTGAGATTCTACAAACAACTCAGAATCAAAGTGTCAGAATATTTTCAAACAACTATGATATTTCTTTGTACCTTTGAAGAATGGACATTAATACTGAATACTGAACCCCACAATATTGAATCCCACAAAGCTTTGAATACTAATACTGAATCCCAAAAAGCTTTGAATTTTTATTTGCCAGAATTAACTTTATGGATAAATGAAATACTTACTTATTGTCTTTATTGTCCTTATCTAGAGACTGAAGTACTTTTCAAGATAGGACTGTGAAAGTGACAGATCACAATGAAAGAAAATTTACATCCTATATCTTCACTTTTCCTTCAGTTCCAGAACAGTTTATCAGTGTTAGACTCTCTCAGGTGGACTCATTTTTCAGATTTGAAAACCAAACAAAACCTAAACCTAAATCAACCCCCACCTGCAATATAAACAATAGTCAAAGGCCAGAATGAGATGAACTGTTGTTCATAATCAGAGAATAGTCATTGCCTACCTAGAAGTAATTTTAAAAACTATGCTATACCTTTAAAATAAATAAATAATTGATATGATTCAACATTTTGATGTTTGAAATCCCTCTGTAAAAAATTTCAGAGACAACCCTTTGGTCTTGATTCTGAAAAATGCCCATAAAGCCCTAAGAAAGGCAGAGATTAGTACAGTGAGCCCTTGGTATCTGTTTGGGTTTGATTCCAGGACCACCACCACCACCCCAGATACTAACATCTGTGGATGCTCAAGTCCCATTAAATACAAGTAGTCCCATTATGTGGGGTAGTTAAATAGTGTAGCTTATATAAAATAATAATAATAATAATAATAATAGTTTATTTATAGCCCGCTCCTCTAATAAATACTCGGAGCGGGGTACAGCAGAATAAAAAGATACAGAGTAAAAACAACAATCACATCCCACCCCAACCACCCCCTTTAAAACTGAATTAAATCTAGACAGTTTAAAATTAACATAGTTAAAATTGGTCGGCAGTTATTAAGGGAGGGGGGAATCAAGGTTTGCTTTTGGAATTTATATATATTTTAAAAATATTTACAAGCCACAGATGGTTTAATCTGTAGATTTAAAAAAACCTATGGTTACAGAGGGCCAACTGTAAGCAGCAACTCCATATCACACTTTTTATATTCTCATATGATCTGCTGACCTATTTTAAAATGGAATTTGTACTGAAACAAATGGAACTTGAGGTGTAGAACACATGCCCTCAGGTTTCCACCCATCTCCAATAGGCAGCCAGTCACTGACAATACATTTTTTGGGGTTCCCCTGCCAAAGTTTCTATACGTATGAAAAGCCTTGAGTTCCATCCAGTCTGATGATACCTCTGCTTTGCCCATAGACAGTACTACTTTAGTTAAATAAGGACTGGGACACTGGCAACTGAATTCATTATTATAATATAAATTTGGGGCCTGCAGCATGGAGTATCACTCTTTCTTCAAGCATACTTTCTTTCGAGATATTCATCCCCTTTGGTTTTCCATTCTTAGATCCCCAAATGCTCTGCTAGTTTCTGAGAATTGCAGCAGAACTAAGAGGAATATAATCCACCATCTATTTACTCCTCACTTTAAGACCCAGGCAGAAACCAGATGGAAAAGTTTTCAGATAAGAGGATAATCCAAGAACATCTAGGGCAAGGCTGTCACCACACACTTGAGCACCTGAATATTTTACTGAACGATACCAGACCCAAAGAGGGAAATCAAAAGAAACCTTTTACAACAATGGTCTCATCATGGTTTCTACCCAAACAAGTGATAATCTGCTTTCTGTCACAGAAGTACAGGTTGAGTCTCCCTCATCCTGAATTCTGAAATCCGAAATATTCCACAAAAAACTTTTTTCATGGGTGACTGTGATAGTGATACCTTTGCTTCCTGATAGTTCACTGTGCACAAACTTTGTTTCATGTACACAATTATTTAAAATATTGTATAAAATTACCTTCAGGCTATGAGTATGAGGTGAGTATGAAACATAAATGAATTTTTTGTTTAGACTTGGATCCCATCTCCAATATATCATATTATGTACATATATACACATACTGTTATTCAAAATTCCAAAAATACAAAATTGAAAACACCTCTGCTTCCAAGCATTTCAGATAAGGGAGACTCAACCTGTAGTTACTATTTACTCAAATTATTATTTTAGAATACTTTGCCACATTTATAGCCTATTTTTTCTCCCAAAAAGCTTACATCCCTCAATCTCCATCACAGCTTTTTTTGGGGGGAGGGGGGGAGGGGGTCATACTAACCCTACAAGGTAGGGTTGTGCCTAACTCGGAAACTTCAATTAGTTCAGAATATGGCAGCCAGGCTTGTCACGGGAACATCAAGGAGAGAGCACATAACACCAGTGCTCAAATCTCTCCACTGGCTGCTGATTAGTTTCCGAGCGCAGTACAAGGTGTTGGTTTTAACCTTTAAAGCCCTACATGGCTTGGGTCCATATTATCTGAGGGACCGCCTCCTCCCATACGAACCCCTCCGCACACTCCGGTCTTCTGGGAGGAACTTATTGCAGCCTATGAAGACTAGACTGACGCAGACCTCCCAGAGGACCTTCTCGGCTGTCGCTCCCAGGCTATGGAATGGCCTGCCAGACGAGATGCGTCTTATTACATCTTCTGATTGCTTTAAAAAAGCCTTGAAGACGCATCTCTTCCGGCAGGCCTTCCCAGAAAGTTCCTAACCTCCCGGCTCTGTTTGGGTTAAGCTCTCCCATTAGCATTAGCATTTGAACATCTTGACCCTGATCTCTATGCAATGGGTTGCCGTTTTAAATTGAAATTTTTATTATGTCATTTTAATTGATGTTAGTTTAATTTAATTTTAAGGGGCGGGTGGTTGGGTATGGGTCATGTATATTTTATCTTGCATTTTTTAATTGATGTAACCCGCTCCCATTGGATACAGAGGAGCGGGCTATAAATAAAACATTATTATTATTATTATTATTATTATTATTATTATTATGAAACAGTGACTTAGTCAAGGCAACCCAGTGACCCTCATGGCCAGGACAGAATTCTCTCCCTGCTCTCCCTAGTCCTAAACTGCACCTGCACTGCAGAAATAATCCAGTTTGACATATCTTTAACTGTCATGACTCAATGCTATGAAATTCTGGGAATTGTAGTTTTGTGAAACATTTATCTTTCTGTATCAGAGAGCTCTGGTGCCACAACAAACTACATTCCCCAGGATTCCATAGCACGGAGCCATGCCTGTTAAGGTGGTATCAATCTGGATTATTTCTGCAGTGTGGGCACAGCCGTAGTCCAATACCCTAACCACTACAACACTCTAATCTAGCCACAAAAGAATTCTTATTAGCCAAGATTTTAAGTATAATTCAAATTTATAGTCTGAAAAGCTATTAATGAAACATACACATCTTTTAATCTCCCAGCCAAGGGGACTTTGAGCTTCTGTTGTTTGAAGAGTTGTTCACTCTTCACAAAGCAGATCACTCTAGAAACATGGTGGGGTAGCACTGGGATCTTGCACCCTCTAAAATTTCACAGATGAAAATTGGGACACATGTGGCCAAGCAACATCAAATTGTGGTCAAGATGGCTCAATGAGGAAGAACATACAGGGTCAGAGAGGTTGCAGCACTTTGCTTTTTCCTAAGTCTACTGGGAAGAGCAACATTTTGTTCCCTCCTCTAAATTAATGGAGTGCAATCTCTTTTTGCACTTTGAACTCAGTTTGAAGCAACTGAAGTAAGCTGAGGACAAAGGGGGATAATGGGAAAAGAAAAATGGGATCATTATCAACTGAAAAAAATGTGGGATTAATCAAACCCTCCTTCAACTCCTGATTTCTGCCAAATCGGGACAGTTAGAGGGTATACTGGTTAAAAAATAAGCAAAATTAAAATCAGGTGTGCCTACAATATGTCTATGCATTCTGACTAAAAAAATTAAAGAAACGGAAAACACAATTCAAAATAATAAAAGGAAATAATTATCTGTCCTGTAGATGTTCCTTTAGATGATTACAGATAACCAACCAGCTATTTTGCCCTCAAAGGGCATTAGGGTTTAAAAGGTACTAATACAAATGCTATTGAAACAAAATCACTATTAAAAGTGATACAGTTCTCTTCCTAACATCTCAGGCTGTCTGGGCTTTAATTTAAAAGCTGCATGGTGTTGAAATGCAGCAGATCTGAAGGATGAACATTTCTGGGAGGTGAGGGAAGTATGGAACAGATCCAAGTTATTTCAAGAATCAAGGAGAGGAGGAGTTCAGACAACAGCACACAAATATTTCCTTAATTAGTACTTTAAAGATAGGCATGAAAAGAAGTCAGATACCAGATTCATGTTGACTAATTATGACTTCCTTGTTAAAGGAGTGGCTGCAGGCATTTCCAGAAGCGCACATGTCATAAGATTCAAATTTGAGAAGGGCAGCTTACTCATTGATCTCCTTTGGTGGGTAAATATTTCTCAAATGTGTTGCAGACTAAGAAACCAGCTTTTACAAAAGGCAGATGTAAAGATTTTGGAAAGAGGGGGTGCACTAATACAAACTCAGGACCATGATTTGAGTGGTTTAGACTTAGACATGAACAGGCTCAAGGAACATGGTCTTCATGAACAACAGTTATAGGAAAATGCTGTGCCAATGTTAACAGACAAGGACTGTTCACATATTTGTTCCAACTGAGTGATTTCTGCCCTGCACAAAGATAACAGGAAATTATTTAAGAGGAACTGGTGCTCTTTTTATTATTGTCCAAGAGAGGTAACAGTGTTTTCAAGAAAGAATCTATGCCTAGCTTTCCAAATTTAGCAATGCAAAAAAAACTCAAAAACAAAGAAAGATAGATCTCTTTTATTTATCTATATCCAGTGGTCTCCTAGAAATATTGAAAAAGGTTGAAGCTTTATCCACCAGAAATATATTTCTGCCTGAACTTTAGAGCCAAATATTCATGGAATTCTGATCCCACCATCTGCATTTTTCTCTCACCTCTAGGTGATAAAAGAGTGGTAAAAGAATAACAATCGTTAATTTAACATTAATAATGCTATAAAAAGAAAATCGCATTAATTTTTAAAAAACCTACTTTTGGCAGCTGGAATTAAACAAGTGAATGCACTGTCAAATGTAAAATAACTTTTAACTATGCTACACTATAAAAAGAGATGACATAGAGTTTTAGTAACTGCCTTCATGTTCCTTGGGCCTACTTAAAATCACAAAACTACCAAAAGTTTTGACCAAGTTTTGGATTCAGTTGCAGCAACCAAAATTTAGGTTTCCAAACAATATTTAACACACTAAACTAATCATAAACTAGTATTTTTAAAACTATGACACACATAAGAGCTGGCTACAATGGGAAATGTTCTGAAATGCAAAGTGTTGAATAAGCTAATGGTTGAATGAGAATCATCTGTTTATCCTGTGATGAACAATCACAATAATATAATAATAATAATAATAATGTTTTATTTATAGCCCGCTCCTCTGTATCCAATCGGAGCGGGTTACATCAATTAAAAAATGCAAGATAAAATATACATGACCCATACCCAACCACCCGCCCCTTAAAATTAAATTAAACTAACATCAATTAAAATGACATAATAAAAATTTCAATTTAAAACGGCAACCCATTGCATAGAGATCAGGGTCAAGATGTTAAAATGCTAATGGGAGAGCTTAACCCAAACAGAGCCGGGAGGTTAAGAACTTTCTGGGAAGGCCTGCCGGAAGAGATGCGTCTTCAAGGCTTTTTTAAAGCAATCAGAAGATGTAATAAGACGCATCTCGTCTGGCAGGCCATTCCATAGCCTGGGAGCGACAGCCGAGAAGGCCCTCTGGGAGGTCTGCGTCAGTCTAGTCTTCATAGGCTGCAATAAGTTCCTCCCAGAAGACCGGAGTGTGCGGAGGGGTTCGTATGGGAGGAGGCGGTCCCTCAGATAAGATGGACCCAAGCCATGTAGGGCTTTAAAGGTTAAAACCAACACCTTGTACTGCGCTCGGAAACTAATCGGCAGCCAGTGGAGAGATTTGAGCACTGGTGTTATGTGCTCTCTCCTTGATGTTCCCGTGACAAGCCTGGCTGCCATATTCTGAACTAATTGAAGTTTCCGAGTTAGGCACAAGGGTAGCCCCATGTAGAGCGCATTACAGAAGTCCAATCGTGAGGTTACCAAAGCATGTACCACTGACTCCAGGTCCTTTGGCTCCAGGAAAGGGCGCAGCTGGCGGATCAGCCGAAGCTGATAACAGGCACTCCTGACCACCGCATTCACCTGACTAGTCATGTGAAGCGACGAATCAAGGAGTACCCCCAGACTGCGAACAGGGTCCTTCGAGGAGAGTGTGACCCCATCTAGGACCGGGAGGTGTATTCCCAATCCTGGCTTCGGTCCTGTGACAGTTAGCACCTCCGTTTTGTCCGGATTGAGCTTCAACCTGTTTTCCCTCATCCAATCCATTACTGCTGTAAGACAGTCATTGAGAGGAGAGACGCCATCTGAAGTCTGAGCCGACGATCTTGTCATGGAGAGGTAAATCTGAGTGTCGTCAGCGTACTGAAGACACTGAGCTCCATGCCTCCGAATGATCTCACCCAGCGGCTTCATGTAGATGTTAAACAGCATCGGGGACAGGATGGCGCCTTGAGGGACGCCACAATTAAGCTCTATCTTAGAAGAGCAACTGTCCCCGAGCCTCACCCTTTGGGATCTCCCGGAGAGAAAGGACCGGAACCACCGAAGTGCAGTGCCTCCGATCCCCAACTCTCTCAGTCGACCCAAAAGGATGGAATGATCTACCGTGTCAAAGGCCGCTGAGAGATCCAAGAGCACGAGCAGGGTCACACTACCCCTGTCAATGCTCAAGCGAAGGTCGTCGGCCAGAGCGACCATGGCAGTCTCAACTCCATGTCCTGTCCTGAAGCCCGTTTGAAATGGATTCAGATAATCAGTTTCATCCAAGACAGCTTGGAGTTGGGAGGCGACTGCTCTCTCGATGACCTTGCTCAAAAATGGGAGCAAGGAGACTGGCCTGTAATTGTTTTTATCCAAGGGATCAAGGGAGGGTTTCTTCAGGAGGGGTCTAACGGCCGCCTCCTTTAGACAAGATGGTAAAGAACCCTCCCTGAGGGACGCATTGATCACATCCCGAAGGAATGTTTTCACTGCGTCCCCTCCCTGGGCGACCAGCCAAGATGGACAAGGATCGAGAGGGCAAGTCGTCTTTCTCAAACTTCCAAGGAGCTTGTCCACGTCCTCGGTACTTGCAGGTTGAAATTCATCCAGTAAAGAAACAGCAACGGAGTTATCGGACACCTCACCTATGGGCTCTGACAAAACATTGACATTCAAGTCGGCCCTTATCCGAGAGATTTTGTCTGCAAAGAAGGTGTTAAACTCATCACAGCAGGCTGTTGTTGGGTCCAGTAGGGGATTTGGCGCAGGGGGCACCCGCGTCAGCTCCCCCACAACCCTAAACAGCTCTGCTGAGCGGGACTCTGCAGACGCGATGCGTGCAGAGCAGAAGGATCTCCGCGCTGCACGCAAAGCCTCCCGATAGGCGCGAAGATGCTGCCTATGGCGAGTTCTGTCGGAGAAGAGTCGAGTCTTCCGCCATTTGCGCTCTAGTCGTCGTCCAACCCGCCTCATCTCCCTGAGTTCCTCCGAGAACCAGGGTTTGCGATTTGGAGCGGGTTGGAGAGGACGCTTGGGGGCGATTGCGTCGAGAGCCTTGGGAAGATCGGTGTTCCAGGTATTCACCAAAGCTTCGACGGAGTCACCGGCGTTGCCAACCATTAAACCCTCTAAGGCCTTCTGGAAACCAATTGGTTCCATTAGTCTTCGAGGGCGGACCATTCTAATGGGTCCACCACCCCCGGGGGGGACAGAAGTGGCTTTTAGTTCCAACTTGATCAGGAAATGATCCGTCCATGACAGTGCGGAGGTTTTGGTTACCTCCGCCCACGGATATTCCTGTTCCGTACTAAAGATTCCATCGAGTGTGTGACCCGCGCAATGGGTAGGCCCATTGACCAACTGGGATAGGTTCATGCCTGTCATGGATTCCATGAACTCCCGAGCTGCTCCAGATAGATCAGAAGAGCTGGTCTCAAGAGGAATGTTGAAGTCACCCAATACAAGAAGTCTGGGAGACTCCAACAACAACTCAGAGACCAGCTGAGTCAGCTCAGTCAGGGAATCTGTTAGACAACGGGGTGGCCGGTATACTAACAGAATCCCCAAACTATCCCTGGTCTTCAGGCCAAGGTACACACACTCGATGTGGATCGTTTTCCGGACAGGTTTCCTGATCAAAGTTAGGTTAGTTTTGTGAACTATTGCCACACCGCCCCCCCGCCCACTTTCCCTTATCTGCTCACTAACCGTGTAGCCGGCTGGGAGGGCCTGCGCCCAGGTAGCAGCGCTGGCATCTCCCAGCCAAGTCTCGGTGAAGCATGCCAGGTCGGCCTGTTCATCCACGAGAAGATCGTGGATGATATGAGTCTTACCTTTGGCCGACCTGACATTGCAAAGGAGCAGATTAAGGGATTGTGGAATGGTTGGTACGCTCTCCATGTTATCTTGGGAAACAGGGTGAACTGAAGAAGGGATAGATATCAGACATCGATCCCTTCTTCTTTTGTAACATTTGTTCACTCTGTTGCCGCCATACCTTCCCTGCCCCCACACAACCTCAATTCCTGCTCCCAGGCTATTCCCGGCTCCATCATCTGGTGCTGGAAATGATTTATCCGTCAGAAGTTTCTGACCCAGAATAGGAGCTCCATGTCTAACAGACAATGGACAGATATTAACATTTTCCTGTCTAGTCAGCTCTCCCATTATAACTATTATGCCTAAAAACAAAAGGCCCTGAGGTAGAATGTTCTCCTTTATGGCTAACCTAGCCATGCAATGATGACGGGGAAAGCAATATATGGAAATGTCTTAGCTCCTCCTCTTGCGGCCAATGCCGCGTTGTTTTGCTGAATGGAGGGGTGGCCTTGGCAGTCCCAGGTGTTGCTTTCTCCTTCCCCGCCGCCTCTCCGCGCTGCCTGACCTCTGCTGCCTTCTTGCCCAGATGGAGTTGGGGAAAAAGAAGACTGCTTGTGGCTTGGCTTGCTGCTGGTCTTCCTGAGGGGTGGGAGAGGAGTGGCTTTATAGTTCACCACTCCTGCCACACCCTCTTGCTGCTGCCTGGCCTCTGCTGCCTTCTTGCCCAGATGGAATTGGGGGAAAAGAAGGCTGCTTCTGGCTTGGCTTGCTGCTGGTCTTCCTGAGGGGTGGGAGAGGAGTGGCTTTATAGTTCACCACTCCTGCCACACCCTCTTGCTGCTGCCTGGCCTCTGCTGCCTTCTTGCCCAGGTGGAATTGGGGAAAAAGAAGGCTGCTTCTGGCTTGGCTTGCTGCTGGTCTTCCTGAGGGGTGGGAGAGGAGTGGCTTTATAGTTCACCACTCCTGCCACACCCTCTTGCTGCTGCCTGGCCTCTGCTGCCTTCTTGCCCAGGTGGAATTGGGGAAAAAGAAGGCTGCTTCTGGCTTGGCTTGCTGCTGGTCTTCCTGAGGGGTGGGAGAGGAGTGGCTTTATAGTTCACCACTCCTGCCACACCCTCTTGCTGCTGCCTGGCCTCTGCTGCCTTCTTGCCCAGATGGAATTGGGGAAAAAGAAGGCTGCTTCTGGCTTGGCTTGCTGCTGGTCTTCCTGAGGGGTGGGAGAGGAGTGGCTTTATAGTTCACCACTCCTGCCACACCCTCTTGCTGCTGCCTGGCCTCTGCTGCCTTCTTGCCCAGGTGGAATTGGGGAAAAAGAAGGCTGCTTCTGGCTTGGCTTGCTGCTGGTCTTCCTGAGGGGTGGGAGAGGAGTGGCTTTATAGTTCACCACTCCTGCCACACCCTCTTGCTGCTGCCTGGCCTCTGCTGCCTTCTTGCCCAGATGGAATTGGGGAAAAAGAAGGCTGCTTCTGGCTTGGCTTGCTGCTGGTCTTCCTGAGGGGTGGGAGAGGAGTGGCTTTATAGTTCACCACTCCTGCCACACCCTCTTGCTGCTGCCTGGCCTCTGCTGCCTTCTTGCCCAGGTGGAATTGGGGAAAAAGAAGGCTGCTGGTGGCTTGGCTTGCTGCTGGTCTTCCTGAGGGGTGGGAGAGGAGTGGCTTTATAGTTCACCACTCCTGCCACACCCTCTTGCTGCTGCCTGGCCTCTGCTGCCTTCTTGCCCAGGTGGAATTGGGGAAAAAGAAGGCTGCTGGTGGCTTGGCTTGCTGCTGGTCTTCCTGAGGGGTGGGAGAGGAGTGGCTTTATAGTTCACCACTCCTGCCACACCCTCTTGCTGCTGCCTGGCCTCTGCTGCCTTCTTGCCCAGATGGAATTGGGGAAAAAGAAGGCTGCTTCTGGCTTGGCTTGCTGCTGGTCTTCCTGAGGGGTGGGAGAGGAGTGGCTTTATAGTTCACCACTCCTGCCACACCCTCTTGCTGCTGCCTGGCCTCTGCTGCCTTCTTGCCCAGGTGGAATTGGGGAAAAAGAAGGCTGCTTCTGGCTTGGCTTGCTGCTGGTCTTCCTGAGGGGTGGAAGAGGAGTGGCTTTATAGTTCACCACTCCTGCCACACCCTCTTGCTGCTGCCTGGCCTCTGCTGCCTTCTTGCCCAGATGGAATTGGGGAAAAAGAAGGCTGCTTCTGGCTTGGCTTGCTGCTGGTCTGCAAGAGAAATATTATGTGATACGTAGCACAGTGCAACTCAAAGTGGCAGTCTGTGGGTCAGTGCTGGTCTGTGAGCTATAGCCTGACCATCTGCAGCAAATTTCCAGGAAAAAAAGAAACAATTGTAGTCAATAGGCACAAATATGCTGCCAGTATCTGAGAAAACTGGAAAAAAACACCTTGTCAGTTGCCTACATCAAGTAGCTTAAGAACCACTGATATGTGTAATATATAAATATATAAATATATAAATGCGCTATATAAATAAAGGTTAATAATAATAATAATAATAATAATAATAATAATTGTGTAAAAAGCATAGTAATGTTTCTACAGGGAATGGAATCCAAAGAGGGAATACAGATATCTGTTTACTAGAATGCATAAAAAAGGAAGGAGCAGGTGGTCAGAAATAACAGTTTATTCTTAAAAGAGATCAGAAAGTTACTTTTTGAAAAATAATTTGGTATGATCCCCCTGGTAACATAGTGCTGTTCTTCCTTTTTAAAAAGGAGTTTGTTGCATTACTCATTAATTTTCCACTAGTTTCTTGTAAGATGGTTTCAAGGAAGCATTTTAATCTTCCCAAGTACAGTGGGTTCTTGGTATCCACTGTGGTTTGGTTCCAGGATCTCCTGTGGATACCAAAATCTGTGGATGCTCAAGTCCCATTAAATATAATGGCATAGTAAAATGGTGTCCCTTATAAAAAATTGCAAAATCAAGTTTTTGGAATTTATGTATATTTTAAATATTTTCAAACTGTGGATTCTGAACTCTGTGGGTTGTACAAGGGGCTGTAGTAGTAGTATCATCAGCAAATAATGCATCAAGATGAGGAGCAACAACAGATTAAAGTACACCACATAATGAGAAATAATACAGCCCATAATACAGTTCCCATAATACAATGGGAAAGTATTATACTGTTAAAAGCTACTGTGTTATTTCCAAAAGGAATGCTTTTAAACCCCAATTATTCCCACCCATAAAGTAATGTGTAACTAGTAATTCACCTACAAATGATGTTTCATTTCCAAGATCTCTGACTGAAATACTGCTCATTACCTCCCCACTAAAAACCAGTGGGGCTAGGAGACAAACCTGTGTATCGTGGATTCTTTACATTTTAATGTGATTAGCTGTTTCCTAACAACTGACGATTTGTGTTAATGCATTGTGGATACTTGTTTTCTCAGACTGCTACCATAGATATAACATTTGCATATTCATAATTTACAAAAATGTACTTTAAATGTACATTTTTAGTGTGCCAGCCTTATAACAACTGTTCACGGTACAATACCATTGACTTTATAATTTTAACTTAAACCAACATATCACTTTATGAATGATCCTATTCTTTTTTCAACAAAATGTAAAAGGACTGCTGAGTTTAAAAAAAAAACAGTTATCAGTGAAAGTTATCAGTGAAAGTTCATATTTAGGTCATCATTCAGAATGTAAATCTTCATAAATTTCATTCTTGCAGGGAAGAACGAACAATTTTACCATTTTTTTTTCTGTTCAATGTGAAAAAGCATTGAAACCTGCAGTTTTTGAAGACTATTCATAGTTCGGAACTTCTGTGAATGTGTGTATTTTAATGTGTTTTCTGCACAGAAAATAATATCCAAATAATATTCAAAATATTCAAATAATATTCAAAGGACTGAAGGACCCTCCAGAGCAGTAGCAAAATTATACTACAACATTATAGTGCTCTTGTTCCACTTTAGCTACCATGGTTCCATCCTTTGGAATCCAGGGCTTTATAGTTTAGGGAGAGGTACTTAGAATTCTCAGCTGCAGAGTACAGAGTCTACAGACCCCAGGATTCCAAGGGATGGAGCCATGGCAGTTAGTGGAATAATAGGATTATAACTGTGTAGTGTGAATGGGCCCCAGATTTAAGTAGGAGTTCAGGGAAGGAAACAAGACGGAGGTTCTGCTCCTCTTCCTGTTATTAAATTCATTTTTAATTCTGAAAGTATTTGAATATAATACTTTACTTAATTGTATTCCAATATTATAACTCATTGGGTAGAATCCTCTTAGTAGGTTATGTTTGCATAAGGGTGGTTTATGTGCATACAGGTCTCCTTTTGGAGGAGACTTTGCACCTCATCCGAAATCTCCCTTCCCCAGGTGTGAAGGCCCTCACCAGAAGACGATTCAGAAGAGGAAGAACCCACTGGTCTTTGTTCAAAGGAGAAAGAGAAGGAGATGCACTCTAGCTGGGAGCATACCTTCCTTTCTTTATTTTTATTTATTTTATTTATATATTTATTTATACCCCATTCTTCAGCCCTAAAGCTCTCAGTGCAGCTTACAATTATTATTTTTAATTCGACAGTTCCCTGCCCTCAGGCTTACAATCTAAAAAGACATGACACAAGAGGAGAAGGGAATGGGGGGGGGGGGGTCAGGTCCATCAGTCCTCTCCCTCTGAGGCCTGGACCAAGGCATAAGGACATTCTTGCCCCCTATAAGACAGCATGGTGAGTCAGGAGAGTCAGGATTCAATTCCCTGCTTGAGTATGAAAACCACACTGGATGACCTTGGGCAAGTTACACTCACTCAGCTTCAAAGGACGACAGTGGCAAACCCCTTGTGAAGAAACTTGCCAAGAAAACCCCATGAAAAGGCCACCTTATGGTCATCATAAATTGGAAACTATTTAAAGACATACAACAACAACAATAGAAAGGGAGAAAGGGATTGGAGAACTGCAGAACTATTGAGTGGGACAGGGACTGGGGGAATATAGGTGAGCAAACAGCTAATTCTTCTCCGTTCAGAATTTAGTTCAAAACAGAGATTAGCTTCTTCTTTTGTCACAAAACCATCATGCCCAGCTCTATCTGAGGTCACTAAAATTCACCTGCATTTCAAATGTTTAGATAAATGTTTAACTTTGCTGGTGTTTTGTAAGCAAGGTAAGGCTCAAAATGTTTTTCTGCAGGCTGTTCTGCAGGCCTATTGAGAATAATGGTTCTGGCTTTTTGGTGAGTGGATTTTTATGGCATCAGTATCTTCGATTTTACTGTGTTTTTTATGTTGAATTTTTGAGGTTAAAATTCAACATAAAAGTATTGAACATCAAAGAGATTAACAACAGCTCGAGAGATTTTTTTAATGTTGACTCTTAATTCCACAGTCAACAAAGTATCATAAATGGCAGTTATATAAATCTGACATGTAATGCAAAGCTTTGACTGGTGAAATCTGAGATCCAAGCAATTTTTTAAAAGAACAGAAAGTGGTTGGCCTTGAAAGTATCATATACTGATGCAGGTTTCATTACCCTCCTTGCTTAGAAAAAAAGCATCTTCAATGACACTATGCCTTAATCCATTTGCACATTATATAATAACAGAACCAACATAGGCAGTGAATAATTATAATAATAATAATATTTATTTATTTATTTATTTATTATACTTGTGGATGGTGACAATCTGCTAAAATAGTTGTTGTTTCTATGTGCCTTCTAATCAACTCTGATATATGGTGACCCTATCATAGGGTTTTTTTGCCAAGATTTGTTCAGAAGAGGTTTGCTGTAGTCTTCCTCTAAAACTGCTCAAGTTCATTTGGTTGGTTTTCATGGCTAGGAAGGGTTTCGAATCCTGTTCTCCTAGAGTTCTAATTCAATGCCCAGACAACTACACCATGATGGGTGTCATTAAAATATAAGAATACTTTAAAATTCAGCAATACAAAAACAGCGGCAGCATACCACAGCATCAATAGTAATTGATGTACAAGCATCAACAGTGATTCATCATCCATCAATTGATTCAAAGGATCTGCTGTAGCTTAGAGTAACAAATAGCACCCATGCCATAGTGTTTTAAACAGAAATGTAAGCAATTCACTAACTGAAGGAGGTTAATCAACAGAAGCAGCATCCAGACCAACATGTACAGAAGTGCAGCCTTCAATGTATATTTTAACAGGGGGCATAACATATAGTAGTGCAAAAGAATAGAAGTAAGAATTAATGGGGGGGGGGGACATGTGCATGTTCAGGACACTGGCCAATGACTTATCTTTTAAAAAGATGACAGATGAAAATGCCCTATCATGTTCCACTTTTGAGGGCAAGCCTGGCAACATGTAATTTAATTTTCATTCCGGTGCAACTGCGACACCTGAAAAAGGATCACCACCATTCTGGCTCACATCTCAAATGGTGTCCACATTACATGGAATCTCAGCATCTAAAAGCAACAACTATGTAGCAAGAAGTTCACTTATGTACAATACTGCTGCCACTTACAGTTTATGCATCTCTACTCAAATGTAAGTCCCACTAAGTCCAGTAGGCTCTACCTATAGATAAGTATGTACATCACAGGTGGACAACATGTGTCCTTGCAGATATCGTTGGACTGCAATTTCCACTGGTGATGAACATTGGAAGCTACAGTCCAACAATATTTAGCTATTTCCTCCCATTACTTTTAAATTCAAATATTGAGCAAAACTTTCAAATGTTATGCAGTAGTGGATTGAACTTTCCTTGGGCCTAAGGAAGGAGGAGGTCTACCAATGCAACCATCACTTATCATTACTGTTGCCCATCTCCACCTCTTCCATTCACCCCTTTCCCATTTGTCTTTGTTTGCCTCCTTCTTCAATCTCCTTTTCCCATGCACTTCATGCAGACACCTCCCTATGCTCTCAGTAAAGTAGCAATGGCTATGAAGAGTCATTGTCACTGCTGTAAACAGAACTAGCTAAGCTCAAAATGCCTCACCCTGAGGCATTTTCAGGACTAAGCACTGTGGGCAGGATGTTCTTGCATTGTGTTGACTTGATAGAAGGCAGAGATAGAACTTTTTCTTCAGCTATCCCTAGGCTATAGAATGACCTGCTGGAAGAGATTTGGCAGATGAATACGCTGTCCATATTTAAAACAGCATTAAAGACCAGTCTCTTCCAGCAGGTCTACCCAGATGATTTTTAAATTGTGAATTTTAAATGATGGATTTTAAGATCTGCATTGTTTTAATATATATTTGTCTATTTGTTCTTTTAAAATGATGTGTGTTTTTAACTGAAGTTGTATTTTTAATTGATGTTGCATTTTTGTTAATTTATTGTTATTCCCTGGGGAGAGTCAGGTAAGAAATTGGAAGCATCTGTTCCTTTAGATGTGATTGGATTGCAACAGCCAGCATAAGTGGCAGAGATGAATAGTGGCGAATGTTGTTCAACAATATTTGGAGGAGCACATGATTCCTAACCCTTATATGAAGACAGAAAGAAAGAAGCAAGTACTTTGTGAAGTCTGTGGTGCTTTACGCAAAGAGTAGGCAGAGGACAGTACATGATGAGACAGTACATGGATGGAGGAACAGATGATAGCCAGCCCAATCCTGATAGCATGACAATCTCTTATTTATCCCATGGAGCTATTTTATAAATATATATTTTTTAAATTAGTAACTGTAGTACAGCACACTCATGCTGTATACAGGCTCACCATATGCAGACTTGAGGTCACACGGATGGTGAACCTGATATGGTGAAAGGGGTGCATGCCCGTGCCATAAACCCTGCTGCGGGGGCACACTTCATTCAAATGAATGGGGCTTGATCACATGCGGGATTTGCCTTACATGGGTTTGTGTATGTGTCCAGAATGGATTCCCCGCATAAGGCAAGGGCGCACTGTATATCACTTTTTAAAAAGTCTTCAATGGCAACAAATAACAAGTATAAATGTAAAAGTCTCTAATAATCAATAGCAACATGTCACTGGGGTGGAGGCTTTGTAATGGGTTACATAATAAATTATAATCAGTCTTCTGTATCCACAGATTCCTTATTCACAGATCCAAGCATCCATGGCTTGAAAATGTTTTTAAAATATATAAATTTCAAATAGTAAACCTTGATTATGCCATTTTTCACAAGGAATACCATTTTACTGTACCATTGCATTTAATGGAATTTGAGCATCCATGGATTTTAGTATGCAATGGGGGGGGGGGAGAGACACTGGAATCAAATCCCAGCAGATACCAAGGCCCTACTGTATTTTTAATGAGTATGTTTCTAAGCTCTACTTTTAATTTATTCTTGGGGTGAAGCAGATGAGTGGCTTGGAGGGGCCTCTGCCTGCTTCAGTCATGATCAGCCCCAATCATCCCAGGACCGCAGCAACCGGACAGCCTGCCATCTTAGGCAGCCTCGGAGCAGCTTCTGGCCACTCCAGAAGTGTGCGTCATCTGTACACCATGTCCCCGAAGCACCCAAAATTTTGGCCTGTCTGTTTTGGGCCTCTGTTTTTGTTGTTGCTGTTGTTAGCAGCAGCAGCAGCAGCAGCAGCAGCAGCAGCAGCAGCAGCAGTATAATTGGCCCTCCTTATCCATGGATTTTTTTTTATTCACTGATTCAAGTATCCACAGCTTGAAAATATTAAAAAAAAAAGTATAGATTCCAAATAGTAAAGCTTGATTTTGCCATTTTATATAAGGGACACCATTTTCTATGCCATTGTATTTAATGGGATTTGAGAATCCACGGATTTTGTTATCCACGGGGGTCTTGGAACCAAACCTCAGTGGACAACAAGGGCCCACTCTAGTATCATCCTTTCCACCAAGGGGTGGAATGTCAAACATATCAGAGACATTACAATTATATACGAAATATCTCTCTCTCTCTCTCTCTCTCTCTCTCTGGCTTTTATTCGCTAACGAAGATTCAGGAAGGACTGATGCCACGCTTTCTACAAGCATGTTGATGAATAAAAAGGCCGATCCGAGATAAACAAGTCCGGTTACAAAAAGCACAGCAGAAAGTCTCCTTGGGTGATGTTTCCAAGTTGTGGTTCTTTCTGTGTTGTCATTTCTCCTCGGAGACTCATTCGGCGTGAGTTCTCGAAAGAGGCTGCAGCATTATGGATAGTGTGTCTCCATGCCTCCCGATGTGAGGCCAAGGCAGACCATTGTTGGTGATCAATTTGACCGAGCTTGAGATGTTGTTTCAGGGAGCCTTGTATCTCTTCTTTGGGGCACCCCTTTTACACTGACCCATGGCGAGTTCACCGTAGAGTACTATTTTTGGGAGATGGTGGTCCTCCATCCTAGAAACGTTCCCTGCCCAGTGCCGCTGCATTTTCAATAGCATGGCCTCAATGCTGGTGCTCCCTGCTTGCTCAAGGACAGCAACATTTCTCACATAGTCCAGTCTATATTTAGGATTGTGCAGAGACAGCGCTGATGAAAGCGTTCGAGGAGTCGTAGATGTTGGCGATAGGTGACCCACGTTTCAGATCCATAGAGAAGAATGGACAGTACAATGGCTCTGTACACACTGATTTTTGTGGTTCGCCTCAGGTGTTTGTTACTCTAGACTCTTTTGTGAAGCATTCCGAATGTACTATATACCTTTGCTAATGTGTGATCAATTTCTTTATCAGTCTTGGCATCTGAGGAGATGGTACTTCCCAGGTAGGTGAACTGCTGGACGGACTTAAGCACAGATTTGCCTATGGTGATGTGGGGGTGCTGGTGCTCTTCTTGTGGTGCAGGCTGGTAGAGAAGTTCCATTTTCTTCAGGCTGACTTCCAGCCCAAACAGCTCTGCAGCTGTTGCAAAGGAGGATGTTAGGTGCTGCAGAGCTGCTTCTGTATGGGCAACAAGGGCAGCATTGTCAGCAAAAAGCAGCTCACGGACTAGATAGTTTAGAGTCTTTGTGCAAGCCCTCAGAGGGCTTAAGTTAAACAAGCTACCATCAGTACGGTAATGTATATAGATGCCGTCTTCTTCTTCGAGATCTGCCATAGCCCTTTGGAGCATCATGCTGAAGAAGATTGTTAATAGAGTTGGAGTGAGAACACAACCTTATTTCACACCATTAGTTATTACAAAGGGCTCTGAGAGAACATCGCCATATCTGACTTGACCGTGCTGGCCCTCATGTAGCAAGATAACCTCCAATATCCTACCAGCCACTAGCCACTCCAGCAACCTTAGGAACAACTCAGCAGTTTAATCTGGCAAATCAAAGAGGAATGTCTTCAATGGATGAGATCATCCATCAGCCAGAGGTCCAAAAGAAGACTGTTCCACAGATGCAGAGCCAGCTTTCGAAAGGCTCATTGCTTTGACAGAGCTGTGTGCTCTGGTGGAACAGACAATAATCCTTTGCTCATAGCTCTTAAATTCCTAAATTGATAGCCAGGCTAGCCAAGTTACCAGGTACTGGGCAAGATTAGAGTGCAGACAGCCAAATACAGCAATCAAAAGTTTGACACAGGCCCTGGTACTGGTAGCCAGTAACTGAACTGGTAGCCAGTAAAAGGATGTATTGAGGGAGTGGAGGAGAAACATGTGAATATGTAGGGATATTTAACTTCTTTCTTCTGCATCAAGGAAACCATAGTCAACTGGGAAACAATATGGATACTGATGAAATTTATATGTCCTCATAGAATTTTCTTTGGGGTAGGCTTTAGCTGGGTGGCCTCATGTTTAACTCCAGTATCTCCGTGTAGAGATGTGACAAATTTCTCTTTACAGTGTTTGAGTGCCACTGTCAACTAGTATAAACAATGCTGAATTTTCTGGACTAATTATATAATTCAAAACCAGCTTCCTATGTTCCTAAATATCCATTGCCTCACCTTGCTTAGGCAGTGATCTTCAGATGAGCTATCTGCATAGTAACCAAAGCAATGGATCTAACACAGAGAATTATGATTTCATTGAAAGAAAGTTGAAATATATGCTTGGGACTATTCCCAGTAAATCAATGATATGTAGCATACAATGATCTATAGAAATATTCCACATGCATCCAGTCCTAGGAGTGCAAGAATGCAAGAGTGACAGTTACATTTATCACCCTTGCCACTTCAGACATTTTCCATAGCTGAATTTATGAATCTGCTTTATAAATATTGTTCTCATTCTCATCATAATAGGCCACATATTCTCACTTTCAAAGAAATAGCTGTGTTGTCTCTCACAGCATAAAAAGAAGGCAGGAGGGGATCTAATAGCACCTTTAAGACCAACTAATCTTTTTAAATATGCACTTTTGTGGTTATCAATTCACTTCTTCAGATGCCCTTACAGGGTGATATTAAAGCCATAGGTTTTTAAGCATACTTACATTAGAGTGGGATAACATGTAATAGGATGCAGAAAAATGCAAAGAGTGACCCTGGCCATAAATCTTCAAAGAGCTGTGTGAGGTGATACAGGTCTTTCAAGTGGCTTTATTCTCAAAGAAACAAAGCACACTCATTTTAAGCGCCATCTTGTGGGTTTTGGTTTTGTTATCTACTTCAAGTACATATCCAAAAAACAGGGGAAAATGGGATTAAGGTCATGGATACATTAATAATTGTTAATTAGTATTTTTAAAAAATCATATTCTAAGATTCAGCTTCTATGCAGCAGAGCAAAATTAACAGCAGTCAAATAGCAGTAGTGAGGTGACTTCCAAGTTAAGATATTATTGCTTCTGTAAACTCTAAACTGAAGTTTGAAGTAGACAAATAATCTTCAACTCAACAGTCCAATTTGGCGACTAAAGATGCTGTTTTTACATTTCCAAACATTTTTCCCTTGTCACTACTTTTTATACTTCAGTTTTCAGGTTGTAAGCATTTGTTACTTGCAAAGCAACTTCTTTTGAAAGCAGAATCTTGGGAGGCATTTGTTACTAACTGCTAATGCCTCCTGCCAAACAAGAACTCCCTGCTGGTGACATGACCACCTAGTGACCTCTAAAAATGTTTTAACAATGTGAAAAATATCTCCCTCTCGTAGGAAACAGCAATTTTTTAAATTAAATGTACATTGAATGTTCACTTACATACAGATAAATGGTATTCAGAGTCACCTTCTCTGTTTCCAATTTTGTCCGTTTGAAACCCAGCCCAAAACTAAATAAATAAACGTTGATACTAAGAGGAAACTAAGAGCTCTAGAGCCTTGTGATTTCACAAACAGCTTTTTTCCATTTTCTAAAATCTAAACTTTAAGCCAGACATTGAACAGGTAATGAAAAGAAATAAGTTTGGCAGCCTCTCTCCATGGCTCTTAGCTGAAAATAGATCAAGCCAAAATAAGTGGCTATAATTTGGTAGACTTAATGTCTTTAAAAGTCTGCCATTTGCAAGAGTAAGAGTTAAAGATATAATGCTTATAAATTGAAACACTATCTCTTTCTGTGAAAAGAACCTACAATGGCATACTTTCATCATCATAGTCTCCTCCTCAACTTTGAACATTAGATAGCAAAGGATACAAATTTCTCATTTCACTGCCTCTTGTATGTATAGTGAATATCTCAGGCTGAAACCAGTTATAGAAACCAGTTATAGATTTTGTGTGTGTGTGTGTGTGTGTGTGTGTGTTTTTAAAATCTTGTTGGTTTTTATCCCATAATTGCCTGCACAAAGACCTAAAAGTAGTTCCTTGAATGCTTTGCATATAAACCCAACTCCTTTTCTGGCACAGATTGTTCCCTATCCATACACAGTGCTGCCTGTGCTCAACAGACTTTGGATGCTGCTTTAGCAAAAGCAAACTGATGTAACTAAAGCTTTGCCTGAGGATCAGGGTCATTTCCACAAAACAACCTCTGCTTGTGGCAAAGAACTCTTCTATGAAAATTCAAATGATTGCTTTACTGAAAGCATGTTTTGTGGATGGAGTAAACTTTTTCCAGTTCTTTCCTGTGTTCATCCTCTGTCCCTATATCCTTTACAGCATCTCCATTTTAACCTTTTGGTAACACCTCATCTTCAGCTGTGAATACAGAATACTTGTAATCTTCTTCAGCATTTCACCATTCAACTGTCTGGCTGCTTACAGTAACTAGTTCATGGATGACAGAAAATATTGCTTACAAGCCTGTATGCTGTGTGTGTTTTTGTTGTTTTTACTGCATTTGTGGTTGAGTAAATCAATATTACACAGTTTGGTACCTTTTAAAAACTTTCATAGCTCCAGCCAATGGACTTTTGGGATTTCTAGTTTGGTGAGACACTTGGAATTTATTATTATTATTATTTACATTGCGCTGTAAATTTACATAGTGCTGTACATGCAATCTTATAATTAGACGGATCTCTGCCCTCAGGCTTACAGTCTAAAATAGGCAACACAAAAAGAGAAGGGAAAGGTGGTGGGAAAGGGGATGAGGCCCAGTGATTCTTCTCTCCCTCTGGGGCCTCGACCAAGGCAGGTGGACTGGAGGGAGGGCACGGCTTCTTAATACATAGTTAAAAGGAGGTATCCTGGGGCAGATGGCACAATCCTGGGAATGCTCCCCCAAACAATATAGTCTTTAACTTAATTTTGAACCTGGTTAGAGAAGTGATGAGGCACGCATGTGGGGGAAGAAGGTTCCATGAGTGAGGGGCAGCAAGTGAGAAGGGACAAATCTGGGACAGGGCAGTGGAAATCCTCGGCTGGGACAGGAGACCTTGACTACCAGAACGGAGGGTACGAGAAGGAGTGTGAGGAGAAAGAAGTTCAGACAAGTAAGGAAGGGCCAGTCCGTGGAGGGTTTTGAAAGTCAACAACAAAAGCTTGTACTGGATGCGGAAGGGGAAGGGGAGCCAATGAAGGGAGGATAACTTTTAGAGAACTCTAGTCCACTCCTTTGAACTATGCCATTCAAACCCCCTTGCAGAGCATTCTAAGTACTTCACAAAACTACAAATTCCAAGATTCAGTTGGATGAAGCAATAACAGTTAAAGTGACATCAAACACCTATAACATTATTAAGACCCAATACCCTAAGTATTATGATCCAAGCCCATAAAAGTCCTGAGGTATGTCAGATGGTGCATCAACTTGTATGCAAAAACAAGAAGAAAAAACAAAAACGATAATCAGCAATGCCAATATTGAAGCTTTTTGAACAGCAATAGGATAGGGAAGTTCATTTAATACTTTTCAACTCAAGTCTTCAAGGCTTAGATTACTGTCTTAAAAGTAGCAATAGCATCCTTAAGAGATACCATTGCATTGTTATTGTCACTGTTAATGTAGGTACAATAGCTAACTTGAATAGGAACTGGAGTGTCCACATTTACCATGTTTTATGGAGAATGTAAGCAGAATCTGTCCATGAACATGTGAGATATTAACTTTTCCTAGTCACTTTTTCCATGTTACCAAGAGATCATGAGGGAATGCACATAGCAGAAATTTGTACATTCTCTGGACAGAGGCCTTTGGAAATGTACCTACCTCAACAGGCTTTTATGTGTTCTTTGGGCAATGTGGATAATCTCCAGACTGTTCTGGGGAACATGCATACATCAACTCTATTTTGTACATTCTTTGATCAACAGGACATTCTCCAGCTAAAATGCATCCCCTCAATGAAATATGTCCTTGGTTTCTATCTCTAGTTCAAACTTGGACATCTATTGCCTGTCCACCACATGTAGTCCACTGGCACTCCGTCTTGCTGATCAGTGGGGGAAAGGATGTGTTAATGTAACACACATCCTTCCCATTTAGTCTACTAGTTCCCCATCAATCCATGCGGGGGACAGGTGTGGATTATGGGGAGAGATTGGTTTAAGGTTTTCATCTTCCTGAAATTCTGCTGACAACTATGCCCAGAATTGCCATTATAGCTTTTAGTAAGCTTAATAACAGTGCAGAAATGTTTTCACTGGGAGTATGCAAGGGACAATAGAGAAAAGCTGAGTGAAAAACAGAGCGACTGACCAATGAGATTCTGTGGCTGTACAAACTTTTCTCCCTCCTTAGTTGCTTCTCCACTATATCTGTGAATGGATGTGTGCACACTCTGGACACAATGTCCAACTGTCCTGATTTGGCAGGGACAGTCCCAACGAATTCTCTGTCATCCCACTTTCTCTGTATTTGAAATGTTCTAGTTTCTCCCTCCTCTCACTTTCATCTTACTTACTTCAATCACTGCAAACTGAGTTCAAAGTGCAGGACTCATTTAACTCAGGAGGAAGGAAAAGAGAAATGGTGATGGAGTCTTACCCTCCCAAACCTCCCCACATACATTTCATAACTTCTTTGCTTTTTCCAGCTCCAATTAATCTTCTTACTTCCCACTTTCTCAGCTGCTTTTAAAATGTGCCTTTCCACCCTCCTTCCCCCTTCATCCTGACCTTACTTCAACTGCTACAGACTGATTTCAAAGTGTAAAAAAAGTTGGCACTCAGTTAACTGTCTTGCCTTTCCCAGTAAGCTCAGGCAACAGTAAATCCTTGCAGCCTCTCCTACCTTTGGAACAGAATGCCCTGTGTTGTGTGACTCCAAATTACTTCTTAGGGTAAGCAAAATGTATAAATACACCTCACAAAAAGCAGAGGAGAGCCCTTCTAGTTTAAGCAGATATTTCCTTAGGGAGATCCCCATTGAATTATAGTACCTATAGAATTCTGAACAACATACTTTCTCAATCTATGTTTCTCACAGACATATGGAATGTTCCCTTCTCTGATTTCCTTAACATAGGATCAATATTGCAGAGAAACATTCCAGACTTGAGCTATTCCCCTTCCTCCCACCCATTCTGAATTTTTGGTTAGTTTTGAAATGTGTACAAACCTTCTATTTTTAGTCTTAGTTTAAACAGTTTTCTTCTTTCTGCCCTTTCCTTTTCATTTACTAATCCTCTATGTGTGCCAGGGCTTCACAGTGCCACAGGAAAGAAACTGCATCTTGGGAGATTATTGCACAGCCATTTTTGCCCTGCCGTGTACAGGATGGGATCAGGTTGGAATGGGGAAAAACAGGTGTCACACAGTAAATTGCTGCTGCCCAACCATCACATGTCCCCCCAGGCTCACTCTTCCGTACCACTAAAACTTCCATGCCACCCAAATTGGCTGGAAAAGTGCACCCAGGGGACAGGTGATGGTTGGGCAGAAGTGCAGCAACAATTTACTGTGTGATAACACCAATTTTTCTCTGTTCTGATCCAATACTGTCCCATGCACAGCCAAGGCAAAAATGGCTCTGCAATGATCTCCTTGTAGAAGTCAAGAGATTGTTTACTGCCCATTGAGACAGTCTTCTGCATGGCTGTTCCTAGACTGTGGAACCCTCTTCCATGAGAGGTCAGTTCAGACCTCTCCCTGCTCTCTTTCTTCTAGCAGCTGAAGACATTTTTATTTAGACAGGCTTTGGTGTGTGAATTTACTTATGTAGTGTGTGTGTGTGTGTGTGTGTGTGTGTGTGTGTGATCGGTGTGCTGTTTTTAATGCTTTACTGTTTTTTACTTTTAAAAATGGTTTTAACTATGCTGTGTTTTAACTATTATGTTTAATCTTAGTATTGTTTAATTTTTTCAAACCTTTTGCAACTCATGTTTCAGTTTTATCTTTTTCAAATTATTGGACAGCCAAAAGGACAAACAAATAGATCCTAGAACAGATTAAACCTGAATTCTCTCTGGAAGCTAATATGACAAAACTGAGGCTTTTGTACTTTGGCCACATCATGAGGAGTCATGAAACACTAGAAAGGACAACAATGCTAGGAAAGATAGAAGGCAGCAGAAAGAAAGGAAGATGTTAGATAGCTAGACTAAATCAGGTAGGTCTGAGTCTATGGGACCTGAGCAGAATAGCGGAGGATAGGGGGTCTTGGAGGTGTCTCCTTGACAGGATTGCCATAAATCAGGGCGGACTTGAGGAGAATTAACAAGCAAAGATGCCTTTAATCCCAATTTGGGAGAAAAGTGGAAAATAAATCCAATAGATAGATAGATAGATAGATAGATAGAATATTCTGAGAGGTGTTTTTTCCCCCATCAGTCATACACTTTTCTATTCAGAGGTAACACCCAGTAAGTTCATTAGGACTTATTCCCGGCCAAATGTGTACAGGATTACAGCCTCGGGCATCCTAAAAGGCTATTGCAATGTATGTATTTCTTCATGACAATAATGCTATCCCAACTGTATCTTTCTTTGCCATTGTGTGCCTTCAACTCATTTCTGACTTATGGCAACCCTAAGGTAAACCTACCACAGGTTAGCAAAATTTGTTGAGAAGGGGGTTTGTATGCAACTCTGTCACCCTCAGACCTTCCTATTTGACCCACTCTAGCTTTCTGAGGTCTAGTCATTGGACAGGTAACTATCCTAAATCCCTAAAGCCCAGTTATCTTGTTTCCATATATCCATTTTGGTTAGCTCTGAATGCTGTCTCTAGGTAAATTCTAGGCAGGATAAAAGTATGTTTTCAATATTTTTCTAAATAGAACTCTCTCAAAATCACCCAAAACCCAGAGTTCTCCTCAGTTAGTTCTAGTATAAATAGGAGCAAATGTTACCCAAGACTTTTGCAAAACCTGATTTCCCCAACAATTAAAGTAACACTGTTACATTTGTGTGGTCTCCCACCTTTCTTTGGGTAACCACACAAAACACAAAAACAAAAAGCCAGAGAATGATATGTAAAAATATTCATATATAAATATGAAGATAAAAAATAACCTCATCTGCATGTTAGCTCCTTTTATCCCACTGCTCAGCTAGTTGGCAGGACTGGATGCCAACCTCTGAAAAAGAGAATGTATGTCAAATTCAAAGTAAGTCATAAACATGAGAGTTTCTATTTTCATTCCCAAGAATGAAAGCATAAAAAGAATGTTTAGAACTAAAGTCTCTTTGACATTATAAAATTATAGCATTTAAGGACCATGGCTCCATCCTCTGGAATCCTGGGATTTGCAGTTTAAGAAAGGGCACTTCAAATTATTTGTCAAATAGCTCTAGTGCCTCCCCAAACTACAAATCACAGATTTACAGAGGATGAAGCAGGGCATTTTAAGTAGGATCATGTGTTAAAATTGTGTGGGGTGAAACAAACCTCAGAATAGATATGTAGAAGCTTGTGCTACTTGGGGATAAGAATAAGGTTTTTTTTAAAAAAAATCACAAGAAAGCCTGTCCTCTTAAATGCATTCAGTAGTTAATTTAGCATCTGTTCATTCTGGCACATTCCTTTTTCAATTACCTGAATGATAGACACTTTTAGGTTTTATAGTACATTATAAACAGAAATGCACTTAGAGAGAGATAAAGTATATTTTCCTTCGGTATAAAAAAGAAAGAAAACAATTCTGCTCAGGTTCAGTGAGTTCTTCTTTGTCTACAATTCCTAAGTGCAATGCCTTGGAGTCTCTTGCCCATATGTTTAAAATGCAGTAAATCACACCAATTACATTCTTCAGACTGAAATACTTTGTTTCAAGAGCAATAAAACATATTCCTGATCACTTGCCTAAAAGAGAAAAAGCTTAAAGGTTATCAGACAAGGGGAGATAATAGAGGAACTCACAAAAAATAGAGAGCTCTGTTTTTTTGTTTTAAAAAAAGGAGCGTGGTGGTGGTGGTAGGATTATATGACATGGGTTTTTGTTTTGTTTTTTAGTTTTTCAGGTTTTTTTAAAATGATAGTTTAATTACATTTTAAAGTTTTGTTTGCTGTGCATTTTTAGCTGTATGTTTTAACTGTTTTAAGCCATCCCAAGTCCAGAACCAGGAAAGGGCAGGATAAAAATAAACATAACACTAATATCAATAATAATAATTTCTATGTTTTATTCCTAAAGGAATAGATGGACTAAAATATAGAAAGGTTTTGTTTTTGTTTTTTTAGCTAGCTCTGCCTCCTGTTCAGAACTACAATTAGATTCTAATCCAAGCAAAGCATTTCAGAGTTAAAGTGATATACTGTATTCAGAAGAAGCTTTGTGATCATGTCTTTCTCTCCAACTCCAATCAGCCACATAATGTTATTCCCAGAACTGGGAGACGTGTCATGACAGTGCAACTGCCATAACTGGCTGTGATCTGGGTAGGCAGTGAAGAAGGAGAAACTTTTAATTTTCTTATTGTTAAATCCAGTGATAGAGACATAACTATAACCATTCCTGGGGCTGGCAATGCAACAAAAATGGATTAGAATGCTTTGGTTCTACAATTCTCGCCCCACTCCAGCCAACTCCACTGCAAGATTTATGCCTGCAGAGCTTTCGACAAGTGTATTGGGGGTCTCTGTCCTTGCTGATATGTCATCCCTCTTTCCACTAGCACATCAAGCTTACACTTCCATCATCCCTTCAGCAAAGAAAGGATTTCCCCCCAAGCCAAAGAATGTATCATTACATTTGTCTGTATTAATCCTGTGTTCCACTTGTCTCTCACATTCCTCTCCTGCCTTTGTTGTGCACCTTCATATATACATACTGTGACCTAACTTTTAGATCCTTGGTACCAGAATTTAGCTTTTTTATTAATTTTACATACTGCCTAAATTTGAGAGTGCATGGTGTAGTGGTTGGAGACTCTGGGAACAATGGAAACTCACTGGGTGTTCTTGGGCAAGTCACACTCTCTCACCCTCAAAGGAAAGCAATGGCAAAACTCCTCTGAATGAATCTTGTCAGGAAATTCCTATGGTTGCCATGAGCTGGAGTCAACATGAACAACAGTAACAACTGCCCAAATGAAAAATGCTCTTGTATTGGTTTTCAAAGATTAAGAAACCCAAAGAATCAATATGAACTTTATGAATCAAGCCTAGAAACCCACTAGTAACCTGTACAATTGATCTGGGACTGGACAAAGAGGTCCAAAACAAATAGTGATCCAAGGTCACCCAGTGAGCCTCATGGATGAGTGGGGAAAAAAGGAATCTGAATCTCCAATCTTAATAAAACAATCTACAATTTTGCACTGAAATTCACGAGAAAAAATGGGACACAGTAACTTGGCTATCACTTCACATCTAACAAAAAGATTAATGGTGTGCTCAGCTCTCCCCCGACCCAGGATTTTTGATGTTTCCAAAAATGGCCTGCTTCTGCTCAGAACAACATGTAACTAATTTAATTTGATTCTCAAATTTGAGTCAATATTCAGAAATCTGAACGTCTAGGCCTCCCACTCATTACTTCAGGTTCACCTTTGTCAGCTTCCAGAGACAGAGTGTTTGGTCTTGGGAAGCACCTAACCCACCAGAGATGACCCACTTCTGCTCAGATTTTAAAATTCAAAAGCATCTGGGGGACCTCCCTGGATCTTAGGAAATGCATATTGATAAATCAAATGTTGGAGTAAGCCCAGGGACTATGAACATTTAAAAAAGTTCTACATCCCTGGAAAATACCTTTCAAAACCATTAGTAGGCAAGAGGGCTGCCTTCCTTTTGTTCCAGTCTGCTTCCCAGTCCTATAGCTAGATCTCATTGTAATGAGCACAGAACTGTGGTACTGTTTGAGCTCTAGTCTTTGTCAGTAGCACAATGGGCTATAAGGATGCTTGCCTGAACTAATATTACTTCCCTCCAGTATGCTGAAAAGCGTGTGGATTAATGTAATTCAGGATAATTATATGTCATATTGGCATTAGGTGTTATGTTATGCAACACTATAATGAAGAGAATTTCTTGTTGCAGAATGAAAGCTCCTATGTTTCAAAAGGAACACTAATGTTGAAAATAATATCATCTACCCTGACACCAGTTTCTTACAGATTTAACACACAAAGTCTCATATTTGGTTAAAAAAAAAGTCACTACTGGGAATCCTAGTATTATTCTCAAGAGATTATGAATTCACCAGCCCAAATGTTTCCATTTGAACAGTGTGTGTTGTGAGGGCGAAGATATATGCCAACTAGACACTTTGTTTTCATGTGCATGTGCGTGCTTGTATGCATGTGCCTGCCTTCAAATCTATGGTGACCCCATGAATTTTATAGAGCTTTCTTATGCAAGAAATATTCAGAGGAGGTTTTGCCAGTTCCTTCCTCTGAAATATACCTAGTATTTGTTGGTGTTCTCCCATCCAAGAAGTAAGCGTGGCTGACCCTGCTTAGCATCCAAGAATAGACAAGATTTGATGCTGTTCATTTTTTCACCGCATTGACCTCAGGAAGTTTTTAAGAACTGCTATCAAAACCAAAAATGCTGTGGAGAGCTTTTCTATGGACAATATTCCTTAATTTTTTTCCTGAATTTCACATTCCTAAATAGTGCAACAAACTGTGCACAGTGTTATTAAATAGGAGTTCACTTGGAGAAAAGACTCAAACCTTCACAAAAATATATATTAACTAAGTGTATTCAAAGTATCTCAACTACTTTGACTCTGAAATATGGCTAACCCCCCCCCTCCAAATACATTCTGAGAATATTTGTTTTTGTTTTTATTAACAATCCTGTTCAGAGCAATAGTTTTATCTAGCTGTTGTTGGCTCTACCCACACACACATATTAGCTTAGAGAATCCTCCTCTTTCCTGTATTATTCACATATTCAATTCCAGCCAATCACAGAGGACAATCACATCTCAGGTTTTTGAGAAGCACAAATCATAAAGAATAGCTGTGTTTTGCTTTGTATATTGATTGTGGAAGTTAGAATTTGGTAAATTCATAAGGCAAAGTCGATAAAATTGTCCTCCATCCCAACACATGTAGGCATAAAGAAGAAGATGCTGGAAGAATTAAGAGTTACAATAAAGGTTTCAAACATTTCAATGAGGAAAAATAATATTTATATTTTAAAATTTATATTTAGTTAGTGGTTTTCAAACTGTGGGTCGAAACTGTCAAGGCATGACAGTTGCCCAAGGGAACGAGACTTAGAGGCCCGGGTTCCTTCTATTCTTCCTCTTCCCAAATTTGTAAAATCTATACATCTGTTGAGTGAAATATTGAATTTACTGAAATTGTTTTAATTTACTTAAACTGTTCTAATTTGAACAAAGTTATTTCCTTATAAAATGTTAAAATATGAATATATATGAATGTGCAAATGAAAATATACATTCATGAAATAAACAAAATATTTTAATTCATATACTATGTTGAATTCATGTAGATGTAGAGGGGAGCGCCAAGGGCAAAAACTTTGAGTACCACTGACTTAGTCCAAAGAGTGGGGTACAGTGTTTGGTTGACAACAGTCTTAGGCAACTACTTAGAACGGAATAGATGAAGAAAAGGCGGCATTGGATTTAAAAGAGGGAGATTTTAATAATATTTTAGATAATCTTCCCATTCTATATTTCCATAGCTTCCTTTCTGAGATCAGTGACCCTAATATATGGAGTGGTTACACATTATCGTAAAGTTCAAGGATTTGGAGGGAATCATGGCCCAAGGGTAAAATCTAACAGGTAGAGACCAGTGCTACTGAATACATCACAAGAAGGGGAGATGTTGTTGCCTTTCCCTGTCAATCCCATAAGAGGGTGGCACAAACATGATAAATCTAGAATGGAGAATACACCCTTAGTATTTCCAGCCCCGTTCCCATTCCAGCATGCACATGGAGAGCCTTACAACAAGTCACCATGTATTCTGGCCACGGTCTGGTTTCTTCTCTCTATTTCTACTTCATTCTCATGGCCCAATAACATGTTGTCTTCTCCAATTAACTAGACAGCCCCATTTTCTAATTATAATTCCATTTTTACCTCACTAATCTTTGGCTCAGTTGAATGACTGTTCAGGTTAATTATATCTGAGAAAGGCCAGAACTAGACCACTATCTTACCCAACTGTCTGGCTCACATTAAGATCCAAGTTCAGAAGGAATGCAGAACTGCTCTATTAATGCCCTAGATCAGAAATGCAGTAGTTGTAATATTGGTTATTACATGTTTTGTTTTGTTTTCAAATTGTGTGTGTTGTATGTGTGTGTGGACAGCCAGTACCATCATGTTTGAATGAACTAATCCAAGCAATTTCCTCCAAAAAAACCTTGCAGTTTTATTTTCCTGGGATTACGGTCTGACATACATTTACTTGGAAGTAAACTCCATTACTTTTAATAGGACTTCCTGCCAAATCAGATTTCTGAGGAATGGAGCCACATTAATGTATGCAAAACATTCAAACCAAATTGCTTGACCCAGTTATATATCTCAGAGATTATGACTTTTCTGCTGACAGAATTTATAGAGATGCAGTGATTCAATATTAAGAGCCTTCTGTTAACAGGCTGTGTTCTCAATGACCTTGCTCTTTGCTCTTTCATTATTTACATTTTCTTCTACAGTATGTCACTAATTCCCAAAGTGTCCCCAAGGGAATTTCACTGTTTTTCAAGTTAGACTGCCCTGCTGAACTTTACAAAACATTATCTGAACTAGCAAAATTGGTTATTCTGATGTTAATCTAGTCTTATAAAAATAATATGAAAGATTGTTCAGTGTAAAGTAGTTTTTTCCTGTTGAAAGAGTAAGACAGCAGCACCTTTACAATATCTTTAATCTCCACTCCTGTGTGCATTTACAAGTCATTCATTGCCATAGTATTTAGGAACACAATGCAAAGATAATGCATAGAGAAAAAATATTTGCTATTAAAAAATAGCAAAGCTCCAAAAACAAACCCTGTACAAAAAGAGAACTAGCCAGCTGGCAAAATACTCAAGATTTCAGAAACTTCATTCAAGGACAAACAGTCTTGTAGATGTCTGCTCTCTGCTTGTTTTCAGACTTTCTGTCTACTATTTATCTTCAAGACTGTGTAGAGTGAAGACAGGCAAACTTTGCTTTGTTCCTTCTCTTGTTCCTCTAAAAGAGGCCCAGTAATGTAATTACAAAGACTAGGTTTTGCATGACATGGCCATTAAATATACACACATACACACAGAGAGAGAGAGAGAGACTGAACAGTTTAACTTTAAGAGGACTCTATTTCTTTATTACTTTTTACAACTCCTTTAAAGTATCTATCATATTGTATACCACCATCCTTCCTCTAGGAACATCATAATACTGCACCTGCAACAAGTAAGGTAGGTCAATAACCAGTAATCAGTGCAAGATCACCCACTGAACTGCATGCAAGTGCTGGAGTTAGAACTTGGATCCATCCAACTATATGTTGACTCTCACAAACAGCATGCTAGGCACAGTATGGAATATATTCACTGGAAAGACATTGAAAGAGATGAGAAAGATGTCACTGTATGATATATGTGACTGGGTAAGGAGGAGAGTCACAAGGCTGTCTGGTATGAGGAAAGATACCTTTTTTATTACAATGCCCAGAATCCACCAGTCAGCATGGCCATTGGCCATGGTAACTATGGAATTTTGGAAGCTGCGTCCAAATAAAGAGTACCACTTCCAAAAAGCTAGATGTGAGTAAAACTCAAAGACAAACTTTGCAGAGTAGGAGAGGAAGGGCATAATTTAGGGAACTGAGTGGGAAGGACTACTCCATGCATATGTGGAGCTACACAGAGGAAACATGAGGGTCATTCTGCTGCAGGCATATTGATAGAAAGATCAATTTCATTAATGCTATGATTTATCAATATGTTATGTAGCCATACATCACAAGGATTGGATCCATAAACTGGCTGCTTTTCCTGGTCACTTCCAATTGAATCCAATGGAATTTCACAAAAATGGATTTGATAATAGCAGGTTGAACATACGAGTCACTGAGATATGTGTCAACATACCTGCATTTACATTTATATATGAATGCTGGAATTGGCTAGATAGTTATGTAAGTAATCCCTGCTGAAATTCCCTTGATTTGAACTTTAAAATACCAGGGATAAATTTGTCCCAGAACATTCACTATAAGCATCGTGAAAGGCTTGCAGACATGTCTCCTATACAGAATATACAGAATTGTAAAACAATCTTCCTTTTCATCTGGCCAAGCCTCTTCCTTCTTTGGGAATTGTGCTCTATAAATTGTGATGGTTTTTCATCAGTTTCTTTCTCACAACCAAACTTTCATCAGAGAATTCAATATCCCAGGCTGATAGTATACAATGTTCCTGCATGTTGAAATGTGGCTGAAATTCACCTTCTACTGAAAAGCTTATTAACTGTTTTTTAACCTAACTCAATAAAGACTGGGAAAATATAACCCATACATGGGTAAAATGCATCCCATTATACTACTACCTACCAATGAAGGCACTGTTTTACTTCCAGGGACAGTGAAATCAGTAAAAAGGGGTTAATGCATTTAGTTAATGTTAATAAGCTCAATATGTCTAGTTTAATTACATTTAAACTGAAATGTGAAATTTTTAAACTGAATTTATTATAATTTGCCATTTTAATTTGAGTTAAATGCTTGTCCTACTGTCTTTCCAGAATCAAGGTGAAAAATGCTATCCATGAGTGTAAATGCTAACCACTTTGCCTGCCCATTTTGTCCATGTTTTGATCTCTAGAGCTTTTGAAAACCCCATCCCACTTAACATCTTCTCTTACTTCTCCCTTCTTCTACTGCTTCTTTGTGATTTCATATTCTTACTATACATATTGATTTAAAATTCCCAGTGTTAAAAGCTTCAAATTTAAGTTTCCTGAGACAGATGAAAATCATCAAACTTTCCCTTTCAAGTACTGTATATACTCAACTATAAGTCGAGAAATTTATGCCCCAAAATGGACTCCAAAATCAAGGGTAGACTTATATATGGGGCAATAAGTTACTACTGCTGATAAAGTTTATAAAAGAAGTGCCCACCTTCCTCTGTAGCCAGGGATCTTTAAACAGCTCCCTGTTTGAGTCCCCAGTGCACTCTTCCTTCTCCTCTCTCTCTTTGTATGTGTGTGTTTGTGTGTGTGTGTGTTTGTGAGAGAGATTGAGAGATAACAAGCAGCTGCTCAGACAAGAGAGAGAGAGAGAGAGTACACCTAGGCTTGGACCCCATTTTGCAAGCCACGAGCACTGGAAATCCTGGAGTTAAGGGAAAAAAGAAAAAGAGAGGTTTGTGCCCCATTTTGCAAGTCATGAGCCTGGAAATGATGGTGTTAGGGGCAGGGAAAAAAAAGAGAGGTTTGTGCCCTGTTTTGCAAGCCATGAGCCCAGAAATGCTGGGGTTAGGGACAAGGGAAAAAAGAGAGGCTTGTGCCCTGTTTTGTAAGCCATGAGCCTGAAAATGCTGGTGGCAAAGGGATGTGTGTTTGTGTGTGTGTGTGTGTGTGTGTGTGCGCGCGAGCGTGCGCGCACATCCAGGCTTGTTTGCCCATTTTCCATGCTGACACTGTGACCCTTGGGAGAGGTCCAGAGAGGGAGCTATAGGGAGGGAAGTGGTGCTTTGTTTCCCCCTTTAGATCTTTTGTAATATGCCTCATTTTTTGACCCTCCAATTATCCACAGGTCATATCAAAATCCATGATTTTGGCCCCCAAAACTGACCTTGACTTATACATGAGGTTGACTTATACACAAGTATATACAGTAATTAATTCAATGGGTCTACTCTATTGGAACTAGTAGGTAGATTTAGGGCAAAATATTGTTTGCAAAGTACAGGAGAAACAGTCAACATAGTAATATATTTTGTCAGTCAGAGAACAGCAGTAAACCTGAGAGCCAGACTACAGTATAAGCAGCAGTTTTACCTTTCTCAGTCTCAGCAACAACAACAAAAACCCATTGCCTGCATTGAGGGAATATTTTAAAATAAAACATCTACACTACCTTTCAGTCTATAGCTTTCATTTTTTACAACATAGATTCTGATGCCTCTCTTCAAATACAGCTTCATCCAAGTGAGTGACAGATGTTTTATCAAAGACAGACATTTTCAAACTAGATTCTACAGAACCCCAGACTTCATGAGAAGTTTATCTTAAGTTCTCTGGTGAGAAGATCAGTGGTAGAAAGGGAAGCACTGCCTCAAAGACAGCTTGTCTAACCCTACATAGGTTATCCGGCACAGTAGAAGCTGCTGCTAATGGTGCTGCTGGGTCTAATGGTGGCCATGAACACCAAGAGGACTGATTGCAGTCCCTCATGAACTCTACAAGCCTTACAATAAAAGAACGATTCCAAGAATCTTCTGCAAAGTAAATGAGTTCTATGGTGGAAGACTCTTTCCAGGTTGTTCAGTTATTATTTAACACTGGGCTACAATCACTTACCATTTCCACTCTTCTAACTCTTCCATGAGTTTCACTCTAGGGACCCTAAGGTGGCTTCCAACATTTAAAGTGTGTGTGTTTTCAGGGATATTGAAGGTGTGTGGTTGATCCGCAACACAGTCCCTGAGTGAAGCAGCGTAGGCAGATATTAAACTGTTTGCTTATTAAAAGGCATTGGAAGCAAAGAGAAACCAAGGCATGTATAAAGAGGTTAGTGGAAGAGGGGGCCTAGATAATGCTTGCACTTTTCTTCATCCCTCTGTGTGATGTTGTTGGTCCTCAAACTTCACCATTCTTTCTTACCTTCTGATGATGTGCAGAGCAGACTTTACATGCAGCTTCTACACACAAGAAAGTGGCGAGATCAGCTCCAAAAACAGACCACGTGCACCGCTACTGCATGGGCAGAAGCTCCCTGTGCAAGCCTGCCTGGTGTACTATCACTTCTGCTGTTGTCAGAACAGGGTACCCCTACAATCAACAAGGAAAGGATAGTGTGCCCCCAAGATGGCAGAGTACCCCATTCTGACCTCAGCAGAACTGACAGTGTGCAAGCAACCTGTCACAGGGACCTCCTGACCACAAGAACATGGCAGCACCAACAGGGACAGGCCAGGGGGGCCAATATGGTGTCAATCTGGCTTGTCCATGGGCACAAGGACATGGCATCACGGCAGATTCAGTCCAATGCATTTAGTTGCCATCATGGTCGGAAACATTCCCCTCCATTTCGAAAGAAAAAATGACCTCACTCCCACAGCTGTTACTAAAGCATAATAGTCCTGAACTCAGTCAGTCATACTGAGCAGAGGTGCAGTCTTAGGATATTACAGTATACAGTCTGATAGCCTTTTTGCACAAACTATGGTGTTTTTTTTAGGGCTTAAAGGTACCCTTTAAGACATTTTGGACTTCAGCTCTCAGACGCCTCAGCCATGTTGGCCAATAGTCTGGGGTTCTGAGAGCTGAAGTCCAAAATCCCTTAAAGAGCACAGTTTGGGGACCAACGGTGCTTTTGATGATGGTGGAACAGAGAGAAGGGCCTCTCCCAAGGATTGCTGAACCGGGTCAGGTTCAAAGAAAGAGATATGGTCTGCCAAATAGCCTGGACCTGAGTCATATAGGGCTTTATATGTCATAACCAGTACTTTGAACTGTGCCCGGAAACAAACTGGCAACCCATGGAGCTGTTTCGAGAGGGGCATTTTGCAGTCTCTGTAACCTGCCTCTGTTAACAGCCAGGCTGCAATTCTTTGGGCCAGCTGAAGTTTCCGAATACTCTTCAAAGGCAGCCCCAAGTAGAGCACATTACAGTAATCCAAATGGCATGTGACCAAGGCACATACCACTGAGGCCAGATCCAGCATTTAAAGGAATGGGCACAGCTAGAGCATAAGTTTTAAATGTGCAAAAGCACTCCAGGCCATTTCAGAGACCTGGGCCTCCAGATTCAGAGCTAAGTTCTGGAGTACCCCCAAACTGTGAACCTTCATCTTCAGGGGGAATATAACCCCATCTAACACAGGCTGGACCCCTATTCCCAGATTTGCCTTTCGACTGACCAGGAGCACCTCTGTCTTGTCTGCATTAAGTTTTGATTTGTTTGCCCTCATCCAGTCCATTACTGATGCCCGATCCTGATTTAGGACCAGGACAACCTCCTTGGATTGAGGAGGAAAGGAGTAACAGAGCTAGGTGTTGTCTGCATTTTGATCTCACCCCTAATCTCCAGATGACCTCTCCACAATCAATACAGAACACAATTTACCTCAGTTTAGAACAGGAGTAAATAAACTAATTAATGCCTTCTAATTCTATAAGATACCACCTCTATAAGCAGGAGGAGAAAGAGTATAGAAAGAGTATAGCTGTAAAGAAGAAAATTGTGTATAGAGGCATCCTAATGTATTGGGAGCTCAAAGGTAGCTATCCACAGAAGAAAAGAGACTATGGCCCTGTACAGACCGCCATGATGTGACGTCCTAGTGGCGATTTTAGGGCAAAATAGGGCTGGGTGCCCAAATGCGCCCAGCCCTAATGACGTCACCGCTGCGACAGACCACCCACAGTAGACAGACGGCGCTGCACAGAAGTGACATCATAGGGGTTGCAATGCAGCCCGTATGACATCACAAAAAGGAGCTGCTCTAGGCAGCTCCTTTTTTGGTGCACAGAGGTGCAGCTCCGTTTGGTTGCTGCTGTGCTAATGTGCAGCAAATAGGGACGTCTACAGCCCGCCTTTTTCAGGCAGTCTATACTGCCCCTCCATTGTCTCACTGTACAGCAGCCGCAGAGGGAAACTAAGCCACATCTTGGGGCAATTTTTTATCCCCCAAGGGCTACACAAACTACCAAGACTAAAAATGGGGAAACGAACCATAAAAACTCCAAGAAAGAAAAAGAAAAAGAGAGAGCAAATGTCCAACGGTTGTGGATGTAGTTTGAAACTGTCCTTGTTTCACTTCTGCCAGTATTCAGGCCATCGTGCCAGTTCCTCTAACTTGCACAAAAATGTGTACATTTTTTTCTCAGGAAAAAGGGCAATGGAGGAACTGCAATAATTGTCCTAGAGGCCCATATGGAGGACCACATTCCCAAGGCCACACTTTGCCCACCCCTGTAGTAGAATGAAAGCAACAACAACACTGGTTTGTGAAAAAAGGCTATCAGACTCTATAATATCCTAAGATTGCACCTCTGCTCAGTATGACTGACTGAGTTCAGAACTATTATGCCTTTGTAACAGCTGTGGGAGTGAGGTCATTTTTTTCTTTGGAAATGGAGGGGAATGTCTCCCGACAGAGCAATCAGTCCACTGCTCTGTAGGAAGTGGAAAACTCCACTAGTTAATGTAGAATCTGAGACACCCTTGAAAAAGAAACACTTTATAGGTGTTTGAAAGATAAAGAAGCATGACACATTTCAGATGGTTTGTGTGTTTGTGTATTGTGTATGTATTGTGTGTTTGTGTATTCCAGGGTTTGTGTGTTTGATTCTATGTAAGCCCAAGGTACACTTATGGTAAAAATACAGGTGATGAACCCGTATAGACTGAATACACAGTCATAACTATATAAAAAAGATTAAATTGATATCTTGATATTACAAAATGACAGGTCTACAGGAATAATTACCCAGCTAAGAAGCAACAAAGGACCTTGGGGGAGGATCTGATTTGAAATGGGTTTTCCTCCACTTCTCCCACTGCCCAGCCCATTGTGCCATTTCCTCTAATCTACTCCCAAGCACTCAAATGTATTTTTGAGGGGGTTTCAAGCAGCAAGGAGAGCTTCCTAGGAACAGAAGAGGCTTTGCTCAGCTTTCCTTCAGGGTAGGAAACATTCCTCCCACTCTGCACGTTTGGGTCGCCACCCTGTCACTGCTGAATTGGCTGCTGCATCATCAAATTTCAACAGTACAGAAGCATTAAAAGAAACTCCCTGAAATGTTACTTTAAAACAAGGTGTATGAGGAGTGCATGCATTGTTTTTAAATCAAACCATGCTCCCCACAGCATTTCAGAAGTGCAGTCAGGTTGTTTAAACATGATATGTATGTTTCTCGCATGTCTTGTTTTAATAGAGGTGCTGCCACTGTGTGCATGTGTGTGTGAATTGATTATGTTTAATACTGTAATCGCTTAATTCTATTTTAATAGTCACTTTTGTAAGTTTTCTAAGAATTTCATAAGGCTTTCTTAGGCACGGAATACTCAGAGGTGGTTTTGTCCATTTCCTCCTGTGATAGCCTATACCACTTGGTATAGTATTTGTTTGTAGTCTCCCATCCAAATACTAACCAGGGCTGACCCTGCTGAGCCTCCAATATCAGATGTGATCTGATGTCTTTAGGGCATTTAGGCTGGGTGTGGCAGTAGCAGCAGAGCAGATAGAATGTCGCCTCTGCCTGGGAGTGCAGGCCCCACCATCACTAAAAGTTGCCCTCTCCTGCCTTGACTGGAAATGATTCTTAGAGGTATGGGTTTGTTCTTCTCCAGAAGTAAGAGAAAAATGTCTGGTAGAAAATGATAGGTGGAGGGCATTGGATTTGTATTCTGTTTTCCAATTCATTTTGGGAAATAAAGGATACGTTCTCAATGTATATTGAGGAGAAAGGTAGGATATAAGTGCAATAAATTTATAAATATATAAACATATAAATAAAGATAAGGGAAGTTTAATAAGATCTCTGCTATACCTTGGAAATTCTCACCTGCTAATAAACCTCATCCCATCTCAAAGGTACTTTGAGGACACTTGGAAAGGAGTGGGAAATGCTTAGACAGTATCTCTGCCCCTCCAGAGGCAGAGAGACAGAGAGACAGAAGGCAAGTGTTAGGCAGAAGCATCAACAGAGAAGCCTCTATCCACCAAGGATATTCATATTTGAGCAAAATTATCTCACCCAGTCTTCTCTGCTTTCAGAGTCCCATCACTGCAATGGAAGAGAATACAGGCATGCAAGTCTGCAGTCAATATCTTGTAGCTTTCCCCTTTTCTCAGTCAGTTTACTGCTCCTGTTTGCTCTCTCCCCCTCTTCCTCTGTACAGTAGCCTCCCTGGGCCTGATCCTCCCTCTGGCACTGCTAAGAAAGAAACGTAGCCAAGAAGTCAAAGTAGTGGCTGTTCTTATGGCCATGGCTTCCTCTGGATACACCCTCCATTGTGCCCAATCCTCCCCCAGACTTCCCAGTGGAAAAGTGAGATTTCAGGGAGAGCCTTTTAGATGGATAGGGCAGTAAAGCAATTAGGGATAGCAACCCCTGCTTGTATCAGAATTTGGTCAAGATGGGAAAAGTTACTGATGAAGAAGGACACTCAAGCTAGCGGGGACTGCAGTAGTTTGCTTTTTCTAAGCCAACCGGGATGTGCAAGATTTTGTCTCCTCTCTTCTATCCCCTTCTGAGTTACTTGAGTGCACATTATTTTTTGCACTTTAAACCGAGTTTCCAGCAACTGTAGCAAGCTGATGACAAACTGGGAAAATGGTAGGAGAGGGAAACTGGGAGGTTTTAAAAGCAGCTTAAAAAGTGGGATGGCCTAGGATTAATTGGGTTGTTCCTGCCAAATCAGGACAGTTGGAGGCGGGGGGATACACAAGTGATTGGACAAGGCTGAGCAATACCATAGAGCTCAGCCCCTGCTACTATGTGTTCAGGGGAGAATGACCAAAATGGTGAAGGGTCTGGAAACCATGCCCTATGAGGAAAGACATAGGGAGATGGCTATGTTTAGCCTGGAGAAGAGAAGGTTAATAGGTGATATTATAGCCTTGTTTAAGTATTTGAAGGGATGTTATACTGAGGATGGAAGAAGCTTGTTTTCTACAGCTCCAGGGACTAGGACCCAGAGCGATGGATGCAAACTACAGGAAAAGGGATTCCACCTCAATACTTGGCAAAACTTCCTGACAGTAAGAGCTGTTCGGCAGTGGAACACACTCCCTCGGAGAGTGGTGGGATCTCCTTCTTTGGAGGTCTTTAATCAGAGGCTGTATGGCCATCTGTTGGAGATACAGTACTTTGATTGTGAGTTCCTGTATAGCAGGAGCTTGGACTGGACGGCCTTTGTGGTCTCTTCCCATTCTATGATTTTACACATTTCACAAGAAAGGGCAAGCAAAGAGAATACAGCTGGCCTTTCTGACAATGGTGTCACTAGGGGGTACAAGGGGAGCACACTGCACTGTATGACACCATTCAATGGGGGTGACACTGGGCAGCAGCAAGGTGATCTCAAGATCCCCCATAAAGAAAGGGGGATTATTCTTGGTATGCAGTTCCCCAGGGAGGGGGGGGATGAGGACAAGGGTGAAGCTGGAGGCCTTTCTCTCTGCTCCCTCCTCCCACAGTCTCCCCTGTCAATCTGTTTGGCTCCTTTCTGCCATTGTTGGGCTATAATGTCTTCTTTCCTTGAAGGGGTTGGCTATAATGTCCTCTTTTCTTGAAGGTGGAGATCTTTTGTAATTACCAAAAAACAAAAACAAAAACTGTTCTTACTCGGCTTGTCTTTGCTTTCTCGTCTGGGGAGAATGGCACAAGAAGGATACTGGTTTCCATGAGGTGAAAACCTTCTCTGCATCTACACCCCTATCCTACAGGAGGTTCATGATGTGGGTGACATCATGAGTTATCACATTGGGTCACACAAACCCAAGTGACACCACTGCTGTTTGATCAACTAATTCTCACCCAGTCATCCTCAACAGGCTCTCCAGAGAGCAAGGAGATGACACAAATAGGTTCCAGTGGTAGAGAAGGAGGGAAGCAATTGCAAAACACTCACACAGACAAACATGCCTGTCCAGATTGTGCTAGAAGTGATTCCTCAATGACATAGGATATTGCTTTCCAGAAGTCAAAAACAACAGGTATGAAAGCTGAAAACATGCATGGACAGAGTCAGTTAATAGTGAAATCTGGTAGGACATCCTTTAAGTAGTAAGTTTTCTTCATTATATAATTACACATATGTACATAGAATTTTAGTGTGGACTCCGAGCTAGTATCTGAGATAATGAGACCTCTCCTTCACCTAGGATATCAGTTTAGATAGTTCTTCATTTTATTCTTTTCTGTTTTGGTCAAGTTCCACCTAGAATATTGTGTCCAGTTCTGGGCACCATAATTCAAAAAGGATGTTGACAAGCTGTAGTGTGTCTATAGAAGGGCGACTAAAATGGTGAAAGGTCTGGAAACCATGCCCTACGAGGAACGACTAAGGGAGCTGTGGATGTTTAGCCTGTAGAAGAGGCAGTTAAGAGGTGATATGATAGCCCTGTTTAAATATTTGAAGGGATGTCATATTGAGGATGTAGCAAGCTTGCTTTCTGCTGGATGCAAGCTACAGGAAAAGAGATTCCACCTCAACATTAGGAGGAACTTCCTGACAGTAGGGGCTGTTTGACAGTGGAACACACTCTCTTGGAGTGTAGTGGAGTCTCCTTCCTTGGAGATCTATAAACAGAGGCTGGATGGCCATCTGTCGGTGATGCTTTGATTGAGAGTTCCTGCATGGCAGGGGGTTGGACTCCTCTTCAACATCTGCCAGTGAAGACTGGATGAGAGAGTGTTTGTTTGCCCTCCTTCTACCTGGGCTCCTCCCATGCCTTGGCTCCTGGACTTAAGGAGGAGTCTTGTCTCTCCCCCCCCCTTTTTTTTTTTTTTTTTAATTGTGTATAGTTCACATTGTTTCTAGGATTGGGATGGGAGTATTTTCTTTTTATTTGGCATGTCAATTGTTATGTATTTTGCTTTGTTAATTTTATTTTATTTTTTGGTTATTTTTTGTTATAATTACTATGTATTTTGTTGTTGTTGCTATAACTGCTATGGATTTTGCTTTGTTAATTGTTATGTATTTTGCTTTGCTAATTTTACTGTTACTTAAATTACTATGTATTTTTGTTGCTATAATTGTTATGTATTTTGCTAGTTATTATTATTGTTAATTGCTATCTGATTTTATTGTTATTGCTTAATACATTGTCATTTGCTTTTTAATTCACGTATATTGTTATTGTGTGTATAATTCCCTCTGTTGTAACCCGCCCCGATTGCTTGCTCAGAGGGGCGGGCTAGAAATAAAAATTATTATTATTATTGGACTGAATGGCCCTTGTGGCCTCTTCTAACTCCATGATTCTTTGATTCTAATGAAGCTGATAGGATTCCAGTTCTACTGATAAGCACTTTTTAAAAGTAAAATGAGTACCTTGTAAAAATCATCCATATTCAAAACTGTTTGTAGCTGTTGTGTGCCTTCAAGTCATTTCCAACTTATGGTGACCCAATCATGTGGTTTCTTGGCAAGATTTGGTCAGAGAAAATTTGCCATTGCCTTCCCCTGAGGCTGAGAGCATGTGACTTGCCCAAAGTCACCCAGTGGGTTTCATGACCAAGCTGGCAATCAAACGCTTGTCTCCAGAGTCATAGTCACATGGTCACACATAGTCACAGAGTCTTCCCTCCCCACACACTCCAGTCCTCTGGGAGGAATCTGCTACAGCCCATGAAGACCAGGCTGGTGCAGACCTCCCAGAGGGCCTTCTCAGCTGTTGCCCCCAAGCTGTGGAATGACTTGCTGGACGAGATGCGTCTTATTCCATCCATTGAAGGCTTTTAAAAAGCCTTAAAGACGCATCTCTTCCGGCAGGCCTTCCCAGAAGAAGTATAACACCTTCCGGCCTTGAAATGCATCTCTTGAGTTTTCCCATCTTTCTCTCCTGCATTTTTTCACCCTTATACAGCTAAGGTCTCCAGGTTGGAACTTTTGTTGCTGTTTTTATTTTATTTTTATTTGCTCATTTTATTGATTTTAATTTTGCTGTGATTTAATCCTGTTTTTAGGGGGGGAGTTGGGTGATGGGATGAGATATTTTAATTGTACTGTTTTTTAACCCTATTGTAACCCGCCCTGATTGCTCGTTCAGAGGAGTGAGCTAGAAATAAATTATTATTATTATTATTATTATTATTATTATTATGTGATGAGTTTAACACCTTCTTTGCAGACAAAATCTCTCGGATAAGGGCCGACTTGAACGTCAATGTTTTGTCAGAGCCCATAGGTGAGGTGTCCAATAACTCAGTTGCTGTTTCTTTACTGGATGAATTTCAACCTGCAAGTACCGAGGACGTGGACAAGCTCCTTGGAAGTTTGAGAAAGACGACTTGCCCTCTCAATCCTTGTCCATCTTCGCTGGTCACCCAGGGAGGGGACGCAGTGAGAACATTCCTTCGGGATGTGATCAATGTGTCCCTCAGGGAGGGTTCTTTACCATCTTGTCTAAAGGAGGCGGCCGTTAGACCCCTCCTGAAGAAACCCTCCTTTGATCCCCTGGATAAAAACAACTACAGGCCAGTTTCCTTGCTCCCATTTTTGAGCAAGGTCATCGAGAGAGCAGTCGCCTCCCAACTCCAAGCTGTCTTGGATGAAACCGATTATCTGAATCCATTTCAAACGGGCTTCAGGACAGGACATGGAGTTGAGACTGCCATGGTCGCTCTGGCCGACGACCTCCGCCTGAGCATCGACAGGGGTAGTGTGACCCTGCTTGTGCTCTTGGATCTCTCAGCGGCCTTTGACACGGTAGATCATCCCATCCTTTTGGGTCGACTGAGAGAGTTGGGGATTGGAGGCACTGCACTTTGGTGGTTCCAGTCCTTTCTCTCCGGGAGATCCCAAAGGGTGAGGCTCGGGGACAGTTGCTCTTCTAAGATAGAGCTTAATTGTGGCGTCCCTCAAGGCGCCATCCTGTCCCCGATGCTGTTTAACATCTACATGAAGCCGCTGGGTGAGATCATTCGGAGGCATGGAGCTCAGTGTCTTCAGTATGCTGATGACACTCAGATTTACATCTCCATGACAAGATCATCGGCCCAGACTTCAGATGGCGTCTCTCCTCTCAATGACTGTCTTATGGCAGTAATGGATTGGATGAGGGAAAACAGGTTGAAGCTCAATCCGGACAAAACGGAGGTACTAACTGTCACAGGACCGAAGCCAGGATTGGGAATACACCTCCCGGTCCTAGATGGGGTCACACTCTCCTCGAAGGACCCTGTTCGCAGTCTGGGGGTACTCCTTGATTCGTCGCTTCACATGACTAGTCCAGTGAATGCGGCGGTCAGGAATGCCTGTTATCAGCTGGCTGATCCGCCAGCTGAGCCCTTTCCTGGAGCCAAAGGACCTGGTGTCAGTGGTACACGCTTTGGTAACCTCACGATTGGACTTCTGTAATGCGCTCTACATGGGGCTACCCTTGTGCCTAACTCGGAAACTTCAATTAGTTCAGAATATGGCAGCCAGGCTTGTCACGGGAACATCAAGGAGAGAGCACATAACACCGGTGCTCAAATCTCTCCACTGGCTGCCGATTAGTTTCCGAGCGCAGTACAAGGTGTTGGTTTTAACCTTTAAAGCCCTACATGGCTTGGGTCCATCTTATCTGAGGGACCGCCTCCTCCCATACGAACCCCCCCGCACACTCCGGTCTTCTGGGAGGAACCTGTTGCAGCCCATGAAGACTAGGCTGACACAGACCTCCCAGAGGGCCTTCTCAGCTGTCGCTCCCAGGCTATGGAATGACTTGCCGGACGAGATGCGTCTTATTACATCTTTTGATTGCTTTAAAAAAGCCTTGAAGACGCATCTCTTCCGGCAGGCCTTCCCAGAAAGTCCTTAACCTCCTGGCTCTGTTTGGGTTAAGCTCTCCCATTAGCACTTTAACATCTTGACCCTGATCTCTATGCAATGGGTTGCCGTTTTAAATTGAAATTTTTATTATGTCGTTTTAATTGATGTTGGTTTAATTTAATTTTAAGGGGCGGGTGGCTGGGTATGGGTCATGTATATTTTATCTTGCATTTTTTAACTGATGTAACCCGCTCCGATTGGATACAGAGGAGCGGGCTATAAATAAAACATTATTATTATTATTATTATTATTATCATCATCATCATCATCATCATCATCATCATTCTGACACTCAAACCATTATGCCACACTGGTTCCTGTTTAAAATGGTATAAACTGTAAAAAGACTAATGTTCTTAATAGTTGCTAATATACTTAGCATTTTCTTGTGTTAACCATGCAACTTTCCCAGTTTTTTAAAAAGAAACCTTCATACTAACAAACAAAATATTGAACACATACCATTTAATTATTTTTTTTCTCAAAATTAAGGGCTACAAGTAAAAATATTTGCTGTTTTAGCTTCACAGAATTGGCACTATTAGAAATGCACACAGACATCACGGTTTTGGTCCATAAATTTCTTTGCAAAACAGGATGAGCAGTGAGGTAAATGTATAAGGACAGGTAGTGCTGAAGTAGTAAGTAAAAGGTAGCATTCTTCTTCCTGGCAAGAGGTTCACTGGGATTTTTACCAGTACAGGAGATAAAATGTCTACTCTGGCTAAAAACATTCCAGTATAGAAAGAGAAGCTTAAAGTCCATTTTTTTTTTGTTGTTGTTTTTTTGTTTGCTTTTAAATGAACTCTGACACATATTTGGACAAAGCCCTGAACGTATATAAAAAGACAGGACTTTACTCTTTGCTTGTTTCTCCACTGATCAAGATATAGTATTGCAATTTATTTTTCATAAGGCTTAGTCTGTATGTTTCACTCCAAGGTCACCATTTCACTGGATGAAGTTTCTCTAGGGAGAGATTATTTTAACTCCAGTTTGTCAGGCTTTCCCTTTTCATTCATCAATATACAATCATTTACAAAGATAGATCTGCAAGGCGTGGAAGTAAAGAACAAATTTGTTACATAAGATCCTGAATACCACTCTAAACTTGCTCATGCAACTATTTCATGCATGCAACTATTTCATGCATGATGAATTACTCTGTACAATCTGTTCAGTATTTAAAGAGCCCCAATGCTGAGTTTGGCTTTCCCTTTCATTCTTTAAAATCTATGTTGCCAAAGACTGTGTATAAAGCCTCACCAACAGTCTGCTACAGCCATACTTGGATGAAGATCTACCTTTTTGAAAGCTGATCTGTTGCAAGGAGAAGCATACCTGTTTTGTTTTCTTCAAGGAATAAGATGCCAGTCCAGAGCTTATATACACTTAAGTATTTTCAAATGGATTATACAAATATAGTCTCAGGATATGGAATTTTCCAACAACTGGAATGCCTCTATTTGTCCACCTGTGCTATGGAATTACAGAACTGCAGAGAAAGATGGGATCCCAAAGGGCCATGTAGTTTGTCCCTCAAATTAGGTGGTCATACATCTAATGAATTAAAATGTGGGATAATATAAAGAAGGCTGATAAGATGTTCTGAATGAACATGTAAATGTTAAAGATCAGGGGGATCAAGCCCAAATAACTAATTGTAACTTGAATTTGTAATTTGTAATTTGATTGTGTTTTTCTTGAATTTGTAATTAAGTGTTATATTTTATGTTGGTGGTAGGTTGGGGATTGTGATATTATATGTTTTACTGTATTATGCATTTTATTATTATTTTTATTGTAACCCACCTCAATCTGCAGGAAGAGGCAGGCTAAAAATTATTATTAATTATTATTATTATTATTATTACTATTACTACTACTACTACTAAATAACTCATCCTAACCCCAGCCCTATTAGTGTGCATGGTTTTAGCATACAATCTAATAAGGCTGGATTCAATTATGCACTGATCTCATATGCATAATAATGGGAACATTTTCATGTGCACCAAAACCATATACAGTGGTCCCCAGGGTTACGAAGGTAATCCATTACGGATTACCTTTTGTAACCCAGAAGTCTTCGTTTCCCGGGGGACCGCTATTTCTGCCGGACCGCGCGGCTGATTTAAAGGGGCCGTGCGGTTTTTCTTATTCGCATCCCGGGGGATCCTTCGGATCCCGGGGGGTGTTTTTTGGTCCCGCCGGTTTCGAGACCCGGGGATTTCGTTCCCCGGGGGATTCGTAAACCGGGGGACCACTGTACCCCTTTGGACACAATATCCCCCATATGCAAAAGACGCTCAGCAATATTGTTCCATTACATCTGAGTCAGCCATAGATGTTCATAACCAGGATCTAGAAAAGATGAATCCTGGAAAGACAAAGGCCTTGTAAGTAGGTGGTTCCTTGGTTTGGGAGTTGGGTAATTTACCTAATCTGGGTATGTTAGATTCTCATTTAGAAACATAATTTGGGGTACTCTTGGATTCATTTCTCTCATTAGAATCCCACACAATCTCAGTGACAAACAGCATCTATTACTAGTTTTGGCTGGAGTAACAGCTAGGACCATTCCTGAACAGGGTTAATATAGCCAAAGTGATTCAAGTGCTCATAATATCAAGACTGAACTATCATAACACACATTCTTTACACACACCTGAACCTTGAGATTGGTTCAGAAGTTGCAGCTAATGAGGAATGTGGTATTTAAGATGCTTAGCAAGGCCTCCTACTATGCACATATAAGGGCTATACTGAAAGATCCGCAATTGGTTAGCAATTAGCTACCAGTTTGTTACTACTGATTTATTAGGCTTTATAAAGCTCAGCATCAGGTTCTTTCAGAGACGGCCTTGTCCTGTATGGAATGATCCCACTGAGATTAGGTGGGCTCCCAGTGTTGGATATCTTTACTGTGAACTAAAAACTTTTGCTTTCCCAGGCATTTCTGTGAGTACTTTTCTGATTTTTAACATTATCAGTTAGCTTGGTTTTCAATGAATTGTTTTCTTCTTTTTTCAGTTTTATTATTTTTAGGAAATGGATCCTTTTTTGCTGTAAAACATCGAGCTTTTAAAAACGAAAAATGGTACATTACATTTTTAATAAATAAGCACAGTATAGATTCTGTGACCAAGCATCCCAAATATCTTTTGTATTTTGTTTTCCATAATATGAATTTTTTGCAAGTCACTTTCCTTAATAAATGCATTTTTGTACACATTTGGACAACTGCATCACAAAAACTGAGAGAAATGAAAAAACTAAATAATAAAGTTGCATTTTAATTAGTCTATTAGTTGATAGATTGAAGGTTAGTCTACTTCATAGTAAAACATGAACTAAATCCCTTTCTTCTTCCTCATCAGAAACAAATTGAGATGCAGCTTTTATCAGTCAGCAATAAGCGTTATAAGAAGTTTTCCCTGTACCAAGAGCAATAAATCCAAGGTCAGCCAGAATCAGTTTTAAAAAATGCCTAGAAACTAAAATGTAGCATGTGTAAACTAGCACAAGTAACAACTCACATTTGGTTTATCCTTACAATTTATGCTGCCTCTACTTAGAGACATCAGAGATCAATAAATTAATAGAACAAAAATACCCTCCATTTCTTCCTCATAATACAGTGCTGTACTTTTTCTCAGGCTCCTCACCCACGATTGTGTACCTTATATATCCATGCACAGGGAAGGTATAAAATACATGTCAAACACAGAAAAGTAAGTTATTAAGTAGGAACAGACACTAAATTTTAGTGGAAGTCAACAGATAAACATACTGTTTCTATCACAGGGTAAGTACACAGTACATAATTCAAATGAATTAAGTATACATCTTTTTGTTCTATGTTTTTCCTATGGCAGTCAGGTTTATTAAATCTTTGTACTGTTACCAAACCATCTGAACTTTACAAAAACTTAAACTTAAAAAGAACATTCCAAAAAACCTGACCACTGGTGTCCCTCATGTTTGATTGATTTAACAAGAGAAAAATAGTTGAATTAGATTTGCTACTAAAACTTGGCAATTTTTTTATCACTGCTTTTGAATTCTAATGTTAGACACTAATTGTCTTAGGGTTTGCATTGGAATCAAGCATTAGCAATGGTATATGACATATTTCAGTGAACTTTTCTAATTGGGACTATGCTGATGTAAGATGGAGGAAGTCAAGTCCTTTCCACCTTCAGCAAATGTTAACTTAGCAGCCAGTTTTTGAAAATCATGAAGAAATTAAGCATGACATTTGGCAAGGGTGAAATATATCAAATTCTGAGACAACCTGCCCTCCCATGCTTGAATCTGAACCCACTGTGGTACCAGTCCTCTGGGATTCCAAGTTTATGGGTTTCCTAGCTTTTATATGGATTTTTTCCCCATTCTAAGAGGCTGGGATGCCTACTTTGCAGCTTAATTACTGGCAGTAAACATTTTAGGCTAAAAAAGCACTAATATTTTTGTTTCCACCCTTTTTGTTTGTGGTCCTACCTTTGCCTATGGAATATGGCCCCAAAGAGCTTCTCTAAAACCAAATTTAGGTCTTGGGCTAAAAGAAGTTTATCACCCTTCTGCTAAGGATAGCATATACACTGATGAAGTAGAGTGTGCTTTGGATTCAGCTAATACTCTCACGGAAAAAAGCTAGACTGATTTAGGAAGATTTGGGAGATATATGATTGGATACAGGGCACCTCCACAAAGCACTGTATCAAAATCTAAGTTTTGTTGATGACCTAGATGCAGAGAGAAACAGAGAAACAAACAATAGGCCTTCAAATATAGCTTAATTTCTACTAAATTTCACCGTATAAGTCAAACAATAAAAGGAGAGTGGGGGGGGGGGGGGAAGAAGGGTGTAGTTTTATGACTGATAGCTCTAGCTTCTAATTAGATGGTTTTATTAGGGCTCTCCAGTTCCTGTAGTTTGGAGGTTACCCTTACCCAGGGACACACAGTATGTGTGTGTGTGTATATATATATATATATATATACACACACACACACAGAGTATGTGTGTATATACCCACTCTCTTCCATGCCAGTATTCTCTGAAGATGCCAGCTCGAAAAACCCACAAAAACTAACACCAGTTGATTTATACATTTTCTACTGCCGATATTATTTAATTTATAATGAAACTTGTGGAGAGCTCCAATTATAAATTCCATGTGACAGCATCATTGTAATTCTGTTTCAACTTGCCAAACTTAAAAAGCCATAGGATACTTTCCTTTAGGCAATTTTTATCAGACTAGGCTTTCTGACTTAGGTGGTCACATTAATATTTAATGATGTCAATTTGGCTGATGCTCAGTTGATGTTAGTTTTGGTTATTACTGAACTTAGCATTGATAATTGAAACCTCTCAAATGCAGGGATTTTGATTGTGTGGCAAGCCCAGTATTTGTATTGTTATAGGATAGACCAGCAATCTCTTCTTGAACATGAAAATTATAGATAATGAGTCATTTCCTGAGTGGAAGATTGCATAATGGAACTATTTCCCCATTAGAATAAGTTGTTCTTAGTGATTAATGTAAGTGAAATTGGGGGTGGGGTGGCGGTGGAATCAGAACCATCCAATATGCTACAATAGTTTGTGTACTTATACATATTGGAAGGTATAAAGCACTTGAAGTTAGGCACTTTTACACTTCATTGATTTCACTAGGAGTTAAACCTCTCCCATTGAAACAAATAGGCATAAAAGAATGTTAACATTTAGAAAAGCTGTGCCCTGTTCTAGTATCATGCAATTGTAAAACCCTATATTCACCCCTCTTACTGAAAATGTGACAATGCTTACACTAATGGACTCTCTAGATGTGTGACTGATATTTAAAACATCATAGTAGCAAAAGTCTGGCTTTCATAAGGTTTTAGGGCTACAACAATTTTGCCTTTGTTGCTGGTATCATTTAAGATTATTCCTTTGAGCCCTGAGATTAATACAAAGAATGTAGCTGAACTGTGAAGTGGGTGGGGGCAAGGGAGAGAGGAAAAAATAAACAGGAAACTTAAACACAGCCACATGGTCTGAGATGAATCTTTAAACTAGCACTAAATAAAAGGGTTGAAATAACTTCCTTTACTTATTAGCTAATTAAGTCATTCTAGTATTGACTACAATGGCCGTCATAAAAGCGTGTTCAGTCATAACCTCCAGGCGTCTTCCATTAAGACTCACATTCCACACCATCTTACTATATGGTGTGCAACTCCTTTCCCAACATCTGTGCAGCCCCATCCCCAAATTACAAAAGCTGGAGGGGGGAAAAGGAAACTGTTTCAATTTAAAAATTAATGCCCTCTTTAAGAAAGAACATTAAAGTGACGAACCGATATTTTCATCTATTACAAATACCCAACTGTATTAAGAATATATTATTTTCTCTTGAAACACTCCAAATCAGTCTCTGACCTAGCAATACAATTCTGTGTTACTCATGACAGCAAACCAAATTAAAGAAATACAAGATTAAAGGAGCAACTACTTGCTCTTAATTAATTTCTTTTTTGCAACACTTAACACATAACTGGTGCAGAGGGGATACATTTCTGTGGTGTAAGTATTTATATTATTATTGAAGTTACAGAAATGTGGTCTCATTAAATGGATCAGGAATATCATACAGTTCCAGCGGAGGCTTCTGCTGTGCCTTACACTGTGCTGTATGAACTGAACTGAACATGGGAGGAAAATGTGTTTGGTATCATAGGGCAGTGGCAGATAGCAGTCCATTTAAAAAAAAAAAGTAACTAAAACTAACTACTAGGTAACTTTAAAGCATGTGAGCCCCTACCCCACTGCTCTTTATCTAGTAAGCCTGTGGGAGCCATGGTTGAACTTTTTAATAGGTTAAAAGGTTCCCTGTGTTGTTTAACATTCAAACAACGTCTTAGTTTTCAAAACCAAATATGGACTTCCAGTGATTTCTCTTTCTTTCTTTCTTTCTTTCTTTCTTTCTTTCTTTCTTTGGTTTTGCCATTTCAGTTACTTCATGCAACTCACAGAGGGTCCCAGAGACAGGAAAAACTGCCCACAGCTGCTTTTAGAAACATGAAAGGGAACTAACTTCTTCAAAAATATAATGAAAACTATTTTGGAGTTTTGGAACTATAATGGCAATTAATTACTTTAAATGTTAAAAGAGGGAGGGAAATAGAGATATGTCTTAAGGTGCTCAGAGGATAAATGATTCATTGATTTTTTTTAAAAAAAATGATTTCTTGTTGTGCTTATCAATAAATAATTCACCCACTAAGCATATTGAGATGTTTCTCTGTTTTTTCCTTCCGATTTTATTTGGTGCTCCTCAGTTTTTGCTTCCTTTTAAAAAAGTAACAAGCGCTGATAAGCTTCGAGAAATGTACTTTCCAGCACATTAAGTGGGCCTTTAGCCCAAGCGAATGTAAAGAAACGCAGAAGCTCAAGTCCTATCTCATACAAAGGATGGTGACATGTATGCACCCACATCAGTGTGCTTGGGTGCACATGCTTCCATTGATAATATGAGGTGTGAGGATCCACAGATGCTCAAAAGCATAACGTTAAGCAAGCCGATACCAAGGGTCTATTGTATGTATGTTTATGTCTATCCACACACAGTTCTCCATTTTGAACAAACCCCAGTCCAATAAATTGCAGTGTGCACAGCCAAGTGGCCATGGATACTCGGTTTTCCCCCCTTTCCCTATGCATGCGAATGTACACATTTCTATACTCCTCACCTCAGGTTCACAATGACATCACTATGGAGAGCAGTCCACACGCACATGCAAATATCTGGATTTTCCACTCAAAATCAGGATAAATCCCCACTTTTTTTTCCTCCAGACTAAAGCCCTGAGAAAATGAAAAAGCCTGGATTTGGCCCCAATCATCCCATATATTGTTTGGACAGCTTGCTGTGGAAAAACTAGGCGAGACCATTTCATTTCATCATTTCATTGATGTATTTCAAGATGTATTTCAATATTGACTGAAAAGCAAATTAACCTTTTCTTTTAATAATGCTACACATGATCAAAATGAACAACAATATTGTGTAATTAATCTCTTGATCCTGACATATATGTGGAGTGGACTATAATGACATTTGTGTCACAAGTCTGGAAAATTTGTATTGAAGGGTAAGCCAAGTTATGCATCAAAATCCTCTTTCCCAAATAAAGCTGCTAATTCAAGGTACATGCAAATAATGCAACAGGTATCCAAAGAATATATAAATATATTTCTGGAAATTTTTAAATTGGAAAATGTGATCAATTATCTCTCTGTATGTTCTACTTCTGCAGTTTTTTATTTTTTATTTTACATGGTTTTGGTTTTATTACATTTCACCACTGTCCTGCACCACTTCCAATGAAAAGAAGTAAGACAAGGAGAAGAAAATAGTCTCTCTTACACTATTGCGATAAGCATGTTTTTATATCGCAGACTTATGTCACTATATGAAACACCTCTTTTGGCACAGCACTATATCTTCGCAAATATAGATCATACAGCCTTTGAAAGGGTTTTTTAAAACTTATTTTCAATACCTTATTCCATACATTTAATATAGACCCATTTGAAGTGTTTTCAAATAAACACTATTCGGGGCAGGAACTGCCAAAGGCACATATTTCTCTTCCACTGTTCCCGGGAAGTGGTTTGTTAAGCTATTGTTCTCAATGAAAAACTCATGTGTTTGTTCAGCACAATATGGGTCGTTGCTTTGAGTGAAAGATTCCCTTGACATGGCAAAACTTTCAACTGAAGGAAGCCTTTGCCAAGTATATTTTAACCAGATGCAGCTCAGCTTTGATTAGCGGCCACTGAATTCCATGTATGATAGATAATGATGGTTTTGCTCCTCTTTAGTGGGGAAACATCTTCAGCATTTAATCAAGAAATATACTTATCTACACACACACACACACACACACACACACACACAAGCTAATTTTAAACTGCAGTTCACGTCAATTTTCCTGACCTTTGACTGTTTAATCTTAAGAGGACATATGCAATACCAACTAAAAATAAATGTAATAAAATATTTATTTTGGCAGATACATTATAGACATTGCAGAGGCACATGTGGTGCATGGAAATTTTCTACCACACATATAGAGAGCAGAAAGGACTCCAGATGCATTCCTGATTTCCCACTTGTGGGAAAGCATCTATTGGATGATAATGGCAAAATGGCAAAGACACGTGCCATTTTGGAATGTTGCTCCAGTTCCTCTCATCTATGCCTAAGGAGTTGTGAACATTGTCATTTATTGTATATATCAATAACATCTGGCTACACACTGAATGTAATAAGATAGTTTTTGTTTTGTTTTTATTCTTCTACATGGTCAGAATCTTTATAAGAATTATTTTTTAAAGGTTATATTTAGAACTATACATCCATTCATAACTGTTTGCATCCTTGGGGACAGTGGGCATAATCCTGTCCCAAGTAATTAAGGTTATTTTGCATTAGCTACTATCAGTCCTGGACCTCCCTCACTGAAATCAATAATAATTAAAATAATTTAATAAGATCCAATTGTGCCCATAGATTTTAAGGTGTGCCCCCTGCCCCGAAAAGTGTTTTTTTTTTTAATTTAAAATAATTATTAAAAAGGAAATGAAAGGAAAAAATATAGAAAACTTGCTAAAATACTAAATATTATTTAAATAATTTTTAATTTAGTTATTAATTAAAAAGTATCACAAGGAAGAATAAAACAGGGTGTGACCCTGTTAGTGCTCTTGGATCTCTCAGCGGCCTTTGACACCATTGATCATGCCATCCTGTTGGACCGGCTGAGAGGGATGGGGATAGGAGGCACTGCCTTGCAGTGGTTCCATTCCTTTCTCTCCAGCAGGAGCCAAAGGGTGAGGCTCAGGGACAGCTGCTCCTTAAAATCTGAGCTAAATTGCGGCGTCCCTCAAGGCGCCGTTCTGTCCCCAATGCTATTTAATATTTACATGAAGCCACTAGGTGAGATTATTCGGAGGCATGGAGCTCAGTGTCATCGGTACGCTGATGACACTCAGATATATTTCTCCATGACCAGATCATCTGCACAGACCTCAGATGGCATCTCCTCTCTCAATGACTGCCTGGCAGAGGTAATGGATTGGATGAGGGAAAACAGATTGAGACTGAATCCGGGCAAAATGGAGGTACTGACAGTTACTGGCCCAAAACCAAGCTTGGGAATACAGCTCCCAGTCCTAGACAGAGTCACACTCTCCTCGAAGGACCCTGTTCACAGTCTGGGGGTGCTCCTAGACTCGTCGCTTCACATGACTAGTCAGGTGAATGTGACAGTCAGGAGTGCCTGTTTTCAGCTTCGGCTGATACGCCAGCTGCACCCTTTCCTGGAGATGAGGGATCTGGAAACTGTGGTACACGCTTTGGTCCCCTCACGTCTTGACTACTGCAATGCACTCTACATGGGGCTGCCCTTAGGCTTAACCCGGAAACTTAATTGGTACAAAACATGGCAGCCAGATTAGTCTCTGGAGCTTCCAGAAGAGAGCATATAACTCCAGTACTCATACCTCTTCACTGGCTGCCTATTAGTTTCCGGGCACAGTATAAATTGCTGGTTTTAACCTTTAAAGTCCTACATGGCTTGGGTCCATCTTATCTCAGGGACCGCCTCTCCCCGTACGATCCTCCCCGCACACTTTGATCCTCTGGGAGAAATCTGCTAAAGCCTATCAAGACCAGGCTGACGCAGACCTCCCAGAGGGCTTTTTCTGTCACCGCTCCCAAGCTCTGGAACAGTCTGCCAGAGGAGATGCATCTCATGACATCTTTAGACTGCTTTACAACAGCCTTAAAGATGCATCTCTTCCGGCAGGCCTTCCCTTGAAACCTATGACCCCAGCTCCGGACTTAAGACTATGCTTTTTGCCTACTCCCACGTCTCTGACCCTCAACTTATAATGTGGCCGCATAAGAAGGGGTCTGGATACACCTATACTGTTTTTAGATCCTACAGTTTTTAATTTATTGCTGATTTATTTTTAATGGGTGGGAGGTTGGAATGTGTGTTATGGGACTGTTTTAATTTAAACTTTATTTTAATTCATGCCTTTTAATATGCTGTATTCTGCTCCAAGTGTTCTTACAGAGGAGCAAATTATAAATAAACTATTATTATTATTATTATTATTAGCATTCCTTTGTTTAAAAGAATATAATCTCTAATACTAACACATACAGGTAACAAATAATGAATTCTTCACCTTAAATATAATGGACATTTTAAATGAAATTGAGTGAAATCCTCTGTGTTCTGGCAACTCACTTTATATTAGTCATTATGATTGGCTTTAACTCTTAGTAACTGCAAAATAGGCCTGGAACACACAGATCAAAAAGACTGCAATTTGTTTTAGTGGAACAAGGATTAAAGAGAAAATTATTGCAAAGAATTATAATGAACTTCTTATCATCGATGAGACAGAAGTGGGTATCTTTAGAGATCTCCCAATATACATCTTGAAACAGAGACAACAATATAGTTTTTGACTTCCTTACTTCAAATAATAACATCAGTTATAGATGGGGCAGCATAGAAGGAGTAGTCTTCATGTACAAACAAAGAAGATTTAATATCAACTCTATCGAAAAAGCTAAAAACTTTTACAGGAAGTTTGCACACCAAAAGAAGGAAGAAGGAGAAAAGGTAGATGACAAAGAAGACAATTTGAAGGTTTCAAGGACTCTCTCTCCATTAAATAAGAATGGCATCAGAGGGAAAGAGGAGAAAGACAAGGAACCAGACTTGCCTGGGAGGGATTATAATGGAGAAGATGGAGAAGACGCAAGCTCAGATACTTCGAGAATTTTGGGATAAGACGGAAGATCTTAAGGTTTCTAATTTTGTTTTTGGTAAATCTGTATTGGGAGAATATTGAAAAAGAGAAGGAGAAGGTTTGGGGGGGGCAGAAGAAAGGAAAAAAGAGTATAAAAAGAAGCACTAGTGGAGATTTAATTTACAGAAAAGAGGATTATGATAAAGATAGCATCGTGGAATGTGGGAGGGATCAATTTGGATAGAAAGAGAAAACAAGTTTTTCATTTGTTGAAAAAAGGCATTATGACATTATTTGTTTACAAGAGATGAAAATTAAAACGGGAGATCAAAAATATATCAGAAATCCAAAATTGGGGAATTGTTACTAAACATGCATCAATAAAAGGAAAAGAGCATTAGTAATTTTTGTTAACAGAAAATTTGTAGTGAAAGAAATTAAGAAAGATCCAGATGGTAGATTTATGATTCTGGAAATAACGGTAGGAAGTTTGGTATTGATTTTAGTTAATGTTTCTGGTCCATTTGAACAAAAATACCTTTTTCAAAAGATCGAATGAAGAATTAATGCTCTGTGACAAAGGAAACTTAATAATAACAGGAGATTTTAATGGAGTGATTAATCCAAAATTAGACAGGAAAGCGGAGAAAAAAAATTAAAAGAGATCAAGGAAGATTATCTAGGAGTGGCATTGAATTAATACAAGAACACGAATTGGAGGACATATGGAGGTATAAATAAGACAACAAACCTGGCTTTACCTTTTTCTCTGAGGTTCATAAATCATGGTCTAGGATTGATCTTTTTTTGGCATCTAAAAAACTAGCAATTAACTTTAAGGAAATGGAAATTGATACCAAAACATTCTCAGACCACAGACTCATAGAGGTGACTATGGAGGGGGGCAGTAAAGGCAGAGTTGCATGGAGGTTACAGGATTCACTATTGAAAGACAAGGAATTTGTGGAAAACCTGAGGAAGGAAATCAAATTTTACTTTGAAAAAAATAATTTACCAGAAATAAGAATGAAAATTATTTGGGATGCGAGTAAATCTGTATTTAGAGGGTTATTAATGAAAAAGGCAAGCAAGATCAAAAACAAAGAGTAGAAAAAGAAAAAAAAACTAGTAGCAGAACTTAAAGACAAAGAAGACCAACTTAATAAGAACCCCAAGAATGTGAAGCTAAGTAATGAAGTGAAGATTTTACAAAAACAATACCAGGAAAGGGTTAACGAAGATATTGTAAGAGATTTAAAATGAACAAAACAAAATTTCTTTGAGAATGGCAACAAAGTAGGGGGATGGTTGGCCAAAAAACTCAAAAAAGAGAATACAAATAAGCTGATAACTAGGATAAGAATAGACAATAAGATTGTAACAAAGCAGGAAGAGCTGTTGAAAGTCTTTAAAGATTATTACAGTGAGTTATATAAATTAAACGAGAATTCAAGAGACTTCCAGGAGAAAATGAAAAGATATTTAGACTCTAGGATGATTTAAAAAATACCAAATGAGTACAAAGAATTTTTAAATGCTGAGATTACAAAACAAGAAATTAACACAACAATATCTAAGCTAAAAGAGGGGAAATCCCGAGGAGTAAACGGCTTTACAGCCTGCTACTATAAAACATTTCAACAAGCATTAATAGACCCATTACACAAGTTGTTTAACCTGATTAACATAGAGGGTGTACCACAGACATTGGAATTAGCAAATATTACACTAATTCCCAAAGAAGAAAAGGATGATACACTTATGGCCAATTATAGACTAATACGTTTGCTTAACAATGATTATAAAATTTTTGCACTAATTTGGGCAAGTAGACTTAAAAAGATTCTATCATTGATAATTGGAAAAGAACAAAATGGATTCCTACCAGGTCGCTTTATCAGAAACAACATAAGAACAATACTGGATAGTCTAGAATATTACACAGTGAACAATGAGAGAAAATGTGCTTTGATTGCCATAGACGTGGAAAAAGCTTTTGATAGTGTGTGATGGGATTTTCTACTTCAGGTACTAAATAGAATGGACCTGGGCAACAATTTTGTAAAAATAGTAGAACAGATCTACAAGCGACAAATGGCACAAGTTATCATTAATAGTGAAAGATCCCAAGAATTCTGCATTATTAGGGGCACGAGACAAGGTTGCCCCTTGTCTCCACTTTTATTTTTGTTAGTGATAGAAATTTTGATAACATCTATCCAACTTAACGAGAATATAAAAGAGATTAAGATAAGGCATCGAGAAACGAAAATAAGAGTTTTTGCTGATGATGTGGCTGTCATTATGGAAGATCCAATTCAGGGCATTAGTAAACTGTTCCAGGAGATAGGAAAATTTGGTAAATATTCTGGTATGAGAGTCAACAAAGGTAAAACAGTTATGATAACAAAAAAATATGACAAAACAGGAAGAAGGTTTGTTAAAAGATATATCAGGATGTAAAATAGAGAAGAAATTGAAATATTTGGAAATATGGATTACCAAAGACAACTTAAAACTCTTTGACAATAACTATCTTCCTGTGTGGAAAGAAATAAGAGATAATTTGATAAGATGGAATGCACTGAATCTCTCTTTGTTAGGGAGAATTGCAGTCATCAAGATGGCAATTCTCCCTAAGATGATGTTCCTATTTCAAAACCTGCAATCGAGATTAAGGAAAAAACTTATAAGGAATGGGAAGTGGAACTCAAGAAGTTTGTATGGAAGAGCCACAGGCCAAGAATAAAATGGTTGATATTAAAAGATTCGAAAGACAAAGGGGGGTACTCGGTACCTGATCTAAAGTTATACTATTGGGCATGTATAAGTTACTTCTGGACAGACAATTAGAACCAGAAATAGTAAAGGAATCATACAGAAATAGTATGATTAAGTGGACACGTGACACAAGTTGTAAGAGTGAGATTGAGGAGTGGCAAAATGCTTGGAAAAAGTCAAATAAATTCACGGTGGCACCAGACTTAAAGGAGAACTTTATGAAAATCATGAACAGATGGCATTATACTCCATGGAAATTTTAAAAAAATACATAAATTAGAACAAGGCTTATGTTGGAGGTGTAAAAAGTAAAAGGGGACAATTTTCCATATGTGGTGGCGATGTGGAGAAATTCAAAATTTTTGGAAAGAGGTTCATGAGACAATTCAACAGATTTTTGGCATTCATTTTCCTTTAAGCCCCAAGTTATATTTGCTCAATATGACCTCAATCTTGAACTTATCAGATGAGAATAAATATTGGAGAATAATTCTGTACCTGGTCACTGCTGCTAGAATTCTGATAGCCAAATTTTGGAAGTCAGAAACGAGACCAACCTGGGATAATTGGATGCAAAAAAATTAACGAGTATAGAGAATTAGATAAGATATCATGTGGTATACAAAACCAAAATACACAAAAAAGGAAAAAGGAATGGAGTAAAGTATTAACGTTTTGGGAGAATATTTTGGATATAAATAAAGATGTACAGTATTGGACATTTGAGAAGATGATCACAGTTAAAGCTAATACATTTTGTATTGTAATCTTGTCTGCTTTATTATTTTTTACACCACTATAGGTCTGCAGATGGGGGGGGGAGTCATCTCCGTTAAAGCTTGTTTCATCATATTAGAATTGAGGATTAAGGAATAATGTAAGTGTTAGACAGTTAAGCAATTATTTGAATATAGGTTAAGTTACAACATTATTAGAATATTGTCAAGTATTCTAGAATGTATATTGTGCATATATATATATATATATATATTTCTTCTCTTCGGATGATATGATACATAATGTAAAGAAAGGTTCACTGAAGCTAAAAGAAATAAGTACTCTTCGAAGATCCTATGAACAGAAGACTTACCAATAAGCAATTAATATAAGAGAAGGCTTTGTTGTTAGCTGAAATTTCACTGTATCTTTTATTATATACGAAAATAAAGATTATATTAAAAAAAAGAAGAAGAAGCTTGTAACTTCCCAATGAACTGTTGTAATCAATTTGCCAGCCAAAAAAGAATAACAATACCTTATTCTGGTCCCATATGCTAGCATGCTATTAGGACTAGGGGAAAATCTTGTCAGAGATTTATACAAGTACCTAGGTACTAAAAGTGCTTCCTTTTGAGTGGGCCAAAATGCCTTGTTTTACCTAATCATTTGTGGTATCACATGTAAACAACAACAACAACAAGAAACATCTGCTTAACACATATATTAAAAAATGAAAACCCAATGCAGCATCTCAATTGCAAAATATGCTTTCACTGTTTAATAGTTTAAACCTAAAACTGTTCAGGCCAGAAGTTCCAGTAACTACAATGGGGTATGCTTTCTTTTAAGTGTATATAGGACTGCACTGTACTAGATACTTTGCTTAATTTAAATTAATACTAAATTGTCTTTCAAATGTATACACTTTACGTTATTACAAAAGAAAAATGCATAACAAGACAAATAAGATGAGAATGTAAAGGAAATGGTAATTTGTATACTTGAAATCGCAGCAAACAGAACAACTGGAAATGTTTCATATTTCCAGTACCGAGTATATGAGGCTTTAAGTTTTTCATTTTTTCATTATTTCAGTGAAAACTGACAAAAGAGAGTATGGCAAAATGGAGTATGCCAGGTTTCCAGATGCAAAAGGAAGGCAAAAACCTCCCTTTCTAAGTATTAAACAATACTATTAATAAAACAGGTTGAAGAAGTAGGCTATAAGGCCATTGATTCTAAGTTATATGTTCTAGGCGGGTAGCGGAGCTGCTCATTTAATTTTTTTTTTTAAATCTATGCTTTGAGTGTGCGATTTTTTTTTTTCATATTCACATTATGTATGTTTGGGTCTGTCATGAAAACAGAAAAAATGCAGCTGCAGTGCAGACAACAACAAACACAACTTGTCTCCTAAAATGTCTGGGAACTGAGATCTATGATTAGGTGAGAAGCAGTCACACAAGCTGCCCAGCCTCAAAAGAGATGGGGGCTTCTGCTGATGGAAGACTGAGGATGAGAAGCATAGTAAGTAAACAGATAAAAGATAAAATTGCCACAAAGTCAAATGAATATCTATTTCAGATGTTATTCAGAACAGTTTGTAATGTTGTAACAAATCAGTGACATTGTTCAATTGGACCTTCTTTTTTAGATAAGGAAGGTGAAAGTGGGACAGAGAACAAATATTTTACCCTCTTTCCAATTGCTAGTCTCATCTAGAGTGGGCCATTTGGCCTGAATTCTACTGGTATTTCCAATTGAAGTTGATCCACAGAATCAATGGGCTTTACATAAGTTTTGACTCACCATTCAGAACATATTTTATGCAATATGAGAGGTGTCTATGCAGCAAAATAGATGGGATCTTGATGTTGTAACTGCAAATGTGTTAAAGAAAGGGAGGCACAATGGACTGTTTCATGTATTGCACAACAAAACCATTCCAAAGGAAACTACAACAAAACAACAAGTTTGCCACCGTCATCAAGTTGTACACTGAACAGGAGGACTTTAAAAAATGAGAAAAGGTATGAAACCTCATTCAGGATCCAAAGATCAAAAAGCAAAACAATCCTATGCATGCCGCTCAGTGTTCACTGAGATAGAAATAGACGTTTATTTACAGTCATAGATTAATAAAAGAAGATACCATTTACAAAATATAAGAATGACATTAGATTAAACAGCATAAAACACAGTATAAAATTAAAGTATAAAAACAGTATAAAACAACTTAAAATATAAGCTTTTATGTTGAGTATTAAAAGTTTCAAAATAAACATACAACACTTAGTAAGAATACCTTTCCATGCCATCTATTCTCTAGTGCTAACCATAGTTCGCATTTTAATTGCTGCCATGCAGAATTTAGCCCCATTATATGCTATAGCAGAATCAGTATCTTCAAGCAGTGAGAGATTGTTCAGCCTGACCAATATATCTCTAAGAAAATGGAAGGATGAGATCAGAACGCAAATCTCTATAAAACAGACACTGGAAAATTTCCACAGTTTAAATTTCTCCTGAGTAACATAAGCAGCATTTCTCTAAGTATGGGGCTTTCCTAGATCATCCTTCCAGGATCACAGAGGGAAGAACACAGCATTGAGCTAGGGTAAAGGCACAGCAATGCAGTATTTAGGCAGTTCCAGATTACTTGAATATGCCATGGGAGTTGTTAGCTATTTATTGTGATCACTGACAATAAAAAGAGGGGGACCTACCCAGGTCCATTTGTCGCTCTATGTCAGTAATACACTGGTCAAAGGGCAATTGATCCTATTCAAATCCCATGGTAAGCAAAAGTTCAAGGGAGGAACCGAAAGCTGACATTTTAGTTGTAACTGCTTGATACCATTGGCCCAATCTAGATGGGCATGAAAAAGTGCGATAAGGGCTAAAAAAATCCGCGAATAGGGTTAGGGAGGGCACAGCTTTCACACCCTCCCTAACCCATGATGGCGTGCGCGGGAGGGTGTAAATCGCGCCCTTTCCGTGGTGCAAAAGAGGAGCTCCAAACGGAGATCCTTTTTAGCATCAGGTCTTTGCTGCGGCTTTTAGATAGCCCTTAGCGTTGGCTTTTAGATAGCCCTTTCTCCCTTCCTCAAGCCACCTCTGGAAGCGGCGGCATGGGGCCACGGAAACTGGCAGTCTCGGCCCCATCCCGCTGCTTCCTGGGGTGATTGCGGACCGCCCCTTTTGGGTGGTCTGAAAAGCCCCATTGAGATTAGAGATCAAAATCATCCTTCAAAACAAGGGGATCAGCCCATTAGAATAGAAAAACAGCCTTAGCCAATAGGTTAGTATGGAAATTTATACTCTAGCTTCTATGTTAAAAACAAAACAAAACAAAACAAAACAAACAGCCTCCAGCAGCAAAATGGTATTGACGACACACTTTGGAACCTGAAAAACTGCTCTTATGAATTTAGATTGTATGCGCTGCGATATTATCAGATTTTTTCACTAAACTGCAATCTGTTCTTGAAAAAAAGACAACAGGATATGGAGTAATCCTCAACATATATATATGTGGCAACTCTCTTTTCCTCTGTCATTTTTATCTAATTAACTACTACTAGCAGCACAATGCTCCTAAGGTATCTGTAGAGTTTATTGCACAGGCCCCTGGAGCAGGCCTGGTGCGTTACAAAAGGGGACGGGATAGGAATGGGAGGCAGCATAGAATGCATTTACTATACAGGAGAATGCCAACACCACCAGAATTTCCCATTCCATTCCAGATGCGTTCCCCAGGAGGCGATTTTCAGAAATGCTTCTAAACAGTTCCTGAAAATCGTCTCCTGGGGGATGCATCCGGAACGGAATAGGAATTTCCAGCGGTGGTGGCAGCATTCTCCTGTGCGGTAAACTACATTCTATGCCACCTCCCATTCCCATCCCATCCCCTTTCATAACACACCAGGCTCATTCCAGGGGCCTGTGCGATAAACTCCATTGTCTCAGCTTCCATCTGTACCAAAAGGGGGGCTGTTGGAGAGCTCTGGTGTGAGGAAAGCCACAAAGCATGTACAAACCATTATCCACCCCTTCCAAAACTAGCTTGCATCAGAACCTAATGCTGACATAAAGGAGTGAGAGAAAAATGGGGAAGTAACATCACAGTAAACACAGTTACTTGAAGCAGCATTAGCACAATTCAACCTCAGTAAAAGCTAGACCCAGACATGCCCCTGACACCAACCATATAACTTACAAGACCAAAAGTGCTTGTATACGGCATGGTACTAGGCAATGTGGAGCTGGCTACAATCCCCAAGGAAAGCATTATCTCTGGGAATGGAAATACTTATTGTATGTCCTGTGCCCTAGGATTAAGATGTGTCAGTCTTGTAAAATCACCGTGGGAAACTTATTCTATAACGCTATGTCCTCACTAACAATATCCTGCCACTAGATGTGCAAGCCAAGGAGCTGGGCGAGCACACCAGATGATGGTAATTGCAATGAAAGTATGGGATATAGTTCTAACTTTGTTGTTAGAAGAGCATAACAGACCTCTTCACTGTTGACTGTCAGTTTAGTAAAGGAAGTAAGTCTTAGTAGGAGACCCAGACTTGGTCATCCAAATGAGTGAAAGAAGTAAGTAATAACATTTTAAAATAGTATGTTGGTACTGCTAATGTATATTTAAGTAATATAAAAGTAATAAGTAAATAGTAAAAATAAATTAAAGTTAAAAGTAATAGTAAATAATATAAAATAGTGTATACAACAGTTGTGGAATACAGAAAAGAGTTTGGTGTTTTTTGTTTTTGTTTTGTATTTTGAAATAATAGCTTGACTAGTAGCAACATCTTAAAAGAAAGCATCACACGGAGGCTTACACCATTTATGCATCAAGATTGCAGTGGGCATTGAAAAATCAGTTTGCAGTCTGGCATTCTTATCACATTCAGAAATTAGAGAGGAAGAGATGTAGTAGTGATGGGTGACTTCAACTATCTTGATATTTTCTGGAAATCAAACTCAGCCAAAACTTTAAGGTCTAGCAAATTCCTCACCTACCTCAAAGACAATTTCATTGTCCAAAAAGTAGAAAAGGGAACAAGAGGCTCAGCTGTTTTAGATCTGATCCTAACCAACAGGGATGACTTGGTTATTGGGGTGCAAGTGATGGGATCCTTAAGTGGGAGTGATCATGTTCTCCGGGAGTTTGTTATACAGTGGAAAGGAGGAGCCAGGCATAGTCAGACACACATGTTAGATTTTAGGGAAGCTGATTTCAGTAATCTTAGGAAAATACTGGGGTGAGCCCATGGTCAGGAATATTAAAAGAGAAGGGAGTTCAGGACAGATGGAGATTTCTCAAAAGGGAGATACTGAGGGCACAATTTCATAATATTCTAATGAGGAAGAAAAATGGGAGGTGTCTCAAGAAACCAGGATGGATGATTAAAGAACTTTCAACTGAGTTAAGTTTTACGGTAAATGTATAAGCAATGGGAAAAGAGGGAAATCACAAAAGAGGAATTCAAATAGCTAGCACATGTAGGGGTAAAGTCAGAAAAGCTAAAGTGCAGAATGAGCTCAGGCTTGCTAGAGAGGGTAAGTACAATAAAAAAGGGCTGGGGGGAGGGTATGTCTGTAGCAAAAGAAAGAAGAAGGAAATGGTAGGGCCACTGTGTGGACAGGTTAATGGGGACAGAGAAAAGGCATAACTACTCAACACCTTCTTTGCCTCAGTCTTCTCACAAAAGGAAAACCTGAGGAAAATAGAGCAGAAGACACAATAGGGAATTTCAGCACAGAATAAGTAAAGAGGTAGTAGAAGGAATATCTGGTCAATCATTTAAGTTTCCAGGACCAGATGGACTACATGCAAAGATATTAAAAGAACTAGCAAGTGTAATCTCAGAGCCATTGGCAATAATCTTTGAGAACTCCTAGAGAATAGGAGAAGTCCCAGCAGAATGTATGAGGGCAAATGTCCCCATCTTAAAACAGGGAAAAAAGAGGATCCCAATAATTATTGTTCAGTTGGTGTGTCATCAATAGCAGGAAGGATTCTAGAGCAAATCATTAAACTGAGAGTCTGTGAACATTTACAAGGCAAGGCCATAATCACAAAACATCAATATGGGTTTCTGAGAAACAAGTCATGCCAGATAAATCTGATCTCTTTTTTGGATAAAATTACCAGCTTGGTAGATGAAGGGAATGCTGTAAACATTTTTCTCAGTGAATCAGATGGGAATGTCATTGTCAGGGACATCCTGTAGTATTCTCATGGATCTCCTGTTTTGTTTTGTTGTTGTTTTTTCCATAAATAAAAACCTTACTTATGCACTCCATGCATGACAAAAAGTTTTATCCTTACTATTTTATTTGTATTGCACCAGGAATATACTGTACTTAGCTACCTGATGGCTTCTTTTCTTCCCATCAATCCTCACAACAACCTATAAGGTAGGTTTGCTGAGAGGCAGTGATAGCCCAAGGTCACCTGGTAGATTCCACAACCAAGCAGGAATTGGAACCTGGGTCTCCTTGTTCAAAGTTTAGTACTTTAAAAATTATACTACACTATCTATCTGAGATTAGATTCAATCTGTACTAATTATATACACTGCTATAAAATTATATTAAGGCTCAAACATAATTGTAAAAAAATTGGTACAATTATTAATTTGCAAATTATCATGAAGTCTTTAATTTGCAAACCCAATCATCTTCAAATTAGATATCTTGATTTGAGGGTCCAGAATGTTGCAACCCTAAGCCACGTGGAGTCCATTCTTAATGTTTTTCAGTATTTAACATCTTTTATTGTTTGTTTTCTGCTATCTTAACATGCCTAGTAATATATTTAACCTGCTTTGGGTTGCTTTTAAATTGCACTGATGTAAATAGTGATTATATTACATAACCATGCAAACAGGGTCCCTTATAAACTCTATAGTTCATTTAACCTCACTGCAGTGAGCCTTTGAAATCCAACCAGTACATGTGGGCTTTGCATAAACTCCAGCATTTCACAGATGGAAATAGAGACACAGGTGACCAAGTAACATCACAGTATGCTCAAAAGGGTGTGACCAGGCAGCAAAAGGGCAAAATTATTAATAAGGAAAAAAACAACATTTTAAGTAAATTTAAATAGCAAACCTTTGAAATTTATGTAGGGACTTTAGAAAAGTTTGAAAAAAGAAAACAAACACAATACCCTGTGCATATGTGTGCACAGCATGATTAACAATAAATATAACACATTATAATAAAATCAAAATGCTTTTATCAAACACTATGCAAAATTATCTCTCCATGGTCACTTTTTTTCTTTCTCCATGGTCCCTGCGTGAAATCTGCACTCTCACCTCCCCCCCCCCCACTCTGCCCAATGAATATTATAGGTCAGGTCAAACCTCAGTTTTCCCAAAACACTCATGTGGTCACTTTGAGCCAGACATAGCCACCCAGCTTAATTTACTTCACACAGATGTTTTCGGGATAATAATGGAAATGGTTGGGGGTAAATTATATAAGTCATCCAACTTATGGCAACCCCAATGTGTACATATCATAGGCAAGTTTCTTCAGAGGGGATTTGCTATTACCATCCTCTGATGCTGTGAGAGTGTGACTTGTCAACAGCCACCCAATGGATTTCCATGGCCAAGCCAGGATTCAAACCCTGGTCTCCCAGTGTCCTAGTCCAATGCTCAAACTGTAAAATGGGATTAAATATGTAAGGGGGGGGCTGCTAGAGCATACTGGTGGTTGTGGAGTCGAAGGCTTTCATGGCCGGCATCCATAGGTTGTTTTGTTTTGTTTTGTTTTGTTTGAGCTTTCGGGCTATGTGGCCATGTTCTAGAAGAGTTCCTAGAAGAGTGGTTAAATGCCTGTACTGGAGCCACTCACTCAAAACCATAAGGTTGCAAATTCAAGACCAGCAAAAGGGCTCAAGCTTGACTCAGGCTTGCATCCTTCCAAGGTCGCTAAAATGGGTATCCAGATTGTTGGGGGCAAGTAGCTTATGTGGTGAACACTTTCTTGTTCACTCACCACCTATCTTTTACGGAGGCACTGATAACTTTGGTAGCGTGTATCAAAGGTTCACAGAGGCCAAGTGTTATTTCAAAACATCAACCAAGTTTATTTATAAAATAAATACATAAATGAATATTGAAATATAATGAAAACTTTGGTTTTCTTGTTGCTTAGGTTCCAAAGTTCCTTAAACCCCCAATAATCCTACAGCCACTCAGGCAATCTTAACTCTAATGCCACAATCACAATCTTCCCTTAACTGCTGGCTTGCTTTGAGTCTTTTCCCTAACTCCCTCAAGCCTGTCTAGTCCCCTCCCAGACTCTTCAAACTAACCTACAATTGTTCCCTCAGGAACCCTAAGAGCACACCCTCCCTCTGATGTGTCTCTTCCCCTCAAAATTCCATCTAAATAACCCCCCCCCTCTCTGCTCAGGCTCTTATATAGCCCTGCCCAGCCAGCTCCCCATTGGCTGGACACCTGGTGCTCTGTGATTGGCTGTTCGCTCGGCCTGCTCACTACAGTTGTAAACCTCTTAGACACTCCTTAGGTGGTATGAAGCAGTATATAAATGAAGCTGTTTGTTTTTGTTTGTTTCCTTTCTGACGCTTCGCCAGCATCTGTGGCTGGCATCTTCAGAAAATGATAGCCTGGAAAAAGGATTGGAGATATATATCCTGTGTCCCTGGGAAGGAAGGAGTAATTTGCAAATTTATTGTTCTGTTGCTCATGGCAGGCCTCAGGGTGGGAGGATATGCAAACAAGGAAATGTCTGCTAATTGGTGCTCATTGTCTGCTGGGAATCCCCTGGCCTTAGGCTGTTTCTCATTTGCATAGGTTGAGACTTGACCTTGCTGTTCTTCAGGACTGGTAGCCAAGCCTTGTTTACTCTCAGGGTTTCCTCTTTCCTGTTGAAATTGTCCAGGTGTTTATGGATTTCAATGGCCTCCCTGTGCATTCAGACATGGCAGTTGTTGGCATAGTCCAGAATTTCAGTGTTTTCAAACTGGTGGTTTTTTTACACTATCTCACTTTTGCTACAGTCCTGTACACATTTACTTAGCAATCACTCCCACTGAACTCACCAAAAGAAGCTATATCTATAAGGTGTGGGAACTATGGCTGCAGCACTTTCTCCTTCTGCTGGGAAGAGCGAGACTCCAACCCAGTTCTCCTCTTGCTAGAGCAGGAGCATGGGCTCCCTTCTGCTAAACAAACTGAGCGCAAAGTACTTTGAAGTCTGTTTGTAAGCTCCTGCAATATTCATATGACTAACAATCGGGAGCTACAGCTGATTCATGGCAGCAATGGGTTTGACCAACTGTTCTTTTAGTGTAGCTCCACATATTGAGATATATTGCCACCTGTTGTGTTTTCTTGTTACTGTGGACTGCATGGATATCCATGCGCACCCATATAGATAAATACAGGGCAGGGACTGAATACTACTCACATCAAAGCATTTTCCACTTGTGTTCCTATTAAGATTTGATGAACTGTTCAAAATACTTTCACAAAGATTTTAAACATTTACACAGCAGATGGGTTTCTATAAGTTGTATATCAGAATGAACTTTAATTTTTATTTGGATTTTTTTTTTAAAAAAAATCCAGTTTGAAGCATATTCTGGATTTGCTTAAAATAATACAGAAAACCTATGATAAGTGCAGCCATGGAAATATTGATGAAAGCAGGTCATTTTCTAAATAGTGCAAATTTCAAAATCAGTATTTCTTCACCCTTCTGTTTCTAAATATCCTTTAAATGCAGAAAATAAGCCGAAAGTAGCATATTTTGCTTAAACAACTGACATTCTTGATCTCATTATTATCACAATCTGATGCCATACACATTTGAAAAAGTCTTTGGAAATCTATCATTTTTAGAATATATGTCAAATATCAGGAGAATAAAATGAATGGCTATATTGTTTATAACACTTAGCAAACACTATAGAAGAATTAAAGTAAAGTACAACTTGTCCAAGAGGGCTTAATCCATGAAAGACATAGGAAACCAGCTTAATTTGTCAAGATGGCAGCCATTAGCTCTGAAAGGTTATGCAAATAGAGAAGATGGATGATAAAGTGCAGGCCACCCCCATTGTGTCAAACATAAATAAACTCTGTACAAAACTGACAGGTAGCTAATTTGTTTTGCAGAGAAGACAGGTAATGGGACACCTCTGTATGCCACAAGAGACTATATTATGTCTTAATGCAAGCAGATTTAGATAAAAGACACTATTTGAAGAAAATTAATTACCTGACACTGTCATAAACAGCTATTTAATACTAAACATAAACTTGATGGCAATGTTGCATTAATACTTGAATAAAATGGAACACATCAATTGTCATTTGCAGCATTTTAGAAGATAGGAATAAGGATTTGCAACATCAAAACCTGCCAATTTTAGTTAATACTGCAGCATTGGAAACTCTGATTTGTGAACTATGGGAACTTGATGGTATTAATGGAAAACAATAATGCCTTTTAAAAAATCTTTCTTAAATTAGAACCATCACCTTTTTTTTCTCGGGTAGCTCTTTTCTCCTTTTAACAACTACACAAAGGGCAAAAAGTCACAAGGTGAAGATTTGCAGCTCTAGTGTCGAAGTTGTCCCAGGGGAGGGGAGCCAGACAAACAGACACAATGTTCTTTCTTGGGTCAAGAAGTACACAGCTTTATTGATAACAGCTGTATAGTGCTGGCTTGGCATGAGGTCTAGACCCACTGATCAGACAACCCAGCTCTTGACCTACTAGTCCTGCTCCAGCCTGACTGCCAGAAGAACCCAGGGGTGGCAGCAGAGGACCACATGTATACACAGCCACTATCATTCCTTGGTGTGGTGTGGATGTATGTTGGCCCCCAGGCCTATTGCGACACCGGAAAGTCTCTTAAGAGGAACTCTTACCAACTGGTAAGCACCAGGTACTCCAACCTTGCCTCCTTATGTATTGGATCCAGTTCTGATGCCACACTGCCATAATTGTGACAAAATACAATCAAACCAAAGAATGCAAGTAATCATAATAATTCCCAACATGTCAACAAAACAACGGTGGGTGGGCAGGCTTCTGAAGCTGGACTGATTGGGAATAAGGTGGGCAGCTGAATAAGTATTCCCTCAGCAGACCAGAGGGAAAACTCTGGCCCCTTTCCACCTCAAGAAGTTCCTGCCTTCATCCTGATTATCTGTACACCCAAAAGCCCATGCAAAGTCTATGGACATCTGGGATGAAGACAGGCATGCCAAGGAGGGGAAATGGCAGCACCCATTGTATCAGTACCTTTGCCAAGCCACAAAGTCACCACCAGCCCCAGTAAGTTCTTGTTGTTTTTGTTATTGTTTTTTATCTGCATGAAAGAAAGAAAAAACTTTACCTTCTGAGCGCAACACAATCCAGGAAAGAGTTTGCTTACAGTAACTATATCTTATGTAGAAATTTAAAGCCCAAAAAACAGCAGGAGGAAAAATAATTTTATTAGGAAATTTAGTATGATTCGAAGAAACAGGAAAATGTGTTTCATAACCTTTAGCCAAGCATGCTTACCTCAGTGTTTGATTGTTTTGCCCATTCATTATTTCCTTGCCTGCTATCCTCCATATCTTTTAGATTAAAAGCCCAATTGTCTCAGCCATGATTGAAGAGTCTGAGGAGGTTAGTAGTCCAGAACATCTGGAGGGCACTGGAGTAAGGGCTGGAAGGTCCTACTGCAGTGCTAGGAGAAACCTGGTAAAGGTAATGCTAGATGATCAAGCTCTAGCATTATTGAAACTCTTAGCAGTGATTAGATGACAGATAGACTCAGTCTATATCTACAAATCAAAGTAGGCATAAAATGAGTCCTGACTTCCATAATTTAAAATCATTTATCCATGGACTGTGCTATCTTCATAGACTCCATTCCTTTATTCCCAATGACTTTATGAAGATGTCATTGCATTTATGTACTACTACTTCTTTTGGACCATTGAGCATTCTCTCTAGAGCCAGCAACCTAAGTGTATAGTTAGTTGTGTGAGATATGCATTGTTAATTAGTTTGAAGAATCCCCATTTGACTCTAAGGGTCTATGGTTGCACCTTGATACGCCCTATTTTTCAGCTTCCAAGTACAGTAATATGCAGTTAGATGTTACTGGATCCAGGAAAGCAGATTATGACCTTATACAGACGCCCAAAAGGCTGCCCTGTGGGCAGAGTTGGGGCGCAGCGTCCTGATGACGGACACCTGAGTCTGCCCCCAGGGTACCATGATGCCATGTGCCACTAGAGACTGCTTGTGGCATAATGGTGCACCTTCAGCACTGTGTCCAGATGATGCAGCGCCAAAGGGGCACCATTTATTGGAGGAGGAGAAGCCCATTAAAATATTCAGGGATATGTCATTATTTCAATGCCTACAGTGTATCTAAGCTAGCAATATCCACCCACACTATGGTAGACATAGGGAACTGGATGTGATTTTCCCATGGTCACCCAGCAATTTTCATAGCTGAGTTGGGAATCAAACCCTCATCTCCAGAATCATAGTCCCACATTCAAACCATTACACCATGCTATATCTTTGATTTGCTTTAGGACCCATTTATTTGTCTTTTTACCACAGTATCTGTAGACATCTCCTCCAGCATGACATTTCAATTGCATTTATTATCTATGTATTAACTTTCTTCACTGTCCAGCTTTCAAAACCATACATAAAAATCGGAAATAGAACCTCTTCATTGTCTACTTTAAAGTTACATAAATAATCTATGGTCATTATTTTTGTTTTCTTTATGTTCAACTGTAAACCTGCCTTTGCACTTTCTTCTTTGGCTTCCTTCAGTAATCATTCCATGTCTTTGCCATTTTCCATCATCTGCATATCTTAAACTGTTGATGTTTAGTATACAGTGGTAGGATTATAAAATGTGGGTTTGCCTGACCTCCTTGTCAATTGGAATCCATTTCTTTTCTCCATAGTCTGTCCTGCTGATAGCCTCTTGTCCCAAGTACAGGTTATGCAACAGGACAATCCAATGTAATATACTCATTTCTTTCAGAGTGATCCATAGTTTTTCATTATCAATACAATCAAAGGTTTTGCTATAATCTATAAGCCACAGGCTGATTTTCTTCTGAAATTATTTTGTGTGCTCCATTATTCAACATATATTTGCAATATGATCCCTAGTCCCTTTTCTTTTCCTGAACCCAGGCTGGACATCTGACATTGCTGATTCCATATACAGTAAAAATCTTTGCTGCAGGATTTTGAGCATCACATTGCATGCATGGAAAATTAAAGCAACGGTCCTGTGGTTACTGGAATCCTTGGTGTCCCCTTTCTCTAGGACTGGCATATATATTGAGTGTTTCTAATCTGTGGACCATAGTTTTGTTTTTTATATTTGTTAACAGATCTGGAGAAGATTCTGTCTCTGTTGACTGAAGCAACTATACTGGTATGTCATCTGTTTCTGCTGATTTATTTCTCCCAAGTACTGTAAGTGCAGCTTCTACTTAATTTTCTAAAATTTGAAGTTCATTTTCATATGGTTCTTCCTTAAAAGAATCTGTCACTCTTTCTTCTCTTTTAAAACATCCTCCACGACTGTATATTGTTTCCATTATCTTTTTAATTCTATTTGATCATGTAATGTGTTCCCCTGCTAGTTGCAGAGCATCCTCATTCTTGGTTTACTTTTGATTTCTCAAATCTTTTGGAATAGGTCTCTTCTTCTTCTTCCTTTCGTGCTGTCACTTTCTATTTCTCTACATTAATTATTGCAGAAGTTCTCCTTGTCTCTGCACACAAGTTGATGAACAGTGCTATTCAACATCTTTATCAATGACTTGGATAACAGAACTGGGAGCATACTTATCAAATTTGCGGATGACACTAAACTTCCATGTAATCTGTTATTTAGTCAAACTGAATTATATCACCTTGCCTCACTATTTTTGCCACCGTTTCTTCCTTGCTTGCCATTTCCAAAGTAAAACACTGTTTTACCTGAAAATATTCCATTCCTGTTCCCTTTAGCACTTTAACTTCAAGTATTGCAGTGTTCATAATTTTCTATTTCTTGTTTCACAAACAGATTCATGCTGATCACATCCCATATTTGTATGATATGAGTTGTGCGGCTTCTTTCTTTTTATATCTGAGCATGTCAACAGCTGAATTAGCTCCTTGAGTCCAGCTGTGTCATTAGACACAGTGATGTTTGTGTTTGACTTTTGCTCTTCCCCAATAGCCAGTTGAGCGCCTTCCAAACAAAACCCAATCTTCCATTTTGGATTGTCACATTATTGGGTATTCAAGATAAAATCTATTTGGAAGTGATTTATTAGTGCCTCCTTCCACCAAGTAATAATAAGAATTAGTGAAAATGTCACTACTATTGTCTCTGAAGGAGATCCTCCACCAGTATTACTATCAATACTGCTTCTATCCAGTAGTTTCCCTCACCATGCCAAGGTGTTTGGCACATTTAGTCTGGCTCCTCAGACAAAACATATCTGACTTGGGAGGTCCTACCAGTAGAAATACTACCATCCACATAGCCTCTTGCTTCACAGGAGCACTATGGAGTACCTACTATAATAAGCTGTGGTTGGTGGACACACATTGCTCTCCTAGGTGGCATAATTGTCAGTTCAACTTGGGAAAGGTTGGAAAAATATAGTTGTGTTACTGGAGGTAAACTGATCAATTTGTGGTGAATTCTTATCAGGAAGCATTGATGAAAATGAATGAAAAGAACGAATAAAGAAAAAAAATTACTGTGCTGAACCTTTCTGACTCACACCTCTTCTTGTTATGAAAATATATGAGGAAATTCAAAGTGATTAATCATTTCTAAAACTCATTAAAGTGAGCACAGGATGCCAGTTTCTTCCTATGAACTTCTGTTGTCTAGTACTTCCTAAAATACTTGCCAGAAAAGGATACGGGACCTCAGGAAATGTGTCTCTGAAGTTTCACTAATGAGGAGGGGGCTTACTAGGCTCTTGCCGCTGTTATGTTCAATTGTATTTTTATGAGCTGATACACTTGTGGGAAGAAAAGAGACAGACTCTCTTCTGGCAGATTAGTTAGCCCTTTATGGGGTCTGCTGTTAATTTTGATTATTCATCTGCACATCTGTCTTTGCCCAACTGTGACATGAATACAGGTCCTTACTGCTAACTCCATTTAATCAGAAGCTTGTCTCCAATGAAATCTGTCAGCTTGTTTGACCTCTTAACAGATCTGCATCTAGAGTTACAATCTAGTTCAAATTCAGATCTCACATTTCCAGCAGCTTGAATAAAGGGAGAACTTTGGCATGCAGCTATCTGTGGCTGATAGCTCTTGACCCCATATCCCACCCTCATTTACCACCTTCTGATACTTTGCTTTTTAAATATTGTATTTTGAACTACATAGCTGACATAGCTTTAGTGCTCAGGATATAAGCAAAGGAAAGCTGCAAAATACATTAATAACAAACATCATCCTGTTTACACATATTTAATATTCCATTGTATCTTCAACACTCAGCTTTGGTTGTTCTGGACAGTTTAGCAGAGAAATGTTCTACCATTCCTTTTATACTTCTCTGGAAGTGGGATTCATGTATATTGTGTCACCAAATAAACATAGAATCATAGAATCACAGAGTTGGAAGAGACCACAAGGGCCTTCCAGTCCAACCCCCTGCCATGAAGGAACTCCCAATCAAAGTATACCCGACAGATGGCCATCCAGCCTCTGCTTAAAGACCTCCAAGGAAGGAGACTCCACATATTTAAATGCTGTGAGTGTGTGTGTGTGTGTGTGTGTGTAGTATTCTTCAGTTCTTGTAGATTTAGCCCTCCATTTTCACAGATTCGTTGATTCAACACCCAAATCTTTAAAATATTTTAAAAATATGTAAATTCCAAATACAGTTTTTGATTGAGTTTTGGTCCAGTTTTTGAGTCATTGTGCTTAAGTTGTTTAAGAATTACTTGAGGAAATGATATTAGTTTCTCTACTGTCTACTAGATATTGCCATGTAGAAGTTGGGCACAAAATAATAGGAAAGGTAATAACTGAAAAATAGATTCCAGCTGTACAGTTACAGATATACAGCCAATTCAGTGACTGTACATATGATTTTCCATGAAAACTATCTGTTTCTATGAGGAAAACTAAAGTAGCAAGAGGGAGGGCTAGGTCACATCTTTGGTCTTGGCTAGTGTGTTTGCCTAGAGGAGTTGGGATTACTACAGATTTTTAAAGAGCTGTTTCATTTTCACCAGATTACTTTAAAGCAGTTCCACTTTTAATCCAAAAATAAAAAGGCCAATAAAGGAGTAAGACAGGAGCTTTACTTTATCTAAAGAATCTTAAAAGATTAGCAAACCCAGAAGTCCTTGGAGTTTATCACACAACGGGAATTGGAAGTATAATCCAATGGCAATCTGAACACAATCATGGGGTTTCATGTTATTGTGTGAAAGCTGATCACACGCATTTTCGGCCAATGGGAAGTCCTTCCGAACGCAATCGTGGGGTTTCATGTTATTGCGTGAGAAACTATCACACGCAATTTCGGGCACTAGGAGGCAATTTTGGGCAGTTCCAAATGCAATGCAGTGTATGCAATAACATAAATTCGCTGAATTAGCGAATTCATTCAATTCCGAACTGGCCCCACTTTCATTTCTTTCTTGGTTTTATATTTTGTTTGTAAAACACCCTCGAATGATTTCAGCTAAATCGTACTAAAGAAAGGATTGTAATAAATAAATACAGGTATTGAGCTTTTAAGGCAGAAAGCATCTGTCTTTCAAGTAACCCACAGAGGTCCTGCAAATGAGAAGAAATGGGAAATAATATACATACTTATAATATGCCACATCCTTTTTGCTTACACACTTCTAACAAAAGGAAAGTGACTGAAACCCAGAGCTTAATGTAATTATTGTACATAGCAAGGGTGGGCAAATTGCTGCCCACAGACATATGAAGCCCCTGAACCCCACTTCTGTGGCCCCTGAAACCCTTTGGAGCTCTCCCAACCAGCCCATTGTATTTTGGAATGGAAATCGCACAATTTTCAGGCAATTCCTCCCAAAACATGCAGAAAGCCATCCAAACAGTGAAAACAAACAACATGTCCATGGCCAGACAAACAGAACCAGACCAAATATTCCAACATAGCCCCCCCCCTTTTTTTTTTTTTGCCTGAAAACTGCAAGGGGAGAAGGTGATGCCACAGCTCTTATGAAAAGTTATGCCAAAGACAACAAGCTTCTTCTATGTACTCTGCTGCTTGATGTACCCTCAATGACTGTCCCATAGGAGCCCTTGGCATCCCAATATCTAATCCCTTTATGTTTTCTTCCATGAAATTGGAGCACCCTACATGCATTGAGCAGGCAGAATCAGGGAATACAATAATCAGAAGTGCTTTACAGAACTTACTTCCTTAGTGCATCTATCTTTACTCTTTCTAAAAATGTTTCCACACAGTATATTTTGCCTGGGATTCTATATCATGATAAAGAGAGGATAAGAGCCAGAGAGATGTAGTGGTTTGAGTGTTGGACTATGATTCTGGAAACTAAGGTTTGATTCCCAGATTGGCTATGAAACCCATTGGGTGACATTGGGCAAGACACCTTCTTAGCTTTAGAGAAAAGCAAAAACAAACAAACAAACCTTCAATATTGTCTAAGAGTCACCATAAATTGTGTTCATAACACATAAAATAAATAAATAAACAAACTCATAGAATCATAGAATCATAGAATCATAGGGTTGGAAGAGACCACAAGGGCCATCCAGTCCAACCCCCTGCCATGCAGGAACTCCAAGTCAAAGCATCCCTGACAGATGGCCATCCAGCCTCTGCTTAAAGACCCCTAAGGACGGAGACTCCACTACACTCCGAGGGAGTGTGTTCCACTGTCGAACAGCCCTTACTGTCAGGAAGTTCCTCCTAATGTTGAGGTGGAATCTCTTTTCCTGCAGTTTGCATCCATTGTTTCGCGTTCTAGTCTCTGCAGCAGCAGAAAACAAGCTTGCTCCCTCCTCAATATGACATCCCTTCAAATATTTAAACAGGGCTATCATATCACCTCTTAACCTTCTCTTCTCCAGGCTAAACATCCCCAGCTCCCTAAGGCGTTCTTCATAGGGCAAGGTTTCCAGACCCTTCACCATCTTAGTTGCCCTCCTTTGGACATGCTCCAGTTTCTCCACATCTTTTTTGAAATGTGGTGCCCAGAACTGGACACAGTATTCCAGGTGGGGAATAACTCCTAATAAAATACACAGAAAATACTTCACAGTAATATGCTTTGCATAGGTAAATGTTTATTATTAAAGTAATCTGTGCAATCTAGTAATCTAAAAACTATACCTGAATTAATAATAATCCCAAGTAATAATGTTTATAACAACAATAACAATAAATCTTAAATATTATATCCTATCTTTTTCTCATACTCAAGATGGCTTAGAAAAAAATTAACATACAGATAAACATTCCCATCACTAAAAACATATAAAAGTTAAAATATGATTAAATTACCAATACAAAAAAGCAATTTAAAAGTATTCCAGTTAAAAAGCAACAAATAAAGAATTTTCAAAAAATGTTACACATAAAATTAATTCTGAAATACTTAAATGTGTGGAAATGTAAACACTGTTTTAAAATGTATTAGTTGTTGTTCATGTTACTAAGTAATTACCTTATATTTAAGAACACCCCAGGAAGGGTGAACAGTAATCTTGCTCTACTGCTCCTAATGAATAACAAATGGGCCTTCACAATGTATTTAGTTCAGTGCAAGCTGCCTTACAACTCACTCTGGTGTGTGTTTTTTAACTCTGTGGCAATGCATCATCTTGCCTGACTGTATGTCATCTTCTAGAAGGTCACCAAAGGTATGTAACCCTCCTCCCTAGTTTGAATTATGAAAAACTTTGACAAAGCAGGGAACAGCATGCTCTGTTTTAGTCTTCCCTCCTTCTTCAGCCCATATACTTCAGACATAAAATATCTAATGTTGCAGTATGGCAAATAAAAAAATACAACACTGCAAAACGTTCAGTTCATTACTTCCTTGTTTAAACACACACACACACACACTTTACACCAAAAAACTTCAATCCAAAGGTTTAAACAAGCATGATGAAGACTGCTGCTATTTATCTTCATTTCACAGGTATATAGAAATATGTATTATGTTGCTGTGGACAATTAGCCTTTTATCCAATTTTACTTGATAGCTTAAACTCTCCTACCCTAAGGTTTTAATTATCCCTCTCAGCCAGCACTCTTAGGTCTCAATTCATGCAGCTGGAAATCCGCCCCAGTGATGTTATAACCTTGTTAACGTAACAAAAGAGGAGTTTACTTAAAACTGTACTGACTATGGACTTAAGCCAAATTTACTTGAAAGAGGAAAGAGACTGTCAAAAATCCTACAGTAAACACAGAAAAGCAGTTCTTTCATAACCTTCACCTTAATTCATATAGACAAGTAATTTACATGTAAGTGGATTCATATGGTTTGTAAGGGGGCCTCCCTCTAGAGCCAGACTGGGTTTCACCACCCTCCCCTCCCAAGTCCTGCTCTCTCTTTTTAAAGAATAGCTATGCTTACCAGAAGACAGAGCATCTGCAGAGTTTGAATCACAATAAATTATAAGGTAAACATTTATAAAACGAGTCAGCATCAATATGAACAGAACAAATTTCACAAAGCCATTTTCAAATCCGGGGAGTCCTCTGTCAAAATCATTGTTTACATTCAGTAAAGACTTTTATGTTGAGAGTGTAAAGTTGCACCTCTAATGAAGTAATGGTTACATTACCCTTACGTGTAAGTGGCTTGTCATATATTGATATCCCCCATTCGTTTAATGAACACATTACAGTTGGAATTTCCTAAATCTGTCTGTTAATTAAAATCATTTTTAGGTTATACACGAACAGATCCTTGCATCAGTTAGACTAAACAAAACATTGCTGTTTGAATATGGAAGTCTTCATGAAGCTGGGATCCTAAGCACACTTACTGGAAAGAAAATTCTACCAAAATTCCAAGCATTTGTTTAGGATTGTGTAAAAAAAAAAAAAAAAAGAGCCACATCAATCAATGAGAATTTTCTGTCTTCAGTGGCAAAACTGAATTATCCTGTAAATGAAAGCTACAAGTGCACATAGACAATTTCAAGTGATGGAGAGGAAGCACACAGTAAAAGAGTCCAAAATGCAAATTTATCCAGTTTAAATGTATCAAACCAATTCTGAAACCTTCATCTGATACCACAGGGGAAGGTTTCTAGAAGATGTTGAACTGCAAGAAATTATGGGATGGATAATTATCATAGGTTCCTGACAAGCTTCTTCTATGGTAGAATCCAGAATGCAATTTACAGAGCAGCTCAAATGCCATAAAAACAGAATATTTCTAAGGCTTTCAGGAAACTGCTCCAGTCCTGGTTCACTAGCTAGCCTGATGAGCTTGGTTTGTAATTTGCAGGGCTAGGAGGGATGTGTCATCAGGCCCTAAAACTTGATCTACACATATCGTGGAGTGAGGCTAAAATGAGTTGTGCAATTTCATTTTGCCAGTGGGCATGTCATATTCCTGAATGAGGCCTTAGCATTAAGGAATATTCACCACCACTCAGCAGAAGAGATGGAGAGCTGCAGCACTGCCATCCTAGTTTTTTTTTTTTTTTTCCTTTTCAGGATTTTTTGTTAATGGAACAGTCCAGAGTATGACTCCCTCTACTTTCTCATCCATACAGCTTTTTGGATGAGCACACACACTTATGCTTGCTGGCATTTTGTAAGTTCTTTGGAATTGCTTTCCATTGCTTCATTCTTTACATCCTTTGTTACATACCTCTAAATTTTACCCTAAACTTATCCATGGGTCATATCAAAATTCATAATTTTAGTTCCAAACCCTGTCCTCAACATATACATGAAGATGACTTTTAGTTGAATATATATGGTATATTTATTTCTATCCTGCCCTTTTCCCAGATCTGGATTCAAAGTGGCTTACAACAAATTAAAATTATACCTTTAAACATCTACAAGACACACAAGTTAAAACAAGATTGAAAAAAACAGAATAAAACAAACATGGAGAAGACAAAAGTCCCAGTAGAATGCAGGATGGCAAGTGTTGTTCCCATTTTCAAAGGGGGAGGGGAGGATGCAATCAACTAGCAACCAGTCAACATGATATCAATGCCAGGAAAGTTTCTAGAACAGATCATTAAACAGTTAGTCTATGTGCACTTGAAAAGATTGCTAAGAGCCAGAAAGGGGTCCTCAAAAACAAATCATGCCAAACTAATCTAATGTCTTTATATATATATATATATATATATATATATAATTATAAGCACTGTAGATCAAGGGAGTGCTGGTGATATAGAATACATCGATTTTAGTAAAACTTTTGACAAGGTTCCCCATGATATTCTTGTAGGCAATCTGGTGAACTATGGGCTAGGCAGTTTTATAGTTTGATGGGCTTTTTAACCGGCTGACAGACCGAAAACAGAGTGTATTCACCAACAGTTGTTCTTCATCCTGGAGAGAAGTGACTATTGTGTTGTCTCTGGGTTCTTTCCTGGCTCCCATGTTGTTTAACATCTTTATAAAGGCTTAGATGATGGAATAGAATGCATGCTTATCAAATCTGGAGACAGCACTAAATGAGGGGAAGCAGATAATATCCCAGAGGACTGATCAGAATTCAAAATGACCTTGACAGATTAGAGATCTTGGCCAGAATGAATTACCATAGAGATAAATGTAAGGTACTACAGCTGGGCAGGAGAAATAAAATACTGTAATCGAACACAGGAGGGGTGACACCCAACCTGAAGTGAGAAAGGTCCAGGAGTCTTCATAAACCACACGCTAAACATGAGTCAAGTGTGAGGCAGAGGCCAAAAAGGCTAATGCAGTTCTGGTTGCATCAACAGGAGTAAAGTGTCCAGATCAAGAGAAGTAGTGCCATTCTATTCTGCTTTGATCAGACCTCATCTGGAATATTGTGTTCAATTCTGGGCATTGTAGATGAAGAAGGATATTGCCAGTTGGAATGTGCCCAGAGATGAGCAACCAGAAGATGATCAAAAGTCTGGGAACCAAAACTTATGAGGGACAATTTAGGGACCTAGGTATGTTTAACCTGGAGAAGAGAAGATTGAGAAGTGACATGATAGCTGTCTGTAAATGTCTGAAGAGATATCACATAGAAGATGGAACCCGCATGTTTTGTAATGCTCCAAAGACTAGAATGTGAACCAGTGTGTTCAAATTACAAGAAAAGATACCTACCTAAATGTTAGAACCTTTTAACTGTAAGAATTGCTCAACAGTGGAAAAGACTGCCTTAGAGGGTGGTGGACTCTCCATCTTTGAAGGTTGTCAAGCAGAGGTTGTTTAAGCTCTCTTTCGGAGTGCTTTAGTTGTATTCGTACATGGCAGGAGCTTTTGAGACAGCCAGAGGTAAACTCCCCATGTAACATCCTTGTTTTGGCTCCTGACATACTCCTTAGTTGTCCCTGTTGATAAGAACATGGCTGGGCCTTTCCTGCCTTCCCTCTAGAGAATACACATCTGGAGAGGGGAGGAAAGCTCTCCCATTCCACACAACAATCAAAACAACAGATCACAGTATGTCTGAAGTACAAGTGGATACAGGGGTGGGAACAACTGTGCTGAGTCATGCACTCAAGCTACAGAATAACCTGACAGCAGAGTTTTTGATCAGTTAGCATACAGTCTTATTCTGTAGTTTTTTGTAGGGCTTTCAGGTTATGTTCTAGAAGAGTTCCTTTCTGACATTTTACCAGCATCTGTGGCTGGCATCTTCAGAGACCCCCATTTCCCTGAAGATGCCAGCCACAGATGCTGGCAAAACATCAGAAAGGAACTCTTCTAGAACATGGCCACATAGTCCAAAAATCCCACAAAAAGCTATGGATGCCGGCCATGAAAACCTTTGACTCCACAGCCTTATTCTGCTTCACAGAAACTGGGACTCTGCTTCCCTTCTGTCCCCACTGTATTTAATCCCATCATGTCTAACTGTTAAAGATTGTATATACAGCACTGTGTAAATTTACAGCGCTATATAAATAAAGTTTAATAATAATAATAAAAATTAATGTCCTGATTGACAATGTATACAGAGTGGATGCCAGGTAAAGAGAAGTGGACATCCATCCCACAACTAAGGAAGGCACCCAAAGTGTTCCTTGAGGAATTTCTTCTTGAGGAATCACATATGAGGAACAGCTTCCCCTACTTTGCAATCTGTCTCACCACCCTATACGTTCTAAACAGAGTTTTATAGAGTCGAAGGCTTTCATGGCCAGCATCTATAGTTTTTTGTGGAGCTTTCAGGCTATGTGGCCATGTTCTAGAAGAGTTCCTTTCTGACGTTTCGCCAGCATCTATGGCTGGCATCTTCAGAGAATGATATCCTGGAAAAGGATTGGATATATATATCCTGTGTGACCCTGGGAAGGAAGGGGTAATTTGCAAATGTATTGTTCTGTTGCTAACGGCAGTCCTCAGGGTGGGAGGATATGCAAACAAGGATTAATGTCTGCTAATTGGTGCTCATTGTCTGCTGGGAATCCCCTGGCCTTAGGCTGTTTCTCATTTGCATAGGTTGAGTCTTGACCTTGCTGTCATTCAGAACTGGTAGCCAAGCCTTGTTTACCCTCAGGGTTTCCTCTTTCATGTTGAAATTGGACAATTTTTATGTTTTATGGCCTTGTGAGTTTTACAGCCTTGTGAGGAATGAATGCTTGCCCTTTTCCACCACATCTTCAGAGTTTACAGTTTCATATTAACTTTGAATCAAGTATGGTTAACCCTATTGACTGTTGTAATGTACCTTGAGCCAAGTTGTGTGCTTTCCTTGCAGTGTTTATCTAGGGGAGGTTTGCCATTGCCATCTTCTCAATGGCTGAAAAAATGAGACTTGGCCAAGATCAATCAGTGTGTTTCCACAGTTGAGTGGGCATCTGAACCCTGGCCTCCACAGAGTTCTAATCCAGTACTGAAAACATTTAGGCCAGTGTTCCCCAACCTTTGGCCCTCCATTTGTTTTGGATTTCAGCTCTCAAAAGCTCCAGTCAACTTGGACATCAGGCAGGAATGATGGGAACGGAGGTCCAAGTCCTCTGGAGGACCAAAGGTTGGGAATCACTGCACTAGATCATGCTGGCTCTTGTGACTCCATTAGACAATGTTACATGCACCTGCATGCAGTTTCAGTATTAAGTTATAGGCCAATGAGACACAGGGCTCTTTAAAAAAAAACCAGCAACAAACAGCTGGAGAAGTTCAGCATGAACAGGTATGTTTCAACAGGAATTTAAATCTGAATGCTGTCTGCGTCTAAGCACAAGTATATGTCAGAGGCTGGCTAACACCACTGAGAAGGCACACCTTTGGAGGTAGTACAGGATAGTATTTTATTAGTTGCAAAATAACCAGTAAACCACATCTTACTGCCCCCCACTTAATCCAATGAAGATTTCATTATGGGAAGGCTGTCTGTAAGATATCTTGTTCCTGAAGAAATGAAGACTTTGAGTGTTACTTTGAATGTAAATCAGTGCAGTTTATATATATAGTTATCTATGCTATATGCTATGTGTGTGTGCGTGTGTTTGTGTATATACAGAGAGAGAGAGAGAGAGAGAGAGAGCAAGAGTGGGGGAAGTGTGGCCCCTAGAACTACCAATTACTTTCCCCCAAAAGCCCCCAACACCTAGGAATTTGGGTTTCTAGGTTATTAATACTTGTAAAAATAGCTCAGAGAAGGCCAGAAATAATAATAATAATAATAATAATAATAATAATTATAATTATTATTATTATTATTATTAAGCTTTATTTATATAGTGCTGTTAAATTTATGCAATGCTGTACATACAATCATATAATTAGATGGTTCCCTGCCCTCAGGTTTACAATCTAAAAGAGACAACACAAAAAGAGAAGGAAAAGGTGGTGGGAAAGGGGATGAGGTCCAGTGATTCTTCTCTCCCTCTGGGGCTTGGACCAAGGCAGATGGACTGGAGGGGGGGCACGGCTTCTTAATACATAGTTAAAACGAGGCATCCTGGGGCAGACGGAACAATTCTGGGAACACTTTCCTAAACAGTATAGTCTTTAACTTAATTTTTAAACTGGTTAGAGAAGTGATGAGGTGCACATGTGGGCGAAGAAGGTTCCAGGAGTGAGGGGCAGAAAGTGAGAAGGGACGAATCCAGGACAGGGCAGTGGAACTCCTCGGCTGGCACAGGAGACCTTGACTACCAGAGCGGAGGGTATGAGAAGGAGTGTGAGGAGAAAGAAGTTCAGACAAGTATGGAGGAGTCAGTCCATGGAGGGCTTTGAAAGTCGACAACAAAAGCTTGTACTGGATGCGGAAGGGGAAGGGGAGCCAGTGAAGGGAGGATAAGAGAGGAGAAACATGGTCAAAGCGGTGGATGTGATAATACATGCAGCTGAGTTTTGGACAGAGATTAAAGGATGGAGGTGAGAGAGAGGAAGCCCTGTCAGAAGAAGGTTACAATAATCTAGTCGTGAGACTAGGGAATGGATCAGAGACTTGGCAGTGGAATCTGAGAGGAATGGACGGATTTTAGCAATGTTGTAAAGAGAGAGTCTACAGAAATGTGGCAAAATTTATCCTTTGTGGGCTACAAAAATTCCAAAAGATTAGGAGGGTTGGGGCAGTGAGGGGCCACCTCCTTTCAAGGTTTCAAGGAAAACTCAATGCACCAACTTAACCCCAGAAGTTGCCCACCCCGGTATATAGCAAAGTGCTCTGAGAAGGATGATGAATTCCACACCAGCTGAAGCACCTAAACCAGGTATAAGGGTAGCCCAGCATAGAATGATCCAGTTCTAAGGTCACAGTGGTTCAGTTCTGAGGCTACCAGAAACTGAATCACAATGGCAAGACTATCCAGGAACAAGCATAGTCGGCATATAAACTAAAAGTGGTCATGGGCGCTCTGGGCAACTGTGGTCATCTGGGAATCTCATAACAGAAGCACTCTGAAACTACAGACCTTTCTTTTACAATGAGTGCAACTCCATCCAGATCATTTGAACACTCCAATCTCCAGGTTTAGGAACCAACCAACCTGCAGAAGATCTGTCTTATCAAGAATCAGCCAGTTTATTCACTGTCGTTCAGCTGACAACTATATCCAGACACTGCTTCAGAGCAACATGATTCAGATGCTACAGAGAAATAAAAGCTGAGTATACTCAATGTATTGATAATACTTGTTCAACATTTCTTAATTTGAAATAAAATAAAGCTGGCAAACATTAGTTTTAAAAACTGCACAACCTTCAGTACAAGATGTTGTTATCACCACACTGGATTAAAATTACTGGAACATCACAGCTACAGTTATCACACATCTTATTGCCCCCTGCATTATCGTTCAGACAGATTGTCAATAACATATACAATATGATGACTGAATAATAGGTAGATATAGCAAGAAGATAACTGAACAGGAACTCTGAACAGTTCTAGAGACATAGGCAAGAAGAGTTCTGCCCCCTTAGGTTAAAAAAAAATGCAATGCACTGAATATATCCTGTATCAGTACAGAACCCAATTCTGGGACCACAGTGAGTTCTCACAAAAAAAGAAGAAAAATACCCAGACAGGGCATTTGAAGCACTTGCATCATTTCTCATGTATACAGTACTTCTAATATTCATAACCAAGTGTCTTGACAAAAATCAACAACAACAAGTCACAAAGTAACCATTTAGCTTCAACCCAAATGAATGTAGTCTTTTTCACTTGTTTGGCTATTCTGTCTTATAAATCTCAGTGTATAACATATGCAATAATATCCCACAGGAGAGAGCTTCATTCCTGTTATAAAATTGTAATGTTGTAAGCCTTAAACATGAAGCATTTGCTATTTAAAGAAGGGGAAAACTGACCCATTCTATTTTGTAACATCTGCTAAAATCATAATCAGTTTGTTGGCTGAGGTTAGCAATGCAGGAGCCTGCAGTTGATCAGTGCTGCCCTAGGTGTCACTGAGGCCTGTGGGAATTAAACTAAGAGGGTTTCAGTAGACAAGGGTGTAATTCAGTCAGCCTCAAAAATGTGGGTGGGGGTAAGGGGGAGAAAGATATTCCTGAAAACAGAAGCTTAGCTTTCCTTCCCCATCGGCCACTCCCTCACTGTGGCTGCTCTCTTTTGAACTGTTAGTACTCCTGACTATCATATCAGAGATGGAGGCCCACACATTCCCTTTCTGGCTTTAGTTCAATATAAATATCATCCTATTTCATCATTTTGATCATTACTATTTCCTCAGTTAATAAAACTTGGAAAAAGCATGTTTCCAATGATCTTAAATACAGGGCAATTTTGGCTGAGATCAGTCTTGGCAGAATACCTCTATTTCCTCAGGGTTTTCATATACAGGTATATATATTTTAATACATGTACATACCTCAAATAATGACAAAACAATTTTAAATCTTTGTTGCAAGTTTTAATAGTATTGTAAGTACACTGCTTAATTTTCCTCATAAAGCTTGCAGAGATTTAGCACCCTTTAAAAATCTATATGGTGAGATTGTGAACGAATAATGCAGGCTTCACTTTCGTGTGTGCTTGTTGTTATTGTTAACTGCCCTCAAGTCAACCTTTACTCATGGCAAACCTGAGGATTAGATCTCTCCACGATTCCCCTGCCCTCTACTGCTCTGCACAGGTCCTGTAGGCTCAGGCCTACAGCCACTTTGATTGAGTCCAATCACCTGGCACGCAGTCTTCCTGTCTTTCTACTACCCTCTACCTTTCCTAGCACCATTGTCATTCCTAGTGATTCATGCCATCTCATGATGTGGCCAGAGTATGAAAGTCTCAATTTAGTCATCTTGGCTGCCAGGGAGAGCTCAGCCTTAATCTGTTCTAGAACTCACTAATTTGTCTTCTTGGCCATCCACGGTATCCTCAGCACTCTTCTCCAGCACCACATCTCAAATGAGTTGCTTTTTTATTGGCTTTCTTCACAATTCAGGTCTCACATGATGATGGGAAAACAGTGGCTTGAGCAATTTCCATTTTAGAATTCACAGTTACAGTGGTCCCCCGGGATCCGAAGCCCCCGGGGAACGAAATCCCCGGGACCCGAAACGGCCAGGGCCAAAAAAAAGCCCCCGGGATCCGAAAAAATCCCCGGGTTGCGAAGAAAAAAAGCAACCCGGGCCCTTTAAAACAGCACACTTCCAACGCGCTGTGCATCAACTAAAGCAGTCCCCCGGGTTGCGAAACATTTCTGGGTTACGAAAGTAATCCCGGAACGGATTACTTTCGCAACCCGGGGGACCACTGTATATCTTTATACTTTATTATCTTGTCCAGCTCTTTCATAGCTGCCTTTCCCATTTCTAGACTTCTTCTAATTTCTTGATTGCAATCTCCATTCTAAGCAATATTTGATCCAATGTATAGGAGTTCTTTGGCTATTTCAGTTAGATCCTTTTATTTATTTATATTTTTTTAATGTTCAACATTAAGCCAACCTTTGCACTTTGCTCCTTGACCTTCTTCAGTAACTTTTCTAGGTCTTTGTTGGTTTCGGCTAACAGTATTGTGTTGTATGCATATGTTAGGTTGTTGATGTTCATTCTCCAATATTGGGCAAAGAATATTCAGAAGTGGTTTTGCAAGCGCCTTCCTCTGAAATATAGCTTGCCAGCAGCAGAACCTGGTATTTGTTGGTTGACCCTGCTTATCCTCTAAGATCTTACAAGATCTGTCACCTTTAGGGTATCTGGACCAGATCTTTCATACTGGAGAGGAAATGGATGGAATCAGAGGGAAAGTGATGTCAGTGCCCAGCAGGAAGGCTGTGCTGTCGGTCACTCCCATATATGCCAGCAGATACTGAGGTTAGAATTGTCATGCTGCTTTGAATTCACCACTGGTTGGGATTTAGGAAGAAATGCTAAATGGTCTATGAGCAAGTCCCTTTTCAGAGAGATCACTTGGTACCTTCTGCTTCATCTGCTCCAGGCATGGTCATAATCCAGACAGAAGACACAAAGTGTTTTATCTGCAAATAGATCACTTCCTCAAAAACTGCTTGGAATATATTGCTTTAGGAAATATTGTCAAGGAGACAAGGATTTTGTTATGGAAGAGGAGCTCTTTGATAGAGAAGGCTAAATATCTCACATAACTACAATACCAGGACTCCATAGCGCTAAACCCTGGCAGTTAAAGCAAAGTCAAACTGCATTATTTCTGCAGTGTAGATGCATACAAAGAAGTATTAATTAATTTGAGACAACTAGTGGTAAGCGTGAAATCTCTTTCACTTAATTCTCCTTGAACCGGATTGTAATAAACTGAGCTATTCCTTCAGCATTAGAAAACAAATCAATTTTATGATCCAATCAAAACCAAGACAATTAAAATTATTTTAATTTGTAAGATACCCTGAGTCCCAGTTTGGGAGAAAAACCATGGTTAACAACAACAACAACAACAAAAACAACAACAACAACATTTGCACTCTACAATAAAAGACAGAGCCTTTATTACTGTCAACAGACCTCCAAGCAATACAAAAATTAAAAAGAAATCAGTTTTAACACAACAGTATAAAAAACAGGTAAATTTGCAATAGAAGTACAAATATAAATAATAAGAGATAAAACCTTCATTTTATTAATCTATTAAGAACATACCATATATACTCAACTATAAATTGACCTAATGTATAAGTCGAGGTCAGGTTTTGGGGCCAAAATTATGGATTTTCTCATTACCCATAGATTGGTTGAGGATAAAACTTGGAGGTTCCTTCAGTGTGTGCATGTGTGTATGTGGCAAGAGAAAATCTCATTGAGCCTTTTCTTCAGCTTTCATTTCAGCCAGACACATGGGTGGGAAGGGGACTCTTAAACAAACAGCAATATCAATCAATCACCCAGGACTCTTTCTGCTTGGCTTTTTCTTGATAACTCCTCTCTGCACTGTATGGGAAAATCTGAAAGAGCTGCTATCATGTTTCCATAGTGACCCTTAAATAAGTTGACCTGGGATTTTGGGGTCAATTTTTGGGCATAGACTTATAGACAAGTATATATGGTAACCAAACCCTATTGTATAGAATAGATACTGCTCCTCCTCATTATTCTGCATACTATAAGATTGGGCTTGATCAGCAAAAGATATTGCTGTTAGTTGCTAACACCAGTTATTGCTTCTTAGCTGTAGTAGTTACTATAGGTCTTAATCGCTGCAAAACTCTTCTGTGACCTTTTTATCAGTGTATTTTAGTAAATATCTTGTGTACCAGCCCTGAGATCTTCCATAGCATTTATCTAATCGGGTGAAATTAATCTTAATCTGTCATCCCTGTAGAAAGTGCATGTGAGAAGGATATATGTTATGGAATCTACTGATCCTTCTTCACATGGGCACAGTCAATCCTTATACTCAACATGTTGGAATCAACTTTCCATTAGTGCAGATGGAAATGCATTAAATCTCATTTTGGTAAACGCCAAGCGATATTTGGGAATTGTGTGGTTTTTTAGATAACATGCACCATCCTTTGGATTAAATTGCCAGGCCTAGATTAATGGGAGAACAGGTCATGTTGGCAATTGATAATGAATGCTGGGTATCAATATCTCTAATCCTCTGCAGGAAATTTTTCTCATCATTGACCAATTTAATTTACAAAGAAAACTATCTGAGGGGCCTAATCTCTGGAACATCTCTTGGACTGTTATGAATGTTTGTAATTTATATGAGTCCTTCCATAACAGATTAACAGCCTCTTTCTGGACCTGCAAAGGTGATCTTTTGCCAGTATCTTAGAGCCCATTCCCATGCAATACATATCATTGATGTACATCTGGCTTCCAACTGCAGAACTGCTGATGACACACATTTTGGGACTCCAAATAAATTTCTAAGAAAGGTTGATAGAACCCATTAAACCAATGGAGAGAAGCCCAATATCTATTTTGGAATGCCAAACATTAGTTGGGGGAGAACCTTAGCCTGCTGTACCCTGCATGCATCAGGTATAAATTGACCTCCCTTGGTGTAATAAAACCCGGGATAACTTTGCTGCTATCACTTGCTACCTGGACAGCTGTAATCCGATGGAGTACCCATGAGACGGCTGCATGACAGTTTATGCCTAGATACTTTAAACATCTAACCTGTTTGATTTTATGACCTGCTATTTCCCAATCATTTACAGTACAGCTTTTAGAGAAAATCATAATTATGGATTTATTATAATTAGTAGTTAGCTGGTTTTCTCATAAATTACCTCATAAATACTCTTAGCAGGCGTCTCAGTCTGATTCTAGTAAAAGAGAGGAGCAGCAGCATCCACATATCAGATTAGAGGGATTCCAATTTGAGGGAAGAGGCAATTAGAGAGGCATCCAGTGCCTCTGCCATTACTGTTAGACTGGATCAATTTGAGTCGGTAAGTACTGAGGATGTGGACAAGCTTCTTAGTAGTTTGAAAAAGACGACTTGCCCTCTTGACCCTTGCCCAACCAGGCTGGCTATCCAAGGGGGAGATAAAATCATGGTGATGCTGAAAAACATAATTAACGCATCCTTCAGGGAAGGCTTGCCGCTGTCTCAAGGAGGCAGTAGTTAGACTACTCCTAAAAAAGCCTTCCCTGGACTCCCTGGATAGAAACAATTACAGACCAGTCTCGTTATTACCATTCCTGAGCAAGGTGATTGAGAGAGCGGTCGCCAATCAACTACAAGAAGACTTGGAGGAAACAGATTTTCTAGATCCATTTCAAACCAGATTCAGGACAGGATACGGAGTGGAGACTGCCATGGTCGCCTTGGTCAATGATCTCCATCTGCGCATTGACAGGGGAAGTGTGACTCTGTTGGTGCTTTTGGACATTTCAGCGGCCTTCAGTACCATTGACCATGGTATCCTTCTGGAACAACTGAGAGAGTTGGGTATTGGAGGCACTGCATTGCAATGGTTCTGGTCCTACCTCTCAGACAGGTTCCAGATGGTGTCGTTTGGGGATAGCTGTTGGGCCAAGAGGGAGCTCAAACCAGGTGTCCCTCAAGGAGTGATCCTGTCTTAAATGCTGTTTAACATTTACATGAAGCCACTGGGTGAGATCATCCGGAGACATGGGGCGGGGTGTTATCAGTACTCTGATGACACCCAATTATATTTCGCTATGTCTCGGACTGAAGCAGTGACTAAGGATGGCATCTCCCCTCTGAATGCCTGTCTTAGGGCAGTGATGGACTGGATGAGGTAAAACCGACTCAAGCTGAATCCAGGTGAGATGGAGGTACTTGCTATAGGAACCCCGAATCCAGGAATGGAGTTGTGTCAGCCAGTTCTGGATGGGGCCACACTTCCCCTGAAGGACTGTCATACTTCCCCTGAAGGATTCTGTCTGCAGTTTGGGGGTGCTCCTTGACTCATCACTTCATCTGACAGCTCAGGTGGATGTGACAGTCAGGAGCACCTGTTATCAGCTTTGTCTGATACGCCAACTTTCCCCTTCCTGTAGCCGAGGGACCTAGAAACAGTAGTATATGCACTCTCAATTGGACTTCTGTAATGCACTCTACATGGGTTCTACCCTTGTGCCAAGTTCAGAAACTTCAGTTGGTACAAAACATGACAGCCAGATTGATTACGGGAACTTCTAGGTCTTGAAGTCCCTACACTGGCTCCCTATTAGTTTCTGGGCAAAGTACAAGGTGTTGGTGATTACCTTTAAAGCCCTACATGGCTTCGGTCCAGAATACTTGAGGGGACGCCTTCTTCCTTATTGTCCGTCCCACACTCTAAGGTCCTCTGGAAGAAATTTATTACAGCCAAAAAAATCTAGGCTAACTTCAGTTTCCCATAGGGCCTTTTCTACCACTGCTCCAAAATTATGGAACAACCTGCCAGAGGAGAGCTGTCACATCTCCATTCTGACAGCTTTTAAGAAAGCACCCAAGACAGATCTCTTCTGGCAGGCCTTTCCAACCTAGCTACCCTCCCCAGATATAGAGATATCTGCCCCCTTATTTGCTCATTCCTCTCCACTTGTTTTTCTGTCTTTGTCAAATGTTCTTAATTGCTTTTAATGCTTATAATGTTTTATACTATTACTGTTTAATTCCATTTTAGTACTGGGAATGGGAGACGGGGGAGGTTTAGGGTTTGATTTTAATGTAACTTCGGTGTATTTTATTGTTGTAACCTGCCCGGATTCTTCGTGATTGGGAGGACTAGAAATAAATCATTATTATTATTAATATCTTGTTTTCCATATCTGTTGGCATATGATGTTTAGCACTAGAGTTGACTCTATCAATGTGGATAGCAGCAGTTCAATTGGAATATAATCAGTTTCAGGTGATTTGTTTTTTGCTATTTCTCTTATTGCAGTTTCCATTTCACTTTTTAGAATTTGGGGTTCATCTTCATATGGCTTTTTGTTTCAGGTGTCCTTCATTTTGTCATCTCTTTTGTATAATTCTTCTGTGTATTGCATCCAATGTCTTTTTATTCCCTCCTGGTCTTGGATTATGTTATTTTTATTGTCATAGAGCATCCCAGTCCTTGGTTTGAATTTTCCTTTGATTTCCCAATTCTTGTGAAATAGATCTCTTGTTCTTCCTTTGTTGTTGTCGTTTTCTATTTCTCTACATTGGTCACTGTAGTAATTTTATCTTTCTGCACAAGCCGTTGTACTGCTGCATTCATTATTCTTAGTTTGTTCCTATCTCTCTTTTGTTTTTCTTCTCTTCTCTTCTTTGTTGCTTGTAGTGTTTTTTCTGTCATCCATGGTTTTTTCTCTTTCTTTTTGTTTATTGAAAGTGTCTGTCTGCATCCTTCTTTTATTATGTCCCTGGCTTCTGACCACAGTTCCAGACCCCCCTGTGTAAGGGGAAAATTGCATATGCTCGCACCCATTGAAAATAATACGGCGCGTGAGCACAGCATGCATGCCACGAGCGCACACACTATTCATTGCATTGTACCGCGGCTTCAGCATATGCTGAAAGTCATGGAAGAGAAGCCCATGTATGGCACAGGCTCACTCTACAGCCTTATCCTAATATTGTTGTTCCCACACTAAACTGAAATTTTAATATAAAGTGTATGTTAGTACATCTTTTAATCTCATATATTTTCTTGCTTTATTCATGTAATTAAAAATTAAAACATCATTCTACCCTATCAACAAAACCCCCCAAGTTTAACCATTTCAGTTTCACAACAGACTCTAAAAGAATAGCAATATGCTGGCATATTTTTAAACAACTACAGAGGATTTCTAAGAAAATGTTTACTCAAAATGTTCTGAAAGAGTTTATTGCTTTCTTTACTTTTACTTAAAACAAAAATCTTCATTTTGTTAATGAACAAACTCTTCATTTTGATTCTTTTAATCTGCATGGCACTATGAAGTTGGTGGCAAAAAAGTTAGTGAAGACTGACTGGGTAACAGATCTAAAGGGCAGAAACAAACAGGAAAATTTTCACCCTTGTTCCAAGAAGGCCACATTAACATCCTAACTACTTCCTGTGGAAGTCACAGTTGTATCAACATCCTGCTGTTTTGTTTGTATTTAATTTGGGATATGACTCTCTATGCTCTCAGCATGGATTCTACAATTAAATGAAATCACTCCACAGGCTGTAAAAACCAACCAAGTGTTCCACTTTTCAAAGGATGTGTTTTGTTGAGATAATAAATATACTCCTTATTTACTGAAGATTATACAAAATACATGAAAGTATACCTATAATGAGATGAAAAATAACTCCTACGACATGAGACACTGTTGCTAAACTAATCAACAAGAACTTTCTTCACCATTAATTTGTTACCATTAATTTGTTAAGCCAGCTACTTATCATTCAAATGTGATAAATTATATACACACATACAATCAATGCCTTCAAACATTCCACTTTACAAAACGTCATCATTATAACCTCCAATATACTCTATGGCCTTCTTACCAGGGACTACTAGCTTTCTCCTATTTGTAACCACACTATTAATTTGACTCAAAGACTTCATTCAGTCCCAATATGTTAATTGGTAATGGCTAATTGGGGCAAGGAGTATTTGCAAACCACACCAATACCCAGCCATTGGCTTAGAAAACTTTGAATGAAATAAGGTTTTCGGCAGAGAGATTGTAACACTTATGAGCCAATAGTCGTGTTTGAGGCCAAGGATGTATTTCATTTCATTTCCATTCCCCCCAGTTCCAGTGAGTTGTTCATTCCTTGTGAAAAATCCACATGATCAGCCCCACTCACACAATTGTGGTCCTTTTAGATACTATACAAATTCCATTAAATGAATACAAAAAAAGGTATTTTCCACTTTACTGAATTTAAGTCTCTTCTTGAATTACAAGTGGCTTTCCCTAAAATGTAATGGGAACACACCAAATTCAAACTTCTATAAGAAATACTTTTCATGCCTTTAAAATTTCCAATTGACTTCATGCAATACAAATGAAAAGCCCAACCATGAAATTAGGTTTTATTTTGATTGAGGAAAAATTACAAAACATATTTAATGCAATACAATAATAATGATAGATGAGAGCATCTACGTTCATTGACAAGTGAGCAAAATAGTCAGTGTGAATCACAGAGAAAGTCAGTATCGTGTAGTGGCTCAATTTTGGACTAGAACTCTGGGAGACTAGAGTTCAAAAGCCCACTTGGCCATGGAAAACCACTGGACGACCTCTTTTCCTCTTTTGCATGAAGGCAATGGCAGATCACTCTGAAAGAGTCTTGACATGGAAATGCCATGGTAGTCTTACCTTTGGGTTGTTCTAAGTTGGAATTGGCTTGAAGACATGCAAGAAGAAGAAAAGAGGAGGACGAGGAAGAAGTAGAACCAGAAAGCTGTTCAAATATAAATCATTTAGTAATATCAAATAATCAGGTCCCAAGGTTATAGAAGAACATAAATACGTGCCAGTTACTAACACTAAATCTGTCCTTCCCTTTCAGACTATGGTCAAAATACAAAATGGGATTCTTCCTTTACATAACATTTTCTTTCTCGATACATGCTTACAGATATTCCTCTTTTCAAACATACACACACACACACACACACAAACATATGAAGTGACAGTCATTGCTGAATTAAGTTATCACCCTTTTTCATTCTAAACCTAAAATAAGTCAGTATTCTTAAGAGGTATTCATAAGGAAAACTGAAGTAGACAATTGATTATACACCATAAATTAAGATGAATCTTGGCAATGTGAGCCAGAGGAGGTCAGAAGACAAAATGTTAACATAATATAAGCATAGGAAATCATCATGAAAGCTCTTAAGTATACAATTCATGTAGATTTGGCTACAAGCCAAGAGTCACAACAGCCAAAAGTCACAAAATACATTCTGTCAGGATTATTTAAATAATTAAATGGTAGATATCTAAAAAGTTTTGTCTTCACTAATCCAGTTAATTAATTTTCCAAAATATTAAAATATAGCCAATCAAATTATCCTTGTTACATTCTGACATTAGAACAATCTATCATCAGTGTTACAGGACATATTTGCAATTTGTCATCCTCTGATAAAATACTATGTTTTCATTAGAAATCAGCTCCTGTCTTGTTTTTGACTCTTTATATTTACTACGTATGTATTGAATTCAGTATCAACATTGCTGTCTTTTATCTCTAGCATTAAATTTGGAGCAGCTGTGGTTTTTAGTTAAAATCAGGTAACTGTAAGACAATAGGCAATTTTTAAAAAGTCCCTCAAAAATTAAAGATTATCAAAACAAGAAATAATTTATCCTACCCCTAAATCTACAGTATTTGATGCACTGAAATATTTGGTAACTGGTACCACATAATCATCATAATTTTAATTAGTGCATTATCTATGAAGTCTCTATGCAAAAGAGAAGTTTTTTAAAATGTAAAGAACTTTCACAACTTATTATTTTTACTACTGCTATTATTATGACTGAGTGAGATGGTTTATTTTAATTATTCAGCAAACCATGTCTGTTCATCAGACTGAGCTAGAAGAGTGAGGTAGAGGGAGGGTACATAAGTGCCCATTAAAGAAACATTAAAATAGCCCAGTTTGGCAGCACTTTAACTGCCAAGACTCAATGCTATGGAATTCTGTGAGCTGTAATTCTGTCAGAAATTTAGCTTTCTCCACCAGAGCGCTCTAGAGCTACATCAAAGTACAGTTCACAAAATTCCATAGCATTGAGCTTTGACAGTTAATGTGGTGCCAAACTGGATTACTTCTGCAGTATGGATGCAGCCTGAGCACCCTTGGGTCAATTGGAGTGGTACTTGGGACAGCAGTGCTGAATTGCTACTGCTCTTAACATCATTAGACAAAGCTCAAGAATCCCTGCATCAGATGACCAATTTGTATGTCAGCAGCAAAAGGAAGAAGAAGGCAATGGTAGGGCCACTGTGTGGTGAAGATGGCGAAATACTATCAGAGGAGAGAGAAAAGGTGGAATTACTCAACACCTTCTTTGCTTCAGTTTTTTCACATAAGGCAAAGTGTGTTCAAACTGAGGACAGTGGAGCAGGGGACAGAATAGGATAATTTCAGTACAGAATAAGTAAAGAGATAGTACAGGAATACCTGGTTAATCCAAAAGAATACAGATCTCCAGGACCAGATGAACTACATCCAAGGGTATTAATAAACTGGCAAATGTAATATCGGAAACATTGGCAATAATCGTTTAGAACTCCTGAAGAACAGGAGAAGTCCCAGCAGACTGGAGGAGAGCAAACATTGTCCCCATCTTCAAAAAGGGTTAAAAAGAGGATCCCAACAATTATCGTCCAGTTAGTCTGACATCAATTCCAGGAAAGATTCTGGAGCAGATCATTAAACAGAGAGTCTGTGAACATTTAGAAGATAATTCCATAATTACAAAAAGTCAATATGGGTTTCAGAGACACATATCATGCCTGACAAATATGATCTCTTTTGTTGTTGTTGTTGTTGATAAAATTACCAGCTTGGTAGATGAAGGGAATGCTGTGGATATAGTATACCTCGATTTCAGTAAGGCCTTTGACAAGGTTCCCCATGACATTCTTGCAAACAAGCTTGTAAAATGTGAGCTAGACAAGTTAACTGTTACATGGATTTGTAATTGGTTGACTAGCAAATCTCAAAGGGTGCTCAACAATGGCTCCTTTTAATCCTGGAGAGAAGTGACCAGTGGGGTCCCACAGGGCTCTGTTCTGGGCCTAGTGCTATTCAACATCTTTATTAATGATTTGGATGACAGAATTAATGGCATACTTATCAAATTTGCAGATGACACTAAACTAGGAGGAGTAGCTAATACCCCAGAGGACAGGATCAAAATTCAAAATGACCTGAATAGACTAGAAAACTGGGCCAAAGCTAACAAAATGAAATTCAACACAGAGAAATATAAGGTTCTGCACTTAGGCATGAAAAATGAAATGCACAGATAAAGGTTGGGGGACACCTGGATGAACGAGACCACATGTGAAAGATATCTAGGAGTCCAAGTAGACCACAAGTTGAACATGAGTCAACAGTGCGATGCAGCAGCTAAAAAGGCCAATGCAATTTTAGGCTGCATCAATAGAAGTATAGTGTCTAGATCAAGAGAAGTAATAGTACCACTCTATTCTGCTTTGGTCAGACCTCACCTGGAATACTGTGTTCAGTTCTGGGCACCACAATTCAAAAAAGATGTGGAGAAACTGGAGCGGGTCCAAAGGAGGGTGACTAAAATGGTGAAGGGTCTGGAAACCATGCTCTATGAGGAATGCCTTAGGGAGCTAGGGATGTTTATCCTGGAGAAGAGAAAGTTAAGACGTGATATGATAGCCCAGTTTAAATATCTAAAGGGATGTCATATTGAGAAGGGAGCAAGCTTGTTTTCTGCTGCTCCAGAGACTAGAACGCAGAACAATGGATGCAAGCTCCAAGAAAAGAGATTCCACCTCAACATTAGGAGGAACTTCCTGACAGTAAGGGCTGTTCAACAGTGGAACACACTCAGAGTGCGGTGGTGTCTCCTTCCTTAGAGGTCTTTAAGCAGAGGCTGAATGGCCATCTGTCAGGAATGCTTTGATCAAGAGTTCCTGCATGGCAGGGGGTTGGACTGGATGGCCCTTGTGGTCTCTTCCAACTCTATGATTCTATGACCAGGCATTGCCCGCCAGCTGCCTTATTTCATTCTTTCTCAGTTCCTCAAGGTATGCAGAAGCTCTGGGAAAGATGCCATAGTGAGGCTCAGTAGATGCTGCAGGAAAGGGAGAGAAGATGATGAAGCCAACCAAGAAGATACTGAGATCTTGTTAATTAGGGAAATGGATTAGACTAGGGACAGGCATGGTGCTATCCCAAAGAGTATACCTAGGGTATGACATACCAGACTTCACAACTTTGGAAATATACCAGACTTCACAACTTTGGAAATATACCAAGCAAAGAACAGGCAGAATGCAAGCCTAACATGAGACAGCTTTTGAGAGGATTCAAACCCTGGCCTCCTGGAATCTTACTCGAATATTACACCATGCTGGCCCTCTTCGGATGGCGACAATATACAAAATACTGTTTTTTTTAATTTTCTATTTATACAATCTCACCAAGAATGAACTAATTGTGGGGAAATCTTTAATAATTTCCCCACAATTAGTTCATTCTTGGTGAGATTGTCAATTTCAAAGATTCTGTTGCAAATTTTTGCATACTTATCTTTATAGTAGGGAGGACATTGAATTTCATTCTGTCTCCCTCCACACACACTTTAAAAGAAATATAGTGATAAAGTGGGATGCTTATAGGTTTGCAACAATTCTGCTTTATAACACCTATAAAAAACCTGATCTTCTTTTCTATCTCATTACATCCTGGTACCAAAAATCCACTTTAAAAACATGATCAAAAATGGCCTTATCATCCTTAGCCTATCACAAAGATTTGAACCACTTTGGCATTCCTTAGAAACATGATATTCCTCCAGAGATAATACACTAAAGTCATGGTTGTCATGATAATATACACTAAGCTACCAAAAACCTTCTTTGATACAACTCATACCTTTAAATCAAATTTTCTTTTCTTTTGTAGCACAGCAGCCTATTCATTTAGAACTAATATATAACATAGTCCTCTCTACATTAGTTATAGTACACTCACCTATAAAGGAAATGTAACGACTCTTTGATTGGCAGAAATGTGTGATTCTGCCCACCCCCCAAGTAAAATAATTCTGAAATGGTATTATTTCTATATACTAACTGATTTAATTAAAACAATTCCTGGCAGAGAAGGTTAAAAACCGAATGGAACAAAAATAACATTGTTTTATTTATTTATTTAATTAAAGAATTTGCATTTTCAGAGAATACAGAACACTCAACCTATCCATATTCATTCACTCTGATATATTACTATCAGGGAGCAGGTCACCTCCTTAAATGTAAGTCATAAACAAAAAGGAATGACACTGAAGTATCTGGATGGATTGATAAGATTAAAATCTGGAGAGTATGTGTTTCTGAATCATGCAGCTATACTTCAGTAAACACTCAATCTTCATTCAGTGACTTTTGACACAGGGATCTGAAGAACACAAATGAAAAATATCTATGTGGTGGAGGACTTACCTGGAGTAAATCCTCTCCAAGATATCTGGGGTTTGTGGGGTAACTAAAAAAGCATTGTCAGCACTACAAGTGTAATTTTATTTATTTATGTATTTATTTATTTTCTCACCTTTTTTTCTGCATGGGATCCAAGACAGTTTACATTTTAAAAGCACAATATAATTTAAAAACTCTTAATACAAAAGTTAAAATATAATCAATCTGAATATCTATTTTTCAAAGCTATGTTAAAAACAACTTAAAAACAAGTTTAAAATGGGTAATAATTCCCCATGGGGAAAACACTACATTATGATATAATGTTGTTCATGTGGAGCTTTTTACCCCAAATTACAAAGCAAGTGCTGTTACACTGTGAGGTTAATCAAAGCCCTATTCACACATTCTAAACCTTACATGAATAAAGAAGGCAAGGACTTCACACCCTGCTCCCTATTCCCTCCCTCCTACATTGCCAGGAAAAGTCTGAAAAGAAGTTCTAGCCACATACATTTATTTATTATAGTTCATTTTATTTTACTGTATATATTCATGTATAAATCTAGAAATTTTAGTCAAAATTTGATTTAAAAAAAATTGAGTCGACTTATCCACGGGTCCATGTAAATACTGTACCTTGTTATACATATAAAAGGAACCATCCCCTGCTGAAAACTAATATGAGAATAAACCAGCCTCGAAGTACTAACCCCACCTCTACTATCTCATCCATCCAGCCTTTAGGATGAGCACACACAGTTATGCCTGCTGGAATTTCACAAGTTCTTTGGCATTGTTTTCCTTTGCTGTGCACTTCACACCCTTTGTTGTATGCCCATTAGATATGGGTCACATCTAAATGCACAATTTCCCCCCCAAACCTGCCCTTGACTTACACATCAGATTAACTTATAGTCGAGTATATCTGATATTTATATGCCAACTTTCCCCCAGCATGGCACCCAGTGCGGTTCACAAAGACTTAAAAACAAATATAGCTAAAAACCTGGTAACAAAAAGTTAAAACCCAATTAAATAACTATCACAATAAACACCATTATTTTTTAATTGAAAATAATTTTAAAAAACAGATCAATAAAGTTACAAATACAACAGACCACACCCCCCCCAACATAAAAGGCTCCATAACACCAATTAATAATTAAGCTCCTTGTTAAATGAAAAGGTCTTTTTCTGCCAGCGAAAATAGGGGAGCAAGCCTGGTCTCCTGAGGAATTCCTTAGCATTAGGAAAGTCACTGAGAAGGCTCTCTCCACTGTCCCCACCAGACAGGTCTGTGATTGTGGAAGAATTAAGTCCTCAGCCCAAGGATATTAAGACTCTGGCAGGTTTGCATAGGAAGACAACATAGTCTGGAGCTAAGCCTAATAGGGCTTTATAATAAGCCACCTCTAAAATGTTCCAAAATCATTTGTGCTACAAAAACAGTTAAATTCCCCTCCTAATGTAAGAAAAAAGTCTGGGCTAAATACTTAGGCTCAGAGTGAATTGTTACATTTCTCAATTCAGTGCACTGAAGCAAGTTTTGCTTGCTAAAAAAAGCATGAAAATTCAGTGCATTAAACAGAATACACGAAACAATGTTTAAGAGTTCATGGATGCGCGCACGTACACACGGACACTTTGTTAAAATAGGAAATGATTCAATAAAAATGAAGAATAAAATGAGAATCCAGGTTCCTTTCAACCTCATCAAAACCAGAAGGTATAAATGTACTTACTTCATCTCTAGTATCTCTTCTAACTGTTTTCTCCGCTCTATTCTTAAATTGGCCAGATGTGCTTCTTTCTCACCCAGAGACTGCTGTGTTGAGGCAAGGCGTGCTTTGGTGGCATCCAGTTCTTGTCTGGTCTTATCCAGTGCATTCCTTAGTTCTTCTAACTGAAAGTACAGATGAAATAAATGGTCACAAATGATCATTTGCAAATGAACAATAGATTTGGTTCACCCACTTTTGCCACTTATTCATTACCTTTAGGCGAACAAAATAGAGGAATGCTGAAACCTGTATGGGTGCCACTGTCCTTCATTTTTAATGGTGCATTCATAGATAGATAGATAGATAGATAGATGATAGATAGATAGCTTATCTGATCGTAATAAAAAGTTGAACCACATGACACAACAGATGATATATTTCACCAAATGGAACTGAACCCTTCTATTTGGAAAGCTTCTGAATTTTCTATGCATGCTTCCTTACAAATCAGCTATAGAGAAGGTAAATAGATATTATGACAGCAAAATCTGTCCATCATATGCTGCATTGCTCTGCATGTTTGCCTTTAAAATGATTTACAGGCCGGGTGTATTTTACACTTCAATGAGATTGAAACACCTCTTTGTAGGGCACCTTGGAGGATGTGGGTGCACATGGCAGTTCCCAGCATCACCAACAGTGGAGTCCACTGCTATGATGTCTCTGTAGGTGCCTGGTTGCTTTTCAATGAGTGTTCATGGTTCAGAAGGATGTCCTGCTACCACTATGAACTGACTAACTCATTTCATGTATGCGTAAGGTAGGAAATATTGTTGTTTCTGTGGATGGCAGCAGAGTTCTAGAGGGTCTGCTAATGTTGGACTGCATTGTGCAAAATCATCATCATCATCATCATCATCATCATCATCATCATCATTTTCCTTCCATTTTTCTGCTTGGAATGTGTATATAATATAATACTCTATTATACACCACTAATGTAATACTAGAGTATAGCAGCCACTGTTCACAGCAATTACATACAGTAAAAATTAGCTTAACCAAAGTATATTATAGCATAATCAGCTCTCTGTATCAATGGATTCGTTTTCCACTGATTGAAGTATCCATGGCTTGAAAATATTCAAAAATATATGAATTCCAAAATGCAACCCTTGATTTTGCCATTTTATAAAAATGACACCACTTTACTATGCCATTATATTTAACAGAACTTGATTACCCATGGATTTTGGTATCCACAGAGAGTCCTGGAACCAAACTCCAACAGATACCAGGGGCACACTGTATCTTCACGTGTTGTGTAAAACTTTATTTCTAAAAGTATGTTTCTGAATATTTTGCACTTGATATGCTTCACACTCATTCCACAGCCTTGATAAAATTCTGCTTTCAATTAATAGATCATCAATGTTTACGTCTGGTCTATTAATACTGGAGGTCAGCATATCTCCAAAATAAATTTAACATACTTACTGCAGAAATGATATAGTCTAAGCTTAGAGGGGTAGAACACTCAGGCTGTATCCACACTACAGAAATAGTGCAGTTTGAGACTGCTTTAACTGCACTTGCTTAGTACTAGGGAATGCTGGGAATTGTAGTTTATTGTGGCATCACAGCTCTCTGACAGAAAAGGCTAAATGTCTCACAAAACTACAGTTCCCAGAATTCCTTACTATTGAGCCAGAAAGGTTAAAGAGGTCTCAAACTGGATTATTTCTGCAGTATGTTTTGGACCTTATTCTAGAAAAATGGGGAAAAAAACCTGTGATTAAGACTTGGGTCCAAAATACACTGCAGAAATAATCCAGTTTGAGACCACGGTTTGAGATTCTTTATTGCATTCACCTAAGTCTTACCCTCGACTTAGCCATGTGTCATATCAAAATCCATAATTTTGGCCAGAACCTGCACTCAGCTTATACATGAGATCAACTTATAGTTGAGTATATACGGTAAGTCTTATTCATTGGATGTCTGATCACCCTTGCGATACCTTCTATGATTCTATGATTCTAAGTAGCCTCTTCTGTATAAAAGTTAGCATTAATAGGGTAATTATTCTTCAAGAAGTAACATTGTTGCTCTAATTCAATTTTTTTTAAAAAAAGAGCCATCATGATGACTGACGAAAACATTTCATAGAAGGGTTAAAGAAGGACATGTCAAAAGGAAAGTGTTTTCACCACTCATTTCATTTCATGTATTTTCCAGGTCCATGAAGCTCATTCCAGGAATAGTCCAGAACAGCCGTGCTCAACTAGAATGGGTGGACCAGGGCTTCCAAACCCAATTCCATTAAGTCAGTAGGCAGAAGACATTGCCTAGAGAACCCAAGACTCATGGAGTGGACTCTCCATGGAACCTGTAGATTACACTGCTGAGGCAACACACATTTTTCAGGAGCTCTGGGGCTAGCTGAGAAACTCCATGGAGCCGCTCAGCACAATAATCTAGTTGGCTAAAACCAAACAAGTTCAGAAAATCAATACCTGACAACATATTTAATCCCCTCTTGTCCCTCAAGCCTATGGGTCTGAGGCCAAAAACAAGCAAATAGCCAAAGCTAGTCCTAGCTAACAGCATGAAGTCAGTGCCATGGTCAAGGTTCTCAAAAGACTGGGAGAGGACTTGGGGGGAAATAACTTCTGCCATGCTCCCATTTCTCTATATACTTTGGAAATACGAATAAACCCCACCTCACCAGTGTGTTCTCCATTTTCTCTTCCAGTCAATCTCCACCTGTGGAATCCACTTTGAAATTAGGGAAAGTGATTCATCATTATACCATGCTTTCAAAACTTGTGTCAGTTTCAGCCTTCAAGGTAATTCTGTTACTTCACAGGACAGCTTGCTTGGAAAAGAATTCTCTTTGATGGAAAACAATTAGGCATGCAATCCCCCTCCCTTTTCTCTGAGTCTCTTTAGATAAACCATACAAGTAGAGCAGAGCAAGTCTTTAGCTGGTGTTAAAGTACAGCGCTGTCAGACTGGCCCCTCTGGTTAATGTCAATAGCACTACATATAAAAGGTGACTAAAATGTGTACAAATGTTGATCTTTGGAGAAGGCATGCCTAGAATCATGCACACATCTACTATTTCATCCACCAGGGCAACAATGGCAGGGAGAAAAGGTAAACTGGAAATTTTCTTGAAAAAAAAAAGCAGATTCCTAGCACACTTGCTGGGTTATACTCCAGAAGGTGACTACCACTCTCCTTAACAGTGATGTGTAGCAGTTGTAGATGCTCATCCCATCCTCTGTGTGTGGCAGCAGAGAGTATTTTAAAACTATTAGCAAACAAGTTCAAAATGTGCTATCTTCCTTATTGCATGGTTTGTTATATTTTTGATTCATTGAACTACACTTGCATGGTTATAGATACAGGTCTAAAGTAAGGTAATATAAAAATGTAGTAATGTGATTCCAAATAACATGAATTCTCTAAAGAAGATTCCACATGACAGTAAGCAATCTCCCCATTTTATAAAATTCTTTCAGTACTTTTGGTATGATATTGTCCAGCTCATTTGGATGTGAAAGAAATTCTATCCCAAACTATGTGAAGCTAGCCAAAACATTCCCTGTTCATTATGACTGCAAAGGACTCAATCTACAAGTCCACACCTCTTTTTATAGCACAGGATTCAACCTATAGTCACACCTATCCTACAAATAAATGCTAAATATTAAAAAAAGCCTTCCTTTGTATACATAAAAAGGAAAAACAAAGAAGGTCATATCATAGTGCAACATCCATGAAAAACTGTATAAACTGTAGAGAATCATGGTCAGTTGCCTTCTGCAGGGATTTTCTTCACTAAAAAGCAAACTTATTTATATTCAGTCAGAAGTAAATCTCACTGACTTCAATGGTGCTTAGTCTCAAACAAGTGTGCATCACACTACAACCTTTAAAAATATCAAAAACTATAAAACAGGTACTCTAATTAGAAGCAGGAATCTGTTTCTCCAACAGCCTAAATGCAAAAATATAACACACTAACTTAGACTGGTTCCAAAAACATCAATTTGCCTTGACAATAAATAGAAAAGAAGGTCCCCCTAGATCATTAACAAAATATGAATAACTGTGCATTGCCAATGAAAGTAATCCAAATGGCATTGTCTCCAATGTATATAAACAATAATCGAACAGATATATAGACCACATCTTGTGGGGGGGGGGGAATCACCACATGAATAAGAACTGGAAATAACTGTCCCTGATAAAGAATGGAACAATTTGTGATCCACTCCATCATACAACTCTGTATCAGCAATGAAACCAGAAAATACAATGAAGACTCTGCACCTCACCCAGTGCAACTTTCCCAGACAAACAGTAAAACTATCTGCACGCAGATACAGCATTGAATATTAACGTTAGGACTGTCCATGTCATAATTTTTCCCATTTCTTTGTAAGGTTGTGAAAACTAGACAAGAAAGTGGATTGGAAGAAAATCAACCCATTTGAAGGGTGGTGCTGGAAAAGAGTTCTACAGATATGATGGACTACTAAAAGGACAAATAAATGTGTCGTAGAAAAATCATGCCTGAACTCTGCCTTTTCTCCCTTTCATATATTCCATTAATAGGCTGAGTTTATATAAAATATTAAGGACTGAAGTTAGTCTAAATATAATATACTTGTTGTGGAAATAAAATGTATTTCATTGAGACGCAAGGCACTGCTGATGGCAGAAGCAAGACTGGAATGCACAGATAATTATCTTTAAGGCTAGTCAATGGTTTGAATCCTACATAACATTACCATTAAAATCAAGCCGAGACATTCCAGACTGAATCAAAGTTTATTTATTAAAGGATTTACCACTTTTAGATTTAATATTGTTTGGAAGACCACCAGTTTCCTTTCTCAAATATCCAGTTTCTTCCTTTTCTTCTTTCATATTTAAGACCTTCAGGATCACATTGACATGTTCACAAATGATAATAAAATGTCCCTTCTCCATTTGCTTTAACTTTCACTGGAATCACCCTCAAATAAATCTTGTAGAAATCCTTAAACAATGTATAATGTAATACTGATCTTAGATATGAAAGGCAGGAAACATCACAGACCCTTTTCTGGCACTTACGCTTGATTGGTCCAGAAACAATGTGATTATGGGCACTATAGATTACAAAAGGGGTTTGCAAGATAAATTGAGGCAGACCAAGACAGAAATAATGTCCATTTCTAAATTAAAACTTGGAGAGCTAAGAGTCAGATAGGGAAACAAGTAGATTCCCTTCCTTCTTAAAAAAAATATTGGTAACATTCCTCTGTTTTAAACAGTTGGTCATGTGCGAGTAACTTCCTAATTAGACTACTGAATTATAATTTACTTGGGACCATCCTTGAAAATGATTCAGAATCTGCAACTAATGCAAGACTTTTCCTGGGACATATTTTTTCTTATTCTTCTCTTTCTTCTTGCCCTTGTTTTATAGCTTATTTGGTGAGTACTGTAACATTTAATTAATTACAAGTTAGATGAATTGATTTCTTAAAAGCCTTGTAAATAATTTTTAAAAGGCATCCCAATTAATCAGTCTGCAGTGGGATATTTTATTTTATTTTATTTTTTGAGGGGGAGATTTTAAAAAGACTAATATTTTAAAAACAGGCTTGTAGAAAAACTACAAAGGCCAGCACCATCTTAAAAGGAGACATCCTATTTCAGCATGTAAATGGGAATGTTTCTAAAAGGTGATGCTTTTGTGAAGCAGATGTGCACAATTAAAACTAAGGAAGTATGCGTTTTGTGTCAAAATATTTATTATTTAATTAATTATCAAAAGATTAATTATTAATGAATTATTAACATTAATTAATCATAAACAAACTAACATTTCATTAATCTGTTTAGAAATGATAAGTGATGAAGGACAGGAGCAGCATTAAGAGGTGCAGGGGGACAGAGTTCAGGTGACATCTCAAAGGAAGAGAACGACCTGGTGAGCTGGTGGGAAGAGGTTCCAAAGTTCTGGGTCTGGTGGCTCTGTTAGCCAAGCAGGAATGCAAATTTTTCCCTTCTCCCACCTAGCCCACATCTTCACTAGACTTGAAAAGTCTGTGGAGCTGTGGCAGCAGCCCACTACCATCTGTAGCCACTGGTGGGAAGAGTGCTGACGTTCTGCTTATGGCAGCATTGCTAGTCAGGTAAGAAAGTGAGTCTCCTCCCTCTCCCACATGGCCAGCAACTCTGCCAGACCTGAAAAGATTGCAAGGCAGTAGCAGAAGCCCAGTCCCACCAGTGGCCACTGGTAAGAGGGGGGTACCAATGTTTAGCAGCTCTGCTCGCTGTACAGGAAAGTGAGTTTCCTCCCTTTCACATTTCAACTGCAGCTGCAACAGGCCCAGAAAAGGCTGTCGAAGAGAGTAGGAAGGCATTACAAACGATCTGCACTGAGTGTCAAATATACTAGGTGCTCCACTGATGAAGGATACACCTTCTCCCTGGGACTTGCGTCAATAAACTTTGCAAAAAGTCTCATAAGGAGTATTGGAACAATAATTATCAGTACAGAGGCTTTCACACTGGATTTCATCCCATAATTGAGGAAAATGTGAGATGCAGAAAGAAACACTACTACTATTTTTTTCTAGTTTTCACTAAATTTTCCCTGAAACAGCCAGATAATGTTGCCATGAGAAACTTATGACAGACATGTCAAAACCATACAAAACATTTTTAATACCACAGAAGACCCCAGGGACTAACAGTCTGTAAAACAGAATGCCCTGTCATTCAGGTTTGTAAATGCACAATATTTTCCTGAATAGAAGGGTATATAATCCTCCATGAACATAATTAAGGTTAAGCCTTGGCCTTGGCAAATGGAGGATAGTAGTAATTTCTGCAGTGAAGATCAGAACAAAGAAACTAATGTCACTTAAAGCTTCAGATACACGGGAGATGCTGAGCATCAGTAAGACAGGTCTATTCACGGATAATAAAAATCTCACTGTGATATGACTCAAGCTCTCATCCTCAAGCTCTCATTGCATAGTTTGAAGTAACTAGATTGAGCTGAATTTCCTAGTTTCCCAGAATTATTCCTAGAAATTTCCCAGAAACTGTTCCTTCTGCTTCTTCTTATGGTTGGAATCAGGTGAAGTTGTACATGTGCTAGATCAGTCTGGTGAAGTCATGGCAAACCCATAGCATGTGTGCCAGAGGCAGCATGAGAGCCCTGTCTGTGGGCACGCAAGGTCGTTGGTGAGAGAAGGGAGGGAGAGGAGGCAAGAGGAAGAGGAGAAGGAGAAGGAAGAAGCAGTAGCAGTGGTGGCGGCCCCATGCCACCCGACACGTGCCCACTGGTGAGAGCCATGAGGAAAGGAGGAAGAGGAGGAGGAGGAAGTGATGGTGGCATCACCCCATTCCTTCAGCGGCCCACCCATCACCAGTGAGAGGAGAGATGGGGGGGGGAGGAGGAGGAGGAGAAAGAAAATGTGGGAGGAAGAGGTGACGGTGCAGCATTTCATCAGAGGGGGGGGGTTGCTATTGCTAGCCTGAGGCTCGGAGACAATCGCCTTGAGTGTGTGCACCTTCCTTCAAGTCATTTCTGGAGACCCTAAGGTGAAACTATCATGGGGTTTTCTTGGTCACCTTTGTAATAATAATAATAATAATAATAATAATAATAATAATTTTATTTATAGCCCGCTCCTCTGTCATCAATCGGAGCGGGTTACAATAATTAAAAGACATCAAGATAAAACAATCCCAATAACCCATAACCCCACCTCCCACCCCTTAAAAATAAAAATAAAAATAAAAATAAATAAAAATAAATAAAAATAAAAATAAAAATAAATAAAAATAAAAATAAAAAATAAATAAATAAATAAAAATAAAAATAAAAATAAATAAATAAAAATAAAAATAAAAATAAAAATAAGAATGGGAATGGGATTTCCATTGACATCCTCTGAGGCTAAGAAACTGTGTGTATAGTGCCTTCCAAGTCACTTCCGACTTATGTTGACCCTAAGGTGAAACTATCATGGAGTTTTCTTGGCAAGTTTCATCAGAGGGGAGTTTGCTATTGCTAGCCTGAGGCTGACAGAGTGTGCCTTGCTGATACAGTTCCAGTGGATGTAACCTTGGCTCCTGCTTTTCCAGTGTTATTGGATACTTTTCAATTTGTGCAGAATGTAGACAGGATCCTTGGAGAGGTGAGAGCCACCACATGTGTACTAGATGCCTGCCCTTCCTGGTTTATCAAACAGACGAGAGTGGATGAATTCCAATTTGTCTAAAGGAGATAGTTGTGAGGTCTTTGTTGAAAAACCATCCCTGAATCCCTGTTTAATAAATAATTATTAGCCAGTGTCCAACCTATCATTTTTGGGAAAGGTACTGGAGTGTGTGGTGGCCTCCCAAACTCCAGGGGTTTCCGGATGAAATGGATTATATAGATCCATTTCAATCTGGTTTCAGTCAGGGCCATGGGGCAAAGACAGCTTTGGTCACCTTGGTGGATGATCTTTATAGGGAATGGACAGGGGGTTGTCTCTATAGAGTTTTCTCAGCAGCTTTCAATACCATGGTCCATTGCATCCTTCTGGATCACATCATAGGGATGGGACTTCTTTTACAGTGGTTACATTCCACCTTGTTTCTGTGCATGAATCAAAGTGATGTTTGTGGTCTATAAAGCCCTATATCGCTCAGATCCAGGCTATTTGGCAGACTGTATATCCCTGTATGAGCTGGCTCGGTCTCTGAGATTATCAGGACGTGCTCTTCTCTCAGTCTCACCACAGTTGGTGGAGATGTGAGAGAAGGCCTTCTCAGTAGCTGCCCCTAGACTCTGGAACTACCATCCCCAGGAGGCCAGAATGGTCACCTCTTTGTCCTTCCATCAGCAGTCTAAAACTCTTTTATTCCGATTGGTTTTTAAGATAGGATACTTTTAAATACTGGGCTAGGGGGTACTGTATTGTTTTAACTGAAGTGTTTTAAAGAACTTTTTATCTTGTTAACCACCTTTTGTTGTTTTATCTTGAGGTGTGAATTGTTTTAATACTATAAATAATTTTTTCTGTATATTTTTAATTGTATTGTTCTCTTAAATTGTGAATCCCAATTTTGGGGGAAAAGGACATAAATTAATATGAAACAACCACCACTACCTAACAGGTATATCTTATTATGGTTGTAGACATTTAAGTTACTAATGCTTAGTACAAACTGCCATAAGAAAGTTAGCACTTGACATTGGTCTGTAAATATTCTAATAATAAACACTGGTAATATATATATATATATATATTCAGATTTAAATCCATCTTCAAGAGTTGTAAGATGAATTGTAAAAACATGTTAAATTTTGATTGGCTGATAAAATGAAACTGTACTTCTATTTCATATGGATTTCCCTACAGAAAGATATAAATTGTGCCTGAGAAACTGTACATTTTAATGCCTTTTGAATTATCATGCTTTTGTAAAAACAAAAAAAGTCAAAACTGTTTTCATATGCAAGTAAAGAAATACTGCCATAATAATCATTATTTGATTGTAACTAAATCACGTTGCCAGAACCCATGAACAGCTGCATGACCTGAGTATCTGCTTGAGGCTACAACTGCATTTTTCTCAACCCAATACCACCTGTCTCCTCTACTGTTACTGGAGGTTGGTAGGTATCAACCCCCAGTGGGATCTTTAACTATCATAATGATGAAATCCATTCCACACTACCCTAAATATCATCTTGACACTTTCCATAAACACACACTTGTACAGTGTGGGAGGTGGCATAATCAGACGCAGTTGGAAGGCTGATTTTATTTTCTAATCAAAAACTGAAAACCAAACAGGATTCCAAAATAAAGGCAGAATTTTGGAATAGCATTTAGAAGGATGTAAGATACTTTAGAATAATTTGTTCAAGCTTAATGCTTGTATAATATATTATAATTAAGTATGAAACTGGCTTCATCTGGCTAGTTGTGTTAGTCAGTTGCAGCCAGAGCTTTAAAAGGTTATACACCAGGAGAAAAGTGGAAAATAAGTGAAAATAAAATAAAATAACTTTTGTTATGTAACTAATTATCACCCCACTACACACACACACACAAAGGTAAAGTGATTTTTTTTTTTAAGTTCCTGGGAGGGGAGAGTCATCTTAAAAAAATGTTCTTAAAAAAAGTCCTAAAAATCTATCTCCCCAAGAAAGCTATTAAGCCCTTGATGTAAGGAGAAAAGGTAACAAGAAATTGTTTATTCTTTACAACTTTTTAAAAGTAGTGACCCCTTATCAGCTGTTACATTGTTTATGAAAGGCCTATCATTATATTTTTATTTATTTTAGCAAAAAGCAAAATGTTACAATGCTATCTATTGTACTACAATATGTTTTAGCTCTGGTTGTAGTAAAAGCTATGAGAAGTCCTGTAGCCCCATAAAAACAACACCATTTTGCATGATACAAACGTTCATGGATTGAAGTCCATCTCTTCAGGTACAATATTATGCTGAATGCTTTTAATTTCTGAAGGGAAGACTCATTAAACAAGCGCAGAAATTTTTCAGAGTTGTACCTAAACAGAACATGTCTCATCATCAGTGTATTTTCCACTACCTTAAAGATTTGATGCCAAATGAAAAGTAAAGTGTGTATAAGAAGTAACTAAGGCTACAGTCCCAAATACTGCAGAGTGAGATCCACCAAATTTCTGAGAAACATGCTTAGTATTGCACTGTGAGCATGTAACACACTTGCTCAAAGCAACTGTAAAATTCCTCCTCTCCTTCTGCAGGCAAGCTCGGAGCAACAGGAAAGACCAAATCAAGTCTACAGGAAATTCATTATCTCAGGGTCTGTTCCTTTTCTGCAAAAGATCATTAATATACATCGTTTCCATATCCTCTTTTCCTTCCCGTGACCTTATTTTATATTTTTATAAATTACTGTATCTCCATAGCAAAAACTATTAGCTGTGTAACTTACTTTACAGACAGAGCACTATCCACCCAGAATGCTGAGAGGCAACATCTTTCAGTATTAAGATGCTGAAATATACAGAACAATAGACCTGCTTGTATGAGATTCCTTAAGTGCATTGCATAGCTTACAGTATTTAGTCAAATGGCAAGAACAAAACCAGTCATATACAGAAATAAGATATTAAACTATTAATATTAATACAGCACTCCAATGGCCCTCCACTAGCACCAACCATTTGTCTTCTCACTCTCTGCAACTGATTTTTTTTTAATAAAAAGAAATAACACATTGGATTTCTGTCAGACAACAGTGATATTAGAACTGGGCAGACTGACTAGTTAGGAGGAAGCATAAACTGGCCGATTTCCACATACAGGCTACAAAACCAAAGATCATTCTCCACTACTTCCACCTCCTGCTTATTGCATATAAAAATCTTTACAAGAGAGATACCAGCTTAACCACTATGTTAGGAAGGCAAAATATTAAAACAGGCCAAGTTAAAGGCCAAATCGTACAGGATGCTCAAGTAGAAGATTGACTGAAGAGAAATTCTCTAAGGGATTCCTAAGGAAAAAGCTGAGGAACCATAAAGTTTTTAAAATGAAAAATGCTGGAACCTATGCTTTATTGTGGTGGAGACAATATAGGTAAAAGTGAACATAGTTTAAAGATAGTCTGATGGAAGAGGCTTTTGTAGGCACATATTTTCCTCCACTTGTTATCAAACAGGCATTGTAGTAAGCCAGAGAGGCCCAGGCAGACATCAAGGTCAAGCAAGAACATTAAGGTCACAAGCCAAAACCTGGCTACCAAGGGGCCCTGAGTATTTCTTACCCAGATGATGAAGTATCAAATAGTGGTCTAAGCTGAAGACTACTTATTTGTAACAGAGCAAAGCCCGTGTGATCAGAAAATCATTAATTAGCAATCCATTGTCTGCGGGGAAACCCTCTGACCCTGGGTGGTGTTCATTTGCATGTATACACAGCCACATAGCCTGGAAAACTCACAGAAAACTATGGACACTGGCCATGAAAGACTTCGACATGTCTCATTTTCATTTTGATGTTTCTCCCAGAACAGCAGGGCTTTGAAACATTTTAGAAGGATTACATAATAAACATGAAACTTACTTGAGCCTGATTTTCTGATTCCTCAAGCAAATGTCAAGGTTGGGGGCTGGACTGAGCCTGTAGGAGACCTGGAAAGCTGCACTTTCACACACACAGTAATAATGCTCCCAGATGAGCCTCAAATCCCAAAGGGGATTTTGCCATATTTTTTGGAATTCTCTGGTGCATTTTAGATCCAGGAGAGACCTCCTCCCCCCTCTACAGGACATGACCTGGAAGTCAACTTCCTGATGGAAAAAACTATTTTGCCTGACCCTAAAACAGACCAGGATGAGGGAAAATGTGATGCGTTTCCCCCCATGTCCCTAATGTGCATTCGGGGGGGGGGGGGGTTAGGGGACTGAGAGCCACAAAATGATTCTGAATGGTCATGTGTGCCCCACTTGCTATTGTGTGCCTTCAAGTCATACACAACTTAGGGTGACCCTAAGGCAAACCTATGGTGGGGTTTCTTGGCAAGATTTGTTCAGAGAGGGGTTTAATTCGCCTTTGTCTGAGGCTTAGAGAGTGTGACTTGCCCAAGCCCAACCCAGTGAGTTTTCAGGGCTGAGCAGGTATTCAAATCCTGATCTCTGAGGTCATAGTCAAATGTTCAAGCCACTACACTGCACTCACATGGGAGGTATGAATCAACCTTGATTCCAAAATATTTAGGATACCAGAGATGAAGTTAAACAATAAAAACAGTGAACCAGCAATGCATCAAAAGAAACTGCAATTTGTAGCAAGCCAAGAATAATTTCAAAGGAATAAATCATAAATGTATTTAGGAAGAACAAGACACAGCCATAATTTTATTTGTCATTCAGAGGTATTAAAACCAGACATCACATATCTGGGATTAGGAGCAAGATATTTGTTACCCACTGTCAGTCTGCTTCCAAAAGCATGAATTAAGCCATTTTATAAAAGAAGACATCTGATTAAAAGGAATACAGCAGGCCATGTCTAGTGAGGAAATGGCTCCCACAACACAGTAATCACAAAAATCCAAAATTGAAAATATAATTATGAAATCTTCTTAGAAATACAACTGCTAATTGCTATTCCTGAAGATGTGATTAATCCACTGAAGGTTGTATAAGTATTTAGGCCAAAAGAACTTTCCACTTTTATGTTGCTCTAAAAATGTAACAAGGGGCAAGAATACTTCCAGGGATTCCCTTGTGTAAAACAAGAAAGGTAGACAACTTACAATCAGTTGCTTCATGTACAGTAGTTGTACTGATATTATAGCATAGAAGACTCTCCCAATAAATCAGGTTTGATACTTAACAGTATGAACAGAGTCTGTGGTTGGTAACTTTAACAATAACTTCTGGAAACTACAGAAAACCACATGGATCTAGTGAAATAATGAGGGCTTGTTCCAATGTAGCATCTGTATGATATTGATCCATCTTTACCCCCTGCAGAAAATTTTGTGACAGCAACCTTCTTGTGAGCTAGATTTTTTCCCCCACTGGGTAATTTGCAGACATGATGCTTTGGAGTTATGACAGTAGTATTCAGACATTGCTACACAATGAGAATTAACTTTTGATTTCATGGAACAGCAGGTAAAGCTTTCTACCAGTGCATCACGTCAGAAGTAAAGTCATGGAAAAGATAGCTCTACATTAACTCAGAACCTTCCCATAGATCAACAGAGCAGCAGTCTGCAAGAATGATCCTCTTCATTCACATCCTCAATGTTTCAGGGATAAAGAGGTAAAGGAAGTCTCATACTTCATCTCTTTTCTGGAACAGACTCTAAACCAGAATGGATAACGCCAGAAGTATCAGTTTGCTTCAACCTAATATATAAAACAGATTGTGTGCACAAACCCTATCCCCCCCATCCCACCCTGCAATATTGTGTAACCTAGGGATTTTACTGGCTTTAAAATACATACCACAATCTAGCCTTTTGTCTCAACACCCCATGATACATAGCTGATAAATTCTACTTATCATCCAACTGAAATGCAACTCATTCTGGGCCAGAATCATCAGCTGTTTAGTCTTACATACCAGCGTACCACAAATGCTTAGACCAGGAAAGGAAGAATTAAGCAGTATCAAATTCAAACTGAAGAGGGAATTTTGGAAGGTAGAATGCACAGCAATTACAGGAGCTGGAATTAATCCAGGACACTGAGATTAACATTCTTGCTGCAAAGGAAAAGACCTAGGGATTCTTATGATCACATGTGGTCTTTGTATCACCTCTGAAAGATAGCACCTCCTGTAATTCAAAACCTGCTATCCAAAACTTCATCACTGCTTCCCCATGGTTTCCTTGGACAAGTTTAGCAATCAAGTTCTGACCCAAACTGACCTTGCTTAGTTTGAGAAATGCAATAGGAATACATCATAGAGAGATATAGTTCCAAGAAGAAAGGAACAGGTGGCAGGGCAATAACAGTTCTGTTGGGAGCTTTTTGTGAAGCTACTTGCATGCTCCACTGCCATCACAATGCCAAGCACATCACCAGCACTTTATTGAAAATCATCATCATTATTTTTTAAAAGGAAAATGAATAAAAGTAATGAACAGAGAAAGTAATCCAAGGGGAAGAATTTCTGGCATTCACTGAGATTCAAGAAATATGCAAAAATGTATTTGATTAAAGAAGCAGGGCTTTTTAAAAAATATAAGTTAGCATTCAAAATAACATGTTTCCGTGCCTTAGCCTATCGTAATGACAGTTTAAAAAATGTGTGGTTTTACACAATTAATTTTGCAGATACTGCACAAATATAGTTACTGATCCTGATTTCCAAATATGCAAAGTGTGTGTGGCAAACCAGGAGAAACACAGAATCTGTCTCAAGTACTGATAAATGGTTCCTGTATAAAAAGATAATCGACTATCTTGCAATGATAAAAAGTGAGATAAAATCTGGAACCAGTATTAATTTGAAAACACCCAAATGAATCTTGAAGAAATACAAAGCTAACCCTATATTTCAGTTCTTAAAACCTCTATGATTCCAAATCAAGAGATTCTTGTGTGTTCTGTGTATACTAAGGTCCAAAACACACTGCATAAATAATCCAGTTTGGGACTGCTTTAAGTGCTAGGAAATAGCTGGGAATTGTAGTTTGCTGTGATACCAGCACTCTCTGACAGAGAAGGATAATTGTCTCACAAAACTACAATCCCCAGAATTCACTAGCATTGAGCTAGGAAAGGCAAAACAGTCTCAAACTGGATTATTTTTGCAGTGTGTTTTGGACCTAAGTGTCCATCTTTTGATTGGCTTCCTTGTTCACTTTAAAACAGAGAGCAAAGAAAAACTCATTGGTACTATACAGTACTCACATAACCAGGGGCTAGTTATGTTCTCTCTGGCTTCCACTGAATTATAAAGAAGAGAGCAAATAGAATGCAATGTTAGACACAATTGAGAGGATATAGTAACAAAATATGGTAGCCAAGGGTAAGGGGTAAGATGAGTAATATCCAGTACTCAATAGTGTCTCACTGCATCTTTTTTTATTTTGTGTAAGTCATTAGAAATGAAGATACTTATATAGTAGAGGAGAAAATAAAATGTTGAATTTAGGCTGCATACACACTGGAGAAATAATCCAGATTGACACCACTTTAACTGCTATGACTCAGTGCTACAGAATTCTGAGAACTGTAGTTTTCTGAGGGATTTAATCTTTTCTGTCAGAGAGCTCTAGTGCCACAACAAAATACAATTCCCAAAATTCCATCACATTGAGCCAAGGAAGTTAAAGTGGTGTCTACCTGGATTATTTCTACAGTGCAGACACAACCCTGGACACACTGATCCAATTTGGAGACCTGTGTCTATGAACCTTATTGCATATGGCAGGTTAATTTCATTTGCAGTAGGTTTATAGGGTCTGGATTGGGTCTCACTGTATGCCTTCACCCCATGTTGTCCTCCCATTAGAGACCCGTTTTAAATGCATTTCTCTTTATTAACAGAAAAAAATCCATTAATGATAGCTTCTGTTATGCAATAATTTCCTGTGAGAAAGTTCAGTTGCACTGTTATGCCAGTTTGGGGTGGTAAGTGGGTATGGTTTGGGTGAGGAAAAAAGAAGGAGTGAGTATTACAATCTGATTTCCTGACCCATCTCTTTTTCCTGCCCTCCAGCCTCATTCAGTAGTACAACGCTATAATGCCATGGTGTGCTAATGTTCATTCTCTCTCTCCCTCTCAAATACACATACACACATATACACACCTGGAAATGTAATAGGAAAGGGGGAAAGAGCTTTACAGTTTTGTTTTGTTTTGTTTAAGCATTTATTTTTTTTCAACCCTTTGATTCTTTCTTTGAACATATTCACTGCTGGCACATTAAAGCCAGGGATAGATCAGACAGTTCTGAAGATGCTGACTTTCCTCTGTCAGTGATTTGTTAAATCTGGGAAGTCTGATCTATCTCGATCAAGAAAGCCTCCCCACAAGGTAAACATGGCCTTTTTAAAGGTAAGATTTTTCATTTCTATACCTGTAGTCGGTGTATATGTGTGTGTGCCAAACAATGAACAGGGGTGGAGATAATATCTTTGAGTATGTAGTAGCCGGATAGTCCCAAGCATGATAAAGCTTTTCTGCAAATGGACATTTTAATCCCAGAATGATTCTGAATGTGCACGAGGAAAAACAGCAAGTCCAATTGAATAGTCTTTTTGCAGACACCACCATAGTAGGAAAACAGCCTTGTGCAATAAGGCTTCAAGGCTTACTTTTTAAAGATTAGTGCTGCACCCCACAGGCTCCCTTCCTACCTCTTTCCTCTCAAGTAGCCATGAAGGAAGCTTCTGGAATTTGTTAAATGAAAGTTTCCTATTACACCAAATTTGAAAACTAGTTCAATTTAATCTGAAATCTAGTTTATTAGATTAAAATTATATTGATCACATTATATCTGAAGTGGCCAATGTTATATATTGGTTTGGAATCCATGGGTCACATGCTAGTGTATGGGGAAAAGAGAAAGAAAATGAAAATGTCTGCTGTAAGATCAACTGAGATCTTATAGTACGCTAAACAAAAATAAATATACCATAATAATACCAGTGTAAATGTTGACATAGATTTGTAAGCACAAAATATATTAAAGCAATATGCAAAATGGGGCAAAGGAGACTGCTCAGTAGAACCTTTTCTGTCACAGAACAGTGCATCCTTCAATACCTTTCAGCTACAGCTAGAAAGAAGGCAATATTATTTGGACTGAAGTCAAATGTATTTAAGTCCTGGCACTTCACAAAAATGAAATAGGCTGATATGCAACATTGCTGAGCACTTCTGTCACCATTGGCTTCAATGGGATCCATGGGTTCTCAGCACTTCTGAAATTACTTTTCAATGAAAACCCATTTCCTTTTTGAATATAGACTTGCATCTGTTTTCCTATATTCACTTATAGTCAATTTTTATAGACTTCCTCTGAGCTGTAAATCTCCATTACATGCTTTATTCATTTGTTTTCTAGATAAACTGCCCTTGAGAGTTGTCTTAAATCTAAATTCTTCCATTGTTGGCTGCAAAATATTTCAGTGCCTCAAATCAAGCAAAGGAGTAGGGGCAGGGAAAATGGGGTTTGCATACGTTGTTGCTATTCACTACTTAAGATTTTCAAAACAGAATGTCAAGAAGTTATAGGAATGCAGAAAGGACAGAGAAAGTGTGGGTAATGATCCACAGTTTTCCAAACTGATAGTCAGCTGACAGATGGAAAGGGGCATGAAGGAAAGTTTTTCTTGAAAAATTCAGTGCTTGTGGTAAGTTTTCTTGAAGTAAATGCTTCAGCGATCAAGCTGTATATTTGCTGATGATTCCAGAATATTCCATGCCACTTCTCTAGTCACTACATTCTTTACTGCCTAAGTTCTTTATAGGAATAAATAAATTTCACCCCGTTTTGACCAAAATTTATCCAATTTGCACCTCTAGGAACTGAACACAAGCCAACTGAGTCAGAACAGACTTTAGAATTGAAATCTAAGAACCTTGATGCACTGGAGCTTGGATCATTTGCACAATATAAGAAGGTAAAGAATACAGATGTGGTTCTAGTATCATCCAGTGAAAACAATGCTTGCAAATCCTCACTCCATTTCTACTGCCTATTGCAACCCATAGCACCCAAGTATATTCCTATCACTTCTGGGAGCCCCCAAATCAGTCTTCAGTATAGCTTTTGAGGGGATCCAGGAAATTTCTGTGACAAGGAAAGGGCAGGAGGTCCACACTGTATGAATAGACTCCTTTGGATTCAAGTATCTCTTTTCTCAACCAGTTCACAATAAATTATGTTGCTAAGCCATTTCAAAACATGTATCTTATATTATTGGTACTAGTACACAAGGACAAAGCATATCTATGCCACTCACAATATAATCCACTATTGTGAGCTAGAGAAAATAGACAGCTGGACTGGCCCATACAGGTTGTCTCACTTATCCGAAATGCTTGGGATGAGAAGTGTCTGGGAATTGGGGGTTTTTTTTTGTTTTTTTTTTGGTGTGTGGGGGGATATACCTGTACTTGTATATATGTATATAATGAGATATCTTGGAAATGAGACCCAAGTCTAGACACAATATTAATGTATGCTTTGTATACTCCTTTTACACATAGCATGAAGGTAATTTTATGCATTTTTTAAAAATAATTTTGTGCATAAAACAATATTTGTGCACATTGAATCATCAGAAAGTAAAGGTGTCACTATCTCATGAAAAAAAGTTTTGGTTTTCAGAATTCCAGATAAGGAAGACCCAGCTTGTATACAAAACAGCAGTTCAGATTAGTTGGTCTTTCATTAATTAATTGACCGTCAATAAACTGCACTCTCTTGTAGTGCAATCCTAAAAGTGTCTACTCATTATTTTCAGTGACCCACTGACCACTGTTAAGATAATCATCAATGGCCTACAACCAACTGCTGGTCCCAAACAGACTAGACCCATTGAATTTACATATGTGTTGAATCTTTTTGTATTTCTATTTTCCCAATCCTCCTCCCCATACAAGTAGCCATCTAAATAACAGAATATAGAGGCAACACTCCATACCTCTGATGAAGTGGGCTGCAGTCCATGAAAAGCTATCTAAATAAAGTGGTGAGGTGCAACACAATTTTTTTTGTTTGGTCTGTGGAGGGTCTCCTTACAATTTAGGAATCCTGTTGAAATCCCATTGGTGTTCACCAAACACCTAACAGTCTGTTAAACATACAGTTGCACTCCCTCAGTGATTGAAGAATGATGGAGCAACAGCAGCAGGAGAAGACTCCCAGCTCCATGTTTATGTTTGGTCCTCAGAACCAAGGCACTCTTGGAGAGGTGACATGAACAATTACCCATTCCACGAGAAGGCAGTTTTTTCTCAAGGCCATCTTTGTCAAAAGGACACATCTCCAGAAAACCACATACACATCAGCCATTTGGGAAGGAGGCAGCACAACATCAGCAGCCTTTTCCTCTGCTTTCTTTCTACTGCAATGCATCTGGGTTTTTTGCTTCTTGCTACTGTCATTATGGCCACTTCCGCCAGCACAGTTACATGACTGGCAGAGCTAACAGATTCCAGTCCTAGAAAAACAGAATTCAAAAAAATTCAAATATTTTGCCTGCATTAGGGTGGGAGGAGTGGGTATAGTATGTTTTTTCCACCTTCATTGAAGAGTTTTTGGCAACCCCTTCAACCCCTCTCTCTTTCAGCTATCCCCTTCTCCTATGTCTAACTTTCTGGCACTTTCTTTTCACACTTATTTTCTGACACTCACTTTCCAATCCCGCTCAGTTTTGCTCTTCCTTGCCAGTCAGCAACCTGCCAATAGAAGGACAGATTGTTCTTGGTAGAAGTCTGATCACTTGCAGAGGGTTTCCCTTCTACCTCACTCACATTTTGGCTTTTTCCCATGACTTTTACCCTTCTAGCTTTTTCTTTCCCTATGGATTCCCAAGCATGAAATTAGCAGATCCTCCACTCCTGTTATATAGGAACATTTCATATTAATGATCAACCATATAACTTTCCATATCTATATAACATAAAATACATCAGGGTTGTGTAGGAAAAAGCCCACAACATTAAACCTTAAAGTTGGCGGTCCAATCCTACTCTGGCTAAGATTACAGTTTGAATTTCTCTACCCCATAACTCAAATATAGTTGACTGATCTACTCTGAAACTTTACTTAAAATAAAAACCAGCTTGACAGTCTGAGCATAAGCAGGATATGTATTAATGCCAAAAAGAGGCTTAAAATGCAATCATTATACACACACGCATACACACACATATTTCAATGACTATGGCTACATAACAACAGAAATCATAACATTTTTGTTGATTTTTAAAGAATAAAATAATAAATAATCCATAGAAAGTATTATCGTCTCATGTTTGCAACTGACTGAGAACCTGAAGAAGTGTAAACCTATGCAAAATAGGCCAGATCCCTAATCTGTGATTTTCATTTAACCAAGTTGATCAAAACAAACAAACAAACAGCTTCATTTATATACCATTTCATACCACCTAAGCAGTGTCTAAGCAGTTTACAACTGTCATCTAATTGCCCCAAACAATCTGGGTACTCATTTTAGCCACCTTGGAAGGATGCAAGCCTGAATCAAGCTTGAGCCCTTTCGCTGGTATTGAACTCGCAACCTTGTGGTTTTGAGTGAGTGGCTGCAGTACAGGCATTTAACCACTGTGCTACCATTACTGACATCTAACACTGACTTAGAACAAGAGCTTCATTGGATTTAGATAGAAAGGTGGCTCATTTAGGCATCATCAGCTCACTGGTAGCATTGAAGCCCAGTCCTCTAGACAACCTCTCCCAAAAGTTTCATCTATATGTCAATTTGCATGGAGCACAAAATGAAACTCTGGGAATACCACTAATCTATAACCATATTAGCAAAGTGATACTCCCATAGCTATCTTCTGAAACCACTCCTACAAGAAAGACAACACTAACTGTAAAAATGTGTCTCCAAGTGCCACTCCAGATAGACATCCCCTATCAGGAGCATTCCACAAACCAAATCAAGTGATAAATACACATTCAAGTTCAAAATAAATTACATTGGCCCATTTTAGATTGGCAAAAAGAGGTGTGTTGAAGGCTGCATGAAAGCCCAGCCTTTAGATGAGAAAAAGGGAAAATGTGCCATGAAAACACTTTTTTGGAGTTTTAAGGGAGAAGAAGTGCTTTAAAAAGGAGCTGGCCCGTTTTACATTGGCAAAAAGAGGTGTGTTGATGGCTGCATGAAAGCCCAGCCTTTAGATGAGAAAAAGGGAAAGTGTGCCATGAAAACACTATTTTGGAGTTTTAAGGGAGAAGAAGTGCCTTTAAAAAGTAGTTTGATTTCCCCACTACTTTTTTAAGAAGGGTGCAGCATTGCTATTGCATCTAAAGGCTAAGGTGTAGTTGCACGGTTAAATGGGGCTCTGTATCTTTAAAGCGCCCATTTAAAGGCAGCGATACAAGTGCAGAGGGAGGGAAGGTGCCAAGACAAGAGGAGACCTTCAGAGCCCGGCCAGAGTGCGCCTGCACCTTCCTTCACCTCCTCCCTTTGGCTGAGAGAGTGTGACTTCTAGGGAGACAGCAGGGCACTGGAGGCGCTCAGCCAGGCCAGGGCAAGCTGGGAAGAGGAGGAGGAGAAGGGGAGGGACCTGGAGCACCTCCGCTGCCCTGCTTCCCTGCAAGTCACACTCTCTCAGCCGAAGGGGGGAGGAGAAGGCAGGCCCAGGCACACTCTGGCCAGGCTCCAGGGCTCTCTCCTGGCTGCCTTCCTCCTCCCTTTGGCTGAGAGAGTGTGACTTGCAGGGAGGCAGGGCAGCAGAGGGGCCCCATGTCCCTCTCCTCCTCCCCCTCCTCCTCCTCCTGTTTCCAGCTTGCCCTGGCCCAGCATCAGGAGGACCTGGAGCACCACCGCTGCCCTTCCTCCCTGCAAGTCACACTCTCTCAGCCAAAGGGAGGAGGAAGGCAGCGGGGAGGGAGGGAGGGAGGGAGGGAAGGAGCCAGGAAGAGACCCCCCAGAGCCTGGCCAGAGCACGCCTGGCCCTCCTGCTTCCTCTTCAAAAAGAAGGCTGGAAAAGTAGGACGTGTCCTGGCAAAGTAGGATGTGCCTGGTCAACTTGGAAAAGGGGGGCCTCTGCTCAAGAATGGAGGACATATGGGAATCCCTCCTGGACAGAGGGCTGAAACCTCAAGACAACTCAATATAATGCTCTGACAGAACACAGACTACAACTCCCATGAGCCTTTGCTACCATTTCCCAAGATGCCTTAATTTGCAACAGAAAGCCGACCAGTATGTTCACATGTGATGAATTCTTTCGTATTGACTCTGCATTTTCTTTTTGTGTAGATGCTCTCTTGTCTTGTGTGTGATGAGCTTGTGCGTAATCACGTGCATTTCCGAACTGACCTCACTTTCTCCCTCTTTCGGAATGGTCCTGTACTCCCCCATGTGATAAGCTCCGACTGTATGATGTACCTGCGCAATTGCGCAATTCGCAGCCGGCAAGGGAAAAAAATGTTTAAAGCGCGGCTAAAAGCCACGTTCCTTGCTGCCCATGTAGCTGCTCCGCCTGTGTTTGTAGCGTTTTGACAGCTTCCCATGTAGTTGCTGAGCCACAGAAAAAACCTCAGTCTAGCTGCCCTGTACTTTTTAAATGCACACCTGGGGCTTGCTGTCTAGCTGCTAAGCATTAAGGAAAAGGCAACTTCATGTCACACTTTCCTGCCAATCTAAAAAGCCCCCTTATATACTTGTGTATAAGTTGACCTCATGTATAAAATTTGGGACAAGTTTTGGGACCAAAATTATAGATTCTGACATGATTCTGACATCAATTGCAACCCCACTGCTCCCCTCTCCTGTCCATGCTCCTTTGAGGGAAAGCACCAAAGAACTGCTACCATCCTTGGAATCCCAGAATCATCTCCTGCTTTGTTGGTCAGTCCCATCAGCAGACTGGACAATCTCTGCAAGCAAAGCCCACTCAAGAGTCCTATTTCTTTAAAAGTTTTTTTTGTTGTTGGCAGGAGAACCTCAAACCATCAGCTATAGTGTACAGTGGTCCCCCGGATTAAGAAAACCCCGGGATCCGAAACCGGCGGGACCAAAAATTATCCCCCGGGATCCGAAGGATCCCCTGGGATCCGAAAAAAAGGGACGTCCCTTTTCCTCCGAGGCCAGGCTTCGGAGGAAAAGGGACAGACTCCCATCCCTTTTCCTCCGAGGCCAGGCTTCGGGGGACAAGGGACGGACTACCGAAAGGAAGGCCCAATCCGCTGGATCGGGCCTCCTTTCGATGGGTGCGGAGGCCCAGGCTGGCTGGGGAAGCCAGCCTGGGCCTCCGCGCCTGACGCGAAAGGAGACCCGATCCCGCCGGATCGGGCCTCCTTTCGTTGGGCGCGGAGGCCCAGGCTGGCTGGGGAAGCCAGCCTGGGCCTCCGCGCCTGACGCGGAAGGAGGCCCGATCCCGCCGGATCGGGCCTCCTTTCGTTGGGCGCGGAGGCCCAGGCTGGCTTCCCCAGCCAGCCTGGGCCTCCGCGCCGGATGCGAAAGGAGGCCCGATCCCACCGGATCGGGCCTCCTTTCGTTGGGCCTCCGTGAAAGGAGTCCCGGTCCGGCGGGATCGGGCCTCCTTCCGCGTCAGGCGCGGAGGCCCAGGCTGGCTTCCCAAGCCAGGCTGGGCCTCCGCGCCTAACGAAAGGAGTCCCAATCCGGCGAGATCGGGCCTCCTTCCACGTCAGGCCCGGAGGCCCAGCCTGGCTGGGGAAGGGAACCTTCCCTTCCCCAGCCAGGCTGGGCCTCTGCGGCTGAGGAAAGGAAGGCCCGATCCGCCGGATCGGACCTTCCCTTCCCCAGCCAGGAGGCCCCCGCGGCTGACGAAAAGAAGGCCCGATCCGCCGGATCGGACCTTCCTTTCCTCAGCCAGGAGGCCCCCGCCAGGCCAGGGGAACGGATTACCTATTTCCTATGGGAAATAGACCCTGGGTTACGAAATTTTCGGCTTACGAAAAAGTAGCCGGAATGAATTAATTTCGTAACCCGGGGGACCACTGTATTAAATGCTGGTGAAATCAGACATGCTCACTCACCTGAGCCACCAAGGTTTTCCTGCCCTGGTATTCAAAAAGGCCAGATGCTGCAATGGCTTAGGTGAGGGAGCTACAATGATCTGACCAGCATGAATGAGAGGATATCTTGTTTATCTGCTCTGTTTTTGTTTTGTTTTACAAAGGAAAGAGCTAATGAGGAAGAAACCTAACACTCACTCTTCCAGCTGAGGAGCCCAAACTGATGGAAGGGGAAAGGTGGAAGGGAAAGGGATCCTCTCTATGCCAGCAAAATCAGCCAAGCTCACTCACCCAAGCCTTAGTCCTTCCCCTTCCCATTCACTTTCACCACATTAACTCTGTCCTCTGCAAACAACAACAACAACAAACAAACAAAAACAAAACAGAAAATGGCACATAAGAGCTGCCACTGTAGTGAGGAGAGTGGAAGGAGTCAGTACTCCATCCTTTTAGGCTCTCTTAGGATGGACTATGGCAAGAGGTTAGTCTGTCCAGGGAGACCCTAAAAGAAGCATTGACACACTCTACTCTCCCCACCATAGCAGGGAAGCACCAAAGAACCACTACATTACAGGGGTGGGGTGGGAGATTCCTTTTAGATTCTTTTGGGATAGACTATGGTGAGTCTGGGAAGTGTCTAAAAGAAGCATTGATTCCTTCTGCTCTCTTCCCCACAATGGGGAAGCTCCACAGAACTGTCACTATTGACATTTTTTCAAGGGTAGAAGTGACACTGCAGCAGACTACATTGATCCATGCATATGTTGACCCAAGTTTTGGGGGTCAAATTTTTTGTGGGAAAAAAATTCAATTTATACACAGGTATATATGGTAATATGAACATTGGACTGCTTTGCTGAATAATGGAAATGAAATTCTACATCACTATTTTTCATGACAAGCAACTGATGCCTTAAGATTTATGCACTCTGTTTCTGAAATGAGATGGCATCCCTAGTAACTGTCTTTTCAGTAGTCAACTCAAGCAGGTAACCAAGGAAGAAGTCTACAAAAATCACTTCTTCAGTGCACAACTCTCAACGCTTCAAATAATATGGGCCTGTAAAAAAGGAACCTTCCAGCCTTCAACTTTTTTCCCTCTTCTGATCTTACACCTCATATGTGCAGTACCATTTGGAGTTAAGATGAGTGGCAACAATTTCTTTCGGCAGTGAAGCTTCAACTACTAGTGTTACCAACATAGTAGCAATAACCTCTGTAATTCACTTTCTGCATAAAATACATTTCACCCAGCAATGCAGATTAAATGTCCATTGAGCCATCACTATGTTGCTAGAATGTTGAGGCTTGCCATTTTCTGAAGGTAACTCTGAGTATGTATGTATTGTATATCCATTTCTGTATCTTCAAGATAAAAAGAAAAAGGGAAATGATTACCATAATTAGAGTCGTGTTAGGGTTTGTTTGTTTTTTAAGTTTGGCTGTTACAACTTGCTTCTTCATCCAAATTTTTAACTTGGCTTCTATTCTTTTCCTAAATGTTGCTCTGACTTTTCAGCTTGAAGAAAGCCAAAGTTCAAACTGAAACTTAGCCAAAACCAAAACTGTTTTTCCAGAATTGGGGTCAAACTACGCATAACTTTGAATTCTCTTGCTATAAATCAACCTAGCATTGCCAAAAGACCCATAAGCTGCTTGGTATATCTGGTTCGAACTTCATTTATCACAGTTTGCTAAATTTCTAGTCATATTCATTTTTCACTTTAAATTCCCTCATTTTTCCCAGAGGAGACAAGTTAAAGTCAGTGAGGGACTTGACCTTTCACTTCTGCTGATTTCAGTGTAAAAACAGCACAGACACAAAGATGAAACTCTCACAACCAAATGCAGTCAGAATCTCATGGACATCTTGAATGCTAAATGCTGATGATCACATCTTGAACAACCTAGAGGAAGCTTTTGCAAAAAAAAAAGGGGGGGCAGAGAAGACAAGCCTTCTTCAAACTGGCAATGTGCACAATCTCATGCTACATTGTTAATTTGGACAGAAAATAAAATCAGAAAACTGTAGAAGGAACCTGCATGTGTCCAGCAGCCTGTAGAAATCCAGAAATCTAAAATGAATCCTATTGGTTTGATATATAATAATAATAATAATAATAATAATAATAATATTTATTTCTTACCCGCCCCTCTGTAAAACAATCGAGGCGGGGTACAACAAGGTTAAAAACAGATTGCAGATTAAAATAATTCAAGAATTCCATCCCAACCTCCCCCCCTTAAAATAGGATTAAATTAGTTAAGTTTAAAATTAAATTACTAACAATAAAAGTACAATAAAACATAGTACACAAAACCGCAATGCTGGCCACAGCATGGGTAGCAATAAAATACAGAGGGGGGGGGGGATAAGGAGTTGAGAATTGGCTGAAAGATTTTAGGAGCCAGGTAGATTATACAGTTTCAGGGAAGGCCTGCCGGAAGAGATGCGTCTTTAAGGCTGTTTTAAAACAGTCTAGTGATGTAATGAGACGCATCTCGTCTGGCAGGCCATTCCATAGCCTGGGAGCAGAAGCAGAAAAGGCCCTCTGGGAGGTCTGCGCTAACCTAGTCTTCATGGGCTGCAACAGATTTCTCCCAGAGGACCGAAGCGTGCGGGGGGGTTCATATGGGGAGAGGCGGTCCCTGAGATAAGATGGACCCAAGCCATGTAGGGCTTTAAAGGTTAAAACCAACACCTTGTACTGCGCCCGGAAACTAATCGGCAGCCAGTGGAGAGCTTTAAGCACAGGTGTAATGTGTTCTCTCCTAGGTGTACCGCTAACAAGCCTGGCTGCCATATTTTGAACTAGTTGGAGTTTCCGGGTTAGGCACAAGGGTAGCCCCATGTAGAGCGCGTTACAGAAATCCAAGCGTGAGGTTACCAAAGCGTGCACCACTGTTTCCAGGTCCCTCTGATCCAGGTAGGGGCGCAGCTGGCGTATCAGCCGAAGCTGATAACAGGCACTCCTGACTGCCGCATTCACCTGACTAGTCATGTGAAGCGACGAGTCAAGGAGCACCCCCAGACTGCGAACAGGGTCCTTCGAGGAGAGTGTGACTCCATCTAGGACCGGAAGATGTATTCCCGAACCTGGTTTCGGGCCTGTAACAGCTAGTACCTCCGTTTTGTCTGGATTGAGTTTCAGCCTGTTTTTCCTCATCCAATCCATTACCGCTGCAAGGCAGTCATTAAGAGGAGAGACGCCATCTGAAGTTCGAACCGACGATCTGGTCATGGAGAGGTATATCTGAGTGTCATCAGCGTACTGAAGACACTGAGCTCCATGCCTCCGAATGATCTCACCCAGCGGCTTCATGTAGACATTAAATAGCATCGGGGACAGAATGGCGCCCTGAGGGACGCCGCAGTTAAGCTCAATCTTGGAGGAGCAACTGTCCCCGAGCCTCACCCTTTGAGATCTCCCAGAGAGAAAGGACCGGAGCCACCGGAGTGCGGTCCCCCGATCCCCAACTCCCTCAGTCGACTCAAGAGGATGGAGTGATCTACAGTATCAAAAGCCGCCGAGAGATCCAGGAGCACCAGCAGGGTCACACTACCCCTGTCGATACTCAGGCGGAGGTCATCGGTCAGAGCAACCATGGCAGTCTCTACTCCATGTCCTGTCCTGAAGCCGGTTTGAAATGGATCAAGATAATCGGTTTCATCCAAGACAACCTGAAGTTGAGAGGCAACTGCTCTCTCGATCACCTTGCTCAAAAAAGGGAGCAAGGACACTGGTCTATAGTTGTTCCTGTCCAGGGGATCAAGAGAAGGCTTCTTCAGGAGGGGCTTAACAGCTGCCTCCTTCAGACAGGATGGTAAACAGCCTTCTCTGAGGGACGCGTTGATTGTATCCCAAAGGAATACCCTCAGTGTGTCCCCTCCCTGGGCGACCAGCCAAGATGGACAGGGATCGAGAGAGCAGGTCGTCTTTTTCATACTTCCAAGAAGCTTGTCCACGTCATCGGTACTCACAGGTTGGAACTCATCCAGCAAAATGACATCAACGGAGTTGTTGGACGCCTCATCTATTGGTTCTGGTGGAAAATTGACATCTAAGTCGGCCCTTATCCGAGAGATTTTATCTGCAAAGTAGGTATTAAACGCGTCACAGCAGGCCGTCGTAGGGTCAAGTAGGGGATTTGACATAGGAGGGACCTGTGTTAGCTCCCCCACCACCCTAAATAGCTCTATGCTTCTGCTCCCCCACAATTGCTCAGGACAGCTTGCCCAATGGAAAATAGTACATGTCCAATGCATCAGTTGTGTGCTTTCAAGTCATTTCTGACTTATAGCAATTGTCACAGGGCTTTCTCAGCAAGATTAATTCAGAGAAGGTTGGACATTCTCTTCCTCTGAGGCTAAGACTTGCCCATAGTCACCCAGTGGATTTCCATGGCTGAGCAGGAATTTGAAACTTAAGAGTCCAGCACTTAAACCACTCTGCCATTCTGGCTCTCCCTCTCTCTTGTGGAGCGAGCAGCAGTACTGATCCATTAACAATGCTATTCAGAAATCCAAAGCTGAGGAAAGGAGACACTCAGGTGGGGAAAGGAACAATAGCGCATGAACAATATTCACAGATTCTGAAGTCTAGACAGATGAATAATTCCATCCCTTTTAGAATGTCCTGACAACATATCATCAAAATATGAGTGGTTTTGACCTCTGCTGAAAGAAGCTAAGAATTGTCCATCTTTTACAGCACCTCTAATGGAATCACCATGTACATATCAACACGGTTCAGTGGTCCGTTTTTCCACCAAAAACATATGGGGCAAATATCATTGTCTAAATTTGTCTACCTGTCCTGCCCTTACAGTTACTACAGTGTCAAATGAAGTGTCTTCCAGAATGTTCCTGAGGACCTTTAAGTCAGATCCCCCCTTGCACCTTCTGAGATGCTTTGATGGAGAGTTCCTGCATGGCAGGGGGTTGGACTGGATGGCCCTTGTGGTCTCTTCCAACTCTGTGATTCTATGATTCTATGAAAAAGTACCATGTTATCTGAGACTAGTGACCCTATCTTCATCCTACTTCTCAAAGTGCTTCACTGAATCATTGCCTCAAATCTTATTGAAAATAACATGTTCTTTCTGCTACTCAGATCTCTCTGCTAGTATAATCCTTCTAAAGAGCCTTTCCATTTGTGGAAGGCAGGGTCTGAATCCAACCCACAGATTTTCAAATTTCTTTTAAAAGCTTTATTATAGATTTTGGATTATTTTTCTGTATCAGTAATGGGGATCATGTGGCTCCCCCGCATTTTAGACTGCAATTTCCAGCATTCTTCTCCATCACTTACCATGTTTCCCTGAAAATAAGACAGTGTCTTATATTATTTTTTGCTCCCAAAGATGCACTAGGTCTTATTTTCTTGGGATATCTTATTTTTCCATGAAGAAGAATTCACATTTATTGTTGAACAAAAAAATTAACATTTATTATATTTTGTATATATATTTAAATACAAAAACTTTGCTAGGTCTTACTTTTGGGGTAGACTTTATATTTAGCAATTCAGCAAAACCTCCACTAGGTCTTATTTTCTGAGGATGTCTTATTTTCAGGGAAACAGGGTATGCTGGCTAGCACTACTGGGATCCGACAATATCTGGACAGCTGCATGATTCCCATTCTTACACTACAGAATGAAGAAATGACTGAATAATGATCTCAAAGACTGGAACCAGTAAAACTATCTCTGCATTCTGTAACTGTCTGGCAAAGGTTTTAAGTGTGTTTGAAGTGAAAAATCATTTGGGATTAAGCCAATATATGTCTGAAATAGCCAAATGTTTGGTACCTTTCCATTTTTTCCTAATGAATATTTTCACATAACAAAGTTGAAGCAGATTGTCCAGCTTGTACTTAGCTTTAGTTAGGGATGGATCCAAATGTTACCTTTGCCACTATTTTTTAGCACATTCAAAGGGTGAAACTTGAAGAGATTGCCTTTTCTGAAATTCTAGTGGATTACAGTTTGGCACAGATAATGATCCTAGGGAACATGCAAAACATAACAAGGGAAATATAACCATATTCCCCAACTTTAGTTTCAGGTCCAGTAGTTGTTCCGTCTCTCACTTTTAACCCCCACGCACCAAGAATTCAGGAAAGCACACATGGTTTTCTTCCTTTTCTCTCTTGTATTCTCATCACAAATCTGTAAAGCAGCTAAAGACTCAAGCCATGCCAGGATAGTTTAGTCCCCTAAAGTCATGTTTTGCTGCAGGATCCACACAGAACCAGAACTACAATATAGGCATTCTCACCTGAAGAGAATGTCCCCTTCATTTCAACCACTTGCCAAGCACATTTTTTTTAGTAGATAGACAAACAGAACAAAAAAGTCAATAGCAAATTTCTTGTTTGTTTTCATTTTTATTTTGCTATAGGGTACTTTCTGCCCCAACTAACAGGACAAAAGATGGAGGAGAATAATTGAGAAAATTAAATTTGTACATTCTCTTTATATGAAAACATTAAGGGAAGGATGGGCAGTTGTAGCCTTCCAGATGTGTTTGGCTTATAGTACCCAGCAGACCTACACAACATAGCCAATGGTGAGGGACTATGGGAGCTACAGTTCAAGAACATCTGGAGGGTCATAGCTATATCAAATGTACTGCTAATGTTACTCAGCTACTGCAGAAGAGGCATTTTTAATCTATGTAAAAAAAACAACAACAACTACTGTTATCTTGCTAAACAGCAATGCTTTTCTTTATAACTTTTTATTTAGGTTACAAGACAGATGTTCCCAGGGAATAAGTGGCATAACATGTGAAAGGAAGCAGCATATTTCTAGACTAAACCACAGTGTACTTTAATCCTCAAGCCTGAGCACAAGTAAAAAAATCCCTGTAAAGTGACTAAATGTATAAACCAATAATTTAATCAGGTTAAGAGAGGAGCACTTCACTTAAAAGAACTTATGAGACCTCATGGTTGTTTAAGAATTCAGCACAGTTTTGAAGATATTGTTCACCTGTTAGCATTTTAGAAACTGTGGCTTTCTGGCTTTCTAGTTTTTCATAAGGCTTCTTTCATGATGAAAAAGTGCTACCAAAACAAAAACAATCCTGTGTAATGACATAGGGAAGCTGTGTGCTTCATTTTCAGCAGGTCTAATTGGCTTTGACAGCACACCAGTAATTTAGTGCACTAACATCAACACTGCATACTTTAACCGTCTGGTTGCAGACAGGACAAACATGGACCTCTATCTGGAATCTGACAATGGGAGCTTTGAAAAATCTAAAGGGTGCAATCCTACGCTGGAGGAAAGCCAAGTGAGGAGCTTCGGGATTTTTCAAGAAGTCTTCCTGCTCAGGCAGAAAACCAGATATACAACAGACATGACAAATGTACTGAACTAGAATGCAGAAGTTTTAGTTTTTTGGACTATGACTCCCAGAATCCTCTAGCCAGCACATATGGGCTTATGAGTTTCTATCCTGTTGGATTACACTGACATGGGACAAGACACCATATTAAGATATGTATGCAAAGGGATCTTGCAATACCTTTGAGACTAACTGTGCAAAATAAATTATAGCTTCAGTTTTCATAGATTTGGTACTTCTACAGATTAGCAGACCAAGGGGCTGAGCAATAGGCCCACTCTATCTTCATCTGGCCCACTAGGCTCTCTAATGTCCAGGCCGCCTTGGACCCTGACACAGATTGACACACAAACTGGTCCACCCACCCAGACAGGGATTCTTTTATATTTCCTGTGTTTCTAGCATTAGTAATTGGTTTGCTGAGTCTGACAGCAGGGTAAGGGAAGCAAGTGCCCCATCATCTCTCTCACTGTTGTCTGTTAATTAGGGTTAGGGAACTGTCCTGTGTAGCCTGCAGCATGAGTTTGAATCCTGGAAGTTTCATTGAAAAAAAAGGATAAATATGAATATCCATCCTTTCTACTGGAGGGACTCAGATTTTCATTTCAAGGTTCTCATTCTTATATCCAAGTGACTCACTGGAACACTATATAGCACATGGGAAGGTCTGCAAGTCAGTCATGGGTGTAGTTACTGGGGCGGGACAAAATAAGGGCTTTCTTCCTGCAAATAAGGATTTTGCTTCCCCGAATGTAATTTTCCATCACTCCTCAAATTTCTAGAATTGTAGCAAATTAAATTTTCACTGGTCCATTTAGAAATACAGTTTAGGCAGACAAAGACACCAAGGAAATGCAAACGTAGCAAATAGAGTTTTGAGTGGGAATAGTTTTCACTTTATCATCCTCTGAAATGCTAGAAATTTGGGAACTGAAGAAAATGTTGGGGAGGCAGAATTCTTATTTAGAGGGCCAATGCACATATTTTTATGTCACTGTAACTATGCCCCTGAGGTGAATGGTAGAGTCCAAGACTCAGTCCTTGTCACCTCGACACAGAACAGAGGAAGACCCATCCAAAACCATGGAGAATGCCAGCATAGCCAGCACTGACTTAGATGGACCAAGACTACTTCCTGCTTTCCTACAACCTAAACTCAACTGAAGTTTACTGAAATAAATAGGACACACTCCTGACAAATTAGATGTGAAGTACCAACTGAACTGAGCACTACATCTTTAAGCTTTAATACAATTCATAAATGCTGCATAGAATTATCTAGAAATATGTTGTATTGCAATGTTTTGTTCCTTTTGGAAACAGCAAGCACTCCTAGGGCCCTTCAAGGCTGACTGATTTATTATGGCTTGAATATTCATATCCATCCTCTAAAAATTATTTATTTCTTACATTTGTATCTTGCCTTTGCATAAAAATGTCACTGTGGCCTAACAGCCCTAAAATCTACAATAAAATAGTTTGACAATTACAAAAACTCCTAAAATAAAAATAGGCATATAAAAACAGCACAAATTGAAACATTGCAGCTAATAACAACAAAAATCTATTTAAAAACATCAGAGAAAAATCAAAATTAAAGGAAGTATGCCTTCTGCTCTGAGCAGAAATTGTCTTCACCTTTTGAATGAATTCTGAACTTAATGATGACTGAATAAACATTAGGAATTCTTCTTTGTATACATTATATTCTAAAAAATTTCCCCTTCCAAGTAGAACAAAATCTCTTTCACTGTTGTGGGTTATTTCATGAACTATAGGTTTCCTGGTTTCAACCATTCTAAACATGGCCTAGTCAACTTATCTGCTGCTCAAGGCTGCCACTGTGGATCTTTCTCCAGAGACAAAATAAAGAGAGCTCAGCTAGCGATATAGAAGGGATCTGTCAACATCTGCTCATTAGTGAGATGCTTTATTGTCTGGAGTAATAAAAAATGAATATTATAAAACATTATGCATCAAATGATTCCTTTTATATGTTTCCTACCATCTACATAACTGTGAGACATATATTTTATTAGTCTAACCTAGAAGTATTAAAACAAGCATCTACCTGCACTTTTCCTATACAGTATTTTAAATTGCACAGAATATTAAGGCAGAGGCGTTGACTATTATTATTTCAGTCATATTTGTTATGATCATCAAATTAATATAAAAGCATGATCCTACTCTGTAAAAATGCTGCTTTGAGTCAGACCATCTAGTACATACACAGTCTAGTATAACTTATTCTGCAGCTTGGAAACATTTGTAGTCTACCTTATTATTATTGTTGTTATTGTTATTATTACAAGACTTTTCATTCTTTACCATTCACCACTGTTCCTGGAGGTTCTGAAGTCAACCCTAAAACAGCTGGAGGGCTAAAAAAATTGTTCTCAATTTCTCTGATTAACAGTAGTTTTCTAAGGTTTGAGTCAGAAGTGTTCTGCTGTGTGAAACCCTATACCTAGAGATGCCAAGAACTGCTTTGGAAACATTGCAAAGCCATTGCTGTACTACTGGGTTATGACCCAGTTTCATGGACAATACTTCAACAGTAGCTTTGTCAGTTAAATTGTCTCAAGAAACCTGTATGGATGACTAAGGAACTTACAACTGAGCTAAGTTTTAAACGGAACATGTATAAAAAATGGAAAAATGGGGAAATCACCAAAGAGGAATTCAAACAAATAGCCAGCACATGTAGGGATAAAGTCAGAAAAGCTAAAGCGCAAAATGAACTCAGGCTTGCTAGAGAGGTTAAGAACAATAAAAAGGGCTTTTTTGGATATGTCCGCAGCAAAAGGAAGAAGAAGGAAATGGTAGGACCACTGCATGCAGAAGATGGCAAAATACTAACAGGGGACAGAGAAAAGGCAGAATTACTCAACACCTTCTTTGCTTCAGTCTTCTCAGAAAAGGTAAAAGGTGCTCAACCTGAGGACAGTGAAGAAGGGGACAGAGTGGGGGAATTTCAGCACAGAATAAGTAAAGAGACAGTACAGGAATACCTGGTTACTCTAAATGAATACAAATCTCCAGGACCAGATGAACTACATCCAAGGGTATTAAAAGAACTGGCAAAGGTGATATCGGAGCCATTGGCAATAATCTTTGAGAACTCCTGGAGAACAGGAGAAGTCCCAGAAGACTGGACGAGGGCAAACGTTGTCCCCATCTTCAAAAAAGGAGAAAAAAAGGATCCCAACAATTATCGTCCAGTTAGTCTGACATCAATTCCAGGAAAGATTCTGGAGCAGATCATTAAGCAGAGAGTCTGTGAACATTTAGAAGCCAATGCCATAATCACAAAAAGCCAACATGGGTTTCAGAGAAACAGGTCATGCCAAACGAACCTGATCTCTTTTTTTGATAAAATTACCAGCTTGGTAGATGAAGGGAATGCTGTGGATATAGTTTACCTCGATTTCAGTAAGGCCTTTGACAAGGTTCCCCATGACATTGTTGCAAATAAGCTTGCAAAATGTGGGATAGACAAGTTAACTGTTACATGGATTTGTAATTGGTTGAGTGGCCGAACTCAAAGGGTGCTCAACAATGGCTCCTTTTCATCCTGGAGAGAAGTGACCAGTGGGGTCCCACAGGGTTCTGTCCTGGGCCCAATGCTGTTCAACATCTTTATTAATGATTTGGATGACAGAATTGGGAGCCTACTTATCAAATTTGCAGATGACACTAAACTAGGAGGAGTAGCTAATGCCCCAGAGGACAGGATCAAAATTCAAAATGACCTGAATAGACTAGAAAGGTGGGCCAATGCTAACAAGATGAAATTCAACACAGATAAATGTAAGGTTCTGCACTTAGGGAGGAAAAATGAAATGCACAGATATAAAATGGGGGACACCTGGCTGAATGAGACCACATGTGAAAGGGATCTAGGAGTCCAAGTAGACCATAAGCTGAACATGAGTCAACAGTGCGATGCGGCAGCTAAAAAGGCCAATGCAATTTTAGGCTGCATCAATAGAAGTATAGTGTCTAGATCAAGGGAAGTAATAGTGCCACTCTATTCTGCTTTGGTCAGGCCCCACCAGGAATACTGTGTCCAGTTCTGGGCACCACAATTCAAAAAGGATGTGGAGAAACTGGAGCAGGTCCAAAGGAGGGCAACTAAGATGGTGAAGGGACTGGAAACCATGCCCTATGAGGAACGCCTTAGGGAACTGGGGATGTTCAGCCTGGAGAAGAGAAGGTTAAGAGGTGATATGATAGCCCTGTTTAAATATTTGAAGGGATGTCATATTGAGGAGGGAGCAAGCTTGTTTTCTGCTGCTGCAGAGACTAGGACGCGGAATAATGGATATAAATTGCAGGAAAAGAGATTCCACCTCAACATTAGGAGGAACTTCCTGACAGTAAGGGCTGTTCGACAGTGGAACACACTCCCTCGGAGCGTAGTGGAGTCTCCTTCCTTGGAGGCCTTTAAACAGAGGCTGGATGGTCATCTGTCAGGGATGCTTTGATTTGGAGGTCCTGCATGACAGGGGGTTGGACTAGATGGCCCTTGTGGTCTCTTCCAACTCTATGATTCTATGATTCTATGATTCTATGAAATTTGGCCCAATCCATTGTTACAGAAACACCCAGGAGTGAACATATTACACCCATACTCATGTTACTCCATTGGCTGCCAATTAGTTTCTGAGTAAAGTGTTGGTTTTGACCTTTAAAGCCCCACATGGTTTGCATCCAGGTTATCCACAGGATCCCATACAATCCATCCCTAACACTGAGGTCCTCTGGGGTGCATTTGCTACAACTTGCAAGAACCCGACTTGCAGCCATTACCCAGAGGACTTTCTCACTGGCTGCCCCAAAACTGTGGAATGACTAGCCGGAAGATCTCCGACAGCTAAACCAGCTGTCGGAATATAAAACCCATTTGAAAACCTCTCTCTTCCAGCAGACCTATCCAGGTGTTTTTACTCATGAATTTTAAACATGAATTTTATATTTAATTATCGTCCTATATATTGTAATATAAATATTGCATAGAGATGCACCTTAATATGTATATTTGATGTAATGATGTTTGTAACCTGGCTCGAACTGTGAGGAAAGGCGGGTAAGAAATAAAAGAGGAGGAGGAGGAGGAGGAGGAGGAGGAGGAAGAAGAAGAAGAAGAAGAAGAAGAAGAAGAAGCAGCAGCAGCAGCAGCAGCAGCAACAGCAGCAGCAGCAGCAGCAGCAGCAGCAGCAAAATATTGAGGATTTTTTTGGAGGACTTGAGTGCAATGGTTCCCAAATCTAGATGGGACTTTGACTTAATTGATGATAACATCCAGGTTTGAAGCCAAGAACAGTGTATTGTACTTTCTGGTCTTTTCTGGGTGGTTTTTTTTTTTTAATTGTTTGGTTCACTTATATTTGAACGGTATTATAATAAAACACAATTTTAAAATTAATGTATTGTATTGAATTGTGTTATCAGTTTTATGATTTCAATTCAAAAAATTATTTTATTTTTTAATGAAACAGATGTATGTAGTAAATAAATAGTCAGCACTGTGTGAACAGTAGAAACAAACAAACAAAAAGACGTGTATAATACTTCTCATTTATCTATTTACTGTAGCCTGTGGTGTATACAACAATGAAAAATTAGCACTTAAAATACTACAGAAATTGTGTTTTTATTAAACTACACAATTAGCTTGTAAAACTACTTTTATATTGAACTGACTGAGATCCACTTCTTTGGAAGACCTAGGTGATTTACTGCTACTTAAGAGCACTGAATTTCTGTCTAAACTGTTGCCTTTGACATTGATTATAATTCATTATAATTCTTATAATCTTGGGTGTTTAAATTTATAACTTGGTAAGATATTAGACAAGCTACAAATCAAACTTAGCAGCAAAGAAATGAACTTCTTTTAGCTTTTTACATTAGCTTGCGATGTGCTGAAATGCTAACATCTTATTATAATGAGGTTATTGATGTAGAGTTGACATACAACTTGATTTGCAGATGCCCTGCTGACTAACCTTTTGCAACTATATCTCAGTATAAACCTGTGGTAATTACTGCTGGATAGGGAGAGTTGGTTTAACTGAACTACTGCTTTTGATGCATGTTAAATGTGATTGCCCTCTAGAGATTATAGGAGTCCCACATGTTTGAGTTATTACATAAACACTGAGGGAAGGAGAGAGGAAGAAAGGTGTATCACACAAAACATTTCTGGCTGTTTTTTTTCTAAGAACTGTAATTCATGAACTGTCTATTCATTTACATGTTAAACATATTTTATAAAGAATTTCTGAAAGGATACATGGGTATGTGAACTGTACCTAAATCAGAAAGTCAGTGCTGCTCAATCAAATGAGAATTCTTTCCTTAGGTGGTTATAAGATTTGACCTCACTAAATTCCAAAAGGTTTACCTAATTTTTATGAACTATAAATGTCTCCTATACCCGCAACATCTCCCTGATAACAGAGAGCCTTCCATTATCATGCTACCAATATTAAAATCTAATAAGTGCATTCAAAAATAATTCCCTGGGAATTGCTCTCCAACTCTGTAACTTTCCTCTTGCAGAGGATTGCCAAAACTTCAGCATTTTTAAAAATATTCTTTATTGAGTTTCAGAATTTGTTAACTTTTGCATTTTTGAAAAATACTCTAGGTGAAGGGGCTTGCCTCAGAACGATTTCCAGAGGTTATATTTTTATAGCTCCATGGTGCAAATTAAGTAGTGGTCTTGATGGCATCCTCATTGTGGTAGATGCTGGTTCTCGTCAAGACTCCATATCACTACTCTTTTCCTGCCCACTGCTCCCTAGCAATATGCTTCCTGGCTGCTCTGCTGGCTACCAGCCATGAGTACTAAATTTTGATCACAAAGAATTTTCCCAGTATCCCTGAAATCTAACTTGCAATAGCAGCACATTGGCTACCTGGGAAAATATTAATAGAATTTAAAAATGCCGTTTTACTTTTCTAAAAAAGTAAATGACAAGATCACTGTAGAGGTTAGTTCATTAATGTGAACAGATTTCACGTTTTTGACACAGGAGAGTATTATTATTTTTAATTATTGTTGTTGTTTGTTAATTATGTGAATCTTTCATTTATCATTTTTATTCATTGCTTTGTCAAAATCCTCAAAACTGTTATACACAGCAGGCTCCTGGTATCTGCTGGGATTTGGCTGCAGACACCCCATGGATACCAAAATCCGTGGCTGTTCCAAGTCCCATCAAATACAAAGACATAGTGAAATGGTTCCTTTATATAAAATGACAAAATCAAAGCTTTGATTTTGGGTATTTATTGTTTTTTTATTATTATTATTTTCAAGCTGTGGATGGTTGGAATGCATGCATGCAGAATGTGGATATGGAGGGCCAACTATATATGTAAGAACCACTTATTGTAAAAGAGTGTAAGTACATAGAGGTATATGCTGGTCTAGATAGCTTTAGGATAAAATTCAACACTGCAGTGCTGCTGTACAGTCAACCCTCGGTATCCGCAGACTTGCCATCTGTGGATACAAGAAAGCCCGCGTTGTCCCCAATGGCTGCACATGCATGTGGCTGTGCCACCATTAGGGACAATCCCCGTTGTCCTATGGTGGCACATGCATATAGCACCATGTGCCATTAAGTCCTGTTGTCCCTAATATGGCCGCGCCACAACTGGGGACAACGAGGGCTGTCCCTATTGGTGGCACAAGTTTCGTTGTTCCTAATGGCATCACAGCCACGTGTATGTGCTGCCATTGGGGACAAGAGAACTTGAGTACACATGGATTTTGGTATCCATGGCAGAGCATGGAAGGGGTCCCCCACAGATACCAAGGACCAACTGTACTTCTCCTTTTTCTTCACACTGCAGATCTCTGTGCCAACAAAAAAAAATAGCTTTGAAGGTTTCTTGACCATCAGAAGTCAAGCCAAAGGGATAAATGGTGAGGGTTGTTACCCATTTCCTCTGAATTCTTCTATTTCATCAGCAGAAGTCTAGCTATGGATATATCACAAGTTCTTTATTCTGTGGAAAGGAACTTTTTCTGATTTTAAACAGGAGAAATTTAAGAAGATGCTGTGTGCCTTTCCCAGATGAAGAATGTTATATACAAGGTCTGCAGGCCAACACACACCAATATGTGTTTATGTTTTGTGGATAGTGCCAAATCTTCTTATTACTCATCCTGCAGAGTCACCTGAGATTCTATCCTATCTTAGACACAAGATAGAACACTATTTCATTCATTAGGCTTCATTAACTCATTGAGTTACATTTCATTAGATAGGCAACTTGAATGCATAGGGCATTAAGAATATTGCATACTTTAAACATGTCATGTATGTCTGCTCATAAATAAGGCCCACTGAGTATAATATGTCTTATACTAAGGTTATGCATATAGGATTACAGACTATGGAGTTTATCAGATGGGAGGAATTTCTCTTTATTTCAAATGGAGCCAATTGGAGCCAATTCGAATTCACGTGAATTCGCTAGTTTAGCGAATTTATATTAATTCCAATTGTGTTTGGAATGCATTCAGAATGAGTTCCCATTACCCGAAAATGACTGCCCACTGCCCAAAATTGCGTGAGATGCTTTAATACGCAATAACGTAAAACCCATCATTGCGTTCAGAATGACTTCCCTTTTGCCTGAAATTGCGTGAGATACTTTAATACACAATAACGTGAAACCCCATGATTGCGTTCGGATTTCCAATTTCTGTCGTCTGATAAACTCCTATGAGTCATCCAGTACACACATAGCTGTTATTAATTTTGTGAGACCAACTTCTGAGAAGACTTGTATAGGATTGAACTGTAAACTGTTTATGAATATAAGTCATTACTGTTTTTCAAATGTTACCATGAAGAAGATAGTTGAATATAATCTCTAGTGATATTTTAACAGACTACCATTTAATTCAACAACAACAAAAATTGTTCTAACTTCTAAAGGCAGCACTGTTCAATCAAAGGACACATCAAATCCTCAAATCTGCCACAGATCCTCAAATGTATCAACCAACCTATGTGCTCTTGGTCAATTCACAAAAAGTTCTTCCACTGAAATTATTGAAATACATCTCTTCAGTATAATAATAAAACATTGGCAGTGTTTCAATACATATGGAATGTATCCACAGCTTAATGGATTCTTCTGCTGGCCAAAGAAAGAAAATACTTAAATGGTCATCCACAGTAAAAAAAAAAAAAAAAAAAAATCTAATTCATATCCAGTGCAAATATCCTCTTATACGCAAGCCATCACATTTATCAATCTTAAAATGTGCCTATTTGGGTCCCGACTGTATATTTTGTAATTATTCTGAAAATTTTAAGTTTGCTCTTCTTTTGCCCATCACAAAACTTTAGTACAGGGGGAAAAAGGAAGATGACTGTATTAAGGCTAATTCACAGATGCAATCTTTTTCATATAAAGAAAAGATATAGGCTACAGTAAATACTTAAACACATGGAGAGGGCTTAACATCAAAAAGCTTCAACTGATATTAAAAAAAGAGAGAATGGAAAGAAAGAAATGACATTGAAGTGTGTGAAATTAATAATATACAGAGCATTTTGCTGAAAGTTGGACATTTTTGAAGTTTCAGTGATTAGTTACATTATCTATCCTGGCAAAAACTATCTAAAATTAAGAAACAGAAAAAAGACAAATGGCAAATTCCCCCATACACAGGGTCATGCACTCTGCTGTTTTTTTACATGTTTTATTCTTATATTTAATTATTTAATTTATATACCAAGGCAAGGCAAGGAAAAAAAATTAAAGGTTCAGCGAGGCTAAAAGCCGTGTTCATTGCCGCTGGTGCCGCTGCTCCGTCTGTGTTTGTAGCGTTCTGACAGCTTCCAATGTAGCTACTGAGCCACAGAAAAGACTTCAGATAAGTCGTTCCCACAGCCCTCAGTCTAGCTGCCCTGTACCTTTTAAATGCACACCTGGTGCTTGCAATGTAGCTGCTAAGCATTAAGGTAAAGGCAACTTCATGTCACACTTTCCTGCCAATCTAGAAAGCCCCTCAATTTGTCAAAATGATCACACTTCTGTTTACTCCCTGGAAATTTGGAAATCTTACTATCCCCAAGGAACCTATATTTTATAGAACATGTATGTACAAAAAAAGTACATGTTAGTTCTAAGTTGGTGAGAACTTAAGAGATATTTAACAGAACATTGACATAAAACATTGGCTCTTGCATTTCTTTCATTAATTTAATAAAGGAGAGAGGGGGGAGGGGCGGGGAGAGAGAAGGAAAGGAATAACAGGAACCTAGCCAAAAATTACTATTATCCATTTGGATTCAGAATGAGGTTGCATTTTCAAGAAATATTTGCTACAAATAAATAAATAAAGCAAATCTGATTTAAGTAATAAACTCTAGATGTGAAACTCAGTCATTTCTGTTGAAGATTGCTGTGTGGTCTGTAATGCTAAATGTAAAGTTCAACGGTAGATGTGCAAAATTAAAAGTATTCAATACTGTAAATACAGCAGTACACTTATCAGAAGTGATTCTTTCTGAAACAACTTCCACACACGTGTGTGTGCATGTGCATATTATTAGTAGCTCACTACATTCATCTAGTCCAAAGACAGTGGGTTATTTCAATTTCAATTGATTGTTTACAGGCAGTTACAGGTATTATGCCACTTCTACCACTATAACAATTAAGCTCAGCCAGGTATCAGTTGCAACAGAATCAGAGAATGAGGAAGAACAGGGCAACTATCAGCTCTATGAAGAAGCAAACTTCATCTTGGGAGCATACTGTCCAACTGTATGTGGCATGGGAAGCAGACAACAGAAGAAAAGGGAAAAAAATAGGAGACAGAAGTATGATAAAGCAAAAAGTACAAGGGTGGAACAGGAGACTTTAAAGTCTTTTTTTTAGATTTCTACCCCAAATTTTCTAGAAGAAAAATAAATCCAAAGGCTCAGAATGGTACACTTCCTGTTAGTCCATTACTTCACAGACCCATCTTTATTATCCCCTGCATGTTACCAATCTTAAGACACAAGTATACTGCCACAAAAAACAGTTTGCAGTTGCACCAAAGACTAATAGTAACCTCAAAATCCATCACATGTTTAACATGATTGTTAGGATTTTATGAGGTTATGATGCAGTCCATCATAAATCAGTTTTATTCCAACAGAGTAATGAAGTAAGAGGATCACTTAGGGGCCTCCAGCTGCACTGGATCAGAGCCACAGCAACCACACACTGCAGCTCCGATCTGGCCTTTCCAGGACACAAAAAGGAGCCACAAAAAGCTGCTCCTTTTTGAGGGTGCGATAGTCTCAGCGCCACAGCCTTAAGGCACTCCTCCTTTGGTGCTGCATCATGTAAATGAAACACCAAAGGAGTGGTGTGACACCACACACTATGTGAAGTGGCACATGGCATCACGCCACCATGGGATGGAGTTGGGGCATGCATCGTATGAACATCACGACCCCAACTCCGCCTCCAGGCTAGCTTTAATGGCTGGTCTGCACAGTCCCTTTGTTATTTCTCCTACTGGCTTACTATAGCTCGCCAATTTTATTCAATGAGTGGAAGTAAAAAACGTTTGTTTTCTTCTGCTTTCAATCTGATGTGCACAAGAAAAGTAATTTAATAGTCCAAGGGGATGAAGATCTTATAGGGATTCTCCTCTCCCCCACAAATTCTACCCACCGTTAGCAAGTGATAGAGGGAAGATTTCAATGAAGTTTTCAAAGTAAATCGAAATTCTCCAGGCAGTTAGGAGCAGAGGACTCAATAGTAATGACGGAAATCTCCAGCTCAACTTATTCTTGTTGTAGTGTGCCTCCAAGTTGTTTCTGACCCTGGGTGGTTTTCATTTGCATTTGCTGGCTCTTGATTTAAGTGTTTTTTAAACACAAATGAAGGAAGATGAGAGACATTGCAGACTGGGTCAGCCAGAAAAAATAGCAGTAGCAGAACACATTATAAACCATCCTGGGAATAATATGCTGTTTCAAAATACTGAAATACTGGACCATGCCAATAACTATCAGGTCAGAATGCACAGGGAAGGCACTGAAATCCGCAAGCACCTCGACAACTTCAACAGGAAAGAAGAAACCCTTAAAGTTAGCAATGTTTGGTTACCAGTCCTGAAAAACACTAAAATCAGGGCCCAGCAAATGCAAATGCAAACCACTCAGAGTCAGTGGTTTTCCCAGCAGACAATTGATCTCTAATTAAACAGATACAAATCCTCTTTGCATATCCTCCTACCCTGAGGCCTTGCCATTCAACAACAGAACAATATACAGATTAACATGGAACTCACTCATCCTAACCCAGGGTCACACAGTATATACATACCCCACTCTCTTCCATACCAGCAATATCTGAAGATGCCAGCCACAGATACTGGCAAAACACCATGGAATAAACTCTTCTAGAACCCCAAAAAACCACAAAATGCAGGGACAAAGTCACAAAGTATTGCTTATGTGATCAACAGTCTCATACTATGTATCTGTTTCTGGATTGTACCATATTAGCCTTTAGGTGTACAGTGTTACCAAGAGGAGGCATTTCCTTCTCTTCTTCTGCTCTGGCTCCAAGAAACTTCATGGGTCTTACTTTTACCATTTCTGTTTTTCACCTTCAGTCTGCATTGTGACTGAAATAAAACTGCTGGCTTTTATGCAATATGACACTTGAATTAAATGTTACATAGCATGAATATGCTGGCTGCTAAAAGAATTTTAAGAATAGTATTTTGCAATATATGGTGATATACAATCATGTTGCTATTAAAAGCTGAATGCTATTTTGATCTCCATGCAAACAGAGCATCACTACTTCTAACATAACTGACCTGCTCTAAGTACTAAATCAGGTACCATCCAAAATTAGTGCAATTCAGTCTGAGGGCCTCTCAGCATATCCCAAAAGAAGACAGTAGGATAAAAGTTTATCCGTACATTAATGGGTATCCAATTCTTTTAAAGTCAAGACATTTGTCAGTCAAGAAAAAAGAGTTTCTGTGCCAGAGTATTTTATTAATCATCAAGTTTGAAGTTACATGTATTTGTATTTTGATATCTAATACGGCTCCTGAAGTATTTCCAGACAAATTAAAAAATATTTCCCAAGCAAAAGTGTAAACAATAATGACTCACCTGCAAATGTTGAGAGTTGTCTGTCATATTATCTTCACGTCTACGAACTTCTTCTAACAACTGTGCATTTTTCTTTTTTTCCATTTGTTGATTGTGCTTCAGGTTGGCCACTTTCTTGTTTTGGTCCTTCATATGTCTAAGAATTATATGTATATGCCCATTAATTCTTAAAGTTCTTTGTAACAATGTAACAATGAAAACATGTAAAGAATGACAGAAATAATTTCCTTTTCATCAGGCAGAGTTATCTAGCACCTATAAAAAGCTGGATAACAATTGCTTTCACTCATTTAAATTGGTCAGAATATATCTATCTGTGATACAACATGAATATATGAAGCAGTTTTCAAAAAGAAGAACCTCTCATAGTTTCATGCAAGCTTGCTACATAGTTGCTTCTTTAATGTGGTTTTATATAAAAACCTTGACTCCAGATTTCTCTGACTACATTAATGTTTTGTTTTTTGTTTTTTAAAAAGCAAAATGTTTCATAATGGCATGAATGAATTGCTGTCAGCAACTGGTATCATGGTATTAAGTGCAAACTTTTTTTTCTTTTTACCTCTCTGCTTGTGGGCTTGTTCTCAGAGCATGAACATGAAGCTCACTGATATCCTTTAAAACCTCTTAATAAACAAATGGAGGTCATTCACAGATACTTTTTTATGAAGCAAATAAATTCCAGTCTAATATATTATTTAAAAACAAATTAAAGCCAAAGATTAATAGAGTAACTCTCTCTATAGAAAAAAAAATCCATGTTATTCATTAGAAGAAAGTAAAACTTGAGAAAAACCCTCCCCCCCCCCAATTGTTTGGTGTTACATAGTAAGCCAGTCATGAAAGACTAATGTTAAAACACAGTTTCTGCCTGCTTGGCATCTTGGATATTAATTTAGTTGACTCTCGCATGCTTCTAAAGAATTTCCCTCTTTTTATCTATATACTAAGTGTCATGTGCAAATTCCAAATGAGATCTATACACTAATCCTTTTTTAGGCACAGGATATTTTCTAATGCCCATATGATCACTCGAAAATTTCCAGTTACATCTGTAGGAAATGTTGTAGTAAAGGGGGTGGGGGTGGGGGTTAGACACATTGAGCCGGATCTAGATTTGCCATAGTTAAAGTAGGTCCACTGAATAGAATTGAATTTCAGTTAGTTGTGGCTAAATTAAGTTTCACTGATTTCAGGAGGTCTGCTAGAACTATGATTAAGACTAGATACAGCCCAGTATCATCTGGCTTTTGCCATGTTGTATCAACTGGTCCATCTTCTCGTGTCCCAAATAAATCCTAAATAGCATTTCATTTTCTATGAATATCCACTAAGTAAGAAGAGTATTATTAGACTGGATAGCACATAGAAAAACTTTACAAAATAGTCATCAGGCACCACTGTTACATGAAAGTAGATGGCATTTATAAAGATATCTAAGCTACACTAAAATTCAGTCCACTAACAATCCCAGAAAACTAATATTATCAAAATATAATATCTTCCTAAGATAGCAAACTAGTTACTACCTCCATATCTACAATCAATTATACATTATGCAATCAGAAATAGCCCATTTTTATACTGGAGGAAATTTTTATTTGGTCACTTCTTCATTCAGTACAAAGAATGTGGAGAAAGGGAAGATACTTCAAAAATGGTCTCTTCTATTTCTTATTCGGTATGATTAGTAATTAAATCATTTAAAACCTGCAAATTCATTTTATATTGCAGGAAAGTTTGATCACAGCTTATCACACCAACCAGTAGTTGTGTCATTGTGCTAAGATATACATAGAAAATTAGGTTTGCACACATTACTGAGCAAACAAAATGTGGGTTATTCAAGGAGAGCATTTGGTTTGTTGTATTTTTAAAAGTAATTGATAAGTTGAAAATGCAGTGCTCACTAGGGATAGAAAGAATATTTGAAACAGTCGAAAAAATAGTTGAAAATTTTGTTTCTCAAGGGTGAAGAAACCTTGACAAGAAGAATCGAGGGTTCATGAGAATCTTTCTTGTTCAGGACTACAAAGAAAAAGGTCTGGAAGCCATGCCCTATAAATATATAGGCAGCTGTGTATGTTTAGCATGGAGAAGAGAAGGTTAAGAGGTCACATGATAACCATATTTAAATATTTGAAAGGAGGTCAAAAAACAACACATTGCAACTCCACAGACTAGGACATGGAGTAATGGATTCAAACTACAGGAAAAGAGATTCAACCTCAACATTAGGAAGAACATACTAATAGTAAGAGCTAGTAGGACACACTCCATCGCAGGGTGGTGAGGTCTCCCTCTTTGGAGGTTTTTAAACAGAGGCTGGATGGCCATCTGTTGTGGGTGCTTTGATTGTGTATTCCTGCAAGGCAATAGGATAGACTGAATGGCTCTTGTGGTAATTTCCAACTCCATGATTCTATGCAAAATTGGTACATGGTTGTTTTGCATATTAAAAAAGCATTTTCTTCACTGTCCCAAATTGTAAACAGACCTCAAAAACTGCATAGGTTTCAAAGACTTTCTTACAACAGGAAGAAAATGGCTAAATCCCTTCAAAAAGAAATTAAGGAGAAGATTACATCCTTAGGGCACACATACGTATGACATAGACTGTACTAATGACATACAGTGCACTATACAATGGGTCTCAGTTTCATTCTTAGTTGCAAAATACCAAAGTGATCTCTTAAGTATGGCACAAAAGTGAGTGACTGTAAAATGCCATGACATTTTAAAGTAAAGTAACCATTCCAGTATCATCATACTCCAAATAGTCAGATACCACTCTAATTAATTATCAGAATTTTTATTTTCTCAGTATTGAAAAACAAAAATAGATACATTTAGTTACTTTTTAAAAAACAGGATAACAACACATGTTTAAGAAGTGAGACCTTGTAACTATGACATGAATCTAGTTGTTCATCCCAGCTTCACTGATTCAATGGGTAATAAACCTACATTTATGTAAATTCCACACATACAATGTATTTACTTTAGTGGACTAAAGAATAGCGTTTAAATCTATACAATATACCAAAACAGTTACAAGTACACTGAACAAAAAGGGTGCTGTCCCTTCTTACATTACAATCAAAATTATGACTAAATTTCTGCAAAAAGGAATTACAAATAAATGATTAATTGTACCTACTTGCTTCTTAACTCTGTTTTGCTTCAGGTTATTACTGCATCTGCACTGCAGAAATAATACAGTTTGACACTATTTTAAATGCCATGGCTTCATCCTATGGAATCCTAGGGTTTGTAGTTTGTTATGGCACCAGAGCTCTCTGACAGAGAAAGCGGAATGTCTCACAAAATTGCAAATCCCAGAATTCCACAGCATTAAGCCAGGGCAGTGTTCAAGCAGTGTCAAATTGCATTAATTCTGCATTATAGATAAGGGTTATATCCCGCTTTTTGTCTGGCAAAATCAAAGCGGCATACAGTTAAAATAGAAAACAATACATATCCAATATACCCCCCTTAAAAAGAAATTAAACAGTTTAGAATTAAAATACATACAAACCTTAAAAATAACATTAAAACATTAGCCTAAGCCAAAACTAAAGCTAATACAAGAATAGGAGCAACAATCAGCAGGCGGGATCAACATCCATGAGGGAAGAGTGGCCAAGTATTTTATTCCAGAAAGGCCCGCCAGAAGAGATCCGTTTTGACTGCTTTCTTGAAGCTATCTAAGTTAGTAATTTGACAGATCTTGTCCGGCAGGCCATTCCAGAGACTGGGAGTGGTTGCAGAAAAGCCCCTCTGGAAGGTTGCAGTTGATCTAGTCTTAACAGGATGTAATAAATTCTTCCCAGAGGACCTGAGTGTAGGGGGCTGATTGTACGGGAAAAGGCCATCCCTTAAATAAGTTGGGCCCAAGCCATGTAGGGCTTTAAAAGTGATAAGCAACACCTTGTACTGTGCCCGGAAACCAACAGGCAGCCAGTGGAGTGATTTTAAGATAGGTGTTATATGACCACTCCTAGTTGTTCCAGTAATCCAACTTTCCAACATCTGCCAGTGAAGACCAGCTGAGAGAGTGTTTGTTTGCCCTCCTTCTACCTGGGCTCCTCCCATGCCTTGGCTCCTTGACTTAAGGAGGAGGAATGGCCCTCTTTCCCTCCTTTCCAACATCTGCCAGTGAAGACTCAGCTGAGAGAGTGTTTGTTTGCCCTCCTTCTACCTGGGCTCCTCCCATGCCTGGGCTCCTGGACTTAAGGAGGAATCTTGTCTCTTCCCCCCCCTTTTTTTTTTTTAGATTGTGTATAGTTCATATTGTTTCTAGGATTGGGATGGGGGTTGAGAATGGGGATTATTTTCTTTTTACTTGTTTTGGTATGTTGATTGTTATGTGCTTTGCTTTGTTAATTTTTTTGTGGTTATTTTTTGTTGTAATTACTGTGTATTTTGTTGTTGTTGCAATCGCTGCTGTGTATTTTTTGCTTTGTTCATTGTTGTGTATTTTGCTTTGCTAATTTTACTGTTACTTAAATTGCTGTGTATTTTTGTTGCTATAATTGTTATGTATTTTGCTGGTTATTGTTGTTGTTGATTGCTATCTGATTTTGTTGTTATTGCTTAATGCATTGTCATTTGGTTTTTAATTCATGTGTATTGTTATTGTGTGTATAATCCCCTCTTTTGTAACCCGCCCCGACTGCTTGCTCAGAGGGGCGGGCTAGAAATAAAAATTATTATTATTATTAATCAACTTGGCTGCCATGTTCTGTACCAGCTGAAGTTTCTGAACTAGGTACAAGGGTAGCCCCATGTACAGCATTGCAAAAATCAAGTCTAGATGTTACCAGAGCATGTGCTACAGTTTTGAGGTCTCCCAGTTCCAGGAAAGGGCACAGTTGGCATATCAACAGAAGCTGATAACAGGCACTCTTGACCACCGCATTCACCTGATTTGTCAGTATAAGCGACAGGTCAAGAAGTACCCCCAAACTGTCAACACAGTCTTTCGAGGGGAGCGTGAACCACTCTAGGACTGGAGGTTGCAACCCAATACCTGGTTTGGGAGCCCCTACTTGTAAGTACCTCCATTTTGTCTGGATTCAGATTGAGTTTCTTTTCCCTCATCCAATCCATTACTGCCTCAAGGCATTGATTGAGGGGAGAAATGCCATCTGTCGTCATTGCTGATGACCGAGGCATAGACAAGTATATTTGGGTGTCATTGGTGTACTGATAACAGCGCTGTTATGAGTATAATTACAGCGCTCTAGAAATAAAGTTTAATAATAATAATAATAATAACACCACGCCCCATGTCTCTGAATTATTTCTCCCAGCGGCTTCATATAAATATTGAAGAGCATTGGGGACAGGATGGCACCTTGTGGGACACCACAATTAAGCTCTGTTTTTGAAAGCAACTGTCACCGAGCATCACCCTCTGGAACCTGCCTGAGAGAAAGGAACAGAACCACTGAAGCACAGTGTCTCCGTTTCAAAACTCTCTTAGGCATTCCAAGAGGAACTCATGATCTATGCTATAGTGTCAAATGTCACTGAGAGGTCTAGAAGCACCAACAGGGTCATGCTCCCTCTGTCAATGCCTAGACAAAGATCATCAGTTCTGGCAACCATGGCAGTCTCCACCCCATAGCCCATCCTGAAGCCAGTTTGAAATGGATCAAGAAAATCGGTTTCATCTAAGATCACTTGGAGCTGAAGAGCAACAGCACTCTCGATCACCTTGCCCAAAAATGACAGATGGGAAACTGGCCTGTAAGGGAAGGTTTTTTTCAGGAGCACGACCTGAACGACCGCTGCCTTTAAAAGAGATGGTATGCAACCTTCCCTAAGGGATGCATTGATAACACGTCTAAGAAGTGTCATCAAGGAATCACCCCCCTGGACGGATGACCATGATGGGCAGGGATCAAGAGTACATGTTGTCTTCCTCACCTTTCCAAGGATCTTGTCCATGTCATCAGTACAGTGGTCCCCTGGGATACGAAGCCCCCAGGGAACGAAATCCCCAGGAGCCGAAATCGCCGGGACCAAAAAACAGCCCCCGGGATCCGAAGGAAACCCCGGGTTAAGAAAAAGAAAAACTGTGCGGCCCCTTTAAATCGGCCGTGCAGTCCGTCTCCTAAAGTGGTCCCCCGGGAAATGAAGATTTCTGGGTTACGAAAGGTAATCCGGAACGGATTACCTTCGTAACCCGGGGGACCACTGTACTTACAATCTCACATTGATCCAGTTTAATCTCATAAACAAGTTAACTTGACACCTCCTCAGTTGATTTTGCTGTAATACTGACGTCCAAGTTGGCTCTTATCTGAGAGATTTTATCTGCAAAGTAGCTGCTGAATGTGTCACAGCAGGCTGATGTTGGGTTAAGTAGAGGGTTCTGGGTAGGTAGCATCACCGTCAGTTCCCTTACCACCCTAAACAGCTCCGCTGGACGAGACTCTGCAGATGCAATACATGCAGAATTGGAGGATCTCCTTCCTGCACACCTCCTCTCTATAAGAATAAAGATAATTCTTATGACGAGTTCTGACAGATAAGAGTCCAGTTGAGCACCATTCGCATTCTAGTCATTGTTCCACCCGCTTCATATCCTGCAAACTTCTGGTGTACCAGTGTTTCCGGTTAGAAGCAGGTAGGAAAGGATGCTCAGAAGTGATTGTGTTGATAGCCTTAGTGAGGTTGGTACTCCACGAGTTCACCAAAGCTTCGACAGAACAGTCATCCAAACAGTGTGACATGAGAACAGTCATCCAAAAAGTATGTCATGTCAAACAAAAACCAACACATATGAAAAAAATACCAGTGGAAGTCTGTCACTATTTGTGCCCATGATGGCAAAATCCAATGTTCACTTCATGATTAATACACAAGAATGTTTATTTGTGGATATGTTGGCTAAGACAGAAAATGAATATAAAGTTTGATTTAATTCTGCAGTTGTCTATTATGAAGTAAGGTCTTGCTTTCACTAAAATGCAGGTGCTGTGTGGCTATTGCTAATCTCAGCTGAGCAAACTGCTTGCCCATTGAGCTTGACGGGTCATAATTTAGAATATTCCCTGATGACTTTTTCTTAATCAGAAGAGCACATGTTGTTTTAATAGAAATGGAAACTATTGTGATATAAATGCTACTCAGTAGGAAGGCCACCAGAAAGTACAATAGGCTTACATTTTATAAGATACCCGGGGCAGCAATTTGTTGAGCTATCAGAAAACTTGATCTGGATGAAGTAATACTGTAGGAATGCAAAGTTTTCACCACCAGAGTTTCAGAGCAGAAGGTGAGAACTTAACAGCTTCATACTTTTGAAAAACAAAAATATTTAGTAAAATGGAAACTGAACTAAGAAGCAAAATAAGGAATCGTTCAGGGGAACACAACTGTGAACCAAATGCAGCATGTGTGCAGTGTAATTTCCCCATTAATTTCCTTTTCTGAAACCCTCAGCCCCAAAGTGACTGCTCTCTGAGCAAACTGTTAAGATTTAATGTGTCCTGCTAGAGTACTCCTGCATACACCACAGTTGAAAAATGTTATATATCACAGCTTCAATGTGCTGTGACAACAATGGATTTGGCTCATCTTCTGTAATTTTAAGGACACTCATTGAATCATAGATTTATTGAAGATGGAAAACAGGTCAAGTTAAATTGATGATGGTATCATTAGCCAAAGGAAATAAATTAGAGTAAGAACTTTAAAAATATTAAAAACAGACAAGAGAGAACAGATAAAGTGGAATAAGCCAATAAATTGAGAGGTAGAACATGTTTGTCTTTTCATCATCTGTTATGTTGTCAAGTTATTCTGCTGACACTGGGACAAACAGATAAAATAGCTTGATCCTGGGATCACTTATTGGTAGCTTTGTATCACTATCTATCATAAACAGGGGGAGTGCTGTGTTTGCCAACATGGTGAATTCTTTTCCTCATTTGAGCACTTGAAACTTCAAGCAACCACCAAAATGTGTTATATGCTGTTTTTAAAAAGAAATAGTGCAGGTAAGTAATATAATCAATACATGTTTTTTGAAACTGAAGCAGGCTTTTTTTTAATAGAAACAAACATACATACATACAATTACCAGAAGCTATGAATGTGGGTCCATGACACGGAGGCAGGCGGGCAGGCAGGTGAACACCCACCCATTGTTGTACCAGCCCAGGGACAAAACTGGGAGAGGACAGTACAGCTTTGGCCTGTGCTATCCTGCCCATCTGCTCATGGCTTAATCATACCCTAAATGTGTTACTATAGATAGGATCAGAGACAAGTGGATCTCGATTATTTTCTTCTAAAAACAGTTTGCATTTTCCCAAAAATGTATTTAGATTTGTTTTTCCGTAAATCAAGCGGGTCCTCCTCCTTCTACATGGATGGTGCCATTTCAATTAGGATCAACCTTTGGAGATCTGAGATTGTTATTAGTACATATTGGGGCTTTCTAAATTGGCAAAAAGAAGTGTGTTCATGGCTGCATGAAACTCTAGCCTTTAGATGAGAAAAAGGGAAAATGTGCCATGAAAATGCTTTTTTTGCGTTTTAGGAGAGAAGCAGCACCTTTAAAAAGGTGCTGGTTTTTCCAGCTTCTTTTTTAAAAACTGCGGAACAGTGCAGCTCCATCTAAAGGCTGTGGTGCAGCTGCTAAGCATTAAGGAAAAGGCAACTTCATGTCACACTTTCCTGCCAATCCAGAAAGCCCCTATATATATTATTTAATTATATGTCCTACTTTTCTCCTGGTGTGGAACCAACAATTTGCATTTCCTGCTGTACTGGCATTTCAAGGCCTTCTGCTCTACACTAGTTCACTTCATACAGTCAAAAAACTAAACATCTAAAACCATTTAATTTCTTTGTGTGTCTACAAATCCCAGCTGCATTTTTTGTCTCATACCAGATTGTAAGAGTTTGGATCTTGTTCTTAGACACATCTTGTATGCATTTTTATTGATTTATATATTTTCCCTAAGGTTCATGTACATGTTTCAATTGTATAAATTTCCCTCTCTCACTTTTTAAAATGTCTCCCTGGTTTTCTGTGTATTTTAAATCTCCAAAATGCACTGTGAACATCACAAATACACAAATTTGTGAGGCAAGGTGTACTTTGTCTCACAACACATCTCAGGTGATACAAAATATGTCCTTTCACTTAAGAGTCTCAACTCCTTTATGAGCATAATACCAAAATGTTTTTTTAAAATAAAACTGGCAATATTTTTCTGCCATTATATAAACCAGTGATACAATCATGCCTGAAAAATGTGTACAGTTCTCATCACTTACATCTGGAAAAGAGTACTATAGAGCTGTCTTGATTCCCAGTTTTGTGAGAATTTAGCAATAAAAGAAAAGAAAAGTGGGATATAAATTTAATAATATAGTATAAAAAGGTCCAGATAAGGGCAACCAGAAGCCCCCTCCCAACCCTGGCATCATACTGTATAGACAACAGAGGCCAATTGCCCTGGGCTGGAATCAGCTAGACCGGACACAGATCCAACATTTCTGGCCTGACCCCATCCCAAAAGGCTGCAATCATTTTCAACCAGCTGTTTGTGGAAGAGTTTCCTAGAAACTCCACCATGACAGATGGCAGACAGCATGGCTATGTGCCTCCTCACCTGTCACTGCTGCCATTTTCCCTCCGAAGCCCCAGTTGCAGCCTATGACATTGGGAGGGGGTGTCCGATCATATGGGTGAAGCCAGGTGCCCTGTTTTTGCTTTTATGGGCCATATGACAGAGGCCTTCAGAAGGGATGCCACAGTGTCTCCATGGCAGACATGTGATCACCAGGCCATTATTGTACCAGCCCACGGACAGGAACCACAGGCAGGACACTACAGGGTTGACCCACTGTATCCTCTGACCCACAGGGGGGAGAGAAAAGGTGGAATTACTCAACACCTTCTTTGCTTCAGTCTTCTCAGAAAAGGCAATGGGTGTTCAACCTAAGGATAATGGAGCAGAAGACAGACTAGGGGAATTTCAGCACAGAATAAGTAAAGAGATAGTACAGGAATACCTGGTTAACCTAAATGAATATAAGTCTCCAGAACCAGATGAACTACATCCAAAAGTATTAAACGAACTGGCAAATGTAATATCGAAACCACTGGCAATAATCTTTGAGATCTCCTGGAGAACAGGAGAAGTCCAAGCAGACTGGAGGAAGGCAAACGTTGTGTCCATCTTCAAAACGGGAAAAAAAGAGGATCCCAACAATTATCGTCCAGTTAGTCTGACATCAATTCCAGGAAAGATTCTAGAGCAGATCATTAAGCACAGAATCTGTGAACATTTAGAAGGGAATGCCATAATCACAAAAAGCCAACATGGGTTTCAGAGAAACAAGTCTTGCCAGACAAATCTGATCTCTTTTTTTGATAAAATTACCAGTTTGGTAGATGAAGGGAATGCTGTGGATATAGTATATCTTGATTTCAGTAAGGCCTTTGACAAGGTCCCCTATGACATTCTTGAAAGCAAGCTTGTAAAATGTGGGCTAGACAAGGTAACTGTTACATGGATTTGTAACTGGTTGACTGGCCGAACTCAAAGGGTGGTCAACAATGGCTCTTTTTCATCCTGGAGAGAAGTGACTAGTGGGGTCCCACAGGGTTCTGTCCTGGGCCCAGTGCTATTCAATATCTTTATTAATGACTTGGATGACAGAATTGGGGGCATACTTATCAAATTTGCAGATGACACCAAATTAGGAGGAGTAGCCAATACTCCAGAAGACAGGATTGACATTCAAAATGACCTGAATAGACTAGAAAGCTGGGCCAACGCTAACAAAATGAAATTCAATGCGGAGAAATGTAAGGTACAGGTACTGCACTTAGGACGAAAAAATGAAATGCACAGATATAGGATGGGAGACATCTGGCTGAATGAAACTATGTGTGAAAGGGATCTAGGAGTCCAAGTAGAACATAAGTTGAACATGAGTTGAGTCAACAGTGCAACGCGGCAGCTAAAAAGGTCAATGCAATTTTAGGCTGCATCAATCAAAGTATAGCATCTAGATCAAGGGAAGTAATAGTTCCATTCTATTCTGCTTTGGTCAGGCCCCACCTGGAATACTGTGTCCAGTTCTGGGCACCACAATTCAAAAAAGATGTGGAGAAATTGGAGTGTGTCCAGAGAAGAGCAACTTTGGGGCTTTTTAGATTGGCAGGAAAGTGTGACATGAAGTTGCACTTTCCTTAATGCTTAGCAGCTACACTGCAAGCCCCAGGTGTGCATTTAAAAAGTACAGGGCAGCTAGACTGAGGGGTGTGGGAACGACTTATCTGAGGTCTTTTCTGTGGCTCAGCAGCTACATGGGAAGCTGTCAGAACGCTACAAACACAGGCGGAGCAGCGGCACCAGCGGCAATGAACACGGCTTTTAGCCGCGGTGAACCTTTAAATTTTTTTTCCTTGCCGGCTGCGAACTACGCAATTCCTCAATGCCCTGCAGGTGTAAAAGCTGGGGTTTATCCGCGAAGTTTTTTAAAGCTCCCAAACCCTAGCTCCACCCCTAATCCGAACCCTAGACATGCACAGTAGGGACTCTGGGATGCCGTTACTGTTATTCTACTGTGGATAACATGTCAATTCATTCACAAAATAAAGGGGTTCATTCATGATGCACCAGTGCAACGGCACAGTTTAAAAAGGCAGAGGAGCCGCAATGATAATTTCACGGATCCTCATAAGTATACATTTGTGCTGCGCAACTGCGCAGGTTTGCGAACTGCGCAAACGCAATTACACCATACAGTCAAATTATCATTGCCGGCTGGGAACTGCGCAATTGCGCAGTTTGCAGCCGGCAAACCTGTGCAGTTGCGCAGGACAAATGTATACTTATGAGGATCTGTCAAATTATCATTGCGTTTCCTCCGCCTTTTTAAACTGTGCCGTTGCACTGGTGCATCATGAATGAACTCCTTTATTTTGTGAATGAACTGACATGTTATCCACAGTAGAATAACAGTAACGGCATCCCAGAGTCCCTATTGTGCATGTCTAGGGTTCAGATTAGGAGTGGAGCTAGGATTTGGGAGCTTTAAAAAACTTCGCAGATAAACCCTAGCTTTTACACCTGCAGGGCATTGAGCGTTTTAATTAGAAGTGAAGTCCACACTATGCATGCTCCCAATCCACGATCCATTATGATCCGCACCTGTATCGCTGCCTTTAAATGGGCGCTTTAAAGAGACAGAGCCCCATTTAACCGTGCAACTACACCTTAGCCTTTAGATGCAATAGCAATGTTGCGCCCTTTTAAAAAAAGTAGTGGGGAAATCAAACTACTTTTTAAAGGCACTTCTTCTCCCTTAAAACTCCAAAATAGTGTTTTCATGGCACACTTTCCCTTTTTCTCATCTAAAGGCTGGGCTTTCATGCAGCCATCAACACACCTCTTTTTGCCAATGTAAAATGGGCCAGCTCCTTTTTAAAGCACTTCTTCTCCCTTAAAATGCCAATATAGTGTTTTCATGGCACACTTTCCCTTTTTCTCATCTAAAGGCTGGGCTTTCATGCAGCCTTCAACACATCTCTTTTTGCCAATCTAAAATGGGCCTAAGATGGTGAAGGGTCTGGAAACTATGCCCTATGAGGAACGAGTTAGGGAACTGGGGATGTTTAGCCTGGAGAAGAGAAGGTTAAGAGGTGATATGATAGCCCTGTTTAAATATTTGAAGGGATGTCATATAGAGGAGGGAGCAAGCTTGTTTTCTGCTGCTCCAGAGACTAGAACATGGAACAATGGATGCAAACTGCAAGAAAAGAGATTCCACCTAGACATTAGGAGGAACTTCCTGACAGTAAGGGCTGTTCGACAGTGTAGAACAGACAATGTTCCCTCAGAGTGTAGTGGAGTCTACTTCCTTGGAGGTCTTTAAGCAGAGGCTGGATGGCCATCTGTCAGGGATGCTTTGATTTGGAGTTCCTGAATGGCAGGGGGTTGGATGGATGGCCCTTGGGGTCTCTTCCAACTCTATGATTCTATGATTCTATGATGTTGCCTGTGCATTTAGGCCATATGAGGAATAACAGGGACTTCCATGTTTTCCCTGTTCTTTATTTCTACCAGGTTTTTATTCCTTTTGCACTGAAATTCAAACTATTATGTTAAGTTTCTAACTTCAGTTAGGCACCCCACCATGTTTGCCAAAAGCTAAAGAATATTAGCCAAAAATAAGTAGTATTTCGTGGGCAAGGTAGCATTTCTCCAGCTTGCAAAGTTAAAAAATTGTTTCTTTAGAAATACTCTCACAAATGAAGATATGCAAAAGACTCCTACACAAGAAAGAAGCAGAGTTTGTAATGGTCCCCTACAGAATACTTTCCTTCCAACACTTTTCATCACTTTAAACATTATTATGGTGGGACTGAGAGCCAGTTACAAAAATCTGAAACGTTTGAGCACCAGTTAATAAAACCTACAAGTATGCCAGAAATCCTTGCATCTCTCTGCCAATTTCATAACAGAAATATGCAACACTGTCTTCGGGCTACATGATGGGTAATAAGTTTACCTATGTTCTGCTCCATAGCAATTAACACAAAATAAATCAACAAAGAAAAATATATCCAAAAATCTTTTTTAACAAGTGAACTAAAAGAACAACAAAAAATTATACATTAGATGCTATTATCATAACAAGTATTTTTTATGGAAGTCATAACAATGGAAATCTTTATTAAAATAATTCCAGGTTTTTAATTAATTCAAGAATAAAGAATGCAATGCTGTAAAAATGTGGCTTTTTGTCAGGATATAGTTTGATTACAAATAAAATCAGACTTATTTTAACCAAAGTATAAAAAGTGGCATGTGGCTCATAATTCACACTCATTGACTACCTCTACTGTAATGTAAAATAACTACCCCTCTGCTTTGCTTCTGACAGATGAAACAACAATTGAAGAAACTGATGTGAAATCACAGCCAGCATTCTGAGCAAGCTGGTTCACTAGCTTACTTGCCCACTGTTATAATTCATGTGACTGTCATAACATCATGCAGAATATAACTCTGGGAAGCCCTCAGGTGCAACCAAGAGACTCCCTTTTTTCTTTTCTTTTTTTTAACATCGTCATCTCCTACAAAGTCTTTTATTTTTAATTCTGAGCCTAGAATTATTATCTGCTTATCAAGTTTCATTTTATGTGATGTACGACGGCAAAAGTATGAAAACTACTTGTTACTCATCAAGCAGTGAGACAAAAACCTGTAATCAGCCATCTGCACCACCTTCTTTATTCCATTTTATAGCACTATAAATTGTGTCTAAGCACGCAAAACACAGAGATTTCTGTCTGCTTTAAAGAGGAAGTGACTCAAAATGGATCTACCAGAAGCAATTTTATGCATACAATTCTTTTAGGTTGACTGCAAGTTTTTGTTCAAGTGGCAGCCAACACTATTTAAACATTTTTTTTTTTTTGCTCTATTAAGTTAACAACTCTTTGTTAAGCATTTATATTAAAAGGGAGAAAAAATGTGCCAATGTTAAGTAAAGAGTACTAAACTCCTCTTTTAGTTGCTTTTATCTCCTGTTACACAAATATTACCAATTTTTAATGAATTTCTCTGACCCCTAAAAGCACACAGAGTAGAATCAACAGAAAATAAGATCAATTTTAGAGGAGGAGGAGGAGGAGGAGGAGGAGGAGGAGGAGGAGGAGGAGGAAGTCTGCTAGTTCTACTTACTTTGTAAAAGGTGTTTTACAATCTGCTTGTTCATTCAAATGAATATTGACCCACAGCATATAAGAACTCTCTAGTATATAACCATAACTAATAATGGCACACTCATAGGAGTTTATCACACAGGACCACTTACAGCTGTCCAAATGTTGTTGAAATGTTGCTCAAATGTTTCAGAAGTGCCAGAGGTAGAATCATCGCACTTCTGAAATGTCATAGAGGCTTCCCACTTTCCTTCTGTTGCTTAAGTGTTTGCGGGAAGACTAGGAAAAGCCATTTTTATTAATGGGATCTTTCATTAATAAAAATGGCTTTTCTGAGTCTTCCCCACAAACACTTCCGTGATGGAAGGAAAGCAGGAAGCCTCTATGATGCTTCAGAAGCATGACAGATGATCCTATGTCTGGAATGTTTGGGCAACACTTTAGGAACGTTTGGACAGAGGTAAATGCCTCGTGTGATAAACTCCATACTTGCTGACATGTGTTTTCACAATGGAGCTGTGCTGGAATTGTTATTGTCTTTAGATTTTATGTTTGAGCCTACTGTTGTTTCCAGGCTACTGGTAAGTAATAGAGGATGCAGAACAGTCCAGAATACATGGTTTGAAATCTAGATATGTTGGCCCATTTGACTCTGTCCTGGTTCACTGAAATTGAGAAGATGGGTCTTATGAGAGAGGTCACGGTCAGCATTTTCAGCAATCCGAAATTAAGTCTGCATTACTCTCCACTCTATCTATACTTTGAGTAAACAAAATGGAAGTGGGCTAATGAGAACCAAAGGAACCTCAAGACTTCAAGGTCCTTAAAGGAATTGCATCAGCTGCCAATTTGCTTCTGGTCTGAATCAAGCTTTGGACCTTGATACTTGAAGTAGAATCTCTCTCTACATGCACCTGTGTGACAACAGAGATCTGCAAGTAGGGCCCTACCCTGCATCTCATTAATGGAAAGGACACATTACACAGAAACTGGAGAGAAGGTTTTCTCTGCTGTGGCCCGTTATGAAGCTGGAGATCCGATGGGTGCCAGCACTGATTTTCCTTCAGGTGTCAAGATAAAACATGGCTTTTTACTGAAGTCTTCGGGTCCTAAGCTTATTACTTTTTAAAGTGTATACATACATGTTTTAAGCACTATGCGACAATGTGGGAGAGAGCATTATGTGTTGTGGCATCCTTGTTCTGGAAAGCCCTCACCTTGGAGGCACAATTGATGTTGTGTTTGAGTTCATTTCAGTGCCAAGTTAACAGTTGGCCTTTGGGGCCGAATAAGTTCATCCTAATATGTGCATGCACCAGGGATATAAATCTTCACTAAATTAGTTCTCAAAGGAGTCAATAACAGTCTTCCTTCTACTGTAAGGAAGTCTTCAAAACTGCACTGTTTTCAAAGAATATTTGCTGGGACATATTCTGCATAAAATCTGTAGCTTTTTTAATGCAGAAAACAGCATTTTCTGTCCTTGAATCAGCATTCTGAAAATATTATCAGAAAACATTATCAGGAATATTTATGTATAGAAAATGCTGTTTCCTGGGGGAGGGGACATGTACAAATATTGCACAGAATAATCAACTGTGAAGATCCTTGTGAGTCTGGGATTCTTCTCATTTAGGATTTCCCAACATCTGAGAAACATGTTTCCAACCATCTTTTGGATATTCTCTCCACTTCTAGCATACACATGGTTATTATAAAGTTTTAACTTGTTAAATTGTTTAATGTGTTTTTAGGGTGTTTAAATTATTCACTGCTATTATTTTTATTATTATTACTATTACTCATTTATATCCCGCTCATCTCAATAACAGAAAGGTAGCTAACAATGTATTACAAACAATACAGATTAAAACTGTTCAAAAACTTTACCGTAAGTATAAATATATTTTTTTTAAAAAAACAACTAAACAGTTGATACAGTTAAAAATATAAAAAGTTAAAAACATTAAAATTCATTAAAAGACATCATACAAAAACCTTTACTGTTCTAAATTTTAAATTACTTTGTTTAAATTGATGTAACTGTTCAAAAGCCTATGATATAGAAAGGGATAACAGATATTTTAATATATAAATAAATTAATAATATGAGGATTAGAGCGCAATAGGAAATCTGACTTGCTGTTAATAAGCACATGAGAAGCTGCTTCAGACTTAGTCCATTTAGCTCAGCATTATTTCCACTTAGTAGCAGCGGCTCTCAGCAGGATTTCAGACAGAAGTTCTTTCCAGGCCTACTCAGGTTTGTCAAGGTTTGAAACTGGATCCTTTTGCATGCAGAGCATGTGCTAAACCACTGAGCAATAGCTCTTTTCTCATTTGATTTATTTTAAAACCAGAGCTGTCTTGTAAAGACTTTCCGATTATATGTTTTGATAGCATTACTACTTGAAATATAGGCAATTGTTTTCATTTTGAAGGCTTTGCTTGTGACCATATGAAAGAGGTGTCTATTGTACCAAAATACAACTACTACTTTGCCCCTTCTTAAGAGTTGTTTTAACACATTTCAGAACTTCTCACTAAAATTAAAGTACAGTGTGCCTTTGGTATCCACTTGGGTTTGGTACCAGGGCCCACTGTGGATACCAAAATCTGTGGATGCTCAAGTCCTATTATATACAGTGGGGTAGTAAAAGGGTGCCCCATATATAAAACTGAAAAATCAAGGTTTGATTTTAGGAATCTTTATCTTTTAAAAATATTTTCAAGCCATGCATGGTTGAATCCATGCATGCAATATGAGTTGATACAGAAGGCTGACTATATCACAATGATATCTATTCCAAGTGACCTCCAAGGAATGTTTTATTTTGCAAATTGAATTTCTTTTAGCATTTCTAGCTGTCTTTGGAAACTTCAACTTCATGTCTGACAAAATGGCAGAACCCTCTAATCTTATTTTTCAAACTTTCTTAGAGCTTGGCTTGCACATCTCCCTGAGTTTTAATTTCCCAATAGAAAGTTGGACCAACCAACACAGGCTCATGGGAGTAAAACTCACACTTTCTATTCTATTGAAACACACTTCTGTGCCATCCCCACCTATATAAATATCCTAGCGTAATACTCTTAAATACTTAATGTACTATTTACTGTATTTTTCCTCTTAGGGGTGTGTGTGTAAAGAAAAATAATTCCTCAACTATAACTCAATTCCAGAGGAAAAATAAATAAAAGCAGCAGCAAACAAGCATAAATGACAATTATAAATTAAATTAGAAACATTAGCCCATAGTGGTCAGAGTCCTTTTTAGCTCCCCTTGTTTCTTTGCTTTCTAATGTTATGCCTTTTTCAGCTGCACTGTTATTGCTATTACTGTGTTACTCCTAAATAAGAGCCAGCAGCCTAGCCTTAAACTTATAAGGGGCCTAAACACGTGAGCCTGTGTAAGAATGGGCAGGTGTTCACAGACACTCAGGCTGCATGCCATGGAGCCACTGCTGTCTCCGCCATGTTCCCTCTAAAGGCCCATGTTGAAAGCCACAAGGGCAGGAACAGGATACCTGGCTTCAGCCACATGGCAAGGCACCCCCTCCCAACATCACAGGCCATGATAAGGGACTACAGAGGGAATGTGGTAGTGGCGGCAGGTAAAGGGATGCACACCCATGTGGTCTGTCAGCTGTTGCGTCAGAGTTTCCAGGAAACTCTGCTGCAAACAACCTGCCTTTTTAGACTATTGAACCAGAGTCAGGGTGGAACCACCAGATTGGTATCCAGTCTGGCTGATCCCAGTGCGGGGCTATTATCCCATGTCATCTGTACAAGACAGAAAACACAGACCTTTTGACCAGTGTGTTCAGCCCAACATCCCTTCCAAAACAACAGAGTCTTCAGCAATGAACAGACTAATATAGACAGAGAAGATAAATGGGTGAGCTGGACTTCTTAATATTTCTGTTTTGAGTCATTATTGCTGAGGAGAACTAAACTGCTTTACAACTGTTTTTAACAGTACGACCAATCTCTATTTTTGTATGTATGATTTATTTTGTTTTCTCAGGCAAGTAGCAGTTGTTGCCATTTTTCATTCTCCCGGTTGAATGAGAGCACAAACAATGCAGCACACTTTCTGATCACAGTTTGTGATTTACATAATATTTATCTACAGAGAACTACAATAGTTGTTTTTCCAAAGCAGAAACACATTTTTTTTGCTTAGAAACCTCATATTCTAAGCATATTTTCTACTAAGAAACCTCATTTCTGTGAAGAAATACATGAGGCTTTTTTTTCTGTGCAGAAATACACACTTTGTATGTTTGTATAAAATACACACTTTGTATGGAGAAATGTGAAATACACATGGGCTGCTTTTTGGAGGAAACATATTTCTACACAGGAAAAAAAAGTGTATTTCTGTGAGGACAAATACTTTTTACAGAGCAAAGTATCTCGGGTTAACCTTGAAAGTGACTACGTTTTTCTTGATTCTTTCTCAGATAAGAAACAAAAAGTATACAAATATCCCCCCCCCCCCGCCCCATCTACTGGAAGCCACTTTGCAAACTAGTCATGGCTTACATTATAAATCAAATAAATGTTATAAATTTAATAATATTACACTATAATATTTTATATTATGATTCAAATAAACAAACAGGCCCTGATTGGTCATACATACAACTAGCGCAGCTGCTTTGATATCACAAAGAATTTAAAGAAGCAAAAAATACAATTTAAGCACAAAAAGAACATTTCTGCTGACTAATTTCTTGAAACACCTAAGGATGTTTGAAAACTAAGCAAGCAGTGCACAGAAATTATTATTTTCTCCTTCAGTGGGAGGAGGACTACATAAATTATTCACTCTCTGATCTAAGGATGAAGTCCTCCAGTCCATCTACCATGGTCTAGACCTCAGAGGGAGAGAAGATCCACTGAACTTGGTCCCTTTCCCCACCACATTTCCCTTCTCCTTCTGTCTCTTGTCTTTTTAGATTGTAAGCCTGAGGGCAGGGAACCGTCTATTTCAATTGACGGTATGTACAGTGCTGTGTAAATTTACAGTGCTATAGAAATAAAGACTGATGATGGTGATGTAATGAGACATTCACATCCCTATAGTAAAAATAACTAATTAACTTTTAAGGTTGTCAGAGGTGGGAAGTTTATCCTAAATTAAATCTGTGGTGAAGCACAAGAGCATTGACACTGGGTTAGTACTGGGATATTCTGCACTTGTCTCTTGAAGAGGCAGTATAACACCATCAGATTTTCTCCCATTTTCTTGGTTTCTGCATACTACACTCCAGCAACAAATAATGAGCTTTCAATAAACTGAATATGTGTGTAGAGAATGTGTTCCAATCCAGAGAGATTACGGGAATGTTGTTAATGTAATGTATCTTTATGTCGAGTATCTTGATTTCAGTAAGGATCTTTTGACCAGATCCCTCACAAAATATTTGCAGACATCTGACAAAATGCAGGCTAGACAATACCACCGTTAAGTGAATTTGTAGCTGTAGTTTTAAAATAATTAGGATGATGGAATAGAGGGCACACTCATCACATCTGCATGTAAATTAAATTGGCTAGGGTGGGGGTGAGGCTAATACTGCAGAAGACAGACAGTGGCTTCAAGATGACCGTAACAGATTGGAGAAGTCCCAATGTAACAAAATGAATTCAGCAGGGATAAGGCACTACACTTAAGCAGAGAAAAATCGGGTGCACAAATGCAAGTAAGTCTGAAACAGATGTAAGTGCCTTGGACTCAGATAAAGCAGCAGCTTCCAGATGCTTCAGAGGCGAGGCACCCAGATGACGCATACCCCCAGAGCAGACAGAAGCTCTGGGGCTGCCAAAGGTGGCCTGAATCTGCTGGGGAAAGGAAAGGAGAAAACCTGCTCCTGCTGGTTTCTGGCTTTGGGACTGCAGTGGCAACTCATTTTAGGAGCGGGCCATGCAGTTGCCATGGCCCAGTCTGATCACAGCCCAAGTGCAACCAGAGCAGCCTCTGGCTGCTCCTTCATAGCCATATGCTTCACCCAACAGTAAAATATAAACTTAATGTGAGTTAACAGTGTGACTGTGGTGCCAAAAAGTAAAGGCAATTTTAGGCAGCATCCACAAGAGTATTGTGTTGAGATAGTGGGGAAGGAATAGTACCATTCTACTCCTCTTTGATCAGACCTCATCTGGAAAATTATTGTTCAGTTCTGGGCACCACAATTTAACAACAAATTAATAATTTAACAATTTGAATGTTTTATGTTTAAATATTGAAATATCTCAAGATATGCCATATAAAGGAACAACTTTGTTTTCTGCAGTTCCAGGAGATACGACCTGAGTCCTAAGTTTCAAATTACAGACACAAAATAAAATAAAATAAATGGAGATTCCACACAAATGTTACGAAGACATTTCTAACTGTGTGAGCCTTTGCAGACTTGGGGAAATCTTAGTTCTGATAGCCGCTCTGATAGCCTTGGCTGAAGAGCGGGGTATAAATAAATAAATCATCATCATCATCATCATCATCATCATCATCATCATCTTAGTTGGGTGGATTTCCTGTGAAAATCCTTTGTGTATTTGTTTCCTTGGTTATTCCATCCTTCCCCACCTTACTCCCACTCCAAAAAAAAAAAAAAAAAGAGGACAAAAAAGTGTTGATAAATAAGCAGTGAGGATTGTAGGTGCAGTAGTCGAGGGACCCCTCAGGCTGAGCTGTCTGAATATATAGGGTCTGTGTACTTCTGACACATGGTGAGTTTTTTTAATGAAGGAAGTGGGGACTTGACCTGAACTGCTGAGCAGCTGGAGCTGCTCAGCCAGCCAGGATAGAGAGTTATATGGAGTTCTCTCAGTAGGTCTGTCCTGGTAGCTCTACAGCTGAAACGGGGTGAAACATAACAAACTACAACTAAATATTCAGAGTCTCCACAGATTGATGTCTCTCAGACTGGCACCAGTTTGCAGCAACTTTGAGTAGCACTGTCCTAGAGGATCAGACCCGCTGATTCCTGAACAAATTTACCCAGAATCTCAAGTAATATTCCCAGTTGGAAAGCAACTTGTGGAGTAAATACATCTGTAACACAGCTGAGCTTTACAAGATAGACTCATTAAATTATGTGAACCATTAAGACCATTGCCAATATCACTATTCAGTATATTTTTTAAAAAATGCATATGCATCTGAGGAAGTAGACTGAGGAAGTCTACGAAAGCTCATGCTGCCAACTTCTTTCTTTCAGTTAGCCTCAAAGGTGCTACACAATCTCTCTGAGTATTAAAAATGTTTTTTACAACAGCTAAAAACGCTGAAGTATAAAACTGTCCTTCTTAGAATATTTAAACTAATTTATTATAAATTTAAACTAATTTATATTAAACATTCTTCCTAGATAAATCATGACATGTTGGAGGCAATGTTTGTTATTAAAAGCCAGTACATCATACAATTTAGCTAAGAACCTATTGTTATCCTTTGTAACTGATAAAACCCTGAATAAATTGACTGTTAGTGACTAGTCAATAACAGTTAATTCCACTATAAAAGAAGACAACATACACAAACTGTTTCCAAGTGAATATCTGATGACGATAGGTATTGCATTTATAGAGAGCTCAGTTTTCTCATAAGTTATATTGAGAGACATCAAGATTTTTGCAATCATCCAAAGGCAGATTTGAAATTATGATAACACTCTAAGTCAAATAAACGTGCCCCTAGGCCCATCCAATACTTGGAACCCCGCCAGAAAATAAAAACATTAGATAAGTAAAATTATCCACCTGGGAAACAGGTGGAAAAAAACAAATTCTTTTCTATCACTACAAAGATTACAAAACCTGGGTGATTTGTGAAAATATCCTGTTGTCTAGTTCTTTCTGACAACGGAAGACAGCTGCTCCAGGTAAAAAACAGCAGACTGATGGAGGAATAGAACAAGCTCAGAAAAAGACTTGCAAAGCCTCCTATCCTGGAGGAGTGCACAATAAACCCACATGTATACTATATGTTGGAAAACTACAAATTAACTTAATAGTAGTTAACTCAATCTCTTACTATGAAGTTGTTGTACATATTCTATGGATAATGTCATATTTTTCTGTATTATTTGTTGCTGTTAATCATGCAATCTTTGTACAGAATTTGAAAAAGAGAGAAAAAAAGCATAGAATGGGGACGATATGTCCCCCTGATGAGAAACTGTGGATTCAGAGCAGAGAGATGAAAAACACTAGCTAAATTAGGCTGTTTCAATATGATTATGGCTTGTCAAACCCCACAAGATTCCTTCCCTCCAAGTGAGAGTGGGACAGGGAGTGTTACGGAAGAGTGGTCAAGATTTCCATAATTTGCACAAACCTAGCATTTCCCCACTTTTAGAAGCAATACAAACACACCCAGCAAAAAAGATACAGACAATCCAGGTCCTATTTCAAATCTTTCAAAATCCAGTCCAAAAAAAAAAAAAAAAAAAGCAACAGCCATTATGTTATAGTTTGCACAACCACACAAGCTTCCTTAATTTACAGCAAGAAATATTTTCACTTCTCATATAGGTGAGAAGAATAGCACAGAACAGAACAGAATCACATAGTTGGAAGAAACCATGGGGCCATCCAGTCCAACCTCCTGCTATGCGGGGATACACAATCAAAACAATAAATTTGGAGGAGCTTCTACTCCTCGCTTGTGAAGAGAAGGGAAGTGAGGACTTATATCTGCAAGTCCAAAATTATAAACTTGATTGATGGGACTTGCTAATGTGAGCTGTGTGAATCACATCAACAAATTGGAGAATGTCCATAGAAGGGCAAACAAGATGGTGAGCAGTATAGAAACCATGTCCTATGAGGAATGCTGGGAAGATCCAAGCATATTTAGCATGGAAAATATAACTTCTCACTCTTCAAATATCTCGAAGACTGTCACTAAGAAAATGGAGCAGAGTTGTTCATTTCTTCTTAACTGGAGTCATTTAAAATGAGGCTGGATACCCTGCCAGTAATGGTGTAACTGAGGGATGAGCAACATGAAGCCAACAGGCAATGTGTAATCCCTGGCACTGCTGCAAAATTTGTAGGAGCAGCAAAAAAGAGAGCATGATATCTATTTAAAACAAAATCTGCAGGGACCCTCCTGGCAATTTCAGCAGCGTGTAAAGCATAGTAAAGAGACTCAGTGTATTCAAAGGTATTCATTATATTCAGTGCCCACCCCACCCCTGGAACCTGCCCATCTTTGCTGTAACTGCATTTCGCATTAGAATAAATCTGGCATTAAACTGGGGGGTGGGACTAGAAATCTTCTACTGTAACACTAATAATCCTATGATTCTTCAGAAAAGACACCCATAAAAGAAGTTGCAGGTGCTTCTTATTTAAAAAAAATGCTAGGAAATGAACATTTCTTTTCAGAAAAATAATCACTGTTTCCACACATACACAAGACTACTCTGGGTGCACTCACTCTTTCTTTCTGTCTTCTCTCTCTGTTATCACTTAGTTGATCCTAAGTGCTTATAAAAATATGCCTTTTATTACGCTTTGTGCAATTCTCCATAATAAAACTTGTTGCTAGTACTAACTAGATTGAATAAATGGGAACATAATAATAATAATAATAACAATAATAATAATTTTATTTCTATCCTGCTTCTCCCTGTGCTGGATTGAGGCAGGTAACAGCAAGTGGGGAACAGTTAAAAACAATTAACAAAACAAACAAACAAACAATGTGATACAGCATTAAAAACATAATAATCTAAAATAGTAATTTTAAAAACATTAAATTAGAAATCATAACAAATTTGGAAAAAAATTGATGAGGGCAGTGAGACAGATGGACTGTTAAAAAGTCTGAGGAGGTCAGTCAGGGAAGGCCTGCTGGAAGAGATTCATCTTTATTGTCTTCTTGAAGGCCTCCAACGAGGTTATAAGGCGGATCTCCTCTGGAAGGTCATTCCATATTTTTAGAGTGGCAGCTGAAAAGGTCCTCTGGGAGGTTGCCACCAGCCTGGTTTTCTTTGGCTGCAGTAAGTTCCTCCCAAAGGACCTGAGTGTGTGGGAAAGATTGTATGGGAGGAGGCGTTCCCTCATGTATGCTAGACCCAAGCCATTTAGGGCTTTATAGGTAATAACCAACACCTTATACTGTGCCCGGAAGCTAATAGGCAGCCAGTGTAGGGATTTTAAAATAGGTGTAATAGAATCAAATTTGGAACTCCCTGTAACTAATCTGGCTGCCATGTTTTGAACCAATTGCAGCTTCCAAACATAGCATGAGGTGTGCCCCATGTAGAGCGCATTGCAGAAATCAAGATGAGAGATTACCAGTGAATGTACAATCATTTCTATGTTCTCCCGTTCCAGGAAGGGCCGTAGCTGGCGTATCAGCTGAAGCTAATAACAGGGACTCCTGGCTGTCGCATCAACCTGAGATGACAGGCGAAGCGATGAGTCCAAGAGTACCCCCAGGCTATGAACACAGTCCTTTAGGGGCAGTGTGACCCTGTCCAGGACTGGAGGGCTTCTCTCTGCACCTCGAATAGGACTGCCTATAACGAGTTTTATTTGGATTCAGTTTAAGTCTATTTTCCCTCATCCAATCCATTACTGACGTCAGACAGTCATTCAGAGGAGAGATGCCCTCCTTGGTCACTGAAGCAGTCCAAGACATGGAGAAACAAATTTGGGTGTCATCACCGTACTTTACTAAATGTTGCCTTAGTAGGTTTCCATTGATTCAACAGATGTGATTTAGTTGGGACTAGCAGTTAGATTTAGGCTAACACATATGAAAATTGCAATATGCAATGTAAAGATTAAGAACCACTTATCTATATTGACAACAATCCTGACATGATATGGTCCCCAACACTTGCAATCTGTTGTGTCTTGTGGATTAATTTCTTATTTATTAACCCTACCTTTCCTCCCAGGAGCTCAAACTATACACAGGAGCTTACTCCCCATTTTATCTTTACAGCATGAGATAGACTTGGCTAAAAGCTGATGATTAACCCATCAGCTATATCAGAATGAGAACTTCAGTTTGGGTGTCCTCAGTTTAAAGCATCTTATATAAAGCTATCCCTATCACACTGTTTTTTGAAATAATTTTTATCTTGTCATCAACATTTTATATATCATTCTAGAAAATAGCATTTCATAATCCAATTTTCAATTCTTTTCCCCAGAAAAATAAAACTTCAGGAAGAAAAAAAAACCATTGTTTTGCCATTTTTCTGTTCTCTTTTATCTGGGCCTCCACAGCTCTGCTGGCTCTTCTACTTTGGAAACAATATGCTAGAACAAGAAGCATGGATTAAAATATCCTTAACAACCCATATAGAAAATATACCAAAGACATGAGTATCTAGAATACCATTAACCACTTAATATTTTGAAACAGTGAAATTTACTCAAGATTTATCCAGAAATTTTCTATTCCATCTTTTTAGCTTGACTGGCAATTCACCATGATCAGCTTATACTGATGGGGTTTCCTGTTTCCATATAAAACAAAGGTGTTCTCTCATCTGGACTAGTAAGTGAACAGTAAGTTTTTAGGAAATGCCTTCGAACGCAAACAAAGAACAAGCAAACAAAACAAACCTGAAAACAAATTAGGGATGTAGGACGCAAATAATTAAATGCACATAGCATTTAAAGATCTAGCAGACTTGGTTACATGAGTGGTGAGAGAGAATAAGATACCAAAGGTACTGACCTGGAAGTCAAGCTGGTTGGAGCAGGGGTGAAAGCAGCCATTTGGAAAGTAAACCACAATCAAAAAGAAAGAAAAGAAAAGAAAAGAGAAAAAAGGAGGGAGATAGCAAGAGAATAAAGGGAGGGAAAACATTAGTTTTTTTTTCAACATAAAAATAAGCAGATGTTATATCAGCAATCTATTTTTTTTAAGGGAAATCAACAAATAACATTAGTACAGAGTGTTTCATTGATGGGTGATGAGCACAGCAACAGCTGGGGAGGAAGTACCTTTGTTGCTTATGTACTATGGAAAAGCTACCTTAGAATATGTATACATCCCCCCTGTATACACATACAAGTGGAACACAATGAAGTAGGTGTCCGTTGCTAAGGCATATGTTCGGCAGGAGGCATTCATGCATTTTTTTAAACAACAACAACAAAAAGAAAACAACATGGACCAATATGGATTTGAGGATGACTCATATACAGCAAATCATCTTCACCCATGAAAAAGAAAGGAAGCTGAATGGCTTGGCTAGATGTTCAAAGAGCTTTATGTCAGAGATTCTCAAGAACTGATCACTTACACTGATCAAAGACACCACTTTTTCCCATGGAAATATAGCCCTCTCTAAAGCTGAAAGCAATCTTTTTCAGTTCCAAGCATAAGACTAATAGATCATCACTGAGAATGTCCAGATGCCTGATAACTTATTTTGTACAAAAATATTTAACATGTCCTTTCAATTAGCCAAAACACACATACATACCCTTATCTAATGCCAAACTAAAATAGTCCCCAGAGCCATCACAGGTGCACATTCTTGCACTATTTTGCAAAAGGTTATTTATTTATTTATTTATTTATTTAAAAAAAATCAGAAACACCTATATAGCTATTTGGGTATGGTGCTTTTTTATTTTAAACTCTTTGTTTTTTCTGTATGGAATTGTCTTCACACATTTCAGAGAGAGCTGCTTCTGCAGTCACACAGCCTGAAATGTTGTTCTGACAGGCACATATCAAAACCCTGCAACAGTAAATAAAGCGACCGAAAACTAGATTTATTTAATTATTTATTTCCTGCCTTTTCCCCCAGTTCAGTAATCAAATAGCTTACAACAAATGAAAAGATATTAAAAATTGACAAAATGATATTAAACAACCAAAAAATAAACCAGATTAAAACATTTATACAAATATTAATTTGTATCCGATTCCCAACCTCCAATTGGGACTCTATAACCCACATTTTACCATTTATTCTAATAACAGAACTGGGTTGCTTACAGCCATGAGCCATTCTGCTTTGAACAAGTACGACAGCCTTCCCTTTTCAGAAAGTCCCCAATCCTGTGCAATCTTGTGAAAAGTGCACTGTTGCCTTTTTCTATTTCTTAAGTTTTTCAGATTGATTTCAGGCTCTGTATTATCTTTAAGTTTGATGTAGGTACCAAGACAGGTGAACTTCTTTGTCCAGTGAAAGAACAAATGAATTAAAACACGGGGGGGGGGGGGGGGGGAGGTAAGTTCAGACAGATCCAGCATCAGCATTCAGTATTTCCAGGCAGCTACCAAGGACATGCAGATGTTGACCACTGCTCTGCATTAGGTCCAGCTGCCAACTCTCAGGTGGTTTTGACAGTACAGTAAACAGCTGGAGCATACACACCTGAAGCACTGTGGAAAATTAAAAACATCAGGGAGGTAATTGTACTGCTGTTATCCTCCCCCCATGTTGGCGAACCTACGGCACGGGTGCCATGTTTGGCATGCAGCGTGGTCCGCAAGGGCACAGCAGCCACCACTGGAAGAGATGGAAGGTGGGGCTGGAGTGCATGCGCACACGAGCATGGCACTACTCCTTGTACCAGCAGAGTTTGCCCCTGAACAACCAGATCTCAGCCAAGAGAGGCAGGGAGGCACGGGCGGCGGGCCAACCCTTTGTTGCAGTCTATCTGTCCAATGCAGAGCCCAGCCCAGCCCATTCCTGTAGGAAGCCCCGTCTCCTATGGGCACAGGTCCCAGAGGGACGCCATTTTGTTCTTATCCTACTTCTCCTCCTGGACTTGGGGGTGTGTGCGGTATGTCTTCAAGTCCTGTAAAATGTTTCAAACAAGATTTGCTGTTTTCCTCCCTCCTCTTCCTCCCTTCCCTTCCTCCCTCAACCTTCCCTGCCACTGTCCTACAAATCCAACTCACTTGCCTCACTATTCCTTTCCTTGTCTTCCTCCCTGGACTTTCCATCCCAATGCCGTACAAATCCCAACTCCCTTTCCTCACTATACCTTCCCTTCCTCTCCCCCCCCCCCCCCCATTACTCCATACTTCCTTGGTAAGTTTCTTCAAAAGAGGTTTTCCATTGTCATTGTCCGAGGCTGAGAGAGTATGACTGTGTGTGAGTAAGTGCATATGCTCTTTCAAGCAGTTTCTGGGGACTCTATCCCAGGGATTTCTGATGACCTACCATGGGGTTTTCTTGGCATGTTATGTAGACGGGGTTTGCCATTGTCATTTTCTGAGGCTGAGAGAGTGTGCCCTGCCCAAGGTTCCCCCACAGTTGGTTTCATAGCCCAGGAAGGACTACAGTTCTGATGTGTGTGTGTTGTGTGCCTTACAGTTTGCCTTTTGTCTTCTTCTGAGGCTGAGAGTGTATGCCCTGCCCAAGTGTAGATGTGTTTGTGTGCTGTGTTCCTTCCAGTGTGCTTTTGTCTTTCTCTGAGGCTGACAGTTTGTGTCCTGCCTAAGTGTAGACATGTGTGCGCTGTGCCTTCTGGCGTGCCATTTGTCCTTCTCTGAGGCTGAGAGAGTGTGACTCACCCATGGTCTCCCAATGGGTGTCATGAGGATTCCTTAGCAAGGTTTGTCCAGAGGAGGTTTGCCATTGTCTTCCTCTGAGGCTGAGAGAGTGTACCACATTGTACCATTATTGTTGTGTGCCTTCTTTGCTTTTAAAAATGCTTGTTGTTTTGTGCCTGCAAGTCATTTCCAACTTATTTCTATATCTATCTATCTATGTGTCTCTCGGTGTGTGTGTGTGTGTGTGTGAGAGAGAGAGAGAGAGAGAGAGTTATATATAAATAGACGTGTGGGTGTATATGTGTTTGTGTGGTGTGTATATATGTATATATATATATATGTGGTTGGGTGTGGGTATGTATATGTGTGAGTGATTATAAATGTGTGTGTGTAAATGAGTGAGTGGGTATATATTCGCCATCACTGTCCTACCCTATCAGAAGCAAGCCTCCTGTTATTGGGAACGTACAGCTAGTACTTTGCCAAGAGATCCCTAGTACTTGTAGCAAATTCTGCAGTAAAGCTTGACAAAATACCCCAGTTTCCCTCAAATGACAATGACAAGAACCAAGCATCAAAACACTAGGGATATAAATCTTCATATTTTCTGTTCTTCATACATGAATTAATAATTTCAAAAGTTTTCTCCCTGCTGGGTAAGAGTAGCTGAATCTTTTTTATTTAGATTTTTCACATTTTATGACTTTTATACAAAATTTTCATTTTTATAAAAACATAGTGCATGTGTTTATAAAGATTAAATACATATATATGTTTATCTATATTACTTAAATGTATGTTTTACCTTTTTTATTAATAAAGGATTCTGTGCAAAATACACTACTTTCTGCATGAAAAAGATTTTGCACAAAATCCAATGTTTTTGCACAAAGCCAATGTTTGCAAAAAGTTGCAAAATGTGAAAAATCTTGCAGTGGTTGATTTTTTATTTTTTTAAGAGGTTTTCGTTTTATGTTGAGGCACCTTTTATCACTGCTGATGAGGGCATTTGTAAACTTTCTTTGCATCCCTAAGGCGTACACAGAAAGTGAGGGTAGTGGAGAGATTTTTTTTCTTATATCTAGTAATTTTGATGGCTTCCACATACCTGCAGGATACTTTCCCATAAACTAAGATTTACAGGGTGTCTCGCTTGCCTCCCCACCATTAGCAAGTAAGGCCAGGGCAGTTGAGTCTACAAACTTCTACTCAGCTTTGGAACAAATTGAGGTTGCTAATAAGCAGCACCTTCCCTCTACAACAAAGGAAAGCTCTGACACCCATCTCCTTACAGGGCTTTGCAGCTGTGCATAAAACAACTGAGGTCATTCAGCATGATTAGCAACTGTGCCCTTACTACAAATGTTCTAGTTGGGACTCATTAAAAAGAAACCGATCTTTTAAAAAAACAAAAACTGGTCTACTCATGGTTTCTCTTTACCTTTTGCATATAAAGGGAGAGCCAATTATTCTGTTAATCTCCAGTTTGTGTATGCAGACCAATTCCACTGTTTTCTATCTTCAATATAATTTAAGGCCAGTAGTAACAGAATCCCACAAGAGATCAAAATGACAATAAAATCGCTGCTGTTTTAAAAGTATGACTGTAATAGGACGTTTCCGCCAAGTCTTTGTAAACTAACATTCATGTAGGAGTAAATGCTGGTTGTTCATAAGCATGCCACCCATAGTTTAGTAGAGATGAGGGTGGCTGAAAAGTTATTGGCCTGATCCACTTTCCAAAATCCGAGCCCACCCTACCCAGTGGATATCTTGCTCCATTTGACTACAGTATTTCCTGTTTCCAAATCTTAAAAAGAGTTTGAAAGAAATGAAATTTTCAAATGATTCAGAGGCAACAGCATTATTTCATGGCCAATTGGAAGGGGTAAAATTTGGAAGGGGTAAAAAAAAAACCTTGGGAAATGATGTGCCGAACTTCGGGATGAATATGTGAAATAGCATGTAAGTTTCATGGCTCTAGGTCATTCTTTTCTTAGTCAGGCCAAGAACTTTTCAGCACCCACTCATAAAATGTACAGATTAATTATATATATGCATGAAGAGAACAACATCAATCAAAAGGGGCCCATGCAACCTTGCCAAAGAAATTTTATCTCACCTATACTCTAAAGAATTAATGGTGAAACAGTTTCACAATTTGAGGCTGGTCTCAAAATGGAGTCCAGAGGCAGAAGATCCTCAGCTCTTTCACACTACAGAAATAAAGCAGTTTATCATCACTTTAACTGTCATGGCTCCATCCTGAAAAATCCTGGGATTTGTAGTTTGATTAGGTATTCAGCCTGGTCAGCTGGGGGTCTGGTGCCCCATCAACATACAAATCCCAGGATTCTTTAGGACAGAGTCATGGCAACTAAATGGTCTCAAACTGCTTTATTTCTACAGTATGGCCTTGGATATTTAATATACCTGAAGTGGATATCTCTTGTACCCCGCCCCAATTGCCCGTTCAGAGGGGTAGGCTAGAAATAAAATTTATTATTATTATTATTATTATTATTATTATTATTATTAGTTGCCATAAGTCAGAAATGACTTGAATGCATGCAAGAGCAACAACATGTATGCATGTTGAGACTGAGTGAAAGAGGTTGTAGCGTAAACTTTTGTAGACTTAGCCAAATGCAAGTGTGTGACAGCTAATGATACACATTCTTTTGATCAGTTAGTTTCAAAGGTGCTACAAGACCCCTCTGCATCTTGATATTCCAGGCTAGCATAGCTATGTTTCTGAATAATTAAAGATAGTGTAGAAATGGGTGGTTGAGATTCTGACAGTTCTATAATGATTGAGGACCAAGGGGAAATTGACCAGGTAACCAAGAGAGAACTGAGAATGTTTTGATTTGAGTTAATTACTAAATTGGTTCAAGAACTAGCAGCTACCTTAAATGAACCAGTGCCATTATTTCTGTTGTTGTTAACTACCATCAACTTCTACTTATGGAGACCATATGGGTGACAGGCTAAATATCCCAAAGAGACGAGATCCTGTCTGATCTTGAAAGCTAAGCAGAGTCAGACTGGATTGGCACCTGGATGGGGGACTGCCAAGGAATATTTAGAATCATAGAATCATAGAATCATAGAAATTTAGAGTTGGAAGAGACCACAAGGGCCATCCAGTCCAACCCCCTGCCGTGCAGGAACTCCCAATCAAAGCATACCCGACAGATGGCCATCCAGCCTCTGCTTAAAAACCTCCAAGGAAGGAGACTCCACCACCCTCCGAGGGAGTGTGTTCCACTGTCGAACAGCTCTTACTGTCAGGAAGTTCCTCCTAATGTTGAGGTGGAATCTTTTTTCCTGCAGTTTGCATCCATTGTTCCGAGTTCTGTTCTCTCGGAAGAAGGAGCTGGCAAAATCACCTCTGAGTATTTCTAGCTTAAGAAAAAAACTATGAAATTAATGAGGTCACCATAAGTTGACAGGTGAGCTGAAGGAACATACACACACACATTAATGAAAGAACTCCAAGTCATTCTGTCATCAACAGCCCTGCTCAGGTCTTGCAGATTCAGATCTGTGGCCTGGAACAAATAGGTCAAATGAAGTGGCTTCTGGCTACTTTGGAGGTGTGGCATTCAAACAATGCATGCCTCCAAAGCAGCCCAAAGCCGAGCAGAAGCTATGCTCTGGTCCTTTGGACCGAAGTAAAAAGAAGTCAGGATAATCCAGCTCCTGGCAGCATGGATTAGGTCCTACGGCCAGAGCCTTCTTTGGGAATGGGCCATGCAGTCAGCACAGTCCTGGGTTGCAGCTGGAGTGGGCTCAAGTTGCTCTTTTGCACCCATCTGCTCCAGTCATGTAATCTATCCATCTGTAATGTGGTCCTCCTCTTTTCCTACTGTCTTCCACCTTAGCAATATTATCGTTTATAGAGAGTTATGTTTTCTCATATGTCCAAATTACAACAGTCTCAGTTTAGGAATCTTGCCACCTAGGGAGAGCTCAGCCTTGATTTGATTTAGGACCCATTTATTGGTCTTTTCAGCAGTCCACAGTATCCACAGAAACTTTCTCCATTTCAAATTAGTTGGTTTTCTTCCTATCAGCTTTCTTCACTGTCCAGCTTCCACAATCCTTGATGGCTTTGTCTGGCCCAGAGAAGTATCATAGGTGTGATGATTTTACCGAGTGTACAAGTGTCTCTAAAAGAAGTGCTCTTTTTAAGCATGAAAAAATTAATTATTGTAGTTTAATAGAAATGCTGAATAAGCAGTAGTGGCTGAATGAAGGCCCATAACCTTTTGGGGGCTGCTCCTAGCTTCTTGAACTTTTGTCCCAGGAAGACTAGATGGTCATTCTTCTTGTTGTCCTTCAGGTGCCAGGCAAAGACTTGTTTTAGTAGTTTTAGTGTTGCCGGTAATTTCACTGCATTATGTATAAAAACTGTGTTTTGCTTTTTTAATTCTACAAGCTGCCTTGAGTCTCAGTGCTGAGGGTGAAGCAGGAGAGAAAATAAAACAATAGTACAGTTGAGACAGAGATCATGTTAGTGATTTCTCAAGTCAGGATTCCTGTGACTAATCTTTTCTTGATAGTTAGGACACACTCTGATGGATCATACTCATAGAATTAGAGATACTGGTTGTCACTGGAACTCCAGGGTGACACCAGCAGCATGCAGTGACTTTCACCAGCAAAGCTGATGGCCAGCTTTGGCTCATTTTTTGCAGAGAGAAACTGATAACCTCTTGACTGGAGTACTATAATGTACCACTTGTGGGACTGCCTTTGAAGATTGCCGAAAAATTTCATTCAGTATATAATACAGCTACTGATCTACTGAAACAAACTACTATTTAAAAAATAAATCTGCATTGGCTTCCAGACATTTTTCAGATAATAATTCAAAGTGCAGCTCATTGCTTTTAACAGTCTTAATCACATGTGTTAGTTGCTTTAGCAAACCCAGCTGAGCTAGATGGAGACAAATTCTTTCAAATTATAGACAGGCTGTTCAGCCTGGGATAATATTCTCCTTGATGTTTGACAGTGAACACACTCCCTTGGAGGATGGTGGAGTCTCCTTCCTTAGAGGTCTTTAAGCAGAGGCTGGATGGCCATCTGTCAGGGATGCTTTGATTTGGAATTCCTGCATGGCAGGGGGTTGGACTGGATGGCCCTTGTGGTCTCTTCCAACTCTATGATTCTATGAGTCTATGAGTCTATAAATTGGAAATAGAATAGCATAGACAATGTTAACTCTGGGGCAGTACAGATTTGCAGAAAGGGGCAGAGAGATGCCACCCCTTTCTGCCCCAGATGGAGACCACAGCAACCAAACAGTGCAGCCTCTGGAGGACCTAAAAAGAACCCACTCCCAGCAGGTTCTTTTTAGGCTGTGCACGGGGTGGCATTGGCACACTTGTGACTGATGATGACATCCACATGACGTGGCACTGTTTGGGCATTGAACCGTACGGACGTCATCATTGCATGCCCCATGTGGATAGGTGTAATGGCCAGCCAAGAGGTGGAATCGGTGGATGAGGTGCAGGAAATGGCTCCTCATGTGCAAGAGGAGTTGGAGGCTAGACCAGATCTCAGTTCTGCCCTGCCAGACCCCAGCCCTACCATTTCAGCCCCAGGAGTGGAGGCTCAGCCAGGCTCTAGCACTGCGGAGCTCCCTTCAGAGGCTCAGCAGCTGAGTGTGGCTCCTAAGGAAGAACCAAGCTTGAAGGTCCCTTCCTTTAAGGAAAGGAGAGCTGAGAGTGCTTGCCTGCGTCAGTCCCGCAGGCTTGCAGAAAAGCAAGCTGCTAATAAGGTACAGCTGGCAACAAGGAGGGAATCTCCTATTTAACCACCTGTGGGATGCCATCCCTTTGCCAGGCTCTGTTTCTTGAACTCCTATTTACCTTGACCTTACGACTTTGGAACAAACTGGACTACTGTTGTCTTCTCCTTGCCCTGACCTCGGACCGGACTGATTTCTGTGACTTCTCCAACCCTGACCTTGGCTTTGGCTTCTGGATTATTCTTGTGGACAATAACAAGGTCTGTAGACTTTCTCTCAGCTGCAGAGCTAATTCCCTGTTGTGTTGGTGTGTACTGACCACAGTCCAGGACAATAGGGCACAGTAAGATTTTTTATTATTATTATTTATACCCCGCTCTTCAGCCTTAAAAGCTATCAGAGCAGCTTACAATTATTATTTTTAATTAGACAGTTCCCTGCCCTCAGGATTACAATTTAAAAAGACACTATACAAAAGGAGAAGGGAATGATGGTGGGGAAGGGGATCAGGTCCAGCAGTTCTTCTCTCCCTCTGACACCTGGACCAAGGCAGATGGCATGGAGGGAGGGCTCTGCTTCATGATATAGGGCAGACCCAATGGAGTTTGGCCTGTCCTTTCACTCCCTCCTACTCCAGATGGTGTTGTCAAGAAAGAGGGCTCTTCAATTTGAGGACAGGCCCGATGGTGTAGAGGCGCTGATAGTAGGGCTGGGCTTGTATGGATGGCCCTAATTTCGGCCCCAGGCCTGCATAAAGTGCCCATCTGTATTGGGCCTTTATTACACTTTAGCATTTTGGCTAGTTCCTTCATAGCTGCCTTCCTAAGTCCTAGTCTTCTTCTGAATGCTTGGTTGCAGTTTTCATTCTGATTAATGATGGAGGCAAGGTAGGAATAATCTTGAACTATTTAAATTGCTCTCATCTACTTTAAAGTTATCTAAATCATTTGTGGTCATTATTTTTATATTCTTCAGTTGTAAACCTTCCTTTTCACTTTCTTCAGTAATTGTTCCAAGTGTCTGTTATTTTATGCTAGTAGTTGGTTGTCATCTAGATATCTTATATTGTTAATATTCCTTCCTTCAAGCCTAATCTTGTTTTACATATTAGATGTTCAGGGTACATGTTAAACAGACAGGGTGATAAAATGCAGCCTTGCCTGACCCCCCCCCCCCTTTGCCAATTGGAAACATTCCATTTATTTTTTCCCAACACTTGACCTGAGTAAAAGTTACGCATTAGAAAAATCAAAGCTTGTGGCATACCCATTTCTTTAAGAGCAAACCATAGTTTTTCGTGAGCCACACAAAGACTTTTCTATAGTTTATAAAACACAGGCGGCTTTTCTTCTGAAATTCTTTGGTGCACTCCATTATCCAAACACTCCACTTTTGCGGTATGATCACAACTGCCTCTTCCTTTCCTGAATCCAGATTTGACATTTCTCACTCTATACAAGTTTTTGTTGTAGAATTTTGATCATCAGTTTGTTTGCATGGGAGATAAATGCAATGATCCTGAGGTTACTGCAATCCCCAGTGGGAACTGGAATGTATATTGAGCATTTCTTGGGAACTGGAATGTATATTGAGCATTTCCAATCAATCTGCCATTCCTTTGTTTTCCACATTTGTTGACAAAAGTTAGTTTGAACCAGAGTAGATTCTGCCTTATTCGGTTCAGGTAAGTGCAAATAAAGAAGAAGCATATGTTTGTCCCTCTTGATTCCTTTGGAAGCTTTCTCATTAGATACAAGGACCTCAAAGTATCAATTATAGGAACTAGGTATATCTATGTATGTTTTATTTATATATCACTTCTCTCCTTACACAAGATCCAAGGTTGTTGTTGGAACTGTGGAAACTCAAACAAGCATCCTCTGTAGTGCAAGGAATCATGTGATCAGTCAGGTATGCATGCAGGGCCTGCGCTGATAGTTGAATAAATTTGCTCTCATTACCCAGTCATATCAAGCTAGTTAGAGATATGGCTTATGAGCTCATCTGAGAAATGTATCATCCTTTTTTGCCCTGCTCTGCATAAATCTCAGCTCCAGTTCTCAGGCTGAAACCAAAGTATCAAACTAAATATCCATTCATTCAAATTTCTGCCTTTCCCCCATGAGATATGTACAGTAAATTATTGCATTGACTCAGCACTGTGAAAGGTTCTAAAAGTTCACATAAATGTGTACCCATGTATGCTTATATGCATGAAAGAACACGTTTCTTTTCATATATTGCGTCACCAAACAATTGGTTATGTTCTGCAAGGAGACTAATTTAAAATATGTCCTTGTTAAAGCACTAGAAGTTTAGCTTTGCTAAATTTCTCCCAAATCAGAAGACTGATGGGGTGGGGTGGGTGGAAATGCCCAGTTCCATAAGGCATTGAACACATGCCAGGTGCATTGCTTGATTTTATGGGATATTCCAAATAATTGTTACAAGGATGCCAGAAACATGTATTCACCACTGTACCCCCAGGATGTAATGGCTTTTCTTCCAAACATAGAAGGTAAGAAGCCATTTTATTCTTAGTCCTCATACTCCCTTTTATCAAACTCTTCCTCCTCATTCAGCAACATCTTTGTTAGATGTTTCTGTAAAGAATCAAAATTAAAAAAACATAGCTTTTACACCCTGTAAAAATAATAAAACTAAAGCCATTCACAATCTAGTATGGGACGTATTTTGTCATTCTTTATGTTACACAAAATGTTCAACAGGTGCATACATCGCTCTCAATGAGAACTCAGGTGGAACAACATGTAGAAATTTATCGATCTCTGCAACAGGTTTTTCTTCAGCCAGGAAGAAAAACATATCAAATTAGAACAAGAAAGAGGAATCAAGCTCACATTAATTGTGCAAAAAGTCATACTGTGAAATGACCCTCAGATATATATAAGTCCTACATGGTAGGAGAAGATTAGCAGGCTACCATAAACTGATTATCTGTTTCCTAAGAAAAATATTATTGTAAATAAATGTTCAACTGAATACAAGGACATTATATTGTACACCTTGAAAATGATGTCTGTTACATAATTCAGCTCACTAATGATCTATTTATTATATTAGGTATCAGGATACCTTTTCATTTACATAATCTAAGAATAAAAGTACATGAACAAGGATTTATTTGCAGATCTGTTTTCTAGTATATTCAAGCTCATTGCCTTAGATTTAAAAAACATTTTGATACTGTTTAACAATATCAGCTTTTACTAAAAGGCATATATGTTTCTGTCCACCTTTCACCTTTCAGTTTAAATATAAATGAAGTATATTATGGCATGTTAATTGTTTGCATTATAGCTAGAGCGAAGATCAGTGATCTTCAAGCCACCTTCCTGTACCTTGACTCTTTATGATGGATACTATTACAAATATCTGAGAGTGGCCAATCTCTCCCTCCTCCCTAATCCTCCCCCTCTACTGTAAATAAGTAAAATGTTGAGTTTTGGCCCAAAATCTAAGAATTTTTTGTATCCAAAATCTTCTTACTTCATACTTAGCAATGAAACAGTGATTTTCATTTTTAAAAATGTCTTTCTATATTTCCATATTTCATCCATGCTAAATTCTTAGCTTCAACAGCCATTTGTGACAACAAGTCCTCAGGACAAGTTGTAAAATATGCAAGAATGAAGAAAATATAGTTTCTCACTGTTGGAGTGAGATAAAAATAGATTATGTGAATTTAAATATTCAGATTTTGAGCTATACTTCATGAAACCTCCCAAGAACATGACAGAAACAATAGAAAATGAAACTTTTGCTAGTTTTTTAAAATGTGAAGTACTTTAAAATACTACTAAATGTAGATCATAAAATGCAGATTTGAATCTTTGGTGGATAGTGCATCACTGGATTTGTAAAGTTACTGATATTGCCATCCCTCTCCAAAGAATGTTAAGCATCCAACCACTTTCTTTCAGAAAGGACAGCTTATAGTAGGAAATATTGCAAAATCATTTTGAAATACTCTACAAGTTTAAACAAGAGTCTCTTCACCAATCCCACAAGAGTACACAGTAGCAGAATCTCTAAGCAGATAAGAATACTGTGATATGAAGTTCTGTTGTTAAAATGTATTAGAGTCACTGGAAGATTTTCATAACCAAAAAACTCATAATGGAAGCACTCATATCTTGGAAATGAGACATAAAAAGAAGTTTCAAAGTAACAGGAACCATAGGAGGCACCAATTATGAATTGTAAAGCAGTAACAAAAGCACATGGATCATTTCAACAACATCTACACAAAAGCCATATACAGTACAACAGAGTATCCCTCCCTCATGATTTTTTCCAAAGAACTTATTTTCTTTATGAAGAACCTTGTGGAAACTCTAGAAAAAAATTCTTTTCAAAATTTTAAAGGTTCATCAAACCTTCTTTGTCTTCTCTGTCTTTAAGTTAAAATAAAGGATGTTAAACTTTGTTTATTTTTCTATCCTTCTTCCCTTCTCCTCACTCTACTGTTGCCTGCCCTGCAGCACCTTTGAAATCTCTGACCATTTCCCTGTTACTATGCTACACCTTGGAAGAAAGGTCTCAGGCCTTGTAGATGAGCTAGTGATCTAGCAGAGATCTGATTCTTTGAGATACAGAGATGCCATGACCATTGATATTTATAACACAAGGCTGTGCATCAGTTACAGGAAGGGAGATGGACACTTTGCTGCTGAACATCCCTCCCCACTGCCTACTCTTTGAGTCCCTATATGTTGGGGAAAAGGCAGAATATAAGAAAGTAGAATAATAATAACACTCTCCACTAAGCACAGAATAGCCACAGGAGACATAGTTGTGTCTGATGAAACTTTATGAAATGTACCAGTATTTCTTATCCAGGATATGCTAACTTTTGAGGGTATGGGAACCCTGTCCCATATTCAGCCTGGCAACCTTGCCATTGCAAAACTATGTTCTTTCCCTTGAATGCACAGATATTTAACAAGTTCCTGATGCACACTGTCAAATGAAATTGTCACATTTGGTAGTCACTGGAGAGACTTCTTGAAGGAAGTGGAATAAAACCTTAGTGTGGAGAAGTTGGGTGGGCATCTCATTTTCTTCATATTTTCAATGTTATGGAAGCAGTAGGCTCAGATAAATTTCTCTTTTATTGAGTAATAACTGAGAGTTTAGAAAGAGGGAGACCCTGCTTTGGCCTTTCTGGATGAGAATGCCTTCCCCTTGTCCTTCCTGTCAAAGCAGCAGCTATTTATAAGAACTCACGGCAATCTGGGAATATCCTTTCGAATATCATGCCAGTTTAGGAGTTTCTGTATTTTTGTTATTCCCCCTTTCCATTTTTTTTTCCTTTTTAATCTGGAAGGCAACCTGAAAAACCTAAGGAAAATGTGATTGCATGGACCCTGGCCCTGTTTTGGAAAGGGGTGGGGGGGTCAACTTTGGCAGGACAGCTGCTAATAATTTTGGATACCTTCCATGGGAGAGCAAATTACTTTTCCCATCCATTACCATTCAAAAATAATTGTATAGCAAGACTCTTACAAGTGAGAAATCTCCATATGTTCAGTATGGCTTGCTCTCCAGTAAGACTGCATAGGCTAGATTGTAAGCTGCCTTTATTATTCCTTGGAGAACTCAAGTGCAGTGGCTGTCTTTATATTTGCTTTATGTGCATGTGATCATTTAGTACATTTCTGACTGATAATGCCTGCGGAAGCTGAGCTCTATAACAGTCTTGGTATCCAGTTTGGCCAGAACATTACAGAAGGATCTCAGTTCCCCCACCCCACACCCAGACATATGAGGGGCACAAGTCTCCCCTGACCCCATTCCAGGGTTCACGGATAGTACTGCTGAAGACAGGCAAAAGAAACCATCTTCTCTATAAAATGTTACATTTATTCTGTCCCTGCTATTGTAGATATCTTGTTTGCCAAGAATATTACACTACCTAGACAATGACTTGGAGAGAAATACTACTACTGTAGTTACTAATCCACAGGACAGGTATTAGAAATATAAACACAGGGGGTAATCACTTGATCCATGGGCTTAATATGGCCCATGAGCCTTTAAGTCTATTTTATTTATTCCCTCTCTCAAAAAGCTGTAACCCACCTTCAACCTGGCTGAAAAAGGGGCAGCAAAGTGGCACTCCTTTTGGACCAGCAAAAATGGCTTTTCCCGCCCATCCACAGCTAGCTTTAAGACACTTCAGCAGCATGCAGCATATAAACGCCATGCCACCATAGTGCCTTGAAGCCACCCACATGTAAACAGCCAGTGCAGCTTCAAGACATGAGGTGTATAAACACCATGCTCTGAAGCTGCCCAGGTGACAGTGCAAAAGAGCCATCTTTTTTATCCTTAGTCGTCATTTAATAATTCTTTCAAACTAGACATTGAGTTTTATAATTATTTTCATGTTCTTTTGAATATAAATGTCTATATTAAGAGATCTTTTTAACTCATATCAATGTGTTCAAATCAACTGTATCTCATATTTGATAGTGTTTTCAATCACATTCTGGTTTCTGTCACCCAAACACCACTTTGTACTTCCAGCTACATCCTGTGAACATTATTCTCTACTTCAGCATTGTAAGAAATACTGCTGTATTATTATCTGTCTCCCCCCTCTTTTATTTCTTTAAAATTGCTATGAAATCTCATCTTTTCAGAAGACATGGATTGCTAGTGACCTTACCAAATCTGTTCCTGGTGTGTTAAGAAATGTAAATAAAAATGTAGACAGATAGTTCTTTCTTTGGTGCAACACAAAAGCATGAACTGCTACTGTTTCATTGTTTTCTGCTGATATTTTTATATGTTTTGCCATTGTTTCAAGGTCAATGTAAAATGCATTTGAGAGAAAGCACAAGCTATGAGTAATGTACCTTTCCAGCTCAGCAATTTTCTTATCTTTGTCATTTTTTTCATTTTCTACTTCCTTGAGAATTTCTAGAAGCCTGTCAACTTCAGCTTGAGCTTTGCCACATTCCTCTCTATAGTAGGCCGCCTCTTTGTCAAGCTGCTTCATCCTGTCAGCAAATTCAGGGTTCATTCGTGCTTCTTCTTCAGCTTCATGAGCCTATTAAATTTTTAAAAAACAAACCACCAGCATTTCAGATAACTTGTAAACACTGCTCTACAGACTCAATCACAGACTCAATATGATGAAAGGATTTATGGGTATCCTGTTAGCTGGTCAATCTTCTCATGATTTGCATAACTGGGCAATGGGAGGAAATGCCTTGCCAAGAACTATGGGACGGAAAATCATAATCCCCTGCTTTAGAAAATAGCTTTTGAAGTTTTGAAGAACACAGATCATACTAATCAAAAATCAGTACTGAAGAACTTAATGTCAGTTAGCATTTCATTGGGTTTACTTTAATAATTTAAGGCACACTATTTTTTTCTAGGGATGATGAAGATATATTCCACAGACAGTTTTACCCCAAATCCTTTTTTATTTTTATTTTTTCCATACTGCAAATAGTGAACCTGAAACATAAGAAGAAACAAGCCCCTTGGTGAAACACCACAAATAAATATACCTGGCAAACACATGCATGGGTGGGTGGTCAGTTCACAAACAAGAAAGAATGTGATGAACACAAGAGAAAAAAACAAGAGTGCAAAGTCCAGTCCTACTCCCATGAAAACTAATGGTGAGACTCCATTAATGTCAATAAGATCAGGAATGGACCAAAGTGTTTAAAACGTTAGACTCAAATAATCACACACAGATGTAAACAAGAATGCACTGCAATGCTTAGCCTACCCCTTGTTTCCCATTATTCCTAATTGGCATCTTCAAAGAGCAGGCAGGGAGAAAACAAGTAGTTTAACGGCAGTGCACATTAAACACACATAATTCAGAGAACACTTCTTCAATATACATTAATGCATTTTAAAAGATTGTGGACACTCTGAAGAGCTGCATGTCCTTTTGCGATAAACAATACAGAACAGGTGCTGGCTTTATTTCTTTATATACACAGATATATATTCATTATTTCAGGGAATGTAATGTAAGCAAGCAATGAAACATCTGTAGGTTGATTAAAAAGTAACACTAATGTCTACTTCTAGAAAGTGGACATTCTTTGCAATGATTTGATCACTTTTGTTTTTCTACAAGTCTTGAACTGAAGTAAAATATTTTTTATGATGAAGAAATGTGTGAAAAATCAGGTGACTGAAAAACTGATAGCTGACTGGTTTTTTTTCTGCATGTAACATATCATTTAAGCATGAGGATGATCAAGGAAAAGGCTTTGTTTGAATGGACTTTTTTATTCCCAGAGATCTATGGCTACTTCAAATGTAATAAATTTCCTACATGAACTTAGAAAAAATACATGCATATCACATGTATGTCATTTCATTCACAGCGAAACACACTCATGTGGAATTTGTCACACCTGATAATGTATGACACTGTAAGCAATTTGCCAGATCTCTTTTTCTGATGTGGAAATGTTAGACATATAGGAAATTTGCCATGTTGAAGCAGCCCTTGATTTAAATATGTGAGAGGAGAATTTTCTACCCAAGTAAAATGTAATGTATACTAGATAGATAGATAGATAGATAGAGTACTGTTTTTTCAGGGTTCCCACTGTGCAGCCTCCATCCATTTCAATGGGATCTTACACAGGTTTCTATCTGGTACCTGATGGATTGTGCCCATAACGTACAAATAAATTCTATTTAAATAAATTAGTACCTTTAAGATGCTGGTTAAAGGGTATGTAAATTGAGCCCTTGATCTTTACATGAAGGTTAGAATCCACAGACTCCCAAGCACCTCAGAAAGTTCATTGCAGCTTGCCCAATTTACTCTTGAATGAGAAGCTATACGGAAGAAGATTCCTTGATTCAGCTGTAAATTTTGAAGGTTTCATGGATGGTGATAAGAAGAGGGTTTTTGGATTTTTAGTAGGTCACAGTTCTCCTGAAGCCACCCACACTCTGTAGTCTAGAAGCCATTTATGCATAGAGCCTGGCTTGTATTATTATCTGCTATGGGACAGCAAATGACTTTTCCCCACTCCCACAGCCAGCAACAGAAAAGCCAACCAGCTCAGACAGTTTACCAGCACCACAAATCTAATGCAGTAAAAGAATAATGCAACAATATCATATGCTCAGAAGATCCTGCATTCACCTTGTTCCTTCAGGGCCTGAATTTCTCATGTTATTTTTGATAAAACAGTTTTGATCATGCATACAAGCCTCCCTAAGGCCATATCTACAGACAGTGCCTTGCAAAGGTATTCATGTCTGCAATGCATGTATTGCTGCATTATGACCCAGAATTCATATGGATTTAACTACCACAACTACAACTTGATGTGTACAAGTGATCAACACCACAAATGGGCAAAATATTTTTATTGTGGTGCAGAAGTGGGGGAAAAAACCCTGAGTTTGGTTGGTTCCCTAAGTATTCAATCTCTTTGCTGTGACATACCTAAAGAAGTGCTAGTGTAAGTTACTGACTCTAGAAGCCACAGAAATAGTTGACTGGGGTCCACCTGTGTGCAATTCCAGTGCTACATGGTCTCAGATTAAATCTATCTTTTTTGGGGGGGGGGAGGGGGAGGCCCTAGACTTTTTAATTTAATTCTTAAAAAACAGCATCATAAAAACCAAGAAGCTATTGGAATAAAGTTGTGCAAAACCACCAATCTAGGGATAGAAAGAAAGTTTGCCATTGTTCTTCTCCTGGCTGAAAAATTGGCTTCCTGACATTAAAAAAACTGGTTGAGAAAAATTACACAGTGGTGAGAATTTTGCAGTTTTCACTCACTGTGAAATTTTGCACATCCTGAAGGCTTTTAAATTATTTTGAATAGAAGTCCTGTTATGATGTGCAAAACCCAGTTTATAGACAGCCAATAATTTTGCAGAAAAAAACACCAGGTAAGACAGGTATTCTGGGTTTTATGGAATCATGGCAAAAAGAAATCCATATCAAAATCAATTTGACATTTACAAAAAGGCATGTGAGAAGCACGCTTGAAAAATGCTATACTACTCTTTGTTCTAATAACACTATCCAAATGGTTAAACAGTGGTAGCAGCACTGTGCTGTGGGTCTGATTTTCGTTTTGGAAGGATTGGGAATTGGTTAGGATTGAAAAAAGGATGGATGGAACTGAATATAGGAGATTCTAGAGGAAAACTTGTTTCAGTTTGCAAGGACCCTGAGAATGGTGGAATTCTCCACTTCAAAATCTGCCTATAGTTTGGCAGAAGGAAGAAAATTTTCCCTTACAAGAATAAATAAGTGAACACAGTGTTTCCCTACCCGATAGTGACTTAACGAAGAAGACTAACAAGTGTAACCACTGCAAAATTTTGTGCCACAACAAAAAATATTTTAAACCTTCACATAGCTGGAGATAATATTAAGTGGTAACAACAAATCTATTTCAATTCCAGGTCGTAACACCACAAAATATGGTAAAGAGAAAGTCAGGGGTGAATACATCTGCAAAGCTGTAGAGGCTGCATATCAGGTTTTCCTTAAACAATCCTGAAAATTGACATTTGGTGTATAAGCTGAGAGAGAATTGGTTCAAGAAAGCTGAAACATTAACATGGCCCATTCACCAGTTGAGATGTTGCAGAGTAAGATTAAATAATTATTCCAATATATTTTTAGAAGGAAATATATGAATGTGAAGGGATGATGAAGTACTACATGGTATTTAAAATAATCTGTAAGTTGATTTTCTAAAATTAAATTAAACTAGATTGAACAAACAAACTTAGAGAATGTAAATAAACAGTTTTAAAAAACTAGTTACTTATAATAGTGTATAATAGTTACTTGTAACTTGGGAAAGTCTTTCCAATCACTGTGTAACTTTTAGGTACCTTTGTTGTTATGCATATATGACCCTATGTAATGATAGAAGAGGAATATCTCATGGTTCAAGTTAAGATTTGTGCTCTCATCTCTTGCTCTGCTGTGAGTTTTGAGATGACATTATTTTGTACCCCATGTAGCATTTAGAGATATTGTAAAAGTAAGTAAAAGTACATATCCTTGTTACTTTTGAGAAATGGGAAGGAGTTCCTTTTTTTCACATTGCAACTATAATGGTACCTAACTTTGGGGGGGGGGAGGGGAGAGTGTGAAGAATAAATTACCCTCCTTTAGGTTTTCCATAGGAGTTTTCATGAGCAAAATCTATTTCACTGGATGTGTTTTTGAGGGGTTCTTTAAGCCAAAATAGCTTTTCCTACAGTTATGTCAACTGAATGTATCCGCTCACCTACAGCAGCAAAGCTATTGTGCTTACAGACATACAGTCTGCCTGCCCCAACAGTGGGTTTGCCATCCACAAATGGCCCAGCCTATTGTCCCACCTACTTCCAATAATTTCCATCCACAATCTTCTTTCATTGTTCCAGCCTTGCAGTGCTTCAAGACCCAAGGGATACCAAAGACTTGCTAACTTTCAATTGCCTTTGCTACGTCTAGTGGGTTAAAGCAGGAGAACAGCACTCCCAATTCTGAATCGCAACCCAAGTATACCGTATGTCCAGAACAGACATACAAAAAGCATATTATATCATTTGTGACTTGATTATCAACAAATATTTACAGAATGGTGAGTGTAGCTTGGACTTATTTTCGGAAAAACAAGGTTCTACAAATTTTTATATAAACCAAGTGTGCATAAAAGATGACCCTTCAGTCACATGCAGCCTCTTAGGATGTTTTTGCAGCTGTTCATCTCTCATTTTTCCCCAGACTGTTCTTTTATTGCTCAGAAAAGGAAAATGAATTGCCCATAACTCTTGGAAGCTTCAGGAGAAACAATACACTTTTTAAATAAGTTCTAGCCTTTCCCCGCCACTGTTTAACATCAATTCCTCCAAGTTTTTCAAAATAAGAATTGGATGTCCAGCTATCTCTGGGTTCTTGCCAGTCCATGTAGCCCTGGAGGATCCTGGGACAAACAACTGAAACTGTGCCTTCTGAATAAACCTTTTTCAGTTGCCTCTTCCTGCTACAGAGAGCATGGGATTTACATCATCTAGTAAATCCAGGACTTACAATCACAGATGATGAACTGTCATAAGTAATACTATTTTCTAATAACTTAAAGGAGAATTTCATATGCCACTATTGCATAAAAACATAGATTGCTTCTTGCATTTAAAATATGAAATCACAGATTTGAAAATTCATACTGAAAAATATCTTCATGGGACAATACTTAAAATAGAGTACATTAATTACACAGTAAATCCCAGTATCGGAAGCTTACTAGTGAATATTGCTGAATAATGTTTGGTTCATACACATGCAATAACAATCTTTGCATTTTTTCAGAATCATAGAAAAAGCTATGGATTGCCTACATTGCACACTGCAGAAATAATCCAGGTTGACACCACTTTAACTTCCTTGGATTGGTGCTATGGAATACTCGGAATTGTAGTTTGTTGTGGCATCAGAGCTCTCTGATAGAAAAGCTAAATGTCTTACAAAACTACAGTTCCCAGAATTCCACAGCATTGAGCCATGGTATAAAGAGGTGTGTCAAACTGGATTATTTTTCCAGTGTAGATGCATCTTATTTTAACAAAAGATTTCATAAGCAGAAGTAGAAAACCAAACTGGCCAGTTATCATGAAAGAACCAGCCTTATAAGTCTCTGCACTATTTAATGTCGTCTATAACATATAGATAGTGGTGTACCTAGTATATCTGAGATCTGGTGTGGATCTTGACACACATGCCTCCTTTCTTCAGCAGCCTTTTCCAGGACTGGTGGAGCTGCCAGCTGGGCAGCAAAGGGAGGAAACTCACTTTCCCAAAAAGCAAGCAGAGCTGCCAGACTCAGATGGCACCCTTTCCCACCAGTGAACTGGGTGACACCCCCCTCTCAGGGGTAACTCATTGCGGTCTGCATCCCTCATCCCCTAATCATGCCCCTGCATATAGACATACTACATACACCAGTTTTACACTGAATATAAAGAAACAGAAAAAATATGATTATTTGTAAGCATGCTGCAGGCGCCCTTCTTAAAGATTTTGTCAGTAGTACACATATAAATACGAGCAATACACCTCAACTGAAATGAGCCAAAATATCAATCACTATAATGCTTAATAAATTAAAATGAGACAGCAGAAAGATGCATGCAAGAAAAAAATACTTTCCTCAGATCCTTCAAATTTTATTGATTAACAATATGAAATTGAGATTATTTTAAAATTCAAATTAAGTTATCAGTCAATAATTTTGCAATTGAATGGAGCGAATAATTTAAGGCTGGCCTCCTTGATATTTTTAAATGTTTAATTTAGAAGCAGTATGCTGCTAATTTCATTATTTCTTAATGTCTACAAAGCTGTTTGGAAAAACAGAACCCTATTAAATGGATAGCACTGTGTGCAGAACAATATAGACCAAAAATGCTTTTGGAAAGAAAGAATGGTCTTGGGGCAAGTTTAAGAATACTAAATAATATGTATGCAAGTTCCAAATGCTATAGTCTCTTTTAAGGACTGTGTTGTCCCATACCCTGTTTCCCCTAAATAAGACATCCTCTGAAAATAAGACCTAGTAGAGTTTTTGCTGAATTGCTAAATATAAGGCCTCCCCGAAAGTAAGACCTAGTAAAATTTTTGTTTGGAAGCATGCCCATTTTTTTGTTCCACAATAAATGTGCATTCTTCTTCATGGAAAAATAAGACATCCCCTGAAAATAAGACCTAGTGCATCTTTGCGAGCAAAAATTAATATAAGACACTTTCTTATTTTCAGGGAAACATAGTATGAGCCAGCCCAAAATATGGGATCCTCATTGGAAACCCTGTACTACCAATCCAGAAAACTAGGTTGGACAGGGCTTTCTCCGTAATGGCACCTGGGGTCATGGAACTCCCTCCCAATGGAGTCGGGCTCAGAGTGTTTTGATTGTTTGTGCTATCAAAACTTTTTTAAAAAAATTGTTTTAATCTGTTTTTTTAAAAATCTGCTGTACATTTTTGGGAGCTTTAGGAGCTCTAGTGGCAGAGTGGTCACGTAAGAATAGGTTATAATTATAAACCAATAAATAAAAAATCAGAAGATAACTATAAACAAAAAAAATTAGAAGATATTTCTACACAATACAACACCCTCATAGTCCTGACTAAGAAAAATGTATCAGATTCATTTTCCACTTACAATAGGAACTGTCAATGCCATGTTTTCAATTTTGACTTCATAGCTGCATGAATTTAACCAGCAGCTTGAAATCTATCATTAGGAAATGTTGCTATAAAAGCATGAGTGTTTTTTTTTCCCTCCTCAAAATAAAATCTGTGCTATACTGGCTTCAATCTATATCCATACTCATCCATACCTGGATTTAAATCAGTATAGTGGTTATGGCTTAAATTGACTGAAATCCATGTACAAAGGCATAATTGGGGTTGTGGACAATGACTTTCAGCAGAAAAAATGGTCTAGGGCCCATTCTCAAAAGAGATGAAGGAGTTAGCTTTAGATTTCTGCAAATGCACATGGGCTGCACATAGAATCCCTACATTCTGTATATAATTGGCTCTGGTCACCTTCCACCACATAAAATGATTATTGGAGTGGAAATATACAACTCTGCACTGCTGAAAGGTTGTATATTAGAACTTTATCTTAGCTTTGGTACAGTAGTTACAAATACATTACAAAAGATTATTTTGAAGAAAAATTATTTGTATGAAATAAGAATATGAAAAATCTTTCACATGGATTAAATTGGTGCCCCAAAACTGCTGTATAGTTCATTTCAAACTATATATGGTTGCACACACATTCAAGATGACAATGAAGTGTTGAATGGGGAATGAAGCTGAAGAGAATCAACACCCATTTGCTATCCCCCCAAATTTTTCTTGCTCTAAATGCATTTGTTGAGTCAAAACACAAGATACATTTTTTTAAAATCATTGAAAAGATTTGGTGGATAGCAAATGAAACCCACTTACCCACTCAGTATGTACACCAAAGGATGAATACTTTTTGGTTCTGTATAAGAACGTGAGACACACCAAATGTAACTACAGAATTACCAAAGGCAATTCAGAATGCAATTATTCTGAAAGAATAAGTGTGGTATGTTTTATGAGACTTATTCTTTCCTCATAACACTGGAACTGGTAAAATTAAAAAAAAAAAAAAGAAGTATAGCCCTATTAAAAACACACATCTTGCTTAGAGAAATGCCACACCTTCAAAATGAAATTACAAAATATTAATATCATGAATCAAAAAACATAGGTCATTTATAACACAATTTTATCATCATTTCTATATTTAAGAGGTACAAGAATATTCATCATGATTCACATAAATGTCACTAAAATGTTTCATTTCTATAATACCTAGAGAAATTATTCTTCCTGCTCCCCAAATGGCTCACAATGTCTGTAAAATTATCTACATGGATTAATTTATGCAAGGGGTCCTTTCTTGTGTTAGGCAACTACTGAAGCAGTCTCTTGCCCATATCCTAATAAAACGACTTGAGATGCATCCACACTGAAGAATTAAAGCAGTTTGACACCATTTTAACTGCCATGATTCTATCCTACAGAATCCTACATGAAGAATTTATACTTTGGTGAGGCAACCAAGCTCTTTGACAGACCAGGCTGAATACCTCACCAAACCACAAATCCAAGTGTAAAACTGCTTTAATTCTGCAATATGGATGCATCATTAGTCTTTACAGTGGCACAGAACTGTTTTTTACATTGTTGAATATATGGAACTGAAACTAAAATATTTCAAATGAAAACAGCATTATTGTACTTTCCTACTTTAAAAGGGAGATTGAATTATGAATTTTTATATTTTACTTTCAGGCAGAAATCTCATGCACATGCACAAGAGACAAAGTCCTGCTGGTATCATGTGGACTACACTGTAACAGACTACTACATTATAAACACTGAACCTTACGGCCCAAATCCAGTTGTCAGTTCCAACTAAAGTGGATCCATTAAATCAATAGACTTTCATATGTGCTGACTTACAAGTTCACATTAATTCAGTGTCTATTCTAGTTGGCAATAACAACTGAATTTAGGGCCTTATCTTTGTTATTTTTAAGTGAAAACTTACATTTAAATGATTACAAAAAAAATTACGATAACCATTTTTTAAAAGTAGGCAATAAGTAATTAATCTGGATTAGAGATATTCTGAAAAGACATTCTATAACATAGTTTTAACTTGAAGGATCCAGCAAAGTACCCTATGAGCAAAGCATTAAAATAACAACAAAGCCTGATATCTGCATGCTTTTTTAGAGTTAAGCAGTTGAGGACTTGAAGGCACTTCAAATTTGAATGCAAATCTCATTTATTCAATTTCTGATAAGCAGCATTTCCCTATTTTTTAAAAATAAAGGGCCTTAAAATCCACAAAATCATGTCTTGTAACATAATGCAAATGAGATCATCATAGTTTTGCAAAGCTCCACAGTGGAAGTGTACAACGATGGTGGTGGGTAAATGGATCCTCATGCTTTCATATGTTACAGCGGAGACTTTCTGAAATGACTTACTGGATTGTACATCTGATTGAACAATTGTTCAGCTTGCTACATTGCAAAGTTGAGAAGGAATGAAGCACAGACAAGAAAAGAAGGAAAGAGCCAGGAAAACAGTATTAGGTCAGCAAATCCAGCACATTTGAACAGAAGAACTTGGAATTCTAAAAAGGAGTAGAAATTTAAGTTTCTAAACATTCTTTCATGAAAGTGAGAGGCACTGGAGAAAAATCAATGTTGACTTTGGCTCCTAAAAAAGAATAGCTGGAGCAAGGAATCTACGTTTGTGTTACTTTCCCTTTCTAAAATGAAGTAACCCAAGGAATACAGAAAGCTGTCCACTTTTGATGATACATTAAGTGTTGGTCTCTAACAATGAATCACTAGATGTGCTCTAGGCCAAGGCTGCAATTTATCACCAAGGCTTCAAAGATGGTAATAATAAAAGATTAATTAAACTTTATCATTAAATTTATGGCCTTCTTTTCATATTAATACAAAACTGCATTTCAGTTTTATTATCCTGAAAAGTATAGTTTGGCAAACAGTAGTGGTGAGGAAATCTAAGGAGTGGCAAACTAAAGAAAGTCATAGCAAAGTGGAATATAAAGGGGAATAAAGCAAATGATCCTGCAAATTGTAAATCCCTTAATCTACACCAGTCACCCTGACATTCTACCACTCTTTAAGATTCAACAAGGACACACTGCTAGGTTGAATAGGTTGCTCTATAATTGAAAAACCATAAGTGTCCATCAAGGGAATTTGCTGACACCACTCCAGGAGTAATAGATTATGGATTACAGCCATGTAAAGAAGTAAATTGGCCTCCTGATACTACTTCTAAATCAGTGATGGAAAACAATCAACATTTTTAAGATTATTGGAATAACAGTGCAAAAATACTTTCTCTACTATATCCTCATATACTTTCAATTATCTGTGTTTTATGGCCAAGATCCAAGAGTCTATGTACATGCCTGCCTGGATTTCAAAAAGAAAGTTTTGTTTTGTTTTGATTTGACTACCTCGGAAGTCCTTTAGAGGGTCCTTTTGGAGCTACTGCTCACAGTTTCAGATTAGTTCCTCAGACTCCAAAGGGAAGGGAGGCCCCAGGACTTCCAATGAAACTCTTCCCAGGCTTACACTAGGGCTCACCATTACTAATCCAGCCCGATATTTAGTTGCACAGTTTTATTACATTAAACAAAGAGAAATTAACTTCTTGTGTATTCCCCTCCTCCCTTATAATGAAGCTGCAATATAGTAGTATAACTTCAATACTGCTAGCATTAGGACTTTCTTCCTCTCCTCCCTGTAGACCTCCATAGTGTAAACAAAAATAGCTTCAGAGGTTTTTGTCTGTATTGGGGACTTGAGAAAAATTGTCCCCTACTGATTCCAGTGATGAAAGCTACTTCTGCCAATGGAACTACACTTTTAGATATCACTCATTATACTGCAATCAGCTATCTCATGACTTTCATTTTTCAGTGTAATTTACTCTTAACTTTTTATTTTCCATATTAATTTCCTACTTGAAAGGTCCCTGATATGATTGTTGACAAAATGACAGCTGTGAGGCATACAAAATCTGAACAAATCTGGATTTTGGTAAGATTTACTGTTTTACCCATTTATTCCGTAGCTCAACAATATATAAACAAAATAAACAGCAGAAAACAAATAAAAGTGGCAAGAAAAAAACTTATTTACAACAAACTAACTATAGGTATAGGGCATCTTTCCTTGATTACAAGGAAGAAAATATCATAAGCACCGTGTTTTCAGTCACCATTTCAAACTATCTTAAAAAGTTTTCACTGTGTTTGTTGAATGATACGTTACATGCAACTCACAAAAGCAATCTTTTTTTAAAATATATATATTTTAAAATGTGTTTTGTTTGGAATTCCTTTCCCAACTTTTAACAAATATTGCAATCCTGTCATTCACACAGTCCTGTCATTTCATTCCTATCATTCAGACAATTCAATTTGATGATCCATCTGAACAATTGAAAGCAAAATGTTGAAAACAGTGTTATATAGGAGTGAATATATTTTACACCTATCTCACTTTCATTATCAGCCAAATAAACTAACAATGCTTATAATAAAAAGAATAAAAGCTTAATTCTAAAGCCTGCAGATCTGACATATGGTCATTTTTGCACATATTTTGAGGTTTTGTAGCAACTAAAGAACGTTATCAAATGAAATTAAGTTTTTAAATTATTCTTGGAGTCTGTTATTAGTAGCAACTCATCCTTCCCCCTTCCTGACAAAGAATAGTAGCATTTGATTTACTCACAAATCAGGAAAATAAATGCTGCATTTATTATATAGGTAACCGATGCTTTGTGTGCTTTCAAGTCATTTCTGACTTATGGTGACCTAAGGTCAACCTATTGCAAGTTTTTCTTGGCAAGATTTGTTCAGAGGGGATTTGCCACTGGTCACTCAGTGAATTGTCACGCCTGAGTGGGGATTTAAACCCTTGTCTCCAGGATCCTAGTCCAAAAAAACACTCTACACCATGCTAGCTCTCCATTTTCTTTTCTTTTCTTTTGTTAATTAACATGCTTCTATAATGCATTCTCCATGAAATTATCTGTATATATACATAATTATAAGACACTGGCCTTGAATTTACAGCTATTTTAGTAGTTGTGATTATAATGCTGTAAGACAGATACCAAGCTGCTTACCTTAAAAAAAAAAAAAAAAAAAGGCTAAATGTTTTAAATTCCTGAATTCATAGTATTCACAGGATCATTCCCAAGAACATCAACAACTGGACAACAGACCGTTGTTGGGGGTTTTTAATCCAAAAACAAACACAAAACTGCTTTGCATTTTAAAAACAGAATAATTTTATCTGGATAACACCGCTCTTTCAAATGGCTGATGCTGGGCACTCTTAAATTGCATTAAATTGGCCAGCAACAAAATGAAATTAGATATCCAACTTCTGGAATGCCATTTTTGTTGTGTGAAAGAAGTGAATTCTGGAGATACTAAATCTCTAATAGCTTATTGTATGTTACCCTCATTATACTGGTTTTAGCATTACAGTCAGATGAGGACTTGTCTTGGATTGCATCTTCAGCTTTATTGTTACCCTTAAAAAAACTTTATGTAAAACTAAAAAAATCACATCAATTGTCATTCAGGCCACATGAATGCCTGGCCTTCCCTCCCCATATTTCTGTAAAGTAACATTAGGCTGCATATACTATATATCCTTTTGTGTAGTAATCTTGCACTGCATCCTTGTAGAAATTAATGTTATGTTTTCAGTCATTAATCATTTTATAAATGCCTGTCTACAATGATATGTGAACCATGTGACAAACTGAAGCATTAGTTACCCTTTTGATTAAAGTTAAACTTACACAGCTTTGGCTACACTGTGCCCTCAGTGAAATGATCTATTGGCAACACAATCCTATTTCCAATGTGTGGAAGGCAAACATAATGTTTAAACCAAGAAGTATGTTATGAGTTTGTGTTTCAACAATGAGCACACACAGTACTAACTGACATAGGAAGAGAAATGATGTATGATAAAATGTATTAACATGGTTCCAAAATTATTGGTGATAAAATATTAGACTACATGCAATTAAATACGATGTACATCCCCAAAAAAGTTTGTATATATATTTAGAGGGTTTTCTTGTTGCACACCAGCTAATGACACATCATCATCATCATCATCATCATCATCATCATCATCATGGCTGATGTTATTTAAGCTGTCAAACAAAAACCTTTTAGATTTCAACATATGAATCAGACACATATTTTCATTCATTTTACTAGATAAACGACAAAGTACATTATGAACATTCCCATCTATTAACAGTAATTGGGACTTGAAACTAGCAGGCAACATCTTTAATTGCAGAAAGGCAAGCATGCAAGAGCTGTTGTTAGGCAGTATTTACCTTTTTCAGCTGTGCTTCTAGCTTACTACACTCCTCCTTCTTTTGTTCTATGGCTATTTCTAAAGACTTTAACTTGGAGTCTCTTTTCAGCCCTGCTGAAGCCAATGATGATGCATGTTCTTTGAGGTCAATTAAGCTAGACTAAAAAGATATATATAAAAGAGACAATTGAAAGAGAAAGTTACCAGGAAACACTAAACTGATTTTAACCCCTAGTAATCCTTTCATAGCAGACTTGACAACTGTGCAGAACTAGTCCTTTCAAGAATATTTGCACTGACATTTCAGAGTCCAGAGTTAGTAACGATTACTGTGTTCCACCCTTGGTGCAAACATATGTTTATATAGGAACAGATCATACCATCTATCAGATATGTGCACTGTCCTGCTGCCAATCTAATCAAATGTAAATGAGTGATCAGTGACAGCATACAGATATTCATATGAGTAGCTACATACTTGGAAACTCTCTAAACTGTTGCCTCATTTTTCCTTTTTCCAAGGGCGTTTAGTTTGTCCTGTCAGTTTGACTTGTCAGGTGAATGCGGCAGTCAGGAGTGCTTCTTATCAGCTCCGGCTGATACGCCAGCTGCACCCTTTCCTGGAAATGAAGGACCTGGAGACTGTGGTACATGCTTTGGTTACCTCACGTTTGGACTACTGCAATGCGTTCTACATGGGGCTACCCTTGTGCTTAACCTGGAAACTTCAACTGATCCAAAACATGGCAGCCAGGCTAGTTACTCGTGTATCGAGGAGACAACACATAACACCCGTGCTCACATCTCTCCACTGGTTGCTGATTAGTTTCCGGGCACAGTACAAGGTGTTGGTTTTGACCTTGAAAGCCCTACATGACTCGGGTCCATCCTATCTCAGGGACTGCCTCTCCCCATATGAGCCCCCTCGCACACTTCGGTCCTCTGGGAGGAACCTGCTACAGCCTATGAAAACTAGGCTGTCACAGGCCTCCCAGAGGGCCTTTTCTACCATTGCTCCCAGGCTGTGGAATGGCCTGCCGGATGAGATGCATCTTATTACGACCTTGGACGGTTTCAAGAAAGCTGCCAAGGTGCATCTCTTCCAGCAGGCCTTTCCGGAGAGTGGTTAAACTTTTCCCGATTCCTAAATGTTTATCGAGCCTCTCCCAGCTATACATCTGATACTCCCCCGAGGCTGCCCAAAAATTCTCATTGGAGATATTGATTGTTTTAAGGTTTTATCAATACTGTTTCTAATTCTGTGTTAGTTTAATCTAATTTTAAGGGGTGGGGGGTGGGAAGTGGGGCTGGGTTGTAATATTTTAACTGTACCTGTTTTTAAAAGGCTGTACCCTGCCCCGATTGTTCATTCAGAGGGGTGGGTTATAAATTATTATTATTATTATTATTATCCCCAGTTTTTCCAAACATGCAAACTTCCTTAGCAAAGTAACAGCCAGCATGTTCTTGGTCTATTGTCTGCAACATTCTCACTCAAAGTATAGCTCTTATTATTCTAATTTTCTGGATAGCATCTACTGTCTATCATATCAGGTGATCTGTTCAAACCTAGATGGCATCAAAAGCCATTTTTGTTCTATGGATTCTGCAGTCTCACAGTATTAAAGCCAGCTGGGCTATCCCACCATGGTTCATGTGTGCTGTAACAACAGAGCAGAGAGTTGTTAAAGGGAGAATATAAAATCTTGGGGCAACAAGGAGCAGGTTACTGTCAAGTCTAGCCTGCAATTTTAGTTTTAGGATTTCTGCAGAGTTTTTTTCTGTGCAGAATCCAGTGGATAACACAACATATGACTCAATGACATCATGCAAGGCATTTCTTCATCCGATGTCACGTAACTAGCAATTAGGGAAATGGTAGGGAAAATGCTCAGTTAGACTGTGTCTCACCAAACAATGAATTATACTACATATCAGATCCTATAGTGTGCACTGAACTCTTATTAGTAAAAAGTGAGAAAGAAATATGAAGTAGTTCTTTCTTTCTTGTAACGTCCTGACTCCAAAGCCACTCTTTAGACTTGTTCTTTTTATACAACAATCCCTCCCTTAAAAAAATAACTTAAGGTTTTCAATATGAAACCTGGGTCAGACCAAAGTCAGGGCAGAGATCTACTTTTCCTCTTCACTATAATTTTTATGCAGAGACAGATCTCAACCTTACCATGAGACTACTTGTTTGTGTTTATTATTGCTTTTGTTCAATGGACCTATTTCTCTCTCTTTTTTTTTATTCAGCACTTTTCTTTCTCTCTTCCCAGTGCAACCAACTGAAACATCAGACTTAAATAAAATATTTAAAAATTACTATAGAGGTATGGAATGGCAGATCCATGGCTTTAGATCAGAAAACTCCCCATTTATGTACGTCCAGTTGTTTGTAATTCTACATGAATTCCAAGAAAAATATAATTAGTATTAATAATTGTTACCATTAACATCATACTTAAACAGAATACACAACTGGAAATACAGTCACAGAGGAACCGTGGATTTTGACAATATTAGTTTTCCATCAATAACAATTTCCAGAAATGAGAGCAGAATATAATTTTGATGCTATAACATTCAGTTGGAGAGCTCTCATCACACTTTTGAATAGGCCTATTCAAGACTGTGGTACACATTTACACTTTTATTATTCTTTCTTGTCAACATAACTTTTAATAGAAAACAAGTTTTTTTGGACAGTCAGAATATGCAATAACATTCTCTGCTATTTTTATCTTTAAGTATCAATGTATCATTATAATCTATGTCATACGTTTCAATTTTTGGTTCACAAATATCGTCTCAGTCATCTTTAACAACAGCTGGTATTCTGAAGCCCATTTGTAGATGATGGGGTGGGATGAGAGCCTTAGAAAAATTCTTTGGCTGAGGATGCTTAGTGAGTTAATGAGATTTGGATCAGGGACTTCCTGATATTTTTAGTTGCTCCATACCCTTCATTCCCTGGATGACATATTACAGGGGAAGAAAACCCATGGCCTGCTGACCTAGCAGAAACTACCAAGCTCCTCATTCCAGTTTGCAGGAGCACTAGGTTTGTCTCTTCCCTGTCACTCACCCCCAACATTCAGAAGGGAGATGGAGAAAGAGGGACATGTAACACTCATGGACCTCTGCTGAATTTGCACCAGGAATTTAAGAATAATTGTATTTTTCCCATTACACCATAAAAACACATCAAGATACCCTGTCAAAAAACCATAAACTGCCATGAAATCACTTCCTTTTTGGTGGTTTTGTGAGAGGGAAAATAGAATTTTTCACAAAGCAGCATTGATTGAATGAATGCACAAAAATGTTGTTTTCTGTTTTTGCACAATATATTTGCAAAAATCCCCCAAGTGCTGGGGAAGTGGAGATACCAAAACAGAAAAAAGTAGAGCGGAGGTAAGAAAACTTTTGATATTTTCATTCTTTAATGTTAAAATAAAATAAGTGGAGGGTTAGGCTCCTTCTTTGCAATTCTATGCTGCATCAACAGAATAATAGTGTTCACATCAGGGCAAATACTAACAATGTGTACAGAATGGCAACTGCTATTCAACAAATCTGAAGAAGTCAGCACTAAAATCATGTTAAGACACAACATAAGGCCAGAAATGAAACTAAAAGCTAAAAGCTTTGTTAGTGACATATAGAAGAGGCACTACTTCAAATACTATGGTCCTAAGCGTCAAATGTGTTTAAGGGTCAGGACCTACTGTTTGAATTTGGCTCTGAAATGGATGAGGAACCAATGAAGATGGCAAAGTACTGGTGCAATATGATCATAAAGCCCAATCTGAGTTAGTATTCACACCATAATATCCTGCAAATAAATTTTCTGGACTGTATCCAAAGGTAGCTAAAAGTATAATATGATGTAACAATCTAAACAGTTATAATTAACTAGCACAAAGGTCCAAACTGGTTTTAAAAGGTTTAAATGGTAAAAATAAGGGCAATGAAGTACAAGCTCTTTGTTCCCTCTGGTAGCCTCCAGCACTCCACTGAAACCAACCAAAATTCGGCACCAAATAATTGTGGGCCCTTTGGAAAGAGTGGAGAAGAGGAGGAAAGGGGGAGGAGGAATCTGCAAAAATTACATCCCATTCCACAAAATCCTTTATTAGATACAAGTTCTTTCAATTCATGAAAGAACACTTTTGAACCCCATACATTATTTAAAAATATATGAAACATGAAGGCTCAGACACAGGGGGCATCCTTTGGAGCTACAGCATTCAGAATTTATTAATATGCTAGTTTTCAGCCCTAACATTTAATCTCAACTATAAAATTCAGTGTAGTAGTTGAATAACATCAATTCAAATATTTAATTAATTGCAAGTACTGACCTCTTTTTCTGTTAGCTCTGCTTGTAAAGCATTCACTTTTTCCTTCAGATCTTTGTTTTCTTTTTTAAAGGATTCAATTTCTTCAGTCCTTTCACGGTCATCTCTTTCCCTCTGTTCCTTTAATCGCTCTATGATTCTCTCCTAAAAAGTTAAAATATGGCTACACTTTATCATTTCAAGTAGCAACATAAAAATGTGATTATGTAGAAAACTAAAAATAGTATCATTTTTTCAGCAGAAAGTCTGGATTTGCTCTCAGCGCCAAAACAGAAATATTGGGATCACCTTCCAAGCAACTGTGCACTCTAGGTCCAGCAGTTCCTATGATATTGTGGTTTGCCACTTATGCAAGAACACTCTTTTCACTTCTTGTGCAAATAAATAAATCAATAAATAAGTGACATCATAATATGAGCTTGGGTTGGCTGGGTTAAACCTCCCCTGTCCCAGAGAATCTTCTGTGAGAGTTTGTTGCATGAGGGTCAGTTGAGATAAGGTTGTATTGTTTGTTTGGACTCAGTGGAGGCGTACTTGTGTGTGCATTAGTGGTCCAAAACAAACTGCAAAAATAATCCAGTTTGAGACCACTTTAATTGCCCTGGCTCAATGCTGGGGAATTCTGAGAACTATTCTTTTGTGAGACATTTAGTATTCTCTTTCAGAGAGCTCTGACACCACAATAAACTACAATTGTCAGGTTTTCCTAGCCAGGTTTATTTCTGCAGTGTGTTTTGGACCAGTGTCAATTGTTCTAATGTAGTTGGGTAAAATTTTGCCTTTTGGGTCAAGGCTGATCATTTGTGTGAGCTGAGTGGAAGTCATTAGCATTAGCATACCACTGTTCTCTTTTTCCCTGCCTGAGTACATGGTCTCAGGGAAGTGGGAGTTCTGCTGAGAGGAGGTGAGTCAGAGACTTGGTGGGAAGGAGAAGCTAGCAGACACTAGCTCTCTATATAGCTGCAGTCCCAATCCTGGGAGCTCAGCTCACAGGTGAAACCAACAGGAGTGTTTTGAGGGTGAGACCCTGAGTTCTGTTTCAGTGCCTACTAAAGACTACCAATTATGGACAGTGAGGGAGCTGCTGCAGCCGCCTGCAATAGCTGTGCTATGGTTGTGTTCTTACCAAAGGATGGCGGTAACTTCACCTGCACCAAGTGCAAGTTGGTTCTGCTATTGAAAGAAAAGGTCCAGCAACTTGAGGCCTATTTATCCACCCTTCCTTTGGTCCATGTGGGAATCAATGATAGCCTTCAGAATAAAGAAGAGGTTATGAAGGATCTGGATGCATTTCCTCTTTCCTTCCAGTAGACAGGCATGGGGAGAGTAGTGGAGGTGGACAACTGGCTCTGCAGATGCTGTGGTCAGGAACTATTTGTCTTCCTGGACAATGGTGGGCTTCTGCAAAGGGTGGCTTTCACCTCACAGTAGTTGGCAGGGACATTTTTGCTAAGAGTCTGATCAGGAGGACTTTAAACTAGGGCCCCATTCACACTACAAAAATAATCCGGGATGAATTCGGGTTATTTCGTTGGTGTTCACACTCATCCCGAATGCACCTGGTGCACTTTGGGAAGGGGGCTACCAAAAAACCCACTTAACCCAGGATATTCAATACCATTTTTTCCAGGTTTTCCTGAAAGATCCACATCAACTTGCATCTCTGGCAGTGTGAATACACTTCCAAATCAATTTGGATCACTATGTATCATTCAAGGGAATGGAGGGGATTATATTCAATCTCAAAATGATGGCATATGTGAATAACAGAAGGGCTAAAATAACTAGGAGAGATTCACAAGCCCGAAACGTAATGGGAACAACGATCTCGATATGCATCAGCACAGCAATCCGCATCTCCTCAGGACAAAAACCTGAGTATGACTGCCCCTAAGTTATGTGGGGGAGGGAGACAGCATTCTTAAGGATAGAATTTCATCAAGTGCTGGAGATAATAGCCCAAGCATTATATAAAGAACAAGGCAAAGAGCAAAAAACGCAACAGTGGAAGGAAAATATTTCAAAGACAGATAGAGGGAAGGGCCCATAGTTTTAGATGATTCCATACTAATGCACAGACCATGAAAAATAAACAGGATGGATTTGAACTCTTGGGACAGCAAAGCAGATATGATAAAATTGACACCACTGAAACTGAGTGGGATGAGTCTCAGAATTGGAATGTAATAATAAGGGAGTACAGTAATAGAAGAAGCCAGTGTTTTAAGTGTTGGACTAAGTGGCTTAAGTGTTGGACTAAGACTGGACATCAGGGTTCAAGTCCTGGCTCAACCATGGAAACCCACTGGGTGATCTTAGGCAAGTCACACTCTTTTATCCTCAGAGGACAGCAATGGCAAATCCCATCTAAAGAAACTTGCCAAGAAAACCCCATGAAAGTTTCACCTTCAGTCACCATAAGTCTAAAACAACTTGAAGGAACAAATGACAACAACAGAGGGGTCTAATATATTTCAGAGAAACAGACTAAATAGGAAGAGAAGTGGAGGAACACTATACATTAAGGTACACCTGTGAACAGATCTATGACCTAAATCCTGGACACCAAGTTCAGAGTATCTGAGTAAAAATTAAGGGGGAGAGAAACAACAATGATGGGGGGGGGTGTCCTACTACAGACCTCCAAGCCAAACTGAGGACTTGAATGTTAACAGTTGACTACACATTCAAAAATGAGAGATGAAATAGTAATGAAGTTATTTCTGATATTTCTTGGGAATCAAACGCAGCCAAACATTTAAGGTCCAACTAATTCCTCACTTGCTTGGCAGGTGATTTCATTGTCCAGAAGGTGGAAGATGCAACAATTTTAGATCTGATCCTAATCAAGAGTGATGACCTGGTTAATTGGTGGAAGTGAAAGGATCCTTAGGTAGGACTATGTTTGTCTGGAGTTTGTTATACAGTGAAGAGGGGAAGACAACGATAGTCAGACATGCATTCTAGACTTTAGGAAAACTGATTTCAGTAAACTTGGGGAAATACTGACAGCAATGCCATGGTCAGAAATACTAATAGAGAAAGGGGTTCATGAGGAATGGGAGTTTCTTAAGGGAAATATTGAAGACACAAGGGGGCTAAACAGACAGGCAAAAAGAGGTGCTTTCAGGCTGGCGTTTAGAAGACACATGCCTTGAAGCCAGCAGAAAAGTGCCTTTGTGCAGAGAAAAGCCATTTCAAAAAGAAGCACCTTTTTCCACTTCTTCCTGGCTTGAAGCCATGTCATGTGGTCATGACATGAGCACTCCAGCTGGCTTGCAAGCCAACGGTGTGGTTGGTGGGGTTTCAATGTGGCTCCAAAAAAGGCAGATTCAAGCCACTTTTTCCTGCCCATCTGTTTCACCCCAAAGTGTTTGCTCTACATCAGAGGAAATTAAATCTACATAGTAAAGGATAGCTTGGTTGGGCAATGTTCTGGTTGACAATTAAGTTGTAAATCAGCCTTATCAGGCTTGTCTTGCAAAAACATCTTGCCTCAATCACCTATCTTCCCATTCTGGAAGTGTCAAAGTTTCTCATTTGCAGCTCCCAAACTCTTCTGTTTGATGTGCTTATGGGGTAGTGTAGATGTGACCACTTGCCTCTGAGATCATGGATGCCCACAGTACAGAATTTGTTTGGGGCCATAGTGAGAAGATTTCAGTTCTATTAACAGTTATCTGTCCAGAATGCTTTGACTGTGTATTCATGCATGACAGAGGGTTGGACTGGATGGCCCTTGTGTTCTATAATAATAATAATAATAATAATAATAATAATAATGTTTTATTTATACCCCGCTCTTCAGCCAAGACTATCAGAGCGGCTTACAATTTGTTAAACAAACAGCTTCATTTACAATTGTAAGCTATTTGCCCCCAACAATCTGGGTACTCATTTTAGCAACCTCGGAAGGATGCAAGCCTGAGTCAAGCTTCAGCCCTTTGCTGGTCTTGAACTCGCCACCTTCTGGTTTCGAGTGAGTGGCTGCAGTACAGGTATTTAACCACTGCGCCACCAGGGCTCTTCCAACTCTATGATTCTATATCAAGCCATTTGTAGATGTGCTGTCCTTTTTAATTTTTAATCATGTTTTACATGTGTTTTAATGTCTTTTAACTTTGTGGTGTTTAATAGAATTATTTCGTTATTTTTTTTTTGTGTTGCATAATATGACTCTAGCTGTTCTTGTACTAATTTGTCAGAAGAAAGGTAAGGAATGAAATAAATAAACAGGTAATAAACAAGTCACAATGTAGGCTCAGCGTACTGCATTTAGCTTGCTTACAGAACAACGGTATCCTGTGTGCTTTTGATTTCCCTGCTATTGCAAAGCAAGCCATTTTGCAAAATGGGTGTTGATCCTTCACTGGTTGCCTTGCTACAGGTAAATCATATCTTGGAAAATGTTGGGGGGTGGAGGTGGAATGCATATGGTTGTAGTCATACTTCTTGAAGACTGTGGGTACTGTAATCCAAAAAGTAATTTTTTCATGCTCTGATGTAAACATTGGTTTCCAATGCAAATTTCCATTTCTCCCTTTCTACAGGATAAACAGTTGCTGCCAATAGTCATGGGATTGCAGCTTAAGCATCATCATCTTAGAAAGATATCTTTCAGTGAAGCCAAATACAAGATGTACTCAAGAGGTGTAAATATGTGCTTCATTTTAAAAGGAAGTAGTTATTGTGCACTCTTAAAAGAGAGTGCAAATATTTGTGTTTCTTTAAAACCTTAGTTCTATTCTCTTGTAATACAACATAATACATCAGACAAAAGAGCTTTATGTTTGATCAGTACTATGGCAAAAGCTATGTATTGTTCTGGATGTACAAATATATAACTAATGTTAATATTATTGTGAGATTTTTAACATTCAAGTGAAGACATTTATTTAACCAAGTAATAAGGCCTCAGTCAAGGGACCTTCCATGAGTACACATTTGGAGCATTTTGACATAGAAAAATAATCATTTCTAAGACCAATGATCTCAAAATAAAATTGTTGATACAGAACAGGTATTATTAGCTACTTCATTTTAAAAGCATTTTAAAAAAAAATCTGGAAGTGCTTAGACTGATTAACATACTGAAGAACATCTAATCCTTGTTCACTTCTTAAAAGGAGGCAACTATACAGCAGTGACAAATTTAAATATATTTGGGTATTTGCAAGAAGTCAAACAGAGTTTGAAAGTATTCATTTAAAATGTGATTATTACTGGATATTACTTTAACACTAACCCACATCCTTTTCTGAGATTTTAATCATGCTGTGACAGTCAGCTACACTTGAATCTGCATTGTTTGAATCCTCAAAATTCACAGATTTTGTAGAAAAATTATAAAAGGCTTCAAACTCGCATCTATATTAAACAAATAAATACTCTTTCTCTGTTTACAGTTGCCTGCCCCTAGTACTTAATGCTCCTGCTTGTGGCTTTTGAAGAACACCCTGTTTGTTTTAGTATGTATTTCTAGAATTCACATCCTTCATGATTTGATTCCCTCTCAAGGGACTTGTAATGAGAGTAAATGCATCATCTCTGGAGCCAACATTAACATTGAGGCACTGTTCCACACACTACAGTTACTGGGGTATACTGTGAAGTGAGGTGGTCAGAGGCGTCAGTGTCAGTGAGAGTTCATCCCAGACTTTAAATAAGATCAACCTAATTTTGGAGTAGCATTCAGCATCTTGCATAACTATTTTAAAAACTGGAATAAAACCCAGAACAGAGATACCACTGCAATGTTGTTTTTCTAGTATATCAATAATCAAATAAGATAGAGATATTTCTAGGATGTCTCTAACTGAACATTCTTCTGATTTTTATCTCTCTCCATTACAGAATAAATGCATACCACATTCAGCAATTTATATTAGGAGGGTGGCCTTGTCATGAGCATTGAGAGGTCTCCTATTTTCATCTTGAAAAGTCAGGAGATGTAAATACCCCCTCCTAAACTCTCCCAAATTCTACCACTGAATCTTCACATAGTGTTACATGGAAAAGAGAGAAAGGTATATTAGAACCATTGCAATTATCCCAAAAAGCTGAATGGTGCAAGATTCATAACAGAGGTAATTCACCACACAGTGCATAGTTAAGACTATAGAATTTGGTAGCACAAGATGCAGTGCCATCCATCATCCTGGAAAGCAACAACAGGGGATTAGACAACTTCATGAAGAATTGGGATATCTATCAGTAGCTTCATGTCCTGACAGATCAATTCCCTGATGATAGTAATTTTATTATGGATAAACTGACTCTATCTTTTGGCTCTCCAATGGCCAGGAAGATTTCTCTGAAATTGTGTATGCATCAACCTTTTAAACAGAATTACTATGGCTCAGACATTTGTTTTGTAAAAGAATGAAATGTTCAAAATTTATTTAAAATGTATTTCTCATTCCTAATGATATATGCCTGAGCCTGAGAGCATTTGTGCTGCTTATCACACTTGTAGTTTTTGTATTTTATTAAAGACTGGACAACATCATTCTCGAGCACAAAACAAAGATTAATTGAACTATAATCTCTGTGAGCTAGATGTGGAAAATACATGTTTAAATGTCCTAATACACCAAGTTTGCATTGACTAACCACTAAAATGATGAAGTCCCAAAAACTTATCTCTTTAGTCTTATTTGTATTGGCAAGCAGTCTGGGTGTATATATCTGTCCTCTTACAGGGATAATCTACATATATTTTATCACAAAAGCTTGCAGGAACTAAATGGCAGTGGCTGAAAGCTCTATATGAGACACACTCAAACTGCTTATTTGCAGTAAAAGTAGATGCAGCTGCTGAGAGAACATGGCTAAACTCAAAGGCTGAGATCCTGCTGGGGCACTGCACTGGTAAAAATATGTAAAAAGCTATATTTTCTCAATGGTTGCATAAATGCTTTCCCAAGTGCAGCCAATAGGTCTGCAATGACATATATAACATTCTATCTCTCTTTTTTTAAACTTAATCTTGACACAACAAGTAACTTCACAACCATCTGTGCAACCAGCTACACGACTGGTGATGCTTAGGTATACAGAAATCTCCCCACTATCAAACCTGGCACTGAGATTCCTGTAGTATTTGTGCAATAATACTGTTCACGTGAAGAATTCACTTATGCAGTTATTTGTGTAAAAAGAACCCACAGTTCAAATGCCTGAGTCAGCTCTGGAAAGAATTTTATTTCCACAAACACACACACACACAAAAACCCCATACCTTCTCTGAGAGAGCTTCTTCCAGTGTTGCTAGAGCAGTGTCTGTGTTACTGGAATCTGTCTGCAATGATTTCACACGATCTTTCAAATTGGTTAGTTGTTTGTCTTTATCTCTAAGTTGTTCTTGAAGATTTTCAATCTTTAAAGTAAAATGGCAAAACTTTAGAATCACCAACTATGGGCAATCACCAGTAAAGAGAGACAATGTGATTAGGATATTCAGTGTGACAATGTAAGAAAGAAACAACATGAGAAAGAATATTTGAAAATATTCCCCCAAAACAGTTGAAAAATATGCTTCTCAACTATCAGAATACCGAGGAGAATCCTGGACTGATGAGAACAGCTTGGGAGAGAAAATTCACGTGTGGCTATTTTGTGCAGAAAACAGCAAAGATATTTTCATGCAGGAAATGCTGCTTTTATTGCCAAAACACCACTTGTGAATTTTGTGTGAAGTCCAGAACTGTTGAACAGCCTTCAAAAACTGAACAGTTTTCAAAGACTTTCTTGCAGCATGAAGACAATTGCTAAAATTACACATTGCTTCCTTCAAGTATGAAATCAGAAAAGAATTACATCCTATTTCTGGGCAAATAGGAGCTTGTTTCTTGCAGTAGAGTTTTCAGTGACTGACATGCAAAGTTCTACAGCCCAATATTTTGAAACAAAATAAATTTGACATGCTTCCAAAGGACACTTAAAGTTAATGTATTTTAATTTAGGATTCATTAAGCTCCCGAGGATCGTGCTGCCAATGATGTAATTGAGAATACAACAGGGTATAGAGGTTGCCTGCTTTCTCTCCCCAAAATTTACCTGGGGTAACAAGTTGTAGGGAATAATACTGGATACTGCTGCAAAGATATGGAGTAGTATGCAGGATCACAAGGAGTTGTATAAGTTAACTTTTTGGATTTCAGAAAACATAAGAACTAATTTTCTGTGGCTGTGGACAAAGCGTAGGAATTTTGTGGTCCTAAAAATGCTATTGAACTGCAAGTTCCAGCACTCCTCACCCCTAGCCATGCCAGTCAGGGCTGCTGGGAACTGCAGTGCCACATCTGGAGAGCCACAAAACCTCATCATCTCTGTACCAAGACCAGGTATTTCTTCTTTGTATCTACTTCTGTATAATTAACTATATAACCCTTCACATTAACACACAAATACACACCCCTTAATAATTACACTTAAGAAGATTATATGATTAATGCTGACTCGGACGTATTGGTGTGTGTACGCAGTATTTCCTACAGTAAGTAACTTCCTTGTCAGCTTGGTGGTTTTCATGTTTGTTGAGTGAACTGTCTGTTCATGATTCTTGTCCAGATTTTAAAGTTCTGAATATTATCCCTAAAATAGGTTGAATACCTTGACTAACTCCTTTTACTTACAGATTAAAACCCAGAGCCTCCACTAGTTCCCAATGTATTCCCTACCAATTTGTCTATCAGAATCACCTCTACACAGTCTCAAAACACTATTATAATAATAATGCTTTAAAATGCCATAATGAGGCATTTGTGAAATCAAATAATCCCCATCACAAAGCACCACAACTCATTGAGTTACAGTTGTAATATACTTAATACCCTTATTATTGGGAACATAATTAATTAGTTATTTGTAACTAGTTACTCACAACTTCATGCTGTACTTGGACTTACTTAAACAATAACATCCAATTATTTATTGACAGTACAATTCTATACGTCTACTTAGAAATAAGATCCACTGACTATAATGAGACCTACTTCTAGGTGAGTGTGTACAGCAGGGATGAGGACTGTGTGGACTGCCAGATAAATTCCCACTCTCCATCATGTCTACGCTGGCTAGAGTGGATGCAAATTTAAGTCCAACATCTGGAAGACCACATATTCCCCACTGTCAGCACACTAGCTAAGATTTCTTTTCAAGTCTGAACATTTTATGCAAATAATTTTTTTAAAGAAAAGATACAAAGAAGTTCAAAGCACGTTGTTTGATAGTGTACGTATTATTTTTCCAAAGCTGAAACTTGTTTTCAAAGGAAAGCATACTATGTTCCTTTCATTTCTACAAAACTAATATTGGTTCTAACAACCACCTCATGACACCCTGTGGAAGACAAAAGCCACTACATGTGTCATATTCAGCAAACTGTGATCTTAAATAGATGGAAGTGAAGATACCAATAGAATGAACTTGTATTTAGTATTCAGAGTTCTTTTATTACCATTTGATCATGTCAGGGACATTAGATAGCCTACATTAAAGCACCTATTATCTCTCGGGTGCTCATTTATAGCATATTCACATTATCGTCATCTTCATCAATGTGATTTTAAAACAACACACAAGCTTTACCAAAGACAGTCAGTCTCAAAATGTTTTTTGCAATTTGTTTTAAGCGGCCTTAGGTCCCATGCTAGGAGCAAGGAAGTATATAAACTAACTAATTAAATAACAATAAAACTACAGTTGGACCTCCGCATCCACAGATGTTGCATCCATGGATTCACCCATCCATGTTTTGAAAATACCGTATATACTCGACTATAAGTCAACCTAATATATAAATCGAGGGCCAGTTTTGGGGCCAAAATTATGGATTTTGATATGACCTGTGGATAAGTCAAGAGTAAAACTTAGGGGCATGCAATGAAAGATGTAAAGGATGAACCCAAGGAAAACAGTGCCAAAGAACTTACAAATTTACAGCAGGCATAACTATTTCTACTCCTACTAAAGGCTGGATGGAGAGAGTAGAAGGGGGTCAGTGCATCCAGGGCAGATTGAACACTTGCCTTTCACCATATACATACATACATACATACATGAGTTAAAGTACAGTGCTTACATTGACCTGTGGGTAAGTCGACTCAGTTTTTTGGGGTCATTTTTTTAAACCTAAATTTCTAGACTTATACCTGAGTATATACAGTACTCAACAACAAAAACAAATTCCAAATAGCAAACCTTGATTTTGTCATATTATGTAAGGGATACAATTTTACTACAGTATTGTATATAATGGTACTTTAGCAACCACGGATGTTGGTTTCCAAGTCCCAGCATATACTGGGGGCTCACTGAATAGTGCTTCTCCAGAAGGCAAGGATCTAGACAGAAAATAACACACATATTCACTGCCTTCAAACATATCTTTTTGATCACAGCTTGAAGAAGGAGAGAAAAGGGTCTTTCACCCTGGGTAAAACTGATAATTTCATAGCAGCAGGTTTAACTAGATGAGGCAACACATCATATTCAACAACCAACTATATTCTTTCAAATTTCCATGCATTTCTATTTCAGGATGAAGCTAATGTATTTTTAAAGATGCTTTCAGATTCATGGACATGCAATCAAAAATACATCTTAACATTAAAAAACAATAATAAGGGATGCTGGGTCTGCCCTAAAGGTAATACAATTGTAACTACTGCTGCCATTGCCTCTAGCATGCAGTGTTGTATGCATTCTCTAAGGAGTAACTTTCATTGATTTTAATGGGATTATTCCTAGATTAATGTAAACAAACAAGCAAACAGCTTCATTTATATACCGCTTCATACCACCTAAGGACTGTCTAAGCGGTTTACAACTGTAAGCTACTTGCCCCCAACAATCTGGGTATCATTTTAGCGACCTCAGAAGGATGCAAGCCTGAGTAAAGCTTGAGCCCTTTTGCTGGTCTTGAAATTGCAACCTTATGGTTTTGAGTGAGTGGCTGCAGTACAGGCATTTAACCACTGTGCCACCATGTATATGGGATTGCAGTCATAACCTGATAATATGTGCTTCTTCTTTTTCTTAAATCAAAGTGATTTAACTTTATTGCAGGCATAAACTAGGGATAGTAAATTTATTTGAAGTTATCATAAAAACTACATTAATATTTACATGAAACACTTTGACAAGGACTATTTAATTAATTTATAACAGAAATAACATTAGAGTAAAGATTGCTTTGTATGTTCATATGCTTTGTTTACATATGCATATACCTAGGCCTTTTTGAATTAACTTTTTGGTCAATGGAATTTAAAAATTCTATACCAGAATTTCTTTTTCAAAAAATTATGTATTTGATGCTACATTTCTATCTACCTTAGCATGCACCTGACAAGACCAGACAAGCTGAACATCATACGTGTTCTTTAAGGTGTAATCTCCACCTGCTTTGGCTGCAGTGATATTGCACCATTACTATTAAATGTGTCTCCAAATAATCCTTTGGTATTTCAATAAATGGGTATAATCACAGCAGTTAAAGCTGCCAGTGTATCTATTAAAATCATTAAAACTTTTCACACGCAATCTTTTCAATTACGTGTCCTGTCAATAAACTTTTAAGCAGTATTCATGTCACATTTTTGGCAAATGTTTCAGGAATGCTTCTTATATACTCAAAAGATTTAACTAATCTCACCTGAAGACAAGTGATATGATTCTATAGAAGCATAAATACTAAAATGATTTTTTTTTCATTATTGAGTTTTAAGGCAAAACAGTAGAGCAGAAATTGCAAGTAATGATAAAAACTTGCAGTACTACCAATATTGGAAGTGTCCTTTAACCTCATTTGAGAATGGGGACTTGTGCTGTGGGATATTTTCTAACCATATGTGAATCCAATATATTTCAACAAGTGATAAAAATGCCCCATGACCACATGCGTGTTTTTGAGCATAGAATGAAGGTTATAACACCCAGCTCAAACAAACATGTTCAGGGGGGGGGGGTGTCAAGAATATTTCTCTTGTTCACAGATTTCATTTTCTGGGAAAGGAAATTTAACCAACAAAATTTCTGTGTCTCAAAAATACTTACCTAATAATAATATAAAAATGAATATAAAATTTTATTTGTATCCCTCTCTATCAATTGACATTTTCTCCAGCTGTAAACAAAATAAAACAACCTTGTAAACCCCTCAGATTAGGAAACCTGAAGGAAAGCAACTATTTTTATGTTCATGAAGACAGAGCATGAACTGTTATCAAGGAACAATTTTCTAACCCAATAACAAAAAAGCTTCTAATGTGTAAAACATCCCTTAATGAAGTTCCATTCTTTGTGCCAACTCTGACAGGCAGATAGAGAAATGTAACTTGGTGCAATATTAAGCAAGTTTCCCATAAATAGTGCCCCATATCCATTGCACTATTGGAGAAATAACAGCAAGGGAGATGCATGGCTTATTCTGTAAAAGGTATGGTAGGCCTCTGACTAGAACTAAGCTGTTGGCAGAGGGAATGTTCTCACTGTCCACTGTGGAAATGTAGTTCATGTAAAGTTGCCATGGCATTGTAACCAAACTGCTTGCCCAGGTAAATCACTAAGGAGATGTCCTACAGAGGATATGATGCCTTAGCAGTGTAGGACCATCGCCAGACATTTATACCACATTTGCTTGTTATATATGCCTTATACTGCTGGAATGAGCTTTTATCTCTAAAGAGTACCAACTAAACTCAACCAGATCAGAACTGCCCCTGGTGTGCACCAGATCTGAAGACAATCAGCACAGTCCACATGTTCACATCAGTCTTCTTAAGCCAAAGCAGATGGCCTAGAAGGAGCGGCATGCCCAATGTACCGGGACCACAGTGACCACACAGTCCATTTCCAAAGTGGGTGGCTGCCGCAAACCCAAATGAACCACTGGCAGGAGCAGATCAGATCCACTCATTTTGCCAGCAGCTTCATTCCACCTTAGGTGGCCTCAAAGCAGCTTCCAGCTATTTCAGCAATGTGCACCGACTAAACCCTATGCGCTCAAAGCAGCTGAAAACCACTCTATTTGGCCCAACTATTGTGGGCCCTAGTTGTCAAGCCTCAAAAATCTACAGGGACCTCATTGCCCTGAAGTGGCATTCCTCCAAAGATTCATGTTGTTCAATAAACTGCCTTACCAGAAACAGTCGGTCAACGTACACCTTCAATTCAAGGGGCATCCAACTTGGTAGGATATTGGTAGATGTCCTTTTTTTCTGTGTCCTGAATACATGCTGTGCTATTCATTTTATAACTTGCTGAGAGGATCAGTTCAAAGATTTCTAGCACTGTTTCTTTCTTTGCATTCTTCTTTGACCATGGGAATTCCTGAACAATGTGGCTAGATGCTCAATGGCAAATTGTCTGTGAACATTTGTATCAGCTCCTTCCATCCCTGCTTCTCATGATGTCAGTATCTTCACTCGAGCCTTTCTGGAGGAGATCAAATGAGTATACTCACATTGCCCTCCCATCTTTCAGCAATGGGACAGGTTGCTTCTCATTTGAATAACAACTTCTCATTTGAATAACAGCTTCTCAGCAGCATATTTCAGTCATAAAAGGATATGAGAAAAGTACAGTACCCCCCTCACTGAGGAGGACAGCTGCACAAAGTGTTCTTTGTGTCATTACAGGACATATCATCCAATCCCAGTAATATTAACCTATAGTTTGGGGGAAGTGTGTGTGTGTGTGTGTGTGTGTGTGTGTGTGTAAAGCTTTGTGCATATGTCTCTATTTCTGTCTTAGATAGCAAGCCCTGTAAATGATCTTCTCTACACTGAGGCTTGATGAATTGTGTGAACACTATATAGTTCTATCTTATGCTATTAAGTATGTTTCGACAGTGATGGAAAGAACATAAAAATTCAATAGATAATAGATAATATGTGGAAATAATCTCCAATCTGCAATTTAGGTTTTGCCTATGTTATGTTCCTTCAAGTCAACTCTGATTTATCGAGACCCTGTCATAGGGTATGCTTAGCAAGAATTATTCAGGAGAGATGTTCTTGACAATATTTACTGTTAAGAAATGTTGCCATTACTTTCTCCCTAAATTGAGGAAAGATGAGTTCCCCAAGGTCACCTCTTGCTGTACAGGGATTCAAAACTTTTTCTAGTCCAACACTCAAATCACTACACCATGATGGTTCTTTATAAAAATCCAGTCACACTCAGTTTTCTTACAGTTACAGATAAATGTAATGTCACATTGTAATTATATATACAGAAACTAAGAATTTTAGTAAAAGAACTGTAATATTTATTTCAGCAGTGACTGACAGAATAGCTATCAACAGAAAAAGTGTCACTTCTTAATGGAATTTTGTACAAGATCCTGATTCAACATCTGAAGCTTGCTATTTATTATTACTATTTTATTAATTTATATCCTACCTTTCTCCCAATAAGGGGACTCAAGGCAGCTAACAAACTTATAAAACAATACAGATTAAAAACACTACAAAAGTTAAATGAAAGTATAAAATAGACAATTAAACCATCATATACTAAAACAATTAAAATACCAAAATGCATAAAAACAAAAAATAAATAAAAAAACATACACAGACCCTTAACAAAAACTTCAAAATCAGCACCACAAAGCATTAAGAGCCCAACCTCTACAGTCTGTAAAGTCAGTCATTATCAAAAGGGGCATCGTGGCCTCTCTAGAGACGGAATTCCAAAGTCTGGGAGCAGTCACCAAGAAGGCCCTTCCCTTTGTTCCCACCAAATGAACCTGAGAAGGTGGTAGGACAGAGGGACTCTCCAGATTATCTTAAAACCCCAATAGGCCCATACAGGGAGATAGTCCTTCAAACTGTCTGGAATCCAAGCCATACAATTCATGATATCTATTCTGTCAGTCTCTGATGCTTAATGACATCAGCAGGGCTCACCCCTGTGCTATCACCAGAAGCCATCCTATGATCTCAGGCTTTGGTGCTAAAATTTCAGAGCCTGGGATGTGTAACAATGGGTTAAAATCACAGGACCTGACCTGACAATTGTTTTTAAAATAGCATAAATGTGTGTCTGTGTGCTATTTTAAAAACCAGTAAAAATCTGCAGAGCTAAAACTATTTAAAATTCATTCAAAGATGGAATATGTAAACCTTAGACATCTTTATCCTTCCCATATGTCTTGTGACAGTGAACTGCACAGTGAGAAAGGGTTTTTTTTTTTCTCTATTCTGAATCCCTCAATATTCAAGTTCACTGGATGGCCTTAGTTTCCAATATTATAAATAGGGGAGAAATATCCTTTCATCACTTTCAGGCACAAATTTAGAAATGTCTGTCATGTTCCTTTTGCTTATCGTTTTTGTAAATTAAAAGAGCCAAACCTTTTCCTTTGGTTAGCTGGTACAGCTCTTGTAGTTTGAGTTGTACTTTTCTACAGCTTTTCAAGTCATGCCATGACGTGGAAAATGGCAATACTTTTTTAAAAATATTTGTTTATTTCGTTTTCTACATTTCCCTTAGTTATCCTTGTATTTACAATATCATAAATCGGAATGTCATTACACCTATCTAATACAATTTCTTGTCTTGAATTTCTTCTTCCTGTGTGTTCTCCTTGCTCTTTTCTTTCTTCTTTCTTTATTTTTTCAAGTTCGTTGGTGCATATTTTCCCCATCTTGTTTGTCTTCTCTTTTTTCTTCTTTTCTTTCTTTCTCTTTTCTTTTTTTTATACTTTCCCATACCATGTTTCTGCTAATATTACTTTGTCTATTATATAAAACAAAAAGCCTAACATTAAAAGTTACCATTCAGAAATAATGTTCTATGCTTGAGTTAAACTAGGAAAGGAAAAAGGCATAAATCGAAAAAATGAACATAGAAAGCCTTTCGTGTAAAGGGGTGGGGTGGGGGGGGGGGAGAAGACAAAAATAAAAATAAAATAAAATAGAAAAAATAAAATAGAAAATAGAGATAAAGATATAGAGAGATGAGAGGCGTGTTTTTGTTTTGTTTTTGGTCTTCCTTACATGAATTAACAACCATTTCCTCATCTCTTCTTTTCCTCACATTCCAAATCCTTTTCACACCTTTTGTTGCTCTTCTACTTAACATTTCCATCTCACCTGTTCTTCTCCTACTAATCTCTTTTTTCTCTTTCCCCTTCATTCTCTTTCCTTAATTCCTTCTGCACAGAATTCACCTCCTTAGTTAATCTAAACTAAACTACTGTCCTACACTTACTTTTATATCCTTCTTAAAAACTCTTTTCTACTTCTTCTTACCTTCTCACATCCTCTACACCCTTTTTATACTTACTGAGATCCTTCTCCGTTTTTACCTTTTCTACCTTCTCATACCCTCAATATACTTTCTCACCTCTCTCTAGCAAACACTCTCTCTTAGTTCTTCTTATTTCTCTCTCAAGAACCTTCCTCTCTCTTTCTCCCTCCACCCTTCCTCTCTCTCCCTTCCTCTCCAAAACCTTTTTTTTCTGAGATGTGGCAAGTAGCTACTAGAACTATGCAAATACCTAAATGTGGATGTGCCAGAGATCTGTGTAAAGCCATTACAAAATTGGTAGTTTTATCTTCTCTCCCGAATAGCCACTAATAATATGGATCAACACTGAGCTGTCATATAACACCAGTATTCATCACTGACAGTTCAAACCTCATCAATAAATATGTGAAGTTAGGGTTTTATGCTCCAGTGTAAAACCACTATATTGAATTATTGTTGTCATTCCCCTGCCTGTTCAACCCAATTTGGATACTTCTGAAGTTCCTTCCAATTTGTTTTTGTTTTCACCATCCTGGTGTCACCTGCAAACTCAATGTATGTGAATACTTGTGTCAAATGCAGAGATCAGATCTGGAGACCACCAAATTTATATGGAGAGCATGCTAGGTTTGACTTTGAATTTTTAGTATTTCTGAATGTTAGAGTTATAGTGGATTTAGTTATATTTTCCTGTACATTTAAACACAGTCATAAAGAAGACTGCGAGTGCTTTTTGAATCAGTTATGTATCATCTATAATGCACTGTTACAGAATGCTTATTTTCTTAATTTTCTTGTCATTAGTCTAAATTTACAAATCAAATTTAGTGCAGTGTTTCTGTTTTTCTCCCTAAAGATGCCTTAAAATTAAACTCAATACCATCTTTCCTCCATTCTTTTAGAAAATCCATTTAATCATATTATTATATAAGGGGCTAAACAGACAGGCAAAAAGAGGTGTTTTCGGGCTGGCGTTTAGATGACACATGCCTTGAAGCCAGCAGGAAAGTGCCCTCTAGGTCCCATATGTAGAGAAAAGCCGTTTCAAAAAGAAGCAGCTTTTTTCCACTTCTTCCTGGCTTGAAGCCATGCCATATGGTCATGACATGAGCACTCCAGCTCTTTGGGAGCCAGCGGTGCAGTTGGTGGGGTTTCAATGTGGCTTTAGAAAAGGCAGCTTCAAGCAACTTTTCCTGCCCATCTGTTTTGCCCCTAAGATTATTAAATCTATATAAATACAAAAAAGGTCTTAAGTTTTGAATGACATAATTGACCTTTCCTGTTATGGACTGAACCTCCTAGTTTCTGTATGAACACATGTTTAGATGATGGGAAAAGCAGACATAGCATGTTCATAGAACCCTTTGAGCCTTCCTACAGTATGCTAGGTAAGTAAGCACTGGTGACTTTTTTAATAAGATGGTCCACCTGATGTTCAAAATAAAAATTCTTAAGATTACAACCTCAAAAATCTAACTCATCCAAACACTTCTGGGAAGCAGTGATATCTTCATTTGTCAATGTCTACACATTTTGTCAAACGAAGATGAAGTGTTCACCATGTAATTTTGATGTTTGATCTAACAAGTGTGCACCAAGCCGAAAAGGTGATTTTTAAGATTCTATTTAATTGATAAGAAAGTGTACAAACATTCCATGTTTCTGCAAAAATTTGTACATGTTCACTAGCACATGCTGTTCCAATGAAAGGTACCAGCTTACCTGCTTTGCACTGCTGAAAGTAAAATAGCCATGCCAAATAAAGAAGACATTCCAGAAACTTCACTGCTGAATAAGGACAAGGCAATTAAACCTTAGCAATTCTATATAAACATAACAGTTGGAGGTTGTATTAACACGGACATGTGAGCTGTGACTTAAGCGGAATGTTGCTTCTCTGAAAGCACCTCTCCTAAAAATAAGAGATCTGTTGAGTTGTTCCAAGGCCCTCTCCTTAATATAAGTTTCTGCAATCAACCAAACATCATCAAACAGTGCTGAAACATCAAAGACAATCAATCTGAACAAAGGCAAGGCACATCGGATCACTATCAAAAGGGCAAGATCTATACTTATTTTTACTTATTTCAAACCAAATTTCCAAAAAGAACTCAAGAGACAGGAAATTAAAATGTCATACCACATTAAGGTTTGCTCTGCTGGAGTTAAATTTATATTTATACAACCCTCCTCCAAGATATTCACAGCTCAAATGTGTAAATTGAACAAGGACCTAATAAAAATCTATATAGTGTTTTTAACATCAACCAGAGATATAATATAATTGAATGCTGATGTGCTTGTTGTCTCCACATACATTTCATTACTAAATCTTTCCATTGGGAGGAAAATACTATAGTAGAATAATCACAGTCATTACCTACCCTGTAGTTCCTACAATGAGACTCATAAACATACTTTACTGGAAAGCAGCTACTGCGTATTGTAGAAATATGAATAATTACTTACACTCCACTAAAAGTAAAGTGGCAATAATATAGTGACACAAATGAAATAGCAAATTTTGAATGTTAATCTGACTCATATGCAACAAGTAATTGCACCATCACATTACTTGTCCTGACTCCTATTGCGTAGTTACGAATGTGTAATCTAGGATTGTTTCATATTCATGATCTCTACATAGCACCTACTTTAGGGACACACACAAAAACATGAAAGTCCTACAATCGCAGCTTATCAGGCAGCTGACTGATGGTCCCACCCCACCCCATTGCATTATTCCTCGCCCAAGGGCATATTTCAAGAGGAACCCTGTCTCTGGCTCTTGCACTGAAGATTACTCATGGGACGAGTACAGAATGTTAGTTAATTTCTTCCCAGATGACAAGGAAACAGAACTCAACTGCTCACAGTGGCAGGTGCCCAGTAAATTGAGATTCGGGGAACTGGAATATGATTCATTACATAACACTGTAACTACATTCCTAGCTTCTCAACAGGATTCAAGTCATTATGTTTATATCCTGAGGATACCGCAAGGTCCCACTTTGGGTCCCATAGTGGGAGAAAGATGGGATATAAATTAAATTAAGACAGAAGACCATTTTCTACCTCTCAACTTGCTATGTGAGGGGAAGATTACACTGAAAGATCATCCAACATGAGCACCAGGACTGAGCAAGTATTTGAACTCACATTTCTAATGTTCAAATCTAATACAGTGGGTCATTATTGACTCCCTGGCAAAGGGCAGGGTGATCCTGCAGTTTTGCCAGCCAGATTATTTCCCCACGGTTAGTTGGAAAACATGAGAGCTCCAACACAGTAATTCCTCAAGCCTCCCTCCTCATTAAGCCATTGATGAAGGACACATTCTCATGAGTAGTGCTACCTACAAAACTTTGAGGCTTGGAGAACTTCTACTAATAGTAAAAAACCTATACAATGGAGCCCTTGTTATATGCTGGGGTTTGGTTCTAGCCCCCCCCTCCCCCGGTGGATAACAAAATCCATGGATGCTTAAGTCCCATTCAATCCAATGGCATATCAAAATGGTGTATTGAATATAAAATGGAAAATCAAGGTTTGCTATTTGGAATTTATACTTTTTCTGAATATTTTCAAGCCATGTATGTTTGAATCCATGGATAAAAAATCCGTGGATAAGGAGGGCTTACTGTATTAAATATGTTGGAGAATGTTATTTTGGCTTGCAAGAGGCTGGGTAACTTTTAGGACCTAAAGCACTTTTATATTCCAGTACAAGCTGATAGAGATTCCAGAGATGGATGAACCAATGGAATGCTTATTTAGAAGAAATATGAAAAAACATGTACACTAGAATAATTCACACTAATAGCCAGCATTCAGACCTAACCAAAATAGAAAGTGAAAGGGGATAGCAGAGATTGAGGGTTGGCTTGAAGGTGATAGCAATTTCATATAACTATAAATTATATATGTGTGTGTGTATATTTGCTCTAAAAATTTTGAAGACAGATCATTGAAAAGTAGGAATGACTCAGACAGGGAGGTCTGAGGGCAACAGTCACAAAGTACAGATGGTGTGTGTGTGAGGGGGGGGGGAACCGTGTGCCAATCAGACAGTGTGCAAAGAGACTAAGCTTTCCTACCAATATTTATACTTAGCCTCGGACTAAGGAGTTTTTATATAAAAAAACAAAAAACAAAGACTTAGCCCTTCGGAAGGATTGAAAAATGGATTCCAAAAAGGTTTATTGTTTTGATATCCAGGAGAAGAAAAGGACTATTTTGATTGATTTGACAAAGCAATGACAGAAGCTGGGGCACCCCAAAATGTGTGAGCAGGAAGGGTACTTGAGAACATAGTAGGGAATAAAAGAGAAATGCAGTCTTGTTCAATTTTGGTAAGAACCCATCCTTTGCTTTCCATTGCTTTCCAGTAGGAAATGCCAATTGTGGTGGGGAGGACTGCATCTGTTAGCAAACCCTTTTATCCTTTGTCTTTTTCTCACTTAAGCCATCCATATGTCTTGGGGTCTACATGCTTCATTCAAATACTACCCTTTTAGTGTTTAAAGATCATAGCAACCTCAAAAGTATATGCTGACATCCAGAGGCATAATATAAAGATACAGAAGTATCAAAATGCATTCTGAGATATCAGGGTACTTACAGTAGGAATCACAAGGCAGGCATAACACCACTCCTGATCTCCAGAATCTTGGTACAACATTCAAACCATTACACCACATTGCACCAATATTCTATCTTCATTGATAGTGGGTGTCGTCCTAGTAGCACTGAAGAAGACCTTCTTCATAATATGCTTAAAGGAAGCACACAACAGATCCCCAACTGGATAATGGAATAACTCTCAGCTAGTCTGGAGGAACATTGCATTCTTGGGCAGCTCCAGGTTTTCATGAATTACAGTGATTATATCAAATGACTGCAGTCTGACTTCTAGAGTTGATAGCAACTTGATAGATTTAGTGTGTGCATTGCACAAGGGGGTGTGTGTGTGCATGCGCGTGCACGCAACCTTTTAAATCCAATTCTTCAGCCTCTTAAGCAACATTAATTATCATCAACCATAGTACTTTTTCATTATATACCCTTAATGTTTTTGTGGTTCATAAAGCTCTCATAATTGTTACAAATAATTGAATAATGATATCCAACTAATTTCCATCATCGCTCAACTTGGATATTTTTGAAAAACTGAAACATCCAAAAATATCAGGCAGCACAATCCTTCTTGGACTGGGCAGTTCAGATCATGGAGGATCACAGATGAGAATAGCATGTGTAAAAACCTTCTGTCTTTGGAAAGCTAATGTATCTGGGAGGCAGGATTTGCACAGACGCACTGGGAATAAACCACAACCAGACTCTAACTACTTATAATATGCAACCAAACACAAGTGAATGACAATATAATTGCTAACAATAAATTCTTAATGAAAGCAGCAAACTATTTATGCATCTCCAAACATACACAGGTGTGTGTGTGTGCACACACACACTTGAATGCACACACAGAGATATATTGGTGACTATTAAAACCTGTTTCTCCAGGAAGGACTTTAATCCAGAACTAACCATATTTAGTCTATATTAGCTTGGGAAAAAATCCATGCACATGTTATAATTCAATAATTCCCCTTGTGTTTCCTTGCAAAGATGCAGTGATGCTCACTTACTATTTATGGGAATGTACCATATCAGGACAAAGACTGAGAAGCAGGTACTGTAGATAGCATACCCATTATTATAGCAAAGGGCCTGACTATGAATTGCACTCAGAGCAATGAGGAAATACATTAAAAGGATGCCAGAATGACATTAACCTCAGGGAGGCAGCTGCCCTTAAGCCAGCTGACATTTTTACAAGGTTGTTAAAACTGTTCTGGGGCAGGCAGTGTCAAGAAAGAAGGGAGTCAAAAGGCGGAAGAGCTCTTGTTCTGGGAACCTGGCTTCTGTTGCCAGATGAAGAAGAGCAGGAACACAACATGGGGAAAATGAATTGCTATGAGGAAGTTGGCCAAAAGAGGCCCACACTGATAACATCGCTGTGTATCTGGGAATGCTCATCCTCTCCTCACACCCCACTGCTGGCCACCTTTATCTGTTAGTAATTATTCTCACTGCTATCAGTGGCGCTTACTCCCAAGTAAATGCCCTTAGGATTGTACCTAAAGACTAACCGTTCCACCTAAAATGCTGGCAGTTTGTTTTACAATTATTATTTGGGGGTGGGGAGTGGGGAGTAGAGATCCAAAACAAATGTTTTCCAAACATTAAAAAAACCTGCAGTATATAATACCATTGTTGTGTCAAATAAAAGTATGAACACAGCCACAACTACAGCAAAAATATGCAAAATGCATTCACCGATTTTCTGAGGTGGAACATAGCAGAGCCAAAGAACTGTTCTCAACTGTCAGAACCAAACTAAAAAAATAAAAAGGGAGTGTTTGAAAACACTTTGATCTTAGAACTAAATCTTATTAAGTATTTAATTTATATTCAGGTTTTGTATTATTGTTTTTAATGAGTGATAGCTGAATAAAGAACTAATAAAAATAAATTATATTCAGGTGTATTAAAGGGAAATGAGTAAGTCTCAGTTTCTCTTCTGAAAATGGCTTTTTCTTCTGTATCTTTTCAAATATACCATCTTCAGTTCTGTAGCCACATACACATACATTAACTTAGCAATAAAGGAATTATCAAAGCAGTCTGACCAAACTAGATTGCAAGTTCTGTCTACATCTGGCAACCATAATGTAAAGGCAGGAATACACAGACAATAAAAGACTCTCATTTATCATTACAGCTAACATCTAAAATGTGTATTCTTCTTAAGTCTTTGTACATCGATGACTTTGTGACAATAATTACACTACTGAGACGTAAAAGGTAATGCTTTTCTAAGAATGGTTTAAAAAAAAAAGATTAAAAGCACTAGGTAAATGGAGACTTTAGTTGGAATATAACCATGAAGTGAGCACTTGATCACCAAAGTTAAGACACTGGATATTAAGATCAATGAGAAAGGCTTTTTATCTGTATCCCACTGTCAACCTTAAAGTAAGTTCAATTAATTTTAAAAGAAGATGCACAGCTTTGCTTTAGAAACAGCTCATACCAATGAAAGCCTCCCCAGAATGAAGATGGTGCTCCCCATGTGCTTTGTTTTAGCATTAATTGAGGTTTTCATATAGCCAGAACTGGTGGTGCTACTGCCCCACCACAAATCTTCAGCAGCAGAGGGAGGGATGAGGGCAGGGGCTGAAGACCACTGACCCATCCCCCAAGTTATTCACCTCTGCATAAACCAGAGTTAACTTTACTAGGACAAACTGTGTTCTAATCAGTATTATTTTAGAGATATTTTAGTCATGTAATGTTGTTGTTTTAGATTGTACGCCTCTTGGCAAGGTTTATTTTTTCTTTCTTTTTTTGACCCTTACTATGTAAATAACTGTGCAAACTTTACAGCACTCTATAAATAAATATTAATAATAATAATAATAATAATAATCATCATCATCATCATCAGTTAGGCTAAAATGTGGCAGCAAGCATTTTGAATGACACAGCAATGACCGATCTGCCCCACTTTGACTATTTCTGTATGTGACTTAGGACAAAAGCTTTTTTTCCCCCTGAATTGTTACTGACACACTTAATAAACAGTAACCAAATATTGCAAATGTGTTTAATCATTTGTCTCTTATTCGATGTTTTAAACTTAATTCCTCCATCAATACAAATGTCCATAATCAGCATGTTCATCTGTCCAGATATAGATTAAAACCTCCTTTCACTCTGCAATGATGTAATGCGCATAGAATACAAATTAACTCTGTAGGCACTAATAAACAATGAAGCCTAATAGAGTGGGCCCTTCATACTTGCGGGGAATTCGTTCCAGATCCACCCAACCCACATATGGCAAAAAATGAGTAAACTCAATCCCCATTTAATGGGGGATGCACCATTCATTATTCTGGGGCTTGCCATCCACGTGACATGTATGGCAAGCCCACATATAAAGTGGCTAGCTGTAATAGGTTAATTTCACAACCTGTCATGTGTTCAGAAACCTACATTTGTTCAGAAACCTACTAGCACTGGGGGGAAACCACAACAAATGTACATAAGTGCCAATAAAATCAGACCAAGGTGAATCACAAACAGTTTGAGGTTAATTTTTTTAACTCTAATTGGCATCAGATGCTATCTATAAAGGACTTTAAGGAGATTATCACACTACATTGTTCGCCCGATCTGAGCATGGGCTGGGAACAGGCTTGAATGGGTGACAATGGGTGTCATGCCACAGCAAAACGCCACAAATGCCACCGGGAGACTTGAAGTACAGAAGGTTTCCATCCTTGCTTTCTGTCCTTTCTGTCCAGATCAGGCAAAAAATGAAGTGCAATAATCTCCTAAAATGATGTTTCCTCATAGATGAGGAGGCTGATTTCATCTGATATCTAATCCAGATAGCACTCCAAAGTTTATCTTCAGTCTCATTTTCCAGCTCCTTCCTCTGACACATTTTTATCTTTCACTAGTAATCAGTAAAAGAAATCCAATATTACTTAGTAAAGTTTGGAAGTTAAACTAAGCCCTCCATAGAATTTTTGGTCCTTTGATAAATGTCTTCAAAAGTACTTAGTGGAGACAAAGCATAAACGTTTATACTGGGAAAATTCACAAAGCAGATTATGTGAAGTATTTGCATTCACAAAATATCAATAGAAACAAGCTGCTCATGCAGCGGAAATTTCGACATGGAATGTTTGTTACTAGAAACGTCACAAATATTATACACCTTTCCCTTCCCAATCTTTAAACAATGTAAACGGGAAAATAAAGGATGGCATAGAAGAGGCAGCCGCAATGAAAAAAGTAGGCCCGATTGCTTTCCCCTTCCAGATGAGGTTGTCATCATGTCCAAATGAAAGGACTGAGAACACTCTTCAAACAGTTATGAGCAACCCTACAAAACAGTAGACTGTTTTCAAAAACAGCTTAATTAGCAATTTGGTAATGCTGAAATATCTATTGCTAGAAACCATCAGAAGCAATAAGAAGCTGGTACATTTCACCAATTCTGATATATTATCTCTGGTTCTCACTAGCAATTGGATTTAGGCCTCAGAACTTCTTTGCTCCCCCCCTTAATGTTATGGCTGCTGCTGCTTTGCCTCTATGGAACTACATAATTGAACTTTCTTTTTTTTTTGCTCTCACTGTCATTTAAACTGGTTCTTAAATTTTCTATTTTTGTTTAGTGATTTTTTTAAAAAAAAAGATATGATATTACATATGTCATGTAGGTGTAAGCATGTGACATTATTTTTTTAAAAAAGAGAAAAGACAAATCAACAAATAATATACTGAATTTGAAAAATTAGAAAGAAAATTGGAATCAATTTTTATAATTAGATGCCCAGTTTTGAGGAAGTGGAATACCACAGCAACTATCCAAACACAGTGTATATTAATACTATTCCAATACTGCCTTTCTGTCTAAGGGTTATGCAAAACTTCAGGTACAGAGAAAAAGTAAATCCTTTCCAACAGATTGGGCCAACAAGCCATCTTTCACTGACACATTTCAGATTTTATCTCCCCTATTTTGCCAATTATTGCTGCCTTCCATCTTTCTGGTTATATTAGTTCCTAAATTGAGGTTCCTTTAGTGCAAATGTTCAACCTAGAGAAGTGGCATGTATTTATTTATTTTTTTCAGTCTTCCACCTGACACAGTAAATACCAGCTTTCACCACATGGGGGTGCATTCATAAGACATATTCATCAGGAAATTAATGACCTAGAATAATCTTATGATGTTTTGAAGTTAAAAGTTAACACAGGAAATTTCTATAATCAGAACCCCTAATGTATATACTTTTAATGTTGTTTCTTTTTGTAGTTGATGGTAATGGCATGGAATGAAGATTGCTCAAAGCCCTGAAAATGAAGTTAACATTTCTGGAAATTGTTCAGCAGTTTAATCCAAGTTTAAGAACCACATGTTGTTCTGGTCTGGCATATAATTTTACTAACTTTGGAATACCACTAAAACTCAAAGCAAAAGCATGCTAGAGTCTGGGCCCATGCTTTTAATTTTAATCTGAGTGGGATAGCAACACAAGTGTGTTTTGTGTGTGTGTGTGTGTGTATGTATGTTTGCACAGCCTTTGCATACCAGTTCCAAAATGTATAACTACAGTTTTATGACACCTACTACTAACTCTAATTGGCTTGTAAGGCAGGGCAATATGTCATACAGCACTTCATTAGTTATCAGCCCCCCTAGCCACTAAATATGGGAACTATAATCATTTTACACGGAAAGCTTTGTAGTGAAAGCAAGTACTATTTTAATCCTTTATTATTGTCATTCCTGTCCTCTCTCAAGCAAAACTAACCAAAAAATAATAATACTTACAGCTAATTCCATATATTTCTCATGTTTTTATAAAAAAATTAGTTAAATGGCACATTCTCTCCTTTTATATGTAGCATCTTATCATAGACCAATACATTGAGAAATGTCCCAGAATCCATGGACAGTAAGAAGTCTGTTGTTACAAGGGACAAATTCTTTCTTCAAAAATTATTCCTCTCCTGTTTTGTGTTTGCATTACAAGAACACGTGGGTCCCATAAATTCCTAATAAAAAAAGTTTAGTTCTAGATTAAGATACTCACGTTTAAGGTAAAGACTATTTTAAAATACTCTTTTAAGGAGTATTTTTCATACTAAACTGGCAGAATGGGTTGATTTAAATTAGTCCCATTTAAATCAGTGAACTAAATCATGATCTAAAACACAAAGCAAAACTTCCAGTTTCAATGTATGATTTACGTAAAGTTTCCACTGATACTCCTACATATTTCTTGAACAATTATGCAAACGTAATTACATTAATTAATTAATACAGCAATATAAAACTTTTGTAGGAGGGTTTAGTTTATGTAGTTTTAATCATCTTTTCTTTTTTTGAGAGACAGAGCTAACAATTGAAATAACCAGAAATGTTCAGAATGTTAATTCAGAATTAAATTAACACACACACAAAGCGAGAAACATCCAATATGCAGAGATATTCACAAAAGTGGCACCCTGGGACTCCTTCTTCCTTGGGGAACTGTCACAAAGCAATTGCTGTAGTAGCAGTCTGAAGCTGCCACTTTTATTTCACCAAATGCCATCAATGTTGCAACACTTCCCATAATTTAAAGTTCAAGTCCCTCCTAATGCATCAGAGCATGACAAATAATTATCTCACCAGCAGTTTAACTAAAAATACCTAGACCTTCTCACCTTCCTTATTTTTTAAGGTTCTTAGTCAGGGCTAGATGGAGATGAAGGACAGGTCTGGTAGATGTGTTCCTTTTTTAAAAAAACAAACTTATCAATTAGTGGGCGATGCAAAAAGCAACCCTTTCATCAGCTTTTCTGCTTGCCTGCCCCATAGCCAACTAGCTGTAGCCAATACAGTGGGCAGAGAAGGGCGTGGGGAATGGTCTCTTTCACTTATTTAAAAAGTACAAATTTGGTCAAACCTCACCTGGAAAACCATATTCAGTTCTGGGCACTACAGTTCAAGAAAGATATTGATAAAGCAGAATGTGTGAAAAGGAGCATGACCAAGATGATTCCATATAAAGCTTATGAAGGGATCTGGATATATTTTGCTTGGAGAAAAGAAGACCGAGAGGTGATATGATAGCCATCTTTAAATATTTGAAGAGATGTCATGGACAAGATGCTATGAGAGAGGCAGGATATAAATAAAAAAATTATTATTAAGATGGAGCCAGCCAGGTTTAGATTCCACCTAATCATTAGGAAGTACTTATTTACTGTAAGAGCTATTCAACAGTGGAATGGACTGTCTTGGAGGATTGTGGACTTTCCAACTTTCAACAGAGATTGGATGAGCATCTTTTAGGACTTTTTTTTTAAAGTCATGTATTCTTGCATGGCAGGGGTTGGACTAGATAGCCCTTAGGGTTCCTTCAATGATTCTATGAAATTACTTCCTCTTCCCTACACATCATGGGGCAGAGATACTCTTATTCTCCAGTGTTCCCATTCATCTGCAAAGAGGTATATTGGAACAGAAAGACCACGCCCAAAATTCCCCCTCCTTCCAGCATTTTGTCCTGCTTTTCTTTAAAGCCCTACATGGCTCAGGACTATCTTACCTCAGGGACCGCCTCTTCCCATATGAACCCCCCCCCCCCCGCACACTCCAGTGCTCTGGGAGGAACCTGTTACAGCCTATGAAAATTAGGCTGTCACAGACCTCCCAGAGGACTTTTTTCAGCTACCGCTCCCAAGCTTTGGAACGACCTGCCGGACGAGATGCATCTTATTACATCACTTGCTAGTTTCAAAAAAGCTTTAAAGACTCTTCCGGCAGGCCCTCCCCTGAAAAACCATCAATTCCCGGCTCTGAAACGGAAATTGGGTAGATAACCTCGGTTGCCCCTTTATTTAACTTTATTGATTTCATCTATTGCTTATTTGCACAAGAATTGTTCATGAGATTGCACTTTGTTTTTAACTGTTGTCCATTTTAATCTTTGTGGTTTAATCTAATTTTTTGGGGGGGGGCAGGTGGTCGGGAAGCGGCATGATAGTTGTTTGAGTCTGTATTTTTTAACCTTGTTGTACCCCGCTCCGATTACTTTGCGAGAGGAGCGGGTTATAAATTATTATTTCTCTCATTGTGTTCATGCACCCTTACTTTTCATCTCCAGCTAACATTTTCTAATAGGAATCAGCACTGCTAGTGTGGTTGACTGTGGTTGACTTGGTTTGTGCTAGGCTAAACTGGGAAAGCCAAAGAGGGGAAACTATGGCTTATCTACATCAAGTGGTAACAATGCCAATTATCCATTTCAGTTCTATGTTTTTACATAATGATGTATTCAAACGTCAAAAATTGGCAAATATTTCTGCCAATAGCACTATATGCAATATATGGTAATATGGCATAAAGTAAGATGGGAAAAGAAAACTAAAAATACCACTAGTAAATAACTATTGTATATACTCATGTATAAGTCTAGGAATAAGTCTAGGGGTGAAGCACACGGCCAATAAAGAGCAGCCTCTGGCCATGATCACACTGGGACCTCAGTAACCGCATGGCTCACTTCCAAAGTGAACCACCACCAGGATGCAAATTATTTCTGCTCCTTTTTGTTCAGGTCCAAAGGACCAGATCATGGCTTCAGAGCATGCATTATGTACATGCCATACATTATGTACATGCATTATGTACATACCATGCCCCCAAAGTGGCCAGAAGCTTTTTCTTTTGGTCCATGAATTTCTGGCCTTAGTTAAAAAAAACTAACCAAAAAAACTGGGTCGACTTACCCCTGGTTCAATGTAAATACTGTCTTTTAATCAAAAAAGGAACCATCCCATTCTCTGAGTAGAGTGGCAAAAGGCAAGAGCTTAATCCATCCCGGGAGCACCTAAAAGAGACACCCCCTACTCTCCCCCTTATGGCCCCATTTTTTAAAAATCTTTTTGAGTGCCGGGGTGGTCAAATAGCAGTAGTGGCAGCTCTTTGGTGCTTTCCCCAAAGGAGCGCCAAGAAGAACTTAGCAGGGAAGGATTCAAAAAAGACAGATGTGTATGCTTTGTCAGCTTTTGTGGGTTAAAATCAGGAAAAGTTAATGGCTATAATCACTGAAGTTAATGGCTATAATCACTGCTAACACAGTCACCATTTTCTTTGTTTTAGATTTTTTTTTATCCTTTGTGTATCCTCTTAGCCCCACCTGTGCCTAGTCACCTTCTCCATACATCACACAACCACTATTTACCATAGTTCCCTCCCCATCCATCCACCCTTTAGAATTTTATAAGTTCTTTGGCATTGTTTTCCTTCACTTTGTCCTTTACAAAGTTACATGCCTCTAAGGTTTACCCTCAACTTATCCATGTTATATCAAAATTAATAATTTAGGCCCCAAAATCTGCCCTTGACATAAATTGACTTATAGTCGATTATCTACTGTAATCTGAAAGAAAACCCTAATAAGATGAAAGCATTGTTTGTGGTTTTTCTAAAACATTAAATCAAATTAGCCAGCCTGATAGTAAAGAAAAGGCCTGCCATAAGCATCCACCCCATAATTCTCTCCAAGCTCCCAGGCAGAGAATTTCCCATTATCTACATTCTGGTTCTCTTGTGGTGGGGATCAAGCAACACTCAAGATGTTGTTGAACTGCAAGTCCTGGAAGCTCTACTCAGCACAGCCAATGGTAAGGAACCCTAGGAGTTGCAGTCTAACAGCATCTGGAGGACTGCATGACTCCCACACATGCCTTAACTGGAAATGCCAGGGACTGAAGTTTTGCATGCAAAGGTGGTATTCCACCAATGAGCTATTGCCCCATTTTATAATGATTCAGAGGGGAAAAAGTCAATAAAATCAACTGCTACAGTTGTTAAAGTTAGTTGTGACCAGAACTTGAGAGGGGTCAGAAGGTAAAGATATGAAATTGTCTTAAGAAATCTCCAAAAATGGTACAATAAGCACCAGAGGTATTAGTATGACTATGACTGTGAGATATATAGTGGATTTTCTAAAGTAAATGTCATAACATTAAATAGACAAGGAGGCTGCCACTACACAAAAAATGACTAAAGAGCAGAATAATTTACTGGGTGCTAGGGAAAGGGTGAGACAGCCCTCTCCATAAAGCCAAGAGGAAACAGCTTTAAAGAAGGAAGGCATGCACTATAATCTGTCTAAATACTGATGGACTCAGTAAGGAGACCAGTTTTCATGCTTCTTTTCAAAAACATAGACTGCAGTTTAAGTGGAAAACTACTGAATGTCTAACTTGAAGACTGCACACCACATCTAAAGAAAATAAACACTGAAGGTTTTTCTTTCTAGTATAATGATACAAATTTACTTAAACAATTGGAAGGATAAGAAGATAATGTTTCAGTTAAAACTTTCTTCAGATAAATCATCTGTGAATGAATTTATCACACCATCTGTTGGAAATAAATCATGTAGTCCTGAAGGCCACATAGGAAACTACGGTCATAACCTGGGAGGGACCTCCCCTCCTCAGCAAAAAATACTTTTTCACATCTTTTATTCTTATTGTTTAAAGCGTTACATTTGCAGAAACATTCAGTTTCAACATGTGAGTGAAGGCATGGATTGACTAGGATTTGCAAGGACTAATTTCACTTCAGGAAATGAGGCAAGTTTTGAAAACCCCTAACCCTAATCATAGACAGGTATACAAAGTTTCTTTTCATTATGTGTCTCCCCAGTATTCTTCAACCACACAAGAAAAGACATAAAAGAATCTGTTGGAATTCCTTTGGGACAAATTTTAACATGGAAGTGGGACTGTATGAGACACATGGGAATAGAATACAGAGATATAGCTATGTTACTCTGGAATATCAAACAAACAAACAAATAAACAGCGTCATTTATATACCGCTTCATACCCTTAAGGAGTGTCTAAGCGGTTTACAACTGTAAGCTATTTGCCTCCCAACAATCTGGGTACTCATTTTAGCGACCTCGGAAGGATGCAAGCCTGAGTCGAGCTTCAGCCCTTATGCTGGTCTTGAACTCGCAACCTTATGGTTTTGAGTGAGTGGCTGCAGTACAGGCATTTAACCAACTAACTGTGTGAAAGAAGTTGTAGCATAAGCTTTTGTAGACTTGGAGGCTATACAGACCGACCCTTTTCTGGCCAGATCAGAGTTGTGGCAACCTCACACCACTGCCGGAATCTGGTCTCCAGAGAGCTCAAAAAGGAGCTGCAAAAAGCAGCTCCTTTTTGCACTCTCCAAGGGTTGCCATAGCTGTGGCAGCACAGCTTTATGACACCCCTTCAATGCTGCATCATGTGGATGCAACACCGGAGGGGCATCATGATGGCACATGCCATGTTGATCAGCACACACAAAATGGTGCCCTGGGGCGGGGCTAGGGCATCCAGCATGGAGATGCTGCACCTTAACTCTGTCCATAGACTGGCACAAAGTGCCGATCTGTATTGGGCCTTGGTCTTCTTCCTTAGAAAGTCTATAAAAGCTTATGCTACAACTTTTTTCACACAGTCTCAAAGGTGGTACAAGATCCCTTTGCATCTGGAGACACATTCACCATTCACACATTCTAGTACATTGTGCTCAGTTGCTCCCACATGGTTCCTCCTTCCCAGGGTAACAAGGCATCTTCGTTTTCCAAGATATGTGCTACATTTCAATCTTCTTTCCAGGAGGAAATTTCAAAATTTCCTTCATTTTGAGCATGACTAAGGAGCATGAATTTACATTTATATTACGGTTTTTAGCTTTTATTTTGTAATTTCCTACATTTTTCTTGAATGTCCTGCATTTTGCAGTGCCTTCTCCTCCTTTGTGGTTATGACATCTGGTCACCCTACTCCTGCCAACAGAAGCAGGTAAATACACCAGGGAACCTATATGCATTTTTCTCAACCATTATATCTGAAATTGGGTTCTGTGGTCCATTACTCCCTTAAAACAAACAGAATAATAAACTAGGATTTGTTTTGTGTTTAAGTTTGTAGCTTTAGGAGAAGAATAAGCTAGAGATCCTTGTTCAAATGTAACAGTATCAACAATCAATGTATGGAGGTTTCTTGGTTTCTTTAATTAGGCCCACTGGCCAGGGAAGCCAGGTGGAAACAACCATAAAGCAGCAGCACACTTGCCTCTCTGTGGTAAGCCATAATTCTCAGCAATTCTGGCATACTGTGATATCTAAAGCAGACTTACATTTGAATATCCATCAGATATTTAGATCTTCTTCTTTTAACAAATATTCAAAGTGATATTTTAAGCATAACCAATTTTGGAGAAACGCATGGCAATGAACATAGCCCAAATCTAAATGAGTAGGAAATGCATCCAACAGACTTATTTGGTTCCATTTAAATGGAAAAAAAAACAACTAGTCACTCTCATATACGAGTCAGAAATGCAAGAAAATGCAAGAAAGAATGAACTCATCATTCCACTCTTCTGATTATGAGATCTATATTTACCTGTGGACATCTAATATAGACATGCAGGCACAATGAGATTACTCCAAAACTATGTGACCTAATTGCTTGCTTGTTAAAAAATGTACTGTTAAAAATGTTCAGGGGTTTTTTTTAATCTTATGGATAAACTTTCCTCATATAATCTGCTATAGTTTAAAAGTTTACCTGAGTCTAGCTTTTTACGTTAGATAAAGAACAGTCCAGTTCTATTACATGAACTGATCAGTAGAAGAGATTGATAGATGAGGAAACTGCAAAGAAAATCTGAGTGTATAATCAAACTATAAATTTATGAAGTCGAAGGCTTTCATGGCTAGCATCCATAGATTTCTGTGAGTTTTTTGGACCATATAACCATCTTCTAGAAGAGTTTATTCCTGACGTTTCACCAACATCTGTGGCTGGCATCTTCAGAGAAAGAAGATGACAGCCACAGGTGCTGGTGAAAGGTCAGGAATAAATTCTTCTAGAACATGGCCACATAGCCCAAAAACAAACACAAAAATTTATATATTTTTTCCTATTCTCACCTCCAATGTTGCTTATTTATTTTATCACTTGTCTTCTGTTCTCAGGATGCCTTCTTTTTTCCAAGTTTGCCTTTGCTTTTCTCTGAATTGGTCACACCTGATTGAAACAAAATTTCTATAGATAACTAAGGATCCTGAGTCATTGGCTACTTACCTTTTTTTGAAGAACATTAATTTTTCTTTCTTTGACTTCTAACATGTCTTTCATGTCACGAATTTCTCCAGCTAGAGTTCCCTTTTCTTCTGTGAGGTCTTGCAGTTGTTTGGTTTTTTTATTAAGAAAACTTTCTTTCTCTTCTAAACGTAATCTCAAGGCATCAACCTATAATAAATGTTAATATGTAGGAGCATTAGTGAATGAAATAATGGAAAAACAGTATACTTGTGGAACACATATTCCATCCTAATAGTATATATATATATATTAGCTTCAGATTTTTCAAATTAAGAGTGTAGTTTTTTTAGAAATCTAGGCAAGAAAATGCATCACTTTCAACCACCAGACAAGTCATATTTGTAAAATACAGTTGCAGACTTCTCTCCCTCTGTTGAAGACACCATAGTGTAACTATATTTATATAGATACACATATATACTGTATTTGATCTCTTTCTTCTGGGTGCGAAGCAGAAAGTACATTATTTTCGATCAGGTATCAGGGAGCTATTTTTATGAGATGCCAGAATCCCATTTTATGCTTGATATGCTCACCAAGATTTATGAAGATAGTTGGTTCAAGAGGCAGTGCCATGCACCTCGAACATGAGCTGTTTAGTGTTTTCTGCACTAAAATCATGAAAAATAATCTTGTGCTTATTTGGCAGTACATTACCATTGTTACTGTTTTTGTTGGCTAAGATCTGAAAGCAGAAGACAATGCTTTCTTCAAAGCCTGAACATATTTGCACCAACAGAAGGAAAGCACAATACATTTGCTTTTGTTCATACCTTTGGGGAGGGATCTTAATTGTTTCTTATTGGGGATATAGTTCTCCCAATTCTGGCAGCATTTCCCTGGGAGCCTCCACTAAAATGTACGTCACAGTCCTTAATGTAGCTCTTTTCTGCCTTCTGTGTCAGAAAGGCAAAGGTTGCAGACCAATACACAGGGCCTAGGAGAGGACATTGAGTCTGGGTGTTCTTCTTGAATAGTTAAATTCTGGAGATAGAGATTTTACATATTGCATGGCTGTTGGGACAGCCTTCCAGCAACCAGTGGACTGTATTGTAACTTTCTATTTACTCGTTTTTGGTTTTTCACTGCTGAGATCTTTTTTTCAAAACACTACCAATGAAAATGATCAGACCTCTAACAATTTTTTATTTCTTTATTATATTTCAGAGTTTCCCATTCTATGTACAAGCAACATACTACAATATGCAACATGCAGATAGTAATGATAGGTATTTGAAATTACAGCCATTCCTTCATATCAGCAAGAGATCCGGTCTGGACCTCCTCCACCACCACCAGTTAAGAAAAAAAACATGGGACCTCAAATCAGGTCACCAATTTCAGCACAAAGTGCACACACTGCCACTGAGAACAACAGGGCTTGCCATCTGCAGATGCTGAAATCCATAGATGGCAAGCCCACAAATGGCAAGAGCCCACTGTACTAATCATGTCATACTTGTTAACAACAACAACAGAATAAATGACAATGCAATAATTAGCACTTCATTTAATACAGAATTAATGTTAAGTATCTATTTTTCCAGGTTTCTTAACTAGGCCTATCATTCTTAGCCACAACACAGAAAAGACGAAAGACAGGTGAGCCAATTTAGATTCATTATCTTTTCTTTATTTGGAAATAGCATGTTTTAAGGGGGTCAAAGTCTATAAAGAAATCTGATTTATTCTGGGTTTTGCAATGCTAAGCTTGTTCTGAACAAAAAGCTTTGCAAATCCATTTTTGCAAGTCAGTTTGGGACCAATCTGGATGATCTATTAGATCTATCATGATCTATTAGATCTCAGGATGCATGTTTCTTGAAATGGTTCAGTTGGTTTGTGTACACTGGGAAAAAGATATATGCTGAGTTTAATGGAATTTAGATATTTTATTTTTATTAAACATTCTGAATAAGAACACCATCATTATCATCTATGAATGAGAATCTTATTCATTTTTGTTAGAATAGTCAGGGGTGCATATGAAACATATGAAACAATGGCTTTAGAAGATAGATTCCAGGCCCCTCTGGTGATAAAGCAGCTTATTTTAAGATTCTTTGTAGAGACGTCTATCATCTGTTCCTAACTTTCAGAGGCTCAAAAACAGATATCATAGTAAGCGGTTGATTAAGAAAAGTGTGAATAAAAATCCACGTTGGTAAAGAAGGTTGCCAATTTTATTCCTAAAAAAGTTGATGTGAATTTAAGAGCTGCCACAAATAACAATTTGGTAAGCGACGTTTTTCTCTTCAGAGAAAATTTCTCTTCTGGTTATATACTCAGGAAAATGTTACATAAGACTCTATCACACGGGGGACTTACCGCACTGTAATCGTAGCTCAAACATTGCTCAAACGCTACAGGAGCATGGAGGTGGGATTGTCTTTTGCACTTCTGAAACATAATTGAGGCACTCCTCTGTTCTTCTGTCGAACAATCATTCGCAGAGAAGCCATTTTTATTATAACAAAAGATTCCGTTATTACAAAAAATGGCTTCTCCGCCAATGATTAGTCGATGGGAGAACAACAAGAGCACTTCAGTGATGTTTCAGAAGCACAATGGATGATCCCACATCTGAGCTTCTGGAGCATTTGGGGTAAGATTACCACACAGTAAATCGCTTGTTTGATAAGGGCCATACAAGTTCACTAAGGGGCAGAACAGACAGGCAGGAAAGAGGGGCCAGAGGCTCAATGCTAAGGAATTCTGGGAACTATCGTTTTGTGAGATATTTAGCTTTTTCTGTCAGAGAGCTCTGGTGCCGCAACAAACTACATTTCCCAAGATTCCCTAGCACCGAGCCAGGCCAGTTAAAATGGTCTCAAATTGGATTATTTATGCAGCATGTTTTGGACCTGTATGTTTTTCCATTCATTTGATGATGAGTCACAGACTCACATTCTATTTGTATCCATGTAACTGAAACATTATTCAAAATTATTCTTGTTATCTCTTTAAGCTGAAATGCCTCAAATGTGTTTTTAAGTTTCTAATTGTGGGATTGCCAGCCGCCTATTTTGGATGATTTATACAAAAAAATGTTTGAAAACTTGGGGTGTGGGCTGCTCATAGTAAATTGTGTAATCATTTTTTGCCATAAGTAAAAAATTTTCTGTTGTCAGAATAAGTGAGATTGTCCGGGGGAAAAAACCCAAATTTGGGAAATATACTCATTTTTCCAGCTGCAATCTTTCCTTGTAGTGACAGTTTTAATATATCTCATGCCAGTAATTTTTGCTTAAGGCATTTTAAGGTTGATTTATAGTTTCTGTAGATTAGGTGACTTATATTTGCAGTATTAATGCCATCTACATAATTCCTGAGTACCATAATGAAATACCTGTCATTAATAGTAATTAGCGCCGCCCGACTTACCGGGCCGGCGCAGTTGCCGCGCGCGGGAAGCGCCATCTTGGCTCCCCGCCGCGTCTTCGTCCCGGCAGCCTTTGCAGGAGCGGGCTCCCTCCTGATTGGCTGCCGGGATGTGCAAGCGCGGGAAACTTGCCCGCCCTTTTTCCTGGGCGGACTTCAAATCCCAGGATGCTTCGCGCCGAGGCGGGCCGCCTGATTGGTCCGTGTTAGGCCCGCCTCTGGCCGGGATTGCATGCTGGGATTTCAATGCGGGTCGGTACACGCGGGCACATTGTAGATACGAGCATTGCTGTGAACTGTGCAGGGGACCTCACCCTAAGACCTCTTGTTCCCGCAGTAGTTCTCAGCCCTTTCGACAGGGGCGCCCTGCCCATTCGGCAGCCGGCAAACGTGACGGGGCACCTGCCTCTGATGCCGGCGGGTCAGGGAGCCAGAAATGAGGTGCCTTCTATCCCTTGTCAAACGTTCTCGTTGGCTCGGTCGCCCGTTAAGGTGGGAGCCCTTTTACCTCTTCTGGAGGTTTATCCTAATAAGGAAGCTGCTCGTATGCTGGCCGATGGGTTCTCTTCCGGTTTTCGTATCCCTGTGGTGGCCTCTCCTCCTCCGTCGGTGGCAAAAAATTTGAAATCGGCCCGTGATATGCCTGAAGTCCTCCTCAGCAAGATTAATAAAGAAATTGAGGCCGGGCGGATTGAAGGGCCTTTCAGCTCCCCTCCTTTTGTTGATTTACATGTTTCTCCGCTGGGGGTGGTACCCAAAAAGGCACCTGGGGAATACAGGCTCATTCACCACCTGTCTCACCCTCCTGGGGCCTCGGTGAATGATGCTATTCCCGATGAGTTGTGTTCCGTTAAGTATGCTTCTTTTGACCATGCGGTCCGTTTGGTTCGCTCCTGCGGAAAAGGGGCGTTGATGGCCAAATGTGATATTCAATCGGCCTTTCGACTGTTACCTGTACACCCTAACGATTTTCGTTTGCTAGGTTTCAAAGTAGGAGAAGGGTGGTATTTTGATAAGGCCATGCCAATGGGGTGCTCCTTTAGTTGTGCAGCGTTTGAGACCTTTAGCACTTTTCTTGAATGGGAGCTCAAACGGAGGGCTTGTTCCCCTTTGGTGACCCATTATCTTGATGATTTTTTGTTTGTTGGAAGGGCAGGCTCGGAAGAGTGTAAGAAGCTTTTAGCCACTTTCTCTGCCCTGGCCTTAGAGATTGGAGTCCCTTTAGCGAAAGAAAAAACTGAGGGCCCTCAGTCATCTCTTACCTTTTTGGGGATTCAACTGGACTCTGTTCGCGGTACATCTTCATTGCCACGGGCTAAACTGCTGGCTTTAAGAACCCTTTTGGCTGATTTTCTGGTTGCCAAAAAAGCCACGTTAAAGCAGGTCCAATCTTTACTGGGGCATCTTAATTTCGCTTGCCGGGTTGTGGCACCCGGTCGAGCATTTTGCTTCAGACTGGCCAGGGCTACGGCTGGCGCTCGTCTCCCTCATCATCGGGTTAGGATTTCGAAGGGCGTAAAAGACGATCTCAGAGTCTGGGAGTCTTTTCTTTCCAAATTTAATGGGGTGGCCATTTGGCAAAAGTCCTGGCAGTTGGGTGACCGTTTGCAAGTTCAATCTGATGCAGCTGGGAGTATTGGTTTTGGGGTTTATTTTCAAGGCCAGTGGTGCGCTCAAAGGTGGCCGCAGGACTGGGCTCTGGGCAATGTGTTGAAGGACTTGACCTTTCTAGAATTGTTTCCGATAGTGGTGGCTATTCGCATTTGGTGTAAAGATTTTGCTGACAAAAAGATCACGTTTTGGTGTGATAACCAGGCGGTTGTCAACGTGGTCAACAGCATGTCCTCTTCATCGGAGAGAGTCATGTTATTGGTCAGGAAATTGGTTCTGGATTGCTTAACTCATAACATTTCCTTTGCTGCTCGGTTTGTGCCTGGACTCGAGAATAACATCGCTGATGCTCTCTCTCGCTTCCAGGAAGAGCGTTTTCGTCGCTTGGCTCCGGAGGCGGACCCCTCCCCTGTCCCGTTTCCTCAGGACTTGTGGGACCTTGGTCCTCTATAATTTTGAAGGGCATTTTGTCATCCATTGCTCCTTCCACCCAAAGGGCTTACATGAGGGTTTTTCCTAAGCTTTCTGCCTATTTCCGAATTTGCAATGTCCCGGCTCACTGGCCCGTCCAGTCCCCTACTGTACTCGGCTTCATGGCATGGTTATATTCTAACGGGTCCTCCCCTCGGGCCATTTCTGTTTTGCTGGCGGGCATATCTTTCTTTTCTAAAGCCTCTGGTTTAGATGACCCTTGTGCCTCCTTCCAAGTCAGGCGGACTTTAGAGGGTTGGAAGCGATCTCAGGGTCCTTCGTTGGATGCCAGACGTCCCATCACGTTGCCGCTGCTCGAGCAGCTCGTTGCTTCCTTACCCGCTGTTTGCTCCTCCCGTTTTGAGGCCAGCCTGTTTCGTGCCGTTTTCGTTACTGCCTTTTTCGGGGCACTAAGGTTGGGGGAGCTTGTTCCTAATTCCGCCAATGACAACTCTGAGCGGTCTCTCCTAGTTGGGGATGTTTGTCTCAATAAGAGTTCTGTTTCCCTATTGGTTCGGAGGTCCAAATGCGACCAATTGGGGAAGGGGTCCACTATCACTTTGAACCGCTTTAAGGGATCGCGGGTGTGCCCTGTCCGCTCCTTGCAAGCCTTTCTTGGTACTCGCCCTGCTTGCGCAGGTTCTTTATTCTGCCACTCTAGCGGAGCCCCTGTGACGCGTTTTCAGCTGGTGGCAGTGCTGCGTTTGGCCCTCAAACATTTGGGTTTGCCGGCGAAAGAATTTGGGGGACATTCCTTTCGGATCGGGGCAGCCACCTCGGCTGCGCAAATCGGACTATCGGCGGACGCTATCAAACATTTGGGACGCTGGAAATCCAGGGCCTATCTGGGATATATTCGAACGGACCGGGACCTTGCGGGGGGGCAATGATTGTTTTTTGCTGCCCGGTTGGATGTGTGTGGAGCCCGTTGGCATTGTTGATAGGGTTGGCGGCAGGCGGTTCGTTCCTCTCCGTCTGTTTGGCGGCAGCATAGGCCTGGATCTGGGGGTGAGGGGTTTCCAGGGCTCGATGGCTCTGGATCGGGAGTCCTAGCGACCCGGGTGTATGGAGCGTGCTGATGTGGCCAGTGCGGGGGCCACAGTCAATTGACACCCGGTGACTAGAGTGCCTTGCAAATCGAGTTGGTGGAGCACAGTTGCCCGACTGTGCGTTAGGGCGGGGCTTGGCACCTACGTCATCCCGATGCTTGGCTACAAGCAACCATTCATTAGCCAACGGGGGCTTGGCTGATGTCCAGATCCAGACCTTATGCTTTGGGCCAACCCTATTGTTCGTTTGGCTTTAAATAAAGTTGTGGCCATGTTCACTCCAGCCTGGTGTTCTTGTACTTCTTTATGGCGCCTGACCTGCGAGGCAATTAGCGCCGCCCGACTTACCGGGCCGGCGCAGTTGCCGCGCGCGGGAAGCGCCATCTTGGCTCCCCGCCGCGTCTTCGTCCCGGCAGCCTTTGCAGGAGCGGGCTCCCTCCTGATTGGCTGCCGGGATGTGCAAGCGCGGGAAACTTGCCCGCCCTTTTTCCTGGGCGGACTTCAAATCCCAGGATGCTTCGCGCCGAGGCGGGCCGCCTGATTGGTCCGTGTTAGGCCCGCCTCTGGCCGGGATTGGCCCGGGCTGCTCGGTGGGCGGGGCTACGTTTCGTGGCGGCCCCTGATTGGCCCATTGGGCTATTTAAGCGGAAGGCGCGCTCGGCGAGGCGCCATTGCCATCTTCGGCTCTCCCACCCTCCCTCCCTGGGAGTTATATGTCACAACTGGTGAGGGGGCGGCAGCATAGGCCTGGATCTGGGGGTGAGGGGTTTCCAGGGCTCGATGGCTCTGGATCGGGAGTCCTAGCGACCCGGGTGTATGGAGCGTGCTGATGTGGCCAGTGCGGGGGCCACAGTCAATTGACACCCGGTGACTAGAGTGCCTTGCAAATCGAGTTGGTGGAGCACAGTTGCCCGACTGTGCGTTAGGGCGGGGCTTGGCACCTACGTCATCCCGATGCTTGGCTACAAGCAACCATTCATTAGCCAACGGGGGCTTGGCTGATGTCCAGATCCAGACCTTATGCTTTGGGCCAACCCTATTGTTCGTTTGGCTTTAAATAAAGTTGTGGCCATGTTCACTCCAGCCTGGTGTTCTTGTACTTCTTTATGGCGCCTGACCTGCGAGGCAATTCTTTTTGACATTTAATGGGGATATTAATAGATAAAAATTTCCATTTCATAATTAATTTGTTGAAATTCATTATTTAACAAAAGAAGTGGGACAATTCTATCAAGTTTTTATTTTAAAAAATCAAAACATCATCTGTATATAAATTGATAAGGTGTATCTTGCCTGCAATATCTATACCTTTCATACCTTTACACTGCCATACTGTTTCAGTCATTGATTCTATAGCCACAGCAAATAGTAACAGGAAAAGTGAAGACATATAGCCCGGGCGCGACGGCACATTCTTTGAAGGGATCCCTTTTGAAATGTGTCCCAGATATTGTCTCAGTCTCTCTCACAGACAAAGAGATTTCTCCTTCTTTAATGAATTTCTAATCCTCCCTCTGTTTCCTGATAACAGGGTCTATACTGAAGGACAATATTTCTGATTTAAAAATATTTTCCTTTCCTCACTCCCCATCCTTCACCTCTGTAGATCTCTTGGCTCTCAAGATTTCCATAAACAATTTAAAACACTTAGTTTTACTGGTTTTCTTCCTTCTGGGCAGAGGGAGTGGGTGTCACCACAGAGATTATGCAGTGAAAGTGATTGTAAGAGAAAGCTGTGATTCTGAATAGGTCTGTCACCCTAGCCTTTCTGTAAGGCAACAGTCTCAGGGACACACAGGTAAAGACCAGGCATTTCTTGATTCAAGATAGAATTTTTTATTGAAACAGATTTTAACCACAGCACTCTGGGGTGCCAAGAACAGGACCAAGGACTACAGCAGAAGCTTACTTTTATACAGTTCTGTCATACACACCCAAATATGCTTTCCCTTCCCTTCCTTTCTTTTCCTTTCCTTTCCTTATAGGGCAGTTCCATGATTATTCTTCAGCCTATGGGAGGGGTTCAGTACTATCCACCTACTTGTGGAAGAATGTATTTTAGATAGAACAACTGACTGTGTATGACACTTTAACAACCTAATTACTGCACCAGATTTTGTGGGCAAGAATCACGCTCAACTTCAGAGTTACAATACCAGAAAACAAAACTCTAAAATCAGGAGACTGCTTCATAGATATTGTACTGACTAGTTCTGCCTTGTCCACCCAGAGTACCTCTTATTTTTTTTCAGTTTTTCAAAAGCAGACAGTTAACCAGCACAGCTTCCCAGCTTGGATATGAAGGAAGAGGTATAGCTTTGACTGTAATATTTCTGCATGGCAAGCAACTAGGACAGGAAAAGAATTTCAGTGCTTTCAAAATTCTTGCCTGTATTATCCACGTTACATCTTCTAATGTTTACCACAAAATATATCCCACCTCAAAAACTGGCATGTTTGCAAAGCTTAATTAGCATTTTATAGAAGGAAAATACTTATGAAGCTAGGTATACACTTATAAAAATGTGAAAAGTTAAAATGTATGCCATTTATGTACAAACACATATACTGGGGAACATGTGTTAAAATGCACACAAATAGAAAGAAAGAAAGAAAGAAAGAAAGAAAGAAAGAAAGATTTTTTAAATGAAAAATGCATATAAATTTTCTTGAGAAAAGGAAAAAAACAAAACCTCACAATACAAGGAAAGGGTGTGAGGGGAGTAAATGTGTTTAACATCTACATGAAACCACTGGGATCATCTGGGATTTTGAGGGGTATAGTGCCAAAAATATACTGCTGATACTCAGGTTTACTTCTCCTTACCATCTGCTTCCAAAAAAGCTGTCTCTATACTGAACTGAAAGACAGTAAACAAACTGTAACTTTATCCTAACATCACAGAAGTGCTCCTGGTCAGTTGACTTGTCAAGAAAGGGATTCTACCTGCACTGGATGGGGTTATACTCCCCATAAAATCTCAGGATTACAGATTGGGTGTTTTCCTGGACTCAACTCTGACCCTGGAAGCCTAGGTCAGGACTGCATCTGCACAGCTAAAACTAGTGCACCCAGCTGCATCCATTCCTTGAGATATCATATCTGGCTATGATGACACATCCCTTGATCACATCCCATTTGTACTTCTGTAACACACTATACATGGGGCTGCCCTTGGAAAGTGTTTAGAGACTTCTGCTGTGGCTGTGTGTGCCTTCAAATGATTTCCAGCTTATGGAGACCCTAAGGCGAACCTTATCACAGGGCTTTCTTGGCAAATTTTGTTGAGGGGAAGTTTGCCTTTGCCTTCCTCTAGGGCTGAGAAAGTGTGACTTGCCCAAGGTCACCCAGTGAATTCCCATGTCCAAGCAAGGCTTTGACCCTGTGCTCCAGAGTCATAGTCCAACATTTAAACCATTACACCATAGTAGAAACTTCAGCAGGTCAATTCTGTGGACTAGAATGCAGGGCATTCTAGGAAGCATGTTAAAAATAGATTCACTGGCTACAAGTTTGTTTCCGAGCACAATTCAAAGTGCTAGTCATGACTTATAAAGCTCTATGTGGCTTCGATCCAGACAATATGAAATACCATATCTCCCCATACAAACCTTCTAAAATCTACAGGGTATGGCTTTCTTTTGGTCCCACCTCCATCACAGGCTTGCTGGGTGAAGACACAAGAGACAGCCTTTTCAGTGGCTGCTCCCACCCTCTGGAATTCCCTTCCATGGGAGGCTAGGCTGGCTCTCTCCCTGCTTTCCTTTCTCCAGCAGGCAAATACTTTTAATTTATGCATGCTTTTAATATGCTCTTGCTCCCAGGAAGGCTTCTTATTGGGATGTGTGCTTTATTTATTTTTAATGTTTGTATGTTTTTTAAATAAGTTGATACTGTTTTAAATGTGAAGATTTTAATTGTTTCAAAATTGTATTGATAGATTTTAACTGATTTTCTTCTGTGGGCCCTGTTGGGTCTCAATCCATTAGAAAGGCAGTATTCAAATTAAATTAAATTAAATTAAATTAATAAATATTATTAGTATTACTGCTTCCGTGGTTAAAATGCTTGGAACCAGCCCAAATACTCATTTTAGTCTTTTATACCACGATCTTAGAGTGAGTTTTAAGAATGGATTCTAAGAAGCCTACTGTTGGACACTAACCTTGAAATCACCTCACCAGCCAGCTTCTTATTATCTCCAGTAGCATATACTTGTCCAGTGTTTAGTCGGCTAAGAACAATGCAAGAGTTGATGGTGGGTTTATGCCTCAGGCATATCCTAGTGACTGGAGTCTGTGTTTTTGCTATTTTATCATCTTGAAAGGGACTGTCAGAACACTCAATTGCACCTTGCAGGGAGAGATTGTGGGGAGTGGAAAAGGGCATTCCAGGAAACAGTTTTGAGTTGATGAATAACATAGTTCTTAAGTTACTGATTCATGTGGCAGTGAGACAGGCTTGCAATGAAGCTATGCTTTAGCATCTTTGCATTATAGCCATGGTACAAACCTGCCTCAACATTTGCTGTGTTCAGTCAAAATTAGCTATATTACAGAAATGCACAAGAAGAGCACCTAGAATCTTAGTGGCATTCATTAAAAAAACAGTACCAACATAAAGTTTCCCTACTGTCAGCAATCAATTAAGCACTGGCAACGCTAGGTCTCCCACTGTTGAAGGCTGAATAGGCAGATACATTTCCTACAAAGGATATAATAAAGATCTTCAGCCCCTGGGGATTGATTCCAGGCCTGTGTGAAGAAAAAAAACTGCTGGAAGCAAGGTCAGCAAACTACTGAAGCTGAAGCCTTGAATTTTGCATGAGGGCTACCTGATACAACAATCCAGTCCATCACATGCAGTGTCAAACACAACCAAGTGGGTTAATTTTCAGGGCATGCTGAAGCAAGTGTTTAAACTCAGGAAGGGAGAAGCTGCCAGTTATGGAAAACAACAACATACTGACCGTATCCTAGTAGACAGCAAAACATTGACATTTGTACATCATTGCCGAAATATGTGTGCACATAGCAGTCATCTCAAGTAGTACTATGCTTTTCAGTTCTGCATAACTATTTGTGTTTGCCTTAAAATGATGGATTTTTGAGAAATGGAGTAAATCTACAGCTCCAGAGAGAGACAGACCATGGTATAGTAGTTTGAGTGTTGAACTACAACTCTTGGAGACCAGGGTTTGAAACCTCACTGGCCATGGAAACCCATAGGGTAACCTTGGGCAACTCACATTCTCTCAGCCTCAGAGAAAGACAAAGGCAATCTCCCTCTGATTGATTGCCAGAGAAACTCCTTAGGGTTGTCATACATTGGAAACTACCTGAAGGCAAACAACAACAACAAGCAGGAGTATAACAGGCAATCACAGAGGGACTAAAATGGTGCTATCAGTGCACAGCTCTGCTGAGATATAGTGGGCCCTCGGTATCTTCAGTGGGTTGGTTCCAGGGCCCCCTGCTCATGGATGCCAAAATCCATAGGTGCTCAAGTCCCACTAAATACAGTAGGGTAGGAAAATGTTATCAATGATCTGGAAAAAGCACAGCTATCACCATGCTTCAGACCCACCTCCATCCCCAGCAGGAAAATTAATGAAAAAACAGTAGCCCCATCATGTCCTCCAGATGCAGTCCCCTGCCATGAAAAAAAGAGATCTTGCAAAAGCTGCTTTGTTGGACAACTGCCAGAATACCCCAGTGGGTGTTGACTATGCTGGCTGAGAGATTCTGGGTAGCATGGTAGTTCAAAAAGTAAGTTTCCTAATATCTGTAAGGCAAGCAGTACCTATTTGACTTGTGCCTGAAAGGAAACATTAGTACTGAAGATCTCTGGGTGTGCTTCAGGTTAAATCTAGCTTTCCAGTGATATTGTGGCCCTAGTACAACACTCATTAGTTTTCCCAAAATGAACTTTCCATATCTTAATGTCTCACAGCATATTATTAAAACTATAGAAAGCTTTTAAATATGCGTCAAATGTTAGCATTACCTTTATAAACTTCAAAGCCATTCTAATTTTCTCTTTAACAGGAGACAATATAAGGTACAGATGGCTAACAATGTTTCCTGCAGGAACTTCCAGAAACTATCAACAACTTTTGTCACAAATAAGATGCAGAAGCATATATAATGCGTATATAAAGATTCTTAACAAAAAACTATGAATTCATAGAAAGAAAACCTGGCTGCCACCAGAACCAATGAGAATTTCTAGCGCACCCTCAGAAAAAAATACTGCTACTTACATCTTACTGTTGAGGGAAATTATAACTGTGACCAAAGCCATCTTTCAAGATGGCCTGAAACTGGACTGAAAGTGATCTAGATTATCCATTCCACCCAGGAACTCTTGGAGCTGGGAGGCTGCCTGGGGCTCCAGACCCTTACCCCCACAAAAGCGATATTGATAATTGACCAATAATTCTCCAGTACGTTTGGTCAGTAATTCTCCAGTATGGTGGGCTCAGGGGCATTTTTTTCAATAACTATATTTTCATTGTGGCACCATTATATGATGAATTTGCTGATGTTGTTAACTGTGCTTGAGTCAAATCAGACTTATGGCTGCCCTGTGAATCAGACATCTCCAAGAACCCCGATCCACCACTGCTCTGCTTAGGTCCTGCTTGTTCTTTCCTGTGACCTTATGGTTGAGTCTACCCATCTGGAGTACAGTCTTCCTCTCTTTCTACTACCCTCTTCCTTTCCTAGTATTATTGTCTTTTCTAGTGACCATGCCTTCTCATGTTGTGGCCAAACTATGACAGCCACACTTTCATCATCTTGGTTTCTAATGAGATTTCAGGCTTGATCTGTTCAAGGACCCATATGTTTGTCTTTTTGGCTCTTCACATTATCCTAAGCACTCTTGTCAAGCACCACATCTCAAACAAGTTGATTTTCTTCTGTCTGCTTTCTTTACTGTCCTGCTCTCACATCCATACATGGTGATGTGGAATGCAATGGATTGGATGATTCTAACTTTAGTGCTCAGTTGTGTATCTTTAGGATCTTGTCTAGTTCTTTCTAAGATGTCCTTCCCATTCCTAGTCTCCTTATTTCAATTTCCTCATTATCACATGATGAAGTTCAATGTACTGTAAACAGGCAATTTTAAAAATCTAAATCTACTCAGTGACTGAATAGATCACTGGAAGATCTATGCTGGAAGAGGGACAAGATATTGATATGATTAAATCTTAATTAAAAGGTTCAAGCCATCTTTCCAAACAATCATAGACTACCAGTGTTTCTAAAAGTGGATTCAGACAAAACTGAGAATGAATATGGGAGTCATTCTTCCACATTTGACATTTAGTCAAATCATTGCATTGCACTGTTCTACATGTCCCTGAACCATATTGCATACCTGCATATTCTCTGGCCTGATCACTGAAATACTTGACATTCCATGATACACAGAAAGAAAATACTATTGTGCACTAAGCTTCACTAAGCCATCTATTAAAAGTTCCAATTATGGCTTAATTAGGCCATAGCTCAGCAGTGTAGTACATCAGAAAGTCTTCATTTAATTAACTGTAGGTCTTAAATAATTAAAAATATGGAAAGTGATTGTCCATGTTACTTTTTCCCAATAGAGGTGTTACAAAGCTGGATGGTTAAATAACCAATTGCTGTTCCCCGAATTACTTATTCACAAACTAACTGCCATGTTTTTCATACTGTATAAAAGTGACATAAATGCCAAGTACATGTTCTCAGGCAATTGTGCCTAATTATGAAAAATATACCTGTTCCACTTGAAAAGTGATCTGTGATAAACTGAGACTTGATCCCAAAGCAATCAATGAAGAAATATACTGTATGTGGAAACAAGTTCTGCTCCTCCAGAACATTTTCCATCTTCCTCAACTGATATACTTACTGATATACTTTTTAAAGTAATATTTTCCCCCATGTATGCTTTACTTATGATATCAGTATAATCACTACAGCTGCAATTTTTTTTCTGTTCAGTTTAAGGATGTATGCAAGGAATGGCAGATACCATTTTCAATAATATTATCTACTTACACACCTTCACTTTGCTAGTTATAGTAATTGTTAGCTATAGTAATGAGCTGCAAACTCTAATGTATTCAGTAGGGCTCATTACCAAGGAAATGTCCATAGGATTCCAGCCTCATAATAGCACAACTTCTAACATCTGTGAAATTTTGATTTAAATTGAGTCCAACTTTCTGTATTGGAATTTACATAGCACAATCTACAAGAGTAACCACTCTGACTGCATTTTTCCTGAAGCAAATCTGGTCCTTTGTTCATCATCCTTCACTTCACTCCACAAATTGCCATGTTTGTTTTACGCATTTAAAAAAATCAACTTCTGTACTGGCTGATCTACAGCCAATTTTGTGGTATGTTTCTATACTGTACTGTGAAACCCTATGGCCATAAAATTATTGAATATGATATATTTATCAGCTATTTTCTTTTTTGAAAGTGAGTAATGTCTTTCAAAATAAGACCTCGGGGTGCAGTGGTTAAATGCCTGTACTGCAGCCACTCTCTCACAGGGGACCGCTCAGGAGCATCATCATTTGAATGGCACTGATGAGTTGTGTTAAAAAAACTGGGGATTTTTTTAAAGTTATAAAATATAAATTTATAAATATAAATAAAATTCCTGTTTCTGTCTGTTTGTTACCACACCACATGCAACTTGTAGGACAGATTTTTCAATACATTTGGAAGGGATGTATGGTATAGTCTGCCTTTACATGCAGGCTGTATAGGGTACATGAAGTCCACAGAATGCAAATGGATCTTGTAGCACCGTTGAGACTAACTGAAAGAAAGAAGTTGGTAGTGTGAGCTTTTGTAGATTTTAGCCTACTTCCTCAGATGTATGTTCAGAATGAAGAATCCAGAGGCAGACCTATATAAGCTGGCTGTGTGTGACAATGTTAAATCAAATTCAAAAATCTTGTGGGAACGGAGATGAGGTGACAGTTTTAGTTTTAACAATGGTCATTGGGGGATAAAGACAGGAGGAAGGCTATTACATAAAGCCAAAGAAAGTACAGTGGTCCCCTGGGTTACGAATCCCCCCCCCTACGAAAACCCCGGGATACGAAAGAGCCGGGGCGGAAAAACGGCCCCGGTTTATGGAAAAAAACCCGGGTTACCAAAAAAAGCGGCGGGAAATTCGAATGGTGCAAAGTTTATTCCAATACATTACAGTGGTCCCCCGGTTTGCAAACTTTTTCGGTTTACGAAAGGGGTGCTGGAACGAATTAATTTCGTAAACCGGGGGACCACTGTAGATAGCCTTATGAATGAGTATTGGACTGTAGTGTAGGAAACAGAGAGGAGGATGTGATGAACTGGGAAAGGGTGAACTCATGAGGATGGGGGTTAAATGGTGCTGAAATATGTATAGTATTCCAGGAAACTATTATCTCTGTTCAACCCATTACTTGTGGACTGTAGTCTGTGGATGCATTCTAATTCTGCTATTCTCTTTCCAATCTTCCTCAGTGGTAGTTCTTTTCTTCAAGATTGTTGTTCTGAGGTCTGAGATGGAATGCCCAGGGAGAATGAAGTGTTCTGAAACTGGTTTTTGTGTTTTCCCATTCCTAATGTCTGATTTATGTCCATTTATCCTTTGGTACAGGGACCGGCCTGTTTGCTCAATGCAGAGTGTTAAAGAGCATCACTGACATAGGATGACATAAATCACATTGGAAGATGAACATGTACAAGTCCCTCTAATATTGTGGATGATGTCATTTCCTGAATAGATGTATGAGGACATCAATGCTGTATGTTCTGTAAGTAAATATCTGTTTGAGGTTTGGAGGCTGTCTGCAGGTGAGCAAAGGTTTGTCACCAAGAGTCCTTTAGAGGGCTGCATTATTGTCTCTGGATTCTCCACTCCAAACATGCATCTGAGGAAGTAGGCTCAAGTCTACGAAAGTTCATACTACCAACTTCTTTCCTTCAGTTAGTCTCAGTATCCTTTGCATACTGGTTTTCCAGTCTTTGAATGAAGTTCATGAGGAGGGAGTTTTCTTATTGGTCAGACCATCTGGTTTGTGGTTAATCAGGAGAGGTATGCTCAAGAGCAACTGAATATGATAATGCAACATGAGGAATCTTTGAGCACCCAGAGAGATTGGGACTCATCTTCCAGCACATATTATAACTGAACACCCATTAACAATAGTTAATGATTCTCCCAGTGCATGCTTTCTTAAAAGTTATTTGCTGGGGAGATGATTATTGGGAAGGATGGTGATAAGAACTTCCTACTTGCCTGAACTTGGTGAAATGTTCATTAATTTAGATAAATATATCTCAATTAAAGATATAGGGAAAAGTGTATTTTTTATTTTTTGGTTTTGATGTTATGGGGACCTGGATTGGGGGAAAAACCTAATTCCTTCCATAATATAACATCTACTTTTTGTAAAGAAATGTAAGAATAGAAATGAAATGTTCAGAATACTTTGTAGTACAAAAATACTAATTCAATATTTTATCTTTTAGTACATCTATAAGTAGATCTTAATTGCATTTTAAATGGGACAGTAAACACCATGTTGCTACTGAAAATAACAGTTTTACTTTTCATTCTTACACACACACATACACACACACACACACACTACTGTACGTCAATGAGAGTGAAGAAACAATGGCATGCCATGTGTTTCAATAAAATCAGGTTGATTGCTATAGATATTAAATAATATTTGGGACTCCAAAACAATCTCACCTCTGTCTGAATAGTTGTTCCCCATCACCTAGCAAAGCAACCAAGTCCGCTTCTGTCCCTGAACCTGTTGTTGATCCTCACTGAAACAAGTGTAGAAAATGTACACCATACCACAAATTGCTTCTTCTATAGAACTAGTGACATTCCTGGCAACGATATTGCTTAGGTTATTGCACAGTCAGCCCTCTCTATCCGTGGATTTTTTTTTTATCCATGGATTCAACTATCCACGGTTTGAAAATATTCAAGAATAATATAAATTCAAAAATCAAACCTTGTTTTGCCATTTTATATAAGGTATACCATTTCAATAAGCCATTGTGTTTAATGGAACTTGAGCTTTCTGAGATTTTCATATCCATGGGGAGGTCCCAGAGCCAAGACCCACTGGATACCAAAGGCCCACGCTATGTGAAGAAATAAATATTGGTAGGAGACAAGTAATTTACTATAGAACTAAATGTAACATGATGGGAACTTTACAACAACAGTAAAGTAAAAAAAAAATCCTTAATCCATGACATCTCATACCAAGAGTTTTAAAAATCTTCCATTAAAGTAATGTTTAATAGATAAAAACAAAACAAACAGCACTCCCAATCTATTTTCCTTTTCATGGAAAGCATTTTAAGGTTAATTTTTCCTCCAGATATAGATTATTCTGCACAAGGGTGAAATTTAGCTTTACCCTTTAATCCCTCCATCCAGACTAGAAACCTAAGCATTCTTTTCCCAGAACAGGACAATGGTAGCATACAGAAAGAGACTTAATATTACGTTTTCCAGAGATTAACTGCCTGGGGTCCTGCACTATGCAAATGTAAGTACATTTATCATCACATACTTAACAGTATCATAATATCATCATAGCCTAACACAGCAAACAGAAGTGCTGTTTTCTGGACTTGCTAAAAGTAAAGGTGATATGCTGAGAAGCTGCTAACACTTCTGTTTACAGATGTCACTTGAGGGATTGTCAATAACTAGGAATCGCATGGCCCTAGATTCCAGACACTAACAAATTTTCCACTTCTGACTTAAATTACATAGAACTATTAGAAAGTGATAAACAAGGCTATAAGAATGTGATAAACAACAAGAAATATATAATGATGCCCATTAGACACTGCAATGGAATTTAGAGAGATATAGACAGTATTTGCGCTGTAGTCCAGTAAATTCCCACAAAATTCAAATCCTGTCTTGTAAATTTAACTCGCTATTGACATCACACAAATCATTATTAATCAATCCTCTGTCCTCTATTTCTCAAATGGAGACAAATGTTATCTTGACAATAACACTGGTTCACCTTGGGTAAGAATTATGGCATTCTTTTTTAACATCCCTCCGACAGGTTTACAAAAGGTAAAAGAGATATTGATGTAAGTTCAGGTAATGGAAGCCTAGAAAAGTTAAAATACAATTACACTATCAACGATGTTACATGCAATTTTAAAATATGTGTTATGTGTCTGTGTGCCTTCAAGCTGCCTATAAATTTATGGTGACTCTATATATTACATAGGGTTTTCTTAGACAAGGAATACTTAGAAATGGTTTTTTTCTAGTTCCTTCCTTCAAAATATAGCCTAAAGCACCTAAAGCATTGACAATCTCTTATCCAAGTACTAACCAGGGCTGATCCTGCTTAGCTTCCAAAATCATGGGATCTGGTGCCTTTAAGTTATTTAAGCCTATTTAAAAGTATACTCTATTTAAAAAAAAAAACACAGAGACCATACAACCCACCCCACAACTTTTCCCGTGAGCAGTCTATTCCCAAAAACCTGTTGAAAAACTGCCTGCTGCCAGAGGTCATTATAGAAGGTGCCAGACTAACCTCTATGTGAAAGGAGCTACACAGCAGGGATGTAATTCTTCACTAATTTTGATCTTGAAGGAAACGACAATTAATGATTTTAGCAATTTTCTTCCCACTGTGAGAAAGTCTTGGAAAACTGGCCACTTGCTGAAGACAATGTACACTTTGGTACTTGTTGTGCACAAAATAAGCATGTGGTATTTTTGCTCACAAAACAGGATGTTTTGAAAAAAAATCCCAAAAGTTCGTGCAGAAATATTTTGTAGCAAAATAGACCATTTTCAGCACCAAAAAGTGCAAATATTGTGCAGAAGAAACCATGAACTGCAGGGATTCTCACCAGTGCATGATTCTCCTCATCAGGGCCTCCTGACACTTGAGAAGCACACTTCTTAAGCATTTCTCAAATATTGTCCAATCCTTAGTTTTTTCATGCTTATTACAGCCTGAGAGTAACCACCAAGGTCATATCCCATGTTCCCATATTATGAAGGAAGTGGGACTTATTAGGGTACTTAATAGGGCAGTGGGAAAGAGAGAAGAGCTTCCCCAGAAGATCTCAAAACACAGATAGACTCCTATTTGGGGGTGGGAGGTGGAGAGAGATATGATCCTTCAGGTACATAGGGCTTTGTAAGTCCTAACAAACATTTGGAATTGTGAGCGTGAGCAGAAACAGTGGAGTTGTATGTTCCCTATAACTAAGCCCAGTTAGTCTGATTCAGCTATAGTTTCCAAACACTTTTCAAAGGCAGAGCCTGTTTAGGAATGGGCACAGCAGGCCTAATTGTGTAAATACAACCACGACCACTGCAGAAACATGAACTTCCAGACTCAGGGTCAAATCCAGGGGCTGAATTTCTATTCGTTAATCTGCTATCATCTTTTATCATTGGCTGATGGTATCAAAGGTATGGATAACTTGGTCAATGGTATAAAACCACATAGAAATTCAGCAGAACCAACAGGGTAAAAGCCCCTTTGTCTAGTTCCCAATGTAGGGCTGGTCCCTCTGGAGGCCATTTGCTCGCTTCTCTAGCCTGGAAAAGATATATTCTGATGTTTTATGCTCAAACCTGTTTAAAATTATTAGTGGATTGAATAAAATTGATGATCAGCAATTATATAAGGCCTGTCTCACTAAAAAAAATACACTGATTCTTGCTAATTTTTATGCTGGTGTGTGTGTGTGTGTGTGTGATGACATATATGTTCTAATCTGATTTTAAATTTTTTTATTCATTAATCTTGTTTTAACTTTTGTATCTTGTGAATTTTTAACAAGGTGTTTTTAACTCACTTTAAGCCATTCTGAGTCCCAGCCTGGAAGAAGGTGAGATAGAAGAAATAGCAACAACAGCAACTAATAATAATAATAATAATAATAATAATAGTTGCTGTTGTTAACTGTTTAACTGCTTCAGCTCTGTTGGAACACCTTTGCTTTGGTCTCCAAGCATTCCCCATGGAACTGAATGCTTTGATTTACACCAGTCTGAGTTTATACTGAAAGTCCAGAAATGCAAACCTGATATAAATTGAGGCCTGTCTATATTGATTTTACTGTTGTTAGCTGCCTTGTGCACATTCTTCTATAAAGGAGGAAGATAAATTAAACAGTTAGTTAAAACAAGAATTTTAGGTTTTTTTTACCTCATACATATGATACCTGAAATACTGCAAGAATCTCTGTCTATTATGCATGGCCAACACATGCATCTCCCTATATAAATTCCATAGCAGGTTTACTAAAAATCAGAAGAGCATAGATTGAGGAACAATCCATCCTAAATTGGAAGGGGCTGTAGCTCACTGAGAAAGAACATGCCTTTGTATACAGAAAGTCCCAGGTTTGATTCCTGGCATCTCAGATAATGTCAAAGCTTTCTGAAAAGACCCTCTAAAGCCACTGACAGCTCAAATATTGAGCCCTGATCTAGACAAATAGTCTAATGGAAGAGAAAACAGTTCTCACAGTCTCTGTCAGAAAGCTCTTGTGTCAGAGTAAACTATAGATCCCACGATTCCACAGCACTAAACCACGGACGTTGAAGTAATGTCAAACTGCATTATTTGTGCTGTGCAGATGCAGCCTAAGAGAACATTTCTTTGGCTTTTTCCAATGTTCATGACAAGACTGATATTTCTATTTCACCAGTTTTTCAAAGCATCTATATAGAGACATTGAAGCTTGCATACAGTATCCCAGCCATATAAGAAGAAGTCATTATTAGCCACAGGGACTGAATTCCTAACTTCTCTCATTCTTCCTTATTTGAATAAAAAATACATTTGCAATTGAGTTGCAATATATCAGAATAAGCTCAAAGTCTTTCCCCCCCCCAATCTTTTTTTAAAAAAACAGAAAATTAGTTTTACATGACTTCTGGATTTTTCTTTGAACCATGATGGTGTTCAGCCAAGTGAAACTAATTGTACATTATGTGAAAAGTTCTGCAGTCTTTTTCTTTGCATCCTTAGCAACAGATGTTTCGATTTTGACACTGCAGCAAACATCTCTGAATTGTTTAATTTACCATAGTTAAAAGCTTAAAAATACCTACATATATGATTCATAATGCAGCATTTTTTCATCAATTAATTTTCTGAAAGTTTACAGCATTTGTACTAATTCTCTGTAACCAAATATGTTCTGGATCTATTCTCATGGAATCTGTATAGAATACGCATTTGAAACATCTTTCAAACTAAGCAAAAACATCTTTCTACTATGCTGCAAGGCAAATGATTTTTAGATGTTTTGCATTTTTATGCTAAATAGAACAGCTGCAATTGATAAAAGGCAATCAAGCTAATTCTAGTCAATCAAGTCCAGGAGGTTTCTCAGCTCTTGTTTTTAAAATGCACTTTGCCTCACACTCATTTTAAAAAATCTTTTACCATACATAGTGGGAAAAAAACCTCTATTGGTTTCAACCGGTGATGATTTATAGGCAATATTTTTTTTATCCTCATTGTACACCTCAAATTAAATAAAGTAACCTTGGGTCAAGGCCAATTCATGCTTATAACAGACTTCTTTGCCAAATTGCATCAACCATCAAATGTGATGTGAAGTTACAAAAATACCATGGTCACATGCCTGACAAATAACAGCTTTATGGCATACATCTGTCCCCATCCACAGGTAGACATCTCTATTTCATTCTCTGTGAAACAAGCAAGCTAACAAATAATGATTAATTAAGCCGTCACTTGTCACAAACATCAATTGAATCAGATTATTTTGTAATCAAGGATAGCCTGACCACACATGAAAGAAATCATCATGTTACACTTGCTACTTTCGGTATTTAAACCTGTCCATCTTATTAAACTTAACCAGAGTCTTATACTATCCATGATAAATTTACACTGAGTTTTCATTAATGATGGCCATGAAGAAATAGATATAGCTGACTTACATATTTTCCATAGGTCAGTGCCCTTGGAACAGTACTCCAAACTACCAATAATAGATGAAAGCATCTTTTGATTTCAAAGCATACAATAAATGTATACATGTTTGATAATACTCCTCTATATCTTTGGTTTTCTCCCAAACATATCTTCTTAAACAATCACACACTGAACTCTTGTGTAACTAAATATTTTTACCTAAAGTTATTGAAAACATGTATGTAGCATGAAGCCATTCCCAATGCCCTTGTGTGTGCCAACTCCCTGTCGATCTATGGCAACGTCATGAATTTCATAGGGGTTTCTTAGGCAAAGAATACTCAGACATGGTTTTGCTCTTCCTCTAAAAAATAGCCTACATGACTTGGTATTCATTGGTGGTCTTCCATCCAAGAACTAACCAGAGCTGACCCTGCTCTGCTTCTAATATCATATCAGACAGGATCTGGCTCCTTTAGAGTATTTGAAAATTATCATTTCTCAAATAGTAAGTATATTTTTAATTATATGCTGTACAGTGTTATGCTCTTTACTGTTGTGACAAAGACAGATAGAAAGTAACTGGGATGTGTGAAGTGTCCTCCACACTGATCTTCAACCCCAACCAGAAATACTTATCTCACAGCCACCACAGCAAGCGATTCCCACAAACTAAGACTGATGTTCTTTGCTCATTATATACTTTCTGGAGTAATTTAGGTATGGGCACTGGGTATGGTATGGGCATCTTCTCTCATTGCAAGATCAAACAGGCATCACCATAGAGATGAAAAAAGACAGCACAGAGAGATAGGAAAATGTCAGTCCAGAAATGGAAACAGAGAAATCAAGGAACTGAAGTGAATTTAAAGAAATAACATCTTTCTGGCTTTTCTTTGCTAACGAAGATTCAGGAAGGACTCATCCCACGCTTTTTACAAGCGTGTTGATGACTAAAAAGGCTGATCCGAGATAAACAAGTCCGGTTACAGAAAGCACAGCAGAAAGTCTCCTTGGTTGATGTTTCCAAGTTGTGGTTCTTTCTGCGTTGTCGTTTCTCTTCGAGATTTGTTCAGCATGAGTTCTCAAAAGAGGCTGCACCATTGTGGATAATGCGTCTCCATGCATCCTGATGTGAGGCCAGGGCAGACCATTGTTAGTGATCAATTTGGCCGAGCTTGAGATGTTGTTTCAGGGAGTCCTTGTATCTCTTCTTTTGGGTGCCCCTCTTACGCTGATCTGTGGTGAGTTCAGCGTAGAGTACTATTTTTGGGAGGCATTGATCCTCCATCCTAGAAATGTGCCCTGCCCAGCGCAGCTGTGTTTTCAATAGCGTGGCCTCAATGGTTAAGGAAGGAACCATGCTCAATAAGGGACTTTGACTTGACCCAGGATTTAGGCAATCTTGCTTTCACTTCTTAAACAATACTATTGTAGGATCAACTATATCTATCATATTGTAGGAGATATTTTGTAGGTAGTTTTTTTTATATATTGTGAGGTCTACATTGTAATGGTGAAGTATGTCTGAAGTATGGTCTTATTCGTTGATATGTTTATTTGTATAATAAAAAAAATAAAAAATAGCATGGCCTCAGTGCTGATGATCCCTGCTTGCTCAAGGACAGCGACATTCGTCACATAGTGAGTCCAGTGTATATTTAGAATTGTGCATATACAGCGCTGATGAAAGTGTTCAAGGAGTTGTAGATGTTGGCGATAGATGGCCCATGTTTCAGACCCACAGAGAAGAATGGACAGTACAATGGCTCTGTACACACTGATTTCCCCTCAGGTGTTTGTTACTCCAGACTCTTTTGTAAACCCTTCCGAATGGACTGTATGCCTTTGCTAATCTGTGATCAATCTCTTTATCAGTCTTGGCATCTGAAGAGATGATACTTCCCAAGTAGGTGAACCTCTGAATGGACTTAAGCACAGATTTGCCTATGTTGATGTGGTGAAGGCTGGTAGAGAACTTCCATTTTTTTCAGAGTGACTTCCAGCCCAAACAGCTCTGCAGCCGTTGCAAAGCAGGATGTTAGGCATTGCAGAGCTGCTTTTGTATGGGCAACAAGGGCAGGATCGTCAGTGAAGAGCAGCTCACGGACTAGATAGTTTAGAGTCTCTGTGTGAGCCTTCAGACAGCTTAAGTAAGACCAAAGTCCTGAACCACCTGCACGCAGAGTTGGGTCTATGGCTTCGAGTGCATCTTTCACCTGCTGCTTTGTCCCTCACCTATTGCTACAGGACTTTTTTGGAGGAGGATCGGATGTATCCTTCGAGCCTGTGTAATGGATTTTTCTGGTGGAGCTCAGCGTGCACAGAACTGGCCTCACCCTTTAAACCAGAGGTTCATCTGCTGGGGCCAAGCAAGCAAGAATGGTGGCAGCGAGATCCTTGGGTCATAAGTTTGATTAGAGTTTCCCTCTCTTAGATGGTTTACCTTACAGGGTTAGATGAGCACCATCTGCCTGGGTTTGGAGCTTTCCTTCTCCTAGGATGGTTGCCATAAGGCTAAAGAGCCCATCCTGCCCTTCGACGCTCTTGGTCAGGCCCTTCAGTTGTGACCTGTCTGGCATGGGAGGCCCTACCGGTGGCTGTTTATGCCACCACCAACATAGCTCAAGCTTCATTAGGGTACACAAGACTCTACCCCACAACAAGGGGGCATCAATGGAGAGGAAAGAAGTAACATAAAAATTAAGGGGGGAAAACACAATGTTACAGAGCCTTCCAGCATTTATGAAATGGAGGGTATAGAACAGAGAAGCTTAGTTTCATTTTGTTTTCAAAACATCTTTCTAATTAATTTCAACAGGATCAGTGGAGATAGAATCTAGTTACAGAAGAGTATCTGTTAGAAACTGATGATATCTGAACAGTCCATAGACATAGTTATGAAAGATCATATGAATGAGAGTTTAAAAAGCAATTCATTACAGATACTAGGTTGGGGAAAATCTGGGTTGAAGTTACAATCAAATGGCTTTTTTAACATGACATACCCAACATATGTAACAAAAAGTAACAAACAATTCCAAAAAATGCCTTTCTCCATTCCCAGCCCAATCTACCTGCTCTAAACCTGATCAAATAACATGGTCTTACAATTTTCTAGAACATTCTCAGATTTCAGTTTTTATTATTAATAGCATCTCTTTGAGGAAGAAATAAAACAGAGCCCATGTTATCTGGAGTTGGGTTTTCTTTTAAAGCTGAAATATTTGGAATGGATGGCTGAAAGATTTAGGCATTCAGTTAACCGTATACTAAAAATGCAATACAGTGTGTTAAAAAATAAAAAACCACAAAAGCCTGTATTTGCATCTAGCATTAGCAACTCAACTTTAGTTATATTTTATGTTTTTAGATAACCACCAAGAAGATACTATATATCCTCAGTAGCTTTTTAATGTCCAATCAAAATCTAGTAGCCTGTAAATTGAAACCATTAGGCCTGGTTCTACCCTCTTCGAAAGCAGAGAACAGACCTTCCCCCTCTTCTCTGAGACAGTCCTTGAGATATTAAAAGTGTGCAATCATGTCAGCCCTCAGTCTTCTCTTTACCATGTTTTCATCCTATGATGATGAATTGTGAGGTTTGCAGCTTAGTGAGGAATATTTAAAATTTTTAGCCAAGAGCTGTAGTCCCTCACTAGACTACAAACTACAGGATTCCACAGGATGATGTCACATCAGTTAAAGTAGAATACAGCACTATAATTGTGTGGTGTGAAAGGGCAGCATAGGTAGCTGAAAAGGATATTGAATGGTGGATTTATATGTGACAGAGCTCAAGATCAGTGTCATGCCCTGCTTGTGCTCTGAGTCTGAGGATCAAATGAAGAGGCTAAGAACCCAGGGGGCATGCCAGATTAGCCCTAGGAGCCTGCAGCCAGCACAGGGACCTAGCTCCTAGCAGTCACTCGTGCCAGGTTCACCACAGCCTCCTCCCTCCCACAAGAATGAGCCAGAGATACCAGTACCGACCCCCGCAGACTGATGCCAGGAAAGGAAGAGATGCTGGCATTTTCTGCTGTTAAACAGTTAGCAGGCTGCTAACAGATACCACCTGCAAGACCCTGATGGGTTATAAATAGCACCTCTCTTAGTCCAGCATGGCTGACAACTATCCATCTTCCTTGGGAAAAGCTTCACTGTTGTATTGTTCCTTGATCGATCACCTATTGCCTTGAACTCTGCCTGGGCTCTGACTATGCTTTCTGTTTACCCCTTTGGATTGCTGTACCTGACTGACTGCTGACTTGTGAAGGAGCTGAACTGGGTTTAAAAAACTACTGCTTTCACTGCACCCACCTTGGTGGGCCAAGCTATTTCTCTCTCTCCTTGCTTAAAACACTGAAGTTTTGAACTAGGACTTTGTCTAGCTTCTCAAGGGCAAAACAGGACAACTACTTCACAGCAGCAAGCTAACAAATAGTGCTGAGACATATTTAAAGGAAATTCAAGAAACTTTTAGCCAAGCCTTTCACCTATTCATATTCCACTACCTAAACAATCTGTTCTCCTCAAAGTTTAGGACTTCAGTTCAGTCCTGAGAGGGGACTGTATTATTTATAAAACTTGACTGTTCACAAATATCACAATGCATTCACCAAAGCACACTTCAATGTAATCCCTTCCACTGTATTAGAGGGCCATTATCAGGGAATTCCCTATAAGGGTTGTGTTTGTCCCTGTTTGGAGGGTTTTATAGAGGCTATAAAGGAAGATCTCAGAATTGAGATCTCAGAATTGTTACTTGGTTCATTCCCTGGGTGATTCCAATAAAAGCGTAACGGAAACAACTGTAAAATTTTTGTGCTATCTATGAGATTTTGATTCACACACATGCATAATAAACAGAACTGTCCAGTGGTAAAATGTTACTATATTTAATGCTGTTTCTTAAACTTTTTTATTTTTATTACTGCATTCTCTATTTGTTTAATAAATGTTATTTTATATTATAAACTGTATGATAGCAAGTATTTGTTAATACAAATTAATTTTACTGTACTGGTTTAATATGCATTTAATGTATGTTAACTGTAATAAAGGCTTTTGGTTTAGGCTATTCTGATAAACAGATAACTAAAAGAAGACTGCTTAGCAGGGGTATGCCTCCACAACATAGCCTTTGTCCTTTTCTCTCCTGTTGTTCTGCCTTCCTCCCCAAGTAATACTAGAAAACAGTTTACCCAAGCTAAATGGTGGGAGAGTCAGCACAGGAAGAAAAAGCACTTCTTCTCAGAACTACCTACTTCTCTGCTGCCAGTTGTTGTGATCAACATTAAATGTGATTAGACAAATTCATCAGATATTCTTGATCTGATCCAGAGTGGCTATTTCTATTATCTTAACTGGTTCAACATTATAGTCCAGGTCCTAGTACATTTTGTGACAGATTCAGGGACTTCCTTCCTAAACTATGTAGGCTTGTAAGGAATGGACAGTTCCACAACATTCATCTGCTGGCAACCAAAGATCTATGTCTCTAATAATGTAACTGAAAGAACTCTGTGGATGCATAAGCAAAACAATATTATTTATTTATTTATTTATTTATTTTTATTGATAAATTTACAAGGCTTAGGGTGAATAGTTTGGTTATGTGTTAGCCTTCATTATATCTAATTGGATTTTTACTCCATCACATCTTATTAGATCCTTGTACAGTACAGTACTACAGTACTACAGTGTACAGTACTACAGTGAAACTAATGATACAGTACTACAGTGAAACTAATGATTTAGCCTTGAGGGGGATTCAGATTCCCATATACGGAGGAGGGATTTCGGAAGGACAGAATAAGTCCTGTGAAATCAGTTTAAACGGATAAATTACTCAAAGATAGCGGAGAGTCAGTGAAGGGAAGGCTCAGATCCACATTATTCGGCAGAATTGTAATTCATGAGTAAAACTAGAGGTTCATCAAAAGTGAAGGAGTGGAAGATGTGTGCGGAAAGTACTAAAACACAGTTTTAAGAGTAACTGAAGTTCTTGAGTGAACTGAAACAAAGTCAATTTGTAACCAGTAAAGTAATGCACACTTTGTAACCACAAGCTTTGAGAACCAACTATCAAAAGAGAAACCAACATAAGTATTTTAAATAATTTTGTGCATGATACAAGGTTTGTGTGCAGTGAGCCATCAGAAAGCAAAGTTGTCACTCTCTGCCACCCATGAAAAACGTCTTGGGGTTCTGGAATATTTTGGATTTTGGAATTCCAGATAAGAGAAACTAAAACTGTATTCGTATTATCTGACAAAAATTATCCAGTTCTACCTAGAATTTACAGAATGAGACTGATTTAAAGTTAACAGAAGTGATCTCTAAGCCAGATTTGATATATTTGGTATGATAACAATAAGTAATATCAACAAGAGGAAAATACTAAAGACAGTAATTGTTGAATCGATTATTTTGGGAAATGAGTCTTTCCAAAGCAAAATTAGCCTACATTTCAAAGAGGTCTGATAAATTCTTATAAAAATATATTACTTAGCATTTTGCCTTTGAAGATTTTTCTGTCATGATCATTTAAAATAAAAACTATTATTTTGATAAAGAACCTACTCATTAACTTGTGTCTCCTTTCAACTGTTTTTAAAAAGATCCTGCTATATTTAACAAGGTGTCACTGCACACAGTAGCAGTTTACTGCAATTTTTTCTCAAGTATGCAACCACAACTTTCATGAACCACTCTTTTCAACAACTATAATTTCTTCCCACATCAAGTGAGAACAAAAATAGTTCTTCCCACATGTTAGTGCCAGACAGTCCATAGTCTTTTTATTTACCTTTGGGCTGCCCAGTGGACTCACCACAGCAAAGTTTTGAAGTCCATCTGCACAAAAAAGCAATTTTTGCCTATGCTCCTCTCACTCCCTGAATGAGAGTGCACTATTGCACTTAGTCTGTTCATATCAGTCAGAAAAAAACTATTTGACATTTACAGATAGTTCATTCTTCATCAAAATACTACTGTCTTTAGCATGGTAATCAAATTTGCCTATGGGCTAAACTACGTATTATAAGGGGAGATATGACACTTGGTTTCTGATTGTTTGATGCCACGATATTATTTAAGGAAACTGTAAGGAGGGAAGACATATCATCCATAGGTCAAATGATCCACTAGCTCCAGGACCCCTCCTGCAGCTGCTTCCACCCTTCTTAAAACTCAGAGTCAAGATGAGCTAGTTAAATGGAAGTTTTATCCTATGGCTGCAACCAACAATCCACATCGGGCCCCATTCAAGAATAGGCATGGTTAAAAACTTTTTAAATAATGCTTGATCTAGCTTCCAGCAACTGTTAATATCTGGGGAATAACTCAGGGACTGGCAGTTGCTTCCTGTTCATGCTTCTGCCAGTCCTTCCTTAGCTCTGATTCTTCCAACCCCTTATGCCACAATTATCCAACAGGTCCACACTGAGTCTTACTGACCTTGGAGCTCACCTAGGACTTCAGATTCAGGAGCTGCTGGACTCATGCTGTTGGTTCTTACCAGACAGAATGAGTGAGGACTTATTCCAAATTGGGTGAAGAAATCTCTCAGGTGGGCATAATCAGCTGCAGGACTAAGGCTGATATCTTGGGGTCTCATTCTAACATTGCAATTAGCTTTCCCCTCCTATCTGGCTCTTTCTCTCTCAGCTTCCTGATTATTTCTGCCCAGTCCCTTATCTCCCCCCACTCTGGCCCCATCTCCTTCCTAAATTTGTCCTCTTCTTGCCTGCATACTCTCTCTCATCCCCCCCCCATCCCACCCCCAAAGCAGCTCTCTTCTATTTTCCCACTTCATGACTCAACTTGTGCAGCACAAGTGTCTGTCAGCTTGTCCTTGGAAGATCACAGCAGCTAGAGCAAGGGAAAATTCCTCATTATAGCCCCAATAGGTCTGCCAAGCCTACAGACTGATTTTTCCAAGGCCACTCAATGAGCTTTATGACTATCTAAGTCATAGTGATTCCCAAACTTTGGTCCTCCAGATGTTTTGGACTTCAGCTCCCAGAATTCCTGAGTGTTGACAAAGCTGGCTGGGGCTTCTGAGAGATGAAGTACAAAATACTTGGAGGACCAAAGTTTGCAACTCGCTGATCTAAGAGAAAGACAGGCAAAAGTAAGAAAGGAAGGAAATCTCAAGATTCTCAGGTTGCTTAGTACAATCTGCCCTCCTTATCCATGGATTTTTTTTTTATCCACGGAGTCAGCATCCACAGTTTGAAAATATTTTTTTAAAGTATAAATTCCAAATAGCAAGCCTTGATTTCCCATTTTATATAAGGGGCATCATTTTTGCTATGCCATTATATTTAATGGAACTTGAACATCCACGGATTTTGTTATCCAGGGGGGATACTGGAACCAAACCCCAGTGGATAACAAGGACCCACTGTATAACATCCAAAACCAGATTTCCTCCTTCTTCAGTACTATTGCAAAATTGTGAAATACATGCCAGGTGTAGGGCTTTTTTATGCAGGATTACTTTCTTTTAACAGAAAAACCATGGTTTTATCTGCACTGCAAAAATAATCCAGGTCGACACCATGTTAGCTGCCATGGCTCCATACAATGGAATCCTGGGAACTGTAGTTTGTTGGGTCACTACAGCTCTCTGACAAAGACGGGTGAATGTCTCACAAAACTACAGTTTCCAGAATTCCACAGCACTGAGCCATGCAGTTAAAATTGTGTCAATTTGAATTACTTCTGCAGTGTTGATGCAGCCCATGTGGCTATTTTTTGTGCAAGGTTGCCTTTTTTGCATGAATACTAACCATCTTGTACAAGAAAGACATACGTCTTGGAAAAAATGTGGGTTTTCTGGCGGGGAAATTATTTTGCCAAAAAAATCCACAATTTTCATGCCAAAAAACCTATGTCTATTTATATGTAGTATAATTTCCCAAAACACTTTGGGGTGTGCCAATACTGGACAAGAACAGCACAGGAATATTCACGGAAGTCAGCAAACCCTAAATACCACCCAAAACTACATGCATCTGCATGGCTAAAAAAGCTGTTCTGCTGGCCCTGTAAAAATTTGTGCACATTGGAGAAACAAAATAATTCAAGGGGATTATTGCTCGACTGTGGCGGGCAGCAGACCACATAAGCATAGAATCATAGAATCATAGAATCATAGAAATCATAGAATCATAGAAATTTAGAGTTGGAAGAGACCACAAGGGCCATCCAGTCCAACCCCCTGCCGTGCAGGAACTCCCAATCAAAGCATACCCGACAGATGGCCATCCAGCCTCTGCTTAAAAACCTCCAAGGAAGGAGACTCCACCACCCTCCGAGGGAGTGTGTTCCACTGTCGAACAGCTCTTACTGTCAGGAAGTTCCTCCTAATGTTGAGGTGGAATCTTTTTTCCTGCAGTTTGCATCCATTGTTCCGAGTTCTGTACTCTGGAGCAGCAGAAAACAAGTTTGCTCTCTCCTCAATGTGACATCCCTTCAAGTATTTAAACAGGGCGATCATATCACCTCTTAACCTTCTCTTCTCCAGGCTAAACATCCCCAGTTCCCTAAGGCGTTCTTCATAGGGCAAGGTCTCCAGACCCTTCACCATTTTAGTCGCCCTCCTTTGGACCCGCTCCAGTTTCTCCACATCCTTTTTGAATTGTGGGGCCCAGAACTGGACACAGTACTCCAGGTGGGGCCTGACCAATGCAGAATAGAGTGGCACTATTACTTCCCTTGATCTAGACACTATACTTCTATTGATGCAACCTAAAATTGCATTGGCCTTTTTAGCTGCTGCATCACACTGTTGACTCATGTTCAACTTGTGGTCTACTTGGACTCCTAGATCCCTTTCACATGTTGTCTCATTCAGCCAGGTGTCCCCCATCCTATATTTGTGCATTTCATTTTTCCGCCCTACGTGTAGGACCTTACATTTCTCAGTGTTAAATTTCATTTTGTTAACTTTGGCCCAGCTTTCTAGTTTGTTCAGGTCATTTTGAATTTTGATCCTGTCCTTTGGGGTATTAGCTACTCCTCCCAATTTGGTGTCATCTGCAAATTTGATAACTAGGCTCTCAATACTGTCATCCAAGTCATTAATAAAGATGTTGAATAGCACTGGGCCCAGGACAGAACCCTGTGGCACCCCACAAGCATGTTCCTCCTTTACCTGCTGCCAGCACCATGTTCCCTCTGAAGGCCCCAATTGCAGCCTATGATATTGGGAATGGGCACCTGGCCATGTGGGTGAAGCCAGGTGCCCTATTCTTGACCTTATGACTCCCAGCTGAGGCCTTCAAAAGGAAAGTGGTGGCTGCAGCAGGTAAAGGACATGCAGTGGTAGCTCTATGGCATGGCAGTGAGTGGGTCATTGTTGTGACAGCCTGAGTACAGAAATGAGTAGGATACCAGGGGGTTAACCCATGATATTCTGCCTATGTGCAGAGAACCTACGAGTGATTGATTTGGAGGAACAGAGTAATAAAAATGACAGAGTAGAAAACAGCAAGTGAAAATCATCCCTAAACCTCCAAATGCAGGCCCACTTCAAACTAATGTTCAATTGACTTTGATAATTGAAGGGTTGTGCTTGCGTTCTGTATTGACTGAGTTATTTGAGGTTTAGTTGTTTTACTTTCTTTTGCCTTCTTTTAAAATAAATTACAACCTGATCTTCTGTATACCTCTGGAGTGGCCCATGTATCTGGAACCCACTACACTGTGCATGAGTGACCTTATTTTGCCTTTCAACCAACAGGTACAGGATGGCCAAGGCCTCACCAGCTCCCTCCAGAATGCTGAAAAAGCATGGAACTGCAATTCTCACCAGCAAAATGGAAATCATGAAAAAAGTGGAGGCTGGTGAAAGAAACAGTCAGCACCACATTTCAAATGAATTTATTTTCTTCCTATTTGCTTTCTTAACTGTCCAGCTCTCATATCCATATGGAAATAGAATGGCTTGTATGATTCTAATTTTCATGCTTGGTTGTATATCTTTACATTTTAGGATCTTTTCTAGACATTTCATAAGTGCCCTCCACATTTTTAGTGATCCTATGATTTCTTGACTGCAGTCCCCACTGCAATCAGTGTTTGATCCTTTGTAGTCAAACTCCATTTTTGAGAATGAAATACATGGCAGACATCATTAAAATGAATTTTCCTTCTGAAGATACCCAATGCTTTATGCAAGCTGAACTGCTGATGGCACAAAATCATTTGAAATTTAAGAAAACACACTTTTTCCTTATTATTGCTTGCTAATATAATTTCAGACACAGAAAACTGTTGTGCAGACATCACTTGATGCAAGCATGTATTTGCCTTACAACAAGATTTTGCTTTCTGGTCTATTCTGAAACAACACTTCTGAATTAAACCTAAGAACCTATTACACATATGGAGACTCTCATTGCCATCTGATTCCTCCAGAAAAAAGGTGCCTTTAATGTATTCAGCTCTGCTGCCAAAAGGCTCTTGCACATGAACAATTACAGCTAATTTTAACCAAATTGCTTCCTGTGAGAAGTGGACATCATTAAGAAACTTTCTCCATTTCCTTTTAGAAAAAAAGTTTTAAAGACAGAACATAAAGGTCTTTGTGATACTTTCCAATAAAATCATTGGGCTCACACTACTTACTTCAAAGGATAGGTTGGAAATCACCTAGCCCTCAGTGAAGTATATAAAACAGCATGCTGTGCTTCAAAGCTACATCAATTTATTAGGAGATTTCATTATTTAAGTGTGACATAAATTGTTCAAAAAGTAATCTAAGTTGTGTATGAGAAAGACTAAAGATTTCTGTACCAATATCTATGCATCCCAATGTCAATATTGTGAAAAAATATCCTTTGCATAATTATATCCACTATTAATAACGCAATAATTTTTATTAAGGGAACAACATCAATCTAAATCCAAATACTAATCCCAACTAGACCAGACCCACTCAATCAATGTGAACTTGGCAATTCAGAACATCAGGTTCCATTGATTCAATAAGTCTTCTTCATTTGGGAATAAATTCGACAATGTTATTTTAAAAGGACACAAAAGGTGTATAACAGTTCCTCTAGTCTAGACCCCTGTAATAAGGTGTGATCCATCATATCTAACCCAGTCTCTTTATTTAACTACTTCATGTTTATATACAAGCTTCCAACTCAAGCTAATAGTAGGTCCTGACACGAATGAGAAATTAGACACTTGTTTCTCCCTCCCCTTATTATCCTGCAAGCCATTAGCTTTCACTTTGTTCATACTAGTTATTCAACAAATCCTTGGCTGAAAGGCAAAGCTGACACAGTTCATTATTCTAGTACTCCATAAAGAAAATTCCATCTAATTGTTTTCCCCCCCACTCATATAATATTTGATTTGGAGACCCAGTGGTTAAAAGAAGAATGGAAAAAGAGTGAGTCATAAACATATATAGACACTTTGTTGGAGTAAAAGACAAGCACAACATTCTTGGTAATGTTGATTCCAGGCACAGATCCAGACAATGGGTACAAATCCAGACATGGGATGGCCCACTTGCTATGTTTGTGTAGCTCCTCATGTCAATCCTCAAACTGGGCTTTTCAGCTTCACCAACAAGATCCCTTCAAGGATTTCCAAAGTGGGGAAAGTAGCAAACAGACCTCATTCCCCCAACCCAGATGATCTAGATTAAAACTGAAACCATCTTTTAGAGTTGTAACAAGGAAAATGAGAGTGAATTTGCAGGGGAAATTCAACAAGAACAATTTAAATGTGAAGATATACAAGCCAAGCATGACAAAATTGAAAAGAAGAGGAGAAACATCCAGTGCCAACTAAGTGCCAGCTGCTCAGTGAGACATCAGGCCTATACACACAGGCCAAAAGGCCCATGCTTCCCACTGGACTCACGTTGTCCTGTCAGGATGATGCAAGCCATTATCCCTGGGCCAGAATCAGGCAGATCAGATGCAGTGGATCTGGATTGACTGTGGCCCAAAGGGGTCCCTTCTGGGAGAAAGGCAGCATACAAATGAAATAAAATAAAGTTGGTCCAAAAAGATTAGCTGTTTGCTGCTGAGTTTCTAGAAAACTCCATGGTGACAGCCAGCAGATCAGACAGCCTCGGTCCAGTTTCCATTGTCATGTCTGCTCAGAAGAGCCCCATCACACCATGTGATGTTAAATAAGGGCACCTGGTCAGGAGGGTGCAGCCAGGAACCTCATTGTAAGCCGCTCTGATAGCCTTGGCTGAAGAGCGGGGTATAAATAAAACATTATTGTTGTCGTTGTTGTTATTTCTACTCTTACATGCCATGATGTAGGTCTTCTGAGCAGATGCAACAGTGGAAACAGTTATGGAGCACATGGCAGTAGTGGGTCTATGGCATTGCAGTGGGCATGCCGGAGTGTAAACACTCACCCACTACTGTGCCAGCTCAGCAACTGACCCAGGGCAGCAGAGCATGGGCTTGACTAACCGTTTGCTTGGGGCCAGCCTCTTAAGCACCCTAGAAAGACCAGAGAGGAGACAACAGAAGTCTGGACCACTAAGATAGTTCTAATCCTTGATCCAGTCAACTTTAATTGCCCAAGCTCTAAAGGGAGACCCTGAGGGATGTAAACTTACACAGGCCCTGCAATACAGTGGGCCCTTGTTATCCGCTGGAGTTTGGTTCCAGGACTTTCCATGGATAACAAATTCTGTGTATGCTCAAGTCCCATTAAATATAATGGCAAAACAAAATAGTGTCCCATATATAAAATGGAAAATCAAGGTTTCCTATTTGGAAATTATACTTTTGGAGAATATTTTCAAGCCGTGTATGCTCAAATCCGTGGATAAAAAATCCGCAGATAAGGAGGGCCAACTGTATTAATATCTCTGATTTCTGAGATCAGGAACAGGCTAAGTAACCTGCTGTGGATGAAGCTGCATTCCCCAAGTGAACAGATTCATAGTTTAGGAATACTCCTAGATTTATCTCTGTCACTGGAGGATGCAAATTGTGGTAGAAGTGATACATATATATATATATAGAGGCTACATTCAGATATAACATTAAGCTATAATTTCTTTAATTGCATGTTGACAAAATGAGTATTCCACATGAAGATGATCAAACTGTATTTTGCTCTATCTAATGTTTGTTAGCAGAGATCATTACATTATCAGTTCTCCTATTTTGGCCACCAAATAAACAAAAGCAATGGGAATGCTCTAATCTTTACAGAGCTTTTACCCCCATCAAAACATAGTTCAAAGGCTTTTCTTGGTAACCCTTTCATCAAAACACTTGCAGATAAACGTCCTTCCTGCTTTGGCCACTCTTTCAATCAAAACAAACTTATTTTCAATACTAAAATTTTACTGGTGAGCAAGCAGAAGAACAAGTGTTAGTAATAAGTGACATTTTTAGAATAGAAAAGAGATGGATTGTTGCAGAAACAGAATTTAGTGACTGAATGGCTATAGTCTGGGACAGTTTTAGTTCAAACTGCAAATGTATCTAACAAGTATAGCTTGCTTAGAGCAAATGTACTTTTAGCTTACACACTTTGTTAAATATGAGTAAAAATGTCCATGACCCCTTTGCCTTTTCCCTCACAAGGTTTCCATAGACAGTTAGAGTGGATGGCCCATGAACCCAAATGGGGGGCGGGGGGGGGGGCTTCTCCCAAAGTAGCATGATGAGGCCCCCTCCTGCTTGGAACACAGGCCACTCATGCTGGAAAGAAACTACAGTTGGCTCTTGCCATCCCTAGGGTTGTCATCCAAGGATTTAAGCATCCACAGATGGTAGCACCCCATTCAACCCATTAATGTTCTCCTCCAGCCATCAACTGTCTTTGGGTAAAAGTGGGATATAAATAAAATAATTAAAATTAAAAAAAAAATTCAGTGCAGGGGAGGAATCTTTCCATATTTCACCACACCTGAATACTTTCCATATTTCCCCACACCTAAACCAAAAAGCTCAGAAACGTGTCAAAGTGCTAAAATATGCTGTTTGGGGCTCCCAGTCCCAAAACATCATGACCAACACCAACACCCCAAATAGCCAAAAAGTGACAACATCACTTCTGGTCACCAAAATGTCAATCATCTAGTGCAGTATTCCAGGTATCAGTTCCTACCAATGTTCTGGGATAAAGAACTATTTTAAGCTATAAAGCCAGTCTCTAACTCAATTCTCTCTCATTTTTTTACACTTTAATAAACAAAATATACAACTCACTGCAAGAAAAAAAAGACCTTTAGTATTTTTTTCAATTCTCTGTTACAAAAAGTATTTATTAACAAAGTAGCCATTATTAAATACACACACCCACACTGCCACTTTACATTCAGATTTGCTTATTCAGTTCAGTTTAATTTGTTTGGTCCTATAACAAAGCATAACAGAACAAAAACAAACTAAAACTGGCCCTCAACAAACTGGTTTAATTTATCAGCTAAACCACAAGAGGTCTATAAAAGATATTTTAAATATATTGTATTAATTTTAGTATACATTACCCAATATACAATACATTACCCAATATACAATACACAAACATTATATTACAAACAAAACAATTCCCTTAATCCCATCTTCCATTCCTCATTCATCCACCCCATAGTATAATCACCTAGTATAAACATCAACACACATGAACTGAGACAAACAGTTATGACAGGCACCAGTTCAGGAAAGTGGAAAGGAGTAACAGAGTTGGGGTATCACTCAGATACTGATGGCACCAAACCCCAAAATTCAATATTTTCCCAGTGCTTTTATAGCATGGGGGATAAAACCAAGTCCAATGGTCAGGAGGTCAGCCAGAACTTTCTGGGTTTACTCCTCCATGAAGGATTGGAGCCACTGAATAGTACCATCAAGTCCCATCTCAGCCAGGCAACCCAGAAGGACACCATGGTTGATTGTATCAAAAGCTGCTATGGTAGAGGTCCAGCAGAAACAACAGGGATTACACTCCTCCTGTCTAGCTCCCAATGCAGGTCATCCACCAAGGCAACCAAATCTGTTTCTGACCCATAGCCAGCCCTGAAACCTAACTGAAATGGATCAAGATATTCCATCTCAGCTAGAAGCACCTTTAGCTGGGACACTACCACATGCTCTAGGACCTTGCCTAAAAATTTAATGTTTGTGAATGGCTGGCAATTTTTTAGATCATCTGCAAATGAGATACTTGTTTCTTCTACAAACCACAATTAAAGAAATTACAGTTTGATATTACATCTGAATGTGGCAAATAAACTTGTATTTTAAAAGATGTATGGTTTTCTGTTGCTCCAGCAATTTTATCTAGCATTCCTTTATTTGTAAATAGATATAAGATAAGGTTTCCAACAGCACTGCTTTATGCCACAGTTAGGAAAAAATAAAAATGTATAACATATTGTCCCATTAAGTCTATGAGACATGATGTTGGAGAAAAAGGCCAAGCAATATAGCACTGTTTCCAAATATAAGTCATAGGGAGTTCTGGATCTATTTGGAACTACAGCAGTAAGCTCTGAATTCTGCTCCCCCAATGAAGGTTGTTGCTGGATGTTTTGCTTTGTTTCTGTGTTTTGGGGGAGCTAAATGCTTCCCCATGCCTTTTCCCCCACCCACAGGGGAAATACTGCACAGCTGCTCTCTGCCTTAGTAGGGGTGTGAAAAGTGCATGTGTGAGGCTCTTAGGTCCCCCTCCTGCTTCCACCTGGTCTGGATGGAATCCCTTGAGCCTATCAAAACAAAATGAGCCACCACTACATACTTATTTCTGCCTCTCCCCTTTCCATAGTAACCCAGTAGGAAGTTACTTTGGGGTATTTTCCATCTCCAATGTTTCATGAGTGTTTCCTCCCCCTCCCCAACCCTGGTGAGGAGATGAAATCCAGCAAAAGATGTAATGAAGGAGTGTGGGAAATAGAAATACTTTAAAAGGAAGTCATTATTATTCTAAGTAAAACATCTCCATTAGCAAAAGATATCTCTCTGCATGAAGGACCACCCCTGAGGCACACTTAGGAGTTAAAAGTTATAGACAGATTAGATTATTTCAGACAAGATCACCAAAATAACCATAATCCCTGATGCAAACTAGTTAAACAGTTCCTAATTAATCATGATGCAGATGGGTTTTGTAGTCCTTGGTATTCATGGGGGTAGGTAGGAGTCGGGACGCTTTGGTCCAGTCTCAACTATCTTGCCCAAGGTGGGGCAGGAGCTCCTGCCTCCCAAACATCCCTTTGCTTGCATCTCTTTAGAATCTGCCTCATGATCCTTTCTCAAGCTATTTATAACCTGTGCAGAGAAAAATCTCAAAGGTTTGTGCTGTGGCCAAGCTAGCCATCTCATTGGTCAACTGGTCTCTCATCATGTGATGCTAAGCCTCATTAAATGTAACTTAACCTTATGACATTATTAACCCTTTGTTACCTAGAAAGACGACTATTTGTGCTGCGCAGATAATGGAAGAACCCCCATTATGACAGCATGGAATTAAGTGATAATGTTCATGGCTCTCATCTGCTGCAGTACTTGAGTTTTTAAAAAGTCTAGAGGAACTTCAAATGTATCCCACATAATGTATTGTTTGGCCCTAACTTGCAAAGATCTGTACTGTTCCTTTAACACATTTTTTTCTGACATGCAAGTGACTAGGGTTTTGGGGGGAGGGGGTACGTATGTATATATTCTTCTGAACTGTGTGCCAATTCCAAATGTACAACTAAAACAACCATTTAAGAGAGATAAATGAAAGCAAATGCACTGAATACTAGCAGCAAGGGGGAAATTAAATTGTTTGTGCATACTCTTATTGGGTTGCCTGACAGAATCTTCCAAGTTGTACAAAAGTTCACCTGCTATCAGAGTCCGTAGATATTTTTCCAAGTATTAAAGGGTTGGTCTTGGCATCAGTGAATAGCTCAAAAAGGCCGGCTTTTGTCTTCCTCACAGAATTGTAACCAATCCAAACTTTTTAATTCTGACACACTCCATTACCTAAACATTTATACTGCATTAGATGCTAATAAAATACCTTACCTCTGTCTGAAGTATGGCAGCTCTCTGTTCTTTGGCAGTAAGCGACTCTTTAAGCACTTCAATGTGTTGCTTGCAATCTGAATTCTGATTGCTAAGGGTTTCAAGCTTTGTTTGTAAGGCAAGAAGTTCTGACTCTTTCTTTGAAAGCTCCTGCTTCAGCTGGTCAATCTATAATTTAAAAAGCAATAACATTCAGTTCAACAACTTTTGTGTCCTACTATCTCCCTGAATTCAAAATGAGTCATAAAGACAAAAGAGAAACAAGTCCTGATCATAGGAAGGGCGGTATATAAATAAAATTTTATTATTATTTATTATTATTAAAGGGGCTTGACAGACCACCAAAAAGGGAAGCTCAGAGCCACCTTTTTTCCTCCGCATTGTCACCACAGCAGCCAAACAGAGTGGGAACAGTGCGCAGGGGGAAAAAAGGAGTGTGGCAAAGCAACTCCTTTTAACATCACAGCTGCAATGCCACAAGCCCTGTAGGGTGCCGCAGTGACGTCACAAGTGTGCCGCGCCGTTTGGACACGGCGCAGCCATGATGTCATCACCACATGTGCCATCTATACAACACTGCACGTGCTAAGGTTGCGGGGCGTGTATTCACTCCACCCCCGGGCAAGCCTAACACATCACCAGGACATTGCATAGTGGCCATCTATATTGGCCCAAAGTAATTTTGTAGAGGTTCACAGATGATCAGCATAAATAGTTAGTCTGAAAAACATATCAGTGATATTTCATAATGAATTCCAAGTTATGTCTTACAACATTCAACAGACATAGGCACCAATACTTTAATCAAGAGAGATGAGAAGTCCCTTCATATGCATTAATCATACAATGGCTGTCCAACATTGAAATAGTAGAAAGAAAGGCCACTGGCACCAGTTTCCAAGTTGTACAATTCCTACCCTGTGTATCTGTATGTAAGGACTGGGGAAGCCCATGGGTGTAGAGATCTACTCGGATATGGTTACTTATGTCAGATGTCCATGCTCCACATGTGAAGGCTGGACAGAGGTTTACCTGTTGCATCATGTGATCCCCTTCCTGTAAACATAACACATGTGAACTGAAAGATGGTTTCCGGTGGGTTCATATCACAATGTGGCTGCGATATTAAAAGATTAGCATCCATTTGAATCCTGGCCACAATCCAAAAGACAGGGTTTTAACTGAGGAATTTAAATAGGGGATGTGGGGGCAGAGCGTTAAATGTGACCCCAATGCTAAATAAGTAATCCATGGCTATGTGGCTCCCTTGACATAACTTAACCTTTAGGCAGGACACATGGCTCCTGTGATTATCTACATTTCAAAGCGTATTGAACAATAGAAAGGGAGATGGTCCTTGTCATTGTATGAATCCGCATCACAAAGTAGAAAGTGACATATAATCTGGGCAATTGAACATACGTTATTTCCACAATCTTTCCTGCCTTAACAGGGGCAGAATGAAAATAGAAACTGTATGTCAAGATCATACGTGACTTCCTGTTGTTGACTGGACTAGCCTTGTCCAGAAGGATGAATTCCTGAATGCACATTTCCCATGTGACATTTGGTTCTTTTTAAACTGAACTAAACACTGCTGAGTTGGGTCAAGGGCACATCCATTTTTCCATTCATGAAATTATATGAATTCAGGTTGGCATACCACAGTATTCAAAAAACTGAGTTCTCAATGCTGGAAGATATGTCTAGGTTCCTCATAATTAAATTTTGTTCATGACAAAATATATAATATTTAAAGAAGATATTTATTGGGAGAAATTCAGCTATCAAAAATCCTTATGGATTTGCATTACCAAAATTACAGTGCACTTGACCTTACATTTTCCTCAGGTTTTCCTAAAGATTATAAACACACACACACACTTAAATGAGAAATGCCAAGATGTGTTTCTGTTTGCATAAGGGAATGCTGAAGCAATCTTCTCCATTACTGGGATTCAGTTTATCCCAAAGTTACAGTCTATTTAAAACTGGAAAGGTAGCCAACAAATTCTGGGTTTTGATCACAAGTTTTTAATACCCAACCCACATGCTCCAGATTAAGAACGTACAATATTTATCACCTGCAATACTACAGAGTCAGATGTTATAGGAAAATATTTCTTACAGGTCCTGTACTGTTTTATTTCAGTTCACCATATGAAATGATTTCTTTTACAATCACATCCAAAAGCACCTTACACACACTTGTATATGTGGCATATTTATAGTGCATGGCATTTTCACTTTTCTTCATGACAGCTGTGCTCCTCACTGAACAATATACCGGACATTTGTTACTAATACTTAGCATTAAATATATGTAAAATTCTTTAAAAACCAGCTAGAGCACTGTGATGCTTAAAAACTAACAAACTAGGCCTCTGTTCAAAGTGTAAATTGAGATCAAGAGAAGGAGAAATGGAAATGTATATATAATCTGGATGCATAAAAATAAGGATGGTGATTTCAGAAACAAATTAAGAGTTAAAAGTGAAACCATAATATTCAACTTACACAAAAGCACATCATCTTCTTTTTTTTTAAAAAAAAATGACAAATATCTCCCATTAGTTTACTACATTCTAAGTAGTTACAGTTGCAAAGCCAAAGCTGTTTTTTTTAAAAAGGCGAGAGTAATTCCACAAAACTGAAATGAGGAGAAAATGAAGAGAAAGTTTAAATAAATATAAACTGTGTAGCGTGTGTTTTATATGAGTCTCATACAACTACTAGACAAACATATTGCCAAATATCTTCCTAAATTTTATCAGTGATAAAACCTACCTCTGATAAACAGCCAAGGAACAAGCTGTCATTTTCATCACAGATATGCTATGAATTCTGCTCATTAACAAGCATCTCCAACTAGATGATTGGCAAATGGGCAGAAAATTGAACCATGCACACCAGTACAAAAAGAAAGAAAGAAAGAAAGAAAGAAAGAAGCTAAGGCAAGTTAGAATAATTAGACTTTCTCTAGTTAATTATCTAATGATCAAAAAAAGATAAAAGACTAGCACTATTTTTTATGTAAAATTAGGGTTTTTTAAGGCAAACTGAGATGTAAAAATAATTTATGAAAACCCTACAGTTTATATTGTCCACTTGACTGCCTATGTATTGCATGTTTGAAGATATTTCTTTCCCCGTATGCAGACTGAGCATTATATGTCATAACAAGGAAAGACCAAGGGCAACCTATACCTGACAGTCTCACTAATCAGGGATGACTTATCCTGATGATGTTGCATTATCATACAGCCAACAGAATAATGGCAGAAAGAGCTTGCTTAATTCTAAAAAGGCTTCATATCAAATAGAATTCATTTCTGTGAGACCAGCAGGAAGAAGAAAGGAATGCTTTCTGTTTTCATTCTTACATGGCAAATTTCTTCACCCCATTTCATTGGACCCATGAAATAATTGCTAGAATGAAAGCAAGCAGCAGGGAGTTGGACTGGTGGCTCTTGGGGGTTTCTTCCAACTCTATGATTCTACACAGGTATAGTTTGTTAAGAGGCACAAACCATGATTTGATTCAGCCATATAATTTGTACAAAGTATTGTTTTATAGCATATATTTCTGAAATTAATATGTGTATTCATGTATATGATATCTTGGCTTGCAGTCTCCCTCTTCTCACTGTGGCCCACTGTACCCCTGTGCAGCTGCTTCTGTGTTTTCAGAGATTCTCTGGAATGGCTTATGATATGGTATAGGAGGCTGCTACAGGAAGAAAAAATGGTAAAAAGAGAAGGTGTGTTCAACCAGCAGTGCACAACAATGATTAACATGTTAATACAACAAGAAGAATGGATCTAATTTTTTCTCTGTAAAACAAAGCAATCCTTCAAAACTATATTCCAAGCCTAGATGATTTTTTTACTATTTTTTACTATTTTTTTATTTTTATTTATTTATTTATTTATTTGCAATAGCGACACCTAAGAGCAGACTTAAAAACCATAAAGCAGAGTTCATTCTTGGATGATAACTAGGGATACAAAGAATAATTACAAAAGGGGTTGTCAACAATGAAAAAAGGTGTCTCAACAAGTCTCAATACCCCAAAACTCAGTCAGGACAGTGAAAAGGCCAGCAATTTTGTATTTTTTTCCTTTTCATTGGTATGCAAAAAACATTAGATTTTGCACAAAAAGTATGTCTTACAAAAAATCCACTTTGCACTAAAGATGATATTTCTCTGTTTTAAAAAAAACTTGCACAAAACAATAAAAATCAGGAAGGTCTTAAAATTCACAAAATGGGGAAAGAACAAAAGAATCATTATTTTTCCCAGATGAGACAGTTTTCGGAAGGGGGGGGGTATTCTCACATTCAACAAAAGTAAAAAATTAAGATTTAGGGTAGAATTATGTTGGTGCAATATGCTAGAAGCTGAACTTTAGTTTCCTTTTCCTTTTTCTTTTCAGATTATTAAGAAATAAATGGAAACAACTCAAATGCATACATCTGACTGTAAATACAGATAGATTGGTTTGAAAAACTGGCACAGCCATGTAATAGTCAAGGAGCAATATGCGCAGAAATGCCCACATTAAGAAAAACAAATAGAAAAAGTACACTACAAAGTATAGAATGAATTCTTATGTGGAAAGAAAAAACAAAGCCTTGTAACAGGGGGCATTCAGAAATACACAAGTTCTGATTTTGAAATCACTAAGGGCCTGGACACACTGGCATTTTGTGCCAGTCTGGGCCCAAACTAGGGCACCGCTGGCACCAACTTGGTGCACCGCCATTTAAATGGGGCACACCATGATGACATCCCTCGTGCGCTGCGTCCAAATGGTGTGGCGCATGAGGGATGTCTTAGCGCCGTGCCAGGGTGCTTATGGCACCTCTGTAGTGGAGGGAAAAGGGGTGCGTTTCACGGCTCCTTTTTCAAGCAGATTGTTGCTGTGATGTACAGTTGTTGCGGCAATGATCCAGGGCAGAAAGGGGCGGCATCTCGACACCCCTTCTTTCCCATCTGTCGAGCCCCTAAATGTCCTTTTTACTTTCTCACACTTGCAAACTTTTCAAATCTCCAAGTTTTTTGCACCGCAGATACAAAGAAATTTATGGAGTCTAGTAAATTCTTGTGAGAGACAAACTAAATGAAATTTTACTTTACGTTTACTTTACCTAGTCCATGTGCTTGGGTGAGATCTAATCTAATTTACACTTGAGCCATTGCATTCTGGGAGCCAGTGCTGGGAGGCTACTTAAGGCTACTCAAGGCTAGCAGAAGCTTCATTTCCTTTAAGGAGGAGAAAGAAAAGGAGGAGGCTGTAGTCCATGTGCTTGGGTGAGATCTAATCTAATTTACACTTGAGCCATTGCATTCTGGGAGCCAGTGCTGGGAGGCTACTTAAGGCTACTCAAGGCTAGCAGAAGCTTCATTTCCTTTAAGGAGGAGAAAGAAAAGGAGGAGGTTCTAGTCCATGTGCTTGGGTGAGATCTAATCTAATTTACACTTGAGCCATTGCATTCTGGGATCCATTGCTGGGAGGCTACTTAAGGCTACTCAAGGCTAGCAGAAGCGCGTGCCTAACGGCGCGCGAATTTTGATTTTTTTATCTAGTCAAGGAGGTGTTTAGAGAATAGAAGAAGAGCCGGCCTGAAGCATCAGAGGAAGTGAATCAGAGACTTGCCTTTGGAAGGAGCTTTTAGCCAGGAGCTCTCTACATAACTATAGGCCCCGTGACTTGAACTCAGTGGCAGAGCTTGGGAATAAAGGCCAAGTCTAGCAAGGGAAGCCCACAGTCTTGTTTCAGTGCCTCTTTAAGACTTCTCAGTATGGACACTGAAGGCCCTGCAGCAGTCACCTGCAACACTTGTGGGATGTTTGTCTTCTTGCCTACAGAGGTGGGGAACTACACCTGCCCCAAGTGCAAGTTGGTAGCCCTCTTGGAAGAGAAAGTACAGCAGCTAGAGGAGCAGATATCTGCACTCCAGCATCATAGAGAGCAGGAGATTCTCCTGAACAGATCAGACCAGAATGTCTTGGGTGGGAAACAGACAGAGGAAGTTGTTGGGGCGGAGGAGGTCACTCCACATACAACAGAGATAGATGCTTGGAGGAAGGTCACACACAGAAGTAAGGAAACCAGGGAACGCTCTGTGAGCGGCTTGCAGCTACAGAATCGCTTTGAATCTCTCTCTGTTGTCAGAGATGATGAGGAAAAGCAGCAGGGACAGACATCAGGGACAGAGCAGGAGAGCCTGAGAGTATCACGAAAAGGAACAGCCACTGCTAAGCCTCGGAGGAGGCGCGTGGTTGTGGTGGGGGACTCCTTGCTGAGGGGTACAGAAGCAGTGGTTTGTGGGCCTGACAAGATGTCTCGGGAGGTGTGTTGTCTCCCTGGGGCAAAGATCCATCATGTGACGGAGAGGCTGACAAGACTTGTCAAGCCTACTGATCAATACCCCCTTCTTTTGGTTCATGTGGGAACCAATGATACTGCAAGGCACAGCCTTCAGAATATCAAAAGGGATTATGAGGCTCTGGGAAGGAAGCTGAAAGAGATGGATGCACAGGTTGTCATCTCATCTCTACTCCCGGTAGAAGGGCATGGTCCAGGAAGGGAGAGGAAAATAGCAGAGGTGAATAACTGGCTCTGTAGATGGTGCCGCCAAGAACAGTTTGGATTCTTGGATCATGGGCTGCGGTTCCATGAGGAGGGACTTCTGGCAAGGGATGGACTGCATCTCACGCCAGTTGGCAAAAACGTTTTTGCCAACAGTCTGAAGAATCTGATCAGGAGGGCTTTAAACTGAGTTATGTGGGGGAGGGAGACATTATACTGGAAGGCAAAAGGGATGGAGAGAATAGTCCAAGTGGCATAGAGGGAACAAGGCAAACAGTGCAAGGACCCAACAGTAGGAGGCAAAAAAATGTGCAAAAGCAGCAAGTAAAGAGGACACATGGTCTTAAATGCCTCTCCACTAATGCACAGAGTATGGGAAATAAGCAGGATGAACTTGAACTCCTAGCACAACAAGGGAAATATGATATAATAGGCATCACTGAAACCTGGTGGGATGAGTCTCATGATTGGAATGTAGAAATAGAGGGGTATAACCTTTTTAAGAGAAACAGGCCAAGCAGGAAAGGAGGAGGAATAGCATTATATGTCAGGGATATTTACACCAGTGAAGAGATGCAGGAAGTCAATACTGGAAGCCAGGTGGAGAGCATCTGGATAAAAATTAAAGGAGAGGGAAATAACAGGGATGTTACTGTGGGAGTCTACTACAGACCCCCGACTCAGGCAGAGGAATTGGATGATGCCTTTCTAGAACAGATAATCACATACTCAGAAAAGAGAGATGTAGTAGTGATGGGTGACTTCAACTATCCTGATATTTGCTGGAAGTCAAACTCAGCCAAATCCTCAAGGTCTAGCAAATTCCTCACTTGCCTGGAAGACAATTTCATTGTCCAAAAGGTGGAAGAGGCAACAAGGGGATCAGCCATTTTAGATCTGATCTTAACCAACAGGGAAGACCTAGTTGATGGGGTGCAAGTGGTTGGATCCTTAGGTGGAAGTGACCATGTTCTCCTGGAGTTTGTTATACAGTGGAAGGGAGAAGCTAGGCATAGTCAGACACGCACTCTAGACTTTAGGAGAGCTGATTTCAACAAACTTAGAGAAATACTGGGAGTGATCCCATGGTCAGGAATACTAAAAGAAAAGGGAGTTCAAGACGGATGGGAGTTTCTCAAAAGGGAGATATTGAAGGCACAATTTCAAACAGTTCCAATGAGGAAGAAAAATGGAAGATGTCTCAAGAAGCCAGGATGGATGACTAAGGAACTTTCAACTGAGCTAAGTTTTAAACGGAACATGTATAAGAAATGGAAAAATGGAGAAATCACGAAAGAGGAATTCAAACAAATAGCCAGCACATGTAGGGGTAAAGTCAGAAAAGCTAAAGCGCAGAATGAACTCAGGCTTGCTAGAGAGGTTAAGAACAATAAAAAGGGCTTTTTTGGATATGTCCGCAGCAAAAGGAAGAAGAAGGAAACAGTAGGGCCACTGCGTGCAGAAGATGGCAAAATGCTAACAGGGGACAGAGAAAAGGCAGAATTATTCAACACCTTCTTTGCTTCAGTCTTCTCAGAAAAGGCAAAGGGTGCTCAACCTAAGGATAATGGAACAGGAGACAGAATAGAGGAAATTCAGCACAGAATAAGTAAAGAGGTAGTACAGGAATACCTGGTTAACCTAAATGAATATAAATCTCCAGGACCAGATGAACTACATCCTAGAGTATTAAAAGAACTGGCAAATGTAATATCAGAGCCATTGGCAATAATCTTTGAGAACTCTTGGAGAACAGGAGAAGTCCCAGCAGACTGGAGGAGGGCAAACGTTGTCCCCATCTTCAAAAAGGGAAAAAAAGAGGATCCCAACAATTCAGAGAAACAAGTCATGCCAAACGAACCTGATCTCTTTTTTTGATAAAATTACCAGCTTGGTAGATGAAGGGAATGCTGTGGATATAGTATACCTCGATTTCAGTAAGGCCTTTGACAAGGTTCCCCATGACATTCTTGCAAACAAGCTTGCAAAATGTGGGATAGACAAGTTAACTGTTACATGGATTTGTAATTGGTTGACTGGCCGAACTCAAAGGGTGCTCAACAATGGCTCCTTTTCATCCTGGAGAGAAGTGACCAGTGGGGTCCCACAGGGTTCTGTCCTGGGCCCAGTGCTATTCAACATCTTTATTAACGATTTGGATGACAGAATTGGGGGCATACTTATCAAATTTGCAGATGACACTAAACTGGGAGGAGTAGCTAATACCCCAGAGGACAGGATCAAAATTCAAAATGACCTGAATAGACTAGAAAGCTGGGCCAGTGCTAACAAAATGAAATTCAATGCAGAGAAATGTAAGGTTCTGCACTTAGGGAGGAAAAATGAAATGCACAGATATAAAATGGGGGACACCTGGCTGAATGAGACCACATGTGAAAGGGATCTAGGAGTCCAAGTAGACCACAAGTTGAACATGAGTCAACAGTGTGATGCAGCAGAGAAGAGAAGGTTAAGAGGTGATATGATAGCCCTGTTTAAATATTTGAAGGGATGTCATATTGAGGAGGGAGCAAGCTTGTTTTCTGCTGCTGCAGAGTCTAGAACGCGGAACAATGGATGCAAACTGCAGGAAAAGAGATTCCACCTCAACATTAGGAGGAACTTCCTGACAGTAAGGGCTGTTCGACAGTGGAACACACTCCCTCGGAGTGTAGTGGAGTCTCCTTCCTTAGGGGTCTTTAAGCAGAGGCTGGATGGCCATCTGTCAGGGATGCTTTGACTTGGAGTTCCTGCATGGCAGGGGGTTGGACTGGATGGCCCTTGTGGTCTCTTCCAACTCTATGATTCTATGATTCTATGATTCTATGATTCTTTAACTTTGCTGCACATATAGGCATCAATAAGATCATAACAGTAAGCAAGACAAATGGTGGCTAAGGGGCTTTGCTAGGTTTGCAATCTCACTTCAGTAGCTGGAACAGAAACCACTGCTCGCATTTAAGTGGCTTGTCCTGGGTATATCAACAGAGGACCAATCACCTCATTTCTGGTTCTCTTAATCCTGATTATCCTTTCATTTCCAGGGTTACAGTACTTCTATGGAGATCTTAAAGTTTAGGTTGATTTACCACCACCAGAGACTTGTGTCATGAAAGAGCAAGCTCTTCTGCATTGCTTTCTCTGTTTTTCAAGCTTTTACCATGTTTTATATAAAGGATATAGACATGGGCATCAGGATTGAAAGTGTTTATTATTAATGACCTCAGAATCATCCTAAGAAAAAGTAGATTTTGATGAAATGTAGGCTTTTAGGGAAATAAAAAAAAACATTCCACAATAATCTGCCTTTAACTGACATACATTCCATTTTCTCCTTTTTAAATGCACCAAACTTTAACCTCCGCACCGCCACCACCACCACCAGAGTATTATAACACCTAGAGTTGTTGGCTATGAAAGGAGCCTTGTTCTACTGTTTGCCATCATTCAGGACTTATATTTATCAGAGTTCCTTATCAGGAATGTCAGGTTGGACAGATGGGGTATAATAAGATCTCTTTGTTGACAGCCATATAAATAGTTTTTTTCCACCTTGAAAGGTTTTGTGATGAATGGCAGAAGTAGTATCTTATGCTGCAAATCTCAATTGTCAGAGGAAGGACCAGGCCGCTGACAGAGGTTATACAGACTTTCATCAGAATGTAGCATGACTATCAAAGAGCTGATCAGATGACTGTCACATAACAACCAAATGCAACTATCCTCCTCTCAATAACTGTATTATAACAAGTGAGGCATCTATGCCATCCCTTCCTCTCTAAATCATTACAATTTCCTCTTCAAAATACTGAAATTCCAATCTATCAATATACATTACCCTATGATCTCTGTTGGGAGCATTATTTTGAACAGAAAGAAAACCAAATACTTTCTGTTCATCCATTACCTTAAGTAAGTATTAGGGGTGTCTGATATTTGAATGGTCACTCAGGAGTCTCTCAAGGGTCTTAAACGGTTGCCTAAACTTACTTGTAGTCTTTATATTCTGATAGGTCCTAAAAACAGTGGAGTGTACAAAGTGGATGAAAAAGTGGATGCACATATCTGTTTTTTCCATAGCTGCAAATTGCACATCAGTGGGTGTTTTACATATGGAAGGCTTATCCCCTGAAGGACCCCTAAACTGTCTTCAATCCCACAGGTGCACTTGGTGTTATTATTCAGCAAAGAGAGATTGCAGAAAACTGATAAGAGGGATGCTGTTGTAATCATTTTGATGCCAAGGAACCACAAATGAACTTTCTTGTTCTGTGACAATTTAATATTGCATCCTGAGGGAATCCCCCCCCCCTCCATTACAGCACTTTATCGACAGTAGTGTGGCATGGCTCAAAAAACAGTTGCCTGTGCCACAGTCCTAGAATATAGCATGAAAATGTCTTTCATCTTGGCAAATTAGAATGAAAGGTACACTCAATTCTGAAAATGCTGACCACATTTAAACAAACAGCTTCATTTATATACCGCTTCATACTGCCTAAGCAGTGTCTAAGCAGTTTACAACTATAAGCTACTTGCCCCCAACAATCTGGGTACTCATTTTAGCGACCTCGGAAGGATGCAAGCCTGAGTCAAGCTTGAGCCCTTTTGCTGGTCTTGAACTCGTGACCTTATGGTTTTGAGTGGCTGCAGTACAGGCATTTAACCACTGCGCCACCAGGGCTCTACTGCGCCACCAGGGCATTAAAGACATATCTCTTCTGGAAGAACTACCCAGTCAATTTTAAATCATAACTTTTAATCTGAGCTCTTATTAGCATATTTTAGTGGTTCTATAGTATTGTATTTTAACTGTGAGTTTATGTATTTTTAATTGTGTTTGGTATTTTAACATGCTATACCCGCCTTCAGCTTTGAGGATAGGCAGGAAAGAAAAAAAATTATTATTATTATTATTATTATTATTATTATTACAAATACTTTACAGGCAAGTTTCTTCTGTTCCTGTCTTCTGCAGAGCAAGAATCAAGACAGTAAAATCCACCACCACCACCACCACCACATGTACAAAAAAACAAAAAACAAAACTAGAGCTGAAAAGGCTCTCATTTTACAACTTGCTCTTACTTTATTTTTCATGAACTTTGAGTGACTCTTGTAAACTTCTATTTGTTTGATTTCCTCTTCTCTGTCTTCTGTGTTCAGAACTCCATTCGTTTTCAACATCTGTATTTCATCTTCAAGGTCTCTGATATTACGCTCCAGTGATGCTATTTTTGTGTCCTGTTGTTATTAGAAAAAGTGTTAGTGTCTAATTAAAATGCAAATTGCTTATAAGAAATGCACACAAATAAATGGCTAAGGAAGAGCAGCAAAGCAAAAGGAAAATGCTGGCATAAAAAGCCAGAGCTGTTTCTGGTCTAAAGTGCAACAATAGTTGTAGAAGTTCAGAATCACTATAGTCAAATTCTTCCCTTGACTCCAAAGTCAGTAACCCTGCACAACAAACCACCCCCATGAAGTAAATCATGCACAAATAAACTGTACATGTTATCAGTAAGACTAGGTGTCTTTTACCTTGTTATTCCATCTACTAGCCCCTCTAAGACACCTGTTCTGCCCGCATGTTAATTTCTGGCAAATCTGTTATGAAAAGTTATTATGTATTTAATTATTATATTCTAATTAAAGCTAAATGAACCATTAAGACAACCAAACAGTAGATCCAAGTCAAATGGAAGCCACCACTATGCTACATTTATTTTTTATTTCACTGATTGCTTTTGGAAATTTTGTGATATTCAGGCTTTAGAAGTCATCTTAAAAATATATTATTAATTGAAAAAAGTAAAATAAAAATAATTTAAATATATAAAGCTTTGCCTGAATTTGAATGATTCTACTTCTTACAACCACCTGCACCACATCTGCATTGTTTGGGAAGAGGAGTCACTGACTCTTGAGAAATGCTTATTTGCAAAGTACTTGTGATTATTGGAAGCAGGAGGGAAAGGAAAACGTTTCTTCCATGAACTGAGTTTATTTTAGGATCCCAGCCATAAAAAATTAAAATGCCTAAAAATGACCATATTAAACCTGTATATATACTGGTTACCAATTATACTTGACTGAACTCTACCTTTTCTGGAATATTAGTGGACTAGTAAAACCTATCTTTAAAAAAAAAACAGCTTCATTTATATACCGCTTCATACCCTTACAGAGTATCTAAGCGGTTTACAATTGTAAGATATTTGCCCCCCAACAATCTGAGTACTCATTTTAGCAACCTCGGAAGGATGCAAGCCTTAGTCGAGCTTCAGCCCTTTGCTGGTCTTGAACTCGCCACTTTATGGTTTTGAGTGAGTGGCTGCAGTACAGGCATTTAACCATTGCGCCACCAGGGCTAAACAGAGCACTTTATTAGCTGGACCATGGCTAACTAGAAGACTACTAATGTAGAAAAATGATCAGTGCACATGATGAGTTGCATGTTGGGCATCCATTTTGGGAAAGGGAAAAGACAGAGACAAAAAAACCCACACCCAGTTGGTAGCAATATGTTTAGGAAACTTGACTTTCAGGTAATGAAAGTGACTTGCTAATTTAAAGATTTTAAATATACACCTTTCATTGGTCTTTTTACAATAGGCTTTGTAATATCTCTTCTTCTTCCAGTTTATGCTACTGCATATATGTCTGCTATTTTTTAATAAAGATATCTGAATAATAAAAACCAAAACTGCTCTATACAATCAAGATGTATACACAGGTTCTTCAGAAATGCTTGGTGTACATCTAGAATTTAATTCTTTTTTGCTTTACTTAACTGGATCTCTAATTGTGTGAACAGAAGCTTGCTAGCACAAATCTTTCACATCACTTCTTCTCTCATTCAACCTCGTATGCACTACCAAAAGCCTCACCAGAAGATGTAGGGACCATCATGATCAATAGAGGCTACAGCATAGCAGCCTGCAGTCAGTGAGGAAAGATACTCAAAGTCAGGGACAAGTGTCTTGCACAAACAGGACTCTGTTTCCATAATGTGCTTTGGCACCCAGTTGACAGCCCAACATGTTCAGAGGGGATTCCCTGGGATTTGTTCATCTCACCCTGTGGCCGTGTAAAACCTATTTCTAAAGGTTGGAAGATCCTCCACAATGGTTTGGATAGAATATGTGGCTAGGGATGGGGGTGGGGGGGGATCAATCAATATTATTCAAATCAGGTTTGTTTGCATGTTCTTTTCTGCTGCTTTTCAGCATATCACCACCATCTGTATATAGTTTGCCTCTTGACCAAAAATGGGAATCATGGTGGCACTTTACATATTGCAGAGTGGCCAGAGTTTCCAGGATCGGAATGGCTCATTTTACACCATACTTTGTAAACCCTGGGTCCTTGAAAAGTACCTGTTCTTAGATTACTGTACAACCCCTGTAATGTATTTATAGATATTACAGCCCAGAGGATCAGATTCATGCCCCACGAGACTGAGATTCCCCATTACTGCCCTAAAGTAAGCTTTAGTCTGAGTCAGGTTAGATTCATCCACAGCACTGGCCCCATTGCCATCTTTACCATTTCATCACCTTCAGTTCACTGAAAAACTAGAAATCCTATTTAGCTGAACTGGGTAGGACAGAACATGAAGCAGTGGTGATGAAAACATCCTGTTCCAGATCTCTATCTCGACTAAGACAGAATCACCAGCTGAGATGATGCTTGTAAATCAGTGGGGAAACCCCTGTACTCTATAGACAGACCATTTTAACAGATACCCACCCAACTGTAATCCTAAACTCAGTCAGATAGTGGTCCATCACAAAGCAACCTTACTCTCCTTCCCTATACAGTGGAACACACTCCCTTGGAGTGTGGAATCTCCTTCTTTGAAGGTTTATAAACAGATGATCAGCTGTTAGGAGTGCTTTGATTGTGTGTTCCTGCATGGCAGGGGGCTGAATTGGATGGCCCTTGTGGTCTTTTCCAACTCTATGTTTCTATGCAGAACTCAGTCCTCAGAATGTGGGCTCTTATGCACCCATGTACAGTACCCATTCTCACAGAAGAGGCATTAGCAAGTTTGGAGGAATCAAAAGCATGAAAAGATTCTTTAGGGGGGAACCTCTAGTGATGTGGGACTTATATGGATAAACAAGGATTAAGCATATTCAATGTAGGCAAGGCAGGGGGCTAAAGTGGTAGGGAGAAGGAGCATTCTGGAAGACAGTAACACTAGTTGGCTAACATCTCACAAAAGTATTCCACATAACAGGAATTTATTGCAGATCCTACTTTTTTCTACTAAGATCTAAACTCAAAACCAAATAGGTCTAGCAAAAATACCTAGAGGTGTCTGACCACTTTCTTGCATCCTGGTTGATAACAAATATGTAGAAGGATTTGAATGTGCTGTTACAAACACAGTGAATTGTAAAAAGAACATCCTTAAATGTCCAGCCTGAAGAATCTTATCTATGTAATTCAGAAGCAACAGATATGAGAGCTGATATTTATGTTGCAAGTTGGAGTGATAACTTCCAACAATGGGTTTAATTAATCATCTTTTAATTAATTTAAAGCATTTCTCATCTTTAAATCTTATAACTGCTTAGAAATGTGTACTTTATCAAATTGTACATTTCAATAATGTCTTCCATGAATGCACAAATTTGTTCTGCGAATGAAACAAATCATATTCTATAATCAAACACCTTATAATAAGACATTGTAAATTCCTGCCTTTTTTCTTTTCTGGTGTTCCATCCCAGCAAGAAGCAAAGAAAAAATTGTAAAGAAATTTAATACTTCAAATTAAGAGGCACAAGACACCCATACACAAGTTTAGCATATGCTACTGGAGCACAGTCACACAGAGCTGCAATGGGATCTTTTAGCCAGGGTGTTTAGCTTGGAGAACAGAATACTAATAAGTGCCACGATAGCTAACTTGAAATATGTGAAGGGGTTTATATAAGAGATGCAGTGACTATTTCCCTTGCTGCTCCAGAGATGAAAACAATGGATTCAAATTGAGAGAAGAGAGATTCCATCTAAACATTAGAAAGAACTTGTTTACTGTAAGAGCTGTTGAAATGGAATGGAGTGCCTTAGTGGGTGGTGGACTCTTCTTCTTTGGGGGCTTTAAATAAAGGTTGGATGAGCATCTTTCATGAATGCTTTAGTCCTGTATTCCTGCATGGCAAGTGGTTTGGCTAAACAGTTCCTGTGATCCCTTCAAGCTCTAAGATTCAATGATACTATGATTCTGTGTATCCAGCTTGAAGCCATAGCATGGATCCCATGAAGCCAACATTTAACTGTCCTACACCAAAGCAGTGCTCTACATGGCCTTATGTGCACCACCACCACCATCACCATTCCTTCTTTGTAACATTTAGTCATGGCATTTCAACACTCAGGGTGGCAAAAGAGCAAATGAGCATTCTGTCATAAGCTGTCAACTAAATATTGTGTGTTCTTATGTTACACTCTTTCCGTGAATCTTTCTGTGAGTGATTAGAAGTTTGTGAACCACATTCACAAACCATTTTTAATGAGCATGAAACAAAACATGTAATGAAATTTTAGCATGTGATCTTGTGACAATTAATGAACAAAAGGCAAAAAAGAACTACTTGTAAAGAAGAAATGGTATTTAAAATTGCCAGAGCCACCAGATATGGGGGCCAGATGGACCTTACCACAGAACCATGCTCCATAGTAAGTCCTCTTTGTCCTCCCAGTCTCCTAACATTTGCAAGAAGATTCAACACATTTATAGGAAGCAGACCAAACAGAGGCTTAAGAAGAGGAAAGAGCCTGGGAAAAAGTGCTCTTCTCATATAAGCTAATAAAAGCACAGAGTCATTCATATAAAGAGAAATCAAAGGAGAGTCTCATGCGAAGTGTGCCAATCATGACTCTTTCCTTGTATGTGTTCATACCCGAGTCATGAAAAGCTCTAGACTGAGGTTTAAAAGTAGAAAGGAAAGGCTCGTGCAAAGTAAATACTAAGCACTACACACTACACACTGAGCTTTTCAGCAACAATGGTGTAACATACCTGAAATATCACAGCTGGATCAATACATAAAGATGGTTCTCTCTGCAAGAAGCAAGGTAAACCACAGGGAAAAATCATTCACTTAAAAACTCTTGATAAATCCTTTCCTCTCTGGAACATGAGATAATTTCCCCCATGTTTTCCAAGTCTGGTATGTGTTAGTTAGAGAAATATATTTTGGCAGTTACTCCAACAATTCTCCCCTGATCTTGAAATAAATGAATAGAAGTTAGCTTTTTAAAATCTATCATTCATTATAATTGGGCATGAGTAAGATCAGTTCCTAGTGTTCTCTACTCTCACTCCTTATGTCAGTTCTATATTGTTGTCTTTATATGGATTTATCAAAGATTTTTATTTTATGGAGAATTAAATAAAAACTCCAGTAAGGAATCTAAATGAATATTTCTCTAGTTCTTAAGAACATCTTTTCTCTAGTTTTGCAAAATAAAAGTCCAAGACAGTGCAATATCAGATCCTCTGGAGCAGCCAAAGATCACAATCCAAGGAGATCCTTTAAGTATGTACAAAGGCTTGCGCTCTTTTATCAAGATTTTTCTCTGGGATCTCCTCTGAAATGAGCCTTCCAGAGAATCTTCGGATGTTCCCCTAAGTTTCACTAGGTAACACAACCAGTGGAGTTCCCATAAGTATCTGGTTGTTCACTATAGCATTAGTGGCCCCAAGAGCACACACCCACCCATTTTTTAAAAAAGAAATTAGAGCTAAATCTAGAGAACATGAGGCAACCTCACCACATTTTATGCCCCTTGTGGGCTGTTTTAGCACAAAAGAAGTCTCCCCCCCCCCCAACCAAGGGTGATTCATTTGGGAACAGGCCACTCCTTGCATTAAAACATCCTGGAAGGAGCCTTAAAATATGGCAAATTACTCCCATGCACTGAGAGAAATTTTAGTAAAGAAGGATTGGAAAATTCAAATAAAATTGAAGTAAGAGAACAGGGGTGGGGGGGGGGGGACTGGATGTTTTTCAGATCTTGGATAGCTAGTTGTCCTGGCACTAACAGAATTGTGACTAGATGTGCCTTTCACTGATCTACCATTGCTCTTACATTCTTGTTATTAGATGGACTATTTCAAGAGAGGTGATCTGAAGCTCTTCCACATCTACTGCTAAGTATCCAACATATTCCATTAGACAGGAGACATACTGAGTAACATTTTCTTCTGTCCTAAGCACTTTATTTTTTACTGAAATCAAAAAGAAAATGGTCATATACTGGAAGGGTATCAATGCAAGATAAGGGAGGAGATAGATATTCACAGGGTAGCTTTTTTATTTAGCACAGTGGACAGAGCGTGTAAGCTGGAAACAAATCAGAACCACAAATCAGCATATCATAGAAAAGTGAGATTAATTCCCCAAAGACCATCAGGCAGAGGAAGATCTGGAGAAAGGAACAGATAGCTGCACTGGTTGAACTAAGGGACTGGGGAAAGGGTTGTAGGTTTAGTAAGCTGAATGGAAGCAAATAGAGGCGAGTGAAAAAGAAAGTCAGTTTCAGATATGTCATTCTTTGCTGAAGAAAGTCTGCAAATCTCGAGAGTAAGTTTTCTAGAAACAGTCATTATAAAACTGTTGATCCAAAAAAATCCAGTAGCTTCCTGGGGGGGGGGGGGGCGAAGAAGCAGAGCCTATCCCTTCCCTAAGGCCAGCATCAGGCATCAACATAGTCTGGCCCTGTGGGATGGTGGAGGGCAGAAACAAAGAGACAGAAAAAGGAATAGAAAGCTGAGGATAGAGAAAGCACAAATGGTGATGATGGCCAACAAGTTCAAGAACAAGCATCCACTCCTGTTGTTGGGACAGGGACCCAAATCCAGTTTGGATTCATTTGTCACCCCCATTTGCAGCAAAATGTTTGGAGATGTTAAATTTTGGACTAAAAAATGGGGAATCCCCCACTTTTCGGACAAACTGGTGTTGTGGTCCAAAAAAGGTCACTTTTCTGACCTTGAGATACAAGGAAATAAACAATGTGTACCCTCCTCCCTTCTGCCACTACTTTAAACAATGTGGAGCCTCCTCTCTTCAGGAAAAATTAGGATGCAGAAAACCAAACTAACAAGGAAGTCATGGGAGGAAATGAGGAGAAGGAACAGCCACCCCCTGCTCTCAGTACCAAGCTGATTTGCAAAATAGCTTTCAGTGGTATAATCAGGTATATGGTGGTAAATATATAAAGAAAATTCAAAAACACAAAAAGTTGAGAATCTCTTATCTGAAATACTTGAGATCAGAAGTGTTTAGGATTTCAGAGTTTTTCAGATTTTGGAATATTTGCATATACCCAATGACATATCTTGGAGATGGGACCCATGTCTAACTATGAAGTTCATTCATATGTCATATACACCTTATACATGTAGCCTGAAGATAATTTTATATTTATAATAATTTTGTGCATGAAACAAAATTTGTGTACATTGTAAACAAAGGTTTCACTATCTGGACAATTTTGGATTTTGGAATATTTCAGACACCAAATAAGGGAGACTTGACTTGTACCATCACCTGCTCTAACCATGAGCCAGCAGGCAACAAGGAGGTGGATCACTGTGGAAAAGGGAACCTACTAAGAAAGTTTTATACAAGGTCGCCCAATATTTGAAAAATGTCTTGAGCACTGCACGAGAGTGAAATAGACAACCTCAGGGGGTGGTATTTTTGGTCTTTAAAAAGGCATTGGATGAACATCTCTCAAGAGTAAGGCAGGGGGTTTGAGTAGATCGCTCTTATGGTTTCTTCTAATTCAATGATTCTAGGATTCTAAGCACTCTCTCATCCCATCCACCCACCAAAAAATCTAGTACTATAGCACCGAGAAGGCCTCTGGCCCACTTTTAGTTGAAAGCCCCAACAAAATTATCTTCCTTTTCAACAAAAATGTTCTGCATTGCAGAACATATCAGCAACACGATATAGTTAGTGACACTGGAAAGGTTTTTTCCCCTTCTTTCCAATGCTATAGATTAAACAAGATAATCCCATAATGGAGCGAAGGACATAAAATCAAACATCTTACTCCAGGAAATAAAATGAAAACATGAGTTGTTTTTTTCACATTGTGATTGTTATCCCACAAATATCACAACATTTTGGAACTTCATCACAACCAACCATGAAAACTGAGCAACAACATCTCAGACACTTAATTCATTTCTGGTGTGTTTACAGCTCTTCTAGCGATGAATGTATCTGAACTCAGAATTTCTACCCAGGAACAAGTCACACTGGTTTATTGCAGATAAAGTGCTGCCAGCAAACTAGCCACAGAGACTACATGGCAACTTTCAGCCTTGGGAAGGAATTCACCATGATCAGGTCTAAATCCCACTAACAAGAACTATAGAGGTGGGAAAGGCTGGGTAAGGAAAATGAGTGTCTTTTTTTTTAAATTAAATCAGCCTAATATTTTGTTACTGCTCCCCAGTATTCATAAACTGAGAAAGTAGTTTATGAGAAAGGATGAATAAATATATAATTTGAGACTATAAAGGATACTTGGCATTCAGGCTCACCCTATCTCTCAGGATCTAATTGTCTGAAAGTGGGTACAAATTTAATCAAAACTCAAATAGCAAAAGCCAGCATGAGCTGTCCAAGGAGGGTGACCAAAACGCTGAAAGTTCTGGAAACCATGGCCTGTGAGGAGTGGCTGAGGGAGCTGGGTATGTTTAGCATGGCAGTAGGTTGGATTAGTGGCCCTTGTTTATCTCTTCCAACACTATAATTCTATGATTCTTTGAACAAATGAATAACGTAAGCATCAGAGCTTGGAAAAGCTCTTGCTGGCTCAGTGTTATAATCCAATAAAGTCCAATAAAGGTAACTTTTCCTAGGTCTGGTAATATTGAATCAGTTCTCAATTTCTATTGGTGAAGTAACATCTTACCTCACAGAAATATTATGAATACACAAAGCAACAATTATAAAGCACTCAGTCACACTACTAAAAATGCTGTGCACATGTTATCATATAAACAGTGCTACTTCAGACTAAATGATAAAATTATATCAATTATAATAATAAAAAATCTAGAGATTGCCTTTTTATAACTAAGAGCTGAAAATTACTATAATAACTGTGTATATTTACACCTGCACACATGCAATTTTTTAAAAAATATATTGTTGTTTTTAAAATGTAGCAACTGTGCATGCTCCATGGCATGGACAAACATAACTTGATCTGTTTTTAGTTTTGTAGCAAGCCTCCTTTATAAAGGAATCTTCTTCCAGACAAGGAAGGGTGGCAACAAGTACAGAGAATAATAATGAAGCAAAATTAAGAATAATTACCCTACTTTGATAGTCTACATGTGAAACTACAAAAGTATGGTGGCCATTTTCCTTTTCTGATTTTTAAAATGGGCAAAATCTGTTTGCCAAGTTTTTGCAAAACAAAATTTCATGAAACAAGTTGCCCAAACAAAAAAAAAGTACACATGTCCCTCCATATTTGCTATGGTTAAAGACACAAGACCCCTGTGAATATGGAAAACCAGCAAATAAAGAAAACACCATGCTTTTACCTGAGAGGACACCCCTCTAGGAATCTCTAGGTCCTCCAGTGCAACTCTGTGGTCAACATCTAACACACAATGACACAGGAGGAGCTACAAATGCCTAGTAGAGTATTCTCTCTAGGAATCTCTAGGTCTTTCAGTGCAGCTTTTAGTTAAAGTTGACCACAGAGTTGCACTGGAGAACCTAGATATTCCTAGAGAGAACATATTCATCAAATCCGTGAATAATCAAATCCACAAATATCAAAGCTGCAAATATGGAGGGATGAGTGTATATGGAAAAATTGTTGTTTGTGAGGGAAACCCTGGGAAACCAAATAGAAGCCACTTTGGAGAGAATAAACATTGAAATGTTGCCCTTTTATATATCTATGGCTTGGCAAAGTAGCAGCATGTTTCACCTACAGTAAGTATAAGACATTTAATGAACTAACATTCATTGAGAAACAAGCTGCAGATGGTGACTGCACTGTGCACACTCACGCATTTTCTATAATAACAGCTAGATGCTGTTTCACACTTAAAACCATAAGTACTAGTACTGTCTCTCACACAAAAAAATTATATGTACTACTGGCAAGCATTGAAAACTCATACCTTCATCTCTATGACTGTCTGAAGAGCTTTCGTCTTTGCTGGCTCAGGCTGAAGTTGAGTCCTTCTGTGCAGTTCCTGTGGAGGGACACGATAGAAGTAAGCTTGGCGACTCATCTTCCCATTATTTTTCCAACAATTCAGATATTTTCACAGCTTGCAGTAGAATTCAAACTTCACAAGCCAGACACAAACCCAAATGCTACAGGTGCTTTGTTGCTTACAAATCCCCCTAGGAACCCCACTGTCTCTATCTTATATTACAGGCAGGGTTGCCAGCACATGCGCTATTTCTGAAACCTTTATCAATAATTAATGTCAATTGTGATAAAGACAGCATGTTGCATTTGGACTAAGAGCAATTACAACACGGCTGCCTCTCTGCCCAGGCATCAAATAATAAGTCTTTCAATTACAGTGCATTATATTGCTAAATTCAAAAAACGGTAGGGAAGAAATAAATGTCATTTTAAAATCTTCTGCTGAACTTCACCACACAGTTTTTTCCACTGATATGTGAAACAAGCAATTTACAGACATTACATTCAAATCTGACATTTTCAGAATAGTAATTACATAGTGAATTGATGCAGTATCATCTAAAATAGGTTTATTGTGTTGGTTCATCTTTTCTTTTGTGACATGGTAAAAATGCACAGTATTTTGGAACTTGCATTTCTGTCTCTAATAGCATTTATTTGGCTATTAGTGTCCCCAGTTTCACTGAGGCTCACCTTCAAATCACCCTGTATAAGAACCAGATGTTTAGGGAAGGAATTAAAAAATGGGTGTAGAACACTGGAAATTTTTCCTCTGTAAAGCACATGGAAATTCATTAGATGTGCATCTCATAATCTCAAGAAGATTTGGCAGGACACCCCAAATAGACCGTGTAAGCAACAAAATCTTGATTTTCTTTAAAAAATATTGAAATACAAAAATTAATTGACTGTTGCATAATTTGTTGTGCAATTTTTTCCCCAGCATCTTCATCTTTTATCTCTTGAAAAAAAGTCTTGAAAAGAAGAAATGACCAAACTTTGAGTTCAGCCATCCATGTTGCATTGCAGAAAAAGAACCTCTGGTCTACGGGAAGCAAATCAGTAGCTCTGCAGATTCTGTGCTGCAGTTCCCATCATTCTTGACTGATACACTGTGGATGCAGGGAATTTGACTAGCAACATAGGAAGACAAAACTTCCTTATCCCTGCGTTAGTTCATTGGTCAATTATTCTTGATTTTCTTAGGACCTTTTCACATGGAGGAACTCACATGGGTAAAACGTTGCTGAACTGTTGCAGAAGCGCAAAGGTGGGATCGTCCATTTCACTTCTAAAACATAGTTGCTTTCCTTCCATCAATGAAGAGTTCACAGAGAAGCCATGAGAAGCCATTGAAAAGATGGCTTCTCTGCAAACACTTCATTGATGGAAGGGAAGTAGGAAGCCTCAATTACATTTTAGAAGCACGACAGACAATCCCATCTTCATGCTTCTGCAACAGTTCAGCAACATTTTACCGGTACCATGTAACTGCTTATGCGTGATAATCCCCTAGTAAGAGACTGCACCAAATATAGCGGATTGACTATTTTCCAATTGCATCTCCCACTTAAAGGCTAATTTACTATTATCTCCGTTAAAAGTACAGTTTGTACAGCCCTTGAAATAGTAGAAGAGAAAACACTGAAACAGGATTATTTCTGTTTCACACTATTCAGTCTTCATTCAGAGAAGAGAGTTTATCATTCTGTTTGAATGGTAATTAAATACCCTGCTGGTTACCAAAATTCTACTGTTATAAAATGGATATCTTTAGGGGAGGATGGGCAGGATTGTGTGAGTTCACAGATGACCACTCAAAGAACTACAGTTACAGTTATGCAACCTATCCTTCTTCTTCATGGTCTCTGTGACTCAAACAACTGGGAGACTAGCAAGCTACAAGAAGTATTGTCAGTGCAAAACATCAAGCTTTACTGAAAAATATGTACATAGTTCCCAAGAGAAGAACAACACCCTTCTCCAATATGTCATACAAAAAGAATGACAGAATTAACAGTTTTAAGGGAAGGAAAAATCCCTCAAACAGTAAACACGGTACAAAATTAAGGCCGGATTTGAAGGCGTTCAGCAATATGGTACAGAGGTGGCGTTCAACAGTAACATAATAAGGCTGGATTCAAAAGTATTCCATAATACAGTACAGAGATAAAGATTCAATCAGCACATTCAAGCAAGGAATTAATGAAATACAACCTTCCCAAATATAGCATTGGCTCAAGACTTTAAGTCCACTCTTTAATGTGAAATGAAAATAATAAGTTGAGACAGAGTAGTAGATGAATGGCAAATGATCTCAGAAAAGCCCAGGAGAAAGCAACTGCCCTGGTGGAATGGCCTTGAAGCAGAGTTGGAGAGTGCTTTTAAGCCAGTTTGTAAGACAAGCTGATAGTCAATGCCACTCACATAGAGAGGTGTTGTGACGAGATAGGCAGTTCCTTCCTCAACACTATGTAGCAAACAAACAGTTTAGGAGAGGTATGGAAGGCTGCAGTCCCATCCCCATAGAAAGCTAGTATTGTCTGCACGTTGGACCAGTGCCACCACCTCTTGCAGTCTGAAGTGGGGTTCTGAAACAAGAAAGCAACACAATGTCCTGGAAGAGGAGGAAGGATCACACCACCTTTGGTTTAAGAAAATTATGTCTGGTCTTAACACAATTCTGTTTGGATTAAGCCAAAGATATACAGCATCCACCCACAGGCATAAAGTTTGCCACTCTTGCAGTTACAACACAAGTCAAGATCACATGTTGCTATCAGTTTGAAGCATCTCCCACAGAGCTGACCAAGCACCAAGCCTAAAGCCCACTTGGGTGTCAAGCCCAATACCGGGGGATGAAGGTGCTTGAATCCATTTTTACCAAAGGATAAGTAAAACAAGAAGGCTTACTGAAAAACTGAAAACATGCTGAAATGGCACCCAAATAACAAAAAAGAGAGAGACAAAAAGAGGCTTTGATTCAAAAAAGTAGAAAGCCCAGCATGTCTGACAGTAGCTTCAGCCACAGCAATCAGCCACTGAAGCAAGAAATCAGCAAACTTCTTCCACTTGTAGTTGTAGGATTTTCCATTAGAAGGTTGATGAGCAGCATTGATACTCCCATTCATCACAACTGGTAAGACATTATGGGCAGGAGCAGACAGGCAGGAAAAAGCAGTTTGACCCACTCCCAAGTCAAGCTAAATACACCTGGCCTAACCACACAGTGCAGTGTCAAGCTGCACAGCTGAGTTTTGTTGTTGTTGTTGTTGTTGTTAGGGAGTCAACAACAACATATTCACCATCACACACAAACATCATCTGCAACCTCCTCCAAGTACCTCCCATGTCCAGCCAGAAGCAATCCCATTGCTTGGCCAGTTGCACAGGTGAGATATTCTGCCAGTACAGGGCATTGGTGCATCTATGTGCAATTGATACAATGGCAAAGGACAATCATGGAGGTCCCTCCTACATGCCTCCTTCACCTCCGCTTCACCCCTCTTGGACTGTCTGGTCTGGTTATCACACTTTCATATCTTTGCTTTGCCACAGCCCTGCACTCTTGTTGGGGCATTTATATTGAGGTGCAAATGTGTGCATTTTTTTTTGCTCCAGTTTTTGGCTCCAGTTTTTAGTCCCAGAGAACAGCTTCAGTCCTGGTCCAGCTACATGTAAGGCATGCATCATCTAAACACCCCACCTTCAAAGCAGCTGGAAACCATTTTATTTTGCCCATCTGTTTCACTCCTAAGGTAGGATCCTCCATGCCGACAGGTGGAGACTATCAAGATAGTAGTGTATTATTTAGGTTAGGAGATCCATTCTGCATTGCGTTCTGAACATACTCTCCTCGAGATAGGTAATAATAAAAATAATAAAACTTTTATTTATACCCCGCTTTTTGTTAAAACAATCAAAGCAGCATACAACATTAAAATGATACATCAGTATATACAATGCCCCTCTTTAAAAAAGATTAAATAGTTTAAGATTAAAATTACAACACATTAAAATCAAAAAAACAATAATACAATAACAGTGGGCAGGTTCATCACATATATTGCGGGGGGGGGGGGGTCCATGGCCGGGTGCTACTCTGGGAAGGCCTACAGGAAGAGATCCATCTTGACAGCTTTCTTAAAGCTATCTAGGTTAGTAATTTGATGGATCTCATCCAGCAGGCCATTCCATAAGGTGGGAGCAGTTGCAGAAAAAGTCCTCTGGGAGGTCACAGTCAATTTGGTCTTTAAGAGCTGAAGCAGATTCCTCCCAGAGGACCTGAATGTACGGGGCGGATTATATGGAAGTAGGCAATTCCTTAAATAGGTTGGGCCCAGGCCATACAGGGCTTTAAAGATGATAACTAACACCTTATACTGTGCCCGGAAACTAATGGGCAGCCAGTGGAGTGACTTCAATATTGGTGTGATATGGTTGCTCCTGGTTGTTCCTGTGATCAGTCTGGCTGTACCAGTTAGGCACAAGGGTAGCCCCATGTAGAGCGCATTGCAAAAATCAAGTCTTGAGGTTACCAGTGTGTACTACAGTTTCAAGGTCACCCAGTTCCAGGAAAGGGGCAGCTGGCATATCAGCCGAAGCTGAGAACAGGCGCTCTTGACCGTCACATTCACCTGATTTCTCATCTGAAGCAACGGATCAAGAAGCACCCCCAGACTGTGAACACAGTCATTTGAGGGGGGCGTGAGCCCCTCTAGGACTGGAGGTTGCAACCCAATACCTGGTTTAGGGGCCCCTACCGTAAGTCCCTCCATTTTGTCTGGATTCAACTTGAGCTTGTTTTCTCTCATCCAGTCCATTACTGCCACAAGACACTGATTGAAGGGAGAAATGCCATCTGTTGTTCTCATTGATAGCCAAGACATGGAGAAATAGATTTGAGTGTCATCAGTGTACTGATAACACCCCGCCTCATGTCTATGGATGATTTCTCCCAGCGGCTTCATATAAATGTTGAATAGCATCAGGGACAGGATGGCACCTTGAAGGATGCCACAATTAACCTCTGTTTTTGAAGAGCAACTGTCCCCGAGCATCATTCTCTGCAATCAGACCAAGAGGAAGTAATGGAACCACTGGTGATAAAGATGCATGAACCATGGCTGCCTTGGGCACCATAGAACAATCGAGATTAACTTTACCTGGTACTGACAAATTTTGGCAATGGCTATGGTCAGAAGAAGGAATGGAGGGAAGGCATACAGCAATGGTCCATACCAAGTGAAGAAGAGGACATCTCCTCACTACCTGCCCTGATGCATCTGGAATAGCAATCTGTAGACTGAGCATTTAGAAGCAGAGCAAAAAGGTCATCAACATCAACACCTCATTGCTGAGTAACACCTCATTGCTGAAAAATAGGCTTCAGTATGGCTAGAGCCTCCACTCTTGGCTTGAATGCATGTTCTGACTGATAGCATCTTCTCCAGGACATTTTCTTCTCCAGGAAGGTGGACAGTGAAAATGGAGATGTCTCTCTGAATGCACCCGTGCCAGAAGGAAGGCACGAGATTGGCTATCACCTTGCTTGTTTATGTAATACATAACCATGGTGTTGTTGGTCAACACTTGCACCACCTTGCCTCTCAACAAATTTTCAAAGGAAAGAAACATTTATTTTACAGACAGCAGTTCCAGAGTGCTGATGCAGTGGCTGACTTCTCCATATTCGATTTCAACTTCTTCAGAGCCTAAGATCATCGCCAAAGGCTCACCTTTGTGTCTCAAAGTTGAAGGCTGTTGATGATACAAACTCTTGTATTTTAAGGTCTGCTTGTATAGAAGAGCTTTAAGGCAACATTCTCTGTTTCATTTGGCCTGCAGTGTGAACATCACAATGTGTACATGATGCAATGATATGGGACTTGGCCAAATGCTAAAGGCATCTCAAATGCCCATCTCAGTTCAGAATCTTTGTGCCACATTTGACATACTTGTTAAAAGAAGCCAATGGTACCAAAAAACAAAACAAAACCAAAAAAAAGCCCCAAGGACTTTTGAGGCTCAAAGCCCATGCTGATGATTGATCCTCAGAAGACCTCTTTCCAATCCAAGCATGTGAATGCTGTTCCTGACAAAACAACTGCAATGGAAGAAAAAGGACTGATGGGTTTCTGTGGTAAACCCCTTATATAGGACTGCTGGAAACTCTTCAGAATGCTATAGAACAGTCTGAAAAAGGCACTATGAAGGTGCAAAGATAACCCAATTGTGTGGGTCACAGAGAATCATAGAATCATAGAGTTGGAAGAGACCACAAGGGCCATCCAGTCCAACCCCCTGCCATGCAGGAACTCCAAATCAAAGCATCCCTGACAGATGGCCATCCAGCCTCTGCTTAAAGACCCCTAAGGAAGGAGACTCCACCACACTCCGAGGGAGTGTGTTTCACTGTCGAATAGCCCTTACTGTCAGGAAGTTCCTCCTAATGTCTAGGTGGAATCTCTTTTCCTGCAGTTTGCATCCATTGTTCCGCATTCTAGTCTCTGCAGCAGCAGAAAACAAGCTTGCTCCCTCCTCAATATGACATCCCTTCAAATATTTAAACAGGGCTATCATATCACCTCTTAACCTCTTAACACAAAGAAGAACAGTGTTTTCGTTTATGGAGATAGTTGCAACATTTTTTAAAATATGTCATCAGTTTTGGCCCATTAACTGCAATGTCAAAAAAAAAAACAACACCTTGTTTATGCACTCAACTTGAGAAGCACTCCTACACCACTGCTCTCAAGGATTTACATAAGATCTGATGGATCCAGCCTTATATCTGTTACCACTGTTATTTTCTAAGCTCCATAGCAACTGTTAAACATCTTTTCCTACTGGATTTTACCTATTGTCTTGGAGGTTTGGTTTTTTTTAATCAGTTATGTAATGCATTTTTAAAAAGATTTTAAAAGCTTTTTGGAGCAGTGAAGTTCATGTAAAAATACTCCTTTCAGGTAGGTCTCTGAAAGACACACTGGTTGGGAGATTACATGATTGCATTTCATGTGCCTAATTTTTTTCTCCTTTCCCAACAACAGACATAGAGAACAGCAGAGATAAAAACTGGAACTACAACATAAATTTAAATAAATAAGGATTTTAACCTTACGCAGAGCCAATGAAAAGCTGTCATTGGTCCTAAGAAAGAAGTTTCCTATGAAGGTTACAGAGACCATATAATGCCCCTGTTGAAAAAGCATTCCCTATTCACCGTGGTCTTGACTGAAAGCTCCTTACAGCTGTTGCTCAGAAAAAAATATACAGTAAGCAAGTCAAATGAAATCACACCTTTAACAACACATCTAGTTTTTCAGCCCTAATTTGCCTCAGTCCTAATTTCTCTTACGCATAAGTTTGCTTCATTTATCAAAACTTGATATATGTCTGAGTAAACATGAAAACTAGCATAGTACAGTGGTTTGAGTGTTAGACTAGGATTCTAGAAGACCAAGGTTCAAATCTCCAATCAGCCATGGGAACTTACTGAGTGAGCTTGGGCAAGTCACATTCTCTCAGCCTCAGAAGAAGGCAAAGGCAAACTCCCTTGGGACAAATCCTGCCAAGAACTCCCCATGATATGTTAGGGTCACCATAAGCTGGAAATGACTTGAAGGTACACAACAACAAACATGAAATCAATTATGCTCTTATTCTAACCAAAGATTTGAAATTCCTAGATAACATTTCTGTTGAATCTAATTGGTCGTGAAACCATGGATTATCCCTAAAGTGTCATCTAAACTGAGAGCCCGTGGTCCTAATCAGACATAAGTTCAAATGCAGGGAAACAAGAAAATCAACTGACTACCATTTCTATAATCTTCCACATTTAAAGTAACATCAAAATTGGCCCTAAAGCGAGAGCCAAATCACCTTGCAAGGAGCAAATTAAACATATGATGTTAACTGTAATTAATTTGTTTATCCAATAACGAGAGTAGAACTATGCTACAACTGTAAAATAAGGGATAACGTCATTCCTGTTACCATGCAGCTGCTGCAATTTTTTTTACAAAAAAAAATTATTTTACTTGTTAAATGCTGGTTACTGAGTGTTGTGGTACTAAATAGTGGAAGGGTACTCGAAGAAAAATATCGCCTGGTTCTGTTTTCTTACAGTGCCATATGCTCAATCATTTAATGTTATTTTTTCCTCTCTTTTCTTTTCAGGTTGAGATGAGAGTGGTGCTTGGCAACAAGGTAGTAGGAAGAATAGCAGGGAGAGAGGTTGCCTGCCCTGGACTGAAATCTCTAAAGACTGTACTGGAATGAAGATGAGAGGAAGAGGTGAGCCTGGAACTCGGAGTCAATTGTTTTGATTTTCTTGCTGTTCCTGGTATCTGGAAGACCTCAGGGTAAGGAAGGGAAACATTACAGGATTTGGGCTAGATTGGCAACCAGCTGTGTCAATGCTAGGGACCAACGCCAAATTGGAGTCCTCTTTTCCCCTACAAAACCCTTTTTAAACAAAAAAAAAAAAACTGGGATGTCATTCTTGAAAGATTGGATATTAACTCCTCTTTGTTTTCTTAATAGTAGATCTCTTAATGTTATCGGAACTACTGAAGTCATATGGTGCTCATGATGGCCACCAAAACACATATGGGTAGAAATGTGATTCATGTATGTAAATGGGAGATAAGGATATAATAACATGGTGAATTTCTTTTTGTCTGGCCTATCTAGTTTGTGACCCAAGCTGAAAGAAACTTGGATTTGTTGCTGGAACATGGAGATGGGGTTCACAAGTCTCAGTATAGTGTTACTCTGTTACGCACTCATGTGACTATAATGTTTTAGTATAGTTTGTGTATTCATTATTTTTAAAGCAAAGGGAAAGGAACCAAAAGGAAGTTACTTTTCTGTGTTTTATGTGTTATCTAACAAATTTCTTTTAGAAAGTAATTTCCCAAGTTCTGAACCAAATGGTTTGAGAATGTTTAAACACCAGTGTGTAATGTCTTCAAAATATCTGACAGTTGTTTTGTGTTCTAGCAAGGGAAGGCTGAAAGCTGGCCATTCACAGAGAAATCTTGCCAGGATCTCATCAACAAATATTAGAGTAAATTTTAAAACTGAACAGCTCCCAAAGGGTCCTTTGAGTGAATTGGCATATGAACTAAGTGTCATACATCATCTATGGAAACAAGCCAGAGTTTCCACCCCTTTTGTCAAAGATGCATAGACTGCCAGGGATGAGTATTCCTAGATGTCTATCATAATATGCAGGCTTGCCTCGTAATACTTTTCCTGTTTGCCGCATAAATCAAACTTACTTAAAAGCTTTTCTTTCTTATTCCTTCTGGTAAAATGTAATGGACAATGGAATTCTGGAGAAGATCAGAAAATGACTTGCAGTTTATTATTCTGTGTAGGTAACCCTTCCAATCAGATTCTAATGTTTATAAGTTCCCACAAGGTATAAATTGTTCTATGTATAATTCATTCTATGGTTTTCTTTCCTTCAAATTACAACACATTTGTGGTGTCAGTTTTTATGTGAAAGTATCCTTCCCACAATCCTTTAAATGATATTTGGATTAAACCTTAACATAAATGAAGTATTGAATATTTTGTGAAATTGCTATAATTTGATCCTGGAGACCTACATCTTTTATTTTAAAATGTCTCAGCCGAAATGAACTTGCTCTGATGTAGTTGGGTCATTTCTTGTCCATATGAAAATAATTTTCAGTTTTTTGATGTTGAAAAAGTTTCCCTTTCTCAGAATAAGATGATACCAACTTCCCTACCAATTTTTCTCCCCTATGCAAAATAGGTCCCCACATCAGCACTAGAAATTAAGATTGACATACTAGGGAGACTGACTTGCTGGTGAAGCTTGATCTAAAAGTCCTTCCTTTTTATGTCAGATTTGGATATTTGTCTTGCAAAACATTGCAACATATCTGATTGTTATATTCAGTATGCCAAGAGATCTGTTCTATACTTTTGACAAGTCTAGTCCAGTTGGGATTTCAGTATTCAGAGTTGACTACTGAGGGTGTGACGAACACCAGAGCATCAGCACTTGGGTGACTATCTTGAGAGAAAAAAATGGATTATATCCTGTTCTTATCCTTGATTAGAGTAAGCACATTCAATCAATGGGTTTGCTTATACATTGATTCACCATCCATCACTCAACAACTGGCAGAATAGGTCTCTTCTATTTGGGACTAACCAACAAAATGTCTAAAATTAAATATGTGTGGGTTGCAGCTACTTCTTCTCATCCCCCAACTTGGAATTTTACTTTTATTGTAATGAATTGTTGTTGCAAGCTAAGAGTCAAACTAGATGTATGCTAAGAATGTAGTTAGAGATTGTGCTCCCTCAAGTGGCATGGAAACATCTGATTGGCATAGCACATAGTTTACCACAACACATATTTTGCATTAACACCCCCCCCCCCATGTTTTGCACTTCATCACTGGAAGGTAAACATTAGAGACTGAAAAAATATTCATATTTACTCATTCCCAGGAAACCCCACCACGGAGAATGACAGACTGGCAAGAAAGTTCCACAATTTTCTTTTGGTATTCCAATATCTTGAATTGTTGCAGAGAAATTATTCTGCAGATAAAACATGTGAAGGTTTTGCGCAAACCATTCATGGTACACATTTAATACAGAGAGAATTCTGCTAAGAATATTAAATTTCTATTGAAGTGGGGAGAAAATCATAATAATTATTCATCCTTACATAGTTGTGAATAGACATCTCTAGTAAAAACAACCTTACTTTGCACATCTGATTGCTAGGGAATGCGTCTCTGAGGAAACCCCACTACTGGAGAAAAGGAATGTGTTTTCACAAAGAATATATATTTGGGAATATACATTTGCCATAACATTTCATTTAATACTAAGTGAGAAGTGGTTTTGTGTATATAGCACACCGTTAGAGAACCAGTGTGGTGTACTGGTTTGAGTATTGAATGATAACTCTGGAGACCAAGGTTGAGATCCCTGCTAGCCATGGAATTCCAGTGGGTGATCTTGGACAAGTCACACTCTCTCACCCTCAAAGGAAAGCATAGACAAAAACCCCTCTGAACAAATCTTGCCAAGAAAACTTTGTGATAGATTCACCTTAGGGCTGCCATAGGTTGGAAACTATTTGAAGGCACACAGCAAGAAGCTCACTTAACAAAAGCCTAACCATATTTGGTCTTCTCTTTTTCTTCCTACCTTTGAAGTATATTTTGCACACAAAAAAGGCCTATAGTATCTCTTTAAAGGTAAAAGGTAAAGGTTCCCTCTTGACATGAATGTCTAGTCATAACCAAGTGTAGGGGTGGTGCTCATCTCCATTATTTAGCCAGTGTTGTCCAAAGATGGCTCCAGTGGTCATGTGGCCAGCATAACTGCACGGAACACTGTTACCTTCTCACAAAAGTGGTATCTATTTATCTACTTGCATTTGTATGCATTTGAACTGCTAGGTTGGCAGAAGCTGGGAATAGAGACAGGAGCTCACCCCAACATGCAGCATTTGGGCCTCGAATTGCCAACCTTCCAACTTTCCAATCATCAGAATTGTTGTCTTAACCACTAAGCCACCACATCCCTCTCTTTAATCAGTATCTCTGTAATCATGACTAAACTACACAAGAATGCTTAAAGATATGATGCTTTTGCTTTCTAATACATCTGTTGCTGACTTCTCCAGAAGAGTTCAAATTCTCTTTTCTGTTTATTATCATCCTGTACCCAGGTAGAAAACAGCAAGAGCAAGAAAAGCACAACAGATTGGTGGCATCTATAACAACAGTTCAACACCTCCATACCACAGATGGCTTTGATCCTCATGCCAATGATAATTCTCACTGAGTTCAAAATGTAGAACTAAGATTATTGAAACAATCTGACCAATGCATTTCTATTAAAATGCCTGCTGTTATGTGAAATGTGTTCAGTTAAAAGCACCATTACAAAAAATGGTGAAAGGTACAAGTTCTATTTGGATAATTCTAATTATAGTTGCAGAAATGCCACAGCTCAAATGGCAGCAAATAAAAAATTGGCTCATGATCAATGCCCACCCACAGACAGCTGGGAAATGGCTAAATAATACTGATTCAGATCTGCATTAGACAAGAATGGATTGAAGTACAGTGGCCTAAGCATAACCTTTAGAGTGAATTGCTTTCCAGAAGCCATGGCCTCTTTGACTTTCCTTCTATCTCTAGCCAAGTCTTCAAAGTATATGAAGTTTATCTGTTCAAGTACACATTACATGATATTTTAAAATAAAGTTTCCGCCTAAGATGAAAGTTAAAGCACTGAACATTTTTGCTTCTGCTACTGTTTTGTTGTTGTTAACTGCCCTCGAGATGATCTCGACCCATGGCGACCCTACTGATGAGACATCTCCAAGACCCTCTGTGCTTCACTGCTCTGCTCAACTCCTGCAAACTCTTACTCAGGATCTTCTCTAGTTCTTTCATAGCTGTCCTTCCTATTCTTAATCTTCTTCTGATTTCCTAGCTGCAGTCTCCATTTCTATCAATGTTTGATCCCAGGTATGAGAATTATTTTACTATTCCTATTTCTTTGTTGTCTGATTCAAATTTATGTAGGTTCAACTTACTGCATGCAGCCTAAAAGTAGTAACAACATTGCAGAGTCCTACATTTCATTATCATTTAAAAATCAGTCCCATGCATCAACATTTCAGTTTTATATAAGGACAGGAAAGCATCCAGGTAAAAACATCCCAATCACTTACTTCAACTGTACTTGGTGAACCACAGAAGCATTCGGTACTATATGCCTGTGAATGTGTGGAGGGCAATAGAAAAAGGCTGCACACTAGCTGAATAGACTTAATCAGGGAGGCCATGGGCCTGAAATGACAGGCCTTAAATAGAGCAGTAGAGAACAGGGGTTCTGGAGAGATCTCATCCACAGTATTGCCATGAGTCAGGGACAACTCAAGGGCAGTTAACAACAACAAAAGGGATCCAGGGAAAGGGGAAGGAAACAGAAGAGTTCAGATGGCAGTTCTTGCTTCTTGCAGACTCCATCTTCTGTACCTGTGGTTGCCTGGTTGAATACAGGATGGGTCCCTTTTAACTTTAATCTCAAATAGACTGAAAAGCAGGACAAGGTACCATAATTCTCCAAGATGGATGAAGGAACCTGTCTTCCCTTACCTTTCAAATTTAATCTTTCAGCTGCAGCCCTTCTTTAGCAACATTGTTCTTGCCTCCCTGGTGGAAAGTGAGGGTGGCACAGAAGCATCAGCAACAGGAGCAGAACTTGGCACTTCTCCACCCTCTCTCTCTCTCTCTCTCTCTCTCTCACACACACACACACACACACAAACAGGAGGCAATTGCTGGGTAGTGAGAAAACGACAGCAGCTGAAAGTTCAAGTTTGAAAAAGAAGGGAAGACAGGTACCTTTGTCCCTCTTGAGGGAGGATTATGGTACCTTGTCCTGCTTCTCAATCTATTTGGGATTAAAGTTTCAAGAGGTTGTCCTTTATCCAGCCTGGCAACCCCATCTGTACTCAAAGAGCAAAGTGGGAAATTAAGCTGGAAACTTTCATCAGGAAACTAATAATGCTTAGCTCAATGTCTCCTTATAATCTGAGTCAGATGGTGCTGTGGAATGCTAAACCAGAAACAGAATTTGTAAATAGAACAGATGGGGGTCAATAAATTGAAATTCAGTCCTGACAAGACAGAGCTTCTGTAGGTAGTTGCTTTTCATGCCTGAGAGATGGTGTTCAATGTACTGAGAGAGCATATTTGCAGCTTGGAGATATTACTAAATCAATCACTATCGCATTTATAAATGGATTTTTACCAACTGGTTCACAAACTATTACCACTTATTGACAAAGAGAGTTTCATATGATCAATCCATTCACTGGTAACCACTTGACTACTGTGCAGTGTTCTATATGGAGCTGTACTTGAAGACTACTCAGAATCTTCAGTTACCAAAGAATACAATTTTGACAATATATTAATCAAAATTTTGATTAATGGTGACTAGTTCATGAATATTATATTGATTTTAAGAATGTTTCATTAGTTACCTATATGCTTCTGAGATCAATTAAAGGCAATGTTTTTTACCCTCCAAGCCACAAGTGATTTAAGATCCTGAAGAAGAACCTACTCCTTTATCAACCTACATTATTAAAACACATTCTGCAAAGTACCATTTCTATTTACCTCTTTCATAGGATGTACAAAGATAATCTACGAATTCGGAGCTTTCTTGGTGGTAGAGTTCTGGTTACCAAATATTCTCCTCAAATAGAGTCTCAAAAACACTTTTATATATTCGGGCGTTTCAAATGGTATTATTAATTGAACTGTACAGATCTGATATAACAATTCATCCATGGATGTCTTATATGGCTTAGTTTGTGTTTGTTTTCTTCTACACATCATTACTACGACAACAAAGACCATTTAAAAATCATCCTCATTTCATTAATTAATTAAATTTCCATTACAGTGCTAATCCAATAGCTAAGTAAGTTTTATATTCTTTTCAAGATTCATCCATGAAATAGCAATCTGATCAGTTTGGATGAGTCACTGGCCATCTGCTTATCTAGTCAAGGTATTCAAACTATTCTACACATTATTATAGTCATATCTTTTTATATAAAAAAGAGTAAACTGTACATTCACATAACTTTTCAAACAAGTACTCACAAGTAGCCAAGGGCACAGCAGGGTGGCTCATTAATATTCTATTATCAACTAAGCATCCTCTAATTTTATAAGAACAATTTTACAAAGAAAGAGCAGACAGAATAGGTTGCATATTTAATGTCACTTGATTGGATGCATTATTATTTATACAGAACAGCTCTGAATTGTTAAAGCAGCATAGTTTTTTTTTCCATGGGAGCTCATTAAAAAGCTTAAAGATATCAGCCTCAATTCTCACCTTCAGTCAGGGTTCAGTAGAGCTCAATGATCAGAGCTCTCCTGTATGAAGTAGTCTGGTGGAAGAGAACTTCTGGCATTTATTTTACACATTTCAACAACAAACAAGATATGATTGTTATATAATGTTAAATTACTATGGGATAATGAATTAACTCAGCAAAACAAAAATTGTAACCAAAAATGTGAAAGCAAAGGAGATTTAATCCCCATTCAAAACAAAAATCTATCTTCTGCTCCTAAACAGAGCAGTATAAAAACGGACTGGGCTGACCATTCTTGTTCAGTTGTCTAAAACACTGGCATACAGCAGGCATCACAAAAACTGCCACGTTGAAAACATGAAATACTGAGCACATACAGAGTCACAATATGTGCCATATGACCCAATTGTAATATGCATATAAAAAGGTTCAAATACAGCTTCTGCCACTTAATGGTAAAGGGGGAGACAAAAATGTGTTGCTATCTGCCTCCAAGTCAAGTCAGGCAGCCCTACCCTAGTGTTTTTTTATTGAAAAGATTTATTCACAGGAGTTTGCCATTGCCTTGCTCTAAAGCCAAAAGACTTGCCTAAAGTCACCCAGGACTTGTCCACATGATCTTTATATACCAAATGGCTGCATGCTGCTTACACTGTGCAGCTCCTAAACCCTGACTCGGCTCTGGGCTGTTTACGTAATGCCCAGAGCTGATTCAGGATTTCCACTCCTGCCCCACCTTTAAAAACATAATGCTTTCTTGAAAACCCAGAGCACAATTTAGCAACAACAGGCAGCTCCCTTCTCTGGTGGTCCCTGCAAGCCTCATGAGTTGCTCTGACACCAGAACAAGGCTGGGTGCCTCATTCTAACCTCAGAGTGACATGTCAGCAGCAGTGACAGCTGGCTCGCAGGGACCATGTGGAAAGGCAATCACCTGTTACTGCCACATTTCGCTACAGCAGTTAAGGAGCTGAATTTGGGGCCAGAATACACACGGGCAGCCCAGAGTAATCTGGCAAATGTAGATGAGCACTCTGTGGGTTTCCAAGGCAGAGCACTCTGTGGGTTTCCCTTCTTTCCCACCCCCACATCCCCGGCATCCTTGGAGCTTGATGTCTGGGACTGTGAGCCTGTCCAGTCTGTCTTTATCATAACTTTCTTCACCAGTTGTGTTATCCAGGAAGGCTTCCTTCCTCCTCTCCTGCTACAAAGTAAATGGTATAGCCATAAACTTCTAGAAAGGAGCATATTTCACCCACCAGCTTTCAGTTAATGATTGTGCCTCTCTGATCAATGAAGCCAATTATAATTTCCCAAATGCATCTGAGGAAATAGACTGAAGTCTGTGAAAGCTCATGCTGCCAACTTCTTTCTTTCAGTTAGTCTCAAAGGTGCTACAATATCTCTCTACAGACAGATTCTACAAACTAACACAGCAATATTTATGAATTCCCAAATACAGGGTGGGGAAGTTCCAGGAGGACCTACAATGCTTTCACAAGGCTGCAACAACCTATGATCTCATTGAAAGCCCAGTAAGGGAGCTACAATTGGGGGCTTTTGAATCCTGCAAAGCCTACATTATACTACTTCTGCAAATAATATTAAGTTTACATAGAAAGGGAAGGATCCAAAACAATAGTAAAAGAGCAAAACAAAACCGGAGGTGGAAGGAAAGCCACAGCTTTGGCAGTACTATGTAACTGCCAATGTATTTAAATAATTTAGTAAAAGGATACATTCTTTCAGACTGAGTTTGAAGCAAAAAAGTCCAAAGCAATCACTTAGAAGTTTGGGGTGAAATCAAGAATTTCCTTTAGTGAAGAACTATGCTCAAAACATATCAATAATGTGCATTATTGTTGCAGCTGTCTCCTGTCTTGCCAGAGAGTAACATCCTAAACTCAGAGCCATAATAGCAGATGCAGAGGAGGATCCAGACCCCAAGGAGGCTTTGCAATGATGTCTGGGGAATTCATTCTTTTTGAACTGTAGCATGCATTGGCCTGATTTACACCTACTAGATTAATGTGTGGCTTGAGATGTAGTTATCTTTTGGATTTTGCAGATCTCTAGCTTTTGCTATGTAGTTCACAGTTCCAATTCAAAAATTTTATGATGAAATGCAAAAACACATACTTTAAGAAAAAATTACTTAAATATGGGTTTTGTGTAATTTTGTTTCCTTTTAATTACAGGTGAACTTAGAAGAAAAACAGAATGTAAATGAATACACATAAAACAAATACAAAATGTAAAGAGACTGATCCAGCCACCAGTATACCTTTGCCACCAGTGTACCAGGAGTGTAGCTTGTTACTTAACTCTCCAAGCCACCTGCGAGAACATGACAGCTTCAGTGCTCAAGGCGTTCCCAGTATTAAAGGGCTTTTATGTAGAGCTGTAGCACAGGGTTAGAATACCAGAAATTCAAGGTTTAATACCTGCCTCCTGGTCTGACCAGGTAAAAATAAGAGCTCAGAAAACATAGAAGGGGGGAAATAGCTCACAATGTCTTTCAGCCCAAAAGGAATTGCACATTAACCCATGGCCTCATTCTCCTGTGTGCCCAAATCAGCCCCTGAAGAGCATTATATTTTGTCCAGTCCTCTTCATCTGATCTACCCATCACTCTCCTCTTCACATTTGGTTGTTTGCCAATAGCTGGTGGCTGTTTTCCCAGTAGATCTTATTATAAATCTCTCTTTCTTACATCTACCTCTTCCCTTCCTCCCCGCAAACAATATGCAGACTAGCAGCAGAAATCATAAGGCAAGCAGAAGGACATTATCACCCATACTATTTATGTAGAACATTTTTATAATATACTTCACCAAACAAAACAGAGCCAGCTCTGTCATTAGACAGAATGAGGTGGCTGACTCAGGTAGTTGATTTTGGCTAATATGGATGGGCACAAGGTTATTTATTATTGTTGCATTTTACTATCACAAATGAGGAAAGGTGTTTATTAGATTTTCTGCCTTGGAAAGCATTTGTTGCTCCCTTTCAGGCAGCAAAATGCTTTAAGGAAGCTCTAAAAATGATCCGATTGGTCGACCAGCAACACTGGCACTATGAGCAACATCCCTATATGGGTGTTGCATTGGTATTCCCACTCTGCCTCCCCAGGCTTGTCCCATAAAGAAGACACTGGAAGTAAGACAGTTTAGGTATTTGATTTTATTTATTTTTTAATAAAAGCAGACACAAAGCTGACAATGTCACCTCTCTTTTTAATCAGCATGCAATGTGAAGTTCTGTCATCAGATACAGATTAATGTGATTCCCAACCTTTCTGCCCTTGCAGGGCCTGTAAACGCTGCACAAACGCAATAGAGTATGAAGCTGTAGCTTTCCCCATTATGGTGGGTGTAAAAACACCTGATAGATTCCTATCAACAATGCACTTTTGAAGGACCCAGGAGCCCTGAATAACACAACTGTGACAGCTTCACACAGAAACCTCTAGTTCTCTACTGGTCCTTGCTGCTGCTGCTGCTGCTGCTGCTGCTGGCATTGCTGTCCTTCCTTGTAGCACAAAGTAAAGAGTATCCTGGTCTCTTTGCATACTGTGTGGCTCCTGGGTTTCCTGTGGGGAAACGGGATAGTAATGAATTGTTTTCAGCAGCTACAGGTGATACAGTATATTCAATTACTAGGAAGCTCATTAGCAGTTTATTAACTATGTGAAAAAGGAAACTGTCATAAAGAGAGGTGCCTCTGCAACCCACTTGCCCCAGCCAAATTTCCCACCCACCGCCAGATCGTCTGGTGTTTATGTTGTTAAGGAGGAAGAACAAGGAAATAATGTTGTACTTGCTCATCCCTTTTAGAGTGTTGTACTGATATTCTCTCTGCAGACTCTGTTTGTTCTGCTCCTGGCTCTGCTCCTACAAAAAAGAATGAGTCAGAGATGTTTGCTAGCAACAACAATAATTGAATGGAACAGCTAATGTTTCCCTAACACATAGTTTAGCCGCATTTAAGAAAATTGGGAGTGGGGAGGGGTAACAGTTGACCCTTTATGCAAACTGTATACTTGCTCTACATCATAGCTTCTCGAACTCCAGATACTTTGGACTTCAGCTTCCCAAAAACCTGGCCAATGACTGTGTTGACTGTGGCTTCTGGTAACTGAAGTACAAAACACCAGGGGGATTAAAGTTTGACAACCACTGCCCTACATCTTCTGCACATAAGATATGGCTGCTCTATTCTTTAGAGCAGAGGTGGGGAATCTACAGTCCTCCAGGTTCTGACAAACTACCATTCCCATCACCAGCCAAGCTGAAGGAAGTTTTAGCCAGGCTCATGAGGGCTTGGTTGTAGCTCCTTCCTTTATGATGATGCTACATGTAGGAGCTACAACCAAGCCCTCATGAGCCTGGCTTAAACTTCCTTCAGCTTGGTTGGTGGTGAAACATGATGGGAATGGTAGTTTGTCAGAATCTGGAGGGCTGTAGATTCCCCATCCCTGCTTTAGAGCAAAGCAGAAATGCTAAGACAGCTCACAGTCCCTCTGTGTTCCAAAGGGAGAGAGATCAACTTTACAGCTTCAAATATCCAAGTGGTCAGTTTAGGAATGCATAGGAAGGAAGGGCATGTGGATGCTTCGAAGATCTGCTTTAAAAATTTATCCCATCTTTAATTGTATCTCTCCCATTTACACACCGTGCTTACCTAGGCTCAGGCGTGTTTTCCTTGAAGCAACAGACTTGTGATTTCTGGTGGGTATTTGTATCCGGAATCTTAAAGCAAAGCATCTGTGATGGTTCTAATGAATGTCCCCCAAGACCAAACTTTATTTCATACATCTTGATACTTGAGATGTGTTCTCTTCTTTCCTGGTACTGTGATGAAGTAAGCTACTGAGATTCATGAGTCCTCTGTTCCAGTGTGGTGGATCTACTTTGCATCTAGGATCTTCATTGACTTTGCAGGGGAAGAGATATATATTGGCATGGATGATGGAACAATGTGTATCTTCTGTGCCAAAGTGGCCACTCTTCCAATCCTACCCTATTGTGGAAAACTTTTCTCATTCCCCCCCCCCCCATCAGCCACAGTAACTATACTGTAGCACTTACAGGTTTGACAATATAAAGTTGATGCTATGCCTCCACAATTAACTATCTTGATGTTATGTCACCATGAGGGAATTCAGTAGCAATGTTATCTTTGCCTAGCTAGCTTTATTCAAAGACAGAATTGCACTACTCTGTTTTATTTGCTTTGCTAGTTTAAACTTTGCCTCTTGTGATGTTTCAGATGTTATTTTTTTAGACAGTTTTCATTTTATAATTGATACTGTTTAGCAAGTGTATTGTTAAAGTTTGATGGTAATTGCCCTAGAAAAAAAGAATGAAAGGGAGCAATAGATTAAATCAATCAGTCAGTCTATTATCCATAAATACTCCAGAACCACTTTTAGTCTCCCAAAGAAAGCAGCTACCAAAAATTGCATTGACAGTATCAAAAATGTGCTGGCTGCAGGGGGTTAGGAGTAGCAGAAGAAGCCTCTTGTGCTGGCTGAACTGCCTTTAGGCCATCATAATCCTCCTCTGACAGCTGGATTCAGGTATCAGCTAGCAGAGGGAACTACCAGTTCAACCAGCTAATCTCAGTTGCCAGAATAGTTAGGGGGAGGGAAGAATGAAGGCGAAGCTGAGTTGTGCCAGATCCAAATCTCCCCCAGCCCAGCAACACAGCCACTATGGCATCACCAAAATAGGCCAAGGTTCTAAGTATTTTCCCAGACCAAGTCTGTTTTGGATTTAACATGGCTTCAACTAGCCTAGTGTCAGTTCAGTTGGCACTAAAGCATTTTTAAGTTAATAAATATAATAAAACATAAATATAACAAAACATAAAGATTAGATGCTATTCAAGCTAGCAATTTTATATGAACATTTTTAAAAGGATAAAAAAATAAACCAAAACAAAAGGAATAGAGAATACCCCATGAATACTGTGGGTTCTGTGCCACAGTTGCAAATCATTTCAGTTGGCTTTATGTCAGATCTCCAGCAGAGAATTCCCCTTTAAGTCAGTAGCCCTTCTGTGGGTTATGGTGTCACAGTGAGACTCATGGCTGTCAACAAATGCCACTCCAGAAGGATGCCTGGGATTTGGGTGTTTTTTTCAGAATTACTATATTTGCTCACAAATTGTATAAAAGGAAACCACATGTCGAAAAACCCCTTCTTCATTCCCCATTCCTTGTATAGCTCTGTTTATGAATGTTAGTTAGCAGTATGTACCACATTTCCCCCCCACCAGCTTTTAGTAGATAAGTTGTTTAGGTCTTTCGATTTACTGGGGATTGTTTAGTCAAGCAGCACCAATGAAGAGGAGAATCAGGGTTTTTCTTCTGGCAAGTCTTTGTTTTCTTGGCAAAAATCAAGAGGAGTAATAGCCCCTTGCCTTACTATTTTCAAATCTGAATTTTAAAACTTCCTTCTTCTTGAAAGCATTTGGAACTTTGTTGTGTTATAATCCTGTATATTTGATTATACGTATTAATTAGTTTAGTATTATACTTTATTTTATTTTATTTTTATTTTTTTGTATTTTACCTAGATAATTTGTATTATATACTTTTATTGTTATTTCTTTTTCCCGCTGTGTGTATGTGTATGTACACATTTTAGATTGTATGGCTCTGGCAGCACCCACTGTGTTTGGTAGTTGTACCTTTAAAGCATCATGTAAATTGATGGTGCTATATAAATAAATTGTTGCTGTTATTGATGACGATGATGATGTTGAGAGAGTATCCTTGAAATCTGTTTGATTAACCCTAACTAGAGTAGACAATTTTTAGTAGTGAGTCAACAGATGTCCAGAGAAAAAGACCCCACTGCCTCTCTAGATAATTGGTTTCATTTTTAGATAAGTGGTTCCATTCTTCACCATGCTGAACATGCCCAGCTACTTCAACCTCTCCTGATAATGTTTTGTTCTCCATAGTTCATATCATCCTTCTTGTCCTCTATCAACCTTCTCCAACTATTTAACAGCCTTCTTAAAAGAGGAGGCCAGAACTGAAGAGTACAAAATTTTGTGGGATATTACTTCCCTCAACTTGGAAATTATGGCCCTGTACAAACGGGCTCTCTGCCCTGTATTGTTGCCATGGTGACCGCATGGCACCTGCAATGATGTGCTCCAAAAAGGAGCCGTGAAACGCAGCACCTTTGTGTGCTGCTCCCATGGTGCCATTAGCACCCTGAAGCAATGGCATGCCGTCGCTCATGTGCCACACCATTTAGAGGTGGCGCACAAGCCACATCATAGGCACGTGCGCAATCTAAACACACATGTGCCAAATTCTGTCAATCTCTTGATTTTTTTTTTTCATTTAAATGGGCAATTGTGGCTACAAACAGTTAATTTAAAGTTCTATTTTTCTGGCCTTTTAGCCTTAAAATCACAATTACACCTCGCAATGTATTTCTTTTCAGAGTTCACACATAACAGATATGACAGATTTAAATATAGAGGACTGAATTGTAAAAAATTAATAAAGCTCGAGAGATGGATAGATTGTCATATATGTTAGAGGCTAAGAGATTAAATAAATTGGAAGAGGAATGGTCATCAATCGTAACGTATTGGGAAAATAAGTGGCATATCGAGAAATAATTATTATTATAATTTTTCTGAAAATCTGCAGGAATAGGATGTAATTTAGAGATATATTAAGTGATGTGATGTAAATATATATCATTAATATTGATTTAATTTTCAGGAAGAAAGGAATAAGTTCAGAAAAATCAAAGTTATGGGTTGGAAATAAATAATAATGAGAATACATAAATTATACATTCCAATTTCAGTATAAATAAGAAAGAATTAAAAGGAAATATTCTTTGATGGAATTGTATTTTTTCATTTACCTTTCTGTAATGACAAAATTTGATGTACCTGAGGAATTAAAAATAATTTATAAAATAAAGGAATGTAAAATTAAGACAGCAGGAAACAAAAAGGAAATAATTAAGCAACATCTAAGGGATTTGGAAAAGTGGAAGCAAGAAGAATAATTCTGAAGACAAAAGAAAAGATAGAAGATCTTATTTCTGCAAATACCATTAGTAGGAATGTATGTAATTATTCAATGATCAGCAATGTATAAGTGGTTTTTTTGTTGGATTTTGTGTCTTTATGTCAGCAAATCTCATAAAACTGGGAAATATATTTATAATAATAATAATAATAATTAATAATAATAATAATAATAATAATAAATTATACCCCACCCCTTTGAGATCAGTCGAGGCAGCTATACAATCTTCTTGGACGTAATCTACAGTTTATCCCAATGTTTGCTTCATATAAATGGAGACTGCAGCTTGCTCTCTTCTGGATGTCTGGATAGTAGTAAAGTGTGCACCCTCCCATCAAGTAAACTTAACTGAAAACAGTGTTGTTTATTTATGACCAAGCAGGCATATAGGACTATACTTTAAATTGAATCCAGTTCATTGGACAAGACACATGATATATCTGGGGAACATTCAGAGAGTTTTTACCATGGAATCAGACACAGTGTTATCAGGCCAAAATACAATCTTACAACACTGAAAGCATAAATCTGACCCTAGAAAAGCACTTCCTTCCCCATTCCAAATCTTACAGAGTGCAGTTCAAATGCAGAGTGACAACACCGACATTTTTTCCAGCTGCTGAGTTACTTTGAAATACATGTAATATCTATCTACTATTGGAATAAATTAACTTTATTTTTCCTTCTTTTATCTTAAAATGTTTAGAAGTCCTCTACCTATCTCCAATGCAAAGTATTTGGCAACAGAGAAGAGAAGGTTTGTAGCAATGTGTGATTAGCTTTATCAGATGTAGACAACACAAAAAGAAATGGATATTTATGCAGGTAGTTTGTCTAATCATTCCTTTTTTAGACATTATAATCTTAAAGAGGGTTAAATTTCCATGAATAAACTGGTCCATTATTCATATCATAACAATGTCTGGATTACTACAACCAGTATTAAAAGATTTATTTTACTGTATATAGTGGACTATAAGTCAATCTCATGTATAAGTCAAGGGCAAGTTTTGGGGCCAAAGTTATGGATTTTGGTATGACCTGTGGATAAGTCGAGGGTAAAACTTTGAGGCTCTTCAGGTCCATGGTGGCTCTTCAGAGTTTCCCCAGTAGTGGACATCCTGTTTCTCTGCCAAGGCAAAAAAGCACAAAAAAGCCCTGGCTGCAGCCAATTTTTCCGTGGAGTGGGATTAAACAGTCACAAGCAACCGCTCCCCTTCAACCCTGCCAAGAAACCTGCTTTTACAGTAGACTTTCCCTGGAATGGAAGCTCTTTACTGCTACTCCATCCACAGTTGTCTGCCTCAGCCATTTTATATTCTCACAGAGGGTGAGGAGGAGGTGTTGTTGTTCAAACAGCATTTTATGCCCAGGATAGGATACTGAGCCAGGTTAGTTAAAGCGGTCTCAAACTGGATTATTTTTGCCATGTGGATTGGACCTCTGACCAACAGCTTACACCAGTGGTTCCCAAACTCTGGTCCTCAAGATTTTCTGGACTTCACTTCAGCTCCCAGAATTTCTGATTGTTGTCCAAACTGGATAGGACTTCTAGGAGTTGAAGTCCAAAACGTGTGGAGGACCAAAGTTTGGAAAACACCGACTTACACTGTAACATTTTATACATAGTTTTGTTTTTGTTTTTTCAAAAAAAGCACCCACAACCTATATCTGTTTAGTACATACTGTCTAATATTTCCACAGGTAAAAACTGGGATACACATAGTCAAGCAATATCACAGCATGGTCAAGACAGCAGAAGTTATTAATAAGAAAGAACACACAATTAAGGAAAGCCTGCATTAGTCTGCTTTTGCCTGGTCCTCCTAAGCAGGACAAGATTCCACCCCATCCTTTCCACTATGCTGGCTTAAGTGAGGGCAAACTACTTGTGTCATAGAATCATAGAATCACAGAAATTTAGAGTTGGAAGAGACCACAAGGGCCATCCAGTCCAACCCCCTGCCGTGCAGGAACAGTTGAATTCAGTTTGTACCAACTGAACTAAGCAGAGGGAGCAAGTGGGAGGAGAAACTGGGACATTTTTAAAGGTGCTGAAAAAGTATTGAGAGAGACAGAAATCCACAATTTAGCTCACCACATCTGTTATGATACATGCTAAATTAGCTTTTAGCAAGTGTGACAAGCAACAGACTTCTCCCAACCTGTAATACATAGAAGTAAGGAAGATCCTCACATTTCCCTAAACTTCAAAGGAATTCTAGGGTTTGTTGTGAATTTGCACTTGTCAGGAACTCAAGTTCACCAAGTACAAAACAAGACTTGCCGCTATTTTCTTCTTCTAGGTTGTGTCCGCACTGCAGTAATAACTGCCATGGCTCCATACTATGGAATTCTAGGGACTGTAGTTTGTTGGGGCACCAGAGCTCTCTGACAGAGAAGGCTGAGTATTTCACAAAACTCTAATTCCCAGAATTCCACAGCACTGACCATGACAGTTAAAGTGGCATCAACCCAGATTATTTTTGTAGTGTGGGTGCAGCCCTAGTTTCAAGCTAATGAAAAGGAAATGAATGCATATCAGTTTGGCTCTGAACATGTCTCATACTCTGAACAGGATAGGAGAGAAAAGGAAGGAATTGCCCCTGGCCTTGCACAAAGCCTGAAGTCCTGATCACCATAAATGTTGGTGGCTATTAAAGCCAAACAAAAAATAATTTTTAAAAAATGAAACTTTTTTATTTAAAAAAATAAATTTTAAAATTTAAAATGTAGGTTTTTTTTAAAAAAAAAAATGATGCCTCTCCTTTCTCCCCTCACTGCATCTCACCCCGTCTGTTCAGCATTTTAAAGGGATGCAGGTAAATGCCACAGACAATTTCTTCCAAAATGGATCAGTGGTGTCAACCCCCCCTCCCCTGGTTAGGGTATCCCCCAGGGAGGTCCACACAGCCCAGTGATGCCCCTGATAAATAAGCTTACAGATTATAACAGGACCTGAACTTTTGCACAACGGCATTTGCTCCCTCCTACTCTCTGTACATACATGAGGAGCCAGGGGAGAGGGGCAGGCAGGCAGAGACACATCTGTGGATCAAAAACCTCCAGCAGAACTATATGTGTGTTGGCAAGATGAAAAGCAAAAGCACAAGACAATAAGGTGATGCTAGTAGTTTGGCTGAGTTGGGTTTGTTTGTTTACTGTATCACTAACTTTGCTGCTGGATACTGCACAATTTATATGTATATTTTATCAAGTACTTTGGTCTTCAGAATGCATTTTGAGCTCAACAATGACTGGTGTGTTTCTTCTAGAATGAGTTATAAGGAACATTAAGAGGAAAGAATGATGTTCACTACTGTTGCTGCTTTTTTGGAAATGGTAGTAGTACAAAACAGTCTTTTTTTGTAATTCAAATTATTATTAGCATATGGATGCTCTGCACTGAAGTCCTAAAACTTTTAACAAGAGTGTTTTTGTTTGTTTGTTTTTGCTATATAACAATAAGTTCCCGGTTAAAATTGCAGGGAAGCATTGGGCCTTCAAAGAAATCCTATCCATAGTGTTTCACTTAATTATCACATTGGGGCTAAGGAGAAATGAAGCAGTATGCTTTCAATCCACAAGGTTGTCTTAACCAACACATTTCACTGACCATTATATGCCATAATTTGCAATGCTTCATTGTGACATTTTCCTACCTCATGTGGAATGTAAAGCTTCCCTGGATTGGACTTTGTAGCTGCTATTATCTGCCAAGTCACTTCCAAAGCAAGGGTCAGGCCCATGGACATGTTTCCTTTGACAAAGTCTTCCTTTTAGGGGTGTAGTGGATGCCTGCCCATTTCTTTCTCAACTACTGGGAGAAACTTTGGCTCACATAAAGTTGAATAGCAATTGTGCATTCAGTGGATGAAAGAAGCAGTGGGCTGTAGATGGAAGAATCATGGGCCAAGTTCATTGCTTCCTTCAACAATGGTGGGACATTCAGAACAGATAAAAGGAAGTAATTTTTCACTCCGTTCATTATTAAGATGGGGGATTTGCTACTAAAAGATGCAGTTGTGGCTGCCAATTTGGATGTTTAAAAGAGGACTGGGAAAATTCACAGAAGATTACGTTATCAGTAGCTAATAGTTATAATAACCAAACACGAGACAGTGCAGGTCTGCATATCAGTTGCTAAGAGAGTACTCTTGCCTTATATTCTGCTGGCAGGCTTCCCACAGGCAAGTGGGAGAAGATTACTGGCTTCATCCAGAATGGCTAGTCTTGTATTTTTAATAGTAATAAGATATGAAGCAATATTAAAAGAGCACCCATATTTGCTTTGAAAATTCACAGATCATGACATATTTTCCCAGCGTTCATTTTTGAGAAATTTCAAGTCAGCCCTAATAGGCCCTTCCTTATTTTTGTGGCCCCGTTCCCTAAAATACAAACTACAGATATTCACTCTCAGTAGAACAAAAATAATCTTAATCAGATTTAGATAGCATTAGTTGTGATTGCAACTCAAAAGATGTTATACACATTTGTAACTTATGTAAAGATCTGGAGGCAACTTGGGTTGCATATTTGTGTCTTAAACTAACAACCATAAAAGAAAGTTCAAATAAAATTCCTAGTCTTTTTTTTTTCCTGATTAAGAACTAAGCTTCCAAAGGGTAAAACTACCTAGGGGCTGATGTCTGATTTGCAAAAGTAGGTCTTGGCATAAGAACCTACTGTACAAGCAGAGAGATTTGTATTAGCAGGGGCTGAGTGAATAAAAGTCATTATAACTGTAAAACAATCTGGTAAGACTTCCTGGAAATGTTGATGGGGGTGTGATCAGAGCAAACATGAGATCTGTCTGGTTTAGGGCTATTCTATACATGCACAAACATTCAATTTTTTCCTAAACGTTTACTCTATAAAATTATAATATAATTAGGGAGTACATGCAGAAATATATCTTTATTTAATTACTATGTGATTCAGGGAAGAAGTATGTCAGTCCCAAATCCTAGGCATTTTCCCCCCTTGCTACCAAAGCCCAAATTTTGATAAAATCCTATGTATATAAAGCAGTTCTTTGCTACCTGAACACATCGTAGATTGAGGGTTTTCCTATAAAGTATTTCCTATGGACTGCAAAAATTGATATACCTAGAAATAATGAGCATTTGGCACAAAAAGGAATCCTACTACAGGGAGCAATTACTGATATGAAATCTGAGGTATTTTCATATGGCTACAATCCAAACAGACTCAATCAAGGAAGCCACAGCCCTAGGTCTATAAGACCTGAACAAGGATGTTGATGACAGTGACCTGGAGGTCTCTCATTCATACAGTCGCTATAAGTGAAGTCAACTTGACAGCAGTTAACAACAACAGAATATACAGCCGGGCTTCAGGACTGAGGCTAGCTGGCTGAAGATATTGTTACACCTACACAGAAAGCAATGTGCTCATTACCAGTATTACTGAACATAAGCTGCACAGGTAAGTCTATACTTGGGCTCTCTCAGAGATTGCTAACATTACTCTTTTTTCGCACTACATTCCCATAATCCTCTGGCTACATATAGATTATGCTGACTAGGGAATCAAGGGAACTGCAATCCAGAAAAGTACCCTGTTTAAATTCATGGGCCCTGGTTAGCTTAAAAGGTACTTTCATCCCTTGAGAGCATTTCCTGCAATAAAATTACAGGAGATGGGCTAAATACTCTGAAAGTACCAGATCCTGTCTGATCTTGAAAGCTAAGCAGGCTCAGCCCTGGTTAGTACTTGGGTGGACCACCAACAAATATCAGGTGCTGTGGGCTGTATTTCAGAGGAAGGAATTGGTAAACTGAGTATTTCTTGCCTAAGAAAAACCCCGTGAAATTAATGGGGTCACCAAAGGTGGACAGGAAACCTGAAGGCACACACACATAGACAGCCATACATTCTAACACCTTCTGGGCCATGTGGATCTACCAGGTTTATAAAGAGGGCAACCAATTCAATCAAACATCACCTTTTGCAAAATGGGAAAGATAGGCTTCTCCTAAGGCCATTTGCCTCTGAATGTTTACCTAATCCAATGTACTGTGACTGTGCCCTTGAATAAACTCATCATGCTTGTTCTTTATTTTCCTTGTTTGATTTTGTACTACAATTAATTGGAAGATTTTCAACATGGTTTTATTGTTGCTGTTTGTTTCAGGGTTTTTTTTTTTTCAATTATGCTTTTATTGCAATCTGCTCTGAGAGCTTTGGTCAGAAAACTGAAACAACAATCTGTAATTATTTTTGTGGGGGAGAGAAAACCAAACAGATGTGTCACTATTTTGTTTCTGCATTAGAACTGTAATAATAAAATAATAAAGAGAAATTTTAGAATGCTGTCACAATCTTTAAAAGAACATGTGTTGCAGAATTCTCAAAAAACCTCAGTCATGCTAGTTTTAACTGCTTTGAGTCCTGAACTGGGAAAAGGGTGGAACTGGAATCATCATCATCATCATCATCATCATCATCATCATCATCAAAAAGGCAATTAAATGGCAATAGCTAACATGGTTCTGCAAAAATCTAGAGAGAGTTTTACTAGCCCTCTATTACCAGATTACCATTCTTTATGCACTCAGGGAAGATACACAACTGTACTGGTATAGGCTGATTTGACTCCAGGTTTTTTTATACACACAAATGCACATACACACACTACAGCAACTGAAGGATCGCAGCTTACTACCTATGTTGATATAAATGTTTGCATGAGATTGAAGAGGGACTGTATTTTGTTCACAAGCAATACTTTCATATCATCCAAAAGACTGAGTGTTAACAATTAGCCACTGCACCACTATAGTTTGAAATCTGAAATATTCTAAAAACCAAAACTTTTTTCATGGATGGCTGAGATAGTGACACCTTTGCATTCTGATGGTTCGATGTACATAAACTTTGTTTCATACACAAAATTATTAAAAATATTGTACAAAATTACCTTCAGGATATAAGGTGCGTGTGAAACATAAATGAATTTTGTGTTTAGACACATGTAAATACAGATATTCCAAAATCCAGATAAATCTGAAATCCAAAATACTTTGGAACCAAACATTTCAGATAAAGGAGACTCAACCTGTAATATCGAGATCTACTGCAGCCTGAACATTTAGGTCTGGAAGTATTTTCAAAGGCATCTTTAACTATTAAACTAGGTGTATTTTGCTTACTACCTCACTTTACAATCTCTGCAGATGGATACCTCTGTGATTGATCTTTTTTCCTTAATACTCTGCTAGCAGTAAAAAAATGTCGGCTAAGGTACTCTTATTTAAAAATATTCATTAAATCAAAAGAATTCCCTAGATTAAGGCCCATAGGAAACATATCACAACCTTAACATCAGTTACAATAAAGACTATTTCAGTTTGGTAAAATTACAACCAAAGGGGGATGGGGAGTGGGAACTACTTGGTATTAATTTCCAACAAAATGTAATTTTGTTAATATTGTATTATCATTCCATTTGTTTAGTATTATATTCTGGTTTTTTAAAATAACATTGCAACCCTTTCTAACTGAAACCATCACACAAAATCTAGCTATATTCTGAGCACCAATTGTTTGTTTTCCATGATTAAATATTAATCTTTTAGATGGCCAATATTCATATCAAGTAAAACTCCAACAATATATTTCTTCACACACACACACACAGAGAGAGAGAGAGAGAGAGAGAGAGAAAATGTTGTTAGTCCTAACCAGACTACTATTATTATTAGGCAGGTAAAAACAAATATAAAACAGTACAAATCAGAAACAATACAAGACAATTGAGAAGAATAAATATAAAGTTTAAAAATAATCAAACAATTTTAAAAGTTTTAAAAATACACATTAAAACATTAAAATGTATTAAATTATATACAGTTGGATACAGAGTACATCTATTGGATCAGTGGGATTTACCTATTTGTTGACTCACCATGAAGCAATTGACTGAATGGGTATAGGTTTACTCTAGTTAAGACTAACCAACTGGATGCCAACCACAATTTTTGTTTTTAACACAGACATCCATAATTTGACATTCCAAGACATGGATCCTTTTTGGAAAAAAGTAGTAGCAGTGATCATTTCTGTAAATTACAAGAACAAAATGATTTTATAAAGTAAAATTTGATTTTAAAAAAAAATTGTGAAAAAGGGAAAAACATGAAATTTAACAGTAAGAATATAACTATAAAAGGAGCATAGAATCAAAATAAATATCACATTATTTGTAAGTGAAAGGGTAAGATGAAGTGGTTATCTAGTCACCAGGCAGAAAGCACTGGAAGTTCCCTTTGCTTAAATCCTCCTTGGCATTATATTTATTCTTACACAGTGTTTGTTACACACACACACACACACCGGGGGGGGATGTAAGTAAGCATACACAAACTTGTCCTGAAAATTTCACAATGTGAATTTTCATTCATTTCATTCATTCCACAAAACAGCCCACAATAGAATGGGATGTCTGCAGCAGGAAGCAAAGTATACTTTAATTTTGGTCAGACTCTATACTCTTCCATCTTCTTCAGGTTTCTGAGAGGAAATTTGCTAGAGAAATGACTGTCCACTGTATAATCCTGTTCATAATGAGAAAAAAATATAGTTTATTATTCTAATAATGTTTGACAGAAACTAAAACAAATGTCATTTCTAACTATTCATGTGCTTATCAATTAATCTGCAACATTCATGTGTGGAACTTTTAAGGGCAAAGCAAAAGTACATTGCTTCCAACAAAGACAAGGAACTGCAATTGTACCTGGCTGGGGACTGAGGACCATTAATTCCCTTTTCATGCTCTTCTCCTTTAATAGTGTAATTCCTAACAGATGATATAGTATTCTACCTGCAAAAGAAACAGAAAGGAACTAAACCAATGTTGAGTTTGTCTTTTTTTCTTCCTTCTCCATCCTCCTCCCAGTTCCACCAAAAATGACTGCAGAGGAACTCAGGGGGAAAATATGACAAAGTAATTTTGCCAAAAAAGGAGAAGGGGGAATGCAAAATAAAAATGTTTTGTTGAATATGCCACTATGATTTCTTTGATGAAAAAGACACATGAATGAAACTAAAAAGTATTTCCATTAACTAGGCAACACTTACCATGAGATGTCATGCGCTGATTTCTGTGATTCTGCCCACGATCAATACCCTGTGTTCATTCACTGGCAGGAGTATGTATATCACTGCATTTCTGCACATGCCCCAGTTGTGTTGTTCTTCCACACCCTACTCTCCCCATAATGTAGCTATTGAATAAATATGTGTAGGGTAAGCCAGCCCCTTATTTTACTGATGATAATGATCACTTGTCCATTTGAAGAATGCCATGAAACCAGGCCTCAAATTTTTGCCACTTAGAACTGCATCTGAATCAAATCAAAGACATAGCCTACCAAATTGCCCAAGTATTAAACAAACAAACAGACAAACAAAAATGTAATATTGTTCTTCACCATATTTCTTGCAGGTTTTCAGGTTTTTAACTTATGGTTTCAAAAACATTCACTCCAAATAACAAAAACATTCTATACATATCTCAATACAAGGATATTTTCAGCCACCAATCTTAGCAAATTAACATGTTTTATGTGTGACATTTTTCTCAGCACCTACCAATTTCTCACTTATTCAGCATCTACCAAAATTACAAATTGATGAAAATGATCCTTTCTCAAACTTCCCTTCAGTACTACCTCCTGCATTTATGCAGCATAATAGTAAACGGGGGTGGAGGGTATAATTATGAAAAGCCAGCCATACCTTAAATTAAGGCTGGTATGCACTTTCTGACCATGAAAATACAATTAATGTGGACTGCTTATTGCTGAGCCCATAGCCCAACTAATGGCTGCTGGTGATGTTTATGCAAACATTTAATTTAATTTCATAAATGTACTTCCAGCCTTCAGTGCTTTTAACATCTACATTAGTATTCTGAAAGTGAATTTGAAATGATGGAAAAATACTATGCTGTTGGTAGGGCAGTGGATTTTTCCAGATGTGGTCAGTTCAAGTCATTCTGTTCCATTTCATGCTACTTTATTTTGCTTCTTGATAATTCCCCCTTACAAATGCAGTTAGATTCTCCTCTTGCTTTCTTTTTTTAAACCTCAACTATTGCAGTTCATAAGTTTGGTCCATTTGTGAGCTTCTTTGCTTATGGTGTGGGTTCTACTGTTAGATGTTGTATGTGTTTGATCACTTTGCCCTCTCCTGAATTTGTCCTTCTTTCCAGCCACATGTCTAGTTTGCATTCCTCATATTCTTCTGCTTCTCCTCCTGTGCTTCCTTCCATTTCCTCCCTCCAATATCTCTATAGGAATGTTGTCATTTCAGCAGGTGATAAATGAAAAGAAAGGCAGCAAAAATATTCTTGCACACACATTATTTCTGCCTTCATATTTTCATCCCATCCAATTTGCAATGTGCATACAACTGCTAGGTTCTCTCTCACCTTGCTGTGTATTACTATGCAATTCACTATGGTGAATTAGCCCAATCCTATAGAGGGATTTTAAAAATATTAAGAGGGAAAATGATGAAAATAAATATGAGAGGTAGGAGAATGTAAGGATTACAAATAAGAAAGGGAACTTGGAAATAGGGCAAAACTGAGAGCAGGAGGGGATCAGACACTCCTACATCTTATAGCACAGCCCACATTACATATTTTGCTCAGAAATGAACCAAAATGTGCTGCTGTTATTAAATGTACAGTGGGCCCTTTTTATACGCTGGGGTTAGGTTCCAGGATCCCCCATGCATAACAAAATCCATGAATGCTCAAGTCCCATTCAATCAAATGACATATCAAAATGGTATATCTTATATAAAATGGAAAATCAAGGTTTGCTATGTGCAATTTATGCTTTTTCTTAATATTTTCAAGCCATGTATGCTTGAATCCATGTATAAAAAAATCAGTGGATTAGGAGGGTTGAATGTGCAAGCTGAATGGTTCTTGAAAAAATACTATATATATATATATATATGTCAATTTTTCTTGAAAATCAAAAAGAAAAACTCAGAAAACCAGGAGAATAAACCCAAAAAGGCCTATGGTCAGTACAGCGCTGTCTGGATGACAGAAAGAAATGCAGGGTCTATGCTGCATAGAGCCAACAAACCACATGTCCGGATGCTCCCAGTATAAAAAGCCAGATTCATATTTGAATGCTCACCACATCAAAACCCCAGCATGGTTACAAGCGACCAGCTTCTGGCCTGGGTCTCCCCTTGAAGAGCTACTTTTGCATATACAACACATAGAGGATGTCAGGCAGAAGAGATTGGAAATACATGTCTGAAACATAGGAGGGGTGCTTCAGAAAAGGCATGAAACGAGTAATGAGTAATGTCTTCAGAAAAGACATAAATGAGTTCTACATAAATGTAGGAGTGATATGATATCCAAAACTTTTAATGATCACCTTTTTTAAAAAAATGACAGAAAGTTTGTTTTGATTTGTAGTTGTTAATTTATCTCTATGTAGTCACTATCTACATTTTTCCCAGCATATCTTGACCTTCTGAATACCTGATATTGTAGAAGTCTGCAGATTGCACCTTATGAGGGGGTATCGTAAAGTCATCTTTAAATATTTGAAGGGAGATGAGCAAGCTTATTTCCTCCTGCTCTAGGGATTAGGACAAAAACCAATGGATTCAAATTACAAGAAAGAAGACTCAACCCTAAAATTACGAAGAATTTCCTGACAGTAAGAGTTATTTTGCAGTGAAATAGACTGCCTCAGAAAGAAGCGGACTCTCCTTCTTTGGAAGCCTTTTGACAACATGGCCCAGGTAGAACCAAGTCTATATAACTAGAATGCAAAATGCCAAAAATTCAATAAGCCAGAGCAACAAGAGGTATGCAGTGTCAAACAGTCCCAAGTCAGCAGCTGTAAATTGGAACAGAGTCCTAACAGGTAAGATATCAGAGTCAGTGAACAGTTCAAGTGTCATAAATCAAGTGGTAGCAGCTCAGGTTGAGAGGACTGAAAGTTTACTTCCAGCAGCTCCAGTAGAGGAGTCTCTCCACACCTAAAGGAAGCCAACTCAGCCAACAGCCAGATGCTAGATAGCATTTAAGGAGAGCATTTCACATCTGTGCACATGTTGCCTTCTGCTGTGTTGGTGAGGGAAGTTGGTGTCAGATGCCAGAGCTGTCACCTCTCTCAAGGGCTGGGAGGTCTTCCTTCGAGTTCCTCTCCTTGCTATACTGGAGGAGGAGTCTGCTCCAGCTGTGATATGACTGCTTCGTCTTCTTCAGAAGACAAATTCTTGGGGGGTAGAGGGCATGACAATAGCACAACCACAGCAAGAGAGACAGCAAAAGGCCACATGCGTAATAATGGATTGGAGAAACAAACTCATAGAATCATAGAATCATAGAATCATAGAGTTGGAAGAGACCACAAGGGCCATCCAGTCCAACCCCCTGCCATGCAGGAACTCCAAGTCAATGCATCCCTGACAGATGGCCATCCAGCCTCTGCTTAAAGACCCCTAAGGAAGGAGACTCCACTACACTCCGAGGGAGTGTGTTCCACTGTCGAACAGCCCTTACTGTCAGGAAGTTCCTCCTAATGTTGAGGTGGAATCTCTTTTCCTGCAGTTTGCATCCATTGTTCCGCGTTCTAGTCTCTGCAGCAGCAGAAAACAAGCTTGCTCCCTCCTCAATATGACATCCCTTCAAATATTTAAACAGGGCTATCATATCACCTCTTAACCTTCTCTTCTCCAGGCTAAACATCCCCAGCTCCCTAAGGCGTTCTTCATAGGGTAAGGTTTCCAGACCCTTCACCATCTTAGTTGCCCTCCTTTGGACATGCTCCAGTTTCTCCACATCTTTTTTGAATTGTGGTGCCCAGAACTGGACACAGTATTCCAGGTGGGGCCTGACCAAAGCAGAATAGAGTGGCACTATAACTTCCCTTGATCTAGAAACTATACTTCTATTGATGCAGCCTAAAATTGCATTGGCTTTTTTAGCTGCCGCATCAAACTGTTGACTCATGTTCAGCTTATGGTCTACTTGGACTCCTAGATCCCTTTCACATGTGGTCTCATTCAGCCAGGTGTCCCCCATCCTATATCTGTGCATTTCATTTTTCCGCCCTAAGTGCAGAACCTTACAGTTCTCCGCATTGAATTTCATTTTGTTAGCACTGGCCCAGCTTTCTAGTCTATTCAGGTCATTTTGAATTTTGATCCTGTCCTCTGGGGTATTAGCTACTCCTCCCAGTTTAGTGTCATCTGCAAATTTGATAAGTATGCCCCCAATTCTGTCATCCAAATCGTTAATAAAGATGTTGAATAGCACTGGGCCCAGGACAGAGCCCTGTGGGACCCCACTGGTCACTTCTCTCCAGGATGAAAAGGAGCCATTGTTGAGCACCCTTTGAGACTGCTCAGATCCAGCAGATTTTTTGGTCTTACCTCACCACTGCTATGCATCCTCCAAAAAAGTACACCTGCTAGACTAGCACATCACCAGAATTCTAGCTAATGAATGCTCTTCCAGAGTGTTGTTGTTCTGCACAGAAAGTTTTTTGCAAGGAGATCTAATGTGAACTCTGCTATGCTGTCTCATTACTTTGCCCAACATTATCAGGAGAGCAGGGGGGAGGGGATAGTTCTTATGAGCCTGTGAGCGGCTCTTAGTCATCATAGCTATATGCTAAGGGGCTAAATAGACGGGTGGCTTAACACCGCCACTTTCAGCCCCAGATTGTTGCCGCAGCTACTGCATGCTGCGGTAATGATTCACTCCCTCTTGGGAGCAAAAAGAAGCTGCTTCCTATGATGACACCCCTTCTGCCAGTGCAGTTTGGACGGGTATGGTGCCCACTGTCTGGATGGGCGAGCACCATAATGGTGCACATGTGGCAAAAGTAGGGCTGGGCATGTGCGGATGCCCAGCCCTACCGAGCCCTAATTTCAGCCCCAAACTGGCACAAAGTGCCAGTCTGTACAGGGTCTAACTCCAGGATTAGTGGCAGCATGTCTCTCAACACGTTGCTAGGGGAAATGAGTGAGGATAGCATCATATCAGTGTTCCCTACATGTGGCCTCCTAGTAGACATCCAGTTGGCCAATGTTGAGACAAAATGAAAGACTAGATTATCCTTTGGTCTTGTTCAACAGGACTCCTTCTATGCATCTGTTGCCCATTCCCTTTATTAGACCCAACATTCAATACAGGTTTTTTTTCAATTCAATATTGTTTTTATAGATTGACCAAGAATGTGTTTACAGGACAATGTCATTTTTTTAAAAAAAAAATACTTGCTTTTACAGGACAACGTTACTTCTTTTCTAAACTATTGCTTTAGAAACCACTGACTAATTAACTCAGCAGATGTTTTCACAAACCAGGAAGTGCATCAAGTGAAGTGTAAATGCCATTGTTTCAACCTTAATAATCCATTAAAGGACACCATGTATTTAAAAAGAAACCCATAATTCTGACCAAGATTGTTTCTTGAGCCTTGAGCTTGTTGCATGAGCTTTTTTTAACAAGCACTGGCATCCACACTTATAGCTAATTTTGTTAACATAAGTAATTTACTGATCCTGTTCTTACAATAGCTTCTGTTCTTTCATATATGTAATTTACACTCAGAAACACTTGCTCACATTTCAGTCTAATTTCATCTTAACAATCATAATAAGTAATTATATTCATAAAGTATTATTATTATTATTATTATTATTATTATTATATTTGCTGACCCTAATAAAGCATTATTCTTCATTAGGGTCCACGCATGGCTCAGTTAACAAAGCCTCTGACAAAAAGCTCCTTTTTATAAAATGTTTTTATATCTCCCCAAACCCACTTTTCCTCTTTCTCCTCTGTGTAGCTGGAATATTTTTTTAAAAGCCAGGATTGACAATGCATAATGATGAAGGAAGGCTGCACAAACATAGGCTTTTGGTCGGGGTGACCAGATTTCCTAACCACAAAAGAAGACAAGGCACTGAAAAAGGTAGAACATTCAAGAAAAATGTAGGACAATACAAAATAAAAGCTAAAAACACTAATATACATATAAATTCATGCTTCTTACTCATGATAAAAGTGGATGGTATTTTGAATTTCCTCCTGTACAGAAGGTTGAAATATAGGAGATGTCTCAGAAAAGGAGGATATCTAGTCACCCTGACTTTTGGTTGCATTAGTTGGATAATCCAGAAGGAACAAGAAAAGCCTTGAAATCACTATGAATTGTAAATGCATTGAAGTTTTATTGCAATAACAGTAAAAGTAAATGTAAAAAAATATCTGATCAACACTGTGATGTACATAAACATTTTAGTCCTCTGAAAATTTAAAGAAATCACAGAAAGTTAAAGAAATCACAGCAGCCGCAACGTTGGATAATTCGGAATGTTGGATAACCGAAGGTTGGATAATTGAGGCTCTACTGTAAATGTGTTCAGAATTGCAGGATTACAATGTTTCTGAACATGCATGTGCATATAGATATAACATACATATCTGTGTCCATTCCCACATCTGCAAGTAAGAAACCTGCAGAAGTACGATATGTCTTACTGGCATAAGACTTTCGAGGAGAAAAGCAGTGATGAGAAGTGGTTTTGTATATAGACAGGCATCCACTCTAGTGAAATTAGACAGAGTGGATAGCTGTTTAGCATTAAGATAGCATCAGCACATTTTTCTGATTAAACTCCCCACTTCCACCCCTTTTGAGATCAAAATCAGTTGTTTTGCATCCAACTTTGTTCCGGAAATAAGTTTAGTTAACATATATCACATTTGCGTCTTGTATTGCTTATGCCAAGTTCCAGGGATTACTTTGTACCAGAGTACAGCTATGAAACATATTCCAGTGCCTCTGAGCAGATATGAAAGACCCAACCTAATGACTGTTCTCTCACTACTAGACAACCATCTATAGTTATTTCTTGCATGTATGTGTCATACAAAGATTAGAACGCAGTATGTTTTTAATAAAGAAAGGGAATGACAAAGTTATCCTTAGAAAACAAAGAATATCTGCACCCAATGGACTATGGCATTAGCTACAAATAATTAGACCATAATAAACCAGGCTCTTCCATTTTCTGTTCAATTACAGCCACCGACCAGGCCAGCACAGCCACTCTTATGAAACAAAAACAAGTTTGTCAACAAGCCTTCCTAATCTTTGGAAATAAAGTTGAAGATACATTATCACAGAGCCTGTAAACTCCCACAGTCCATTTCCCCCCTTGCAAGAAAGCTGCCACCCACACCTCATTCTCTTGACAGCCTTGCTTTGTGCAGTTCTTTTGCTCCTCCTGCATAATTTCCTTCATTCGTGACAGCTATGCTTTGATTTCTGAAATTTTAATATTTTCTGTTCTTTCTAAATGCCATGCAGTTCAAGATGTTTCCAACCAGTAAAAATGGTATGTTAGTAAATGAAGTGGGAACAAATGTTCAAGTGTATCTTCATGTAGTTTAAGAGAAAAAGACAAGGCATTTATAAAGGCTCATAGGGCACATCAAATTATCAAAGTAAGTAAATCAGTAGAGGGATGACATTAGTGAGGGTGAACTATTCACATACATATATGCACACCCATAGCCATAGAGATTGATTCATGGTGCTGAGGTCTGAGCTGTAGGATAGCAGTGATTTTATTAGATTGACTGATTGATTTAATAATAATAACAACAACAACAACATTTATTTATAACACCCTTCCCGCCAAATAAAATAAAATATTAACTATATTTTATTTTATTTATATCCTGCCTTTCTCCCAAAATGTAATCCAAAGCACTTTATAATATAAGTCATAACAAAATAGCTAAAACAATAGGTTTAAATGCATTAAACAACCAATATGAATTGAGAATATTAGAAATATATTACACACTAACTGCTTTATCACACTAGGGGGCAAACAGGATGTAAACGAGAGTTAAACAAGAGTTAAACAGGAAATGTCCTATGATAAACATAGGGCATTTCCTGTTTAACTCTCATTTAAATCCTGTTTGCCCCCTAGTGTGATAAAGCAGTTAAGAAACAGCACACTCATGGTACCCATCCTTCTACCCCAGGCAGTTAACAAGCTGAAGCCCTGTTTAAATAGGACTTAGCCTGCTGGCAGAAAGAGAGCAGAGAGGGGGTTCCTTAGCCTAGGAGCAGCCACTGGGAAGGCTCTCTCCTGTATCATCACCAGATGAGCCTGGGATGATGGAGACAAAGCCCTCCCTCAATGACTGTCAGACTTGGGAGGATCATAAGAGGAGAGAGTCTTTCAGATAGATATTTGCTCCTGCTCAAATCTGATAAAAGTTAAAGGTAATGTCTCTTTATAACCAACTGCAGGGGGTGATGCTCATCTCCATTATGAAGCTGAAGAGCCAGCATTGTCCAAAGACGACACAGGTGGTCACGTGGCCAGCATGACTGCACTGAAAGTTGTTACCTTCCCACTGAAGTGGTACCTATTTATCTACTTGCATTTACATGCTTTCGAACTGCTAGGTTGGCACAAGCTGAAACTAGTGAAGGGAGCTCACCCCATCATATGCTACTTGGGCCTTGAACTGCTAAACTTCCAATCTTCTGATCATCAGAACTGGTGTCTTAACCACTAAACCACTGTGTCCCATCCGATAGCCACCCATTATATTATATTTTTTTTCTTTATATTCCTGAATGGGTATTGCTGAGATCCTTTTTTGGGGCACAGGAGGCTTCAGTAGAGGAAAGAAATATCCTAGTATTGATACAATCCTTTATCTTATTGTCCTCTGGGTATCCTGCCCTCTGTATAATCCTGACAAATGTAGGTATCCAGTGTGTTCCATGATCAGAAGGTGGCATGGCATTAACCAGTCTGAATCACTTCAAATTTTAGAGAGAGGAGGAAATGTATCATCACCTTTCAGTGAACTCATATGCTGAACATATGACTGTAGGGAAGCAATATTGGAAAATGTTCACTTACACAGTTTGATTCTTAATTAATAAATATTTATAATCACCAGTTGTTCACTTCAAATAATATTAGTTTACTTTCTAGGTTTACTCAACTGGGTATTAATACACAAATAAAGCACACACTTTTGGACTATTTTTCAAATATTTACCCAAATCTGTAGAATAAAACCCTGGCCTAAATCTAGAGATGTAATATTTCCAGATAATTTGAAGCCATGAGAGTAAAAAGGTTGTGTCCAGGGCTGGGCCCACCAGTGGAAGGTCAGAAATTTTCACGAAAAAAAAATCAGATAAAGGCAATATTGGCATCCTTTACGGACTGAACCTTATCTTGCTACTTTAGGAACAAAAAGATAATTATATGTAACTGGGCTTCACATAGCATTTATCATTTAGCATTTATTCATAATATAATTACTAACTAGACATCTTTTAAAATGTTTATATTTTGTTATAGATGGAACCATAGGAGCCTAAACTGTAAGGAAACTCAGGGCCCATTCCCACTGAGGGAATAATGCGCGTCCTGGATCATGTCTGCTCCGCCACTTCAATCGATTCCAAAAGGCCCCTCGTTCCCACTATGAAAAAGGGGCCTGTTTGGAATTGATTTTTGGGGAGGGCACACTTGTCGTTCCCATTAGAGCTGGGGGAAAAGACAAGCAGCCCTCCTCCCTTTCACCTGGTGCCCCAGGACCCCTTTTGAAGGTCCCCAGCAGTCCTTTCCTTTACCTCCCTTCCTCTCTATTCCTTCCTTCCTCCTTCCTTCTTGCCTTCCTCTTCCTTCTTTCCTTCCCCTTCCTTCCTTCCTTCTCCCTCCCTCCCTCACTTCCTTCTCCTCCTTCCTTCATACTTTGTTCCTTCCCCAAGGCCAGTGGCGCTTCTGGCGCTGCGCTGCTGCTGCTCACCCCATTCCAACCGGAGCGGCAGCAGTACCAGAGGACCCTTGGCCCCAGGAGAAGCGGCGGAGGCCTGGCTTGAAGCCGCGGAGGCCCCGCCGGCCCTGGGAGAAGAAGGAACAAGGTATGAAGGAAGGAGGAGAAGGAAGGGAGGGCCCGCCTCACACTTCGAATCAGAATGTAGCAGGAATGGGGCCTCAGTTTGGCCAAAGAGTGGCAGGCAGTTAGGAAAGAACCCATTATTTTGCCTCTATTAGTTCTTCATAGTGTGACGCAATCATAACACATTCATTCCCATAAAAAGGTCAGAGGAAAAAAAAAACAAGACCCAGAACTGTAATGGTCAAATACTATATAAAGTCTTAGAAAAAAATCTTCCTCTTTGTAGAGATTTCAGAAAGTATTTGGGGGCACAATGTGACAACCTTGTATTTCAATTTCCCCCCAAAAATAGAGCTAAGCAATGTCCCCTCTCTTCAGACTTTCACAATTCTACCTGAATCTGATGCTTCATCCCCCTCTCCTTTCTTCTGGCCTCTCCTTGAAAACCATAATCTGGAAAGCTAGAAAAGCTTAGTTTTCAGCACTGCAAGGTACCGGGGGGGGGGGGGGGGGGAGGATGGACACACAAGAAGACCTTTTTGAAACCCTGCACTAAATCCAAAATTACATTGTTGGCCACAACAGGCCTCTCTCCTCTCTTCTGCAATTCTCCAGGCTATATGAAAATAGTCTCAGGTGGATTTTCCAGCTCAGAACTATTGGGATGCATATGCAGATGGCTGGAGTCAGAAGATGGCAGTCCTTTCCCCATTTGCTTGCTGGATCCCACGGTTGCACCAGCAGACAAGCACCAGTGGATCCTACCTCTTCTCAGGTGGCATCAGTAATATCATAGTCTGAATGGTATAGGAATAGTAACACTAGTTGTCTTCCTCTCTCTAGGAACAAGCTTACTCTTCTACTTTACATTTCCAAGAATCACATAGATTTCTGTTTCTAAGCATGATAAAAGTTGAAATAGAGATAGCTGACATCTCCTGTCACAGAAACAATAACTAAAATATGATCCACTCTCAAATTCAATTTAGCAGTGACGATAGATCACTTTCAATTTGATCATCCCAATAATAACATTAGTCATTTTAAATTTTCAGGTACTGTTGCATATAAATCCATCCTCAGAATACGGTTCATTAGACTTCCCTGCCAGTAAACTGAGTGTTTTTGAAAAATGCATTTCCTTTTCTAGGCAAGAGTTTTGACAGGTCATTTGTTGGAAAAATCATTGGCAAGGTTTTTTTTTTCTTCCCCTTTAAAAACAGCACCCACATCTGCAAATATAAATATGCAGAACTCATTTTAAAATATTGCAATCCTTACAGGGAAGTTTCGGGATATATTTCAGTAACAATAAAGGGTTGTTTCATATAATTATGTGTAAGGAAAAAGGAAGACACACACACAAAAATGATGGTGAAAAACTTTATTGCACGTATTGTAACGCATAATGTACACAGACAATATTTTCTATGTATAAATCTTTTGAGCAATCATAAAATACAATGCTTTAGAAATAAAATGGCTGCTCATATGAAACACTGTAGTTCACAATGCCTTCTTAAATTAGTCATTTAAAACTGTCTTATAAACAAGGATTGTGGAACAAGTCCCTCCTGTATCAGTAGCCCATCTGCTACCGCCAGACCTACAGTAAATACTCACTAACCCCTGAAGTTCATACTTATTCCTTTGAGGAAAACATGCAGGTAACAAAGTTACTTTCCCAGTATGCTTGACCAGTTTGAGTCCATCCACAGGGACTTTTAAACTTACAAAGAGGATGTGAGTAAAATTAGATTATACTTTCAGCACACTTTTACACACTTTTAGCAACATCTGTCATAACATGTGCCTTTTCTCACCTATGTATCTGGCATTTAGCATGCTTTGATTTGTGACTGATTTTTGCAAAGTAAGCATGGGCTTAACTTGAATTCTGATTGGATTGCAGTTTGATTGTTCAGGCACATATCTCTGAGGAAATTTGTAGGTGGAGGCAGATTAATGCATTCTTTTTAATGTCTAGTCTGACTCATAGAGAAAGTTTAAAAGAAAGAGGAGAATAAAAAATCTTCCACCATAATGTGGGACAGTGTTTCACATACATTGAGACCTTGGAACACAATCACCTAGAAATCTGAAAATAAAAAAAACATAAATAAATAAACTTAAAATAAGATTTTAAACAAAATGTTCACATTTGTAATTCACTTTCAGTTATGTACTGAAAAGTGCCAAGTAGTTTCTAGAAACAAAAGCAAAATTTACTATATCCCAATGAGCAAAACTTCAGTGCTAGGTAGTAAGTAAAAAAAAATAATAATAAGGGAGAGGAACCCCTTCCCAATTTCTGATGCTGTACTAACTTAAACTGAAAGGTCATATAAACTGACTGATAAAACTGATGGCTAATATAAACTGTATTCAAGTTATTGCTCCTTATGATCAATAGTTATCCACACTTGTCTAGTTTGAGCAAGTCCCCCACCAACCCCCATTTCCAGAGAAAAATGCAACATAGAAATTGAAGGCACACTCTCTCTAAAATCCCTTTTCATCTTTTTCTGATGTTCTGAATATTTAAAGCACTCCTAATGGCATCATTTTAAAACCTACTTGCTCTTGACTCATACAAACAAGAAAATTGTGTGTCTGTATCTGTGTGGGTATAGGAAGGATAAAAGTTGATGTTACATAGAGAGAGAAACAGGCAAGCACTTGTTCACAGTCTGTTCCCATCTCTGTTAATTGGTCTATAAGAATAAGTTGCCTTGTTAGGCTGGAGCCTGATCTTCAAGGCACAAAATGAATGGGGCTCATTCTGCTGCCTCAGGTTTCAGAATCACAGCCTTTGATTAAGGCAAGTGCTTTCAGATCATGACAAATAAGCTTTAGAGTTCAAACAGAATCCAAAGGGTGGCAAAAGAAAAGAAAACTAGTGCTAATTCTAACCAGCACCTTTGAATTTAGAGATGTAAACTCAAAACATCCACACACCTGCATCCATGTTCAATACATCAACTGAGTCAAAAAACTTCTAAAGGCAATGAATGTGTTGGCTGTTGCAACCCACCTACAAGAACTTCCTACTGCAGCCCAGAGCGTGACATTTTTGAAGTTTCAATCAAGATTCTGCATTTATGAAAGAAATCTATTAAATGAGCCAAAAACATCAAGGGCTGTATGAAAGCTAATCTTCAACATGAGGAATAGGTTACTGAATGGAACAATCATGGAAACTTGTCAGCAGAATGAATATTTGTCAAGATTAAATGATACCAAGTAAAAATATTTGCAGATTTTTGCCAGGCTGTCATACTGGTTCACCAGTTCCCCGCTATTCAAGTTGTGAACCCATGGCTTTAAGTCAGGGGAGGGAATATTTGTGCTTTCACAATGCATGCCCCTGGAGTCTAAGCAGCGTTCACCCTTGTGATCTTCTAAGCAGCAGCCAAACTGGGGCATCAGAAGAGAGGATCACACTCTGATACTCACACCCTCTCAGGCCAACACCAGCCTTTTACAATCCTTTAAATCTGTGGTTCTTAAACTTTGCAGGGAGCGTCAAGGACCCTTTAGAGAACTTGATGAAAGTCACACACCTCCCTCCTAGAAAAATAAGTTTAAACATACATTTTCAAAGTAACAAGGAGGAAATCAAAAAGAAAAAAATACTATTTTTAAACCTCATCTGTGGAGCCCTGAAGCAGGAGCACCTGCTTTAAACTGAGGCAGCACTAAAATGAAGTCTCAAGGAAGAAATTATGCTTGGAGGATGAATTCTTACTGGCTGAATCAATGGATAGAGAAAACAACACAATCCAACTATTCCTCAGAAGTTCAGCAGGATGGGTGAGGAGAAAACACCTCACCCACCCTAGAAAATTGTTCTCCATGACCATGTGCAGCTATAACACACTTGTGTTATATGTTACATGTGTCCTTTGTTGCTTAGAACCACATTTAAGGATATCATCCAAAGACAGGCAAGATCTTGAAGATGCAACTGGATCTCCATCTTCTGCCCCACTCTTTCTACATCCCTACCACACACACACAGACACCTGCTCCAGAGGGTCCAGAGATTACTGTCTCGAAGGAAAAAGTTGGAGATGTCTCAAAGTTATGTTTTGATTGCCAAGCAGGATTGGGCCTAGAAATATCAGGTATATTTAGCAAACCATATCTCACTGTATGGGCCAGACTGGGCTCTGAGATCATCAGGAGAGGCCCTTCTCTCAGTCCCATCCCTATCACCATCCCTCAACTATGGAACTCCCCTCCCAGGGAGGCCAGAATGGCCCCTTCCTTGTTGCCCTTCTACCAGCAGGCAAAAGCCATCTAGACAGGCATTGAAAACATATTGGGGCTTTTTACATTGGCAAGAAAGTGTGACATGAAGTTGCACTTTCCTTAATGCTTAGCAGCTAGACAGCAAGCCCCAGGTGTGCATTTAAAAAGTACAGGGCAGCTAGACTGAGGTTTTTTCCGTGGCTCAGCAACTACATGGGAAGCTGTCAAAACGCTACAAACACAGGTGGAGCAGCTACATGGGCGGCAAGGAACGTGGCTTTTAGCCGCGCTTTAAACATTTTTTTCCCTTGCTGGCTGCGAATTGCGCAATTGCGCAGGTACACCATACAGTCGGAGCTTATCACATGGGGGAGTACAGGACCATTCCGAAAGAGGGAGAAAGTGAGGTCAGTTCGGAAATGCACGTGATTACGCACAAGCCCATCACACACAAAACAAGAGAGCATCTACACAAAAAGAAAATGCAGAGTCAATACGAAAGAATCCATCACATGTGAACATACTGGTCGGCTTTCTGTTGCAAATTAAGGCATCTTGGGAAATGGTAGCAAAGGCTCATGGGAGTTGTAGTCTGTGTTCTGTCAGAGCATTATATTGAGTTGTCTTGAGGTTTCAGCCCTCTGTCCAGGAGGGATTCCCATATGTCCTCCATTCTTGAGCAGAGGCCCCCCCTTTTCCAAGTTGACCAGGCACGTCCTCCTTTGCCAGGACACGTCCTACTTTTCCAGCCTTCTTTTTGAAGAGGAAGCAGGAGGGCCAGGCATGCTCTGGCCAGGCTCTGGGGGTCTCTTCCTGGCTCCTTCCCTCCCTCCCTCCTTCCCCGCTGCCTTCCTCCCCCCTTCGGCTGAGAGAGTGTGACTTGCAGGGAGGAAGGGCAGCGGTGGTGCTCCAGGTCCTCCTGATGCTGGGCCAGGGCAAGCTGGAAACAGGAGGAGGAGGAGGAGGAGGAGGAGGAGGAGGAGAGGGACATGGGGCCCCTCTGCTGCCCTGCCTCCCTGCAAGTCACACTCTCTCAGCCAAAGGGAGGAGGAAGGCAGCCAGGAGAGAGCCCTGGAGCCTGGCCAGAGTGTGCCTGGGCCTGCCTTCTCCTCCCCCCTTCGGCTGAGAGAGTGTGACTTGCAGGGAAGCAGGGCAGCGGAGGTGCTCCAGGTCCCTCCCCTTCTCCTCCTCCTCTTGCCAGCTTGCCCTGGTCTGGCTGAGCGCCTCCAGTGCCCTGCTGTCTCCCTAGAAGTCACACTCTCTCAACCAAAGGGAGGAGGTGAAGGAAGGTGCAGGCGCACTCTGGCCGGGCTCTGAAGGTCTCTTCTTGTCTTGGCACCTTCCCTCCCTCCGCACTTGTATCGCTGCCTTTAAATGGGCGCTTTAAAGATACAGAGCCCCATTTAACCGTTCAACTACACCTTAGCCTTTAGATGCAATAGGGGTGCTTTTTACATTGGCTAAAAGGGGCGGTCCAAACTCGCCCCTTCTAGCGGCGAGATGAGGCCTAGGCTGCCACACGGGCAGCCCCAGAGGCCTCATCCCGCCGCAACGACCCGCCGCAAAAAAGAGCTCCGGGATCGAGCTCTTTTTTTGCAGCGCGGGAAGGGCGCGATTGGCGCCCTCCCGCGCCGCCAGAGCGTCAAAACGTGCGCAGCGCGTCAAAACGCTGCGCACGTGATGACGCTTGTATGGCGCCACTGTGTAGACGCCGCCATCTTTAAATGGCGGCGTCCATGCGTTTTAGGCTTAGGGAGGGTGTAAAGGCTACGCCCTCCCTAACCCTAAATGCGGGCTTTTTAGCCCTAAAAGCGCCTTTTTTTGCCCGTGTAAAACGGGCCAGCAATGCTGCACCCTTTTTAAAAAAGTAGTGGGGAAATCAAACTACTTTTTAAAGGCACTTCTTCTCCCTTAAAACTCCAAAATAGTGTTTTCATGGCACACTTTCCATTTTTCTCATCTAAAGGCTGGGCTTTCATGCAGCCTTCAACACACCTCTTTTTGCCAATGTAAAATGGGCCAGCTCCTTTTTAAAGCACTTCTTCTCCCTTAAAACTCCAAAATAGTGTTTTCATGGCACACTTTCCCTTTTTCTCATCTAAAGGCTGGGCTTTCATGCAGCCTTCAACACACCTCTTTTTGCCAATGTAAAACGGACCAAAGATGTTAAAGAATGGGACGTGGTGTTACATTGTTTTAAAGTGTTTTAAATGTTTTTATTTTTTAACTGCATTTTGTTCTTTTAACATGTAATTTGTTTTAATATTGTAATAATTTAATTCCATTTTAATGTATCTTTTTGTATACTTTTTATTGTACTTTTTTTAAAAAATAGTCTTTAAAAAAGTCTTGAGTGAAACCGGCCTGAATTCCAGTTTTGGTGGAAAGGCAGTGTGGAGAAAAGACAAATTGAAGCATTGGCAACATCCAATCAGAGTAAGCCTGACAATAGCCAATGGAAGTTTAGCCAAGAAAAGGTGGGGGCTACTCTCAAGAGCATGTATAAATATGAAGAGAGGAGTGTGGTGTATTGGATAGGGACTAGAGAGGGACAGAGCTCTGAGGTAGAGTTTGAGGATTATTGGACCCTGAGGGGTTTTAACAGCCAGGGTGGCTGAGATACACTGCTAAAAGGGGCAGTTAAAAGGGGTTTAGAATACTCAGGTTGGCCTTAGAAGAGGTCAGGTGTGGAACTTGAATTGGTGTGACTAGTAGAGTCATAAAGTAGCAACAAAGTTTTTAAAGCTCAGAGTCCAGTCAAAAGTCTTGAGTGAAACTGTAACCTAGAGACCACTTATAAAATATAGTAACAGATACTGGGAATCTTTGTAACTGTTTAAGCACCATATCAACTCTGAATATCCACCAGGAGAGAGATACTGTAACCCAATATCTTGTAAATAAAGTTTTCTTTTGTTTTGCTTCAATGTGTGGTCGCTTGAAGTGATTTAAAAAGACATCTTTAAAATACTACCAAGAGTTAATAATTCTTAATAAGGGCACTCCATACAGAGTGTCAACAAATAATTAGTGCCAAGCTGGGGTGGAAGTTTGGAACCCAGAGGGCTCGCATCAGAATAGAGTTCTAGTGTAGGTGGCACTAGAGATGAGAAATGAGTTCAAGTCTCAACATCGCATATTGGTGGCAACAGTGGGATCAAAAAGCCCATTGTGCTGCAATCCAAGAAGAATAGTTGGGAGACTGAGTCTCACCTTCACATAGGTGGCGGCAGCAGTGGAACACAGTAAAAAGGAGTGAAAGATTTTGAGAGATTTTGGCGGAGCCACATTGTCACCTTCACAGGCGGGATATAAATATTATAATAATAATAATAACAACAGCAATAGTAAATATAATATTGCACAAACAATGCCTTTTGAGATCCCACTGTGAAGAATTTGCACAACACTTTGCATACAAAATCACTCATATATACTCTGTCTTGGATTCTGTAGTCATCTTGGTGGATGACATGCTGGGTATTAGTAAAGTTGTCCCTCTTGGTTTTTATGGATCTCACAACAGTCTCTGACACCATGTTATCATTGTGGGCTGCATCTCTGGGATGGGATTTCAGGACACTGTTCTAATATCACTCCCAAAGATGTCATTATTCCATCAACTCATGAAAAATGTTTTGGTTCAGACTCCCATTCAAGTTATTAAGATTTTTAAAAGAAAGAAAGAAAGAAAGAAAGAAAGAAGAAAATAGTAATAAAACACTCCCAAATTGGGCTGAATTTTCATGATTTACCTGTCAGCATATATATCCACCGAATCTGAGTGTCATCCACCCCTTCAAAAATATTCACACAAGTTTATTTCAAGCACTACTTGTAAATCCTCATCAGACCATTTCCAGCTTCCTCACATAATATTAACTGTGATCTAGTCAACTGAAATATTTAAGTCAGATACATTTCAAAGGGACAGAACACATTATTTATTTTTATTTATTTTATCAGTCATCCTGCAAGAAGTTGTTCTCAAAATACAAATAAAATCCAGTTATTAAAATCTAATTAAATCTGCATAAATTAAATTAAATCTGCATAAATAGGCACAAAATCAAAACCTCAAATCTGACTGGATTATGTTCACAATAACTGGAGTTTTCTATAAGTGTTCTACCCCACCACAATCATAACCACCCTGCAATCTGCTCTTAATGCTCAAAGTGATTGTAGACATGGAAAAATGTAATTTTTATTGTCTGTTTATCAACTATTATATAGAAAAGGATCAGGATAATAAAAAGAGTTATTTCAATTTAACTAGCCATGTCTTGGTAGAATTCAAAGACCTAGCCATGTTAATCTGAATCAGTATGCAAAGTGGTCTTGTAGTACCTTTGAGACTGAGAGAAAAAAGTTGGTAGCATAAACTTTCATAGATTAAAAGAAAGTGTTTTCTAGCCACTTTGAAGGTGGGGCATTTAGATGACGCACGCCTCGAAAGCAGCTAGAAACAAGATGGAAGCCAAACTGCAGAGCTAAAAACCAGAGCAAAAATAAGCCGGGATTATCCAAACTCAAAGTGGGAAAGGCCCATCTACACTTCTGCATACAAACACCCTGACACAAGTACAGGGAAGCAGCAAAGCAAAGGAATGAAAGTGTGTCAACTCCAATGGATGTAATTACAATATACACAAACCAGACAGTCCAGCAGAGGGGCATGTGGTGAAAGGGAGTGAAGGGGGCATGTAAGGGAGCCTCCATGATTATACTTTGCCAGTGTATCACTTGCACAACGATGCATCAATGCCCCAAACTGGCAGACAATCACATGTGCAACTGTGTGGCTGATCAAAGGAGCAGCCATGCAATGGGATGGCACCTGGGCAGACATGGGAGGTACTTGGAGGTCACAAGTGGTGTGTTTGTGCAACAGTGCACCTGTATCATGGAGACACAACAAAAAAAGTATCAGCCAGTGGCATGACTTGACGCTCCACTGTGCAGTCAGCCTGTGCTTAGTCAGCCCGCCTTGCGAGTAGGCTGTGCAGACAGCAGGATTTCGACACATTTTGGAAAAAGTAAGATCAAGCCACTTTTTCCTTCCCATCTGTTCCACCCCTTAGGTTGCATCCATACTGCAGAAATAATACAGTTGACACCACTTTAATTGCCATGCCTCAGTGATATGGAATTCTGGAAACTATAGTTTTGTAAGTCATTTAGCCTTCTCTATCAGAGAGCTCTGGTGCCACAATGAACTACAATTCCCAGAATTCCATGTCACTGGACCATGGTAGTTAAAGTGGTGTTAAACTGGATTATCTCTGCAGTGTAGATGAAGCATCAGTCTACAAAAGCCCATGCTACCAACTTTTCTCAGTTAAGTCTCAGAAGTGATATAAGACCTCTTTGCATAGCCATGTATTGGCAAGCTATACAAGTTTTTTAAAATATTAAATTTTTGCATCTTTATTTATTATTATTTATTTATTTATGGTATTTATATCCCGCTCTTCAGCCCTAAAGGCTATCAGAGAAGCTTATAATTATTATTTTTAATTAGACGGTTCCCTGACATCAGGCTTACAATCTAAATCAATTTTTTTTAAATTGAGCAAAAAAGATGGTGTGGGATGTTAACGTTTCTGTGTCAAGGATACTAAAGATAACCTTCATGCAAATAAATCCAACCACCATCCCTGGACTTATCAGAGCTACTGAAGCCTCTCCATGGTCATTTTGTGCTTTGTGGAGAACCTGAGTAATTGAAAACATGTTTGGCTATATTCCCTTAGCCATATTTAAAATGATTATAGGCATCCCCCCTTCTTTTTGATGGCTTGTTTTTGGATGTTCCCTTGTTTCGACAAATCTAAATTGCAGCCATAAACCACACTTTTGATCCCTGGTTTGCTCTTTCAACCACTGCTGCTTCTTTTTTCTCTCAGTTGATTCAGCATACTGTTGTTTTTATCTCAGTCTTCACAGTGTTATGGGGTTTTTTTTCCTCAGTTGAAACACTTTTGCAATTCCCCTTCCCCTCCCCCCCCCCCCCCCCGGTCTCCTCGAGGACATGGAATGGCCATGGAGGAAGGGCTTCAGTATCTCTACAGTATGTCATGGGAGGGCTTGGGTCACTGAGGAGGGAATATCAGCCTCCACCACAATAATCAATAACAGACATCCACAGGTGTACAGTTAGCTTATACCCGTGTATGCCATTTGTGTGTGTGTATGGTGTGTCTTCAAGTTGTTTCTGAATTATGGTGACCCTAAGATGACACTATCATGAGGTTTCCTTGGCAAGATTTGTTCAGAGGAAATTTGCCATTGCCTTCCCCTGAGGCTGAGAGTATGTGATTTGCCAAAGGTCATCCAGTGGGTTTCATGGTCAAGCGAAGAATCAAATCCTGAACTCCAGTCATAGTCCATCACTCAAACCACTATGCCACACACTGGCTCGCACTAATGCCACTAATACACATGTAAAAGTTAACTGAAAACCCCTTGATAGATTTGTCTTAGAGTTGCCATAAGTCAAAAATGTCTTGAAGACAAACAACAACAACAACATACCACTATTAGGGTGCCAACCTGAGTGTGGCAGGAAGATTGGAAGGTGTGTTATTGGAAAGGTCACCTGTGCATCACAAAGAAATATGGAAATATGAATAAAACAGACCCTGGATGAATAACTGTGGGTTTTAAAATACCTGTTGCCCTCTACAGGGATGTCAGTATGTACACATACATACACGTAAACTGTACATATAAACTGAACACACAAAAAAGGGTTTTGTTCATTTTAGTCATTCATTCAAACCAGATTTAGATGTTATTTATTTTCATGAGTTTTAGACAAGATCTTTTTTAGCACATTACAGAATCCCGGAGGGGCTTCCTGTATTAAAGACAAAGTCCAGCACTGTAAATGCTAAGTATAGTAAAGCAGTGTTTTTTAGAAATACTGCCAAACATATTTGAATATGCAGCAATCAGGCCAAGAAATCTTTATGCTGGAAGCAAAGAGCAAAACTGGTAGTTGGGTTTCTCATCTGGCTCATTTGTTTTCAGGTCTTTGCTACCTTGTAACAACATGACCTAGGCTGGCTTCACATTATTATTTTTTTTAAAAAAAAATCCAAATTCCATATACATTTTGCATATATTCCACCCTATTACTGTCATGACATCTACAAATCACATGTTTCTAACAAGATTACTTAGTCTTTCAGTTTATAGTCTACCAATGCCTATCTACAGGTTTTATCGCACAGCTCCAAATAGTACATCAAAAACAATGTGGCTTTATTTTTTGTTTTTAAACTAGTTCCAGCTACATTTCTTCCAAGAGTGCAGTATTCTAAAAGCATTTTTCAGTGTAAATGAATACAGATCACTATGAGAGCATTAGTCATTTTAGATGAGGTTTCTGAAGCCAAGAGAGTTTTAGACATACAACACCCTGCTTTCTAAATCCACTAAAGATTAGAAAAGAAAAAACAGAGGAGAAAAACCAAAATACCACAATTTATTTTGGGTTTCAATGCACAGGACGCAGCTTTTAAGGTAAAAGCTCACTCACTGTACTACAGTTTTTAAATACTTCTCTCCATCCATTGATGTGCCTGGTTGTAACAGTTTACAGAAATCACTGTACAAATAAATTCAGTACACATGTTTATATAGTAAACTTCAAGAGCACCCCTAGACAGTGAGCACTGAAGTATACTCTTCACTTTACCCAAACAACTGTACATTATGTTGACCTTTCAAAACACAGCACTAATGTTACTACAGGGGAATGATGCTGCAGAGAAGAAAGCAGATCTGATACGGAATGCTCACAGCTTCTTAAATCCAAAGGGATTCAAATATCTTTCATGCCAGTTACAAGAAACCTAAGGAAGCCAGCCTCTGAATGGATTATTCTACTTTAAAAAAAAAAAATTTAGCTGCTTCTGATCTTATTTCCACTACTTACAATAATCTTGTTTTCTTCTCAAATTTTGGCAAAGCAAATTGTTACTGATTCAACTACGCAGCACCACCCACTCACAGGGGCTTTGCTTATTCTTTCTTTCATGAAGTCTGAAATCACAGTGAATTTGTTTTTTAAAAAAAGAAACACAACAGTTAACATAGCTTGGAGTTAGACTCAACTGTCCCTCACCCTGATTATCTCTGAAAGAGGTTCCGTTCTCTTTGTTCTGCAATGATATCTACGGTATATCTTGCCATTAACTTAGAAAGCCCATCCAAATGTCACTTGTTTCTTGATATATGGTTTCACTATCAGGCCTGGGCTGGAAGTAAGCCCCACCCACTGTTACTCACAGTCAGTTATTATCTGGGCTTTGCTATGGGGATTTCTCTATATGCCACCCCTTGATCTGTCCTGTTGCCAGCTTTGAAGAATGTCATCATTTTGACTCATTTGTTATGGATCATAAGGGGTTGTGCATCACCCCAGTCCCAGCAGAACAAAGTAAAACAAAACAAAACAAAACAAAAAACTCTCTGAAGAAAACCGTATATTCCTTTTATAAGAGGATATTAAAATAATTCATTCCTCGAGCTCCTTTCCACTATTACACATACACTCACAGTGGTCTATTTTTTAATTTAATTCTTGTATTTATCTTGTATTCCAATTACATTGTTAACTACTGCATCACTAATTTTGGAATTCAGTCATCCATTTGGAAACATACAGTAGATAGTTTCACCTGTTTTCATTGATTGGCAGAAAAGACAATCAGATAGGCAATGAAAACAAACATCAATCACATCAGTGTTGTAAGAGCATACCAGAGTTTCACTTTATTACTTTTAAAGTACTGCTAACGTACATCAAATAAAAAGGGGGACTATGAAAGAGGTTAAGATGCTTTTACCCTTATTCAAAACCTATTATTTTCAGCTTGAGACAAACAACATACCAATTACTTCCTACTAGTTCAGCAGACTTGTATTATTAGAGTGAACACTATGCAGCCCAATCTTATGCTTGTTCTTAAGTAAATCCACTGAATTCTTTGGAACTTACTACCAGATCAATGTATTAAAGAATTGCAACTTTTTCACTTGGGATTCTGGAGTTGAGATCACATACGACTGATCTGTCTACATACTCCCGGAACAGTAGATATCCAAAACAAAACATTAGTTAACTATATATTAACTAAGGGAATTTTACAACCAAGGTACCCATTCTGTTACAATTGGACAACATTAATATTTAATTTACATTCTGCTTTTCTCTCAAAACATAAACCAATGCAGCTCACAATATAAATTAAAACAAAATACAGTTAAAGGAGTGAATAGTTACAAAAGTTACAAAAGTGATCAGACAAACAATCATATCAAAACTTTAATTCAAATCAGTTTTTAGAAGTAGTTAAAATATAGTAATAATGATTTTAAAAAACCATACACTAAAATTTAAAGAATTTCTGCAATGCACAAAAGACCTGCTTAAACAGAAAGGTTTTTGACTACCAGGGGAACGACAGCTGAAAAGGAATCAATTGTTAACAAGTTCCTAAGAAAAATTGCACTTATGTATTTAACATTCTCGAATCAATCATTCCTAGAAAGAATATACTGGAAGTGTTTGACTCTCTGAGGCTTGCAGCTCAGACAGGCAAAATCTCATAATCCCCATTCAAGGGTGCCATCTAGTGAAACTATATAGCTGCAGCTACACAAACTTTTATGCTAGTAATATGATCTCTTTTGCATATATCATTAGATCAATCTTATCTTTGTATCTAAAAAATGATAAACTAGCTGGAACTTGGATTACAGACATTAAAGTTTTAGCTGGAAGCTCAAGCTATAATCCAAAGCATTGGAAAGATACTTCAAGAAGGACACCCAACGAATATGCATGTACGTATGTATCTATTTTAGTTATATCCCATTTTTCTCTCAACAAATCAAACATATTAGAGGGGGGAGGGGAAAAGTGAACTTAACAAGTTTTTTTTTAAGTAAGTAAGTTATCATATGAAAAAAATATCTATTGAATAAATTAAAACAGTATAAATTATTTAAGAGTACAACAAGGATAAAATTACAGCATACATACTGCAGAGGAAGCACAGCCTTCTCTGAAAAACAGCCTGAGAAATTTTAGAACATTTTACAAGCCCAGGGTTTTTTCCCATCAAATAATTATTTCCTGGTCGTTTGCTGAGGTGCTTCTTCAGAGATGTTACTGCAACTCTTTCTTATACTTCTGACAACTGTCTATTCCTTTAATAAGAAAATATACAGTGATAAGAAGGCAACTATTTGGAAAATAATTCTTACAGCTAATGTTTAGAGACCTGTAAACAGAACAGTACAACTTTAGAGTCCCAGTTCTAAATATACCTACTAAAGAGTACTTCCCACTAAATTCATCTTGCTGCTAACAACATACAGTGGTCCCCCGCCTTACGAATCCCCCGGGTTACGAAAACCCCGGGATCCGAAAGGCGGCGGACCGGCTTCGTATCCCCCGGGATACGAAATATCCCCCGGGATACGAAATGAAAAAAGCTGCGCGGCCCCTTTAAATGGCTGCGCGGTCCGTTGAATTTAGCGGTCCCCCGGGAAACTAAAGCTTCCGGGTTACGAAAGGTAATCTGGAACGGATTACCTTCGTAACCCGGGAGACTACTGTATTTCTATGTTTCTGCTGAAAGATCTGTTGTAGAAATTTAAAAAGAATACCTTTACAGTGTATCTGTACAGTATAGCAAAAAAATTTTTTACCAAATACATTTCATAGAATCATAGAATCATAGAGTTGGAAGAGACCACAAGGGCCATCCAGTCCAACCCCCTGCCGTGCAGGAACTCCCAGTCAAAGCATCCCTAACAGATGGCCATCCAGTCTCTGTTTAAAGACCTCCAAGGAAGGAGACGCCACTACACTCCGAGGGAGTGCATTCCACTGTCGAACAGCCCTTACTGTCAGGAAGTTCCTCCTAATGTTGAGGTGGAATCTCTTTTCCTGCAATTTGCATCCATTGCTCCGCGTCCTAGTCTCTGGAGCAGCAGAAAACAAGTTTGCTCCCTCCTCAATATGACACCCCTTGAAATATTTAAACAGGGCTATCATATCACCTCTTAACCTTCTCTTCTCTAGGCTAAACAACCCCAAGTTCCCTAAGGCATTCCTCATAGGGCAGGGTTTCCAGACCCTTCACCATCTTAGTCGCCCTCCTTTGGACTCGCTCCAGTTTCTCTACATCCTTTTTTAATTGTGGTGCCCAGAACTGGACACAGTATTCCAGGTGGGGCCTGACCAAAGCAGAATAGAGTGGCACTATTACTTCCCTTGATCTAGACACTATACTTCTATATTATCAGGTCTTATTATTATTTGGAAAAAAATGTATGAAACATCCAAACAACCAGAGCCCTAGATGTCCAAAAATGCATCATAACCTGGTTCAGACATTTGTTAGGAAGTCAATATAACTCCAGAGTAGATATCACCCACCTGATCCAATTTTTTAACATCTCCAATGAATTTTTTTTCAATTAGGTAATCCTTGAGAAAAAGAATTGAAAGAACAAATTTCAGCTTTGTCTTTTTATGGATGAACTCTGTAAAAGAGGTTATGGGTATTAATTTGCAAGAACTAAGCAGAGAAGTGGAGAACAGGGAGTCTTGGAGATGTCTCATCTACAGGATCATCATGGGTTGAGATAGACTTGAGGGTGGAAACAACAAAAACTGAATATCAACAGGAAAAAAATCTTCAAGAGATAATCTAACAGAAAAAATCCTCTAAAAGTGAACTGGATAAAGATGATGCCATATGTAGCTGTGACTATGTAGTGCTTTAATACCTCATTAGTCTTTAAAACCAATACACAGACTAGTGGTCCTGGAGTAATTGAATATAATTCACTCCAGTCCTTTTGCCCATGTTAGCTTTACAGGGTTACAGAATTATTTAGATTTTACTCAAGAATGGCTATTTGGAAGTAGAAAAGGGTTGGGGGTGATGAGATGAGGAAAAAAATGAAGTTTGCATACAAAAAGAAAAGGCTAATCTAAACATACTCCTTCCATACTTTCAAAGATGTATAACCATGTGAAGAAACACAGGATTTATGAAAAACAGCAATGGATTCTTCTGTGAACAGTATGTATACCTGTCAAATTTCCTGGTTCAATAGGGACAGTCCCAGTTAATCCTCTGCCATCCCACCATCTCAGCTGTTTTTAAAATCCTCCAGTTTATCTTTCTTTCTCCCACATTCCTCCTTCATCTTTGGATTACTTCAGTTGCTGAAAACTGAGTGCAAAGTGCAATAGTCTACATTACATTAACACAGCAGGAGGAAGAGGTGAAGAAAGGGCAGAGTTTGAAACACAAAACACAGTACAATAAATAGCAGGATTTCTCTGTTTAAAATAATACCTACTCACTAATTAATTTTGGCATCTTATTGCCAGGGCCCACTCTTTTGACCATATTCTGATGTGACTCAGCCACATGTCTCCTGCTATCCATCTGTGAAATACTGGATGGCATTAGCAGGCACAGCGCACACCCAAGAGATGCACAGCAGTTCCATAACAGAGACTGAAATTAGCAATGATAATCTCTGAAGCTACTTATTTAGGTAGCTGATCACTGTTAATGAGGAAGAGAACATGGAGGATAGGTATTCATCATGTGAATTAGCATCACATCACAACCTATCTATGAATGTTTTCTTTTGAAAGGCTATATATTAGTTTTGGTTTTGTAGAAAGGAAAAACTACAAATTAATATGTCTAACTAGTCTCTCTTTGTATATATATTACAGTAACGGTTGATTTCAACTTAAAAGGACAACAAAATCGGAATTTTTTTTGTTAGCGGAAGAAGACCCGAGGGAAAGAAAATGTCCAAACATGTTACAATTAGTTAAAGTAATTTTTCATTTTGTAAAATTATTCTTTACTCTTCTTTTTGCAATATTGATAACAATCAAGGCTAAGATTTTGGAGGAAAAAGAGAGAACTTGTCTAACTTTGTATTAAAGGACATATCTTTTTCTTTCTTAGATAAAGAAAGACATTTGCAGTAATCACAGGACTTAAAATTTATAACACTTTATTGCTTGTATCTCCCATGGACGTTTCTTTTGGAAGGATATGGGCATTATTGAACAATTTTTTGTTTTTGCTAATATTGCTTGATACTGTTTTTTTATTGTATATTGGAAAATTTGAAATAAAGATTATTTTAAAAAAAAGAATTAGCATCACAGCCAATGTAGTCACTATATTTGCATTGTGCATTGCATGAAGCTACAGAAACTTTAAGTCACACATGTGGAAAACACAGTCTGTTGTACACCTTTTGAGATTTAGTGCATGATACAGCTACCCTACAAGGGAGCGCACAATGGACTGGCCCTTTCAATATTGGAAGCCAGAGAAACACTCATGAGTGAGAAGGAGCAGTTGGGAGAAAGGAGATAGAGCAGCCAGGCTGTACGTAATAACTCCCCCGTGAGAGGTGCTCTCTGTGGCTGTGTTCATACTGGTGCCCAAAGAAAAATGGAGAAGCTACCATAAACTCCTGGAAACTCAGCTTTGTGCCTCCCCTTCTCTGTTGTTGCTGCCTGGTTGCCAACTACCATTGTTTAAGTGAACCAACAGCAGAGGAACGAAGGGAAAGAGTAATAATCTCCACAAACCTTGTTTTCTCTTCTCATCTGAGTCCAGAAAAGTAAACATAGAAGGAAGTGTTAGCAGTAAGGAGGAATCGGGCCTACACAGAGAGGGTGAATACTCACCATCTAGCTCACAGGCTCCCTTTTTGATGCAGAGATGTCTTCTGCTAATCTTGTTAAACCATCATGGAACACAGAAAAATAATTGACTTCAAAGAAACACAAAGCTTGCAAAAGTGGTCAAAGCACAACCTTCGTGGATTTGTTGGAGTGCAAGTCCCAGTACTTTTCACCACTGACTATGCTAGCCAGGACTGATGGGAGCTTAAGTCCAACAATATTTGGAAGAGTGAGGATTATTCTCTATGCTGGTAATTCAGAGCCCAACTGAACTTCCCAGCTTCTGCCTCTATAAGCCAGCTAGCACTGAGGACTTCTGGGCTTGTCTATTAAATAAGAAGCATGAAATATTCCAAAATCAAACAAGAGCTGCTCCCTTCTCCCTCTTCCTGCTCTTCCAAATGTGTCTCCTGATGCACATTTTCTCTGGGCAAATTCTGTGACTCAAACTACTGTTCAGAAGTTGTTTTGTCTTTCTGGTTCGTGTGACTTGTGCAGTCTGAATGGTTACATGCACACAGTGTGCTATCAGTCACCACAGGTGAGAGAAAAGAGGCAAGGGGGAATAGAGAGGCAGGATATAAACCAGACCATCCTATTTTTCATACTCCTCCATACCCCTCTTCTTTATTAGCTTTCCTTCTCTACCTAGATTCTAACATTTTGTGTATGAAATCAGCACTGTCTGAGAAGGATTGGGTCATAGGCTATATTTCCTATTAATAAAGTGTGGTATTTTGTTATGTACATGTTTCCAGGCTGGCTATTAGTATTGAAAGAGTTAAGTGCCTGATGGGACAGAGAAATAGAAACAACATGTTTAGCAACTGTGCATTTATATTGTTCCAAAGAAAGGCACAATCTTCAAAACCCTAAGTCACATTGGGGCTAAACAGACAGGCAAAAAGAGGTGCTTTCAAGCTGGCTTGAAGGTGTGGCATTTAGATGACACATGCCTTGAAGCCAGGAGGAAAGTGCCCTCTAGGCGCCTTAAGTAGAGAAAAGCTGTTTCAAAAAGAAGCAGCTTTTTCTGCTTCTTTCTGGCTTGAAGCCATGTCCTGTAGTCAGGACATGAGTACTCCAGCTGCCTTGGGAGCCAGCAGTACAGTTGGTGGGGTTTCAATGTGGCTTTAGAAAATGTAGCTTCAAGCCTTTTTCCTGCCCATGTGTTTCACCCCATTATTTTATTTAAAACATTTATATGTACTTTCCTATAACCTTTTACAAGCAATTGGTTTTAAATGTTTACAAACAATAGGATAAAAGAAAACAAACAATAATACAGTGCAAAATACAGTGTCCACTGTGTCTTAATAGTAAAAGCTCCACCAAATACCCCACTGACCAAGCCAAAGGACAGATGGGAAGAAAAGAGGGAAAGACTCAGCAGCATCCCTTAGAGTCATCCCTGAAGGGAACTAAAGAGGATGCTTCCAGGAGCACAGCTTGTTGTGCTACCAGACCCTGCAGATATTCACTACAGTCTTTTCTTCCACAATAGCTCTGTTGTAAGAAAAAAGATGGAAGGTGGAGAAATAAGGGGTGTAACAAATGAGGGGCATTATGACTTGGAACTCTCATAAAAATTCGATGCTGGAAATATCTACAAACATTCTCCAAACTGCATGGCCTTCTCAAAACGTAAGCAAATTCAAATAACAGAAACACTGCAGTTTAACATGTTTAAATGACTTCCATGTCAAACTATCAAGAAATTCCAGTGGCTAAGGGCCATGCCCTGATGAGAACTTTCATTTATATGATCCCATTATGCATGTGGATATGGATGGCATGTTATCCTATACTGAACATATTTCCTATTTCACTGTTTTTAGCAGCAAAGTAGTAGACCCAAATTTCGATTGGTCTGCTCACTGGAATAGACACATGGAGCCTGGAAATTCAGGTTATCGTGCGAATGAAGTCCCCATTTCACTCTTTCATTTGAGAACTAAAATAACAGTCTATTTGGAAGAAACATCAAAATTAAAATCCAGTATTTGTGGCAGGGTACTGGACTAAAGAACCACAATATTCATCCAATTTGATCCCTTGCCAGAGGTAGAACATTTTGAAAACATATTTCCTTTAAGCCAATTAAATAAGAGAATGGACAGTAGAGAGCATAGTATCAACACAACAGTACATGTGCACGAAGCTGAGTACTTTGGGTCTAATTTGGTGTTGTAGCAATAAGTTTTTGTGCCTTGCTTGCATACACGTATCACTGGGGGCAAATGTCTTTGTGTATGTGGAAAATTAATTTCCTCCTAAACAAGTCATAGGAATACTTTGTGGAGCAGGAGAAAGGCCTTTCTGGAATTCTCTTGTTTTAAATGCTAAAACAATTTGACCAGTCTTTGGTACTTTGTACTGACTTGGGGGAATGTCTTGATCCAACCTTGAACATAATTACTGTTCTCTAGAGTATAATTGGAATAAATCTATTTTTTCCTGTCTGTAGCACTTGCCAAAAAATCCTCCTCCACACCCACACAGTCACTTCAAAATATGGTATTTTTAAGCACACAGGGAATTTTGTTATAATAGAATTGCCTTAAGGAGAGTATTTTTAATGGAAAGATATTTATAGCACACACATGCACAGACACACACACACACACACACACATTTAAAACCCTTATATTTACAGATTTGCCGTGTGTGTTTTGGGTGTATATATATTAAAAGAGACACCATCTATACACTGCTGATTAATTTAATATCTTGACCCTTCCCTCTCCCCCCTCACTGAAACAAAGAGGGGGAAGAGACACTAATGAGCCAAATAAAAAGGTTGGAGCTAGAGTGGTCTTTACATCTATATAACTATCTTTTCAAGCAGAGTGGGGGAAGAAATGCTTGGTGTCGATAAAACACTTCCTTAGTAAATTACTACTGGCTCCAGTGAAAGGCATTTACAGTAAACACTAGATGTCTGCAAAGCATCTGTTACATAGAAGGAGGAACTTTGCTCTTTGCTCCTAAAAACTGTGCAATAAATAATTCACACCAGCAGTTCAAGTCCTATTATCAACCTTCATCATTTAGGCTGGTTATTTTCAAAGACAGGAGGTAAGGTTTTTACATTTTACAGTTACCACACTCTAAGAGAGTCTGTGTGTATGTGAATTATATACATAATTATATACACGAACACCCCACTTCTGTGTTTACATTTTAGCATAATAAGTATTACAGAAGGCCTGTATAAAAATTACACATAATGATGACATCAGAAGATGATTTTGGTGAAAATGTATTAAATGTGGAAGAATATATACACAGACACTGTGTGTGAGTATATGTATATATAAAGTACTTGCTGGAATTTTAACATTAGACTTTACTGGAGATTTAGTGGGACTTTGCTGAAGGCAAGTTTTTAATAGAAATAATAAAAAAATACTTAATGGTACTTAGGGTGAAGCATGTGTGGTCACTATGTTTAAGAAAGAATAATACCAAACATCTGTGCTAGATTTGCATGTGATAAAAAATGGTTCTGCAAGACGTATGGACAAGTTTAAAAAGAATAGAGATATGACAATGAAATTTAAAGAAAAAATGAAAACATCCTATGTTTTGCAATAGGAATACATATTATGTGGTGGGTATTTAAACCATTTAATCAGCTGGGCTTGGATGAGATAAACCAAAGATGACATTCCCATGTTTTTATGAAACTTACTGGGTGGCCTTGAGAAAGTCATTATCATGCAAATTGACCTGCCTTATGGGGGCTGTTGTAAGATTAACTCTGAGGTGGTGGTGGTGTGCTGCTTTGTTTTGAGAAAGAGAAGGTAGAATTATAATAAAATAATCCATAATGCATTTTCTCATTTTTTACAACTCTGACTCAGAAACTTTAGTACTCCCATCACCTTTTGTTGCAGGATTCACACAGAGACACACACACAAAATAGGCATTTCATGCCTTTGGAGTGGTCTACACATGTGTGTTATGGGAAGTGGTGTGGCTTTCTCATGTCTACACTTCTGAGCTCAGCCCTACATGTTTGCATTTATTCATATTCTGCTGGCCACATGTAGCAGTCAATCAAAGAAGAGGACATCTGCACATCCGCTTGCATTGTCACCTATTCATGCTGGTGTCATATGATCTAGGCTTTAAATAAGTTTTTGATCAAAAATGTAGTGTTCATCTTTTCTCTCAGTACAGAAAAAGGTAAAGCCCTGTGCACCCCTGCTTGAGATCCTAAAGAACAGAGGTAGAGTTTTACTATAATTAGTCTGCTCTTCTCCCAGGGGGTAGATAAGAGGAGAGGAAACAATAGCCACCAGAAGAGCTCCTTGAAATACCTTCTGAGGCATGACCTGAAAGGGGGTGAGGTGATGGATGGATGGTGTGTGTGTGTTCAGGAAAAAAAGTTTATTTCTCCTTGCTTCTCAAAAAAAGCAGTGTATTAGGAGGTTTAATAAAGCCAAAAAGTGTTAATAAGTGGGAGGGGGGAAATGGGGGGGGTGATGCAGAGCCAAAGAACTATTTGCATACAGTGGTCCCCCGGGTTACAAAAGTAATCCGTTCCGGATTACCTTTCGTAACCCGGAAGTCTTCGTAACCCGGGGGACCGCTTTTTTTTCTTTCTTAACCCGGGGTTTTTTCGCAAGCCGGGGTCGTTTTTCTGGCCCTGGCTCTTTCGTACCCTGGGGTTTTCGTACCCCAGGGTATTCGTAACCCGGGGGACCACTGTATTTCATCCTTACCCTTTCATTATTTAAATGACCATCAACTTGGGAAGTGGAGTAAACAAACACCCATCCACCCACCCTCTGCCAAAATGCACTGCAATGCAAATAATCTGACATTCACATGTTCAATAATGCACATCCTACCATACTACACTAAAAAAGTGTGATAGTGCTTTCTTTAGATTTTGAGGACTTTTTTCACTTCCCACCCCCCAAAAAATAACATCATCTTCTTATCATCCTCATCATCATCATCATCTTATATCCTGCCTTTTTTCCAATACAGGGAATCAAGGCAGTGAACAAGTATAATGCAATTTTTTAAAAAATACAACCATATTAAAACTTATAAATATAAAAATTAAAAAAAAACAATTAGAGAATTAAAACAGTTATAACATAAAATATAAAATGTTAAAATACAAACCATTAAAATTTGTATAGCCCAGCATTAAAAACCCAGACCTTCTCAGCTTAAAAGGCCTGACTGCACAGGAACATCTTTACTTGGCATCAAAAGGATAGTAAGGATGGTGAGATGCTGGTCTCTCTGGGGAGGAAGTTTCAAAGCTTTGGAGCAGCCACAGAGAAGGCCCTCTCTTATATTCCCACCAAACGTGCCTGAGAGGGTGGTGGGACAGAGACAAAGGCCTCTCCAGATGATCTCAATACTCAGGGCGGGGGGGGGGGGGAGCTCATAGAGGGAGATACAGTTCTTCAAATAGCCTGGCCCCAAGCTGTATAGGGCTTTATAGGCCAAAACTAGCACCCTGAATTGTGTCCAAAAACAGATGGGCAGCCAATGGAGCTGTTGCCACAAGGGACTTGTATGCTCCCTATAGCCAGCTCCAGTTAACAGCCTAGCTGCAGCTCTTTGGACCAGCTGAAGTTTTTGTGCACTTTTCAAAGGCAGCCCTACACAGAGTGAATTACAGTAATCCAGACAGGATGTAACCAAGGTATGTACCACTGTGGCCAGATCTGACTTCTCCAGGAACAGGAGCAGTTGGAACACAAGTTTTAGCTTTGCAAAAGCACTCCTGGTCACCACTGATATCTGGGCTTCCAAGCTCAGCACTGAATCCAGAAGTGCCCCCAAAGTACAAACCTGAGTTTTCAGGGGCAGCGTAATTCCATCTAGGACAGGCTGAATCCGTATTCCTGGATCTGCCTTCCAAGTGACCAGGAGCACCTCTGTCTTGTCTGGATTAAGTTTCAATTCGTTTGCACTTATTCAGTCTATTGAAGTGGCCAGACACCAGTTTAGAAGAGAAACAGCTTCCTTGGAGTTAGGTGGAAAGGGGTAATAGAGCTAGGTATCATCACTGTATAGGTGACACTTTACCCCAAAACACTGGAAAACCTCTGCCAGCAGCTTCATCTAAATATTAAAAAGCATAGGGGAAAGGACTAAGCCCTGAAGGACCCCCACATGCCAATGGCCAAGGAGTTTAACAGGAATCCCCCAGCGCCACCTTCTGAGAGTGCCCCTCCAAGAAAGAATGAAGCCACTGTAGAACAGTGCCTCCAAGAACCATCCCAGAGAAGCGACTCAGAACATACCATTGTCAATGGTACTGAAAGCCACTGAGAGGTCCAGTAAAAAGTTCCCTGTGTAGTTGATCCATCAAAGCGACCAAAGCAGTTTCTGTCCCATAGTCAGGTCTGAAACCAGACTGACATGGATCTAGATAATCTGTCTCATCCAGGAACCCTTGGAGTTGAGAAGTACATGCACCTTGCCCAAAAATGGAAGATTGGAGATTGGTCAGTAATTATCTAGTTCAGTAGGATCCAGGGACTTTTTTTCAAAAGAGGTCTTACTGCAGTCTCTTTTAGGCATGTTGGGGCCCTGCCTTTCTGTAAAGAGGCATTAATCACTTCCCTTACCCACCCCACCAGTTTAATAAGTTTTTTTTAAGTTTAATATTAAACTAACCTGTTTAATAAACCAGGAAGGGCAAAGGCCTAGTATGCATGTAATGGCTCTCACCTCTCCAAGAATCCTGTCCACATCATCAGGCTGCACAAACTGAAAAGTATCCATCAATACTGGACAAGCAGGAGACAAGGATCCACCGGAACTGTATCAACTCTGGCATCTAAGTCAGAGCTAAGTTCGAACTGCATATGGGCAGATCACATTCTACATGCATTCTACAAGGATAATGTTCATCTTATAGACTAGCCCATTGTCACCATTGTTTTTAAACAATGCAGCCTAGATAGCCTAGGTGTATCTTGGAAGGTTAGCAGAGTGAGCTCTGGTTAGTATGTGGATGGGAGACTGCCAATGAAGACCTAGTACTGTAGTAGGCCATATTTCAGATGAAAGAACTGGCAAAACCACCTCTGAGTATTCTTTCCCTAAGAAATGCACAGGGTCACTTTAAGTTGACAGGCAACATGAAGGCACATTCTCTCTCTCTCGTTTGCTCTCTCTCTCTCATACACACACACATACACACACACACACCAAGTGTCAGCCACCTACCATACATCATTTTTAGATGGAGAAAAAAAAGTTGGACAAAAATTGTTCCAATAAATCTATTGATTTTGCCATTGGAGTATTTTATAATCCAACTGGACCATGATTGCTTTGGGGGGTGGGGGCAGCCTTTCCTCTGCTGAAAGGTGGGAAGGCAACAAAGGCACGCTCACCTGATTTTCTCTCAGAAGGACTAAGGAGAGATACTGATCTCGGGACTGGCATGGATGGAGCAGATGTCCACAGACAGTTTGCCATTGAGAAGCTGGAGTTAACAAATTCTCCAGGCTAAAGAAGGATGCAGAGAATCATTTCTAGAAACCTTTGAACCACTTCTCAGAGAAAATATTATTTACTGTAATATCCATAAAAAGAGAGACAAAGCATGTATTCAGGACCATTAAACAAAAAGAGTAACCCCTCCAAAAATGTGAACCATATGTGGAAAATTGGTTTGTAAGAGCCACTGATACATCCAAATGAGATGTTCCAGTTGTCTTTAAGGTGGCTGGAAGATAGGATGATCCTTCACTGGGCTACAGAAATCATTATGTTGTTTGGATAGAAATTACATCCCACAACAATATATCCCACAACAGTCTTGTCTTTGGGGTTTATTACAGTACTTGGTTCCTAATCTGGAGGGTTCACGACAAAGCTTCATTTAATCTGTTTTGGCTTCATTTTTAATATTTATTTATGGCTTTCAGTTTGAAAAGCAATAAATAAGAAATGCGTCTTTAGGGCTTTTTAAAAGCCTTCAATGGATGGAATAAGACGCATCTCGTCCGGCAGGTGATTTCACAGCTTGGGGGCAACAGCTGAAAAGGCCCTCTGGGAGGTCTGCACCAGCCTGGTCTTCATGTGCTGTAGCAGATTCCTCCCAGAGGACCAGAGCTTGCGGGGAGGTTCGTATGGGAAGAGGCAGTCCCTCAGACAGGATGGACCCGAGCCACATAGGGCTTTAAAGGTTAACACCAACACCTTGTACTGTGCCCGGAAACTAATTGGCAATCAGTGGAGGGATTTAAGCACTGGTGTAATGTGCTTTCTCCTAGATGTACCAGTGACAAACCTGGCTGCCATGTTTGGAAACAGTTGCAGTTTCCGGGTTAAGAACACAGGGGTAGCCCCATGTAGAGCATGTTACAGAAGTCCAGACGTGAGGTTACCAGCCCATGTACCACAGTTTCCAAGTCCCTCATCTCCAGAAAAGGGCGCAGCTGGCGCATCAGCCGAAGCTGGTAACAGGCACTCCTGACCGTCGCATTCACCTGATTGGTCATGTGAAGTGGCAGGTCGAGGAGTACCCCCAGGCTGCAAACAGAGTCCTGTGAGGAGAGTCTGACTCCATCTAGGACTGGAAGTTGTATTTCCAAAACTGGTTTAGGGCCCATAACTGTGAGTACCTCCATTTTGTCTAGATTGAGTTTCAATTGATCTTCCCTCATTCAACCCATTACCGCTGCAAGACAGTCATTGAGAGCCATCTGAGGTCTGAGCAGACAATCTGGTCACGGAGAAATATATCTGAGTGTCATCAGCGTACTGATGACACTGAGCTCCGTTCCTCCGAATGATCTCTCCAAGCGGCTTCCTACAGATATTAAATAACATCAGGGATAGAATGGCGCCCTGAGGAACGCTACAACTAAGCTCGATTTTGGAGGAGCAGCTGTTCCCAAGTCTCACTCTTTGGGATCTGCCAGAGAGAAAGATCGGAACCACCTAAGAGCGGTGCCTCCAATCCCCAGTTCTCTCAGCCGATCCAAAAGGATGGAATGGTCTATGGTGTCAAACACTGCCGAGAGATCCAAGAGCACCAGCAGGGTCACATTACCCCTGTCGATGCTCAGGAGGAGGTCGTCAGTCAGAGCAACCATGGCGGTCTCCACTCCATAACCTGCCATGAAGCCGGTTTGGAATGGCTCGAGAATCGGCTTCATCCAAGACGGCTTGGAGCTGGGAGGCGACCGCTCTCTTGATCACCTTGCTAAGAAAAGGTAGCAAGGAGACTGGTCTGTAGTTGTTCTTGTCCAAGGGATCAAGAGAAGGCTTCTTCAGGAAGGGCTTAACGGGGAGGGGAAAGGAAGAAGAGAAAAACAACAAAAACACATAGCATAGGTGTCAGTATAGCCTCTTGCCTCATAGGAGCACACAATCCCACCACAGCAGAACGGAGTAAAACTTTGTAAAGCATAACAAACCCAAGTCCAACTAAAGTTCTTTATGATTAAGATTGAAGTTCTATTGAAAGTAATGGACATATTAATCATAACAATAACACTGAGACCCAAATAACCAGCCTTACCACCACCACAATTATCAGTATCTAAAAGTTCATCTTAATTAAATAGTCACACTTCTAAGACAGTTGTTTTAAATGTATCTTTGTATCAAGCAACATTATTTTTCCTTTGAAACAGTATAAATGGAATACAATAATATAACCAATCATCAGGAGTTTTAAAAATGCTTATTTGAAATGTTATTTTCTAAACTGTTAAAAAGATTTCAGAATATAGGTAATACCTTGCTGAGGAATACAATTTAAGTGGGAAACAACTGAAAATTAAACCAATGTACAAAAAAAGCTGTAATCGGGGGAGGAGGGCAGAATTCTCTCATGGAAATTTCACTTTTCTTGTGATTCCACTTTTCTTTCAATAAGTTGCCTTTCAAAAAACACTGTAGGATAAGAGAGATGTTTCCATATTTGGGAAATTTGGAAGGGAGATGTAATTCAGAACTGTTACCACATGAATAATCCCACCTTCATTAGTAAGTCAGGGTGTTCTTATTGAGCTGGTCCAGATATCCTATGGGCTATAGGGAAAAGATCAGAGAACAGAATACACTCTTCAGCAAATATACTACCATGATTTTTAACACCAAATGCGAAAAGGAAGTCGAAAAGAATGAGGAGGGAGTGTCATTGTTGTTGCCGTTTGATGTCCTACAGTAAATGCAGAAAACACTTAGGGGTGATCTAGACTGCCCAAAAAGGGGCGGTCTGTGATCGTCCCAGGAAGCAGCGGGATGGGGCCAAGGCTGCCAGCAGCCTCCATGCCCCCCGCCGCTTCTGGAGGCTGCGGGGAAGCGACAAACTGCACCCCGCTTGAGGAGGTGGGCCTGAAGGGAGAAAGGGGCTGCCGCCGCCACCACCCCTTTCTCCCTGGGTCTTTGCCGCAGCTGTCTAAAAGCCATGGCAAAGACCTGACACTAAAAAGGAGCTCCGTTTGGAGCTCCTTTTTTGCGCTGTGGAAAAGGGCGCAATTTGCGCCCTCCCACGGCACAAAGGCATCATGGCGTGCGCAGCACGTCTAGCAGCTGTGCACACCATGTCGCCATCATGGTGCGCCCGTATGGACACCGCCATTTAATAATGGTGGCGCCCATACACGCTAGGGTTAGGGAGGGTGTGAAAGCTGCGCCCTCCCTAACCCTATTTGTGCCCTTTTGAGCCCTTATCGCGCTCTTTCACGCCCGTCTAGATCGGGCCTTAGAAGCTAGTGCAGAGTTGATTCAGAAAATACATTTCTTAAGTTACAACAAAAGCAGAGAAACAATTTCATATCTACTGTATGAATAAATGTGAAGGACCTAGGTCCCATACTAAGAAGAGTTCTTCTACTGAGTCATATTTATATATAGTTTTCCTAGTATGAAAACTTCAAAACCTGAAAAGATTGTATCTGAATCTGGATTCTTTATGAAGACTACAGTCCTACTATTTCATTCATGCTTGTACAAAAAAATATGTATTTATTTCAAGGATTTATATCCTGCCTTTCTCCAACAATGGGATACATGTAAACAGAGTTACTTATTTTTGGAACATTCACTCCATTAACTAGCATTCTTGTAGTACTGATCATTTCTCAATGGAGATCACTCTATCTTGGCCAGTGTAAAATAGCTAGTAAGACAGTATGCAAGAAGGAAAGTTGCTGTTCAGCAAGGAAAGAATCCCTCTGTGTTTGAATCTACACCTCCCTAAGAGAAAGTTCGGCCATGACCTGACTCTGGGCAAGTCACACTCTCTCAGCCTCAGAGGATAACAACGGCAAACCCACTCTGAACAAATCTTTCCAAGAAAACCCAGTGATAAGTTTGCCTGCAGGTTGCCATAAATCAGCAATGCCTGAAGGCACACAACAACAAAGATTAGATACCGTTAGGTAGAAAGGGAAGCAATTACTCCACCACCATGCTATAACTGCCTGAGAAGGACAGGGAATTTAATCAAAATATAACGATGGTGTGAAGTAGATATGCCTTCTTTTTACTGTTAATGAAAATCAGGAAAAATATGAAAAGTGTCCTTTCCATGGTAAAAGCAATGTATATTCCAAGAATAACAATTGTTTCTGACCTCCTGCTTTTTTCTCTAACAAGATGTGGTAATTCATACATCCAAAAATGCAGACATTTATTTCAGATTATCAAAATGTTCCAAAAATTAGTTTTGTTCGGTCGCTCTTCTCATTTTAGCTGTGTTCTGAAAGGAGGACTGTCTTTACCCATGTGAAATTTTAGAATACTTTTCCTCAAACAATATTTTATTACATTATTTCTTACTCTACTTTTTAACCATGAAATCATTTTGAGACAGGCAAGAAACAGTGTAGAGGCAACAGTAAAGTTTGGAAAGTAGCTCCCAAACAAACAAAATTCAATTTCCTACAAAGTACACCAAACCAAGAGCTTCCTCAAGCTGACTGACTCCTGGTAAAATGGAAATTTTGTTGTCAGTTTTAGAAACAAGCATTTACACATTGCGTGGAAGTGTTAGTCTCCAATGAACTCCAAACGGCTGTTGTGAAAAAAGAAAAGGCAGTTATCCATTTCAAGAAGACGTGTTACAAAACATCTGACATCATTTTCATATGGCTGTGCCAAATGAAGCTAAAGTGAACATGCAAATAATGCAAAATGTAAAGAGGGCCGCCGTGTGTCCTCCTTTATAGAGGAACAGTACTGTGTTTCAAAGTCTGCTCAAGGGGTTTTCTCTATTCAAAGGCATCTTTTGTTTCAAGGGCAGTCCAAGTCTGGTGTTTGGCTTCTGCTATATTACTAAAAATGGAGAGCACAGAGGAGTTGTAAAATTGCCCCTCAAGAGACATCACAGCAGGGGCACAGCAGGCACAGCCTTCTCCACCAGGGTGAGATGCACTGTATTTCAAATGTGCATCTGTTTTTTGTTGTTGTTGTTGTTGTTTTAGAGTTCAGGAATAGTTTTGAGGACAATGAATATAATGACTGCCCATAACTGAGCACTGAAAAGTGGTAGAATGGTGTTCTGGGTTCCACCACCCAATTATAAATGAATTCAATATGTCTAGTATATCCATTCTTCTTAAAAACTTTCTAATCACAGAACTGTATGCAAAGCTTTTTTTATGATGCACAAGATTCCCCCTGCCCCCGGTATATGAACATACTCTGAGTGAAAATAAGCCAGGAAGAAACTAGGAAAAGACTGAAGTTGGTGCCAGGCTAGGTCAATGTGAGTAAAATAAGGGATAAACTTCATTACTTATCATCATAGCCTGAAAGCTATCTCCAGTTTTGCCAGAGAACATGCAACACTAAAAAAGAAGCAAAAACAGGGAGAAAAGCCCCAAAGAGCCAGACATTTATTTTCTTTCAGCATCTCTTTTTAAACTATCAACTCTGACTATTTTCTGCACAGACTTTTGCCCCATTAAAACAGGCAACAGGTAATACTGACAGCTCATTATCATTCAATAACCATATGTTAAAGTCAGGTAGTTACATAATTTCTTACTTTTCTCATTTCTTTTTTTTTTAAAGAGGTCTCTACATCAATACCCATGCTGAATAATCAGCCACTCACGAAACTGTCTGCAGCAGTGTGACTTTTTTTATACTCTTCAACATCCATTATAATTCAGTCTAAATTTTAACAGTTATTCTGTGAAAGTTGCATGGCTGAGAATTAGAACAACCATGCATGTCACCTTTTATACTATGTGCTACATTTGTTTGAATCAATCCAGGTAGTAGACATATGCATATGGAAGAAGCCCAAAACTGGATGAGGAAGCAGACATGAAAAGAAATGCTTTGTATCATCATCTTCATCATTATTAACTTTAATTACATCCCCACCGTTTCCCTAAGCAAAGATTTGATGCAGCATACAAATTAAAACAATTGCTGATAGAACAAAATGTATGAGGTACATTTTTCCAGGCTAAAATCCCATGAAGCAGCTGTTTGGGATGGAAAATAAGAGACCAGTATTTTGGGTCTGCCTTCCCTACTCAGCAGCTGATCTAAACAGGGATCACCATATAAGACTACCTTCTGCCTCTCTGCATCTTCCCTGTTGGGATTTGAGCCAGCATCTTAATGGGAGAAAAAGGTTTGTGTTTGACAAAACTGCTGCAAAATAGGACACACAGGAACAAACCACCATTCAAACCTGAATCAACCTTACATTAACACAATAATTACTATATTATCACTATATTATTACTATAAATCCAATATTACATTGGCAGAACTTCCTTCCCCTCTCCTTCCCACTGCAGTTCTCCATGCTGCCTGAAAGCTCAAGAATTCTGAAGCCAGTCTGGGTGTAGACAAGGCGATACAGTGGGGAGTGAGGTCACCATTGGAAATGACCTTTATATGGTTAATTTTTTTTTAGAAAAAAATAAGGATATTAGCAATCCATCAACTACCACTCATAAATAGTGTTAACTTCCACAGAACTGCAAGCAAGAAATTAAATGAGGCAATGTCAGACAATGATAAACTGTTTTCAAACCTACACCATTCAGTAATTTACTTAACAAGGACCACATTAAAGAAAGAAGCCTAATAGCTTTCTGTATCCATTTTATTTTCAAATTGTGGGGGAAAAACTTTTAACTTAATACTGTTTACAAACAAACATGTTTTCCTTACCTCTCTCAGATGTATGTTTTCCTTCTCCTTCTGGTCTAAAATCACTTCTAAGTGATTAACCTGAGATTCGGCCTCAGCCATCCTTCGAGTTCGTTCATTGTCATCATCCATTCCTTTGGATGGCAACCCCTTGCTCTGCAGCATTTCTAGAAGCTTTTTAATGGATTCATCTCTGGCATTTAGTGTCTGCTTCTGAGTTTCAATTCTCAGCTCCATTTCTTCCAAGGTTTTTCTCAAGAGGAATAACTCTTTTGCCTGTCTGTCATGCTCAGCTTGAAGCCTTCGAAAATTCTCCTCTGTAAGTTCAATGGTAAAGTGTTCAGCACCTCTGTTTCCACTTTCTTGTTGGAGAAGATGGTTTAGGTCTCTCTGAGTCCGTAGCTCATCTTGCAATGCCTGAATAGTTAGCTGAAGATGCTGCAACATAAAAGGAACATCTGAATTGAACTGGTCCACAAAAACACAAAAACACAATTGTTAATAAAATTAGTGATGAAAATCTAAATATGCACGTGATGTTATTCAGCTGCTGTTAGAAACTATGGAAAAGATGAATATAAGTACACAGAAACACAGTGCCAATTACAGATACCAATAACAGTGAACGATAAATCCTAACACGAAGTGAAAAAAAAAGCATTAAGAAAATGTAGATGTCAAAGGAGTGACACTTCCACAAGCAAACACTCTATGTAACAAGCCTGAATATTCGAGGGGAAGGGGATTAAGGGGGGGGGGGGTTTAGACATGATTTCTGCAACTTTATACAATGCAACTACATATATTATTAGTTCCAATCACTCTGTATGAAAGTAAAGGAATTAAACTATAAAATGGTGCTGCTAATGAAATTATGAGCCAGTTTAATAAGCAGGATTGCTGCATCTTATAAACAGGCATATAAAAGATTACACAGTAAGCAATACTGCATTTTTCAAACAAATTGACTGCAAAGAATGAACAAACCTTTGTTTTCCTGGCATCCCAAAACTGAACAGCATGGGAAATGAAAAAAAAAAATGAAGCAAAATCAACATAAAGTTTAGGTGCAAGCAAAAGATATTCAACACAAAGAACAAAATTTAACATGAAGTACATCAACAGAAAAAGAAACCATTGTTTTCAACAATGCAATTACAATTCTACAAAATTTGCATACACACACACATCTCAAGCAATACACTGGCATGTAGGGAATGAAGAACTTGGAATGAATCCAAAGAATGAATCCAAATAATCTTAGGGACTGTTCTGCTAAAGCTCATGCAAGTACTTGTGAACAAATCCAAACATTATTGTAATAGCTGTTCTTATGGATGTATAAGCAGAAGAACATCCTTTTTTTACTTTTTAAAAACCTGCATTCTAACACAGGTGCATATAGCTCTGGACTTCCAGATGCTTCTGAGCTACCAATCCCAGTTGCCCAGACAAGCAGAATTAATGTTAAGAGATTATGGGAGAGGAGTCCAAAAATATACTGAGAATCAAAGACATCTACTCCCATGGACAACGTATATGTAGAACAGCCTTGTCATTAGCAGAATACAGCTTATGAAATTAGAAAGTTACCTTTGGATCCAACCCACAGTTCATGCATCATGTGCTTTAACAGCGGGTGGGATGTTTCCAATCTTCAAAGGAGACTAACAATCAGATGGTAAAGCTTTCTATGACTAAATAAAAGTGGGGATTGCAGGACTGAATGTTTCACCATGTAAAATATAACCTTCATATAGAAAACTAGCAAATTAATAGTTAAATTTACTATTTATACATATACATTTAGGCATTTGTACTGGATTTGTTTTAGAAAGTACTTCAGTTTTGAGGTAAGAGACAATCAAAATTCCTAACATGCAAAGCTGACAATCTGGAAGTAACTAATAACAAGTCTGTGTTTTTCCCACACACTAAACGAAAGTATGGCTTTAAATTAATCTAGTCATGTAAAATTAACATATTGTCCAAATTCATAAATTACATGATGGACACATGTAATTTACAATGCACACACTGTCTTTATGAAGAACCAACACCTGAAAATACAGAATAGGGTGGGATATTTTCAGTCTATATGAAATGAAAGGCTTTCCCAGCCTCAAACAGAGGACATCACTTACAATAAGGGACACCTGGCATACTAATGTATTTTATTGTGACAGACTTATTTTGATTGCATAATAAAATGCATTATGACTATTAAAATTTATTGAACTGGATGTTTTATACTGTAAGTTTACATGGTAGACAGGAGTGGTGAATGATGGAAAAGAAATCTATTAAACAAATACATACAGTAATAATCATGAAAAGGATTATCATTCCCACTATTCTCTTTGATAGGCAGCAACATTTCATACTTGTCTTTCAGCTACATTCTAGACTGGTACAGTTCCCAAAGGGTACAGTACTAAAACAGCTCTATCATATGTTATTTCTGAATACTTTTTACAGTTAATCTTCCAGATTTTTCTTTTACTATGTGGATATAAATATTTATATGGAAGTTGCCCCCTTTCTTCAGTGCAACCTACTCAATAGTAGCTGTTTAAGCAATACGATCTAAGCCAGTTTCAGTTTTATTTAAAGAGGGGGAGAAGGAAATAATAATACTTGTTGCTGGACTATTCCTCATGCCTCATTTCTATGCCTTATTATATAGAACCTTGAAAACATGTGTCGGTCATATAGAAAATCCAGTAACATCAAGAATACACCAAATAGTGATACCTTTACTGAGCCAACCAAAATGCCCAATATACCTGTTGTAAGCCAGTAGAGCTTTGAAAGCTTGCGACATGGATATTGTGCATTTTGGTTGGCTCAATAAAGTTATCACTGTTTGGTGGATTTTTGATGTTACTGGATTTACACAGACCCTTGTTTCAAGAAGGTATCACAGCAACAGTAAAGAGAAAAGGGTGGGATTCCCCCCCCTTCTTTTATCTCATCCTGTCTAAGGATCAAAGTGAATAATATGTTTAGCACATACATGCTCCCTGAAATGATGAAAGACATCTCTATGTCATGACATGTGGCCTTCATCAATCGGTTATCTTGCATTACGCACTGTGACAGCTCCCATAATGTTGGGGGTAGGTTCACCTCTGTGCTTTCATCCAAGTCTTAAAGGCTCTATCCAAGATGCAGAATCTATGTTGAGGACAGCATTCTACAATTTGGATAAGCCCTTTACTTTTGAGGTTAAAACCTGGAATGGATTCACCATTCCACTGATAAGGAAACCATTCACCAACAATGATTTGACATGCTTTGTTTTGAAAACTTGTTGAATTTTGAATTACTCATTGAAAAGTACACATGAGCATGACTTGGAAACATCATTGCAAGGTAGGTATCTAAGGTATCTCTGAGAAGATATGTGGAAGGGAGGAAACAGGAAATGCATAGCCATGTTTAATCCTTAGTGACCAAGTTTAAAAAAGACAGCTATTCTGAAAGGGTAATTTTTGTAACTGATAATTAGAAGAGTTCTAGCCAGAGAAACAATTACTATCATGCACCAGGCTCTCTCCACCCTGATTGCTGGAATTGAAAATAACTTGAACTAGTCCAAGAAAAAACTCAGTGTTTTTGTCCCTCCTGGTTTCCTAAAAGAGGTGACAGCGTTGTTGACAACTTTGGTAATGATTACATAGAGATTAAACATCAGTGAATTTCTGCTCAACTAAGGGTTATAGGAATATTATGTTTCCCTAGTAAAATGTCACAGGGGCTGTTATAAAACTGCTGCCATGGGCTACTGCCTCACAACTGGACTGTCAAAAAAGAGAAAAGGAGAGCTGGTGGAATTTGTAAAAGCATGACTAAAGGCTGAGTCATATAAGTACATTGGTGACTTAGGCCCGGGTCCTGGGTCAAAAATTAGAGTTCTATAGGGATGGGCGTCTGCACGTGCCCAGCCCTACTATCGGCACACAGGCACCATGATTGTGAGCGCCTGTCCCTTATGGGACAACTATGACGTCCATGCAGCACAGCACCCAAACAGCACCATGCCACGCAGACGTCATCATTGCATGCAAGCATGCCAATGGCACCCTGCACGCAACATAGAAAGAACCTGCCAGAAGCGGGTTCTTTTTAGGCCTTGTGGAGGCCACCATGTTTGTCTGCTGTGGCCTCCATCTGGGGTAGAAAGGGTGGCCTCTGGCTGCCCCTTTCTGCCAATCTGTACTGGGCCTTATTGCTGGCATTTTACCAGTTTGGGTTGAACATGGATATATGAGCCCTCATAATTTAGTTTAAAGATGCACCAATTAATTCTTTACTGAGGTCTGGGAAAATAGAAAATTCCCTCCTTGGAAGAGAATGAAGAAGCCCACCCTACCACTACCACCACCACATATGGTCCTATGAACTGATACTGAAAAAAGATGAAGCAGAGGTAACTTCCATGAGATGGAAACTTGCAGAGACAGTGTCCAGGTGACAAAAAAATTCTCACACTATGGCCAAAATTGTTGTGACAGCTGTTATCTTAAACACCTAGTACAGAAGAAACATCATGTCAGAATTCTTTACTTCTCAGAGGTGGAAATACTTGCATAGGCTCTCTCTAAAACAAGACAGGGAGTTGGACCCCATGGACCATGGGCTATCTATGATCCTATGAAGGCATAAAAACTTGTGACTTGTTGCTATAGATGCTCTTTGCAACAAGCACTAAGGCTATGCACAGTGGCTGGTGCTATAAATTAACAGCTGCAAGAAAAATAAGCCACATCATGCAGATGCCATTTCAGTGTGATCTAGCTCCAGCCAATACATGTTGGGATAATTGGTCCTGCAGTGTCCTGGGGACAAACAATCAAGGTTAAAGGTTAGGATCACAGCCAGGCTGTAAAGGGGAAGAACTCTTTGCAACAAAATATTGCACAACAAGTTCTTTCCCACTGACAGAGAAATCATTTAGTGACCTACGTTAATCATAGAGACAAGGTTTACATTAATAATGTGAAACACTATAGAACAACCACTGTTACATACAAGCTCAAATACAAAAATATCACTACAAATATGTTTGTTAAAACAAATCTACTATATCTTCTCACAATTCAGTGTCTTCAGTTCATTTTCTTAATTCTAAACTGGCACAGTTGTATTTATATGTCTTAATTACTCTGACAGGTAAAAACCCATCCTGTGCTTTAAATTTAGTTACACAAAGTTAAATGAAGTGTTTCCATTATTTAATTCTAAAGGAAGACTCAGAGATAAAATGGCAGTGAGAAGAGGTAGCCAAAAATGGTAAAGTGAAAGTAGGAGAAGAGGGTCTGAGAAGAAAAAATTAATAAAGGCTGCCATTGCTTCAGGAAGGAGAGAAGCAGAACTAGCAGCTTCAAGCAGCTCCTCAGAGCTTTACAGTGATGGCTACACAGCCAAGAAAGGAGCTCTCGTTACTGTTATAATTTTTAAGAGAAAGCTTTTAACTGTCCCATTTCTCGGAAGTAGAAAAACACCTCAATGCAGTAAAGGCATAAAAAGAATTCACAAAAATTCTCATTTTCAGTAGGAGTTGCTGTCCTGACACATTGAGGAGCCCACAGAGACACTGTCAGCCTACCTGACAATTCTTGTCTCCAGTGTGAGAACAAGACAAGGCATAAATTTGGAGTTTTTTAAGCAGTATTCCTGTAATTTCTGCAGAAAGCCCTTGCACAAAACTGCTTTCTTTTCCCATCTGTGCACATATACACACATGTGCATGTCTGTGCACAAACACACAGATTGGTAATTAGTGATCAGACAGGTTTGATCGGTGAGATACAACCAGTCCTTGCAATGCTTTTTGTGGGTTGTTTGGGCTGTGTGGCCATGTTCTAGAAGAGTTTCTTCCTAATGTTTCACCAGCATTTGTGGCTGGCATCTTTAGAGAAAGATACTGTCAGTCCTTGCAATGTTTCTCATTTGTCAAGTTCCCTGCAACAAGCCAGCAGTTGTTGCAGTTTGGTCTAATTTATGTAAGTTGCACAATTAATACAAAAATAAATCTTTTCCATGCCTAGAATATAGTAGCATAAGCCAACACATGAATATGTGGTATTCCACACCTGCATAGGAAATGAAAATGTTACCATCATACGTCCAAAGTTACCCTTCAATAAGCTGAAATCATGACATATCTTGTTTGTACCTTTGTTATTGGGGAAAATAAATTAATTACTAATAGCCTCATTCATTGTGACTCACTTCTGAGCTCTGACCTTTCTTTATCTGAAGAATCAACTTCAAGAAACAATTAGTTATCGCAGTGGTTTTAGAATTAATGAGTACGCAGCTTGTTGGGGGCAACTAGCTTACAGATTGTAAACTGTGTAGAGAGTGCTAAATTCTTGATGAAGCAGTATAGAATGTAAATGCTATTGCTATTGCTATTAATACAAACATGAGGGATGGCGGAGAGGCAGGGACAAAGAGGAGCAACCTGCCTGGAAGCACCTAATGAGATCTAAACAGCATCTGTCCCTTTTGGCTGATTAGATCAACACAGAGAGAGCTCACAAAGCTCAAAATGTGGCCACCTATCAAGAAGGAAATAACAGACTGAATATTGTGCAGCAACAGGCAAGGCTTTTTCAAAGTTCAGGACAGGGTGAAACTGCTGCTAAAAGCACTTCAGCCAAAGTGGATGTCAGACTTAATTCAAACATGAAAGCTAATGTCAGTGAAGTGGCTTTTTGTACACATACAGAAGAAGCTATCAAGTGATTAACTTTCATTTTAGAATTAATTATTCTCCCACATTTCAAAATGAGAAGAGGGGCAGCCTGACGGACATACAACACCCCTGTTTTCACAAGAAAGAGAGGCTGGGGGAAGTAGCACCATATTCTGATGGTTCCAATATTTTATTCTTTGCTTCACTGGGAAGAACATAACACTGCTGCTAGATCAGAATGAAGGCTCATCTACTCCAGCAGTACGTTCACACTTTAGCAAGCCAACTGCTTCTGGATGGAACCATTCAAGTGCAACTAGTACAACTCTGACTTAATTACTGCTGCAGTTTTTTTAAAAAAAAAAACAACCAAGAAAGTACTCAATGAGGTACAGTTTTTGGTCTTTTATAGTTCATTAAAATTCTCAGTCTAAAGAAAAGACTAATGCCCATCACTCTTCCTTTCCCCTCACTACCATTAACATCTGGGTGGGGTACTGTTGTGTTAGGCTATTCTGTGCTCTGAAGGAAAGGGAAGGAAGGAAATGGGATGGGATGGGACAAAATGGAGCTCTTACAAGGGGCATTCTCAAATTGGTTCTCAAATGTAACATTTGTTCCAATGACTATTTCCTCAGAAATAAATCTTACAGAACCAAATGCTACTTAACACTTAAGTGTCTGTAGCCTTATTCTGAGATCCTTCTACAAAGAAATGGAAACTGGTCATTATAGGGGTGAAGCAGATCAGCAGCCTGGCCCCAGTTGCCACGGTCCTGAAACTGGTCACTGCTACGGTCCTCAACGGGCTGCCTGCAAGGATTGGCTTTTTGCCACTCCTCTTCTGTCTGGCTTCAGGCCAACTTAGGCTGCTGTGGAGCAGCTTACTCCCAATCCGGAGACATTTATAGTCTGCACACCATGCCCCTGAAGCAGCTGGAAGCCACACTTTTTAGCCTGTGTGTTTTGGGCCATAAACCCATAATATTATTATAATACTGAGCCAGAAACTTTCTCAGTCAGGGAGCTGTTTTTTTAAAGGATCTGTAGCCCAGTCAGAGCCTATTTACTCAGAAGTAAATCCTACTCAGTGCAATGGAATGTATTCCTAAGGGGCACCTGCTATCCACTGGGGTTGGTTCCAGGAACCTTCATGGATAACCAAATCTGTGGATGCTCAAGTCCCATTATATACAATGGCGTAGTAAAATGATGCCCCACATAATATGGCAAAACCAAGGTTTGCTTTTGGGATTTTAAAATATATATATGTATTTTCAACCTATTGATGGTGGAATCCATGGATGCAGAATCCATGGATGTCGAGGGCAAACAGTATTTACATACCCTTACATACTTAGAATACACACCTAGGTCTTTCATAAGAATTAGCTGAATACAGTGCAACATACAGTATGTGTGTGTAAATTCCACTGCAATTAATTCCAAGTAAATGTATTTAAGTTCTGTTGTATGTCTAGGTTTGTCAGATTGAATATCAGACAGGGCATGGCAGGAGACTGGATTGAATGGCTCTTGTGGTCTCTTCCAACTCTGTGATGTTATGATTCCTGTAGCTTTTATAACACAACTTGGCGGAGTACAAGTGAAACAAAGGTATTGGCCCTCTCTCACCTTTTAAACTCCTACTTTCAGCTGCAGCCTGCTCCTCCCAACACAATTACTGGCTCGTGGCTCCACATTAGAGAAGGAACACAGAGGAATAGCCATCTCTGATCTTGTTGCTGAATACAAGAGTGCAGCAAGGCACTCCTTGGCATCTCCTGACCCTACTCTCCACTACCAAGGCAACCACTTTGTTGTTAGGGGTCAGCTGTGATTGAAAGTTGGGGCATGGAAGTTGACAAGTCCCTTTATCCTTCTTGATGGAGCTTTATAATACAGTGGTCCCCCGGGTTACGAAAGTAATCTGTTCCGGATTACTTTTCGTAACCCGGAAATTTTCGTTTCCCAGGGGACCGCTTTATTTGCCGGACCGTGCGGCAAATTTAAAGGGACCGCGGCTTTTTTTCTTTCGGATCCCGGGGTTTTATTCGCAAGCCGGGGCCATTTTTCCGGCCCCGGCTCTTTCATACCCCGGGGTATTCGTAACCCGGGGGACCACTGTATCCTGTCTTGTTCCACGATCTCTTAAGGGCAAAGTTACAGAACCCCCATCCTGGAGCCAATCTACATATGCCTTTTTTTTACAATCCAATATCCCTGACAGAAGCCAAATACAAGCTTTGTTGATTAAATAAATTATATAATAGAGTGGTCCTGAAGTTTTATTCTGGAGTATATATATTTTAAATGTATTTTTAAAAAAAAATTATTATGAATTCAGTATACAGTATAAAATGAAAGAACACAAAAATCTCTCATATTCCATTGTCTAATCGTTTTACTAGATAAAACAAATTTAAATAGATTTAAGTTTAACATTCATTATTTCTTCTGCAATCACAACATCAATAGATTTTTAAAAAGAGCTCTGTCATAAACAGGGTTATTTGCATCTGCCTTTCTGCCACATCAACAATTCCCTTTTCTCCTTGTAGACTGATAAAACCTCTAGACAATCTTTCTATTTGGATTCCAAAAATCATCCATTACCACATAATTCTCTGAAAGAACAGAAAGCCAAACCAACAATTCCCCCCTGAGTTTGAATTCCCAGCTGTCTCTTTAAGAAGTTCTCGATGTTTGAATTATACAATTTACTGCAGGCAACTATTCTGAAGTCTCCCCCCAAAAAAGACAGTCACCAAAAGTTTTGTAAAAAATAAAACAAACAAAAATCCTTCCTTCACAAGAGGAACAGAAGCTCAAGTGAATTCAGGTTCTTTTAAGCTGCAAACAAAGGGAAGAGGAAATCACAAAACACTAATAATGATAATGCATCTTTATGGATATGAATATAGATTTGTTTTTCATAGCTTTTATGTCTGACCGAAACCAACACATAACCCACCCCCTGACATTCTTCAAAAAAAAAAGAGCCAAACTGGTTCATTTATTTATATCACTATAAAGAAATTAAGAAATTGGGGCGGGAGGGGAGTATATTTCCTGTTAGTTAAAAGCCAACCTACAGGTCTATCACTCAAAATAAATAATAGAATAAAAGCCCTTTCTTTAAAAAGTTATCTTTCTTTGATGTCAGATACTTCAGTACTGGCCATTTGTTTTCGGTTTTTTAATACCATCCTTCATTCCCTTATTTTTGGCACTCATTATCCAGAGGGGTAGCTATGAAAAAGTACAAAATGAGGGCATCCCCCTCCCAAAAAATAGAATTCTCCTCCTTCCTCTTCCTCCCCACCCAGCTGTGTATTCAGATTAAATTGCAATGTTGGCACTTTGCAATAAATAATTGAGTTTTGGGTTGCAGTTTGGGCACTGCATCTCTAAAAGGTTTGTCATCACTGCTTAGGGTGACTGTCATTACCTTCAGTTAAGACAGTGAAAAGCTAATATATTCAAACACGTTTCTGTTTATTTGTCATTGATAGATATTTGAATAGCTACCATATAAAACATTCAGGAATATAAGTATGTTAATCTGTGGGGGCTGTCTGATACTACAAAGAAAGGTGTGGTTCTTGCATACTGTATTATATCCTGAACCAAGAAAGCATGTGGCAGATGTTGAATAGCCCAGTGCTATTCAACATCTTTATCAATGACTTAGATGACATAATTGGGGACATACTTATCAGATTTGCAGACAACACCAAATTAGGAGGAGTAGCTAATACCCCACAGGACAGGATCAAAAATCAAAATGACCTGAATAGACTAGAAAGCTGGGCCAAAGCTAACAAAATAAAATTAAACACAAAGAAATGCACAGTACTGCACTTAGGGCGGAAAAATGAAGTGCACAGATGTAGGATGGGGGACACATGGCTGAATGAAACTACATGTGAAAGGGATCTAGGAGTCCAAGCAGACCACAAATTGAACATAACTCAACGGTGTGATGCAGCAGCTAAAAAGGCCAAAGCGATTTTAGGCTGCATCAATAGAAGTATAGTGTCTTGATCAAGGGAAGTAATAGTGCCACTCTATTCTGCTTTGGTCAGGCCCCACCTGGAATATTGTGTCCAGTTCTGGGCACCACAATTAATAATAATAATAATAATAATAATAATAATATAAGGTTTATTTATAACCCGCTCCTCTAATAGAATACTCGGAGCGGGGTACATCAAATTAAAAAATACAAGAATAAAACAACAGTCAAATCCCTTCCCAACCTCTCCCCCTTAAGACTAGATAATATGTTGTAAGCCCGCCTCAATCCGTAGGGAGAGGCAGGAGATATAAATAAAAAATTTATTTTATTTATTATTATTATTAAATCAAAACTAGTTAAAATTGACAACAGTTTAACATTTTTAAAATAATAAAAATAAAGTGCAGTTAATGGGCAGTACGAGTGCAATCCCCAGTGGGTGGGATCAGAAGGTTTGAACAGAGGGACAGCTAGAGTTAATCCCCCGGTGCCATTTACATTTTCATTTGCATTATCAGGGTCGGGGGTTGGTGATATATTATTCCCTCTTCAAGGGAATGCCTGCCGGAAGAGATGCGTCTTTAAGGCCTTTTTAAAGCTGGTCAAAGATGTAATGAGACGCATCTCGTCCGGCAGGTCATTCCAAAGTTTAGGGGCGGTAGCTGAGAAAGTCCTCTGGGAGGTTTGCGACAGCCTGGTTTTCATAGGCTTCAGCAGATTCCTCCCAGAGGACCGAAGTGTGCGGGGCGGTTCGTATGGGAAGAGGCGGTCCCTAAGGTAAGACGGGCCTGAGCCATGTAGGGCTTTGAAGGTTAATACCAACACCTTGTACTGTGCCCGGAAACTAATGGGCAGCCAGTGGAGAGCTTTAAGCACAGGTGTTATGTGATCTCTCCTTGAGGTTCCCGTGGTAAGCCTGGCTGCCATGTTCTGAACTAATTGAAGTTTCCGGGTTAGGCACAAGGGTAGCCCCATGTACAGCACATTACAAAAATCCAGACGTGAGGTTACTAGGGCATGTACCACAGATTCCAGGTCTTTCGTATCCAGTAAAGGGCGCAGCTGGCGGATCAGCCGAAGCTGATAGCAGGCACTCCTGACTACTGCGTTCACCTGACTGGTCATGTGAAGCGATGAGTCAAGGAGTACCCCCAGACTGCGAACAGAGTCCTTAGAGGTGAGTGTGACTCCACCTAGGACTGGAAGGTGTATTCCCAAGCCTGGTTTCGAACCGGTAACTGTTAGTACCTCAGTTTTGTCTGGATTTAGCTTCAATCTGTTTTCCCTCATCCAGTCCATTACCGCTGCAAGGCAGTCATTAAGAGGAGAGATGCCATCTGAAGTCTGAGCCGACAATCTGGTCATGGAGAGATATATCTGAGTGTCATCAGCGTACTGAAGACACTGAGCTCCATGCCTCCGAATGATCTCGCCCAGCAGCTTCATGTAGATATTGAATAGCATCGGGGACAGGATGGCACCCTGAGGGACGCCACAATTAAGCTCAATTTTGGAGGAGCAACTGTCCCCGAGCCTCAACCTTTGGGATCTGTCAGAGAGATAGGATCGGAACCATTGAAGAGCAATGCCTCCGATTCCCAACTCCCTCAGCCGACCCAAAAGGATGGAATGATCTACCGTATCAAAAGCCGCTGAAAGATCCAAGAGCACTAACAGGGTCACACTACCCCTGTCAATGCTCAAGCGAAGGTCGTCGGTTAGAGCGACCATGGCAGTCTCCACTCCATGTCCTGTCCTGAAGCCGGCTTGAAATGGATCAAGATAATCGGCTTCATCCAAGACTGCCTGGAGTTGCGTGGCGACTGCCCTCTCAATCACCTTGCTTAAAAATGGGAGCAAGGACACTGGTCTGTAATTGTTTCTATCTAGGGGATCAAGGAAGGGCTTTTTCAGGAAGGGCTTGACCGCCGCCTCCTTAAGGCAAGATGGTAAAAAGCCCTCCCTGAGGGACGCGTTGATCGTATGCCGAAGAAACGTTCTCAGTGCATCCCCTCCCTGAACGACCAGCCAAGATGGACAAGGATCGAGAGGGCAAGTCATCTTCCACATACTTCCAAGTAGCTTGTCCACGTCATCGGTACTTACAGATTGAAACTCATCCAGTAATGTGACAGCCACGGAGTCGCTAGACGCCTCACTTATAGGATCTGGAGAAAAGGTGGTGTCCAAGTCGGCTCTTATCCGAGAGATTTTATCTGCGAAGAAGTTGTTAAACGCATCGCAGCAGGCTGTCGTAGGGTTAAGAAGGGGGTTTGGCGCAGGGGGAACCTGCGTCAGCTCCCCTACCACCCTAAACAGTTCAGCTGGGCGAGACTCTGCAGACGCAATGCGTGCAGAGCAGAAAGATTTCCGCGCTGCACGCAAAGCCTCCCGAAAGGCGCAAAGATGCTGCCTATGGCGAGTCTTGTCGGATAGGAGTCGAGTCTTCCGCCACTTGCGCTCTAGTCGTCGTCCAACCCGCTTCATCTCCCTGAGTTCTTCTGTATACCAGGGTTTATGATTAGGAGCGGGTTGGAGAGGGCGCTCAGGGGCAATTGCATCAATAGCCTTGGAGATATCGAAGTTCCAGGTGTTTACCAAGGCTTCAACACAATCACCAGCACTGCCAACCATTGAACCCCCTAGGGCCTTCTGGAAACCAATTGGTTCCATGAGCCTTCAAGGGCAGACCATTCTAATGGGGGCGAAATGCTGCTTTTAGTTCCACCTTGATCAGAAAGTGATCCGTCCATGACACAGCGGAGGTTTTAGTTACCTCCGCCCACGGACACTCCTGTTCCGTACTAAAAACCCCATTGAGAGTGTGACCCACACAATGAGTAGGCCCATTGACCAGTTGGGATAGGTTCATGGCTGTCATGGATTCCATGAACTCCCAAGCTGCTCCAGGTAGATCAGAAAGGCTGGTCTTGAGAGAGATGTTGAAGTCACCCAGGACCAGAAGCCTGGGTGTCTCCAACAACAGCTCAGAGACCAGCTGAGTCAGCTCGGTTAGGGAGTCTGTTAGGCAACGGGGTGGCCGGTATACTAACAGAATGTTAGGCTTTGAGGCCTGAGTATGAAATGTACAGATGTGCACAAAAGGGAAAAACAGGAATTATGGCTAGACTTGTTTACAGCTGAAGGCTGGGAGCAGACAGTGCTCAAGGTCAGAGTGCTTGCTTGCACGTAAACCTAATGAAAACAACTGTATCTTCCTAACTGAGGGGATAACAAAGCAGGCTATACAAACGGAAGTAGAATCACCAAATGAGGTGGGGTTTGTGACCACATGACACAAGTCTATAACCAGCCTACACAACTCAGTGAGGATGGTTGGGTAATTGTCCTGTGATGGATGGTTGGAGAGATTTGTCGGACGAGCGTGTGTATATTTGTAAATACAGCAATTTAAGAATAAAGCCTCTGAGAAGAGACTTTTGGCTCCAGTCTGTTTCATCAACTGGGAGGAGGATTCCTGATAAAGCCGAAGCTCCAGGGCTGCCGGAATCGGAGGCATTGGAGATTGCTTGAACTGCGCACTTATCCTAACACAGAATCCCCAAACTATCCCTGGTCTTCAGACTAAGGTACACACACTCGATGTGGGTTGTTTTCCGGACAGGCTTCCTGATCAGGACCCCCCCCTCCCACTTTCCCTTACCTGCTCAAAAAGGATGTGGAGAAACTGGAGTGTGTCTAAAGGAGGATGACTAAGATGGTGAAGGGTCTGGAAACCATGCCTTGTGAGGAAAGACTTAGGGAGTTGGGGATGTTTAGCGTGGTTTGAGCACAGAGTACACCCTCCCTTCGATGTGACTCTTTCCCTCAAAAAAACCCAAAAACTAAAACCCACTTTTCTCTCTCTGCAAAACCCTTCTATAGCCCTGCCCAGCCGGCTTTTCATTGGCTGGTCTCATGTTGCTCTGTGATTGGCTGATAGATCGGCATTTCACTACAGGACATGCCATGTTTGTTTTCAGAAGCTCCCTCTAAGTAGAAAATATACCACTTCAGAGGAAAAGGTGCCTTTGCTTTACATTTCTAATTACTTTTTTATTGTAGGGGGACATCCGAAAATGTAGCCTGCACCTGCAGTGTGAAATAACACAGTCTGTTCTAGCACTGCAGGATTCCGCTAAATGTGCAAACCAGATCTCTGTCCTAGTGTGACATCTTATATTGGCATCTTTTAAAAGCCAACTTATTCCTAACCACACTCACTTGAAAATAATTCTGACTACTTTAAACTGAGATTACTTCCAATTCCTATGATTAAGACTGAAACCTAGTTTTTTATCAATGTATGTAACTTTAATGAAAAAAGAACAGAGGTGCCTAATAGGTTAGATCCCTTGTACAATGAGCAGGCTAGTGAGGGAGAAAACAACATTTTGGCCATAAAAGCTACATTTCGCAAAGCAGAAAGAAAGCAACACATATGCCAGTCTGTAGCTGCAGCAATTTTATTCTACTTTGTGTGAGCCAGTGTTTTGAAAGCCTGTTCTCAAGGCTCCAGTGTCTATTCTTGTTTTTCAGTTCAGACTGGCAATCTTTGTAAGAACTGAGTAATTACAGTGTACAATCAGTTTCCATTCACATCCTGTGAAAAGGATGTCTGCCACTGTGCTTTGCTTTAGATGCCAAATGGAGAGTGAGAGGGAAAAGATAATACAAAAACTACAGCAGCTCCAGCAACAACAACCTTCAGGACCCTTCAACAGAGAAAATTACCATCTGGAAAAGCTATCCCATCCCAAGATGATAAAAACAGAGTAGGAAAGATTGACCACTGCCATGGCAGCAACTCAAGTTTTCAAAAAGTCAGTAAACAGAAGATATACACGGAAGAGGCTCAAACTCCACATCACCAGTTAACCCTGTATTTTCTTTTGTTGGATTCGCAATCATGTAATTGTTGAGACTTGTGTAACAGGTAGAGTAAGAAATGGGTGCAACACTAACATTTGGCCACAAGGTGCCACTAAATGCACATACTAGAAAATAGGATGAAGCAAGGAAAAAGACCAATGGAAACATCAAGCTAGGTCTTTATGATTGTGCAATCTGGCAGCAAATCAGCAGGAAGTTGTGCCCCTTTCATTAAACATTACCACAGATATTACTATCATCTTCTGCAATTTTTAATTGCTATAATTGCTAATATGTGTTTTGTGTGCCTTCAAGTAATCTCTGACTTAAATCGAAATTATTATGGGGTTTTCTTGGAAGGTTTCTTTAGAGGAGGGTTGCTATTGCCATTCTTTGAGGCTGTGAGAGTGTGATTTATCCAAGGTCATACAGTAGGTTACTGTAGCCGAGCAGGGATTCAAACGCTGCTCTCCAGAGTCATAGTTCACTGCTCAAACTACTCAAAATTGGCCCTTCACATTTGTAGACTTAGCATTCGCGATTTCATCATTCACTATTGGAGGGGCCAGGGGAGCCCGTGTGTGAGCCCCTCTCACCTCCTCCTCTGATGCCTGCGACAGTTTGCCAGAGCTGTTCCCGGCATTGGATAAGATGGACTGAGCTTGTGTGTGGACTCCCCTGACCCCTCTTCCCATTCCTGGGACAGCTGGGTAGAATTATCCCAGCAATTGGAGGAGGCGGAGGCTGGGGTTTGCCTTATTCATGAATTTTCTACATTTGCAGGGGTCTCATGTTCCTAACCCCTGCAAATATGGAGGGCTGGCTGTACTCTCATATATTTCTAATATATGAACACTGGAAAAAAAAACCCAACAGTTGGAAGCCTGTTCAGAAGCAAAATGAAAATTATTGGTTATGTTTAAAATGCTGAATGCACCATTGGCTAATGAGGTTGTCCAAAGTCTTTCTCCTGTAAATGAAAAGAAGGAGAAAAAAAAAAATCTTCAGTTCAGCTCTTAGGCCTTATCTGCATTGCAGAAATAATGTAGTTTGACACTGCTTTAACTGTTATTGGTCCATCCTAAGGAACAGTTTTTTGTGGCACCAGAGCTCTGATAGAGAAGGTTAAATATCTCACAAAACGACAGATTCCAGGATTCCATAGCATTAAGCCATAGCAGTTAAAGTGGTGTCAGACTGCATTATTTTTCCAGTGCTTATGAGGCCTAATTCTAACTTCAGTTAGTGGAGTTTATTCTCAGGTATAGACTGAGAGAGGTGTCTCACATGGCAGATGATGGGAGACAGAAGCAGCAGCTTGGTATAAGCAGGGCAGGGCTACGTGTAACTTTGGGACCCATGCAACTATGTAATGAAATGGATAACAGATGTGCAAAGACCAAGAGATATGGACCAATGATTGCAGTCCCTCCTCAGCTTCATTTATCAACCATCAACACCAAGGTACTGATTAGAAGGTACTGTGGTGGTTGTTGTCATGGGCCAATTCGATCAACATCAGTTTATGGTGAACCTATGAATGAGAGAACTTTAAAAGATCCTCCTATTGAAAGCAAAACTTGAAGTCTCAAAACTATGCCTTCCTTTTACTGGGTCAGTACATCATCAAATAAAGCCCTGGCCTTGAGTTTCATACCTCAGTAAATATGGACTGTGTTAAGAAGAAATATCCTAATAAAGGTTGAAAGGCATATAGTGCAAAAGAACATTTGCATATTTTCAAAGGTAATTTCATAATGGGCAACAATCCTTAGTTATATGAAGTGCATTGCAGGATATACCATCAGCTGAAATCCATTTACCATTCTGGTCGAATGGACGAGAACATTTCTATTAATAGGCCTTTTGTTAACAGCAGCCAGCTACCTTCATGATGGAAGTGTCCCCAGGGACCACATGTTAGGGGGTAGTTTGACAAAATCTGGGAATACTTATTGATGGAAAACATTTATGTAAATTGAGGATCTTTTGCACCCTAAAAATTCAAGGATGATTTTTGGGGAAATAGAAGAAAGAAGGAAGGAAATGTGTGAAAGGGCTATTTATATTAATCCAGTGTATATTTCCAATTAATTTTATGAGTTTTTAAATAAAGGATCTCATTAAAACCTTTTGGCTATGATTAAAATGATTAATGTAATGCTGATTAATTAAATATTGGCCAAAGTTTTTCTTTTGCAAATTAAGAAAAATCTTCAAATCAATAAAAAATGTAAAGTACGTTAAATTAAAAGCTCTTGAAAAATATGCAAGTATTTTGTTTTAAATTTTATTAACATATTAAAAAATACAATTTACAACAAACATATATTACACATAAAACATAACTTTACATTAACAATTACATTCCCTCAATCTTCCAACCCAACACCCCAACATTATTTAGTACTTCCCTGTCTCTTTGTATTCTCTGGAGTTTATCACACAGGGGATGGGATAGGGGCGGGATTATTTCCCCATCCTTATCCTGTCCATGACCCATCCATACCTCTAGTGAAAGTGATCGCGCAAATTACTTTCACATGAAAGCGGACTGAAAAGTGCTTTCAACCATCAGCTGAAAGTGATTTCTCTTGTCATGGTTCTTCCATTAATACAAAATGACTGCAAATGACAGGAAAAAGAGCTTTCAGCTTATGGCTGAAAGTGCTTTTCAGCCCACTTTCACTTTCACTAGTGCTTCCAGAATGACCAAGTTCAGCATACTTTGCATGTGAAAGTGATTTGTACAATCACTTTCACTGGCACTTCCATAGCAGGTCAATGCCGGGTCATGTGTGAAAGTCTTTCCTATGATCAAGAAGGACAGAACAGGGACAGAACAATGACACCCTGCCCCTCATGTGATAATCAATTACAACTTGTTTGGTCACCAGAAGTATTTAAATGGAATATACACACATACTCGGAGGCACATAAACCTTACACATTAAATGTGTGTGTGTGTGTATTTCTTTCCCACAACACACACACAAACACATACACAAACAGCCTACATGGCTAAGATGGCTCCATTCAGGATAAGATGGCTGAGATCCTCTCTGACCCTGCCACAGTGTAAAGCCAGTACGCTTACATGGAAGAAGGCTTTCTCTCGGTCCCATCAAGATCACAGGCTCACCTGGTGAGAACACAAGAGCCTTCTCGGTGGCTGCTCCCACCCTCTGGAATGCCCTTCCTCTGGAGGCAAGGCTGCTCTCCCTCTCTGCTTGCCATTCACCACCAGGTAAAATAAATTTTATGTTGGCAGCTGAGAACAAATGACTGCACATGAAAGTACTGGGCAATCTTTTTGCTGGATACCTGATTATGCCTGTAGGTCACCAAAAGGAATACTACCAACGTTGACAAAATAATAATAATAATAATAATAATAATAATAATTTTCTATTTCCTGCCTCTCCGTCGGATTGAAAGACACCAATTGTTGCCTTATTCCAGTGCTGAATCCCACAAGCTAGTCTGAAGTGTTGCTGATATTGCCACAAACAATATCAGACAAAGAAGAGAGAGAGAGAGAGAAACAATGAAAAAGCAACAGTACCATCCTCAGAGAAAAGCTGGATCCCAGACAGATACTATAAAATTTGAAATTGATTTAATATCCTTATTGAAAACAGGCATTTTTGCATAAGGGGGTTCACGTGAAAGTAGATAAGTGGATGGGTTATATCACTTCCCTTCTCCTACCACCACCAAAAAATACATAAAAAGAAGAACCTAAGGGTGATTTAGTTCTTCTGCCTTCAGGTCAAGAGATGCTCATAAATATCCTGCAGCTGAAATAGATTCTGCCCAATGCATGAGACAATATAGGTTTTAATATTCATAATGGTATCTGACAGGAATGAAAGCTAAGGATTTTGTGCCTCAGTGTGGCTGTTTTTTGTTTTTTTAATTATAAATCCCCAGTCTTCACTATAAGCTGGCACAAGTCATTTTCTGTACTGGAACCCATGAGCAGAACAAAACTAGGTTTATAAATTATTTCTGACACTGCCAAAATTTCCTAGAGCAATGTATAGTGTTAGAGTCATTGTACTCTGAATTACATTGGCAGTAACAAAAAAATGTTATAGCTCTATTTTTACAGGTGCTTTTCACTGTCTGCTTTAACAGAGAAACTGTGAAAGAACAGCGCTCCTGAAAATTCAGGTCATACATGCTTTAATTTTAGTTACTGCAACCCAGGATTCTTTTTTTTTTTAAACTGGCAGATAATTGGTGCCAGCAGGTCATTCAAGCTTGCAATCAGTAAAATGGTTTTTATATCTAACACTTGTACTTTTCAGGGCTCTGTAAATGTTGGCTTGGATTACCATCCAGTCCCTCTTTGTGGTCACTCAGCTATGCTTTCACCGCATCACCCACAGGCTTGAGAACATAGGGTTCTCTCTTACACTATATGTGGGAGGTATGGAGGAAGAACCTACTTCCTGCTTACCATAAGAGATTCCTCCAACTTCTTCCTTTTCCCCCAAACTGTTCCCTATTTATGGAACTTCTTCCCAGGAGAGAAATCTCTTTGCCTTTGACACCCATTCCAGACGATTCCTAAAGACTTCTTGTTTAAACCCACTTAAGGCTTGCAACAGATTTGATTAATGCTCTTGCTTCACTTTGGATCTTTGGGCTATTTGGTTGGCTATTTTGCTCCTTTTTTGTGTGTCTGACCAGTGGATACTTTTTAATTGGCTTCTATTTTAAATACAGCTGCATCTGCACTGCAGAAATAAAACAACATGCTACCACTTCAACATCAATGGCTCAATGCTATGAAATCCAGGGATTTGCAGTTTGGTGCAGCACCAGAGCTCTCTGATAGAGAAGGCTTGATAGCTGACAAAACTACAGATCCCAGAATTCTATGCCACGGAGCCATAACAGTTAAAGCAATGTCAAACTGCATTATTTTTGCAGTGCAGATGCAGCCTAACTGGTTGTATGATTTTATTTGGTAATGAGGAGGATGGTTATTTTGTTTGGGGGTTTATGCTGCTTCAGTTCTGAAAAGCCACACAGAAATCCTTCAAATAAAAATGAATTTATCATAGGATATGAAAGGATACTACAGTGGCAAGAAGCTGTCTATGATTGACTCCACCTCTGCCTTTCCAGCAAATATTTTCTTTCCAGCCAGAAATTTAGTTAGGAATAAACTCTTCTAGAACACAGCCTCAAAGCCCAAAAAACTATGGATGCTGGCCATGAAAGTCTTCGACTTCACATTAGATGACTGCTGTTTTACTTCCTGGAGGTGTGTACAAATATCCCTAGAGGGTATTTGGGCAATTTTGAGTTTTGAAAAATTCCGGAACGAAAAAACAAGATTTTCAAAAAGCAGACAATGCTACCAAGGTGGGGGGGGGCGGGGGAGGGGGAGATCAAGCAGATCCATCCATAGCAGTTGCCCACTCCAACAAACACCTATTGTATTTCATGAGCCCAATGAGAATGTAAATGTTCTGATTAATGGGGGCAACAAATAGGCAACCAAAACATGCGAATTTTGCTTCACAGCATTACGATTCACCAAGAAATGGCATGGGGCTTTTTTGTTATTGTTGTCAACTATGTTATATGGGCTGGGACAAAAAAAGGCCATCATGACAAAGAGCAATGGCTGAATAGATCAACAGATTAAAAGATCAGTGGCTTTTTAAAAATATAGTTGGGGCATTTTTTGTTGTTGTTGTTCCAGCTATTGTTTGTTTAAAAAACTGTATGTGGCTAGCAGCTGAAATGAAGTAAAATGTTTTTCAACAATTCAGATTAAAACACCACAATATGCCAGCAGTACAGTTCTAATTCTATGCCGACCAAAAATAATGTGGGAGACTAAAACCTCCCTAAATCATGAGGGCTAAAACAGGAACAGTTTAGTTCTTAATTCATTGGTAAATTTATTCTGGCTCTATAGTCCAGAGATAGACCACACGCTCAGAGCAGAAGTAAAAGCAGAAATATCTAGTTAAAACAAAAACCATAAAAACACAACAACACAAAGAAATTCACAAATAGAAAATCCAATACTTTGTACATGGCCCATCCTGCCTAAACAATCAGTCTTCAAAGACCTGTTGAAACAGAAAGGTTTTCACCTCTTTATGATAAGAAAGTAGGCAGGGTGATAGTCTAACTTCTCTGGTATAGGGTTCCAGAACTTGGAGGCTGCCACTCTCCCATGTTTCCATCAGACTTACCTATACGGATGGTGGGACAAAGAAAAGGCCCTTCTCAATCTGAAAACATGAGCACATTCGTATTGGAGAATACAATCCTTCAAACAACATGGGCTTGAGCCAGGCCCTTAAAGGCCTGACTGGCACCAGAGCTGGTGTCATTCCAATGAGAAGTCGAAACATGATTACTGAAGCCTTTGGGTCCCAAGGCCCATGATTTATATGATTTACTCCAGAAGTAAAGCAGTTTTGCACTGCTTCACCTTCCATGGCTCTATTCTGTGGAATTCTGGGGTTTGCAGCTTGGTGGGGTACCAGACCTTTTTGACAGGGAAGGCTTAGAAAATTACAAATTCCAGAATTCCACAGCATCGATCATGGCTGTTAAAGTGGTGTGAAACTGCTTTGTTTCCTCAGTATGGCAGCAGCCATGATTTACATTATTTTAAACTGTTTAACCTGGTTTAAATTCTCTTAAGTGTTAACTGGTTTAATATGCTTTTAGTCTTTAAATTTTGTTCTTATCATTTTAAACTATTCTAAACTGATTTTAATGTATGTTGCCCTGAGATCCTCAGAAATAGGGCAGGATATAAATATTTTACTGCAATTAAAAGAAAGAAAGAAAGAAAGAAAGAAAGAAAGATGTATCTACAAGAGCCATTAAGAAATGCAGTATGCAAATTTTGCCAAATGAATAAGGGCAAAAATTGCAATAAATGAGGCGGAGACTGAATGTTATTAAGGGGCTCGACAGACCACCCCTAAGGGGCAGCTTGCAGCCGTCCTATTAGCGCTGGATTGGGGCTGTGACAACTACATGTCACAGCCCTGATCTTTGCTTTCCACAGCACAAAAGGGAGCTTCAAAAACCGGCTTTTTGCACCCTGGAAAACGTGCCATAGCGCCAGTGCACGGCTTTTCTGTGCTGCTTTGGTGCTTCATATGGATGTAGTGCCAGAGGAGCACCATGATGCCGCGTGGTGTTATGCTGGCCTGGGGCAGAGTTGGGGCATGAGTCATATGGATGCCATGCCCTGACTCCACCCCCAGGCCAGCCTTTCCCACCAGTCCATCAAGCCCCTGTGTCTTCTTCCTGAAACGTTATACCAGAATGAGGAGCTCAAGAAAAAAGATTTTACAACCAAGTCTAATATTTCCCAGCCAATTCAACTCCCTAACATTCCCAAATAGAGGATTCACTTGTCAGAACAAAACATACTACCATTATCTATAACTTTCCATCCTCCTTAGCTATCTCTGCATCCAGTCTTCCCTAATGTTTGACTGTAATAAAGAATTTAAACCTTTATGTTGATGCCACAATATTAGCCATACAGAGAGAGAGAGAGAGAGAGAGAGAGAGAGAGTCCTGACTGTTGATATGCAGTCGTTTTTCCTGACAGAAGGATCTGTGCAGTAGCGCTTGCCAATGGCATTGATGCATGCGAGAAAGTAATAGGTGGGCAACTCTGCCATCTGGCAGCACTAGACAAGGAAGGATGCCATCCAAATATGGGGATTTTGAGGTTTGAAATTTCAAGCCAAGTTGAAGTAATTTGCACTGTTAAGATGTCTGGAACATTTGACCTATTGATTCAGTGACAGCAGAAGCTAGTAGTGCAAGCAAGTAATCATTTGTGTGATTTTAAAAAAATTCCTTACCCCCAAAAATATTTTTTGGCTGGGGACTACACTTACATATTTTGATTTAGGACTTTTACTTGTACATTTGGAAGACTTCAAAAAAGCCTTAAAAGCTCGAATCAAACATCACGTTTTAACCTGGCACCAGGATGATACCAGCATTGGCACCAATCAGGCTTGTGGGTGTTCTACAAATGGGGCACCACAGCAGAGAAGGCCTCTTCCACATCCTCCCATAGTGTTTTGCTCCCACTGGTGGGAAAAAAGAAAGGGGCTCCTCCAGCAGACTGGAGTAAAGAGGGAGAGGCACTCCCTAGGTTTCAGGATCCCAAGCCATTTAGAATCGTAGACCTGGACAAATTTAAGGCTTTGAATTTCATCACCATCACCATAAATTCAGACTGGAATCACACTGGCAATCAGGCTGATTGTTTTAAGAACATTGTTATGCATTTTCTATACAGCTTCTACAACACAGCAGCAAGTGTTTATAGACACTTACTTGTACACTATTTGTAGCTTCTGCATCATCTTCAAGGGCTGCCTCATGAAGAGGCACCACAGCAGAAATAGCCCTCTTCCATATCCTCCCACAGTGTGTAACAGTAGCAAAACTACCTATGCATGAACCTCATAAGTATACATTTGTCCTACTCAACTGCGCAGGTTTGCGAACTGCGCAAACGCAGTTACACCATACAGTCAAATTATCATTGCCGGCTGCGAACTGCGCAATTCGCAGCCGGCAAACCTGCGCAGTTGCGCAGGACAAATGTATACTTATGAGGATCCATCAAATTATCATTGCGTTTCCTCCGCCTTTTTAAACTGTGCCGTTGCACTGGTGCATCATGAATGAACCCCTTTATTTTGTGAATAATTGACATGTTATCCACAGTAGAATAACAGTAACGGCATCCCAGAGTCCCTACTGCGCATGTCTAGGGTTCGGATTAGGAGTGGAGCTAGGGTTTGGGAGCTTTAAAAAACTTCGCGGTTAAACCCCAGCTTTTACACCTGCAGGGCATTGAGCGTTTTAATTAGAAGTGAAGTCCACACCACGCATGCTCCCAACCCACGATCCATTATGATCCGCACCTGTATCGCTGCCTTTAAATGGGTGCTTTAAAGAGACAGAGCCCCATTTAACCGTGCAACTACACCTTAGCCTTTAGATGCAATAGCAATGTTGCGCCCTTTTTAAAAAAGTAGTGGGGAAATCAAGCTACTTTTTAAAGGCACTTCTTCTCCCTTAAAACTCCAAAATAGTGTTTTCATGGCACACTTTCCCTTTTTCTCATCTAAAGGCTGGGCTTTCATGCAGCCATCAACACACCTCTTTTTGCCAATCTAAAATGGGCCATTGTGTAATAGCCAATCAACCTGCCTCATTCATGGAAATGTATAGACAGCACTCATGTTATTGTTTATTTGTGATCCTCTTGTGTTTTCCCATAATTTCTTAGAAACAAAATTTCTTAGAAACAATCTAAGAACAAAATTTCTTAGAAACAAAAAAGATGGGAACACTGCACAATGGTTTTTGATTGGTAGTACTAGGAATTGTCTATCTGGAGGCACTCCCAGTTTCAATTTTAGATATTGTTAATGTAACATTCTTATTTTCTCGAATATCTTTCTGTATGTACCTAGTCTGCTGAAGTCAAAAGATACATTGCTGAGTTTGGAGCATTAGCTTCTGTTTGTTTCTTATTTTACCATTTTCTTATTCCTGTTTAAACAATTAAGTTGTTCAGTTAAACTTCAGGAATAATCATTAAGTACCATCACATTAACTGTTAAAAGGCTATAGCCATTACAAAAATAAAGTTTACTTATATAATGTTTGGACACAAGAAAAATGAGTGACATAGCTATAATTTTCAGAGTAGAGCATATTCTTACAAAAGAATTTTTTTCTAAAGCACAAATGAACTGCCAAATGTAGTTTTGATAATTTCCTTAATATTCTCAGTGACAAAGCAATTCATACAAGTGTCATCGATATAACACTTGGACTTGGAGAATGCCAACCATATGTAATTCAATTCCCACTTAAACTTCATCATAATGAACATTTGTTCTACTGAACAGTTTGTTCTCTGTTAGAAACAAAGCAAATTGTGATCATTGTGGCAATAATTGCTGTGCACATAACAAAACTCCAAATGTTTCAGCTGCTGCAGAAGAAAATAAATACATTTGGAATGAATAGCTCTAAAAGGAATTATTAGAACAGCAAAATATCAGGAACTGGGAGCAAAATCTCAGGAGTCATGTCCTCCCATATAAATCTGTATTATGTTTTTTGAGGCCCTCCTCCTCATTGTCCCTTTGGTAAAAGAAGTGAAGTAAGCAGGCCCAGTGCTATACAACATCTTTATTAATGCCTTGGATGACAGAATTAGGGGCATACTTTTCAAATTTGCAGGTGACACCAAATTAGGAGGAGTAGCTAATACACCAGAGGACAGGATCAAAATTCAAAATGACCTGAATAGACTAGAAAGCTGGGCCAAAGCTGACAAAATAAAATTCAACACAGAGAAATGTAAAGTACTGCACTTAGGGCAGGAAAATGCAATGAACAGATATAGGATGGGGTACACCTGGCTGAATGAAACTACATGTGAAAGGAATCTAGGAGTCCAAGTAGACCACAAATTGAACATGAGCCAACTAATGGCTAATAAGCAGCTAATAAGGCCAATGCGATTTTAGGTTGCATCAATAGAGGTATGGTGTCTAGTAGTAGCTCCACTCTATTCTGCTTTGGTTGTTCTGCTGCTTTGGAATACTGTGTCCAGTTCTGAGCACCACAATTCAAAAAGGATGTGGAGAAACGGGAGCGGGTCCAAAGGAGGGCAACTAGAATGGTGAAGTGTCTGGAAACCATGCCTTATGAGGAAAGACTTAGGGAGCTGGGGATGTTTAGCTTGGAGAAGAGAAGGTTAAGAGGTCATATGACCTCTTGTTTAAATATTTGAAGGGATGTCATATTGAGGAGGGAGCAAACTTGTTTTCTGCTGCTGTAGACTAGGACCCGGAACAATGGATGCAAGCTCCAGGAAAATAGATTCCACCTACACATTAGGAGGAACTTCCTGACAGTAAGGGCTGTTCGACAGTGGAACACACTTCCTCATAGTGTGGTGGAGTCTCCTTCCTTAGAGGTCTTTAAACAGAGGCTGGATGGCCATCTGTCGGGTATGCTTTGATGGAGAGTTCCTGCATGGCAAGGGGGTTGGACTGGATGGCCCTTGTGGTCTCTTCCATCTCTATGATTCTATGATTCTAAGCAGGAACAGATAGGACCTTTTCAGTAGTTGGACTTAAAGCAGGAATTGTATGGTTATCCCTGGAGTGGTTGGTGTACACATTACTGTGGGAATGGCTAATCCATTGTTGGCTTTACTACAATTGCACAGGAGCTATCCAGGTGTTGTTCCCTATTCACAACAGAAGTTCAGAAGCTGGAAGAGCTGCTAAACATAACACAGAATAAGATACCGGTAGAATCAGTATATATTTGTTACCTTTGTTAGCCATCATGCAATGCTAAAAAAAACAAAAAACAAAAAAACACCCCCACAACCCCTATTCCAAAATGCATCTGCAGAGGTAATCAGGCGCCCCTTCCCCCTGGCAATCGCTTGATCATAGAGGCCTCTAAGGAGAAGCTTCATCCCTAAAGTGAAGGCATGTTCCCTTATGACCCTAATGGAAAGGCATTATGGGAGATGTCCCCCAGTCCTCCATTGCCTAAAGGTGAGGAGATCACGCTTACAGCAAAGCCTAAGTTTGGGAGCTGCAAACAGGAAAAGAAACCCTTCACACCTTGGAATAGATTTATGACTTTGGGACAGTTAACAGATGCCAGCTATTCCAGTATCAGTGCTTATTCCATGGAAGAGGCTTCCTAGATCAGCCGATATGTAAATGTGGCTTTGCTTTGCTGAGGACGTGACCAGAAGAGTACTTAATGTCTGCCATTTCTTTGTTAAGTTGTTCTGCCTTGGGATCTCAGACAGACCTCTGGTCGTTTGGGGCTCTTTGCAGTCCCCCCCTTCCCTTCTCCCTTACCTTTCCCTATCCCAAGTTCTACACACTCTTCTCCCTAACCCCCTCCATTGTATTGATGCATCGGACTGGATCCTGGATGAGCCATTTCAGGCAAGTATTAGATGGCTTGTTCTTTTATTTTCCCACATTCCTCCTTTCTTCTATTAGCCTTGTGTGATTGCATATGTGAATGTGTGTGCACGTGTGTCCCTCTGCACATCAATAAACTAGCTTAAAATCCAAAGACTTTGCCTTTGTGTCAGTTCTGGGATCTCTGGGCACCTCCGTAAACACTACGGGAATCATGGTCCAATGTAAGGAGCTAAGATTGATGTATTGAGCTAATTAATATTCCCCCAATTTGAGTAGTTATCCTTACACCTTCCTGGTAATGGATTCATCAGCTGCCCCTCATCTAGTCTCCTTTTGAATGGGTTCTCCAGGCTTATTTTTATTCTGGCATGCTTATTTTAGATAGCGCCTATAAACAATACATTTCTTTGCTGTCTGCCAATATGTGGGATGGGTGGGTGTTTATGATGGTGGATGTTTCAACAAAAGCACATTCATTTATTTTATTGTTAAGATTAGTTTTAATTGGCTGTGATGTACCTTTTTTATTTGCAATTCATTGTGAATACAGTTTACCCTTGAAAGATGGACATAACTGCTGAAATAAATATCTGGTCATAATTCCTCCCCATGCTTTAGCCTTACACAAATAATCTCCAGTTTCACACGCTTTGTCCTCTATTATGTCTTCCAGTATGATCGCTAAGGGACTGAAAGCTTTCAGTTCTATTTTAGATTAACTTCAGTTTACCTAGTCCAAGCAGCTGGTGAGGCACCCTCCCTCCATTCCAACTGCCACTACTGTGAGAGAAAAGCCATCATTGCCTCCCAATGATGACTGAGGACCACAGAGAGCATCAGGGGGCTGCAGGAAGAAAAAGACTGCTGTATTTGCTACTGCCTTGGACCTCTGCTTCCTTCAAAACTTACTCAGTAGGCACTGACCTACACTCAGCACAGCTGCCTTGCCTGGCAGAACTATAAAAACAAGACTTCAAGGGAGGCCTTACCAAACAACACCCAGCAGGGAGACTGAGGACCACAGAGACCATTAGGGGGCTGTAGGAAGGAAGAGGCTGCTGTGTTTGCTACTGCCTTCAGAGGGAGAGAGGCAACAGGCCATCTCCATATATGTATGTAGGGAAGTTCGATATAGCTCTCGGATCTAATGCCCACAGGAGGAGGGATTGAAGATAGTTAAAATGTATTTTTAAAGAATAATTTTAAAAGAAATTAAAAAGCAGTTTTATTTACTATTTACTTTTTCAGTAAATAGTAATGCTGATAAAGCAGTTTTGTATACATAACGAATGAAGAATTACTCCCAAAAGCCTTGCATCCTGTTTCAGAGGGAAAAGTGGGATATAAATTAAATAAATAAATAAAATAGCATTTGAAGTTCTTCAATTGTATGCAAAGTACATTTCTGTTAAAAGGGCCCTTTTCTGACAAACAAAAGGCAGATCAGGGAAAAGAGATTCAGTCTGCTGGATGGAGTTACACTCCCTCTGAAAATGCAGATTTGCAGCTTGGATGTGCTCTGGATTCAACTCTAAGATCATAGAATCATAGAGTTGGAAGAGACCACAAGGGCCATCCAGTTCAACCCCCTGCCATGCAGGAACTCCCAGTCAAAGCATCCCCAACAGATGGCCATCTAGCCTCTGCTTAAAGACCTCCAAGGACGGAGACTCCACCACCCTCCGAGGGAGTGTGTACCACTGTCAAACAGCCCTTACTGTTAGGAAGTTCCTCCTAATGTTGAGGTGGAATCTCTTTTCCTGCAGTTTGCATCCATTGTTCCGCGTTCTAGTCTCTGCAGCAGCAGAAAACAAGCTTGCTCCCTCCTCAATATGACATCCCTTCAAATATTTGAACAGGGCTATCATATCACCTCTTAACCTTCTCTTCTCCAAGCTAAACATCCCCAGTTCCCTAAGGCGGTTTCAGTGATGGTCACGAGCGCTTTGTTTGCGCAGCAGCTGTGCCTGTTCCTAAACATGCATGACCTGGCCACAGCAAGACATAGATCTAGTTTGATTACTGGAAGACATTTTTCATGTGGCTGCCTTTGAGGGGTGTTTGGAAACTTCAGCTGGTCCAAATAGCTGCAACCAAATTGTTAACTGGGACTGGCTACAGGGAGCACACAACTCCCTGGTTGCAACAGCTCCACTGCCTGCCTTTCCATTTCCAGGCATAATTCAAAGTGTCAGTGGTGACCTATAAAGTGCTACATGGTTCAGATCCAGGTTATTTGAAGGACTATACACTCCTGTACAAACCTTCCTGCGTTCTGAGATCTTCTGGGGAGGCCATTCTCTATATCTCACCACTCTTGTATATACATTTGGTAGGAACATGGGAAAGGGTCTTTCTTCTCAATAACTGTTATCATGGTCTTGAATTCCCTTCCCATAGAGGTTAGACTGGCACTCACCTTGCTACCTTTCTGCAAGCAGGTGAAAAACTTTTATTCAGTCAGGCCTTTGAGAACTGACAAGTTGAGAGCAGAACTGAAAACTGAACTGATTTTTCAGGGGATGTGTTGTATAATGTGCTGGATTTTTATTTAATATTGTTTTCTTAATTTCTATTAATTGGTTATAATTTTATGATACTTTTTAACTTTTGTATATGAATTTTTAACAGATAAACTTAACTTCTGTCCAGCTGAAGTCTTAATTCAGGTTGCATCCTGATCAGTACAGAACATGACAGCCAGGCTGGTTGCAGGTAAAACTAGGAGAGCCCATATTACACTGATTTTAAGATTGCGGCACTAGCTGCCTATTAGTTACCGGGAGCAGTACAAGGTGTTGATTATCACCTTTAAAGCCCTAAATGGCTTGGGTCGAACCTATCTTCAGGACTGTCTCCTTCCATATAATCCACCCCGTGCACTCAGGTCCTCTGGGAGGAATCTGTTACAACCCATCTGCCCAGAGGACCTTTTCAGCAACGGCTCCCAGATTATGGAATGGCCTGCAGGATGAGATCCATCACATTACCAGCTTGAACAGCTTTTAAAAATCTGTTGAAATGGATCTCTTCCATCAGGCCCTTCCCGAATAGATAACCAGCCACCAAATAAGTTGAACCTGTTATTCCCTGATTTCTGCTACAGCCATTGTTGCTTTGTTTATTATGTTAAGGTATGTTTTAATCTGTAAACTATTTAATTGTATTTGGGGGGGGGGTACTGGGATACAGGATTGTATATTTTAACGTGTAAGCTGCCCTGGTTGTGTTGTACAGAGAGGCGGGATATAATAAATTATTATTATTATTATTATTATTATCTTATCGGAAGGTTTTTGCCACCAAATTTGCCGCCTGAATACGTCTTGAGTGCATCCCCACTTCCAGGAGCACTCCTCACAGCTCTTTTTAGATCCAGAAGTTTTCTGGCTTAAAAAATGGCCACTGGAGCATTCCTGGAAGCAGGGATGCACCTGGGATGTATTCGGGTGGCAGATTCAGTAGCAAAAAGCTTCTGATAAAATCAGGATGCAGCCTGAATTAAAACTTAAGCTGGATAGAGGTAAAACTGATTATTAAACCATGCAATAAGTTCCTAAAAATTTTTAACAGTAATGAGTAGCTTTGGATCTGAATTGAGGAAAAGGTGGGATGAGGAGGAGGAGGAGGAGGTGGTGGTGGTGGTGGAGGAGGAGGAGGAGGAGGAGGAGGAGGAGGAGGAGGAGGAGGCCACCACTTCCCATAGGGGTGACCAGCTGAAGGAGGGAGCCCCTAGTTGTCTATAGAGATTCTCTATGAAACATTCAATGCTGGCATAATGTGAAGAACCTACACTGACTGAGGAAACTCCCTACTTTGAAAAGTCAGTCTCTACATTCAGAAGTTGATGGAGAAAGTAATGGGATGATAAACTTTTTGTCTTCTGGAAAGACAATAGGGCTGCACACTTTCTATCCTTGCTTTCATTACCCAGATGGAGAACGTATGGACAGAGCTTACTGCTGGCACAAGGAAAAGAATATAGATGGAAGTGGAGACACAGGTTAAGAGAGAAATAAGTACTCAGGCTTGGTTGTAAAATGACATGAGGACAAGCTGGCTATGTTAAACGCTTCACACACTCTTACACACATACACAAATGGATTTTCAGCAGATACTTGAAAGAAGTAATATAAAAAAGGTATTCTAGGAGGCAGCTCTAATCAAAAAGAGATATTACTTCAAGCCTGACAATGATTCAGGTGATGCTGGAACTCAGGATGTTGCAGTTCACACTCTTGGCCACTGTGTTATACAAAACTCCCCCCAGATAAACAGCCAACTGTATATATCTGTCAGTCATTCCCATCCTTCTTTTTCTTGTTTTCTGGGTTTTGTTTTGGACTTTTTAGGGGAAAGGAAGAAACTTTCCTAGGGGAAAAAGCCTTAAAGATACATTGCCCACCATCTGATATAAGCTCTACTAAATATTTATTCTAACAGGCTTATAGTTTGAAATCTTCACATTCGTAAGTTACATACTTTTTAGAAGATACCACAATGATCTGAGTGCCAATAGTTTTTTACAGTGAAAGCTGAATACAAGAGTATTCACTGGCTTCCTATTGGTTTCCAGGAACATTACAAGGTGTTGGTTATCACCTTTAAAACCCTACATGGCTTGGGTCCAACCTATCTAAGGAATCGCCTACTTCCATATAATCTACCCCTCTCAGGTCCTCTGAGAGGAATTTATTGCAACCCTTAAAGACCAAGTTAGTTGCTACCTCCCAGAGGACTTTTTCTGCAACCGCTCCCAGCCTGTGGAATGGCCTGCCGGATAAGATCCGTCAAATCACCAACTTAGACACTTTTTTAAAAGCTGTCAATATGTGGTCTCTTCCAGCAGGCCCTTCCAGAATAAAGTCCTCAGCCACATAACAACCACTCCCATATACCTTGGACATTTTTGCTTTATGTCATGACTCTGCCCACAATTATTAGATTTTAATGTCATTTATGTAATTTTAATCTCAATTTATTTAATTATTTTTTTAGGGGAGGGATATTGTGTATACCATTGTATGATTTTAATGTTGTTCGCCACTTTGTTTTTACAAAAAGCGGGATACAAATAAAAGTTTTATTATTTATTAAAAGCGAAAACAAAATGAGTCCTAAGAATTCTTTAAAGTTTAGATGAACACCACAGTGAAACCACTTCTCTATAGACATAAAACAATTTTGACTAACATTGTTTGACCCAAGGGCTGTTCTGCAGGTATGCTGTCAATGTGTCAATCTCTCTACAAGCCTTTTTTTTTTTAAATCAGATCTTATGTTCCCCACATCTGGTATGATTTATGAACTCATACTCTAAGGTCCCATTAGTATATAATATACATCTGGGTATATATAGGCATTTTTTCAAGCAAAAAGAAACACCATAATTTAAGATACACAGATACTTCTGCAGTCCTTGTACAGTATACTCAAACCAGTACATTGTAAACCACTCTTCCTACTTCAGCTGTCTCTAACACCTCTAACATGTATATCTTTATTACGGTCATAGACCAGTACAACAATCAACTGATCAGACATCAACAACATCAGCAAACACCTAGAAATGTAAAAAGAGGCTAGCACCAGATGAATCCACAGAGAAAGAGATGGATGACAGAGAAGGTAATTTTACATCCCAACCCTTTTTCCACAATTCTGGGCTGAACTGTTATTCCATCACCAGGGCTTTCCCCCTCTAACTATGTAAATCAGGAAAATCCAGCACTCCCTCTTTTATAAGCAGTTGATGTATTGGATGAGTGCAATTTTCATTTTACAAAGTGCCAAAGAAAACTACTGAAAATGTATAAATCACAAGCTTCCCCCCAATCTGCCTAACACTCCAATTCTTCCAATATATTAAGAAGATCTATAAGATGGAAGCTACAGCCAGAGCGGGGACCATCCAGGAATGCTAAAAAACTGGCCTTTTTGAATAAAACCAGCAGGCCTATGTGCCAAGTTGGAGCTCCTTAACTGGCTAATTTACTCCTGATTACGGTTGAAGACATTAAAAAGAAGGGGAAAACAGTTGGCTGCCTTCTGTGGACTCTAGATTAAAACTACAATTAATGTTGTTAGTCCATTAATTAATATTGCCTCCATGACAAAGTCACTCAGTACTACAAATTCCAAGTGCATATTTCCTTGTATGGATGGATTTAATTTGATGTGAATATTATATGTAATAAAACATCTCTGTATCTTAATATTGACTGATTCCATTACATGGCTAGGGAACCTACTAGATGTTTTGGACTGCAATCCCCATCAGCATGACCAGTGGTTGTGATGGGAGTTGTTATCCAACATATCTGGAGGGCATCTGGATGAATGAAGGCACAGATGCATTTGTGCACTTACATCTAATACCTAAATACATATGTCTATTGTAAAATATAGATCCAACAGAGTGTAGAGGTTTGAGTGTTGGACTATGATTCTGGAGACCAGGATTCAATTTATAGCTCAGCCATGAAATCCACTGGGTGACCCTGGGGATGTTACATGCATTCAGCCACAGGGAAAGGCAATGGCAAATCTCCTCTGCATAATTCTTGCCAAGAAAACCGCATGATAGGTTCGCCTTAGAGTTGCCGTAACTCAGAAACAACTTGAAGGCAAACAACAACAACTGTAAAATATAGCTCAATTCAAAATTTGCATGTTTTGTACATCACTTTTATTTTAAATCAACATAACATAAGAAAATAAGATATGTTGAATGTTAATAATAAAGTTGTTAAAGAAACTGCTTAACAATTTACAATACACTTAACAATACACTGCTCTGTATCATTGTCATATTGTCTAATACATTAAAATAAAGTTGTCGCCAACAGAGTGCATGAATGCTGTTTATGAAGCTTAGTGATGCCATTTTTAGCACTTCTGGACTTCCTGGTCCCTGGTTCTGAGACAACACCTAAGAGTATACCATTTGCAGCCCCAAATTGTCTATAATTTGTGAACAACAGAATTAAATCTTGTTTTGACAAGTAGGGAAACTAACTAAAGAGCCAGTCTGTTGGCAGAAATACAGCAGACCATGATTGCCCCACACAAGGATGACCAAGGAGCTCTTTGGCAAAGCAGTAGGGCACCAGCACCAGCTGTGATGGGAAAGAGATGAAGGGGGAGTACTGTATATTGGGGGAGGGTGTCCTGCTCTCATGCTCCAACAGATTGTAGAATGCCTGAAGTGCAGTAGCCAAAGGAATAAGTGGTAAACAATCCAGAGTCAGGAGCCATAAATAAAAGCAGAAGAGTAGTAATATATCAGGGTTGTATCTCACAGTAGAACTAGACTGAGAGGGAAACCAACTTTGTTTCCAGCCAAGCAATTGGGGAAACGACCCTCTTGCAGATCACCCAATTTGCAGATCATATTCAAAGAGAGTGTTTCCCAACTGTGTGGGCACAGGCTCTCGTTTCGCCTGTGTGAGAGGGACAAGGCTTGTGTCAAACGCCTAAGCCTTTACCTTTGCCTTTCCCGAGGACTCAGAGCTATCTCTCCTACCTCTTCCTCCTCAGATGGCTGTCAGGCTATGCTGGAAGAGGACATGGCTGCAGTGGGTCTGTTTCATCTTCTAGAGCCAAACTCTTGAGGGGAGGCAGGACAGAGGGTAAGAAATGGCTCCTAAGGGAACTGCTACTTAGAAAGCAACTGGAGAAGCAGTTGTAATACTACTGGGGCACTACATCCAGGATGGACGTGCTTGATTCATAGCCTACAACTACACAAACTCATACTGCATTTGCATGAGTATTGCAGCCTCCATATCAGTGCACTGATAAACCTTTAGTCTGAGTTTTAGTTTGAACTTTAAAGGAGCTTTCCAAAGTGATAAACCCTATCCCACAAAAGAGGTCCTGTAGCTGGGATAGTTGCTTTACATTTCAGACTAAAACCTGGAATAGATTCACTACCTTACTGGCATGGAAGCCTCCATCCACCAACAAATGTATATAATTCACCAACAAATCAGGGAAAGACCCAGTGATTCCTCAATAGCAGGAGTCTACCTTGTGACACTGATCTTTGGACTCAATTAATCAGCACAATATATTTCCTTATACAGGAGATATCATAAAACCCTTTTGTTTGAGGCATTTTGCTCCCTTTCACAACTGCTCCCCTGTCTCTCTTTGCCAAAAACTGCAAAGCCCTTTTTCAAAAATGTTTTAAAAAGAATGTATCAAGTACCATTAGCCAGAGGAAGTAAACCATAAGACAACGAAATAAAAGCAAACGCACAAACAAAAAAGACATGCAAAGTAAAAGCCACAGTTATTGGTATACACATGCTATGTTTTTGGTTTACATATCCTAGTTTAAATTAATTTCAATTAAAAATATTAAACATGGACAATGAAGGCTATGTAAATTCCCTGTGGACTGGTGGTATTGTGGGGAAGAACTTAGAGAAGCTCATGACATGACTAGAACATGAAATGAGTAGTGTTCTATATTTTTTTCCTTCTGTCAGAAGACAAAAAGAATCTATCATCTGGGCTAAATCATGCATAACTTTTCCTGGCAGGTGAATACTCCTGTAAATCTGTTTGCATTACATCAGTGTAAACTCAAATGATAGGGCACACAGGAAGGTTGTCTTGAATGCTCCTCAGATTCCAGGAGCCCCAAACAGGGACTCTAATATTCAATTATTTAAATATTTAATATTTAAAAGCATTTCAACATGTGGTTTGCCCTAAACTGTGTTGGGAGTTCCCAAATATTCCCAGTGAATACAAGGTAGTATCCAAATGTTTTAATGATCATCTTTTTTAAAAAATTTGTTTTGATTTGTAGTTGTTAACTTATCGCTATGTAGTGACTATCTAGATTTATACATTTTCCCAGTGTATCTTGACCCTCTAAATACCTGATATTGTAGAAGTCTGCAGATTGCGCCTGACAAGGATTTTACACTTTAGTCACTTCTGGCAGAGCCAGTCACAAAAATGAAGGACACAATGAGCTGATTTTCTCAGCAACGTGGACTTAGGGACCAATGATGACACTGACAGAATTTCATCAATAAACCATAATAACTTCCGGGGTGATAATTATTACTTTATGATACCCCCCTCGTAAGGCGCAATATACAGACTTCTATAATATCAGGTATTCAGAGGGTCAAGATACGCTAGGGAAAATGTAGATAGTGACTATGTAGAGATAAGTTAACAACTACAAATCAAAACAAACTTTCTGTCAATTTTTTAAAAAGGTGATCATTAAAACTTTTGGATACCCCCTCGTATCACACCCACAGTTAAAGAGCACTCATTTATGTATCTTCTGAAAACATTACTCGTTTCATGTCTATTCTGAAGCACCCTTCCACATGACACCTGTGCTCGAATCTCTCCACTGGCTGCCAATCACTTTCCAGGCACAGTACAAGGTGTTGGTTTTGACCTATAAAGCCCTACATGGCTCAAGTCCATCCTGGACACTGGGGAAAATGTATAAATCTAGATAGTCACTACATAGCGATAAGTTAACAACTACAATTCAATACAAACTTTCTGTCAATTTTTTAAAAAGGTGATCATTAAAACTTTTGGATACCCGCTTGTACAAACTGCAAAATTCTCTTTGCAGTTTGCACAACCCACACATTAAGCAGCACTTGGGAAAAGATCATGGAATTTTATAGTTGGAAAGGTCCTTAGCAGTCACTTGGCCCAACTCCCTGAACAATACAGGATTACATTTATTCTCCTTCTTCTCCTCTTTCTCCTCCTCCTCATCATCAACATAATCACCACCACTATCACCTTTTATAACAATTTTAAGAAAAGACTATAGATGCCATATAAATAAAATAGGTAAAAAATTATTTTATAGATTATAAGGCTAGAACAAGCAATCACCCAGAGGCTGATATTTTAAAACTGGCCAATATTTATTCCTATAAATCATATTGCTTTTATAAGATGCATAGATTTTAATATATGATTAAAAACAAGTCTGGCTTTCTGTCAAGTACTATTGAAATACTATGCTCAGAATAATCCATCAGAGGATACACAGAACAATTGATCTAGTATTGGCTACTACAGGATGCCTAGTAATCTGTTATAGGGCAATGTAGCAGTGCTTCAATTTTCATCGCCATTTTCATAACCCAAGGTTAGAGGAAAGAGAGAATCCTTTGATTGAAGTATTATTTGATATACCTCTTATTGATTGATTTTAGGACCCAAGACAGCACCCAAAAAGAATAAATTAAAATTCAATAATAAAATTTAAAAACAATTAATAATAAAATTTAAAACCAACTGAAATCGTAACATTAAAACACTATAAAATTGTTTTAAAAGCATATAAAACGTTTTTGTTTTGTTTGTTTTTGTTGTTGTTGTTTTTTAAAAGGTGCACACCCAATAAGAAGCCTCTCATTTAAAAGTCTACTTAAACAAAAAGGTCTTTGCCTGCCAGTGAAAGGAAAGCAGGTGGTGAGCCAGCTTAGCCTCCCATGGAAAGGAATTTGAAAGGGTGGGAGCAGCTACTGAGAGGGCTCTCTCTCTCCTGTCCTCACCAAGTGATCCTGCGATGGTGGCAAAACTGAGAGAAAGACCTCTCCCAGAGATCTAAAGATTCTGGCAAATCCATAGATTTTGTTTCCCCTTGCATCCTAATTTTTGGGAAAATGTAAAATGCAAATTCAAGAAATGAGCTATTAAATATTTCCAGATCAAACTAACACTAGCTAACACTAAATACACCCTAATGTAAGTACAGGGAACCTCTTTCAGAGGGTATGATCTAAAATACTAGAAAATGTTTAACAAAATCTAGCTAAAGATGCATCTACACTGTAAAAAATAATGCAATTTGACACCACTTTAATTGTAATAGCTCCATCCTATGGAATCCTGGGATTTGTACTTTTAAATGGTCTTTACCTTTCTCTACCAAAGAATGCTGGTGCCTCACAAAACTACAAATCCCAGGATTCTGTCAGATGGCACCATGGCAGTTAGTTGTGTCAAACTGCATTATTTCAACAATGTAGATGCACCCTTAGAATCTTTCAAAATGGGGGAGGAGAAACTTGGAAAATCACAAAGGTACTATGGGTATCCAGATTGGATTTGATCCCAGAATGCTATATCCCTACTCTTACCCAAATGGCCATGGTATGCCTCAAATCTTGAAGACATTTTTTTTTCTTCCAGCTTTTCCTTCTATGAGATAGGAAGGTTTGGATGTAAGTTTTTCCAGATGAGTAATGACAGTTTGCTTTGATAGCTATTTAATGTAAAGACTTGTCCAGTTTTGCTGTCAGCAAAGAATAGTCCAATCATACCTGATCTTTCTCATTTGATTTGGAGACAGGATCCCTTGTGTTACTGAGGCAACCAGGAAAACAGGAAATGTTTGAAAAAGACAATAATGGTTCTACAGAGTGTCATCACGGTCAACTGACCTTATGTTAGAATTAGTTACAAACCATATGTGTTTTGTTCTCAACATTATTTAGATAATTGACAGGTCTAGAAAAGAGGTCATTTCTAAATGTCTAGAAAAGAGGGAATTTTTATGAATTACTGATACTTTTGTGTTACACGGTCAGATAGTGTTCAAAAATAATTTAAAATAATCCACATTACAATATAGATTCTAATACAATTTATTTCTAGAACATACTGATGGAGCTTTCGATTCCTAGAAACTATCAAATTTATAATACAGGCACTTTCCAAAAGTAAATCCACATTATTCTTACTTGGGTGGCTATAAAATAGATGTCCATAAAAGTACCCTTTAATATTGTAAGAAGACACCCACAAATTGCATCTTTATGGAGAATGTTCTCTCCCTCTCTCTCTCATATTTTTGGGATCAGAAAGCATTTGTTATTGCTTGATCTACTGCAGCCAATGAACACAGCATTAGAAACATTCATTTTTAATATTCATATATTATTTATATACATCTTTTGCTGGCAGTAGTCCTATCAATGTCAGGCCCCAAAAAAGCAGTTTGAGGTAGAGACAGTTTGGGAACTTTTGACTCCAAAGGCCCTCCATTCTTCTGAGGGGACTCAGTATTGCATCCTCCAACTATGGCAGAAAACCACAGAGCCTGGGAAAACTGGAAGCCACATGTGGATTTGAAATAAGCAGTGGCTTTCACGTTCTTCCTTTTCTGCAAAGGTACTACAGAAAGTATTTTTCCCCTCCAGTTCATCCAGTGATGTTTCAGTTTTACATACAAATCTACCAGACAAAATCCTATTAAAAAAAATAATCCACAACACATTCAAAGAAGTTTTTCAAAAGAACATCTTTTTAAAATCTAATAAAATTCTGATTCTACATACTGACACAAGAATATATGACTAATCAGATACAAAACAGCACAACTCATTGTTCTATATTCTGCAGCTTCAGGTGCCAAAACCAGTCAGGACTGCTTTTTTCCCTATAGGTAAGCTGAAGGCATATTTCTCCTCCTTGCACATCTGTTAAATCATATTAATTATCTCTCTGCAAAAGGAAATACTGCCATTAATACACCTTGATCTTTTCTGCTTCTGGTATGCTAGAATTTGGTTGTCACTGTAGATTGCATCTTATATATTTCAGAAGCATTTAACTCTGAGTAGGAAAGCAGATGTAGTGGAAAGTGGTGTAAGTAAAGGGGACAGGTATTACCTTTTTTGTATAATGGAGGTGGATTCTGTTTCCAGGTAATCTACTTGATTTGAAGGCCTATTTATACTTTTGACCTTATAGTTTAATAATCTATCTTAGTATTCATCAGATTCATCCCAATATGTATTGTCAATTTCACTACAATTTTCCCCTGGTGTACATAAGGGAAAATACCAGTTTTGATGTATTCTCTTCACACAAACTAAGGTTGAATATGTCTAACTTTTTTTTTTTGAAACAGAGAGAGAGAGAACATCATAAAGGGAAATAAACTCTTTTACTAAATTTCCCATGAAAGCTGAAACTGGGATGGATGAACAGATGACACATATTTACCAAAAACACAATGGGGAGGGGGACGGAATCCTATGAAGCTTTAGAATATGATTTCAGCTCTTTTAACTATTACCTTGTAGCTGAAACTGGGTTACAAACCTGTGCTTCCCTGTATTAGGGGTTGTTCAAATGGACAAAAAAAAAAGCAGATTCACCCAGTTTCAACCCTTAGCTATTTACATGACGCGAGAGACCAAAATGGGGTGAAACCTGGATGAAGCCACATTCCAGGGCAAAAAAAGAGCAAAATAATGTCTCTATCCGCCGATTTAACACAGAAAGTGTACATTATCACACGAGCATATAAACAGCACAACATGAGTGCGGGAATGCAGGAAGGCCCAGGAAGCGTACGGAAGTGGTCTAGAGTATGCTTGTCCAATTGGTCAGACAGATGGTTTAATAAAGGAGAGATCAACTGTTTGCAAACTTGTTTATAAAAAACACAAGATAAATATTCAACATAGTTTCAACCTCCTGAGAACCACAATAGCAAATTCTTGGAAAGGGTAGCCCAGCGTACCTACCATAAAGCAATTCTGAAGGGAAAGCATTACATCTAGCCTTAGTAAATCTCTCTCTAGCTTTTCTTTGCTAACGAAGATTCAGGAAGGACTCATCCCATGCTTTCTACAAGTCCGTTGATGACTAAAAAGTCCAATCCAAGATAAACAAGTCCTGTTGCAGAGAGCACAGCAAAAAGTCTCCTTGGGTGATGTTTCCAAGTTGTGGTTCTTTCTGCATTGTCGTTTCTCTTCGAGACTCATTCGGTGTGCGTTCTCGAAAGAGGCTACAGCATTGTGGATAGTGCGTCTCCATGCCTCCTGATGTGAGGCCAGGGCAGACCATTGTTGGTGATCAATTTGGCCGAGCTTGAGATGTTGTTTCAGGGAGTCCTTGTATCTCTTCTTTGGGGCACCCCTCTTACGCTGACCTGTGGTGAGTTCACCGTAAAGTACTATTTTTGGGAGGCGGTGGTCCTCCATCCTGGAAACATGCCCTGCCCAGCGCAGCTGCATTTTCAATACACAGCCTCAATGCTGGTGATTCCTGCTAGCTCCAGGACAGCAACATTCGTCACATAGTCAGTCCAGTGTATGTTTAGGATTGTGCATAGACAGCGCTGATGAAAGCGTTCAAGGAGTCATAGATGTTGGCGATAGGTGACCCATGTTTCAGACCCATAGAGGAGAATAGACAGTATAATAGCTCTGTACACACTGATTTTTGTGATTCACCTCAGGTGTTTGTTACTCCAGACTCTTTTGTGAAGCCTTCTGAACACACTATAGGCCTTTGCTAATCTGTGATCAGTCTCTTTATCAATTTTGGCATCTGTAGAGATGATGCTTCCCAGGTATGTGAACTGCTGAATGGACTTAAGCACAATTTGCCTATGGTGACATGGGGAAGATAGTGCTCTTCTTGTGGTGCAGGCTGGTAGTGAACTTCCGTTTTCTTCAGGCTGACTCCCAGCACGAACAACTCTGCAGCCATTGCAAAGCAGGATGTTAGGTGCTGCAGAGCTGCTTCTGTATGGGCAACAAGGGCAGCAGCATCAGCAAAAAGCAGCTCACGGACTAGATAGTTTAGAGTCTTTGTGCGAGCCCTCAGACGGCTTAAGTTAAACAAGCTGCCATCAGTACGGTAACATATATGGATACCAACTTCTTCTTTGAGATCTGCCGTAGCCCTTTGGAGCATCATGCTGAAGAAGATTGTAAATAGAGTTGGAGCGAGAATACAATCTTGTTTCTCACCATTAGTTATTAGAAAGGGCTCTGAGAGAGCATAGCCATATCTGACTTGACCATGCAGGCCCTCATGTAGCAAGATAATCATTTTGAGGAATTTGAGGGGAGATCCTAGTCGTTCTAGGATCTGCCACAGACCTTTTCTACTCACAGTGTCAAAGGCTTTGGTAAGGTCAAGAAATGTTACATAGAGTCCTTTGTTCTGCTCTCTATATTTCTCTTGCAGTTGTCTAAGAGCAAATACTATATCTGTAGTGCTCCTATTAGCTCTAAATCCACATTGGCTTTCAAGGAGTATCTTTGCAAGGAATTTTCCAGCAATGGAGAGAAGTGTTATACCTCGATAGTTTGAGCAATCAGATTTGGCTCCTTTTTTCTTATACAGGGTAATGATAACTGCATCTTGGAGATTTGATGGCAGTTCACCTTTTTCTCAGCAGTTCACAAGGAGCTTGTGGAATTTAGCAAGAAATACATGACCTCCATGTTTCCAGGCTTCAGGTGGGATTCCATCAATCCCATCTGGCTTGCTGTTTTTCATTGTAAATAATATGCAACAATTAAGGAAAGTCAAATTCTTTATATAGTCTGCCAGAAGAAGAGATTCCACATGATGGATATTCAAAGTAGTAGGTGAGTATGAAGAAAGGGGAATGAACCTGAAGATTACAAAAAGAAATATTCCAGAGTCTTTGTTTAACTAATTTGAACATGGTATCATAACCCAAGTTAATGAGCAGAAATGATAAGATACTACTTGTAGCTATTTTCTGAGCTTTATACTTGGGCCATTTAGCATAGCAACAACATCTAAAGGATGACATTTGCTTATCCTGATTTACAACGTGGTCCAATTGACATTTCCAGCCATTCCAGAAAAGTATTGTCCTAGTCCCTTCAACTTAATGTTAGTTACCCATCCTTAAGCAAGACTGATTACCTGCCTCATGGGCTGCTGTAAGAACAAGCATGCTAAATATTAAAAATGATCTGAACTTTATATAAGCTATTTTTAAAATTAATAATTGACCTACAGATGAAGATATGGAACACTGATTCAAACTGTAGAGTGAAATTAGTTGATTGCACATGAGATCCCTTTACAGTTCCTTCTTTGGCCTTACCTTCCTCAAACCTTAGAACTCACAAGGGGGCTTGCAAATTAGGCCACTATGAAGAAAGTGCTCCAATCTGCAAGTCTCCTTGCCTGTCTTCCACAAGTAATTTTCTCCTCAAGCCCCTTTCCTTTTTATTTCAGCCCATTATCACCTTTTCCCCACACTCTCTTTGATCCCTGCTTTTAACCTCCCTGCTTGAAACAGGATGTTCCCAATTGGAAAAGGGGTTAGAAAAAGGGGGAAAGGCTGCATCTTATCACCCTACCTATTCCACTTATATGCAAAAAGAAAAGCAAGCTCGGACACAGAAGGAGTTAAAATAGAAGGAAGCCATATCAACAATCAAGATATGCAGAGGACACCATAATACTAGCAAAAAACCTCAAAGACCTGGAATAACTACTAAGAAAGATCAAGGAAGAAAGTGCAAAGGCACGGTTACTGTTGAACATAAAGAAAACAAAAATAATGACCATGGAGAATTTATACAAACTCAACTTAGACAATGGTGAAGCATAAAAAGTAAAAGAATTCTCCTACCTGGGATCAAACATTGATAGGAACTGGGATTGCAACCAGGAAATCAGAAGAACATTAAGAATGGGGAGGGCAGCTATGAAAACTAGAAAAGATCCTAAAATGCAAAGATATACAACTGAGCATAAAAGTTAGAATCATACATGCTATTGTATTCCCTGGTGGTGCAGTGGTTAAATGCCTGTACTGCAGCCACTCATTGAGTCACTCAAGCTCGACTCAGGCTTGCATCCTTCCAAGGCCGCTAAAATGACACTCCTTAGGCGATATGAAGCGGTATATAAATGAAGCTGTTTGTTTGAAAGCTGGACAGTTAAGAAAGAAGATAGGATCAATTCATGTGAGATGTGGTGCTGGAGAAGAGTGTTGAGGATTCGGTGGACAACCAAAAAGACAAACAAATGGGTCCTAGAGCGAATAAAGCCAAGATGACAAAACTGAGGCTGTCGTACTTCGGACACATCATGAGAACAATAATGCAAGGAAAGGTGGAGGGAAGCAGAAATACAAGAAGGCTAGATGGATGGACTCTATTAACAAAGTCACAGGCATGAATTTACAGGAACTAAGCAGAGCATTGGAGGACAGGGAGCCTTGGAGATGTCTCATCCACAGGGTCGCCATGGGTCAAGATCAACTCAAAGACAGTTAACAACAACAAACCAACAACAAACCTTTACCATCCCAGTTAATTTAGCCACCCTAGCTATGGGGTTCCTTTTCACAGTCTCTTCACCCAATTTATATTAATTTCACTCTTCCTTAACACTATAAAGAAAAGAAATCCAAGATGGCATCAAGGAAGGCCAATTCTATTCAACTGCTTCCTCTATTAATACTGCTGACCCTTGTACAGCCATGTTTTTTACTTCTGGGAACTGTATGACAAGGCCAGCCACAAACAAAGAATTTCAAGTGCACTTATTATTTAGCAGAAACTATATAGTCAAGTTTAGTTTTGATTAATCAACACTCAAGTGAAATATTTCCCATAGTGCAGTATGTATTGGTTGCAATGGAGAATTTTCCCCTATAGTCTGCTTTCCTGTTCCTTTGGTTTAATATGCCTTTCAGTTTTCTCATTCCCTTTCTCATTCTGCTCAAGCAGAAAATGCCCCCCCCACACACACACACACACACAAAGCCTTTCTTCACTGAGCAGCCTGAGCAGGTAACAAAAATGGGACACTACTAGAAGAGAGTTCTAGTTATGACAGGCTGAAATTGAAAGTATAGTAGGAACTCTGAACAACACTTGATGCATGGTGTCCCCCACAATGTCCCTTCAGTCATAAGCATGGGTTGAAGCCCCTCTTCATGAAAGAAGAATAGGAAAGAAAAGAAGATGTGTCTGCTTGCTTTATAGTTACAACTACCAGCCAGTTAGAGGATTATCCAAGAGGTCTCTCCAGCACAATGGCCATATCCATGACTACAACAGGTTACTCTGGAGCTTTTACACTTGCTCTGTATAAGACTCTGGATTTGGACTGTCCTACAAAATAAAGCATGTCTAAGTATTCAGTACTTACCGTAATACAGTACCATTAATTTTAGAACAACTGAGGGTGGGGATTAAGAACTAAATTGTAATATCTGAGCTGAAGCACATTAAAAACTCACACGCCTTTGTCCTCAGAGCAACCTCAAGTGCCCAAAGCAACCACATACAGAATCCATTTTAGACTATCTGAACACCTATGGCTGACCGTGGTGAGTGAGGCATGAAAGTTAGCAATCATCTACATGACATAATAAGTGAGGGTCCTGCAAGAACAAAAGAAATGCAGTGTGCCCCTCGCATATATGTGCTACTTAAACATGCAGCCAAGGAGAATGGGGTGGGGGCAGCAAAAATTAGGATTGAAGAAACATTAATTCTAACTCCATTGGCAGATATGATTTTACTTTGCTGTAAACTGATAGGTAAGTGTTTTTAAAAAGAGAGACCAAACCAACCTCAAGCCCACTTCCAACCTGCAATACTAACACTGGACTTCAATGCAGGACTACCATGAGCTATTATTCTCCTAGTATAGTCCTGAACCAGCAACAGGAGAACAGTATTTCCAGAACATTACAAGATTACTGTAAACCACTCAGAGCCAGTCCTGCAATATTCTGAACATTGTAAGGCTTTCATAAACTAATCTTTCCTAGCCACAGCCTCTTCCAACCTAAACAATAGAAACAACCAACTGCATTTACTTTAGATTTTCATTAGCAGGGTTCTTTTTAAAGTTTCACTCTAAATAAGAAGTATGTTAGAAAAAGAAGTAACTCTGTGCTGCTGCTGATGTTGTTCCTATTGTTTGGGTTGATGTACTGATGCTCAATGCCATCTATATTACAATGGCAACTTTCTCTTATGTTTTCTATGATCAGCTTTCACCAGCAATCACTTCCATCCATTTAAAAACCACATCTAACTGTGAATTAAAAATTACCCCTAAAATAAGATGGTTCCTTTAATATGTGTTTTTTCTCTTCTTTCATCTTATTTTTCTAGAATCCTCTATTCCCTTCCCCTTTCTCCCTGGTTCTCTAATTTTAATTTCAATCCCTATTGACATGCCGAGCCATCTGAGCAGCCTCTGTCCACACAGCTGCTTGGGAGGTAGTCCCGCTGAAGGTTTTTATCACACACATTTGCTGCACTTCTGATATTTCAAAATTCACCCAAATCCCTCCCTCTAACATTTTTTTCTACATATATGAGAGGAGTGGGTTGAAGCCGCCCCCACTGAAGATGCATAGGGGCCACAGCAAATACACGCCGCAACCCCAATTTGCCTTGAATCCAGCCCAAATAGGACTGGGAAACATCTGTTCCTATTTGGGCTGGGAAAGGGCTGCCTTTTCCAGCCCTGCCGCAGACCCAGGGTGGCTTCAAGATGCTCCAGCAGGTGGCTTCAGAGTATGCAGCATGCAAATGCCAGGCTCCCAAGATGCCTGAAAGTGGGCTTCAATGGGCTCTCTGTTTCAGCCCTCAGTCTCATCTTGGGTCTTGTTGCAATCACATTATAGAGAGAGAACAGAAACCTAGCAGTTTTGGGGTTTTTATTACTGTATATACTCATGCATAAGTCTAGACATTTAGGTCAAAAAATTGACACAGAAAAACTGAGTGGACTTATCCACATGGGTTAATGTAAGTACTGTATTAACTCTTATTTAAAAGAAGGAACCATTCACTGGTGAAAAGCAATAGTATAATCTCTCCTGGAAGCACTGACCCCCCTCTACTCTCTCAACCATCCAGGCTTAAGAATAAACACAGAGTTATCTCTGCTGGAATTTTGTAAGTTCTTTGACATTGTTTTGCTCTACTTCATCCTTTAGAGCCTTTGCTATCTCTCCCTAAATTTCACCCTCGACTTATCCATGGGTCATACCAAAATCCATAATTTTGGCCCCAAAACTTGCTCTCAACTTATACGTGAGGTCGACTTATAGATTGTACAATGGAGGCATTTGGTACAATTGACAGTCCTTTTATGCTCTCTTCCTCATCCCCTCCCTTTTTTGAATAGCAATTTATTTAGCTATTTTAATTTTCTTTATAGTTACTTACATGACAAGACCAAGCTCTGCCAGAGTCTGGAAGCATTAAGGTGTCTCAGGAGAAAGGAGAAAGACTCTCTGTTCCGGGAGAGACAAGAGAAGGGGGGGAATTCACCTGAAGTGAAGAAGCAGCTGCAAAAAGAATCCATCATCCACACACAGCCCCGACTCCACAGGAAGGGTTGGAGGGAGGACAAGAGTCATATTGAATCATTGGCTTCTCCTTTTTTATGAGTTCTCTTTCTTAGCTGTAGGTAATGTCTTAATTTTTACATCTTACCAGTAGTTACATGAATTTGAGTGGGGCTCCAGGTGTGTGCATGTATTTCTGGAATCCTGATATGGGCTATCTTAAGAATAGTAAAGAGTACATTGTGTCTGGTCACAGACAAAAAGCTGCCTTTTTGTGCAAAGTGCTCTTTCATCAGAATTCCCATCACCAAATGACCATGCCATTCAAAAGATGATTGCAAAATATCAGAGAATTCTGACTATTATAATTGATTTTTCTCAGAGAGGTCTCATGGTCCCTACTGGGTGAGAATATTTCATTGAATAAAGTTATTAGCATTAAGTGGCTGCTATTTTTGTATGTTGACACCAATTAAGACCTTTCTGCTTTCACTAGGTGGTACTTGTGCATGTCTGCTTTCATGATCATGTTCATTAGTCCCAAAATCTGATAATGATATTAAAACATTTATTAGATAAACATGTGTTGTGTATTTTTATGTGGGTATTGGCTGGAATGGTACTTGCTATTTGATTTTTTAAAATCTCCAGATCAGTTTTTCATGGCCTGTAATGTCAAACTAGGTGCTTCCTTTTAATTGATGAACAGAATCACTGAGTCTGCTTATAGCTGTCTGGGAAAAGAATCAAATCCTGCGGTTACCATGGCATTGAGGATTAGGGAGAAATGAGAATCTGCCTTCATTTTCCTGAGCTAGACTAACTCTTGCATTTTATGGCATGCATCTGACAATATTCTACACATACAATAAGATAGGCCAGCATTTCATGTAATATATCATTCCTTTTAACATTCATAAGGAAAAGAATATAGTTCATATTGAAAAAGGATTCATGATGCATGCACATTTGTTACATGTGTCTCATCATTTGCACACATTTGATTCTCTAATTTGATATTTAATCCACCTTTTAAAAGAAAAAAGAAAAAAATGGTTGGCCGTATGATAGAAAGGGTATTTGGAAGAAAAACCTACATTATGGAAATCTCTTGGATTCTCATTCCTCTTTTAATCCTTGTGCTTGTATAGTGGGGAAGGGAGAGTTTGAAATAAGAACTAACTGGATGTGATGGGGTTTAGAAATATAAACTTTTTCAATCTACATGCTGGTCCTGATTGGATCAGGGCCACACATAATCTCCTGAAGGAAAAGAAAATTAAAAGAGAAAGCATTCTTCAACGGCATACTGTGAATGTGACATGCAGTATATAGTTTTGCTTTAAAACATCAGTAAATAATATCAAGATTAGGATTAAGAATCAGACCAGAAAGAGAAACAATTGAGAAACACATTAGGAATGCTGAAAAAGGCATGTCTCCCCTAAGCACTGAAATGCAAACATAAAAATGCTGAGGTAAGTCTCCTCTAGCAGGTAGTTTCTACTTACTTGGCACCATCACAAGAAACAAAGAAAAGGAGTTCAACCTTCACAATTTTCTAAGAAAACAATTTTTGCAAATGTTGATTTGATATTGCCAAAGTGTGTTACCACTACTACTACCGGTACTACTACTACTATATTTATATCCCACCCTTTCCCCAAAAATGGGACTCAGGGTGGCTCACAACATTAAAAAACAGTACACTTAAAAGCATACAAAAATGGTACATTAGAATTAATAGAATTAAATTATTAAAATATTAATTAATAGAATTAAATTATTACAATATAAATTAATAGAATTAAAATATTACAATATTAAATCAAATTACATGTTAAAAGAATAAAATATGGTTTAAAAGATATGTTAAAATGCTTTAAAACAAGATTTGACTGTTTGAAGAAAATTTCCCAAAGTACCATTTTGAGTTTAATCTGTTGTAGGATCCATTTATTTGTCTTTTTATCTATCTATGGTATCTTCAACACTCTTCTCCAACACCACATCTCAAATGAGCTTTTTTTTTCTATCAGCTTTCTTTATTGTCTAGCTCTAACATCCGTACATGGTAATGGGAGTACAATGGCTTGGATTACTGTAACTTTATTGTTCAATTATATCTTTACACTTTAGGATCTTGTCTAGTTCTTTTACAGCTGCCCCTCCCATTCCAAGTCTTCTTCTGATTTCTTGACTGCAGTCACTGCTCTAGTAGAACACCTGGAACACTATTCTTTCTGCTGGACTCTGGCAAAATCCAGCACCACTCTCTACTGAAGATGACTAGATTTCTACTACCACCAACAGAGCCATCAGATATGAAACTCAGTGGGACTGTTGTTGTTAATTGCTGTCAAGGCATCTTCGAATTATGACCGTGTGGATTAGAAACCTCCAAGACATCCTGTTATTAACAGCCTTCCCAAGGTCTTGCTCAATCAAACTCACGGCTGTGGCTTCCTTGTTTGAGTGGATCCAACTATAATGAAGCTTAGCTCTTTTCCTACTGCCTTCCACTTTGATATGTCCAAAGTTTGATAGCTTCAGTTTACTCATTTGGCTTCTAAGGAGAATTCAGGCTTGATTTTCTCTAGGACCCATTCATTTGTCTTTTTATTGGTATCCATAAGATTCTCTTCTAACAATACATTTCAAATGAGTTGATTTTCTTCCTGTCAGTTTTCTTCACTGTCCCACTTTCACAACCATGCATAGAAATCAGAAATATCATGGCATGGATAATTATGACTTTGATATTTAATATCTTTATATTAATATTCCTATCTAGCCATTATATGGCTCCTTTTCCAAGACCTACCCTGCATCTGCGCTGCAAGAATCCAGTTTGACACCACTTTAACTGCCACAGCTCAATGCTATGGATCCCTGGGAACTATCATTTGTTGTGGCATCACAGCTCTTTGACAGAAAAAGCTAAATATCTCACAAAACTACAGTTCCCAAAATTCCTAGAATTATGTAAATCATTTGTGGTCATTATTTTTGTCTTCTTGGTATTTAACTGTAAACCTCTTTTGCACTTTCTCCCTTAAATTTTCTCAGGAATCATTGCAAGTCTTTGCTGTTTTCAGCAAGCAATACTTATTCGGTATCCCCTTGTTACCTGTGCTGGTGTATGACCATAATAACGCTGAACTGCAAGTAACTCAGAATCATCTGTATATCTTAAATTCTTGGTGTTCCTTCCCCCAGTTTTCATTCCTGTTACTTTCGGTAATCTAATCCTGCTCTTTATATTATATGTATATAATATCCAATACATTGGAACTTAAAATAAAGGCTTGCCTAGAACCCCTTCCCAATTGGAAAACTATTCTCTAGTGGCCTCTTGTCCAAAGTTAACATTATGCATTAGGACAATCAAATATTGTGGAACACCAATTTCTTTAATACCATGCCATGATTTCTTACAATCAGGGGCTCTGTAATAATATATAAAGCAAGGCTGATTTTCTTTTTAAATTCTTTGGTGCACTTCATTAACCAGCATAAAATGGAATTATCAACAGAGAGGACAAAACAAGGAAAGCACTCCCCTTCAAACATTCAATCCACCCTACACCACCCATATTAAAAAGTTAGGCACAAGGTATATCTGCTGTAGCAACTGACTCTCTTTTATCTCTCTACAGGCAACTAAGTAGACATCTAATAAGTGAAGAAGACAATGTATTTCACATCCACAATGCAATGCATAGACAGTTGTGCAAGCCATTCTTCCCTGGGTGCTTCCAGCTCCTAAAAGGTACACATGCATATACAGACACGGAAGGCTACCGCTAGAGAACAAGGTGAAGAACTTCCTTTCCTTTCTTCATTGCACAGCAATCCTATCATCATTCTGCCAGTGCAATTTAAATCAGAATAATACACTGGGCTAGGTAGACAATAGGACATTGATATTACTTGCTACTAGGGAAATGTTAGTTTCTAGGGAGTTGGAGGGCATTATTAGCCTCTTTGGTTCTTAAAAAAAATGAAGTTGACAGTTGCTAATAACATAACTCATGGGGGGAAATGATAATGCTTGGTAAATATGAAGACCACATTACAGATAGAGAGAGTCAATCAAAGAAGCCACAATCTTGAGTTTGCAAGATCTGTTGATGATAGGAGTTGTGAAGGTCTCTCATCCCTTGGATCATCATAAGTCAAAGCCAAATTGACAGCAAATAACAAGTGATAACAGTAACATTCTTGCTATTTAAAAATATAAAATATATGAGTAACATTTTAAAAGCAACTGTTCTAAGCTTCCAAGTAGGCCAAGGGGTTTTATTCTTGGGAGAAAGGTAGGGTGTAGGTTAAATCAATAAATAAACTAAAAATTAAAATAAAGAGGTTTTGACCAAGAGAAAACCTGGAACTTGGAACTGTGGGTGTATATTGAAGCATTGCTCCATACTATGTCATAGAGACAAGATGGAGGGGATGCTATTGTTTTTTCATAACTACCCAGCTGTGTGAAGAGATGAACAGTGGCTTCTGTAGCCAGATGAATGAATTGCAGTTCAAGGGGTTGTTTAAGCTCAGATCTTTGCTCTTCCTCATTTGCAATTCACATGATACACTCCCCCTACCATACCACCCAGGCTATTTTCCTTTCCTAAGCAGCTGTTTCTCATACCACATCAGCCCCAATAATTTAAAATTACAAAGTTGGGTTGCAGTTCTTTCTCCCATATTTCTTTCACTTGCTTTTACCATAGGAGTTTTTTTCCATGTGAATGGCAATAAAATCGTGAGTGTATTCTGCTGCTGCAACACACACACCTTTATACAAGAAGGTCTCAGTTTACCCCAGGGTTTCATTCCTCAACTTGTGATACAAAATGAGATTGATGTAAATGAGGGGGGGGGGGCAGTTCCATAGGGAATCCTTGGGGGATGCATTCTGATCAAACTGAAGTTATCAGTTTTATTCAGTTCATCAGCAATTAGAAGTTTAACACATAAAACACTACAGGTCATCTTCTCAAGGCTAAAGACATGTGAAGCTGCTCTCCAAAGGGATCAGAAGAGGCAGTCGCTCCTAATCCCAAGGGGGCCTAGATAGGGAGAGCTGGTTTACCACTTGATGACAGTACTCTTCAGAAGAGTACAGAGACAAAGAGCAACTGGTAAGAACTGTGTTCTGCTGTGCCTTTGCCAAAAGTCTTCCCAGGTGGAAAAAGCATCGGGAGAGGGAGAGAGGGAGAGCGAGGGCAGCACATACCGGGTCTTCTGCAGCAGATGCAGAGGACACAACAGGAGGACGGATGGTACATCCCCTATACAGTAATCAGCTGCACTAAGAAGGAGGAGGAGGAACAGTCCTTTCACAAAATACCCACTGATTTCTTTCTTTCCACTTACTCCTCAATGATAAACAGGCTTTCAGATACCACAATATTCTTATCATTTTTACTGCAGCATGCTTAAAAGAACCACTTTTGGCACTGTCACTGCTACCCAATTGTTTGTTTCCCTATTATGCATCCCCCATCTAAACAGGCAGAGGAAACTTTCCCTCCCAACACATCAAAACGGCAAGATTCCAGTTTCTTCCTCTTCCCCTTCCTGCACTCCTTTCTAAGTAGGCAAATAAAACCCATTCCTTCTGTCCAGTGTATCTACTTCCTTCCCCTCTCTACTCCCCTAACCTAGGCAGATAAAAGAAACCCAATCCAGCCAAAACTCCAGCTAACCTCAACCTATTCTCTGTCTTACCTTTCCCACCTCGCTCAATGGCACCAATGCACTGGGACAGCTATGTAATTTGGGTAAGACTTTAAGTTAGTTATTTCTGGAGAAACATTGAACATCTGAAATGTTTTAAATGGAGGTAATCTAAATTGAGACTTCTTTGTATTCTTCTCACCTAGTTTCTCACAATTTCCCAGACTGATTTTCAGTTGTGTTACAAGAGTGATCACAGGTGTATGGCACCAACAAGACAAAAAAAAACTTGTAGAATACAATCAGATAAAATCAGATAGAAGAAGTATAATATCAGATAGAATCTGGTGGCAGTATTATGACAAATGTCAGAATTTTTTTTTATTTCCAGTTTCAAAATTCCTTACCTTCTACAAATATCATAACATTAATTTCCTTCTTTCCCTTCTGCCCTTTCTCCTGTCCCCAAACATATGCCTGAAATTTCTGTCACTTAGACCTAACATTCAAAATATACAGTGTACAGCAGAAACCCTAAGAATGTTCTTATTTGAAGGCTAAAACTAGACAAATGTGGAACAGGCCCACTGCCATATGAAAGAAAACCTGGGCAAAGATATATTTTTAAATGAAAATTAGGATTTCTTTTGGAAATTGATGCACAGGAGTAACTGGTGGTGGCACCAAAAGAGGACGGGGAGATGAATGGGCAATTAGAAGAATTTTTAAAAAGCCTGTTCAGAAAGATAGGTGAGGGAATCTGGGCAGGGATGACTGAAGATGCATCCAGATTGATTAAAAAGATCAGAAGTCCTCAGTTTTGTTCCTGCTTTTTCTTATTTTATTTTGGAGATCCATACAAGTTTTGTTTATATCAGAATATTTTCTGTCATCACCTGATAAGATCAGAGGGTTTTTTTTTAATATACTAGCTCCCCAGTTAGGTTTATTTTAACCCAGTATAAAATCAGAAAGAATAGGAACAAAATTCTGGGACTTTTCAATCAGTCTGAATGTGTCCTTTGATAGACCCACCAATAAACAGTGAAAAACATCTGATGAATGTATAAGTAGAGCAGTCCATCATAGTACATCACAGAAAGGGTGCAAGTATTTTGTCCAAGTAGTCTGTATAGTTAAAGCAAAAAGGAAATGGAACAAAGCACCATAATATAGTATAACTTGAAAATATTTTACAGAACACAAGTGGAAAATATCACCCATATAAATTACACATGTGTATCCACATGCACACTTGGTACACATCATCGTGAGTGGCACATAAAACATAACTGCCTTGGATGCTACAATATTTGACAGGATTGCCACCTTAGTTTTCTTATATTGCTTTCCTTTTGTTTTCTGGTTTGCTGCTGGAATGTATAGGATCCTGTTATGACAGCAGTGTGCTTTTGCATTTGGCTTCTAGCTTCAGGGAGCAACAGGATTGGGCTATAAAGTATGGCAATGTGTCTTCTAAGATGCCCATCTCTCTACTGATTTCTACAGTGCTTCTTATTTCAAGACTAAAACTGGACAGATGGGGAATATTTTATTTCTGGATGACAGCCACCTCCACATTGTTACAGACAGAAATTCAGACAGATGGCAAGGAATAATTTCTGGTGAGCTGCCCAATGCATTCTGAAGCCATCAGAATTTTTGTAATATTTCCTTGCCTTATCCAGGAATTAAGTTTTGAGAAAGTTGTGCAAAATTTCCAGGAATAGCAAAGGTTCTATGTCATAATCTGCGCAACCAGGAACAAACTAGTACTGAATATACTTTAAATGACCTGGTGACACACGTGGACTTGGACTTTCACTAGAAGATCTCAGTAGTCAAGAGGTAGGGAAGTATACAGCCTGAGTGTCATTTACAGATATACAGGTGTATATGGGGCTTTCTAGATTGGCAAAAAGAAGTGTGTTCATGGCTGCATGAAACTCTAGCCTTTAGATGAGAAAAAGAGAAAGTGTGCCATGAAAACACTTTTTTTGCGTTTTAGGGGAGAAGAAACGCCTTTAAAAAGGTGCTGGTTTTCCCAGCTTCTTTTTTAAAAACTGCAGAACAGCGCAGCTCCATCTAAAGGCTGTGGTGCAGCCGCTAAACATTAAGGAAAAGGCAACTTCATGTCACATTTTCCTGCCAATCTAGAAAGCCCTATAGATATACATTCTCTCTGCAGAGTCTAGATAATGCAGAGCTGACATAAGACAATTTTAAAACTCAATAGTGCCAAAAGAAGGGAGGGAGGGAGGGAGGAAGGGAGGGAGGGAGGGAAACGGTGATGATACAAACTAGTACTGCTTTTAAAAAGTAGTCTTGAACAGGTTTTAGTTGGATATAGAAACAAGAAAGAAGGTTTGCCATTTTTACTTAGGTCTTACAAAGTTGTGTAGATTCAGTATTTAGGTGGGTTTGCTTCTCATTCAAAAAATAAAGGTCACTGATGCTTTGCACTACTTGAGTATATTGACAGATATATAAATTGACCACAGGTGGGAAGCACAGATTAAACACTCCAACAGATATCCAACAAACAACTTTGGACACCTCCTGCTAATGGCTTGTAAAGCCAGACAGGAGTAACACGTCATGTCGCCATTTGGTTTCCTTTTCGGCAAACTGTTTTTTAGGAAAATTTGAAAATAACAGTTAGAGCATGACTTAACAACTTTTAGCATTATCATCTCATCACATCTTTCAGACTGTATGCTTTGGAGACTGTCTTTTTTCTGATCTTGTAAGCCATTCTGATAACCTTTGAAGGGTGGGAAGAAAAAAATTAAATAAATCAAAACCACTATTTCCACATCAAATATTCAGAGAGAAGCAGGTCACCTTTACTTTACCTAACAACAGTATGCCCTGACAGACTAGGCCAGCAGATCTGATCAACTTTAAAGCAATTTATATGCTTTAAATCTTCTGTCCAAATTTTCAGTCTTAATATAACCCCAGTCTTTACAAGAATATATTTAATTCTTGAAGCTGCCATGAAGTCTCTTCTAAGTAAGAATCCATTTGAAACATGAGCTAATTATTTCTGTCTGTGCTTGAAAACTATGGATTAATCTATCTTGTTCAACAGTCTGAAATTGTTTTAACAGATAATTGAACATCTAACAGGATTCATTTACACCTACAGTCCCACTGAAACATGCTAAAAATGGGACATCTGCAAGAACAAATAGAGAGGGGGAGCGATTTCAGCTAAATTCTTCTCACTTCCACAAATATTCAGTCATGGAGCAGCTATTAAAGTCAGCAGAGCTGAGCTGCTGTAAAAACCAATGCTAATAAGAGACGAATCAGGCCCTTATGCATCAAACCTTTGTCAGAAATAAACTGTTGTCCCAAGGGCTCTAAACAGCTAAATCAAGAGAAGTTTAATGAAACACATAATCTCCTGTTACTTGTGCCTACTTTTAAATTGGCATGAGAATTTTGCATTATTTTTATGAAGAGGAAAGGGGATATTGTCATCCCCAAACTACCCTTACATCCCAATAGGGGATATGGCAGCAGTGTTCATCTGTGTAAGTATAACTTACAAAAATGAATGAGCAGGCACATAGGAAAGAAACATCTGCATTGTAATACCTTAAGACACCGTTAGGACTACCTAATACCATATCCTCCTGAGCAAATTTGATCTGATTTTAGAAACTAAGCAGGGTTGGTAGCTGGATGTGGGCCCACCAAGGACACATCAGGGATCTCCAAGCAGGGCTAGGAAAGAAGCCTGATTGAAAGCCCAATTTGCCTGAAAACCCAGCATCTGATGAAGTATACTCAGTCTATGGGAACTTAGGCTACAAACTTCTTTCTTTTAGAGTCATAGCCATATTAGTCTACAATATGACTATGCCAAGGGACCCTGTAGCACCTTTTGCACTAGTACACTCCATGCATCTGAGGAAGTAGACTAAAGGCCTGTCTCCGCAATTAATATAGTTCTCATTCTACTGTAATTTGGCCACATGAGATCTGGAGGAATTTGGGCTTTTTGAAGGCGGGGAGAATCCCATAAGCTTCACAGAAAAAGGATTTGTTGTTTTTACCAAAGTATCTGTAAGGATGCACATTATCGAATGTGTGACTGTCTGTCCACAATACAGTGATTCGCATGGCTTCTCACAGCTGCACATTTTCAGCAGAGAGAGGGCAAACAGGTGCAAATTTGCACAGAAAAGTGAAGACAATTAAACTTCAATGTGAATGTGGGAAAATATGCAGCAATTCCCATGATACACCTAGACCAGACCTGCACAACATACAGCCTGGGGGCCACATATGGTCCACCAAAGGATTTCAGGCAGCCCACAAGGATGTGGAACTCCATTCCCCTGCTTTCTCCTGAGAAGGACGGTCAGAGGAGTAGGAAGACAGGCAAATGCTTGCCCTGCAAAGCTCCTCCACCACCCCACTTTCTCCTAAGGACAGGGCCAGGTGGTGGTGGAGGAGGAGGAGGATGGATGAATATTTGCCCTGCAAGGCTCCTCTGATGCTTGGCTTTCTCCCGAGGATGGGTGGGGGAGGATGACAATCAAACACTCGCCCTACAAGCGTCCTCCACCAGGCTTTCTCCTGGGAAGGCCAGGCAGTGGAGGAAGAGGAGGGGCAAACATTTGCCCCTCAAGGCTCCTCTATCTGGCCTACTCCCAAGGAGAAGTCTGGGCAGAGGAAGAGAAGGACAGACAATGCTCCTCCACTACTTGGCTATCTCCTGAGGAGAGGGCCTGGGAAAGGAAGAGGAGGACAGAATATTAATTAATTAATTAATTTTTAATTAAAGCCTATCTGTGGCCCTAAGAGTTTTAGCCTATTTTAATTTTGGCCCCTACCATCAGCCAAGTTATTCAGGCCTGACTTAGATATAGATTAGCCCCAAGTCTATGAAAGCTTATTCTACAAACTTCTATCACACAATTAGTCTCAAAGGTGCTCCAATATTCCTTTGCATACTGAAACCCCAGGGTTAACCAAACTGGGCTAGATTGACAAAGTCAATTACTAGGATTCCATTCTTCTGCCCTCATCAGTAGTTTTCTTTCAGTGGCCATTGGCTGGTGGTGAACAGAGCTACCTCTCTCTCTCCTTCTGCCATCTCTCCCTGCCCCTGACACCCCCACTTTTCTCTCCCCCTTCACCTTGAAAGCTAACTGGAAGAGATAGATCAAAGTTGCCATGGACTTGAACTGCTCATTTCCACAGGGCTTTTGAAATTAGACTAAGAGCCACAGGTTTCTCACTCTGCTATAAGCAATTCGATGGAGGTAGTGGTGGTGGCATTCACAAGAAGCCTCTAGCAGTGGCGGGCAGGAGTACCCTAATCTAAAAAGATTGTTGACATAGGAAAAGAGGTGCCAGATTTCCTATGTCATAAATATTCATTTGCACACTTGATAGATCTTGATCATAAATTAATCGCAAAGCCCCATTCTAAATTGGAAGTTGCTACCTAATTGTTATATTTCTTTGTATGTTCATTAACACAATGACATTTTAAATCCGCAGTCAAAATGTTAAAACAAGGAAAACATATACCAGGAAAGATTGTAGGGTTTTATATGAGACATTATACTATATTTATCTGGCAAAGCTGATTAGTTTTTGGTTGTTGTAATTTTAACAGATGCATTTTTGGAACTTTTTTTTAGTCAATGTCAATTTTGCTCTTAACAAAATCAACCAACCTACATAATGGTACATATGCACATACATCAGTTCTGCCAACAATCTCTATTCATTTAATGGACTGAGCTTCAAACAAGGGTTTTCAAGCTGCGGCCATTTTCTGGAGGAGTTTATTATCCTGACATTTCATCAGTACCTGTGACTGGCATCTGAGAATGCTGGCATGGGGGTGAGTGGGGGGGGGTGACCCTTGGTTGAGAGGAAGTGATTTAAATGTTTATCTCCGTGTTGGTCTGTTATTGGATGGCAAGGCCTCAAAGTGTCTACCATATATACTCATGTATAGGTCAACCTCATGTATAAGTCAAGGGAAAGATTCAGGGTCAAAATCCTGGATTCTGATATGACTCGTGGATAAGTCAAGGGTAAAACTTTTATAAGGAAGTATGGAAAGGGGGAAATACCACTTACGTCCCTCCTTCTATGGACCTCTCCCAACCGATTCCCAGCTGCTAGAGGAGAGATTTTAACATCGGGTTGAGAAAGGAAGCAAGTGGATTTAAATGGAGAGGTTTTTCCTTGGAAAGCCAGGTCTTGCAAAAGGGAGAAAAAGAGAAGCAAGTGGATTTAAATGGAGAGGTTTTTCCTTGGGAAGCCAGGTCTTGCAAAAGAGAAGCAAGTGGGTTTAAATGGAGAGGTTTTCCTTGGGAAGCCAGGTCTTTCAAAAAAAACAAGAGGATTTAAATGGAGACTTTTTCCTGGGGAAGCCAAAGCTTGCAAAATGAACCAAGAGAGAAGTAAGTGTTTTTAAATGGAGAATTTTTCCGCTATGAAGGAAAGGCTTGCTAAACAGAGCAAAGAGACGCACATTCTTTTAAATGGGGAGTTCTGCTAGGAAGTCAAGGCTTGGAAAAAGGACCGGAGTGGGAAGGAATTGGTGGTCAAGGGAGATTGGGGCGACTCAGGCTTTCTTGCTTTGGGACCCTACTAAGCACTGCTGATCAGTTGACCCTTCTATAAGTCTACCCCAAAATTTTAGGGGCGATTTTGGGGCATAAATTTCTCGACTTATAGTCGAGTATATACGGTATTTAATTAATCATCCATTATCTGTTGGGATACCCCCTCTCCTTTATACCCTTCCACAGCACCTGGAAAGTCACATGGAGCCCTAAGAGCTCCTTAAAGCACAGGCTAGGAACCCTTGCCCTACACTTAACATCAACCAGGCTGGTTTTCTTTCTTGTTTAAAAACTTTTCTTCCTCCCACCACCTAAATCACATTGTAATAATGCCTACCGAATATACTTGACTATAAGTCAACATCATGTATAAGTCAAGAACAAGTTTTGGGACCAAAATTACGGATTTTGCTATGACCCGTGGATAAGTCGAGGGTAAAATGTAGGGCATATAGAAAAGGAGCCAAAGAATGAAGCAAAGCAAACTCAAAGAACTTACAAAATTCCAGCAGACATAAGTGTTTACTGTATGGATGAGAGAATATAGAGGGTCAGTGCTTCCAGGACAGATTATATTCTTGCTTTTCACCAGAGGATGGGTCCTTCTTTTAAGATACAGTATTTACGTTGACCCGTGGATAAGTCTACTCAGTTTTGGGGGGTCAATTTTTTGATCTAAATTTCTAGATTTATATGTGAGTATATACAGTAAATTGTGTAAAGCACAAACATTTAAATTTAAATTTTAAAAAAGGCATTGGTAGAGGGCAGGGAGGCAGAGTTAAGGAGAAATCTGGGAAAGAGAGTCCCAGACTTACAATGGCCATTACAGCTGCAATCCTGACATGGAATACATGGGGAGATGAGTGCTCCCAAACTGGCTTGTACGCATTCCTTTCATTAATGCAATTATGGTGAGAATGGGAATAAAATATGTGGTCTCATCTGGAGCATCTTGTTTGTCCCTCAGACAAAAACAAATTTTGTTTCTGGGTCTTTATAAAACAATTTAAGTGAGCAAAGATTCAAACCCATTGTTCTACTTAAGGAAACACTTACATTCAAGATTCTCCAAGCTCATTCAACATATCCATGCACATATGGAGAATCAGTTCATGCTTATATTTTCTTTTATATTACTGATTCACAAACATGTACCTTACAGAGCACAATACAGTATTCACCTAGGCCCTTTGTCCTTTTAATTCCTCTCATTACCCAACTAGAGTCCATTTCAAACAGCTATTCAAAGCATTATTCTTAACTGCCACGCAGGAAAGACTCTAATCCATACAATCCTAGTTCATTTTTTAGTCTGCTGTGGGAAAAACAACAAAAAGTCTTATTGCAACTGTAAGACAAACAGGACAGACATTGGTACAATATGAGCCTGGCATTTATTCTGGCTCATAACAACATAAATAAAAGCTCAGTTCACAGTTGTCCCATGAATCAAGGTATGTAGCAGACCACGTAAGACCACATAAGGGAATAAAATCACACCAATAGTTGATGCCTTTGAGTTATTAAGGGAAAAAATACTATTTTCTGCCTAAGAGTAGGAGCTTAGAAACAGGCTGGAGAAAATGAAGTAGCCCAATTGGCCTTACTTCCATGAAACTACTCTTGAAATGTGCAGTAGCTCATAGGCAGGAATTATATGGCCTTCCAGAATTGTTGGATATCAACTCCACAGCCAGTGTGGTCAAAGGGAGACATAACCCATCAGCATCTGGGATTAAATTTTTCTCACACTGGTATGCATCTATTTTTTCTCAAAATAATCTTAAAAGAAGCTAAAGCAATTTGACTCCTAATATACGTGAAAAATCAATTGTTAAATACTTCAGAGCACTAATGATGCCTACATAACATATTCTCCAATTTATACATGGTGGGGGATGCACCTATATGAGAACTTGTAACTCTTTAGATGTAGTCAGGGTTCCTAGCAACTCATAAGAATCTCCTCTATAGCAGCTAGCAGGTGCAAAAATAACAGGGCATCTCTGCGTGACAATAAAAATGTAACTAAATATATGTCCTAAATATGCTAACAGTTTATAGGAAAAGCAAATGCATACATCTGTTTAATTAACTGAACTAATCTCTTTAATGTTAACTCAACATCTGTTTAATTAACTCAGCTAAAATGTGGGACTGTGAGATTATGGTGGAGAGCTGAAGTATGATTCCGTTTCAAAAAGAACATCCAAAACTTTGAGATTTCAGTCATGAATTAAAATTATTGACACAATGCCAGTCACTCCATTTTGCATAACTACTCCCATTTATGAAGGAAATGTTGCATGTTATTGCCCTATTCTTTAAGAAGGAGAAATATTTTCTCTTCAAAATGGGATAAATAAATTGTTAGGCAAGATATGCCTATCTCATACTTGTATGTACTATGAGTTTTCAATCAGCCTAGTATTGTTTTTACACTGCCCAACCGTACTCCCTCTCACCACTACTTGTTCAGCTTTAGATCTAAGCAATGAGAGATTTTAAATGTTTCTAAGTGAATTAACAAATGAGAATGAGCAATGTGTATGTCTCTGTTCAACCCAAGACAAAACAAAAATTGGCCCTAGGATTATTTTTTTTTAATCCATAAGCAGTTTTTCTAACATGACCTTCTACACAATATACTCCCGTGTGAGGCAATGAAGCAATAATGCCTGACTGGCTAATTAATTCTTACCTCTGGTGTGAAGTGAGCTATGAGAATGTAGTTGTAACACTCATAAGGAAACCTTACAATAAAACAAAATTTTAGAGACAAAGTGAAATACTTCCACTATTTGACTCAGAATAAGGCAACCTATTTCAAGACTCACAACAACACTAAAAACGAGGCAAAACCATCTAGCAACTCAACTTTTTATGCTCCTGAATCATCCAAAGCCAAGACTAAACTATGCATTTAACAAATGCTATTAACCCAAATACTTTTGTTGTTGTTGTGTGCCTCCAAATCATTTTTGACTTATGGTGACCCTAAGGCCCTAGGGATCCCTATCCTAGGGATTTCTTTGTACATTTCTTTAGATGGGGGCATGCCATTGCCATCCTCTGAAGCTGAGAGACTGTGATTTGCCCAAGGTCACCCAGTGGGTTTTTATGTTCGAGCTGCGATTTGGACCCCAGTCTCCAGAGTTATAGTCCATTTATCAAACCACTACAGAACGCTAGCCGACAACCCAAATTCTACTAGCCCATTTAATTCTGTATGGCATCTGAAGATATATTTAAAGTTAATTGGTAGTGGATTCAAGGGAAACTTCTGATGTCAGACATCTAGAAAATTCCACTCAACAGGAGGACTCTCAAAACACAGCAGGACTGGAACATCACCCTTTAATGTGAAGTGTAAAGTAAGATACTTCCCCTTCTGAGGACAGCATTCTCTTCACAGGACCATTAAGACTAGTATCTAAAATTATCCAGCTACACCACTGAGGCAAATCTAAGAGTCTGTACTCACTGGGAGCTTACAAAACCAATTGCCTAGGGAGGTGGTGGCATCTCCTTCAGTGGATGTCATCAAAAAGAGGCTGGACAGCTAGCTATCTGCTGGGAAAGCATTAGATGGAGATGTTGGCACATGTGAGACCCAAAGTCCACACGCAGAAAAGTTGTGCTGGGAACAAACGCTGACTGTCTGGAGAACTTTGGCAAACCTTGCACATATCAGAATTTATGCAGACATCTGAGTGTTGTCCTTGGCACAGACTGGGCCCATAACCCTTGTTGGCACATGTGAGACCCGAAGTTCACATACAGAAGAGTTGTGCCAGGAACAAATACCACAGAAAGCTCTGCCATACAGTTCATGCAAGTTGGAGAAAACCTTCTCCCACACAGAAGCTGCAGACATGACAACTGCTGAGCTCTCTTTAAGAGTCTTTTAATCTTTGTTGAAATATTTACAGGTACTTGCACTGACTGACATAATGCTACGCCACCATCCACTTATACACCAACCACATGGAACACTGGCATGCCTTCCTTATATATACAAAATCACCAACAGAGATCCTAGTCCAACCTCCAACTGGTGTGTTACACAGTTTCCTGTCCCCTATGTTCCATGACTGTGCATTATTGATGTTTGATTACTTCACGTCATGCCTTTGTGTCATCAGCTTTCTGTGACTCAGCTTACTTCAATATGCACTGTCATCAAGGCTTCCTATTGAACTCTGGTTACTTTTAACCTTTGTTCCATATTGCTGCATCTAGGACATGGATGGAATCCATCCTGACAGGACAGCTGCACTGAGCAAGGAATTGGATTTGATCCTCCATGAGGCTTTTCCAACTGTACAGTTCTATGCAGTTTATCGCACAGGCCCTGGAATGGGCCTGTCACGTTCTAAAAGGCGGTGTGATGGGAACGGGAGGCGGCATAGAACACATCTTACCGCACAGGGAGAACACTTCTGCTGTGGCAGTACTTCCGTTCCTGAAAAAAGCACCCTCTGGGACTTCCAGCCATGGCAGCAGCATTCTCCCTGTGTGGTAAGATGAGTTCTATGCCAGCTCCCATTCCCATCATGCTCCCTTTTTGAACGCGACAGGCCCATTCCAGGGCCTGTGCAATAAACTTATAAAAATCTGTTGTACGAAATAGTACTTTTTTGGACTAGAATTGCCAGAAGTCCCTAATCTGCATGGCCAGTGGCCGGGTTGGCCGGGAAATCCTGGGAGGTGTACTCCAAAAATAAATAAATAAATGTTTCCAAGCTCTTACAAAGAGTTTTCACAACTCCCGCTAGTTCATACCACCCAGAATGGTAGACAGGCTGTGGCCTATTTTCTTACCTTCTGAGTTGACATCTGTTTGGTTTTATGAAGTGGTTATAAAATCATGAACTTACTCTTTCAATTATTTGAAGAACAAGTTCCAAGGCTCTAACTATGCATTACGTTCAGCATGTGCTTTCAAAAACAAGTGTGCACCCTTCTTCCAGCTCAGTAAAGCAGCTTGATGAGAGGGCCTGTAACCCTTGATTCTGCACAATGTTTCCCACTAAAAATTTACCTCTGGCGCTGCTATTTTCTGCAAACATCACCTTTTGGGGTCAAGCAACATCAACATACCTCATATTGGCATAACATGAAGTCCTTGGAAATAATTTAGGAACATGTGAATTTGTTAGATTCAAAGAAAGCTGGTGAGTGGGTGGTTAAGCCTGCTCTTCAAAAAAGTGAACATAGCCACCTGTCTAAATATAAATCCATCTGCTTACAATATAATACTTAAAGATTTCAAATCAACTACTTACAATAACTACTGATACTTATTTTACAAATATAAAGGGTTCTCTGCTCAAGGACAAGAAAAAAAATGAAGCAGGTATAATGACCACTGTTAGTTGTAGTATTAAGCCTCTTTCATCAAATTTATGCCACTTATGCCATATTAATGTGTACAGTGGATGTTCTGTGGCAGTAGTTGGCTATACTATTCCTTGCATTTATGAATGGCAGTCTCATTCTCCCTCTAGATCAGTAATGCCCAAACTTTGGTCCTTCAGGTGTTTTGGACTTCAGCTTCCAGAAGCCCCAGCCAGCTTAGTTAATGGTAAGGAATTCTGGGAACTGAAGTCCAAAACATCTGGAAGACCAAAGTTTTAGAACCATTGCTTTAGACCAAGTGCTTAGCAACAAGTTTAGTCCACATGCTTAAGCACTGGTGGATTAAGCGTTGTTGACTTATTTATTAATGAAGATAATATTCAAATAATACATCAGGATGAAAATCTCTCTCTTCTTTAGGTTATGCCTGCTAAGAACACATCTATATACATTTCTTTGGTCCAGTATGGTAATGGGTCCCAATCAAAATGGCTGTTTTGAACCAAGCACTTTTACTCCACACTATTTTCTATGGGATATAGAGAGAAAGAACAACTGAGTGTGGGTTTTAACTCAGGCCTCTGCAGTCCCATTCAAAACTGTAGCCAATACAGCACACTGCTACATTACAAAAACATTATCCTGGGATTTACACAGTCCACCTCTGTTGCTCACTACCTCTTCAAGAAGAGGTATATGGCGCAGATTTTCTATCCCACATAAAATCCTCCATCAAAACATTATCAACTTAAAAATTGTTTAAACTTCTGTAACTCCATTTGTTGCCATAAGTACTATAAACAAGGCTATATATGGGATGACATCTAGTAGAGCGAGACCCAGAAAAGTAAAGCAAGTTCCAGATTTTCACACTACACAACTGGCATGACCTCTTCCATACTAGATATTGCTAACCACTCACTAGCTGCATAGAATCAGAAGAGATCCAATAGGCCATTGAGTCCAACACCCAACTCTGTGTAGGAACTCCAGGTAGTGTACTCTCAACAGGTTGATATCCAGTCTCTTTTTGAAGACAGCCAGAGAGAGAGAGAGACCTTACCTCCTCTCTAGGTAAAAGGTTCCATTGCCAAACCACTCTTACTGTCAAGAAATTCCTTCTAACATTCAACTGAAAATGTGTATCTGCACAGCATTGAAATAATTCCACCACTACCTTCCAATGCATCAGATCCCATTCTTACTGAGCACAGCTTCCTGAGTTATCATCATTCATTGTAATATTAGGAGAACTTAAGTCCAAGAATTTTGTACAAAGCTGGTGAGAAACACCCCATCAACATTCTGAAACCAGGTTATGCAAACGAATAGCCCACTGTTTAACTTGCATGCCATTCCAAATGATGTCAGTTCCCAGTCCATGCTATTTTTCCATGTATTCACTGACCAATCATTTCTGTCTTCTTGTGACAATGTAAAAATGTAAAAATTTACATATATTTACATATACATATACATTTCAAAATATACATCCCTAAATGCATATTTTTAAACACATTTTTAAACACATTCTGATCTCTGTGGGTTTTTTTAGTTTAGAAATGCACAACAATATTTAGAGGCATGGAAAATCAATGAATAGGCTACCTTTCAAGCCACAAAACAGTCTAGAAGGCATGGTTTGACATCTTGAGTTCATACTGTAATTTGTGCATTACAAATTCCAGTGTGGTGTAATGGTTTGAGTGTTAGCGTACGACTCTGGAGACCAAGGTTCAATTCCATGGCCATGAAATCCACTGAGTGACCACAGGCAAATCACTTGCACTCAGCCTCAGGGGAAGGCATAGAATCATAGAATCATGGAGTTGGAAGAGACCACAAGGGCCATCCAGTCCAACCCCCTGCCATGCAGGAACTCCAAATCAAAGCATCCCCGACAGATGGCCATCCAGCCTCTGCTTAAAGACCTCCAAGGACGGAGACTCCACTACGCTCCGAGGGAGTGTGTTCCACTGTCGAACAGCCCTTACTGTCAGGAAGTTCCTCCTAATGTTGAGGTGGAATCTTTTTTCCTGCAGTTTGCATCCATTGTTCCGCATTCTAGTCTCTGCAGCAGCAGAAAACAAGCTTGCTCCCTCCTCAATATGACATCCCTTCAAATATTTGAACAGGGCTATCATATCACCTTTTAGCCTTCTCTTCTCCACGCTAAACATCCCCAGCTCCCTAAGTCGTTCCTCATAGGGCATGGTTTCTAGACCCTTCACCATTTTAGTTGCCCTCCTTTGGACATGCTCCAGTTTCTCCACATCTTTTTTGAATTGTGGTGCCCAGAACTGGACACAGTATTCCAGGTGGGGCCTGACCAAAGCAGAATAGAGTGGCACTATTACTTCCCTTGATCTACACGCTATACTTCTATTGATGCAGCCTAAAATAGCATTGGCTTTTTTAGCTGCTGCATCGCACTGTTGACTCATGTTCAAGTTACGGTCTTATGGACTCCTAGATCCCTTTCACACATAGTTTCATTCAGCCAGATGTCCCCCATCCTATATCTGTACATTTCATTTTTGCGCCCTAAGTGCAGTACCTTACATTTCTCCGCATTGAATTTCATTTTGTTAGCACTGGCCCAGCTTTCTAGTCTATTCAGGTCATTTTGAATTTTGACCCTGTCTTCTGGAGTATTGGCTACTCCTCCTAGTTTAGTGTCATCTGCAAATTTGATAAGTATGCCCCCAATTCTGTCATCCAAGTCATTAATAAAGATATTGAATAGCACTGGGCCAAGTACAGAACCCTGTGGGATCCCACTGGTCACTTCTCTCCAGGATGAAAAGGAGCCATTGTTGAGCACCCTTTGAGTTCGGCCAGTCAACCAGTTACAAATCCATGTAACAGTTACCTTGTCTAGTCCACATTTTACAAGCTTGTTTGCAAGAATGTCATGGGGAACCTTGTCAAAGGCCTTACTGAAATCAAGATATACTATATCCACAGCATTCCCCTCATCTACCAAACTGGTAATTTTATCAAAAAAAGAGATCAGATTTGTCTGGCAAGACTTGTTTCTCTGAAACCCATGTTGGCTTTTTGTGATTATGGCATTGCCTTCTAAATGTTCACAGACTCTCTGTTTAATTATCTGCTCCAGAATCTTTCCTGGAATTGATGTCAGACTAACTGGACGATAATTGTTGGGATCCTCTTTTTTTCCCTTTTTGAAAATGGGGACAACGTTTGCCCTCGTCCAGTCTGCTGGGACTTCTCCTGTTCTCCAGGAGTTCTCAAAGATTATTGCCAATGGTTCCGATATTACATTTGCCAGTTCTTTTAATACCCTTGGATGTAGTTCATCTGGTCCTGGAGACTTATATTAATTTAGGTTAACCAAGTATTCCTGTACTATCTCTTTACTTATTCTGTGCTGAAATTCCCCTATTCTGTCTTCTTCCCCATTATCCTTAGGTTGAGCACCCTTTGCCTTTTCTGAGAAGACTGAAGCAAAGAAGGTGTTGAGTAATTCTACCTTTTCTCTGTCTCCTGTGAGCATTTTGCCATCTTCTGAACGCAGTGGCCCTACTGTTTCCTTCTTCTTCCTTTTGCTTCAGACATACCCAAAAAAGCCCTTTTTATTGTTCTTAACCTCTCTAGCCAGCCTGAGTTCATCCTGCACTTTAGCTTTCCTGACTTTACCCCTACATGTGCTGGCTATTTGTTTGAATTCCTCTTTCGTGATTTCCCCATTTTTCCATTTCTTATACATGTTCCGTTTAAAACTTAGCTCAGTTGAAAGTTCCTTAGTCATCCATCCTGGCTTCTTGAGACATCTTCCATTTTTCTTCCTCATTGGAACTGTTTGAAATTGTGCCTTCAGTATCTCCCTTTTGAGAAACTCCCATCCGTCTTGAACTCCCTTCTCTTTTAGTTTTCCTGACCATGGGATCCCCCCCCCCAGTAATTCTCTAAGTTTATTGAAATCAGCTCTCCTAAAGTCTAGAATGCGTGTCTGACTATGTCTGGCTTCCCCTTTCCGCTGTATAACAAACTCCAGGAGAACATGGTCACTTCCACCTAAGGATCCAACCACTTGCATTCCATTGACTAGGTCATCCTTGTTGGTTAAGATAAGATCTAAAATAGCTGATCCCCTTGTTGCCTCTTCCACCTTTTGGATGATGAAATTGTCTTTCAGGCAAGTGAGGAATTTGCTAGACTTTGAGGATTTGGCTGAGTTTGACTTCCAGCAAATATCCGGATAGTTGAAGTCTCCCATCACTACTACATCTCTCCTGAGTGTGTGGTCATCTGTTCTAGAAAGGCATCATCCAATTCCTCCGTCTGACTTGGAGGTCTGTAGTAGACTCCCACAGTAACATCCCTGTTGTTTCCCTCTCCTTTAATTTTAATCCAGATGCTCTCCACCTGGCTTCCAGTATTGACTTCCTGCATCTCTTCACTGGTGTAAATATCCCTGACATATAATGCTATTCCTCCTCCTTTCCTGTTAGGCCTGTTTCTCTTAAAAAGGTTATATCCCTCTATTTCTACATTCCAATCATGAGACTCATCCCACCAGGTTTCAGTGATGCCTATTATATCATATTTGCTTTGTTGTGCTAGGCCAAGGCAAAGGCAAACCCCCTCTAAACAAATGTTGCCAAGATCTCTTGCAGTGATAGGTTTGCCATTAAGTCAGAAACGATTTGAAGACACAACAACACACACACACATTCCTCAAGCATCATAAGGTGTAATAGGTTCACAGTCTACCAAAAGTATGGGAAAGGATGCCATTTACATGACTGGAAACTGAATGAAGCTCAACTGCATTAAAACAATTAAAAAACTTTTAGCAGACTGTTAAAGACTGCAATTTCCCTTATGAAGGTGCATAAAGACCTCTATGCTTTTTCTCATCATGCAGAAGAAAAACTTTCAAACTATAACTTGAACCTGGAGTTTCACTTTGCCATTTACTGTCAGTTAACACTTAAAAATCAGTAGTGACAAGTGCCATATGTAAAACAGACTCCCCACTTCAACACTCTGTCTTTCTTAGTCTTTTCATTTTGTAATGAAACCCCACTGCACCATCAGGTTCCTTGAGGCTAGACCACTTTAAAGTAGAGCTGGAAGTCATGGAGAAAGGGTTACACAAATTACCTATTAGAATATACACTGATAAACCAAAAGAGCAAATTACATTTCTTGAAAAGCAAGTTATAAACTGCAATTTGAGGAGGGAGGAGTCACATGTATATGCATCTCAAAGTCTAAGTGTTTGAAGATTTTTTTAAATTCTCTTTCCCCTCCTTAGAACTTCCTGACAGTAAGGGCTGTTCGACAGTGGAACACACTCCCTCGGAGAGTGGTGGAGTCTCCTTCCTTGGAGGTCTTTAAACAGATGCTGGAGGGCCATCTGCCAGGGACGCTTTAATTGTGATTTCCTGCATGGCATGGGGGTTGGACTGGATGGCCCTTGTGATCTCTTCCAACTCTATGATTCTATGATTTGTCTCTGTCTCTCTCACTCACACACACACACACACACACACAAACTAACCATATCTCTTCCCCCCTCCTTAGAAAGATAGGGAATTCCTGCATGCAAACTCTCTCTCTCGCTCTCATTCAAACTAAATATGCGACTTAGGTCACTCCCCCTTTGGGATTAACCATTATTCTCTCAAGATTTTCATCTGTACTGCATGTTTTCAATCTTCCTCCTCTTTCAACTTTCTTTTGGTGATGGTAAAATAACTTGGGACTTAGGTTCAGTTTTTTCCCTCTTCCTTCATCTGCCATTCCTAATAGTCAGGAAAACTTCCTAAGTTCTGAGGACATCTGAGGCTATTTTTTCCATGTGAATATTTTTAAAAAGATATTTTTCAGCTTTCTGAATTCAAATCTGTTAGTGCCATAACCTTTTGTTTCGTTCCTAAAAAAGAGAGAAGCAGCCAAGATAGCTGACACTAACTCCTAAACCACACAGCTTAACCAACTGTGATGAAGCCTAGTTTAAACACCATAATAATAATGCTCATGAAACTGTATACTGTACTACCATCCTCTGTGACTGACAACATTAGTTTCATAACCTGTTTTGTACACATATTGTGTGTTGCCCAAAATATTTTTTTTTCTAGAGAGCTATGGGAGAACTGTAAGTCCTAATATTAACTTGCTTTCAAAATCCCTTCAATACTAGGCTTAAAGCAGTTGTGACTGTTAAGAGCAATTTATGCTGCTAAGGAGTTTGTGTCAGCCATTTTAGTATCACCCTAAAACCAAGAGCAGAAAGTATATTGCTTACGTTTTGGGTGGATCTGAATAAATATTCAAGCAAATGAATTTTCTTCAAAAACACTCAGTACCTGAGAAATTATAATAGTCCAAGAGCAAAATTTAACAGACATTCCACTCCCCACTCTGCCCTTATTTTTTCCTTATCTGGACTCATCTGTGTATATGAAGATACCAAGGTGACTTAAATGGAGTCAGCATTTATTCTGACCAGTAAGGTGTCAAGTGGAAATTCTAATAAAGTTTTTTTTTAATGATAGCATTCATATTATTTTTTAGTTTTTTTACTAAGTTACACTGGCTTTAAAAATATATCCATACACTATGAAAAATTCATTCTCCGTTAATGCTAACCAGAATTACAGAAGTACATCATGCTTTAAAAATGGGCCTCATCTGAGGTGACAGTAAGGCAATGAGAGAAAGCAATGTCATCTATTTCTGCCCCTATGAAGCTTACTGTGATAATGAGCATTCCATTATCTGGGCAGCCCAGCTGAGGGAACAGTCTTCTTTCCAGATAATGAAGGGCTAATGAAGTGATGAGGTTAAGTTACATTTTATTAGGGGTCTGCAACAGGAGAGCATCAGCAATCATGAGAGACAACTGACCCAATGAGATGACCAGTTGCCAAACCTTCCAGATGTTTTCCATCAGAGGCTATAAATATCTCTCTGGGGGAACAACATGGAGTCTAACAAAGAAGAAGAAAAGGGATGCTTTGGGACTAGGGACTCTGCCATACCTCAGGGAGAGCTCCAGACTTCTGGCTACCATCATGAATATCCAACAGTCATTATTCCAGCTATCTGAGTAAATCTGAGCATCACTATTTTGTTCAGTGGCAGAAACTGGCAGACAGACACCCCCGGCCCAGGTATTAGAATGCACTTTTATGTGTTTTTCACATTTTATGTTAGTAGATGTTGATATTATGGAATAAATAGGAAGTCGCCGGTTACATGCAAATGGGTATTTATCTCTCTTTCTCTCCAGCCAGTCCATGATATCCACATTTCCTCTAGCAATTACCTACTGAAAATGATACCATTTGCTTAAAGATCAATGCCTAGCCAGAAACATCCATAAACCTATTACCCAACACAGAAAATTGTATGTGCTTCCCAACCTCCTCTTGTTTTGAGATGGAATTTATCTTCCACACCGTAGGAATTGTTTTTTGGGGTCATCCTACACCTTCATGAATTAGAAATCTTACCTTGAAGATTGTAGCTTTCTAAGAGAGTTTTTTGCTTTGTATTCAAGTTAATTTGATAAGATGTATATCAACGATCATATTCTCAATGAATTTGACTTGACTGCCCAGAACACCTGAGACAGTACTCTGTTTTTTGAACTTCTAGCCACAGCATACTTTTTTATATCTTCTTTTTTTTTAATTCAGAAAGCAATCCATTTTTATCCTTGCTCTATTTCTGCTGCTGCTATAATTATTTCTGGAATTCAGGAACTGAAGTGACTGGCAAAGTTTGGAAAAGAAGAAATTTTGTGTAGTTTCATGTAGCCTACCAGAAGCCTGATTTGAATCAATGTCTCAAAAGACTAAATTATCCTGAATCTGAATGGGAATGCATTCATACTCCCATGGACAACACTTGTATCTGATACAGCCCAGGATTTTTTAAAAAAACTTCCTTTCAAAAATAGTTGGACTGACTTTGAAAATGACACTGAATCCTATTTATCTATCTAACTCTATTCCCAGTATTTCAGAATCAGATCATTGTTAAGAGACAAATTATATTTCTCTATCAATCAAGCATGTGAAACTTGCTTTGTGTTTGCCTTTTGTAGCCTTGGGGTGGGGTAAGTCACATTGTGTGTCTCATGAAAGTATGATAGGTTCACAAATTGTGATGGCAGGAGAAAAGATTACAATCAATATTTGTGAAAAACTGTAAGGAACCACAGGGGTCCCCTCTGTCTAATGTCCCATCCATAATCCTCAAACTAGGGTTGTGCTTCAGAATCAAACAAATCTAAATCCCAAACTGAATCAGTATGATTTGGATGGATTTGGGAGTTGTCCAAACCTAAGTGAGGCTCCTAACCAGAACAAATCTACCGTAAATGTGAATACTTTTGAAGATATATCTAAATTTGGAGGGACACAGAAACACAGACAATGGGAGTATCCAACCCTGGACTTGTGCTCACACAACAGTGGAATCCAACATAAAAGAAGGCCATCTTCCCCTATTTGCTGGAGCCTGCTGAGCATCCCAGAAACCTGTTCCAGAGAAAGCTGGAGGGAAAACCCAGCAGTTTTTCATTGCAAGAGAATGTTGCAAGAGGACGGGCCAAAAATTCTGATGCTATCACAAGCATTATCTTGACTTTAAACAAAAGTGTCTCTAAAAACTGATACATTTCTCCCCAAGCACTTTTTATAAAGCATGTAACAGAACTGGAGTATGAAAAGGCATCTTGTAGCACCTTTGAGACTAAGACAAAGAAAAAAGAGAAAGATGCATCTGAGGAAACAGACTAAGTCTACGAAAGCTTATGCTATGACTTCTTTCTCTCACACAGTTATATCTTTGAATAACAGAGGAGGAAAAGATGAGGGTATGTAGTTTTGTGACAGGCAACTCTAGCTTCTGATCACAATGAATGATTCTACCAAGGCTCCCCAATCTGAGCTTTGTGGGTAGGAGGCAGAAGTCCTACCCACAAAGGGTTATCCGATGTTCTGTGCCATTTTCCTAGTTTTGCCTGCCTGTAATACTTTTATTAGTATTGGCAGAATCTTATCGCATGGGTGAGTATAATACTGGGTGCTTGCTTAGAAAATGGTCAACTTTGAGGTCATTCTGCTTCTACCACTGCAGGATCAAGCTCACTAGTTTCTGCGCCCATCTTTCTGAGTATCTACAGATTTAAAGGTCTTTATTTATGTCTTTTTAGTAGGATATATCAATTAAAAACTATTTGTTGTTGTATGCCTTCAAGTCATTTCTGACTTATGACAACACTAAAGTGACCCTATCACAGGGGTTTTCTTGACAAAAAATTTTCATAGGGGAATCACCCTTGCCATTATCTGAGGCTGAGAGAGTGTGATTTGCCCAAGGTCACCAGGTAGATTTTCATGGCCAAGTGGGGATTTGAACCCAGGTCTCCATAGTTCACCACTGACTAAAAAGGAGCCCTAATTCATTGTGATTTAAAAAAAACTGATTGCAAGTCTTGTAATTCCCCACCACTGACTAGGCTGGCTATAGTTGCTGGGAATCATGGGACAAACACATGGAAGACCTCCAGAGCCACTAGTCAGCCCTCCATATCCATTGGTTCTGCACGCAGATTCAACCAACCACAGGTCAAAAATATGCCCAAAAATCCAAATAGCAAACCTTGATTTTTTAGTTGTTTGCCATTTTATACGAGGGGTGCCATTTTATTATGCCATTATATATAATGTTACTTGAGCACCCACAGATGTTGATATCTACAGGGGTCCTAGAACCAAACTCCAGAACAATCAAAGGCCTACCACAGTTACCCACCCAAGCCTTGAACAGTAGGAGTGTTGTGAGTGTGACATTTTATTAGCTTCTCTCTTGTTGGTGGTGAGCAGCCTCTTTGGACCATTAAGCAAATTTTCCATGAAGATTCATGCATCATCCTTCAAAACACTAGACATTGAAGCTTGCATTAAAAGAAAAATCAGAGCAGATTTGCTAATGCATTATGATTAATAGCTGCTTTCTCTGTATACTTCCCCAGAAGTACTTACAAAGACTATGCCACTGAACCCAGGGCTCATTTTCGTTTCTTCAAACCTTTACAAAATTCCAGTGTTATCACTCGTAAACAGAATCCCCTGTTCATACAAATAAGCTTTCTGTTTAGAATACATACAGTGGGTCCTTGGTATCTGCTGCGTTTGGTTCCAGGACACCTTATAGAGACCAAAATCTGTGGATGTTCAAGTCCCATTAAATACAGTAAAATTGTATTCCTTATCTAAAATGGCAAAATTAAGGTATGCTTTTTGAATTTTTTTAAAAATAATTTCAAGCCAAGGATGGTTGAATTTGTGGATTAAGAATCTGTGAACAAAGGTGGCCAACTATATTATCAAAGCAAAGATTTATATGTAAGATATACTCATTGATGTATTACCCCAAAGTTATTAAAATAACTTTGTTTACCAGTTTATTTCCATTTCATGTTATCTAGGGCTACGTCCTTCCCTGAGGCCTCTTTCGTATTCATAATGGATGGGTAAGCAGATGGCAAAAGAAATCACACAGATCATATGTTCAGCTATAAGTACATTTTAAAACATACACACTGATTCATCATTTGTATGTACATTTGCTGTCATATATTCAAATTGCTGGATATGGGGGGAGGGGGGAATCCAAGAAAAAATTAAGGCAGACATAATAATAGTACCACTATAATGGTATAATTGAGGATGACAAGCAAGTAATGCAAATATGGAAATTTAACATTGTAGCTTGGCAGAGACACCTATTTTCTAACTAGAATACTATTATCTTGACAAAACATTCTGTCCCAGTGACTGTATCTATTCAACCAATGTATTGTAAACAAAACCAAATATTTTAGAGAACAGTGAAAAGTAGCTACTAAATATTCCTTCACTGAAGACAAAACCAGTTTTGCTTTTTCCATTTTGAAATTAAATATTGCAGTTTACAACCAAAATTCAGTGGCAAATGGAGGAAGGTGATTTCAAAAGAAAAGGAAAAAGAAAGAAAGAAAGAAAGAAAGAAAGGCTGCCAAATTTCTGCAGCAAAGTACAAAACGTTTGCTTTAAGTCAGTTGTACTCAAACTTTTTACCCTTGAGACCCCCTTTGCATCTCTACATATCATGCCCCCTCCACTCAACGTAATATATGAAAAAATATATATTTAGGGTGTATTTTCATTCACACATTCATGTGTGTAAATTTTAAATGTAAAAAAGGTTTGGGAAAGGAGGAGGAGAGGGAAGGAACAGAGCCCCCAAGTATAACCCTCCCCCAAGCAACTCTTGGGAGTCCTGCCCCATAATTTGAGAGCCACTGCTTTAAGTATTTTCTCTCCCCCCCCCCCCCCCCATTACTGATGAATTTGGTCAGTTGATGTGACCTGCAGCAGGTACTGAGAGATGACAAAACTGACCACAGGACCAGCCTGGGCAGTCCATACCTGATTTAGATCACAACCTCTGTTAGCATTTCACAAAGAGGAACAGGAATCACACTATTCTAGCATCTCATGAACATCTTATACTCTCTATACTATTAAATATATTGCCCAAAATTGTTTCATTACTCCTTCACTTACACTACCACACATTTATGAAGATTATATAGCTTTATTTGATGAAAACAGAAATGCTGAATTTCTGAGAACATACAATAAAAAGTCTGAAATTAAATGTAAGGACATGATATGAATGGCTACCAGAAAGAAGAAAACCTACATTTACAGAAGACCATGCTTTAGAGATTAAAAATGGAGAAGAATCATTTCTCTCCAGGGACAATATTGGCTAGCATTGAAATTCAGATTGAACTTTAAAACCTGCTTCAATATCCAATGGAACCCAAACACAAATTACAAGAAATTAAATATGAATGTCTGCACTTCCAAACATTTTATTATTTGTATAAATAGGTTTGGATTTTGTTCAGTTTTGTGACAGACTTTTGTGACAGACATATCGGATGGGTGACCAAAAGTTGTTGAAAGTCCTTCTGTTTAAGCTGAAATTGTCTCCTGTTCCTGACAGAGCCTTCCACAACACAATCCTTACTTTTCATGATGTGCCACAGACCTTCCATCTCAGTATGGATGCTAGTCTAGTGATGAGAGGATAGACTGGCTTTGTAGTCAGAGGGGAAAAACAAAGACGCATGAGAAAATATACTGACCTAACTATGACCACATTTACAAAGAAGAATGGTGAAGGCAAATTGTGCAAGAAACTGCATCAAGCCAAGCTGGAAAGATTTGTGAAATGAGGAAAAGCACCACGGCCCAGTGGTGGGATGACAATAAGTCATTATTGCCCCAAGCCTGACAACAGCAGGGGGCAAAATGGTCACTGTCCTAACCTCATGTTCTAAAACCTTAAGATCCACCAACACTATAATAATGCAACATCCACAAATCAATTTTAAAATGCATATAGGAAGTATGGGCTAGCATTCTGTTACTGATATATACCTAAGTATATCAGAGTATCAGTGTATCAGAAGTATTCACCATAGTGCAATATATGTATTCTGCTCACAGTGCCACAAGCAGAGCTGCATACAGTAATGCTGTGTGCTGTGTTTATGCACATTGTGGGTTCACTTTGCAGGTGTATACTGCAGCTGTGCACAGTGCAATGTAGTTTCCCATTGTGCATTGCACATCATTATTATTATTTATATAGTGCTGTAAATTTACACAGTGTTGTACATATAATCTTATAATTACACGACGACACCATTATTGACATGCGTTTAACAATGTTACCATTCTGCATGGGGTGTGTGGTGCCTGTCTGTGCATGTGAATATTTAAGCTATGTTGGAGGGATGTTGGACTGCAATCACAATATACAATGGGCATATATTCCTTCAAGCCATACCCCCATTGCATGCATCTATGTGACCACACTACTCTCTCCATAGAAGCAACTTCACACCCACACTGGAGAATCCCAGTGCACAACTATCTTTCAGCAACATTTGGATCTTACCTTTTTAATTAAAAAAACATACTGTTAAATTTTAGGTTAAACATTTTTGCAAATTATTAAACTATATTAGACTCATATGAGTATTTGAATTTGTTTAAACACAGTTTGGCTATAGTCTAAGACAGAATCTGTTCATGCCCAATGGGTCACACACATTTAATTTTCATTGGATTTTGGCTTTCTACAGTACTACACTGAGCACAAAGAAGGCCAAAATTCTAAAGTCTAATATAAATATTTCCAGGTAAGTATGAATTGTCCAACAAGATGAAGATGCAACATCTAGAAATTTGTTTATGTCTTTGTTTTTGCTATGTGTAGCAATCCTAAATATACACTGGACTGACTATGTGACAAATGTTGCTGTCCTGGAGCAAGCAGAGATCACCAGCATTGAGGCCATGCTATTGAAAACACAGTTGCGCTGGGCAGGGCACGTTTCTAGGATGGAGGACCACCGCCTCCCCAAAATAGTACTCTACGGTGAACTCGCCACGGGTCAGCATAAGAGGGGTGCCCCAAAGAAGAGATACAAGGACTCCCTGAAACAACATTTCAAGAGAGAGAGCAAAAAAAAAATATGCAACCTCGTTTTTTCTTGTTCTGTTTCTAAGATAAATGTGCCCTACTATTAATACAGAAGAATCCCAAACAGAAAAGAGTGGCACAATGGCACAGTGAAGGAGGGTCTTTTTCCTCTTCATATACAGCAATATAAAATGAGAGCATTTACTTGCCTTAGGGTTTCCTCAAGGCAAACATAGAGTTTTTGTCTTTTCTTTTTGTCAGGAGCAGGGGCTCAAACAAGATATAAAATACCATATGTTTCTTTCCTGAATGACAGAAAATGATGGGAAACAACCAAATTGTGCCAGATGTCTGAAGAAATTTGGAAATTAAACTAACGTCCTCTATGCTACAGGCCAAGTGTTCCAAAGCAAGTGTTTTCAAGAGTATTTTGCTTCTGCTAAGGGCAATATAGCTGGAGCCTTATTTGTCCTTAGAAATAACATAACGAGAGCTGTAATGAATGCTACCAAAGCCAACAGAACTGTTCATCTTAACAAGAAACTGAAGTGATGGGTCTTATCCAGTGACTGACAGGAATCATGACTCTTTTTTCATTACAGCAGTATAAAGTTGTATGTGAAGCACACCTTAAATATGGGAACTGGGAAACAAGAACATATATCCCTCAGCAAGTCCAACAGAAGAAAAATGTGGACTTATGATCCAGTAAAATGTCATCATTTCAGTAGTCTGATTTTACAAATAAAAAAACCATGACAATTCTTTTTTTTTTTTAAGATAACTATTTACGGAACAGTCAAATATCAATCAACAGAATATTGTATGGGATACCTCATGAGAGAGAAGCAGGGTGGGTGGGAGAATGAATTACAGTGTTCCACAGAATACATTAGTGGGTCATTCTGTACATCAGATATAGCCTGCAGGGTAGAATCCTGTACTGTAATCTAATTGAATAAGGCACTGTCAACTACATGACAGAAAAATTATGAACGCCACTCAGAAAATCAAGGGAGGAGAACTAAAATGAGGGGCAATGTCTAAAGCAGTTAAAATTTCTGAAGTTATAATGAGATAGGAATGACCTGGTCTCACTACAGTTTTCGCAGTCATTTTTGGGCAAAAATACAATTTCAAACGTTTCTCGGGTAAACTGGAGAACCTCACGGTTAAAAGGTAGAAACAAAAGCAAAAAGAGCAAGCACTAAGTCCTCAAAGAGTTTTCTGTCATTATCAAATACAGAGAACAAGACTTAGCCCAAGAAAGCAAGCTTTTTGATGCAATGAAGTACTCCTTAGCAACAACATAAATATTTAATACTTTCACTATTTTCTCATAAATGTGTACACAAGCATAGCAAATGAATTATTTTTGTTCCATCTAAATATTTTATCCCAACAAGATGTTGATAAGTCATACATTTTCCTCTCCTACTATATGATTGGGGAAATGGGGGAAAATACTTATGGCATACTCTCTGTTCTACTCTAAACACCCAACACAAAGAAAGGGGCATAAAGTATATTGTCTAGGACTGTATCCTACTGAAGTCAATTGGCCTTACTTCTGAATTGACTTGTAGTGCAACTATGAGAATCCATACATTGTTGGATTACATCTCCCAACATTCCTCGCTACTGACTATACTGGATAGAGCTACAGAGAGTTGTGGCCCAACTATATCTGGAGGGGGAAATTCATTCCTGTCTAAGAAAGCTGAACTATATGAGATTTTGTTTCAAAACACACCTGGTGATAATATTTTGAACTTCCTAGGCTACAAACTGAACTAAGAGATTATTTTCTGTTCCGCCCTCACTGATTTTCATACTGAATTTTTTTTGTTCTGAAATATTTAATTTGTTCCACACATCAAAATAATCTATAAAGACTTTATATATGAATCACATATAATAATTTAATAAAACACAATTATGAGTAAATAAAATGAAACCACATCCCTTCACTTCATTCCATTTACCCAACACTTCTACTCAAATTTGGACACCTTGAACACAAACACAACAACATAAAATGGATAGAAAATGTTACTTACCTAAAATGTCCTCAGTTTCAATGAATGAAAGTAAAGGAAATAAAGAATACAATCCAACAGAAAGTTAAACATGAACAATTAAATGCAAAAAGAAATCTTTACAGAATATATATATAAAAACAAAAATGAGCAGAAAACAAAACATTTGGTGAAAGAAATTGAGGTGATTTTCCTTTTGTCTTAACATGAAAAAGAATAAGAAAAAGCTGAACATTTTATATCTGTAATAATCTAAAAATCTGTAATGCTGCATACACAACAAAACACAAAGAACCAACAACTTATTTAAACAGTCATTCAATGTAGAATATACAACTTAGAAAGGAGAGATGCCTAGTATCAGCAGAAGGAACCACTAGATAATGACATAATACTAAAATAACCTATTTTACAGAACTAACATACTACATTCAATGGGGCATTCACCCAGTAAAGCAGTGTAAGAGTATCAGCCTAAGACTGGTGTCACTAAAATACCAAATGTACATTCACCTACCTAGGAATAAATAGCACTGAACTAAGTGGGTATTTACTTTTGAGTAAACATATGTACAAGATTGCACTGTAATTTTTCTAACCAAAGTACAATAGGTGTCAAAACTCATTTAATGGTGTAAGAGTAACTTCTGAGTAAGCTTGCATAGGACAACATTGTAAGTGAAGAATATTTTTTAATTTTCTAACAAGATATTGTCTATATCTAATCATACTCTCATACTGTATTTGTATGAATAGGATACAGTATTTGTTTTAGAGGATCTGTATTCATTACAAACACTAATTAAATGTTTCCTACTACTGGAAACAGTGTAATTTATTGCTCTTTCTTTATAAGCAGATTGTCAAGAGAAAATGTTACATTTCAAGCTATTAATATTTATAATATTCATAAATATAACTTCATATTTTGCTCACTTATCTTCCATTAATCAAACAGATGAGATTCTTGAAGAAGAAGAAAATAAAAGATCAGATAATCTATAGTATGGCTCCAAATACAAATTAGCTAGATAAGGTCTGCCAATGAAAAATTCATCCATAATGCCGAGTTGTATTTATTAAATGAACATTATTTGTATGCATATAATAACCAAGCATTTAGATTTTTTCTCATAACATTTTATATATCGTAAATTGATTTCTATGAGACTTTCATATCATGAAGCAGTACTTTTTTCATAAACAGGAGTAGTTCACTATCTTGCCCACCTTTATTTATATGCCCAGAAAATTTTCTTTATCTTCATTTGAGAACGTTTGCCAACTGTCCGGCGTTTTTACTTCAGGACTGTTTTGCTAGAAATGGAAGCTGCAAAGCCAAACTATATTTTTTCTGTTGGCATGAATGCCACCTGTTATAAATGCAAATCCTCACACACTGTGTCCTCATTCAAATTCTTCCTGTAATCAGAGGCATATTGTGGTGGTGGCTATTTTCCCCCACAGTGTATATGTATGCACTTGGTTTCCAAGCCGCTGTTTTGCAAAGCATCACAGATCACAGTTTCCCACTCAGTCTGGTTGACTTCCAGCCATCTCATCCAAAGAAGCAATCTGTTGGCAAAGTAGGCAGCCAATCTGATGGTGATGCACAGGATACCGGATTCCACAGCAAGCCCAGGATGTTCCGTTTATAAGGAAGATGCTGTCCTCATATACTCATGAGGGCACTTGCCCAGAATTTTGGAAAAGAAAAGTTGGCAACCTAATCTCTTATAAAAGCTGGATCTTTTTAGAACCTGCTCTAACCCTAAGGGGACATGTCTAAGAATATTAAGAACAATAACAACATTATTTCATACTACACAGTTACAGCACTTTAACAGCTATGGCTCCATTCTACAGAATCCTAGGTTCTGCAATTTTGTGAGGTACTTACAATTATCTCTGCTAGGGAACTCCTACTGCCTCCTTAAACTACAAATCCTAGTATTCTGTAGGACAGAACGACAGCAGTTAAAGCGGTATAAAATGCTACAATTGTATAGTGTGTTGTATGTGGCACAGAAAGACAGTTACAGTATCTGCATATCAGAATATTTTTATCATATTTGATTTAAAAATCACAGTATTTGTAGACATTGTTTGGAAAAGTGTTTAGAGAGAGAAGACATGGGTATCTTAAAGTGCTTTAAAACTGCTCTTTATCCCCTCCTCTCCTTTTGTGTTCAAATATGCAGGTTTCTAACCAGTATGCTATAAATAAACGGGAAGCATTTTTATCCAAGTGATCTGTGTTAAGTGCTGTTTAAGGAAAGAAGAGTCTAGAAAAGCTCTTATTACTTATAAAGATGGAAAGCTCTTATTACTTATAAAGATGGAATAACAACTGAAATCAATGCTCAAACTGTGTTAAGGAAAGAATCCTAGATGCACATATCAAATAGTAAATCCTACTGTGCTAAGTAGGTCTTACCTCTAAGTAGACAGATGTTAGAATTACATTGCACGTCTACTTCAGGTGTTCTCTGATGCCTCTGGCATACGTGTGTTAATTAAAATGATGAGGATGATACCTTTTCTGACAGGCTTGACCAATACTTTTTATTCAATTTCATAAAGACATTCCAAAACCAAATCTTATACATGTATGCTTACAGTTTATTATCTCGTTAGAGGGCACATTCACACTCACTTTTTTGTCCTGAGATTTGGATCGCTGCACTGATGCAATACTAGATCATTGTTCCCATTATGTTTTGGGTTTGCAAATCTCTTTGTGTTATTCACACATATTCGGGCAGTCCCCCTCGCCATGGCACCTGCCAGAATCTCCCAGCCCATCCTGGCCAGAGAGCAGCCAGCACCCTCAGGAGCCCTTCCCAATACTCCTCTTCCACCTCCTTTTCCCCCACCTCTGGAAAAGGAGCCGGAGGGGGATCGGCTGGGTGATCTGGATTGATTCAGTAGCATATTCACACTGCTGAAGATGAGGATCGACATGGATATTTCAAGAAAACTCGGGGCAGGGAGAACAGTATCAAATATCCCAAATTAAGCAGATTTTGGGGTAGCCCCCCCCCCCCAGTGCACCGAGTGTTTTCAGGGTGAGTTTGAACACCAAGGAAATAACCCAGGTTCACCTCATGTTATTTTCATAGTGGGAATGGGACCAGAGATTACCCAGTTCTAAACTGGCACATCTTTCATTTTGAAAGAATGCTAAGGCAAACAATGTAAATTGCTAAATAATTATTTTGCAGATATACGGATATGAAAAAGAGCCCACTGTCAGGAGAATAGACTGTATCTGCAAGCCACTGGCAGGGATGGGGACAGGATTTGTTCTAAATGAAATAGTTCTCAAATGCAGCTTTTACTCTGAATGAATGGAAGCCACACAACAATAATGGACTGGATTCTATGGAGATGAATTGTGTTTTGACTCTCTGTTATATCACATATTCTGTCCCATAAAATTTATTGTGTATGCCAACAGTAATGAGCCTGTCTCCTACCTAGATAGTATCTTTCTCTCCTCCCTGCCTCACTTTCAGCAGTCTTGACCAAAGACTCTCCACCACCTGAGACAAAGTATCAGGCAATGCCACATTGATTATCACAGAATCATAGAACAGCAGTTGGAAATGACCCCAGGGATCATGTAATCCAAACCTTGGCCAATACAGCTATCCACAGCTAAAGTAACCTGACAGGGAGCAATCCAACCTCTGGTTAAAAACCTGCAATGCCCACCACCTTCCAGGATAATCTATCCCACTGTCAAACAATTCTTACCATCCCAAAATTCTTCCTAATATTTAATTTGAATCTGCTTTCTTACAATTTGAATTCAGTGGTTTGAAGGGTCCTATTCTCCAGAAGAAAAGAAAATAAACTTGCTCCATTTTTCAAGCCAAAATTGGCCATCACATCACCATTAGATTTCTCCAGCTCCCTCAACCTTTCTTCATAAGGCTTGGTTTCTCACAGTGTTTGCTTATCATGTCACATTGCAACCACTTCCTTCTGGGACTCCAGTGTCACTAAGAAATAGCGCCAAGTCTCACAAGTTTTTCCATAATTATATAAGACTGTAGTAAACCTTTGGAATCCAATATTTCAGACAAGGTTTAGGAGATGATATACAAGATTGTTCTGGAAGAGGCGTTTATAAGACTTCACCCTCTGTGTCACCTGACCTCTGCCTGTGGAAGGTCACTACCTGATATTAAATAGTCATTTAGTTGGTAACCAGCAAGATTCATTTCTGGCAACCATGGACATCCTGATTGAGCAGTTTCTACTTCTCATTGTCTATTTGTCATAAATCACACTGTAGTACCTGAGGAATTCAATGCACAGGAGTCCAACCAAAAGGACCTACAACTTCAAAAGACAGTTTCTTTCACAGGACCTGAACCATCAAGAGCAAGTAATGCAAATTCCCTGGATGACCACCACCATCCCTTTAGCCACAGCAGGGGAATGCTGATGAGAGACTTCTTTCCTTTGTACAACATCAGCAAATGAAACAGGAGCAAAGGTGGAGCTAACGCCTCAGGCACCAGCTTAAATACCAGGTACCAAGCAGTTAGCCACCTGTTAAGGTCAGGCACCTACAAATTACCCAGCAGCAAAGGAGAGTCTGCACTGTGGACAACTCCATGCCTTCCAATTGTCTTGATTTGGGAAGGACACTACCCTTAATCAATTAATTTATTTTATTTCTATACAGCTTTCTCCCAAAAGGGACCCAAGGCAGCTCACAATAGAAAAACACATTAAAACAAAAGACAATTAAAATAACCTAATTAAAACAAGACAGTGTTAAAGCTTTAAACATACAAAAGTTAAAAAAATAATCTAAAACAACAACCCCAAATAAAACCAGTCTTTCACGGTTTTATAAAACCTGCTGCATAGTAACATTTTTACTAAAACATCACAGTTTCTTTCTACTCCTTCCACTCTCTCCCTTTGTCCTTGGTGTACTACAATGGCTGCAAACTGAATACAGTACAGTACAGTAGTTGGAATGCAGTTAACTCAGTGCTGCGTGCAGCAAAGGGAGACAGCAATGCAGGACAGAGCAGAATCTTGCCCCTTTCAACAGGCTCAAGCAAAAGGAAGTTGCTGCAACCTCTTAGTTTGTGTCTTTCTCATTAATAACTTCTGCCACTTTGACCCACTCTAATGTTGCTTGGCCAAACATGCCCCCATTTTCATCTGTGAGATGAGATTCAACCAGCACTCATGTGTTTGGCTTTTTCTAATTTCTGACTCCTTGGACTAGTTATAAGGTATATTGACTTTCGATTTCAATTTTATTCTTCTTGAGTGTTTGCTTCCTGTTAGTTCCTTTGGAATGTCTGAGATCTCATTACTACTCCTCTTCCCTTTTGTATTTTGCCATGATTGCTAAGGCCTACCACAGTCTGACTTCTCTGGAACTTGCTGCTTAGAAGCACAGGACACTATTTCCTTTAATTTGCGCAAAACGGCTGCTCTTTAAACAATAGTAAAAGTGATGCTCAAAAGCCAAGCAGCTAGTCTTGCCACAGAATACCCAGAACAACAATAGGGGCTATTGTAATTCGGCAGTAACCTGGAAAGCTTGGCCAGCAACAAGTCTACAGATGGCTCCTGACAACAGGGTTTGCACCAGCAGCAGAAGCTGATGGTGGTCTATTCTGGTGCAGTAGACATGCAGAGTCTCAGATACATGACTGCATCCAGCTGCCTCTTTCGACAATGAGTCACATGGCAGGACTGGTCCTAACCTCTGCTGTAACTTGGCTACAGTCATATAAAGAGTCAGAATTCCACGAGTGGATTTTTGCACGCCAACCAAACAATCTATTTAGATTTTGAGTTTAAAAAAGAGAAGTAAATTATTACTATAATATTTTTGAGTGTGTAATGTTTATTGTTCCCGCAACTGCCCTTATGTATATATTATCTTCATTAAGGCAATTAAAGCATCTAGAATTCCTAAAGACAAGGGAAATTACAATTATAGTGAAGGTTAATCCATACATATTTTTACCTTTATCAGCATTCGACACGAGAATAAGGGCAGTTGTGGAAAGAGAACCCCTAATAACACACTCAAAAATGTTATAGTAATAATTTACTTCTCTTTTTTCACTCAAAATCTAAATAGCTTCAGAAGATATCAATCCAGATCAAAATTACTGTATCTTTCCAGGTAATGGTTTCATTGTGAACAAATTCACATCTGTAATTCAGTTACTGGAGAAATGTATATTCTCTATACACTCATATCCATGTTTTGTGGCTGATAAATACTGTGTTGCCTTTCCCTCACTTCCAACATTTTCATACTCTAAGCCCTTTCAAATCGCTGCCCCCAAAGTTCTTTTAAGATCACCTGCAAGATTATCCTCACATTTCCCCACTGTCACCATAGGAACATATCCTTGTTCTGTGAACCTTGTTCCACTGTTATTTTTAATTTAAATTTAATTCTTCAGAGTATTTTGTTGCCTCACTCCAGGACAGAAGCACACACCTATCTCATGTGGTTTTGTTCATATTTTATTTCTTTAAAATGCATTGCGAATATGTGGATTTTCAAGGCAAGTTGCACCTCTTAAGTCTTGCGAAAAATAATTCAGTCAAGAATCTCAACGTCAACAAAATTATTTTCAACCTTTAGGCTACACACATACACACAAACATATTGCATGGATACATGCACACAAATATATATTAGCAAGCTGGTTAAGTCATTGTTGTTTGTGAGCTTTCCACAGATAATGGGGCAGTTTATAAATGCAATAAATAAATAAATAAATTGATAAAAGGTGTTTATAAATAAAATTTAAAAAATAATAAAATGGATGTCTTCATATCACAGAAAGTTATTGTGAATGAGCAGAGGTTCCTGCTGGGACATAGCAAGAGACTGCAATGTTATCAACAGCTTTCCTCAGAAGGAAATAGTGGCCGGAATGTGTAATCTGGAGTTACATACTTGTGGCTGTTCCACATTCACAGACCCCATGTAGCCCCTAGTTTAGTGAAAGTTCTCCAATCCCCACCTAGCAGGCAGCAGCCACTGCAGTCAATGGGGGTCTGTTCTCCTGTCACTCGGATGCCATTCCCATCTACCACCTCACACAACCAATCGCACAAGGGGGAATTGCAAAAAGGTGATCCTGTTTCTGCCTGGCACAATGGGGATCACTCACAGGAGGCATAGAAATGGCAGCCAGCTGCTTCCTGAGCAATGGGGGGACAGTCTTCCATCAATCGCAGCATCTGCTGCCCAGAAAGTGGAGATTAGACAGAAGGGCATGCTGGAATTCAGTGTGGAGCATCTCAACTGCAAAGCCTAACATAATTAAAGACCATACACGATTCCAGCCATCATCTTCAAGGGTTTTTTTCTCATCCCCAACTGTTATTAATACAATGGAATCACAAAAATAATTAAAAAATAAGCCTATAACTCAAGGTCTATCTACTAAACATCTAAAGTAAGAATATGGAATGGTACGGCTCTCCAGAAGTGTTTGGACTGCACTTTCAGTTAGCCTATGGTTACATAGCTAGTTGTAATGAACACCGGGAGCTGCTGGGCAACATCTGGAGGGCCACACATTCGCATCTCTGAAATAAGGCCTTAGGTGTTTACTGTTTTAGCTTGTTGGAGCTAGCATCCCTTAGCTCTGTGGGGTCTAGTTATGAGAAACCAGTTCCAAGGGCTGGTAGTCTGTGATAGGAATGTGCATTCCTGACTGCTTGAAGAGTTAATTCAAGGCAGTCTGGATGGAAATCGTTCTGTGCATCCTGATGCACACGTATCTCTACTCTGTTCACAAAACACTGCTTCTAAAAATTAATCTCCTTTGCTGCATAGGGAAACAAATATTTAGCCGCAAGGCCTTTGCTGTTTATAAGGAAGCAATTCAACAGCAGTTTTGAAGCTTCATAAGAGAAAAAACTAGTACAGAATATCTAAGGTATTAAAAATATTACCCACAAAATTTTGAATTAGTTTAGTTACCCATGGTAAATGAAACCCATCACACTTCATTACAAAACACATCTTAGTATGAATGGTTGAATAAGGTTGTGTTAAAAATATCTGTTTAAATAGCTATTAAGGGAGGGAAGAAACTACCTAAATATGATTTCTTTCTTTTTTTAAAATTGGCATTCCCATTTCTTTTCCATATAATTGCCATCAATATTATTCTAAAACAATGGTCATGTATAATTTCCAGGCACAGGGACTGATTTCAAATTTACAGTGACATTAGCCTTGTGTTTAATAACCAGAAATTTAAATTTGATTTTAATTGTAGATATTGATAATGTCATTCCAGATGATTTTTTATTTATTTTTTAAGAACTTTAAACCAACTTTTATAAACTATTTGTCCAACTGTTCGGAATAACACAGAATTAATGTAAATTAATGGAGGCACAAAAACTAAGGCTTCTGTCACACTGCAGAATGAATAGAATTTGACACTGCTTTAACTGTCATGGCTTAATCCTATGGAATCCTGGGATTTGTAGTGTGTTATGGTACCAGAGCCCTTGGACAGAAAAGGTGAAATATCTCACAAAACTACAAATCCCAGAATTCCATAGCACTGAGCCATGGCACTTAGAGTGGTGTCAAACTGCATTCATTCTGGAGCGTACATGCAGCCTTAGAGGGACAGAAATTATTCCAGATCTTGAAATAATTACCATATCTTGAAAGCACTGCACGAATGACATACAAGCCATCCAGAACATTTAAACAACGCTTGCTATTTGCAATGTTCCATTCAAATCTAGTGTCACTTGTAGTAATGTTTGTGTATCTGTAGTAATAGTAGTAATGTTTGTGTATCTGTACATTTGTTTTTACAAAAAGAAGATGTTGTATGTTTTTATGTTATTTTTGCTTTTCTATTTTGTAATGTCTTGTGTTTAATAAAATTTGTTTTAAAAAAACAAACAAATCTAGTGTCACTTGTGAATGTGGGAAGCACTGCATTGATTGAGATAACATAAGCCAGGAGCACACATGAGTCCTATTTTATTGGTTAGGAACAGCATACTGGTGCATTGTGCTCAACTATTCCTGCTTACAGCGGGAGCAGCTGAATAAACCACTGAGCTTTCCTACACAGTTTGTTTACTGTGTCATCCAAAAATGGTTGCTTTTATCTCCTGTTTTCTTTTTCTCTCCCAATAAACCAGAAAGAGATACTGGCTTCTTGGGAGAGAAAGAATCTTGAGAAAAGTAAAGGCTCTCTGGAGTAAAGCTCTCTGACTTGTTTAGCCCCTACCATTGCAAGCCTCTCATGAATAACAAGATGGGATTCTCAGGACCAGAACAGACCATCAAAATATGCTGGCTTCTCGGTGGTTTGGGGGCATGGCGTACACACAACACATGCTCCCAAGCTGGCAGGAAGCCACTGTGAAGTTGCCCGGCCATTTACATAGCAGCAGCTTTTGGGTGCTCTGGTGGTGCAGTGTTTAGACACTGCACACTGCAGGAGTGCCAAAAGGCTGTGGCAGCAGTGGAGGAAGGGTCACCAAAACTGCATTTTGCCAGTTCTTTTTGTGCTGAAAAAAAGCCGTCTCGGGTCCACAGGGTGCATGCCACCCCTTTGGGCCTGTCTGTTTTGGCCCTCAGTTACTTTTATATTGATCAAAGGTTATTATTTGCATTAATGATGTAGATGACTACTTCAGCAATCTGATTTGGACCACTGAATGAACGAACCTGATTCTTAAAGACACCCATCTGCAAGGTCCTTTGGATCACTTCATAAATAAAGTGATGCCAAGGAAACCCCCATATCTGACAACCCTTGTATTTATCTCTATGATAGAAGTAATAGTAGATATGTGTATATATCCTGTTACATATGACTCTGCTTTCTGCAGTTACTTCGATTCTAGGATCACCTTCATTTTATTCTCAAGCTTTCATTTTATCTCTAAAATCCCATCCTTTCCATCTATAATAGCTAAGCTGGAAGGAATTGACAACCAGGGACAAGGATGCTATGCTGACCTACTGTCTCTCAACCCTCTGTCAATATGCAAAAGAAAGCAACCTAATCTTTGAGTACCCTGGACCATGAAATGCTTTGGTGCTAGAAAGCCAAAGTTAGAAATAGTAGCAATTCTTAAAGATGCTTAAATATTTTAGAATGACATCTTCAAGGAACACAGCTGTTGTACTAAAATTCTACTCTATTTTTTTCTACAGTTCATCAATATCATTAGGTAAAATGCAAAGAACCATATGGAATACAGGAACAGAATAACATGCAAAAACATTACTATTGTTTATTGTAATAAAGAGTACTGGCCCATTTTCTACTGCACTTAAATCTCACTTGCCAGCTTTCAGGTGCATTTTCTCAATCTGATAAAAATGTAGCATTTTTAAACAATAAACTTTATTGACTATACTTCAACTATTGCACAAATAAAAAAATAAGGATCAGTAATTATTATTTAGAGCAGTGGTTCACAGGGGTCGCCTAAAACCATCGGAAAACATATATTTCTGATGGTCTTTGGAACCAAGAGGAAAATAATGTTATGGTTGAAGGTCACCACAACATGAGGAGCTGTATTAAAAGGTTGCGGCATTAGGAAGGTTGTGAACCACTGATTTAGAGTAACTACAAAACCTATTACTGTACTGTGTCAAATTACAAATTATATTCAGCTAATTGGTGCAATTTCTTCCCACATTGTAACTGGAAACATCAATTGAGAATTAACCATGTTAACAAAATCAAGGAATACTACCAGTTGGTCATTACTACCCAATAATTAAATCAACACTTGCCTTGTAAAATATTTGCTTGCTTTCATTTACAATTGCTTACCTGGTTCTCCTCATGAGAAACCCTCATCTGCTCTTTCAGTACAGACATTCTGGCAGCTTCTTCTTTCCTCAAGACTCTTTCCTTTTTGAGCTCTGGACTCCAGAAAGTCTTGATGCTATTCATGGAAGAGCCAAGCTTACTGTCTTTGATGTCCAGTTCTTTCCTTAGGAGCTCATTCTCTCTCTGTAATTCCTTAAGCTGAGCCTGTAGATCTAGCATAGTGCTGTCCCTTACCTGTCTAAGCATAGAAGGAATCTGATGATGGTGATGATGTGAAGCAGTGGTTAATCCTCCATGTTGGTCAGTATAGGAAAGGAGATCTGAATGGGAAAGGCCAGCTGAAGCAATATTAGGACTGCTACCCATAGCTGTAACTCGACCACCATACACAGCTCGATTCGTAGCCCTTCCAAGAGTCATTGTGCCCTTTGGGAAAGTAGTGGATGCCACACCTTCATGATCACTCAAATACATTGGTCCAGAAGTTGCATAGGCGGCATTAAGTGACTGGATGTTCTCCATCGATAATGTCTTACCTGTCCCTCCACCTCCTCCACTGCTTGTTCTCCGATGGCCCAAACGAGGAGATCTTGGCAAACGAGGGGATCTGGCAGGACTGCCATCCAAATTACTGATTGTTCTTGCACTTCCGTACATTTTTACTTTAATGTGAGGTACTACTTAATAAGAAATTAATCACACTTAAGTGGGATATTTAGCCTCTGTTCCAGTTGCTATTGTTGGCAAATGGCTTCACAGCATTCTTCCAGAAGGCAATCTATTCTTTAGCATGAGTTCTACAAGCTGAAGATATCTGTAAATAAAATACATAATTAGAAATTAGTAAAAGTAACTCTACAGTGCCAGAATATGAAAATACAGATTTGTTTTATTTATGAGCTTATGACTTTGCAATTATGTACTATTTGTACTGAGCAGCAAGTTTTTGGAAACCAGAATTCTGTATTTTACACACACACACACACAGCAACAGGATTTAATCTTAAGGAAAATGAAGTATGTAAAACTTAATATATCATTTTATGTGAACAGAATTCTAAAATAGACTAATTCTATTGTACTCCATATGTTAGATAATTGCTGGAACATTTACTAGATAATTCAGTGACTCAAAAATAAAAAGAACGGGGCATAAATTATGACTAAATATGGATTTGCACTGTGCCTAGAAAGAACCACTCTTCAGATACACAAGTGCCACACAGAAGGCATGTTTTATTATTTATAACTCTGCTTGATCCTTTTTAATGGCTTCTGAGGGAAAATCTTATAAAACCAAGACTGCATTCAGATATTTCATTATTTATGTGATATACCTGGCACTAATGATTATTTATCATGTGATCAGCAATTGTGAAGGGGCACAGCTATCTGTCCAGTCATTTAACTATCAATAGGAAGTGAGCCGAGAAATAAGAAAGAGATGATACCCCTTAAACATGTGATCTTATTAATTCTCATGTAACTGCAAGGACAGCAATAGCTGTGAATAAATTATCAGAGAGTAATCGCACAGCCTAACTACTCAAACATGTCTAAACAAGACCTGACAGCCCCTTTATATTTAGGCCAAAGAGAAGTAACTTTGGGGCTGGCCATTCCCAAAGCTCCTCTTTCCCTATATAAGGTTCAAAAGCTGTGCCAGTGAGAAAGAACAGACAAGAGAGGAAAACTGAAGTGAAATCTCCTCCTGGTGCTTCTCTGCTAACAAAGGATGAGAGCTCTCCCTCTTCCAATGGTTTATCACCCAAAACTTCAAGGAATATTATGGAACACAGACAAAGAATTCAGAGAACAAACTGTACTTAAAGAAGTACAAGTTAAACCTACTGAATCTGTTAACTCTGTCAAAGAAAGAAGCAATACTGATTACCAGTTATTGTGCTTTATGAATCTCCATTGGCTACTAGATGCAAAAAATTACAGAGCCTTCTGTAGTAGGATAAATTCTATTAAATACATTGAACTCTACTAAGCACATTGCCTTTATTTGTTCCTGCCAACTTTTCCACTCGTCTCATTAACATTTACCTTCTTTGAAGAAACTGAAGCAAAGCAGGTATTGAATAGATAAACCTTTTCTACTCAATCAATCAGCATCTCTCCAGAGATTTGCCTTTCTAATGGGAATAGTATTGTTATAATGTACAGTCATTTGTTCTCTCTTTAACATTTTGACCCATATATCCTTAAGTACTTTTTTTGATATTCTGGATGGTGATTATTCTCCCTGCTTGTTTGACGTTTAAAACTAATAGTTACAAAAGAGCAATAACGTGCATTTGCTGATGTTTTCCATCAACCCAACTTGCTAACCCTTTCCAGAGTATCTATCCTCTCTTTAATGGTATGTTCAATTTTTTTTATTTTTTGACTGGGTTTAATTTATTAATGGGTTGATTGCTTTTCTATGTTAAAAGATTCCAATCTTCTACAAATCTTATAGCTATCATAGAGATCAATGCCTCTGCCAATTCATGGTCCTGCTACCCAAGGCTAATTATAGGGTGACCAATTACACATCACCTAAAATAGAGGAAGAAGGGCCTTAGGCTGTTCAGTTCCAAAAGCTGCCTCACCCTCTGGCTAGATTGTTAGAAATGGGCCTGAAGGCCATTACCCCATATGATGATACAACCTCAAAGACCAAATGCCACATGAAAAGTGTTGCATGTTATCCTCTATAGATCAAACTAAAAAGCAAGATCCCACTGAAGATGCTTTTAAAGTACATGGATCCACAACCACAAATATGAGTTGGCCACAATCCTCAATTAAGAGGAGGTCCAGATATCATTTCAACAGTAACAATAAACACCTCCTGGGATACTATGTTATCCTATGCCCAACTCATCTCTCCAAAATATAGGTATTTTTCAGTGAATGAAGTAGATGTGTACCTGGACCTTCTTTAACAGAATATTTGGTACGAGAGGTAGAAATAACAAGGAAAGAATAGAGATAGGGTTCTACACTCCAAAGAAAGAAGCTCAAAATGTTTCAGCAAATGTTTTATTCAAACTAACAACATGCATGTACACATGTGAAATGATACAACCAGCTCAGGTAAGCAAAAGTAAACAAAAACATGTAAATCTTCTAGAGACTGCCTGAAGACTTTTTCCACTGGTGGCACAGTGGTTAAATGCCTGTACTGCGGCCACTCACTCACAAAATATAAGGTTGTGAGTTCAATATAAGCCAGGGGCTCAAGTTCGACTCAGGCTTGCATCCTTCTGAGGTCACTAAACAGAGTACCCAGCTTGTTGGGGGCAATTAGCTTATACTTTGTAAAATGCTTAGGGAGTACTTAAGTGCGCTGACAAGTGGTATAGAAATGCACTTGCTATTGGTATTCCAAAATAAATCCAGAGATAACTTTCTCTTTCACCAACCTCACTTTTCTTATGATTTCCATTTCAGAAGTCAGATTTATAAAGCTATCCTTTTTAAACATGCCAGGGTAGGCAGATGAGGCAGGCTTTTCTGTTCTCTCCTTTTTTCACTGCTATGCCATTTACATATACTCATTAAGGAATTCTGCAGCCAGTTGCTGTTTACTTTGCCTGTTGTAGGCAGGCACACAGGACCACAGCAAGATTGAAAGAATTTCATTCTTTCCCAGATCAAGTTTTATTGTGTTGTTTATTGCAGACATGCTGCTGCAACCCAACCTAAAGTCTGTGTTTCTCCAACCCTCTTCCAGCATCCTCTCATTGTTGATGTGTCTTTAAAAACTCTAGCCAGACAGAGGATGAAGGGGGGAAAGGGGTCCAGACAGGTTTAAAAAGACTTGATAAAGGGGAGAGTCTTTGTCAGAGGGTTTGTTAACTGAGACATACTTGTAATCTCTTTATTTGCTTGGAAACAGTAGTCTAGGAATCTTCTTGCAGAAATCATCATTCAGTAGGCAACAGTAACATTTTTATAAGAGAAAAAAATTATATCCACTATCTTCAGTACTCTAGTACCTTCAATTGATTAGTAGATATATCAGATATATTGTACAAGAATCCTATAGCAACCATTCCTAGTTTTAATAATATTTTCAAATACTATGTTAGGTATTTTAATATGAAATTTAGATGGAAACCACTGGATTTTGAACAAAAATGTATACATTCCATGCAATTATGCTCACTGACATAATTCAAGAGAGAAAATAAGAAAGATTTGCCCACGCCTCAGTTCTATTTCTTTGTGCTTCTTTAACACTTATATCTGCCCTAAAAATCTCAACCAACAATGGACAGTCTATTTTCAGAGAAGGCTCATTCTATATTAAGGTTCATTTATTTTCAAGATTTCTGCCTCATCTCATCATCTGAACTCTGCTGGAAAAAGAAAAGAATCATGAAGTTACATTTACAATAGTATTTCAGCTGTAAGTGTTAAGTAAAGATTGGCATTTGTTTTCATTTTCTGTTTAAACTTAACCTTTTTAAAAAATCCTGATTTTAATCCTGATATGCTTTGCCATATAGTATGCAGTCCTAAACTTATTTATCTGAAAACAATTATTACTGAAATCAATACATCTTGAACTGTTACCATTTACCAAGGCAAACATTATGAATTCTTATGTAAATGTAATCTCGGTTACAAATTATCATCTGTAACTCCTTCTCCTTTGTTGTTGCTGCTGTGAGCCTTAAAGTCATTTCTGATTTATGGTAACCCTAAGGCAAACATATCACAGGGTTTTCTGAGACTAAGAGTATGTGACTTGCCCAAGATTACCCAGTGGATTTCCATATCTGAGCAAAGATTTCATCCCTGGTCTGCAGAGTTGAAGTCCAATGCTCAAACCATATAATACAATGAAGGGCAAATTAAACCAGATAAATCCTGGAGAGAGATTGAAATGAAATACTAAATTAAAAAACTAAAGAAAAGTAACATCCAAAGGAGGAGACAACCCTCCATTAGTTCAAAATCATATAACTCAAGTTAGTACTATCCATATTAATTCTGGTTAGTGTTAACAATGGAACAGGATGGGAAAGCACACAGGTAAGAAAGCAAACAAGTGATCCTACAACCCAACTAAAATTTAACCCCGAGGAAAATGGAGCAGAGGACATGATAGGAGAAATGCGGCACAGAATAAGTAAAGAGGAAATAGAGGAATACCTGGTTAATCTAAATGAATTTAAATCTCTGGGACCAGATGAACTACATCTAAGGTTATTAAAATAATTAGCAAATGTAATCTCATAACCATTGGCAATAATTTTTGAAAACTCCTAGAGAATAGGAGTAGTCCCAGCAGAATGGAGGAGGACAAACATCTTCAAAAAGAGGGGAAAAGAGGATCCCAGCAATTATCACCCAGTTAGTCTGACATCATCTTTTCCGGCAGGCCTTTCCTGAAACTTCCTGAAACTTCTTAGATTCCAGCTCCAAAAATTGGATCTATTAATTTGGATCTGTTCCCTTGTTTGGTTGCCATCCCCTCTTCCTTTAAGAACAATGTTGAGGATGCATATGTTTTTAATTTTGTTGTTGGTTTTAATCACTGTTGATTTAATTTATTTTTAAGGGGTGGGTGGGTGGGAATGGGTTGTCAAATTATTTTAACCTGTATGTTTTAATCTTGTTGTACCCTGCTCTGATTGTATTCCACAGAGGAGCAGGCTAGAAATAAAGATGATGATGATGATGATTATTATTATCATCATCATCAATGTCAGGAACGATTCTAGAGCAGATAATTAAACAGAAAGTCTGTGAACATTTAGAAAACAATGCCATTATCACAAAAAAGTTAACACGGATTTCAGAGAAACAAGTCATGCCAGACTAATCTGATCTCCTTTTTTGATAAAATAACCAGCTTGGTAGATGAAAGGAATGCTGTAGATATAGTAATGTCAAGTGTGGGGGACAATTACAGAGCACATAGTGAAGTGTCTCATTTTGGTGGCCACAGCAATCACAATGTTTGTCATGATTGCCAGATTTAATGGTACCATTAAGAGGCACAAATTTCAGTGACAGTGATGGACAAATAACAACTCAGCAAAACAGGTAAAGTCTCCATGTGGTATAAACTGGTCACTGAAGTCCAATTGTGGCATTACCTCAAAGACTCTGGCCCAGACAGGTTGCTCTAATTGGGCAATTGTGTCTTAGGAGTTCTTTTGAGCAATGTTGTCTTAGGCGTTCTTTCACGGAATGTTCTAGTGGGTGTCTTGATTTGTGGGGAAAAGTGTGCACCATCTCTTTAGTGGTGGTGAACTGTGGGCCTGCATCAGAATTCCAGACCCACTGGCAACCAATTAGTTTGATAAGAGAGTAGGCTGCATTTTGGGTAAAATCACCACCATCACATGCAAATTTGTTTGTTTGTTTTCTAGTGCTTTGTAAAGATAAATTACCATGTCACTGCCAGATGGGATCCTGTCCATAGGTTTTTGGACAACCTCCTTAAGGGAACCAAGAACAACAGATTTTACAGTCTTGTTAGGGCAAGTAAGAAGGCATAATGTGCAGATGGGAATCCCTAGGCCTCCACATTGCTGAGCAATGATGTCATTAGTGGCTTGTTTAGGAAGACTGATCCACTTTTTGAGGACAGCAACGACTGCTCAGTCAACTCTATTAAATGTTATTTTCTAGACCAACAATCCCCAAAAGACGAAGTCGATCCTCAGGAGAAGGAAAGTCCTAAGCGCATCAACCTTTTACCACAGGGCTAAGAGTGACACATCTATTTTCTTGGCATCTATTGCAATAGAATGCAGAGTGGCCTCAGGGGTCTGGTAATTTCAGAAACTTGTTGGAGTACATAGATGTTGATAGGTATCTCCTTCTTTGAGATAAGTCATGAGGTCCCATTAGATGATAAAGATAATTGGTAGAAGCTGGTCTTTCAAGCTCCTGTTAATATGGAACAACACACTCTTTTTAATATTAAAGTGCAGATCCACCCAATCCACAGCATGTGCAGTGGCATTTAACCTGTACTGGACCTCATCATGTTTTTCAGCTATCAGAATCAAATCATCAACATAACCTAAAAAGCTCACTTTATTCCCATATAAATTAAAGCCTGTGGGGCCACTGATGATGATGATGATGATGATGATGATAATAATACATTTTATTTATATACCGCCTTTCCAAAAAGATCAAAGCAGTTTACAAAAATAGATAAACAAATACACAAAATACATAAATTATTTGCATAAGCAAATAAATTAAATATCTACACAAGAAACATATTCAAACTGGGATTCATAATCTAATACCAAGGTAGAAGAAAAAAGAAAAATATGAAAAATGCAAAAATACAAAATACAATACATAACATTGTACTAATTAAAGTATAACATGGCATATAATCAATTAACAATAATCAATTCTACCCTGGAAGAAAAAATTACTAAAATATTAAGGCAGCAATAGTGCAAATATAACAAAGGACTATAGTCCATATACTCTTACAAAACACTGTAAAACAGAATTCCTCACAATTACAATAAAAACAATTAAAATAGATCAAAGCCCAGGGAAAAAAACCAAACTAAATATTGCTCATCTAAAATGGTAGATTTGCATACATTTCTGTCTTCTTCTATAGATGTCAATAATTTTATAACAATGTTAATATTACCCTGGACAATATTAGCAACTGGTCTAAGATGATGGAGGAGAATACTGCAATTTCAGCAAGACTGAAAACAATTAGGCTGAGCAGGCAGCCCTGCTTCATCCCACAACAGATCCAAATTCCCGCAGCCTCACTCATGATGCACACTATGATACTGCAATTGTTATAGAGCTGGAGAAGAAGGTTGAGAGGGCTTGCTGCATTCCTTCTCTTATCCTTGGGACGGTAAGTGGAAGGATGTCTTGGTGCTCCAGAAATGACCTGTGTACATCCAACGGCTGTTCTTTCAGTTGGTCTGGCTTCTTCGGAAAGTTCACATATCAGACAGTTAACTATAGTTTCCAGGTCCCTGCAGGTTCTGACCTCACACAACTTGATCAGCCACGCAACAGGTTTTCAGATGTCTAGCTGTGAGGAGGCCTTCATGGCAACTGGATCATCAGTACTGGCAGGAGTTGCCTGAGCACCATGCATCACGTTTCTATTTCTCAGGGAAGCCACATGGGTTGAAACAGATGGTACAGATTATTTTTGTTTGGCTGAAGCTGCTGGCTTCAAGATAGCTGTTTGTCTGCCAGGTGAAAATTCTCCTGATCTATCATCAGTTTATACCTGGAAGGGCCCTGATGGTAACCGTGTTTATCAATGGATTCTTATTATGCCTTAGCTGAGGCTTGAGGTAGGGATGAATTTTAGATGGACTAGGCACACAGCCAGTTGTTTGATGTATTTTGCAGGTAAGCAGGATCTTAATGTCACCACAACAGAGTTTACCGGATATATTTTTTTCTGGAGAAAATAGACACATATGCAAAAAAGTATTTTGCAGGTAAGCAGGGTCTTAATGTCACCACAACAGAGTTTACCGGATTTTTTTTTTCTGGAGAAAATAGACACGTATGCAAAAAATAAAATAAAAATCCCTAATCAGTTTCCTATGCCAAGCCACACACCTGTAGATAGCACAAAACTGGAAAACAGCAAACAATTTACCATAGTTGAAAGGGGGAAGTTATTTGGCTTCCTGTTCTTGGTTTGACAGGAAAATGTACCTGCCACATGCAGGAATTAAGAAACAGCACAGTTACCTCTGAGCTTTGTACAACAAAGCAGCCTTTTACATCATTTGTGAACACCTATAGACAAACATATTTGCCCCCACAATCTCATTTATATCTGTGGAATGATTTATTAATATAAAATATAATCTGTCTCTTTTGGATGAATTTCTCTGCTCATTTGACCAGAATGCCTTGTCAGATATGTATGTCAAATGTTAATTTAAGGCTAAATATGCTATATTCTGCCAATTACTATCTATCTATCTATCTATCTATCTATGAAATGTATATCCTGCCTTTCTCCCAAAATGGGATTCAAGGTGGCTACTTTTCTGTCTTTAAATCTGTATTATTCTGTCTGCATATGTGTGTTGTAAAAAGCTGTTAAAATGAATAAAAATGTATTAAAAACAAGATAACTTTCTAATTTCTAATAAACAGAGTTAATAATTTTTATCCTTAACATTTCAAGCTCTGCACATTGTGAAATAATGTGGCTATATATCCTATTTTAAAGAGTACAGTCCTCTGTCCAAAGGCCTCTTCTGTTACTTTTGTTTAAATTATAGGAAAAAAAATCTGAACTTGAATTTATACAAGGAAGTACAGCCATCTCTCCACATTATTATTATTATTATTATTATTATTATTAATCTTTATTTATATAATGCTGTAAATTTACACAGTGCTGTACATACAATCTTATAATTAGACAGTTCCCTGCCCTCAGGATTACAGTCTAAAAGACACAACACAAAAAGAGAAGGGAATGGTGGTGGGAAAGGGAATGAGGTCCAGTGGTTCTTCTCTCCCTCTGGGGCCTGGACCAAGGCTCAGTTAAAAAAGGCATCCTGGAGCAGACGGCACAATCCTGGGAATGCTTTCCTAAACAATATAGTCTTTAACTCAGTTTTGAAACTGGTTAGAGAAGTGATAAGGCGCGCATGTGGGGGAAGAAGGTTCCAAGAGTGAGGGGCAGCAAGTGAGAAGGGCTGAATCCAGGGTTCACAGAGTTGGGGACACAGGACCCCCTGTGAATATGGAAAATCCTCAAATAACAAAAACACTATGCTTTTACCTGAGAGAACATCTCTCTAGGAACCTCTAGGTCCTCCAGTGCAATTCTGTGGTAAACATCTGCCAGACATTGGCCATAGAATTGCACTGGAGTAGCTATAAATGCCTAGTGGAGTGTTCTCTCCAGGAGTCTCTAGGTCCATCAGTGTGACTTTTGCTTAAAGTTGACCACAGAGTTGTGCTGGAGGACCTAGATTTTCCTAGAAAGAACAATTAATAAAATCCATGAATAATTAAATTTGCAAGTGTCAAAGCTGTAAATGTGGCAGGACTAGTATATTGACATGCCAATTATATTCAGTTTAATTTTTTGGTGATATATCATTGGCTATTCTACACAGATCCTGAAGCACTTTTTTTTAAAAAAAAATCAAAATTTTATTATTATTTTTATTGAGCATTTCCTCAACACACATAGGACTATTAGTAATCCCAGCTAGAGCACACCTATTTAATTTACATAAGTTTTGATTTATCATTCAGTAGTTGATAGGTCTACTCTAGTCCAGAGCACTGATAGGATCCAGGCCATAGTGTTGAGTATAATGTTTTACACATTCTATCTTTACAACTCAACATACAGACATGGTGGAAAGGAATCCGTATTTACAAAAATTAGAAAAAATCTGAAGGGAAAGAAAAAGAGAGAAAACAGGTCCAAACAGGATAATTTTGTTCTTCAGTACAACTTCTCTTTCCAAGAATTTAATTTTTTCACAAGAGAAAGTACTTCTTTAAAAAGTATCAATGGGGCTTTCTAGATTGGCAAAAAGAAGTGTGTTCATCGCTGCATGAAACTCTAGCCTTTAGATGAGAAAAAAGGAAAGTGTGCCATGAAAACACTTTTTTTGCATTTTAGGGGAGAAGAAGCGCCTTTTAAAAGGTGCTGGTTATCCCAGCTTCTTTTTTAAAAACTGCGGAACAGCGCAGCTCCATCTAAAGGCTGTGGTGCAGCTGCTAAGCATTAAGGAAAAGGCAACTTCATGTCACACTTTCCTGCCAATCTAGAAAGCCCCAATATTTTTAAAAATAAGCTTGTCTTGGCAACATCTAAGAATTCTTCATAAAGGATTTTCTTTCAAAGCATATACCAATCATCAAATGGCAAATGGGATTAGTTCCAGCTTCCCAGGGATATTCTTTTTGGATGATGATGTTGTCCCCTCTTTCTAATGTATTGTTAACTCGCTCTTGGATTCATCTCGTTTAACTGATGGCTCAAGATACAGTTGAAAAAAGAATGTTATGTCCGTAAAAGTATAGAGATGTAGGTCTGGGAGATTTAAAAAATCTGATAGTTGCCTCCTGCCTTGAACCAAAATGCTAGCAAAAGAGGAAGACAATAACTCATTGACTGAACTCAAGTTCCTAGAATTCTGAAATATTAAATAACAATGCTAATAGTCAGTGGTGGCACTAAAGCAGTGTATGGAGATCAGACCGCACTGGGTTACATGACCAGAGAGGGTATCACTAAAATGACTTCTATGTACAGGAAGGGACTGGCTCCTTCCTGGCTGGTGACGCTCCTCTCCTTGACCTGTGTTTCTCTGTCCTGTAGCTTACCCCTGGTTGCTTCGCCCTCAGCTACTTCAGCTGCAGACACTCTGCCACTTGTTCTGCCTTGGCTGCCCTTTAAAGCATGGTATGAGGGCTGCCTCTTTTCTCTTCTGCTCCCTTCCCTCCTACTCACCAGACTCAGCAGGTGAAGTGAGCTTGTGCCAGAGCGATCTCTCCAAGCAGCTGATGCTTCTACCAACATGGTAGTGGCCAAGTAGCAAAAGCAGGGAGCTGCTGGAGAGTTGAAGGGGGAGGAAAGGAGAAGCAAAACTGTTGCACCATGAATGGCTTCTCATTCTTACTGCTCAAAAGAGAAGCTGGAGTAGGGGTGCCTGTCTGCAAAAGTAGGAGAGCAAAGCAAGGCACCACTGAGCTGAACATGCTCTTTACAAAGCAGAGCAGTACGTGCTTGCACCCTGACTCCCTCCTTCTCTCATATTCTTCTCTCTTTCCTCTCCCACATGCCCACCAAGATGCTTGGCCCATGTGACTATGCGTGCACCTTCCCAGTCAAAAGTCTTTGATGCCTCAATCCCCCCTTCCCTGCGTCCTCCCCCAAATGTCACTTCAGGGACAGGTAGACAAAGTGATAGTTTCAGTCGCTCTCCTTCTTCCTCCCTGTACTTACATTTTGAAATGAAATTTATTATTACAGTCGATGACCAGCATAAAACAATATAAAATAGTACAATATTATACAATGCCCAATAGAAAAAAACAATGCAAACAGTACAATACAAATACAATAGGAATACAGCTTGGAGGCTGTAAACAGGCTATAAACCCTGGCAGCAAGTCAGCCCAAGATAGTGAGGTTTACCTGATATTGTTCACAAGGTTGATGCTATAAGACAATAATGGGGGGGGGGGGCAAGCAGCATGTTAGGATGGGTAAAATTTACTCAGTTTTTTCAATGGGTCAAAGCCTAAGTAAATTCAAGTAACTATATAGAGTTATTTTAGATTTCCTATCTGAAACCTTCCCTCATTGTTACTATTTTTAAGAAAAAGCATAAGGAAAGATACAGGACACCTGTGAGTAGGTTGAAGCAGGGAGGGCTGGGGAAGGAGGACCTGTGGTTTTTATTAAAGCTATCCCTGCCTCTTGCAGTTCTCTCTCTCTTTCAGTAGTAATTTAGCAACCAATAGGTAACACTCCCAATGATGCTCCAATTGGCTATTTTTAAAGCCTTGTGGATATCCTAAATTCATCTGTAGCCTTGTTGATATAAGGGCTGCCATGTTAATTCTTCACACTTCGGGTTTAAGATAATTCAGGGGCCAGCATGGTTTGACCAAAGCAATGGACCATTTCTGAGCTATATGGCCAGGCTTTGTGTTCACAGAAAAGAAAAGCTGCCATTAACCTGTTGTTTTCTGCCACCAAGGTGTTTCCGATGTATGGTGACCCTAAGACAACCCTATTATGACATTTTCCTAGCAAAATTTGTTCAGAGATAGTTTGTCATTGCCTTCCTCTGAAGCTGAGAGAATATGACTTGCCCAGGATCACCCAGTGGGTTTCCATAGTTGAGGAAGGATTTGAATCCTGGTCTACAACTCTGGAGACCAGAATTTGAATCCCAGCTCAACCATGGTAACCAACTGGACAAGTCACACTCTGTCAACTTGAAGAAGGCAAATGCAAACTATCTCTGAACAAATTTTGCTGGGAAAATACCATAATAGGTCCCGCTGAACAAATATTGACAAGAGAACCCCATTATAAATTTGCCTTGGGGGTCACCATAAATCGTAAATGACTTGAAGCACACAACAACTACTAAAATCCTAGTCCAGCACTCATGCAGGGTTTCCATTCAGTGGCTCTCCATTAATCTCTGCATCCCAGCAAACACCACTTGGTTTAAACTAGCATCTTTACAATTTCTTTTCATTGATTTCTGCAACCTCAGTTTTAGGAAGCAGGCAGGCTGGCTTGCTGCTTGAAGTCACCATGGCCGCTACGCCTGGCTGAATGTTTCAACTTCTTTTCATACCCCTTGGTTTTGTTTTGTTGAAGAGCTTTAGAAAACTGCCAACATCATTGTATATGTAATTTCTCAAAACTCTGCCCAAAGTACAAAAAAGCATCTGGTCATGTGAAACTTCTTCATCCCACTGCAAACCACAAAAAAGTTTTCAGTGGAGTAGTTTGAGTAGTTTGCCAAGAGCAAAAATTGAGGTTACCTGAAGAAACCTTGCATGTATAGGGACCCCGGCATTGTTTTTTAACACTAGAGGGGGCTCAATACTGGCAGGCTAGTTGTTATTAATTTTCCCTACTTGCAGGTACTTGCATGAGAAAGTTAAATTACCTTCCCTATCCAATATTATTCAAAATATGATGACTATTACTATCATAATGTGTCTGCAGAACTTCCCCTCCATGGATTCAGTATGGCTTACTCCCAACTAAGGGTGCAAGAGATAGATTTCAGACAGTATCACATTAGGTGACATTCACTCCAGTGACACCATTGCTGACAGTGGCAACAAAACCTCAAATCAATAGATAAAAACAACTAACAATGGCTCATGGTATGTCATGAAAGAGTGTGGAACTACAGTAATATTACAAATCTATTTTCAGGTGACTGGAACCTGCCAGAGCAGTGCCAAATATTTCCATCAGGACTCCAATAAAAATCCCTTAGCCTCAGTAAACAAATAATATTTGTATCTCGATCCATAAACAATAATATTCACCAGATTTCAGCCATTCCCATGTTAAATGTTGATAATCCCTGACAAAATTAGTGAATGCCTGAAAAAATAGCAAAACATCCGTGAATACTGACAATTACCTGAAAGTGATTGTCAGCATTCATTCTTACATGTCTCTGTGAGGTGGATGGTGTTTACAAAACTCATCTGGGACTGTCAGCATTCACCTGTAAACATCAATTTCCTTGGATATCTGCAATAATATACACAGCAGCTGACAAAATCTAGAAGAACTAGATTTGATATAATGTGTGTGTACACATACACACACACACACACACACATCCATATACACATGCATGTATTCTATAATGATCTATGAGAATCTTACAGAGCAACATCATTCCAGAAGATGTCTACATCTTGACTTCCTCTCACCAGACTCTCTACAGCACAGCTGGGAAATGTGGCTCTCCAGATTTTGTTGTACTGCAACTCCCATCTGTCTTAGCTAGCCAGTGAGGAATGCTGGGAGTTACAATCCAAAATATCTTCAGTCTATAGCCTCCATGCTTGAACTAGTGAGGGGCTGTCAAGCTATTTAAATGTATAATTTAATAATTAATTAAAATATTTGTACTCTAGTATAATCATAGGATCTCAAGGTGATGTACAATAAAATCAGTTTAGCCATTTTAAACACTATAAAACAGTAAGAAGAATTGAAACAGGCTGAAAGTATTGCTGAAATTAGTTATAAGAATTTGAAATAATTTAAAACCATACTGCTGGTACAGAGTTGGGTAAACATAATTAGGCCCTGAAGGCTTTAATTTTAAAAGCTGTATTTTTACTTGGTGCTGGAATGACACCATCAATGTCACCAGCCAGCTCTCTGAGAGTACTCCCAAACTGCTGTGCCACTTCTATGATTCTATGATTCTCTTTCACATCCTTCCACAGTGTATTCCCTACACAGGTGGGATACAAAGGAGGGCATGAATGTTTGGGAATACAATGCGTGCGAAAGGAGTGTGGAAAGACAGTAGCAAAATGGAATGTTCAGAGAAGCCAGTTGGAGTCAGGTTGGCAAAAAGGTGGGGCCTGACTGATGAGCGGCTATAAAAAGGAAGAGGAGCCATTAACAAAAGAGAGTGTGTCAAGAACTGCTAGGAGAGCAGTATGAAATGCCAGAGGTGCAGTTAGAAGTAGATGTGTTCTTTAATGGGATTTAGATTCCCATATAAGGTAGAAAAGTTTAAAGGGGACAAAGGAAGCCCAGTGACACAGAGGAATATGTCACAGAACTGCCAAGAGTGCAGGAATCAAAGATATAGCTGTGTTAGTCTGTAGATTCAGTATGTAGAGAGATCTTGTAGCACCTTTGAGACTAACTGAAGAAAGAAGTTGGCAACATGAGTTTCCGTAGACTTCAGTCTACTTCCTCCAAATGCATCTGAGGAAGTGGACTGAAGTCTACAAAAGCTCATATTGCCAACCTCTTTCTTTAGTTAGTCTCAAAGGTGCTACAAGATCTCTCTACATGCCAAGAGTGTAGTTAGAACTGCCAGGAGTGCAGCTGGGAATAAGGGTTCAGCCTGAATGGGATTCAGACTCCCATCTAAGGAAGAAAGTATTTTTAAAAGGATTTTAAAAAGTCCTATGCAATTAGTTTAAAATAATACAGTTTTGAGAAGTGGAGAGCCAGTAAAGGGAAGGCTTATATCCACATTATTCTGTGGAATTGTAATTTAGGAATAAAACTAGAGATTCAAAGGATTTATACTCCTAATGAATGAGCTTTAGTGGAAAGTGTGTGTGAAGAACTAAAACACAGTTGAAATGTAACTGAAGTCACTGAGTGAATTGAAACATAGTCAGTTTGTAACAAGTGATATACAGTTTGTAACAAGTGAACTAACCACAAAGTTTGAGAGCTAACTACCAAAAGAGATACCATCATAAGTTCTTTCTGTAAATAAAAGTTATTTTCTTCTTGTTCATAAAGGAGTGGCTTGAAGTGATTTATAAGTAACAACATCAGAAATACACTACCAAGAATATTAAAAATGCTTAATATTGAAGAAAGTGGGAGGACCAAGGGTTAGAGAAATAGTTCTGAGGAAAGAGAAGCCTCAAACTATTTAGGATAAGACAGAAGAAGAATCCTGTGTAACCCAGTGGTCACAAGGAGATACCACTGTCCTGCACATTCACACTAGGTTCCCAGGTCTTGTCTCATAACCTTCACGCATTCACTGCAAATACTAAAAGGCAGATTCTATGTGCATTCAGATGAACAATAGGGATGTCCATTTGTTTAATAAGAAAAAAATTCATATGAAAGAGATCCATTTATCTTTAATTCAGATTTAATAAATGCAAATCATAACCACTCAGATTTATTTTAGAAAACAATACAATATGTCCTATGTGGTTAACCTAATTTTGTAGCACCTCTGAGACGAACCAAAATAAAAAAGTTGGCAGCATGAGCTTTCACTGCCAACTTCTTTATTTCAGTTAGTCTCAAAGGTGCTACAAGATCTCTGTACATACTGATTCTACAGACTAATATGGCTGTATCTTTGAAGCAATCCATATGGCAAGGATCAGGGAAAGAAGTCAATAAGGTAAGTATTTAAAAAATCAGGTACCTTTTTCATACAATACACTATATTTCAGATTGCTATAAAACTTTATAAGCTATTAGGTACTATGCTTTTAAAATTATATATTTGTTGATATGTATTTTGAGAGGCAGCCTAATGTAGTGGTTTGACCACTGGATTCCAACTCTGGAGAACAGGGTTTGATACCCCACTTGGCCAACTGTTCCTTCCTCCTTCTCCTTTTCCCAAACTTTTTTATGTGTAAAAGTTACACATGTGTTGAATTAAATATTTAATATTTAAATAAAACTGTTTTAATTTGAAAGATGTTATTTCTTTATAAAATGGTAAAATATGAATATACATGAATGTACAAAAGAAAATACACACACTAAATAAACAAAATATTTTTATTCATATACTACACCAAGGGGGGGATGTCTATATGGAGATGTAAAGTGGGGTCCAAAAGGTAAAAAGTTTGAGTACCTTTGACTTAAGTGTAAATAAATTAAAATGTTTTTAATCATTTTGGATTTTTATTTTGTATGTATTTTAATATTTATTTTGCTTGAATTTTAATAAAATTCACCATATTTTGTCATCACTGTCTCCAGTGAGTTGCACAGGAAGAAATGAAAGGCTGCAGCTCCCAAATGTGTCACCTGTCACGGGAAGGAGAAGCTCATCTTTTCAACAAAGACTCCATTGTCTTAAGCAAGAAACTGTGGGACTATGCAGTCTTTGCTTGGGAGTAGATGTACTCATTATCCATGTTCATATTTTAAATCCAAGAAGGAGAAGCAGGGGAGGATCAAGAAGAATTATGGAAACTAACATAATACAAATTGAAACGTTCTCCAACAGAAAGTAATTACTGGGAGGGGGGATCACACTGTTTTTCAGTGCACTTCACTACTGAATACACCTAAGAGATTCCACACAATCAGAAACTTTGACAACTCAAGATTCTCATTAATATGAAAGCTTCTAAGCATGTTCAGTTAATGTGGGAAGTTTCAGGAATGTGCACTGGGGAATATCTTTTTCTCCTTTTATATTTCAAAGTTCAATTTCTTTCCTTAATTTTGCTCTCGTTGAAAAAGTTTACATTAGTTTTTTCTCTAATCTCTGTCATCACTGCCATCATCATTTTTCCCCTTAGATTTAAAACATGAAAATGGCTGATGGGCAGGAAGTCTCAAAGCTTCTTGTGGAAGGAAAGTCAACTACTCCTCAAAACTCTTGGGAAAACAAGGTCTTCGCTGAAGCGCTGAGCTTCTCTCCTTTTTTCACACTCCAGACAATGGAAGGTTTGCAACTTTCCATGTGCCCCTCTGAAATTCATAAACCTATTCTAAACTTTGCACTCATAGAATCATAGAATCATAGAGTTGGAAGAGACCACAAGGGCCACCCAGTCCAACCCCCTGCCATGCAGGAACTCCCAGTCAAAGCATCCCTGACAGATGGCCATCCAGCCTCTGCTTAAAGACCTCTAAGGAATGAGACTCCACTACACTCCGAGGGAGTGTGTTCCACTGTCGAACAGCCCTTACTGTCAGGAAGTTCCTCCTAATGTTGAGGTGGAATCTCTTTTCCTGCAGCTTGCATCCATTGTTCCGCGTTCTAGTCTCTGCAGAAGCAGCAGAAAACAAGCTTGCTCCCTCTTCAATATGACATCCCTTCGAATATTTGAACAGGGCTATCATATCACTCAAAACTGAATAGACAGCAATGCATGTAGCAAAACATACACATTACAGAAAAGACTTTCACATGCAACAGTGCCTTGTTACACACTTTGGGCCTTTACAAAATAAAGCTGAAAACTCCAGCAGCAACTTGAAGTGGGATCTAGGTCTTTACTACACAAACCCCATTCTTGCAGCAGTCTTGTTAGTTTTTAAAAAATGAAGCATATCATTTGAAAAGAAGCCATCACCACATATCTCATGATATCTTACTAGCTGTCTTTTAACCTGTTTCCCTGCCTTATGCCCTATCCAACATTCCTTTAATTATTTTTCCCACCTTTTTGTTGCAATTTCCAGACTCTGCTACCACAATTCAAGTTAGAAAAGATAAATAAAGGTTATCGGGGTACTGGGGAATAGTGAGGACAGGAGAGGAGGGGTCAATGACACCATGCACAACTGCCCAGGAGTAATGTTTTGCACCTGGGGACTTACACACTTGCCAGGTCATTGATGAGTTTCCCCCATCAATGAAAATAGAGGGCAAGGACAGAGCAGCCATGAGGTCAGAGGCAGCAGCATGCAATTAGTATCCCCAAAACCATTTCTTTCCTGGTGCAATCATGGCTTAAAAGCCATATGTAGTAATGTCCCTAGTAGTACACAAACCCTAGGTAGCAGGGATAATCTACATGAAAGTAGAGAGGCCTCTATATCATGCCTTCTAAACATATAACCAAAGGGATTGATTTTGCTTAGTGTATTCAATGCATATATTTTAGTGTTTCCATATTTAGAGCTTTAAAACTAATGAAGCTGAAAGAGATATAATTTCCTATCATTTCTACCAGGATGCCCATTAATCACTTCTATTAACTGCTAGATCATGGGGAAATTGGGGAGGCAGCAGAAATGCCTCTACTGAGAGAAAACCTGGCATATTTTAGAAATTGCTAATACACTATTGGATAGAAAAAGAAAAAGGTTCTTTAAAAAGGAGAAAATAGTAATATATGGGTTACTATTTGACTCTTGCCCACAGTACCTCCTGCTGCTCTAGCATCATCCTTTTAAAAAACTACTGGCTTAACAAGACTAGGAGTTCTAGTAGCCCACAAGTTGAATATAAGCCAAGTGTGATGTGGCAACGAAAACAGCCAGTGAGATTCTAGGCTGCATCAATAGATGTATGATGTTTAGATCGAAGGAAGTAATAGTGCCGCTCTATTCTGCTTTGGTCAAGCCTCGCCTAGAATTCTTGTAACGTTCTGGACACTACAATCCAAAAAGGAAGTTGACAAGCTGGAGCATGTTCAGAGGACAACCAAAATGATGAGGGGTCTGGGAACCATGCCCTATGAGGAAAGACTTAAGGAGTTGGGTATATTTAGCCTGGAGAAGAGAAAGTTAAGGGGTGATATGATAGCCCTGTTTAAATATTTGAAGGGATGTCATACTGAGGCTGAAGCAAGCTTGTTTTCTGCTGCTCCAGAGAATGGGAGCTGGAGCAATGCATTCAAACTACAGGAAAAGAGATTCCACCTCAACATTAGGAAGAACTTCCTGATAGTAATTGCTATTCAATAGTGGAACACAAGTCTCTCAGAGCGTGGTGAAGTCTCCTTCTTTGGAAATTTTTAACAGAGGTTGGATGGATGGCTGTCAGGGTTGCTTTGATTGTGAGTTCCTGCACGGCAGGGGGTGGACTGGATGGTTCTTGTGGTTTCTTCCAATTCTATGATTCTATGATTCTCCTACCTAGCAGAGCTGGACAAGAAAGATGATGACTGAAGCAGAGGCTAGGCTGAGAACTCTGAAGGGCTGATAACGCTGTAGGGTTTTGACTCCATCTAATCTTTCCTTATTCCTACCCTATGCACTTTTCTCAACTCATTGTACAAATGTTCCCCCAAGTTCTTTCCTAAACCAGAAGTTGGCCACAAAAGCTTCTTCACTCCTGAGCTACAATAACTGTAAGGCTGACTCCTGTTAGCTGCTTTCAAGTAAATCTCATTTCATGGCAACCCTCTGAATGTGATGTCTCCTAGCCCCCCCCCCCCCCAATCCTCTATCTCCCTGCTCAGGTCCTGCAGGTTCAGGCCCATGACCTCTCTGATTGAGTCCATTCATCTGGCATTTAGTTCTCCTCTCTTTCTACTGCCTTCCATCTTCCCCAGCATCATTGTCTTTTCTAATCAGTCATGCCTTCTCATTATGTGGCCAAAATATGACAGCCTCAATTTAGTCATCTTGGTTTCCAGGGAGTGTTCTAGGACCCATTTGTTTATCTTTCTGGCTGCCCATGGCATCCTCAGCACTCATCTCAAGCACCTTAAACCTACCCCTGCCTATAACTGTTTATTAGGATCCTACCAAGGCTTGTATCCTGAAGCCATTTACAGTCAACCCTTCATATCCATGGATTTTTTTTATCCATGGATTCAAGCATCCATGGTTTGAAAATATTCCAAAAGTATATAAATTCCAATAAGTAAACCTTGATTTTGCCATTTCATATAAGGGACACCATTTGGCTATGCCATTGTATTTAACGAAACTCAAGCATCCATACATTTTAGTATCCGCAGAGGGTCTTGGAACCAAACACCAGCGAGTAACAAGTAGCCACTGTACTTGTACCAGTGAGGCTTCTGTTGCAGATGTTTTCAGGAGTGCACTACCTATTTGTCTTATCCAAGGTCTCTTAACTTTAACATAGACATTTCTCTCTTTCTGGGAGGCTCTGGGTGTGGTTAAGAGGTTGTGCAAGTGGGGGACATTTGATGTACCCCATTTCATGGATGATACAACCTCCACAATCAACTCATTCCCATCTCTTCCTCAGAAATTGAATCTAGCATCTTCAACATACAGTTTACCAAAGTTTAAACCTGTTAACAAGTACAGTAGCTGGTAGCACTCTGTACTAGCTCAGGTTTCCAAATAGTTTTATATAGTTGGATTATGTTGCCACAGGTGTTTGAAAATAAATGAGCTTAGAATGTGACTTTTCCCAGCTCAATATGCTCTGACAGCATCCCTGCCATAAAATTCTTAACATGTTTAAAAGACAAAGCAAAACTATTGTGAGCTTTTTCCTTGATTTTGCACCTGTGTCCTCTGCATTCATTCGAGTATCTACTCAAAGCTAGCCAGCAGCCACTGTTGCCTGGCACACAACCCTATGGTGAATTAACATTTCATTCTCAATGAAATTGTCCACCAGGAGCCAGTGCATTATGTTTTTATTCTAGTCAATTTCAGAAACTGTCTGGCTTTCCCACTTTTTCTATCTGCCAGGGAATCTGTTTCTTCACCAAGGATCAGACTGCACCAAAGAAGGGAAATAATATTTTAGCCTGCATTAATGGAACCATATTCAATCACTGTTTTCTTTTCATTTCAGAAGTCCCAGGTATAACCTGAATCCAATATATTATCTGGCAGAATGTCCAGGTGGACATAATATTCCAATCATTATCTCATAGCACAGTTTGTCATCCCTGTTTTAGCATGTTAAGGCATACTGAGCTCCAGCATAACCAACACAAGGGAAAAGAAGGAGCTACTGAAAGGTTGGCTAAACAATCCTCTAGATCAGTGCTTATCTGATGTGTGGGAGATGCACTTTTTCCTCAGTGTGCCAGTGTGACCAATATCTTTAGGCCCATTTGGCTATAATTGCTTCTTTCTTTCCTGGAAACTTTCTATGGACTAGTGTTGGTCCATGGACCACTGTTCTGAGTAGCATTGCTCTAGTTCAGAAATGTGAATCATGAGATCCTCCTGGGAACTGCAACTCCCAGCAGCCCTGGTCAGCATACTCCACATCCAATGGTGGGGAATGATGGGAACTTCAATACAGTATCTAAAAAGCACACAATTCCCATCCCTGCTCTAGATAATTATACTGTCTTGGTGGAATGTCAGTCTTACATGAAAACATTAGTCCCAGTTTAATACCTAACAACCACAATAAAAGGTTTTTAAACTCAAATGTCAATATGTTTTTGTATCTGTGCAATATCACAGAAGGCACACTCAAGTGTACGAATGTTCATATACCTATGGAGCTTCAGACAAACACGATCTTCCCCATTTGGTTCTGAGTTAGGACTTTACCACATGTCAAGCTATGTGCTTCCATCCCAAAAATGGTTAAGGTGCTGGCATCCCACAAAAGCAATCCCATTTGCTATTGGTTATCACACAGAGAGCACAACAAGGGGCACACCACATTAAAGCACAGCACATTAAAGTGGGTCCAATGTGAATATGGCTATCAAAAAGAGACAAACAAATTCTCACTGCCAGCTTAAAAATACCTTCTCTGTGCATGCTCCAAAGTGTAATTTCCACAAGTGCCCACCCCACATGCTCCAGACAGGGGAGGGGAGGGGATACCAGGGGAGGGAATCCTATTTGCCACTGAAGTCCCAAAATATGTTTCAGAGAAAGGAAGAATTAGGCTTCCCTTTCCAAACTCCAAAACCACACACCAAGACAAGAGAGGGAGAGAGGGGGGGAGAGAGAGAGAGAATGGGGCTGGGTCCATAAATCTGCCTGATTCCACACTCTCCTTTTCCAGGACATGTCCTCCATTTCTCCCTCCTGTCCAGGAGGACTTCCAAAATACCCTCTCTCCCCCTTTGCAAACTCCAAAACCACACACACACACAAAAGAGAGAGAGAAAGGAGGGGGCTGGGTCCATAAACCTTCCTGATTCCATGCCCTCCTTTTCCAAGGCATGTTCTCCATTTCTCCATCCTGTCCAGGAGGACTTCCAAAATGCCCGCTCTCTGCCTTCTCTCACAAGCAGAAGAGAACCTTCTCCCTCTCTGGAACAGCAAGGCAGTTTGGGAAATCAGGAAACCAGATGCATTTGGAGGCTTGCATTTTCACACAGTGTGCATTACATGCAAGGACTCAATTCGCAAGCAAAATGAAAACGTAAATCTGGTAGTTTTGCGAATTTGCTTATTTCCTGATTTACCTCACATTCTCTCTGGAATCTCTCCTGATTCCGTGCAGCGTCATGTGAAAAGCAGCTGCAAATTGGTCCCTAAACCCTGGATGACCCTGAATTGGGACCACTTTAACCCTCCAATTTTCCCTCATGTGAAAGAGTCCTTAGAGAAAGCTGCAAATACATAACGCAGACACAAAACACCTAGAAAGATGTGCATGTTCAAAACACAAGTTATAGTAGCTACAATGTGTGCTAGGGTAGGGTAGAGGTTAAACCCACACTACAAATTAGATTTTCAGTTATTTATTACATCTTCAGGTGGAAATATTTCAGTATTAGTTCTTCATCCCACTGGGAGGCTTCTGCTAAGCATGCATATAACATGCCAGTGTGTGAACATGGTCTGAATGTGTCTCATATCTAATCAATAGTAAACTTTCCTGTAAAGCTTTACATTCAGCTTATTGTGTTCTTTGCATTCAAAACGAGAAACATCTGCAGCTGTTAAAGCAGAAAGGCCAACTAAAGTTGTCTGTAAAATGGAAGCAAACATCTAACATAGAGGTACACTTGATATCCACACATGCATGCATCCTTGCTCAGTTACCACGTGGTCTTCAGTAATCATTCCCTGAAGCAATACATTATATATAAATATGTGACTGTGCCATTCAACATGAATAGAATGCATTTCTTTTCTTCAGATGGAAGGTTTATTTTTCAAAAAAGAGGATTATTAACCCATATTCATGTAATCCAACAGAAAGAAAAATATTTTGAAGAACATTAAGACTACAGTCTAATGCACACAGCACTGGAAGTGAAATTTACTAAAAATCAACTGAACAGGTTGCACTGTGATTTCTCCCCTCATCTAATTTATATTGTCATTTTCTCCATTAAGTGTCACCCAGGAAGACAATGATCATCACCTTTGACAAGTACAACGTGGAGACATTTCAGCACTGAGAAAGCTATGCTTAACACACAGCCGATTACTAGATTTTGGTTTTGGATTTCTAAAAGTAATACTGATCTTTAGATGGTATCAGCCAATCAGATATACTGAGATGATCTGCTCCACTACTTAATATAAGACAACAACTCATATACAGTGAGCCCTTGATATCCATTGGGGTTTGGTTCCAGGACTCCCCATGGATGCCAAAATCTGTGGATGCTCATTAAATACAGTGGCATAGTAAATGGTATCCCATACATAAAATGGCAAAATCAAGGTTTGCTTTTTGGAAGTTATGTATTTTTTAGAATATTTTCAATCCATGCTTGAATCTGGGGATAAAAAAATATGCATGGTCTCTAATATACTGGAACAGAATGTATAAACATCTTTATATTCATCATTATTGCTAATTTCTGTAATCACAGATATCAAACTAAAAAACCAAGTATTTTCACACTATGGATTTTTACAGCAAATTTTTTTCCAGATATGTATCTAGGGCAGAAAAAACTATAACGTAAATTCTCTTACACAAAAGGGGCAAATCTCAGTTGTGACAGATCAGTAATTTCAAACCTTAAAATACTCTTAAAAATGCAAAACCATCAAATAATATGCTAAGACTGGACACCCTGAGAAAAATAAACAGAAAAATATGTAGAAGAACACAATCGTCTTCAAACCTTTGAAATCCAGCATCCCATCACCTCCACTGGATTCACTTCAATTTAATTTAACTTAATTTTTTGCTGTCTTGTCTATTTTTTTCTTCCTTTTTCTCTTTCTTTCTCCTCACTAGGCTCTCTCTTCCTGCCACATACTGTATATATTAATGTATAAGTCTACAAATTTTAGTCAAAAATTTGAACCCAAAAAACCTGGATCGATTTATCCAGAGATCAATGTAACTACTGTACTTTAATGCTTAGCAAAAAAGGAACTATGTTCTTCTCTGAATAGAGTGGCAGAACTGAGAGCTGCGTCCATCCCAGGAGCATCCAAGAGAAGCACCAACCCTCTCTCCACCATGGCACCACTTCCAACCTTTTTTAATACCGGGGGGGGGGGGGTGGCCACAGTGGCAGGTCTTTGGTGCTTTTTCTCAAAAGTGTGCTGAAAATCAGGCTTTGAAGGATTCAGATAAGGTATTTGTGCATATTTGCAACCTTAAAGTCAAAGTTAATGCAGTTTCTATTTTCTTTTCCTTGTCTTTTCATACTTTTTTGACATGTTACCATTTCTCCATTCATGACCAGTCACATCCCACAGACACCATTTTACTTCCCCCTCATCCATCCAGCCTTCTGGGTGAGCACAAACAGTTATGCCAGCTGCAATTCTGTGAGGTTTTTTGGCATCATTTCCCCTTTGTTTTGTATTTTAAATCCTTTGTTACATGCCTCTAAGTTATATCCTTGATTTATCCATTGGGCATATCAAAATTCATAATTTCAGCCCCCAAACCTGCCCTCAATTTATACATGAGGTCAACTTATAGCTGAATACATACAGTACTTCCTAATACATCTTTCAGCTTCTCTTTTAAGAATCCAAAATGGCACCTCTCCAAAACAGTGACAGTACCACTGACATAGGTATAGGTCAAGCTGCAACTAATTTTTGAGTGCCCAAACATCTGCTGAATTCCAAGTGTGAACACACAGCACATAAATCTGAGTTTTTTACAGGTATATTTAAAATGGGAGTAATAAAACACTGTCCCTTGCTCAAGGGCTTTAAGATCCTTCCTTAAATGAGCAATGAAGCCAAGGGCATTACAAACCACAGTATATGGCAGGACAATAAGTGCTATGAGGAAAAAGAAAGTACAGCTAATGTACATATCTTAGAAGAATGCACTGTTATTTTGTCACAGTATAAAGCTTTTCAATATTGAAGTATTAGCCTCTCTTTTCTTCTTGTTCTCACTAGCTAAGGCTCCCCATTTTTGCTGATCCTTCTTACAATCACACTGTTAAAGGGGGCCTCTCAGCTCGTCTGAGAAGATGAAGGGCCCTTTCACACTACATAGTTATAGTGCTATGGTTCCTTCTGGAATAACATCCAAACAGGGCAACATCCAATAGAATGTCTCCCTTATCCAGAATTCTGAAATCCAAAATATTCCAAAAACCAAAACTTTTTTCATAGGTGGCTGAGATAGTAACACCTTTGCTTTCTGATGGTTCAGTGCACGTACACAGAATTTGTTTCATGCACAGAAGAATTTAAAATATTGTATAAAATTACCTTCAGTCTAGGTGTACATGGAACATACAGTGGGCCCTTGGTATCCGCTGGAGTCTGGTTCCAGGACCCACGAAGGATATCAAAATCTGTGGGTGCTCAAATCCCATTATATACAATGAGGGAGTGAAATGATGTCCCTTATACAAAATGGGAAAATCAATGTTTACTTTTTGGAATTTATATATTTTTAAAATATTTTCAAGCCATGAATGCTTGAATCAGTGGATAAAGAATCTGTGGATACAGAAGGCCAACTGTAAATTATATTTTGTGCTTCGGTAATCACTCCCTGAAGCAATACATTATATATAAATATGTGACTGTGCCATTCAACATAAGAATGCATTTCTTTTCTTCAGATGGAAGATTTCCGTCCCCAAGCTATCTCATTGTGTATGTATAGTGGGGCCTCCTTATCCACAGCCTTGCCATCTGCGAAAATAAGTATCCGTGAACCACAAGCCCCCGTTGTCTCCAATGGCAGCGCATGCACGTGGCCGCACTAGCAGCATGTATCCAATAGATGAGACATGGTGTTTTAGTGAACCAACTACCTGAAAGAAAATGCATGTTAAACAGGATAGCCATTAGGGAAACAGGCAACAAACCTACTGGTTATTTATGCTGGCATAATTGGGGGGGGGGGGGCTACACCAGTATAAGTACCTTTTTTTATGTATTGTGCAAGGAGGTATCCACTACCTCCTTTTTCCCTCAACTGTGTTACAACAGCCAAAAGCCACCAGGAACAGTTCTGTCTCTCCAGGCACTGATTGGCCACCTGCCATCTGGCTGTCAATGTGCAGCTGGGGAAGAGGAGCAGCCTTTACGATCCTGATTTAGGCAGCTGATGTATCTGCCCAAATGTATGTAGCCAGAAGGCAGGAGAAAAAACTCACGCACATAACGTTTTTAGCCTCAGTTACTTCCTGCCTAAGCAGAAAGAGTTTTATTCAAATCAAGGATACAGTATGATAATACTTTCACTGACTAATGGTGTCTCCTTTAGTCCACTGGGTCAAACAAATAGCTGTCTTGTTCAGTGATTCAGCACTATCCAAATAGAGTCACTTCCCCTATACTACCTTCTCACACAAATCACCATTATAAATGGAAAATACATTTAAAATCTATTTTAAAGCATAGAAATAATCTCAATCCATAGACAGCACTTGTGAACTCACAAGCCTTTACATTTTTAAGCCCTGCCGGGAGCAATAAATAACATTTTTAAAAATGTATTCTGTCTCAATTTACATTATACATCTTGCATTTTAATCACTAAAATGAATGTGGAGCGGGAAAGACACTAAACTTGGCACTGTTGCATTATCCTAGCAGTGGGTCAAAGGGCAGAAGTTTCTCAGCTCTTTAAATCTTTGTTCAGTTCATCCTTCCTTGGCTTTATTCAGGCTTTTAAAAACTTGAATTAATATTCACCAACAATATCTGTTGCATCTTGAATTTTTCAGTTTCATTAACCCATCATGCAACAAAAAGTCCCTTCCTTTTTATCATTATCAAAACCCCAGCAAATTTAATACTATCAATTTTTGTTGATTTAAATGACATCCAAATCCCCAGATGCACACAAAAGAACTCAAAAGTGGTAAGTAGAGAGGGAAGCATGTTTGTACAGTCAATACGGTAAATGTTGCAAATCTCATGAAGCATGTTGCACAAGGACAAGGAAATGTTAAGGTTAATAGAAACATATTTGTGCAAACACTTGCCTGCAACTCACTTTAATGCTTTCCTTAACAGATTCATCTGCCTTTACACAGCTGACAGTTTCAGAATATGAAGAGAACACATTTCCTTTTGAATTACTTGAGATTCAGCAAATCTTTGCAGCAGCAGCAGCAGATAATTTCACCCTGTGCTTCTTATAAAACATGTGGGCATCTAGTCAATGTGCCACTTTTACTTCTTGAGAAGACAGCAAGAGAAGCTGGTTTCTGTTGGCCACTGCCAGTGAGAAAGCCTCTGATTTTACCTCTCCCACTACAGAGGCTGAATTTCATGAGCCACCAAGTAAGTAATATGGAAAATGACAAGACAGTTTTGAGGTATCCGTGCGATCTCCACTCCTTTCTTCCAAGAGTGGGGGAAGAACACTGAAATAGACAGGGACTCTTCAAAGCTTTGACTTTTTGCAGCTAATAAAGCTGGCTTTTTCTACAGAGATAACACCTCTACCATTTTTGCTGTAAAACAATTCTGGCAAGTGTTGGTGCCATAGCAAAATAAATATAAATAAATAAATAAAAATAGAACTGGAACATAAACAAAAACTTATTCAGCAATATAGATCTTTTCCAGGAATATAAAATAGAATGAAAAATGTCATCTTCAAAACCTATGAAGAAAATCTGCAGTCAGACATGAAATATGGATACTTGTTCGGCTTCCACAAGATATCTAGTTATCAATCACATTGCCTTCCTGTTATGAAATTGATCTAAATACCTATCATCTATTTAAGCAGTCAAGCAGACGTAAAAGATAATAATACATAAATTCATTTTTAACCTGTTCCACTTATATTTTTCCACTTAAAAAACAGTGTTTCGAAGTCATTCATATTTTAAAAATTACAAAGAACTCTAGAATTTATTTACTAGTAAATAAATATATTCTCTTTTCTTTGTGCAGGCATGAATCTCCCCAGTATAAATCGAAATGTTAGTTCCTACTAAAGCAAACCCATTCTACGGAAGTCATATAACTTGTAACACTGATAACATAACATGACATAAAACAATAACATGTTCCCATTGAGTTAATGGGTCTGCTCCAGTTTGTAGCTAACAGGTTGATTTTAGGCCCTTGTCTTTAATTGTTTTTAGAGGTGCCTATGTATAGATTAATATCAAAAGCATTCTGCCCAAACTTGCACTTCCTTCCTTTCTCCTTCCTTCTTTCACACACATGCACACACACCTACACCCCTCATTTCCACAAATAATTTTGCTATCTCACTCATAAGACATACTGTACAACTGAAAATGTACAATGGTATTTTACAATGGTATACAGTATTGTATATTCAGCATGTACAGTGCTGTGCAAACTTACAGCAGTTTATAAATAAACAACAACGACAGTAGTAATAATAATAATAATAATAATAATAATACAATCCCATTCTCCCTGCCATACATAAACCAGGATAGGTCATTAATTTCACCCAAAGGCAAGTATTCTGCATCCACTGTTGAGAAGTAAGCAGTGAGAGAAGAAAGTGGAATGAGGGGCAAGATCAGGGTGAGGTACAACCATAAAGGTGTTTGAAGCATCCATTGGCAATAGAGGGTTAGGCAAGCTCAAGTCTTTGGGTGGTTCCCCAAAAGCCTATATGTAAAATTTGAGGAGAGATTTGAAACAGGATAGAGACTTGCAAAAGAGATTAAAAAGCACAATATGAGGGAGAAGCATGATGAGGCGAAAGGAAAGGAGAGGAGGAGTACAGCAGAAAAGGGCAAACAGGACTGCTGCAAGCAGAGATTGGGGGGAAGAGACAAGAAGCTTAAAGAAGTAAGGATTTTTAAAATACAGATATTTCTAGGAGACCCTTGAATTTCATACATATTATGACAGGAAGTCAGTACTGAGATTTGAAGAGAGCAGTAATATGATCTGTAGTGAAACAAGAGAAAGATTTGTCTACAGAGGCACTGTAAACTGAAGAACGGAGAAATAGCAGGGGGGCAGTCAAGCCATAAATAAGCTCCAGTAGAAGAGAAGGGAGCTCAGAAACATTTTTAGGGTGCAGAAGAAAAAGATGGATCTTCCAAATGCTGAAAAGAAATAAGTCTTTGCCTATGCCTACCACTGATTCGGGGAAAGAGAAGCACAGAAATTAATCAAATATGATTCCAATGCGCCCTCAGCTAAGAGAGATGACTGCAATTCCAACAGAAACAAAGAAAGGGGCATCAAACAAACAGAACTGGATTAGTCATGTTGAGCTTGAAATTGAGTTTATACATGTGATTCTCTAACAAGAAACGGTAGGATGTATCCCAAGATGGTTGTAAAAACTTACAGAATGCATGCAGGCTATTTGTAATGCCACATGGAGGAAAAAGAAAAACCAGCTTCAGGAACAGAGAGCACAAAAGCACTCTTGGGGGTGAAATCTGGAAGTAGTTGTCATTGAGGATCATCCCTGTCAGGCTCCAGCATCTCCACAGCCATCACCTCTGTGACCACCACACTCAGTTTAAAAACCATCTTTTCTAGGGCCACAGTTGCAGGTTTACCAGGGTCAACCAAGCGGTTCAGAAAGCCCAGGCCAGATGTGATGTTTGGCACAGGAAAGAAAGCTTTTAAACACAAAGGAGATGAAGAAAGAGTTCCCCAACCTTTAGCAGCCCTCACACTTATCACCTTAAAATCCACCTGAACTCTGTCACACACATTTTCAGTTTCAGAAAAAGGATCTACTCAGGTCAATTCCTGACAACCTGTACATATGGGATATGACCAAGGCCAGAGTTTTGTTGCATGTTTTGGCAGACACAACCTCTACCTCAAAGGGAGAGTATATAAAAATATCAGCAAGAACATTGCTAGATAAATCTTTTATGCTTTCTTCATTCATAGGTGAATGAAACCCAGGGGGGGAGGAATTCTTCACGAACAAAGGGAAAGCAAAAAAGTAACATCTGGCAAGAAAAAGAAGAAGCAGACTGCTCTTCTCACACTGTTGCTACAATTCTCTATTTCTGGGGAGGCATTTTGTCTTGAATCTTGCCACAAGCTACCTGTGGTCCTACCTGCAGAAGATCTCTTTGGAGAAAGGTCTGTGAGAAAAAACAACGGCTTCTGCATATTTCTGAGGGAAGCAGAAGCCACCAAAATGCTCAGGCTTAAATTGCATAAGCTCTCTCTATACACCAACAAGATACTGGGAGCATCCTTTTTTTAAAAAATCCACATTATGAAAAGAAATAGAGGAAACTGCCAAAGATGTCTCCCTGAAGCAATGCCACCCTCCCTGTTTTGGAGTATATGAATGATTGGAGTGCCTTGTTCTGCAACACACACACCCCAAAAATTGAGAAAGGATGCTACAGATACTCCTTCAGAAAACCACCAACACCTAACTAACTGGGATGCAGGCAAAGGCCTAGAGATGGGGTCTGTTTGGCTGCATCCACACTGGAGAAATAATCCAGTTTGACATCACTTTCACTGCCATGGTCCAATGCTATGGAATTCTGGAAGCAGTGGTTTGTTTCAACAAACAACAATAAACTATCATTCTCTGAATTTCATAAGACAGAGCCATGGCAGTTAAAGTGGTGTCAAACCGGATTATTTCTGCAATGTGGATGCAGCCTTTCTCTCCAGGGAGTTACTGGTAATGTGTGGTGGGGTAGGTCTCCCCTCTGGGTTGTTTTCAATGTGGTGGAGAAAAAGAGAGGGGGGAGGAAAGCACACAAACAGTTAAGTGAAACCAGTGATTTAAAAAAAGCCAACCAGGAAACTAACCCTGACCAGAGGATTTGCCCTCCTCCTGGCCACACCAATTGGCTGAGCCCATCACAAGGAGCTCATTCCTGCCAATGGAAGTGGTCCAGGGGGCTGTCCATCAAAAGGGAAATGTCAATTCGCAGCCAGGAGAGTCCTTTGGGGGGGGAGGTCCCTCCCAGGCTATCCATCCATCATCTATCCATCCATCCAGGCTAGGTTTAGCAGGTAGCTGCCTAAAAAGAAAAAAGAAATCCATCACAGAGGCTAACAAAAAAAAAAAAGGGGGGGGGATATCCCTCTCCACCATGGTATTGCTGCCTCTCTCTTTCTTTGCATCTATAAAATGTATGCATCTATAGACACATCTCTCTAGCCAAGGCAGTGTGTATGTGCGGTGCAAACACAAGACAGGTCACAGTCTCTCTAGCCTAAATACAGAATCCTCCAGCCGGGACAGAAATACACGTTTATTACCATCATTACTATCATCATTATTAAATGGTATGCACCCAAAACAGTCCCAGGGAGACCTAGAGCTGAGTAAAAATGCAACCTCCCCCATTTCCTCCCCAAAAGGCACACACACCCCTTGAATGCATGTAATTCCTTATATAACGGCTAATAAAAGACCATGTCTTCTTCCTTGGGGTGCAGAGGGAGGAGAGGGAGCCCTCTTCCCCCATATATATATATATATATATACATATATATACATTTGTGTGTGTATGTGTATACACACACACACACACACATATATATATAGACATACACTCATATATGTGTGTGTGTGTCTATATATTTGTGTGTGTGTGTATACATATATAGACATGTGTCTCTCTGTGTGTGTGTATACATGAGAACAGATTACAGCTTTAACATCCTCTATTTACAAACCTAGCCATTTCTGCCCAAGTCTGTGCCAAAGCACTTGAGCCACGATAGTCTTCCAGAGACACAGACAGACACAGAGGGAGAGAGATTTCACTGCTGATTTCTAGGAGAAATTGCACGAAGGCATCATCATCATCACCATCATGATCAACATCATCATCTTCTTCTTCCATGGAAAGGGAGAGGCTGTGCCCAGGAGGACCACAGGGAAGCCAGGATGGGCACTTTCCCTCCTTTTCCCTTCCTCCCCACACTGGCAGACATGCCTCCAGCCCCTGGCTGCCCCAGAGCCTGCATTTCCCATCATCCCCCCCCCTCACCACCACCATCATCCACACATACCCCGCCCTACTAGGCGCCTCACAATGGAGGACCTGCCAGGGAAACATGGAGGACAGGGGAGCCATGGAAGGAAAACTCAATCAGTGCTGCTTACTAGTCCTGCTCCAAATGGAGGACAGTTTGGGGGATTTCTATTGGAAACAGAGGGGGCTAAAATGGAGGACAGGCCCTGGAAAAAGGAGAAGGGCCTCTCTGGGCTCCCTGAGGTCAAAACATTCCTAGAAATGGGAATGAATGCTTTTTATTCCTGCTCCAAATGGAAGGCAATTTGGGCAGGAGAGGAGGTTAAAATGGAGGACAGGCCCTGGAGAAGGACCTCTCTGAGGTAACACCTAGAAATATCAATGAATGCTCCTTATTCCTGCTCCAAATGGAGGACAGTATTGGGGAATTTCTGCTGGAGAAGAGCTCAAAATAGAGGACAGGCCCTGGGAAAAAGAGGAGGACCTCTCTGGCCCTCCAGATGGAGGACCCTTGAGACTGCCTCCTGGGGGGGGGGAGGAGGTGGGAATGGAGGACAGGCCCTGGGAAAGGAGGGCCAGCTGGGTTCAGCCTGAGGTGAAACACCCTCCCATGGCAGCAGTATCAGCCCTCTCTAGCATGCTTCTGGGTGGGGATGCTGCTGCTGCTCAAAATGGAGGAGATTTGTTGGGGGAGAGAAATCAACTCCTGGAGAGAGGAGGCTGGAATAGAGGACGTGGAGGAGGAAGAGGAGGAGGGCATGTCTGGTCCCCCTGCCTCCAGCTGGCAGTGGGGTGGTGGGTCCTGGGTGCGAAACCTGCCCCCCACCCTTAGGAGCAGCCTCACCTTTCCAGGCATCCCTGGCTCTCCTTCCTTCCTTCCTTCCTTCCTTCCTTCCAGGGGCTAGTCTTGATTCCTGCTGCTACTGCCTCTCAGCCTCGCCTCGCCCACAGCCCATTGCGGAGGAGGAGGATGCTCCTAGTGCTGCTGCTGATGCTCCTGATGCTGCTGCTGCTGCTGCAGTGGAGTCCTCCTCCTCCTCCTCCTCCCTGGGCGGCCCCTTGGGCTCAGCCCCTCGCCCCTGACTCGCCTCAGTCCCAGCATTCCCCAGGAGCACCACCAGCAGCAGCAGCAGGGAGGGAGGGAGGGAGGGAGGGAGGCAGGGAGTGGCGCCTCTCCTCCGCTAGGGGCGCCCTCGAGCTTCCCAGGGAGGGAGGGAGGGGAGGGGGACCCCAGCCAGACCATGGCAAGGCTGCCTGGAAAGATCATGGGAAGGGAAGGAGGGGTGGAGGGATGTTGGAGGGAAGGGTGGAGGGATGAAGGAGGGATATTGGAGGGAGGGGTGGATGAAAGAGGAGGGAGGGATGAGGGAGTAAGGGGATGGGTGGATTTGGGATTGGAGGGAGACAAGAGGGGGATAAGGGAGGGGAGACAGAGGGAGGGGTGGATGATGAAGGGATATTGGAGGGAGGGATGAGGGAGGGGGCTTGGTGGGAGGAAAAATGGAGGGAAGAGAAGGAGGGGTGGACAGCTGAAGGGGTGGAGGGATGTTGGAGGGAGAGAGGGAGGGGATGGAGGATATTGGAGGGAGGAGGATGGATTATGGAAGGATTTGGGTTTGGAGGGAGGGGTGGGGTGATAAAGGAGGGAGGGGATGATGGAGAAAGGGGGATGGATGGATGAGAAAGGGATATTGGAGGGAGGGGATGATGGACGGATTGGGGTTGGCAGGAGGATGGATGGGTGAAGGGGGGATAGATGATGGAGGAAGGGGGATGGATGGATGGGTGACAGAGATATTGGAGGGAGGAAAATGGAGGAGGGAGGGGGATTGAAGATGGAGGGATTTGGGGTTGGAGGGATGAGGGATAATAGAGGGAGGAGGTGGATGAGGGAGGGAAGGATGATGGATAAAGGGGTGGAGGGATGAGGGAGGGATAGGAAGGAGGGGGATGGACACATGAGGGATGATGGAGGGATGTTGGAGTGGGAGAGGGAGGGGATAGAATAAATGTATGATGGAGGGAGGTCTAGGGAGAGGCAGAGGATGGGATGGATGATGTAGGGAGTTGGAGGAAGGAAGGAAGTAGATAGCAAGAGCAAGTACATTTCTGTACCACTTATCAGTGAACTCAGCGCTAAGCGGTTTACAATCTGTAAGTTAATTGCCCCCAACAAACTGGGTACTCAGATGGTGTGGCGGAGGTGTATAAGAAAGCCAACAGAAAGCAACTCATTTGGGATGCGGTGCTGGAGAAGAGTGTTGAGGATTGTGTGGATGGCCAAGAAGACAAACCAGTGGGTCCTTGAACTGGTCAGGCCTAAAATCTTCCTAGAAGCCATGATGATGATATTGAGGCTGTCTTACGTTGGCCACATCATGAGAAGGCATGACTCATTAGAAAAGACAATAATGCTAGGAAAGGTAGAAGGCAGTAGAAAAAGAAATACCACACACTAGATGGATGGACTCAATGATGAAGTCCACAGGCCTGAATTTACAGCACGTAAGCAGAGTAGTGGAGCTTAGGAGTTGTGGAGGTTTCTCAATCACAGGGTCACCATGAGTCAGGGTTGATAGACATTTAGCAACAAAACAATGTGTATGTATATATACGGATTCAGTATCCCAGCAAAGTGCTTGGGATGAGAAGTATTTTGTTTTTTAATTTTATTTTGCATATATATAATGAGATACTTTGGAGATGGGACCCAAGTCTAAGCACAAAATTCAATTATGTTTCATTTACACCTTATACGCATAGTTGTTGTTCTGTGCCTTCATGTTGTTTCTGACTTAAGGTGACCCTAAGGCAAACAAAATCATGGTAAAACTCTACAACATAGACTCCCACCATATATATGGAGAGAGAAATCCCAGTGGTCCAAGCAGGATTCAGGAAAGGAAGAGGCACTAAGGACCAAATTGCCAACATATGATGGTTAATGGAGCACATCAAAGAATTCCAGAAGAAAACCAGTGTGTGTTTTATAGACTATAGCAAAGCCTTTGGCTGCATAGGTCACAAAAAACTATGGATAGCACTTAATGACCAGGCCAACAGTTTTGATAGTCCTGATGAAAAATCTGTACTTACAACAAGATGCTACTGTTAGAACATAATATGAAAAACAGAATGGTTCGTAATTGTTGGCTCATGTTCAACTTGTGGTCTACTTGGACTCCTAGATCCCTTTGACATGTACTTTCATTCAGCCAGATGTCCCCCATCCTATATCTGTGCATTTCATTTTTTCCACCCTAAGTGCAGTACCTTACATTTCTCTGTGTTGAATTTCATTTTGTTAGCGTTGGCCCAGCTTTCTAGTCTATTCAGGTCATTTTGAATTTTGATCCTATCCTCTGGGGTATTAGCTACTCCTCCTAATTTGGTGTCATCTGCAAATTTGATAAGTATGCCCCCAATTCTGTCATCAAAGTCATTAATAAAGATGTTGAATAGCACTGGGCCCAGGACAGAACCCTGTGGCACCCCACTTGTCACTTCTTTCCAGATTGAAAAGGAACCATTGTTGAGCACCCTTTGGGTGTGGCCAGTCAACCAGTTACAAATCCATTTAACAGTTGCCTTGTCTAGTCCACATTTTACAAGCTTGTTTTCAAGAATGTCATGGGGAATCTTGTCAAAGGCCTTACTGAAATCAAGATATACTATATCCACAGCATTCCCTTCATCTACCAAGCTGGTAGTTTTATCAAAAAAAAAGAGATCAGGTTTGTCTGGCATGACTTGTTTCTCTGAAATCCATGTTGACTTTTCGTGATTATGGCATTGCCTTCTAAATGTTCACAGACTCTGCTTAATGATCTGCTCCAGAATCTTTCCTGGAATTGATGTGAGACTAACTGGATGATAATTGTTGGGATCCTCTTTTTTTCCCTTTTTGAAGATAGGGACAACGTTTGCCCTCCTCCAGTCTGCTGGGACTTCTCCTGTTCTCCAGGTGTTCTCAAAGATTATTGCCAGTGGTTCTGATATCACATTTGCCAGTTCTTTTAATACCCTTGGATGTAGTTCATCTGGTCCTGGAGACTTATATTCATTTAGGTTAACCAGGTATTCCTGTACTATCTCTTTACTTATTCTGTACTGAAATTCCCCTATTCTGTCTTCTGCTCCATCATCCTTAGGTTGAGCGCCCTTTTCCTTTTCTGAGAAGACTGAAGCAAAGAAGTTGTTGAGTAATTCTGCCTTTTCTCTGTCCCCTGTTAGCATTTTGCCATCTTCTGCATGCAGTGGCCCTACCGTTTCCTTCTTCTTCCATTTGCTGCGGACATATCCAAAAAAGCCCTTTTTATTGTTCTTAACCTCTCTAGCAAGCCTGAGTTCATTTTGCGCTTTAGCTTTTCTGACTTTATCCCTACAAGTGCTGGCTATTTGTTTGAATTCCTCTTTGGTAATTTCCCCATTTTTCCATTTCTTATACATGTTCTGTTTAAAGCTTAGCTCAGTTGAAAGTTCCTTAGTCATCCATACTGGCTTCTTGAGACGCTTCCATTTTTCTTCCTCATTGAAAATGTTTGAAATTGTGCCTTCAGTATCTCCTTTTTGAGATACTCCCATCCATTTTGAACTCCCTTCTCTTTTAGTATTCCTGACCACGGGATCACCCCCAATAGCCCTCTAAGTTTATGGAAATCAGCTCTCCTAAAGTCTAAAATGTGTGTCTGACTATGCCTGGCTTCCCCTTTCCACTGTATAACAAACTACAGGAGAACATGAATAGGTCATCCCTGTTGGTTAAGATCAGATCTAAAATAGCTGACTCCCTTGTTGCCTCTTCCACCTTTTGGACAATGAAATTGTCTTCCAGGCAAGTGAGGAATTTGCTAGACCTTGAGGATTTGGCTGAGTTTGATTTCCAGCAAATATTAGGATAGTTGAAGTCCCCCATCACTACTACATCTCTTCTTTCTGAGTGTGTGGTCATCTGTTCTAGAAAGGCATCATCCAGTTCCTCCGTCTGACTTGGAGGTCTGTAGTAGACTCCCACAGTAACATCCATGTTGTTTCCCTCTCCTTTAATTTTTATCCAGATGCTCTCCACTGGTGTGAATATCCCTGACATATAATGCTATTCCTCCTCCTTTCCTGTTTGGCCTGTTTCTCTTTAAAAGGTTATATCCCTCTGTTTCTGCATTCCAATCATGAGAATCATCCCACCAGGTTTCAGTGATGCCTATTATATTTCCTTTGTTGTGCTAGGAGTTCAAGTTCATCCTGTTTATTTCCCATACTCTGTGCATTAGTGTAGAGACATCTAAGAACATGTGTCCCCTTTACTTGATGCCTGTGCAAGTTTTTTTGCCTCCTACTGTTGGGTCCTTGTACTGTTTGCCTCCTGCTGTTGGGTCCTTGCACTGTTTCAGAGTCTGGGAAATACTCTGCCTTCCTCTAATATATATCATCCACAGCACCTGGTATTTCTTGACAGTCTACTATCCAAGTACTAACCAGGACTGACCCTGCTTAGCCTCCAAGATCAGGAAAGATCTCATGCCTTTATACTTCAGAATAAAAACATGTAAGATAAAACTCCTGAGCTCTTAAGATTTGTATGATAGTTTTCTAAGCAGACCTATAGTGCAATTTGCTCCCACATTTAGGACCTTGCTTCTCTCCAGAATTCCATTTCCCAACAAAAATATGGACATTTAAACAAATAATCTAATCCCCCCCCCCCCCCCCCCGGTTACACAGTATGCCATTCCAATGCAAAGCAGTGTATAATCTATTTTGTTATAACTTGAATTCTCATGTAGCTTGTAGCACAAAATTACATCATCATGCATCATCATGAAGATATCTGATATCAAAAAAAGAGAGAGAGAGGAAAGTGGTTTGGCATCTTAAAGATTTTTTAAAAATACATTATTTTAGTATGATATTGCTTAGGAAACATCTTGTTTGTTTTGTGGCTGGATATATACATGGACTTGATGCTTTCATCATATACTGGGACGCTCCATTATTTTGCCCACATATGTCCAAATGCCAAATATATACACATATTTATCCTGTTGACAATATATGTGAGAGCCAGCATGGTGTAGTGGTTTGAATATTGGACTAGGGCTCAGGAAACAAGGGCTGGAATCCCCACTCAGCTGTCAAAACCCACTGGGTGATCTTGGGCAAGTCACATTCTTTCAGCCTGAGAGGAAGGCAAAGGTAAATCCCCTCTGAACAATTCTAGCCAAATATCCCCATGATGGGTTCACCTTAGGCACCTTAGGCACACAACAACAATTCTATTAAGAAAGAACTTCTTTTATACAGTGAGATTAAAAGATGACGTCATCAATATTCTGATGAGCCATCGTTGTCAGTCCCAACAGCTAGTGAGGCAACCTCTTTCCATTCCTACTGCCACTGCTGTGGGCTCTGAAGGAGAGAAGAGCCATCACTGCCAGTCCCAGCAGCTGATGGGGCACCCTCCCTCCATTCCAACCGCCACTGCTGTGGGCTCTGGAGGAGAGAAGAACGTAAAACACCCCAACAAAGAGAGGAGGAGAGTCACAATGACTATCAGGAATCCGGGGGAGGAAGAACCTGCTGACTCTGCTGGTACTTGGACCTCTGCCTTCCAAATAGATTCTTCTGTCTTCAGGACAGAGGCCCTGACTCAGTAGGCACTGTGTTTCCCATCACTCATCACTCACAGCTGCTTTGCCTGCTAGGACTCTAAAACCAGGGCCTGACAGGGCTCAGCTGCAAAACATCCCAGCAGAGAGAATGGAAGGACCACAGTGACTATCTGGGGCCAGGGGGAAGAAGAAGAAACTCTGGTTCTACTGCTACTTGGACCTCTGCCTTCCAAGAGACTTCTAAGAAGCAGAGCCCTCCCTCCAGTCCATCTGCTGCCATCTGGCCATGGAGGGAGAGATGCAGGTACAGCTCCATTGGGCCTGGCCTAGATGAAGAAACAGAGCCCTCCCTCCAGTCCATCTGCCTTGGTCCAGGCCTCAGAGGGAGAGAAGAACTGCTGGACCTGATCCCCATCCCTACCATCATTCCCTTCTCCTTTTGTGTCATGTCTTTATTAGATTGTAAGCCTTAGGGCAGGGAACCGTAAAATAATAATAATTGTAAGCCGTTCTGAGAGCTTTTAGGGCTGAAGGGCAGGGTATAAATATTGTAAATAAATAAATATTCTGAAAAGAGGAGAAACTGTATACATCAATCAGTTACTGTATGTTATGGTATACTGAATCAGGTTTCAGTAACTTCTCTAATACATGTAGTTGCTTATTGTGAAATAGCTACCATTTGTTGGGTCTCTTTTTTAATGGGACAACTGCCACAGGAATGGGCAGAAGTAGATAGGATATAATGCTAAAAGGGTGGGTGAGGGTGATCTGAAGTAGGATTTCTTGTTCTCCCCTCTCCCCCCCCCCCCACACACACAGTGGTTACAATAAAATGACACACACACCTGTTTCAATTATGCAGCTAAAATGTAGAAAACTACATGGCTATAGGCAGATTTTTGTGTTCATGTACTCAGTGACCATTCAACTCTAATACTCAGAAAAAATATCCTACACTCAGAATTCAAAGGACATGTCCTTTCCACCTGGTTTTGCCTTGTGGTATACCTTGTGGTTTCTAATGAAATGCAATTAAATCCTGCAAGCCTGAAGACCATCCATCCCTAGTCATTATATTTCCATCAGATCATTTTCCTTTGGGTATTTTGGTTTTATTTTTCTATCTTTCTTATCTTATCCAACATTCTTGGCAGAACAGTAGCATAAACTTTGCAAATGCCAATTCCTTAGCACTACTCTTCCATTACTGTTCAGAAATTTATCTGTTATTTGAATGTAAATAATTGACAAACCAAGTGAGTAAGTTTTTCACCATACATTTTTACCTGTGCACATCTTTAGTATTACTTTTACTGCCAGCAACATTTTTGCTAAATATTTTTAATTGATGTTTTGTGCCTATGGACTTTATTACACAGGGAAAATCAGGGTTTAAACAGCAAAAATTGAGTGAAAACTGCGCAATCGTGATTAACATTTTCACACACATCACAATTAAAGAGGCATTATCCCAGGAATAAACAGACAATAAACAGCAACAAATCATTCATGGGAAAATCCCATGAATGATTTGTTCCTCTTTATTGCCTGTTTATTCCCAGGATAATGGCACTTTAACTGTGATGTGTGTGAAAATGTTAATTGTGATTGCACAATTTTCACAGGATAATTGCTGTTTAAACCCTCAATTTGTCCTGTGTGATAAAAGTCCTAGCTGTGCAAGGAAAGTCATTTGATTGGAAATTCCAAATTGGGTTTTTGTTTAAAAACAAAACACCAACCTTTTAGTAGCATTTTATCACCATGTGGGATTCTTTTTTAAGTGTGTCCATTTTTTTTCTTTTACTGTCTTTAACATTTTTGAAATAATTCTGAATTATTTCCACAAAAAATTAACCCAAACTTAGTACTTTAACCAAATGTTTAATGAAATGGAAAAGTGCCTTAGCAAATAATAATTACAATCCTAGAATTTTGTTATTATAAATATTGATTGGGGAAAGTGGTAAGTGGATTGCAGTATTCTTTTGAATTGTTCCTATACTGCCCACACATTTATGCCAACGCTGCATCTACGCTGCAGAAACAATGCACTTTGGCATCTCTTTAACTGTCATGGCTCCATCCTATGGAATTCTGTGATTTGCAGTCTGCTGTGTCACCAGAGCTCTCTGACTGAGAAGGCTAAAAATCTCACAAAATTATAAATCCCAGAATTCCTTAGCATTGAGCCATAGCAGTTAAAATGGTGTCCAACTGTGTTATTTCTACAGTGTAGATTGACCCTACACAAATATACACAAATATACACAATTGCAAACAGTCCTACCCAGCCTTTTGAAAGCTTAAGCTAATTCCCCCAACATTTAAAGTGAAACCAACAGCTATGATCCTTTGGTATATAGTCTTCTGTAAACAAAGAATGTGATCTACCACTGAACTATGGGCTCTTCAAATAAATGGTATAGCCACTTATCTTTCTGCCTTGGCACATCTAATTGAGATTCACCTAACTGAGATTCAGTAAACTATTTTATATCCTTCTTTTTCTTAATAATTATTTAAACAACTGAAAAATCTGTGATCGTTTCTATTTATTTATGTTTTATGTACATATACTTCTGATAAATCATGTTGCTGTCAATTTTAGACAAAGTTGATTTCAATGAACCAAACTGTGTTGTTATTTAATCCTATCAGTGATATATGATTTTCCCCATCTAAAGCCAGTTGAAATTGTTTACAATCATGAATATTCCTTCCAGAGAATATTACTGACCAAAACTATTGTTGCAGAACCTTTGCCCATCTGTCCATATAACACAAAAGCAGACTTCGGTAGATATTTATTTATTTATTTATCAGAATACTCTTGCCCCTCTCAGCGCAAACTCTGTGTCAATCTTATCAACAGATATTTCTTTAGATACTAGGCAGGAGAAGGGGGAAGAAAGTCAGGCGAAGAGATACTATACACATTGATTTCTCAGAAGTTTATGTTTGTGTGTGTGTGTGTGAGAGAGAGAGAGAATGTGTACATAGAATCATACATGCATACTTGCACACAGATGCATGATGTCTTACAGAGATTTAAAACACAATAAGACAGCTTTCAGACCTGAGTGGGTTGCACTACCCTAAGCTGAGCTGAGTCAGATATAGCTTACTAGAGGGCATGCAAACCCACTACCAGAAAAAAGTGGAAAAAAAGTGATAAAATGTGTTGTTTAATTTTAAGAGAAATGACTCTTTGAAAACAAGGTGCATATCCTCTGCTCACTTTGTTGGCAGCCAAATCAGTATTTCCAGGGTGCTTCCGAAAACACAGTTCCGCTTGTTAAGAAGGCATGCTGGAAGCAAAGGAAAAAGGACTCTCTTAAGGTGAAACCCTGTTGTTGTTTGCAATGGCCAAAGTGAGAGAGCAGGAGATCTTTACAAGTCTGCAAAAGTAGGTGGAGTACATGTTGCTTTTGCCAGATTTAAAATAATGAATATTGTATAATTGAGCTGGCCCAAATAAAATCACAATATAATGAGATGGAAATTAATATAGATAATATAGGAAATTAATTTGTACTGATGAACCTTTAAGATTTTTGCTTCTTTCTCCCTATTCACCCTAATCTAAAGTGGCTGTTTTAATAACCTTTATCCATATTGGTATAGCAAGTTCATCGTTATTAATGCTTATAGTATTGGCTATTACAGGTATACTTAAGTTAACAAAGTAGATGTGCTCCTGAGCATTACATGTTATTTCCATCTCTGGTACCAAAGTTTCTGTAACAGAAACTTTGGTACCAGAGATGGAAATAACATGGAAATACTAGAGTAGGTTCCTACACCACAAAAAAAGGGGAGCAACCTTGAACATGTTTATGTTCAATAATAATTTCAGTTTTGTTGGCCAAATGGATAGATCACTGCTGCTTCTGTTTTTTAACATGCCAGAGGTAGTTCATGAAGCTTATTTGTTCTCCCTTTGTCTCTCTGTTTTGCTATTCAAGCATGCTTAGTAAGGCATTCCAAAGGCAGCTGCTGTTTACCTTGCCTGTTCTATTTATTTCATTGTTTGCTAAAGACATACCTATGCAACCCAATACTGAAAATATACCTATATGAGGTATGCCTGTATAGTACAAATATATCATCACTTGGTTTCTGCATCTCAGAAAAATCCTTCTCCGGATACACTCTTTTTTATCATTCACTTTGGAAGTTAATATAATCTCACAAATCAGTTTTACCTATGTTTAATGAGAAAAATCTCCCATGGCGAGCAGTTTGTGCTCAGATCAGATCAGTACTCAGTGCTAAAAGTTGTGTATCATCTAAAAAAAACAAAAAAAACCCATTCTCTACCCACCCATTTCTCTCCCTTTCCACATCTTTCTTCAGTGCTAAAACTGCAGACATTGACTTTGATCTCCCACACTTTCCTTCACTTCTGGCTCTGCTTTTCCTCTATAGCAAGCATGATGGTTTGGATATTGAGTATACTAGGACTTTAGGAAGATCAGGGTTTGAATCAGTCATGGAAGCCCATTGGGTGACCTTAGGCAAGTCACCCTCTTTCATCCTCAGAGGAAAGCAAAGACAAACCACCCTGTGAACAAATCTTGCCTAGAAAACTCCAGGATAGGTCTTAGGGTTTCCATAAGTCAGAAACAATAAGGGTACACAACAACCACAGCTGTTTCTCCTGTCCTCCTTAATGAGTTGGCTCTCTCTTTTACTGAGCTAGTGTGCGCTCTTGGTTACATTCCCTTGTAATTCCTTGTTTCTCCTACCATTTAGACCTTTTCTCCATCACATAGCCAAGCCCTTTCCTTCCTTATACTACAAGATTAAAGGGGAAAACACCATCTCCTCTTTCTAATGGTGGAAGTCATTCCATGAAGAAAAGCAAGAAACATGAGTTTGGCAAGTATCTAAATCCAGCCCAAAGAAAAAAATCAGTGTATTTAGTCTAGTAGAATCCTGTCTTATGTCTTCCAATGCCATAGCCTATTCCCACTCTGCCTAATGCTACCTTAAGCACTGTGATCCAGCTGAAATGGAGTGTGCTATAGCATGCATGAGGTTGTGGGAGAAAAAAGTGTTAAATTATAGGGTTAAACTGTAGTTCCTACAGAAAGTTCTGCTAGTATATTTTAAATGTTATTTTGGGTTATAATAATAGAATTTTATTGTGGAAACAACATGTTACCTTATCAAGCCTCATTTCCTAGTGTTCTAGAATTTTTGTCCTGCTACTGAACACCAAAACTTGGGGCAATTTCTTATTTTTTTTACTTTTGTGAGGGACAAAGGAAATAGTAGAAAGTCTCCTGTCATCTAGATCATTAATATAAAAATATTTATTTATTTATTTACAGTATTTATACCTGCCCTTTAGCCCTAAAGGCTCTCAGAGCAGCTTACAATTATTATTTTTAATTACACGGTTCCCTGCCCTAAGGCTTACATTCTAAAAAGACACGACACAAAAGGTGGAGAGAATGGTGGTGGGAAAAGGGATCAGGTCCAGCAGTTCTTGATGATGATGATGATGATGATGAGCTAGAAGAAGCCTCCAACACAGGAGGCCTCTCCAGAATCAGCACAGAAAGAATGGCACATGCCACACCCAAAATTTCTGTTTGCAGAGAACAGCAGTGAATATGGACAGGTTGCTTACCTGTAACAGTATTTCTTCGAGTGGTCATCTGCGAATACATACAAATGGGTTCTCTGCGCCTGCGCAGTCGAATTCGGAACTCTCTGGAATCACTGGGCAGAAAAGCGGCTTGCAACTTTTTGCAACTTTTTGGTGGTAGCCCCGCCCCTCCTCTATATAAGCCCTGTTCCTGCTCTTTTCCCCAGTTCCGAAATTTTTCCGCCGCAAGCGACGGAGGAGCAGAACAATGTTGAGCAGGACACTGAGGGGAGGAAGGGCGGGATTTGTATGTATTCGCAGATGACCACTCGAAGAAATACTGTTACAGGTAAGCAACCTGTCCTTCTTCTTCGTGGTCTCTGCGAATCATACAAATGGGTTAGACTAGCAAGCTTAGGTAAGCGGCGGAGGGAGTGTCATGACAACAGTTGTGAGATGAACCAAAAACCTTTATTGGTCCACAATAAAAATTGTCAAATTGGACTAACCCTTGTGTGGTTCTTGTATCAAACATAGAACATAACAACAATAGTGCAATGCTGCTCACAGAGCAGAACATAAACCAGGTACTCAAAGAGTAAACTATGCACATGGTGCATGATAGTAGTCAGAAATACACCAGAACACCCAATCCTGGATGCAAAGCAAGATCAAGTAAAAAGGCAAACAGTGCAACAATTAATGCAATGTGTCATGTGCAACAACAATGCAATGTATCATCAACATGGCATAGTACACAACATGGCATAGTACAGAACTTGACATTAGTGTAAACCAGACAGTAGTACTGCTCTGCCAAAGGCTGCATCGGTCCTTGCCCTGGTGTCCAACCGGTAATGTTTTATAAAAGTCATAGGTTGGGACCAGACAGCAGCCTTACAGACATCCTCCAGCGGGACCCCAGTCAAAAAAGCGGAGGATGTCACTACCGCCCTAGTTGCATGTGCCCTGACCCTGGCCGGAAGAGTTCTACCCGACAGTTCATAACAGAGGTGGATGGTACCAACCACCCATTTAGAAAACCTCTGAGCAGTCATAGGTAGTCCCTTCTTGGGCTCTGAGTAGCACTGGAACAGTCTGTCAGAGCGGTTCGAACCCGAAGTCCTGTCCAAATAGAAGGCCAAAGCCCTCCGAACGTCCAACAGGTGCAAACGACGTTCGGTGTCGGTGGTCGGGTTCGGGGCCAGGGTCGGGAGCACAATGTCTTGGCACATGTGGAAAGCAGACACTACCTTAGGCAAAAAGGTAATGTCGGTACGGAGGACAACCTTATCCTTATGGAACCGAAGGAAAGGTTGGTCCCTCCGTAAGGCACAGAGCTCGCCAGCACAGCGGGCAGAGGCAATGGCTACCAAAAAGGCTGTCTTCCAAGTCAGCAGCCTCTGGTCAGTAGTAGCCATGGGTTCGAAGGGCTTGGTACCAAGACGAGACAAAACAACCTCAAGGCTCCACGCCGGTGCCGGTACCGAGGCCGGCAGATGGAGGTTGTTAAAGCCCTTCAAAAGCCCCTTCACCAAGGGGTCCTTGAAAAAGGAAGGTTTCCCATCAAATTGGAAATGGGAACAAATAGCAGACAAATAACACTTAATGGAGTTAAGGCACAGCCCCGACTCCACCAGTGTCAATAAGAACTCCAGCACCGTCGGTGTCGACACCCTGGATGGAGAAGAGGCCTCTCGAATCCAGGAAGCGGAGGAATCTCTGCCACTTGCAGGAGTAGGACCTCTTGGTTGCGGGTTTGTGGGCTGCCAGGATCACACGCCTCACCGCCGCCGGAAGGTCTACTAAGGCCGGAGCCGCCATGCCATGAGAGGGAGGTCCTCGATATCCGGATGCCGAACTCGACCCTCCTGTAGAGTGAGCAGGTCTGGCCTCGGTTCAATCTTGAAGAACCGATTCCGAGACAGGTGAAGAAGGGACGGGAACCACGGCTGCCTGGGCCACCAGGGGGTGATCAGGATGGCGTCCGTCCGGTCTCTCGACATCTTGGAGACAACCCTCGTGATGAGTGGGAACGGAGGGAAGGCATACAGGAATTCCCCCGTCCAGCTGTGTAGAAAGGCATCCCCCAGCGAGCGTCGGGACTGATCCCGGGAGCAAAACCGGCTGCAGTGTGAGTTGGTCTCCAACGTGAAGAGGTCTATCTGCGGGGTGCCCGATCTGGAGAAGAGGTCCGCGATCGCCTCGGGGTGGAGAGTCCACTCGTGGCACTGCGAATCTGACCTGCTGAGCTGGTCCGCCAAGACGTTCTCTTCCCCGGGAAGATGCACTGCCTGAAGGAAGATGTTTCTCGGGATGCACCAGTGCCAAATCCGAAGAGTTATCTCCAGCAAGGTTGGAGATCTGGTTCCTCCCTGCTTGTTCAGGTAGTACATGACGGTGGTGTTGTCCATCAGGAGCTGCACTACCCGTCCACGGAGCTCGGATTCGAAGGCCTTCAAGGCCTTCTCAACGGCCAGCATCTCCAGGGCATTGATGTGGAGATCTTGGTGACACGCGTGCCACTTGTCCCTTATGGTGAGGCCCATAGTGTGGGCTCCCCAACCGTCCATGGATGTGTCTGTGGTGAGGACCACCTGTGGGTCCGGCGAGACGAACGGCATGCCGGCGCAGACGTTCCGGGAGTCTAGCCACCAAGACAGGGACCGAGCGACAGGCCTCGGTACCGTGAGCCACTTGTTTGCAGGGTCGACCAACGGGTCGAAGACGGAGAGGAACCATGACTGTAGGGGCCGGAAGCGAAGCCTGGACCACGGGGTGACGAAGGTGGTCGAGGCCATGTGACCCAGTGCTACCTGGACTTCTCGGGCCCACACCCATCTGTTGGCGCTGCAGTGCCGGACGGCCTTGGAGAGGGACTGGAAGCGGTCCTCTGGCAGGGACGCGATGCAACCTTCTGAGTCAAGGATAGCCCCAATGAACTTGATCCTGGTGACCGGGGTCAAGTGAGACTTCTCGAGGTTTAGTACCAGGCCGAGAGACTGGAGCAGGGAGACGGCGAAGGAGATGTCTTGGCAGAGGTCCTCTTTGGAGTCTGCCGCGAAGAGCCAATCGTCTAGGTAGGGGAAGACTCTTGACCCTCGCTGGTGCAGATAGGCGACTACTGGAGCCATGCACTTGGTGAAGACTCTCGGTGCCGTGGCCAGGCCGAAGGGCAGGACGTTGTAGTGGTACATCTCCGTCCCGATGGCAAAGGAGAGGAACCGTCTGTGTCCCTCTCGAATGGCAACCTGGAAGTAGGCGTCCTTGAGGTCCAGTGTCGCAAACTAAAGTCCCTGCGACAACAATGGCAAAATGGAAGCAAGAGTTACCATCCGGAACTTCTTGTAAATCAAAAAACTGTTCAGGTCCCGAAGGTCCAGTATGGGACGGAGGCCTCCATCCGGTTTGGGCACCATAAAGTACCTAGAAAAGAACGCCTGGTGAACCTGGTCCGGGTCCAGAGGGGAGATGGCCCCTTTGTCCAACAAAGTGCGTACTTCGTCGAGGAGGGAGGGTGAGGAGTCCGTAGAAAGAAGAGCTCCAGTAGGCGGAAGCTCTTCGAACTCGAGGGCATATCCCCTGGATACAATAGTCAGAGCCCAGGAGTCGGTGGTGATTTGGGCCCAGATGTTATAGAAGGGCCTCAATAAGTCCAAAAAGAAGGGACGAGAAGGGGAGGCAACGGAGTACGCTGGAGACCTTCATTGTCCCTTCTTACCCGAGTCAGATCCGGGCTTCCTCGGGAGCGGCCTTCGGTATCGGGACTGAAGGCGCCTGCCGGATGAAGATGAGGAACCTCTGCCTGGTGTCTTGGCGACGGTACTGCCTCTCCTGCTCAAATGGCCTGTGTGACTGGCCGAAGGATGGTCTCTGGGCCCCGAAGCGCCTCCTGGAGAAGGTCTGTTGGGAAGTGGACATGCCGTGCTTCTTGGCGGCTGACTTCATGCGGTACTTGAAGTTCAGCCGCTCGTCGGTGTCTTTGGCAAAGAGCCCTTCGCCATCGAACGGCATGTCCTCTATGGCAGCCTTTGCCTGCGGGGTCAGATCCGAAGCCCGAAGCCAGGCGTGTCTCCGGAGGGCCACACTGGAGGCCATGGACTTGGCCGAACAGTCCGCCGTGTGTCTGGCCGAGGTGATAAGAAGGCCAGCAACCGAATGCACCTCCTCCCTGAGCTGGTTCGCCGCCGGGGCCTTCTCCTGAGGGAGGTCAGCCAGCAAGGGGGACATCCTCTCCATGAGGTACTGGATGTAGGCCCCCATGCAGGCATTATAATTCGACACCCGCAGTCCCAGAGCTGAGGTCTCGAAGATCTTCTTGGAGATCCCGTCTATCTTCTTGCCCTCTCGGTCCGAAGGAGACGGGGAAGTCTTCGGGGTGAAGACCTTCTGAGACCCCTCGACAATCGCCAAATTCTGAGGCGGGTGCAAATGGAGCCACTCTGCTGACGATGGAGAGATCTTGTAAATGGAATCGATCTTCCTTGAGGTCGACGGGATGGATGCCGGATTCTGCCACGACCTCTTGGTGATCTTCTCCAAGGATGGCAGGAACGGGATCGCTGCCAACGTTGGTGCGGAGCCCTGAACTCGTCTCTCCACAGGGTCGAGGGCCTCCTCCTCGGACCGAGACACTTGGAGCTCCAAGGCGTTCACCATCTTGATAACGTGCTCTCCAAAGGTATGCACATTATCGGTAGGGGACACCGGGCCCAGTTGGTAAAAGGCCTGCCGAACTGGCCCCTTTTCCTCGGTGTCAGTATCGACGGGAGAGGGGACCGAGCCTTCGGTCTCGAAGTCCACATCTGAATCCAAGCTGGGCTCCACACAAAGCACCACGCTGGACGGGGAGTAGGCCGTTTGGGTTGCTGCCTCTCCCCGATCGGTGTCCTCCCACCTGATGGGGCGTGATGCCGAAGTGTCCTCGCCGACTCTCACGGGTGTTGAAACTGGTACCTCCTCGCCCACTCTCGCGGACACATCAAATGGGCGCCAACGCTTGCCTCGCGGTCTGTCCAGAGTAGACGGGTCAACCGCCACAAAGTACCTGCCGGACTCGGTATCATAATAGTACTCCGGCTCGTCCTCGGTCTCGGCCATCGGAGTCGGAGACCTGCGAGACCTCTGGCTCAGCTGGGGGGAGCGCTGGGCAGGAGTCAGGCTGCGCGGCACCGATGTCTCCCGACGGGCAGCCTGGGTCTGGGGCAACACCTCTGGTGGTACGGAGGCGGTCGGTACGGAGGCGGGCCTTTCGACAGCGGGAATTTCTGTGGCGGGAACATCCCTCGGTGTTGATGCACGTGGCAGCTCGGTTCCCACGTCGGAGTCGGAGCGGGCTTTCTTCCGGAGGGTCTCGCCCTCAGAGGAGCGCTTTTTCCAGAGGGATTCCCCCTCGGAGGAGTGCTTCCTCTTGACGGAGGCCTTGGAGCTGGGTTCCTTCAGAGAGGAAGAGCCATCCGCCACGCCCTGAGAAGGAATTTTAACCTTCTTTCTCCAACTCTCATCCCTGTGGTCTTTGCCCTGCCTGGGCTTGTCCTTTTTGGAGGACTTAGACTTCTCACCCGCCTTCTTAGTCGATTTCTCGGCGGGGTGAGCCTCCGCCTCCAGGGGGGACTTGGAGGGACCAACAGGGGAAACGACAGTCACCTTCTCCTGGGACATCTTGGAAGCCGGAACGGATGCCTTAGAGATCGAAGCCGGAGCCGAAGTCGAAGGCAGGATCTCCTGAGGGGCCAAAGCACGGTCGAGAAGATAAGACTTCAGCCGAGAGGCACGATTCTTCCTCGCCTGCGGAGTCAATGATCTGCACAGGGCACAGCTCTGGGTGTTATGGGCCTCGCCCAAGCAGATCAAGCACTTGGAGTGGGGGTCCGTGTGAGGGACCTTGGCCCCACAAACAGCACAGTGCTTAAATGGAGCCGGAGACATCAAGTCCAAATCGGGATCCAAAATTGAGGTCGAGCAAGCCGAGAGGTCAGAACAATAGCCGAGTCACAGACGAGGGAGAGTAGTCAAACAACAAGCCGAAGATCGAAAAACCAAGAGAGACAAGCCAAGCGATTCCAACACTGTTCCTTTCGAGTAGCCTACGCGGCAGAAAAAAAGGAACTGGGGAAAAGAGCGGGAACAGGGCTTATATAGAGGAGGGGCGGGGCTACAGCCAAAAAGTTGCAAGCCGCTTTTCTGCCCAGTGATTCCAGAGAGTTCCGAATTCGACTGCGCAGGCGCAGAGAACCCATTTGTATGATTCGCAGAGACCACAAAGAAGAAGCTCCCGTTTATGAAAATAATGTTGCTGTATCTACTAAAATAATTCTTTAAGAAAGGCAAGGTTGATGTTCAGATTACATAAAGAGCTGGCTGTGAAATCAGTTACTTAACAGGTACACACTTTTTTTTCACCTTGCTATGCGAATTTGCCTGAATTAAGAAACCAGCGAAAAAATAACATTATGTTATATAATGTGCTAAATGATTACATGTTATCACAGTGTATTTGCATACATACATAACTTACAAGGACAGTGTCATCATATGCTAGACTAATATGGACTAGCTTTGTGACCCATGCAATATATACCAACACCTCATTATTCATGAATAAGTGTATGAAGTCTACAAATACAGCTTATTTATGTTTATTTTTTTCACTCATTTTAGCCACCTTTAAAGACCATAGTCTTCCCAAGTCACCTTAAAGCATAAAAGCAACACAATTCAGCTCACATCAATAAAATCGATATGAATGTAAATAACTTTAAACAAAACAAGTTATAATAAAATACAGTTTCAAAATGACATCAGCAAATCCAATTAAAATCAATTACAATCCTCCCTCTGTTCCTGTGGTTTTCAGATTCGCATCCCTTGCTTATGCACAAGGGATGAATGGAGGGGGAATGAATGGGGCACATGCCACCTCTATTCAATTGAAAGGGGCTTCAATATAAGCAAAAGTTTTTGTGAGTGGGTCTGGAACAGATCCCCCCATGAAAAAGGAGGGGTGTCAGGGACAGCCAGGTGGAGGACATGGAGGGCTCTGAGGAAGAATATGCTGAGTCAGGTCCTAGCATAGTGCTGCCAGATCCTAGAGACTTAGGTGAACCTGGACCTAGTTCTATAGGACACAGTGAGGCACAGTCCCTACCTCAGCAGCCTAGGGTTTCCCCAGAAGAAAGCCTTCCCCCAGCAGAGGTTGCAGGCCTGGAAGAGACACAGGAGCAAGAGACAGAAATCCCTTCCTTTGCTCAAAGAAGAGCAGATCGGGCAGGGTTGAGATGCTCTCTGAGATTGCTAGAGAAAGCCAAGTTGAAACAGCTGTGAAGGGAGGAGCTGGGGGCTATATAAGAGATCAGGGAAGACAAACTTTTGTCAAAGCTTATCTTGGTTTACCGGCGAAAGCTTTTGACTCTCAGCTTGACCTTGGACTTCTCATTACCTGCGACCTTCGGAACGGCTTTGGAATCTCTGTCTGCAAAAACCCTAGACCTCGAAACGCCCATTGGACTTGCCTTTTGCCTTGTGGACTTTGTATTCTACTACGGCCAGCAATTACTGGTATTTTGTTTCTATTATAATTGTGTTTTCTCCAGGACTCATTATCTATCAGCCACGTGTTGGCAGCTTTCCCGGACAAGGGGTGACTGTAGAAGTTAAGGAAAGCAGCCACAGATGGCACTAGCCATATATTTCTCAGATGGGAATTTCATGGAGTTGGCCCTACCTGAGAAGGCCCTGTTTCTAGTGCCTGCCAGCTTCACTGGTCTTGATGAAGGGCTGGGCAGCACCTCTGGGAATGATCTTAAACCAATGTCTCTCAAACTTTTGCCTTCCAGATATTTTCGACTTCAGGTCCAAAAATTCCTGACCACTGGCAAAGCTAGTTGAGGCTTCTAGAGAGAAGACCCAAACACATGGAGGAAAAAAGGCAATACATGCAAAACGGATCTAGGAGTCTTGAGGATCACAGTCTGGACATGAGTCAGCAATGTGATGCAGCAGCTAAGAAAAGCAATGCAATTCCACTAAGACACCTACATCAATAGGAGTAAGGTGTCTCAATCAAGGGAAGTAATAGTACCACTCTCTTCTGCTTTGGTCAGACCTCATCTGGAATATTGTGCCCTGTTCTAGGTACCACAATTCAAGAAGGATGTGGACAAGTTGGAGTGTACAGAGGAGGGAAACCAAAGTGGTGAAAGGTACAGAAACCAGGTCCTGTGAGGAGTGGCACCACCATTGACCATAATGGGACATGGCCATCCACAGATGCCCCAAAGTGTGGATGGCTAGCCCACCGATACAGAGGGTCAACTGTAATCTTTTCTGGACTGGTATATGTGAATATACATAACTTAAGGTCTGCATTCTCTAATAGGTCCACAGCAGATGCATCAACTGAGTTTGATAACAGGCATCCCTGGCAACTGCTGCCATCTGGACATTCCCAACAATGATGAATCCAGAAGGGTGCTCCAAGCTGCCACAATGATCATATAAATCTCAGCTTCTAGCTATACATCATCAAGCAACAGCTGATGTATGTCAAGGAGCAGACACAGCAAAAGCTTTCACTCAAGGTCTAGACACTGGATCCAATACATTTGTACTAATGCTGCCACTTTCTTGGCATTTGCAACAGCTGCCAACATACTAGTAATAATATTAGCAGAGAGGCGAGTTCTCTGTCTAGGTATTCAATCGTTTTGATATTTTGCCATATTTACATAAGGAGCTCTTAAGGTAATGTTTAATATTTAGTGTCTCCACTTAGCTCACTTTTTCATTGCAGAAATAATAGTCTTTGTTTGTAGCTTCAAGCTGCAATCTATCCCCACTCAACTGGGAATAACACCTATTGACCTCAATGGGTCAATACACTGATATGTATAATATTGTAGTCCCAAGACCTTTTCTCTGTTCTCAAGCCTTCAAGAGCTTGAAGTAAGAAAAAAGGGGAAGCTTTAAAATAATTAATTTGTCAGGATACTTTAACCAAACCCTTCAGAAACCACAAGTAAATTAGAGAAGCTCCTACCTTTATCCCTTCATCACAGTTGATAAAATACGGTCATATTTTAGCCATTTTTAAATAAGAAGCAGTTTGAAGTCAACAAGGCTTTTAAATGCTTAACTTGGGTTATTCTGTGTTCTGCATTGTTATCAGAAGCCTCAGTCTGTTTCTCCTTTCTGTACATTAGGACAAATAAGTCTGATAGGACATTCTACTTTTTATCTTCTACCTGCTTTATTGTGTTGAGTTAAAAGATACAGAGACATGTTGTTAAGAATTTGCTTGCAACTGCTGATATAGGATTGTTGCTTGCTTACAGTTAAACCATTTTTTCACACAAGATCTCCCTTTACCTGTGCCAATTACCTTTTAGAAGCAGCTGGTCCTTTTCATATATAAAATATTAGTGCTCCTTGACTCCCCCCCCCCAAAAAAAATTCAAACATAAATAGCACTGAGTCACTGTGCAACTGAAAGTAGTGGCCATAGGTGTCTTCTTGAGAACCGGAACAGAAGACGATAAAAAGAAGAAAGTTTGTACTTATGAACATTATGCCTATTAACCTGGGCCCATTCTCACTACAGAATTACGTTGCTATTATTCCACTTTTACTGCCTTGTTTCCATTTTATCGAGTCCTGGGATCAACAGTTTAGAGAGGGTTGTTCAGTATTCTCAGCCAGAGAACTCTACTGCCTTCCATAGCATAGGACCATACAGATAAAGTGAAATAATTCTGTACTGTGATTGGTCGCCTGGCCTCTTTTGCTTGTCTTCAGAGCTTGGGGTAGTTACTTTTTTGGACAGCAAAGTGCAGAATGAGCTCAGGCTTGCTAGTGAGGAAGATGGAGCAAATGATGGAGCATGGAAAATGCAGCACAGAATAGGTGGAATGTTAGTGCACCTATTCAGGCAGAATACATGTTTACTCTAAATTTATTCAGGTCTCCAGGGCCAGATGAACCTCATCCAATGGTATAAAAAGAACTGGCAGTAGTAATCTCAGAATCACTAGCAAAAACCTTTGGGAATTTCTGGAGAAAAGGAGAAGACCAAACAATCTGGAGAAAGGCAAATGTTGACCCCATCTTCAAAAAGAGGTGAAAAGAGGACCCTAACAATAACCACCCAGCCAATCTGACAGCCATACCAAGAAACTTTCTAGAGAAAATTATGAAACAGTCTGTAAACACTTAGGCTCAAAACCGATGGGTGTAAAAAGCCAGCTTCCTCGTGGCTTGGGAGCATTGTGTTTAGTTGACACATGCCCCTAACCCATGCAGAAGCTATGTTGAGGATGCTTCCAGCTGCCTAAAATGGACCAAACCCAGCCCCAAAAGAAGTGGATCTTTTCTGCTCCTTGCTGCCATCCATTTGGGACCACAGCAGGGCCTGGCATCAGGACCACAGCATGTGGTTGCCACAGTAACACAGTGGTCCAGGCAGGAGTGGCCTGTGACTGCTCCTTCCTGCCCATCTGTTCCATCCCATAGAAAGGAATGCCATGGTCAATAAAAGTCAGCATGGGTTTCTCAGAAACAAGCCATGCCACACTAATCTTATCTCTCTTTTTTATAGAGTTACAAGCTTGGTAGGTGATGGGAATGCTGTAGATGTAGTGTATCTTGATTTCAGAAAGGCCTTTGACAAAATCCCTCATGATATTCTTGCAAAAAAGCTAATAAAAGGTGAGCTAGACAATGTGGCTATTAGGTGGATTCGTAATTGGTTGACCAACCAGACCCAAAGGGTACTCACCAATGGCTCCTCCTTATCCTATAGAGAAGTGACCAGTGGAGTGCCATAGGGTTCCATCTTGGTCCAGTGCAATTCAACATATTTATCAATGACTTGGATGATGAAATAGAAAGCATGCTTATCAAATTTGCAGATGACATCAAATTAGGAGGAGTATCTGATACCCCAGAAGATAACATTAGAATTCAAAATGACCTTAACAAATTTGAAACAAAAAATAATAAAAAATAAACAATTTATTTGTATCCCGCCCAATCAATGAGGAATCAACTGGGACAAAACTAACAAAATAAATTTCAAAAGGGAGAAATGTAAGGTACTACTTGGAGGCAGAACAAATGAAATGTGCAGTTAGAGAATGAGTGACACCTGTCTTGACAACACTACATGTTTATGGGGCCCTGGTGGGGTAGTGATTATATGCCTGAACTGCAGCCACTTACTCACAAACCACAAGGTTGTGAGTTCAATATCAGCCAGGGGCTCCAGGTTGACTCAGCCTGGCATCCTTCCATAGGTCACTAAAATGAATATCTAGTTTGTTGGGGGCAATTAGCTTACACTTTGTAAACTGCTTAATACATCAGTAACCAGTTAAAAAATGTACTTGCTATTGAATGTGATCTAGGAGTCCTAGTAGACCAAAAGCTGAATGAGAGCAGCTGCTGAAAAAGCCAATGCAATTCTAGGCTGCATCAATAGCAGTATAGTTTTTGAGGGAAGTCATAGTGCCAATTTATTCTATTTTGGTTAGACCTCACTTGGAATACTTTGTCCAGTTCTGGGCACCACAATTGAAGAAGGATATTGACAAGCTGGAGCGTGTCCAGAGGAGAGTGACCAAAATGATGAAAGGTCTGGAAACCATGCCCCTTGAGGATCAACTTAAGGATGTTTAGTCCAGGGAAGAAAAGGTTATGGGGTGACATGATAGCCATGTTTAAATATTTGAAGGGATGTCATATTGAAGGTGGAGCTAGCTTGTTTTCTGCTCCTTCAGAGACTAGGGAACTTATCACACGGGATGGAATGTCTCTCAATTTCGAAAGAAAAGAAAGTGAGGCCAATTCAGAAATAAATGCCATTACGTGACAACTCATTACATGCAAAGACAAATAACATCCACCCAAAGGAGAAAGCAAAGCCAATACGAATGAAATCATCATATACCTCTTGCGAATTAACATGATTTGACATCTCCTTCCCCCCCCCCCCCCCAGTGACAGATAATCAATAAGGAGCAGGCAGGAGGCACACTTGTGTCCTCCTCACTGCCTTTTCCTTCCTGGTTGTGGAGCCAGGCAGACGACGAGAGAGAGAGGGAGGGAGGGAAGAAGGAGTCTTGGCTGCTCCCATCTTCCCAGGCGTCGCCAGCGGAGGGGCCTTTCTTCTGAGCATGCAGACCCTGGGCTGGGCACCCCAAGAAGGAGCTTTTAGCTGCCCAGGAGCAGGCAGCCTCGGTCCTTCTTTGCTGCTGCTGCCTCTAAAGGGAAAGGTGCCCCGCTCTCCTGGGACTCGGGCAGGGCGGCAGGGTTTCTTTGCAGAGAAGGAGCCAAAGGATGTGGAGGGGAAAAGAAAGGCTGCTGGTTTGGTTTTGTTTTGGAGGGGAGGCGGAAAGACAGAGGGAGGAAAAAAAGGGCAACATCGGAAGGGTTTGGGTGTTGTTGAAAAGCAAGCCCCAAGCCCCGTCCTTTTTTCCTCTCCCTCCCCTCCAGGATGAACTGGCTTAACATGGGAGGAATTTCTCCCAATTTCGAATGGATCCAATTCAAATTCACCTGAATTCACTAGTTTAGCGAATTCACATGAATTCCATTGCGTTCGGAATGACTTCCCATTTCCCGAAAATGACCCCCCATTGCCCGAAATTGCATGATATAGTCTAATACGCAATAACGTGAAACCCATGATTGCATTCGGAATGGCTTCCCATTGCCCAAAATTGCATGAGATACGCTAATTCATAATAATGTGAAACCCCATGATTGCCTTTGGTATATATCCCTAAATTCCCTCGTGTGATAAACTCCTAGGACATGTAGCAATGATTTCAATCAAAAGGGAAAGAGATTTCATCTAATTCACAGGAAGAACTTCATGATGGTGAGAGCTGTTCAATAGTGGAATAAACCGCCTCAGAGTGTGGTGGAGTCTTCTTCTTTGGAGGTTTTTAAACAGGCTGGATTGCCATTGTGCCTTCCTGCATGGCAGGATTGTGGTCTCTTCCAATTCTATGATTCTGTGAACTTACAGACTCCGCTACCTGGTCATGCTGACTGGGAAATTCAAGGAGTTGTAACCTAAAGAGTAACTTTTCCAAGCCCTGCTTTTATTTAAATCTTCTTAGTGGCAAACTTTCTGCTTCCACATTCTATTGAAAGCACCTAAAGAGGGATTTTAAACAGTAATTCTTTTTTGTGCTCTTTTTTGGTAGAAATTATATGTTGAATACTTTGGAAAAATGACACACACATTATATAAAGTTATGATTCACTAAAGTTTTCGGTCACTTTCTCACAGAGCAAGCACAGCGTGAACAGGAACCATCTAGGGAAAGCTGCGATGATGACTAGAAGAACACAAAGCATCTCTTCCAGTACAAAAAGATTGTAATGCTTAAAAAAAAAACCAAAAGCAAAGGGATTGAATTAAAGTAATGGGTATAACAAAAATTGAGCAGAATATTATTCTGTGTTCTCTGTCTCTCTTTTCCAAAGCCACAACTGGATATGTAATGAATGAAAAGACAGGCATTTCAAATAACTGTTCTAATAGTACCCATTGCCAAAAATCTATAGGCAGTCATTCAGGAAAAGGTGGGGGTGATGGACCAGAGATCAGCTTCTTTTGCAGTTTGGTAGATTGGCTCATTTGAGTTGTCATGTGGTGCTATTTGCAAACACCTTGCTGCAATTCTTCTGTTCTCTGTTGTTCTCTTCCCTTTCAAAAGATAAATGGCCAGTTCTGCCCTGCATTGGGAGTGGAGCAGAGCTGTCCTTGATGGCAGTTTGTTCCCTACCACTTCTGTGGCTCCATGAATCAAAACAGAAAATTGAAGATAGGTAAGAAAGAACTTCAGCTTTATGATGACTTATTACCACCAATAAAATGGAATAAGAAATTTTGCCTTTTAACAAAATTATTGGAGAAGATTGGATAGTTCACACTTCAGTCCTAAGAAAAGTCAAAGCTTTGGTGCTCTTTCAGACTACACAAATGCATCTATGATTCTATTTTAACTGCCATCCTATAGCATCCTGGGGTTCGTAATTTGGTGAGGTGCTACTAGACCTCTCTGGATGAGAATTTAAATTCTCCTCCCCTAGTGGCAAATTTAATCTTGTAATCCATAGGATGGAACACCTCAAAATTAGGAGGAACTTCCTGACAGTAAAGGCTGTTCAAAAGTGGAACACACTCCCTCGGAGTGTAGTGGAGTCTCCTCCCTTAGAGGTCTTTAAGCAGAGGCTGGATGGCCATCTGTTAGGGATGCTTTGATTGGGTATTCCTGCATCGCAGGGGGTTGGACTGGATGGCCCTTCAGGTCTCTTCCAACTCTATGATTCCATGATTCTAACTATGGCAATAAAAGTGGAGTCATAATGCTGTAAATGTGTACAGTGAAAAGGCCCAGTATTAGGAGATTATCACATTAATAATAATAATAATAATAATAGGATTTATTTCTATTCCGCCTTTTCCAGTGGGGAATCAAAGCGGATTACAGCAGTCAAACAAGCAGTTTCATTTATATACCGCTTCATACCGCCTAAGGAGTGTCTAAGTGGTTTACAACTGTAAGCTACTTACCCCCAACAATCTGGGTACTCATTTTAGCGACCTCGGAAGGATACAAGCCTGAGTCAAGCTTGAGCCCCTTTGCTGGTATTGAACTTGCCATCTTATGGTTTTGAGTGAGTGGCTGCAGTACAGGCATTTAACCACTGCGCCACCAGGACAAATAACCTGACTTCTCCCTAACAGGATGCAACCAGGTTGTGGGATGCAGGTGGGTATTATCGCCATAATTTGCCACTGCTGTTGCCAGGTGGCTGCATCCCAGTTGCATCCCATGTTCCAGCCATAATTTGGAGGCCACTTTTCAAGGCTGAAAAGCTCCAACTTTGAAAAGTGGCCTCTGAAGCGTGATTGGGACCTGGGATGCAGTCAGGATGCAGCTGCCTAGCAGCAGTAGCAGCAATAGATTAAATGTGATACCTCGTAATACCTGTCTGCACCCCACAACCCGGCTGCATCCTGTTTGGGAGCAATTGGGTTATTTGTCAATACAATAATCTTCTTAGAAAATAACCTACTGGGCAAGATTCTGCACTGAAGAAAAGGAGTGCAACTTTCCACTGAAAGGCTGCATCTGTACTGCAGAAATAACCAGTTTGCCACCACTTTAATTGATATGGCTCAATGCTATGGAATTCTGGGAACTATAATTTGCTGTGGCATCAGAGCTCTCTGACAGAGAAGGCTAAATGTTTCACAAAACTACAGTTCCCAGAATTCCCTGGAGTGGCTGAAACTGGGAGGTCTGAGGCTGACATATGCAGTGGTATATGCCTGCTGTGTGTTTGCAGAGGTTAGGTTTTGAAACCATATTTATATCTTAAAAATAGCCCTAGGCAATGGGCTATATAGCCAGGTAACAACGTCATCAAGATGCCAGTAAATTTGTAAGGGGGGGAAATGCATGCCCATCTAGGGCCATTAACTGTGCATAAAACCTTATGTGTAATTTGTCATGTAAGAGATTAATGTCCTCATAGGAAATGAAAATTCTTCCAAAATATTTGTATGCACATACAATGTCACAAGATTAAATTTATTAAAGATATTACTACTGTATAAATCTGTTTAATATCCAGCTTGTTTATTTTTGCACATTACTGGCATCTGCATAATAAAAGCAGGATTATTTCTTAAAACCCCTTGCTTATGTTTGCTTCAGCTGTAAATGAGACTGTTCTGCCATGCATGAGATTGAAAATAAATACTTTGCAACGAAGATAACTCCTTGGTGGTGTTCTTTGTAGTATTGTGTTCTGGAATCTTTAAGAGGCAGTCCCTTAACACATATGACTTAGCATTCTCTTATATCCATTAAGCCCTCAAGGAAATCCAATAAATTTCATGGAGAATATTGACTTGGATTGTTTCAGAGTAGAGGTCAGAGATAGTATCAACAGAAATGGCCATATCTGTTTTAACAATACCACTGCAAAGGCAGTATTGACTGCTGATAGGATGCTAGTTCCACTCTTCACAACTGATTGTTCACTTTGCTTTCAGATTAAGTGGACTATGTTCTCTAGCCAGGAGAAGATTTCTCCTCCCCTCTTCTCATCTTTCTGAGAGCCTTTGTTCCCACATACAGGAAGAGGGACTGCTTTGTTTACAACTCTATTTCTTCTAGATTCAAAATAACATGATGTTAAATGTAAGTTGAAATGTATTGCCTCAATTTTTAAAAGAAAACTTTCTTCATTTTTAATAACTTTATATAGCATAAGCCTAAAGAAAGAAACAATAATTATTGGTACAATATACCACATACAGAGATGTTGAGTTAAATCCAAAAGAGAGAGAAGTATATTTTATATTACAGGTATTAAATTGTTCTAAATGATCTAAATGAGATTGTACAGGTGAATACGTCTGTTGGTGTTTACAAATAAACTAAAAGGACAGCCTATATAAAATTCAGAGCTGACTGTGTTGTTTCTTAATTCCTGCAGCTGTCAGGTAAATTTCCCCATTAAAACCAAAGACCACAACAATAATAAATTGTTTGCTTCTTTCCAGTTTTCCAACACATGGGCTTCATGAAAGGTAAATTTGTTAGCGGTTTTCATATATGAAAGGACCAAACAATAGTGAGGAAATAAAACCCATAGGAACACAATTATGCTAGGTTTGTTAGACTAGCCCAGCTAATTTCCTAAGAAACATCCACAGTGCAGTTGGGGGAATCATCTACACAGGTCTTCTGTTGTGGGGTCAAGACCTATCCGAGGATGTTCATGATGGACAAGTGCAAATCTTCTTTGCCTAACACTGGGAATTATGATCTTCGTAGCAGGAGATCTGTGCACAGCAGTAAACCAAAATACCCATAAGAAAGGTTTATGATACCTATCCTAATTTTAGAAAGTTGCAGTTAAGATACTTTCATGATAATGCACAGGTTTCTAAGGCATTCATCCAAATGCATTTACAATTTTCAGACCATGGCATTGAAGTAAAAGACTGAAAAGGAGGCTGATCTTAGGGGGATGCCGATATTTGGTGCTTGCATGATTGTCCTTGCTACTTCACGGTTTGGTCTACTCATATTTGGAGTTGCAATATGCTACAACCAATGTATATCAAGCTTTTGAAATACTGAGTCATTCCCATATGTTTTGAAGACCTTGACCCTTCTCTCATATGACCCAGACAGCTAGGCACAGTTTCTGTTCTGTTGTTTCATCTCCCCAAGAAGATGGATTCTACTTAATAAGATGGCTCCTTTTCATTATAATGGCAGCAACTACATGCAAGCTGATAACATACTGACAGAGCTTTACAGTATTCATCACTGCTGCCTTGATTTATAAAAGTCAATTAAATTATTCTTCAGAGCTTGGCCTGTGGCGATGCTGGTGGGGGATTATGCAAATTGTAGTAAAAATACTTTTAAAATAAAATGAAATGAATTAATAGGTAGGCAGAAAAATGTGATCCAATTAAAATGAAGTCACTAGGGTTATTGCAGTTACTTGAATTAGTCCAGATGATAATTTCAAAGACTTGAGAATGCTATTCTATAACCATCCTTGATCATATACACAGATATCACTGGTACTGAAAGCCTGGACCTAATAAAACATCCTTTGAAACATATATACTGGTAGCACATGTAGTCAACACCTGCTGAAGGCACAGCCTGAAATCATTTCCCTAGATGACCTGAGGTGCCTGATGGGTGCCCCCACACAGTTCCTAAACTTCCACTGTAATCTGCCAGAATCACAGGAATAATAGCAAAGATGGGCATAAACTAAGGTCTGACACTATAAATGCAGAGCCAGTTTGGCAGCTTTTTATTCTCTCTCTTATTCCTGCTCAAGAGGAGGAAGTAAGTACCAGTCCACGCTTGGCCATAGACAGACAGACAGACAGACAGAGTCATAATTCTGGAATGTGAGGAATCCGGCACAGAAGAGTTCAAGTGCAAGGAGATTCTGGGCCAGATGACACCCTCCCTGGATCTGAGAAGCTGGTGAGTAAAGTATATATTTAAGAGGGCTCCCTGCTCAGTAGGACTTGACAGAGGCTGACACCCTTAACACCTCAACTCTTTGAAGTCCAGCAAAAAGAGAAGAAAAAGTGTCATAGGAACCATCTGTCAAACCGAGGTCCCTGTTTCATCAGCTCATCATCCAGAGGCAGCCATCTGTAAATGTTCTAGCACCTACAGGGAATCCTTGTCATTGTGACAATTCAACCTCTTTGACAGGCCATGTTCTTGCTATTCCTGTATTTCCTGGAATTATTAACCCCTGGATTGGCTAAGGTTAATTAATCTTTGTTTTATCCCTTTTTGGCTTTGAATATCAGTACTACTGGCTTTGTGCAATGACCTTTGAGATTCTAGCCCTGCACTTAACTTCAGTTTCTTGGATTACCTGTGCACTGTACATTCTATATGAAATTTGGACTGATTTCCCAGTAGCTTCTTCCCTTAGGAGAATCTGTTTGTTTTGACACTTACTGCCCATAGCCATGGGAGAAATAAACAGATAAATGAAAGCTGCATGCAAATATGCTCACTGGGGAAATTTCATATACAATGTACAATTTAGTGCAGATCATGTACAAATTTCATATACAATGTACACTTTAGTGCAGAAACAGATTCAACTTGTGCATTTTCAAAAAATCACAGACTGATACCAAAGTTGGATGGATGCATTTAATCTGTGAATATATGTGAAAGTTGACAAGTACAGCTCCCTTGTTGAGTTGTTGTAAATCCATCCCTTTCAGTCTGGCTTCTGCTGGACAGCTCCCTGCCTCCAGCTCAAGCATCTGCTTCTGCCGCTTCTGTCCTTGCCAGGCTAGGCTGGCAGAATCAAAGAACATTTATATTCAGGCTATGTGCATGGTGGAAACAGATCTTTATGTTTAAACTGGGTCCACCACATATCGTTCCTACGGTTCCAAACTTAAGATCAAGGGGAGCATGCAGGTGAGGAATGCTGGAAAAACATTCTGCTTCTCTATTTTTCCCCATGCAAACAAAAATCCATCAGTGATACCTTTATTGGCCAATCAAAATACATAACGTACTTGTTGTAAGCTTTCAAGTTCCACGGGCTTCTTCATCAGGCAAGATGTTACAAACATGCCTGCATGTTGTTTCAGTCCTTAGTGGAGATGGTATACTGGGGAGGATATATTTTGTGCAGATCAGCTCCTCCTCCTTCTGGTCATGTGGTAATAGGAAGATTTTCAAAGTCCAGGAAATTTAAAGTCCATTTGCATCTCAACAGGGACCCCTCTTTTGCAATCCTGTATATCTCCATTCCAATGAGGTCACAAGCCTCTTTGTAGGCAGAGAACAATGGATTCCTCAAGAAGTCTCCATGTTTTTGCATCAGGATCATTTTGGTGGTGTACAGGTAAAACAAGCAAATTCAGTCCAAATTTAAGAAGAATCCATTGTTCTCTGTCTACAAAGAGGCCTGTGACATCACTGGAATGGAGACATACAACATTGTAAAAGGGTCCCTGTTGAGAGGCAAATGGACTTTAAATGTCCTGGACTTTCTATTGCCACATGGCTAGAAGGAGGAGGAGCCTGCCTGTACAAAAGATATCCTCCCCAGTATACCATCTCTACTAAGGACTGAAACAATATGTAGGCATCTGACTAACATCTCCAATTGTTTTTGTTTTGTTTTGTTTTGTTTCCTTTTCTTTCTTCTGTTTGTTTGTAACATCTTGCCCATGGAGCCCATGGAGATTCAAAAGCTTGCAACAAGTATATTGAGCATTTCGGTTGGCCGATAAAGGTATCACCGATGAGGCCAACACAGCTACTTCTGCACATTTCCCCCCATGATTTTTTCCCTTTAGGAAGTTCCTCTTAGGTTAATATTGCATTTTTTAAAGACAGAGGCCATTGCAAAAATGGCAGGATTCAAGGGAATATTTGTTGACATAGGCAGAAACATAAAACAACAGGAGAAAATTACATACCCCAGTTAAAAAATGTAGATGTAAAATATACCTAATATCTTGCTACTGTTACTCACAAAACTGATCCTTTCATGCAAATATAAGCAAATATATATATATATATATATTAATTCAAATTTAAAATAAATTTTTAAGCATGCTAAAATTATTAACATTTGTGTCAGAGAGCAACTAAGGGAAATGGTATGCTGGGGAACAGATGATGGAAATACTGGCTATATATGGGGGTTTATTGATGCTCCTGCCCATCTCTGTCCATATACCCAATATAAGACTCTTCAGGAGCCCAGGAAAAGCCAAATAAAGTGTTCAAGGCAATGCATGATTTTATTCAAATTATTTTATTAGTGAGATGAGTTGTCAGATATAATTGATATTACTAGCTTGGTGTCACCACTTAGGAAATTTTCTTCTGCCATGCTGTGCTGTCAAAGATATTAGGATAATTTTGCTGCTGTAGTAACAAATTCCTAATAGAATCCATTTCCTACCAGACAGAGGTAATTACCCTTTGCTAAACTACTCCAGAATAACATAATGTGCAATACCCTGTGTTATCTCTTTTGCAGGAATTGTTCAAGGATATTCAGAGACTTTATTCATTAAGAGGGGTGCAGCTATATGGAGGTAAAAGGAGAGCATTGCTCTCCTCCAAATTAGAATTTTGCCTCACCATGACATTTTCTTTCAGTTCTCAAATTTATAGCATGGAAGAGAGAGGCACTAAAAATCATTCACACCTACTGTTCTTATATGTGCTGTGTTTGTGTTCCCTTGGAAACTTTGCCTATCCCTTTTCCTTGGAAGCATAAATTCTAGTGTTCAACTGAAGTTTTAAGTCACTGCAGTGTTAGAATTCAAAGATATAGCCATGTTAGTCTGTGGAATCAGTATGCAGAGAGATCTTGTAGCACCTTTGAGACTAACTGAAAGAAATAAATTGGCAGCATGAGTTTTCATAGACTTCCGTCTACTTCCTCAGATGCAATGTTAGAAATTTGGGAACTGAAGGAAAATTTCATGTGGGGCAAAATTTTTATTTAGGAGGCAATACAGAATAGATACACCCGTTCATTAGAGAGAGAATGAGAATCAGCTGAGTTCTAGTGAGAAGTGCCAAAATGCTAGAATGTTTGGGCCTTTATGGTTCCTGATCAGTTTAGTTGTTAGCTTTGCCTCTGCTTGCTATACAGCAATAATTTCCTTTAAACTGCCTTAGCCACACTTATCTTCTTTTGATTTCACCTGGAATACAAATTGTTTTTCAGGTGATCCTTCAAAGTAATTCTTCTATGGGTAACCCATGGTAACCAAGAGAGAAAAGATGGGACTATATTGTGCAGTTGTATAGTGGTATCTATGGTTGAGTCAAGTAACTATGATCTATGGAAGCACAGTTTGTATTAATACTGAGTGTAACACTCCCAGTTCTTCAGCTATGCTAGGTTCATATGCTTTGTTTTGTAAGAATTTCAGAGGTATACTTCTATCCTAGATCATACCACTGATAGTTTCTCTGATGCTAATGAAAATGATATATGTTTCATATATATTGCTTTGATGTATACCGATAAGTATCTGCATTGTAAAGACATGATCAATTGAATCCTTTTGATTTCTGGTAATAATTTTTTAGTGTAGATTGTAATTTTTCCTTATATATTGAAAATATTCTAGGTGATGATGATGATGATGATGATGATGATGCCCTATACGGTTTAGGTTCAGACTATTTGAGAGACCATGTCTCCCTATACAAAGCACCTAGAGCCCTAAGATCCTTAGGAGAATCTCAGTCCCACTACCATCCCAGGCTTACCTGGTGAGGACACGAAAGAGAGCCTTCTCAGTGGCTGGTCTCACCCTCTGAACTTAATGGGACACTAGGATGGCTCCCTCCCTGCTGGTCTTTTGCCAGAAAGCTAAGACACTTTTATTTCAGCAAACTTTTTAAAATCATTGATTTATTGGGGGATGGGGGACTGGTTTAGGTTAATTTTAACATTGTATATTTTAAATTCTGTACATTTTAAAATGTTTTACTCTTTTAATTGGATTATTTTAATTGCTTTAAAGTGTTGTTTTAATGTGTGTGTGTGTGTATAGTGAGCTACCTTGGATCCCAACTTAAGAGAAAGGCCAGATAGAAATAAAACAAACAAACAAACATTAAAATGGGATTACATTATTAAATTATTAACCAACTAAAAAGGTTTTTAAAATACAATTAAAATGTTTAAAAGCAAGATTAAAACAGTACAATTAAAACAGTACAACATGCTCTTACAAACCCTTTCTTTAGATACCTTCATTTCTCAGGAAGCTTGTTTGAATTAAAAATGCAATTAACAGGCTTTTTATCACTAGCCCACTCTCCATGCTCATCAGTTAGTAAATAAAGGAGTGGAATGTTCCTACAGGAAGCATTTAATTAAAGGCAAAAGAGCCCTTCAAAGTCTCTGTGCATATTAGTCAAAAACTTATTAAAAACTTATTAAAATAAGTTTTGTTTCCAAAGAAATGTAACAAAAGAGCTTTTTGGAGGGGGGGACACAGGACAACATGCTAATTGTAGAGGAAACATAAAATGTTTGACTTGACAGAGTCAAAGGAAAGGCAAAGTCTGGTGGGGTGTGCAATTATTATTATTATTATTATTATTATTATTATTTCCTCAGAAAGCAGATCCCTTGGAAGGCAGTTGGTACATTCCACACTCAAGAACCAAATGGTTGAGATGGAAAGAGCAGGACAAGCAGAGATCATTCTGTAATCCAGATTCCAGAGAATGAAGGCAGACTCTGTGCCCTCATTGTGCCAATCTACAAGCAAGAATGGTCAGAGATGTCTCAGGACCCTGGACAGCTCACTGAGAATTGACGGTTCCTTCTGTCACCTCCCAGTGTTATACCTTCTGGGGTAGCTGTATTAGCCAGCCACATATAGCAAACTCAGACACACACAAATGCATACACACATGCTACAGTGATACCTTTATTGGGTACAAAGTACAATACATTACACCAGCTTTTGAAGTTCACAGATTTATTCATCAGGTATTTTGCTCTAGAGGAACAAAACTGACAATGTGAGGTCACAGAGCTGCATCTTTCTTGAAATGTTAAAGCTGAGCTTAAGATGGTAGCATAGGGATGTTAAATTCAGTTTTAACATCTCAAGCTTTAACACCTTCCACTGTCACAGTTCTTCCCCTAAAATGACTTCTAACACCCATGCCTCATGAGGAAGCCTGTGAGCTTTGAAAGCTTGCAAAATGTATTTTGCACCTTTTGGCTGGCCTAATAAACGTGTCACCAGAATGTGTGTTGTGTGTGTGTGTGTGTTTGAATTTTCTATATTCAGCTCCCATTGAGTCCTCCTTGCCTCCTTATTCAGATAGCTTCTCTATCAGTCTACTTGCTCCTCCATCCCCTTGCCATCTGAGGACTGTTGTGGCTTGAAGCAGCAGCCACTATGCCCCAAATGTATCATTATATTGATTTCTCCATCTGTTCCCACCTATGCACTGCTTGCACTGGTAAATAGGAAGCAGAGACTCTGAACTCCCTGGAAATGAAAGTAGAGTACTACAGACTTATTTCAGTTAATAATGATTCTGGCAAATAACTTCCTTTTTACAAAGACTTTTTATGGGAGCCCAGTCCAACCCTCCTCTTTCTTGTCTTCTGTCGATCTGGAAGTTTTCTGGCATCATTGATATTGGGAGGATGGAAAAGGACGACTGGAGAAAGACAGACTTTCAGTATGGTGTTGCAGCAGCATGTCTGCAGTAAACAAGACAATAAGTGTTGACTTGGGAAAGAAAAGGATTCTACTCCAGGTGATCCTGCTGTATTATTATTATTATTATTATTATTATTATTATTATTTTATCCTTTATTTATATAGTGCTGTAAATTTACACAGTGCTGTACATATAATCTTATAATTAGACGGTTCCCTGCCCTCAGGTTTACAGTCTAAAAGACACAACACAAAAAGAGAAGGGAAAGATGGTGGGAAAGGGGATGAGGTCCAGCGGTTCTTCTCTGCCTCTGGGGCCTGGACCAAGGTAGATGGATTGGAGGGAGGGCACGGCTTCTTAATACATAATTAAAATGAGGCATCCTGGGGCAGACAGCATAATTCTGGGAACGCTTTCATAAACAATATAGTCTTTAATTCAGTTTTGAAACTGGTTAGAGAAGTGATGAGGCGCACATGTGGGGGAAGAAAGTTCCAGGAGTGAGGGGCAGCAAGTGAGAAGGGATGAATCTGGGACAGGGCAGTGAAAATCCTCAGCTGGGACAGGAGACCTTGACTACCAGAACGGAGGGAACGAGAAGGAGTGTGAGGAGAAAGAAGTTCAGACAAGTAAGGAGGGGCCAGTCCGTGGAGGGCTTTGAAAATCAACAACAAAAGCTTGTACTGGATGCGGAAGGGGAAGGGGAGCCAGTGAAGGGAAGATAAGGGAAGATAAGAAACATGGTCAAAGCGGCAAGCAGATGTGATAATACGTGCAGCTGAGTTCTGGACAGAGATTAAAGGATGGGGGTGAGAGAGAGGAAGCCCTGTCAGAAGAAGGTTACAATAATCTAGTTGTGAGACCACCAGGGCATGGACCAGAGTCTTGGCAGTGGAGGCTGAGAGGAATGGACAGATTTTAGCAATGTTGTAAAGAGAGAATCTACAGGTCTTGGTGGTGGCCTGAATCTGGGGAATAAATGACAGAGAGGAATAAAAAATGAAACCAAGATTGCGGGCTTGCTGAACCAGTTGAATAGAAGTGCCATCAACAGAAACAGAAAAGGAGTATTAAATGGTGGGCTTAGGTGGGAAGACAAGAAGCTCTGTCTTAGACATGTTGAACTTCAAGAGCTGATGCCGCAACCACTGACAGTGGTCAGATAAGATGAAACTTGCTGTTCAAGCCCTGGTGAAAGGTCAGGGGTGGAAAGATACAACTGAGTGTCATCGGCATGCAGATGATAGGAGAAACCAAAAGAACTGATGAGTTTACTAAGGGGCAATGTGTATAGAGAGAACAAAAGGGGACCCAGGACAGAACCCTGAGGGACTCCAACAGATAAGGGAACAGAGGAGGAAGTCTGACCACCCATGACCACTGCAAAAGATCTGTCTGACAAGTAAGATTTAAACCAGTCAAGACCAGAGTCAGAGAACCCAAGGTCAGAAAGCAAATCAACCAGGAGACAGTGGTCCATGGTGTCGAAGGCCGCAGACAAATCAAGAAGATTGAGAATAGAGTAGAGGCCATTTGCCTTGGCTTGCAAGAGATCATTTGAGATCTTTGTGACCACTGTCTGTGTAGAATGCTGTATCTGTGTATGCTGATATATAGCAGGCAAGATAAACAGTTTCCTCCAAAATCACTTACCAAGCACCTGTGAAGAGCAAAACAGAAAGAAAAGGGGGAAAATCAACTAGCTTGCCTTGCCAGGTACCCTGGCATGTTGAAAAACAGAGCGGTAGGTTTGGCCACCAAAATGGAAGTCATAAGAAAAGTGGAGGTTGTTGAAAGAAAGAAAAAACATCCCTAGATACATTTTGGAAGAAGCATTCAAGTGATCCCTATTAAGATTCACACAGTTTTTGTTTGTTTATTGTTTGTTTGTTTTACATAAACAAGGCTTACCTGATCTGGCTCTTTCATTTTTTATGTGCATATTGTTAGTTTTGAAGAAAAAAATGCTGAAACATGTTGAACTGCTCTTACTCTTTGTGGTGTAGGGGTTCTTTCCATATTATTCCATACTATTCTTTCCATATTATTTCTACTTCTGATTCCAAGGTTTCTGTTAAAAAAATAAACCCAACAAACACATCTACTTTGTTAACTTCTGCTAGGAAGATTGGCATAAAGAGTGATATTTTGTGATATCTGGCTTTTGTTCTAAACAGCCCTGCATGACAAAACAATGCTGAGTACACCCAGATGCTTGATATTTAGGGGAGAGGAGGCAAAACATTCCTATTTATCTGCAACTTTGGAGGTACACTGTTGTTGTGTATCATAGAGCATATGTGTACACACATTCACATGCATTCTACATTGTGATCTCCTCAAGATTTTTCTGGAGATTTTATCAAGGTTTAATGGTGCTTATGCAATTTTAGATAACTTTGGAATGTGTTGCAGTTTGGTCTGGGCACTTTAAATTAAATCAATATTAAGATTTTTTTTATTCTGCATAAATGAAATAAATGTACCTGACACCAAAATTCTGTTAAAAGTTATACTTTAGGCTTCCTTACACTAGAGATAAAGGAGGATGGTGTAGCCTTCTTAGCTGAAGTATTTCAGATTTTCACCCTAACAAAAAAGCATATTTTGTATTGCTAAAGAAATCCAACATAGGTCAGAGTATCAGCAGTTCATGTGAAAAGAAGGATGCTCTATTCACTGAAGAACAGCTGAGTTAAAGTTCTTCCAGGCCGCAAACACTCAGGTTGCACTACAGAGAGAATCAAGATGTCTGCATTTCTAAGGAAAGCTGTACCTAATGTATTGTTCCTGCAATGAGCACTGCTCATAAGAAATATGACTATGAATATGACAACCAGAATTGCATTAAAATAAATCAAATTGCAACACCTTTTTACACTATGCATAATTCTTTGTTGGATATCAGACCTTGTGGGTATAAAATGCATTTTTCAATCTTTTTAATGATGTGAAAATATGTCTGTAGGAGCCTGAAGAAACACAATAACAATGCAAAATATTTTGGTAAGCTGTTCTCATTTATAGGAGGAGGAGGTGCTGAAAAATGTTCCATTAAATCTACAGGATACTGTGACAAGCCTTCGACATAATATATGGTTTGTCTCTTCTCCACTGCAGGAGCAATGAGTGGCTACTGAATATTCAATGATTTGCCATCTACTTAGGAACCAAATGCCTTCCAGATCTAGCCTCAAAGGAAAAATACTCTATTTTGATTCAGAAGCTAGCAGGAACTTCTTGGATTAACTACTAGGCAACAAATACTGCAAAGGAAGGCTCAGCCAACTGGGATTCTCTAGCATCATTATCAGGGAAGGATTGTAAGTCTTTCCCTCTCCACATATCCTCCTCATTCCAAATCCTCAACACATAAGAAAGTGTTATAATTCTTTTCTCATCACATAACAGGTGAGCAACAGCACTCTTTCCCACTGGGAAATCACAATGGAATTCTTAAAGCAAACTCTCTCTCTCTCTCTCTCTCTCTCTCTTACTAAATTGCATTTTCTCCTTCGTTCTTTCTTTTCAAATATACTCATTCTTCCCACATTTTTTATTTTGATTTTCAAGGCACCTTCACAAACATGTTTGAAATAAGTACTGTACTGTTTTAGCTGGGGGAGTTTCCACATGTAGACGCTGTTGGTAGTGACATACACGTAAGCTCCATTCCATAGTTGCTGAGAAAAGGGCACTTTACATGTGACACCCAGTAAATGGATGACTCTTCCCTATGATATGAGATGGCATCTGCCCATTCTAATTTTTAGGCACCCCTGAAAAACATATCTGCTTTTGCAAATCTCCTTGATGTAGCTCAATTTGCTCTGTATTTTATCTTTTTGATTGCCCTAGATACAGCAGACTGATTTTATGTAGGATTCTCTACTGTATGTAAAATTCAAAGCCATGTTAGGTGTGGATCAGTATGGAAAGGGATCTTGTAGCACCTTCAGCACTAACTGACAGAAAGAAGCCAGCAGCATAAGATGCATTTGATGCATTTGATGAAGTAGATGCATGATGATGCATCTGATGAAGTAGGCATAGTCTATGAAAGCTTATGCTGTCAACTTCTTTCAGTTAGTCTCAAAGGTGCTACAAGACCACTTTCCAAGCTGAATGGATTGGTTTGGTTTTATGTCATTTTTAAAGTCTTAAATATAAACTATGGTTAAATATAGATAAATAAATAAATAAATGTGTCTTATAAATAAATAAATAAATGTGTCTTAATGTTCTGACTAACAGGGAGAAGGGACATGTCAGGGAGCACACACTTTTCAAAATAGGTGGTGTGATATAATCTGTTGAAGCAATAGTTAGCTGATAGCCCCACTACCCATCCAGATGATGATGATGATGATGATGATGATGATGATTATTATTATTATTATTATTATTTCTAGCCTGCCCCTCTGAACAAGCAATCAGGGTGGGTTACAACAGATAAAAATCCTGATACATCTCTGGACAATTTGCAGTAGAGCTGTGAGGATTTCTCACTCTTTGTTATGTAACAATAGCAATGTCAAAATAGCTTCTCTCCCACATAACTAAATTTTTACCACAGATATCGAGTAAACTTGTGTGTGGAGCATGATGAGCTCTGTTCACCTTTGGTACTAAAATAGCAAGTACTAAATTTATGTCCTCATAATGATGTAGTTCTAAATGTTGTGTCTTTTCCATATTATTCTGGCCAGTAGATCAGACCTAGTAGATCTTGAGCTTTTACTCAAAACCTGAGTAGATTCTACAAGCCTGAAATCAACTCACACTTGAATTAGGCAATCTCTGTAGCTCCCCACAACCACTGCCCATACAGTAAGCACAATAAGTAATTACAGAGGAGTAACTTATTTTTGTCTGCACAATGTCTGGAAAGATAATGGAAGACATCCTGCAGGTGAGAGCTTTCGTCTCTCCTTTGTATCTTTATGTTGATAAGTTTGTAGGATGGCACTCTTCTTCATAGGGGCCATCAGCTTCCTTGCAGGGCTCCTAAAACATGATGTTCTAAAGTAGGAAAGGCACATGTTTTCTCTATTCTATCCTGCTGTCATCTTGTCATCATTTCTTTGTCTGTATAAGCCAAAGTGGCTACAAACTGGGACACAGCCTACCCTTTTGTTCCAAAATAGAATAAGATTCTTTCTAACCACCTGGAAACATTAGGGTGTTTTTGCTTTTTTTTCCATCTTAAAAATAAAGGGGTTGGTGCTGTTTGTCACCTCCTGGCAAAGCTGTGGCAAAGCCAACAGAAGGACTATGAAAGCAGGAGTAGCAATTTTCTTCAGAAGTAAAAATTGAGTCTCTTAAGATAATACTTGCAATCAACATCCAAGTGTGTACAATAGCAGCTTTCTGAAGCCTAATTTGACTACTTCAGAGTTCTCAGCATGAAACAGAATGTCAAGGTACAGTAAGTCCTCATTCACCATATTTCTATGACATCTTGTGCATTGATAACTTTTACAGGAATGGTTTTGTGAAGTCACGCTCAGTGATCAAAACAGGAGAAAAATGCATGCAGACATATCTGAGCATAAAAAAATCCTGTGCTGTCATCAGAAATCTTGCCCCCTTACTTATTTTATTAATTGGATGTTGTTTAAAATCTTCCAGCATGCAGGGACCACATCACAGACTTCCCACTCCTTCAATCAAATTCACACCTATATACAAAATAAAGAGGAAATGAAGCGGATTATCAAGGCAACAGGTTTCTTAAAGAATACTTGTACAATAATTAAACACTAAAGAGATTCCCCCAACCATCATCCCATGGATATGAATAAGACAGAATTACAATGAAATCTATCAAATGCCACTATGATGAATAGAACTAACTACAAGCAGGACTTCATTTGCATGAGACCTGATTACACAAAATTGTCACAAAGGCATTCCTACCTTACCAGGCTATTTGTGACTTGCAGTGGCCAACAAAACACAATAGCTGCTAAGCTGACACTGGCTTCTCCTTTTCTGGTTTTATGAACTTGGCAAGGGTCAGGAAGGCCAGCCAGTCAGAAGTAGTTGCTGGGGGTGAGCCAGAAGAGGCCAAGTGAAGATTTGTCCCTGGTTCAAGTCACCCTCATCCCAGTGATCTTAGCCTCAGCTTGTGCTTGGATTTCATTCCTATCCCCACCTACCCTTTTAATGTATATTTTCATTATGGCTTATATTAGCTGAAACCATTTGTCATGACATTTGGTGGTTTTAGCATTGAGCCCAGGGTCAGTATGATGGAGAGTAAGGACCAAAATGACATGGGATTTTATGACAGGGCAAATGGGAACATGCCCAGGTGGGGGACAGGTGGCTCTAGTCTGCATGCATGCAACTGAGGAACCATCCAGTGGCTGCCATTCATATGAATTCCTACATCTGTCATTTTAAAGTACTTCACAGGTGGACTGGTCACTCAGTGTTTATTAGCTGGCAAATGAGTTAACTGATCCCTGGATCTACAACCATGCTGGGACCAAGACTCTTCAGCCTTAACCACTATAGCAATGGCCTTCAGCTGTAACCAATATAGCAATCTGCCATAAGTAGAATTTTAGTCGGCACTGAGTCTGCAACTGAGAATCAAGATAAGTTTTTGAAGGAACAATGGCAGAGTCAGAATTGATTACATGCAGCCTTATTTCATACATGTTTACTCACATTTATGTCCCACTGGGTTTACTCCCTTACTCCTGCATAAATATGTATAGGACTGGAGCCTTAGACCCTGAAAAATGACTCTGATTGAAAATTGATTAGATTCCACCCAGAAAGCTACCACAGCAATTTTCTTTTCTCCAAACTCAGTCCAGTTTGGACCAAGCAGTACAGAGTGTCTGTTTTCCTATCTAGATCATATGGCTGTTTTAAATTCTCGCACTAACAAGCTGTAATCAAACTTGGATTTGTGCTCTTTCCATGAAGTCAATCCTATTTGTTTTTAACTGATTTCAGTTACAATAAGCCATAGTCCATAGGGTTTAAAAACAACACTGAAGTGTGGTTTGTACCCATGTTAAAGTGGAAAAGCCAAAAGGGAAGGGGGAACAGGAAGCACAAGAACCCAGGGCTTAACATAGTTATTTATTGCCAGTCACTTAAACCATTGTTTAGGTCATAGTCTGAAAAAGTTTGTTGTGTTGCCCCAGAGCTGTGAGCAGAAACTGCAGTTACTCAACATTTTATTTTGTGACTCTTTCTCTGAATCTTTTTTGTAAAATTAATTAACTTAATTCTTTGATTTTCAGTCAAGCAATATACAAGGATTTCATCCACCTAGCATGTGTGGCTTTTTCACATGTTTTGGGGTATTTTATCACCAACTTATGCAAGCAGGAGGCAGAAATGTTGGCTGACCTCAGTGTATTATTTCCTAGAAATGATCTGATGAAATGAAAGCAAATTGCACACAAAACAGGGTTTCATGAACAGCCCACATGAATGACATGCACATCTAATTTCCTGTTAGAGGAGCAATGTAATTCAGCATAGCTCATTTTGCCATGATAAAAATGAATTCCATTTCTTTTAATAAGCATTGTGCACTGAAGTTAGCTTGACAGTTCTATGAGCGTTCAAACAAGGTGGGAAGCACTCCCATGCCTCATTACCAAAGTAAGATATGCAGTGCTACTTTGGAGCTATAGCATTTGTTCCATGGAAATAACTCCCTCGTTACATCACTGAACTGGAACAAATCCATTCATTCTTAAGGAAACATAACCTTGGCAGGTAGGAGCAGGACAGCTCCTCAAACCCATTTCATACACATCACCATGACCTGTCTGTGTGGGGTTTTCATGAAGACTTAACATAAAGCCTGTGCTTTATGTGACGTTGAGATGTGTGTTGTTATTCCCTGAATTCCTGTGTAATTTGCTTCCACAAAATACAGCAGCAGAAGCTGCAACCTGTATTGTAAGATAGGGACAGAGCCTGGAAAGTGAAGTTACTGGATTACCGCTGCCAGAATCCTCCAGCCAGCATGGCCAAATCTCAAGTGTAATATCTCAGCATGAGGAATTTTAAGAGTTATAGCTTCCTCAAGCTCTGGTCAGGCTTCTTAACAGTTCCCTCTTAACACTTTGGATAGCTTTAGCCCTCTTCACATTGTAAATCACACACATGGAAATATAAAGATCTGTGTTCAACCCTAACTCTGAGGTAGTTAACTAACTTCCTTTAAGTTCAGGGTGAAGCTGGGAGAAGGGCTAAATACACTCACCCCACAAGGTGCTATGCATGTGTGTGTAAGCATGCATGTGTGTGTGCGCCTTGTCTCTTTAATATGTACATAATATTTATATGTGAAGAGATGTGTGTCTGTATGTGCTCTGGAAAATACCTCAGTTTGAAGTTTCTTTCTTTCTTTCTTTCTTGTTTTCAGCAATGATTTATAAAATTCTCTCTCTTCATATTACACTTGCTATATGAGAGGTGGCACTCCAGCAGAAAGGTTTCCCTGCTAACAGCTCTGAAATCTCTCCATCAGCAGACAGGGAAGAAAAAATACACACGTGCACACACACAATGAAGATAGCTTGACAAGGTGTCTTTCTCTACTTGCTGTTTACTGCTCCTTGACTCTTTTTTGGGGGGAGGAGAGACTAATTTTCCTGTCTGCTCCACTTCTGTCTCCTAGGAAAAATTAAAGACAAGAGACAAAAAGCCTGTTCCCTCTATGTACAACAGCAGAGGTGGCTAGTGGTTTCTGTGCTAAGACTTTGCTAAGTGATGAATTTCTAGGTCAGCTTCTGGAGCATGTCTTGGGGATGGGGAGGCTTCTTCTGGTTCTAAAATCGCCCTGTGTGGCAAAAACATGGCTTACCCTCTCGGGGTAGTATGGGGGGATTTGGCATGTAAAACAATCCCAAAAAAGGTTTTATTTTTAATTTTTTTTGCTTATTTTTTTTAAAAAATAGGGATCTTGTGTGGCCCTAGGACAACAAAAAGAGCCCTGTTGGTACATGTGGCATATGGCCTGCCTTTTTCCCACCCTTCCATTAAAGTCCACATTCATTATTGTTTTAAAATAGTATGGACTGCTTAGTTCTTTATTTCTCTGCAATGACAAGAGCAAGTGCAATTGATTGTGATGCACACATAACAGATTTCTGACCACAGTGTATGCAGATCTCCAGATGTCTACAAAATAATAATAATCATTTTATTTCTAGCCCGCACCTCTGAACAGGCAATCGAGGTGGGGTACAAGAGATGTTAAAACATCACAATTAAAAAATCCAATCCCTACTCCCCCCCCCCCTTAAAAAAGAATTAAACCAAAGGCAAGTTAAAAACAATTAAAAATAAGTAAAAACAACAATATCACAGCAAAATACTTCCTGAGCAGTTTAGCAGGATGAGAGCTAGAAACAAGTAGAAGATGGAGCCAGGAAATGTTAAACAGTTTCCAAGAAGGCCTGCCAGAAGAGATGCGTCTTCAAGGCTTTCTTGAAGCTGTCGATAGATGGAATAAGACGCATCTTGTCCGGCAGATCATTTCAAAGCTTGGGGGCAACCGCTGAAAAGGCCCTTTGGGAGGTCTGCACCAACCTGGTCTTTCTGGGCTGTAGCAGATTCCTCCCAGATGAACGAAGTGTGCGGGGGGGGTGTACGGGGAGAGGCGGTCCCTTAGGTAGGATGGACCTGAGCCATGAGGGGCTTTATAGGTTAAAACCAACACCTTGTACTGTGCCCAGAAACTGATCAGCAGCCAGTGGAGAGATTCTAGCACAGGTGTCATGTGCTGTCTCCTAGATGTGCCAGTAATGAGTCTGGCTGCCATATTCTGGACTAGTTGTAGTTTCTGAGTTAAGCACAAGGGTAGCCCCATGTAGAGTGCATTACAGAAGTCCAGTTGTGAGGTTACCAGAGCGTGTATCACAGTTTCCAGATTCTTCCTCTCCAGGAAAGGGCGCAGCTGGTGGATCAGCCGAAGCTGGTAACAGGCACTCCTGACCGTCACATTCACCTGACTAGTCATGTGAAGCGACAAGTCAAGGAGGACCCCCAAGCGGCAAACACAGTCCTTTGAGGAGAGTGTGACTCCATCAAGAACTGGAGATTGTATTCCCAAACCTGGCTTCGGGCCTGTAACTGTGAGTACCTCCGTTTTGCTTGGATTGAGTTTCACTTTGTTTTCCCTCATCCAATCCATTACCACCTCAAGCCAACAGTTGAGAGGAGAGATGCCATCTGAGGTCTGAGTGGACGATCTTGTCATGGAGAGATATATCCGAGTGTCGTCAGCGTACTGAAGACACTGAGCTCCATGCCTCCGAATGATCTCACCAAGCGGCTTCATACAGATGTTAAACAGCAGCGGGGACAGGATGGGGCCCTGAGGGACGCCACAATTAAGCGCGATTTTGGGAGAGCAACTGTTCCCGAGCCTCACCCTTTGGGATCTGCCAGAGAGAAAGGACCGGAACCACTGGAGCACGGTGCCATTGATCCCCAGCTCTCTCAGCCGGTCCAAAAGGATGGCATGATCTATGGTGTCAAAAGCCATGGAGAGATCCAAGAGCACGAGCAGGGTCACACTACCCCTGTCGATACTCAAGCGGAGGTCGTCCATCAGAGCAACCATGGCAGCCTCAACTCCGTGTCCCACCCTGAAGCTGGTTTGGAAAGGATCGAGATAATCGGCTTCATCCAAAACTGCTCGGAGTTGCAAGGCAACAGCTCTCTCGATGACCTTGCTAAGAAAAGGTAGCAAGGACACTGGTCTGTAGTTGTTCCTATCCAGGGGATCAAGGGAGGGTTTCTTCAGGATGGGCTTTACCGCCACTTCCTTTAAACAAGATGGAACAATACCCTCCCTGAGGGACGCATTGAAGGAAAGTTCTCAATGCGTCCCCTCCCTTGACGACCAGCCAAGATGGAGCCGGATCGAGGGAGCAAGTCGTCTTCCTAGTACTACCAAGAAGCTTGTCCACATCATCAGTACTCACCAATTGGAACTCATCCAATAAACTAGCATCAACGGTGTGACTGGACACCTCACTTGCAGGCTCTGAATCGATATTGGCGTCCAAGTCGGCTCTAATCCAAGAGACTTTATCTGCAAAGTGAGTGTTAAAGGCCTCACAGCAGGCTGTCGTAGGCTTAACTAGGCAGTTTGGCACAGGGGGAACCTGCGTCAACTCCCTCACCACCTTGAACAGTTCTGCCGGGCGAGACTCTGCAGACGCAATGCGTGCAGAAGAGAAGGATCTCCATGCCTCACGCAGAGCCTCCAAATAGGTGCAAAGGTGCAACCTATGACGAGCTCTGTCAGATGAGAGGCGGGCTTTCGATTAGGGGCGGGCTGGAAAGGACGCTCCAGAGCGATTGTGTTGATAGCCCTGGAGACATCAGTGTTCCAAGTATTAACCAGGGTTTCAACAGAATTACTTGCATTCCCAATCAACAAACTCTCTAAGGCTTTCTGGAAACCAATTGGTTCCATGAGCCTTCGAAGGCGGACCATTCTAATGGATCCGCCACCCCCTGGGGGGCGGAGAGTGGCCTTTAGTTCCAACTTGATCAGGAAGTGATCTGTCCATGACAGTGCGGAGATTTGGATTACCTCCGCCCATGGAAACTCCTGTTCCGTACTGAACACCCCACCAAGTGTATGACCTGCACAATGAGTGGGCCCGTTGACCAATTGGGAAAGGTTCATGCCTGTCATGGAATCCATGAACTCCCGAGTTGCTCCTTATAACTCAGATAAACTGGCCTCGAGAGGAATGTTGAAGTTGCCCAGAATCAAAACTCTGGGCGACTCCAACAATAGCTCTGAGACCAGTTGGGTCAACTCGGTTAGGGAGTCTGCTAGACAACGGGGTGGCCGGTATACTAGCAGAATCCCCAAACTATCCCTGGTCTTCAGGCTTAGGTACATACACTCGACATGGGCTGTTTTCCGGACAGGCCTCCTGGTCAAGGTCAGACTGGTCTTGTGGACTATGGCCACACCACCCCCTCGCCCACTTTCCCTTATCTGCTCACTAACCGTGTAACCGGCAGGGAGAGCCTGTGCCCACGTGGCAGCACTGTCATCCCCTAGCCATGTCTCGGTGAAGCATGCCAGGTCGGCCTGTTCATCCAGCAGGAGATTGCAGATGATGTGTGTTTTTCCCTTGGCCGACCTGACATTGCAGAGGAGCAGATTAAGGGATTGTGGTGTGATTGGGATGCTCTCTATCATATCCTGGGAAACAAGAGTGGATTGAAGAAGGGATAGATATCAAACATCGACCCCTACTTCTTTTGTAACATTTCTCCACTCTGTTGCCACCATACCTTCCCTGCCCCCACACAACTTCAATGTTCGCCCCATGACTGTGCCTGGCTCCATTATCAAACAGCTGTAAAGAAGGATCCAGTTTGTACAACAAGTAACAAAGAGTAGAGCAAAAAATGTGCAAAGTCCGAATTGCATCCTATAAAATACAACAGAGAAAACAAAATGTCTACATTTCTGGTATAATGCTGCTGATGATTTTACAGCAAGTACTAAGTCAGATTTGGGAAATCTCTTTTGGGGCTAAAGTGCATAGTCAGAGGCCCTCTTGCAAAAGATGGTGGACACAAAAGATGGAGCATGTTTCTGGGCTGAGAGGTGTTTCCCACCATCTGGTTTATTTGGCTTGTGCACTTACTTCACAAGCTTTAGTTCCCTGAAACTGCTGCTTGGGTTTCTTTTACAACAAAGATGATCATACACGCATGTAGTATTTCAAGATGCCAATTTATTCTTCATTGTTGACTGCCTATTGGTTCACATCCCAATGGTTCAAGTTGATGGTTTTAGCCTCTGGACTTAATAAATGTACCAAAGGCTATATTATGTCACTTATTTCAATGTTTGGTGAGTTAGCCTCACGCTCATCCTGGTAAAATGAGACTCTGCTTTCTGCCCCAAAGTCTTGTCCGGCTGCCTACCATTTATATCCTTTCTTATTTCTCTTATTTCTCCACCGAAATGTCTGCTACAGTCTTAGTTCTGTTGCTAAGGGTTGAACGAAATGGTATGTTTAGCACTTATTTAGAAGTGGTCTGTCAAGCGGGGAAGAAATTCTGTTTCTCATAGAATGTTATCAGCAACTGCATATCTTTCATTTCATTCTTTGAGAAAAACCCTCTGTGAGAAGGAAAATGTGTTAACCACAAGGAAATAAATCCTCCCTATTGTCCAGATTTCTGAAAATGCTATTCTACTCCTGGCTTCCCTGGAACCATGTATCTTTCTGTAACCTATTGCCACTATTGAGGTCTGTCCTCAGTCTGAGACCAAACTAATTTGTGCTCAAGTCCTAAGTCTGTATTATTAGTTCAGACTGCAAGCAAGTACCCATAAGAGTGAGTAGTACTTCATGCAAATCAAAAAGGTTTCATACAGAAAGTCAGCACATTTGGCAGAAACCTAGGCTGAATAATATAATAGAATATTAGCTCTTCATTCTTTTTAAATCTGAATTAAAGTCTTTCTTGTTCTATAAAGCATTTTGAACTGTATTTTAATATTGTTTTATAATTTTATATTTGATTATATGTATTAGTTGTTTTTACAGTTTGTATTTTAACTTCATAACTTGCTTAATTTTGCATAGTTTATATTTTATGACTCTTAGATTGTATGCCATTGGCAGGTTACATGCTGTTTTCATGATGCCTGTGAAGTGCCATGCAAATTTATGATACTATATAAATAAATATTAATAAATAATAATAATAATAATAATAATGTTTCTGTAGATAACAATGTGGGGAGTCACATCTGAAGGATAAGACCCAGACAGAGGTGTAACAGCTGAGGTTATTTTGGTGTGATACTGCACAGGAAAATTAACTAGTAAGGATCTCTTGTATATCATATTAAGATAAAGGGAGGGAAAAATGAAGGGAAATATCAACTGAGATCTATAAGTGGGGATCATTACAAGATTTGCTCAGAAAGATTCTTCTGAGATCAATATAGCTATCTTATCACAATAAATAGCTTAAATGAAGCTGACAAGAATCCTATATAGGATTCACTAGAGTCTACTGCTGGTTTTTTGTCCAAGAATTATATTGCCATAATCTTCTTTCTACTGTAGTCTCGTAATGTTTCCCCCATAGGACTACAGACAACTCTTGCATTTGGACATAATATATAAATATCCATAAATATATATGTCACAAAATATCATTCATTACTCTGCAAAGTAGCTTCACCAATTCCTCTTGGAAACATTTATAATATATTACTGGTACTCCATCAGGACCTGGAGGTTTCCCTAGCTTCATTCTTTGAATTGTCTCTATAATTTCCTTGGTGGAAATTCTGAAAAATGGGGGGGGGGGGGGGGGGTTGGGAGGAAATATATTCTTATAATTAATCTTTTTCTAGTCTTTGTATTTTATATAGTAACTCAAAATAATTGTGGGGGGGGGGGGAATTGCATCTCCTTTCCAGGACTGAAGACCATTTTGCTTTTGCACATAGTATATAAACATCCTTAAATATATATGGCACAGCCAGTACATTCTCATTCATTCCTGCAATTTTGAGTCTTTCCCTGTCAAAAAATTACAAAGATATTTTGGACTATAGAGGCTAAGCAAATGGTATTATATCCAAAAATATTACTATAAATTATGGTTATTAAGCAGTGCTTAGGATCTATCAGAAATAGGATTGTGAACAATATCTGTAGCCTAATACATTCTGATGTTTCCATACTCTCCAACATTTTACAGATGAAAACTGGGACATATGTGACCAAGAGACATCAGAGAGGAATCAAGATATCAAGAATTGTTAATGTGGAAGAGCAGACAACAACCCATGTTGGGTGTGTGTACCTTAGCCTGAAGACCAGGGATAGTTTAGGGATCCTGTTGGTATACCGGCTACCCCGTTTCCTAACAGATTCCCTGACCGAGCTGACTCAGCTGGTCTCTGAGCTGTTGGTCTTGGACGATTCAACATTCCTCTCAAGACCAGCCTGTCTGTCCTTCCTGGAGCAGCTCGGGAATTCATGGAATCCATGACTGGCATGAACATATCCCAATTGGTTGACAGACCTACCCATTGCACAGGTCACACACTCGATGGGATTTTTAGTACGGAACAGGAATATCCGTGGGTGGAGGTAACGAAAACCTCCGCTCTGTCATGGATGGATCACTTTCTAATCAAGATGGAACTAAAAGCACCATTTCGCCCCCCCCCCCCGGGGGTGGTGGACTCATTAGAATGATCTGCCCTCGAAGGCTCATGGAACCTATTGGTTTCCAGAAGACCTTAGAGGGTTTAATGGTTGGCAATGCTGGTGATCGTGTTGAAGCCTTGGTGAATATCTGGAACACCGACCTCCCCAAGGCTATCGATGCAATTGCCCCTGAGCGTCCTCTCCAACCCGCTCCTAACTGTAAACCCTGGTTTACAGAAGAGCTCAAGGAGATAAAACGGGTTGGATGACGACTAGAGCGCAAGTGGTGGAAAACTCGACTCATGTCCAACAAGATTCGCCATAGGAAGCATCTTCGTGCCTATCAGAGGCCTTGTGTGCAGCACGGAAATCTTTCTGCTCTGCATGCATTGCGTCTGCAGAGTCTCACCCAGCAGAACTGTTTAGGGTGGGGAGGAGCTGACGCAGGTTCCCCCAGTGCCAGATCCCCTACTTGACCCAATGACAGCCTGCTGTGATGTGTTTAACTTCTTTGCAGGTAAAACCTCTTGGATAAGAGCCGACATGGATGCCACCTTTTCTTCAGATCCCACTGGTGAGGTATCTAGTGACTCCGTTGTGGTTACATTACTGGATGAATTTCAATCTGTAAGTACCAATGACGTGGACAAGCTCCTTGGGAGTATGAGGAAGACAACTTGCCCCCTCGATCCTTGCCCATTCTGGCTGGTCGCCCAGGGTGGGGACGCATTGAGAGAGTTGCTTCGGGACTCAATCAATGAGTCCCTCAGGGAGGGTATCTTACCATCTTGCCTTAAGGAGGCAGCAGTTAAGCCCCTCCTGAAAAAGCCCTCCCTTGACCCCCTGGATAGAAATAACTACAGACCAGTGTCCTTGCTGCCATTTTTAAGCAAGGTGATCGAGAGGGCAGTCGCCTCCCAACTCCAGGCAGTCTTGGATGAAACCGATTATCTTGATCCATTTCAAACCGGCTTCAGGACAGGACATGGAGTGGAGACTGCCATGGTCGCTCTGACTAATGACCTCCGCCTGAGCATTGACAGGGGTAGTGTGACCCTGCTCGTGCTCTTGGATCTCTCAGCAGCTTTTTGCACCCTAGGTCATTCCATCCTTTTGGGTTGGCTGAGGGAGCTGGGAATCAGAGGCACTGCTTTCCGGTGGTTCCGATCCTTTCTCTATGGCAGATCCCAAAGGGTGAGGCTCGGGGCCAGTTGCTCTTCCAAAATCGAGCTTAATTGTGGCATCCCTCAGGGTGCCATCCTGTCCCCGATGCTATTCAATATCTACATGAAGCCGCTGGGTGAGATCATTCGGAGGCATGGAGCTCAGTGTCTTCAGTATGCTGATGACACTCAGATATACCTCTTCATGACCAGATCTTCAGATGGCGTCTCCCCTCTTAATGACTGTCTTGCGGGGGTAATGGATTGGATGAGAGAAAACAGATTGAAGCTAAATCCGGACAAAACGGAGGTACTAACAGTTACAGACCTGAAACCAGGTCTGGGAATACAGCTACCAGTCCTAGATGGAGTCACACTCTCCTCGAAGGACTCCGTTCGCAGTCTGGGGGTACTCCTTGACCCATCGCTTCACATGACTAATCAGGTGAATGCAGTGGTCAGGAGTGCCTATTATCAGCTTCAGCTGATACTCCAGCTGCGCCCTTTCCTGGACACGAAAGACCTGGAATCTCTGGTACATGCTCTAGTAACCTCATGTCTGGATTTATGTAATGCGATCTGTATGGGGCTACCCTTGTGCTTAACCCAGAAACTTCAACTAGTTCAGAACATGGCAGCCAGGCTTATTACTGGAACATCTAGGAGAGAGCACATAACACCAGTGCTTAAAGCTCTCCGCTGGCTGCCCATTAGTTTCTGGGCACAGTACAAGGTGCTGGTTTTAACCTTTAAAGCCCTACATGGCCCAGGCCCATCTTACCTCAGGGATCGCCTCTTCCCGTATGAACCCCCCCACACACACACTTTGGTCCTCTGGGAGGAACCTGTTACAGCCTATGAAAACAAGGCTGTCGCAGACCTCCCAAAGGACTTTCTCAGCTACCGCTCCCAAGCTTTGGAATAGCCTGCCGGATGAGATGCGTCTTATTACATCATTGACTAGTTTCAAAAAGGCTTTAAAGACGCGTCTCTTCTGGCAGGCCTTTCCTTGAAAAGGAATAAATAAAATATTAATTTCCGGCTCTGAAACTGAAACTGGGTAGATAACCTTAGTTGTCTCCTTGTGATTTCATCTATTGCGTATTTGCACAAGAACTATTCATGAGATTGCACTTTGTTTTAATTATTACTGATTTTAATTTTAACTGTGGTTGATTTTAATACTTGCTGGTTTAAATTAATTTTAAGGGTGGGCGGTCGGGAAGGGGTATGATTGTTGTTTTACCCCACTGTACCCCGCTCCAATTTCTTTGCTAGAGGAGTGGGTTATAAATAAACATTATTATTATTATTACAAGCTAGGATCAGCTGCAGTACAGTTTGCTTTTTCCTGAGTCCACAGGGAAGGGCAAGATTATACTCTGCTTGTCCTTTCCCACCTGCTGGGTTAACTGAATGCAAACTGCCTTTGCACTTTGAATTTTATTTGCAGCATTTGAAGTAAGCTGAGGACAAAGGGGAAAGTGGAAGAAAGAGCGAGAAGTTGGGGCATTTTTAAAGCAGCTGAAAATGTGGGACAACAGAGAATTAATAGAGACTGTCCTTGCCAAATTGGAACCGTTGGAGAGTAGGTGTTTCTGCTTACCTGAGCACAAATTGTAACCAAAGTCACAAAGGCACAATGGATTGCAAGATACACCACTTAGACAATCTAGATTTCTGTATAACTCTTGTTTCTTAATGGCATTGGTTCCCTCAGAGAGCTTGGAGAAATTTAGAAAACAAATGTAATTGATTGCACATGAAACTAGGGAGATGACATGTCCTTGAGAAGAGAGCAAACCTATTGTTGCTACAAACTGCAGCTTATCTGTGGTGTCAAGAAAACAGACATAGACTTAACACTATACTGCACATTTGCAGGGAATACCATCATGCAAGAACACATGGGCAGAACTGAAATGATCCACAGTTAACTGACACAAGGCCTTGCTATGCATGCCGTCACAATTTCAGTTTCATCTTGGAGTTAGACAGATAACCTCTTTTTTCCCTGAGGCCAACAACATCATTTTTAAAAAGCACAACACTTTATCTCTCCTGGTCCCTTCAACAAAGCTCCTTTGTCCATTCAAAAAGAATATCTTGCATTACAAGTGTCTTGATATATTTCTGCTCAAACTCATCTAATTCAACAGTTCCAAGGTTTGAGGGCTGACAGAAGAAAATAATCCATATAACGCCATGGCAGAAACAAAAAGAACTTTTTTGTAGTTTAGCAGACCCATGTGCCAGTGCACTGTCAGTTTCAGAAAGAACCTGATTATTTTCTTAATTTCAAGAAGAAAATCCTACAGTTGTTACTCGATATCATTGCTGCTTCCATACAGTTTGAAAAAGGATTAAGTGGATTTTAATCTTTGGGAATTCAAAAACATAGATTAAAAAAGGTCCCAAACCCCAAAGAGCATTTCTGGAGGGGTGGGTTTTGGTTGTTGTTATTGTCAAGATTATTTCTGTGATGAATTCAAGCTGAAATTAAAAACGAATTAAACATAGCAAATTACAGCCAACAAGCATTTTTTAAAAATACAAATAAAAACTCAACAAAAGTTAATGTGTAATGCAAGCCACCAGAGACAACTTTACATATCCATAGGTTACTGTTGTTGTGTGTCTTCAAGATGTTTCTGATTTACGACGAGCCTAAGGCAAACCTATATGAGGTTTTCTTGACAAGATTTGTTCAGAGGAGGTTTGCCATTGCCTTCCCCTGAGGCTGGCCATGTAGGGAATCAAATCCAATGCTCAAACCACTACTCTGTGCTGGCATAGGTTATAGGGATCATATAACTCCCTTGGTGAAAGTGTCACTGGCTGCTGGTCTATTTCTGGGCACAAGTCAAAGTGCTGGTTTTGATCTATAAAGCCCTATATATCTTAGGTCCAGACTATCTGAAAGTCTGCATCTCCCCATATGAGCTTGTCTGAGTCTTATGATCTTCAGGGAGGGCTTTCTCTCCATCCCACCACCCTCTGAGGAACTGAGGTGTCCCTGCTGGGGACACGGGACCCTTTTCAGAGGCTGCTTCTGGGCTTTGGAACTCCTTCCCAAGGAAGGTCCAATTGGCCGCCTCTCTACTGCTTTGTTTTGTTGGGGTTTTGCCAACAAGCAAAGACCTTCTAGTTTAAACAGGCCTTCAGACTGGGCTGATTAGGGTCGAGTGATGTTCAGTTAGGGATGCTGTTTTTAGTATGTAATGTAGATTTTAAGTATTTTGACTGTTTTAATTATGAATGTTTTTAAAGCAGTGTTTTAATTGAATATATTATTTAATGCTTTTTATTTTTTATTTTTTATTTTTTATTATTATTATAAAAAAGCACAAACATAACATATATTCTATATACATTTCTTTGTCATATATTACAAATACAAGCTTATACCTTCCACCCTTCTACCCCTCCCCTCCCCCCCCCTTCGCCAACTACTTGTTTTTGGGATTCACCATATCTTATACAGCTTATATTCTTTCTTCCTCTTTTGCTTTTTCTGCTAATTTCTCTTACCTCCTCACTTTTCATGTTTGCTTTCATTCTGTTTTTTACAGAAAGTGTGTAGTATTTATCTCTTAACCATCCTATTACTTACATATAATTTCCAACCTTCTAACAATTCAGGATTCCTTTACTTAAACTCTATATTACATGCTTATCAATGCTACATCATTCGGCAGGTCTTCAATCTAAAAAAAATTAAAATTTTAAATCACTATTTCGAACCATTATCTCCTATGAGTTCATTTACATTCTACCTCATTTCTCTTACTGCAATATTGTAGCAGAGTATTCCAAGCTTGTGGGTCTGCATTTTCTCCATATCTTAATTCACACGTTAATTTGTCCATCTTTATAACGTCCAGAGCTTTTAAAAGCCATTTATCAACTTCCGGAGCTTTATTATGTTTCCAAACTTCTGCTATCGTCATTCTTGCTGTGGTAATTAAATATAATATCTGTTTCAAATATTTCCTCTCCGATTTCCCCTCCAACATATTCAAAAGAAATAACTCTGGTTCAAACTTAATTTTCAAATTATATATTTCCTGAATGATTTTGTGAACCTTGCCCCCAAAGATCTTAATTTAATGCTTTTTAATCTTTTGTGCTTCATACTGTTTTAACTGTTCTGTTTTAATGAATGCTTTTGATGCCATTCAGGAGAAAACTGGGATATAATTGAAATAAATTAATAAATATAAAGAAATCATGATTTTCCCGTTTCTTGATTTTGCATGTTTTCACTGGGAAAATTAAAGCATTTGTTGTAAGACAAAGTTGAACTATGTGTTTAAACTCTGGTGTAAAAAATAAAGCAGAAAAAGAACAGATGACCTCAGGTTTAAATACCAGGATGGGTATAGAGATGAAGTGACATTTTCAAGCCACTTCCATGCTTCTTTTAACTCCCCCCCCAACCCTCCCAAGCCCCACATACCTCCTCCTCCAAAAACCCAAATGCTAAAAAAAGCCCCAAATTAGCTAAAACAACATCCAGAGGTGATGTTGCACCACTTTGTGGGTGCTGAAATACACTGGTGTGGCCCATTGGGCAGGCAGGGAGGGGATGGATACCCTGAATTCCACCATTCCATCAATAAATTATCTTGGGTTTTGCTATTGTGGGCTTTTCCCCCCCGCAAGCCAAACATCTCTCAGTATTGTGATGTTTCCATTTAGGGAAGTTACTTCAGTGCCATAATTAATTTTATATGAAGGGAATGGGATCCAAATCTATATTAACTCAATGTACATTTTGCAAAGTGGGCATCAACAAACACATTTATTTGAAATGGTAGAGAGGCTTCACAGATAGGGTGTTACTTTGTTTCTGCTTGCATGTATTCGTGCTCTATAGTAGAAGAAGCTGTGTTGCTTGTTGGCTCAAAAGAAATAAATGGGTCGTGTTGAAGTAAGACTCTCTCAATTTCTTCTTTCTCTGACTCTGTGGTTGCTGCATATATACTTGGACTATGGTAATGTTTATAGGTTTTCCCTGAAACTTTATTGACATGATACTGTAACACTTCACATTGTATCCTTTGACTGCTTTTGCTATATCTCTCCGTAGTATGAAAACCACCCCTTTTCTTCTTTTCATTTCCTGAATAGAACACTGTGTAGTTATCTGATTCAAAGTGACCCATTCCTGCCCATTTTAGCTCACTCAAGTATTGTTGTTTATGCATTCCATTTCCTTTTTTATTACGTCTAGTTTTCCCTGGCTCGTGCTTCTCCATCTTCCTATAATATGTGTAGTGCTGCTTCAAACAAGTTTTGCATTGTAGTACATGTCTGTTGTTTGGCTTTCCATCTGAGTTCCTCTGTGCCCTTGATCAGCTCTCTGTTGTGATTTCCCACTGTTACTCCTTTCTATCTGTTTGTGTGCTAGTTCTTCCTTTTGTTTTATTTTGGCTGTCTCATCACAGGGTTTTCTTGTTGAAACGGTCTCACAAGGAGGTTCACCTTTTCTTCCCTTTGCACAGTGCCAAAACATTTTTCGCTATCGTGTCACTGCTGTTCTCACTGTGAGATCTTACCTCCCTGTCACCCACCACTACTACTGCTCCCCAGTAGCTGTTTATCACTCTATCCCATGCATCACTTTATTCCTAACTGAGTTGTTTCCTCTCTCCTACTGAGTTGCTTCCCCTACCCAACCCCTTAATTTGCCTTCTCCTTTTTTCCCTCTGTTCCTTCACTTGCCTCCAATCCATCCATCCATTTGTTCTACTCTTTTGTTCTTCTTCCCTCAAGCCCTTCCCTTCTTTACATACTTTCTTGTTCTTCTTCCTCTCATGACCTCCCCCTCTTTACTACTTCACTTGCAGCAATGGAAGCACTGGTAATATTGCCCCAGCCACCCGCTCTTCCTGCCGTCGAATGCCCTGTTGGTCTGATGCCAGATTTAAAATGTATTGGACCCAGGCAGTGGTGGCCATGTGTCTCTTGAGTCAGGGACAGGGGGTGGTGATGGTGGTGGCAGGTGAAGATGCCCCAGAGAATCTGTGCCCCTGCTCTCTTGTTGCCACCTACCTCTGGCCACCTGGGCCATTGTGGTTTGAGGTGGCAACAGCTGCATGTATCCAGCTTCAGTGGAGATAGGTGAAAATCCCTGATGCCTCTGCCCCCTGATCTTTCATCCCTGCCTGCCTCTGGCACTCTGGGTCCAGAGATTTGAGAAAGCAGTGGCCATATGAGTTTGGCTTCAGTGGGGGAATAGAGACTGCAGTCAAGAAATAAGATATAAGAAGAAGAATAGAAATGGGAAGGGCATACTGAGCACTACAGTCAGAACTGGCCAATGCATTGCATTCCCCATTTTAATGCACATATGCGAGAACTGAACAGTGAAGAAAGCAGATAGGAATAAGATCAATTCATTTGAGATGTGGTGGTGGAGAAGAGTGCTAAGGATAGCATGGACAGACAAAAAGACAAACAAATGGGTCCTTGAACATATCAAGCCTGAACTCTCTCTGGAAGACAAGATGACCAAGGCATGACTCATTAGAAAAGACAATAATGCTAGGATGAGATACATCTCATCACAACTTTTGACTGCTTCAAAAAAAGCCATAAAGACGTATCTTTTCCGGCAGGCCTTCCCAGAAAGTGACTAATTCTTCCGGCTCCAAAAAGCCCTTACCTGAATCCCTCCAGCTTCAGTCCAGTTTATGTATTTAGATGTCACGTCCCATGTTGCGCTAAGAAAAAGTGTTTTTTATGTTTATGTTATGTTAATCATAACTATATTGTTTGCTTTGTTTTAATCTTCTCTAATTTAATTCTATTTTAAGGCGTGGGAGGTTGGGATTGGGATGGAAAATTTTTATTTACTGTCTTTTAATTTTGTTTTACCCTGCCTCGATTGCTTAGTCAATTATTATTATTATTAGTAGTAGTAGTAGTAGAAGGCAGTAGAAGACTGCACACCAGATAGTTAGACTCAGAGAGGACACAACCCTGAATCTGCCAGACCAAAGCAGAATAGTGGCGGATAGAGGGTCTTGGAGATGTCTTCTCCATAGAGTTGCCATGAGTCATGATTGATTTGAAGGTAGCTAACAACAACACATTGAAACAAGAGTTTATATGGTACAATAACACATCAGATAAGAGAAGGTTTTCCAAAATACAACTTTTTTTCCTCATCCTGCTATAAACTGCATTCACATTATGGTTTGGAAAACAATGCAGCCAAATGGAAGACTGCTCTGGTGTGTGTGAGTTACAAGTACAGGCATTCAGAATACAGAATCTTAGAAAAACCTACTTCTGCACTTAAAAAAAGGCTTGTGTCTTATTGGCTTAATTTCATGGGAAGGCCTGTAGCTCAATGGGAAAGTAAATGCCTTGCCTGGAACAAGTTCCATGCTCATTTCTTGGTAAGATGAGAGAAAAGCTCCACTCTGAAATTCTGGGCTGCATCAGCACTGCAGAATTAATGCAGTTTAACACTACTTCAACTGCCATGGCTCAATTTATAGTTTTGTGAGATATTTTACCTTTCTCCGTCAGCAGGTTCTGGTGCCACTACAAATCACAAATCCCAGGATTCCATAGGATAGAGCCGTGGCAGCTAAAATGGTGTCAAACTGCATTAATTCTGCAGTGTGGCAGTAACCCTCAAGAGCCACTAGCAATCAGGGAAGATTATGGAGAGCTAGATAGACAAGTAATTTAATATGTACATGGCAGCTTCTTCTGTTTCTATGTATGAAATTTTGTACAGTGAAATATGTTGCCTTTGGAACTGCAGGCTCTCATTGATTTTAAACAGGACCAGCTTATACTTGAGTCTTCCAAGTCACTGTGAAAACTATATAAAAGATGTATTTTTAATTCTAACCTTCATACATTAATTAGTTTTAGGATTCAAAGAGATTCTAAGATTCATCCAAGGCCCCTATGCTAAGGTATAGTCCCGTCGTCCCCCCCCCCCCAATAGTTTGATCTAAAATGCTCCTTCATTCTCAAGAAACGAAATACTACACACAAAAAAGCTTGCAAACAGGAAGAAGAGTTGCTTTGCCTTGCTATTTGTTAGAAGTATACCTTAGGGCTGCTGTACTGTACTACACAAGTGTAGGTGTGTGGTAGAAGTATAGCTGTCATGGCTCCATTCTATCGAATTCTGAAGTTTATAGTTCTATGAGGGACATAATATTGTGAAGTCAGGGGCTTTTGTGGATGCCATCCATAGTTTTTTTGTGGATTTTTCGGGCTATGTGACCATGTTCTAGAAGAGTATAGTGAAACATCAGAAACAAACTCTTCTAGAACAAGGCCACATAGCCCGAAAAAGCCACAAAAAACTATAGACATAATATTCTTTGCTAAAGAACTGTGCTTCCCTGAACAATCACTATAGTTCTCTAGTAGACAATACAATGTATTTCACGAAACTACAAATCCCAGAATTCTGTAGGATGCAGCCACGGCATTCAGAGTGGTAGCAAACAGCTACATATGTGTAGGAGAGTTTCAAAGACATCTTCACTAAACAGTTAAATTGTGACAGCTGCAACTTGTCCTACACATCTTTCTCCACATGTTGTTTTCTTCATCTGCATACTCTATTATTTGCAAGGTATTGGCTGTTATGAGAAATGAAGGAGTGTGTGGGGACATGGCAAGGCCAAAAGGAGGAACAGGCAGATGAAGCAGTGAATAATTAATCTTCCACACTAATTATTCACTATATGGGACTCTCTTGAGTGGAATCTCAGTTGTCCCCAAGTATTTCCAAATATGGCTTTTATTTGCAGTATTATTCTCCCTCATTCAAATAATTTTATGAGGATCCAAACAACAAAGTTTTCTATTTGTAACTCTCATGTGTGTTTTCACTGCTTCTTCCATCCCCCGCCCTCTTTTTTGCTTCAAAATGTCCACTAACAAGTGAGAAATGGAATTGCTTGCTTGCTTATTGGTTGCTTATTCAGATCCTTCTGTAATGGGAATTGAAGCCCCAATGCTGGGAATCTCCCAGAAGATCCTTTTACACCACCCTTAGTGGACCAGTGGCCTTTCCTTTCCATGTCTTCTTCAGGTGCTGATTAGCTCCCACTACCAAAATCCATGAAAAGTTTTATGGGTTCCCAGGAGAGAGCCTGACATGCTGAAAATAGAAGATAGTGACCTCTTGCTGCTCCACCTCCAGGTAACAAATATCTCCTCCAGTCAGTCTGAGAGCCCTAGGCTACAATCCTACATCCCTTCAGCATAGCATAAATATGTACATATGGACCTATGCTTCACTGAGCCATATACCCTCCACTAGCTTACTGATAAGCTCCCCCATGAGGCCATTCTGTGCTTCATGGCAAGCAGGCAGGGTCGGAGACATGTCTGAATATATCCCCACAGATAGGTATGAAATTATCACAGCAGTGCTGAGACCCTTGGAGGATCCCAGTGGTATCGTCATTTCATATTGGCTATGGGCCATATTGGCTTTGCTGAGCTTGCCTGCTTGCTACAAAGCATGGAATAGCAGTGCAAGGTGGCTTCAGTACGTCAGGCTGGGTATGTGTGCAGAATGAGCAGTTGATCTGACAACAAGGTTCTCACATACCTCCCTACAGCCTGTGTCTTCTGAAAGTCCTCTGGGTCAATGTCAACCCAAACTCAGAGGGAAAGCCGAAAGTGAAAACAACACCTAGTGGTAAACTGGCAGCTAAAACTGTTGTTCAACATGGACTTTGCTCCTTAAATCTGTCTGCTCTGGTTGTTTTAAAACTATTTTATGGTGTTGTTTTAAACTATTTTAAAATATTTTAACTATGTATTTACTGATTTGTTTATTTATTTATTCTCTGGCACACTATATTGGAGCCCTGGGAGGGCTTAGAAGTGATAGATAAATGCATACAGAGAGAAAAAGAGAGACAGAGAGAGAAAAGGAAGGAATGCTTTAGACATGAAATCAGAAAAAGTAGCACGTGGCCAAATCACCAAAACTGTATTTAGTAGCAAGACAAATGTCACAATAACTGAAATCAACTTGAACTAAGGAGACTAGATTATTTACACATGCTGGGGAAAAAGAGATAGCTGTTTACAGCTAAGAACCTTATTTGGATAATAGTATGACAAACATAATGAGGAGAAAGTCATCTGACTATACATACCAAAATAACGAGAGGATCTCAGACCATAGAATTAAACATATCCAGAGTGCAAGACTCCACACACCCATACACTTACACAGAAGAAATGAGGCAGTGTGTCTTTTTGCCCTCAATCATTCTGGATCTGATCAGCTGATCAAGAGGCCAAAGATCTCAAACCTTCTAGTAGAGATGTATATGAAGCTTGCCGTGGTGGTCTCCTATGAGTGGCCAGATAGCTTTCAAATGAGAACAATTGGGACTTTGACTAGGCCTCAACAAAGTTGCTGATAATGAGAATGGCAGAAGCTAAAAAGCTGTTGGCAGTAACAAAGAGGACAAAACTATGTTGCTTTAGAAAGAAGAAAAAAATGACAGAGTTTTGTGACAGAGTCTAATTCTATTTTTTCATGGAGGGAAAAAAAGGGTTAGATGGATAGATATCCCATTCCCAGTGTATTTCATTAAATTCTTTAAGCTAAGGCTACAGAAGTCTGTAATTTATACACTGAATAAATTTGATTTTCCATTAAGAAAGTGCAACAGAAGATATTACCTTGTGATGCAAATATGAGTAGTGGTATTCATTAAATAAAGCTGTCATTTTGGTATTGTATTTATTCATCTGATTAAATCTGGATGCTTCATTACTTTTTCACCAGCATATCATGTTCATTGTAATTTTTCTCAGAATGTAAGAGCTCTTATGCAGATTCTTTCAGGAATGAAAAAGAATGCAGTTGGAAAACTCATTACTTCTTCAACTTTGCAGCAATTCATGGCAGGAGAGATGACTGGTTAATAGTGTTAAATTTACGAAATAATTGAGAACACTTTAACTGCCCTGGTTCATTGTTAGGGAATCCTGGGAAATGTAGTCTTGTTAGACATTTGGCCATCTCTGTCAGAGAGCTCTGGTACCTTAACACACTACAGTTCCCAGAATTCCCTAGCACTGGGCCAGGATAGTTAATGCAGTCTCAAACTAGATTATTTCTGCAGTATGTTTTGGTCCTAAGTCTATTACATCAGATGCATGGAATAAGTGCCTAGAAACAGACATTTGTATCTATGAATGCACAGGTTGTGTATGTGAATAGCAGCAAAAATGCAAAACTTGTGGGTATGGTGACAAGATCAGTTTTAACAATGGTCATTGGGAGTCAAGAGGGGTAACAAAGATATTATCTAAAGCCGAGGTGAGCAGATAACCATATGAATAGTGGAGGGAATTAATGGGATGTGATATGATGTTGGCTGGGAACCAGAAAGGAGACGTCATAAAATGGGCGAGCGAGCCCTCATAAGGCTGTGCTATTAACTTGTGCTATAATATGTGTAGTGTACCAGGAAATCATTGCCTCTGTTCAACCCACTATTGATGGACTGGAGTTTGTGGATATATTCCAATTCTGCTGTTTCTCTTCCCAATCTTTCTTTGTAATTCTTTTGTTCAAAGCTTGCTGTTATGAGGTCCAAGATGGAATGTCCAGGAAGACTGAAGTATTTTGCTACAGGTTTTTGTGCATTCCCGTTCCTAATGTCTGATTTATGTCCATTCATTCTTTGGTGAACAAACTGACCAAAGTAGAGTGTCAAGGATATTGTTGATTGAGGATCCCACAGAACTAACAGTAAAGAAACTGCCAATGAAAAAGAGGGCTGTAACCCTGAGGGTGCACCCTGGGGGACAGTCAGATCAGGAGCAGACCATGCACAAGGGATTCAGAATTGCTCCAACTAAGCAATTGCTTCCTATATCTTCCTGAGGATAGCGGTGGTGAACAGGTACAAACAGAAGAACAGCAACAAGAGATCATTCGGAGGCATGGAGCTCAGTGTCTTCAGTACGCCGATGACACTCAGATATACCTCTCCATGACTAGATCATCGGCTCAGTCTTCAGATGGCGCCTCCCCTCTTAATGACTGTCTTGCGGCGATAATGGATTGGATGAGGGAAAACAGATTAAAGCTAAATCCAGACAAAACGGAGGTACTAACAGTTACCGGTCCGAAACCAGGTTTGGGAATACAGTCTCCAGTCCTAGATGGGGTCACACTCTCCTCCAAGGACTGTGTTCGCAGTCTGGGGGTACTCCTCGACTCTTCGCTTCACATGACTAGTCAGGTGAATGCGACAGTCAGGAGTGCTTGCTATCAACTTCGGCTGATACGTCAGCTTCGCCCTTTCCTGGACACGAAAGACATGGAATCTGTGGTACACGCTCTAGTAACCTCACGTCTGGATTTCTGCAATGCACTCTACATGGGGCTACCCTTGTGCCTAACCCGGAAACTTCAATTAGTTCAAAATATGGCAGCCAGGCTTATCACTGGAACATCAAGGAGAGAGCACATAACACCAGTGCTCAAAGCTCTCCATTGGCTGCCCATTAGTTTCCGGGCACAGTACAAGGTGTTGGTACTAACCTTTAAAGCCCTGCATGGCCCAGGCCCATCCTACCTTAAGGACCACCTCTCCCCGTATGAACCGCCCCGCACACTTCGGTCCTCTGGGAAGAACCTACTGCAGCCGATGAAAACTAGGCTGTCCCAGACCTCCCAGAGGGCCTTTTCAGCTACCGCCCCTAAGCTTTGGAACGACCTGCCGGACGAGATGCGTCTCATTAGATCACTGGCTAGTTTCAAAACGGCTTTAAAGACGCATCTTTTCCGGCAGGCCTTTCCTTGAAACAGGAAGTAAATGGAATATCCACTCCCTGCTCTGAAAACATAGATAGAAATGGGAATTATCTCAGCTGCCCTTGTCTAATCCAGCTGAGTTCACTTAACGTGGACTTGCACGTGAATAGTTCATGAGATTGCACTTTGTTTAATACTTGTTGACCAATTTTAATCTGTGCCAATTTTAATTTGTCTTGGTTTAATTTAGTTTTAAGGGGAGCGGTTGGGGAGGGATATGATTGTCGTTTTTACTCTGTATCCTTTTAATCTGTTGTACCCCGCTCCGAGTATTCTATTAGAGGAGCGGGCTATAAATAAACATTATTATTATTATTATTATTATTATCATCAGTGTGTGTCAGGGAAGGAGCCAACTTAGCCACCAACTGCAACAAGAAGAAAAGAAAGTGCTGGTAGTAGGGGATTCATTGCTCAGGGGTATAAAGGGAACTGTATGCCAGCTGGGTAGGGTGAATCAGGATGTGTGCTGTCTTCCTGGTACACATATCTAGGATGTCACTGACAAGTTGCTGAAGCTCATCAAGAATACAGAGCAATACCCCTTTCTACTGATCCATGTGAGCACCAACAAAACACCTTTGAGAACATCACTTTGGACTATGAAACCCTGTTCATAAAAGTTAAGAATTTAGAGGCCCAGGTGGTATTCTCACCAATTCTATAGTGAAAGATTGAAGATCACAGGGACAGGAGGATATTGCAGGTAAACAACTGGCTATGCAGATGGTGTTGATGGGAGAGGTTTGCCTTTTGAGATCATACTTTTTTCAAGTCCTAAATGAAGGACTACTGGTTAGAGATAGGTTACACCTCACAAAGAACAGGAAGAAAGTTTTTGGTAAAAACATAGCGAATCTGATCAAGAGAGATTTAAACTAAATCCTAGGGGGAGGGGTTGGAGATGACAGTTTAAACATCTGTCCAAAAGCAAGTTCTAAACACAATGATGTGAATTTTATAGGAAACCTGAGGGGGAGAATGGGAGCCACAGTAAAACTCACAGTAGAATAAAAGATGAGAACAAACAGTGTTTTATATGTCTATACACCAGTGCACAGAGTTTGGGAAACAAACAAGTTGAGCTTCAAGTATAGGGCTTTATCTCACAGGGAAAATCAGGGAAAGGTGGGGGTTTAAACCAACATTAGCCCATGAAAATCATGTGGGCACAGTGAAGATTTTCACATAACGTTGCAATTAAAGAGGACTTATCCCAGCAATAACCAGGTAATAACCAGCAACAAATCATTCACGAGATTTCCCTGTAAATGGTTTGTTGCTGGTTATTACCTGTTTATTGCTGGGATAAGTCCTCTTTAATTGCGATGCGTGTGAAAATCTTTGCTGCGATCATGTGTTTTTCACTGACTAATGTCCATTTAACACCCCCCCCCCCCCGGTGATAAAGTGTAGGAGGACAAATATGGATTTATAGACATAACAAAGACTTGGTGGGATGGCTCCAGTGATTGGAATATAACCATTGAGAGATATAATCTGTTCAAAAAAACTAGATGGGGAAGAAAAGGAGGGGGAGTAGCATTATATGTCAAAGACAAATTCACTTGTACAGGAATTCATATGAGGTGACGGTCTCAAGAGAAGTGGAGCAGAGTTCTGTCCTAGGGCCAATGCTCTTCAGTGTTTTGACCAATGATTTAGATTATGACGTGGAGGGAATCCTTATCATAGAATCATAGAATCATATAGAATCATAAAGTTGGAAGAGACCATCATATATCAAAGTCATGTGTAGTTGGGCCCTCAATCATTCAAATAAAGCTATTCATTTAGTGTCTCATTTTCTCCCCTGCCCCCCTTTTCTTGATAGTCCTTACACTTTCTGGATGCTTCAGTTGTTTGGTATTACTGACTTTTCCCCATTAAGTATACCCAAACATTTAAACCATTTCTCTTTGCCCTATGGTGCATGAAGGGCAAATATGTTGGGAGTCCAGTCAGCAAGGGTGCATTCTGTATATTTGCACCTTTATTTTTCACCTAGGTGACTTGGTAAGCTCTCCATTGTATCATAATCCAGGCATTTATAGATTACAATCATTTTTATGTAGTACATGTGAATAGAGGAAAGGTCCTATACTACCTCAAACCATCAGTCCATCTAATTTAGTCCTTTTCTATGCAGATAGTCATTGGCTCTTACGTTTACCAAGGCAAAGGATAATTTTCTTCTCTACCAGTGTTTCACCTTGGAAATCTCTACAAATGGATGGCCATGAGAATTCATGCTATCAATAATGTGGTCTTTGCCAGTATTTTAATTCCATGCACAAGGGCTCTGACATCTGTTTCATACCTCTGATTTCATTTTCCCTTAACATAGTATATCCAATGATGGGAACATATTTCGGATGGTGCAACCAGTAGCTTCAAAGTCTATATATTCAAGAATACCTTCCATTACAGGTTGCATCTCAGGTTGCAGTTTAGGGGGTAAGGCATAGTAAAGAGAAGCAAAATACAGTTGGTCCTCTGTATCCACAGGTTCTTTATCTATGGATTCAAGCATCCACGGATTTGAGCTTGAAAATATTTTTTTCTTAAAGTATAAATTCCAAATAGCAAACCTTGATTTTGCCATTTGATGTAAGGGACACCATTTTACTATGCCAGTGTATATAATGGGACTTGAGTATCCACAGATTTTGATATCCATGGGGGGTCCTGGAATCAAACCCCAGTGGATAACAAATTGATAACTGTATCCTTTATTCAGGAGCTATCCTGGGAGAAAAGAGTTCAATAGATAGAGTGCCTCAATAGAGTGTCTGCACTATACAAAGTTTTGCCAGATTCTTGAGAAGCAGATCATATTTCATATTCATTTTGGGGCATGGTGGGGGGGCTAAGATGGTTATGATTGGTTCAGCAAATCCACATTTCTGCCATCCTGTCTAGACACTCCATTTTTCTATTCCACCACCACCACCTTCATGTCACTTTAAAGTCCTGCCTTGGTAGGTAGTCATTTATGGAAACCTCCATGGTGGCTGAACAGATCTTAGAGAAGAGAAATATGATCTGATTTCACCTTCCAAGAATGGGGTGCTGTCCACAACCACATAATGGGAGTTTCTGATTTATCTTCTGGTCCCAGAGTTGTGTTCCCAGGACTACAGGACTGCAGTCGCATTTTACTGTCACATCAAGCATAGGTGTGTTTAGCCTGGAAAAGAAAAGGTTAAGAGGTGATATCATAGCCATGTTTAAATATTTGAAGGAGTGTCATTTTTGGGATAGAGCAAGCTTGTTTTCTGCTTCCACAGAGAACAGGACTTGAAGCAATGGATGTAAACTACAGGAAAAGATATCCCACCTCACCTTTAGTAAGAACTTCCTGACAGTAAGTGGAACACACTCCTTTGCAGAGTGGTGGAGTCTCCTTCTTTGGATGTTCTTAAACAGAGGCTGATGGCCATTTGTAAAGGGTGCTTTTATTGTGTATTCCTGCATGGCAGGAGATTGGGCTGCATGCATCTGAGGTCTCTTCCAGGTCTATGACTCTATCTTTGTCATACACCAAAAACATATTGGCTGGTCTTTGGTGAGTACCTGGGCAGGAATCACAAAATGGAGCTCCTGCCAAAGTCTACTTAGGCAGAACAACCTAGAGGCTTTAATACAGTGGGAATGGAGCATTGAAGAGAAGAGAGATGGTGTCAAGGAACAATTTCTGAAAGGGCATGAAAAATGCATTTCAGTCAAGATTTTTCTCAAACCATCTTTACCTTTAAATATGTTTTTGCTTGATTCCAGCAATAACTTTGGTGCTCTATAGTTTTTGTTTGTTTGTTTTAATTGTCAAAAGTGCTTGTAAGATAATGTGAACTCATACTGGCATTTGATTGCAGAAAGCTGATTGTTCCTTTCTGCTTTCTCTTCTTTTTTTAAAACTGAGTCTCAAGAGAATAAAAATGTGCATCTATAATCCTTGAATTTTTGATGTGCAGCCAGGAGCAGAACATTCAAATGAAATTAGAACTGGATCTAGTTCAAGAATCAAAACATTGTGCTGCCTTTGAGGTGTTATGGCTGGTGCTCCTGCCAAACTCTCACACAACTTCTGGAATGGGGAATAACCCAAGTAGTAGACATAACTGTTTGTGGGTGCCTCTCTTGCAACTTACACACTTGTTTACCCAAGGTCTTGGAGTGTGATGACATGAAGGGCGGTGACTTGAGCATTTGTGATTAATTACTGATTGAACATGAGTTGGTACCAATCTTAGTGCCTACTAGGTGCCAGTGATAGTGGCAAAGAAAGAATGCTTCTCCTCCAATGTATTTTATATCAGCATTTGGAAAACATGTTCCAGCTTCTGAGTATTGAGCCTCATTTGTATGGGTTGAGCTACAGGCAGTTCAAGTATGATCTGGGAACCAGGAATCAGAAGTCAGGAACTCGATCAGGGTATTTGCACTGAAAGGCATTGCAGGAACTGGAGCTGAAGAATGAGCAGAACAGAACCATAACTGAGAAGCAGCTGCAGTCAGAATGATGGCATAAAATCAGGTGGCAACATTTAGGATTCTTTTTCTAAGACAAAGATTGATGGCATTTATAATTATATTGTATACAGTAAAATCAATCAAAGATTTTGTTACGATCATAGCTTAATGCTGTCATTGTGATACACACTTCCTAGTCCAATGTGCAAACAATGTGTCACAGTGGGGTGTGGACTGCACAAAGTGACACTCCAGAAGAGGAATGATACCTGGTTGGGCCCTCGCTCCACCTTAAGTGCAAGAGGGGTGAATGTGTGCCCTTCCTGGATGCTCTGTCACTGGGCTGCTGGGCAAGGAGGGGAGGCAAGGGAGTTGCTAACCCTTCCAGGATCTGGTTGGAGGGGGGGAAGGCAATTGGGTACCAGAGGGGAGGCTTCCAAGTTAGGAGGGGGGGGGCAAGGCAGGCCACTACAACTGTCCCACATTGGCAGCCTCTGCACCAAATGACACCGCCACTGTGTGAAAATCAAACAGTCCCTTCTTCTTTCACAGCCCTCCAAATTTTGTTATAAAGTTTTTGGCACAAAGATTTACCAATGTGTATACATATTTTTCATGAAAATATCTACAAAAATAAATATTTCATGATAAACTGCATACAATATAATGATTTAGAATAAAACATGGTCAGAACTTTATATCCGAGTGCAAAATGTCTACAAACAAGTGTATTTGGTGAACTTTTTAAAAATGCTGATAGGTAGAAAGGAGAGTTGATGCAGAAATGGGGAGGAATTCACTTATGAATAAATATATGAAAAATTGAGATGGCCTTAAATATAGACTGATTCCTCTAATTCTAGACTTCCACAGATTGTTCACAAGTAGTTTCTCTATGTTCATGGTGGCATTACGCCAGCTACATTGAGTCCCTATTTTGGGAGAAAGTCGGGATATAAATAAATAAAATAATAATAATAATAATAATAATAATAAATAATGCTAACTTTTATCAAGGCCAATTTTTTCTTTTATTTTCATTCTTAGGTTCCTTATAAATGACAGAAGATAATGTCATTCTTTCTGCATGTCACTGACATGGTACTGCTGTCCTGTATTAACATAAGTTATAAAGTGACTTGGGCCATTTGAAAGGAAAATAAATTACAAAAGTAAAAATGTTGTTGTATTTGAACATAAACATCCAAAAGCATTTATAGTAAACTGACTTCCATAAAATTGAACAATTTAAAGCTTATTGTTATCAGACGCTGGGATTTTCTAGTAAAGCCAGCTGGAAAAGCAATTAGCGCAAATCTGTTTTAAAATGAAACAGATGGTTTCTGGTACATTAAAATTTTGGTGGACTTGTGCAAGTCAACAGGTTGCACTGCTCCTAAATCTGTTATAAATAAGGTATAGTCACTGTTTTGTATAATACTAAGATATGGGACTTTCAGTAAGGAACTGACTGGGAGATGGTTTGGTTTTTTCTCGGTTAAATTCTTATCCATATTAGATTAGAAAAATCCAGAACTCCTTTGGTTCTGTCCAAAACTACAGCTAGAATGCCCCAAATAAAGATGGCAGTCTTCCTGTTTTTATTCAATTATTGGTTTAAACTAAACTAAACTAATCTATATGCCAGAAGACAGGCTCCCGAGGTTATAATTATATGTGAAAATTCAACAAAATTCTACAAGCTCAATTACCTAACATTAGAAAATGGCTCATTCGATTCAATGACTTGGCTTGTTATGAATGGTTTTATAGGTTCCCAGTTGTCAGCTGCCAAACTGGAATGTGAAAAAAACACAAAAACCCTTAGATTTTAATGCAGTGAGACCTATTCTGTTTAGCTAATGCCAAAGTAGCATCCTGGGATATACTAATAAGCTTCCAACAGGGCTATAAAAATTATTTGCTAGGTCTTTCTGTGTTTGCTCCTTAAGGAGAGTTTAGATTTGATTAAATGTGCTCTGCTATTAAGGATTACTGAAATTATTGTATTAGTGGGAAGGGAATTCCTAAAGCCATTCCACTCAGTGTGGTTACTGTTGATGCACTCACAAAACCCAAAACGCAGAAGGATATGTGCAAGCAAGGATATGTGCAAATAAGGAAGGGCAGAGAGCATTGCGTGTATATTACACTGTACGCACAATGCTCTCTAATGGCAACATGTGCAGTATGTTCACATGCACAGTCAATATCCATCAATGAGATCAAGAGAAGCTGAAGAGGGACTGCAACCCGCCCATGGATGCTATGGAATCAGTGTGGTAATTCCTGTATGCATCTTCTTCCCACATGAATCCCTGGATGACACTAGATGTTATCACAGAGGAGGGATTCCTCTCAATTTTGAAAGAAAAGATAGCGAGGTCAATTCAGAAATGAACACAATTACGTGAAAAGTTATCACATGGGAGGGATTCCTCTCAATTTCAAAAGAAAAGATAGCCTGGGAAATGATAGCCTGCGAAGAGGATTTGTGAATCCGCTAGTTTACCGAATTTACTTACTTTTGGACTGATGTGGGATTGCGTTTGGAATGTATTCCTGCTGCCAGCGATTGCATGAGATAACCTATCATGCAATAATGTGAAAACCCATGATTGTGTTTGGTATGCCACTGGATTGTACTTCCAATTCCCATCGTGCGAAAATCCCCACTGGTTATCAGTTGTGAGCACAACTCACACTCTGAAACACTCCTGGATTTACAAACTTCCTGGAAATGCCATCTTTTTTTGATGATATAGCTGCAGTAGACAAACTCTTCATGTCAAAATGTTCTAGATTCTTTATTTTAGATTTTGCTGATAAAAGGATATCTTTATTTGCATTCTGCTTATATTTTGTATTAATTAATCTTTTTAAAAACTTCTAAAATGCAAAAAAAAAAAATGAGAATTCTCTAAACTGACTCCTAACTAGATATGCAAGTTGAACATTTAAAATGGCAAAAAAAGTCATACAGAAATATGTGTAACTGTTGTGAATGTTTTAAGAAACATAAGCTTTCTTTGGTCTGTCCTACTCAAACAGCATAAAAAGAAAATGCATAAGCATTTAAGCAAGTCGGTAGTTCAGAACAGGAGGATGGCTAGAAATGAGAAACTTTTGATTATTTTTCCCTTCCACTGATTCTACAACAAAATGAGGCCTGGTTACCACACTTGGAAAGCAAAAGTCCTTTCTTAGCCAGTATACGTATTTGCAATTATGTGATATTATTTAAACAGATGTTCAGGTCCTTCTTGTGAAGAATAAAATCTTGAGTCTTGGGCTGTGCTCAGACACTGTGTACTCGGCACTGATTCTGAACGATACGTGTGCTTATACGAATTCTTGTTTCTGTCCCAGAGTTTCAAGTGAGTGAAACTGTGATTCCTACTTGGGACTGGGGAAGAAAAATCAAAAGCCAGTCCATCTATGCAGAAATTGCATGAAATATGAACAAATGAGTAGGTGACACATTTTTTCTAGGTAAACCTAAGTAAGTAGAAGGGAATATTCAAATAAATAAAACCCAAGTGGCAGGATAATGAAGGTGCTGTCAATATTATGGTAGAAGTCATGAATAATTCCCATTTTCACTCACTGAAACACTCAAGTAGACATTCCTATTTGTGATATCTAGCTGGCACTTAGCTTTTTTATTTTCACAGTTAGTTCACATTCTGCCATGGTTACTAAAAACATTTAGCACTATGCTTTTTAAAAACTTCTTCTGGCTCCTTCTTTTAATCTGATGATATTTTGATCCTACTGTGCTTTTTACTTGTTGCATTTTATTGTACTATGACACTTAACATTTTTATTGTTTGACTTGGTAAACCACTCAGAACATTTCTCTCATGGGCTGGTTTATAAACAAATAAAATAAAATAAGTTCTTTGTTTAGTGGAACCTATTTTTATTTCTATTTCGTAGGGCCTGTTTCTCAGTAAGTATACTTGCAGTATTTCAGTGACCCCAGTCTATCTTTCTGAAGCAATTCATATAATCAGAGAATCATAGAAATAATGCTGTTTGGTATCTCTTTAATTGCCATGACTCCATCGTATGGAATCTTGGAATCTGTAGTCTGTTATGGTATGGTATGGTATGGCTCTCTGATAGTAAAGGCTAAATATCTCACAAAATTACAAATCCCAGAATTCCATAGCACTGAGACATGGTAGTTAAAGTGGTGTCAAACTGCATTATTTCTGCAGTGCAGATGCAGCCCTAGTCTCTGGAGCAGCAGAAAACAAGTTTGCTCCATCTTCAATATGACGCCCTTTCAGATAAGCATGATTGTCATATCACTTTTTAACCCTTCTCTAGGTTAAACAAACCCAGCTCCCTAAGCCACCTTTCATAGGTCATGGTTTTAAGGCCTTTTGCCACTTTGGTTGCCCTTCTCTGGATACCTTCCAGCCTGTCAATATCCTTCTTGAATTATGGTGTCAAAACTGTACCTAGTATTTCAGGTGAGGTCTAATCAAAGTAGAATAAGAGTGACATTATTACTTCCCTCAGTCTAGACACTATACCCCTCTTGACACAATGGTCTATTAAGACTCCCAGATCCCTTTCACGTGTACTGTTGTCAGCACAGGTGTCATCCATCTTATATTTGTGCAATTCATTTTTAGTACCTACGTATAGTACCTTATATTTCTTCCTGTTGAAATTCATTTTGTTAGTTTATACCCAGCTTTCTCTCCAAGTCATTGAATTCTGATCCTGTACTCTGTGGTATTAGCTACCCCTCTTAATTTGGTGTCATCTGCAAATTTGATAAGCATGTCTTCTCCAAGTCATTGATAAAGATATTGAATAGCACTGGGCCCAGGACAGAACCCTGTGGCACCCACTGGTCACTTCTCTCCAGGATGAAGAGGCGCCATTGCTGAACACCCTTTGAGTTCATCAATCAACCAATTACAAATCCACATAACCACTGAATTGTCTAGCTCATATTTTAGTAGCTTCTTTACAAGAATATCATAGGGGACCTTGTCAAAGGTCTTACTGAAATCAGAATATGCTACAAACACAGTATTCCCTTCATTTGGAAAGCTTAAGACTGCATCAAAAAAAGAGATTAGTCTGGCTTTGAGAAATGCACATTGACATTTAGTGATCATGGCATTCCTAAGTGTTTACAGACTATTTCATGATCTACTCTAGAATCTAGAAATCATGCTAACATTTGATTCAAGAAGTTTTTAAAACTCTTGAGGCAAGCGCTATTTCCTTTAATTATGCCACTTTTGTGGCAAACTGAGTCAGTTCTTTTGGGAATGGAAGCTTTATGGAGCTGGTCATGGCAGCAGTTAATCTGCTCTTTACAGATGTAAAGGGATGTAGCAAGAAAAAAATATATGGGCAACTTAGTTCTGACTTTTTCAATCTTCATTGCCATGTTTCCATTTCTGAATATGTAATCAGGCAGCATTGCTGAGAAAAACATCACACAAAATGTGCAAGATGGGGGCTTCAATGAAAGAAGGACATACTGTGGTGTTTACAGCAGTCAAACTGGCACAGTAATACACATATTTTTTTCAAGGACTGATAGGGTTCTCCAGAAATATTCTTGCAGCTCAACAAGTGACAAAAGGAATTGATTAAACCTTCATGAAATTGTGAGACACAAGCACATATTAGCTTCCTCATTGACAGCTTTTCAATGCAGCACCTGCTTGCTTTTCACTAAAAAGCTTTTCTGAATGTTGTATTTAGCAGCCTGTACTAAAATAAGTTTTTACAGAAGCAGGTTCCAGGACTTTCCAGAATGTTCACTATCTGACTCCTGATGTTCTGCAGAAGTCATATGCTGAAGACTAGTAGATTTGTCTTATTCTGTGTTGTTGTTGTTTTTTAAATTAGTGTCACTACATAATGAGTTTGTGATATGTTAAATCCAGTTGGTGATCTGTGTGGCATACTCATATTTCATTCTACCCCTGTTGAATACACACAGTGCTATTTTACATTGAAAATTAATATGCTTGTGTGGATGTGGCTTGTTTTCTATTAATCTGGATTTTTAGTCTACTGTCCTTTTTTGTGCAAGGCTAGAAACATTTAAAATCACATATTAATTCTAAAGTAGAACTTTAAAGATATAGAAACTGTAGCTTATCTCTAATTATCAATATCATAGTAAGATATTTCTTAGATCAGTGCAATTTTGTGTGCCCTTCCTTTCTGACTTTTCAGTGAAAAAAAATAGACATTAAGGGATGGGAACAATATGAAACTTAATGGTATCGGCAAAAGGGATGGACAACCTATTCCACATAAAGGCTTTTGGAGCTGTCAGGTGCTTCTGGATTTTGTGCTTGTTTCTTTAACACTTCTTCACTAGCAAGGCATTTCTAAGACAAGGATCTTCCTCAATGAGAAATGTCTTTTCTATTTGTCCTCCAGTTACTGCAACTGTGCTTGTTACAGCTTGTGAAGGAACTGCAGATAAGATACAGTGCATCTGCACAGTCATACAAAATAAAGATTTACATCAAAATATACATTGAAGAACTAAATACAAAGTATGTTTGGTGTTTTAACATAGTTATTGCACTACCAGCAGGAATTAAATACTTTCCTACAGATTCTTTGAAAGATGATTAGATATGGGTGGTGCAGGTTTCCCCCCTAAATTACTTGAGGAAGGGAGTACAAACACAGAAAAACAATTATGAATAGTAGTAGTAGTAGTAGTAGTAGTAGTAATACAATTTATTTATTTCTTGCCTCTCTTCAAGGCTGGAGGTGGGGTATAATGTATTAAAATAAAAAACACAATTAAAAACACATGAACCCACAGTTAAAATACAACACCATGGGCCAGTACAGACCAACCCTTTAAGGCACCCCATCACATGCTACGGTTGCCTTGGGGCGGAGCTTACAGACGCCCCGCAACCCTAGCACATGACGGGGGTGTCATCGCTGCAGAGTGCCATTTACAACGATGATGTTGCAGCTGCACAGCATCTATATGGCACTGCGCAGTTGCGACGTCACAAAAGCACCGGCAGCCCTTTTTGCGTCGCAACTGCAAGGCAAAAATGAACTGCATTTCGATGCTCCTTTTTTACTGCGTACCATCGCCGCTCCATGTAGTTGCTGCAGCGATGGTATGCAGTAAAAAGAGGAGGCTACAGACTGCCTTTTTGGGTAGTCTGTAAAGCCCCTATAAAACCATTAAAATACACTGAGGATATATGTACAATTAAAAAGTCAATTTAAAATTGACTGGTTAGGCCTGCCAGAAGAGATATGTCTTTAGTGCTTTTTAAAAATACACGGCCCTCCATTTTCACAGGGGATCCATTCTGGATTTCCCCCTTCCCAGCGAGAAAACAGAGACTCGCCAATATTCAAGCCCCACACCCTTGAATGGGGTGCTTGCCCACACACACGAGAGGGACGTTCCCACAAGTGTTCCCCATTGGAAATAAGGGAGGTCACCCCTCTGCAGACCTCAAGTTCGCAAGAAAGGAGTGGAGACTGTAGTCAGCATTTTCAGCTATCCTGTCTCCTCTGGCAGGTAATTCTACAGTCTCATGGCAGCAGATGAAAAAGTTTTCCAGCTGTGGTACATGAAGGGCATATTCAAAAAACTAACTACTGATCATTGTAAACATTACTATGAGAAACAGGATAGACTATTAATTGAGATATATATACAAATGGTATTTTCCCCTCCCAAGCCACCGGAGGACATTTCCATCCTGGAGGAGGACTCTCCCTTTGCAGCTGCCTGGTGCCTGGTGCCTTAAGGAGAGGAGGGGGAGGAGGGGCTGATGAGAGCAGCCTCCCCTTATTACCTTCCTGACCCTGAAGGATGTCAGAGTTTTTCCCCTCCCAAACCACTGGGGAAGGTTTTTTTTTCCAGGCAATCCTGTGCAAGCAAGTAGCAGAGAATGATTGGGGTATCTTCTCTCTGCTACCATTGTTGTTTTCTGGGGGGAGGGGGGTTATGGATATGGGAGGAGGATTGGTTGGGAGATAGAGGGTAACTCCCTTGATATGAGCGGGGCCCCCATTCGAGTTGTGTGGGGCAGGGGGTGGTATGGCGGTAGGAGTATGGACCAGTGTTACAAGGGAAGGCGAGATCGATGCTTAATACCTATCTCTCCTTCCAGTCCCTCTCCTAACCAAAGGGACCTGAGGGTCACTCCAGCCGTACCACAAACCCTGTCTCTGCTCCTATGCAACGCCAGGTCCATCAAGAACAAGACCCACATTCTACATGACCTGCTCGAGGATAACAACTGTGACCTGGCGTGCATAACCAAGACCTGGCTTGGGCCTGAAGGGGATGCTGTGTGGGCTCAGGCCCTCCCTTCCGGGTACTCGGTGAAGGACCAGAACAGGTTAGGTGGGCGGGGGGGGGGGTGTTGTTGCCATGGTGCATAAAAACACCTTGTCTCTAACCAGGAACCATGTTAGTCAGACTTCCTATATTGAGTGTATTTATCTGACCCTGAAGGCTAGAGACAGTCTAGGGATTCTGTTGGTTTACCGGCCACCCCGTGCGCTAACTGACTCCCTTAACGAGCTGACACAGTTGGTCTCGGAGCTGGTGTTGGAGTCTCCCAGGCTACTAGTCCTGGGAGAATTCAACATCCCCCTCGCGGCCAACGCAGTTCCACCTGGTGCAGCTCGGGAATTCATGGATACCATGACAGCCATGGGCCTGTCTCAGCTAGTCATGGGTCCAACGCATTTTGCGGGGAATACACTCGATTTGGTTTTCTGTACAGACATGGAAATTCCATAGGCGGAAATTACTAATATTTCCGCCCTGTCATGGATGAATCATTTCTTGGTAGAGGCAAGCATCAAGGCATCAACCCAGATCCCCCCCGGGGGTGGCGGACCTATTAGAATGGTCCACCCTCGTAGGCTGATGGAACCTGATAGGTTCCAAGAAGCCCTAGAGGGATATATGGTTGGAAGTGATGGCGACACTGTTGATGCCCTAGTTAACATCTGGGATACGGATCTCTCTAGGGCTATACACAGTATCACTCCCAAGCGCCCTCTCAGGCCTGCTTCCAAAAAGAAGCTCTGGTATACGGAAGATCTCCGGGCCAGGAAGCGGGTTCTGCAACGGCTAGAGCATGCCTGGCGGAAACACCAGCGTTTATCCAACAAGGCTCTCCTAGACCACCTCTTGGAGGACTATGGAGAGGCGATACGAGCAGCTAAGAATTCGTTCTATGCTGCTCGTGTCGCGTCCGCAGAGTTGCGTCCAGCAGAGTTGTTCAGGGTAGTGAGGGAGCTAACTCAGTTCCCTCCTGCCCTGAACCAGATCCTTGAACCTACTAAGGTCTGCTGTGACCAATTTAACAACTTCTTCTTGGATAAAATCTCTCGGATAAACGAAGGTCTGGATGCCAGTGTTAACGCAGAATCCAGAGCAGAGGCATCCAGAGCTTCCGTGGACTTGGTTGTACTCGATCAGTTTGAGTCTGTTAGTACCGAGGATGTGGACAAGATCCTTAGAAGTGTTAGGAAAACAACCTGCTCTCTTGATCCCTGTCCCTCGTGGCTAGTGGCACAGGGGGGACCGGCTGTAACATCATTGTTACGTCGGATTCTTAATACATCTTTGAGGGAAGGGCAGTTTCCTGATAATCTTAAATTGGCCATTGTAAGACCTATATTTAAAAAGCCCTCCCTCGACCCCCTGGTTCACAATAACTATCAGCCAGTTTCGCTGCTGCCATTTTTGGGGAAGGTGATCGAGGGTGGTTGCTATCCAGCTTCAATCGATCTTGGAAGAAACGGATTATCTAGACCCATTTCAAACCGGTTTTCGGGCGGGCTACGGGGTTGAGACTGCCATGGTCGCCCTGGTTGATGATCTCCATCTGTGCATCGACAGGGGTAGCGTGTCCCTGCTGGTGCTCTTGGACATCTCAGCGGCTTTCGATACCATCGACCATGGTATCCTTCTGGAGCGCCTGGTAGAGGTGGGAATCCGAGGTACTGCGCTCCAGTGGTTCTGGTCCTACCTTTCTGGGAGGTTCCAGATGGTGCAGCTGGGGGACGTTTGCTCCGACAAGAGGGCCCTCAGATCTGGGGTCCCTCAAGGAGCTATTCTGTCCCCCATGCTTTTTAACATTTACATGAAACCGCTGGGAGAGATCATCTGGAGGCATGGGGCGCGGGGTTATCAGTACGCTGATGACACCCAAATAGTCTTCTCTATGTCTCCGACTGATGCAGTGACCAGGGATGGCGTCGCTCCTCTCGTGGCCTGTCTGCAATCGGTAATGGGCTGGATGAGGGAAAACAGACAGCCTGAATCCAGAGAAAACGGTAATACTCGTGATAGGTTCTCCCGGCCCAGGGATTGTGGTGGTTCCACCTGTCCTGAGCGGGATCACGCTTCCCGTAAAGGACACTGTACGCAGCTTGGGGGTGCTCCTTGATTCGTCGCTCCATCTTACTTCTCAGGTGGATGCGACGGTCAGGAGCACCTGTTTTCAGCTTCGGCTGTTACGCCAGCTGCGCCCCTACTTGGACCGGAGGGACCTTGAAACTGTAGTACATGCTCTGGTGACCTCTCGATTGGATTTCTGCAATGCGCTCTACATGGGGCAGCCTTTGTATCACACTCGGAAGCTCCAATTAGTGCAAAATATGGCAGCACGGCTGGTCACTGGTGTTCCCAGAACCTGCCATATAACACCGGTATTGAAAGATCTTCACTGGCTGCCTATTCGCTTCTGAGCTCACTACAAAGTGCTGGTTATTACCTATAAAGCCCTAAATGGCTTGGGCCCAGAGTACCTGATGGAACGCCTCTCCTCATACAATCCGCCCCACACACTCAGATCCGCCGGGCAACAGTTACTAAGAATCCCAGAGGCCAGATCATCAACCACCATAAAGAGGGCGTTTTCCATCTCGGCCCCTAGCCTCTGGAACTCGTTGCCCATTGAGCTCCGCTCGGACGCCTCTCTTGCCCAGTTTAAAAAGGGGTTAAAAACACACCTATTCGAGCAGGCCTACCCCTGATATTCCTCTCCCTGTTGCTATTTCCCCCTTATCCTCCTCCACTGTGAGCTGGTTTGCCATATTGTTATTGTTTTGTGGTATTGATTGTTATTGTTTATTGTTGGAATGTTTTTAAATTGTTGTACATGTTGTGCACTGCCTTGATCTTTGGAAGGGTGGTATAAAAATAAAGATATTATTATTATTATTATTATTATTATTATTATTATTTTATATGGTGCCATCCTTATAGACATTTTTAAATTAATAAAATAGTGCCATCCTCATAGAGGTCTTGTTTTTAAACCTTTTGGGCTTTTTGCAGACATTAGTACCGGTAACATATTTACTCCTTACATTTCATGACCTTCATTTGCTAACAGTTTAGACCCCTTCCCATGTGCATATTTACACCATATACACATTTAGCTGTGGATAACACTTCAAACATCTAACAAAATTCATTCTAGGCCACAAGGTTTTTTTTCCCTCCCTAACACCACAGTTTTCAAATGGTGGTGGGGTATGTGTGTGTGTGTGTGTGTGTGTGCAAGATATGCTCAAGGGGGCATGAGACTTGGGGGCTCTGATCCTCACTCCTTCTCCTCTTCCCAAACTTTTTTTGTGTGTAAAATGTACACATGCATTAAATTAAATATTGAATTTATTTAAATAAAACGGTTCTAATTTGATGTTATTTCCTTATAAAATGTTAGGAGTATACTGTTAGCCTTTAAAGTGCCACATTTTTGATCCCAAACCCCCAACATACCGGTGGCTATTGCTCTGGAATTTATTCTCCCTCCAAAGTCTGATGATTTATATAGCATTTATTCTTGTTATCCTGTCAGGACCTGTCATATCCAAAGCGGGCTATGCGACATATATTGCATTTTAATACTGTCGTATTCTTTCTGTGGAGTAGGCTACAACTTGCTGAGAAACCTGTCCAACGTACCTGGCAAGCAACCTGCTTTTCCCACTCTGTTTTCTCTCACTTTACATCATCACATTCTGATTCCTTTCACATAACCAAAAACGCATGGGAGAAATAGAAAATGGTTGAATCAGTTCTCAAATTGGAGAATGAGAAAGCTTAGCAGGTGTTCTTTCCTTTGCCACAGATCATAGAATTGCTCTGGACATATTTAAATAATATATATTATTTAGACTAGAAAAGACCCTTTCTCCTGTCTTTAGGCACTATTACACTAATTTACCAAAAATTTGTGACTGAAATATTTGGAAAAACACTTTTAAATAACATCATAGTTTTCCTTTAAGTTACAGAATGCATTTCTGCCTGAAGTGCTTGAATCTTCTGACACCTGCTGACTGAAATAAAGACTACAAGATTCAGGTACTTATTACTGCACAAAAATAAGCACAGTATGTTACAGTAAGAGAGCCAGCCTGGTGTAGTGGTTTGAGTATACTACAACTCTAGAGACCAGGGTTTGATTCCCAGCTCAGCCATAGAAGCCTACTTGGTGACCTTGGGCAAGTTACACTCTCCCAGCCTCAGGGGAAGGCAATGGCAAAACTTGGAACAAATCATGCCAAGAAAACCCCTGGGTTGCCATAAATCAGAAACAACTTGAAGGTACATAACAATGCTAATCCAGGAACAAACAAACAAACAAACAGCTTCATTTATATACCGCTTCATACCCTTAAGGAGTGTCTAAGCGGTTTACAGTTGTAAGCTATTTGCCCCCCAACAATCTGGGTACTCATTTTAGCGACCTCGGAAGGATGCAAGCCTGAGTCAAGCTTCAGCCCTTTGCTGGTCTTGAACTCGCCACCTTCTGGTTTTGAGTGAGTGGCTGCAGTACAGGCATTTAACCACTGCGCCACCAGGAAGGCCTGTCGGAAGAGATACATTTTGACTGCCTTTTTACAGCTGTCAAGATTAGTGATATAGCAGGTCTCCTCCAGCAGGCCATTCCATAGCTTGGGAACAGCAGGGGAGAAGGTCTTCTGGGTAACCGCAGCCAGCTTAGTTTTTGCTGGTTGCAGTAAGTTTTCCCCAGAGGACCTAAGTGAAGTGTGTGGGACGGATTATATGGAAGAAGGCTATCCCGTTGATGGATTGATTCGGGACATTGGGGAAGAGGTGAGGAGATCCAAACTGCAGGATAATGGGCTACAAAACACCGGCAATCTTGTGCGCTCCTCTCTACCTCAGAAATTTGCATCCAGTGCCATCATTCACACCTCAGTGTTAGCACCTTTGGAAAACCAGATTTCTAATATTTCAAAGCAAATTCAATACTATTTTGTTTTTTCAACCCTTTGGAATCTGCCCCAAGGCATATTTTTGGTATAAATACTGGGATCCTTTCAGCAAGTCCCCAGCTTAGTCTAGCTATAAGCAGAAACGCTGCTGGTTTGCTTGACTAGCACCTCTATCACTTGCCACGGGAGCGACGGAGTCCTCTTTCTGTTCCCAGACCCACTGCAATTGGAACCAAGATCTGCATAGGTAATTATCACCATTAGTGGAGCCTATATCTATTCCATCATCCTGCCTTTGATTTCTCTAGTCCTTGTGCGCATGCTTATGTGTGTGTGTGTTGATTTCCCTTTTTAAATAAAACTCATTGTCATTGAAAGTCCGCCTCTGGAGTTCTGTGTATTTGGGGACCCCATAAAGCTGGAATTGGTCACCAGGCTGAGTTGCCCAGCCCCAAGACATTTCTACATTTGAGCTGCATACAATTCCCCTGAGCATGGAGTATCCTCTCCGGACAGGCCCACATCTAGGATAACACATAGCTGGTATCAGAAAGCTTCAGCCAAACAGAAGGGAAACTAAATAAAAGGACGATCAGAAAAATAAAATATACAGAGAAAGAAAAAACATATGGAAGATTAAGATTTTATGAAAACAATGACACACAATAATACAAATACATCAATTATCAGCACATATCTGAAAATTACTGTATCTCATTTCTCTCTTTGTAGTTCTACCTATCTCTCCCTAGACTTAATTATAACTAGGATTTTTGAAGAACTTTTAAGCATAACCCTCACAAACATTGCTTGGAACTCACAGAGTAAACAGTACACAGTGCTATAAGTACTCTCTAGAAATTCTTTTTGTCTTATGACCAGATCCTTCCAATCCCATTAATTGCTTTTACTACCATCTTGAAAGATTCAGTGTGCTTTGTTCTGTGCAATATGCTCATCTTTCTCAAGATTCTCTGCAGGTTTTAACTGTCTACATAATTGAATTCTGATGTTTTCCCAGGCTTGCCAATCCATGTTGTTTAGATAATTTAGATATGAAACTTGTGCTTTTTTGTTGTCTCTGACTTCTAAAACACTTTCCCTTGTTTGATGGCTCCTCAGTTAAACTAACACATTGTTTGAATTTTTATTTTTTTGAGTCTTGAGCGTGATGACTTGGGGGAGGGGGGGAGTTTTAAATTTAATGTTTTTGCTTTGCTTGCAAAAGGTGCCAGGTCTAATTTCTGACATGTCTAGGCAATACTTAGAAATATTTTTGTTTGAAACTCTAGAGCAGAGTTTCTCAAACAGGGTTCCCTTGAACTTAAAAGTTCACGAGAGGTTGTGATTGGAAAAAAATAATGTGATTGTGATTGGAAAAGAAACATCATTTTCTTTTGCTGTAGATACACTGGGTTGAAACAGATGGGCATGAAAAAGTGGCTTGAAACTGCCTTTTCTGAAGCCACGTTGAAACCCCACCAACCGCACCACCATCTTCCAAAGCAGCTGGAGTGCTCATGTCATGGCCACATGACATGGCTTCAAGTCAGGAAGAAGCGGAAAAAAGAGGCTTCTTTTTGAAATGGCTTTTCTCTGCATAAGGACATTTTTCTGCGGGCTTCAAGGCATGTGTCATCTAAACGCCACGCCTTCAACCCAGCATGAAAGCACCTCTTTTTGCCTGTCTGTTTAGCCCTATAGTTTTATGCAGGGGTTCCCTGAGATCAAAAAGTCTTTTTAAGAGTTCTTCCAAGGTAAAAAGGTTGAGAAAGGGTGTTCTAGAGAGCCAATGCCAGCCAAAATAGCACAGAGCTTGACTGATCAATAGTCTGACTCATCATATGCTGTCATAACAAAAGAGTTCAAAGACATAGGTCCAAAACACAGTGCAGAATTAATCCAGTTTTTGACCCTTTAACTGCCCTGGCTAGGGAATCCTGGAAACTGTAGTTTTTATTGTGACACCAGAGTTCTCTCACAGTGAAGTCTCACAAAACTACAGTTCCTAGAATTTCCCTAGCACTGAGCCAGGGGTAGTTAAAGCGGTCTCAGACTAGATTATTTGTGCAGTGTATTTTGGATCAAAGCCATGTTAGTCTGGAAAATCGGCATGCAAAGGTATCTTGCAGCACCTTTGAACTCACTGACAGATATAAATTCGTAGCATGAGCTTTCATAGACTTGAACCTACTTTCTCAGATGCATGTCAGTTGTGTATCCCCCACTCCCCCCTTCTAAGGTAGGGAGACATCCCTTCTTCATGAGGGAATGCCTCTAAAGGCAGATTAGGCCAGTTACAACAACAACAACAACAACATACCTTTATTTCAGCCAACAGGCCATTAGGCAACATATAAAACATATTAAAATAGCACTATGAAATAAACATTCATAACATGCTCCTAATACATACTACACACACATGTACACATATACATATACAAAGTCACTCACAGATACAGATACATTAGATGATACCAGGCCGTATAACACTGGGACAAGGTGGATATGTGTATGGGTATCTGGATAACAATAGACAGGGCTGTTTGTTATGTGTGGGTCATAATCTTACAAGTTTTAGCTGTAGAGAGGAAAAACTTTGCCACTGCTTCTATTTTACTTTTCTCAGAGTCATTTAACAAGTACACCAAGTACCAATTAATTGGTCTACCTGGAAACTTAAGCAGAAGAGGTGAAATTAATCTTAGTCTCTCGTCCTTATAAAAAATACAGGAAAATAGGACATGATCTAGAGACTCAACAGAACCTTCGCTGCAAGGGCAGACACGTTCATTATAAGGGGTTGCCTTAAAGCGGCCCTCTAGCAAGGCAGAGGGAATAACATTAAATCGTGCTTTAATGAACATAGCTCGGTATTTAGGAATGGTCAAATTTTGTAGATATTGTGCTTCCTTCTCAAGATTGAACTGCAACCCTAGACTGATGGGAGAACAAGTTGTGTGGGTAGAGGCTAAAGAATATTATATGCCAATATCTTTTATAGGGCATGCCAAAATCTGCTGCACCCTGGGCAAATCATGTGTAGTGAGAAAGTTGTTTGAGAAGCCCAGTCTCTGCAATTTTTCCTTGATACTTTTAGACCAGAGGGTGGTATAATTGTCTTTCATTATAAGGTACAGTTGCCGCGCAGGTCAGGCCCCCCCCCCAATAAATACAGAAACCTGGTTGGAGGAAAAAAGGCCACAACTTTATTAACTGTTCCACACATGCAGAACAACACAAAACCATAGGGTTGGCCCAAAGCATAAGGTCTGGATCTGGCCATCAGCAACACCCTGGTTGGTTGATGTACCCTTGGTAGCAGGGGCAAACATCGGGATGACGTAGGTGCCAAGCTCCGCCCTGTTGCGCAGTTAGGCAACTGCGCTGCTTCACATCGAATTGCGAGACATCCTAGTCACCGGGTATTAATCGACTGTGGCCCCCGCAATGGCCACAGCGAACCACTCCTTACCCGGGTCATGAGGACTCCCGATCCAGTGCCAGCGGGCCCTGGAAACCCCTACCCCAGATCCAGGCCTATGCTGCCGCCCATAACAGAAGTTGTGACAATCAACTCCCTAAACAGGGAGGGAGGGTGGGAGAGCAGAACTGGCAATGGTGCCGACGCTCACCTTACACGGCCTTAAATAGGCCCAACAACCAATGAGGGCTCAGGAACGATGGAGGCACCACCCTCTCCGAGCTCTCCACCAATAGGAGGGCACGCCATACCCTGCTGTGGCCAATCAGACAGGTTCCTTTCCTGCTCCTCCCGATGGCCAATCAGCATCGAGCCCGCGCTCGCACCGGCCGCTGGGGCGCCCAAGCCTGGCGCCCGGGAAGGGGAGAGGCCTTCCTTCACGCGGCAACAGCGCCGGCCCGTTAATTCGGGCGGCGCCATATAGCCTGAGTCAGGGCCAGCATAGAAAAGTTTAAGCCAATACTTTAAGACCCAAGTCCAGGCAGTACATTCAACTGAACGACAACCTGCTTCAAGCCATAAAATGGTTGATGGTCACAACTGGGTACTCCAAATAGTTTCCGAAGGTAGGCAGAAAGGATCTGTTCTAATAAGGAAAAACTTAGGATCCAAATAGGGATGCCAAATAACAATTGTGGCAAACCCTTAGCCTGGAACACCCTAATTGCAGCAGATAAAAATTGGCCTCCTTTAGTATAAAAAAACCTGAATTAATGCTTTAGCACTAATAATAATAATAATAATAATAATATTTATTTCTATTCCGCCCCTCTGAACAAGCAATCGGGGCAGAGTACAGCAGAAGTTAAAACAATATCAAGTTAAAATACCCCTTTCTTACCCTTACCACCCTCCCTTAAAAAAGAATTAAATCACAATAGAGTTAAAAAACATAATACAGTGGTCCCCCGGGTTACGAAGGTAATCCGTTCCAGATTACCTTTCGTAACCTGGAAGCTTTTGTTTCCCAGGGGACCGCTTTAGCGAACGGACCGCGCGGCCATTTAAAGGGGCCGCGCGGCTTTTTTTCTTTCAGATCCCGGGGGATCTTTCGGATCCCGGGGGATACAATGCCGGTCCCGCCGCCTTCGGATCCCGGGGTTTTCGTAACCCGGGGATTCGTAAGGCAGGGGACCACTGTAGATTAAAATAGCAATGCACAATAGTAGGGAGCGGACCCAGCTTAGGTTGTATGGATAAAAATGCAGGAAAAGATTTAAAAAGCCCTTAAAACCTAGGTATGGAGCTGGGGATAGTCACATTCTCTGGGAAGGCTTGCCGGAAGAGATGCGTCTTTAGGGCTCTTTTAAAGCCTTCTAAAGATGGAATGAGACGCATCTCGTCCGGCAGGTCATTCCACAACTTGGGGGCGACAGCCGAAAAAGCCCTCTGGGAGGTCTGTCCCAGCTTGGTCTTCATGGGTTGAAGCAGGTTCCTCCCAGAGGACTGGAGTGTGCGGGGGGGGGGGGGGTTCATATGGGAGGAGGCGGTCCCTTAGATAAGATGGGCCCAAGCCATGACGGGCTTTAAAGGTTAAAACCAACACCTTGTACTGTGCCCGGAAACTGATCGGCAGCCAGTGGAGGGCTTTTAGCACAGGAGTGATATGCTCTCTCCTGGATGTTCCAGCCAGAAACCTGGCTGCCATATTTTGGACCATTTGTAGTTTCCGGGTTAGGCACAAGGGTAGCCCCATGTAGAGTGCATTGCAGTAGTCCAAACGTGAGGTTACCAGCGCGTGTATCACAGTTTCCAGATTCTTCCTCTCCAGGAAAGGGCGCAGCTGATGGATCAGCCGAAGCTGGTAACAAGCGCTCCTGACCGTCGCATTCACCTGACTTGTCATGTGAAGCGACGGATCAAGGAGTACCCCCAGACTGCGAACAGAGTCCTTCGAGGAGAGTGTGACTCCATCGAGGACTGGAAGTTGTATTCCCAAACCTGGTTCGGGCCTGTGACTGTGAGCACCTCCGTTTTGTCTGGATTAAGCTTCAATCGGTTTTTCCTCATCCAATCCATTACTGCCGCAAGTAGCAGCAGACCACTGGGATACCCAGCCACCTGTCAATTGAAATATTACTCCTAAGTATTTGAAGTGTTTAACTTGCTCTAACTTATGGTACATGGATGCATTTGCTATACATACACAGCCAAAGCTTCCATGAGACTCTTTCACACAGGTGGAATTTCTCCCAACTTTGAATGGAGCCAATGCGAATTCATGTGAATTCGCTAGTTTAGTGAATTCATGTGAATCCCCATTGCATTCGGAAGGCATTCGGAATGACTTCCCATTACCTGAAAATAACCCCCCCCCCCTTGCCCGAAATTGCGTGAGAAGCTTTAATTCGCAATAACGTGAAACCCATGATTGCATTTGGAGTGACTTCCCTTTTGCCCGAAATTGCGTGAGAAGATCTAATTCGCAATAAAGTGAAACCCCATGATTGCGTTTGGATTGCCCTTGGATTATACTTCCAATTTCCCATGTCTGAAAGAGTCCAAAGAGAAATTTGCCATTGGGCGGGGGGGAGGGGAATCATAGAAATTTAGAGTTGGAAGAGACCACAAAGGCCATCCAGTCCAACCCCCTGCCGTGCAGGAACTCCCAATCAAAGCATACCCGACAGATGGCCATCCAGCCTCTGCTTAAAAACTTCCAAGGAAGGAGACTCCACCACCCTCCGAGGGAGTGTGTTCCACTGTCGAACAGCTCTTACTGTCAGGAAGTTCCTCCTAATGTTGAGGTGGAATCTTTTTTCCTGCAGTTTGCATCCATTGTTCCGAGTCCTGTTCTCTGGAGCAGCAGAAAACAAGCTTGCTCCCTTCTCAATGTGACATCCCTTCAAGTATTTAAACAGGGCAATCATATCACCTCTTAACCTTCTCTTCTCCAGGCTAAACATCCCCAGCTCCCTAAGGCGTTCTTCATAGGGCAAGGTTTCCAGACCCTTCACCATTTTAGTCGCCCTCCTTTGGACCTGCTCCAGTTTCTCCACATTCTTTTTGAACTGTGGTGCCCAGAACTGGACACAGTATTCCAGGTGGGGCCTGACCAATGCAGAATAGAGTGGCACTATTACTTCCCTTGATCTAGACACTATACTTCTATTGATGCAACCTAAAATTGCATTGGCTTTTTTAGCTGCTGCATCACACTGTTGACTCATGTTCAACTTGTGGTCTACTTGGACTCCTAGATCCCTTTCACATGTTGTCTCATTCAGCCAGGTGTCACCCATCCTATATCTGTGCATTTCATTTTTCCGCCCTATGTGTAGGACCTTACATTTCTCTGTGTTAAATTTCATTTTGTTAGCTTTGGCCCAGCTTTCTAGTCTATTCAGGTCATTTTGAATTTTGATCCTGTCCTTTGGGGTATTAGCTACTCCTCCCAATTTGGTGTCATCTGCAAATTTGATAACTAGGCTCTCAATACTGTCATCCAAGTCATTAATAAAGGAAGGAATGGGTTCTCTCTGGTATCATTGTGACATATCTCTAATATGGACCATTTGTTCAGTATTAACTCCAGCCCTTGGGTAAAATACTTCATCCTGCTTTTTCATTCTAGAGGGCCATGTACGCAGTAGAATTAATAGTAAATAACAGTGAAGCCAAGTTAGTTAAACCCACACTGCAGTTTCTATTAGTTGAAAAGATTTTCTACCATGAACCAATGGAGGCCTACGATTGTAGGGAACATGTTCATTTCACTAGTTTTTATTTATTTATTTTCAGCCTGCCCATCTTTCAGATGCAGTAAAATTATGATGAGAAATAGGAACTCAGGGCAAGAGGTCACTGTTAGAAAAGAATATGAAGAAAGAGAATGATCCCCAATTTGTAAAGGGATCGTGCATTTTGTTGCCCTATTTTTGTTCAATTTGCATACACAAGCTATCATAAGAAGAGCATGTTTACACTTGGAAAAAGGAGAAATTAAGACAGGAGGAAGGAAGAACAATGATATAAGATATGTGGATGACACCATACTACTAACAGAAAACCTAACATTTGGAACAAAGCAGGCAAAAAAAAAAAAAAAGGAAAAAGAAATGCTTAATAATGAATAATGAAAAGGGAAAAAATGGAAAGAGAAGGTTAAGAGGTGATATGATAGCCCTGTTTAAATATTTGAAGGGATGTCATATTGAGGAGGGAGCAAGCTTGTTTTCTGCTGCTCCAGAGACTAGAACACGGAACAATGGATGCAAGCTTCAGGAAAAGAGATTCCACCTCAACATTAGGAGAAACTTCTTGACAGTAAGGGCTGTTCGATGTAGAACACACTCCCTCAGAGGGTGGTGGAGTTTTCTTCCTTAGAGGTCTTTAAGCAGAGGCTGGATGGCCATCTGTCAGGGATGTGTTGATTGGGAGTTCCTGCATGGCAGGGGGTTGGACTGGATGGCCCCTGTGGTATCTTCCAACTCTATGATTCTATGATTCTATTCTATAATTCTATGACCATGTAGGAGATACATAAATTCAATGTTGAACATGAGGAAATCGAAATAATAAGAGTTCCCAGACCTTGGATGAATATTGATCAGAACAGAGACTGCAGCCAAAAAAATAAGACTAGGAACAGGAAGGGCAGCCATGAAAGAACTCGACAAGATCCTGAAGAGGAAGGATATACAAAAGGACACTAAAGTTGGAATTATACAAGTCACTGTATTCCCCATCACCATATACAGATGTGGGAGCTGGGCACAGTGAAGAAAACAGATAAAATCAATTCATTTGAGATGTGATGCTGGAGAAGAGTGCTGAGAATACAGTTGATGGCTTGTGCAATTAAAAAATGAAATCTTAAAAATGATTTATTAATATCAAATTGACATTCCTTAAAGAAGCCTCTTTCTGAGAACTGCCAAGTGTCTATCACTTCTGTCTTGGAAGAGATTTTCCTGTATTTACCTAAGCAAGAGCAAATGGTTCCCCAGCATTCCTGTTTCTCATGAGAATGACAGTTTCTGCTTCTCGCTGATAAGGGATGCATGCGTTTGTGCATTGCTAATGGCTTCAGATTGTTTAGATGAGATTTATGTAGCAGAGACCATTGTGTTTGCCATGACTGTTTATCACCACGTAGTCTCTCTATAGAGTCCATTGTGATATATGCAAGTAGGCATTGTCTTTAAGGATTTCAATATATTAGCTGACACTATGGTTTTGCTACGGGTATAAAAAGATTCAAACGTTGTAAAATCAGGGCTGGAATTTGATCTGAGCATGGCCTCCAATTCTGCCAGACATTATCTTTTGCGCTGAATTACTAAACCTGTTCCTGTTTTATTCTCTGAATTCCTTGCCTGAACATTGGATTATTACATCAGACAAAGGGGGGGGGGGGATTTCGTTGTCTTTTTTCAGGTGACCACACAATGAACACACAATGAAGAAAGCGTATAAAAAGGCAATCTTTTTATTTGAGATGTGGTGCTGGGGAAGGGTGCTGAGGAGGATCCTGTGGATGGCCAAAAAAGACAAACAGACGGGTCTCTGGACGGATCAAGCCAGAACTCTCCCTGGAAGCCAAGACGATTAAGTTGAGGCTGTCGTACTTTGCCCACATCGTGAGGAGGCACAGCTCTTTTGGAAAGCACCGTGATGCTGGGGAAGGCTGAGGGAAATGGAAAGAGAGGAAGGCCTCATGCCAGGTCTCCTCAATTAGGGAGACCCTGGGCCTGAGCCTGCAGGTAGATAGAGGACAAAGGGGATTGGAGACATCTCAGTCACCATGAGTTAAAAACAAAATATCCCAAGAGAATTAGGGGTGGCCTAAAAACCAGTACTCCACAAACTGTGCCCTTCAATAAGAGATTTTGGACTTCAAATCCCAGAAGCCTCAGGCAAGTTGGCCAATAAGCCTGGGACTCTGGGAGCTGAAGTCCAAAATCCCTTATTAAAGAGCACAGTTTGGGGACCACTGGCCTGTAAATAAAAATGGAGAACTACAGGTATTTATTCTCTCAGGCCCAAAACTGTGCCTTTTAATAAGACATTTTGGACTTCATCTCCCAGAAGCCTCAGCCAGGTTGGCCAATAGTCTGGGATTCTGGGAGTTGAAGTAAAAAAAAAAAACCCTGGAAAAGGAATAGGACTAGAGTAAAAAAACCAATCCTACGGAAGCTGAAAAAGGACTATTAAAAAAAAAAAAGGTCGCTGCGCTGCGCGCGGCCGTTTCCATGGGAACGTCGGCCCCTCCCAGCCAGCAGCTAACGCAACAACGCACTGCGCATGCGCCGCTCGAGGCCTTTGTGTGTGGAGATAAGGGGGGGGGGGTGTGATTGGAAGATTGTGTGAGAGAGAAAGTAAGCGATTAGGCCTCAGCCCCTTTCGGACTCCGACTCCCACAATGCTTCGCGACGGGCTGCAGTGTGAGCGGCGCTGATTGGTGGGAGGGGATAAGAGAGAGGGCCTATCAGCGGGGCTGTCATTGTGCGGTGGCAGCAGCAACGGACGTATACACAGAGTAACAAGCGTTAAAAAGCAGGACCAGTTTCAGGGGCTCAGTGTCTCCAGGAGGAGTGGAGCCCAACCATGAATCTCGGGTAAGGAAGGAAGGAAGCCATTGGTTGCATCCACATTGGAGGGATAACCCGGTTTGGGAGCGCTTTAACTCTTTCTGTGGCTCAAGGCTATGGAATTCTGGGAGTTGGAGTTTGTTGTGGGGCCTTAAGGCCCCACAACAAACTCCAGCTCCCAGAATTCCATAGCAATTGAGTCAGACAACAAGCTCTGGGCCCCACAACAGACTCCCAACTCCCAGAATTCCATAGCAACTGAGCCAGACAATAAGCTCTGGGCCCCACAACAGACTCCAATGGAACTCTCATTGGTATTTCCTTCTATTTTAATTGTGATCGTATATTCATGGTCTTATACTCTTTCTAGGCTTAATTTCTTTTAGTGTTAACTGCTTTTACGATTGGGATGAGGGGTGGGGAAGGAAAGAGTAATTTGCAAATGTTCTGTTGCTAATGGCAGGCCTCAGGGTGGGAGGACATGGCCACATAGCCCGAAAGCGCCACAAAAAAAACTACGGATGACGGCCATGAAAGCCTTCGACTCCACATTGTTATTATTATTAATTGCATCCGTACACGGTGGGGAATTCTGATTTCAGTGCTCAGTTGTATGTTTTTACAGTTTATGTTCTTACCTAGTTCTTTCATGTCTTCACTTCTTCCCATTTGCATGAATGAGGCAGGGGGTTTAATGACGAAAATCATTCAAAGTGCTAGAAGCACACTGAGATGCTAGGAAGTGGCCTCTCCTAACCTCCAAGCTAAACTCATTCCCTGGATCTTCCCAGATGAAGTCTGGCTTTTTACACATATGCCTTCCCCCAAAGGGGAAAGACCTGCAGATATTATCTTGTGACTAGATAACGCTTGGCAGAATTTGTTCCTACCTGACCGAAGGATCTCCAGTTCCTGTGCTTTATATCTGAGGACTTCCCTTACCCTGGTTGTTTCTGTTGCTGTTTGTCTTGGGAAAAGTGCACCTTTGTTTACTTTACTGTACAGGCTTGTTCTTACTCGTGCTTGTCAAACAGTCTTGAAAAGAACAAACTCAGCTTGTGAGATCTTGAGAGGATGACATGAGAAGAGTGGCTGCCCTTTAAAACTAAAATAGCAAAACATTTCGATTTTGGTACATGACTGAATCTGTTTGGGCTGCAAACCTGTAACACTTAACTTGGGCGTGCCAGTTATCCTTCTTCCACCCACTTCACTAAAATATGATAAATTTCACATGCAGACACAGCAAACTCCTTGCGCCCATAATGTTCTCCTGCTTTCCCTGAACCCCCCTGCTCTTCTCATATATATGGAGCACGCCACATGCACACAAATTACATTAAGATTTGCCTCCCCAGTTGTTCATGTGTACACACATCCAGCCATCCCTACAAACAAAAGCGTGTGATTTCACCCACAAAACTGCTTTTCCTGATCTCCCCATATCCGTTTTGACAGCCTGATCAGTACACTCCACACACCTATCCAATTCCCCAGCCTCAATCAGCCTCTCAGCCTCAGACCAACAGATTTTTTTCCCCTCCTGCAACACTATTTTTTATCCTTCCCTGCCTCTCCACCACCTGTCATTTTGTAGCCCTCCTGCCACAGCATTATGATTTTAACCACCTCTGGCCACCCCCCCCCCCCAGCAAAACCTGCTGCTGCAAAAAAACCTTGCAAAAACATTTGCCCCCAGGGTCTCTTGCTGCTGATATGCATTATTCTGTATAGCAAGATATAGAATCCTCTAAGGTATTTACTCAAATATGTTTATATAAAACATTGCATTCCAAAATTCATTACATTGAAATTAGCCTCTGTATTCCATCATTGTTTCCATTTCTGACTTATGGCATCCCTAAGATGAGCCTATCAATTTTTTTAATGGCTGAGAGAGTATTACTTGCTCAAGGTCACCTAGTGGGTTCCCATGGCTGAGGGGGAATCGAACCCTAATGTCCAGAGTTGTTGTCCATCACTCAAACCCCTTTGCCATGGTGGCGAGAGCCCTCTTTATTGAAACGCATTATTTTCGTTTCCCATCTTGTAAATATTTTGGTGGCAGTTACTTGAATATGGCTGTGGACATCTTTCATATGTGTTTTCTTGCTCTTGCTCATTTAGCCCTTAAAAAGTAAAAACATATGTTCTTCCCACTAAGGCACCAACACCAGTATTTAAAATTTAATTGGATAATTTCTTCTTTTCATTATCAAAGCCCACACTGCCGATTTTGTTTTAGTGCTTTTTAAAAGGCATCCCTCTCCCTCTCATTTTTGTAGCCAATGGGGAGTAATACCAAAAGTTACAGTCCAATAACCTATCAAAGGCTGCATGATTTCCACCCCTTCTCTAAGAAACAGAGTATGTTGGAGATTTAAATACATTTAATGTTTTCATTCCAAGTATCATCAACTATTCACAATGGTGGTGGTTGATCCACAAAGACAGACAAATTCTCCTTCTATATACCAGTAGTACATTGTAGAACTGTGTGGTCATCATAAAAACATTTGTAAGTGGATAGGAGAGAGAGAGAGAGAGAGAGAGAAATCAAATATGTCAATGCATATACTATAATCTCTTTTCATACTTTCACTGCTTTGTGAACCCTTGAATTACAGGTGGATTTCATTGGTTTGTTTAAAAAACATGTTCTATATTTTGCCAAAGATTATGTCAATTAGAAATAAATTTAATTTTCTGTTTATATTGCAGGGATGGCTTAAAGCTTGAAACTGAAATACTGAATGGAAAGCCTAGGCTGATAGTGGCTCCTTCTGGTATGATTACTCCAACTTATAAAGATTGATATTGTATGTGTGTGTGTCTGTGTGTTGTGAGAGAGAAAGACTTCAAGTCTCTGATGACCCCATGAATTTCGTAGGGTTTTCTAAGGCAAGGAATACTCAGGAGGTGGTTTTGCCAAATCTTTCCTTTGAAATATAGCCTGGTTTTCATTAGTGGTCTCTCATCCAAGTACTAACCAAGATTAGTTCTGCTTAACTTCTAAGATCAGACCGGATCTGGTGCCTTTAAGGTATGAAAATGTGTGTGCCACTGACATAAATAAAGATGGTAATGTTTGGTATCAGAAGTACACATTGAAAACATTAATGAGATTATAATGATGATTTTATTTATATTATTATTATTGTTATTATTATTAAACTTTATTTATTTAGTGCTATAAATTTACACAGTGCTGTACGTACAATCTTTTTGATTAGACGGATCCCTGCCCTCAGGCTTACAATCTAAAAAGACCTGACACAAAAGGAGAAGGGAATGGTGGTGGGGAAGGGGATCAGGTCCAGCAGTTCTTCTCTCCCTCTGAGGCCTGGACCAAGGCAGATGGACTGGAGGGAGGGCACTTCATCTTAGGCAAAGCCTGATGGCGTTTGGGCCTACCTTTTCACTCCCTGCCAGGCTGGCAGGGCTCTTTCTCTTTTAGGCAAGGTCTGATGGGGCTGACTTGCCTTTCTCTCCTCTTGAAGCCCAAAACTGGCACTCGTTGCCACTTACAATGTTAAAAAAGTACAATTAAAATCATATAAAAGTGCTACATTAAAATAGAATTAAATTATTACATTATTAAAACAGATTGCATGTTAAAAAATAAAATACAGTTTAAAAACATAAAAGCATTTAAAACCCTTTAAAACAATACAGCAACCCAGACCATTCTTTTAAAACTTTCTGTTTTAAATGCCTGTCTGAACAGGAAAGTCCTAGCTTGCTGGCAGAAGGACAACAAGGAAGAGGCCATTCTGGCCTCCCTGGAAAGGGAGTTTCAGTCTCTAAGAGCAGCCACAGAAAAGGCCCCCTTTTGTGTCCCCACCAGCTTTGCTTGTGATGGTGGTGGGACTGAGAGAAGAACCTCTCCCGATGATCTCAAAGCCCAGGCCAGCTCATACAGGAAGATATGGTCTGCCAAATAGCCTGGATGTGAGCCATATAGGACTTCATAGGTCATAACCAGAACTTTGAATTGTACCCAGAAACAAACTGACAGCCGAGGAAGCTGCTTCAACCTAAATGAATTACAGTGCTCTCTTGCCTTACGCGGGGGATCCATTCCGGACCCCCCTGCATAAGGCAAATAGCGCATATGAGCCCTATTGAAAATAATGGGGCTCGTGAATGTGGTGTGGTGTGTGTGCCATTGCTATTTCCGTCGTGCGCGTAAAGTGCGCCCGTGTATGACGTGAGCGCACTGTACTGTAGTTTGATTGCACTGGCCACAGTCTAGTGAAGAGATAATCTTCATCTTATTACATACACTTTCTTCCTGTGGTTGCTTTGTTTGTCGAAGACCCCAGGTTCAATAACACCTTAGGTTATTTAACATTTTGATGATCCTGGAATATCTTGCCAAAAGTGAACACTGTAAGTTAGAAATTATACAGTGGGCTCTCGGTATCCATGGAGGATCCGTTCCAGACCCCCTCCCCCAGAATACCAAAATCCATGGATACTCAAGTCCCATTGTTTGCTCTATCATTAAGGACAATGGGACAAAAGTCCCTTGCTCCCCCCCTTACCTCCCCCGGTACTTCCGCAGAATGAGCTCCTTGACAGTTGTACAGGTTGTTCTCTAAAATGCTTGGGGAAACAAGTGTTTAGAATTTTGGAATTTTTTTTGGATTTTAGCATATTTGCGTATAGGGTGGGACCTCAGTATCTACGTGGGATCTGTTCCGGACCCTGCCCCCCGCAGATACCAAAATCTATGGCACCTTAAGTCACATTGTCCCCAATCGTGGCCCGTGCATGTAGCTGCACTGCCATTAGGGACAACGGGACTTTATATAAGCCTCCATTGTCCCCAGTGGTGAAGTCCTGTTGTCCATAATGGTGGTGTGGCCACATGCATGTGCTGCCACTGGAGACAACTAAGGCTGTCCCTAATGGCAGCACGACAGTGGATGGCTTGCCATCCGCAAATGCTTAAATCTGCAGAGGGCAAGTCTGTGGATACAGAGGTCCTACTGTACATAATGAGATATCTTGGAGATGGGATCCAAGTCTAAACATTAAATTAATTTATGTTTCATTTGCACCTCATACCGATAGTCTGGCAGCAATTTAATATACAGTGGTCCCCCGGCTTACGAATCCCCCGGGTTGCGAAAACCCCGGGATCCGAAAGCCGCGGGACCGCTAAACTATCCCCCGGGATCCGAAAGATCCCCCGGGATCCGGAAAAAAACCGCGGCCCCTTTAAATCGGCCGCGCGGTCCATTGCGAATAGCGGTCCCCCGGGAAACGAAAGCTTCTGGGTTACGAAGGTAATCCCGGAACGGATTACCTTCGTAACCCAGGGGACCACTGTATTTTAAAAATAATTTTGTGCATGAAACAAGATTTGTCAATACTGAACCATCAAAAAGCAAAGGTGGGACTGTCTCAGCCACCCATGTGGACAATTTTTAATATGCAGTCTGAATAGCTGAATGGATAAAGTACAGATATGTTTAAAAAATTGTATGATCGGACAAATGGAGTCTAATCTTATTGACATTATTGACATTAATCTTTCTCCGTCTGATATCATTTCCTCTTAAAATTATCCTAACTCTTCTAATTTTGTTTTGTTTTGCTTTTTTCTTTCACAGTGAGTAAGTCCAAACCAAGTATAAAGGTAAGATTTTAAAAGTGTGCCTTTTCCCCATAAACAGCCATGTTAAAATCCTTTTTGCAATGTAACAATTGTGATATCATTTGCCTTTAACATTTCTATTGTAGAAAAATGGTTTCTAGGTCTGATATGATTTATACATAGGTCCTGCTATAATTTGGGAAAATATGATCAAGAGTAGGGCTGTTATTGTTTGTTTTTTCATAGTATATCTTTTCCCCCCTGAATTGAGACTCAGATTATAAAAATTAAAACAGATATATATATATATATATAAGTACAAACATTACAAAGAGTATATATTATGGTGGAGTTGTGAATCTGATCTCTGCCTTTAAAAGTTTAAATGATTTCGGGACTAAAATGGCTTAAGGAACTGCCTTCTGCTATCCAGATCTATCCAGCTACTAAGATCTTTCTCAGCAGTTCTCAGGCAGCTGTCCTTGCCACTAACCTATGATAGGGTCTGGCACTGTCCCTGATGTCTTTTGTTGGGTGAAAATTTTATTATTTACCCATCTTTTTCAAATCTTACTTTTTTATCCACCCCTTCTATTTTGATTGACATTATTTCTTTCCTGTCAAAGTTTTTTTCTGACCCATTCATTGGTAGTGTCCTTTTACAATTTTTCTATGAATTAAATTTTATCCTAATTGTGAAAAGTATGTTATTCTACTAATAATAATTGATAACTTGTACTCTGCTAGAGGTATATTAGTTGTAAAGGTAGAATGAAATTGCTCTAAATATAAATTTAATAATCTGTATTGTTAGTGATAAGTACATGAATAGACTAGTTTCTGAGGGGTTGCCCATTAGAATTTTGACTTGTTTCTGTAAACATGAGGCTGTCTTGCCATATCACAGTTTGCTTCTGAATGTTCCTTTAGTTTCAAAACCAGTTTGCCATGTATCTCAGGGTTACTGTTTGAAAAAGATAGGTCTAAGGCACCCTTGGGCATGTAGCACAACATTGTGAATGAAACCCAAATATAGAACTGTGGGGTAATTTACATATCCTAAGGCTTCAGGCTTTTTAAGGAAACAAAAATGTTTAAAAATGAAAATATCAAAGCCAAGCCTGTTAGGGTCTAGCTTCAAAACAGCAGAGTAGCAGAAATGTGCTCTTGTCTAACTATGCTTTCCTAAGGACTGAGGCTGGCTCTAAAAACAACACATAGTTTGTAGTTTAAAATAAAAGTTTAATCTATGTCTACATGGAAGCTATATCCTAATCTAGCTAGTGAATAGTTAAGGTAAAAGAAATATTTATCTCACCATCTTTCCAAAGAAAATTGAGAGAGCAGGAAGATGGAGGACCAAAAATTCAGCTGAAAATATTTTGAGAGAATGTTAGTTAGTTCCAAAGGGGGAGTGACCTAAGTCGCATGTTTAGTTTGAATGAGAGTGTATGTGTGTGTGTGTGTGTGTGTGTGTTTGCATGCAGGAATTCCCTTTCTTTCAGAAAGCAAAACAAGTCTTTATCAAAATAGCTCAGTGCAAAGATTTGGTGAAGGTTTATACGACTTTATAGCTTCCAAACGTTATAAAATCAGCTCTCAAAATTTTGGAGCGTATTGTGGAAGTTGCTTCTTCAGAACAGTCTCCAGGGCCTTAGATCTTTGGCAGCTGCTCTCATATTTGTATATTTGTATACATCTCATATATTTGTACTCTCAGATAAGTCCTTGTTGGTGCTGACAGTGCTAGGAATGAGGATGTCGGGATGGTTCTCAGAGGTGGGGAAGATAAAACCAGCACCCCAAAGACTAGTGGAGGGAAAACCTACCCTGCATCAAGTACCCTGCTTGTGGAGAGTTGAATTTATACCCCAACCCATTTTCAAGGGTTCAAAAGCTTAGTTTTTACTCTGTGTAAGACAAGATAGCTGTTTTGTAATACACATTTTCCTGCCCTGTGCAAACCAATGAAGTGTGTTGACTTCTCTGGTTCGTACAACATGGGGAAAATCCTGTAGCCTTGGAGATAGTGGATGTTGGGATTAATGTACCATCAAAACAAACAAAAACAAACAAAGAGCTTCATACCGCCTAAGGAGTGTCTAAGCGGTTTACAACTGTAACTACTAACTACTCATTTTAGCGGCCTCGGAAGGATGCAAGCCTGAGTCGAGCTTGAGCCCTTTTGCTGGTCTTGAATTCGCAACCTTAAGGTTTTGAGTGAGTGGCTCCAGTACAGGCATTTAACCACTGTGCCACCAGGGCTTCTTGTACAGTGAACATGTGTGTTTCTTGTTGGCATTGAAATACACTCGGGGGGGGGGGGGAGTACAGGAGATCTCTAGGAAGCCCACCAACCAACCACCTCTGCCTTGCCAGTGAACAACAGAAGTGCCAGCACCTCAAAAAATCATGACAGTGCTCAAAAATTTTGTATGTTCTATGCTACTTGTGTTCAAAAATTCAAAATATTCCAAAATCCAAAATGCTTCTGGTCCCAAGCATTTTGAATGGAGGTATTCATCTTATATTAGCATGGCTTAGGAATGCTGTTTAAAGTTTTGGAGACTATTATAATGTGTAAATTGTTACTGTTTTAGCAGATGTGTAATAAAAACAAAATCATAAAACATACATCGAGAACCAAACTAAATGGACATGTTCTGAAATCCGTTCAAACTTCCTGCGAAAAGAATGACTGTTTTATAAAACAGAAAACTGGATCAAGACTTTCAGTGACAAAAGGTGTTAAAACTCCAGAGACGCTGATATGTGCTAAGGAGTCATCAAAAGAACCTTTCAATAAAGACCATGCTCTTATCATACCAAAAGATAGCATGACTACAAAGCCTGATCATACAAGAATTTCAGTTAAGAAACCTTTGGCATCCAACATAAAGTTTAAAAAACATCCTGTTCCTGTTGAGGATCTAAGAGACAATTTGGTGTGTTTAACACAACAGCAGCTTGAACAGATTTTGATGGCTGTTAAAGAAGGAACCAAAGGAATTTCCAAGATTCAGGATGAAAAGAAAGAAGAAAACAAGTAAGTTTTCTACCAGTAGCCAAATGGCTTTCTAGAAACTTTAAATAAACTTGATGATTGGAAATAATGATATCTTTACATTTAAACAGCATGATGAAATAGGCCCATTGTATTAAAACTAAGAAGTTTCCTTTATTTTTAACAGTTTTCACTTTCTTTCAGTCCTGTTAGTCATGTTTAGTGAGGTATTTGTGCTCAGAAGACTTGTTATGCTTCTTTTAAATTCATTTAAATTCTTTTAAATTCTAAATTTAAATTCATTTAAATTCATTTAAATTCTAATCTGGTATGATTCTTGTTCTGACTGTATCCTCCTTTGTATTTTATTCTATTGTATTTGATCATGCCCATATGTTTGAAAACATATTTTTTTGAGCAAGTACAGAGTGATCTTGTCTAGGTGGAGGAAGTTTAAAACTTTTAAAACTTTCTGGTATCCTAGTTGTCATCATAGCAGTAATTTTGGAGCTTAACAAAAACCCAATGACACTGGCATTTACCTTTTTAAAAAATAAAGCTACATTTGTCTGTTTAAATATAAGAAGAGAAGGAAAATGTAGTCTTGTATCACCTTTAAAACTAACCACTTCATTTTAGCATAAATTTCATGGATTATAGCCCTCTTCTTTAGATGCATGATGTAACATTTGATATAATTTAGCAGAGTACACTGCTACTTTGAAAAGCTTTATTCTGAACAGTCTGCTGCAGTATTGATTTTCAGAGAGATTCTTATTTTCTAGTATCGGAGAGTGTAGAGAGCAACATTCCTGCTGATCAGGCTGTAGAAGAAAACATAATGGGATTACTCCAGAAGGCTGAAGTTCCATCAGTTCCGAGTGAAAATAGTTTCATTTCAAGCAAAAAACAAGGCATCTCCAAGCATGCTGAACAAAAAATAATCATGTACGTAAATCTCTTATCTTCAGGGGGTGGATTGGGAAAAGCCCTTTAGGTACTATATATATAGTATATAGGGTAGAATCCTATTAAGTTCTTCCATTGGTGGAATTGCTTTTGTCAATAGACCAGAGGAGGCAGTAAATCTCTCCTCCTCTACAGCTCCTTGTCTGCCCTGAAAATCTGCTGTAAGGGATTAGAAGGCCTTCTGAAGCAGAATGACGGAGGGGCATGGAAATAAGTGAGTGGGAGAAGAGAAAAAAGTCATAAACATGAACAGTTCTCTTCTCACATAATATTGGATTCCATACGGAATGTTTGTCCTTAGAGAATCAAAATGGTATTTCCATAATAACACAACGCTGAGCTGTGCTTCGATGCCATGCTGAACTGAGGAAGTGCAGAAGAAAGCAGAGTGTACCATAAAAAGGTTTTTGTCCTTTCCACAATTGGAGGGGAGAGGAAGGCTTAAAAAAGGAATCCTCAAATTTTTGCCCTTAAATGATCAATAATACCACCAAACATCAGAGTGGAGGTGGGAGCAGCTGTTGGCCATTTCAGATTTTGGGGGATTGGGCTCTTTGCAAACTAGCAAATCCAGTCACTTCGTGTTTGGGTGCAAAAACAGCTTATGAGCCTTTTGAAAGATGCAGAGACTGAAAACAGCCCCAAATGTTGTGAAAGGCGAGAAGCTTGATGGTAATGGCCATTTAGGGTAAGAAAAAACCTCCTCCCCCCCACCCACAAAATTGGGACATTTTGGGATTGATAATGGTGATGTACTGACCACCTATGGGTGGCTAACACAAGTCCATAACCACTGGGAATTATACATCTCTGGTTGTGTACGAATCTAGTCTACTCCCAGGCCTTCATACTCCCCTTTCCTCTCTCCTGTCTTTACTTTTTGTTAACCACAACTTTCTGTGTCAGTTAAATAAGAAACTGGTTAACATTGTTTTTCACAAGCTGAGCTCAGATGCTATAGTTTAAGATTGGCTTGTTAAAACTCAGTCATAATTAATGTTAACCATAGTTCTTAACTATGGGCAAACCATGGGATATTAAAAGAAAAAGCTTCAAAATCCCTGCCAGCCAAAGAGAAAGAAGAGAAGTTGTATGCAAGCTCTGAAGAAGGTTAATTCCTGCTCAATCACAATTGGATTAAACCACAGTTTAGCACATGCAAATATGTCCTGCACATTCTCAAATAAAATATAATAGATGTATGCTTTGCTGCTGTTGAAAATATTATGCAAATACATACTTTAATATGCCTATTTTTTTTTCATTTAAAATTTAATCTGTTTCTTCAGGAGGGGTTAACTAGAGAAGGCTAGTAGAAGAAATAGTACAGTAGCTCTTCAGTGTACTAAGGTGGATAAACAGTCTGGGTCTCTGATTCATTTATTACCCAGGCAAAGAGAACTGTCAGGAACACAACAGAATTTATGAGCCTACTTCAAACCCAGATTATATCGTTCTTAATATGATCAGATTACTAATTAGTAGTTATTTTAATTTTAGCAGTTGAATTTGGAAAAGAAAAAACTCTTCTGATTCCCCCCCCCCCCCCCCCCTTTTGCAGGAATTCATGGAAACCAGCTGATATGTTTAGTACACTGGGAGAAAGAGAGAGAGAGAAAACCTTATTAGATGCCAAGCGGTCTCAGTGGAAGAAAGAACTAGGTACAGTGTAAATTTCTGTATTTATCTATTATGTTTTTGAAGGGTGAATAGGCACTGCATTTACATAAATATTTTCTCATTATAGTTAAATATATGTCTAAATTGGTGAATTATGATTAATCCCCAAGCCAATCTTTTTAGCTTGATCTAGGGTTTTTATGAGTGCTACTAGTACACATTTCAGTTATTGGTATATGCACTTGATGCTGCTCAGTATCTCACTGATTATTCTCAAATTATTGCACATGTTAATCAAATGAGGTTATCTACAATATATGCAGTATTTATAAACTTTCATAATACATCTAGGGACTCTACAGACTGCTCTGATAGAGCGGCATCCCACCTCCCCTTTGAGCACCAGATGGGGGCTGCGGCAACCTTGTCGACAGCCCTGATCTAGTGCTTTGCCAACTCTAAAAGAAACTGCAAAGTGCTGTTCCTTTTTTCGGCCTTTTGGCCTGCGGCATAAAAACACTGCACCAAAGGAGTGCCATGTTGTTGGGTGGGTGGCGTGACGCTGGTACAGTGGTCCCCCAGGTTACGAAAACCCCGGGGTACGAAAACCCCGGGGTACGAAAGAGCCGTGGCCGCAAAAACGGCCCCGGCTTACGAATAAAACCCCGGGATCCGAAAGGAAAAACCGCGCGGCCCCTTTAAATTTGCCGCGCGGGTACGGCAAATAAAACGGTCCCCCGGGTTACGAAAATTTCCGGGTTACGAAAAGTAATCCGGAACGGATTACTTTCGTAACCCGGGGGACCACTGTATCAGAGTGGGCGTCATCCAAACGCCACGCCCCATTCCGCCCCCACGCAGGTGCTTCAAGCCTGTCTGTACAGCCCTGTAGAGACTAAACCATAGTGTTTGTTTTTAGACTTTAGCTCAGCAGAGTGATTGTAGATCATATCTGTCAACTTTACTTGTTCACCTATTCTACTATAGGTCTGTTTTTAACTCAACTATATTTTATGTGATTTTATATTTTATTGCATATATTTTATGTTTTAATTGTTTGATTTTTAAAATAATTTTGTAGGTTTTAACTGTGAGCTGCCTTGGGTCCTTCTGGGATGAAAGGCGGGATATTAAATAAATAAATAAATAAATAAATACTATGACTGAGTTTGCATTGCATAATTAAATAAACCATGGTTTGTTATGGTGGAAATGAACTTAGGCAAGCTCATGTGTTTCCCCACCTCCATTCGTAATATGCATATGGGCATGAAATAAGAAGTTTATTCTCAACTGTGTTTGGAAAGAAAAAACAGCATCAAACCATCATAATGAATCATAAGTAAGATTCATCACAGTTTATATCCTGGATGTAACAATAATTTGCAGCTAATTAAACATAGAAGAGAGTGCTTATTTGTTTACATCCATGTTTCAGTAGAGGGGAATATACAACTTTTTTAGTAAAGGGGAATGTACAACTTACTTAGATTCATTCCCATCACAACAAATCATAAAACATAATTCATTGTAATGTCTGAATGAAGCCACTGAGCAATTCTATTTATTGTTTATGTCTTTAAAGATGAACAGGTAGCTTTAAAAAAAAAGCTCAAAGAAAATTTGGAAACAGAATCAAAATATTGCCCATTTTGGCAGAAAACTGATGTCATGAGAAGCTACTCAGAAAAAATGCAGATGGCTCAAGCTAAGGTAAAAAAAATGAAAGAATAATTTTCTGTAATGCATCAATTACTTCTAAAAATGTATATTTTAAGTATAACCTATGCTATTACCTAAAATAGATGGCTGGTTTTAACTTTTCTGTTTTGTTGTGGTGCCTTACTCACATGCCTCCCTGCCAATTAACTGGTGTCATCATTGGGCAGTTAATTTGGAAGTTCTACATCGAATTTCAGTTTCAGTGTATTGGAAAGTGGGGTGGCTGGAACACATTAGGTATTCTGCAGGTGAGTTCTTGTTTAACTTCTTGGCTGCTATTTTTTGAGGTCCTTCAGGTTTTCTTGATTCCCTTATGGAATCATGAAACCAGAGTTTTAGGAGCAGGTCAAATAATACCAGCTCTATTTCTCCTTTCCAGCTAACTCTAAGAAAGCTGTTTCTGTGAAAAAAACAGTATTTGGCATCAGTGATAGAATGGATGAAAGTAAATAAATGGAAATGTAATCCAGAGAAGACAGAGCTGCTCCTGGTCACTTGAAAGGCACATCGGGGAATAGGGATTCATCCTGTATTGGATACTATTACACTCCCCATGAAAATACAAGTTCACAGTTTCGGGGGAGGGGCAACTCAACTGTGAGCTTGGAGACCCAGATTTTAGCAATGACCAGGAGTGTATTGGCACAGTTATACTACAGCCATGTTGGCAAACCCATTGCACACGTGCCAGCACTGCCATGCAAACTATCTGAGTGGGCACGCAACCTGGGTCAGGGAGCTGGAGGGGTGGGGGAAGCATGTGCGGTCAGCCCAGATCCTTGCCATATCCCGGGGGGGGGGGGGTTGTGGGGTTGCATCGAGAAGCCCTGCTCCTTCCTCCCAGAAGCCCCACACTTTTTCAGGGAACCCCCCCCCCCCGGCCAAACAGCCCTCTGGCTCCCAGGGCAAGAACTTTCCCCATATCCCGGTTCCAGAGTTTCTCTTGGTGCCTCTCAGGTGAGCCGCACTAAAAAAACACTCCTATAAATTCATGCTTCTTAGTCATACTAAAAATGGAGGTTATTCAAGGAAAAAGGACTTGACAAAATAATTGGTAAAAACAGTCCTAGAAATGTCAGTTCATGCTTCTTAGTCATACTCAAAATGGAGGGCATTACAAAATAAATGCTAAGAGAACCTCTGTAAATATAAATCCATGCTTCTTAGCCATGGTCAAAATGGAGGGCATACAGGAAAAGCTCAAGACATGACAAAATAAAAGCTAAGAACAACCATATATAAATATAAATTCATGCTTCTTAGCTATGCTTAAAATGTTCAAGAAAAATGGAGGACATCACAATATGAAAACTAAAAACAGTCAGAAATATTAATTCAGTTCATCAGTTTTATTTACATATATATCACATATTGTTGTTGTGCCTTCATGTTTTCAAGATATGTTCAGAAGGGAGTTTTGCCATTGCCATCATTACAGGTTGAGAGACTGACTTGCCCAAGGTCAGCCACTGGGTTTCCATGGCTGAGCTGGGATTTGAGCCCTGGTCTCCAGAGTTGCCCGCTCAAACCACTGCACCATAGTGGCTCTCTGTGTAGAGGGATGTGGTGTTAGGGGGCCTTCCAACCTCTTTCTGTCCTGGAAGGAGTCCACGTTCTGACTTATCGTGAGCCTCTCACAGGGTTTTCTTAATGACGTTTCTTCAGAGGGTGTTTTTTTTTTTTAACCATTAGCCAACCTCTGAGGCTGAGAGAGCATGACTCGTGTATGTGGTGCCTTCAAGTCTTTTCTGACCCTAAAATGAAACTATCATTGAGTTTTCTTCGCAGGTTTTATCAGAGGAGGGGTTGCTATTACTCTACTAAAAGTCCCCCCCCCCAAAAAAAAAAGTCCCTGGCATCCAGTGACACTCGGTGCAGGAATGCCGCTGAGTTTGTGAACTCAGTCTCTAAAAGGTTTGCCATCACTGTACTAGAGTGTCTGTTCCTGGAAATGTCTGATTTAGGGCCGAAACAGACACAACCATTCACTACGGCCCCAATCCGGCATTTTTCTAGCCTAAAAAGAAGAGGCAAAATGCTGCTATTTTTTGCGTTGGAAGAAAGTCACCCTTTCTGCTGTGGCTTTTTGTTGCTCCTCCATGGCATCGAAACACTGTGCCGCTGGAGCACCAAAAAGCTGCCCCCGTGTAAGCAGTGGGGCGGCATGACGCCGGCTTCGGGGCAACATCTGTACGTCATCCATACACTATGCTCCCACGCCACCTGGAAGCTGGCACATTGTACCAGTCTGTACTGGCCCTTAGTCACTGTGTAGCATCCCTTGGTTACATACTGCTTAAATTACTGTAATATGTTCTGCATGGGTCTTCCTTTGAAAAGTTTTCAGGAACTTCACCTGGCCCAAATATCTGCAAGGCAGATTGTTGCTTCGCCAGCTGTGGGAAGAATATAACTCCCTTGTTATATTCCACTAGCTGCCAGTCCATTTCTGGGCTATATGGCTATGTCCAGACTATCCAGAAGACTGGACATTTTGATGGCTTCTCTTAGGCTTTGGATCTCCCTGCCTAGAAAGGCTAGGATGGGCTTGCCTTGCCTTCTTCCATTAGCAAGTGAAAATTTCCTGTTTTGACACATTTTTAGGATTTTATTGCAAGAGCTTTTAAATATATTGCTGTTATGTTAATTTTAATCATTTATCTTTTACTGGATTGATTTTAAATGATTTTAATGTAATCGGTAGCTTACTTGCTTTTTAACAATAGTTTCTAATAGGTTTCTAATAGGTATTTTTAACTGTGGGGGAGGGGGGGAAGCAAGATACTGTATAAATAAACTAACAATAATTCTTCATTTCTAGATGCCATTTTTAGATGACCTGAGTCCTACAACAGAAGATAACCACACTTGTACATGTGTAACTACTGAGGCTACTGAAGCATCGCCCAGTGTTCTGAGTAGCCAAACAGGACAGTTCTCTAGTTTCAGTTCTCCTGATTTACCTGCTGCTATTCGGACAGCATTTGTGTTAGGGGTAAGAACTGATTGGCATGTAGTGTTTTCAGCATTAAATTTCTGACAGTGCATTTTTCTGGTTGTGGGGTTTCTCTTTGTAGCCATTTCAGACTGTTGTGGTTGGGCAGATAAAATTCAGAGATGCCTTTAAGTATGTGATGTTCCACACTAGTGCAATGATAAGATTAGTTCACATGTTGCTTGACAGTACTAGTGCCTTCAAAGGCTAAATTTGTTGATGACATAAACAAGTATAACTCACAGTTATGCCTGTGTATGCGTTTTTTTTTGATGTTAGAGAGATTTTTTTCCTCCTTGTGAATTGCCCTTTGCTCCAGGTGTCCTGTACAAGCCAATGTGTTTATGGGGGTAGTTTCATCTGATAGGCTGCTGAAGTGCATTTGATCACATTCCAGCTGTCATCATGCACCTGAGTAAGATAGTCTTAAATTGGGAGTGGAGGCTGCATTTTCTTGTCTGAGTGCACAAGGGCACCTGGACATCCTGCCTCCAGTCAGTGGCCAAGAAGATGACTCTGTTGCCACAAGCCCTCCTGATTGCTATTGGCCAGCCAGGGAGGAAATGAGAAAGAGAGAGTAGCCTCTGCATTCCAGATGATGATGTAGGTATCTTTGTGGAGACTTTTGCTTATGAATTAGAAAGTATGATTTACAAAAAAAAAAGTATTTAGATATTATAAAAGAAGCATGCAGACAGACACAGTAGTCAAAAAGAAAGAGAAGAAACCTCGGATGACAGATAAAATGCTACAAGCAATAAAGGAAAGAAGAGAAGCTAAACAAAAGGGAGATGGGAACAAACTGAGAACCATGAATGCTACAGTTTAACAAGTGGTGCGAAAAGATAAAAGACAAATGCTACAACAATCAGTGCAGAGAGATAGAGGACAAGAACAAAAAGGGAAAAACAAGAGACCTATTCCACAAGATCTGGAAAATCAAAGGAAAATTCAAACTAAGGACTGGGGTACTTTATGATAATAAAAACAGCATAATTCAAGACCAGGAAGGAATAAAAGGATGCTGGATGCAATAGACAGAGCTGTATATGCAATATACAAAGCTATATAAAAGGGATAACAAAATGAAGGACACATGTGTCAAAGATCCATGTGAAGATGAGGCTCAAATTCTAAAAAGAGGCATGGAAGCTCTAATTAAAGAAATGGGAAAAATACATCACCAGGAAAGGTGATATTCCAATCGAACTGCTTCAGTCCACACTGACAGAATCAACCAACATATGTCAACAGGTATGGAAAACAAAACGATGGTGAACAGATTGGAAACAATCAATATACATCTCCATCCACACAAAAAAGGACACACAAAAGACTGCAACAACTATAGGACCATAGCTCTACTCTCTCATGCCAGCAAAATTATGCTCAAAATTCTGCAACATAGGTTCTAACCATACATAGAAAGAGAAATCCCAGGGGTTCAAGTCGGGTTCAGGAAAGGAAGACGCACTGGGGACCACATTGCAAACGTATGGTGGCTAATGGAGCGCACCAAGAAATTTCAAAAGAAAATCAGCATGTGCTTTATAAACTGTAGCAAAACCTTTGACTGAATAGATCATGAAAGGCTATGGAACGCCCTTAAAGACATGGGAGTGCCACCGCATCTGATAGTCCTGATGAGGAATCTGTAGTCAGGACAAGAGGCTACTGTCAGAACAGAACATGGAGAAACAGAAGGGTTCCCGGTTTGCAAAGTGATCGGGCAAGGCTGCATCTTATCACCCTACCTATTCAACATATATGCAGAACATATAAGAAGAAAAGCAGGCTTGCACACAGAAGGAGGAGTGAAAATAAGAGGAAGGAGTATTAACAATCTAAGGCAGTGATTCCCAAACTGTGGTCCTCCAGGTTTTTTGACTTCAACTCCCAGAAGCCTGAGCCAGCTTGGTCAACGGTCAGGAATTCTGGGAAATGGAGTTGAAAACAACTGAAGGATCAAGGTTTGGGAACCATTGATCTAAGGTATGTAGATGACATAGTACTATTAGCAGAAGACATCACAGACCTAGAGCAACTTCTAAGGAAGATCAAGGCACAAAGTGCAAAGGCAGGCTTATTGTAGAGCATAAAGAAAACAAAGATAATAACCATGGAGAATTTATACAAATTCAACCTAGACAATGAGGAAAAAGAAACAGTAAAAGAATTATCATACCTAGGATCAAACATTGATTAGTGCTGGGACTGCTGTCAGGAAACATAAGAACACTAAGAATGGGAAGGGCAATTATGAAAGAATTAAAAAAGATCCTAAAATGTAAAGATATACAGCTGAACATGAAAGTTAGAATTGTACAAGCCATTGTATTTCCTATTACCATGTATGGATGCGAGAGCTGGACAGTGAATTCATATTTTAAAAAAATATTTTTAAGCCATGGACGCTTGTATCTGTGGATGAGGAGGGCTGACTGTACTTTGGCCACATATGAGAAGAGAGAACTCATGGAAAAAATAATGCTATGAAAGGTGGAGGGAATCAGAAAGAGAGGAAAGCCGCATGCTAGGTGGGTGGGCTCTATACAAGAGGTCATGGGTATAAATTTGCAGGACCTCGGCAGAGCAGTGGAGGATAGGGAGTCTTGGAGAGGTCTCATCTACAGGGTCATCATGGGTCAAGATTGACTCAGGAGTGGATAACAACAACTGTAGATTTTACATATTGCTAAAGGACAGAAAACATGGTTGACACTGAGCTGGTCTTCATCCACTTTTGGCATGCATTGCACACAGCTCCTCCCAGCATGGAAACGATGGGCATCCCCTTTTCCTGTGCTTCTCTGTGCTGGGAAGGGGGATAGCATGGCTCTTGTTGTAGGGACAACGTATTGGGCCAAATTCATAGAATAGAATCATATAGTTGGAAGAGACCACAAGGGCCATCCAGTCTAACCCCCCTGCCATGCAGGAATTCTCAATCAAAGTATCCCCGACAGATGGCCATCCAGCCTCTGTTTAAAGACCTCCAAGGAAGGAGACTCCACTCCACTCCGAGGGAGTGTGTTCCACTGTCAAACAGCCCTTACTGTCAGGAAGTTCCTTCTAATGTTGAGATGGAATCTCTTTTCCTGTAGCTTGCATCCATTGTTCCGGGTCCTGTTCTCTGGAGCAGCAGAAAACAAGCTTGCTCCCTCCTCAATATGACATCCCTTCAAATATTTAAACAGGGCTGTCATATCATCTCTTAACCTTCTCTTCTCCAGACTAAACATCCCCAGCTCCCTAAGGCATTCCTCATAGGGCATGGTTTCCAGACCCTTCACCATTTTTGTTGCCCTCCTCTGGACACGCTCCAGTTTCTCAACATCTTTTTTGAATTGTGCCCAGAACTGGACACAATATTCCATATGGGGCCTGACCAAAGCAGAATAGAGTGGCACTATTACTTCCGTTGATCTAGACACTATGCTTTTATTGTTGCAACCTAAAATTGCTTTGGCCTTTTTAGCTGCCACATCACACTGTTGACTCATGTTCAACTTATGGTCTACTTGGACTCCTAGATCCCTTTCATATGTAGTTTCATTCAGCCAGGTGTCCCCCATCCTATATCTGTGCATTTCATTTTTAAGAGCAGTACCTTATATTTCTCCATGTTGAATTTCATTTTATTAGCTTTGTCCCAGCTTTCTAGCCTATTCAGGTCATTATGATTCTTCTTCGTGGTCTCTGTGCCTCACACAATAGGGTTTGCGCCTGCGCAGAAGCTCCATTCGGAATGCTAAAAAGCTGAGCAGATTGGCGGGAGCCCCGCCCCTCCCATTCCCTGAGCATGCCAAATCCCGCCAATCTAGCTCCTCCTTCAGTTCTCTTTCGTCCGCTGCAAGAGTAACATCTCCTTCGGAGTGCTCTTCATCGCGACGGAAGCGGAGTAGCTAGACTCTGTCTATTTCTTTTTATTTTACTTTATTTTACTTTATTTTTGTTCTTTTTCGTTTTCTCCCGTTTTTTTCCTTGAGCTGCCCCTTTTTTGTCGGAACTCGAGGGTTTTGGCCCGGACGGGCCCCTCGCGATCGGACCGGCCTCTTATGGCCGCCCCGTTCAAGAAATGTTCCGACTGTGGCGGTAAAATCCCGGTTGTGGATGGACACTCGAAGTGCATTTTCTGCTTAGGCAGTTCCCACATTCCGGAGAAATGCAAGCATTGCAAGGCTTTTAATCCCGCCACGCTCCGCCAACGAGCAGACCGGCTCAAGGCCCACTTGTGGGAGAAGGCCCTCTCAGTCTCCCACTCCTCGGACCCGTCCACGGACCCCCTAGGACGCCTTCCAATCTCTAAGTTCCCGAGGATCCCGAAAATCAAAAAACCGGCCTCGACGTCGACATCGACCTCGACCCCGACGGAACCCTCCTCGACACCGGCCTCGGCCACGACTACTATGCCTCACCCTGAAGGGCAACACAGGGAGCACAAGAAGCGGCCTCCTCCCGTCGAGCTGGAGAAGCCGAAAGCGAAAAAACATAAGAATAAAGAGGTCCTCACTTCGGTTGCCTCGGCGGCTGCCCAGGCAGACCTGGCCATGTCTTTCCTTAGACAGCCCTCGGCCATTGACCTCTCAGTCCCGGCCCCGGTCACTGTACTAGACTCGGCGCCGGAGACTCTGGAACCCGCATTTCAGCCTGCATCCACCCAGGTCTTCGCCCCTACGGGGACGGTCTCGACCTCGGCCTCTACTGTTTCGCCGATCTCGGCTCCGACCTCTGTGCCACCGAAGGAAATCCTAGCCTCTTCGGAGCGTATTTACAGGCTGCGGTTCCCATCTCCTCCACCCCGGAAGTCTCCGGAGCCATTTGAGGAGCATTACTTCGACTCGCCCCACTCGTCGGCCTCCTTTTTGGCGCGACATTGGGCTGAATCATATTGGAGAGAGCGCCATCCGTCCTACCGCTCCTACTCTCCTTCGTACCGGGATCGGTACCATGTTCGTGACCTCCACGTCGGAGACTTCTCTCGATCTCGGTCTCGATCTCGCTCGCCCTCTCGGTCTCGGACCGAATACAGAGCCATATCTCCTCCACCGGCCTCGACAGCTACGGTGTCGAAACCTCCGGAATCGAGCGCCATTATGGCCGTCTCGGCCTCAGCTACCGCTACTACTTCGACGTCGATGGTCTCTGCTCCGATCAGCTACGCGGACGCCTCGACGTCGACCTTCCGTACGGCGCCGACACAGCCCTATGTGGATCCGCAGTTGCCACCCTCCCAGTCTACAGAGGAGTCTACGGGAGAGACGGACAACCGTCCTGACTCCCCACAGCCTGCCATCTCCTCTCCCAATGAGGAAGTTGAGGAACAAACACCGGGCTCGCCTGTCGAAGACCTCCATCTCTTTACTGGGATTGTCGACAGAATGGCTAGGGCAGTAGGCCTCCAGACGGCGCAGACGGCCCAGCCCCCTCGGGACCCCATCGATGGCCTCGTGGTACGTCCCCAGCAACCAGCGGTCATTCCATTCTTGCCTTCCTTCTCGGACATCATGGTGGCCTCTTGGACCAAACCAGCCTCGACGCCGCCCGCTTCTAAAAAGCTCAATTCGCTGTACAGGGTGCAGTCAGATACGGCACCTTTCCTGTTCACTCACCCAGCTCCCAACTCTTTGGTGGTGGAATCTACTTGTAAGTCTACAGGCAAGTCCCATTCTGCCCCTGTGGACAAAGACGGCAGAAGGATGGACATCTTTGGCCGACGTTTCTACTCATCCGCGGTGTTGGCAGCAAAGGTCGCCAATATGCAAGGTTGCATGGCCGGCTATCAGAAGTTCTTGTGGGACCGTGTGGCTGCCTTCATTCCTTATCTGCCTCAGGCACAACAAGAGGCAGCTCAGGAATTCTACGCTGAGGCACTCTCCCTCATTGCTCAGGAAGTGCACTCGGCTAGACATGTCGTGGACTGTTCTGCGAAAGTGATGGCCGGTGCTGTGGCACTCCGCCGTTTCGCCTGGTTGAGGTCTACTTCTCTCTCTGAGGAAGCTAAGGCCAAGATTGAAGACCTCCCCTTCGATGGTGAGGGCCTATTCGCTGCTAAAACTGACGAATCCCTGGACACCATGGCCAAGGCTCGTCTGAACGGGAAGAGGCTTGGGCTGACACCTAGCAAGCCCTCATCCACTCGTGTGTGGCGCCAAAGGCCATACGACCCTGGCTTCACCCGCTCTCGTTCGGCTCCGTCCTCCACCTATAGGACCCAGCCTTACAACAGGAGGCCTTACAGACAGCCTCAACAGCAGCAGCAACAGCAAAGGCAAGGCCAGCAGCGTCAGCAGCAACAGCCTTCTAGAAAACCTTCCTCCAAGTCGCACTTTTGACGGGCTCTTGGAGGCGACACCCAATTTTTGTTTGCCAGTCTCCCTTTCCTTCGTTCCCAGACTTCGCCATTTCTACGAGAACTGGTCCAAGATCACCACGGACTCCTGGGTGCTTACCATCATCCACCTGGGCTACGCCATAGAGTTCTCAAATATTCCACCAAATGGCGTTTTCTGTTCCACTCCCTCCTCTCCTCCTCTTCTGGAGGAGATTTCCTCCCTTCTCGACAAAGGAGCCATACAACGTGTTCCACCGTGCTTCAAACATCAAGGCTTCTACTCCAGGTACTTCACAGTTCCGAAGAGAGGGGGAGGTCTCCGTCCCATCTTGGACCTGAGAGGAGTCAACTCATACATCACGATTCGCAAGTTCAAGATGGTCACTCTCCAATCCATCTTGCCGTTCCTGCACCCAGGGGACTGGTTTGCATCTATAGATCTAAAAGATGCTTACTTCCACATCAGCATCAGACCTCAACATTGGAAGTATCTCCGTTTCGCCATAGATGGAGATCTCTATCAATATACCGTCCTTCCTTTCGGCCTCTCCACCGCTCCTCGAGTGTTCACAAAGTGCATGGCGGTGGTCATCTCTCACCTTCGCCTTCAAGGAATAAAGATTTTCCCTTACCTCGACGACTGGCTGCTGGTGTCGTCCTCCAAAACACGACTGTACAAAGACGTCCAGTACACTCTGGATCTGCTAGCAGACTTGGGACTCAAAGTCAATCTGCCAAAGTCCATTCTCCACCCCGTGAGGGTGATAGACTATATAGGCACGTCCCTGGACTCTGTGATGGGTCGAGCCTACCTTCCCACCAGACGGGCGGAGGCCCTCTGGGAACAGCTGCGGTCTGTCCTTCACTCTCACCGTCCGTCTGCAAAGGACATTCAGAGACTGCTAGGCCACCTGGCCTCAACTACAGCGGTGACTTACCTGGCTCGTCTCAGGCTCAGGCCTCTCCAAGCTTGGTTCCTGGCTGCCTTCGATCACTTGAGGGACAATCCGTCCAAGAGACTCTTGTTGCCACCTCATGTCAGAGACTCTCTCAAGTGGTGGATGTCTCCTTCCAACATCCTCAAGGGGATGCCCTTCCAAACGCCAGAACCGTCCAGGATGGTCACTACGGACGCGTCCATGTCAGGATGGGGCGCACATCTCAACGGCTTGTGTGTGCAGGGACAGTGGTCTGCTCAGGAGGCAGAACTGCACATAAATGCCTTGGAACTGTTGGCAGTCATCAAAGCCTTCAGGGCATTCGAAAATCATCTCCTCCACAGAGTTGTGCAGGTAGTATCAGACAACACAACCACTGTCTGGTACATCAACAAGCAAGGAGGAACTCACTCTCCAGTCCTCCTGCGTCTTTCCCAGCAGCTGTGGACGTGGTGCCACCACCGATCCATTCACCCAGTGGCCATTCACTTGGCAGGAAAGGACAATGTGCTGGCAGACTCCCTCAGCAGGGACAAAGTGCTGCAGCACGAATGGACTCTGTCGAGCCCAGCCTTCAATCTCCTGACGTCTCGTTGGGGATTTCCCTCAGTGGATCTATTTGCCACTCCAGAGAACGCCCAATGCCAGGTATTCTGCACCAGAGCGGGCAAAGGACGGGGATCCGTGGGGGACGCCTTCCTTCGCAGTTGGAGTCGAGATCTTCTATATGCGTTTCCCCCCTTTCCTCTGATCTCCAGGACGGTGGCCAAGATGACCAGGGACCGGTCCAACGCTATACTGTTGACTCCGTTCTGGCCCAGACAACCCTGGTTCACTCCTCTTCTTCATTTAGCCAGGGGCCAATACTTCCACCTGCCGAAGTGGCCAGACCTGTTGTCCCACTCCAATGGAGCGGTCCTACATCCGGACTTGGTCAATCTACGGATGACGGCGTGGAGGATCCAGCCATAGAGTCTCCTGACTTGCTCAGGGTCCTGTCTGCCTCGAGAAAGGACTCCACCAAGAGATCCTATGCATATAAGTGGAAGCGTTTCTGTGCCTTCGCGGAGGCTAGGTCTGAACCTTCCTCACCTGTGAGCCTTAGTACTGTTTTGCATTTTCTGTTACACCTCAGGGATCAAGGCCTGGCCTTTTCTTCCCTCAAGGTCTACCTGTCGGCTATCGTAGCCAACCAGCCACCCGGCTCACGTTCAGCTCGTCTCTTCACGTCACCCACGTTAAAGAGGTTTTTCAAAGGACTTCATCACCTTTATCCACCTTTGCCACCACTGGCTCCGGCCTGGTCTCTCTCTCTAGTGCTTACACAGCTTACGAGACCTCCATTTGAGCCTTTGGGCTCTGCTTCCTTGAGACTGCTGACGCTTAAAGTGTCCTTTCTTGTGGCCATAACTTCAGCCAGACGTGCTTCTGAACTGACAGCCCTACGCTCAGATGAGCCTTACTTGACTTTTCATAGGGACAAGGTGGTCCTCAGACCGGACATTTCCTTTCTCCCTAAAGTGGTTTCTCAGTTTCACCTCTCCCAGGAGATTGTGCTTCCTAATTTTTATCCAGATCCTTCTTCGCCTCTGGAAAGGACTATGCACACCCTGGATGTTCGCCGTGCTTTGGCTTTTTATGTTCAGCGTTCTCAAGAGTTCAGATTATCCAATAAACTGTTTATTTGTTATGGTGGTGCCAGAAAAGGCAACCCAGTTTCATCACAACGGTTTGCAAAATGGATTGCTCAAACCATTTCTTTAGCTTATGAACTGGCTAAACGCCCTCTCCCGGTTGGTGTTCGTGCCCATTCCACCAGGGCCACAGCTTCATCTGCTGCCTTCCTCAGAGGTGTTCCACTGCCAGAGGTTTGCAAGGCGGCCACGTGGTCTCAACCATCCACGTTTGTGAAGCATTACCGGCTGGACTGCAGGTCCCGGAGAGATGCCAGTTTTGGTCGTGCTGTTCTTTCATCGATCTTGCAGTGACCTTCCCACCTCCATAGGTAAGCTTTTCAGTCACCCTATTGTGTGAGGCACAGAGACCACGAAGAAGAAGTACAGGTTGCTTACCTGTAACTGTGTTTCTTCGAGTGGTCATCTGTGCCCTCACACAAATCCCGCCCTACCTCCCCTCGGTCAGGTCCCTGCCTTTTTTGCGGCGGACTTGAACTGAAGGAGGAGCTAGATTGGCGGGATTGGGCATGCTCAGGGAATGGGAGGGGCGGGGCTCCCGCCAATCTGCTCAGCTTTTCAGCATTCCGAATGGAGCTTCTGCGCAGGCGCAAACCCTATTGTGTGAGGGCACAGATGACCACTCGAAGAAACACAGTTACAGGTAAGCAACCTGTACTTTTTGATTCTGTCCCCTGGGGTATTAGCTACTCTTCCTAATTTGGTGTCATCTGCAAATTTGATAAGTATGCCCCCAACTCTGTCATCCAAGTCATTGATGAAGATATTGAATAGCACTGGGCCCAGGACAGAACCCTGTGGCACCTCACTGGTCACTTCTTTTCAGGATGAAACGCCATTGTTGAGCACCCTTTGGGTTCGGCTGGTCAACCAATTACAGTCGTCCCCCGGGTTACGAAGGTAATCTGTTCCGGATTACCTTTCGTAACCCGGAAATGGTCGTATCCCGGGGGACCGCTTTAGCGGACGGACCGCGCGGCCGATTTAAAGGGGCCGCACGGTTTTTCCGTTTCGTTCCCCGGGGGATCCTTCGGATCCCGAGGGAATTTTAGCGGTCCCGCCGGTTTCGGACCCCGGGGATTTCGTTCCCTGGGAGATTCGTAAACCGGGGGACCACTGTACAAATCCATGTAACAGTTACCTTGTCTAGTCCACATTTTGCAAGATTGTTTGCAAGAATGTCATGGGCAACCTTGTTAAAGGCCTTACTGAAATCAAAATATACTCTATCCACAGCATTCCCTTCATCTATCAAGTTGCTAATTCTATCAGAAAAAGAGATCAAATTTGTCTGGCATGACTTTTTTTCTCTGAAACCCATGTCAACTTTTCGTGACTATGGAATTGCCTTCCAGATGTTCACAGACTCTGTTTAATGGTCTGCTCTAGAATCTTTCCTGGTATTCATGCCAGACTAACTGGACGATAATTGTTGGGATCCTCTTTTTTTCCCTTTTTGAAGATGGGGACAATGTTTGCCTTCCTCCAGTCTGCTGGGACTTCTCCTGTTGTCCAGGGGTTCTCCAAGATTATTGCCAATGGCTCCAATATTACATTTGCCAGCTCTTTTAATACCTTTGGATGTAGTTCGTCAGGTCTTGGAGACTGATGTTCATTTAGATTAACCAGGTATTCGTGTACTATCTATTTCTTTATTCTGTGCTGAATTTTCCCTATTCTGTCCCCTCCTCCTTTAACCTCATGAGCACCCTTTGCCTTTTCTGAGAAGAGTGAAGCAAAGAAGGTGTTGAGTAATTCTGCCTTTTCTCTGTCTCCTGTTAGTGTTTTGCCATCTTCTCCACACAGTGGCCCTAATGTTTCCTCCTTTTTCTTTTGCTGCAGACATACCTGAAAAAGCCCTTTTTGTTGTTCTTAACCTCTCTAGCAAGCCTGTGTTCATTCTGTGCTTTAGCTTTTCTGGCTTTACCCCTACACATGCTTGCTATTTGTTTGAATTCCTCTTTGGTGATTTCACCCCTTTTCCATTTCTTATACATGTTCCGTTTGAAACTTAGCTCTTTTGAAAGTTCCTTAGTCATCCATCCTGGTTTCTTGGGACATCTCCCATTTTTCTTCCTCATTGATACTGTTTTAAATTGTGCCTTTAGTGTTTCCCTTTTGAGAAACTCCCATCCATCTTGAACTCCCTTCTCTTTTAGTATTCCTGACCATGTGATCACCCCCAGGATTTCTTTAAGTGTATTGATATTAAACCCAGTCCAGCTGTCCATACACCAAAGAACCTGAGGTCACTGCAGGTTTTCAAGGAAACACTGAGTTTTCCCCAGCTTTGCTTAGTTGGGGAAATGTTAGGAGCAAAATTGAATTAAGGGCCAAAACCTACAGCATCTTCCCAGAAGTAACCATCTGTCATGTGGACTGCCAGCACCAATTTCAGGATGAGTACAGCATTTCCCCCAAGCCTTCTAAGTTCTATAGAATAAAGTCTGGAGATAAAACAAAACGGAGTCAAATTAATTCATCTTGCTTATCTTCAGTTTTTGCACTACAATAATGGGATACTTTATACATGTGCAGCAGATAAGAAGGCCCATATGTTTGAATCAGATTACAGTTAATGGACATAAAGCTGCTATTTCTTTTTAGGAACCAACACCAGTAGAGCATCCTTTTAGTGCTGTCAAACGTGAACAACAGAAAAAATGGCTAGAAGAGCTTGATAAACAGAAAGAAGCTGACATACTGCGAAAAATGGAAGAGAAATGTAATTTATCAAAGGTAATTGGTTTAGGAAGTGTAATTTGAAATCAGGAAACAATTATTTTAAAATGAATTAATAGTCTCTCTCATTCTCCCTTCAATACAATATCAAAGAGGAGGCAATTCCTCCTTGCCCTATGGCTGTAAGTTGTCATTTATATTCTGTTTTATAGTTGTGTATCTGTGTACCTTTAAAAGAGAAAATTGTTCCATATGCCTATCACTCTGTCCCAGTTAATACAGGTACCTGGAAGAGGGGAAATGTATATAAAATGAGCCAGTACATGTATGGTCATACATAGGGCTGGAGAAAAAGAGGGGTATACACTGTTTTCTCCAAAGTACTCCTTGTTTTCATTAATATCCCTTTCTTTCTCCAAGGGGTGAGAAGTCTGTCTGCTGGTGGAGGACTGGGCCCTCAGGCTACAGATCTATGCATGCTTAGTGAAAATAATGGGATTTCGTTTTAAGGAACCATGCTTAATTTGCAGACCAATGCTGTCTCTTAGTGATGACATACTAAGAAACGCAAAGCATTCATAGCTTTGCTATTTTCTTTCGGATTTGCTTGTGAGCCTTTAATGACTCTGTATTGTCCAGTGAATTTAAACATTCAAATCCTGCTGTTTAAGAATGTTTAAAATGCATCAGTTATAAATATTTCAATAAACATACTTTATAGTGCTGCCTGCTTCTTATAATTTCGTAGAAAACGTTAGCATAAACTTAAATATATTTTTGCTTCACATTTTATAGGGTGAAGAGCATGACAAGTGGACAATGCATTTTGATTCCTTCAGGAATCAAGCTAACACTTTTTCACAATGCTCATTAAATACAACATATAAAAAGCAGCCTGAAGTTTTACACATTTCCCCTGAGGTTCAGGAACCATCTCCTTTTACACCTACGTCTTTATGCCATCTTGTGTCTACAGAGGTTGAGGTTTCAGGAAAAACAGTTGGAAACAATATTTCAGAGCCAACTCAGAAAGCCAGGTGAATGTTTCATTCTATTTTCCCATCAGGTTGCTGCTAGCATTTCATTAGCATAATAATCTGTAATGCTGTCTGTTCTTTTGAGATTTTGTTTAATAATATGTCTTGATTTCAGTTGGTGCTCTCTGCTTATGTTCAGAATTAGAATAGCAATAGTGAATACATTTCTATAACGCTTATGAGTGAACTAACACTCTCTTAGTTTACAGTGTGTAAGACAATTGCCCCCCAAAAGCTGGGTATTCATTTTGCCGACCTATGAAAGGATATAAGGCTGAGTGGACCCTGGAACCCTGCAGAATTGAACTCAGAATTTTGTGGCTGTGAGTGACTGCAGTACCGGCATTTAACCACCGAACCACCAGGGCTCCCTTTATAGTTTCCTCTAAGCTTGTATTTCTGCAAAATCACTTAAATGAAATAATTGGAAGCATACTAGCTGGTGTGCTCAAACATTACAGGGTTTTTACTCAATATTTTGATACATCTGCTTAATTGATGGTGTATAGCCCTCTCTTTTATTTATAGTTTCCTTCGTTCAATGACTGCCCTTTTGGATCCTGCTCAGATTGAGGAAAGAGAGAGGCGACGTCAAAAGCAATTGGAACATCAGGTAGACTAAATAAATAAATAATAGTGGCAGTTACTTCTGATATAGTGTTAATTTTTATTTCCTGTTTTTCACAGAGACAGAGAAAACATTAACATTTGACCAAAAGCTAAATATAACTTGAAAGAGAGAGGTGGTGTAGCAGTATAGCTAAGCTTGGATTGTAGTAAGGCCTATGACAAATGGCACTAAAAATGTGTAATCCTTTATTCATTGCAGTTTGCTTAGTTTTTATCATGTGTACAGAAAGCCTACTATGGATAAACCTGTGCATGTTTTTCTGTATAGTCTCTTATCTTAGCTGAAATCACTCTCAGTTGGTCATTTTAATTTCCTGACAGAGGAGGTGTGTTTGTGTGCATGTGCCTTTAAGTTGTCTGTTAACTTATGGTGACCCCCATGAATTTCATATGGTTTTCTTAGGCAAGGAATACTTCAGCTTATTCAGTATACAAAATATTTTAATTTTAGCAATAATCAAAGGGCATCCTGAAATCTCAGGTTTTGTTTGCCACATTTTCAGTTGTTAATTTTAAAAAAAAGACATATTCGTGTTCACCCCATATTCAACATTGCCTCCTTTTACACACATACACTTCCATATACATTTGTTTACATAAGATCATGGAAGATGAGGTTAGAAAACAGATACAAAGGGCTTAAACATTACTGTGACTACTGTCACTTGGGCAGGTAATCTGCAGGTCTGAAGAGTGTTCTTACACAAATGACTGATTATACATGTATTAGCAGAAGGTTCATCTTCTAGTACTTTTACTTACGATGACTGCACAGTGGGCCCACCATATGAGCAGGTTAGTGATCCGCTGATTCGTCTGCCTCCAGATCGCTACACCCCATTACTCTGTTGTGGCATATACCCACTGAATAATATGGGGTGTAGCCATCTGCATTTCCCCCCATCTTTTGCAGGGTAGGGGAGGAACTGAATCACTGTGGATGAGAAGAATCCACTGTACCAGAAAATGCTCTTTATTAGATACAGTGGTCCCCCGGGTTACGAAAGTAATCCGTTCCAGGACCCCTTTCGTAACCCGAAAACATTCGCAAATGGGGGGACCACTGTAAGTATAGGAAAAGACTTGGCACAATTTGAATTTCGTGCCGCTTTTCTTTCTTAACCCAGGTTTTTTTCGTAACCCGGGGCCGTTTTTCCGGCCCCAGCTCTTTCGGATCCCATGGTTTTCGTACCCCGGGGATTCGTAACCCGGGGGACCACTGTACTGATAATGTTGAATCCAAATTTGAGATTGAGAATGTTTTTCTAGATCTACTTTCAAAACTGATAAAATGTTTATATTCTGGAGTAATTAACAAAAAGATGGATACCCATCTATTTGTTTGATAAAATAAAATAATAATATTAAACTGTAGACCCGGATAAACACAGATGAGTCATTATAATCCTGATGAAGGAATATTAAAACTCTAGTGCAATTGATAGTAGAGAAGTTTTTTTTAAAACAAAAAGGCAAATGAAAGATATCAGAGTCTTACCCTTAGAACTTTTTACTGCTTAGATACGTATGTAAATTTTGAAATCATCATCAATAATTACTGGTAATTAAATCTGTTCATGATGTGTTTAATTTTTCTAGAAAGCCATAATGGCTCAAGTGGAAGAAAAACGGAAGCAGAAACAACTTGAAGCAGAACAAAGGAAACGGGAAGAGCAAGAAGAAGAACAGAGGCTCGCGAAAGAACAGGAACTGATGAAGAAGCAGTTTGAAGAAGATCTGCTTAAGCAAAAACAAAAAGAGGTCAGCATCTTAAAGCATACAGTGGCAGAAGCTGAAATCAGCAATCTAATTTAGATAGTGGCATTTGATGCAAAATTGCATTTTTCTCAAATTTTTGCCTCTGTTTAATCTTTGTTGAAATAGATGGGATGTTCTAGTTTCCCAGAGTAAATTTTTCTTGCAGAATCCACACACATATCCAAAAGTGCCAAGCTTTCACCTATTTCTCTTCATCTGCCAACAGAGTACCATCTTTCTGAATGTTCTGTTGTGTGGTTTAGTAGCTTCCTCCCTTTAGACTTCTCTCTTCACTTTCTTTAACTTGTATTTCTCTTCCTTTTTTATTTTCATATTACAGTGGTCCCCCGGGTTACGAAGGTAATCCGTTCCGGATTACCTTTCGTAACCCGGAAGCTTTCGTTTCCCGGGGGACCACTATTTTCAATGGACCGCGCGGCCAATTTAAAGGGGCCGTGCTTTTTTTTTTCGGATCCCGGGGGATCTTTCGGATCCCGGGGGATACGTTAGCGGTCCGGCGGCTTTCGGATCCCGGGGTTTTCGCAACCCGAGGGATTCATAAGCCGGGGGCCCACTGTATACTGCAAACAAACAAACAAACAAACAAACATTCTCTACTTCAGAGCTTCAGCACCTTTTGTTGCTTTTATGGCCTCAGCTTTTCTTTTTAAATTGTGTTCCACCTATGGTTGAAAGGTTTCTTCATCTGATGGGCATTCTCTCTGTTTTTTCTGCCTTGGCGATGGAAATTTAGCCCAACAGTGCTTCATTTGTAAGGGCTTCTCTTCTCAGGCTTTAAAGAACCAGGCTTCATGACTTAACTTCATTGTTGGAATCAGTTGCTTAAAATCACGGACGAGGGTGTTACTGACAAACCTCTTTTATCTGCTTGTACAACTGCGTCCAAGCCTTGGAAATCTTGAACGGGCTCAGTCAATTGAAATCTACAGTAATTTAGATACAGAAGACAACCTCAGGACTGACATTATCTTTGATACCAGCACTGATCTTGATAATGACGCCTATCTTCCCTCCATAGGTATACATGATGGTAATGGTCCATGTAAGAGACTGAGGTGTAAAGTGAGTCTTCTTGGTGCCGAAACTCTTGATAAGAGAGGTAGGAAGATGCATAGGAATATTCATTTCAGAAAGGGATCTGTGCTGTCCTGGAGAGGGTGGAAGCAGTCTGAATCTAGGAAGCAAAGATGGCAAAGTAATATGGGCTCCAGTATCAGCATGAGGAGGAAGAGAAGACTGTTGAGGAAAGTCTGTTTGAAGAATCCGTTCACCTTCCATTACAGAAAGAAAATGCAGACCAGATATGCTTGATACTTTTTTAAATTAAATTTTTATTATTAAAATTAATACAGTTAAACAATTGCACATCAATATAAGCAATACAAAAAGGACAAAATAAAGAAATTAAAGAAGTAAAAGAAAAAAAACACATTCAGTCCTTATATGCATCCAAATCGAATCTATTCTTACATAGCTACCTACATTTATACTTCTACATTCATACCTCTACACTCCTATCTCCTTGTTTTCCCCTCGTTCTTATATATATATATATATTCAGATTCTTACTACCTTACTAAACTAGTTTCTGCTATTCCTGATTCATCCTCTTCTCCCATCTCTCTTTCCTTTCATTCTTTTCTTTCTCTCCTTTCTTTCATTCATTCTGACTAAAATGACTTCCTTTCTACCAATATTTGTCTTTTTAGTGTTATGTTGACTTTCTTAAATTAGTTCACTTATCTTTTTGGATATCACCTTATATCTACTGTATATACTCATGTATAAGTCTAGAAATTTAGGTCAAAGAATTGACCCTAAAAAATTGAGATGACTTATCCATGGGTCAATGTAAGTACTGTATCTTAGCTCTTATTAAAAGAAGGACCCATCCTCTGGTGAAAAGCAAGAGTATAATCTGTCCTGGAAGCACTGATGCCCTTTACTCTCTAATCCATCCAGTTTTAAGAATAAGCACAAAGAGTTAATGTCTGATGGACTTTTGGAAGTTATTTGAAATTGTTTTGCTTTGCTTCATCCTTTAGATCCTTTCCTATATGCCCCTGAATTTTACCCTTGACTTATCCACAGGTCATAGCAAAATCCATAATTTTGGCCCCAAAACTTGCCCTCGACTTATACATGAGGTCGATTTATAGTCGAGTATATACGGTATATATCTACAAACACTAATTTGCCTTTTCTTCTTCCAAAAATTCATTTACTCTTCTCCATTCATTAGTAAACATCTTTTCTGTTTTGCCTCTTAATAATTGGGTCAATTTGTCCATCATTATCCCATCATACAGTTTCAATATCCATTCTTCCCTATTAGGGGTCTCTTTATCTTTCCATTTCTGTGCAAAACATACTCAAGCAAGAGAAATCATATAAAATAATTTTTTCTATATTTGGCTTCAATTTCATCATCTAATATCCCTAAAAGGAAAGTCTCGGGTTTGAACTGTAAATTTATATTCAGAACATTATCAATTATATTTTTAATCACTGACCAGTAGTTTTTAGCACATTTGCAGGACCACCAACAGTGGTAAAAAGTGCCTATCTCCCTTCTACATTTCCAACAAAGGTTATCACTTGCCTTGTACATTTTTGCTATTTTTTTTCTGGAGATAAGTACCAAAAATAGAACATCTTGTAAAAAAATTCTCTTAGGTTCTGGGATACCAGATATGCTTGATACTGACGGTCTATCCAATTCAGTTGGAATGGGTGGTACCAGATGTACTTTTGTGGTGAGGGTAGAGATTTGTCTTGAAACTGTTGAGCAAGATAGTTTTTGGTTTTTTTCCTTCTTAGGTTTTGAATCATTCTTTTTCTTCAGTTCAAAGTGCCCAACTGGTGAGGTCACATGCTTCCTCCCAGATTCAGAAGGGGCAGCACAGTTCTTCAATCTTTGTGTTTCACAGAATCATAGAATGGCAGTTGGAAACGACCCCCAGGGATCATGTAATCCAACCCTTGGCCCATACAGCTATCCACAGCTAAAGTATCCTGACAGGTCGCAATCCAACCTCTGGTTAAAAACCTGCAATTCCCACCACCTTCCAGGATAATCTATCCCACTGTCAAACAATTCTTACCATCCCAAAATTCTTCCTTAACAATTTGAATTCAGTGGTTTGGAGGGTCCTATTCTCCGGAAGAGAAGAAAATAAGCTTGCTCCATTTTTCAAGCCAAAATTGGCCATCACATCTCCATTAGATTTCTCTTCTCCAGCTCCCTCAACCATTCTTCATAAGGCTTGGTTTCTCACAGTGTTTGCTTATCATGTCACATTGCAGCCACTTCCTGCTGGGACTCCAGTGTCACTAAGAAACTGCACCAAGTCTCACAAGTTTTTCCATAATCATATAAGACTGTAGTAAACCTTTGGAATCCAATATTTCAGACAAGGTTTAGGAGATGATATACAAGATTGTTCTGGAAGAGGCGTATATAAGACTTCACCCTCTGTTGGAGGAATTGGTGATAAAGAATCCCTGCTACCGGTATAGCTGTAGTCAATAGGGCCAACACTTGTGACTGACTGTTCAGATATGTTCAGGATCGAAGAAAGTTGTTTCTAAGAGCACCTTCGATACTGAAGGTACTGTTGGCTTTGAGGAAGTCATAGTCATTATCAAGATAAGTTGATAATAAGGCAGTGAGGTAACCCACTATCCCACCCTCTTGCTGGTGTTTGGCTGATAAGTTCAAGGCAGTAAGCACATTCCAAGGGAGGGCACAACAGACTCAACAGGCTTCTTATTTTAACGGTACCAAAGAGAGATGCATCTTTGAGGTCCAAATTTTGGTAAATTGTTATTGTGTGCCTTCAAACTATTTCCAACCTAAGGCAAACCTATTATGGGATTTTCTTGGCATGATTTTTTCAGATGATGTTTGCCATTGCCTTCCCCTGAGGCTGAGAACCTTTGACATTGCCCAAACTCACCCAGTAGGTTTCATGGCTTAACGGGGAATCAGAGTTGTGGTCTCCAGAGTTGTGGTCCAGCGCTCAAACTAGTATACCACACTGATTTTGTCGTCTGGTAAATTTGCCCCTGGTCACCCTGCACTCCATTCTACCATTTTTTTCATAAGGTAGACTTGCTTGCATCCATAGATCTTTGAGATGCCTGCTTTTATTTTGGCATAAAGCCACAACATTGCAGGGAGAAAGGGGTGCCCCGCGCCTCTCCAGTGTGACCAAGAGCTTCTCCATCTTATCTGGATAAAGTTTCAATTTGTTAGCTCTCATCCAGTCAATTAGTGATGACAGGCACCAGTTTATGACTAAAACAACTTTCTTGGGTTGTGTTGAAAAGGAGTAATAGAATTGAGTATAATCCACATAGGAAGGCACTGAACTCCAAAATCCCAATCAATTTATCCCAATAGTTTCATGTATATGTTAAATAGCGGGGGGGGGGGGGGGACAAAACAGAACCCATTGCCAATGGGCCAGTGGCCAGGGAGTTGAACAGGAGTCCCCCAGCACCATCTTTTGGGCTTGCCCCTCTAGGAAGGAAAAGATCCACTATAAAACAGGACCCCCAGTCCCATCCCAGCAAGGCAATCCAGAATGCTATGATTGATGGTATAAAAAGCCATCAAGATACCCAGTAGAAACAACAAAGACACACTCCCTCTCCTGCCAACATCATTCTAGTTGCCTTCTAACTTGTTTAATTGCCACTAGCTCCCTGGTTGGCTCCATTTTATGAGACTGGACACTTGTCCATTGCCCTGGTCATTTCTCCATTCCAGAGGTCAAACAGGTTGACAGGATCACCTGACAAGGCAGCAGGAATTTGGTGTGTGCACAAATATACTATAGCTGAAATCCTGCATTGGGGTTATATTGTCTGTGTGAAGTTACACACTGATTTTTTGAAACAAATATATTCCATTTCTTTAATATAAATGTTCATTTTCTGTCTCACACTTATACAGTTCTTCCCTTTGAAATCCACATAAGATGCAAGTTAAATAGTATTTAATACAGCTCCAAGATTTCTTTATGTCTCCTTGCTAAAGGTCATTGTGTATATTTATTTTATCCTGTTAGGAAATTATGGCCAATAAGACAAATGAGCTGTATCAGACAATGCAGAAAGCTCAAGAGCTGGCCCAGAGACTGAAACAGGAACAGCGTATTAAAGATCTGGCTCAGAAGGGTCATGATATTTCTAAGCTGCAGAAGAATCTTGGTAGTGGTAAGTACCAGGCATTTAAGTAGAGTTATTGTACAGAAGGATGATGACATTGGTGCAAAAAAGTCGTCATCCTTCATCTCTCCATCCCCTTTCTCAATCCATACCTCCCTGTCTCCCCTCTTTGCTGATGCTTCCACTTCTCCATCCCTCCCCCTCCATTTGGAACTGGGTATGGAGTTCACATGCCATTCCAGCTTTCCCCATGGATAGCATCGCTCTCTCACTGGCCAAGTTAACCAGAGAGTCATGTGTACATATAAATGCAAGGAGAGGATTCCCACCAGTAACACTGGGATTTCTTTTAAAGAGGCAAGACAACCCTGCCCCTCCCCAGCAGGCCTTTTGAACCGAACTTGGACAGGCACAGATCTCCTGGTCTTCCTGCTGTAACCTGGCTGTACCTGCCTCCCAGGGTGGCCTGGGAGAGAGGCAGAGGCAATGTACCAAGATGGGCTGAAAAAGGAGATGGAAAGGAGTAAGAGTACAATGTTGTGAGTTTGATCCTGAGCATGCCAAGGTTCACTCAGCCTTCTATCCTTTCGTAGGTCGGTAAAATGAGTACCCAGCTTGTTGGGGACAATTGTCCAACACTTGTCCACTGCTTAGAGAGTGCGTAGTTCACTGTGAAGCAGTACAGAAATATAGGTGTTATTGCTATGAGGAGGGAGAAGTGCAGAGCAGTGTCACTGCAGGAGATTTTTGCAGCAGTGTTGTCATCTTAGAAGGCAGAGGCTGTCTTGGAGTGAGGTGGAGATTTTTGTAGCAGCACATTCTGTAGCATGCATGTCTGGGGTTTTTATTTAATATTCACATTCTTTCCACTTCTGAAGGATCTTGAGTGCCTACCCCATAAAATCTGAGGACCAACTGTTGTTAGGTCTAACATTTACCCTACGTTGCTGTTGTGTGCCACCAAGTCGTTTCTGACTTATGGCAACCCTAAGACAAATCTGTCGTGGGTTTTCTGAAGCTGAGAGTGTGTGACTTGCCCAAGGTCACCAAGTGCATTTCCATGGGTGAGTGAGCATTCAAACCCTGGTTTCTAGAGTTGTAGTCCAATGCTCAAAGGGATGCATAACATTGTAACAGAATTTAGTAGTTAAACAAGCAAACCGTACCAAATAATGTGACTTTCAGGGGTTGCAGGCTGTGGAAGGTCAGCTCATACTGTGGATATGGATAAGAGTGTTTCTGTCTTAGAATGCCTGAGAAACTGTTCCTTCATTAGGATAGAATGATCCAACCTTTCCACCCCAGTGAAAGTGTCAGCACGTTACAGAACAAGGGAAAAAGGGATATTCAAATTTCAGGAAAAATCAGGCCACTGGTCTGGTCCTGAGAGGATGAATTCTGAACCATAGCCAAGCCCAAGAACTCAATCTATTGGGGTGGTATCTAGTTCATTGTGTGGTCCCTGTTGAACAGAAGTAATCATGGAGAAGAGCTTCAGTGAGCTGAAGGGATATGAGAGAATTTTGTCTTTTTTATTGCTACATCCTACTTAGCATCTGTGTTTCATTTTGACAGATACTTGAACCTTAAGTAGCCTGGGAACTGAGCGGGTCAGAGCCCTGAAATTTATACACTTGGCATAGACTTGCCACTGTTTTCTCTTTGTTGAATTTAATATGTGAGGTACATGAGGTATCTTACACTTTGTAAAACACTGTATAGAATTAATAGAAAAAATGCTTCAGAACTGAAATCCAAACCAGTATTATCTTTGGTTTTATAGAATAGATTTGGAAGCCTTTGCAAACAATTTTGGACATTCTGATATACAAGCACTTCTGTTTTTCAAGTGTCAAATATTTGAAATGTTTTTAAAGCTGGCTTTAGAGACCTTCAAACTTATCCAGAAAAATATTCAATGGGTTAGCTGATTTTTATGAACAGCTTAAATAACCCCTCACAATTCTGGAGTGGGTTCCCTCCCCCCCCCCCCCCCGCCCAGGTGTATGTGAAATAGCATTTACACCTATTTTTGTATCTGTGGTCCAAATCTCCCTGCAGAAATAATCAATTTTGAGACCACTTTAACTGAGAAATAGTTATGAAGATCCACCCTCTAACAAACAGACAAACAAAAGTATGGAGGCATTTTACATCTCCTTGTAATCTTTTTCTCCCTGAAATATTTGAAGTGAAATTTCTGACCAGGTATATTCAATGTAGGTAAAGAAATCATAACTCTTAATTCCTTAATTTTAACTGTGGGCTGAAACAGATGGCCCGGTTAAGCTGGCTTTGCACTGGCTTGGGGGCATGGTGTTTAAACACACCACACCACCTCCCCAAGCCAGACAAAAGCTGCACCAGCAATTATACGCTGGCCAGCTTCTATCCAGCTTGGGGTTACGGTGTTTAGATGCCACTCAGGCATCTAGAAGCAAAGGGGTGGCTTTTTTTCTTCCCCAAATATTTGGGGCAGACGCTGGCTGGATTGGGTCTGCACACCTGTTTACCATGGCCCAAATCCAACCTAAAGGGGGCAGCTCTAAGCAATCCCTTTTTGGCCATGTGTTTTGGCTCTGTGTCAACAGATTTAAAAAACAATTCTCTGGATGCTGTGGAGGAATAATTCACAATCACATGGGTTATATCCCCATGTGCCATTTATGTTTCTCCCTAAAGACCTTGTGCATGGGGATATTACCCATGTGATTGTAGATTGCTCCTCTGCACTTAGAACAATGACTATGGTAAGAACCAACACATCATTCCCAACCCTTTTATTCCCGCATAATCATTATTTAGGAACATAATTTCAGTGAATTTGTGAATTCTGTGTTAAACTAATGTGAATGTGTGAAGCATTACAGTTAGGAGCATTATGTAAACATTTTTTTTCCTAGGTGATATACGATATGAGAGTTATTGTACTGATCTGAATGGCTTGCTCGATGTCACTGATCACCACAATCCCTTTTCCGAAGAAAATGGCAGCATAGTGAATCAGAATGTCAAAACTCTTCTCTCTTCTCGGAAGGACACTGCTGTGCAGACAGGTATGCTCGTCCATTATAGATATATAGACAGGGTTATTTATTACTTCACCAGTAAGACACTTTTATTTGGGGAAAATTCCTATGCTGTGTTCAGTAATGACGCACTAGTTCTTCTAGAAAAATCTTTATGGGTGAGCTATAGGATTGAATCCATAGTTACTTATGTGGATATGAAATATTCAACTTTCTTCTTCGTGGTTTTTGTAACTCATATAAATGGGTTATCCCGTGCTTGCACAGTACATTGTTCAGACCTTCTAGAACTTTGTAGAAGCATTTTGGTGGTAGTCCCATCCATTTCTTACCATTTGACAATGGTGGGCTCTTCAGCACTCAGACAGATGCCAGATTGAGCATATACAAAAGATGAGGACAACCATTGAGAAATACAGCTTCAATCCAGAATATTCCAGATGAGCTCTAAATCCAGAAATCCCTGGTATAGATATGGCATAACTTTAAAGAGATCTTACAGCCCATGACATTCATACTGCTGTCCCTTTGCACTGCCTTCCTCTGCTGGTCAGAAGTCTGCATCCTCTGCACGAGAGTGTCAAGTATGTTGAAGAGCCACTTAAGGAGTGTTACTCCAAAAGTGTCAAGATGAGGCTTCTAAGCATCAACCTTGATTCTCTCTCAGAAGACAGCTTTGCTGCCACTTCACTACTGGTGCCAACATTGTTTTTGATCAAGACTGTGCTGCCACTGTGTTAGTCATATACCATGCCAGACTCTGAATATGGCCCCAGGAGGCTTGGTTCATTGCCACTTTCAACTCACTTCAGGACTGTCCAGTTAAGTGGCTGACTACCCCAAGAATGGTTTAGCAAACCCTCCAGTGGTGGCTGATATCTTCCAAAATCCAGAGCAGCGTGTCTTCCCCGTGCAACCTTAGGTACTCATCACAATGGATGCACTGATAACGGATCAACAAGTTCTTCATACAAGGGCTTTAGTCAATGGGAGACTGCATACAGTATCAATGTCTTGGAACAGCTGGCAGTAAAGAAGGCATTCCACTCATTTGAAAATCTCCTGCATGGCAAGGTAGTACAGATACTGACCAACACCACCATGATCATTTACTACTTAAACAAGCAGGGAGGGACGCCCTTAACCACTCTCCTCCCTCATGTAATGTTTCTCCAAGTTGTGCATTGAGAAAGGCATCAGGGTCATGGCTGTTCATGTGCTCAGAGAAGACAATGTCCTTGCAGACACTCTCGGCTGTCAAATTCATCCCATGAGTATTGGAGTTCTGAAAGTGTTCTGTCATTAAGGCAGAGCTAGATCTTTTTGCATAGGAGGCGAACTGTGCTGCTCCTAGACTCAGGGGAGATCATGCAGAGAGATGTCTTCCTGATTCGCTATAGAGGTATCTTCCTCCTCCCCTTTCTACATGGGTGATTGACAGCTTGATCACACCCTGGTGGTCCCGGAAGTCTTGATTGACCCCTCTCATCCATCTCTCTTGAGGGATATACGTTTGACTTCAACACAAAACAGATCTCACCCTGTACTGAGGCCAGTCAGATACCCTGACCTCAACACCCTCAACCTCACAGCGTAAAGGATCACATTTTAGCCTCTTGGGTTGGCTCCTGGGACCATCGCCACCCATCACCCCTCCACCAAGTGCTCATATACCTGTAAGTGGAAAAAGCTCCAGTGTTTGGACCTTCCTGGCGTTCCTTCTTTCAATGCTAACATGGGGCATAAACTGTACTTTCTGCTGATGCTGTAGGCCAGGGGTTTATCCCTGTCTTTGATCCTTTGTTACCTCACTGTGATGTCCATGAATTTCTAGCTTCTCATAAAACTCTACTTCCTTGATCCACTGTTAAAGAGGTTCCTGAAGAAACTCCACCACCCCCACCCCAGTCCTAGGACCAATGTGGAAGTGCTCACCAAATCTGGGAGGGTGATATCTCTCCCCCCCCCCCCCCCACCTTTTACTTGGCATTGTCAAAAAGTAATTTGGGTTGAAAAAGCTTCCCTTGAGTAATATTGCCATGCTTGGAGGTTTTTTTTTTCTTCCTGTTTTGGAAGCAGGAGAGACCCATTTTCAACTTGTTTAAAGAAAATGCTACGATCTCCCAGCCTAGCACAGACCAAGGAGGGTCCAAAATACAGAGGTTGCCCCAACAGTCCCAAGAGAGGGAAAGAAGGCTTTTTCAACCAAAACTTTAATGACATATTTTAGAAATTTGGGGGGGGGGGAGCATGGTGAACCCATGGAGGACTGCATATCACTTGTAGACCACACTTAGCCTGCTATAGACCATTGCTTTGAAAAAAAACTGAGAGCAAATGTTATTTATTGGGCCCTAATTATTTACAAAAGTAATTATTTACAAAAGTAAAGGGGGAAATTTGTGTGATTATAACAGAAATGTTTGTGTCAGCTTTGATCTATTTGGAAAGGCGGTATATAAATAAATAAAATTTATTATTAATTTATTAATAATAATTTGCTTTTCTTCCTAGAGCCAGAGCAGATGGATCAGGAAAGCACACAGGCTGAGCCCATGCTTTCCTGGCCCTGGTGCTCACCTTGAATGGTCCCTACATCAATGCGGGGACAGGTAGCTGTTCAGACATGTGTCCTTGTGCTGACTCAGGGATCTGGGACCAATATGCTGCTCTTTTACCTTAATGGCCAGCGATCCATCTGAGAAGCCCGCCAGTCAGCACATCTGACACGGAAACAGGGCACCTGGCTGCACCATTTGGCCGGGTGCCCTGTTTTCCTGTCAGATGCGGCAACTGAGGGACTTCTCAGACAGATTATTGGCTGTGAAGGTAAGGAGCTCCATTGTGGGTATAAACAACCTGGTTTTGCAGCAAAGTTACAAGGAAACTCAGTGTAAAACTGGGTCTTTTTTGTCTCTTGGTAAAGGCTATTTATCCTGGGATCAGGCCAGATCCACTGGATCCATGTTTAAGCAGGCAGGATCGGGCTCAATCCTGCCCTTGGTATTTAGGCCTGCATCATCTAAACCAAAAGATGCAAGGCCTAGGCTATTTGGCCTGTGTGGACAACCCCCTAGAAAAAAAAATCAGTTGTGCTATATATATTGGCCTAGATGTTTTATAAAGTACTGGGATATAGTTACATGTGAAGATGTCAGGTGATTAATTGATTATTTGTTTAAAGATATTGTGAACCTAACTAATAAAAGCATTTAGGATGTGGTCATTTACATGGAAGTAAGCCTCACCAAACCCAGGATGTTTAGGATCTGGTGCTGCTTCAGTCCTGTAACTTTCTACCTGGAAATAAATTGCATTGAACTTAATAGAACATCTAAGTAGACTTAGGATTGTGTCTTTTATGTTTCATTTATTGATTTGGTTTTAAACATTGGCTGACACCGTTCAGCAATTACAAGTCTGCCTTTTGCCATCAAAATTCACTTTTATAGTTACTGCAAAGTCCTGCAAAACCTTTTCATCAGTGCAGCCCCCCCCCCCCTTCGCCAAACACAACTCTCTCCAGTAACACAGAAATGGCTGCAGGGAGAAGGGACTGAAAAGGTAAGTTTTGGGGGGATAGCATCAGGAGCGTTATACCCATAAGCTATGTTGCCATACATGCATCTGATGCAATATTTCAGTGTTTTGTTATCTGATGCTAAAGATTGATGTGCAGGGAAGAGGGGAGAATGAAAGAAAGAACACTAATATTAGTCATTGTAAATCTGACTGATTATTGAATAAATCTTGTGATACACAAAGGAGACTATATAACATAAGAATTGTTGTTGTTTTTATAGAAAGCGTTAAGACTGATGTATCCCCCAGTACTGAAAATTCTGCTGTGCAGATAGGAAGAGTGGACTGTGCATCTCCTGATATTACCGTAGAACATACTAAAGTGGACTTCAGCAACAAAAAATCTAAGAAAGAGGCACAGTATCTAGATAACAAGACATCAGAGAAAGAGAATATTGTTGGCTATAGCAATCTATATGAACAGTCTGCACAGAAACAGAAACAACTCAAAGAAAAGAATGGGCGAAGACCAGACTGGAACATAAACAAGCCTTGTAAGAGGTATATTCCAGCATCAGAAAAATATCCAAGACGGCTGCAAAAACAAAGGGAAGAAAAGAAAGCACGTCGACAGATGGAACTGCTTCAGTTGGTTGAAAGAAACACTCCTGGACATCTCAGTCAAAAAAGAGTAATTTCTTCTGGTAGATCCCCCTCGCCTCCCAGTGATGATAGTAAGAACAAGGTGAATGCAGTGAGAATGTGGTATACAAAAGCTGTTTTGTAGCTTAACTTGTGATTGTATTACAAATGTAAATGTTGGCAATAACCATCAAATGGACAAAAGTCCAGAAATAGAACTAATATAAGAAACAAGGCATGAGATGTACTTAGAACAGACAGTATGCTTTGTTGTTTTATTCATTTGTTGCTCAAGATGCTGGGTGCGGAAATAAAGGATTCCCTGTATTCAAGAGGTGCTAGCCTCAGCTGACTCATAAAGTGAATTTTGTAGTGAGCATAAAGAATTTTTAAAAAGAGAGATTCCCCATCCTGTTGACATAGTGTTAAGCCCCATCCTTGGTCTTTTTTTGGTAATTATATTTAAGGTGGAGCCAGTGTGGTGTAGTGGTTTGAGGGCAGGACTACAGCTCTGGAGACCAGAGTGTGAATCCCTACTTGGCCATGGAAACCTGTTGGATGACCTTCGCGTCAGAGAACAGCAAAGGCAAACAAATGCTGCCAAGAAAATCCTGTGATAGGTTTGCCTTAGGGTCATCTTAAGTCAGAAATTACTTCAAGACACACAACAAGACACAAAGTTATTCAATCCTCGGAAGTTGATAGAACTGTTACAGCTTTTTTTAAAGACAGTAGAATAAAAACAGGTAGCTTTCAAACAGAGAAGGACTACTGTAGCCAGCAGTTGGGGTTCTTATTTCTGAGGAAAAACTTAAATCATTGGAGAAATAAATTATATTACTTAAATTAGAGGAACTGCTTAATGAGCATGCTTAGGATTGAATTAAATTAAGGGGGTCTTTAATAGTCTGTTCTACACATATACACACATATGTTATATATGTAAATTTTGTGTGTGTGTGTCTGCTCTCTCTCTTATATATATAATAAATTATACAGGAAAATCATAGTAAGATCATATACTTAACAGAAATGTCCTCTGCTGTGCTTCATTGCCAGTCAAAGTGGTGCTTCCAGGGGCCATAGGGACATTTTCACAATGTTTGTAGGCCCTCCTGTGCCATTTTAGGCCCAGGAGAGACCTTTTTTTAATAAAAGGAACTAAGTAGAAGTCACTTTCTTTTTCAAAAACAGCTTCCAAGAACATGGTGAAAATGCCCACTGCAACCTCTAGAGAGTATTTGGGGATAGCATTTTTAAACATTTTGTAAAACTGTTTGATCACATGGAGTCCAAATGTGAAAATGCCCCACACACTCCCAGAGGGCTTTTGGTGGCATTTAGGAACAAAAGGATTTGTTGGCTCCTCTCAAGGAAGGGGGCTGGAGGCTGCTTGCAGCCAGTGAGCCATATTGCATCCTCATCAAGATCTTGTCCCATTAATAAGCTAGCAAGTTAATTAAACTGAAATAATACTTCATGTTGTGTTAGTTAGCATCTCACCTAATTATTGCCCATTTATTCAGTAGAAAGCTCCATGAAGTTTAGTGGACTTCTCAGTGAGTTTGCATAAGGCTGAAACGCCTGTTATTAACTTTAAACTGTTCTCGCCTACATGGTTGTTTCCCTTTCCCAAAGAAGGGTAAGCTGCTTCTGGAAGTTTCACTAAGAAAACTTTTTTTCAGTGACTGATCTGTGATGGACATCAGTATATTTGACATAATGACACATACTGAAATAAACTGCCAGTGCACTTTTATATAATTTATTTAACATAATTTACATCATGGTTTTTGCCACACTGAGTTTCAAATGGCTTACAATAATAATATACATTTGTGAAAAAATAAAGTACCTTTCAATCACATCTAACAGATACTATCGCCACCTTCAATGACACTGGTTTACCCTCTAATGGCATTTCCCCAAAATAGGTTGGATCCAATTTATATTCCGAGCAGAGCTCTGCTCAGAACAATCCAATCGGTGAAAAAGGAAAGTATTTTATCCACTCATGACTTCTCAAGTTTCCTTTCCCCCACCACTGTCAGGACTGCAGCCTCCAGAGCATCTTTCAGAGGGCATAACAGACTGCCAATATGGCAGGGAGGGGTTTAAATTCAGATCACATCACCACCTTTTGCTAGTGTGATTCCCGCGTTATGTCAGATGTCTCCAACAGATGAAAGGAGTCCTTCCATTTACAGGCAGCCAATTCTGGATCTAGCCCAGTGATTTTTACTCAGTTACATTTAAGCCTTGTGGTGATATTTCTGCAAGTCCCTTTTCAGTAAAAGCAAGGATGAAAAGGCTGGCATTGCTGGTTTGTACTTATTAAAATGGTGTGAGAGCCATTTTTAAGCAGGATTATCCATAGTCTCTAAAATATATGACAGCTATCACAAAAATTTTAAAAAATATTTGATGAGCCCTGGTGGCACAGTGGTCAAATGCCTGTACTGCATCCACTCACTCGCAAACCATAAGGTTGTGAGTTCAAATCCTGCCAGGGGCTCAGTATCGACTCAGCCTAGAATCCTTCCAAGGTCGCTAAAATGAGTGCCCAGCTTGTTGGGGGCAATTAGCTTACACATTGTAAACGGCTTAGGGAGTGCTTATGTTCACTAATAAGCAGTGTAGAAATGTACTTGCTACTTGCTATATAAAACTTGAAATACATCTCTCATCCGTTACATATCTTGGCTTGTAGCAGACATGGATATCAATATGGGACCCATTCATATTCTTCAGTTCTTCAATGCTGAGAAAGTGCAATACCCTGCAAAAGAAATGCAGGTAAAAAGAGAGAGCGAGAGAGAGATGTTGATTGTATAGAACAAATGAGAACTTAAAAGTGCATTAACTGAGTAATGAACTCATTTTCCAGACTTGTCCCTAAGGCTATAATCTAAAGAACGTTTTACTGAAAACTATTAGTTTTAGTTCTAGCACACTGGTGAATACTTGTCCATTGACTTAATATACAATTTTATATTCTACCCTGTTTTTCAGGTTGATGTGCCATTTTTAATAATTCAGGTTAAAAACATTTGTTGAGAATCTGCAGAGAGTTTGACAATCAGAAGATGAAAGCAAAAAACTTAAAATCTTGATTATATTTGCAGAGTAGTCCTTTGGACACCTCTATCTATACCGTATCAGTCTACTGGTCAGTGTAGATTAGCCCTCCTTCCACAAATCTGTTCCTACAAACTTTTCTTAAATTCATCTTTTGGTACTTCTTATACAACATAAAAAGTAATTTAAGTAGAAGGGACCCTGTGATGACTATGTCTTCAAGTTTTACTAGAAGTCTGTTCTACCCTGTTTCAGTGAGAACAGGAGAAAGTCTTGTGGCACCTTAAAGACTAAAAAAAAATATTTGTACTAGTCCACTCCATTTAACTGTATAATTCTCCTTGCAGACATACTCTAAATGTTAGCTGTGCTTTTCAGCAGACTTTTTAAAATGTTGTGTCACAACAAAGTTGTATCAAATGGCACACAGTTTGGTTTGGGGAGTATTCCAAGGTATTAGCCTAGCGTCTTAAACCAGTTTGTTGTTGTTAGCTGCCCTCGAGTTCACACCGATTCACAGTGACTCTGTGGATGAGACACCTCCAAGATGTCCTGTACTCCATTACTTTGCTGTGTCCCTACAAACCCATGCCTGAGACTCTGCTGGTTGGGCCCATCCCTCTGGCATACAGTTTTCCCCTCCTTCTATCCTCTACCTTTCCTATCATCGTTGTTGTTTTTTTTCCTAGTGATCTATGTCTTATCACTATGTGGCCATAATTTTATCATTTTGGCTTCCAGAAAGAGTTCTGTTTTGATCTGTCCAAGGATCCATGTTTGTCTTTTTAGCTGTCCACAGTATCTTAAGAACTCTTACCCAGCACCACATCTCAAATGCGCTGATTTCTTTTCTGTCTGCTTCCTTTACTGTCCAGCTCTCACATCTGTACATGGCAATACAGAATACAATGGCCTGTACGATTCTCAGTATCTTTTCTGGTTCTTTCGTACTTACCCTTCCCATTCCTAGTCTTCTTTTTTCTTGACTTCAGTCACCATTCTCACCAATGTTAGATCCTAGGTATGGGAATTCTTTAACTATTTCAATTTCCTCATTGTCTAGATTGCATCTATGGATTTCTTTTGTGGTCATTTTGTTTATGTTCAGCATTAAACCTGCCTTTGCACTTTCATCTCTAACCTTCCTTTTTAACTGTTCCAAATCTATCCTGTTTTCCACCATTATTATGGTGTCATCTGTGTATCTTGGGTTGTTGATGTTTCTTCTTCCTATCTTCACTCCTCCCTCTTCTAATTCTAACTCTGCTTTTCTTATGATAATTTCCTGAACAAATAGGGTGATAGGGTGCAGCTTTGCCTGACATATTGGGAATGTCTCTGTTTCTCCGAATTCAGTTCTGACAGTGGCCTCTTGTCCTTGGTACAGATTCCTTATCAGGACTATCAAATGTAGTGGCATCCTTGTGTCCTTAAGTGTGTTCCAGAGTCTAACTTAACCTCATATGATTGTTGTATAGGGATAAATAATAATAAATAAAGAATATGTGTGCCATCTTTATTATGTTAGAGGAAGACTGGATTACAAACTAGCTAAAGGATCATCAAGTCAGATGTAAAGGTGGTGAGATCCTAGGCCTTTTCACAGCCCATCCCTACCCATATTTAGTATTATCCCTCATCCGTATCCCAGGCACAAGTATATTACAATACTCTGAGAGAGTATTGAGTTTTATAGATAGATATATGACTAACTCCAAACTAACTTGCTTTTTATTCACTTTAAAGCACTGACTGAAGCATTATCTACCATATACATAATGGTGAGAAATGATTTGACATTTATTTATTTATTTATTTTGGTCTTACTTTAGGAAGAACTACTTCTGAAAAACAGTTTGGTTGAACTAAGGTAGGTAACTCCTCTATTCAATTATTCAATGAATTTTGGATATTTTCACAAGATCGGGACTTCCTAACTTTTAGAAATTAGTTTCAAAAGCATCATGACTAAATTCTAGCTTTTTAAAGGATTATCTTAAAGTTACAAAAATGAACAAATCAGTGTAATATCTATGTACGTTTGACTTTGGCAAAGATCAAAATATGTCCCTAACAACAGAATCCTATGTCAGTAGGATAAGGTAAGTGCCTAGAGGGTTGCTGCTTTAGGCATATATTCTATTGTTAGCCCCAGTTAGAGTGGATCCCTTGAATCAATAGAAATCTGGTGAGTCAACACCAGATATTAGTTATTGCCTCTACCTATATTTTTATTATTCATATATGTTTGCTTCAGCTGCTGTTTCTTAGCAAACTAGATGGGGGATGCAAATTTAAAACACTAAATTTAAGGCATAGTTTAGTTTGCACCCTGTTACATTTTATCTGAGCCCACTTTAGCCTTTTCCATTAAATAAGAATACCTTTCTTCAGTTTTCACAGTCTCTTTTAGGATAAATCCATTTCATTGCTTTCCAGACATAACATGCATTGTTTGGGTTGTTAAATGTGGGACAGGGACCTTAAAACACAGCACTCTGAAATGCTAAACATGAGGAACACGGGTGTTTTCTATTTAATTGGCTTTTTAAAATTTAGTGGCTCATTCCATTTAAGACATGAAGCCTTGGCTGATGGTGTCATCCAGTTCAACCATTGCTCACTGTGCAAACTGTTACCAGCTTTGGCCTGTGAGAAAACATCTAGGCTGCCCTTTTCACTCTCATAATGATTTCATACTGTGGGAATGTTAACTATTTCCAAGTATCCCTGACAAAACTTAATTAAAATACTTTCTTCTTCTTCTTCCTCCTTATACAAGTTATTTTGTTCTTGAAACATTTTGCCATAGGAAATCTTTGGTTATCTTATTTTACTGAACCGCTGTCAGCCACTAGTTAAGTCAGCCATTCATTAATGTTGTGCCAATTCTAGCTTTACTACTTATCCTAATCTATTTCATAGAGGTGTTGTGAAGCTGAAAAGGAAAGTAAGTAGTTACATTGCCTTTGAGCTCCTCAGATAAAAGGCAAGATATAAATGTAATATATAATATAATTTGCTTATCTGTAAGTAGTGCTACTGCTTATGTGGCAGGCTGGCTGCAGAGTACAGAACTGAATGCTGAGGTATGATAAGGCATGAAAACAATAGTTTAAGAAGTCATGACTCAAGCATATCTGAGTATTCAGAATTAGGATCTCAGTAGTTTTGCTGAAGATAATTCAACAAGCAAAAGAAATAAAGCATTCACAGCTTTAGTTACAGCAGTTGGGTTGTTCATATTTTTAAACAGGTCTGACTCGCCACCTGTCCCAGCAGTTAAAAACAAATTACAGCAACAAATAAAGACTCCCGAGTTCTCAACTCATGATAGGAATGATGGAAGAGAAAAAACAATCAATGCAAATAAGCATCAGAGTGAAAGACCTGCAAGTTTTGAAACTGAAAGGCCGCCTTCATCTCACTTTGTACCCTACGTGAGAACAAATGAAGTATATTACCTTGATCCAGATGCCCCCATGACAAGGCCTTCAACACATGACCCGCAGCATCAACAACTGAATGGTACTACAATACAGAGTTCAAGAAATGACTTCAATTAATGAATATTCTACCATTATACAGAAATGTTATTTTCCTAAGAGCCCTTGTCCTAGTGACCTGCATCTCGTAGAAAATGATATCTGTGTGAAACATTAAATTGTTGGCTTAAAACACCTTTCCAATAATAAATATATTCTGGTGGTAATCTCCTAGTGTACCAATAAATTTAGAATATTTCTCTCAAATACTGAGACTAGAATTCAATGGAGTAGTTCTATTGGATATCACTGCTTTGAGATATTGCTGCCCTTGCAGCAAACCATGCACTGGCAGTCTGGGAATCCCTGGAACATGTTTTGGTGCCCCAGAAGGCTTCAGCAGGAAAAGAGAGCAAAGTCTCAATTCTGCCTGCACTGGATATGGTAGTACATTATTAGATCTTGGACTCTTTTTAAACTTAGTTGAAATATTAAAAAATTCCTATAGCTATAGAAAACATTTTATTATCTTAGAATTTTATATACATATTTTTTTCTGGATTCATTGGGAGTTATTTTTTTTTTAAAAAACTGTACAGTGCAAATATATATTATACAACAGAGAGTGAGCATGTGCATTGGTTATTTATAATTCTGTAATTTCATCTGTATTTACCTTTAGATGTTTACTATACACCGCGACAGACACTTAGCTCTGATCATGTACGGGATCCACTTTTTAATCCAAACATGGTGAGAGACAGGCAGCAGGCCATACTCAAAGGACTTTCAGAACTGCGACAGGTATAGTATTCGTTGAATCCATGAATAAGTATTTTACAGTCTCAGAATTTCATAAGTACAGTATTTTAAGTTTGTTTCCTCTTCAGTTCTTTTGTCATTTTGTCCTTTAACATCCAGTTCTTTTCACATTCTTTGTTTATATTTCCTGAAGAAATGGGAGAATAGAGATTCTCATTTAATGGGATTTGTCATCTCATGGATCAGTTAGTACCACTTTTCTTTCTTTTATGTGTGTTTATGTGCTTTCAAGTTGCCTGCCAACTTATGTCAACCCCATGAATTTTATGCAGTTTTCTTAGGGAAAGAATAATTGAAGATGGTTTTGCCAGTTCCTTCCTGGTATTCCTTGGTGGTCTCCTAGCAAAGTCCTAACCAGAGTGACCCTGCTTAGTTTTTTACCACATTTGTCTGATCAGTACATTTATCTTTGGGGGAATGTATGAATATATTTTTAGCAGAAATTGAAAAATAAAATACCTCTGTAATATGTTGGCCTCATTTGTTTACCTTATCTTATTTCATACAGGCACCCCTTGCTTTTTGACTACTTTTCAACTCACTCTTTTGTATTTAAATTGTACTCACAATCCGTATATTTGACATGTGCTCCACTCCTTCGACCATGCGTTGAAATAATGTGTTGTGGTTATAATTTAGAATGAAAGAGCGGGTCATCGAAAAGGGTCAAAAGAGGAAGATGGGGTCTGGCACAGTATGGCGACTTTCACGCCTAACGGACTATGGCCAGATCAAAATTAAAAGAAAATTTCGTCCCCCAGGGGCATCATTGTCTGATGTAATTTTTCCACCCTCTTTTTTTCCTCCTCATAGGGCTGCTGTGATTACTGCTTGCGACAGCACAGTGAAAAGAACAGATTAGCCGGTATGGGGGGAGGCAGAGAAGTTGACTGGACTAGTGGAGGAAAACACAAATGCAAACACACATGGCAAGCAGAGCTAGGGCAGTATTCCCATGCCCCCCCCTCCAGCTAGTGCAAGGAAGGGAAGGAACCAGAGTAAGGTGAAGGAAAGCAGACAGCAGTGGCAGAGCCAGCAGTACCGGCAGCCGTGCTACAGTGGCCGAATGAAGGGAGTGGATTGGCTGGGCAGGGCAGGGCAGGGAGATGATGGGACCAGCAGAGGTGCACAAACACATAAACCCCACAGGATGAGTGGAGCTCATTTTCCCCATCTCTGTCCAACAAGCATGAGGTTAGTGTGAGTAGTCAGCCTATAAAATAAGACCCGGGGGGGGGGGGGTGGAGAGAGAGAAAAACAGCTCCTGGGATCAAGGGAAGGCTCGTGCTGTCACTCTGTGTGACAGAGAGTGTCCATGTGTGTCAGGGATTCCTTTCTTTTCCTGGGAAGCTTTGGGTGCCCAGCTTATTCAACAGGTTAGGGACCGAAGCACATAATAGTTCTGCATTTGATGATTGCCACTTTTTGACAGTGCCCTGGTCTCTAACTTGTTGAATAAGCAGGGGAGGCCTGTAATTCGTCTCTAGTGGAAGCAATCTGAGACTTGAGAAACAGTTTGCTTCTTTAAGAGCCCATTAGGTCTTTAAGATCATTTAGAGAGGCCTCCTACTGATGCTACATATTTGAGGTCCATTCCACAAGAATTCATAGCAGGGCATTTAGTGTGATGGCAACCCCCTAAATATTAGACATATTTTAACTCTTCTTATTTGCAGGTTTGTGGTATCTACTTTTGCAAGCCTTAACCAATGTAGTTTAGACTATCCTATATTTTATAAATAACAGAGACATTGCAGATAAATTTTATATGTATTATTTATATTGGGTTTTCATGACTGTGCACAGTTTTGGAATCTTCCATCTAGTCAGCTTAGAAATATTCATAATATATTAAATAAATGTTGCTGATCTGTGTAAATGTTCAGCCAACCACTGGGTCATGGATCATTTTCAGTAACTGTGGCTTGAGAATGTGGCCAGGAGGCTTGTTAGGGTTAGGGTGATTACACGTTTTCTTCAAAAGTCTAATAGAGATAAGATGAGATGACTGAGTAGATTCAGGGGATGATAGGTGACTCCTTACAGGAGGCTTTTGTGCCAACTGCTTTGAAGGGCTCAGTGTATCAATCTTCCTGACAGAGTAGATACATTGGCTAGAATGATTTATTACAGCCTCACTGGAAGGCCATGTACTGGCAATGATGAGTGCTTTTGGCCAGGTGAGGTTCATGTGTGGACATCTTTGGACTGAGATAATCTTGCTACAGTAGTCCGGTGGACTGTTAACTTCTCAACTGAAATGTTGCAATGCACTCTATGTGGGACTTCATTTTGATAATGGTCTGGAGTTTGGAGCTGGTGGAGAGGGCTATTCCTAAGGTAGTGATGGCAGGAAGTATTGAACATGTGATCCTTATTTTGAAATCTCTGCATTAGCTCTCTCAGTCAGTCAGTCAGTCAGCTCCAGGTTAAGATGTTAATATTTTCCACTGATGCACTTAAGAGTCAGGAGAAAAGTGTTTAAAGGACTGCTTGATCCAGTACAGACCCATTTGGGATTTAAGATCAGATGGGATTAGTGTTTTTGAGGTTGGTTATCTCTTAACTCAGACAGTTCTTGGACTCTTCTTTGTCTATTGCCTAGGCCCTAGACAATAATATATCATGACCTCCTTTGCCATCTCTAAGGAATAGCACAATATCCAATACTATAGGCACTGCAAGTCCATTACCCCAAAGGCCAGATGTAAGGCTGAAAGCTCTGCTATACAAGCATGCCCTGTTGGCAGTCTCTCAGGCGGTGGAAAAGCAGTTGCTACAGGCCATGCCATTGGGTGTTCCACTTCTCAGCCTCCCGTTTCACCTTGATCCTCTTCGATACTAACCCCATTGACACTGGTTCTGAAGCACTCTTTGGTGGAGTCTACCTTAGCAAGGCTGGCTTCAGAATCAGCCAGGGACTGTCCTGGCACTCCAAGTTAATCACTTGATACATCTTTTTGGTTCTGTCTTCACACTCAGTACTCAAGAAGACAAAGAAAAAGAAGAATCCAGGGAATTCTACCATCATCAGTTCTTCCTTACAGGTGGGGAAATAGCCTTGCCCTCATTTCAAACAGTTTCCCTTGTGATATCAGTGGCTTTGCTGCAAGCTCAACTGCAAACCATAGTTTCAGTTCCAGAATGTCCTACTTCACCACACATCTCAGATGCAGGAATGATATCTGATTGTGGGATATGGGATTCTCCCAATGTTCTTAAGTCAGCAGACCAGTAGTCAATACAGTATACTGTCACAGTGGTTTCCCACCATCAAGACTGTCCGTTTCCTACTGTTCCTGCCATTTGGTCCAATTCTTTACAACATGGGCTTTGGTCTTGTTCTTCATCCCATGGTGGCTGTGAATTCCATTCTCCATCTAGGTAAATATTGCCCAGTTCCTGGGCATCTTGGTCTCAAAGCTCCAGACATAAGTTCTTTCAGTACTCTGTAATGTACCGTAGGAAACACTCATGTCTATCCTGAACTATTTGCCCAGATGAAGACATGGATGTTGCTGTCAGATGATTATAGGGTCCAGGACCAATCCAGAGATGCTAGCTTGTACTGTTATATGGTACATTCCCCTTACGAATGTCACCAATTCCACAATTGAAACTGCTTTGCCCATCACTGTGAGCGCCACTGGGAACCATAGTACCACCAATGTGATTTGTTAATGAAGCGATCAATACCACATTCTCCAGAGCACCAGGATGGCACCATTCTCCTCAGGAGAAAAACTGACTCTATCAACCACCTATGTTTCATTTGCACTGCAGATTATGGAGCACCAGCAAAACTCTCCCTCTTGATCTTCAGTTCAGTTGCTGGCATCTGCCATTCTGTCCACCTTGCATCTAATTAGAGTTTCACAATCTACTACTCCATGTTCTAAGCACCTTGATCAACAATCTCCATTCATTTCGAAAGATGGCTCCTTTTTTGACTCTTTCCTGATGGTACACAGGAAGCCCCTAGTGAATCCGGTGGCAGGCCCTGATCCTCCTTTCCTTACTAACGATGTCTGCTCCTTTGACTTTCCTTTGAGGAGATTGGCTGGATCTTTTGGCCTACAAATCACTCAATCTGATGTAAGATTGGAAGCACCTATCTTCAGAGATTTCCAACATCATGTTCCAGCTCTGTCTTTCATTGCATTCCTTCCATACCTGCTGCAAGTTATGCGTTGCTCCTGCTCAACATTGCTGTCAGTTCCACCCACTTCCAAGAAATTAGAGGGGCTGTATATGGTTATGGACTCTGGAATCGACTAGTTATTGCAGCATCCAAAATCAAATTCACACAGCTCTTGTTGACCACAGAGGTAAGCTGAATGAAACAGGGACAAAAGTCTGTTCCACCATCTCTCTACTGAGCAGGATAGCTAACAACAGCACCTATATGGGAGCTTATCAGAAGTTCATTTGGGAGAAGGTGTCAACATATTTCGACAGACTCACCAAGCAGGACAGAAAATTCCTTTCTGTTCTCAAGGAGGAAGCTACTTTCTTGCCAGAGAGCAAATCAAGGTGGCAAAGCAGCTGTGAACTGCCCAAGAAAGATTGTCACAAGTGCAGCTGCAATTTGCTGGGATGGCTGGTTCCTGTCCTCAGGTTGTTCCACCACTGTCAAGTCCATGATATTGAAGACCTGCTCTTTGATATGGTTAGTCTGTTCCATGCTAACACAGATTCCAAATTGGAACAGACTCACAGAAGAAGGACTACAGCTAAGAAGATGAGTTTCCAGACTCAACAACAGTCCACTTCCTGTTCCAGATCTTATTGATGGAGATAACATCCCTCATTGATGCAGAAGGGCACCTAGTTTGCTACACTGGACCTGAAAGATATGTATTTCCATATTGCACTCAGACCATCCCACAGATATTTCCTGTGCTTCACAGTGGGTTCCTTCTCCTTTTTTTATTTTATTTTTTTTTACTTTTCTTCTATAGCAGCAGCATTGTTAGGAGCCTTTCTGAGCATCAACTGACTGACCTACTTAGTCTAATTTTACAGAATTATTTCTCCCTCTTCTCTGCACTTTGGCATTGGTGATTGGTTTTTGGTTTCTGGTCTCTGGCCCTAGAGTTACCTCATGGACATAGCTCATCATTATCCTCATAGACTTGAATAAAGAGAAGGACAATCATTCTCAGTGCCTCCTATGTCTGGGTGAGGGGCAAAATTTGGGGACACGTAAAAACTGCCAAGTGTTTCTTCCCCAGGCTTAAGCTTCCTATGTGTTACAGGGATTTTAGTTATTTTTGTAATTTGTTGCTTTAACTGTGTATTTTCATTTATAGTTGTTAGCCATCCAGAGCTTTTAGGTAGAAGGGTTGGGCATAGATTAGATTTTAAAATAAATAAACTTTAATAATGTGCATAAGGAAACATAGAGTTCTGAATCGTACCACTTCAAAGTATAGATGGATTATATTTTCCTGTGGTAAGGAGGGGTACATGGGGTGCAGACCACAGCAGGTGACACCCTAAAGGAGGTGGATGACACCAGATATTTGTCTTTTGGCAGAAATGGGCTATGGCGTTCATCTGTATCCCTTTAAAATGCTAAAGAGAGAAGGTATGTGTGGGCTATGCTCAGTGGGAGGAGAAAGGATAGGCCCCAGGTTTTTTTAAGAAAATAAAATCTTAAAAATTTTAAAGTTAAAAAAATCTGTAAAAATTTCTTTAACATCACATCTTATCCAATTTTCACTTTAACCACATGAAAATAGATCCATGTGAATACATTTAGGCTGTGTGTATGATTTTGTAATTTAAAGGTATACTTTTAATTTTGCTAGTTTTTAATGTCACAACTATTGCTATTACATTCAGTGATATATGGGAATTACAATTTTTGAGTAACATCTGTACAAAAACAAACAAACAAAACAAAACAAAAGCAAAACCCAAAACAAAAAATCAAATACTAAGGATTCTGTACAGTGCGACCTGGAAGGAGGTCGGTGGGGTGGGGGTGACACTAGGAGTTACCGCACCGGGCGACACCAACCCTAGTGACACCACTGAAATTTTCAATGCCTTCCAGCAATATAAAATTGATTGCGGTAAATTGGCAGATCTGAGAATGAGTTTTAACAGTCGTCTCTCATGTGTTAAGTTTTGTCAATGGAAGAAGCTTTTTAGGAGGAACAAATTGCAAAGACAGTCTAGATTATACAGCCTCATTCTATGCAATGTATAGACTTGACTGAGACAATGCACAATTCTTCAACAGAACCAAGGACATGGCTAGGAGATATATACTGTTGCAGACTCTAAGTTTTATACAGTTATTCTAAAAATTGTAATGTTTTTCAATAATAAATATATGAGAATAAATCACATTGAAACTTACTCTGGGGTTTGGCAGCAGCAACAATGAATGTCTGTCTTCCGCCTGTGTTTCTGCTAACTGTTTTGCTGTGAAGGAAAATAAAAATAAAAGGAAAGTCAGAATATGTAATCTATATTTAAAATAACATACATACATATTTTCTACCAACATTTCAGTTAAAGCAGAACCAGACCTTGAAGTATTACTTTTTTTAAAAAAAAAATACTTTCCTCATTATACTGATTACCCAACAGGCTCTTACTTTTTATTGTTACTGCAGTCCAGAAAAGTAGCCGACTTCCACATTACTAACAATTTACTGCTGTAATTGACAAATACTCTCTGGTTCCCCCAAGAGGCCAATTCAGATATTGTAGTTTGGAAAATCTAAAATGATAGCAGCAGCAGCAGCAGTAGTAGCCGTATCCCACTTTTCCCCAAAACCTAAGCATCTCATAGTTTAAAAGAACAATGCAATTAAAAACACACAGAAAGTTCACTGAAGTAGAATTAAACTATTTATAGCATTAAAACAATTCACCCTCAAGTTAAAATAATAAAATGCAATTAAAAAGATAGGAAGCCCTTAAAATGGTATGGCTCAGTTAAACAATACAGCACCATCTAGCTTATTCTTTAAAAACTTTCTGTTTGAAAAGCCTATATGAATAAAAAGGTTTTAGCCTGCCAAGGGAAGGACAAGGAGGAGGCCATTCCGGCCTCCCTGGGAAGTGAATTCCAGAGTCTAGGCCTGGGGAAGCCACCGAGAAGGCCCTCTCTTGTGTCTCCACCAACTGCAGTTGCGATAGTGGTGGGACTGGGAGAAGGGCCTCTCCTGATGATTTCAGAGCATTGGCTGGCTCATACAGATACAGTCTATCAGGTTACTAGGATCTGAACAATATAAGTAGCATTTTGAATTGTGCCTGGAAAACAAGGTGGTAGCAGAGGTGTTTCAGCAGGGACAAGTATAGTATGGTCCCATTAACTTGCCTCAGTTAACAGTCTGGCTGCAGTTCTTTGGACCAGCTGAAGTTTCTGAACATTCTTCAAAGGCAGCCCCAAGTAGAGCATGTTACAGTAGTTCAAACAGACTGCAAAGCAATTATTCCCCATTGCAGCATGAAGGAGGCAGTCACCCATGTCAACCTTCCTCCTCCTTTCCTCATTGCTCAGACTGAATCGTCACACACACATCCAGTGATGAACAACAGCTGAGACAACCCATTGCCATTCTGCTAAAAAACAGGCTGGAAAGCATTTCTCTGTTTATACCTCATCTTATGTCAGTACAAAATATAGGCATTAAAATAACATTAGACAAATTAAATTTGAAGCAATTTTAGAAATTTAATGCACATTAAAACACACACACAAACACACACACACACACTACCAAGTCAAACTGAGGTCCAGAAACTGATGAAGATCCAGGTTTCAACTAGGCATTAAAATGAGGCCGACAACAGTGCCAATCAATCCAAGTGGAGGGCTTTCCCTGGCTAGGATGCCACAGCTCAGAAAGTCCTCTCCCATGTCCCCACAAAGTGTATTGCTCCCACTGGTGGGATAAACAGGACCCCTCGCAGAGCTCAGTGTTCACTATTGTGTACCTTCAAGTCACTTCTGACCTATTATGGTGACCCTAAGACAAATCCATCTTGGCAAGATTTGTTCAGAGATTTGTCTTGCATTCCTCTGAGGCTGAGTGTAACGTATCCAATGTCACCCAATGGGTTTCCATGGCCGAGCAGCGTTGAAGCCTGGTATCCAAAGTTGTAGTCCTGTGCTCAAATCACTACACCACACTGGCTGCTCAGTGTTCATGCAAGTGGGTGTATGTGTGTGTGCGCGCACATGCGCACATATGGAGAGGAATTCCCAGGTCATTTAGAGCTTTAAATGTTGTCATGCCTTTCTTGAACTCTGACCTGAGCTACGTTTCAACATATCAAGAGGTGATATGTTGGAGACAAAGGACAGCGACTGCAGTTCCTTCAAAACCAATGTATATGGTTTCTATTTAGTAATCCTGCCAGCAGGCTCCATGTGTGTTTTGTTGTTGTTTCCATTTCTAGGTTTTGTTCAAGGGCAGGCCCATACAGAGCACACTGCGAAAATATACACTGGAAAATTATCAATGAACAAATTATTCTGACCAAGTTATTCCTGTTTAGGAAAGGCTGGAGCAGGCTGCTCTGAATTTTGTGAACATAAAATCACTCCCGCTTCATTTGTTATTCTTTTTGCTTGGTGTCATTTTGTGAAGCTTCTGTTGAAGATCTAACATTGATAGCTGTTGATCTAAAGAACTAAAATTGAGATTAATAACATTGTTTAATGGAATATTCCTTCAAAAGGAAATTTTAAGATTCTTTAGAGCTGTCAAATTAGTCCATTCAGAAGACTTGCAGAAATTTGCATCAACATTTTTTTTCTGCCCATCATTCTACAGTAGTCACTGGTGCTTGTTATGAATTAACCCATCATCATTAATCATTATGAATGTTTCTTCAAACTGCATGGGTTCACTTTTCTTGGGTTTCATGGTTTATATAATACTTATCTCCTGGAGAACAATTCCCGCACCTCCTGATAGGTTGAAGAATGTCATCCAAGAATGTCTTCTTAGTAGCAAAATCTTCTAGCCAGATTAAGCTGTTAGTGGTAGGTGATCAATGTAAAACATATTTCGACACATAATTTTTAAATTGCTTTTTGGTTTCCACAGTATATCAAACCATTTCTCATTTAAAATAGTTTTCAGCAAGGTGAGGAATGATTTTATAGTAATATGAGATTCTCAGGATTCTGAAGAAATCCCTGAAAGAAGCATCTACTTATGCAGCATTCTTGTGGTAAATACAAGGATAAATAATCCTCTCTGTAGTCTTCTGAGGAAGCCTGGAATTTATACAAAGATTCTAATGGTACCTAGACGGATTCACTTGACTTCATAGGCTGTAAGCAGAAGAATGGGAGCCAGTGTATCTAGAGCTGTCTTCAGTACGCTCCATATCGTGTATGGACCATCTGTTTATGTGCTGATGTGTTTCCAAGGTAGTAGTAACATGTTTACCCAAAATTATGTGTATAATTGTGTGGTGCCACCCAACTCATTGAACAACTCCCTTTTAGTACTACTATACTTGGTCAATACCTGCTTGCTTATTGCATCTCCCTGGTTGTTCACTGCTAACCTTCAATGGAGGACAAGTCACTTGACAGCAGGCTTGGTTTTAGATCTATTTTGAATCCAATATATGTGTGTTAGGAGTTTGCACATGTGTGTGTGGGGGGGGGGGACACAGGAAAGGAACCACTTTTTTTCTGTCCAAGCTTTGTCCTACTCTATCCACTGTGCACATTAATATATTTGCATGCTATCAAGTGAACTTGATTGACTTTCTTAACTCTTTCTTATATTGCACCAAACCATTGTCTTTTTTCCTTTTTTATGCTAATTACCATTAGAGAACTTTTTATTGAGTATCCAAAAAGCCCACATCATAGAAAGAGAAGTTGTGTAGGTTCTCTTAATAGAGTTCGGTTGCAGTTGTAGATGAACATTTGCAGAGATAAGAGAGTGCTATGTGGCAAACACGTTGTTATTGTGTGCCTTCAAGTTGTTTTCAACTTCTGGAAATCCTAAGGTGAACTGGTTTCCTTGGCAAGATTGAGAGGGTTTTTTTTTTTTTTTTTGAGAGGACCTTTTTCTGTGGCTGTAAATGTTACTTGCCCAAGGTCACCCAGTGGGTTTCCATGAACAAGCAGGAATTTGAACCCTGGTCTGCAGAATCATAGTCCAGCACTCAAATCGCTGCATCAGACTGGCTCTTCGGCAAATAACCAACTGATTCTAAACTTTAGCAAACTTCTGCATGGGGACAATGGTGTAGACAAGGAACTCCATCCCTGCTTAAAAAATGTCTGGTCAAAAGTACTCTAGAAGGATTCATTGGAATGGTTCTTTTGTATATATTCTGTAGTTCATTGTCTTGTTCCTTTGGGTTTATTTATATTCAAATCTAGGGATCTCATATTGAGAATCAGCAGGCCCTTATATAGATACCTACAGTTAACTCAAGGATCATACCCAACCTTTAAGTCTTAAGAAAGCTAACTTTATGTTAGAAGTGGTCTGCCTTGTCATAACCATCCTGAACAGCTTAGTTGGGAGATGCCAGTGACTTTATCACTTCAGACGTAAAACCTTAACTGAAATATTTTAAGAATAAATAAAAAGGATGGGATTGAAACTTCATGTTCTCTGAGCATGCATTAGCAGAGCTGACCCAAGACTTTTTGTTGTCTGAGGCGAAAGAAAAAAGTGGCTTTTTCCTGTGCACAGAAGTGACTGGCTGATCTTGCAGTTGAATCATACTTCATTATCAGCAGCAGTGCAATGTCCACTGCTTAAGCTGGAGATATCAGGATAATCTAAGGAGCAGAAGGCAGGTCATGCAACACTCACAGCTGGGTTGTCCAACAGCTTGTAACCATCGCCTTCCAACTTCCACCTTACTGTCTTATGGCAGTGCCAGCTTTTACATGCCATCTTCGTTATTGGCCAAACTGTTTACATGATTCTGTTAGTCCAAGTTAGGTTGTGGTTATAAGAATTTGTAGAGAAATGCCCTTTTAACCCTCTTTCCAGCTATTCAAATTGGCCATATTCTCTGTGGCACCCCAGTTTTGTTTGTTTGTTTGAGGGTAGCTGTTGATCTTGTAATCTTTGTGCTTGTATTCTTTTCCTGCTCTTCTACAGGAAGAGCATAGCAATAGATATATATAAGTAATAAATGTTGAAAGCTACAATAATTAAAGATTAAGCTAAAGATATTATAGGATTGTATTGTTAATACTTTAGGGGCAAAGAACATGCTTTGACTGACTTTGAAGCAGGATCTTATAGGAGAGGACCACAGAATATGTTGTGTGCCTTCCAGTCATTTCCAACTTATGGTGATGCTATCATAGGGTTTAATTGGCAAGATTTGTTCAGAGTGACTTGCCCAAGATCACTCAGTGCGTTTCCATGGCAGAGTGGGCTTTTGAACCCTGGTCTCAAATCACAGTGCTCAAACTTACTGCTCTGCATTGACTCTATAGAATATATAGATCAAGTCATTCTGTTCCATCTGGTTGTTCAATAATGTGAAAATGTTTCTATGTGTGTACACACAAACGCAGATAGTTCTTGTTGCTGGTGTTATGTCCCTTCAAGTCAACCTTGGCTTATAGTGACTCTATCCTAGGGTTTTTTGGTAAGATTTATTCAGAGGAGGCTCGCCATTGCCTTCTAGGATTTCTGCAGCCGTGTTTGATGTCTACTCTCCCAGAGTCCTAATCTAATATTCAATCTGCTACACTTTGGCCACGTTTAGTTCAGAAGATGTTGAAAAACAACAATGAAGCCAACTTTAATGTGGTTAGCATATGTTGTATTTACAACTGTGCTCAAAGTTGACAATACTAACTGGAAATCTGTACAATGCATGATAGCAGTGAGCTAAATCCAACACAGTGCAAATGTTGCAGCACTACCCAGATGGAATTTTGTAGGTCAGAGCTGCTAGATGGCCCCAGAAGGTTTCCCCGCCCTAAAGATTTGGATTTTGGGTACAAAGAGGCCTGCAGTGAGAAGAACATTTTGTTGTTCCACCAGCAGAAGTCCTGCATTGGATTCTGTCCAATATGAGATAGGTGTGTAGATATTTTTTAAAAAAAAATGTTTTGGAGTTAATTTAAAGGCAAACCCTTTTAACCTTTCTTAAAAGAGATTTCCTATGACTTTTGGAGCTCATGTCATTTTGTTGGATTTCCCATCCAGTTGATAGTACTTTCCAACTATTGTTTCTGAAGAGGGATTATCACTCATACAGCTAAACACCAAGTAACAAAAAGTAGTGGGATTAAATTCTAGGTAAAAAGAATGCAAATAGTTCTGTCTTAAAAGTTAGATGGAATGTAACATTGCCTCTTACTACCATTTTGTAACTAAGGTATATATTCCTACCAAAATGGTTTGTTTTCACATTGTAACTACTTGTGGTTTTAGCATAATTAATTTTGCTTGAGATTTGGCATCAAAATCTGTGCTTATCCATTAAAAAACCCTTAGACTGTTGATTTCCATTACCTGTTTGAGTTCTTCGTTATGTCCTCATAGCTACTGTATTTACTTCTCTAGTCTAAACTTTTATAAAATAGTTGAGAATGTTTGTTGTTGTTGTGTACCTTCAAGTCATTGCTATTCTCTGAGGCTGAGAGTCACTTGCCCAAGGACACTCAGTGAAATTAAATTATTTGTCTGAGAGTAAATAAGAATTGTTTATGGCAAATTGTATTCTGGTGGCATCTTTGTTCAAATAGCAATAGCAATTACATTTCTATGCTGTTTATCAGTGAACTCAGCACTGTCTTAAGCGGTTTATGTAAACTAATTGCCCCTAACAAGCTGGGTACTCATTTTACCAACCTACGAAAGGATGGAAGGCTGAGTCAACCTTGGAGCCCCGCCTGGGATCAAACTCATAACCTTGTGGCTGCAGTACTGGCATTTAACCACTGCGCCACCAGGGTGCCTTTCCAGGCAGCATTTCATATGGAAGGTGGATATAGTAAATAAATTACCATCCATCAGTATATATTTGCATGCTGTCTCTTCTCATTGTAAACTACCTGGAAGATAGGTTAGTTAATAGTGTGCAATGCTGCATCCAGTTCTTTGCTTGAGATTTTTTCTTCTTTTTGATATGTTTAAAGGAGTACTGATATGGAATCTTTTTTCACAGCTACTCTTCAACAAAGATGGAGTCAAATCATAAAACTGGACATGAAAACAAGAATTTATATTGAATATGCTCATCTAGTTTAGCAAGGGGCTCTAGTGTATACAAAATGATGTGATTTTTTTTTTGCATTAAATATTCATATGGGAATTTGTTACCCATTTATGAATTCCCAACATCCTTGGTTAAAGAGTTTTGAGGGCTTAACAATGTTTTTCATATGTGACATGATTCTAACAGCTGAAGTGGTTAACAACTGGTAAAAGGGTTATTTGGGAAATGTAGACATAAATGCTTCATCCATTAGTAACTTCCAACCTTCAGTTTCTTGGCATTATGCCCACGTTCACATCATTCTCATCATGCCAAGAGACGCCTTTCCAGACAGAATGCAACATCAGTCTAATCCTCAAGTGATGAGGTTTCTTCTCTGGTATAGAGAATGTAATCTATAATGTTTTCACTACTGTTTTCTTTCATTGAATATGTTGCTATTTAGAACCGTTTCAAGATTTTTATGAAAAGTCCTGTCATTTCTCTTTCCAGGGTCTTCTCCAGAAGCAGAAGGAATTGGAGACATGTCTTATTCCAAGTATTATAAATCAAGAAGAGAACTTTATTTCATCACTTTAGAAATTCCAAGTTCGATAAATGGATATTGTTGTGTTGGCACTTTACTCTTACTACTGTAATTATGAACCAATTCTGCAGAATATGGAACTTATTCATTCAGTTGAAGACGCTTGAATAAATGATTTACATATTTTGTATGTTTATGATAAGTAATAGAACTTCTTTAGCGGGAAACAGTGCATGTGGTTTTGTTTACAGGGAATAGTTATCTAATTAATTTAAATTTTGTGTATATTTTGTTCTTAGCATGAGTAATAAAATAATGGGCAGTTGAATGCTATTGCTGCTTATGTTTCTTTTTAAATTTTATCTTTTATTACCATGTGGTGAAAACCACATTTTAAAGAACTGTGGGGAAGAAAGTACATTCCCAGTTAGCCAAAACATCTTGAAGATCAAACACACAGCTTTTCTCTATTCATGCAAAAATGTGACAATAGTATGAAGAATAGCTGCTAACAGCTAAAGTCAATGTAGTGAATACTGTATAATATCCAAGTGTTTTTTTACAAGTTATACTAATGAACAGCGTAATAATTTTAAAAATCCCACTACATATGGAAATATTACACTCTAATTTTACATATTTTGAAACAGTAGTTATAGCAGATTCCACCAGTGACATAATTGTTAGAGCAACCATGACTTAGTCCTATTTTTGAGTAACAGCAGTGTTATTAATACTTCCATTCAGATTCTGCCCAAAATTCTGGCTACACCTATGCAAAGATGTTGAGAATGCTGTCTCACAAGTCAGGTATAGCACTGGTGATTCATTTTATTATTTTTTCAGGTATTCTTCAAATACATTTTTGAAGTGCATAAAAGTGGTTTTCTCAAATCAGCATCCAGTCGAGTGTTCGTAATATGCAGAATTATCTTCTACATCAATTTATTATTTGTGTTTATTTAATGCACTGTATTTTCCATGAAGTTTGTGTTACAAGACTGGCTTTTTATTTTTGGAGTCCTGAAAAAGGCAGCATCTTGCTAAGATTGATTCAATTCTTCTGCCAGATGAAATTCTTATTGCTGTCGTAGGACCTTACTTCTTATTTACAATGTAATTAGGTCAGCAGTATTTAAGTTTGGGGAAGTTGTGCACTTGTTTTTGCTATACATTCTTAACAGTTAAGAATGGATCAAAATGTAATGTACCTCTCCCCCCAACACCTGAGTAAATGGTGTACGCCAGAAGAGCCATGCAAAATACAACTGACATACTAAAAGGCAAAAAAATCTTATTTATTAAATCAGTGTGCAATACAATTCAATTTTAAAGCCAGTCTTCCGGGAAAATGTTGTCCCGATGTCTTCCGTAACTGTACCGCTCAGAGATCTTCCACCTTGACTGAATGAGATAGTCGGTATTCCTCATACTAAACATTCTATTTGCATAATTATAGCTATATTAAACCATAGTTAGTTGTATCTATCTATTAGGATATATGATTTAGAAAGATTATAGAATACAAATCTATATACATCCATCTGGTAGCTTCTTTACACACCATCATGTTTTTTCTGCTTCTCACACAGGCATACTCTGAGAAAGAGGCTTCTTTTTACTAACGCTTTTTATGCCTCCTTAGCCTCCCTTTCTACCTTGTCTTCTGTTTAACTAGAATTTTTAGTAGCATTGGCATTAGAACGGTGAAGGAGGGCAGGAGAAACACAAACATTTGGTGCTAGGTTGCAGGAGCATGCATACAGGAAACAATGCAATAAAGCTTGAGCAATGAAAGCGCAAGATTCTGCTCCAGTTGATCCTGCTGTAGCCACATGTGCCTCCTTACAACAAGCAAGGTAAAGAGCAGCTGCCATTGGAATCCCTTACTGAGCATATGTGAACAGCAAAACAGATATGAGGACAGCAGACAAGCCTCATCATTACTTCCAGCATGTTTTAAAAGCACAGACCTGTAAGTTTAGCCACCAAAAGGGAAATTGTTAGAAAAATAACTGGTGAAAAAAAGGAAAAAAAATCAACCCTGCATGCATTTTACAAGAAGTCTTAAAGCAGTGTCTTAGAAAAATCCAACCCCCCCCCCTCCCACACACACACACACATAACTCATAGAATGAGTAACTGGTGTAAGACCCTATTCCTATTCTTTCCATGTTATTTTCTGACTTTGGTACCAAAGCTGCTGTTAAAGATGTATTACCCAAGAATACATCTACTTTGTTAACTGACCATGTAGAGAGATCTTGTAGCACCTTTGAGACTAACTGAAAGAAAGAAGTTTGTTAACTGAGGTATGCCCGTATTAGACTTCCCTGATGAGGGAGCAGAGGTCATGGTGTGCTGGTTCCATTTAGTTGTTCTCAGACATCCTTACCTTATCCTCACCAAGATGTCCCTAGATGTCAGAGCTCCCCCTACTATGTTTCTCATAGTATACATTGACATGGAATACATTCCAAGTAGTCTTAACAGGTAAAATCTAGTTTAAAACACTCTCCTCATGCCATCTACTACTATCAGTTGGGCTATCGCACTTCTAGCAATGTAACAGAAGACAGTAAGAGGCAAGCCTTGAACGTCAGTTTTCTACAAGTATTGTTGTTGAATTTGTATGTAGTCATGCTAGATATATCCAGGCAGACCTATTCTGCATTTGAAGAATCTGTAGAAATAGTATTATTTTGGAGACAGAATTTTAAAATTTCTAGGTTCGGACTTAGATCTCAACCAATAGTCCCATTACCTAGCTATTAGTGGTCCTATGTGAACGTCAAAGTCTGCAGACCACACTGGCTAAACAGAGAGTACTCCAGTCTAACTACAGCCAGAAGAAAACAGTCAACAAAATGTAAAGGTTAACACATTTGTACTGCTGAATTTACTTAAACTGGCAGTCCTTCCACAGAAAGTTTTCACTTATCTAGCTGATGTTAGCATTGGACTACAACAGTAGATAAATACAGAGGGGCTGATGACAGCACGTCTTCCACCAACTTAAAGATCTAATCAGGGATTTGCCATTGCTTTCTTTTTAGATTGTGGGAGTGTAATGTGCCCAAGGTCACCAAGTGGGCATTTTGGATTGAACAGGGATTCAAACCTGATTTCCCAGAGTCCTAGTCCTACAATCAAACCAAACAGTATGTTACATTATTCTGGTACACTAAAAAACCACCAACAAATCAGGCAAAATCGGGAGTAATACTAACAGAAATTCCTTCAACATTATAGTAGCAGTTCAGTGCTGCTCTGATCAGTGTAGCTGTGTCTAGCTATTTCAATTTCCATATATATATCCCACAGCTATAATGTTATTGAGGGCATTATGCAGACATTTAATTATGGTTAGGCACAGCTTTACCAGGGCCTCCCTCAAACCACCCCAGCTTTGTCTCTTACAACAGCCATCCTTAACTTAAGTCCAAAATTTTCTACCATCTTGAAAACGAGTCTTAAAAGTTCTAACCTACAAAAAACAAGTCTAACCTGGCCTACACCTACTCAGATTACTTCCATTTAGCCTGAGAACACAAATATTTACGTATGTTACCCATGTTCCCTTTGAAGACATCAAAGTGTCTATATGATGCACATATCCCTTTTGTCCTCATAATAACTCTGTGAGATAAGTTAGCCTTTAAAAAAGTGACTGACATAAACATACCAAAGAAGCTTCATGATCGAGTAAGGATTTGAAATGGGCCTCCCATGCACCCTTATTACTCCACACTAGTTTTATCATGTTTCCAGCACTTTCCTGCCTCAATTATTGGGAAAGAGTCCTATTTGTCACAAGTGACTAGGCTTCTGACTATTTACAAGTCCGTTTTAATGTTACTGTAAAATTACCCATACTTGTAAGTACACCACTCTTTCTCCAGGAAAGAGCATCTGTTTGATGTCTGCCGCTTTGATTTTTCAAAGGTACATGTAAGCTCTATATGTTTGCTTTTCTGCACCGTATTCCTACAGCACTTCTGAGGAATGTGTGCCCCCTTCCACATGTTGCTCGATGTCAGTTACTCAACAGCTCTAGCCAGTATAGCCAATGGTCAATTATGGGAGTTGTAGTTCAACATCATTTGATAGGTACACATACCCTACCCCCTCTGCTTTTTCTATCACTCCTTCTACAGCAGTTTTTAAAGCCTACTACTCAATCCCCAGATGATAGCATACTCTAATACCAACCCTAGCACCAACTGTTTTATCCACAATATACTTCTCAAACCACTCCACTCACTATCCAAGCTCAAATCAAACAGCCATTACCAAGGATTGCCTTGCTTTATCCTTTCTTTCAGGGCTTTAAGTGCTACAATGGCTACATCAGCGTTATCAACATTAAATTTATTAGATCTGCAGCTTAGTTTTATTTTCTATTATACAGCACTTGAAGCAGATGTTGTAGATGATATATTGTAAACAAGAGAGCCCCCCCCCAGTGTTAAAACAAGTTGATTTTTTTAAAACTACATTACATAGATCACAATATGCTGAGAAGCTGGATATCTGCTGATGGGAAAAGTTCAATTTTATATAACATGAAAGGTGCAAAGCTCTTGGCAGAACACTACAGTCATATGAAGAGATCAAAAATCACATATCACAGCCTTGTGGGGCTGTTGAAAAAAATCTTCTAAGTTCAGGGACACAGATTCCCTTATCAAGGCAAGTCCACCAATGTTAAGGCTGCACTTAATAGTGCATTAAATTTACAATGCCATTCCAAATTCAATACCCTTCAGTCTAGAGAATTCAGTGGAATCACTGGACCAGGATGGGAATGTATGGCTCTCCAGATGTTGTTGGGATTCAAACCCATCAACCACGTCAGCCAATAATGAGGAACAGTGTAAGCAGCAGCCCAGCATTATCTAGACGCCCCCATCCACACTTGCCATACAGGCTTAACATCAAAGCACTGCTGAACAAATACCTGTCTGCATTTGAATTGTAGCATCTTTTGCAGTAAGAGAAATTTTATTGCTTGGCGTAGAAAAGTAATCTTATGTTACGTCATGTATCACTACAAAATTGGTCTTTTTTTTTGTAGCAAGCAAGCCAAAAAGATCTCATCAGACTACATCTATTCCATCAAAGCAGATTTCAAAACAAAATACAACTTGGTACTAGGACCCATCAGGATGACTTTTTTTATTTTCAAAATCAAAACCACCCATTGGATGTTTTAACTGAGGTATGTAGCCAAAAATCCAAAATACTTGTTAAAGTAACTATAACTGCCTTTATAGCTATATATAAAGATTCTGTACAAAACTTTGACATACAGACATAACAGCTTTGATAAAGAAAAAGTGGTTTCAGTATCTTGTTACACTTTCCTTTAAAAATGAAGCCAACTCCTTTCACATATCCTTGAAGTAAACATACAATTTACAGTAAGACAGACTTCAAGTAGGAAGTCTCAATTACAGATGAACTACAAAAATGTAAAAACTTAAAAGTGCCAACAAACAAGTTCATTCAAGTACATTAAATGTTTAAAAAATATATATATTTATTTCAAACCTCAGGTACTTTACCCAATACAGACCATTCATGATTTAAATTAGACAAGAAAACATTTGAGATAAGAGACAGGAAACGTTTGCTAGATCAGAGAATAGAAACGGTTATTTCACTTGTTTGAACAAAAAGAGTCCACAACAAATTACTTAAAAAGAGTTTAACTTTGCTTAATTCTGTTTGGAAAATGGCCTGGAAGAATTAGAAATGATATCCCAGTTACTGGGAGATGAAGACTGGTCCATGTCTATGTTCTGACTGTAGGCAGTCAGGAAGTAGTTCCCTCCTTCTTGGTTCTGATTTGTAGATATGGGGTACGTTGTTCCCAGAAATGTTTGATGAGTGAGAACATTAAAGTGACTGAACTGGTGGGACACACTTAACTGTCTATTGTAAATCTGAAAGTTATTGAGAGGAACTTGTTCAACTGAACTAGTTCTCTCTCCTTCAATAGTTGTAGAGACAGGAGTAACGGGCTGTATATCCTGCATATCAGTTTTAGGTGCTTTTTCTGTCAGAAGCTGGTGTCGTCTTTCAGTAGGCAACAGTGTATCACTTTGAGAATTTTGCTCACAGTCTGTTCCATGGGATGCTTTGGTCTCTGTCTCAAAAGGTTCCAAGTGAGAATCATACTTTGAGGCATCATTGCAAACTTCTATTTGTGATGCTTCATCCCCTGAATCCAAAGACATGTCCTCCTCATCCTTTTCGTTTTCTATAAGAACTACATTAAGAAGAGAAAAATCCTACTCTTTTGAAATAAAAAGCTTGTTTAAAAATACTACGCACTACTCACACAGTTAGGCTTCAGGTCTGAAAGTCGCATATCACTTAAGAGCTGGTCTTCTGTCATTTTTGTTCACTTACTCAACACACATTTAACCCTCTGTGTGAACGTCCGGACATTCCGATGCTAAAAGCTTCAGCGAAATGTGTTCATGCTTAATGCTGGGAAACCCCAACTTCCAGCTCCAAAGGATTTAATGTCAAAACAGCATCTAAAGTTATACAGTAGGTCAGTATTTGAGGTGAAAATTAACTAACAAAATTACTGACACCCTCAATCTTAGTTTTTTGAACACATCTTCACTAGCTTTATGATAACCCTTCTACATCACACAGAAATTTCTTGGATTCCCCGCCAGACAAAGTCTGTATTTTAAGATGCCACTCATCATTATATTCCTCTTTCTATCATTCAAATGTGATCTGCAATCTGGACTCACTGCTGCTTTACTTGTAGACAGACTTTCTACCAGTCCTTCTTTCTAGCTATCCTTATGTAAGTAGAATTAAAGAAACACAGTATTACCTGATTGTCTCTCATGATCAATGGGGGGAGGAAGGCAGTTTTCTTCAGGAGTCAGGTTATGGTAGCCAACAAGACTTTGCAAGTTCTGCATGAAGAAATCCACTGAAGCGACCACTATTCCTCTATCAGCATAAGTTGCTCTTACCACATTCTTCTCTAAGTACAGAGAGAATTAACAAAAGCTATTTCAGTACATGCCAAAATTGTTATTTTAAAAATTGACAATTTCAATAGTGGTTTTCTACCTGTTAGGAAGACAATGTGCCTCTGTTGTATATTCTGAGCTTGAAGTTTTACAAGGCAGTCTAATTCTGGAGCATTTCGAGTCTGAGAATCACAGCTATGGTATGACAGAATCTCAACCATATGCTTCTTCTGATAAGTATTCAGAAGTGTCAGCAAATTAATGGCATTTGCATTTTTTCTGGAGGGGAAGAGCAAGGAGTCTTTGTTTAAAAGCAGGTATCGTAACTGCATTTTTCACAATACCGGCAACCTTAGATCAAACCAACCAACCAGATTTCCTAAAGTTCCCCCCCACCAAAAAAGAGAGCAAAATTTACAACCTAAAAACCATAAGACGTTATATGAAAATAGATCCATGCACAATCAAAGGAAAATGAATCTATGAAAGGTGGAAAAAAAGAATTTTGTGGAACAGCTATCCTTTGAGAATTTTTTTTTAAACGGAGAGAGGAAACAGGTATAGAGGATGTGTCAGTCAAATATGAAACACAAAATGAAAGAAAGTGGACCAAGATGAAAAAAATATTTTTAAAATCTAAGATTATAGCTGCAAAACAGCTAAGGGCACAAAAGAAACATGAAGTGATTTCAACAGAGGTACAGTCGTCCCCTGCGTTACGAAGGTAATCTGTTCCAGATTACCTTTTGTAACCCGGAAATGCACGTATCCCGGGGGACCGCTTTAGCGGACGGACTGCGCGGCCGATTTAAAGGGGCCACACGGTTTTTCCGCTTCGTTCCCCGGGGGATCCTTCGGATCCCGGGGGAATTTTTGCGGTCCCGCCGCTTTCGGACCCCGGGGAATTCATTCCCCGGGGGATTCGGATCCCGGGGGACCACTGTATTCTAAAACTGAACAAGTTCCAATATTTCATTATGCTTCTTATACAGGATACATTAAAAAATAATACGCACCTTCCAAGTTCTTTCAATTTTTTCTGTATTTTGCAGTGTATTTTCCACTGCCATTTCCCATCTGGAGTACTGTGCTCTTCAAGGAATTTTAGAAAACTGCTAAGTTTAGCTAATTTGGGAAACAAAAAGTAAAATGTGATGATGGCAATTAGCTTAGATGGTTGTAAAGCGGATTAGACAAATTCATGGAATAGATATAGTATTTATGTCTATGACTCAGGATGTATGAGTCTTTCCACAGACCTTGTGCCATGTAATACCTGTTACTGGGGGAGAGTGAGGGAGTAGGTTATCGTCATCAACCCATACTTGTTAGCTTATGAAAAGGATGCTGTTGAGCACATGAAAGACAGGCGATGAACAATTTGGGCTTTTGTCTGAATCAGCTGGATACTCAAGTGTGCTAAAAGTCCATTCAATCTAAACATTTCTCTTTTTCCTTTGTCTTGTTGTAATTTCTCTCAGTTCCTGATATATCTAATAAGGTTGTTGTTGTTGTGTGCCTTCAAGTCATTTCTGACATATGGTGACCCCAAGGAGAAATTTCTTATGAGGTTTCTGGAGCTGAGTGTGTGTTTGACTCACCCAAGGTCACCCAGTGGTTTCCACAGCTGAGCAGGGAGTTGAACCCTGATCTCCAGAGTTGGAGTCCAATGCTCAAACCACTACACCACACTGTCTCTAATGAAAAAAATTCAAAACATTCCAGGCTCCCAAGTCCCAATCACAAGCCACTTCCCCTCTTCCTATGCAGAACCCCTCCTTCCCGTCAGAGTTTTGTTTTAACAATTGTATAGTGCTACGTAAGTACCAATGCCAATCACAATTAACATTAACAAGGATGTAAAATAACGCTATCTGCATATTTAAAACTCTGGCTGATGTTAATCGGGGTTAGCAAGCATGCAGACTTCTGAATACTGCTTGGATAACACAAGTCACAGAAACACATAGTCATACAAACCAGAGGGCACCTGCAACATGCTCCTGATCGCCAGAAATCAGAAACATTTCATGTGAACATACTGAACTGTTAGCTACAAAGAAGACTAATAGCTAAATACCCAACTTGAATGCCATTTTTAACAGAAAGGTGGGATCTAAATACAACAAATAATAAATAACTTATTTGCAAACCCATATCACTGAAAACTGCAGTGCTGTAGCTGGGGCTGACTTATTATTATGTTTGTACTGCAAATATTTTTCACACTCTGTTCTTGATTCTATTGAATGTAAATATAACTCTATATCTTACCAACAGTTATAGATTCTGGATTAAGAACAGACTCATCAGAGACAATGAAGCCACCAGAAACAAATAATTCATTGTAAGTGTGATTTTTCACATCATCCAGGCTGTCAACACCAGCAAAACTGACACATGGGAGCCTCTTCAAAGTTACTAGACATGGTATCTATTTAAAGAAAACATATGGTTAGAATTCAACAGTAGTACAAAGAAATTAAATTAAGGAAGTTTAGATCAGGTATTACATTTCCCCAAAACTATGCACGTAACTTATGAAAACTGTAAATGCAAGTAAGTGAATGAATAATCACCCAAGTCTGTTTAGATGTTTCCTAAGAATTTAACAAATTTCCCAGGCACCTTAATACATGGTAGTGGTTACGATTTTCACATACCTTATCAATTAGTTTTTCAATATCTTCATTTTGAATAATGATAAGCAATTTATCCAAATCAGCTCTTCTTCTTAAGAACTGTTCAGGGTGACATTCTGTATTGCCTAAATTAGTAAGATATTCCTAAACCAAACAGAAAAATCACTGAACCAACGAAATTAATTTAAAACTTTCAGCAAAAAAGGAAACCAATAAACTTAGTAGGCAGCAATATATTCAAGAATAAGAGTCATCTAGTAAAAGAGCACACTTTTCAACCTTTGAAAACTGTATTTTAATTACAGTATTCTGCCTAAACATGTAAAATTTCAAAACATTTTGAAGCCATAGGAGGGCGGCACATTTTCCCTTTTTTATGCCCTTTAAAAAGCACAAACTGTTTTGGAAAAAATGAAAATGCAGTATTAGCGTTCTTTTATGAGCGAAAGTCATTTTCTTATTTCTGTGAATCGCAAAGCCGTGAATCCGGAGGGATGACTGTATAACTTAAATATAAAACATCATGTTTGGTATATTCATTTTATTCAGAAAATAACTGCGAAATGACTTACAGTGGATCCCTGTTATCTGCTGGGGTTGGTATTAAAATCTGTGAACGCTCAGGTCCCATTAATTACAATGACATAGTAAAGTGCTGTTAATTATGTAAAATGGCAAAATCAATGTTTGCTTTCTGAAATATATATATATATATATATATATATTTGCAAGCCATAGACGGTTCAATCCATGGAGGGGAAAATCAGTACATATGGAGAATATGACTGTAAGTTTTTTTAAAAAGAAAATTCATATAAATGGACCTATAAAGGTCCTGAACCATAAGAAATTTCTTTGGTGTTACCAGATTAGGAGAAAAAAAAGGAGAACAAAACAAATTACCAAGATTTGCAAAACAAAATTATTTTGTCTATATTAGTCCTCCACGAAGCAGATGAAAAGCACTCATTCTCATGAAACAACTGAGAAGAAAATTAGGACTATAAATTACCATAACCTGATACTGTGCATAATATTTCTCAGATTATGAGAGTACAATATTTGGGTCTACTGGCTACAACTGTTTCATTCCTGGACAAACATAAACTGATATGCACCAGCACTACCTATGGACCACCACTTCAAACAGCACTGCTAGATTAAGGGCTTGTGTAAAGGTGTACCTGACCATAGTTGTTAAAAATAACGTAGTAGAACAAATATACCAACAGCTTATCTTAAACATTTCATACGTCATACTAAATAAATCCTCCATAATCAATTTCTCCTCTGTTTTTCCACAAAAATATGGCTTCTGGGGGGAAAACTGAAGGGGAAAAAATCTTTAAATTTTCAGGTTGTTCTCAGGCCTTCACATCTCTAAGTCTGACTGAAAATCATGAGATAATTTTAAACCAACAGGCAGTTTTCCAACCTTGCTGCATCTACATGAAGCAAAGATGCTTTCAAAGATCAATTATTATGACACACATTGTCAAGTTTCCTTGTTTATTTAAGAACTATGCCTACCCTGCTTGTAAAAATAGTATTTCCTTAATTTACTGCTATTATTATTTCTCTATCACTCCTCAATTCTATCACATGGATTATGTACCAAAATAACACTGTAATCAGAATAGAAACTACAATTATTATTATTATTATTATTATTAATTTATTTATTTCTATAGCGCTGTAGATTTACACAGCGCTGTAATTAGACGGTTCATGATATGACATGAAGCACTTTCTCAGTGCCATGCTTCAACTTTTCCAATTTGTATTACCTGTGCATAAATGTATTTCCTGAAATACTCAGGGGAAAAAAAGCATACAACTGATTCACATGTGCATACAAAGACTTGGTAAGAAAGGAAAGCATACCTTTATTTCTTTGCAAAGTTTACTTTCTTGTGCTTCATGGATGTAAAATTTGACAATGTTCTGTTGTATATCTTGCATAATTTTGACAATGCTGTCAAATACCTCAGGTTTTAATTGGCTTATAAAGCCAACCACAGCTGTCTGGGTTGTAATGTTTGCATTATCTATCAGCTTTGACATCTTCTCTGTCTGTGGCACAGCGTCAGAGGTAGAGGCATTTGACTCTGCTTGCAAATTCATCTCCGTGTCGGCACTCACTGAGCTGTGTTCTTTTCCTGTGTCCAAGTTTGATAAATGATTCTGCTCATTACTCAATGAATCTCCCTCTACTGTGCTGAATGGTTGCTCCGGCAAGGGCCCCATATCCAAGTCACATGAAAGAGGCACAGGCTCTTCTGATGGCAAGTTCAATTCAGTATCAGTAACTGAATCATCTGGCAGTTTAGGACTGCAAGTAAATGGAACTCTCTGGCCACGTGATGACAAAATCACTTCATTGAGCTTTTCACTCAGTCTCTCTACATATTCCTGGACAGCAATACCCGATGCCTGCAAACATATATATTCAGAAAGTCCCATGACCCCTTCCTGAACTGAAAGAATAGGTCTGGATATTCCACTAACATACATAATATTCTTCTGCTTCAAGATCTTCTTAATCTTACTGGTAAACATGTTGTATTCTTCTAGTATTGCTCTTTCTATTATTCCACTTATAGAATTTGCCACACAGTCAGTTGTCTCAATTTCACATGGGACTTCACATTTTTCCTCTTGCCCTGTATATACTTCATCTTCTACTCTTTCCTTCTGTGAGTCTGAAAATTCAGAGTATGCAGGTGGATAATCAAAATTTCTTTGCCTTTTTATCATACGAGGGTCATTTTCAGATGCATCCTTTGGTGGTGAGTAAGCGAATAATTCATCTGGAGACTTCAAGCCTATACAGGAAAAATCAATCTTATGTTATCTTTTAAAACATTCAAGTGTATTAACTAAACATTTATATTGTCCAACACAAAGAATTCTTCTTCAGTGCAATTTAACATTTTATTTATTTGGCTATTTATAAATATCAATACAAAGGACATGTTCTGTAATTTTCAATTATAACTCACACCAATGGCGATAAAACAACAGTAGCAAAACAAAACATTCAGGCTCAGGGTCAGTGCAGCAATCCTGTTCTCCCCATGTCAAGCATTCTGCCCAGGAACTAGGCAGCCAGCACTTTACTTCCAATTTTAGAAGCAAAGCATTTACTCTAGCTAGATGGAATGGAAACCACAATTCTTCCACTCTCCAAAATATATATAACTTGATATTTATCCTGTTTGCTTATTAGTCTAATTATTCAGCTCTGCATGTATTTCTAATGACCTTACATGCATTTCTCAGTTAATAAAGCCTCTGACAAAGAAACTCATTTTTACTATGTCCTTTTACACCTGCCTAGTCCTCTTTTCCTAATAGTTTGTCTAGCTGGGAGTCTTTTTTAGCAGCATCAACACTGTGAGGATGATAAAGGATGGCTGGAGTAACAGTGACTTCCAGATGCTGGGTTACAGCAGTGTGTCTGCAGTAAACAATATACTTTGCATTCTAGGAAAGATTGAAATTCTGCTCTAGCTGACTTAACCTTACTCCTAAAACAGGAAAGGTAAACAGGAGCTGCCTCCAGAATCCCTTACAAAGTATGCACAAACACCAAAACATGCAGAAACAGGGGGATAAGTCCACCTCACCAGTTATTCCCAACACATTACAAAACTATATGTAGTTTATGTTAACATTTTTATCCTACTTTCCTGCCAGAACTGGGACTCATAAGACAGCTTACAATTTAAAAGAGTAATACAGTTAAAATATGTAAAAAGTGAACAAAACATAATTAAACCATTCACAATATCTCTAGTGAATATAATGAAATGCAATTAAAAGTATTTTTAAAACTACTGAAACTATTGAAAACAGTACGTTTGCAACAATACTGCACCCCCTAGCCTGTTCTTATAGAGGGCCCTGGGTTTGTGAAGGTGGTGAAACTGAGAGAAAGAACTGTCTACCAGTTTCTGAGGCTATAGGGCTTTAGCAGTCATAACAAACACTTTGAATGGTGCCTGAAAACAAACTGGGAACCAGTGGAGCTGTAGGGTCCCAGAAACCTGTCTCACTCTGGCTGTAGGTCTTTGAAGTTTCCAAACACTCCTCAAAGACAGTCCCATGTAGAGTGTGCTATAGTAGTCCAAACAGGATGCAAATAATGCATATACCCGATATAGCATTTCAAGGGATGGGCACACTTGGCACAAAAGCTTTAAGTGTTCAAAAGCAATTCTAACTACCACAGACACTAGGTTCAAAGCTGAGTGCAGGAATATACCCAAACTGAGAACCCATGTCTTCAGGCGGAGTGTAACCCCATTTAACAAATATCTATTCCCTGATGTGCCTGTTAGCCGATAAGGAACACCTCTATCTTGCCCGGATTAAATTCCCAGCACCATCTTGCTCGTCCATAAACCAATGGAAAACAGAGTCTCATATCAGTGAGGCAGCCCTGAAGGATACTATGGTCTATGATATTGAAATCAGTGGAGAGGTCCAGCAGAACTAACTGGCCTGAAACCAAACTGAAATGGATCTAGTTAATCTATTTCATCCAGCAACCCCTGGAGCTGGGAGGTCACCACATGTTCCATTATCTAGCCCAATAATGACATGTTAGATTTAGGTTTGCCCACCAAAATGGAAATCGCAAGAAAAATTGAGGCTTGTAGAAACAGTCACCCTGGATGCGTTTTGGAAGCCTTTAAGTGGTTTCCTCAAACATTCAAAATGTTTTTGTTTACTTCTGCTGCTTACTTTGTTTTTCTTGTATACTACTTAGTATTATTTTACAGATATTTTAATCATGTAATGTTCTTGTTGTTTTAGATTGTATGTGGCTTGGCAGGTTTTTATTCTTTTTTTCCCTTATTTTATTTGACCCTTGCTATGTAAAGCGCTGTGCAAACTTCAGAGCGCTACATAAATAAATATTATTATTAATAATAATACTTCTGCATGGTTTACCTGACCTAGTTGTTTCATTTCTCATTTGTATAATGTTAGTTATGAATACATAGTCTGATGAAACATGTCAAACTGCTCTTCTTTTTGGGGGTTTAGGAACCAATCCCTAATCTTTCCATGTAATTTTTTTGGCACCAAGTATTAAATTTTCTGTTAAAAAAGTAATCCGTAAGGACACATCTACTTAATTAACTGAGGTATATCTGTATCTAATGTTATTTGCAGTGAATTGATATAATCTAAAAGTCATACTTATTAACAACTACTACATTACTAAAAGAAAAAGAGATCTAGCTGCTGTACTTTTAATGGAAGAAGGCAGAGTTTTGCCAATGTTTGATGGATAGTAATGGTTAATGTTAGGAATGCACAGAAAGCACTAAGCAACCAAAATGCATAATTTATTTGGTACTGTTCTAACATAATTGAAACAGAACACAATAATATTGTAACAGAGTTGATTCCACTTTCACATGAAACTTTGATGGGATGTTGATAAGTTCTTAGCCCAACCCACATCCTAAAATCTAAAATTTAATAGCTATCTTGTATTGTAAACTGTCCATTTGCAGGATTGTAGCTCTAATCTCTAAATTATTTCAGAACATTGACAGAATCATGTCAATGGGAGGAAATCCAAGTCTGTGGTGAAGGATTTGAGTAATAAATGCCCATCACATTGAACTTTGAAGAAGCTGTGTGTCAACTTTCAGCACAGAGATTTTGAGATGCAGCAAGGTCTGGGAGCCCTTCAACAGTGTCAACTAAAACTGTTAAGTGTCTTCATGACCTTATTTTTGGCTGATCAGAAAATCTCAGCTACAACAACCACTCAGACAATATAGATATCCCAGGGCCCACTGGTTTATAATTCATGAGCAGTTGACTATGCAAAAGTTGTCAGCCAAGTGAGTGCCAAAATGTCTGAATGCTGACCAGAAATGAAATTGACAGCATACCTCCGATTTTGAATGGTCTGATGATAATTTTTATAATTTTTTGGAATGACATTTTACAGATGATGAAACATGGTTACAACACTAGAAAAGTGATGACCACAGGTTTTTTTTGGGGGGGGGAGGGGGGTAAGAAAGGTATTTTGATGACTGAGTATCTTCAGAAGGACCAAAAAGCTAACACTTAGCAGCAGCAGCAGAGCAGTATTTCAGTGACCAGATACATTATTTTTTTTTTTGGGGGGGGGGGGAGAGAAACTTGAGAAATGATGTTTTAAGTGTGTCAAACTACATTCTCTTGAAAATCTATTTCCTGTACTACTTTTTCAAACAAAACTCTCCCAAAAAACCCAAATGATCAAGAAAACAATGACATAAAACTAAAAAAAGCAAAAAGGAATTATGGCATTTTCTTCACAACAGTTTTATTTTATATGTGGTTTGACACATATTCAACAGCCTTAAAATCCACTTTAAAAACACAGAATCAACCTACGTGGACCTAGTTTTTTGTCGAAAGGTTTTACTATTATAGTAAATAGCAGTCTTTTTAGGATTTCCTGGGAAGTACAGGTTGCTTACCTGTAACTGTGTTTCGAGTGGTCATCTGTGCCCTCACACGATAGGGTTTGCGCCTGTGCAGAGACTCCATTCAGATGTTGAAAAGCTGAGCAGATTGGCAGGAGCCCCGCCCCTCCCATTCCCTGAGCATGCCCAATCCCACCAATCTAGCTCCTCCTTCAGTTCAAATCCACCACAAAAGAGCAGGGACCTGACCGAGGGGAGGTAGGGCGAGATGTGTGAGGGCACAGATGACCACTTGAAGAAACAGGTAAGCAACCTGTACTACTTCTTCGTGATCTCCGTGCCTCACACAATACGGTGACTAAAAAGCTTACCTGTGGAGGTGGGAAGGTCACTGCAGAACAGAAGACAAAACAGCACAACCAAAGCTGGAATCACTTCGGGACCTGGAATCCAGCTGGTAATGCCGAACGAACATGGAAGGCTGTGACCACGTCGCCACCTTGCAGATCTCTGGCAAGGGAACACTTTGGAGGAAGGCAGCAGATGGAGCAATGGCCCTGGTTGCGTGAGAACAGACACCAACCAATAAAGGGCGTTTAGCCAGTTCATAGGCCAAAGCAATAGTTTGGGCAATCCATTTAGAAAACCTCTGCGAGGAAACTGGGTTGCCTTTTTTGGGTCCACCATAAGAAATAAACAACTTGGTGGACAACCTGAACTCAGCATAACGTTGAACATAAAATGCCAAAGCACGGCGAACATCAAGAGTGTGCATAGTCTTTTCCAGAGGTGAAGAAGGTCTGGATAAAAGTTCGGTAGCATAACCTGAGAAAAGTGGAAGGGGGAGACCACTTTAGGGAGGAAGGAGATGTCTGGTCTGAGGATCACCTTATCCCTGTGGAAAATGAGGAAAGGCTCATCCAAGCGTAGGGCCGTCAGCTCTGAAGCACGTCTGGCTGAGGTGATGACCACATGGACACTTTGAGTGTCAGCAGTCTGAGAGAGACCGAGCCCAAGGGCTCAAATGGAGGTCTCGTGAGCTGTGTGAGCACCAATGAGAGAGAACAAGCCAGTGCCAGTGGGGGCAATGGCGGGTAGAGGTGATGAAGATCTTTGAAGAATCTCTTGAGCGTCTGCAAGGTAAAGAGCCAGGCAGATGGTGAACCAGGTGGTTGGTTGGCAACTATGGCCAACAGGTAGACTTTGAGGGGGAAAAAAAGCCAAGCCTTGACCTTGAAGGTGTAGAAGAAAGTGGAGTACAGTGGAGAGGCTCACAGGAGAAGAAGGTTCAGCTCTTGCCTCTGCAAAGGCACAGAAGCGTTTCCATTTGTAGGCATATGACTGCTTGGAAGAATCCTTTCTGGAGGCCGACAAAACCTTAAGCAGTTCAGGGCCTGATCCTCCATGCTGTCATTCGTAAGTTGCGAAGGTCCGGATGCAAGACTGCCCCGTTGGAGTGGGACAGAAGGTCCAGCCACTTCGGAAGGTGGAAATAGTGGCCCTTGGCCAGGTGTAGCAATGGCATGAACCAAGGCTGTCTCGGCCAGAAGGAGGATTGCATTGGACCCGTCTCTGGTCATCTTGGCCACTGTCCTGGAGATCAGTGGAAAAGGAGAGAAGGCATAAAGGAAGTCCCGGTTCCAATTGCAGAGGAAGGCATCTCCCAGGGATCCTGGACTTCTGCCCACCTGGGTGTAGAATAGTTGACACTGAGCATTCTCTGGAGTGGCGAACAGATCCACTGAGGGAGTTCCCCATTGAGATGTCAGGAGGCGAAAGGCTTGATTTGACAGAGTCCACTCGTGCTGAAGGACCCTATCTCTGCTGAGAGAGTCCGCCAGCACACTGTCTTTGCGTGTGAGGTGTATCGCCACTGGGTGAATAGAACAACAGTGGCACCACGTCCAAAGGTGTTGTGACAGATGTAGGAGAACTGGAGATTGTGTTCCTCCTTGCTTGTTGATGTAGCAGACAGTGGTTGTATTTTCTGACACCACTTGTACCACTCTGTGAAGGAGATGACGTTCAAAAGCCCTGAAGGCTTTGATGATTGCCAGAAGTTCCAGAGCGTTGATGTGCGGCTCTGCCTCTTCTGGAGACCACTGGCCTTGAACACAAAGGTCCTGGAGATGTGCACCCCATCCTGTTATGGGTGCATCCGTGGTGACATCCTGGAGGGTTCCGGTGGTTGGAAAGGCATCCCTTTGAGAATGTTGGAGGGAATCATCCACCACTTGAGGGAGTCCCGAACATATGGAGGGATCAAGAGTCTCTCGAAGGTGGTTGAAGGAGGCCAGAAATCATTCCTGGAGAGGCCTGAACTTCAGCCATGCGAGGTAAGTAACAACCGTTGTAGAGGCTACGTAGCCTAGTAGGCGTTGAACGTCCTTTGCTTTTGGCCAGATACTGAGTAGGCCACAGCGAAGTTGGTCCCAGAGGGCCTCCACCCTTCTGGTCGGAAGATAGGCACGAGCCATAAGTGTCCAGAGAAGTGCCTATATAATCTATCACCTTCACAGGGTGTAGGACCGGCTTGGATCGGTTGATAGTGAGTCCCAGGTCGGTGAGGAGAAGCAGGGTCAAATGGATGTCCTTGTACAGTTGTTTCTGGGAGGACAACACCAGGAGCCAGTCGTCGAGGTAAGGAAAGATCTTTACACCTTGCAGCCAAAGGTGTGATATAACCACTGCCATGCATTTTGTGAAGACTCAATGGGCAGTGGAGAGGCCAAAAAGAAGGACGGTATACTGAAAGAAATCTCCGTCAACAGCGAAGCATAGAAACTTCCAGAGCTGAGGCCTGATGATGATGTGGAAGTAGGCATTGTTCAGATCGATGGATGCGAACCAGTCCCCTCAATGCAGGAATGGAAGAATGGACTGCAGAGTCAACATCTTGAACTTGCAAGGTGCGATGAAGGAAGTGACGCCTCTCAAGTCTAGTATGGGACGAAGACCACCACCTCTCTTCGGCACAGTGAAATATCGAGAGTAGTAGCCTTGAAGCCTGCAGTTGGCTGGAACCTTTTGGATGGCTCCTTTGTCGAGAAGGTAGAGCAGAAAACACCACTTGGTGGAATACTTGAGAACTCTATGGCGTATCCCAGGCAGAGGATGGCAAGGACCCAGGAGTCTGTGGTGATCCGGTGTCAGTTCTCGTAGAAGTGGTGTAGTCTGGGAGTAGGAGGAGAGGTGACCGGCAAGTAAAAGGTGGGTGTCGCCTCTGAAGACCGGTCAAAAGTGAGGCTTGGAGGGTAGCTTCCTGAAGGACTGGGACTGTTGATGGTATTGGCCTTGCCTCTGATGCTGGTTTTGCTGTTGTTGAGGCTGCCTTCTGGGGTACGGTTGTGAGGGATCCCTATAGGAAAACGACGGCACAGAATGGGAGCGAGGGTAGCCAGAAGACGCGAGCCGTGAGTGCCAAGATTGGCTGAGTGGACTTGTTGGGCTGTCAGCGACAGGGCCTCCCCGTAGAACTGCAGGGCTGCTTCCTTCTGCTCAGGTGGGAGGTAGGGAATGAAGGCCACCATCCTGTCCCACAGAAACTTCTGGTAGCCTGCTATGCACCCTTGCATGTTTGTAATCTTGGCGGTCAGGGCTGCCAAGGAGTAGAATCTTTGGCCGAAGATGTTCATTCTCCTACCATATTTGTCCACCAGGGCAGAGTGGGTCTTGCCTGAGGACTTAAAGGTGAATTCAACCTCCAACGAGTTTGGAACGGGGTGAGTGAACAGGAAGCAAGCCATGTCAGACTACACCCTGTAGAGAGTGTCCAGCTTCTTGGAAGCAGGTGGTGTGGAAGCTGGTTTGGTCCACGACACAGCCATGATGTCGGCGAACGACAGCAGGAATGGAAATACGGCAGGTTGCGCAGGTCTAGCAAACAGGCCATCTATCGGGTCTCTAGGTGGTTTCAGGGCTTGGGCTGACTGCAGTCCAACTGCTTTGCAGATCCTGTCCACGACGCCAGAGAAGAGTTGTACATCCTCAACTAGAGAGCCAGGTGCTTGGTCCTCCACCTTGCCATTGGGGGAGGATACCACCAGTGTAGGAGAGGCCAGGGGCTTATCCAGGTCGCCGGCTGACTCTTCAGTGGATTGTGAGGCGGCTGGAAGGGGCAGGCCTCGATGCACCTCCTGCAAGAAAGGCTGAGTCGGAGACAAAGCCAGGGCTGTCGATGTCGAAGTGCCCACCTGGAAGGAAGTCACAATCAGTGTCGATGTTGACGCCGAAGCTGCTGTCGATGTCGGAGCCATTCTAGAAATTGGTGTTGGGTCAGGCGGCCTCGACGCTGTGGCAGTAGAGGTGGGGTTGAGACTGCTCTGTACTCACCATGGCCGTCGACAGGGGAACAGGACCAAGACCTGCCATGGGTGAACAGGTCGAAATATGGGTCCCTCGCATGGTAGCGGTCCCTGTAAGATGGAGAGTAGGACCAGTAAGACGGGTGCCATTCCCTCCAAAAGCCCTCTGCTCAGTGTTGAGCCAGGAATGAGGCCGATGAGTGAGGAGAGTCGAAGTAGCGTTCTTCGAATGGCTCTGGCGACTTTTGAGGTGGAGGGGATGGGAACTGCAGCCTATGGACCCTCTCGGAGGAAGACAAAATGTCCCTCGGCAGAACAGCAGCCAGAGGGAGGATGGGCAAGACTGTTGACATCGAGGTGGAAATCATCACAGACGGCGTCAAAGTTGAAGTCAGGCTCGATGTCGCCGTCGGTTTCAAGGCCTCTGGGCGCCAAACCGAGAACAGTGACCAGGGCCGGTAGGCTTGTGGTTGGTGTCAAGGTCGGCCTCAGGAAAGCCATTGCCGAGTCTGTCTGGGCCGCTGCTGATGCCACTGTTGTGGCAGCCTCCTTAGACTTATGCCTCTCCTTCTTCGGCTTGTCTCCTTTGTGGGAAGAGAGCTTCTTGTGTTTGTGAGGCACGTCCTCCAGGGAGCCACTTGTCGGATGAGGCATTGACGACTCAATAGAAGAAGTCTTTGACCTCGACAGGGCCTGAACAGAGGCCGTCAATGTTGAGGTGGTTGTCAACGTCGAGGTGGCTGCTCTAGAGAGCTTGGGAATCCTCAGGAAGTCTTTCGAAAGGATCTGCTTGTGCCTCCAAAGTGTGGGAGATGGTAAGGGCCTTTTCCCAGAGGTGTGCCTTCAGCCTATCGGCCCTGTTCTTGAGGGTGACAGGGGTGAAGGCCTTACAATGACGGCATTTCTCAAGAATATGAGTGTTCCCTAGGCAAAATATGCACTTGGAGTGGCCGTCTTTAAGGGCGATCTTGTTCCCGCATTCAGTGCGTTTCTTGAACAGAGAGGCCGTAAGAAGCCTAAAAATGGCAACAGGGCCGATCCGGGCCAAAAACCTCGGGAAAAACTCTAAGAAGAGAGGCTAAAGGGCAGCTCTAGGGGAGAATCAGGAAAAAGGAAGTTATTTTAAGGGAAAAGTAATTATTTGGGATTTTAATCTACTCAGCCATTCGCGAAGCGAGGACGCTCTGAAGGAGATGTTTCTCTTGCGGCAGACAAAAAAGAACTGAAGGAGCTAGATTGGCGGGATTGGGCATGCCCAGGGAATGGGAGGGGTGGGGCTCCCGCCAATCTGCTCAACTTTTCAGCATCCGAATGGGATCTCTGCGAAGGCGCAAACCCTATTGTGTGAGGCACAGAGACCACGAAGAAGATGATTTGTTCAGAGGGGGTTTGCCTTTGTCTTCCTCTAAAGCTTGCCCAAAGTCATTCAGTGAGTTTCCATGGCTGAACGAGGATTAATATTCTGCTCTCCCAGGGTAGTAGTCCAAAACTCAAATCATTACACCATGCTGGCTCCCTAATGTACACTTGCTGATGCTTAAATCCAACCTCTAATGTTAAACACACTACATGTTTTTTCCAGTTACTTATTTATATAATTATGTAAGCATTAATGTTAGGAGTGCAAGGCTCTCTCACCACACAATCTGAGCCAACAAGTATTCCTTCAAATCCTCAAAGTTCTAGCTTAAGAAAACAGTGAAAAAATTTCTGTTAAGAAAAGATGCTTTTAATATGCCACTAGTAATGACTAACTCTAAAATTCAGAACCTAATCAACAAGTTTTTATCAGATGGTAACATGCCTTGTTCAAGCCAACATTATTCAGTAAGCTTGTTTATCAGAAGTACTAGCCTTCTGCTATAGTAAGTAAACAATCAGCAAAATTAATTGTAAAGGGGAGTAACGGAACTTTCTGTGGCATTTCCTTCTGGAGTGAATGAAGGGTATCCTTCTATTCTAGAAAACATAATAATCCTTGTTCTGTTTGACTATAGTGTAGCCAAACAGATTCTGATTTTTTATATTGTAGTGTCCAAAGAGAAAACTGTGCTGGGGAGATGTACAAGCTTTCGATGCAGGAGGAAAAAAAACAGTTTAAAAAAAACCCAAACCCCAAGGTTTTTCTTTGGTTTAAACCAGTTTTTATATTAATGTTTTAATTTTAAAAAATCAAATCTTGCTTATTATATTAACACTGTGAAAAATTATCTTAAGTATTAGAAAATTTGATCAACCATGTTTAATGCCTTCTTATATTAACAATCCAAGGTATTAGGCTTTGATATGACTTGTATCTTTCAATAAAATTTTGGGAATTATATTGACAAGATAAGACTACACCAATATAGGACTAAATCAGAAATTAAGTAGCAAAATGCAGTTAAAATTTGTGGCCGCTAGCTCAAATAATAATAAAGAGTGTTATTTAAAAAGTGGTCTTTTAAAGCAAATTGAATGGTTGCACTTACATTAACTGAAGGATTTGTTTCTGAAAAGTATTTCTTGTACGATATAATAAAGTGATTAAAAAGAAGCAAATGACGGTGTATCTAACAATGAACAGCTGCCAATAAACTGTCAAAGTTAAATTGTTAAATTCAAACTGCTATTCTCCAAACTTCTGTCCCCCCCAGGTATTTTGGACTTCAATTCCCAGAAGCCCTGTCAAGCTTAGTCAACAGTCAGGAATTCTAGGAGCTGAAGTCCAAAATATCTGAAGGACGAAAATGTGAGAATCACTGGTTTAAACCAACCAATACTGTTTAGATGTGCTTGCCCAACTTTGTTACTCAAGTTATTCTCTAGAAACAACAACAATAATACAAGAGGAAGAAGTACAGGTTGTTTACCTGTAACTGTGTTTCTTCGAGTGGTCATCTGTGCCCTCACACAATAGGGTATGGCGCCAGTGCAGAGACTCCATTCAGAAGCTGAAAAGCTGAACAGATTGTTGGTAGTCCCGCCCCTCCCATACACTGAGCATGCCCAATCCCACCAATCTAGCTCCTCCTTCAGTTCAAGTCTGCCGCAGAATAAGAACAGGGACCTGACCGAAGGGAGGTAGGGCAGGATTTGTGTGAGGGCACAAATGACCACTGGAAGAAACACAGTTACAGGTAAGCAACCTGTACTTCTTCTTCATGGTCTCTGTGCCTCAACACAATAGGGTGACTAAAAAGCTTACCTGAGGAGGTGGAAAGGTCACTGCAGAATAGAAAATAACACGACCAAAGCTGGCATCACTCTGGGACCTGGAATCCAGCTGAAAGTGTTGAACAAACGTGGAAGGTTGTGACCACATAGCCGCCTTGCAGACTTCTGGCAGGGGAACACCTCAGAGGAAGGCGGCAGATGAAGCAATGGCCCTGGTTCAGTGAGAATGGACACCAACTGGTAGAGGTTGCTTAGCCAGCTCATAGGCTAGAGCAATAGTCTGAGCAATCCATTTAGAAAAAATTTAGAGAGAAAATTGGGTTGCCCTTTTTGGGTCCACCATAACAAACAACTTGGTGGACACCTGGACTGAGCAGAACGCTGACCACAAAATACCAAAGCACAGCGAATATCAAGCATGTGCATAGTCTTTTCCAGAGGCAAGGTCAGATCTGGATAGAAATTTGGCAGCACAATCTCTTGAGAAAGGTGGAACAGGGAAACCACCTTGGGGAGGAAGGAGATGTCCAGTCTGAGGATCACCTTATCTTTGTGAAAGACAAAGAAGGGCTCATCTGAGTGCAGGGCTCAAATGGAGGTCTCGTGAACTGTGTGAGCACCAAGGAGAGACCAAGCTGGGGCCAAAGGAAGCAACAATGGATATAGATGATGAAGGCCCTTGAGGAATCTTTTAAGGATCAGCAAGGTAAAGAGTCGAGACAATGCAAAGCCAGGTGGCTGGTTGCAGAAAGGTATACCTTCAGGAAGAAAAAGGCCAGGCCCTGATTCCGAAGGTGAAGCAGAAACTGTAGTACTGTAGACAAAAGTTCGGCCTGAGAAAAGTTCGGCCTGAGCCTCCACAAAGGCACAGCAGCACTTCCATTTGTAGGCGTAGGATTGTTTTGTGGAATCCTTCCCCGAGGCTGACAAAACCCTTAGCAGTTCAGGGGAGGTCAGGCCTGATCCTCCAAACTGTCACACGTAGACTGTGAAGGTTTGGGTGCAAGACTGCCTGTTGGAGTGGGACAGAAGGTCCAGCCAATCCGGGAGATAGAAGTATTGGCCCTTAGATAGCTGAAGCAGCGGGGTGAACCACAGCAGTCTTGGCCAGAAGGGAGGTCAGGAGAATCGCGTTGGACCCGTCTCTGGTCATCTTGGCCACGACCCTGGAAGATCAATGGAAGGGGAGGGAAGGCATATAGGAAATCCTGGCTCTAGTCGCATAGGAAGGCATCTCCCAGAGATCCCAGGCCTTTTCCCGCTCTGGAGTAGAACAGCTGACACTGAGCATTCTCTGGAGTGGTGGAGTCCCGAGTTGTAAGGAGATGGAAGGCCTGAGCTGATAGAGTCCATTCGTGTTGAAGGACCTTGTCCCTGCTGAGGGAGTCTACCAATACATTGTCCTTGCCTGCAAGGTGAACTGCTACTGGGTGAATCAATAATTGTGACAGGTGAAGAAGGACAGAAGAGTGTGTTCCCCCCTTGTTTGTTGATGTAACAAACAGTGGTTGTGTTGTCTGTCACCACCTGGACCACTCTGTGTAGAAGATGATGTTCAAAGGCTTGAAAGGCTTTGGTGACTGCGAGGAGTTCCAAAGCGTTGATGTGTAACTCCAACTCTGCTGGAGACAACTATCCTTGAACACAGAGGGCTCCCCAGCCTGTCAGAGATGCATCTGTGGTGACCATCCTGGAGGGCTCTGAGGCCTGAAAGGGCATCCCTATGAGAATATTGGACAGTCGAAGCCACCACTTGAGAGAGTCGTGAATGTGTGGAGACATACAGTCTTTTAAACTGGCTGTCGCGGAGGTGGTTGAAAACTGAGAGAAACCACTCCTGAAGAGGTCTGAGCCTTAGGCGAGCGAGATAGGTGACGGCTGTCATGGAGGCCAGGTAGCCTAGGAGGCGTTGGATGTTTCTTGCTGTTGGTTGAGGTACATCAAGGACATAGTGAGGTGATCCCAGAGGGCCTCCACCCGCCTGGTCAGTAGATAGGCACGTGCCATCACAGAGTCCAAAAAAGTGCCTACCTTGACAGGGTATAGGAGGGCTTGATGGTGAGCCCCAAGTCGATGACAAGAGACCGTGTAGAGTGAATGTCATTGAACAATTAAGTCCGGGAGGATGACACCAGAAGTCAATCGTCAAAGTAGGGAAAAATCTTTATCCCTTGTAACCGAAGATTGGAAATCACAACTGCCATGCACTTCGTAAAGACGCGGGGGGCAGTGGAAAGGCCGAAGGCAAGACTAGTATATTGAAAGAGATCCCCATCGACAGCAAAGCGAAGAAACCTCCAATGCTGGGGCCTGATGGCTATGTGGAAGTAGGTGCCCTTCAGTTCGATAGATGCGAACCAGTCCCCTTGATGGAGGAAGGGGAGGATGGACTGGAGAGTCACCATCTTGAACTTGCGGGGCATGATGAATGAGTTGACACCTCTCAAGTCTAGGATAGGGCAAAGGCCACTGCCCCTTTGCAAGACTGTGAAGTATCTTGAGAAATAGCCTTCCAGTCTGCAGTTGGGTAATGCCACTTGGAGGAGTATTTGAGAACTCTATGGTAAACCCCAGGCAAGATGGTGAGGACTCAAGAATCTGATGTGATTCAATGCCAGTTCTTGTAGAAATGGCAGAGTTTGGGAACATGATGAGGAAAGAAAGCGAGGCATTACAGGTGAGAAGCTGATGTCACTTCCGATGACACGTCAAAAGTGTGACTTTGAGGAAGAGGACTTCCTAGAGGATTGGGACTGTTGTTGTTGGTGACCCTGGTATTGTTGCTGTTTATATGGCCTCCAAGGGGAGTGCTGTGATGAGCCCCTGTAACCGAAGGACACACCAGAGCGAAGGTGTGAATAAGGTGAGAAGCCTGGTCTGGTACGCCACTGTTGTCTCCTATAAGGCTGTTTGGTAGAAGTCAAGCCAAGGTGTTTTCCAGTAAAGCGTGCTTTCGCTAGAGTCGAGAGAATTGTCCGTCTTTGCGGCAAAGAGGCCCTCTCCTTCAAAAGGCATATCCTCAATTTTGGATTTTGCCTTATCAGATACTGTGTTTCCCCGAAAATAAGACAGTGTCTTATATTAATTTTTGCTCCTAAAGATGCACTAGGTCTTATTTTCAGGGGTTGTCTTATTTTCCATGAAGAAGAATTCACATTTATTGTTGAACAAAAAAGAACGAACATTTATTGGACCCTATATATGTATATACAAAAACTTTGTTAGGTCTTACTTTTGGGGGAGGCCTTATATTTAACAATTCAGCAAAACCTCTACTAGGTTTTATTTTACAGGGATGTCTTATTTTCAGGTAGGTCAGTGAACCTAAGCCATGCAAATCTGAGAAGAGCAACAGCTCCGGAAATTATCTTTGCAGAGCAATCTACAGAGTGTCTTGCTGAATGAACCTGTTGTGCCACCAGAGAGAGAGCTTCGCTATAGAAATCAAGAGCTGCAGATTTCTGTTACGGGGGCAAGAAAGGAATGAATGACGCCATCTTGTCCCATAGAAATTTCTGGTATGCCGCCATGTAAGCCTGCATATTGGCAACTTTTGCGTTGAGGAATAAAAATATGTGCCAAAAATGTTCATACGCCTCCCAACTTTGTCAATTGCAGCAGAGTGGCTTTTGCCTGAAGACTTTGTAGTCAATTCCACAACCAGTGAGTTAGGCATTGGGTGTGTGAAAAGATAGGGTGCAGTATCTGATTGGACCCTATATAGAGCCTCTAGCGTCTTAGACACCAAGGATGTTGAGGCCAGTTTGGTCTAAGAGAAAGCCATAATGTCTGAGACTGATGCCAAAAATGAGATGACTGCAGGTTGTACCAGTCTAGCAAACATAGCACCGACCAGGTCTCTAGGTGGTTTAAAAGGTTGGTCTGTCTGGAGACCGATGCCCTAGCCATCCTGTCAATGATCCCCGAAAGAAGGTTGACATCTTCAATGGGGGATTGTGGGGAGAGATCCTCAACCTCTTCATTAGGCGAAGAGACCACAGCCAACGGACAGCTGGGAGACATCTCAGGTTCATAAACTGACTCCTCTGTAGAGTGGGTCAGAGCAGCTGACTGATATCAGGGCCGTCAAAACCGGAATCATCGACATTGAAGGCACAATCTGAATGGAATTAGAAGGAGGTCGGCTTCGGGGATCTCTGAGAGCAAGAAGGAGAAATTTGCCGGGGAGGCAGAGGAGGGGGTTAGAACCTCAACTGGTATGCTCTCAGTGGAGTTGCTAGGATCTCCCTTGGAACTGATGCAGATGGAGGAGGCAATGGGGAGATTGTCGATGTTGGAAATGTGACAACCTCGGCTGGTGTAGACAAAGGAGCTGACACCGGTGCCAGGTCAAGAACCACTGATGCCAAATCTAAGAAAGTGACCAGGATCAGGATGGAAATACAGTGGTCCCCCGGGTTACGAAATTAATTCGTTCCGGCCCCTTTTTCGTAAGCCGAAAATTTCGTAACCCGGGGCCTATTTCCAATAGGAAATAGGTAATCCGTTCCGGCCGGCCGAAGGGGAAGGGAAATCCCTTCCCCTCCGAAGCCTGGCCTGGCGGGGGCCTCCTGGCTGAGGAAAGGAAGGTCCGATCCGGTGGATCGGGCCTTCCATTCGTCACCCGCGGAGGCCCAGGCTGGCTGGGGAACGTTCGCTTCCCCAGCCAGCCAGGCTTGAGTCCATTCTCCTCCGAGGCCAGGCTTCGGAGGAGAAGGGGCGGCCTTGGGTCCCTTCTCCTCCGAAGCTAGGCTTCGGAGGACAAGGGGCGGCCCAGGCTGGCTGCGGAACGTTCGCTTCCCCAGCCAGCAAGGCCTGGGCCTCCGCGCCTATCGAAAGGAAGGCACGATCCCATGGATCGTGGCTTCCTTTCGTTAGGCTTGCCCCCCAAGCCCGGCTAGAGAAGGGAATCCTCCCTTCTCTAGCCGTGCTTGAGGGGCAAGCCTGGCTAGAGAAGGGAAGCTTCCCTTCTCTAGCCGGGCTTGGCCCCCAAGCCTAACGAAAGGAAGCCACGATCCCATGGATCGTGGCTTCCTTTCGTTAGGCTTGCCCCCCAAGCCCGGCTAGAGAAGGGAATCCTCCCTTCTCTAGCCGTGCTTGGGGGGCAAGCCCGGCTAGAGAAGGGAAGCTTCCCTTCTCTAGCCGGGCTTGCCCCCCAAGCCTAACGAAAGCAAGGCACGATCCGATCGGATCGTGCCTTGCTTTCGCTTCGGGGCGGAGGCCTAGGTTTGACAGGCTGGGGAAGGTCCCCAGCCAGCCAAGCCTCTGGGCCTCCGCCCCGAATGGAAAGCAAGGCAGTGCCTTGCTTTCTCTTCGGGGCGGAGGCCCAGAGGCTTGACAGGCTGGGGAAGGTCCCCAGCCAGCCAAGCCTCTGGGCCTCCGCCCCGAATGGAAAGCCTTGCTTTCCATTCGGGGCGGAGGCCCAGAGGCTTGGCTGGCTGGGGACCTTCCCCAGCCTGTCAAGCCTCTGGGCCTCCGCCCCGAAGAGAAAGCAAGGCACGATCCGATCGGATCATGCCTTGCTTTCGTTAGGCTTGGGGGGCAAGCCCGGCTAGAGAAGGGAAGCTTCCCTTCTCTAGCCGGGCTTGCCCCCCAAGCACGGCTAGAGAAGGGAGGATTCCCTTCTCTAGCCGGGCATGGGGGGCAAGCCTAACGAAAGGAAGCCACGATCCATGGGATCGTGGCTTCCTTTCGTTAGGCTTGGGGGCCAAGCCCGGCTAGAGAAGGGAAGCTTCCCTTCTCTAGCCGGGCTTGCCCCCCAAGCACGGCTAGAGAAGGGAGGATTCCCTTCTCTAGCCGGGCTTGGGGGGCAAGCCTAACGAAAGGAAGCCACGATCCATGGGATCGTGGCTTCCTTTCGTTAGGCTTGGGGGCCAAGCCCGGCTAGAGAAGGGAAGCTTCCCTTCTCTAGCCGGGCTTGCCCCCCAAGCACGGCTAGAGAAGGGAAGATTCCCTTCTCTAGCCGGGCTTGGGGGGCAAGCCTAACGAAAGGAAGGCACGATCCATGGGATCGTGCCTTCCTTTCGATAGGCGCGGAGGCCCAGGCCTGGCTGGCTGGGGAAGCGAACGTTCCGCAGCCAGCCTGGGCCGCCCCTTGTCCTCCGAAGCCTAGCTTCGGAGGAGAAGGGACCCAAGGCCGCCCCTTGTCCTCCGAAGCCTAGCTTCGGAGGAGAAGGGACCCAAGGCCGCCCCTTCTTCTCCGAAGCCTAGCTTCGGAGGAGAAGGGACCCAAGGCCGCCCCTTGTCCTCCGAAGCCTAGCTTCGGAGGAGAAGGGACCCAAGGCCGCCCCTTGTCCTCCGAAGCCTAGCTTCGGAGGAGAAGGGACCCAAGGCCGCCCCTTGTCCTTCCCCAGCCTGTCAAGCCTCTGGGCCTCCGCCCCGAAGAGAAAGCAAGGCAGTGCCTTGCTTTCTCTTCGGGGCGGAGGCCCAGAGGCTTGGCTGGCTGGGGACGTTCCCCAGCCAGTCAGGCCTGGGCCTCCGCCCCGAAGCGAAAGCAAGGCACGATCCGATCGGATCGTGCCTTGCTTTCGTTAGGCTCCCAGGGCCAGGCTTGGCTGACTGGGGAACCTTCGTTCCCCAGTCAGCCAAGGCTGGCCCTGGGCGCCTAACGAAAGCAAGGCACGATCCGATCGGATCGTGCCTTGCTTGGCCTCGGAGAAGAAGGGACGGCCCCGCGATGGCCGTCCCTTCTTCTCCGAGGCCGCCGGCGGAGGAGAAGGGACGGCCATCGCGGGGCCGTCCCTTCCTCTCCGAGGCCGCCGGCGGAGAAGAAGGGACGGCCATCGCGGGGCCGTCCCTTCCTCTCCGAGGCCGCCGGCGGAGAAGGGACGGCCATCGCGGGGCCGTCCCTTCTTCTCCGAGGCCGCCGGCCTTTTTTCGTATCCCGGGGATACGATCGTAAGCCGGGGCCATTTTTCCGGCCCCGGCTCTTTCGTATCCCGGGATTTTCGTATCCCGGGGGATTCGTATCCCGGGGGACCACTGTAACATCTGCTGACACTGAGGCAGGTAGCAAGAAAGCCATTGCGGAATCCACCTGGGCCGTAGCCATGGTGACCGAGGTTGTCATAGCAGCAGGCATCAACATCAGAACGGGGTCAGCCGTTTTGGTCTTGTGCTTTTTCTTATGTTTGTCACCTTCGTGATGGGAGTGCCTCTTCTTGGGTTTTTGAGACACGGAGGGAACTTCCTGGGTAGACTGACTCGACATCGACTGAGACATCGGAGTCAGCAGCATAAGAGTTTTAGATGCCTGAAGGGGGGGGCAGTTGGTGTCGATGACGTTGCAGTCGACGTCAATGCCAAGATTCTCTGAGAAATCTTCGTAATTCTGGGCAACTGGGAAATAGGAATTCTGCCTAAAGGATCTGTCTGCGATTTCTGGGCGACAGCAAGAGCCCGTTCCCAAAGGAAGGATTTAGGTTTCTTAGCCCTGTTGCGGAGAGTCACTGGAGTAAAAGCCTTGCAATGAGGGCATCTATCCAGCACGTGGGCCTCACAAGCACTTAGAGCGTCCGTCATTGAGGGAAAGCTTATTCACACAGTTGGAACATTTTTTGAAGAGCCAGGTAGAGGCCATAAGAGGCCTGGAAGCAGACAGCCCATCCGGGCCAACAAGAGGTCCGCTGCCACTCTAAAAACAAAATGGGCAAAGCTCAGAAAAGAAAAAAAGAGAGAACAACAACAACAACAAAAAATAAAGTAAAAGTAAAAAATCTCCAGAGGAGAATCTACTCAGTTGAAGAAAGTGTTCAGTATCCTGAAGGAGATGTTTCTCTTGCAGTGGACAAAAGAGAACTGAAGGAGGAGCTAGACTGGCAGGATTGACCATGCTCAGTGTATGGGAGGGGTGGGGCTACTGCCAATCCGCTCAGCTTTTCAGCTTCTGAATGGAGTCTCTGTGCAGGCGCAGTACCCTATTGTGTGAGAGCACAGAGACCACGAAGAAAAAACATTCAATTTGCTGGTACTTATGTAATTTCTATCCTAAGCAACAGCTGAAAAGACACAAAAAAAATTCCAGCATAACCATAAAAGAGCATGCTTTGGGAACAAACAGAACAAGTTAAAGCCACTCTACCTTACAAGTTCCACAAATCCACAAAGAATTAAAAGAAGAGGTTTAAGGCAAATATCCCAGTACAACAAAAACAAACACAGAAGAAAATGAATGTGCATTCCAAACAATTACACTTTATTCCCCATGTAACAAATTCAGCCTCTAGATATTTCCCCCCCTAATTATTTACTATCACTTCAAAACACGTATGCTCTGTCTACCTTACCGTAACTTGTTTGGGGTTGGTTTGTCCCTTTCTGGTTAATCTTTCTGTTGTGACATATTAAGTTCCCTTGCTAAGAATATCCACTCATGGCAAACAGGTTAGTCAATCATTTGAAACTGCTCAAGCATATCTGCCCCAAGTACCATCAAGTATCAGAACATCATTCTTTACATGCAAGAAGTAGTCCAACCCATCTTGTCCAAAAGCAAGTTAGTAGTGCTTTATGATGAAGAACATTACTTTCCTGGTATTAGAACTAGGAATGAAACTCTCAGATAGGGTGCTATTTGGAATGAAATATGTACTATTAACGACTGCTTCCAAGACATAATGTATTATATAATAGCAAAAGCTTGTTATGTATATTGATGTGCATTTTTATGTACATAAAAAACTGAGGAAAATGTGACTATGTTGGAACTTTAGCAAAGTTTTGAGTGCTCATGACTTCATCTTGACCAATAAAAAGAAGCTGGATCCAGAATCTGTCTCCTGTGGAACTAAAGTTCCACTTACAGAAGGAGCTTCCACCCAAATTTTGGGTCCTCTTCTTTCCATCCACCTGCATTACAGTGTATCCTGTTCATGAGCTTTCCCCAACCCTATGTAACATTTTCAAGAGTTTGACAGATTTGGGGAAGGCCATTTCTGCCATCTCAACTACACATACGTAAATCTGGATCAAGCCTATTATGTGCTAGCACTCTGAAGTACTGTATATATTTGTAGTGAAATGGTTCCTTATACATATATCCTGTACACATATGGAGCATCATAATTAGACACACTAAGTAAAGTGAGCCTAACTGAAGAGTATGTGCATTAGAGAATGTCATATGATATCATATAGTATTTAAGAATTGCTTTGTCACAGTAGCTGCCCATTACAATAACAAAGCATTTCACTGTTGTTCCAAACTTATTTTTCCCATTCCTATTTTGATCTGTAAGTATAGCAAGTGTTACAGCTACACAGTTCTTCACATTATGAAGTCGGGGTGGACAGCAGTGCATTGCAATTCACAGAATTCTTTACAACCTGTTATGCTGGTTGAGGCTGATGGGGATGCAGTTCAATAACATCTAGAAGGCAGCATTTCACCCACCACTGGTTTAAATAGACTGTATTTCTCAAGTTTCAAACTTGCTTCTGTGGATTAATTTCCCCAACTATATGTAAAATGACTGAATTAATCCTCAGTCTCCTGTCAAAAATTCAGTGTCAAGAAAGTATCCTCTCATTGCTATCTGGACTGCAAGGGGCATAGGCAGTAAAGGCCAACCTTCTCACCTGTTTGGTTATCGCCATGCATTCTCAGTTGCTCTTCATGCATTCTTCCTGCCCCTCCTGAGGGAGAGCAGCAGTAAGCAAGTTTAGAGTTTCTTAATATGTATTAAGTATATCCACTCACACACTTTATGTGTTACAAACTAATTTAAAATAGCCCACTTTAAAGAGTATAGTACTAATTACTGCTATTAATTACTATTATCTTTTGATATTATGGGATCACTTTTAATTCAACTGAAGATTTGAACTGCACAGTTGATTATATCTATTGGAACTACAAAAACAGCAAAATGGGAATTCTCATGTTAGAAACATTTTTGATATAATAGGGTTTGAGTTACATAATTATGATACTGCTGCTTCCACACCCAAACTGTGTCAAAGATGTCAGACTCATCAATAAAAAAGAGCCCCTGGTATGCCAAATGTCCACTAACAGAACCCCCCCCAAAAGCATCTCTCAGACAAAAAGCAGCCACAGTCGAGGCAAGTATGGATTCTTCCTCTGAATCAGCCCAAAATACATCTTCACAGTAAATACCCAATTCTCTATGGGATACAGAGGACGAATTCACACACAGTGAGAAATACTTGGGCCCACACTTGACCTTAAGGGTGACAGTGGTTTCTTACTATGTAGATAAACATTTAATATAATATTTTTGCATGTTTTTAACTGTATAGTATTTTTTAATGTTGTAAGCTGCCCTGAGTCCCAGCCTTGGGAGAAGGGCAGGCTATAAATATATAATAATAATAATAATAATAATAATAATAATAATAATAAACACTTTCCCACCAAAATCCACTTTTGCTGTCTTAAACCTACCAATTTTATAGTTTTGAAATAAAATTGAGGAAGAACTTCTGTGAAGGAGCATCCACAGAGAAGACTGTGGAAGGTGCCATGGAGTGAGAACTGTGTCAAGTTAACTACAAGAGCCTTGGAACCTTTTCTGTGCCATAAGCAAACACAATACATGCCTTCACCCAACGTGCAAGAGCAGTCATGAACACCCAACACCACAAGGAATTAGGTGAATAGAGACAAAAGGTCATCACTGTGATAGCCATGGTTCATGATACATAAACCCTATGTTCATGATACATAACCAGGAGGTGACACTGTATAGAGGAAAAAGGATGGTGGTCATACAATCTCTAGAAAAAGATGGGAGGAGAGGGGAGAGAAAGCTTTAGGATGAAAAGGTGGTTTGACCGATAGCATTGATCTTTGCGTACAGATTATTTTGCACTGTTAGTACAGTGGGACCTTGTTATCCACTGGGGTTTGGCTTCAGGATCCCCCTTGGATAACAAAATCCGTGGATGCTCAAGTCCCATTAACTATAATGGTAGACCAAAATGGTGTCCCTTATACAAAATGGAAAATCAAGGTTTGCTATTTGGAATTTATACTTTTTAAAAATATTTTCAAGCTGTGAATCCATAGATAAAAAAAAATCTGTGGATAAGGAGGGCCGGCTGTATTATGAATTCCAAGATCTATATCTGCAATTAAGTACACAGCCTTCAACAAGAATAAAGAAGCAGTAACAAGCTGATGGGTCAAAAAGAGTCTTTGCAAATTTAGATTCCAAGCAGAAAATCTCAAGACCAAAGGAGACAAGGGACCTGTAGGTAGATTATCAACTGTAAAAGAGCACACTGTTGAAGGATGTGACATTAAATTCTAAAGGACCTGCTGCTCAATCCATTAGTCGCTAGGAAGAGCTTGACTGAGGTGAAGGACTAGCCCTTCTAAGAGCAGGTCCAGAGATGACCAGACATATCATAAAGTTTTCACCTCTTGTTGCCAAATCTCAAAATATATGACCTCCAAGGCCAGAATGGAGTCATGAGGTCCACCTCCACTTGCTGTACTCTGGACAGCAGCAGAAATGGCAGAAGAGAAAGATAAATCCTGAAGAAGATTGCTTGAAGACATCAAGTAAAAATACATGTGCTTGTGGTTAGGTGCTGAGACAAACATATCCACAATTAACTTTGCTTTACCAATAAGTGGGGAAAACAGAATTCAAGGTGGATCTTGCTTCTTATAAAGAAAACTCCAATCCATGAAAACATTGCAGAAATTCTGTCATGCTGCCATAAAACAATAACTTTTGGGTACATAGACTAACACAGATCTAAAAAGTGGATTCTTATAACATCTCTTTGAATGCCCCCCAATGTGCTAAAGTGCATAGTGGTGAGACTACAAAATCACACTTTATTCTACAACCTGTGTTTAGCAAAATAATTCCTTCGGCCCTGGAAGAGTGTCTAGATTAGGGTTTCTCAACAGGATTCCCTGAAACCCTAGGATTCCACAAGAGGTTGCTAGGGTTTCTGCAAAAGATTGTGACTGAAAAAAGAAAACCTTTCAAGAGTCTGAAAGCAGAATTTGATGAATAGATGTAATACTTTTGATGCAGGAGTTCCCTGAGATCTGAAAATTATTTCAAGGGTTCTTCCAAGATAAAAAGGCTGAGAAAGGCTGGATTATAGAGTTGGCTCCAGGAAAGCTAGTCACTCCTGCATCATATGGTCGGTTATCTTAAATCAGGATAGGGACTAAAATCTTAATGTGCCCAATTCCAGCCTGACAAACTGCATATAAATAGTACCATTCAAGCAAACCATCTGATCTAATCTCTGTCTTTATTGCATAACTGATTAATTAAAAATGAGACTCAGACATAGTTCAGTAAACAAAGAGCACCCAAACAGTGCCTTCTACTATTACAAACACAGTTGAAGAGTACCTTCAAGAAAAAAATATTGAATTAAAAAACTGAAACAGTTAACAATACACAGCCCCTCTGCTGTTTTCAAAATTGAAACTGTGATATTTATAAAGTTGTTACTTACCTGTGATGGGTATCAGCTTCCAGTGTATGCCAGGTGTTGAAATACTATTTGAGCCAGAATGCTGCCTGTGGTAGCTCTGTTCAAGAGGTGTGCTAGAACATGGGCTGCTGCAACCATCGAAGCTACATACACTTCCTGTGTTTGTGTCCTGAACAAATACATATCAATCCTATTCAGTTTAGTTATATAAAATTACTAACAACTAATTATTTCAAAGTATTTTAGAAATGTCTACAAAAGTAACTATTTTACTTTAATGTAAAGGCAATAAAGCCATTTACTACCTTATTTTTTTCTCTAACATTCCAAGTTATGTTTTTAGCCATAAGTACAACATTGCTTAATCATGCTTGCTAACAAGACAGTGGGGGCTGCAGATCCAAGAATACTGAAATGAGAGGTGGGCAAAGTGTGGTCCAAAGATCACATGTGGCCCCCAGGGCCATTCTGTGGCCCTCATGGATTTTTTTAAAATTAGAGGGTGTGGGGACATTTTGCCATGTTTTGGATCCCCTCTGAACCATTTCTGGCCCAGAAAATGCCTTTAAAATGTGATTTACTGTCACTTGATTTGTTAAATAGGTCCTCTTCTTGGGCCTAAAATGGGCCAGGGGGGAGTTGACTAGAAACATGGCAAAAACACTTTCCTCTAAACTGGAGAGAATTTGAGGGCAATTTTTATTTTTTGCAATATGGATGTACTCCCTCAAGGAACCTAGCCTCCCATTGTTGCTGACGTCTGCCTTATATAAAAGAGTAAGAAAGCACCACCTTGACAGAAAAAGGAAACAGTAATTTGTGAACACATTTCTTTGTAAGGCAGCAGTATCTAAAATACTAGCCTTATTATTGATATTCTGCCTTTTCACAGTTTGATGGCAAGCATGGACAGGTTGCTTACTTGTAACTGTGTTTCTCTGAGTGGTCATCTGTACCCTCACACAATAATGTTTGCGCCTGCGCAGAGATCCCATTCGGATGCTGAAAAGCCGGGTAGATTGGCGGTAGCCCCACCCCTCCCACTCCCTGAGAATGCCCAATCCCGCCAATCTATCTCCTCCTTCAGTTCAAGTCCGCTGCAAAAAGAGCAGGGACCAGACCGAGGGGAGGTATGGCAGGATTTGTGTGAGGGCACAGATGACCACTCAATGAAACACAGTTACAGGTAAGCAACCTGTACTACTACTTCGTGGTCTCTGTGCCTCACACAACAGGGTGACTAGAAAGCTTCCTGTGGAGGTGGGAAGGTCACTGCAGAATAGAAGACAAAACAGCATGACCAAAACTGGCATCATGGCTGGACCTGGAATCCAACGGTAGTGCCGAATAACCATAGAAGGCAGTGACTACGTGGTCGTCTTTCAAACCTCTGGCAGGGGAACACCTCAGAAGAAGGTAGCAGATGAAACAATGGCCCTGGTTAAGTGAGGACAAACAACAACTGGAAGAGGGTGCTTAGCTAGATCATAGGCTAGAGCAATGGTCTGGGCAATCAACTTGGAGAACCTCTGGGAGGAAACTGGGTTGCCCTGTTCTGGATCCACCATAACAAAAACAATTTGGTGCATAACCTGAACTCAGAAGAACATTGAACATAAAATGCCAAAGCATGGCGAATATCAAGTGTGTGTATAGTCCTTTCCAGATGCGAGGTAGGGTCTGGGTAGAAATTTGGCAGCACAATATCTTGAGAAAGGTGGAAAGGAAAGACCACCTTGGGGAGGAAGGAGATGTCCGGTCTGAGGACCATCTTATCCCTGTGGAACACAAGGAAGGGCTCATCCAAGTGCAAAGCCATCAGCTCAGGAGCACGTCTGGCTGAGGTATGGCCATAAGAAAAAACACTTTGAGTGTGAGCAGTCTAGGAGAGGCTGAGCTCAAAGGCTCAAATGGAGGTCTTGTGAGCTGCGTAGCACCAATGAGAGAGACCAGGCCAGGGCTAAGGGAAGGAACACTGACAGATAAAGCAGCAGGGAAAGCCAAGGCTGTCTTGGCCATAAGGAGGTCAAGAGAATTGCATTGGACCTGTCTCTGGCCATCTTGGCCAGTGCCCGGAGATCAGCAGCAGGGGAGGAAGGACATACAGGAAGTCCCAGTTCCAGTAGCAGAGGAAGGCACCTCCCAGGGATTCCAGGGCTCTGCCCACTCTGGTATAGAACCGGTCACTGAGCGTTCCCCAGATAGGTAAACAGATTCATCAAGGGAGGCCCCCAATAAGATGTGAGGAGATGAAAGCCTGAATCGATAAAGAGTCCATTTGTACTGAGGGACCTTGTCCATGTCGAGAGAATCTGCTGGTATATTGTCCTTGCCTGCGAGGCAAACTGCCATTAGATGGATAGAGTGGAGATGGCACCACGTCCAAAATTGCTGTGATAGAAGAGAACAAGAGAGTGTGTTCCTTCCTGTTTGCTGACATAGCAAATGGTGGTTGTATTGTCTGTCACCACCTGACCCACACTGTGGAGAAGGCGGTATCCGAAGCTCAGAAGGCTTGATGATGGCCAAGAGTCCCAGAGTGTTGGAGTGTAGCTCTGACTCCTCCGGGGACCATTGATCCTGCGCGCGCAGGTCTTGCAATGGGTGTCCCATCCTTGGCGATCAACCTGGAAGGTTCCAGGGCCTGAAAGGGCATCCCTGTAGAACGCTGGAAGGACCAAGCCACCAACTGAGAGAATCCTGAACATGGCGAGGGATGAGGAGTCTCATGGACTGGACGTTGCAAAAATGTTAAAGCAGAGAGGAACCACTCCTGGGGCGCCTGAACCTCAGACGTGCAAGGTAAGTGACAGCCGTTGTATAAGCCAGACAGCCCAGAAGATGTTGAATGTTCCTCACCGTTAGCTGAATAGTAGTGAGAAGGTAGTGGAGGTGATCTCCAAGGGCTCCTGCCCTTCTGGGTGGGTGAGAAGGCCAGCACGAAGAGGGAACCAAGGGAGGTGCTTATGTAGTCTATCACTTTGATACAGGAATGGAAGGATGGACTGCAGCATTCCCATTTTGAACCTGTGAGGTGTGCCAAAGGGGTTGATGACCTCCAGGTCTAATATGGGCCGAAGACCGCTATCTTTCTAGAACTGAGTAGTATCGAGAGAAGTAGCCTCCCAGTCTGCAACTTATCAGAATGTGTTGAATGGCTTATTTGTCGAGAAGGGAAAGATCTCTCTGAGGGAATAGGGGGCGATAAACCCTGGAGTCGTCTCTGAAGACCAGTCAAAATTGAGATTCAGAGGAGGAAGACTTCTAGGAGGACTGATGACGTTGACCTTGGCGCAGCTGTTGTTGGTGTTTATAGGGTCCCTTGGGACACTCATGGGGAAAACATGCCCTAGTGCAGGCGAGAGCAGTTGGAGAGGCGGATCTTCCGTGCCACTGTTGTCTTCCAAGCTGTTGTTTGTTGGAAGTCACGCTGAGGCATTTAACACAAATGCGAGCTTTGGCCAAAGAGACCAAGGAATCGTCTGTCTTGGCAGCAAGAGACCTTATCCGTCAAACGGCCTATCTTGAATCTTAAGATTCAGCCTCTGAGAGGTCCGTGGACCTCAGCTAAGCGAACCTATGGAGCACAACGGCCACAGATATGACCTTGGCTGAGAGAACTTGTTGAGCAACAAGAGAGGGGGCCTCGCCACAGAAACCACTAACTGCTGATTTCTGTTCCGGGGCAGGAATGGGATGAGCGACGCCATCTTGTCCCACAGGGACTTCATAGGCTGACATGCTGGTCTGCATGCTAGCAACTTAGGCATTGGGAGCAGCAGGGGAGTAGAGTCTTCTGCTGAAATGTCCATAACCCTTCCAGTGAACAGGAAGGGGGGCAGTGACAGACTGTACCATGTACATGGAGTCCAACTTCTTGGAGGCCGGGATAGAGGAAGCCATCTAGTCCAAGAGAAGGCCTGTGAAACCAGCCAGGAACAAGATGACAGCAGAGCAAGTCTTGCAAATATGGTGTTGGTTTGGTTCCCCAGGCAGCCAGGGGCCTGTCTGTCTGAAAGTTGATTGCAATGGCCATCCTGTCCACAATGCCCCAGATAGGATTGACATCCTCATGGGGGGATGAGAAGCCGAGTCCTCCACCTCATCCTTGTGGAACGAAATGACCAGAGAAGGAGAGGGCAGGCATTCAGCCACAACTAGTAACAAGGGAGATATTGACATCGAAAGTATCGACATCGGGACCGCCAAGGCCATGGCCATCAATCAACGGAGATGGTGGACACTACTGCCGTCCACATCGACATCAAGGTCGTTATCGGCATTGACAGCGAATTCGGTGACCCTGACACCATAGTGGTGGTGAGAGGAGGCTCTGAATCCTCATGTTCTCTCATCGGGGATTGAGATTGAGAGTGACATCAACTCAAAATGTGGATCCCTGTGGCAAAGCCTGTCTGTGTAGAATGGAGAGTAAGAGAAGTTAAGAAGGGTGCCTCTCTCTTCGATAGTCTCCATCTCGATGTCGAGCAGCATATAAAGCCAAGGAACATGACGAGCCAAAGGAACACTCTTCAGACGGTACAGGCAACCTCTGAGGAGACATCTGCCAAGGGAGAGACGGAAATCTCAACCTATATGCTCTTGATGGAGGAGCCAAAAATCTCCCGAGGAGCTGTCACCAAAGCAAGACAGAGATGAGACCATCGATGTCAGGAGTGACAGGAGCTGAGCCGGTGCAGACAATGTTGCTGACATCACAGTCGGGTCTAAAGCCTCCAATGCCAAGTCTATGACAGCAACCGGGATCGAGGCAGGAGGGCCAGATGCCAACGTCAAGAGGGTCATCAGAAAGGCCATGGCAGAGTAGGCTGGGCTGCCATCATCAACACCAAGGCTGGGGTGGCGGCCGAAAAGGAGGTGGTAGTAACAGCTACCTTTGCCTCATCAAATCGAAAGCCTCCAATGCCGAGTCTAAGACAGTGACTGGGATCGGGGCAGGAAGGCCAGATGCCAACGTCAAAGGAGGGAGCAAGAGGACCATGCCGGAGTCGGCTGGGCCATCGACATCGAGGCTGGACCAGCGTCCAGAACAGTGGTGATAGTAATAGCCACCTTCACCATGTCAAGTCGAAGCCTCCGATGCCGAGTCTAAGACAGTGACTGGGATTGGGGCAGAAAAGCCAGATGTCAACGTCGAGAGAGGCATCAGAAAGGCCATGGCAGAGTGGGCTGGGCTGCCATCATCAACACCAAGGCTGGGGTGGCGGCCAAAAGCCTCAGATGCCGAGTCTAAGACAGTGACGGGATCAGGGTCAGAAAGGCCAGACACTGACATTGAGGGAAGCATCAGAAAGACCATGGCGAAGTCGAATCTGGGCTATCAACATCTACACCGGAGCCAGAGCAGCCACCATCAATGTCAAGGCCAGTAACAACAGTCTCCTTTGCCTCGCGGCAGGGAGGCATCTGGGACATCAATGTAGTAACAAGTAAGATGGAGCTGAAGTCGCAAGCATCAATGACGACATCAACGTCAATGCCGGAATTTTCTGGGAGAGCTAGGAACCCACGGAAGCGTGGAGCCTGTAACGGAGAGTTACCGGGGTGAAAACCTAGAACAGTCACATCCATGAAGGACATGAGTTTACTCAGCAAAGAGGAACTTATGCTATAAAAGTAAGCCTGTTAGCAACATTTTTTTTTCAGAGAGAGAGAGAGATGAAAGCAGTGAGAGGCTTGTATGAGGGGCACATCCAGGCTAAGAAAACCTCACTAAAAACCTGTTGAAACCAAAGAAAAAGGGGACAGCTCAAGGGAGAGAAAGAAATAGGAGGATAAAATAAAAATCAGGTCTCTAGAGGAGAACTCTACTCAGCTGTTCGAAGAAACATTCAGCAACCCAAAGGAGCTCTTTCTCTTGGGGTGGACAAAAGAGAACTGAAGGAGAAGATAGACTGGCAGGACTGGGCATGCTCAGGGAGTGGAAGGGGTGGGGCTACAGCCAATCTGCTCAGCTTTTCAGCATCCGAATGGGATCTCTACACGGGCACAAACCCGATTGACCCAACAAACAAACAAACAGCTTCATTTATATACCGCTTCATACCCTTAAGTAGTGTCTAAGCGGTTTACAATTGTAAGCTACCACGAAGAACTTTCAGCAATTAACATGTCTCAAGAGTCTGAAGGCTGAATCAAGCTGTTGCTTTTTTTTGTCTCATCTGATGGAATTTTGTTTCTTCTGATGGAATTCCTGCCCAACTCCATTAAAGACTTGCTGTGGCTCTGCATTAAAGGTACAGGTTGAGTCCCTCTTATCTGAAATGCTTGGGACCAGAAGTGTTTGCAAATTTCGGGGTTTTTTACATTGCAAATATATGAGATATTTTGGAGATGGGACCCAAATCACAACATGAAATTCATGTATGTTTTGCATACAACTTATCCACAAGGCCTGAGAGTTAATTTTATACCTAATAATTTTAATAATTTTGTGCAAGAAACAAGTTGGTGTATACTACATCATCAGAAAGCAAAAACATCAATATCTCAGCTACCCAAGTGGACAATTTTGGATTTGAGCATTTTGGATTATGGAATTGCAAATAAGGAATATTTTGAACCTATACAATGGGCAAAACACATCATCATCTTTAGAACTTAAATTAGTACTATGTGACAAACATGCCTCTAGGTACTGGGGTAATGTTGGAACCAAAGCAGACTGAAAGATTCAGCTTTTATTTACTTCTCATCTTGTTACAAACTTCATATATGCCTGCTGCTTTTGGTATTTTCCAGATAAACCTTGAGCCACTGCACTTACTCACTGAGCACTCAACCATTAGAGGCTCACAAGTCACAAACCTGCAGGAAGCTGCTTTATACTAAGCAATGTGTACATGCCTGGCAATGATTCTTCGGGTTTTCAAAGAAGAGCTTTTCACAGCCCCAAATCAACCAGTCCACAGCATTATGCTCTTTAGAAACATTTCCCTTTCTCTAACCTTCTCGAAGAAGGCCAGCATCACTTTGTGTATTTGAAAACTTCCTCTTAAAATTAGGATGGAGACCATCCCTTCTTTCTTTTTTTTTTTTCTCCCACAGATATTTCTTGGAAAACCTACAGGTGTATTTTCCTTCTTCTTCTCTCTCGGACTTAAGTGCTAAAAAAAAAGTCTGCCAGTATCCCAGTTCAGAGGAGCAACACTTTTGAAAGATACACTCCCTATCAGAAGAGACAAGGAAATGTGATACAACCTGCAGAATCAGATACCTTCCACCAACACACACTAGTAGGATCCAAGTCTGAACTACCATTTAATTATACAAACAGAGAGAATATACATCAATTTTGACTCATAATATTCTTCAACCCCAAATTGAAAGCAGACAGCCTTTTCCCACTTTAATGTAACCAAACACTTTAATGGGTGTAAATACAGTAATTTCTTAAGTCAGCAAAGCTTTTTCACAGCAAATTATCCTTGCCTTCCTACCCCTTTTAGAGCCGGGGGAAAAATACTTTTTAGATATACAAACCCTCAAAATTCCAGCCACCATGGCCATTGGGGAATCCTAGGAGCTACAAAGCAAAAAAAGTAACTTTTCCAAAATCTGACCATTATCACTCTACTTCAGTTCTAAATGTGCTCAAATGTATCCCTCCCTCTCATATCACTTCTTCAGAAGAATTAAATGCATTTATTAAGCTAATGTAGTGGTCAAACATAAGACCTACAGACTGCAAATGTAGCAGTCAAACACAAGAGCCACAGACTGCAAGTGCAAATGTTAGAGGACTCAATTTTATAGTCACATAAAGCAACCTTCCAAAATCTGGTACACGTCAGATACAATAATGCTTCAAACATCTGTGAGCACCAGTCACAATATCTGGGCCTGATGAAAGTTGTTTGTATGAACTGGGAGACATCAGGATATGAAAGAATATTATGGAGATGTTTAAAACTAAGCTTCTGTAATTAAAAAAAATTACAAACCCACAATTCTTACTTTTAAGTGTCGCATATGATTAGTGATGTCTGTTTCACTGCTAGATGGATCAACAGAATAAGGCAAACATGGCACATCTGTTTCCAGCTTGACCAAGCTGTGGGGATCCTTCAACGGAATATTTTCAACATGTGCAATATCAACCAACTCAGGTTCTTCTTTAATCTGTACAGGACCTGGATTAAATTCAAGAGTTTGGTCTGGATAATTTTCTGGTGAAGGTTGTTTAGCTAATCCTGCCAATGGCAAATTTGTATTACTTAAAAATTTTGAAATGAGCATCGCCAAATCAGTTGGGTCAAGAACTGAAGACTCAGAAACATTTTGCTGCCTCAGATCAGTATCATGTCCACCAAGACCATCTATCACTGAATGAAGTGTTTCTGGTGCTCTGTCACCTGCAGTTTTCAGGAGGGAGAGAGGAGAGAAAGGAATGAAGTTATGGTAAAAAAAAATGTTCTTCAATTCTTTAGTTCAAGTGAAAAATTTCACATAATCCACACACACAATAATGGTTGTTATTACTGACACATACAAATACAAAATGAAAATGAACATTTGAATGAACCCAGTTATGCAAACTCTTTATGGAGGTTCCAAGTCCACAATAAATATCTACTGCTAGATCTGGTCAATGACTAAACCAAAAAGTTCCTGGTACAGCTGGCAAGGAAACAGACTGGAAAAATTTGGGCCTTATTTTTCAAAGAAATGTGGAAGCATTTACCTTCATTTTGGACAAATCTGTTGTAAAGAATTTACATCTGTTTCTGTGGGCTGTCTTACCTTCCAGTTTTTGTTTCAGTTTGTTTTCATTTCTATTATCTTCTGTATCAGAGTCTTCTACGTTTTTCTTATTTCTCTGGATTAAATTAATAAGTTCTTTTATTCTTTCTTGATCATAATCCCCCGGATGACTATGCTTTCTCTTGGCAGGCACTTCTTCACTTTCAGAACCATTTCTTTTCTTGGTTTTTCTCTTTGTGTAGTCAGATTCTTCTTCTGGGGCTTCATAATCTGAAACAGGACTGAACTGCTGAGGTTTTCGATGACCATCTATAAGTTTTTTAGCTTTAGAAACAGGGATCTGATAGGCTTCAGAACCAAAAATATAGGAACGCAAAGAACTGTCAAGATGGGATTTATTTTTGGGGGCTGGAAATAGGTGCTTTTTCTCATCCAAGGTATCTTTATAGCGATGTAAAATAAATTCTTTATATTTACTATATCGTTTCAGATAATCGATTATGTATTTTTCCACCACAGTATTTAAGTCAGGCCTAGGGTCTTTACGGGAATGAACATAAGCATAATGTAGTGACTGGATAAATCTCATAAGTTCTGGCATAACCACATGCGTTTCCTGCAATACTGATGGATTTTCATTTTTCTGTTCATTTTTGTGGGCTGTATTCAAAATAAAAGCAGAAGAGAGAAAATCAGTATTAAGCAAGCCACACCATTACTATTAAACATTAAATTTATTTATATCCCACTTTCCTCTTAAAGAGGTAAACTCAATTAAGATGGGTCTTCACAACCATTTTATTGTCATAACAATCCAGTGAGGTAGATCAGGCTGAAAGACAGCACTAGGCTCAAGATAATCTGGTGAGTTTTGAGTCTGAATGGAGGATCTGGAATTTGATTTGCTACATTTATGACATGCATGAGCAAGTCAAGAGGGCAGGGGAGTGAACAGCAGCAGTTTTCTGGCAAAACAGTGGAACATGTTGGGGGTCTTCTCCACTGTGGTTCCTTATACATCCAAACACTGGGTCTAGGGGCTAGAAAAAAAACTTGTATGCTGCTTTTTAAGTAATGGTGGAGTCACATCTGTTTGAAACAATTACTACTTTCAGTTTCTGTTTTTAGTTGATTTTTGCACTTAGGGAGATGGTGGGGTTTTCTACCTCTGAACCACTTCTGGTGTCATTAAGAAGTGACTGTTTTTCTTTTGGGGAGTTGAAAATTACCCTTCCAAAATTTTGTGTGTGGGAGGACCCAAGATCAGGGGATACCTGGGGTTAGTCCATGTACTGCACTTTCTTCACAAAAATAATTTCAACTGAACTGAATCCAACTGTTCCCCTGGTACCCTGTTTCCCCTAAAATAAGATATTACCTGAAAATAAGACCTAGTAGAGGTTTTGCTGAATTACTAAATATAAGGCCTCCCCTGAAAGTAAGTTTTTTGTTCGGAAGCATGCCCATTTTTTCTTGTTCAACAATAAATGTGAATCTCTTCTTCATAGAAAAATAAGACATCCCCTGAAAATAAGACCTAGTGCATCTTTGGGAGCAAAAAATAATATAAGACACTATCTTATTTTCGGGGAAACATGGTAATTGCAAAGGAAATTCCCCCTAGCCCTTTACAACCATCAGCTTGGAAAGCAGCTCTGTGGAGTTTTCCAGTCCTACAGATCTGACTTTTGTGTGTCCACAGGGCAGACAACAAAATATATCAGTACAGTTTTATCAGAAATGATCATTCTCCCAATATTTCCATAATTTTGAGAATTACTTCTAAATTAACAGTGTGTTTTCCAATGAGCCATTTTTGGAACTTTAATTTTAAACTGTGTCCTGATAATATCTGACATGAAACTATTAAAAATGTCCAAATAACACCTCTCCATTTGTGATCTCTCTGTAGTAGATGTAACACTACTTACTATATTATTGTCAAGAAATGGAGCATGGGACATGTAGTAATTGAAATGAAAAGATGTGAGAAACAAAGGGACAGATGATTTCCAATTAGAATTTCAAAATGAAATTTCAAAATGAAATTCAATGCGGAGAAATGTAAGGTACTGCACTTAGGACGCAAAAATGAAATGCAGAGATATAGGATGGGGGACATCTGGCTGAATGAAACTACGTGTGAAAGGGATCTAGGAGTCCAAGTAGACCATAAGTTGAACATGAGTCAACAGTGCGATGCGGCAGCTAAAAAGGCCAACGCTATTTTAGGCTGCATCAATAGAAGTGTAGCGTCTAGATCAAGGGAAGTAATAGTGCCGCTCTATTCTGCTTTGGTCAGGCCCCACCTGGAATACTGTTTCCAGTTCTGGGCACCACAATTCAAAAAGGATGTGGAGAAACTGGAGTGGGTCCAAAGGAGGGCAACTAAGATGTTGAAGGGTCTGGAAACCAGGCCCTATGAGGAACGACTTAAAGAGCTGGGGATGTTTAGCCTGGAGAAGATAAGGTTAAGAGGTGATATGATAGCCCTGTTCAAATATTTGAAGGGATGTCATATTGAAGAGGGAGCAAGCTTGTTTTCTGCTGCTGCAGAGACTAGAACGCAGAACAATGGATGCAAGCTGCAGGAAAAGAGATTTCACCTCAACATTAGGAGGAACTTCCTGACAGTAAGGGCTGTTCGACGGTGGAACACACTCCCTCGGAGTGTAGTGGAGTCTCCATCCTTGGAGGTCTTTAAGCAGAGGCTGGATGGCCATCTGTCGGGGATGCTATGATTGGGAGTTCCTGCATGGCAGGGGGTTGGACTGGATGGCCCTTGTGGTCTCTTCCAACTCTATGATTCTATGATTCTAGAAGGTTTTCAGAATGGCAAGGCACATACACAAAATCACAGGTGCAAATATAATCAAAACAATAAGTCTTGAAAGTCAAGGTCACTAAAGAATGTACATTGAAAACACCTGGAACGCAACTCATGGGCAAGACCACCATAGTCAAGGGTTGGATTTAAGTCTGGAGAGAAAAGTCAGCCAGTCAATGTGGATATGCACACCCAGTGGGTGGCAACTAACAAAAGTAATAATTGCCAGTCTTGTCCATGATGATGATGGTGGTGGTGGTGTTTTTTGAACTGGGTGAGCTGTGAGGATTTGAAGTGAATGTATAGTGTTACAGAAGCTTAGTCAATCTGTTGCAAAGTTGTTTGTTATTTTATTAGTTGTATGTAACCAGATAGCAGAATAAAAGTACAGTGGTCCCCCGGCTTACGAATCCCCCGGGTTACGAAAACCCCGGGATCCGAAAGATCCCCCGAGATACGAAAAAAACCGCGCGGCCCCTTTAAATCGGCCGCGCGGTCCATTGCGAATAGCGGTCCCCCGGGAAACGAAAGCTTCCGGGTTACGAAGGTAATCCCGGAACGGATTACCTTCGTAACCCAGGGGACGACTGTAGTTCTATTGTTTAGACTACAAGTTGTGTGGATTCTCGACTGTTTGAAGCAGGAGTGCCAAGCTGTGAAAACAAGGACCAGCAGTTCCTGAGATGGTGATATCCAGATGAGAGAGAGAGTGCAAAAAGAGATTTGTCAGGATCTTCAGCACCTACTCTGCAACTCTGCTATATTTTGCAACACAACAACCACTGACAAAACTGGTCAGCTCTGCTTTACCAAGTTGGTGAGGAGTTACAGTCAGAGGTTATGTGCAACAACTCCCATCATCCCTGACAATTATTCCTCTATTCTATATTCCTGTAATATTCTACAAATATTATTGCAGGATGGTTTTGGATCTATTCCTTATCAGGTTCACAGAGAATTTCTCTTCTGAACCTGATAAGGAACAGATTGAAAAACCAACCAATAATAATATTTCTAGAATTCTAATAGGGAAAGTAACTTGATCTTTAGTAGCTTTTAGATATTATGACCACTTTTCTAGATATATCTGTGCTCATTTTTACTGTTCTGGCCATCTAGGATAGGGAATGTTAGAATACTTTATAGACAACTTGCCACTTGTCCCTAAATAGTATCTTAAACTAAAACAATCCCGATTAGCCTTCTGGGAGAAAGGTGGCATACAAATATAAAATAAATAAATAAATAAATTCTCTGAAGATGCACATCTGGAATTTGGAAGTGATCCTTGATTGAACCTTGAGCTTGCAAGCTCAGGTTCCAGTGGTGACCAGGAGTGCATCTGCACAATTAAAGCCAGCCGCACCCATTCCTTGAGAAGTTTAATCTGGCCATGTCTCAATTACATCATGGTTGGATTAATATGAAACACTCTGTGAAAGACTGCTTTTGAAGAACATTCAGAAACTTGAACTACTACTAAAATGTGAAAAGATTCACATGCAGATAATAGCAATAAAAAGTTGGGTTGTTCCTTTCTCCTGGTTTGGAAGCTTATTTTTTAAGTTTGTGCAATTTATCAGGTTTTTTTTTTTAACACACAGGCACTCCTGACTGTCACATGTTGAAAAACAGGGAAGATACAGATTGTTATTGGGATGCCTATTTTGCTTTGATGCATAGCACTTCAATACCTGAATTACTTACTGCTTAATACCATCCATTTTATTACTATAAGTTTATCTATATAAAAATACTTGGACAAGTCATTAAGAAGTCTAGGCTGACATGCCACCAGTATGGGAATTTGTCTCGGTTCTACCTCTTGTTATGAGCCCTCAACCACACCCAACCCCACAAGAGTCATCCAAATCCTCCTCAGTTCTCTTCTAGCCACTTGATAACTATGCTGACCTGGTGATCTTCGTCAACAGATTACTTAATCATCTCTCTTTCCCACTAAAGCCAAGAAAGCCAGGCATGTTTTTCCTTGTCTGTTGCTTGCCTTGGTTGGGTGTCATGTCCTGAGCCTTCAACTCTATGCATTACTACTAAACCAGTAGTTACATATTGCATAACAATTAACATTATCTCTGTATTAAACACTGAAACCTACCTGAAGTTACAACACCTGTTGGATTCCGAAATAGAAACAATGCTTGCAGAGTACGAGGCTTTCCTGTTCGGTTGTCTGATTAAAAGAAATGTACATCACAGTGTAATGAAATTGCTTATTTTTTTTTTTTAAAAAAACTGAATCTGCTACAGAAGAAAACATGACATGCTGCATACCATATGGAGAAGCCATTTGATACGGAGAAAGTAGCAATAAATATCCTCTGTTTACAAGTGGCTTTATAATAACCTGCAAAGACAAAGTTTAGACAGTATAAATTATTAGATGCTTTTCATCTGAAACACTATTAAGTGTAGAGCAAAATGTCAGGGAGTACAGTAATTCTGATGTGCTATCAGAAAGCACACCCTGTTCTTGGAATTCTCATCAGTGGAATAATCACACATAGTATGTAAAGAATATATACTCACTAGCTTGTCTGTCTCCAGCTTTTGAAGTAGTCCTTCCAAATTGCTTCCTGACCTAGCCTTTTCCACAATTTCATAAAGACTGCAATACATTCCACTCCTGAACTCTAAGAATGCAGAAAGACATCTGTCAATAAACTATCTTCTTTGCCAGAGGAGAAAACAAACAAGCATCTTCTCTACCTGCATCCTACATCAGAAGCATGTTCAAGGCGGACATTCCCTCCCCTAACAGTCTACTACAAGTCTCTGAAAGGGTCACAGAAGTCCTCTTGAACCACATGGGGGTGATAGTATTGTTCTCAAAATTGCAGTTACCTTGGTCAAGCTCCGTTCTGGTTACAACTGGTGACTCCCTCCATCTATTTGGAGGCAATTTTTACCCTTCCCCAGTAGTCCCCTAGTCCTCATCCCAAGAAGTCCCTCTGACCCTAGAGGGGCTTTTGGAGAAACAATGAGATGGAAATTTCAGAACTGCTTTTTGCTTGGTCAATTCAGGATTCAAAGCATAATTATCAAACATTTCTATGCTGCTTTACTATTTAAAGGTAGGTTATCAAAAAGCAGCACATTTTCTCAAAAATAAGACTTCTTACAAACAAATATTTAAATCTAATCAAGAGTGAAATTGAAGGTTTTCATGGCCAGCATTCATAGTTTTTTATGGGCTTTTCTGGCTATGTGGCCATGTTCTGGAAGAATTGACTCCTGACATTTCGTCTGCATCTGTGGCTGGCATCTTCAGAGAATAGTGGCATGGAGACGTGTGGGGTATATATACTATGTGTGTTGGTCAGCTGGTGAATGGCAAGGCCTCAGGGTGGGTGGATATGGGGTGCAACTATCAGGTCAGAATGCACAGGGAAGCCATTGAAATCCACAAACACCTGGACAACTTCAACAAGAAAGAAGAAACCCTGAAAGTAAACAAAGTTTGGCTACCAAAATCAAGACTCAGCACACGTAAATAAACATCACCCAGGGTTAGGAGGTTTCCCAGCAGAAAATGGGTCACTAATTAAACAGACACAAATCATCCTTGCATATCCTCCCACCATGAGGCCTAGCCATTCACCAACAGCCCAACACAAAGATTAACATGCAAATCACTTCCTCACAACCAAGGATCACACAGTATATATACTCTCCATACCTCCCTGCCACCATTCTCTGAAGATGCCAGCCACAAATGCACGCAAAACATCAGGAATTAATTTTTCCAGAACATGGCCACATAGCCTGAAAACCCCACAAAAAAACTTATCAAAACAAAAGCTTTACAACTAGGATAATCTGCAATACAATTAACCACTTAAGTAAAAGATATGCAGACCACTGACCTGGCAACTAAAGAAAGTTCTTAATGCTCTCACAAGCTATCAAGAGATGCCATTAAATAAATAAAGTGAGGGCTCCCTGCCATACAGTTAATCTCTACTGTCCCAAGTCATTTAGGACCTTCAAGCACATCACATATCATTTATTAAAACTTTGAACTGGCTAGTCTTTTAAGATGCATTAGATGTTTAGTAAGCTGCTACAGTGTGCCCTTGATATCCATTGGGGTTTGGTTCTAGGAACCCCCACCCTGCAGATACCAAAATCCAAGGATGCTCAAGTCCCATTAAATACAATGACATAGGAAAATGATGCCCTTTATATAAAATGGCAAAATAAGGTTTTGTTTTTGGATTTTTTTTTTAATATTTCCAAGCTGTGGATGGTTGAATCCATGAAGAAGAAATCCATGAATGTGGAAGATCGACTGTATATGCTTAACCAGTCCAAAGCTGTTTAAAAATAAACTGATCAAGGCTATGAGTTTGTGCCTGTTCAGATGGTGATAAACTCAATAGACTAGGGCAGGATGATAATTGGAATTATCTGGAGGGCTACAAGATCCCCAGCTCAACCACAGATTCTGCTTTAGCATCCCAGCTGAGGATCTACCAGCACACTGAAGCTGTGAACCTGCTCTTCAAAAGTAAACATAATCCCCTTCCACTGTCAGCAAGACATAGTTCTCTATGTCCTCTGAACCATCTAGAACACTGTAACCACCTTGTCTAAATCTAGTTTCACCACAGGTATTTATCACTCAGGATTCCCCAGACAATAAACATATAAAAACAGGCAAAAACACTATTTAGAAACTAATTAAAGTTAGACCTAAACTAGCTTTTTAAAACACAAAGATAAAACAGTCCTAAAAACTAATCCTGATTTTAAGGATTAAAAGATGCTTGTCAGGAGCTCAGCAGGGCCACCTAGGTTTATCTGAATTCCACAAGTGACATGTTGCTACAAAGAAAGGATTATAACCCCCAAAGTAGTCTTTGGAGAGATATGCAACAGAGCCTCATCAGTGAAGATTTCAAATGCCACACAGGCTGATATGAGACAAGATGGATTCTCCAGATATTATGGAGGTTAGCTCTACATGGAAAACACTACAGTAATCTAACTGGGAGGTAGTAAAGTATGACACACTGCCCTGATACAGACAGGCAAAAAGGAATCTGTTCATGTCTGCATGAAAGTGTGGCCTTTAGATGTCCCACACTGAAAGTTTGGCATGAACTCACTTCTTTTGTGTTTTAGTGGGGAAAAAGCGGCTTTAAAAAGGAGCTGCTCTTCCCCACTTCTTTTTAAAAAGGGTGTAACTAAATGCTGCATCTAAATGCTGTGGTGCAACTGCGCAGTTTTTTAAAGTTCCCAAACCCTAGCTCCAGCCCTAATTCAAACCCTAGACATGCTCAGTAGGGACTCTGGGATGCTGTAACTGTTATGCAACTGCACATAAAATGTCAATTCATTCATAAAATAAAGTTTATTCATAAAATAAAGGGATTCATTCATGGTGCACCAGCGCAACTGCGCAGTTAAAAAAGGGAAGCGAAATCGCAATGGTAATTTCATCATAACTGCCCAGTTCATGTGTGATGTACCTGCACAACTGTGCAGTTTGCAGCCGGCAATACAATTGTCTGTATGGTGTATCGGTGCAACTGCGCAGTTCGCAGCCGGCAACAACAAAAAATTAAAGGTTCATTGCGGCCAAAAGCCCTGTTCATTGCCGCCCGTGCAGCTGCTCCACCTGCGTTTCTAGCGTCCTGACAGTTTCCAAGATAGTTGCTGAGCAAGAGACAAGACTTCAGATAAGTCGTCCCCACACCCCCTCAGCGTAGCTGCCCTATACATTTTAAATACACCCTTGGACCTGCAGTGTGGCTGCTAAGCATTTGGGAAAATGCAACTTCATGTCGCCCTCTCCTGGCAGGCAGTCTGTAAAGCCACACTATGATCAAGTCTATTTTCTAAAAATAAGGACCACAGTTAACACACCAGCCAGAAGTAGGCAAAGGCACTAGTGACCACAGAGCCTTTCAGGAACAATGTTGGGCCCAACAGGACCAACAACATATAAACCTAGCCACTCTCTAAAACCAACTGTAAGCTCAAACCCAATGTGGCTTCTCCCATTATGTCTGGTCCCATCAGGATAGAACCTCAGCATACTCAATCCACATTCAATTCCTTCCTTTTTTTTTTTCAATTCAGGATCTCCACAGCATCTTTGAAATCAGTTAAGCAAAGAGATTGGTCTGAGTATCATGTCTATTGGTGAAATCCAACCCTAAAGCTACAGAGGACCTCTGCCAGCAGCTTCATGCAGATATTTAAAACCAAAAGGGCCAGTACTGACCCATGCAGAACTCCAGAAGCTAAGCAACCATCTTCCAGCACTACTTCACAGGACCATTCAGCCAAACAAAATCAGAATCACCATAAAATAATTCCCCTAGGCTTTGTATCAGGTAAGCACCTCAGGATACATTGAGCAGTGATCTCAAATGCCCCTGAGAGGTCCACGGGAGTTTACGAATAACCTGGAAGGCATTTAAGATATGGTGCACTATACATCAAACAAGCATGACATCTGTTGGGGTTAAAAGACATTTCGCCTTTCTGCTAGAAGGAAATTCAAAAGGCTTACATCCCAACATGATAAAGCATGAAGTGGGAGCTTGTCAGGAATTGTGGATATAGAAGGGATCATACTATCAAGCACATGTGTGCATATAAAGCCATTTTGGCAGAATAGTTCTAAAAACACCAAGGACTTTCGTTACATAAATTTCCAACATGGGATTTAAATACAGTTCTCAATGTGCTTACAACTGTACAATTTGAACCATTATGCAAGGTGTCTCTAAGAATGCTGCTCCTAAAGGTGGCTTTTCTAGCAATTACCTCTGCAAGAAGGCTTTTGAAACTGTGGACCTCTTCTGTAAATGTGTAAATGTGTCATTTTGAGAAAAATAAACTAATACTGATGATACAACTTTTCTGCCTAAAATGTTACAGTCGTCCCCCGGGTTACGAAAGTAATCCGTTCCGGGATTACTTTCGTAACCCGGAAGCTTTCGTTTCCCAGGGGACCACTAAACTCAATGGACCGCGCGGCCGATTTAAAGGGGCCGCGCGGTTTTTTTCTTCGTATCCCGGGGGATCTTTCGTATCCCGAGGGATAGGAAGCCGGTCCGCCGCCTTTCGGATCCCGGGGTTTTCGCAACCCGGGGGATTCGTAAGGCGGGGGACCACTGTATTTGCAACTGCTCCTGCAAACACAATGAACTTACCTACTTTCTGCCCCAAAGCCATCACATCCATTAGAGGAAAAAGTAGTACAAGCTTGTTTTGAGGGAGTAAAGTTCTACAGTCAAAGAACAAAGATTTTCCATTGCATAGACACTGTCTCTTACAATTGTTGGTCTGTGAGTAGAATTTCTTGTCAGATGTTAGCAAGATGGATAAGAGCATGTGTATTTCTGTTATGATGTAGAATAAAAACCAAGGCTTTCTCTTATGTGGATTCACTCAACCAGATCTATGGCTACAACTAGGGCATTTGAGATCTACATATCTCTTCAGGACATCTGTAAGGCCAATGGTTAGAAAGAGACTAAAACCTTTATGAGATACTACATGATAGATTAGATTTATTTCACAGAAGCAACATTTGAATACAGAAAGTGTATTGCCAGCCTAGGCAACCACTTCCCCCAAAACAATAGGGCTTGGGTATACTTCAGTTCTTTGTGCATTGCACCTCTACATAATTTCAGAGTTGAGGTGTTGGCACCCACCAGGAATATTCATTCTTGGGCATACTGAGAAGCAATCTACTCCCATCAAAATGTGGGTGCAACTATAGTAAGCTGCAGGAGTAATGTTATAATTCTTTAGGCTCTTGCTCTATACTTCATTTGTACTATTTGTATGGAGAGAGAAGATGGTTCTGGTAATCAACCTTTCATATGGAAGGACGAACAGGACTAATTTGTTCCATATGGAAAGAGAAAATTACACTAATGAAAGTTCCTCTATAAGGAAAGAGTTAATAATTTTTTCTATTTCCTCCATATGGAGGAAAGGACGGTATTGGACATCGAATGGAGGGGGAAACCATGTCTTCAGTCCCATTTGTACCGAGTTTGCCTTTACTGGTTCCTTTTGCCGGGAGTATGAGCCATGCATCCACCTGGACTCTGTGCCCCTTTCTGCCTCAGAGAAGCCAGTTTTCTTTATGGCATATATGTTGTTATTGTTGCTCTTGCTAGAAGAGAGAAATATATTCTTTAATGTTTGTACTTTATCCTGGCCAGAGACTAACTGTGAAGCAGTCGTCTGAGTTTATTTTGTCGTTTCTCTGTTTTCCTTTTGTTTCTTAGCTGCTTCACAGTCCTTGTCCTTCTTTATCTGTTAAAAGTATTTATCTTTGAGAAGGGCCTGCCTCTGTCTAATCTACAGGCCAGGAAAAATAAACTGACTAGAAGGGGTTTGAGTCCTAACTGAAATTAACTGACACAAAATGTAGACTCCTGCCTTTGCAACTGGCACACGGGTTAAAACCCAGATGTCATGGATTGATGTACCCTGCCATCCTGAGAATGACGATAATACAAGTTCCTCCATAGGGAAGAATTAATCATTTTCTTTATTTCCTCTGTATGGAGCGCAAAGATTGTTCTGGGCCTCGTATGGAGGGGGAAACCACATCCTCAGTTTAGCCCACATATCGAGTGGGTGATGGTACCGGCCCTCGGTATGAAGAGAGCAACCATGTCCTCAGTTTCATCCTTAACGGAGCAAGAAATAGTACTGGTCCTCGGTATGAAGGGTGCAACCATGTCCTTGGTTTCATCCTTATAGAGCAAGAAATAGTACTGGCCTTTGGTATGAAGGGAGAAACCATGTCCTCGATTTCATCCTTAAGGAGCAAGAAATGGTACTGGCCCTCGGTATGGAGGGCACAATCACATCCTTGGTTTCGTCCTTATGGAGCAAGAGATGGTACCGGCCCTCGGTATCAAATATGCAGAATAAGAAATAACCACCAAAACTGAAGACTGGTCCTGTCAAGCACAGAAACTGAAGTCTGACAGGAAAAATTAAACTCTGAAGAGTTGCTCAGATGCTGCTGCTGTGGCAGACAAAAAGGAACTGTGGGCTTAGGCAGGAAGCGAGCCAACAGGTTGCTCAGAGAATGAAAAGAACAGGCAGGTGTTGGCTGGCAACAGCCAATGGAATGTTGGCTAACAAGAGGAAAAGAATTTAGTGACAGCTGGAGAGATAGGGTTTATTTGGTTTCAGACAGTTAGGGTCTGGTTGTGTGAACATCCAGGGACTGTAAGAGCTAAAGTCTGGAAGGAAACAACTTAGCTCTGTGACAGGTTCTGATAGGGAACAAGTTCAGAAGTGAGGGACTTGATTCTAATATAGCACTCCAAGTGAGGAAGTTGCTGGTCTGATATCCTGAGGGAGAGGGTTAGCCTGAGGGCAGAATAAAAATAAGGCCAGAAAGGTAACAGTAGATGAGGATGGTGTGAAGGTCCTATTAGAGTATCTGGAGTTCTCTAGAGAGAGAAAGAAGTAATAAAGTGTAACTAAGTGCAACAAAGTGAAATAATAACAAGTGAATGTACCAACTGAACGTGAAACATTGTCAAACTCAAATAAAGTTTTATTGTTATTTACAAGCTTGTCAGGATCTGAAATAAGTAACCATGCTACTAGATAACATCTGAAAGTGAGTTCTAAAAAAGGAAAATAAGCAGTTTTGGTGGCTCTCATCACATAATTTGGTGGCAGCGGTGGGATGACACAAAAGCCATGGGGCTGCCACAATAAGAAAATAGATAGGTGAGTGGGACTCACTTTGACAGCAAGGCTACTGCCAAAGTGCTTGTAATAGCTCTAAAAGGTTCCAAACATCAACTGCACAGGATAACCCAATTGTGTGATTTACAGAGACCACAAAGAAGAAATGGAGTTGCCATAAGTCAAAGTCAACTTGACAGCAATCAATACCAAATTTGTTTTTATTGCACAGACTTTCTTCAGTATTAGCCTTTATCCCTTAGACACTATTTGATCTTTTGCAGATACTGTCGTAATTCAGATGCCAATTTATCATTGTACTAAGTAATAGTAAGAAACAGAGTTACATTCAGCAATACATCATTTTGAGTTGTTACGAACTTCCTTCACATAAACAAGAGCTTCTTTGTAGCTATGTAAGCACATTTTTATTTTGCCTTCTGAAAGCTCTTACTAAGGTCTAGCATTTTTATGGATTGCAAAGAGATTCTGTGAATTGTAGGTATCCAGCATGGGTAAATAATCTTTTTCTTTAATCTTAAAATGTCTTACCTTCTCTTTCACCTGAATATGTTTCTTTCTGCAGTACACGTGTTGAGACACGTTGTTTCAAATGTTCAATGCTCATAACCATGTCAACATCAAGTTTTTCAGGGCTAGAGATCAAAGAGTGAAAAAGCAAAGCTTTCCTTAGCCAGATGTGAAGCACATTTTTTTTAGAAGACTAAAAAATATTCTAGCAAGCCACAGAAATTTTAGCAATTCTAGCAAGCCACAGAAATTTTAGATGTGCTTTTGAGCTGTTAATACTTACAGTTTGCAGGGAAGCAAAGGACGTGTTTCTGATTTCAACGCAGCATGGCATACAAGTGTCCCTCGGTTTAAAAGCTGCCCATTCCATAAGGTGTAACTTGTCTTATCTACATTAAAAATATAATATTGATCTTTTAAGCCAATGCAATTTTAGGCTGCATCAATAGAAGTATAGTTTCTAGATCAAGGGAAGTTATAGTGCCACTCTATTCTGCTTTGGTCAGGCCCCACCTAGAATACTGTGTCCAGTTCTGGGCACCACAATTTCAAAAAGGATGTGGAGACACTGGAGCATGTCCAAAGGAGGGCAACTAAGATGGTGAAGGGTCTGGAAACCATGCCCTATGAGGAACGCCTCAGGGAACTGGGGATGTTTAGCCTGGAGAAGAGAAGGTTAAGAGATGATATGATAGCCCTGTTTAAATATTTGAAGGGATGTCAAATTGAGGAGGGAGCAAGCTTGTTTTCTGCTGCTGCAGAGACTAGAACGCGGAACAATGGATGCAAACTGCAGGAAAAGAGATTCCACCTCAACATTAGGAGGAACTTCCTGACAGTAAGGGCTATTCGACAGTGGAACACACTCCCTCGGAGTGTGGTGGAGTCTTCTTCCTTAGGGGTCTTTAAGCAGAGGCTGGATGGCCATCTGTAAGGGATGCTTTGATTTGGAGTTCCTGCATGGCAGGGGGTTGGAGTGGATGCCCCTTGTGGTCTCTTCCAACTCTATGATTCTATGATTCTATGATTCTAATACTACATCTTGAAATTTCACTTTTAAAATGAGATTTAAGATAGTTATCATAGAGGATTTATCTATGCCCCAAGCTTGATGCATAACCCATTGAAAGTAATTAGATCCAATATCAAGATACAGAAAGCCTCTTATTTAAATATTCATCTGGCAGCCATAGAGAAAAAAGAAAAACATATGAGCAAATGAACAGGTCTTCATGGATTACTCCTCTGTGTGCTCCAGAGAAGAGTGAGATCACACCATTCCTTCTCTGCTAGCGTGTTTTAGTTTCTGCAGCAGATAAAGCAGGTTGGGATGGGAGTTCCATCCTTCCTTTATAGCCCATTTAGTAGTAGCACATCTCTCCTCCTGAGTCAAGTATGGAAACAAACAATATTTGCTTCTTAAATAACTTTTGTACACTTAATATTGTGGAAATAAATTTAGAAATTCTTAGGAATATTTCCTCTCTCTCCACACTCCAGCTTCAAGTCTAACATGAAATTTTGTTGTTCAGTATGCACTAGATTCAAGTTAGTTTGGTTACGCTTGCAAACCAATTTCATTGTTTTGAAATTTTCAGACAGCCATGGCCAGGAAAGGAATTCTTTTAAAAGTTGGTTTGCCACCTGTGCTTCTACGGCTGTTATTCATTTCTATCTTGGTGACCTCCACAATCTGATTCTACAAAGCCTTCCACTGTCCTGATGATTTTTGGACATTGTAGTTGGTTCAGACAATCAGCTATTCGTTGACAGGTATCCTTTTTTGTTATTATTTGTGAGTTTCCTTCCTTCCAGCTTCCTCCACTGTCCAGACCAACATATACAGACAAGCAAAACCACATTGTATCAGTTTTAAATATATCTGCATCATTTTCCACATTGTTTCCCAGATTAGCTGTAGGCATTGCAAGACCTATACAATCAGGTTCCCATGGATCTTTGAGAATACTAGAAAATCCCTGAAAATTAAGATCTACCAAATATATGTACTGAGTTTATATTCCGCCTGAGATTTAAGGATTTAAGGCAAACTTACTCAATTTTTCTTTCTTGACATAGATACATTTGTGATAGAAGCTGCAAAATGTATGTGCATGTTCTTCCTTCTTTCCTTGTCATATACAGATAAAGACACTATTATTCTGTCAGCATTTTAAGATTAGTATTTTTGTTTCTATGGTAATTAAAATCTACTGGTTTAACAGTGTAGTTTTTCTGTGCACTTGTAAATTATTCAAAGTACCAGATGAAAAACAATTCATAAGGACAGGTTGCTCACCTGTGAGTGTATTTCTTCGAATGGTCATCTGTGAATCACACAAATGGGTTATTTTGCACCTGCGCAGCAAACTTCAGAAACTTCTGGAATCACTGGGCCAAACTGTTTGCAATTTTTTGGCAGAAACTCTGCCTATCCCCTTCTAAGCCTCCTAGTGTTCCCGCTTTTCCTCAGTTCCAAAACATACACCACATAGCAGCGATAGAAAGGAATAAATGAGCAGGACACAATTGAGGAGAGGATGGACGGGATTTGTGTGAATTCGCAGATGATCACTCGAAGTTACAGGTAAGCAACATGCCCTTCTTTGTGGATTCTGCCAATCACACAAATGGGTTAGACTGACAAGCTTCAGTAAGTGCAGGAGGGAGTGTCATGATAGCAATCGTAAATTCAAACCAGTTGTATTTATTAAGAACCATAAAACCCTTAATCTATGAAAGGAGCATTCATTTATAAGGTTCAAATAAGTTGTATTTATTAACAACAATAAACTTCACATTTAGAAAAGTACATTTGATTGACAGTCTTGTGCATGAAGCATGCAACAATAAACTTTTAACTTTGAAAAAGTGCACTTGTTTGTCATCTGTTTGGATTCAAAGCACGTAACACAAGGAATAAATTAAACTTCAGTGCAACTCAGAAAGTAATACTGCCCTCGCAAAGGCTGCATCCTGCCTGGCCCTGGTGCCCAGCCTATAATGTTTGATGTCAATGGCTGGGACCAGACAGCAGCCTTGCAGACATCCTCCAAGGGCACCCCAGTCAAAAAAGTGGGGGATGTCGCTACTGCCTTAGTTGAATGGGCTCAGATTCAAGCAGGAGGAGTTTTGCCTAAAAGTTCGTAACAAAGGTAGATGGTATCAGCCACCCACTTAGAGAACCTTTGAGCAGTTACAAGCAGTCCTTTCTTGGCTTCCGAGAAGCAGACAAAAAGTCTCTCAGTGGAGATGGCACTCAGTATCCATGGTGAGATTCGGGGCTAGAGTCAGCAAGACAATATTCTGCTTGATGTGAAAAGCCATAATCATCTTCAGGACAGAGGACCACTTTGTCCTTATGAGACAAAGGTAAGGTTGGTCCATACATAAGACACAAAGTTCTCTGTCCTGTTGAGCGGAAGTGATGGCCACAAGGAAAGCAGTTTTCCAGATCAGCAATCTCAAGTTTATTGTGGTCAGAAGATTCAAAAGGTTTGGTACAAAGGTGCGAGAGCACAATATTTAGGCTCCACCCCAGATTCAGTACTGAGGATGGAGGTTGTGGAATCCCTTAAGGAATTTTTTCACCAGCAGATCCCTGAAAAAGAAAGGCCTGCCCTTGAATTGGTAATGAGAGCACATGGCTGATATGTAGTGTTTGAGGGACATGAAAAAGATTCTCGAATTGGCGAGAGTCATCAGGAACTCCAAGACAATCGGGACTGAGACTCAGGATAGAGAGAGGTCCTTAGAGGCATGAAAGTATAAGAACTTGCTCCACTTAAATTGGTAGGATCTCACTGTTGAAGGCTTCTGGGCGACTAGGATGACAGTCTGAAAGGGCCTCTAGGAACGGATTCTCCACACCACCAGTGGAAGGGTCTTGATGATGAACTAGACCCCTGTGAAGTGTTAGGAGATCAGGTCAGAACTTGAGGAGCAGGAATTTCCTCCAATAGAGGTGTAGGAAGGAATCAAACCACAGCTGTCTCAGCCACCAAGGGGTGATGAGAATGGCGCTAAAGCAGTCCACTCCCATCTTGGCTACAACCTTCTTGATGAGGGGAAAGGAGGGGAAGGCATAAACCATCTTTTCTGACCACTCAAACAGGAAGGCATGTCCTCAGAAGCCCAGCGTTCGAGTCAGAGAACAGAACTGAGTGCATTAGCTGTTGAGGTGGTGGCAAAAAGGTCTATGAGCGGTCCTCCCCAAGTGAAAAATATGCTGGAGACCGTTTCAGGATGAAGGCGCTATTTGTGGCACAGGTTCAATGACCTGCTCAGTTGGTCTGCCAATTTGTTCTCCTCCCTGGGAAGGTAGATGGCTTGTATAAGGAATTTTTCTGAACACACCAGTCCCAGATGCAAAGGGTGATCTCAAGGAGCACCTCAGACCTTGTTCCTCCTTGTTTGTTCAGGTGGTAGGTGATAGTGGTGTTGTCTGTCAAGACAAGCACTACCTTGTCCAAGAAAAATCTTGAGGGCTGAGAGGCTTTTTCTACCACAAGCATCTCAAGTGCACTGATGTGGGTTCTCTAATGGGGATGTCTTGTCCTTGATCGTGAAGTCTGAAGTGTGAGTGCCCCATCTGTCCATGGATGCATCATTGTCAGAGTGATTTGAAAGGGCATCCTGATGCATGCGTTGCCGTGTTCGAGCCACCAGCATAGAGATCTGGCCATGGGTCTTGGTACTATGAGCCGCTTGGCAGGAGAATCCTCCATGGGATCCAAGACAGAGAGAAACCAAGACTGAAATCTTCTGAGACGGAGCCTCGCCCATGAGGTAACATAAGTTCTCAAGGCCAGGTGTTCCAAGGCTACTTGCGCAGTGTGGGCTGATCTGCCTGTGCTGCAGGCAGCTGCGAACAGCTTCAGAGAGCTTGAAACCTGTCTTAACAGTAGGTAGGCCATGGAATTCTCGGAGCTGAAGACAGTTCTGATGAACCTGACCTGCCTTGATGGGGTCCGGTTGGATTTCTCTGTTGACCATCAGCCTGAGAGACTCCAGGAGAAACTAAAGTGAACTGCATGTCCTTGATGAGTCCTTCTTGGGATGGGGCAACAAGGAGACAGTCATCTAAGTATGGAAAGACTGTAATGCTGTGCTGGTGGAGGTAGGCTAAAATCAGGATCATACATTTTGTGAAGACCCTTGGCGCTGGAGACCGGAACACCCTGTACTTGAACATCTCTTAAAAGAGAAGGGAGTTCAAGATGGATGGGAGTTCCTCAAAACGGAGATACTAAAAGGACAATTTCAAACAGTTCCAATGAGGAAGAAAAAATGGGAGATATCTCAAGAAACCAGGATGGATGACTAAGGAACTTTCAACTGACCTAAGTTTTAAACGGAACATATATAAGAAATGGAAAAATGGGATAATCACCAAAGAGGAATTCAAACAAATAGCAAGAACCTGTAGGGATAAAGTCAGAAAAGCTAAAGCACAGAATGAAGTCAGGCTTGCTAGAGTGGTTAAGAACAATAAAAAGGGCTTTTATGGGTATCTCCACAACAAAAGGAAAAAGAAGGAAATGATAGGGTCGGTGTGTGGAGAAGATGTCAAAATGCTAACAGGGGACAGAGAAAAGGCAGAATTACTCAACACCTTTGCTTCAGTCTTTTCAGAAAAGGCAAAGGGTGTTCAACCTGAGTACAGTGGAGCAGGGGACAGAATAGGCACAGAATAAGTAAAGAGATAGTACAGGAATACCTGGTTAATCTAAATGAATATAAGTCTCCAGGACCAGATGAACTACACCCAAGGGTACTAAAAGAAATGGCAAATGTAATATCGGAACCATTGGCAATAATCTTTGAGAATTCCTGGAGAACCGGAGAGGTCCCGGCAGACTGGAGGAGGGCAAACGTTGTCCCCATCTTCAAAAAGGGGAAAAAAGAGGATCCCAAGTTAGTCTGACATCAATTCCGGGAAAGATTCTGCAGCAGATCATTAAACAGAGAGTCTGTGAACATTTAGAAGGCAATGTCATAATCACAAAAAGTCAACATGGGTTTCAGAGAAACAAGTCATGCCAAACAAACCTGATCTCTTTTTTTGATAAAATTACCAGCTTGGTAGATGAAGGGAACGCTGTGGATATAGTATATCTTGATTTCAGTAAGGCCTTTGACAAGGTTCCCCATGACATTCTTTCAAAGAAGCTTGTAAAATGTGGACTAGACAAGGTAACTTTTACATAGATTTGTAATTGGTTGACTGGCCTCACCCAAAGGGTGCTCAACAATGGTTCCTTTTCATCCTGGAGAGAAGTGACAAGTGGGGTGCCACAGGATTCTGTCCTGGGCCCAGTGCTATTCAATATTCTTAATAATAGCAACTAAGACGGTGAAGGGTCTGGAAACCATGCCCTATGAGGAATGCCTTAGGGAACTGGGGATGTTTAACCTCGAGAAGAGAAGGTTAAGAGATGATATGATAGCCCTGTTTAAATATTTGAAGGGATGTCATATTGAGGAGGGAGCAAGCTTGTTTTCTGCTGCTGCAGAGACTAGAATGCGGAACAATGGATGCAAGCTGCAGGAAAAGAGATTCCACCTCAGCATTAGGAGGAACTTCCTGACAGTAAGGGCTGTTTGAGAGTGGAACACACTCCCTCGGAGTGTAGTAGAGTCTCCGTCCTTGGAGGTCTTTAAGCAGAGGCTGGATGGCCATCTGTCAGGGATGCTTTGACTGGGAGTTCCTGCATGGCAGGGGGTTGGACGGGATGGCCCTTGTGGTCTCTTCCAACTGTATGATTCTAGGAACACTAGGGGGGTTATAAGAGGGTGGGCGGAGCTACCGCCAAAAAGTTGCAAACAAAGTTTTGCCCAGTGATTCTAGAAGTTTCCAAAGTTTACTGCGCAAGCACAGAATAACTCATTTGTGTGATTCACAGAGACCACAAAGAAGAAATTAATAGTATTCAAAACTATGCAACTGCAACTCCATCGATAGCAGAAAAAGTATGTTCTGAGGAAAAAGGAAACTTAAGTTAAGACTAATATTTCTTTTTCCAGAGTAAGACAACAATTTACCATAATAACAGAGTCAACAAAGGGGGAGACACAGGAAAAAAAAGGCTCTTGACAGGGAGCTCTGGAAGCACCATAAACATATGGCACATGATATAAATCAAACCAGTAATTCACAGCTTTATTTAGTAATTGTATTCTTACCAGTGCTCTTATCCATATTAGAAATCTTTGATCTACAAACAAAATAAAGCAAGTTAAAATCAAAAGCCTATGAACAGTGCTCCCTAGCACATAACTTCCCCCCCTCTGATCGATTAATGAACTGTAATACACACTAAATACCTCTATTATACATGTTTGGCCTTTTAAGGTAACAATGCCTAAACACAATTTATACAGTTAGACAATAAGTTAAGATTACTTGTGCATAATATGGGGTTTCTTAAGTAACTGGCTGTATTCACCAGAACTGCAACTTAAACTGAAGTGCAAAAATGTACTGAACTCATTCTGTGATATATTTTGCTGATAGCTTTAGCTTCAGAAGATATCTTTACATTTCAGTTATTCGAAGTGGAGCATTAAGTCCTAGTACAAAAAGTCCAGAATCCTGTTGGTGAACTCTGCCACAGTGGCTACCTCAGCACAGGGGGAAGTATGAAAAGGCTGAATGAAACGAAAGAACTAAACTGTTGGAGAAAACAGACTGTTCAATGCTGAAGGTTTCTGTCTGCCTTCCCCCACCACTGCTGCATAACTGTGGGGGAAAGTGCAAATCTAGTTCACTAACAAGATTCTGATCATTGTGGTCACAGTCTGATCATAAATAAAACTTCATTATTAATCTCAAACGTTAAAAACAGATAGTAGTATGAGCAATTAGCCTCAGAGAGAATGCATGCTTAATGCTCTACCAGACTTTGACAATTATGCAGAGATACTCACCAATGAAATATGGCACTATCCTTTAAGAAACAAAGTAAGTGACAAGCCTGCTTTCCAACTGTGAACTACAGAGGTGGACAGGGATTGCCCTAATAGCTATGCAGCAAGCCCTGTTGCACTCCCTGCTCCAAGGCTGTGACAAAAGGGAAGGTAAGCAACTGTGCCAACAAGACGCTCAGGATGCCTTCACCATAGGTGGTGGCAGGAGGTTATTGGCTACTCCAAGCCCTGCTATCAACCAGCAAAAGCCAGTGGCTCTCTTTCCTACACAACGAAAGGGTTTTCCCCCCAGATAATAATAATAATAACAACAACAACAACAACAACAATAAAGTTTTATTTATAGCCCACTCCTCTGTATCCAATCGGAGCGGGTTACATCAATTAAAAAATACAAGAGTTTATTCTTCCAAAGGGTTCTGGGTCTTTCTGGTGACTACAGTTCTTGCGTTATCATTAAAACTAAAAAGACATTGTAAACCTCTACATGTGTTTCGTTATATGTACTTGAGATATAACAAGGTGTCTTTCATTTGGTGACCAATCGTGGGTTTTTGTTGTTGTTTTTTTCTGGTAGGTAAGCTTTAAAAAACACCCTGCTCAGGTGAACACTTGTGAGCCTTATCTGTTTTTTCTGACATCCCACATAGGGGAGTAGGAAAAATTGTGTAGCAAGTACTTTATAGGCTTGACCACAGATTGAAACAGAGCAGGTCTACACAATATGCAGCTCAACAAATCAAACACAGCTCACTGGCATCTTTGAAAGGTAGGAAACTACTGGTCACTTAACATGACTACCGTGCTTTTTTGGCTCATGACAAGTTGTGATTAGGAATTCAAAGACTTTCTTGTTCAGTGACCAGGCTGATAGTCTTTAAATCTATTTCTCAGGTAGTATTTTAATCTACTGAGAATGTTAATGTTTTCAGTGTTTAAGAACAAATCAAATTACTGCTTATTTTGTTACATAAAGAGACATGGCTTCTATGATTTTTGTGGAAGTAAGTAAAAAGGCAGTCATCGTGGCACTGAAGGTGGGAACAAGACCTGATCACAGCATTATCTGGAATTGGATCTCCTCATGATATCCTACTGCAATGTTTTTATTTTTCCCACAACTGTGAGTGACTCTCATAGACTTCTCTGTGATGAGAATGAGCAAAAATGGCAAAGGCACCTTTAAAAGGTATTCATCGGAATCTTTAATTCTTCCTAAGTTTCATCGGAATGCCTCTGAACCACTTCTATTCAAGTGTGCCCTTATAAACTATGTAACCTTTTCAAAACTCATGATTAAGTTTGCTTCTTTTTGTTTTGCATATTTTAGAATATACATTTAGAATATACATTTGCGGGCAAACTCTATCTTGCTACAGAATCTAGGGTGCTTTGGGAACCTTTTTGGCTAAATGTATATTATGTCAGCATTTTAAAAAAAACACTCATTTACAATTGTTATCTAGAACAGACTTCAATTCTGAATTCTTTATCAAAAGCTGTATTGACTAACTATGCATGAAAGATTAAGACTAGGAAAATAACAGTAAGCTAAAATGTTAAAAATTCAAGCACACTAAATACTACTTTTTAAAAAGTCAGCCTGTAACTTACCTTGTTTGGGACAAGTAGTTCTGTACCTTTTCACCCTTGCAAGAAAATGATACAACAGCATATGGACATACATGTCTTGGTCTTTGTCTGATCTCATCAAAGCCGTATTCATAAAAATAATACTGTAAGGAAATTCATGATAAATAAACTTGAGGTAACTACTACATCAGTTGTTTACTAAGTTTATAAATATACTAAAAGCACCAGCTCTCATACTTGGAAGATACATAGGGTCAGACCTGGTTAGTACTTGGATGTGAGACCTGCAATGAATATTAGGTGCTGCAGGCTGTATTTCAGAGGAAGGAATTGGCAAACCACCTCATCAATATTCTTTCCCTAAGACAACTCTATGAAATTCATGGGGTCACTGCAAGTCAACAGGTAACATGAAGGCACATACATATACAGTCCTGGTGGCGCAGTGGTTAAATGTCTGTACTGCAGCCACTCACTCAAAACCATAAGGTGGTGAGTTCAAGACCAGCAAAGGGCTGAAGGTCGCTAAAATGAGTACCCAGATTGTTGGGGGGCAAATAGCTTACAATTGTATACCGCTTAGACACTCTTTAAGGGTATGAAGCGGTATATAAGTGAAGCTGTTTGGTTTTTTTGTTTTGAAACTCTCTATTTGAGTACTGTAATTAAACTATAATGGTAGTTACACCAAACACTCAGCATCAGTCTGCATCGACTTTTAAGACAAATCTCTACAAAGCAAGAAGTTCTCAAATTATACATTTTTATAATATTCTTCACATCAAATAATTTTCAGCAAGAAGCCTCAATATGTTGGGAAGGGCTACCTTTTGACTATTATACAGAATCTAGAAAGTTAGACTGAATTATGTTAACAATTGTATGTAAACTTATTAACGTAACTGTCACTCTCATACCTGCGTGCGTTCAAATGCTCTATAAGTTAAGACTGAAGTAATTTTGTTTGCATTCTTTGAAACATGGCACTCGTACTTTGGTGTAGGGTCTAATGCACTTTTAACAATTGAATCCATTGGATTTCCTGCCAGATTATCATATATAGTCTTTGTTCTTCCCTAAAAGGTCAAAAAATGATAATGAGAATGGTGACAGGTACAACACACTGCACATACAATGAAATTAAGATAGGATCCAATGTTAATTGTTAACTGTAACAAACAACTGTAACTGTAACAAAATGTTAACTGTAACAATCAGGTCAAAATTATGGATTTAAGAATGCAAGAGCCATGCCAATTCGGACTGAAGGCCTACACAGTCCAACGTTCTTTTCACAGAGCAGTCGTCAGTTGTCTATGGAAAGCCCATCAGCAAGGCATTCCTTGTGTTCTCCAGAAACTCATATACAGAGGCATGTTGCGTTTCATTCCAGGGGTTATTGGTAATTACCCTAATTAGCAAACAATGATGGCTCCATCCTCCAAAAAGACAACTGACAAATCACACAAATGTATCTTTGGCTACAGAGTTTGACAAAGACAAATGATCCTACATGCCACAAGGTGCGATCTGGTATCACACTTAAACTTGACTGTTCCAGCCAGCAATCCCCATCTTGGGCTTTAAGTTTAAGAGAGATCCAACAGATAGCCCAGTTTTTTGATCTGTTTTCTCTCCACCCTCATTACAAATTTTGTAATAGCAAGCTTGATAGAAAGTTTTAGCCAATTTAAAAGCTTGCTTCATCTATAACGTATTTGTGGTTCTAGTAAGGAACTGCCCAACCCTGTGTTTTTTTAATTACTGACACAACACAGCTGCTCTTTTCAATTCTAAAACCTCTGCCTATGTAAATCACTTATCATACAGAAATTATGCATAGCCATTTGTTAGTAAACTTTAAAATACTGCAATTTGATTTATACAGAAAAAGGATGATTTGTACAGAAAAGTGCTACATATTAATGGATTACTATATTAAAAACAATTATATTCTTGTAGTGATTCATGAAAAGCATAATCAAGTTATCCTTTGTGAACTAGAAATGAACCTAGTTTATAAACTCACCTTTATTACTTTAAATATAATAATATCTCCAGTTGCTTTACCTTCCAGAGGATTAGCTTGCAATAAATCAGCATACCTAGAAAGATACACACCTGCAAATGCAGAGAGAACAAATGTCAACAGAAGAATGGACATGTAAGACTATTTTCTAATGATGTACAACAAAGACTAGAAGCAATAATGGCAAAAATAAAATCTGAGCCATTAAAAATTGGATTTTGCAAGCATTTTCTTTGTAATAAATCTCAGAAAACCTACTATCAAGAGTACAAAAAAAAAACCAAATTGTTTTAAAAATCAGATTTAAAATCAGAGGTTCAACCAAAGCCAGAATTAGCTTCTGGCCAATGTAATTGCATTATACACACTATTTGCTATACTTTTGAGCTTCACAAAGACTCTCTGTGTGCTACTTTTCGACAAAGAAAGGACTACTCATCTTGTTAGGGCACTTCATGAGCTATCCAGTTTGCGTACCAACTGGGCTACAAGGACATTCTGTCTCGAATTCAAGATCATTATGGGCTGTGGCTGCATTATCTGTCTTTTTGGATGGTGTGCCATTTGAAGACATTTGCTGCACAGCTACCTGCTTATAGACCATAACCTTCATACGTCACTACAGAGAGGACTTGTGATCTCACGCTGACACTATTTTGGGGGATCCTGTACTCCATTCCAATTTGTCTTGAATGTACTTTTGAAGTTTGACTTATGTACTGTGTTTTCACATTTCAGGACGGTTCTATTCCTTGAAACTGCTTCTAGACCATTGTTGCCTTGTATGGGTGGGAGACACTATGCTCAAGGCTTAGGCTTTGCATTTTACTTAACATTCACTGACATTTTCACCTTTTGCAATAAAACTCCCATCTCCTTGTTATGTGTAGCATGGTAGTTTCCCATTTGTGTGAGGCAGAGACAACACAGAAGGAGGACAGGTCGCATACCTGTAACAGTAGCTCTCTGAGTTCTGTGAACTCACACAACCCCGTCTGTCCTTCCCAAATCGTGTCCTACTAGTCCTATGAATTGCTGCATCGGCATCCATGGAACTGGAAATTTCAGCAGGAAGTCCTTTATCTAGGGTACCTGGGGGCTACTACCAAAATGTTTCTACTAGATTCTAGAAGGTTCTGAACAGTCCACCACTGTGCTGGTGGAGGATAACCCATTTGTGTTAACTGCACAGATGACCACTCGAAGAACTACAGTTACAGGTATGCAACCTGTCCATTTCACTTTGCTTAAGAACATAAGGAGCAGAACTCCTACTGATTAAAAATAATCAATAAAATATCTTTCATAAGACCTCAAGAATTCTATAAGTTGCAAATTTATTGACAATAAACAGGATAATTACCTCGAGAAGGGCTGCCAAGGACTGTTATCTTGGAATGACCCACTTGCAAACCATTTTCACATATGTTTTGCACCTACAAGTAAAAACATAGTTTAATATCCACTGATAACAGACACAGACAACATTAGATACCAAACAGCATTTAATTTCAACTAAATGCTAATCTTCTACTGTGTTGTATTTGCAGCAGTGAAATTTTGGGAACTGATTCACAGCACTTAAGTAAAGGCATACAATATTCCCATCACCCCCCAAATTCTTAGGGACATATCTATGCTTACATTAATAGTTTGCCTACTACCTCCCTTTTGCAAGGTCAAGGACAAGAACTGTACAAACACTTCAAAATCTCCCTCTGACTCTCTGCTGGAGTAGAAAGGCAACCCTTTGTTGACTTTTCTCTGCATTTGCCACATGCTTTTGGAGCATTTTCTTTACAGCAGTGGCTCCCAGCCCTTGGTCCTCCAGAGACTTCTACTCCCATAATTCATGACCGTTGGCCAAGTTGGCTGGTGTTCTTAGGATCTGAAGTCCAAAACAAACAGAGGACTAAAGCGTGGGAACCACTGAAATAGAAGATGTAGGAACAGGAACATGTCTTTATTCTTGCTAAGGTCTTCAGGCCCAAGAAAGTTAGCAGACTCAAAAGCAGAGGAAGCTGATATGCTTCCATCTTCCTTGCCCATATTTGAGCTATAGGAAGAAGGCAAAGATGGGTCTTATCAATCCACCAGCCGTGTACTCAGGCAAAACGAGAGAATATTTATTTTTATTATTTATTTGTTTGTGTGTTGTATTTATACCCTGTTCTTCAGAAATGAACTTAGAGCAGCATACAAATTGGTAATTAGAATATGCCCTGCCCTCAGGCTTACAATTTAAAGACACAACACAGAAGGAAAGGTGATGGCGGTATGAAAGGAGATTAAGTCTGTCAGAAACTCCCTCTTCTTCTCTCTCTGTGATGGCAGTTAGAATGGCTCTTCTTCTGCCTCTGGGCTAAGCATGGTGAAGCAGTGCCTGCTTCTTCTTCTCTCCCTCTGAGACCGAGGCAATGGCAGTTGGGAGGGCCCTTCTTCTGTTTCTGTGCTAAGCATAGTGGAGCTGTGCCTGCCTCTTATTCTCTCCCTTTGAGGCCTTCCTGTTCTCTCTCCTCTCCAATGGGAAGCAACATTGATGGCAGCAGATGAAGAACATGGAAATATGCAGACAGGGAATTCTACAATGTCCCCTTACTAAGAATTGGGGGTTGGACAAGAATAACCACTTGTACCTATCGAAAATCTAGATCCATTTTCTCTCTTTGAGGTCAGATAACGCTTTCTGTGGATGGGTGTGAAAAAGGGACTCTTACCCGTGATATGTCCGTTTCCAGTAGATAAGAGCCCCACATCCTGTAGTTTGGGTTATGCTCCTCTCACTCACTCCAATAGGCAGGGCAGACTCTTGAGCCCTTCTGGTGAGCCCATGTGGGTGGAGCTAACCCTGGAAGGCCAGTCGTACAACAGCCAAATGCTCCAGAAAAAACAAACAATTTAGTTGCATATCAAACTATACAGAATTGGACAGCAACAGAGGCAGCCCATGAGCAATCTCACTTGTTCCCCATAGGACCGAACAATGTGGATTATGAGACATCCCTATGCCAGCACCCCTGAGGGTGGGCCAGTATGCGGGGCTCTTATCTACTGAAAACAGACATATCATGGGTAAGAACCAATGTCCCTTTTCACAGTAGATAAGACCCCCACATCCTGTAGTTTAGGATTTACCAAAGCCAATCTAAACATGCTGGCCCTTCAGTGACATAGGTTTAAGCACCTGCTGCAAGACCCTGCTATAAACAGCAGTCTCAGCCAAGCCAAGCTGTCAAGCTAGTGAATCCTAATAAGAGTGTATGATGGCTTCCATGTGGCCACCCTGATGGTCTTTGCTATAGGACCTATGCTGGCTAGAGGTGCTAATGCACCTGCACTCTTTGGTATGACTGACTTGGTTTCTGGTGGTAACCTCCCAAGGATTCATGGCCGGGAGTAATGCAGGACCTGTTCCACTTGCCAGGCATGGAGGCTGATGCCTTCTTGCCCTTAGAATAGGGCTAAAGGAAACAAAGTGGGGTGTCAGAGGAACAAAGCTGTTTTTTCTCTATGGGTGGCTGGCTCCCCAACATTGTGTATGTTTTATATTCTCTCCAATGACTGGGAGAATGAAGGAGAAGGTGGTGGGAATATGATTCTGAACTCTGAGGAGCTTAGAGCTAATTATTATTATTACTATTATTATTATTATTATTATTAACCTTTATTTATGTAGTGCTGTAAATTTATACAGCACTGTACGTAAAATCTTGTTAATTGGAGCTCACCCTAAGGATGGGGTCTGCAGTCTGTCTGAATTGCCATCAGGTCAGTTCTAATAACATTTAGCTGCTAGTGTGATAGCAGGACCCCAGGTTCCGATCCCCTTTGTGTCAAAGGGGGAACAATCAGGAGGGGCCCCAACCAGGCAACTGGTTTAGAGAGATCTCCCTTAGGAACTATGATTGTTAGCACCCTCAGGACCATGTATAAATCCTAGAAAAGGAATGGTGTTGTGTAGCAAGGCAAGCAACAAGTCACTTGAGGGACTTCACATGGAGATGGGATGTTATCCCATCCTGGCCCCTTGCCAGTGAAATTATAAGTGAAGTCTGTTTATGGCTGTGGTGGCCTAAGGCCCCAGCTCATGTCCTCCTGGAAGAATTTCAATAAGGAGAAGACTGAGGATTTCAGGGAGTCCTGAAACATCCATGCCAATTTATGTGTTATAGAACAGGATATCTGGTCTGAGGAAATAGTAACTGTTTCCATTGTTTTCTGAGAATTTAACAGGAGCAGCAGGTCTGGCCAAGGCGTTGCCAGTATATAGCACTATATACCAATACCAACTAGAATCAGTATAGAGAAATGGAGAGGGATCAGGCTCACCCTGAGATTGGGAAGTACGGCAGGCATGGGAGCCCTTTCTTCCATGGCCAAATTTCATTTTCCACTTACTAGTCAGTCTAGGGAAAATAGAAGCTAGTGATCCCAATGGGGGAGAAGGATTTCCAGTTAAGCCCCAGGGTTTTAACTTGTCTAAACTGTGGATTATGGTGGATTACATGATCAATCAGCATGGAACCTGATCCAATATGGACGTATGTCAGCTTCCACCCTATCACTGATCACCTGGTCAATTGGTTATAACAATTAAGGTGATATTAAGGTGATTTAACTTGAAGCAATGAGGAATTACCACTCTGAAATGTCTGACCACCAACTAATATTTCAGAACAGTGTGCAGTTCTTTACTGGAACATCTGTGCACCTGTGTAAAATAAATCTATTTCCATGGTTAGACAAGGGGGTTAACCTTTATCTCGCAGACATTGGTGAGTCCATGCAGAAGCATGGATGCACTCAGTTAACAAGGCCTGTTGTCAGGATTAAGTCTGATTTCATCCAAGAAGGATGTTGTCTGGAGACTTAAAAAATCTTCCAACTCCATGCAGCAGACTATCATCAACCTATAGGAAGGCTGAGGTCTCTCGACTAAATGAACTGCTCATTAAGGAGTCATGAAATGATAACAAAGGACTTGGCAAGGATAACCCTCTGCTATCCAATTTTGAGGGGAGAAATTTCTCCACAAAAGATCTGTCAAAGAAAAACAATTTTAAATAGTACAGTGGGCCCTTGAGATCCACTGGAGTTTGGTCATAGGACCTTGCATGGATACCAAATCCATAGAAGCTCATGTCTCATAAAATATGATGTCACAGTAAAATAGTGTCCATTATATAAAACAGTAAAATCATGGTTTTTGTTCTTTGTTGTTGTTGTTTTAGTATACACACACACACAGTGGCTAACCTTATAACAATAGTATGCAAAGGGATCTTGTAGCACCATGAGACTAACTAAAAGAGATTGGTGGCACGAACTTTCATGGCCTTAAGCCTAATTCCTCAAATGCATGATGAACCTTATAACAAAAAGACCCACCAAGCCAGGAACCAGTTGAATGGCAAGCCCATCAGCAGGCATTCTGTCTTAAAATGAAACGATTTAGGCTAGTTAACAGGTATTTGTGGTCTTCTTTCTTGCAGATCCCTTCAGGGCTCTATAGGATTGTCTGTATGGGATTTGAAGCAACCCCCTTAGCAGAAAAACCTGTTTTTATTGTTTCAAACACTCATGGTGGGAAGGGGGGGGGTCATTGGCTGGAGAAGAGGCTGTTTGTCTCCAATTAATAATTTTATTTAACCCCCTGTATTACAGCAAACCTTTTCATAGTAGGATTATTATTATTATTATTATTATTATTATTATTATTTATTTCCTTAACCAGACATATAATAATAAATGTTTGTTTATATTCCGCCCCTCTGGGTAAGCATCTCTCCTCTGAAAGAACGGAAGGAGAGGGGAGCCAGCTGTCTCCTGAGGACTAGTTGCCTGAGGCCTCTGTGTTTTATAACAGGAAATTGGACCCCCTTTTGCCCCTAAAGGGGGGCTTGGCTGGTCACATTAATCCAATATACAGTAAAGTCTCAATTATCTGACATAAACTGGACTGGGTGATAGTTAGATAACCGAAAATGTTGTATAATCCAGAAGGAAAGCCTTGAAATCACTATGAATTAAAAATGTATTGAAGTTTTATTGCAATAACAGTAAAAGTAAATGTAAAGAAATCACTGATCAACATTGTGATGTACAGTATAAACAGTTCAGTCCTCTGAAAATTTAAAGAAATCACAGGAAATTTAAAGAAATCACAGCAGCCATGACGTTGGATAATCCAGAATGTTGGATAACCGAAGGTTGGATAATCAAGACTCTACTGTATATTATCACCCCATTTGAGATGATTTTCTCAAAGATCCTCAAATGCGTGTAAGCATTAGAGATCCACCTAATGACCAGCGGAGGGAAATATCTTTCTCCTTACTTGAGTCCCCCTGCTTATTAAACTCTAAACAAATCTGTATAGTTAAGGCCTATCCTCCCATTGAGAAGTGCTAAGGCTGACACCAGTTTACATAAGGGAGATTAGAACCATGTGCTCATTCTGCGCCTTAGGCTGTCCAGCTAAGGCAAAGAGAACTCTGGCCTTAATGGAGACAGGGATGGAGACCTCTGAGAAACAAAGAAAAGTCATCATGTGGCTGTTATGGCTACCCCCTCCCTGTAGAATTAGTTTCCAGGCATCTTTTCTGCTCTGATAAAAAGGAAAAGGGGAGGGGGGATGACCAGAAACAGGACAACTCTGAGAAGGAAGAAATATAGCTACATATGGTCTATAGTATAGCCCTGATGTCCGTAAGGCATTTTTATTTATTTATTTTTGAAACAGCCCCAGCTTCAAGATGGGGTTTACAAGCTTAGCCCTTTCAGTCTCAGGCAGGCTTACCTGGCTCCATTATAGAGGCTGGCTTGTTCCTCAACTCCCTTCCCATTTGCATAGGTGAACTGGGAAGGGCACAGAGGGGGCTGCTGTGGGACATGGCACCCCATTTCCCTGAGATATGTCTGGATCCTGAGAAAGGGTCATCTCTGATGGAAAGGAGAGGCCAAGGGCCCCAACTGCCCTCCTCAAGAGTGCCCAGTTTTGGGCAGCCTAATACAACTGGGGGTGAAGGGAACTCTCCCCAGCCTTCCCATAAGTGCTTCCCCTTCCCCCCTTGTTTTTAAAAGGAGGGAATGCATGAAGATTTGTATTATTATTATCATTATTAACCTTTATTTATATAGTGCTGTAAATTTACATAGTGCTGTACATACAATCTTAAATTAGATAGATCCCTGCCCTCAGGCTTACAGTCTAAAAGAGACAACACAAAAGGAAGAGGGGAAGGTGATGGGAAAGGAGGTGAGGTCCAGTGGTTCTTCTCTCCCTCTGGGGCCAGGACCAAGGCAGATGGACTGGAGGGAGGGCACGGCTTCTTAATACATAGTTAGAAGGAGGCATCCTGGGGCAGATGGCACAATCCTGGGAACGCTTCCCTAAACAATATAGTCTTAATTTTGAATCTGGTTAGAGAAGTGATGAGGCATATATGTGGGGGAAGAAGGTTCCAGAAGTGAGGGACAGCAAGTGAGAAGGGACGAATCTGGGACAGAGCAGTGGAAATCCTCGCCTGGGACAGGAGACCTTGACTACCAGAGCGGAGGGTACGAGAAGGAGTGTGAGGAGAAACAAGTTCAGACAAATGTGCTCTCTCAGCAAATCCTTGAATCATAGAATCCTAGAGTTGGAAGAGATCCCAAAGGCCATCTAGTCCAACCCCGTCATGCAGGAACTCTCAATCAAAGCATACCCAACATATGGTCATCCATCCTCTGTTTAAGGTGGGTGGCAGAGGCCATGTTCCCTCTGGCGAGGGCAAGAAGCCATTTTCTGTTTCCTTGTGGTATGCTCTATGGAAGCCAAAAAAGACCATTTTAGAATTGGAAGTCTCAGCCCCTGCTGGGCCCTATCTAGCTTACCTTAAAGCCATGCGGCCAAGATGGCGGCTGTACATGCCAGAGGAGGAATCCTCTGTCTCTTTCCACACCATCTCATTATAAGAATTCAAAGGGAATGTGCAGGAGCCCTGGCAACATCACCATGTGTTTCCCAGGCTGCAATAGGATCTCCTATATCTGTTGGGATCCTGGGTGCCACTGGGGCCAGAGATTGGAACAAAGGGGGGACCAAGAGCCAATCCCCTCATCTGCCCTCCTAGTAGAGTCCCAAACCTTATGCTAGGCATAGTGTCTGCAGTGGCAATGGCAGAGGCCTCCTGGCAATGACTACCGATAGCAAGGGCATTAGATCTGGGAAAGGTTCCTTGCTGTATGTAGTGAGGGCCACTGGTACTCACCCCTTATCCTGTGTCTTCTGGCTGGCTTGCCTCTCCGACCTTGGCACTGTTTCAGGCTGGGCGGAAGGTGATGCAGAGAAACTCTTTCCCATGCCTGTTCTCTGAACCCTGGCCCTAAACGGGTTGGGCAGAGACGCTGAGAAGGGAAGTTTCCATAACCTCTGGCCAGCTGCCTCTCTGAACCCTGGCCCTAAAAGGGCTGGGCAGAGGTGATGGGGAGAAAACTCTTTCCGATAGCTTTTGGCTGGCCTGTCCTCTGAATCCTGGCCATAAATGAGTTGGGCAGAGATGCTGAGAAGTGAAGTTTCTGTAACTTCGGGCCAGCAGCCTCTCTGATCCCTGGCCCTAAAAGGGCTTGGCAGAGGTGATGTGGAGAAACAAAGACATGGAGGGGAAACCCTCACCATCTGTTCCCATGGCTCCCATGTGCTGCAAGGCTGTTTGCAGAAATCTCCTGTGCTCCCACCATGAAAGGGGGCAGCTTTGGATGAGAGGGAGAGTCATTGGCAAAGCCAAGATATTTCTCCAATCCTGGGAGCCCTTGCCATGTTAAATCTTTCTTCATGCTTCCAAGGCACCAAGGAAAAGGATTGAAGAGGCTGTAGTGAAGAAGTTGCAGAGCAACAGCAAACACATCCTACTGGAGTGATAGGCAGGACAAGACTGGCCTTCCAGGGTTAGCTCCACCCACACGAAGGTCTCAAGAGTCTGCCCTGCCTATTGGAGTGAGTGGGAGGAGCATAACCCAAACTACAGGATGTGGGGGTCTTAAGGGAATGTGCAGGACAGGGCAGACCCACATTACCAAAGGTGATCTGGGCTGGATGGGTCCTTCTTTTCCCAGCTCTCACTACAGTAGAGTGCCAGCCAATGCAACAGTGGTTCCTCTGGAGCCAGTGGCCTGGGGAAGAAGACCAGGCTTTCCCACCTTCTCTTTCAGCATTTCACCAGCACTGGTCACAGAGTAATGCCCACTCTTGGAGGCCATGGGAGAGCTGGGGTGGGTTGGGGGTGTCAGATGAGGCCCTCTGCCTTCTCTAGCCCATCTTCCATTCTAGAATCCCCCTTAGAGCTTTGCAGACTTTCCCTCTACTTCTACTTTTTCTTTTCTGCGGTGCTAAGTTCTGGAGGGGAACTGGAGACGTTCTGTTTCAACAGGCACACTGAGCATTCATCAGTATGCACTCAACAGAAGTCTCCAGCTCTAAGCAGGAGGAGGACAAGTGCTCTTTTTCATCTAACACAAAATCCTTACCCTAGGCTCAAGCTCAACAGAGAAGCCAGAGAATCTGCCTGACCTCACACTGTATTTCACTAACAAAGTAAGTGAACACAACACAAAATCAGGAACATCAACTGCTGGGAGAGGTGCATGTTACTTGTAACCACAATATTTGGATCAGCCACCAAGATCTATGAGTCTCTATGTTTAATTTTTTACACAGTAGACAGTATTTACTACTAAAAAAGCATAAATACATTCAAATTCAAAATTCAAGTTTTGCATACATTCCCCACAAAAAAGGAAGCCCTCAAAATCAGCTCAGCAATTAAAAAAATGTTTTGCAACTGGGACCTATCTGTGCAATTGAAAAAACAGTGTAAGGCAGAAGTGATCTAGTTACTTATAGCTTACTTCTAGAAGGAACACCAAAAAACTATTTTGTACAATTATGCTGAAATATTTAAAGGGAAATACAACTGATGTCTCCTTCAAGAGTATGTTTTTGGTTCTAAAGAGCTACTCAAAATTATTTCCAACCTTTCCAATAAGAAAATGAGCAGCCCTGGTGGCGCAGTGGTTAAATGCCTGTACTGCAGCCATTCACTCAAAACCATAAGGTGGCGAGTTCAAGACCAGCAAAGGGCTGAAGCTCGACTCAGGCTTGCATCCTTCCGAGGTAGCTAAAATGAGTACCCAGATTGTTGGGGGGCAAATAGCTTACAATTGTAAACCGCTTAGACACTCCTTAAGGGTATGAAGCGGTATATAAATGAAGAAAAAAAATGCATACTAAGCACCTGATCATGTACTTCGTTTCCATAAACAAATGTCATATGCTCAAGTTTTGAATACATACTACATAGCTCAACTATACATAGGAGCACCTTTTCCCACAAAGAAGCAAGCCCTCAAAATAGGCTCCCTGTATAATTTCAGCCCTTAGTTTTAATCTCCCAACTATAGCTATGAATGGAAAACAAGCAAAGGTATGGATTCACCATACTGTTCAATCTAGGACCTATATCAGATCAAAGGTTAAATTCAACCACAAGCATATCAGCCAAAATGATTTCCTCTTCCCACTCATACACACTCCCACAAACACACACTCACACAAACTTTGACTCCATAAAAAAAAAAAAAGCTGGAATTCAATTGATGCATTATATCAGTGCAGATACACCAGCATAGCAAATGACAGAATATCACAGGCATAGCAAGTATAAAGGAACAAAGACAAAATCATCAACACTGTTGGTAGAAAGTCATTCATATCAAGCAGCCAAATCTCTCCATGTTCTCGCCTCTGGGTACATCCTCAAAGCCAGGGTGTTTTGACATGTTTATCTTGGAAAAAAATCACAGGTGCTGGTTATTTTTCAACCCAGGCTTCCCAGAACGTCTTGGCTCTATGCACTTCTCAGAAAGAAGTGCCGCCCACAACTCCATTCTCCTTACCTCGGCAGCTACTGCTCAGCCAAGAAGAATGTGTGAGTCCCCCTCCTTTCCCAGGGAATGGGAAAGAGCCAGTTGCCTTTGCAAGGCATGTGTATGTGTATACATGTGTTCCTGTTTTCCCAGGGAGAGGGAAAGAGCCAGATGCCTTTGCATGGAGAGAGTGCATGTGTGTGTTTGTGTGTGTGTGGAGGGGGACTTGTCGCATCCTTTGTCACATGACCCTAAGTAGTACCTTCAACATATCCATAGGTCATATCAAAATACAAAATTTGGGCCCCAAAACTTTCCCTTGACTTACACAAGTTCGACTTGTACACAAGGATATATGGTATGTCTTCCTTTGATACCACATGATCTGAGAAAAGGTGTAACTACCAGTATAACATTAATAATTAATGCATAAAAGTAAGAATCTTACCAATTCACGGTCGACCTTCAGAAACGCATACGTCTCAGCTAGCTCTTTTTCTGATCGGCCATCTCGTTTCAACTCTCTTCGTTTCTCTATAAACTTTCAAGTAAAAAAGGTTCATTTTTAATTTAATAACATTTTTAAAAGGTGAACATATAATGGTATACTCAGTGAATAAAATCATCTAATATATTGCAACAATAAAATCAGTATCATGATGATTTTTATTTCAGGGAACTGGGTCACTTCCAAATGATTTGTCTTTCTTATCCTAAGAGTTCATTACCATAATATCTGAACAGACTAAGATGGGATTGAGGTTCATGATGTTGTATTCATGGATTCAATACATGGAAGACATTTTTCAACAAAAGTATCATGACTTATTAGTCACTTACATAATATCACAATTTCTCTAAATGCCATAGATCCCATATTCTCTTCTACTAGACATCTAAGGAAAAATTTCTAGTTTTCTAACAACTAGTGATTTCAATTTGAGCAGCAGTAATGAGGCAAACAACCACATTTATATTTTGAATCACTATGCAGCTGAGGAAATAGTAGCTGAGGAAGCCATTTTACATATGATGGATGCAAACTATTTTATTTTAAGTGGTCTTTTCAAGTCTAAAAGGCAGGACAGAAATCAAGCCATGTCCTTTCATTTGCTGACATAAAGATCCTCTGGACACTGGGGATCTTCTCAAACAGAAGTACTGGTAGTTGTGAATCTGCAGGGGTGGGATTGCATCCAAATGGACATATGCTACACAAGAGCAAGCTACTACACTCATAGTGATCCCTCAGTTCAATTTGGGGCATCTCCCCATGCCACAGCCTATAACATTCAAGAAGAATCCCTGTGGAGGCTTTTCATGGGGAAGAGGGTACTATGTTTCAGTCCTAAAATACTGGGCTCTTGAGGGGAGCCTTAACTCACCTTAAAATTTTGTACCCACTCTAATGAGGGCAGTCTAAAAATGACTACCTGCAAGTGTACAAATGAATAACTAAATAAATGTCAACCAAACACTCCTCTTTGGCCTTTCTGATAATTCTCAGCATTATCCACACATTTTCAGAACATCAAGACTAAGCTTGCATTACACTGTCAAAACTAGAGTTTGTGTCATTTTAGTTCCTACACTGAGAATAGGACATGGAATATCATATCTTTCAAAGTTTAATTTTGTTACAACTTTTGACATATACAAATATTTATTTACACATACATAAAAACAAACACAAAAGATCAACAGAAAGAGTACTATTCCTAGTTTTCTGTGGGTTTTCTGGACTTTCTGGCCACGTTCTGGGAGAATTTATTACTGATGTTTTGTCTGCATCTGTGGCTGGCATCTTCAGAGGGTGGGGGCATGGAAGTATGTGGAGTATATATACTTGTGTGGCCCTTGACTGAGAGGAAGTGTTTTACGTGTTAATCTGTCGGTCTGTTGTTGAAGGGCAAGGCCCCAGGGTGGGATGATACGCAGGAGGATATTTGTGTCTATCTAATTAGCAATCCATTCTCTGCAGTGGTGGTGTTCATTTGCATGTACTGAGTCTTAATTTTGGTGTTCTTCAAGACTGGTAACCAAACTGTGTTTACTTTCAGGGTCTCTTCTTTCTTGTTGAAATTGCCTAGGTGTTTGTGAACTTCAATGGCTTCCCTGTCCATTCTGACCTGGTAGTTGCTGGCATGGTCCAGAATTTCAGGGCTTTCAAATAGCATTCTATGCCCAAGCTACTGCCAATTTTTCTGGCCTGCTCAGTCTGCAGTGTCTCTCATGTTCTTTGATTTGTGTTTGAACACTGCGTTTAGTGGTCCCTATGTAGGCCTGCCCACAGCTGCACGGTATGAAGTAAACTCCTATAGCCATGAGAGGGCCTCTCCTGACCTTCGCTGAGTGCAGCATTTGATGGGTTTTCTTGGTTGGTCTGTAGATCATTTGGAGGTTGTGTTTCCTCATCAGTTTCCCTAGTTTGTCCGTGACTCCTTTAATGAATGGTAAAAATACCTTTCCTTTGAGAGGTTGTTTGGCTTCACTCTTGTGGATTTTTTCTGAATATGGTAGCTCTTCAGATGTCTAACTGGAGTAAGCATTAGCCTGTAGAGCCCAGTTTAGGTGCTTCAATTCGTCTTGCCGGAAGTAGGGTTAGCAGATCTTTTTTGCCCAGTCTACTAGTATTTTTATTGTGCTTCTTTTTTGTCCCGGGTGATGGTTGGAGTTCTTGTGTAGATATCTGTCCATACGTATAGGTTGTCTGTATACCATGTGGCTCAATCATTGGTTCAGTTTGCAGATGACCAGGACATCAAATAATGGTAATCCTCCTGCATATCTCCTCCCACCCTGAGGCCTTACCATTCAAAAACAGACCAAAATGCAAATTAACATGTAAATTGCTTATTCCCAATCAAGAGTCACACAAGTACATATACCCCACATACTTCCATGCCAGCATTCTCTGCCACAGATGCATGTGAAACGTCAGGTGTAAATTCTTCCAGAATGCAGCCAGACAACCCAGAAAACACACATAAAACTATGGCAGTGAAAGCCTTCAACTTCACACAGTACTATTCCTCTTTTAAAGACTTCCATTTCTTCAGTATCAAGTATGCTTCAACACATACAATAAAGAAAACAAGGCACTGGTGATACAGTAATAACTGAATTATCCATATTTTTCATTTTCTTAAAAATCACATGGCCAATTTGTTGGAATCAGTGGACACTTGCAAACTGAACAACCAGTTCATTTTCAATTAATAAATTTCCATACAATCTTATAGGCATCAAGTGGATAGATAATAACTCAGGACCAAAACAGACTGAGAAAGCCAGGTGGGGTCATGGCCTCAATCCAGTCAGCTTCCACCCCGCCCCAAAAAAACCCTCAGCATCTAGATGAGGCAGAAAAAAGTTGCCTCTTTGATGCTGGAGCCAGCTTTTTGCCAGCTCTGGGGGGAGTGGTGTCTAAACGCCATGCCCCCCAGTCATCTGGAAGCTGGCCAGAATGTAACTGCCAGCGTGGCTTCCAGGTAACTGAGGGCTGTCATGTCTAAATGCCATACTTTCAAGCTGGCAACAAGCCAGCTTTACTAGGCTATCTGTTTCAGCCCTAAGGCAAGGAAATACAGGTTGAGTATCTCTTATCCAAAACGCTTAAGACTAGAAGCCTTCCATATTTTGAAATACCAATATTTGCATACACAGTGCACCCTTCCCTTACATAGGGGAATCTGTTCTGGACCCCTTCCTGTAAGGGAAAACAGTGTGTGCTCAAGCTCCATTAGAAGTAATTGGGCTTGTGCACGCCGCACGCCTCGGAGGGTGCACTCCATTACTTCTTCCAGGTGCGCCGAGGCTTCTTCCATGTTGAGACTTCCAGCATATGCTGGAAGCTACATAAGCCGCAGAAGCTTATAAAGTGGGCGCAGTGTACATAATGAAACATGATGACGCTAAAGAAAGACCGAAGATCTGTAAACAGCAGAAGGTATGAATTCTTTCCATTTCACAGATTCTCACATATCTCTCCAGCCTCAGAAATGCAATACAGGGAGAGTAGACTACTTGTGTTGTAAATCAGAAAGTTTTAGATTTTGCGGTACTTTGGATGTCAAGATTCTGGATAAAGGATACTCAATTTTTACTGGTTTTATGTATGAACTTAGATAATATTTTGTTATGCATAAATAATGTTACTCACTTCCTTTTCAAAAAGTTCATTATGAATCAAACTAGCTTGTTTGTAGATGAAATTGTCCTTTGAATGGATTTCCAAATATGATGAATGCAAGATGTTCACAACATCTTCAAATTCACGAGATTCTTTTGCTAGCGGCTGAAAAAGAGCTGCAGAGAAAGAAAATGATCATTCTGTCAACATCCAAGTGTATGCTGCTTGTACTATTAAAGGACCACATTTTATACGTAATGAATTGCTGGATTATTCTGGTTCGTCATGAACAAAAAGTGTAGGAATACGTGTAGGTCATGCTTTCCTCCTTCACATCCCTTTTTGTGCAAATATGTAAAGCAAATCAGGAATGGAAATTTGTGTGTTCCTCAAACTGGAGCTCATGGTCTGCTTCTCCTAACTGCTGATATAGAAACTGGCTAGCTTTCTATATCATTATGAGAATGGGGTTTCTTCTTTGTTTGTGAATCCTAACTTATTTGGAACCAACACACCAGCAGCCAGGTTCTGGTGTCATGCAGAGAGCTTCCCATTTCTGGCTTGTCTACCCATACATTCAAACTGGATTTGAGGAAATTGCATATCCAAACTTGTTGGTAGTTTACAGTAACCCAGGATAAACCAGCAATTCTCTCTTATCACTATGTGAACACATGCCGTCGTAAATAACGGGGGTCATCCCTCCACGCATATTCAAGGACACGTATCTCAGCTCTGCAAGTTAGGAGGAGCAACTGTATACAGCTGTAGTAAAAAAAACTTGCTTATTCCTTTTTTAAGCCAGGCTATTATTACTGTTTCCAACCCTTTTACTACAGAAACAATTACTGTCTGAATTTAAACATTTTAACAATTTAGTGGCAGTTGTTACCAAGTGCCAGTTACTTCTTTGTAGGCACTTTATGGCAAAACAAGCTTGTGCAAGAAATGTCATTCAGAATCAAATTGTATCAAATAAACACAATGGGGCGAAACAGATGGGCAGGAAAAAGTGGCTTGAAGCTGACTTTTCTGAAGCCACATTGAAACCCCACCAACCACACCACTGGCTTCCAAGGCAGCTGGAATGCTCATCTCATGACATGGCTTCAAGCCAGGAAGAAGCGGGGGAAAAAACTGATTCTTTTTGAAATGGATTTTCTCTGCATAAGGGCACATTTCTGCTGGCTTCAAGGCATGTGTCATCTAAATGTCATGCCTTCATGCCAGCCTGAAAGCACCTCTTTTTGCCTGTCTGTTTAGCCCCAATGATACAATCTTAATCGGGTAACTTCAACTGATTGTTAATGTAATTAGCACTCTTCATCTCCTTTCTTCATGACAACAACTACTGTCGCCCTTCCTAACTTGCGGATCTGAGATCTTTGACCTCCACAGCAACGATCTACAATATCTATTGATTTCTTTCCCATTCTCTGTGCACACTGGAACTATAAACTAGTGAACAACCACATCTGAATTCTTCCATATGTTAGCAGCCTTCCCCAATATGGTATTTACCAGATGGCCTGCAATACTATCACCCCTAGGAAGGAATTTCAGTCCAGAAATTGGGAGGCCATCAGAGTGGGGAATCCTGTCTCTGAACTAAAATAACTAAAGGTGAAAGAGGATTAAGCAACATGTTCCCTATGCTTGTTTTCTATTTCTAAGTATTTTTAGCATTGATGAAGAGTCCGCAAATGTGTTTTTCCATCAAGTCTAAATTGCCAACAACAAAAAATGTGGGGGACTCTGGATTTTAGTAATTTCACATGCACTATCTACAAAAACCCAAAGAACTATATCCCTTCTGAAAAGGCCTCACATAAAATCTAACAATACCCAAACTACACATATTCAGGATTAGCAGTTGGTGATGCTGTTTTAGTTCAATAAGTCTCTCTTCCCTGTTTTATTCACTGGTCAGTGCCAATGAAAAGTTAGAATTGGAGAAATGTGCAGTTTATGCTTCTGTACTTCACTTGTATATTGCTAATTTAACAGTATTCCTGGGATACTCAAACAATGGTTTTCAGAAGCTCCACAACTGCAGCATGCCACGCCACTCCTGCATAAGCCTCTCTGTTCAAATAAAGAGGACAGGAGTGAGAAAAGGTATGCAAGGGAGAAAGACATTCTGGGGCTCATTTCACTTCCAGAAAATCAATCAGATCCATGTTTCTGTGTTCTTCAAAATTTAGAACTCAGGTATGTGCCCAGATTATCGCAAACAGGAACAAAACTCATAGAAATATATAAAAGGAACAATACAACGTTATCTGCTCTCCCTTATTGTTTTTAGTAACTTTAGAAATTATTGCAATAAATATAAGGAATTGTTAAAAAATAAGGGAGAAAACTCAAAACAGTAAGAGCTCAAAGCAGGCGCCTTTGCAGGTGACCTGGTTATATCTTTAAGCAACCCATTAAATAATATTATTAAAGTGCTGGATAGAGAACTTTGAAAAAATATCAGAATCAAAAATCAACAAAGAAAAAACAATATTAACCAAGAACATGGACTTTCAAGAGAATGAGATATTGGAAAGAAAATCAAGATTTAGTCTAAGTAAAAGGAAAAATATTAGAGCATTCAGATCACAAGAACTCTGAACTATTTGCCAAGAACTATAAAAATGGGATCAATAAAGGAATAACTCAAAAAATAGAAGGATTTGAAACTATCCTTATCCTTAAGTAACCCTGGTGGGGGAGTGGTTAAATGACGGTACTGCAGCCACAATGTTGTGAGTTTGATCACAGAGAGCTTCAAGGTTGACTCAGCCTTCCATCCTTTCCTAGGTTAGTAAAATGAGTATCCAGCTTGTTGAGGGCAACTGGTTTACAGATTACAGGGATAAAACTAAAATATGTGCAGAATACAAAAGAAAGAGGAGGCCAAGCCTTGACAAATCTCAAACTGCATTATGATATTTGTTGTTTAATATGGATAAAAGCTTAGGTATTATTGAAAAATAAAAAATATCAAACTGAAAGGGTGCAGATTTGAGATTTGACTGGCATGCTTATGTGTTTTATAACAAAGAAAAAGTAAACTATCATTTTTACACTCATTACTTAAGAAACTCTGGCCCAAAGCCATGAGGCCAAAAGGAGCAGCTTCAAAAAAAAAAAAAAAAAAAAAAGGTATTTGATGTAATTGGCTTCTATAAAAACAAATGAAAGAAAAATATATAGAGGTCTTTTCAAAATGTTCACAGAAAAGGAAATTGTAAAAGAAAGTATGATAAAATGGTCAAAAACCTTAGGTTAATCGAGTTATGTCAATGGCACTTAACTTGAAAAAGGAGGGTAAGATATACTTTGTCCCAAGACCAAAAAGAAAATTACTACAGTACACGATATATTTTAGATTGTATTTAATACCTGAAAAATTATGTAAGCTCTATAGAAATTGTAGTAATAAATGCTGGAAATGTTATAAAGAAAAAGGATAGCTTTCCCATATTTGGTGGACATATGTAAATGCAAAGTATTGGGCACAAGTACATCACATAGCAAATGTAATTTTATAAGAAAATGTAAAATGTGAACAGGAAACGTTTTTGTTAAACATGACTGATCAAAAAGTGCCTATGTGTATATGTATCCACGAAATCTTAAATGTAGATTCATATGGAGGTTAAAGTTATAAAAAGTTTTAGCAATGACAACTTTAAAGAAAGTAGGAAAGTAGACTTGTCTACACTATGAGATTGCCTTTTATAGAAAGATTGGAAATGATAAAATACCAAATGCTGTAGACAAGAAAGTAATTAATTACGTTTTGAATGAACGTATTATTATTGCACTGTTATATTGTTATGATTGTTGTGTAAAATGAATCTTTTCTATAACTGCTTTTTAAAAACTTATTTTTAAAATAAGTTTAATTAAAAGTATTTTTTAAAATTCAGAACTCAGCTATGAAGCAATTTATGGAGAGAACTCAGGAAGGATCAGTAAGATCGATGAGAAAAGGAGTGAGACATTACATCACTTTAAAAAAGAAAATGTGTTTCATTTTTATAAGCAGCATTTGTTATTCTGATTTGGAGAGCAAGTCATTTCTTGTTTGGTGCACCTGATCACATTTTCCAATCAAACATCAGGATTGTAACAGGAATATCAAAATATATTAAATATGCATCTGTACAGCTCTCAAACCATGGAAGAAACTGATGTATTAAGCAAAGATCCTTATGCTTTTAAAAGAGATTGTTATTAACAGTATGAACTTTCTTTTGTGTTTTTCTTTTGAGGGTTTGCACTCTCTGTATGCATCATTAAAAATTAATTTCCCATAGCTTCTGTTGATGCTTGCTTTAGTTATATGAAAAAGAAGATGACCCCAGAAGACAAAAGTGTCCTAAATACACTGGGAACTTACAGCAGAAAACTCATGCTTTTCAATAAGCCTCCAATAAAATTGACTAATGTTCTGGAAAATAAACAGAACCACCAAGTTGTAATACAATTAAGAAAATTAAAGGATGAAAAGAGCACTTCATGTATAGTATGAACCGAGAAAAGACATATGGACTACACTAACCTAGATGCAGTTTGAAGAATTGCAGACTGTATCTTCAAGCGTAAAGAAGAATTAAACAGCGACTGGATAATCTTCCACCTAGATTTCATAAGATTTCTCCTGCCTTTCAGTTAATGAACCTGGAACCTTGCCCCTCTTTTTGCCTGTCTGTTTAGCCCCACTGAAAGCTTTCCTCGGGTGTTTCAGGAAGAGGTTATTTTGCTTTCAAGGTCATATATTTTCATAAACAGTATCTACGCTTACATCTGCATACTCTTTTTTTGACCTTGTACCATTTTTCAATGGCGTCTTTACTGAATAAAGGTATCTCTTCAAACAATGTGGTTACTTCTGAAAGGGATACAGATTGAGCCCCCCTTAACTGACATTCTGAAATCTGAAATATTTCAAAATCCAAAATTCTACATGGATGGTTGAGGTAGTGATACCTTTGCTTTCTTGTGGTTTAATGTACAAGAACTTTTTTTCATGCACAAAATTATTTAAAAATAATTATCTTCCGGCAATGTGTATTAAAGCATATAGGAAACAGATTTGGGTCCCATCTCGAAGATATCTTATGCAGATGCAAAAAACAAACACTGAGGTGATAATGGGTTAAGATGGTTATGCCTTACAGCACATGATAACTGGCCATCAAGGCTTGAAGAATATGGTAGATGGCCTACCATGTTCTATAACTTGTAAAGATCAAAGTGATTTCCAAGGGACCTTTTGGTATTTTTAAATGTTAACTTTAGCATGATGGGAAAAAACCTAAGAAAGAGAAACAAATCCTGAGGTAACCACACTCACTCAAACTAATCCTTCAACCAATAATGTGTATTACTTATAACTTCAGAAAACTACCGGAATTACTGTATCACTGTAAATGGTATAAAACAAACATGCAATGAAAAACTTCTCCCATGTACTCGAGTGCCAGCTTTTATAACTGGTCTGATTAGATGTCATAAAGTTTACGATACTCCTGAGGTTAATAAGAATATAACATAGGTTTAACACTCTCTTTGTATCAATTTGATCATTCTCTTCTGTACAAATGGTTTTGGACAAACCACGTGTTCAAACTTTGCCTGATCTACTATTTACACATCAGAAGATAATGATGAAAGATTCTCATCCTATTAGTTCAGTTGGGTGATCTTTTTCTGTTGGCTACAAGGATGAGGCCCGGTGTGGCATTTGAGCATTGGACTATGACTCTGGAGACCAGGGTTCAACCGTTTCGCCAAGAAACAAAATGGATGACCTTGAGCAAGCCACTCTCTCAGCCTCAGGAGAAGGCAATGGCAAACCTTCTCTGAACAAACCTTGCCATGATTTTTCTCAAGACGTGAGCCACAGCTGCTGGTGAAACATCAGGAATAAACTCTTCTAGAACATGGCCACATGGCACAAATAACCCACAAAGAACTTGCCACGACAGACTGGCCTTAGGGTCGCTGTAAGTCAGAAACGACTTGAAGGCACACAACACACATAAGAATATACAGTGGACCTCCGTGGATGCTCAAATCCCATTAAACATAACGGCACAGTAAAATGGTGTCCCTTACATAAAAGAGCAAAACCAAGGTTTGCCTATGGGAATCTTAGCATTTCCAAGCCATGGATGCTTGAGGGTTGACTGTATCAGCTTCAGGAAGGGAACCAAAGCAACCTACCTGGGCTTCCTCCCAGGCAAGCTTTAATGCTAAAGAGTAATGAAAGCTGTGTGACCATAACACAGCAAGACTCCTGAGGGAACAGCTGGCCCAGCCTCCCTTTGCTGAGGTGAAAGAACGAGGGCCCTAAGTTCTGAAGAAAAAGAGCCCTGTGGTGAACCACTCCTAAGAGAATGGCTAGCTAAAGAAAATAAGAAGTTTCAAAATTTGAAAAGTTTCAAAATTGAGTTAAAGACTATATTGTTTAGGGAAGTGTTCCTAGGATTGTGCCCTTGTCTGCCCCAGGATGCCTTGTTTTAACTATGTATTCAAAAGCCAAGCCCTCCCTCCAGTCCATCTGCCTTGGTCTGGGCCTCAGAGGGAAAGAAAAGGTGGACCTCATTCCCTTCCCCACCACCTTTCTCTTCTCCTTCTGTGTGGTGTCTTTTTAGATTGTAAGCGTGAGGGCAGGGAGCTGTCTCATTAAAAGACTGTGTGTACAGTGCTGTGTAAATTTACAGTGCTATATAAACAAAGGTTATTATTATTATTGATAATAATAATAATAATAATAATAGAAAGGATCAGCACAGTGGTTCTCAGCCTTTGGAACTCCAAATGTTTTGGACTTCCATTTCCCAGAAGTCCCCTTCATTGCTCAGGAATCCTGGAAGGCAAAGCCCCAAAGTAATAATAATAATCTAGGGGTCTAAAAATTCAGAACCACCTGGATGGCTGCACATCAAAAGGAAGCATCACTAAGGCCAGCAAAAATCAGAGGGAAACCAGTCACTGAACTCACTAACACGAGGGTGAGTAGGAAGCCCCTTCCCTCCTATTAAGAGGAAGAGACCTTCCAGAAGAAGAAGAAAGAGGGAAGGAAGGAAGAGCCCTTTCCAAGAAACCTCAACGTGGATGAACCAGCCCTAAAACAAAACGGACGTGGCTTGCTTAAATGTTTTGTTTCCCTTTTGCTGCTGCAGAGAGAAGGCACAGAGGAGGGCGCCATCTCCTCCTCCTCCTCCTCTACTTTCTTCTTCTTCTTCTTCTTCTTCTTTCTTCTTCTTCTTCTCTGCCAGGAGGGGGCCAGAGGCGGAGGAGGGAGGCAGCCATTTCGCGGCGTTTCCTTTTTCCTCCTCCTCTCCCTACCAACAAGGAGGCCAAGAGGAGAAGCGCCAATCTCGCAGAGAGAGCTTTTCCTCCTAAGCGAGGCAGGGCAGGGCAGGGGTGGGTCCTCCTCTCCTCTGTCTCCTCTGTCTGCATGCAGCGGGCGCTACCTAGGAGCCGAAAAAGGGGAAGAAGAAGAAGAGGAAGAGAAGGGGACGGGCAGCAGGAAGGCAGGCACCACCTTTCTTTTCTCGGCTCTTCCTGGGGATCTGGAAGTTCTTCTTCAGAGGGAGGTCTCTGCGGGGGAGGGAGGAGGAGGAGGCGGCGGCGGCGGAGGCGCTTTTGCGGTGACCCTCTTCCTCTTCTTCATCATCCTCTTCTTCTTCATCCTCCTCCTCCTCCTCTTCGCAGCGGCCGCCATTTTGTGTGAAATCGTCCTCTTCCTCGGAGGCCCCTGGAACCGACGCCGACGCCTCAGGAGTCTTCTCTCCCCCTCCGCCGCTCCCCTCCGCCATCAGGCCGCGCTCAAGGCTTCTTAGTCGTCCCTTCCCGAGAAAGAAGCCGCCGCCGCCGCCGCCGCCGAGTGTCCTCCTGACTCCTCTCTCCCTCAGCCGCCCCTCTCTCTCCTCTCAGCAGCCACTCCCCTCCTTCTTCGTCTTCTCCTTCTTCTCCTGTAATCTCCTCCTCATTCTAAAATGGCGCCCGGGCGTCAGGGAAGGGGCGGGGCTTCCTCCCAGGCGGCAGCCAATCAGCGCGCCCCGCCTCTTATAAATACCAGAACGCACGTTCGAATCGTTGGCCGTTTTCTATTTGCCCCTGACAGGGATGGAATTCGAGGCTCTCTGTGGCAGTTGGAGGCCTCCCTTTATCTTTTTACCTCAGACCGTGCACAGCCAACCCCCAGCAACAACATTTTTATCTTGCCCCAAGTGCTGGGCGTTGGCTCTGCTGCTTTCACTGACCCTCCTTCCTCTTCACACATACATACCCAGGGCATCTATATGTGTCTGTGCCTGGCTTCCACTCCACCAAAGGCACCTGAGGAAGTACAGTCAAGTCTAGGAAAGCTCATGCCGCCATTTTCTTTCTTCCAAGAGCTCTCATAATAATAATAATAATAATAATATTATTATTATTATACCAAACACATCTGAAATCATAGACTGATGTCTAGGAAAGCTCATGCCGCCATTTTCTTTCTTCCAAGAGCTCTCATAATAATAATAATAATAATAATAATAATATTATTATTATTATACCAAACACATCTGAAATCATAGACTGATGTCTAGGAAAGCTCATGCCGCCATTTTCTTTCTTCCAAGAGCTCTCATAATAATAATAATAATAATAATATTATTATACCAAACACATCTGAAATCATAGACTGATGTCTAGGAAAGCTCATGCCGCCATTTTCTTTCTTCCAAGAGCTCTCATAATAATAATAATAATAATAATATTATTATTATTATTATACCAAACACATCTGAAATCATAGACTGATGTCTAGGAAAGCTCATGCCGCCATTTTCTTTCTTCCAAGAGCTCTAATAATAATAATAATAATAATAATAATAATAATAATATTATTATTATTATACCAAACACATCTGAAATCATAGACTGATGTCTAGGAAAGCTCATGCCGCCATTTTCTTTCTTCCAAGAGCTCTCATAATAATAATAATAATAATAATATACCAAACACATCTGAAATCATAGACTGATGTCTAGGAAAGCTCATGCCGCCATTTTCTTTCTTCCAAGAGCTCTCATAATAATAATAATAATAATAATAATATACCAAACACATCTGAAATCATAGACTGATGTCTAGGAAAGCTCATGCCGCCATTTTCTTTCTTCCAAGAGCTCTCATAATAATAATAATAATAATAATAATAATAATAAATACCAAAAGCATCTGAAGACATAGACTGAAGTCTAGGAAAGCTCATGCTTCCAATTTCTTCCAAGATCTCTCTTAACAATAATAATAATACCAAAAGGTATTTTACCAAAAGGTAAAATAATAATACCAAAAGGTATCTGAGGAAGTAGACTGCATTCTAGGAGAGCTCATGCTTCATTTTCTTTCTTACAAGATAAATACCAAAAGCATCTGAAAAAGTAGACTGAAGTCTAGGAAAGCTCAGGCTGCCATTTTCTTTCTTACAAGATCTCTCGTAATATTAATAATGCCAAAAGCATCTGAGGAAGTAGACCAGCATCTAAGACAGCTCATGCTCCATTTTCTTTCTTACAGCATCTTTCCTAATAATAATTTAAAAAATACCAAAAGTATCTGAGAAAGTAGACTGAAATCTAGGCAAGCTCATGCTTGCCGACTTCTTTCTTTCAGCGAGTCTCAAAGGTGCTACAAGATCTCTCTAAATAATAATAATAATGATGGAGATACCAAAAGCATCTGAGGAAGTAGAGTGGAGTCTAGGAAAGCTCATGCTGCCAATTTCCTTTTTTTTTTTTTTTTCAGGGAGTCTCAAGGGTGCTACAAGATCTCTAAATAAAAATAATACCAAAAGCATCTGAGGAAGTAGACTGAAGTCTAGGAAAGCTCATGCTGCCAACTTCTTTCTTTCAGTGAGTCTCAAAGGTGCTACAAGATCTCTCTACCTACTGATTCTACAGACTGACACAGCTATAACTTTGAATTCTTACTGAGGAGAAAGGAATGGTGTGTTTCCCAAGTCCAAAAATGAAATTTGACAGAAGGCAGTCTTGCTTTGTCATGTTGCATATTAACGTTGCTGTTTCACTTCTCATCATTTACAGATTTCCTAACTGAGGTCCGATCCACACTGCAGATATAATCCAGTTTGAAACTGCTTTAACTGCCTTGGCTCAGTGCTAGCGAATTCTGGTAATTACAGTTTATTGTGGCTCCACAGCTCTCTGACAGAGAAGGCTAAATGTCTCACAAAACTACCATTCCCAGAATTCCCTAGCACTGAGCCAGGGCAGCTAAAGCAGTCTCAAACTGGGTTATTTCTGCAGTGTGTTTTGGCACTTAATTACCTTTGCATTTTAAGACCTAGAGCAGAACTTACTCATGTTTCCTTCCTTTCTTTCCTAATGGCCCAGGATTAAAAAAATGGCAAAATAGTATGTCCAGCTGTCCTGTTGAGGAGTACTTATTTAACTGGTATGCTGCCTTTCTCCCAGAAAGGGGCCTAAGGCGACTGACAGTTAAAAATATTTTTTAACATTTACAATAAAAATGTAAAACCAGTTAAAAACATCTAACTAAAAAAGTGTAAAATTACATTAAAATATACACAAGTTAAAAAGCATAGCTAAAACACGCACCTCATATTAAAGCCACCTTGACTTGGTTATATGTTAAAACAGCCTTGAATAAAAACTTGCCGGTAAAAAGAAAGCATGGAGCCTAGCCTCTTGTGGAAAGGAGTTCCAGAGGTTGGGTGCCACTAAGATGGCTGTCTCTCATGTCCTCACCAAACAAGACTGGGATAGTGGAAGGACCGAGAGAAAGCTTTCCCTGAAAGACCTTAGTGTTCTGGCAGGTTCATCTGGGGAGATACGGTTCTTCAAATAATCTGGACCTAAGCCCATGGGGCTTTATAGGTCACAACCAGCACTCGGAAAACGTGGCGCAAAAGATGTACTGTACTCTCACTTTCAGTTCTCTGGTGTCTCACCTTCATTGTCCCGGTTCGTCTCAAAGTACAATGCTACACAAAATAATTATCCCTTTATTTGGACAACCAAAATGCACAAAATACATGATGCAAGCTTTTGAAAATATATATATATAATGACAACGTGGTCACAATGGTCACAGACATGCATTTTCTCAAGGTGTTGTTGTGTTGTCCTGTGAGGGGATATCTATGCAAGCAGGTCCTTCCTCCTTCAGGCCATGTGGCACTGGGAACAATGCATCCCAAAGTCGAAGAGATAAAATTTGAATTCCATTGGCAATACAAAAAGGTATTTCTTCTGAGATCCAGGATGTTTTGACTGGTTGTACAGTGGGACCTCACTATCCATGGACTTGCAAATGGCATATTTAAGCATCTGTGGATGGCAAGCTCCCATTGTCCACAGTAGTGGCACTTGCATATGGCCATGCCACCATTAGAGACAACAGGATTTCACCTGATATCCCATTGTCCCTAGTAGTGACATGGCTGTGTGCACATGCCACCACTGAGGACAATGGGACTTGAGGTCCCACAGATTTTGGTAGGGCAGCTATAAAAAAAACTGGAAAAGATACTGAAGAGCAAAGATATACAACTGAACACTAAAGTCAGAATTGTTCAAGCCATTGTATTCCCAATTGTCATACAGTGGTCCCCCGGGTTACGAAGGTAATCTGTTCCGGATTACCTTTCGTAACCCGGAAGCATTCGTTTCCCGGGGGACCGCTATTTCTAACAGACCGCGCTGCCGATTTAAAGGGGCCGCACGGTTTTTCTTTTCATATCCCGGGGGATCCTTCGTATCCCAAGGGATATTTTTTGGTCCCACCGGTTTCGGATCCCGGGGATTTCGTTCCCCGGGGGATTCGTAAACCGGGGGACCACTGTATATGGATGTGAGAGCTGGACAGTGAAGGAAGCAGACAGAAAGAAAATCAGCTCATTTGAAATGTGATGCTAGAGAAGAGTACTTAGGATACCATGGACAGTCAAGAAGACAAACAAATGGGTTCTTGAACAGATCAGACCAGGTAATTCTGCAGTGTGGATACATCCACAGAACTGGAAGTGACCACAAGGGTCATCCAGTCCACACCTCTGCAGGAAGACACAATTAAAGCATTTCTAACAGTCATCAAGCCTGTTTAAAAACCTCCAAAGGAGGCTCCACCAAACACCAAGGGAGCATGTTCCACTGTTGAATAGCTGAATGTTTAGGAGGATCATTTTTCCTGTACTGTAGTTTGAATCTATTGCCCTGTGTCCTAGTCTCCAGTGCAGCAGTAAACAAACTTCCTCCATCCTCACCCCTTCAAATATTTAAATATGGCTTTCATGTCCCCTCTTAACCTTCTCTTCCCCATGCTAAACATATCCAGCTCCCTAGGTTGTTCCTCAAAGGGCATGTTTTTCAGACTTTTCACCATGTTGGTTACCCTTCTCTAGACATGTTCCAGCTTGTCCATATCATTCTTGAAAAATAGAAAAAGGTATTTCTTCTGAGATCCAGGATGTTTTGACTGGTTTTACAGTGGGACCTCACTATCCATGGACTTGCAAGTGGCAGATTTAAGCATCTGCGGATGGCAAGCCCCCATTGCTTTTTAAACTGCTGCATCATACTGTTGACTCATATTCAGCTAATGGTCTAGATTCCTAGATCCCTTTTACATGTACTGTTGTTAAGCCAGGCGTTATCCATCCTGTTATCTATGCATTTCATTTTTTTCTGCTTAAGTGTAGCACATTTCTCCCTGTTGAAATTCACTTTATTAATTTTGACCCAATTCTCTAATATGTTAACGTCATTTTGAATTCTGATCCTATCGTCAGGGGTATTAGCTGCCCCTCCTAATTTTGTGTCACCAGCAAATTTGATAAGCATGTCTTCTAGTCCATCATTAATAAAAATGTTGACTAACGCCAGGCCGAGGACAGAACCCTGTGGTACCCCACTGGTCACTTCTCTACAGGATGAAAAAGAGACATTGCTGAGCACTCTGAGTTTCTTCAGTCAACCAGTTACAAATCCACCTAAGAGCAGCGTATTCTAGCCCAAATTTCACTAACTTGTTTGCAAGGATATAATGGGAGACCTTGTCAAAGGCCTTACTGAAATAAAGATACACTACATCCACAGCATTCCCTTAACTCTATATAAAAGTGGTTAGTCTTGCACGACATGTTTTTGAGAAACCCAAATGGTGATCACAGCATTCTTTTCTAAGTCCTTACAGACTGTCTAATTACCTGCTCTAGAATCCTTCTTGGTATTAAAGTCAGACTGACTGGGCAGTAATTATTTGGGTCTTATTTTTTCCACCTTCTTGAAGACGGGAACAAAATTTGCCCTCCTCCAGTCTGCTGTTACTTCTCCTGTTCTCCAAGAATTTACAAAGATTATTGCCAATTGTTCTGAGATTACTGCTGCTAGTTCTTTTGATACCTTTGGACAAAGTTCATTTGGCCCTGGACACTCTGAGGCTGGTGTTTAACGCTGGCCTTGGGGCACATGGGGGCTGCATGACGCATGCCTCAACTCCACTCCCAAGCCACTGTCACGGTGCCAACCAATTACACAGCGGGCAGCATTATGGCACTCCTTTGGCATGGCGTTCAGATGATGCATGCCAAAACGAGCGCCAGAATGTGCCACTGCCATGACAAAGGTACCTTTTTCCCTGCTGCAAAAGGAGTGGCATTTTGCTGTCCTTTTTAGGGGCAGAAAAATGCTGGATCAGGGCCATGGCATGTAGTTGCTGTGGCCCCGATCTAGCAAGGGAAGGAGTGGTGGGATGCTGCTCCAAAGGGGTAGTCTGTTTAGCCCCTTAGATTCATTAAGAGGAATCTAAATGTAATATTGTTCTGTAAACCATATTATCTCACATAGACAAGCCCACACACTTTTATTAACATGTTAACTCATCAATTGGTTGAGATAGTAGGTGTTTTATTCTCCTCTTCCTCCTCCGCTGCCACCTCGTCCTCCTCCCTGAGTCTCCTCAAGGTGGGGAATGAGGTGGGGAACGACAACAAATCAGCAATGAACAACATAAATCAAAATCTCCCTGGCTTTTCTTTGCTAACGAAGATTCAGGAAGGACTCATCCCATGCTTTCTACAAGTGCATGGATGACTAAAAAGGCTGATCCGAGATAAACAAGTCCGGTTACAGAAAGCACAGCAAAAAGTCTCCTTGGGTGATGTTTCCAAGTTATTGTTCTTTCTGCATTGTCGTTTCTCTTCGAGACTCGTTTGGCGTGAGTTCTCGCAAGAGGCTGCAGCATTGTGGATAGTGCATCTCCATGCCTCTCGATGTGAGGCCAGGGCAGACCATTCTTGGTGATCAATTTGGCCAAGCTTGAGATGTTGTTTCAGGGAGTCCTTGTATCTCTTCTTTGGGGCACCCTTCTTACGCTGACCCGTGGAAAGTTCACTGTAGAGTACTATCTTTGGGAGGCGGTGGTCCTCCATCCTAGAAACGTGCCCTGCCCAGCTCAGCTGTGTTTTCAGTAGCATGGCCTCAATGCTGGTGATCCCTGCTTGCTCCAGGGCAGCAACATTTGTCACATAGTCAATCCAGTGTATATTTAGGATTGTGCATAGACAGCGCTGATGAAAGCGTTCGAGGAGGCGTAGATGTTGGCAATAGGTGACCCATGTTTCAGACCCATAGAGGAGAATGGACAGTATAATGGCTCTGTACACACTGATTTTTGTGCTTCAACTCAGGACTCTTTTGTGAAGCCTTCCGAATGCACTATATGCCTTTGCTAATCTGTGACCGATCTCTTTATCAATCTTGGCATCTGAGGAGATGATACTTCCCAGGTAGGTGAACTGCTGGATGGACTTAAGCACAGATTTGCCTGTGGTGATGTGGGGGTGATAGTGCTCTTCCTGTGGTGCAGGCTAGAAGAGAACTTCTGTTTTCTTCAGGCTGTTTTCTTCTGTTTTCCAGCCCAAACAGCTCTGCAGCTGTTGCAAAGGAGGATGTTAGGTGCTGCAGAGCTGCTTCTGTATGGGCAGCAAGGGCAGCAGCAGCAGCGAAAAGCAGCACACGGACTAGTTAGAGTCTTTGTATGAGCCCTCAGACGGCTTAAGTTAAACAAGCTACCATCAGTACAGTATCGTATATAGATGCTGTCTTCTTCTTTGAAATCTGCTGTAGCCCTTTGGAGCATCATGCTGAAGAAGATTGTAAATAGAGTTGGAGCGAGAACACAACCTTGTTTCACACCATTAGTTATTAGAAAGGGCTCTGAGACAGCATCACCATTTCTGACTTGACCATGCAGGCCCTCATGTAGCAAGATAATCATTTTGAGGAATTTGGGAGGACATCCCAGTTGTTCCAGGATCTGCCACAGACCTCTTCTACTCACAGTGTGGAAGGCTTTGGTAAGGTCGACAAATGTTACATAGAGGGGTGAAATAGATGGGCAGGAAAAAATGGCTTGAAGCTGCCTTTTCTGAAGCCACATTGAAACCCCACCAACTGCACCACCAGCTACCAAGGCAGCTGGAGTGCTCATGTCATGACCAGATGACATAGCTTCAAGTCAGGAAGAAGCAGAAAAAAACTGCTTCTTTTTGAAACGGCTTTTCTCTGCATAAGGACACTTTTCTGCTGGCTTAAAGGCATGTGCCATCTAAACACCACATTTTCAAGCCAGCCTGAAAGCACCTCTTCTTGCCTGTCTGTTTAGCCCCAGAGTCCTTTGATCTGCTTTCTACATTTCTCTTGCAGTTGTCTAAGAGCACATACCATATCTTTAGTGCTCCTATTAGCTCTGAAGCCGCATTGGCTTTCAGGGAGAAGTTCTTCTGCAATAGCAGGAACTAATCTGTTCAGGAGTACTGTATATTGCAAGGATTTTTCCGGCAATGGAGAGCAGTGTTATACCTCGATAGTTTGAGCAATCAGATTTTGCTCCTTGTTTCTTATACAGGGTGATGATAACTGCATCTCGGAGATCTAATGGCAGTTCACCTTTTTCCCAGTAACTCACAAGGAGCTCGTGAAATTTAGAATGGAGTACATGTCCTCCGTGTTTCCAAGCTTCAGGTGGGATTCCATCAATCCCGGCTGCCTTGCCATTTTTCATCTACTGTATGGCCTCAATGGTTTCTTCCAAAGTGGGAGCCATGTCCAGTTAATTTTTCATCGGTTTTTGTATCATATGTTGGATAGCTGAGCCTTGGACATCTCGGTTGGCACTGAAGAGACTTTGGAAATGTTCAGCCCATTGATTCAGGATGGAGGCTTTGTCTGTGATTAGTGTTTGACCATCCGTACTATATAAGGAGCTTTGGACCTGGTAAGTAGGTCCAAACACTGCTTTAAGAGCTTCGTAGAATCCTCTGGAATCTCCCAGATCTGCACAACATTGTGTCTTTTCTGCTAAATTGATCCACCACTTGTTCTGAATGTCTCAGAGTTTTTGTTGGAGTTTACTGCATGCGAGATGGAAGGCTGCTTTTGTTACATGGCAAGATGGCTGAGCGAGGTGTGTCTGATGAGCAGTTCTCTTCTTTGCCAAAAGCTCCTGGATCTCTTGGTTGTTTTCATCAAACCAATCTTGGTTTTTCTTGCGGGAGAACCCGAGGGATTCTTCCGCAGACTGCAGGATGCTGTTTTTGATATGTTGCCAAAGCACTGTAGGAGAAGAATCTATAGGATGGTCTTCAAGTTTTGATTGCAGATTTGCCTGGAAGTTCTCTCTCATGGCAGCTTGTTGAAGATTGTTGACTTGGGGTCTCCTCTTTAAGATGCCACCCCTCTTATGTTAGAGCTTAAGATGAAGATTTATTTTGCATCTTACGAGGCAATGATCTGTTCGACATTCTGCACTGGGCATCACTCGAGTATGATGGACATCGTGAATGTTTCTCTGGCGCACTAGAACATAGTCAATGAGGTGCCAGTGTTTGGATCAGGGATGCATCCAGGTTGTCTTCAAGCTACCTTTCTGCAGAAAGATAGTGTCTGTAATAGACAGCTGCTGTTCTGCACAAAACTCTAGCAGGAGGCGTCCATTATCCTTACAGTTTCCAACACCATGCTTGCCTAGAACACCTTTCCAGGCTTCGAAGTTCTTTCCTACTCTGGCATTGAAGTCACCAGGGATAATGATTTTATCTTCTGCAGGGACTTTTTCTACGAAGTGGCATAGGTCTGAGTAGAATTTGTCTTTCTCCACAGGGTCGGCTCGCATAGTTGGGGCATATATACTGAAGAGAACAACATGTGGGAGGCATAAGGAGATTTGGAGGTTTTTAATCATTTTTTAATCAATTTTTGTTTCTTATGTATTACTCAAACTTTGGTTCATCTAGTGAGATTGATTGGTAATAAATACAGAAGAGAAAATGAGACTTTTTCGCATAATCTACAACTAGCCAGTGGCTCAGCTAGGTAATTTTAGACCTTGGGATGCAGTGAGGGCAGTTTTTGTTGACCAAGTTGTAAAGTGTTCTACTAACTTTTTACTTCTCATGACTTCTGGAATTAATTGGGAGTTTTTGTGTACGGATAAACATTTTACTATTTTGGAGCTGAAAGAAGTAATTCTTTTAAAAAATAAAAATAATAACAAGAGTACAGAATCCATACCTGACCTCCCACCCAGTTATTAAGGAGGTGTCACCAACCACTTCCTAGAGATTCCAGGGTGAGGGGAGCTTTGGTGCCAGGCTCTAGCCCTAGCCTTAGCCCACCTTAGTGAGAGGAATCTGCTGCTACAGTCTCTTGTGCCTCGTGGAACCAAACCAATGCTACCTTGCACTGTAAAAAACTCCTCTTGTTTAGAGAATATTCCTTAAACTCAAGGGGCCAATTATTAAAATTATTAAAATTCTTGTTTTATACTACCTTATTTCTTGTCTTTTACTCAACACATAATGGTACCCTGAAGGACAATGCCACCTTGCATCTACTGCTGGGAAGAAGGTGTGATATGAATTAAATAAATGTAGGGAATACACAACCTAGAACATATTTTTTAAAAAGTGAGAAAATTTGAAATATTCTCATGAACTGAAATGGGCAATTAAAAATATCAAACAAAAAAGACAGTAAAATGTATTAAATGTTTGAAGCCTGACCAAAAAAAAGTGAGTATGAAGCAATACAGAGTGAATGTTTTCTTTGTAGTTTGCATTAAGAAGCTATACTGTACTGTTTTGATATGGAGAGTTACACAAACTAATGAAACTTTTGCCTATGCATATCCCTTTCTCCATTATTTAGATACCTTAACACCATCATCATGGATCTATTTTAATTTTCCTCCGTTTCATATTTTGTTTTAAACTACATATACTTAAGTTTTAAACTACATTATACTTATGCAACAGTTAAACTACTGAAAGCATGTTGAAATGTTAATTTAAAAATAAATTTAGTAGAGTTAGTTATTGAACCAGGAATTATTCTCCCAGCCACCAATCATTTTACTCTTAAATAGTCCCAGCAGATGGCAGCAACAGATTAACAATAATCTGTATTTTCCTTTTTGTGTATATTACTTTTGACAGTAAAATAAATTATTTAAAATATTACTTGTGATTGAGATGTAAAGAGGTTTTGAGACTTATGGAAATCTCTAGCTTAATGGAATCTTTTTACTCCTCTTTGGTCTATAACATATTCTGAAAGTCTCAGTTCAAAATTAATTTTCCATTGGATATGGGAGGTTTAGAGAAAAATATATTTTAATCTCTCATTGCAGTCATGAAAGTAATTCCATGATTATTTAGATCTTGGCCTGCATCATTTATTATTACTATAGTTGTTGCTGTATGCCTTCAAGTCATTTCCAGTTTATAGCAACCCTAAGGCAAACTTATCCTGGGTTTTTCTTGGCAAGATTTGTTCTGAGCAAGTGTGCCTCTGCCTTCTTCTGAGTCTGAGGGGGTGTGACTTGCTCAAGACCATCCAGTGGTTGAGCAGGGATTCAAACCCTAGTCTCAAGACTCCTACTCCAACATTCAAACCACTACATTGTATATATTATATTACATGACATATATTGTTTTTCTTGTCATGTGCCTTCACACTGTTTCTGACTTACGGTGACCTTATCATGGTTTTCTTGGCAAGATTTGTTCAGAGGTGGTTTGCCATTGCCTTCCCCTGAGGCTGAGAGCTGTGAATTTCCAAGGTTATAAAACCCATATTAATTGGGGTTTTTTTTGGGGGGGGGGGGGGTTGGGCTATGTAACCATGTTCTGGAAAAGTTTATTGCTGGTGTTTTGCCAGCATCTGTGGCTGGCATCTTCAGAGAAAGCTGGCATGGGGTTGAGTGGGGTATATTACTTACTTACTTACTTATTTATATCCCACTCTTTTCCCAGAAGTGGGACTCAGAGCAGTTTCACAACATTACAAACAGTACAATTAAAACATTAACAAATTGTTCAATATCCCCTCATGTCTTCATAACAATTCCTTAAACACCTGTGTGAACAGGTAGGTCTTAACCTGATCTCCTTGGGCAGGGAGTTCCAGAATCTAGGGGCAGCCACCAAGAAGGCTCTCTCTCACATTCCCACCAACCATGTTTGTGATAATGTAGGGACAGAGAGAAGGGCTTCTCCAGAGGATCTGAGTCTAGGCCAGTTCATACCAGGAGATATGGTCTGTCGTGGACCTGAGCCATGTAGGGCTTTATAGGGGACAACTAGCACCTTGAATTGTGCCTGGAAACAAACTGGCAGCCAATGAAGCTGTTTCTACAGGGGCATTATATGGTCTCTATAATCTGCTCCTGTAAACAGCTTGGCAGCAGCTCTTTGAACCAGCTGAATTTTCCAAATACTCTTCATAGGCAGCCCCATGTACAGCCCATTACAGTAGTCCAAACAGGATGTAACCAAGGCATGTACCACCGTGGCCAGATCTGGCTTCTTAAGGAATGGGCACAGCTGGTGCACAAGTTTTAAATGTGCGAAAGCACTCCTGGTCACAGCAGAGACCGGGCCTCCATGTTCAAAGCTGAGTTCAAGAGTATCCCAAACTGCGAACCTGTGTCTTCAGGGGGACTGTAACCCCATCTAACACAGGCTGGATCCCTATTCCCTGATCCACCTTCCAACTGAGCAGGAGCACCTCTGTCTTGTCTGGATTAAGTTTCAACCTGTTTGCCCACATCCAGTCCATTATTGAAGACAGATACAGTGGTCCCCCGGGTTACGAAGGTAATCCGTTCCGGATTACCGTTCGTAACCTGGAAATCTTCGTTTCCCGGGGGACCGCTTTAGTGGACGGACCGTGCGGCCAATTTAAAGGGGCCGCGAGGTTTTTCGTCTTCGTATCCGGGGGCTTTTTGGTGGCCCCGGCGGTTTCGGCTCCCGAGGATTTCGTTCCTCGGGGGCTTCGTATCCCAGGGGGCCACTGTACTGGTTTAGGACCAGGACAGCCTCCTTGGATTGAGGTGGGAAGGAGTAGTAGAGTTGAGTGTATATATAGCATTCAGCTTCCCATATTAACTAACTCTTCACAGGCTTTTAGTTTCAAAACATTGAGATTAAATTATATACTGGAAGAATATTCTTAAAAATTCAATTTTATGTATTTATTTATATCCTGATTTTTCTACAAATCATAAAGCAGTATGCAAAGGCAGTATGCTTTGATTGAGAGTTCCTGCATGCAGGGGGTTGGACTGGATGGCCCTTGTCTCTTCCAACTCTATGATTGTATGATTCTATGGCCATAAAGCTCAAAAACCCCACAAAAAACTATGAAAAATAGCTCCCCTTGGGTTTCAGATAATTTCAGCCTTCAAGAGAGTTCATTGACAAAGAAAGTAACTGGTAGCATGAGGTATTGTAGACCTGAGTCTACTTCCTCAGAAGCATGGAAGTAGACTCAAGTCTACGAAAGCTCATGCTACCAGCTTCATTCTTTCAATTAGTCTCAAAGGTGCTACAAGACATACTGATTTCCCAGACTAATTTGACTATTTCTTTGGATTTTATAACCAAGGCAATTTATCTATAAAACAAAAATTAACACATACATTTAGCTAATAATTTTAAAAATCACAATAAAATACAGCAGACCGCAGGAACAAGGTAGCTCACCAGTTACAAATAAAAGTCAAAATTGCAAATTAAATGTTGGACTTTAAGGTCTGATTGAACAGTATTTTTTTGAGTTTTTTACCATATGCCTCACTCTAAAAGCACAGAGGGACTCAGTCTATGTTGGGCATTTTATACCCCATTTCAAGGTTCCAGCTCTGGATAGACCTATCCAGGTAGAAGGGATACACTAAGAAGGGCCTCTGAAGCTTATCTTAAAAGCTCAGGGACAATTGTAGGGAGGAAGGTGATTTATAGTGTATCCCTTTCCTGGGCTGTCTGGGATTTTAAAGCAGGGCTGTGCAAAGTCTTTCACCAGGTGTTGCTCATCTGCAACTTCCAACATTCTTCACCTTTAGCTGTGGTGACCAGGGCTCATGAGAGCAGCAGCAGATCAGGAAGGAAGCATTTTGCATAGCTCTCTTTAAATGTCAATATCAACACCTTGGACTTGATACTTAACCTCAGACTGAATACTTAACCAGTGCAGATTGTGTAAGACTGGAGTTACATTGTCCAAGCTTATGTTAAATTTCTTGCTGCAGCACTAAAGACTTGCCAGTTTTCAAATTCTCTTCAAGAGAAGTCCCTCACATTTGAACCTAGAGATACCAATGCATTTGATCATGAGATCCTCTGAAGAAGACCTCAGTTGCCAAATGAGCTAGAGCTGGTAAAAACTTCCCTGGCCTCCAATTATAGCTTCAGGTCTTGTATACAGGAGAGGGGTTTCCTCATTGTAGTTTACCGAAATTCAAGTCTGTATGTGAGCACCTTGTAATCACAAGCAGTGACCATCATCTAGAAAGAATAAAACAAAGTAGACATCTATCTACATTGAGTAGTTTGTAGTAGCTGAAACAGCCATCATTGTAAATTTCAAGACCATCACCACCAGCTAACTCTGTGGGAAAGGAAGTTATTAGCTAAATCCAGCAAAGTGACAATAAGATAACTGGATTGCACTATTAGATACAAGAAGTATAATACAAGCCACTGGGAAGTGTGCAATGGTCATAGATGAACACCCCTGATGGCTGAAATTATATGAAACCCAAGGGGAGCTATTTTCTATAGGTTTTTTTGTGGGTTCTTTTGAGCTATGTGGCCATAGAATCATACAACCATGGAGTTGAAAGAGACCACAAGGGCCATCCAGTCCAACCCCCGCCATACAGGAACTCTCAATCAAAGCATACCTAACAAATAGAAATTCAGCCTCTGTTTAAAGACCTCCAAAGAAGGAGACCTCACCACACTCTAAGGGAGTGTGTTCCACTGTTGAACAGCTCTTACTGTCAGGAAGTTCCTCCTAATGTTTGGATGGAATCTCTTTTCCTGTAGCTTGCATCCATTGTTTCAAATCCTGTTCTCTGGAGCAGCAGAAAACAAGCTTGGACCCTCCTCAATATGACATCCCTTCAAATATTTAAACAGGGATATCATATCACCTCTTAACCTGCTCTTCTCCAGGCTAAACAAAAACAAACAGCTTCATTTATATACATCTTCATACTGCCTAAGCAGTGTCTAAGTGTTTTAAAACTGTAAGCTACTTGCCCCCAACCATCTGGGTACTCCTTTTTAGCAACCTTGGAAGGATGCAAGCCTGAGTCAAGCTTGAGCCCTTTTACTGGTATTGAACTCGCAACCATGTGATTATGAGTGAGTGGTTGCAGTACAGGCATTTAACCACTGTGCCATCAGCACATCCCCAGCTCTCTAAGTTGTTCCTCATAGGGCTTGGTTTCCAGACCCTTCACCATTTTAGTTGCCCTCCTTTGGACACACTCCAGTTTCTTAACATCTAGAAGAGTTTATTCCTGACATTTCGCTGGCATCTGTGGCTAGCAATCTCAGAGAATACATTCTCTGAAGATGCCAGCCAGATGCCGGTGAAACGTCAGGAATAAACTCTTCGAGAACATGGCCACATAGCCCAAAAAAAAAACCATTAAAAACTATGGATGCCAGCCATGAAAGCCCTGGACTTCACCTTGGAGCTATTTTCTGTTTCTTTTTATTTTCTTCCTTGTTTCTTCTTTATAGCTCCTTACAAAACCCTATGTGCAACTGCCCCACCATGGAACTACCTGGTAAAATTGTGTGCTCCTGTGAGGTAAGAGGCTAGGCTATGCTGATGGTGCTAGTGCTTTTCCTGAGGAGCCAAATTAAATGTGCCAAATGCCTTAACATGATTTGTGGAAGAAAACCATACAATGTTTTATGGAAGGGTGTGTGTGACACTGGTAGGGGATCTCTCAGAAACAATGGCAGAGGCACGTTAGCTAACTCTGAAGGAGTTAGTATTGAGAAGATGAAGACAATGGTAAACCACTCCAGGATGCTTTTTACTTCGAAAACCCTATGATGAGACAGTCCAAAATGAAAGGAAAAAATAGTGCTGTAAGATGAGACTTCCAGATCTGAAGACTCTCAACTAGCCACTGGGAGAAAGCAAAGTACAAATAACACTGTGTTATTATAAATGACATTGTGCCACACAAATGGACTCAAGCTGAAATGCCCTTCAGCAGCTGACATGTTCAGATGTGAAAAGAAAGTCTTAAGCTGTACAAAACATATAATAAGCATGTAAAACGTGAGAAGCAAATGACAGACAGCAACAATAACTACTTACCTGTATTCTGAATTGGCAATGACTTTTCAGAAAAGATACCTTGCCATGAAAAAGTCTACAAAAAGAGAATCCAGTCCACAGCAGAATGAACTCTTTTGAAATTCCCAATGTGTAAATGGTATTTAACTTCTGATAACTGAAATTTACTGTGGTATCAGAAAATTCTTCATATAGATTTTACTAATTTTTAATGAACAGATCTAGTGTCTTATTAGTACTTTAAACCACCATCAGACATTCATTTTTGTAATTATAATTAAATTACATAATTGTGTAATTAAATTTGTTATTAAAATTGATGTCAAACTACTGTGTTCAAGTCTGGTGAATTATATATATATATTACATGAAATCCAGGATAATACTATTTAACTTGTATCAAATGTAGGATTTGTCAGAAACCATTAAGAGTTCTGAAGGTTCTACCTTTACATAGTAAGAAATTTTTTTAAGTTAAAAAAAAAGTTTAGCGTAATTTATTGAAATGCCTTGAGAAAAGCATAAAGTAATACATACATTACTTAATAAATGAAGACAACAATTCCCCAACATTTTGGCAGGTTGTTGTCTTTTCAATTGTTTACATCCTAACTGTGGGAATGCTTACTGAAAACAAGCCACCAATGTATTCAGTGGGAATTATGCACAGGTAAGTGTGTACAGGAATGCAGCCTCATATACTTTCTATTTCCTTTTGTAAATCTCTCTACTTATCCAAAGTGGATGCTAAGCCATATTTCTCTTAAGAACAAGAGAAATATGGCTTAGCATCCACTTTGGATAAGTAGAGAGATTTACAAAAGGAAATAGAAAGTATATGAAGAATATTCAACTTCCAAAATGAAGCAATTTAAATAAATTACAACACTGAAACACAAAAGAATGATCCCATTTAAATTCTGTACATACAGCAATATGTTCTAATGAGGAAAATTAGCTTAATAACCTTTATAAAAATAGAAGTAAAATAACCTATGTTAGATTGATGATCTCAACATAATGACTGCAACACAATGACTCCTCTAACATCCAGCAAAACATGTACAAATTAATGTTGATACTTTATTTCCCTAGTTTTTCAGTAAACAGGTAAAATACTTGAAATACACATTTTGGCAATATTTTATGAATAGTACTGCTTGCACTGAGGTTGGAATCTATACGGCATGGAAAGTTAAGTAGTAATAGTAGAAAAGATCCTTTCAGTGCACTAAACTGTAAGTTAGAGGCGCATTAGCAAGTAGATCAAATTAAACATTTCAGTGTTTTTTCAAACTTTCATTTAAAAGTTTGACCCAAAACTACTAATTTGATTGGCATTTTCCCAGCTTCAAGGTTGCAGAGCTAACCAGAGATGTCCTTCAAGTAACATAAAAGAATGAACCTAACACTTCTTGAGATGTAACTGAGTTGCCAGAGTTGCAGTACCAGTGGATACACAGACAGTTGTCTTGGGAAGCAAATAGGTTTCTCAATAAGGCAAAATTTCTTTGGATGTCTTCTTAGAAAAAATGATTGTGAACCAGAGTTTTACATTCAATTTGCAAATCACCATTTTCTTATTTTAATCATAATAAGTTAACCCTCTTAAAATCTTAATAGTCAACATATCAAATTATCAAAAGTGACTTCTCTGAACAGTGAATAAATGATAATTTTGTGAGCATATCTGGTGTGAAGTCCCAATCTAAATTTTTCAGGTTTTCATAAGTATCTCAAATAATGCAGAAACTGCCTGGCCTTTGTTCTGAATCGTGGCTCTTGAGAGGGCACCAAACAGATTTGCTGTGGAGGAGGTCAGTAATAGTGCCCATATCTGGGAACGACATAGCAGTGGTTCTTGTGGTCTGAGCAACTGGGAAGAAGGGAAGAAGGAAGAATTTAATTTAAAATTTCATGAATAATGTCCCAAACTTTGAATGACAACAGATGCAATATTGAAATATTGAAATGTAAATGCAAAATATTATCAGGGATTTTAGAGATCACCATTTCATATACAACTCCTGGCTGCGCACTCAGGTATGACTGCATGAAAACAAAATTAACAGTTTTAACTAAAGACTTTACCACTCAGGGAAAATTGGGGGGTTTAAACAGCAAAAATCATGTGAAAATTGCACGCTTATGATTAACATTTTCACACACATTGCGATTAAGGAGACATTATCCCGGGAATAAACAGGCAATAAATAAAATTTTCCCGTGAATGATTTGTTGCTATTTATTGCCTGTTTAGTCCCAGGATAATGGCACTGTAATCGTAATATTTTTAATTGTGATTGCACAATTTTCACATGATTTTTGCTGTTTAAACCCTTGATTTTCCCCGTGTGATAAAGTCCTTAGTGATTGGAGTGTATCAACTTTACTTTTTTCCTGGAGCTTTTTAAGAGGTCTTATTATAAATGAGCTAGGAAATACCTGTACACTATGATCTATTTGTCTGCAAGAAGATTCAGCAGTGGTAGCACCATCTCCCTTCAGATTGTTTAGTTTGCATCTGTGTACTAAGGGGATACACACATACTGCAATAGCCATAATTTAACTGTTAGGTGCATTTCTTCATAAAGACCTAAGAATCATTCTGCATTTTAGAATTGTTGCTGAGCTGATAGCAATACTGCTACTGTATGTTAGCTTAACCTGTAGGTCTGGTTCCCAAATGTTGCTTGATTTCTCAGTGCTTTGTGAACAGATTGTACTGAAAACAATGAAAGTCCCATCTGTAATAGCTCACACACACTTGCAAGTAGTTACCTGATGGTGTATGTCAAGTCACAAGGTAATGAGCCATTTAATTTTAGCCTTTCGAGCTTTCTGAAACACATTAAAGACTTTGACAACCTTCTTGAACACTTTATAGATGCCTTGCATTCAGCTGCTATGTGAGAGGTCAAAACTGGGCACTTTAAGAACAGAAACATCCATGGTGTAATATGCATAAACACAGTAGTATAGAGATTATATCTACCAGCAGGACATTCGAAATAATTGGTCAAGTACCTCTCTCAGCCACTGAGACATTTATAGAATATCACAGGATTATGGTTGCAGTTGCCATACATTCCAAATTACGCACACTGGCAGTTACAGTACTGTGGTCATAAGGTACAAATATAATAGTGGCTGAGTTGACATTGTCACAAAAATATTTAAAAAGTGCTTCTTGCTCCATATACGGAATGCAGATACTGTACAGGTAAAACATAGAAGACCTCTATGAAGTTTTTGTCAGACATTGCTTTCTAGCTCTTGGTCCTTCTCCCAAGAGTCTGTCTGTTCCATGTGGTCACAGTCAATGCTGATTTCGCTGGTGTCCATACTACAGTCAGACCCACTGTCTGACTGGTCCATTTGCTCAAGTTTTGATTCTTGCCGTGATACTCTGTTCCTGCTTGAGGATGTTAGTAAATGTCCCTCAGAATTGGATATTCCACCCTCTCCTGATGCACACAAGACAGATTCTTTGGCTTGACGGATACAGTTGAGCCACTGCTGTTTGTTGAAGGTGTCATTTGCTTGTAATGAATGGGATTGGCTCTGAGATCCATTTTTGAAGCTGACTCTAAAAAAATTTTTAACTGAAAGAAACCAGGCTTGTTAATAAACAGGATCATGTTGGGAAAGGATTTCTATAGTATGTTAAAGGTTTTTTTAAAAAATTATTTTCTAAAGTACATCTATTTGGTTTGTATCTTCACATCAAAAACTAAGGTCTGAAAGATCTACATGTTCTCTGAAGTTTTTTAAAAAATAAATTATATTCTACACAAAATCCTGACAACTTTATTCCCAATTTTTTTCTGTGCAAAAGATGTATCTAACTAGGTAGTGCATACCTGCTAAAACACTGGACTCACCATGTGTAAGCTAGTTCTATCATTTAGTACTTCAGGCTTATTCAGTTATTTGAAAAAGGTGTCACAGTTTCATTCTAAAAATCCACAGTTCTTAAATTTCAATGTTTGGTTATAAATGATTGAAGGGGTTCTTACTTCTCTCATTGTTGCTAAATGCACCACGTATGGATCCACCTAATCGCACCTCTCCATCTTGCAAATCCTCTAAAACAAGATCCTTCACAGGGATGGGTTGACGATACAACTGGTAGCAGAGTTGCTCATTTTGTGTAACTGTTCGAGTAATTACTAGCACTTCTTGGAAGAGAAAGACATGCAATTTCTGACAGCAAAGAGGAGAAAAACAGAAATGGTCACTTTCAAAAGTTTTTCTGTCCACATTTCTTAGTACTGTATATACAATTTAAATTTTTTAATTTTAATTTTTTTTAAAAAAAGTACTCTTTAATTTGCTTTAAAACAAACAAAAGGTATTCTTTCCAAATTTTCACTTTAACCACATGAAACTATTTACATTTAGGCTGTGCTTGTGATATTTAAAGGTATAATTTTAATTTTGCTAGTTGTTCATGTCACAACTATTGCCATTGTATTCAGTGATACAGGAGAATTATGATTTATAAGTAACAGTACAAAATACAATACTAAGGATTCTGTATGGTGTGCTATGGGAGGAGGTCAATGGAGAGGTGCAGTGACACTATGAGTTACCATACCAGATAATGCCAGCCCCAATGACACCACTGAGCTGAAACAAAAACATGGTGAATACCTTGTTTCATTAGCATCAGCAAGTCTAACCTCGTGCAAATGTAGAGTTAAATATGCTGAATGGGATATCAAACAGGAAAGTGCATACTGTACAATCAAGTTTAAGATACAGTAAGCCATAACTTTGTAAATTGCTAATTATATTAAAAAGTATAGCCTCTCTCTGAGACACTATAAAGAGGTTCCATTCAGCTATTCTCCCTGCCTGCCTATTTTAAACTCTATCAGGATTATACAAATTTCAGTTTTATATGTCCAAATAAGCCGTTCACTTTATAAAATAATGTAACTATAAAGAGTATGAATGTAGCTGGAAAAAAGAAGCAAGCCAGCATTGCTTGTTTTGAAAATGAATTCCTTACCACTCCTCTGTTGTTCTTTAGTTCACCATGACAACACACAACACGTGACTCATCTATCAGGGAGTCCTTTTGGCCTTCATCAAGATATATTAGCCTCTCTTTATAATACTGACATTCAGATTCACCTGTCTTCTTGTTGATTTCTGCCACTATGCCTTGGACAATATTAATCTGTGAAAAAAGACCATTAAAATAAATCATAATTTTTCAAGACAATTTCACTGATGGAAAAACAAAAAACAAAACAAAACAAAAAACGTGAAGGTGAACAAAATTTTTATTTGTGATATTTTTCTTCTAGATATTAGAAGGCAGACTATATAGAGTTAGGTACTTCAATTTTGTTTTTCAATTTAAGTTTTCAAACTACTCCACATGTCATATTTCAAAACATGATCCATCCATGCAATGCATGTGCAGAAAATCTATACTATGTTCTATGTACGCCACATATATGCAGTAAGAAATCCATTGAGTGAACAGAGCACCTGTATCACTGAACTTTTTCATTCAATTTATCAAATTCAACAGATTAATCTGCAACAGTTTATACCTGCAAATAAACAGTGGAGCCCTGGTGGTTAAATGCATGTACTGCAGCCAATCACTCAACAAACCTCAAGGGTTTGAGTTCAATACCAGCCAAGGGATCAAGCTCGACTCAGGCTTGCATCCTTCCGAGGTTGCTAAAATGAGTATCCAGTTTGTTGGGGGCAATTAGTTTACACATTGTAAACTACTTAGGGAGTGCATAAGTGCACTGATAAGTGGAACAGAAATGTACTTGCTATTCTGAACATTTTTGATGGTCCTCAAGGGTCACTCTAACAACTCTGATGCTCAAATTGACACAACAGTGGGGAAAAATAAAATTAATCTCATATACAGTATATTATAAAAGAAGCCCTATCATAATGCACCCACCCTCAGATAGTTACAGTGCTCCTGGAAACACTGGCAGATTGTAAACATGGTATGTGCACCTTGTGGCCAGCAAAGAGAGCTATTAGCTCCCGAGAGAAGGAATGTACAGGACTTCTTTTAACAATAAAAATAAATGGGAAATTTCAGGCTATGAGGTTTATTCGTGACGTTTCACCAGCAGCTGTGGCTGGCATCTTCAAATAAAGCCTTCACATAAAGGGAAGACTTTAATTTTTGCCACTATTGCAGTTGTGTCAGTGATGGTCAAATGTAGCTTTTCCCAGGTTGGGATGGGATGCTTTCCCCAGATCTGAAGAAGCTGCCTGTTACTGCATTAGAAATCCCTTTTTAGTAAATTAGTAAATTACTTCATTTCTTTCCCATATAATGTCTACTAAATGTAATGGGCAAAGATAGTTTTAATTACTATTAGATAAGGAACACATAGCTATTTTTCTTCTTTATTCTTTATATCAAGATAGTAAATCTTTTTCCTTTAGAAATTATTTGGGAGATAATTTGATGATAATTAATGGTTATTTACTGATGTTATTTACTTATACATCATCTCAGTGAAATGATATGGTGGGGGTCTTTGTTAACTACAGTTATGTCAATCTTACAAGCAAATTAAGAATAAACTTAAGGAATGCGGCTCTGTTATAGGTAAGAACCTTGAGCCAGCTGGGGCAATCTTTCATAGACTGGTGTTAAAAATTATTTATGTAGATGGTAATATCATTAAACACATACAGCTTCTTCAAGGTGTTGTTGGTCTGGATGATCATTTGGTGTGTGTCTCAGAATCTCTCTTAGTAGCAATGGGTATTTCACCAGACGGCTTCTTGGGATGTCAAGGAAGTTCCAGAGGTCCAGTTTGCGACTGAAAGGTGATTCTAAACAACGCTGTAGAAAATCTTGTACTCGATGGTCCTGTTTTTTATGATCCAGCAATGCTTTAGCAGCTACTTGGTTGCTGCAATAGCTGTCATAGGAATTTAGGCAAGGTAGCTAGAGAAAAATAAATGAAAATAATTTGTGGGGCATGCATTTGGCAAGGGTTTCTAATATATTAATCTTTAATTTATGTGCTCTCTTGCATCCCCCCTCTCCCTCTCTTTCTCTCACACACACTTCTTTGTTCTAAAAATACACTTCTTGCATAAATTGTTTTCTACAAATTAGAGTTGAAAGGCAATAGTTCTTGAATAGAAGTTGTAATTTCATGAGCTGGCAGAAATATAAACATTTTTGGAATTTTAAAATTATCTGACAATCAAGGACACTGCATTTATGGACTGAGCACCACTATTTTAGGAACACTCATCATTGCCAGATGCGTGGTTGTAATAGCAGATGCAGCTGTTTCAAGGCACAGAAAAAGGTGCCTGTACATTTTCAGTACAGGCTTGGCAATGCGGGGAAAAACACTTGGGGAGTGTCTTTTGGCCTTGCCAATGTCACACAAATATGGCTTTGACAAATAGTTACATTAAGTGATTCTACACAAATATTGTTAGTAGATTTGTGAATCCTAACATCACTGACCATTATTTCAGTATTTTACTAGAATCAGATATAATGCAATTTGATAGACATGGTACCCAAGTACACATATTACCCTGCTCTAAACTTTCTTACTATGGGCAATAATAAAAACAAAATATATTAATACATTTTATGCATATGTTCCATACCCAGCTCACAAGGATATGACCAGCTGAATCTGTAGATCCATCAGGCTTCCTAACTTCTTTCAGTCTTCTAAGAAGATCTAATGAAAATGCAAAAAATGAAACCAACAAAAAGGTTACTCAAAAACCCTGGATTGTAAAGACATACAACTAGTGAGGTGATTTTGGAGACTTCCAGTCCCTTATCTGTGTGGATCTAATTTTTTGGGTACTATGAGGATAGATATGCCTGTTCTTTCTGTGCAATGCCCCCCTCCTGATGTACTTTAAAGCCCCAAAGCCTCCTTATACAGGCATTCCATGCTTCAACATGAACAAACAGGATTACTAACTTCTGACACACACATCCTGCAAGCCAATGCACAATGACTACAGAAGCGCTGGAACCTTTGGAGGACCACTGAGGATCTCAGTGTTGATGTCAGTTGTTTTGTGTCTGGCTATGGAAGGGTAGCCAGTCCTTCTCTGATCCTGCGTGTTCATGTTGAAGCACAGAATGCCTATGTGAGGAGGATACAGAGTTTTAAAGAAAGTTGGGGGATGGTCTATGCTGAGGGGCTGATAAACTGAGGGGATGTTGAACTGCGGCCACAATCTTTATCATCTTTATCAAATGTTTCTCACAGACACTGTGTTGCCAAATTGCCATCTTCTGAGCTGTTGCTAAGCTCACAAAAGACAAAACTACAGCCACTAGTATTGTGCATGCATTTATCTCCCCCCTTGGAAAGGGGACAGTTTAAGTCAAGACAAGAGAAAGGGTTAACTTTTTCTCCCCACTACTGCTGCTTCAGTTACAATTAGAGCCACCTGCATCCACCTAGCAGTTCCTATTAAGTAAACAAAAAACAAAAAACCAGACATTTTAAGAGATCCAATGTGTAGCTTTTCTCTCTTTGGCTGAACACATGAACATATTTGATATTTGCTTAATCAAACAGCCGTTGTTTTCACCTTTGTTCTGACTGCCCACCTGAAGGGGGAACTAAAATGCTTACCTGCAAAGGTGTGCGGTGAAGCTGGCAGAGAAGGGGCAAGTAAAATGCCAACCTCTGAATGTGTGCATACAAACATCAAATCCCACCTCCCAAAAGCCAACACTACCTTTTCCAGATGTTGATATAAACAAAGGAGCTACCCTTCTGGGGTGGAAACCATCAGGTGATCCAGGTAACTACCTAACAACGTGGCCCTCTCTCCCCATGCAATCCCAATTGGGGGGGGGGAGGTGTCAAACCACATATGTTAAAACCAGGTTCTCCCCAAAAACAATGGAGTAAACTGGAGCATTTTTTAAAAGCCCAGTATTTTTTAAAAGAAGTATCAAAAAGAAGTGTTTTCGCATCAGGAGAGGAACATTGTGTGTTACAACAGAACAGAGTCTAAGGATGCATTATTTAGTCTATATAGATTCAGCCTCTGTCTTATTCATTAGAATTAAATATTAAGAAGCTGAGATGCATACTTTTTAAAAACATGCCTCTTAAAAGTCTTGATATATTGAGAACAAGTTTCTCTTATACTTAGATATCCAATTCTACACACCTTTACAGCTTACATTTTACTGGGAACAATTAATTATTATTTTACTTTTTATTTTACCATTTAAACCAGATATGAAATGCAAACGTCTGGTAAATTCAACTTCTGGTGGCATTTAAACCCATTCTTAGATGTGGGTCAGTACTAACATTAAAAGCTGGCAATTGTTTAGATCAAGAAAGCAATGTCAAATAATCAGTCCACAATGTCAATAAACAACTAAAATATAATCTTCCTCCAGAGACAAAAATCTACATAATTTGTTAGGAAATATTCCTGTTCATTTCAGCTCATTAATGCTTTTTCTTCTGAAGCCCCTTGTGGAATTTGCAGCCCTGTATAGCATTCTGTGTAGTTGTTCAAGCATTTTGAATAGAAAGAATGATACCTTCATGTAGAGGAATTAAAGAATCCAGTGTTCCAAAAATTTGGTTCAGCTCTTGTTCTGACATTATGGAGAGCTTAAGCATTGGGTCATGGTAAGCCTGTAAAAACAAAGAAGTCATAAACACATGCTTGAAATGGTGGCAAGTAATAACCTTTAAACTCTGGCACTTATACCTGAAGCTTCAGTTTAGAATGCTTATCTAAATATGCAGGTGCTAAATATGACCATGAATAAATTCAAAAAGAAGGCTAAAATATTTAAAAGCACAATACCTTCTTTGCTAACTTCAAGTCTTCTATCAAATCTTCTTCTCCTTGTGAAAGTTCAAAAATAGCCTAAAAGCAGAAAAAGTCTTGAGAAATTTACTGATACCAATGGGCTTAAGCAATTTTCCCAACATTTACCTTGTTTTAGCTTTTTATAATGTGTCAGCTCCTCTAGTTAAAATAATTATAGCTTGTATAATTTATTATATAATTTGTTTGTATATTTCAGGACAAGATATAAACTAATGAATAGAAACAAGAAGGTGGGATGTGCTCCTCGTTTATTTCTGACTGGGTTATGACTTTACCATGTTTGACCTCATTTATGTTGTAGGATGCATAGGTAAAAAGGTAAAGGTATCCACTAGTCATTAATGTCTAGTTGTAACCGACTGTAGGGGGTGGTGCTCATCTCCATTACTAAGATGAATAGCAAGGGGATGTGGGCTGTCTCCTGGGGGCGGTTGACACCAATACTCCCCAAACATCTGCCTTTGGCTAGAAATGGGCTGTGGCATCCACCTGTGTCCCTTTACAATGTTGGAGACTGGGGTGGGGGTGGGGGGAGGCTCAGTGGAAGGAGAAGACAGAGGCTTCATTGGTTTTTTAATATATACAATTAAATTTTTAATCTTGATTTTTTGAAAAAATCTATTTTTAAAATTTTCTTTAAAAAATCTTATCTTATGAAATGTTCACTTTAACCATATGAAACTATGTATGTGTAAATACGTTCAGGCTGTGCATATGATATTGTAATTTAATAGTATAATTTCCATTTTGCTAGTTGTTTATATCACATCTATTTACATAACATCCAGTGATATATGAGAATTACGATTTATGAGTAACATTGGTACAAAAAACATTACTAAGGATTCTATATGGTGTGGTATGGGAGGAGGTCAGTGGGGAGGGTGATGCCATGAGTTACTGCACTGGTTGACACAACCTTTGCGATACCAGTGCCTTGAGTCCCAGTGCTGTTAGCTGGCCTTCTGATATATTATGCTGTATCAGGTAGAAGCAATCTCAGAGGACAATTCACCTTCAGGGAGTTAAATATTTGTTTGAAAATTTTCCCAAAGTTGAGGAAACAGAATGAAGGGCATGTGAGAACTTTTGCTCACAGAAAGAAGATGGTGGGCATGGACAAGGAAACTTAGGAAGAAGCCTGAAAGAGGGGAGGGCTTAGGAAATGTGCAATGCCTAAGCAAAATACATCCCTGGGGCCTTCGAGACTTCAGATATTATCACACTGTACCGTTACAATACTATTACAGTGGGCCCTTGTTATCCGTTGGGGTTTGGTTCCAGGACCCTCCGTGGATAACAAAATCTGTGTATGCTCAAGTCCCACAACAAATGGCACAACAAAATGGTGTTCCATATATAAAATGGAAAATCAAGGTTTGCTGCTTGGAATGTATACTTTTAGGTAATATTTTCAAGTCATGTATGCTCAAATCTGTGGATAAAAAAATCTGAGCATAAGGAGGGCCAATTGTATTACACTTTAATGGCTATGGCTGCCTCCTGTGGAATTCTAGGATTTGCAGTTGGGGGGGGGGGCTTACAATTCTCAGACAGAAAGCTCTTAGATCCCAATAAACCACAAACCCCAGAATTCCATAGGAGGCAGCCATAGCTGTTAAAGTGGAATCATACAATTATAACAATGTACTGTAATGTGATATCATCCTTTCTGGCCAGTCTTTTCCTGTCCAAAGACAGACAAACTGCCTCTTTTGAAAACTCAAGGAATGGTGATTTATTTGCACAAGCAGTGAAATAACCCCCAGTTCCATAACAATTACCATCCTTGGTTTAGAAAAATTGACTTTTACTGTTCCTAAAAATAGTGACAGGGGAAAAAAGTGGTCTGACATGAAAACTAAAGTCCTAAAGTTGAATGGGAAGCAGACAACGAGTAGCTAATAGGTGAAAATGCTGAGCAAATAATGATAGTTAAAGCATTCAAAATTAGAAAGAGACTGTGGAAAACTCTCTTGGAGCATACTAACAAACTTGTATCTGCTGTTGGGAGAACCAGCGGTGTAGTGGTTGGAGTGTTGGACTATGACTCTGGAGTCCAGGATTTGTATCCCCACTTGGTCATGAAAACCTGCAGGGTCATCTTGGGTAAGTCACACTCCCTCAGTTTCAGAGGAAAGCAAAGGCAAATCCATGCTGCATGAATCTTGCCAAGAAAACCCTCATGACAGGTTTGCTTTAGGGTTGCTATAAATCTGAAATGACTTGAAGGCACACAACAACATCACATCTGCTGTTGACAAGAGTAGTAAGAACATTTTTAAGGCTGGGGGCTCTGTCCAAGCCCCAAAAACATGGTAACATAAGGGAACACAACTGCAAATACTAACTAAACAGCTAAATCTTATAAATAAAGAAAACTTTTATTTATATCCCGCTTTTTGTTAAAACAATCAAAGCGGCATAAATCTTTGAGCAGAGGTCTCTAGTCAGAGAAGTCATCAAAGTTTGGCATAGCTGGGAATGTGCCAGGGATGACAACATGAAAGAAGGGCCACCATTAACTGGAGACTCTGAAATATGTTTCTCACTGCCATTTTTATTTGCCTTGTACCTTGGTAAGATATTGCTGTTCTTGTTGTGTTCCTTCAAGTCATTTCTGACTTATGGTGACCCCAAGGGGAACCTACAAGTTTTTTGGGCAAAATGTGTTCAGAGGGGGTTTGCTTTTTCATGCACACGCCTATACAGATTACAATTATCAGCATAATGTGACTTTGTTTCCCTTTGAAAACCAGCAGGATAGCCAAGAAGCAAGAGAGGATATATAGTGATGGTTGCAATAGTTTTAAATATGCAAAGTGGCTGCTGTTCACTCTTTAACAGAGGTTACCATTTCCGTTTTGTTTAGGATATGTGACCATAGCTCTGTGCAATCAGATATCTGATCCTCCCCATTGAAATTCAATCAGCAAGTTATGCCCTGCAGATCACAGGCATATGTAGCAACAGCGTATGTAGGACCCAAGGATCATTATACATCCTTGGTTGCTTTTTGGCTGTCCCTATGGAGTTAGCAGCCCAAGTAACTATCTCCTATGGAAGCTAGCAGCTGAAGTAACTATCTCCTGTGGAGGTAACAGATTATCCAGGACTGCAGCTTGTTCATGAGGAGCTAAGTGACCCACTAAGTGCCTGCTACAGTACCAGTTCTACTTCTGCTAAAGTGAGTTGCATGCCTAAATTAATTGCCATAGAAAAAAAATCCAGAGTTTGCTCCAGCTGTCATAATTTTTACACAACTTGGATGGCCTGAGCCTACACATCACAAGAAGTGACCTACTGTATTGAAAACATAGACTATTTCATAATCGCATGATTTAAGATGAGACAGTTTTCACTTAATATATGAGAAAAAGGCAGTATTTGGCCCAATTTTTTTCTGGCTTCAGAAAAAAAAATGAGAAGGGGACAGAGAAGGCAACACTTTTTCTTCCTCCAGTATTTCACTTACTGCTATGCAAGTGTGGGTATATGATCCCACACCACATTTTTGTCCTCCCTTGGTTCTAGCAATTTGATCTTACTTGCTTTGCAGTAATTCCCATTAAACATAGTGGAATTTAGTTCTAAGTATGTTTCTCAGAAATGCAGTCTTAGCGATGTTGTGCTGAACAAGTAGTGTGTGTATGTGTGTTTCCTGTTTCATCTCTAGCTTTAAAAAAAATTAGTGGGTCCATGTCATTTTCTTTCTGTTTGCTCAGAACAAATTGGTTTATACTGTATTTCTCCTGGCTTGGTTTTAAATGTTTTTTTCCAAAGGTGATGGTGGCAGGAGTCTGTTTATTTAGATGAATTAACATGGTCTCCTTCATTCCCCTGGCTTGGTTAAAAATTGTTCTTTTTTTCTCTCTCCTGCAGTCTTAAAGCATATTGATGGGTTCCTGATGTACGTGGGTAGGGAAAGCACGTTGAAGTTTGAAATAACTCTTTTTATTTCCAGATGAATAGCGGTGCTATCGCTTGAACCAAAAATAACAGGCTTCAATTTTAGTCAGGCATACCTGAGAGTAAGATTCCATGAAATAAAGAGTAAGGAGAGTTATATCTTGTAAACATCCATAGATTCAGTCCAAATAGATGAGTCTTGTAGTTATTCAAAGGCTGACACAAGGCCCATGTACATCAGACTAAGGATGTGAGTTTTATTTAGGTATCTATGTACTTGTTGAAAAAACAGAGCTGAAAGAGTGTAATAAAAGTGTGGGGTCCCAGAAAAAAACATGAAGCCCCACCTATCTTAAGTTTCAATGATAAGGAAATATTATTGGTTGTTTCACTAAGGAAAATGAAATCATCTACAGATTCTCATATTCATGAGTGTTATAATATCAAGTTCATTTTGAAAATACAGTTCTCTAAGGAGACGTCTGCAATAGATTTTTCTTGACTTTCATATATATTCTCATAATTGCTGTTTAACACATAAGTTGCCTCTTCTCGAGTTCTAATACTACATTGCTTCCCAAAGAGCTTATTGTTTTAAAGCCTGGGCAGCTTGGCTCAGGAGTGAAAGATTTATGTTTTAAAGTATGTGATTTCTGGTTTGTTGCATCAGCACATTTCATTAAATTACTTTTGTTTTAAAATATCCCATTGTGTGAATCCCATTGGGAGAAAGACAGGATATAAATATTTTAAATAAATAAATAAATACTTTCCATCCATGGGGTTGCCATCTGGGGATTGGAGCATCTGCGGAAGGCCCCACCCCATTCTCAATGGTGGCACATGCATGTGGCTTTACTAACACAGACACACGCATGTTGTGCTGCCATTTAAAAGAACAGGACTTGAGGCCTCACAATATTTGGCTTTTGCAGGAGGGGGTCCAGGACGGAAGCCCTATGGATACAAAAGGCCAACTGTATTGTTTCAGAATCTATTCTTTGCCTTTCACATCATACTCTTCTTAGTTCTTCTACTTTGCAAAATCAAAGAGATCTAAGTGATCACCATTGGGAATACACAGACTTTCTGGAAATTAACTATGAGAAATATACTTTGCTTCTGGTTTTGAAAAGGAGGAGTGATTGAACACTGGGATTTCTGGAAATTTTAAGTCAGTTACTGTTGTGTTATTTTCTTCTTCCACATGAGTGTAAGAATGTCACAGACGTAAATACCCTACAGGCAACAGATCCTATACTGTATTATCTTGGGACTTTATCATGTGCAGCTTTTAAACTGCCATAAAATAATAGTGCCTTTGGTGATACGTATCACAAAACGCTGTTTCTCTCTTGTCGTTGCTTTGTCCTCTGTTTGTGGTTGCGCTAATGAAGGGACCAACAGTAGATAATGCTCTCAATCCGGTACATATGCACTTCCCTTCATTAATCCGATACTGACAAGAATGGAAGTGGTGTGATAAAGTTCTCGGAAACTAGGAAGGAACAACCCTAGCTAGTACTTGAATGGAAGACCACCAAGGAATACCAGGAGCTGTATGTTATATGCTGTATTTCAGAGAGAGAAAAAAACTGGCAAAACTACCTCTGAATATTCCTTACCTAAGAAAACCATATGGAATTCATGGGGTTGCTTTAAGCTGACAGGCAACTTGAAGGCATACATACACATAAACACACATAAGCATCTGATACTTTTTAAATGATTTTCACGCTATTTGGTTTAATCACCTGGGAGTTTGCTGCCTTATTAATCTTACTCTGAATCCAGTAAAACAAAAAACAAACAGCTTCATTTACATACCACTTCATACCCTTAAGGAGTGTCTAAGCGGTTTACAACTGTAAGCTATTTGCCCCCCAATAATCTGGGTACTCATTTTAGCGACCTCGGAAGGATGCAAGCCTGAGTCAAGCTTCAGCCCTTATGCTGGTCTTGAACTCGCCACCTTATGGTTTTGAGTGAGTGGCTGCAGTACAAGCATTTAACCACTGCGCCACCAGGGCTGTTACAGTAGAAAGTATTTTATTATTCTATTTATCTAAAATCTATTTCAGAGATATTACAAAACATAACAACAGACCTGAATCCTCAACAAAACATGAAAACAGGTGCAGATTATACCAGTTATCCAGCTAAGGAAATTGTCGAACCAATCCTGGCAAGAATAACATTGATAAATATAAATTGCTGCTGTGTGCCTTCAATTAGTTAGAACTTATGGTGACCCTAAGGCAAACCTATCATGAGTTTTCCTAACAAGATTTGTTCAGAGGGGGTTTGCTTCTGCCTTTTTCTGAGTCTGAAAGAGTGTGGCATGTCCAAGGTCACTGAGTGGGTTTACATGGCCAAGTGTGGATTTGAACCCTGGCCTACTGGGATCCTAGTCCAACATTCAAACCACTATATCACACTGACTCCCAAAACATAAATATGTTTTCATTACTTTAGATTTTTAACTTTAGATTTTTAAATTAGCACTGAAATGTAGAGGCAGTATTAATCATGTTGGTGTGCCTGGACACTACAGTGTGAATGCATCACGGTTGTGTATGTTATTAATGATGACCTGACTAAGAAAACTGCAGATGATTGGGGAGGGAACATAATTTTAGAAACAATCAGCAACAGCTATTCATCTAGCCCTGGGCAATTTACCCTCTTTGGTTTTAAGCAAATGAAGACATTACATTCTACCTGATCTTAGTACCAAGACAGGGATACTAGGCTACATGGTGGAAATGATAGCTGGACCTGATGTAGGGCAACTCAGATGTATGATGTTGTTCAGTACAGTGATATACAGTACAGACTAATGTGGACATGCATCTTGCTAGCAAACTCATAATAGGGTATTTTCAAAAGAAGCCATTAACTGTTTTGCCCTCCCTTTTAACCCCAAAATATATTCTGCTTGGCAAAGCAATGCCAGCTACTAGGAGTTAAGATGAAAAAAGACCAGACTAGAGTCAAAGCAAAGCAAGAAAAGAAAAACAATAGGACTAGCTCTTAAGTCTTCCTTTTTTAAAATGCAGGTCTTTACTTAAAAACATTTCTGTAAAACAGACAGCAAATAAAGTTTCCTATCAGACTCCCATCAGACACATTGCTGATCCAGACTTGTATAGCTTCAACAGATTGCTGAATCATGTACCTTCAGACTGTACCCCAAGGCCTTTTAATCAGGATTATTTGTAGCATGCAGAATGCATGGCATTTCCTTCATTTCTAAAATATTTTCTTCAATTTCATAGCCTAATTGCTATGAATTCTTTTATCCAAAAAAGATGTAAAACTATTTACCCCTACCTCCCACATTTTGGAAGGAAGTGTTATTAGTCTCTATAATATCTCTTGGGTCAAGAATGCACTATGTTCATGAGGGATACTTTAAAAGCCTGGAATACCTGTGAACATCATTGATCTCATTTACTCTGTGCAGGCCAAAGAGATAGTTGACTATTCTTTTATTGCCACAGGAAGTGAAGAATGTTTGGATTTATATCCAGTATCTGCCTATATGTGCACACATACATTTATATGTTCTTCTGAATTCCTTAATTCAGGGAGAAAAAAACTGTTAAAAAATAAAACAAACCTCTTGGCGCTTGATTTCTTTGGATGTGAGCATCTGATTGACACAGACATCAAAGGTCTCACTCCAGAGTTTACTATCTCTTCGCTTGGTGCTAGCAGGGGGTACATTTCTAGTCCAGGGACGTGAAGCAAGCAGATCAGGACGACTGTCACTCCGGAAACTGATGGAGCGCTATAAAAATAATAATAAAGATTTAAGAAGTTATATATTGGCTCACATTTTATTTCAATTATTTGGTTTCATGCAAGTGGCATAAAGCTCACCGAGGTTCCTTGGACTGGTCACTGTCTTTCACCCTAAATCACCTCTTAATTGTCATGAGGATAAAATAAGTGGGACATTGGAAGAATTCACACTCCCTTAAGTTCTTTGGAGAAAAGTTGGGATACACATATAACAAGCAAGTTGTTTTCAGTGGTACAGTTATAGGGGGAAACTATTCCTTAGTCAATATTACATGTACAGATATGACACCCATGCTGAAATTGAAAACAAAGCAAATGTCCCCAGAAAAAAAAATATTATGACACAATGCACATAGTAATAGCTGGATCATATTCTAATATAGACCTTAGTAACATAAATTAGTAACACCGCATAAAAATGAAAAAATAAGTACTGAGTTTAGTCAAAGTCTAATTCACTTTTCACACTGGGCAACTGGAACAAATGGATTTTCTGTTTCAATGACAAGAAGACTAAGAGCCTTATCACATTACAAAAGAAGAGAAGCAGTGTGACAGAAGCGGCTTTCTGGTGATCTCTCTACATGCCCTCAAAGCACTTCTGTACTATTCTTGAAGGAGACAACTGTTGCACTTTAGTTGCACTGGAAAAATCAGTTTGGCAAACTCTCTGCCTCTGGAGAGAGAACAGAAGTGCTAGAACATCATGCAGAGAGATAAACAGAAAGCCACTTCTCTCTCCCTGCTTCTCAGCTTACTTTTGGAATGTGCCAAGGCTCTAAGGCTACTTCCACTCAGTCAATCTTCTTCTCTTTTGAAGTTTCCAGTTTGTGTCCAGATGCATCCTCTAAGGATGTCAGCCACAGATGCCAGTGAAACACCAAGAATCAACTCTTCTAGAACATGGCCATAAAGTCCCCAAAACCCACAAAAAGCTATGGACGCCAGCCATGAAATCCTTCAACTTCACATTGTGTCCAGACAGTTAAGGCAAAGTACACTTCAGAAGGCAGGAGTCATATGAATAAAGTAGCACTGAGCAAAAATAATGGTATTCAGATATGAAATGAAGAGATATACCGTATATACTCATGTATAAGTCGACCTCGTGTATAAGCCGAGGGCAGGTTTTGAGGCCAAAATCATGGATTTTTATATGACTTAGGGGCATGAAACAAATAAATAAAACTTAGGGGCATGTAACAAAGGATCTAAAGGATGAAGTAAAGGAAAACGGTGCCAGAGAATTAGCAGTGATTAATTTCTGTAATTTTATAACTTTCCATAATTTTTTTTATTTTAAAACTCTTTTGAGTGCAGGTTTGATCATGTAGTAAAGCACCGGCCTCACATTAAAAAAAAATCATTGCAAAGCAACATCATAACACCCTGTTTAACATAAAAATTGTCTTTACACTGATCTGATACGAACAGTTTGATAAAGAATGGAATATACATACTGTATATACTCGAAAAGGGGGCTTGGTCTCTCTCTCTCTCTCTCTCATATTTCTCTTTTCCAAGGCTGGGAGCGTGAGGGAAAGGGAGAAAGAGAAAGAGACCAACCCTTTTTTATTTCTCCCTTTTCCTCCCAATTTCAGCCCTGGAAAAGGGGGCTTGGATTCTCTCTTTTTCTTCCAGCTTTTGGCGATCACAGCCTTGGAAACTCTATTGCCCTACCTCGGATTTTGAAGTCCATCTGGGGGCATAAATTTTTCAACTTATAGTCAAGTATATATGGGATGATTCAATTTCCTATAATGTCACTGCAAAAGCATACCACTTTTAAAAAAGAAGAAAATGCAGAAGAAGAAAATGCTAAGTTTTCACAGATAGTACTAGACTGAACTTTCACTGTTGACCACAGTGATTCATAAATTTAAGACTGGGCTATTCTAATTCACTTTATGTGATGCCACATTTGGCTTTGGTTCAGAAGCTGCAACTAGTAGCTGATTATTTAGACCCCTTATCAGATACATAGAACGTCTCTAAAAAAAAATCATCCTGGATGTCATGGTAGCAGGCCATGTCCAAAGCATTACATTTTGATTATATAGTCCTAAACAGATCAGGTCCATGCTATCTGAGGCTACATTCCAATTTAGATCAACTCCAGTCTTTATGCTTAAAACAAGAGTCTTGCAGTGGGACCTTCTCATCTGCTGGGGTTTGGTTCCTGGATCCCCTGTGGATAACAAAATCCGTGGATGTTCAAGTCCCATTAAATAGAATGGCACAGAAAAATGGTGTCCCTTATATCAAATGGAAAAATCAAGGTTTGCTTTTTGGAATTCATACTTTTTTGGTATATTTTTCAAGGCGTGGATTCTTGAATCAGTGGATAAAAAAAATCAGTGGATAAGGAGGGCCAACTGGACTTTACATACTACAGTCTGCCCTTGGGAGATTTGTGTGCAAAAAAGGCCTTATTTCATGATGTCACCTACCCTGTTTCCCCAAAAATAAGACATCCCCCAAAAATAAGACCTAGTAGAGGTTTTGCTGAATTGCTAAATATAAGGCCTCCCCCGAAAGTAAGACCTAGCAAAGTTTTTGTATATAAATATATATACAATATATAAATGTTTTGTTTTGTTTTGTTTTGTTTTTGGTTCAACAATAAATGTGAATTCTTCTTCACAGAAAAAAATAACACATTCCCTGAAAATAAGACCTACCACATATTTGGGAGCAAAAATTAATATAAGACACTGTCTTATTTTCGGGGAAACACGGTACAATGTGGAATGATCTCACTAAGATCCAGGAAGTCCCCAGTAAGGGGTGTTTCCACAGCCAGCTAAAAACACATTTGTTTGCTCGGGTATTTCTCTGATCACTAACCAATACACTTATCTCCAGGGATTGTGCTGTATTATTTTATTAATTGATTTGATTGAATTTTGTTAACATGGATTACTGGGAAACAGTCTGATACTTTTAGTATAAAAATGAAAAACAGCATAAAACTATTCATAAATAAATGAAGGAAGAATAATGGAGAACATACAGGAGGGGTACAATTGGATGGCACTCTCCTGTGGATGCATGAGAGAAACAACAAACAATCATGTGGCACCTTAGAGAATGGTAAGTTTTATTTGGCATGAACTTTCATTTACAGCAGTGCACATCTTCCATCTGAAGATGTCTGTCTTTTTACTGCAACAGAAAACACCTGTGGAAGCCTCATAAAATGTGTACACAAAGAGTGTGGATCCAGGAGTAGTCACCTTGCCTGGAAACAGCAGCTGGTTGACATGTTATATACTCCCCCAAAGCCAGACACTTTTGAAGTAATAATGCAGCAGTTCACTGTCTAGACTCTAGACTCAACAGGAAAATTTCCCCTTCTCTAAATGTTTCATTTGTATACAAACAGTTGTACTTTACTAAGCACACATGTTGATCAATCAAGAAAAAACTGTTTTTGTTCTACAAGTTTCTCTTACCTGCTCCCTAGATACATTACTGTCAAACTCAACTGTTGAGGATACTGTCTGTGATGTATGTAAAATATGTATACTGTAGGTTTAATACATATTGTAAAATATTTACTTGATATTTTTCTTAAAGGCTGTTTCAGCACGATGACATTTTAGTCACAGAAGTCATTTCTAAATCAAGAACTCCATAAATCCCACATTTGAGGGTGGAAGCTTATCAATCTTGGATTTTTGGATCGAACACCTTGATCAGGCTCGGGGGGCGGGGGGGGGGGGGCAAACAAGCATTAACAGTCACAAACCCTTAAATCCTGGTCTCTAACTGGCAGTTGACCTGGCCCTGCTTGTGGCATCAATGTTTTGTATCCATTTCCTTGAATACACACTGAAATGGGCATACATTTTGTCTCCTCTCCACAGGTTGGATCCTCATGTACTATATATACTCATGTATAAGTCTAGAAATTTTTGTCCAAAGACTGACTCGCAAAACCGTCAACTTATTCACAGGTCAATGTAAGTACTGTACCTTAACTGTTATTAAAAAAATGAACCATCCGCTGGTAAAAGGCTTTAGGATGAACACAAACAATTATACTTGCTTGAATTTTGTAAGTTCTTTAACATTATTTTCCTTTAATTTTCCCTTTACATCCTTTGTTACACGCCTGTAAGTTTTACTCTCAATTTATCCATGGGTTGCATCAAAATCCATGCCCAAAACCCTGCCCTCAACCTATCCATCAGGTTGACTTACAGTTGAGTATATATGGTAATACATTGGCATCATGTACATATGCTATGGGCTTTATGTTGCACCTATGTTCAGCAACTACACAGACTGGCAGTAAATCTCTTTAAAATGCTGAATCAAAATATCCCTCCCCCGTGCAGTCTTAATATTCATTAGTTCATTCTATGGTAATTATATCACAACCTCAACAACCTTTTCAAACATACATGCTTCAAAATTGAGTACTTTATATTAGAATGGGAGATGTTTGTTGTTTCTTATCCACATTTCCCTATATTTGGTCATCTCAATTCAGTTTTCAGCTTCTTTCCTAAAAGAAGTGATGATGGAAAATTAAACTTATTTTGATTATTTAGTAATCACACCATCAATCAACATTGGTTCCTCCTTCAAGTTCAACCTCAGATCATAAATACCATGGTAGGTCATTCAGCTATGCATATTTTTAGGCAATATATAGCAAACTGGGGCTTAATTAACCCATAACCCATGTAGATAAATGGTATTTTTCAATGAGTGTTTTAAAATGGAGCAGACAGCAGCAGATTAAAAATAAGATCACTTGGAGGTCGAATATGAATGTGGAAGCTGTCTGATTCAATGGAGAGAGATCATATTAAATAGTGCAATTCCTGCATTTTATGTTATCATTTCAAACTGTTAAGACTCCCAGAAAGATTATGTTTCTAGGGGGGAAATCCAGAATTTGCTATCTTGAATTGTTGTTGATAACCAGTTGAAATAATTATTTATGTATGTAAGGAAGTTAAAAAAATATGTTGGCACTTCCATCAGAAAAATGGGGAAAGGGCCTATTCAGGTTATTTCCATGCAAAGAGACATGATACCAGACTGATAAACAAGCAAACAAAGAGGTTTACCTGAAGAGTCTGACCAAATCGCTTCAAAGGAGTTGCTCGGACAGGAGGAATTAAACTTGCTAGTGATGTCACTCTAGAAAGAGGCCTGACTCGTTTATTACTCGGCTCCTGTAAATTGCAGGCAAAATAATTATATGTTAGAATCATAAATTAACACTGTGATTGCGTATGCAAGAAAGATTCACAATCTTGTACTGTTGTACTGTATCAACAAGAGCAATTTTCAGAGCTTCCACCACCCAAAATCAAGAATCTAGTTACACAATTTGGGGATTATGCAAAAAGAGGTTTCAGGTTAGTGAAAGCAAAGAGGGAAACTTTTTCTTTCTTTCTTATCGTCTTAATTTTCTTCCAATATGTCGTGCTGAAGTGAGTCAGTGTGGTATAGTGGTTTGAGTGTTGGGACTATGCTCTGGAGATCAGGGTTCAATTCCTCACTCAGCCATGGAAACTCACTGGGTGACCTTGGGCAAGTCTCACACAATCTTAGCTCCAGAAAAACCCATGATAGGGTCGCTATACGTCAGAAACAACATGAAGCACACAACAAAGTGCTAAAGTGCTCAGATCAAAGTCTAGCTGCTAAGCCCAATTGCTGAAGTGTTGTTAATTGTTTAATCATATTTTCCTGCTTTCTCATGTAAAACAAACAAAGCTCTTAAACAAAAACACAATATATACAAACAAATAAAAATTAAAAATACTAGATACTAAAAATAGCACTATTAAAGGAACAAAAAAACCCATCCATTTAAACAAATAGAGATAAAATCAGCCTATCAAAAGTGAAGGAAGGAAGGAAGGAAGGAAGGACGGAAGGAAGGGGTCTCTATTGGGAAGTATTCGGCATGTTTAAGATGCTTTACCAAGCAAGCCCTATCACTCTTGCACAGTCTCAGATGCCTATCCCCATAGCTTCAAGAGAGACTAGTGGTTTCTTAGGATTGCTGTATAGCTGGGGGAGACAGAGGTTCCTTTTCCTTTCTATTTCCCCTTCCTGTACAGTGCAGGGAGGAAGATTAACCTCATGGTGCATATATAACATCCCACAACCTTACAAGCTACCTCTAGGAATGTATAACCTGTTACAGTATCAAGCAGACCCTTTAACTCTCCTGCTATTCTCCCTACACACACACACTTTCATTCTCAGCATTCCATGTTTCTCTGCCCCAAAGGCCAAGAGCAAAGATTCTTTAAAACATTTTCATTAGTTTGCAAATACTCTTCTGCATACCTGGGTAAGTCCTCCAAGTAAGCAAAATCCACAACTTTATTTTAGCAATAGAGTGTTTCAGACATAGGACTAAATGAACACAACCAATTCTCATGCTGACGATCATGTTTTGTTTTGTTTTGCTTTTGCTGAGTATACACAGCTCTATCAGACATCTGAAGTTCACAGAGAAGATGTTATGGAAGAGGAGAAAAGAGACACAGCAGATGTATGAAGCTTCTCTCTCATAGACAAACAGACAGAGTGCAATCCTATTGTTTTCTCTTCGTGTTCAGTGGGTTCCAAATAACTATGATCAGGACCGTACTTTTAGCCAGACATCTTTACACGCTATATCTAATCAATTCTCTGAAAAATTTCCTATCAGCTGTAATTATTTAAAAGGTCCAGCAGCTATGCTTGTCATGATGACCTTGCCACTGAAGGGCATAGATGCAGTTTAAAAACAGAGATATTTGGCTTCAAATTTTTCTCCCTTCTGGTAGCCAAATCATTATACATTTCTGCATTCAACAGATCATATATCCCAAGAGGCAAAAAATTTAAACAGCTAAAAAAAAATCACAGTACTATATCTAGAAAGGTCATTTGCACATCTGATCATATGTACATCTCTCAAAAGTATTATGCTGTATATATGACACAAAATCCAATATGTATTTAAATGAAATGACACATTAAAATGTAATAAGCACTTAGGATGACAGAGAAATGGAATAACTAAAATTTACAATTCACATCTCATATAGTATTTAATCCTCTGTATGCCAAAATCCCTATAGTCTGTTGCTGCAGACTAGAAAAAATGTACACAAAACTATGACAAAATAGACAGAAAAGCAACAGCAGTAAATAATTTTTAGTTTACTATTACCCTTGCCTTCCTAATCTCCATCCGACATTGACGGGATCTTGGGCAGCACATGGAAAAGGCAAGATGGAATAGAAAATGCCAAATCTTCCAAGTGGTGTGAGTGAAATTGACCCAAAAGTCCAAATCTTCCAGGAGATGAGAATAAACCCACCAATAATCATATTTCAAGTACATCCAAAGCCTATTCACCTTTCTTTTTCAGCCATGATTTTGAAGTTTGTTTAAGCACCTCGTAACTATAGCTTTGTCTAGAAAAACCCCTGTGAAAACAAAGGTGATCTTACTACCATCTTCCACATGTTAGCATATCCAAGTTAACAATTATTCATATTAAAAAAAAAAAGTCAGAGCAGCAGTAGCTTCATTATTATTGGTCAGCAGTATTATTTCCAGCACAGCTAGAGACAGGAGAATCAAAACTCAGATACATATTCATTTTCTCCACAAATCAAGCTGAAATCCATTAGTACCCTAAAATATGGCATAAAAATAGTTAAAAGGCTTGTGTAAATAAATTGATTTATTCATTTGTGGATCCAGGTAACATTACAAAACAAAAAAGCAGGCTGCATTCTCATCTTCAGCAAAGGTACATTCAGCTCCTTCTGTCTTCAGCAGCAGCTACTTGGCTCAGCCTTTTTAAAGGTACATTTATTTTTTTTACGCCACTGCAGCATCGCTGGAATACTGAACACAGAAGAAAAAAATCTTTGAGCTTTCACTATAATTCTCCTCTCGATGGTGCCTCAGCCACCAGCTGTTTCTTACTTAGCATGCCAATGCTGTTATGTCACCAATCTCCCTCGGCAGTGAGAAGCTTCTCATCAATCATACTGCACTGCAGTCAGAAGATCCTTTAAGTCTCTAGTGTGCAGGCTAGAGTGGCACTACTATACACCAGGCTAATAAAGCTCACCTGGTTATATATTTCCTCTGCTTTAATGCCTTCAGAATATAATAACCTATTTAATAAATGTATTGATAATTGCTTCCATAATTAAGATTCAAAGGCCATCTGAGAGTTTTTATCCTGAAATTATAGAATCCCTCTAGACACCAGCAAGACATTCCAGGATGCTTTAAAGTCATACCCTGCTACTGACTATCTTAATTTCTCCTCCTCTTACTCTCCCCAAGCAACCTGCTCTTATGTGTGTATGTGTGCCTTTCCCTGTCAATTTATGGCAACCCCATGAATTTCATAGGGTTTTCTTAGGCAAGGAATCCTCAAGAGGTGGTTCTGCCAGTTCCTTCTTCTGAAATACAGCCTGCAGCACCTAGAATTTGTTGGCAGTCTCCCAACCAAGTACTAACCTGGGCTGACCCTGTTTAGCTTCCAAGATCAGATAGGATCTGGTGCCTTTAGATTATTTAGGCTTTAACCTGTTCTTGCCTTGGGATAAAAACAGGGCAAATTTATTTATTTATTTAATTTCATTTGTATGCTGCTTTTCTCCCAGAAGGGACCCAAGGTGGCTCATATATAAAAACATTTTTTAAAATTACAATAAAAATTTAAAAGTTAAAATAATCTAAAAACAGTATAAAATTACATACAAATATACAAAGTTAAAAAGCATAGCTAAAACATGCACACTATACAACACCCACCCTTACATAATTACATATTAGACTTCTGATTCAATAAATATGTCTTAGCTTGTCAACAAAATGAAAGCAGGGAGGCGTCCAGCCTAGCCCCCAATAGAAAAGAAGGGTATTCCAGAGGTTAGGCGCAGCCACTCAGAAGGCTCTCTCTTGTGTCTCCACCAAGCAAGCAAGCAGGTGATGGTGACAGGACTTATCAAAAACTCTTTCACACTACATACAGTTATAGCCCTATGATTCTAGTTATACTCTCATGACATCATCGTGTGGAAAGCAGGGATCTATAACTTGGCGAGGCACTGGAGCTAGGAATTATATATACCCTAAATAACCCTAAACTGCAAATCATAGAATGGATCCATGAGAGTTAAAGTGGACTATGGTGCTATAGTTGTATGATGCAAAAGAGCCCCATGATATTCCTGGAAGGGCCCAACTTCTTAGCATGTCAGCTATTGATCTGCCACAAACACAAGATAAATTTCATATATTCACCTCAAACCTTGGAAGATTCTTACAAATGAACAGCAAAGAATACACTGTAAAGAAAAGCAGGGTAGGGTGACCTTTTTTTTTCTTTTGAAATAGAGTGGGCCCTTGAAATACACTGGGGTTTGGCTCCAGGATCTCTATGGATACTCAAGTCCCATTAAATACAATGGCATAGTACAATGCTGTCCCTTGGGAAAATGGCAAAATCAAGGTTTGCTTTTTGGAATGTATGTATTTTTGCAATATTTTCAATCTGTGGATGGTTGAATCCATGGATAAAAAAAATCCATGGATACAGAGGACCAACTGTAGGTACATTCCTTTGGGAGTAATCTATTGGCGCAACACCTAGGTGAGACTCTATTGCAATTTTTCTCCCATGTTTTCTTTCCTGTTTCTTCAATCAGTGGGCTATTAGGATAGGGACAGATAATTTCTGCCAATTCATAGTACAGCTAGGCTTCAAGCTCAGGACAGAAGCCCAGGATCCTACAGATGGTTGGGGGAAGGGGGGGCAGGAAAGTGATGTAGAGAGTAGTAGGCCCTGGTCCAGCATGCACATGTTGGGACCCACCACAGATGGTCCTACTCATTAAAGCACTGAGTCTTTTATCTCATTAGGAAACATATAATCAGAAGACTTGCAGACTAAAATACACGATTATAGATGTTCATCTCTTTATTACTATATACGATATTACAATGTATTTTCCTCTCCTACAAGAAAATTGTGCTTATGGCCAAGGAAACATATTTAGCCTTAAGGCAGGAAAATACACACCATTTTATGCCTGTAATCATGACAATGCTATGGTATGAGTTTAATATGCAAAAATGCAAATATTCAGACTATTTCTTATTTTTCATGAAAGCTGGCAATTTCTTCTTGTTCTTGACATATTAAGAATGCAGAAGCATCTGCACGTCTCCCAACCTCTGTAATACACATGTCTGTCTAAAGGATTTATGCGTGGGCAAAACATAATTAAATCCCATTACCTAGATCTACTATCACTTAGCTGCCAGTGGTGTCTTGTGGCTTCCATGCCAGTGAATGAACTTTGGGATTTCATCCAGACTTTGAAAGACCTATCCAAGATGCTAGGCCCTCTCCTGCAAATGTTCAATCCGAAAAGACATGATCCAGCCACATAAGTAGCACCCAACTGCTTTGCTCTTTCCTGCAGAATCTGTACTCTGTACTCCAAGGCAAGGCTCACTCGGGAGAAAGCTTGTTTTCTGCTTGTTTTCAGAGACTAGGACATGGAACAATGGATTCAGACTACAGGAAAAGTGATTCCACCTAAACATTAGAAAGGATGTCTTGATGTTAAGAGCTATTCAGCAGTGGAATATGCTGCCTCAGAATATGGCAGAGTTCTCTCCTTTGGAGGTTTTAAACAGAAGCTGGATGGCCATTGTTGGGAGTGCTTTGATTGTCTTCTTGCGTGGCAGGGAGTAGAAATGGATGGCCTTTTGGTCTCTTTCATGTCTATGGTTCCCTGATTCTATTAAGTTCTGTGGGAAAGATAATAATAATAATAATAATAATAATAATAATAATAATAATAATATATTTATATACCGCCTTTCCAAAAAAGATCAAAGCGGTTTACAAAAGTGGATAAACAAGGGTTCTCTTTCCTCAGGCAAGCCCTGGTGGAGCTGGGCCTGCCTCTTCTCTCCCTCCTAGGCAGAGGATGGCAGTTGGTATGGAGGGAGAGTCCTCTTGCCTCAGGCAAGCCCTGGTGGAGCTGGGCCTGCCTCTTCTCTCCCTCCTAGGCAGAGGATGGCAGTTGGTATGGAGGGAGAGTCCTCTTGCCTCAGGCAAGCCCTGGTGGAGCTGGGCCTGCCTCTTCTCTCCCTCCTAGGCAGAGGATGGCAGTTGGTATGGAGGGAGAGTCCTCTTGCCTCAGGCAAGCCCTGGTGGAGCTGGGCCTGCCTCTTCTCTCCCTCCTAGGCAGAGGATGGCAGTTGGTATGGAGGGAGAGTCCTCTTGCCTCAGGCAAGCCCTGGTGGAGCTGGGCCTGCCTCTTCTCTCCCTCCTAGGCAGAGGATGGCAGTTGGTATGGAGGGAGAGTCCTCTTGCCTCAGGCAAGCCCTGGTGGAGCTGGGCCTGCCTCTTCTCTCCCTCCTAGGCAGAGGATGGCAGTTGGTATGGAGGGAGAGTCCTCTTGCCTCAGGCAAGCCCTGGTGGAGCTGGGCCTGCCTCTTCTCTCCCTCCTAGGCAGAGGATGGCAGTTGGTATGGAGGGAGAGTCCTCTTGCCTCAGGCAAGCCCTGGTGGAGCTGGGCCTGCCTCTTCTCTCCCTCCTAGGCAGAGGATGGCAGTTGGTATGGAGGGAGAGTCCTCTTGCCTCAGGCAAGCCCTGGTGGAGCTGGGCCTGCCTCTTCTCTCCCTCCTAGGCAGAGGATGGCAGTTGGTATGGAGGGAGAGTCCTCTTGCCTAAGGCAAGCCCTGGTGGAGCTGGGCCTGCCTCTTCTCTCCCTCCTAGGCAGAGGATGGCAGTTGGTATGGAGGGAGAGTCCTCTTGCCTCAGGCAAGCCCTGGTGGAGCTGGGCCTGCCTCTTCTCTCCCTCCTAGGCAGAGGATGGCAGTTGGTATGGAGGGAGAGTCCTCTTGCCTCAGGCAAGCCCTGGTGGAGCTGGGCCTGCCTCTTCTCTCCCTCCTAGGCAGAGGATGGCAGTTGGTATGGAGGGAGAGTCCTCTTGCCTCAGGCAAGCCCTGGTGGAGCTGGGCCTGCCTCTTCTCTAGTGTGTTTGGGTAACTTCAATGCCCTTCCTGCTGCATAGCAGTTGCTCACAGATCATCAGGTCTCACACTGTTGTTATTAACTGCAGTTACTGTAAGTCAACCTTATGAATGAGAATCCTCCAATATAGCCTATCATCAATAGCCCTGTTCAGTTCTTTGAGACTCAGGACTGTGGCTTTCCTGATTGAGTCCATCCATCTTGAATGCAGCTTTCCTGTTTCCTACTGCTTTCTACCTTACCAAACATTATTATCTTTTCTAATCAGTCATGTCTTTTCATGACATGTTTAAAGTACAACAGCCTCAACTTAGTCATCTTGGTTTCTAGGGAGACTTCGGGCTTGGTTTGCTTTAGGACCCATTCATTTGTCTCTTTAGCAGTCCATAGTATCTGCAGAACTCTTCTCCAGCACCAGATTTTAAATGAGTTGATTTTCTTCCTATCAGCTTTCTTCACTGTCCAGATTTCACAACTATACATAGAAATGGGAAAAATGATGCTGTGGAAAATCCTAACTGTATTCAGTGATAAATCTTTATATTTGAGGATCTTCTCTAGTTCCTTCATAGCTGCCCTTCAAAGGTCTAGTCTTCTTCTGACTCTTGACTGCAGTCTACATTGCAATTAATGACTGAGCCAAGGTATGGAACATCTTGAACTATTTTAATGTCTTTAGTTTAAAATTATGTAAATTAACTGTAAACCTGCCTTTGAATTTTCTTCATTGACTTGGTTATATCTTCTGGCATGATCTCTTGTTTCATATTGGATTGCCTCATTCTATACTATTCATTCAGACATTCAAAGGGGGATTACCATGGCTCTATCTGCTCAGCAAATGTTAGCTATGGCACCACTGTCATTGTCTCTGAGAGATCTTCACCAGTGTCATCCCCTTCCTACTGCTGCTGTCCAGCAGCTGTTTGATCATTTAGTCCGCAGCTCCTCAAAAAAAAAAAAAAATCCTATCTGACAGGGGAGACCTTACCTGCCATACTGATGCCATCAGCATAGCATCTTGCCTCACAGAAGCACACAATCCCACCACTAGGAAAGGTAGTGCCATTGGATCTTACACAGTTAGGAAAACATCTAAAAAGCACTCAGATTAAATAATGATGTGAATTCACACGTTATCAGCAGAATACCATGTCATCTAAGCTTGACAGAGGCGAGAACAAAAAGGGGCTTTTTGACACAAATTATGATGCCAGAAACCTCAGCTAGCTAGGATAATTCTATTTTCTCCAATGTGGATACTAGCCAGGTACTCCAAAATATTCTGTCATCTTTGCTCCCCATTTTCTTCAAGAGGCATACATAAGCAACTTATCAAGTTTGGGGCTGGATGATATGACCATGGGCAAGAAACTGGCAGAATTAGTGTTTATTCCAGGTAGGCATTGGACTAGGACTCTAGAGATCAGGGTTTGATCTCTCAGCCCCAGAAAACTCCATGCCTTAAGGTCACTATAAGCCAGAAACAACTGGAAGGCAAACAACAACAACAAAGTAATTTGAGCAAACACCTGCCAATTGGCTAATATAACACTTTCAGTCTCAGAGAATGGCAAAGGCAAACCCCCTCTGAAGGGACTTGCCAAGAAAACCCTATGATTTGTTCACCTTGGGGTTGCCATAAGTCAGAAATGACTTGAAGGCACACAGTAACAACAAAAACCATTGCAGCTACTTCATGTAGTGTCTAGAATGTAAAATTAGAAAAAGGTCTGAAAAGCAAATTTATTAACATTTTATGACATTTAAAAGAAAGGGCTGGACCCAATTTTTATTGAAAAGGTTACATTACACACTTTGTTATGGCTGGAAAGCAATTGCACTTTGGATGAAATAAGATTTTTATTTCCACCTGGACTGGCAATATGCCATCTTCCTTGAGAAACCAACATTCTTCTACAGAGACATTGAAGTATGTCATTTGTTTTTTGGTTCTCTGAACAGAACTAAACCCTATCTGCGGTCCTATATACTATGTTTTGCCATAATAATGGTGGAAGGCGACAAAATCTGCACTCTCATATTTCTAGAGTGATGTTCATCTCTACTTATATATTCTGATTTTCTTCTAAATGTATAAACATTTTCTAGAAAGCTACTTTTTGGCATGTTTTTGTACTTTTCTGTATTAAGGTTGTATATGACTTAAGGTGACCTCATAAATGCTGACTGTGTAAAATTCAATGAATGAAATGTATCTTCTGTCTGGTATCCAATCTCTTACGCCAAGTGAAAAGTCTTATTTGCCAGACGACATCAGACAGCTGTCTCAGTTTTCAGAATGTTATTCCTCTGTAACTGTATCACCCAACAGTCTAGAGCATGACAAACCTCCTTCCTGTACATACCTATTCTCTCCTTAACAACAATAGATTATCTCTTTCAAAAAGAGATATACAGTAGTCCCTTCATTGTAATGAACTTGAAGTCCACAATTTCAATTATTCACAGAGGGGTAAGCCCCACTGGTGGAAACGGCGCACACAGAAGCGCACAGCCATTCAAGCCAATGGGCTTGAATATATGCGAGTTTCCGTTTTGGGGGGGGGGGCAGAACAGATCCCCCCGCAAAAATGGAGGGGGCGACTGTATAGTTTCTGGTAACAAAATCAAAATGTTGACATTTAAAAGTATACCTGAAATTATACCTGCTTTGTTCCTAAACAATCATTAAGCAATATGAACTTGTTCAAATGATCTTATATGGCTTCATAAGCTTGGGATATGAATTAACTTTTAGTCCAGGCTCTTAGCCTCTCTATATGGCATGTCACAATTAAACTAAGAAGTCTTGAATGAAGTATATTTTCTGTTTTGCCCAAAGCAGGAAAATCTGGTTACCAATTCTTGAATAAGTATGGATTAAAACCAATTTGAGACCATGTCTAAGATCTGGGTTTTTAGAAGCAACAACTATAGTTTCCCAGTTTCAATGAAACAGAAAACTACATGTAATTAGGGGGCTCCTAGTTTAATTGCAGTATGCTATGAAAGGAGCAGCAAAGGCCTAGGTGAATGCTTTAATCATAGCATGACATGCCAGGAGGTGCAAAGATGGTTATGTGCTTGTATCTTGTTCACATCTTACTGGTAGCTTTTTAAGTCTTAAGTATGATTGTTTGAAAACATCTATGCCCTACAGTCCACAGGATGGAGCCTTTACCCTTTTATAAATGTTAGGGTACAGACACTGACTATTCACACTGCAGCTCATGCACAAGAAAAAATAAACTGAATAGCTTGCTGAAGGAATGGGAATTCCTTTAGCTTCAGAAAAAGATTGGCTTGTCAGAATAAGTTAATTCTATATCACAATACTGATTAGTTTCCTTTACATTTCATTCAGCAAGACCACCCAAAGGCTCCTTACCTCATTCCAAAGAATAAAAGGAGAAATGGATTCAATTTTCTTAAGAAACAAACAAAAACGAATCAGCCAGATTTCCTCTATTGTCTTTAGACTGACAGAGGCAATGACCTGAATAACAAGTACTAGAAAACAACAATGTTGATTGAAACAGGTGCAACAGACTGACGTATTTGTTTGTGGGGTTTTTGTCTGAATAGGTTGTTTTCTAGGAAGATAATTAGTTTCATCCATAAAGCAAGTGTGTATGAGAGAGAGAGAGAGAGAGAGAGAGAGAGAGATTGTATTTGAGGAGAAAATGTAATTTCTGAAGGGTCTGTATAAAAAAACGGAAAAACAAGCCTTCAGAAAAATATTCCCTGGGGCTCTATTGTATGTCAACAGTCACTAATGTACCCTGCAGTCATGCACCCACTGTGCCCACAGTGTCAAGTTATTCTTTTGGTCATTCATCATTTATCACAGCCAAACCTTACAGTGACCTACAAAGTGACAACATTTAAAGACTGCAGTCTTATGTGCATTAATTTGGGAATAAACCCCATGGAAATCTGGTGACTTACTAAGTACATGTATAGGGCTGGACTGAAAACCACCTTATACACAAAGTCCTGAAGAAAATCTGAGTTAGAAAATATTACAGTCATAATTCACGTATTTTAAGCAAGATTCTCCTAACAGCCCAGACATGAAAGATATTGTAGCACATAAATTTATTCACAGGGCATACCAGTATCTGTGTCATTACACTGTTTTACAGCATGGTGCCATTTGAGTTGTGAATATACAATGCTGAGCAAATCCAACCACCCGAAACTGCCATAAACAAAATTGAATTTATTTTATGCAACAATGGCTAAAAGAAAAGAAATATTACTATAAATATTGATGCTATTAATCTTATGCAGCTTTTTCACTTGTTTAAAAAACAAAGGGTTAAATACACAGTAACTCCTATCTGCTGTTGTAATTGTTGTGTGCCTTCAAGTCATTTCTGACTTATGGCGACCCTAAGGTTAACCTATCATGAGGTTAACCTAAAAAAACAATAACACACCACACAGCCTTGCTGGTCATTTTGTATGTTAGTTGGTGTCTTCTGTTCTTTGCCTGCCCATGTGAGATCACTCCCTTACTCGCGTATTTCACCATTAGTGGCAGTTGGAAAACCCTTGTGAAGCTTGGGCACAGGGCATCGCTTCTGTGGCTTGGAGCTGCACCAATTTGGGACCGACTGGTGCAAAGAGTCAAAGCACATGGTGGTGGGGGAGAAATGGCAGCAAAAACAAGCTTTCAAATTTGGGACACTGCTTAAGCTTTGTGAGCTTTGCTGGGACTTGGCTAGCAGGTTCGCTGCTCCTGCTTTCTTTGATCAGACATGCTGAGAGATAAGGTAGCAGGAAAAAAAAAATTGTAGGAAAATGGACACTTGAAGCTGTGTGGGGAAGATATATCATCTGCTCTGAGAGCATTTCTAAAGAGTGGGGTATAAATACAAATAATAATATAATAATGTCTCTGGGGAAGGAGTAACTGTGCTCAATTATTGGAAAGAGTCCTTTGTCTGCCACTGCTCCTGCAGTTAAAAAATCCCTCCCTTTCCCAGACCATACCAGTCTCCAGTCCAGACCATGTGTCCCCTGTAAACCCCCCCTACATATGCACCAGCTGCACCTTTCTTTGCCCTTATGAAGGATTGAGAGTCCCTTCTCTCTGGGGAGAAGCTTCTCCCTTGCACCTGGACACCCTGAGAGCAGCAACTGAGCAGCTGGCTGAGCAGCAACCAAGACTTTGCCTTTGCTGCAAGGCTGGCATGGGTGAAAGACCTCTGTTCAGTTGCTGCTCCCAGGATAACAGGACTAGCAACTGAGAAGCCAGTCAAACAGTGACCAAAAAGACTCTCACCTGTGTCATCCTTTGCTACAAGATCAACACAAGCAAGAAGCTTCTCAGACAGCTGTTTGGTTGCTGCTCCCAAGGTGACTGGGTGCAAATTGGTTAAATTTGCAGTAGAACAGTAGACCTAATATCAAAAAATATGCAGGAGGTAGGGGGCTAGGATTGTCACCCAATAGGAAAGGTGGGAGGGGGGAGCCTGACAATGTTTAGGGACCACAGATGTAACATATCAAAATAAATCCAGCTAGGTTTATCTGGTCAAGATGTGCTGTGAACTTGAGGTTGGGGCCCCTGTACAAAAGAGTGCATGCAATGTTCTATGTCCACTGCATGTGCATTTGTTGTCGTTGTTGCTGTTGTTGTGTGCCTTCAATTTGTTTCCAACTTACAGTGACCCTAAGGCAAACCTATCATAGGTTTTCTTGGCAAGATTCTTCAAAAAGGGGGTTTGCCATTGCTATCCTCTGAGGCTGAGAGAGTGTGACCAGTGGGGTTCCATGGCCTATCTGGGATTCAAACCCTGGTATCCCAGTACCCTAATCCAATGCCTACACCATTACACCATGTTGGCCCTCTCTGTGCTTTATGCTATGCCAAATATTCAGATGTGTTTACTATAAAGCAGAGGTAGGGAACATGTGGCCTACAGGCATTGTCTAATGGTCAGGAATGAAGGGATGTAATCCAGCACATACAAAACTGTGATTAGAAAGACAAATTCCAAATAAAAATGGAGAAACAAGAAAAGCAGCCACAGCATCTCATGGGCTTCACCCAAAACTCAAATAAAGAAATAAATAAAAATTCAAGAACACATACAAGTTTGGCTGTTGTGGGAGAAGGCTGTTTTAACATTACTTCCATAGGAGTAGAGCAGTAAGAAGGATATTGACTGGAAAACAACTTATCTTACACTTAATAGTATAAAAGGACACTCTTAAAGCTGGCACAATATATAGTCTTTGTTTCCCATGTAAACTGCCAGTCATATAACAACTAAAATAAAACCAAGCCACTTTGTTTCAGACACCTTATTCCTGGCACAGTTTCTATACGCATTTTATTTCAAAGTTACAAGTTTGGTCAACAGTTTAAGGGTATGTCAACATTTGTGATGGCAGAAAGCCTAAAAAAATATTATTTGCATTAGTCTGCTACTGATTGAATTGGCACTGGATAAAATATGTGTAATAAAATAACCCCAAGTACTGTGCTTTAGAGGAAAACCACATTAGGAAAAGCCACATTTGAGCTCTGTTCCAGGGGATGTTACCAATATTTAGAATGGGACAGTGTTTCCTATGTGGGTTGGGGATGTTTTCCAAGAAATGCTTCCCTGATTGTAATCCTATGCACACTTCAGATAGTAACTTCCACTAAACACATTGGAAATTGATCTTGAGTAGATATCTATATGGGCAATAAACCGTATTTTGCACTCTAAAAAAAAACCCAAACAAACACCTTCTTCCTTTTACACAGGAAAAAGAGATAAGAAGAACTGAGCAATTAGTAAGGTTAAACATTTACTCTATATTAAATGTCAGATAGTTATGAAAGAAACACCCATTAGTTTAGTTACCTACTGCAGAATTAAATCAGTTTGATTTCTCTTTTCTACAGAATCCTGGGATTTTCTACAGAATCCAGAGCTCAATGACAAACCAAACTGAATACCTCAACAAATTATAAATCCCAGGATTCTATAGGATAGTCATGGCAATTAAAGTGGTGTCAAACTGCTTTAATTTTGTAATATGGATTTCTGAAGGTTGCGTGAGTTTCAAAGACGAATGTGAATTTATTTTTCTTTTGGAAGGACTGATAGAGCCACCACATTTTTAAGGTAATGCTGAGAATGTATATTACTTATTACATTCCTTATCTTTTAATCTGCTTTCACCATAGCCAGAGTGAATTAATGTAAATAATGTCAGGCAAATTCTTCTTCAGCTGCTTTTGAATTATGAAGTTTCAGCTTGCAAAGTCTGAGAAATCCAGATGTGAGCTATCTTTGCTTTAGACTAAGGGTCAGGATTAAATGGTGGTTTTACACCTCACCTTCCTCCGGGTCATATACTGCCTTCCTTTATTCTGTAGTCAAAGGACTATGGAAGAAAATTGAAAGCAACAATTTTTAAAAAACAACCTAGTCCTGTACAGTAGTTTTTGCATTTTCAGTGCTAGACTGTGTAAATAATGGCCTGGTGAGTGCCTTTGCTAGACAGAATTGGGTGGCATTCCAGTTCCTGATAAGCTCCCAGTGTCCTCAGTATGACCCCAGATAATGAACAAGAGGATATGGCTGTGAACACCTTCAGATTGTTGCCAGTACTCCTTGAACTCGTAATCAGGACATTGGGTTAATCTTTTCTTTTAAAAAGTGATTTATTCTTATCTGATCATAGTGCCGCAAAAACATAAGAGGGATGTCTGATGTCAAATGAAAAAGGAAAGTATTTTGTAACAAAATTTTTATAATTCATGTCATCACTTTTGAGTTATACACAGTCAAGCTACTGGAAGTAAATGCTTGTACTGGCATAGCAATTTGTGATACAACCACTTGACCAACACATGGGAACACATAACAATGGACATTTTACAGAAACTGGCATCCTGTTATAGCATCAGTAATGTGTTTAGAAATTGCCTGTATCACAGTAATCAGTTAGTTTCAAATTTACTTACAGCTATTTAACATTAATGTTTTGCAACCACTGTCGATGAGCTAATTTGCAATTGTCCCCAATAAGATATGACTACTGATTAGCTTTTAAGTATCCCATACTGATCTCTCTCTCTGGCTTTTCTTTGCTAACGAAGATTCAGGAAGGACTCATCCCACACTTTCGACAAGTGCGTTGATGACTTAAAAGGCCAATCCAAGGTAAACAAGTCCGGTTGCAGAGAGCACAGCAAAAAGTCTCCTTAGGTGATGGTTCCAAGATGTGATACTTTTTGCGTTGTCGTTTCTCTTTGACACTTGTTCGGCATGAGTTATCGAAAGAGGCTGCAGCATTGTGGATAGTGTGTCTCCATGCCTCCCAATGTGAGGCCGAGGCAGACCATTGTTGGTGATCAATTTGGCCGAGCTTCCAGTGCATCTTTCACCTGCCGTTTCGTCCCTCACCTATCGCTACAGGACTTTTTTGGGGGGAAGGATGTATCCTTCGAGCCTGTGCAATGGATTTTTCTGGTGGAGCGCAGCGTGCACAGAATTGGCCTCACCCTTTAAACCAAAGGTTCGTCTGCTGAGGCCAAGCAAGCATGGACAGTGGCAGTGAGATCCTCGGGTCATAGGTTTGATTAGTTTCCTTCTCTTAGATGGTTTACCTTACAGGGTTAGATAAGCACCATCTGCCCGGGTTTGGGATTGGAATTTTCCTTTTCCTAGGCTAAAGAGCCCATCCTGCCCTTTGATGCTCTTGGTCAGACCCTTCGGTTGTGACCTGTCTGGCATGGGAGGCCCTACTGGTGACTGTTTATGCCACTGCCAGCATATTTCACAGCTTCATTAGGGTACGCATGCCTCTCCCCCATGACAAGGGGGCATCAATGGAGAAGCCCATACTGATACTTTGCCTATAATTTGAAATCTTACCATTGGAACAACCATATAGTCATCTCCTGGTGATTCCTGCCTTTCCTTCCTGTGTTGTTAAACTGGATAGAATTAACCAAAATAACACCATATAACACACAGTTGGTGTTCTGTAAACGAACTGAAACAATCAGACTTCCTCATATATAAGGCTAGGGCCATAATATCTATCACCCTCCCACACACAAAAATTTAAATGAACCCACAGTATGTACTTCATAAAATGAACGGACAACAAAAATGAAAATATTAAAACACAGATAAAATCCCTTGACCTGAATGGCTAATTGTAACCAACTGTAGGGGGCAGAGCTCATCTCTGTTTCTAAGCCAAAGAGCCAGTGTTGTCCGAGGACTGCTCTGGTTGTCATGTGACCAGCATGACTGCACCAAACGCTGTTACCTTCTCACTGAGAAGTGGTAGCATGCTTTTAAACTGCTAGGTTGGCAGAAGCTAGGACTAGTGACAAGAGCTCACCCCATCATGCAGCACCTGGGCCTTGAACTGCCAACCTTTCGATCTTTCATTCCTCTGATCATCAGAACTGGTGTCTTAACCACTAAGCCACTGCATTCCTCTAAAACACAAATATAACAACAACAACAAAGATAACAAAAAGCACTCACACTTGGTTTTTCTTGCTGCCAATACAAGTCAAGTAATATAGGTATCTGGTAATCCTGCCTTCCAAAAGGAATAGCCATATTCAGCGATTAGCAGTATAACAGGTAAGCTTCACAATGCAAACTAATCTTGATGGAAGCACACTGATGTGCAGGAAGACTTGGCTACACTATACAGGATCTGTTTGTATTGTTTTCCAATCAAGGATTTTGAAAGGGGAAGGTTACCTAAATGATCTAGTACCACCAAATGCTTGTGAAATTTTAACAAGGAAGGGGTGGGGCATATGGTTTGAAAGGGAGGAAATCATGTTATATTCTTGATGGAGGAAAGGTTCCAGGTCTTCCTCCTCCCACTGCTTTATATTAATTCTTCTATCTCCTATCAACAGAAGCAAACCATTAAATTAGGGATACTTCACAAATCCTGAAGAGGTCTGTCTTTCCGTCATGATTTATTTTGGCGCAAAAGTTTAATTAGGTATACCAAGGCATGTCAACTCCCATTCTTCATTCAGGATGTCCATGCATCTCAGTGCTGAATGGAAACAAGGAACCAACTTCAGCCTTGTACATTTAGTGAGCACATGCTACAGACCTGTTCCACAGACTAAAATAGTAACTTTTACAATTACTTCCTCTTAGTGGCATTCGTCTAATTTCCATGCAATGTGGAAAATGTATTATTTTACTTTATTTTTTGTCTTTCTTTTTTAAAAATACATCTATTCACCCCAACAATTATTAGGAAATACAGCTAAGAAAACTAGGAACAGGCTAGTCTGCAAGAATATCATGTATAAGAAAAATGATTTCTTTTTAAGATAAAGGTCTCCAACTCTTTACTTTTGTCACCTCTCCACAAGTTTCCTGTTGTTTACTTCCTGGCATCTACTGCCTGTTCTAACCTCCTGCTGTTCATCACTTGCATACTGTGATCAGGTTTAGCTTTTTGTTTCTTGTTCACAATTGCTGAAGACACATTTTAGAAACTAGAATGCCTCTAGCTGGGCTGGGAGTATGAAAACAGCATTTTCCACACTCTTTCAATTCATTTTGTAGCTATTCATCTTTGCTAAAATTCCTTCTCATTTGTTGTTGTGTGCCTTCAAGTCATTTTTGACTTAGGAGTTTATCAGACAGGAAGAATTTCTCTTTATTTCGAATGGAGACAATAGGAGCCAATTCAAATTCATGTGAATTCGCTAGTTTAGTGAATTTACATGAATTCCAATTGCATTCAGAATGCATTCAGAATGACTTCCCATTACCCAAAAATGACTGCCCATTGCCCAAAATTGCGTGAGATGCTTTAATATGAAATAACGTAAAACCCATGATTGCGTTCGGAATTACTTCCCTTTTGCCCGAAACTGCGTGAGATACTTTAATGCGCAATAAAGTGAAACACCACGATTGCATTCGGATTGCCATTAGATTATACTTCCAATTTCCTTTGTCTGATAAACTCCTTACAGCGACCCTAAATTTGCATTGAAAGTACTGACTTTGTTTAGTTTCTATACATGTTCCTATGGAACAACATTCCTGATTCCATAGTGAAATTATGAAAAGCGTACACAATTAACAGAGATAGGAGGAAACATAGCCTTATTCTGAGAAGAATAATTTTTTAACTTATTTTATCATATTAATAAAGGGTTTTACATGAGGTTGCCCTTGAAGACAGTGCAGAAACATTAACTGGTTCAGAAGACAGTTGCTAAATATTTGGCACCATTCAATATGTATTATACTGTATTTGGACAGTAGATCTTCTCACACACTCTCAGCCCCAGAAAATCCTGTGATAGGTTCACCTTACAGTCGTAATAAATCAGAAATGACTTGAAGGCACACAAGAACAACAACAGTTGGAAACTAAATGTAATCTGTAATTTTGAATATAGAACAGCAATTTATAGAGAACTGCATTGGATTCCAGTGCATATTGAGACGTTCAGTTCTTCTCTTATACTGACCTGCCCAAAATTTAAGATCTTTTTCAGGTACACTCTTTTGGGTGCTCACCACCAGGTGACCTTAAGAGGATGATAAGGAAGCACAGGATAATTTAATTCCTGTCTGCAGAATGCCTTTCCCTGAGAGGGAATATTATACGTTAGGGTGTTTTATCCCTCCGCTCTATTTTATCCTCCCTGCTTTAATTGACAGGTAGTGGTGACAAGAGAAGGGCATGAGGCTAAATCTGGTAAGATAAGATGACACAGACGACTTTCTAAGATGACACAGACAACTTTATTAGAGTCAAAATAATAACAATATCACTGGTTATAGCTATTAGAACCTTGGCACCACATAGGCCAAGGATCCAAACTTTGGCCAACCCAACTGCTAAATGATGGCTGCAACATCCAGATTACCTCAAGGGAAATTGCAGGATGGCAGTAAATGGGATCCAAATCGGTGTCAGGCCATCTCTGTGCCATTGGCAATGGGTAGTTCCTAAGCTCAGCTTCCTCTTAAATGTCTAAACCTCCAACTTCTCTTAAGAGAATCTCCAAAGTAAGGGAGACCAGCATGCAAGCCCTATCTCTCACCCTCACTGGATCCAGCCCTAAAAGTACATGAACTGAGGGCAGGGATGCATATAATCCACAGAAATCCTGCTTTAATTCCTACTTGCAGAATGCCTTTCTTGGCATATTAAATAATGTTATTTATCCCTCCTCCCACATTTGAAGTTTTAAAATAATCTGTCATCTCTTGGTGCTGCTTACTGTTGTTTGATATTGATATACTATGGCGGGTTAGTACTTGTAAGCCTCTCTGAATATTACTTTTAGCTGTATCATAATATCAGGATTAAAGCAAGCAAACAAGTAAAAACGTTTCATACATAGGAAAAGCAACAAAGAGTTCTGCATCTGCTTTGTTTAGGACAAACAGGTCTATTACACAGCATAATCTTTCATGGACTATAGCCCACATCTTCAGGTACAGGTCTTTTAAAGAGGATCATGTAAAAAAATTTTTTAAAACAGGATGATGGGTTTAGGAGAAAAACAAACCCACACATTTCAAATTTATTCTGGATGGAGGTATGGGCATGATACAACTGGTCAATGACCCATGACTGTACTGATGTCTCTTAAAAGCCACTGACTCTCCTCGATCAAGAACAGGTGCTTGGTGCACTGGAAACCACTGCCTCAATCACCACCTACTTTTCCAAAAACACTTCCTGTGTCTCAGATTCCCTCAGAATATTAGCTGTTGAATCTATATACAAAGAGGCAGTAAAGAAATTAACAAAGGTCCGAACTGAAGGAGAAGCTATAAATATTTATAACACAGGATGTTACTTTTTTCCTGTTTATTTTCCTTCCTTTCCTTACAAGAACTGGATGTTTGAACATTTAACGTTGAAGAAACAATGCCAGTGAACAAACCTGTTCACAACAAAGTGGCTTGCTGCCTAACGTGCATGCTGCTTAACTTGAAAATAAAACCATGCCATTGTTGTTTCATACACAACCTGAATTTCTGGAAAGGAAATGCTTTCTCATGTATCCTGTTTACTGGCTCAAAGAGCTAGATTTACCCTTGCTTGCCATAACCTGCATCATTTGCTCTTTAAGTGTTTCATGAACAAATTAGAAATTGCAAATGAAACAGAGCCTACTTTTGAAAGTGTAGTTTCCTGTTTGAAATCTTGGCATCAAAGAACATGCGTGGCATGGAATGAGCAAGGCCATGGATGGTAGGAGGGATGAATGGTTGAGAGGAGGAATTAAAAAAAAAGATGACTGAAAAAGGAGAAGAGAAAGGTGGGATTGAAAGAATGTGATTTGGTGATGAGGAGGTCTTACTGTTCATCTGAGTCAAGTGACAAGATGAAGAGCTAAGCTGACCAGTGGCAGTCAGAATGGCTGTGGGAGGATGTTAGGCAGGCCAGGAGGCCCTACTACATGCAGAACAGACAGGTGAGATAAACCAACAAGTGGACATGTGAACTATAATGTGCCAGCATGTGCCTGTAGTAACAGAAAGTAAGGAACCACAAGAGGAGACAAAGGAGACAGTGGAACACACTTCCTCGGAGAGTGGAGAAGTCTCCTTCTTTGGAGGCTTTTAAACAGGTTGGATGGTGCTTTGATTGTAAATTCCTCCATGGTAGGTGGTTGGACTATGGAAGGCCAGTCTCTTTCAACTCTAATATTCTATGATTTTATGACTGGTTTAACTATAAAGCAGGGAGGAAGAACATACAATCCTCAAACCCCACTTTTGTGCCCCCCAGAGTCCACCACCAGTCCTTGTAAATCCTCCGAACACTCCCCAAATGGTATTTTTGGTGCAGCTTTGGGCAATTTTCACCTGAAACTCACAATAAGGCCCCCTCAAGCATGCCAAAACACATGGAAACATCTATGCACACTCTCCTAAATGGCCCCCTCTCATTCCAACTTCCTTTTTATATTTCTGTTTTCAGCTATATACCAGCACAAATGGTGACAGGAAGGGGCATATCATCACTTCTGTTTGCTGCTTTGGCTGATATATGGCCAAACAAGGAAGTAAAGTGGGCCCACTGTATCCACAGGGGTTTGGTTCCAGGCCCCCACACAGATATGGAAAAATGTGAAATGTTCAAGTCCCATATTATTAAATGGTGGGACAACTGAGTTGTAGTTGGTAGAATTTGCGGATCCAGAGGACCCACTGTATTTGAGCGCCCTATTGGATGCCTGTGGGGGGTACAGTGGGTGATGGCACCCAGCCCTGTGTAGTTGCCCCTTCTTCCTATAAAACGAAGGAAAGACAAATGTGTTGGTTATTTACTCTTGTTTTTTGTGAATATTCATGTCTATGTGTGTATTAGCCTTCAAGTCAGCTGTTGACTTATGGTGATCCCATGATTTTCATATCAACTTTTGTTTTATTTAAAAACAAAAGAAACCACCCTGACAGATCATTTATTTAAATAAACCCATGGCTCCATTGCCATTCATGCTTAAATTACTTCCACAGAAATGTAGAGGTGCAGACTCCTAAGGAACATGAATATCCATAATAGAAAGTCTTTTGCAACAGGCTTCTGAAAATGTCTACATGAATAGTTTCTTGGTTGCTGACAACAACAAGTTATCTGTCCCAAAGCCAGAATACATTACGGCAGACCTACAGAGAAAGGGAAAGCCTTAAGAGATTATCACATTAGCTTCACTGCCTGGATAGACCCGGGATGTAACATTCTTAAGGTGAATCTTATCACACTCACCCATCACCGGCAGTATGCAGACAATAAACAATCTGGGCTTCTCTTGCAGCTTTTCAAGAATAGGATTTTCCCATTCTTTAAAAGATGTGAGACAAGCCCAGAGAGGCCCGGGTTGCATACAGGCTGTATACTGCCCAGTGACGGGTGAATGCAATAAGATCCACCTTAAGAAAGTTACACCCCAGGTCTATCCTGGCAGCGAAGTGAATGCAATAATCTCCTATGTCATCTCCTGACATGTCACAGCAGTGGTGGAGTATGCCATTAAAGGCTGTCTGTAATACTTTGCTGGGAAGGTGCAGAATCTCTGTCTAAAGGCCTTGTAGCCCATGGTAGTTTGTTTTGTGAGGTTACACAGGAATGGGAAACCTGTTGCTAGACTACAAAATCCCAGCATGATATTGGCTGGGCTGAAGAACATTGGTCACAAACAACAGAGAGAGAGAGAGAGAGCACAAACTACCACTGAAGGAGGTCAACTTTATTACTGGGACTGTTGTACATTTGCTTTCATGAAACAGGTTAGGCAAGTGAAGAAATCTTCATTTAGTTTTTTATCGTCAGCATTTATCTAAATCTTTACATGTTCATGGTTTTTAAACTATTTTAACTTCCTTTAAGTTGTTAAATTGCTTTAAATGCTTTAACCAAATTTTATTATATTAAACTTTTTACTTGTTTAAATATGACTTTATTCTATGCTGCTCTGAGATCCTATGACATAGGGCAAGATATAAAAATGTTAATAAATACATACATAATAAACTAAATTGAGAGAGTTTCATGTGACTCCCACAAAATTTCAAAACCTTTAGCTCTTGAACAGCAGCTCTCTTAGCAATCATCCAGCTGGTTCAGCTGGATGCAGTCTTCAATATTAATTCCAGAGGGTAAAATATGCAGCTCCTTTGCAATTACTTTGTTTACCTAGTCTGCATATCATTCCTTCTTGAAAACTGAGTGCTGATGAAATTAGAAATGTGAACATTCATTACTTTAAGTACTACTCAGATTCACTTGACTCTCACAATTGCCACTTCCTCTGTGCACAACAAAGTGTTAAAGCTCAGTTTTTTAGTCTTTATCCCATTACATCACACAGTTCAAAGTTCTTGGTTTTAGATGGATTAGCCACGGCTAGACATTGCTTTGTTATATGATTAGTTGGTGCTCTTTTACTGTACATTGCCTGGTGTAGGGCAGTAAATACAGCAAAACAAATTTTAATGCCCACTCCCTTGGAAGCTTGGCAGACACAGGTACACTATTTTTCACAGAACTCTAAACAAACTTGTTAATTAGATTAAAAGCATTAATTATGGATAACTAAAATGCAAATAGGTGTTTGGCTGACTTCTCCTGATATAGTTCAAGAGTTTTAAGATAAAACTTTTTTCCCCCTTTCTGCCATGTTGGCTCCTGGGACTAGTGGCAGGAGCTCAGCCCATCATGTAGAACTCAGGCCTCGAACTGCCAACCTTCAGATCATCAGAACTGGCATTTTAACCACTAAGCCACCGCATTACAAGTTCCTAAAAGACTGCCACATAATATGGATATCAAATTAACAGGTTCCCAAAGAACTATCTCTTAAACAAATAACAGAAACTGTAGAGCATGACTTGTGTTTTAGCAGTTCTGCTGAAAGTCCTTCTATCTCTTTAATTAGGCCAGTTGTAGTCAAAATGACCTATAAGTAAGTGTGAAGTACTGTCTGCAGTTGACTGGGAAAAGTACTACATCTCTCTGCCAACAAGGAGTTGCTAACAGATCCTAATCCAGCCTTTACCTAACTGCCAACTTCAACTTCTTTGGAGGTTTTTAAGCAGAGGCTTGATGGCCATCTGTCTGTGATGCTTTGATTGGGGGTTCCTGCATGGCAGGGGGTTGGACTGGATGGCCCTTATGGCCTCTTCCAACTCTGTGATTCTATGATTCTAATATACCAAAAACAAGAGCACTTTTTATCCTTTCTAGAATGGAATAACATAATAAAATATTATTCAGAGTGTTGCAATCTTTGTTTAGTCTTATTTTAGGCACAAAATATTTTGTTCCTCCATCCTTCCACAATTTCAGATGCATTCTAATACAGATCACTCACGCTAAACACAGTCCAAACTTTTATGGGCAAGACTATGCCAAGATCCATTCATTTTTCTGCCAGTAAACGCTACGCAACAATGTAATGCCATGTTAAGATTGCATAGATGAATTCTCAGGTGAAGATCAGACTATGCATGTTTGGCTTGATCCCACAAAGAATTGCCAATGAGCAACAAATGAAAGGAAAGATTTCTGCCACTCAATATACACCAAGCCTATGTAATAAAACTGATGTTTAAATACTGCTTATTAGATATATATGGTCCGGAGTACTAATCTGTATGCAGAATGAAATGTAAGAAATGAATGTGTTAATGTCAACTTTTACCACTTAATATGTATCACTTATTTTACTCCAGCAATATTTATTCAGCTACCAAACTAATAACATTAGCAGACCGTGATCTGAACCAGTGTCAGCTACCTGGGTGAACAAGAAGTAGAGCCTTTTCAGGGTCAAAGATGGGTGATAGTCAAACATGCTTTGATACTAATACTGGACAAGGACAGTATGATTCACTCAAAGTTAGTGTGTGAAATTATCTGACATTAATCTCACTGTTATTCTGGCCACATCTGGACAATCAGACTAACTTGAGTTATGCGGATTCTTTGTGCACCTGCAGAGAGTCACTTTGCTCTTACTTCAGGCAAGTGAGTAAAGAAGCTAGAAAGCTGCAGTTAGCCATTGTTACAGCCAAACCAATAACTAAGGTTGATGGCCTCCAAACAAGTCAGGATATAGAAGCCAACTATAAATTATGCCTTCCTATCTCAAATTGCCTGGAAATGGCTAGAAGCCATTAACCATAGTTTCCCCCTGTCCCTACTTGTGGGAAGAGAGAAGTGAAGCAGCTGCATGTGGATACTGGAGATTTGTGGGTATCTATCAAACTGAGATTTGATCATCATTAACATGCCAGTATGCATATACCACACCCATAAATATTTCTGTCAGAGTTGCTTTGAAAATGGCATTTAACTCTCAGTATATACTGAGTGTAGTGTTTATTAATTCATGTTTAATAAGTAACATTTATTAATTATGAAAAAGTTTACACTCCTCAAGAGGAGACCTGTACAACTGCTCTTTTAACAAGAACAGCAGAATACATTTTGTATTATAGAGATTTACGTTTCTCTAACAATGTATATTCTCTAGTACTATATATGGGAATAACAAATCCGGAACTACAGTAATATGATTTTAAAAATTAGATTTTCATCAATTGAACTGTGTTGATTAATATCTGTATTCAAATGATCAGGACCATGATTAGTGTTACAGAATTTACAATATGTAAAAATATTAGAACAGTAACAGTTACAACTGATTTGAACAATCCATTAAAACTCCTATTAAGTGTACATCCAAGAAAAGCAGTTCTGAAAACTTTTATAATCTTTCATTATATTTCTGTTATTACTTATGTAATACTGTCCACTGATGCCTGATTATTGTCATTAAGATTAGATTCACATAATAACCACTTTGCAAAACAGTGAGGAATATTGAGATGTCTACTTGTTTTACAAATAATTAAATAATGGATATTTTAGGGGACTAGCTACAATTGTATATTCTAGCCAGACCACTAAACCTTCAACATACATCCCTAGAAGTGAAATCTCATCCAGATCAGTGAGATACATTTCCCTAAAAAATACAGTTTGGACCAATGTTGCATTTTATAAACCTGACAAAAGTAACTAGTATTGAAAATTCTTAGAATACCATAATTATGTTGACATAATCAATCTATGAAACATGCATGAATTCATCTCCTTGTTAGAAGCAATAAATTCTTATTAAAATAATAATTTATTCATTAATCCTACTTGTTATAATTCCACTTGTGAAAATTGCAAGATTTTTTTAAAAAGTCTTACTCAACATATCATTATTCAGATCCTAAATATATTACCTGTTTTATCATTAAATGTTTTTGTTTTCATGAAATGCTCCAATTTTATAAAACAAAAATCATTCATGTTATACATTTAAATGATGAACTACTGTTATACATCTTCCTGAACTGCTTATTCCAGAAATAAATCCTATTTTACCAAGTCTGACATCAGATTTACCTGGAACACCTAAAGAAAGCTGCGCAGAACCGCTCAGTATTTATAGTTGCAATTCTGAGTTTTTACTCTGTCACAGCAAATGCAGATTCTTTAGATTAGGAAAAACTGCAGTGCAGACTCTCACATATCTACAGACCATACCTCTGTTTCTCTTCCTGAGATGCTTGCTGCCTGTACTTCCAATCCCCAGTTAGCTCTCTTAGCTGTGAGATAAAATGGATAATCCTTTGCCACCATTGTGGCTGAAGGAGTAGCAGTTTTGGATGTCACCGCTGATTCTGTCTGTCTACACAATAGGAAAGCAAAGCCAGGTCTTCCGCCTGCAACCTCTCTGCCACTCAAACCCTGGAGAATGAGAGTGTTCTTCTGAAGCTGCACCAGGCTTCTGAAAACATTACCTAAGGCAACACTTGTGCTCCACTGAAAGAAACAGGAAGCAGAAAAGCTCTTGAGTGTGTCAAGCAAGTGTAACTGAATCCTGTTCATTACATACTGAGTCCCGCCTACTGATACCGGCTGGGAGGAGAGTGGGCGAGAGACTTCAGTACAAATCAGCTCAACACACAGCAAATTACTTCAAACTCACTGAGAAACAAATGGAAAATACTTGTTTATGAGAAGTCAACTCTTTGACAAAAAAAGGAGAAACAAATCACTATTCACTGTTCTTTACGTTTTTAGAAAAAGAGATCTGATTGCTGGTTATTTGCATTTAAATGAGAACATACACGTCCCAGCAGCACTTAAAATTAAATAATAATCTCTGGCATTTGATTTGTTCAGACATGTGAATCTCTCTCACATCCTCCACAGCTGGGTCTGAAGCAAGGTTTAAATCAAGGGGATTTAATCTGTTTAAGTCTTTGAAATTTTTTCATCGCCACACAAAACCTCTTTATTCAAACCATGGGTTTATATAGCTACCACTGATACTTTTACACATAAGTTTTGAGCAATGATGCAAATCAGATCACTAGAATATGTTAATTTACAACATCTAGGAGAGTGTAGTTTAAATTAGAACATACACATCCCAGCAGCACTTAAAATTAAATAATAATCTCTGGCATTTGATTTGTTCAGATATGTGAATCTCTCTCACATGTTTGTGGTAGCTTTAAAAAAAACTCTTTCTTTTTATTTATTTCGGAAATAGCAGTATAAATATATATTTATCACCTGTGGTAAGCTGTGGATGCTACACATTAGGAATAATAAAAAGTAATATCACTCACACCAACATGGCAGTAAAGAATGCAATCCTAACTGGCCAGGGGCCTATTGAGCCACCAATCAGGTGAAGTTGTGTCAGTCCACCACTCTCCAACTTACAAATGTTGGAAATTACTTATGAATATCCTGGCCCAACTTTGTGCAGAATCGTGCCCACTGAGCCTGGCAAGGTTTGGACATGGCATAAATTGGGTCCTTCGTTCCTCAGTCCTTCTTCACTCCCTCTTGGCTCTTCTGCGAGCAAAAGCCTTGGTTGGCAGTCCCTTGAGATCTGCTGGCACCTCAACACTTCTGCTGGCAACTAGAAGGAAAACATTTTTTGCACTCACTTGATGGACCCATGCTACCGCCCTTCTCTCCTTTAGCCAATTCCTTTGCCTTGCTTGGTGCGACTCCACCCATCTTTGTACAGCACGTAACTTTCTCCTGCTGAAAAGCAAGAGCTGGTAATTACTGTGCAGTGCTGGACAGACCAGAGCCATTTTGATGAGATAAAAAACATTAATAAATGTCCTTGTTTAATTGTAAGCAACTCAGTGTATGTACAACTTCAACAGAGCTACTAATTAACTTTGGTGAGTGTAAGTATAGGTTTGTGTTACACGTTCGTGATGAGATTTCATTTGAACTATGATTTTTAAATGGGAGACGAGAAAGATTTTTAGTATTCTATTTTAAAATCAATTTAAAATCCAATTTTTTTTGATATTTTACACTTTTTCCCCTTTTAGTTATCCAGTTTGGACAACACTGACTATGTCCTCCTTGTATTTAGGGTTTAGTTCTAAATACAGCGAATATTGAAACATGTATTTCACTCACATCTTTCTTGAAATAGAATAATCACAACAAGGCCTTCTCATGTGCTTTTTTTTGGGGGGGGGGGCACATGCTATCACCCTTCAGTTATAGAGGACATTTATTAAAGAGTTACAGAGGACATTTATGCAGGGTATAGAATTGAACTCCATTACAGTGATACCCTCTTTCTGAACTGTAGCTATTGAATCAATGTGTCTAGAGAAAGAAAAATCAAACAGTTATTATTAGTTCACACTGTTGCCATTTGTCCCCATTTGTAAGAGGAAAGGTTTGTTTTTATAGTTAGGCTGTGCTTCAATCACTAGACAGACAGCTTCCTCTTCTTTGTCTTTTCCAAAGGGTGTAAAATATAGCGACTGGAAAAATAGCTCTGTGTGGTGTATGTTTCCATTCACAAAGGCAAAGGATTCCTTCACCTGTTTACAAATGTACAAAAAGGGGCATGAACCATTCTAGCACCGTCTTAATGATAAAGAAATGTAAGAACATATGGAAATGTTGCTTTTATTTCTTGTAGGTAGATATTTGGATTTGAATACTCAGATCTGAACATCTTATTTTTCTTTTAATAAAACAACTTTTATATCAACTTTTATAAAACTCATTTACCCTCTTGACAATGAGTGATTTATAAACTGATGTGTTGTATTGATTTTGAAACTTACATTCCCATATGCTGCTAGCAAAATAAAAACATACATATTAAACCACTATTACAATACCTTGGTAGATAACTATTTTTCTAAAACAGTTATTCCCTAACTTTAATCTCCCAGGTGTTTTGGACTTCAGTTCCCAGAATCCCCAACCAATTTGACCAATGTTCAGGAACCCTGGGAACAGGCGTCCAAAACATCTGGAGGACCAAAGTTTGGGAACCACTGTTCAAAGGAAAACAAGAGTCCAACACAGTCAAATTTAAGAACAGGACAAGAAGCCAGGTAGGTCAGATGATCTCAGACAACTCTTGGAGGGCAAGGCTGGGAATTTACAGATTAGAAGCTAAATGCAGCTGCTGTTTAATTAATTGTTACTTCCTATAAATCCTCTGAGACCTCCTCAAGCCCTCCCTTTGCTGTCTCTGCTGGGTAAAGGTAGATAGGGATAAGCTATCTTCTGTATCTGAATGTACAGAATGCTCTGCCAGAGGTAACGTTGCACTCTGCTCTGTATCTGAGATGTGTGGCCCTGGAATCTCCTCTTGTTCTGGTTCAGTAGCAGATCCCAGCAGGGCCACTGCATCAGTCTCTGAGTCCATGTCCATGTTCTGGAAGCAGGGCAAGACACTGCTGGTCCCTGGCACGCTAGGAAAAAAACCTGATTGTTCATCCCCCCACTACAGATAGCCTGAGAACTACTACTCTAGGATGTATCTCAAAATGTACTAAAAGGAAGTGCACACTGACACATATTCTGATGCAAACTGAGCATCTGTTTTACTCCATCAAAGTCTAGCTTGTCCACTGCTTTGTACTTTACTTTCTTTATTTCAGAAGAAAGTGGATCTAATTAAAATTGACATAAGGTTCATTACTGTCTGCATCAGAAGAACTAACCTATTTATATCAGAAATTGAAGTGAGCAGCTTACCACATTATCCTTAGCTAATGCCAATTATATTGGCAAGAATGAAAAATAGAGCCACACGCTATAGCATAAGAATACTTATTAGTAATTAGGTTCAACTGAACATAAGTAGGACTAACTTTTCAGCAAGCATGTTTTAGGATCAGGCAGACCACATGCAGACACATAATATCTTCTCCAAATATGTTAGAAATAAAACGTTTTAAGCATGTCAAACACCTTTGAACTCCACAGCCTTCACCAAACAAGTGAATGTCTACTACAAAGGAAGTTCAGAGAGTTAACAGGTTCTGCAGGTCAAACTGTAATCATATCTTGCATCAAGAGAGGGCAAAGTAGCTTCTGATTTCTGAGAAATCCCATCTATGGAAACTGTCAGAAAATTATGATAATATCCTATGGTCTGTGCCTCTTTCAACTATTCCAAGCAAAAAGGAAACTTCAAAAGAATTGTTAAGATCACAGAGATAGAAACAGCATTTCAGGAACACCCACCACACACACAGTCAAATCTGAAATGCAACCAATTTTTCTTCCAAAGAATGAATACGGTAATGCATTCTTTAGGAAGCTGCCTCTACAGAATGTCTGGAAACTGCAGCTAGTGCAAAATGCAGTCACCACATTATTTACAGGAACAAGCGGTGTGAGGTCTATAATATTATTAAGACAAATGCATCGGTTCCTAAGCCATTTCTTGGCTCCATTTAAAGTGCCATTGTCATCTGTCACAGCACTAAATGTTATACATCTATCCACCCGCTCATCTTTGATTACTTTGTGCAATCAAAGATGAGTGATTACATGAGGGAGGACCTTTTCAGAAGTAGTACCAACATCTGCCAGCAGAAGACATTTTTATTTACCCCAGTGTTGGGTGGTGGATGAATTTTCTTTGAATAATATGGTGTGCTGGTTTACTGTTTTAATGGTTTTTACCGTTTTAACTATGTTGTTTTTAACATATGTTTTAAGCTTGGTATTATTTAATAATTTCTATCTTTGTAATCAACGCTTTAGCTTTGTCATTTTAAAATATTGTAACTTGCCTTGAATCCCATTGTGGAGAAAGGCGGGATATAAATCCTGGAACTAAATAAATAAATAAAAATAATGGAACTCCCTGCCTGGTAAGGTTCAATTTTCTCCTTCGTTGTCATACCACCAACCTTTGGAGACTCCAAGTATTCCGTTGGATTCATCTGCTGATAGCTTGATACTTTGTCATGATATTGTGTGGAGTTTTCTTCTCCTATTCTTGTTGGAAGAGCCCTGGAGGTGCAGTGGTTAAATGCCGGTACTGCAGCCACAAAGTTGTGAGTTCGATCCTAGGGCTCCAAAGTTGATTCAGCCTTCCATCCTTTCATAGGCTGGTACAGTGAGCTTGTTGTGGACACTTGGTTTACAGACTGTAAAGTGCTTAGGGAGGGCTGAGTTCACTGATAAGTGGTATAAAAATGTACTGTATATGCTATTGCTAATGTTATTGGTGGTGGTGGTAGCAGTGTTGCTGTTGCCATGATCATTGTGTTTAAAAACTGCACTGGCATTTTAACAAAATATTGTAAATTAAGAAGCAGCCTTATGGATTTTTGAATAGAAAGAAGATAACCATTTTGACAATATATAAATGCTCCCATTTTTCAAAACAATCATGGCAGAAATATAGTTTACTTTCAGGATTCTTGTCTCAGGTCCAAAACACACTGCAGAAATAATCCAGTTTGAGACCTCATTAATTGCCCTGGTTCAATGCTAAGGGATTCTGGGAACTGTAGTTTTGTGAAACATTTAGATTTCTCTGTCTGAGAGCTATGGTGCAACATTAAATTACAATTCCTGGGATTCTCTAGTACTAAGCCAGGGCAGTTAGTGGTCTTAAACTGGATTATTTCTGCACTGTGTTTTGGAGCTCAGTCCAAAAACAGGATGACTGAGCATATTGTCAACTGCACACATGGGACTGGCCAAAGGGGGCATTTAGCTGTGAAAACTAGGCTTTGGAGAAGGAATTGACTTATGTTTCAAAGTGATTTGCTTTATCTTCACCTGTTCTGCCCAGAAGTATACATAGGTTTCCATTGGGAAGGAAGTTTGCTGGGAAGTCCTAAAAGCGACAGAACTGGAAGCTTAAGGGCAACTAAAAATAACTTTTTTAAAAAGCTGCCATGATCTATATTGCCTGACCCTCCAGAAGTCACTTTGGTTCCATTAATATTGGAAAACATAGTCATAAGCTGGCAACAACCCAGCCACCACCATTACTTCTCACCTCCATTACTGCCCTCTTTGCATCTCTTCTTCATGTACTTGCACACTGGGCTCTAAAGGGTAAAGTATAGGACTAGGCTTGAATCTCAGCACTGGCCAAAACAAGCCTGATTTATGAAGCTGGACTACAAACAGACATCAAAATCAGCATGCCACTTTTCTCTTTGCAAGCAGAAACTTGCTTAGGCCCTTACAGTTGTCAGTCCTGTTAAACTGCATACAAAGGGGTATGCATCTGGTGCAATATAAACAAGAATCTTTGCTCTGAATGTATGTTCCGTACTTGCAATTCATTGTAAAGCAATTAATTGTGCCTATGTGGTAAGATCTCTCAAGACAGCAGATGAAGAAACTATTTTGTTGATCCCATGGATTTGTCAATAAGACTACCATTTGACTTAGGTCAGAATCATGAAGTGAGGTACCACACTACATGGAATACAAGATTATCCTCTTCTTATACACACTCTCTTCCCGCTCCCATAGAACAGCTCAAACATCTGTCCAGTCTCTTTCTGTCCAGTTTTTGCAAACATATAAAGGAAGGAAATTCTATTCCCTTATTGGGTAGTTTATCCCACTGAACTGCTGCTAGAGTTTTAAAAATTTCTCAAATCGGTTACCGTTTTAAAATACTGTTTCCTATCTTAAGCTTTGCAGTCAAAATGAAAGAGAGACAGAAGAAAACTGTATTTTTTTTTCTGACATCATTTTATAAGACAAGTCCAAAACACACTGCAGAAATAATCCAGTCTGAGGCTGTGTTAACTGTCATAGTTTAATGCTAGGGAATTTTGGGAACTGTAGTTTTGTGAGACATTCATCCTTCTCTGTCAGAGAATGCTGGTGCCACAATAAACTACAATTCCCATGATTCCCTAACACTGAGCCAGGGCAGTTAAAGTGGTCTTAAAACTAGATTATTTCTGCAGAGTGTTTTGGACCAACCATTAGCTTATCCTTTTTAAAGTCACTCATCTTTAGATCTCATCATTTTCACTTAGTTGGTGTCCCTCCTGCACCTAGGTGCATTCAACTAAATCCAGCTGGACTTGTTTTTCCCTTTTTGTTTGTTTGTTTGTTTGCTTGTTTAATCCACACCCCATCTTTGGCCAAGAATTAAGATGAAAGGCAGGATCCAACATAGTTTTAAAAGAAGATACAAAAAATTACATTTTAAAATACAAATAAGTCATACTATTAATCCTATTATTAACACACCAGTTAAAGCAGTTTAATACTCCACACTAATAAGAATTAAAATTAAAAGGTTTAAAAGTCCATCACAGCAATTTAAAACACTCTGACTGTAACAGACAGGCATTCGCTAAACAGAAAGTTCTCTCCCATCTTTATTTAATGTCTTTCCTACAGAAAATAGGGGTGTGTCTTTTACACCTCAATGCTAGACGATTTCATATAATCGAAGCTCAAATTCAAAGATATAGAGGCCTACTCGTATCTTCTCTTGCTTTTTCTTCTGTGCTCTTGCATTAGGAGATCTGCAGTTTGAAGATGGAGAGAAAGCAGATCCCACCATCTACCTTCTGTAAATTACCAGGAAGTGGCGTCTGTTATTTGTAGATGTGTCAAATGAGATGTTATTTCCTTCATGGCTTGAATTCCCATGTCCTCTCCACATTTAACAGCTTACCAACAAACTGAATATGGAAGTCAGGTTTTCAATGAATTTGTGAATTCATGGCAAAAACTGACAAAAGAAAATGTATGCAAGTTGCAGATGGGCTGTAGGGTGTAGAAGGCAAGGAAGGATATGCCTTCTCTCTTGTCTTTTTCACCATTCTTTCATTGTGTATTCCTGCACAGCAGGGGGATTAAACTAGGTGGCCCTTGCAGTTGCTTCCAACACTTTGATTCTTTGTTGCAGTTTTACCAGGTACAGCCCACATATTTTCAAGCTTTTCGAACCCTATTAGCTAAAAACTCAAAGGCCTAAAGTGTAGGGATGCCATATCCTACAACTCAACAAAACTCCCCAGGTGACACACAAGACCTGATGACAGTAAGGGAATTTTAAAAACTGGAAACATCTAAAGTTACAAGTAACGTATCAGAAAGCAGTTTAAATGATTTTATTTACCTGATACGCTATCACTTCATTCACAGAAAAAAATAAAATAAAATCATGCAGCTGGAGGGGAGGGAATTGATCTATAAACCAAGATACCACTTTTTTTTACTTAAAAAAAGATATTTAACAGAATATTGAACTTCTGAAAAGATGAGCCTAAGGTGATAAATAAAATATATAATTCCTATAAAACTGAAGTTATTTCAAATCAAACCTAATTCTGATACTAAAGAGCTGCTTTTGTAATTCAAACCCATACCCCATTTAGCTGAATGCTCTCTTTCCAAAAAGTAACCACTAGTTTAGTTAATATAAAGTGAAGCTTTACACTCTTTCTTAATCCATTGAATTTTGCCACGTCCCCTAATACTTATCTTCCCAAACCTGAACTTGTGCCTCACATAAAGTATCTTTAAACAGGAGATAGGCCTCCCTAAGACACTTGCCAGAGCAGGCAAGAAGTTCTTCTTGGCCCCCTTCCAGCATCTCTAAATGATCCTGAAAAAGAAGGCCATGTCACCTCCCATCCCATCAGTACAACAGAGGAAGATGGGTGTACTTCATGCACTGATCCAGTCATGTTTCACAGGCTCATTCCTTTGAACTTAGCCACTGGAATGTAGATATGCAATGTGCTTCTATCCTCTCTTTCATTTCCTGTTTGCACATTAATGGCCTCTTTTCTCCTACCAATGAATTAACTATACAGGTGACATATGGATATTCTTTACACAGAGGTATGTAACTACACAAATAGAGTAAGAAGGACAAGGGTTGCAGTCTCTTCCTTGCTTTTATTAAGTCCTGTTGCGCTTCTCCCTCCCATCGCCAACATGCACATTGTACACAACACTCACAAAAAGTAGCCATGCTGGATAGGGCCATCTAATCCAGTCTTCTGTTCCCACAGTGGGAAGATCATATGCAGGGAACAAGCACAACATCCTTTCACTTAGGGTCACTACTAGCTGTAATTTATAGTAATACACACAGCTATTAGGGGCCTAAATGCCATAAAGGCACTAGATCTGGTCTGATGTTGGAAGCTAATCAGGGTCATCCCTGGATAGTACTTTGATGGGAGACCAGCAATGAATACCAGATGATGTAGGCTGCATTTCAGGGGAAGGAACTGGTGCAGTCACCATACGTCAACAGGCAACTTGAAGCCACACACACACACACACACACACACTGCTATTATGACTAGCAGCCACTGATAACGTTATCTTATACCATTATCTACTGACTTCCAAAAATTCTCCTTCACTTTGTCTTTCTGTAGATACCTTACACTGTTTTCCAGACTTAATTCTCCCTGTTGCACACACTTTATTTCCTGTGTTTTGAATAAAAAGTAGTCACTTTGATGAGTTTTTTGAGGCCAAAAGGAGTGTGCCCTCCAGCAGAACAAACCCAAGATCACACTGGGAAAAAGTTCCCTAGCGCACATTTGAGTTAAATTCCACATTTCGTTTATGTTTCAGCTAAAGGGATTGACCTCTGAACATGTAGGACTAATCTGCTCACATGTTAATAATATAAAGTCTCTATGTAAACATATTTAACATTAAAACATTACAGTAGTCAGTATGTTTGACTATGCAGGAAGATGAGTAGCAGAGTAAGAATTATTTTAAACTAAATCTACTGTGCAAGATAAGAAACATGTCAAATGTGAAGTAAAAGTAAAGAGAATTGTTTGCCATGCAGCAAATTGTGTGTTTTCTGGAACACACAGTAAGATGTGGCCTCAATTAAAGCACTAGATCAAAATAATTAAACTGGAATTAGCCAGTTCCCCCGCCCCTTTTAATACAATTTGTTTAGGTTTGGCATTTCATACTTTTTCCTCTTTTGTTCAGAGCAATTTAGCACTGGTAGCAGAATAATAGGTAATGACTGCTACTTGCACATAGTACATATAAACAACACATACATTTACATTTTGCTGCCCTTTGAAATTGAAGGTATGTTCATTTGAATTTTTTCATATGAATACGCATTGTGAAACAACTTCCTCCAGGAAGCAAACTTTTCAATAATCCAGCTTCTATGTTTTGTATACAGCCATTACAAAACTCTTGGATCTCACAGTCTCAAATATTGTTTGCACCAAACAAAGATTAACATAAAGGTATCCTCACTACATATTATTGTAGTTATTTCTATTTTAACCCCTTTCATCTGAGTGATACCATGGCTAGCCCACTGAGAACATTACTGACAACTTGATGCTTCCCTTTTCACTTAATACAACAAAACTACTGACCATGGTGGTCCCTCACTAAGGAATTTATGGGGGTGTGATGAAGCAGGGCCAAAATATTACCTGAAGAAGTTGTATCTCTAGTAAAGCAGTATCCGCAGAATAAGCTTTATTATTTAGTAATTATCTATATCCAAACCAACTCGCAGTTTATTGTCTCTTCCTCCGGATTCTATGCTAAGGACTAATTTTAGTAGAGTATGTAAATAGTAAAGGTAAAGTACAGTCATTCCTTCATATCCATGGGGGATCCGTTCCAGACAGACAGACAGACAGACAGACACACACACACACACACACCACACATAACAAGAAATACAGGATTTCAAGTCCCATTGTTTCCCACTTCAGGGTGGGAATGACGTGCACATGGTTCCTAATGTGCATGTGCCTCCATTAAAAACAATGGGGCTTGCTATCTGCGGAAGCTCAAATCTGCAGATGGCAAACTCGCGGACAAGAAGAGCCCACTGTATGTGCCTTCAAGCCACTTGTTGACTTATGGCAACCACATGAATTTCATAGGGTTTTCTTAGGCAACAAATATTCGGAGGTGGTTTGCCATTGCTTTCTTCTAAATATAGCCTACAACACTTGCCATTCTCCAATTCTCCCCCATCCAAGCCTGACCCTATTTAATTTCTGAGAGCAGACAGGATCTGCTGCCTTCAGGGAATTTAGACAAACTACAATATATAAGAATCTACCACTTAATGAAATTGACTCATCTCTTTTTCCCAAGTTAAAGTTATCTAGCAAGAAAATCCTTAAACCCATTCTTCAGAGCATTTCAAGCATAGAACTTTCTCAACCCTGTTATCTAATGTTTTGAATAGAAAACTGCAACACTATAGCTAAGCTATCACTGCTGCATAAATCTCACAACAATTCCTTGCAATCACACTAAAAACTATTTATAAATATACAAGTTGTGCATGTGTGGGCAGGCAAGTAGCCAGAGAGGCAGTGCCAGCTGACGTTAGTTCCCACATGGAATTGCATGTAACTCCTACGGCTGCTTCTTGCCACCTGGCTACAAAAACCTAAGACTCCTTTCTACTTCATTAGCATCATTTTATGACAGAACCTTCATTAAACAGGTACAGTGTCCACTAATGGGTGAATCAGTTGTGAAAGAATCTAATCCAAGCAATCAATCAATCTAAAAAACCCAGAGCAGTCTTCCACTTTCCAGTGTGTTCCCAAAATATTGGACTACAACTCTTATAATTCTCTGACACAACTGAAGAACACTGGGGTAGAATAACTAGACCTAGACAGATGGCCACTTCCCAATTTTGCTTGACTATAACAGTATTTAAACTGTAAAGAAGAGATGCAATGTAATTCGTTTAAATCATACCACCAGCAAGATTTTGACTCTGTCGTATACACAGGCATTTAAATATCCATGCTGCAAACAAACAATAACGAGAAAATCAAACTCCATATAGAATAATCTTATTGTGGCAACCATGAAAAACTCCCAAACCATGGCACAAATTGTCTCTATGGATTGTCAGAGTTTCATATATAGTATACATGTCTTTTATATATACCAAAGTTGATGACATAACACAGACTGGAAAGTGGGATTTACTTGGTCTTTTTATAATCCCCTCTTCTAAATCAGCTACTTGCATATGATTCCTTCAGCAATTTTGGGCAAAAAGCAACTTGGTTGAGAAAAACAGGCTACTCCCTGCACATACAAAGGCAGGTGATGGCAAGTGTGAGGAGGATTACATAATGAAAAATCCATATGTTTCTATCCTGTTGTGTTTTTCGAACTGAACTTTCCAAACCAGTAACATAAAAAAAATCAGACTATTTGAAATAAATATTAGATTTCTATAATATATATATAGAGAGAGAGGGGGGGGAGGGAGGGAGGGAGGGAGGGAGAAATTCAGGCAATTTATTAACAATCATTAAGCTATTAACAGCCCATCTCCCTTTCCTTTTTTTGTATTTAAAAGTTTCACAAATGACTAAACATAAGGTAGTGTGCTACTGTCTTTGAACTACAATGTATTTTATGTCCTTAAATATTTAATAATAATGTATATTTGCTATATAAAGTTGTGACTCTGTTAAATCAAGTCCATACTGATGAATTTCACACTTTATCATGAGCAATTTAGAATGACAAAAAAGCTATTAACAGACTCTAACTACAGTGACTGCGCTACGTGGGAGATTCAAGTACATGATGCCAAGCCACACTGTCAATTTCAATCTCATGTTTTGTGTGTGTGTGTGTATATATATATAGAGTGTGTGTGTGTGTCTATATATAATATATATATATATATATATATATATAGTGTATATATATTGTGATTAGCCCACTCAGCTATAAGTCTGCTTTCCTGGACTTGCTTTCCTTTATTTTTGATTATTATGAATTTGAACACTACTTTTTAAACCTTTACTTTTGAAAGAACAGTGCTTTTGTTAAGTTTCTTTTGCTAAGATTAATTAAATTATATCTGATTAATTAAATTATCCAATTTGAAAAGTTATGATATCCTTCTGGAATATTTGCCTGATACGAGACTTGGAGGTACAGCTTTTCCATGGTTCCAGTCTTTTTTGGCTGAACATTCCTAGAAGATGGTGTTGGCAGCTTCTTGGACATTAGCTTCTGGGGTCCCACACAACTCAATACTGCTCCCTATGATTTTTAATATCTACATCAGAAGCAGGTGACTGTGGGAGCTTAGGAGGCCACATTAGCCACTTTGGAGACTTTGGAGGGCCACATTTGCTCCTGAATAAATAAATACAAAAATAAAATTGAAATCCTCCCCCCCCCCAACACCTCTGGGAGGTATGCAGGCATTTTCACCATGTTTTGGGCTTCAAAAAAGGCCTCTCCTGAGCCTAAATTGTCCCAGGAAAATTGCAAAATGTGGTGGAAATGCACCCTACATGCACTACAAGAAGATGTTGGGGAAGTTCACTGATACTGCCCTGGTCTCTCTCTCTCTCTCTTTGACAGCTGATACCAAAGAGGCTACGCAAGTCCTGAACCAAGGTGAAAGATTAGATGTGGGTGAGTAAACTGAGGCTCAATCCAGACAAGACAGAGGTGCTGCTGGTCAGTAGGAAACCTAACCTGGGTTTGAGATCACAGCTTATTTTGGATTGGGTTGCACTGTATCTGAAATATCAAGTTCATAGTTTGCAGATGGACCAGCACTGTTTCTGGGAGGCTGGGAGGCTGTAGTGCCTTTGTGTAGGTTCAGTTGGTGCACCAGCTACACCCTTTCTTGGGGAGATTGGATCTCCTCCCTATTAGACTACTGTAATGTGATCTATATGGGGTTGTTCTTGAAATGTGTTCAGAAGCTAAAGATAGTGCAAATTACTGTACTCTCTTCCCCTTAGCCCTCACCCCAGTTACTGATCAAAGCACAACATATCAAACTAATAAACTGCAGCTACAGCAGAGTTTTTTGTAGTGTTTATTTTGTTCTAGGAAGTAATTACAACAGGAGCCAACCTGCATACATTGTGAAAATTTACTAGCTTTTAATTGTGCAGGTGCTGTGGGGATCATGCCATCTAAAGCTGAAGTTCATTAATCTGCTTTTCCTTTGTTACATGAAGTTCATGTGGTTAATGCTAAATCAGATTTACATTCTTAATAACTCTTAGACTTCTATATGTTTCATAATCCACATTTTCTCACCAGGACTTTAAGGTCTAGGTACAGTGGTTTGTTGTTGTATAATTTTAAGTAAGGTATTCAAAAGTGTCTGACAGTTTATGAGAAAGCTGCCCAAAAGTGACTTTTCAAATGCAACATGATGAAACAAACATTTGATTGTCTTGACCACAAACCATGGAAGTGGGAACTCACATAGGAGATGACACATCTATTGCAGTACAGATATCACACATTCACCTACAAAAATTGCTATCTAATTGTAATAGCATTATCAGTTCTGGCAATGTTTTATCAACTGTGAGACAGTCCTGAAGGAGGTACAAATCCCTGAACTGTGCCTAGTAAATGGCTCTGTCTACTCTCCACTCAAGTGTTTAGGGTTGACACAAGTTGATAGTGCTGAACCTCTTTTGGACCACTGCATAGGAATCTTGGATATGGCATAAGATTTTGCTGCACCCTATTGAAAGAGGAAATCCAAAAGTAGTTAGTTTCTGCTCTATTTGCAGATTGATCTTGCTATATTAGAACACATATTCCTTTGGGAGCATCAGGGCAGGCATATCCATGACAAATGGTTTGATTTGATATGAACTGAGCCATCACTAAAAACATTCTGAGTTCATCCCCATTATGACTATTTCTGATATTCAAAGGTAACAGAGGGCCCGAACAGACAAGCCAAAATAAAGCTGCTTCTGGTCACTTTGGAGGTATGCTGTTTAAATGGCACACACATCTTAAGAGGCCAGAATCTGTGCCACAGCTGTGCTCTAGTCTTTAGGTCTGGAGTGTGGCTTTGGCACAGCTTCTGGCATCTTAGGACGCATGCATCATTTAAACAGCACACCTCCAAAGTGACCTGAAGCAGCTTTATTTTGGCCTGTCTGTTCAGGCCCAGAGATTCTATGCATGGAACTATTACCAGGAGTGGGAACCCTCCAAACTTTAGTGAACCACAATTAAAGCATCTTGTTAAAAGATCTCACAGTACAAACCATATGATTCGGCAAGACTGTTTTCTTCCACAACCATTTTAAAGAGACTACTGCATTCTGCCCATCTGTTTAGGCCCTTAGGGGCTTTCTAGATTGGCAGGAAATGGTGACATGAAGTTGCCTTTTCCTTAATACTTAGCAGCTCTACTGCAAGTCCCAGGTGTGTAATAAAAAGGTATAGGACAGCTACACTGAGGAGGTGTGGGGACAACTTATCTGAAGTCTTTTCTGTTGCTCAGCAACTACATTGGAAGCTGTCAGGATGCTAGAAACACAGGCAGAGCGCAGCTGCACGGGTGCCAATGAATGGGGCTTTTGGCCGTACTGAACCTTTAATATTTTTGTTGTTGTTGCTGCCAGCTGCGAACTGCGCAGTTGCACCGGTACATCATACAGGCAATTGTATTGCCAGCTGTGAACTGTGCAGTTGCGCAGGTAAATCGCACATGAACTGTGCAGTTATGAAGATCTGTCAAATTACCATTGTGGTTTCGCTTCCCTTTTTAAAGTGCGCAGTTGCTTCAGTGCACCATGAATCAACCCCTTTATTTTATATTATTATTACTATTATTATTATTATTAATACCCCACCCCTTTGAGATCAATCGAGGCGGCTTACACATTAAAATACTATTACATCAATAAAACAAACTGCATCCCTCCCCCCTTAAAAAGATATTAAATCCGTTACAATTTAAATTTATGAATAAACTTCTGTATTTTATGAATGAATTGACATTTTATGAGCAGTTGCCTAACAGTTACAGCATCCCAGAGTCCCTACTGCACATGTCTAGGGTTCGGATTAGGGCAGGAGCTAGGGTTTGGGAGCTTTAAAAAACTGCACAGTTGCACTGCAGCATTTAGACACAGTTACGCCCTTTTTAAAAAGAAGCTGGGAAAAACAGGTCCTTTTTAAAGCTGCTTTCCCCCCCACTAAAATGCAAAAGAAGTGCGTTAATGCCAAACTTTCAGCGTGGATCATCTAAAGGCTACACTCTCATGCAGGCATGAACACACCCCTTTTTGCCAGTCTAGATCAGCCCATAGATTAGCAAAAAATATGTACCATATATACTCGACTATAAGTCGACCTCATGTATAAGTCGAGGGCAGGTTTTGGGGCCAAAATAATGGATTTTGATATGACCTGTGGATAAATCGAGGGTAAAACCTAGGGCATATAACAAAGGATCTAAAAGATGAAGCAAAGGAAAACAACACTAAAGAACTTACACAATTCCAGCAGGAATAACTGTCTGTGCTCACAGTAAAGGCGGGATGGAATAGAGGTAGGTCAATGTTTCCAGAACAGATTACACTCTTGACCAGGGGATAGTTCCTGATTTTTAATAAGTTAGGATACAATACTTACATTAACCCATGGACAAGTCAACTAAGATTTTTAGGTCAATTTCTTTACTTAAATTTTGAGACTTATTACTGAGTATATACAGTAAGTAATTTAAAAGGCTGGGAATAGTGCTCCTGGTGTAAGCCCATTAATCTGTATTTATGGTATCCAAAATATTTATCTGCTATTTAAACATCACAAAACAAAATCAAGTAGCATAAACATTACAACATCCATAAAAGAAACATTGAATACATAAAATAAGGACTAAGATCTTGTGAGCTTTAAGAAATAATAATCAGTAGCTGTGATTATAAAAGTCCTTGAAAAACCAAGCCTGTATCCAGAGACTTGACTGTTCTTTTCCCCCCAATATTTAGAACTATTGAAGAAAACAAAAGTTCCATTCTTCTTATAGGGATTGTTTGTTAGAATTACTTGTGTTTGTTGCCACTGTTGTGATATAAAATTTATTATGGCATTATAATTGTTCTGTATGGATATTCAAAAAAGCTACATTTGTTATTTTTTTAAAGAATCCTTAGATGTCAAGTATGTTATGCATGTTTATTCCAAATAAGGTCTTGTCACAATCAGGACCTTTTTGACTTAGCTAACGCCTTCTGCAATAGCAGGTGTTACAGAGGTCCAATTAAGTCCTTATATGTGTATCAAGCAAGCACCAGACTGTAAAACACACGAGAGAAGCAGGTGATTTCCTTGTACTTTGATTTTCCACACATTGTTTTGTGATATCAGTGGTAAGCTATATATTGTTTACAATAGTATATTCTTAATCTTCTATGCTTATTGTGATAATTAATTGACCATGGGGAAAGTTATATGCTTATAACTTTTTATGCACATGACATTTATGCAGCCACTGCAGCCACTGATGAAAACTTTATGTTGAAACGCATTTGGCTGGTGACTATACTGGAGTGGAATCACAGAACATTCTGTCTGAAAACTGTATTGGAGTGTCACCAAAGAACTGAAGGAGCTATATTAGCACGCTTGGGCATGCTTAGAACAAAGAAGTGGGCAGGGCTACCCACCAATCTGCTCAGCTCTGAACTTCTGAATGGCAAAAGCCTAATGTGTGAGGCACAGAGACCACAACGAAGAAGGTAGCATACTCCCCTCCTCAGTGAACATGTGCAGATAAAAGCCTTGAAACTATTTGAATTTTTTTCATTAGTGAATTGTAAAATATTTGAAAAACCAAGTAGGACTAGTTTAAGCAAGGAAGAAGTTATTACCACTATATGGCAGTTACTCACTAGTTTTCTTTCTTCTTTTTCCAACCACACCAACCTCCTAGATCAAATGTTAATAATATTCATTCTTTAGGTTCATTTACTTATGCATTCCATCATTCCACTGTTTATTTCTATCACTTATACCCTGTTTTTATGTCTACACATGGAAGCCAAAAGAAGGAAATAGAATCCATCAAGGGATTGGGTGCAGAACGTAGTTATTTGTGCATGTGTGTATATGACTTCAAGTTATGTGTCAACTTATGGCAACCCCATGAATTTCATAGGGTTTTCGCAAGTACGGAACAATCAGAGATGGTTTCCCAGTTCCTTCCTCTGAAATACAGACTATAACAGCATAGTATTACTTGGCCATTTCCCATGCAAGTACTATAAGCCTAACATCCACAGCATGCCATCCACAGATAAAGCACTTAAGTATGAAAATATCTGAATCGTGTTTGGTCATATTTAAATTCACTTACCACATAAGCTGTCCCATTCAAATCTTCCATTACCTTGATACTGGGGTAGGGAAACTTTGGTCAACCTGTTTTGAACTACAGTTTGCATAATGAGCTGGAGATTAATGAAAGTTGCAGGCTAAAACTTACAAAGGGTCAAAATTGTCCCACTCATCCCTCAACAGATGACCCTATTAGTGCAATGGAAATCTATACAAACTCAGCATAAGTTGAGTGAAAAACCGCACTAAACTGGTCATTTTTGTTGCCACTTAAAAATTAAGACATAATAAATCTAGACTGAGGCTTTTAAAGATAATGAAAGAGTTAAACACTCTGCTCCAACTGAAAAGCCAGTGCCTACAGTGTATAAAATTGCTTTTATCCATTTTAAATCCCCAGCTATACAACTGATGGATATGAGAGCATGGCTAATGTGCAAAGGGTATATATTTTAGAGCAGGCATCACATTATGTGGGCTGTTTAAAAAAAAGTAATGGCATGATAATAATTGGCTTTTAATCTCAGGGATCTGCACTGGGACAAGCATTTTCAAGCTTTTTCATAAATAATATGGAAATAATATGGAGTAAGGTGGTCTTAAGTTTTGTGTTAGGGAAGTAAAAACAAAAATGGATTGCAAAGAGCTTCAGAATAATTTCTCTAAACTGAGATAGTCAGCAGTAAAATAGCAAATGAAATTAAGTGTAAACATAATGCATACCGGGGGGGTGGGGGGTGGACTCCACACAACATCATCATCTATGCAATGATTAAATCTGAGCAGGTCCCAAGAAAGGGATCTTGTGAATTTGATAGACAGCTTAATGAAAATATTGATCAGAGAGTCGGAGATATTAAAAAAGGCCAAAATAATGATGGGCTAATTAGAAAGGAATGAAAACTGCCATTATACTACCTTTATACAATTCCATGGTGAACCCATATATGAAATACCATGGGCAGTTCTGTTCAGTGTACTTAAAAAGGAACTGGAAAAGGAGCGAGAACGAAATATAAAAATTATCAAGGGGGTGAAGCAACTGTTCTGTGATAAAGATAACAACATTTGGGGCTCTTTATCTTAGACAAAAGCTACTAAGAAAAGACAAAATAAAGGCTTACAAAGTTATGCATGATGTATAGAAAACAGAGAAAAGGTTTTGCCCTCATTCCATAATACTGGAACCAGTAGAAGATTCAAGACAGACAAAAGAGTGTACCTCTTCACACACTACACACTTAAGCTGTGGGATTCATAGGTACAAAATATCACCACCACATCATCAATATCATCAGCATCAGCATCAATATCATTATTATTTTGTTCATTTACTTCTCTCATTTCTCCCAATAATTGGACTCAGATTGGCTAACAGTGTATTTAAAAACAATGTGGATTAAAAACTATACAAAAGCTTCAATAAAGTTAATGTAAAAGTTATTTTAAAAGCAATTGAACAATTTATAAAGTTAAAATGTTAAACATTAAAACATTATGAAAATATTAACACAGCACAACACATTATTGGAAGCCCATTTCCTTTCATTTCTAAAAAGCCTAATGGCACAATAATATTTTCATTTCTTGAAAGAAGAAGAGCAAGGAGGAAGCCTTCCTGGTCTCTCTAGAGAAAGCTGAATATACTGTCCAAATTTAAAAGAGCATTAAGACCAGTCTCTTCCAACAGGCTTATCCGAATGATTTTTAAATTGTGAATTTTAAATGTAGATTATTTTACTATGTGTACATCTTATTTGTCATTTCAAATTGATGCCATCCCAGTCATCATCCTATTCTGTTCTTCATTGTGAAAGAAATAAAATATACTTCTCCATTCTGTTAAAAAGGAACTAAGACAGACTGGAAAAAGGTTGTGGTCACTATTAATAATGAAGGAGCAAAACAGACTGCCTCTGACAAAGCCGCAGCCCCAATCTAACTTTTTGCCGGCCAAAAAAGAAACGGCAAACAGCCTCTCCTTTTTGTGCTGTCAAAAAGCCAGCTTTTCAGCCCCACCACAGCCAGAAGCTGGTTTTAAGGTGCTCTGGCAGCAGGTGGAACCTGGAAGCTGGGCCACATGTGAGCAGCTGGGCGGCATGGAGCTGGCTTCTGGACATCTTGGGGGCATGTGTTGTGTGTATGCCATTTCCCCAAGCCAGGTGGAAGCCAGCTTTTTATGCCGGTCTGTTCCAGCTCTAAATTTTTAAATGCTTGTCTTATGTTAAATTAGAAAATTTTGTTCAGGAGAGTATATAATCTTTCTAAATACTGCAACACTGATGGAGATTGATCACTGTATCAAAACTAGTTAAGTTCTGTGATGACACAACACAATTTGGCACAGAGGAACAGGACAATTCAATTGGTGTGACATTCTCATCTAACAGATATATAAAAATTATATTTGCATTTGATTAGTAGTTTAATAATCTTTTCAAAGCCAAAGGACTTTGTTTGGCCTTGATAACTTCCAACATACTATAGCTAACAATGGATCATGTAAATACTGAATTAGCAGACAGATATAACACTGAAAAAGGCGATTACACTGTGAATGCCAATTATGGGGTTATACACAGAGTTGATTATAACACTCTTCATGTTTCACCATATATCAATGTATTGTTTGGTTTTTACATATGCTGGATTTTAGCTTCATGAAATATTTGCAACTATCCTAGGATTACATAATGTATCTAATACTGCTGTTGCTTTAGAATATCGTACAACTCCTTAAAAGGCCAGGGATACATCTTTGTACTTTGGATACTTTTTAAATAATTATTTCGCCGAGGAAAAATACATCAATTTAACACAGACCAACACAAGCACACAAAACAGTTCCTTCCTTAAGCTGATTAAGTTGGCCTCAAATACAAAATAGGAAATAACTATAAGTTCCTGAAGGATAAGAAAAAAGGGAAATGTGATTTTTAATTTAATTTAAAGGTGTTGCTTCTTCCTTTTGAATGCAGTCAGGCATATTTTAATTCACTGACAGAGATTGCAGCAATAGATACACCCCAAAATGGGTGATTTAAGAGTAAAAGAACTATTGTTGTTGTTGTTGTTGTTGTTTATTTTATTTATAATCATACAACAATCTAACAAAGGTAAAAATAAAACAAATCCTGCCAGTGGCTTACAGTCTAAAATCACAAAGCATAAAAATTTAAAACAGTAAAATTAACCATCAAGTAACTTTAAAACTGTGAACTATGGAGCAGCAATGTCCTCTTTATCTAACCTCCATAAACAAGAACGTTTTCAATTCAGATTTAAAATTAACCAAGAAAGTCACTGTCTGCAGATGTTTGGGGAGTTGGTTCCATGAATAGAGGGGAGCAAGAGAAAAGGGGCAAATCCAAGCTGGAGAAGAGAAAAGCCTTGGCTGAGACAGAAGCCCATAGCCACTGGATCGTAAAACGCAGGTAGGTTGGTAAGAGGAGGTAAGACCTGACAAGTGTATGTGTGGATGTGTGAAGGGCTTTAAAGGTTGAGAGAAAAAGCTTGTAACAAATCCTGAAAGGCATGGGGAGCCAGTGAAGAGAGGCCAATAGAAGGGTGATGTGATCAAAATGTCAAGCCCCAAAAAATTATCCTGGCAGTGGAATAGTGAACACAGATCAAAGGACCAAGGTGGGAAAAGGAAAGCCCCATCAAGAGAAGGGTACAGTAGTCCAGGCACAAGATAACCAAGGCATGGGCAAGGTCTTGGCAACAGATACAGAAAGAAAAGGTCTAATTTTGACTAGTTTATAGAGAAAGAATTGACAAGGCTTGGCCATAGATTAGATCTGAGGGATAAATGACAATGAAGAATCCAATACAAATACATACAAACACACATACATAATAAAACTTTTATTTGTACCCCGCTTTTCTGTAATAGAACAATATAAAGCCTAGTCTACAGACTTTCTTTGAAAATATAGGTTGTAAAGTCGGCTTAGTTGGAAAGATAAGCAGTTGGAAAGATAAGCAGTTCTGTTTTAGCCATGTTAAGTTTCAAACAATGATGAAGCATCCATGCTGATATATCTGAGAGACATGACGAAACTTGTTGTTCAGTACTTTAGTATTTGAGGAGAGTTCTGGAGTGGAAAAGTATATTTGAGTATCATCAGCGTATAAATGATATTGGAAACCACAAGAAGTAATAAGATTCCCTAGGGACAAAGTATAAAGGGAGAACAACAACGGACTCAAGATGAAGCCTTATGGGACTCCAACTGTGAAATGGGAGTGGAAACCTGAACTCCAGCAACCACAGTGAACAACCTATTTGAAAGATATGATCTCAACCAATCAAGGACTGAATCAGCAAATCCCAGCTCCAGGAGCAAGTTCACTAGAAGACCGTGATCAACAGTATCAAAAGCAGCAGAAAGATCAAGTAAAATAAGAATTGAATACAGGCCCTTCAATTTGGCCAAAAGAAGATTGTCTGTAATCTTCATGAGGGCCATCTCTGTGGAGTGCAAAGGACAAAAGCCAGGCTGAAAAGGATCCATGATAGAGTTGGTTGAAAGAAACTTAAGACATTGAAAGTAACCAACATGTTCCAAAATGTTCCGAAACCTTGGAAAGGCAAGGCAAGGCAAGAGTGAAATAGGACAATAGTTAGAAAGAGAGAATGGGTCAAGAGAGGGCTTTTTCAGAACAGGGGAAGAAGAAGCAGTGGAGAGAGAAAGGTTAATAATATGAAGAAGAGATGGCAGTATAGAAGGAGCTACAGAAATTAAGAAATATGAAGGGATAGGGTCAAGAGAACAAGTTGAAGGATTAGAGGAAGTCAACAACTTAGATAGTTAATCAAGTAAAACAGGAGAAAAAGTGGAGAATTTTACCGATACAGGATGCTGAAAAGCCAGAACTAATGAAAAAAACAAATAATTTAATGCCATGATCTGAAAAATATATAAAGATTAAAAATATATAAACGTGATAGCATAATAAATTGCTTAAACTCACAGCCTAAGTTGGACAAAATGTGTTTAGACAGTTTGCAAGCAAGATTCAGTGGCTGACATAGCATAAAGATACTCAAGAATAGTCCAGTTACACAGCACTGAGAACAAGCAAATCGCTCTGTATAAGAAAAATTAGAGCAGCCCACTTTCTTAAGAAAGTTATGGTAGCCTAGGAAGAAAATTCTCCAGATTATGTATATAAGCAGCCTACATTTGACCAAATCCTTTTAGAGAATGGTCTCCTTAGATGGGCAGAAAAGATTTATATAGGCTTTCTAGATTGGCAAAAAGAAGTTTGTTCATGGCTGCATGAAACTCTAGCCTTTAGATGAGAAAAAGGGAAAGTGTGCCATGAAAATGCTTTTTTTGCGTTTTAGGGGAGAAGAAGCGCCTTTAAAAAGGTGCTGGTTTTCCCAGCTTCTTTTTTAAAAACTGCGGAACAGAGCAGCTCCATCTAAAGGCTGTGGTGCAGCTGCTAAGCATTAAGGAAAAGGCAGCTTCATGTCACACTTTCCTGCCAATCTAGAAAGCCCCATAGACACTTTCTCAATTGTTGTGGCAGAATAATCTAGTCTCAACCACTATCACTTCTAACTATTTTCAGTGGTGGGTTAAATTAAACTGTTTATTTTTATTGGTCTTTGCCTCTCTGATGCAGTAGCTTTGTTGGGAGGTAACAGAAAACTGCAGAATAAATATCATTTGCTTCACCCTTTTTTATTTGATCTGCTTACTTCCAGACTGGAATGAATGTAAGTACTTCCAGACACCTTATTAAACTTTTTGAGTTACACTTATCAAAAATGCAGGGTTACATTCAATGATACTCCAACTTATTTTATGTATTTATTTACTATAGTATTTATACCCCACCCTTCAGCCTTAAAGGCTACCAGAGCGGCTTACAATTATTATTTTAATTAGACGGTTAGAATAGACTCACTGAAGTGAATAGGACTTTTAAGTCACAACTCACTTGAGTTCCACTGATATCAATCAGTGGCATCACTAAAGTTGGGGTCACCCTGTGGGGTAACTCTTGATGTCACCCACATTGACCTCCTCCCATACCACACCATACCGAACCCTTAGTAATGTTTTTGTACTAATGTTACTCATAAATCATAACTCCCGTATACCACTGAATCTAATGGTAATGGTGTTGACACAAACTAGCAACATTAATATTATACCTTTAAATTACAGTTGGCCCTCGTTATCCACGTATTTCTTATCCATGGATTTGAGCATACACAGCTTGAAAATATTCCAAAAAAGTATAAATTCCAAATAGCAAACCTTGATTTTCCATTTTACATATGTGACACCATTTTATTGTGCTAATATATTGAATGGGACTTGAGCATCCATGGATTTTGTTATACACGGAGGGTCCTGGAACCAAACCCCAGCGGATAACTAGGGCCCACTGTACAATATACGCATGGCCTAAATGTATTTACCTTTACATTTTTTCATGTGGTTAAAGTGAACATTTGATAAAATGTGATCTTTTAAAGGAAAATTTTAAAAGAATAATTAAAAGAATTTTTAAAAATTTAATTAAAATTTTAATTTTTTTGAAAAAATGTGGAGCCTCACCCCACTCACACGATCTCTACAGCATTTTAAAGGGACAATGGCAAATACCTCAGCCCATTTCTACCAAAAGGCAGTGGTGTCACCTCCCCAGGGTGTCACCTAGTGTGCTCTGACCCCCCCTCCCTGCCACTCCACTAGTGACATCCTTGCTATCCTTGCTATCTGACAAGGCTAACATGTGATTTAGTTCAGAAACAATTCCATCACTAATGTTTAAAATATAGCACCTATTTACAGCATTTCCTGTGACCTAACTAGAGCCTAAGGGCATTGCCACACAAGCTCTGCTCTCACCGCAATCACATCAGTTTTTTAAAAAATGCAAACGTACTGCTTTCAGAGCAGCCATCACAAGTCATTTCAATCACACAACTAGGCCTGCTGCTCCCATTACACTCTCATCCTGATTCTGGCTTAACCAGAATTTCCCTCCCCTACCCATCATACCTTTCAGTTATTTTATTTTTATTTTTCTCTTTTTTTACACAGTTCTGGGGCTCTGCTACTGCAAACTAATTTTTTTAAAAAATGAAGAAAAAATAGAAAAATAAATAAAGGGAATCAGGCTGCTTGGGAATAACAAAGGGTAGGGGGTCAAGGGGAACGGAGGGGGCACTGACACCACATGACTGCCAATCACGCGATTGCCACAGCAGCAACGTTTTGCACCTGAGGACTTCCGAAACTGCAAGCCATTAATGGGTTTCCACCATCAATAATGAGGGATGCAGAAGCTACAGGTCAGAGACAGAGCAGGCATAGGCTGGAAGCGGCATGACACTGACACTCATCATACACCTCTATATACCTTTTCTATCTGGTCCTCATGAATAGATGGTATGACTATCCCTTCTCCCACATCAATATGGAAACAGCTGCTTTTGGAGGCAGTGACACTGAGATTAAAATGGTGGACTGGCACTCACTCCCCTCCAGCTTTACCTCAGATCTTTAGTAGAGCCTAAGTAGATCTTTAAAAACAACAATATTGTGATGAAGTTATGACAGAATGCCATGCAATATGTGGTTTGACCTTAAGTCTCCATTTGACAATAGGGTTGTAGTTTCCTCCCCCTTGTGCTGATGAATAGCAGTACTGCTAGCTACTGCAACCTGGAATTTTGGACTCCTAGAGGAACAAAGAAGTTCACAAAGGATGTGAGCCTGAGTGATCAAGGCATCCCAACACCAGCTCCCATGCCCACAGATCCTGCCAAGACACTGAAGCTGTCTTGTCTGGCTTAGCTTCAATCGGTATTCCTTCATCCATGGATTCTAATATCAGTCATCCTGTCTGATAAGCTCTAACCCTTTGGCAGATCCATGCTTCTTTACTCTTACATTTATTTGTAATAGCGTTTCTATAGCCATCTGATTCATATGTCCATTCCAAACTGTCTCAGCTGGGATCGCTCACTATACAGAGACAACATTTCAGCTACTAATTCAACAGGAATGTCAGGGTCATGAACACAGTCAAGCCTATGTACTCAGTGACTCATCACAGAAGCCTCAATTTCTACAGCTTTCCCTCTTGATCTGCTTCAAGCAATCTGCACCAGTTGCCTTCTGTTATACAAGATCTGGTATGTACCTGTCATATTTTGAAGAAAGATTGCTTCCCTTAAGCCAAACATCTCCCTCTTATGCACCATATCATAGCTTTGTCAGTTGAACAAATGTTTTGTTGAAAAAGGCAACATCAAGTGTCTTTGAGAAGGCAAGCCAGCCAGTTAGCCATTTGTGTGCAGGAGTTTCTGAGATTTAATTTTATCTTTGCATGCAAAGGTCTATAGAGAAATATCTTGATTCTTAATCATACTCTAAGAATACAATTTGGTTGTGTGGGTGGGTGTGTGCACGCGCGTGCGCACACACACACATATTTGAAGATTTAGAAGTGGAAAGATGCATCATGATCACTTTTAATTTGTATGCCATGCCACTTTTCCATATAACGCCTTCAAAGGGGATTGCCAAACAAGTAAAGTAGTACTGAATCAAGAAAGCATATCAAGAGAGTATTACAATAATACATCACTGCAATTCACAACCCAAACCATTTGCTTCATAGAATCATAGAATCATAGAAATTTAGAGTTGGAAGAGACCACAAGGGCCATCCAGTCCAACCCCCTGCCATGCAGGAACTCCCAATCAAAGCATCCCCGACAGATGGCCATCCAGCCTCTGCTTAAAAACCTCCAAGGAAGGAGACTCCACCAACCTCCGAGGGAGTGTGTTCCACTGTCGAACAGCCCTTACTATCAGGAAGTTCTTCCTAATGTTGAGGTGGAATCTTTTTTCCTGCAGTTTGCATCCATTGTTCCGAGTCCTGTTCTCTGGAGCTTGCTCCCTCCTCAATGTGACATCCCTTCAAGTATTTAAACAGGGCGATCATATCACCTCTTAACCTTCTCTTCTCCAGGCTAAACATCCCCAGCTCCCTAAGGCGTTCTTCATAGGGCAAGGATCTCTTTCAGGAGAGGTTTCACCGATCCTTCGGGACTTATGCAATGATTGCTGACTTGGGTAATGGAATTGCCATAAGCAAATTTGTATCCTCATATTGCAAGATGGGTCAAACAACAGCAGCCTTCCTGAGGCAGATATTACCAGTAGCAGTCTTGGGAGTTTATCAGACAGGAGGAATTTCTCTTTATTTCGAATGGAGACAATTCGAATTCATGTGAATTCGCTAGTTTAGTGAATTTACATGGATTCCAATTGCGTTCGGAATGCATTCAGAATGACTTCCCATTATACAAAAATGACTGCCCATTGCCCGAAATTGCGTGAGATGCTTTAATACGAAATAACGTAAAACCCATGATTGCGTTCGGAATGACTTCCCTTTTGCCCTAAATTGGGTGAGGTACTTTAATACGCAATAATGTGAAATCCCATGATTGTATTCGGATTGCCCTTAAATTATACTTCCAATTTCCGTCATCTGATAAACTCCTAGGATTCCATGGTCAGCAAAGCTTTTTGATGCATCACAGGAAAATAGAGATGAAAGGAAGCACCACACAGTGGAGCACAAAGAATAGTGTCAAGGTAGAGCTACATTTCAGCCTACCAGCTGCTCCAGAAACTGTTGACAATCAAGCACTGGGGCCCTAGCAGAGAGGGCAGTGAGGATGTGAACAGTTAGAGCAGGCTGTGATTCCAATCTTGAAATAAACTCCCAAAGGTTAAAGTAACATACCATCTAAAATGTATTCACACACAAGAAGTAGCAAACCTTCAGAGCACTGGAACATCACCCTTCCAGATTTTTTTATCTTGGAATAATCAAAACACCATACATGAACTGACCACATGTAATTACAATGTGGTTACTACATGGATGCTAACCAAAGTGAAAATCAGGGGAGGGGGGGACCTAACCTTTCTATCCTTGGTCGTATTGCCCTAGCCTGCAGAACCTGCTCATTGCTTTACGCTGAACTCTTGACAATAAATTATCTCAGTTCACTTTTAATAGCTCAAACTTAATACATTTTCTAAAGTAAACCTTTAAGTGGATACTTTAAGTTAAACTTGTGTTTGATAGCTTTTAAACTGCTATGCTGAACTTGATGATAGACCTCCACGAAAGGTTCAAGAATATCTGTTTTCTTATATCTTAATCAAGTTTCCTACCCTTGGCTTGGCTTTCAAAGAGTCTTTTTACAACCAGATTTTGTTTAAATTAGTACACCAAAACTCCATATTTGAAGACTAAGGAATTACTTTGGCAATGGCATCAATTTATAGAGCACACTACATCTCAGTGATGAGATCTGGAGTGCTGACTATCTGCAAATAGTTCAGTGTACAGAAAAGGTTATCCAAGACAGAAGAAGGAAGAGGGGGAGAGAGGGGAGGAAAGAGAGAAAGAGCCTTCAAGTTGCCTATTGATGTATGGCAGCCCCAAGTGTTTTCTTAGGCAAGGGATACTCACAGATGGTTTTGCAAATTCCTTCCTCTAAAATATAAGAGAGCAAGACAGAAATTGATAATGAATTGTCAAAGAAAGAAAAAGTAAATCTATACTTTGGAACCTGAGGTTCTAAAAATGCTGCTTTGGAATCAACATCACCAGTTGATGCTCATGTTCAATTTTCTAACAAATATTACAGAAAGAAACACCAAGTGTCAGTTCTCACTAGCTCTTTGCTAGTCCCTGATGTACTGGCCTAGAATTTCATACCACTGAGAGATGTACATATTGAAGGGGGGAAAAGTAAACACATACAGAGCAAACTCTTTGCATCTATGGTATCTATGAAAGCACATTAACTGGCATTTTCTGGTGCCTCAGAAATGTAATTTTAATGTATTCTGACCATGTGGGTATAAAAAAGTACAATTATCAAGCTGAATTTGAGTTTTTAACTAATGAGAAATATCACTAATAGATATTTATCTAATAACTAACATTTGTTGTGCTTTATATCCATTCTATATACATTTTACAGAGAATTGTTGATTGAATGTGCTTTCACCAGGCAGTTCTCCTTTGGATAGTCCCATCTTCTGATGTGCAATAGGTGGTAACCGGAGAAAGAGACTAGAATACTGTTAGTCCCAACAAGAATAAACCCATTTAATCAATGTGAGTCCATCCAACTGATTGAATGGTTCTAGTCAGGACTAACACCAGGATTTGATCCAGAGTTTTTTATTTGTTTGTTTGTTTGTTTGTTTATGATGCCCCTTGCCTTTTGAATATTCTCTCCAGAGAGGCTCTGTTGATGTCATTTTGGTACTAGGTATTGTTTTCCTGCACTTTGAGAGGACTTATTCTAGTTGAGACTAACAGTATTCTTGGCAACTCCTAGAAGGTGTATAAATTGTGCATATAAATAAGAAAATAAATGAGTAAAATATAATATAAAATTCCAGAGGAAGCCTAATACAAAGACTGGAGACGATATAAGATTTTGGCAATGAACAAATAATCTGGAATATAAAACATCCCGCAGATCAGAATGAAAATACGGGTAAAAACCACAAACAATGCATTAATAAATTGCCGAGTGGCAGATCATACCATCTGCAACAATGGCACATTCAGTGCACAGCTGCAGAAATTGTGCAGGAGGGAAACAGCACACAGCTTCTTAGTATAATCACAGCAAATAAATTAGATCAATTGAAAGTACAGGAAAAGGAAGTTCCTACTATTATAACCACCAAATGCCTAGTGTGTGTTATTTTTAAGGAATATTCTAATCTATCTCACTACCAATTCCAACACAAATGTTGCTGAAGATCTTTAACAAAAACAGCAATCATAACCATACAGAAGATATTGATTCTGTTGATTTAGGAAAAGCATTTCAATAAGAGGAAATCCTGATTCTCTTGCTGATTTAGCCAGAATCTGTGTTGCCTGGAGTAAGATAATCTGTGGTGCAAAACAGATCATCCCAAAGGAACAGCTCTGCATCTCCTCTCTGATCTGAGTGCCAGATCGCTTCTTTTTGGCCGTGAAAAAGGGTGCCCTTGCTGCCATGGTGGCACTTTTTGGTGCTCCTTTTGGCCTGTGGCATGTGAATGCCACACCAAAGGACTGTCGCAACACAGCTGGCTGTGCAGTCAGATGGGCAGCATGATGGCATCATCAAGGTGGCATCAGGGTGTGTGTCATCCAAACACCCCATCCCACGCCACCCTGTTGCCAGAGCTTACCACTGATCTATACAGCCTCTATGTGACTCACGTCACAGGTACATATGTAGTCCAAGCCATGTCAGAACCACATTTAAGTTAATATTATTCAAGACAGCCAATGGGCCTAGTTATGAGGCAAGAGAATATCTCAAAGTGCTTGATCCCTGAAAAAGAATTATTATAGAGGGGGCAGGCTGGCACAATCGTAACAGTGTTCTGAAACAAAGTGCCCCCCCCCCCAAACTACCCAAACATTCAAAAAAGTAGTACTGGGAAATATTTGGGCATAACATGAAAACACTTTTGCTGGTCAATCCATCTAAAGCAGTATCAATAACTTCAGCATAGGAACGATATAAAAGCCTAGATATCATTTAATGCCTTGGTAATTATTGTAGTTTCATAGTGTAATATATAGAAGATTTCCAAAGAAGCAGGTTTGTGACATGAGCTTGTTAATTTTGTTTGTTTATTCATATACAGAACCCACACCGTAAGCAATCCCCAAATTCTATGAATACCAAAAACAACCGCAGTAATACACTAAATAAAATATGGAAGCTCTTTAACTTTGTAAGTGTATTATGGGAATAAACTATTGTGTATACTCACATATAAGTCTAGAAATTTTAGTCTAAAAATCGATCCCAAAAAAGAGTCGACTTATCCATGACTCTATATAAGTGCTGTACTTTTAACTCTTATTTTAAAAAAGGAACCATCTCCTGCTGAAAGGTAAGAGTGTCCTGGAAGCACTGATCCACCTATGCTCTCTCATTCATCCAGCCTTTAGTGTGAACATAAACAATTGTGCCTTCTGGAATATTCTACGTTCTTTAGCACTATTTTCCATTGTTTTATCCTTTTGATCCTTTGTTTATCCCCTAAGTTTTACCCTCGACTTATCCATGGGTCATACCACAATCCATATTTTTTGCCCCAAACCTGCCCTTAGAAGCATAGTTTGTCATGTTATGTGCAATAAATTGCTATCCGATAGCAATAATGAACCAAATGTCTTTTTTACTTGAGCTGAGCTGAATTTGTTAACAGGAGTGTCTATGAATTTGAATACTTTCATATAACATCAAAAAATGCTTGAATTTGGTTTATCATTCTCCCTAACAACATCACATCAGCTTTGAGGTACCTCAATTGATTATATGAACAAAGCAACAATAATCTTTCCAACAACAAATTAATTAACAATTGTGCTACTCAGCAACTTCAGAAAACTGTTTGTGTTACAGGAACAGGCTTGAAAAGATGGAATGCAACATGTTAAGCGAAGTCTGAGTTACACAAAACAGCCATCGTGTTGACTCAGCCTATGGTACATTATGTTTGGATAGTTCTTGGTATTTCTCCATAAATGGATTTAAGCAGTTTTAATATGCATCCCCACTCCAATTTCTTGAAATTACACTGCAACCAGATGAATAAAATTCTACTTGAGGGGGTTGGGGGACAGAAGGGACAACACAGGATGGCAACACAGTTCAAAATAATAATTCCAGTACCATCTCTCAGCCAACCTTCAGTTATAGACACACACACAGTTGTTGGTGCAAATGGGGGGAGGGGGGAATGAATATCACAGCACTACATAGTAACTTTTCCATTCCCTTATGAGAAAAAGCAATAGTAATGTGACTAGGTTACTCACTCTAATGCCTCAGGTTTTAGCAAGAAAGGAGGGGCCATTTATGAATTCAGCATAAACTGTATATAGTACATCTTGTCTGCACAAACTGTTCTACATGTGCTCCAACAAAGTTCATGTTCTATATTTTAAAACAATTTCCAGAAAGAGGAGGATCGACCAGAACATCTTATTTATGTAGCATGCAAAGGGATTTTGTAGCACCTTTGAGACTAATTGAATGAAAACTTTTATAGATGTGGGAGTTTATCCCATGCAAAAATGGGGTTTTAAATTGGAAAAAAACCACAAAAGTGGGTTGATTTTCACACAACGTCATTGTTAAACTAACGTCAACCCAAACGGAAAGTGGAGGGAAAGTAGACATAAGCCACTCCTTTTTACTTTCTGAAAATCAGCAAAGTAAAAAGGTGGGGCTTTTGTTTACTTTCTGTTCAGGTTAACACATGTTTAACAATGACGTGTGAAAATCAACCTGCTTTTGCGTTTTTTCCTCTATATATTGGGGCTTTCTAGATTGGCAAAAAGAAGTGTGTTCATGGCTGCATGAAACTCTAGCCTTTAGATGAGAAAAAGGGAAAGTGTGCCATGAAAACACTTTTTTTGCGTTTTAGGGGAGAAGAAGCGCCTTTAAAAAGGTGCTGGTTTTCCCAGCTTCTTTTTTAAAAACTGCAGAACAGCGCAGCTCCATCTAAAGGCTGCGGTGCAGCTGCTAAGCATTAAGGAAAAGGCAACTTCATGTCACACTTTCCTGCCAATCTAGAAAGCCCCATTGTGCACAGAAATTGGGCAAGGAGATTTTTCCTTCTCTTATATGGAGTTCAAGAATTCAAGGTGCTGAATGGAGGGAGATTTAAGACATATAAAACAAAGTATCTGGGGAGAGCAGTAGAGTACAAATTTGACAAATAACCAAGTAATAAATATACTACTCAGTCATTGTGTCAATACTTTCTAATTGATTTTTAAATATAGATACAGAAAAAGGAAAGTGAGGTAAAAAAGAGAAAGTGCAAAAAAGAGGAAAGAGAAGTACATGATACAATAAATTGTGTGGACAGAATACTGGACTTCTTTGATGCTGTGTGTCAAACATTCTTCACATACTGGGTGTGTATGTGTGAATCACTACAGAAAAGTGGTAAAGACCATTTGTATAATTTAAATATTTGTTGTAACATTTATACACCAAGTACAAGACATCTGTGATCTGTTTCATGACAACAACAAATAATAGGAAAAACCCATACCTGTCATTACTAATTAATCAGGGTGTTAGATAATGCCACTGAAGGAACATGTATAATCAACAAAATTAGAAATATGAGATAATGTTAAATAGCTCTTCCGCAGAAGTACAGGTTGCTTACCTGTAACTGTGTTTCTTCGAGTGGTCATCTGTGCCCTCACAATATAGGGTTTGTGCCTGCGCAGATATTCCATTTGGATGCTGAAAAGCTGAGCAGATTGGCGGAAGCCCCACCTCTCCCACTCCCTGAGCATGCCCAATCCCGCCAATCTAGCTCCTCCTTCAGGTCAAGTCTGCCGCAAAAGAGCAGGGACCTGACCGAGGGGAGGCAGGGCGGGATTAATGTGAGGGTACAGATGACCACTCGAAGAAACACAGCTACAGGTAAGCAACCTGTACTTCTTCTTCGTGGTCTCTGTGCCTCACACAATAGGGTGACTAAAAAGCTTACCTGTTGAGGTGGGAAGGTCACTGCAGAATAGAAGACAAAACAGCACAACCAAAACTGGTCAGGACCTGGAATCCAGCCAGTAATGCCGAACAAACGTGGATGGCTGTGACCACATGACCGCTTTGCAGACCTCTGGTAGAGGAACACCTGAGAGGAAGGCGGCAGATGAAGCAGTGGCCCTCGTTGAGTGAGCACGGACACCAACTGGTAAAGAGCATTTAGCCAGTTCGTAGGCTAGAGCAATGGTCTGGGCAATCCACTTTGAAAATCTTTGTGAAAAAACTGGGTGCCCTTCCCTGGAAAAACCATAACAAATAAACAACTTGGTGGACAACCTGAATTCAGCAGAATGTTGAACATAGAATGCCAAAGCACGGCGAACATCAAGAGTGTGTATAATCTTTTCCAGAGGCAACGAAGGGTATGGATAGAAGTTCAGTAGCACAATCTCCTGAGAAAGGTGAAAGGGTGAAACCACTTTAGGGAGGAAGGAAATGTTCGGTCTGAGGACTACCTTGTCCCTGTGGAACAAGAGGTAGGGCTCATCTGAGTGCAGGGCCGTCAACTCCAAAGCACATCTGACTGAGGTGATGGCCACAAGAAAAGACACCTTGAGTGTCAGCAGTCTCAGAGAGGCTGAGCCCAAAGGCTCAAAGGGGGGTCTCGTGAGCTGTGTGAGCACCAATGAGAGATACCAAGCCAGTGCCAATGGAGGCAGTGGCAGATAAAGATGGTGAAGTCCTCTGAAGAACCTTTTGAGTGCTGGTGATGTGAAGAGTCGAGCTGATGGCAGACCAGGTGGCTGGTTAGCAACAATAGCTGATAGATAAACCTTGAGGGATGAGAAGGCCAAGCCTTGGTCCTGAAGGTGTAGTAGGAAGTAAAGTACAGTAGAAAGGCTCACAGGAAAAGAAGATTCGGATCTGGCCTCTGCAAAAGTACAGAAATGTTTCCACTTGTAGGCATATGATTGCTTAGTGGAGTCCTTTCTGGAGGCTGACAAGAACTTAAGCAGTTCTGGAGAGGTCATGGTCTGATTCTCCATGCCGTCATCCATAGATTGTGAAGGTCTGGATGTAGGACTGCCCCATTGGAGTGGGACAGAAGGTCCAGCCGCTTTGGCACGTGGAAGTACTGGCGTTTGGCTGGATGGAGTATTATTATTATTATTATTATCCTTTATTTATATAGCGCTGTAAATTTACACAGTGCTGTACATACAATCTTATAAATTAGACAGTTCCCTGCCCTCAGTAGTGGAGTGAACCAGGGTTGTCTTGGCCAGAAGGGGGTGAGCAGTATCACGTTGGGCCCATCTCTGGTCATCTTTGCCACCGTCCTGGAGATCAGTGGAAAGGGCGGAAAGGCATACAGGAAGTCCTGGTTCCAGGTGCAGAGGAAGGCATCTCCCAGGGATCCTGGACCTCTGCCTGCTCTGGTGCAGAAGAAGCAGCACTGAGCATTCTCTGGAGTGGCAAACAGATCCACTGAGGGAGTTCCCCATCGAGATGTCAGAAGATGGAAGGCTGGGACTGACAGAGTCCATTCGTGCTGGAGGACTTTGTTCCTGCTGAGGGAGTCTGCTAGCACATTGTCCTTGTCTGCGAGGTGGACCGCCACAGGATGAATCGAGCAACGGTGGCACTATGTCCACAGTTGTTGAGACAGGTGTAGAAGAACTGGAGAGTGAGTTCCTCCCTGCTTGTTGATGTAACAGACAGTAGTCATGTTGTCTGACACCACTTGTACAACTCTGTGGAGGAGGTGATTCTCGAACGCCCTGAAGGCTTTGATGACTGCCAGGAGTTTCAGAGCATTTATATGCAGCTCTGCCTCTTCTATGGACCACTGACCTTGAACACAAAGGTCTTGGAGGTGTGCACCCCATCCTGTCATGGATGGTTCCGACTTCTGGAAAGGCATCCCCTTGTGGATGTTGGAGGGAGACATCCACCACCTGAGGGAGTCCCGAACATGAGGGGGAGTCGAGAGTCTCTTGGATGGTTTGTCCTGGAGATGGCTGAAGGAGGCCAGAAAACATTCTTGGAGGGGCCTGAGCCTGAGGTGCGCTAGGTAGGTTACTACCGTGGTGGAGGCTAGGTAGCCCAGCAGTCTCTGAATGTCCTTCGCCGTTGGTTGGTGGGTGCAGAGGACATATCGAAGTTGGTCTCAGAGGGCTTCTGCCCTCCTGGTCGGGAGGTAGGCACGGCCCATGAGAAGTGCCTATGTAGTCTGTCACCCTCACAGGGTGCAGAACAGACTTGGGGAGATTGATCGTGAGTCTCAGGTCATTGAGGAGGTCTAAAGTGTACTGAATGTCCTGGTAGAGCTGTGCTTGGGAGGACGACACCAGAAGCCAATCGTCGAAGTAAGGGATAACCTGCAATCGAAGGTGAGAGATAACCACTGCCATGCATTTTGTGAAGACTCGAAGAGCAGTGGAGAGGCCGAAAGGAAGGACGGTATATTGAAAGAGATCTCCGTCGACAGCAAAGCGTAGGAACTTTCAGTGCTGGGGCCCGATGCTGATGTGAAAATAAGCATCCTTTAAATCAATGGACGCAAACCAGTCCCCTTGGTGTAGGAACGGAAATATGGACTGCAGGGTCACCATCTTGAACTTGCGAGGTGCAATGAAGGAGTTGACACTTCTCAAGTCTAGTATGGGGCGGACACCACCACCTCTCTTCGGTATGGTGAGATATCAAGAGAAGTAGCCTTGAAACCTGCAGCTGGCTGGAACCTTCTGGATGGCTCCTTTGTCAAGAAGGGAGGAGATCTCCTCTAGAAGAGGAGGGGAAGAAGGAGTAGAGCAGAAAATGCCACTTGGTGGAATACTTGAGAACTCTATAGCGTATCCCAAGTGGATGATGGTTAGGACCCAGGAGTCCGTGGTGATCCAGCACCAGTTCTCCTAGAAGCGGTGTAGTCTGGGGACATGGTAGGAAGTGACTGGCAAACGAAAGGTGGGTGTCGCCTCCAAAGGCCCACCAAAAGTGTGGCTTGGAGGGCGGCTTCTTGGAGGACTGCTGCTGTTGATGCTGCTGTCCCTGCCTCTGCTGCTGGTGTTGTTGTTGAGGCTGCCTATAGTGTCTTCTAGGATAAGGCTGTGCCCTATAGGTGGGGGATGCAGCAGATCTGGATCGAGGATAGCCTGAAGACTGAGGCCTTGGGTGCCAGGACTGGCCAGCGGATGACTTGTTCGAAGTCATTCCAAGTCTCTTGCCGTTTAGATGGGCCTTAACCATAGTATCCAGGGACTCATCAGTCTTGGCCGTAAACAGCCCTTTGCCCTCAAAGGGCAAGTCCTCAATTTTGGCCTTGGCCTCTTCGGACAGGGTGGTGGACCTGAGCCAGGTAAACCTGCGAAGGTCATGACCTTGGCAGAGCAGTCCACCACATGTCTGGCTGAGTGGACCTCGGGCAATCAGAGAAAGAACCTCAGCATAGAATTCCTGCGCTGCCTCTTGCTGCTCCTGAGGAAGGTAGAGGATTAAAGCTGCCATCCTGTCCCACAGGAACCTTTGGTATCCTGCCATGCACCCCTGCATATTAGCGACCTTGGCTGTTACGGCTGCTGAAGAGTAAAATCTTCAACCAAGATGTCCATCCTCGTCCTTGTCCACCAGAGTAGAGTGAATTTTGCCTGAGGATTTACAGGTGGATTCCACCACCAAAGAGTTGGGTGCAGGGTGCGTGAATAGAAAAGGTGCTGTATCAAACTGCACCCTGTAGATGGAATCCAATTTCTTAGATGCAGGTGGAGTGGACACTGGTTTAGTCCACGAGGCGGTCATGATGTCAGAAAACGACAGCAGGAAGGGGATGACAGCTGGCTGAGCCGGTCTAACAATAAGGCCATCGATGGGGTCCCTGGGGGGCTTTGAAGCTTGGGTCGTCTGCAGGCCAACTGCCTTAGCAATCTTGTCAACTATCCCGGAAAAGAGGTGAAGGTCCTCAACAGGGGAACCGGGCGTCTGATTCTCCACTTCTTCATTTGGGGAGGACATGACTTGGACCGGGGATTCCAATTGTTCCTCTATTTCACCAGCGGATTCCTCCGTGAATTGTGAGGCTATCGTGTGAGGCAGGTCTGTATAAGGCTGAGTCTGGGCTGAGTCGAAGGTCGACATGGAGGCATCCACTTGGACAGTTGGTACAAATGGCGTCGATGTCAATGTCGGTCGGCTCTAATTCAGGAGGCCTCAACACCGTGGCAGTCATCGCTGGAGGCGGCAAAATCGCCCTAGACTCACCCTGATCTCAGGCAGGAGAGTGGGACTGGGACCTCCACTGCTAGAAGAGGTCAAAGTAGGAATCCCGTACATAATACCAGTCTCTATATGATGGGGAATAGGACCAGTAGGATGGGTGTCTTTCCCTCCAAAAACTCTCTGCTTGATGTCGAGCCAGAAAAAAGGCCGACAAGTGAGGGGAGTCAAAATACCGTTCCTCCCACGGATCCGGTGACCTTCGAGGTGGAGGAGACGGGAACCTCAGCCTGTAGATCCTCTTGGAGGAAGCCATGATGGAGGCAGAATGGGCGAGACCATCGAGGTCGAAGTCGTGACCAAAAGAGACAGGGTCGACGCTGATGTCAACATAGGCTGCACCATAGGTTCCAAGGCCTCTGGCACCGAGTCAAGTACAGAGACCTGGGCCGGGGCAGGGAGGCGAGCGGATGGCATTGAAGTCAGCTTCAAGAAGGACATAGCCAAGTCCACCTGGGCTGCGGCCGATACAACCAAGACAGGGGCCTCCTTAGACCTATGCTTCTTCTTCGGCCTGTCCCCCTCCTGGGACGAGGAGCACTTCCTGTGCTCCCAAGTGGGCTCTTCCGAGTGAGGCATAGACTTCCTGGTGGAATGGGTCGATGTCAAAAGAGTTGTGGATGTTGACATCGACGTCAAGGGTGCTTGCGTCAATGTGGAAGGTGCCGACATCGAAGTGGCCGACAGTCTCTGAGAAAGTTTAGGGATTCTCGGAAATTTGGAGATAGGGAGCCATCCTAAGGGGTCCGTGTGTAACTCTGACACCTGAGAAACGGAGAGGGCCTTCTCCCAAAGATGGGCCTTCAACCTGTCTGCTCTCTGGCGAAGTGTGGCTGGGTTAAAGACCTTGCAATGTCTGCATTTTTCCAGAATGTGGGTATTTTCCAGGCAAAAGATGCACTTAGAGTGCCTGTCTTTAACGGGGATTTTGTTCCCACATTCAGTACATTTCTTGAAGGGAGAGGCCGTAAGAGGCCGAAGCATGCGAGGGGGCCTGTCCGGGCCAAAAACCTTGAAGAAAGCTCCAAAAAAGAGGAGAAAAAGGGGCTGCTCAAGGAGAAGGAAGCAAAAGAGAATTAGATAAGAAAAAATAGTGGAAAGGTTGGATTAAATCTACTCAGCCGTCGTCAAAGTGAGGAGCACTCCAAAGGAGATGTTTCTCTTGCAGCGGACGAAAGAGAACTAAAGGAGGAGCTAGATTGACGGGATTGGGCATGCTCAGGGAGTGGGAGGGGAGGGGCTTCCACCAATCTGCTCAGCTTTTCAGCATCCGAATGGGATCTCTGCACAGGCGCAAACCCTATACTGTGACGGCAGAGACCACAAAGAAGAAGCAGTTAATACTGTAAGTTTTCTCATCAAGTCTAAAACTGTAATTTAAAATACAAACATATTTAAACCAGACACTCTGGGAAATAGTTTTTTGTGGGTTTCCTCACATTTCGCTAGCATCTGTGGCTGGCAACTTCAGAGAATACTGGCATGGAAGAGAGTGGGGATATATAGATACTATGTGACCCTGGGTAGGGAGAAGTGATTTCCATGTTAATCTGTGCATTGTTCTGTTGTTGATGGCAAGGCCTCAGGGTGGGAGGATATGCAAAGAGGATTAGCATCTGCTTAATTAGTGATCATTGTCTGCTGGAAAAGCCCTTGACTCTGGGTGGTTTCTGATTTGCATTTGCTGAGTCCTCATTTTCCTATTTTGCAGGACTGGTAACCAAACTTTGTTCACTTTAAGGGTTTCTTCTTTCCTGTTGAAGTTGTCCATGTGTTTGTGGATTTCAATAGCTTCCCTGGACATTCTGACTTGATAGTTGTTGGCACGGTCTAGAATTTCAGTATTTTCAAACAGCATTTTATGCCCAAGATGGTTTATAACATGTTCTGCAACTGCTGATTTTTCCAACTGAGCCAGACTGCAATGTCTCTTGTATTCCTTGATTCATGTTTGGACACTGTGTTTGGTGGTCCCTATGTAGACTTGTCTGCAGTTGTATGGTATGCGGTAAATTACTGCAGCTGTGAAAGGGTCTCTCCTGTCCTTCGCTGAGCACAGCATTTGCTGGATTTTCTTGGTTAGTTGGTAAACACCATTTGGAGGTTATGTTTCCTCACCAGTTTCCCTAATCTGTCTGTGATTCCTTTGATGTATTGTAAAAATACCTTCCCTTTGGGTGGTTGCTTCTCTTCACTCTTCTGTTTTTTTTCCTGGGTCTGGCAGCCCTTCTGATATCTGAGCTGGAGTAACCATTAGCCTGTAGAGCCCATTATAGGTGTTTCAGTTCATCTTCTAAAAAGCGAAGTTTGCAGATCATTTTTGCCTTCAACTTCACAATATTATCACTGTATATGTATTTTTCAAATTATGTGGATGTGTGGTAACTGCACTTGTACTATATTTTTTTTAAAAGAATAGGACACAGTAACATCAGCAAGCATCTATGAGGCATGCAGGCAGGAAAAAAAAACAGGAAGTATTAAAACCATCAAAGGAGATCTAATAGAATAAATTCAGCTATGTCTATTGCCACAGGTAATACTGTTTATGGACTCAGTTTGATGACTAAGGATTAGCAGATCTAATTTTGACAATGGGAAGCTACACAGCTAAAAAGAGGTTATAGGTTAGGACAGGGAAACAGAAAAGGAGAATAGCTGTTGAATTATTTATAGGTATTTTTTCTGTTTTCTTAAAAGTTGTATTTCTGCTTTGTAAGGAATAACACTTGTTTTGTGTCAAGCATTCACTTGCAGTGCTAAGACTATTATCTACTATTTTACACCTTCAGAAGAATGATACAAATGCCACTTCATCATAGCTATAGGTATACATATAAGGAAAAGGAATCAATAGGAGAAAGCTGAATGAATTGTGCTGGTAATCTAAGGATCAACCAAGGGATAGCACAGCCAATGATAGCCTTATCCTCCGTGGATTTAATAGCTCTTTAAAGCTACAGTATTTATGTTGGTTACTGTTACATGTGCAGTAAACAAAATCCAAAGTTATATGTCATGTAGAGATGTTCTTTCTCTTGTCTGTCTTGACAATTTCAAAGGATGATTCCTAATTCCAGTACTATTCACTTTCTCCATACCATGAATAATTTTATGCATTTGCATCATGTACATATCAACAGTAAAGAAGCCATGGCGATAAGCATACAAGACCTGAGCAAGGTTATTGGTGACTGAGCACTTGGAGGTTTCTCATTCGTAGCTTCACCATATATAGGATGAGCTGACAGCAAAACAACAACAAATTCAACTCAAATATTACTATAAATTACTATAAAACACAGCATTCCTATATTTACATAAGAACACATACAATGAGTCACTTATTTAGCCTTCCCTAACTCTGTTGAGCACTCTGTATGCATCACTTATGTTTATATCTTCTGTGGTCGATGCATTGGAGACAAGAACACATCTTCAAATGTTTTAACATCAAAAGAATGAATGGAATCTCTTATGAATCAGATTTGTCTTAAGTCTGCTCCAACTTCTCTTAATTATATTTCAGATGACTGAAGCTTCATAGAGTAAACTTTATTTTCACTTATATAATAGTCTGGTGCTTGGCTATGTCTCAGGCAAGGTCTGAGAATATAAATAAGTATTTAACCCTTTCCATTTTATGTTAAATGATTGCCACCCTTTACATCTGTGTTCTGACAATTTAAGGCATCATTATAGTTTGTACATTTGGAGTATGAAATCAACAGCCGTATGTAATATTTTACATCAGCATGAACACATATTGCCAAATTAAGTGCAATTAGCTATGAAAGTGGACCTTGAAAGTTCCTGAAGGCCAACTGGTCCTATGATAACATATCAGAGCTTAACCAGTGGACTGAATAGGTGAGCTGATTCATATTTCATAATCCTTAATGTCTGTACAAAAGTAAAGAGACAATCCAGGCTATGCCCTAAGGAATCCATAGCCAATTACTACTAAGTATCCGTCACTAGTGACAGATACAAATGCTTTGTTTTGTTCTTTGGTTCTCTTTAAGTCATTTTCAGCCCACATCAAACTATCAATGAGAATATTTCTCATTATTTATTACCAGTGTACCGATTGTTTCTAAAAATCTGTGAAACAAACACAATTACAGACAGGCCTTGTCTACAAGCACATAATCAAGCAAATTTAAAAAAATAAAGAAAGAAAAGAAAGATCAGGAAGGGGGAAACACCTAAAAGGTAAAAGACAGGGAAACGAAGGTGTCTACAAATGTTTCAAAATCAAACCCTGCAAAATGATGAATAGCATTGGAACCTAAATTCATTTGTTAGTTCAAATAAAAGTATAACCACTGAATCAATTGAATTCAGGGCCAGTAGAGATGGGTATGAAAAGCCAGCTTCCAGACGGCTTGGGGGCATGGTGTACACATGATGCATGCCCCCAGGGCGACTGGAACCCAGTTTCATGCTGCCCAGCTGACCACATGTCAGCTGGCTTCCAGGCACTCTGGCAGCATCGCGTTCAGATGCTGCATGCTGCAGGAGTGCCATAAATCTGCAGCACAGTGGGACAGGAAAGGTCTACTTCTTTTTGGGCTGGCAAAAAGGCAGACTGGGGCATGTTGTTGCCATGGCCCTAATCCAGCTCTCTCAGGGGCTGCCTGTCAAGCCTGAGGGCAGGGAACCGTCTAATGAAAATTAATAATTGTAAGCCACTCTGATAGCCATTAAGGCTGAAGAGCGGGGTATAAATACCATAAATAAATAAATAAATAAATAAACTGACTTACCCAGTTCTCAATGGAGTTTCTCACATGGGAGGAATTTCTCTCAATTGCGAATGGAGCCAATTCGCAATTACGTGAATTTGCTAGTTTAGCGAATTTACGTGAAATCTCATTGCATTCGGAATGCATTCAGAATGACTTCCCATTTCCCAAAAATGACCTCCCATTGCCCAAAATTGTGTGAGATATTCAAATACGCAATTACGTGAAACCCCATGATTGCATTTGGAATGACTTTCCATTGCCAGAAATTGCGTGAGATACACTCATTCGCAATTACGTGAAACCCCATGATTGCGTTCGGATTGCTATTGCATTATATCCCCAAATTCCGTTGTATGATAAACTCCAATGATTCAATTGGTCTACTCTAAGTGGAACTAACATTTGAATTTAGGCCTGAACAAGTTTCCCATACCATAAATAAAAGTTTGAGAAACTTGATAACAAGTTAAAGGGTTGGATCCAATATAAATGTTTGATAGTGGGGTGTTTTATTTTTTAATCAACCTCTCACACAATATACAGTAGAATGTGATGAAACTGAATGTATCAATAAACATAAATGAATTAACATTTGGTTTCCCAGCTTTTTCTGCTCATTCCAGAGTTACCAGTTTAGCCACAACTCAGCAATAATAACTTTCTGTGGCTTCACTCACCACTTTATAATTCTTACTATAGATATCCTTTCTACATTAGCATTCTGAGGCATCACTATTCTACAATCAGCTGGAAGCACAATTATGATTCTAATTCCATACAGTACTTTATACAGTGTCATATCTTCCAGTACAGTCCTATAATGTCTTCTCCCAAAAAGAACACTCTAAGACATTTATTGAAAAGCTAAGTTCTATTTGGCCCTATATCATGGCAGAAATCAAGGAAGTCTTTCATTAGATGGTGGGCCCGCTGGTTGTGGACCAGAAGCATGCCTCTAATTATATGGTTACAGATGACAGAAGGAATATGCCTGAGTAAAAACTGGGCTTGTGTGCACTAACTGCATCACTCACAAATTCCCATCTCACCTGGAGGGTTAAACCTTAGCATCAAGGGAGATCTGATGCAATAGAAGAACAGGGAAAACAGAAGAGCCCTCAACATTGTGTAATTCATGTTACAGAGATGAAGTAGAAATTTATATAGCTGGGCTGATACCTGATGCCTGGCTCTGTGGCAGAAGAGGAGAAGGTGGCATATAAGCTAATGAGAATGGGCAATCATCAGTGTGTGACAGCAATTCCCAAGGCATTACAGGGATATCATCTGGGCTATGGCTATGAAACAGTTATCTACAGTAGTCCTTTGTATAAGAACTGCATTCTAAACTAAAGTCCAAAACACACTACAGAAATTATTCACTTTGAGATTGCTTTAACTCCTCTGGCTCAATGCTAGAGAATTCTGGGAATTGTAGTTTTGTGAGACATTTAGCCTTCTCTGTCAGAGAGTTCTAGTGCCATAATAAACTACAGTTTCAAGGATTACCTAGCACTGAGCCAGGGCAGTTAAAATGGTTTCAGACTGGATTATTTCTGCACTATGTTTTGGATCTAAATCTTCTTCACAGGATTGCTGGGAAGATAAAAATAAAACAAAGCTATCCTGCAATTTACGCTAAAACATTAAAACAATGTCAGTACAAAGAGCGTTAGGGCCTATCCTGATGTTGTCCTGTCTGGACAACACAGACCATTAACCCTGTGCCAAGACTGCCCAGTCCGGATGCCGATCCAGCAGTCTTACACTGAACCTAACGCAAAAAAGCCTTTGTGATGATCCCTGGGGTCCAAGCAGCCAAACAGCCACCCTGCTCTTGGCCCTTAGCCCCAGCGGATCTCTTTAATTTCCCCTAGAGTCTCCTGGGTCTCTGTTCCCACTCCCTGTTGAGCTGAATAAGACCCCTTGAGATCCTCTAGTCAAGCTGCCACCACCCAATGAATCTACAATGAATTCCCCTTAGCACACACTGGGACTTGCTAAGGACTCAGTTCCTTCCCTTGCTAACCTGAGCAAGCAACAACCAAGCTATGGCACGTGTATAGGAGTACAGAGACAGCAGGTACTTTTAAATAAAGTATTTATTCTAACTAGACAGAATAGAGCAATCAGGTATCATTCATGCAAGGCCTCCTTGCCTTGCAGGTACAGATTGCATAGTTATAAGGAAAGCCAAAGGACAAAACATAACAAAGGCCTAGATGCACTAGCTAACACATTTCCTAAGCTACTCACAAAAAGATGGGATCTGCAGTCCTTGATGGGTTTTTGGATGCGAGGAGCTGGCTCCCATTTCCTAGCTCATACTGCATTCCTTAAGACTGCCCTCTTGGCACAGGCACAACAGCAGACCACATGCTGCTTTATCACACTAGAGGGCAAACAGGATTTAAACAAGAGTTAACAGGAAATGTCCTATGTTTAACTCTCGTTTAAATCCTGTTTGCCCCCTAGTGTGATAAAGCAGTTGGTTTCAGAGGCCTTTTAAAGACCTCTGTTGGAAGGTTCTTGAAACTCCTGGCCCGGCTCCACTGATTGGCCAGTTGGGTCTTAGGTCAGCTATGATGTAATTCTCATTAGCATGTGATGTAACCTCTCATTAGCATGTACCTCCCCCCAGCTTAGCCCTTTGTTATTTGAGAGAAGTCCTCAAATGACTGGTGGCCCAGTCGTTACAGCCTTAATCCAGTCTAAAAAGACTGACTGTTTGCCGCAGAGCCTCCTGGAAATTCCACAGCGACAGCTACCATGTTTCCCCGAAAATAAGACAGTGTCTTATATTGTGATTTTTGCTCCCAAAGATGTGCTATTTTCTTATTTTCAGAGGATGTCTTATTTTTCCATGAAGAAGAATTCACATTTATTGTTGAACAACAAAAAAAGAACATTTATTATATACAGTATATATATATATATATATATACACAAAAACTTTGCTAGGTCTTACTTTCGGGGGAGGCCTTATATTTAGCAATTCAGCAAAACCTCTACTAGGTCTTATTTTCAGCGGATGTCTTATTTTCAGGGAAACAGGGTAGCAGACTGGGCAGCCCTACAGGCATCTCACCTGATGCTGCCATTGCATTCCAAAGGCCCCCACTGTTCCCACTTTATGGACCATGGCAGGAGGTCTTGGAGTAGCTGTGATGGCAGTGGCAGGTAAGGGGTGCACAATGGTGGCAGATTCATGGGGTAGTGGCAGGCAGGCGAACACCAGCTCGTCGCCATGCTGGCCTGGGGACTGACCTGGGTGGAAACTGCAAGCTTGGCCCATGGTATTCTGTCCATCTCTTTAGGCCCTTAGATTAGCAAAAAACATGCAATAGTTTTACATAGCACTATTGTTTGAATACTGCTACTTATTTTCATTAAGAAATATGAATACTGTATATACTCATGTAGAAATTTTGGTCAAAAAATTGACCCAAAAAACTCATCCGTGGGTCAATGTCAGTACTGTACATACTGTACTTTAACTTTTATAAAAAGGGAAACATCCCTTTGTTAAAGGCAAAAATGTAATCCCTCCTGAAAGCACTAACACCCCTCTGCTCTCTCATCTATCCTACCTTTAGCATAAGCACAAACAGTTACGCCTACTGGAATTTTGTTAAGTTCTTTGGCATCATTTTCCTTTGCTTCATCCTGTAGATCCTTTGTCACATGCCCCTAAATTTTACTCTCAACTTATACATGGATTATATAAAAATCCATAATTTTAGTCCCCAAAACCTACCCTCGACTTATACATGAGGTCAACTTATAGTCGAGTATATATGGTAATTGTTGTCTTTGCTGTTCTTAATACATAAATCTCTTCAACTCTATCTCAACATGTGTGTGTCTCCTGAGCCCAGAGCATTTCAATAAAACCTTGCATGAATTCTTGCCTCTGCTGCCTAGCCCTGCCCATTCGCCACTTCCCTCCCAACACATCCTTTTCTTCCAAGCCACACCTGACAGGTACAGAAAGTTATTTGGGGTCAGTGCATAAAATAAAACAAACCCTAGTTAATATGAGACAACTAAGAACTAGAAAAGTGGTCTTTGCTGAGTCTTGTCTGAAGTTTGGCCTGTGAGCCAACTGTGGAGGGACACACCCTGCTGTAATTACTGAGATCACTAGAAGGCTGTTAAAGCTAAGGTGTACTTTGTGATTCTTCAAGAGATTCAAACTCGGCGGCTCTCCTTGAACACAGAAAATACTTTTTAAAAGTTAACATTACCTGTATTAATCAGTTCACCACTATAAGAGCTTTTGTATTATTATTGCCAAATAATTTTGTGTGTGTGTGTGTGGAATGACCACTCTTAATGTAATTATCATTGGCTGTAATTTTTAGCATATTAATTGCTTCTGTACACATATTTGCATTTGTACACAGAGGTGACCCCTAGACTGCTAACTCATGAATTGTACTGATAACTCAACAATTTAATCATGACTCTAACAAACTGACTTTACTTCATGAAAGGTTATGACATAATAGATTTGTTACTCTTAGGGTGCTACTAAACCCCTCACTCTTTCTAATCCATCAGATTTATAGAGATTGAGTTTCCCTTATCCAGAATTCCAACATCCAAACTATTCCAAAAACCAAAACTTTTTTCATATGTCGTTGAGATGGTGACATCTTTGCTTTCAGATGATTCAGTGTACACAAACTTTGTTTCATTCACAAACATTTTTTAAAATACTGCATAAAATTAACCTTTGGGCTATGTCTATAAAGTGTATATGAACCATAAATGAATTTTATTTTTAGACTTGGGTTCCAGATATCTCATTATGTACATAAAAGCAAATGCAAGTATTCCAAAATTGGCTTGAACACACTTGTTGAATATGAAGGGGGTTATAATCAAGTACATCTGGAGGATAGCAGGTTGAAGATCTGAGGGCCGGTACAGACCAGCACTAAAAGCCACCTTCCGAACAGCTGAAGGTGCCCAGAGTGGCTGCACATCAGCTGGCTTCCGGGAATCTTGGGGGTACAGCAGTTACACGCCGCAAGCCCCCAGCATGCTGAAAAGCTGCTGCATGGCTGCGGCTGAGCAACTAAAGGTGGCTTTTCCATGGCTGAAAAAGGAGTGGTTGAAAATCGCTGCTTTTTCAGCCAGTGCCACAGCAGATTGGGGCACCGGTATGTGGCTGCCACATCCCCAATCCTTCTTTGGGCAGGGTGGCCTCACATCGCCTCATCTGGGCCATCTATTTCAGCCCTTAGTCGTGAGTAGACTGCTTGAAACAACATAAAGGTAAATCACATCCCATTAGAAGTAGTTAGACATCAAATCTCATACTCTTAATGTCTCTAACCACAGCTTTTGCAATAAATCAGGGAGTAAATAATGAACGTGTTTATACTACTGAACATTCACTAAATTCCTGTATATATGTTAAACTAATTCCATAATTTCTTTTGACAACAATCTCAGGGGGGAAAGTGTATTTGGAGTGTCTTTATTTATCACATTTCAGTCACTGTTCAAACCGGTATATATACTGAATCACAGCCCCAAAAGCTAGCTCTCTATTCCGTATTTTAGATTCAGTGTAAGAAGCATATCAGGTTTCTTAGAAAACTGCAGCTAATATCGTTGAAACAGAGTGTCCATAAAAATGGATTATAAATATATTACACAGATTGGCTTTATTATAAATTCTGAATCCAGATGAACATTGATCTGTATTAGACACAGATAAACATACATAATTCATGAATATATACTCCACTGCCTAAGGTTTGCATTTACTTTTCGGCTACTGGGCAATAGAATTAAATTTAAATCAAACATAAAGGAAGCAACAGTGGTTTTTTTCATTATCTCAAGTCCAGTAATCAGATAAAGTTAATCCCTTCTGATCTTTCTGATATGAGCTTGCTAGATTTAGCAATCAAGTTGTTATTACCCTTAATTAGGTCAGAGGAATGGCAGCATTACTAACTCTCTAACTCATTTCCAGTTTGAATTCAGTCCTTAAAGCTATCAAAATTCATCAAAATCCAAGCTCTGAACAAACATGTGTGCAATGTATGTATATTCAGAGTTAATAGCATCAAAATTAATCACACTTGTAACTGGACTAATATCATTGCAACAGATCATAATTAAAAATTAAGGGCGTTCTCTGCTGAGAATCTGGGCAGTACTGGTAATTTATAATCCAGTCCTAAAATGTGGAGGGATAAAAATACGTGCTTACAGTGGGGTTTATCAGTAGTACATCACTGAGCATGGATATACCAGTTTAGAGACTGGCCATCAACTCTGTGGTCAACAGGACAGACTCTGCTGTCTACAAAACAAGCAACATACATTCAATGTTGATTTTACTATTTCTGCAGTGTGTGTGTGTGTGTGTGTGCACGTTGAAACAGCATGTTTTCAGAACAGCAGATTCAACAGAAATTTGTGGATTTTATTGTTTTGTTTTTAACCATGTACATGCTATTTTCTCAAGAGTATCTATCTAATTCTTCATTGCACACCAGAAAGACAACATGGTGGTGAGGGAGGTGGGGATGGGGCTGATGATGATGATGATGCAGCAAGTGCAGAGGGAGTAAGTTATTGAGTAACAGCTGCTGGTGGAAAAGACTCATATTTCAAGGGTGGAAAAATAAACATTCACCATTGATTGTTCAATGGTCAGATCTTGCTGCTTTAGTCATGATGAGACATGTATTTCACAGATATCAACTTCAAAAGAAGGTATTTTTGGAGAGATGGTAAGTTTATAGTAGGGTATACATCTGGGAAATATCTAGATACTTGTACATGGATGTACTTCTCCCCTTTATTTTTATTTTCTCTTTTTATCCTTTTCTATTTTGCTTTCTTCTTTGTATGTATATTTTTAAAAATCCAAGAAAATATTTTTATATATATTTATATATTTATTTTTCAATCCAATACAGATCATTCATATATATATATATATATATATATGGTAGAATACATTTTTATATCCCACCCAAATGGTAAATACCAATACACTGCTCTTTATAGTGATGTGATATCACTTCAACAGCCATGGCTGCATGCTATGGAATCCTAGCAAAGAATGCCAAGTGCTTCACAGAACTACAAATTCCAACAATACATCTGTGTATATATTATATACCTGCAGGGCTGCAGCACTGGGTGTTGATGACTTTTTAACTCAGGTGATAGTCCAGGTTTAGCACAGAATTCACTTGTTCAAAAGGTGTTTGTGTCAGTGTTTATTGGCAAGGCAAGGATCAAATACCCCAAACTACAGGTGACATTTGTCAGGTGACATTAAAATATTTTTAATACCTGCCTTTTGTGTTCTCAGTACTAATGTTAATAATGAAAATAACATCCTAAGTTAATAAAATTTCTCAACATGCAGAGAATTAGGGAGAGATGCAGGCCCAGTTCCATCGGGCCTGGCCTGGCCTGGCCTGGCCTGAGAAGCAGAGCCCTCCCTCCAGTCCATCTGGTGCTATCCAGCCTCAGAGGGAGAGATGCAGGCTCAGTTTCATTGGACCTGGCCTACATTAAGTAACAGAGCCCTCCCTCCAGTCCATCTGCCTTGGTCCAAGCCTCCGAGGGAGAGAAGAACTGCTGGACCTGATCCCCTTCCCCACTCCCATTCTCTTCTTTTTGTGTCATGTGTTTTTAGATTGTAAGCAGGGAACCATCCAATTAATCATTTGTAAGCTGCTCTGACAGCCTTTGTGGCTGAAGAACAGGATATAAAATACTCTAAATAATAAACTATAATACATTCAAATAAAAACAAAAGGTGCCAAATGAGTTAAAGTTTTGTTCCCTTTCTCCTCCACCTTAAAAAATGATGCTGCTCCAAACTAACTAAAGTATGAGCAATGCTTCAACACATCCTGTGAAAGACTGACAGGAAACTATCCCTTATGACAGACTATTATGGAAAACAGTAGACAGTCTGGCACTGCCAGGATACATTATGTCTTACAATTCTATATTTATACAGGGACATGAAGTGTGGACAGATATATAGGCTAACTGGAAAGTGTTCCACCCATGTACAATACAAAGTCATTAGCTATATGAAAAAAATGCTTTGAAGAATGCAATAACCCCACATCTTTTTAAATGTGTAAATGAAATTTCTACCAAACAAATTCAACCAAATGTTGCAATTTGTACTGCTTCAGACAAATGAACCTCAGTGGTTGTGGCTGTAGCTCACTAATTTTTTAGAGTCCATAGAAAAATTAAAAATTGAATAATATACGTGGTTTAAAGTAACCTGATCTATTCACAATAATGGGGCCCTTGCATTTGTAATATTTAATTGCTTGAAACAGTATTAAAAGGTGGTAAAAGATAATAAATAATCCATAATTAGTCCAATACCTCTGCAGCCAGCCTGCAGTGATGTAAAGCAATATATGTCATAGATAAAATCTCTCTTGGGGTCTCTTCCAACTTTACAATTCTATGAACTATGAACATGTACAGATATGTTACCATCATCTACCACTGAATTGGGAATCATGTGACCCTCCAGAGGTTGTCAGATTGTAACTCCCAGGATCCTTCATCATTGGCTAAATGGGGCAGGGAAGATAATGCTCCAAGGCTTCTGTTGAAGGACTCAGGCTGAATCCCTGCAAACCTGGACACAAAGGGTTAAGCTATACCCAACAGAAATGGGAGGAACCTTGAGAACTTCTTAACACTATTTCCTGTCTCTTGCCTTGCTTACTCTCTCCACTGGCAGAGCTTATCTGCTCTATGCTGTACATATGTCTTAGTTCCATTAAATCTTTTGTAAGCAATCTGAAATGTTTAGTCTCTTGACCAGCCAGTGACAATATGTGCTCAAAATCCTTCATAAAAGCCCTCCACAGACTGGCCCCTCCTTACTTGTCTCAACTTCTTTCTCCTCACACTCCTTCTTGTACCCTCCGTGCCGGTAGTCAAGGTCTCCTGTCCCAGCCTAGGATTTCCACTGCCCCGTCCCAGATTCGTCCCTTCTCACTTGCTGCCCCACACTCCTGGAACCTTCTTCCCCCACACACACACCTCATCACTTCTCTAACCAGTTTCAAAACTGAGTTAAAGACTATATTATTTAGGGAAGCATTCCCAGAATTGTGCCATCTGCCCCAGGATGCCTCCTTCTAACTATGTATTAAGAACCCTAGCCCTCCCTGCAGTCATCTGCCTTGGTCCAGGCCCCAGAGAACCACTGGACCTCATCCTCTTTCCCACCACCTATCCCTTCTCCTTTTGTGTTGTCTCTTTTGGACTGTAAGCCTGAGGGCAGGGAACCGTCTAATTTATAAGATTGTATGTACAGCACTGTGTAAATTTACAGCGCTATATAAATAAAGGTTAATAATAATAAAAAAAATAAAAAGAATTTTCATTCTTAGAGGCTTTATTAACTGATGTAGTAGATACAGTGGAAGACTACTTCCACTGTAGTCTTAAGCCTAAATCTAATTATTAAAATAGGCCCATTAAATCTAATCACTGCCTATGTACATCATCACCTCTGTAAATTCCATTTATTCAATGCTTCTATTATATTTGGGATTAACATTGAGAATTAGACTTTAGGTTATAATGCTACACCCACCTAACAATGGGTGCTCAGCAATAACTCCTCTTCATCTTGGAGAGAAGTGCGTCATCTAGACGCAGTACTGGATGAGTGCTGTGATGCCACGTGCCATGTGATGCAGCACACGGTGTCATGCTGGCCTGGGGCAGAGTTGGGGCTGCCCCCAGGCTGGCATTAATGGCCGGTCTGTACAGCCTCCAACTACACTGAATCTTTCATTCCATGCAAGTGGATGGTTTACTGGAATTCATATTTTTCAAATTATATAATAGTTGCACTATATAACACACAGGTTTCCCAATTTATCTTACAGATGGAAACAATCAGTTTCGTAGGGGTTATTCACACTGTGAAAATAATCCAAGATTAATCCAGGTTAAATCTCCATTGTTCATAGACATCCTGAATGCACCCGTTTAAGGGTTTTTGGGCGGGGGGGGGGGGAGCTGCCAAAAAATCCACTTAATCCAGGATAATCAATGTCAGTTTTTTTCCCCCTGAGGTTTTTTTAAAAGATCCACATTGTCAGTAGTGTGAATAATTGATGTGAATAGACCCAGAACAAAACGCTTCATACCAAAAAGGGGTTCTGATGTATTTGCATTGTCAATTCTATCTTTATTCAAATGCTTGCACACTTGTGGTCTCTTCCAACTCTATGATTCTATGAACAACCGAACTTGCAGAGATGCAGATCGATGCGGTTCCATAGTGTGAGTAACAAACCCAGAATTCATGAGTGAAATGATTCACTTCATCATGCTAAAAACAACATGTGAATGTTCTCTTAGTGACATTTTCTTATTGGCAGTTTTATAAACTCTGGATTGGAAGAAGTGTGTGTGTGTGTATGCATGCATAAATGTGTGCATGCCCACAAATTAGTATACAATTTATTTGCAAACAAAAAGGATGTACAGTACTTCATTTCTAGAGTTAATCTGCAAGAGATTATTATGGCAATTAATCTGTAATGTGGCAACTGATTATGATGTGGCAACTGATTTACAATCAAAACAATGCTAACTCACTGCTTCTCATGTAAAGTTAATAATTCCAGCAACTTCACTTCTCCCTTTCCTGCTTGTTCCTTCTCTCATCATCACGTGAAGTCTAGCTTCTTGGGGCAGAGGCCTTCCCTTTCGTATTCTGTAATGCACTGATGGCACTATATAAATGAATAAAATAAATGATTCTGTAACAAAAGTTTATTTGGCATTTGACAGTTTGCTTCCCTTCCCCTATACCCCCCCCCCCCCCACACACACACACAACATAAACAGCACTTGGGGAATTCTACTTGGAGCATCTCCCTGGCAATTGGAGGGACAGAATGATGAACTATGGGGCTTTCTAGATTGGCAAAAAGAAGTGTGTTCATGGCTGCATGAAAGTCTAGCCTTTAGATGAGAAAAAGGGAAAGTGTGCCATGAAAATGCTTTTTTTGCGTTTTAGGGGAGAAGAAACGCCTTTTAAAAGGTGCTGGTTTTCCCAGCTTCTTTTTTAAAAACTGCGGAACAGTGCAGCTCCATCTAAAGGCTGTGGTGCAGCTGCTAAGCATTAAGGAAAAGGCAACTTCATGTCACACTTTCCTGTCAATCTAGAAAGCCCTTATATAAGCCTTTGGTCTGATCCATTAGGGCTCTTCTCAGGTTTTGGGTATTGTGCAGGTTTCTATACTGGTTTTAAAGAGTTACAGGTAGACCATGCTAATAAGGAAACCCAAATGAGTCCTGGCCCTATAACTCTCACATCTCTATATATTCTCCCCATTCTATCCATTTCCTAATAATCATCATCATCATCATCTTTATTTGTAGCCCGCTCCTCTGTGAGTACAATCGGAGCGGGGTACAACAAGATTAAAACATACAAATTAAAACACTTCATTGACCCATTTCCAGCCACCCTCCCCTTGAAAATAAATTAAATTAACAATAATTTAAAACCAACAACCCACTACTACTTGTACACTATGTATCAAAAAAAATCTTTGAATTTTAAAAAATCTATCCTATAATTAGGCCTGAAACACAGCCTAAGGCAACTTCATTATTTTGAAAGGTCCTGTGACTTGAACAGGATAATCACCAATAAAACTGAAATAATTTTGAAAAACAGAGTTTACGCATTAGCCAATGGTGACAGATCTAACACTGTAAAAACTACAGCGCTTTATAAATAAATCTTAATAATAATAACATGCTTTAAGGCAACTGTTAGGTGGATTTGTAACTGGTTGACCGGTCAAACCCAAAGGGTGCTCAGCAATGGCTCCTCTTCATCCTGGAGAGAAGTGTCCAGTGGGGAGCCAAAGAGTTCTGTCCTGGACCCAGTGCTATTACACATCTTTATCAATTACTTGGATGAAAGAATAGGGGGCATGTTTATCAAATTTACAGATGACATCAAATTAGAAGGAGCAGCGAATACTCCAGAGGACAGGATCAAAATTCAAAATTACCTTAATAGATTAGAAGGCTGGGCCAAAACTAACAAAATGAATTTCGAGAGGGAGAAATGTAAGGTACTGCACTTAGCTAGGAAAAAAAATGAAATGCATAGATATAGGATGGGGGACACCTGGCTTAACAAGACAGCATGTGAAAGGGTTCTAGGAGTCCCAGTACACCACAAGCTGAACATGAGTCAACAGTGTGATGCTACAGCTAAAAAAGCCAATGTGATTCTAGGCTGCATCAATAGAAGTATAGTGTCTAAATCATGGGAAGTAATAGCGCTAATCTATTCTGCTTTGGTCAGGCCTCACCTAGAATATTGTATCCAGTTCTGGGCACCACAATTAAAAACGGATGTTGACAAGCTAGAAGGGGGCAGCCAAAATGGTGAAGGATCTGGAAACTATGCCCTATGAGGGGAGACTTAAAGAGCTAGGTATGTTTAGCCTGGAGAAGAGACAGTTAAGAAGTGATATGATAGCCCTGTTTAAGTATTTAAAGAGGTGTGATATTGAGGATGGAGCAAGCTTTTTTCTGTCACTCCAGAGAACAGGACCCAAAACAATGGCTGCTACCTACAGAAAAAGAGATTCCACCTAAACATTAGGAGGAACTTTCTGAGAGTAAGATATGTTTGACAGTGGAACACACTCTCTCAGAGAGTGGTGCCTTCTCCTTCTTTGGAGATCTTTAAACAGAGGCTGGATGGCCATCGGTCAGGGGTGTTTTGATTGTGAGTTCCTGCCTAGCAGGGGTTTGGAATGGATGGTCCTTGTGGCCTCTTCCAACTCTATGATTGTATGATTCTAAGATTTATAAAACAACATCTATAAGAAAGCTTTGAAAGATATTTCTGTATTAACTGCTTAATTCTGGAAAACCTCCCTTACCAATCATGCAGAGCACTTGCTTTCCAGGAATTACAAATCATTACATGTTATGCAACATCGTGTTTTTACTGATACATAATAGTGTAGGATAAATACTATCATGTTGATGGTACAATGGGCTAAATAAAATAAATTACTTAAGCAACTGATAAGTCTTCTCCAACGCATACACATTTTTTTAGCACTTACATCATCATATTATATGATGAGCGGTCCAAGAAAAAAATGTAATCTGTTTCCTAACTTTTATAATAAAGTTATCATTAACAGTGTGGGAGTAATATTAGTGGAAACAGAATAGCTCAGTTTTTCTTTATTAAAACTATATTCACCCAGATGTGCACATATGGTTGTGTGTTCAGTGACATTTGGGGAATATGTAGTACTGGAAGAGAACATGATTTCATTACACTCTTAAGTAAAGCTTATTAGTTCCAACAAACCTCTTAAGAGACTATGAGACTGCACTTAGCAGTGCTTTCAAAATTTCAAAAAGTCCAATCCAGCTCTATGAAAACTAGGGCTGGCATCAGAGGCCTGCCAAGACCTATTCCTGCTGCCTACTTTGCCCCATCACCTGATTTTTCCCCTGACTCTACATTTGGATCTAAGTACCCTCAAGAAAAACCATAGCCTAAGAGCAAAGGTACTGATACGTAGATCTGCATAGGTATTATTAGTGTTCAACAGATTTAGCATCAAGAATACATTTATTAAAGCTCTTGCCTTTCTATATAAAGTCAAGGACTGAACAACACAGTGATTTAAACTGTTATTCTGTTGCACACACTTACCTGGGAGAAAATTTTAGTAGATTCTTAGATAAAGCGAGCAAACTGCAAGCCTTGAACTGATCTCATACAACCCTTGGCCTAATTTTGCAGGTCTCCTGGAAGTAATCAGTTTAGTCGTTTAAGAATAATCTGTCCCTTTCCCAGTAGCCTAATAAGTAGGGAAGGAAGGGGGGAAAATAAGTGGTAGAGAGAGATTTGGAAAGAAAGTTGGGGGTGGGGGAGAGGAAAGAAAAAGCAGGGGTGGCTTGACTACTTTTGGCTCTTGTCCCATCCATCACTGGCTTCATCAGCACTCACTGTCTGCCTGTAACTTTTGACATATTTCCCCAAGAGAATATTCGCTCTACAAAAACAAGCTTTTCTAAACTTGCAATAGATCTTATTTCTGAGTAGTCTGTCATATTAGAAATATTTACCTGAAAGGAGAATTGAAGTAAAGACAGTGGCTGCATTCAGGTCTAATGCTAAAACGGGATATTAATGGGACACACCCTTAAAATGGGGGCAGGAAGCTAGGCTCATTCTTGTAGTGATAAATGATGATTTAGCTTTACATGTGAATCAGTTTGTAGTATTAAAAAGTTCTACTTTTAACAAGCATGTATGTCTTCGTTACGGATCCAGCAAGGTCTCAGTGCAGCAATAAATATGAAAAGTCATCATTTGTCTACAGCAGTACAACTCATCATTAGGTAAAGTGAAAGCAGCAATCAAATGAGGCATATAAATATATTTATGTTTGGTTTCATATTTTATAATTGTTTTAGTATATTAATATCTTTTACTTAGAGTTTTAAGACAATATTTTTATCTATCAGCTGGAATCTGAGTAACAATACTGTTTTATCTGCATCACGTTCCTGGGTATAAACCTGCTTCTCTGAATAAAACATGACTCAAAAATAGAACAGTTTGTTAGTAATATTTTAATATGCAAAGCAGAAGATACCTTCATGACATACATAAACAGTCTGGCATTTGATGGCCAGCAGTACCTCCACATTAGCAACAGACTGTGTATATAATATTTAAGTAACAGATTACTCACACTTGAGTCAAAGCTGCAGACACTGATTGCATCTTCATCCTGAGTGCTCTGCTTGCGCTTCTTCTATTAAAAACAGAATTTTAAAAAAAGAGCTCTGTGACATAAAACAGTATAACAAAATAATTCCTTATTTTGCATCTTTCTGCATTATAATAGCAATAAAAGACTTTGCAACTAGAGAGTATCACTGGTTTCTACAAAAGCTCACACACTGTTTACCCCAAATTGCTGCCAGAATGAGCTTTTCAAGAGACACCCCTCAACTCCAAATTGCTCTTCACAAAACAATTTAGGGTTGTGGGACAAGAGCACTTGAAAAGCCAAATGTGGCAAACTAACATCTGCATATATGCAACATTTCTCTTTTATGTTTCGACTCAAATTTCAAACCACATTTTCTATGGGAGCTTAAAGAAGAATTTGGAGGTTCTGTAGGCACCACCTGAAAGTGGTCAATAAAGAGGGATGAGTATCTATACAGTATGTGCATCCTTCTAAACCAAGAGTGTATCATCCATAACTGCTATATAAGGTCTCCCCCCCCCCCTTTTAGTTCCCCACTCTGATCTTTGAGTGCAGAAGGCAGGAAAACCCTCCAACCTTTAAACATCCAAATACCTTTTCTCTTAGAGTGATGGCTGTTATGAATGTAATATTAGAATTCAGACAGAAATGTTAGGGCCCCTCATTCCTCTAAAATATTTCCAAAACTGTAAGTATCCTACCCCTTCCCCCATATGTGCATGTGCATGGGGAGAGAGAGAGAGAAAGAGAGAGAGAGAGATCTTAACCACAGAACAAGTGATGTAACTGCTGTAAGTGGGAGGTAATCTGTTCAAGGTGGGGCTTTGAGAACCCATCTGAATAGCTCTTAATTTCCATTCAAGAAAGAAAACAATTACTGGTCCCAAGTAGAGCAGACCTAGTCAATCAACTATTGAATGGTGAATCAACATGTAGTTAATTCCCACCGATAGTTAGTACACAAGTCAAGACAAACAAGATTTAGGCCATTGCCAGCTGTTGAATCCAGCCCTTGTCAGTCACATCTCTGAATATTGTTCTCCCAGACCCCTTTCATCCTTGCACATGAGACTGCTTATGGCTCTGCCTTTGCACTGCCTTTATCTAACTTGCCTACTCTTTGGTTTTATCCTTTGTGTTTGAAAAAAAGGTTCTTTCTTTGGGTAGTCCTCTTGGAAAGTTAAAGATGACCCTGAAGACAGAGGGAGATGGGGCTGGATAGCTCTCCATTGCACATGTTGAGAGAACAGCTCATATGAATAGTTTAACATTTCTCCGCTCACTTCCTCTGCCAGTTACTCCTCTCTGCTTGTCTCTCTAGGCCTGATCTTAATTCTTGTTCATCTTTGTGATCTTAACTCTTGCATGTGAAAACCTGAACTATTTTAAATTGTTAGCCGCCTTGAGTCCCTGTACTGGGAGGAAGACGGGAACTAACTAAATAAATGAATTAATAAAAATAATGTACTGTCCAAAGATTCTGTTTGCCTGAGTAGAAACAAAGTCTAAAAAAATGTGCTTCCCATGTGATGCACTAAACACTGAAAGGGGTGGGGAATCTCTCGTTTTAATTGTGGTACTTAGGAAGCAGTCCTATGCTGTCTGAAGCCTATTTCCTGATCCTATTAATCCATGATACAGTAACCACGTTTACACATAAAAGGAATAATAACCATCTGATAGCTTTGATTTTCACAAGCTGTAAAATCAGTGTAATCTATTAACTCCTACCGGTACTGTTATAATATAAATTCTGTTTTGCAACAGTGGAACTTAGAATATATTCTAAAATATTTTAAAATATTTTAAAGAACAACACAAAACACAAATCTATGTCCTTAGTTAATGCAAAAGGACATTAAAATGTTTTTCTTCATACTTTCATAGCAAAATAAATAAAAACTCAAAATATTTCAGCAAGAGTGGACCAATGTATAAATACCCATACAATGGTATGTGTTACAATTTCCAAAATAGTATTTTCTCTTTAATGAAGTAAAATACATTTTGTTTCATGGCTGCAGCATTACACCCCTTTGTTTTCTATTAGAGTATTTTCCTATATTCTGTGTAACTATCCTGCCTTGGAGTGTTTCAGTCTCTTTTTGGAGGTTTTAAAACAGAGACTGGATGGTCATCTGTCTAGGGCTGCTTTAACTGTGTATTCCTGCAAGGCAGGAAGTTAGACTGGATGACCCTTGTGGTCTCTTGTGGCTCTGTGATTTTATGATTCTAAGATGAAACTTACTAGAACATTCCAACAATTTGATTTCTTAAAATATTCTAAAAATTTGATTTCACACCTCATTGTGAACATATTTATGTGCTGTCTCAGTATCATACTTAACTGGAAAGCCATGCCAGGAGCAACAAAAACCTAAACAACTGACTATTGCCTAGTCTGGATTCAGGGTGACCAGGTAGCCACATTTTTTCTCCTCAGCAATGTGTATTGGAGGTCCTCTGGCACTTTCTCCTATTTTAGACATGGGTAGTCAAGCTGACAGCCTGAACACCCTAAAGGCACCAGATCCCGGCTGATCTTGAAAGCTATGCAGGGTCAGCCATGGTATTATTATTATTATTATTATTATTAACCTTTTTTTATATAGCGCTGTAAGTTTACACAGTGCTGTACATACAATCTTATATTTAGACGGTTCCCTGCCCTCAGCCTTACAATCAAAAAGAGACAAAACAAAAAGAGAAGGGAAAGGTGGTGGGAAAGGGGATGAGGTCCAGTGGTTCTTCTCTCCCTCTGGGGCCTGGACCAAGGCAGATGGACTGGAGGGAGGGCTTGCCTTCTTAATACATAGTTAAAAGGAGGCATCCTGGGGCAGACGGCACAATCCTGGGAATGCTTCCCTAAACAATATATGGTTTGTACTTGGATGGGAGACCTCAAACAAATACTGTAGACTGTATTTCAGAAGAAGGAACTAGCAAAACCACACACACACACACACACACACACCATCTGAGGATCTAGCTATTCTAGGTGTTATTATTATGGACATAGAATTGTCTTAACTCAACGGATGGCACTTTCTAGATTCAAAGCTGCAGCCCAAATAAAACCAAAATGTAGAGGAGTGCTTTTGTTTCCAAGCAGATAGTACCAAGCAGAGATCAGCTCTACCTGTATCTGGATAAAAATGGCAGTAGTATTCATTTCATTGGTGGTCTGCCATCCAAGTACTAACAAGGCTGTTCCTGCTTAGCTTCCAAAATCAGATGGATCTGGTGACTTGATGGGAGACTGCCAACAAATACCAGATGCCGTAGACTGTATTTCAGAGGAATGAACTGGCAAACCCACCTCTGGGTATTCCTTTCCCAAGAAAACCCTATGAAATTCATGAGGTTGCAGTAAGTCAATGGGAAACCTGAAGACCCAGACATAGAGAGTATTTATTTCAGTGCATAGGCAGATGTTAATTAGGCATCCAGACCAGTTCTGCTCCATTATTCTTTGTAAATGCAATGGAAGCAGAGAAAAAAGACCTTTCTGTGGCTGCATATTTTACGACTGCCTTTGGTTCCAGTTAGTTAGCTTTGACACTCATCTCCATTAACCAATTTGTTCTATGCCTTTCACACAACTTCACTGATTTCTGGATTTCTGTAAACCATGACTGCTTGTGATGCTCACACCAGTATGATAAATTTAAATGGATGATTTAGAGAGACACAATATTGTTCTCTCAGTGGTCTGGTTAAAGTAATTATCTCTCATACTCCAAGAATCCTGTTGAGTACATAGTTTTTTAATCAGGTACCCACTACTTCTGAAATCTTGTAAGATTAGGGTCTGTGCTTTGACAATTGTTCAGTCAACAGAATTTGAATATTACAATAATTTGGTTTTTAATGATAAATTAATCAGACAGAAAACTGATGTTTACATAAATCATTTAATGCAAAACTATACATCAGTTAATGCAAAAACAGCTGCCTTTTTGCTATTATAAAGCAAAAGCATACTGTCACATCAGTGAAACCAATTTCAAATAATAAATAGCCTAGGGTAGTCTGAGGGTTCAGGGCCTAAATCTTCCCTGGAATGCCACTCTCCGATTGTTCATCCAAACCCAACAATTAAGCCTATAAATCTATCTACAACCACCTGCAGCATTCAGCTTATGCTACAATTTTGCTATGTGTAAATATGGGTAACATAAAACATATCTTGCATATCCTGAACATCCAACACCAAAACTAAACATTCCACATTTGGCCCTCTACGCTTTCTAGAGGTGAAACAAGAGTTTTTATTGAAACTTATACAAAGAATATCTTTGCTAAATAAAGCCAATGCAATTCAAAGATGCACCATTAGGAGTACAGGGCCCAAACAGACAGGCCAAAATAAAGATGCTTCAGGTCACTTTGGAGGTATTCTGTTTAAATGATGCATATGTCCTAAGAGACCGGAAGCTGTGCCAAAGCCACGCTCCAGTCCTAAGGTTCTGGCCTCTTAAGATGCATCTGTCATTTAAACAGCATAACTCCAAAGTGACCCGAAGAAGCTTTAGTTTGGCCTGTCTGATCAGGCCCTATAGGGGCTTTCTAGATTGGCAAAAAGAAGTGTGTTCATGGCTGCATGAAACTCTAGCCTTTAGATGAGAAAAAGGGAAAGTGTGCCATGAAAACGCTTTTTTTGCATTTTAGGGGAGAAGAAGCACCTTTAAAAAGGTGCTGGTTTTCCCAGCTTCTTTTTTAAAAACTGCGGAACAGTGCAGCTCCATCTAAAGGCTGCGGTGCAGCTGCTAAGCATTAAGGAAAAGGCAACTTCATGTCACACTTTCCTGCCAATCTAGAAAGCCCCATAGTGTCCAGACTGAGGAAAGTAACATATCACTCTATTCTGCTTTAGTCAGACCTTACCTGGATTTATTTATTTATTTATATCCTGCTTTTCCCCTGGAACTGGGACCCAGTGTGGCTCACAACATTTAAAGAACAATATAATTAAAAACGTAGAAAAGCGGTACAGTAAAACAAAATTAAATTGTTACAATATTAAAATAGCTTCTTTATTTTATTAAAGGAATAAAATACAGTTAAAAAGTTAAAATTGTTTAAAACACTTAAAAAGATACAACATCCAAGCCAGTCTTTAAAAACATTCTTTTTTAAAAGCCTTTCCTCATAAGACGATTTAACCTGCCAGCGGAAGGACAACAAAGAAGAAGCCAATCTGGTCTCCTTGGGAAGGAAGTTCCACAGTCTAGGGGTAGCCACCAAAAAGGCCTTCTCTCATGTACTCATCAATATTATTTGTGAAGGTGGTGGGACTGTGAGAAGGGCCTCTCCTGAGGATCTCAGGGCCAGGGTGAGCTCATATAGGGAGATACAGGGCGAAAACAGACGGCAGTAAAGGGGTGGCTTAACACCTCTCCTTCGAGTGCCAGGTTGGGGCTGTGGCAACCCAGTATTTTCCCAGCACAAAAAGAAGAAGCAGAAAGCAGTAGCAGTGTCACTGAAGGTGGTGGTGTTTCAGCGTTTGTGGACAGCATGTGTAAACGCTGAGCCACTGAAATGCCATGAATCTGCTGCATGTCAGCCATGCACATCCTGGTGGCGTGCTGCTGTCTGAATGTCACACTTCCATGCTGCCTGGAAACCAGCTTTATTTGCCAGTCTGTTTTGCCCCACAGTCTGCCAAATAGCTTGGACCTTAGCCATAGAGGATTTTATAGGTCGTAACCAGCATTTTCAATACTGTGTCTCTTCTGGGCACCACAATTCAAGAAGGATATTGACAAGCTGCAACATGTCCAGGGGAGGATGACCAAAATGGTAAATCAGTTAAAAACAGCTAGGCTGCTAACTCCACCCCAATGCCTCACAAAGCCCTACCACTCAGGAGCAAAGCACTCCAAGTTTGAAAAGGACTCACCCAATGAAAATGGCTTCTCACTGGATTTTCTTTTTTCCTGTGCAAGAAAATGAGTATATACGGTATGTGTTTATAGAAATGCTCCCCAATACGCTTTGGAACTATATCAGATAAGTTTAATCATTGTTTACCCTTTTCAAAATTACCCACAAATAAACTACTATTATTGCAACCTAACTCTCACATAAGCTTGGAAAAATCCAAAGCAAGGAAGATTTTCTGGAAAAGCTTTGTTAGATTTCTTTAAAATTTACATAAATAAAATAAAAAATAAATCAGCCAAGTTTTCTGACTTGAAACACTTAGTATAAAAGCTCAAAACACTTTACAACTGTGGTACACAGTTAACTAGTTCAGATCTAATTCATACTGGATACAGAATCATCAGAAGAAGACTAATATTTGCAAAGTTAGCTAAATGAATACTAATGTAACATTTCATGCCACAAGTGGCAAAATAAAATCTACTAAAGGAAGCTTCTAAAGATGGCCATACCATGGTTAGAAGTGGTCTCTTATTACATAGTTTAACACCAGTTTTATTTCTATAATTGTGAGACCAAACTCTGGTGACAAAATTAAAACTGTTCAATATTATTTTACTACTGCGTGTGCATTCAAGGTACCACTTTGAAAAAGATATTACAGATGTCAAAACAGGAAATGTGATTACTTGGTAGAATAGCTCTGCTAGGATTAACAATTGTTTCAGAAATAAACTAATCTCATGGATTCACACAACCAACACAGCAGCCTAATAAGTAGCCTTTCGAAGTTGATTTTTCCCCCTAGCATTTCGTTTTGTACTCCCCTGAGTTTGCCTTTTAGAGGCAAACGGGGCAAAGAATTCATAAATTGAAAAATCTACTAATTTGAAAATTAAAATAAGTTGAAATATTGTAAGGAATGAGAAAGGTATTAATTGTGACTTGGTGAGGTGTCATGATTTGGAAGGTACCACATATACTCATGTATAACCTCATGTATAAATCAAGGGTATATTTTGGAGTCAAAATTATGGATTTTTAAATGGTTTTAATTATTTTTATTCTGTCCTGTTTTAAGTGCTAAATCATTTCATATGCTTTTAGCTATTAAATTCATTTTATTGCAGGCCACCTTGAGATCCCTGGATATAGGGCAGGATACCAACAGTTTGATTGACTGGTTGAATTAACAACTGATTGTTTTTTGTTGTCCAGCATGGCAGATCTTTTGGCCCATCTCACACTGGTTTGAAATCAATTACTAAAATGAGATTGGCATTAAATGTTTCTAAAGTCTACTCAAGACCAGCTAAAAACAATGACGACAACAACATTCAGAGAAAAGAAAGTATTTGTATGAAACGACCACCAAAATCTTTGTTTGACCAATTCTCTTCCCTTTGCCTTTTTTTAAAAAGACAACAAGAACACAAGTGTTAGAATACAGAAAATCTCCATCATTGCTGGAGTCAGATTTCTGGCTTGGTACAGATGTCTCAGATAAAAGAAACAAGCAAAAATTGGATCAGGATTCCACTTCTCCTAGACCTCTGCATTACTGCAAAAGGCTTTAGTATTGCAACTTGTAAAGAAGTATTAAAAAGAAGTGGGTATTATAAAGCAAAAATATGCACAAATGGAATATTTTTTCATGGTTCTTTTTTTTGTGTGTGACTTTTCACCCACTTTCCTTGGGTTTGTTTGTCAAGACACCAGCATAAAAAATACTTATCCTTTAGCTTCCTGTCTAACGTTCCTGCACTTTTTCTGGATTTCACAGAACTCCAAAAGCTGTAAGCCTCTTAGCCATCACCTTCTAATCAGCCAAGCCATTAAAATGCTTATTTTTTTCAAAAAAGCAAATACCATCCAGTGCTACGCTTTAATTAAATGAAAAAGAAAACAGATCTAAGTTTCAGTCAGCATAATTCACTTTAAGTATTCACTCCATTCTAGAGTTTTATACAGATATTGAGCAAAACTTAACTTTGTGGCATTCTATACAATAAATACCATAAGGGATGGTTGGAACTTAGTTATCAGATAAGAAATCACTGAAGCACAATGCACACTTTCACCAACTCAAAGAATAACCAAAACACAAACAACCCCCCCTCAAAACCCCACTTGAAATCTCTCTTCCTTCTTCCTAGCAGTGCAACTGTGCCCGTTTCATGCCAAAACCAAGCCAAAAGATAAATTGGAAATGATCCAGAAAATTAATATCACTCAAGTCTGGCTGGAATTATCTAGCTGTCATAGATCCAAGTACCTTGCCATAAAAGTTAATATTTGGGACTGGTTTGTAGCTGACATTAGCTTCTAGATCTAGGGAAGCTTTTGTTATGAGTGGTCTCACAACTGCCTCCTATGGTATAAGGCACTTCCCTGGTGGAGCCATTTACACATCTATAATAACATTTTGCATGTGTTTTCTTGATTACAGTAAAGCTTTTGATTACATAGACCACAAAAAACTATAGAATACTCTCAAAGAAAAGTTAGTTCTAATACATTTGACTGGCCTGATACATAATAGCCCATTGCTATTCAATATCTTTATTAATGACTTGGATGACAGAATTAGGGCCTAGTTATCAAATTTGCAGATGACACCAAATTAGGAGGAGTAGCTTACCTCCGAGGACAGGATCAAAATTCAAAATGACCTGAATAGACTAGGAAGCTGGGCCAAAGCTAACAAAATGAAATTCAATACGGAGAAATGTAAGGTTCTGCACTTAGGGCGGAAAATTGAAATGCACAGATATAGGACGGGAGACACTTGGCTGAATGAGACCACATGTGAAAGGGATCTAGGAATCTCTGAAGAAATCTTACAAAGTAGACCCCATGATAGGTTCAACTTAGGTTTGCTATAAGTCACTAATGATTTGAAGGTACACAACAACAATAGCTAATTGACAACAGGTTTTCATCACCACCCAACATTCTCAGTGGTAAACATCCTACTTGGTGAGGCTGGTTTCAAGAATTTGGAGAAATGTGTTACTGGTTGCTAAATTCTCAAAAGTTCAATTGCCAACAATATTGCACATTCCTTACTTGCTTTAATGTAAGCTGGATCCAGTATGTCTTAATAATAAAAACTGAAAAGTAGGATATACAGTCAGTCCCCAGTTTCCACAGATTCTACATCCAGAGATTCAACCATCCATGGCTTGAAAATATTAAAAAAAGCAAACCTTGATTTTGCCATTTTATATAAGGGGCACAATTTTACTAAGCCCTTGTATATAATGGGACTTCAGCGTTCATGGATTTTGGTATCCATGGGGGAGGAGGTGCCCTGGAATCAAACCCAAGCAGATACCAAGGGCCCACTGTATTTACTGATACTTTAATCTCTGTCCAGAACTCAGCTGCATGTATTATCACATCCGCTCGCCACTTTGACCATGTTTCTCCTCTTTTATCCTCCCTTCATTGGCTCCCCTTCCCCTTCCGCATCCAGTACAAGCTTTTGTTGCTGACTTTTAAATCCCTCCACGGATTGGCCCCTCCTTACTTGTCTGAACTTCTTTCTCCTCACACTCCTTCTCGTACCCTCCACTCTGGTAGTCAAGGTCTCCTGTCCCAGCCGAGGATTTCCACGGCCTGGATTCGTCCCTTCTCACTTGCTGCCCCTCACTCCTGGAACCTTCTTCCTCCACATCCACGCCTCATCACTTCCCTAACCAGGTTCAAAACTGAGTTAAAGACTATATTATTTAGGGAAGCGTTCCTAGGACTGTGCCATCTGCCCCAGGATGCCTCCTTTTAACTTTCTATTAAGAAGCCATGCCCTCCCTCCAGTCCATCTGCCTGGTCCAGGCCCCAGAGGGAGAGAAGAATCACTGGACCTCACCCCCTTTCCCATCACCTTCCCCTCTTCCTTTTGTGTTGTCTCTTTTAGACTGTAAGCCTGAGGGCAGGGATCTGTCTAATTTAAGATTGTATGTACAGGACTGTGTAAATTTACAGCGCTATATAAATAAAGGTTAATAATAATAATAATAATCTAAAGCAAGTGTCTGGAAATAGATGTTTAGAGACCAATCCAAGCCATCATGAGCCCTGATACCATTTAGAAGCTGCCAATTACAGCCTTGACTATAAAACAGTCATTTTGGAGCGATACAGACTGCCCAAAAGGGTTGGTCTGTTCTCGCCCCAAGAAGTGGCGAGATGGGGCCAAGGCTGCTGCACTGGCAGCCTAAGAGGCCCCATCCAGCCGCTTCCAGAGGAAGCGGCAAATCTTCCCTGCCGCCTCAAAGCAGGGTGCAGGGAGCCCTGGGCGCCTGCTGCACCCTGCTTCCCTTGGCTGTGTCAAGGGGAGAAAGGGGCCACCACCGTAGCCCCTTTCTCCCCGGGTCTTTGCCGCCCTCCCGCAGCACCATTGTGTCATGGCGCGTGCAGCATATCTAAATGCTGCATGCGCCATGACACAATCATGGTACACCCAAATGGATGCCGCCATTTTAAATTGGCGGCGTCCATACGATTTAGGGTTAGGAAGGGTGCAAACGCTGCACCCTCCCTAACCCTAAAATTGCCCTTTCCAGCCCTTATCACGCCGGATTGTGCCCGTCTAGATCGGGTCATAATGTTCACTGCTGAACAGCAAGAGTGGGGGAAATCAAGACTTCGTCAACAAGATGCAGATAACTGCCATCTAAGTCCAATTGTTAGTGCCAATTAAAGTAGATACACTGAGTCAACAGAGGTTACATTTAAATGTTAGCATATTAAGTTTTCATTAATTCAGTAAGACTACTTGCAGTTGGCATTTTTGGATTCAGGACAGAGAATCAATTTTACAGTAGTTAAGAAAAAAGAATTAGAAGAGGACTGAAATGGGCTTTCACTGGAAGTCATCTTAAATATTTTATACAAAAGAAGAATACAGTTTTTATTATAATAAAGGAATGAATGAAAACCTGATTAATCATGATAAACAGCTGTGCAAATTTATTCTGAGCAATTGTTGCTATGACTACTGCAAATCTTAAATTAGCTAAGCAATATTGCTTTGTGACATCACCTCACTTTCATATACCAATCAAACTATTACAGGATGGATTTTTAGGAGGTTTCTACTTTTTTTAATGGAATACTTTAGGATAGTAACTTGTCCATTGCCAACTAGACATTTATATCAGAGAAAAACAAGCTGCTTCATATAGTAATTAGCTGATATCAAACTTAGAGAACTAATTTCTTAACCAACATTATCAATTATTTCACGAATATCTTTACATCTAATGAATATATATTATAATCACTAATATCACTCAGATATAAGCTAATAATGCAATTTTACTGGCTTACAAGAGGCATGTATGATAGCTGTCCATGTAAATCCATGAATAATGCATTTTTAGCAGATGCCTAAACACTGCAGGTTATTATTGTGGAAATAAAATGTTGATCACAAATGGAAATATCAGAAACCAGAAACATAAAGGAATGTTACAACAGCAACCAGAACTAGCTGGGCTCTTAGGAATTCCAAAACCAACAGGCTGTTATTGTGAGTTTTTAAATATATATATATATATGTAGATTTTTAAGTTGCTTTTCAACTCATGGGTACTAGGTGTATCTTATAAATGGAAAATAAAAATAGAAAGAATAATATAAAATATAATAAAAAACCTCAATTGGTATATCATTTTAGAAGTTATGCTATTAAAGGCAGGAACTGTTCACTAAGATCAACCAGATCCAAAATCACTCAAAACTAATTTGTCAGAGCTCAATAGGAAGAATATAGTGGTGTGTGGCAGTGTGTATACACGTCTTCAAGATGCCTGTCAATGTATTGCTCTCCCATGAATGTCATAGGGTTTTCTTAGGCAAGGAATATTCAGAGGGGGTTGCATTATTAAGTATATCTCTTGTTTCCCTATGTGCATGAAATCAACTCATAAAGGAGTCTGTAAGCAGGGTCATGTGTATATGATTCATGACCAGGAAATCACTGAAAAGAACCAAATAACTGAAAGGAACAAATTTGTCGGGAAATTTTTTTGTAAAGTGCCTGTTTAATCTCTTAACATTTAAATACTCACAAGTGTCAATGTCTGTTTTAATAAACTGAATTTAAAAAAAATAAAATTTAATTTAAAGAATCAAAATTTGAATAAAAAAATGAAACCTGGGGCCTCTTGTTTCTCTTCCCACTGAGCCTCACTCCACTCTCATCACCTCTTTAGAGTATTAAAGGGACACAGGCAAATGCTGCAGCTCATTTCTGCCAAAAGGCAGATGTTTGGAGAACAGTGGTGTCACCTCCCCTAAGGGGTACAACCCGCATCCCCTGCAACCCCCAATGACACACTTGCATTTGCACAGAGCCTGAAAAAAGCACTTGACAGATGAATAACCCTATGGTGTCCATCTGCTACTTTATCACTTTAATAATATGATTATTAGTAAATCAATGACAGTCATAATAAAACTACAGCACAACTCTGCAGAACGGCAGTAAATGAAGTGAGTAAATGAAATGAAATGAAATGCGTCAGCAGTGTGATGCAGCAGCTAAAAAGGCCAATGCAATTTTAGGTTGCATCAATAGAAGTCTAGTGTCTAGATCAAGGGAAGTAATAGTGCCACTCTATTCTGCTTTGGTCAGGCCCCACCTGGAATACTGCGTCCAGTTCTGGGCACCACAATTCAAAAAGGATGTGAAGAAACTGGAGCGGGTCCAAAGGAGGGCAACTAAGATGGTGAAGGGTCTGGAAACCATGCCCTATGAGGAACGCCTTAGGGAACTGGGGATGTTTAGCCTCGAGAAGAGAAGGTTAAGAGGTGATATGATCGCCCTGTTTAAATACTTGAAGGGATGTCACATTGAGGAGGGAGCAAGCTTGTTTTCTGCTGCCCCAGAGAACAGGACTCGGAACAATGGATGCAAACTGCAGGAAAAAAGATTCCACCTCAACATTAAGAAGAACTTCCTGACAGTAAGGGCTGTTTGACAGTGGAACACACTCCCTCGTAGGGTGGTGGAGTCTCCTTCCTTGGAGGTTTTTAAGCAGAGACATCTCTGTCGGAGATGCTTTGATTGGGGAGTTCCTGCACAGCAGGGGGTTGGACTGGTTGGCCCTTGTGGTCTCTTCCAACTCTAAATTTCTATGATTCTATGATTCTATGAAGCCTGTTCAGAGAAGCATCCTTCCTACAACTGTAAAAGCTTCTTTTAATTAAAACTTGGTAGTCATGCATTTATGAAAATAATAGTTATTAAAACATCTTCATAGCAGAAAGACACTGAACAAAAACTAGTCTCAAAATCCTAACTTACCTGAAGGTGCATCAAAAAGCAGCACCATCCCATGATGTACTTATACGTAAACACATTCAGACTTCAAAGGTGTTTAAGAAACAGTATAAATCTTACAGTTTTATCTGTATACCACACAAAGCCCTTACATTTCTCCTTCCGTTTCTTTCTACAACTACTCCTCCCTCCATAACCATATTTCATCACAGGAAGTGGTACATAGCCATCTATTCAAAATGAAAGACTGAACAATGCATTGATCTAGGAGTCTTAGTAGACCACAAGGTGAACATGAGTCAAAAGCGTATGTGGCATCTAAAAAAGCCAAAAAGATTCTAGACTGCATCAGCAGGAGTGTAGTGTCTAAAGTAATAGTGCCATTCTATTCTGCTTTGGTCAGTGCTTATCTGGAATACTCTGTCCAGTTCTGACAACACAATTCAAGAAGGATGTGGAAGATGAAATGTGTCCAGAGGAGTGCAACCAAAATGGTGAAAGGTATGGAAATCATTCCCTGGAAGGAACCTGGATCTGTTTAAGAAAGGCGAAGATGTTAAGAAGTTACATGATTGCCATGTTTCAATATTTGAAGGATGTGACATGGAAGAAGGAGCAAGCCTATTTGCTGCTGCTTCAGACTAGGACACTGAGCAATTGATTTTCAGGAAAAGAGATTCCACCTCAATATTAGGAAGAACCTCCTGACAGTAAGAGGTATTCAACAGTGAAATAGGCAGCTTCAGACTGTAGTGGAATTTCCTACTTTGGAGGTTTTTTCAACAGAGGCTGAATGGCCATCGATCAGGATTGCTGCGATTTTTTTATTCCTGCATTGAAGTGGACTGGACTGGACGGTCCTCTTGGTCTCTTCCAACTCTATGATTCTATGAAACTAACTGGACCAAACTGAACAAAGGCTCATAAAAACCTTTTTCAGAAGCTCCTTTTTTGAAGACTGAAATCCATTCTGGAATCTTTAATACTACTATAGTTTAAATTGTTAGTATTCTCACTGAAAGCATTTTATTAAAACACACATTGACAGTTGTTGGTGTGCTTACAGACTCCTTTATGAGTTGATTTCATTCACACAGGGAAACATCAAGAGATATACTTGCATACTTTTCTTGCATACACATCCATCAGTATACATTAAGGTACAAACTTCTTTGAGTATCCTACTGCTAAGAACCAGTAACATGTTCCTGTAGGTCTAAAGAAGATTTTCAGCCTTGTATCTCCATGAAAAGGAACATCTCCCCTTTCTACATTATGGCCTCATTCAAATGTAGTGGTAAATGCTGACATACCAGGATCAAACCAAGATTTGGTTTCAAAAGCTGATTCTAACTTTTACTAGAGCTGACTTGTTCATGTAAAACCTCATGTTAAAAAAAGTTACTGTACATAGGTGATGGGGCAATGGAGGACATTGCCAAAAATTGCTACTCCTCATGGCTAATAACTACTTTTGCAGATCATAGAATCATAGAATCATAGAGGTGGAAGAGACCACAAGGGCCATCCAGTCCAACTCCCTGCCATGCAGGAACTCTCCATCAAAGCATCCCCGACAGATGGCCATCCAGCCTCTGCTTAAAGACCTCTAAGGAAGGAGCCTCCACCACACTCCTCAATGTGACATACCTTCAAGTATTTAATCAAGGCTATCATATCACCTCTTAACCTTCTCTTCTCTAGGCTAAACATTCCCAGCTCCCTTAGTTGTTCCTCATAGGGCATGGTTTCCAGACCCTTCACCATCTTAGTTGCCCTCCTTTGGACCCGCTCCAGTTTCTCCAAATCCTTTTTGAATTGTGGTGTACACACATTACACACTCCACTTTTAATGCTTCTCCAGGTATCAGCCTTCACACATTTACTCTCTCACATTTACCTATTCCTTTAAAAATCATGAAGCACAATTGTTATTTCTTTTAAGTCCCTCAGTGACACTCTACAGAAGTGCTTGTCTTAATAAATGTGGTGGTAGTGAATGGCACATTTGTTCATGCTCACCCCAGGGCTAAATTTCATGATACATTAAATACATTGCAAGCAACTGAATCCTCTCTTTCCTATTTACCTACAAATAAGTGTGCAATTCTCCAGTCCAAATTACCATGACTGATAGTGTCTCCCCACTAGCCATTTGTTTTCTTAACCCACCTTCCCTGTAGGACTGCCTGAAAAAGAAGAAAGCATTCACTGGAACTAATATAAGCTTTTTCCTTGTATTATTCATTTTTAAAGCCTCTGCAGGGGAGTGGGATTTAGCTGAGTGGCTGCATGGCAAGGTTTCAACATCACATATGCAGAGTCCCCATCTAGATTGGGGCCCTGTGAGCCAACTGATAAGTAAAAAGGAAAGGAAAGGAACTGAAAGGGTCAGCTGCATGCTACATATTTAATACAATTAAATTGCTCAGCCATCAAAGCACTTTCAGGGAAGGAACATGGCTTAAACTGAATTAACATGTTGCTGTTGTTGTTGTTGTTGTTGTTAATTGCTTTTGAGTTTACCTTGACCCATGGTAACCCTATGTATGAGAGACGTACAGGTTGCTTACCTGTAACTGTGTTTCTTCGAGTGGTCATCTGTGCCCTCACACAATAGGGTTTGCGCCTGCGCAGAAGCTCCATTCAGAATGCTGAAAAGCTGAGCAGATTGGCGGGAGCCCCGCCCCTCCCATTCCCTGAGCATGCCCAATCCCGCCAATCTAGCTCCTCCTTCAGTTCAAGTCCGCCGCAAAAAAGGCAGGGACCTGACCGAGGGGAGGTAGGGCGGGATTTGTGTGAGGGCACAGATGACCACTCGAAGAAACACAGTTACAGGTAAGCAACCTGTACTTCTTCTTCGTGGTCTCTGTGCCTCACACAATAGGGTGACTGAAAAGCTTACCTATGGAGGTGGGAAGGTCACTGCAAGATCAAAGAAAGGACAGCACGACTAAAACTGGCATCTCTCCGGGATCTGAAGTCCAGCCGGTAATGCTTCACAAACGTGGATGGCTGTGACCACGTCGCCGCCTTGCAGACCTCTGGCAGGGGAACACCTCTGAGGAAGGCAGCAGATGAAGCTGTAGCCCTGGTTGAATGGGCATGTACACCAACTGGGAGAGGGCGCTTAGCCAGTTCATAAGCCAAGGCAATGGTTTGAGCAATCCACTTTGCAAACCGTTGTGATGAAACTGGGTTGCCTTTCCTGGCACCACCATAACAAATAAACAACTTATTGGATAATCTGAACTCTTGAGAACGCTGAACATAAAAAGCCAAGGCACGGCGAACATCCAGGGTGTGCATAGTCTTTTCCAGAGGCGAAGAAGGATCTGAATAAAAATTAGGAAGCACAATCTCCTGGGAAAGGTGAAACGAAGAAACCACTTTCGGGAGGAAGGAAATGTCTGGTCTGAGGACCACCTTGTCCCTATGAAAAGTCAAGTAAGGCTCATCCGAGCGTAAGGCTGTCAGCTCAGAAGCACGTCTGGCTGAAGTTTTGGCCACAAGAAAGGACACTTTGAGTGTCAGCAGTCTTAAGGAAGCAGAGCCTAAAGGCTCAAATGGAGGTCTCGTAAGCTGTGTAAGCACTAGAGAGAGAGACCAGGCCAGAGCCAGTGGTAGCAATGGTGGATAAAGGTGATGTAGTCCCTTGAAGAACCTCTTTAACGTGGGTGACGTGAAGAGGCGAGCTGACCGTGAGCCAGGTGGCTGGTTGGCTACAATAGCCGACAAGTAGACCTTGAGGGAAGAGAAGGCCAGGCCTTGATCCCTGAGGTGCAGTAGAAAATGCAAGACAGTAGTAAGGCTCACAGGTGAGGAAGGTTCAGACCTAGCCTCCGCAAAGGCACAGAAACGCTTCCACTTATATGCATAGGATCTCTTGGTGGAGTCCTTTCTCAAGGCAGACAGGACCCTGAGCAAGTCAGGAGACTCTATGGCTGGATCCTCCACGCCGTCATCCGTAGATTGACCAAGTCCGGATGCAGGACCGCTCCATTGGAGTGAGACAAAAGGTCTGGCCACTTCGGCAGGTGGAAGTATTGGCCCCTGGCCAAGTGGAGAAGAGGAGTTTACCAGGGTTGCCTCGGCCAGAATGGAGTCAACAATATGGCGTTGGACCGATCCCTGGCCATCTTGGCCACCATCCTGGAGATCAGAGGAAAGGGCAGAAATGCATACAGAAGGTCTCGACTCCAACTGCAAAGGAAGGCATCCCCCAAGGAACCTCGTCCCTTGCCCGCTCTGGTGTAGAATGCCCGGCATTGGGCATTCTCCGGTGTGGCAAACAGGACCACTGAGGGAATTCCCCAACGAGACGTCAGGAGATTGAAGGCTGGGCTCGACAGAGTCCATTCGTGCTGCAGCACCTTGTCCCTGCTGAGGGAGTCTGCCAGCACACTGTCCTTTCCTGCCAAGTGAATGGCCACTGGATGAATGGATCGGTGGTGGCACCACATCCACAGCTGCTGGGAGAGACGCAAGAGGACTGAAGAGTGAGTTCCTCCTTGTTTGTTGATGTACCAGACAGTGGTTGTGTTGTCTGATACTACCTGAACAACTCTGTGGAGCAGGTGATTTTCGAATACCCTGAAGGCTTTGATGACTGCCAACAGTTCCAAGGCATTGATGTGCAGTTCTGCCTCCTGTGCAGACCACAGTCCTTGTACACACAAGCCGTTGAGATGTGCGCCCCATCCTGACATGGACGCGTCTGTAGTGACCATCCTGGACGGTTCTGGCGTCTGGAAGGGCATCCCTTTGAGGATGTTGGAGGAAGACATCCACCACTTGAGAGAGCCTCTGACATGAGGTGGCAACGAGAGTCTCTTGGACGGATTGTCTCTCAGGTGATCGAAGGAAGCCAGGAACCAAGCTTGGAGAGGCCTGAGCCTGAGACAAGCCAGGTAGGTCACCGCTGTAGTTGAGGCCAGGTGGCCTAGCAGTCTCTGAATGTCCTTTACAGACGGACGGTGAGAGTGAAGGACGGATCGCAGCTGTTCCCAGAGGGCTTCCGCCCGTCTGGTGGAAAGATAGGCTCGACCCATCACAGAGTCCAGGGACGTGCCTATATAGTCTATCACCCTCACAGGGTGGAGAATGGATTTTGGCAGGTTGACGTTGAGTCCCAAGTCCGCTAGAAGGTCCAAAGTGTACTGGACATCTTTGTACAGTTGTGTCTTGGAGGACGACACCAGAAGCCAGTCGTCGAGGTAAGGGAATATCTTTATTCCTTGGAGACGAAGGTGAGAGATGACCACCGCCATGCACTTTGTGAACACTCGAGGAGCGGTAGAGAGGCCGAAGGGAAGAACGGTATATTGATAGAGATCTCCATCTATGGCGAAACGGAGATAATTCCAATGTTGAGGCCTGATGCTGATGTGGAAGTAAGCATCCTTTAGGTCTATGGATGCAAACCAGTCCCCTTGGTGCAGGAATGGCAAGATGGATTGGAGAGTCACCATCTTGAACTTGCGAATCATGATGTATGAGTTGACGCCTCTCAGGTCCAAGATGGGGCGGAGACCTCCTCCTCTCTTCGGAACTGTGAAGTACCTGGAGTAGAAGCCTTGGTGTTTGAAGCACGGTGGAACACGTTGTATGGCTCCTTTGTCGAGAAGGGAGGAAATCTCCTCCAGAAGAGGAGGAGAGGAGGGAGTGGAACAGAAAACGCCATTTGGTGGAATATTTGAGAACTCTATGGCGTATCCCAGGCAGATGATGGTAAGCACCCAGGAGTCCGTGGTGATCTTGGACCAGTTCTCGTAGAAATGGCGAAGTCTGGGGACTGAAGAAAGGGAGACTGGCAAACAAAAATTGGGTGTCGCCTCCAAGAGCCCGTCAAAAGTGCGACTTGGAGGATGGTTTCCTGGAAGGCTGTTGCTGCTGACGCTGTTGGCCTTGCCTTTGCTGTTGCTGTTGTTGCTGCTGCTGTTGAGGCTGTCTGTAAGGCCTCCTGGCATAAGGCTGGGTCCTATAAGTAGAGGACGGAGCCGAACGAGAACGGGTGAAGCCAGGGTCGTAAGGCCTTTGGCGCCAGACCCGACCAGATGGGGGCTTGCTAGGTGTCAGCCCAAGTCTCTTTCCTTTCAGACGAGCCTTGGCCATGGTGTCCAGGGATTCGTCGGTCTTGGCGGCGAATAGGCCTTCACCATCAAAAGGAAGATCTTCGATCTTGGACTTAGCTTCCTCAGACAGGGAAGTGGACCTCAACCAAGCGAAACGGCGGAGTGCCACTGCACCGGCCATCACTTTCGCAGAACAGTCTACCACATGTCTAGCTGAGTGGACCTCCTGGGCAATGAGGGAGAGTGCTTCAGCGTAGAATTCCTGAGCTGCCTCTTGTTGTGCCTGAGGCAGGTAGGGAATAAAAGCAGCCACACGATCCCACAGAAACCTCTGATAGCCGGCCATACAACCTTGCATATTGGCGACCTTTGCTGCCAAAACTGCAGAAGAGTAAAAACGACGACCAAAGATGTCCATCCTTCTGCCATCTTTGTCCACGGGGGCAGAGTGAGACTTGCCTGTAGACTTATAGGTAGATTCCACCACCAGGGAGTTAGGAGCCGGGTGAGTGAACAGGAACGGTGCTGTATCCGACTGTACCCGATACAAAGAGTCGAGCTTCTTAGAGGCAGGTGGTGTCGAGGCTGGCTTGTTCCAAGCGGCCACCATAATGTTGGAAAAAGAAGGCAAGAATGGAATGACCGCTGGTTGCTGGGGACGCACCACGAGGCCATCGATGGGGTCTCTGGGGGGCTGGGCCGTCTGCGCCATTTGGAGGCCTACTGCCCTTGCCATCCTGTTGACAATTCCAGTGAAGAGATGGAGGTCTTCGACAGGTGAACCTGGTGTCTGGTCCTCAACTTCCTCATTGGGGGAGGAAATGGCATGCTGTGGGGAGTCGGGACGGTTGTCCGTCTCTCCCGTAGACTCCTCCGTAGACTGGGAGGCTGGCAACTGCGGATCCACATAGGGCTGTGTTGGCGCCGTAAGGAAGGTCGACGTCGAGGCGTCCGCGTAACTGATCGGAGCGGAGACTATCGACGTCGAAGTAGTAATCGTAGCTGTGGCCAAGGCGGTCATAATGGCGCTCGATTCCGGGGGTTTCGACACCGTAGCTGTCGAGGCCGGCGGGGGTGATATGGCCCTATATCCAGCTCGGGACCGAGAAGGAGAACGAGATCGAGAGCGAGATCGTGAGAAGTCTCCGACGTGGAGGTCACGGACATGGTACCGATCCCGGTACGAAGGAGAGTAGGAGCGGTACGACGGATGACGCTCTCTCCAGTATGATTCAGCCCGATGTCGCGCCAGAAAGGAGGCCGACGAGTGGGGCGAGTCGAAGTAGTGCTCCTCAAACGGTTCCGGAGACTTCCGGGGTGGAGGAGATGGGAACCGCAGCCTGTAAATGTGCTCCGAAGAGGCTAGGATTTCCTTCGGTGGTACAGAGGTCGGAGCCCAAATGGGCGAAACAGTAGAGACCGAGGTTGAGACCGTCCCCGTAGGGGCAAGGACCTGGGTAGGTGCAGGCTGAAATGCGGGTTCCAAGGTCTCCGGCGCCGAGTCTAGTACAGTGACCGAGGCCGGGACAGAGAGGTCAATGGCCGAAGGCTGTCTAAGAAAAGACATGGCCAGGTTTGCCTGGGCAGCCGCCGAGGCAACCGAAGTAAGGACCTCCTTATGCTTATGCTTTTTAGCTTTCGGCTTCTCCAGCTCAGTGGATGAAGGCCGCTTCTTGTGCTCTCTGTTGCCCTTCGGGGCGAGACATAGTAGTCGTGGTCGAGGCCGACGCCGAGGAGGCTTCCGTCGGTGTCGAGGTCGCCGTCGACGTCGAGGTCGGTCTTTTGATTTTCGGAATCCTCGGGAACTTAGAGATGGGAAGGCGTCCTAAGGGGTCCGTGGACGGTTCCGAAGAGTGGGAGACCGAGAGGGCCTTTTCCCACAGATGGGCCTTGAGCCGGTCTGCTCTTTGGCGAAGCGTGGCGGGGTTAAAAGCCTTGCAATGCTTGCATTTCTCCGGGATGTGGGAACTGCCTAATCAGAAAATGCACTTCGAGTGTCCATCCACAACCGGGATTTTACCGCCACAGTCGGAACATTTCTTGAACGGGGCGGCCATAAGAGGCTGGTCCGATCGCGAGGGGCCCGTCCGGGCCAAAACCCTCGAGTTTCGAACAAAAAGGGGCAGCTCAAGGAAAAAAACGGGAGTAAAAACTAAAGAAAAAGAACAAAATAAAGTAAAATAAAACGAAATAAAACAAATAGACAGAGTCTAGCTACTCAGCTTTCGTCGCGATGAAGAGCGCTCCGAAGGAGATGTTACTCTTGCGGCGGACGAAAGAGAACTGAAGGAGGAGCTAGATTGGCGGGATTGGGCATGCTCAGGGAATGGGAGGGGCGGGGCTCCCGCCAATCTGCTCAGCTTTTCAGCATTCCGAATGGAGCTTCTGCGCAGGCGCAAACCCTATTGTGTGAGGCACAGAGACCACGAAGAAGAACACCACGTCACCCTATCCTTTACCACCCTACTCGTCTCCTGCAGATTCAGGGCCATGATTTCTTTGATTTGAGTCTATCCATCTAGAAGGTGCTCCTTCTCTTTTTCTATTGCCTCCACTTTGCCAAACATTATAGACTTTTTTAGTCTTTCTTATGATATGGCAAAAATTCGACAACCTCAGTTTAGTCATTTTTTTCTTCCAGGGGTAGTTTGGGCCTGATCTTATCTAGGACCCACCCACTGGTCTTTTTAGCAGTCTACAGTATTCTCAGTACTCTTCTCTAGCACCACATCTCAAAGGAGTTGATTTTGGCATGGACAATCCTAACTTTGGTATTGAATTATGTATCTTTATACTTCAGGGTCTTGCCTAGTACCTTCATAGCTGCCTCCCAAGCCCAAGTCTTCTTCTGATTTCTAGACTCTCCATTCTGATCAATGTTTGATCCAAGATATAGAACTCTTTAACTACCAGTAGACCCTTGTTATACACTGGGGTTTGGTTCCAGGATCCCCCGTGGATAGCAAAATGGATGCTCAGGTACCATTAAATATAACAACATAGCAAAATGGTGTTTCTTACATAAAATGGAACATCAAGGCTTGATATTTGAAATGTATTTTTTTTTTAACATTTTCAAACCGTGGATACTTGAATCCTTGTATTAAAAAATCCATGGATAAGAAGGGCCAACTGTATTTTGATTTCCTCATTGTCTAGGTAGAATTTATGTCAATACTATTTTTGTTTTATGTTCAGCAGCAAGCTTGCCTTTGCACTTTCTTCCTTGACCTGCTTTAGGAATTGTTCCAAGTCCATGATATTTTCTGCTAGTAGTATGGTGTCATCCACTTATTCCCAAACCTTTTGACTCACAGAGCCCGTATTTCTATGCCAGAGCCCCTAAGAAGCCTACCCTACATTTTACATTTTACAAGTCAATGGTGTTTAGGAATATATATAAGAATATATTCTTATTCTTTAATTTCATTCAATATTTCGTTTTCCTGGAGTAACTGCAAAGTGTACATGGAGTCCTAAGGGCTCCTCAGAGCACAGGTTGGGAACCCCTATCTTAGATTGTTGATGTTCCTTCCTCCTATCTTTACTCCTACTTCTTCTAAGTCTCACTTTGCTCTTTGTATGATATTTGTTGTATACAAGTTGAACAGGTAGGGTAACAGTGTGCAGCTTTGAATGACCCCTTTGCAAATTGGGAACCATTCTGTTTCTAAATATTCTGTTCTAATAGTAGCTTCTTTCTCTTCAGGACTGTCAGACGTATTGGCACCATCCTCAGTCCATATACTACCCATAGCTTTAAAGGATATTAAGTAGGCCAAAGTATACCAACACAAAGCCTTCCAAGTATAATAAATCCATCTGTCTTTATTATGGTCACATAACCCATTCAGGTTAAAATTCAAAGCATAAGTAGAACAGCAGTAATATGTGCCATTTAACCTGCTAATGAAACAGCTGAGCTTTTGTGCATGAGGCAGTATTTTTTTTTTAAGATAGTCATATATGGAACTGTCTCAATGAACATTGCATAATTACTTTAGTACACCAACCAAGCTTCATTAGGAAACACCCAGAAAGCCTCCCCAAATCAACTTCAATCTGATGATCCCTTCCACACTATAAAAGCCGAACTGTCCATACAAAACTGTTACTAGGTAGGTTGTTTAGAATAAATCCTTAGATCAGAATGATCAGAACATCTAGTGTCCCCCAGATGATAAACAAGAAGGAGGGGAGGGAAATAAAACAAACAGCCCATTTCTCAACTGAGTGGAACTGAAGAGAGGTCAAGTTCATCTGTTGCTCACAAAGCACTGGCAACAGGACGACACAGCAACACCCTGTCCCAGACTATAATTAACAATGGGAAATCTGTAATGTAACAGCATGGCACTTACTATCAGAGGGCGGGACACAGTTGTATTTATCTCTTATATCACATGCTGCTTATAAATTTTAGTATCTTTTGTATGCAGAATATCAAGGAAGTGACTAGTTTACATCAGATGTTCAGCATTTTTACTTTTACAACAAACCACACCCATGATGAGAAAGCAGTCTAGCTGAAACCTTTTAGAACTATCCAATAAATATCAGTAGAATATGTTAAGAAGCCCACCAAGAGGAAACCATTTAATTTTTTGAGCTGCCTTATCTAAGAAAAGCTTACTCATAACACTTAAGAGAAATAAGTTTAAAACCTCAGAGCAGTGTAAATCATTAACTCTTCTTACTTATCTCTGATTTTCAGAATCATACAGAACTTTCTTTATTTTATATTAAATACAATTTTCATTCTGAAATGAAATATTACAGAAAAGTGCTACTTGCCATGCAATCATATGTCCCCTGACTGCATCCAACAAGCTTCAGGATAGAGTAAATTGCCCCTCTAGGCGTACAGAGATAAGTCTAGCATAAGATGCAATGGCTCAAGTGTTTAAGTCATTCCTTCTGCTCTTTCATTCTTATGGATACAGTATATCTTGATTTCAGTAAGGCCTTTGACAAGATTCCCCATGACATTCTTGCAAACAAGCTTGTAAAATGTGGGCTAGACAAGGCAACTGTTACTTGGATTTGTAATTGGTTGACTGGCCAAACCCAAAGGGTGCTCAACAATGGCTCCTTTTCGACATGGAAAGAAGTGACCAGTGGGGTCCCACAGGGTTCTGTCCTGGGCTCATTGCTATTCAACATCTTTATTAATGACTTGGATGACAGAACTGGGGGCATACTTATCAAATTTGGTGTCATCTGCAAATTTGATAAGTATGAAAACATTTCTAACAAAATGAAATTCAACACAGAAAAATGTAAGGTACTGCACTTAGGGTAAAAAAAATAAAATGCACAGATATAGGATGGGGGACATCTGGCTGAATGAAAGTACATGTGAAAGGGATCTAGGAGTCCAAGTAGACCATAAGTTGAACATGAGACAACAGTGCAATGCGGCAGCTAAAAAGGCCAATGCTATTTTAGGCTGCATCAACAGAAGTATAGTGTCTAGATCAAGGGAAGTAACAGTGCCACTCTATTCTGCTTTGGTCAGGCCCCACCTGGAATACTGTGTCCAGTTCTGGGCACCACAATTCAAAAAAGATGTGGAGAAACTGGAGTGTGTCCAAAGGAGGGCAACTAAGATGGTGAAGAGTCTGGAAACTGTGACCTATGAGGAGCGACTTAGGGAGCTGGGGATGTTTAGTATGGAGAAGAGAAGGTTAAGAGGTGATATGATAGCCCTGTTTAAATATTTGAAGGGATGTCATATTGAGGAGGGAGCAAGCTTGTTTTCTGCTGCTCCAGAGACTAGGACGCGGAACAATAGATGCAAACTGCAGGAAAAGAGATTCCACTTAGACATTAGGAGGAACTTCCTGACAGTAAGGGCTGTTCGACAATGGAACACACTCCCTCGGAGTGTAGTGGAGTCTCCTTCCTTAGAGGTCTTTATGCAGAGGCTGGATGGCCATTTGTTAGGGATGCTTTGATTGGGAGTTCCTGCATGGCAGGGATGGCCCTTGTGGTCTCTTCCAACTCTATGATTCTATGATTGCAAGATCGGCAGGTTGGCAGTTCGAAGCCAGCGTGCCGCATTATGAGGTGAGTTCCCATCAGTAGTCCCAGCTTCCTCCAACCTAGCAGTTCAAAAGCATGCAAATGCAAGTAGATAAATATGTAGCACTGCAGTGGGAAGGTAAACAGAATTCTGTGCAGTCATGCTGGCCACATGATCACAGAGTAGTGTCTGGCAATGCTGGCTCTTAACACTACAGCTTACAGTAGTAACAGAGATGAGTACCACCACCTATGGTCGGATCTGACTTGACCATCTTGTCAATGGGGAATACCTTTACCTTTTTAAGCCAACTCAGGGGCTTTACAGACTGCCCAAAAGGAGTGGTCCATAGGTGTCCAGAGAAGCGCCGGACTGGGGCCTGGGCTGCTTCACTGGCATCCCTTGCGGCCCCAATCCGCCGCTTCTCCAGGCCACAGAGAAGTGGCAAATTGCTGCTTCAATGTGGCCTGAAGCGGGGTGCAAAGGGCGCCCTGGGCACCCACTGCACCCCACCATGGGTGGCGCTCCTGAGGGGAGAAAGGGGCCACCGCAGCGTCCCCTTTCCCCTCGGCATCCTTGGTGCAGCCATGTGAAGGCCACACCAAGGACACGCTTGCCGAGAAGGAGCTCCGTTTCGGAGCTCCTTTTGTGCCCCTCCTGCAGCACAATGACATCAGGCACGTGCTGCACTGTGTAAATGTGGCACACGCCATGACCTCATCGCAGAACATGCGTATGGACGGCACGCTTTAAAAATGGCACCATCCATACACTCTAGGGCTGGGGAGTGTGTGGTTGCTGCACGCTCCCCAGCCCTATTCATGCCACGGGGACGGCCCTTTTGGGCCGTCTGTACTGCACCTCAGTTCACCTTTGGAGGAAATACCCACTATTCTGTCCCTACTTTCCTGATGCCAGAGAGGAGAAGGAGGGGTTTGAGGTCTGAAATCCCCACTTGTATCCTTGGAATTTGTAGAAATAATTTTCATCCCAGCACTTGCAATAAGAAATACGTAGCTTTTTTTAAAAAGCAGAAGACCAGCTGGGTATGGAACATGTCAACATTCTGACCCTGAAATTTTATGACTTACATACAGGACTGTCCTGCCCACATTCATGTAGAGCCCAAGTTCTTAATACATATTTTATCAGGAATCCCAACTACAAATGTAGCATGTAGGTCACTATTATCTTCATATCACCCCTCGCCTAAGGCCACCTAGTAAATGTGTAACTATGAGGTTTCAATGGATCAACAACTGCAGTAGCACTACATCTTATAGTCCTACTATGCTATATCAATATAAGCACATTAGAGGAGGAAATAACTCTGGAACAATCACACTGCAATAAAAGACTCATGCCTTTGGGTATGTGGAGGTTTTCTTTTAATCTTACCTCTGTCTGAAAATATTACAGCAAATTATAAAAGGGATGTATTAATCATGAACATTTTCTGTGAAATTTTTCAACTAAAAATATCTCATCTGCAAGGCAACTAAAACTTGTGTGTGGAATTAACATTTAAAATGTAGATGTAATTGGGAATGTGATTCCAGCATACTTTTCAAATGTTTAGTCTATGTTTACTGACAATACTGCAAGTTCTCAGCATCAAAATTATTTAATTATCACTTAAACTTGGAACTGATAGGCTGAGTCACTGATGAGTAATCACATTTGTTCGTGCTCTGAAAGCTACTATTGAAAGGCCATTTGCACTTGCCAGTATATTCTCCTCTTACTTTCTCCCCTATTAGAAAGGAGAAATAAGTAAATTGTACCTTAACAGTCTTATTATAGGAAACTTCTACAGGAACTCTTCCTAACCTGGTGCCCTCCAGCTGTGTTGGATATAACATCCCAGTCAGATATGTTGTCTGGGGAGATTAGTGCCACAGTCTGATACATTTAATGGGTACCAGACTGGGGATTCCTGCAGTCATCAGTTTTATTCCTGTGCAGTAAGGCAAGGAACTAGCAAAAAGAAATATTCACTGTGTCTAAAGAAACAGGATGCATGTCCAACTAAACAAACAAACCAGCCTATACTGAAATTCACTAGTCTTTCTTTGGGGACAATTACTATAATTGTTTCCAAGTAGATACTGTATTAAAAATAGCTTGAGCAAAGAATGCTGTTTTTATCATACTCCTTATGCTGTTTTCCAGATGGGACCATAGCAGACCTAGCCTCCAAGGTCTGCCACTCTTCTCACACACGACTACTTCACTTTTGGTATTAGCATATCCATTCAAGTTAACAGTACTGCCGTGAGCATAAGCATAGCACCACACAGACCAACATCTTCATTCATGTCAGACATGGAACAATGCTTCCTTAACTCCTGCACTCAGAAAATTCTCCTCTATCTGAAGTACATATCATACTAACATAATTTGGACTCATGGAGGGGCGAAGCAGATGGGACAAAAGGAGTGGCTAGAGGCTGCTCCCACCCTGATCGCCATGGGACTGGCACGCAACTATGGCAATCAGACGCTCCCATCCTGAGGGTGGCCACTGTTGCGGTTCTGAATAAGCCACAAAAAGGAGCAAAAAGAAACCACTCCTTTTGTGGCTGGGTTTGGGCCGCATTAGGTGGCCCTAATGTGGCCTCCATGCAATCCGGGGGCATGTCACGTGTGTGCCCCACTCCCAGACAGCAGCCCTTCTGAGCCACCTGTTTGAGGCCAGAGAGAACTCACTCACACATTTCTCCAACTTCCACCCCAACATCAATTTCTATATAGAACTATCAACAGAATAAGTTCACTTTCTGGACACCACTATATAGCTACACAACCGACATGTAAGCTCCACACTATATGACAAACCCACTGACCACTACATATATTTGCATGCCTCCAGTTTCCATCCTAAACACACTACCAAATCCACAGTTTACAATCTGATACAATCACATCTACTCAGACCAACAAAAAAGGAACACTAAACTCATGAAATTACAACAAGCATTCCTCACACTAGAGTACCCACCAAAGAAAGTTAAAAAACAAGACAAAGCAACAAGTTATACCCTGGACTAATCCATTACAGAACAGAATAAAGAAAGAAACTGGCAGAACTCCACTAGTGGTCACATACTGTTCTCAACTGAGACCACTCATCAATGATCTACAATCCACTCAGGATGACTGCTCTCTCAAGGGCTCTTGGTGGCAGGTGTGTATTTACTTACATAAGGCTCTAAAATTCAAATATTATTTACCTACAGGAGTAGACACAGCACAGAAAGGGAGACAGGTACAAAACTGTGCCACAAACCAGATGCTAACTCTGCTCATGCATCTACTCAGGAAATGTCACAAGGCCTGATTACATCACCCACAATATTAGAGGTACTTTCACTTGCTCGTTCTCTACATCAGATTTGGGCACTCTACTTTAGGTAAACAGGCTAGTCTCTGTGCAAGAAGCATAAAGGGACATAAATCAGACACTAGGAATGGGAATTCACAAAAAACAGATGCAGAACACTTCAGTCTTCCTGGGCATTCCATTCTGGACCCCAGAACACAAGTGCTTGAACAATAAAACAAAACAATACAAAAACTACAAAGAAAAATTGGAAAGAGAAACAGCAGAACTGGGGTATATCTACAAGCTCTAATCCATCAACACTGGGTTGAATAGAGACTACGGTTTTCTGGCACACTATGCCTATTATAACACAAGTTAACATCCCACCTTCATGAGGGCTCTCTATCACATCTCCTTTCTGGTTCCCAAACTACATTCCAATAATTCCATCCACCATTCATATGATTATCTATTCACCCTGATTTTAGGCAATATCCTCCCTCCTACCTTCATCTCCCAACAACCATCATATATCAGTATGAAGGGATGTTATACTGAGGATGGAGCAGGCTTTTTTTCTGCAGCTCCAGAGAATAGCAACAGCAATAGCAAGTACATTTCTATACTGCTAATCAGTGCACTTACACACTCCCTAAGCAGTTTAACAATGTGTAGGCCAATTGCCCCCAACAAGTTGGGTACTCATTTTAGTGACCTCGGAAGGATGCAAAGCTGAGTCGACCCTGAGCCCCTGGCTAATATTGAACTCACAACCTTGTGGTTTGTGAGTGAGTGGCTGCAGTACAGGTATTTAACCACTGTGCCATAAACAGATTCAAACTGCAGGAAAATAGATTCCACCTCAACATGAGGAAGAAGTTCTTGACAGTAAGAGCTGCTCAACTGTGGACCACACTCCCTCAGAGTGTGGTGGAGTCTCCTGCTTTAGAATTTTTTAATCAGAGGCTAGATGGCCATCTGTCAGGGTGCATGGCAGGGAGTTGGACTGAATGACACTTGTGGTCTCTTCCAACTCTATGATTAAAACTGAACTCTTCATTTCACAACCATAACCACAAGTTTGCATTTCTGTTGCTATTCACACATACAACCTGTGTAGTCATAGCTATAAAGGTCATTTTTAGGCTATTCACTCCATATATCTGAGGAAGTAGACTTTAGTCTGTGAAATTAATCTACCAACTTTCAATTAGTCTTAAAGATGCTACAAGACCCCTTTGCATGCTTGTGCTGTATATAGCTAGTGTGATAGCTAGCAACCACCATTACTTCTGTTACACATATTTGAGTTCTGTATTTCGCCTATTCAATAAACAGGTTTCTCACTTAATTGTACCAAATGGGTTCATTTAAGTATTTCACAGCATTACTTACTTGATAATCAGTTGCATTTGTTAATATGAACACATTTGTCCTGATCCAACAGCAGATTTTTTTTTAAAAAATCATATTAATACAAAATACATAACAGCTATAATGAAATTACTATGAAATTCTTATAAGAAGTTGCTTGATGAGATGTATGTATATGTATATGCATACATGTACAGTATATTCAGATAAAGTATCCTTTAAATTTTGGTTTATTTGGACAAATTTATACAGATTTCATTAGGATCAGCTATACAGTCAACCAACTAAAACCTTCAAACAACTCCTCAGCCCTAATATTCTACTCTAATTAAGCCTGAGCATGCGACATTAAAATAAATAAATACTTCTCCTTTTCTGTTTCTGCTTCCTATCCTTGCAGCTTGCTGAATTAGCAGGGTCCTCCAGTCATGCACCTGTGCTCTTCTGCCCTGTAAACCCACAATGCCACTACATAAAATAAATCTTTAGCATTAGTCAAGCTTCTTTTTGAAGACTTTGGGTTGGATCTACTCGCAGAAGGCCTTATCACAAAAATGATTTTTTTTGGGGGGGGGAGTAATATTTCCTCATTCACCAGCTCACCCCATTCATGGTCCTTTACAAAGTATTTCCATAGAGCTGAGGGGTCTGGTCTAAATAGGAGAGGGTGGGTAAGTACACTTCCACAACTCAAGTTGCATACACCTATACCTTGATCCAGCCCCCTTGTAACAACAGAAAAGGAGAAATGTTAAAAGAAAACATGACCTTCTTCTTCAGAAAAAAGTCAGTCTCTTTGACAACTAGATTTAACAACCATGTAATCTTGTGTCTTAAGATATTAAAGTCTAAACATTTGTAACATTGCACGGTATCACACAATACAGTGGGTCCTTGGTATCCACTGAGGTCTGGTTCCAAAAACCCCAAGGATACCAATATCTGTACAGTAGATGCTCAAGTCCCATTGAATAGAATGCATAGTAAAATGTTGTCCTTTACATAAAATGGCAAAATCAAGGTTTCCTTTTGAAATTTATATAGGTTTTTAAATACAGTATTTTCAAGCCACGGATGGTTGAATCCATGGATACAGGATTGGCTGTATAGAGAAACACAGATTTGTTAGTGCTTTTAAATTTTATTTGGAATTGGCTTCAACCTTCCATTAAACAAACACTACACAATGTGTTTCTGATAGTATCTCTGCCTTCTCGCCAAAACAAACTCTCCTGTTCCAGAAGAAATCAATCTTTTCATTATAGTTAACAATAGTTACAGTAGCTGGTTCATGTAAACAAAACTAGTAAGGAATAAAAACATTTAGGAGCCTTCCACAGTATAAAAGTAGCAAATATCAAAAGCATATTAATGTGGGTAATCAGTAATATCGTTCATTTATACAGTGCAAATTATATTAAAACATTTCCCCAAAGTGATAGATTCTGTCTGATACTCCAGACATACTAGCTGGAGGAGGAGGAGAGCTTTCAGATTTGGCAGGTACCATCTATACCAGTTCCAACTTGAGCTATTAATCTGTTCACTAAAAAGGTGGGAGACGATGAGAATAATATCAGGGATGTATTGGCAGAATGCTATACAGATACTCCAGCAAAAAGACCAAAATGTGGTAGAAACAAGTGTTACATCAAAGAAAGAAAATACTTTAAAAACATCCTGAGTTCCCTTCAGATCTTGCTTTCAGCTTTTTTCCTATGAAAAGAAGTACCTTCTTGCCAAGAGGGGGAAAAATACTGTCTCAACTTCCTCCTAGCAGAAAAAAACAGTGGAGGGGGGAGGGAAGAAGAGACTTTTCCTCTCAACATTCCCTTGCTCTGACAGAACAGAGTATAGGATTCAGATTCATCATGCAATCACAGCACACCTAAATCACTATGTTAAGCCCTGGCAGAAACAGTATTTTATATGCATGACTCACCTACTATTACTGGGGTCTATATTACCAGCCTTTCCTTCTATAAAGGAAAACTAGTTAGGGATATTTCTGAAAATTGTTGTTTTCTTAGCAGGAATTTTTGTACTATTCTTCCAATTATGTTTCCATAAATTATGCATATTGTCTGTGTCATGCAGAAGCTCCCAAAGAAGGGATGAGATAAAAACCAGTGCACTCTAGTAGTGAGCTATGGGTTTAGTAATAACCCTGTGTACCTTGGGACTCTTGTCTCTACTTTTTAAAGTATCTCATGGATGCTTCCTAAATTTTTGAGTTTAACAGCAGATAGCAAACACTTTTAATTATGATTTTATTGTACTGAGTAAAATTCTGTTTTATGCTAATTTCTATTATTTTATCACAACTTATATAATGGAAATTGAATATAGGAAGTCTGTCTAGAGGTTGACAAAGTCAGTGACAGTAAAGATGCTTAATGATAATACTTCCCTATAAATTATGAAAAGAGCCAGCATAGTGGTCTGATTGTTGGACTATGACTCTCAAGATCACAATTCAATTATCAGCTTGGTCCTAGGTGACCTTGGGCAAGTTGCATGCCCTCAGCCTCAGGGGAAGGCAATGGCAAACCTCCTCTGGAAAAAATCATGCAAAAAAAAAGAAAGAAAGAAAAGAAAAGAAATCATGATAGGTCTGCCTTAGGGTTGCCATAAATTGGAAACAACTTGAAGGCACACAACACCATATTATGAAATTGTGAAATCTATGGGGCTATTCATGATAATGATTTAGGATGTCAAAAATGAACAAGCACAGGCTTCAGATGGAAGTGTTTCCCCTTGCTGCAGGACCCAGTTTGCCATTTATCTTAACACATTAATATTTGGATTGAAATTCTAATCTTGAAGAGTAAGGGGAAGAGGAAGTATGTGAGACTCATTGGGTAGACAAATTTTTTATTTGCCCTCTCTTTAGCTAACTTTATATGATCTATAATCAATTCCCTGAAGCTGGTTGACAAATTTATAAATATCTATAAACAGAACATTTTTTATAAACATATTATTTCTAATGTTCAAAGTGGAGTTGGTGCTAAGTGTGTTGCACCTGCTAACAGAAATTTGGCTTTCCTTTCATAATTCATCTCTCAGTACACCAAATCCAAGTCCAAGGAAGTGTTCTGCATTCCTGATGTGAGAGCGCCGCCCCCTTTTGCCAAGGTCCCAGAAAATCCAGCATGGCCAGCTAGGCCTCCCAGGGGCTGGAGGAGGCCAAGGCTGAGGCCCCAAGTGTGGCACTGCCTCCTCCATCCCTGGGGAAGCAGCCATGCTGGCCAGGGCTGGAGGATGTGATGCTGTGCTCAGGGCCTCAACCAAGGCTCCAGAAGATCCAGCATGGCCAGCTAGGCTTCCCCGGGGTTGGAGGAGGCCTCAAGGGTGGCAGAACCTCCTCCAGCCCCAGGGAGGCCTAGCCAGCTGCACTACGTCTTCTGGAGAGGAGGCAAGTAGAGGCACAAGAACTGAGAATCCATCTTGGAGGAGGAAGAGGAGGAGGAGATGATGTTCTGCCTTGTTCCAGTCACATTTTCTCCAGTAGACTGTGGACTGAGACATTGTGGCCTGGAGCAAGGCAGGAATCCGGGACTGGAGAGTCAAAAATGCCCAGTCGGGACAGGACATTTTTGGGCCCTCCATTCCACAGTTGTCCTGCCCAAAATTGGGAAATGGCAACCCTATTTGGATTTGAAAGTACAGCTGTGGATTGTTGCCATTTCTTAATAACATATGGAAAGATCTTTCTATAAAAACAATTGTGACAGTTGAAGTGCCCAAAATATAGCTTTTTAGCAACATTTTTTAGAAAAACCTCTACTAGTACCTTCAGAATTACATATTGCAACACACAAAACTTTAGGAACTGGCTAAAAAAAATCTACCAGTCCAGAGGTAAGAAGCTTTCCAGCATATCAGTAAACCTTCTGAATTAAATCAAAACAGAAAAATTAACAGCACTACCAATTAAAAAGATATTGTGTAGCCATTCAATTATTTCCTCATTAATTAACTGGGTGGAGGCACAATAAAAACAAACAAGACAGAGAAAGTGGTAGGAAGATACAAAAAGGATACACGTGGAAGACAATACAGTCTGGGTTCTGTCTATAATACAAAACAAAAGTCTCATTGGGCCTTTCCAGACTGCCCAAAAAGGGCGGTCCGTACTCGCCCCAGGAAGAAGCGAGATGGGGCCAAGGCTGCCTCACCAGCAGCCTCCGCGACCCTATCCCGCCACTTCTGGAGGCCGTGGGGAAGCGGCAAACTGCTGCTTCCCCGCAGCCTCAAAGCAGGGTGCAGCAGGCGCCCTGGGCGCCCGCTGCACCTGCTTCCTTCGGCAGGGCTGAGGGGACAAAGGGGCCGCTACCACGGCCCCTTTCTCCCTGGGTCTTTGCCTCGGCCGTTTAAAGGCCATTGCAAAGACCCACCACAAAAAGGAGCTCCGTTTTGGAGCTCCTTTTTTGCGCCGCAGTTGTGGCACGGTTTTGAAAAGAGACGCCATTTGGCGCCTTTGTGGCGCCGCAACAGCACAGCTCTGTGCGGAAGTTCCATGTGGAAGCTGCGCAGTTGCAGAGGTGCCATTATGTACATCATGTAAACGGCGTTACGTAATGGCCATTACGTGCTAGGGTTTGTGAGTGTGCAAACACTGCGTGCTCACAAACCCTAATGTGCACTCACAAACCCTTTTGTAGACCAAAGCACCATATGGACCACCTGTCAAACAAAGGCACATCTCTCAAACGTCCAATCCCAAGCTGATAGGAGAACATTTAACTGTGCCAGATAAAAATTCTTCAATATTTGGAACTGTTAAACTCCAAAAAATACTTAGCTGCCTGAAATCCCACCTCAAAATCTGGACTGAAAATTTTTAGCAGATTTTATACACCTTATTTTGGAAATAATATATTTTACTACCTAGCCACAGCCTAACTTAGATTTAACAAAATCTTCTGTTATAATTTTCAGTACAGAAAAAACAAGTATACTGATTTTACTCACTAGAGTACTTTTATCCATTTGCTTGTAAGCAGTTCTGACCTAAGCAGAGGCCAGAGGCCACAGGAGGCAACCAAGATGATTTCCTTTGACTAATACTTAATAATAATAATAATAATAATAATAATAATAATTTATTTGTATCTCCTGCCTCTCCCTACGGATCGAGGTGGGCTCACAGCATATTAAAATCCAATACAATACAATAAACATTAAAATCTCTCAACAAAATCAACTTACAACATTACATATCAACATACAATCAATAGACTGGGGTAGTTCTGGTTCTATAAGGAATTAAATGAGGCCAGATGAATATGTCCGCCGGAAGAGAACATTTAGCATTTAGCCAGCCAAGTACTTGCCCTGGGTTTATGCCAGCCTCAAAGTGAATAACTGCTGAGGAGACATATTGAGACAGTTCTCAGAAGATGTGACTGAACCAGTTCAACTTGCAGATCTCACAAGCCAAATTTGGGGGCTTCTTCAAAGAGGAAGTCACAGTGTGACAGAAGCAGTAAAGGAGGTCATTACCAGGGGTTTTTTTTCTGTTCATTAAAAAAAAATAAAAACAAAACAACAACAGAAGAGCAACAACATCATGCAGTAAGCCCAAAGTGGGTGTTATTATGCAGATGCAATTGTACTATAATTGCCTCATGTGATACACCTCTTTGACTTAAACGCTGACACAGTTTTAAGTTTTGAATAGCAGAAACAGGTGACAGCTACTGCAATGCCTGTAACATTTAATTTTCTATATATAGTCCAATCCAGATTTAAGTGAATCCACACACCTAGATATTCAAAAACAAGGATCTCATTTAAGAAGATATACAATTTCATGTGTACGTTACTGTTTTGTTAAATGTGCTTAAGTGCCATTCAAAATAAAGAGAGTGAAAAGACAATAACCTAGGTGAATATGATAAATTCCACTGTTCTGTGAAAATTTATTTCTTTTAACAGAAAATTCTTTCTGTTAAAAGAATTCCAGCAGCATAAATATGTAAGCAACATATTTATGTAAGCAACATGCAAGACTGTGTATGTTACTTCAAGTCACTGATTAACTTACGGAGACCTCATGAATTTCATAGGGTTTTCTTAGGCAAGGACGCTCAGAGGTGTTTTGCCAGTTCCCTCCTCTGAAATATAGCCCATAGTATTTAGTATTCGTTAGCAGTCTCCCATCCATGCACTAACCAGGGCTGACCCTGCTTACCTTCCAAGATGAGATAGGATTTAGTGCCTTATGTACAGTAAATTGGGTTCCAGGAGGTAAAAGGTAAAAGTGAAGCAGGTTTGTTGTTGTTGTTGTTTGGTGGTTGCACCTTTAAAGGTCTTAGTTTGCAGAAGGTCTTGGTTTGCAGAATTACCTCATTATATCATAGTCTGCGTTGCAAATTGCATGTGGTGGGTGGAAATGGCAGTGTCAGAAAGAAAAATATGTACATAAATCAAGCAACTAAAACAAAAATCCCTTACCCCTCTGAAATTCCAGCCCTTGGTAGAAGGAAACAAGGAAAAGTTGATCTGCTGCTGTTGCTGCTGCTGAGGCCTGCAAGACAGGTCAAAAAGGAAATTACATTTATTTCTTGTATATCAGATCTCCCTCTTCAGCAAGGGTTTCAGACATTCAATGGTGCCCTTTCTCACCATCACATGAATATATTACATTTCCTATCATCCAAATGACCTTAACAGATAAAATCTTGTCTTAGCTACTGGGGACGCTTTGTTACCGGAAGTGGCTTGTTTAAATCATGGCATAAATGATATCCATTTATATGACGCCTAGATGAACCCTGGCTGCTGATTTAATCCTGCACGGTGAAGCAAGAAGCAAGAAGTCTCAGACTCACTGCCTCAAGGGGAATTCCCCTCTTAGCAAATATTGTGACCAGATAGTCTAGAAAGTTGCAATGGGATCATCACCTAGCCATTAGGAGGTGTAATGTTTGTCCTCCTTAATCCGCTGACTTCTCCCCTCAGGATCCTAGATTCCACGACTCAGGATGCCTCCACAATAGATTAATCCTTCTAAGACAATCAGACCCTATTGTCCAGACATTTAGTCCACCATTAAGAACCTTTGCCAGAAGGGGCTTTTCCCCTATAAAAACTCCCAGTTTTAGGCACTCAGTGTGCCAGTCTATAAGGTCTCCATACTCCACGTCAGTCTGATGTCTGAACCTGGACACCGACAAGACCCACTGAAACCCACGTTGCGGAGCAGACTTGTCCCAGACCCAACTTCCCTCATTTGACTCTCAGAGGAGAATCTACACTTTGGTAAGAATTACCCTAGTTAAGCCTTGAACTAGCACCAACACTAACTACTGACTTTTCCTGAGCCTTGTATGTATGTGTGTGTGTCAGTGCATTGTGTGACTGCCTTTTTCTCCTTAATAAATTGGATATTAATTAGACAAGCCTGTCAGTACTCAATTTCTTGAACCCCGATCTTCTTGGTATACACAACAGGAGACGACCTCGCAAGGTTATTGTAGCCGACCCATCTCGCAACTTGAGCTAATAATAAAATTCCCCAAACCAGGCTTTTGGCTACAGCTTCCAGATGGAGAGCTCCTAATGCTACAAATCAAAAGGCATTTTGCACCTACTGCATTTTTTATTCCTTAATGGGTTGTTTTTTTTTCCTGGTAAGAAAAATGATGGAGAAGTGATAGAAAAATAGGGGAAAGGTTACAAATGAAAGAGAACTGTTATCTGGACCCATTGTAAAATTCCTTGTTTGAAGCAGAGCGAAAGCAAAAAAAAAAAAAAAAATTTTTTTTTTTGGTCTGGAAGCGCCCAAAGACATCAACACTACAATCCTGTATAGAGTGAGCCAGAATAATCAAAGTTACATTTGGCAAATGTGCATAGGATTGCAGCTTGAGACTAGAACACTAGACAACTACTCATCTGCACTACAGAAATAATGCAATCTGACAATGATTTAACTGCCATGGCTCCCTGCTATGGGATTCTGGGATCTGCACTTTTGTCAGATATTCAGTCTTCTCTATCAGAGAGCTCTACCATGACAAACTGCAGGATTCCACAGGATGGAGCTATGTCAGTTAAAGTGCTGTTAAACTGCATTACTTCTGCAATGTAGATGCAGCCTCAGTTGGATTTCCTCCCAAAATGATCCTGATAGCCCATTAGAATTGTTAAAATATTATTATGCAGCAAATTCCTATATTCTGTATAATGATCAGATATATTTTTTAAAAACCTCATGAAGCAGTTTAGTTCTTGAGTACTTTTCTTGATTAATTTGTCAACCTCAATCACATTACGATTTCAAATAAAACTTTCCAAAACTAAAGTACAGTGGGCCTGCTACGATCAGTGGATTGGATATTACTCAATGGTGAAGTGTTCATGCGGGCTCACTGATGCATGCACATCACTGCCCATTGAATAATATGGGGCACAACCATCCACAGTTTTTCCCCATCCATGATGGGCTCTAGAACTGAACCCCATGAATGAGAAGAGTCCAAAATAAAGGAAATGGTGATAGAGAGGTAATTCAGAAACGCTGGAAATACAGCCAAATCCCAATAGTGGTAGTTTACCAAAGAAGGTTGACTAGATAGGACTGCCACTGAGGACTTTAAGTCAAGATCAGTAACATCCCATGACACACACTACCACCTTCGAATATATTGCACCTCCTTGGTACCACTACTTTCAATTGATGCTAGTGCGCTAATCTTCCTAGTTTTAAAAGTTCTATACTTATAGGGACAATAAGAGGGAAACAAGTCATCTACATCCAATACATATTAAATAGGGTCATCTATACTTGCAGACATCAAAAGCTTAGAATAAAACAGAATTATGACAGGTCTTTTATCTACTAGAACCTCCTGAAAAAAAAATTCCTATTTTAGCAAAAGAGACATTTCAAAAAAAAAAAGACGAGTAAGAAAGGATTAAGCCTGTAAATTCCAGGGCTGAAAGAAATCTAAGCCAAAGAAGAAATCATGAGAACTATTTCTAGGTATCACTCATTATTAGGCACAAAATCCAACTGTAGGTCAAAACCAGAGTAGATCAATTTAATCAATGGTACTTATGCAAGGTTTGGTTTAACAAGATCCAGTGGGTATACCCTGACTGGAACTAACATGTTAATCTAGATACCTGTATAGGAATTCTACTCCCCTCACCCCACGGATCGGCTTTGATAGCACATACTTCACCATAATTAATTTGAATCATAACAATCCACATGGCTGATGGGTGGAAGTCATCCTTTTTCTACTGTATTCAAAGCCAACACTCTGGGAAATTAAAAACATCTAGCCATTACATTCACACCCACAGATCCCTGTATTACTAATTAATAAAGTGATGAAAATACAAAGCCAACACACATTCTATTGAAACAAATTACTAAGATACTGTGGTCTCAAACATGTAGAAAAGAAAAGGAAAAGAAAAAAGAAAAGAAAATACTCTGGGTGTATTTCTTCCAGCACAAGCTGGTACTAACAAAAATGAGAAAGAGATCATTAAAATTCATTGCTTCTGTTTTCAACATACAGCATTGTTGTCTTAGTCAATTCTCAAAAGCTAAACTTGTACTCCTGCAACACAATGTAACACAAATGACTCATCGAGTATTTACTTGATGTACTGAATGCGGTAAATTGTGTTAATTTATTTATTATTAAAAATACCATTTTAGAAAGCAGATATAAATATGGGATTCTAGCTGAATAACATTTTTATTTTATTATTTATTTCATTTGTATGCCACCTTTCTCCCCAGAGGGCCCCAAGGTGGCTCACAGATAAAAACATTTTAAAATCTCAGTAAAATTCAAAACAATTAAAATCATCTACACACAATATAAAATCACATAAAATACACAAAAGTTAAAAGCATAACTAAAACCCATCTGCTCCATAAAAGCCACCCTGATATGAATTATATACTAAATGCATGGTTAAATAAAAATGTCTTGGCTTGCCAATGAAAAGCAGGCAGGGAGGGAGCCAGCCTAGCCTCCTGTGGAAGGGAGTTCCTGAGGGTGAGAGCGGCCACCAAAAAGGCTCTCTCCCATGTCCTCACCAAGCGAGCTCACGATGGCTGGTCTGTATGGGGCTCTGGCTGGTTTGTATGGGGAGATATGGTATCTCAAATTGTCTGGACCGTAGTATAGGGCTTTATAGGTCATGACCAACACTTTAAATTATGCCCAGACCGGTAGCTAGTAAAGCTGTTTCAACAAGGGAGTAACATGCACCCTGTAACTGGCTCCAGTCAGCATTCTAGCTGCAAGATTTTACACCCGCCGGCGTTTCTGACCAGTTTCTAAAGGCAGCCCCATGTATTATTATTATTAATTTTATTTATACAGCGCTGTAAGTTTACACAGTGCTGTACATACAATCTTATAGTCAGATGGATTCCCTGCCCACAGGCTTATAGTCTAAAAGACAACACAAAAGGAAAAGGGGAAGGTGGTGGGAAGGGGATGAGATCCAGTGGTTCTTCTCTCCCTCTGGGGCCTGGACCAAGGCAGATGGACTGGAGGGAGGGCTTGGTTCTTAAAACATAGTTAAGAGGAGGCATCCTGGGGCAGATGGCACAATCCTGGGAATGCTTCCCTAAATAATATAGACTTTAACTTACTTATGAACCTGGATAAAGTAGTGATGAGGCGCACATGTGGGGGAAGAAGGTTGCAGGAGTGAGGGGCAGCAAGTGAGAAGGGATGAATCCGGGACAGGGCAGTGGAAATCCTCGGCTGGGACAGGAGACCTTGACTACCAGAGCGGAGGGTACGAGAAGGAGTGTGAGGAGAAAGAAGTTCAGACAAGTAAGGAGGGGCCAGTCCGTGGAGGGCTTTGAAAGTCAATAACAAAAGCTTGTACTGGATGCGGAAGGGGAAAGGGAGCCAGTGAAGGGAAGATAAGGGAAGAAACATGGTCAAAGCGGCAAGCAGATGTGATAATACGTGCATCTGAGTTCTGGACAGAGATTAAAGGATGGAGAGAGGAAGCCCTGTCAGAAGAAGATTGCAGTAATCTAGTTGCGAGATCACCAGGGCATGGACCAGAGTCTTGGCAGTGGAGGCTGAGAGAAATGGACGGATTTTAGCAATGTTGTAAAGAGAGAATCTACAAGTCTTCGTGGTGGCCTGAATCTGGGGGATAAATGACAGAGAGGAGTCAAAGACGAAACCAAGACTGTGGGCTTGCTGAACCGGATGAATAGAAGTGCCGTCAACAGAAACAGAAAAGGAGTATTGAAGGGTGGGCTTAGGTGGGAAGATGAGAAGCTCTGTCTTAGACATATTGAGCTTCAAGTGCCGATGTCGCATCCACTGAGGGATGGCAGCCAGAGAAGAGGAGACTTGCTGTTCAAGCTCCGGCGAAAGGTCAGGGGTGGAGAGATATAGCTGAGTGTCATTGGCATACAGAGTGTGCTACATGTAGAGTGTGTTATAGTCCAAATGGGATATAATCAAGGCATGTGTCACCATACCCAGATCTGACATCTCAAGAAACTGGTGCAGCTGGCACATAAGTTTCAACTGTGCGAATGCACTCCTGGCCTCTGCTGAAGCCTGGGCATCCAACCCACAGTAGAGTCCAGGAGCACACCCAAACTGCGAGCCTGAGATTTCAGGCAGAGTGTAACTCCATCCAGCACAGGCAAGGTCTCTATTCTCCGAACTGCCTTACAACTGACCAGGAGCATCTATGTCTTGTATTTAAATCCCTTGGAAGACTAGGCTTCTGTTATTTTAAGCAATTACTCTGAGCTTGGAATGTTACTTTTATTAAAGGAATACAAACATTTTAGCAGAGCAAATGACATTTTAGCAACCTTACCCCTTGGAAAAGGCATGAAGAGATCTTCTGCAAGTGGAAATGATTTACTACTCAGACAATAGCAAGCAATAGCAAGTACATTTCAATACCACTTATCAGTGCACTTAATCACTCCCTAAGCAGTTTAGAAAATGTAAACTAATTGCCCCCAACAATCTGGATACTCATTTTAGCAACCTTGGAAGGATTCAAGCCTGAGTCGAGCTTGAGCCCTTTTGCTGGTATTGAACTCACAACCTTATGGTTTGTGAGTGAGTGGCTGCAGTACAGGAATTTAACCAGTGCACCGTCAGGGCTCTTAAGGCAAGATATTTCTTAATCCAAGCCTCAGGCTTAAAAAATAAGAATACTATGACTCTGTTTCTTTTATGTATTGCTAGAATTATGTTTTACCTATGTGTTCTTAGAATTATATTTCTGTTTTATGTACTTTTGGTATCACAAAATAGTTGAAGACATGATCTATAAGATAAATGGGGTAGGGGTGGAGTATACTTCAAACAAGCAGCTATAAATATAAACTATGAATGGCCATCTGTCATCAATATAATCTTGAAGATGATTTCTCAGCACATGATTTCTCAGAGTGTTAAGGCATTACTGAACCTTTCAAAATGTCAGATGTAAGAAGAACTTCCTCTTTGGCCATGGGTCACTACCACAAAGTGACCACGACCACTCTTTCCTGTACATTTAGCAGATAAGAAAAATTATATGGGGCTCTAACATAGATTAGGTGTGATTCAGTCTTTTAATACACCCCTTTTGGGGGAAGTGTCATCTCAAGGAATTCTGATCTACCATGTGACAAATGTTTGTGATCTCCTTGAGACCTGACTCTTATCTGATGTTTCCTTGCCTGTCAGGACTCATATTTTGCCCAGATCTCCATCCCTTCCTATTGATGCAGCTGAGACTTAGGTGTTACTTGGGGTTGTACTGGGCCATTGACATGGCTAGTCCCATGTTACTTCTGGCTTAAAGAACAACTTGCAACGTGAAGAGGCCCAGTATCAATTTTCCTACAAAATATCAAGAAATACTTTATAAAATAATCATAACAGAAATCACAATATAAAGCTAATATAATAAAACCAGAACAAGAAAACAACAACACAATAACTATTAAACAGAGCAGAACTAGTTAATATAGAAAAAAATAAACACAAGATAATATGAAGGAGACTTTTCCAGGAAATCTTACAGAGATACATCTGTACTGGAAAAAGGCAGGATATAAATTAAATGCATCTGGTCACTATCTTTCCCAGCATCAGTGACAAAGAGACCAAAGGTGGGCCTCTGATGATATGTGGGAAAAGGCAGTTCCTCAAGTATCATTAGTATATTAATTTGTAGACCACACTACACTACAGAATGCTCAGGGCAGTGTACAAATTTAGGATTGCGCAACAAAAGAACCAATACAACATAAGCAGAAGAAGCAAAAACACACATTTAAATTGAGCACAATAAAAGCATATAGTTAAAAAGGTGTGCCTCTTTGAGTGCCTTAGGTGCTATTTCTTGGGGGAAAGGCAGGGAGTGAATAAATACCAGCTATATACAAAATTCTAGGCAAATTTTAAATAAGTATCTGCCTAGAACTGGGAAGACACTGACATTGAGAAGCTTCTCTAGGGAGAACATTCTACAGACAGTCACTTCCATCAGACAGCCACTAGTCAGTGAACAGACAGAGAAAGGCTGCTGAAAAAGAATGTGCCAAGATCTCTAGAAGGCATCTGTGCCACTAGACACACCGGATTATGACAGAGGGATAAATGGTGGAAGCAAACTGGCACATCTTGATACTGATGTCAAAAAAAAAAAATATCATCACATATAATCACACAGATTAACATGCAAATCACTCCTATCTGGGTCACACAGTATATGTATACCCAACTCTCTTCTAGACCAACATTCTCTGAAGATGCCAGCCACAGATGCTGGCGAAACATCAGGAATAAACTTTTCTAGAAAATGGCCATATAGCCTGAAAACCCCACAAAAATCTATGAATGCTGACCATGAAAGCCTTTGACTTCATGTGTAATCACATATCTTTAAACTTTTCTCTTGATAATTATGGACCACCTATTCTAGGTGGGGTAGCACTCTCTGAATGATAAAATATCTTTAGCTTAGTGCTGCTCAAGGACTAAGCGCTGTCCCTGAATGCTCAGGTACTATTAATACAGTCAGCCCTCCCCATAGACAGGCTTGCCTTCCACGGCTTTGAGCTTATGCAGAAGGCAAGCCCCAGCAAATGTAATGGGGTGCGTACCTGTGCCACCCCCCCCTGCACCACTGCAGGCATGCACCCCACTATTTTCTATGAGTCTTGAGCATACGCTCTCTTCCACATACGCAGGGGGGGGGTCTGGAATGGATCCCCTCTCCCGTATGGGGAGGGCAGACTATAGTGCCTTTTACCAGCTTTCACTGGTTCACCAATTCTTATCTTACTGGGAGAAAGCCGATCTGAGTCCCTCATGCCAAATTTCAGACTAAACAATTGCAATCTGAGGATGTCTTTAAAACAGATCAGAAATCATGAGTGAAATAAAATGCAGCTACTAGCACAACAGTGGATATGTAGTGATCATATGAAATCACCGGAACCATGTGTAATCTGCTCTGTCAGTTTGTTTCTAATCTTATTTTAAAATGCTGGTATAAGCATTCATTTAGCACGGAATAAAGCGCTAATACAAACTTTAAATCTCTTGGAAGGCCAAGCTTCCATTATCTTAAGCAAATAAAATGAGCTTGGGATGTTTTTCACATTGACCTTTTTTATTTATTATACCCATCTAATCATAAATGATGGTGTCTGAAGATATTATTTATTAGTATTTATTTATTATTTACATAAGGACATGGGGGAGGAGAAAGGATGCACACAGGAAAAATCTTTGGCTTCTACAACCTATTCATGATTGCTCTTTGTTCACTGTATTTTTTGTTCATGGAAGCTGTGAAAGAATAGATGAAGAGATACTAAAGTGACATTAATGAGACTGTTCAATTATTCAGTGTTCAATTACAGTGTTCAGTTCAATTAGGGACCACATTTTACTAGGCCACTATATTTAGTGGGACTTCGGCATTCATGTATTTTGGTATCCATGTGGATCCTGGAACCAAACCCCAGCAGATGTCAAGAAGAACCCACTGTATGTACTCTATATTTTTGAGTCTGGCATTTTTGTTTTACATAACCTTTTACATTTTAGCTCTGTTTTAAGTTATATTACATGTTGTTTATGACTCTTAAAATACTTGGAAATAATATCTGGGATTTCACTTAGACAAAGCTTTTCAGCATAATATTCTGAAAGGATATATTACATATATTTAACTCAAATTTTCTTGTAAAACAGACACTTTGAATATTTATCCTGTTATCTTTGCAGGGTCGTTTTATTAACCTAATGTAAAATACAACAGAATGAAAATGTTTTCAAGTGATTGCTTGACACAGTGGGGTTCCTGGGGGAATATTCTTGCATCAGTGTTGTCATAGCAATTTATACAGAAAAGGTACAGAATACACTGGAGTAATACCCAGGAAGCTTTGCTGAAAATGTCAGCTGAGAAGAGAACACACTAAATATGCACCAACATTTACACTGTATGTATTATAAAATGCAATAACATTTTTCAGGAGATACTATTTCAAACCCAGTTCAAATGGTTAACTATTTTAAAAACAGTGCAAGTCAATCTCATTTTCAGGTACTCTGAATATTGAAGGGCTCTGACTGAAATTCATGTGTTGTGTCTACTACAAAGAACTGATGGGATATTAAACATTTGGGCTGCATCTACACTGCAGGATAATGCAGTTTCACACCACTTTAACTGTCATGGCTCAGTGCTATGGAATCCTGGGATCTTAGTTTGCTGTAGCACCAGAGCTCTGATACAGAAGACTAAATACCTCACAAAACTACAGATCCCAGAATTCCATAACATTAAGCCATGATAGTTAAAGGATTGTCAAACAGCAATAATTCTGAAGTATAGATGTAGCCTTGTTCTTTAAAAATATAGCATACTAAAATATTTGTTTTTGTTTTCTTCAGAATAAAAATGTATAGTACCTGATAGCTTGGCTAGAACGGTATTCACCATCTAGGAATCTAAGATCCACAGGCAAAGGATTAGTTTGTTTCACTGACACACACAGCCCTGTCAAGGCCGCAAGTCTTTCACAATCTGGCTCTGCATCTGTGCAACGATCTTTCTCCTATGGCTGGAGGAGGATCTCACCCATTTTTGTAAGGAGTTGAAGACCTTCCTCTTTGATTCACCAGATTAAGCTGCTGAGTTGTGCCTGAGGTTGTTGGGATGGCTACTTCTACTCTCACAAAATAAGTTCAAGAATTTTCCCTGGAGCAATGTTTTCACCTGTCTGGGTGTTTAAATTAAAGAAAATACAAATTTGGCTACATGTAGTTTGGAAAGGGGGAGAGAAGACCACAACATAATTTATCCATTTCACGCAGTACAGCTTCACATAATGGCTAGGATTATCAATAAGTAGCAGACTAACAGGAACACAAGCTGGCAGGCACATCACAAAACAGTTTGGTTCTGCTTATCTTGGAAAGAACAGAGTGCCCTGGAATTTGTTTTATTGTAAACATGCATACTGTATGTAGTGAACTTTCTGGAATGTTTCCACCACTTGATAATAAAAACTCCTGCCTTTTTTTATATAGTGTAGTTTAATTCTGTCAGCTCAATTGTAAATTGGACACATTATGCCTAGAATCCTTTAGTTACCTTAGATGACCTAAGTGAAACAAAATTTTGATAAACTATTACAATATAGCACATCAAACTTACAATCCTTAATACTGGAAGTAAATTTGGCTGAAACTCAAAATCAATGCAAAAGATATATTGTAAGAAGAATAATCAGTGACTCAAGAAGCAGCTGAACCTTAATTTATGGGACATGATCAAAGTTATTGATTTAAGAGAATATTGTAATGGGTCACCCAAATGGACTGTTACTCCCTTATCCAAAATTTCAAAATCCAAAATATGCCAAAACACAAAACTTTTTCATGGGTGGCTGAGATAGTGATATCTTTGCTTTCTGATGGTACATAAACTTTTCTTCATGCACAAAACTATTAAAAACATTGTATAAAATTACCTTCAAGCTATGTATATAAGATAAATATGAAACATAAATGAAGTCTGTGTTTAGACTTAGGTCCCATCTGCAAGACAGTTCATCATGTACTTATATGCACATACAGGTATTTAAAAAACAACAACCCTGAAATCTAAAATACTTCTGCCTCATGCATTTCAGATAAGGGAGACTCAATTGCATTCATTATAAAAGTCTCTTAGCTATTACTACCAAAGTATCTGAAAATCAGTATTCAGTAGTCACAAACCACATAAACAAATCTATAACTAAAAATAACATAGTGGAAATATGTAGGAAATATAGCGTCAAAGCTCAGAAACCAATCTGAGTTGTATCTCACACTTTTCCGTCATGTTTATTAAAATATAACCTCCTTTGAAAGAAGTGTAACTGAGGGAAATATGAACTCTTCATATATACAAAGAATTTATCAAATTACTGGTAGTTATCCTTTAACACACATAAAATACCGAGTGGGTAGGCAGGACAAACCAGTATGATCATTTGTGTATACAGTACTGGACATAAAACTTATTCTTCCTAGAAAAAGAAGTAAGGGTCATCCCAGCCCTCTGCAGACACAAATGGGCATTTGCCAAATAATATCACAGAGGAAAGAATTTTGGGAAGGTTTCTCCAGACTGTGAAAATGTTAACAGGTTCCCACTGTTGCTGACATGCATCTCTTTAAATTGACCTTTTCAACTCTTTTTGTATCATTAATTATTATGACAATTTTAATGTTTTTACTTCTGTGATTTTAACTTAGGCCTGAAATACACGGGCCAAAAGAAGCGGTTTCTGGCTGCATTGGAAGCCACACAGAGGCCACACTCCAGTCCTTTAGATCAAAACAAAAAGGAGTCAGGATAATCTGGCTCCAGGTGACACGGCTTGGGTCAGCCAGCTGTGGCCCACTTTCGGAGTGGGCCACATGGTCACCGCAGACACAATCCAACCGCAGCCAGAGCAGCCTCAGACCATGCTTTCCCGGCCATCCACTTCGCTCCTTAGTTTAATTCTGGTTTTGGCCATCTTGACTGCTTTTTTTTTTCTAAGCAGAAACATGAGATGAAAATATAATTAACATTTAAATAGTAAGTAAAGGCTTACAAACTACATGGTCATTACACAAACCTCTAGATATTTTTGTAACTTGCTACATACTTGAAAACATGCATGATATAGCTATGCCTTGCTGAAGTGCAAAGGTACTCCTACATATACATGATGGCTCTACTGAATTCTACCAGGGGTTATCTAGATGTTTTGTTTTGCAACGCAAGTATGCAATTAATCTCACTCATGCATTCCCAATTTGTTGTTAACACTATTTTTAAGGGAACCACATCTATACGCATCTCAGTGAGTTCTGTTGCTCACACGTGTCAGTATTGTGAATAGAAGGAGTTGATGTATGTATATTGAAAACACATTCAAGACATGGAAAATTTTATCCCATTTTATCCTGGGTCTATCCACATTGGTTATTCACACAGCCGACAATGTGAACCTTTCAGGGAAAACAAACACATAAACCAAAAGAAACCAAGATCAAGTATTCCAGGTTTTGTGGAGGGGGGGGGTTGGCAGCCCCCTCCAAAAAAACTTAATCAGATGCATTCAAAATTCATGTGAACAACACAGATTCAACCCATGTTCTAATAGGATTATTTACACTGTCTGAATACCCACCCACCCCAGTTTCACAGTCCCACTGAAGTCCACCCATGGCCCCATTCATCACAAAACATCCAAAAATGTTTTGCCCTCAGCAGTATATTTTCAAGGACCAGACCAAGAAAACAGAGTTACTAATTCTGGACTGAATCCAAGTGCAGAATTTTAACACAATAAAGCAATCTATGGGGGAGCCAGTATGGTGTAGTGCTTTGAGTGTTGGACTAGGACTCTGGGAGACCAGGATTTGAATTTCCACTCAGCCATGGAAATTCCTCCAGGTGACCTTGGCTAAGTCATACTCCCTCAGTCTAACAGGAAAGGAATTGGCAAGCCTCCTCTGAACAAATCTTGCTAAGAAACCTTGAGAGGGTAATCATAGAGTCAAATGCACATAACAGTAACACAATTTAGCAAAAACATTTCACCTCCTCCTTTAAAGCCCAGCACAGAATAAACACATATGTAAAGTAAGTATATGAACAATTATATTAGCAGTGATTTTGTTTGTTCCTTCAGATAACAAGAAAACACAGAAACCATTATTGCACACTGATCACAATTATTAAAAATGACCGAAGGGAAAAGGGAATATTCATTCTTGGTAAATGCAGCCCCCTGCTGTTCAGACTGGATAAGAATCAAAGTGAACACATTACAGGCCAATGTTATATAAGAATTTAGTGAGAACCACTTGTCACAAAGAAAATGTTTTACGTCTGAATATATTTGGCTCTGATATAGAAGAATATATCAAATCTTCAGAAGACATTTCTGAAGCATAAAAATGCTGGGATTATTTGAATAGTTTTAACTTATGATGCTTTTCATATTTTTAGTGTCTAATTTGTTTTCTGATTGCTTTTAAGTTGTTTTAAAGGGATGGAAAAATGAATTTGTTTTTAATAGTATTTGCTTGCCACCTTCAAGGTTATTCTTAGTGGGAATGGAAGATAGTGAAATAAAATAAACAAAGAAAATAGCTTATTTATATGTGTATACAGATACACACACAACACACGCACATAATACATATTTACAGCTCAGTACTAACCAGAATTAAGTCTGATCGGAATAATCCTCAACAGACACACTCCCAGGCAATTGCTGCTGGTTCATACAGTCTACAACCTCTTCATACTCTCAGTACATCAAATGCTAGCCACAACTCACCAATGAACCAAGTAAAAAGTTTTTCTATGAGAAGCAAAATACCTTCTATGACCAATAAAAAAAAATCTGAGTACACAAGGTAATTTGCTCTGAAATATGTGAGCTTTTAATTCGTGTTATAACAATTTTCTGTTTTCTATTTTAGAATACAGCACATCTGCACCAACTGTGGGTTTGCCATCTTTCATGGATGACAAGCTCTAGCTTTTTCAATGGGTTTGCACATTTGAAGCAGGCACGTGTGCCCATTGAAAAGAACGGGACTTAAGGTTTTTTGCTTTCTGCAGGAAGGTCCCCTAGCACTGGGAAACTGCATCTCAGTGCTTACAAATATTAGCTTCCAAGACAATTTGACCTTGGTCAATCATAGGGAAGAAACAGGCAGCCCTGAAGGGATGGCGTGATGCCATCCCTAAGAGAGCCGGACTGGGTCCATGGCAACTGCATGCCGTGGCCTAAATCCAGCCAGCTTCCAACCCAAATTGGGGGGGGGGGGGGATCCACTCTTATAAGGCACCCTTTCCACAGCAGCTTTTCAGCGTTTCTCCCAAAATGCCACGAAGCCAGTGCACATGCAGTCAGCCATGTGGCTTCCCGACAGCATGAGGGCAGCGTCAGAGCGTGCAGTGTCTAAACGCCATGCTCAGATGCTTCCTGCAAGCCACTGTAAAGTGGCAGTCTGCTTCACCCCATAGTTTCTAACTCATAATTTCTGTTCCTTTCATTTTTAAATGGTGTTACAGCAGGGGTAGGCAACTACAAACAGGGCATAGGCCATCTCCCAACCCCCTTGTCTGCCTGCAGACCGCAACAGCACCTGTTAGCATTTCCAAAGTGACGTAATGTCACTTCTGGCTGCTATTTTGGTTAATTTTAAGCCGTTTTTTGTTTTTTGGTGGGGTGGGGGGTAGAACCAACTGTTGCCTTCTTAGTTTTGGGAGAACTGCAGTGGTTTGGGTGCAAAAAAATCACCCCAAATCAGCCTGAATTTAAAAAAAATTGGGGGAATCTGGGGAATTTGAGGAGGTTCTGGGGAGTCCCTCAGGCTACACATAGGTGTCTAAAGGGCCACATGGGTCCCATAGCTCACACTATCTTAAAGGACAAAAGGTATTTACTTGCCCAAAGTCAATGAAAAAAGTTTTGTGGTTGAGTGGGGACTTGCCACTAGAGAGCTGGGAAACATGTATTAGTCTTAAGATTATTTCTGGAAGGGTGACAGTGCACTCTTCAGACACTGACACTGGATGCCCCTTTTCTCATTCTGATATTTTGTAAATGGAAACTTTTCTGCTATATTCAGGCCTGAACTGTGGATTGAAGTCAAATGACTGCTATTTTATCCTGAAGCCTTCTCTCAGGCTTTGGTCTAGTCATTGCCTCCGTTTAATTCTGTTGGTTCTCTAGACTCTGTTGTCTCTTTACTCAACTTTATCCTCAACTCGTGATAGCTTTGCCCCATTTTCAACATGCATGGTCCCTCCCTCTAAACCTCAGTCATGGCTTACTCCCACTATTTGATATCTTTGTTCCTGCTCTCACGCAGCTAAGTGTTGTGAGCAGATTATATTATTTATAAAATTATTCTTTCTTCTTTCTGTTATGCAACCTCTTTGGCCAAACAGACTTATACATCACTGGTTTACATTAATTCCCGATGCCCACAGCATCTCTTCTCTACATTTAATTCTGTCCTAAAGCCTTCTACTTCACCACTTCCTCCATTATTTTCTGCTGATGATTTTGTAACTTTTTTTCAATACCAAAATTGAAATAATCAGTTCCTTTCTCCAGTTCCTGAACCTTCCTCATTACCAACATATCAAATGCCCACTTGTTCTAAATTTTCTTCTTTTTCCCCTGTCTCGATAGATAAATTATCCAAAATGTTGAAGGCTTCAAATCCTCCTACCTGCTCTTTGGATTCTGTTCCTTCTTGGTTTTTTATTACCATTTCCTCCACTATTCTCTCTTTTCTTTGTCTTATTATTAATCTGTACCTTTCCTCGGTTCATTTCCTTCTGAGTTTAAACATGCCATGGTTTCTCCAATCCTCAAGCTGTCTTCACTCAACCCATCTTTTCTATCTAATTATTGTCCAATTTTACTGCAGCCTTTTCTCATGAAAGTATTGGAACATGCTGTTTGCGCACGGTGCCTCATCTTCCTTTCTAAGACTTCTATATCAACAAGTTGCTTACCTGTTACTGTGGTTCTTCGAGTGGTCATCTGTGCCCTCACACATTGTGCAGAGACCAACAAAGGAGCTGAATAGCTGGGCGGGAAGCACCCCACACCCTCCCATCCATCGCACATGCTCAAGCCTGCCAAGCAACCCTCTCCTCTGTTTCCACCCAATACAGGGACCTGAGAGAGGAGGGAGGCAGTGTGGGTATGTGTGGGGGCACAGATGACCACTCAAACTACAGTTACAGGTAAGCAACCTGTCCTTCTTTTTTGTGGTCTCTCTGCTTCACCCATTAGGATGACTGAAAAGCTTACCAAGGGCAGGTGGGTCAGGTCACTGAAGAACAAAAGAGAGTACTGCCTGACCAAAGCTTGCATCACTCCAGGGTCTGCGGTGAAGCCTGTAGTGATGGATGAAAGTCGAGGGCTGCAACCACATAGCAGCCTTACACAAATCTGGAAGAGAAGCACCTCTAAGAAAAGGAGCAGAGAAAGACACAGCAAAACACACTGCAAAAGTAATCCAGTTTGGTATTGAAGGTTTCATTTGCCCAGTGGTGATCAGTATCGAACCAGAATCCTCCATCAGTATCAATGCCTTGGTTTTTGGTACCAAAGCTGAAATGGTGATTAATGAAAGCAGAGTCTTAGATACCTCTTTATTCAAGACTGAAAAAGTTTTCTCCTAGCAATGTATTTTAAGACGTTGAGCCCAATTCTTCACAACCCATTACAAATTGAGCAGTGCTCAACAATATGGCCCTCACCAAGGCAAAAATACTGAGACTATACCAAAAGACATGTAGATTTTTCCTTTACAGCATCAGACCCTTCCTCTCTGCTTCCTCTGCCAAGACTTACTGCCAAGCCCATACTTTAGTCATTTCCCATCTCAATTACTGTAATCTTCTTTTTATTGGTCTTAGTCCCTTGGTTTCCATTCCTGATTCTGCTGCTAAGGTTATCTTTTTGGGTCATCAATTTGATCATGTTACCCCACTTTTCATATCACTTCACTGGCTACCTATTCCCTAAGTAAATAAATAAATAAATAAATGCTTGTTCTGACATTTAAGGTCCTGCACAACCTAGCTCCTTCTTATCTTGCTGCTCTTTTCTCTTTTTACCAGTCTGTTAGAAATCTGTGCTCTGGGAATTCTGGGCTTCTCATCCAGCCAAGGGGTTTCCTCCTCTTTGGTGCAACTTCATCCTTTTTCTCTTGCCACCCCCTATTCCTGGAATTGCTTCCCCATAAATTTGTGGACTGTGTCTTCTCTCACCATTTTTAAATCCAAATTTTTTTTCCATAAAACTTTTGGAAATTTCAGATTAATGCTTTATATTGTTACTATAATTGATTATCTGTACTGACTATGTTGTTTTATTCTGTATTTTGAGTTTGTGTGTGTGGATTTTTTGCACTGTACTTTAGTATTGTTTTTTTAGTATTGCATTTTAGTGCGAAACAGATGGGCAAGAAAAAGTGGCTTGAAGCCACCTTTTCCTAAGCCACATTGAAACCCCACCAACTGCACTACTGGCTTCCAAGGCAGCTGGAGTGCGCAGTCATGACCACATGGCCTCAAGCCAGGAAGAAGTGGAAAAAAAACTGATTCTTTTTGAAATGGATTTTCTCTGCATAAGGACACTTTTCTGCTGGCTTCAAGGCATGTGTCATCTAAACACCATGCCTTCAAGCCAGTCTGAAAGTACCTCTTTTTGCCTGTCTGTTTAGTCCCTATATTATTGAAATAAGTTATAAATGTTTTATTCCTTTTGTAAAGCACCACGTACATGGATGGTGCAATATAAATAAACAATAATAATAACTGCAGTGGGACACGGTGGCTGAGTGGTTAAGACGCCTATTCTGATAATCAGAAGTCAAAAGGTTTGCATTTATTTCAATGCCCAAGTGCTCCAAGATGGGGTGAGCTCTCATCACTAGTGCCAGCCTCTGCCAACCTGGCAATTTTAAAGCATGCAAATAAAAATAGACAAATAGGTATGTATCACTTTGGTATGAAGGTAGTGTTTCATGCAGTCATGCTGGCCACATGACCACCAAAGTCGTCTTTGGACAACACTAACTCTTCATCTTAGTAACTAAGATGAGTACTGCCCCTTACAGTCGTTTATGACTGTAGTTACATAAGCTAGAGTTACAGATTCTGAACTAATCTATATTCAGTAAGACTATGTAGTACGTATTAATCTATATACATCTCACCCCAGACCACCATAAGAACCAGCTGTCAAATCAGGCCTGCTCAGTTCCCAATCTTGGCAGAAGGAGGATGAAGTTTCCATCTCCCTCTTGCCAATGAACAAGGCTATAACAATTGGAAGAAGAGCCTTTATTGTAAATCCTTATCAATAGCCATGCTTGCTGGCAGGAAGTGGGGGAAACATCATCCTTCTTGCTCTGAACAGACCTTCTCTTGCAACAGCTGGCTCTTCAAGAGCATTGTATCAGCCCACAATACACTATTTAGTTATGCAGATATAACTAAGTAATGATCTAGGATGCCAGATAATAATTTTAAAAAATACAAAACACAACAGTGAACACAGCACTCCAAACACATGTACATGTGTTGCTACCCTAGCAGAATTGTCACCATAACTCTAGCACTGGCCACCCTTACTTTAGAAGAAGGTGCAGGCATGCACGCAGTCATACCTTGTTTTGCTTTCCTACTCCCAAAAGAAGTTTGAGAGAATCGGAAGGTAGCTTGTTGCCACTTCCAGTTTTTTTTTGATGGATCCTGTCAGAGGAAAAATGCCCCCCCCCCCCAGACCATGGAAGTTTGTCCAATGTTCCAAACATATTTTGAGGGCAACCACCCCCTTCATTAAAAAGATAATAAATCTGCATAGTGGAATAAATCAAGAGCAGGTAATTTAGCAGTTAGCATTATTTTCATAGCTTTACACTTTTCAGCCCAGGCAGAAATTTCCTCAGAAATTAATCTGGCTTCCGACCATATATAAAATTCTGCTTCTATATCAGGATCTATAAAACAGATTTTGTTTTTGTTTTTAGATTAGTAGATTATTAAACTCCTAAGAATGTTTGTATATTAATTTATACTGTCTGGCAGTATACTATTTCTAAATAATATTTCATTAGCTTCTAGTCTGGAGGTGGGTTCTTGGCTTGATTAAATTTTGTATCCATTTGTCTCTTCTGGGTATCGAAAATCTAAAACCGGATGTTGATTTGGAGATAAAAAATGCATTGTAGGATGGGGAGAGAGGAGGGGACATTACAGTTTAATGTAAAATCTCCCATAGCAAGCCTACATCTAATTAGGTATAGAAATCTACAAGACAGCATCTAGCAGAGTACCATTAAGCACTGTGGCATGGATGAAGAACTTACAGTCCTCCAACTGCTGAACTTCTCCTATTGTCCCCGACCATTAGCCATCTCAGCAAAGGCTGACGGGATTTGGAGTCCAACAACTTCTAGAAGGCTACAGTTTCTCTACATCTACATTACAGGGTTAGATCCTCACTCTGTACCATCCTGCCTCACATCAGGGTTGTATTAGGTCATCTTTGAATAAATGAAGCTCCAACATAACTATTTTAGCCAACGTGACTGCTGCACTCACATTAGACCACATGTACTTTATCAGTATGCCTAACTGATCAATTATTAATATCTATTTTTGACACAGAAAGAGGAGAAAAAGTGTTTAACAGCATTGTGAACATCTTGCACTGTAATTTCTGCCAAACATACAAATTACTGGTTCTCTCACACTGCATTAAAATCTTTCATATTCTTTGTCAGGTTTTTCAACTCTGCCAATTTTGATTCTGTGTGTAATATTTAGGAAACCCACATAGCTGAAGTTCAACAACCCATAACAGAAACAAAACTGAATTTTTAGCATGTAGGTACTTTGGAGAAGGATTCCCACTCACAGTTTTACTTCAGCATGCTACTAACTTTGGGATTTTTTAAAAACAGTGTCAAACAAAACTAAATTTATGTACAGTATGCTGTACAGCATTACTGATGTATGAGAGAAGATAAAGTACATATTAAGCAGATACCATACAAGGCTATGGCTTCAAACTTTTTACTCTCTTTCTCTTTCCTGTTTTGCAATGTGCAATGCAAATAAACCTGTATTTCTAACAAATACAAAATGGCAACTCTAAATTACCTTTTCTATATATAAAACTGCAGTTTCAGGGGGGAAATGTTTATAAACCAGCTGTAAGCAGTTATAAAAGCATGGCATATAATAATCAAGGACAAATTTAACATAAAAGCACAGTATCCTGCAGTGTTCTCTGTCTGGAATGACATTTTCCCTTTGTTTAACATTAGAAGAGAATCCGAACATTTCTCTAAAATGAACATAGAAAGAGCAATATGCACAACACATTTGAACTATAACTGTTGTTTAAGGCAGGAATAGGCAACATCTGGCCATCAGATGTTGGGCTACAATTCCCATCAGCACTAGACAGCATAGTCAATGGTGAAGGTTGACGAGAAATGCTATCCAACACTGTTTTGAGGGCCACAAATTGCCCACCTGATTTGAGGGCAGCCAAAATATTTAAACTCAAATGGCATTCTTAAATATATAGCCTGTGTATACCCACTGTTGGCTTAAACAGACAGACTGGAAAACATTTTTTCCCCAGTAGATTTAAATGTTGAAGGTACCATACAACTTGCTAAAAGCTAAGGTCATTCCAAAGAGTAAGCATCTTCCCAACCTGCTACTCTCAATTTGAAAGGGAGTTTCAGTCACTCACTCGCAGAAGAGTAATTACTCTGACTGCTGCATGTTTACTTTGGCAGCATTAATAATTGTTCCTCTAGCTCTTTGAGTCTATGCTGGTTGTGGACAACTGCCAGGAGTTGGCAGGCCATATTGACCTTCCATCAGACCTTGGACAGCTGAATCCCTCACCATGCCCCCACTCCCATTTTTACTTTTTGTTTTTAATTGACACAATGTTTCCCCATGTGTCTGCAGCCTCCCCACCACCCCTGGCTATTTTAGACCCATGAAAAGCTTTTTTTCTTTTTTCTTTTTTCTTTTTTTTTTTTTTTTTTGAGGAAGACATGGTGTGCCTGTTTCCAGCTGATTTCCTGCTGTGAAAAGGGGCCTCTCTTGGGACTAAAACAGTCCAGGCCCCATATATTGGGGAGCATAGTTTCTCTGGCCCTTCTCAATACAATACTTTGCTTACTATATAGGAAGAATTACTTAGCCCCTGCTTTCTCAAAATGCTTCAGAACAATAAGTGATGGGAGCACAAGGATACAAACAATTACTGTATATACACATGTATAAGTCTAGAAATTTAGATCAAAAAATTGACCCAAAAAAACAGAGTCGACTTATTCACGGGTCAATGTAAGTACTGTATCTTGACTCTTATTTAAAAGAAAGAACTATCCCCTGGTGAAAGGCAAGAGTATAGTCAATTCTGGAAGCAGCAATCCCCTCTATTCTCTCATCCATCCAGCCTTAATAGTAAGCACAAAGAGTTACTGAATATACTCATGTATAAATCTAGAAATTTTAGTTAAAAAATTGACTCTAAAAACCTGTGTCGACTTATCCACAGGTCAATGTAAAAACTGTACTGTACTTTTAATTCTTATTTTAAAAGAAACCATCCCCTGGTGGAAGGTGTGAGTGTCATCTGTTCTGGAAGCATTCACACCCCCTTTATATTATATATTGGAGTTATTTTTAGGATGGATAAACAGACAGACAGACAGATGAGCTATACTGATTCACAGGATCAGTTATATACTAGGTTAGCTATTTTACTTATTTATTAACAACATTTATGTAGTTATAAATCATAAAAACTCTTACAATACATAACTGAAGCAACACCAGATATTTTAGATAGATTTTAAAGTTCTATGGCTGAATATTATTGCAGTCCCAACTAGAGCAGAACTATTCAACTGATGAACAGAAATTAACACTTAGGTAAATCTCATTGATTCAGTGGGTCATCTCTAGTAGTAACTAGCCTTAAGGTTCAGGGCTATATGTTTAAATTCCTCTAAAAATCAGGTTCTGAGAAGATCAAAGAGAATGTTAGGTGTTCTCTGAAAAGGCCATTTTTGAAAAGCCCCCTTTCCCCATGAATACCCATCACACCTAATTTTTAGCAAGGACTCCCAGAAAGAGTCTCCATGCATGATTTTAGGATTTGGATAGATACATCAGGAGGATATTAATGTCTTCCTCTGTTTTCAGAGGCAGCAGGCCTCTATTACTAGGAAAGAGCAGCACAATTGTGCTGTTCCTTTTGCATCTGGCTGGCCTCTCTGGGAAACAGGACACTAAGGCAGATATGACTATGGTCAGATCCAGCAGTATTCTTCTCAATGGAAGAATTTCTGGTCTGGTTTATAGGGGTTTGAGGCAAAATTACACAAAGGATCAATGACATCATACCTTTCTAGGCTACACACAATATCCTGTTAAACTTTTCATAACACCAATTCTGCAACACAAAGGGAATAAAAGTGACAATTTGTAGTTGTCTTCACTTGTGTGTGTGTCTAAACAGTGGGTACAGACTAAAAAAAGGAGAGATAATCAACATTCCAAATTATTTAAAAATATATAGACTGTGAAGTACTGAATCTTTATCCAAGCAACATTTTCCCCATCGTTCTGTATATTCATGTGGAACAATTTCCACATAAGGCTTACATTTGTTTCATTTTTTAATTTACCTCTGGGACGTCTGTTTCAAGATCTGTTTTTCTGAGGGCATGTCTGTCAGACTTAGATCACCTTCTGGACTGCTATCATCACACTACCACTGGAGCACACAGTGTTTTGTATTCATTTCTGGGCATGCACTAAAACAATTGCGAGGGAGTGTGACTCATCTGCTCCATGTGAAAACTCAGCTTCATGGGACTTTTGCCCATTTCCTCTAAGCAACTGATTCTAAAAGCTTTAGAACCTCACACAACTGAATCTTTTCAGACAGAGCAAGATGCAAAATAAAAAGTGAAATTATGTCTAAATGTTTTAGAAAATTAACTTTTTAAGTTAAGTGAATACTCTTGTTCACCATACTTTCCACAACATCCAGAAGATATGAAGGGAATGCCTTTCAGAACATTTTCATTTTAGGCTCCAGCAAACACACACGGAAATAAATCCAAATGTCGATGTCTTAACTTTACAATTCATTTCCAAATAATTTATCCACTGAAGCCTTGACAGCTTAGCTTGAGTTACACTTTAAAATAAAGTTAGCAAAGTCCCTTTCTTTAACCGTATTTTGGAGAGTTCAAGGCTGACACCTTGTTTTTTGTGACACCTTTGAGACTAAATGAGCAAAAGAAGTTATAGCATAAACTTTCACAGATTTGGAAGCAGAAGTAAACAAGGTGGAATCTGCACTGCAGAAATAATGCAGTCCACCAACAGTGTAGTTTACTGTGGCACCAGAGCTCTCAGACAGAGAAGGCTAAATATCTCACAAAACTACAATCTCAGAATTCCATAGCACTGAGCCATGGCAGTGGTGTCAAACTGGATTACTTCTGCAGAGCAGATGCAGCTGAAGTCTATGAAAGCTTGTGCTACAACTTCTTGTGCTCAGTTAGTCTCAAAGGTACTGTAAAAACCCATTAGCATAGTAATATTCCAGATGAACATAGCTATTATTTTGCATGTGAAACAATGTTAGTGATTGCATTAAGTTTCTTTAGGTGAGAGCAGGAGAGCAACTTTTAAAATGTTGTGATCCCAACAGTTTGTTCCTTGAAAACAGATTTTGCAGGCAGCTGACTGACTGTACGCATAAATGTAACCAGATGGCCAATAAAGAAAACAAATAGGCTACAATATATGCTTCAGTTAACAAAGGAGATGGGTTCTTGAGCAATACTTCTTTAACAGAAAACCTGGTACTAGAGGCCAAAATGAGATGGAAAGAATGACAAGTTCCTGCACCAAAAAAGCTGAGCAGTTCTATACATAACAATAAACTTTTTACCCCCAAATAAAAAGCATATATGTATGAAACCATCAGGACAAGTAAGCCTTGCCTAAGTAAAAAACACATTTTGAACCTTCTAAAGACCATGTGAAAGTTTCTTCCAAAATGTAACCAGGGATGCTTTTTTTCCCCCGCGCCAGCTTCCAGTTTTTTATTGTTTCTGTTTTGGTGGCCAGCTTTATAGATCTGTGTTTCTTTAACATGCTGGGGAAGGGAGGTAGTCAGTGAGGCAGGTTTATTTGGTTTCCCCTTTCCATTCTTTTTTTTTTTATCAATTAAACATAACAATAAAAGAAAACATACAACAACTCTAATTACATGTATAACAGAATATTTAACACGTCTAGTTGTTTGTCAGTTATTTATAGTTTTCTCTATCTATGTAACTTCCTAACGTCGTCCCGGCAAATGAGCCCATGTTTTATCAATCTATCTGGCTTTCTAATTCAACTCACAAGCAGGATATTTTTACTATTCATTAGTAAAAGCACCAAAAGAGAAAATTAAAGGCCCAAAGATAAAAGCATCTTGGAATCTATACGCAATATTACTTCCTGATCATCCCACTATACTTCCTTAAATGTTAATTATGCTGTTGAATTTTTAAGACCATCTCTGTCTGCAAGCTAAAATGATAGGGGACCATTGAATCTCTATTGACTCTAAGTCCTTGTTACTCAAAAGAGCCGTCAATTTGTCCATTTCAACCATCTCGGTAATCTTTGTTAACCAATCATCTACACTAGGTGCTTGTTCGCTTTTCCAGATTTGGGCGACTCTCATTCTCGCTGCCGTTATCAAATTCAACAGTATGCGCCAATATCTCTTTTCACTGTCAACCGAGATCTTATTTAACATATTCAAGAGATAAATTTCTGGTTTAAATTCTAAATGTATATGTAAGGCAGAACTTAAGAATCTATGAACCTCTTTCCAAAATTTCTGTATTTTTTTTTTTTTTTTTTTTTTTTTTTTTTTTTTGCATTTCCACCAGACATGGATCCATGAACCTATGGCGGATTTACACTTCCAACATTTGTTAGATGGTAATTTGTAAATTCTTGCCATTTTATTTGGAGTGAGATACCATCTATGCTCCATTTTGAAGAAATTCTCTTTAAGATTTTGTGATTTAGTAAATTTTCTTGTTTTGCTTCTTGCGTAATTCCAACTTTCCAAATCAATAACTCTACCACAATCCCTTGCCCATTTTATCATCTCCTCTGTAATAGGTTCTATCTCCTGCTCTAGGTTTCTTAATATCTCATATATTTTAGCTGTCTTCCTACGACATTCTTCGCTTAGTAATTTATCTAAATCTGTTGTCTCTTCCATGAAGCCTTCTAGTTTAGCATCCATTTTGTATTTTTCTTTTAGTTGCATATACAACAACCAATGCATAGTTGGGTCCAACATTACTAATTCCTCTATTGAGTTCATCTCATATTGATTCTCAGCGTTTTTCTTCAATAAGTCTTTATATGTAAGCCATCCATATAGACCCTTCCATCTGCCCAATATCGCTTCTTGAGGAGAAACCCATAAAGGAATCTTCCTGTATACTTTCTTCTTAATCTTACTCCACGTTTGAAGCAATGCCCGTTTTATTATGTGGGATTTAAATTCACTATGCACCCGCGCTTTGTTATACCAAAGGTAGGCGTGCCATCCGAATCTATTATCATGGCCTTCTAAATTCAGAAGTACTTCATTGTCCAGTCTTATCCAATCCGACAGCCAATTCAAAACGTTAGCTTGGTAATAAAGCTTCAAATCCGGAAGACCCATTCCTCCCTGTTCCGGTGATTTTATTAAGGTAGTCCACTTAATTCGTGGTTTCTTACTATTCCATATAAATTCAGTAATATCTTTTTTCCATATTTTAAAAGGGGATTCGTTATTAATAATTGGAATTGTTTGGAAGAGAAAGTTCATTTTTGGAAGCACCATCATTTTAATTGTTTCTATCCGTCCAGAAAGAGATGTTAACTTATTCCATTTCTTCAGATCATTTTTGATTTCTTTCCATTTGACAATATAGTTATTTTCGTACAAATCTGTATTTTTGGTTGATATCCAAATTCCTAAGTATTTAATTTTCTTCGAGACGTGGCATCCTGTTAGTTCCGAAAGCATATTCTCTTTCGAATTCTTTAGGTTCTTAGTCAAAATCATAGTTTTGTCTCTGTTTATTTTAAATCCAGATATTCTACCAAAATCTTCAATTACCTTAAATAAGGTTTTTATTTGCTGGACTGGGTCCTCTAGGATCACTACAAGGTCATCAGCAAACGCCTTCACAATGTGTTCTTTTCCTTTAATATTAGCACCTTTAAGCTCATTCTCTTCTCGAATTTTATTATTTAGTACCTCCATAACTGTAATAAAGAAAAGTGGAGAGAGAGGGTTTTCTTTACTTTTCACCTTTCCACTCTGCCCTCTTGGTTTCCCCTTTCCATTCTGTGATTCTGTTCACCCATGCCTAGTAAGGGATTCTGGAGGCAACTGCTGGTTACCTTGCCAGTTATAGGCAGGCACATAGAGCTACAGTAGGATCAGATAGAATAGCATACTACTTTTTCCCAGTTCAGGTTTTTATTGAACTGTCTACTGCCAACACTCTGCTGCAACTCAACACTCAAAGTCTGTGTTTCTCCAACCCTTCTTCACCCCCCCACCCCCACCCCCCAATGCTGGTGCTGCTAAAAATGCACAACTAAATAAAGGTCAATAGGAAAATGTAACAAAGACATCAAGAGATTGTAAAAATGAGCTTTTTGTCATAGACTTTTTAAACCAAGGCATGCCTATACATAACTGCAAGGAGAAGATGGGGAAGCTCCACTCTCTCTACAAAGACAAGGTCACAAGGAGACTGTTACAGACCATGTACTACTAATATAAACAAATTACAGAAATGCTAATACATACACACAAACTAAATCAATTACAGTGCCAAAATGCAATCTATGCTTTATCACACTATGAGGCAAACAGGATTTAAACGAGAGTTAAACAAGCAATGCTCTATGTTTATCACAGGACATTTCCTGTTTAACTCTTGTTTAACTCTCATTTAAATCCTGTTTGTCCCCTAGTGTGATAAAGCAGTAAGAACATCCCTTTGGAATTTAAAGGTCATGTAAAGAACAGGTTCAGGAAACAGAGGAACACTTGGTTCCAACCAGGGATCTTATCAGAGAAGAATGCAAAGACAAAGGATGCACCCACAGTACAGAAATAATCTGGGTTGACACCACTTCAACTGCCATGGCTCAATGCTATAGGATTTTGAGAATTGTAGTTTTATGACACATTCAGCCTTCTCTGTCAGCAAGTTTGGTGCCACAACAAACAACAATTTCCAGATTTCCACAGCATTGAGCCATGGTAGTTAAAGTGGTGTCAACCTGGAATATTTCTGCAATGTGGATGCAGCCACAATCTGTGGCAAAAAGAAAGAAAGAAAGAAAAGCTCACTGATGACTGCTGGCATGTGATGAAACTATTCAAATGGTTAAGGATAGATGAATTGGAAGTGGACCATAGAATTGCGCTGGAAGACCTATAATTCCTAGAGAAGTGTTCTGTCTAGAAATCTCTAGGTCCTCCAGTACAACTTTTGGTGGATGTTGACCACAGAGTCACATTAGAGAACCTAGAGGTTCTTAGAGAGATCATATTAATCAAATCCATGAATAATCAAATCTGTAAAAGTCAAAGCCACAAATGTTGAGGGCCAACTGTAATTAAAAGTAGATGATGAGGACACTGGAACAATTAAAGATATTCTATACCTTGTTGTTGCTGTGTGCTTTCAAAGTGATTTCTGATTTGTGACACCCTAAGACAACCTATCACAGAGTTTTCGGGCAACATTTGCTCAGAAGATTTGTCTTTGCCTTCTTCTGAGCCTAAGACAGTGTGATTTGCCAACATCACTCAATGGATTTCCATGGCTTAGTGAGGATTCAAGTCCTGGTCTCCAGGGTCACAGTTCAGCACTCAAATAACTACCAGCCACACTAGCTCTTCTAAAACTTGCTTCACTCATAAATACAAATGGATACTGTAGTGGGAAAAAATCAAAAGACTAGGAATTGGAAGGGCAGCTCCAAAGGAACTAGGTAAGATCCTCAAGTGTAAAGATATATCATTAAAATCAGAATAATCCATGTCATAGTATTTCTGATTTCTAAGTATGGTTCTAAAGTAGGACAGTTAAAACAGCTGACAAGAAAAAAAAAACTCATTTGGAATTTCCTTAACTGAGGTATACCTATACTGAAAATAGTTTCTGAAAAGGTATACATAGACTTGATAGAAAAAAATTAATTATCCTCTCTTAACAATAATTTCATACTTTCTAGCAACCCTACAAACAGGTGTGTTGTTAGCTCACAGTACTACAAACACATATAGGTATTTCAATTATAAATATTACTCTTGTAATCAAGTCCAACACCATGATTCCACCATTCTAGAGTTCCCAAATCTTCAAGTCTGGCCCTGAGTCCCACGACATGGACCCTCTTCTCCAGCCTTTACAGTGTAGACAAATCATCTCAGGAAAAGAATGTTATTGCTTTGTGCCTTCAAGTCATTTCTAGCTTATGGTGACGTTAAGGCATACCTATCACGGGATTTTCTTGGTAAGTTTCTTTTTTTATTAATATTTTTATTATTTAAAAACAAAGTCAGCAAAATCATATATATCTCTATGCAAATATGTAATATGTATAAAATACAAACACCTTGAGGGTGTAAGAAAATAAAAGCATCTCAAATTCTGTTGTCATGTCATTTCCCATAACAATTCATTATTATACGTCTCTATGTTGAGACTTTTTAAAGGGTTTTTTTAATTGAATGGCATACTCTATGCAACTATAGTTGATGGTTAATGACCTAACCAGAGCCCATGCCTTGTCACATCATCTGTGGCCATCACTTGCTCCTCTTTTTTTGCTTTGAAATCCCAGGACCTGGGACGGCACCAATTTGGTAACCCTAATATCAATTGATGAGATCACTGCTGTATTCCCCCCCCCCAACCGTATGCAGTTGCCCCATGATTATGTACAAGTGGTCTGTTTGTCGATATGGCCCATCCACAAGCCTAACAGCCCCACTGACTACAGAGATGTTAATGTAATGGGTGAATGCTGGCAGCAAACATCAGTGTCATATTCTACTAATAATCTTTCAGTAAGCCTAAATACCCTAAAGGCACCAGATCCCACCTGAACTTGGAAGCTAAGCTTGGCCAGACCTGATTAATACTTGGGTTGGAGCCTGTCAACAAATACCAAGCACAATAGTCTAGATTTCAGAGGGAGGAACTGGAAAACCACCTCTGAGTATCCCTTGTCTTAAAAAACCTTATAAAATTCATGGGGTTGCTATAGGAGGACAGAGAGGACTTGAAAGCAGGCCTGTATGCACACATGCACATACACACAGGCCTTAATGTGCTAAAGCATGATAATCTCCACCCCATAAGCATCATGGTTTAGAATTGCTAACCATGAGCAGCATAAGAGCTATGGACACCTAAGAAAAGTATTAATATAGACAAAACTTGGCACACTGGAGCTGAGTCTTAGCACATTTTTAGGCCAAGGACAATATAGTTTTTCCTCCTGTCTGATTATTAGAACCGTCAAGCTGCTATCTGGGAAGCCTTGAATAGAAGATAACTAAGTGAACCTACTAGAGTGCTTGGAAAGAACAAGCATAAGCAAAGATACTAAGAGAAATGACAGCATTAAATCAGACAAATTCCTGAAGTGGTTCTTCTGCAAACATCTGAACAGTCTACTAGCCATTGCTGTAGAGTGGGATTGTGCTACCTCCTACTTCCTCTCAATATCTCAAAGCATTTAAACATGCAAAAATCTTATGGGAACAATTTGTCCTTGTGCCAGCTTCATTTGGCCAGCCTAGCAGTGCTTTTTCCAGTTGTCTGTCTGAATCTACTCTGAAATTAACACCAAACAAGAAAAAGTAAGAGGGGATTTTAGGTACACAAAGAAATATTTGTGGGCCTAGTACCACCCCCCAATCAGAAACCAAATGTTGTCATATCCACAAGTGCTGTGGTTGGGGCAAGTAGGGATTTTCATAACAGCTGCAGCTTCATCCTTCATTTAGCACTGAACAGTAACCATCAATGGTTTAAATTAACTGTAATTTTAAGTACAAACTGTAATTTAAAGAATAAAACTGTAATTTTATTACAGTTTTACATGGAACACTTTGAAAAGCAAACCCTGGAAACAGCACCAAAAAAGCCCACAACATGGTTCTGATATGTGGACGACACTTTCACCATTTGGAATCATGGAGAAGAAGATCTGACCGTGTTTCTGAAACATCTGAACAACATCCACCCAAACATTTAATTCATAATGGAAAAGAAAAGGAAGGAACTTATCAATTCTTGGATGTCCCGGTCATCTGCAAACTGAACCACTATTTGGGCCACACAGTATACAGAAAACCTACACACAGGGACATACCTACACAAAAACTCCAACCATCACCTAGGACAAAAAAGAAGCACAATAAAAACACTAATAGACCGGGTAAAAGGATCTGTGAACCCCATTTCCTGGAAGATTAATCGAAGCACTGAGACTGGGCTCTACAGGCTAACAGTAACTCCAGTCAGACATCAGATGGGCTGCCAGATCCAGAAAAACCCATAAAAGTGAAGACAAACAACCGCCAAAAGAGAAGGTATTTTTAACTATACAGTACATCAAAAGAGTCACAAACAGAATATGAAAACTGATGAGAAAACACAACACAACCTTCAAATCGTCTACAAACCGACCAAGAAAATCCAGCAAATGCTATGCTGAGTGAAGGTCAGGAGAGACCCTCTCATGACCACAGGAGTTTACCACATACCGTGCAACTGCTGACAGGTCTACATAGGGACCACCAAATGCAGTGTTCAAATATGAATCAAGAACATGAAAGACACTGCAGACTGGGTCAGCCAGCAAAATCAGCAGTAGCAGAACACGTTATAAATCATCCTGGGCATAAAATGCTGTTTGAAAACACTGAAAGTCCAGACCATGTCAACAACTATCAGGTCAGAATGCACAGGGAAGCCACTGAAATCCACAAACACATGGACAGCTTCAACAGGAAAGAAGAAACCCTTAAAGTAAACAAAGGGCCTAAATAGGCAGCCCTAAAGAGGCACTGTCACATCGCCCCTTTGTGCACCAGATCGGGGCTGCAGCAACCGCACACTGTGGCCCCAATCTGGTGTTTTTCCAGCCCCAAAAGAAGTGGCAAAACGCCACTCTTTTTGGAGCCAGAAAAAGGGTGCCTTTGCTGCCGCGGTGGCACTCTCCAGTGCTACTTTGCCATGTATAATCTGAATGTGGTACCAAAGAAGCACCATAATGCTGGCCACCATGTGGTCAGGCATGTAGCGTGATGTCGGCTTGAGGGTGGAGTCGGGGAGTGTGTTGTTTGGACACTACACCCCACTACACCCCGATGCCAGTCCTTGGTTGGTCTGTTTAGCTCCAAAGTTTACTAGTCCTGAAAAACACCAAAATCAAGATCCAGCCTATGCGAAGGAAAACCATCCAGGGTGAGGGGGGTTTCTCAGAAGACAATAGATCATTAATTAAACAGACACCCTGAGGCCTTGCCATTCAACATGCAAATCATTTCCCCTCAACCAACAATATATATACCCTCTCTTTTCCATACCAGCATTCTCTGAAGATGCAAGCCACAGCTGCTGGCAAAATGTCAGGAAAAAATTCTTCTAGAACATGGCCTCATAGCTCAAAAAGCTCACAAAAAACAATGCAATTTTATTATTTACAATGTTTGTATAGATCAAACAGCTGTTGATGTTTTAAATGCAGAAATATAGAAAAATTGGAACCATTAATTTTTCAAGTTTGTTTATAAACAGAATCTCTACAATAGCTTTGATCGCATCTGAAAAACATTGGAGAATGAGTGTGGGGCACTTTCCTCCTTGAACTTCTTCAACAATTGCTCCACATTTTTTGTTGGTTTCTGCTAGTATTGTGTCATCTTTATATATTAGGTTGATGTTCCTTCCTCCAATGTTTACTACTTCTGTCTCTGAGTCTAAGCCTGTGTCTACATTATTTTCTGCATATAGGTTGAATAAATAGCATGATAGTATGCAGTCTTGTCTGACATCTTTGCTGATTGGAAACCATTCTGTTTCTCTGTAATCTGTTCTGATGGCAGCCTCTTCTTCTGAGTATAAGTTACACATCAGGACAATGAGATGTTGTAGTTTTTTGTGATCTATGCAGTCTAAGCCTTAAGTCAATAAAGCACATGAAGATTTTCTTCTAGAATTTCCTGGTGCGCTCCATTATCTATCATGTTTGCAGCATGAACCCTATTGCCTCTTCCTTCCCTGAATCCAGCTTGCTCCTCTGGGATTTCTCACTCCATAAATGGTAGAAGCCTTTGCTGCAGAATTGTTAGCATGACTTAGCTTACATGGGAAATTAGTACAATGGTTCTGCAATTACTTCAGTCCTTGGTGTCTCCTTTTTTTGCAGATGGCAGTCATTTCGAATCTGCTGGCCACTGCTTTGTTTTCCAAATGTCATTAGTATATTTTAGTTAGAACTATACATGGATCTGTCTCTATGGATTTATTTGTAGAAGAGGAGGTTAAGAGGACATGATAGCCATGTTTCAATATTTTAAAGGATGTTATATTGAAGATGGAGTCTGCTGCTAGTGACTAGGACATGGAGCAATAGATTCAAACTAGTAGAAAAGAGCTGAATGGCCATCTGTTAGGAGTGCTTTGATTGTAGCAAGTAGTAGCAAGTACATTTCTATATTATCAGTGCACTTAAGCACTCCCCAAGTGGTTTACAAAGTGTAAGCTAATTGCCCCCAACAATCTCAGTACTGTACTCATTTTAGCAACTTCAGAAGGATGCTAGCCTGAGTCGAGCTTGAGCCCTTTTTCTGGTTTTGAATTCGCAACCTTATGGTATGTGAGTGAGTGGCTGCAGTACAGGCATTTAACCATTGCGCCACCACTTGTGTATTCCTGCATGCCAGGGCTTGGACTACAGGGTCTTGGTGGTTTCTTCCAACTCTATGATTCTAGGAACATTTCCTTGCCAATATAATAGAATCAAGGAAAGAGATTCCTGCCTCCTGTCTGTGGGTGAGAAAATTGCTATTCATAATTTTAAAAAATTATAGATGCACAATGAATTGCCATTAATAAGGCCTGAAAATCTCTCCAGATTTGTTTTTACCCTCTTTCACACATTGAGACCGACAGAAAACTGGATGGGGGGGGGGGAATTAAACCCATTAAAAAGCCTATGAAGCATTAGAATTTGCTTCAACCTAGCTCCCAACCTATTGGAAGAAATGGACTTTGTTTTAGCATTTCATACCACTCAAAAACAGCCAGTTAATGACAATTACTGTCGACTCTGCAGTGATGCTGTTCTGCTCTTCCCAGAATTATCAGTTTCTTAAGCCTGGCAGAAGCTCAACAACAACAGGGAGTAAAGAACATGCCAAAAGGGGGAAAAGAGTAATACTAATAATTGCCAATGTTTTAGATACAGGCTGCTACCATGAGACCTTAAAAGCAGTCTCCAGTTTTACTCTTATGTGAAAAGTTGAGGTAAAGTATATTCCTCATTCATGTTCAAGGTGAACAGAAAAGAAATGAGGAACAAGTCAAATTTTAGTTATACGATAAGTGAATGAACAGAATAAATTTTAAGCTCCATTTTGTCAGCCATTCATCCCCACCAAAGCCAACACAATTTGCCTTTTGTTTATATTTCTGAATGTGTGCCAGGACAGTTGGTGTCAGAAGGATTATGCCCCAAAGCTATGCAAAGTAGATGGAAAGGGACTGAAAAGCATCATTCAGAGCTAACTCATTACTATAATATTAACTTTATACACTGTGTCTTACTATTGTGAAGTTTAAGATGTCAGCAATATTTAGCTTAATTCTTACATCTTTTAAAAAGAACTGAAAGCAAAGTTATAAGACACCATAAACCAGTACTGGACACATTTCTGGCCAAGCTGCAACATTTCTAAAAGGGTTTCTATAAAGTGTTTCTCTATTAAAGGGTGAAACATGCCCAGCCAATCCCCAGCAGAGCTGATTTTCAAAAATGTCTCCCTGAAAAACACAATCTACAATCCTAATTGTTAGTTGCATTCAAAAGAGTACCATTGTTTTTAAAAAGTATCAGCCCATAGATTACTACAGCGAAGTGAGTTGCCAGTTCTTTTTGACCCCAGGTCCTCTGCAGTGAACAGAATCTCAGTGTACAAAAGAATTACTAGAGGGAGCTCTTCCTGAAATAATCATTTTAAACCAATTGCTAAACATACACATACAAACATAGTACAATTAATAAAATCAGAGACAGGCTGTGCACCAAACATATAATCAAACAGACATAAGAAGAAGAATCAATGCACAGAGATTTGGAAGAGATTTATCTCACACGGGACATCAAGCTTATCATAGGCAACTGGAACGCCAAAGCGGGAAGCAAAGAAGAATCAAAAGTAGTAGGCAGATTTGGATTGGGCAAAAGAAACAAAGCAGATTAAGTGTATGATAAGTTTTTGTGAATCCAACACATTCATTACACATTCTTCATACAACCAGAAAGAGGGCTGTATATGGACATCATCAGATAGCCAACACAAAAACCAAATAGATTATATAATTGATGGCAAAGTAAAAGATGGCAAAGTCCTGGTGGCCAAGACTAGACCAGGTGCTGACTGTGGCACAGATCATGCATGGCTCCTATCAAAAATAAGAGTAAATCTCAAGAAGAAAACAAAACCCATCACCATACCAATATATGATCTAAACAATATTTTATCAGAACTTATCAGCAATATTAGGATTAGATTTGCACTACTAAGCATAATAGACCGAGAACCGTAAGAACTACAGTCTGAAGGCAGGGATATAACAAAAGAAGAATGCAGAAAAACTCTCAGTGGACAAAAAGAAAGAGAATAAACCATGGATGACAGATAAAACACTACAAGCAAAAAAGGAAAGAAGAGAAGCAAAACAATTCCACCTCAACATTCGGAGGAACTTCCTGACAGTAAGGGCTGTTTGACAGTGGAACACTCTCCCTCGGAGTGTAGTGGAGTCTCCTCCCTTAGAGGTCTTTAAGCAGAGGCTGGATGGCCATCTGTCAGGGATGCTTTGGCTGGAGTTCCTGCATGGCAGGGGGTTGGACTGGATGGCCCTTGTGGTCTCTTCTAACTCTATGATTCTATGAATCTATGATTCTATGAAAAGGGAAACAGGAACAAACTAAGAATCTTGAATGCAACAGTACAACAGCTAGTGTGAAAAGATAAAGAAAACTACTACAACAACCAATGCAAAGAAATAGAAGTCAACAACAAAAAGGGAAGAATGAGAGGCATATTCTGTAAGATCTGGGAAATCAAAGGAAAGTTCAAACCGAGGACTGGGATGCTTTATGATAATAAAAAGAATGTAATTCAAGCCCAAGAAGGAATAAAATGACATTGGATGTAATACACAGAAGTTATTTAAAAGAGATGACAAAATGAAGGATACATGGAACAAAGAGCCATATAAAGATGAACCCCAAATTCTAAAAAGCGATGTGGAAGCTGCAATAAGGTAAATGGCGAAAAACAAACTCCCAGGAACCGATGATATTCCAATTGAACTGCTGCAATACACATTGACAGAGTCAACTATAGTGCTAACTAACATTTGTCAACAGATATGGAAAACAAAACAATGGCCAACAGATTGGAAACAGTCGATATACATCCCAATCCACAAAAAAAAAATTAACACAAAAGACTGCAGAAACTATAGGACCATAGCACTAATCCCCCACACAAGAAAATTGCTCAAAATTCTGCAACATATGCTCTAACCATACATGGAGAGAGAAATCTCAGAGGTCCAAGCGGGGTTCAGGAAAGGAAAAGACACTAAAGACCACATTGGAAGCATATGATGGCTAACAGAGTGCACTAAGGAATTCCAAAAGAAAATCAGCATGTGCTTAATAAACTATAGCAAAGCCTTCCATTGCATAGATTACGAAAGGCTATGGAACATCCTTAAAGACTTGGGAATGCCAACACATCTGATAGTCCTGAGAGGAATCTGTAGTCAGGACAAGAGGCTACTGTCAGAACAGAACACAGAGAAGCAGAATGGTTCCCAAATGGCAAGGGGGTCAGACAAGGCTGCATCTTATCAACCTGCCTGTTCAATGCAGAACATATTGTAAGAAAAACTGGCTTGGACAACAGAAGTAGGAGGAATGAAAATAGGAGGAAGGAATATCAACAATCTAAGATATGCAGATAATAACATAATCCGGTGTAGTGGCACTCCTGTGTCCTTAGAGCCATGCCACAGTTGTTGTTGTTTTTTAAAGCAAGCAAAGTGTATGTTATTGTTGCCTATAAGGACTTTATGCTAATGTCTGGACAAAAAAGAAGAGAAACTTGGACAAAATAAGTAATAAAAAGAAACATAGACTCACAATGTAAAAGAAGAAAGGAGCTGAAGGCAAAAATAGAAAGCCCTGATAAACAGAACTACTATAACCAAAATCAGACAATGTAATATAATTAAGAAGAATTTCCTTCTTGTGCTGATTATGCAAAGCTCAGAGGTATTCAAGAATTGGAAATAAGATGCAGAAATAAAAAGTTGAAAATATAAGTGAAAATTAACTTCCCAATTACAAATCTATAACAAAGGAAAAATACATATTAAAAAGAGAAAGACTAAAAACAAAAAAGTACAATGACATCAAGCATAGAAAGATACAAGTGTGGATTGTCAGCACAAGAAATATAACTAGCATAGAAACAACATTAAAATAATAGGTTAGACTACAGGATATGAAACAGAAGGTGATAGGAGCCAAGAACTGCACCCTTTGGAATTCCCAAGATAGAACATAAGGGGAGGAGGAACCAATTACAAATAAAAGATGGTGAAAGTGACACCTACTTAATTTCTGCAAATTCAGGTTCCTAGACAAGACACAGAGAATTGGGGTGAGTATTTAGATCACATATTCTGGACAACAGACAAGTGTCATAATAGTGAATTCAAAGAAAAACATCTAGAAATGACTATGGAGAAGACTATTAGCTGCATTTTCCATAAAACGTTGAGACACAGCTATTTTTCAGGCAACTCTTCCATTGATAGTGACAGCTTCCACCAATTACACTCAAGCAGCTGTTTCCTGACCTATCCGGCCCTTAGGCACACACTCCCCTTTTAGTGGGATGCATGTTGTTCCAAATCACTGGCTGAATAAAGTGGCCCAATTATCTGTAGTAGGTTCTGAGGCAGAAAATGACTCTGTTACTGAATAGAACAATAAAGAATCTTGTGACATCTTGAAAAACTAATACAAGTATTGTAGCAGAAGGTTTTGTAGACTACTTCTATACAGATGGATGAAGTGGTACTGTATCTTCATTGGTAGACTAGTAGACACATGTTTGGGTGTCTAATAAATGCATACTTTAATTGGCAAGTTATTAGGAATATGCTTGGGAGTGTCAGCAGATGTATTGGGAGATAATTAGAGGGGTCAGAATAACTGAAATGCAAAACGTACTGTACAACAGTTTAATTACTGTTTACATTAACACATACAAACCAAACAGATTAGTCCTATGGAAAAGAATAGATGGGAATAAATCTGGTATCAAAAATGACAACATTCAAAATCAGTAGGGGAACACTTCAGTCTTCCAGAACACTCTGTTTTTGACCTCAAGATGGCCAATTTTAAACAAAGGAATTTCAAAGGCAGATTCCCGCACCAACCAAGTGAACAAATTATTCAGTTCTATCTTCTGTGGCCTTTTATCAACTCGCCAATGCAAGAATGTTTCTGTTATCACTCGATGGCTGGCCTCCTGTTAGTCATATATGCAACTGTACACTCACTTTACATTTGTGCATTATGACAGCTGGAATTCTCTTCCTCCCTGCATCAAATCCAAAACCCCTACAGGACTCATCACCATGCTTGAACATTTCCCTCCTGCAAGAACCACTAACCAGTGTGAAGAGGAGAGCATCTGGGAAGCACCTGACATTATCAGCTGAGCCCTCCAGAGGACCCCAGGGGATCTTGGTAGAAAGTGACCTTAGTAAGCATCTCACTATGAAGATGATACCAGATCCTTCTCCAATCCCCTCCATTGTCCATCAGCAACAAAATGGCAGTGAAGGGTGGGACTATCACAGATCTGTGAACTTGCACAATGGTAATCTGTGAACTCATACAAATGGGGTTATCCTGCGCCTGCACAGTACATCATCCGAAATCTTCTAGAGTGTTACATGAGCTTTTTGGCAGTTGGACTGTTGTAGCCCACTCAGTGACTCCATCAAAAGGGAAGGATTTAAAAAAAAAACTGGCAGTGAGGGCTAGATTACAAGTTCAAGGAAAGAGAGAGATGGAATGAGATGATTCAGAATGCTTAAAGAGGTGCACGAGTGCTGGGAACTCTTGAAAACGCCTTCACTTTGAACCTTTAGATTACCAAATTCTGCCTGAAATAGGGAGACTGAGGCATGAGCCAGTGTCTTTACTGAAACTTAAGAAAGATGAGTTATGGAACTTCTTGCTTCAGGAAAGCACTCAAGCAAAGTATTCAGCAATTTTCAAAGAAGCGTTAGCTATCAATATAAAATTATATGTAATGCTGCATTCTGCTTCCAATTATTGTCATTTTGGGACTCTCAACAGAACACTATGGATTGTGGATATAAAGTCTTAGAACCTCTTGACTAAAGTTTATTTTCCCATGTTGGCATCCAGGAAAACAAATTGTAAAATACCCATAAACTTACTCTTTTCAAAAGAGAAATTAACCGATAAGCAATGCCAGGATCAATAAAGCCAGAATGTCTTTAAATAATAACAGAACAGTTTTGGTTTAAAAGCAGCTATATAATGAAGTAATTTAGGTCCATGCATTATTCAGAACGCCAACTCCTTATATTCCCCCAAAATGGTGGGTTTTTTGTCTGGAAAAGTAATTTGTCTGGAAAAAAGAAAACCAGCACAGTCTAATAGGAGATCAAACAAACCAAATAGACATGTCAATTGGAATTACTGCCATTGTTCAGCTTCTGAATTTTACACAAACAATTAAGGAAACTGCTTGACTGCAGTACTTCATGTCAACCCACTACCAATCAGAATAAAATGTGTATCTTTTACTTCTTAGAATGGTTCCAGTATCTTCATACCATTGCCCTTCCTCATTCAGTAAATTTCACAGAGGCTTAGCCTAGAGTTTGGAAACATTGCTACATAATGTTGGTGTTAGATTTTTTAAAGTATTTACTCATTACTCATGAATAGTGAGTAGCAATATCGTGTTACTTTTCCATTTTTTAAAAAAAGACTCAAAATACAAAAAAGATCAAAATTGCTCCAAATGCTACCACATTACCTCCAACAAATGACATTTTGAAGCTAAATATAAACATTACTCATTAGCCTAAAAAATACCCTAGCAATATCTGGGCTGTGCAAGTCCTACGGTTACATTATTTTAAATTGTTCTAACAGTTTTTAATGATAATCTGGTGTCTACATTTTAACAGATAATCTATTTTTTTAAATATTTTCAATTGTTATTATTTATTGTGCTATTGGTTTTGTTGTTGTTAATATCCCGCCATTCTCCCAAGACTGGGACTCAGGGCAGCTTACAACATTTAAAAAAAAAAACAACAATTAAAAGTATACAAAAATAGTACATTAAAACAGAATTAAATTACAGTGCTGCAATAATTAAAACAAATTACATGTTAAAATATCAAATAGTTTTAAAAGACAAAAAAGCTTCAAACACATTAAAACAATACAACACCCTAGCCCATTCTTTAAAACCCTTCCGTTTTGAATGCCTGTCTGAAGAGGAATCTTCACCTGTCGGCGGAAGGTCATTAAAGAAGGGCCCATTCTGGTCTCCCTGGGCAGGGAGTTCCACAGTCTAAGGGCAGTCATAGAAAAGGCCTTCTTTCATGTCCCCACCATCCGTGCTTGTGAAGGTGGTGGGACAGAGAGAAGGGCCTCCCCTGAGGATCTCAGGACCCAGGCTGGCTCATGTAGGGTCTGCCGAATAACCTGGACCTGAGCCATATTGGGCTCTATAGGTCATCGCCATCACTTTGAATTATGCCCAGAAACCAACTGGCAGTCAGTGGAGCTATCTCAATAGGTGTGTTGTGTGATCTCTTAAACTTGCCCTCATTAACAGCCTGGCTGTAGCTGACCAGCTGAAATTTCCAAAAATTCTTCAAAGGCGGCCCCAAGTAGAGTGTGGTACAGTAGTCCAAACAGGATGTAACCAACGCATGTAGCAAGGCATTATTTTAAAATGATTTTATTGTAAGCTGCCCTGAGATCTTTGGATACAATGCAGGATATATATATATATATATATATATATAAAATAATTGGGGATGATACAGAATTCAAAATCCCAACTTGGACTGCTGACAGATCAATATGGCACAAAACTAATTCATGTTTGATTATCCTTTTGCTGAAAAGGCAGAAATATAGTTTGAAATAAGTCAGACAGATCAGTCATTCGATTATTTCAGTTAACAGGCTGCCCTAGCAAGTTCCAGAATCAAATGACACACAAGAATTAGGCACCTCCTTGAATACATTTATATATTAACACTAGCAAATGGGAATATTACCATGTTATTATTCCAGGGTCCAAGGCATGCGTTTATCATCTCAGTTTAAACTTTTTAAATAAAAACATGTTATTACAGGTAACTTGATCAGATGAAAGACACTAATCAATATCATATCACTACAAGTGCTATGCCTGCTTTACTTATATTATCATCCAGTAAAGCTTGTATCTTCATAAGCAGGTGACAGAACTCACTATAACAGTTTAGGCATGGATGTATATTTTCAACCTGTTCCCAACTGAAATCTTGGACTAATACAAACTAATCAGAAGAAATAGTCAGTTCAGTGCTGAAAAGCTGATTGTTTTCTGCTACAAAACAATGAAAGAAATTGACTGTACAGTGAGGGATACTTGCTATCACTTTTCAAACATCTGCACCGCTGCTTAAGAAATTATTTTAACTTAACAAAATGCCTTGAAAATAAGATAACTGTTTGCATATGCTTAACAACTTTGGGCCAATTTTGAGAAAATCTGTATTTGTATTTTGTTTTAAGGATCTCCCTAAGGGTGACGATTTCATGCTATGAATTTTCTAGTAATTCTGGCAGATTGTATCTGTACATTTATGTTGCTACATATAGGTAAGAAGAAGTCCTTTTATATGCCTTAAAACCAGAGTTGCTTTCACAAAGTTCGACAACTGCTGCACGAGTTCAACATGTCAACACAAGTTCATGATGACTCAGAAGCAGGCTGTTATTGTGATCATGCTGTTGTGCCACAGTTCTGACTTGAAACCAGTTCAAGTCAACCAATCCCTGTTCTGTCCAACTCCAATATCAAGCATTCTGCAAAACCATGGAAAACCATAACTGAATTTTTCTTAGGCAAACAACATCTTTCACTGACAGTACAAATCCTTGTCACATAATTGTAAGGCAAAATGGTAGATCGTTAACATTCAGAGATCTTTCTTAATGCTAACCCCTTAATTTATGCCACTTGTCTTCTGACACTATGCTATGGAAATCCATTTAATTATAGACAGACTCTTGGAGCGGTGCTCAAACATGAGAGCAAGTGACAACAGGCCTCAAGTTCTAAAAGAAGATGATCTCACTGTTCATAAATTCTGACACAAACCCATGATAATGCTTTCCCCTGCAGATGAAATTTAACCAGTGGTTCCCAGATAGAAAGGAAAGACTATTTGTAAAGGTAATGTTGATACATAGGCACCCTATATGTTCATTTTGGGTGAGCAAACTGCAGCCTATCCCTTGACCCCTCTCTATTCCCCTTTACCTGCCACCCCCAAGGTGAACTGGTACTTTGGAAAACTCCAGAGGTGACAATTAAATTACTGGATAGGCTGCAGGGAACCCCTGTAATGGTTAACCTTTTAAAATACCCATTTTTCAAAACAAGAAGTAGACTTCTGGCCACTTGAGGTTTGGAGATTTTTATTTTATTTACTTTTTGGTTTTGCCAGTTCTTCAATCTGGGTCCCTCACACAGGGTCAAAAAGGCAGAAAACTGGTTCCCAAACCCACTGTGGTTGTCCATCCTTACTTTGTAGGCTTGAGAATCTACAGCACAGGTAGGAACCCTGCAGCCCTCAAAATGTTACTGGATTGCAACTCTCCATTCCTCATCATTGCCTGTGCTGGATAAGGCTACCAAAAATGGTAATTTCTGCCAGTGATTTACAGTATGGATTCTGCAGAACTTGGCTCTAATACAAACATAATTCCTTGTTTCCCAGAGGTAAAACTCACTAAATTCATAGGGTTTATTTCCACATAAATGTCCATAGGATTATATTCTAAAGCACAATTATGCTACCATCCAGTTAGCTTGAAGATAGACCTTAAGCCTATCTGAAGCTTAGGACCAGTTATTTTTCCCCACATGTGCCATATGCAGTTGTTGTTGTTGCTGCTGCTGTTGTGTGCTTTCAAGTCATTTCCAACTTATGAGGACCCCAAGGCAATCCTATCGTGGGGTTTTCTTGGTAAGATTTGTTCAGAGATTTGCATTTTGCACTGCCTTCCCTTGAGGCTGAGAGCATTTGACTTGCCCAGGTTCACCCAGTGGGTTTAATGGTCAAGCTGGGAATTGAACCTTGGTCTCCAGAGTTGTAGTCCAACACTCAAACTGACAAGTACCATATCTGTGCTCATTTGCTAGAATCTTTTCTGTATTTCATGGAACCATACCAAGGACTGGCAAGTACTAATGGCACTCGTCCAGGGACCACCACTAACAACAGCAGTGCTTTGAGCTTCCCATTTCGCATTCTGTTCCCATAAAAGTTTATCCCCAGAGTAAACATGACAAACTGTCAGGAGTGTGTACATCTTGCCGGAAAGTGAAGTGGCTTTCTAGAAAAGTACAGTAACATCCAAAATCCCCAAAACAGTGATATCTTTATTTAGCTAACCAAAAAGCACAAAATACATACATCGTGTATGCTGTGCATTTTGATTGGTCAAATAAAGGTATCACTGTTTGGGGGATTTTGGATGTTATTGTACTTTGCTATATGGTCAACCCTAAGCACGGCATGTTTCCTGGTTTTCTACAAGAGCCACATGCACCAAAGCATGCAGACTAATAAGGTTAACTCTCCTTGAACGAGTGCCCTGACCAAGTTCTTTAAGTGAATCGGTGATCCATGGGGCGGGTGGCTTGGATGCCTAATTCAATTAATATAATCTAGATAATTGGGGTGTGTATCATCTAGCCAGTATGGTATAGTGGTTTGAGTGTTGGACTATGGCTCTAGAGACCAGGGTTCAAATCCTGGCTCGGGCATGTAAACCTACTGGGTGACTTTGGGCAGAGTCACACTTTCTATGTCTCAGGGGAAGGCAATGGCAAAATCCCTCTGAAGAAATCATGCCAAGAAAAACCTGCAATAGGTTCATTTTAGGGTCACCAGAAACCAGAAATGACCTGAAGGCACACAACAACAACAACCAAGTCCACTGGGGAATCTTAATAATATAATAATAATAATGCTTTTATTTATACCCCGCTCTTCAGCCAAGACTATCAGAGCGGCTTACAATTTGTTAAACAAACAGCTTCATTTACAATTGTAAGCTATTTGCCCCCAACAATCTGGGTACTCATTTTAGTGACCTCAGAAGGATGCAAGCCTGAGTCGAGCTTCAGCCCTTTGCTGGTCTTGAACTCGCCACCTTTTGGTTTTGAGTGAGTGGCTGCAGTACAGGCATTTAACCACTGCGCCACCAGGGCTGATTCCTGGTTATAAAGGACACCAAAACTGTCTCCAAAATGCATGGCCGCCTCCTCTTTCACAGAAGAGCTGCCTACCAGCCAGCAGGCTTGAGCTGGGCTGAGGGGAAATGTAGTATTTGAAACTTTCTCATCTTGGCAGATGACTGGGGAGGGGGGGTGTTTACTTCTGGAGCGCCATGTTGCCTCCTCCTTCCCTCAGGGCTGAAGCGTTGTGGTGGCACTTCTTAAAAGCTATTATTATTATTATTATTATTATTATTATTATTATTATTACTGTGGGCCCTTGGTATCTGCTGAGGTTTGGTTCCAAGACCACCATGGATACCAAAATCCATGGGTGCTCAAGTCCCATCAAGCCTGACCTGGAATACTGTGTCCAGTTCTGGGCACCACAATTCAAAAAGGATGTGGAGAAACTGGAGCGGGTCCAAAGGGGAGAAACTAAGATGGTGAAGGGTCTGGAAGCTGTGCCCTATGAGGAACACCTTAGGGAGCTGGGAATGTTTAGTCTGGAGAAGAGAAGGTTAAGAGGTGATATGATAGCCTTGTTTAAATATTTGAAGGGATGTCATATTGAGGTGGGAGCAAGCTTGTTTTCTGCTGCTGCAGAGACTAGAATGCGGAACAATGGATGCAAGCTGCAGGAAAAGAGATTCCACCTAGACATTAGGAGGAACTTCCTGACAGTAAGGGCTGTTCGACAGTGGAATACACTCCCTCGGAAAGTGGTGGAGTCTCTTTCCTTAGAGGTCTTTAAGCAGAGGCTGGATGGCCATCTGTCGGGGATGCTTTGATGGAGAGTTCCTGCATGGCAGGGGGTTGGCCTGGATGGCCCCTGTGATCTCTTCCAACTCTATGATTCTATATACAAGGGATATTAAAATGGCCTCCCTTAGATAAAATGTCAAAATCAAATGTTTGCTTTTTGGAATTTTGGTGGATGAATCTTATCTGTATAGTGTGCTGTCGTAACATTTTAATGGTTTTCACTGCTTTTAACTATGCTGTTTTTAACATATGTTTTAATATTTGTCCTTAAGTCCCATTAAACACGCTGAAGTCCCATTAAACGCAATTGTATAGTAAAATGACAGAATTGAAGGATGCCTTTTTGAAATTTATATATTTCTTGAATATTTTCAAGCTGTGGATGACTGAATCCATGGACAAAGCAATCCGTGGATATGGAGGGCAGACTGTATTATTTATTTGTTTGTTGTTTGTTTATTATTTTCACTGTTGTTTCAGTCACCCCTTACATCTTCTTGCTTGGTCCGATCTCAGTTTATGCGACAGTTTCCCTTGTTATTGTTACTAGTCCAAAACACACTGCAGAAATAATCCAGTCTGGGACCACTTTAACTGCCCTGAGGAATCCTGGGAATTGTAGTTTGTTGTGGCACCTGAGCTCTCTCTGACAGAAAAAGACTAAATATCTCACAAAACCAGTTCCCAGAATTCCCTAGCACTAAGCCAGGGCACTTAAAGCAATATCAAACTGGATTATTTCTGCAGTGTGTTTTGGCACATTGTTCATTTAATTTCATTTGTATGCCGCCTTTCACACAGAAGGGACCCAAGGAGACTGGTCGATAAAAGGATAGATTACATTTATTTATTTAATCCAAGGATTTATTTCAAGGATTTTACAAGAGCCCTGGTGGTGCAGTGGTTTATTAAATTTATTATAGTTATTTTATTTATTTATTTCTAATTTATTATATTTATTATTTATTATATTTATCTATTATATTTATAATGTATTATATTTATTATTTGTTATATTTACAGAGTCCTGGTGGCATAGTGGTTAAATGCCTATACTGCAGCCACTCACTCACTAACCATACGGTTATTTATTTATTGGATTATTTATTTGTTATATTTATAATTGATTATATTTATTACATTTATTATTTATTATATTTATAGAGCCCTGGTGGTGCAGTAGTGAAATGCCTATACTGCAGCCTCTCACTCACAGACCAACAGGTTATTTATTATTTATTAGATTAATTTGTTATATTTATAATTTATTATATTTATTATTGATTATATTTACAGAGCCCTGGTGGCGCAGTGGTTAAATGCCTGTACTGCAGCCACTCACTCACTGGCCATAAGGTTACTTATTATTTATTATATTTATTATTTATTATATTTATTACTGATTATATTTACAGAGCCCTGGTGGCACCGTGGTTAAATGCCTGTACTGCAGCCACTCACTCACAGACCATAAGGTTATTTATTATTTATTAGATTTGTTTTATTTCCAAATTTATTATATTTATTATTTATTATATTTATCTATTATATTTATTATTTGTTATATTTATAGCAGCCCTGGTGGTGCAGTGGTTAAAATGCCTGTACTGCAGCCACTCACTCGCTCACAAACCATAAGGTTGCGAGTTCAAATTTCAGCAAAAGGGCTCAAGCTCAACTCAGGCTTGTAGGTCACTAAAACGAGTACCCAGATTGTCGGGGGCAATTGGCTTACACTTTCTAAACTGCTTAGGGAGTGTGCTTAGGGCACTATGAAGCAGTACATAAATGAAGTTGCTCAGTGCACTGGTTTGAGTGTTGGACTAGGACTCCTCTGGAGAACACAAATTCAGAGACATAGCCGTGTTAGCCTCTGAGATCAGCATGCAGAGAGCTCTTGTAGTAGCACCTTTCAAATGAAAGAAAGAAGTTGGCCGCAGCAGCATGAGCTTATGTAGAAACCACTAAAACAACATTACACTTTGTAAACCTCTTAAGCACACTAAATAAGCAGCATACATAATTTTTTGCACTTGCTATATTGCTGCTGCTATTGTAGCCCGCCTTTCTCCCACCACAATGGGATTCGAGGCGGGTACAATAAAAAAAAAATTAAAGGCAAAATAAATAAATAACAGAACTAAAAGCGTCGATTTACAAAAAGTTGTTGTTATTGTTGTCCTTGTTGTCGTCCCCCCCCCCCCTCCTCACTATTCCTCCCTCAGCTGAGGCTGCCTCCCCTCCTGACTCCCTCCCTCAGCTCCCCTTGCCTCAGGCGGCCCAAAACCTGAGGCGACACAGCACCCTCCTTAATCCTTACCTCCCTTTTCCCACCTCCTCTTCTTCCTCGCCCTCCATGTCTCTAGCCTTGCCCTTTTTGAAAGGGAGACCTCCCTCCTAAGCCTTGAGGCTCCTCCCTTACTCCTCCTCGTTGGCTACAAATGGCTTTTTAACTGAAAGAGGGTGTTGTTGTTAAGTTCCCCACAAGGCTGCATCCACACTGGAGGGATAACCCGGTTTGGTAGCGCTTTAACTCTTTGTCTGACTCACTGCTATGGAATTCTGGGAGCTGGAGTTTGTTGTGGGCCCTTCGGGCCCACAACAAACTCCAACTCCCAGAATTCCATAGCCTTGAGCCAGAAAAAGAGTTAAAGCGGGGCCAAAAGGGGGCCTCCACTTTCCCCTCAGAGAGAAAGACGCCATTTTCTTGGCTTCTGGAATATTCTTTGCTGCTGCCACAGAGAGTGTTTTAGTGGTGTTTTTTGTGAGGGAGACATTTTTTCCCCCTCAAAATCCTGAGGGGAAAAATAAAAACAAAACCTTGTTACTGTACTCTCGCTACTGGTACTGCTAGGAGAACTAGTAGTAGCAGTTACTAGTAGTAGTAACTGCACCACCTGTAACTACTACTAGTAGTTGCTGCACGGCCACACTGCAGGAATAATCCAGTTTGAGACGGCCGTAACATAATCTGTTGTACTCTCACTACTGCTACGAGAACTAGTAGTAGTAGTGGTAGTGGTAGTTACTAGTAGTAGTAACAAGGAGTAGTAGTTGCTGCATGGCCACACTGCAGGAATAATCCAGTTTGAGATGGACATAAAAGAATCTGTTGCTGTACTCTCACTACTGCAACGAGAACTAGTAGTAGTAGGTAGTGGTAGTTACTACTAGTAGTAGTAATAACAAGTAGTAGTAGTTGCTGCATGGCCGCACTGCAGGAGTAATCCAGTTTGAGATGGCTGTAACAAAATCTGTTACTGTACTCTCACTACTGCTACTGCTAGCAGAACTACTAGTAGTAGTAACAAGTAGTAGTAGTAGTAACTACTAGTAGTAGTTGCTGCATGGCCACATTGCAGGAATAATCCAGTTTGAGACGGCCATAACAAAATCTGTTACTGTACTCTCACTACTGCTACTGCTGGGAGAAGTAGTAGTAACTACTACTAATAGTAGTTAGTAGTAGTAGTAACTAATAGTAGTAATAGTTGCTGCATAGCCATATTGCAGAAATAATCCGGTTTGAGGCGGCCTTAACAAAACCCATTACTGTACTCGCACTACTGCTACTGCTAGGAGAACCACTACTACTAGTTGCTGCATGGCCACACTGCAGAAATAATCCAGCTTGAGACTGGATTGAGACTGCCTTAACTGTACTGGTTCCCAGTGCACAATTAAAATGAATACCGTCCAAAACACATCTTATTTTGTAGTATAGGAATGTATGCCTATTCTTTGCTAGTAATCTTTGCCTCTGATACCAAATATTCTGAAGCAGTGAGCAAGAGCACATCTGTTTTGTTAAATGAGATCTTACCTATGTTTTAAAACTGTTGACAGGGCATAGGAAAGAAACTACTCTAGTGAAGTCTTAGTACAGTCTACAGCATACATAATCCATAATCCATTTGTACTTTAGTAGTATTTTAATACTAAAGTTACATTCCTATGCTTAAATTGCTAATAAGTCCCATTGAATTCAGTAGAATTTGCTACCTATGTTTAGTAAATATTCCAGATGACGAAAAACCTATTCAGAGGTAATGTTCCAGTGAAATGCCCATTAGTAATCACAGAAGGAAGCTGGATGCCCTTTCTTATAGCCTTTGAAAACAAGACTTGCTGTTGATTGAGGAGTTAGGAGTTTATAATACAACAGAATTTGGGGGTATAATCCAATGGCAATCCAAATACATTCATGGGGTTTCACGTTATTGCGAGTGAGTGTATCTCACAGAATTTTGGGCAATGGGAAGTCATTCCGAACGCAATCATGGGGTTTCACATAATTGCGTATTAGAGTATCTCACACAATTTCAGGCAATGGGGGGTCATTTTGGGGAAATGGGAAGTCATTCTGAACACATTCAGAATGCAATCAGATTTCACGTAAATTCGCTAAACTAGCGAATTCAAGTAATTGTGAATTGGCTCCATTCACAATTGAGATAAATTCCTCCCATGCGATAAACTCCTTCATCTACTCTAAAGGAAGCCACGGTGTCTTTTCAGAATGAAACTTGTACAGTACACAGTAATTCATGGAGAATGGAGTGAAAATTTAAGGGAAACCATAAGTGTAATCACATTAATGCATTCTATAAAGTCTATTATACATGAAAGCTGGCTTTTGCAACTCTGCTGAAGCCTGAAAATGGCTTCAAGATGCTCCAGCAGTGTGTGGCATGTAAATGCCTCGCCGTCGGAGTGTCTTGAAACTGCCCACATCTGGGCGGCTGCCCAGTTTCCAGGCGGTTTCAGACCATGCCGCATATAAACGCTGCACTCCCAAGCCACCCAGACGGCAGCTATTAAGAGCCATCTGTTCCAGCTCTATATTGATCTTTTGTCTGCACAGATATCCAGTATTTTATTTCTTGATCTCCATATCATCCATTGTAGAAGTAGGAACTATGACCACTGCACAATCCTTATGTAGAATTGTTACCATAAAATACATGTAATGAAACTTTTAAATTAAGACTCTGTATTTGTACTTGAAAATGCATTAATCTATTACTAACAATAGAGTGCATTTTCTAGAAAAAGGAAGTTGCTGAAAGCCATGTATTTTGTTGTTGTGGTGGTGGTTTCTGCTTAAGCAAAGAAAGCTTAAATTAGTATGCCCTCCATATCCAGATTCTATATCCACAGATACAACAATCCACAACTTGAAAATATTCCCCCCAAAACAAAAAGCAAACCTTGATTTTGCCATTTTACATTAAGGGGCACTACTTTCCTGCACCACTGTATGTAATGGGACTTGAGCATCCACAGATTTTGATATCAACGGCAGCGGATAGCAAAGCCTCACTGTAATTGTTATTCCTATACCACCGCCACAACCAAACTATTACATAAGCAGTTTATGTGGATATACCTGTTGCTTCTAAACTGATTCCATTTAAAGAATCAAAGGGATTTGACCCAGGAACTCCCTTTATTTCTTCTATTTTTGTAGCAATTGTCCTATAGGTTAAGTGGTGAAGGTAATATATCCAGAGACAGAGAAGAAGGGACTAGAAACTACAATAAAGCAACAGGCAGAACATTTTGCAGAGGTTCTATCCATCTGCTTCAACTTTGGGTTTGTTTTTTGTTTTTTACCATACCCATGCCCCAGAGTAGATATTGCAAGACAACTGTACTCATGTCAAAGTACATTCATAAGTCATAGGTCCACTGCACTCCATAATCTAGTCAAGATGTAACATAATTAGTAAATTGATCAAGTAGCCTTTACATTGAGAACAAATGTGGTTTAATGGTTTGAGAGCTGGATTAGGCTTGAATCCCCACTCAGTCATGAAAGCTCATTGGGTGACCTTCAGCAACTCCACACTCTGGAGGAAGCCAATGGCAAACCCCCTCTAAATAAATGTTGCAAAGAAAAAAATTGGATGTGGTGCTGTTAGTCTAAAATGACTGGGGGGGGGGGGGAGTCTTTATAGATGTGTGGAAAATGACAGAGAAATAATTTGCCAATATGCAACTACAAAAGTGCACAAATGAATGCAGTGTGGTCCAAGGTGTCTTTGCTGTAATAGAAACATTCCCTAAAACTGATCAATAAGTGTACTTACTGTGTATTTAGGTAATTTAGCTCAAAATTTAAATGGAAGTGGAAATTGTAGTCATATTACAGTAATAATAGAATGCCAAATGTTGTGCACTACAGTTCCCAGTGTTCCTCACCATTGACTATGCTAAGTAAACCTTTTGGGATCTGCAGTCCAGTAATATACAGTCGCCCCTTGGAACTCGTGGGGGCATCCGTTCCGGACCCCCACCCCCGCGAGTTCCAAATCTCGCACATATTCAAGCCCCACAGGCATGCATGTGGGGTGGGCGCCCCATTAAAGTTAATGGTAGTCACCCCTCCACGGATTTCCAAGTCAGCAGATTTCAAGTCTGTAGACTTGGAGCAGGGGGACTGTATTGCTGGAGAGTCCCATTGTTTTCACCCTTCCTGTATATATAAAGCTAATACAGTTGGCCCTCTACATTTACAGCTTTGAATTTTACAGATTTGATTATTTGCAGTTTTGATTAATATGTTCTCTCTAGGAATTTCTAAGTCCTCTAGCACAGTTCTGTTGAAGATTGACCATAGAATTGTACAGTGAGCCCTTGGTATCCACTGGGGTTTGGTTCCAGGACTCTCCGTGGATAACTAAATCCGTGGATGCTCATGTTCCATTAAATATAATGGCACAACAAAATGGTGTCTCATACATAAAATGGAAAATCAAGGTCTGCTATTTGGAATTTATACTTTCTGGGAATATTTTCAAGCTGTGTATGCTCAAATCTGTGGATAAAAAATCTGTGGATAAGGAAGGCCAACTGTACTAGGGAACCTAGAAATTCCTAGAGAAAACACTTCTGTAGGGATTTGTAGGTCCTCCAACATGATTCTGTGATCAACCTCTGGCAGATATTGGCCACAGAGTTGCACCAGAGGACCTGGAGATTCCTATAGAAGTGTTCTCTCAGGTGAAAAGAATAGTGTGTTTTTTTATTTGCGTTTTTTCCACATTGACAGGAGTCCTTTGCCCCTAACCCCAGGGAATGTAGAGGGACCATTGATGGATACTTACTAAGTAAAAACCTAGTTTGTGCTTGGGGGCAGAGGAAAAGAGAAAACATTATTTTTCCATTCAAGTGACAACTGGGGGGGGGGGCAGGACCCTACACCTTTGTTGTGTGTCTTTAACTTGATTTTGCCTTATGATGACCCTAAGATGGCCTTATCACAGGGTTTTCATAACAAGATTTGTTCAGATGGGGCTGGCCATTACCATCCTCTGAGGCCGATAAAATGTGTCTTGCCCAGGTTACTCAGTGGATTTCCATGACTGAACTGGGATTTGGATCCCCGGTTTCCTGGTCCAAGATTTAAACCACTGCACCATGTTGGCTGTCTCTAAACACACAGATACACACTCCTATTTCTACTTAAAAGTTCAAATACATCAGTTGAGTGTCATGAAGACAAAGGACCAATCTCTAGGCAGACAGGAACACAATACTTCATACTCTACTACAGCTTATTTATTATCAGACAAAATACAATTTTACTTACAAACAATATTGTTTCCTTTATTTTTGAATATCCAGCATCAAGAAATGGCAGACTGTGTGTTATCTCCTTTCATGTGCATCTGTAAGGTTCTTGAAATGACCAGAGGCTGACATTTTTTGAGGCTGGGCATTCAAAAATAAATACATCATCATCATCTGTGAGGTATTGTTTTTACTGGTGAGAGCCAGCATTGCATAGTGGTTTGAATGCCACACACCAACAAAATGTTACTAGCCATGAAACAAAGTAGGAATATTACATGCCTCTTAACTTCCCTATTCAGAAAAAAACCCTATGGTCTAAAAATGTCTATAGCAATCACTTTCTTGGTAAAGCGCTGATCAACAAGGCAAAGAAAAAAAATTGGTTCTTGTGGACATTTTCTTCATTAACATCTTGAAATACAGGAAGTTCACCACCAAGTTCCTAAACAAATCCAGTAAGGGAAGTAGTCATGAAAAGTTTAACTTTCCATTCACTGGCTTTGCACTTGTTCCATTGCAACTAGACTTTCCAGAGAGAATCTGGCACTGGTTGCCAAGGTTGGACTTGGTTTATGGCTTCATTGAACTATATAAACTTTAATTCGGCATTAAAGACACACATCTGATAAGTGCTACATAGCAGACATGGTGCAATTAATATATAATCTCTTACAACTTCTCATTTCCAGTTTACTGTACTATGTGTGCTACTTACTTCGCACACAGAAATATTGAACATTGTGCTCAGCACAGCACTTAGCAGCATGAATGTAGAATATTAAGGTTTCAGTCCTGTCATATTATTTGATCCCCTTTAATACATGAGTAGTATTCACAAATAATATCTGTACACAGACTTTTATTTGAACTTACCATATATCAAAAAATACAAATATGTGGTTCTGTTGTGTCACATTTCCAAAAACATGCCTTTGTTATAAAAAGGACAAGACACTCCAGGTTAAATTTTACAAGTTTTTATTCTGGTGTTAATTCTAAAATTATTGAAACATAAAAACTAAATTCATCCAAATATCAGCTATTATAGAAAGTTTATATCCATGTACATAAACATGAAAACTAGTACATTTACTTAAATGTTGACCCATGTTGATACATCCTCAGTTTTCAATTTACTCACACAAGAATTATAAACATTAAAAATGTTTGACCTCCTCATTTGTGTAATCTAAAAATACACAAGGGATTATGTTACCATTTAAAAACCAATTCAGTCTTTATAACAATGCTAAAAGAATAGCAACCTAACCTCTAAAGTGTATTATTAACATTGTTGGCATTCAGGAAATTTTACTGCTGACCTTACAAGGGAATAGCAGGGAGGGCTTTTTTCTGATTTTCTGATTCCTCCAGCCTTATGTGGGAATCACTAAAAATCAACCCCCTGCCCCAAAGTCTCTACTGGAATGTATGAATGGGAGAACCTTTAACCAAATATCCTCAAGCACATCGTACAGAGTGGCACAATTCAGACAAAGGTAAGCACAGTTAATTTCAGACGGAAGAGTTAAAGGACATAGCACCTTTTATATGCAAAGTTTTATGGACTATGTAATTCTTCTGTAGTATAAACAACCACATAAACTCAACACAATTAATGGGATTTGCAAAATACACATGTTCCAGTTGAGTTTCCACAGGAGCAGCTCCTAAGAAACTTTTTTCATTTCTCAAAGGTATGCCATTATCAGTATCAATTTTAACATTGAAAAGAAGAAAGGAAACAAAGTGAGGTACAGTACAGGGAAACTCAACATAAAGGCAAGAAAAGAATTCTGTAGAGTCATTTCTCCATCACTTGCTCAAAATAACCTTAAGGGTCCTCGTGTCTTTTTCCTTGCTAGAAACAAAATACCAGCCATTTTCGTTTGGCATACATTAACCTTACCAATGAATAAGGCCAAACTAAAGAAATAAAAACATACTTCCCATGGAAAAGCCAATGCACTTGGAGAAACAAAATAAGGCACCCACACCATGTATGGAAATGACTTTTTCTATAGAACTACTATATTGGCTCTTCTTGCTTTACCTGCAAACCTCCTACATTTGTAGTAACAGATCCAGTAGCCATAAACAGGGAAAAGCATGCAGAAATCTGCATAGGGTTGTTGCCAGTGCAAAAATTAACAGAGTGAGAAGAGTATTGCAATAAATATCCAGGTGAATTGAGAGCCCTATGCTTTCTCTTTTAGAATAGCATAACATTCCTCTTGGGCTGCTGTAACAGAAAAAGAACCTATATATTTTTGAAAATAGAAACTAAGGTAATAATTTGTTTTCCAGTGAATAAGTAATGTTCTGTCTTACCTGTAATTCTTATACATACTAGGTTGTTTAACAAATAATGGGGGTGGGAGGGTTGGAGAACAACTTCTTTTTAAAACTGAATCTGAGCATGGCATTAAAGAGAACCAGTGACCCTTATAAATGCTTGCTTTACTCATCTAGCTCATGAACTCTTTTGAGTTCAATTAACTACATGACACATCCTGGATTCTATAAGAAGACAATGTAAACATTTTTTCCTTTTGTTCACTCCTCTTGGCACAGGACAAAAAAGCCACCTGTAATCCAGTGAGAGGGAAGGAGCTGCTTTGCTATCATCTAGCTAAAAGACCCATTTCAGTCAGAACTAATATCTAATATGGAGGGCTGGCTTTATAGTCTTCAAGGGCTTTTTCTACATAAATAGGAGTTCAGAAGAAATATGGAAGGCAAGGAAAGCTGCATTGTTCCATGAGGGAAAAAACCCTCCAAATTCCACACCAAAATGTGGTGTGAACTATTCAACTGGAGAACACCAGACTGGGAAAGCATGCTGGTGGGGAGAGGTTTAATCTATAGTAGTGTATAGCACCACTGTAGGTATGTCACTTCCACCAGATGGAGTTACTCACTTCTATAGCTATTATTTGGCAGGACATCATCTACCTTAGGTTATAGGAAGCAATTGTTGGGTCATTATAACCATCTGTGTCAGGAATAAAAAGAGCAAACCAAAGAAGGAATGAGAAGATTTTCTCTGTCTTAACAAGGGTAAAAGTAATTGAGAACAAGCAGAAGAGCAGATAAGTGTCAAAGAATCAAGAAATATCAAACCAACTGTATATAGCATGGAAGGACATAAGTGTTACTTTGACTGGCTGGCAAGTAAGCTGAGCTTCTAAAACATTTCTACCACCTGAAAATACAGGCCATCCACATGAAATGTCCAATATTTATTCAGGGATTTATTTATTTATTATTATTATTTTTAAAACATGAGATTCAAAGGGTTACTGCTGAAGTTCTTAGAGAATTAGGAACCAACAGGTAAATTAATCTTTGGTAGAGTGTAAAAACATTGGTACCTACTGTAATATTTACTTCATTTCCATTAGCATCAAAAGAATGTTCTGAGTTCATTCTCTTTCTTCAACTGTAGCTATAAATAAATGATCTAACTCAAACACTAAAATTCTTCTAACATTTTTTGAGGGTAGTGTGTTAATGGTATCTGGAAGATGTATGCTGTTTGATGAAATAGGTTGCAGTCCCTGAGAATTGTCATATTCTAATATGTCAGTTTACACAGAAACTGTATCAAAATACAGCATTAGGAATTTGAGCTACATTGAAATATTCTATCATAAAGGCACTTATGCAGCAGAAATACTGTAACAGAAGCTAATGCAAAGAGGATGAGAGACTGCAAAACTATTCACATCTTGCAAAAACTATTCATATCTTGCACAACCAAATAACTTACTTCAGGATCTAAGCATGTATAGCATGCATATGGCATCCCTTTCCTCCTAACATTTTTCTTCTGGAAATAATCTTCTTGCATGGGGTTGGCTACTAGTCATGAAGGGGGGAAAATACAGATGGAGGATTGAAAAATTCTGAGGGGTGAGAGGAGGGTGCCAGGTTCCAAAACTGGCTTGCTCTATATCTGTTCAGTGCAACCCCATGTTCTATCTAGTGCCATCTCCAACTGGATTTTCCATCCAATTTTTTTTTATTACACATTTTTGTAATACACCTTGTTTGATGAGTTTGTCACAATAGTATCAGTTTTAAAAATTCATGAACATTTTATTCACTTAAAATATCTAAAAAGAATTGTGTGTTTGTTCTTGAAAAAAGTATTAGGGGTTAGATTTTCAAGTAATCAGGATACACAGGTTCATTTTTAAGTGGTCAACACTCATACAGACAGATTGGGCAGGCAACTGCAGTGCAAAGGTTTAACATTAATTAGTAACATGTTTGTTTGCCAGAATGATTCTTCAGTAAAAAAATTCATCTCAGTTTTAATCTATTCAAGAAAGTATAAATTCCTTTTTGGAATAATTGAGAATATTGCTTACCAAACTTGGTGTACATATTGCTATTCAGATCAGGCTAAAGCAAGAGAAGTTCATAGAATCATAGAATCATAGTTGAAATTCTCTGCCTATATTTCTACATTCAATGGGACATGCTTCCAAATAGAAGACTGAACATAAAAGATTAGTTTTGAGAAAAGTAACTAGTCCTCGCTGCAAGAGTTTGCTCACAATGCTTTCGCGTAAAGGCTCTAATTGCTTTACATACTGAATCAACATATGCACCCAGTTTTATGTCTGAGTCTGTTTGATAAACTGTGAAATAACATGAAGAATAATGTATGTAACATATCCACGACACCATTTTAAAGTGGAGGCTGTACTGGTCGCAGCTTCATTTAGATTTTAGATTTTGTGTGAACCTGTGTGATGTTAAAGATTTTCTATTGTGCTTGGTCATGGCAGCAATTCTTAAGCTTTATAATAATTATTTATACTTTTTGTCCTCACATTTTTTCCTGATCACCTGTAAATTGTATTTTGCCTTCTATAGGTTCAAACAAGAACATTTATGGAGAGGCAAAGTTTCCTTAGTTGACAAATAAATTTAAAATGAAAATTTGAAGAGGACTTGGCTTCCCTAGAAGCCAAGGTGACTAAACTGAAACTGTAGTGCTTTGGAAAAATCATGAGACAGTATGACTCTCTAGAAAAGACAACAATACTTGTTAAGGTAGAAATCAGTAAGAAAAGAGGAAAACAACACTACAGATGGATAGATTCAATCAAGAAATCCACTCTTGGTCTTGAGTCTGCAGTCTTGGTCTGCAGGCTGTTGATGACAGGGTGACTTGAAGGTCACTCACTCAGGTCGCCGTAAGTCAAAGCTGACTTTGATGGCAATTAACCACAAATAAACACAATGGAATTTACATTTAAACTGTTCTCAAACTGAAATGTTAAAATCACAATTAACATAAATAGGTCCACAGGTTAACATGAGACAAAATTATGACACATTTAATTTACTGTCAAACATACTGGGCATTGCTTAAACATAAGAGTATCACAAAAAGAGAGGAAGTTTTGTTTTGTTTTTAAAATAAAGACTACTCTTCTATAGAGCCTATTTTTTCATAGGCCTAGTCTTTGGCATTTCAACACTGTGAATCCAGTAATCCCATCCTCAAATCTATTGTCTACTTATTATTATACTATCAAGATCAATAGCTCTTAGAACCAGAAGCAATGTTATATATCACATGGAATATCAGGGCACCGAAAACCTCTGGCTACTGTTTAGCTTATGTGACCATAATGCTAACATTCTGCTTAGTGTTACACAAAATGATTCTCTCTTCCTCCTGTGTTTGTTGCTCACCTCTTCTCCTTCTTCATGGCTAGACTGAGAATGCTGGAAGTTCTGATTATATTTTAACTAAATATGGCTTCCCTGATGGGAATTATGCATTAAAACTGGTTAGTCTGGAGTAACATGTGCTGAGCCATTTCATACATCATGTAACTCTTGACTGCCAGCACAATATTTCAGTGGAATTTAGACTACTGTTATTAACTATTTCCTGTGTTATACTCTCAGTTAAATTTGTACCATTGATTATTTGTTATGATAAAAGCAGGACAATTATTACTGAACAAAATACAAAAAAAATGTGTGTTATAGTAACAAAGCGGGAAAACCCTTTATAAAAAAAAAAAAGAAATACGTATAGAAATATACTGGCCATAAACTCCCCTGAGAAGCAGTGTAGGTAATCCTCCCAGAAAGTCTTTTTTTTCTTCAAGTAGGTCATGTGGTTGTGATGATGTAGAGATTAATGCATACACAGAGGCTGTTGATAAAGTGGCAATGCGTAACAATCTTGCAATGTGTTATAAAGGTGCAATTGCCTGCAGTTCCTCAGTGCGGATATGGCAATGAAGTTCTGCTTTACATATTCCAGGCACTAGGGATTTAGTGGCTGCAAGCAAAGGAGGTTCTTCTTCTCCTAGAAAGAAACAAAAAATTGGAAATGTTCTGTTACACTGTTTGTCCCTTCAACACAGAGTAAAATATGACACTATTAAATTTTATCTTAGTAAGCACTTTGTTAAAAAACACTTTGTTAAAAAACAAGAAGCCTCTAAAAATAAGTTACAATGTAACCTTCAAAGTTAAAGGTACCAAAAGTAAGTGAAGAGAGTCAAGTATAGTTTACCACGTGGGAATTTTGTGTGACACAGGGGCCAAACAGATGGCCCAGAAAAGGCAGCTTCCGGGTGGCTTGAGGGCATGGTGTTTTGAGGATGCTCGCCCCAAGCTGCCCAAAAGCAGGGCCGCCTAAGGCAGCCCTTTAGCGGCCAATATAGGAGAGGATCTTTTCCACTCCTATTTGGGTTGGCAGTGGGGTGGCTTGGGGCTGTGCTGTATGCTTGCCGCAGGTCTGGGACAAGCAGCTATGGGGTGGTCCCAATCCATCTTTTTGGGGTAGTCTGTTTCACCCCTAAGAAATACAACCAAAAGAAACCTCATGGACAAAAACTTTCTTGCCTTCTCTTCTGCCCTGTAGCCTTTTCACCCCTGAAAAACTTTTGTAGAGTATCTGAGGACCCTCTTGAACAACACAAGGATACAGTGTGAAGGACTGGTAAGGGAAGGGAGAATCTGTGAGTTTACCTTACACATCTGATGTCAGTCTAATACATGCCATTCTCATCCCTGTAAACTGCCACTCACTTTTTAAAAATTGGACTTTTGTTTATTGAAATTCTGACTCTACTGTTCCAAGGGCTTGGGAGTTTTTGTCAAATTCATGTGAAAGCTCAGAAACGAGGAGGAGACAAAGAGGCTAAACAGACAGGCAAAAAGAAGTGCTTTCAGGCTGGCTTGAAGATGGGGCATTTAGATGATACATGCCTTGAAGCCAGCAGAAAAGTGCCCTTATGCAGAGAAAAACCATTTTAAAAAGAAGCAGCTTTTTAAAAAGAAGCCACTTCTTCCTGGTTTGAAGCCATGTCATGTGGTCATGACATGAGCACTCCAGCTGCCTTAGGAGACGGTGGTGGGGTTGGTGGGTTTCAATGTGGCTTCAGAAAAGGCAGCTTCAAGGCACTTTTTCCTGCCCATCTGATTTGCCTTTAAGACAAATTCCAGTGGCCAGGGACCACAGCAGCCTTCCTCAATCTGGTGCTGTCTGAATATTTTGGATTAGCACTCCAGCCATCATAATGAAAGTGAGTCCTAATCTTGGGGGAAAGGCAGGAAATACCTGTAAACAAATAAAGAGCAGCAGGAGGAGGATCAAGAGCAGCAGCAGCAGCAGCCACTGCCCAAAAGGAGAGCATCAGATTAACAAAGGCTGAAACAGGCATTCAAATATCCCTCTCTACTAGGATTAGCCCCAATGCGGGGGGGGGGGGGTGTCACTCTGAAATAGTGGTGAGAAGCCCCCTCCCCCATTCAGACTATGAGTCACAGGTGTCCAACACTGTTTTCTAGTACTCCCTTACAATCATTTTACTGAAAAGATATCGCCTGACACAGACACTGTTCCAAACAGAGTATGATATGCACTATGGTAGAAGAGCAGCACAACTTTTGCTGCTCCTACCTGAAATATATGCTGCTTTGATAAGATCTCAGTGACAAAAATTTCATGAGTGGATCAGGTAGTGGTGGTGCAGAGGCCCTTGTTATTAAAGTTTTGTTTTTAAGTGGAATTCCTAGGTTTATATCTTTCTTCACCACTCAGTCTTACCCAGTCCTGATGAAGAGGAGACACTCTCTGTAATGGAAGAGGTTTCAATTTGGTCTGCTAAGAGCCCTTCCATTAGAGGTAATGATAATTCAGATGAAGGAACAGAAGAATCATAAATTCCAGAATCCCGGGGCATATCAGGAAGATTGGTAGCTTTTACAACATGCAGCAAGGGTGGAAGAATGGAACTACCATTGTGAATGTCCTGAGATTCTCTATCCTCTCCAAGATTCAAATGCTGCACCATACAATGTGAGTCTGAATTTAAAGTCAGAATAATATTTGCATCAGCTTTTAGGTAGAAATCCCCATCAGTCACTTGTTTATTGACTAAATCATTTAGCACTAGTCCAGAGTCAAATTTTTCCATCACAGGCTCTTGGTACTGTAAAGGAGCTGGGAAAAAGTCAACAAATTGCTTTTCAAACCAGTCAGGCTCCTGGTCAATGTACTGGTGCATGTTGCAAATGGCTACATAAAGGGACCGTCCAGATTTACTCCTGAAATAATTCCTCTTGCTGATGTGCACAGGATACAACTCTGAATCATGAAGGCTAAGATCTCTGGACTGTAAATGAGAATAAAGCTGAGGCAGGTTATCCATGAGCTTGTATTTTGTAGATAGATCCAGAATACCAGGAATGTCACTCTCACAGGAATAATCAAAGTAGACTGCAATGAACTTGCAGAAGTCATGGGGGTTCTGTTTCGTATGACGCAGCTTCTCTGCTATCATAGCTACAGCAAGCATAAACAGTTCTCCTTTCCCAGCATCTTTTTCTTTGGATCCCTTGTGTTTCCAGTTCTTTTTCTCCACAAAGTATTTCATTCCTTTGGAACACACAATGATGACATACTGGGATTCACTGATTTTTCGATGAAGCCACTCTTTTTGTCCTTCTTTACAAATCCTCAGATCTTCCCATAAATCTAAGGAAACCTTTAAAAGAGAGAGAGAGAGGGAGGAGGTTGAAAACATTATAAAATTGGCCGAGTGACTCTCTACAACCAAAGTATCTTATATTATTATCATTAAGAAGTGTTTCTGTGTTCACAAATAGGCAATTCTCTATAGGTTTGTCTACCAGTGCTCAGTGCTTTGTTGGTGCTGTTTTTTCAAAGCAGCATTAATTGGTGGAAGAAAGAACTGGAGGCAGTTCGTACATAAAGGTAGCCCATATATGATAACTGTCAGGTGGATGGGGAAATGTGCTGAGATCACAGCCCCACATGGGTGGCATAACATTATACCATGTAAACATCTGTGATGCATGAATTCGCACAATATTTGCCTTAAAGTGTGTGCGTGCGTGCGTGCATGCAGTTGTGCTTGCTTGGGCAAGGAATACTCTGAGGTGGTTTTGTCAATCTATTAATGTATGTTGAAAAATGTGCACCTACTCTCCCACAAATGACATGATAAAGTGTTTGGTACATTTTGTCAAACACCTACTTATTCTCCATGGCAGCATTATAAATTGCTTTATAAACACAAAGAACCTTATAATTCCAGTGAACAGCTCAATGATATTTGTACCCACTACTCATTCCTCCTATTATAAACAAAGGATTTTGATGTCTTGAAGGATACCTCTTGCTGCTGGTGTATGATCCTAATTCCCCTTGGACTTGGTTAGATCTTTTGAAATTGTATGTTTTAAATTGTTTTAACACGGTTAATAGTTTAATTCTATTTTAATGTTAACTTTTTGTATGTTTTCAATTAAATTGTAATCATTTTAATCTGTAAGCCAGTTTGAGACTGTTTCAGGGAAAAGATGGAATAGAAAAAATGATGATGATGATGATGATGATGATGATGATGATGATGGCGGCGGTTTTGAGTCTGGATTAAGATGTAAGAACATTTTATAATGGGCTGTCAGGCTTTTAAGGATAAGGGAAATCAATTAACCACCTAAAATGACAACAGTCACTCTTAGTATCCATTCTTGAGAGAAAATCTGCACAGTCAGGTCAGATTTACAATTCAGAGGCTTGTTCAGAGGGTTGGTCCAGATTAATAGTACATTGTAATGCTGGATTATTTGCTCTGAGGGTATATTATAAACCTCCAAAAACATGGGGAGATGCAGGTTGCTAAAACTGCAGCAGCCTGATCCAAAAACACATTTATTATAATCACCATCATAACCATATCTATCTAATCACCATAATCACCATTATAATCATCATCATCATCTATTTGTGACATTTATATCCAGTTTTCCTCCAAAAAGCTTTTCCCTCCCATCTTTATCCTCTTAACAATCCTGTGAGGTAAGTCAGCCTGCATAAAAATGATTGACCCAAGGCCAGTGAATTTCTTCACTAAGTGAGGACTTGAACCTGAGTGTCCCAGTCAGACATTTTAACCCAAGTGTCAGCCCAAGGGGTCCATACAGTCCTCCTGGCCACCTAGTGAGGTACATGCCTAGTGAGGGCCTCATGTCAATGAGGGGATGTGGGAGGCAATATCATTATGCCCCCCCCAGCTGTTTCAAGCCCAGGGGGACTTTTTTCAAGACCAAAAGTGACTTCCAAGGTTTGGGGGGAGGAGAGACATGTATCAAGCTCAGAGCTCTAAAAGGTGCCTTCCCCTACTTTAACCATTAAACAACAATGGTTGTAAGCACTGCTGCATGCGCAGAGCTCCATGTTATTAAGGGTGTCTCATTCACTTTTTTGCCAAGTATGGCTGAAAAATACTGCCGTCAGATTCCACAGAAGCCTTCTACAAATGGATCTGATCAGAGCATAGAAAAAGTTACTTTTTAAACTACAACTCCCATGATTAAGTCAAGGGTCATGCTGGCAGTAAGATCCTGTAAGGTGTAATCCAAAAAATAACTTTTTCAAGGTCTGGATATGATGGTCAGGATAGAAAGATCTTAGCATCAATACGTAATCAGTAAATATTCCAAACATCTGAAAAATAACTAAAACAGAAAATAATAGGCAAGTACTTTTACCAAATAAGTGAGGGTGGTGTAGTGGTTTGAGTGTTGGCTAGGAGTCTGAAGACCAGGGTTTAGATCCCCGCTTGTCCATGGAAACCCACTGGGTGGCCCTCAACAGGTCATATTCTTCCAGCCTCACAATTCTTGCCAAGAAAACCCTGTGACAGGTTTGCCTCATAAGTCTGAAATGACTTGAAGACACACAACTTTTACCAAGTTTTTTTACTTGGTAAAAAGTTTTATCAAGATTTGACCACTAGAGGTCAGACTTGCTGTGTGGATCTCTTTGTGCTAACCTACAAACAACTCCCTCTCCTTGAAAAAATAACATTTAAATTCATTCAAATGCCAATTAATTTAAAACCTCACAGAGACAGGATTAGTCCTGTACAAAGACTCTAAATAAATCCTGCAGGCTAATGCTTTTTTCTCTTTTTGACTTTGCCAGGTTTAGCTATTTAAAACACAGATTTTCACCTAATTTCATTTAAAACAAAAAACAAAAACGATGGACCAAAAACAAGTTTGTGAAGAAACATTATGAAGATTCGAGCTACTTATATAAATGAACATTAATGTTCCACAATTATTTTTTCCACCAATTCTTTTCAATGGCAAGGTGATTTTTGATAATCGTTTTGAAAACCAAATACAAGTCTGTGTTTGAAATTTCCTTGCTTATATGCACACTTGGACAACCTATAAAATGAGTTTACCTCACAACCACAGAAATCCTGAAGGAAGTAGGCAAAGCACTGGATGACATTAATATGCTTCTGGCAATCTTTATTGGAATAACAGATGAACACTTTAGGTCGGGGTCGTTGCCTTTCCACATGGAGAGCTGAAGAGTAGTTTGAAGACTCCGAACTCTCCTCATCTAAATGGGAATAGATATTTTCTAAATTGAAACAAAAAAATTGAAAATGAAGCATTTTACTATCTACACACACTAGTATGGCATATTTTTTTTATCTGCAGCATTCCCTTATCCAAAAATATCCTATATTTCCTTCAAAAATAACTTAAATACTCTCTGGGGATTTGATGTAGCCAAAGTTGCTGCTTAAAGTCAGAGAAATAAAAGGCTTTCCTCTATGCAATTCAAATTAATGAGAAATAGGTATGCTGAATTTATTACAAGAAGTAAGAGAGCCCTTATGGGATTTTCATGTGCTAACATACATTTGCTAACTTTAGGTACTTGACTTTGGGAGAGGAACATTTGTTGTTGTTTTTCAGGCAGGAAAATATGTTGAGGCAAACTTAGAAAGTATGAATTACTGACATCTCCGTATGCCCAATCTATTGAAAAATTATTACTACTTTGGACTACATCTCCCAGAGTACTCTAAACCAGCATGGGCAAAGTGGTTGTGGGGTTTTTTTGTTGGGCAAAAAAAGGTTATTTCCCCAAGCATTAGGCGGTCTTGAAAATTTTCAGCACCACACACAATCTGAACCCAGGCAAACTTCAGCCATTGGTGAGTTCAAATGGAGCGTACTTGTCCTATGTCTGGAGCAACTGCAGCCATTCTGACCCAGGAGATGAGACACATCATGAATCTGTGCTCCTCTCCAGGGTCTGATTTCATGTGGTTATCACATGAAAATCTCATAATCCTGAGGAGTTGCAAGTGACCTACTATACTGTTGCTAGTCTAGAGATTTCAGTATCAAGGAATGGTTGAAGCAAAGAACTTCAGACAACAGAATCCAGCTTCTAAACAATTCAGTTTCCTCTGCATGTCAAAATTCATCCTCTGAAGAAAAGAAAAACCTACCTTGCTGCTTCTTGCGACACATCACCGTAAAAAGTGTTGCAAATGCTGAGATGACAACCAAGGGAACAGTAATAGCTATTGCTCTTATTGGCCCTGCCCATGGGGAGTGCACTTTGAAAAGGAGAGATAGGAGAAACAGACACTGAATTAGCTCTGCTCAAAGGGAGGCATCTGAACAATCTAATATTTTATTGTCATTGTTGCTTTTGTAATACTTCTACATCATACACAGAAGGAGATTCTCCCATTCCTATATAATTCATATATATCCTCCATATCCACACGTAGAGTGGGGCAAAAAGGTACTGTATTTAGTCAGCCAACAACTGTGCAAGTTCTCCCACTTAAAAAGATGAGAGAGGCCTGTAATTGACATCATAGCTAGACCTATGAGAGACAAAATGAGAAAACAAATCCAGACAATCACATTGTCTGGTTTGGAAAGAATTTATTTGCAAATTAAGGTGGAAAATAAGTATTTGGTCACCGACAAACAAGCAAGATTTCTGGCTCTCACAGACCTGTAACTTCTTCTTTAAGAGGCTCCTCTGTCCTCCGCTTATTACCTGTATTAATGGCACCTGTTTGAACTTGTTATCAGTATAAAAGCCACCTGTCCACAAGCTCAGTCACACTCCAAACACCACTATGAGGAAGACCAAAGAGCTGTTCAAGGACACCAGAAACAAAATTGTAGACCCGCACCAGGCTGGGAAGACTGAATCCACAATAGGCAAGCAGCTTGGTGTGAAGAAATCAACTGTAGGAGCAATAATTAGAAAATGGAAAACATACAAGACCACTGATAATCGCCCTCGATCTGGGGCTCCACGCAAGATCTCATCCTGTGGGGTCAAAATGATCACAAGAACAGTGAGCAAAAATCCCAGAACCACATGGGGGGGACCTAATGAATGACCTGCGGAGAACTGGGACCAACGTAACAAAGGCTACCATCAGTAACACACTATGCCGTCAGGGACTCAGATCCTGAAGTGCCAGATGTAACCCCCTGCTTAAGCCAGTACATGTCCATGAAGTTTGCTAGAGAGCATTTGGATGATCCAGAAGAGGATTGGGAGAATGTCATATGGTCAGATGAAATCAAAGTAGAACTGTTTGGTAGAAACACAACTCATCGTGTTTGGAGGAGAGAAAATGCTGAGTTGCATCCAAAGAACACCATACCTACTGTGAAGCATGGGGGTGGTTTGGAGCTGTTTCTCTGCAAAGGGACTAGGACGACTGATCCGTGTACATGAAAGAACGAATGGAGCCATGTATCATGAGATTTTGAGTGCAAACCTCCTTCCATCTGCAAGGGCATTGAAGATGAAATGTGACTGGGTCATTCAGCATGACAATGATCCCAAACACATCACCCAGGCAATGAAGGAGTGGCTTCATAAGAAGCATTTCAAGGTCCTGGAGTGGCCTAGCCAGTCTCCAGATCTTAACCCCATAGAAAACCTTTGGAGGGATTTGAAAGTCTGTGTTGCCCAGCGACAGACCCAAAACATCACGTTTGACCTTTGTCATTGCCAACAAAGGATATATAAGCATTGAGATGAACTTTTGATATTGCCCAAATATTTATTTTCCACCATAATTACAAATAAATTCTTTTCAAATCAGACAATGTGATTGTCTGGATTTGTTTTCTCATTTTGTCTCTCATAGTTGAGGTCTAGCTATGATGTCAATTACAGGCCTCTCTCACCTTTTTAAGTGGGAGAACTTGCACAATTGGTGGCTGACTAAATACCTTTTTGCCCCACTCTATTTTATCCAAGGATTCAACCATCCACAGCTTGAAAACTATATATCAATTTCAAAAAGCAAACCTTGATTTTGCCATTTTATATAAGGGACACCATTTTACTATGCCATTGTATTTAAAGGGATTTGAGCAGACACAGATTTTGATATCCACAAGGAGTCCTGGAACCAAGCCCCAGCAGATACCATGGGCCCACTGTATTAAAAGGGCTGCAAAAGCCAAAAACCAACCTTACTCTGACAGCTGAAAACTACATATCTTTCCATCAGTTACCACAATTTCTACATACACTGTAGAATGCATCTTCAGGAAAACTAGAAGTTTGAACACACAATGTAGTGATCACAAAATTCCCACCCCTTTCTCCAACACACACAACCAAAAGATAACCTGGCACTGTTTGCCAATTCCAATTCTCTCTCATGTAGGGCAGAAGTAACAATAAGAAGGAAAAGGAGTGTCAGGCCACGTTTGGGCAACCACCCTGTTCTTCCCTTGATTGGTTCTTTAAAACATTTAACAAAAAGGGTTAGGGCTTATATATGTTTTTTCTATGCTAATTTGGCCATTTCAGGAAAACCTAAGAAGCAACCTCAGAAAGAACATATAAACTAACCAATTTTACTTACTACGTAAACAGACAAATTAAAAAAAAACATACCTGGTTTGAGTGCATAATGCATTGTTTTCCTTGTTGTGTTGGTGTCATCAACCAGCTTATTTTTAAAAAAGAAGAAGCAGGGATGCACTTATTTTAAAAGTTGTACAGTACTGCAATATATATTTTCATGACAGGAATTAATTACAGGAACCTGGATGTTTTTCCCCATTCTTCTTGCCTCCTGCAGGCCTGCCCAAAATCCAGCCTACTAACCCTCCATAGCAAGTTTTGTGTTCTCTAAGGTATGCATAATGCAGTGGGCAGAAAAGATTGTCCCCTTCCTGATTCTACTGATGGAAACAGCTCCATCAGTGATTTCATCCCATAGGATTTAGGCCCTCATCTTCAACAAAGAAGAAAAAATGTATGGACTGGTTTACTAATGCCTTGAATCCCATTTTAGGAGAAAGACAGGGTATAAATCTAATAAATAAATAAATAGATAAACAGCTTCATCATCTGATGTCTACAGAACCAAGTTAATACTTTGCCTTTGCAAATGGATGGCTGAACCTCACAAGAAGAATTTTATTGTGGCATCAAATGCAATACTTTCCAAGAAGACTAGTTTACAGAATGAACTACAAGTTATCCACTAAGTAAGGAACAATCAAATGTTCTTTACTTAGTTGTAAAAAAAATCCTTCCAGACTTGGAAAAGTCCAGAAGGAATGCTTGGAAAGTCCAGAAGAAAGGAAACTGCATAGAGAAAAATATTTTTAAAAACATGAATTATTAAACATATTGATTAGATTTTTAAAATTTTATTTCTTCCTAATATAAAAAAGAGTGCAGAGAACATAGTCCTAATAAATACTAACAAGAACAGCAGCTTCAGACCTTAATCCAATAACCTATGCATAGCGACAGTCATATATGTCACAGCATCAGCTCAGAATATTTTTCCACAGCTCAGTATGGGTGGAAAGTCAAGTAACACATAGGTTAATCTATCACAATTCATGTAATAATAACAAAGTGGAAACAAGTGTCATGGAAAGCATCTGTGTTACAGTCATAGCTTTGCCCATGCATCTACTGTGCAAGTTTCTCTATTACCGCTAACTCCCATAACCTGTTTTTCCATTACACTGTAGAAATCCTTTGATCCTTCTTCCAGGCAGCCTTAATTTTCATGTGGGCTGCCAGCCAGAAGACAGAGAGTAGGGTTTGTGCAACAATACCTCCTTATTCCCCGCAAGGATTGCCAAAAGATACAATACTGGAAATTTTCTATGGTTATTTTAGATGGTTCACCTAAAACCTCCTCCAATAATGGACAGACCATGTCACTTAGATATAGTATTTCTCCAGCACATCTCACCTGCAGCTTAAATTTTATAGTTTAATTTTAGTAGGGTTAGATATCATCTAAGAACAAATATCAGACAATATTCCCTTGTTTTAGTTGAGGTGGTTGTCAAACATGAAAAGGCAGGAAAATTCCTATTTCAGTGCATAAAAAACAGGAGTGGGACTATGTATGATGAGATCTACTTGTAGAAATTTAAAGGACAGTGAATAGTTATTTAACACTGATACTAAAAATGCAAACATTTTAAAAAATTACCAATTGACCATGTTGCCATTTATCACATGTTAGTGATCAAAGTTGCAAAATTTGCTCAAAAAGTGTTATGAATCATCATTCGCTTCATTAGTTCAGTCATGGCTTTTGTAATCTGTAATTGGTTTATTTCACATGATTTTGTAATTGATTCATTTCAAGTGATTTTGATTCAGTAGATATCAATGCTTTGAACAGTCATGACTGAAGTCAATTTTACCAAGAATAAAATGTTATAACCTCAGAATCATAATTTGTACATACAAACTTTTAAGTGAAAATGCATTTTTTAAAAAATGAACTGGGTTCTGACACTGAGTAAGAAATAAATGTTCTAAAATGAGTAAAGGTTCAAACATGCTGACCCAGGCCAAAACCCCAGTGCCAGGATCGGGCCTGATCCTGCCTGTGCAGGCATGGATTTGGAGGATGCAGTCTGAGTCTGGAGTAAAGAGCCTTTGACCTGGGGTAAAACAGTACTGATTTTCCATGTTTCTATGTCCATAATCCATTCCATTAATATGTTTTAGATTGTAAATTGTTTAATTCTATTTTAATGGGGGAGGGTTGGGGGGATATAATATGTATACTTTTAATTGTTGTAAGCTGCCTTGGTTGCCTGAGTGCAGAGAAGTGGGATATTATTATTATTATTATTATTATTATTAAGTTTCTAAGAAACTCTGCAGCAAACTCTGTTCCAGCCCCCGCCTCCACCTGCTACTTACCTTTCCAGTCAGTTGCCCTTTTTCTGTGTTTGATGCGGGAACTGGGGGGGGGGGGGTTCTCAGATGGATCACCTGCTAAAAGGTAAGCAGCAGTGTGCCGGTCCTGGATCCTGGCTTGGTGAGGTGACAGGTGTGTGGACATCTGCCAGTCTCCACACCAACCCAGGGACTAACCCAAGTGAACCCATGCTATCCTGGCCCATCTGCTTAGGTCCTACCTAAGCTAGGATACCTAAACTAAGGCTTTAAAAGTCAGTTTTAGGAAACTGAGTTATTAAAAGTGCTTGATTTCACTACAGATGGCACTATACAGAACATTCTCACTGTGGCAGTCATGCAAAGATTAAAAACATTCACTAAATGTGCTCCCAACTCCATGGCATATGAAAGATACTTTCTCCTTTTATATAACAAGAAAATAAATTTCTGTCAATACCAAATTCAGAAACTTGAAAATAATTTTATTACCTCAATTATATAATCTCCTGGTGAGACATTCTGAAGAACACAGCTGGTGACATCTGTATTTTTCTCCTAAGAAGACAAGAAAGCAATCACTCTAGTAGGTCATTCATATGCCTTTTGAATATTAGCATAGTTAAACAACATTAAAAGGGATAGTGGTTTGCAAGTAAATTCATCAGGTAAAGATAAATGCAAGCCCACAACAAGATTATTAATGCCAAAGACTTAAGAGCCCTTGGCCTTATAAGTATAGCACAGTAATCATAAAAAAAAGTTAAGCACTCTAATCCAAAGACCAGTGTGACTGTAGATGCAGAAGGCTCACTCTTTCCCATAGCCAATTCTGGAGAACCTTACTCCACTCACAGACTAGCTCTTTTGGCCCAAAGCCTAAGCATATCAAATAGCCCAAGGGAGCAGATTCCAAAAATGAGTGCATACGATGGAAAGCAATCACCATTTCACCCAAGGAAATGAGAACTGCACAAAGTCTTATGGGCTGTGATGAAAGCATTACATTAATATTCCATAGAATGCTGCATAACTTCAAAGCACTCTTACCATAGACATATTGCTTATTGTCCTAGGTCCTTGAAAAGAACCCAGTAATAATTATAAACAATAAAACTGCAACGTCTATCACAAAACTCTATCTACAAAAAAAAAATAATGATTTTAATCAAGAAAGCTGTGATCAACAGGGTGTTCTATATTGTCACTTTAGACACCATAGCACTATATACTATGCTTTCAAAGGAATGATGAAAATAGGATTCCACTGTTATGGTTGTTGTTGTGTGCCTTCAAGTCATTTCTGACTTATGGTGACCCTAAAACAAACCTATCATTGGCAAGTTTTCTTGGTAAGTTTTTTCTAAAGCTTGCCACTGCCATCCTCTAAGGCTGAGAGAATGTTGCCCAAGGTTGTTCTGTGGGTTTACATGGCCTAGCCAGGATTCAAACCCTGGTCTCCAGAGTCTTAGCCCAAGGCTTAAACCACTAAGATATAATGGCTATCCACTGTTATGATAAACTGATGAAAAAGGGTGCTCCACATTTTCACAGTGAGCACAATTCAGTCAAGCTGAAGCACTTTCTTCAAGTCCTAGTGATTTCATTCACTTCCTGAAATTCCCTTACTGCAGATCACTGGGATTTGGCAGGGCTTGTAAACAGATTGTAGTCTCTTCATTTTTCAGGGAAGGAATGGAATCTCCCAATTGCATTTTTAATCATCATAATATATTCTGCAGAGATATAACAATCATGAACCACACTCCAGAAAGGTAACTTTAATTATAAATGATGAGTGCAGTAAATCTATATTCAAATTTTATCACAGTTGGAGATGATTGTTTATTTATTATTTATTTTAAGTATTTCTGTATCACCTCCCATGCCATAAGAGCTCCTAAGGCAATAAATCGTTTTAACTATGTATTATGAAGCTGGACCTCCAGTCCATCTGCCTTGGTCCAGGCTCCAGAGGGAGAGAAGAACCACTGGACCTCATCCCCTTTCCCACCACCTTTCCCTTCTTCTTTTTGTGTTGTGTCTTTTAGATTGTAAGCCTGAGGGCAGGGAACCATCTAATTTTAAGATTGTATGTACAGCACTGTGTAAATTTACAGCGCTATATAAAGGTTAATAATAATAATAACAATACAATGATTAAAATATTTTTAAAACACATTAAAATACTATTTTAAAACTCCTAAAAGCGGTAGTCTGTGGAAAAGCTGTGGAATGACCTGCCGGATGAGATGCGTCTCATTCCATCTGTTGAAGGCTTTTAAAAAGCCCTAATAACGCATCTCTTCCAGCAGGCCATCCCAGAAAATGGTTAACATCTCCCGACTCCAAACCTAGACTTTGGAGTTTTTCCAACCCATCCCCTGTGCTTTCTCCACCCTTATATAGTTTAAAATTCTCAGCCCGGAATTCCTGTTGCTGTTCTAGCTGTTTTTATTTGTTTATACATTTGTTTTAACTTCATTGTGATTTAATTCTTTTTTTAGGGGGGAAGGCGGGGGATGGGATAGGATATGTTAACTTGTACTGTATTTAACCTTTGCTGTAACCCGCCTCGATTGCTCGTTCAGAGGGGTGGGCTAGAAATAAAAATTATTATTATTATTATTATTATTAGTCCATCAGACTGAAGGAACAGCCAAAGATCAAAGGGGTTCAGGTAATAGCTCCTCGTTAATGCCCCCCATAATTCTGCTCTGTCTTATCCATCCTGGCAGAACAGCTCTGCTCCCAATATTTTCTGCCAGTATATTTTTTGAAGATGCCTGTCATTCCCCTGGCATACCAAAATGCCTACCAAACATATTACAACATATTGCAAATCATGCTCAACAAACCTGTCTGCAAGTCTTTTGTCTGAAGTGTCCTTCACTTTTCAGCTTATAGTGCAGATAATAGTATTTGAATCCAAAATTATGAGGTGCATGGTCAAAAGATATCTGCATATTAAAGCCTTGCTGTGTAACATTCAAATTTCTAGGCTTCCAAACTATAAAAAGAAAGATGTTTAGGCACGGATTAATTACTATTTCAGAAATCCAAGTACAGATTACTATCACAATACAAACATTGTGAAGCAAACAGTTCCACTTACAAGGTTTGCAGGCTAGGTTTTCTGGTTGTAGCAGCAATTCACAAGCTAGCAAGAAAAATGTACACAAGAAAGAAACAGTTAAAATCCCATCTGACATTTTTAAAAAAGTGTCAGTTCAGAAAGGAAGAAAATTTTATATTCATTTTGTACAAGGTTTCACAAGGTGGATCCTACATCAGCCAAGAAGGTTGAACTTTATAGAAGTGACCAGAGAGGTCCTGGAAAACTCAACCAGCCCAGAAGCCCTTCAACTTATTACACAGGACATTTCCTTGAGACTGTTACAGAACTGTTAAATGTTACCAGTCCACAGTCCTTGCAACATGACAAAGTACAGTGAGCATTACCAAAAAAATTAATCTAACAGAGGTATAAACATCTTTTCATTGCTCTCCTGTTCTCTACAAAAACACCTTTGCACTAACATGCCATATTAACTCACCAAATGAAGAAATGCCTTTAATACACAATAGCTTCATGTTGTTTCACTCCTTAAAGAGAAGCTACTGAGGAGGCAGACATTAGACTTAGATACAGTGGGAGTTCACCCTCCCACCACCCGGCGAGCCTGACTATCTGAGGGAGTGTAAGCACAAGCTCAATTCAGTGTCCTCTGCACACCACAGGAGAATGTAAGAAAAGAGGGCTACAAGCCTCCCAACCTAGGAATGTGTCCCCAAGGGAGAATTTCCAGACAAAAAGGCCCCTACTCAAACAATATATTCAAATTAAACAAAGCAGAAGTGACAAATGATAGGTTGCATGAGCCAGGTCTTGATTTTCAGAAGCATTTTTACGTGTTAGGCCTGAATTAACACTTAAGAGTATGGGCAACCTGGTGGCAAAGGCACTCAGACCATGTTCTTCTGCCTTGCCCTATGCATTTGCGGATGCAGTAGCTGACCTAGCCCTCTCATGTTTTTTTTACAAAAGCCTGGAGAATTTGGGGGGGGGGGGGTTATATCAGACTTTTTTAATCAGATTTTTTTTGTATAATCATTCAACAGTACAACCACTTTCTGGGGAATTCTGGGAGTTGTAATTCCAAAAGAGTAATTTTTACAAGTTCTCTTTATTATCAACATCATCCTAATAGATCTTGTATTGCCTATTGTGACACCCATGTTCATTTTGTCCCAGAAGTTAAAATATTAACTGATGTATTGGTTTTTTAAAAACAACAACAACACTAGAAATAGAAGTATGCCATTTCATTTTCTACTTACGTCGAGTTCTGAAGAAAAAAGGGTGGTAGTTACTTTCATTCTTAATGGATGGAAAAGGAACAATCTTTACAAAATAGTCCGTTTCAAATTTCAGATTTAGAAAAGGTTGTGATTCCACTCCCTGAAATTGGAGAAATTTAAGCTGATCAGTAATTTTATTCTAACCTTTCCTACATGATCACTTCAGTGCAATGTATATTTCTAACGTAAATCCATAGTTCCTATTTGTAGGATTACAGGATTGTAAATTACAATGGGGCCAGAAGGGGTCTGCTTTGTACATCTTTTGTAACTAGTTAATGGTTTAAGGAGGATGCTGGAGAGGGGCACAGTTCAATGAAAACAGAGAAAGCATGGGGGTTGGAGATCCTGGACTTCCCAAATGGGTCCCCATGAATTTTTCTTTGTTAAAAAAAAGAAGAAAGAAACTGATTAAATTCTAGACTTGCTCTTCCTGGTACTTCATATGGCTATCATTTGTGGCAAAGGGATGGCACATGTGTTTACAAAGAGGGGAGAGTACACTTAGCTGTGCTAGAAATGATAATAGAAACCATCCCTAGTAAGAAAGAAATCTGAACTGAATAATTTTTCCTCCCTCCCACCTTATCTGAAAAGCATACTTGAAGGTTCTGAAGCAGTTCTGTAGGCTCCAAAATGCACTGTATTTTCTGTCAGTCTTGTCCTCTTGGTTGCTACTGCCTTTGCCTTCTACATGAGCACTGCACCATCTGCTTACATACTTTCCTTCTGACAGATGGGCATTCTCTACTAGAGCATTCAGATATCAAGTGCCAAAGAAACAAACACTCTTGTGTGCATTCTTGACACAGAGAAGTGCTCCCTTCAACTACTTGTGAAAACAGTACATTTCGCCTTTATTCCTTCAGGAACCAAAAGGGACGCATGGAAAGTTCACATTAGTTCAAAATCCAAAGGAGCAAATAATAAATGTGCAGACTGTATAAAAGCTAAATGGCATGCTAGGCCACAGCAGAAACTGCTCCTAACAATACCTCTGATAGCCAGATAATGCCAAACTGGCAATGCTGAAAATTCACAGAGGTTTAAATTACCCCCTCCAGAGTTTTACAGATGAAAACCAAGGTACATGAGCCCAATGAATATAAGAATGTGGCCAAGACTTCAAAACCTTTGAGAAAGAACACACAAGCTAAGAGAAGCTGCAGCAGTGTGCTTGGGAAGGGCTAGATTCTTCCCCTCCTGTCCCCCCCCCCCTTGAGTTAACTAAGGGGAAACTACTTCTGTACTTTGAACTAGATTTGCAACAACTGAAGTAAGCTGAAGACAAAAGGGGAAAGTGGGAAGACAAAGAAACTGTAACATTTGAAAAGTACCTGAAAAGTGGGACAACAGAGAATTAAAACAGGTGTTTTCCTAGACCCAAGGAATACTTTCCTTAAGCACATACTTACAGTCCATTTATAACTTGAATTGAGCTGCTTTGGGTCTTTTAAAGCCAACTGCTGACACTGTCTTCCTTCTGATTTTAATTCTTCTAGTATCACTCGAAATCCCTTCAGAAATTCAATGCCTGCGTAAATTTAAACAACAACAATAAAAAGCTCAGCATTATTGCACCTGATACTTGGTATTCATATGAAAAGGAACATAGAGTAATGCATCTGGACACTGACTGGGTTTTAGAAGGGCTTTGCAACCATTCTGGCTGAATCCAAGAGTGCCAATTTGGGCTAATTTGGATCAATTAAACCGGTCTAATTCACTTTCAGAATCGAACAATGCAGTTTCAGACTGATCCAGACATCAAAAATAAGTGGGAAGAAACCTGATAGTGTTTCCAATATTATGACGTAAGAAAACTGCCAGGATGGCGTGATGTGGTAAGGAAGTGGGGGACTCAGCATTTCCCATTTCAAATGTAACACAAATTAGGTGCAACAATCCAATGAGGTTCTCCCTTTCCAAACATGGTGCTTGTGGGGATCTCCTACTTCCCTTCATTTGCTAGATTTAGCAGTTAGCAGACTGTTGAAAGAATTTAAGAGTGAGGTGAATGTTTCTGTATAATCATTACTTGAATAGGGCTACTATCAGCCAGTCATGTATGTATGGACAGACCACGGTATGAAAGGTTCTGCAATATGCTGCTATGACAGCCAGTCAGTGTGCATCCTTGGTGCTATAACCAGTCCAAACAAAGAACAAAGAATTGATATACTTTGTCTCTTACAACAAATAACAGGAATCAAAGTGCGTTTTTAAACAAAGGCATACTGCATAACTGGCCAGCAGGGAATCTTGTCTGGGCTGGTCCTAACATGAGGCAGAATGAGGTAGATGTCTCAGGCAGATCTGGGGTATGAAGAATGGGCTCCAAATTGTTAGTTATAGTGTTGTTTTTCCTGTCAGGAATGAGGTTTGTTCTGCCAAGGATAGCTATTTCTCCCATGTGTGCCAAAATAACCTGACTGGTTTTGGGCACTATGCACTTTGACTTGGTCGAATAGTGGGTGAGAGGGCATTTGCTGTTTCACCTCATCTCTTAGGTCAGAAGAGGTATGTGTCCACTTTAGGGCTTCAAAAGGAATGCAGCTGTGTCTCTAATTTGGCTCTCTGTGGGATTATGGTGAAGGTACCATTCATTTAAAGAAACCTCATTCTGAATAATAGGGCCATGAAAGAGGTTAAGTACACCAACTATAGGCTGGGTGCAATTAAAAAGTAATGGGGACTTCTCCCATATTCCAAAACTACTTGAACCAACATTATCTGCAAAAGCTTCACTCTGTACATTTTGTTGTACTCGAATTCAGTTTTCCTAGTGTGAATATTTACATAAGTATCTTATTTCTCAGGTCCAAATGATCTTGCTACGGGAAAGGGAAATGAGCCACCCACTGTGTTCTTATTATTTAGAGGAATAAAAGCAGTGTTTGTGCTAACATACAGACCATGAAAGAGAAGAGTTAACAGGCTCCCCGTTACCTGAGATCCTTCAACTACAGTTCTCTCTTGATGCTTTCAAAAGGATTAACCTCTGATCATTACAAGAGAAAACACCAAGCTTTGTATCCCATGGAGATTGGATGCAGCCAAACCTGCAGCTGCAGATTAGCAATTCAGTAACTCTACACTCTTGGAAGCATGGAGTATCATTTGCACATTCCTTCAGACTAACTGCTCATTATTTTCTATTCAGATCCACAGACTATTGAATATAATCCAGTGTGCTACAATTTAATTAATTAATTTAGACATTTTTACATTTCATTCAAACATATTTATTAGTTGTTTATTAAAATACATTTCTAGCACTTTACTGTAGCCCTTTATAAAGGCCTAACAACCTCCAGTAGAATCAGTATGATTTTAAATACACCGTTGCTAAGCGCACTATTTCTTACCAAGAATAAATCTGTTAAAATCAATGGGTCTTAAGTTACTTATGATTAAAAGTCTCATTCATTTCACTCTACAGTATGTAGACTTTAACAATGGATTTAACCCATTACGAATTTGTACTGACAGATACAATCGTTATGGCACTAGTGCTTAGGACATACCTGAACACTAAAACACATTTTTAAATCCTCCAGTTTACTTACATCATTCATTCATTCATGGCAATTTCAAGACCTGGAAGGCTAGTGTAAATTTTTAAAATAAATTCAGCCTGATGCTTAAAAGACAAACCTAAACCCAAAACCTATTGATTTCACTAACTCCTTCCAGGAAAGTACATCTCAGATCAAAGTAGTGAGCAGGGGGAGATACACACAATCTAACCTAGAGAGAATGAGCCAACATCAGCATCTTTAAGCTCACTAATACGAGAGTTCAAATCAACTCTGCTTTGACTTTTTTTTACAAACAATTTAAAGCTTGTAAAGATAATGTTAGCTTTTTAAAATCAGAAATGCCTTTAAACACTGGGGAGAAAGCTCCTTTTCCAGTGGTCTGCTTCCTTACAGTCTGCAATTCCTTTCACAGTTATATCCTAGCATTAACAATTGTAGTTCGAGTTGGACTAAGTTTCTAGCCT